>OY728123.1:1029821164-1039821164 GCA_963277665.1 Viscum album | reverse complement strand
CCTAAGGAGGCCGAAAGTAGTGGAAGCCTAGGGCATCCCCTCGAACTAGATTGACTCCCTCTGCTTTCATGGTGGACACGTTGTGAATACAAATTGGATCCGGACCGGCAACATCAAGGGAGGCAAGGTGGTCCGCGACCTTGTTGCCTTCTCGCCACGTGTGGGACACACTAGTATTTGTGCCAATCATGCCCCTGCACTTTCGGATGATGTAAAGGATAGACCACGGGATGGTACCATTGCCTCGCATGGCGCTGTGGAGAATTTGGGAGTCCGTTTCCACCATCGATAAGGAGATCCCCTTCTGATGGCATAGGAGGAGGCCAGCAAACATCTCCTTGGCCTCTGCCTGGAGGGAAGTCCCATGGCCCAAGCGCGCCGAGAACGCCATGATGACCGAACCCGAGGGGTTACGCACCACCCCTCCTCATAAAATCCCCCTGTTGCACGACCCATCGGTGTTAAGTTTGAGCCCCCTGCTTGGCGATGTCCAACATACCCAGTTACCTCCCGTCACCCTGCTCCCCGGAGTAGCAGGATTGTTGCTGACTCCAAGCCTCCTAAGAGTAGGCGCATCCTCCCAGTTGCCAACGAATCGGATCATATCCAGAAGAAGGAATTTGGTTCTGTGAATGACACCTTGGCTCGAGGCGTAGGTCCCTTCATGTCTGGCCCTGTTCCTTGCATGCCAGATCGTCCAGCAACCAGCATGGAAGACCGCAGCACGCGCCTTCTGCTCTGGACCCCTCTCCCCCGCACCATGGAACCATTGATCAAGGAAAGGAAGGCCAGCCAAGCGGTTATCGTTAACACCAGTAAACTCACCAAAATACTCCCACACCGCCCTTGCCCAGACTCCTTCAAAAAACAAGTGCTCTGTACTCTCCTCCCGGTGGACCGTGCAGCAATGACATCTTGAAGCCAGCGGGATGTCGCAGGCTTTGATGTTCTCCACAGTTGGAATGGCTTTGTGCCTAAGCCTCCAGGAAAGAAAGTTCATTTTAGTGGGAGTACCTTTGGACCAGAGGATCTCATCCCACGGGTTGATCTGAACAGGGGTAGCCATAGTGCGCCGAAAATATCCTGAGGAGAAGGCCCCCGATGAAGAGGGAGAGAAAACACATCTGTCCGGATCGGTGTTGAGCTCAATGAGATTGAAGATGTCCTGCTGGTCCTTGTCCAGAACCGCGATGATGAACGTCGGGTGGGAGCTAGCATCTCTGAAGGAGATCGAGGTGGTTGGGCATCCAACGAAGCCAAGAACCGTCCCGGCCCAGTTGTGGTGCCAGAAAGAGATTTCCCCCTCCCTATGAGCCATCTGGAGTGGGGTTTCAGGGAGGTGATAAGAGGAGACATAACGGACCAAAACGGTGATGCTTGGCCGGTGGTCCGAGCCTCAAGACCAGAAATGGAACCGTTCATGGTGATCCCCCAAAGCGTGTCTTGTTGCAGAACTTCCCATGCAAGCTTCGCATGCATGCAGAGAAGAGTTTCCTCAAGACAGCGAACATTGATGTCGCCCTCTCTAGCTGGTCTCACCACTCTATGCCAGGAAGCCCAGCAGCGCCTTCCGTCCGAACACGGGTCCCAGATAAAGCCTGCAAGGATCTTGTCAATCTTAGAAATAATGCTCATCGGGGCTTTGATGGACGAAAGAGCGTGGACGGGAGTAGCGAGGAGCACACTATTAACTAGAGTAATCCTGCCCCTGAACGAAAGGTAGATGTTCTTCCAGTTGAGGATCCGGTCCATAATTCTGTTGATGATAGCATCAAAATCACATACGCGAAGCCTTCCTGGGGATATGGGGGCGCCCAGGTACTCCATCGGGAACGACCCCCTGTGCATGTCCAGGCTACGCTGAATAACAGGGATCCGGGTGGCAGAGCCTCTGT
The DNA here is from genome assembly GCA_963277665.1 of Viscum album. NCBI lineage: Eukaryota > Viridiplantae > Streptophyta > Magnoliopsida > Santalales > Viscaceae > Viscum > Viscum album. The sequence continues at coordinate 1,039,819,269 of OY728123.1, read as the reverse complement.
TGGAGATGTATAAGTTACTCTTTGCCTTGTTAATCACTTGCCTGCTCTAGTGACAGTACTCCTGCAAGATCCTGTTGATGCCACTAATGGACCGCATGCAGGCATTCGTGAAAATGAAGGTGTCATCCGCAAACATCAGGTGCGAGACCATGGGAGCTCTCATTTTTCTGCGATAAACCATTACCTCTCCTCTAGTGATACCCTTGTGTAACAGGCGACTGAGCACATCCTGCGACAGAATGAAAAGGTTCGGGGAAAGGGGATCGCCCTGCCTCAAACCGCGACTGGCCTTAAAGAACCCACACGCTTTCCCCATAAAAGTTACCACTAACCAGGGTGAGCTGAAACACCTAAAAAGGATTCCCACATTCCATGAGGAGAACCCCATCTTTGCCAACACCTTGTTGATGAACCCCCACTCAACTTGGTCGAACGCTTTGTTCATGTCCGGCTTGATGGCCAAGTTGGAGCCACGAGACTTGAAGTTAATGTCTTTGATGATCTCTTGGGCCAGGGCGATGGCCCCCTGAATCGACCGACCCTTCACGAACCCATGTTGTTCAAGTGACACCCACCGAGGGATGTGGGGGGACAGCCTCGCATTGATAAGGCTGGCAAGAATCTTATACGAGAAATTGCACAGGCTCACCGGCCTGAAGTGATTAATGGAGGAGGGATTCTTGATCTTGGGAAGAAGGACCACAGTTGTGGCACAGACAACCCTGGGAAGATGCCCCCCCGGAAGAAGTCCTGAACAGCAGAAGCAACGTTAGTCTTGATGACTTCCCACGTTGCTCTGTAAAACGAACCTGGGAATCCATCAGGGCCCGGTGCGCTTTCGGGGTCGAGGCTCAGCATGGCCCCCTGAATCTCCTTATCATCCGAGATGGAGCTCAGCTCATCATTGTCCTGGGCCGAGAGCTGGTTTGGAATCACATCAAAAAAAAACCTCGTCCTCCACCGAGTAACCTGACGGTGGGCAGGGATTAGGACCAACGAGGATGCCTTGCATGGAGGACAGAGCCAAGGCCCCCACCGTATCTCTATTAACAGTGTACGTGTCGGCCTCCAAAAGAATGTTCAGATTCGCCGTCTGTTTCCTCTCCTTGATACAGGCATGGAAGAAAGTCGTATTCCGGTCTCCCTCCCTGAGCCACTTAATTCTCGACTTTTCCCTCGCCATTCGTTCCTGTCTGAGCAGCATATCCGCCAGGGCGCTCTTCTTGTTGGAGAGATCCTCAAACACCCTATCATCCCAAACCTCTTCCAGGCTTTGCTCCAGGCTATCCACGTCCTGCATGTCGCCCGTGATGTCACTGTCAGTAGGATATGATGCGTCCGCCCACGGTTGGAGCCTTGTCTTGAGCCTTCGAAGCTTGTCGTGGACCACCATCCACGAATGACCCTGGGCGGGCTCGGCCCAGGAGTCGGACACCAGGTCGTGGAACCCCAGAAAACTATCCCAGTGATGCTGGTATCGGAACCTTGCTGACTGGTCCTGCCCTGAGGATAGGGAAACCAGAATAGGGGAGTGGTCGGAAAGACTGCGAGTGAGGTGTCTTACCTTAGAGTCGGCGAACAGGGAGATGGCTTGCATGTTGGCCAAACAACGATCCAAACGACTCCAAGATCGGTTCCTTCCTCTCTGGTTGTTGCACCACGTGAATCGGTCACCCAAGAATCCAAGATCAAAGAGGCATTTCCCAGCCATGAAGTGAACAAAGTCCAGGCACTCGCTCCTCTGGAAGGGGTCGCGGCCCTTCCTCTCCTCTGGGGAAGCAACCACGTTAAAATCCTCCCCAACAATCCAAGGGAGGTTACCCGGATCAAAGGAGTTCAGGTCACTCCATAAGGATTGTCGTCGAAGGGCATCACAACTGGCATAAACGAAGGAGATGAACAGAGACCTGCCGCCTACCGCCACCCTCGTAGTAATGAACTAGTTGTTGGCCTGTACCAGATCCACTGAGAGGCTCCTGTGCCAAAGAATCCAAATGTGTCTGTTAGTGGGATCTGCATGCATACACCCATGCAGATTAATCCTCCTGGAGAGATCTTTGATTTTGTCAGGGCTCTGTTTATGCTCCAAGACGGCTACCACAGAGGCCTTATGAGTTCTAATTTCATTGGCGAGGAAGTCTGCCTTAGCCCGGGCTCCCATGCCGTGGGCATTCCAAAAGATCACAGGAATCATTTACCAAACAAGATTCTGGCATTGGCCCCAGAATTCAAGGCCCTATCAAAGTGGGAAGAAGACTGCTTTTGCTTCTGTTGGTTCCTTGAACGAGAACGGGTGCAGGCTCCAGCAGCCTTTGGGGGCATCGAGGCAACCGGGGTTGAGACCTCCATGGGGGTGGCAAGAGAGATGACCCTTGTACTAGCAGGGGACCTGGCTCTGGGCCTTCGCCCCTGCCCCCCGGGGCTGGGGCAGAGGGAGCCTTCCTTCACGAGAAGCAGGGGTTCAGGACCCGGCGATTCCGAAGAGCTCTCGGGGAAAACATCCTGGAGAGGGGCCACGTCCAAGGCATTCGCTCCCCTGAGAAAAGCTCCCTAAGGGAAAGCAGAGCCAACGAGGTAGGAGCCGCCGTAGTGCAATCAGATAATGTAGAAGGAGACGGAAATGCCAACAGGCCAGAGTTGCTGGTCTTCCTGTGCTTAGGCCACCCCCCTAGAGAAGGATCCTGGTACAGCCCTGCAAGGAGCAGAGGATGAGGGATGATGTCGTCCAGGAAGGAAGACACAGCCCTAGAAAGGAATGAGGCCAGGTCCAAGCAGGAGAACATGATTCCACAAGGCAGTGGGAATCCAACCTCATCTCTTGTTGTGACAGCGGGAAGCACCGCCCCCGGCCTGTCAACAGGGGGATCATCCGCAGCTGGGGAAGCATCAGGGAGAACAGTAGCGCCCAGAGGAGGCTGTTGGGGCCTGTCATCAGCGAGGGGGCGAGACTGCTTGTGCCGGGATCGTCTGCAAACCTGGAGGGAATGCCCCTGTAGCAGGCAAAAGGAGCAGAACCTTGGGAAAACCGGGTAGGAGATAGTCTGATCCCAAGAGGGACCATCCTGCACCTGGAGGGAGAGCCGATCCGGGATTGGTAGGGAGAGATCCATCTCTACGCATAGGCGGGCCGAGGACGCATCCACACCACACGCCGTCCTGTCATCAGCACAGAGGAAGCCGCCCAACGAGTCTCCAATTGCTTTGAGGAGCCCCCTATTCTGGAAGGGAAGGGGGAGCCCAGGAAGATTGATCCAAACAGCAATGCTCGAACTTTCCTTACCCCTGTGAACTTCCATGGACCAACGGGACAGGCTGAAGCTCCATCTACCATGGGATCTTGGAGCTTTACACCAAGCAGACACGAAGTCTTCCTCTGAAGCAAGGAACAGACAGAACGAATTTCTATGCACGGGCGAGATCCGCACCGGAAGCTGAAGACCCCAAGATGCAACAAAACGTTGGAAGACAGCCATGGGAGGTTTCGCAGAACCGAAACGGGCAACCAGGGTCCTCCTGAGACAAGCCTCCGCCACTGAGAAGGCCAGGGGAGGTTTCGCAGAACCGAAACGGGCAACCAGGGTCCACCTGAGACAAGCCTCCGCCACTGAGAAGGCTGGCGCAGGGAATACCACGGAGACACCGGAATCCCCACGCGAAGAGGGCGAGGCCGCAAAGCAGACCTCCAGGAAGAGGGGAGGAGAAGCCTTCGAACCCCCAAGCGCGTCTCTGAAGGATCCATGCCGGGAGAGCGGCGGAGGCAGGGCAACGGGTGGAGGCGCCGGAGACTGGGCAGCGGGGGATCAAGGAGGCCAGACCAGGGAGCCAAAGGAAAGCGCCGGAGGACCTGGCACGGGATCAGGCGCTGGGTAGCCAGAACCGGAGCCACGGCTGAGCCAAGGCGGCGGGGGAGATGGCCCAACGGGCAGAAAATTCAAAAAGCCTGGCGGCGCGTGCAGCGTGTTCTTGGAGTTAGTATCCATTACCAGTGTGAAGGCCTCATACACCCATTCCAAACAATCATTAAGTAGATGAACGCTATAGAAAACCTCTATAAAGAGATTTTCTAAAAAAAAATTGTTGAAGAGCACGAAAGAATGCCATTCGACTCCTCTTTTGGCATTTTTCTCCCAAAGATGGCCACATCGTCTGTACAGACCTCAAATCATTTAAAAGAATCATGCAAATGATCTCAATTCATTAATCGACCCAAAAAAACATAAATAGATTTGGTTATTCTTCACATTCAAATAACATGAATTCATTTACACCGCATGTGCAACCCGCCACCAAATTGAACTAGGGAAACGGATTTGGAGATATTTCTCACCATCAAACTTTAAATATCAAGGGTAGCTTCAACAATAAAATCCTTCATGGAAAACACTTAATTAGCAACAAGAAGAGGATTATGCATCCAACCAATCTAAACAAAATTGCCAACTCACTCACTCCTAATGAGTCTCATGATTACTCACCTGCGCGCCCTCTTCTTCCCCAAGAGTAAACCGAACAAACCTCCTGACCTTCACGTTCTCTCCCATGGCAGCAACAGCCTGCCTCACCAAATCCTTCACCAACACACCATCATTCTTGATGAACTCCTGCTCCAAAAGGGCCAGCTCCCCGAGCCTCTTCGCCACCCTCCCCTCCACAATCCTTGATCTAATACTCTCAGGCTTCGATGCAATATCCTCCCTCCTCATCTCAACCTCCCCCTCCTTCCTCACCACCCCGCCCGGTATATCCTCAACAGACACAAACACCACCTGCGGGCACGCCACCACTTGCATCGAAAGATCATCGACCAGCTCCTTGAAACCCTCGCTCCGGCTCACAAAGTCGGTCTCGCAGTTCACTTCGATCAGGGCTCCGATGCGGGAGTCGTGAATATAGGACCCAATCCTGCCTTCGGCTGCGAGCCGGCCGGATTTCTTGTCTGCGCTTAAGAGGCCCTTCTTTCGGAGGTGCAGCTGCGCCTTCTCGAGGTCCCCTCCGTTTTCGGAGAGAGCCTTCTTGCAATCCATCATGCCTGCTCCGGTTTCTTCGCGAAGCCGTTTCACCAGAGCTGCCGAGACTGTAACTGTTGGTGACCTGCAACGGCAGTTGAAAAGCACACTTATCAATTGGAGAACTAAGTGATGGCTCCAGTGTGTAGGTAGAGCAGGCATAAAGTTTCAATAGGTGGTGTCGATGTGATTGCTCATGCGAGAGGCAATCAATGGTAGAGGTAGCAATTTTGAACCCAACACAACATGGCATGAGTTAAACAGGTTTTGGTCAGGCATAAATGTGTTCGGGTTGTAAACTGGTTGAGTAATCTGACACAAATAATAGCCAGGTCAGCCCGTTTAATTAAATGGATGGGGTAGAGTTTAGCTTAAATGGGTTCACAGGACGGTCAACCCGACACAATAGTCACCCCTACCGTTTAATGATACAAATGTTTATGTGCAAGTATTCTCAGTTTGCTTATTGAAAAAAGTGTTTTTTTGCCACTTATTTAAGTGGTTTTCTTCAGGAATTTAAGTGCAAGTGTTTTTCAAAAACATAATAAACAACACTTATTTTTTCAAACTGTATCATAAGCGATAAGTCCTATAAGCAATTTTCAATAAGTACTATCAAATGGAAAGAAACATTTTTATGTCACCTGTTCAAATGCTTTTCTTCTGAAGTATAAGGCTCCCTTTGACAGTACTTATTGAAAAATGCTTATAACACTCCCCCACTTATGATGAGCAGTTTGAAAAAAGTAGTGTTTGTTCTGTTTCCAAAAAAACACTTGCACATAAATTACAGAAGAAAACCACTTAAATAAGTAGTGAAGGGGGAAATTTTCAATAAGCAGTTGGAAACACTTGTACAGAAACACCATAAGTAACAAGTGGTTTAAGCAGTTTTCAGTAAGCCTTGTCAAACAGGGCTTGATAGCAAATGCATTTTTAGAATCAGAACAAACACCACTTATTCTTTTCAACTGCTCATCATAAGTAACAAGTGTTATACACAGTTTAACAATGCTCAGTGCTTCCATACAAGTGTTTCCAGATTGGTTTGTGCCACTTATTTAAGCCGTTAATGTTTAGGAATTTAAGTGCAAGTGTTTTGTTCATAAAATAAACAAGCATTTTTTTTCAAACTGCTTACGTAAGTGATTGGTGCTATAAGCAGTTTTCAATAAGAGTTTGTCAAATGAAGCCTGTGAGTTTCCAGATTTCTACGCCTTTCCTACAACATATTTAATTGGTTTTCTTCAAGAATTTAAGACTTTTTTCAAAAACAGAACAAACACCACTTATTTTTCCCAACTCTTATTCAAAAGTGATGAGTGGCATAAACAGTTTGTAGCTGCGAATTCTCATACCTCAATGTGAGGTGGGGACATTCTTTTATAGATAAGTAAAAAGGATTACATGGAGGAGTATTCTGATGTGGGACTCGGAAATACCCAGAATAATAAAACGGGGTTTAACACTCCCCCTCAAGCTGGACATGCCCAGCTTGGACCAAGAGTCAGACAAAAGAAAGACGGCATCAAACACGACCATACGCACTCCCCCTCAAGCTGGGTCGCTGATGCTGTGGAAACCCAGCTTGGTACTGAGAGTCCAGACGAACTCCCGAGAGGCCTTTGGAGAAGATGAGTGGCATAAATAGTTTGTAGCTGCGAATTCCCATATCTCAATGTGAGGCGGGGACATTCTTTTATAGATAAGTAAAAAGGATTACATGAAGGAGTATTCCGATGTGGGACTCAGAAATACCCAGTATAATAAAACGGGGAGCTGGACATGCCCAGCTTGGACCAAGAGTCCCACAAAAGAAAGACGACATCAAACACGATCATACGCACTCCTCTTCAAGCTGGGTCGCTGATGCTGTGGATACCCAGCTTGGTACTGAGAGAGTCCAGACGAGCTCCTGAGATGCCTTTGGAGAAGATGTCGGCAAGCTGTTCTGCCGTCGGAGTGTGGCCGAAACTGATATGGTTCTGCTCGAGGTGGTGGTGAAGAAAGTGGCAGTCCACCTCGATATACTTCATTCGTTCATGGAAAACGAGATTAGAAGCAATCTTTGTGGGTGTCTGATTGTCACACCAGATATGAGCAGATGTCTGCGGTGGGAAGTCAAGCTCGTGAAGGAGATGACAAAGCCAAAGTATCTCAGTAATGACCATGGTCATGGCACGGTATTCAGACTCCGCACTAGATCTGGAGACGACAGTCTGCTTCTTGCTACGCCAAGAGATAAGATTACTTGCTAAGAAAACGGCAAACCCAGAAGTAGACCTTCAGGTAGCAAGACAACCAGCATAGTCGGCATCACAGAAGGTCTCAACATTCAGATAATCGTGATGTGAGTACCGAAAACCACAGGCAGGGACTTTCTTGATGTACTTGGCTATGCGGAGGACAGCATCCCACTGAGATTTGCTCAAATGCTCCATGAATTGGCTCGCTTTGCCAACAGTGAAGGCAATGTCAGAACGCGTCATGGTGAGATAATTAAGTTTTCCCACAAAACAACGGTAGCTCTCCGAATGAGAAAAGAGTTTCATGTTGTCATAGAGAGACCGTTCCCCCGGCTCAAGAGGAATGTCAACGGCATTGCCTGAGTCAAACTCGCATCCTCCAAGATGTCTAAGGTATATTTCCGCTGGCAGAGAGATGGTTTCCTGTAGAACGAAAGACCTCAATGTCAAGGAAGTATGTGAGTGGACCGAGAGCTTTGGTGTGAAAGTGGTGGTGAAGATGCCCCTTGAGTTGGGCGATTCCAATTGAGTCGCTCCCAGTGATGATAATATCATCAACATACACCACCAACAAAATGCACCCGAAGGACGTCGTACGGTAGAAGACGGTGTGGTCCTTCATACTCCGAGAGAGCCCAAATTCGGTGACGACGGTGCTGAATCGGCCAAACCAAGCATGAGGAGACTGCTTCAGGCCATAAAGAGAGCGACGAAGTTGACAGACATGAGAGTCAGCTCTGGAGGCACGAAATTCAGGGGGTTGTTGCAGGTACACCTCTTCTTCAAGAAGGCCATGGAGAAAGACATTTTTGACATCCAGCTGATGAAGGGGTCACTGATAATGAGCGGCCAAAGAGATGGATAAGTGAACTGATGCCATCTTCGCAACTGGAGAAAAGTTATCAAAATAGTCGACACCATACGTCTGAGCAAAGCCCTTCGCCACCAGTCGGGCTTTGAGGCGATGGAGAGTTCCATCGGCATTGAAACGGACCGTATAAATCCATTTGTTGTCGACCGCCTGTTTGCCTGCTGGAAGGGGGACCAGATCCCAAGTACGGTTGTCTTCTCGAGCTTGCAATTCATCCCACATCACTTGTAGCCACCCCGGGTGAGATTTGGCATCGCCAACTGTGCTGGGAATAGATATCCTCTCCAGAACGAAAAGACATTTGTATGAAGATGTAAAGAAGTGAGTATTCTGGCAAGAACGGGTACCTTTTCGGAGTGCAATGGGCAAGTCATCTGGTGTCGGAACAGGAGCATCGGACGAGTCTGGGACGATGGTGTCCTCGACTTGGACGGGGGATACAGTCGACGGGCGGCGGGAGTAGACTGTCAAACCGGTGATCACCAGAGTGGGGCACCAAAGATGGGTGAATGATGAGAAAAAGACAATCATCGATGGTGGTGTTTGGATGGGGAGATGGAAGAGTGAAAGGAGAGCTCTCAACAAACGACACGTCAGCAGAGATGATATATCACCGTAAGTCGAAAGAGAAGCACCGGTATTCGCGCTGAGTGCGTGAATACCCGAGAAAAATGCAATGGAGGGATTTGGGAGCGAGCTTGAAAAGGTTGGGACGAGTGTCACAGACATAACAGAGACATCCAAACACACGGAGTGGAAGTGAGTGAGGAGGAAGAGAGGATAACAGAGTCCGAAAAAGAGTCTCCCCCTGAAGGATAGAAGAAGGAAGACGATTGAGGAGGTATGTAGCTGTAAGGATGGCATCCTCCCAAAAGAGAAGAGGCGCATGTCGGTGGAATAGGAGGGCACGAGCAGTCTCCAGAATATGTCGGTGTTTCCGCTCGGCCACTCCATTATGCTGAAGTGTATCAGAACAGGAGGTCTGATGAATGATGTCATTCGCCTTGAGAAACTGCTGAAAGGGAGTGGACAAATACTTTCACCCATTGTTCGAATGAAAACATTTAACAGAGATGGAAAACTAGGTATGAATCACATGGTAAAAAGTCTGAAAAGTAGAAAACACCTCAGACCGATCTCGAAAGAGGTACAGCAAAGTCATACACGAAAAATCATCAATGAAGAATATAAAATATTTATATCCTAACTGACTCGAGACGACACAGGGACCCCATACATCTGAATGAACCAAATCAAAGGGTTTGGAGGCCTGTGTAACCACTTAAAGAAAATATGAAGTGCAATGATGTTTCGCAAATTTACATGACTCACAATGAAAGGAAACATGCTGACTAATATCATGGAAAAGGTGATGAAGGACGGAGGCGGGTGGATGTCCCAAACAGGAATGAAGGTCCAATGCACGGGAAGAGACAGACGTGCAGGCGACGGATGTCGGTCCATCAAACATGTACACCCCATCCCGAAGCTGGGCTCTGCCAAGTTCTCCGTTCGTCGTCCGCTCCTGAAACACAACAGCAGATGATGTAAATATGGCACTACAGTTGAAATCCTTTGTCAGCTTACTTATGAAGAGAAGGTTAAAAGGATTGTGAGTCACATGTGCCACAGATGGTAGGTGAATAGATTAATCCAGGGAGCATGCACCAAAGCCCACTGTATAATGATAAAATAGGATGACCCGAACCCCCAATGTGTCCTCTAAAAGAGCCCTTGGGGTTATTTTATAATGAATATTAAACTCCACATCAAACCTCAAGTCCGATGTGGGATACAGACTCCAACACTCCCCCTCAAGCTAGGTGTACCTAACTTGAACACATAAAGAAAAAACAAAGCAAGCAACAAGGTGAAAACACTCCCCCTCAAGCTGGACATGCCCAGCTTGATGACAAAACAAGACGAAATAGAATAAAAGATAAAGTTGCAAGGCTGCTGCTCCCCCTCACGATCGAAGCTCCCCCGCAGGATGATGGATGGATGGAGTTGTCGCGGGCGCAGCAGAAGAACCACAGAGACCGGGCCGATTGACGGAACGCCAGGAAATCCGCACTAGTGGGACCGGTCGATGAAACGCCGGGAAATCCATACTAGCACCGGGAAAACCGCACTTGCGGGGCCGACGACGGGAGGCGGGGATTCCACAGAATTGTTGCGGGATCTGGCGTCGCCAAAGGGCCCGGATCTCAGGCGGTCGAAGTGTTGCGCCACGATGGAGGAAGCGCGAAGGTGTGTCGGCGGACAGTGATGCGGCTGCCGGGAGTCGTCAAGAGATGCCGGCAACGGGAGGCGGGGATTCCGCAGGAGGTGCCGGAGATCCGAAACTGGAAGCAGGGCAGCCGCAGGGAGAGACACCGGCTGCCGGAAGAGGAGCGCAGGAGGAGGGGGGGCTGCCGCAGGAAGAGGCCGGCATGGAGGGAGCAGAGTGTTGGTGCACCACTGCGGTGCACAGGAGGCAGCCGAGGGAGGCGCGGCATCAGGGAGGCGCGGCAGCAGGGAGAACCGTCGTAGGAGGAGCGGCTGGATCCCGTCGGGAAGCGCGATGGGAGGCGCAAGCGGGATCAGGAGGATGCCGGAGCGGGAGGGGCGTCGTCGGGGAGAACCGCCAGCTGGGAGTGCGCCGCGGGGAGGGATCGGTGCCGGAGGAACGAGGCTGGCTAGGAGCCGCCGAGGGAGAGGGCTGGCAAGCAGAGGACCGTCGGGATCGTGGCCGGCAATCGGGATCGCGGGAGTGCGTCGCGGGAGTGCGTCGCGGGAGTGCGTCGCCGAAATGGAGTGCGTCACGGAATCTGGCGTCGGGTCGTCGGCCATCGCGCGCAACAGGAGGAGACCACCGGGAGGGAGAAGCTGCGAGTCGCGGAGGAACGCCGCGGGAGGTACGGCGCGGGAAAGAGGGCCACCTGGAGAAGGAGGCCGACGCGCGCGCAGAGGCGGAAGCCGCCGGACGAGGTCGCCTGGACGAGGGCGCCAGGAGGAGGAGCAACCGTCGGGCCTGGGGTCGTCGCGCTGGAGCGATGCAGGAGGACCGTCGCGCTGGAGTGAAGAGCCGGAAGCCGTCGGGAGGGATCGGTGCCGCTCGGGATATGTCGCGACGGGAGACAAGAGGTTTCGCGACGGTAGGCGGGCCGACGGGAGGCGTAGGGAGCCGGGAGCCGAAGAGCAGCAGCGATCCGCCGGGATGGGGCCGTCGTGCTGGAGCGAGCCGCCGGACAGAGGCCGGCACGAGGGAGAACCGTCGGGAAAGAGGAGATCCAGCAGGGGGGCGCTTGAGAAACGAGCCCGGAGGGGCGGCGGCAAAAAAAATAAACCTAGCCCTACATGAGGGGCCGCCGCCCCCCACGGGGGAAAATTATGAGAAACCCTAGACAGGGAAAATAAAATGGGAGGGAGGGCTCAGGATTAGGTTCCCTTTGATAACATGTAGAATGATAAAATAGAATGACCTGAACCCCCAAGATGTCCTCTAAAGGAGCCCTTGGGGTTATTTTATAATGAATATTAAACTCCACATCAGACCTCAAGTCCAATGTGGGATACAGACTCCAACACACACAATGGGGATAGTGGATCCATCAGCGACAGTTATGGCTGAGGAACCAGTATATGGATGGTGGGTGGATAACATACCTGCATCACCTATGAGGTGATCTGAGGCACCTGAGTCAAGCACCAAGCAGGGGAGCAGCGGCTGATAAAAGTAATGGAAGCACCAGAGTGGGCAAGAGATGCCAAAAAAGAACCCGATAGAGAGGTGGTCCGATGATCGTGAATTAGCTGGAGCTCAGCCAAGGAGAGATCCAGAGAGGGAGGAAGAGCGACGGCGGACGGGGAAGCGTCCTGGACCGCAGTCTGACCTTACCGAGCTTGCTGAGATGGGCGGCCATGAAGAACCCAACAGAGGTCGATCAGGTGGCCTAGCATGCCACAGTGCTGATAGAGGGGACGAGGACGGCCCTCATCATGGCCACGTCCACGAGTGCTAGAGGAGCGTCCACTTCCATGGCCGAAGAGGGCAGTGTGATCGATGCTGGGGGTCGGTGGTTTAAGTGTCTGATGAGCCTTGCCAAGGCGATGATACACATGTGGAATCTCTAGCGAAAAGGGGCTGGTGAGCATCTTTGTGGCCGTCGTCGCATATTCCGAATTGAGACCATGGAGAAGACTAAAGAGGCACAATTGATCCATTTGGGCCAAGGCAGCCTCTCATATTTGGGGAATGGGCCACACCTCAAACAATTCATCACGGACAGCTTTCCATTCCATGAAGTACGTCAGAAATGGAAGGGTCTACTGGCGGATGAGCAACAGGCGCTGAAGAACATCGAAGACCCGAGCCAAATTATTTGTCTCAGAATACATGAGGTTTAAGGAATCCCACAATTCCTTAACCGTATTGGCAGTCCGAATGACGTCATTGACGGAACGGTCCATGGAATTGACCAACGAGGCAAAGATTTTGCTATCTGCAAGCTTCCATGGGCGGTATTTGGGATCGAAAATTGGTGGCGAAGGAGCCTCAAGGTGGGAGTCGAGGTCCATGCCCATGAGTGACATCAAGACCGTCTTCCGCCGAACCAAGAAATTGGTTGAGTCAAGCCGCTCATCAACAAGGTGGGTGGAGGCCGTGATCAGTGGAGGCAGAACAGACGAGTCGGCCATTGGAGAGGCGGAAATCTTCAAATGAGGAAGAGATCAACAGCGCGCTAAGGAGGGCAGGTCCGGGAGGCCACGTCAGATGCGGGGTCGGGACTCACCGAGGAGAGCAGGACCGGGAGGCGCCGGGAGAGCGCCGCGGGAGGGCGGTGCTGGTTGTCGCCGGGAAGCCGCGTGTAGGGCGAGGCCGGGAGAGGCAGAGTCGGGACCTGCCGCGAGAGAGGCGGGGCCGGTTGTCGCGAAGGAGGCGGGTCGGGAATCCGCAGGAATGGCGATGCCGACCGTCGGACGTTGGAGTTGGGAATGGAACACCACAGAGGGAGGCGGCGGGAGGATCTGTCGCACGCAGAGGAGGAGGCGGGGCCGAACGACACCGCGAAGCCGCAGGGAGGGCGGGGCCGGACAGAGGAGGCAGAGCAGAAGGTTCCGCCTGGAGCCGGAAGGGTGCCGCCGAGAAGGGCAGGGCCAGACGATGCCAGAAGACTGCAGGGAGGGCGCCGCTGGAAAGGGTGGGGTGCCTGGGTCGAGAGGGGGGCTCCGCCTGGAGTGGGGGGGTCCACCGGGAGAGAGGAGGCAGCAGGTGGGAGGGGAGGAAAAATATTAGACCTCCTCTGATACCATATAGCTATGAATTCCCCTTATCTCAATCTGAGATGAGGACATTCTTTCATAGATGAGTAAAAAGGATTGCATGGAGGAGTATTCCGATATGGGACTCGGAAATACCCAGTATAATAAAACGGGGTTTAACACAGTTAAATACGTGTTGTTAAACAGACCCTACAGAATCACTTAAATTAAGTGAAAGTGTTATAGGCAGTTTCCAATAAGTGTCATCAAATAAACCCTTACTAAAAAAAGTGATTTTCTGCCACTTATTTTATGTGCAGGTGTTTTTTCAGAAACAAAACAAGCACCACTTATTTTTCACACCTGTTATCATAAGTGTCAAGTGTTCCGGGTCCATTTGACAAACTTACTGAAAACTGCTTATAACAATTATCACTTATCATAAGTGCTCATGTATAAGTGTTTCTAGTTTGCTTATTCCAAAGGTGTTTTTCGACCACTTAATTAAACAAACTGCTTGGTTTTCAATAAGTGCTGCCAAACGTAGCCTGGGAGTGGCTGATAAAGTTCCCCCGGTTTTATGAAGTTCATTAGAAAACTCTGCTGCACAGTCATCATTAGAGATGGCAATTTGGGTCCTCGGGTGTCTTTCAGGTTGGTCATTCCTGTGAACTCATTTAAACTCAACTCTAACCCGACTCATTTAATTGAACGGATTGACCTGACCCGACCCATTTATGAAGGGGTCAACCCTAACCCAACCCGCCAACCTGTTTAACTTTAAACATATAACATAAACTGCATTATGACGTGCCCAACTAGTTAATATCACATAAACTAAAAGATCATCCAATTTAGACTATAAGTAACCTAATTAATATGAAACAAATGTTATCAATGTTGCAACTCGACCCTTATAAACCATTTAAAATAAATAATGTTATAAACATGTTGAATTATCATGCCAGGTTCAAAATTTCCATCTCTAATCACCACCATATTATAATTAAATATTTACAGAGAGCATAGACTTACTTTTGAACAGCTCCCTCAATTGCTTCCTCTGAAACAGGATGCCGTTTTTCATGTGTGGCAACCGGCTGGGCTGCAGTTTGAGCTGCCACCTCCGCAGAAAAATCTTGGCTCTTCTTCTGCAAACCTTCCCCAAGAGTGTACCGAGTGAACCTCTTGACTTTAATATTTTCACCCACGTTAGCCATCGTCTGCTTCACCCAGTCCTTTACTGCAACCTTGTCGTTCTTGATATAAGGCTGCTCAAGCAAAGCCAGCTCTTGAAGCCTCTTACTGATCCGCCCCTCCACGATCTTGGATCTCATTTGCTCTGGTTTTGACAACAGATCTTCCTTCTGCATCTCAATCTCTCTCTCTCTGTTCACAAGATCTTCAGGAACATCATCAGTAGTGACATACTGAACTTCAGGGCACGCAGCCACTTGCATGGCAAGATCATCGATTAGCTCCTTGAAGATGTCACCACGAGAAACAAAATCTGTTTCGCAGTTCACCTCGACCAGGACGCCTATCCTACTGTCATGAATATAAGAACCGATTCTCCCTTCGGCCGTGGCTCTGCTGGATTTGTTATCAGCATTTGCTAAGCCCTTTATCCTGAGGACCTCCTGGGCTTTAACAATGTCCCCATCAGTTTCAGATAGAGCATTTTTGCAATCCATCATCCCTGCTCCAGTTTCATCACGCAGTTGTTTTACCAAAGCGGGTGCTATGGCTGCAATATTCCATCACATTCCTTGGTTCAAATAACAATGGAAGGGGTAAATGTCAATTAAATTCTAATGAAAAATAAAATTGCAAGCCAAATTCATGGCTAATTTTAGCAAGGCAAGTCATCCCTAAAAACCTCACAAGGGCATACAACAACATTTTCAATGCATTCCTCCAGAGAAAATAGGTGCAGGCCAAAATATTTAAAGGTACGTCAAAGGCTCCGTTTGACAACACAAACAGGAAATGGTTTATAGTACTTAATCCTGTATAAGTACTTAAAGATTGCTTATTGAAAAAGTGATTTTCTGATGGAATTTAAGTGCAAGTGTTTTTTTCAGAAACAAAACAAACACTGCTTATTTTTTCAAACTGCTTTTTATGAGTGATAAGACTGTATGACAACACTAGATAAAAAGTGCTTAGCACTTATCATTTATGATAAGCAGTTCGAAAAAGTTAGTAGTGTTTGTTCGTTTGCACCTAAATTTCTATGTGGCAGAAAATCACTTTTTCAATAAGCAATCTGGAACACATAAACAGAACCACTTATCATAAATAACAAGTGCTGTGAGCAGATTTCAACAAGTATTGTCAAATGGAGACTAAGTACAATAAGTAGCTTTCAATAAGCGTTATAATAGAGCAAAAGATATACCACGTGCTTGGAATTTGTATTCTAAAAGGGGTAAAAGAGTCTCGATGGAGGAATCTAGAAGGGATAGTTAGTTTGACCAACTTAGTCCACATGGGGGGTGTTATAAAAGGCGCAGGGGGGGGGGGAGTTTGTCGTAGTTTTTGGAAGACTTGGCTTGGGCGGGAGAGTGGACGATCTCTCTTGTATTTCTCATTTTCCAATTCTTCTTCCTCCCGTAATTCTGGTTACAACACGGCTTCTGTACATACAAAGTAATCCTTCAAAGGATAATTAATGGTACCATGGTCTATCATTTGGTATGAACTGCCGAATACCTGAAGGAAGAGAGGATTCTCAATGGAGGCTCAACACCAAGCTCGACCAGAAAGAGTGGAACAGTGGATGGGGAGGGTCGAATCCGCGCTTTCCAAACTAGCATCGACAGTGGAAAATATAACGCAAGGCCAACAGAGGTGGGATCAGGAAACGAATGAGCAAGCAAAATTCCAAAAATACATAGCTAGCATGGTGCACCGCCGCCTGGAGAAGATGCCGCTGCAGGAGGATGAGTGGTCGTTAATAACTGAGGAATCCGGCATGTGTTCAGAAGGAACCGATGATAAGGAGAAGCGGGATAGGAAGGCGGTTTGGAGTGCAAATACAGATGACATCGCGCATGATCAAATGTCAGTCGCTGGAAGGGTGGAATTACCTGTGTTCGACAGGAAGAAGAATCCAAGGGGATGGATTACACGAACAGAATTTATTTCCGGATTCATCAAACAATGGAGGAATCAAAGGCAACGCTTGTTTAGGTGAGTGTGGAGGGCATAGCAATTCATTGGCTTACTATTTTGGTGGAAGTACATCCGAACTTGACCCGGCGGGTGTTTAAGGAGGAACTGATGGAGCGATTCCATGGTTTGGAAATTCAAAATCCTTATGAAGGGTCGGCAGCTCTTGAGCAAAGGGAACAGTCCAAGAGTACGTCAAACAATTCGAATATCTAGCGTCGGTGATACCGTGCCAACCAAAACAGTGGTATGTAGAATATTTCCTACATGGTTTGCGAGAAGAAATTCGTAGTTGGGTACGCACTCATAACCAAGAAACTCAGATAAAGGCGATGCGGCTATCGCGACATGTTGAGTTAGCAGTAAGGGTGTAGAACCACAGTTCTGTGGGGTACGGTCGCGATTTTATGGTGGACGTGAAGGGGAAACAAGAAGGCAGCTCTTGAGCAAAGGGAACAGTCCAAGAGTACGTCAAACAATTCGAATATCTAGTGTCGGTGATACCACGCCAACCAGAACAGTGGTATATAGGATATTTCCTACATGGTTTGCGAGAAGAAATTCGTAGTTGGGTACGCACTCATAACCCAGAAACTCGGTTACAGGCGATGCGGCTATCGCGACATGTTGAGTTAGCAGTAAGTGTTAGGACTCTTGCCTAACAATGGCCACACAGGAAATAAGGTAGAAAGAATTGAACAATAGCAAAATAGGTTTTCTTATTACAGTAACAGGAATAGAAAAATACAGAAGAAGTACAATAGGAGAAATAGAAAGAGTAGGAGAAAAGAAGAAGGAAGAGGAGCTGTAGGAGAAGACCTCTCTCCGTAGCTCAGGTTTGACCTCCCAAGGTCCAGCTTCCAGCAGCTTCCAAGCTGTTTCCCAACAAATGAATCGTATCCCCCTTTTACAGCCACCCCCACCTATTTATAACCCAGCTGCCCAGCCAACTAGCAACTCGCTAACAACTAACACCCCCTCTAACAACTAACAACCCCAACAAACTAATAAAGGAAATGACAAAGCTGCCCTTGGCAGTTACATACACAGCCAGCCAGCCACACTTCCTAACATTACCTCCCCCTTGAAAAACCACCTTGTCCCCAAGGTGGATCTCCCGGCACAGTCGTTGGAGGACTGGAATAACAACCACTTAGTGGTGGCTCTGGTGGTGGTCGAAGTAACAAAACAACATAGTCTACCCTTGGTTCCGGAACATGATGAAATTCCTTATGATGTGGTGGTTCTTGATCATCTTTGTCCTCCATTCGGTCCCCAAAAACAAGCCTGGTGGACTCCAACTGTTCTGCAGCACACCAAGCCTCCATTTTACCAAAAATTCCAACCAAGCCCTCAACGCTATTTTCCACTTGGTCTGCTTTCGACACCCAGCAGCTACAGCATCTTGCCTTAAACAAAATCCAGCGTCGATTGCAAGAGGCTGGCAGTTTAAGACAGCCCTCACAATTGCTGTTCGAACCTTCTCTGATGCAGAATTTTGTCCAAATGTACCAACCTTAATCATTAGGTAACCAAGAGAGAGCCCTCCCACGACTAAAATCCATTTTTTAAACGCAATAAGTGAGCTCCTTCTGCCAAGCGTCAGTGAAGGCAACGAAACAGGCTCAAACACACGTACAGCAGCCTTCAGAATTACTGTTTGAAACCTGCTTGGAGGTGGCTGAAGTGTGCAGTGAGGTGGGTCTACTTGTTGGAGCAGTTTGGGTGTCACTGTCCTTGTAGCATTGAACAAGGAAAAATTCCAAACTTCCAGAATAAAAAAGTTGATATGACAAATAAAACTGTCTTTCGCTGCCAACTGGATCAATCTGCCAGACTCCATGCTCAAAGACCATTGGATATAACTGAAATATATCCTGCACTCCACTGCCCCTCATCAAACAAAGGAACTCCAAGCACATGAACTCCTCCATGGACTCCAAGGAGCAATATAACAGGTGAGGCACACGGACCTTTTCTCTAAACAAACTGCCAAAACATCCACCCTCACTAAGAATTCGGATGCTGACAGCACCTGCCCCCGTCTCGGAACTCACAACAGCTCGTCCACCACCAACTTTGAGCTGTTTGTCACATCCTCTCACCTTTGGATTTACAAGAACTAAAGATGAAGGGCATGCAGACCTCAACTCTGGCAGTTTGGATGAAAATTCTAACACATTTGGCACTTCAAGCTCTAATACAGCCGCCGTTGAAACGTCCCACCCAGATTTCTTAGCCTCTATAACAGCACTTGGAAATATTTTGAATTTTATTCCTGTGACACCTTTATGTTGTGACTTTGGGACACAAGTTGCACCATGGGAAAATTCACATTGGGTATCATTCAAGTAGATGTTTCCATCTCTCCATCTTTTTGGATTAAGCGCACCGTGCCAACCCTTAAATTCTGCGGACTCAGTTAGAGCAACAATAGTGCAGCACTCACAACCAGCAGATTGGAATATAGTCTTCAGCAGTTTACTACTCATGCCTCCACAAGCTCTAACCTTGTTCACAAGGATATGTGTTCCTTGGTCATGCTGAGTAAGTCCATCAACAACTCCAGAAGGTGGAACTACTGCATCATCACTGCTACAGAACTTGACCTCGTTATGATTTTGATTAAAAATCACCTCCACTGGATGCACCAGGCTGGATTCTACCAGCTCCAAGCTCTCTGCCCCCTTCAGGAGACCATGGTCCGGCATTGGTTCCTGCACTTGTAAGTTTGATGCTCGCTGCCTCCGGCAAAATCACAAAGCTCGCAGCCAATCTTAGCGGTAGTAGTAACAATTCCTAGCTCACTTTCAGCGATACTACCAGTATTTGGATTAGTTGCCTCTTCAGGAACATCAACCAACTCTTGCCACACCTGTTCTGTTGGAGGTACGTTCAGACGAACTGCTTCCACAGTCCAAGGTGTCGATGGTCCAAGAACAAGCTACTGCTCCTCAGAACGTTGCTGAACACCCAACTCTGCCGATTCCCGGAGTTGAGACCCAATATATTGTAGCTCCTCACGGTCCTACCTCGCATGCTCTGCCAGCAACTTTGCAAAGGCTTCCATAGACATTTGAAGCTCCTGTAACTCCTCTGCCTGTACTCGAAAAATCCATTCCAACTCTGACTCCACAGTCGCTTCTCCAAACTCCATTCTGAACTGCATCCAAGCAATGGAAAACTCACAGCAACCTCAGCTGTGATTGCGACTCACAGCAGATCAAGCAGCTGAATCTTTTTTTTTTAAATTTCCTTTTCTTTTTACCTGTGTATGTTTCAGCCCAGCGAGCTTTTCCCTGCGTGCGTGACACACTGCTATGATTAGCTGTGTTCGTCTTCCTCCCAGCGGAGTCGTACCTGCTCCAACGACCACTAACTAGCGTTTGTTTCCCTCACACAGCACGCGATCAGACCAGGAGTGATGACCGTCTTCCCCAACGGCGATAGTAAAGGGGAGAGACTGTCCTGCTCAGCAAATACTCCAACGACTTCAACACAGCAGTTGCTAAGATGTCCCACCCTCCTTCCAATGTCTGGCCAGCACCGAACGACAGCACCACACAAACCCTGATTTCACGACTCCAGCACCAGTCGCCTCCAGCGATTGGAAAGCTTCAATCAAGAAACGATTTTTCGAACTCGTTCTGCTTCTCGCTTCTTGAGCTTTCTTGAGTTAACTTTCTTCTACGATCGTCCATTGCAGCAGCTTTTTTTTTCTGCAACGCCTACACAGCTCGTTTCATACTCAGCGTTCCTCCAACGCCATTCTTGCACCTGCGTTCGCGTCTTCTTTGTTGTCACGCGTACTCAACTGCTGCATGTCGAATCTTCTGCAACTACAACGCCAGTATCTGCTGCATCCATAACTACTGTTGCGATTTCATCTGTACCGCACATACCTGATTCTACTGCCACTTGAATCCTCCAAAAAAATTCAATTCAAGAATTCTCTATGAACAAGAGCACCAAATTGTTAGGACTCTTGCCTAACAATGGCCGCACGGCAGGAAATAAGGTAGAAAGAATAAAACAATAGCAAAATAGGTTTTCTTATTACAGTAACAGGAACAGAAAAATACAGAAGAAGTACAGCAGGAGAAATAGAAAGAGTAGGAGAAAAGAAGAAGAAGAAGGAAGAGAAGCTGTAGGAGAAAACCTCTCTCCGTAGCTCAGGCTTGACCTCCCAAGGTCCAACTTCCAGCAGCTTCCAAGTTGTTTCCCAGCAAATGAATCGTATCCCCCTCTTACAGTCATCCCCGCCTATTTATAACTCAGCTGCCCAGCCAGCTAGCAACTCACTAACAACTAACAACTACCCTAACAAGCAACAACCCCCTCTAACAACTAACAACCCCAACAAACTAATAAAGGAAATGACAAAGCTGCCCTTGGCAGTTACATACACAGCCAGCCAGTCACACTTCCTAACAGTAAGGAAAGGTATAGGACCACAATTCTGTGGGGTGCGGTCACAATTTTATGGTGGACATGAAGGGGAAACATGGAGGTAGCCTCTAAGACTGAACCCACAGTAGCAGAACGGGATTTCCCGTCTGATAGGAGGGACCAGTCAGGAGACTACCAAACAAGCGACGTCAAGAGGAAGAGGAGTTTGACGCCTGACTAACCAGGAATGGGAGGAAAGGAGCAAAAGGGTCGTGTTTCAAGTGCAAAATGCCTTTCGGTCCCATGCATAAATGTGTTGACCCAAAGATGATGGTGGTGTTGTTGGGAGAAGATGATGTTGTTGCTGAAGATAGGGAAGCAATGTGAGGAGAGGAAATAGAGCGGGAAGTGGTGGAAGAACAGGAAGAAGCTGAATACCAGGTAGTGGAGTATATGGGCTTGGACACATTTTGTCAAACTCAAGGACAAAAAGATGAAAGATATGACCTCCATTGAGGTGGAGGGCCAAGCGGATGGAATTCCTTTTCTCGTCTTACTAGATAGTGGAGTCACACACGACTTCATATCTCCCAAGTTGATCAGACTACTCAGATTAGTTGTTCAAGACTCTAAAAATATCAAATTGGGTGATGGGAATAAGATGTGGTCTTATGGAGTGTGTCAAAAATTGAAGTTAACCATGGGAGATTATACTTGTCTGCTTGATGCCCACATCTTGGAAATTGGAGGCTTGGACCTTATTTTGGGTATTGCTTGGTTGTGCACACTCGAGGAGATTAAAACCAATTGGAGAACAATGATGATGAGGTTCTTGGCTGGGGAACAGGAATACATTTTCAATGGAGCAGGCCGAACCTGTTAGAAATGTGGGGTGAGGGCTGCCCGTGGGTGGCATTACGGCGTGGGTATTAGTGGGGCTGGTTGGGGCTGCCCATTTGTGGTATGGGTATCAGTGCTGGGGAGTTTATTTGTAGGGGCAGTTGTTAAGGGTAGTCTGGTACTTCGCTGTAGGTGGTTTGTTTTGGCCAGCAGTAGCATGAAGGGGCTATTGTCTGGGCAGGTGGGTAATAAATAGGGCAGTTGGGTATTGGGAAGGGATACGAACTATCATTTGTATTTTCAGTTGGTTGCTAGGAGGTGTCGGCTTTGGGAGGTCTCACCTTGGCTCCTGGAAGTGGTCTTCTGCAGATATTCTTCTTCTTCCCCGTCTTCTACTGTAATTCCGTAGTATGTACTGTCTAAAATCATTACAGCATTGAAACTGTTTCTGCTACATTCTCTCTCTCTCACTCACTTGCACCCACGGTCCTCACAATTTGGTGCTTTCATTGAGTCAACCGTAGCTGTGGGAACACAATTGATGCTGGAGAACCGCGATCGATGAGAGGACATTCGGCACTGGTCGGTCGCTGTGAAGAGTTCGCAGTTTGTGGCGACTGATCAAGGGAAGATTGTTGTGAGAGCATAACGTTATTAGCCGGACATTTACAGGTGATCGAGGAGTGTTGACGCAAGCACAAACTAGCTTGGTTGCCGACCAGAATGGCTACAAGAGTTGAGCTGCCTTTTTTTCAAGAAAGGATCATTATGGTTGGATCACAAAAGCATAAGCGTATTTCCTGAAAAATCACACAGCAAAGGACATGAAGCTGAATTGGGCGCAGGTATGGAATACGCAGTTTTGTTCTGGTTCTTCCCTAGGAGGTGCGACGATCCTAGTTCGGAGTGGGATCAGTTGAAGCTGGCGCTTAAGGAGAAATATGGGAGAGACAAGGAGCAGTAGTTTGGATCTAGTTCGGAAAGTCCAAAAGAGGTAATCACTGATTTGAGTTCAGGTGTGGATGTGCAGGAAAGGTATGTCGTGGAGGAACAGCTTATTCCTGGGCCGCGATCGAAACCACTTGTTGGAGAAATGGTGATCCAGAACGTGCCACCAGCTGCACCAGATTGCCAAGGATTGGGGGGAAACGTCTCGCCATTTTCTCTCTGCGACCATAATGCAGGAGACAACTCTAATGTTCCAAGAGTTCGATGCAGGTTCTGCAGAAGAAGTTTCCGCGGATGCAGGTAGTGTTGCTGTAAGTGAGCCCTAAGCTGCCCTTGTTGATGTTCAGTTTGTCTACAAGCGAAGTGGTTTTGCCGGAAGCAGCGAGCATCATGTTTGGCCAGTTACAAGTGCACCATCTACAATGGAGTTCGTCTGCAAGCTGAACCGAAATCTATTGAAGGAGCAGAGGCCAGTACAAGCGACGCGAGAATTTGTCCCACGAGACATGCAGCTACTAGTGGAGCTGTCGTTGGTTGCAAAGAAGATGGAGGAAGGTTACAGTGAGGCCGCTGATGTAGCTGGGTTACCAGGGTTGTGTGGATTACCGGCCAGGTCGGTGTACAACACGCGCAACAAAGGTCGTGATTCTACGAACATGGCAGCGACTCCAGATACCAGAATGAAGACATGGGAACCATCACTGGCCTTGGCGGCAGTGAAGGAAAATCTATTATATCATATGCTTTGACGTTTCTCCCAATTGGGTTGCCCAAGATAGTTGCGTCAACTGATGCTAGTGGGCACGTTGAGCCTTATCTTGGGACTTCTGATTTAGTACTATTTCCATCGGTTGTGGATATTTGTGGAATCAATAATTTAAGCAGGTCTGTATAATCAAATGTTGGTGCTGCTTTTGCTGGAATGGTGACCAGAAGTTAGGAAATGCCTAGAATCTTTTAATCAGAATGAAAAAATTATAATTGGAATAACCATGTTTGGGGTTACAACTCCTTATGTAAATGCAGTCAAAGGAAGCTTGGCTAAAGAAGGTTATGAGACTTTGATTTTTCATTCCACTGGTGTAGGAGGCAGGGCCATGGAAAATCTAATACGAGCAGGTTTTATACAGGGTGTTCTGGACATTACAACCGAAATAGCTAATTATGTGGTTAGAGGTGTCATGTCTTGTGATAGTACCCGGTTTGATGTCATCTTAGAAAGGAATATCCCTCTGGTTCTGCGTGTGGGAAGCCTTGGATATGTTAAATTTTGGACCCAAAGATAGCATACCATCCAAATTTCAGGGAAGCAACATCCATGGATATAATGAGCAGGTTTCCCCAGAAAGGTGTCTCTGCTTTAGATACGCCTGGGGAAGCCTTTTATCTGAGATTACTGCCAATTTTGCGGATGCCCTAGTTGACTCATTTTTAGAGATGACTGTGAAGAAGCCCGGTTTGTTAGATGAATCCATTACCGATCGTCATGGAGATTCTACTACTAAGTCAAGCTTGTCTGGTTGTGAGACCATTTGTTACACACCCAAGTGATTTTCCTGATGCAAATCCCGAGACCGTGCAAGTGACTCAGGCAGTACTGCAGCAGTTGAGAGAGAAGATAAGTAAAGGAAAGCCAATAATTGGAGCGGGAGCTGGGGCAGTGATATCTGCGAAGTTTGAGGAAGTTGGTGGTGCGGATTTGGTAGTTGTATATAACTCAGAGAGTTCCGCTGGTGGTGTGGATTTGGTAGTTGTATACAACTCTGGGCGTTCCAGAATGGCTGGAAGGGGTTCCTTATCAGGCTTATTGCCTTTTGCTGAAGCAAATGCAATCATCCTTGAATTGGCCAATGAGGTATTGCCTGTGTGCAGCCGATCCTTTTCATCCGATGGCTAGCTTTCTACTAGCAGCCGGAGTCGGCTGGAAATGTTGCAGGTGCTGGATCAATTGTGCTACCATCGTCAAAGAGGGCCTACCATGATGCGGTAACGTCGGGAGTCGCAATGACAGAAAGAAACGATTCACAGAAGAGTAAAAAGAAAAAAAAGAAAAAGAAAATCTTGGACACAGAGATTTCTGTGGTTCGGGAAATGATCCCTACGTCCACGGAGAGACAGAATAACTTCACTATGAAAATCCAAAAGCACAATTTACGGGGAGTATCTCAAAGTTTCTCACTGCTCAAAACCCTAACCCAAAATAGGCTAATAAGGAGGACGAAGCACTATTCCACCAACCGCCAGAAAGTCCGTTGTGCTACAGTGAAAGACAGTTGGAAGTCAACATCACTACGGTGTTGCGGTTACACAAGACAAAAGTGCTACAGTGGCCGGCGGCTAGAATTCCGCGAAATCAAACCATTGTTGACACCAAAATCCGCACTACTACAGTGTCCTGTCGGTGTCGGTCGGTCAGCTCTCGTCATCATTGCATGTCAACGTCTTCGTCATCTCTTCGCACGAGCTACCGCAAACGCGGTAGCTCCTTCCCGATTATCTCAAGGCGGCTACATCTTGCATGCCCCCCTTCCCCTTTTCTTCTTCTCATTTTCCACTATCGCCATGGCATGGCCTTTTATAGGAGTTATGCACACCAAACTCACAAGATAAGGGGAGAAAATATCACTCTACTTTTTTCAAAAAAACTCCCGCCTCTCTTTTTCAAACTCCCTTCTTTTTTTCTCTCATATTCAAATTTAAAAGGACAAAATATCCCAACAATATCCACCTTGATTTAAAATTTAAATACTCCATCGTCACCTCCACCACCATCGCCACAGTGATCGTCCGACTCCGCCACCATCGACTCTGCCATGATCAAATCCGTCACATCAACTCCACTTTAGTCGAATCTTCATCTACATCGGATCATCCATGTCGATACTGACATGATTCATCGCTACATCTCAATCTTCTCAGGTCGTAACCGTGAACTTCCTTTGATACCAGTTGTTGGGGTGGAGCCCGACATCGCAACGGAAACAGTCGGAAAAACACCAGAAAATTCACCCGAAGGATTTTTCCACCCGAAGAAATTTTACACATCACCTAAAGGAATTTTACAACGCACATGAAAGATTTTTCTCTCAACACCCGAAAGAATTTTTCTTTCACCCGAATGCATTTTTCACACACACATGGACATACAATTTTGTTGTACAGCCAATCATCACAACTGGGACACGCCGCTTGATCTCCGCAACCAAGATGACTTTTGATACATGATTCTCCATCATGGATCTCTTCGCACGCCGTCATCGACAATTCTCTCACCATCATCGCATGTCATTGTCTTCGTCATCTCTTCGTACAAGCTACCGCAAATGCAGTAGCCCCTTCCCAGTTATCTCAAAGCGGCTACATCTTGCCTACCCCCATTCTCCTTTTCTTCTTCTTGTTTTCCACCGTCGCCATGGCATTGCCTTTTATAGGAGTTGTGCACACCATTCTCTCTCTCTCTCTCAACGTTTGATGTTACGGGAAAAACAAAGCAAGAAAGAGTATTCTATGGCTGAGCACGGTAAAATGTTAGGAATGTGAGGGAGGGCTGCCTGTGTGTGGCATTGTGGGGTGGGTATCAATGGGGCTGGTTGGGGCTGGTTGGGGCTGCCCGTTTGTGGCATGGGTATCAATGCTGGGGAGTTGATTTGTAAGGGCAGTTGTCAGGGGAGGTCTGGTACTTCGCTGTAGGTCGTTTGTTTTGGCCATCTGTAGCAGGAAGGGGCTACTGGCTGGGCAGGTGGGTAATAAATAGGGCAGTTGGGTGTTGGGAAGGGGTACGAACTATCATTTGTATTTTCAGCTGGTTGCGGGGAGGTGTCGGCTTTGGGAGGTCTCACCTTGGCTCTCGAAAGTGGTCTTATGTGGAGCGGAGATTCTTCTTCTTTTTCCTCGTCTTCTACTGTAATTCTGTAGTCAGTAATTTTGCTAATATCATTACAACATTGAAACTGTTTCTTCTACATTCTCTCTCTCTCTCACTCTCTCACTCTCTCACTCTCTCGCACCTACGGTCCTCACAGAACCAGTCAAACTGCTTCCTCCTTGAATGGTCTGGCCAACAAGCCTTGCGGGAGCAGCAGTCAATGTTTGATGTTAGGAGAAAAACAAAGCAGGAAAGGGTATTCTATGGCTGGGGGGGCAACAACAGGATCTGCAAAAAGTGCTACTGGAACTCAGAAATGTGTTTGAAGAACCCAGGGGTCCACCCCCTAAACGACAGAGTTCGTGTGATCAGTTTGGTACAAGGGCAAGGCCCTGTAACAGTGAGACCATACAGGTATCCTCACTTACAGAAGAATGAGATCAAAAGGCAAGTGCAGGAGATGCTTAGGATTGGGATAATCAGAACCAGCTCAAGTGCATACTCCAGCTCTATTGTTGGCTCTCAAATTTTAGCAAAGAAAGAATTTAACCATTCTTTGAGAAGGTCGAAAAGATTTTCCAATGAGGGAGAAGATAACTCGGTGCTCAGTCACCGCATGCTCAGCTCCAAAAGGCGCCTGCGCACCCTTCCTTCCCTAGCACCGCGCCGTGTGCCCAGCCCTGCTCGTGTCCGTAGTGCGTGCCCAGCCCTGCTCAAAAGAGCTGGGCGCTCCGAGCGGTTACCGCCGGTTATTTGGGCGTCTAACTCCCGTTGCCTATATAAGGACCCCCCAGACCCCCAATTTCAACATTAGGTGCAACCAAGTGTTGACTGAGCGTGAAGGAGAAGCTCCAGCAGCACCTGAGAGCACAAGCAATCCGCGCCGGTTCCTCCAAGCTTCCTCTTTAGGTGAGTTCCAACTCCAAACTAAGGGGAAAATGATAAAGTGAAGGGTATTTGGGTCTTTAAATGATTATGATCATTCAAAGACCACTTCACCCAGGTCATCACCAAGACCAAGGTGAAGGAGCCTCGAGAGATGCATCCAAGCGACAAGTCATATGACTGGGCGCTCCTTTCGCCCAGGTCACCTACCTGGGCGCCCATTCGCCTAGGTCACCTACCCGGGCACCCCATTCGCCCAGGTCACCTACCCGGGCGCCCCATTCGCCCAGGTCATCTACTTTGGCGCCAATCTACTCATGCCTCTTCCACGGCCTCCTAAAATACATGATTGGGTTATGAATGTCAAAGTGCTCATCTTCGATCATGTATTCCTTTGATAATGGGAATCGGGCATCCCATTAGAGACCTTCCCCAGGTCTTCCCCATAACCGATAAGACCCCAGGATTTTAACAATCATGCCCTTTATAACGAGGGTCTATCGTTAGGCTATTAGTGAAACCTCCTCCTACTCAAGATACTCATCCGGCTACCCCAAATCGGTCGATGGGTGATTTAGGGCGACAATCATCATATGTGCCTCCCCCAAATCTTGTACGCTTAGATGTGACCGAGGACGTTCTGAATGATCCTACTCTTGACAAAGCAGCGGAGAAGCGGCCTTTATGGTAAGATCAGGTTGAAGAACCCCTCACTGAGGATGAAGAGAACTCCATGGACATGTGAGAATTGGTCGAATATAGAATACCGGTTATTTTCTGACCCATGGCCACTCCCTAGTATGGCGTTCCGAAGGCACTGAATGAGGAATACATACCCTACTTTCGTCGCAATTTGTGGGCGACTCCACCATCTCAAAACCAGATACCTATCTTATGGGGGCACGTTAACCATCTCAAGATGATAAATGAGCTTTGTCGCCATGTCGACCTGACTACCTTTTCAGTGGCACAAAGTCGTAAGTCGTGAAAACATCATGAGTGTCTCCAACATGCCTACCTCAACGGTATAAAGGCGCTTTGTTAGATAGTCATTGATACCCCGCCTGACGTGCATATCAGAGGGTGGGGTGAATACGGAGCTCTGCATTTTACTCCACCCACTGACCAACAAGGTTCATCAGGGAGAGCATCTTGCAATGTCGCCACTTCAGGCCAAGTCGCAGGGCTTAGGCCTGCATATGCAAGTTGGTCCGTTCAATGTAGTCCCATCATTCCTAAAGTCCAGAAACAGCGAACTCGACAAGAGCGGGCCATTGACAAGCTCCTGCATCAGGTTGCCAAGAAAGTCAAGCAGATCTCCCGTTTAAGGAAAATGAAGACTTTAATCGCGGAACAACCCTCAACGGCTAGCGGCTCTCGCCCTAAAAAGGCGTGCTACATCCAACTCATGCCAGGATAAAGACCCGAAAGGCCAAGAAGGTCGCGGCAACATTCCCGACAACAGTACAGGAGCAGCCCCATCCCGCAAGGTTGGAAGCTTTTTTACCACCACCGCCGCCCCCAGAATCATCAAATCCGCAATAGGGCAAGGTCATTAAGGTGGCAAAGCAAGATCCACCCCAACCCGCAGAATTGGGGGCATTATTACCTCTCCCTCTGAGAAAGTCGGTCTTTTCCAAACTGGAAGTGGCTTCACAAGAAGCACCTCCACGGTTTCTTCCACTTTGTGATTCATCTCCTTCATCGAGAGCGTATTCAGTGAAAGTTGTTGGGGACTCCCCCAGGACCACCTTCCACAAACCACTTTCGAGAGATCATTGAGGAGAACAAACGAAACCTCACAATGGCTGCAAGTCAAAACGATCGGCCAAGAAAACAGGTGTTAAACCCCATTTTATTATTTTGGGTATTTCTGAGTCCCACATCGGAATACTTCACCCTGTATTCCTTTTTACTCATCTATAAAATAATTTCTCCACCCCACATTGAGGTAAGGGGAATTAGTCATCTACATGGTATCAAAGGGTACTCTCTAACCCGAACTCTCCCTCCCTTTCTTTTCTCTCTCCCGTCTAGGGTTGCGATAAAAACCCCTGCGGATTCCCAGTTATGTCTGGCCCCGCCTCTGCCCTCCTCCCGGTTCTGTCCGGTTCCTGCCCTCTCGGCTTCTTTCCGGCGGTCTGTGCGCCTGAACGTCCGGTGCCCTCCCGCGATCCCGACGGTCGGCCACAGCCCTTTCTCCTCCCGGTGCGCCACCCTAACGACACTTCCCCTCCTACTCTGATCCTGTCGTGCATCCCATCGCGCCTCCAAATCCCGACGGGAACCAGCCGCGACTCCCAACGCGCTTCTTCCTCCGGCTCCCGACGCGCCTCCCGCTGTCCGCTCTCGTCGGCCCTGCACCACCCGGTTGTTCTCCCCGACGGCGCTCCTCCTGCCCGCCACGTTTCTCCCCAGCATCACCTCTCCCGCACGCGGCTCTCCAGCGGCTCCCTCTCAGCGTTTCCCTCCTTCCCCAACGACGTTGTCCCGCACCTCTAGTCAGCCTCCTCTGCGCGCGTCGGCCAGGCACCCCCCCCCGTCACATCCCTCTCGGCTCCTCTTTCAGCTCCTGCCCGACGCAGCACACTGCCTCCATCGCGCCTCCTCCCTCGTGACGATCGGCCCGCCCCTCCCGGCACCTCCCGATCCCGACGCGGCTCTCTCCAGACGCCGCACAGCCCACCTGTCCCGACGGGCTCCCTCTCGGCGCTCCCACGGCACGTCCCGACCTGCTTCTAAAGCAGCCACCAGGCACCGCCCTCTAGGCAGAAATCACCCGGCCCACCGACGCTTCAATGGCTGGCTTGTCCACCCACGACCTTCCGAGACCACCTCCGGTCGCCAGCTTTCCTGCAAGGCCGCACCCTCACTTCCATTGTCGGCCTTCCCGTGCGTTTGTGCGACCACCCGAGCAGCTGTCTCATCCTCCATCATCGGCTCTACCGCAAGGCGGTCCCCCTTCATCCAGTGACCGTTACAGAACGACGCTCTCGACGGAGGAGATTGCTTTGATACAATCTTATCGGGCGACTGTGCCACCATCCTCTTCTCCAGCCCCCATTGCTCAGACTGGCAGCTCTACCACCTGTGCTTCTCATCGACAGACAGTTTGGATGTTTGCCTCTGGTGCGTCAGAACATCTCACAGGGGACTCTGGTATGTTCACTACCTATCATCCGTACACAGGTGCCTCTACAATTACTGTTGCTAAAGGAACAACAATCCCCGTTACCGGATTTGGCACATGTCCCTTGACCCCGTCTATTCACCTGACGTCGGTCGTTCATGTTCCTCAAAGTCCATTTAATCTTATCTCTGTCAGCAAACTCACCACATACTTAAATTGTGTTGCTACTTTTACCTCATCTGGTGTTGTTTTTCAGGAGCGGAAGACGGATCGGGAACTTGGTCGAGGTTATCTTCGGAATGGGATTTACATATTTGATACCCCACCATCTCTTGTTTGCTCATCCACCTCAGCCCGTGCCCTTGACCTAAATTCTCGCCTTGGTCGTCCACCAGCTTTCACCCTATATAAACTTTGCCCCCAATTCAGTTCTCACCTCTACTTCCATTGTGAATCCTGCAAGTTTGTCAAACATCATCGGGCAACGTATGTTCCTCGATCGGAACCACGTGCAGTGAATCATTTTGATCTTGTTCATTCTGATGTCTGAGGTCCTTGCAGGGTTCCTAGCCAGTCCGAGTACAGTTATTATATCACCTTTATTGATGACTACTCCCGCATGACCTGATTTTACCTGCTTCGTGATCGGTCTGAAGTTTTTTCTACCTTTCAAACCTTTTATAATGAAATTCATACTCAATTCTCCACCTCCCTTAAATGTCTCTAATCCGACAATGGACGAGAATATTTATCCACTTCCTTTCAGCAGTTTATCAAGGATAATGGCATCATTCATCAGACCTCCTACCTTGACACACCTCTGCAAAATAGTGGTCGAGCGGAAACATCGTCATAGTAATATTACCGCCATTCGAGGTCGATTTGTAGGTTTGAAGAATACCCACATCCCCAGTGATGTGCTCTGAGGCACCAAAGTCAAGAACCCATGAGGCAAACTATTGGGATAGACACGTTGTTGGAGTATCACCATGGGCTACAGTGGCGTTTGATGAAGCCATAGATTGTGTTGAAAATGCACGATGACAAGGTGCTGAAGGTGTGCAGTTGATATAGACCAGGTGCTGAAATTGCACAGTTAGAACATCCATGAATCAATCAGGTTATAGAAGAAATATCCACATGGATGGCGGCGGGGAGTTGCTGTGCATTTTGGGGCGTCGCGTATCTGCACCGGGAGAGGCGACGCACAAGAGGCAGTTAGTTGCGTGGGAGAGCTGTCAGATTGGAGGTCTGCCCGCAGGGAGGGGCGAGAAGAAACATCGCATAGGAGGGTTGGCGCACAGGAGGATTGGCGCACTGGAGGATTGGCGCACTGGAGGATTGGCGCACAGGAGGCCATCGCGCATGGGGGGTCGTCGGGGGCGTCGCGCACAGGGGGGTGGGGGTCGTCGGGGCAGGGGCGCAATCGCACAGGGCGGAAGGGAGGGAGGGGCTAAACCCGCTCTGATACCATATTAAAATGGAAACCTCGTACCTCATAATGAGGTGGGGTGCCCAATTATAGATAACAAAAGGAGTACAACACGTTACCCACACCGATGTGGGATACAAATATTAAAAAACATCAAGTACTCTTAACAGCCTGCAAGCAGAATTACAACACCAACCAATAACCAGCAGTTAGAAAGAACTGAGATCGCTTAAAAGATTCAAACAAATTTAAAATGCTTTGCAACTGCTTCATCCACTAATAGACATGTAAGAATAACTGTAAAAGAATGTGAATTGCGCATCACAACAGTCTTAAGACTGAAAATGATGCGAAGAACCAAAATTGAGGCAATCCATCACATGTTGTGTCAGACTTCTACAACTGCCATGGTTTTCACATGTTGTGTCAGACTTCTACAACCGCCATGGTTTTCATCATGACCATGCATTTCATATGGTAGAGTTCCCATTCATAATATTCTTCAACCATATTCTTCTACCCACAAGTCTGATATATTACTGCAACAAGTGTTATATACAATGGGCTTTCTAAAGTTAAAATAATAAAAATTGAAGCAAAATAAATTAAAATATAAGACCTTTAGTGGAAGTTTCATTTTGAGAAGGATCAGGAGTCGGACTACAGGAGCTGGAAACAATGCTATCTTCCTCGGACACAGGCCCTGATTTTTGAACTTTAGATGGTATAGTTTCCCCACTACCTTGATGGTCTGAAGACAGTAGTTGATCACCGCCAGGTGCAACTTCAGATGAATTTTCTTTTTCTTCATATTCCATTCTAACTGCAGAGATACCCAACAATGTAAAACATAGAAAGAAAAAACATATATACTCTTTCTTTTCAAATTTTAG
Source organism: Viscum album (assembly GCA_963277665.1). Classification (NCBI taxonomy): domain Eukaryota; kingdom Viridiplantae; phylum Streptophyta; class Magnoliopsida; order Santalales; family Viscaceae; genus Viscum; species Viscum album. Next base: position 1,039,786,346 of record OY728123.1, on the reverse strand, counting down.
AGAATGCAACTACATACAAAGAATTACAAGCTTCGCAATTAGTTAATACAAAGTTTAGACCACACCACTCAAGTTAATTGGTTTTTTAAATCAAAATTTGTCATGGTCTCAAAGGCATGTTATTTTTGCCCCAATAATATCCTTTTGCTAGGCAAGAGAAAAGTTCAGTGTGAGCTGCCATGTGCAAGTACAAGGCATTGCACAATGAATTTAACATGTGGAAAGCTTGGCATTGCACAATGAATTTAACATGTGTGAGCTCCCATGGTTTTCATCATGTTATTACGCCTGATATATGTGCTTATGTGGCTGACAAAATAAAGACAGTTGTGGGGACATGCTCACAATACAACCTCAATTAAATCATGGACCCCCCCCCCGGACAAAGTGAATGGGCTATTGGTAGAACCTAGGAATGTAAATACTGCTGGTTCCCGGTGCAGCAGTAGCGCCTTTGGTAAACGTTATATTAAAATTTCTATTAATATTGAGTTGCCCGAAACCCCGTGAGAGAATCTTTCTTCGATGATGATATTGATCTTCCGGGAAAAAAAAACATTTATGGATTACCTTTGTTGTGTTGTAAGGACCTAAGTGTAGAATCCATCTAACGGTGATCCAAACGTGCTTCTTTGATCTCTGAGCAACGCAACTTGATTTTCAGGTGTTAGCACGGCGAATCAATTGTCTTGCGTAGATCGTCTTGATCGCTCCAAGATCCTTCGAGCTTGAATTCTTCTCGTTCTTAAGAGGAAGAGCGGAGGAATTCGAGAGAGAGAAGTTCGTTTGCGCAACGATTATCTATTCACAATTTTCAATTAACCCTACACAATGGATATAACCATCAATTTATAGAGTTCGGATTTAGGTTAAGATATTATTTAATTGCATGTCAACCCTTAGATAATATAATAATTCTTAACAAACCACATGCCACATAATAATAATGAAATAACATTATCATTTTACGGCGTTCGCTAACTTGCGCAATGATAAAAATATCTTTCCAGCTGGAAAATCAATATTTATCAACGGACGCGGTCTTCGTCCGTTAATCCTCCTCGGTATTTATTGAATACCTGAATGAACATTTTATTCATAAATAAATATTTCAATCCACAAATCAACGAATAAATATTTATTAAATATTCAATAAAATAAATAAATATATTTTATTCACAATCCAGTGAATAAATATTTATTTAATTTATGCGATCAATAAAACTTGAATAAAATTATTCTTCGATCTTGAAAATGATATTTCTTCTATTGACTAAATTCAAATATAATTTAATCGAGATCAATGGAGACACTTAGTGTGTGACCCTCTAAGATTTTTTCTCCTTGGCATTAGACGGGTACGTCTAAAGTTCAAGATCAGTGTCCAACAACGGGTCAAGGCATCCAAAATAAAGAACTTAATATCACAACGACGACAACCACATACGAACGTTCACTGTGTAATATGATCTTTTTGTATCAATATCTCATCAAACAGATTGCACATCTGTGTCGTCAACCTATATGTTCGATACGTATTTTTTTGACTATCTAAAATAAACACGTCGATACACCACGGTCATTGAATTTAATGCGACGGTTATATTCCAATCAAAAGACCGAGATATCGGCTACCATAAAAATGGATGTGACAAATCCTTCCTCGACTTATGAGCACATCGCTCGTGACGCACTCAACGTATCCAACTTCGCCATGAACTGTTATCGTCATGGTTTACGAAATACATCTAAGTGTGCGAGTTGTAACATGCATTAATAATAATCTTAAAGTCTAAGGACCATCACACACATTCGTAGATAGGAATATCTGATGACACCAAAACATGCAGAATTCATATTAACAGGTCTGTTTTCATAACCACTCGTCTGTTGGTTTGGTGTAATCCGATCCGTTTGAATGATGTTGGGTTGAATGCTAGAAACTCATACTGCACACCAGACCGGAACTCTCGCAGGTCGAGCTCCGCAGTGAGCTCGTTGGGGGTTGCAGGGGCAATGTGCCCCTGCTCCGAGGGTCCGGGGGCCGAAGCCCCCCGCCCAAATTGGGGGGGACTGTAACATCTCTGACACTGTAGCAGAGTTGACTAACGCATAGTTATTTACGGTGCATGGCACACAATGGCGACAAGCGCCCCCGGCGCAAAAGCGCACGGCGCGGCGCACGGCACGTGGCAATATTAACTTGCAGCGCATAGAAGAGATGCATACATATATCAACAATAGAAAATAATAAATTATACAACAATTATATAAATATAAAAGATTTGTGTCAATAATTCATATTTCATCCATCAAAAAACAAAATTCAACAATGACACAAAATAGGAAATGCAAACAAAGATTAAAACATATAACATTTAAGGACCGAGGGTTCTCTCATTATCACTCTCGGAATCAGCAGGAGGGACTTCATCATCCCCAGATGATTCTTCCCCACCACAAGGCATCTCTTGAACATCTTCATCTTCTTCACTTGTTTCATTCTCAATCTCTTCCTCTTGCGCTTCTTCTTCTTGTTCTTGAATAGTATCTATTGATTTCTTTTGTAAACACTTGGTGTGAGAACTTGATGCTCTAGTCGTATGGACCAATTCTTCTGCACCGGAAGCCAAAGCCACATCACCCCAAGTCAAATCATCGTCATCAAAAACAAAGTCATCAGCTGCATCACGCTCCTCATCCACGGCACCAAGCAACCACTCATTGCAGTCATCAATTTCCTTCAAAGAGATAGGGTCAATGGAGTCTCGTTCATTGAATCTACGCATCAAGGCTCTATTATACTTGATAAAAACCAAGTCATTCAATTTTGCTTGAGCAAGCCTATTTCTCCTTTTTGTGTGAAGATTTTCAAAAACACTTCAATTTCTTTCACAACCTGAAGCATTGCAGGTAAGACTGAGCACTTTTATCGCAAAATGTCTCAAGTGTGAAGTTGATGCACCATTAGTTGCCCACCAATCAGCAGGTGCCCTCAATTTCCTATTTCTTATTGCCAAATCAGTGTCAAGAGTGCCCAATGCCTCTATATTTTGTAAAGTCTTCAGCAATCTTATCAATCATCACTATATCAGGTGTCAATCTTTGAATGCATTTGATCAAACCCATATTTACCTCTTCATCAGCATCAATGTAAGGATGATCATAGAAGAACTCTAGATTCAAAAAGTATCATGCAGCATGCAAAGGCCGATGAAGTTGAACTTCCCATCTTTGATCAATTATTTTGAAAATCTCTTTATATTTTTCTTCTCTATTGTTGAAGGCCTTTGCAATTGATTCTTTTGCTCGATCCATGGCTTCATATATGTATCCCATAGGAGGCTTTCTTTCCCCATCAACCAAACGAAGCACTTCAACAAGTGGAGCACCCACTTTGAGAGAATAATTGACATTGTTCCAAAAAGAGGCACTTTGCACAATCAAAACAACATCTTTCCCTTTCCGCTCCTTTGCCCATTTACTTTGATTCCATTCATCAGAAATGAACATCTTCCTCAAATTAGCTTGTTGGGTATACATGCTAGAAAGTGTGATCATGGCAGTGGCAAATCTAGTCTTTCCAAGTCTAAGGAGCTCCCTTTCTTTGGTGAATTGTCGCATCAAGTTCAATACACCGGCATGGTTATAAATGAAACCACTAATTGTCACCGCCTTCTTCAAAGTTTTAGCAAGCATAGGAATTTTCCAAATATCTTCTAAGATGAGGTCAATGCAATGAGCGGCGCACGGGATCCAATACAAATTAGAATAAGTTGCCTCCAATAATCTCCCTATTAAAAAAATAGAAAATAAAGAACTCATATTAGTAAGTAATAAAGATCATTGAAAAAAAATAAAAGTTTAAAAAAATATCAACGTTTGTTGACAACAATGATATTTACCATCAAAAACATTATTTGAAGCACTGTCAGTGACAACTTGTATCACATTGGATAGTCCAACCTTCTTGACAAATTTATCCAACAAATCAAACATCTTTGTTCCGCTCTTTACATAAGAAGAAGCATCAACCGATTCAACAACAGTAAATTTGTATGTTCTAATTCCTTTTTAAGCAAAGGAACTCTTACCTCATGGAAGATTGGAGGTTTCATACCTGGTCCGCATTGTCCAACTGCCTCAACAAATGCCGAAAAACTATCATAATTGACAGCATTGAAAGGAATTCTGGCATCATACATCCACCTTGCAAACAATTGGCAAGCATGATCTCTTTTCTCCTTCTTGTATGCATCCATGACAGTTGTTTGTCTAACATTAGACAATTTTCTTTGTGGTACAACTTCTTCTGGACTTGGAGTGAAAAATGCATCTATAACTCCCTTTGCCTTGGATACAGGATCGTTATTGCTTCCTTTTTGAGAACCTGATCCTTGTGGCATGCAACTGTTACTTGAAATAGCTTTCCTTTTCTTTCCACCATCAAATATTATACGTTCTAGACCTTGCACCTCTTCTTCTATAAAATCATCATCAATTGCATATATCCCAGCCCCGACTATATTCCTTTTTTCCTTCAAAGCCCTTCTATCTTCATCAATTTTTTTTATCTCCTCTCTCACATGTGCAGGACAATTTTGGCATGCGGTTGTGTTTCTATATCCACCGGCCAAATGTTGTTTGGCTCTTGTAATACCTCCCTTCGTTACTTTTCCACAAAATTTGCATGTTACTGAATTTTTATCTTAAGGATCTGTTAACATGCAATATTGTCAAGCAGGGTCTTGTTGCCTTGCTTTAGACATTTTGAAATATCACAATTCATGAAATATTTAAAACAAATAATTACATATTTTAAACCATATATCTAAAAAAACAATAAACAAAAAATAAAAAAAACACAGCATCAAAAAAAAATAACAGTGAACTGCCATCAATAGGGAGGACAGCAGCAACTGAAAAAAAAAAAACATTGAACTGCTACCCTCACTGAAGGGCGGACAGCAGAAACTAAAAAAAAAATAGAAAACATAAATAAAATTGAATAAAAAATTCAGTACTTGGGTTGCCGCCTGCGCCTGCCTCGGACGAGGAGGGGTGGGTCGTCGTGGTCGGTCAGCCTCGATCGGAAAGCAGGTGTCGAGGGAGGCGACTGGCACCGAGGGGTTGGGTCGCGGCTCGCGGGAAGAGGAAGGGAGGCGACTGGAGGTATGTTTAGGTTTTTTTTTTAATCGGGCGGGATAGGGTACGATGCAGGTTAAAAAAACGCAAAAAAAAAAACGTTTTACTTTGGCGCAGTGGCGCGCGCCACGCCACTGCGTGCCATGGCGCACCATAGCGCGCGCCACTGAGCGCCTTTCCAGATGCGCCATGGCGAAGCCATGGCGTGGCAAGCGGCTTCCTGGCGCGCGCCATGGCGCGATGGCGAGCCACGGCGCGCGCCATTAATAACTATGGACTGACGACACCGAGAGGGCACTGTAGCGGTGCAAACTTACTGTGGCAGCATGCGACAGGTCACTGTAGCTCCGCGGAATTCTTGTCACCAACACTGTAGCAGCTTGGACTTAGGTGGACGTAGCACTATAGCAGTGCCGACTTTCAGTCATCAGTCACTGTAGCACAGTGGACTTACTATGCGGTTAGTGGCATAGTGGTTCGTATTCTTTACTAGCTCATTCGAACTAGGGTTTCTATGTGTGAGAGAAACTCTGAAAAAAACCTTCATGTAATTCTGCTCCCGATTATAGTGAATTGTTCTACCACTCTATGAACGTAGGGATCATTTCTCGAACCACGTAAATTGTTGTGTTTGTGTTCATCTTCTTCTTCTTTTGTTTCTGTCTTTTCTTCATCTGCAAACCTCTGTCGCTGTGACTCGGCGTTTCTGCAACAACACCTTAGAGATTTTCAAATGCGAACTTCATGAGATGAAGTTTCATCTGATTGCGAGTACTCGCACCTGACAGCCTATATACTATGTGCCCCATCATAATATGTTATCCGGCTGTAGAACTACATATTAAGAATATTATAATGGCACTTCAAGATTCTCATCATAACGGGGAACTGTTATGATCTTATCAATGCGACAGATACCTTGAGACATTATCACATCAAGAACAATCAAATGTGATAAATATACAAGTAATCCAATGTACAAGTAGTTAGTTCTAGGGCACCAACTCAAACAAATAAGAATCAGCGGCTCGAGTTGCCGGTTTGGGGCCAGTTGGCCCGAGCAACCCGGCCTAGCCCGGGCCTATCCCGGCTCGACCCAGTTATGTTTAATAAAGTTATTTTATTTTATTATATTTTAATTTTAAAAATTGGATTTTTTTTTTTTTTACCAAGGTCCATTTTACACCCATAGGGAAATCTAGACACAAGTATCATGAAATATAACATTAAATGGCATGGCTTCCACCCCCTGGGAGTTAAATAGAAGCAACTGATGAAAGAAAATATAGATCCAAAATATACTAGGCAAGAGATTTTTTTTCGTTCCCACGGTGTTTCCGTAATAATATTAAAAAAATATATTTTAACTTTCAGATTTTGCACCATGTAACATGGCTGGACCCTCAACCTAAATATATTTTAAACAATTATCGTGTAAATAATGCACAAAGTTCAAAAATGAGCTTATTGTGATGGACTTCACACTGAAATTTCCCAGAAATTTCCCAGAGGTTGGTTATCAAACATCAAGAATAAAAAAAAGGAAGCAAGATCTATAAACCTTTGGTCGTGCCATCTATTTGTCCATCAGAGCTGGTGATGCTGCTGATCTTCGCAGGGACAGTTCCCAGCTCTTTGGCATCAAGTGCGATTGCAGCAGTAGTTTGCTTCTCTACAGAGAAAATTTCAGGCTGCAATAATTTGTCTGCTGGTATCTGCACTTTGTCATCCACTAGATTCCCTATGTCTTCTTTGCTAGCCACGGTTTCTGAAGACAAGATTTCATCAGCTCCTTCTCCAGAGAAGTTGGTCTCTAGATGAGTTTCCACCCCAGATGTTTCAGAACCTGTGATGATTAACTGATCAGCATCTGAGATGTTATCTTCAGTAGCATCCTCTACAGTGTTAGTTTCTCCAACTGCTGGCTCCATTAAGTTTTCATTTCCTGCAGCTTCATTCACAGGAGAAGAGGCACTGTCCACTTCCTCCCTGCTATCTTTTGCTGGTTGCTCCTGCATTTCAAAGATTGCGGACTCAGTGGTGATTTCTTTTTCCTTCACAATTGTTTCTTCAGAAGCTTTCCACATTTCTTTAGTTTCAGTAGGATCCCCCACTTTTTCCCTTTCATCCAAAAATGCAGCAATATCTTTGTTTTTCCGAAAAGCCAGCTCAAAGGGGTTAGTTGCTTTGTGGACAACTCCTTGATTAAGATTTCTGTCCAGCTCTTTAACATCTTCTTCCATCTTCATTGTCAAGGTTATGTATCCATTTGTGATGCGCAGCACCTTTAAAGTGACTTCTTGACCACTCCGCAATGAGGAGTCTCCCATAAGGTTTCCCAATGCCTCGAAAGATTCTTCTGATTTGGGCAGAAATCCTTCTTCGCCTTCAGGTAGTGATACGAAAGAACCGGATCTGGCCTTCTTTTTCACTGTGCCCTGGAGAACCTGCCCCTTAGAAAACTTAGAGGATTTTTTAAACTCAATTTTCTTCTGTTGGGCTGTTGAAGCATCCACTGTGGCAGGCCTTGGCTTATCATTGCTTGCAGGAGCGACTTTAGGCTCCTCTGCCCGGTTAATATCACCATTTTCACGCATGGTAAGAGAAATCCGCCCTGTCGTGGTGTTTGCTTCCACTAACCTCACCTTCACTTCTTGCCCGACAGAAAAAAAGCTCCCAATATCCTTCACAAAGCTGTTACTTATTTTGGAAATGTGCAACAAGCCATCCGTGAAAGCCCCAAAATCAACAAAAGCACCAAAAGGCTGTATAGTCTTTACTCTTCCAGTAAAGGTTGCACCGGGCACTAGTTCTTCGTTCTTTACACGTGGCAACGCATTCTTTCTACCAGGCCAAGAACGTTTGGATTGAACTGGAGCGCCACTTGCACCTGTTTTTACCGAGGATTCTTCACTTGTTTCAACTGAAGCTGAAGGATTTTCTGAGGCATCATTACCATCTTGGAAGTCCTGCTCCTTAGCTTTTACATCAGTCCCAACAGCAGATAATATACGGGTACTTGTTTCCCGATGTATAATAATACGGCTACTTGGTGGAAATAATCTTATAGATGATGACAGATTTGTTATAAGTTTCCTTGAGAATGATGCTTCTTTTGAGGGTTGCCTTGAAAAGCCCGGGCTTACCAAACACCCATTCTTCTTTGTTTTAATAACTGTATCAAAGCTGGGCGTACTGCTAATTGAAAATAGGATTGCAGGGGCCATAGGTCATGCAGGATTTAATCAGATGTCAACGCCTCCTTCACCTATGGAATTCAGTATTTCGATGTAAGAGAAAACATGAGCAATGCCGCTGCAAGCTGGTAAAAAAGGCACCCGATGAAGTCAATGCAGCTGCAAAAAGTGAACTCTGCAAATATAATTAAATAATTAAAATGGTTCACCAAGCTGCATGAATCAGCCAGATGAGAGAACACAAAATTAGCAACTGACGTGAAAAATACAGTGCATTTGTTTGCTAAAGCTGCATTTGATGTAACTTATCAACAAATGTTTGTATTACTCATCGTTTATGATAAATGTTTTGAAAAAATAATCACTGTTTTGTTTTTGAAAAAATGCTTACACTGAAATTCCCGAGGAAAATATTTTATATGAATAGAAAAAGGGAAGAAGAAGAGAATTCTTTGGGTAAACAATTTGAGAGCACTTGCACAAAAAAGCGATAAGTGTCGTTTTGCACAACCTAACTTTACAATAGGCATATTTCACCACGAATAGCAACCGAACAAGATAAAGCAGTTTTGCAGGGTTAGGAAACAAGAATAAAAAAGGGTAACAACATCTTCCTACAATAACCAACGGTAATCAGAAAGCCCATTGCAAGCCCTGCTACCATTTATCGAATATGTTGCATCAACTACGGTAAACTTCAAAGTTCAAAAAAACCAATAATTCTCCGTGGAATACCGTGAACAAGTGGCCGAACCTTGAATGGGTTATCTATTGTATCAAATGGGTTAACTAAAAAGGCGTCAAATTAAAACTACTCTATAAAGTCTCCCATGTCCATTGAAGTTGCAATTCATCCAGTACTTCCGTAATTGATTACAACGCAAAATTCGGGCATGGAGAGTTGGTAGGCACGGCATCTTCTACGCAAAACACCAAGTTATTTTGGTTTAATAACGTCTAATAGCTTGGCATCAATTCACGAAATTTTCATCTTCTAAAAGTCGTCTCAAGATGAACCAGCAATTCACTGAATTTTTAAACTTCTAAAGCTCGTATCTCGCGCTGCACCAGCAATGACTCTTAAACAAGTGCTCTGATATTCGAGAAATTCTCTCAGGGTAGCAAGGATGGGGGCAAATACCATACCTCGGAAGAAGACAGTAGCAGATCAGGAACGGATAAAATGCGAAGTGGGGCTCAAAACCCTTATCCCGCGCTGCACCAGCAATGACTCTTAAACAAGTGCTCTGATATTCGAGAAATTCTCTCAGGGTAGCAAGGATGGGGGCAAATACCATACCTCGGAAGAAGACAGTAGCAGATCAGGAACGGATAAAATGCGAAGTGGGGCTTAAAACCCTTATCCCGTGAAGTATGTGTCGGAGGAGGTTTTTCATTAAACACCGGTATTATTTTTTTCCTTTTTATGAGATAGTGTTTTAAGTACTAAAAAAAAGGTTTGAATAAGCATGAAAGGAGTTCAAGCTTCTCTCCCGGTGGCATATACCCGGATGTTTCTTCAACGTGAAGAAACCTGTTTATACTTCCTTTGAAAGTTTTGCAAACGATACGTGAACGGGATTCACGCCTCCCGCCGAGCAAACTTTATAAATAGAGTGTATCTCCACTTCATTTCCAAATGTTATACTCTATATTTTGTTGCGAAGCCCTGTTGGATTTCTTTCACACCGTATATTTCCGACTTTTAAGAAGGTAAAATTTTTATTAAAAATTTTAATTGTCTAATTGTTTTTATTTGATGTGTATGGATGTGTGAATGAATTGATGTATAAAATATTGTCCTTTGTATGATTTAATTTCTGAATGAGTTATTATTTTTTGTATTGTTTAATTTAAATTTAATGATTTATGAAATTTAAATATGGTGTTTATATAATTTAAATTTTATGTATAAAATATAATTTATATTTAGAGAAATATTGTTGTTTTAAAAAATGTATATATTTGTAATTTAAATTGTGATTAATTAGATCCTGTCACGACTCGTCTCCCGGGGACCCTACCGTGACAATCTCAAGTCTGCCTCCGATAGACCAGGGGCCGGCAACTAGCGCCGAGTAGGCGTATACCACAAATGGGAGGCATTTGCCTAAAATCATGTATACATGCACCTAACTCCAAGCCACATGGGCTGGAGAGTAAAAATACCAAGTAAAGAAAATGCATGCATACCACTGCAACTCAACAACAGAATATGGCAGAAAGTAGAGCAGTAAAGTGCAATCAGACCAGAAACACAAGCCCACTAAAAAAAGGACAACTGTAAAGTCTCACCTACAAACAAGGGCATTGAAGCTGATGTAGGAAGCTATCGGAAACACCTCAGCTCGTTTGATCTCACAAGGCATCATCCGGTCCTGGTCTTAGTCATGCTTCGTCTAGGACTTCACCAAAGCGTCAGTCAACTGCACAAGACACAACACGTGCAGGCAAAGCCCGTGCAGGAGTGAGTAAAACAATACTCAGTAGGGGACCCCGAAACACAAAATGAAAAACTACAAAGGAAACACCATCAAGAAGGTACAGTCGGCTCAACACAGGTATATGTCAACAACACATATAACAAGAACATCCACGTATACTCGTAAACGGTTCTAAGACGCAATGTCTCATCCACTGTCAGCCATGCGATTCCCCTCGTAGCACGCTCGATTTCGGGAGATCCCACTCCTCGAGCTATCTGATAGTAACCACGTAGAACAAGTATACCAAAAGTATCCGAGAAAACATCTGGTCTTGATACGTCACAAAGTTTCTCTGAGACGTCCGGTCTCACTGAGACAAGGAGTCTCGATATCGCAGCCAAATCCTTGTTCACAAGAGTCTGCTCAAGGCACGCTCGTTCCGAGAGAACTCACCCCTTGAGTTATAAAATCATCAGAGACCCTCGCAAAGAGATCCTGCTTCTTTGGGGCCCGCCCAAAGAAGACACACTGAGAACTACCTGAAGAACACTGGTCAGGTTGAGTCACGAAGGAAGGAAAGATCTCGATACACATATAGGGGGTCCTGCACCGAGGGCTCACTGAGGGACATCCTGACCCTACTGAATTGTCATCCTAGATAGGGGATGGGTGCTCGTGTAAATATTGGTCACACCCATGCCGCAAATCCTATCTAAGGTACCACGAAGAGAAGTGAGGACTGACCGGGCCTCTCGGTGCGGTACATGCTCCACATAGACCCGTTGGGGCACTAAGTGTAGGTTCCGGGCGCAGCGGAAGCGCGTTGCGGGGTTTGCCCAACTTTAATTTTAACGTTAAACAACGTTCAATCCGAGATCCGTCACGATATAAAACGCTGAATCTTCGGAATAGAACGAAGAACGAAAAGAAAAGAAGAGTCCTGGAACCCTTGAGGAGGATCATCATATGTTGATTATAATTAATTTAATTAATGCATAAGAATTACCTTGTTGGAATTCTTTCTTCGTTGATGTGTCCGGTCACGATTCGGTGATCCATCGTTGCGTCGTAGAATCCAAGTGTAGGATTCCTCTAGCGGTGATCCACACGTGTGTCACGTATCTCCGGACATCACCGAAGAGATCTCCGGGTGCTAGCGCGGAAGAACCTTCGCTTGCGATGTCCGCCTTCGACCGCCTTGATCCGGTGGAGGATCTTGCTCTCGTAACTTGAGGGCGTTCTTGGTGGAAAGGGAATTCTCTCTTGGCTTGAGAGTATTTCCAAATCCGTTGTGCACAACAATGGCTCTAAAAAAATGTTGGGGTTGCGAGGATATTTATAATCAGGTTTGAGGTTAATAGAGTTATGACAATAAATAAACACGTTACGCGTTTTATTTATTTCATTAACTCTTATTAAAAACCCCCATGTCGAATTATTAATTCCTTGACATGCGCCCACGCTGATTATAATAAATATCATTTAATAAAACAATATTAAATCCTCAAAATCCCAATCGGAAAAACTACACGGCGTGTACTTGTTTTTCATAAAACTACACAACGTTTATATTTAATATACACGGCGTGTACTTTTATTTTCCATTTTTCTCCACCACATTTATTAGACCTTGAGTAATGACTATTTATTTCTTAAATAAATGTAACTGCATTACTCGCTAATAAATATATTATTTTATCCACAGTATATTCTCTCAAATAACTAGTGTCAAAATAAATGCGATCAGACATCCTTAAATAATTATTAAACTACAGTCGGGAATAATATTTATTTAACTTGTTAAATTAATATTTAACTGAGATACATGGACACACTTAGTGTGTGACCCTCTAGGCCTCTTTCTCAGTGGCATTAGGCTGAGCCTGCCTAAAGTCCAAGGTTAGCGTCTAGCAACACGCCAAGACACCCATAGAGAAAGAAGTTAACACCGCAATGACGTGTCACCTCCTACGAACGCTTACCGTGTAATATAATCCCTTTGTCTCGATATCTCCAATCAAGCGGGTTGCATGCTAGTGCCATCAACCCATGTGCTTGATTATTCTTTCTTTGACTTCCCGGAATTGAACTTGCCCATACCTTACCATGGCCATGGATTTATTTAGGCTATATCAATTCCATCAAAGGGCCTGAGATATCTACTTCCGTTATGGAACGGAAGGGACAAATCATTTCTCGCATTATCTATTAATGCGGTATTACTCGTGACGCACCCAACGTATCCTACCTCGCTGCGAACAATGTGTCGTCACAGTTTTCGTCAATACATCTAAGTGCGCGAGTTATAATACCCATTAATAATAATCTTAAAGTCTAAGGATCAATACACACGTCCGTAGATAGGAACATCCAATGACACTATGAAATGTGGATTTCCTACTGGCGGGTCTCGTTCTCATAATATCCTCCTGGATATTACCAAGGGCACACACCATAAGAAGGTGCCTCAAAGTTTTATGAGTCCTCACCCCTAATGACCTGTATTATTTGTGTCCCTCAAATAATATCATCCGGCCATAGAACATACATTCAAGAACAGTGTTATGGCACTTTCGGGTTCTCATCATAGCAGGGATCCGCTACGACCCTTTAATGCAATAGCTGTCCTTAGGACATTATCACATGACATGTCACGCAGAAGAACAATCAAGATGTGATAAGGCTTTTATTTAATGAATAAAGTACAAAGTAGTTGGTTCTAGACCACCAACTCCAACACTAAGACCCGCAGAGTCATTTCGGCATGCTGGTTCACCTAGATTCGCTCGTCACTTAGGCTTGTTGGGCCACCAAGATCCGCTCTGAGCCAACTCACTCTAGAACACGAGTCATTCTCTATGACAGGAATGGGATCCCGCATCGTACCTTCATAGAGAAGCCCAAGGGCATTGTCTCAATCTCTACTGTCACCCCCTATGACGGGATCAAGATCCTGTATCGATCCCTCACAGAACAAACAAAGAGAATGCCACCATCCCCTGCTGGTCCAACCAAAACCCCACCAATCCATCTCAAAAGGACTGCCACATCGCAAGGGTCCTAACGCTACAAACGACTCTTCAATCGAACTTATGGTTTGAAAGATATGAGCGTTTTAGTGAAAGGGGGGTCAGTGGGGTCTGGGTCCGGTCCGACCTGGTCGAATTGACCTGACTTGACCCAGGGTCCGCCGACCCGACCCAGGTCCGACCCGACCCGCTGGGCCCACCCTGATGCGCTGGCCCTGCCAATGCGGACCGGTTCGGTCCATCGGATGCGGCCAGCGCCGTGTCCCGCCTCTCGCCTGCAGCTGTAGTCGCAGGTTCTCCTCTGCGTCATGCGGCCGACTCAGCCGGCCGCTGATACCGCATGCGCCCCGCGACCTGAGCCATGGGTCTGACTCCTCCGGCCGCGACATGAAGTCGTGACTCTTCAGACGCGGCTGCCGCCGCCGCCATTGAACCGGCCCGCGACCGCCGGCGGGGCCTTCCGCGGGCCACCAGACGCACTCTGGTGGTCCGTTCTTCGATCCGGAAGGGGTTTCGGGATCTTCAGGCCATGCTCTTCATCTCCTGGGGTTTGAATCCTCATTGTGATTCACTGTGGTGCAATGTCATTCGAGCAATGATATCTTTTGCACTGCCTCGATCCGTTTGCCACCGTTGTCGTCGCACATTCGTCGTGTCGTGTCCATTCCAGATCCAAGACGTCAGATCATTGCGCCAAGAAACGGTTGCGCAACGATCGATTGTTCGTCAACCCGCAAAGAACACAAAGAATGTGGTAGAAAAAAGCACAATAAGCAACCTGAGGATCGAACCTCGGTCGTTTGTTCGTTCTGACCTCGATCTGATCTGTTAGAAGGATAAAAAAAACGACGAACAAACTGGAAATCAATCAAATGATCATTAATCCCTAATAAAACCCACAAGGTGAAACCCATCCTGCAATAATACGCACGATCCATGAATCGATCCGTTCGTCGATCAATTCATGTTCATCGTAGGAATTCAAAGATGGGGAAAGGATGGAATTTAAATAACAACCCCTATCCTGAGTTGGATTTGCAAATGTGGATTTAAGTCGCATTGCCATGTCGATCCTTGTTCCTCTAGCATTCATCGATTCGTCGCTGCTTGATCGAATCCCGACCTCCGATCCGTCGTCACCGGTGAGAGAGCCTTGCCCCCTTACCTTAGGGAAACTCCAGAGTTTTAAAGAAATCTCCAGCGTTATGAATTCTAACGCTGGACCCTGCCCCCGAATAATGGAGGAAACGCATTTACGCATTTCAGCGTTACTGTTTATCTTTGAAACAGCGTCGCCACACTGCTTCATTTATGGAAGGAGAACGGGTTGCTCCGTCGCTGCGTCGCAGCATCGCCATGCTGCGAAACGTAAAAAGGAAATAAAATAATCTTCTTTAAATTTATTTTATTCTCCTTTAAAAAGTCCAAAACTTAATTTTTACCCTCGACCCGCATCGGTTGAGGTTAGGGTCCGCCTAAGAAAAGAACACCCTCACGCGCTCAATGGTACTCTCAGATTTCCAATCCGAGTTACCATTTATGAGTTATAAGGATTTGAAAAAAATAAAATAAAATAATTTAATTATTTTATTTACGGTTATGTTATTTTTTGGTTTTCTCACTGGAGACCCGCACCGACTAAAGTTAAGTCGTGCCCAGGGTAAACCCCTCATCCTGAATGCAACGGTGCCTTCAGATTTCTGATCTGGGTACCCGTTTAAGAGTTATTACACTTTTTCAAGAAAACCACTCACACACGCTATTTAAAAACTTAACATTTTTTTACAGATTGTTCCGAGCACTCTGGGCCTCAGAATCGCATGTTGTCTCAGCACCTGGTTTCATAATTTTCCAAATAATTTTCTAAAAATAGAACCAGAAAAATCTGAGTCATTACATTTTCCCCACCTTAAGGATTTATGTCCTCGAAAAACCAAATAAGGTCTACTCAAACAGAAGGTGAGAGCACCGAGCATGGATCTAAGCCTCCCGCTTTCACGTGATCCTCTTAAGGTCCTTGTATTGCCTCCGGACACACACCAAGGGAAAAGATCATCCACGAAGGATCCTTGAACTTCATTTGGTACTCAACCCAAGACACTCCAACATCGATGTCTAGCTCGCCCCAAATTACGATGTGCAAAGGGTTATGCACGAATCTCCTCAACTACGACACGTAGAGGATGTTGTGTACCTGGTCCCACTGCGGGGTAGATCCAAGTAGTACACTAACTTTCCAACTCTATGCAACACCTGAAAGAGGGACTATTAACCTTGAAGATAACATGCCGCCCTGGAAAAACCTCTGTAACCCTCATCGAGGTGAGACCCAAAGGAAGACATGGTCTCCTTACTTGAACTCCAAAGGTCTCCACCATTTTCCATCCCAAAACATTGGATGACCCCATGCATACTTCATCCACTCCTATATGACCTACACAACCTCTAAAAATGCCTTTTACAATCCCCTTCACAGCTGGGATGTAAAGCGAGCATCGCGATCTGAAACAATTGTCGATGAAACTCCATGGAGTCAAACTATCTCCTACATATAGAGACATCCTAAGCCCTCTTCTAAACTCTATTCCTAGGTAGTTAGGAAGTGGTCCAACTCGGCGAGTCAGTCAATGATCACACTGATGGCATCATGTCTCCTAGACGTACATGGTAAACCTGTCCTGAAGTCCATTGATATTCCTTCTCACTTCTTTCTAGGTACCCCAATAAAGAGAAGGAACAACCAACGAAACTGATTCAAACAAGTGTTCAACTTTTTATTTCAACAGGAAAGCCAAGCTTCAACCCATTCCTCTATCCCCGATGTCCGCCTTGACACCCACATGCATATCCTGATGCATCTCGCCCCTCTAGGCATCCACTACTATAACAACATGTCCTCTGAAAAGAACAACGTGCCCCCACATTTCGAATGTCCATCAGGGGTATTCCCTGTGGACAACTTAGCACGTAGACTCACAACCAGTTTCATCGAGTTGGGCCTCCCTGACTCATTTAAGAGTGGACGGGTAACAACTAATGATTGGAGACAAGCTGCTTCATCCCCATCCACGAAGGATAACCGCAACGAGGCCAACCGCTCTGATGCTTCGCTCAGTAACTGCTAACTGAATTCCTTCTAGGAGCATCTTCTTCTACATTCCTCATCACCGAGTTCACTACAACTCCAACCTTTGAGATGACCTATCCCAAAAAAAGGGACCTTCCAAATTCAAGATAGACACTTCAGGAGCTTTCTGTGTAGCCGGTGCTCCCGAAGTGGGTCTAGGACCATCCTTAAGTGTCTCGTGTGCTCCTCCTTGGACATCGAGTATAAAAAGATTTCATCAACAAAGATCACCTGAGGATACCCAGGGTGAAACACTGGGTCTTACTAAGCCCTTTCTCTGTAAGCCCCCCACCTACACCCTCATCTCGTGAAGCTCTTCGGGAGCCATCCGATATACTGGCGTAAATATCGGTGCCGCCCCAAGGTGTAGACCAACACAGAATTATAACTCTCGACGGAGAGGTAAACCTAGAACATCTTCCAGGAAGACGTCCTTATACTCTGCTGCCACTAAGAAATTTGAGGACTCATAACATCCACTACACCGAGGGCCGGACTAGCCAACTAAATTGAAATCGGCTACACCCTCCTTTGCCTGAGTCTGTCAAGAGCTGCAAGGATTTCCCCTTTACTGATAAAGGGAAATCTAGTTCCATCACCACAGATGAAATGCATTATTTTCCAAAAAATTCAATTTGAGTATGAACTGAGGATTTAGTCTATACCGAGAATGATATCGTAAGGCCTCAACGCCACTACCAAGAGATCCCAACCGAAACTCTCGCCTCCAAGAGTCAGGTCACACTGTTGGCACTGGTGTGTGGTCATTGGGTCTCCTACAGTAGGAGTCTCTAAACATGAGGATCAATTCAATGGTTTAATCAGAACCTCTAGGTATCAAACAAGAAACGTGGTAGGAAAGGAAATCACTAGCACAAGTGTCAATCAATACTGCAGCTAAAGTAGAACGACACAGATTGTATCTTGAATCATCCCTTGAGTCCTGGGGTAATAATCCTCAATGGACTACAACTGTATCCTCCCCTATCCTCCAACTCCTAGAGTCTGGTATGGACCACCTGGAGGAGGTGGTGGTAACATGTCAAAATTACAACCACCTCCTACCACTTTCCCATCTCTCCTACCACGCCCTCCACCCAATGGATCTGTCTTCTCTTGTTATTGACTCTTCCTTGGTGGTTCATCAACCACCTCTCTAACTGCAGCATGAATGGTGGGACAATCTTGAGTGAGATTCCCCCCTTTTTGACAAGTATAACAAATCCTTTTTTCTTATGGGAACTAGTGCACCCCCAGAACTTCTGACGAAACCTCCGGCTCTACGGATTACGTTGCGCACTTGCTATCAGTAGGTCCTGCTCACCCTGCTTATCAGGAGATCGCTACCTCAGAAGCCTATGATACACGTTCAAACCCCGCGCTTCATTATCTAGCGCCAAAATATCCATCCAAAACTCAGTCTGGAAAGCTGCATCCACCTGAACCACTAGAGGTGGGTCTGCTAACTGATCATCAGGAGAAACTGTCACCTGCTGACCATCCTAAAGAAAAACTGCTCTATGAGTGGCTCCCATCAGGGAGGCCTCGTCGGGCATCGGGCCAAACTCCCGATCTTGCTGTGAAAACCTCGTAGGCTGGCATCGTGAACATATCCTGAAGATAACAAGATTTATCATGGTTAAAAGAGTATACTTGGTGAGTTGACTCAAGAAGGACATGGAAAACACAAACCATTCCTATATTATGCATGTACCTTTATTTCCTTATAACTAGTGTTTTCATGTACCGAGTCAGAAAATAGGTGCCCAGAGTCCTGGTGTATAGATACATCAGCTGCCACACCAACATTTGAGTCTTCAGCCTGAAAGCCAAACTCGAAACACTCAACACTATTGCCCCAAACCAATCTCACAGAAACTCAATACTAAGGTAGAAATGACCTCCTCTGATACCACTCTATCAGGAACCTTCCCCCAGGGCCCATGTCATGATAACCCCAAGCCCGCCTCTGATAGGCCAGGGGCTGGCGACTAGCACTGAGTAGGAATATCCCACAAATGGGAGGAATTTTCCTAAGATCCCATACACACACACACAACTCCGAGCTACAGGGGATGGAGAGTAAAAACACTAAGTAAAGAAAATGAATTCATGCCACTATAACCCAACAACAGAGTATGGAAGAAAGTAAAGCAGAAAAGTGAAACTGGGCCAGAAACACAAGCCCACTAAAAAAAGACAATTGTAAAGTCTGACCTGCAAACAAGGGCACTGAAGTTATTGTAGGAAGCTGCCAAAAACACCTCAACTCATCTGATCTCACAAGGAAACGTCTAGTCATAGTCTTAGTCATGCTCTTACTAGGACTCCATCAAAGCATCAGTTAACTGCACAAGACATGACATGTGCGGGCAAAGCCTGTGCAGGGGTGAGTAAAACAATACTCAGTAGGGGACCCCGAAACACAAAGTAAAAGACCACAAAAGAAACACCATCAATCAAGTAAAATCAGCTCAACATAGGTATATGTCAACAACACATATAACAATAACATCCAGGTATACTCGTAAACGATTCCAAGACGCAACGTCTCATCCACTGCCAGCCATATGATTCCGCTCGTAGCACGCTCAATTCCGGGAGATCCCACTCCTTGAGCTATCTGATAGTAACCACATAGAACAACTATACCAAAAGTATCCTAGAGAATATATGGTCTCGATGTGTCATGAAGTTTCCCTGAGACGTCTGGTCTCACTAATACAAGGAGTCTTGATATCGTAGCCAAACCCTTGGTCACAGGAGTCTGCTCAAGGCATGCTCGTTTCAGGAGAACTCGCTCCTTCAGATATAAAGTCATCAGAGACCCTTGAAAAGGGGTCCCACTTCTTTGGGGCCAACCCAAAGAAGACACACTGAGAACTACCCAAAGAACACTGTTTAGGTTGAGTCACGAAGGAAGGAAAGATCTCAATACACAGATAGGGGGTCCTGCACCCAAGGCTCACTGGGGGATATCCTAACCCTAATGGAATTGTCATCCTAGATAGGGGATGGGAGCCTGTGTAAATATTGGTCACACCCATGCCACAAACCCTATCTAAGGTACCACAAAGATAAGTGAGGACCGACCGAGCCTCTTGGTGTGGTACATGCTCCACACAGACCCGTTGGGGCACTGAGACCCACAAAGTCATTTCGGCATGTTGGTTCACCTAGATCCGCTTGTCACTTAAGCCTGCTAGGTCACCAAGATCCGCTCTGAGCCAAATCACTTCAGAACATGGGCCATTCTCTATGATAGGAATGAGATCCTGCATTGTACCTTCATAGAGAAGCCCAAGGGCATCGTCTCAATCTCTACTGTAACCCCCTATGATGTGATCGAGATCTTGTATCAATCCCTCATATAAAAAGACAAAGAAAATTCCATCATCCCCTAATGGTCCAACTAAAACCCCACTTTTAGGTGGAAGGTTTAGATATAGATTAGGATTATGGGTTTATGTATAAATGATATGGGGGTGGGTGAATGATGTGGTACTACACCCCAAGGACTCTCATCCATCAAGGATAAGTGATTAAAAATTAGGTGTATGTTTTAGGATTCATCTCTTATTATCTTACCCTCTGCCTAGGATTATTTAATAATTATAAAATCTATTAGAATCATTATATAATACAATAAATAATTGAGTGGTTGAGAATTCATAGATTTTTTCATTTTTACTAGGTGTTTCAAGCTCTGTAGTAGCTTCCTTTAATTTTTTAAGCGATTCAATTTCATGAAAGAATCCTTTCTCTTCATTTATTCTCCATTATAGTAAAAAACTTCAAAAGATAAATAACTAGTGATAGAAATATTTTTTTTATTAGGTATAGTTCATCATTTCTGTTCTTAAATAATTCTTATCGACCCTTGGCTTTTTAATTTCATAAAAGTAAAGTGGTTTCCCTTTATAATACATGTCTTTGGACATAAATTACAAAATTTTCACATCTATTATATCATATTTTGAATTTGAAGTTGTTCATTTATAACTGTATGGAATATTTAGAACAAATTTCAATAATTAATTAAGTTTTTGAATGATAGGGACAAATTCTAGTATACTATATTTGGAAATTTCTACCTCATCCCAAGACCATTTTCTCTTAAATTTTTTATTATCATAATTTTTTATTTCAATTTTAGAAGCCACTATCAATTTTGGATTTCCACAAGATTTTACATGTTTTTTTCATACAAGGAATCATACTCCAGCTATAAGAATTTAACAATCCATTTTTAAATTAATGGCTATTTTATAGATTCTTTTGAATCTGAAATGACTACCACAGAATAAAAATTGATTTTTCCCTTATAACTATCTCTAAAAATTACATTACTTATATTACAATTTTTGAATGTTTGGAACATCGATGTGTCTTGACAACCCATTACACATATACTACAATTGTTTCTTAAGACTTTATGAATTTGACAGTAATATAATTTTTTTTTGTAATTAGATTTAAAAAAATAAATTTAGAACACAAATATTTTTTTGGGGAACAAACATAGATTTAATGTTATAAACATATGGATTTTCCCATCAAAATAACTTAGAAATCAAATACCTTTAATCACTTAAATATTGATAAAAATTTAAAGAAAATTTACTCAATTAATAAAATATCATGCCATAAGTGTAGTAGTTAATAATATATATCTTTTTTATTATATATTTTTATAAATATATTTCTTTATACTTCAAGATCACTTAAACTATATCATTTTCTATTTTTTATCAGTTCTTTTTTAGTTCCAACATCTTGTTCAATTTTAAACAAAATATTTTCTATTTTCTACCTTCAATTGATAAATTTGGAAAAAAATCATATCCATTGTATAAAAATTATATATTCATCCACTATTTGAGTTTCTCACATATTGAAAATTTGATATTCTACTCTCAAAATCCCATGTTTTCCTCTAAATTTTATTAGTTTTAAGATGACTTATCTATAAAAATCTCAAAATTGTATAGGAAACTCTAGAATTTATAGAGTTTGGGAACTCTAAAATTGTGTAGGAAAGTCCATAATCATGTAGGAAACTATATAATTATGCAAGAAACTCTAGAATTGTGTAGTAAACTCTAGAATTGTGAAGGAGACTCCAAAATTATGCAGGAAACTCATGAGGTGTGGTCCCACATGACCTCAAGTAAACTCTAAAATTTCGAGAGTCTGGTAACTAGTACCAAGGGTATATGGATATCACTTCTAGAGTGATTTACAATATAGTGGTATATCAAAAAAAATTACAGACATAAAAGATACAATAATAATAATCTATGGAAAATGAAATAATTACACTCAATATGTCATAAAAATATCCCAAAAAATATAATGTATAAAATTTATGAAATCATTACTTTATTAAATATTAAAACTTATGTACAAGAGTATGAACATTAAAATTGAAATGATAAGATGTTTTTTAAATTTAATATTTAGTTTTTTATTTTATTATCCATAGACAACTCATTTTTTTAAAGAAACCACAAATCAAATCCGGTGAAATTGTATGAGGGGAATACTAATTTATATATAAGCAGGGAGTAACTGAATTAAAATAAAAATACATCACACATAATCAATTTTTTTATGAAATAAAATATAAAATATAATCAAAACTAACCATTTTTCAATTATTGTGGAAGAATCCTCACATAAATTAATCTAGTTTAGTGTTTTAAACCTACAAAAAATGAAAATGATTCTTGACATAATAGATGATAAATCTAGAACTCACTAATTTGATGTTCAAGAAAAACATGATGAAAAAAATGGAAGATAGATTGCCATAGATGGGAAAGAAAATGGAGTGCTTCTTATCATATGGTTTAATCTAGATGGGAGTTAGATGAGACAAGGGGGAGGTTGTGCGGTTGAAATTTGTGCGTGAGGTTTTACCAATGTTTTTTTAATACCATTGGTATATAATTATCCATTCCAATGGTTTTCTTTAACCATTGGTATATGATTCATGTATACTATCTATACCAAAAATTATTAGAAACTATTGGTATATCCCCCACCTATACCAATTGTTCAAGGAAATCAGTAGGATAACTTTCATATTTATGAAGGATTTACCAACAGTTGAAGAAAACCATTGGTATAGCCTTGACTATACCAATAGTTGTATAAAACCATTGGTATAGACTAAATATAAGTAGGATATAAAAATGGTTATGAAAAACCATTAGTATAGGATATCTATACCAATAGTTTTAGAAAACCTTTGGTATAGGTCTATTGGTATAGCTTTGGTTTCTAGTAGTGTACATACTACCATCTCCATGAAGTGATGTAATTCATTTTTCATCACCACCGTATATGAATAGTTATAAAAGTGTATGTAATGAATTAACATGATTCTTATAACATGATTAATATTCTTTAGAAGATTAAACCATGACCAAGGTGTAATAACTGAAATCATTGGACCAAATCATGCATGGAAGATGAACAAATTTACACCTGAATATTGATTTTAATGAAGAATTGTTAATAAATGGATAATTGGAAATTATAATAGAATTTTATATTTTAAGATAATTATGAATATAGTCCTAGAACTAGTAGAAAAATGGTTTTTAACGTCGGTTTTTAACCGACGTCGAAGTTGCCGACGTAAAAAATATGAATTTTTACGTCGGTTTTTGTAAACCGACGCGAAAAATGAATTACATTTGTTTTTTGGCATCGGTTTTGTAAAAAACCGATTCCAAAAAAACTAATTCATATCAATTTTCGCGCCGGTTTTCATAAAAACCAACGCGAAAAATTAAAAAAAAATAGTTTTGGCGTCGGTTATTTAAAAAAACCGACGCCATAAATGAAAAAAATATATTTTTGGCGTCGGTTTTTAAAAAAACGGACGCCAAAAAGAATTTTTTTTTCTATGTTTTAGATCATTTCCTAATATTTTATTTGACAGGTTGTGGACCTAAAATGGAGTTACGGATCAAAAGTTATCGTTGTCATAAGTTGAACCTATCAAAGTTTTGATTGATATAACTCGTTTCAAAGAAAACATGATAAACATAAATTAAAATCATATACACCAAATGAAATAAAATAATCATAATACTTCAAACATATTTCAATGGTTTTCGGGGCTTCCATCGAAACGATATGTTTTTTATCACCATCTAACTTGTATTTAGAAATGAGAATGAATCATCATTATAAGAAAGCTAATTGAGTTGTTTAGAAATGAAGGATAATAATAATAAAGAAAACAAATGAATAGAATATGTACCGTGTTCAAATTAACGATTGAAGTCGTATTGAAATCTTGATTGAATCGAAGATGTTGAAAATGATGAACGAAGGAGAAACTGGATATATATATAGTAAACAGAAATATTTTCAATTGCATTGTATGAAAATGTAGCCGGGATTTTAAAAAGTTAAACGCACGTTGTGAAAAAATTGAAATTCCGATCCCGCGTTACTCTTTGGCATCGGTTTTGTTTGAAACCGACGCAAAAGAGTATTTACATTGGTCTTTTGGCATCGATTTTTTAGAAAACCGACGCCAAAAATGTCAATCGATATCCTTTTTGGCATCGGTTTTTAAATAAATCGACGCTAAAAAGTTAAAAAAAATACATTTTTCACGTCGTTTTTTTAAAAACCGACGCCAAGAACAAAAAATAATTTATTTGGTGTCGGTTTTTAAAAAAACCAACGCGAAAAGCTAAAATATATTTTTGGCGTCTCTTTTTATGAACACCAATGCCATAAAATTAAAAAAAAATTACAGTGTTTTAGAGAATTTCTTAATCTTTGATTTGACTGGTCGTGGAGCTAAAATGGAGTTACGGATTAAAAGTTATGGCCTTTGAAAGTTGAACTTCTTTAAGACTTCTTTTAGAGAAGGTCAACTTCCAACATCCATAACTTTTAATCCGTAACTCCGTTTTTGATCCACGACCAGTCAAATCAAAGCTTAGAGAAATATCTAAAACACTGTAATTTTTTTTTTAATTTTTTGGTGTCGGTTTTCATAAAAACCGACGCCAAAAATATATTTTATCTTTTTGTGTCGGTTTTTCTAAAAACCGAAGCCAAAAAAATTATTTTTTTTGTTTTTGGCGTCGGTTTTTAAAAAAAGAGAGGTGAAAAGTTTTTTTTAAATGTTTAGCATCGGTTTGTTAAAAAAACGACACCAAATATTTTTTTTAAAAAATTTATGGCGTTGGTTTTCATAAAAATCGACGCCAAAATATATTTTTTTAGTTTTCTGCGTTGGTTTTTTTAAGAACTGACGCCAAAACAATTTTTTTCCCTTTTTGGCGTCGGTTTTTAAAAAAACCAACCCCAAATATTCACCGCAAAAAATATTTACATTGGTTTATAAGAAACCGACGTCAAACTGGAGATGTTAAAAATCATTTTTCTACTAGTGTAGTATAAATTTATAATAAATCTAAATTTATTATATATGAACTTAAGTGTAGGTATGAAGAAAGTTGGGACGTAGGGTAAGGGATTTCTATTGAAATCTCATTTTTAATAAAAATTATTTATGCTTGAATCTCCTTTGGGAAAATTATATGATTTTAATATCTTAAAAACTATATACTTTCTTTTATTATGATTATTTTTGTGTTTTTTATTTTAATTTTTTATTCTCTTCTCTTCGATACTTAAAAGAACTGATTTTTTAAAGAAAAGTTAACCTTATTTACTCTTTGGTTGATATAATTTTTCTTCCTTGTCCATGTTATTGAAAATGTTTTCAATAATTCTCATTTATATGATCAAATGATTATTTAAAATCAGTTCTAACCATATTTTTTTAATGTTTTAAAATGAATCTTATTACTGTTTTCTAAATGCAACACTTTGATTTTTTTTACCAAAAGCATGAAAGGAATATTTATTTTAACATTTATCGAATGAATGATTTTTACCACCTTCATAACTATTCTTTTATTTTAATATTTATTTACAATTTTTTATGTTTATTCTTAAATAAAATATTTTTCTCAATATTCTGGGAATTTTTATTTAAAATGTTCTCAAAAGAAAAGGATTTTTCTTCTTCATATTTTCAAATAAAGGTTCAACTGTTCTTTTAAAGTATATTTCATATTTGTAAACAAAATTTGAGGTTTATTATACTTAAATGTGAATATTATATAATGATATAATATATTTAATTTCCCTTGATAACTTATTATTATATGATAATGAATTTTTTATAAAACCCATTTCTTTTCCACAGGTTATGCTATGATGGAATGTTGAATGTTTCTATGATCTTATGGAACACATATACATGATTTTCATTATGTGATGAGTGGGTTCATTAAATAAATATAATAAATTAGGTAATGATTGATATATCATGAGATAATATGGACTATAATGGGGAGTGAAACCAGTTTAGTAAAGGACTCTTTCCATTATGATAGTCTTGGTAATGAACCTTGACTAAGGAAATGATGGAATAGGGGTGTGAATTAAATCTACTATAGGACTTCTTTCACTATGATAGCCTTGGTAGTGAAACTTGACTAATGAAATTATTTTCTTTTCTTATTATTATTGTAAGAATCCGTACCTTCCTTTCAGGTATGCTTTTCCTTTTCTGGTCGTTTTTGGGAAAAAGAGGAAAATTTGGAAATTTTCAAAGTACACGCCGTGTACTTTATAAGTACACACCGTGTACTTTGATGCCACTCAAGGCCGTGTGCTGGCCGTGTCATGGCCACACACACGGTCATGTGGGGTGATGTGGAGGCCGCTTAAAGCAGAGTATGAAAAATCCTAGTACACACTATGTACTCCAAAAGTACACACCGTGTACTTTATTTCTTTTCATTAAACGGACTGGGGTTGCGTCTTAACCCCAGAACCATCTTATTCTCCAGCTTCTTCGATCGAGAGCATCCCGTATGGCCGCAAACCTCCTCCGAGCCCCTGATCCTCCGTCTGTTCTCCGAATCGACTGCCGTCGATTGCGTTGGAACTGTAGCAGTAAGTTCTCCCTTCTGCTTGAGCCTTGTTTTCCAATTACTCCTCTTTTCCAAGTTATTGTGGGTTGAACATTTTGTGCATTTTCATAGATCTACAAATTTCTAAGGATATTCAAGCCCTGTGGTTCAAGTATATCGATCTCCTAACGTCAAGGTAGGCGGTTTGTGCCTTTCTGTAGAAAGTCTTTCAGTATTTGTGTAAATTCCACCAATACCCTTGAACGAGGTATTGCGTGTTTTCCTGTTTTGCCCTTGTTGATTTCCTTATTTGATTACATGCCTGAGTAGAGGTTACTGGTTGTGATTAGGGTAATTTTACTATGATTTGGATGTTTTTCCATGCATTGTTCTACCTATTTATGACCGTTTTGTCTAGTTTTTCCTGTTAGGCTATTGCCAGTTCCATGCCTAGTTGGTAGGATGGTGTGACTGTTCTTCCATGGTGAGATACTATAGAATTCTATCCAAGTAGTTCTTGAGGGTACTTTGGCCGTTACGTGATGCGATGCTTACTGACTTTACATAGGGCTGTGAGAACCTAGTGTAGTGGACCATAGGGAGAATGGACGTAAGGGCTTCTCCAGAGTGTCTTTATAATACGATGCAAGACCACAGGGAGAATTGACGTTGAGTGCTTCCTCAGAGTGTATGTAGTTCCTCGATGTGGGCCATAGGGGGAATGAGACATTGAGTGCTTCCCCAGAGCACCTTTAGTATGATATGAGACTATAGGGGGAATTGACGGTGAGTGCTTCCTTAGAGAGTTTATTCTTTAGCTGAACCAGAGGGGTGAGACTGTGTGTGCCTCCCAGAGGGTTGCTAGTACTTATAGGTTGAACCATATGGGTTAGGCTGTGAGAACTACCCAGAGGGTTACCCGTTTATTTATTTTCTACTTGCTTGAGTGGCTGCTTACTTGTTTGTAAATTATATGTTAGAAATTGTGGATTGTTACTGTTGAGTACTTCCTGTTTACTGTTTTCTGTACTTTACCTGCCATATATTCACTGACTATTAGGCACAGATCTTCGGGTGGTTTCCTACTGGGACTTTATCTCACTCCCTGTTTGGGTCACGCTTTTGGGCCACTACCACAAAAACAGTTTTTCCCGGCGCCAACCTTTATCAGCGCTAAAAAAAGCACTTATAAAAGTACCCCTTTATCAGCACTTTTTAGCGCTGATAAAGGTACCCCCTTGATCATTTCTTTTTTTAGCGCTGATAAAGGGACCCCCTTTATCAACGCTTTTTTTAGTAGCGCTGATAAAGGGTCGAATTCAGAAAAAAAATTAAAAATGATATTTTAATATATAAATATATAAATATAGTTATATTGATATAAATATAATATATAATTTTAAATATATTTTAGATAAGTATAAATATACATTTACACTTAATATACTTAATATATAAGATATTTAGTGAAAATGGATTATAAAAAATTAATAAAATATTTTTAATTAATAATTTTCTAATTATTATGGAGTAATATTCATTTCATAACAATTTGAAGACCCAAAAAATCAAAAAATTAAAAAAAGACCCAAAATATGTTGTAAACGCAACTCGAACTTCAAATGGCCATAACTTTTGATCCGGGTGTCCTTTTGAGCTCTACCACATATCAAATCAAATCCTGCGATGAGCTCTACACCCATATGATTGGGGGACCTTAGTCAAGGTTTTTTAGAGGCCAAAAAAGGCCCAGAAGGCCTCCAAAAATGAGTTTTTAGTCGGGGTACCCCGATGTTTTAACATTTTGTGGATTTTCAGCCTCGTTTAAGGGGGTATTATTGCCTTTTTTTGGTAAGGAATGAATTTATTCCAAGGTATTACATTCATATTGATATTATTTATTTGAAATTTTATTATTTTTTATAATGAAATGCTATTTATAATCAAATATACAACTATATGTACATATTTTTTATATATTCACACCTAAAAATTTAATTTTTTAAATAAATAATTAAACATATTTACATATAAAATATATTAGCTTTATCTAAATAATAACTAATATCCATTTTATTTAAAATAACAATATATGAATATTTATATAACTATATATTAATCTAACTATATATATTAATATAACTATATATATATTAATATAAATATATATTACTATACGAATAAATATAACTAAATATATATATAAATAAATTGATATATCATAAATAAGAGAACAAATCAATATAGGGGAGTGGAAAAGGCTTCAGGCGCGTAGAGGGGAGGTCTCGAGATCAAATCTGGGTGGAGGCAGGGGCACACGCGCATGGGTGAATTTAAGGGGCTAGCGCTAATAAAGGTGGGGTATAGCGCTGATAAAGGGTGGCGGGGGTGCATGCGGGTGCTGGAGGGTGCAGGAAAGCACTGATAAAGGGGGACTCAAGTGTTGTAAAAAGCCCCCCAAGATTGCCAGGATTTTTTGTAATTTTTTGTAATTTTTTTAAACTTTTATCAGTGCTAAAAAAAGTGCTGATAAAAGGGGTCTTTTATCAGTGCTAAAAAGAAAGCACTGATAAAGGACCCTTTTATCAGCGCTTCATTTTAGCGCTGATAAAAGGGGTCTTTATCAGTGCTTTTTGGAGCGCTGATAAAGGGGACCCCCCCTTTATCTACTCTGGATTTAACAACGCTTTTCTAGCGCTGTTAAAGTCCATTTTTAGCACTGATAAAAGAGGTATTTGTAGTAGCGGTCCCAAACAAATTATATTGTTGCAGGTATAGATAAGGGAAAACGCCCTTCGACTTCAGGTACTTGACTTTTTGTGGAGCTGGGGAGCATGAGACCAAGATTAGGCTTGCGATGCTGAGGAGCTGTTTATCTTTCTTTGTACTTGTTTTTAGTACTGTTTGTATTTCTATCATTGAGACTTGTTTGGCTGTTTTCCTAGACATATGTATCATGCATCATTTATATTGTATGTTTTCTCTAGTTGTTTCTTTATCTCAGTCTTCTATTGTTTACTCTTGTATGGATGTTTACTGTTTCCGCTATTGCTTGTGTGTTGTTTACTTCTGTTGTGTAATTTTCCAATGAGGGCATAGTTTCCCCATTATCACACCCAAGGCCCTCACTGCTAGTCGGCATCCTCTGGCGTTCAGGGAAATGCGCTTGAGGCCATGTGACCAACCGGGTACGGGGCGCCTCTGGGTGGCTTCCGGAACCAGGATGTTACAAAGTGGTATTAGAGGAATTATTTTCTCTTGACTTACTGTTTGGAGCCTTTAGCCAGTGATAGGAAGGAATAGGTACTTGGTAATGAGCTGTGCCCGGGAGTAGCTAACCCGTGTACAGGGAAAATCCATACTACCTCGTTTATTGCAATTTTATTGGTTTGTAATTTTATAGTTGTTTTGATTTCACTGTTGGGTGATTCACATGTTTTGTGTTGTTACCATTGTTGTTATTGCGGTTCTATTTCTGTCACAACCCGATGAGATGAGGGTATGCCATCTCATGCATCATATAAGCACTTGTTAGAAATCACATGTCATGCATTCTTACCATGCCATCTGGGATGAATTAGTGATTTCATGTTGTTGTGATAAATGTTGTATAGATTATGCATGCTGTTGTGATATATGCTTTGATATAATCTCTACTGTTTGATAGAGAATTTGTTTGTATAGTGCTTTACTTAGATGGACGCCCAACTTTGGTTCTTGAGGTGTTATGGGCCCTCATGGACCAGAATTTGGTGGATCATTGCTTGTTTTCCTTGTTATAACTTGTATAAGATGCCAAGCTTTGATTCATGGGGAGTATGGGCCCTCATGGATCGGAATTTGGAACCTTAACACTTGTTTTTATGTGTTTTCTGGGCTCCGGTGCAGTTCTAAGGCTACTGTCCAGAAAAACCCAGAATACACGGTATGTACTTTATGAATACATGCCGTATAGTCTATAGTTGTGTCATTGAATGTGTGATCAGGGACACGGGGTTGTGAAAAATCTTTTGGGAACACACCGTGTACCAGTTTTGCACACCGTGTAGTGTAATACTAGGAACCCGACCGTGTAGCTAACAACACGGGTCGGGGGAGTATTTTCTTATACACGCCGTGTCCACCTTGAACACGCTGTGTAGTCTGACCCAGGTACTCGTCTGTGTCACTAACAACACGGGTCAGTGTTATCCTTTCTCATACACGCCGTGTCCGCTTGGAACACGCCGTGCAGTGTCAATCGTGGACCCGACCGTGTAGCTAACCACACGGTTTGTTTGGGACTTCTTAGAACATGCAGTGTCCATCTGGAACACGCCGTGTAGTGTGACCTGGGTACACAGACCGTGTCACTAACAACACGGGCCAGGTGAAGCTTGTTGAGTACATGCCGTTTCTACCTTAAACACGCCGTGTAGTTTTGTCTTAGGAGAGCCATGTGGCTTAACCGTGTAGAAGGACTCAGGCAGGGAAGGAGGATTCAGGTACACGCCGTGTGTTGTGAGAACACGCCGTGTGCTGTGAGAACACGCAATGTGTTTGGGGTGTTACACAACTAGTTTTGAAAGAACTACACGCCCATGTTAATGACTTAAGGGAACACGCCGTGTAGTCTTTATACATGCTGTGCAGTCATGTTTTGTTAAACTTGAATGCTTTTCTTCTCCTGTCCCTTCTCACGCTCCTAGTTTTCTATCCTTGATAATGTGATCTAAAGTGTGCGTTTGACCTTGCAGAGTCATGGCACTGAGACGTCCTCTGGTTGCACGCCAGTTTCCAGGCAGTGATCAAACGCTGGATATGGCTGATCAGGGACTTCCCACAGATCCTCCTATTGTGCCAGCCTTGGCACCAGTAGTGATACCAGTTGCAGGTTCCAATGCATAGTTTAGTGAAGGCTTTCTGAGGATGATGCATACATTCCAGGGAGCTCCTCCTCCTTCCTCGACTATGGAAGACTTGACGTGGGTTTTCTAGCAGCAGCATCCTCCCAACTTCTCAGGGGAAGGAGGACCTCAGGCTGTAGAGTCATGGCTAGAATCCATGCTGATGATCTTTGAGCATCTGGAGACACCTCCAGAAAGGAGGGTGAATCTTTCCACTTATATGCTCTGAGACTCTGCCAAGAGATGGTGGGACGTGATCTCACAGGCGGGTCATCAGTAGGTTATGACTTGGGAGGAGTTCCAGTGCATCTTTTATGACCACTTTTATCTGGAAACCCTGAGGGCCGACCGAGCCTGGGAGTTCATGATCCTGGAGTAGGGTAATCTTTCTATCATGGAGCACTCCTCACGTTACACTGAGCTTCAGCGTTTCACACCCCTCTAGGGTGGAGATGGTTTGTTCTTGTAAAGGAAGTTTGAGGATGGTCTCAGACGGGAGATCCGCTCACAGGTGAATATCTTCAGGCTGACTTCCATTGCTTCCATCGTTAACCAGGCACTGATTGTGGAGCGCAATCTGAGAGATTTTGGAGCTGAGAGCCAGGGCGGTTCCGCTTCCAGAGTTAGTGCTTCACCAGCTGATAGCAGGAAGCATCATAGGGAGTCTACATGCGATGATCCGAGGCAGCGAGACACATCATCAGGTAGCCAGGTGGTATGCTACCAGTATAGAAGAGCTGGGCATACGAGGTCGTAGTGCCAGAGAGACCCAATAGAGTGCTGATCTTGCGGAAAGATGGGTCACCTTCAGTGATTCTGTCAGGTTTTCTCACCAGCAGCTGGTGACAGAGGTTCTTCCATGATTCCTCATTCAGGAGAAGCACTACCAGTTTCTCACCAGTCTAGGAACTGGAGTTCTTCCGGCCGTTCGGGCCGAGGTGGAGGTCGAGGCCGGGGTGGTCAGAAACCGGTCTTCCAGTGACAGCAGGGTGGATCAGATCAGAGCAGTTAGGTAGGGTCATAGGGCCGTGGAGCAGACCAGAATTTTGTGATGGAACAGACCCAGTAGGAGCAGGATCCTGAACCTTTCACAGTTCGAGGTACGATCTTAGTAGCCTCAGATTTATCTTCTGCTCTTTTCGATACTGGTTCTACACATAGCTTTATCTCTGTTGCTGTTGTGGAGAGCCTTGGGATCTGTATCCTTTCTTCTACCGACATGTTGACTCTAGACACACTGTTGGGAACGAGGACATCTAGCATACGTCAGTGCAGAGAGTGACCTCTTGAGGTTGCAGGGTGTCACTTCTTATGGGACCTCTATGTCCTAGAGATGACAGGCTATGATTTCATTCTCGGGATGGACTAGTTAGTTCCATTACAGAAAGTCATCGATTTCTATCACCGTAGGGTGAGTTTCGTATCACCAGAGTGTGGATCTTTTCTTCATAGAGGCGAGTGGGATGTCCAGGCGAGTAGAGCGGGACCCGAGCATCTTGGGATAGGAGGGGTTACAACTCAGATTTCCAGTCTGTATCTGGATGACCAGGGGACTTTGCAGTTAGACTTTCCTCCAATGGTGGATCATTTCAGGGATGTCTTTACAGAGGACTTTTCAAGTTTGCCTCCGGAGCGTGAGGTAGACTTTTCTATTGATCTCGTTCCAGGAGCAGCACCAGTGTCCATTCTTCCTTATAGTATGGCTACACCTGAGTTACAGGAGGTCAAAAAGTAGTTGGAGGAGTTGCAAGCAAAGGGTTTCATCCAACCCAGTACTTCTCCTTGGGGTTAACCTGTCCTATTTGCGAAGAAGGCAGACGACACCCTTAGGTTTTATGTGGATTATCGGAAGCTGAACCAGTTGATGGTCAAGAACTGATATCCCTTACCTAGGATTGATGACCTCTTTGACTAGATTTGAGGAGACCGGGTGTTCTCGAAGATCGATTTGAGGTCCGGTTATCATCAGTTGTGTGTTAGACCATCTGATATACCTCTTATAGCTTTCTAAAGAAGGTATGGTCTATACGAGTACATGGTTATGCCGTTCGATCTTACGAATGCTCCTGTAGTTTTCATGGCACTGATGAACCGAGTGTTCCATCCATACTTGGATTCCTTCGTGGTGGTTTTTGTGGATGACATCTTGGTGTACTTTCACACTCAACACGACCATGCTACCCATATTGAGATCATTTTGAGTACACTGAGGGAGCATCCGTTATATGCTAATCTCTCGAAGTTCCACTTTTGGATGGATCAGATTCACTTCTTGGGTCACGTTATCTTAGAGACAGAAGTATCAATAGAACCAGAGAAAGTGAGAGCATTAGTTTCCTGGGAGCAGCCGAAGAACGTCTTTGAGGTGCGGAGTTTTCTAGGGCTGGCTGGATACTACAGACGCTTCATACATGACTTTTCATGCTTAGCAGCACTACTGACAGGTCTGACCAAGAAGGGTGAAAAGTTCTTATGGTCATATTCTTGTGAGTCAGCCTTTCGAGAGCTGAAATGGAGGCTGACTTCAGCACCGATACTAGTCTTGCTAGAGCCGAGAAAGAGCTACACTATCTACTGTGATGCCTCAGGTATCGGGTTGGAAGCTATGTTGATGTAGGGAGATGGAGTCGTTGCGTACGGGTCTCAGCAGTTGAGGCCACATGAGAGGAACTACCCAACGCACGATCTGGAGTTGACAACTGTTGTTCATGCCTTACGTTGTTGGAGACATTATCTTCTGGGAGAGCACTTTGTGGTTTTCACTGACCACAAGAGTCTCAAGTACATCTTCACTCAGCATGATCTAAATTTGAGACAGCATAAGTGGGTTGAGTACCTACAGTCCTTTGACTTTGAGCTTGCCTGTATACCTGGGAAAGGCAACGCAGTGGCTGATGCGTTGAGCAGGAGAACTTAGATATAGGCAGTTCAGGAGGCCAACAGTGAGTGGCAACTTATGGCTCTGTTATCTGAGATGCATTTGGAGGTGCACGAAAGACAGGGGCAGACCTTTCTATCTTCTGTAGATATTACCTCTAATCTTCTTGACCGTGTTCGAATGAGGCAGCTATTAGATTCTGAAGGCCTAGTCCTACAGGAAAGCGTGTCAGGAGAGGACCCTATTCCTGGATAGACAATGGGTGATGATGAGATCTTGCATTTCCAGGGACGCGTATGGGTGCCAACAGACATACGCAAGGAGAAGATGCGGGATTTTAATTCCTCAGTTTGGGAAGTTCATCCTGCGTCACCAAGACGTATCGTGATCTACACCGCTAGTATTGGTGGTCAGGTATAAAGAGAGATGTTGCTAGTTTTGTCATGAGGTGTTCCACTTGTCAGCAGGTGAAAGAGGAGCATCAGCGACCAGCAGGTATTTTATAGCAGCCACCCATTCCAGAGTGGAAGTGGAATGATGTCGCGATGGACTTCGTGACCGGTTTGCTGAGGTCACCTCAGGGGAATGATGTTGTTTGGGTTGTCGTTGACAGACTCACGAAGGTTGCACACTTCTTGCTGATTAAGGAGACCTTCAGTGTTGATGAGCTAGGATGGTTGTACATCCGAGATATTTTACATCTGTATGGAGTTCCACACTCTATTTTTTCTGACAGGGATGCACGTTTTCTTCTCGGGTCTGGCAGGGGCTTCAGAAGGCTTTGGGCATATAGGTACTTTTGAGTACAATATACCATCCCCAGACAGATGGCTAGTCCGAGCGTACAATTTAGGTTCTTAAGGATATGCTCCGAGCTTGCATTCTAGACTTTGGAGGTTCTTGGGAGAAGCATATACCTCTTGTGGAGTTCACCTACAAAAACAGCTTTTAGGAGACTATTCTGATGGAACCTTACGAGGCTTTGTACGGTAGGCCATGCCGATCACCTTTATGCTGGCTGGAGATAGGAGAGACAACTTTTCTAGGACCTCGTCTTGTTCAGGAGACCTTAGAGAAGATAAAATTGATTCGAAAGAGGATGGTTATGGCACAGTTTCTATAGAAGTCTTATGCTGATCAGCGGAGATGACCTCTGGAGTTCGAGGTCGGGGATCAGGTTTTCCTACGTGTCGCACCAAGGTTGGGACACAAGAGGATTCAGAGACAGGGTAAGCTTTCACCACGGTACGTCGGGCCGTTTGAGGTGTTGGAGATAGTTGGGCCGGTTGCCTATCGGTTGTAGTTACCTCATAGGTACCGAGATATGCACGACGTCTTCCACATTTCTCAGCTTTGACGTTACTTTTCAGACTTGTCTCATGTTTTCCAACCTGAGGAAGTCGAGTTGGAGGTGGATGAATCCTTCGAGGAGCATCCTATCTAGATTGCCGATCGCAGTACGAAGGTTCTCCGTGGCCAGTCTGTTCCTCTGGTACGGGTGCTGTGGCAGTACGGGCGAGTACAAGATGAGACTTGGGAGAGGGAGGCCGATGTATGACCGTAGTGGCTGGAGCTTTTCAGGATTTCTTCTTCTATACCTCGCTAGGGAAATTAGGGGATGAATTTCTTTAAGGGGGAAGTTTATAAGAACCCGTACCTTTCTTTCAGGTATATTTTTCCTTTTCTAGACGTTTTTGGGAAAAAGAGGAAAATTTGGAAATTTTTGAAGTACACATTGTGTACTTTATAAGTACACGTCGTGTACTTTGATGTCATGTGATGGCCGTGTCATCGCCAAACATACGGTCGTGTGGGGTGATGTGGAGGCCGCTTAAAGCGGAGTATGGAAAAGCCTAGTACACACCGTGTACTCCAAAAGTACACGCTGTGTACTTTCTTTTTTTTCATTAAATGGACCGGGGTCACGTCTTAACCCCAGAACTGTCTTCTTCTCCAGCTTCTTCGACTGAGAGCATCCCATACGGCCACAAACCTCCTCCGAGCCCCTGATCCTCTGTCTGTTCTCCGAATCGACCACCATCAATTGCGTTGGAACCGCAGTGGTAAGTTCTCCCTTCTGATTGAGCCTTGTTTTCCAATTCCTCTACTTTTCCAAGTTATCATGGGTTGAAAGTTTTGTTCATTTTCGTAGATCTATGACGTTTTAAGGAGATTCAAGCCTCGTGGTTCAAGTATATCGATCTCCTAACGTCAAGGTAGGTGGTTTGTTCCTTTCTGTAGAAAGTCTTTGAGTATTTGTGCAAATTCTACCAATACCCTTGAACGGGGTATTGCGTGTTTTCCTGTTTTTCCCTTTTTGATTGCCTGCTTTGCTTATATTCCTAAGTAGAGGTTACTAGTTGTGATTAGGGTAATTTTACTATGCTTTGGATGTTTTTCCATGCATTGTTCTTCTTGTTTATGACCGTTTGTTCTAGTTTTTCCTGTTAGGCTATTGCCAGTTCCATGCCTAGTTGGTAGGATGGTGTGACTATTCTTCCATGCTGAGATACTTTAGAATGCTAGCCAAGTAGTTCTTAAGGGTACTTTGGCTGTTACGCAATGCGATGCTTACTGACTTTACACAGGGTTGTGGGAACCTAGTGTAGTGGACCATAGGGAGAATAGACGTAAGGGATTCTCTAGAGTGTCTTTATCATACGATGCAAGACCATAGGGATAATTGATGTTGAGTGCTTCCTTAGAGTGTCTGTAGTTTATTGACATGGGCCATAGGAGGAATGAGACGTTGAGTGCTTCCCCAGAGCACCTTTAGTACGATACGAGACTATAGGGGGAATTGATGGTGAGTGCCTATTCTTTAGATGAACCAGAGGGGTGAGACTGTGTGTACCTCCCAGAGGGTTACTAGTACTTGTAGGTTGAACCATAGGGGTTAGGCTGTGAGAACTACCCAGAGGGTTACCTGTTTATTTTTTTCTACTTTCTTGAGTGACTGCTTACTTGTTTGTAAATTATATGTTAGAAACTGTGGATTGTTACTATTGAGTACTTCCTGTTTACTGTTTTCTGTAATTTACCTGTCATATATTCACTGACTGTTAGGAACAGATATTCGGGTGGTTTCCTACCGGGACTTTGTCTCACACCCTGTTTGGGTCATGATTTTGGGCCCAAACAGATTTTATTGTTGCAGGTATAGATAAGGGCAAGCACACTTCGACTTCAGGTACTTGACTTTCTATGGAGTTGGGGAGCATGGGACCAAGCTTAGGCTTGCGATGCTGAGGAGATGTTTATCTTTCTTTGTACTCACTAATAGAAAAGGGGGCATTGGAGCCCCCCAGACTCGGGCGACCGCCATTGGCGGTCGCTAAAGTTAACCAATAGCGACCGCCAATGGCGGTCGCTAACCTATATAAAAAAAAACGGGGGGCTTCTGCGCCCCCCCCCCCCCGCGCCCCCTCCATCGCAGCCCTAACCCCCTCCCTCCCTCGCCGCCCTCCCTCGCCGCCCTCCCCTCCCCCGCCGCTCGGCCTCCCCCGCCGCCCGTCCTCCCCCGCCGCCCGGCCTCCCCCGCCGCCCGGCCTCCCCCGCCGCCCGGCCTCCCCCGCCGCCCGCCCTCCCCCGCCGCCCGCCCTCCCCCGCCGCCCGCCCTCCCCCGCCGCCCGCCCTCCCTCGCCGCCTGCCATCCGGCCTCCGGCCGCCGCCCTCCGTCCTCCGGCCGCCGCCCTCCGGCCTCTCGGCCCTCCCCCCCCACCCCGGACGGCACCCGCACCCCGGACAGCCCCCGCTGCGCACTCCGGACCGCCCCCCGCACCCCGGACGCCTCCCCGCACCCCGGACAGCACCCCCCCGCGCACTCCGGACCGCCCCCGCACCCCGGACGCCTCCCCGCACCCCGGACAGCCCCCCCGCGCACTCCGGACCGCCCCCCGCACCCCGGACGCCTCCCCACACCCCGGATAGCCCCCCTGCACTTGGACACCCCCCTCCGAACCCGGACAGCCCCCCCGCACCCTGGACAGTCCCCCCCGCACCCCGGACACCCCCGCACCCCGAACACCCCTGCCCGCACCCCTGAAAGGCCCCCGACACCCCGGACACCCCTCCCCGCACCCCGGACAGCCCCCCCCCCCCCCGACCCCGGACACCCCCCCCTCGCTGCCCGTCCCCCGTCCCCTCACCGCCTCCTCTCCTCCAGCTCCCAGCCGCCGTCGCCACCCGTCCCCTCCCTTGCCGCACCGCCTTTGGCTCCGGCTCCCCTTCGCTGCCTCCTCTCCCTCGCAGCACCGCCTTCGGCTCCCCTCCCTTTCAGGTTTGTAGCTCAATCAGGTAACATGAGCTTTCAGTTACATTATTATTTTATCAATGGTTCATAAACAAATGGTTAATATTTATTTTGAATATAGTTGATTTGAAAAATGTAAATGTAATAAGTATTGTGTAAATGTTTGTTATACAGATATTATTATGGATAAGAGTTGGATTGATCTTCCAAATCGAACGTCTAGAGAATATTTCAATGGCATTATGCAGTTTATTGACTTCACGAGAGGATTTGAAAGTGACTATATTAGTTGTCCATGTAGAAAATGTGCTAACAGATATCAATTCACACGAGATACTGTGAGGGAGCACCTTTTCTTTAATGGATTTCTGAAAAATTATAAGAGTTGGACTCGTCATAGAGAAGAATATGTTCGTTGTCAAAATACAGATGCAGCTCAGATGGATGTTGATGCAAGGATGACTGATCCAATGCATGAAATGCTTACTGAAATGGTACGTGGGTTTGATCCTGAAGGCAACGACATCCAGAATCTTGAGACCGGTGAGATAAATCTTCGCTCTGGTGCAGATCGTGATTCGAGGAGGTTTTATGAAGTACTTGATGATGCGAAAACAGAATTATATCCTGGATGTACTTCTTACAATAAACTATCGTTTATCGTGGAGTTGTTGCATTTGAAGACTTTGAATAATTGTTCAGACACATCATTCGACATGCTTTTGATTTTATTGAAAAAGTTCTTCCTGTCGACGCTAAGATTCCTGAGTCGTATTACTATGCTCGTAAGTTGACAGAGAACTTAGGTTTTACATATGAGACTATAGATGCATGTGCAAACAACTGTATGTTGTTTAGAAATGAAACTGCTCATTTGGATATTTGTACGGTTTGTGGCGCTTCCAGGTGGAAAGAGAACAGGGGAAATAAGACTCATCAAAGTCAGATTGCGATACAGGGGAAACCGATTGCCGTAAAGCAAATGCGTTACTTTCCCCTTAAACCGAGGTTGAAAAGATTTTTTATGTCATCTAAAGTTTCTAATTTAATGAGATGACATGCAGAAAGAGTTCATGAAAGTGACATGTTAACCCACCCGGCAGACTCTCATGCATGGAAGGATTTTGATAAGAGACATCCCGACTTTGCTAAAGATGTTCATAATGTCCGATTGGGATTGGCAGCAGATGGTTTCAATCCATTCAAGTCTATGGTTGGTGCAACTCATAGCACATGGCCCGTGGTGTTGGTTCCATATAATCTTCCTCCGTGGATTTGTATGAAGCAACAATTTATATTACTTTCCACTCTTATTGATGGACCTAAAAGTCCGGGGGATAAGATTGATGTTTACCTTCAGCCATTGATTGATGAGTTGAATGAATTTTGGGGCGATGGTGTGATGACTTATGACTGCGAAACGAATGAAATGTTCAAACTGCATGCTGCTTTATTGTGGACAATCAATGACTTCCCAGCTTATGCAAATTTATCAGGCTGGAGTACTAAAGGGGAATTTGCTTGCCCTTTTTGCAATAAAAGTAAAAAATCTGTATGGCTTAAACATTCCAAAAAATGGGCATACATGGGTCACAGGCGTTTTCTCCCTCCCCAGCACAGGTTCAGAAAGGACAGAGTGGCATTTGATGGTTCTAGAGAGTTCAGCCTAGCACCAAAGATCATGACAGGAGTCGAAATGTTATCGCAGATTGAGGAAGAAAACATCCGCACGGTATATGAAATTCAGGATTTGGTGGCTCCTCCAGTACGTAATATTCGTGCTGCGGGTAGGCAGCGCAGTCACAATTGGAAAAAGAAAAGTATTTTTTATAGTCTTCCGTATTGGAAAACTAACATGTTGAGGCATAATTTGGATGTCATGCACATTGAAAAAAATGTTTGTGATAACATATTGTGGACCATTTTAGGTGTCAGTGGAAAGTCAAAGGACCATGTTAATGCACGCCGTGATTTGGAAGAAATGGGTTTAAGGAAACAGTTGCATTTACAGTTAGCTGAGGGAAATAAGGCATATATGCCTGCTGCACAGTATTCGATGACTACAGAGGAGAAAGAGACATTTCTTTCCATTTTGAAGATGGTCAAGGTGCCTGATGGTTACTCTTCTAATATTTCAAAGTGTGTGAATCTGACGAGCAAGACATTGCAAGGGTTGAAAAGTCATGACAATCACATATTACTTCAGCAGTTGATTCCAATCGCAATTTGTGATTGTTTATCCCCTAATGTTGTTCAGCCCTTGATTGAGATGAGTAATTTTTTTAGAAAGCTTTGTTTAAGAAATCAACGAATGAGTGATTTAAAAAGTTTACAGGACCGAATTGTACTTACGCTTTGTCACTTTGAGAAACTTTCCCCCCCCCTCATTTTTCGATGTTATGGTCCACTTGACAGTGCACCTAACTGATGAAGTAATGGCTGCTGGTCCAGTGCAATTCAGGTGGATGTATCCTATTGAACGGTATTTGAGTACATTGAAAAGATTTGTACGCAACAGAGCTCGTCCAGAGGCATCAATAGCCAATGGTTATTTGATGGATGAGTGTACTACCTTTTGTGCAGAATATCTTACGGATGTTGAAACAAAATTAGATAAGCCCTCTCGGATTCATGATGGTCCAGTTGGAGAAGGAACCACATTTGATATGGACAACATCGAGTGGATACAAGCACATCGATATATCTTGTTCAATACTCCATCAGTTGCACCGTTAATGCAGTAAGTATCTTATCAATGTGCTTGTATAACTTTTACATGTTTTGTTTGCATAAGTTGATCTTTTAAACATCGCGTAATCATTTGCAGGAAACACATTAATGAGATAAAAGAAGAGATGCATCGTGCGACTGAGTTGCAAATTCAACAATCTCATTATGCGGCATTTCATGATTGGTTCAAGGATTATGTATGTATAAATTGATTTTCATTATGAGTGAAGTATTAAACTAATTCTTTCTGCATATATCAGTATTGATTTTTATAAATTATGTAGGTTCGTAAGCTGAGGGAGTTAGGGGACCCCACGCTACCTGAAGTATTTATCCAACTGGCTGAGGGTCCATCTATAACGGCTCGTCGTTATAAAGCTATTGATGCTAATGGTTTTCGATTTCGCATTAAAGATGTTGACGACAAACGAGCAACACAAAACAGTGGCATCGGTTGTCCCTTTGTCGATTCTGGTTATTACTATGGTCAATTGATAGACATCATTGAAGTTGTATACACACACGGTTTGAAGTACATATTGTTAAAGTGTAATTGGGTTGATCCAGTGCGTGGATGTAAAGTCGATCAATATCAGTTTTCATTGGTGAATTTTAACTATATGTTATACATAAATAATGAACGAGTTGAGAATGAACCTTTCATTTTGACATCACAAGCGGAACAAGTATTCTTCGTTACTTTGCCTTCGGATCCAAGTTGGCAAGTTGTTGTCAAAATGTCTCGGCGAGGAGTGTTTTTATTTGAAGAAGATGAACCCGAGACTGTTCCGTTTGTTTACCAACAACTTGATCAACATACCGTAGTTCAACGTGAAGAAGATATTTATTGGGTCAGAGCGGCTGTTGAAGGAGAAACGGTCGATTTGCATGCTTAATGAAAGGTATAATTGTTTTCCCGCTATTCAGTAGAATGTCCTAGGATATCATAAATTATCTAATCATTTTATAAATCCTTATAAGTTTTAATCCTCACTTTTGTAAGTTAATTCAGTCATAAATATTTAGGTTGATTAAC
Organism: Viscum album; assembly: GCA_963277665.1. Classification (NCBI taxonomy): domain Eukaryota; kingdom Viridiplantae; phylum Streptophyta; class Magnoliopsida; order Santalales; family Viscaceae; genus Viscum; species Viscum album. Next base: position 1,039,743,678 of record OY728123.1, on the reverse strand, counting down.
TTTCTGATTTTTTAAAATTCATTCACAACTAATTATTCAATCCATTTTTTGTTTGATTAACAGTTGTACAAGTTTGATTTATTAAGAACAATCCAATTTATCTTTTAAACACTTTGGACTCATTACTGATATTTTGTATGACTGCAGACATGTCAGGGGAAGAGGCAGAAAATCCACATCATCCATCTGAGGCATCTACGTCTCAGGGTCGAGGTATGTTTGAATGTAATTGTCTATATTTTTTATGTAATTGACATATATATATATATATATATATATATATAACATTTGTCAATTTATATATAAAATTGTTTTCAACAGGATCAGACTCGGCTACTTCTTCCTCTCGCAGGAGAGGCCCTGGTCGTGGCATATTATCATGGAATTCCGACACGACGATAGATGTTTCATTTGATGAGGTATTTCATCCCGTGGGACCGAATGCCCCGACATTTATTCGTCAGCTGGGTCATATCATACGTGACCCACATCGATTTCCATTGACCACGCGTGATTGGGCTTCTATCCCTCAGGACACATTAGATCGTCTATGGAGGGAGGTTCAGGTAAGAAAATAATTTTACTTTATTTTCTATTTATAAATAATACTAATATGTTTGATTATTTTCATTATAGAAAAATTTGAAAGTATGCCCTGAAGAGTTTCGGCCCGTGTGTATGAGCAAATTCCGTAAGCTGTGGAAAGATTATAAAGGCAAAGTGAAGAGGGACCACTGGGTACCAAATGTGGGTGCCCTTGACATTTTGGAAAAAGCCCCGAGAGGTGTCCTCCCGGCTCAGTGGCGTGACTTGGTTGCATATTGGTCTACTGAGGGTGTTGCGGTTTGTATATTAATTATTTTGATGTATATATATTTTCAAGAATATGTGATTTGTTTGAAATTTGAATGAATTGAATGTAGGAGGTGTCAACACGCCATTCGGAGAATCGAGCGTTGCAGGGACCAGCTCACAGGCTCGGGACTCGTCACGTGTCTCAGATCCGACATGAGTTATATATTATTCATTTTTTAATTTATTAATTAATATGGTTTTGTGTTTATATTCTTTTAATATACAGTTGCGAGGGCAAGGTGCAACAACTGATAAAATGTCGGTGTGGATAAGGACTCGTGATCGCAATGATCCAGAGGTTGCAGCATTGATAGTAAGTGTCTGTACTTACCAATAATTACATAAATCTATATATTAACATATATATATTTATATATATTTAAATATTTCACAGGATCAATTTGAAGCTGAGTTAGAACATCTGCCAGAGGACCAGCGACAGCTTCCCATGCGACGGGATGAGATCTTTCATCGCATTATTGGTCGGGACGGGCATGGCTATAGTTTGACCTATGGAGCAGGGATTCCTCGTTCTGTAGTGTCACGCGCTGCGGTTGTCAGTCCTGCTGTTGCTCATATGACACAGCAGATGTCAGATTTTGAGGCACGGCTGCGCACTTCCGAGGAGACAAATGCGCAATTGACAGCTGAGGTTAGAGCACTGCGGGAATATGTGCGTCGAGCTGATGGTACAGGGGATCATACGACGCAGGTATATACTGTATTTATTTATTTAATTTAAATTATTTTTGTTATTAAAATATTTATAATGTTTATTTGTTGTAGGCACCTGGCCCACCAGAAGGAGGTAGCAGTGATGGCAACGCGTGACGCACCATATATTCACGAGATACGTTTTTTGTTTTTACTGGTAGGGTTGACATTGATGTACTGTATTTATTCATTTAAGTAATGGATTATTACCATCCATGGTGGTCTTTTAAATATTTTATACACATATTGAGTTTTTGATCAGATAATCTTGAATGATTCTACATTTGAAAAAGTCGAACTAATTCCAACAGATCAATAAATCTGATATTATAGATTATGTATTATCCAATATATTTTTTATAAATTTCTGTATGGTATCGATAAAAGAAATATGTATTAATTAGATGTTATCACTTTTATTTTTCACTTTTGTAATCAATGGGATGGCCTTTGCACCCCCAGAGAGCCCCCCGCACCCCCGTACAGCCCCCCGCACCCCCGTACAGCCCCCCCGCACCCCCGTACAGCCCCCCGCACCCCCGTACAGCCCCCCGCACCCCCGTACACCCGCCACCCCCGTACAGCACCCCGCACCCCCGTACAGCCCCCCGCACCCCCGTACAGCCCCCCGCACCCCCGTACAGCCCCCCGCACCCCCGTACAGCCCCCCCGCACCCCCGTACAACCCCCCGCACCCCCGTACTGCCCCGCCACCCCCGTACAGGCCCCCGCCACCCCCGTACAGGCCCCCACCACCCCCGTACAGCCCCCCGCACCCCCGTACAGCCCCCCCCCCCCCCCCCGCACCCCCGTACAGCCCCCCGCACCCCCGTACAGCCCCCCCGCACCCCCGTACAACCCCCCGCACCCCCGTACTGCCACCCTCCACCCCCGTACAGCCCCCCGCCACCCCCGTACAGCCCCCCGCACCCCCGTACAGCCCCCCTCACCCCCGTACAGCCCCCCCGCACCCCCGTACAGCCCCCCGCACCCCCGTACGCCCCCCCGCCACCCCCGTACAGCCACCCGCCACCCCCGTACAGCCCCCCGCACCCCCGTACAGCCCCCCGCCACCCCCGTACAGCACCCCGCACCCCCGTACAGCCCCCCGCACCCCCGTACAGCCCCCCCCCCCCCCCACACCTCCGTACAGCCCCCCCGCACCCCCGAACAGCCCTCCGCCACCCCCGTACAGCCCCCCTCACCCCCGTACAGCCCCCCCGCACCCCCGTACAGCCCCCCCCCGCACCCCCGTACAGCCCTCCGCCACCCCCGTACAGCCCCCCTCACCCCCGTACAACCCCCCGATTGTGTCGTTTTCAGCAGCGCGGCGCGCGCTGAAATGGCGCGTTGGGGGGTCAAAACCACCCGAACGACCTCCGAATGCCCCGAAACCGTACGACAACATCCGGGGCGTGAATTGTGAAATGGTCGGCCAGACGGCACCTCATTCAGAGGTGCCGTTTGACCGCGGCGGCCGAAAACGCGTTTCCGGCGCCATAAAACACCAAAACGGCGTGCGGCGGTCCCATTCGGAGCAAACGTGCTCCGAACGACCTGAAACCGCACGGGAACGATAAAAATATTATTCCTGAGATACAGGAGGAGGCCGCACGTCCATCGGACGTGCGGTGCGCGCGGCACGTCCGATTGTGTCGTTTTGAGCAGCGCGGCGCGCACTGAAATGGCGCGTTGGGGGGTCAAAACCACCCGAACGACCTCCGAATGCCACGAAACCGTACGAAAACATCCGGGGCGTGAATTTTGAAATGGTTGGCCAGACGGTACCTCATTCGGAGGTGCCGGGTGACCGCGGCGGCCGGAAACGCCTTTCTGGCGCCATAAAACACCAAAACGGCGTGCGGCGGTCCCATTCGGAGCAAACGTGCTCCGAACGACCTGAAATCGCACGGGAACGATAGAAATATTATTCCTGAGATGCAGGAGGAGGCCGCACATCCATCAGACGTGCGGTGCGCGCGGCACGTCCGATTGTGTCGTTTTCAGCAGCGCGGCGCGCGCTGAAATGGCGCGTTGGGGGGTCAAAACCACCCGAACGACCTCTGAATGCCACGAAACCGTACGACAACATCCGGGGCGTGAATTGTGAAATGTTCGGACAGACGGAACCTCATTCGGAGGTTCCGTTTGACCGCGGCGGCCAGAAACGCGTTTCCGGCGCCATAAAACACCAAAACGGCGTGCGGCGGTCCCATTCGGAGCAAACGTGCTCCGAACGACCTGAAACCGCACGGGAACGATAGAAATATTATTCCTGAGATGCAGGAGGAGGCCGCACGTCCATCGGACGTGCGGTGCGCGCGGCACGTCCGATTGTGTCGTTTTGAGCAGCGCGGCGCGCGCTGAAATGGCGCGTTGGGGGGTCAAAACCACCCGAACGACCTCCGAATGCCACGAAATCGTACGAAAACATCCGGGGCGTGAATTGTGAAATGGTCGGCCAGACGGAACCTCATTCGGAGGTGCCGTGTGACCGCGGCGGCCGGAAACGCGTTTCCGGCGCCATAAAACACCAAAACGGCGTGCGGCGGTCCCATTCGGAGCAAACGTGCTCCGAACGACCTGAAACCGCACGAGAACGATATAAATATTATTCCTAAGATACAGGAGGAGGCCGCACGTCCATCGGACGTGCGGTGCGCGCGGCACGTCCGATTGTGTCGTTTTCAGCAGGGCGGCGCGCGCTGAAATGGCGCGTTGGGGGGTCAAAACCACCCGAACGACCTCCGAATGCCACGAAACCGTACGACAACATCCGGGGCGTGAATTGTGAAATGGTCGGCCAGACGGCACCTCATTCGGAGGTTCCGTTTGACCGCGGCGTCCGGAAACGCGTTTCCAGCGCCCTAAAACACCAAAACGGCGTGCGGCGGTCCAATTCGGAGAAAACGTGATCCGAACGACCTGAAACCGCACGGGAATGATAGAAATATTATTCCTGAGATGCAGGAGGAGGCCGCACGTCCATCGGACGTGCGGTGCGCGCGGCACGTCCGATTGTGTAGTTTTCAGCAGCGCGGCGCGCGCTGAAATGGCGCGTTGGGGGGTCAAAACCACCCGAACGACCTCCGAATGCCACGAAACCGTACGACAACATCCGGGGCGTGAGTTGTGAAATGGTCGGCCAGACGACACCTCATTCGGAGGTGCCGTTTGACCGCGGCGGCCGGAAACGCGTTTCCGGCGCCCTAAAACACCAAAACGGCGTGCGGCGGTCCAATTCGGACAAACGTGCTCCGAACGACCTGAAACTGCACGGGAACGATAGAAATATTATTCCTGAGATGCAGGAGGAGGCCGCACGTCCATCAGACGTGCGGTGCGCGCGGCACGTCCGATTGTGTTGTTTTCAGCAGCGCGGCGCGCGCTGAAATGGCGCGTTGGGGGGTCAAAACCACCCGAACGACCTCCGAATGCCACGAAACCGTACGAAAAAATCCGGGGTGTGAGTTTTGAAATGTTCGGCCAGACGGCACCTCATTCGGAGGTGCCGTTTGACCGCGGCGGCCGGAAATGCGTTTCCGGCGCCCTAAAACACCAAAACGGCGTGCGGCGGTCCAATTCGGAGCAAACGTGCTCCGAACGACCTGAAACCGCACGGGAACGATATAAATATTATTCATGAGATGCAGGAGGAGGCCGCACGTCCATCGGACGTGCGGTGCGCGCGGCACGTCCGATTGTGTCGTTTTCAGCAGCGCGGCGCGCGCTGAAATGGCGCGTTGGGGGGTCAAAACCACCCGAACGACCTCCGAATGCCACGAAACCGTAGGACAACATCCAGGGCGTGAGTTGTGAAATGGTCGGCCAGACGGCACCTCAGTCGGAGGTGCCGTTTGACCGCGGCGGCCGGAAACGCGTTTCCGGCGCCCTAAAACACCAAAACGGCGTGCGGCAGTCCAATTCGGAGCAAACGTACTCCGAACGACCTGAAACCGCACGAGAACGATAGAAATATTATTCCTGAGATGCAGGAGGAGGCCGCACGTCCATCGGACGTGCGGTGCGCGCGGCAAGTCCGATTGTGTCGTTTTCAGCAGCGCGGCGCGCGCTGAAATGGCGCGTTGGGGGGTCAAAACCACCCGAACGACCTCCGAATGCCACGAAACCATACGAAAACATCCGGGGAGTGAGTTGTGAAATGGTCGGCCAGACGGCACCTCATTCGGAGGTGCCGTTTGACCGCGGCGGCCGGAAACGCGTTTCCGGTGCCATAAAACACCAAAACGGCGTGCGACGGTCCAATTCGGAGCAAACGTGCTCCGAACGACCTGAAACCGCACGGGAACGATAGAAATAATATTCCTGAGATGCAGGAGGAGGCCGCATGTCCATCGGACGTGCGGTGCGCGCGGCACGTCCGATTGTGTCGTTTTCAGCAGCGCGGCGCGCGCTGAAATGGCGCGTTGGGGGGTCAAAACCACCCGAAAGACTTCCGAATGCCACGAAACCGTACGACAACATCCGGGGCGTGAATTGTGAAATGGTCGGCCAGACGGAACCTCATTCGGAGGTGCCGTTTGACCGCGGCGGCCAGAAACGCGTTTCCGGCGCCCTAAAACACCAAAACGGCGTGCGGCGGTCCAATTTGGAGCAAACGTGCTCCGAACGACCTGAAACTGCACGGGAACGATAGAAATATTATTCCTGAGATGAAGGAGGTGGCCGCATGTCCATCGTACGTGCGGTGCGCGCGGCACGTCCGATTGTGTCGTTTTCAGCAGCGCGGCGCGCGCTAAAATGGCGCGTTGGGGGGTCAAAACCACCCGAACGACCTCCGAATGCCACTAAACCGTACGACAACTTCCGGGGCGTGAGTTCTGAAATGGTCGGGCAGACGGCACCTCATTCGGAGGTGCCGTTTGACCGCGGCGGCCGGAAACGCGTTTCCGGCGCCCTAAAACAACAAAACGGCGTGCGACGGTCCAATTCGGAGCAAACTTGCTCCGAACGACCTGAAACCGCACGGGAATGATAGAAATATTATTCCTGAGATGCAGGAGGAGGTCGCAAGTCCATCGGACGTGCGGTGCGCGCGGCACGTCCGATTGTGTCGTTTTCAGCAGCGCGGCGCGCGCTGAAATGGCGCGTTGGGGGGTCAAAACCACCCGAACAACTTCCGAATGCCACGAAACCGTACGACAACATCCGGGGAGTGAGTTTTGAAATGGTCGGCCAGACGGCACCTCATTCGGAGGTGCCGTTTGACCGCGGCGGCCGGAAACACGTTTCTGGCGCCCTAAAACACCAAAACGGCGTGCGGCGGTCCAATTCGGAGCAAACGTGCTCCGAACGACCTGAAACCGCACGGGAACGATAGAAATATTATTCCTGAGATGCAAGAGGAGACCTCACGTCCATCGGACGTGCGGTGCGCGCGGCACGTCCGATTGTGTCGTTTTCAGCAGCGCGGCGCGCGCTGAAATGGCGCGTTGGGGGGTCAAAACCATCCGAACGACCTCCGAATGCCACGAAACCGTACGACAACATCCGGGGCATGATTTTTGAAATGGTCGGCCAGACGGAACCTCATTCGGAGGTTCCGTTTGACCGCGGCGGCCGGAAACGCGTTTCCGGCGCCCTAAAACACCAAAACGGCGTGCGGCGGTCCAATTCGGAGCAAACGTGCTCCGAACGACCTGAAACCGCACGGGAACGATAGAAATATTATTCCTGAGATGCAGGAGGAGGCCTCACGTCCATCGGACGTGCGGTGTGCACGGCACGTCCAATTGTGTCGTTTTCAGCAGCGCGGCGCGCGCTGAAATGGCACGTTGGGGGGTCAACACCACCCGAACGACCTCCGAATGCCACGAAACCGTACGACAACATCCGGGGCGTGAGTTTTAAAATGGTCAGCCAGACGGCACCTCATTCGGAGGTTCCTTTTGACCGCGGCGTCCGGAAACGCGTTTCCGGCGCCCTAAAACACCAAAACGGCGTGCGGCGGTCCAATTCGGAGCAAACGTGCTCCGAACGACCTGAAACCGCACGGGAACGATAGAAATAATATTCCTGAGATGCAGGAGGAGGCCGCACGTCCATCGGACGTGCGGTGCGCGGGGCACGTCCGATTGTGTCGTTTTCAGCAGTGCGGCGCTCGCTGAAATGACGCGTTGGGGGGTCAAAACCACCCGAACGACCTCCGAATGCCACGAAACCGTACGACAACATCCAGGGCGTGAATTGTGAAATGGTCGGCCAGACGGAACCTCATTCGGAGGAGCCGTTTGACCGCGGCGGCCGGAAACGCGTTTCCGGCGCCCTAAAACACCAAAACGGCGTGCGGCGGTCCAATTCGGAGCAAACGTGCTTCGAACGACCTGAAACCGCACGGGAACGATAGAAATATTATTCCTGAGATGCAGGAGGAGGCCGCACGTCCATCGGACGTGCGGTGCGCGCGGCACGTCCGATTGTGTCGTTTTCAGCAGCGCGGCGCGCGCTGAAATGGCGCGTTGGGGGGTCAAAACCACCCGAACGACCTCCGAATTCTACGAAACCGTACGCTAACATCCGGGGCGTGAATTGTGAAATGGTCGGCCAGACGGCACCTCATTCGGAGGTGCCGTTTGACCGCGGCGGCCGGAAACGCGTTTCCGGCGCCCTAAAACACCAAAACGGCGTGCGGCGGTCCAATTCGGAGCAAACGTGCTCCGAACGACCTGAAACCGCACGGGAATGATAGAAATAATATTCCTGAGATGCAGGAGGAGGCCGCACGTCCATCGGACGTGCGGTGCGCGCGACACGTCCGATTGTGTCGTTTTCAGCAGCGCGGCGCGCGCTGAAATGACGCGTTGGGGGGTCAAAACCACCCGAACGACCTCCGAATGCCACGAAACCGTACGACAACATCCGGGGCGTGAATTGTGAAATGGTCGGCCAGACGGCACCTCATTCGGAGGTGCCGTTTGACCGCGGCGGCCGGAAACGCGTTTCCGGCGCCCTAAAACACCAAAACGGCGTGCGGCGGTCCAATTCGGAGCAAACGTGCTCCGAACGACCTGAAACCTCACGGGAACGATAGAAATATTATTCCTGAGATGCAGGAGGAGGCCGCACGTCCATCAGACGTGCGGTGCGCGCGGCACGTCCGATTGTGTCGTTTACAGCAGCGCGGCGCGCGCTGAAATGGCGCGTTGGGGGGTCAAAACCACCCGAACGACCTCCGAATGCCACGAAACCGTACGAAAACATCCGGGGCGTGAATTGTGAAATGGTTGGCCAGATGGCACCTTATTCGGAGGTGCCATGTGACCGCGGCGGCCGGAAACGCGTTTCCGGCGCCCTAAAACACCAAAACGGCGTGCGGCGGTCCAATTCGGAGAAAACGTGATCCGAACGACCTGAAACCGCACGGGAACGATAGAAATAAAATTCCTGAGATGCAGGAGGATTCCGCACGTCCATCGGACGTGTGGTGCGCGCGGCACGTCCGATTGTGTCGTTTTCAGCAGCGCGGCGCGCGCTGAAATGACGCGTTGGGGGGTCAAAACCACCCGAACGAACTCCGAATGCCACGAAACCGTACGACAACATCCGGGGCGTGAATTGTGAAATGTTCGGCCAGACGGAACCTCATTCGGAGGTGCCGTTTGACCGCGGCGGCCGGAAACGCGTTTCCGGCGCCCTAAAACACCAAAACGGCGTTCGGCGGTCCAATTCGGAGCAAACGTGCTCCGAACGACCTGAAACCGCATGGGAACGATAGAAATATTATTCCTGAGATGCAGGAGGAGGCCGCACGTCCATCGGACGTGCGGTGCGCGCGGCACGTCCGATTGTGTCGTTTTCAGCAGCGCGGCGCGCGCTGAAATGGCGCGTTGGGGGGTCAAAACCACCCGAACGACCTCTGAATGCCACGAAACCGTACGACAACATCCGGGGCATGAATTGTGAAATGGTCAGCCAGACGGCATCTCATTCGGAGGTTCCGTTTGACCGCGGCGGCCGGAAACGCGTTTCCGGCGCCCTAAAACACCAAAACAGCGTGCGGCGGTCCAATTCGGAGCAAACGTGCTCCGAACGACCTGAAACCGCACGGGAACGATAGAAATATTATTCCTGAGATGCAAGAGGAGGCCGCACGTCCATCGGACGTGCGGTGCGCGCGGCACGTCCGATTGTGTCGTTTTCAGCAGCGCGGCGCGCGCTGAAATGACGCGTTGGGGGGTCAAAACCACCCGAACGACCTCCGAATGCCACGAAACCGTACGAAAACATCCGGGGCGTGAATTGTGAAATGGTCAGCCAGACGGCACCTCATTCGGAGGTGCCGTTTGACCGCGGCGGCCGGAAATGCGTTTCCGGCGCCCTAAAACACCAAAACGGCGTTCGGCGGTCCAATTCGGAGAAAACGTGCTCCGAACGACCTGAAACCGCACGGAAACGATAGAAATATTATTCCTGAGATGCGGGAGGAGGCCGCACGTCCATCGGACTTGCGGTGCGCGCGGCACGTCCGATTGTGTCGTTTTCAGCAGCGCGGCGCGCGCTGAAATGGCGCGTTGGGGGGTCAAAACCACCCGAACGACCTCCGAATGCCACGAAACCGTACGACAACATCCGGGGCATGAGTTGTGAAATGGTCGGCCAGACGAAACCTTATTCGGAGGTGCCTTTTGACCGCGGCGGCCGGAAACGCGTTTCCGGCGCCCCAAAACACCAAAACGGCGTGCGGCGGTCCAATTCGGAGCAAACGTTCTCCGAACGACCTGAAACCGCACGGTAACGATAGAAATATTATTCCTGAGATGCAGTAGGAGGCCGCACGTCCATCGGACGTGCGGTGCGCGCGGCACGTCCGATTGTGTCGTTTTCAGCAGCGCGGCGCGCGCTGAAATGGCACGTTGGGGGGTCAAAACCACCCGAATGACTTCCGAATGCCACGAAACCGTACGACAACATCCGGGGCCTGAATTGTGAAATGGTCCGCCAGACGGAACCTCATTCGGAGGTGCCGTGTGACCGCGGCGGCCGGAAACGCGTTTCCGGCGCCATTAAACACCAAAACGGCGTGCGGCGGTCCCATTCGGAGCAAACGTGCCCCGAAAGACCTGAAATGAGATTATTTCTTGAATCGAAGTTTTTAAATTATTATAGCACAATGATTTGATATTATATATATATTAAATATATATTAAAACATTTAAAATATTATATATATATATATATATATTTAAAATATTGTATTTAATAGTATATATATGAATATTTATATATATATATATATATTTATATATTCAATTGAATAAAAAAAAAAATTAATTTTTTTTTTTAGAATAGCGACCGCTTGGCGGTCGCTGAAGGCTGATCTGCCGGCCTTCTATAGCGACCGCCATTGGCGGTTGCTAAAGGCCTCTAGCGACGAGGCAACAATGACCACCAATGGCGGTCGCTGCGCGGCCGCTAAAGACCTTTAGCGACCGCCAATGGCGGTCGCTAATGGCCTTATTTACAGTAGTGACTTGTTTTTAGTACTATTTGTATTTCCAGCATTGAGACTTGTTTGGCTGTTTTTCTAGACATATGTATCATGCATCATTTATATATGTATGTTTGCTCCAGTTGTTTCTTTATCTCAGTTTTCCATTTTTTACTCTTATATGGATGTTTACTGCTTCCTATATTACTTGTGTGTTGTTTACTTCCACTGTGAAATCTGCTGATGAGGGCATAGTTTCCCCATTATCACACCCAAGGCCCTCGCTGCTAGTCGGCAACCTCTGGCGTTCGGGGAAATGCGCTTGAGGCCATGTGACCAACCAGGTACGGGGCGCCTCTGGGTGGCTTCCGAAACCAGGACATTATAATTATACTATAATTTCCTATGAAATTTTCTTATGCTTATGATATTTTCTCATGACTCAAGATTGATTAAGGATGTTTCCTCATTCTTATGATTGATGGATTTTAAAGTACTAAAGATTTATGTTATAAATCATGATTTATGATCTATGAATGATTAGGTATGAACTTCATATGTTATTATCATTATATCATTCCCTTATACTTATCTTATTCTTTCATATGATCATTAATTGATATATCCTATGTTTAACCTTACTAAGCACCCAAGTTCACCTTTTCTTATGTTTCAATTTCCCCTAGGTTATGAAGAAAGTTATTAAGTAATAAATTTATAATAAGGGTACTATGATAGAAGAAATTTGTGGGGGATATTGGATAACCATCATCAAATAAGTTGATTATGCATCTAGTCTCTAGAGTCACTAAACTTTTATGGTTCTGCGACATGTATTATTGTGAAATATATTGAATATTCATCTAAAATGATGTAATATTTATGTATGTTATGCTCAGGTCACCTCATTTGGTATCATAGTGGGTTTTAATTATTTTTGGAAATTATATTATAAGGAAAATGAGGATAAAACTCAATAAAACCTATGAATAACTGAAATTGATATAGGGTGAACCTAAAAGTGTCATAGGTTGATAAGAAGGTGTCATAATTTAGGACATCTTAGGAATTATTTTCATGATTATGTGATTGATCACTCTAATTATTATAACTTTATTCTTAAATTATTCTTTTTAGTTTTAGTTAATGGTTGGAACTAGGAGTAATCATGTTAACAATGAATGTGGTGGAAAATTCAATGATTATCCTCTTGAGAAACCGAATGACATGAGAGATGGAATACAAAATATTATTTCTATTCTCACACAAATATATTAATAAATGAATCATTATGAGATTCAAAATGAGAAAATTAGAGACCAATTCACCATTGATCCATTTATGAGGAAACATCCACCTTCTTTCAGTGGGTCCTTAGATCTACTAATTTCTAAGTAATGGATTAATACCACTAAAAATATATTTTTTGTTCTCTAATGATTGAAGAATGAAAAAGTTATCTTGACGGTGTATCATTTTAAAGTAAAATTAGACCAATGATGGGATATTATTTAGAATATAAGGAAAGTGGAAGAAATTTACTCTATGGAATGGGATGAGTTTAAGAGGGTATTTTTTAGTAAGTACTTTCCCCAAAATCTTCATATAAAAATGGTAAGATAATTCCTTGAGATTAAGAAAAAGGATGATGAATCTATTGGTACATATAAGGAAAATATTAGAATACTTTTTAGTTATTCTTCTATTCTTATCATCAAAACTAAAAGAAAAATTGACTGGTTCTTTAGTGGTTAAAAATCAAGTCCCCAAAAGGTGCTATCCATAAGGCACTTTAACAGCAATGAAGAAATTGTTCGATGTGCTATCAAGGAAGAAATAGAGATTGGGGATCCACATCATTCTCATGGTTTTAATAAGAAATAAAATATGTAGTTTCAAGGAAATTATAATAATAAAATAAATGGAGGAAAGAAAATGAATCTTCTTTTATTCTAGAAGTTTAGAAAGAATCATGGGGGAAATTTCCTCCAAGGAACTGGTAAATGTTTTAAGTGTGGAAAGGATGAATATTGAGCAAGTGAATACTAAAGTGATTTAAAGAGACCAATGAAAAGAATGGGGGGGGGATATCAGTTTAATGATCCACTTATACTCCAATGCTAAAAATTCAAGGAGTACATGAATTATTCCTAATAGTGTCTAAATCTAAGGGTAAATGAAGACAACCAACATCAATAACCTCTTATACCAAGAGATAAAGTGAAATATCATTTGATCACAACTATTAATGTGGGTCATGAGAATGAAAGGGTGAAAGGTACACTTATTATCCACTCCAAAACTACACATGTATTATTTGATTATGGTTCTACCCACTCTTTTTTTATATTTGAATAATTTACTAAGGGAATCATATCACCACATCAATGATTAAATGTTGAATTATTGGTGAAAAATTCTAATGGTAAGATGATCACATATCAAGTCTATATGTCCTCTCTAATAGAAATTTTTGGGAATGTGCATCCTAAAAATCTTTTGATTCTCCCTCTAGTGAATTTTGTTGTGATTTTGAGCATGGACTAGCTCTCTCTCTATATATACCATATCGATTTCTGAGGAAGGGAAGTCACATTTGATATTCCAAATCAAATCATGATTGTCGTTGTGAGGATGAATATGAACTTCCAATGGAAAATACTTTCATTGAATGGGTCCTATTATAGATTAATGAGGGGTGTCTATCTCAAACGTTCACAGAGAAACTTAACATTGAGGACACACCTACTATATGGGAATATGTCAATGTATCTCATAAAGAGTTTCTTAGTCTTCCCTAGAATCATAAAGTTGAGTTTTCAATAGAACTCATACCAGGTGCTATGACTATTTAAAAGTATCCTTATATAATGTACCTAATTAAGTTATAAGAATTAAATAATTAACTCCAAGAGAATATCGACAAGGGATTCATTCATCCAAGTGCAACACCATAGGGTGCACCTATTCTTTTTTTTAAGAAGAAAGATGAGTCAATGCATCTTTGTATTTACTATCAATAACTTAAGAAGATTACTATCAAGAACAAGTATCATCTACCCCATATTGATGATTTGTTTGATCAATTACAAGGTGTTTAATACTTTTCAAAGATTTAACTATGATCTAGATACCATCAGTTGAGGGTCAAAAAGGAATACATATCTAATATATCCTTTCATATGAGGTATTTACACTATGAATTTGTAGTGATACCATTTAGATTTACTAATTCCCCTACTATATTCATGGATCTAATTAATAGAGTCTTTAGATATTACCTTTATTAGTTTGTGGAAGTCTTTATAGATGAGATTATTATATATTACAAGAGAAAAGAACAACATAATGATCATTAGAGGACTGTGTTGAAGGCCTTGAGGAAGGATAAGTTGTATACCAAATTTTGTAAATTTGAATTCTCAATACAAAAAGTATCATTATTATGTCACACAATTACAAGTGAGGGTATATCAGTGGGTTCTTCAAAGATAAAAGTTATTGAACATTGTCCTTGTAACATCCCTAATCTAGGAGCCACTAACTGGTGCCCCAAGTTGGGTTGTCACATAACCTCAGACATTCCTCCCTATATGCTAGAGGCTACTGACTAGCAGTGAGGGTATATTGTATTGCATAGGGAGACTATACCCTTTTTATTAGAGTTAATCACAACAAATAACAATAAGAAATAAAGTAAATAGAAAAATAAATATCATGGATTTCCAAAATTTCCCAAAAATTGGCTATAGTCCCACAACCAAATCATAGATATGCTATGTCATGTCATACAATGACACTTGTAAGGAAAACCCAAAATAAAGAAAAACTAAAAAACCCTAAAATGGGTTTTGACACCAAGCCTGGTCCCCTCCTCCATGCACATTCCATGACCAATAAATCCTCTAGCATCGAGCCTTTTCCCTTATCCTAATCTACAACCATAATATCTACTTGGGTACCTAATGGAGGCCCGAGTAGGGTGTGAGTATAACTCAGTAGGCCAACACCAATGTTGTCTATAAGATATCCAGTCTAAATAGATAACGTATGCAACTACTAAAATATTAGCAAGATAAACAAAAGATGAACCAAGTGACATTAATTAACAACATTTAATTAAAAAATTTATATCATTGGATCAATTGGTTAGAAAATTCATTTCTTACAGAACATACTATATCGGTCAACTACTAAGTACGAGGGAATAAGTCAAGTTCCCTATCTCACTAGGGAATCCATTTCACAGCAATGGCATCACACTTACCTTAGAGCATCAGTCCAAGTATTCTCATCCAATGAAACTATTAGGGGTATAGAGCCTCAGTCCGACTCCCTAACTCGTGCATTCTATGGTGGGGTTTAGAGCCTTAGTCCAACCCTAACCGTGGGCATATAAACTCCAGTTAATACCCCAAATACCACCAAGCCATGTTCACATGATTTATTAACCATTCATCAAATAAACCATTTTAATGGACCATAACTAGACAATACACATAACTTTAACATTTCATGGTTCAATAAATACATAAATAATATTCATCCATTACCCATTTACACAATCTCATTTACAACCATATGTTATTTAACACATTCAATTTGATTCATTTAACTCATTCACAATATTCCAAACAACCCTTTATGTCATGTCACAACTAAGCACAACCACCATCAATTTTATTTTAAAATTCAAGTTAACATGCCATCATATTTACCATGGTATATACTTTATAAAAAAACAATTCTATACTGGTAATCACAATTTACTATGTTCATGATAATGGCACACCCCATGGGTGGCCCTATAACCATTCCAGTCATCCTCAACACATCCCATGGGGATCATGAGTGGTTCAATTAAACATTTACCCAATCAATTAATAATTTATACCAAGGAAAACCAAAAAGGGGAACCCAATCACACCAAAGCACATCAATATACACATAAATAACCAAAAAGACCATGGGATATAACTTGTAGACCACCTTCCTCGATTTTGAAGGTGAACACTCTCTTAAACTTGGTATTTGACTCAGATTTGAACACCCTTCGAAGCCCCAACATAAGATTTGCTGGAATAAGAGGGTTTTATTGGTTCATAAGAATAAGATTAACTACAAAAGACCTAATCTAAAAAAGATAATGAATATGAGTGTTAGAATTACTTGGAGCTTCAATTCGATACCAACAAGACTCCAAATGAATTATAATCAAAGGAGATCGACCCTTGGGAAGTATTGAGTGTTTTGGTTCATCACTAGGTATACTAGAGGAATAATGGGGAGAAATCATAAGTTAGATCACTTAAATCATAAGGGGTAAAATGGGTAAAATCAAACTTTTAAAGGGGCGCATGGTTTGGTCACACAGTTTTCCAAACTCTGTGCCAACCATGTGCCACCCTCTGTCCAAGAGGGGGCCAGGTTGCATGGTTTCCCAAGGAGGCTGCATGGTTTGAAAAATCATGCGGTAACCGCGTGGATTGGCTCTATCCAAGCCCACATAGTTTCCTATTCCCCCTTTTATAGTTTATTCAAACCATTCACCCCACCACTAGGAAAGAACATTTAGGGAACATGATTACTACTAACCATATGCCAATCGTGCAACATGCACTGGATGGACTCGATCTCCCTTATTTCGTGTCCCGAACCCTCAAAACACCCATGAGTCTCCTTATACACTTATAAAAACTTCCTTTAATCAAAACTAAAGATAATTAAGATATATATTAAATATAACATACCTCAATAAATTCAAGGATCTTACAACCTCCCCACCTTATAACGACTCATCCTCAAGCCTCACTCCCAAGAATCACTAAGCTTCCAAGGTAAAGAGATCAGGCCACTAGGCCTGCATATCCATCTCCCTCTCCCAATTTTCTTCATGAACATTACCATACTGTCACAAAACTCAAACCAAAGGCATAGTCTTGTTCCATGATACTTTATCACTACAATCCATAATACGAGCTGGATTCTCCTTAAAGGACACATCAGCCTCGAGTTCAACATCATCAGTACTAATCACATGATATGGGTGAGGGTGATAATTTTTAAGTTGTGAAACATGAAAAACATCATGCATACCACTATACCGCTATGGAAAATCCAATCGATATGCTACTAGTCAAATCCTATCCACTATCTCAAATATCCCCACGTACCTGGGAACTAACTTATACTATTTTCGAATCTAATGGTGACCCAAACTCAGTGACACCTAAAGAAACACACAATAACCCACCATAAACTTAAGATGTCTACCTTTCTATTCCATATATGATGTCTAACTACTCTGAGCTGTATCTATACGTTTTCAAATCAACTGAACCTGTTGTGACGTCTCCTACACATGATTCTGTCCCAACAAGTCTGACTCTCCAGCCTCCATCAAACACAATGGTAATCGAAACGGTCTACCATAGAACACCTCATACAGTTCCATATGAATCATAACTTGGTAACTATTACTATAGGAAAACTCAAGAAGCACCAATTGCTTCTCTCATGATCCACTAAAATCTAGGAAACAATCCCTCAACATATCCTCTTGCACCTAAATAGTACACTCTAATTGTTCGTCCGTCTACAGGTGGAAATCCATACTCAAAAACACTTGGGTACCAAGCACTTTTTGTAACCCCAACCAGAAGTGCGAAGTAAAATGTGGATCATGATCTGAGACTATCATTCAAGGCACACCATGAAACCATACTATCTCCTGAATATACAACTCTCCCAACTGATCAATAGTGAAGGTCCCTCAAATCAGTAGGAAATGCATTGCCTTGGTCAACAGATCCACAACTACCCAGATCACATCATTCTTTTGAGGAGTCTTGGAAATTACCACAACGAAATCCATTATCACATCATCCCATTTACATTTCAAAATGGGAAATGGATGTAAGAAACCAATCAATCACTGATGATTAGATTTCACCTACTGAAAGGTGTAGCATCGATTCATGAAACTTGAAACTTCCGTCTTCATCCCATACCACCAATACTACCTATGAAGATTATGATACATTTTGGTCAAACGAGGATGTACCGCCCACTTCAATTCATGAAACTCACACATCAATTATTCCCGCATACATGTAGGCATAACAACACAACAACAAACATAAATGATCTCATCATCATCAATAGTCCAACTGAAAGGTGTCTCCCCACCTTCAATACTTTCCCTTAAAGCCAAACACTCAGGATCCTCATACTTCCTATCCTTGATCCAAATCAAAAGTATGGAATCTACTACCAAGAATGCAAGGATTATCTTCCCCTACCCATTCTGCACCTCCAGATGCATCTCAGTAAAAAATTCTATCATCCTCTACTTGGAACTGGACTCCTAAACTTCCTGATTTTGAGTCTTTCAACTCAAATCATCCACAACATTGTTTCCCTTTCTCGGTGTGCATACCATCTCAAAATCAAGGGACTGCATGTATTCAACCCATATTCACTATCAAAGGTTCAAATTATGATGGGATAATATGTAATTAAGGATTTTATGATCAGTATACACAATACACCTCTCTCCCAATAAGTAATGCCTCCAAAACATTAAGGTATAAAACCCAACAACCAATTCAAGATCATACGTAAGGTAATTTCGTTCATGATTCATTAGTTATCATGACCCATATATCATAAACTAATCATAATTTATCAACACAACCACAAAACCAACACTAGATGCATCACAAAATAAGGTATACTCCTTACCCGACATGGGAATGATCAAAATCAGTGTAGAAGTCAGCCGCTTCTTTAACCAATGAAAGCCATTCTCACATGATGTATATAATTCAAACTTTATACCCTTCTCGGTTAAACCTGAAAGTAGTGCTTAAAAGTAAGATAAGTCCTTAATGAAACTTCAGTAATATCCTACTAAACCCTAAAAACTTCGGATATCAAAAAAATTATTGGGCTACTCCTAAGACCCAAAAACTTTCACTTTCTATGGGTCTACTAACATACCCTCCTCAGAGATTACGTGACCCTAGAAATGCACATTTTCAATCCAGAAATGACACTTGGATAGCTTGGTTTGTAGTCTATGTTCTCTTAGTGTACTCAAGATGATGTTATGATATTTGGTATGTTTTTCACGAGTCTTGGAGTACACCAAGATGTCATCAATAAAGACAACAACAAACTGATCCAGGTACGAGTTAAATATTCAGTTCATTAGGTCCATAAACACTACCAAAACATTGTTCAACCCAAATGAAATCACCAAAAACTCATACAACCCATACCTGCTCCTAAAGGAAGTTCTTGGTAGATCATAAGGTCTCACCCTCAACTGATGATATCCCGATCTCAAATCAAAATTTGAGAACACAGAAGAACCCCTTAGCTGGTCAAAAATATTATCAATTCATAAAAGAGGGTATCAGTTATTAACTATCATATTATTAAACTTCAGATAATTAACACACAACTACAAGGATCCATCAACCTTCTTGGAAAAAAACACTGGAGATCCCTAAGGTGATGTACTCGGGTGAATAAACCACCTGTTCTTTAGTTCCTCCAATTGAGTTTTAATTTCCTGGAGTTCTGTCAGTGCCATTATATATGGTGGAATAGAAGCTAGTTCTTCTATTGGAAACAAATCTATCATGAACTCAACCTCCCTCTAAAGTGGCATCCCTGAGAAGCCTTCAAGAAACAAATCATGAAACTAATTCACCAAAAGAGGAAATACTAGATACTCTACTCCTCCATCATCCAACATAAGATAATCTACTTGGACAGTGAGTTCACCTAACTACTAACAGACTGGCCCTGAATGGACTGCTAAGATATCCCACTCCCCATGGTGAACATAAGTGTATCCCTTAGGAGACTTAAACATTAACCTATGATGGTAACAGCTAATATGGGACTGGTATAAGACTATCCAATCCATCCCCAAAATCATATAAAAACTTAGAATTTCGAGCACAAACAAGTCCCACAGAAAATAATACCCACCAACCTCAATGGAACACTCCTTACACTACTAGATATTCTCTACTCACACTACCAGCGACATATCAATTGACATAACCCCACACATAAGTTCCACTACTAGGCCCAACACACTCACAAGTTTGGAAGATATAAAATAATGTGAGGCACCTCTATCAAATAAAGCACTAGAAAGTATGAAAGCTACAAGAATAGTACCTTGAACTATTGATGGCATGGACTTGCCACCTCCAAGTGTATGATTAACTTCATGACGTCGACCTATCCCTCTACCCCAAGATTCGGTCTGAGTTCCTAGTACCGCACTACCCAATGGGTAGGGTTTCCCATATCCAGGAGTACCACATCCACTACCCCAAACGGTATGTCTGATAGAGCTCCAACTTCCTACCTAATATGGGGTAACCGATCCCTGTCTACACTCTAAATTGGCCTTGGTCCCCCATTATCACCCAACAATTGAGGGTTCCAACAAAACCTATGTACATTCCCCAACCTTCCGCATCCTCGGAACTCAACTGGTCGTTGGGGTCACTAACCTCACATGTTTCCAAACCTAACACACTGATAATAGAAAACGTGATCACTCCCCTAAGAAATTGGTTTCATTTTTTGACTACTCTGTCCACCACTGTCCTAGTGAAAAATATCAAAACAATGCTTCCTACCAATGGAATATGCACCACTGGATCACCCAGCTGGAACTGCATGTCCACCACCAGAAGCCTCTTTGAGATTCCCTTCTGAGATAAGGTCCTGATACACCACCTCATCAAACCTCTTTAAACAGAATATATTCACCTAAGACTTAATATCATGTCTAACTCCATCTTGTAAATGTCTCTCTATGGTTTCCTTATCCCCTACTAATTCTAGAATGAATCATTGAAGGTTAATGAAGTATCTGGCATAATCCACCACTCTCATAGTCCCCTGAGTCAAAATCATAAACTCTACCACATCTCACTACCTCAAGGTCTCCAAATAGAAATGTTGTAGATACTTTTCCTAGAAACCCTTCCACAAAATTCCCTCTACCTAATCAGTATAAACCAAGATATCCCATCAACACTTTTCCTTCCCTCACAACATGTAAGATGCTAATCTGAATCTCTTCTTAGGAGGAGTCTCTAAGTGATATAAGATCGTCTGGATAGACTTTATCCAGAACATGGTTGCCTCAGGTCCACCCTCTCCAACAAAAAATAGAGGGTGTTGTAGCTAAAACTCCATTGTCATCTCAAACATAATTTTCATGACCCGCCCTGGGTCCCATTCCATCATCTTCATAAAACGAGAAAAGTTATCACAAAACTTCTCCTCTTCTCTATTACCCTAAATCACCAGGAATTCCTGATCAACTTTTGGAGGAACATTCTTGGTGACATCCTCTTTTTTCCCAACCAGTACCTGAAATCGTGGTGGAATCTTCCTACAATACCAAACATAGAAACCTCATAACACATAACACAAAAAATCCATAGTTTTCACAAAATAAATCTTTCCACTAGCCATAAATAACCCATTATGAATACACTACCCAAATGATATCATTACATCTCTCTCACTATCCCGATATATCCCTACCGCAGGTCATAGTCAATATGGTGAAAACAACTCACTCAACCATGGGCCTTTTCATAAATCACCTTTTCTAACCATTCTCACCTTAACAATGAAAATATTTCTCTTTTATACACCTTTCTATATTTACAACTTGTTAACAAATTTTTTTATCCCATTTATACTTTTCATTAGGCACTATTCTTTGACTATTCTTTCAAATTATTTCCATTTTTCTCATTTTCATCATCTTTATTAGACACCACTTCTTTCAAGTTTTTCAAAGAAAACAAATGAATCCTACCCTTCATATCCCACACACACTCCTTGTGTGTGCTTACCATAATGCATGCCATCTATATCCCCAGGTGCCTAAAATGATGCATGAATGTATGCCCTCATTCCAATTTGGCCATGATCAAAATATCATAAAATAATCACATCACACAATAAGTACATCACCCAATTGTGAAATATCATTCAACTATAACAACACACATCAAGAAAAAAATCCCAACCCGAGTACTTGAGTTTTACCTTTTACATGGGTTAGCTACTACCATATGCAAGATCATTTCCAAGGCCTGAAACATCCTAGTATCCCATATACCATTCCCTAAATAGTAAGGGAAAAAGATAACCACTATGATACCACTTTTTAGCATCCCCAACTTGGGATCCACTAACCGGTGCCCCGATATGGGTCACCGCATGACCTCAGGCACGCCTCCCTATATCCAAGAGGCTTTTGACTTGTAGTGAGGGTCTAATGTGTTGTAGATATTCCATGTCATATAGTGCTACATGTAAGGAAAACCCAAAATAAAGACAAACTGAAAATCCACAAAAGAGGTTCTGACACCAAGTTTGGTCCCCTCCTCCATGCACATTCCATTCCCAATCAATCCTCTAGTATATAGCCTTTTCCCTTATCTTGAACTACAACCATAAAGTCTTATTAGGTACCCAATAGTGTTCTATTGGAAACAACTCTATCATGAACTCAACCTCCCTCTCAAGTGGAATCCCTGAGAAGCCTTCAAGAAACACATCCTGGAACTAATTCAACAAAAGAGGAAATACTAGCTACTCTACTCCTCCATCATCCAACATAAGATAATCTACTTGGATAGTGAGTTTACCTAACTACTAACAGACTGGCCCTGAATGGACTGCTAAGATATCCCACTCCCCATGGTGAACATAAGTGTATCCCTTAGGAGACTTAAACATTAACCTATGATGGTAACAGCTAATATGGGACTGGTATAAGACTATCCAATCCATCCCCAAAATCATATAAAAACCTAGAATTTCGAGCACAAACAAGTCCCACAGAAAATAATACCCACCAACCTCAATGGAACTCTCCTTACACTACTAGATATTCTCTACTCACACTAATAGCGACATATCAATTGACATAACCCCACACATAAGTTCCACTACTAGGCCCAACACACTCACAAGTTTAGAAGATATAAAATAATGTGAGGCACCTGTATCAAATAAAGCACTAGAAAGTATGAAAGCTACAAGAATAGTACCTTGAACTATTCATGGCATAGACTTGCCACCTCCAAGTGTATGATTAACTACATGACGTCGACCTATCCCTCTACCCCAGGATTCGGTCTGAGTTCCTAGTACCGCACTACCCAATTGGTAGGGTTTCCCCTATCCAGGAGTACCACATCCACTACCCCAAATGGTATGTCTGATAGAGCTCCAACTTCCTACCTAATATGGGGTAACCGACCCCTGTCTACACTCTGAATTGGCCTTGGTCCCCCATTATCACCCAACAATTGAGGGTTCCAACAAAACCTATGTACATTCCCCAACCTTCCGCATGCTCGGAACTCAACTGGCCGTTGGGGTCACTGACCTCTCATGTTTCCAAACCTAACTCACTGATAATAGAAAACCTGATCACTCCCCTAAGAAATTGGTTTCATTTTTTGACTACTCTGTCCACCACTGTCCTAGTGAAAAATATCAAAATAATGCTTCCTACCAATGGAATCTGCACCACTGGATCACCCAGCTGGAACTGCATGTCCACCACCAAAAGCCTCTTTGAGATTCCCTTCTGAGATAAGGTCCTGATACACCACCTCATCAAACCTCTTTAAACAGAATATATTCACCTAAGACTTAATCTCATGTCTAATTCCATCTTGTAAATGTCTCTCTATGGTTTCCTTATCCCCTACTAATTCTAGAATGAAGCATTGAAGGTTCATGAAGTAGCTGGCATAATCCACCACTCTCATAGTCCCCTGAGTCAAAATCATAAACTCTACCACATCTCACTACCTCAAGGTCTCCAAATAGAAATGTTCTAGATACTTTTCCTAGAAACCCTTCCACAAAATTCCCTCTACCTAATTATTATAAACCAAGATATCCCATCAACACTTTGCCTTCCCTCACAACAAGTAAGCTGCTAATCTGACTCTCTTTGTCACGACCCGTCCTCGGGGCCCGTGCCGTGACTACCCCAAGCCCGCCTTCCATAGGCCAGGGGCTGGCGACTAGCACCAAAGGCATAAATCCCGATAACTGGGAAGGCATTGCCTTTATAAAAGTAAACAAAACACCACAGAGTACAAGCGGAAGTAAAACACTAAGTACAAAAAAAAGTGCTGAAAAGTAAATGGGCTAGAATACAAACCCAACTAAAAGTACAACTACAACTGAACGAAAGTACAACAGAAAAAGACAAACAGCTGGAAGAAAGGAAGCAGCTCCTGGGTCGTCCTCCTCAGATCCTACCTGAAGGGTAGGTACAGATGGCACAGCTCCTAGATCATCCACCATGGATCCTACCTGAAGGTTAGGTACAGATAGCCTCCACAACGCTCTCGCCCGTCAACCTCCTCCGTGTGTCATCTCGCCGTGAAGTCCACCTCTAGATACTGACTCGTCGTGTAGTCCACCTCCGGGTACTGACTCATCGTGTAGTCCACCTCCGGGTACCGTCCAGTCCTTGAACACTCGGCCTCCATCAACACTGCCCGTCGTCTACAACCAACACAACGAGGTGCAGGCATAGCCCGTGCAGGGGTGAGTATAACGATACTCAGTAGGGACCCCGAGACCCTCAAGGTCTCACTAAAACCAACAAGGATAACCACAAAGAAGATCTCAACAGATAACCTCTACTTAGGTATATGCCCATGCATATACCTAAGTTATCAAGTAACCCATATCAATCATGAGGAAAACAACAAGATCATGAAATCAACGGATAACCTCCACCCAGGTATATGCCCATACATATACCTAAGTTATCAAGTGACCCATCTTAATCAAGAGGTAAACACAAAGGTCAAAAGTCTCAGCTCAAACCAGGATTTTCATTATCGAAACCGTAACTGCTGAAGAGCTCCGTCTCTGGAGTGTACAATGGTCCTGTCACGACTCCGAGGTACTGCTCACTAGCCTAAGACTACTAAGGTACTCCTCCTGTTGAGTACCGCGGGTTAGCCACCCAAACACAGTGGTGCTTCCCGTCGGGGTATGTCACCCAAACACAGTAGTGCACACCCCCTAGTAGCCTGCTGAGGTACTCTCCGGAGGAGTACCGCGGGTCTGCACTATCACACAGGTAGTGCTCCGTCCTCCATGGGTCTGCACCTCACAAAGTAGTTCTCCGTCCACTGGGCTAGTTGACTCACTCCAAGTCGAGTCAGTCAAGCAGTCGTCAGGTCTCAGTCGGCTACACGGTCTCCGTACTCCACACGCTCGTCTCTGGGTGGGTCCGCTCCACGAGCTACAGGTCGATACTACAAGTATCTCAAAGTCCCATGAAGAAGTATCTCAAAGGACCGCCTCGTCATAGGGGTCTCAACGCAATAGACGGCGCGTCAATCGGATGCCCGGTCTGTGAGTTATTAGCCTTTTCGTCCCCGGGGCCTGGTTGGTTTTGTGTGCGAACCAATCCGGCTGTAACTCAACCGTACCCCGAACTCTCATAGGGTAAACTCATAGGGACCTTTTCTCATCGTGATCACCAACGCCGCTGACGGTTCGTCAAACGGACGTCTGGTCTGAAAGATATCAGCTTTTCCGTTCCAGGGGCCCGGTTAGATTTCGAGTACAATCCAACCCGGCCACTATCCAACAACAACTGAAACTCGGGCGAAGTATGACAAAAGTTCCGTCTCATCAAGAGGAATTCAACGAGATAGACGGCGCATCAATCGAACGCCCGGTCTATGAGTTATTGGCTTTTTCGTTCCAGGGGCCCGGTTGGTGTCATGAGCGAACCAACACGACCGTACTCCGACGGCATCCAAACCTTGAGTGGAGTAATCCAAAAGATCCGTCTCACTTAGAGGAATCCATCAAAGTCGACGGCACGTCAATCGGACGTCCGGAGCTCAAGATATAAGCGTTTCCACTCCGAGGGCCCGGTTGGTTTCGTGTACGAACCAACCCGGCCGAACTCAAAGTGATCCGAAACCTTGAGTGCGATATACCGAAACGACCGTTTCATTCCAAGGATCGCTACTCAACTTACGGTGCGTCGATCAGAGGTCCTTATCCCAAGATATGGGCAAAAGACCAAAGAGTGTCCGAAAACGGGGGGTCTGGGCCCGGACCGACCCAGCCCGACCCCCCTGTGTCGGCCCGAACCGGGTCGACCCAACCCGGTCCGGGTCCGACCCGGCTGGGCCCGTCCCGGCCCGACCGGCGCGGCCCAGCGTGGTTGGCTCGGTCCGGCCCGACCGGATAGCCGCGGCTCGGCCAGCGCGGCCGCGCGGAAGCCGCAGGCGGGGTGCGCGGATTCCCCCCCCCTCCTCTCCGCTGATTGAAGCCGGCGGCGAACCGCCGCCGCCGGCCTTCCGGCGGCGCGCCACCGCGCCGGCGAGGCGCGCCGCCACCGCCTTCCGCGGACCACCGGACGCGCTCCGGTGGTCCATTTCTCCTTCCGTCTTCGCCAACGGTCCTCCCGGGACCCGACCTTCACTGTGAAGGGATTCAAACGCCATAGCGGCCTGCTTCGTCGTCGTCCGTTGATCCTCACATCGATAAACAAGCTGCAGAGGGTTGTCGGGCCGTGTTTGTTTGGCCCGCGTCCTCTGTGTTAGGTGTTATCAATTGGAAAATAATAAACACATGGTTAATCATTGACGAGGGTATTATTTATCCAAAATAAATTATACGAACACCTTGCAATCAAATACCCACGCACGAGAGTTTAAAAAAAATTGAATGCGTGGCATGACGATGTCACGCATACTTGCCGCTCGATCCCGCGCGGCGTGACGATGTCGCGCATCCTTGCCGCTTGATCCCGTGTGGTGCGACGGCACCGCGTCAATTTCATTCGATCCGCAACAACAAGAAACAAAATAAGGGAGGGGAACGGCCGTGTTTGTGCGGTCTGGGATCCTCCCGTTAATTGATATTATGCGGTCCAAATATTGCGGATAAAAGACGGAAGAGAATCACTTAAGGAAAAATCACGTAAACCCCCTACCTTGGTTTCAAGAGTGGAGTCGCGGAAAGAGGATTTGAAGACGACGTCAGGGTGCATCTGAGGAGGAAGCGGCGTCTCCTCACGTGTTGCGGTGAGGAGGAAGGAAGGCACGTCGTCGTTCTTCGTGGAAGGATGGTGTTCTTCGTAGGAGACCGATTCGTTCTTCACGTTCTTCGTCGATGAAGAAGATGTTCTTAAAGCCTCCCAAATCCTCCCAAGTCCTCTCCAGTAACAAAGGAACTAACCCAAAATAAATTAAGTCACACTTAATTTATTAACTCAACATGGCTTTTGAAATTCAAGTGTTTGAATTTCAAAAACTCACATTAAACTCACTTAATTAATAACATAAGTTATTAAACTTAAGTTTTCAAATATTAAATGTGAGTTGAGGGGGGTTAAAGAATGTGAAGAGTTATGAAAGGTTAGGGAAGGTGAAGGGGTAGGGTTCGTGTGGGCCCCACCACCTTCATAACCTCCCTTGGGAAGTTGGGTAGTAACCCAACTTCCACCCAAAGCCTAAACCACTTAGTTAAAATAAAAATTGTAGTTTAATTTTTATTTCAACTTCCACAAAATCCAACAACTTACCACTTGTAAACGCAACTTCGGAAGTGGAATTCCTAAGCAATTACCGGCGCTACGGTTCCATCGGTGCCCTCGGAATTTGATTCCGAGAACCGGTTCAAAAGTTAGAAATTCCCGCTCGTTCGTTCACTGAATGTACCCGAGCTAAACTTCGGAAAATGATTCCAGGCACACCGGGCCTCGGAATCAGGCACCGTCAGAAACTGCATTCTTGTAAAATTCCAAATAAAAATAAGAATTTTTTTTTCTTGAAATTTACGGGTCTTTACATTACTCCCACCTCAGGGCTTTACGTCCCCGTAAAGCTTCAACACAAACTAGGGTCACAAAAGCGGTATTGAGCACGCATCTGAGCCTTCCGCTCCCATGTGCTTACCTGGAGATTCCGAGCTGCCTACGAAAACGGACAAGAGGAATCAACCATCCTCGTAGGACCTGCTCCCGTCGAACCTCAAACTCCACTGGAACCTCCGCAAAAGTCACCCCATCATCAAAAACCATCTCCCCATGGTCAAAGATTTGTTTCGAGATGTGCACGTATCTCCTCAGCTGAGATACGTGGAAGACGTCGTGCACCCGGTGCAACTGAGGTGGATGGGTGAAGCGGTAAACCACCTCGCCTACCCTGCCGAGGACCTAGAAAGGTCCATAGAACCTCAGAGATATCTCGCCGCCTCGGCTACATCTCCATAAACCTCATCGAGGTGAGACCCGTATAAGGACGTGATCGTCATCCTCGAACTCTAGAGGTCTCCAATTCCTGTTAGAACTGAAACTCAAACGACTGCTGCCACGAGGGTATGGTTGACCGACTAAAGAGTGATTGGTCACACCCTCCTGTGAAAGAGTTTATACTATGCTGCCTGGGGTTTCCTTTTCGTAGACCAAGGAAAACCCATCCCGACGTTTTCCTAAAACCGTCAATTTGAGTATGAACGGTTATTTCCCATTCCATACTCAACTAATGTCGTAAGGCCTCGACGCTGCCACCAAGAGATTCCAACCGAAACTCTCGCCTCGAGGGTCTGAACACACCGTCAGCATAAGTGTGATTATCGAGTCTCCTCCCAAGGTATCTCCAGACGTGAGGGTCAAGTCCACGGCTTCCGGAAACTCTAGGTCTGGAACAAGATTTGTGAAACCAAGGAATGATTCATATCGACGTCCGTTACTACATCAGCTAGTAGTGGACACAGACTATCCCTTGAATCATTTCTAAAGCCATTGGGTCACACTCCTTGACCGCAAGCAGCCACACTCTTCCTCCGCCCTCCAGCTCCCTGAGCCTGGCGGGGTTAACTAAGGCGGGTGGTTATAGCATGTTAAGATGTACACCACCTCATGCTGCTCTCCTAGCTCTGCCTCCACGTCTGCTGCTCCGCAGACTCATCTCTCCTTAAAGCTTCCTCTTCTTTAAACATTTAACATGCTCTAGTCTCTATGACTGGAGTCGGTTTTTTGTTTCTTACTGCACTGTGCAGTCTTCATCCGCTCCTGGATGATCTGCACCTTCTTTTCCTACGATCTGAATGAGCTGATAAAATTTATCCTCTGCCGAAAAGAGAAACTCGGTCTCATCCCCTGGATGAACCACGCCCATTGCCTAATACAGTCAATCTTGACATGAATGATGTATTCATGCCATGGATGACGTCGTAAGGCCTCGACGTAACTACTAAGAGATCCAACTGTCACTCTCGCCTCCAAGGGTCGAGTCACACTGTCGACATCAGTGTGAGGTCACTGGGTCTCCTCCAGTAGAAATATCGAAAGTGAGGGTCAAGTCAACAGTTTTAACCGGGACCACTCAGTATCAACCAAACAAAAGGACATGAAAGCAAACAAAGATAAGTGTCTTTTTATTATTACATCTCATAGTACAAAGACACGAATACAACAACAACATGGAACTAGAAGTACAAGGGACGTATCCACTAGTTCCGCTCCTGTACACCTGCTCCCGGAGCTCTACTGCCTTGTCCACTGCTCGGCTGTTGCTCAAGAACTCATCGCTGCTTCTTCCTCGGTGACTCCTCCAACGCCTGCGGATCAACTGTACGAGGAGTCGGACAGTCACGTGCCAGGTGACCCTTTCCGCCGCATGAGTAACACTGTCTGTTTCTGGCACGCCTGGCTCTGACCCCACCCTGGGTGCCCCTCACCACCGGTCCTAAAACCCGAGATCATCTAACTGCTAGTCTGGTCCTCCTGGACCTCTACATCATCTGTCTACTACCCACAGATGACTCGGCTACTGATTGAAAAACACGCGGCAAAGGCAGAAGTTCCTGTACACGCTCGGGGTGTAAAGCTACTGGCACAAACTCCACCCTGAAGAAGGTCTCGAAGTCTTCCCATGTGAAGGCCATCCCGTCGCAAAACTGGAACAAGTGGCTCCACCACCTGCCTGCTACTGCCTGAAGAAGGCTGGAAGCAAAGATCACCATGAAGTCTGCAGGCGTCCCCACTAGCCTGAAGACTCTCACCACAGCCTCCAGCCAATCCTCAACCGCCTGCGGGTCCGTCTCTCCCCAGAACCTAGGTGTCCACTGGCGTTGGAACTCGTGCAGCGCACTCAAGTGGCGTGCATTGCCTACTGCTGGGGCTGGTAGCAGCGGTGGCCCAACGTATGGTAGTACCGTTGGTGCCTCCGCTGGTGCCTCAACTGCAAGAGGGCCCTGTACCGAAGCCTCTTCGCTCGACATGCTGTTAGCACGCACATCCCTCTGGGCTCTAGCTGGTCATCCGAGAAAAGGTATCCTGAAAGAAACAACGTGACACGGTCAAACAATTATACCTGGTGAGCTGACTTGGTTTGAGATGATATTTAAAGGGAAAACCTTTGAAAACACACACACAATCAGTGTTTTCATGCACAAAGTCGGAAATCAGTTGTCAGGGTCCTGGTGTATGGATACGTCGGCCGCCCGCACCAACACTGGACTCCCTTAACTGAAAACCACACTCGGTACTCTTAACACTATTGCTTCACAGAAAGAAAAATATCAGAGTTATAAGTTATTCGGTAGGACCGACTCCTTTGATACCAATTTGTCACGACCCGTCCTCGGGGCCCGTGCTGTGACTACCCCAAGCCTTCCTTCCATAGGCCAGGGGCTGGCGACTAGCACCAAAGGCGTAAATCCTGATAACTGGGAAGGCATTTCCTTTATAAAAGTAAACAAAACACCACAGAGTATAAGTGGAAGTAAAACACTAAGTACAAAAAGAAAGTGCTGAAAAGTAAATGGGCCAGAATACAAACCCAACTGAAAGTACAAATACAACTGAACGAAAGTACAACAGAAAAAGACAAATAGCTGGAAGAAAGGAAGTAGCTCCTGGGTCGTCCTCCTTGGATCCTACCTGAAGGGTAGGTACAGATGGCGCATCTCCTCGATCGTCCACCACGGATCCTACCTGAAGGTTAGGTACAGATAGCCTCCACAATGCTCTCGCCCGTCAACCTCCTTCGTGTGTCGTCTCACCGTGAAGTCCACCTCCAGATACTGACTCATCGTGTAGTCCACCTCCAGGTACTGACTCGTCATGTAGTCCACCTCCGGGTACCGTCCAGTCCTCGAACACTCGGCCTCCGTCAGCACTGCCCGTCGTCTGCAACCAACACAACGAGGTGCGGGCATAGCCTGTGCAGGGGTGAGTATAATGATACTCAGTAGGGACCCCGAGACCCTCAAGGTCTCACTAAAACCAACAAGGATAACCACAAAGAAGATCTCAACAGATAACCTCTACTTAGGCATATGCCCATGCATATACCTAAGTTATCAAGTAACCCATCTCAATCATGAGGAAAACAACAAGATCATGAAATCAACAGATAACCTCCACCTAGGTATATGACCATACATATACCTAAGTTATCAAGTGACCCATCTTAATCAAGAGGTAAACACAAAGGTCAAAAGTCTCAGCTCAAACCAGGATTTTCATTATCGAAACTGTAACTGCTGAAGAGCTCCGTCTCTGGAGTGTACAGTGGTCCTGTCACGACTCCGAGGTACTGCTCACTAACCTAAGACTGCTGAGGTACTCCTCCTGTCGAGTACCACGGGTCAGCCACCCAAACACATTATTGCTTCCCGCCGGGGTATGTCACCCAAACACAGTAGTGCACACCCCCTAGTAGCCAGCTGAGGTACTCTCCGGACGAGTACCGAGGGTCTGCACTGTCACACAGGTAGTGCTCCGCCCGCCATGGGTCTGCACCTCACAAAGTAGTGCTCCGTCCACTGGGCTAGTCGACTCACTCCAAGTCGAGTCGGTCAAGTAGTCGTCAGGTCTCAGTCGACTACACAGTCTCCGTACTCCGCACACTCGTCTCTGGGTGGGTCCGCTCCACGAGCTACAGGTCGATACTCCAAGTATCTCAAAGGACCGCCTCGTCATAGGGGTCTCAATGCAACAGACGGCGTGTCAATCGGATGCCCGGTCTGTGAGTTATTAGCCTTTTCATCCCTGGGGCCCGGTTGGTTTCGTGTGCGAACCAATCCGGCTGTTACTCAACCGTACCCCGAACTCTCATAGGGTAAACTCATAGGGACCGTTTCTCATCGTGATCACCAACGCCGCTGACGGTTCGTCAAACGGACGTCTGGTCTGAAAGATATCAGCTTTTCCGTTCCAGGGGCCCGGTTGGATTTCGAGTACAATCCAACTCGACCACTATCCAACAACAACCGAAACTCGGGCTAAGTATGAAAAAAGTTCCGTCTCATCAAGACGAATTCAATGAGACAGACGACGCGTCAATCAGACACCCGGTCTGTGAGTTATTGGCTTTTTCGTTCTAGGGGCCCGGTTGGTTTCGTGAGCGAACCAACCCGACCACACTCCGACGACATCCAAACCTCGAGCGGAGTAAGCCAAAAGACCCGTCTCACTTATAGGAATCCATCAAAGTTGACGACACGTCAATCGGACGTCCGGAGCTCAAGATATAAGCGTTTCCACTCCGAGGGCCCGGTTAGTTTCGTGTACGAACCAACCCGGCCGAACTCAAAGTGATCCGAAACCTTGAGTGCAATATACTGAAACGACCGTTTCGTTCCAAGGATCGCTACGCAACTGACGGTGCGTCGATCGGAGGTCCGTAGCCCAAGATATGGGTAAAAGACCAAAGAGTGTCCGAAAATGGGGGGTCTGGGCCCGGACCGACCAGGCCCGACCCCCCCTGGGTCGGCCCGAACCGGGTCGACCCAACCCGGTCTGGGTCCGACCCGCCTGGGCCCGGCCCGGCCGGCTCGCCGCGGCTCGGCCAGCGCGGCCGCGCGGAAGCCGCGGGCGGGGTGCGCGAATTCCCCCCCTCGCCGCTGATTGAAGCTGGCGGCGAACCGCCGCCGCCGCTAGTCGCCAGCGCCGCCGCGCCGGCGAGGCGCGCCGCCACCGCCTTCCGCGGACCACCGGACGCGCTCCGGTGGTCCGTTTCTCCTGCCGTCTTCACCAACGGTCCTTCCGGGACCCGATCTTCACTGCGAAGGGATTCAAACTCCATAGCGGCCAGCTTCGTCATCGTCCGTTGATCCGCACATCGATAAACAAGCTGCAAAGGTTTGTCGGGCCGTGTTTGTTCGGCCCGCGTCCTCCGCGTTAGGTGTTATCAATTGGCAAATAATAAACACATGGTTAATCATTTCTAAGGGTATAATTTATCCAAAATAAATTATATGAACACCTTGCAATCAAATACCCACGCATTAGAGTTTAAAAAAAATTGAATGCGTGGCGTGACGATGTCGCGCATACTTGCCACTCGATCCCACGCGGCGTGACGATGTCGCGCATCCTTGCCGCTTGATCCCGTGTGGTGCGACGACACCGCGTCAATTTCATTCGATCCGCAACAACAAGAAAAACAATAAGGGAGGGGAACGACCGTGTTTG
This sequence comes from Viscum album, assembly GCA_963277665.1. NCBI lineage: Eukaryota > Viridiplantae > Streptophyta > Magnoliopsida > Santalales > Viscaceae > Viscum > Viscum album. The sequence continues at coordinate 1,039,710,115 of OY728123.1, read as the reverse complement.
TGCGGTCCGGCCTCCTCCCGTTAACTGATATCATGCGGTCCAAATATCGCGGATAAAAGACGGAAGAGAATCACGTAAGGAAAAATCACGCAAACCCCCTACCTTGGTTTCAAGAGAGGAGTCGCAGAAAGAGGATTTGAAGACGACGTCGGGGTGCGTCTGAGGAGGAAGCGGCGTCTCCTCACGTGTTGCGGTGAAGAGGAAGGAAGGCACGTCGTCGTTCTTCGTGGAAGGATAGTGTTCTTCTTCGGAGACCGATTCATTCTTCACGTTCTTCGTCGATGAAGAAGATGTTCTTCAAGCCTCCCAAATCCTCCCAAGTCCTCTCCAGCAACAAAGGAACTAACCCAAAATAAATTAAGTCACACTTAATTTATTAACTCAACATGGATTTTGAAATTCAAGTGTTTGAATTTCAAAAACTCACATTAAACTCACTTAATTAATAACATAAGTTATTAAACTTAAGTTGTCAAATATTAAATGTGAGTTGAGGGGGGTTAATGAATGTGAATAGTTATGGAAGATTAGGGAAGGTGAAGGGGTAGGGTTCGCGTGGGCCCCACCACATTCATAACCTCCCTTGGGAAGTTGGGTAGTAACCCAACTTCCACCCAAAGCCTAAACCACTTAGTTAAAATAAAAATTGTAGTTTAATTTTTATTTCAACTTCCAAAAAATCCAACAACTTACCGCGTGTAAATGAAACTTCGGAAGTGGTGTTCCTAAGCAATTACCGGTGCTACGGTTCCATCAGTGCCCTCAGAATTTGATTCCGAGCACCAGTTCAAAAGTTAGAAATTCTCGCTCGTTCGTTCACTGAACGTACCCGAGCTAAACTTCGGAAAATGATTCCAGGCACACCGGGCCTCGGAATCAGGCGCCGTCAGAAACTGCGTTCTTGTAAAATTCCAAAAAAAACTAAGAAATTTTTTTTTCTTGAAATTTCTGGGTCTTTACACTCTTATTAGGAGGAGTCTCTAAGTCATATAAGATCGTTTGGATAGACTTTATCCAGAACATGGTTGCCTCAGGTCCACCCTCTCCAACAAAAAATAGAGGGTGTTGTAGCTAAAACTCCATTTTCATCTCAAACATACTTTTCATGACCCGCCCTGGGTCCCATTCCATCATCTTCATAAAAAGAGAAAAGTTATCACAAAACTTATCCTCTTCTCTATTACCCTAAATCACTAGGAATTCCTGATCAACTTTTGGAGGAACATTCTTGGTGAAATCCTCTTTTTTCCCAACCAGTACCTGAAATCGTGGTGGAATCTTCCTACAATACCAAACATAGAAACCTCATAACACATAACACAAAAAATCCATAGTTTTCACAAAATAAGTCTCTCCACTAGCCATAAATAACCCATTATGAATACACTACCCAAATGATATCATTACATCTCTCTCACTATCCCGATATATCCCTACCGCAGGTCATAGTCAATATGGTGAAAACAACTCACTCAACCATGGTCCTTTTCATAAATCACCTTTTCTAACCATTCTCACCTTAATAATGAAAATATTTCTCTTTTATACACATTTCTATATTTACAACTTGTTAACCAAAATTATTAACCCATTTATACTTTTCATTAGGCACTATTCTTTGACTATTCTTTCACATTCTTTCCATTTTTCTCATTTTCATCATCTTTATTAGACACCACTTCTTTCAAGTTTTTCAAAGAAAACAAATGCATCCTACCCTTCATATCCCACACATACTCCTTGTGTGTGCTTACCACAATGCATGCCATCTAAATCCCCAGGTGCCTAAAATGATGCATGAATGTATGCCCTCATTCCAATTTGTCCATGATCAAAATATCATAAAATAATCACATCACACAATAAGTACATCACCCAATTGTGAAATATCATTCAACTATAACAACACACATCAAGAAAAAAATCCCACCCCGAGTACTTGAGTTTTACCATTTACATGGGTTAGCAACTACCATACGCAAGATCATTTCCAAGGCCTGAAACATCCTAGTATCCCATATACCATTCCCTAAATAGTAAGGGAAAAAGATAACCACTATGATACCACTTTTTAGCATCCCCAACTTGGGATCCACTAACCGGTGCCCCGAGATGGGTCACCGCATGACCTCAGGCGTGCCTCCCTATGTCCGAGAGGCTTTTGACTTGTAGTGAGGGTCTAATATGTTGTAGATATGCCATGTCATATAGTGCTACATGTAATGAAAACCCAAAATAAAGACAAACTGAAAATCCACAAAACAGGTTCTGACACCAAGTTTGGTCCCCTCCTCCATGCACATTCCATTCCCAATCAATCCTCTAATATATGGCCCTTTCCCTTATCTTGAACTAAAACCATAAAGTCTTATTAGGTACCCAATAGTGTCCTAATCAGGGTGTGATTACAAATCAGTAGGCCACCACCAATGGTGTCTATAAAATATCCAGTCTAAACAGATAGTCTATAAAATTACTAAAAGAGTAATAAGATAAAAAAAGACAAACCAGGTGTCATTAAATAAAAATATTTACTTAAACCATTTATATCATTTGATCTATGGGTTTGTAAATTCATTTATTACACAATAACCTATGATGGTCAACTGCTAATAATAAGGGAATAAGTCAAGTTCCCTATCTCACCAGGCAATCCATTTCACAACATGACATCAAACTTACCTTGAAGCCTCATTCAAGGCAGTTTCATCCAATGAAACCATTATTGGAATAAAACCTCAGTTTGATTCCCTAACCCATTCATTATGGGGGTGGGGTTTAGAGACTCACTCTAACCTGACCTGTGGGTGTAAAACCTCAAGTCAATACCCCACATACCACCAATCTATGTGCACATTCATTATTAACCATTCATCACATAAACCATTTCAATGAAACATAAACAGAAAATACACATAACTTTAACGTTTCATGGTTTAATCAATACATAAATCATCTTCATTCCCTACACATTTATACATTCTCATTTACAACCACACAGCATTTAACACAATCACTTTGGTTCATTTAACCCATTCATGATATTACAAAAACCCTTTATGTCATGTCACAACTAAGAACATCCACCATCAATTCCATTTCACAATTCATGTTAACCTTACATCATATTTACCATGGTCTCTACTTCATAAAAAATCAATTCTATACTTATCATCACAATTTACCATATTTGGGATGATGACACACCCCATAGGTGGCCCTATAACTAGTCTATTCATCCAAAACACATCCCACAGGGATCATGAGGGCTTCAATTAAACATTTAACCAATCAATTCATCATTCCTACCAAGTAAAACCAAAAAGGGAAACACAACCACACCAAAGCCCATCCACATACACATAAATAACCAACAATACTATGGGATATAACTTGTAGACCACCTACCTCGATTTTGAAGGAAAACAATCTATTAACCTTATAATTTGACTCATATTTGAATACCCTTAGAAGCCCCAACCTTCGCTAAAATATAAGGGTTTTAGGGATTCATAAGAATAATAATAGAAACTACAAATGATCTAATCTAGAAAAGAAAGGAATAGGAGTGTTAGACTCCCCTAAAGCTTCAATTCTGAACAAATTTTTTTTCCAAAAGGTTTATAATCGAAGGAGATAGACCCTTGGGAAGTCTTGAGCATTTTGGTTTGTCAATAGGGATACTAGATGAAGAATGAGGAGAAATACCGAGTGAGATCACTTAAACCCCGATGGAGAAAATTGGTAAAATCACACTTTTAAAGGGGTGCACGGTTTAGCTGTATGGTTTGCCAAAACATGCTCCAACCATGAACCACCCTCTGTCCAAGAGGGGTCCAGGTCACACGGTTTCCTAGGGAGGTCATACGGTTTGATAAAATGTGAGATAACTATAAAAATCAGCTCTGTTCAAGCCTATACAGTTTCCCCTTCCCCCTTACATGGTTTCTTTAAGTTGTGAACCCCACCACCAGACATGCATGATTAGGGAACACTGTTACTACTAACCATGCACCAATCATGAAACATGCACTTTATGGCCTTGATCTCCCTTATTTCATGTCCTGAACTACCAAAACACCCCTGAGACTCTATATACACTCAGAAAACCATCCTTTAATCAAAATTAAATAGTCTTAATCCAAAACTTAAATAAAATGTACCGTAATAAAGTTTGAGATCTTAAAAGCCTAGACTAACCATAATGATTAAAATACATAGTTTTCTTGGTTTGGATAGATACTATAGACACTTTGTGAGAAATTTCTCATAGATATCAAATCCACTAACTAAGTTGAAATGAAAGGGATCCAAGTTCCTTTGGATAGATACATATGAATAAAATTTCAAGGAAATGATGAGAAGGTAGTACAATGTATCTGTACTCACACTACCCTATAGTGGATAAGGTTTTGTGATTTATAGCGGTGCATCAAAGAAGGTATTGAGATGCGTTCTCATGAAAAATAACATGGAAGTATCTTATGCCTCACACTAATTAAAGGTTCATGAGAAAAATTACCTAACTCATGATTTGGAATTGACAATGGTAATTTTTTCTTTGAAGATATAGTGGAATTATCTTTATAGTGAAAGGTATGACATATATACAAATCATAAAAGAATAAATTATATATCCACATAGAAAGGGTTTAATATAAATCAAAGGATATGGTTAAAACCGATTAAAGATTATGACTTCTCAATACATTACCACCTTGGGAAGGCAAACAAGGTGGATAATTCTCTAATTCAAAAGGACCATGCTAATTTCTTCATATTGAGGATTTAAAGAGACCCAATTCTTATTGATTTGTAGAGGATTGACCTTGAAATCATAAGGAATGGAGAAATATCCAATCTTTATCTGATGAATATTCAACTATCTATTCTTGATATGATTAAAGAGGTGTATATGGAATATTTGGAACTACAGAAGAAGGAAAGGATTGTTCCAAAGTTCAACCATGACCATGATGGAATGATAAGGTTTAGGAATAATGTATTTGTCCCATAAATACCGAAATTAAAGAAGAAGCTGTTAGATAAAGCTTGTGGTTCATCGTAATATATTCATCCTAAAAGTATAAAGATTTATAAAGATATTAAATAGAATTTATGGTGGGATAACATAAAGAGAGATATTGAAAAGTATTTATCTCAATGCTTAGTATGCCAACAAGTTAACATTAAGAGATAGAAGTCTAAGGGGATGTTACAACCATTACCCACAACTGAGTGGAAATGAGAAAACGTCACCATGGATTTCTTCATGGGATTACCTAAGACATTTAAATGGAACAATACTATTTGGGTTATAGTCAACCACCTTATACAATCAATATATTTAATTGAAACCATAGAAGATTTTTCTCTTGATTATCTCTCTAGGTTATACATTAAGTAAGTGGTAAGGTTTCATGGAGTACCACTCTCAATCATATATGATCAAGATCCAAAGATTACCTAATTTTTTTAAAGAATTATTCAGAAATATTTGAATATGTAGTCGATGTTTAGTATCACACATCATCCTTAAATAGATGGTTTATCTAAGAGAGCTATTCAAACCCAAAAAGATATCCTGAGACCTTGCTCTATATATTTCAAAAGAGAATGGGATCAAAGCCTTACTCTAGTCTAATTTTCATATAATAATAATTTTCACTCGATTATTTTGATGAATCCTTATGAATCCATCTATGGAAATAAGTACAAAACCCTAACATACTTGGATTATGTTGGGTAATGAAAGCTATTGGGACCGGAGCTAGTTGAGGAAATGATAGAGTAGGTTAGAGCCATTAAATGACACATCACGATAGTTTAGAGTTGATATAAAAGTTATGAAAACAATAATAAATAAGATATAGAGTTTAAATTTGATTATAAGGTATTCCTTCAAATATCTCCTTAGAATAATTTTATGAAATTTGGAAAGAAAGGGAAGTTAATTCCCTGATATATCCAGCCCTATAAGATTCTTGATCACATCAGGATTGTAGCTTATCACTTGGTTCTTCCTCTAGACCACTCCCATGTTCATGATGTGTTCCCTATATCACTTTTTAGAATGTAAACAATAGATCCTTCACATGTACTAAACTCAGGGGTTATACCATTGGAGCATAATCTCTCTTATAAAGAATAACCAGTGAAAATATTGTATCATAGAGATAAAGTGACATGAAACATGTATACTCACCTGGTTAAGGTTCTATAAATGAATTAGAAGTTTGAGGAAGCTATGTAGGAACCTAAGGACATGATGAGGTAGAGACATCCTTAGTTGTTTGTATTAGAGTGACATAATTTTGAGGGTGAAATTATTATAAGGATGATAATCTAATACCATGATATTTTATAATATATTTCTATTTAATAAATAAATGAGATAAATATATTTTGAATCAAACAACCATGAACTTATGTGAACAATTGTTATACATTATAAAATGAAGTAGATTATATAGTATATAATTATTGAAAATAATTTCTAATTCATTTAGTAAGTACCATTCATCCTAAAGAACTTCTCTAAAGTATTTTTATGAGATTTTTTTGTAATATAAAATGTATTTAAAATTAATTACTAGTATTAAAATTATGAAAAATTATTGTTTAAACATAAATATAATTAATTCATCGATTATAAACTAGTTAGAAATGAAAATAAAATCATTTGATGTTAAAAATAGATGTCTTTTTGAAAAATTACATTTATGCGTGCAATATATTTTTATCTTAATAAATTAAATTAACCACTATGTATGAATGATTTTAATAAAATATGAATATAATATATTAAATAAAATAATTTAACATTCATTTAATTGTTTTACTAGGAAATAAATTGGAATAAAATTAGTGTTATGCTTAAAAATGCTTTTTTCTAAAAATAGTTTTCGTTACATTTTGAATGCTTATTTTAAAATGAATTTATAAAAATTATTTTAATTGAATTTTATAAAATGGTTTCCTTATTTTTAAGTAATTTTTTTAAATAGGAAAATTTAATTTTTGGCTATAATGAATAGAAACTGAGGTAAAAATTCTTTATGACAGTAAAAGTTAAAAAGGGTTAATGAGGTATTAGACTAAATAGATAAGGGTTAAAATAACTTATTTTTTTTTTATAAATTCTATTTTTTAAATTTATTTAGACCCAAAATTATATTTTCTTTTAATTTAGGTTTCTTTGGTTCCACTTTCACTTGGGTATTAATTTAATATATTTTAATGTTTTAAATATTTACTAGTTTTCAACCCACCTCACTTATAAAAGAGGTCACATATCCCTCACTCATCCACACATTTTGAGCCATATATCTTGGAACATCCTTACTTAAATACCTTAATATATTACTTAACCATTCCCTAGAGTTCCTGGTCTTCCCAAAACACTAACCTTTTAAGGATAATGTGTAAGATAAAGGAGGTTTCCAAAAGAATAGGTAATTGTCTTTACCTATCCATTTTGAGTTTCTTTCTTCCTTAAACACATCCAAATCTTATATAACCATATTAAAATGATTAAACCAGTATATTTTCTATACTAATATGATTTTATGTTAATGTTTCAACCATTCTATCTCATTTCCATCCTATGAGAAATGATATTGTTGTTCGTGCGTACGTGTGAACTACTGCATCCACGAAGCGATGTGATTTGTTTTTCATGTCCACTAAACATGGAAGGTCATATGGATTTATTTAATGAATATATATTATATTTATAATATTATTATGGTTATTTAAAGATATATTATTTTTATCTCTCTTACTTTACTTTCTTTGGAAAATGAAATCATTACTCATGCGTACGTTTTTTTTAGAAGAGTGATGACATGAACTAGTTTCCCAGTTCATGTCACCAAAGGAATTTATTAAATTAAAAAAGTTGCAATACAAAACACAAGGAGTAATGTGTTTACACCAGTGGGGAATGAAGGGGGGTACAAGGATACTCAAACAAAGAATAAAACCAGTAGCCAATATGATCACGTTAAAGATGCAGAGGGATCTTACATCCAGGATCAGCCATCAAAGATCTTCCCATCAAGAGCTGAAAAGATGCTCCAGCCAGGGAATATATCAGCATCCTCAACAAAGAACACAACTAATCAATATTTCAGATTCTGATAAAACTAAATCAGCAAAAGAAGCAGGATGCATAGTATAGTCCATCCCTTATTTCGTGTCCCAAACCCTCAAAACACCCATGAGTCTCCTTATACACTCATAAACACTTCCTTTAATCAAAATTAAAGAGAATTAAGATAAATCTTAAATATAACATACCTCAATAAATTCCAGGATCTTATAACCTCCCCTCCTTATAACGGCTCGTCCTCAAGCCTCACTCCCAAGAATCACTAAGCTTCCAAGGTAAAGAGATCAGGCCACCAGGCCTGCATATCCATCTCCCTCTCACAATTTTCTTCATGAAAATTACCATACTGTCACAAAACTCAAACCAAAGGCATAGTCTTGTTCCATGATACTTTATCACTACAATCCATAATACAAGCTGGATTCTCCTTAAAGGACACATCAGCCTCGAGTTCAACATCATCAGTACTAATCACATGATATGGGTGAGGGTGATACTTCTGAAGTTGTGACACCTGAAAAACATCATGCATACCACTATACCGCTATGGAAAATCCAATCGATATGCTACTAGTCAAATCCTATCCACTATCTCAAATATCCCCACATACTTGGGAACTAACTTATACTATTTCCAAATCTAATGGTGACCCAAACTCAGTGACACCTAAAGAAACACACAATAACCCACCATAAACTTAAGAGGTCTACCTTTCTATTCCATATATGATGTCTAACTACTCTAAGCTGTATCTATACGTTTTCAAATCAATTGAACCTGATCTGAAGTCTCCTACACATGATTCTGTCCCAACAAGTCTGACTCTCCAGCCTCCATCAAACACAATGGTAATCGAAACAGTCTACCATAGAGCACCTCATACAGTTCCATATGAATCATAACTTGGTAACTATTACTATAGGAAAACTCAAGAAGCACCAATTTCTTCTCTCATGATCCACTAAAATCTAGGAAACAAGCCCTAAACATATCCTCTTGCACCTAAATAGTACACTCTAACTGTTCGTCCGTCTACGGGTGGAAATCCATACTCAAAAACACTTGGGTACCAAGCATTTTTTGTAACCCCAACCAGAAGTGTGAAGTAAAATGTCGATCATGATCTGAGACTATCATTCAAGGAACACCATGCAACCATACTATCTCCTGAATATACAACTCTCCCAACTGATCAATAGTGAAGGTCCATCAAATCAGTAGGAAATGCATTGCCTTGGTCAACAGATCCACAACTACCCAGATCACATCATTCTTCTGAGGAGTCTTGGAAATTACCACAACGAAATCCATTATCACATCATCCCATTTACATTTCAAAATGGGAAATGGATGTAAGAAACCAATCAATCACTGATTCTTAGCTTTCACCTACTGAAAGGTGTAGCATCGATTCATGAAACTTGAAACTTCCTTCTTCATCCCATACCACCAATACTACCTATGAAGATTATGATACATTTTGGTCAAACGAGGATGTACCGCCCACTTCAATTCATGAAACTCACACATCAATTATTCCCGCATACATGTAGGCATAACAACACAACAACAAACATAAATGATATCATCATCATCAATAGTCCAACCTAAAGGTGTCTCCCCACCTTAAATACTTTCCCTTGAAGCCAAAAACTCAGGATCCTCATACTTCCTATCCTTGATCCAAATAAAAAGTATGGACTCTACTACCAAGAATGCAAGGATTATCTTCCCCTACCCATTATGCACCTCCAGATGCATCTTAGTAAAAAATTCTATCATCCTCTACTTGGAACTGGATTCCTAAACTTCCTGATTTTGAGTCTTTCAACTCAAATCATCCACAACATTGTTTCCCTTTCTCGGTGTGCATACTAGCACAAAATCAAGGGACTGCATGTATTCAACCCATATTCACTATCAAAGGTTCAAATTATGATGGGAGAATATGTAATTAAGGATTTTATGATCAATATACACAAAACACCTCTCTCCCGATAATTAATGACTCCAACACATTAAGGAATAAACCCCAACAACCAATTCAAGATCATACGTAAGGTAATTTCGTTCATGATTCATTAGTTATCATGACCCATATTTCATAACCTAATCATAATTTATCAACACAACCCCAAAACCAACACTATATGCATCACAAAATAAGGTATACTCCTTACCTGACATGGGAATGATCAAAATTAGTGTAGAAGTCAGCCGCTTCTTTAACCACTGAAATCCATTCTCACATGATGTATATAATTCAAACTTTATACCCTTCTCGGTTAAACCTGAAAGTAGTGCTTAAAAGTAAGATAAGTCCTTAATGAAACTTCAGTAATATCCTACTAAACCCTGAAAACTTTGGATATCAAAAAAATTATTGGGCTACTCCTAAGACCCAAAAACTTTAACTTTCTATGGGTCTACTAACATACCTTCCTCAGAGATTATGTGACCCTAGAAATGCACATTTTCAATCCAGAAATGACACTTGGATATCTTGGTTTGTAGTCTATGTTATCTTAGTGTACTCAAGATGATGTTATGATATTTGGTATGTTCTTCACGAGTCTTGGAGTACACCAAGATGTCATCAATAAAGACAACTACAAACTGATCCAGGTACGAGTTAAATATTCAGTTCATTAGGTCCATAAACACTACCAAAACATTGTTCAACCCGAATGAAATCACCAAAAACTCATACAACCCATGCCTGCTCCTAAAGGAAGTTCTTGGTAGATCATAAGGTCTCACCCTCAACTGATGATATCCCGATCTCAAATCAAAATTTGAGAACACAGAAGAATCCCTTAGCTGGTCAAAAATATTATCAATTCATAAAAGAGGGTATCGGTTCTTAACTATCATATTATTAAACTTCAGATAATTAACACACAACTTCAAGGATCCATCAACCTTCTTGAAAAAAAACACTGGAGATCCCTAAGGTGATGTACTCGGGTGAATAAACCACCTATTCTTTAGTTCCTCCAATTGATTTTTAATTTCCTGGAGTTCTGTCAGTGCCATTATATATGGTGGAATAGAAGCTAGTTCTTCTATTGGAAACAACTCTATCATGAACTCAACCTCCCTCTCAAGTGGCATCCCTGAGAAGCCTTCAAGAAACACATCCTGAAACTAATTCACCAAAAGAGGAAATACTAGCTACTCTACTCCTCCATCATCCAACATAAGATAATCTACTTGGACAATGAGTTCACCTAACTACTAACAGACTGGACCTGAATGGACTTCTAAGATATCCCACTCCCCATGGTGAACATAAGTGTATCCCTTAGGAGACTTAGACATTAACCTATGATGGTAACAACTAATATGGGACTGGTACAAGACTATCCAATCCATCCCCAAAATCATATAAAAACCTAGAATTTCGAGCACAAAAAAGTCCCACAGAAAATAATACCCACCAACCTCAATGGAACACTCCTTACACTACTAGATATTATCCACTCACACTACTAGCGACATATCAATTGACATAACCCCACACATAAGTTCCACTACTAGGCCCAACACACTCACAAGTTTGGAAGATATAAAATAATGTGAGGAACCTGTATCAAATAAAGCACTAGAAAGTATGAAAGCTACAAGAATAGTACCTGGAACTATTGATGGCATGGACTTGCCAACTCCAAGTGTTTGATTAACTGCATGACTTCGACCTATCCCTCTACCCCAGGATTCGGTCTGAGTTCCTAGTGCCGCACTAACCAATGGGTAGGGTTTCCCCTATCCAGGAGTACCACATCCACTACCCCAAACGGTATGTCTGATAGAGCTCCAACTTCCTACCTGATATGGGGTAACCAACCCCTTTCTACACTCTGAATTGGCCTTGGTCCCCCATTATCACCCAACAATTGAGGGTTCCAACAAAACCTATGTACATTCCCCAACCTTCCGCATGCTCGGAACTAAACTGGTCGTTGGGGTCACTGACCTCACATGTTTCCAAACCTAACACACTGATAATAGAAAACACGATCACTCCCCTAAGAAATTGGTTTCATTTTTTGACTACTCTGTCCCCCACTGTCCTAGTGAAAAATATCAAAACAGTGCTTCCTACCAATGGAATCTGCACCACTGGATCACCCAGTTGGAACTGCATGTCCACCACCAGAAGCCTCTTTGAGATTCCCTTCTGAGATAAGGTCCTGATACACCACCTCATCAAACCTCTTTAAACAGAATATATTCACCTAAGACTTAATCTCATGTCTAATTCCATCTTGTAAACGTCTCTCTATGGTTTCCTTATCCCATACTAATTCTAGAATGAAGCATTGAAGGTTCATGAAGTAGCTGGCATAATCCACCACTCTCATAGTCCCCTGAGTCAAAATCATAAACTCTACCACATCTCACTACCTCAAGGTCTCCAAATAGAAATGTTCTAGAGACTTTTCCTAGAAATCCTTCCACAAAATTCCCTCTACCTAATTAGTATAAACCAAGATATCCCATCAAAACTTTGCCTTCCCTCACAACATGTAAGCTACTAATCTGACTCTCTTCTTAGGAGGAGTCTCTAAGTGATCTAAGATCGTCTGGATAGACTTTATCTAGAACATGGTTGCCTTAGGTCCACCCTCTACAACAAAAAATAGAGGGTGTTGTAGCTAAAACTCCATTGTCATCTCAAACATACATTTCATGACCCGCCCTGGTTCCCATTCCATCATCTTCATAAAACGAGAAAAGTTATCACAAAACTTCTCCTCTTCTCTATTACCCTAAATCACTAGGAATTCCTGATCAACTTTTGGAGGAACATTCTTGGTGACATCCTCTTTTTTCCCAACCAGTACCTGAAATCGTGGTGGAATCTTCCTACAATACCAAACATAGAAACCTCATAACACATAACACAAAACATCAATAGTTTTCACAAAATAAGTCTTTCCACTAGCCATAAATAACCCATTATGAATACACTACCCAAATGATATCATTACATCTCTCTCACTATCCCGATATATCCCTACCGCAGGTCATAGTCAATATGGTGAAAACAACTAACTCAACCATGGGCCTTTTCATAAATAACCTTTTCTAACCATTCTCACCTTAACAATGAAAATATTTCTCTTTTATACACCTTTCTATATTTACAACTTGTTAACCAATTTTTTAAACCCATTTATACTTTTCATTAGGCACTATTCTTTGACTATTCTTTCACATTCTTTCCATTTTTCTCATTTTCATCATCTTTATTAGACACCATTTCTTTCAAGTTTTTCAAAGAAAACAAATGCATCCTACCCTTCATATCCCACACATACTCCTTGTGTGTGCTTACCACAATGCATGTCATCTATATCCCCAGGTGCCTAAAATGATGCATGAATGTATGCCCTCATTCCAATTTGGCCATGATCAAAATATCATAAAATAATCACATCACACAATAAGTACATCACCCAATTGTGAAATATCATTCAACTATAACAACACACATCAAGAAAAAAATCCCACCACAAGTACTTGAGTTTTCCCTTTTACATGGGTTAGCTACTACCATACGAAAGATCATTTCCAAGGCCTGAAACATCCTAGTATCCCATATACCATTCCCTAAATAGTAAGGGAAAAAGATAACCACTATGATACCACTTTTTAGCATCCCCAACTTGGGATCCACTAACTGGTGCCCCGAGATGGGTCACCGCATGACCTTAGGCGTGCCTCCCTATATCCGAGAGGCTTTTGACTTGTAGTGAGGGTATAATGTGTTGTAGATATGCCATGTCATATAGTGCTACATGTAAGGAAAACCCAAAAATAAAGACAAACTGAAAATCCACAAAACAGGTTCTGACACCAAGTTTGGTCCCCTTTTCCATGCACATTCCATTCCCAGTCAATACTCTAGTATATAGCCTTTTCCCTTATCTTGAAATACAACCATAAAGTCTTATTAGGTACCCAATAGTATCCTAATCAGGGTGTGATTACAAATCAGTAGGACACCACCAATGGTGTCTATAAAATATCCAGTCTAAACAGATAGTCTATAAAATTACTAAAAGAGTAATAAGATAAAAAAAGACAAACCAGGTGCCATTAAATAAAAAATATTTACTTAAACCATTTATATCATTTGATCTATGGGTTTGTAAATTCATTTATTACACAACGACCTGTGATGGTCAACTGCTAATAATAAGGGAATAAGTCAAGTTCCCTATCTCACTAGGAAATCCATTTCACAACATGACATCAAACTTACCTTGAAGCCTCATTCAAGGCAGTTTCATCCAATGAAACCATTATTGGAATAGAACCTCAGTTCTATTCCCTAACCCATTCATTATGGGGGTGGGGTTTAGAGACTCACTCTAACCTGACCTGTGGGTGTAAAACCTCAAGTCAATACCCCACATACCACCAATCTATGTGCACATTCATTATTAACCATTCATCACATAAACCATTTCAATGAAAAATAAATAGACAATACACATAACTTTAACATTTCATGGTTCAATCAATACATAAATCATCTTCATGCCCTACCCATTTATACGTTCTCATTTACAACCACACATCATTCATTTAACACAATCACTTTGGTTCATTTAACCCATTCATGATATTCTAAAAACCCTTTATGTCATGTCACAACTAAGAACATCCATCATCAATTCCATTTCACAATTCATGTTAACCTTACATCATATTTACCATGGTCTTTACTTCATAACAAATCAATTCTATACTTATCATCACAATTTACCATATTTGGGATGATGACACACCCCATAGGTGGCCCTATAACTAGTCTATTCATCCAAAACACATCCCACAGGGATCATGAGGGCTTCAATTAAACATTTAACCAATCAATTCATCATTCCTACCAAGTAAAACCAAAAAGGGAAACACAACCACACCAAAGCCCATCCACATACACATAAATAACCAACAATACTATGGGATATAACTTGTAGACCACCTACCTCGATTTTGAAGGAAAACACTCTATTAACCTTATAATTTGACTCATATTTGAATACCCTTAGAAGCCCCAACCTTCGCTAAAATATAAGGGTTTTAGGGATTCATAAGAATAATAATAGAAACTACAAATGATCTAATCTAGAAAAGAAAGGAATAGGAGTGTTAGACTCCCCTAAAGCTTCAATTCTCAACAAATTTTTTTTCCAAAAGGATTATAATCGAAGGAGATAGACCCTTGGGAAGTCTTGAGAATTTTGGTTTGTCACTAGGGATACTAGATGAAGAATGAGGAGAAATACCGAGTGAGATCACTTAAACCCCGATGGAGAAAATTGGTAAAATCACACTTTTAAAGGGGTGCACAATTTAGCTGTATGTTTTGCCAAAACATGATCCAACCATGAACCACCCTCCATCCAAGAAGGGTCCATGTCACACAGTTTCCTAGGGAGGTCATACGGTTTGATAAAATGTGAGATAACTATAAAAATCAGCTTTGTTCAAGCCTATACAGTTTCCCCTTCCCCCTTACATGGTTTCTTTAAGTTGTGCACCCCACCACCAGACATGCATGATTAGGGAACACTGTTACTACTAACCATGCACCAATCATGAAACATGCACTTTATGGCTTTGATATCCCTTATTTCATGTCCTAAACTACCAAAACACCCCTGAGACTCTATATACACTCAGAAAACCATCCTTTAATCAAAATTAAATAGTCTTAATCCAAAACTTAAATAAAATGTACCGTAATAAAGTTTGAGATCTTAAAAGCCTAGACTAACCATAATGATTAAAATCCATAGTTTTCTTGGTTTGGATAGATACTATAGACACTTTGTGAGAAATTTCTCATAGATATCAAATCCACTAACTAAGTTGACATGAAAGGGATCCAAGTTCCTTTGGATAGATACATATGAATAAAATTTCAAGGAAATGATGAGAAGGTAGTACAATGTATCTATACTCACACTACCCTATAGTGGATAAGGTTTTGTGATTTATAGCGGTGCATCAAAGAAGGTATTGAGATGCGTTCTCATGAAAAATAACATGGAAGTATCTTATGCCTCACACTAATTAAAGGTTCATGAGAAAAATTACCTAACTCATGATTTGGAATTGACAATGGTAATTTTTTCTTTGAAGATATAGTGGAATTATCTTTATAGTGAAAGGTGTGACATATATACAAATCATAAAAGAATAAATTATATATCCACATAGAAAGGGTTTAATATAAATCAAAGGATATGGTTAAAACCGATTAAAGATTATGACTTCTCAATACATTACCACCCTGGGAAGGAAAACAAGGTGGATAATTCTCTAAGTCAAAAGGACCGTGCTAATTTCTTCATATTGAGGATTTAAAGAGACCCAATTCTTATGGATTTGTAGAGGATTTACCTTGAAATCATAAGGAATGGAGAAATATCCAATCTTTATCTGATGAATATTCAACTATCTATTCTTGATATGATTAAAGAGGTGCATAAGGAATATTTGGAACTATAGAAGAAGGAAAGGATTGTTCCAAAGTTCAACCATGACCATGATGGAATGATAAGGTTTAGGAATAACGTATGTGTCCCATAAATACCAAAATTAAAGAAGAATCTGTTAGATAAAGCTTGTGGTTCATAGTAATATATTCATCCTAAAAGTATAAAGATTTATAGAGATATTAAATAGAATTTATGGTGGGATAACATAAAGAGAGATATTGAAAAGTATTTATCTCAATTCTTAGTATGCCAACAAGTTAACATTGAGAGATAGAAGTCTAAGGGGATGTTACAACCATTACCCACAACTGAGTGGAAATGAGAAAACGTCACCATGGATTTCTTCATGGGATTACCTAATACATTTAAATGGAACAATACTATTTGGGTTATAGTCAACCACCTTATACAATCAATATATTTCATTGACACCATAGAATATTTTTCTCTTGAATATCTCTCTAGGTTATACATTAAGTAAGTGGTAAGGTTTCATGGAGTACCACTCTCAATCATATATTATCAAGATCCAGAGATTACCTAAATTTTTTAAAGAATTATTCAGAAATATTTGAATATGTAGTCGATGTTTAGTATCACACATCATCCTTAAATAGATGGTTTATCTAAGAGAGCTATTCAAACCCAAAAAGATATCCCGAGACCTTGCTCTATATATTTCAAAAGAGGCTGGGATCAAAACCTTAATCTAGTCTAATTTTCATATAATAATAATTTTCACTCGATCATTTTGATGAATACTTATGAATCCATCTATGGAAATAAGTACAAAACCCTAACATACTTGGATTATGTTGGGTAATGAAAGCTATTGGGACCGGAGCTAGTTGAGGAAATGATAGAGTAGGTTAGAGCCATTAAATGACACATCACGATAGTTTAGAGTTGATATAAAAGTTATGAAAACAATAATAAATAAGATATAGAGTTTAAATTTTATTATAAGGTATTCCTTCAAATATATCCTTAAAAGAATTTTATGAAATTTGGAAAGAAAGGGAAGTTAATTCCCTGATATATCCAGCCCTATAAGATTCTTGATCACATCAGTATTGTAGCTTATCACTTGGTTCTTCCTCTAGACCACTCCCATGTTCATGATGTGTTCCCTATATCACTTTTGAGAATGTAAACATTAGATCCTTCACATGTACTAAACTCAGGGGTTATACCATTGGAGCATAATCTCTCTTATAAAGAATAACCAGTAAAAATATTGTATCATAGAGATAAAGTGACATGAAACATTTATACTCACCTGGTTAAGGTTCTATAAATGAATTAGAAGTTTGAGGAAGCTATGTAGGAACCTAAGGACATGATGAGGTAGAGACATCCTTAGTTTTTTGTATTAGAGTGACATAATTTTGAGGGTGAAATTATTATAAGGAGGACAATCTAATACCATGATATTTTATAATATATTTCTATTTAATAAATAAATGAGATAAATATATTTTGAATCAAACAACCATGAACTTTTGTGAAAAATTCTTATACATTATAAAATGAAGTAGATTATATAGTATATAATTATTGAAAATAATTTCTAATTCATTTAGTAAGTACCATTCATCCTAAAGAACTTCTCTAAAGTATTTTTATGAGATTTTTTTGTAATATAAAATGTATTTAAAATTAATTCATAGTATTAAAATTATTAAAAATTATTGTTTAAACATAAATATAATTAATTCATCGATTATCAACTAGTTAGAAATGAAAATAAAATCATTTGATGTTAAAAATAGACGTCTTTATGAAAAAATTACATTTATGCGTGCAGTATATTTTTATCTTAATAAATTAAATTAACCACTATGTATGAATGATTTTAATAAAATATGAATATAATATATTAAATAAAATAATTTAACATTCATTTAATTGGTTTTACTAGGAAATAAATTGGAATAAAATTAGTGTTATGCTTAAAAATGATTTTTTCTAAAAATAGTTTTCGTTACATTTTGCACGCTTATTTTAAAATGAATTTATAAAAATTATATTAATTGAATTTTATAAAATGGTTTCCTTATTTTTAATTAATTTTTTTAAATAGGAAAATTTAATTTTTGGCTATAATGAATAGCAACTGAGGTAAAAATTCTTTATGACAGTAAAAGTTAAAAAGGGTTAATGAGGGATTAGACTAAATAGATAAGGGTTAAAATAACTTAATTTTTTTTATAAATTCTATTTTTTAAATTTATTTAGACCCAAAATTATATTTTCTTTTAATTTGGGTTTATTTGGTTCCACTTTCACTTGGGTATTAATTTAATATATTTTAATGTTTTAAATATTTACTAGTTTTCAACCCACCTCACTTATAAAAGAGGTCACATATCCCTCACTCATCCACACATTTTGAGCCATATATCTTGGAACATACTTACTTAAATACCTTAATATATTACTTAACCATTCCCTAGAGTTCCTGGTCTTCCCTAAACACTAACCTTTTAAGGATAATGTGTAAGATAAAGAAGGTTTCCAAAAGAATAGGTAATTGTCTTTACCTATCCATTTTGAGTTTCTTTCTTCCTTAAACACATCCAAATATTATATAACCATATTAAAATGATTAAAACAGTATATTTTCTATACTAATATGATTTTATGTTAATTTTTCAACCATTCTATCTCATTTACATCCTATGAGAAATGATATTGTTGTTCGTGCGTACGTGTGAACTACTGCATCCACGAAGCGATGTGATTTGTTTTTCATGTCCACTAAACATGGAAGGTCATATGGATTTATTTAATGAATATATATTATATTTATAATATTATTATGGTTATTTAAAGATATATTATTTTTATCTCTCTTACTTTACTTTCTTTGGAAAATGAAATCATTACTCATGCGTATGTTTTTTTAGAAAAGTGATGACATGAACTAGTTTCCCAGTTCATGTCATCAAAGGAATTTATTAAATTAAAAAGGTCGCAATACAAAATATGAGGAGTAATGTGTTTACACCAGTGGGGAATGAAGGGGGGTACAAGGATACTCAAACAAAGAACAAAACCAGCAGCCAATATGAGCACCTTCAAGATGCAGAGGGATCTTACATCCAGGATCAGACATCAAAGATGTTCCCATCAAGAGCTGAAAAGATACTCCAGCCAGGGAATATATCAGCATCCTCAACAAAGAACACAACTAATCAATATGTCAGATTCTGATAAAACTAAATCAGCAAAAGAAGAAGGATGCATAGTATATTCCATCCCTTAAACATTTCCTGAGAGCAATATCAATGAACCAAGCATGAAAAGCATCTAACAGTCAAAGAACACTCCAAAGCAGCAATCAGTCTGAAAACCAAGTAGCAAGTGCAGACCAGCCTAACCAACCCAGAAAATATAGATCATAGAGTCAGTATAAAACAAGATCCAAATACATATCAGTATCCCCATCCATATGAGCTCCATCCAAATCAGGATATGCATAAAAAACTCAAGGCAAACAGATTAAATCATCAACTGTAGACCAAGAAGCAGATCACAGTGTCTTGAATTTAAAAGAAGCAAGGTTGAGGCAGATAAAGAAGGAAACAGAACAGTCCTCTGATCAAGAGTTCCAAGCATTAAGACACTGCACTAAGCAGCAAAAAGACATCAAACAGTCCTCAGATCAGCAGACAGGAGCTAGCTTCAAACAGATGCAAGCAGCATATCTCAGAAACAGATGAAACCACAAAATAATCTTTAAGACAAAAAAGATATCCAACATCCGGTTGCAGCAAAAAGGGAAGAATAGTCTACAAAAAAAAGGGGCCAAGAGAAAATAAATCTAAATTAAGGAGACTTTATGAACTCCTTCCTTATATTTTCATTGAAAATATCCTGTTTAATGGCTAGATAAGTGGCATTCAAAATCTCCCCTTTTCTTAAAGATTGACATAAGATTTTATCTCTAAGCTTCTCAGAAGATTCATGCTCATGACAATAATAAACATCCTGTTTGTTGACCTCTTCATGCTGTTTATGGGTTTCCACCTATTGAGGGGTTTCAATCACCTCGTGTGACATGTCAATGAGAGGTTCAACATGAATAGATTCATCACTTTCCTTTCTATCAGGAGCGAGAGAACGCGCAACAATGGTCCTTTAAATCTGAGAGTAATCCATATGATTTCTTGTTTTCCTAGGGTTTGGGGTGATAAACCCATCCGTGTCCATTATAGGCTTCTTACATTTTTTTTCATGGATTTTAAATAAGATTCCTCAATTTTCCTATGGTGATACTCCACTTTAATTGAGGTTTCACTGAAGATTGAGTCTTCCTCCTTTTCCTTTCCTCCATCCTCAATTGATTCTATATGCTCTTTATGTTCCTCAAAAATATTGATTGGCTGGGTGCACTCAAATTTTCCTTTTTCAAAGTTCTCCTATTGGTTGGTAATTCCATTTTTATCAATGGAACTATCAGTGACAACAAGAATCTCATTAACAAAGTAAGCGATATGGTTGTCAGGAGCTTGTAAATTCAAGTCCTCATTGATCTTAACATTTCTTTCCTTATTAGTGCAAACAGATGGTCCTGCCTCATCACTTTGTTTTTCTCTGCCATTTACTATCCACTTGGATGTCGTTTTAGAACAACTTTTATATTTTCCACAACTTCTTGAGTCGTGTCCAAGCCTCTCATGCGTACGTATGGACTACAATCACCACAAAGTGATGTAATTCACTTTTCATCACCAAAATATATAAATGGTTATAAAATTGTATCTAATGAATTAATATAATAATTATAACATGATTAATATTAAATATATGACAAAACCATGACTAAATTGAAAGGACCAGAATCGTTGAACCAAAACATGCATGTAAAATGGACCATTTTTCACCTGAATATTGATTTTAATAAAGAATTATTAATAAACAGGTAATTGGATATTATAAGGGAATATTATATTGTAATATAAGTATAAATATGTTCCTATTATATATTTATAATAAATATAGATTTATTATATAGGAACTTAAGAGTGCGTATGAATAAAGTCAGTACTTGAGGTAAGGGTTTATGTTGCAATCTCATTTTTAATCAGAATTGTTTATGATTGAATCTAATTTAGGGGAATTATATGATATTTATCTCTTAAAAACCACATATTTTTTTCTCATATATTCATTTCTTGGGTTTTCATGTTTTCATTTCATTCTCCTCTCTTTGGTACTTGAAATTATTGAGAAAATGTTTTTAAGAAAAAACAACCTTATTTTCTCATTAGTTAATGAAAATTTTATTCTATGTCCACGCTCTTTAAAATATTTTCAAATATGTTAATTTCTATTATCATATGACTATTTAAATTAATTTTAAACCATATTTGACTTTATTTTCAATGTTTTAAAATGAATCTTCTTATTGTTTTCTGAATGAGGTACTTTTGGACTTTTTACCAAAAGTGTGAAAGGAATATTTGTTTTAATGTTTACCGAATGATCATATTTTCCCATCATTATAACCATTATTTTTTTAAGATTAATTTAAAATTTTCATTGATTATTTTAAAGGAAAATACTTTTCTCAATATTCTTATAATTTTTATTTAAAATGTTATCAAAAGAGAATGATATTTTTCTCATGTTTCCAAACAAAGGTTCAACTGTTTTTATAGAGGTACCTTTCATCTATGTTGACTTACTTTGATGTTTATTATGATTCACTAGGGATATGATCTAATGATAAAATCTATGTTATTTATTTTTATGGATTATGATTATGTGATGATGAAATGTTTATGAAACTTGTTTCTTTTCCATGGGTTATGATTTAATGGAATGATGCATGTTTCTATGATATTATAACACACATATGTATGGTTTTCATTATATTATAGGTGGGTCCATTAAATACCTAAAATTCATTGGGTAATTATTGATATCTCATGAGATACTATGGATTGGAATGGGGAGTGAACCCGGTTTAGTAAAGGAATCTATCCACTATGATAGTCTTGAGAGTGAACATTGACTATGGAAATGATGGAAAGTGGGGTGAACCCAATCCACTATGGGAATTTTCCTACCATGATAGTATTAGAAGTGAACCTTGACTAATGAAATTATTTTCTATGCTTATGATTATTCCACGAATTCCAATGACATGTTCATATGCTTAATATATTCTCTCATGGATCAAGATTGACTAATGATTATTCCTCAATTTTATGAATCATGTCTTTTGAAATGATAAAGATTTATACCACGACTCATGATTTATGATATATATGAATTATTGGGTATGAACTTCATAAGTTTTGATCATGATCTACCATCCTTGTGTTTATCTTGTTCATGTATATGATCATCAATTGATATCTCCCATGTATACCCTTACTAAGTATTTGAACAAACCCCTTTTTATGTTTCTATTTTTCCTAGTTTATAAAGAAAGGTATTAAATAAGAAATGTATAATAAGGGTACTATGAGAGAATAAATTTGTGGGAGAAATTAAAGGTCCTTCATGAAATACATTGATTATATATCCAGTTTCCAAAGACACTAAGTCTTTACAGTTCTAGAGAATGCATTATTATGAAATATATTGAATATTCATCTAAAATGATGCAATATTTATACATGTTATTCTTATTTCACATTATAAACCCCTCTTAAGGGGGGGGGGATTTATGTCATAGATTGGAAGATTATCTTGAAAACAAATATATATCCTTCCACTGAATGTCATTTATTTGAGCCTAAATTTATCTCACTTCATTTTATTATCAAATTACTAGATCTACTCATGAAATCTTAGTATGATATTCTCTATTTGAAAATGAATCCACTTCTTTTTTATTCATCAAAATCCAACGAAATAATTTCAATATAAAATAGAGATAATTTATAGGGGAATTTTCAAAAAACCATTAATAACATTTTTTGATTGATTCATGAACCCTACTGCACCTTGTTTGGAAGATATCAATAATGTGAATCTAATACCTTTTTAATCACTCCAATTAGAGTTGTAAATTGAGAGATATTGTAGAGAGAAGTTTATACCTTCTTAAACTTCTCTCTAAGATTTTAAAATATCTCAAGGAATGTGAGGGTGCATGGCAGCACAAAAATTGATGATGAAAATTTATCTAGACTTCTATTTTCATCCTGAACCAATGAAAGCATGTTTAGAACATTTGAAGATCAATTTATGAGTAATTTATTTGATTAATGACTAAATTGATATGGATAATCATTATTATTTAATAATTATTATTATTTTTCATTGCTGGATCACGTAGTAGTGTGATTCATGGCCACTGGTCCCTGGTTATCATGTTGACAAGCAAGAAAGACTTAGTGGAATGTAAATTTTGATCCCGAGATGTCATTTTTTCATGGGAGATTATATAAATATAATTATTAATTATTAATAATCATACATGAAGGGTAATTTTTGAAGCTCAAGAGAGGAGATTGAATTCATCACTTGGATGAGTTACTTAAAACAAAATAGGTGGTGGCTGACCCTTATTGATGGTGTAGTGTATGAGATACATTGTCTATATAGGATTAGTGAGAGAGAAACATTAAACTTTATAATGGATTCTCTTAAAATATATTGACGATTCCATATGGGATTTATAAAATTCATTTCAAAAATAATTATTTTAGGCGATGATCATATATGAATGAAATAGATGAGGATATAATAATAATGTAAAATAAAGGAGTGTATAATTAGAAATAAAATAAGATTATCAAATTATTAAACAAAGTAAGAATGATATAAGATGAATTCTTAAATAAAGTGGAGTTTAAGGGAAGATATGATTTCTAAAAGATGTTTGTTTTTGACAACTTTCCTTTCTCAAAACCTCATTTTGGTTGTTTAGGGACTCACATGCAGCCTTTAATTTCCAAAGGTGGGCGACCTCTCAATCGCATAGGGTGGTGATGATGTCACCTTTTATTGGGCGAGAGGGTGGGAGGTCACCTCATCTCTTAAGGAATCTTATTTACTAGTTCTAGACTCTCTTTTTAATTTAGTACTTGTTCATAAAATCCTTCTCAATACCAATACCACTTACCCTATGGTCAAATTGATTGACTGAAAAAACACATTTAAGAGGAAACTATACATGGGAATTATATTATATCTCATTTGATCCAAGTAATTTATCATTCTATAGTTTAAATCCATATAGTTAGGAAATCTAGGATTCATCACCATATAGGGAGGCATTGATCTCCCATAAAAAATCGATAGGTGTTGTGGAGTTGGGATCAATCCCATGAAAAGGGATTCCAACTAAGGGGGTAATTTTGGCCTGGCGGCCCGAAAGCCTGACAGGCCCGGCCTGAAAGCCCGAGCGGCCCGGCCCGGCAAAGCTCGCATCGGACCAGGCCGGGCTCGGGCCGTAGGTTCAGCAGGTCGGACCTGGGCCTTTCCAAGAAGGCCCGCGGGCCAGGCCGAGCCGGCCCGAAAAAGCCCGGCCCACTGGTCCGCGCGAAGCCCGCTTGCTATAAAAAAAATTAACGGGGAAACTGCGGGTAGGAGGATTCGATCCCCCTACCACAAGCTCCTAAGGCTGCACCTGTAAACCAAACACCAACTTATATATATATATATATGTATATATATACATATATACATACATATAAATATATATATACCTATATATATATATATACCTGTATATGTATACATATATATTTATCTATATATGTATCTATATATATATATCTGTGTATATATATATATATTTCTATATATATGTGCATATATCACTATATATTAACAAAAAATAATATTATATATATACATATAATTATTATTATATATAATTATAATGTGTGTATAAATATATATATACAATGATATATAATTATATATATAATAGTGTATATATATAAACAAAGCCATTAATATTATATATCAATTAAGTGTGGTTTTTAAAAATCCATTAATAATAATAATATATATATAATTTAATTTAATATATATATATAAACAAAGCTATTAATATATATATATCAATGATTTAATATTATATATATATAATAACTTGTTGTATATTAATAAAAAAATAACACACTCACCTAATGATGTTCGTGCAAGTCCCCCAACTTCATTAATTTTTTTTAAGTATGTTGCAACATGCATATATTATATATACTATACATATATAAATCTATTTAGAAAAAAAAAATTAACTCACCCACTGCGACGCACCCCCTAACCCCTAATTATTATTTTTATAATTTTCTCATATTATATATATATATATATTTATATATTGATCATTTAACATTATATATATATATATATATAATAACTTATTATATATTAATAAAAAAAATAACACACTCACCCAATAATGTTCGCGCACACCCCCAACCTATTATTATTTTTAAATATGATGAAACTTGCATATTATATATATATATATAAAAAAAATCTACTAATAATATATATATATATAAATATAAATATATATCAATGATATGATAATATATATATATATAAACAAATCCATTAATATTATATATAAAGCTATTAATAATATATATCAATTAAGTGTGACTTTTAAAAATCCATTAATAATATATATGTGTGTCTGTGTGTGTCAATGATTTAATATTATATAATAACTTATTTTATATTAACAAAAAAAAATAACACACTCACCTAATGATGTTCATGCACGTCCCCCAACCTCATTAATTTTTTTAAATATGTTGTAACTTGCATATATTATATATAAATTTATTTAGAAAAAAAAATCAATCCGCCCACTACAGCGCACCCCCAACCCCTAATTATATTTTTACAATTTTCTCATATTATATATATATATATAATAACTTATTATATATTAACAAAAAATAACTACTCACCAAATGATATTCACACACCCCCAACCTCATTATTTTTTTTAAAATATGATAAAACCTACATATATTATATATACTATATATACATATATAAATCTATTTAGAAAAAAATTAACTCACCCACTGCTACACACCCGCTAAGGGCGTAATTTCAGTCTAGATAGAGCCAGGTCGGGCCTGCCCTGCAAAAAAATTAAAAAACATTTAAAAAATGTTTTAAATTAAACAAACGCTTAAAAATAATTTTCATAAATAAGTTAAAAAAATAAATGTAAAAAACGTTTTAAATAAATGATAAAAAAACGTTTAAATAACAACACTTTAAACCCACCGCCCACTGCTGCGCACCCCCCAATAACTCATTTTTTGTTTTTAATTTGTACATAATATATATAAATTCACAGTCATGTATAAATATATTTAGAAAAAAATAACATATTCACCCACTGTAAAATGTTTTTACATAAAACGTGTTAAATGTTTAAAAAAATACATGTAAAAAATATGCGTTCAAAAAACGTTTTAAATTAAACATCTAAAAATAAATGTAAAAAAAAAAGTTTTAAACAAGTGTTAAAAAATGGTTTAAATAAAGGTTTAAATAAAAATGTTTTAAAAAGTTTTTAAAACAAACATTTAAATTAATTGTTTTAAAACAAACACTTAAAAAATAATTTTTACATTAAAATATGAAAACAAAGTTAAAATATTTTAAAAAAATACTTGTAAAAAGCATGCGTTTAAAAAAATTCAAAAATGTTTTAAATTAATCATTTAAAAATAAATGTAAAAAAATGTTTTAAACAGATGTTAAAAAACAGTTTAAATAAAAATGTTTAAATAAAAAATATTAACAAACGCTTAAAAAATTATAAATAATTTAAAAAAATAAATGTAAAAAATGTTTTAAATAAATGTTAGAAAAACATTTAAATAATAAGGCTTTAAACTCACCCACGGCAGCTGCGCACCCCTCATTATGTTTTTTACAATTTGCAAATAATATATATATATATATATATATGTATATATATATTCACAATGTATAAATCTATTTAGACAAAAAAACATATCCACTCACTGTAAAATGTTAATAAAAAATAAAATAAACCTTTTTTCAAAAAACATGAATTTAAAAATAAATGTAAAGAAACGTTTTAAATAAATGTTAAAAAATGTTTAAATAAAAAAAATTTAAAAGCGACAATTATTTTGAAAATAATAAAAACCCACCATGACCCGACTCAAAAAAGCACGACCCGGCCCGAAAAGCCCGGCCCAACCTGATGGTTTGGGCCGACCCGAGGCCGGGCTCGGGCCGCCTCATGGGGTTGTTTGGGCTGGCCCGACCCGACCCGAATAGTGGTCAGCGGCCTGAATCTTTGCATGGCAGGCCCGACCCGGGCCGAAATTACACCCTTAATTCCAATGTATCCCCATGAAGGGAATTAGAAACCATGTGGTTTAGTGTGATTTAAAGATACACTTGATACCTTTTCTTAACATATGATAAGGACTATAGTGGTGCCTTTTAAGGTCATGCATCCATGACCACTTCCAAGTAGTTTAAAGTCATGAAAAGTGGGCTTCTAAGTGAAAGGTACCTAGAAATGGTTAGTGTGAGACTTAAACATGAGGAGACCTTTATAGTTTAACCTAAAATATGAGTTTGGTGATTGAATTTTAGGAACCAAAAGGAGTACCTCAACTCAATTTATTTGAAGAAACCAAGAGGGGAGTCTCTACTCAAGGCATATGATAAAATCTAGAGGAGTATCTCGACTCAAGCTATACGAGGAATCCAAGAGGAGAAACTAAACTCAAGGATATTTCATATGTACTAAAAGATGATGTCATATTGTATGATATCCCCTATCTCATAACCAATGATATTAATATGATTCATGTTGGGATTAAGGATACATTTCCACTAACATTACCTTAAACATAAACTTGTTCTTACAACTTTGAGTACATGCATCACTGACACACCTCCCTTTAGTGTATCTTCAATTACAGATCAACATGATTGATTTATTAATTCCTAAACATGAATAATCCTTTAAAGAGTTAAAAGGGTTATGAATATTCATCGAAGTGTTTAGTGAATATAGCACACCAATGGATAATAACATATGGGTTCCATGAAATGGAATCTGATTCTCTAATGTTACAGCTATCTTTATTAAATGAATAGAGTATATAAAAGGGATATAATCCCACCCATTTTTGGTACCCTAAATGCTTGAAATCCAAGTTGGAACTCTATTCATTCTTGAATTACCATTTATCTTTATAAGAATGTGCTAGCACCCCTTTGGTGGTTTAGGATCCTCTCATTGTGAACGAGGATCTATAGGCTGGTGTAATACCCTAGAGGAAAGAGGCATTTAATTGTTACTAACATGATCTCTATCAAAATTATTATGTTAAAGAGTAAAATATAGAATTCACCATAACCAAGGTATGCACATTTTGTGTTCTTTGTTTTTGCATGTTGATACCATTGAAGATAAATTATACACTCTATAGGCTTCTCCCAATTCCACGTTCATTAGATGAACAAACTAAAACACATCAGTGGTATATGAACCTTGTTCTTTAACTAATCAACACATTTATTGACAAATTATTTGAAGAAATTCTTTATCATAAGGCATTTGAATTAATATCATAAAACATGATATGTTAAAATGATTTTATTTTGTTAAGTCATAGCATATGACTGCCTTATATTGTAGGGTATGATATAATGGAATCTCATGGATCTAAAATACGCTATAAGATATGATATACACTATCATAAAATATGACCAATCCTTGAATTTTGAAAAAATAGAGCATCGTAATATATTTAGGATATTAGGGATATCATTAAATGTGATTGGAGCCTCACTATATCACTGGACATAAGCGAAGATGTTAACCATAGATTATTCTTATAGTATATTATTAAATATATTTGATATGAATAGTTACCTTTGCATATTAATCTTAATATACAACTGATAATTCCCATTATCAATCATAAAATATTGTAACACCTAAAGAATTTAATATGAAATAATCCTTTAAATAAATAACGCGTTGAATAACTTTTTCACACATGAAACCAAACTAAAATAAATCATAAGATTATTTAAATGTTACCATTATAATATATCTGTTGAAGTGGAGGGTATAAATAGTAGTAAATATATTATGAAATTTATTCATAAAGGATAAATGGAATCAAATAATATGTTTCTTCCTTATGAGGCTCATTTATCTGATCTTAGAAATAGGACAGTGTCATTAGGATTTTCCCTAGACCAATCCCAAGATGAACTTCCACAAGTATGCTTGATAGAAATAATTTTTATAGAGACCCAATATAAACATATCATTATTTTACATCATTTCCATAAGATAAACCTTACATCTCACACTAATCTCACAATCCCAAGGGGAAAAGGTTTAGTGTCTTTGAGTACTATCTATATAAGCAATTTATTTTATAAAACTTGTGAACATTTCTTTATAATTGAGCCAAACAATAATCCTTATAGACTTATTATAAGTTTTACTCATATTCATAACCTAGGGGATGGAAATATATGAAATGGGTGAGCTCAAATGACCATTAAGGGAATAATCGGTGCAAATAATGATAGTGAGGCAACACATATAAGTTAGGAGGCATAACATTATATCATAAAGATAATGATCATAGACATGTACACATGGAATAAGGAAATAATATCATAAAATCATGGAATCATAAATATGTGGAAATGAAATGAATCATTAAATAATAACCCTAAGTCAAGGCTCAATTCTAAGACTATTATAGTGTGCAGAATCCTAGAGTGGATTGGGTTCACTCCCCATTCCCATAAACATAGTGGACAAAGTCTTATAGTAGATTGGATTCACTTCCCATTATGTTTCATATTATCTTAAGAGACATAAAGATTTACCTAATTCATTAAATGGATATATAATTTTGGTCCCACCTACCACATAATTAAAATCTTAATATGTCAATGGATACATATGCCACATGAGGAAAATAAACCATACATAAA
Organism: Viscum album; assembly: GCA_963277665.1. NCBI lineage: Eukaryota > Viridiplantae > Streptophyta > Magnoliopsida > Santalales > Viscaceae > Viscum > Viscum album. Next base: position 1,039,679,522 of record OY728123.1, on the reverse strand, counting down.
ACATATGCATGATAAAACCCATATATGAAAGTGTTTTTTATAATCTCATATAGAAGTATAATAAAAGAATATATCATAATAATTACCAAGAGAAGAAGGAATTAAATAATTTTGTATGTTAATATTTGAATAAAGAATCATAATTCTTGAATATTGAGCTCCAATGTATAAAAAATCCTGAGAATGATTTTATAAGTAAGAATAAAAATGAGCCACTTAGGGGATGATTTTTGAAATAAGTAAAGGATATTCTAAATAAGGAAGGGTTTTATTATTATCCTTTAGACCATAATTAAACTAGGATGGTTTTCCATAAAATAGTTATTATTTTAAAAATCCATTCATGGTTAAAAACATTCTATTTATGTGGTACTTTACATGAAATAAGAAATTGGTAATTTACTAAAAATCGGGTTTACTTAAAAGAGAGAATTGCAAAGGGAACTCAAAACATGCATTATCCCTAAAAAATAAAGATAAATTAAACTATACATATATTTAAGGGATATATATTCAAAATATGGATGAAATACATAAGAATAATATAGAGAAAAAATTTATAAAAATATAGTGAACACATAACCCAAAATAATAAGGGTGGTTCAAAATATCCATTTTTATGTTTTAAAATACATTTTTTGAAATCCCACATTATAAAAAGGGATGATAAAATAATATTTTATAAATAGGAGAAGATAAATATAAAGTTTACATGATAGAAAACATAATTAGGTTTCTAAATATAAAGGAGAACATTAGCGGGAATAGAAAATATGGGCAAGGAGGGGAAACAATCATTAAAGAGGACGATAAGTATTCTCAATAATGATATAATTTTTGCGGAAGAAATTCACCAAGGTAAAGTATTTGAATTAAAAAATAATAATTTTCCTTAAATAGTAAGATAAAGTTCCATGAAATAAAATCCTAGGGTGAAAACAACCAATCATAGAGGTGAGTAGTTCACACTAGTCCAAAACAAGTTTTTTACATGATTTTTTAAATATTTTTAGCATCGTTTTAAGGGACTTAATTACAAGTGATGTAGTAAATATATTATCAATTTTAGTTGTTAATATAAAATTTAAAAATTTTTATTTAAAAAATAAATAAATACTTTCAACATCGGTTATTTCTATAATTGACATCGAAAGTGGATAACTTCAGTTGTAAAAAAATTGATGCTATAGGACATTTTCAATGTCAGTTACAAAAATAACCGATGTTGAAAGTGTCCAATTTTTTTAATATTTAAACATATATTAATCCCTTGGAAGATAATACAATAATAATAATGTAAAAAATTATTAAACTAAATGATATTAAAAAAATTAATCTTAAAGATTTGGCTTCAATTCCATGATTATTACGATGTCCTTCATCATTTTCCTTAGAGGAATGAACTTATGAGGCAACCTCACTCTGTGGATAGGAAGGAATTTTTAACTATTAACTATAAATGCATTTCATAATTTTTATATTTTTAACTCAATTATAATAATAATCCTTTATTATAAAAAAACATCAAAAGTTTTATCAATTATGAAATCTAATCATAAAAAAATTAAATAATGAGAGAATAATTATTAATACCATGGAGAAATTGTTGAATAAATAACTGATGGAGGACATTATGGATCAATGGGTGAGTAGATAGAAAATGGTGAAAAATAGAGGATGAAAACTTATATACAGTTATTGAAAACATGTTATGAAACCTAATAAATTTTAAGCATGATTTTAAAAGTTGAAAGGTGCATTTTGAAAAAATTGAAACATCGCTGGTGCGAGATGTGATTTTTTTTACTTTTAATAATGATTATTCATATAACTGATATTAAAACTCTTATATCGGGTAGTTTTAACATCTATTATTTAAAACAAACATTAAAAATCATATTTTAATGTCAGCTATTTAAAAACTGACATCTAAAAATGATTTTTAACGTCATTTTTTAAATAATAGACTTTAAAATCCACCACCAAAGGGATTTATTGTTGGTTATTTAGTAACCAATGTTAAAAAACCCCCTACCAAATGGATTTAACATTGGTTATTTAATTAATAAATGTTAAAAACTTTTTGGAATCATTTATTAAATAGCTTAAATTAAAACCCTAATGTGAAAACTATTTTTTATACTAGTGTTAAGATGAAACATATCAACTCAAATAAAGGGTATTTGAGTTAAAAAAACCCTTATAGCATTGAAACATTTTGAATTGAAAATACATGGAAGGTGGAAAATGGGATGGATTTTTAAATCCCCTAGATTTAATGAATGTTATGATAAAAATAAATCCATGTTCAATGAATACACTATAAAAAACAAATGGTTAATAAGAGTCATATCTCAATGAAACGAAATTGAGATAAAAAAAATACTTATGACTGAATCAAAACCCTTGGAAAGTGAACTTAAGATATATTTTTAAATACCTTAGATTGAAATAAATGTATTATATAAATACATCCCGGGGAAATATTTACATCACAATAAGGGGGAAAGTGAGGAATAAAAATCATATCTCAATGAATCAAATTGAGATAAGAAAACCCTTACCTTAGAACCTGATTCATTCTGTGCATGTGACCAACAACCTGAAAAATTAAATTAATTTTATTAAATACTTTCTTAATACTATTTTTCATCAATATTTCATTTTCTATGGTTTATTTATTATCACGTGTTATTCATTTATTAAATTGTTTTCGTTTATGTCAGTTACTTGAGGTGGTTTAGTCAATTTTTATTAGACTTCCTTGGTATATTTACCATGGTAAAATTAATGTAAAATAGATTCATAGTCTCTATAATTTTATAGATTTATGTATTTTATTATTCTATGTCTACAAAATTTATACATTTCTATAGGTTTTCTCAAAATGGACTCAAATAAATAAAGATGCTTAAATATGTTCATTTAAGGCAGTTAAGTTTACTATGACCATTTATTGTTAATATCACATATATAATGTCAAATATTACCTTTAAATAATATTAATAGTATAATAAATATCATTTTTATACACTATACACAATTTTAAAGTCATTCTCATTAGGCAGTAGTGGGAAAATAAAATATGTCATTCCATGGAGGCGACAATCCGCACGTACATGGATGAAACTTTCATTTTCCATAAATCAGGAGGGGGTAGAAAAAATAAAATCATTATAATTTATTAATAATGTTATAGTTATTATATTTTTAATTAAATAACTCTTTGTACCAACCATGTAAGGTGTTTGTAAAAAATAGAACATGCCATTCATGGAGGCGGTAGTCTGCGCAAACGCGTGACAACATCTTCATTTTTTTGAATAGTTTTAGAGGGAGGTCAAAAGGTGATATTATATTAGTATAATAACATTATTAATATTAATAATACTTATTATATCATACTTTATTGTATAGATAATATTTGAGGGGGTGGAAGAAGAAAATAACTAAGGGGGTTTGGTTGAGAATATTACCTCTCCCTTTGGATGTTCTCCATTGAGTAGCACCTTAACGCTCTTTAGCTTGATTTTTTTTCAATAAAAAGGATTATATGACATGGGAAGAGGGTTCCTAATAGACCAAGTAAGATTTTTGGTATAGTTAATACTTTTAAATTGGTGAATAATTGTGGTGGAAGTGATCCCCTTTTAAAAGTGATGAAAATGACACTTTTATAAATACCAATTATTTTTTTAATAAAAAAATAAAAATATTCATTGGTTAATGGATAAAAAATGAAAAATAATTAAGTTATGTAAGATTTAAGGTCTAAAATACCTCGATAATTTATTTTATTCCATGTTTTAAATATGTTTTTATTCTTTTACCATTAGGTTTTTAACCTTTACCTTTTTGGTTTTTACCTTAGTAACTAGTTTTTACCCAAATAATTAATATTTTATTAAAAATATATGGTAAAAATTCTTACCAAATTTTGATTATATAAACATTAATTTAAACTCAAAATAATATAATTCATTTTCTAAATAATATAAAATTAACTTTTAAATTAAAACAATTAATGTATAGAAAAATTATATTTTAGAAAAATATTGTTTCCACCATTAAGTGTTATTAATATTATTTAGTATTGATTACCAATTAAATTAGTGTTAATATATTTATATATAAGTTTAAATATTATATTAGATTAATTTTTTAAAATTCAATAATTTATTTATTAGATAGAAATTACATAATGCTAATAAAACAATTCTTTGAAAATAACAGTTTTATCATTATCGCAATAGTTAACCTTAATCCTATTAATCTTATTTTTATTCCTAAAAATGAAATTTGAATTATTAAATAATATTAAAATATTTATATAAATATGAAATTAATTTTTTAGATTTAATTTCTAAAAGTTATGAAAACTAATTTTTAATATAAGCGAATAAAAATAGTTTTTAGAGTAAAATATCACTTAAGTTTCTAAAACATTAAGCATTAGTTTTATAAATTCAACATAATATTTTTAAATTATTTATTTTAATATATATATATATATATTAAAAAAGGTTTCAAAAACTTTTAAGACATTCTTGTATTATGATAATGTCACAAAAGTGATAATATTAGCAAAATCAGTATTTTTCCACTATTCATATGAAAATAAATTAATTTATAAAAATATAAAAAATTTATCCTACTATATTAGTTATATTATAAGTCAAAAAATTAATTTATTTTTTGTGAAATTAAAATTTTAAAATTTTAGAATTAAACTTTTAAATATAAATAATAAAAATACAATTACAACTATTTTCATCGAAAAATAAATTTTTAAAATTTTAACTATTCTTATTTTTAGTTCCTATTAATTAATAATTATATTAGTGTTATACTATTCATATACAATATATTTATTTTCTTTAAATAAAGTGCATAAAATACAATTTTATAAGGAAAAAACATTTTTAAGAATAAAAATTCTTGTTAATTTTATTAATGAATAAGTAAATAAACATTATTTTTCTATAAAAGTAAAAATTAATTTTTTTTTAAAATAAATGTTATAAATAAATTATTACATTAGTAATTACATGATTATATAATCCTAATTTCTAATTTCATATCCCCTCAAGATATTTGTGTACGATCTATGAATAATGTAAGCTCCAATGATAGTTGCAAGTGGTGATTCAGCTTGCATTGATCTCATGTAAATTTATATGAGATTAAACTTATCTCGCATATGTTTTTCACTCATACCATAATTTATAGAGTTTATCATGGTTTTGGTCTAAGTAAACCCCTAGTGAATCAACCTCTTTTATAACCTTGAAAAAATGAGCTTTATAAGGGAGACTTCCATTACTTGATATCATTTTTTTCCTTTTTGGTTTGTAGATTTCTTAATATGGATACTTCTATTTATACATGATAATTTAATAGCTATATTATAATTTTCAAATTTAATAATTTTATTTTAAAGTATCATAATCATGTTTTTGTTCAGTGTTTCATGTTAAATAAGTCATTTAATGCATTAGGTTTTAAAGAAAAAAATATATTGTAAAATCACGGGTTGATACATTATATCCCCTTAAAAAATTGCATCCTCTTAATTTTAATTACTAAAAACTAATTAAATAGTTAAGGAAATCCATAAGATAGTCATGACTTAGGATTTTATTTTTAAAAGGTATCAACCTTAGTAACATGGGTATATCTACTAAACCCATATATTCCTTCATAATAGACATATCACATCTTGGTGTTTCTTAATAATAATTTAAGATAAATACTCCCCATGATTAGGGTTAAGGACTATATAATGGAATCAATTTTCCTAGAGAGTTCATTTTCAGACTCGTAGTGATAAGTGATCATAAGTTTATTTGAGATATGAAATATGATGTCTCTATTACATTACTGTGAAGTCTACAAGGAGATAGATAATCTATTTCTAAATTCACATAAAATTTATCTAAAGGAAGGACACTAATATTTTCACAAGTCACTTTCACATAAACTAAAACTTGATATAAAATAATCATACCACTAGATGTTTTTATTAAAAATTTAACATCTAGTCATCTTCACTACTGGAAATGCAAGCTATACCAACGCAATATTCCCAACAGTTTTTTAAACCATTGGGAAAAGACTCCTATACCAATGGTTCTGTAAAAACGTTGGTATATCCATATACTAGTTTTGTTTTTCCAATGGTTTCAATGAAACTGTTGGGTATAATGATAATGAAGATATTTTTACCAACGGTTTTAGTAAATTGTTGGGTATAGTAGGAATTAAGAGGTTTTTCCCAATGGTTTTTAAACCGTTGGGTATAGTTTTGGAGATTTTTTACCCAACTATTTATAACCGTTGGGATAACATAACTTTCCCAACGGTTTAAAAAAAAACCTCAACCGTCTCTAAGGTTTGCCTCTAAATCTCGACGCAAACACTACTTCCCAACACAACAGGTCTGGTTTACAAAGATTTGTTCTTCCCATTTAAATCAGTATGTGTGAGTTCATTTATTTTAGATTTGTTCTTCCCGTTTAAATCGGTACGTGTGTGTTAATTTATTTTAGATTTTTTCATTCTATTTTGGTTCAATCTGGTGTGTATTATGATCCCCTTACGAAAATAAGGCATATATAATTTTAGGTTACGGTTCGAACCCTACTTCCCAACCTGCTCTAGAGGGTGCTAACTCTAATTTCCAATGGGGCATCTATCTTTGATTCAAGTAATTTTTGTTCTTCCATTCTAAATCGGTAGGTGTGCCTTCATTTATTTTAGATTTTTTCGTACCATTTTTATGCAATGTATTGTGTATTATGATCCCCTTATGAACACAATCAATATATCATTTTAGGTTGCGGTTTTTTTGTGATTTATCTGTATAGAATAATTTTGGTTGATATTGAAGAGGTCAATATGATCCTGAGTTATTTTATCCTTGGTTTATTTTAAATTTAAGGTCTATTGACTTGATTTTGTTGGTTATCCATAAATACAGTTATATAATTTTTTATCCTAAGAGGAACAATAAGATACTCATGCATTATGAATGTACCCCTAAATGTTGTCTTTGAAATACCACACCTTAACTTTAAGATGATGATACCCACACTATAAGTCATTCAATGAAGTGGCGCTTCCACCTAAACCACTAGAGTGAGTTTGGGGTCATTTTCATGTGTGAATGGTGATAAAACCAAAATCTACTCTATTACATGATCATTTATTCCTACTCCATCAAGAGGTTCAGTCATACAGTTGTAATATTTTTTGAAATTCAAAATGAGTGTTAGGAATGCATGTCACAATTTTCATAGGTAGTTATAAAGCATTATTAAGGTATTTATATCATTTTTTATCCTAGGAAGGCACCCATAATAAAGGAGTATAACCATCATAGAACTCACCAATGTTGTTCATGCCTATAAATTATTTACTTTCTGATATATATCTCACGAAACAAAATAGCATGGTCATGTGCACGTAATTATTCACCGCTATTTGATAGATGGGCTTTAGGCCATGTGGCCATCTGGGTTCGGATCACTAATGAGTGGAATCCTGGTTTGGGATGTCACAATTCCTAGATATATTTTTATAGGTGTTTCTAATCAAATCCATACCTATAACTATTGAAGGTCCCTCTCCAAAATCAATTGGGACATGATTCAATGAATACACCCTACCAACCTATGATCTATAGCCCCAAACCTAGGATCCTTTAATCCATGGTTAAGGTGAAACTTGATGAGGCCATAACTACTTTTGATGTGATCCTCATTCTACTCCTCATCCTGATCTCCCTGAAGAAGTTAAAGTATAAAACTCATGTACTCCCAACAAGACCCTTAAGGATTATGTATTCCTTGATCCACTTCCAATATCTTACTAGGCAATCCTTGAATATAGTCATTAGAAATTATGTATCTTATTTTATTATATACACTGTATTTTGTTGTATTTCTTAATATGATTCTCATATAGAGTAATGTGTCAGTTATGCTTTTATATTAAGTAAACAATTTTCATTTACCTAAATATTTTTTTGATTGAACTTCAATATTATTGAATTTCTTTGAAATGACTTATTGAAATTTTTTTATAGAATGGATAGAAGTTGGATGTACGAGACTAATCAGATTTCAACAGATTTTCAAAATAATTTGAACAGCTTTCTAGATTTTGCATTTGACAAGGCTTCAGATAGTGGTCACATACACTGCCCATGTTCTAATTGTGTTGGAAGACCTTGTTTGAGTCGTGAAGCAGTTAGCTATCATATAACCAAATGTGGTTTCCAAACAAACTATTATGTGTGGTATCACAATGGAGAGAAAATGGAATATCAAAATGTTGATGATCCAAATGATAGGACTGAATTGGAGAGTTTGATATATGATCAGTTTCCATTTATTCGGCATCATGAGAAGGAAAGGATGTCTATCCAACAAGATTTCGATACAAGAACATATGAAGCGTCCAATGAAAATGATGATGTTGATATGGTGAAAAAATTGAATGATGCTGCGACGACTCCAGTATATCGACAATGTGGTAAAATGAAAAAGTTGGAATTTTTAATCTGATTGTTTCATGGGAAAACTATGTATGGGATTTCAAATACTTCAATTGATTACATTCTTACCTTCTTGAAGGACTTAATTCTAGATGATGCTGATATTCCCTCAAACCACTATATGGCATGGAAGTTAGTTGATGAACTTGGATTCTCAAAAAAAAATTCATGCTTTCCTGAATGATTGTAGCTTATTTTGGGAGGAAAATGATGAAAGAAATGATTGTATCAAATGTGGAACCTCCCAATGGAAGCCAAAAGATGATGGAACACCATATCGTGTGCCAAAAAAAGTAATGTGGCACTTTACATTGATCCCCAGATTATAGAACCTTTTCATGTCTGATGAAATATCAGTAAAAATGCGATGGCATGACACCGAGAGAAAAAAGAATAATGAAGAGTTGGTTCACCCTGCAGATGGATTTGCATGGCAGAGATTTGATGCTCGATATACTGAATTTGCAGTCGACGTGCGTAATGTGATACTGGGTCTTTCATGTTATGGTTTTAATCCATTTGGGAAGATGCTTACTTCGCATAGCACATGGCCGGTTTTCATACACATTTATAAACTTCCCCCATGGTTGTGTATGAAAAATCCTTACACTTTCTTGAGTATACTGATATCTGGCCCTTCTAATCTCGAAAATGATATAGATGTATACATGAAAACTTTAATAAAAGAGTTGAAACTTCTTTGGGATGTGGGTGTGCCCACATACGATGCATGTTTGAAAGACATATTTCAGATGCGTGCTGCGCTTATGTGGACGATCAATAATTTTCCTGCTTATACAATGATGTCTGGATGGAGCACAAAAGGAAAATTGTCATGTCCTATTTTTGTGAAGAATACTCGATCGAGAAGACTGAAATATCGTCGTAGTTTTAGTTTTATGGGACATCGACGATTCTTTCCAATGAACCATCCATATAGAAACAATCATCGAAGATTTGATAATACCATGGAGACTGATGATCCACCTTAGCGTATGTCTGGAACTGATGTGCTTAATGAATTGAAAGATTTCAGTTATTCATTTGGGAAGGGTGTAATGAAATCTAGAAATAGGAAAAATGTTTCCAATGATACCTGTTACAATTGGAAGAAGAAGAGTATATTCTTTGAGTTGTCATATTGTTCAACCAACTTGTTACGTCATTGCTTAGACGTAATGCACATTGAAAAGAATATATGTGAAATGTTGCTTTCGATTCTTCTAAATGTCAAGGGGAAGACAAAAGATGATTTATGATCTCAGCGTGACTTGGTAGATTGGGGGATCAGACCAGAATTGCATCCTGTCTGTATTAGTGAAAATAAATGGCAAGTTCCATGTGCTTCTTATGTGATGACACCTGCTGAAAAAAATCAATTTCTGGAAGTGCTAGAGACTATTAAAGTTCCTGATGGCTATTCAAGCAATATATCAAAACGGGTCAATAGAAAAGAGTTGAAGCTGAAATCTTTGAAGACTCATGATTATCACGTCTTTTTGCATGAGTTGATTCCAATAGCAATCCGTCATCTCTTGTCCAATAATGTTAGAGTCTCAGTTATTTGGTTGTGCTATTTGTTTAGAGATCTTTGTGATAAGAGGTTATCCAAATACTTCTTGCAAAACCTGTTGGCAGAGACACCATTAATTTTGTGTGAGTTAGAGAAAATATTCCCTCCATCATTTTTTACATGCATGTTGCATCTGACTGTCCATATTCCGACCGAAATACTTCTTGGAGGACCCGTTGCTTTCCGTTGGATGTATCCAACTGAAAGAAACATGTGCACATTGAAATCATATGTTCTGAATAGGAATTATCCCGAAGGTTCTATTGTGAACGGTTACTTGGCTCAAGAATGTATGGATTTTTGCTCAATGTATTTGTCTGATCTTACTACGAGAATAAACAGACCAATGAGAAATGAAGAAGAAAAGTATGGGAAAATTGAACCCAATTTTCCTTCACTTCCTCAGACAGGAGGAATTCTGGGATCATATACATTGACGACATTAAGCCTTGAAGAGCGAGAGTGGCACATCGCACAGTGTTGCTCAATTTTGATTTGTTCGATGAGTATATCAAGTAAGTAAATTTTACATGTATCTCTTATCTTATCTCTTATAATTTAAAATATTTGTTAAACTATTATTATTTTTATCTATAGGGAACATAAAGAATTGATATATAGAAAGCATCGTTCTTTATCTTTGAGAGGGAAAGAGACTTTTCATAGCAAAGGGTTTTCTGCTTGGTTGAAATTGAAGGTAAAAATATTTCTATAATAACTAAATAAAAATAATATTTAATTAAGTTTACTATTTGTTTATATTTCAGTTATCGAGCAAGAAACATGAGAACACAACATAATGGTGTTATGATAACTACCACAATAGACTATTATGCCAGTTCATCAGATAGTAGAACTCATTATGAAAATGTATCTTATTATGGAGTCTTGGAGAAAATAATAATTTTGGATTATTACCCGCATGGTCGAGTCACGATGATGAAAATGTCAATGGTTTGATTCAATGATGAGGCAAGGCACCTTTATTGATGATTGTGGATTTTGAGTTATTGACATGACTTGAAATCTTGCCACCGATGAACCATATGTATTAACATCAATGGTGAAACAAGTTTTTTATGTCAAAGATCATCTTCATCCTAAATTCAGTGTAATTATTGAAGTAAATCCCAGACATGTTTTTGATGATGGTGATGATGAAGTTGACACTATCCCTACTGAAATTGGAAGAAATCCATTTATTACTTATGATGACTCCAATAGCTCAATTGTTAGAGTTGATTGTGAACCCGAAGTTGTAAATCCCAGACATGTCGTGTGACCGCGTTGGCCGAAAACGCACTCCGCCTGTCGTAAATGGACAAAATATGCGTTTAATGGTCAAATGCACGCCGAACGACATTGGAATGACTTGAAATCACATGAAAACACCCTAATTATTATTCACGAGGTGTACGAGGAGATGACACATCATTTGGACGCGCGGTCTGCGCGACACGACTGAATATGTGTTTTTTAGGTGTTCGGCGCACTTGAAAAGCACGCGTGGGGTGGTCGAAACCGGCCGAATGACCTCATAATGCCATGAAATCAGACGAAAACAAAGGGTCGGTGAATTTTGAAATGTTCGTCTAGACGTCACATCAATCAGAGGTGACGTGTGACCGGGATGGCCGAAAACGCACTCCGCGTGTCGTAAATGGCCAAAACATGCGTTTAACGGTCAAATGCATGCTGAACGACATTAGAATGAATTGAAATCACACGAAAACATGATAATTATTATTATTAAGGTGTACGAGGAGATGGAACATCATTCAGATGTGTGGTCTATGCGGCACAGCTAAATATGTGTTTTTTAGGTGTTCGGCGCGCTTGAAAAGCGTGCGTGGGGTGGTCGAAACCGGCCGATCGACCTCAGAATGCCATAAAATCGAACAAAAACAAAGGTTGGGTTAATTTTGAAATGGTCGGCCAGAAGGGACATCAATTAGAGGTGTCATGTGACTGCGGTGGCTGAAAACGCACTCCACGTGTCGTAAATGGCCAAAACATACGTTTAATGGTCAAATGCATGCCAAACGATATCAGAATGACTTAAAATCACACGAAAGCACCCTAATTATTATTCGTGAGGTGTATAAGGAGGTAGCACATCATTTGGACACACAGTTTGCACGACACGACTGAATATGTGTTTTTTTGGTGTTTGGCGCGCTTGAAGAGCGTGCGTGGGGTGGTCGAAACTAGCCGAATGACCTCGTAATACCATGAAATCAGACGACAACAAAGGGTGGGTAAATTGAGAAATGTTCGACTAGACGAAACTTCAATCGGAGGTGTCGTGAGACCGCGCTGGCCGAAAACACACTCGCGTGTCGTAAATGGCTAAAACATGCGTTTAATGGTCAAATGCATTCCGAACGACATCAGAATGAATTGAAATCACACGAAAACACCCTATTTATTATTCTTGAGGTGTAATAGGAGATGTCACGGAATTCGGATGCACGGTATGTGTGGCACGACTGAATATGTGTTTTTAGGTGTTCGGCGTGCTTGAAAAGCGCGCGTGGGGTGGTCGAAACTGGCCGAACGACCTTATAATGGCATGAAATCAGATGACAACAAAGGGGTGGGTGAATTGTGAAATGGTCAGCCATACGGAACATCAATCGGAGGTGTCGTGTGACCGCGGTGGCCGAAAATGCACTCCGCGTGTCGTAAATGGACAAAACATGCGTTTAACGGTCAAATGCATATCGAACAACATCGTAATGACTTAAAATCACACGAAAACACCCTAATTAATATTATTGAGATGTACGAGGAGATGACACGTCATTCGGATGCGCGGTTTGTGCGGCACAACTGAATATGTGTTTTATAGGTGTTTAGCGCGCTTGAAAAGAGCACGTGGGGTGGTCGAAACTGGCTGAACGACCTCAGAATGCCATGATATCGGACGAAAACAAAGGGTGGGTGAATTGTGAAATGGTCGGCCAGACGGGATGTTAATCGGAGGTGTCGTGTAACCGCGCTGGCCGAAAACGCACTCCGCCTGTCGTAAATGGCCAAAACATTCATTTAACGGTCAAATGCATGCCAAACGACATCAGAATGACTGGAAATCACACAAAAACACCCTAATTATTATTCGTGAGGTGTATGAGGAGACGACACGTCATTCGGATGCGCGGTCTGCGCGACACGACTGAATATGTGTTTTTTAGGTGTTCGGTATGCTTGAAAAGCGCACGTGGGGTGGTCGAAACCGTCCGAACGACCTCGGAATGCCATGAAATCGGAATACAACAAAGGGTGGGTGAATTGTGAAATGGTCAGCTAGACGGGACATCAATCAGAGGTGTCGTGTGACCGCAGTGGCTGAAAATGCATTCCGCGTGTCGTAAATGCCCAAAACATGCGTTTAACGGTCAAATGCATGCCGAACGACATCATAATGACTTGAAATCACATGAAAATACTCTAATTATTATTTTTGAGGTGTAAGGGGAGCCGACACATCATTCGGACGTGTGGTCTGCACGACACGACTGAATATGTGTTTTTTAGGTGTTCGACGCGCTTAAAAAGCGCGCGTGGGGTGGTCGAAACTGGCCGAACGACCTCGGAATGCCATGAAATCGAATGATAATAAAGGGTGGGTGAATTGTAAAATGGTCAGCCAGACGGGACATCAATCAGAGGTGTCGTGTGACCGCGCTAGCCGAAAACGCACTCCGCCTGTCGTAAATGGCCAAAACATGCGTTTAATGGTCAAATGCATGCCGAACGACATCAGAATGACTTGAAATCACACAAAAACACCCTAATTATTATTAGTGAGGTTTATAAGGAGACGAAACATCATTCAGACGCGCGGTCTGCACGACATGACTGAATATGTGTTTTTTAGGTGTTCGGTGTGCTTAAAAAGCGCGCATGGGGTGGTCGAAACCGGCCGAAAGACCTCAGAATGCCCTTAAATTGGACAACAACAAAGGGTGGGTGAATTGTGAAATGTTCGGCAATATGGAACATCAATCAGAGGTGTCGTGTGACCGCACTGTCCGAAAACGCACTCCGCGTGTCGTAAATGGCCAAAACATGCGTTTAACGATCAAATGCATGCCGCACGACATCAGAATGACTTGAAATCACACGAAAACACCCTAATTATTATTTGTGAGGTGTAAGAGGAGATGACACGTCATTCGGACTCGCGGTTTGCACAGAATGGCTGAATATATGTTTTTTAGGTGTTCATTGCACTTGAAAAGCGCGCGTGGGGTGGTCGAAACCGGCTGAACGACCTCAGAATGCCATAAAATTGGACGACAACAAAGGGTGGGTGAATTGTGAAATGGTCGGTCAGACGACACGTCAATCAGAGGTGTCGTGTGACTGCGCTGGCCGAAAATGCACTCCGCCTGTCGTAAATGGCTAAAACATGCGTTTAACGGTCAAATGCATGCCGAACGACATCATAATGACTTGAAATCACACGAAAACACCCTAATTATTATTATTGAGGTGTACGAGGAGACGGAATGTCATTCAGATGCACAGTTTGCGCGGCACAGCTGAATATATGTTTTTTAGGCGTTCGGCGCGCTTGAAAAGCTCGCGTGGGGTGTTCGAAACCGGCCGAACGACCTCCAAATGCTATGAAATCAGACCAAAACAAAGGATGGGTGAATTGTGAAATGGTCGGCCATACGGGATGTCAATCGGAGGTGTCGTGTGACCGCGGTGGCCGAAAACGTACTCCGCGTGTCGTAAATGGCCAAAACATGCGTTTAACGGTCAAATGCATGCCGAACGACATCAGAATGACTTGAAATCACACAAAAACACCCTAATTATTATTCATTAGGTTTTCGAGGATATGAAACGTCATTTGGACATGCGGTTTGTGCGGCACGACTGAATATGTGTTTTTAGGTGTTTGGCGTGCTTGAAAAGCGCGTGTGGGGTGGTCGAAACCAGCCGAACGACCTCGGAATGCCATGAAATCGGACGACAACAAAGGGTGGGTGAATTTTGAAATGGTCGGCCATACAGAACGTCAATCGGAGGTGTCATGTGACCGCGCTGGCCGAAAACGCACTCCACGTGTCGTAAATGGCCAAAACATACGTTTAACGGTAAAATGGATGCCGAACAACATCAGAATGACTTGAAATCACACGAAAACACCCTAATTATTATTCGTGATGTTTATGAGGAGACAGAACGTCATTTGGACACGCGGTTTGCGCGACACAGCTGAATATGTGTTTTTAGGTGTTTGACACGCTTGAAAAGCGCGCGTGGGGTGGTCGAAACTGGCCGAACAACCTCAGAATGCCATGAAATTGGATGATAACAAAGGGTGGGTGAATTTTGAAATGGTCTACCAGACAACACATCAATCGGAGGTGTCGTGTGACCGCGCTGGCTGAAAACACACTCCGCGTGTCGTAAATGGCCAAAAAATGCGTTTAATGGTCAAATGCATGTCAAACGACATCAGAATGACTTGAAATCACACAAAAACACCCTAATTATTATTTGTGAGGTGTAAGAGGAGATGTAACATCATTCGGACGCACGGTCTGCGTGGCACGACTGAATATGTGTTATTTAGGTGTTTGGCGCGCTTGAAAAGCGTGCGTTGGGTGGTCGAAACCGGCCGAACACATTCGGATTGTGTTGATACTTTAGTAAAACAATAAATTTTTCATTTTCGACGTGTACAAGTCAACCCCGCCTCAATCCGAGGTGCCGTGTGGACGGCACCACTCAAAGTGTCTCTCTTTTGTTTCAAAAGGACATCATTTTAAGTGAATACAACAACGGACATACGTAAAACTGACCAAATGCATTCATATTCTATTGAAACTTTAGGACATTTATCCATGGGTCATATGTGACATGTACAAGTCAAACCCGCCTCAATACGCGGGCCAGTGTGGCCGACACTACTCAAAGTGTTTCTCTTTTGTTTTAAATGGACAAGATTTTAAGTGAAAACAACAATTGGCATACTTAAAATAGACCAAACACATTAAGATTGAGTTGATATTTTAGGAAAACAACCCATGGGTCATTTTTGACATGTATGAGTCAACCCTGCCTCAATATGAGGTGCGGTGTGGCCGCCACCACTCAAAATGTCTCTCTTTTGTTTAAAATGGACATGATTTTATTTGAAAACAACAACTGAAATTCGAAAAACTGACCAAATGCATTCAGATTCTGTTAAAACTTTAAGACAACAATCCATGGGTCATTTTTGACGTGTACGAGTCAACCCTGTCTCAATATGAGGTGCGGTGTGGTCGGCACCACTCAAAGTGTCTCACGTTTCTTTGAAATGGACAACATTTTAAGTGAAAACAACAAATGACATACGAAAAATAGACCAAACGCTTTCAGATTCTGTTGATACTTTAGGAAAACAATCCATGGGTCATTTTTGACGTGTACGAATCAACCTCACCTCAATCCGAGGCATGGTGTGTCCGGTACCACTCAAAATGTATTTCTTTTTTTTTTAAAATGGATACGCTTTTAAGTAAAAACAACCGACATACGGAAAACCGACCAAACACATTAGTATTGTGTTGATACTTTAGGAAAACGATCCATGGGTCATTTGTGACGTGTACGAGTCAACCTCGCCTCAATCTGAGCCACGGTGTGGCCGGAACCACTCAAAGTGTCTCTCTTTTGTTTCAAAAGGACATCATTTTAAGTGAATACAACAACTGAAATTTACACTCATCAACAATAGTCACAAAATCTTTTTCATGAGTTGGGTAGTTTCACTCATGGGGTCATAAGTTACAAGACTCCTAAGAAAATACCTTTTCACCATATATTATAAAAAATACAAGTTCAATGCAAAATGCATCACAAATCATTACATACCCAAATCTAGGATCAGAATTTTTTTTTGGGATTTGAGCCAATTTCAAACTCTTATTAAACTCTAATAAGTATTTCTCAGACTATTCTTCCTATTATAATTTGATGGGGACGTGGGGGGGCTGTGTAGGGGTGAGGTGAATTGCTACTAGAAGAGTGGTTGTCATTTGAATATAGAAATGGGTGTAAATAATGTTTGAGTTATTGAAACTATTATTAACTCTACTGGATGATTGTTGTCATATGAAGATTGAAATAGGGAATTGTAGTACATGACATGGTTGGAAGAGTTTGATGGTTTTATGTGTTTTTTGTGCTATTTTAGGTGTTTTTATGCTGTTTTAAGTCTTTATGTGGTTTTTATGATATTTTTTATGCAGGTGTATATTGGAGGGGCTACTGGAGGGCTGTTGTGCAACAGTTCTGAAAAAACACATTACCAACGGTTTTAAACTGTTGGTATAACAGTTCTGGAAAAACACATTACCAACAGTTTTAAACCGTTGGTATAATAGTTGTGGAAATATAAATTTAAAAACTATACCAACGGTTCTAAACCATTGGTATAGTGTTTAGTATACAATATATACCAACGGTTTCTGGAAACCGTTGGTAAAAACATTTACACTGCCAGTATTTCCAACAGTTTGTAAAACCATTGGAAATACTCCAATTATACTTCCTTTCCCAATGGTTATACAAAAACCGTTGGTAATGGGCTACTTCCACGCCTTACTTTCCAATGGTTTTCCAAACCGTTGGTAAAGGCTTAATTTCCAGTAGTGCTTGGTAATGATTTTATGTTCTTAAAAAAATATACTAGGTACAAATAAGTGGGTTAAACAATATACAAATACCACACTAAGATTTATTGAGTATATGATTAATGTTCCTCAGTCAACATCATTTTTAGAACTCAATTTAGTAGTTTTGTTTGCATAATATTTCTATTATTCCCTTGGAATTAGAAATTTATAAAGATTATCATCTTTGTTAGCACTTAGATTAGGGAATTGATTTAGTAAATGACCAAGTTTCCCACATTTAATAAATTTAACTGTTAGTGGTACCTCAAGAAAAACTCTTTTTCCTTTCATTATGTCAACTAAACTCTACATTTTTTATTGGAAATTAGTTTATTTATACCCTCCTTTACCCCAAATAATATAACTCCAAGTAACATAAACAACCCATAATTACATTATTTATAATAATCATTTCACCTCCTTAAATTCTCATGATATTTTAAGTTTATAGTTTTAGAGAATTAGGAAAAAAATAATATATAATAATGCATACACTTCCATATAATGTATATTGTTTTTAAAAAAATAGGGCTTTAAGTTTACACCCCTATTTCATTCAAGGCACCTTTTCTTATTTTATGGTAACTCCAAAGTGAAAATTTTGACTTTTCTATAGTTCTTACACATAATTAGATCCCATAAAAACATTTTAAAACTTGGGATGAGAAAATCAAAGCTCAATAATGGATATAAAAAAAATAAAGTAATCCCATTAGTCTAATGAAAAGTATAAAAACCCATGAAAATGTTGAACTTTTTCACAATAAAACTTTGAGCACATAAATAAAACATATCCACATGAGAAAATCAATATTTTCTAAAATAAAACCTTTTAAATCCATTAGAATAATATAAAACCATTAAGGAAACATGAGGTATATAAGAACTCATGAAAACATTCATTGAAAAACCAACCATTCACCTCTAAATGTTTGAAAAATTTTATTCCTCATAAAATAAAAAAAATTGCATAAAACCTTTAGAAATATTGAAATAAGTATCTTGGAGAATCATATTCATAACCCATGTTCACTCATGTTTAACCTATGTAAAAAATAACCAAGTCCTATTTAATTCCATAGGAGTATCATACCAGGTTATCTTACTCATTTTTCACCGTTAAAGACTATTAATTATCCAATGCATTAAAGAGCTATATCAGGAACATCATTCATCATCTATAATTCTCAAGTACTAAATCATGATTTTTAATCTTTCACTTTTAATCATAAAACCCTTGAAAAACTCATTTTATTCCATAAACAAAATAACTTTCCATTTTTTCATAAAAATATAGAGAAATATCCCTTTATTTTGAAAACTATTTAAGAAAAATATTCCAAGAATAATAACAATAGGATCTTCTTTAAAAAACCATGAAAACTTATTGAGGAACTTTTATAATGAATAATGGTTATAATAGTGAAAAAATATAGTTAAGTCATATACATTAAAAAAAATTCTTTTACACCTTTGTAAAAAAGTCAAGATGAATTATATAATAAATTCTCAATAGATTCTATTTTAAACATTTAAAAAGAAAGTAAAAAGTAGTTGAAAATAACTTTTAAAAATATTTTATGTATAAATAATAACATTCTTGTAACATTTTTTAGAACATCGATATGGAGGAGAATGATTTGAAAGGAATACTTTAAAACAAAATTTTAAAGAAAAATCTCTTACCTTAAGTCCCATCATGATTTGTATGTTATCTAACTGATGAATAATACAATAATATTTATTTTCTACTTGCTTAATAAACTTTTTCATGTTTTTTTCATTATTATTATTCCTTTTATTTCATTTATTACTATGTCTTTTTTAGTTACTAAAATGGTTAAGTTCACATTGGTCATTTTGGGGTTATTTGATTTATAACCTCAAAATAACATCAGTGCATTATCCATGGTCAAATGGGTCATTATTACATTATCTATAGAATCTTAAACTTGTTATAATGATTATGTTTATAATTTCAGTATACTTTTATAACCATCAATGTAAGATAGTTATGAAAAATTAAGCACATCATTTAAGCGTTTCCATGGGTTGGGTCAGGTTGATTTTGGGGGGATTTTGGACCATAACTAATAAAAAGAGGATGGATCAGGTTAGGTTGAATGGGTTATAAAATATGCTATAAATTGTATAATAAATTGAATATAGATCCAAAAAAATCCAAAATTTGGTAAAAAATACAATTCCTTGCAATGCACATGCTCTATCATAAAAATCAGTGAATAATATAGTAAATATAAAAAAGAAGAAGTGAATAATAAATTAAATGTAAATTTAAAAGAGGATGTAAATTAATTTGAATAGAAAAATACTAGTGAATTAATATAATTCCTTTCAAAGGGACACACCCCAAATATAAAACAAACTAAAGGAAGAAAGAACACTCTTTTCACTTATGCATGTAGCTAGACGCACCCCTAAAACCACTTAAAAACCAAATAAATAAGTCCAAAGAAACAAAAAGTCCATTAAAAAAAATGAATTGAATATTTAGCCAAAAAAACCTACCAACCATAAAAAAATTAATCCTTGAAAATTGAAACTATAAATAAATCCAAAAATTCAAATCGTTCTATGAATTCATTTTCTATAAACCATAAAGAATAATGTCATTTGTTATTTACTCTTGAAAATGTCAATATACATCCCAAAAGAAATGAATATGAATCCAAAAACATAAACCCCTTAGTATGTCAATTTTTTTAATCAAACTATAAATATGAAGACAAAACTTTCAGAGACATAATAAAAAATACCTATATCCATATTTCTTGACTGATCATTGAATTGGAATGTGTTAGTGTCATTAACACTGTGAATCAGATAGAAATAAATAAATGTATGATATAAATAATTTATAAAGTAATCAAAATTTTACATGTTAAATGAAGAGTGTTCCACCATCCTTACTTCTATTTTAAATAGTGAAAATTTCACTATGAATCATAAAATGACATATCTTAAAAAAATAATATAATAACAAATAAATATTTTTCTTTTTAAAGAAAATGTTTACAATATAAAAATGATATAAAAAACATATTTTTTTAATGGTACCTTATTCAATCAATTCAACTTATTCTAGTTAATTTTGAATTTAAATTGGTTTAGACTTCATAAACCAATTTGGGAACAAATTAATGAATCAATAGTATTTGGATTTGAACAACTATGAAATCTATCAAGGAATCATCCTCATATACTAAATAATGACTTAGAAGATACAATAGATAATGAAATGGATATATTAACTCTTGTAATTCATGATAGAACATGATAC
Source organism: Viscum album (assembly GCA_963277665.1). Classification (NCBI taxonomy): domain Eukaryota; kingdom Viridiplantae; phylum Streptophyta; class Magnoliopsida; order Santalales; family Viscaceae; genus Viscum; species Viscum album. The sequence continues at coordinate 1,039,658,409 of OY728123.1, read as the reverse complement.
CTTCTTGTATTTCCTTCTACCATCTCAAAATATCAAATCCATCAAAATCATCCTCACAACCATCAATATATATACATATTTCTAATTTATTCCTTTATTGTGTATTTTTTCTTTAACCTATATTAATTTTTATATTTTTAATCATCCTTAATGTAACTACTACCATCAGGAATATGTGAATATTAGTGAGAAATTTATCCACATTCATCAAGAGGAATAATATATTTAAATTTTCAAAGCTCAAAAATATTATTCACAACCTCTATTAATTTACCGATCAATTCATTCCTCTATTCACCATCAAAAATCATTTCAAAACTACCCTAAACATAATATAATTTATATCAAGAATCAAGAACAAATACCTTAAGAAAAAGAAATTTAAAATTGGAACCAATACCCCAATAATTGTCTAATTTCACATTTATTTCAATATCAATTTCGCTCACGATATTATCAGTACTTTTCAGTAATTTATTTATTTTTATATATATGTCACAAAATGTATGAAATAAATAAAGACATGTCAAAAACATAGAATAATAATGTTCAATAGTTCCATTATAAAATATTTTTAAAAACATGAAAAATTCATGAGAATACTCCCAATCATATGCTGTGGGAGGCCCACCTTTATTGATAAGACCACTCATAAAGCTTGAATATTCCTAAAAGTGAATAAATAATTTATCATAATTCTAAAAAAATCCAACATAAAGTGAAAATAATTACACATAGTAGGAATATAAATAATTATTGACCATTTATTATAAATTTTTAATTCTTCAGTTAAACTCTTGAAATGAGAAAATCTAGAAGGTGAAATTCTCACAAAAGTGAAATAAATTTTGATTATATCAATAGATCTTGATATTTAATTTAACCCATCACTAACAATAAGGCTTAAATTGTGTGAACAACATCTCATATGAATATACTATCCTTTAAGAATATACCCATTCCAATCATTAACCCTCCTCATCAAATAATTGATAGCTACATTATTAGAACAAGAATTCTCCATAATAACAATATTAATCATTTTAATCTCCCATTGTTTCACTGTTTGTTCTAATACTCAACCAATTGTTTTCCCTTTATGATATAGAACAATACAAGAACTTATTTTTATTTTTATTTAATATATAATTATCATCAATAAGATGTGCAATAACACATATGTAATTTAGATTCTAAATTGATTTCTACATTTCAGTAGTAATACATTCCATATAAAAGGAGATGTCAAACATTGAATTTAATTTCTACTTCTCACTAAAAAATAATTGAAAACATTATCTATCAACTTTTTTCCTAGATGTAACTTGAAATTTAGGTTAAAAAACGTTCATAAATTCTCTAAATCCTTAACTATTAATACATTTAAATGATAATCCATCAATTATTATCATTCTACCAGGAGATATTCTATACCCTTCTTGGATAAAATGAGTTATTGAGATTTTAACCATCCCATCATCATCATCTTCACAATTATTTCTAAAACCAATTTTAGTTTGAATATTCTCAAGATTTCTTTGATGATTTTACTTTCACTTTGTGAAATTCCTATTCAAATTATTATTTTCATGTTGGATAGACGTGGAAGCATAATCTTTACCATAATGATCTCATACATATCTTCCATATTTGTTTTTATAAAAATGATCCCAAGTTTGAGAAAATATACTAGATGATTTAAGAATTTTTACTTTCTTAAGGGATATATAACCCATAGTTTCTTTAACCAGTTTGATACTGTTGATACCCCTCATATTTCTATAATTAAATATATAGTTGGAGTAGACCCCATTTGACTTTGAGTTCCTATGATAGTTAGAGAAGTAGATCCAAATATACTTGCACCACCATCCATGAGAATCATGAGGTATGAATGTGTCCTTCTATAGAACACTGTCAGATGATGTAGGAATATTTCCACTATTATACAAGGTTTTTATTAGGTTTTTAATGATGCATGAATGATAGGTAAACAAATGGAGGGAGGAAGAAAAGAAGAAGAAAAGTGTCACCTTAAAGTGCGATAGACGATAGTCAACATCATGAGACACTATGAGGAGGATAATAAGAGGGAGGGAGGAGGATGGATGAATGGATTATGGTTTGGGGAGAAGGATTGGATTGATTCTAAAAGGGAATGGAGCATGCATGTGAGAGGAAGGGAAGTGAGGGATGGAGATATTATAGATACTCTATATTGGATCTCAATATCGAATCAAATGGGAGAGAGAGGTGAGTGAGATAGAAGGTATCATGGTGAAGGAGATTGAATTAATACATTATTTTTTTAATAATTTTAACTAGCAATTGGGTTGACAGTTTGGGTTAGGTCAACTTTGGACACCTCTAACATCATTTCATGGAGATGAAGTCTGTATGCATGCATGAACACCATTTTTATTTTTATACTGGGTATAAAATAAATAAATTAGATCATATTTTACTTTTAAATAATCATAAATATGTTATAAATTTCATATTTATTCATTATTTCCATCTTTATTATAATGCATGTGAGGCAGTAATGAAAAATGAATCACATCACTTTGTGGTGGTGGCAATCCACACGTATGCATGAGCGGAATTATAATTTTCCAATGGATATGAAGGTAAGAAGGTAAGTAATATATAATCTTTAAGAAATTTTAATTATGTCATGAATATCATATATAGTCATTTGATCCATTATTTTACCCAACCATATGAGATAGCGATGAAAAAAAACACACATCGCTTCATGGAGGTGGTGGTCGACACATACACACAAGTGAATTTTTCATTTCCTATAGGATAGAAAAGGATAAGAAAAATGGTTGTAGTGTCAAAATAATAAAATTTTAGTATATGAAATATATTAAAGTTTTTATATCATCATGGTTAAAGAATATTTTAAGGAGGTATATGAAGAAATATATATGAAAAATAATCGGTTAAGAGTTATAACTCTTATTTGAAAACCTCATTTGGATTACACCTCAAGCCTTATAGGTTTCATTTTTTGGTGAGGCCAGGACCTATAGGACATAAAGAGAGATGTTAGTAAGGTATTTTTTAGGGATTTTTTTACGCTAAATGGCTCAAAATATGTGAATAATAGAGGAGAGGGGGTGCCCTTTTATAAGCGAGAGGAGTGACATTTGTAATTATTTAATGTTTTAAAATAATATAAAGTTACTCTCACAGTCAAGTGGAAATTAAATAATTAAAATTAAAATTTAAGGTGATAAGGGTAAAAATCCACTCATAAAATAATAAATAATATAATATTTTGTGATCTAATCACTTATTTTTTACCCTAATTAACCAATTTTACCATTTTATCATGGTCACAACATCTTTACCAAGGTTATTATTCATAATGACCAAAAATTAAATTGACATAATAAATTAAAACCTCATAATTAAAATATTAAATAAATTTTAATGATTCATTTTATATAATTTCTAAAAATTACTTTTAATTTAAGTGTGCAAAATGAAATGAAAAACATTTTTTAGAAAATAATGCATTTTATGTATAAAAATGAACTTATACCAACATCAAATATAATGATGATTACCATAGTAATTATTAGATTATGTTTAATAAAAGGTATTATATATTAATTTAAATCCAAATAAAAAATATAATGATATTTTAAATTACTTGATTTAAGGAAAAGAAATGATAGTTTTAAAAAAATTAGAATTTTTTCACTATTCACTCAAAAATCAATATTTTCAGAAAAATACCAAAAATTCACCCTAAGATAAATTTGATATGATGATATAAAAAAATAATTCCTTTTTATTACATTCAATTCTTAAAATTTATAAATTTAACTTTTAAATAAAATAAAATAATTTATGAAAAACAAATTGGTTAGAAAAAGCTATTTCTTTTTCAATTGAAAAATTAATTAAAATTAGTATAGTGAATACGAATCCATAAAATATAATCCTAAATATTACTAAGACATGAAATTGATTTATTATTAACATTATCCAAGTTATCACATTATTCTCCCATTAATAAATTGCATCCTCACAATTTTATTCATTACATAAAGAGGTGAGGGTATTTTTGCCTCATAGATTTTCCCAATTCCCACATTGCTTCCTCAGTCATGTGATTATTTATTATATAAAAATTTAACATGGTGAATCAACCTATTTTGTATTAACTGATCTCTACGATCCAGAATCTAACCTGAATTTTCTTCATACTAAATACTCTCTTCTATGATACCCACCAGGTTATTGTGGTATTTATTTTATGTTATTTTATGTGTTTAAGGGTGGTTTTATGTTTCTGAGAAGTTTTGTCCCAAAAATAGGAAAAATAGGAAAATTTGGATTTTTGTTTTGGTTCATGGTTAGGGAACACAATTTAGGGTAAATAATATGAATACCCTTACACAATGATAGGTTACCCTTATGGTTGGTTCATTTTGAACATGCATGGTTTAGGCTGTACAAGCAGTGCATAGGTTGGTTCAAACCGTGTGAGACCTTGGGAAAACTGTGTAGGTTCCTTAGAGATTGGGAGTGTTGGAAAAAAACTTATACATGGTTTGATAAACTATGTGATAAGAGTTATAATTAGATCTAAAATTTGATAGTGGCATTTTGAAATATTGGTACATAGTTTGTATAATTGTATGGAGTTCCAGGTAAGTTGTGTGAGTGATTTTGGTCTTGGTAGTGACCTGCGCATGGTTGGTGCACATTTTGGTAAATTGTGCAACCAATCCAAATTTATTAAAATCTAAAATTACCATTTCCCCATCTTGATTTTGACCATATTACCCTCCTTTCTTTCTCCCTATGATTTGATTGGGCTATGCACCTCTCCCATGGGTGTCTAATCTCTTCCTCCTATTTTGTTGGTATCCACTTTTGATTCAAGTGGGTTCCTTCTCTAGTAAGCCTCTTTTCATGTGGTTTAATCCTTCCTTATTTCCCCAACATTTTATATTTTATTTTTCCTTCTCCTAAAAATATTAGGGTTGCCAAATTTTAGATTTAGAGGTCAGGGTGTTTGATTCTTAGGTGTTTTGGTTAATAGGGATTGTGGTGGACCCCTTGAGACATGTGTGAGAATTTACCATTATTGGGACCACATGTTTACAATAACCCAAGAAAGGTATTGAATTAGAGTAGATTTGTAAAAGGATATGAAACCATATAGCCATCAACATATTCAATATAGTATTTCAAGATTCTACGTGGGACCCACTCATTTTCATAACACCCCCCACAAATGAAATTCATTTGTAGAGTGAGGTGGTTCCTCTGTTCCCCCTGTAAATGAAATTAATTTGTGGAGTAAGGTGGTGCCTTTGTGACATACAAAAAAAATTCATTTTTAGTGAAAAGTAGTGCCTCTGTGCCCCTTACAAATGAAATTCATTTTTAGGATGAGGTATTGATTTTTCATCCTCTTCATAACATATAATATGCTACATAACTAACCATTTTATGAAATCGGTTTTTCTTATGCCAACTATAAATACCCAATTATACCTTGGAAAAAGGGCACAAATAGGTATAGGTGGATGAAGGAGAAATAATGAGAGCATGATCAAGAAATTTTTATTTCTAAAAGCTTGACACTTTGAACTCACCACAAACCATAAGTAACCTGGTCATCGTAAAGGAAGAGAAAACTCCACACAAAGGATTCCTTCATAAAAGGGCCTTGTATGCCAAGGAAATCCTGCATAAAAGGGGAGACTCACTTAGTCATCCAGAAAAGAGATACTTTCATTCACATCAGAATCCCTTTTCAAAGTAACATACTTTACAGAGGATCCCCTTTGAGATATCTCCATATCACATAGCAGACAATAATGAGAAATGGGTATCCCTGGGGTATTTTTAACCCCACTCTCAATACACTCATTCCATGTGGAATTTATCTTTATCTTAGACCCTACATTAGGTATCCAAATGGTTCTCTCACATCAACACCAAAATCCAAAGAAGTCCAAATTAAGACCTCCCTCAAGGCCAATAGACTTGTATGATCAGGGAATCATGTATAAAAACATGAATATTTTTTGATCATGCATTCACTTATTAAAGGAAGTACTCCAATTAACCTCCCAAATATATGGGGTCCTTGGAATGTTTGAAATCATGCATCCCCTTGGTAAAGAGGACCCCAATCCTAATGGTGGTGGAAACACTCTTCTCGGTTCAATTAGTGACGCTTACCTCTCACATGCTTCCTAAAACATGAAATGAATTGAGTACCATCCAAACCTTATATTTTCCAATTATTGGTTGCATAAGCCCTAATCCAGGGGCTTAAAAACAGATTGGAAGATGAATATGTTAATCCTTCTTGGAGTAATCCCCTTTTATTTCTTTCCGGGTACCCCGTCACAGCCCCTGCCTTTTCCATTTGTGGATAGAGATAAGATTCTTCAGTGATACCTCCTGAAGTAATCCCCTAGAATTTCTTATAGGATGTAATATACCTCATTCCTTCCATAATCATTCCTTCATCCATCAGTGGGCAAGGAAGGAAATGTGTCTATGGTCTTCCTCTTCAGGTATAATTCCCCTTCAATTAAAAATTCATGCAATGTGATTGATCTTCTGTTGTCCCTTTTTTTACATTAAGCATTACTCATGTGGGATTAGGGATTTGTAGATATTATGCCTCTATCATGATAATATATCCACCATAGGTCTGTTTCTTAGGTGTAAATCCCAAAATCTTATGAACTATGTGGGATTTGATTCCCATATCGATAGGTTACATAAGAAGATACATGAGGTTCAAACCCAAAGTTATTAACTCACCCTCATTGGTCCATATTCCTGATGGGGAGAATCTTCATGGGGCCATATTACTTGTAATATAAACCTAGTCTTGTATAAATATATTCCCTTAAAGGTAAACCATAAACAGATTCTCAGGAATAAGTCCCATACCAACCATTTATAGGAATATTTCACCTATTATTCCTTGCTGTATGATGTTAAATTTCTTGTAATGGACCTTTTCACATGTCCTTAAAAGGCATGAAATGTCCCATTGAGTGACACTAAACTATGTGAGTTATTATTCCTTTCATAGGGATCATAGGAAGCCCTATCATGGGCTCCATCCCAACAACAAACTAATCACCACTTTCTGTGATGGATACAAACTACAGAGTTCCCAATTCTATGGATTTAGTTCCCTAAAACTAAGCATCATCATATAATAAAAAAACTTTACGTAGAACCTATAATACATATATATGGTTCCATTGATGGAAAAAATATGATACATACTGATGGTTTATATCAATAAATGATTATAAATAATTATAAATATAGGAGGGTAACCAATATCCTAATGGGGTTCAGTAAGGATTCATGAATACATATTAAATCTACAAAAGAATCTTGGAATAGACAATAATTCTCCCCAATAGGGTATGATGAGCCCGACCCCCATCCTCTTGACTAATGTGAGTTTCTAAGATTCATTGGAGAATTTCCCCAATAACCACCTACCTTTGGAAAGAAGGTATGTAGACTATCACAAATGGGGGAACCATTGGATGTTTTTGGTTCCATGAATAAACACCATTGGAAACCATATGAATTGTGAGTAGTTCCCCACACATGAATAATTTAAATCCTTCAGGTTGAAAAAAATAGTAAAATTGATTTGAATCTTTCATTAACCAAAATATCTAATTCACCCACATGTCAGAACATTTTGTATTGTTTATTTTTTAAAAATAAAAATGATCCCAACATAGATCCGTTAAAGAAATCCTCCATGCATGCATTTTTTTACTTTTGATTCTACATTGATGGGTTTCCTTGTCTATGTTTTTTGTTTCTCAATAGTGCATACCTTGTAACTCTCTTTAATAAAAATGTCATTCTACCAATCCTAATTAACTTATGAACATATAGTCATACAGGATGGGTCCTTATTGAACCACATGACACCATCTCCCATCCAACACCTTTAACACTGGGTGGAAAACATGCTCATCAAGGAGAACCACATGAATGATACTCTCCAAATATTTAAGGTTGTATGCGAATTACTCTAGGATATTAATCCCTACCAACCATCTACCCAACAATGAGTGGTGGTGAAGAAGAAAACAAAACCTATTTTCATTTAAAAATATTTTTGAGCCTCTATCCACAATGAAGTAGCAAGTATCTCCATTATCTCAGGGAGAATGAATAGGAGTTTGATAGTGAACTAACCACAATATAGGATCCACATTGGAAGGCTCTTTACAATGATTTCCACTGCCAATGTCATGCAGTACCAAACACTCAGCATACTGAGAGTGCCATCCTATGGGTCCTGGCTTAGGTCACTCAGAATCGAGTGCCTAGGAAATCCCATCTAGGGTGGAAAACCATAAAAAACCAAGAGTAGGACCATGTGCCTACATCCACCAAGGATGCCCTCCAATATAATCTAGTGGAAACCTATGAGAAAACACACATTCATGCCTATACCCAGCAAGACCACCAACACATTTTAGATGCACCCAGGGTAGTTTGTTGGTACATCCCAACAATAAATAGGGTAATTCACACATTCCCACCTTCGAACATGTACCCCATCAGTATATTCTTGTAGGAATCAAAGGATATAAGCTGGTATACATTCTTACTCCAACCAAGGAATGAGCACTCATTTCCATTCCAGCTAAAGAAGCTCATTGGAACATCCTGGCAGTAATAGAGGGTTAAACATACATACTTTCCCATATTCTAACAAGATTTAAACATATCTTGGAAGAAAAAATAGTCAGGGGGTAGGCACACATCCCCAATACCACCACCAGAGTAGCCTATCAACACACTTCAAGGTATACTTAGGAGTAAACACACTTTCCTGATCCCGTCTAGGAGGGTCATCATGCACACACTCATGATAAATGGATAACATGATCAGTATTACATTCTTGTTCCAATTAGAGAGCATCATCCCATTCTGATGGCCACTTTAGGTAAGATACACATTCCTTCCAAAACCATAGAAACTTGTTAGAATATCCCAAAAATAGTATGGGAGTCATCCAAGAAGGTTCCTATTCATGAAATTAATTTTTTACAATATGCGAATCTGACCACCCAATGAAGAACATCTATGAAGAAATATAAACAAGTGAAATATGAAATCTAGAAGTAGGATCAAATCCTTTCTATGATTAATGTTGATGTTATTAAGGCCCTCAAAATTTTTTCAATGGAAACCTAAGATCCTGCTAACTCATTATCAGATCAAGGAACTAAGTGCTATAGTTGTGAAGGGCATCCCTACAATTTTGATACAAGCATCTCTAGAGGTCATCCCTAGAGCATTTACCATGAAGGCCTACTTTTTTGGCCATACTAAGATCGATCATGAGAAATTTTCTCATGATGAGTACTATATAATTCCTCTTTATGGTCAGAAGATTGAGCAGAAAGATGGTCCTCCCCTTACCATTATCCACCATGAAGATCCAGACTAGAGAATATGCTACTAGACTCCTTCCTATATCCAAATGTTCATCCCTAATGATAGTGATCCCTATAATGAAATTTTCTAGGAAGATACTACCTACACTGATCTTTCATTTCGACAAGAAGGACCCCCTTTACTAAATCAACTATGAGAAATCCATCTTATCGTGAGGCACTTGAGAATATGAGGCCCAAAACACTTGATTCTTTATCTTTGATAAGAAACATTCTTTATCAGATGAAAGATATACAGAGACAACAATCATTTTATAAAACACCCTTAGATCACTTATATTCCACTACAAAATAAAATATTCTTATCAAATATACTTTACACAATAAAGAAGTTGGGAAATGACTCATATGGTTAGTGAAAGTAAAGTAATATCTCATAGAAGATAAATAGAACACATTACTTATAGGGGAAAACTGGCCAAAGATAATATACCGATCATGTTTTGGACCCTGGACAACCCTCAATATAGCCTTAAAAAGACTTTTTTTGAGGAATTAATACATAAAATTAATATAAATCTATGAATGACTCTTTTCCACATAAAATATAAATTTATGACTTATGAAGGCTATTCAAATATTATCAAGGTGATAGATGAACTTAACCATTAGATTGAATTGAATTCCCTTTCAACTGCATGATGCCTAAAATTGGGAAAGCAACATGAAAATCTTCAATGTATATGCCTTGATTATTTGGGAAACCTATTGATCACTGATACTCTATCTAATTTACATATTAGAGGGTTAGGTGAACATGGGGTATTGTATTTAATTTCACCCCTCAACTAGAAATCCCATCAAAGGTGACATCATGAAATTTCATTTCTTTGGTCCGACTCTTGGTATCATGCTCTTCCCATGATAGATGATACACTCAGTAAGAATTAACAATGAACAAATCTTATAAATGATAGAAGCAATGAGAGAAATACATTAGAAGACTCTTACATCAAGTATCTCAGAAGATTGAGAAATATTATCATTTTAGAAGAGACAAACCTTGAGTGGAATCATTGGATTTGGTAGTAATAAACTCACATTTAGAGCATGTACTGCACCTAGCTCATTATCATATGAAGATATTTAAGATAAAGAGAGTAGAAATAATAAATACTGCAATAACAATCCAGGAACAAATCTATCCCATAGGGCTATGAGAGTTTTTACCAAAAACCACCCCATTCAAGGTCATCAAATCTAATATGAAATTTTACAATAATGAATAAGTAGAATCATCAGCCCATAGAGTTAGATAATTTTTTTACCTTAATCTCATCCCCCGCAATGATTAGTCTTTTACTATTTAGGAGATGCATCATAGAATGAGTGTCCATAGGTTGTCTCATACCGTGACTTTTTTTCTCCTTGGGAATGCATACAACAAGGTTTTATAGAGACTCTCTCTAGATTAACCTCTGTAAAAAACCCCAAGAGAATCCTAGAAAGAACAGATGAATACATGTAGAGGTCACAAGCTAAAGTGACCCGTTAAGAGGGAAACTACTCCTGAGGATTATGACTTTGTTCAATGGATACTCCAAGGGTGACCAATACTCTTATATTTATGGTGGTTATGTTATTCCAAAAAATCACTATGCATTGATAAATGTTATTAGCATTGGCCTTATAGATGCTATGGAACATGAACCTAGTGTAGGAGAATAATAGGAGGATGTTTCTGTTTGAAACATAGTCCACACCAAAATGATTGAATAAGGTGTGTGTACTAGAAATCAAAGGTTGACTAAAAATTTGGGAAATCCATTGAATGTTCAGATACGAACTCTCTATAAGTTTCAAAAAAAAAGAAAAGGAAAAGGGGTGCCTACAACCCACCCATTACCTGAAGAAGTTGAACTCCTTACTGTTGAGGAAAGGTTCACTCAATACATGGAATAAATAGAAAAGTTGAAAAGTCTCACTGCTAAATTACTCAATGGAAACATCCTTACTAGGTATGTTATCTTGGAAGAGCCTCACATTACTCTTTCAATATATCTCCCTCAATAAGAAGATACTATCACACCAATGAAATTAGAGTCGGTTCATCCACTTAATTTGGGATCTAGAAAACCAATTTATTTAGATCCAATTACAGAAGGATGTCAAGAATTCCCTTTATTAAAATAGTAGTTGGGAATATGTTAAGAAAACTACCCCAGGCCATCCCATGATAGTTTTCATCCATAAAGGTAGGCATATCCACCATGTTAGGATCTTCTCCTCACTTCCCCCATTCAAGTGCCATCCTAGACAACTGTTCCATCAGAATTCATTGACACCATTGAGTCACTGACAACCCAATTGGAAGCTATGGAAGAGAAATGTGCACCAGTGTAGCTAGAGTGAAATCCTTACCATAAATGTGTAGATGAAACTCTTCTCCCACCCAATTTTGGGAATCCTATGTTCCTAACTTTCAATGGATCATGGGATCTAGAACAACACCTGATATTTTTTTCTTGGTGTGGTCCCATGATGGGAACCATTGGGAAATAAGAAACAACCAAAATTGAATGCTTCATATTTACTCTAGAGGGACCATATTTTATCTATTATACTAATTTATCATATAGTTTGATCACGAGATGAGAAGACCTTTGCTAATAAATTCTTTATCAATTCATATCTATGATAAAAAATAAAACAATCATCAACCTCTCAAATTGAACATAACAAGATAATGATAAAGTATTAGATTTCATTACAAGGTGGGAGGGTTTGGCCTACTCCCTGAACCTACAGATTCTCCAAGAAGATTTTTTTAGGTCTCTTTATAGAGAACCACCATGAAGAGTTACAAATTACACTCATTCTAGTGAAATGTCCAGGAAGGTTTTATGAACTTTCTATAGTTGCGTAAAGATTTTAAGATTGAATTTATTGAACCAAAGACATGTCCCAACCAATATCGAAAACTCTAGGGAAGAGAATAGGTAAAGTGGAAACCACAACCATCACACTTAATCCAGCTCCTATATTGGATATAACTCTTAAGACTACATAATATATCATGACACCTCCTCCAGAGGGGAAACAATAACAAAAATATCCCTATTAGGATGGGAAAACACTACGGGAAAAATCACTATTTGCAACGGGTTATTTGCGACAGGGTTTCTTCCCGTCGCAAATAACCCGTCCAGGAAGCTATTTGCGACGGGAAAATTTCACCGTTGCAAATAACAAATTATTTGCGACGGGTTTTCGTCTCCTATCGCAAATACCCGGTGGCGGTTAATAACTTTTTGCGACGGGATGTCGTCCCGTCGCAAAAAGACTGTCGGCAGGAACTATTCGCGACGGACCCATCGCAAATAACCTTTTAACCGCTGACTGTAATTAATGCGGGTGAGGGTATTTGCGACGAGCCCCGTCGCAAATACCACCATTTGAGACGGGAAACCCGTCGCTAATAACCCCGTCACAACTAATCTAACATATATATACCCCCATCCGTTTTTTCCCAAATCATTAAGATCTGGCTCTCTCCCTCTTTTCATTCTTCAGTTTCAAAGAAAAAATTTCTTTTAGTTGAAATTTTTTATACGAGAGCAATCAGAGGGCGTCAATATCTTCAGAATATCAAAGTTTAATATATTTATATTTTATTTTTTTATATATTTTTTATATTTTATATTTTTTTTATGTTAATTTTAATTGTTGTTTATTAGTTGTAATTTAATTAGATTTCAATTGATTTTTATTTATATTTATTTTTACTAAGAAATTGATATTATTAGTCATAATTATAAATAATTAGTCATAATTAATATTAATTAGTCGTAATTAATATTAATTAGTCATAATTAATATTAATTAGATATAATTAGATATAATTAGTAATAAATAGATATAATTAGTAATAAATAGATATAATTAGGAATAAATAGATATAATTAGGAATAAATAGATATAATTAGCAATAAATAGATATAATTAGCAATAAATAGATATAATTAGCAATAAATAGATATAATTTGTAATAAATAGACATAATTAGCAATAAATAGATATAATTAGCAATAAATAGATATAATTAGTAATAATTAGATATAATTAGTAATAATTAGATATAATTAGTAATAAATTGATATAATTAGTAATAATTAGATACAATTAGTAATAATTAGATATAATTAGTAATAATTAGTAATAATTAGTAATAATTAGATATAATTAGTAATAAATAGTAATAATTAGTAATAAATCGTAATAAATCGTAATAATTAGTAATAATTAGTAATAATTAGAAATAATTAGAAATAATTAGCTATAATTAGCTATAATTAGGAATAATTAGCTATAATTTGTAATAATTAGAAATAATTAGCTATAATTAGCTATAATTAGCTATAATTAGGAATAATTAGATATAATTAGTAACAAATAGATATAATTAGTAATAAATAGTAATAAATAGTAATAATTAGTAATAATTAGTAATAAATAGTAATAAATAGTAATAAATAGTAATAAATAGTAATAAATAGTAATAATTAGCAATAATTAAGAATAATTAGTAATAATTAGTAATAATTAGTAATAACTAGTAATAACTAGTAATAATTAGTAATAAATAGTAATAAATAATAATAAATAGTAATAAATAGTAATAAATAGTAATAAATAATAATAAATAGTAATAATTACTAATAATTAGTAATAATTAGTAATAATTAGTAATAATTAGTAATAATTAGTAATAATTAGTAATAATTAGTAATAATTAGTAATAATTAGTAATAATTAGTAATAATAAGTAATAATTAGTAATAATTAGTAATAATTAGATATAATTAGTAATAAATAGATATAATTAGTAATAAATAGATATAATTAGTAATAAATAGATACAATTAGTAATAATTAGTAATAATTAGCAATAATTAGTAATAATTAGTAATAGTTAGTAATAAATAGATATAATTAGTAATAATTAGTAATAATTAGTAATAAATAGATATAATTAGTAATAAATAGATATAATTAGTAATAATTAGCAATAATTAGTAATAAATAGATATAATTAGTAATAAATAGATATAATTAGTAATAAATAGATATAATTAGTAATAAATAGATATAATTAGTAATAATTAGCAATAATTAGCAATAATTAGAAATAATTAGCAATAATTAGAAATAATTAGCAATAATTAGCAATAATTAGGAATAAAAAAATTATATTATCAATATTTATGAAAGAAAAATATTAATATTATTAAAATAATAAAAAAATTATAAAATATTAAAATTATCAATATTTGCAACAGGCTTTCTCTATTCTTAACATGTTCCAATCTCAAAGGGTTGCCAATTGTCAGGTCATGCACAATAAAAATTTTATGTCAGCCATGTCCAATGTAAACTCTGTAATTGTCCTTGCATGGTTGATCACCTCGCAAGTAGTGTTGAAATAGGATAACCCAAGTCATGCCCTTCTTATCTATAAAAATTATCTCACATGAACCTTTACATAGACCATTCTTCCTTAACAATTTAAGGGAAAGATACTGATATCCCCTCAAATTTTTAAGGAAGAATGATCTATGTAAAGCGTCATGTGAGATGATTCTTAGAGACGAGAACATCATTACTTTGGTCGTCCTATTGCAACACTACTTGCGAGGTGATCAACCATGCAAGTACAATTATAGAGTTTACATTGGACATGACTGACAAAAACTTTTTATTGCGCATGACTTGACAATTGACGACCCTTTGAGATTTGAACATTTTAAGAATAGAGCAAAGTCTGTTGCGAATATTGATAATTTTAATATTTTATAAATTTTTTATTATTTTAATAATATTAATATTGTTTTTTCTTAAATATTGATAATATAATTTTTTTATTAGTAATAATTAGTAAATGAAATCTGCTTGGATAATGAAGGGAAAATTTGTAATAATCTCCACAACGATGATTACCAAATTTCCTTTCATTATTCAAGAAGTTTTCATTTTTCTAAGTATTGATAAGTATTGCTAAATTAGTAATAAATAGTAATAATTAGCAATAATTAGTAATAAATTGTAATAATTAGTAATAAATTGTAATAATTAGTAATAATTAGTACTAATTAGTAACAATTAGTTATAATTTTCAATAATTAGTAATAATTTGTAATAATTAGAAATAATTAGGAATAATTAGGAGTAATTATCAATAATAAGTGTGAGAAAGATGCAATTAAATGAACCGTTGGACAAAAGAGTAGCCGTCAATCCATTGGAAATTGTGTCGCCCTTAATTAATGGTAATTATTAAGTAGTTGTAATTATTTATCTTCTTTTTTCAGATAGTGTTTTTATAATTTCAAATTATTCAAAAATAGTGATGATTTTATATTTTATGTAGAAAATTATGGAACAAGGAAGTTGACATCAGTCATTATTAGATGATCGAGCTTAGATAAATCAGCGCAGAAATCCAAATGGTTCTGGTTTAAATCCTGTATATATTGAGGGTGTTGAAGTTTTCTTAGAATTTGCATCATCAAAACCAGAATATATTTCAGAAGGCACAATTAAGTGTCCTTGTAAAAAATGTGCTCTGAGAACGTTTGACACATTTGACAAGGTTGGGGGACATCTCTTGCGGTTTGGTTTTCAACCAGATTATGTTTTTTGGTATCAACACGGTGAACGCAGTTCCAGAGAAGATCCTAATAACTTGATTCAGGATCCATCACGGTTTCAAAATTTAGTACATGATGTTGCAGGTCCATCTGTGCAACAAACTGAAACTCACTATGATATTGATTTAACTTCTGAGTTGGCACCATCCGAATTTTATGAGTTGTTGAGGTCTGCTGAGGATGCATTATATCCTAGTTTCAAGATAAGAAAATTAGAAGTGGTTGAAAAATTTATGGCTATTAAATCAGATAATGAAATGTCAAACAACTATTTTGATCAGATATTTTCTTTGGTTAAAACACTGTTACATGAAGGAAATGTGTTGCCTGCAAATTACTATAGAAGTAAGAGGCTGATTCGTAATCTGGGCCTTAGTTATCAGAAGATTCATGCATGTCCAAATGATTGCATCTTATATTCTGGAAAAAATGATTCATTGGATAGTTGTCCCACATGTGGAAAATCGAGGTATAAAGAAGCTCAACCAGGGAAGTCTAGATCGATTCTAGTAAAACAGTTGAGATATTTACCCCTTACACCCAGGTTGCGGCATTTATTTATGTCTCAGAACACAACATCAATGATGTCATGGCACAAAACCAAGATTTCAACTGATAAACGCTTGAATCATCCATCTGATGGTGATTCATGGAAACATTTTGACCGTTTGTATCTGTCTTTTGCTATAGAATCCCAGAACGTGCGATTGGGTCTTTCTACTGACGGTTTCTATCCGTTTGGTTCTTATGGTAGTCAGTATTCATGTTGGCCTGTCTTTATAACTCCCTAAAATTTGCCTCCATGGATGTTGATGAAGGATCCTTATATATTTTTGACTCTATTAATCCCAGGACATCCGAAAAAGAATATTTATGTTTATTTGAAACCATTGATTGATGAGTTAAATTCATTGTGGAGTGATGGTGTTAATACATATGATGTTGCTGTGAAAAAAAATTTCATATTAAAAGCTGCATTTATGTGGATGATTAGTGACTTTCTGGAATATGTCATGTTATCTGGTTGGAGTACACATGGTCTGAAATCATGTCCTTACTATATGAAAGAAAACAAATCTTTTATGCTCATCAATGGAAAAAAACCTTGCTATTTTGATTGTCACCGTAAACTTTTTTCAACCGATCATCCTTTTTGGAGGAACAAATCTCATTTCAGAAAAGGTACAATTGAAAGGGATGAACCTCCAAATATGATCTCAGGTATAGAGTTAAAATTAGTTGTATTTTCATTACCCCCATCACATTTGGACCAACAATAAACCAACAGAAAATTCATGGATTTGGGAAAGAACATAATTGGATAAAACTGAGCATTTTTTGGGATCTTTTGTATTGGTCTGATTTGTTGGTCCGCCACATGTTGTATGTTATGCATATTGAGAAGAACTGTTTTGATAATTTATTTCATACAATTTTGGATACACCAGGTAAGACCAAAGATACTATAAAGGAACAATTAGATCTTTCCCAAATTTACAGGCGACCAGAACTTGAACTATTTGAAAATGTCAGATCACAGAGGTTAATGAAGCCAAAAGAAGCTTATACACTATCCAAAGAGAGTCTCTTATTATTTTGTCAGTGGATTGCATATTTGATACTTCCAGATGGCTATGCTTCCAATTTGGGAAGATGTGTTAAGAATGGTTATATTACTGGATTAAAAAGTCATGATTGTCATGTTATAATGGAAAAACTTATGCCGATTGGATTCAGAGGTTTGTTGAATTCTATGATTTGGGATTCGATAACAGACATATCATATTTTTTTCGAGACATTTGTGCAGCAACAACAGATTATGATGCACTAAGAAAACTGGAAGAAGATGTTGCTGTAATTATATGTAAACTGGAAAAAAAATTTCCGTCACCTTTCTTCGACTCAATGGAACATCTGATATTACATTTGCCACATGAAGCTAAATGTAGAGGTCCAGTACGGTTTTGATGGATATACCCATTCGAGAGATGCATGTAGAAATTGAATAAAAAAATATGTAACAAAGCATCAGTTGAAGGCTCAATTGCTGAAGCTTATTTGCAAGAGGAAATTGCTTTTTTCTTCTGCTCTCATTATTTTGAATCTCAATATCCCTCAAAACACAATCGCATGGGACGAAATGAGGGGAATGTTAATGAATAAATGGACAATCAATTAATATTTTTTAATTAGCCAAATCTTGGTTTCGTTGGAGTTCATAAACGATGGATTTCAGATGATGAACATCACAGAGCTCATACATACGTTCTACTCAACTGTAAAGAAATGACATCATTTGTCCTATGAGTGCTTCTATCACTTATTCTATAATTTATGTTACAGTATTTAAACTTATTTTATTTGTATATTATATGATAATCATATCAAGAAACAACTTTCATAAATTACAGTAGCTGCTCTTGAAGAACGCAAACAATTTTTTTTTTCTCAATGGTTTTAAAAACTGGTAACATAAATTATTGATGGTTTAATATAAATTATGTTTATTATTTATTATATTGATAATTGTTTTACAAATTTTTAGGTGTCTCAATATGCTGATAGAATTGATAAGCAACTTTGTATATTGAGTAACCCACCATCCAAAATGGTTAAATCTTATAATGCATATGTGGTGAATGGTTTTCGATTTCATACACATGCATACGAGGAATCAAAAAATACAATGAATAATGGAGTTTACTTGAGAGGATCACATCATAGAGAAACTGAAGTTGACTTTTATGGCATTTTGGATGAAATTATTGAGTTGTGTTATCTAGGATAGAATTACATAACAATGTTTAAATGTCGGCGCTTGGATACTGAGAGAGGCTTGCATGTTCATCCGACTCATGGAATTGTTGATATTAAATATAAAAGTATTCTTGCAGTAAATGAACTATTTTTACTGGCTCAACAGGCACATCAAATTTATTATGCAAAGTACTATGCTACTTCAAGAGACTTGAGCAATTGGTGGAGCATAATAAAAATGAAATCTCGAGAAAATCAGTTTACTCAAAATAAATGTGGTTCCACTGAAGTGGAAGGAATTGAAATTTTTCAAGAGGCTGCTCAAAATCCATCTGATTCACAAAGAGATGTGAATATCAATGTTGACACCCCATAATTAAGGATCGATGGTGATGAAGTTGTTAATGATGTTACAAATGAATTTGAAATGACAAGAGATGCTGAAACTGAAACTCATATGGATATTGATGATGCTGAGGAGGAAGATGAATACATTGACATTGACAGCTATGGAAAAGAGGATGAAGATGAACATTGACATAGTTAAATGCTAATTATAATTATAACTAATATATATCTATATATAATAGTTATTTTCAACTATCTGCTAACAAAAATCATTTTGTGTTTCAGATGGACCCTGAGCTATTTCTCGAGTTGCAGGAGGCTGACCTACCGTTGGATGAGGGGGATTTTGGATCATCTGACCCTTAGCCTACTAGCGGTTCAGGGGGTATGCGGAGGGGGCACGGTCTTACACGACTGATGATTCCTGACCCTATCCTTGAGCGATGTCCACATCTTGATTTCGATCCACGCACACGGAGGTATGGTGACCTGTATATTTTAGTTAGATTTCATTAATTTATTTATATATATACTAATTGTTTGATTATTTATTCATTTTTCACAGTTTTTCACATGTAGCTATTGGACATGGGAGCGCTATCTTGCGCAATTATTTTTCTCAGCCATGGATCACATGGGAACAAATTCCTATTGATGTGCGTCGCGACATGTTCCATTATTGGCTGGTACGTAAATAAATAATATTTATTTTGAAATTTATTTTATTAAAAACTTGATATTATAAATTATTTGTAGGGTTTATGGTATCCTATCGATGGTATCATGCACAAATATATCCACGCGACATGGCAGGTTTCTATGCATGACCGTTTCTGTCAGTTTTTGCACAATTTGAGAAGGACAACCATTAAGAAAGCAGGGGTGACAGAATTTGATGAGTCGTGTAGAGCCCACCGACCAGAGTAAATTTCACCTCATGTTTGGGATGGATTATGTTTACACTGGTTGGGTGGTGGATTTCAGAGGAGATCTTCAGTGGGACGACAGAACTGGGGGAGACAGGAGGTGACGTATCGAGCTGGTAGCCGTATATTCAGTTCGCATAGAGAGCATCTGGTAAGTATATTTTTTATATATTTTATATAACTTTAAATATAAATAGTTTATTTTATATTTCTGTAGGCAGTAGAGTATCCCAATATTACGGAGTTAAATGTTTATCGGAGGATGTACAGTGATCCAGCCACTGGAGAGATTAAAGGTGATTTCCAGCGTCAGATTGTGGTTAGTATTATTTTTTCAGTTTGACAATTAACTGCATATAATATTTTCACAATTTTAATTTTAAATTGGAATCGAAGAAGTCATATGAGGCTGTGACCTCTCAGACACAGGATGAAGGTCAGGACGAGACGACTGAGCAGACTAGTGCTCACCATTTTGATGAGGCGGCATGGATGCAGGCGACTCAGTATGGCTTTGAGAATTTAAGAGTAGTTGGAATCAGCTCTCATTTGACTCCTGATACTTATTATGGTACTGCTGTGATGTCGGTGTCCAACTCGAGAGGAGATCGTGGAGAGGCATCATCTTCTGGATCACATTATCAGGAGTAGTTGCGAGCTCAGGCTGAGCTTATAGAGACTTTGCAGAAGCAGAAAGAAGAGATGTGTCGGCAGCAACAGCAGCAGGAGCAGCATTACGAGGAGCAGATACGTCAATAACAACAACAACATCACGAGCAGATGGAGTACATGCGTTGTCTGACTCATATTTTAGGGATGGAGTTTCCTCCACCAGCTCCTTTAGCTCCTCCACCTCCTCCAAAAGATGACCCCCAATGATTTTTTTTATGTTACAAACATTTGAATTTAACACTGTAATATGAATTATTTACATTTTCTGTCTTTTATATCGGTGAAAATATTATATAATTTAATTTTTAATATTTTATTATTTTTTTATATATTTTTTTTGAATATTGAGAATTTTAATATTTTTTATTTTTTTATTGTTTTAATAATAGTAATATTATTTTTTCATTAATCGTAATTTTATTAAATTTTATTTTTTTAAAATTAATTTATTATTTGGGATGGGACCTTTTACAACAGGGTTCCATTACAAATAGTCTAACTAAATATTTTTAAAAACATATTTGCGATGGGACTACTTGCCCGTCGCAAATACTTTGTTGCAACAGGCTCATCGCAGAACGTTATATATATATATATATATTTTACGATGGGACAAGGGCCCATCGCAAATAGTTTTTGCGAAGAGACCATCACGAAAATGTTTATGTATATATAATACATATAATTGGAGGCTTATTTGCGACGACGATGTTTTTCGTCACAAATAAGATTTTTTGCGATGGGCCCGTCGCAAATAATTGTATTTGCGATGACGTTTTCTGCAACGGGCTATTTGCGACGGGGCCTCGTCGCTAAAGCCTATTTGTGATGGGATCCCATCGCAAATAGGCCGTCGAAATTACCAAGAATTCCAGTAGTGAATAGATAAGAAGTATCCACTCTATGAGTATTTTAAGAATAAAGTTTATTCCTTTTGAGATGAGAAAGTTCTTGGATACTTCATAATGATTAAGGAGATTTTTTTTAGTTTTAGGAGACTAAAATGCATGATCATTCTAGTCCTTGTGATATCCAAAATTATTTCCCCTTTCTTAGAACATTAGGTCACACTATTCATGAGTGCTTTGTTTTTAAGGATATCCTCTAGAATATAGTTGATTATAGATAGGTAAAATTGGTAAATCCACTAGTACAAGTTGTATAGATTCCTACCATTTCTCCAAGAAAGAGAGTGAATGAAAAGAAGTTACAAGTATTGGTAAAAAAATTACAATGATTGGATGACCATAAATATGGTATATTTAGCTCATTCCATCTGTAGGGGACAACTAAAATAGCCTATTTTGATCCTAGTCTCTTCTACCATAGTGTTTCAAACCTCATAAAAAATGCGGTCATATAAGATCCAATATTCAAAAAGAGGGAGTAACTGAAAAGGTAAGAGTCAAGAATAGGAATAAGAACCCATAACATTTCCCAATTCAATCCCATCCCTCTCAAATTTCATGCCTTCAGTAATGAGAGAATGGGTGACATCCCAACAAACAGTACCATGGGTGCCACCTCACCAAACAGAACACTCATCAGATGAAGAAATACTCTTAGGTTATGTTAACTTTTTTTATTTAACACACCCTTAATCTGATTATGAATATGCATAAAAATCCTAGTACCCAATATCTATTCAGAGAATTGGAGACATGAGCTGTAGAAGACGAGGGATTGTGGAAGATGTAGTCGTGGATAATCTTAATATCCTATAAATATATCTTCTAAATCGATATACATAGTCGAAACCCATAGGAATACAAGCGACACCAATAGGAGCATGAAGGCACCCCATAATATTTAAAGAGTCATCCAAAACCAATTATTTTGGAAGACTGACCGGAGGATGTGAAAATGTCCAACCAGCCTAGAAAAGTGGGAAGAGTAGTTTGATCCAATCCACCAGTGACAAGTGTTCATTTAACTTCTATTAAAGTTCCCAATACATCTTCTTCAAACACTTTATCCCATAAGGCACATGCCAAGGAATGACCGCACATTGAGAAATGTAGATCTTGGGCTAAAAAATATGACATCTTGAAATAGTTGGTTGTGATCCTAGCCAAAATTTTAATCTTGAATTATCTTAATTTATAAAATGATATTTGAGAAGTTATTGTAGAGGCCTTATTAAGACCTCAATATTTTGAAGATGAGGTTACCACTGCTGAATTATATCATGTAGAGATCGATTCTAGGGAATTCCATGAATCAATACCCTTTATATAGAAGGATAGGGAAACTGTCACACAAGGTCACATCAGACCCTTTTATGTATCTAGAAAGATGAATGACACTAGAATCTGAATAGATTTCATTGACAATATATCATGAATTGACCTCATTCCAATCTGGATGCTCTGTCAATTGGGTTATAACAAAACCGATTTGTCCTCTTTTACTTTAAAACCTCAAGGTTATGAAATGAGTGAGAAAAAACCCCTTGTCCAAATCAAGATTAGAGCCCAATTTAGAGACCACATATCTGAATCTGAATTCTTGGTTGTTTGTAAGGATACAAATTTCAATGTCCTATTATCGATACCTTGGTTTTATGATCACACGATAGTTCTATAATCATACCATCAATGTATCAAATACTGCGTTAATAGAAAAATTAGGACATTGTATGGTTATATAGATCCATTTGAACCTTGTGAATCTCAATATATTGATGTAATATTATACCAAAGAGAAGGAAAATAATCCATGATTGATGATGTTTCTCAAGTTATCACTCTAAATGGTTTAGAAATGACCCCAAATAACCCATTTAAAGTACTGGAAAATGGATATATATTTACCACCAATCAAATTTTGGTGAAAAGTTCAGATTTGGTAATGTATTGATCATTATTCATCATATTAGTCACATAATACAAACTCAATAATGTAGAATAATTGTATGACACTTGAAATGGCGATAACACACCATGTGAAAATTCCCACACCTTGTCCTCAGATTCTTAAAAGACCCCTAAATCATCATATGGATTAGAAGAGGCTCTCATATCACTAATAGAGAGTGAGAATGTATCTATCCCATTTTAATAATGTTAGGATGTTGATACCACTTCTACCCCTTATATAATTGAAGAAGAGATAGAAAAAGAAAAGGACCTCATAGATGTGTCTCCATCATTTGAGGAAGGTGTCTCCACAAAAATTGATGAGATATGGAAAATAAATATAGGCACAAAGAATGATCTATGACCAAAATTGATTAGTGAAAACATGAATTTATAAGAACAAGATATATATATCTATTTTATAAAGCATCAATGAGATGTTTTCACCTATAATTACACATAAATTTCAGGCCTCGATCCCAATATAGCTACCCACCACTTGGAATTTCTAGAGGATCACCATGGTTATAAGAAGACAACTAGAAGAATGCATCTGAATAATACTACTAAGGTTAAAGATAATGTTGATGTGATTATCAAATATAACTTTAAATGAGAGGTCCAATACTCAAAATGTCTCACTAATATTATCCTATTCAAGAAGAAGAATGGGAAGATTAGTGCTTGCATTGATTTTAGGGATCCTAACTAGCCTTTTTCAAAAGATTATTTTTCAGTCCCGATTACAAAACTTTTGATTGATGAAAATTCTAGTTATCAAGACCTCTCCTTTATGGATGGGTATTCAGAATACAACCAAATATGAACATCCCTTAAAGATGAAAAATCTACCACTTTTAGGTAAAATAAAGGAAGATACTGCTATTGGGGATGCCTTTTGGATTGAAAAACATCAACTCCACTTATTAACGTGCCATGCATCATATTTTCTAACCCTTCCCAGGGAGAACTATTGAGTGTTACGTTAATGATCTAGTGATCAAATCCCAGAATTTCTCTAATCATCTTACTGATCTTGAGATCATTTTCAACAAGCTACAATATCATAGATTAAGAATGAACCCTTTAAAAATTACTTTCATGGTTACCTTAGGAAAGTTACTTGGTTTTATAGTATGTCACCATGTTATTAAAGTTAATCCTGATAAAACCAATGTTATCCTTGAAATTAAACCTCCTCAAAATCTCAAATAATTAAGAGGGATTCAGGGACGCCTCACCTATATATGATTCTTTATAGAAAGCCCTATAGGGAAATGTTTACGATTCACTAGACTAATGAATAAAGGAGTTAACTATTAGTGGACTGATGATTTTCATGAAGATTTTGACGGTCTTAAGAAACAACTTTTGATTCCTCTAGTATTAATACCCCTATTGATGGAAAGCCATCATTTCTATATGTGAAAACCTTATAGAAATCACTAGGAACTTTTATTGCATATAATAATGACATAGGGAATGATAATAGTCTCTATTATCTTGAAAACACTATGCTTAGTAACAATACTTGATATTAAAATATTAAGAAAAATTGACTTATGATAATCATTGCAGTTCAGAAAATGAGGCACTACCTGTAACACCATTACATCTACTTAGTCTCTGATAATAACCTACTCAAATAAATGCTCAATCGTCCCTTTTTAATGAGACTTTTAGCATGGTAGGAAGCCTTTTTACATTATTTTAACATTCAATTCATACTAAAAAATTCAATAATGAGACATGTATTGGCATATCTTCTTGCAGAGTATCCTTATATTGAAAACACACTATTGGAAACTCAGTTGATGAATAATTATTCTCTATCCAGGACTACCCCCAGACATGATAGATGTACTTTGACGATGCCTCTAGGATCTCAATATGGAAAATAATGGAAGACCCCAAAATCAATAGATTTGATTTGTGATTCATCCCTATCTATCTAACCAAGAAAGTTCTACCTTATTCCTTATTTTGATAAAAATCTTCACCAATAATGAGGCATAATAGTAAGACCACATTGGAGGTTTGAAACTAGCACTGAAAATTCTAGTATCCCATATAAAAGTCAAAGGCGATTCATAGCTTGTAATCAAGAATATCAATAGTGACTATACCATTAAAAAGGAATAAATGATTACCCTTATTGATTTTGTACATGGGTTGATGTAATAATTACACTTAGACCCAACAATGACTCACATATTTCATTTTAAAAACACCCAGGAAGATGCAGTAGCTAATATGAATACATCCTTGGAATATCTAGATCAGGAAAAAACATTTATCAACATTGAACATCACATAATGGTATCACCATTCATTAGTAATAACATGGAAGAGATCACCAATGTTAATTATATCCCTAAACAAGATGATTTTTTGAATGGATAGATGTATCCCATATTAGAATACCTCAAAATGGGAATTATTTCTTTATACATAATAAGAAAAGAGTAAACCTAATGTTGGGAAATCAACTTTACCATTTATGATGGTCTAAACTCTTAAAAATTCCTTTATAAATAAGGATTTTATATAGTCCTCCTTGGATGCATTGAAGGAGGGGGGAATCTCATTTTCATGAAGGGTGTCCATTGTAGGTTCTAGGTGCAGTGGAAGCATCAGATGGGTCATGCCCAACTTTTGTTTTTATCATGATCAATGATTAATTTGATATTTACATGATGATAAAAACCATGATTAACAGAATTGAATCAAAGAATAAATACAATGGATACATATCAGAATTGAAGCACAAGATCATCACATATTATTTATAGTTAATTTAAGCAATTAAAAAATTACCTTACATGAAATTATTTCTTCATTTATGGATCTAAAAATGGATCTATGTTGTACCATCATTGTGTTTTAGGAATCAATGTTAGATTACCTCTAGTAGTTATCCACACATGGTCCATGAATCTCTGTACACCACTATAAGAATATCTGGGTGATAGCATGGTAGGTCATGTCGCTTGCGTTATTAACCTTTGATCACTTCGAGAGTCACTTCTAAAGGATTCTTCTTGATCTCTATATACTTGAGAGTAGAAGGTAGAGGAAGATCGTTCTCCGTTCTTGGGAGAGTTCTTGGGGAGGGTCCTCACTAGGGCTTGAGAAGATTTTCTCCAGCTGTCATTGTGCACAACAAAAAGAAATTGGATCTCCTAAAAAATAATATAATTGTGTTCATATACCTCTAGGTTAGAAATAAATAATTGAACAAGTTCCCTTTATTATTTACTTAATCCATGCATAACCCTGTTTCTATAATAATAATAATATCATTATTTATTGAAATGTACTAAACTCGCAAATTAAATTAAATATTATTTAATAAAATATTATTCAATCTATATTATTTCTCACCAGAGCATTAAACTCGGTCTACCATTACTCTTATTAATTACCAGGCCTTGAATAATGAATATTTATTTAATAAATAAATATCACTATATTATTCTCTAATAAATAAATAAATATTATATTCAATAAATATAAAATAAATATTGATTAAATATTATGCTCACATAAAATTATCTCAAATAATTGGTGATGAAATATATGCGATCTAGAAAATATGAATAATTATTAAACCACATACAAGAATAATATTTATTCAACTTGTTAAATAATAAATAATAAATAATAATATATTATTTAATTGAGATTCTAGATAAAGTTAGTGTGTGACCCTCTAGGAATATTTCTCAGTGGCATTAGATAAAGCATCCTAAAGTCCAAGGTTGGTGTCTAGTAACACGCTAAGGCACCCATAGTGAAATAAGTTAATGAATCAACAATATAATACCTTATATAGATTCTTACTGTGTAATATAATCCCTTTATCATGATATATCTAATCAAGCAGGTTGCATACTGGTGCCATCAACCTATATGCTCGATGTCTCTTTATTTGAATTTTCGGAAATCAAACTTTTCTATAGAATACCATGGCCATGGATTTTATAGGATATATCATTTCTATCAAAATACCTAAGATATCAACTATAATTAAAGAACAAAAGGTACAAATCATTTTTCACATTAGTTATTAATGAAATATTACTCGTGATGCACCCAATATGTCCTACCTCACCACGAACATACTTCATCACAGTTTTCATCAATACATCAAAGTATGTGACTTATAACACTCATTAATAGTAATATTAAAATCTAAGGATCAATACACATGTCCAAATATAAGAACATCCAATGACAGATAAATGTGGAGTTCCTACTGGCAGGCCTCATTCTTATAATATCCTATACTAGATATTACCAAGGGTGTACACCATGAGAAGGTTTCTAAAATTCCTACAAGTCTCCAACCCTAATAGACTATATCATTTGTATCCCTCAAATTATTTTATATGGATATAGAACATCTATCTAAGAATACTATTGTGGAACTTCTGAGTTCTCATCATAGTGGGGAACTACCATGACCTTTCTGTGCGACAACCACTCTTAGGACTTTATCACATACTATGTCATCCAGAAGAAAAATCATGATATGATAAGAAGTTTATTAATATTAAAAACAATGAAAAAAAGATACCATAAGGTACATAGAAGTTGGTTCTATGAAAACAACTTCAACCAACTCCCACTTTCACTAGATCCAACTACTAATAGCCTTAAGTCCACTAGTTCTCACATGATGCTCATGATTCTACTGAGATTGGATTTTAGTCAAGGGTTACACTACGTTCTCTTATGTAGAAACTCTTATTACCGCAAGTTCAACCCTTTGATTAAAATCCATCAGTAGGTGATACTTCCAGAGTATGTTCTTTGTACACTAGTGTGACCTTGGATCTTTTTCCAGAGCCACCATTACAGTATTATCATAATATGATATGATTGGATATTTAATTCTAGGAACTAAATCAAGATCCTGGAAAAGTTTTTGTATCTAAAAAAATTCCTTGGATGCATTAGAAGCTACTATATACTCAGACTTCACTGTAGAATCAGTAGAAAATGGCTTCTTTGAACTCTTCCTGCTCATAGCTCCTCCATTAAGACAGAAAACATATTATAACTGCAAATTCAGATCATTCTAATATGTTTTAAAACTAGAATAAATATAACCCCAAATGACTAGATCCTATTCTCCTCCATACACTATGATCATATCCTTAGTTCTTCTCAAATACTTGAGGATAGACTTAACAATAGACCAATGTTGTTCTCATGGATCTTCTTGATATCTTCCTACCATGACCAGTTCATATGCAACATCATGTATAGTATATAACATGGCATACATGATTGATCCTATTATTGAAGATTATAAGATCTTTCTCATTCTCTCTTTCTCCTATTGTGTATGAGTACACATTTTCTTTGAAATATGTATACTATGTGACACTAGAACTAATTACATCTTAGATTGTTTTATACTAAATCTCTTTAGTATCTAGTCAATATATGTACATTGACTCAGTACAAGAAACCTCTTGGATATATCACAAATGATCTTCATCCCTACAATAAGGATTCTTCACCTAAGTCCTTAATAGAGAAACACTTGTTCAACCAATCCTTAAGAAACTGTAAGATTGATATGTTATTTCCAATAAGTAATATGTCATCAACATATACAACTAGGATAATGATCACATTCCCATTAAATATATTTTAAACAAATGGATCACATTTATTCTTAATGAAACCAAATTCTTTTGTAGCTTCATTGAATCGAATGTTCCATGACCTATATGCTTTCTTCAATCCATAAATGGATATATGAAACTTGAAAATACTTTTGACATAACCTGGAGTCACAAAACCTTCTAGTTGTGTCATACAGACATCTTCCTGAAGGTTACCATTAAGGAAAGTTGTTTTGACATCTATCTTCCAAATCTTAGATTCATGGTAAGTTACTATAAAAATAATAATTCTAATGGATTTAAAAATAGAAACTGGTAAAAAGATATCATCATATTCAATTCCTTGATGTTTTTAAACCCTTTAGCCACTAGAATTGCTTTATAGGTATTTACTTTACCTTCTATATCTAGTTTTCTATTGAATACCCATTTTCACCCTACAACATTTATATCAACTGGTGCATCGAAAAAAACCCAAACATGGTTTTGCTACATGGAATCCATTTTAGAATTCATGGATTTTTACCATATTATAGATTCTGAGCTCTCTACTACCTATTTGTATGAGTGAGGTTCATCATTATCAACCAATAACGAGTCACCATATTTGGTGACTAGAAAACCTTATCTCTCTAGTTCTCTTACCTCTCTAGTGCTCCAACATAGTACTTGTGTTTTAGAAAATACTTCTTCTTTGAGGACCTGTGGAATCTATTCATGTATCAACTATTGTATATCTTGAGCATCAACTTCATTGAATACAATCTTTCCTCACTATACATTTTGAATACGTACTCCCTCTCAATAAAGATGAATTGTTTAATGAAAATAAATTTCTGTTCTGAGAGTTTTATAGGTAGTATCCCTTTGTTTCCTTAGGATACCCTATAAAGATACACTTTATCCCCCAGGGTGTTATTTTGTTTCCTAAAAAGGCCTTAACAAGTTCCTCACAACCCCATACACATGTATGTGACAAAACATGGTTCTTTCAACTTCATAAATTGATGGGAATTTTATTTTCCACTTTAGTCAGTACTCAATTTAGTGTTTATTCCATAGTCTATAATGAATATCCCCAAAAGGATAATGGAAGATATACATTAATCATCATCAACCTTACCATTTCTAACAAGGTATGATTCCTCCTTTCACTAACATCATTCCACTATGGTGTGTAAGGTGGAGTGAGTTGAGATGGAATCCCAAAATCTTGAAAAAAGTTAATAAAATATTGGTTAAGATATTCACCACCTCAATCCAATCGAAGATTATTTATCTTCTTTCCAAGATGATTCTCTAATTTATTTTTGAATTCTTTGAAATTCTCAAAGTACTGAGACTTACACCTCATTAAGTAGACATATCCATATCTAATCAAGTCATCAATAGAAGTTATGAAGTAAGAATATCCACCTCTTTCTTCTACCATAAATTGTTTACACACATCAGTGTGTACCAATCCTAAAATCTCTATGGTCCTTTCACCCAATCCAATGAATGAAAATTTGGTCATTTTTACTTGTAAAAAAGCATGTCATATATCAAGTGTTTTTAGATCAAAAGAGTCTCAATAAACATTTTGATAGAGCTTTGTCAAATGCTTCTCATTTACATGACCAATATAGTGATTCCATAGCTTGGTGTTATATGATTTGTATGAACATGATTCATTTTCTATTTCCAATACTTGGTTTTCATAAGTTAATACATAAAGACCATTATTTAAATAATTCATACCATAAAATATGTTTTATTTATAAAAGAAACAACTTTTATCCATAAACATAAAAATAAAACCATCTACATCTAGGAATGATATATAAATTATGTTATGGGTAATAGTTGGTACATAATAACAATCTATTAAAACCAATACCCTTCCTATTGGAAATGAAAGGCGGTAGTCTCCAATGGATAGAGTAGCCAACCTCACACCATTGGCAGCTTGAAGATCCACCCCTCCTTTAGAAATATTTTAGAATCTACTTGGTTCATACATTTGGATAAAAATGTGATCACCACAAGATATATCTAATACCCAATGTGTAGATATTGAAATATTACATTTGATAACGTATTCATATTTACCTTCCCCTTTATTTTTGGTACAATTATTCTTATAGTGTCCTTGCTTGCCACATGAAAAACATACTGCCTTCTTTTCCTTGCCCTACCTCTGGATCTTCCTCTTCTTGGAAGGACGTTTCTCAAGAGATTTATACTTTTTATGAGTCTTGTCCCCATTCATGTTGTTCTTCCTTTTCTTATTCACTATAATTATCGTGAGTTTTTTTATGCCCCATGTCCTTCTCCAGTTGGTAAATCAAAGTAATAAGTTCTAAAAGAATATTATCATTATTTATCATGTTATAATTAATAATAAAACTAGATAAGGTACTGGGTAGTGAGTAAAGTATGAGATTTGTGCACAACTCATCTAGTAATTTAATCCCTAACATGTCTATGCATTTAATGTAGCCAATAATCTTGACTACACGAGGCCCAGCTGACATAGACTCTACAATATTAGTTATAAACAACACATCAGAGATCTCATATCTCACTTATATCTCCTTATCTTTATAGATATCCTAAAGGCGAGACATCATGCTATACGCATCCATGTCCTCATATTTCTTCAAAATCTCATTGTTCATGAATGATAGCATAAAAAAATGAACATCTGTAGCATTATTTAAATTTTTCTCATAAAGGGATAAAAATTACTTACTAACTTCATTACCAGGAGCATCGGGAATAGGTTCTTCCAGCACATACGATTTCCTTTCATGGCATAGGATAATGTGTAAATTCCTTTTCCATTCTTGGAAATTCATGTTAGTGATAAGGTTATTCTTCTCAAGTATGGATCATAGTCATATTTTTGAAGTTATTTTATCACCCTGTCCACAAATAAGATTATTATACTTTATTACTTTATCAGATAAAATTTAGGCAAATAAATAAATATTATATTTATTAATCTCCCACTATTTTATTGAAACCTAATGCCCTCACCATTGGAATTTGAATATCCTATTTCTTGTAAATTCTAGTGGAAAAGATCCATATTCCCCTTCTTATCACCCCAAATTTGGATGGTTAAGAAATTTGAAGGGTTTTAGGTAGGGATTCCAAATTCCAACTACATTAACTCACAGTTCCTTGATCTATTGAGTAGACTCCCCAATCCTGAAATCCTTAAATTGGATTTCCTCTAACATTTCCCCTCAGATACACCAAGTCCTGCATTGGTAGTCCACCATTTATGTGAACTAAGTTACGTCAACCCAAAAATTCAAGTTAGAATTCCTCATTAATTTAAAGTACCCCAACTTTGGTTGGTCTAGAAATTTGAACTATGGTTTGATTTTAACTAAAGAAGTGGAAGGCTATACTAACTTAATATATATATATATATATATTCAATTGATGTATTTTATCTTATATGTGTAAATTTCCAATTATTATCTTTATTACATGATTTTTAATATTAATACTTAAGTGATTAACCATGTATTAGATAATATTTACACATAATCAAATTAAGTTCTATCTTGAATTCTTGTTAATTAATTAATTCATGTGATCATGAAAAAACATACATAATGAAATAACCATGAAGCATGATAGAAATAATATAATAAATTCGTATGATCATGAGATTTTTATAATGGCCAGTTTATCTAGTGGATGATAAAATAACCATTGACCTAGGGTAAAAACAACATTAACCAATTAAGGTTCATGTTGCAGATTTCCACATACCCACCTATGTATCTCTCTTGGATTGGTTTCGACTCAACTCCAAACATGAACCACCTCCACTAGATTGGGAGATCCATCCATTACATATGATTTTACTCACATGTAGGTGAGGGGAACCCAAATATTGGTTAATAGATTTACATTAAATAAACAAAGGACCCACATACCATTACATAATGAGATTAGATATGAAACACATTCCAATAAATTTATTTAATAATAAATTAAATGAAACCAATCACATACAATGGTCTGGTCGAGGCTCGTGATCATCTATATTCATGCAACAAATTACACATTTAATAAAGTTAGCATTCAATTATGGTCATTCTTATTTAAGATAAATCGTGCTTAAATAAATTAATTATCTCCTTTAACTAATCAATTATTCTATCTTAATTATCATTCAAATTTCCTTGATATTTTCATCCATCATAAGTTTAAGAAAATTAATTAATTTTATTTGAAATTAATCATGTAAAAAATTTAACTTGGAGGAAACACAGTGAGTACCCTTCTAAACTACCCAATTTATATTATACTAGTATACTATTTACTCTTATAACACGTGGCATACATGATTTATCATATAATATCATGACATGTACTATCAACTTAATTATCACACAATTTACGTGTTTTTTATTTTTATGTAGCATGTAATGCTTAAATGTGCATATATTAATAACTGTAATAAATCTTATACATGATATGTAGATTTAAACATTGCACAGAAATTAATTAAAAATTTATATATATATATATATAAACTCATCACTTGGCATGTACTATCAAATTAATGTCCAAACGTAAGTACATATTGATAAGGTTTTCATAGTATAATAAATTAATTTTAATTATGCATAATTTGGTAAAAGTACACAGTGTGTACATTAAAGATACACGATGTGTATTATTCCCACCATCTATCCACGACACACACCTAGAGACTCAACATGTAACTGTGACATGGAAAAGTTTGGAGTACATGATGTATACACGGGATACATGATGTGTGGTATATGGGTTACTTGACTATCGATCATGTAGGCCATTTAAGAAGATACACCACCTGTCTATGACTAAAGGTCTACATGTTGTGTATTGAAGTTACACAATATGTACTCCAGATGACTGTGAACTAGGATGTCCCAATCAACACATGGTGTATAATTAAATTCACCGCATGTAATAAATGCACACAACTTGAATCAATTCTGAACTAATTCATGGTGCATTAAACACTAGTACATGGAGTGTACCTCCGGGTTACATTGTGTGTACTCTTGTGTTATCTGGATAGATTATTTGGAACCTCCGAATGAGATATTAAAATTTATTTCATTCATAAAATTAATTGATTTGATTATATTTATGATAAATGAAGAGGAATAAAATAGATATAAAATTCCGATTAAAGAATGATTAAATCGGAATTGAAAACCAATAATAAATGTGTAAATCAATCACTATTATTTAAATAATTATGGGACCCCTCTAATACCACTTATAGGTTCTGGGTGTAGAAGAATCATTAGATGTTTCATGCCCACCTTTTTTTTGTCATGATCGATGACTAATCTGATATTTATAGGATGATAAACACCATGATCAATAGAATTGAACCAAATAATATAGACAATGGATAAATTCTAGAATCAAAGTGCAGGATCATCACATATTATTTATAATTTATTTATGAAATTAAAGAGTTACATTATGTGAAATTCTTTCTTCATTGATGAATCTAATGACAAATCTATATTGAAATATCTTTGAGTTATAGTAATGACGATTAGATTCCCTCTAGCGGTGATCCACATACTATCCATGAATCTCCGAATTTTTCCATAGGAATCTCTGGGTGCTAGCATGGTAGATCCTATTACTTGAATCATTTTCCTTTGATTTCCCCTAATCACTTCCAAAGTATTCTCCTTGATATCTCTAGACTTAAGAGTAGAAGGTGGAGGAATATCTCTCTTCATTATTGGGAGCATTCTTGGAGAGGGATCTCTCTTGGGCTTGAGTGGATTATCTCCGGCTGTTATTGTGCACAATAAAATGAAATTGTCTCTCTTAAAAAATAATGTTATAATATTTATATACTGCTAGGTTTAGAAATAAATAATTCCATAAGTACCCTTTATTATTTATTTGATCCATAAATAATCCCATGTCTATAATAACAATAATATTAATATTTATTCACATGTTCTAAACTTGAGAATTAGATTAAATATTGTTTAATAAAATATTATTCAATATATATTATTCCTCACCAGACCATTAAACTTGGTCCTCCATTCCTCATTAATATTTATCAGGCCTTGAATAATAATTATTTATTTAATAAATAAATATCAATGTATTATTTTCTAATAAATAAATAAATACTATATTCACTAAATAACAAATAAATATTTATTAAATATCCCGATCGCATAATATTCTCTTGAATAAACGGTGATAGAATATATGTGATCAAGAAAACATAAATAATTATCAAACCACATGTGGGAACAATATTTATTCAACTTGTTAAATAATAAATAATAATATATTATTTAATTGAGATTCTGGATACACTTAGTGTGTGACCCTCTAGGCCTTTTTCTTAGTGGCATTGGAAGGAGCAGCTTAAAGTCTAAGGTTATCATCTAGAAACACACCAAGAAACCCATAGAGAAGGAAATTAACATTACAATGAAATAATACATCATACAAATGTTTACTGTGTAATATAATCCATTTATTATGATATCTATAATCAATTAGGTTTCATACTGGTGTCATCAACCCATGTTCTCAATGTATCTTTCTTTGAATTTATGGAAATCAAACTTGCCTATAGAACATTGTGGGTATGGATTTATTTAGGCTATATAATTTCCATAAGAGGGCTTGAGATATCAACTTATGTTAAATAATAGAAGGGAAAAATCATTTATCACATTTTTCATTAATGAAATATTACTCATGATGCACCCAATGTATCCTACCTCTCCATGAACATATATCATCACTATTTTCATTAATACATCAAAGTATGAAACTTATAAAACTCATTAATAATAATCATAAAGTCTAAGGATCAATACACATGTAAAAAGATAAGAACATCAACAACACATATAAATGTGGATTTCCTATCGATAGGTCTTATTCTCATTAAACCCTACACTAGATATTACCAAGGGTGTACAACCAGATAAGGTGCTTAAAAATCCCATGAGTCTCCACCCCTGATATCCTATATTATTTGTGTCCCTCAAATTATTTCATCCATCTATAGAAAATATATTTAAGAATACCGCCATGGAACTTCTGGGTTCTCATCATAGAGGGGAACTGTTATGATCTTTGGGTGAAACAACTACCCTTAGAACATTATCACATACTATATCACAAAAAAGAACAATCATGATGTGATAAGGAGTTTATTAATATTTAAAACAATGAAAAAATGTTACCATAAATTACAAAGAAGTTGGTTCTAGGGAACCAACTCCAATATCTATGTAGGTTCATGTTGTGCTCATCAATTAGGGGTCAAGATTTCCCATCAAATCAGGTGTCTTGGGTATTTCTGGTCTTCAATGACACATGATTATATAGAATTCACCAATAAATTTCAATCTATTAAAATATATTCTAACTCCATTCATGAACCCCCAAAATTATCGCATATCACCAAATATTCATGGATATTTTCTATTTGAGGAATAAATGTCATGGGTTCATATACCCCAATAATATCTAGGCAGGTCAAGTACATCCTTAATACTGATGACTTCTTTTACAAGTGGGATGAGGCTATATTTTTCAAGGAAATTGGGACAAAGTCTATCATTAGTTTTGTGAAGACAAACATTATTACCTGATTTAGTGTCCCTCATAAAATTTTGATGGATATGGGAAGTAACTTATGATATTCTTAATTGAAAAGGATGTATCAAAAATTTTAAATTTAGTTTAACCACTCATCCTACTACCATGTAGTGATAAATGGATAAATAAAGGATTTTAATAAAACTATGTCAAATATAATCTAGAATATGGTGGAAAAATATAATACATCTTAGCCTAATAAAAATTTTCATGCTTTGTGGGACCATAACACTATATCCCGCACTTCCAAACAAGTGACCACATATTCAATTTTCTATTGAATTTAAGTAAATATATCTATTGAGGTCAAGTTACTTTCGATCTACATTTCCATTGTGATTAGTTTTCTGCATATGAGTAATCCCAAAAGTGATTGGATGAGTTTGAATGAATTGATGATAGAAGTTTGTGTACCCTGCACAACTTGGAATTCGATCAAAATTGAGTATCATAATCCTTTAATAAGAAATTTCACCTTCGATCATTCCTATAAGGGTATTTGGTATTAGATTTTAGGACCCCAATGATACTTGGGAAGAAACCTCCAAAACTTGAACCAAAGCAGGAGGGACATTACGTCATACACATTATATACTTTAATAGTGTCTATTACTTGGTCATAATGGATTGAGAACCTATCATTCCCTCTACCAATGCAATGTTTCTCAATAAATACTTCACATAATTCACCTCATTGGTTCAATCACCATGAATTTAAACTATGTGAAACCCACTGGTCAAATCTTTGTTACCTTAAACTGCAACAACCATAAGTCCGAGCTGCATAAATTTAAACTTCCAAGTATAAGTTTGGGCAAAATGTATTTAAAATTCCTATTACAAGTCCTAATAGTAATACTTTACACTATATAACAACAACATCATAGTCTAATGTCATTAAAATGTAGGACCACATCTCCACTATAAGATAACTAATCACATGGTGTGCGTGTGAAAGAATCCTTGGATGAAATATTAATATAATATGGGCAATATTACAATTAACTCCTATTTATCACACAGATAATGACTCATGTGATCTTAGGTTTTGAGATGATTATTCCAATTTACATGATTATGCTATTCCATAACCAAAATGAGGGAACATTTGATCTATTTTGCATGTCCTTAAACTACTTAGAGTGGCCTCCCTCATATGGCATGTTCCTATTTGCATATGATCCATATCTATGAAAGGAAATTCCTTAAAACTATGCCTGAATTGATTCCAATTCCAATGAGATACATATTGAATCCAATATCCCTCATCCAATTCCTAATAATAAGTAATAAAAAAATTCATCTCCCTATATGCGATCTAGATTAGTACGTTGAATTTTTATTTAAAGAAATACACGTGGCTTGATTCACATTCCTTTGGAATACATAGTGACCTAAAAATATTATATTATAGGTATAACTATGAATTTTGAAAATATTATTTAATAATTTTCTCCCCTTTCACACAAAAAATTAAAATTCCCTCCCTACATCTTGGTGCTTTCCCTTCTCCCAATTATGTTGGGGTTTCCTTTACTTGACATAAAGACAAGGTTCTTGAACTTCTCATATGGATTAGACTTATGTGAAACGAAACATCCATGTCCTAGGATCAAGTATTTAACCATTATAGCAACCATGTCCTAGTCGAACAATGTTAAACTACATACCAACATCCATACCATACAATGTTAAGCTGCATGGTTACTGTCTCTTCTGTTTGACATTAAACTGTTAGTTGGAAGTTCATCTAAAATTAATCTAAATTAATTAGGAAAACCCATTACTTATGGAATATTTATCCACTAAATTACATCTTCATCCATGTAGAATTATTTATCACCCAACCCACTTGTTCCATAGAGTGTTAATGCCCCTTCCTGCACATGTGTCAGATCTGTGCTGGGGAATTTCTCTAAAATAATTATATTTGGCTTTATTCCTATCAGTTAAAGATATGTATTAAATAATAGATCCCTTATCCTGGTCCTAGAAACATTTTTTCAAAATTTCCATCCACTCTACATATGATTAAACTCTATATAGGTATTTTCTTCAAGATAACTATATATGGATTGATTCTTATTCTGATGAGATACATAGTGATACCTAGACCCCTTATCCTAGGCCCAACCATAAAAAACCCTTTCCTTACATATGATCTAGATATTTTCAAGGAAATACTTATGAGAGACACACAAGGTTTAGTATTTTACTCTCGATAAGGTCACAACAAACCAATCATGATAGCCCAAGTCTAAGTGCCTCTGATATGCCTTTTGAACATTTTCCTTTCATAGACCAAAATTCATGTCTTGAGAAACTCATATTTCCATGAACCTTCCTTGGCTATCCATGACAAGAATGTTTGACTCCAAGGGACACCTTTATATTGGCTATGCATATGCACCCTGAAATGGCTCATGAACCAAAGGAATCTATATCATGAGGAGAAGATAATTTAATCTTGTATGACCTGAAAACATCACAGTAAAACCAATATTTGAATATGGTATGTGGTCATCCATTGCATACCTGTTTCATGCCATTGCTTCAAATCTAAGAGATTCAAGTTATTAATTATAATTATTCTCCCCATGTTCAAAAATTATTGGGTCATTCTTAGCCCATAAGCCTCATTTGAGTCATTAACCCCACCTCTTTAGTCTAATACCCATGAACTTCAACCACATGCACACCTTAATGGAATTAGTATCAATCAATATCTACCCACATCGAATATGTGTTCCATACATATTTATGTAATTACCAAGGTGTTTGAATTATTACTGAAGGAGTATATTCAAACTTGGGACAATATGACTTATAATTTTAAAGATCTTATCAAGGATGACATGAATAAAAAGGTAACTACACTTCATTAGTGATCATATAGGGAAAATGTTTCTAATAATATTAAACTCACCTTCAGTGATTTTTGTGAATTTTTATGGTGTTTGATGAACCTATGTTCTGATCTTGTGAGGTTTCCCACTTTTTCAACAAAATTTCTTTCTAAAAATAAAAATTTAATTTTTAGTTAGTCATGAAACTTCTTCATGACACAAGAGTTTAAATCCTCACAAATATTTCATGGTTATCAGTGATAAGATTATCTAGATCTAAGGGATAACTATATTTTTACTATGTATACTATGCCCCTCTAGGACCCCTACAAATGAAATTCATTTTTGAGGAAATGTGGTGCATTTGAACCACATAAAAATGAAATTCATTTATAGAGTGAGGTGGTGCCTTTGTGCTCCCCAAAAATGAAATTAATTTATGGGTCAGGGCATTGATTTTTCATCCTATGCATAGTGTCTGATATGCTACACGACTGAAAATTTTAGGAAATAAGTTTTTCTTATGCCATCTATAAATACCTAATAATCCCTTGGAAAAAAGTTAATAGATAGGAAAATGGGGAAGAAGGTAAAATTATGAGATAAATATCAAGAAGTTTCCATTTTAGAAAGATCAAGGTTTTTATGTCACCGTAAACCATAGGTAACATAATCACCATAAAGGAAGTGAAAACTTACCACAAAGGATCCATTCATAAAATGTCCTAGTCCTTAAAGGTTATCCTCCACAAAAGTTAGACTCTCCTAGTCATCTATAAATGAGATACTCTCCTTCGTGAAGGAATCTCTTCATGAAGTAGAATCCTTTATAGAGGATACCCTTTGTGATATCCCCATATTACATAACGATACCACTATGAAAAATGGTGAATCCCTAGGGTATTTTTCTCCCCACTATTAACACTCTACTTCTACATAGAATTTGTATTTATCTTAGTCCCTCTGTGAGGTATCCCAATATTTCTCTCACATCAACATCGAAACCTAAGGAAGTCCAAATTAAGACCCCCGAGTCCATTAGACCTATATGATCAAGGTATCAGGTACACCAGTGTTCCCACATTTCAATCATGCATTCCATTGGTAATGGAATTACCCCACTCGACCTACCTAATATATGGGATCCTTAGGATATTTTCAATCATGCATCCCCTTGGTAACAAGGATCTTAATCTTAGAGGTGGTGGCGAAAATATTCTTGGTTCATGCAGCGAAGCTTCCTCCCACATGATACCAAAAATGTGAAATGAATCATGAAGCATCCACACATTATTTTTTCTAATCAGTGGATATGTAAACCCCAATACAAGGTTTAAAAATAGATTGGAAGACAATGATGGGTATTCCTCCTAGAGTAATCCCCAAGTCTTTTATTCTCGCTACCCTATCGTAGCCCCTCCCTCTTCCATCAGTGGATAAGGAGTGAATTATTTATGGAATGCCTCCTGAATTAATCCCATATAATTTCTTATTGGATCTCATATCCATACTACCTCCCATACTCCATATTTCATCCATCAGTGGGTGAGGAAGAAAATTCATCTTTGGGATTCCTATTCAGTTATAAGTACCCTTTAATTAGGTATTCATGTAATGTGATTGATATTTAACTATCCCTTATTTATCACACTAAGAATGATTCATGTGGGATTAGGGATTTTTATATATTATTCCTCTATCATGATAATATGTCTACCTTAGGTCTATTTATTTGGTGTAAATCACAACATCTTCTGAACTATGTGGGCTTTGATTCATATCTTAAAGGGATACATAGGACACCTCCCTGAGGTTCAAACCTAACATTATAAACTCACCCTCATCATGCCACATTCCTATAGGTGATCATTTTTATAGGGACAAATTCCTTATAAGACTAACCCAATCTCACAGGGATATATTCCCATCAAGTTTAACCACAAAGGTATTCTCATGCGTAAATTCCACACCAATCATCATTAATAGGAATATTTTACCTAGTGGTATTTCCAGCATGAAATTAAACTATGTGAATCATTCCTTGTCACATAACCTTAAAAGGTATGATGTTACCCATTAAGTGTCACCAAAAAATGTGGGTCCTGATTCCTTTCACAATGATATGCAGGAAGCACAATCATGGCATGAAACCAAACCAATCATCGCCTTCTTAGATGGTTGAAAACTCTAGAGTGAAAATATGTATATATTTAAACCATAGTTCATTGAAACTAAGAATAATAAATTAATAAAAAAACTATATGGATAAATTTCATTACATACAAATGGTTCCATTTATTTAGAACCTCTAATAAATACAAATTGTTTATGCCAATACATGATAATAGCTTATTACGAATATAGGAGGGTAACCGGTCCCCTAACAGGATTCATAAATGATTAATGAATACTTATTAAATCTAGAAGATAGTCTTAAAGTAGGTAATAATTCTCCCAATAGGGTATAATGAGTCAGACCTCCAATCCTCTCGACCAATGTGAGTTCCTAAGTGTCATTGAAAAAATGGCCTAGTGACCACCTACCTTTGGAAAGAAGGTCCATATCCTATCATGAATGTATGAACCCTTGGATATTTCAGGTTACATGAATAAACCCCATTAGAAACTATCTGAAGTGTGAGTAGTTCCCCACACATGAATAATCACAATCCTTTAGGTCAAAAAAACCTTTATAGGCGATGTCTTTCGACTTATTTACCATTGAACTAGGGTAGTTGTTTCTTAATTGTCACTTTTTATCACATGAATTTAAATATTTGACGTTTTTTGAATGGTTTTTAATTCAATTTATGTATATATTATTTACCAATGAGGGTCCAAGATTGATTTAAATTTGTTTTAACCCTTTTCATGGAAATTGATTCCATGCCAAGTGTTTGTGAAAAACACCTAAATGGATTTTAAAGGATGTATTTGGTTTGAAAAGTGGTTTCAAGAACCAACTTGATGTTTTTAAATGTGTTTTTTTACCAATTTATTTTTAAATCAAGTTTTTAAGGTTTTTTTTATAATTTTATATAATCTAAATGGGGTGTTTCGTTTCAAAGGGGTCTGTTAAGATATGTGAATGATGTTTTGAAACTCATTGGTGGATTTGAAAGTTTTTAAACATTATTTTAAGGGAAGTGTAAGTTCCCAAATGTGTTTCAAAAATGTTTTAATAAAATTTAATCCCATGAGTTGATTAGTATGGGTTTAAAAATAGTACAAGATGGGTTAATATTCCAAGCATGTTTTGGAAAAGGCAAGTTTCTCACTTTTTAAAAAATGTGTTCTTATTATAGGTGTGATATACTCTTTTAGCCTCATAAGATTTTTGTTATACCTATTTTGGATTATGATTCCATGAGGGGATGTCTCATATTGATGCATCTTCATATGTTGTTTATGATTTGATGTGATTAGGGCTATTTCTTATGAGGGTGTGGGGGATGAGGAATGATTTATTTAAAATGTTTTATATTTGATTAATGTAATGGTTAATTTGTGATCACCACTATTTAACTTATCATAGGAGTCCTAGGAATGTATTAGGTGACTTGTATGAGGACATACCCTAGTATAGATAGTGGGTTGACTAGGGAGTGTTTTTTGACTACTTTGAGAGTGTTAGACTGGAAGGGGTAGCTAAGCTTTGAGCTAGTGAACTTATTTTTTTCTCATGGTGGTGAAATACCTACATGGATGTTTATTTATGTATAGTTTGATAGGAATACTAGGGACATGGATAGATTTAGTAGTGCCGAACTAGGTTCCTTATCTCTAGTTTAGGTCTTTATTACCAGTCATTCGATGATTCCCATAACACTAAGATTATATTTTGAATCATTCGAGAGGATTTATCCTTATACTTAAAGTGTAACCTTTTATAATTATTTAGAAACTATGTAATTATTGATTATTTATATTTATTGCGTGACTTGACATAGTGGGGCCTATTTTTACCTTTTATTCCCTCTTTACATGTGGCTTTATTTTCATTTTTTTTTGAAAAGGGATCTATTAAAGGTTTTAAAATAATGGAATTTGAAGTATAGTTTTAGTGTGATTTCAAAATATTTTATTATTATGTGGAAAGGAGTGAACTTTAAATTTGAAAAGTTATTTTTCAAAAATCTTTTGGATTATTTTTATGAGAACGTGTAAAATGATTTGTTTTTGAAACTCTGGTTGTGTGGGTTTTGAAAAACATGGTTTTAGACCATTGTGCCTAGTTTTTAAATGGAAGTTGGTTTTTATAGACGTTTTGGAAAATAATTTTAAAATTGGAAACCACTTTTGAGTTTTAAAATGTTTATTTTAAAAGTGGTTTTTATGAAATTGATTTAAATTTAGACTTTAAAATGATGATTTGGAAAAGGGGATTTATCTAAGGAAAAAGTGTTTTGTAAGTGACTATTTTCATTTAATGAAGTTAAAGAAAAAGTTTTTTTAATATGGATGTGATGGATTACTTGTTTCTTTATGTATAATTTTATAGAAAATATATATTATTATAATTTTATTTCAAACAAGAATTATTAAGATATAATATAAAAGTGATTTCATAGATTCGGCTGGTGGATACCTACTAATAAGTTTAACTCATAACTATATTTTATAGGTTTAGGTCTGTTCTATATTGATTATTTCCTATTAATAATTTGGGGGTGAAATTGGGTTAGATCATGAATGTAGGTCACATGAAGGATCATTAGAGTGTTTTGGGTCTTCCTTCATATTTGGATTTTATACCAGCTATTTTGGCCAATTTTATTTCTTACTTTAGATTTATTTGTATCTAATTACACTGTTGATTCATTTATATATAAGTTTTATACTTTATATTGGATGTTTAGTATTTATTATATCATATTGACTTATTTATTACTTTTTTCTACTTATTTATATTGTTTTATAAGGGAGAAATCATTCCCAAGGTATGTTCTATGATAACGAGGCACTAGTTTCTAGCTTCTAGAGATTGGGAATGCACTTTGGTCCATATGGTGGTTTGGGTTGGGTGATGATTTAGATAGTAGCCTAAGATAGTTTGTTACATCTTCCAACTAAACTAC
Source organism: Viscum album (assembly GCA_963277665.1). Classification (NCBI taxonomy): domain Eukaryota; kingdom Viridiplantae; phylum Streptophyta; class Magnoliopsida; order Santalales; family Viscaceae; genus Viscum; species Viscum album. The sequence continues at coordinate 1,039,613,471 of OY728123.1, read as the reverse complement.
TTCAGGGATGAAAGCATGATATTATTCAGGTATATATTTTATTAATAATTGAAATATATCATGTACCTGTGATAAAATCAGAGGTAATGCCAATCAATATGCAACTAATACCACTTTTTCTAAAATTTTGTACGGACCAATATTCTATGGACTTAATTTTCCTTTCATACAAAAACAAAGAATACTTTTACAAGGATATACTTTAATAAAAATATGACCTCCAACCTCAAATGAGAGATATTTCCTCTAGTTATCTATCTAAATTTTCCACCTACTATGAGATTCCCTTATATAGCATTGAATCATATTTACCTTCTCAACCATATATTCTACCAATATTGGTCCCAATTTTTTTATTTCAATGAATTTTTCCTAAAATGATGGATTTCGACATATCTTTATATATAATACCTCAAAAGGATCCATTTGTGTACTAGAATGAAAACAATTATTATAAGAAAATTACCCCAATGAAAGATACAGACCCCAACTCCCCTGATAATCTATTAAGTAATACCAAATCATATCTTCAAAATTCTAAACTATTCATTCTAACTTTCTATCAGATTGAGGATGAAAAGGTGTACTAAAATTCAATTCAGTACCCAATGACTTTTGGAGTCATTTCCAAAAATTTAAGGTAAATCTAGGATCACGATTAGATACAATAGATAGGTTAACTCCATGAAACCTGACTATCTCTTTAATATAAAGTCTAAAAATCTGATCCAAATACATAATACCTCAAATAGGAAGAAAATGTGTAAATTTAGTTAAATGATCAATAATAAACAAAACCATATTATTACCTAGAGATGTATTTGTTAATTACACCATAAAATCCATTGATATATTTTTCCTTTTCCATTCAATTACTGAAAAAGGATGAAGTATCCCATTTGATAGTTTTAATTCATATTTAACCTATTTAAAAGTCATTCATTTCATTTTAAAATTAGAAATATGTTTCTTTATCACACCCCAACAATATTACTCATGAAGGTCTCTACATTTTAGTATTGCTGGGAAAAATAGGAAAATGAAGATCTATGAGATTCAATTAACAATTCCTTATTCAATTAGGGATCACTTAGCACACACAAACTCCTTATGAATATCATAACACCTTATTTTACAATGTCAAATTCTAGAAAATTACCATTCTTGGTCAATTACACAATTTATTTCAAATCAAGATATTTTTTTGAGCATGATTATTTCTTTCTGACAAGGATTATTGCACTGATACCTGAACCAAAAGAGATGGATTTCATGTATGAATAATTTATAGTCCAAAATTTATTAAATCATTAACCAAAGGATCACATTACAAATATATCATGGATAATGATACATTATCTTTTCAAATCAAGGCATTAACTACATTGTTTGATTTTCCTAGATGGTAGAGAATCATGTTATCAAAATACTTTATAAGTTCTAACCATTTTATTTGCCTCATGTTCAAATATTTTTGAGTGAATATATAATTTAAAAATTTAAGGTCAATATATATTTTATATTTCACCCCATATAAATTATGCCTCTAAATTTTTAAATAAAAAACCACCTATTCAAATCCAGATCCTGTATAGGGTAATTGTACTCATATTTTCAATTGAAATGAAGTATATAAAATTAACCAATAATCTTACATCAAGACACAACCAAGTATATTAAAATAAGAATCAATATAAATAACAAATTCACCATTTATTATTGGAAAAGATAACACGAAAGCATTAAACAATATTATTTTCAATTCCTAAAAACATTAATCACATTCCTTTTATCCAGATAAATTTAATTTCTTTTCAAGATAAATTAGTTAGTGGGATATATAAAAAAGAAAATTTTTCAACAAAACGTCAGTAGTCACTCTTTCAACACTTTAGTTTTAGAAGGATCAATATTTATTCCATCTTTATAAAAAATGTTCCCAAGGAATGAAATCTATTTTAACTAAAATTTACATTTAGTAAATTTTCTATACAACTTATTTTCTTTTAAAGTATACAGAATAATACTTAAATATCTTTCATTATCCTCATAACTTTTATAATAAAACAGAATTTCATAAATTATAACTACAACAAATTTATCCAAATACTTTTGAAAAACTCTATCTATAAGATCTACAAATACATCAAGTAGATTCTTCAACCCAAAAGGAATAAACACAAACTCATAATGGTTGTACCTAGTATATAATGTCATCCTTGGATTATCTTCCTCCTTCACTTTTAGCTAGTGATACCCAAACCTGAGATCAATATTTGAAAAATATTAAGCACCTTGGAGCTGCAACCACTTCATTTGAGGGTCCTATATTTTCTAAAGTATTAGAAAAGGACTTTGACACACATTTTTGATCCTAATATTGATGATTCCCACCTTGAGTAATTAACTTTACACATACACTAGAATAATATCCCAACTCATTGTAATTAAAATATCCCACTACTAGATAACTATATATTTTCCCATTACTTGTATGACCAGCAATCTTAATTGAAATCATGATCCAAATGACCAATATTACCAAATCGATAACACTTTTTTGATCCTTAAAAAATTCTTTAAAATTCCTTTTACCACATTTAGAACATTTGGGGGGATTACATCTATATTTATTGGTTGATTACTTCTCCATTTGGTTCCACCTGGACTGCTTCTTACCATTATTGTAACAAAGTATATAAGTGTTTAAAAACTCTATATCCACATTCTCAACACAAAAAAAACTCCTCATAACTTTTAAATTTATGAGAGGCTAACTCTGTTCATTAAATTAGTTTCATATATGTGTGAAATCTATCAATTTTACTCTCATGTTCCAAAACAAAATTTGGTGCATACTTGGCTGGTTTGGTATTTTTCTTCTTCATAAATGTACACTATGTATTATTTTATTTTCTTTAAATCCATAAATATACTTTCCATTCTATGTCAAATAAATTTAAGAAAATACTTCCCCAGAAAAATATCTTTAAATACCATCCACTCCATGGATTCAATATCATATTTTTTCCTTAGTTTTATTAATTAGAGAGCACTATATATCGACTTAAACTTTAAAATAATAAATAAAAAGACTCACCTTTTGATGTTCCATATACCCCAAAATTTCAAATATATTATCTAATGAATTTATTTATTCTTAAGATTTCATAGGGTATGAATAGCCACAAAAAGTTAAAGGGTGATATTTTATGGAATGATCCACTATAAACATGTTCCAATATGGATAATTCAGCCACTTTATTTCATGAGTGACACCATTAATATATTGTGTTAAGTAAGTTAACCCTACCACAAACTGCTATGTTCCAACCATTCCAAGCTACTAATTCAGAAGGTTATTATCCCCATGACTCCCTATCACTTCATTTTTCCTATTTATTTTGTAGAAAACCATTCTAAAAAGACATGTATTATATGAAACAACATGGAAAATTTTAAAATCTATATCATGATAATATTACCATAAATTATAATCTCTTAAAAATTTCTTTTAACATCACTCTAACCTCTAATGTTTTCTAAACCATTTCACTGATACCAACTATAATTCCTCGTAACTTAAACAACCCATAATTACATGATTTATAAAAAGGGTGGTACTTTATTAAATTCCCATGATCTTTTAGGTTTATATTTTTTATATAATTAGGAAAAAAATTATATAACAATATTCTAATAGGTGTATGTTTTTTCCCAAAATAAGGTTGTAAGTTTTCACCCCTCTTTCATTCAAGATAGTTTCTCTTCTTTTAAGATGATCCCAAAGAATAAATTTTTGACCTTACTATAGTTCTTACACTTCCTTAAATCCTTTGAAAAACATTTTAAGACTTATAATGAGAAAAAAATATTGTAAAGGCATATAAAAAAACAAATGAATCTTATTAGTCTAGTGAAAAGCATTGAAACCCATGAAAGTGTTTACCATTTTTACAATAAAAATTTGGGAACATAAATAAAAAATATCCACTTAATAAAATAAAATTTTCTAGAACAAAAAATTTTAAACCCATTATTATTATAGAGAACCATGAATTAAACATTTGGTTTATGAGAACTCATGAAAACATTCCTTAAAAAACCAACCATTCACCTTTAAAAGTTTATAAACTTTTATTTATCATGAAATCAACAGATTTCCATAAAAACCCTTAGAAATATTTAAATAATTATCTTGGAGCATCATATTCATAACCCATGTTCACTCATGTTTAAACCATGTTAGAAATGCTGGGGTCTAATTAATTCCATATGAGCAACCTACTAGGTTATCACCCTCATTTTTCAATTTCAAAGACTATTCATTACCCATTGCATTGGAGATATATATCGGGATTACCTATAATCATATATAATTATCATGTACCATATAATGAATAAAACATTTTTAATCCTTTAATTATTATCATAAAACCATAAATAACTAATTTGAACCCATAAGCAAAAGCACTTTCCATTTTCATATAAAAATATGGAGAAATATTTCTTTCTTTTGAAAACACTTCAAGAGAAATATTCACAAAAGAAAAATAATATGATCTTATTTAAAAAAACATGAAAAATTATATAGGAATTTTTATAACAAATAATGGATATGATATCAAGAAAATTGGTCAAGCTATATATGTTAAAAAAACATTCTTTTGCACCGTGGTAAAAATGATAAAATTATCTGTATGGTAAAAGTTTAAAATATTACTTTTTAAACATTTAAAAATAAATTCAAAAGTATTTGAAAATTAATTTTATAAAAATTTTATTTATAAATAATAACATTCATGGAACATTTTAAATTCCATGGATATGGAGGAGAAATATTTTAATAGAATACTTTAAAACATGGTTTTAAAGAAAAATCCCTTACCTTAAGTCCCGTCTAGCTTCGTACCTTATATAAGTCCCAAATAATGAAATTATATTAGTTTTATTCTTTATTAATAACCTTTATAATGTTTATTTGGTTATTATTATTCCTTTTATTTCATTTAATATCATAAATCATTTAGTTACTAAAATGGATAAGTTCACTTTGGTTGTTTAGGGGTCGTTCGATTTATAACCTCAAAATAACATCAGTGCATTGACCATGGTCAAAGGGGACATTATTCCATAATCTTAAAAATATTAAACATTTTATAGTTACTATTTTTTACATTTAATATACTTTTAATACCATCCTTGTAAGGTGGTCATGAAAAATGAAACATATCATTTCATGGAGACGATAGTCCGTATGTACTAATGAATGGAATTTTCATTTTTCTAATGGGAGAAAATAAAATAAAATAGTTAATATTTTAATTTTATAGAATCATAAATATGTTATAAATTTCATATTTATTCATTATTTCCATCCTTATGAAAACCACGCGAGGAGTTAACTACAAACGAATCACATTGCTTTGTGGAGGTGGTAGTCCACACTTACACACGAGCGACATTATCATTTTTATAATAGATGAAAAAATATGAAGGTAAGTAATATATAATATTTAAAGAATCATAAATCTATAATAAATATCATATATATTCATTTTATCCTTAATTTTAACAATCTATATGATCCGGTGATGACAAACAAAACACATCTCTTCGTGGAGGCGATAATCCACATGTACGCATGAGAAAAGTTTTCATTTCACATAGGATTGAAAGGAGATGAAAAAGGGTTATGAAATCAATATAATAATATTTAACTATATGGAATATTCTTATGTCATTATATCATAATGGTTAAATTATATTTTAAGGTGGTAATAGAAGAAATAAACATGAAAACATTCGGTTAAAAGTTATACATCTTCTTTGAATATCTCCTTTGTCTTACAACTTAATCCTTCTAGGTTTGGTTATATGGTTAGACCAAAACCTATAAGATGTAGGTAGGTATCATGGGAATGTATTTGGTTTGAAATTGGTTAATATAAATGGATCAAATTATGTGATTAATAGAGTATAGTGGGTGACCTTTTATAACCGAGGGGAGTCACACTCTTATAATTAATAAAAGTTTTAAAATAATATAAAGCCACTCTCATAGTCAAGTGATTATTAAAAAATTAAAATTATAATATAAGGTGGTAATAGTATTAAAAGTATCATCTAATAATAATTAATATAATATTTTGTGACTTTATCATTAAGTTTTTACCTTAATTAACCCGTTTTACTCTTTTACCGTGGTGACAACATTTTTACCAAGGTTACTATTTATAATGGAAAAAAATGAAATTAAAATCATTAATAAATTTAAACCTATTGATTCCAAATTTTAATTCCATTTTTTATTATTTAATTTTTCTAAGTGGTAGGAATTACTTTTAATATAAGTGCACAAAACACAATAAGAAACACTTTTTATAAAAAAATGCGTTTGAAGCATAAAAATGTACTTATACCAACATAAAATATAATGATAATTATTATGGAATTAATTAGATTATATTTAATCAATGAAATATTATATTACTTTAAACCGAAATATTAAATCCAATGGTACTTTTGAATTACTTTATTTAAGGAAAAGAAATGACAATTTTTCAAAAATTGGTATTTTTTTCCATTCACTCAAAAATCAATATTTTAAGAAAAAAAGCAAAACATTCACCCATAAGATAAATTTTATATAATGATATAAAAAATCAATTAAATTTTTTCAAATTTAATTCCTAAAATTTATAAATTTAACTTTTAAACAAAACCATATAATTCATGAAGAAAATATTTTGGTTAGAAAAATATATTTCATTTTCAACTAAAAAATTGCTTAAAATTAGTATAGTGAATATGAATCTATAAAATATAACCTTTAATATTACCAAGACATGAAATTGAATTATTATTAACATTACCAAGGTTTTCAAAGATAAACATATTCTAGTTCCTTTGAGACATTCACCTGTGTGCCTCTTCCCACATTTTTGACACGAAGGAAATTAAATCTTATTTCCTTCAACATATTTATTACCTAAACTTCCATGAGACTCTATAATCATTTTTTTGGGTGTGTTTGGGAACTAAAATAATTAATCATTTTTAATCATATTTTTTAATATATGTTTTTACATAATGACATGATTTCTCACTCCATCTTTTATCCCGTTATATTTCGTTTGGGGAAAATCTCCACATTGTCCATGACAACCATTATTAATGTTGTTTATTTGGGCTTCATAAATTACTAAAACCAAAAGGAGTTAACACAAGTGATGAAAAATTAACACCATAAGATAACTATTTTAAAATAATTACATGGAAAATTCAACCACAAAATGCCTTACTCTTTATCACCATCATACTAGTCTATAGTTATGATATTCCTAAATCATTCTTGGTTTAATATATGTTTTATTTAGGTTGTGTTCTATCATAATCCTTGATATAATTCCATTTAATAATAAATCATTCATAATTTTTCATAAATACAATGCGATTAACCAAATAATATCCCCTAAAAGCAAGGTGTGCCGTCTTTGGCACACTCATCGCCTATTAAGTGAAGATTGAGTTAATACTTAAAGAGCCTTTTTATTTGAAATTACCCACAATTGAATATATTCCATGACCAAAATCACCTTTTATCATCCATTCATGGATTCAATTTCTAGGAAAACCACATACTAAAAACTTCACTAAAATTTCAGGATGTTATCCTAAACATATACTTATCATTTAGACTTATCCCTAGGGTTTTCACTAATGTTATCTTATCCTAATCCCCAAAGTATCTAAAAAAACCTAAAATATAACTAAAATATACTCTAATACCAAATATAGATACACAAGATAGATATTTCTTTATTTTACATCATTTCTATATGATAAAAATTACTTATAATAATATCATAATCCCAATAATGGAAGGTTTAATGTCTTTGAGGACTAGCTACATATGTAATTTATTTTTTAAAACTTGTGTATATTTCCCCATAATTTAGCAACATAAGGCTCCTTATAGGCTTATGATAAGTTATACTCATATTTATAACTTGAGTAATGGAAACATAAGAAAGGGGTGAGCTCAAATGATCAATAAGGGTGTAGTTCCCCAGGCTAGCTTTACTATTGGGGGGGAGGGAATCAGTGGTTTAATTTTTCAAAATTATTTCTTTTGAATTAAACCTCTTAAAATTGTTAAGGTTATTGATCCACTTAGTGAAATATCACAGTGTCACTTTATATGTATAATTAATAATAGAGAGCACAACACATGATATTTACAAGGTTTGGTATAAAGACCTACTCTTTACCGTGTTGGTTATTATCCTCAATATGAGTTATCTACTATAATCTTATAATCAATTACAATGGTAGATATAGAGTCACACTGTATCTATCCTAAATCCACATAGTAGGTTTTTTTATACTTTATCCTATAGTGTTACCTGAATCCACATTGACCTTCTCCCAAATTTGCACTAGAGACTTATACTCCAAATCACACAAGATTCTTCCTACGCCCAGCTCCAACTGAGAGGTTTTATCCTTTCTTCAAGGATTTGATAAACTATAGGTTGATCTGATGATCTTCCTCCATGATATTGTTAGATCACACTTTCCTATGTACCTATTCAATTACCTTTGATGTCTACTAGATTTTCTCAAATATTTCTGATCACATGTATTTAATCAATTGCCTTAGTGAAACAAATGATCGAGCTATAATTCCTTATGATGATGAAGTTACTAACTCACTAAAATTCATGAAAGTGATTAAAAAAACTTCTCCAATAATATTTATTTTTAAAAATATCTTTTACACTTTTATCCTAGTAGGATAAATTGAATTTTCAATTCAATCGACTATCAAGTTGAATATAAGCTCTCCCGATATTCTTCCCAGCTTAATTCTTGAAATAATTTTATGTTATTGGTGAAAAGAATATCACATACTCCTTGATCAATATTCATGTATATATTACTCACTTTGTAAACCATTTCATATAAGAATTCTTAATTTATTATTTTATGTACAAAATAAACTTAATTCTTTAACATCAAAATATTTCAAGAATCGCTTTGATCTTCTTCTTAGATTTTTCTTCCAAAGAAAATAATGTTTATCAAGGATGATATTTGGGGTTCATGTAATGCATGGATTTCATGACATGCATGTGTTTGATGAAAGGTTCGTCCACCGTATACTATATTATGTGAAGCGTATGATATATATAGAGTTCTATGATCTGTTAATTTCCTTCATGAGATCCAAATGTGGATCATGAGTTCTACTAATTCAAGAAAACTGTTATCTCGTGAGACTAGAATGGATTCTGGTGTTACTCCTCATTCATGTGAAGATATCACCCAATATTCCACTGCCTTCTGGTATGTGCTTCACGTGACCCAAGCACTATCCATGAGTTCCTTCTCATAATATAAGGTGATGTCTGTGGGATCTTCTCATCCTTTGTGTGACAAGTTATATGTACGTAGGTTCCTCCTTTACAAGAAAATGATTATATGTAGTATCCTTTTCATAACCACAGAATCTCATAGGTTCTTCTTCCTTCACATGAATTAATCACAATATTGGTTTTCTAGATGGACTTCATGAGACACTGGTTGTGTCCATGGGTTCCTTCACTCCTTAGTGAGACTAGGTAGAGCATTGCGGATATCCTTGGAATTATTGAATCACATGGGATTATTTTAATTCATTATAAGGGATATCATGAGTGCTTTGTTTTAGTGTTAGACCTATCTATATATCAATGTTCAGCAGCTGAACTCTTAACCTTGCCTTAGATTCTATAGGTGAGTTTATAACACATATCGTAAACTTTTAAGGCATGTAATTAACTTATTAAAATTCTCTAGGATCTTAGTATCTCATGAATACTGAGGATTTTGGATTCTTCGCGCATTGTATGAATGATCACGTGAATCACATGATATCTTCACATGATCACTTCATTGATCATGGGATGCATCAGTGGGCATACTATTTGAAAGTCTCATGATAATTATTGTTAAAATATCTATAAATACATAGTATTATCATGATTGAAGATAATTTTATCTTCATGCGATGGATTTGGTGATTTTATGCATGCCATCATGCGACGTCGCTTGATCTCAGTTGATTGTTTCCCTACCGTCGCATGATCATGTGAAGATAATCATTCGTTCATGCAATTTACTCATTCAATATTAGTGGATATTATGATGGATTCTCCTTTATACGACTTATTGTCCTTCAAACATTTAGTGTGAATGAAAGATGAAGTTTAATTCCTTGATTTTATTCTATCCAATTTGTCTCAAGCCTTAGGTTTGATAAGTGAGGCTGGTCAATTGTCTTAAGCTCACATGGAAAATATTTAGTGGCTGAAGGATGAAGATGATTGGATTATTTGAATATATATAGGGAATGATCCATCAGATTTATAGGATCAAAATAATTTAGAATATCTCATTCTGTTCGACATTTAAATGATCGAGGAATAGTATTTCCACCAAACTTGTCCTACATCAATCATGAGCATGATTTTCATCTTCCATTTATTACAATTACTACCACAATACTCTTGAGCTGACTACCAGATATCATCACTAGTTACACTTTCAAACACCATAGGATTTTTCCTAGTGGGATACTGGCCCAACCTATGAATATCTGGGAGCTTTCTCTATGAACCTTATAAATGATCTCGCCCACACCTTGTGGGTGATATGCCTCCCCTATTCTACCGCCTATGGGATGGTCTGAGCTGCTTCCTTGAGCATGGTTGACCTTCAGGTCCCACAATACCAAGGTTAATCTTTTCCTAGACTGACTAGTAGGTTGGACCAATTTTGTATGAATACCCATACAAATATACTTCGTAAATACTGAGTATAAAATTTAATTCAAACCTTAATCCATATAAATTCCATCACCAAATACCAATCCCTAGAAATCTTTTCTTCAAAGATTCAAGAAAACTAATATTTTCAATGGCCATATTTTAATTATTCTTTATTCAAATAAAAATTTGAATGGAAAATATTATTATTAATATTATAGTAAACAAATTTTCATTAATGAAACAAGTATTTAGAACTTAATATCACTTCAAGAATCATCAGATTTTATCCAAGGATAATTTTCCAAGTGTGACATCCAATTCCATTAGATGAATCCATAATAATTCTCCAGGAATCACCACTTCATCCACAAAAACCTATTAAATTATTGATAAAAAATGAAACCTAGGCTCAATAAAGGGAATAATAAGAGTAAATCATGATGGAGATACAAAACATATAAGTCAGGAGGCATAACATGATATCATAAAGAGAATGATTAGAAATATGTAAACATGGAATAAAGTAATGATATCATAAAATCATGGAATAATAAATATATAGAAACAATAAAAAGCATGAAATTATAAACATATGTCAAGGCTCACTACCAAGACTATCATAGTTTAAAGACTCCCACAATGGTTTGGGTTCATTTCTTATTCCCATAAACATAATGGATAGAGTCCCATAGTGTATTGAGTTTACTCTCCACTCCATTTCATATTATCTCATGAGACATAAAGTTTTACCCAATGAATTTTAGGGATATTTAATTCTTGGACAACCTATTACATAATGAAAATCATAATATTGAAATTCATATGTGTTCCACATGAGGAAAAGTAACTATACATAAATAATAAGCTTGATAAATCTCATGATAAGAAAGTGGGTTTCATAATCTCATCTCAAAGCATAATCGAGGGATATATCATAAGAATTCCCAAGATAATAAGGAATTAAATAATTTTGGAATTTTATATTTGAATAAATAATCACAAGTCATTAAAATTGAGTTCTAATGTAGAAAAATTCTTGAAAATGATTGGAGAATTAAGAATAAAAATGATAAACTTTTTTGATTCTTTTTTAAATGAGTAAAGGATATTTTAAAGAAAGAAGGGGTATATTATTTTCCTTTAGACTATAATTAAACCAAGAGATTTTTTTGTAAAACATTGAGGGGTTTAAAAATCTATTAATGGTTAAAATTATTTTATTGAGGTGGTACATGACATTAAATAATAAATTGGGAAGTTCCCTTAAATTAGATTTACATAAAAGAGAGAATTGTGAAGAGAACTAAAAACATGAATTATCCCTAATAAAGGAAGTTAAGGTAAACTAGGTATATATTTAATGAAATACATATAGAATATATATGAAATACATGATAATAATATAGGATAAAAATAGAAAAAAAGGAAGAGAACACATAACCCAAAATAACAAGGGTGGTTTGAAAGATCCCTTTTTATGTTTTAAAATACCTTTCTTGAAATATCACATCTTATAAAGGGATGATAAATAAAACATAATATTTTTTATAGTAATTAAAGACCATTTTTGGTTTTATTTTGAAATATATTTTTTGGAAAATAATTATTTAATAAATTTTAAGTTGATTTTTACCCTTATGCATGGTAGAGGGTTTATGTAAGGGTTAGTACCTTCCACCCTTATGTAGAGTGGGATTTCAGAGTTATGTAAGGGAATGCACTTGTTTCCTTATGTCATATAAATCTATTGTGTGTCTCATGTAAGGGTAACCTTATTTTTATAAAGGCCGCATAAGTGTAGCATGAAGTTGCATACTGGTAGTGTTCTGTTTCCAAAGGATTCACAAGGGTAAAAATAGAGTTGTTTAAGGGTCGTTCAGGGTTTACCCACTATGTAAGGGTAAAATACTTACCCTAATACAACAAAAATGTGCTATGTAAGGGTAAACCATGTTAGTCTTATGAAATTCCCTTCTTGATTAAAATATTTTCAAAACCCTTTTTTTGTTTCTTTTTCCTCCAACTCAACCTATAATGCTATTTAAACCTTTTAAAATGATGGAAATTGTGGAAAATGACTCTTTAACCTATTTTAAAGGATTTAAATCCAATTTTAAATATTTTAAACCCTCTACATTCATGATTTGAGTGAAATAAAAAAATCAATTATTATTTTAATTCTGGGGTTTTACTGCTTTGAATGCTTATTGCATTTATTTAAAAATGCCCAAATATTTACTGTCTAGGATTGAAGATGTCCCTTTAGTAAGTCTCAAGTTCAAAACCATTAGGTGATCATAAATAGGGTTTTTATTATCGTTTTAATATGATCATGGGTCATGGACCTCCTCATGTTACTATTGTAAATCTCTTGTTAGACATCCTGTAATTTTATAATTAAGGTAAGTGATACCATAACAAAATCCTCATCACTTTAAAACTTTGGTTATTGATAATTTTATGTTTTTTTCTAATTAATTTCTAAAAATAAATTTTAAATATTGATAAATGGTTTTGAAAATTTATGGTGTGTGTGATGAAAACCCTTAACAGTGATCATTGAAAATTATTTATTGATTTTCTGAAAAATATTATTGAAATTGAAATAATGATTTGCAGTAGGTTTTTGATGAAATTAAAATTAATGGGATATTTTTTGATTTGAAATTATATGATTTATCAGTTTTGATAAAAACCATTTTATGATTGGTTTTTGAAATAAAAGGCATGAGTTTTTGATAAAAACCATTTGATGTTGGTTTTTGAAATAAAATGTATGATTTTTTGATAAAAACCATATGATATTGGTTTTTGAAATAAAATGCATGATTTTTTGATAAAAAATAATTGATTTTGGTTTTTGGAAGGCATAATTGTTTGATAAAAGTCATTTCATATTGATTTTGGAAATTAAGTCATGTTTTGAAACTTTAGATTGGGGTTGTTTGAAATGATTATTTGAGTGATTTGAGTTTGATGTAATTGAATTTCAACCACACAAATTTCTAATTCATCTTTAAGAAAATGGGATCTAGGGTAGTTAGGTGGGAATAACACACACTAAGCATGCATTAACTTTACATGGTAGGTCCTTAAGGATATTCTTCTATTCATTCTTAGGGATGTTCCTTTTTCAGCAAGTATATTAGTCCGTAGGGATCTTATCCAATTCATCGTCATGGATATTCATATTTAACTAGTCTTATAAATATTTCCCATGTCTTAGGACTGGGAATGTGATCACACTAGGAGTCATAATTTACTAATATGTGTGAGAATTCCTATATAAACCAACCTTTGGGTCTCTTAACCATGGATATATAATTTATTTATTTATTATTGAAAATGATTTGAACATACCTATATTATGAAATGATTTACTAATGTTAGTTTTGAAGGAAATTTTTATCCCACCTCTTATGATAAAATGTTAAATTCATGAATGATTTGATAAAAATGAAATCTTGTAACATTTTTGAGCTGGCCATTGATTTTTTGGGAAATCATTTTTTGATATGAAATGAGAAAATATTACTATGGAATGTTTTACTTAAAATTGAGATTAGTTGGCTTATTTGATATGATATTGATTTTGAAATGACTTATAAAAGTATTATTAGGATTTTTTTTCTTACACCCTACATTTTCCTTCAGGAATTTATTGATTTTCTTATTCTAGGTTTAGGAAATGGGAAAGAACTACTTGAAGGAAGTGGGTGTACTTGTTTAGAATTAATCAGGAGTTGGTGGTGATAATTGGAGAAATATATTCACTTGTCACATAATTTTTTTGGGTTTATGTATTTATGGTTTTGTCCGATGAAATTTGTTTACATACCTTGATATTATTATCTTTTTCTTTTAGAATTTATTTTTTCATTCCACTATTTTTTAGTTTATATTTTTGTTAGTTGGGTGACTTTATTCCCATCCTATTATTTTTGATGCCCAGGTGCTTGTCGGTAGCATGTGGGGATTGATAATTCCATTCGGGTTAGTGGAAAATTTCTTTAGATGTCGGTTTGAAAGGTATTCTGATATGGTTCATTACAAATGATATCATAAAATATTCTTTCTTGAAAGAAAGTACTTGTACTTGAAAGAAATTTTGTTATTTTGGGTAAATTGTGGTATTAAGAGATTTATAATGTGTCAAGACTCAAGAGGTAGTTTGTAAGTGGGTGATTTATCACCACCTCTTCATGATGAGACTTGAGTTAATAGGGAAAGTGGGGACTTGAGTCTTTATTTTGAGTTATTTATTTCTTGATGATAAATAATATTTAAATTACTAATGAGATTATCTTTGATTATTGGAATATATTATGAGTTTTGCATTGGAATGAAAATATGAGCACAGTTTCACTATACATTTATGATATGGTAAACTGTGAAGAATCAATGTGTCTGATTTGGATGTCAATCTAAGAACTGTTGTGAGTTTGGTGTGTGGTTTACCAAACCATTCAACCATTCCATGCATATTTATATTCTAATTTTTAAATTGATACATTTTCTATTTGATTCCAAATTACCTCATTTATATGAAGTTAGTTTATGGAGTTATGTGTTTTGTTTTTTTCATGCTCTTGTTTTTAGGTTTCAAATTTAATCCCTTTGGTGATGTTTTTAAATCCATTAAAAAACCATTTTTTTGAATTCGAACAAATTTTGTTTGGGTACTTTGAAAATAGTTTTAAATTACTAAAAATTGTGTCCTACGACACGTTTGGTTCCTAAAACTGATTTTCAAAGACTATTTTGTGATGTGATAAAGGAATATTTTATAAAGTAATTTTTTTATGTGATGAATTTAAAATAAAAGATATTTTGAAATTGAGAAAAAATGAATTAATTATTTTGAAACCATGGCAGAATTTCCATGATCTAGTAAAGGATTGTTCTGAAAATGTAATGGATTTATTTAAAGATTTCAAATTTTGAAGAAAAGTGTAATGTTATATAAATGGGTAAATCTTGTGTACTTTGAAACCATTGACTTTTGAATAAAATTGGTATATGGATTATTGAACAATTTTTTCTTTTTTGTATGTTGTTTTAGGTTATTTTATGCCTGAGTTAATGAGTTTGTGTTTTTTGATATCCAGAAATGTTTCCCAGAAATGCCTTCAAGAAAGAGAGAAAGTTTTTTTTCCAGTCCATTATTCGAAGTAGTCCTTTTTATTTTTAATAATTAGTGTATCCAGTTGAATAATCTACCTATAGTTTGAATTGAGTGGTGGATTTAGAGCCTTTACAATCTTTAGACCCCACTTGAGTCTTCTTGGATCATCATCCACATACTTATAGAGGTAAGCAGGGTTCCCCTAAAGCTATGCAATGGTTTGAATCATTTGAGGAGATATTTGGTTATATCAAGATAACTAATGCTCTGAGGGTCATGTCTATCAAATCCTTATTTTAAGAATCTGGATGAGAGTGGTGGGAATTCGTGATTCCATACCATATGCATGAAATAATGTATTGGGAATTCATCAAGTGAGTCTTTATTTAGGGATAATAAATCGAGTTAGTGAATATAAATAATGCTCCAGAGTTCTTGTGTTTAGGTCAAGGTGAGATATCAATTGTGGATTATTCCAAGAAATTATCAATTTTAGTATGTTTCTTACCCGATATTTTGGTGATGAATACCTTAAGGGTATCTATTTTAGAAGGGGTATCCACCCAGAACAAGAGAATATCATTTCAGTGTCATGTTCAACCTCTTATCTAATAGTTCTTAAAAGGGACTTGTTAGCTAAGGTAAATCTAGAAAAGAAACAAGAAGTTGTTAGTGCCTCTTACATGGTTGGTTTAGGAGAATATATCTTGTATAGTGGACCATGGGAATGGTTGAGCAAGAATACTATTCTCAGGAGAAGAAGTAACATCTCATGTTCTTTTAGTGTGGGGTACTGAGTCATTATAATAAGTCATGTTCGAAAGCTATAAATGTTTATAAATAGTGTGACTATTTGGGAGACCTTAAGAGGTTCTATAAGCAGGGATACTAAAATGGGAAGTTTCAGTTAGGGATCAATAAAACCTAACTATGTAGTAGCAGATGATTCAAGATAATAGGGCTCTAGCCTTAATCCTTAGAGTGAAGCTTTTTTATATAGTAAAGGAGTTTCTTGTGGTGGTTGATGTGATCTAGTTTATTCTTTTCAAAATCGGAGTGAAAAGTAGTTTGAGTTTTATTTATTATAGTTCATAGGTCTTTGGAGACTTTCTTAATATGGGGATCTCTTATAGATTTATTTGGGTCCTTTTTAGATATTCTCTTGTGTACCTTGGTTGTGATCGTGATGATGGTTTCATTTTCGTGAGATCTTTGTTACTGTGCCTTGTGGATGTGCACTTTGGATTGGTTAGCCTTCTTTTTGAATGGTTCTATTCCCTTGAGGTTTTTTATTCTCTTGGGGATGGTATAAAATCATATATAGAGAACCTATATATGTTTGGGGATATTTTTCTTTTGGAATACATCCCAATGATTCCTTCCATGGGTGTCCTTCTATGGTTAGTGTTAGATACTATTTGGTTTATCATTGTTCCTTGACATCCTCTTGTTTTTACTTTATGGATATAACTCAATATTGAAATGGTGGATGATCTCCCTTGTGAGATCATAGTGACTTTTTTGTTCACTAGAATTATTATTTTGAGCTCTTTTTAGTTAGACTTGGGTAGACCTTGGAAATATACTTGGGTACCTCGGATGATGTGGATTCTTGATGCACCTGAAGTTATAGTTGTACGATTCAATGATCCCATTAAGGGGTAAGGCTCAATGTTGAAAATCCTAGGTTACTATCAATTACTTACTGATGGTAGAAATACTTTCAATTTCTATTCCCTGATTATGGATGGTTAGAACATTTATGGTTCTCTAGAGAATTATATCTTTTGGGAATCGTTCATTTGTTTTGGATATCCCATTACTTAAGGTTTTAGTTTTGGCTCTTGGTTGTTTTTTGTGTCTTTTGATCGATGTCACTTCTTTTATTTAAATAAATATGGTTTGGTGTATGTTTTTCCTTGTGTTCCACATTTTTGGTGAATCTTTAAATGGTTGAGAGACCTATGGTAGTTCATTGATTCTTTTCGATTAATTTTTGATTTCTATCAGAGTGGTTGAGTTTTTTTTGAGTTGAGTGTTGGACTTATAGTTTTGTTGAGTGGTTACTTTTGAGTAATCCTTCTTTTTTTTCACAGCCCATCCACCACACATGTTTAGTGTGAGAGTTATTTTATTCTTATATTTTTCTAGATTTTGGACTAGAAGATTTATTGGTATAGAAATACCTATGGTGGGGATAATTGCAACATCCACTTTTTTATAGTAATTAATGGTACTTTTTAGTTGTATTTTGAAATCTATTTTGTGGAAAAAATTAATTAATAAATTTTAAGTTGATATTTTCCCTTATATATTGTATAAGGTTTACATAAGGGTAAGTACCTTATAACTTTTAATAGGGTTTTATTTAATAGTTACTTAAGGGTAACTCCTTGTTTCCTTGTGTCACATAAAGGTAAAATGTATCTCGTGTAAGGGTAAACCTATTTTTATAAAGTCCATGTAAGGGTAGCCTGGAGTTGCGTATGGGTAATGTTGTGTTTCCAAAGGCTATGCAAGGGTAAAAATAGAGCTACATAAGGGTAGTCTATGGTTCATCCACTTCATAAGGGTAAAATACTTTCCCTTACATGACACACATGAGATTTATAAGAGAAAACCATGTTACCCTTAGAAAACACCCTTTTTGAGTAAAATATTTTTAAAAACCTATTTTTCATTTCTTCTTCCTCCATCTTAACCTGTAATAATATTTAAACCTTTTTAAATGCTATAAATTGTGTAAAACAATCCTTTAACCTTTCTTAAAGTCTTTAAATCCTATTTTAAATGTTTTAAACCCCCTATATTCAAGATTTTAATGAAATAAAAAATTAAATAGTTTTTTTAATTTCAAGGATTTATTGTTTTAAACAGCCTAGTGTATTTATTTAAAAATACTATAAGTTTTGATTTCATGGATTAATGATGCCCTATTGGTAATTATAGTGTTCCTAGCTACTAGGTAATATTTAGTAGGGTTGTTTTTTTGTTTTCCTTTGATCATCGGGAATGTACCTCCTCCTATTTCTGTTGTGAATCCCTCTTCAGGTGTCTTTCAATTTTATAATTATGGTAGGTGATTTCATAAAGCAATATGTGTCACATGAAACCTTTAGTTATTGATTATTTTATGTTTATTTACATTTAATTTCTAAATATTAATTTGAAAAATTGATAAATGGTTTTAAATGACATGGTGTGTGTGATTAAAACCATTGATAGTGACTATTGAAAATTAATTATTGATTTTCAGAATTTTTTTCTTGAAATTGAAATAATGATTTGTTGCAGGATTTTGATGAAATGAAAAGTCAAGAGATATTTTATGATTTGAAATTATATTATTGATTAGATTTGATAAAAACCATTTGATTATTTGTTTTTGAAATAAAAGGCATGATTTTTTGATAAAAAATATTTTATGTTAGTTTTTTAAATAAGAGGAAAGAGTTTTTGATAAAAACTATTTGATATTGGTTATTGAATAAAAGGCATGATGTTTTGATAAAATCCATTTGATATTTGTTTTGAAATGAAATTCATGTATTGAATCATGAAACTGGGTCTATTTTAACTGATTGTTTGAATGATTTGAGTTTAATGAAATTTAATGATATCCCTATAAATGTTTGATTCACCTTGAAGCACTTTAGATTCTAGGTAGTTAGGTGGGAAAAGCACACTCTAGGCATGTATAAGCTCCACCTAGAAGGTCCTTAGTGATATTATTATATTCAAACATAGGGGTGTTAATTTTATAGCAAGTAAATTATTCCTTAGGGATCTTCTCCTATCCATCCTTAGGGATGTTCCGATTTACCCAGTCTTAGAACAATTTCCCATGAATTAGACCTAGAAACGTGTGAACATTTGGAGCCATAATTTACTAGTATGTGTGAGAATATGTATATAAACGTACCCTTGGGTATCTTTACCATAGGAGTAATTTTAAGTGGGACTCAGGAGTTGGTGGTGATTGGTGGAGCAAGTAACCCACTTATCGCACAATGTTTTTGGGTTTATTCATTATGGTTTGGCTGATGACTTTGGTTGTCATACCTTGAGACTTTATCTTTTTTATTTTGGAATTTGTTATTTCATTCCACTTTTTTTTTCAGTTTACATTTATTTTATTTGGGATATATCATTCCCATATTGTTAATTTTCATACTTGGGTGATTATCTATAGGTTGTGGGGATTAGGAACGACCTTTGGGTGAATCGGTTCAGAGACTATCATGGAAAGTATTCTGGGTTGGTTCATTACAATAAAACAATATTTTGAAAAGTGGAGAAGGAAAATATGAAGGTCAAATGAGATAAAACATAATTAGTTTTTCAAATATAAAGGATAAAATTGGAGGGAATAAAAAATATGGACAAGGAAGGGTAACCATCATTAAATAGGATGTGAAATATTCTCAATAATGATATAATTTTTGAGGAATAAATTCATCAAGTTAAAATATTTTAATTTTAAAAAATCATTTCCCATAAATATAAATAGAAAGTACCATGAAATAAAATCCAAATTTGGAAGAAAAAAATCATATAAGTGATAAGTTCAATATGAAACATAATGAATCTAAAAAGGATGTTTGAGTTAAACAAAAAACATACTACCTTGTAATCTTACAAAATAAAAATTAATGGTAGGTAAGACATGATATGGATTTTAAATACCATATATTTCATGAAATTTATGACAAAAATAAACACATTACCAATAAATACACCACAAAAAGAAACAAGTGGTGGATACAAATCATATCTCAATGAGACAAAATTGAGATAAAAAACCCCTATGACTTTAAAATAAATTGAATTGAAACCATTGGAAAGATAAGTTGATATGTATTTGAAAATAAAATATATATAAATAAAATTATTATATAAATAAATATATGGTAAATATTTTCATCATATAAGGGTGAAAGTGGTGAATACAAATCATATCTCAACGAATCAAATCGATATGCGAAAAACCCTTACCTTAGTACCTAATTCATTCTGTGTGTGTACCCAAAATAATTAATAATTAAATTAAGTTTATTAAAAAATTTATTAATAATGTGTTTCATCAATATTTAATTTTCTGTGGTTTATTTATCATCACATGTTATTGATTTATTATATAGTTTTCGCTTATGTCGGTCATTTGATGTGGTTCTATCAATTTTTTTAAAACTTCATTGGTATATTGACCATGGTAAAATATGTTATAAAATATATTCATAATCTATATAATTGTAGAGTTTTATGTATTTTATTTTTATATTATAAAATAATTTATACAATTCTAGAGTTTTTTCCAAAATGGACTCAATTAAAGAAAGGTGATTTGATATGTTCATTTATGGTGGTTAAGTTTATTATGACTGTTTAATGTTAATACCACTTATATAATGTCCAATATTACCTTAAAAAAATATTATTAGTGTTATAAATATCATTTTTATACAACATGTACATTTTTAAATCCATCTATGTTAGGAAGTAGTGAGAAAATGAAACACGTCATTCTGTGGAGGCGGTAGTCCACACTTACATAGATGACACATTCATTTCCCATAGAATGGGAGATGGTAGAAAAAATATAATCATTATAATCTAATAATAATTTTATAGTTATTATATTTTTTCATTAAATAACTCTTTTTTACCAACCAAGTAAGGTGGTTGTGAAAAATTGAACACGTCGTTCATGGAGGTGGTAGTTTGCACAAACGCATGACGACGCCTTCATTTTTCGAATTTTTTTGGAGGGAGGTATAAAATTGATATTATATTAGTATAATAAATTATATAATATTAATAATAATTATGTCAATATACTTTAATTTATAGAGAATATTTGAGGGAGTAGAAGAATAAAAGAACTAAGAGGGTTCTGTTGAGAACATTACCTCTCCCTTTGGATGTTCTACCTCGGGTAACACCTTAAGGATCATTTGTTTTTTTGAAAGAAAAAGGATTATAGGATATGGGGAGAGAATTTATAAGTTACTCTGTCACAAATTTTTTAGATCTAAGTCTTTTAAATGATTGGATAAATGTGGTGGAAGTGATCTCTTTTTATAAGTGAAGAAAATTGCACTTTTAAAATACCCATTACCTTTTCAATGATGGAATGAAACTATTCAAGAGTAAATGGATACAAAATGGAAAATAATTGAGTTTTGGATGATATAAGATCAATAATAACTGCACTATTAATTTGGTTCAATATTTTAAACTTATTTTTAGTTTTAATCTATTGGGATTTTAACCCTTAACTTTTTGATTTTTACCTCGGTAACTAGTTTTTACACAAATAATTTATATTTTATTAAAAATATAAGATAACCCCTCTTACCAAAATTTTAAGTTATAAACCTAAATTTAATATCTATATAATCTAATTCAATTTATAATTAATATAATATTAACTTTTAAATTAAAACAATTAATATATAAAAAAATTGTTTTGTAGAAAAATGTTATTCCAACCATTAAGTGTTCTTAATCTTACTTAATATTAATAAATAATTGAATGAGTGGTAATACATATAGGTTTAAAGATTATATTAGACTCATTTTTGAGAGTATATTAATTTATTTTATTATATATAAATTACACAATGTTAATAAAATAGATTTTTGAAAATAATAGTTTTACCATTATCAAAATAACTGACTTTAATCCTAAAAATACAATTTTTATGCCTAAAAATGAAATTAAACTTATTAAATAATAAGAATATGTTGATATAAAAAATTAAATCCATTTTTTAGATTTAATTTGAATAAGTTTAGAAAAATAATATTTAATATAAGAAAATAAAAATAGTTTTTAGAGTAAAATATTACCTAAATTTTCAAAATGTTAAACGTGGGTTTTATAAATTAATCATAGTATTTTAAAATGATTTATTTTATCTTATAAATATATAATTTTATAGAAAAAAGGTTTCAAAACCTTTTATTTCATTCTTGTGTTATGATAATGCAATAAAAGTGACGGTATTTACAAAAGTATTATTTTTTCACCATTTACCTAAAAAAAATTATTTCATAAAAATATCAATAAAAATTTAATAATATAATATTTTTATTATAAGTAAAAAAATTAATTTAATTTTTTAAAATTAAAATTCTAAAATTTTCAATTAAATTTTTTAAATAAAATAATAAAAATATAATGATAACTGTTTTTATTGGAAAATAAATTTTTAAAATTTTAATTGTCCCGATGATTATTTTTTATCAATTAATAATTATATTGGTGATATATTATTTATATATAATACAATCAGTTTCTTTAAATAAAAAACATAAAATTAGATTTTATAAAAAAAATATATTTTTAAGAATAAAAAGACCTTGTTAATTTTATCAATGTATTAGTAAATAAACATTCATTTTCTTTAAAAGTGAAAATAAAAAATGTGTGAAATAAATGTGATAAATAAATTATTAAAATAATAATTCCATGATTATATCATCATAATTTATAATTACACATCCTCTCAAGATCTTCATGTAAGATCTAAGAAAAAGGTAAGCTCTGGCGGTAGTCGTGTGTGGTGATTCCGGTAATATGGATCTCATGGAAATTTCCACAAGCTTTAACTTATCCCACATACAATTTCACTCATACCATAATTGTTGGAGTTTGTCTTGGTTTTATTATAGGGGAAACCCTGTTTAATCTACCTCTTTTCCATGTTTAGACAAATGAGCTTCATAGGGGAGACTTCCATCACCCGATGCCATTTCTTTCCCTTTTGTTGGTAGATTTCATAATATGGTTACTTCCTTTTATACCCACTAATTTAATGGCTATGTCATAATATTAAAATATAATAATGTTATTTTAAAGTATCACAATTCTATTTTAGTTCAGTGTTTCATGTGAAACAATCTATTTAACACATTATATTTTAAAGAAAAAAACATATAACAAAATTGTGGGGCATTACGGTTTGTGGGAGAAGTTCATGGTTATGGAAATCACTACGAGATCAATGAAAACTAAAATATCAAACAATTCCTCCACAAAATCATATCTTACCCTTATATCTTATTCGTATTTCATGAGGGGTTTCATAAGTAAAAGTTATGATTATATAAACATGTAATTATTAACATGATAGATTTTATATATTTACATTTTTTACATGTATTTCTATACATTTGGAATTTTAAAAAAATTTAATTTTCAAGTATGAATTTAATTAAATGAGAAATTTAGTCTTTAATACAAATTTATTGATTGATTTCAAGTAAATAATCAATTTTAAATGAGTTAGGAATAAAATCATTTAATGTTAAAGAGACCTATTTTCTAATGAATTATGGTTATATATATATATATATTAAATTGATTACATTTAAAAAATGATTATGATAGTATCTAATATTTCAATATAAAAACTAATATATTAAAATTATTTTAATTATTAATTGATATGAAATAATATTAAGAACACTTAAGGTTTAAAGGATTATTTTTCTACAAAATATGTTTTTAAATATATATTTTTTGTTTTTATTTCAAAGGAAAATTTAAAAATTTTATAATTTTAGTTTGATGAAATGAAATTTATGTTTTAATTTATTATTAAAAAATTATTTTATAATGAATCTTTGGGATTTTTCTTAAAATATTGATTTTTTCTAAAGATATTGATTTTTGGGTGAAGAGTGAAAAATACCGATTTTACAGATACCAACACTTTTATGACATTATCAAGATGTAAGAATGACTTAAAAGTTTATGAAACCTTTTATTTATACCAAATATAGGTTTAATAAGTAATATAATGAATTTAAAAATGTAATTCTGAACTTATAAATATATGTATGACATTTTGGAAATCTAATTAATGTTTTTATTCAAATAAAAATTATTTTTAGTTCTTCTTTTTAGTCAAGTATTCACAAGTTTTATTTTAGTTTTAGTTCGGTTTTAAATTCAAATAAGTATCCTTTTATTAAAAAAAATCTAATTAATTCTGTGGGAATAAATATTTCACATGGTTATGGTATAAAATTATTTTTATACTTAAAAATGGCATTTTTAAAAACAATTTTTCTTTGTGTTACACATAAATTTTTTAAAATTAGTTTTTACCATCTCTAGAAATTGAATCTTATAAAATATATTCAAAATTTGAGTTCAAAATTTTAAGTTTTTTTAATGAGTTCACTTTTATTTTTATTTATAATGAATAGTTAACATGGTAAAAGTTTTTCACAATGACAAAGTTTAAAAGGGTTAATGGGCGTGGGGTGGGGGTGTTAAACTAAGAGATAAGGCTTAAAATATATCTTAAACTTGAAAAAATTTATTGTATGAGTGTATTTATACCCTAACTTATACTATATTCAAAATTGTATTAAATGTTAGCCACTTTCTATGAGAAATACATTTATTATATTTACAATTTCTTAATATTTACAAGAGTACCACTCCTATCACGTTCAAAATTATAGCTCCTATACTTACTTATTCACAAACTTTGAGTACCCTCTATCAATCATGATCTACCAAAAATACCTCTCAAGATGTATTCCACACATACTAGAGGTCATAGTCTCACCAAAATACCAATCCTGTAAGGCTTAAGGTGTAAAAAAAAGGAAGATATCCATGGAGGTATAAGTCTTAACTGAATTATTTCAAGTTATTTATTCTCATACCACCTTAAAATATATTCTAACCATACTGGTATAATAAAATAATTATATTTAACATATTAAAATTTCATTATGTTTATGTAATAACTATTTTATACCTTCTTTCCATCTAATGGAAAATGAAAACGTTGATCGTGTGTACATGTGGAATATCGCCTCCATGAAGTGATGTATTTAATTTTTCATCACTGCCTCATATGGATGGTTATAAGGATTGGTTTAATGGATATATATTATATTTATGGAATAATTATGTCTATGTAAAGATAATATATTATCTACCTTCTTACCTTCCCATCTGTTGGAAAATGAAAACATCACTCGTACGTATGCATGGATTACTGCCTCTATGAACAACACATTTAGTTTTCCATTACCATATCACATGGATGGTCATACACATTTATTGAATAAATAAATATGAAATTTATAAAATTATTAAGTTTTTTTATTGATAATTTTATCATTCTATTAATAATATTAACAATAAATGATCATCATACAATTTGACTACCTAAAACGAGCTTACTAATAAACTTTGAAGTAATAAACTATTACCTTTATTTTTAATTTTTATTATTAATCTACCTATAATTGAATATTTTTTTAACCTTTTTATCATGTTTAAAGAAAATTAATCTTATGTAAAAGTGATAATATCATTATACAATAAAGTATTCTTAATCATTTGTTCATGATAAAATGTTCTTATTTTGGTCAGTTTTACCACCAACATGAACAATGTTATAATGTTATGTCATGAATGATTAATAAATATTAAATATGATTATATCATGTAATAATGAAAAATTTAATATGTCTTTATGTTTTTTTAATGATTATATACTTATTTTTATCCACTAATAAAATATATTCTTTTTATGGAATCGAGATTTTTGAAAAACATGTTTTTTAATTTTTCCATGTGAATCATCACCACAAGATCAATGAAATATATATGGAATTACAGAATAATATCAAATATATATATAAAATCATCAATAAAATTAATTAGATTATAAAACCATGACCAAGGTTATGGGACCAGTGTTGCCTAATTAGAACATGCATGGAAAACTGAATTATTAACACAATAATATTGATTTTAACAAAAAATTATTAATTAAAAATAAATAAGTAAAAATATGTGTAAGTTATATAGTAATATAAATATAAATATTGTTATTATAGGGATATATAATAAATATAAATTTATTATATAGGATTTTAGTGTGTGTCCAACCAAGCAGAAGTTTGAGTTAAGTGGATTTTTAACTCAATTTTATTTCATTAGGTTATATCATTTATTCATTGACTAATATATGAAAATATTATGTGTGTTATGAAAAATTATTGTTTTATATTATATTTCCACTTTTTTTATGTTTATTTTCATTTTTCTCACATAATCATTTCATTTTTGATTCCTACTCCAAATGTAATGATCACTTTAAAGGCTTCTTAGTTTCCATTTCAATTCTTCGAGACATGTTTCTTATTATGCACCATGATTTATTTTATATAGTGAAATTAAAACAAATGAATATATATTTAAAAATCATTTCATGGAAATAATGGGTTCTATATAATCATATAATTTTCTTTCATTCAATGAATTTTGATTCAAGCATTACCAAATTTGTAAGGGTATCTTGTCTCAAACATCCTTCTTTGAGACATGTTTTGATTTATGTGCCAATATTAATTTATTTGGTTTATATACTACCAATTTAAAATACAATATCATAAATCTATTTATGATTATGTCATTTTAAGTTCCTTATTATTTTATTTCTTTCAAAATGGTTTTTAATTTTAAAATCTATAAGGGAATTTTCTTTAAGACCTTGTTTTGAATATTTTAACACTACTAGAAAATGACCATATACCCATGATTTTGGAAAACATGATGGGTATAGGTCACCCATATACCCATGGTTTTCCAAAAAACCATGGGTATAGGGATTGGATGGGAACCTATACACACGGTTTTGAAAAAACGTGGGTATATGGTTTTTTTCAAGACATATTCCCATAATTTTTTCCAAAACTGCGGGTATAGGTCAAACCTATACCCCCGGTTTTTGAAATACATTGGGTATAAGGGTTTTTTTGAAAAAATATACCCATGATTCTCCAAAAACAATGGGTATAGGTCTTTCTTATACCCATGGTTTTAGAAAACCTTGGGTATAACTTTCCTGCGTTAAGGCATGATTTTTTCCCTGGGACAAAAAACAATTCCATAGGAACACATATTGACATAGTTTTCCACCTATAGACATGATTTAAATAAATATACATAAGTAAATGTATATTTATATACCTATAATTCAATGTGTTGTAGTGTTTAGCTGCGCGAATTGTATATAGGTGGTCCAGGGATCGAAATCAGCGACAATTGTTTTTAAATCCTATAGCCATGGTTTAACAAATGTGGGTTTAGGGTTAATTACATGGTGGTATACACCTATTCCCATGCTTAATAACCATGGGTATATCATTTTTTAAACTATGGGTATAACTCATAGCTATACTGAATCCTTAACAGGCCACAATTTTGAAAACTATTGGTATAACCTATACCCATAGTTTTTGGGGCTATACCCATGGTTTTAAACCGTGGTTATAGGTTGCTTTTACAGTAGTGTAAACTCTTTATATTTGATATCCAAATTATTAAAATTGTTATATGGAAGTTTTTATCTATATTTAAATATTTTATAAAAGTTTTTTCTACTACCTTTTAATTTCTTTACAAATGTTTAAAAATAATATTTTTAAATGTTTTCCATATGAATACCTTTTTAATTTCTTTAAAAAAGTGTGAAAATAATATTTTTCTTAACAAATATGATATGAATTTATTTTAATACCATCATGTCCTTTATTCATTATGAATCTTACTTTATATTTTCCCATGTTTTTTCAAAGAAAATATTTTTCCCATTGTTCTATAAACTCTTAGTTTTTATAGGGTTACCAAATGAAAAGTACATTTCTTCTTGTTTTTCCAATGTATATTTAAAATGATTTTTAAAGTCATTTTTCATCTATTCCAACACCATTTAATGATTCCTATTCTTAACAAAGGACATGTTTTAATGATACCACCCACATTATTTCTCTAGATAGATTATAATGTTCTTTTTAAGGATATTTTCATGAAACTCATTTATTTTCCATGATTTAATCAAGATATAAAGGAATTATGGTTTCAATTACATGTTTTATATTGAAATGAAACCCCTATGAGTTTTGTTAATGGTTCCTGGGAATTATAGATTATGAAGGGTGGGCCTGAGATATATCCCTTCAATGCATTATGTAATGATTTATTATCTAGATAAATGATGATTATAATTAACACTTTCTGAGTTAATCTATACAGATGAACAACGAGTGAAAATAGGTGATGAATATAATTTCCCAAGGTTCCTATATAGTTTTTATATACTTTCCATGACTTTTAATGGTTTTATTGAGAAATAGTTGATTTCACATGGCTTCTAATTATTGAATCATATGAATTTGGTCTTATATTATGAAAAAACTTTATGCTATGACTCATGATTCATGAATCATATTTTTGTTGGATACAAATCTCTTTTTCTATACACTTTAATAATATTCTCATACCCTCATGTTCATCTTATGACCACCTATAATCTTGGATTGTTTATTCCAATGTCTAACCTTACTGAGCGATTGAGCTTACCCTTTTTATGTTTCTATTTCCCTAGGTTATAAAGAAAATTATTATATATAATATGTCTAGAAGGTTATTATTTGTGGTGATTTTTGAGGGAGATGTTGAAGAATTCTTACGGAATATTAAAATATGGGTATAGTGAGAAAAATTTCCACTTGGTAAGAAAGATATGGGTTTTGTTAAGTAATATATTTCCTAATTTTCTAAAACTCTAAACCTAAAAGATCTTGGGTATGTAAGTGACTCAGGTTTTTTGAATTTGTTATTATGGACCTTTAAGTTTGGGACACTTCAGTTGGAATAAAATCTAGTATGTAAAGAGTGTATTTTTAGCATCAGATCCAGATATATGGATTCAAGGAGTTGTAAATATGATATAGGGTAAAATGTTAAAAAATTTAATATTTTTCAAGTCTTTATTATTATTTATAGTTTTTTTATAAATGATAAGTGTTATTATATATAAAATTATATTTTTCATGCCTAAATTAAATATAAATAGTTTATATTTTCATATCATGTTTTAGAAAATAAATAAAGTATTTATCCATTTGTTTATTTCTTTAAAATATTTATATTTTTAAAATGTTTATTAAACATAAATATTTTGTGTGATTTATTTATCTGATAAATTGCTTCTTATAAAATTTTAAATCCATGAATTAAAATCTAGGTATAATAATATAATTATTAGTTTTTTTTCTACCCTGACCTCAATTTTTAATTGAATTTATTTGTTTTAATTTAGTTATTAAATATAGTTTGTGCATATTAGGTTTTAGAGTTATTATAAATTGGAGTCTCCATTTGTTAAATCCAAATGAGGGTGATGAAATTTGGGTTAGACGTCCCACTATATTAGATACTTATGCCTTATTCTAGAAAGGTGGCTGTTGGCTGTCTATCATTTCCATCTCACCCATGTGGAGATTATCAGTCTCATATAATTCTATACCTTTACATGAAGAGTTCATGTACCTTATTCATAAAATTCATTTGTATATGTATTAATATATTTGGATTCTATTCTTGGGTGAGTAACACAAACTATGGGTTATTTAAAGAGTTACACATTGATATCGTGTGGACATATTAATTTGGTGGATGGAATAGAGATTCCAAAACTAAATCATTAGAAACTTGCATACACAAAGTAATAAAAATGAGATAATAAATATTTCATATGATGAAATATTTATGATTTTAATATGAATATAATATATATTAAATTGTTGAAACTTTTATGAGAAAATCTCTCAAATATTAAGTGTGATATTCCTTATAAAGTGGAACTTGTCAAAACCTTGATCATTTAGTACAGGTGACCCTAATCGTTATATGAACATGAAATATATTATGTAATAAAATCAAGTTATAAGGTCACCATAAACATTAGTTTACTTATTCTTGGAATTTTATCTGGGTTACACTTAGTTGGTAAACCTTGATTTTTAGGATACTAGATGGATAAAGACGATTGAATCCATATGATAGATTTGGATAAGGAGTTATACACACAGCTACCCAAGAATCATATATGATATAATTGAAAATTGTTTTATATAAGATATATTCATGTAAT
Source organism: Viscum album (assembly GCA_963277665.1). NCBI lineage: Eukaryota > Viridiplantae > Streptophyta > Magnoliopsida > Santalales > Viscaceae > Viscum > Viscum album. The sequence continues at coordinate 1,039,582,554 of OY728123.1, read as the reverse complement.
TTTACATGATACCAGGTGTAAGTAATTATGAAATATGGGTCTTGGATCACTAAATGTATATGATGTATTGGGTCATAATTTTTACTATGTACTTTTATTAAAAGTCCTTGATGAAGAGATATAAAAAATGATACACACCTATAGACATGTCTTCATTGTAGATTATAAATTACATCATGATAATAATTTTGAGATATATTATAGGTATGAAATATAAAATAGATCAAAATTAGTTTATGATGTTGAGAAGTTTCCTTGAAAATAAAAATTTTGAGCACTTGAATATGAATATTATAGAGATAAATTTCTCCAATAATGACTCATTAGTACTGGATACCAGATGTTTATCACACATTTGTGCTGATAAACACAAACTCATAGATACAATAAAGTTTATAAAGTTAAAAATTAGATATTTGTTTTGATAATGGAGAAAGAGTTTCTATATTATAAATTGACACTTATGATTATAAGTCCACTAAATGGATTAGTTATAGAATTTAAGAACTATTATTATAATCCTACTATAAATAAAAATTTAATTTTTTTGTAACTTTTTTAGACAATATGGGATTTTCATTCATTATTAAGAATAAAATTATATATATATATAATAATATGTTTTATGGCATTGAGAACATGGTTAATGATTTATACATTATAAATATGGATAATAACATATATAATATTCATAATAAAAAGAAAAGGGTTCATTTTAATCCCACCTACCTTTAGAATTTTTTACATAGACATATAAATGATATAGACATCCAAATAATCCATGGAGATAGATTATTGGACTCATTAAAATAAAAATAATTTGATACATGAAAATATTTATTTAGGAAATATGTACAAATAACCCTTTATTAGAAAAGGTGAAATGGTTAGTGGGATCTTGGGAATCATACATAGTGATTTATGTAGACCAACGAGTATAGAATCAGTTGGTGGGTTTAGGTAATTAATTACATTTACTAATTACATTATTCATTATGGATATGTGTTTCTGAAGAGATACAAGTATGAAACTTTTGAAAAGTTTAAATAATTTCAGAAAAAGTATAGAATCAACTAGGAAAACGTATTAAGATTCCCTGATTAGATTGAGATGGAGAATAATTGAACTATGAATTTATTAATCATATGAGATATTATATAATTATTCCAAAACTCACTCATCCTAGAACACCATACCAAAATGATGTTTCTGATAGGAGAAATTGTACTCTTCTAGTCATGGTTTGATTGATGATGAGTCAATGTGACATTCCTATTTCATTATAGGGTTATTCTCTAGAGACTAATACATTATTACTTAACCACATTCCATATAGAGCAGTTATAAAGATACCATATAATATATGGAATGAGAATATTCAAATATATATTTTATGGGGATTTGGGGTTGTGAAGAATATGTATGACATTTGGATCCTGATAAAATAAGCCACAAATCATAAAATTCTTATTTGTTGGTTATCCCAAAGAAACCACAAGATATTACTTTTATAATTATACTAAACAAAAATTGTTTATATCCCAAAAAGGGTTTTTCCTTCAGAAGGAACACTTAATTTAAGGTGTCATTGGTAGTAAAGTTTAACTTGGAGAAGTTTAATACCAAAAATGACGTTTTCATGAGATGGAAGTTGTTTTGGTTCCACAAAGAGTTGTGGAAGAAGAATTGAATTAAGTTACCCAAGAACCTATAAGGTCTAGTAGTATTCATCAAGTAACCAGTGGATATGGTTTTTTTGGAAAGTGATGGTGAAACAATGTTCATAGAAGATGAACTTACTACCTATTGAGGTAACTTTTAGAGTTATGATTCCAATAAATGGTTAAAATCCATAGAACTTGAAATGGATTCAACATACACAAACCATGTTTGGAAATTGGTGGATGCACCTGAAAATGTGAGATCCATAGGGTGAATTTGTATCTTCTATAAGTAAACTAACATGTAATATAACACCCTAATATTTTATGATATATTTCTCTTTAAATAAATTTAATGCATTTGAATGATTTCTTTATACACAAAACTGAAATTAAATGAACCAAAATATACTAGTGAAATATTATTATTACACATGACTAAGAACACATAGTAGTTGGATTAGTGGGTAAGAATATGAATAATTAAATTATAAAAAGTTTTCATAAAATTGTTTCTTAATGAAAATGTATTGATTAATTCTTATGGAATAAGTACTCAATTTTAAATGTAAAAAATAAAATCATTTCATGTTAAAAGATAAAATTTTCAAAGTATTGTATCTTTATATATATTATGTATCCTAATCACTAATTAAAAAATATTTTGATGAAATATATTGGCATTGAATGTGAAAAAATGAATAATCATTCATACATTGATTATCAATTTTTTAGAAATGAAGATAAAAGAATTTGAAGGTAAAATGAGATATTTTTTAGAAAACTGTTTTTATTATGCCTAATTTATTTTATATTAATAAATTTAATTAATCAGTATTGATGAATTATCTTAATGAAATATGTAAATAATACATTCAATAAAATACATTAACAATCATGTAATGGGTTTTACTAGGAAATGAATACGAAATAATTTAGTTTTATGCTTAAAAATATAATTTTATAAAAACATTTCTGTCTCATTTTTAACATTTATTTTAAAATGAATTTATAGAACTTATAAAAATTGAAATTAGTAAAAAAAATTCAAAATTCAAAATCATAATTTTCAAATTTAGCAATAAGTTTAATTTATTTTTGGTGATTGTGAATAATAACCATTGTAAAACTTTTTCACCATGGTAAGGATTGAAAGGATTAATAGGGGGTTAAACTTAGAGGTAAGGAATTAAATATCTCTTAAAATTGGATCAATGTGACTGTTTAAGTGGATTTAAACCCATACTTATCTTATCTTTTAATTTTTATTTCCTTGGTGTCACTTTCTCTTGAATATGACTTTATTATAATATAATGTTTTAAGTATTTTCATGTTTTTCACTCATCTCACTTATAAAACTGAAGCTCCACTCCTCTATTATCCACACAATATAATCCCTTTAGATAGACCAATATATAAAAAAATACCCTATAAACATACTTATAAATGAACTTTAGGTTCTAATATTTCAAAAATACCCTTCTAAGAAGTCTTAAGGCGCTTTTCAAAGGGTGATACCTAAAGAATAATTATATGTTCTCACCATCATTTTTAGGTTTCTTTCTCCTTAAACCTCTTAAAAATGATCTATAACCATCTTAAAATGATGGAATAAATATATTTACTATACCAAGATGTTTTTTATGTTAATGGTGTAGCCATTTTATATCCCATTCCTATAATTAACCAACCCGATATTCCCTCACAAACTGTCACCCAACCCAATCCGCCACATACCCGAAAGGTATTCCTGATCCCCATGGGTTGGAGACTATAAACTAGGCATAAAAAAATAGATTAATGATTTATCCTAACCTTAAAAAGTGACATGGAATATATGTATACATAATAGAAAGAAAAAGTGAAAGATAAATATGAAATATATTTTCCATAACTGAAGGAAAACAACATAAGTGATACAATTCAAAAGTAGCTAAACAAACTCCAAGGTATGAGTCTAAAAACAAGGATAAAACCAAAAAACGAGAAGCATATAATCCATGTGATAAGAGGAATACATACCACTATCTCACCACTATATACCGAATACCAGCTAACTAGAACCTCATCGCCTCAATACAGTGCCTTGTCTTTCCTTACATTAAAAGGCATAACCAGGTCTACACATCGTTGAAGGGGTGTGAAGGGTGTGAGATAAATAGGCTCAGTAAGATATCACCAAGGTGTTACATAATAAGTATCTATATAATAATTACATTCTCAACTTTGAAAAACATAGCATAATAATCAATTAAATATTTTTATAATAAAATCTTGGTAAAACATTCCCCTTTTTCAGCAGTTCTAAAATAATACGGGTAATAAAATTTCATAGAATATAATATATATCAAAATAGGTAGTCAAATACAAGTAATAAAAACCAAATCATAGGTACATAACACCAAGGATCACTACAGGTCAGGCTACTAGAACACTCAAACCCAAACATAGAAAATTGTACACATCAATACCATAGACATAGGCATCGAATCTAGGGATCATAGGAACACTCTATAAAGTGAACCTCCCAATAGTGTCTAACAAGTACCAAGGAAACTTAGACTATGGGGCAGAGGAACACCCCATGAGTAAATCCCCCAATGGTAACAATGAAAAATTCCTATTTCTATAACTTCTACCTAAGTACCCAAGACTTCCCATGTGCTACATTTTCCAAATCATTTCATTAAAACCATTCTTTGAAAACCATTCATTAAATCCATTACACAAAGCTTTGAAAATATATTTTTTACCAAAATAGGGGAAAACCAAAATTTCTCAAAAACCCATTCACACACAAACAAATAAAAAATATCATATGATTTCATTTATAAATAGTTTATAAACCAAAGTATTCAAGGTTTATCCAAAATAGGATAGAGACAGAACCACTTACCTCAACTTGGGTCATACACACCCATAATGGAAACCAGCAACACAAGAAGGAACATAAAGAAAACAATGGTGGCCCTAGAATTGGTTACCACATATTAGAATCACATTTCACAAACAAAATAGATGGTGGGAGAGGGTATATCAAAATATACCTCAAAGAACAAGCACCCACCATACCAAAACCAACAAAGGACTGACCCCAGAAGAAGATCACACAACAAATCTGATGAGGATTAAATAAAACATCACCATAGGGTTGATGAAACCAAATTTTAGTGCCATTAAACTATGAAAACCAATGTAAAAAATAATCATAAAGAATAATTACCAGGTAGAAGTGATGCTACTGCCACGAAGATAGAACATTGAATGAAGAAACACGGAAAGAGAGGAAACCCCCAAATAAAACTTGGAATCACCTAGGGTTCGAGGCTAGGATAAAGAACCCAAATTAGATAAGGGTTACATGTGAAGTGTGATAAAAACCTATAGGGATGAAGGTTTAATGGTGTAAATGGGATATTTACATCTTAAATTCCCAATAATCCACATACACCGAAAAATACTTCACCTCAGTTTTAGTTTACCCCAACCAATTATTATATTATGTAAAAGTGGATCTTACAGAGTAAATGAATGTACTAATTAAAAATCATTTTATGTCTCTTAATATTATTGTTCCATAAACCATTTCATGTATTTTTCCCAGTGATACATTTAGGCCATAAACTACACATTTACGATGTAAAATGGTTCTACAGGAAGTACCCATCCCATGTTCTGTAGAAACTCCCAAAATATCTCTTAAACCCTATGAATTTGAAAACTCAATCTTAAAAATTAAAAAGAGAATACCTTATATACAAGATATTACAATATCAACACCATAAGAATTTCCATCCCTGGTAAGTCAAGTGAAATAAGGGTGGCCTGAAAAGAGATAAGGCCACTGCTCCCTCACTGATGATTTATGCTCCCAAGTCTCATGAGAATATGATCCATTTCTCTGTAACACTCTGAATAAAAGTATAAACTTCCCATGAAAGAATTTCACCTAAGAATAAACAATATCCATGGGATTATCTATAACTAAAATGTCTATCTCCATCTCGATATCTTCCCAACTTAGAACATGTGAGGGATAAAGATGGTACTTCATGAGATGATATATATGGAAAACATCTTGAATGAGCATCAAATGAGCTGGTAATTATAACCTATATGAATACCACCCAAGAAACTTAGTTACCTATAATGGTCCAATATATCTCGGAGTTAACTTTCCCTATTTCACAAGCTAACAGTGACCCAACTGAGGTGAAAATTTAAAGAAAACCCAATCAACTACGAAAAACTCCAAAGGACGATGCTGAAAACTAGCATAAAATTTCTGCCAAATCTTCACTGTAACTAGACATAGAAATATATCATTAATCCTAACTAACATCTTCTAAATGAGACTTAGTCTCATAATAGATGCCACACCCACCTCTTCCCAACAAATAGGTGATATGCACAGGTGACCATACAAATCCTTTAAAGGATCCATTCTAATTGATGACTGGTAAATTTTGTTATATGAAAACTTGACTAGTCCCAGATGGATATCCCATGATCCACCAAAATCCAAGATATAGGCATGGAGTATATACTATAAGATATGATTAGCACACTCCATCAAACCATATATATTTGTATGGTAAGATTTTCTCAACCGAACCTAATCTTCGTCACCTCTTGGAGGATTTTATATAAATGGGAGGTAAAATTGGGATCACTATCTGAGATGGAAGTAGAGGGAACCCTATGTAACCTCACAATCTCTAACACATAAAGATTACTTAGATATTTAAATTTAGTGGTTTCCCTTATATGAATAAAATGAGAAGATTTTTTCAACTGATCAATCACCACCCAGATGACATTCTTCCCTTAGTGAGTCTATGGTAATCCAACAAAAAAGCCCATGGACACCTCACCCAATTTACAAACTAGCACTAAAAGAGGCTGGAGTAAACCAGAATGTTTTAGATGCTCTACCTTTATCTATTGGCTGGTGTAACTGTGGGACACAAAATTAGTAATGTTGTACTTCATAAACGAACACCAAAGCCTCACCTTATGTCATAATACATATTTATTGGGCTCAGGAGAACATCACTTGAAGAACTATGATAGTCAAAAAAACTAAACTACTCATAGATATTGGGATGAAAACCCAATTACCAAAGCGAATAATACCATCAAGTGGGAGGGACCAACTAGAAATAGTCTCCCCACTATAAAGGGTTTATCTAATTTCTATGAAATCATCATCCTACTACTGAATCTATAGAATAGACTCAAGAAGAGATGATCATAAATGAACAGTATTTAGAACTATACCTAAAATATCCTCCTGAGCATCTAGATGCAATAGAGTGATGATCCCTATAAGGTTCCACTATTCGTTGGATTCTGAAATAGCTTGTGATTACACTTCCCTACCCAGAGAGTTTTTAATGAAATTCCACTTCCCTAGGGTTTAGTCATTGTCAAAGTCAAAAATATAAAGGTATTCTACCCACTAACTCTATATGAGATTCATGTGTTTTTGATAAAAGATATAACTCAGATCTTATTGTCTAAAAATACTATGAACCTATCCCTAAAAACATAGTGCCACTAATATTTAAGCATATTAATAACCATAAAAAGCTCTAAATCATGATTGGGGTAATTATTCTCATGAGGCTAAAGATGATGAGATCCACAGGCTACAAAATTATTATCCTACATAATAATGTAATCCAAACCATCATCAAAATCATTACATAATACCATATAACCCTTACTGATCTCAGATAATATCATAATAGGAGATGATGTCTGAAGTCATTTCAGTTCATCGAAAGAAAACTAACATTTCACATCCAATGTGATTTTGACCCTTTCTTGGTAAGAGTAGTCAAAGGTGATGCCAACTTTGAGAAATCCTATATAAACCGCCGATAATATCTAAAAATACCAAGCAAACTATAAATATCAAAGATGTTCCATGGATCCTACTATGAAAAGTCAACCTTCAACTTCTCAAAATAAATTAATAATCCATTTTCAAAAGTCACATTCCCCAAGAACATCACTTCTTGGATCCATAAATTACATTTCAAATGCTTTTCATAAAAATGGAGACTCCTTAGGATTTCCAAAAACAAACTCATATAGTTCTCACGATCAGGCATAGACCTCGAATAAATCAAAATATCATCCAAAAACACTACCAAAAAAGGGTTAAGATACTGATGGAATATCTGATTCATTAAATCCATAAATGATGAAGGATAGTTATTAAGACCAAAAGGCTTTACAAGATATTCATTATAGATATACTTGATCTTGAAATCCATCTTTAGTATAATAGACTCCCAAACTTTGAGATGATGATAACCCAACTAAAGATCCATCTTCAAAAACTACTTTTCTCCATTTAACTAGTAAAATAAATCATCCACAAGGGGGTATGATAATTATTCTTAAATATCACCTAGTTCTACTTCCGATAGTCCATACACAATAAAAGTGAACCATCATTATTCTTAGAAAATAGAATTGGGGCTATGCATGGTGAAACACTAGGGTGAAAAAAACCTTTCTACACCAGATTATATAACCAAATCTTGAGCTCTTTCAACTCCACTGGTGCCATACGATAAGAGGGTATTAAGATTGATTGTGTACCCAACACCAAATCAATCAAAAACTCAACTTCCATCTCTAGAGGAAGACCAAATAATTCATCTGGGAATACATTGGAAAAATAATGAACAACCAATGGTAGACTACCAAGAGAATATAAGTCATTAGGATCAACTACAAAATCAAACAAAACTCTCCCAATCTCTGGGTGGAAAGGTCATGCATGACCAGACCATGGATCCCACTTCCCCTGAAATACCCAAGAGATCCCATTGGCAGCAAGGAATGAGACACACCAATGATAATAATAAAACTTAACTTGATGAGTGATAATACAAACCATTCTGATGATGACATCAAATAAATCTATATTGAAAACAAGGAAATCATAGACTAACTCTACATCAGTTATCAATAGAAAACATGAGGGACAACAAAACCCCTACTATTTATTATTTCTAAGAGGTTTCTCTAACTCCATAAAAAAGGAAATGATCTCTATTAAAAGTTTAGTTATATCAACAAAATAGGAATATATAAACAAGTGTGAGGAACCAATATTAAATAAAGAAGTTTCTATAAAAGTTGCAAAAAAGATGGTACCTCTCACTATCGCTGGACTCATATCAATCTCCATAAAAAATTCATTCACTGTATAAAGGTTATTCACTCCTGAGTCCTATGGCTGGAGCCCTAAAGTCTTTGAACCATCTGACTATGTTGTAGTAGCCTTTGGATCCAATAACCCCTGACCACAATGAGGAAACAACATAGACTTATAGAATATCTAAAAATTCCCATAGCATCCATAAAAATTTCAGATCTACGAAGGTGCATAACAAGAATGACAGGTGTTCCCAACCTTACAAAACTGATAGCAAGTCAGGGTCACACTACCAATTGAAACTAATGTTGTAGAGGGGGCCTACTACTGAGAACCACCTTCACCACTCCTTCGATGCTCATTCCACTTTTTCTTCTTTCCTTGCATGCTACTAAATCTTCCAATGATTTGAATAGAAGGGATAATATATCCCATTTTTTCTACCATGTCCATTTCTACCATCATAGTGCTATCTACCATCTCTGTATAGGTAGAAAGCTTCAACATGAATACTTGTGATCTAATATCCAGTCGTAAACCCTATATGTAATTATAAGTCTTCACAACTAATAATTCTTTACTACCTCCAAATAAAAATGAACCATCTTCATGAACCGATTGGTGTATACCAAAACTGAACTTTCTAACTAATTAAAATAGAGGAATTTTAGATACTTTTACATCATCAAGGACTCTATAAAAACTACTAGAATAAGAGGGTATTGAAACCCTTCCAGTTCAATATCACATGCCTATATTCCTATACCATGTAATCCCACCATCGCTTGTTAGGACTCTCAAGTTTGAACTCTATTAACTTCACCTTGATATCCTCAAGTGTATCCAAGAAGTTAAAGATATGATAAATATTATCCATACAATCCTTTGCCTGTTGGTGTCAAAAAAAAAACCTAGGTCGACTCTAAATTGGTCACCTAATCTAGCCCGTAATAAGGCTGGAGATGCATTCCCGATCCTCCCAGGCTAGAAACAAGTTTCAGGCATAAAATATAACTTAATTGGGAATTATTTATCCCATAAATGATAGGTAAACAAATATAAATAACATGAATAAAAAGAAACATTAGTAGTAAAAAATAAATAAAACTAAACACCTAAACATACCTCTAGGTGACCTTGTGGGTCACCACCAATCACATAACCACACTCACTCTAAGAGTGATCCAAAAATAGAAGAACCTAGAACTAGAAAATATAATGTAGTTATGAGCATCAAGATGCATAGTAGAGACTCCAAAAGAAGAACAATTCTCTATGACTTACCTTTAAAAAGAATTTCATTTCATTCTAGTTTTAAATTATTATATTTAATATAATTATTTCATTTCCAATTAAAACAAGTAAAAAGATTATAATTTCAAAAGAACCATTTTCCCATCCTTTTTCCAAAATTATTTTCAAAGAATCAAAATAAATTTTAATAAATTCATTTAAAATATAATCAATACTAGAATATGTATTTTAATATGGAATGAAAAGTAGGGGTGTCACTTTATAAAGATACAAGAAAATAGAGGAATGTAGCATATATGTAAAACTGGTGTCATGGGATCTTAGGTGCTGGTCAAGATGGACTAGGAAAAATCTATAATTACTATCTCATAATCAATTTCTACTAGTATTGGTTATCCAAAATCACTGCCCAAACACTTTGCAACACCCTTAATGGCTCAACCGAGGGGAATATCCCATGGTAGTCAGGTTATCTACTCTAAGACACTAGATAGTGTGTAATCTCAACCAGTGAAACATGTTTACCTAAGGCTCCTCTCTAACTACACAAGTATTCCCATGAAAATTAAAATAGAGGTGATTTTTTTATCAATCTAGCATATAGATACATAACACATTCTTTATACAAAAGCTCATCAACCTTCTCACCCTGGTCTCCCATCTCGACTGCAACCCCTTACCAAGTCATACAACCAATAACAAGCCTCTTCAACTAGAACACACTATATTTCACTCATTCAATACACATACATCACATTCCTATTTCATGGGTAATGCCTTAAGATGGGTTTTACAGTTCCATAAAACCAATCAAAGTACCAACTGGTCCTCATCACTTAATTGGTTCGAAAGAACAAAACATCTTCAAGCATCACTATTTTTCATGGTAGAAATAATTTAAGAAACTAATTGAACATTTAAAATACCTTACATTTCAAAACAGGTTTGAAACCTTAATTTAAAATGAATATCCCATGTTGGAAGCTTAGTAAAATTATATAAAACAAATGAAAAACCCATTCCAAGAGACACACCCAATTTTCATAGCATATAAATATTTCATAATAATAAAAATACACTTTTAAAATACTTATTAAATCAAGGAATTCAAATTAAATGATCAGACATAGGGAACCAACCTCAAAATATGCCACCTCTGATGATGGTAACCTAAAACCAATTCACACTTACATGGATATACACCTTCACACACACACATATATTTATATATCCTTTGACCCAATGTACATATTCCCCTCTCCATGAGGGAATATGTACAAGGAGGATATGTATATATATATATATCTATGTGTGTGTGTGCGCGCTTACCTATTTATACAAATTCAAGTTATCTTTAACGAAAGCTGTCCAAACCTACCCCAAGGAGGTCCAAGATATAATAGAAAAATATTAGGAACCCAAAAATTACAAGAAACCTAATTAAAATTGAGGTAATGAATAAAAATTGTGAAAACCTTACACAAATATGATAACAAACCCAATGCCTTCAACGGTTGTGGTAAGAACCGGTCCTAATGGGACCCAAGAAACCTAGACATCAAGAATAAACAAGAGAAATACCAAAAATTAGATTAGGGTTATCCATAGGAATTCACACCACATGGAATATAAAGAAAACCAATAAATAGAGGAATAAGGAAGAGGAGAAGAAGAGAGACTCACTGAAGATGATCATACTAAAAATCAGACATAAAAACTGCCCAACAGAGGGAGTGGAGGGGGAGGAGGCACACAGAAGGAATCCCTCCTAGGAGTGGGTGTCACATGACCTAGAGAAGAAGGTGGGGGGGGGGGGAGATAATAGAAATTAGTAGAAGTAATAATAATAATAATAAAAATAATAAAACAACCTTAATAATAATAATACTCAATACTAATAAATAATAATTATAATAATAACCATAATAAATAATAAATAATAATGATGATAAAAATAAAAATAATATATATTTTTTATATTTATATTTTCTTTTAATTTTTTTTCCATTTTTCTTAAGCTATGGTAGGCCACACAATTAGGCCACACAATCTTCCAAACTTTGGTCCAACCATGTGGGGACTTCTATCCTGCATAGGTGGAGGCCATATGATTTAGGCCACATGGTCTCTCAAATTGTACGTCTAACCATGTGGTCCCCTGGTGATTATGATCAAGGCCACATAGGCTCCTAGGGGATGGAGCATGACTATATGCTTGACCGTACGACCTAGAAAAAGCTATTGTCTAGGATGTATGATTTTCCCTTTGTTGGTGCATGGTTTCCCCTAACCAGGCGCCAATAATGTGACACCTCAAATCCCTAAAAAAACTCTCATTTTTAGTGGAAACCACCCAAAAAAACTATGGAACAAAGAGAATAGAAAAAGAAATAAAAAAAGAGAAGTGTTGGGTTGAGGTGTGATAATTCTCCCCATTATGACACTTTATTCCCCCAGAAAGTCCCAAAGACTTGACTAACTGAGACCTGAATGAGTGAATACCCAAATAAAAACCCAAAATACTAGAAAATTATGAACTGAAAACTCACTTTCCACCCAAAATATGAAACTCCACGACCGTAAGAAGCTAGTAAGGCTATCCTCAAGGAACCAACTCGAAAACCCAAGAAGCAGCTGATGTGACCAAATGACTTGAATCAATGAATGAAAGGACCAATACAAGAAACTCTTCATTATAAACACCACTAAAAATTGAAAAACTCAAACCTTAATATAGAAATAATGAAAGGAGCTCATCTTGGTATATTTAGGATCTCCATGAGAATATGTTACACGACCCACTATCCAAGCCAACCAACTACCTTGACCGAGCTCTGGAAGAAGAAACAAATAAACACACTGGAAAAAAATTTAAAATTCTCAAAGATAAAGTATAAGAACTCACTTATTAGGTTCACCATGAGATTTTTCCCATGGGGTCTCTCCACTATTTTAGGTTTCAGGACAAACCTTAATTTACCAAGCTGAAATAGTTCACAAATCTAGACAAAACATCCAACGCTGGTTTGACCTCTTAACTTCTCATGTCACACCCGAACAACTTAAGAGAAGAAATAAAGGAGACCCCTAGTGGGTCTACCCAATATTAAGTAAATAAATAGTTAGGTGATTGAGCTAAGATGAATGCTCAAGGGACTACCATCCACACAAAAAGGACCCAACCAAGGAAACACAAACTAGGCACTAAACCGAATCACAATTCATAATTCCCAAAGGCAGTGCATCTTTAAATAGGAACCACCTAAAACCAAAAACATTACAAAAGAAGGCTAACTATTTAAGATTTTACATCCCTAATTAACTACCAAATTAATCCCAATAAAATGGGGCCACCAAGATCTCCCCACAATAATTTTTTAAAAAATCCACAGCAAGGGTAAAATTAAATAGTTTATGCTCTGACATGAGAGACAACATGTTGGATATACATCCCTCACACATGGATACTCCTGTATTTCATGAAAATCTTCATTCTAAATCCTATCTCTGGAGCTCTGATATCTTGAAGCATTTGTTTCACCAAAGTTAGGAGAAATTAATCCCCGAATGAAACTCCCTCTTTTAGTAGCATAACATACATACCCCCCTTTAGGTGATCCAAATAGCCAAACCGAATAGAACGAAGAGAAATTCTAGAGACCAACCACCCACTCCTTATAGATACCTTTTTAGAACATACATATATAACATGAAACATAAAACCAAATCAAAACAACTCGTAAAAAAAAAATCTACGTCTCAATCATAAATCAAGAACTTAAAATAAAAAAAATCATTTAAGCCACATTTCCAACACAACAAAACCAAAATCCCATGAAATTAGACTCCAAACACAAAAAGAAAACCCCAAACAACTATTCACTCACTTTTCAAAACATTAAAATCCCCTTTTATTTTTGAAAACACATTTATAAATAAAAATAAACCCAATGTTTGGGAACCTACCTTTGGTATTCCATGAATCCTCACATATATACATCCCTTCCGACTCAAGAACACCTCCACACATACCCACAACCAAACTATTACCATATAAATACATCCATATATATATATATATACATGATCATTCATAGGAATACCAAGGGTAAAAACAAGACATTTCCATTTCCAAAACAAAAATTCCAAACCATATTTCAAATTCCCAACCAATTTTCAAAGCCACCTCCTATCATTAACGAAACACATTTCCAAATTCCCAAGAAACTTTCATTTCAAATTTCACAAAAATTCTCATAAATATCAAAACATTTTCCAAATTTATTTCTGATTCAATTTTTATAAAAATTTTCAAAGATCCTAAAATAGTCTTAAAATACTTTCCATTTTTAAAACATCTATTTTATATTTAAATAATCTAATATTTTAATTGTGTAAATTTAATTTTAATTGACCAAAAACTATTTTAAAATCCAAGGGTAACACCATAAATTTAACTTAAAAAATACCAAGAACAAAAAAGGGAAACCCAATTGCTCAACAAATAAAAATATAAAAAATGAAAAAGAAACAATTCTATTTAAAACATAGATATATTGTTTGGTAGGTCATACACCAATCAGATGAGAACATTGGAGGTCATAAGAGGTAGTTCCATGGTTTTACAAACCATTCACAACAACCATGAAACCCTTTTAATTCCTCTAAAAAAACCACTCCAAGCCTCAAAGTTTCTCAAAATAACCCACTAAGTCTCAAATCCAAACAAAACACTCCATAAAAAACCAATAATCTAGAAAATATCTATATCCAAGATTATACATTAAGGCATAACTATCACAAAACACCTTGGAAACTCAAGATTCCTTCCGAATAGGTGGTGATTAAGAACCTACCCATGACCGACCACTTGAATTTTGAAAATCCTAGATCCAAACTACCAAAAATTTAAAAATTATAAGGACTAATACTCATATACCATTTTATGAAAAACGAACCAGGTTTGACCCCAAAACTTTACCTAGGCCGGCCCGTAATAAGTCTTAAGAGGTTTTCCTGATACTTTTAGGCAAGAAACTAGTTCTAGGAATCATATAAAACTCAAATGGGAACAATTTATCTCATAAAAAATCGGTAAAAAAATATAAATTACATGAATAAAAAGAAAAAAATGGTTAATGAAAATAAATAAAACTAAATGGATAAACATACCTATAAGTGACCTTGTGGGTCACCACCAATCACAGAACCATACTCACTCCAAGAGTTATCAAAAAATGGATGAACCTGAAACTAGAAAAGATAATGTATGCATGAGCACCGAGATACTCATTAGGGATGTCAAAATATGAACAACTCCCAATGACTTAACTTAAAAAATAAATCCATTTCATGCTAGTTTGAAATACATATGTTTAAAATAAGTTTTTCTTTTTCCTTTTAAAATAAGTAACAAGATGATAATTTCAAAAGAACCATTTTCCTATTCTTTTCCAAAATGGTTTCCAAAGAATGAACAATCAATTTATTAAATTCCATTAAAAGATAACCTGTTCTAGAACATGTATTTTTATATAGAATTCAAATAAGGGGCGTCACTTTATAAAGATACTAGAAAATAGAGGAATGTAGTTTATGTGTAAAATTGGTGTCATGGGATCTCAGGTTATGGTTGAGATAGTATAGAAAAAATCTATAAATACTATCTCATAATTAATCTCTATTGGTACTGGTTATTTAAAATCACCACCCAAACACTCGAAGACACCCTCACTGACTCGATGGAGGGGCACATCCCTAGGTAGTTGGGTTATCTACTATGGGCCACTAGATAGTGTGTAATATAAACTAGAAAAACATGTATACCTAAGCCCCCCACCTAAATACCGAAGGCTTCCCATGATAATTAAAATGGAGGTGAGTTTTTATCAAACTACAATATACATACAAAGCACATTCTTTACACAAAATCCCATCATCCTTGTCACCCTCGACCTCCCATATCAAGCGTAGCCCCTTCCCAAGTCACACAACCAAGAATGTGAATCTTCAACTGGTAAAAAATACATTTCAAACATTCAACACACATAAATCACAATCCTACTTCAAGTGTAATTCCTTAATAGGGTTTTTCCAGTTCCATAAAACCAAAGTGTCAATCAGGACTCATCACTTAATTGGGTTGAAAGACAAAAGCAACTTCAATAATCGACATTTTTCTTGGTGGAAATAATTTAGGAAACCAACTGAACATTTAAAATACCTTAAGTTTCAAAATGGGGATAAAATCATAATTTAAAATGAAGATCCCATGTTGGAAGCTTAGGAAAATCATGTAAAACAAATGAAAAAACTTTCCAAGAGTCACACCCAATTTTCATAGCATGTACATATTATATAATAATAAAAAAAAACAATTTTAGACTACTAAATAAATAAAGTAATTCAAATTAAAGGATCATACATGGGAAACCTACCTCAAAACACATCTCCTTTGATGATGGGTACCCAGTACCACTTCACACTTACATGCATATATACCTTCAAACACACACACACACATTTATTTATATAAACCCTTTAAACCAATGTATATATTCCCCTCTCCATAAATGAATATATATAAGGAGTATATATATATATATATATGATTACCTGTGTATACACATGTAAGTCCCCTTCAATGATGATGATCCAAATCCACCCTAAGGAGGTTCAAGATATAAAAAAACATTAGGAACCCAAAAATTAAAATAAACCTAATTAAAGTGGAGGTAATGAATAAAAATGGAGGAAAAATTACACAAAGTCGATGGTGAACCTATTTCCTTTAACAATTATGTTAAGAAACGACCATAACAGGACCCAAGAACCCTAGAATTTAAGAATCAACAAGAGAAACACCCAAAACCAGGTCAGGGTTTCCCATATGTGTGTGAACCACATAGAAGAGAAATAAAACCAATAAATAGGAGAAGAATAAGGAAGATGAGTATAAGAGAGACTCACTGGAGATGATCACACAAAAAATCAGAAGAAAAAATGTTCAACTGGAGGAAGAGGAGAAGGAGGCACATAGTTGGGAGACCTCTTGGGCATGGGTGTAATAATAATAATAACCTTAATAATAATAAAAAAAACTAAAACAACAATAATAAAAACCATAATAATAATAATAATAATAATAATAATAATAATATAATTAAAACATTTTTTTCTATTTTTATTTTATTTATTTTGTTTTTCTAAACTAAGGTAAGGTCATATGGTTTGGCCACATGGTCTCTCAAATCATTTTTCTAACCCTGTGGTCCTCTATTTCTTACACTCAAGGTCTCACAGGCTCCTGGGGGATAGTGCATAGCTGTGCACTTGACCATATAGCCTGGATAAAGACACTATCTATATCACACTGTTTTCCATATGATGGAACATGGTTTCCCCTAATTATACACCAACCATACGATACCTTTAAACCCTCCAAAAAATCTAATTTTCAAGGAAAGATATCCATAAATGGTACAAAAAAAAGAGAAAACCAAAAATAAATAAAATAAAATATAAGTGTTAGGTTGGGGTGTGACACTTAGGGATCATTCATACCCTTAAAGGATGAGGTCTTCTCACATAAGAACTCTTGAGATCAATCCCTTTCTCCTCTATCTCTTGGCTACATATCAACAACTAATTTCTAGAATTGTGGTATAATTTTGTCTATGATAGGAATTGCTCACATAGTAGACTCTATAAGATTCTAATCTAAAGGAAGATTCTCTTGAGGTGCATCCACTACATCCTTTTGTGTAACCCATGGGATATGTCTCAGAGGCATATCAATACACACTGAAAATAGAAGAAATGATCAGATAATAGGATAATATCAGTTCAAAATATAAAACCAATGGAACAACTAATATTTAAGATCAATAAATGAACAAAAAATACACACATACCACCATCTTAAGGTAACTTGAGTCTCATCATGGTAAGAGTTGTCCATACACTAATCGAAACCTACCTCTCAAGTCCCAAAAATACTATATATAGTCTAACTAATGTCCCAAGACTGAGTATAAACATCCTTTGATACCAATTTGTAAGTAATCTAACCAAGATACCCTAAAAAACCATCACTTGACCAGATCCACCACATACTTGAAGGGTGTTCCGGATCCCCATGGGCTAGCATCTAGCACCCGAGAATCAACAACAAATAGAGGGAATGATTTAGACAAACTTAAACAGAAAACATGGAATATATATAAATATAATAGAAAGAAACAACAAAATAGAAATAGGAAATATATATTCCATAACTAAAGGAAAGTAATAGAGGTGATATAACTCAAAATAAACAAAAAAAACTCTAAGGTATGTGTCCAATAGTAAAGGAAAAAACCTAAAAACAAGAAACATTTACTCTATGTGATAAGTGAATGACGTCCAACTATCTCAACACCATCTACCTAAGACTAGTTGATTGGAACCTTGCAACTTCACTGTGGCACCTTGTCTTTCCCTACATTAAAAGACATTACCAGGTCTACACATTGTCGGAGGGATATACAGAGTGTGATCTAAACAAGATGAGTAGGATCCCACCTAAGTGTTCCATTAAAAGTCTCTCTATAACAATATAAACATTCTAAACTTTAAATAAAACATGGAATGCTACTAATTTAAATAGTTTTTATAACAAATGCATGGTAAAACATTCCACCTTTTCCATAGTTCTAAAATAATCCAGGTAAACAAATTTCAAATCATATCACATATATAAAAATAGGTTATAAAATCCAAGAAATACAAACCAAAGAACATGTACATCACACTAAGGATCAATATAGTCCATGATAGCTAGAATACTCATAACCAAACATATACAATCACACACATAAAGCCACTAGATTTATGCATCGAGTCTAGGGTGTAGAGGGACACCCTAAAAAGTGAAACTACTAATAGTGTATAATAAGTCCCTAGGAAAATTGGACTAGGGAGAAGAGGAATAGTTCATGAGTGAACCCACTAAATGTAAAAAAATATTATCCCTATTACTATACCCTCTACTTAAGAAACCAAATATTCCCATGTTCTACATTTTACAAATGATTTCATAAAAATCAGGCTTTAAAAATCATTTTATAAATCCATTACACAATTATTAAAAATATATATTTATTTTAATAAAATAGGGGAAAAATACCTTTTCTTGAAATCCCATTCACACACACAAAAATCAGTAAATCATTATACTTAATTTATAAAATATTTTATAATACTAGAAAGTTCAAGGCTCATCCAACATATGATAGAGATGAAACCACCTACCTCAACTTGGGATACACACATCTGTAATAGAAACAACCAACACATGATGGAATGAAAAGACAACACCAAAGAAAATAATTTCAATATATTAAAATCACATTCAAAAAACAAAATATATAGCAAGAGAGGGTAAATCATAACATACCTCAAAGAATACGCACTCACCACACCACAACCAACAAAGTTACAAACCTTGGAAGAATATTTCACAATAGATACGGAGAGGATTAAAATAAATTTTACCATTTGGTTGAAGAGAACAAAATATAGTGCCACTCCATTTCCACAACTAATGAAAATGAATAAGCAGAAAGACCGCTAATAGGAAGAAGTGATGTAACTTTCATGAAGATAGAATATTGAATGGAGGAACTCAAAAGGAGAGGAGACCCCAAAATCACACATGGAATAACCTAGGGTTTGAGGATGGGATAAAAAACCAAATTATAGAAGGTTTACACATGCAGGGTGATAAAAAATTACTTGGAAGAAAGTTTTATAGAATAAACTAGGGATTTGTGATGTAAATTACCCACAATCCACATACACTTAAAAATACATCACCTCAGATTAAGTTCACCCTGATAAATTATTTTATGATATGAAATATGATCTTACATTATAAAAGTAATTTTAAATGTAAAAACGATTTTATGAATTTCAAGATTCTTATTTCATAAACTATTTCATGTCTTGTGCCGAGTGATATATTTATGTTGTAAACTACACATTTACGATGTAAAATAGCCCTATAGGTAGTACCTAACCTAGGTTTTTTAAAAACTAAAAAAAAATGTAAGAAACCCTAAAAACCCAAAAAAATAATCTTAAACATTAAAAATAGAATAAATTATATTCATTATATTACACTTACCATATATTGGAAAATGATAATGTTGCTTGTGCATATGTGTGAATTACCACCTCCACAAAGCGATGTGATTAGTTTTTCATTTCCTCTTAACATAGATGATCATAATGATATATTTAATGAATATATATATATATATATATTATATTTATGTTTTAATTATGATTTTAAAAGGTGAATTATCATTTAACTTACTTTCATTCCATCCATTGATAAGTGGAAACATCACTTGTGCGTATGTATGGACTACTGACTCCACAAAGTGATGTAAGTCATTTTTCATCACCGATTTATATGGATCTTTATAAAAGTGTATATAATGAATAAATATGATAATTATTAAATTATTTATATTTCATATATGATAAAATCATGACCAAGGTGCGAGGACCAGAACTATCGAACCAAAAAATGCATGGAAAATGGAACAGTTTTCACTAAAATGTTCATTTTAATAAAGAATTGTTAATAACAGGGAAATTTAGAATTATAAAGGAATAATATTTAGTAAGTTATATATATATATATATATATATATGGTTCTATAATACATATATAATAAATCTATATTTATTATAAAAAATATTTTAATGCATATGAAATAAGATGATACTTGAGGTAAGGGTTTATGTTAAAATCTCATTTCTTTTTGGGATTGTCTATATGAAATTTCCATTAAAGCTCACCAAGGTAAGGAATACCCCTTGGTGGAATTTTGGATCCAAATTATTGGTATTCCTATGACATTTTAGAATATGGATATTATCAAATCCATTGGTGATTATCTCGACCATTTCCTTTGTGCTGATGAAGAAACTCTAAAGATAGAGCACATTATGATGACTTGTATCTGTGTAGAGTTTGATATGGATTCTCCCCTACCACATCTAATTTTTTGCATGCAGGGATGGATTATTATTTCTATAAATATATATTTTTTACCTTGTCTCCTGGATTCTGTTCTCACTCTGCTATGCATGGTCATTCTAATCCTTCTTGTTGGAACCAAGGGAACCGGTCCAGGTCTCCATCCAAGGATCCTCCTCAAGTTGGTGAGCTCCCCTATTTGGAACCTATTCAAAGGGATCCTAAGATAATTTTTGAAGATTTAGTGATCCATGCTCCCTATATTTCAGATCATGAGAAGGTTTATCTTATTTCAGTGTTGGGGTCCTCAGCGGGAAGTCCTTCTATTTCCTTGGCCCTTACTCTACCCGTGGTGTTACTTGTGGTGTCTATAGAGGTGAATTCTCATGTCTTTCATTCACTTTTTGATAAAAACTGCTTGGGTGATTCCTATTATGCTCTAAAGGATCCAGAGGCTCCTTCATCAACTTCATGCCCCTTTTATGTGTTTTCCTTGATCATCTATGACAGACCAATGAAAGAGCCTCTGTTTTGTCTTTCTTCCAGTAAATAGGAGTGTTTATAAGATTTTACTTATGGGTTTCTTCTTGGTTTTGTCTAGTCATCTCCTTTGAAAGACCATATCAGGTCTGAACTCTCCCTAAAATCTACTCCTACTTAGAATTCCTTTCAAGTTCTATATATAGTTGGGGGGGGG
Source organism: Viscum album (assembly GCA_963277665.1). Lineage (NCBI taxonomy): Eukaryota > Viridiplantae > Streptophyta > Magnoliopsida > Santalales > Viscaceae > Viscum > Viscum album. The sequence continues at coordinate 1,039,560,733 of OY728123.1, read as the reverse complement.
GTTTCCTCCACTTGTAATATATTATAGGTTTCTCTAAGGTGGTAGAATCTAAGATTCCTACAAGTAACATTGAGACCCAATAAAAATCAAATTAGTTGGTGGGGGGGGGGGTTATTAGGAAATTCACTTGAATTAGGCATGAAGGCTAAAACTTCACTCCCTCAATGATGTTTTTAATTATTTGGAATGCTAGGGGTTTGGGATCCTTAGATAAAAGGCAGTTCATCATGAAGTAAATTCATAAGTATAAAGTTTTTTAGCCATCCTAGAACCAAATATTAATTTTGATTCCATCAAGGATTTAGCTTGACATCTTCAATTAAGTCACTATATGCATGGTTATCCATTAATGATCATATTTTTATTTTTTAGAATGATCAAATTTGATTAGAAGTTTTATGAAGTTCCAACCAACATCTATCTGTTAAGATAAGTACTAATGAAGGGTCTTATCTTCACTCTATTGTTTATAAAATGTGTGATTCATCATAGAGGAAAGATATTTGGGACTCTCTTTGAACCATTAATAGTGGTTTAAATGCATAGTTTGTTGGTGGATATTTTAATTTCATTATTTATCCATTTGAAAAGAAAGGTGATGACCTTAATTATAATAATGATATCTAGGATTTCTAATCCTTCATAGATTCTAATCAGCTCCTATACATGGTCTATTTAGGGGATTCCTTCACCTAGTGAAATAATAGAAGGGATATTAGTATAATTTGGAGTCATCTTGATAGATGTTTGGGAAACCTCTATTTCATTTCTACCTTCTAAGGATCCTCTATGAATCATTTTTCTAGATAATCATTTGATCATTCTCATTTTCTTTTTCATGTGAATTATTCAAGGGATGTTAATAATGGGGTTTTCTATACCATCCACTGAATATAGTTAAAAGGTTTTATAGAAATGGTATTATCATCTTATTCTGATCTTGTTTAGGTTTTTTCTTGGGTTTATATTTAAAATAAGTTATGAAGTCTTAAAAGTACCATATTTTTTTGGCTTTGTTTTCTCCCAAAAAAGTATGTTAATCTAAACATATTTCAGGAAGAGATTTATCATCTTATTATTAAGTTACAAGTTTAATGGGATGATAATTTCCACGAGCTCCTATCTAGTAAAAAGGTTAGGATGGAGTAGGCTTTATTAGACCTTTATCAATTGGACAGAGAGATATCTAAAGATAAATGGCATAAGGAAGGGGGGAAAAATACTTCCTATTTCCATGATTGTATTAGGGAGAAGAAGTTTCATGGAGGGCTCAACCTTCTTCTTCTCTATGGCTCATTCACCGGAGATGCTAGTATTTTGGGTCCTATGGAAGTGGATTATTTTTCTTTAGTGATTTATGGTTAAAATATCTATTAAGAGGGTTCCTTTCAATTTTGGGTATCCCATGAATCTTTTTTGATAACCTTTGACCTTCTATTTCTGACCTGGATAATGAGAGGTTTGGTGAACCCCCAAAGGAAGAGGAGATATATGAATCTGTTAAGACTCTTAATCTTGAGATCTCACTGGGTCATGATGGTTTCCCTGGTGCATTCTATTTTGATGCTTGGATCATTATTAAAGAAGATGTGGTGTGTTTTATTAGGGATCAATTCAGGGGTGGGCCCTTACCTAGAGTTAATTAAAAAACTATTTTATCTATTATTCCTAAAGTCAACTAAACCAATAGTTTTGGATAGTTTAATCCAATTAGTATATGAAATTTTTCTTATAAGGTTTTGGATAACATTCTCAATAAAATATTATATCATCATCTTCCACTCTAGGGTTCTAAATAAAATCATGGTTTCATAAAAGGGAGAGGCACCCAGGGAGAAATTGGGATTTCTCATGAAATGATCAGTGATCATGAAAAGATATTGATTGGATCCAATATGATGATTAAAATTGATATGGAAAAGGCTTATGATCAGATGGAATGATATTTCATTATTAAAGTGCTTAAGAAGTGTAGCTATTCTAAATTTGTTTGTGATCTTTTCTTCAGGTGCTTCTTTTATCCTCAGTTCTCTATTTCTCTTATAGGGAAGATATTTGGTTTCTTAAAATCCTAGAGGGGGTTGAGATAAGGTGACATGATAACTCATATCCTATTCATTCTGAATCAGGATTCCCTCAGCAGGAACCTTAATAAGAATTTTGAGGAAGGTATGATTCATCCCTTTAAACGGAGGTTTGGTTTCTTCGAAAATTCTCATATTTTCTTTTTAAATGATATGTTTTTTTCATCAATGACTGTGAAAATTCAATCAAAAATTTCAAGATGAAAATGAATGATTATTGTAATAAATCTAGAAAATGCGTTAATATCAATAAAAGTGAAGTTTTTTTTTATCTCTAACAAGTGTTCTTCAAGGAGATCCAAGAAAATTCAAGATAGGATTGATTTTTCTGCTCAAATATTTCTTTTGGATTATCTGGGAGCACCTTTAACTAACAGGAGGGTTATAATTTATCATTATGATAACATTGTTAAAAGGATATTGGGCATGATCTTGAGCTGGAAAAGTTTCTTTTTGTCTTTTGGTGGAAGGATTACTCTGGTTAATAGTGTTTTATCATCAATCCATATACATATTTTATCTATGTGTATTCCTCCTAAAGTAGTGATTAAGAACATTGAAATTATTATTATTTGTTTTATTTGGGACTCACATTAATAAGGGAGTTATCATTGGGCTAGTTGGAAATGTCTCAAAAGACCTTTTCAAGAGGGGGGTATCATTCTCAAAGATATTAAAGTTAGTATGTCATTTTTGTAGGATAAAATGGCTTGTGAGGTTATTTATAGGGTCTCATTATGGTCTTTTTTATCAAAATAAAGTATGGGGATAATCCTTTAGATTGGGAGAACAAAAATTATGGGTCTCATATCTAGATGTCCTTGAAGAGACTTATTACTCCAATTATGGAACATTCTAGGTGGATTGTTGGTCATGAAGATATTTATTTTTTCTAACACAATTGGGCGAATTCTATTTTATTCTTCCTAGTCTATCTAGTTTTGGACATCATCCTTTATCTTTCTTGTTCTCACCCCCAGTTCATAGATGTAGTGCTCAATGAGGTTCAAAAGGTGGTGTGAAAAAATATTTATTTTTCTGAATATCCCAGTCATTGATTCATCCTTTCTTATCCTTCTAGAAAACTTACTTATCCTTTTTTTCATAGTATATTTTATTCCTCTTAATTTATAGATATTTTGGGTTCAAAACTCAAGTGAAAATATATATCACCTAAATTTTCATTTCTTCTTTTGAGAATTCACAAAAATTACATTCCTATTGATAATACACTGCAATGAATTTATATCCCTAGGGCCTCGAAGTGAAAATGTTTTATTAATACCCAACCAGAAACTATTTCTTATTTGTTCCACCATAGTGAAAGGGCTGATTTTTTTTGGTTTCTGGTGGTATGTTTACCGATCTTTTTTTTGATAATGTGAGTTATTTTGATGATTTTTTATGGAAAGATGTGACTCTCTCATATAGGATCGAGCAGATACCAAGGGGTTGTTTCTCTTCTCTAACCCTATCTTCTAGATTCTATGGGAATATTAGAACTCTTCTTTACACTTGGAAACTCAGAAATCTCTTCAGTACATCAGGTTCATGTTTCTAGACCTTATCAAAGATTTCGTTAAGTAGTGTAAGTAGGTTTCCCTACCTATGTTTTTATGTCCGATCGTCTTTTATGGTAGTTCTATAGGTGATGATTCTTTAAGTATGGGGGATTATAGTGTGTGGGTTAGATGGAAACCACATGTGTATGGTATCAAGCTAAATACATATGGTTATTATATGCAAGGCACTATGCGCGGAAGTGGTGCTGTTTGTGACTTTCGAGGTTCGATCATCTTGGATTTCTCTATGTTTTTTGGAAGGGTATCTTTAGTTGAGGCATTAGTTCAAGATTTACTTTAAGGTATTAAATTACGAAAGGATTTTTGAATCCTCTTATCAAATGTAGAGTTAGATTCGTCCATTGTGGTTAATGCTTTTAAAGGTTAGTTGGAGTGTACTTGGTATATTATTTACCTCATTAGGACTTGTAAATATTTACTCTATTCGAGCCTAAGGATTGTTCATACATGGAGGGAGGGTAATATGTTTGTGGATATACTCACTTCAAAAGGTAACCATAATGATAGGATTATGGTTTTTTCAAATTTTGGATCTCTTCCTATTGATAATGCTTCAATAGTGTAAGGGGATTCCATTAGACTCCATCACTATCAACCCCACATGATTAGTTTCTTTCTGTTGTTTCCTGATTTTTTTACTTCATATAATTAAATTTTCAATTTTTAGTTAGTGAACATACTTTTATGTTTCTTAGGATTCACTGGGGATATGATCTTATGATATGACCCAATTTTTGAGATGAATTTTGATAATGATGTTCTTATGATGATTTCATGAAACCTAATTATTTCCCTTGAGTTAATTAATATATGTTGAGATAATGAATTCTATTATGATACCATCAAATCCCTTTCTATTTATGACTTATGATTATGTGATTATTAGATGTTTATGAAACCCATTTCTTTTCCATGTGTTATGCTATGATTTTATAATGAATTTTATTATGATATTGTGGCACACATATGTATGGTTTTCATTTTTGTGATGGGTGGACCCTAAATTATATCTCTCTCTAATTAATTGTGTAAAAAATGAGATCTCATGAGATAATATGGATTGGAATTGGGAGTAAAACTAGTTCAATAATTCATTCTATACACTATGATAGTCTTTGTAGCAAGCCTTGACTAAGGAAATGATAGAATGATGAGTGGACCCAATACACTATGGGACTTTGTCCACTATGATAGTCTTGACAGGGAGCCTTGACTAAGAAGATAATTTTAAACACTTATATATATTCCAAAAACTTGTGTTTTATGCTTAAGATATATTATCATGGATCATAATTGATTATTCATGATTTCACATTCATATGAATTATGTATTTTGTTTTGATAAAGCCTTATTCCATGAATCATGATTAATGATATTTTACATAATATGTATGAATTTATCAAGATATGATCTTGTTATCATACCCTTATAATTATCTTATGCTCACTTGCAATCATTTATTGATATCTCCAATGTTTACCCTTACTGAGCATTCGAGATCACTCTTTCCCATGCTTCCTTTTCCCTGGGTTATGAAGAAAGTTTTTAAATAGAGAAGGTCTAAGAAGGGTATAATATGAGATGAACATTGTGGGTGATGTTGAATATCTTTCATGAAATAAGTTGATTATGTATATAGTCTCCAAATACACTAAACCTTTATGGTTTTAGGGAGTGAATTATTATGATTTGTATTTAATATTAATATAAAATGATGTATTATTTATGTATGTAATACCTGAGTCACCTCATTTGGTATCAGAATAGAGTTTAGTTATTTTTTTAGATTAGGTTATAAAGAATTCATGGATACAACTTAAGACAACCTATGAAGAACTGAAAGCAATATTGGGTGAAACTAAAAGTTTCATAGTTTGATAAGAGGGTGTAATAATTTAGAAAATATTAGGAATGATTTTCATGATTATTTGATTTCTCACTCTGATTATTGTATCTTGATTCTTAATATATGCCTTTTGGTTTTAGTCAATGCCTATAACTAGGATGAATTGTGTAAAAAATGTCTGTGATAGTAAATATAATGTCTACCATCATGAGAAACCAAATGAAATGGGATCCAGGATGATAAATATTATAGTTATAATCACCCAACTCTCTCAGAATATGATAATATGAATTATATTGAACTTAAAAATGAACAAAGTAAGGAATAACTCACCATTGAGTCTTTTATATGGAAACACCAACCTTCCTTAAGCAGTTCCTCTAATACACTTATTACCGAGCAATGTATCAATGATATAGAAAATTTATTCTTCATTATATAGTTCTTAGACCATGAGAAGGTTATTTTGGATATGTATCATTTATAAGGTGAATTTGATCAATGTTGTAATCTTATCAAGAATACGAGGCAAGAGGAGGAAATTGACTCCATAACATGTGAAGAGATTAAAAATGTATTTTTCAATGACTATTTTCCTTGAACTATACACACTAAAATGGAAAGGTAATTTCTTGAATTTAAGTAGAGGTATGATAAATCAATTAGTACCTATGATTAAAATTTCACCAAACTTGTAAGGTATACTTCAGGTTTTATCATTAACCATGAAAGAAAATTTTATTTATTCTTTATCAGCTTAAGGAAAAGTCTCCAAAAGGAATTGGTTATAAGATACTTTGATAGATATGATGAAATCATTCAATGTGATCTCAATATTGAAATGAATATTAGAGACTCTGATTATTCTGATTGTTTTTGTGAAAATAAGATAAAGATGTAATTTTGAGGAAATTATAATAATAAAACCCATAGGAGAAAGAAAATTAATCTTCCAAAATTCTATAAGTATGGAAGGAAGCATGGGGGAAATTTCCTTAAGGGGCCTCATAAAATTTTTAAGTATGGAAAATAATTCCATCGATCAAAATAATATCGAAGTAATGTGAAGAGGAAAATAAATAAAATGAATGGATAGAAATATTAACTGAATATGCTACTCACACTCCAATTCTATAATTTCAAGGAGTGTATATATTACACAAATTAATGAAAGAATATTGGGGTTAATGATGAAAATAAGTTTCAACAACCTCTTAATCCAAGAGAAAAAGGGAAACAACATCTGATCAAAACTACTGAAGTGGGTCATGAGAATGAAGTGGTGGAAGGTACACTTACCATACAATATAAAAATACAAATGTCTTATTTGATTATGGATCTACCCACTATTATATATATAAATTTTATGGGAATTTGCTTCCAAAAAATATTATTATTCTTCCTATAGTTTAATTTGATGTTATTTTGGGCATGTATTTACTATCTTTATATTAATAACATATCAATTTCCATGGAATAGAAGTCACATTTGATATTCCAAATCAATGTATGATTTTCTATCACTGAGAGGATAAAGTTGAACTTCCAATGAAAATTACTTCTATGGTATGGGTCTTACTACTTATTAATGATCGATATTCATCTCAAATGGTTAGGTATAAACTCAAACTTGAATATGTGTTTTTTTAGATTATATTGATGTGTTTATAGAAGACTTTTCTATCCTTCCACTGAATCATAAAGTTGATTTTTCAGTAGAACTCATACCTAGTTCTACACCTATTTTAAAGTCTCCATATCGAATAACCTTGATTGAGTTATAATAATTAAAAAATTAACTTCAAGAGAGTCTTGATAAGGTATTCATACTCCCTGGTGCGTCACGATGGGGTGGACCTATTCCTTTTGTTAAGAATAAAGGTGGGTTAATGCATCTTTTAATTGATTATCCAGAACATAACAAGATCACTATTAAGAAAGAGTATCCTATTCCCTGTATCAATGAAATATTTAATAAACTATGAGAAGATAAATATTTTCCCAAGATTGATCTTCGATCTGGATATCATAATATAAAGGTAAAAAAGAAGGCTATACTTTAGAAACTTTTCATACAAGGTATGGATATTATGAATTTATAGTGATTCCATTTGGAATTACCAATCCACTTACTATCTTCATATATTTAATGAATAGAGTATTTATTTATTACCTTGATCATTTTTTGGTAGTATTTATAGATGATGTTCTTATATATTTTAAGAATAATGAAGTGAATGAATATCATTTAAGGATTATGTTGAATACCTTGAAGAAGGAGATTTTTTATTCTAAATTTTGAAAGTGTGAATTCTGGATACAAAAAGTTTCATTCTTGGGACATATAATCTCAAGATAAAGTATATTGGTGGATCATTCAAAGACAAAATTTATTAAGAAATGACCCATACCAACCATGGTGACTGAGATCTCTAGTTTTCTTGGTTTGGATGGATATTATTGATGCTTTCTGATAATTTTTTCATAGATATCAAATCCATTAATCAAGTTAACAAATAAGCGATCCATGATTCAGTTGAGAGATGAATGTAAGGAATATTTCAAGGAGATGAAAAGAATGTTGGTTAGTGTTCCTGTTCTCAAACTATCCTATAATAGAGAAGGGTTTGTGATCTATAGTGACGAATTGAAGAGGGGACTAAGATACATCCTCATACAAAGTGATATGGTGATAGATTATTCTTTGATATAGAAAATATTTTAAAATATTTTAATTTAAATGTCAAAATTTTTAATCCCACCAAAGTGTTATTTTAATGTCAATTGTCACATTTTATGGTTTTAGAAGCATTTTGAGCTAAAGTGCAAAAAATGGCATACTTTTGGATTTTAACTATTTTAATTTATTTATATTTTTTTGTCATAAAATTTTATACACTGATTTAATTTATGAAATTACTTTTTTTAAGATTAAAAAAATATTGGTATTCATTTAATTATTCTCTATCAAGAGCAGAATCCAACATTTAGAGGACCAAAATAATCTCATAAGTCAGGCCTCAAAATACGTGCATAGATCTAGATATTTTTGAAGTTGGACCTATATCTTGTAAATAGATGGAACAATGAAGCTAAAATTAGACATTAATAAAGATAAAATATTTATTAAAAAATTTTATAACTATGGACACACTTGATTTTGCTTATATCAAGTCTGCAAATGCATGGGAAATCAGATTCTGGAAATTCAAAGATTTTTCAGGAGAAGAATAAAAATTCAGAGGAAATAGGATATAAATTCCTCTATAAATAAAGTATAAATCTTAAATTTGGTATTAAAACGTGATTTTTTTTTGAAAAACTTTCTATAAGACCAATTTTCCTAATTCAGTCATTAAATGGGTCTACCATGCAAAAGATTTTGGAGGAAAAATTTGGAGCCAAAATTTCACCCTTCTGCCTATAAAAATGGACCATTATGACACCCCAAATCCTGTTACATGACTTTAAATAATAATCTAGTGGTGTATTAAAGAGTATGGATCGGTTCCCAAGGACTTTTCACTGTGCTGCACTATAGGGATACCACTACATTAGAATTTCATTCTTTTCCTTTCTTTTATTTTCTTTTCCCATGTAACACATTCATATTTTTTATTAAAGTGTTTTATTTTTCTTCTTCCATCCATATTTATATTGAAACCCTAATTTTTTTCTCTCTATCTTATATATTTTCATCATGATCTCTTTTCACTTTGCAATGTCAAGTGACTAACCTAAGGATTGGCCCTGGGGGGGGGGGTCATGATGTTATTTATTATTACACTTCAATTCAACATGTCTTTAATATATTTGTGGTGGATGAAAGAGTATTGCACAGGTGAAACAGGCATCCAACACAAAATTATTTCCAATTACATTACTTTTACTTGATTCATTATTTTCCCTCACTTCTCTTAGGAAAATCCTTCATATGGTGGATCTAGGGTTTCCTAAAGGGATGGAACGACATATGGTAGAGCTTGGTCCTTTATGAATTTCATTCTCAGTTGATGTGTTATCCTATTTGGATATTATAGGAGTAGGGGTTTGGTTCACCAAAGACATTCTAAAATCCCAAAATCAATAAATCAAATGAAAACAATTCATTAATTAGGCTTTATAAAATGATTTATCAAATTGAATTTAAATAAAAAATAAAAAATGAATGAACCCATGTTATTAATCCATGGAACAAGACCTTTCTTTATAACCATTATTTAGTGTTGCATCTTCATGTTAGTATAATGTTATTTTATTTCATTACATTATTTTAAAAAACCAAAAAACTATTATTTTCAATAAATAATAAAAAGACTAAAATGAATTAGATTAAGTGAATTAGAAATTAGTGATTGAACTGACTGTAATGATCCTCAAGTGAGATGACCCTGGTCAGCCTCTATTCTACATTAGGAAAATAAAATTTTCTTTTTTCCATGACCTATGATATGATTGCATCAAAATTGGTGTCTTTTCTTGAGAGATAAACAGTTATTTTAATCATCTTTTCTAAATTCATTTTTTTTGTAATTTTTTTCTTTGTTTTCTTTATAAAAAATCTAAAAAAACCCTCTTTCCATGATGTATTCAAATAAAGATTATTATGCATGGGTAGATTACTAATAGGTGTAACAGTAGTAATAATAAAAACAAAAATTAGATTATAATAGATCCCAGATGCAAGAAATTATAGAAAACAGAGAACAAATTATGAGAAAAGTAGAAATGGAATTTGAATATATTCATCCATTAATAGCGCAACCCAACCCTAATCTAGAGAAAGAACCTGAGGTAGTGGTGGAAGAAATTTCACCACTAATATTTGAAATTTAAGAACCTAATGAGGTAAAGTTAGAGGTTCCTAAAGATTTATTTGTCTTTTCTAAACCATTTCAAGGAGAGATAGATGAAAAGGACTTGGATGCTAATTTAAAAATGGGAGATTAAGTGAATTTGGCTAATTTTGGAGAAAATGGATAGAAATTGAAATTAAACATGACATCCTCATTCCTTATAAAGTTTAAGAGCCACTACTATTTCATATCTCCCTAGAGATGGAAGATTAAGCTACCCAAGTTGTGTAATTTGAAAAAAAAATAGAGGATCTTGAATACCTACCACCATTAATTGAAATTCAACTCAAAGAGGAACTTTAAACCAAATAAGTCATTCAAGTTGAACCAAATCAGGGAGATTATACATTCTTGAACTCAAAATAATTTTATTTTATTAAAAATGAATTTTCCATCACTCCTCTATATTTTGATCTTGAAGATTTGGCTAACCCTTTTTTTACCATGGATTAAGAAGGAAAATTGGATACAAATATTGATGAAAACATGGAGATCCATAAAGACATTAAACATTTACTAGAGAGGGTAAAATAATAGATCCCAATGGATCTACTAGAAGAACAATAGACACATGCTACCAAAATTAAAAGGGAATATTTTTGAAATTAATTCTTAAAAATTTAAATTTTGTACATATTAAATTACATTCAAAATATTATTTTGATTAATAATTTAATGAAACACATCTAGAGAAACCACTAGATAGTGAATATGAGGTTACACAAGCCACAAATAAAGAGGAGGAGGTTCCATACTTCATCCTACCCCTCCATGAAAGATATACCTCATTGCGAAGGGGGAGGATTTATTAGACATTATACATGGAATTATCCCCAACAAGAAAAAATAAATCAAAGCTGGAAAGAACAACATGTGGTGTTAAAATCCAAGAAACTCCACCCACCATTGGACCATGGATAATAGCTAGTAGTATTATCCTCTAGAGGTAATGAAAATTTAGGGCCAACTTGGGGGATAATACCAAGACTTATCCCTTTACATGTTGTTTAGGATTTCAATTTTATTAGTTCACCATAAATCCCACTCCATCTTATCCTTTTTGAGATTAAATGAAATGATACTTGTGATTAATTGAGTAATTATATTTTGTATGACCATGATGGCATAAGGTATCCCCTCAAACAGTCTAAGAAAGAGGAATAAGCTTCATGGGAAAGGGAGGAAAATTTTATTTTTTATCTTTAAAAATCTATACATTTTTATCCAATAATATGTTTTGAGGTTTAAACTAGAAATTTCATGCCCACACTTGGATTTATTCTTTACATGAGTTATCTTAGAGACATGTGTTTCTTAGGAATCCTATGATGCAATGTTTTAGATTTCAATGTTAATGCGATTGAATGAGTAAAATAGAGAATTAAATTATTTTAGTAAATCATGGTTATTAAAATTAAGACTCATTATTTGAGGTAATTAGTTGACTCATGTAAATGAATTTTCCCAAACAAATGTCATGATTTTAATTTTTAAAATTCATTTGAATTTATTTTTTATTTTTATCCACACCTTGAGTGATTGTCCAAAATCAAATATCCAATTCTAGAGAGGATTTATAAACTAAATACTTTGTATTTTATCTTGAGCATATTTCTTGAGTGATCTTGGTACATTCCACCTGCTATAAATTAAATTTGAACTTATCAAAGCCATGACTATGTAAAAAAACATTTTAAATGATTGGGGAATATTTTTAAAATCCATTATAATTAATGAAAACCTTTACATAAATCCTTGTTTATCCCATAGAGACCTTGATTGACCTTGTTAGTGATGGACCATGTTTGAAGACATTTTTATCTATTCCTACCATCCTCTTAGTATTTTCATGATATTATTGAGTTAAAGTTTGGGGGTGAAGGAATTCATAGTGTAAAGGATTATATACACTGTAAATAATAAGTGTGGGGGTGATACATATGGTGATTTAGAATGGTTTACATTCATTACACTCTTTATTATTTTTCCTCTCTTTAATAAAAAAAGAGAAAATGTAAAAAAATACCAAAAAATGAAAAAAATTAATAATGGGTTATTACTTAGAGGAATAAAAAATCCCTATTACTGGACTGATGATTTTTATCATATGTGGTGAAGTGAATTATGTGAGGTTTATTTCAAGTATAACTTTTGAAAAATAAGAATAAATGTGAAAAGGTTCTTTAAAAAAAAGTATAAAATTAGAGAAAAAAATTCATGTGGTTCAAAAATCATTCATTATGATTTACTTTGATCATGAACTTACCTTTAGTTTGGGAAAGTGGGAGTTATTATAATTTGAAGGTTATAATTTCAATGATATTTTAATTTTGATATCACAAACTTTAATTTAGTTATTAACCTCCTCATTGGTCTTTAATTTTTAATTTCTACCATCCTTAATCCTTAGAGTTATTTGAACCTTTAATTCAAGTCATTATGATTTCATGTACTTTTATCTTTACAAAGTGGATAAAGTAGTTCCTTTATAAGAATATGGATAATGAGAATTTATTCATGATATGAGAATAAATATACTTGAATTAATATCATGAATTATGAGTGAAAATATTCAAATGTGAGGTAAATAATGATTTGAAATGTTTGATAATAATGAATTGAGGAACTTCAATCAATGAAAGAATAAGTTCCATAATTTTCAAAAAGGATAAAGTAAAATATTTTAATTAATTATTTCTTTAGAAAATGAGAAATTGAATTTATATTTTATGTGAGATTTTAAAATATGATTTTAAATTCCTGATTGTTTAATTTTATTGCCTTTAAATTTGAATAATGATTACATTGGCACCCTGAGATTTTTATGTTGAGATTTTATGCTTGAGGAAAGACATGGTTTAAGTGTGGATTAATTGGAAGATAAAATATTTTAACTTATTTTAGTTTTAATTTCAATGTTTTTAATCCCACTAAAGTGTTATTTTAAGTTCAATTGTCACATTTTATGGGTTTAGAATCATTTTTAGCTTGATTGCAAAATGGACTAATTTTTGATTTCAACTATTTTAATTTATTTATGTTTTTCAGTCATAACTTTTTATACACTGATTTAATTTATTAAATTCATTTTTTAGGCTTAAAAAAATCTTTGGATTCATTTCATTCTTTAAAACCAATTGGTGAATCCAATATTTTGATGGCCAAAATAATCTTACAATTCAGGCCTAAAAATCTATGTATAGATCTGGATATTTTGGAAGTTAGGAATATATCTTGTAAATAGATTAAAAAAAGGAGCTGAAATTTGACATTGATAAAGCTAAAATCTCGAGGAAAAAATTTCATTGCTATTAACTCACTTTATTCTTCTTATATCAAGTCCATAAATGCATGAGAAATTGTATTTTTGGAAATTCAAAGATTTTTCCTGGTTAGAATACAATTTCAAAGTAAATGGGCTATAAATTACCCTACACATGGAGGATGAAGCTGAAATTTTGTGGTCAAATAAGGAAAACATTATTTAAAAACATTATAAAAGACTAGTTTTCCCAATTCGGTCTTTTAATGGGTCTACCATGCGCAAAATATTTTAGAAGAAATTTAGAGCCAAAATTTCACCCTTTTTATCTATAAAAATTTACCATTTTAATGACCTGAATCCTCTTATATGCCTATAAATAAGAGGAAAAAGGTGGATTGATGAGTATCGATCAGTTCCCAAGTATCTTCCACTATACTCCCCAATAGGGAAAATTTTGCTTTAGGATTTCATTATTTTCTTTTCCTTTTATCTTCTTTTCCCATGTAACACATTCATCTTTTTTATTAAAGTTTTTTAGTTTTCTTTTTCCATCCCTATTTCTCTTCAAAACCTAATCACATTAGACCTATCTTACATATTTCCATCGTGACATCTTTTCACTTTGTAATGGCATGTGAATAACTTGAGGTTTGATGCTGGGGGATGTTTTATAGCATTCTTTATTATTGTGCTTCAATTTGATTTGTTTTTAATCTATTTGTGATGAATTCAAGAGTATTTCACGGGTTTCGTGGTCATTAACCATGAAATTATTTCCAATTCTATTCTTTTTCCTTGATTCATTCATTTTCCCTCCCTTCTATCATGAAAAACCTTCATACGGTGGAGATGGGGTTTCTTGAAGGGTTGAAATGACATATGGTGGAGCCATGTTTTTTAGGAATTTCATTCTTGGTTGAGGTGTTATCCCATTTGAATATTAGAGTAGGAGGGTTTTGGTAAGCCAAAGGCATACTAAAATCACACACTCAATAAATAAAAGGAAAGAAATTCATTAATAAGGTTTCATCAAAAAAATTATCAAATTTAATTTAAATAACAAATAAATAATGAATGAACCCATGTTATCAAACCTTGGACCAAGACCTTTCTTTCTGACCCTAATTTTGTATTACATATGCATGTTAGGATAGTGTTATTTTATTTCATCACATTATTATCTAAAACCAAACAATATTATTTTCAATAAATAATAAATAACAAAAAAATAATTAGATTAGGTGAATTAGAAATTCGTGATTGAACCTACTATGGTGATCCTCAAGTGATACGACCTCAGTTATCCTATGTTCTACATCAGGGAAATAAAATTTTCATTTTCCACACCCTATTATAGGCATGCGTCATGCCTCAAACGAATCATAAATTCATGGGAAATTTTTTTGACACATGATTTGGAGTTGGTAGTGGTAATTTTTATATTAAAGTTATAGAGGCACTATCCCTATGTGGAAATGTGTGATATATATAATGGTCACAAAATATTGAAGTATATTTTCACATAAGAAGAGATTAATATGGTCCAAATAAGATGGTTGGAGTTGATTAAATATTATGATTTATCAATACATTACCACTATGAGAAGATGAAGAAGGCGGCTGATGCTCTAATTTGGATGGACCATGCTACTTTTTCAATGAATGGGATTGAAAGAGATCCAAAACTTATTGATTTATAGAAGATGGATCTTAAAATCATGAGTAAAGGGTACATATCATATCTTTCTTAGATAAATTTTCAACCATCCATCCATGTGATGATTAAATAGGTGTAGATAGAATACGTAGAACTCAAAAAGAATGTGAGTAATGTTATTGAGTTCAACCATGAAAGTGATGGAATGATCAGTTTCATAAACCAAGTATGTGTCCCATTAATACCATATTTTTTAAAGGATTTGTTGTATGAAGCTCATATTTCATAATTATTTATTCATCATGGAATTATAAATATGTATGAAGATATGAAAGAGTATTTATAGTGGGACAACAAGAAAACAGATATTATGGAGTATGTAAATTGTTTCTTATTATGGAAAAAAGTTAAGGTCAAGAGGAAAAAGTTTAAGGGGATGTTACAACCATTATCGATAACAAAATGGAAATGGAAAAAAATCACCATAGATCTCATCACCAGACTCCCCAAAACATTTAAAGTCCATCATTCTATTTGGGTTATAGTTAATATCCTTAAAAATCAACAAATTTCATTTCTATCATAGAATATTTCTCTCTTGATCCGCTAAAAAAGATATACATTAAATAAGTGGTAAGGTTGGATGGGATTCCACATTCTATAATATATGATCATGATCCAAGGTTTACCTTGAATTTATGGAGAAGACTTCATTAATATTTGAATATGGAGTTGAACACTGGCACTTTATATCATCCTTAGACATATGTTCAGTCTGATAGGACCATTCAAATCCTATAAGATATTTTGAGAGCTTGTTCTATGGATTTCAAAGGTGTTTGAGATCAACACATTCCTCTAGTTGATTTTTATTATAATAATAGCATTCACTTGACTATTCAGATAGCTCCTTATGAATATCTCTATGTGTCATGACCCATCCTTCCCCAGGCCATGAACCTAGTCATCTGACCCCATGGGTCTCCTATAATACCATGGTTTCCTTCCTACCATAATGCTATTTGGGTTATATTTAATATCCTTACAAATCAAAAAAATTCATTTCTATTATATAATATTTCTCTCTTGATCATATTGACAATATATACATTAAATAATTGGTAAGGTTGTATGGGCTACCACATTCTATTATATCTGATTAAGATATAAGGGTTACCTTGAAGTTATGGAGAAGTCTTCATTAAGATTTGAATATGGAGTTGAACATTAGCACTGTATATCATCCTTAGAGATATTTTTAGACTTATAGGACCATTCAAACCCAAGAATATATTTTGAGAGCTTTTTCTATGGATTTTGAAGGTGTTTGAGATCAACTGCTTCCTCTAGTCAATTTTTCTTACAACAATAGAATTCAATTGAGAATTCAGATGGATCCTTATGAATCTATGTATGTGTCATGACCCGACCATCACCAGGCCATGAACCTAGTCATCTAACCCCATGGGTATCCTTTAATTCTATGGTTTCCTTTATAGCACACCATAGGCTACTGCTCACTAGGAAGGATATTGCTTACTAGGATCGCTTATCACACTCATGAATATCCCCACAAGCCAACACTTGTTATTTCAGTATGTTTTTTCCTCATTCACACATACCCTGGGAAATATCCTAGAAGGTCACCCATCATGATCACTACTCCCAGAAAAGCATGCTTAACTGTGGAGTTCTAATATGATAAGCTTCTGTAATAAAAGGTTAACCTTGTTGACACAGGTAATAACATTTATCCTTTTAAGTCTCACTATTATATGGTTGTTACACTCTCCAACCCTTTAAAGAACAACACCCTCATTTTGGACCCCAAGACTCAAAACCAGGTAGTTTATGTGCACTTCCGATTAGGTATTAGATCTGATACCATTTTTCAGGACTGGGATTTCCCCAGAACATAAACCTAGTAATATTCTCTAGGCCATGAAACTAGTAATCTAACCCCATGGGTCTCCTATAATACCATAGTTTCATTCTTAGAACAACATAGGATATTAATCACTAGTGTATCCTATCAGACTAATGATTGTCCCCACAGACCAACACAAGTTCTTTCAGAGTGTTTTTTCCTCACCCACACATACCGTAGGAAACTTCCTAGAAGGTCACCCATCCCAATCACTACTCCAGTAAAAGCATGATTAAATGTGGATTTCTAACCAGGTAGGGTCCAAAAATGAAAGGTTCACCTTGTTAACATGGTTAGTAACATTTATCCTTTCAAGTATCACATTTCTTATGGTGTTACAATAATACCAAATTACAACAGACCAACCTGGGCCAACCAAATCAATCACCTGAGTTAGCCCATTATAGGGTATGGTAAACAAATATTAGAAAATAGATCTTACATATAAGGAAAACAAGACATACCACCAGATTAAAAAGTGAAAAAAATGAAGATACAACTAAGACAAAAAGGTTAATCTAGAAAGAAAGACAAGTTTAGAAAACAAGTCCCCATGTGACCAAATGTCACCTCCAAACTATACCAAAATGAAACATAAACATAAATAAAAGTCTGCATGATAAAAAATTCTCTTCCCTTTACTTGAATCATGTAAAACATGGTCTATAGATACCCAAAGGTAGAAGTAGGTTGTGATTAATAGAGACAAGTACGATACCATTGAGAGAACTATACAATTTCTAATAACAAGAATATGAGCAAGTACTAGATTTAAACAAAATAGTTTTATAATAATTTTTTAAATAAAATTATTTGAAAACCATTCTTGAACAAACCTTGAGTTTTCATAGATTTCATTTCATGGTTTCCTTAGCTAGAAATAATACATGTGATCTAACATCCATGAAATAATATATCATGTAATAAACATCCATGAAACAATAATACACCTTCTAGCCGGGCTCTAGCCTATGGGACAATATGTACTAGACACTCACAATCCTAATAAGGCATAAGGTTGGATCTAACTAAAATATAGGACTACCACAAACCATTGAAATATAAGAGGTTACCTCTTAGTGGTGTCACACACACTAAGTCAACCCGTGTCTCCTTCTTGATGTACCCAACATTCCCGTTATGAAATGCCTTTCAATTTCTATTTTAAAAACCATTCTTGCATTTTTATAAATTAATTTCAAAGCCAAGAAAACCTTCTTTAGGTTTTGAAAGTCCATTTTCTACTTAAAATCAAGGAATTTATATTTTCCAAGCAAAAATCATTTTTAAATGAAAACCCATACCATTTTAAATTTCAACACATGTAATCCCATTTCAAATACAAAGAAATCAATATAAACAATACAAAATTGTAGAAATTAGAATAATTGAACAAATCCACCTACCTCAAGAGCATATAAAACCTAAGCACCTTTTACAATGAGGATTGGAAACCACTAGATCTTTCTTCGGAAGATAAGGCGGGACAAAAAACTAAAAAGGATTTATAGAAAACACAATATGATTACTAATCCCTATAATAAATGGAGCCAGAACCACAAACAAGAGAGAAAATGAGAGGATGGATTACCTAGATAGATGAAGAACCTAACCCTACTGATCAATCAATAAAAAGAGAAATTCAGAGGGAACAGAGTCACCCAAAAACTCCAAGGGTAAGAGCTCTAGATGGGAGGAGAAGGTTGAAAAAGATAATGAATCCTCACACACCCATACAACATCCTAGAAACTATAACTTATGTAATTAAACAACGTGTAATATTTTACATGTTGTGAAACCATTTTATTTTAAGTTACTCAAAAAAGTGTGTCAGATTTTTAATTTAAAATTGTATTTTTACATTATATGACATGTAACCGTTACATGATGTGTAAATTCTCACACTATATACTCAACTCACGAGATGAGTCCGACTATCATTACACATTGTGAAACCCCATTACACTTCATGTAAATTCCCAACGAATAACAAAAACTACAGGTTCATACTAAAAATAATAAAAATCTATAATTTCACCATTATATGTATCCTCCCAATTCATGATCTAAAATATAGAGCTAATAAAAAATATAAACCAAAAAATAGAGATCGGAACATACCTAATAGAAATGTATAAGGGCATTACACTATAGAAAGAATATCAGGAATCCAAAACATCAGGATGAAGTTGGAGATAAAAATCTATTGGGACATGATCTAGATGAGGAAAGGGTAGATAATGTTAAAAATATTAAATAACACATTAGGGAAACCCAGATTCAATAGAAGAGTTATTTTGATAATCATCAGCTCGATCTAGAGTTTGAATTTGGTGACAAGGTATTCCTATAAATATCTCCATGGAAGAATGTTATGAAATTTGGAAAGAAGGTAAAGATAAGTTATAGATATATTGGTCCCTTTGAGATTATTGATATTATTATAATGTTTGGTTATTTCTTATAACTTCCACAAAATATCTCTCAAGTTCATGATATATTTTATGTATTAATTTCTAGGAAGTACATACCTAATCCTTCACATGTATTGAACTCATAGGATGTAACACTGGAGTATGATATTTATTATGAGTAATAACTAGTGGAAATATTATATTGTAGAGATATAGTTTTATAGAATAATAATACTCACATGGTTAAAGTTATATGGGATAATAATAAATTTAAGAAAGCAATGTGGGATCCCAAGGATGTGATGAGGTATAAGTATCCTCAGTTTTTTATATCAGAGTGAAAACATTTCAATGGTGAAATTATTGTAAATGAGGGTATAATGTAACACCATAATATTTTATGATATATTTCTCTTTAAATAAATTCAAAGTGTTTAATATATATCTTTACACTCAACACCAATATTAAGAAAACCATGGCATACTATTGAAATATTCTTATTAAATGTAACTATTATCACTTAGTGGTTGGATTTATAGGTATTAATAGGTCTAAATAAAACATTAAAAGTATTTACAAGAGGTTTACTTAATGAAAAAGTACTGAACAATTCCTAAGAAATATGTATGCAATTTTAATTGTTAAAAATAATACCATTTTATGTTAAAAGATCAATTTTAAAAAGTATTGTATTTTTCTATATATTTTGCCTCTTTATCACTAATAAAATAGGATAATAGTGAAATATATTGGTATTTAATGTTAAAAATTGAATAATCATTCATAAATTTATTATCAATTAGTCAGAAATGAATATAATATATTTTGAAGGTAAAAAGAGTTATTTTTCAAAAAACTATTTTTATTGTGAACAATATATTTTTTCTTAATAAATAAAAATAATCATTATTTATGATTTATTTTAATAAAAAAATTTAGATAATATATTTAATAAAATATATTAACATTCATTTAATGGTTTCTACTAGGAAAGGAATAAGAATAAATTCATTAATATGCTTAAAAATGTATTTTTTTGAAAATGATTTTCATTGAATTTTCATGATTATTTTAAAATGAATTTATGAAACTTATAGAAATTTAATTTGGTAAAACTTTTTTCAAATTTGGAATCATCATGTTCAAATTTAGTAATAAGGTTAATTTTATTTTTGTTATTATGAATTTTAACCAGGGTAAAACTTTATCACCACGATAAGGGTTAAAAGGATCAACGAGGGTTAAACTTAGATATAAGGAATAAAATATCTCTAAAACCTATGTAAATGTGATTTTAAGTTTATTTTAACCCAAAATTATCTTATATTTTAATTTTATTTTCCTTGGTTCCACTTTCACTTGAAGGTGTCTTTATTATATTTTAATTTTTTAAGTATTTACAAGTTTTCCACTCACCTCACTTATAAAAGGGAACCTTCTATCCTATATTCTACACACCAATTGACCCCTTTATCATGAATAAGGTCTTGAAAATACTCTCTCAACATATTTATCAATGAAATGAAAGTTATTTTTTTTTTCAAAAGAACCATTAAAGAAGTCATAAGGTTCTTTTCGAAGGAAGATACCCGAAGAAGAGGTATATGTTATTACCAACCATTTTCAAATTTATTTCTTCTTAAAACTCTTAAAAATGTTTTATAACCATATTCATATGATATAATAATTATAACTAAAATATTTATATGTTTTATTGTTAACATTATATCCATTTTTAATCTCATTCACATATGTTAGAACATGATAACATCACTCCTGTGTACGTGTGGACTACCACCTCCATGAAGTGATGTGAATCATTTTTCATTTCTTCTTTACGTGTATGGTCATAAGGGTAGATTTATTGAATATATATTATATTTATAATATAATTATGATTCTGGAAAAAATGAATTATTTTTAACTTTCATTCCATCCATCGAAAAGTGGAAACATCCGTCGAGCGTACGTATAGACTACCATCTCTATAAAGTAATGTAAGTCATTTTTCATCACCAATATATATGGATGGTTATAAAAGTTAATAAAATGAATAAATATTATAATTATGAAATTATTAATATCCTAGATGTGATGAAACCATTACCAAGGGAATGTACCTGAACCATCAAACAAAAATTTTCCTGGAAAATAGACCAGTTTTCACCAAAATGTTCATTTTAATGAAGAATTATTAATAAAAAGGTAATTAGGAATTATAAATAACGTATATATAGTAACTTATGTATTAATATGGTTATAGAATATATTTATAATAAATCTATATTTATTATATAGGACTCTTTAATCAGTATGCAGCAAGACAGAACTTAAGGTAAGGGTTTATGTTATAATATCATTTCTTCTTGGGATTGCTTATGTTAAATTTCCATTGAGTAAAATTATATGATCATTATACATTAAACACACTATATTTTATTATAATCTATTTATTTATTTAATTTTCAATTATTAGTACCATTTTACAGTCATCGGTAATTAAAATAATTGAGAAAATGTTTTTAAGAAAATCAAACCTTATTTATTATTTTGGGTCTGAAATATTTGTCTCCTATATACATGTTCTTCAAATTGTTTTATATAATTTTTTACCTATACATTAAATGTTATAAAAAGGTTATATCCACTACCTTTGACCTTATTTTAAATTTTTAAAAAACTTTTTAAAAAGATTTCTAAACAAGTCATTTTTTTTTTACAAAAGTGTGAAAAGAATATTCTCATTTAATGCACGTGAATTGAATTACTTTTCGGATTGACATGACTATTATTTGATTTAAGGATTCATTTTCATGGTTATTTTCAAATAAAATCATTTTCTCAATATTTTGGGAATTTTTATTTAAAATTTTATCTAAAGAAAAAGATATTTTTGTTTTGTTCAAAGAAATGTTCGAATGTTATTTAGATGTATTTTTCATATATGTCAAAATCCTTTAATGTTTCTTATGCTTAAATATGGATATGATCTTATGAAACCATCCAATTTTATGGATGAATTATTATGATGATATTATTAGGATTATTTCATGAAATTTGTTTCTTTCCCATAAGTTAATTGAGATATGATGAGATAATGGTTGCTGATATGATACCATCCACTTTTCTTCTTTGGATGGCTTATGATTATAAACTGATGAGATGTTTACAAAACCCGTTTATATTCCATGGGTTGTGCTATGATTATATTATGAATGTTATTATGATCTTATGTCACACATATGTATGGTTTTCATTATGTGATGTGTGGGTAAAAAATTATATAACCCTCGAATTCATTGGGTAAATATTGATATCTCATGAGATATTATGGTCTGGAATAGAGAGTGAACCTTGATCATTAAGAGACTATATCCACTATTATAGTCTTGGTAGTGATCCTTGACTAAAAAATTGATAGAATGGGGAGTGATCCCAATCCAATCTGGGGCTCTATACAATATGATAATCTTGGAAGTTATCCTTGATTAAGGAAATGATTTTAAATACTTACATGTATGCTAAAAACATATATATTATACTTTATATATATTTTCATTCATCATTATTGATTATTGTTGATTCTGCACTCTTACGTATTATTATTTTTATGATAAATACGTATGCCATGAATCAAGATTAATGATCTTTTATTGATTTGGTATGACTTTCATAAGTTACGATCATGTTATCATAACCTGGTGATTATCTTATGCTCACTTATGATCATTGCTTGATATTTCCTATGTTTACCCTTACTGAGAATCTGTGCTCACCCTTTCTTAAATTCCACTTTCCCCAGGTTATGAATAAAGGTTTTAAATATTGTGTTTCTAATAAAGGTACTATATGAGAAGAAATTTGTAGGAGATATTGAATATCTTTCACGAAATAATTTGACATGAATCTAGTCTCCAAAGAAACTAAACCTTTATGGTTCTGGGGCATGTATTATTATGAGATGTATTTAATATTAATCTAAAATGATGAAATATTTATTTATGTAATACTTGGTTCACCTCATGGATGGTAAAGTGTCTACCTATAAATCATGCCTGATGGAAAAGGGTTATAAGAAAATTTCTTGTTATAACTATGAAGAAACCATTTCACCTATTGTAATGATAAAATCCATTTAGAAATTTCTTACCATAGTAGCCTATTTTGATTAATAGATATATCAAATGTATGTAAAAACCACTTTCCTTAATGATTATTTTTTAGAGGACATGTATATGACATAACCCATAGTTTTTAAAGTTCCAAATGGGTCTGTTAAGGTATAAAAGTTGAAATGATCTACATATGGAATGAAACAAACCTCCCAAAGTTGGAATATATGATTTGATGATTCAATCAAAGAGTTTGGTTTCATTAAGAACATAAATTATTCATGTGTATATAATTATATTAGTGTTAAATTTTTATTATTTTTAATATTGTATGCATATGAAATAATTATTATTAGAAATGATATCCCGACTTTACACTCTTTAAAGATGTGGTTGGGAAAATACTTCTCTATGAAAGACATCATTGAAGATTATACATAATAGGTATGAATATCTATCAAGAATGATCTAAGAGGTTTCTTGGACTGAGTCAGGACACATACATTGGTAAAGTAATAAAGCAATTTAGAATATATAACTCCAAAATGGGTCTTTACCAGTTTTCATGGTATAAATATTACGAAGATTTAGGATCCTTCCAAGGAGGTCAAAAATATGAATAGAATTCTCTACGTGTACTCCATAGGATCAATCATTTATAACATGTTGTGTACTCAACCATACATATCATGTTCTCTTAGCATAACTAGTATATACCATTATAATCTTAGAAAGATTCTTTGGATTTTTTTTAATAACATCATGAAGTATTTAAAATGAACTAAGGATATGTTATTTATCTTTATAGGAGAGGATGATCTCTGTGTAAAGGGTTACACTGATGCTACTTTCTAATTTGATAAAGATGACATGAGATCTCAATGTAGTTTATTGATTTTCCTAAATGGTGCAGTTATCAATTGGAAGTGTTTTAAACAAGTCATAAAGGTAGACTTAATAACAAAGGAAGAGTACATCACTACATCAAATATTATGGAGGAAGCTATTTGGATCAAGATTTTCATTATCGAACTTGGGGTAGTTCATACCATATAGGGATAAATCGAGCATTATTGTGTCAACAATGAAGATATTTCTTAATCTAAATAACCCCAATCCCACCAAAGGACTAAACACATCCTTAAAATGTACGATCTAATATGAGATATTATTCAGAGGGGAGATGTTAGGATTTTTTGGGTTGGTACGAAGAATAATGTAGTATATCTGTTGATGAATCCATTATCATAGAAACAACATGAGGTTCATATTAAATATATTGGTATATGATAATTATGAGACTAAATGTAACCATTATAATTATATCATGATTTTATAATAAAATATAATCAATGTCTATTATTTATTCATGTGCATTGTAATTGAATTCATTTTACATGAATAGTAAAATGATAATAACCCCTCGAAGTATGACTTTAATTTATCCCAAACTGATGATCATCAAAGTGTGTTATGGGCTTTGATGATATATTAAAGTTATCATGAGTGGAATCTTTTACTCTATAGAAAAATTATATTCAGTATATGATGAATAGAATCACAAGGTAATAAGTTTAGAGGGGTGTATGCTAATTATTAATCCTTATTATTGGGGATTAGTGAGATAATTAGTATGAGAACCTTCACAATTATATAACTTTCTTTTTTAATCTTCGAGTCTTATCTAATAAGGGGTTGGTTGGGTATTTTGTTGATCATGTTGTCATTTTGAGATCAACTTAGATTGAATTTATCTACTCATATAATAAGAAAATACATATAGGCTCTTTATTGAATGAAACCGAGGAAATTCATTTCATGGTTTATTTAAGTCACATATGATGTGATTAGCTACTTGGATAAGGGACATGTGACATTCTCATATACTATATAAATGACATGTGATTTATCCCCCAACCTGGCCAATCTATTTCAGAGAATCATGAATGGATGATATGACCTATAATAGATTGATATTTTACATGTCTAATGGTCACTTGATGTCAAGGAAAACAAGGATTATATAAGTATACATATGATTTATATGATATATCTTATATTAGACATGTTCATATGGAGATATGATTATGTTTGATTGAGTTCACATGAAGCCCCTTTGTTTCTTGAGTATCACTAATGATTTTCTAGAGTTTAATCTTTAATCAAATATATGAAATTAGGATTTCATATTTATTTTCAATGTTGTAAAGGCCCACAAGTTCACAAATTTAAGATTTTGGGTAAGTATTATCTTTTATAAAAAGTTTTTTTTGGAAAAATGAAGAGATTCCAATAAACTACATCCAAAAGATTATTTTAGGTATTCATAAAGAGTTTTAATGTTTTTCATGAAGTCCTTATGGTATTTTAGTACAAGTGGGGGATTATTGGATATAAACAAAAAGGGGATATTGTATTGTATGATATCCCCTATCTCATAAGAAGTGACATGTATATTATGCATGCTGATATTAATGATATGTTATCATTATTGCAACCTTAATCAAAAGATTTAGCTTTTTAATTAGAGTGCATGCATCACTACCACATCTTCCTTTAGTTTATCTCTAGTTATAAATCAATGTGATTGATTTATTAATGGATAAAAATGTAAAATAATTTTAATAGTTTAAACAATTATAAATTTTCATTTAGGTGTTCAAAGAATGTAGAATACCAATGGTAGGTAATGTGCGAGTTCCCTAAGATATCACCCAACACTCTAATGTTAGAACTCTCTAATGTGATTTGTATGTTAATCTAATGAACGTGGTAGTGGAAAACCCATGGAATACACTACCTATATTCAACTGAACCTTCATGAAAGAATATGGACAATATAAAACAATGCACAACTTCACCACAATTTTTTTTATATTTTAATCTTTGATATAGTAAGTTTGATGGAGATCACAAAAGAAACATCCAAAAGGATCTTTCCTCCATTGGTGGTACACCAACCAATGGATC
Organism: Viscum album; assembly: GCA_963277665.1. Lineage (NCBI taxonomy): Eukaryota > Viridiplantae > Streptophyta > Magnoliopsida > Santalales > Viscaceae > Viscum > Viscum album. Next base: position 1,039,534,015 of record OY728123.1, on the reverse strand, counting down.
CATGATTGTATCAATAGGATCCCAAATCACTAAAGGGGTGATAACACCTTTTTCCAAATAAAAATTATGATTTTAGAATAGAGAAAGTTTCTACTTGTATCACTTGCATCAAAGGTACACTCTATGTGAGGGATGAAATATCTTTTATAGACTCTCTTCATTTAATGAAGAGATTTATAACACTTGGAGCATCGACTTCCATCTCATGTTAGTCAATACGATACTGCATATTGAAGATTCTATTCATTAAAACTTTTAATGAGTATTCATAACTATTTAAACTCATCAAAATATTATCCATGTTTATCCATTTAATGAATCAATATTATTGATTAATCACTAAAGAAAACCAAGTGGGATATATATCATGTTCCATGAAATTGAACCTATAAGATCATGAATTTTATTCATAATAAATTTTTAATAACATAGTTTCAAGATCCTCTTCAATGTTATATTAGTTAACAATATAACTGTAATACCAATACACATCATATGTGTATCCCTTGATATAATAAAGACATTGAAAAAAATATGAAATCCTGATTTCATAAATATAATCAAAGACCGACCTCTAGAAAAACATCCTTGCTACTTAAGATACATAGGGTTCTGGTGTGATGTCAATCAAACATACTCATATCTCTATATGAACTTATCCACCACAAGATATATCATATATATTGTGTGTATACCTATACAATACTTTTTTCTATGACATCAAGTGACTACTAAAATTAGAACATTTTAATCTAGTATTGTTCAGCTCATCCATTCATCACTATTTGAAATAGACTAACCAAGTTGATGAATACATCGCATGACATTAATTTAATATGTGATCACATCACATGTCCCTCATCCAAGTAGTTGAACACATCATATGTAACTTAACTAAGTATAGACATGAATTTCCTCAGTCTAATTCATTTAAGGGACCAAATGTATTTTCTCATTATATGAGTGGATGTATATCATCTTGGTTAAGCTCTAACTGATGAAATGATCAAAAACATACCCAACCACACTCTAATTAGTTAATCCTAAAGGGTTTTGTAAGAAAGGTATCAAAGTGTGATGGTTCTAATGCTTGGAATCTCTCTAACCAATGGTAATGGGGATTGATAATAAGTATACACCCCTATGTATATCAATAACTATATTACATTTCATGAGATATATTTTGGTAGGTCAGTCCAAGAAACAACTCTCAACTTATTATCTCATGAGTTGATTCTTCGTATATTGTATAAAAATTTTGTATTGAGTAAAATATTATACACATTCTAACCATAACATATCATCACATTTGATAATAGTCAATGATGATCATTGATTAGGGACAACTAAAAGTCATACATTATAGGGATATTATCATTATAACGTTTTCCTAAAATAAATTATAACGCACATGATTGGATGATAAATGTTGATTGCCTTTTTTTAAAAAAATTATACATTTTAAATACTTAAATTCAATCACTCAAGTGTTATATACCAAGAGATTTAACATTACCCTCATATTGTTTATTTGGTAAAGGCTTCATCAAAATATTTACTATATTGTCCTCTATAGTCACACAAAAGATCCTAACATCACCCCTCTCAATGATATATCATATGAGATGGTATTTTAAAAGGATGTTCTTGGTCCTTTGGGTAGATCAAGGTTACTTAACCTGAGAAATGGTTTTATTGTTTTCATAGTAGAGATATATTACTACCTTGATGCTAGGAACCACCTCATGTTTAAAAATGAACTTCCAAACCCAAAAAACTTTTTCCATAACATCTGATGCAATAATGTACTCTTCCTTTGTTGTTGAGTATGCCATGGCGTCTTGTTTGGATCTTTTCTAACAAATAGATGCACCATTTAAGAAAACTCAAAACTAGATTTAGTTACCATGTCATCTATATTGGATTGGAAACTTGAATCAGTGTAAACCTTTTCATAGATATCTTCCTCTCCACCAAAGAAAAAGAATATATCCTTAGTAATTCTCAAGTAATTATGGATGTTCTTCATATAAATCCCACGAATATCACTCGGATTTTATTGGTATATACTAGTTATGCTAAGCACAAAAGCAACGTAAGTTTGAGTACACAATAATTCATACATGATAGATCCCATGGAGGTCACATAAATAATTTTATTAATACTTTATAACTCCCTATAATGATCTTGAATCTTCCTAACACTCATTCTATGAATTACTTGTTTGTAAATATTCCATCAAATAGCTTCACCATTCAATAAATCATGAAACCAGATTGAGATCTCATATCATGTCTCTCGGATTATAAACTTACATTAATGTCACCCTTTACAAAAAACTCTAACTCTCCTCCAAATATGATAAAAATATCCTTAGTACTTCTCAAGTAATTCAATATTTTCTTCATAATAGTCTAGTTACTCTCACCAAGATTTTATTTTTATCTAATATTTATTCCAAGAGAATATGAAACATCAGGTGGAGTACACAACATGTCTTTTATGACAGATGATATGGTGGATGCATAGGAAAACATATACATACTTTATAACTCCTCATAATGATATTGAATATTCTTAAGATTCATTCAAAGAATCCTTTTATATCTATCTATATAAATATTCATACCTAGTTTACAGGCTGCTTCACCCATTTCTTTTATTTAAAATCATTTAACCAACCATATTTTTATACAATCTAAATTTAAAATATCATTTATGATAAATAGTATGTCATCTATATATAATATTATAAATAATACAACACTCCCACAAAACAAATTGTATACACATGAATCATCTTTATTCATTGTGAAACCAAACTCTTTGATTATATCATCCAATCAGATATTCCAACCCAAAGAGGCCTTCTTCAATTAATTAATGGATTTTTGAAACTTTTATATCTTAGAATACTCATTTAGAACTTCAAATCCTTTAGGTTGTGTCATATACATGTCCTCAACTAAATTTCTATTAAGGAAAATAGTTTTTTATATCCATTTCATATATATCATAATCAAAATTAGATATTATGGAAAACAATATCTAAAGGTACTTTATTATCACTACAAGTGAAAATATTTCTTTATATTTAATACCATGAATTTTTATAACTTATTTCCACTAGGAGTTAATTATGGGTAGACGCTATACCATTAATGTCACTTTTCTTATAGAAAACCCACTTACATCCTATGGGTATTCTCCCTTCGGATGAATCCACCGGGTTCTAATATTTCTTAGTATACATGGATTCCAATTCAAATTCCATGGATTTTAACTATTTCTAGAAATAATAATGCCCTAGGGCCTCTTGGTAGGTAGTTGGTTAATCTCTTATGGATGTTACTTCATCGTCAATTTCCATAGGAAATCTATATCTCTCAGGATCCTAATGAATCTAACTAGACCTTCAAGGTTCTTATATAACTTGACTTGGTTGATCTTTTACAACTCTTTTTAGAACCATGTCAACTTCCCCATTAGTGATGAATCTTGTTTATTAGTATTAAAATTATAAAATTTTTACTTTCCTCCCACTAACACCTCCATTTATATATTCCTCCTCAAGAAATATACCAGTTTAGTATAAAAACACATTGTTTTTAGTAATATTATAGAAATTATATCCTTTAATTTATTTGGGATAACTAATAAATAAACATTTATATGACTTGGTGGTAATCTTATCAAAATAAAATCATCATACAATTAATTCAAAACCCCAAATCTTGATAAAATACAAATTAGGGTATTTCCCATAAGATGTATCATATGTTATATTTACGAATTTATTAGATAGAATGTAGTTTATTAAAAATAAAATAGTATCTAAAGAATAACCCTATAATGAAATAGGAAGGTCACACTAACTCATCATCGATCACACTATGAATAAAAAGGTATGATTTTTCCTCTCAGACACACATTCCCACTTTTGTGTTCTAAGAAGAGTGAGTTGTGGAATAATTAAATAATCTCTTAGTTGATCATTGAATTACTAGATTAAGTATTCACCACTCTGATCCAATTAGATAATCGTAATACTTTTTACTAGTTGATTCTATAATTTTTTATAAAACACTTTGATCTTTTAAAAGGTTTCATACTTTTGGATCATCAGAAACCCATAACCATACTGACTAAAGCCATCATTAAAAGTAACAAAGTATCTAAAATGGACACTTTATTTTGTACTCATTAGTCTACATGCATCACTGTGTATGAGATCCAATAATATACTAGATCTTACACCTTTTCCACAAAAAGTTTCTTTGGTAATATTATATAATAAACAAGATTCACATATATAAACTGATTTCTAATTGAATGAGTACAAAAATACATCTCTATAGTATATTTATATGTATTTATCACTTATATATCTAAGGAAATAATTCAAAAAATAGGTGGGATTAGAATCAATCCTGAAATTTTTATTATAAATGTTATAGATAGGATTATCCATATCTAGAATGTATAAACTATTTACCATATTCCCAATGACACAAAATATTTAATTATTATATATAGAACAACTATAGTTCTTAATAATGAATGAAAATCCCATATTGTCCAAACATGATATAGAAATCAAATTTATATTAATGGTGGGAACATAATAACAATTCTCTAATTCCATAATTAATCCACTGGGTAGAATTAGTTCACAAGTGTTGACTTCAAATGCAAAAACTCTTAATCTATTATTGAAACATATATCTAATAATCCATTTTTGAATTCAAACCCATCTTAGATTCTGTTTTTATCAGAAAAATGTGTGATACACACCTGATATCTAATATCAATGATCTAGAGTTGGAGAAATTTATCTTTATAACATTCAAATTCATATTCTTATAATGATTATTCTTGAGAACAATTCTAAAACTTAGATACCAATTTGAACTTTTTATTATATATAAGAGATCTAAATATGACTAACATGACATATTCTATAATCTACAACAAATACATATATGTGGGTGAGTATCATGTTTTATATATTTTATCTAGGAATTTTCATCAAAGAACTCCCACTAAAAATGATAACCCCACACATCATATCTATTTAGTGAGACAAGATCTATATTTCACTAAGTAATGAGTCTGATATGGATTTATTTTCACAACTTATTTATTTAGGTAGGTAATCATCCCAATCACAACAGTTATGACTCTTTGATACTTGAGTAAACAGACCTTTTCCCAAATTTGTCATATAAATTCTATCAAATCTATTCTTATGGAAACCTAATCCTATTAGGGTATCATAGATAAGTGTAGGAAAAAGAAAATTATTATAATTGGTAACTGATATGATTAGGTTCACCCATTACTTCCCTTCCTTACACAAGATAATCTAGGGGCACCCAACTATGGCATGACCTACCTAGTTGGATGATCAAAGTCTTGAAATGTGCTACTTTTGAAGGAATCTAACACATAGTTTTTAGGGTTTTTTTAAAATTATCACCAAATTAATATACATCATATTCATATTAAATTCATAACTATTTCATCATATGAAATCTTAATTATCTCATATTTTATTCCTTTGTGTATACATGATTCTAACGATTTAGTTTTGGAATCCCTATTTCATCCATAAAATTAATATTTTCACCCCATACTAATCTATAACTCTTTACACAACCCATGGTTTATGTTACTTATCCAAATATATAATCCAAACATATTCATAAATATCTAAATTCATCTTATATATAAGGAACATGATCTTCATGAAAAGGTATATAATTATATTAGAATGAAAATATCTACATGAGAATGCCCGAATCCACAGATGGACAACCCCTATCTTTCTAAAATAAATAATAAGGATTTGGTATAGTGGTAAGTCTAACTCAAAGTCCCTCTACCCAGGGATACTTTATTCTAGGGAGAATCCAATTGATAATAACTTTAAAAACTAATATGTAAATATTATATCCAATAACTAAATCCAAGGTAATAACTTCAATTACAAACAAAGGTCAATATAGATGAAAACTAAATTTTATAGTGTCATACCTTATATTTAATGAATGTCATAATAATCTATTTGAAGTAATTTATCTAATAAATTAATCATAAATAATACCCATATTTCATAAACATTTTGTAATCATGAATACACTAAATGAGTTAACAAATAAATAAAATCTTTATTTACTTTCTAAAACATTAGATGCAAATATGAATTTTTTTATTAAAATTCAGGCATGTAAAATATAATTTAATATAGACCAATACTTATCATTTATAAAATTTTTATAAAATTTAAAAAAATATTGAAAAATATTAATTTTTTAACATTTTTACCCTTAATAATATTTTAGGACTGATAATAGGGTTATTAGTTATAATATATGATTTCTATGTAAGGTTAAACATGTGTAATAATTATATATTATGATATAACCCAATTGTAATACTTGGTAGATTTTTCTACTTATAATTGGTGATATCATGAGGTTCCAATCATATTTAACAATAGCCTTGATATCATAAATACATTATGATGCTCTATTTTTTATGAAATATAGGAATTAGTTTTATTTTATGATATTGTATATCTTATTCAAAAACATAGTTCATATATTCAGGAATAAACTATATCATACCATATGATATAAGGTAGTCGTATTCCATGGATAAATAAAATATAAGTATTTCATGGTATCATGTTTTATGATATTGATTTGGATGCATCATGATAGATATGTTCTTCAAGAAATAATAAGAAAACATATTGATCCATTGAAGAATAATGCTTCGATACCACCAATGGTGGAGAGAACACCTTCTCTCATATGGACACATCTAATGTGAAATTCATATTAATATATAAAAACACTCTATTTCCATAAATATTTGGGAATGAAACACTTTTCATCATAATGGCGCTCCTAAGTGGACAACCACACTTCATCACTATTCATGTGTGAGAGTTCTTGGGAAATAGTTAACTATTTAACCTTTTCTTTTATACCACAGAAAGGTTTTGAGTGGTTATATAATTAACTTGTTAGTAGAATAAAACCATAGAATTCATGATCTATCTCCAAACATACCAACATTCAAGTATACGATGAACATAAAATAACATATACCTTTATCAGAGTCTATTGCATATTTTACTCTTTAACATAGTAAGGCTGAAAAAGATCACCAATAAAAAACCAATCGGATATTTCTCTCTTTAGTTGGTACACCTACTAAAGGATCCATGATTATATCGTTAGGTTTAAAAATAAAAAAAGGGTGCTTGTGCCTTTTTCTAGAGAAAAATGATGATTTTAGAATAAGGGGAGTTTTAAATAAGCATGCATGAATTGAGGGTAGACTCTATGAGAAGGACCACATCCCTTTTATAGACTCTATTTATTTAATAAAGATATTTGTAACACTTGGAATGTGGGATTCCATCTCATGGTAGCTGATTGTCACTATCCATTGAACCTTCTATTCATTGAAAATTTTAATGAATATTTATAACTATTTGAACTCTTAAAATAGTTATGCATGTTTATCCATTTAATGAATCAATATTATTGATTCATTTCAAAATAAAACAGTGAATGAGATGTGTAATTTTCTATGAACTCAAATCTGTAAGCTCATACATCGTAGGGATACTATGCTAGTGATAATGTAGTCTCAGGCTCCTGTTCAAGGCTATGATGGTTTTCAATTTAACCCTAAGCCCAATACACACCATATGTGTATCTATTTCAATGATATAGGGGTATATTGTACAATAATATACCCCCTTTTAGTTCACATCCAACACTCTATTTATTAAATGAAGAGAGTATATAAAAGGGATGCGATGCCACCCAATCTTGATACCCTGGAAGTATACAAACCAAGATGAAAATATCTTCATTATTGAATAAAAATTTATCTTTAGAATAAGGTGATAACACCCCTTTGGTGGTTGAAAACACTTTCATTATTATTTTATAAATCTATTTATTTCCTAGGATAAATTTTTTCTAGTGATAACCTAGGGTTGTATCCATAGATGGGTGCTCAAAATTAGTTTTAACTTTTAGTTAGAAAAAATGTGTTTTAGTTTGTTTGATTTTTGAAAATGGATAGAAGTAATGAAATGAAGTGATTGAAATAAATTTGATGGAAAGTGATTGGGATAGGTTTGATTATCTAATTATATTTCTATCATATTCATTAAGGGATAAACTCATATTCCTATTTAATGATGAATGTGAGGTTCCATAATCGCTTCCCCTTTCACCCTTGGTTGAATAGATTTTGTAAGGATAAACATAATAAAAATTTCTGATGGTATATTATCCTTACTATGTATATGAAGTGGTTCAGTAAACCACTACTAGTTTTTCCAATAAAGACCCAATTAGGTTTTGTGGTTCCCTATCAACCCAAAAGTTTTCTCCTATCTACAAACACATGCCAATAATCTCTATGAACTTCACCACTTAGCTTAGTCTATTCTATAGTATATAGGCTAAAATTAATAGAGGGAGATAAATTATCATTGAGAAAGGAAAAATAAAGTTACATATTAAAATTTAAATATAATTACATCCAAAATATTAAATTTCAATTGCACTCTAAAATCTATTAACAAAATAAAAATATTCATTAATTTTAGTATAGAGCTAAAACATTACAATTAGAATTCCTCCCCTTTCCTGATCACCAAAAGTTTTAACCCTACATGTGGTGGAAAATAGTAGTGATAAGGAATAAGAAGGTGGATCTAAAAAAGAAAAATAAAGAAAATAATAAAAATAAAACTAGAGAATAATAGTAGTATCCTAGTTGCACTCAAAAAAAAATTCTATTTCTTCCTTTAACCTTCTCTTATTATTAAAGTATTATTCTTTCCATTATCCTTTGGTTAGTAAAATCCTCTATCACTAATTCTTTGAATTTGTAATGTTTCCTTATTCCTTAAAATAACCCTCAAGAATCATGGACCACACTTCAAAAAAATCCATAGATTTATCCTATAATGAACGATCCTCGGTTGACCTGACACATCACACAATCTAGCTTACCACAAGGCCTTAAACACACCTCCTTGAATACCATAGCTATCAACTAGAGGTTAGGGTCTAAAAGATATGGTGGGGAGAATATACTATCTAGTAAGAGTGAAATAATAGAAAAACATAACAAGGACACATACACAAGGATAAATATCAGAGTAAGAATAATAAATTAACCGAAACAAGAGCATGCTATAATAAATGAAATGTAGCATAAATACACACATACTCACAAGTATATAAAATATACATTAGATAGTCTCCCTCTAGGATGACCAGATATTAAAAATAAATATATTAGAAATAAACACAAAAAAATCTACTACAAAAATTGAACCAAACTACATACCTAGTCTCCCTGACACTCAATCTGCTCTAGTAAAATCCAGAGACTCCACTTGAGCATCACTGCTGGATCAAGAAAAACTAGAACTCAGAACCAGCCATCATGAAAAATGTACTCTAACCTAAAAGTAGACATCACATCTGTATGTGCACTGAGGTGAATCTATAGGGGGTGATAAATAAATCTCATTAAGCCACTCCTAATAGTGGACCTATAATTTTATGTCATAACAAGTGAATTAAAAGGTGATATATCTATCCTAGATGAAGTATAATAAAAATGGAATAAATATAAAAAACTACATTAAAAAAAGTAGGAAAAACAAAAAGGAAAATATACAACCATGGGTTATATCCTGACACCCAAGGTAAATCTATCCCTGCTCTGGCCCCTGCTAGAGGATTTACTGCATGTGGATCACCCTACCAGATGAAAAATGGAACATCCACCAGATCTACATAGGATCTCCAAGACTTATTAACACAACAATAATGAATGCTTGAACCCATGGTGTAACAATAAGCATCCCTATGAAAAAGTGAATCTTATGGTATCTAGGACTCCAACAGAATGATATGAACTGGCGACATGAACATCTAGGTTGATAAAACTAGAGAACTTATTAGTCATGAATGTCCTACAGAATGAATCATCCACCTGCTATAGACCTAACAAATTTTGGATCCATACCATAATCTGGGATCATATAGAATCCACTTCCTTGGGTGCATAAAAACATCCATGGAATAAAAAATCCCCTCAATGAGTGCCTCAAAACCTCATAAGCCCAAAACCACTCTAGTTAGGGTATTACACTAAAATGGATAGGTATTTCACTCATCTAGATCATCCATTATCTCCCTAGGCCCATATAACCACAAACAACCAATTGAGGAGAGAACTAGATAAAAATTTAGGAATAATTCATGATATAAGATATACCAAGGGTCTCGTCCTCAAACCAAGTTCCTAAGAAAAAATACCTCAACAGTTATAGCCAATGGACAACCAAACGTGGGATGATCTGACCTTGAAACCACCATCCAAATAGTTGAACTAGAAGTACCAATACAATTTCGACCAACAAAGCACAAGGCCTCTCTCATTACCCTAGATCTCAACATCCAAAAAATTTCCACTAAGGGCTCTCAAAAACCCACCTCAGGTCCAAACAAAAACTGGGGCTCCCATAGTCCTTGGGGTTATAGTATAATGTGATGTCCAACTAGAGACTCCTCTGCTACACCCAAGATTTCAAACAATACCCATCCAAATACCCTTAAACAAACAAAAGGATATAGAAAAGTAGGGCACCCTACAAGGGGTTCCTCTTGATCATAATAAATAACAGGTCACTCATAGTGACAAAACATCCCAAACAGCCCTTAGTGGCCTCTAATTGATCCTCAATCAAAAACACACCCAACGTACACCCAAAAGCAAGTCATGCCAACTAGGGAATTCACAATAGACCTCGTGACATCCTCAAATATAATAACCTCCACAAGGACTCATCAACACAAGGAAAACTATGGGGAAAATACCATCTAATAAAAAATTCAGTTGATATCCCTTGCAAAAAACCCATCCATGGGTACCATCTTTCCCATAAAGTCATCCAAACTACACCTCACCACATGAGAATTCACAAAAACTGACTACAAAAACCTCCGATCACTAGATTAGTAACTATCCCACAAGGGTATCCTCAAAATCCCCTTAGACTTACCTTAATAGCTCAAAAACACCTGGTCATAACCACCATTCCACACTATTAACCTATCCTAAAGGATCTAAAAAATCTTGTTTCCTCAAAACCAAGTTCTAATATCAAATAATCTAAACTTGAGAAACTGGTCTCATCAATTAGGGAAAATACAAGATCTTCTTATAGATACTACTTGATCCCACCTTTCATAATCTGTCCATATAACCTCTAATAGACCTCCATAGAATAATCAATCCAAGAAGATTAATGAACTCACTACTGAAACCCAAGCCTCACAGTTCACAACCCAACCCCCATGAGGATTTTGGAACCAAACCTCAAGCAAATCCCCTTATTGAACCATCTTAGTCCAAAAAACCATCCATATGGCCTCTAAATTCAAAAAGGATTCCACCCTTGCAATCTACATAAACAAATGATCAGAATAAACTAATTACAAATCCAATTTCATCACCACGGTGGAAAATAAGAAAAATAAACCAAGAAAGGAAGATTATATGGCATTCACTAGGGGTATACAACGTATACCCCCAAAGGTCCTCTATGATCATGTGCCTCAGGCCACTTGGCAAGTGATTTCATAAAGTACATGTAATTTATCACCTATAAACAACATGTACAAACACATGTGTATCTTCCTGTGTACCACAAACCCTACTCAACATGTATACCATTGACTACATAGTGTGTACTAAACCATACATGGTGTGTACCCCACACAGGATCCCCGTCTATGTACTTGTCCATGAACTTTTCCATGAAATGTACACCTACATAGCTTGAAACCCACACGGGGACTAGCTGTGTACCCTATACGACCAAGTACCTCCACATGGGGTGTTTAGAGGATTTCTTAGACACACCCCCAAACCCATTACACAATGTTTTATACCAAGTACATGTAATGTAGTCACAAAAAACTCATTTTCCCAAAACAAGAAAACACACACCACATGTGTACACTAAACCACACATCGTGTACATAGATTTTCCCAAATAGAAATGCCCTGAAATGGCCTGATACCCTTGTGTCTCCCTGATTAATCATAGATCATCCCACTAAGGATCCCAAAAAAATCAAACAAGGATTTAAAAACTAAAAAAAACTAAACTATGGGGATTTATGGAATAAAAATTAAAATGGTCCCACCTCCAGGTGGAAACTGTTGAAGCTTCACACTAGATCTATACCTCACACACACCGAGCCTTGATCTACTTTTGCAATAGACCCCCAAGAATCACCACCTCCTCCCCCTCCCTCTTCTCCCCCTCTCCCTATCTTATCCATATAAACCAAAGGGGGAAGAACATGGGGTGTACATGGTAATAAAATGGGTAAAATAAAGAAGAAAAAAGAGAAAATGAAAAAGTAAGTAAAACAAAAGGAAAAAGAAAAAGAAAAGAAAAGAGGGACCAACCCTGACCCCATATCCTGATGAAAGGTTATGCCTCGCCTAAGAAAAACCCACATCCAAGACTCAACCATGGAATAGGAATCTCTATACAGTGATCCATTTAAAATATATCACCAAATGAACTTGGGTGAATAAATAATATTTAATTAATTAAATATTAAATATTCCACCAAAATCTGAATGTATTGGATTTCCATCAAACTTATATCCTAGGATAAACACCCAATTTAGGGACAAACGAAGTGGTTAGAAAAATTATGTAAGATCATATTATAGGGGAATTCCCCATTTTCCCTTTAACATTCCTAGGAACAAATAGGTTAAAATTTACCATGATTTTTCACAAACCATAATGATGCGGGTCATCACAAACTCTCCACCACAAATGATTCTTTCACCTAAGAATCCTTAGTGGAAAACTTGCATCCCCGATTTCCCCAAGCATTATCCCAATCAATGTTATCTCAACCATCCAACGACTATTCTTATAGCATCCATAGCTCTCTCCCAACACAAGATATATTTAACAAAGACCAATCATATTCTCCCCACCATAGAATTATCCTTATCATCTCCCTACTACCCAAATGGAAAACCACATAGCCCAAGATATGCCCATCACTGAACACAATGGATAGACATGGCCGAAATTCTCACCCCTAAGTGCCAGAAAAAAACCACAACCTTAATGTTTAACAAACCCATTAAAATGAGATTCATAACCTCCAAAATCCAATGATGTACTTCACAACACAAGGATTTCTTTAAACTAATCCCAAATGAGCACCATGACCCATGCTCATATGGGCCAAGTCCTGATGAAACTAGGATAATGAACCTAAAACCACTGCACATGCAAATCACATAGGATAGTTCCAAAAAAGTAGAGTATCTTTGACACCCCCTTCCACAAATAGGCATCTCCTTCATTCCAAGATAAACCACATGACCACCCTCCACTCGAGTGTCGATCCAAATCCACAAGTATATGACCAAACTTCCATTTCAATACCCAAAGTAAAACCAAACAAGAATGGCCAGGAAACCAACCAAACCTTCCCTCTCAATCCATCCATGAGACATGGATCTCTCTCAACACCCCAATTCTAAAAAAAAAGGAATCCTGATACCTAACTATATCATAGAGATATCATAACTCAATGACCTTACCAAGGAAGACCATACGTTCCCACCTAAGACATTGGTGATAGTAGTCACATGGGTCCCACTACATGACTCGATAAACAACATGTGAAAAGAGAAACTCCTTCCCAGGGAACATGAACCTGGGACTTCAGTGGAACCACAACCTTAGGGAATCTAAATCCAAAACCAAGGATATCTTAGGAATCATTTCCCTTATCGCACCACCAACAGGGAACTCAGAGCCCATTACCAACCCATAAGGGTCTCTATGCATCCCTCAATGAAGGGAAAACATGTCCAACACCAAAAAACACCTTTCCAAAAGATCCACATGACCTATAATTAGAATAAAATATATTCATGAGATTCAATTGAGTATAATTCCACCAAGTACTTATATGATAAAACACCATATGAGCAGTTTATAACACTTTAAACAATAAAACCTCCATCCTTAGTAAAAATACCACAAACTAGCATATTTAATGTGAATCCTACATGCGTAAATGGTTCCTAAACACTAGAATCATTTCCATAGTTCAAGAGAAAAAAACTAGAATAACACATAAATCCACAAACCCAAGTGTCTCAAACTAGGTGAAATTACACAACCGTAAAATTAGAACCCAAGAATAGAAATCCCATACCATAGTAACTTGAAATTACTATTGGAAAATGTTTTCATTATACACTAGTTCAGTATCCATCAAAAGTTCCGAAACATTCTTAGAACTCATGTCTACTAAATTCCCAAATCATAAAACCAAAAATCTCAGATTCCATTTTTTAATAAACTAACCTGGGTTGACTTGACACGTCACCAGATCTGGCTCACCACTAGGCCTCAAGCATTTCTCTATGAATGCTAGAGGCTACTGACTAGCGATGAGGGTGTAAAAGATATAGTGGGGAGACTATACCCTCTAGTTAGAGTGCAATAACATAGGAAATAACCACAATACATACACAAGGATAAATATTATTGTATTTATAATAAATAAATTGAAAAAAGAGCATTATATAATAAATTAAATGAACTATACAATCATATAGAATCACAATCATGTAAAACATACATCATAAGGCCACCCACTAGGATGACCACATATTAAAAATAAATAGACTTAAAATAAATACAACATAATCTACCTCTAACACTGATCCAAACAACATACCCAGTATCCACAATGCTTGAGTTACTCCAACCTGATCCTAGGACTCTACACGAACAACTTATCTCGATCAAGCAACATCAAACCTCATTTCCATATATCACACAAACTATACTATAATAAGAAAGAATATATAAGTTCTACACCCACACACATAGGTGAATATACATGGGGTGAGAAATAAATATCAGTAGGCCACCAAAAAAGGTGTAAATATAATCTATATTCATAACAATTGAATGTACACATGATATTACTTGCCTATCCAAAGAATAATAACAACTAGAATAAATATAAAAAACTGCATAAAACGAAGGGAAAAAAATAAAAATGAAAATAGCTAACCATGGGTTACAGCCTGACACTCGAGGTAAATATACCTCCTCTCTTTCCCCCACTAGAGGATTTATAGAACATGGATCACCCTACCACACGACAACTAGTCAATCCACCAAATCTACACAAGAGCTCCAAGACATCTAATTTCAATTTGCATGAATACTGGACCCTATGGAATAACTATAGGAATCCCCATGAAAAAGTTCATTTATTGAGATCTAGGACTCCAATAGCCAGATCTAAATTTAAAATAGGAACATATAGTCCAAAAAAATGAATCAGGAACTAGATATGGACCCAATAAAGATGATATTTATACCATAGTATGAGATCATAAAGAATCCATGGACTTGCAGTATAATGAAACACATGGTACACAAAACCTAATATGTGAGTGTGTCAAAATATCACAATCGTGAATCCACTCTAGTCAGGGTGTCACAAAAAATTAGATGAGGGTTTCACTCATTGAGATCTCCCATTAACTCCCTAATCCCATCTAACCATACCCAAATAGTAGAGGAGATAACCAGATAAAAGGTTAGGGCTAACACCCAATCTAAGATATCCCAAGGGTATCCTCCTCCAACCAAATTACTAAGAAAAAACTACCTCAACCATTACAATCAATGAACAACCAAATGTGGGATGATCCAACCTCGAACCCACTGTCCAACCACTGAACTAGAAAGAATGATCAACTCTTGTCCAAAAAAGCACGATGACTTCCTCAACACCCTAGATCTCAACATCCAAAAAAAGATACCATGGGATCTCAATGACCCAAATTAAGGACAAACAAAACTTAGGGCTCCCATAATCCCCAAGGTTATAATATAAAGATGTTTCAAACTAGGGAATCTCCCGATTCACCCAACCACTTGGTCCACACCCATAGAAAGATCCTAAAAAATCAAAAAGGAAACAAAAATGTAGGAAACCTTATGAGGGGTTCCTCTTTCTCATCCAAAAGTATGGGTTACACCCAGTGCATAAGCACCCAAAATGGAACTAAGTGGCATCCAACTGATCCTTAATAAAAAATGTACCCAATGGTAATCTAAAAGAAAATTACACCAACTAGAGAATTCAAAAAGGTCCTCATGACCTCCTAAAAAGCAGTAACCTCTACAAGGGATCCTTGGTGTAATTTAAATCATAGGGAAAATCACAGGAAATAAAAACCTCATCTAGAATCTCTATAAAATAACCCATCCATGAGTACCAAATCACCCATAAGGGAATTCAAATTACACCATGCCATACATGAATTCTCAATAGACTACTATGGAAACCTTTGATCAATTGACCAGTAACCATACCACAAAGGTAATCCTAAGGAGTCCCTAAAACTCATCTCAATATCTCAATGTCACATGGTTGTAACCTCCATTCCATGACATTAACCTATCCCAAACAACTCTTGTCTCCTCAAACCCAAGAGCTAACCTAAACTGTTCTAACCTTGAGAAACCAGTCTCATAATGCAAGGAAAATCCAATATCTCCTATAAGATACTACTTGATCCTGAATTCTAGAATCTATCCAAATAACCTCTAATTTACTACCATGGAACACTCAATCCTGGATGATCAACAAGCTCATAACAATCACTCGGGTGCCACAACTCACAACCCAACCCCCAGAAGATTCTAGAACCATACCTCAAGGAAATCCTCATACTAAAACATCTTAGTCAAAAACACCATCCATGAAACCTTTATACACTAAAAGTATTACACTATCACAATATATTTAGAAAAATTCTCATGATGGACTACTTACAAGTCCAATTCCATCACCAAGGTAAAAAATAGGTAAAATGGACCAAGGTAGGAAAAGCACATGGCTTGCACTTGGGGTAAATCATGTGTAACCCCAAAGGTAATCAATAGTTGTGTGTATGAATACACTTACCATGTGATTTTATAGATTACATGGCGTGTATTCCTTTTACAAGATGTGTAACCCTACATGGGTACCTTCTCGTGTACTACAGTCCCCACTCAGTGTGTACACCACCAACTAAATGATGAGTACTTCCACATACATGATGTGTACTTCACACGACCCCCATCATGTACCTGGATGCTTACTCCACTTGGGAATGTATGCCTATATGGATTAAACCCCACATGGGGATTGTATTTATACCCTGCATGGCCAAGTACCCCAGTATGGGGTGTTTGGATGAGTAGTCAGCTGCATCCCCAAAGCCACTACACAGAATGTAATCCCAATTACACAGTGTATGGTCAAAAGAAAATTTATATTCCCCAAACAATAATAACACTCAACATGGTTTCTCTAAACCAAACATTGTGTACACAGGGGTTCCTAAAAAAAACCATGAAATGGCCGAAAATCCTTGTTTCTACATGATTAATCCTAGATTGACCCACTAGGGGTCCCAAAAAACCCAAAATGGAATGAAAAACTAAAAAAACTAAGATATGTGGATTTTAAGAATAAAACATAAATGGGCCTACCTCTTGGTGTAAATCACTGAAGTTTCACACCAGATCTACACCACGCACCCACTAAGCCCTGATCTACCTTCGTAATAGCTCCTTGGGTGGTGCCACCTCCTCCTTCTCCCTCTTATATCCCCATCATTATCTTGGTCAAATAACCCAAATGGGGAATCCCATGGGGAATACACATCAATAAATAGGGTAAAATAAAGAAGAAAAAATGAAAAAGGAAAAAGGAAGAAAAAAAAAAGAAAAGAAAAGAAAAGAAAAGAAAAGAAGAGGGGGATCAGGCCCAAGCCCAACACCTAATTCAAGGTTATTCCTAACCCAGAAAAAACCTCTTATCGCAAAATCTATTATGGATATGTAATCTCAATATGAAACTCCATTTAAAATATATTACCAAAAAAAGTTGCGTAAATTAATAATATTTAATTAATTAAGTATTAAAATTTTCACCAAATTTATAACAACTCATATTTCCACCAAAAACTTATCCTATGGTAAAATACATATTACTATAACAATGGAGTGGTTGAAAAAATTAACTGATATTATATTAAAAGATAATTCACCATTTTCCCCTAAGCACTTTTGGGAAAAAAGTTCGAATTTCCCATGATTTTTCATAACCCATGATGACATGGTTCTTCACATCCACCATTTATTTTTGATCAATATCTCATGAAAACATATTAATTATAATAAAAAAACATACTTATATTAGAATACATGTATTCTTACACGGAAGCCCAAAGTTTTGGTTCGAAGGACAGGTGAACCTAGTAAAGTATTCTTGAACCATCCTCATTGTGTAAATTTTTTAAAGGAATTAATAATACAAATAGATATAGTGACTCATACATAGCTTGGATTCATTATTTTACACAAGTATAATGGATCGTATTCAACCCAAATTTCTGTTTATAAAGACAAAATTCATCCTTATAAAGTTCCAAATCTCACAAAGGAATAATTATTACAAAGTACTTCATATTTACATAGATATAAGATCATGTTTACACAACACTAGATGACCTTTATAAAGTTTATAATCATACAAATAAATTCAATTCATTTATCATTTTACAAAATTCTTCCCACATTCATCCTTACACAGTATTGAATTTATGCCTACATAAATGAGAATAATCCTTATAGAGACTGGATTCCTTTTATAATGATTCATTTATAAGAAAAAACTATCATATTATACCTTCTAAATAGAAAAACCAAGAGTAATAAGAATCTATACGTTAATTTTACTCAAATAATCAAATAAATCAACTAAATTCACAATTAGTCCATTTTAAATAATATTTAAAAAATCTTATGAATTGAAAATTTAATTCTGAAACTCATAATAACTTAATGAATTAATAAATATTGGGGAATAAAGTGAACTAAATATTGAAAAAATATAATTAATTAATTTACTATGTAATTTCCCCCACATTTAATCTTTGGACCCTCAGATAATAGATCCTAAAAAATATTACCTAAGAAAAATCAAAATACCAGCCAATGTGAGATTCCTTTTTCAATTCCATGTTTTCTAATCTTATCATACCTCATTAATTATCTCAGTTTCATCTTCTTCATGAAGTTAATTTCAATTAATTTTCACTTATTTCATCATTCCATGCTTATTTATACCCACCACCCCAAAATTAGTTTCCCTCAACAGTCAAGTGTGAATTTAAAGATAATTTTTTCTCATTCCTAGATCATGCAAGGGTAACCATAGGCTTGATGAATCTCTACATCCCCAATCGATGAGTTAATTATTTATGTATATCATGAAGAATATTTAAGTTTTTTCTATTTATTAAGGGTTTTTAGGTTTTAAATGTAAAAAATTATGAGATAGAATGAGGTGGTTTGGCTCCATTTTGAAGCATAATGCATGATTTTCAGTTTCTTTCAAGAGTGGTGTCCTTCCTTTATTCTTTTTATTTTTTCCTCCCTACAACATTTTATTTTATTGGGTATACATCAATTTATAAATATTTCAATAAAAAAAATATTTATTCCCTCTTTCCTTATTTTGTATAAGTGTTATTTTACCTTTTCAAGTTTTTACTTTTTCTATATAATTGTATTTTAGAGGAAAAGAGAGGTATCATTTGGTCTTAAATTAGTATTGTGACACATATACCTATTAGAATGATACTTTTTCCAACCTTTCATACTTATATAATGATTTCCATTCAAAAATATCAACAATGTTAATGCAATACTTCCAATTTTCATCTTAGATAGATTCTTCAAAATAACTTCACACGAATCACCTTATCCCTCCCACACACCTGAATTCAATTGAGATTATGAATTTACTTCTAGATAAAAAAATAGGTAATTTTTATTATAATATGGTTGCCTATAATGGTAATTCAAGGATACTAAGAACTAAAAGAGTTGAACTATTAAGGTAGTCCAAAATAGAGGTTCACTATAAAAAAGATTTTTTATTCAAGATAATTCCTTAATAATTTATAGCATAAGGTCCACAATATTCAAAGGTTTTGACTAAATTACCTAGAAAATTATGTTTGTATAGGAATGGATTATTTCTATCATTAAATGAGATCACTATAAGAGGGTTTTAAAGTAGAATTAAAATCCTCTCAGGTAATTAGTTTAAATATATGAGAGTATGTCATGGTATGAGATTCAAAAATGAGTTCTATTTTCATGAATCTCACTTATTTAGAATATGAAAACAAGTAAATTTAAGAAATAATTAAAAATGAGAAAATGGATCAAATTAGTTTCTTCTCACTAGAATAAGTATAAAATATTGGAAAAGATATTCAAATTGAGAAAAAAAAGTTTCAAAATATAGAAAAAATAAAGTAAACCCACAAAAATTGAAAATACATAAACTATAAAGTTCCACCAAAACACATAAATGATATAGTGTACTAAATGAATTCTAATAGATTCAGTAATTATAATTGATTTAAATATAAATATAGCATTCAATTAAGTTGTAAGAAAAGGTAAAACATGATGCTTCTCATTGATATAAATGTTATAGAAGTGTGATATTCTCCACTAGTTGGGGAATATTTACGTAGTAGTTTTTTAGCTTGTACCTATTTATAATGAATTAATTTTTATATCCTAATTTAATGATCCACATAACACTAAAAGGATATATCTATTGATTATAAAATGTTATCCCCATAGAGAATCAAGATTACATTTTATTAGCTTGATTCTGGAATTATAAAGCAACAATTGAACCCTAGATGGAAGTATTTTTATTTAATTGACTTGTCATGAACCTATATATCTATTTAATTATAATAATTTGAGTTATTAAAGGTGTATATCTTGATTTCATCAAGCTAATACAACTATTGTTTCCATGGTTTTACCATCTTTTTCCAAATTTAGATTTATCTCCCTAACTTCATAGTATTCCTTGTTCTTCTACTCGATAGGTAAATAAGGAATCTTCCCATAAATCAACCCATATAGACTCATTCCAATGAGTATTTTTTAAATTATGATTTAAGAATATAGATTATATTCCAATCTTTGTTTCTAATAATTCCTATTTGGATTAATGGTTTTTTGTAAGATTCACTTGATTTCCATATTTTACACTTTTTCTTGACCATTAGTTTAGGGGTAATAGGATTTTAGTGTCTTTTAATTCACCAAATACTTCCTCATCAATGATTTTGTGCTCCCATTACAGAAATTATTCCCGTGATCACTGATAATTTCCCTTGGAACTCTAAAAATACAAAAAACTATTATCCCCCCAAAAGTATAAACAACATTAACATCATTAGTTTTAGTAGATTTACCTTCTATACATTTCAAAAAATAATCAATAGCTAATAGAACACATGATTTCTCAAAATAGATGGTAAAGTATCCCATGGAGCCTATTCCTAAAAATTTTAAAATCTCACAAAATATTATGGGTTTTTAAAGAATATAATATCTTTTGGATATGTTTCCATTTAATTGACATTATTTACAACATTTAAAAAAATAATGTGCATCCTTAGACACATATGACAATAAATTCATGATTACAATACTTTCTTATAAGTAATTTGAGATACAAAGTGGCCTCAAAAAATAAGATTATGAAAAAATTTAAGAACAGATTGGATATACCTCTTGGGAAAACAACTTATTATCTTTCGATCATTGAAAATTTTCTATAGGTATGGATCTACCCAAATGTAAATTTTTGATTAAAAATTGAGTCTAAGAACTTTTGGGAGGTTTAGATGAGATGATACTTGATAAGTTACCAAAAATTTAACCAAATCAGAATACTAAGGTACCTATCTTTCCACCAAGTATTATTGATCTCCTAGAATCAAGTCATACATTAGTTCTTAGTTTAGAATTTACACTTTAATAGTATTAGGAATCCTTATTAGGTGGTTATCTGCCTGGTTATTATATCCTTTCTTATCCATGATTAATAAAATGTACTCCTTAAGTAGATATATCCAACTCAAAATACTAGGATTTGATTTCAAGTTCTTCATCAAGTACCTAAGGACTATATGATCTGAAAAAACACCAACTTTAGTTCCAATAAAGTAAGATATCAGTTTATCCAAAGAAAATAAAACTATTAAGAATTATTTTTCAATGGTTGTGTAGTGGATTTGGGAAGCATCTAATTAATTGGAATAATATGAAATTACTTGAGGTCTCCATTTAGTACTTTATTACAAAAATACTCCCACAATATGATTTGAGGAATTACAAAGTAGTTCAAAAGATTGATTCCAGTTTGGTGGTTGTATTACTACTGGTGTGATCAAATTACTATCTAATTAATCAAAAACATCCATTATATCTTCTCCAAAAATAAATTCAATGTATTTTAAAAGTAACCTAGATAATTGAAGAGAATCCTTACAAAAATATTTCATGAACAACAAATAAAATATTGCATATCCAATAAAATATCTAACAAGTTTCACACAGGTTGCATATGGTAATGTATTTATTACTTCAATTTTAGACTCATCTATATAAATTATTATTTTTAAATTATTACCCAAGAAATATCCCAATCTCCACTATGAAATGACTCTTTTAAAAATTCAAAACAATGTTCTTTTCAATGAATTTTTCAAAAAAAAATCCAAGTTTTTCAAACAATGGTAAAAAGAATTACCGAAAACTATGAATTCATCCAAAAAAACATCTATACGGTATTCAATATGATAATAAAATAAACTTAACATTCATATATATAATGTACATAGGGAATTATAAAATCCAAATAGAATCCTTTTATATGAAAAGGTACCATATGGGTGGTTAATTTTTTTATCTGGATCTTTAGGTGAAACGGGCATATAAAAGTAACATGAAAATCCATCTAAGAAGCATAAATGAGTTTTTTACTAACAATATTTTGAACATTTGTTCAATAAAGAGAATGGGGTAAATGATACTTTTTAGTGTCCTAATAAACTTCCTATAATTTATACACACTAACTATTTTGAAATCTAACATGGATCGATTAATTATGTTCATTCATTACTATGTCTAGTGAAGTTTTTTAAGAACTATATGAATAGGGATGGACTATTTTGAGTCAAACATTGGATAGATTATTCTTACATATTAGTACTTCTCTATCCATTTTTTGACTACCTCCATCATGTTTGGATTCAACCTTTAGTGGGGAAGCCTAATTGGGTTTTCATTTTCTTGAAACATAATTTTGTGCATACGAATTTTTGGATTTTTTAGGAATGTATCCTAAAATATAGTCTATTTATTGTATTTTTTATTAAAATTTCAATCCAATTTGTTATTAATTAGAGGAAAGGTTTTAATCAATAATTACTAGCATATTTTCCCTTACCATAAGGTATACATACTTTATATTGGTTGGTAAATACTTTTATTCCAAATTAAGAGGTTATTCTGAAGATGTGATAATACATGGGTCCTATAGCTCCTAATCTTGAATTTTGTGCACACAAGATGAAATATTTGATTCTTAATAATTAAATAAAGAACAAAGTACATTAAGGAATTTATATGTTACCTCTTCTTGTAAATTCTAATTATATTTTTCATATTGTTCCTCACCATTTTTCACAAAATTTTGTTACATTAATTTATTTCCTAAAATTGAAATTTCATGCAACATACCCAGGTTTTCACAAGGCTCATCCTCTTTAGTGTTTAATAGTGTTCGAAGTACATGATCCTCCCGAGGGTATATCATTGAGTAAAATATATTTGAAAGGATAGTTATCTCTCCAAACACCATAGTTATAGTTCTCTAATATACATTGATTATAGTATTATCTATATTCAAGAAGGGTCTACCAAAAAATATGGGTGACTAGGATGGGGTTTTATCACATTCCTTGTTAAGAACATAAATATCAGCTATAATGATCACGTTCTGTACTCTAATAAGGGAGTCCTCTAAGACTCCAATTATAAATGTTGTAAATATAATTTCAAGATGAACCACCACTATTTTTGGATCCAATTTATCCATATATATAGAAGTAAACGCAAAGTGAGGCATTATATTTATAGATTCACCAAAATAAAAAAAATAATGATAAATTGAACCAATGGTTTAAAATATATAAAATGTCCCTAGATTTTGAAATTTTGTAAGAAACTATGGGGTGATAAGGGAAGAAACACTTATTCTAAAATTTATCCTCTCATTACCTTAAACTATCCTATTTTTAGTGAAAGTTTCCTTAAAAACATACCATACATTAGAATATTCTTAAGAGTTTCTAGGAGGGTAATGTTGATCACAATTTTCAATAAAGTTTCTTTAATTTATCTTTGAATTTATTCCTCTTGAATATTAATTTAATGGATAATCCTAGAGGAGAGTGAGAGTATAATACCCTTATTCTCCCTTTGGTAATTTTGAAATGGTATCTCTTATATTTTTTAATTCTTCTAAATTTATCTTCCTCAATTTTATTTTATCCCTCCTTGGAATATTTCTCAAGGTTTTCCATATTTTTCAGACACAAGTTCCTCAACTTTAGATTGATTTGTTTAAGGATTAGGTGTGCTTGTTGGGTGAATTTTTTTTACCACTCATAGTGGTTATCATTTTCACATTACCCTTGGGATTGGGA
Organism: Viscum album; assembly: GCA_963277665.1. Taxonomy (NCBI): domain Eukaryota; kingdom Viridiplantae; phylum Streptophyta; class Magnoliopsida; order Santalales; family Viscaceae; genus Viscum; species Viscum album. The sequence continues at coordinate 1,039,509,225 of OY728123.1, read as the reverse complement.
ACTGGCTATGCCGATAGTTTTCATGGATTCTTGGATAAAGTTTCTAAAATAATTCCAAGTTGATTACATATCTCATTCACTATATTACTTATCTCATTAACCTATGATCCTTATTTCTAATATTCTAGGGGTTATAAACTAGTGGAGGATTTTTCATATTAATTTTTTTATTGGATATGTTCTTTGGTAAGATGGTTGAATAAATAGTGGTATGTATGGTTGTTGAAAGGGTGGAACTTTTTTAAATAATGGGACTTATTGGTATTGTTGATAGTACGGTGTTATGACCTAATTGGGTTAATTTACAAATACCTATTAGATATGGGAATTATCTCTCCATCTAGATCTATTTTTCTGAAATTATCTTTCCTCGTATGCTGCTGCACAACTTTCAATAACTTGAACCTCAAAACATTGATTGGTATTCAATTTATAAGATAAACACAATCCACATACCTTCACATGGAATTTTTTTCCATTTGAAGGATATTTTTCCAACCAAAATGGTTAGTTATTTAAGCTTAGTTTCATGTAAGTTAGATAACTAAGAATAACATGGCATATATAGGTTTATATTACCAGTAACTCTAATACCAAATTGCTGAGAATTTTTTGTTTTCTTCTCAATGAGTCCTTTATCCTCTATTAATTACTTATCAATTAGTTATCATCTTAAGGATTCATCATTTAGGACTATGTAACTATCCAATAAACATTAACATAAAAGAAAATAAAATGATGTTCTTCTATGGATTGGTGAGGGAAACTAACACCCAGTTTCCTAAATTTCTCCCATTATACATAGAGAGTCTCCCAAAAGATTATTTTATGAAATATATTAATTTTATAATGGAATTACTTATTTATATGGGAAAAAATATTTGGATAAATATTCTTTTATGATCCTCTATATCATTTACTTATATTGGTAAAAAACTAAACAACCACTCCTTAACCGCTCCATCTAGTGAAAATGGGAAAGATCTCAATTTAACCTTGTAACGATATGAGGTTTGAGTAATTATTTTCCTTAAATAAATATTTTTTTAATAACTTGTTATACATTTAACATTAAAATAAAATAAAATCATGATATGTTAAAATAATATTTTTTTATTATGATATAGTTATTAAACTAGTGGGTATAAAAGGAAGCAACCATATTTAAAAATTTATGAAGGAAAAAATGACATTAAGTAGTGGAAGTATTCCTTATAAATATCATTTATCCAAGATCAAAAATGAATTAGCTTCATTATGATTTTATCTAGACCAATTCTAATAAAAACTAAAATAATTATGGTATGATAAAAATTGGATGCAATAAATATTCAAACTCGTGGAAATTACCATGAGATATATTATAGATGAATCACCACCCTTGGATACCACCAAAACATACCTTATACTTATATTTTACATAGAGATCTAGAGGGGATATTTAACTTGAGATTATGATTATATAAATGTGTAATTATAAATTTTATAAGTTATTTATCACATGTATTTTTCATATTTCACATTTTTACTTTTAAAGAAGAAGGAAGTTTATTTTCTATAAAAATAGTTTTATTTATACTTCATGTGTAAAAAATAAATTTAAAAATTTTATAAACTGAATGAGATAAAAATAACTTAAATTTTTGATTTTTAATGTCAAAATTATCTTAGTACGATTTTTTGATATTTTTATAAAATTATTGGGTTTTGGGTGAATAAACCCAAAATAATTTTATTGCTAAAATGATATCTTTCATGACATCATCATATTACAAGAATGAATTAAATGTTTTTAAATCATTTTTATATAATATATATACATTTATAAGTAAAATAAATTATTTAAAATTACTATGTTGTATTTATAAAACCCATGTATATTATTTTGTAAACAAAAGTAATATTTTACACTAAAAATTGATATATTCAATTATATTAAAAAAATAGTTTCCATCACTTGTATAAATTAAGTCCAAAAAATGGATTTGATATTTTAGATAAAAATGATAATATTATTTAATAAATTAAATTTCATTTTTTTGCATAAAATTTTGATTACCAGGTTTAAAGTTAATGACCAAGATAATGATAAAATTGTTATTTTCAAAGAAGTTTTTATTAATATTGTATATTTTTTATCAAATAAAATAAATTAATCAGTTATAAATAATTATTATAATAAAATCTTTAACAAATAAATATATTTACACTCATTAATTTAGTAATTGATACTAAATATTATTAGGGAAACTTAATTTTGAAAACATCTTTTCTCTACAAAAAATGTTTTTTTTCTATAAATTAAATGTTTTAATTTAAAAGATTTTTGTTTTATTATTTTTAAATTTAATTATGTTAAATTATTATTAAATTTGGGTTCATAAAATAAATTTTTGGTAATATTAGTTACCTTATATTTTTAATAATATATAGATTACTTAGTTAAAAACTAGTTCCCAATGTAAAAACTAAAATGGTTAAATGTAAAAATATAATGGTAGACAACTAAAAACATGTTTAAAACATGTGTAGGAATTATTGGTTGAGGATATATCAACCTAATATAATAAAAATTAATTATTTCTAATTCTATGAGTCTTTTACCCCTAAATAGTGTAATGATATCATTGAAAAGTAAAGGGGTATTCACAAAAGTGGCCTTTTCTTCACTTATAAAAGGGGAAAAACCCACACATTCATAACACACCAATTAATTTTAATTCCTTCATAAAACTAGATATTTTTTCTATTCATAGAAATATATATAAATTTAATATGCATATGGTCTCAATTATTTATCCTAATCCCTTAATTTTTAAGGAGACATTCAAGAGAATGTTTATGGTACCAAAGTGAGTACTACTTACCCCTGACCTTTTCTTCTTAATATTTCACGTCCAAACCCACCCTAAACATAGTAATATAATGAACTAGGTATAATTAGTATACTTAATTGTTATTATATTAATTTAAAAACCATTATTTAATCCTTTCCATCTATTTATAAAAACTAAAGAATGTTAACTGTGCGCTGTGTGGACTACCGCCTCCACGAAGTAACGTTTTTCATTTTTTATATTGAATTTCATTATTTATAAAAAAACATAAAATAAAATAAAATAAAATAAAATAAAAATACATAAATAATATAATTATTATTTTATTATAACGATATTAGATTCTTCATTAACCATACCCACTCATAGAGATATATCATGTTCATGTTTGGGTCGGTTTGAACACCTACTTTAATAATGCTATAAAACTATATCATTGATGACTATGATAACTTAAATACTAATATTATTATAGATTAATGAGAAATTAATGATTTAATTTTGGTTATATAATGGTTATATTATTTATTTAAATTCTTAGTTAAATATCATCTTCGATCGCTAAAATTATCGAAATAAGACAACACCAATTTAATTTTCATGCAAACATAAAAAAAATATATAAAAAAATATATATTATGATAATAATTGAACCATATTAAGTAAAATATATAATAATAATGTTCTTAATAATTTATATAATAAAATTAATTTTATCATTGAGGATTTTAGGTGCATACTTTGAACGAATCAACAACAAGGTTAAGGTTTGTGCTAACTCAATTTTATTCCATTAAGAAAAAACATTATTATTCAAATATATTGTTCCAAGTTTTATTTATTATACCTAATGAATAATTTTTATTTTATTTACTAATTATTTTTTTGGTTTTACAATTATTCCTTACAACCACATTATCAAATGATCACCTCAAATATTTTGTTACTTGTAAGGGTTTCTTGTCTCAATTTTCACCCCCTTAAGACATATATATTATCATACACCATTTTTTACTGAGAATGGTGTATATAATTCCCTTTAATATTTTTGAATCATGATTATATTATATTTCATTATATTCATTATTCTATTGTAATTTATTTCTCTCATGGGATTTTTACTTAAAAACACCAAAATCTACAAGGGGTTCTATCATTATCACCCTTCATTGAGGCATGTTTTGATATTATGCACTAATATACTTTTGGATGGTGTAACTTGTACCAATTTAATTTCAATATAATAAATTATCATTAATCATGGAAAATTATCTTTCATTCATGATCTCCCCAACTTTGAATTATGATTGATATCTTTTCTAAAATATAAGGGGTTTTTCATAGGTCGACCTGCTTTGTTGACTTATAATGTATCTCCATGAGATTAAATTTAATTTTCATATGGTATTCCCCATTTATATCTTTGTAAATCATTTTTAGTTCAACATCATCATTATTGATTAATTATCTTCTTTTTAAAAATTTAATTATGTAAAGAATAAATCTAATCCTCTTAAAGGACAATTTATCATCATTGTCCATGTTTTCCTATTCCTACCAATGTTTTACCTTAATATTTATAATACAAAGAATGATTTATTTACTGTTAAATTTATATTCATCCTTACTCAATTTCAAAAGTATTGTTTTATATTGTTTTCATGATTTGGTTTTTCAATAAAAGTATAGAAAAGGGGTTCTTTTCCACTTCATAATCAAAGGTTTTTCTTCCACTATACACTTCCTCAGGATAAACCTTTGCATCACTTTAAAGTATCCATTATGGATGTTAACTTTTAAAATAAATGTTTACAAAGGATCCACTTCACCTTTTTGAAAATGAGTTTTGAAAATGTCCCATAAAACAATCTTTTACAACAATGTCCAAAGTGTATTCTAAAAATCATTTTATATTTTTGCATAAAATTTACCTTTTCATTTTAAAAAGGAATTACCCTCATGGGATTTATGTTTCATGATATAACCTATGATTTAAATGATACTATTTTTTTTGTGGAATTAAACCCATGGTATCAAACAACATCAATTGTTAAACTCTCAAGTGGTAACATTTGAAGAATTAATTTTAACATGGGAATTTTTATATATTCTCCAACATCCTTCAATGTTTATTTTATTAACTAGGAATATTTTATTTTAAAACCATCCACCTTACTCCTCTAGATGGTTTATGATAATGTTTTGTGGAAATAATCTTGAAACCAATTTTTTCTCAGGTTAATATTTCTTTGATGAAATTTTGAATATTTTTTATCTGTCACACATATACATATCCATAATATGATGTTGCAAGTGAGACCATGATTATATATCCATCCAAAAAATTGGTTAAAGCTTTATATCTCATGATATTTTATGCATGGGATTAAGTAGTGAACCTAATCCACCATGGGACTTTTTACACTATGTGATTATGGTCTTAGGAGTGAACCTTGACTTATTTTAATGATTTAATGCATTATATTGTGGTCACAATATTAGTATTACAAGATCCATTGATATAATTTTTATGATAAATCCTTTCACTATGATTCTTGGCTCATTTTCTACGTGTTAGTGTATAAATTCTATATTTTATATTCATGTACCTTTATTACATTATCATAACCATATTTTTATCTTATCCTCACTTATTATTGTTGATTTTTATTGCTTATGCTTACCCTTACTGAGAATTTAAGCTCAACCATTCTTATATTTCCTTTTCCCTAGGTAAAGAAGAAAAGTAATATGTGTGCTATGTCTAGAAGATTATCTTTTGTAACAAAATGTTTGTTACTTGAAAAAGACATTGGTTTTTCTAGTTAATGTTTTTTACCAATTATATAAAACTATAAATTTAACATATATTGGGAATGTATTGTAATGAAATATTTTATTTAATTCATGTAATTTGAAGGTCACATCCTCAGGGCATCATAGACCCTCTCCTTTACCACTCCTCTTGGCTTCCATGTTGAGAAAACCAGAGTGAACTCTTTTATGTGACTTTTAGGATCTTCTCCCTCAAGGCAAAGATGTTTTGGTTGTAATTAGATTATCCCAATTTACAATTAAAAGTCATTTTGAAAAATAGTCATTATAATTTGGCTATTTTGGTTGAGTAAATGAGGTGCACATAAATCCATCAATGTATGGTTGGGATTTTCTTCTATAGTAGCAAGCCCATAGTGATACCTTGAAGTCTTAATAGATCTTATAAAGGAAAATTATTCAAATTTGGTTTATGGATTTATATTTACAAGTTTTTTAGTAGGGTTATCTCAATTTCATGGTCTATAGATATAAGTTTTTGGTTACTTGATCTAGTCATACAATTTTGAAATTTGTAATTTTAGAATTGCCTCCTAGATAATAAAGCCAAGTTTTTTGACAACACTACTATGGGTATTAAAAAACATATTTATTTCCAAGGTTAAATGTAGTCTATTGGATACCTATGGTTTTTTTTCAAAGAGGGTTACTCAAAATTACATTCAAATTTTAGTTAAAAAGGGTGTTTTGGATTGTTTGATTTTGAAAATGGATGAAATAAATGAAACAATTTGGTTAAAATTGATTTGAAAGAAATTAATTGGGGTAGGGTTGGTTATTTATTTATAATGCTATCATAGTATTCAAATAATAGATTATTATTCTTGTTTATTGATAAATGAGAGGTTCCATAATCGTTTCTATGATTACCCTTAGAAAAATTTATGGAGTAAATATAAACTTAATAGAAATATATACTAGTATATCCACCTTCCTATATATGTAAAGTGGCTCAGTGATCCACTCATAGTTCACTTAGGAAATATCCAATCAGGGCTTGCAGTTTCCTAAGAAACCAAGAGTGTAATCCTATCCCCACACATGTTCCAGCAACTACTAAGAACTTCACCACTAATCCTAGTATACTCCACTATATATATTCTAAATTGAGTAGAGGGAAATTAATGATTGTCAACCAAGGAAACATATTGTTATAGATTAAAATTAAAATACAATCATATCTAAAAAATTAAACTACCACTGCACACTGAAATCTAAAAAAATAAAATAAAAATAGTTATTCATTTAAATACAAAACTTGAGTTTTACAATTTAAATTCCTCAACTTTATTGATCACCTAAGGTTTTACACATCCATGATATGAATAATAATGGTGATAAGGAAGAAGAAGGATAAGCTACAAAAAAAGAAAAATGTAGAAAAAAATAAAAATAAAACTGGAGAACAAAAACAAGAGCCGAGTCGAAATCCCAACCAAAAATATGTCTTTATTATTTTAGCCTTATCTTATCCTTAAATTATTCTTCATTTCCTTATTCTTCATCTAGTGAAATCCTCTCGAGAAACATACTTCTTTTAATTTGGTATGTCTCCTTCATACTCAGAATATCTCTTGAGAATATTGGTTAACACTTCTATAAAATATGCAGTTTTCTCACTTTTCTTTTCAATCTAAATATAATGTATATGTAAGAACCTGGGTTTTTAGAACGGGTCAAAATCCCAACCCTGTTTGAATTTTTTTTGACTGGTTTTTGAGGAAGCTGGAGAAAATGCAGAGTTTCTGGAAATTTCCAGACTACACGCCGTGTACTTTGAGTACACGCCGTGTATGTGTAGGCGAGTGACCGACCGTGTGCTCGCCGAGTACATGCCCTGTGGTGACCGTGTAGAATTTTCTTACTACACGACATGTAGTTCTGAACACGTTGTGTAGACCCCCGACCGTGTGAGGCCATACATGGCATGTAGGCCGTTGGCCGGGTAAGAACCAGGGACACGCCATGTTCCCTTTGGACATGCTGTGTAGTCTATCCGTGTATGAGGGATATACATGGTGTATGGGTATGTCGGCGAGGAAGAGAAGAGGAACCCAGTACACGCCGTGTACCCAGAGGTACACGCCGTATACTCATGTCGGCAGGTTCAGAAAGTAAGTCGGCGGAATCAGCCATCTTTTGAATAGTTAAATGAAATATACACGGCCTGTAATCCTAAAGTACATGCTGTGTACTTTCTTTTTTTATTAATTCGGGCAGTAGCCTTGTTTTTGAGGTAGAACAACCCTCCTCCACCCGGATACACGAACCAGGCTGGCCGAACCCCATTTCTCCTCCCGATCGTCCGTCCGAGACCCGTTTCGACCGCTGATAAGTGCGTTGGAACCCCCTCGGTAAGGCCTCGATTCCTCTTTGTCCATTTTGTCTGATTTTCTTTCTAGAATGAGTTATATACCTTTGAGCAGTTTTGAATATTTTTTAGATTTACTGCATTTTAGACCGAATTGGAGGGTGTTACCGGGGGAGTATCATCGTGCGAGTCTCAGGTAGGTGGTGCATACCTCATTTTGTGTTTTCGTGGTTGTTTGGGTGACGCGGCTTTGGCGCGTTTTCGGGTATTTTTGAGCGGGACCCGTTTTATCTGCTTTTTCATACTATATTATTTATGGGACCTCTGGGATGCCTTTGGGTATACCCGGTTACTAGTTTGCATGAGCGGGGCCGGGTGAGGGGTCGTGGTTCATCGAGGCATTTTGGCCGGGGAACGCCAAAATGGTTTTAATTGAAATATTATTGTGTTAAACTGTTAGTTTAAATTATTTAAGCCTGTTATAATTATTGGAGGCATTTAAGACCTCAGTGATGGTATGGGACACCACCTGGTATAGTGCAATTCAACTATTTAGTTTGTTTTGCTGGTTTATGTTTTTTTCTATTTAAACATGTTATATATGCAATTGCTGGATTGCATCTGCTGGACCCCTTTGGGTTGTGTTGGGCTTGGCCCGGTTACGTTTGAGTGATGCTGATCATAGGTTGGGGCTTTGCTCGGGTTACTTTGGGTGGTTTTGACCACAGGATTTGGAGTCATGGACGTAGTTTTGAGTTAGTATGACTGTCAGGTTGGGCATGGCCCGAGATACTAGGGTGGCGATGCCATCGGAATTGAGCGACATGGTCGTAGGGACACGAGGTGTCCGATGTTTTGGTGGCTTAGGACTATTTTGGTGATTACCGCTCACTGGGACTTTGAGTAGTGTGCACACATAGATACTCCATGATGAGGTGGTTTTGACCACTCGTGTGGGTAGAGGCCCCCGTAGTTGCGGTTAGGTATTTTTGGTTGGGGGTGCTTGCCGTAGAAAGCCACGTGGAAGGTGAGGAGCCTTCAGGAAATGGGCGTTCCTTCAGGACGTCGGTACTTGAGACACGAGGTGTCAGGAGGCACATGGTGCCAGGTTACTATTTGTGGGCGTGCCTTCGGGACGTCGGTACTTGAGACACGAGGTGTTAGGAGGCACTTGCTGCCGGGTTACTATTTGGGGCGTGCCTTCGGGACGTCGGTACTTGAGACACGAGGTGTCAGGTGGCACACGGTGCCGGGTTACACGATAGAGATTCTGGCGTTGGCCGAAGCAGGTGACACTCCATGGTGGCTGTTGAGCACCATTGGAGTTTGTATTTATTTTTTCATTGTACAGATTACTGCTTTCCTAGTAAATGTATGACTACTTAAACACATATATTTGGTACGCACCGTTGGGTGGTATCTTACTGAGATTTGTCTCAGACCCTGAATGGGCCCTTCAGGACGCGTGCAGACTTCATGGATTTATATGTAGGAAAGGGGCCAGCTTCAGGAGCTGGGTTACGTTAGTTGTTTCATGGATATGGTACAAACCTTGAGGTCATGCCTAGCTGGGGTTTACTTATTGTGTTTACTTTTCTGTATCAGCATGCTTACTTGTTGTAGCTACTGTTGGTTAGCCCTTGGAACCCTTTTGTATGTTGACCTACTTTAGATGAATGTTTTACTATTCAGTAGTAGTTACATGTTATCATCATGATATTGTGTTTATTTCCGCTGCTGTTTTTATAATTATTGCTTCTGCTGTTTGTTGATATTGGATATGCTTCCGCTCTGCGGGTTTGGTTCGAGTCTGCTGAGTCTTTCTTTCCGCTGCATCTTTACTATTATACTCAGACCAGTACCCTTACTATGATCCTCTGAGAGGGTATAGCCTCCCCACTATACCTATTCATACCCTCACTGCTAGTCGGCAGCCTTTGGCGTTCAGGGGAGGTGCGCCTAAGGTAGTGACACCCGACCCGCTCGGCACTGTTCGGGTGGCTGGCCGGGTCTGGGACGTTACAGTATAAATAATCACTATAATAAACATATAATTATATAATTATATTGCATTCATGATGATGTGACACCTTGAAGTTCTGATTCGAAGAACATGTAAACTTGATGAATTTTTCTCGAACTACAATCCTTGTGAATTTTTTAAAGGCGTGAATCATATAAAGAGCTACAATAACTCATACATATATTGGATTCATGATCATGAACAAGTATAATGACTCATAAATGACATTAATTCATTATTAAATAGAAAAAATTTAATACTTATGAGGTTCAAAATCTCACAAAAGAATGATTATTATGACTTCCTTCATCCTTACATAGATAGAAGATCATGTTTATCAAACACTAGAGGATCATTATGAATTTGAGAATCATCCGGATGAAGTTAATGCCTTTTTAATTTTCTATAATTCTTCCCTCATTCATCCTAACATATCATTTTAATATTTCCTATATAAATGAGAATCATCCACACACAAATTGGATTCCTTTTCCAATTCTTCAATCATGAGCAACAACTATGATGTTGTACATTCTTAATTGAAATAAAAATAATAATTAGTAGTTATCTATTAATTTTACTCTATGAAAATACTAAATTAATTAAATTCAAAATTTACCCATTTTAAAAAATGTTATGAATTTACACATTAATTATAAAACTCCTCCAAAATCTATAGATTATTAAATATAGGGGAATAAAATTAATTGAATATTAACAAAATATAATGACTAAAAATTTATTTTTATTTTATTTTCAAAAAACCACTTTTTGGTTTAGTGGTAACCAAAATACCACTTCGGAAACAAAAACAAAAGATTCCAAATACGAAGTTTAAAATTTAGAAACCATGATGGGAACAAAGAACCTGAGAATATGTTGATCAAGATTCAACCACACCAACCATAATCAAGTCACAAAAAATCAACGTACTGATTCACTACTGTCATCATTGCGTCCTATCACTACCATCAAAATCACTGAACAAACACCTCACTAGTTTTCCAGAATGGCCATCAGAATACATAATATCCAAACATCATCACCAGGTTTTCGTCGGACCTCAACGAACTAAAGAACACCAAAGTACCAAAACAGAATGAGATTACCTCATGAAAACACATAAATCATCATCTCAAAATCCTAATAAACCACAAAAATGACCACCACTATAACCAAAAAAGAACAAAATAGAACTATAAATACAAATTGGAACCTTTAATGATTTAATCAAACAAGTTAACCACCACAGAAGAAGCAAACAAACCATCAATGATGACTTGAGGAAGAAATATAAAAAACTAAAACATTACCAAGATATTGTCATTGCCACCACTGAAATCCTACTAAGGAAGAAAACCATACCAATATCCAAAAGAAAAATGACATAGTCATGAGAGGAGTACCATCGACTTCCAAACCCCACATCCCAAAAACTTTGAGTAACCATCGATCCAGATCTAACCACGAGACGGGTATAGGGACTTGAGGTTAGGGGAGGGATTTGAATATTGTGGGCTCTAAGCGATGAAAATGCTGCGAGATTGAAAGCATAAGTTGAAGACAAGATAAAACCAACTTGGGAGCTCCAGGAAAATCAAAAACCACTATACCAAAAATCTCAAAACCATTGAGTTACCATCGCTCAGATCCAACATGGAGAGGCATGGTGGAATACGAGGTTAAAGAAGAGTTTTAGTGGACAAGGGCTTCAATAGTGATTCACCAAGAGAACAACACCACCATGAAAGGTGATAAAGTAATAGGGTGAAACCAAGAGGAGTATCTCAACTTTATGTATTTTAGGGATCGAGAGGGGTATCTCGACTCAATGATTTTGGGAAAACCAAGATAAGGATCTCAAGTCAAGGAAGTATAACTAGAATAGAGTGATTGTATATGAACTCTTATACTCCATAACTAGTGAAGATTAGTGTGTTTAGGTATGACCTACACACTATTGGAATATTCTCTTTGGACTAGCCCTTAGTGGTGAACCATGAAAAATTGATGTGTTGTATCTTTTCATGTGATTTTTTTTTATTATTTCACTATTCCAGTAGACATGTTTAATGAGTTCCTACTAACGTGGGAACAAGATCCACCACTTTAAAGAGAAAAATTTGACACCCTAATTCGCCCCTCCCCTCTCAGAGTGTTCTGGGGTCCTACAAGTGGTATCAGATCCAAGATTCATGTATTTTTGATACTATACAGTAAAACTATTCTCTTTTGAAGATTTGTGTTTCACTCCTGAGTCAACAATGAAGTGAAATTTTTATGATGATTCAGTTATCTATGAGAAAAATTCTATATCCAACAATACCATGATGAACAAGAAGAATAGATAGAAGATACAGTTGAAGAAGTGCCTCTTATCCAAAGATGAGGTAGTATATGGTTCTCAATGCCTTTCTAAAAATGAAGAGACATTAGGCTTAGAAAGTAAAGTGCAGGTAGCTTATGTTTCCACCAAAGATAAAGAAAACACTTCTACCTCATGTAAATCAACATTTTGAAGTGATTAAGATGTATGTGTGATAACCTTTGAACGTTGTCCTCAAAATAATGATACTAGCACAACTAGTTATGTTTTTCAATCTACAACCTCACATGATATTTCAATTGAGATATTAAGAAATTATCTGTATGATATTTCCAAATAAATATCCACCATTTTTTGTATAATCCTTCAAAGTTTTCAGGTAGAGATCACCCACTTGGAATAAAAAGATGATGCTATGGAAAAGGGATTGGAAGGAAACGTTCTTGATTGTTTAAAGCTCTCTAGATAGGTTGAATCATTTAAATAAATAAATAGGTAACTTCCAATAAGTTCTTGGAAGTACCTCAAGGAAGTTAAATACAAAGAGAGATTCAAAAAGGATCAAGAAGAAAAAAATCCATGTGCTAGAAGAGAAATTGAAAAATAACACTGATATCAAGGGTCTACAATTGAATTGAATATCCAATAAGATCAATGAAATTGACTCTTTGATTTGGAATAAAGTGATGCAACATGAAGAAGAATTTGTTACAATTTAGAAGCCTTGTGAAGAAAAGATGATTGTAATGGAAGATCAAAAAATCTTCCTCATTATGAAATGTCTAGATTTGGAATCCCAGTTGGTCAATCTTGAGAAGACATATATTGATAAATTGCAAAAGAAGGAAAAAAATTCTATTGCTACTCAATTATCACTCTAGGATTCTAAATATAAAATACCTCCAACACATGATAATAAGAACATGACATCTTTTGATGATCAATCTCAAGTAGTTGAGATAAAATGGGTACCATCTAAACCAACTTGTGTTAATTCCTCTAAACCTATTATCACGAAGAGTTCAGGTTTTAATAAAAATACTGGATAATTATGGATGAATAAAGGAGACAAGAAACCTACCACCATGACTAGGTTGTATAGGAAAAAGTGTATGGAATCTGGTTACCCATAGAGAGTTCAATAAGTCATGAAGAAGATCCAAAAACTTGTACAAGAGATACAAATAAGTTAAGATTTGTGGGTAAATTTTGGTGATGAAATGGATTTGGGAATTGTGTATTAAAATGTTGGTACAATCCTAAAAATGTAAAATCATAAGGGAATACTATCTCAAGGGGTAGAAATCTAGAGATGAAGAAGTAACATCCACAAGTCTAGAAGCATCTGTTTACTGCCAACAGATTTGGGAAGCTTGATAATATATGTGATGTATACAATGGAGGTGGTCACAAGGCTGGTATATGATTATGTCAACATGAATTCATTATTGATAAGAAAATAAGAGCAGAAATGTTGGATAAGTATAAAGAAGCTACCTTGGGAATAAATCAGAGGAATATTGTGAACACAAATTCCCATAGAAGATCTCAAGTAAGGAAGATGAGAGGACCCTTGGTTATAAATCCCTAAAGTTGAAGGGTAGTACATTAAAAATAACTACTAATGTGGATGACAATCAGAATAATCCATGTGAAATATCCAAACCCGCTACTATAGTTTCTAATGACATGTTAGTTTTTTGGCCAGAATATTTGTAAATAATGAGGAAACTAGAATATTCACAAGCTCAGGATAGTGAAAAATAAAGAGAAAAGAATCCACATGTTGAAGGAAATGTGTATAAGAGTTTGAAACAAAAAGTAAACTCATGTGTTAAAGATGTTCTATGTGAGAGATGCAAGAAATATGGTCACTTTAAAAAGGTTATTTAACCTTAATACCAGAATAAGAAGCATTCCTTAAGGAGAGTAGGAATTTTTCATCCATGAAGGTTGTCTACAAGAAAAATTCTCTACACAAAGTAGAAGAGTGTGTGAAGAGATCCATGCTGCCACAACATAAATCAGAATAACTGTTCACAAATGTAAACATGAATACTAGAGAAAATGGAGAAAAATGGTTGAGAAGATCATCTCAACCATGAAATTCATGTTTATGAATCAAGTAGAATCCACCTTATTCCATTAATATTTTGTGAATTGTATTTTTGATTATTATGAATATAATTGAAGGTGAAGAAAATTATCATGGGAATAATATGAAAAGTAGTTAGGGATGCCATTTTTCCTTTGATAGTCAATCTAAAGAAGTCTCCACCTTTGAATGGTTCCTCAATTTGGTATTCAAATACAAACATGTTGGAGGATAAATTTTTAGATGAATCTGAAGATGTTCTATTTTAGATAAATAGGATAAAATAAGTAATCATCTTGGCTTGATCTTATTTATGGAATCCTAAAGAAAAAGTGTTCAAGAAGATTATCCTTTGTGAAGTTGTGAATTTTATCTAATTTGGAAAGTCAAAAGATGAAGAACCATTATGGTGTTTTCTCCATACTGAAATTTCTTAAAATCCATTCTTGATGAGATCCACCAGTATGAAGATGATGTGAAGTATTTCCCTTAAGGGGGAGACAAATGAAAAATAATGAAGAAGATTCTAAAATAAATATTTCCTTTTTTATCTAACCTGATTATTCTAGAAATTGATTGAAGATTATGTCATTAAAAAATGATTTTCAGGTATCTTAATCAGTGGTCAAGAGACAGATTCAGATGCAGAAATATTGGAAGGTAATATGATCCAGAAGAAGAATCATAAGAAGAAATGATGTCTAAAGAGACATCATCTGAAACTTAGAGGAGAAATAGAATATCTAAAATCAATTAATCCATCATCATTGGGGATTGAACCACACCCATACCTATAAGGATAATAAGGAATAATGAAAATTATTCCTTCCTATCAATTGTGGAATAAACCTATTTTAAAAAAACTGTGAAAGATGAATCATGGGTTAAAGTCATTAATGCGGAACCCAATAAAAATGAAAAGAACCAAAAATGAGATCTTGTTAATAGACATAAAAACCATAATATTATTGGAACCAAATGGATCTTTAAAAAACAATTTCATATGGATAGAAATGTGATAAAAAAACAAGGCACACCTAGTGTGTAAAGGCTATACAAATATTGAAGGAATTGATGTCGAAGAAAAATTTTCTACAGTGGAAAGAATGGAATCGATCAAGATTTTACTTTCTTTATAAATCCAAAAAGGATAAAAATTATATCATATGAATATCAAAAAAATATTCTTAAATTTAGTTATTGAAGAGAAGTCTACATTTAACAACCAATGAGTTTTTTAATCGGTAAAAATGAAATGAAGGTTTGTAGATTGGAAAAGGCTCTCTATGGTCTGAAGCAGGCACCATGAGCATGGTACTCTCATCTGGATTCATATCTGAAGAAGATAAAATTTAAAATAGTAAGTTTCAACCATAATCGGTATCCAAATAATTTAATGGAGAATCAATTTATAGTGTTAGTTCATGTGTACGATATTATATTTGGAGAAAGGAGGCAGAGATTAGTGGATGAATTTTCCAATCAAATGAAATCATATATTGTAATGTTTATGATTGGTGAGCTCACATACTTCTTAGGACAGTAGGTGATTTAGAATGAGGATTACACTATCATTTCTCATTAAAAGTATTCAAGAGATCTACTGAATAAATTTAATATGCATGGCACCAAACCAATGTCGACTATAATTATGTTTAGAAAAAAACATGGAAAGCATGAGGATGTGACTTATATAGATCATACTATGTATCATAGAATAATGGGGAGCTTATTGTACCTGATATCAACACGACTCAATATTATTTTGAAACATTTTTAGCATACGGATTTTAAAGTAAACTAAAAGAATAATATATGGAGGCAGTGAAAAGAACTACAAGGTACAATCATGGTACTCACAATTATGGATTACACTTTATTGTAGGAAGAGATAATGAAATATCATCATTTTATGATTCTGATTGGGATGTTGATAGAAAGTCCACAAGTGGTGGATAATTATTTATTAGGAAGAAATGTGTGGGCTAGTTGAGTAAGAAATAGGAAAGTACTTCTCTCAGGACTGTTGAAGCTGAATATATCTCTGCTATAAAGGTGAGCAATCAACTATTGTAGATGAAGAAACTGCTGACTAATGTTGGTGATGAGGTGAAACAACCAATGGAGATTCACTATGACAACAAGAGAACAATTGATCTTATGAAGAATCATGTTCAAAATTCTCATATGAGACACATTGAAATTAGATATCATTTCATCAAATAAAAAGTTGAACAAGATAGGATTAAAATGGATCATGTTAGAACTGATGATCAAGTGGTGGACATACCGACCAAGCCATTTTCAACACATGTGTTTGAGAAGCATCAGCTGAACCTAGGTTTTCATCCACCTCCTAGTGCATGAGGAGGTTTCAGGTGGTCCCCTCTCCCTAGTTTAATTAATTTTTTTAATCTGTTTGTGGAAGTGATGCTAGTTTATGGGGGAGATATGATCGTGGGGGAGTATGTTTTGAGCTCTACAAGTTAACATTCGGTTCTTTAGGTTTATTTCCAATGGGAGAGATAATGGATAAATTCAATGGTATAAAGGAGGAGAATGAAATGTTTCTAGTTGTAGGAGAATGGATAATAGAGAATGTAGAAATTCCATGAGTTTCAAAGGAGGATAATGATGAGTCAAAAAGGGGGAAATGATCATGGAGAAAATAGTTCGGTGTTATGAGGAAACAATCAGAGCATAGATTGAAAATCTTTAAGCATTACAAAACATGAGAACCCAATTCATTCCTTTCCTCTTGTTTTATATACTGATCATTTCTCATATAGACTTAGAGTGTCGGATGAGTTATTTCTTGTGTATTGGGTTTTGATAATGGCTTATGCTCTATTAAATTTATCTATATATTTATAGAAAACCTAAAGAGAGAGATTGTCGGAACCAAGGGTGTTATTTGATGGAAATGGAGTATGTTTTGTGTTTTTTTGTAAATCCTCACATGGAAGATCATATAGTTTTCAAGGAAAGGGATCTTATAGTTCAAACCAACAATAGTATTGGAGGTGGTGTCGTTTCCCATTTTTTACCAATTTCTTGGGTCCAAAAATTAGAGAATGCAGAAAAGTGTTTTTGGAAAAGGAAGTTGTGTGCAAGATTGAAGGTGTTTTGGAAACATGTGAATAAGGTATGTTTTGGAATCATAGAATCAAAATTTTGAAATGAAAAAAAGTACGTGAAAGATTTAAATGTGCATGAAATATGGGATTGTGTGGAAGAGACATACACACCCAATGCTACATCCAAAGGGCGTTTCTTTGCTTGAAGAGAATCTTACACGCAAAGAGGAATCCACATTAGAATCTTATGTACAGGGTCATCGAGGCCTATAAATAGGTGGATACCCCCACTCAAGACATATAACTTTTCAATGAAGATCAGGTTCCTCTACCACATGAAATAATTGTGCACGGAAGAGAAGAAGAAATAAAATCTTGCATGAAAAGTGTTCCTTTAGTCTAAAAAGACCAAGTGAAACTTATGGTGTAGTTGCTTGAAAGGTAAGGGGTGTAAGAAAAATAAGGGTTGAGCGAAATCCATCTTACGTGACAATCCAAAATCTTTCATGCAAGAGTACATGTTTTTCAAAAGTGGAAGTGGGTGCCTCAATCATGTTTTGAATATCTAGGTTGTGTGTTTAATGCTTCCAAGTGTATCAATTTAGGACTTTTATGCAAGAAGAGTGTCATGTTGGATAGAGAAAAAGACTTCAATACATATCTTTTGAAGATAAATTCATGTCAATAAACTGAGTAAGACTTCTCCAAAGGTAGTGAGATAAGGGGAGTCGACGAAAGTGTTCTGAGGGAAGCAATGAGCTATGCCTAAAATTTTGTAACGGAATTGTGCCTGAAATAGAGTGAATCTTTTTGAACTCTTTTACTCTACAAATAGTGTAGATTAGTGGATTTAGGTATGATGAAAAAACTATTTGCGTGTTCTCATTGGACTATCCCTTAGTGGTGAACCAAGTAAAATTTTTGTTTGTCACATTTCATGTGAATATTTAATTACTACACCATTCCAATAGACAGGTTTAATGAGTTCCTACCAACGTGGGGACAAAATCCATCACATTAAGTAGAAATAGAAGAAACCCTGATTCACCCCTCCCCTCTAAGTTTATCTAGGGTCCTATATGCCTCTCATGTGATATTCATCAAATACAGATAATGAATATGGATGCGAAAATTCTATAATGTAAGGTACACATAAAATAGTTTCTTTATTTTATTTTTTTCAAGTTTTCATTTATCAAGAATGGAATTCCAAAATTTGGGTTTATAATTCATTTTTTTCCAACTAGTATAAGTGTTATACAATCCTATGAAACACAAAAGAGTGGTATTAGAGTGGTAACATGCATTTTGATTCTTGAAATTTTATTTTTGAAATAAAGAACAATGGTTTACATTATGTTATTTGGTAACAAAATGTAACACCACCCCAGTTGCCCAGATTCAGTGCATTATTATATAACATCGGCATGATCACAAGAAAGATCAAGTCTCGAAAGACCGATTAGTTTAGTATCCTTTGATAAATAGATACATTCATAATGTTTACATTACATCATAAAGTGAAAACTACTACAACAACATCTTGTCTGCATATCCCCTCATAATATCCCTGTAGGTCATTCATAAATTACTTCTTCACATCCTGGGAAAAATAAAACATTGAAAGGGGTGTGCTCAGATGCTCAGTAAGGATAACAATATAACAGAAACATTCATAAATAAGCATAAACATTTAAGGCAAGGTATAACTAAAACAAAAGCCTTTTAAACTTGAACTTCAGCATAATATGGAAAATATAAAATGAAATAATTCCATTTACTTATTCACATGGATATTCTACTAGTCGAATAATCACATGCAATATCAATAACCACTTTCATAATGATGGAATGCATAATGCCAGACTATCATAACCACGTAGCCAAGGCCTCTTGCCAAAACTACAAATAAGATTTTGTCAAGGCCTCATGCCAAGACACTAGTTTGTCTCATGATACCTACCAATGCATTGAGGAGCTATAGCGGGCTCCACCCGTCACTTATTAAGTCTAATGCATTCCTCATATAAACAGGTTTAAACATAACATAAACATTCGTATTAAAAATAGAATACGAAATGTCAATACTTTCTCCATAAACCATGAATGGTAT
This sequence comes from Viscum album, assembly GCA_963277665.1. Lineage (NCBI taxonomy): Eukaryota > Viridiplantae > Streptophyta > Magnoliopsida > Santalales > Viscaceae > Viscum > Viscum album. The sequence continues at coordinate 1,039,489,608 of OY728123.1, read as the reverse complement.
AAAAATAACACATCCATAGTCAAACATATCACAAAAACTTCAATACAATATGGAAGTTTTGTATCATAATAAATCAACTTCAAATAAGCTTAAAATCCATCAAAGGATGTTGACATAGATGAAATCAAAACTATTTGAGAGAAATATCTCTTTTTTTGAAATCATTTAAAATTCACATAATTATAAAATAAAAAATTTACTTTGAAAATATTCTTATAAGCTTGTAAGGGAATCTTTGACGATTTTATAATGGTGGAAAATAGCCACACCCACCGTATAAGTTAAAAAATAACATTCTTACCTTAATTATGTCGAAAAGGTTAAAAAGGACCTTGTTTGGAAAATGACGGAAAGATTCCTTTATAAAATTCTTATAAAAAGTAAAACAAGGGTATAAATGACTTTAACCCATATTCCTTAAAATAGTAAGAATGTTTTGAAATACATTTTTAAGAAACATGTATGTGGATGATAAATAGGTCATAGTAGATAATTACGTATAAAAAACCTCAGATAATAAAGAGATTGTGAAATAACCCTTACCTTTTACTTTTCTTTGGTTGATGGTAGGTTAAACTCCTGTATAATGGTGAAATAATTGTTATTAAATTATATAAGAATCATATATATGATATCATATATGATCTTTTAACATTGCTTTGTTAATAAAATCATAGTATTATCGTCGTTTCGGGTGTTAACTTACTCATTTTCTTTTATATGTTTTGTTACATAAGCCATGTTTGTTATGGATAGGTTGTATCATATTCATATAAAGAATGATATTAAGTCTTTAAACATTATTTTTAATCATCAAATGAAAATTATTCTTGAATGGATACGATGGGGAATGAATCTCATCGCGTTCGTGGAGACGGTAGTCCATACGTACGCACGAGCGACAATATCATTATTTTGATATTAAAATAATATATAATTGGATGGTATATCATATAGAAAGAATAATTATCATGTTATATTTATTATTTACATTTATTATACATCATTATTATACCCATCTAAATAATAATATATTGAATAACAATTACACCACAACGTGGAGACGGTAGGCCGTATGTACGCACGTATGGTGACATGACATTCAAGGGATGGATAGAATAATGAATTTTTTTGTTCCATATTTATAATAACATCAAAGTATATAGAATATACTGGATTTATTATTTTAGAATGGAAATAACAAGGAAAGAAGAAGTTGAAGAAGAAAGGAACTTTAAAGAGGGTGGTGAAGACGTTACCTCTTCTCTGGGTTCTTCCTTTTGATTTGATCAAAAGGACTCCTTAGGTTGGATTTCTGATAAAACTAATTCCTCTAGGTTTAAGTGAGGGAAGTTGGGAGAATATTTGGGAAGGTTTTTTCTGAATCAAAAGGCTTTTAAGGTGTGAATAACTGGTTATAAGTGGTGTCCTTTTATAAGGGGAAGGAGGGGCTCTTTAGAAAAAACTTAAAGTATTATTTTATAATAAATTCATATTTGGTTTATAATGGCTCCAAAGTGAATTATTCAAAGTCTAATATGGGGAAGGGTCAAAATACTTTCAACCAATAGATTTTAGATAGGTTTGTGTTATTATATTAACCTTATCTTTTAGTTTTAACTCTTAGTTAATTAGTTTGACACTTACCATGTCACTTTGTATTTTTATATTATATAGTTAATAAACTTACTATATACATCCAAGAGACCCCAAAGTGGTCCATTAATGATACACCTATCATGATACATGTCCTTTGGCCTAACCTTAGATTTTTAGGAATAGAATATGAATTAATAATATAATATTTGTTTTAAAAACTCTTTTATGTCAATTTTGACACTATTAGGAATTTGATTTTTGTGAAAATCATAACAGCATGATTAATTCGAAACTAATTCATTTAATCAAATCTAACATGTCATATTAATCTATTAAATTCGTGGAATTCATTAAAAGTCTCAAATTATATTTATTTGGGTATTTATAATACCAATTATTTTAATATTTCACTAATAAGGTAATTACCACGTCATCATTGTGTCATAAATAAATTAAATTATTTAATTAATAAAATATCATTATGTAGGAAATATTTTTATATTTCTAATGAATATTTATAATCAAATTTATCTTATGTATAACCCAATATTAAAAATGTTTTAGTAATTAAACTTTAATTTTAACTCTTTTAACTCTTCTTTGAATTAAATAATAATAAATGTCCTAACCTAATCCAAGTGGACCTAAATGATAATATTTTATTCCTAAGGTTGTTTTTGGTCGAGATAAACTTTTCCAATAGAATTAGGACATGTGTTAGGGTAATATAAATATCATTTTTACCCTTAATTACCCTATTAACTTTTTACCGTGGTAAATAAAAGTAAAAATTTACTATTCAAAAAAAATTATTTTTATCTTATTGAACCACATTTACTCCTTTATATTAACCGTGTCTCTCGGATTTTCGAAATTCCACTCACAAAATCTGTAAAATTAAGTTTTATGTGAATTTCCAAATTCTCCTAGGAGTTGGGTAAAAGACGGTGAAAAGTTCAATAAAATTTTTATATATCTAAAATTATTCTAAACTAACTCTAATGAATTACATTGAACTTATATAGGTATTATTTATCTATTTTGACCTTAATTAAATTTAAATAAATAAAATAATTATTTAAATAAAAATTCGTTTTTAAACAATAACTCAGTGTTTTTTCACTATTCATCAAAAATTGAAAGTTTTCAGAAAAATACCAAAAATTCACCCTAGTCTAATTTTGATATTAAGAATCCAAAAAAGAAGTCCATTTTGAAAGATAAAATTTATAAAATTTCAAAAAGTAGGTATTACTATTCATAACGGCTAGTTTGATTGGTTGTGGCGTGTGTTAGAACTCGAAGTTGCGTACGACACACACTACTGTATTATTCAAAGAGAAGCATACCGTGGAAGCTTGGGGTGTTACATTATCCCCTCCTTCAAATAATTTCATCCCCAAAATTTCTATAATATTACTGCATAAAAATACTCGGGTTTTTGTTCATCATAAGTTCCTCGGGTTCCCATGTTTCCTCTTCCATCTTATGGTTTCTCCATAGAACTTTTACCAGACGAGTCGTCCGGTCTCTCAGCACTTGTTATCTCGTATCAAGTATCCTGACGAGCTCTTTGCAATAAGAGAGATCGAGTTCCAGTTCTAATTCCTCATGAGTGAGTACATGCGTTGGGTCAGGCATGTATTTTCTCAATAGTGATACGTGGAACACATCGTGAACTTTGGAGAGACTTGGCGACATTACCAAACGGTAAGCTACAACCCCAATTCATTCTAGAATTTCGAAAGGTCCGATGTACCTAGGACTCAATTTACCTTTCTTTCCAAAATGTATAACTCCCTTCCATGGAGATACCTTCAAGAAAACATGATCTCCTACCTGAAATTCCAAATCCTTCCTTCGGTTATCGGCATAGCTCTTCTGCCTACTTTGAGCTGATTTGATGTGGTTTTGTATTACCTTTACCTTTTCCATCATTTCCTCCACCAGTTCTGGGCCTAAAAGTTTTCTTTCACCAACTTCATCCCAACAGGTTGGTGTGCGACATCTCTTTCCATATAACGCTTCATATGGTGCCATCTGAATACTTGAATGAAAGCTATTGTTATAGGAAAATTCCACCAGAGGTAAATATTGATCCCACATACCCTGAAAGTCAAGTGAGCATGATATCAACATGTCTTCTAAGGTTTGAATAGTCTGTTATGATTGTCCATCTATTTGAGGGTGGTAGGCAGTGCTCAAATGAAGTTCAGTATCCGAGGCCTTCTGAAGACTCATCCAGAATCTTGAAGTAAAATAAGGATCATGATCAGAAATAATAGATAGGGGTACTCCATGAAGTCTCACAACTTCATTAATATATAGTCTTTCTAAACGTTCCAGTGGTAGATCTTATCTTATAGAAAGAAAATGTACTGTCTTGGTAAGACGATCAACAATAACCCATATTGCATCATTCCTTCTTAAGAGTCTTTGATATCCCCATGACAAATTCCATCATAATATTGTCCCATTTCCACTCCGGTATGGGAAGAGCTTGCATGACTCCTCCAGGCTGTTTCCTTCCAGCTTTCACTTGCTGACAAACCATATATCTTGACACAAAATCAGAAATCTCCCTCTTCATGTTGTCCCACCTAAAATGTTCCTTCAAATCTATATACATTTTAGTGTTCCCAGGGTGTATAGAGAAATTGGAGCTATGAGCATCATCTAACAATTCCCTTTTTAGATCAGGTATACCGGGAACACAAAGTTTCTTCCCGAATTTCAAAATTACTTCTTCATACACAAAGTCTCTTAGTCTCCTATAATTTATAACTTTAATCTTCGTTTTAAATTCTTCATCATCGGTCTGAGAACTCTTAATCCTTTCTAGTAAATATGGTTTGGAAACCATTTGAAAAAGCATTGATGTTTCACCTTCCATGGTGATTCCCATATCCAAATTTACTAGATCCATGAAAATATGATCCCTTTCAATTCTCATCATGTTCAAAACTCCATTATCTTTTCTGCTCAAAGCATTTGCCACCTTATTTTCCTTCCCCGGGTGGTAGTGTATCATACAATCATAATCCTTGAGTAATTCAAGCCATCTCCTTTCCCTCATGTTGAGTTATTTTTGTGATAAAATATAATTCAAACTCTTGTGATCAGTATAAATATCACATTTTTCACCATATAGGTAGTGTCTCCATATCTTCAAAGAAAATATCACAACTACTAACTCAAGATCATGAGTAGGATAGTTTTTCTCATGAATTTTCAATTGTCATGATGCATAGACAATAACCCTATCATTCTACATAAAGACACAACCAAGTCCTTTCTTCAATGCATCATTATAAATAACGAAACCATCATTCCCTGATGGTAGAGCCAATATAGGAGCATTGACTAATCTTCTCTTCAGTTCTTCGAAACATTATTCACACTCTTTTGTCCAAACAAATTTAACCCCTTTACGTGTGAGATTTGTTAATGGGTTAGCCAACTGGGTAACATTCTGGGCGAAACGTCGATAATAACCTGCTAAACCAATAAAACTACATACCTCAGTTATACTCATTGGTGCAGGCCATTCTTGGATTTCCTTGGTCTTAGAAGGATCAATAGAGATTCCATCTTTAGAGAAAATATGGACAAGAAAAGAAATCTACTGAATCTAGAATTCACACTTACTAAACTTCCCATATAATTCATGTCTTCTCAGATTCTTCAGGATAATGCACAATTGATTTTCATGACCTTCTTAGCTTTTGGAGTATACCAAGATATAATCAATAAATACCACCACAAAATCATCGAGATATTCTTTGAAAACTCTATTCATTAGATCCATGAATATAGAGGGTGCATTAGTCATCCCAAAAGGCATTACTGTAAACTTGTAATGCCCATACCTAGTTTGAAATGCTGTCTTCAGAATGTCTTCCTTCTTCACACACAACTGATGGTATCTAGATCAAAGGTCAATCTTTGAAAAGTATTGAGCTCCATGCAGTTGGTCAAATAAATCATCAATGCGAGGTTGGGGATACTTGTTCTTAATTTTTATAGCGTTCATTTCCCTATAGTCGATACATAACCTCATAGATCCATCTTTCTTTTTAACAAAAAGAACAGGGGCTCCCCATAGAGAAACACTAGGGAGAATAAATCCCTTATTACTCAATTCCTCTAGTTGTTTCTTTAGTTCCACTAATTCTACAATGGCCATTCTATAAGGGGTCTTCGATATATGCCTTGATCCCGGAATTAAATCAATGGAAAACTCAACTTCTCGTTTTGGAGGATATCCTGGTAAATCTTCTGGAAATGCATCTACATATTCTCTCACAATAGGTACATCTTCTATTTGAACATTCCTTTCCTCACCCACAATCATTTCATTCTCTTCCTCCACAATAATTGAATTTAGTTGAGCTATTGGGGGTGGATCTAGATAAGAATTAGGTGGTGACGATTCTGCTCTAAAGATAAGGTGTTCCTTATCATCATCATCAAAAATCATAACCTCCTTATTCTTACAATAAATCTTCGCATCATGGTCCGAAAGCCAATAAATACTGAGGATTATATCAAACTCAATCATAGGTATCATGATGAAATCAGCAGATAAAGAACATTTATGTGCTCTAATGGGGACTGATTCACAAAACTTTGTTACAATGATACTTCCCTTAGGAGTTTTAACTAACAACTCCCTTGTTAAATCAAATTGGAAATATTTAATTTTCTTAGAAAACTAGGAAGATATGAAACAATGCGATGATCCAGAATCAAATAAAGCATTGGTTAAACTTGAGGAAACCATTAAATTACCAGCCACCACATCTTTCGAAGCTTCTACCTCAGCAGTAGTGATAGCATAGGCTTGGCCTTGATCCCTTGGACTTTTCTGAGGTAAGTTCCCCTGACGCTTAGGACATTCATTTGCATAATGTCCCATCTCCCTACAATTGTAGCACTGAACATCGGTAGCTTCCTTCTTCCCTTTGTAATCACGATCTTGGTGGCCTTTTTCACCACACTTGTAATAGACACCCATTCCCTCCAAGCAAGTACCAGGGTGTTTCTTCCCACATTTACTGAAGGATTGATATTCAATTTTTCCCTTTTCCCCTTATTTCCATTTCCAGATTGATCTGCAGATCTCTTCTTCTCTTGATTTTCTTTAAAGTCGTAAGACTTAGAGAATTCCTTTTCTGTCTTGATAGTACATGAGACAATGTCTTCGTACGATGAGAAGGATTGTGAGACTAATGCTCGATGGAGAAATGGTTTTAACCCATCAAAGAAACGATCAATCCTACTTCTTGGGTTATGTATATAATCTCTAGCATACCTTGCTAACCTTGTAAAGTTATCCTCATACTTTGCGACATTCTCATCCTCCTTTTGTCTCAGACTCAGAAATTTCCTTTCCATATCTGCTCGATGGTCACGAGGAAAGTATTTTTCTAAGAAGATCTCTTTGAACTCACTACATTCCATATTAGATACCTCATCATCTTATTTCATGTTTTGAATCAATGACCACCATTGATCAGCATCTCCAGTGAGGCGATAAACTACCATGACTACTTTTTCCCTTTCACTACTCCCCAAATATAGAAATATTTTTTCTAGGGAACTTATCCATTGCTCAGCTACCAATGGATTTGTAGTCCCATTGAATGTTGGTGGTTGTTGCCTCATGAAACGATCTAACATTGATCCTCCACGCTGCGGATCAGGGTGCTCCATACGGGTAAGGTTATTATTCATCACCAGCTCCACCATAATTATCTTGAGCAGGAGGGCAATCCCTACATGGAGTGCTTGCATTGATACGATTTCCATTTCTTCCACTAGGCACCATTTCTAAAAAATGTCATAAACTAGATCAGTTTACTAATCAAAATACATAATTCCATACTTATAAAACACTTAACATAAATTTAACTATATTTGGATATAATCCATAATCATAAAAATGTTTTCTTTGAGGAAGCATATACTCATAAACCATTCATAATGGTTCGTAAAAAAATGAGAATTATACTAAGCATATCCCCCGGGAGTGTCGTAACCAAGAGTGCAGCAAGGCCCGTTGTCGTGTACCAGTTCCCATTTGAGTCTAGCTCAAAGTGCTGTTTTCAGGTTTTACCCTCCGGTACATCTATGCCAGAGCCGTGTCTACCTGCTCGTATCTAGACAGTGATGTATTGCTCGGAAAACTCACAAAATCTCTATAATACCAAAATTCCAAGAAGTTCTTCTATACTAATCCTCAAAGATCATCTTAGGTCTATGTTCTCTAATTAGAGTTTATCTAAATCTACCTTCCAAGGTTTGTACTAAACTTACTACGATACCAACTGTAATGCCCCGACCCCAGTTTCCCAGAGTCGGTGCATTATTATATAACATTGACATGATCACAAGAAAGATCAAGCCTCGAAAGACCGATTAGTTTAGTAGCCTTGGAATAACTAGATACATTCATAATGTTTACATTACATCATAAATTGAAAACTACTACAACAAAATCTTGTCTTCATATCCCCTCATACTATCCTTGCAGGTCATTCATAAATTATTTCTTCACATCCTGGGAAAAATAAAAAATTGAAAGGGGTGAGCTCAGATGCTCAGTAAGGATAACAATATATCGGAAACATTCATAAATAAGCACAAACATTTAAGGAAATGTATAACTAAAACAAAAGCCTTTTAAACTTGATCTTCATCATAATATGAAAAATATAAAATGAAATAATTCCATTTACTTATTCACATGGATATTCTACTAGTCGAATAATCACATGAAATATCAATAACCACTTTCATAATGATGGAATGCATAATTCCGTACTATCATAACCACGTATCCAAGGCCTCGTGCCAAGACTAAAAATAAGATTTTCTAAAGGCCTCATGCCAAGACACTAGTTTGTCTCATGAGACCTACCGATGCATCGAGGAGCTATAGCGGGCTCCACCCATCATTTATTAAGTCCAATTCATTCCTAATATGAATAGGTTTAAACATAACATAAACATTCGTATTAAAACTAGAATACGAAATATAAATACTTTCTCCATAAACCATGAATGGTATAAAAATAACACATCCACAGTCAAAAATATCAAAAAAACTTCAATACAATATGGAAGTTTTTTATCATAATAAATCAACTTCAAATAAGCTTAAAATCCATCAAAGGATGTTGACATAGACGAAATAAAAACTATTTGAGAGAAATATCTCTTTTTTTGAAATCATTTAAAAGTAAAATAATTATAAAATAAAACATTTACTTTTAAAATATTCTTATAAGTTTATAAGGGAAGCTTCGACGATTTTATAATGGTGGAAAATAGCCACACCTGCCGTATAAGTTAAAAAAAGACATTCTTACCTTAATTCTATCAAAAAGGTTAAAAAGGACCTTGTTTGGAAAATGATAGAAAGATTCCTTTATAAACATCTTATAAAAAGTAAAAAAGGGTATAAATGTCTTTAACCCATATTATATAAAATAGTAAGAATGTTTTGAAACACATTTTTAAGAAACATGGATGTGGATGATAAATAGGTCCTAGTAGATAATTATGTATAAACAACCTCAGATAATGAAGAGATTGTGAAATAAACCTTACCTTGTACTTTTCCTTGGTTGATGGCAGGTTAAAATCCTGTATAATGGTGAAATAATTTTTATTAAATTATAAAAGAATAATATATATTAATATGATATCATATATGATCTTTTAACATTGCTTTGTTAATAAAATCTTAGTATTATCGTCGTTTCGGGTGTTAACTTACTCATTTTATTTTATATGTTTTGTTACATAATCCATGTTTGTTATGGATAGGTTGTATCATATTCATATCCAGAATGATATTAAGTCTTTAAACATTATTTTTAACCATCAAATGAAAATTATTCTTGAATGGATACGATGAGTAATGAATCTCATCGCGTTCGTGGAGACAGTAATCCATATGTACGCACGAGCGACAATATCATTCTTTTGATATTAAAATAATATATTATTGGATGGTATATCATATATACAGAATCATTATTATGTTATATTTATTATTTACATGAATTAGACATCATTATTATACCCATCTAAATAATAATATATTGAATAACAATTACACCACAACTTGGAGACGGTAGGCCGTACGTATGCACGTATGGTGACATGTCATTCAAGGGATGGATAGAATAATGAATTTTTTTGTTCCATATTTATAATAACATCACAGTATATATAAGATACTGAAGTTATTATTTTATAATGGAAATAACAAGGAAAGAAGAAGTTGAAGAAGAAATGAACTTTAAAGAGGGTGGTGAAGACGTTACCTCTTCTTCAGGTTCTTCCTTTTGATTTGATCAAAAGGACTCCTTAGGTTGGATTTATGATCAAAATAAGGCCTCTAGTTTGAAGTGAGGGAAGTTGGAAGAATATTTGGGTAGGGTTTGGCCGAACCAAAAGGCTTTGAAGGTGTGAAGATTTGGTTAGAAGTGGTGTCCTTTTATAAGGGGAAGGAGGGGCTCTTTAGGAAAAACTTAAAGTATTATTTTATAATAAATTCATATTCAGTTTCTAATGGCTCCAAAGTAAATTATTCAAATATAATGTGGGAATGGGTCGAAATCCTTTCAACCAATAGATTTTAGACAGGTTTGGGTCATTATATTAACCTTATCTTTTAGTTTTAACTCTTAGTTAATTAGTTTGACACTTACCATGTCACTTTTTATTTTTATATTATATAGTTAATAAACATACTATATACATCCAAGCGACCCAAAGTGGTCCATTAATGATACACCTATCGTGATACAAGTCCTTTTTCCTAACCTTAGATTTTTAGGAATAGAATATGAATTAATAATATAATATTTGTTTTAAAAACTCTTTTATGTCAATTTTGACACTATTTGGAATTTGATTTTTGTGAAAATCATAACAGCATGATTACTTCGAACCTAATTCATTTAATCAACTCTAACATGTCATATTAATCTATTAAATTCTTTTAATTCATTAAAAGTCTCAAATTATATTTATTTGGGTATTTATAATACCAATTATTTTAATATTTCACTAATAAGGTAATTACTGCATCATCATTGTGTCATAAATAAATTAAATTATTTAATAAATAAAATATCATTATGTAGGAAATATTTTTATCTTTCTAGTTAATATTTATAATCTAATTTATCTTATTTATAACCCTATAATAAAAATGTTTTAGTAATTAAACTTTGATTTTAACTCTTTTAACTCTTCTTTGAATTAAATAATAATAAATGTCCTAATCTAATCCAAGTGGACCTAAATGATAATATTTTATTCATAAGGTTGTTTTTGGTCGAGATACACTTGTCCAATAGAATTAGGAAATGTGTTAGGGTAATATTAATATCATTTTTACCCTTAATTACCCTATTTACTTTTTACCGTGGTAAATAAAATTAAAAAGTTACTATTCACCAAAAATTATTTTTATCTTATTGAACCACATTTTACTCCTTGATATTAACCGTGTATCTTGGATTTTTAAAATTATACTCACAGAAGCGGTAAAATTAAGTTTTATATGAATTTCCAAATTCTCCTAGGAGTTTGGTAAAAGACGGTGAAAAGTTCAATAAAATTTTTATATATCTAAAATTATTCTAAACTAACTCCAATGAATTGCATTTAACTTATATAGGTATTATGTATCTATTTTTACCTTAATTAAATTTAAATAAAATAAATAATTATTTAAATAAAAATTCTTTTTTAAACAATAACTCAGTGTTTTTTCACTATTCATCAAAAATTGAAAGTTTTCAGAAAAATACCAAAAATTCACCCTAGGCTAATTTCGATATTACAAATCCAAAAATGAAGTCCATTTTGAAAGATAAAATTTATAAAATTTCAAAAAGTAGGTATTAATATTCATAATGGATAGTTTGATTGGTTGTGGTGTTTGTTAGAACTCAAAGTTGCGTACAACACACACTACTGTATTATTGAAAGAGAAGCGTACCATGGAAGCTTGGGGTGTTACACAAAATATCAACTAAAATACTGACTAAAGTATCCAGGTTAGAGGTTGTGTATCACTAAGAAGGGGGAAGGGGGATGCATTAGTGATACCATTTTTGTAATTTTTTATTTTAAATCAACCTTTGGGACTAATTAAAGTCACTATCTAGTCTCTTCATATCTCCCTCCCACCTGTTTGAAACTAAAATGAACGAAATTTAAGGCATACAAGACATTTTACAAGGTTCACCCCCAATGTCGGTGAATACTCCTTACTATGTTTGAGTTGATTCTAAGAAATAGATATTCACTATATTTAACAAGTGAATACAATAGAATGTTGGTGTATATACTTGACTCCTATAAAGTAGTTTAAATGATTATAATTGAAGGGTAGAATATATCCTTGCCTCTTTGTAAATAAACAATGACTATATCCCAATAGAAGTTTGGCTTGGATTATATTATATCCTTCCAGTCTTCAACTATCCTCTATTTTCTCTTATATGAAGAAGATATTTAGCATGATATAGGATAAATTTTTGTCTCAATATAATATCCTCCTATTCAATTATATGTCTTTAACTTGCAGAATGTAATCAACAACACTAAATGCACCTTAACCTTCTTATCAGGAATTTATAATGATAAATGTATTCATGATAACATGAAATAACACATATTATTCTTACTAACTAACAAAAAGACTTCATTTTATTATAAACACGTTCTTATTTCCTTTCTATAGGTGATGAAGAAAATAAAGATTCTCATCGATCTATCCCACTTTCTCTCTCTACGATACATAGGATAAGTAGTATGAGATAATATCAACTTCCTTTAACATATTTTTCATTCTTCTATCCTTCATTATTTTATTCATAGAATCACATGAATAATATTTCCATAATTTTAATATGAAAAAACCACATTTAAATTTCATCAACCTTATTCCCCATTTGAAATTACACAAAGGATCTTCTCAATACCAAGTTCTAGTTTTTGATCTTTGATAAAGATTTAAATTATTCTATTTGAATTACTAGATATATTATATCGATAAAGTCTCATTTAATTACCTCTAAATAATTGATTGAATATTGGATTGATCATGAGATCAAGATAGTTTAAACCATGGAGAGAAACTTTAAAATGTCCAATTTAGAAACATAAAATACTCTTATTTTTTATAAACTAAAAAATATTACTTAAGAAATATATTATGCATCACATAAGTGAGATTCAAATTTATTATGTATATTTTTATGTTTTTTTATTTTTCTATATTTCTATCTAATACCCAACATAAATATTTATAGCATTAAAAAAAATTCATACCATCAAAAATATTAGGTGTCATCAAAAAACATATACACCATTAAAATTCTTAAGTATCATAAAAAAACATACATACCATAAAAAATATTATATATCATCCAAAATATTAGACACCACTTGAGAGGATATTGGAACATCTATTATATTGATAAAATTTAGATTCTCTATCTATTCTTCAGTCATGATTTAATCTTTCTGAGGAAACCTAGTTAACTCTGATATCACTTGAAAGAGATTCTACCATGAAATTTATTGATAAACAAAACTTAGTGGTTTATGGAAAAGCATAGAATAAAATATTGACATCACCATTTGATACGATTTATACAATGGTTAAAGGAATAAAAACTACTAAAGAGATGTGGGATAAGGCCGAGAACAGTTTTGAAGGGAATGTCAAAGTGAAAGAAGCCAAAATGAAGATATGGAGAGAATATTTTGAAGATATAAGAATGGATGATGATGATATTATTGTTGAAAAAATCACAAGGGTGAATTCAATTATTATAAATTGGAACACCCCAATATTTCATGGTACATTTATTTTTTTAAATATAATAAATAGCTTGTGCTGCACGCAACACCGAGTTCCAACGCACCATGATCTATCAAACTAGCCGTTTAAAAAAAGGTAAGGAATAATATTAACCAAATTATGAAATTGATAAATTTTATTTTTCAATATAGACTTCATTTTTGAATTCATAGTATCAAAAATATCTTAGGGTGATTTTTTGGTATATTTCTAAAATGTTCCAATTTTTGATGAATAGGGAAAAATACTACATTATTGTTAAAAACCAACTTTTTCATTTAAATAATTATTTTACTTGAAAATATTTTAAAGTAAAAATAGATAAATAATACATATATTAATACAATTTAGGTCATTATAATAATTTAAAAAATATAATTTGATATAATAATTTATTGAATAGTTGAACGTCTATTTTAATCGCCTTCACGCCACATCTGTGAGATTAGCGTTAAACTTCATTTTTGTGTTTCTGCAAATTGAATTTAAAAATATGGATATAAAATGTTGTAATTATTATTAAATTTTTGGTCCAATAGGAACAAATTAATTTTTGGTGAATAGTAAATTTAGTACTTTATTTACCACAATTAAGGGTAAATCCGGTAACTAAGGGTAAAAATAATATTATAATATTTAAAAATTACCATAACACAAGTCCTAATTTCATTGGATAAGTTTTGTTTCAACCAAAATCAATATTAGGACGAAATTATGATCCTTTTTAAGCCAATTTTGTCAGATTATGACATTTATTATATTTTATTTAAAAAAGAGTTAAAAATATCACACTCGAGTTTTAATAAGTATATAATTTTTAATATGAGGTTATATAAGTGATATGGTTGACTATAAATAGTATTTAGAAATATAAAATGTTTATATATATCATGTTAATTTATTTATAATTTTTGAATATAAATAATTAAATTAAATGGTGACACAATGATGATACAATAATTGATTTATTAAAGGAAATATCAAATAAATGATATTAAAAATATTAAAATAAATAAAATTTGAAGTATTTAAGGTTACCTAATAATTTTTTAGGTGAATAAGACATGTTATGTGTGTATTAAATGTCCTTTTTAGAGGTTATATTTATATTTGTATTATATTTAAAGTAAAAGTAATTAATTGTGTAAAAAATTACACTATTGATATTTTATAAAAATAATAATTTATTAAATTATTTTAAAATCATAAAAATCATTAAAAAATAAAAAATTATTATTATATTATATAAAATTTCATAAAATTTCCATTTATAGACAATTGAAACCATATCAGTAAAAATTTATAACCTTTCAATATTTAAAATTTTATTACCGCAATTAAAATTAAATAGATTAACAAAGGGTAAATCAAAATTATAAAGTTTAAAATTAAACCAAAACATGTAAAAAAAATTATTCAATGAATAATATTATACCCTTATCACATTATTATTGATTTTTATTTGTTTAATGGACACTTTTCCATGAAAATAAATTATATAATATTTAAATCAAAGATAGATACAAAATATCTCTCTCTTGTATTTAATATCTTTCATGTGTCCATATAGGGAAAAAACCAAGATATGAATAAATATAAATTTCTATTTTTATATAAATGATATTAGTTTCATTATATAAATTTATTTTTAATTTTTAGAAGTTATATAATTACCTTAAAATCCTCTTCAATTCTAAAACAATATTTATTTACTTAACATAAAAATAGAATAATTGATTTTAATAATATTAATTTTGATATATTTTGGATTATTAAAAGCATAAAATTAATTTACTAGATCTATAAGATATATTATAGATGCGTGAAATCATTATATTGGAATTATCAATTTGTCTTAATGTATTTTAAGTCAAATTAAATGAATAGTATTAAATTTGACAATAATGATATATTATTGAATTAATTTATTTAAAAATAAAAGAGATGATAAATAATCACAAGGGGATATTATATGTCATAAAATGTATTCTAATTTTAATTTATGGGAAATTTTTTAGTATTTGTATCTAGAATAGTCTTATTATATTTTAATATTTTGTGAGTTTCTGAAAGTGCCCCTCTCATCTCTTATAAAAGGGAACCTGTCCTTATATTTTATTCCCACCATTAAATCCATTTGTCTTAGAAATAACCAACCCATTCCCCCTACCAAAATCCATAAATTCATCCTAGAGGCCATTGTTTTAGAATAAATCCAACCTAATAAGTCCTTTTGTACAAATCAAAAGGAGATACTCGAAGAAGGCATAATTGTTTTACCAATTCAATTCAATTTATTTTCTTCTTCTACTTCCTATTTATATGTTGTTTTTCATAAAAAAGTAATAAATATAGTATCATCTATATTTTTTGATGTTATTATAATTATGTTACAACCATATTCCTTCTTTTATCCATCCTATGAAAAACAATATCACCATGTGTGTGTATGTACGACTTACCTTCTCCACACCATGGTGTAATTTGTGTTTTATCATTACTTTATTAGGATGGGTATAATGGTGAATATAATTGATATAAATAATGAATATGAAATTATAATTATTTTTTATAATTAATATACCATCCAATTTCATACCATTTAACCAGTATGGGAATGATACTATCGCTTGTGTGTACATACGACTTACCATCTCCATGAAACGATGAGATTCATTCTCCACCACACGATGAGATTCATTCTCCAAGTTAACCATTCAATAATGATTATAAAAATATATACAATTAATAAGAGTTAAATATATTACATAATAATGCTACTGGAATAATATATATATATATATATATATACACATCTCATTTACTTTCTTCTATTCAATACGATAAGAAAACAAAAAAAAAACATTCTTGCGTACGTACAACCTACCATATCCATGAATGGTGTATACCATTTCATATATCTATATATTATATATATTTATATTTTAAATATATATTATATATATATCATGTTTTACATTTTGGAAGTAATTAAATCATGATCTAAATAATAATATCAAGAACAACAAGTCAAAACACGTATGATAAACAAAGTGATTATTACCCAAAACATTTCTTTAACATGGAATTATTAAATTAATGGGTAATATAAAATCATAAATGAATAATATATGATATCAAAAATTTTATTATGATTCTGATAAAAGTTAATAATACGTTTAAAACCACTATACATGAGTTTAGGTCACGTACGGAAGGAATCAAACCTAAGGTAAGGGTTAATTTATCAATCTCATTATTATTCAGGATTGTTTATATGTAGGTAACTACTGAGGAATATTTATCATACATGTACATGTTTCTTAAAAATTTATTTAAATTTTTTTTACTATTCTTATACAATTTATTAAAGTATTTTTTTACCCATGTTTGAATTTTTATAAAATGTTTTGAAAGGAATCTTTTTTTCATTTTCCAAACGAGGTACTTTAGGGATTCTTAAATAAAAAATGTTTTATTTTAACTTATGCGGCATGACCAGATTTTTTCTCTATTATGATGCATTAATGATTTAAATCTTCCCTTATAATATTACAAGGTTGTTTTAAAAAAAGAATTATTTTATAATTGCACAAATTTTAAATTATTTCAAAGTAAAATGGTTATTTCTCTTAAGATATTTTTAATGATTTTATTAGATTATTTTCATCTTTTTCTACATTCTTAATTGGATTTTATGTTTAATTATGGTTGATTTATTATGATATAATCTACCATATTTTATTGAAGGTTTTATGATATGTTTGATTGTGGATGTGCTATTTTGATACCATATATGGTTTGTGGTTAACGTATTAACATTTCATATACTAGTTATAATATAATTGTTTATGTTGGTTATGTTTGACCCTTTTTATATGGGGAATGAATTGGACTTAGTCAGTGAAGGGTTGGGACTGATTAATGAAATCCCAATGGAATGGGGACTGGTTAATGAAATCCATATGGGTTGGGGACTGGTTAATGAAAGCCCCTAGATTAGGGATTGGTTAATGAAATCCCCTTGATGCATTGGTTGTTATCATGAGACAAACAAGTTTGTGTTTTGACTAACGTATTACCCGTAAGTATGGTCTTGGCATGATGCCTTGAAGGTATGGTTATGATGTCCAACATTATGCATTCCCACATTATGAGATTATTTATTTATATAACACGTGATTATTAAGCTTGTAGAATATCCATGTGAATGTTTAAATAGAATTATTTGATTTATTCATTCCATATTATGCTCAGGATTATGTTTAAAAGGTTTGTGATTTCAGTTTTATACATTTCCTTAAATGTTTATGCTTATTTGTGACAGCTTCCACTATATTTTTTCCCTTACTGAGCATTTGAACTCACCACTTTCTTATGTTTTACTTTCCCAAGATTCCACGATGTGTATTATGACTGATATGTAGGGTTAATCTAGTAGAATAATGGAATTCTCAAAATATTATCTAGGTTGTACTCCATTTTTTGAATTATAATGTTAATTTAAGGTATGCAATCTCTTTCTCTATGACTGCTAAAATGATTGGTCCTTCGGGGCATGATTCCTTGTAATCGTGCCATTGTATTAAAATATTTCATCGACTCTGGGCTTATGGGGTTGGGGAGTTGTAGTTGGTATAAAATTATGTTTAACAATAACCTTGGAAATTAGATTTCAAGAAGATAGATTAGGGAACATGACCCTAAGATAGACTTAGAGAATAAGTATAGAAGAACATCCTAGAATCCTAGAATTTTATTATGGTAGAGATTACATGGGTATTACTAGAAATAAATCCCTATATAGATACTAAAAGTGGACATGGTTCTAGAACATATGTACATAGGAGTAACAACTCCAACAAGGTGTACTAGGCCTAACTCAGGGTAACCTAGTACACGACAATGGGGTTTACTGCATACCTAGTTTGACACTCTTGGGGGATATTCTTAGGAAAATTCCCATTTTATTTATCAATAATTATGATATATTTAAAATTAAATATGTACACAAAGAAACAATGTTTTTGATTATGAGATTTTATATGTATAATTTTTACAATTTATGTTACACATTATGATTCATAACCCAATCTAGTGAATGATGTTGTTTAGAAATGGTACATAGTGGAAGAAATTAAAATTGAATCAACACACATAATATATGTAGGTATTTACCTCTTATGTAAGATAATGATGTTGGATATAGAGCTAAAACTAGTGTTGAGAAACATATAACTATATTTGGATAGTTGACTCAGGTTATAAACAATAACCATACCCATATAGAGAATCCTGATCCAAAAGGAGGAGGAACAATGTTAGACCGCTTCATGAGACTACAACCTCCAATATTCAGTGGAACTACATATCCATTTATAGCTAAACAATGGAAAAGTTATTTAGAGAATATATTTCTTGATTTGGGAAGTAGAAAAACATGGAAGGTTTTCAGGGAAGATTATCATCTTCGAGGGGATGTGGATCATTGGTCATCGCTGATTCAAAAAATTAAAGAAGAGGATGAAATTTCAAGTATGGAATGGAAGTATTTTAAGGATTTTTTCTTGGAAAAATATTTCCCTCATGAATAGAGAGAAGATATAGAGAGAAAATTCTTGAATCTGAGATAAAAGGAGGATGAGAATGTTGCAAAGTATGAAGCTAGCTTTTTAAGGTTAGAAAGGAATGCTTCAAACTATATACATAACCCAAGGAGAAAGATTGATCGATTATTTAATGGGTTAAATACATTTCTACAAAAGTAATTGGTCTCCTAAAATTTCTCAACATAAGAAGATATAGTCTCATGTGCTATGAAGAGATAGAAAAATTTTATAAGTCCCATGACTTTAAGGGAAAGAAAGAGAAGAAGAGAATGGTGGATCAAGAGACATGTAAAGGGAAAAAGGGAAATATGGAATTTACCATATGTAGTAATTTTTGTAAGAAACACCCTGGTACTTGTCTGAAAGGAATGGGAGTTCATTACAAGTATGGAGAGAAAGGTCACCCAACTCTTGATTGTAAGGGAAAGAAAAAAGGTGTAAATGTGTAATTCTATAATCATAAAGATATGTGAAACTATGTAAATTATTGTCCAAATAATCAAGGAAATTTAGCTTAGACTAAGAAAATGAATAAAGGTCAAGATTATGCTGTTACTACAGTCCAAGTGAAATAATTAATGTATTTATGTTTTTGGATTCAATAATTATGTTATTATATTCTATTTATAATAATAATGAGATATATAAGGATTTTACTCCAATAATTTTTTTTAAGTATTCGAAGGTATGAACATTTTTTAAGGTGATAAATACAAGATATGTGAAAATAAGAGATACATTACATTATTTGTGGAATTTAATGTTAAGATTTATTTAGGAAATTTAGAGACCTTATTGGATTGATAATTTGGACAAAAGTATTCTGGATAAATATTAAACTTGAAATGGATTACGTTGAACATTGGATATTATTGTTTAAGGATAAAACATTTCTTTAATATTGAATATACTAAGGTTATTTCTAGAATTCAATAATAATATTTTTTTAGAAAAAAGACAACTCACAGGTCGGGTGAAAACCCTTCATGTTCGGAAAGTCCATGAGACTTGAGCTTGTAACCAAAGGGTGACAATGGTCCATCATCTACCACTAGCATACACAATATCCTAGTTAGTTTAAAATAGTTTTCTTTATTTAAAAGGTATGACAGATGAAGTATAAGTTCATTTTTGGAACCCTATATGATTAATATAAATAGAATATTTTTGAATTTTATTATATTTTGAAGAGAAAGATGAGTTTGTGGTAGGAATTAGTTAATGGATGAAACTCTACTTGTCAAGTAAGTATGCTTCCTTGTGTTATTATTCTATGAAGTAAATTAATTCTTTAGTTCTAGGGAAAGGGTATTGAAACCAAAAATGTTATCCTAGTACTTTTTCCGATGAATCAAATGGTCTCTTAAATCATCGCATATTTAGAGCTTTGTGATTGTTAAATTTATCCTAATCATGTTCTCTATCACTATCCATCAGAATATGATGGTTAAAATTTTCATTAATGTACATGTTTTCTTATATGGAACCCTTGTATGTGTTATCTCTGGTAACCTTTATACTTCTCTTTCTTTATTTTAAAGTGGAAATTTTATCGACCCTTATTCCGAAGTGGGATTTCAATAAAGTAATTCTGAATAGTCAAACCTTAGTTATCGAACATAAATTTGAAAATTTCCAGGATGATATTTTTTGAAGGAGGGGAGAATGTAACTACCCAATATTCCATGGTATATTTCTCTTTAAATACATTAAATAGCATACATTGCATGCAACACTGAGTTTGAAGACACCATGATCTATCAAACTAGCCGTTTAAAAAAAAATTATGAATAATATTAACCACATTAGGAAAATGATAAATTTTATTTTAAAAAATATACTTCATTTTTTAATTTAGAATATCAAAATTAGCTTAGTATTATTTTTTGGTATTTTTATGAAAAGTTTCAATTTTTGTTGAATAGTGATAAATACTACATTATTGTTTTAAACTGAATTTTTCATTTAAATAAATATTTACTTTAAAATCCTAATTGATAAATTATAAATATATTAATCCAATATAGTTCATTGGAATCACTTACATAATATAATTAGATATAAAAATTTATTGAACTTTTGAATGTCTCTTTTAACTACCTTCTCGTCATATTTACAGGATTAACATTAAACTTAATTTTTCCATTTTTGTGAATTGAATTTTGATAAGTAGATATACATGTTTTTAATTACTATGATTTTTTTCTAATAGGAACAACTTAATTTTTGGTGAATAGTAACTTTAGTATTTTATTTACCACAGTTATGGGTAAATTGGGTAATTAGGGGTAAAAATAATATTATAATATTTAAAAATTACCCTAACATAAGTCTTAATTTAATTTGATAAGTGTTTTTCGACCAAAATCAACCTTAGGATGAAATTACATTTTTTTAATCCATTTGTGTTCGATTATGATATTTATTATATTTTATTTGAAGAAGAGTTAAAAATGTCATACCCAAATTTTAATAACTATATCATTTTTAATATAGGGTTATATAAGTGATATGGTCGACTATACATATTATTTAGAAATATAAAATGTTTATATACATTATATTAATTTATTTATAATTTTATAAAATAGATAATTAAATTAAATGATGACACAATGATGATGTAGTAATTGATTTATTAAAGAAAATATCAAATAAATGATATTAAAAATATTAAAATAAATAAAATTGAAATTATTTAAGGTTCACCACAAATTTTATAGGAAATTAAGACATTTTAGGAGTGTATTAAATGGTTTGGTTCAATTTTATATTTCTTTTTAGATTTTATTCAATGTCAAAGTAATAAATATTGTCAAAATTGAAACTATTGATAATTTATAAAAATAACAATTTATTAAATTCTTTAAAAATCATAAAAATAATTAAAAAATAAAAATTATTATTATATGCTTTAAAATTTCATAACATGTCCATTTATGGACAATTTAAACCATATAAAGAAAAATCTATATCCTTTTAATATTTAAAATGTTATTACCACAATTAAAATTAAACAAATTAAGTAATGGTAAATCAAAATTATAAGTTTTAAAATGAAACCAAAACATGTCCAAAAAATATTGAATGAATAATATTTCACCCTTATCACACTATTTTTTTTAATTTTTTTAATGGAAATTTTTTTATGAAAATAAAATATATATTATTTAAATTAAAGATAGATACAAAATATGACTCTCTTGTATTTAATAACTTTCATGTGTCCATATAGAGATAAAACCAAGATATGAACTAATATAAAAGTCTATTTTTATATAAATGAAATTAAATTCATTATATAGTTTTATTTTTAATTTTTCTAAGTTATATAATTACCTTAAAAGTCTCTTCAATTCTAAAACAATATTTATTAAATTAACATAAAAATAAAATAATTGATTTTTATAATATTAATTTTGATATATTTTGGATTAGTTAATGTGTATAAAAAATTTAATAGATCTATAATATATATTATAGATGTGTTAAAGAATTATTTTTAATTTCCCACTTTGTCTTAATGTTTTTAAAGTCAAATTAAATGAATAGTATTAAATTTGACAATAATGATATGGTATTGAATTAATTTATTATTGAATTATTTAAAAATAAAAAATATATTAAATAATCACAAGGTGATATGATATGGCCTAAAATGTATTCTAATTTTTATTTATGGTCTATTTGTAATTATTTGGATCTGGAATAGTCTTATTATATTTTATTATTTTGAGAGTTTCCTAAAGTACCCCTCACCTCTCTTATAAAAGGGTAGCTATAGTTCTCTTTTATTCACACCATTAAATCCCATTGGCTTGGTAAAAACCTACCAATTTCTCCTCCCAACATCCTTCAATTAATCATAGTGTCTATACTTTGGGTAGAAAGCCAACCTAAGAAGTCCTTTTGTACAAATCAATAGAAGATACACAGAGAAGAGATAATTGTTTTACCAATTCAATTCAATTTATTTTATTCTTATAACTCCTATTACTATGTAGTTTCCATAATAAAGTATTAAATCCAGCATCATATATATGATGAGTTCTTATTATGATTATGGTATAACTATATTCCTCCTTTAATCCATCCTACAAAAAACAATATCACCATGTGTGTGTACGTATGACTTACCATCTCCACACTGTGGTGTAATTTGTTTTTCATCATTACTTTATTTGGATGGGTATAATGATGAATATAATTTATATAAATAATGAATATAAAATTATAATGATTTTTTATAGTCAATATACCATCTAATTCCATACCATTTAACCATTAATGGAATGATACTACCACTCGTGCGTACTTACGGCTTACCATCTCCACGACGCGATGAGATTCATTATCCACGTTAACTATTCAAAGAATGATTATAAAAATATATATAATGAATAAGTATGAAATATATGATATAATAATTCTACTATAATATATATATATATATATTTCATTTATTTTCATATATTCAATATGATAAGAAAACGGAAACATCGTTCGTGCATACATATGACCTACCGTCTCCATGAACGATGTATTCTATTTCATGTATTTATATATTATATATATTTATATTCTGAATATATATGATATATAAATATTTTTTTACATTATTTAAGTTATTAAATCACGATCTAAGTAATAATATCATGAATAACAAGTCAAAACACGTAAGATAAACAAAGTAATTATTACCTGAAACATTGATTTAACGTGGAATTGTTAAATGAACAGGAAATATAAATTCATAAATTAATCATATGTGATATCATATATAATATTATAATTATATTACAAGTTATTAATATGTTCAAAACCACTATACAAGAGTTTCAGAAACCTATGAATGGAATCAGACCTAAGGTAATGGTTCATTTCACAATCTCATTATTATTCAGGATTGTTTATACATAAGTATATACTCGGGAATATCTATCATCAATGTCCATGTTTCTTAAAAATTAATTTAAAAATAGTATTAATATTATTATAAAATTTATTAAATTCATTTTTACCCATTTTTGATTCATTATAAATTTTTTTAAAGGAATATTTTATTCATTTTCCAAATGAGCTACTTAATGAATTTTTTAACTAAAGGATTGTATTATTTTAACTTATATAGTGTGACTAGATTTTTCTACCATCATGATGTCATAACATTTTAAAGATTCCTTTACAAGATTACAAATTTTCAAAATATATTTTTTCTTTTATAATTAAAAAAATTTTAAATTATTTCAATGTAAAAAAGGGTTATTTCTCTCAATAAATTTTTAATGATTTTATTATATTATTTTCATCTATATTAATATTCTTTGTTGGATTTTATGTCTAATTATGGTTGATTTATTATAATACAATCTACCATATTGTATTTATTATTTATGATATGTATGATTATGGATGTGTTATTTTGATACCATATATGACATTTAGTTAAAATATTAACATTTCCTATGCTAGTTTTAATATGAAGGTTTATGTTGGTTATGATTAACCCTTTTCATATGTGGAATGCATTGGACTTTGTCAATGATGGATTGGGGACTGTTTTATGAAATACCTATGGGTTGAGTACCATTTAATGAAATCCCAATGGGTTTGGGACCAGTCAATGAAATCCCAATGGGTTGGGGACTGGTTAATGAAACCCCCTCGATGTATCAATAGTTCTCATGAGACAAATTAGTTTGAGTTTTGACTAATGTCTTACCCGTAATTATGGACTTGTAATGAGGCCTTGATGGTATGGTTATGATGTCCAACATTATGCATTCCCACATTATAAGACTATTTATTGATATTACATGTGATTATTAAGCTATTAGAATATTTATGTGACTATTTAAATGGAATTATTTGATTTATTATTTCTATATTATTCTCTAGATTATTTTTAAAAGGCTTATGATTTTTTATACATTTCCTTAATAAGTTTATTCTTATTTAGGATAGATACCACTATATTGTTTACCCTTACTGAGCATCTGAGCTCACCCCTTTCTTATGTTTTACTTTCCCAGGATGCCAAGATGTGTATTATGAATGATATACAGGGTTATTCTTGGAGAATAATGGCATTCTCAAAGGATTATCTATGTTGTATTTCAGGTTTTGAATTGTAATGTAATGTTCATGTATATAATCTATTTTACAATAACATTAAATAGATTAGTCTTTTGGGATATGATTCCCTATTATAATGCCAATGTATTAAAATAATACACCAGCTCTAGGATTCTGGGGACGAGGCGTTACAGTAATATCATGGGATTTAGAGACAAGATGGAAGACTAAACCATTTTCAAGAAAATATTGATAAATTTTCCTGATAAATATGATGTAAAGGTTTATTCTTTAGAATAAATAGATTATTTAGCGCTTGATGTGTTATATAACACACATTTTAACTATGAGATGAGGAAATTCCTAGTTTTCAAGAATAATGTCAAAGAGGAGATAGATTTAAAAAATATGAGAAATATTATAATAAATCAAGAGGAATATGAGTCCTCTAATGAATCAAAAGATGATAAATAATAGTTTTAATAGTATTATAATATTATGTTTATTATCTAAAAGAACATAAAAAGGTGAAGGGTAAATATAAAGGAAAAATTCCACTAAAATGTTTTAAGTTTAGCCGAATTGGTAATTTATGTTTCATTTTACAAAGAAGAAAAATGGAGAATATGAAGGTGATGAGGAAGAAGAAATTCCCTGAATAAATAAATGGGGAAGAAAATATATGGAAGATAAGAAACATTTTGAGAGTAAGGTAATATTTCTAAGATTTAAAATATGGAGTATTCTAAGAAAATAAGAGTAATATTACTCTACTAGTAGTTATCAAGCTAAAAAGGTTCCTAAAAAGTATATGAACTTTATGACTCATGATGAAAATCAAGAAAAAACCACTAACAATGATCAAGGGGAAAAACCTACACCAAGAACATAAATAAAGCTAAGCTTGAATCATGTCTTGACCATAATCTCCAACATAAGAGGGAAATCAAATCCCTAAATAAATAAGTTAAGAAATTAAAGAAAGGTAAAGAACAATTTCATAATAAGGTGAATGGATACATTGAAGTGATCAAACATATTAAATTTAAGGTTGATGAATAAGATAAAAATTTGAAGGAGTTTGAAAATAAATATATTGAAAAATAAGATAAATTAAACAAAACACAATAAGAATGTATTAAATAAAATATACCCTAGAAAAATTGAGATATTACTAAAAAAAATCTACAGAAATAAAGGCATATTCATCATAAACTTATGGTACTTGTTGAATAAAATCTTAGGTAAAATATAGACAAGTGAATCACAAGAATGATAAATATATCTTTTTTAATAGTGAAGTATCTAAAGGGAAACATGGTTAATTTTGGATTAAGAAAAATAATGAGAATGACAACTTTATATCAAAGTTATTTAGAGTCATTTTAAGAAGGGAAGTTTCATCAAGTCAGAAATAGAAGGAAGGAAGAAATGTACCTAGAAAACAATAAAAATTCCTAGAATAATTCATAATATTCATGGAAGATCAAGATTTTAAGGAAAATGTTGGTGATATGGTATATTTGGGAATAAAACATATGATATATGATTTAACATGTCATTTACATGGATTTAGAAAAGGAAAGAATGAAGGGGGATCGATCTAATAAAAATGAGTAATAATCTTGTAAAGAATAAAGTCATGAATAGAAATATATAAATATAATATAGTCAGAATAAATTTGATTACTTGGATGAAATATGTGGAACATGTGATAAATAAGGTTAATATAATGAATAATGTTGAACAATTCATCTAATACAAACTCTTAAAACTACTACATATATGATGGTTCAAAGAATAGATAAATATGAGAATCCTATTCTTGTTGAGTTAGATTGTAGAGTAAAAAAGAGTAGAAATTAATAGATTATTTTCCTGGGGTATCCCTCTCACATGATAAGGGATACAAAAATCTTGACTAACCCTGAACATTGTGATAGAGGTGGAACAGATTTTTAAAATTAAGGATCCTTAAATATTAGAGGAATTTGTATAATTGAGATTAAAGATCAAAATCTAAAATATAAAGATGTTTTTTTCCATTGATGGGATTAAACATAACTTGTTGAGTGCACACAAATTTTTTGATGATGATAATGAATTTATTTTTAGAATCAACTATTCTCTCATAAAAATCATAAAATATAGAAGAATTAATACTATGGGTGGAAAAACCAAGGGTAATATTTTCAAAATTGGTGACTCAAGTAATTGTTGATATTAAGGCTTAAAATATAAGAAACAATTGTGGCATGGAAGAAAAGGGTACATTTTCAAAGGATTTTAACAAATATTACAAAGGGAGATACAATAATAGAATTTCCTCGTCTCAAGTGGGAGAGAGATTGGGAATTTTTAAAACTTGTTAAAAAAGGAATATGGTGTAAGTATGTCATGAAAACTTGGAAATTTAGTCCACTAGGTTACTAGAATAAATATATTTAGATTAGTGGAGGAAAATGAGACATTGATCCATTAAAGTTGATATATACATCATTTTATTTACTAATGATTTTATAAGGATGACTAATTTAACTTTCATATATCATAATTCATAGGAAGTGGAGATGCTAATAATTTTCAGAAGAGATATTGAGAAAGAGTTGGGGGTTTATATCAAGAAGCAAAGAACTCATAATAGAAAGTAGTTCACAAGTAAATTCATTTGAATCCTATATTGTCAAGCATGGGATAAAACATCAGTATTTATCTTCTTATAAACCCTAGTAAAATTGTTTTTATAGAGGAAAAATATGTTATTGATTGATATGGGTGACAAATAGGCTAAAAGAATTCCAGATCTCAACATTTTTTGGAGAGAAAATATATGTATAAATGTATACATTAAAAATATATGTTTGTTGATACCTAAATTAAATATTAATTCTTATGATATTTTATATTTAATGAAACCTAATGTGAAATGCTTTAGATTTTTTTGAATTCCACATTTTATGAATATTAAAAATCCAAATTTGGGAATGTTCGATGAAATGGTGAATAAAGAGACTCCATAGTCTATTTATATAATGTAAGAGGAGAAAATTGATAGAAAAAGTATAATTTTTTTTAGTGTATTAGTATGTAATGATTATTAAAAATAAACCCAAATTAATTTAACTAAATGAATTATATTTTAAAATTTCTATGGAAGACAACAAGAAGATTTCTCGGAAAATTAGTAAATAAAATGCTAGAATTGAAAATAATAATTGTGATATTGATTTAGATCAAACCAATAATGAGGGAGGTGCTATTGATAATAATAAAATAAAATATAAGAGGTAGAATAAGCATGTATAGCCAGATAATATAATTATAAACAAGAACGCACTAGTTTGGTCTAGAAGGAGGCTTAGTCAATTCTTTCTCAATTTGAGTCATAATTAGTTGTAGATGCTATTGAGAACAAATAACAGATAAATTCAATAAATAAGAAGCTATAATATACTGAAAGGAATGATACTTTGGATCTTGTTTCAAGACCATAATGGAATAATGTCATTGATACTGAGTAAGTGTTAAAAATAAAGGTCAATAAAAAATGAAATGTTTCAAAAAAAATACAAACTAGTGAAAATGGATATTATTAGGTTGAAGTGGTTGAATTTGAAGATACTTTTTCTCTTGTTACATGACATGGATCTATAAGTGTAAGAACCCAATTCTCCTTCTTGAGGTATGAGTTTCTTATTTTCCTTTTTTCCTTAAGTATTTTTGAGAAAAGAAGGAAAATGGGAAAAAATCCCAGATTTTGTGACTACACACCACGTACTTTTCCACACGCTGTGTACTTTGGCCGTGTGGGAAGGGTACACAGGGCATGTAGGCCTGTCGATGATGAAGGGTGTAAAAACTGACTACATGATGTGTATAGGGTATTTACATGTATTTAGTCGGCAGGTGAACAGTAAGACGGTGGAGGCAGCCGCCAGCTAAGCGACAGTACACGTCGTGTAATTAGGAATACATGCCGTGTACTCATGTCGATGGGTGAATAGTGCCATGATGGAAAGAATCCGTCAGAGGAACAATTTAAAAAATGAAAAGTACAGGCCGTGTACTTGAGAGTACACGCTGTGTAGTTTTTGTTTCCGATTAAAATGGGCAGTAGCCTTATATGTTCACAGAGGAAGCTTAGAAAGCTGGAGGAGCTCGGGAGGACGTCCGAACCTTGAAGGATCAATCGATCGCTCACTGGGAATCTGTTTCCACTTACATCGATCATGTTAGGACCATACGGGTAAGCCCTCCCCCTTCCTTACGATGTTTATACCAATTCTTCCTCTAAGGGAAGTTATTTATGTTTGAATGAGAATTATTTTATCCTAGATCTACGTTATTCTTGAATGATTTGGGAGACATTGTTCACGTATACCGATTATAGATGATTGAGGTAGGTGGTCTGGTGTTTAAATTCCAACTGATGTGTGGTTTTGGGTATCGTTGTGCTACAAGCCCATGATTGCGGTGTCGTATGGCTGAGGCCTTTGCTGAAATTTATCTAGAATTTCATAGATAAACTTTTGATAAATTAAAACTGCTGTTTGGGATCACTTCTTGGATCCAGGACCACCCTGGGGGTGTGTTCCTCTGTTTAGCTATTTGGCCAGGATACCCGAGGGTACGCCATGATTATATTGTGCATTGAATTTTATTGAGAGAATTTTTATATAAATTTCTTGTTTATGCTTTGGGCTCGACCCGGTTCCTTTAGCCCGAGGGATGTGTTCTATTATCCTGTTGGTAGTGTTCTGTTTACCCTGAGGGCAGTGGTTCTTTTAGCCTGAGGGAAATATTCATTATGCCTGTGGGCAGTAGATTCTGTTCCTGTGGGCGACACTTCGTACGCCTGAGGGAAATATTCATTTTTCCTGTGGGCAATCACCTGCGGGTTTTGATTCTAATTACCTGAGGGTAAGGATGGTATGTCTGAGGACAATGTTATCATAAATATTCACCGTGGTGATTTTTATATGTTATACCTGACAAGTTAAAGAACTGGATTGGCATGGTTAAATGAATATTAAAATGTCAATATGACTGGTAAAGTTAGTTACTTTCGAGTACTGCTTAGTTTATTTCATTTACTACTGCACACTATTGTTGCACATTTTCACTGACAGTTGGGCACGGGCCTTTTGTGGGTGATTACTGGGATTTATTTCTCACACCCTGTTTGGGTCATGTATTCGGCCCAAAAAGATTATATTGCTGTAGGTGTCGATAGGGGAAAGGGTCCCTATACAGGTACATGATTGTGGTAGAGGAGTAGTAGAGCATGGGACCGAGCCTAGGCTTGCGATGCTACTGCGTCTCGTTTACTCTGCTCGTTTTTTCTGGCTGTACCTTGTACTTTGAGTTATATTGTAGTGAAGTGTATCCTATTCTGGCTTCTTTCATAGAAATAGAGATATTCCGCATCATTATATATAACTGCTGGTTCTCTTTTACTTCAGTTATCCATTTCAGTTGTGTATTGTTTACTGCTTCCGTTGTTGTATGCTATTTATCTTTTCCACTGCGCTACACTTTGACAAATGAGGACATAGTTTCCCCACTATCAGACCTAGGCCCTCACTGCTAGTCGGTATCCTCTGGAATTTGGGGAAATGCGCTTGCGGTCATTTGACCAACCAGGTCTAGGGCACCCGTTGAGTGGCACCCAGATCCGGGACGTTACAATAAGGATGTTCCCTGGATATTACATCTCATAGGTGTTGTAATATCTATCAAATGGATGTTAAGTCTACTTTCTTGAATTTATAACTTTAAAAAGAAGTTTATATTGAACAACCTGAAGGTTTTTTTCTTTAATGAGATGAAATTATGGTCTATTGGATAAATAAGGCTATATGTGGGGTAAAACATGATCCTATATCCTGGTATTAATATATGGATGATTATTTGAGAAAGATGAATTTTACTAAAGGAAAATTTAATAACAACAATTATATGAAGGATATTGGCTCAAGTACTCTTATTTTCACTATTTATATTGATGAATCATCTTTATAGGTGATAAAGAGTATGCTTGTGAATAATTTTTAATTAAAATAGAGATGAATTTAAAAATGAATATACAGGGAGATATGATTTATTTTCTAGTTTTTAAATTTTTTAAAAGGAAGAGTTTATTTTTCTATCTCAATAAAACTATGCCAAGTAATTTTTGAAAAAGTTTGGTATGAAAGATTCCAAGGAGGTGTCCAAACCCATATAAGTTGGGGGAAATCTGAGAAAGTATATTGGAGGAAAAAATGTAAATTAAATAGAGTTTATAATGTTTTTTAATCGTTTTATTTATCTCACTAAAGCAATACCTAGTAATTTAATTTAATTGAAATTGTGTGTAAGGTATCAAAGTGATACAAAAAGAACCACAATTGATGGATTCCAAGAGAGTTCTAAAATATATCAGAGGGACTATAAAATTTGTGTTGATGCATAAAAGAGGTGAGAACCTAATTCTATCTGGATACACTAATGCTGTTTGGGTTGGAGATTGTGATGACAAGAAATCAACATTGGGTAGTATATTATTTTCGGGAGAGAGTTGTGCGAGATTTCATTATAATAAGAAAAATTCAATGACATTAATAACTAAAGGGACACAATATGTGTCTTATACACATGCTTTTACAAAAATGATTTGGATGAGAGAGCAGTTGGATGGCATAAATGTGATCATTGAGAATACATTGAGAATTAATTGTGAGAATCAAAGTGTAATTGTAATGTACAATAATCTATTATAATAATCATATCTAAACATATTGACATTTGATATAAATTTATCAAAGATAAATTTTCAAATTGATACGCGAGGCTGAAATTCATTCTTATAAGGGATTAAATTGTTGATATCCTCTCAAATTTCATTCCCAAAGAAATGTTTGAAGGGTTTAGGACGAACATGTTCATCCTTTTTACTACCACTTGAGGTATGTTGTAAGGCCTCACATTCCTTTAGATTTTATTTTAAAATGGGGAAAATGTGCACATCTCTTATGTACTTCTATTTTGAATCCAAAGATGAGTTTATTGTAGGGGGGATGAGTGTAAAAATTGAGGGGGAGAAAATTATTTTAATTTAATATTTTAATTTATTTGTTGAGTGAGTGTAGGAAATATATTAAGAATAAATTTATTAAATATTTACCATCTAAAGGTTCCATGATGGTATTAGTTATTGAATTATTCATGGATAGCTTTGTAACCAAATTAAACACTCTTTTTTTTACACTGAGATAGATATTCATGCCCTAGATTAGAACTACCTTATGATCTAAAGTGAAACATGGACTTAGGGATTCCTCTCTATATGGTAGAGGCT
This sequence comes from Viscum album, assembly GCA_963277665.1. Lineage (NCBI taxonomy): Eukaryota > Viridiplantae > Streptophyta > Magnoliopsida > Santalales > Viscaceae > Viscum > Viscum album. The sequence goes on along the minus strand of OY728123.1, from coordinate 1,039,457,089 downwards.
TTCAACTAGTGGTGAGGGCTAAATTAATGAAATTAAGAGACTATTCCCTCAAATAAGAGTGAAAAAAAAACAAAAAGTAAGAAATAATCTTACACAAACATAAATACAATAGTATACAAAATAAATAAAAAATAAAATATCCAATAACATACATTATTATGTCATAAAAAACACACATTTAATGCCCAATGGGTCGATACAAAATACAAGATAAAAAGAACTAAAATACATGTAGCGACCTGACCCGAGATAGCCTGAATCTGGTGTTTACTATCAATTACATTGGAATGATTATAAGTAATAAAATACCGAAGGACCAATGAGTTTAGTAGTCTTGGTAAATTAGATACAAAATGAGTATTATATTACAAATTAATAGACTAATTACAACATATTTTTTTTAGTTTTTTTAAATAAATAACTTCAAGGATAATATCTAATCTATTTAGTAAATCCCTATAAATATTTGATAGTATGATTATTGAATTATTGGGTCCGGAAACATAATAAGGGTGAGATCAAATTCTCATTAAGGGAAAAATATAGCACAAGAAATAATGAATCAATGAGAGTAATAATTATGGAATGATAAATAATTGAACAAACATACCATGTAATCAAAAAACTGTGAAGGAAGTGCGTAAAAAATATAGAAAGGTAATAATTGGAAATACATTCCATTCAAATAACAAGATAAGGAGAAATCAATATGGTAATGCATAAAAATGAAACATATTCCATTTAATCAACGAAATTAAATGAAATTTATACTTAGATATGTCAACGCAAAATCTCATGGATGAATAGTAACTAAAATTAAATGAAGGAAATGATTTCTTAATGCATGTAATATCTAAGGCACAAGAAAACCTATACCGTTAAGAACTTTTAAAAGATGGTTTAAAACCATGGATATAAACCCATTTAATTTTCGCAACTATTTTGCCTCATGAGAACTCGTCAATGCATCGAGGGGCTATATAAAGTCTCAGTCCAACCTATCTTTTCCAGTCCTAAGCATTCCTCATATTGAATAATAAAAATAAATAATATTCCTTCTCAAATAAACATATTGAATGATAAATATCTATATATCAATAATTCCCAAATTAATCAAATAACAGTTAAAGTGAACATCATATGAAAAATAGTATACGGTTTGGGAAATAGTAATATCCATGATAAATGAAATGGATAATTAGGGTAAATTCAACGTTCGATAATCATAGGAGATTGAATATTTCAAGCAGACTAAAAAATAAATCAAGGTAGTGAATGAGAATACTATCTTTGAAAAAATCAATAATAAACCATCCACAGGAAGGATAAGTATGGTATCAAAACAAAATATCCCAAGTAGAGTAAAAATAGAGGGTTTTTTACATTGATGAAATAAAAGAATAACTTAAAAAAATATTTTTGAGGAAAATATCCTTTTCTTTGAAAAAAATTTTGAAAATATTTTTCATTGAAAATCCATTTTAAAAACATTATTATTAAAAAAACTTTTAAACTTTTAAATTATTGTTTAAGGAAATGATGGATGATAAATCTGTACATGTCGTACGAGGTAAAAGAAATATTACCTTTTTACTGTAAAAAGGTTTAAAAAATTCCTTGTCAGGAAAGAGACAAGAAGATTACTTTGAAAAAATGGGTAAAAGTCAAGATTGGTAAAAATTTATTTAAAAAATAATTTTGAAAACATTTTAATAAAACATTTCTTTTAGAATAAAATAGTTTCTCAGACTAAAGAGATAAATAATGTTGAGTTTTCATAAAAAAATTTAGAAAACAGTTTTAGTACCAAAGAGTGGAAAAATGGTACTAATACTTGAAAATGGCCATGAATAACTAGAGAATAATGAAAGGGTTTATTGAACCATGGTCATATAATTTCCTTGAGTGTAAATACCATTGAAATATAATTATAATTATTCTTGAGGGAAATAATATATAAACATCATAAAGTGTCCCATACCATTTTGAAATTTTTTAAATCATAAGCCCCATGAAGGAATAAGATTAAATGAAAGTGTTAAATACAATGAATATTAAATAATTAATGATATATTATATCCAAATGGGCAGTAGATAAACCAAAAAAAATAAGTAAATGGTGAACATGACATTTATCTCACAGAATTAAAAAAGTGAGATGAAAAATCTCTTACCAATGTGGTAACATATGAATTGGAAAACCCAAAGGTAATAATAATTAAATATAAAATTTAAATACCATGAATATAATATAAATAATTATATTATATGTAAATTTTGAATTATATACACCAAATATTATAAATTAGGTGCACAATAATAAAGTATGCCTCACATAAAGAAAAGTGAGACCAAAATCCCTTACCTTGTGTTTCCTTTTAGGTGAACATCCTTTAACCTCCTATATAAGGGTTTTAAACTTTTTACTAACCTATAATAGAACCATATTAGTATTTATTATGTCATATATGATCCTATTATAACATATTATTAATCATTTGTTAATAACCTTTCATTATTTTAACTATTTTGAATGTTAATTGCCTAGTTTGATGAGTATGTTTAGCTTGTTATTTGTTCTTATTTTTAAATGTATCATGGATTCATCATATACAAAATTTAAACCATGATTTTAATATCATATATATATAGTATATATGTATCTATAATAAAACATAATATTTGTAGATAATAAATGGAATGCACCATTCATGGAGACGGTAAGTCGTACGTACGCCTGAATGCGACTTCCATTTCATTGTCATATTTTAAAAGAATGAAAAGTAAATGATATGTATATAAATGTATATTATAATTATATTACCAAGTATATGAAATATATTTCATATTTTTTTTATTAAAATTATCCTTAATACGTTCCATGTTTAGTGTGAATGATTCAGGTCACTTTGAGGGGGCGGTAATCCTCATTTCCACAAACGATGTTATCATTTTTTAAAAAAAATAAGAAGTATAAAGATATGTGTTGTAAAAAAATTAAATAAGATTAAAGAAATAAAAAAAATTATATATAAAATATATAAATATTTTTTCCATCATAATGGTCTCCATGAGAGGCGGTAAAGGAAAAATGAACAATCATCGTTTCGAGATGTGGTAGTTCGTCGTGCATGTAAACAATATGTTTGTTACCCATTATATGGAGGTGTGTGTAAGTGTAGGTTGAAAAAATAGCATAAAAACATAATATCATATTTAGGATACTTGAGTTTATATATAAACATGGAATACAAATATTTTAGGGAGTGGATAATAGAAATGATATTAAAGAGCTCTCGGAAAGACGTTACCTCTTAATCCGGTAGCTCCTTTTAGTTTGCACCAAAAGAATTCCTTGGATTAATTTCTACCTAAATAGAGGCTTCTAGGAAGAAGTTAGGGATATTGGGGAGTGAATTTGGTAGAATTTTGACGAACATAAGTGTCTTTATATTTTTTAATAAGTGGGAGGAAAGGAGGCCTTTAATAATGAATTAGGAGTGACACTCTTGTGATATTTTAGAAGAAAGGAACACTACCCACGTTTTTTTATTGAAAGTGGACCATTAGTGGTACCAATTATATAAAAGTGAGTATAAGGTCAAAAAATGGCCATCCAATGGATTTTTTACATGTTTATAGTTTATTTTGGGCCTTAAGGTTATGGTTTAGTCCCTTATTAAGCTTAATTTAACCTCAGTTGTTGTAATTAATATTAATTACTTTCATTAATATTTTTAGTAAAAAACTATGTTTACATTATTATAAATTATAAATTATTCATATTCCAAATATGTAAACCATTTTTTCAAATTTTAATCACATAAGTGCCTGAAATTAATTTAAATTTAATCCTGCAGACGGGATGACAATGCATGTTTTTAATGTAAAAACATTCAAAAGTTTGCTATGTTTTTATAGTCAATTTCAATGTTAATTTGATTAAAATTACATGAATTGGATTAATTTATAAAAATATTATCTAATTAAAATTTAAAACAATTTAAAATTAAAATTTATCCTTATAAATAATTTATATGAAAAAATAGTTCTGAATTAAATTTCAGTATTTTTCACTATTCATAAAAAATGAATCTTTACAGAAAAATACCAAAAATTTATCATAAACTAATTTTTATGTTTATATTTGAAATATTAAGATTATTTTGACATATTAAATTTATAAAAGGTTTAAAAATTGTATTTAAAATGTGTTGTCCATTAAAAGGCGACAAAAGTACCCAAATAAAAATATAGGGTTTTATGTGTAAAATAGGGTTTGTTCTTATCTTATTCTATTAAAATACATTGGATGAATATAAATTTTTTTTTACTGAATATATAAAATATATATTTCAAAAATTTCATTAAATAATTTTAATTAATTTAATTTGATTAAGATAAAATACCTCTGTGAGCATAAATATAATTATATTTCCTTTATATTCAATTGGTTTATATTTTCATTTCTAATTAATTAGTAACTAATTAATTAATTTTATATTGTGTAAAACATATATTTTAATAATTTATTTAATACTATTCTTAACTTCTAATTTAATGTCTAGGTTATGTATTATTATATAAAATAATAATATTTTAATAATATATTATTATTTTGTAAAATTCGGTCTTGCGTGTAACACAAGCCATTGAAAAAACTCATTATTGCATATGACATATGATAACTCAGTATCACATGCATTTCAAGTGACATCTTAGATTTAATTTATTTAAAATAGTAAATATATAATAAATTCTTGGGGTATTATATTCCCTTACACGGTTGGTGTTACGTGTCATACAGGCTATTGAATACAATGTTCATACTTTAGATTTCCATGGAATTACATTCTACCCAGTTTAATTAAATTGTGTCCTCAAAATTTAAATTCAATTTTGGTGATATGTTGTTTTTTATTTTCTATTTTTAAATCCCACATCATGATAAGGTTTCTTAAGACATCCTCTATAATAGAGATAATGTGAAGTAAAAAGGTCACATGGACTAACATATAACTAGGTCTCTAAGTAGGAGAACACTGGTGGAAAGTAGAGATACATACTTGGGAAAGAATATTAAATATTTATAGGGAGTTATTGAGGTTATAAATCAACAACAAGTGAATGATAAATGGAATATTTAAGTCCTCAAATGCACACGATCCTCAGCCTGGTTGGTGAGGACTCCTTATGTGCATCCAAGTGACCTGAGATCAAATCCAGGGGGAGGCATAATTTCCAGCTTACTGTAGCAGTACTATAGAAGTTACTATTTGTCACTATAGCTGCTGGGAATATTCCCCCATTTGGGCCTTTGGGCCACCAATTTGGTCCCCAAGTCCTTTAAGGCCTTCGGGCTACCCAGGCCTTCGGGTCAGTAAGGCTTTCGGGCCACCTCAAGGCCTTCGGGCCACCATAAGGCCTTCAGACCACCTTAAGTGCAGATGCAAACTAGACAACCTACAAGGAACAAGTTCTAGAATGAGGATGAGAAATTGGTATTCAACATTGAAAAAGCTAAATGGATTGTAAGAATAATAGGGTATGACACATGCCATCGGGAAAAGCCTGTTCATGCACAAGAAATCCTAGACGAACAACCATGAGAAAGTGGAGAGCTGATTTCACGATGAAGATGCTGGGGAGGAGCAGTTCCAAGTAGTTAGTTTGGGTTGTATGTAATGTTTGAAGCCTATGGGCAATGAATTCATCTAAGTCCTATAGGCCATGTAATAATTACACCTATGGGACTTGTAAGGGTTCCACCTCACCTCTTGAAAGGTGGATTATCAAAATCAATAAAAAACGAAGGCCTTCGGGCCGTTGGAGGAGGAGGTCCTCAAATCCATAAAGTGTTAATGATTTAGTATATTATTGGTTCAAAAGAAAAGGTATTAAGAAAAAACATTTTTTTTATCATTTTTCTAATGTTGGGTAATTATTTTACCAATAAATAATTAAATAAATATTCTTACTCGATAGGTTTCAATTTCAAATTAATAATCCTAACTTTTGGTTGTACTTTGATTAAATTACAATTCATCCTTTTTCTCTAAGAAATTAATTACCAGTAATGATTTTTTATGCCTGAAGCACTTAAAAGAATAATCTAAATGCTCATAAGGCCTATAAAAGAGTGAAAAGTCTAAATTTTGTCCTCAACTATCTTCTAAAACCAACATGGTTAATAGATTAATCTCAATTCTCAAAAAGTGACACTATTAGTTCATCATTAACATTTATTCATAAAATTGTTTAACTTAAAAAAATGAAAAATTAACCAGGACATTGCTTAGGTTAGTGGTTGGCGTGAAACCCTTATCATCCTTCAGTCATGGGTTTAATACCCACATCCTAGCTAGACTTGATAGGTTTTCACTCGACGTACATGTTTTCCTTTTCTAAAATCATATTAATATAATTTTCAAAATAAATCTAATGGAAATACTTCAACTAAGGTTTTTAATAATTTTTTTTATTAAGTATCATAATATTAGCTGACTATTACTATGATGTAATTACTTATCATATGAACCCTAAGGGTTATCAATAAATTTTAAATTACATCTATATAAATGTAAATGCATTATTCCTAAAATAACATTTTCCTCTAAAACATACGATTCCAAAATCAAGCATATTTCATAGACGTTTCATGATTATTATAGCCAAAATACCCCTGGTAAAATACTTATATAATTTAATTTTGGAATACCAAAAATACATTATCAAAATTGGTTCTTCCTTAGTCTAAGGTTTAACTATAATATCATTTATATGATTTCGGAATCATGAATCCTTATCTTCAATCTAAAACAACTTAGGTTTAACCTAGGTTATTCTTTTTCAAAATCATTTATAATGGTTTGTAAATAAAATGTGAATTATCCTAAGAATATCCCATAGGAGTGTCAAACTAGGTGCTTAGTAAGTCATATTGTCATATAATAGTTTAACCCGAGTCAGGCTTGAAACCCCTTGACAGAGTTGTTACTCCTAGGTAGATTAGTGCCAGAACCACATATACTTGTAGTATACAGACATGGATGTATTTCTAGGAATACCCAAATAATCTATAATTTAGAAAAATTATATTGTTTTCATATATAATAATCATGAAATTATATCTTATGGTTATGTTCTATAATATATATATTTTCTAAATCTAGTTTCTAATCTTTCTACTAAACTTCCTTCTATACCAACTATAGCGACCCAACCCCAGATATCCTGAAGCCGATGTCTGCTATCAATTACATTAGCATGATTATAGGGAATAAAATCCCAAAGGATCAAAGAGTTTAGTATTCTTGGTAAACCAGATACCTAAATGAGTATAGTATTACAAATTAATACACTAATTACAACACAATTTGTTTTTATCATTTTTCAAAATAAATAAATTCAAGGATAATCTCTAATCTATCTAGTAAATCCCTATAAATATCTCATAGTATGCTTCTTGTATTTCTAGGGAAAGAAACATAATAATGGTGAGATAAAATTATCAATAAAGAAAAAATATATCCAAAGAAATAACTAATCAATGAGATCAATAATTATGGAATGGTAAATAAATAAACACACATACCATGTAATCAAAAAACTGATAAGGAAGTGCATAAAAATATGGAAAGGTTACAACTAGAAATACATCCCATTAAAATAACTTGATAAAGAAAAATAAATATGTAAAGGTAAGAAACTAAAACACATTTTATTTAATCAACGAACTAAAATGAAATGCATCCATAGATATGTTAAAGAAAAATCTCACAGATGAATAATAACTGAAACTAAATGAAGGAAATTCTATCTTAATGGATTTCATGTATAAGGTACATGAAAACCTATATCGTCAGTACCTTCCACAAGATATTTTAAAACCACAGATAAAAACCAATTTAATTTTCGTAACTAGTTTATCTCATGAGAACCTGTCGATACATCGATGGGTTATATAAAGTATGATCCCCACCCATCATTGAAAATCCAAAGAATTACCCATATTGAATAATCGAAATAAATAATTTTCCTTATCAAAAAAAAATATTGAATGAGAAATAATAATTTATCAATAATTCCCTAATTAATAAAATAACTATCAAAGTAAATACCAAATGAAAAATGGTATATGGTTTTGGAAATAATGATATCCTTGATAAATGAAATGGATAATTATGGGAAATTAAATGTTCAAAAATAATATAAGATTGAATATTTCAAGCAGAATAAAAAATGAATCAATGTAGTGATTATGAATAATATCCTTGTCTAAATAAATAATAAACCATACAGAGGAAGAAAAAGGATGGTATCAAAACAAAATATCCCATGTAGATTAAAATTAGAGGGTTGTAGTGATTGATGAAAAAAAAACCTAAAAAAATATTCTTGAGGAAAATATCCTTTTCTTTGAAAGAACATTTGAAAATATTTTTCTTTGAAAACCCATTTTATAAACATTTTTATTAAAAATAAACCTTTTAAACTATAAAAGTAAGCTTTAAGGAAATGACGGTGAATAAATCCATACATGTCGTATGAGGTAAAGAGAATATTCATTTTTCATGGTAAAAAGGTTTAAAAAATTCCTTTTTGAGAAATAGACAAGAAGATTCCTTTGAAAACATGGGTAAATGACAAAAAGGTTAAAAATTAACTTACCAAATCATTTTGAAATAATTTTAATAAAACACAGTTTTTAGAAGAAAAGAGGTTCTCTGACTAAAGAGATTAATAAAGTCAAGTTTTCTTATAAAAAAACATTTTCCAAAACATTTTGAGTATTGAAGAGTATAAAAATGTTATTAATAATTAAAAATGGTTATAATAACCAGAGGATAATTAAAGGGTTTATTGAACAATTTTCATATAATTTCCTTGATTTGAAATATCATTGAAATATCATAGAATTATTCTTGTAGAAAATAATCTTTAAACACCCCAAGGTGTCACATACCACTTCGAAACATTTTAAATCATAAGCCCCATGAAGGAATAATATTAAATGAAAGTGTTAAGTAACAATAATATTAAATAATTAATGATATATTATATCAAAATGGGTAGTAGATAAACCACACAAAATAAGTAAATGTTGAACATGACATTTATCTCACGGAAGTAAAAAAGTAAGATGAAAAATCCATTACCAATGTGGTAACAAATGAATTGAAAAAAAGGTAATAATTTTTAAATAAAAAATTTAAATACCATGAAGATAATATAATTGATGATATTATATTTCAATGTGGTAGTATTTACACCATATATGAGAAATTAGGTGCACAAAAATAAAGTATGCCTCACAGAAAGAAAAGTGAGACAAAAATCTCTTACCTCGTGTTTCCTTTTAGGTGAAAATCATTTAAACTATTTTATAAGGTATTTAAACGTGTTAATAACTTATAAAATAAAAATATTAATATTTATAATATCATATATTATGCTCTTAAAATATCTTATTACCTGTTTGTTAATAACCTTTCATTATTTTAACTATTTTGGGTTTTAATTGCCTAGTTTGTTGAGAATGTTTAACTTGTTATTTGTTGTTATTATTAAATATGTCATGGTTTCATAATCTATAGAATTTAAAACATGATTTTAATATCATATATATCTAGTATATATGCATCTAGAATAAATCATAATATTTGGAGATAAGAAATCGAATGCACCATTCATAGAGACTATAAGCCGTATGTACACACGAACACTACTTCCATTTATTTTTTGTATTTTAAAAGAATAAAAAGTAACTGATATGTATAAAAATTTATATTATAATTATAAAACCATATTTATTTAATATATTTCATATATTTTTATTGAAATTATCCTTAATATGTCCAATTCTAGTGTGAACGAATCACATCGCTTTGAGGGGGCGGTAGTCCGTACTTCCACAAACGATGTTATCGTTTTAAAAAAATGAAAAGTATAAAGACGTGTGTTGTAAAATAATTAAATAATATTAAATAAATAATAAATTTGATATATAAAATATATAAATAGAGTGTCCATCATAATGTCCACCATGGGAGGTGATAAATGAAATATGAACAATCATCATCGCGTGAGGCGGTAGTTCATCGTACATGTAAACAATATGTTCATTACACATTATATAGAGGTGTGTTTAAGTGCAGGTAAAACAATTAGAATAAAAAATACTATTATATTGATGATACTAGAGTTACTATATAAAAATTTAATAAGAAGAGTTGAGAGAGTGGATAATGGAAGTAATATTAAAGACCTTTAGGAAAGACGTTACCTCTTAACCAGGTAACTAATTTTGGATTGCACCAAAATACTTACTTGGGTTGATTTATTAACAAATAGATGCTTCAAGGAGGAAGTGGAAGGAAAGGAGGCCTTTTATAATGGATGAGGAGTGTCACTCTTGTAATATTTTAGAAGTAAAGAACCCCACCAACATTTTTTATTGAAAGTGGATAAATAATGGTCTAAAGTTGATATAAGGAAGGATAGGGTCAAAAAATTTCTAGCCAATGAATTTTGTACAAGTTTATAGATCATTTTGGGACTTAAGGTTATAGCTTAGTCCCTTATTAATTTTAATTTAACCTTAATCATTGTAATTAATTTTAATTACATTCACAAATATTTTTGGTAAAAACTAAATTGAACATATTTGACATTGTAAAATATTATAATTACAAATATGGAATACATTTTTCCAAACTACATTCAAAAAATTGGTAAAAATTAATTTAAATTTAATCCCACAGATGGGACAACAATCCAAGTTTTTAAAGTACAATATCCAAAAGTTTGCTATGTTTTTATAGTCAATTTAAAAGTGAAATTGATTCAAATGAAATAAATGGGATTAATTGATAAAATTTTTATATAATTAAACATTTAAACCAATTAAAAATATAATTTAAACTTATAAGTAAATTAGATTAAAAAACAGTTTTGAATTAAATTTCAGTATTTTCTACTATTCATAAAAAAATGAATCTTCACAGAAAAATATTTTTTTTACCCAAACCTAATTTTTATTTTTTTCATTCAAATATTAAGATTATTTTGAAATATTAAATTTATAAAAGGGTAAAAATTTTGATTTAAAATGGGTTCTCTATTAAAATGCAGTAAAAGTGACTTAATAAAAATATAGCTTTTTATGTGTAAAATTGAATTTGTCCTTATCACATGATAATCAAATATATTGGATGAATATAATTGTTTTTATTGAATATATAACATATAAATTTCATTAATTTTATTCAATAATTTTAATTAATTTATTTTTATTAAGAAAACACTCCTTTATGAGCATAAAAATAATAATACTTCCTTTATATTCAACTGGTTTATATTTTCATTTATAATTAATTGGTAACCCATTAATTCATTTTATATTATGAGAACCATATATTTTAATTATTTAGTTAATATTATTCATAATCGTTAATTTAATGGGAAGTTTATGTATTATTATATTAAATAATAATATTTTAATTATATATTATTGTTTGGTAAAACTCGATCTTGCGTATAACGCAAGCCATTGAAGAAACTCATTGTTGAATATGACATTTGAAGACTCAGTATCGCGTACATTACAAGTGATATCATAGATTTAAATTATTTAAAATAGTAAATATATTATAAAGTCTTGGGGTATTATATTCCCTTACAAGATTGGGGTAACATGTCATACAAGTTATTGAATACAATGTTCCAACTTTAGATTTTCAAGGCATTACAATTCACAAACTGGACTTACTACCATATGTGGGATCCACATACCCTTTATCCACATACCCAATGAGTTGACCCAACCTAATCCTCTAAACAACCTATAGAAAACCTAAAAGTAGATATAAGTTCTGTACTTTCACCGAGATGCTCATGTAAGGTGTGAGCATATTACTTAGTATGGTATCACCAAGCACACATAATATATGTCATCATATTCATGTGTATGCATGAGGAAAAAAATACAATAAATGAACAAGATCATTGAGTCATCATACTAACTAGGCTTCCATGAAACTCAATGGGATACACATGTCTGTTAGGGAACCTTGTGGTAACCATGCCACTACAATGATTGACCATACCAGTTTTGGTTCCATGTAGGAATTCAATCATCTTTTTACCTCATAATATTGTACATTTTGTATATGAATTATTAGGGTTGGGTGGTGTCCAAACCTCAACCCATTACCCAAATATACTAGGCATGGTCATAAATCTATATCTTGACCCACTACCTTAACACTCAAGGAAGTGTCCATCAATTATGTCTCACATGACTCCATGAACCAAATCCTTCGCAGGTGGTCCTTGAACCAATACTACTAAAGGAAAGGTTCAATTCATGCACATAACCCATCCCACCCACAGTTGATTCTAAACCCAAGCATACTTAGGTAAGTTCTACCCTACACATGACCTAACCCTTGGGTGGTCCTCGACCCAAGCCTCCATAAGGAAAGGCCTGTAAACTCTGTCTTTCATTAACCCATGACCCAACCCTCTCATAGGCAGTCCTCAAACCAAGTATATTAAGGAAAGGTCCACATATAACATGACCAAAGCCTCTAAGGTGAGGTCCTATAAGTACATTAAACATAGGCAGGGCCCCAATCCCATCACACAACTCACTGGATCATCAAAATCATACCTATCCCCTGTATATCCTATCACACAAAAACTTATCACATCTTGATCATTAGGGTGTCCACTATAATTTTGGAAAATAATGGTTTAAAATTATTATTTTTTAATTTACAATGTCATTTTTTAATAGATGTTGATGTATGAATCATTAAAAATAATATTTTTGACATCAGTTTTTTTAAGACTGGTGTCTACAATTCAAATAAAAAGTGAATTTAATCAATATTGAAATTTTTTGTTTAAAAAAAAATGATTTTTAAAAAATGTTTCAAAATCAGTTTTTTTAATCGATATAGAAATATTTTAAAAAATATAGCCTTCCACGTTGGTTTATAGAGAACTTAGGTGGATTTTTTTTTTGAAAAAAATAAATTTATACATTAATTTTTTACATAATACCAAATTGGTTATGGGATTTAGATGTCTATTTTTAACCAATACCAATGTAAAAGGATTTAATAATAAAAAATACACCTTTCCATATTTTTTTATGGAAAATGGAGTGGAAAGAATTTGAAAGAATTTAGAAACTTTCCACATATGTTTTACCATAAAACCGATGTAGAAAGTGTATGTATACATCAGTTTTTACCCAAAAAATTCCAAAAGACCTATATTTAAGATTCCATATCAGTTTATAAAAAAACCGATATAGAAAGTTCAATTTAAAAAAAATACAATAAAATACTTTCACAAAAAACATTTGAAAAGTTTTCCCAGTAAAACAAAAAGAGAAAACCAACATAAAAAAAATGGTGAAATAATCATTTTTAAACATTAATTAAAAGATACATAAGAGATACTCAAATTAAAAATTAACTATATCTAAAAAATAGTTTTGAATTAAAATTTGAAGGTGGGTAAGGTCTTAATCCGTATATGATGAGTCATCACTGAAAAATATAAAATCATAATAATTTTTTAAGAATAAAAATAGAATATTTTCATATAAAACCTAAAATATTTAATTTAAATGACCATATTAAATTTAGTAATTACCCTAATTATGATGATTTTGAAAATGAATCTTAAAACATAATAACCACATTTCTAATTCCCTTTTTGATGATGACACTACAATAATGAAACATTCAAATGAATATAAAATCCCATATATATATATATATATATATATATATATATATATATAAAGGAAAACAAACATTATCTAATATAAAATTTATTTACCTTATATTTCATACATTTAATTTTATTTGGATCCATTATCGACAAGTCATAATCATTAAAATTTCACCATGACTTTTAATTTTATATATCAACTAACCAAATATGTATAAAAAGAAGAATAAAGATTAAATAATTTATAAAAAATAATAAAACCTACTTTTTTAACAATTTTATAAAAGTTTGAAAATCCATCTAATAAAGAGAAAAACCAATATAATGTGCATTCATATAGAGAGAGAATACAACTAACATCCAATGACCAATATAATATAAAAAGTTTACAATTAATAAAATTATAATTAATATTAGTTTATAACTATTCCAGTCTTCTTACACATCATGGAATGGAAAAAACCAACACCCAATATCCTTATTTTCTAATCTATCACATACATATCTAACTCTAACATCCTCCTTAAGATATTTTGCAACCATAAAAATGTATTCTGGATCTATAAAAGCATAAACAATAATGGTTTCATTTTTAAAGGAAAAGAGTGTGTATATACCTGATTAAATAATTATTAATTTAAGTCACTTAAAGTCATACTTATTTAAATAAAGAAAAACGGAATATAAATTTAATTACATAGAGAATAACTATAACACAGGTATAATGAGCTCATAAAAAATAACAAGATCAATGATATTTTTTTTAATATTCTCAATACATATTATCTTCCACATATATCATTCATAATTAAAAACTCATAAATATTATCCAATAAATAATTTTTTTTGGATAATATTTTTATCCCCCATAAATATTAGATGTATCCAAAATTTTTAGTTCTTGAACCTTTGGTTTCTTTTGAACTATTTTTTTTATTTTAGATACTGCTATATAAATTAAATATAAGATACAATTATAAGCAATTTTTTAAAAAATGTAAATTATATTTAAAAAAAACTATAGACCTCATATTAATAATAATTAATAAGGATATCTAGATAGAGTAAAAAATGACCCACACAATTTCAAACTCTAGTAACCTCCTTTGTAAGAAATAGAACAAGGGAATTTGGATCAATAATATCATTTACCAATACAATTACCTGACCCAACTGCATAGGGAGATGATTTATAGAACCCCCCAAAATATTTATGGCTCCAAATGCTACAATATGTATATGGGGATCTCTAGAATATAATTTAAAGCATAAGGTAATGTCCTAACGAGGGAGTTGAAGATCTGAGTAGGTTGGCTACACAGGGTTTGATTGTCCTGCCATTTTTTCAAATATAGCCTGCAAAAATAATTTAATTTGACCACCAATAGACTATTTTAGGACTCCTATCTTAGTTTTTCAGAAATATATATTTTTCCTCAATTTATTACTTTGATGGACAATTTGTTTTTAATACTAACACTCGTATAATATCCTCATACGTGACCAGGTTGTAATGGATTTCCTAAAGTAATAGCAGGAATATCCATCACACCCTCAGGGATAAAAGTCTTATGTATTTATTTATCTTGAAGGCCATACTAAAATGATATATTAAAATGGTATATTATTTTAATTAATTTTAAAAATACAAACATTTAAGAAAACTAAAAATCAATTTCTTATAATTTGGATAGCTACTTATTTAGATTGATATGTAAGAAATTTTTTATTTTTTCATTATTAATATTTTCCATTTTTCATGGAGAGTGGGGGAGATGGAGGACTGGACTAGACCTCTTCCATCCACTGCTAGATTTAACTCTTAATGTATCAAACTTTTATTCAATAATTTTCACCTCCAATAAATGATATCCACCACGTGGGAACATATGAGGGTATACATTCTATAATTGGATGTCTTGGGGAGATCTCCTTGATGAATATTACAAAAAAAAAACAAATAAAAAATAAATCAAGTAATATAAAATAAATTTTAAAATATGAAATAATTATCAAACCATAAATTATTTATTATATTAGATAGAGAAAAATTTATTGCAATTATTTGTATCCAAATACCCATTCTTGAGACATGGATTTTCATTCTGTGACATCCCAAAAACATTTTTTTTCAATTATATTTTGAAATATTTCCATTTAACCAACACTAAAGAATAAGAGATTTTATTAATTTCTTTAATTTTTAAAATTCAAATTGCATCTTTAATTTAAATCATTAAATATTAGTCATATAAAATATATTTCAAAATGAGATAAAAATAAATCAATTGATATATTTTACCATTATGGACTCCAAATACCACTCTTTCACTATCTTGTCAATAGAATTCTAATTAGAATATAAAATTTTAATCCTGTAACGGTTTTGAATGGTGATATAACTCCTAAAATACATTGAATTTGGGATAGTAGGGTTATTCTTATCATCAAAATTAAAATGTTTTCTTTTTTCTGCATGATATAGTGAATGTTTTGGTAAACATGTAATCCCATTCCTACCAACTCTTAGAATTGTGTTTCTTGAAAATAAGAATAAGACTTAGCCGTAGGATTATCACCAGTAATCCTGCAAATATTTTTTGAAAAATTAAATGTTTAATTTCATTAAATATTTAATTTATTGAATATTTAATAATATGAAAAAAACATACATATACCTCAATAAATGTTCCTCTACCTTTGTGTATATTATTTAAATAGGTGAATTTAATGATATTCTATGTACCTGCATATTATTAGAAAAGTGAATATTTAAAAAAAATGAATACTAAAATATATAAGTAAAGAAATAATGTCACACATTTGTAACTTAAAAAAAATGATGTTATGATTCTTAACCAATAAATATGAAACATAAACTAATAAATATAAAAATTAACTCAATTATGATATAAATGATTAAAATTTATAAATTTAACTATCATAATTACAAAAAATTGTTTTTATATGTGTAAATTTAACCAAAACATAATGATGTATGTTGGGGTTTTCAATTAAAAATTGTTTAAATGGAACTATTTCATATAAAATTTAACACAAAAATCCAATAAAAATAAATATATATAGATTTAAATATACAAATTTAAAAAATAGATTTTTTACATGTGTAAATGTCTAAAAGGAAATAAAAACTAAATATTTACCTGAATTATTAGCATCGTAGCTTAGAGTTTTCCCATATCACTTTAATATGATCATTTCATATTTTATGGATTATATAAACGTTATAGTAATTGTTATCATATGAAAATCATGTAATAGATCAAGAAAACTCAAATAAATCCATTACATCATCCTCATCCTCATCACCCAAATGAATTATTTTCCTTTTCAAGACAATGAATCACTAATCATTCAATGGGTCAGTAATATAAAATATTTTATTTGCATGTGTCACCATAGTAAATTATTCCTCTTTGAAACTAAATCATTTCAAATCAATGAGTGTAAATTCATAGTCATCATGTTTCACACCACTATTATTTTCATCCCAAGTACACTTAAAAAATATTACTTGAAATTTAGTATAATCAATTCCCTATATATTCTAAAGAATTATAAAAAATGTTATTGATGTAGAAATTTGTTTTTTATAATTCACACTTGAAAAATGAAACACTTTAGTGATGGCCATTACT
Organism: Viscum album; assembly: GCA_963277665.1. Classification (NCBI taxonomy): domain Eukaryota; kingdom Viridiplantae; phylum Streptophyta; class Magnoliopsida; order Santalales; family Viscaceae; genus Viscum; species Viscum album. The sequence goes on along the minus strand of OY728123.1, from coordinate 1,039,439,681 downwards.
CCATTATTTTGAACGGTACTACTATCATTCTATTTTTCATGTAAAATGTATAACCATTAATATCAAAACTAGACCATGTGATCACATTAAGATAAATTCCCACTACCACCATTTTATTGTTTTTAATGAAGACAAATTTGTGTTGAATCTCTATTTAAACCATGAAATAAATGTATTTTTATGTTCAATCATCAACCATTTTTTTTATTTTTGGATATAATACCTTCAAAATAGAAATATGTGATGATATATATGGTTGAACCACATTTGTGTTGTTCAAAAGGTATAAATATTCCTACATAACTTCATCGCATGGAATGTACTTTAACTTTAATCCATGAATCCCTATACCTTCACTATCAACTATAAAATGATTAGATATAGGAAGACCAATGTGATCTACTTCATATGAATAGTCATTATAAAACTCAATCACCTCTTTCAATATATATTTTTGAACAATAGTAGCATCAATTTTATGAGGATTTTTAATATACCCTTTAAAAATTTTAATATATCTTTCAAAAGGATACATATAATGTAAATAAAAATGCCCATATATTCTTATCTATAACAAAAAATGAATCACCAAATGATCCATTATATAAAAAAATGTTGGTGGGAAAAACATTTCTAGTTGACAGACTGTGAGGGAAACTTTATTATCTAACACACCTCAAAAATTTGGATATTCTACTTTCCTAAAAATGGATTTTAAAAAATAACAAAACTTGATGAAAAACATTCTAATAGGTATCAATAATGTACCACATAGTGTGACCAATAGCAATTGTTTCATCAATACATGACAATCACGAGATTTCAAAACTATTAATTTAAAATCCTTTTCTGAAACCAAATTCTTTAAATTTTATGAATATTAACTGGTTACATTAATACCATGTAGAAATTGAATTTTTTTTCTTCTCATTATTTCTTATTGTGTGAAAATATGGGGGTTAATATGTTTTGTTTCCTTTCATAGTGTGAGCTAACACTAAATTTATTCCCATGAATATATATTCCATTTAAGAAAGAAACTCATATTTTATCTTTCCTTTTATATATAAAAAAGTTACAATCAAAATGTCACATATATTTTTCTCAACATGAATAATGTCAATATTACATATTATCTCTAAAAATAACCAATATGGTAGCTTGAATAAGATAGACTGTTTCTTCTAGATATTTTTTTATGACCCAAACTTCCATTCTTTCAAGATGTGAAATCAATATTTTTTCCTCATCATAATATTCTCCAGCTAACAATGGTTATGGGGGGATATAATATTCCTATAAACCGTTAAGTTCCCTTCTCAATCTATGAAAAGGATAATCCATTCAAAAAATATTCTATATCCCATGTACACCATATTTCTTCTATTCTATAATTGATAATATGAAGTTCTTCTTTAGAAATTGGACATGATTTATGTCCCTTAGCATTGTATCTAGATAAGTTTCCATATGTATGAAAGTCATTTATATTGAACATTTTCATAACACGCAAAATAAAATACTATTTATTGTATTTATCAAAAACTGTTACACATGTCTCCCATATAAATTCCAAATCATCAATAAATAGTGAAATATATACATCAATATCATTTTATGCTTGTTTTGGTCCACAAATCATCAATATCAATATAACATATTTTTCTTTATAGATATTTATGGGAATAATTCTTAAAATACAAAAAAAAAAAACATGCCATAAACCATGTTGGATACTAGGACACTGATATATATTCATTCCATCTATTCATAATCCCATTTTTATATTTATTACTACACTTCCAAAATTAGGATTTTTTTCAAATCTATTCCACTATTGTGAATCAGCAGGGTGACATAAGTTTCCATTAGATATGTTCTCATATGTATGTCATCTTATCCTTTTTGTATCATTTTAATTTTCAAATGGATGTTTTAAATGAGAAATTATAGGATGATACCAAATTTTATTAGTAAGAGGTTTGGTGTCGGTACCTAAGAATTAATCAGAGTTTAATTTTCCATCTATATTATATCATGATGCCCCACATTTAGGATATTTTGATGAACAATCACATTCCTTCCTATACAATAAAAAATCATTAGGTAAATCATGTATCTATTTATACCCAAATACCATTGAACATAATAGTTCATTACCTCATAATTGTAACATGGAATCTTGTTTCCTTCTAAAAGTATCTCTTTTAAAATTTCAAGCAATTTAGACAAAGCTTTATCATTCCACCTACTTTTTGTTTTTAAGTTTACTGATATTATAACTACTGATAACATTGTAAATTTAGTGTAACCTAAGAATAGTGGATTCTTAAAATCTCTATATAATCGTTTAATAGTTGTTGTCTTTTCGATGGTTTAAACACCAACATCATGAATTAATTCTATAATACGATCCTCTATCTCATGTTGAATATTTTCATCAACACAAGATGTTTAATTTACTTTTAATTAACCATGATAGATCTAATTTCTATAATTATTATTAAAACTGTAACTAATATGATGATATTTGATTTCTCTAGAATTTAAGTTTCACATAATCAAACACTTCATGAATGGAAAAAAATCATATCTTTATTTTGAATATTTCATCTATAAAATTACAAGAAATCATAAAATCCATTTTCATATTCATTAATGTTTTTTTTCATAAATTTATCCAATTATGATCCATTAATTACCTAATATCACAATTTAAAAGGTGAATATATTAAAACATATAAATATTTAAAAATATATATAAAAGATAAATTTAAAACATAAAAATATATAATAAAAACAACCAATTAACAATTTATTGATAAATATTCGATCAAAATAAGAAATTACAAAAAATTATTAGAACATATCATTGAAAAATTAAAATAGAAGTGATTAAAATGTGATGAAATAAAAAAGCACAAATACCAGATTAAATGACATGACATGATGAAATACAATAACTATAATCTAATCATATTTATTTTGATTTATTAATTCTAAATATATGTGTGTGTATATAATTTAATTAATTATTAAAAATATTAAATCACAAAATATATTGTATTTTTTGATTTTATGGAAAAATAATTAATTTTAATTTAATATGTTAAATAAAAATAAAAAAATGTATAAAGAAATATATTCAAAATAGTGAATTACATTGGAGATTCTCTAATATCAAAACATTCAACTGAATCTTAAGTTATCTATCATTCATCATTTAATTATCAATAAGGTTAACTATAAAAAAATTAATAATAAAAAATTTCAAAATATAAAAAATTAAAAAAAAACAATTAATTTCAATTACAAAGAAATTATACTACAATAAAAAAAATTTATAATCAAAAATAAATTTATACTATGAAAATAATTATAACCACAATAATTTATAATTAATAAATATGGGTATATAAAAAATAAATAAATAAAATTTAAAAATAAAAAATAAAAAAAATATATTCAAAAGATAAGAAATAAATATTCATTTGACAAAATATAGAGAACAAGACTGAAAATATTTTATAGAGAGATCCAAAATGAATATTAATAAACATCAGATTGAAAATAATGAAGCAATACCTAGACTCGCGTGCCACACATATTAGGGTTTCATAGAATAAAGATTGTTGGGAAAAATGAAGCTAATGATGAATTTACAGGATATAATAGAGAAGAAAAATGATGAAAATGATTCAAAAAACTAGATCATATGAGGAAGATCATGGTAGATGAAATTAGTTTGACCATTGAACACCGTGGAAATTATGGTTTTTGGAAAATGAAAGATGAAATAATGAAGGAAACTGATGATGGTATGTTTTTTTAAAATGTTTTTGACATAATTTTTAATTTAAACTAACATTGATTTTTTTCTTTTCTTTTTATAAAAATTGACTTTGAAAGTCAAAGGAAAATCAATTTTAAAATAAAAAAACTTTCAGTGTTGGTTTTTATAAAAACAAATGCAAAAATTTAAAGAAAAATAAAACAGTGATGTTTGTTTCTAAACAACCAATGATAAAATTTATATGAAAAACATTTTGGAATCAGTTTTTAATAAAAAATGATTCCAAAATGTAAATACAAAAAACATTTAGCATTAATTTTAAATAAATTTATTTTAAAATATCTCTACATCCATTATGATGTTGGTTTTGGAAAAATTGATGTTAAGATTTTGATGCGAAATCATATATTTATACTAGTTCTATGGTCCTTCAAACCTATAATTATCTATGGTCATTGATACTAACTCATTCCTATCACCCATTAATGACATGAAAACCTAAAGGGATTTCTTGACCTAGACCCCTAGGTCTAATATAACCTATCTTAAGTCACTCATCACTCTATGTTAAGAGAGCTACTTATCAATATACTCAACACAGAGCGTGTGTGTGTGTGTGTGGGGGGGGGGGGGGTGAATTAGTGTTGGAATTTTTTTAACAAATTATAACTTTTTTAACTTTACCAATTAGGAATATTAAGATCTTGATTATCCTAATCTCTTTTCATTATCACATGGAAGTATCTAAAAGTAATTAAAAGATGACATAATTTTTTTTACAAGGTTCATTACTCTATATGATTATCTTTTCCTTACTACGTATGGTGATAAAATATAAATAAATTCCCCACTATAATGGGATACCTATTATAGGGGTTTGATATAAAAAAATCCTTTGAATAATTGTGGTTCCCTACACTTTATGAGGGGGTATGGAAATAATCTTAAATACTTATACCGGTGATGACCTCTTCCAACTTGAAACTCCTTGCTGGATCATTAAATTGACCATGTAGATATTCTCTAACTTCTTCCTTTACTTTCTTACACTAAGAAAATATTCCTCCTATTGAGACTTTTATTTGATGTCACAGTACTTCATTATTCTTCACTTCCATCATCTTCACTTGTTAGTCACATATTAATGGTCAATAATCTTTTCATCTCATTCTTACTTCTTCTAAAACCATTCCATCCTATCCTACCATTTGATCTTTTCCATTCGATGTAGATTCATCCAGTGACACTGATAATTATTCTCCATCTTCTTGAAACACCTATTCATATGGTACTTTCCATTGGATGTGCATTTTTATAGTGGTAGTTCATTTGTTTCTTTCTTATTTTTGATAATGACCCAAAATTACATCAATGAAATATTCCTTCTTATAGTTATGTCATATTTAGTAATATAATATTATATAATGCACATAAAGAACATGATAAAACCAACTAAATTTTGTTATATTAATTTAAAAATTACATTTAGATAATAAAAATTTCCATAAGAATAGAATTTATTACAATGAGACATAAATATAAAATAATATAGAAATAATAAAAAAATTTGGATATTCTTGATCCCCTAAAATAATCACACTCACAAAAAACACTGTATAAATGAAACAAAAATATGAGTAATGAAATATTCATTTTAAAAATGAATATATATATATATAAATATAAATTTTAGAGAAAAAAATTGAATGAATAATGAATGAAATATGAGGTATTTATAGAAAATAGGGAACCTATATGACTGTTACAAATCTATCCATTAGAATAGTAATCTCACCATTAGAATAGTAATATGATAGTTAGGAATAATAATATGATCATTATAATAGTATCCTTACTTATGGAAGTGTAAAATAATATTTATTCATCCTATAAAATGAAAACATGGAATATTTATATTATAATAAAAGTAAATAATTTTTTTAAAAATCGAAAAAATAATTTTTCATATTTGTGTAAAACATATATGTTTTATTTTCATTTTTATAACAAATATAACAATTTAAAGGAGAATTTATTTTTGTAATATAGGTTTATAAATTAATATTATGTTTTATTATAATGATAAAATAATTTTATGTGGCCATAATTAATTTTTCAAAGGGACATAAAATTTAACATAATATTAAAATTGGTATTTTTAAAATAAATGATGATTTTATTTAAAAATTAAAATTTTCATATTTAAAAAATTATTTTAATAAAATGGATTTCATTTTTGTAATATAAACATAAAAAATGATTAGGGTTATTTTTTTTATAAAATACATATTTTATCAGGAATAGTTAAATACAATAAAATATGATATTTAACATTATATGATAAATACATGTTTTTTGAGTCATGGAATATGTAATCACCCACTAGTTTAAAATCACATGAACCATTTACTTTATATAGTTTCAAGAATCAATTCTATTGGTAGTCATGATTGAAAATAAAAAACTAATGACTATAATATTCAAAAACTACCCCTCTCCTACCAATAGGGTGGAAGTTTGATGGTGAACATTACCCGTTCACGACATTTAATGGGTAAATGGGTCAGAGTTTGACCCCTTTATACAATGTATTTACCCACAAAATATTTGGGGGATGGGATCCTTTTCCATAAACACAGTGCATAGGGTGTGGCTATCAACAGAGAATGGTCATAAGGGTTTGGGGGAACAAGTACACCGGTGCATGATGATGGTTGCTCTTGTGGGTGACATAGGTTGCAGTTGAGGCATGCAGTCTGGATGTTGGAGCATGTGGGTTGTGGTTCTTTTCGCAGTGATGGTGGGTCATCTATACATATGAGCGGTTGGAAGATGAGCTATCTGATAATGATGGTGGGATGGAGAAGTCATATCATTGGAATTGGACCTTTCAGTGTTACATCGATGTAGGTGGGGGTTCTAATTCTTTGTCTGGGCAGTGCAAATCAAGAAATGGTAGGGCCAAACAGGCATAACCCTTTGTGTTGGTTGGGCCTATTGGCTATGATATGGGCCTTCGGGTTATATTTTTATGGGATTTAATTCCCAATGGGACTACAAGCCATGTAATGGGGCCTCTCTACTTAGAAAAACAAGAGGGGTTTGTTGGGTTTAAAAAAAAGTGGGGTATTCACCCTATATGTTTAAAAAAACCCATCTCCTTCCCTTATAAATACTACCCCTCAGATACCCTTATCCTTGAAAATTATAAGACTTAGAGCATGAAAAATTTCTTCATAGATCACTTCCCAATCCTCCCCCCCACATCCTAGTGATTTTTTTCTCACCAATGACTATTTCAAGGAGCGTTAAGGGGTAACCTAAGAAGATTTAACCAAAAGAAGAGATACAATTATTAACTAACCCCTTTCAATTTTATTCTTCTACCATCCCATATGTTATCTATCCAACTAAAAATAGTAACTTTAGTATACTATATATATTTATATGTTATTATTATGATGTAATATCAATCCTCTACCCTCACCTCAATTTATTCTTAAATTAAATCATTGTTCACAATATGGTTGGTTCACAACCTCCATGAACAATACACTTATTGTTTTAACCACCAACTTAAAGGAATATCATAATAATATTATTATGGTTAAATAAGATGATAATAAGTATATTATAACTTATTTCAAGTTCTTTAATTTTTAATAATCATTTAATTAAATAAAATGAATTTGGTTTGTAATGGTCGATAAAATGGCCTAAATAAACTAACTGCATAACGTTAACGTTTTCACCAAGTGAATCGTCACTATTCTAGAAAAAATGATATTTGATACCATTTCAATATCTATAAATAGATGAATAATATTTCATTTTACTTCTTGAGTTTTATCCCAATTTGAGAAGAACATCAAAATTTTCCAAAAATAATCTATTCATGGAACCGTGAAACAAACTCTCTCGTAACAATGAAATTAAACACTATATTTCATTAAAATGGTTATAAATGAACATTATGAAATTATATAAAATAAAATACAGATGTAAAATTTTATTAATTAAGTAATTAATGAATCTAATTTTATTATTTAAGACATTAATTAAAAGTGAAAAATGATTCTGGAACAAAAGTTAAAGGTTCTCTCCGAACCAGCCTTTTTCTTTGGGTTATGAAATTTCTCTCCCTAACACACTTTATATATCTCTGTTTAATTCTATGGAAAGATTATGATATATGTATCTTATATATATACCTTGCATATTCTCCCTTACTTTGATGGGGTAATACATGTCTTATGTTTATTTCTCAAAATGCCTTCTTTAAAATCAAACATAATCAAAGGGAACTTTTCTATACCTTAATCCTTTTATGTAATTATCATTTAAAGTATATATTACCATTAATAATTTCATTAAAAGAAGGAATATTTTAGGTATAACCATTATAGTTTAACTTTGTATTTGAAAGAAAATTTTATACTTATTCTTTATCCAAAATTATTTTACTGATTCCATAAAACACCATTTTGAACATTCATTTATATATATAATTTTCTACCAATTTTCTAGATTTTTTCCCTAATTAACACCATATTTTGATAATTAATCTTATTTACTTTATATGAATTCCCAAAATAATTAATTCCTTTTTCTCCTTGGAATCTTTATGAAATATTCTTCGATTATGATATGAGGTAAGATTATCCAACCCATTTCATTCTATGAGTAATTATTATGTTTATGACTTATGATTAATTCCCTTGGTATGTATAAGCATGTACATGTTATGATGGGTGCACCCACATAGTAATACAATGCATTGGGTAATGTTTTTTTTCACATGAGATGTTATGTATGGGATTGGGGAGTAAACCTAACCCATTATGGGACACTATCCACCATGTGATGTTATCTTGGAAGTTAGACTTGACTTATGATTATGCCATGTGTTATATTTCGTCTGCTTTCCTATGTTTCCAAGATATTATAATACCATGTTATTTATGCTACTATCTAATGTAACTATTCACAATCCTTCTCTTTTTTGATATCATGTTATGCCATTTGACTCATGTTTTATGGTTTATTAACATGATTATTCCCTTAATGGGATTTATAGAGCATTCCTTTATTTTATATATTCCATATGTTATCCTATATAGGTTTAGGAGATCAAAGAGATTTAGGACCTCATTAAGTAGAATAAAAAAATGTTATGTTTTAGTTTATTTTTGATGTATTATGAACCTAGTCTTCAAAATACACCAGTCCTCATGATCTCTAAGTTATATTTATTGGATGTTTATGTGAAAAATCATATACTTATCTATATAAAAGACTTGGGTCACTATAGTTGGTATTAGGTAAATTTCTAGTTATTTTTGGGTATTAGTGATAGAATAATTTGGTGAGAACCCTAGAGATAAGTCTAAGTATAGGAATATATATTGAAATTTTGGTGAAGTATATAGTTTGTGGTTTCCATGAAATTACATCCCTGTCTAGATACTACAAGAGGATATGGCTCAGACATATTTGTACTTAGGGGTAATAACACTAAAAAGGGTTCATTGGGTAATAAATCAATCTCCACCCAGTGCACAAAAAAATTCCTTTCTGCACACCTAGTTTGACACTCCCAAGTGATTTGATTCGAAGAATTCACAAACTACTTACAAACCATTATTAAGGACTTGAATAGATTGTTAGGTTAAAAAATCTAGTAGGAAACATTACCATGGATAACCTAGATTTCAACCTAGAGACTAATAATTAAGGTTTTATGTTTCATTTATGAGTTTTTCATTCAATGTTTATAGTTTCTGTTGTTATATGTTTTTTTAAATTATATATTTTCATACCAAATTTTTATTTAATTTATTTTAGTTAATGGAGGGGAATAAGAGGAACCATGACAATAAACAATATGATTGGAAATGCGATGATTTCCCTAATGAAATGTCTAACCATATAAGATAAAGAGCTAAGAAATTCGTGGAAGTACTATATCAGTTTACTCAAGTTATAAATATTAATTTAAATCATGTGGAACACCCTCATTTGACTAAGAAAAAGCAAGTTGTGATCAATTACTTTATATGAAAAAGGACTCCTACCTTTAGGGAATATTTTGATCCCCTCATTATCGAACAATGTATCAACTCTATTGAAAAGACATTATCTATCCTCAAATGCTCAAAATAAGAGAATGTTGTGATGGATATTTTTCATATAGACGGGGAAGCTGATAAGTGGTGGAAACTAATCAATAAAATGAATTCTGAAGAGGAAATTGATTCCATGTAAAGGTAAGTACTCATGAAAATATATTTCAATAAATATTTTCCCCAAACACTCCATCTTAAAAAGGATAGGGAGTTCCTCAGATTGAAGAAAAATTAATATGATTCTATCAAGGAATACAAGTAAAACATAAAAAGACTTTCATAGTATGCCTCTGTATTTTTCATCTATACCAAAAGTAAGGTGGACAACATATTTAGTAGATTAAAGCCAAGACTATGAAAATATTTGGTGATTTGAGAGTTTAAAACTATGAAGAGGTTTTCTGTTGTTCCCTTAAGGTTGAGATAAGGATTGGATACTGTCAATTTCATTGTGGGGATAGAGATAAAAATCATAAAATAGAGTTTTATTTTTGATTTTCAATAGATAAATACCATGGAAGAAAGATAACTCAACTTCCCACATGTAAAAAGTTCAAGAAGAAGAATGCCAAAAATTGTCTCAAGGAAAACAAGAGATTATTCAAGTGTATAAAAGAGTGGAATCGGGATAATAAATTCTAAATATATATGAAGAAACCCACTAATGTGATGGAATAAATGAATTTTTAGATCAACACTTAGCCTATGGTATATTGTTTCAATTGTAAGGAATACAAAAGTTTTTCAAGCAGATGTCCTTAGCCAAGGGTTGTTGTGGAAAATTGATGACAACAATATCCAAGGCCTATAGAGTAAGGAATGTAATATTCAATCACAACTAGCATGGTTATTCATTAAAAAATATGAAAATACTATTTGATTATGGTTCTATGAAATCTTTAATTTATTAAAAATTTAGTAGAACTATTCAAACACCACATCAAAACATGGGGGTTGAGCTACCTCTAAGAACAAAAAATAGAGTAATTATTGAATCCCATGTATATAAATCTTCCCTGATAAATGTTTTTGGATTGAATCTCCAATAAAATATTATCCCACTTCCATTAATGGGGTTTTATTCTATATTGGGCATAAATTGGATATATTTATATAAATACAACATCAACTATCTAGAGACATAGATCACTCTTTACATCTTGATTCATCCTCTGATTCTGTACAAGTGTAAAGAGGAGGATGAATCTCCTTAAGAATCTTCATCTCAAGTGTGGATATTATTGCCTTTACAGCAATAATATCATTATAAAATGACTTAAATAAAGGATATAATCATTATTGAGGATATTCCCATTAAGGTGGATTATACTGATATATTCCATGAAGAGTTTCTTGGAATTCCTCTGGACCAAGAGGTTAAGTTATCAATAAAAATTATACCTAGATCACTTTTTTAAAAGGTTGGGGTCGAAGCCTCATTTTATTATTTAAAGCAAAGGCCTCTTTAGACTGGGTAGAGGGAGACCCATAACATAGCCTAAAGGCTCAAATCCAAGTGGCCTGAATACAAGGCTTGAAAGCCCATAATTTTGGCCCCAAGAGCCCCTTAGTGAATAGTACTGCTATAGTACCTGGGCTGCTACAGTACCGCCACCGCTACAGTTCTGCTACAGTGCCTCCGCCGCTATAGTGTTGTCGCCGCTACAGTTCCACCGCTGCTACAATACTGCTACAGTTCCCTGATACAGTGCTGCTACAGCACCCCCAGAAATTACTCCCTGTCCGGATTTGATCCTAGGTCTTTTTGATGCCAAGTAGGAGCCTGTACCACTAGGGTACAGGCTCGTTGGCAATTATACCTAGATCAATTCCCACATCAAATAATCCCAATAAAATAGACACCATTGAGTTGAAAAAACTGAATATGTAGTTATAGGAAAATCTGGATAAATGTTTTATACACTTGGGTGATTCACCATGGGGTGTGCCACTCCTCTTATTCAAGAAGAAGGATTGGTCAATGATCCTCTCCATAAATTATCATGAACTCAACAAAATCATGATAAAGAACAAGTTTTCCCTTCCACAGATAGATGACATATTTTATCAACTATGTGGGGACCAGTAGTTATTTAAGGTGGACCATTGGTTGGGATATCACCAATTAAAGGTTAAGAATGAAGATATTCCCAGAACACCTTTCAAAAAAGGTATGGACATTATGAGTTAATATTGATGCACTTAAGACTCATAGATACTATAAAACTATTTATAGACTTAATTAATAGACTATTTATATATTACCTCAAAAAAATTTGATAGTATTTATAGATTATATTATGATATTATCCAAGAGAAATTAGAAACATGTGGGTTATTTGAATACCACGCTGAAGAATTTACAAAAGTAGAAGTTATTTGAAAAGTGTAGTAAATGTGAGTTTTGGATAATGGAAGTATCATTCCTATGGAATTTCATCAACAGAAAAGGGATATTTTTAGATCCTTATATGAGAAAGTAAAATTAGGAGTGTCCTATACCAACATATATTATAGATATCCATAGTTTACTTGGATGAGATGGTTATTACCGATGATTTTTGAGAAACATATCATGATCATCAAACCCAATAACCAATATGACTCAAAAGGGAGTAATGTTTTTATAGACTGATGAATAAAAAGATATTTTTATGAAATTGAAATAGAGGCTTATTGCTACACATGTCCTTATGTTACCCTCATGTGGGGAAATTTTCATGGAATACAATTATGGTTCAAAGAATGGATTGGGCTGTGTACTAATGCAAAATGACAAAGTGATAGCCTATGCCCCTAGGAAGTTGAAAGTTCATTAGTAAAAAAATCCAAAAAATTATCTAGAGTTAGATATAGTGATATTACCATTGATTATTTTTAGGCACTATCTTTATGGGGTGAAGTTTGAAATTTATAAAGATCATAAGAGCCTCAAATATATTTTCAAATAGAAGGAGATTAATAGGAACCCATGGAGATGGTTAGTGATGATTAAGGACTATGACTTCTCAATCCACTTCCATTATGGGAAATAAAATAAATTAGAATATTCTATAATAAAAAAGGATACTATAAACTTATCAATGATAAGAATTTAGAAGGATACAATCTTCTAAGACTTGCAAAGGATAAAGATAAGAATCATAAATGAAGGAACATTATCATTCATTTCTAAAATGATTACTCAACCATCCCTTCTGGAGATGATAATGGATACTCAAAGAGATGATGTGAAAATATAGTAGGAGGTGGAAGTTATAAGAAAATTTAAATAATATAAGTTAAAAATTGATGAAGGAGTTAAAATATTTAGGTTGTGAATATATGTACCATCAAATCCTGAGATAAAGAAGAAGAAATTAAATTATGGACATAGGCCAACATTATCCATCCACCTAGGGAGCATGAAGATGTATCAAAATATTTGAGAGCACTATTGGTGGGATAATATGAAGAAGAAAATCAAAAAATATACATCAAAATGCCTAGTATGTTAGCAGGTGAAAGATGAAAGGTAAAATTTGAAGGGGATGATACCGCCATTAGCCACACCTATATGGAAATGGGAAAACATTACCATGGACTCTATCATTAGTCATATGTAGATATCTAAAGAAAATAGTGATATGGGTTATAGTGGATCATCTTATAAACACTGCTCATGTAAATGTAATTCAAGAGGAATTATCACTTGATCAACATGTGAGGATATATATCAAATAAGTGGTGGGGCTACATGGAACACCAATATCAATTGTATCTCGATCAAGATATAATATTTACCACTGTGTTCTATATGAGTATATAATATGATATAAAAATTTATTTGAACTTAAATATGAATTACCAACCAAAAACTAATGGAAAATCTTAGTGGTAGATCTACACAATAGAAGAAATGTTGAGATCATGATTTATTGACTTTAAAGGAGGATGGAATCAATAAATTCCCCTAGTTGAGTAATTATACAATAATAAATTTCACTAAAGCATAAAAATGGATCCATATGAATCCCTTTATGGAAATAAATGTATAACACCTTTGTATTGGGATGAAGTTGGTGAACACAAGCTGTCGGGACCTGAAATGATAGAGTAAATGGTTGAAAAGGTTAAGAATATTCAGTAGCACATCAACGTTACTAAGAGTTAATCAGAGAACTATGATAACAATTATCAATGAGAACAAGAGTTTGAGGTTATAGATAAAGTTCCCCTTTACATATCTCTATGGAAGAGAGTCATGAGATTTGGGAAGAAGAGAGTACTAAGTCCCAGGTACATCGAACCCTTTGAGATTCTTGATCGCATCAGAGCCGTGGCCTATCAAATAACACTCCCAATAACCCTTTCTCAAGTACATTAAATATTACATGTTACCATATTGAAAAAGTACATACTAGATCCCTAACATATACTAAATATATATTTGGTACATCTGGAAAATGATCTCTCTAATTAGGAGTTGATGGTGAAGATCTTAGATAGTAGATATAAATTTCTACATAATAAGACAACTCACCCAGTAAAAGTATTATAAATAAACTATAAGTTTAGGGAGGCTACATGGGAACTAGGAAAATCCATGAAGCAGAAGTACCCTCACCGGTTTTCACTTTATAATGTAAAATAAAATTTTAAGGGATACATTAATTAATGGGGGAAGAATGCAACTACTCATAATTTTATCAATGAAATTTCCCATATTATATTTGTTCCATATTTAGTTATATAATATTAAAATATGCACACAAACCACAAGTTAAAACCAACTATATTTTTCTATATTAATTTAAAAATTAAGTTTATAGAGTAAATATGGCCATAATAATTGACAATATTATAATAGGAAAAAATATAAAATAATAATAATAATAATAAAATTTGGATATGCTCGATCCCCTAGAATAATCACACTCTTGAACCACATTATAAAAATGAAGCAGGATATTAGTAATGAAATATAAATTTTAAAAATGAATATATATATAACTTTGATAGAAAATATAATTGAAATAAGAATGAATGAAATATGGGGTATTTATAGAAATTAGGGAACCTAAATGATAGTTACAAATCTGACTATTGGAATAGTAATTTAATTGTTGGAATAGTAATTTGATCATTAGGAATAGTAACCTAACCATTAGAATAATATATTCATTTATTAAAGTGTAAAATAATATTCATTAATCCTATAAAATAAAAATATAGCATATTCATATCATGATACAAGTAATTAAATGTTTTAAAAATGAAAAAAATAAGTCTTTATATTTTTATACAACATATATATATATTTTATTTGCATTTCTATAAAAAATAAAATGTTAAAAAAGAATACTTTTTTAATAAAAAAGGTTTATAAAGTGGCAATATTTTTTATTATAATTATAAAATAATTTTATGATACCTTAAGTAAAATTTAAAAGGGTCATAAAATTTATCATAATATCAAAATTAGTATTTTTAAAATAAATGAGGAATTTGTTTAAAATTTAAATTTATCATATTTAGAAAATTATTTTAATAAAATGGATTACATTTTTAGAATCTAAATTTTGAAAAATGGTTGGGGTTATTTTTTGGTATTTTTTTTAAAATAGTTAATTTTTGGTAAATAGTGGAATAAGATAAAATACAATATTTAACATTATATGCTAAATACATGATTTTTTAGAGTCATGGATGATATAATCACAAACTAGTAGAAACTCACATGCACCATTTACTATATATATCCACAATAATAAAAAAGATTAGTAGTCTTGATCCAAAATAATAATCAAATGAATATAATATTCAAAAAACATCCATCTCCTCCCATTATAAATACCACCCCTCAACCCTTTCTCCTCAAAACTCTAAGCCTTGGTGCTTTACATATTTATACCCAAATACCTTCCAAATCACCCTCAAATTTACTATTTCATATAGTCTCACCAAATACCATTTCATGGTGCCTTAAGGGGTAGCCTATGAATAGGCAACCAAAGGAAGAGAAAAATTTATCGACTAATCTCTTTAAACTTTATTTTTCTTCTACCACCCCCATATGTTTTCCATACACCAAGAAATAGTAACATAAATATAATAAATATAATAATATTTTATTATTCTAGTATAATATCAATAATCTAAACTCACCTCAATTTATTCTTAAACTAAAGTGTTGTTCAAAATATGGTTTGTTCACCACCTCCATGAACAACGATTTTTCTCCACCGCCTTCAAGTATGATTATAAAAATATTATTATAGTTAAATAATATTACAATATTTATATTATAACTTATTTAATTTAATTTAATTTTTTAATAATCATTTAATTAAATAAAATTATTCTCGTTCAAGGTGGTCGATAAAATGACCTAAATGAACTAAACACATAACATTAGAATTTTTTCTATGTGAATAAACCCTATTTCCAAACAAAAAAGGATATTTGAAACCATTTTAATTTCTATAAGTACATTAATAAAATTTTATTTATCTTTTTTAATCCCATTTTAAATGAAAATAAATATTTATCTAAAAGTGATCCGACCTTGGAACTATAAAATGAACGCTCTCAGAACAACAAAATTAAACATTAAACCTCATTGAAATGGTTATAAATGAACATAATAAAATTATAGTAAACAAAATATAGAAGCAAAAGGTTATTAATTAAGTAATTATTTAATCTAAATTGAATATCCAGGACATTAAGTGCAAGTGAAGAGCGATTCTATAACATAAGATAAGGGATCTCTCTAAACCACCCTTTTTCTTTAGGTTATGACATTTATATCTATAACACTCTTTATCTCTGTATTTTATGTTTTTTATTCTTATTAATTATATATATATATATATATATTTGTTTCTTATATATATACCGATCTTATTCTCCCATCCTTTGATGGGATAATACCCGCCTTAAGTTTATTTCTCATAATGCCTTCTTTAAAATAATACCTGATTTTGGGGAACATTTTTATACCTTAATCCTTTTATGTAATTATAATTTAAATTATTTATTCTCATTAATTATTTAATTAAATAAAATAATATTTTTGGTATAAAATTTTTGGTTCACCTCTGGTTTTTAATGAAAATTCCATACTTATTATTTCTCCAAAATCCTTTAACCGATTCCTTAAAACACCATTTTGAAAGTTAATTTCTATAATATTCTCTACCCTTTATTTGGATGTTTTCTTTTCAAATGTACGACATATTTTGAGACCTGTTATTATGTACTCATATAAGAACACCCAAAATATTTAATTCCATTTCCTCTTTATAATATTTATGTAATATCCTTTAATTATTATATAAGGCAAGATTATGCAACCCATTTCCTTTCATTGAAAATTCATAGGTTTATACCTTATGATTGATTGAATTTTGTAGCATGCATAAGCATGTACATGTTATGATAGGTGTACCTAGATAGTGTTCCAATTCATTGGGTAATGTTTTTTTATTATGAGATAATATGTATGGGATTAGGGAGTAAACCTAATACCTGATGGGACTTTGTCCACCATGTGATGTTGTCTTGGAATTTAGCATTTACTTATGATTTTTATTGTTTTATATTACTACCAAATTCCTATTTTTACATTATATTTTTAAAATATATTCTTTATTATATTCTACCATGTTATTATTCATGAGTATTATCATTTTCAATATCATGTTTTGACATTTGAATCATGCGTTATTCTTCGTTATCATGTTTATTCCCTTAATGGGAATTATAGATCACACATTTATTTTATGGTTTAACTATGTTATCCAATGTAGTTTTAGGATATCAAAGGTATTTATGATATCATTAAAGAGAATAAAATAAAGATGTTGTGTTTTAGTTTCTTTTTTTTATGTATTATGAACCGAGTCTTCCAAAGACACTAGGACTCATGATCTTTATGTGGTGTTTATTGGATGATTATGTTAAAGATAGTGTAATGATATGTTTAAAATAATTGAGTCTCTATATTCATCATGTTATTATAAGTGAAAGTTTGTAGTAAAACTCTATCCATCATCTTTCCAATCCCTTCTTCATCATTTTATTATAAGTGAAAATTTATGTTTGGTGAAAATTTATTTGGTGTTCCTTTACAACTAGTAGGATCATCACAATATTCTTTCTCAAGACACTTCCAAAAATAGATGATATGATTAACAAAAAATTTATCCAATAACATATTTTTTTTATGAATCTATTTGATATTCCATTTAAAATTATTTCAAGAATACTTTAAATAGGTTCTTCCTCTATCTAATGGATTCTCAGATATTTGTTAGTTTTTATATATTGGATAAACCCTTAGAGATATGATCCACTCATTTTATCTAATGAATTCATAGAACCTAATCAGATGACTTTATGATACTCATACTAATGTCTCCATAACATTATGTGTGCTAAAATCACCTAGATATTTCTTTCTGATGAAACTATTTGGAAACCTCAATAACCTCTATCCAATGATCTTGCATTGAAACTTCAGTTTGATGAAAGTTACTTAGAAACCTATTTCTAGTTCCTTTATACAAATACTTATTCACTCAATGATATTTAAACATTTCCTCCAAATATAAAATTGGGTTATAAAAATATTCTTGATCATTCTAGAACTTATATATGATATAGTTTTTTAGAAGCTCACTAAGTTCATACAATATAATTTATATGTCCTTTTCTTCAGCGACAACCTCATTAAAACTTTCTTTTCTCATTATCCATAAGTTATTAACATTATTTTTTGATATTTATACAATTATTTATAATGGAATTCATACATATCTTCTTCCAACATAACTTCAATAGGACTTCACTTCATCTAGGAACCATCAATTTCCTCCTACCTCTCTAATTTTCCTCTAATCAACAAAATTTATCCTTGTCTTATCTCATGAAACCTCCTTAGGACAATGGTTATTTTATCTCCTTACAAGAATCATATTTAAATAATATCCATAAGGCATTATTATGTTTAAACAATAAGAAACAAATCAACAATTATCATCTATTATAGTTTGTTTTATCATTATCTGTCTAATGTAACTATGAATATAATCAGTCAAAAATTTATTTCAATCAGTCATCTTATTGACTCAGTCTTTTTACATAAGTCTACATTATAAAAGTTCCTTTATTGATCAACCAATATTTCATATGACTAATATAATTTTTAATTAAGAATTTATAAATTTCCTTCCACTGTATACTCTATCTGATGACACAATTCAAAAACCTCTTTCTAATGGTTCTATTTATAAATCTTCATCTAATGGACCTTAGTCTGATAGAATCCTTCTGATCACCTCAGTATACTATACTTAACATTTAGTTCCTCTAGTTTCAACTTACCCCTTGCATTAATCACATATTTCTTCATTTGTTTGGATCCACCGTCTCTATATAGTAACAATATGTTTTAAAAATTATTAAGGAAACTTCTTAAGTAAACTTCAAAATGTTGAAAATAAACACACTTCTTCAAAAATTAAACACATGTTTGAGTTATTAAGGCCAAATAATGAATCATCTTAGGTAAACTAAAAGTTTTAAAATAAAATTATTATTTTAAGTAAACAATAATATTGATCTCCATTAAGGAAGAGACACTGTTTTAATATTTCCTAAGATAATATGACTTGAGAACTTCCTTTCTTATTTATCCATTCATCAAAGCTATATTAACTCTCTTACCAAACTTGGGTACTTCATCTAAACATTCCAGTGTATTCTACATTATAACTTCTTTAACATATTGACATCAATGTAATATATCTATTTCATTGAATACCATTGAAAGAAAATACAAATCACACCAAAATTAGGATCTTCAATATTTCCCTTTGTATTTTATTGAAATACATTAAATGCTCTTTCCAAATTAATATATCAATATGTGAATCATTCTCCCCCTTTTTTCTCAAACTTTCCCTCTTATTTACTTTTCTAAACTTCTTTTAATTTTAATTTTTATCCACTTTATTAAAAATAAATATAAAGTTCATTGGAATAAGTTATCAGTTCATTATTAAGCAATATTAAACCAACCATTTTACTCTTAGTCTATGTGAGCTATTCTAGGTGTAGAAAACAAGAGTATTTTATTTAGACAAAAAGTTGTGCCTTACCAACTAATCTTGAAACCTCATAGAATCCGAACTCTTAAAATTTTCTCTAAGGGTTATCCAATTTTATTCCAAGATAAAGATACTAATTAATATATTAAACACTTGTAAGATAGATCAACATGAAACTCATACACTCACTTCAAAAAATATATTAAAAACATTCAAGTGAAACAAACAATATAATAGGCCTTAAATAACATTCATTCTTAAAATTTTCTCATGTCATTACTTAATTGAATTACTCCCCCTTTTTATTAATATTTTTATCTTGAGTAACCAATGGTGAGATATTGATAAAAACATACCTTTTATATTTAAATTTATTCAGGAACATTCTATAATAATTTTATTTTCATGAGATTATGATTCTAGAAGAAAATTCATTATTTTCCATTTGTATTCCCCTATAGGATACTTTTATTACTATCTTAATAGTGAAGAATGTAACACCCCAAGCTTCTACGGTACGTTTCCCTTCGAATAATGCGATAGCGTGTGTTGTACGCAACCTCGAGTTCTAACACACACCACAACTAATTAAACTAGCCGTTGTGAATAGTAATACCTACTTTTTGAAATCATATATATTATATATTTCAAAATGGACTTCATTTTTGGATTCGTAATATCAAAATTAGCCTAGGGTGAAATTTTGGTACATTTCGGATAACTTTCATATTTTGATGAATAGTGAAAATTTCTAAATTTTAATTAAAAACAACTTTTTTAATCAAAATAATTAATAGTGATAAATTATGAATTTGAGTGGTTTTAAAGTATATTTAGAATATATTTTACCATTCAATTTAATGTTTATCATTGGACATAATTTTACAATTAAACCGAACATAAACAAGTGTCAATCTTTTGATAGTTATTATCTCTTAAAAACACGCTTTTTGTTTTGACAGCGGGAATTAATTTTAAATTAATTTCTGCCACTTCTGTGTTTTGAATTTAGGAAAATGGATTCTATATTTGGAATCAGGATGTTCAAATTGTGTAAATAGGTAACTTTTATTTTTACACATTTTGAATAATTACTGCGGTAAATATTTTATTTACCATGGTTAAAGGGTAAATCCGGTAAATAAGGGTTAAAAAAAATAATATTATAATAATACTAAATTACCCTAAAACGTGTCTTAACCCTATTGGTTGATACATGGTCGACCATGGGCATCTTTGGGTCTATTTTGGGACCCTATGGATCCACTTGTAAGTGATAATGACACATTATATTAATAAAGTTAAAATAAAAATAAAAATGGCATAAGCTTACATCTTTTAGAAGAACAATTTTTACATAGGGATATACATGTTGGATTTTCGATTATAAATATTCATTATAAAGCTAAAAAGATTTCCTACATAATGATATTTTATTTATAATTTTTAGACATTATATAAGTTATTTTATTTATGACACAATGATGATGCAGTAATTACTAAAATAGTGAAAAATAAAAATAATTGATCTTATAAATACCCAAATAATTATAATATGAAACTTTTAATGAATTAAACTAATTTTCTATGATAATATGATATATTAGGATTGATTTAATTGACTTTTTTCGAAGTAATCAATCTGTTAGGAGTTTCACAAAAATCAACTATTGAATAGTGTCAAAATTGACATAAAAGAGTTCTTAAAACAAATATTATATTATTAATTGAAATTAAATTCCTAAAAATCTAAGGTTCGGCCAAGAGACTTATATTATGATAGTTTCCTCATTAATGGACCACTTGGGGGTCGCTTGGATGTATATAGTAAGTTTATTAACCATATTATATAAAAATACAAAGAGACATTGTAAAAGTGAAACTAATTAACTTAGAGTTAATACTTAAAGATAAGGTTAATATAAGTACCCAAACCTGTCTAAATTCTATTGGATGAGTTGTTTTCGACCTATCCCCACCTCATCCTTTGAATAGTCAACTTTGGAGCCTTTGTAAACCGAATATGAATTTATTATAAATTAATATTTCTAACTTTTCCAAAGGTGCCCCTCACCCCTCTTATAAAAGGGCACTCCTCCTTCTCATTTCTTCACACCTTCAAAGCCTTTTGGTTCGGCCAAACTCTGCCCAAATACTCTCCCAACATCCCTCAATACAACCTAGAGGCCTTAGTTTGATCAGAAAGCCAACCTAAGGAGCCCTTTTGATCAAATCAAAAGGAAGAACCCGAAGAAGAGGTAATGATTTCACCACCCTTTTCTAAGTTCATTTCTTCTTCCACTTCTTCTTCCTTTGTTCTTACCATTCTGAAATAAAAACTCCAGTATCTCACATATACTGTGATGTTATTATAAATATGGTACAATCATATTCAGTATTCTATCCACCCTTTGAATAACATGTCACCATACGTGCGTACGTACGGCTTACCGTCTCCACGTCGTGGTGTAATTGTTATTCAATATAATATTATTTGGATGGGTATAATAATGATGTGTAACTCATGTAAATAATAAATATAACATGTTAATGATTCTGTATATATTATATACCATCCATTTATATATTATTTTAATATCAAAAGAATGATATTGTCGCTCGTGCGTACGTACGGACTACCGTCTCCACGAACGCGATGAGATTCATTCTCCATCGTATCCATTCAAGTATAATTATCATTTGATGATTTAAAAATGATGTTTAAGGACTGTATATCATTCTGGATATGAATAAGATACAACAACCATGGCTTATGTAACAAAACATATAAAAGAAAATGAGTAAGTTAACTCCCGAAACGACGATAATTCTAAGATATTATTAACAAATCAATGTTAAAAGATCATATATGATATCATATTAAAATATATGATTCTTGTATAATTTAATAACAACTATTTCACCATTATACAGGAGGTTAACCTACCCCAACCAAGGAAAAGTACAAGGTAAGGGTTATTTCACAATCTCTTCATTATCCGAGGTTGTATTATACGTAATAATCTACTGGGATCTCTTTATCATCCACATCCATGTTTCTTTGAAATGTATTTCAAAACATTTTTACTATTTACAAGAATATGGGTTAAAGTCATTTATACCCTTGTTTGACTTTTTATAAGAGGTTTATAAAGGAATCTTTCCGTCGTTTTCAAAACAAGGTCCTTTTTAACCTTTTCGACTGAATTGAGGTAAGAATGTTTTTTTTAACTTATACGGCGGGTGCGGTTATTTTCCGCCGTTATAAAATCGTCAAAGCTTTCCATACAAGCTTATAAGAATATTTTCAAAGAAAATGTTTTATTTTATATGGATCTTAAATGATTTCAAAATAAAAGGAGATACTTCTTTAAAAAGAATGTTGATTTCATCTATGTCAACATCCTTTGATGGATTTTAAGATTATTTGAAGTTGATTTATTATGATACAAAACTTCTATATTGTATTGAAGGTTTTGTGATATGTTTGACTGTGGATGTGCTATTTTTATACCATTCATAGTTTATGGTGAAATTATTGACATTTCGTATGCTAGTTTTAATACGAATGTTTATGTTATGTTTAAACCTTTTCATATGGGAATGCATTGGACTTAATAAGTGACGGGTGGAGCCCGCTATAGCTCCTCGATGCATTGGTAGGTCTCATGAGACAAACTAGTGTCTTGGCACAAGGCCTTGACAAAATCTTATTTGTAGTCTTGGCACGAGGCCTTGGCTATGTGGTTATGATAGTCTGGCATTATGCATTCCAACATTATGAAAGTGGTTATTGATTTTTGCATGTGATTATTCGATTAGTAGAATATCCATGTGAATAAGTAAATGGCATTATTTCATTTTATTTATGCCATACCATGTTGAAAGTTCATGTTTAAAAGGCTTTTGTTTTAGTTATACATTGCCTTAAATGTTTATTCTTATTGATGAAAGTTTCCGCTATATTGTTATCCTTACTGGGCATTTGAGCTCACCCCTTTTCTATGTTTTATTTTTCCCAGGAAGTGAAGATGTAAGTTATGAATGACCTGCAGGGATATTATGAGGGGATTGTAGTGTGGACTGTGGAAACATTATGTTGTTGTAGTAGTTTTTGATTTTATGATGTAATGTAAAACTTATGAATATATCTAGTGTTTCCAAGGCTACTAAACCAATCGGTCTTTCGAGATTTGATCTTTCTTGTGATCATGCCAATGTTATGTAATAATGCACCGACTCTAGGCAACTAGGGTCGGGGCGTTACAAAGAATATATTTAATATATATGATTTAGAAACTTTATGTTGAGATATAACTAAAATGGATTTTTCTTTTTTGGTTGTCCAAACATTTACAACTTATACATCTTCACCATAAATGATCCTTATTCAATATTATACATTGGAATTAAAAATGTAAGATCAAATAAAGATGGGAGAATTATTAAATTCTATATCAGGTATTTACAAAAAACACTTAAATTTCATCAAGTTTGATCCTCCTATAAATTTTATAGTAAACCAACTTAGGAAACATTCTAGGATAAAAAACCCTTAACAAATATTGTCCATGATTGATATCCATTTCACTATCTTAGATTTTACTTCTAAGATCACGATTCACCTATAATTTATTATCTCAAAAGGAAAAATTATAAACAAAATGTTTTAGGGGATAAGGAGGCTCTTCCATACATATCAATGTGAGCAAAAAAGTTGAGATAATTTTCTCAACCATGTTGCTCCATCTCCTTTAGTATCCTTGATTTTACACCTGAATTTTAGTTTTGTGATATATTGTGGCATTGTGGATCTTTTAACATCCCATTATTATTTGTGTAGATAAGTTTTCCCATTAATAGTATTAATAGATTTTTTATTTTTAATCCTTTTAAGGAACAATTTTTGTTCTGGTAGAATAGTTAAAAAACCTTTTGTACTACGTCCATATTTCATACATACCAGACATAGAACTTATTTAACATAAGATTTGTATTTTATTAAAAACCTATCATATACTTTTTCTTTCTCATTTGGACTATTTTATTTTAGTTTTTCACTATAATTTTCTTGTGATTCTTTAATTTTACACATTGTATTTAAATATTATACCCAAATGACCAACATATCATTAGGAACATTGGTATAAATTATGAGTTATCAACATGTATTCTTCTGAGTTCTATCCTTATTATTATTTATTTTGAATGATGAAATTTTCTTAAAATTATTTGATTTATAATCCAAGTACTTATCATATTTCCTTTATGATATCTTCTTGAGAGAATTTGTTTCTTACAACATTACTCTGCTTACTTACCAAGGATGCTTATTCTTTCTTAACCAACTTCCATGGTCATATTTTCCTATCAAATTTAGATACATGTTGATATGAGAACAAAAAATTCTCGTGACCAAAATCTTTTCCAACATCATTGGTATTATTTAACATTCTAAATAAGTTCACAGTATTCAAAATTTTCTTAATTTGTGAATATTTCTTCTCCATATTTGATTTCCCCCCACCGGACATGGGTTTCCTCTGTGCCTTTTCATTTAGAGTATTTTACCAAAAACCCAATGCACAATACCTGAATTTGTTATAGAACCAACACTAAACCACACAAATTTATATTATTATATATTTTTTATGATGTTTTGGGTCTTCTTCATAACTATTTGGGCTCTTCATGGGGGAACAACTTCCACACTCTTTTTCTTATTCACCCTAATCATAGTGGTTGGATTTTTATCACCTTTCTTCACCCATATATGTACATATGTTTTTTCTAAAATGAAATATTCATGAAAATATATTTATTAAAATTATTAAAAGATATTATGGATATTACCTATTTCTTCACAACAACTTTAAATATAACATTAAACAAAGCCACTATATTCTTATCACATGTTGGAGGTTTTTAACCTTATAATCCTCCAACGAGCATTATTTACTAGCAAAAACATTATATTTTTTTTAAGACTCAATATATGTCTCTTTAATATTAAAAAACTTCACTTACAATTCTATACATCTCATATTGAGGGTGTTTTTATAATCTCCATTCATAATCACCTTTACTTTATAAACCCTCACCAATCTTTCAACTTCCTATTCATTTGGTTTACCTTTGTTTTGTAACAAAGATTCAAGTTAATTAAACTTATTTTATTTTACTTCCAATTATAAATCAATGACCTCAATGATCCTTTATAACTTTTCTTCAAGTTCTTGGATTTTTTCTTCCAAATTCTTCACGACTCTATCTTTTAGTTCAACTAATTCAATCCAATTGTTTTAAAACTTTGATGAACTTATTTTAAGCACCACAATTTTTGTTTCAAAAGACCCTACTTGCTTAGTGGTATTTATACATTCATGAACCTTTTATTATAAGTCCTTATCCATATTATATATATCTTCTTCCATCTGGGGGATATCATCCTATATACTTTGAAAGAATCCACAAAAAGAGAGACTAGTTATTTGGGAATTAAATATATAATATCTTTCAATATACTAAATGATATATCTTGAGAAGTTTTAGATAGATCATTATCACCACTTATGATAAGATATTTTTCTTGAGGATAGTTTGTACAAGAATTTTCACATACCTCATGATCACCTATGGTGGGAATATTTTCATTCTACTTGGTGGTAAATTTAACCACCTATTATTTACTTTCTAGTACATATATCTCGTCATTGTTAGAAAGGCATAGAGAAATTGATACTTTATCTTCTTTAGGAAAGAGCAGTATCTTATTCAGTTTTATTTTTTAGTTATTTCTCATTTTCATCATGGACTTTGTAGAAGTAGTGTTATGTTATGAGACAATTGAATCTTCACCAAAACTGTGATTCATTGTTAGTATAGGAAAGAAACTGAAATCATGAAAAGAGAATAACTTCAATGTAGAGAATATAATAAAGGTGAAAAAACCCTTTGATACAAATTGAAACACATTGGTATATACTCAACACTGAGAGGGTGGGGGTTGAATCAGCTTTGGAAACTTTTTAACCAATTATAAATTTTATCCTTTTACCTTTTAGACCTATAAGGATATCGATTCTCCTATTCACTTTTTCTTATTATATGAAAGTATATAAAACCATGTAAAAGATGGCACATGATATTTTTTTCAAGGTTCACTAATCAATAAGAGTATCTATTCCTTACAGAATATGGTGATTTCTAGTATACATAATACCACTATAATGAGATACATATTATAGTGGTTAGATAGAAAACGATCCTTAGATTATGTTTGGTTAACTACACTTTAGGAGGGGGTATGAGAATAATACAAAATCCTAGGATAAGTTATGAACCCATAAAAATTTTAGATCCTCAATATTTATTTATACTTATATATAGATAGTCTCTAACTTCTTAATTTTCTTTATAACACTGATAAATCTTCCACTTGTTAATGATTCCATTGAATGTCATAGTGATGCGTTGTTCTTCACTTACTTTTTCTTCACTTATTGCTTGATCATCAGTGGGAAAGAAAATTTACTTATTTTTATTACTTAATTTGGAAACAGTTTATCCAATATTTCAATTCAATCTTGTCCATTTGATGCATATTTTTCCAGTGATTGTTTGACCAATCCATTTTCTCCTTTTTTTGAAACACCTTTTCATCCGGTATTGTCAGTCTGATGTGAATCTGTCTAGTAGAAGTTCATCTATATCCTTATTCTTTTTCCAATTCATATTATCCCCAATTTAATGGAAACTTTATCCTAGTATCTCGATGATACCTTCTTCATTCAGTTATCTATTTCTCCATCTGAGGCTTCTACTCCATTTGGTTCCCCCTGCTCTATCTGATACCTCTTCATTTTATACTTTAACCCAAATGAGATTTTTCTCATGATTTGTGGTTGGAAATTACTTAGGATACTTTAATTATTCATCATGACTCATAACTAAACAACTCTATATATCATCACACATTCATAATGCATCATTAACCCTTTATATAGTCAATCGTTCTATGATTTGTTTACTGTGAGTCATGAACTTAAAATTAAAACTCCCTATTTAAACTTTGAGATTCTTTCTCAAATATTTCACCATTTGAATTCCTTAAAACTTCCTAAAATATGGGAATCAACTAATATTCATAGGAAAATTCCATATATATAAACATTAATGTTCTTCTTAAATACCCTTGAAATATCATCTAGAATCACAATATTCCTTATTTATTATCTAAATGTTGAACATACAATTCAATATCACCATAATTTATGACCTTACAAAAACATCAAAAATACATTTGAATATTTCATTTTGTAAAAATTCATAGAAATTATTCTATTTGGTAAAAATTCATCAGGTGTTCCTTTATAAAGTTTTAGGATTATCACATAATTGTTTCATAAGAATCTTCCTCTAAATGATGATATGATTCAAAATATTTCATTTGATAAAATTCTTTGTTTGATGACTCTATTCGATATTCCCTTTGAAATTATTTCATGCATACTTTCATAAGGAGTTTCCTTTATCTAATAGGTTCTTAGATTTTAGTTAGTCTTCCTCTATCTGATGAACCCTTGTCGATTTTCTATTATCCTTCTATCGGATGACTTATAAGAACTTTTTGACCTGACATTATCATAACCATCCTTATGTATCATAAAATTCTATGTAATGAAATCACTCAGATACTTTTATCTCATGAAACTGTTTGGAAACCTCATCAACCATTGTTTGATGATATTTCATGGAAACTTTAGTCTGATGAACATTACTCAAAAACCTATGTATGATAAATTCATATGGAGACTTCTTCATTTTAAGATCTTTACATATTTCCTCTAATTTTTTATTTTTTCAGAAACATGTTCTTTATTATTTAAAACTTATGTCTAATTGATTCCTATTGATGAATCTCCAAGTTCATACAACATACATCATATATCTTTTTTTCAGCTACAAACTCATCAACACTTACTTTTCTCACTCGCCGAAACTTATTAACTTTGTTATTAATCATTTTATAAGTATATCTAATAGACTTAATATAGAACTTCTTCCAACATAACTTCAATAGCACTTAAATTCATTTAGGAACCATTAAGTTCCTCCAACCACTTAATACTCCCCTGATTAGTAGACTTCATCCTTATCTTATCTGATGAAACTTACCTGTTACAAAGAGGATTTTATCTCTTTCCAAAATTTATATTTGAGCCATAACCGTAAGTAATTATGATGTTTAAACAATAAGAAACACACTAACATGTATCAACTAATTTTTATTCTAATCATTATCTATCTGATGTAACTATGAATGTATTTATTCAAACATTTATTTCCACTTTTAATCTAATTGAATCAGTCCATTCAAATGAGTCCACTTATTATTATAAATGTTCCTTTAGTGATCTCCAAATATTTCCTAAGATCGATGGACTTTTCATTGATGAATTTATAAAATTCATTCTATTTGACACTATATCTAATGGTTTAATCCATAAACCTTTATATGATAGTTCTATTCATAATTATTTTTCTGATGGACCTCAGTTTGATAGACTCTATAAGATCAACTAATTATTCTAGCCTTTACCTTCAGTAACTCTAGTATCAGATTCTTCCTTTTATTAGGAACATATTTCATTATCTATTCAACTTTGAACTATCTGTCTAGTAACAACATATTTGAAAACTTATTAAGGAAACTCATTTAGAAAACTTCATAAACATCATAATGTTTATAAAGAACATTCTTCTTTAAAAATAAAGTATATGTTTGAGAAATTAGGATAATATTTTCAAACATCTTAGGTAAAATAAAATTCTTCAAAGAACATTCACCTTTTAAGTAATTAATAATCTCCATCTACAATAAGGTAAGAAAACCGGTTAAATGTATATTAAGATAAAAAGACTTGATCACTTACATTTTTCTTCATATATTCATCCAATCTACATAAAATCTATTACTATGATTTGATACTTCATCAAAACTTTCTAGTAGCTTCTTATTTTTAACTTCTTTAACACATTTAAATTAATGAAATATTTATATTTCATTGAAAATCATTTAAAACCAATGATACCTATTTAAATCCAATAAAAATCATACAAAAACTAATCTCTTAATGGCCCCCTCTACCCAGGGACCATCCCAAGCCCTCAATTCCTACCCAACTTAGACATTAATGGGTGGGGTCTAACTCAAATTTAAAACCCCCTTGACATCCCACTAAAAAGTTCTGAAAAACATCCATGAACCTCACCTGGGTTTCATCCCACATCTCCTAAGGGAGATATCCCAGCCAGTCACCCATAGGAATCCCCTATCAATAATTCATATCGATTTCCAAAGTACTTATTCCACTCTAAGTACACACCAAGACTCATCTCCATCCTCAGGTGTGAGATCCTTGTCAATCATGAGGCATTAAACCATCTATTCTATCAACACTCAGCCAGAAGACTCTCATTCCTACCAACTAGATCTAGTTCATCACCTAGGTTGTCCCACATATCATCTCATATCCTAGGACCTCTAATAGGTCTCTAATTAGATCAACCAAAACACTCAAACCTTAGAGAAATAGTTTCTAGGAGACCCCAAGTTCACCAAAGTTATTATGGGCACTTAATTCAAGTATAGAAGGTATAATGAACTTATATTCCATCTACCCATATAGCTATACTGGCATGAACACCCATGAATAAACATCCCTATGTAATTTTTTATAGGGTACAACTACTTAGGACATATAGTTAACCTCTCACTGAGCTTCATCGATCCCCATACAAGCCCAAAATGCCTCATCCATGCTTCTAAGAACTTCTTTCATTATCAATGTCACAAATAATAAATTATAAACAATTATTATTAATCCTTCAATTATTTAATTAGGAATACATCCCCAAAAACACATTTTTCATCATCTTCTTGTCGAAACCTCATGTAATGGGGTGTGTTCCACTCTTTACACACACATAAACCCAAGACACAAAAAATCCCCAAACATTACTCACAATTCAACAACCAATTTCACTTAATTTAGAAAAAACTATAAATAAATTCATATAGTGATGTACCTTAAATGGAATGATGTATGACGATGTTTAGACATCATATTGGGTCCCCCTTTATGCAAGATAAGAAAAACCCCCTTCCAAATTGGCTAATTCTACCATGATCTGGGGGAATCAGTACTAAAACCATAAACCAAATTGATTCTAAGTCAATGAACATTAATGATAAAGAATAATAGCTTAAGGAATAGACACCCTACCTTAAATATTCCACAAAATCACACACAGAATCACCCCAGATCAATTGGTAAGAAGGGTAGGAAGATATGGGGGAGCACTGACTATAAGGCCCTCCCTGGTCATCCAAAAATGAGGGGGGTCTGATCCCCCATTTATATTTTAAAAAAACACTCATACAAATTTCACTATAAGAACTATGGTTCATGAAATAAACCACATAGGTAGAGGGACCCTCCCAATATCCAAGAGGCATTCATGTCATGAAAATATATCCATACTGTTAATGGGCTTATGGTAATATTTTTTTGTTTCCTGACCATGCCTCCCTTATCCAACACCCTATCAGACACTCGAGACAAAACATGAGCCTTAAACCCCCCTCCAAAAACATATTTTAAGGGAATCCAAACTCTCATAATCACATTCTAAGTCTACGATTTCAAACTGAACCTGTCACTAAACAAAAAATTCAAACTTTCTCCAAAACATAACAACTTGGAAATATACTATGCATTACATAGCTCAATAAGACATAGAGTTGATTGGTTTATGGATCACTGCTTTAAAGAAGTCAATACCACCCCTTATACAAAAATTATTTATCTTTACTATCATGATGGGGGAGAAAATATGATTCTAATTTTAGTCTCTTTTAATTGTTCAAGTGGGAGAAAATTCATATTCTACATGAAATTAAAATTTATGGTATTGATAAAGAAATACAAAGGTAGTGATTTTTGAACCCACTTGAGGATTTTTTTTATAATTATTTTAAATACATTTTAAGGAGGTTTGAGTTTATTTGAGTTGATATGGAGTGGATAAATTATTCCATTGAGAAATCTGAAGATCAATTATAGAATTCTACATCTATATGACATTCTTGGAGGTCTCTAAAACATACCTTTGTTTGAGAACTTTAAGGTAAATCTAAACTAATTGAATGGTTCAAATGTTAACTAAAATGTATGGAATTGACAAAAAATCCAAAGGAAAAGATTAATTGACACACTTGTGGATGGTTTTTTATTTGTTTTCAATAAATTATAAAGAGGTTTTAATTGATTTGAGATGAACTAGAGTGGATATAAGAGTATTTTTAGAACCCTTAAGGTAAATTTTGAATGTATGAACCCATATGATATACTTTGAGGTATCTAGAAGTTACCAATTTTCAAGATCTAGAAGGCAAGTCAAAACTAATTGAAAGGATTAAAAGTTAAATCAAATGATACTATACTAATAATTAAAATTAATAAACAACATGATTATTTGAAAATAATTCATGATTCATGATGAATTAAAAATTTAGAATCTTTGAAAGAAGGGAGAAATTATTGAACCCACTTGAGAATGATGTTGTATTTGTTTTCCATACATTATAATGATATTTTAATTGATTTGAGATTAGTAAGAGTGGCTGGATGATTCCATTGAGAACTTTGGAGATAAATTTTGAATGACTAAATCCATATAAATCAAAGCATATCATCAAGAAAATAATTTCATAATTTTTATTCAAGGTTCTCAATTGACTCTCCCAATCACTTTGGATCTTCTCAAATAAATTCAAACCTAATTAGAATGTATTTAAAAAAATAAAACATCATCCTGAGGTGGGTTCAACACTAAATTTTTTTATAGGATAAGAAAATGGGCATTAAATCGGCTTGACATTACCATATATGATAATGTAATGTATGTTTCTTAGTTTTAGGGTATGATTATTGTGTATCATAGAGTATGATACATAAAAACCCATGGTTTTGATTTGTGTTGTAAGATTTTATATAGATGATATCATAGGCTTTAAATGAAAAATGAGTTTTATATAAAAGAATAATTTCTTCATAATTATTTAGAGTATAACATAAAATATTAGGCGTCTTAGTGCCGATGTGTAAAGGTTACACCACTGGAAACCTTTATGTATCAAGGTTTTCAACTGAATAAGCCTTTATGTATTCCTTTTATATATAAGTGAATATTTAGTGATATAAAAGGGTTACATGATATGTAAGGATTAATCAAGTTGATATGTAATGGTCCAAATGTATAAGGGTTACCGCATAACCTAAATATATAAGGGTTGTGCCTTTACTGCAATAATGAAAACCTAGATACATAAAGGTCACCTTTCTCTAACAATTTACCATAAGTGGTGATATGGTTATTAGTCATAAAATATGTCTGATAGAGCTTAAATGGATTACATACTTTATCCTTATGAATCGTATTGTACCAATCCTCCTATATCATAAAATGTTTTTCATAATTTTTTTTCTTTAAATTTAGTTATGAATTAAATTATATATTTCTTAAATTATTTATAAATTATAACAAAAGGAAATTTGGGATATTTATTAATTTATAAAATGTTTATAAATTAATTAATTACAAAATATTTATAAATAATTAATTAAATTTTTATAAATATTTTTTAACAAATATTTCACAATATTAAATGTGAATACTGAAACACCTTTTACTAATTATAAATTATTCATTTTAATTTATAATAATTTTTTTTAGAAATCATAAGAGTGATTTATAAGGAGTTTATAAATAAAAAATAAGTCTAAATATAAAATAGTTCACATTTAAAATTAAAAATAGTTGATAATTATTAATATAAATTGTTTAAATTAAAGGCCTTTTTTGAGAATATGTTTAACCACATAAAAAGAAATTTTGATTATTGATTTGATAAGGGTTTGAATAAAAAATTAAATATTTTATATTTAGATTATGTAAATTGTTTATATAATAGAATTTAAATATAAAATGTTTGTATTTCATTTAATATCATATATTTAAAGTAAATTTCATATGAAAAAATTTGAATGATTTCATACTAGTGAATGAATAAAAAGTGTTTATATTAAATATTAGGAAATATCTATAAGATTAGCTAATGTTATAAAGTGTTTATTTTTTTTATTTATGAATTGTTCATAAATAATGTAACACATGTTTAAATACTCAAATATTTGATTTATTTAATATTAAATTATTTATTATTCGTAGTTATAAATTGTTTATATTATGAATATGTGTATCCTCTAGTTTAATGTTGTTTAACTGCTTAAAAATTATCATATATTCATTTAAGGAGTTTCATGCTAGGTATGATAAATGAATTTAGGTTTCTTTTATATTAACTTTGGCTTTCATTGAGTTATGATCCTAAATTAAGTATTTACTAATTATTTATACATATTTTGGGTAATAATTATGATTGGATTGAGATATCTCTTGAGTGAAGTATCATTGGGAAGAGGGTCTTTGGTTTGGACTACTAATTGTCATAGAGGGTTATACCTTATCTAAAAATGCTAGGAATGACTATTTTTTATTCCAATATTACTCATGTATTTTTTTGATTTCATATTGTTTTAAAAATTTGGGGTCGGGACCTCTTTTTATTATGAATGAAAAGACCTACTTTTTTTATCTAGGTGGAGGGAGACCCATTAAATAGCTTATAATCCAAAGGAAAAATTTCCTACAATATGCTGGCATCATCGCCTGCCTCTGTCATGCCTGATTCACCACCCCCAATGTCATCACTTACATTGATGCCCACAAAATTCCCCTAATGGGCTTGCTAGGATTTGAAAAATGGTCATTTGGATGCAGTATTATAGTTGTTACCAATCATGATCTACCCTAACTACTTGATTTGTTATAAATATAAGATGTTAAATGAAAGGGTTTCATATACCTTATTCATAGGATGAATTTGTATGTTTATGGAAATAATTGAATTTTAATTTGGGTTAGTAACACAAGTTATGAGTTGTGTAAAGGGTTATACACAAATATGGTTTGAACATATTTATTTGGTGGATGGAATATGATTAAAAAAACTAAATCATTATAATCATGCATACATATGAAGATAATTCATGAGATAATATGGTGATATTAAATCCCCTTTAAAATACTAAGTGCTAGATTCCTTCGAAAGTAGAACTTATCAAAACCTCAATCATCCAATCAGGTAGGTCATTCAATATTTGAGTGCCCCTGAGTTATCTCATATAAGTAAAATTAAGTAATGAGGTGAACCTAACCATTATGTTCCTTGTTTTATATGTTTACCCTGGGTTACACTTAGTAGGGAAACCATAATTGTTAGGATACCATAAGAATCAAGTTGAGAAAAATTATATGGGGAATTGGACAAAGAGTTGTCCACTCAACTATCTATGATTCAAAAATGGTATGATTGACAATAGTTATATACTAGATATTGTCATAACTTATTTATGTGAGATCCACTATAATTCATGATGAAATATAGATCTTATCCCACTTTTGAGTATGTTGAATTTAAAAGGGGACATCATTTTAGTGGGGTAACATTTAATAAAATCCCTTATTAAATTAATGTAAAACATAATAACCA
The DNA here is from genome assembly GCA_963277665.1 of Viscum album. Lineage (NCBI taxonomy): Eukaryota > Viridiplantae > Streptophyta > Magnoliopsida > Santalales > Viscaceae > Viscum > Viscum album. Next base: position 1,039,403,990 of record OY728123.1, on the reverse strand, counting down.
TACTATAAAAGTTTTTATTGTATATAAATTACTTTAAAATCATCAAAATTAACTTTAAAATCAATACATGAAAAGGATAAGATTAAATTAAGAAACTCTAAAGAATAGTAACTTAAGAAATGTTCTTAAGTAAAAGAAAATTAAATGTGTTAAAGAAACCACTTTATCATACCATAAAGTCACTTTTATGTGTTCTTATGTATTATATAACATGTTCCCTTAAGTTCTAGGTATTTAGAGATACTATTTTTTGATTATTGGAAAAAATTTATAAGAAACACGGTTACCACATGGTTTTATAAAACATGCGACCAAATTTTACAGGTATGTGAAGGTTAGAATCGGGTGGAATTCATATGATTACTACATGGTTGGATAAACCATATGGGTAAAACATGAGTCCAGATCAAATATGGGTATTTTTTTCTTTTTGGAGGTTTTTATTAGGGGAAATCCATATTCAATATCCCCATTTTCGAGGGTATATTGATAGGGATTCCATGAAAATTAAATCTTCTTCCTCTATTATCAAGGGTAGATTTATTCATGATTATTCAATGTAAATCTCTATAATCTTCTTATTATTCCTTATATATTCTTCATCCTACCATTACTTATTATTATTATTATTATTATTCTTCCTTTTCTTAATGGACATGTTAGTAAAAACTAATGTCTAAGGTTGGTCCAAACATGAGGTTTTTGATATCTAGGTAATGTGAAGCTTCTTGTGAAACCTACTATATCATTGTTCATCAAATCTAACAATATTTATTTGTATCAAGGCGGGTGGTTCTATGTAATTCCATTTATTTAGAATTCCATGTGTTCATAAGATTTCAAAACCCATATTTTAATAAAAAAATACTTATAAAATATAATGTTGATGAAGTTATATATTTTTTTTCTTATGTTGTTATTTTATAAGATTGATATAAAATTATATATTCAATGGATAAAAAGTATATACACATATAATTAACTTGGGTGAACTATAGGTTTTTTATGAAATCCTTAAGAGGTGTTTTAAAGGAGTTAATAATTAAAGTGATATTTTAGACTTCCAAATGATTTTCAAATGATTTCCTATGTGATATTTTATGGATTTAAGGGTTTTTTTAAAGATTTAATGAGTTCATTTGGATATAAGTGTGTTTTTAATTAATATTATTGAATTTATTTGACATGTTCTGGTGATTACATGTGTTTTGACATATTCTCATGTTATTATAATATAGTTAAATTGATATTTGATTCATATTAAGATATTTTGGCCATGTTAATTCAATTATTGAGATCTTATTTGAGTTGATTGTGACTTATAATCAAATAATGGTTTCAAAATGGCTTTCAAATAAGGTTTTATATATTTTACATGGTTGGATTATAAATAAAAGCCTATTTGGAACATTATATCAATTTTTTTCATAAAATAGTCTATATCCTTGGCTTGATTCCCTTTCATTATTATTTACATTAGTTTATGCATATTTTGAGATAATGTTGTTTGTAGATTAATGATAATGTGAATAAAAGGAGGTTTCTTATTATAGGTTGCGGGGAGGTGAGTGAGGGATGATATTATGATGGATTGAATTTTTTATTTTTATTGATATGTGATTAATGGGTGTTAAAATATTCCCTCGCCTCCCTTATCTATCTTAATGGGAAACCTGGGTACTTATGTGGGGTGAATAGGATAAGTACCAAAAATAATTGACATGATTTCCCTAGCCTTGGTTTACATTAAAAAACTAATTGAAAATTGACATGATATGTATAGTGTGGAATGTTCTTGGGGTGTACCCTTTATTCTAGGCACTGAAAATGGTCTCCATAAAGGTGTGTGTGAAATTAGATATGATTCAGTTTACTTATTGAGATATTAAGATGATCCTAACATGCCTTGACCTTATATACCTAAAGGTATATCCCACAATTCTTGATTGAGATATTCATTTACATAGTTTTCCTTTCATGGTTAAATTGTTATAAAGAATGATATATACTATTGAATTGGATTTACTTATTGATAAGCCCAGATTATATTATTTATTTTAGAACTAATTTACTCTAGTTATTATTAAATTAACACACTATGTTATCTATTACCTCTCCTCCATTAAGCTGACTTATTTTGATTTCATAAATTTATATATGTGATGTTTACTATCTAAATTCATGTTTATATAGAACTTTATCCTTGAGTTGTGTGGTTTTATTGCTTTCTTATTTATTTTATTCCACACACATGTCTACATCATGTTTTTAGTTTATTTTTATTTATTTAATTATTTTAAACCCATTTAACAAATGAATTTAGAAAATAAAAGGGGAAGTATATTTTTTAAACAGAATTATTATTACCCCTTAAAATAAAGATATTTTTTTAATTCTTTTAAAAATGTTTTTCAAATGAATTTCCACAAACTAATCCTCATAATTTAAAAGTGTGGGTGTGGTTTTTAAAAATGGGTGATGAGGTGCGTATATGATTTTATTTAGATAAAATATAAAAAAATAATTTATGATATGTATTTAAAAATAGAATTTATAGACTGACTTATAAAAATAATATCATAGGATATTTTATTGGTGGAAACCTACTGAGAATATTATCTTATACCCTACATACACACCCTAGTGTGTATGCAGTTATTATAAATTCTATAAATGCACAAGTTATGTTCTTATGTGGATGAAATGAACTATTTTTCATGTTTCTGGATGTATTGGTATACAATGGTGTCCTTAGGTTATAGTGTAATGATCATATGATAACTTAGGTTTAGTGGTTCATCTTGGATGATTGATGTATCAACTACTTCAGAAACTTTCTTTAATTTTGGTCACTTATGTTCTTGTTCCCATTATGTATCTTGATTTATGTATATTATCATATGTTATTTTGGTTGTTTACATTTTTTATACATCATTATTATATATATAAAAAAACTTATTTTATTACGCATAATAGTCCAAACCATGGACACACCATATAAGATTCTTGATAAAACTCTCCTGCTTATTTACTGATATTTAGATCTAGAAATAATTCCCACTCCATTATTTTTAGTGCCCTAAAACTAGTATCTAGTCTCGAGTGATTGGGAATATACATTGGGATTTTTCATCGGATGATCAGGGTGATGTGTTAGGTTGACCTATGTTGGTTTATTCACCCTTCATATGTGAAAAACTATAGAAGTTATTCAACATTTTAATCTAGATACATTTGGGATAATATAATGATTCAATTAGGGTTTCAAAGTTATTAGATGAAAAAAAAATACCTAAGTAAATTTAGTCTTTGCCTATATACTCAATGTGATTGAGTATTATAATGACTTAGCAAAACTAGAGATATCCTCTAATGATTATTTTTATTATGGAATTAATTTTATTCACGTGAAAGGAAATGTTCAATAAGATTAATGAATTCAAAAAATGTTTACCCTATTATTATCAAAGTGTTGAGGATCGTTGAACTAGGCATATGATGTCTTGGTTTTGGTGCTATGTTGATAGTATAAGTGGGTAAAATTTAAACTAAAAGAAGAAAAGTTAATTAAAAATCCTAAAAATATTTATTCAAGTAGTCAGTCAAGGTCATTAAAACCTATAGTCACTAGGAAGGAGTAATTATATCATATGATATAGTGGCCTGAGATACATAAAGGGGTTTATGAAACTCTATGGAATGAACATGTCAGTTACCAATTTTATAGATATTAGTTCTTTAGTTTTGAGGATATGCCATACCAAATGTATACTTTACAAATTTTACATGTATAAAAGAGTTAAAAATCTTGGAATGAATTGATAGAGCTAGTAGTTTTCATTCAAGTGATAAATAAAAGAGAATTTATATTAGATATTTAAATGTAAAGGAATTTATCAAGATCATATGAATCTATGTAAAGGATGTTAATAATTATCTCATTTATCTCATGTGATAATAAAAGTTTTTTTATTAACAAGAATTTGTTATAAAAAATATGAGATAGTGGATTCTATACACGTGGTTTATGATTCATAAAATCTTATAACATATTTTAAAAAATGGATAAGGATAATTTTTTTTATTGAGGATAAAAGGGTTTATCCATATTTGTTTATTAAATTTAAGGAATTGAGATTTAACTACCATTAGTGGAATATTTTAAAGAATTGAATTATTTTCAATAAAATGATTCAAACACATAGAATTTTATATAAGATATGTAAACAATAATTTATTTGTTACATATTCTTATTAAAAGGGAATAAGTGTTAATTTCTAACCCAAAGAAGTTTTTTTTAATCCTAGCATGATATTTTGAGAAGAAGATAGTGTCTAATAGGAAAGTGGGAGTATGTTTAAACTTACTGGATTTCAAAGTTAATAAATAAAATATTATTCCAATCAAAATTAAATATTAATTTTACTTAATATAATAAAATATTTTTCGGTATGGTGATAAAGAGAAATGTAAAGACTTACTTTTAGATACCATAATAAAGTGAATTTCATTTTATCCTAAATGAGTTTAGGATGTACTGGTAAGTGATAATGTAATTATTTATATATATTAAAAAATTATTTCAAGGGAAAATTAGGATGGGATATGTTAAAATATTGACGATGATATAATTATAAAATGTTTTAAGTAGACATAGATTCCATTAACATCATAACATTTGATGTTGCTGAGCAAAAGAGTTTTAATATGTTCATGGAGATGAAGCTTAGGAATATGATTGAAAAATATCACTATTATTAAAACCAGATTACATTATAAATGTTACTAAATAATATTTTAGTGTGAGGAATTTATTAGGTAGTCACATAGATATGTGATAGGAATTGAAAATATATTTAATGAGTTTAACCAGACATCCTAATGTATAGTAAACATAAGGTTGATCTAGTAGTCTATCATATATGATATGATAGACTAGTTCTTATGTATGGTTTTGTTAAGTATTATTATTGGAGTTTAAGGATATAAAATATATTATAATATAAAAACATAAATCTTTTATTTATCAACTTTTTATTGTGGTTTTATACATTTATATATTGACATACATTTCATAAAGTGAAATGATAATTGAACTCTCAAAGTATGACATTGAGTTATCCCTAACCAACGTTTTTCATGGAGTATTATAGATTATGGAAATATATTAACTTTAACATGAGTAATATTCTCATATCAAGATACATAATATTCTTATGAGGCACAAAATAGAGTTTATGTGTTGGATAACCCACCAAATATACCACATAGAGTGTCATACAACATATCCTTGGTACACTAGTGGTGCATGGATCATATTTAGAGTCCCCATTACCTGAGGTTGGAAAGTTACATAACATGAAAAACTTTATACTTTGATACATTTCTTACTAATTTTTAAAGGCTTAGCTAATTAGGGGGTGGTTGGGTATGTTGCTGGTCATGTTGTCCGATAGATCTCAACCAAGAAGGGATTTTTCCTCTCGTATGATGGTCATGACATCCAAGTCCTTGATTAAGATAGAATAAAGAAGTTTATGGGAATACCTAGATAGTATATATGATGGTTTTATTTATTTTGGTGATAGGCATGTGATGTGATCATCTATAAAGGTGAATGAAATGTGATATATTCATTGACCTAGTTAATAGATGCTCAGAGAATCGAGAACATATGAGTTGGTTATATGGGATTGAAATACTCTATGTCCATTGGTCATTTTATGTCTTGGAAAAAGGGATCATATGAGAATGAATTCTTGTATATGATGCAACTGGTGGACACAAGTATATAGATACATGTGTTTGATGGAGATCACTCCAGATCCCTTTATATTCTAAGTAGAATTTATTCTTTAATAGAGGCCAATTTTGGTTTACGTTTATTAATATGATGATTCATATTTATTATCAAAGATAAAAAATCCCATGGGATCACACATTGTGGTTGACTAAATGGGGATTTATTTTGACTAAGAGATCTTATATAACAGTGTTTTAGAGTTAATGTAAATGAATTTTGGATGGATATTCAGAAGGATTACATATGATGTGATATATAGTGTAGTTATTAATAGCTCTCCAAAAGTGTTTTGGAATATATCCAAAATGAGTTATGGATATGGTTTCACAAGTTATTGTATGTCATTAAATATATGGTGAAATTATATAAAGTATATGATTCTTTATTTCATGTGAGAGATTGAAGGAGATATACCCTAAATCCCAGCATGTATGTTATACATATTAGCATATATTTTAGTGTATGCTACTAGGATATCACATGAGATAGTATTATTATTTCCTGGAAATTAAAAATGATATGAGGGGTATATAATTTATTCTATGATATTAATGGTACATAAACATTAAAAATTAATATCTTAGAATTTTCCACTTATGACAGTTGTTATATAAATGTTTTATATGTTGAAACAAAAGAGAGATTAGTGTATTCATAAAACAGTTGCATTAATAGGATGAATGACATTTACTCATGCATTATAATGAATGAATAAATTCATGAATTCCTGAGGAGTTTCCTTAGGGGATATTTAAAGGGTCTAATACCATGTGATGGTGTGTAGATAATATTTACCATACTTTGATTAATACTATCTCTTGATATCTTACCTCTATTCCACTTCAACCTTATCCTTCATGTGGTACAAGCCTTCCATGGGTGACAAGAGGATCCTAGTTGAGTTTCGAGTGATTTAATACATCTTATGGATACCTATGGAGTAAGGATTATATTCATTTACCTATCATGAAATATTCACCAACCACAAGTAATTAAGATTGAAACAATAATTCTATAGTGTAATGTACACATACAACAATTTATTCATTTTACACTTTTTCATGATTTCATTTATCAAGCATAATTTTCTTGTATTTGAGTTTATAATTTGTTTATGATTCTAGGTATAAGTGTCATACAGTCCCATGAAACCTAAAAACAAGGGAGGATACCCTATAATATAGACCATTTGGAACACATATAGTTGACTTGGGTGAAGTGTCACCCAATTTGGAGGTCTAGGTTGATGAACACCTATTTATGCGAGTTAAGAGATGGGGAAACCTAGATATGTGACATATGGGAGTGGGAACCTAGGTTGGAGTTCTAGGGTAATGACCACTCAATTTCTCCTTAAAGGATGGACATGGATCCACTTTGGGAAGACTTGGGAATAATTCTTCTTTGGAAAGACCTAGGTGAAACTCCACTTTGGTAAGAAATGTGCATGGATCCAATTTGGTAATACCAAGATGTGGATGCACTTTTGGAAGAATTACGTTATAAAGTATATATCCCATTATTTTCATCTCATTTCCATATTTATTGATTCAAAAATCACTTGTCGGTGTAAATAAAAGACATCAGGTGTATAAGGAAGAGTTTAGTTAACTCAAGTTATCTTAGTCCATCTTATTTATCATAAATGAGGAATCTGGGGGTCTTTTTATAGAAAATACATATATTGGTAACCCAACTATGGTTGGTGACTGATGTGGAATTATTTTATAACACTTTTAAACCTCTATTTTGGTGAAATAAATGTTTTTTATATTTAATGTTTTGTTTATAATAGAGAATATTTTAATTGGGAACATATCTAGTTGAATTTGATGTTTATTAAATATTGTAATTGAAATGTATGTTTTTGGGTGCACAATTGATTAATATTATTCGTAAAAGTATTTATATCATCTTTGAACTGATTAATTTCTTTAATGAATTTTGAATCAAGAGTTTTAAGGTTGATTAATTTGAAAATATCTATTTTTTAGGATCCATGGTGAAAATATGTCAAAGGGTCAAAGTGATCAAAATTTCAATAGTATTAACCGTGTGGCTTCTTTCTATAAAATTAAAAAAAATGGAAATATCTTGGAGTGACTGTACAAGAATAAGGATCAACAACATATGAAAATGGTTAGATCATGGATCTTCCAAGTTGTGAAAAGCATTGGATTGACCGGAAGGACAATGGTATTGACAGTAAGTTCAAGGGTGAAGTGACTATGAGAGTTGTCCATTTACTACAATTATAGAAATTAAAGTGACCACATTTACTCAAAAATTGATAAAGGAAAAAGGTACATGCTGTACAAATAAAATGGGGAAAGTATCCACACACATCATTATGGTCTGTCACATTGATCAACTGTGCTCTGTCACTTTCCTAAGAACATCTAAAAACTGAAACTTGACCTCAAATTGAGATTGTAGTTGAAGATAAATGACACTAACTTATTCCACCCAATTAGTTATAGAAACTATAGTAGTCGACACAACTAAAAAAATGGGCTATTACCACAGTTCAAAATCATGGTAATAGGGAACAAAAACATGGACATAGCCTATGGCCACAGTTTTTTCCAACCGTGGGCGCTATCATCATGGCAGTAGGGTTTGACCTATGGCCATGGTTTTAATAGTGGAAATAGGTGGCCATAGGTGTCTCTGTTGTCAACCATGGAAGTTGACCTTTGGCCACTATTTTAACTATGGAAATTGGTGGCCTATTCCCATGGTTTTAACCTTGGCTATAGCCCTAGAAAACCGTGGCAATTGGTGGCCTATTTCCATGGTTAAATTTGTGGCTATAGCCCTAGAAAACCATGGAAATAGCCTAAAAATAATGTGTGGCTATCTAGATTTGATCACAACACCTTCCATTCACATTCCAGTGACCTAACCACTACACTACTAAGGCTTTTGTGTATATACATATATAATATGTTATATATATTATTAAAACCGTGGTAGTGCCCTAAAAACCATGGAAATAGTTCTTCCCACCATTTGTTTGGTGGTAAATGTTTTCTCCCATGAAATGGTGGTAGAACTATAGCCACGATTTTCATAACTGTGGCTATAGCCCTTCTAAAAAATGCCTATAGCCAAGATTTTGAAAACTGTAGCTATAAGCCACATAACCGTGGACATATGTTTGGTCTATAGCCACCATTTTGAAAACTGTGGCTATAGGCTATGAAAAAATGGCCTATAGACACGATTTTAAAAACATGGATATAGGTTACATAACCGTGGCCGTATCCACCTATAACCATGGTTTTAAAACAGTGTCCATAGGTCCGTGGCCATAGCCTATTTTTCTAGTAGTGCGAGTTAAACTGTACGAGATCCACTGATGGTGAGAAGAAAAAATTCAATGTCTCCTCTATAAAAGATAGAATTCCCACTTTAAGATGGATTTGAACTGAAAAGAACCCTAAGAAGATGAAACTGACACCACTCCAAACTTCTTAACCAATAAAATTCAATTACACCTGTTGAGATACCCACAATCTATGCAAATATGAATCAAAATCCAAGACAAGTCACTACTGAATAACCCAAATTGATATCCTCTACTAAATATAGATGATTCACCTCTCTTGATCACCAAACACACCATTTTGTAATCCCTATAATCAAGGCCCATTCCTATCTGACTTAGGACCATAAAATAATTTGAGCCTACACTTGGAACATGAAACACCACAAATGAAAACTGTGAAGAAATTTATTGTTTCCACCATAGAGGTAAAGAGATCAATTGTGGGTGGAAAATGCCTTTACAAGAAATATTTGATGTTCTTAGATCCCAAAAATAATCTTGATCTTATATTTAAACATGTAGTGGTAATCCAAGAAATGAAAGTGGGCTCTGATTTTTAGGGGTGAATCAAGTACACAGGGTTGGTTAGAAAAGGAATAAATTCCTATCAGGGAGTAGGTTTTAAAGGTGAAAAGATCTAGATTTTATCTATATATTTATAGAAATAAAAAATAAAAGAGAGATTCCTCACCTAGGATTTGACTATGTCTAAGGAGTAGGAAACATGCAGGAGGTCAATTGTTGCAGATTTTAGAGGAAGCATAGAAGATATCATTGAGAGATTATTTACTATTGTTTCTCGTTATTACTTCTATATTATAGTAACTATTTTAAATTAATTGATACATTTTGATATGATTATTAGATAAATTAATATAGGGGAATGATATTGAGATGGTAATAACTTTTACTTCAATTAAGTTTTATGTGTGGATCTAACTACCATTTTATCATTTCTCAAGTTGTAGATATCCTTCAACTACTGAAAATAAATGAGAAATATCTTGGTTTTTTTGGTTTCTATCTACTTATCATCTAGAAGTATATATAAGAAGAGGAAAATCCATGAAGGGGTAGAAAATTAGGATTTATTTAGTAGTTTTTTTGAAATGTATATCTATTATTCATCGAGTGGATTAGTGGATTATAAAGTTGTGGAATTAGAGGGTCCATTAATTCACAGGTTAACCATTTAAGAGAACTAACCTTCATATTTTCACAGGACCAACAACACCCATGATGAGTGAAGAAATAAAAACAACAAAAAGATATAACTAAATAAAAATCAGTTGATCAAATTCCTCTATGCCATCTATGGACATCTCCCTTGTTTACTTATGATCTCTTCACTCACTCTTATTCTATTGACCAGTCCCCTAATTCTCAATTGTTCTCACTCCACCGACTTCATCACTATCATTACACCCACAATTTCACTCTTTGTTTCATTTTCACTATTTTTCTGATTTGTTTTTACTATTAATTTTTCTCACTCAAAAAAACTATAAAGAAGTTATTCCATCTTGATAAAACCCTATTTACTACTTTACTAGAGTTAAATAGGGTTTATTAGAAATTAATTTTCTTTTAACCTAGTTGAATAACTAATATCCTGGCCAAATTTTGGTAGTATTTTTGAGGAAAGGAACATTCAACCATGTAAAAGGAACATAAAATCAAAATACAAGATAAAAAACAAAAATAAGAAAAATATGTTGAAAATGGTTTGAAAGAATACTAGGTCATCATCTGGTGAACTAAAATGATTTAAACCTAAAATTAGAAAACATATGAGTTCTTTAAAAATAAAGAAGAATATTGAAATGGAAGTTCTGGATGAAAATTATAATGGAAAACAAAATGGAAAATTCCAATAAGTTTCCAATGTCAACCTACCACAACCCGATAATGGCTAAATAGATATAACTTGTCTTAGGGACTTTCAAGTGACTGTAATGTATGACAACTCATCATGTATTAGGAAAAACCCTAGTCTCAAAACATTGAAATTAAAAAATCACATTTTTCAATGATTCTATCATACTATAGTTTACCTAGTTAAGACTTATTGGACATCATTAGGGACTTATGTGGAGTAATAAAACAATTTCTAATTAAGGGATTGAATGAGGAAATATTAAAACTGAGAGTCTTACAATTTTACCTAATAAAAAATAAAAAATTTTGGTTCCAATAAATGGATGAATAAATTATTGATTCATGGGACTAACTGTACAACACATTTTTGAGGAAATTTTACTCGAGGAGGATGATTTCTGAGATTAGGATCAAAATTAGTGGATTTTTACAAGATGAATGAGAGTTATTCTATGAATATTGGGAATGATTCAAAGGGATAATTATTCAATGTCCCAACCACTAGTGTACGCCACAATTTCTAATGAATATATTCTACAACAGTCTCACACCCTACTATTAGACAATGGTTGATTATCCCTATGTAGAAGATTTATCTAATAAAATTGTTGATGAGCTTAAGAATATTTTCAACACCTTGGAAAAAAAATTCCTAAAAAAACATTATTAGAAGAAAAAACTTGGTAAGAAATAAAACAAAACCAATCCCCAAGATAAAGTTAAAGATGATGGATTCTACACTAAAAATACTCCACATGCAATTAGGGAGAATGTCACCACTGTGGCATGTTCAGACTTTCAATGTATTGCTGTCTAAATTTAAATATTCCTACCCAATTACTAAAGAATGAAAATATTTTCTACAAATGTTCCTATAATTAAATTAAGATATGATACATTCTCAAAAAATTATAACCAAGTCTTCTATAATAATCCAAACCTTTATTGGAGAGATAAGGGTGTGTTGAGACCTACTTCTCCCCCTGATTTCCAGCAACCACCTGTATAGAAATTCCAACCACAACCAAGGGTTGTTACTTCTAGTTATTAAGATTAAGTTAAGGTTATTTTACAATAAAATAGAGTTAGTTTCAATTAATAAAGAGAAAAATTATTTTGATTAGGCATACCAAGAAGTTAGGTTAAAAAATATAGAGTTACAAGTGAGATAGTTAGTTATAAAATTTCGAGGTAGAGATAAAGGTAGATTTCCCAAAACCATAAATCCAGATCCTAGAGATAATTCCATGGTAGTCACAACTAGAATTAGTATCCAAACTCAATAGGAATCAAGGATGGATACTAAATAATCCCTGAATAAAAATATGTATGATACTAAAAACCAAATTATAGAAGCTAATAAATATGGAAATATTAATAGCCCTAATGAAAGTTTACTGAATCTTATTTTACCTATATAAAAACCATATAAAAAATACTATATAATCAAGGAAAATAAAGGAAAGAAAAATATTTAGGAAGAATATGATAAGATACCTCCATTTGTGAGTAACTTTTTCCCAATCATTCCCTTTCCATAAAAAATAAAAAAGATAAATCAGGATTCCAAACTATTGAAATTTATAAAAGTTGTAAAAAAATTGAACATCGATATTCACTTCCACGAGTCTTTAATTAAAATTGGTTCTTATAATAAAGCACTCAATAAAATGTTTTTGAAAAATCAAACATTTTAATAATTTTCTACCTATAATCTCATAGAGGAGTGTAGTGTTAACTTGTAGAATAGGATACCTCCCAACCTTTAAGACCTAGGATGCTTTGTAACCCCTTGTACCTTTGGTGATAAAGTTGGATAGTTTAATTTTATTTTTAATCATGGATTAATAATTAAATAGATTCCAATATCCTTATTACGTCACTTGATATTATGATTTCCACAACCCACCACTATTGTTTTATAACTTGTAGATAAATACCTTACTTACCCAGTAGGTAGAGTTGATAAATTGTTAGTGGGAGTATCAAAGATCATTTTCCCATTTTTTTTCTTATACTTGATATAGAATGTGACTAGGAGGTATCTATCATTCTTGGAAGGGCCTTTATTTACATGGGGGAGGGGGGGTTTCATTGATTTTTCAAATGGAAAACTGATTTTTAATCTGGGTGAACTGAGAGGAATTTTATTTTTTTGGAAAAATTAAATAACCCACCCAAGGTCCCAAAAGATGAAATATTAGAAGTTAAATAATCCATTGATTATGAGAAAGAGTAATGTTTTAGTATTCTAGAATAAATAAATGGTAAACCTATGTTCATTACTAAGAACTTCATGGGAATTAGTTTTTCTAAGGATAAATAACCATTGGATAAATTTGAGGGGGAATTCCTGGAACACCAAGATAAATTTTCTATAGAACACATTTTAACATCACTCAAGGAATCTGGACTTGAGGACCCATTGTATAAAAAAATAGTGATTATCTAGAATCCACATACACTTCCATTATTAAAAAAACCTTGAGGACTTTGGATCCACCAGATCCAACAGTCTTCCCTCAAGCCAATCACTACACAATTTAGAGCTTAATCCCCTTGATTTCTCATTTGAAATATTCATTTTTAAGTGAGTGTTTAATCTTAACAGTCGTTATCTTATCAAAATTAGAGGTAATATAAGAGTAATAAATTCTTGGTATTTTGAGGTGGTTTAAGTCTGACATTGGATGGATTATTGATGTTATAAAGGGATTGAGTATATCATACTACTTGCATAATATCCCCTTGGAACTTGAGTGTAAACCAAGAGTAGATATGAAAAAAGGCTTAACCAAAACCTAAAGTATGTAGTTTGAGATGAATTTATTAATCTAATTTATTATGGAATAATTTTTCCCATTTTTGATAGTCCATGGGTTAGTCTAATACAAGTTATCCTTAAATAGGGATGTGTCCTAATTGCAAATAAAGTGAAAAATGGAAAAAAATCAAGTTAGGAAAGACATAATGTAGATATTATTCATTTATTATAGATAGATCAACTCTTAAAATAGAAAATATCATTTTTTAATGCCATTTTTAGATTTTATTGTTCAGAGGATGGCTAAGAATCAATTTTTCTTTTTTTTGGATAGATTTTATGGTAAAAATCAAATTCCCATAGCCCTAGGACACCAAGAAAAAACCAAATTTAACTATTTATTTAGGAAACTTTTTTATAGTAAAATAACCATTTATTTGTGTGGTGCTCCTACCACATTTCTAAGGTGTATTATGGATATAGTTTTTGATATTATTGAATGTTTTTTGGATGTATTCATGGTTGAATTTTACATAATTGGTTCTGATTTTGATAGTTATTTGAAAAATATAGAAACTAATTTAAAAAGGTGTGAAGATACCAATATTTTCTAAAATTGGATGAAATGTTATTTCATGGGTTCTAAAGGAATTGTGTTGGGTAAAATGGTTTCCATGAATGGATTATAGATTGAAAATTATAAAATTGAGCTCATATAAAAGCTTCCTCCACTTGAAAATGTTAAGTGAATTAAAATATTTTAAGGGAATACTATATTTTATCAGATCTTAGTCAATATTTTTTCTAAAGTAACTAATCCACTATGTACTCCTCTCATTAATGACACACTATTAATTTTTGTTGAGAAATTTTTAGACATCTTTAATTTGATTAAGGAAAATCTCTCTTCTTTACCCTTTATCACTACCCCTGACTAGAAACATCCTTTTGAGGTTATGTGTGATTCTAGTGACACCTTAGTAGGAGGTATTTTAGGATGATGTAATGATTGAAGGTTTTATGCAGTGTACTATTCTAGAATACTACTTGATGAGGCTTAAAAATTACACTATAATAGAGAATGAAATTTTAGGAGTGATTTAAAGTTTAGAAAAATTTATGCAATATTTGATAGGATCAAAGTTATTTTTTATGGATCATTCAGCTATTAGATATATATTTTCCAAGAAATTGGATAAAAAAATATTGATAAGGCAGGTTCTGTTATTAAAATAATTTGACTTGGTAATCAAGTGTAATCATTGGGTGGAGAATGTGGTGGGTGATTTTTAGTCTAGGTTTCCCATTACTCAAAATTAACACCCAATGGAGATTAAATATTCATTTCTAGATGAAAATTTTCTTAATATTTTTTTTGGAAAATTTCCATGGTCTGCAGATTTTGTTAAATTTCTCACTACTGGAGATAAGCTGATGGAATTTTCTTAGAACCTAAAGAAGAAGTTTATTTCTGAGATGATGTTTTTTTGGGATAATAATTTATTATTTAGGTTATGTTTTGATTTTATTTTTAGGATATGTTTTCCTGAGAAAGATATGATAATAATTATTTTAGATTTTACATTAATACCCTTGGGGATGTCATCATGGTAGTAAAAAAACTTCCCAAAAGGTTTTGAAATCTAGATTAGTTTTTTCTACTCCCTTTAAGTATGTAAGAAGTCTTGTTGTAGGATGTGGAAAATGTCAAAGACTTGGTAACATGGGCAAGAAACAAGCGTCACCCCAAATGGAATTTTGGTGATATTTTTTTTGATGTTTTGGGGGATGGAATTTATGGGAAGTCTTTATTATTTAGGTGGGAATGAATATATCATAGTTTCTATTGAATAAGTATCAAAGTGGGTTCAGGTAGTGGAATTTCCAAACAACCGACCTTGTAGTGTGATTAAATCAATCAAGAATATCATTTTTTCAAGGTATGATTTTCCTAAGGATTTAATTACTAATAATGGGTATCACATTAAAAATTTATGTTCAAATTATTGATGTAAAATTATGTCTATGTTAAAAAAATATCACAAAATATCATCCACAATAAAGTGGACAAGATGAAGTCTCTAATAAGAAATTAAAATAGATTTTAGAGAAAATTTTGAGCGGTAATAGAAAGGATTAGTCTCTAAAGTTGGATGAGGTATTTTGGGAATATAATACTTCCTTTAAAACTAAAATATATTTGTATGCATATAGGATACTATTTGAAAAGTACTATCACCTACCTATGGATCTATATAACAAGTCCTTTTAGGAAACTACGGCTTTGAATTTTTATTTCAAGTTTACTGGGAAGAGAAGGTTTCTTTAGTTGAGTTAATTGGATGAAATCAGGAGAGAATATTATGACAATTATAGGATCTATAGATAATGAAATAATATTTTCATGTTTATATAATTCAAAACAGACATTTTCAAGTGGGTCATATAATGCTTATATTCAATTATATACTTAATTTATTCCTTGGTAAACTCCGATCCAAGTGGTATTTTCCATTCACAATTATGATATTATTGTTAAATGGGGATATTAAGTTGTCCATGCAAGATAAAATTCAATTCTTGGTTAATGGGAAAAGAGAAAAAAAATACTTTGAGGGGAAGTTGAAGGCTTGACTTCCATCACCTTCATTATGAGTTGAACCATTTATGGAGTCTAACTAAAGGCTCAAAACATAGTTCTTTATGGGAGTCAAACCATGGTTCATTTATTTTCTTTTTTTTTTGTTTTCTATTGTCTAGAATAAACTTTTACCTACTTAATTTCCTTCCAAATAATAATATGTTCATTCTCTTCTTTTAAGAAGATAAACATTATATGCAATTCACTGGAGAAACACTTTAATTGAT
Organism: Viscum album; assembly: GCA_963277665.1. Taxonomy (NCBI): domain Eukaryota; kingdom Viridiplantae; phylum Streptophyta; class Magnoliopsida; order Santalales; family Viscaceae; genus Viscum; species Viscum album. The sequence continues at coordinate 1,039,387,344 of OY728123.1, read as the reverse complement.
CTCAGAATAAAAAATGAACTACTTTATGAAAACACATAGATAAAAACTCCCTTGACTTCCACATTTGGTTCCTTTTTTTATGATTTTTCTTCCAGCATGTTGATTTTATTTCTTTTTTATTTCTCTTCAAAATTAACCGCTAACTAGAGGGTTTTTATTAATTGAAAATAGGAGATTACTCTTGAATGGGAACTAATAATCAAGCTCCACATTCAAGAGAGTACTGTTTTTAATTTATGCAAATTTATACATCTATTCACATCACAGTGAATATTGTTTAAATATAACTATGGGGGAATATCAATTTTTATTTAGGCCAAATATATGAAACTAATTCTACCCTTAAATATATCTTATGTTGATTCTATTTAATTATTCCCACTACTCCAGTTTAAACTGTATTGAGAAATATCTTTTTTTCCTTCTTTGTGAAATAATAAACAAATTGAACTAAAAAAACAATGTTTTTGAATATATTTGGATGTGTGGAATAATGTTTTCTTAACATTCATTTAACCACCTCAATATTCCTTGAACCGATGGATTGAAAATTTATTTTAAATTAAAATTGGTCTACAACCCTAAGATTCCATATTGGGGAAAATTTTTAGTTTTATGTGTGGTTGATAGGGGACTTTCTATATTCCTTAGGTGGGATTCAATTATACCACATCAAAACATAAGCATTTTTTTTCAAAATACCACCCTTTTGAGAAAAATTCAAGTTGTGGATAAATAAAAACTTTCCTTTTTATCTATAAATGTATGTTTTGTAGGTTAGGAAAATAAGAAACCTTTTCCATCTTTTTTTCCTTCCTTGGTAAAAATGTTATGAGTTGCTTTGAGGGATTTCATTGGGTCTAAAGTTATGAGGATTGTCTGATTATTGACTGATGTTGTCCACTATTCTTATGAAAATATAGTTTGAAAACATAGAAAAGGAAGTCTGACAGGTTATATTCTTATGGAATTGGAACCATAACTTAATGAATCTTTAGTTTGAACTTGAACCTAGTTACTTAGACTTGGTTAAGTGAAACACCTTTTAGATAAATATCAACCAACAGAAATAAAAATCCTTTGAGTCTAGAGTAAAATAAGAAATTGAGATCCCATGGTGACTTTATGAGATAAGGTAACTTGGTGAATTTATATAAATAAATCCAAATTCAATAAGTTCTTTTCATAGTTCTATATACAAATATATCTAGAAAAAATTCAAATAATTTTCCTGAGTAAAAAATAAGCTAATTAAGGTGAGAAGAATATTAAAACCCAATGAAAAAGTGGATAATTGATTTATATGTAAATATTTTTAGTTGTATCAACAATGTGGAAAGTGAAACTTTCGTTTGGGGAACATAGAATAGAGTAAATTCTTTGGTTCCCCTTGTTATAGATTTAATTCCACTTAAGTTTCTCTTATATATGCTCTAGGAATTGTAATGTGAGATTTTATTAAAGTAGGGTAGAGTGAAGAATTCAAATCAGAGGCATGACATTATTAATAAGGGATGATTCAATGACATTCATTAATTCGGTCTTTTTGTTTTCAACCTAATAAGGATGATAATTTTTTTTCTTAGGAGTCTTTTTAAATTAATATATTGAATATTATTAATTTCATAGGGGAGAAATTGATTATGTGTGGTGGAATTGGTTGTGGTGTTATTATATCACACTTTTCCACACTTATTTTAGTAAAATAAATGTTTTTGATATGTAAAGTTAATCTTATAATGAAAAATCTTTGAATTGGGAACATGTCTAGTTGAATTTGGTGTTCATTGGATATTTTTAATTGAAATTTATATTTTTAGGTGATGAATTGATTAATGTTATTGGTGAAAGTATTTATATAATCTATGAAATGTTTTATGATTTCAATAATTTTAAATCTCAAGTTTCAATGATGACTAATTCAAAAATATCTATTTTTTTAGGATCCATGGTGAAAATATAAAAAAGGGTCAAATAGACCACAAGTGAAATAGGATCGATCATGTATCCAGAATTTTCTAAAATTAATTAAAAAATGATAATCTCTTTGAGTGATCATATGTGCATCAGGATCAACCGCACATGCATATGGATAAACAGTAAGTCTACCTAATGTTGAAAAGAGTTGAATTGAACAAAAGGAAAATGGGAAAAACATAATTCCAATTGACCATGGGAATTTTCCATTGACTGCAAGTATAAAAATTAAAGCGACAATATTTACTCTAAAATTGATAAAGGAAAAAGGCACATTCAATGAAAAAAGGGGAAGTATATACACCCCTATTCATGGGAAGTAAAATAGATCAACAATGCTTTGGTAATTTCCAAAGAATATTTGGAAACTAAAGTGTGACATTGAATTAATATCTCAATTGAAATTAACTAACACCTCAGTCCTTTTCCAACCAAAATCTATAGCAATCATCCTCATTTTATTTTTCACTATTACTTGGTCTCAATCAATGCACCTATTTGAAAGTCATTCCCTATGGAAAAAAACCCTATTCAATGATTTATTAATGATAAATAGGATTTATAAATAAATAATTTTACTGAAGACTAATTAATGACTATAGATCCCAACTATTGATTGGTCGGGTGCCTAGGTTTGGCTTCTGGGAACATATGACTACATTTTGATACAAATGTAGCTAATTTAGGGAAAAAATGGGTTGTTTCATTTAGGCATGCATAAATAAGGTGTGTGGTAATAATTTGTATAGAATAGGTCACCTAAAGTAGAGAATGAGGATAGGATCCTAGGTAGGGCATGAATGAACTCTTACGGACATGAATTGACCAAAATTTGGAAAAGCACCTTCCAATATCAAATAGATATTTTTTTATCCATAAGTATTTTTTGGATCCATTAGATATCAAATAGAATCTTGAGTAATTAAATACACTTCTCACTATAATATTTTCCCTTAATTAGTCTATTTCAAGGAAAAATAGAGGTGCTTAGAGGTTCCGAAGATGAATCTAAAGGTTGGAGAAACTATTTCTCTAATAATAGATGAAATACATGGCCTACTCCTATTAGGAGATTCTCACCATCACGTCTCCAGATTGGTGTCTCCACCCCTTGGCATGTGAGTAGTCATGTGATACATTGAGATCTCATTTTTGTACTCTTAATCGAGTGTGATACTCCATATTCAAGACAACTAAATCCATATATGTGAGACTCATATTATTTCAATCATGGAAAATTTCACATTTCACATTTTTTGGGCACTAATAATGTGGTCAGAATAGAACTCTACATAATTGATTGATTAATATAAATGTAATAATTTATATGAAATTATGGAATGAAATTTATTAGAGTAATAAATGTGTATAATTCGAATGAATTAAAATGGTTGTAATAACGATTAATGAAATGAGTTAATAATGGGAATGAAATAATGATTTATCACGGAGGACATATTTGACCTCAGATATCATGGAATAATCTTGAATGGATTGGAATTTCATAATAATTATGAATAACATGAAGAGAAAAAAATAACATTGAAATATTTTCAGAATAATGCAATGTAATCTTTATAATAAAGGATTATATGGTTTTACTTTGACTCTATAACTTATTAAAAGTACCTTGAGTTACATTGGATGACTTTTACATGACTTTAATATGGAGAGTGATACCTCCTATTTTGTGATGTGTCAAGTGGGATAGTTTAATAACAATATATATACATGTTACTAAATTATGATTCACTCCCTATTATATTCGGAAGTGGGAATTCAATAATATAGATATAGTTATTAGAATTCCACATAGGTATTATTATAATATTTATAAGGGGTCCTTGATTATGATTGATTATGTTTACTCATTTAATATGAAATGTGATGTAACCTATGATGGATGGATATCAGTTGTGATACGATATGACAATGAATATCCTTTACACTCACCATATTTTTGGGGTTAGAGTGATACGATAGTGAATATACCCCTCTTCCATTGATTTAGATAGAGATTTGTGATGAATTATACATGCATATGACACTGCTCACTCACTGATTTGAGATGATGTGGGTCAAATTTTACTAAGAGATGGATAAGGATAATTAATTCCAATGAAATATATAATTAAGGATAGATGGTGATGGGTAATTCCTCTAGTACATCTAATGTGATAAAATGATTATTGGGATGGGTGGAGAAGGGTAATTCCTCAAATATCCATAAAATGAGAATGAGATGGATAGTAATTCACCCAACTACAGATGATCTTTCCCTCCCACAACACTATAGTCGAGGTAGATGATGATGTACATGATATTGTCAATACTCTATACCCACTACTTTGGGATTGGGAGTACCTGATATATATCTTCATCTAAAGAGATATGAATTTTCTCTAATATTATAGTATATACACTACTAAATTTTTATATGTGTATTTCTTCATAATAAAGATGTTTATTTTCTCCATAACATCAAAAATATATGGAGTTGTGTTTTTAATTCAAATAATTTCGAGATAGTTGGATACATATATATCCTCCAACATCTAATGATTAGTTTATCTAGGGTGGATTATTGAGTGATAAATCTATGATTGTATATGAGATATTATTTTTTGTTTATTTAGAAACATTGTAATTTTGGGGATCATGAAGAAATTGAGATATGGGTTGATTGATCAGTATTGATCATGTGCATGATTTTTGATGATTCCAAGTGGTGTCAGATTATTTAAACTTTAATTTTTTAGAATTATTATAGAGAATAAATGGTTATGTGGTCAGCTCACTGCTTGGGATAACCATACAGACTATTGTTCTACACACCCCTGTATATGAACATACACATTGTTTTTCTTGTTTCCTTGAAAATAATCAGATGTGAATGATATAATATCTTGGCGTTTGTAGATGTGTGGTGGATAAGGATCTCTAATGGAGTGAAGATCTCATTATGATAGTCATCCTCATGCCATCTGGATTGGTAGTTCATCTATTTAGGATATGTGAGTTCCATTTAGGGTTTCTTTTATATTAGTTCACATTTTATTGTCTACATTTTTATATACATATGCATATTTAATATTTTTTAATTTGTATTTCATTAAAATTATGGTATATGTTGATGTATGATAGTAAGTGAATTTTTTAGAGGTAAATACTCCCATGATTGTGTGAATACATAAACATTATTTGTTAACCCTTGGTCTAGTAGAGGTGGGTTGAAGGAGTTCACCTATCAGTAAGTTGAGATGTGATAGATTGGTATCAAAGTGATATGAAGGTGTATGGAGTTAGGAATATGTGAGAATTGGTTGGGATAGTCTTGATATAGTATTACAAATGATCTCTCTTATATATCCACAATAGAGGGCATTAAAAAGGTTGCAGAAGCTAACATATATGTGAGAAATACTCTTATTGATGGCATATGATTGAGATCCTAGTGTATGAATTTGGATGGTATTCATCATATAGATACATTCCAAGATTTTTATTTCATGATTGACTTGATTATATTTATTGATAATATGAATTAGTGAGACTAGTCATAGATCTACTGATCTCCTCATTATTTTTAATGAGTTTGAGGTTGAGATGTTGTTTGGGAGAGAATGGGAATGTTTGCTGAGACTGAGAAGTTGTGTTGTACATCAGTGGTTTTAATGGAGAGATGATATGGATAGATTAGATAGTACATTGCAATATAACTCTTGAATACGAATTATAGAGGACTCATACTTAGATAATAGTCCTGATTTGTGGTGTTATTGATTCCTTAGAGGATGAAAATGTTATTTATTAATGTTTAAAATTTCTCTTGGTTATGTTATGTTTTGGTTGAAATTTTGAATTCCTTACTACAAGGTATTTTAGACTCTTTGTACTTACATTATTATTAAAAAGTTATACCATTTTGTATGGACTGATTAGAGTTCCACTGATGGGTGTGTTGGTATGTGGGATCCTTGTGATCAGAGAAGGGAAATGAAATCATAGTGGGAGTGAAGAGCTTTCTAGTAGGGATGGATACTCCTGAAAATAATTATTTACATAATAAGAATTATTACAGATAAAATAAACATGAATTATTTGATGGGAATCCAACAATGCTTTTATTTTTAGTTTCTCAGCCATGGAAATCCACATGGGAATGTGTTGTGATGATTTTCATTTAGGCCAAGTCTCTTTAGTGATCTTCAGTATGTGAATATTTTTGGAATACACAATATAGAATCATTTTAGAATAGTAAAAATAATTGATTTTGAGTTATTACATGACATCATAAGTGCCAATCCACTCTAGCAAGATGATAAGCCAAATTCTAGACTGAAAGTTTCTCTGAGTTTTGGTGAATTATGATCAACCTAATTCGGTAGTGGATTGATTTTGTGGAATCTGAATGGATGATGTGATAGAAATATTATGGTTGTCAAGTGTTTTGTGTGATGATAATGAACAAGTTGGGTGGTCTGTATTTTCTCCTTAATGAGAAATAGGATAATCAGTTTTCCCACATTACCTAGGTGGCCTATGGAAATGAGTGGCCACAAGTATAAAAATTAGATTTGATGTTGGAGATTTAACATTAGTTATTAGTAAAATATATTAAAACAGTGAACATGGTAGTTTTATCATCAGTTATTAGAAACAACTGATTCTAAAACCTAAATGGTATAGGTTTCCACATCGGTTTTTATAATAATAAACATCAAAACCCAAAATATATATCTTTTAACATCAGTTATTAGTAAAAACAACATTAAAACCTACACAGTCAGGATTTTAACATCGATTATTAGTATAAACGACATTGAAACTCTTGTGTTTTGACATCAGTTATATGAAAAATGATGTTAAATGAATATTTTAACAGAATTTTTATATAATCAATATAAAAACATTTTAAAAAATTAAAACACATGTGATTTTATATTCTTATCATTATTTTAACACCCAAAATATTCTGAAACCCTAAGTTCTATTAGTCGCAAACGCCTTACCTATTCTTCATTCATCTACAATACTCCTCCTTTTTCAGTGTTTCATCCCCCAAATTCTTTCCACTTATTTCATTATCATTCCACTGACTATTTCCTCATTTTTTGGACCATTTCCTTGTTCCATGTCTCTCCTCTGAGTTCCAAAATCGTTTTCACTAATCTTGTTTTTCAATTATCCTCCTACTTAATTGCATAGAATCTAAAGTTTGTATACTATTTTTCTTCCTCTGTTCCTCACCAATATACCACCTACCTCTACATTTTTTATAATTAAATTTTTTATTCTATTTATTTTCAAGATTTATTAAATTCTAGTGATTTCAAAATTTTATACATTTATTTATTGTTGACCACAATCCCATTCAATTGTGTAAAATATGATGTATGTTTACTTTTGGTTTTTCCTCGGTTCATCACTAATATACTTCACACATCTATATTTTGTATGCCTTAAATTTTTATGTAGAATTTTTAATAATATTTATATTTTTAATGGTATTCATTTATTTAATGTTAATATAAGTTTTAAATTCATCTATTATATTGTATTAATTTTTATATTATATAATTATTCATTTTTACAGTTCGGATGGTAGACGAGTGGTCAACACACCACACAATCATACATAAAACCTAGGACCAAATCTGGGTGGGGAGTATTTATGATGTTGTTGTAGTAGTATTGTAGAATGTACTATAGTGGTACTATATTAGGGATACTATCACATGAATTGGGATTTTAGGTTACAGAACTAGGATTTCAAGCCAACTGGCCTTTGGACCATCAATGCAGGGTTGATGAGTCACCAAGCCAGGGATTCTAGGTAGTATTTTGGGCCTTTGAGACTAAAAATGGTGGACCAGAACGCCATGCTAGAGTAGTTCCTGATCTATGGAGAAGAAGAAGGGAAAATGCATGACCAAATGATTAGTTGGATGTGAAGCTTCCATCATGGAGAAACTAGATCACAAATTCTAAAGACCCAAGGTAGGGGAGCAAGTTATGATTAACCTTCAATGTAAAATCAAGACTATAAGATGGATTTTTATAAGTAGAAGACAAGAAAAAGAGGATGCTTTAGTTTGGGGTCTTAAGATTGGTCCTTTGGGTAATGTAATGGCCTTGTGCCGCTGGGCCTATGAACAATGTCAGGGACTTTTTTTATTGTAATTTTGAGCCATTTAAGGGTTCCTTCTCAGCCTAGTTAAAAAGAGGATTATATTGAAATAAAATAAAAATCTAAGGTCTGTATTCTATTAAAATCAGCAGTATAATAATTCATTTTGATTTTTTTGAATAAATAGTTTGTCAATTATTTGTTTTGAATACATGTTAATGAATAAATTATTATATAATTTATAATATTGTAATCATTTATTTTTTATATTAATGTTTATATTGTATAATTGTTTGTTTTTGATTAAATAGTTAGTTTATTGTTTATTTTTATTATAATTCATTAATATATGTATACATAATTTTAATCTATATGTTTTAAATGTATATATATTTATATATTTATATGAATATATGTTTAATTTTTTTAAATATATCTATTTATATATATGTTTAAATTTTTAAATGCCTTAATATATCTATATATTTTATTAAGGTTTTAGGTAATTAATGGATCATAATTGGATAAATTCACAAATATATAGTGATGAATATTAGAAAGGGGTCGAAGATTTATAGAAGTTCTCTAAATTAAAACTTTAAAATAAAGATATGTTTTTCTATGTATGCATTTAAGTGTTTGAATACGTGAAAATTAAGATCCAAAGAAATCAATGACTATATGATTTGATAGGGTTTTAATCATTATTATAAACACTAGATATGGCATGGTGAAATAACTAAAATTTCAATATCTAATATTGATAATGATGTTCAGTATGACACAGAGGATCATCTTAATGAATTAATTCATGATGTATGCATTCAAACCATTAAAAAAGGGAAACTATTGAATGATTATATGAAGATGCTAAAAACCCACTAATCCTTAGTTATACTAAATTTATAGTGTTATTAGTAGTGCCGAGATTGGTTAACTTAAAATCATTAAATGGTTGAAGAAATATTTTTTACTGAATTTCTTAAACTTTTGAAAGAGTTAATTCTAAAAGGAAATAGGCTTCAAGATTCCAATAATGATGCAAAAATATTATATTTAATGAGACTAGGGTATAATAAAATACATGATTTCTATAATTATTATGTGATGTATAGAAAGAAATATGAACATTTATAGAAAATGTTCTAAATGTGGGACGCCATGATATAAAATTTATTTGAGGTCCAATCATGATTCAATCTCAAGTAAAAAAAACCAAACCTTCTACTAAGGAAATCTAGTATCTTCTAATAACTTCCCATTTGATGCATTTATTTGAAAATTCAAATGATACAAAGATGCTGAGATGGAATATAAACGAGTAAACATATGATGGAAACTTATGTCACCTAGTTGATTCTCCATATTGGAAGATATTTAATCAATAATTTTGCGATTTTATAAATAAAGTTAAAAATCACAAAATTGGGTAATGAAAAGATGGAATGAAATAATATAATAACTTTAGTATCCTATAGATTTCATGGCGTGTTATGTTGATATTTTAAATCAAGTATCCATAAATATATATAAAGGAAAAATATTCTATGATAAACATGATTATTTATTGACTAAAACAGTAAAAAAATTATATTTATTTTATTTTCACCATTTTTTGATGATTTAAAATTTATATTTTTGGTAGGTGTTATATTTTTGATGCATACAAGAAAGTGTATTTTCATTTGGGTGTTATGGTAATGTTCACTACAAATGAATTTTATATATATAGAAATTTTTCTGGATACAGTGTTAAGGGACATAAAGATTGTCCAATTTTTATATACGAGACTTTATATCATCAATTGAAGAATGGGAGAAAGACAATGTATATGGGTAATTGAAGTTTTTTTTGAATGGATTTCCCTTTTTGAATAATTAAAAAGGAATTTATTGGTTTATAGGAGTTTGATTTTTCTCTATGAATTTTTTCAATTAAATAAAGTTACAATAAGGTGAAAAACATCAATGTAAAATTTGAGAAGACAAAAAAATAGGTCATCAAAAAAATACATGGAAGAAATGGACCATCTTATTAAATTTAATTTATTAGATATTTTTTTAGGTAAAACATAACATTGATGTTATGCATGTTGAGAAAAACATATGTGAAATTTTGATCATAAATTTTTTGTCATAAAAGGAAATAAAAAAGGTTTTATTGAATAAAATGTTGGACTTGATATCTATCAAAATAAATTTTAACTACCACTGTTAAAGGAAAAATAATTTATTTAGCTCTATCTTGTCATACTTTAATAAAGAGTTAGAAGATGAATTTTTGGAAATGTATTCATGGTATTAAAGTACTATATGGGTATTCTTAAAATGTAAAAAAATTAGCATTAATGGAATATTTGAAGTTTATAGGGATGAAATCATATCATTTTCATGTATAAATGAAACAACTAATATGAGTTTCACTATATGTAATATTACCAAAGCATTTCATAAAGTCTATCATCAAGTTGTCATATTTTTTAATTCCATTTTCAATAATTTCATGAATCAAAATTTGTTAACTATATTAGAGAATGAAGCTATACTCATAATTTTTCAATTGGAGATGAAAATTCCACCATTTTTTAATATAATGGTACATCTATTGATTCATTTTGTGCGAGAGATATTAATATTTTTGATTTTATATTTATATTTTATGTATCATTTTGATTGATGTATAGAAATTATAAAGGGATATATTAAAAATATAAGTCAACCAGAGGCATCAATTATTCAAAAATATATATTGGAGGAGGTTATTGAGTTTCAAATAGTATAAATTTGAGCACATTAGTCTCCCTATATCTCAGCATCTGATAGTCAATTATTAAGGTAGATGATATTTGGATTAAAAGTAAGGTTATATGTATGTGATATAGTGATACAAGCTTGTTTGTACATTTTGAACATCACAAGTGATGTTCAACTATATATTTCTTCACATATTGATGGATTAAAAGTTTTATATATGAAAAGAAATGAAAAGTGGTTGATGAAGGTGCATAATAATTTTTTTTCATAGTTTAATGAGAAAGTAAAAAATTATTATTCTATATCAAAAACCATGAAATAGTCATCTGTATGAACATGTCACGACCCCCTCCACACAAATTGAACCCCTCCTGGGCCAGCAATGTGAGAAGGGAGATAATGACCCCTGAGTCCCGCCTCCGGTAGGCCCCAAGTTGGCGACTATCACCGAGGGTATAGTAACACACAAATGGGAGGAATTACCCTCTAAGAGAACACATGTGGAAGAGAGATATAAGATAGACACCAATCAACTCCAACTCAGAACTGGAAATATAAAAGAAACCCAAGTTCACAAATGGAATGTCATGCAAAATTACTACAACTATAAGGGAAAAAACTATAAGTACCCAAAAGAAAGTAAAAAAAGCAACAACCAGAAGCCCGAAAAGCTCCTACAACCCCAATCTAGTAGAAACCAGCTTGATTCCAACCTGCTCCAAGTAACCTAAAAAATAGTTTATATACACATAGGGTGAGTATAACATTATACTCAGTAGGATCCTCCCCAAAGCCTCTTGTGCAAAAGTAAAGAAAGCATGCTAAAGCATAGTGAACAACAAGTGAAACTAACTCATCACTTAAACAGGTATACTAAGTTCTCAACCTCACCATGGATACTCTCATCAAGTAATGCATACAATAATATAGAATATAGTAAAGAATATCAAGGGTACCCCGCTACTACCTCACCACTATTTTTCTGCTTTGCCCCAATGTCACACGTCCTAAGAATCTCTCTCCAAAAAGGCTTGCCCGCAGACACCTGGGAGAAGCACCACAATCTGCACCTCGTGCACTACAAAGGCTTGCCCGTAGACACCTGGCCAAAGCACCACATTGTCCTCACAACCAAAAGTAACTAGGTAGTTTCTAGGAGCCACCATACCTCGCATAACGTGTATCATACGTCGGGTATTATACCTTAAGCCATTACAGCTCATACACTGAGTAAGGATCCTCAAGACATCACAACCTATACATGTTACACCTATAGTAGTCCATATGATACTATATCCAGAATATATGTGAGTGAATAACCACAAGACATTACATCCCTCTACACACATATATGGGGAAAACTAACCGCTGTGCCTAACGGCACAAGTATCTACCAAGAGAAGAGAGCGGGGCCAAAGGAGGTAGTCAGCCATTCACCCTCCCACCAGAATGTTGGGGAAAACACCCCCATAGGGATCAGATTTCTCGGGGTGTCAGTTTCCCTTACTGATAGGGTGGAGTAGCGTATAGAAACACAAAAAGTACAAAATATACTATATCTCACAACCACACTATGGGCATAACCTAGTCTTAGACACAAATGTAGCTAACATCTCTCGGGCTCTGGGCTGCCACTTCTAAGACTATGTATCCTATAAGCACACAACCATTTAAGGAACTTTATTAGATTAATTCATTCCCTTTTTATTAGTCCCACTGTATGTTAATTAATTCTTTAAACATTAATTAACCATGAAAAATTCCACATTAAATTTCATTAGGATCAAAACCAAAGTCAATTGTTCCTTCAAAAGATTACAACTTCTTCATTATGTTCCAGTAAATCCATCCCCATGGGTTAACACCATTTGTTCAAACATTCATTACAGAATCACCTTCCCATATTCCCAGGAATTCTAGAACAACATTCTATGCTACTAACACAAGGGGCTCAACACGGTGAGTAGATGTACTACCCATCGAGTCTTTTCTGCCTATAGTAAGAGCATAGACCCATCCTCCCTGGAGAAGCTAAACACAGAAAGCATGTGGCATACCCCACGCGTCTTCACCTCTTTCAGAAGAACGGTAAGCAAGACCAGCTGCCTTGAGAAGAGGGGAAAATTAAAGAAGAAAATCAACCAAAGAAACAGAAAGCATCCAACACTCACATCCAACCCATTCTATCATCCCTAGTGTCCTCCTTGACACCCATATGCATAAAACGATGCATTTCGCCACTATAGACGTCATCTGTTGCCACAACCAAAAATTCCTCTATGCCCCCACATATCACAACACCCCTCCAGGGTCACATCTCAACACAAGCAGCAGGAAAAACAACCAATACATCAATTGGGATCTTGACCCTTTAACAATCAATAGGGTAACTTAGAACCCTTCAAGGAATTATCAAACAATCAAACTACTTTAATCCATCTTGAATTAAGAGATTTAATATTCGTTGGTTCCAAAATCAGGAACCTAACTCATAAGCTATCACAAATTATTATACATAAGTACTACGCCAATCTGATTAACATCAAATTACCACAAGAACCAGATTCGTTTTCATGCCTCTTTATCTTTAGCCAAACAATTATCAATTAATCTCAGTTTACGTTCTTTACTGATTTCCATCAAGAACAACAGTTAAGAAAAAGAAGCATAGATATCAAACTATATAGCAAAACAAGAGGCAATATCATACAGTCGATACAATTTCTTTATCCGGTTCAAAATATTTATTATGTAAATTCCATTTTGATCCTATGGGATAAAACATGCTAACATTACAGTTTCACGTAAAAGAAAGTGAAGCAACGAATCCCCTACCTCAAAGGTTTTTTGATGAAAACCCTAATAAACGAAGAACGCACAAGAAATTCAGGTTGATTCTCCAAGAATCCTCCTTAGATCTCTTCTCCTAACACAACCAAGTCCAAAAATCTCATCACATTTGGCATCTACACACTTAGATCTACCCATAACAGGTGTAGATCTAAGAAACTGAGAGAAGAGGAAGAGTAGATCTAAGTAGATCTAAGAAACCAACCAAGAAAGATCACATACCTCAAGAAACCAGCTTTGATTCACCACGAGAAGCCTTCAGATCACCTCCAAAATGCTTGAGAGAGGTTCTAATACCTTCAAGGAGGGGTAATACCGAGTTATGGCCGTTTAGGAGCTTAAACGAGCAAGTTAGAGGCGAAATGGTTGAGATCCACAATTTTAGGATCTAAATTTAAGTGCCCGCACTGTTTTATCGCATGGTTAGACAAACCGTGCGCTAACCGTGAGGTTGCTACTACCTCATCAAACACTCCTCACATGGTTAGACCACACAGTTAGACAAACCGTGCATTATCCACTATCTCCAACATTAACTACGCACGGTATGGCCGTACGGTTCAGACAAACCGTGCGCAGCCCGTGCGAAAGCTACTGCCCTTTAGTTTTCCTTAAAGTCCACACAAATGCACCCCAAGTCACCTTAACCTCCTATACACCTCTAACACCATATTTTCACAAATTAATGGATTGGAGAGGTCCGAGCCATTACATCATATAACTCTCAAAACATTATCGTCCTCGAGAATCCAAAACCTACCAAAAGTGAAAACGAAACCGGGTCTGAACAACCACCCATCGAGATACCTCTCAAAAGAGAGCAATCCACCAAAACAACAAAGGGAGTAATCTCACAAACATGAATGTTTCATAACCACATAAGTTACATCAAAACCTGAAAAGAGTTAAAAATAAAACAACTCTGGGTACTAATCACGTATCTGTGACTCACGCTCCCATGTACTCTCTTCCAAGCCACTGTGTCGCCACAATACACGAACTAAAGGAATAGAACGCCAGCACAACAACTTCACCTTGCGGTCTTGGATATCCACAGGTCGCTCTTCAAAGGTTTCATCATCATCAACATCAATCTCTCCCCAATTGATGATGTGAGAGTCATCATGAAGATAATGATGGAGCTGTGATACATGGAAAACATCATATATCTGACTCATCTAAGGGGGAAGTGCTACTCGATACGCCACATCTCCAACACAAGATAACACCTCGAAAGGCCCAACGAACCGGAGAGAAATCTTACTTCCATGACCAAACCTTCACTGCCCATGACGGGGAGTCACCTTCAGAAACACATAATCCCCAACATTAAACTCTAAGGGCCTTCTTCTTTGATCAGTATAAGATTTTTGATGATCTTCCACTGTCTTCATCCTCTCACGAATCACCTGAACCATCTCTGTTGTATTCTACACTAGTTCCCGTCCGAGAATTGCTGACTCTTCGACCCCAGTCCAACACAACAGAGAACAGAAAGGGCGACCATACAAGGCTTCAAAAAGTTCCATACCGATGGTGGTGTGAAAACTGTTATTGTAAGTAAACTCCACCAAGGGTAAGTGCCTCATCCATGAACCTATGAAATCAAGAACACTAGAGCGTAACATGTCTTCAAGAGTCTGGATGGTTCGCTCTGTCTGACCATCCGTTTGAGGATGAAAAGTAGTGCTAAGGAATAGCATGGAACCAAAATCATGTTGGAGACCTCTCCACACCATGGAGGTAAAATGAGGATCTCGATCAGAAATGATCTTCCTAGGGACTCCATGAAGTCTCAACACCTCCTTTAGATACCGCCTTGACAAAAATTCCATTGAGCTTGACTCCTTGATTTCTATAAAGTGGGCCAATTTCGTTAAACGATCCACTACCACCCAAATAGCATCATGTCCTCCTAGAGCTCGAGGTAAACCAGTAACGAAGTCCATTGAGATGTCCTCCCACTTCCAATGAGGAATCTATAATGGCTAGAGAAGACCACCTGGAACACGCTGTTCGGCCTTCACCTTCTGAAAGACTAAACATCGAGACACAAACTCCGCAACCACACGCTTCAACCCAAGCCACCAAAACTGACTCCTCAAGGATCAGTAAATTTTTGTCACGCCAAGTTGTAATACTAAGGGTGAACTATGGAACTCTCTGAGAACTGTCTCGCGAATCATCAAGGGAACAAAAACCCTTCCATGATACAACACTCGGTGTTGTTCATCCTCTGAACAACCATCAGGGGACTCACCACAAACAACTCGGTCTCTCCAGGCCTCTACCTCCAGATTCCCCAACTGGGACTCTTCCACATTTTTCATCAGGGAAGACTGTACCGTCATCTGAAAAAGACAACCTCTACCCCCAACTTCTCCCATATCAAGATGCAATGCTGATAGTTTTTCTATTACTCTCCAGGAATCACCAGATTCACACACAACATCACTACCTGACTTTCGGCTCCGCATATCAGCTACAAAATTCCCTTTTCTAGGTGTATACGATATTTTGAAGTTGTATTCCTATAATAACTCCATCCACCAATTCTGTTGTAAGTTCAAGTTACCCTGGGAGAAAACATACCTCAAACTCTTATGATTGGTGAAAACCAAAAAGCGCTCACCGATGAGGTAATATCTCCACAACATTAGAGAAAACACCACAACTACCAACTCAAGATCATGGGTGTCATAGTTGCGTTCATGGTGACGAAACTTCCGAGACCCATAAGAAACAACTGACTACTGCTGCATGAGAACACAACCTAACCTCAGATGTGAAGCATCAAAGAAAACATCAAACTGGACTCCCTCAGCTGGAAGATAAAGGACTGGAGCACTTACTAACTTCTCCTTTTGATACTCAAAAGCTTCTTGGCACTGATCGGTCCATATGAATTCCTGATCCTTCCTAGTCAAAGCTGTCATAGAAGTTGTAACTCGTGAGAAATTGGCTACGAACCTCCTGTAGTAGCCTACGAGACCAAGGAAACTTCGCACCTCTGACACTGTCTTGGGGGCTGCCCAAGACACAACTACTTCTATCTTCGATGGTTCCATAGCTACTCCCTATTAGGACACAACATTCCCAAGAAACGGACTTCTCGTATCCACAACTCACACTTCGAAAACTTCCCAAATAGCCACTGTCAATGAAGAACTCCCAAAACGGCTTGTAGATGCTGCGCATGCTCCTCTTCAGATTTGGAGTACACAAGGATGTCATCGATGAAAACTACCATGAAATTGTCCAGGAACTCATGGAATATAGAATTCATCAATCCCATGAATACAGCTGGAGAATTAATCATGCCAAATGACATTACAACGAACTCATAATTCCCATGATGACAATGGAAAGTAGTCTTCGGAATATCCTCATCCTTCACACGCATCTGATGATATCCTGACCACAAGTCGATCTTTGAGAACCAACTTTCACCCTTCAGTTGATCAAATAAATCATCAATCCACAGAAGAGGATATTGATTCTTTATTGTCACTTTGTTCAAGCGACGATAATCGACACACAACCGCAAACTGCCATCATACTTCTTCACGAACAAAACCGGTGAACCCCAAGGTGACAAACTTGGCCGAACAAAACCACACTGTAACAGACCATCAATCTATATACTCAGCTCTCACAACTCAGAAGGGGATATCCTATATGGAGACATTGAAATAAGAGACGCTCCTATCTATAGCTCGATCCCAAACTCGATCTCTTGTTGAGGGGGTAATGCTACAACCTCTTCTGGAAAGACATCAGGGTACTCCTCTACGACCCTAGGAAATGCCAACTGCTGAACCTCTGATGAACTCAGAATTATCCTAGCCATCATGGATGATAAGGATGAGATGCGCCTATGACCCATCTGAGCATCTCGATCACCAACAAACACCACTTGTTCTCCATCCACACCAAAGAAAACGAACTTCTTCCTGAATCAATCCTTGATAACCTGCACCAAATACAACCAATCCATCCCGAGGATGACATCATATGGTTGTATTCGTAAACATAGGAAATCTACTCAAGAGCGGTGTTTCCCCAACACTAGCTCATAGTCTTTACATATTTCAAACAAGTCAGCTCGACCTCCAACTGGCGTAGTCAACACCAAGGGCACTGGAAGCCTCTGTACCTCAAGTCCCAATGCATGGACAAGGGTAGGTGATATGAAGGAGTGTGTCATTCCTGAATCAAACAAGGCATACACCAAGGTAGAAAACAAGCAAAGGGTAACTCGAATGACATCTGGCTCGCCTGGCACTGAGAACGCTAGAGCATGAAGCTGACCACTACATCCTCCATGGCCTCTCTAACCCTGATGACGACCACCACCACGGTCGCACTCTGCTCTCTGAGGATGGGGAGATTCATGGGGTTGTCCTCTGCCTGCCCCATCTACCCTCTGCTGATCTAAAGCTGGTGCAACTGGCTGCTGCTACCTTAGTTGGAACTACCTCAACGGAGGAACCTGGAGCATAGTGCCCAATGCACGATGAACACTCTAAAAGGTCGGGAACTCCCACTAATGATGGACAAAACCACCATAAGAAAAACAACCACCTGATCCCTTGGCATAGGCCTGAGAGTTGCTGCCTTTGGAGAAACAAGATGTGAAGGGCTGGGACCTACCCCCGGCTGAACGAAAACTCTTCTGCCCTGAAAACCAGGAACCCAGGACCACAACCTTACTTCATGAGGGATCATGATGATCCCCATCTTGTGATGATCCTATCTTGGAAAAAGTCCTCTCGAAAACCTCTTCCCTCATCAGAACCTCATGATATGTCTTCAGCATAAATGGGGTGACTTGACACTAGATCTCTGGATGAAAATCCTCCTCTAAATGCCTCGCCCTGGCCTCCTCATCTGGTAACAAGTCCGAAGCATATCGTAAAAGGTTCCTGAAATGGATTCCAAACTCTCAAACATTGGAGCTCCCCTGTCGAAGGGTAAGAATATCCTGGCGACTGAATGCCTTCACAGTCAAGGAAAGTAACTCGACTCTAAACTTATCTTGGAACTCCTCCCATGAGATCGCTGATTCCTCACAATACTTGAGGAATAAGAACCACCACTGCATTGCTGCCCCACACAACATCGTCATCGCTAAGGACACCCAGTGCTCCTTCTGAGCACGAATCGAACTGAAGCCTATCTTGACCTCCACTTACCAGTCTTCCATGACTGCATCTGAAACGGAGCCTTCATACTTCTGCAGACTCTGGCGATGAAACTCTCGAAGTGTTTTCCTCAAAGTATCATTTTCATCAACCTCTACCCTGCAGTGACCTGTTGGAATAGCCTGCGGGACATTTTCTGTGCAAACTTGATGAGGACGTCAACCTGGAGACATACCTGTAAAATAAAAAACCGTTAGATGTCCTAAACCTGGAATATGGAAGAATCAACATTAATTAATTAAATTGTTTTCTTTTATTCATTTTAGGTTAACCTATCCCAAAGTCTACCCATTCAAACATAGGCACAAAGAAGAATGATGCATGATCCTTTCCTTGGTCTCTACCCTGAAACTAGTATCACCTTGTTTAGTAGCCATTGTAAACTTAAAGGTCCGCACATTAGATCATAGAGGGCCATAAACACCTATATCTCAGCCGATCTCCAGTGTTTACCTCACTTTCTAAACATGAATGACACCTTTTCCCTACCAACCCATGCAACCTCACCTGTGCCTAACTCCAAGCTCTATCCTATCCCTCAACATCCCTCTGATACCACTCTGTCATGACCCCCTCCCCACAAAGAGAACCCCTCCAGGGACAATAATGTGAGAAGGGATATATTAACCCCCAAGTCCCGCCTCCAGTAGGGCCCAGGTTGGCGACTAGCACCGAGGGTATAATAACACACAAATGGGAGGCATTACCCTCTAAGAGAACACATGCGGAAGAGAGAGATAAGATATACACCAATCAACTCCAACTCAGAATTGGAAATATAAAAGAAACCCAAGTTCACAAATGGAATGTCATGCAAAATTATTACAACTATAAGGGGAAAACTGTAAGTACCCAAAAGAGAGTAAAAACAGTAACAACCACAAGCCTGAACAGCTCCTGCAACCCCAAGCTAGTAGAAACCAGCTTAATCTCCAACCTACTCCATGTAAAATGAAAAATAGATTATATACACATAGGGTGAGTATAACAGTATACTCAGTAGGATCCTCCCTAAAGCCTCTCATGCAAAAGTAAAGAAATGATGCTAAAGCGTAGTGAACAACATGTGAAACTAACTCATCACCTATACAGGTATACTAAGTTCCCAACCTCACCATGGATACTCTCACCAAGTAATGCATAAAAGAATATAGAATATAGAAAAGAATATCAAGGGTACCCTACTACTACTTCCCCAATGATTTTACGCTTTTCCCCAACGTCGCACGTCCTAAGCATCTCTCTCCAAAAAGGCTTTCCCACAGACACCTGGGCGAAGCACCACAATCTTCACCTCGTGCACCATAAAGGCTTGCCCACTGACACCTGGGAAAATCACCACACCGTCCTCACAACCCAAAGTAATTGGGTAGTTTTCAGGAGCCACCACAGCTCGCATAATGTGTATCATACTTCGGGTATTATATCTCAAGCCATTACAACCCATACACTGAGTAAGGATCCTCAAGCCATCACAACCTATACACGTTACACCTATAGTAGTCCATATGATACTATATCTAGAATATATGTGAGTGAATAAACACAAGCCATTACATCCTTCTACACTCATATATGGAGAAAACTAACCACTGTGCCTAACGTCACAAGTATCTACCAAGAGAAGAGAGCGAGGCCAAAGGGGGTAGTCAGCTATTCATCCTCCCACCAGAATGTTGGGGAAAACACCCCCCAGGGCTCAGAATCACTAGGGTGTCAGTTTCCCTTACTGACAGGGTGGAGTAGCATATAGAAACACAAAAAGTACAAAATATACTATATATCACAACCACACTATGGGAATAACCTAGTCTTAGACACAACTGCAACTAACGTCTCTCGGACTCCGGGCTGCCACTTCTAAGACTATGTATCCTATAAGCACACAACCATTTAAGGAACTTTATTAGATTAATTCATTCCCTTTTTATGAGTCCCACTGTATGTTAATTAATTCTTTAAACATTAATTAGCCACGGAAAATTCCACATTAAATTTCATTAGGATAAAACCCAAAGTCAATTTTTCCTTAAAAAGATTACAACTTCACCATTATGTTCTATCAACTCCATCCCCATGGGTTAACAACATTTATTCAAACATTCATTACAAAATCACCTTCCCATATTCCTAGGAATTCTAGAACAATATTCTATGCTACTAACACAAGGGGCTCAACACGGTGAGTAGATGTACTACCCATTGAGTCTTTTCTGCCTATAGCAAGAGCATAGACCCATCCTCCCTGGAGAAGATAAAAACAGAAAGCACGTGGAATACCCTACGCATCTTCGCCTCTTTCGGAAGAAGGGTAAGCAAGACCAGCTGCATTGACCAGAGGGGAAAAGTAAAGAAGACAATAAACCAAAGAAACACCAAGCATCCAACAATCACATCCAACCCATTCCATCATCCCTGGTGTCCTCCCTGACACCCATATGCATAAACCGATGCATCTCTCCACTATAGGCGTCATATGATACCACAACGAAAAAGGCCTCTATGCCCCCACATATCAAAACACCCCTCCAGGGTCACGTCTCAACACAAGCAGTAGGAAAAAAACCAACACATCAATTGGGATCTTGGCCCTTTAATAATAAAGAGGGTAACACAGAAACCTTTAAGGAATTATAAAACAATCAAACTTCTTTAATCCATCTTGAATTAACATATTTAATATTCGTTGGTTCCAAAATCGGGAACCTAACCCGTAATCTATCACAAATGATTATACATGCTTACTATGCCAATCTAATTAACATCAAATTACAATAAGAACCAGATTCGTTTTCATGCCTCTTTATCTTTATCCAAACAATTATAAATTAATCCGAGTTTACGTTCTTTACTAATTTCCATCAAGAACAATAGTTAAGCAAAGCAAGAGTAAATATCACACTATCTAGCAAAATAAGAGGAAATATTATACAGTCGATACAATTTCTTTATCCGGTTCAAAATATTTATTATGTCAACTCCATTGTCATCCAGTGGGATAAAACATGCTAACATTGTAGTTGCACGTAAAATAAAGAGAAGCAACGAATCCCCTACATCAAAGTTTTTTGATGAAAACCCCAATAAACGAAGAACACACAAGAAAGCCGGGTTGATTCTACAAAAATCCTCTTTAGATCTCTTCTCCTAACATAACCAAGACCAAAATATCATCACATTTGGCATCCAAACACTTAGATCTACCCATAATTGGCGTAGATCTAAGAAACCGAGAGAAGAGGAAGAGTAGATCTAAGTAGATATAAGAAACCAACCAAGAACGATCACATACCTCAAGAAACCGGCTTCAATTCTTTACGAGAAGCCTTCAGATCGCCTCCAAAATTCTTGGGATAGGTTCTACTACTTTCAAGGAAGGGTAATCCAAATTTATGGTCGCTTAGGAGCTTAAACGCGCAAGTTAGAGGTGAAACGATAGAGATCCAAAATTTTAGGATCTAAACTTAAGTGCCTGCATGGTTTGCCCGCACGGTAAGACAAACCGTGCACTAACTGTGCGGTTGATACTGCCTCGCCAAACACTCCTCGCACAGTTAGACCACACAGTTAGACAAACCGTGCACTAACCGTGTGTTAGCCACTATCTCCAACATTAACTATGCACAATATGGCCGCATGGTTTAGATAAACCGTACGCAGCCCGTGCGAAAGCTACCGCCCTTTAGTTTTCCTTAAAGTCCACCCAAATGCACCCCAAGTCACCATAACCTCCCATAACACCTCTAACACCGTATTTTCAAAAAGTAATGGACTAGAGAGGTCTGAACCATTACATAACATGTGTTAATGTAATTACATGTTCTAGTTTTGACATTAATGGTTACACATTTTACACAAAAAAGGAAAACAAGAGTACTACTAAAAATAGTGGGGTAATGGTTGTCACTGAAGAACTTCATTTTTCAAGTGGAAAAGATAAAAACCCAATTTTCAATATCAATAACATATTTTTGGGTATTCGAGGATACATGGGAAATTTATTTTACTAAATTTCAAGTACAATTATTTAAGTGAAACTAGGTTGATAATAAAAATGGTTTGAAGTGTGAATATTATGGATTTATACGTTTTGATTTGAAATTGTTTAGTTAAAAGTGGTATTATTTATCATGGTGATGCATAAAAAACATATATTTTATTTTTTTAACCCATCCAATGAATATGGGTTCATTATTGTTTAATGGATTTTTTTGGGTGATGAGGATATTGATGATATAGTGGAAATATGTGAGGTTTATTTATATATTACATGATCACCTGAGGATAATAATGATTGTGATGTAGACATATTATATTCTATATAAAATGATCACATAAAAGGGATATGGGACAACAACCCGTTAGTCTCATAATTAGTCAAGTAAATATCTATTTTTTATTTTTTTAAAAACAATTACACTAGAAAAAACCTTTTTTTAAATTGAATATTAAAATCTATTGATTCTGATTTTTTCTTCCCTTTTGAATTATTTTTTATATTTTTCAGTCTTATTTAATCATTTTTTAGTTGAATAATATTAACGTCATTATTTTTTTAAAACTTACACATATAGTGGGACAATGTTTTTAAATTTGGATATTTGAACTTATAAATGTTGATAATTTCTATGTTTTTTATATTAATTTTTATATTCATTGGTTTTAGTTACATATTTTATTATTGAAGAATCATGGAATC
Organism: Viscum album; assembly: GCA_963277665.1. Lineage (NCBI taxonomy): Eukaryota > Viridiplantae > Streptophyta > Magnoliopsida > Santalales > Viscaceae > Viscum > Viscum album. Next base: position 1,039,363,729 of record OY728123.1, on the reverse strand, counting down.
ATTATTTTTCTATGACTATTTTTTATTCATATTTTTCAGATATTAAATTTTCTTCAGCTATATTTATTATCAAAATAAATATATTTTTCTTTCTATTATTAAAAATAAATTTTTACTTATAACAATCATTTAATTCCATTCAAATAAAAATAAAAAATATTTCATTATATTTATTTATTTAAATGATGGTCACATAGGAATAAGTAAATTTAATAAGGCATGTGTATGTTTTTTCATATTAATATATCTTTAATAATTAATTGTTTTAATAATTATATACCTTGGTTTGTCAAAATTATATGCAACACTATTGGTGGGTATACTTTGGAAAAGGCATATTCTTTTATAGGTAAGATGATAGCCAGAGTTGGTCGACATGAGATTATATGTTCACCAAAACCTTCACTTTCTCATGGATAGGAGAGGTTTCAAATAGAATTTGATGATAATAGTAAACTATTTATCCAAAATTCAAAGAAAATTAAGAGGTATATGGATATGCAGAGCTTTTTTAATATTTTCATTCTATATCTTGATTAGAAGAGAGTCAACCATGTTGTAAAAGATCCTTTGTGACAGTGTGTAATTATTTTTTCCAATTCATAAAATATTATATATTTCACATGACTAATATTTAATCTCTCTAATTATAGAGGACATTCAATATTGAAAATACCAAAGAAAATAAGAAGAGGCGGATTTCATTTATATAAATTATATTAAAAGGCATATAAAATATAAATTGAATTAAATTTATATTTATAATAAAAACATAATGAAAACCCATGCCTCAAATATAGTTTGTTAGATGCAGAGGCGTGGGAGAAATTTGTCACCAGTCTAAAGGAGGAAATCTTTCTGTAAAGATAATTATTTTGTATAAAATCATTTTGTAAAATAATTTTTTAATTACTTGATGAATTGTTCATTGGTTACAATATAGAAATACACCATGATATCTAAATAAGAGATCAAATTTTAAAATTTATACCCTCATACTTTAACACATGGAGGGTATCATTTATCGGAGGAGAAAATGAATGATGAAAAGTTTGATGAATTAAAAGTTAAATCCAATAGTGGCTCCAATGAGGTCCAGTTCGACCCTCCACCTCTCCCAACTTTCTATGAAAAAAGGAAATAGGAGAGGATGATAAAAAATGGGAATTTTCTTATGGATCAATCAAAATAAGTAACTGATAATATTGTTAGATTTTTTTTTAAATGTTAGTATTTTATAAATTTATCACACTAATATAATGTGTACATATATCATTTAAAGACACTCTTTAATAGAAAGTGACACAAAATAAATTTATCTTTGAGGGATGGAGAAACATTATGGAAATTGATTTAGGACGACAAGAACACTTGGGCTAGGTAATAATATATAAGGATAGTGTCAGTATTAGATTTTTTTTGTTTTCCTAGAATGACATCAAGGGTGGAAGAACATTTGTAAAAATAGATTCCTTGATTGCTGAGCAATTAGAAATGAATATGTTAATAGTGTATCAAATTAAATAATATTTACATGATATGTTTGTATAATTTGGGAGATAAACACAACCTACCAAACCTAATCCTCCATCTCATCATTTAGACCTGATCATGTTCTATGGGTTGCATGTTGGGGATCCCTATTTACATATTGTAGTATATAGAGTAATACATAATTTATGGTATTATATACATCACTAGATTATGCATCTAAGTCATGTTAGAGTAACGATACATTATATAATTAATCCAACTGCTCTGTGTTGTTCCCATTGAGAAGGTGGAAAGGGTTGGAGATAGTATGGGTCATTTTTTACTCTAGACAGATAACCTTCTTTATTAGTTTACATATGAGGCATGTGTGGTTTATTAATTTTATTTAATTTTTATTTTTAATTACATGTAATTTTTTCTTACATTTACCTTATATAGGGGTATCTAAAATTAAAGGAATAATTATGAAATAAACAAAAGTTTCAGGAACCACAACCTTTAGATACTTCTCTCATTTTGACAGGCTAACAAATTAGACCTAAATTATTTTATGCCGGTTCCATATTATGAGTTTCTAAATACCACTAACATATAAGGGAGATACTATTTGTTATAGATATTTAAAAAAGATATCATGGATCATGTTATTAGTGGATCTCTATACTCGTGTTGCAGCTGTTTTCCTTATATGGTAATTTCAGTGTCAATTTTCATTTCATTAAATAAATATATCTTATAGTGACTTAATTTATTACATATATAATTAGGTATCTCTATACTCTTTATATCCACAATGATATCACTTATGTTTTTGGTTTTATGGATCCAAAATACATTTCAATGGTTTTCCAATATCTATATAGTAATTCTAGAATTAAATAAATAAATAAATATATATATATATATATGAAAGATTAGACAATACATAGATTAGTTGTTGGTTTCTTCCATTCCTATATAGTTAATAAATATTATGTAAATATGCATCACTATTCATTATAATTTCATTAATGTTTAACTTTTTATATTTTAGTTTCCATTAGATGTTATACGTATCTTCCCACATGAATATATGACATATTGGTTATTCTCTTTACGGGGTGGAGTTCATAAAAATCTTAATTAATTTTTGAAATCATAATTATTATTATACTATATTAATTAATTACAATTAAAATTTTCTTTTGATATATTTTTTCAAAATTGATATATAAAAATAAAATCTATTGAAATAATTTAATAGTGTTTACTTAAAGAAGCCAAATGAAATTAAATATGAGAATGTGTAGGTTGATAACTTTTATATTAGTTGACACTTGTTTTGTCTTACATATATTTCACTTCTTATTTTCAATGAAATGTTTCATAACTGTAGTGTCATCATCAAAAATGAAGTGTAGAATGTGGTTATTATGTTTTATGATTCATTTTTAAGATTATCAAGACTATAATGATAACATTTTTTCAAAAGGATTGTTCCATTACAAATCTTCTATTTTAAAACAATAAATTGTATTTTAAATTCCCAAAAATCATTATTTTTATAGTTTTTAATGATGTTTCATCATATAACGATAAATTATTAAACCACCTTTGAGTTTTATTTGATTAATATTTTATATTTTTGATTAATTTATAGATGTAAATTCATTAATTTTCACTCATGTATATTTTTCTTTTGGTAAATGATGTTGTGTTAATTTTTTATTCAGTATTTTACAATATATTTACTATTATTTGAATTATTTTTACATGTATTGGGTTATTTTATTTTATTATATTTTAAAAAAGTAATTAAGTTTTAACATCAATTATTTTCTAAACTGATTTCAAAATCACTTTCATCATGAGTTAAAAAAATGACGTTGACTGACACTTTCAACATCGATTTACATAAAAAATAACATTTAAAGTCTAATTATATTGATATTAATTTGGGACTTTCAATGTCAATTTTTATAATAACTGACATTGAAAATTAATTTCAACATCAATTTTTCTTGAAAAACAACACTGTATGATTTTTTAACATTTATTTTCACAATAATCAACGTTAAAAGTCCCAAATTAATATTGATATTTTTTTGGATTTCAATATCAATTTTTTTATAAAAAACGATGTTTAAAGTCCCTCTATATCTATATTTAGTGGGTATTTCAACATTAATTGTTATATTAATCGATATTGAAAGTACTTTAACATTAGTTTTAAATAACTGACATTATAAATATTGTTTTAGTTTTAAAGATATTAACATATCTTTTTTAACTAACATTAAAAATGAAAAAAATCCAACTCCAAATGCTTATTTTTTGATAGTGTACTCAAGGAAGATATTCCTATAATGGGTGATTCCTACACATTATGACCTGATGTGATTAATAGATCGAACTGATTTCCTAATATATAAAAAAAATCATAGTTGGATGGTATTATTCGGTATACCTAGGTGATGTATCATGGTTATGAGTGAGAGTTGGATGAATGTTATAATTAGATTTTGTGACTATAATTATGGTTAAGAGTTCCTTACAAGATGTAAAGAGGGAATGTAAAAACAAAAAGTGACTATATGTGGTTATATTATTAATCATCGCTACTTTGAATTGATTTTTTTCTACAGTTTTGTGGATCCCTTGATCATAGATTTCATTGTGAGGTGTACATTGTCCATATTTTATTCTGGACTGACCCTTGGGGGAACCCCGGTATACCCTTGGATTAGGGTTTTAGAGGATATTTTTTTAAAGTGATTCCTTAAAAGGTAGATTAGGGTACTGTTATCCCCTTATTGAGGTCCTAATAAATTTAAATTGATTTTCATATTGGCTATCAGAAGATGAAATGGTGGTGGTATTGTCTGTTAGCCCATGAGCCTTGGGGAATCTGAGATTTTGTGCCTACATTGAGTATGTTCTCATCAAGTATAGATAATACTTGATTTCATAGTCAGCTTAAGAGTAATGGTTTATAGAATATTTGGTTATGGTTAGTTGTATTTTCATGAGAACTGTGTGAATTTCCTTAAATATAGGGGGATGAATACTCTTCCTGTGAATGGGTTAGATATGTTGATGAGATGTGGGGAGTGTGTTGAGTGAGAATCACTTTCTCGAGTGATGATATCCTAAATATAATCAATTTTAATATTTTAGTGGTTTTATAGTGTATTATTTTATTATTTTTTTAGGGTAAAAATGTGTTTGATCCTTTTGATATATATGATTTAATGTTACCACAGTTTTTAGGATTGTGATCCATATCTCTTGTTTATTTGAATAATTGAACTTTTATCAAAGAAAACTCTTATGATGGTTAGATTAGCGAGGAGAGATGTATTTTTTATGTTCTCTAAATATTTTAGGTAGTTTATAATGGTTATGATTGATTTATTAACGTATCTATTCCCTGGTATTTGATAGTGATTATACAGAGTAATCCTCCTTCTAGGAAGGAGGATTGATGAACATTTTGGTGAGCCTGCATGTGATTTGTTTCTTTTTGACGATGAAATGTTTTATGGTGGGGAGGATATAATAGTATGGGTCTTCACCCCATAATTTCCTTTCATTTGACAATAATTTAATGTTTAATTCATTTTTGATGGATTTATTAGAACTCATTAAATTTTAAATGAAGTTCTTTGGTGGGTTTATCGATTTCCACAATAGTTTTTTTTGGTAAAAATATATTTTTTGATTAAATTGTGAAAAATGGTAAATTCACCTTGGCTAGAATGTAATATTGGAAAAAGGATTGCATTGCTAAGTCTAGGATAGGGGTTTTACCCTATAATGGGTGGTTTCATAACGTTCAGTCGTGATTTTATGGGTATGTAATGGTGGTGAATAATTTTTAAATAATTACTTAAATAAATAATATTTATATTAATTTTTTATCATAACATTTGAACTATTTAAAAACCCAAATTTTTATCAATGTTATTCCCTTTTTATAATTTTTTCTTCTGGTATAATCACATAATATTACATATATAACACAATACAAACCTTATAAATGAAGAAGGATTAGAATAAAATGTATCTCTTGAAGTTAAGGAACATATACAGATGAAATAGTAAATTGACCTTTGGAATAAAAATGTGACCTTTATGAATAGTCAACTATCCAATGTAATAGTAACCCCACCAATGAAATCATAAATAAAATTTAACAATATTATAAGGGACAATATGGTATAATTATATCATGGCATAAGTAAATAAATATTTATAAAATTATTGATTAAATGTTGGTATTTTTGAAAGTCATAAATATTAAATTACAATATTATTATTAAATTAATAATTAAAATAAAAATTTATTTTCATGAAATTTATTCATAAAATATTATTTTAATGTCTTATTATTTTAAGATAATTTTACGTGACCTTAGATAATTTTTCAATGTTTTAGAAAAGTTGTTTTCATATTAAATTTTGCATTTTTCCAAGTAAATTATGATTTTAATTAAAAATTAAATTTATCATATCTAGAATTTTTTATTGAAAAATGGAGCTCATTTTTGAATTTTTCACATTGAAATATGGTTAGGGTGAATTTTTGGGATTTTTCTAAAATTCATGAATTTTTTATGAATAGTGAAATATGATAATTTACCGTATATGTACATTATGACTTAAATGAAATATTTCAAACATCATGTAGGATGTAATCACCCTTGGTTAAAATTCACACGATCTAGTTACTATTTTTAGTCTCCATTATCCGCACAAATTCTTGTATTGAGAAAAATAATAAACTAATGAATTAAATATTGAGAAAATACCCCTATTTTCCACCGTAAAAACAACCCTCACCCCCTAAACTCATAACCAATTTACATTAGCCCTTGGGGTATTCCAAAGACCAAATCCTCTCCCCAAAAGAGGCTCTCAAGGAAGATAAATTTAAGAGATAAATTCCTCTTGTCGCTTCTTTTATTTTCGTTCAAGTTCCTTTATTTTATTTTTCTTTCCTTACCTACTTTTACCCAAATGTTATGATAACTCTAGTACCTTAAATTTACTATAATTTTGTTATGATAGTGGAATAGTTTTTCTTCATCTCTCATTTCCCCTCCTTTTATACTAGAAATGAAAACACCATCTAGATGTGGTAATTTATCACATTCAAGGACGACCGGTTTTCAATTTCTATTATCGTCTTCAATTATAGTCATGAAACCATTTTGATGGTTGAAATGGACTATAATATATTTATTATAAAAAAATTATGGTTCTAAAATACTTTTTTACTCATTATATTAATTTATAAATCAAAATGTGTTCGTTTTGATGAAAAACCACCAAAATGGTTATCATTAATGTTTTATATAATGATTCATCTTAAATACAAATAAACAAATTAATTTTTTAACAACATAATATTTTTATGTTCTCTAATAACATAAAAAATTAAATTCTAGACAACCATTCTCATCTTACATGTTTATGCTTACATGTATATATGAAAACCAATAATGAAAACCAAGGAAACAAACGCTCCCAAACAATGAAATTGAAACTCTAAACCCATCAAAAAGGTCACGAATGAAATTAATAAGGTTATAATAAATCAATTATATGTAGTATAGGTTATGAAAATATTAATTAATTAATTTAATTTGGTTATTCAGGCCAATGAGATCAAGTGAAGGACACCATTAGACGTAAGGCAAGATATTCTACCCGAACCTCCATTATTCATTCGAGTTTCTCTATCTTTCTTTTTACCCAAATGAAGTTAACTTTTATTTTTATTTAAATCTTAAAAATTATATTTAAATGTTATTAATTCATGTATAAATATCCATTCATCATTATCTTTTGTGGATATACATGTTTTTAAGTAGTTCCCTCCTCAATTCTTTCCAATAAGAAAGCTTGTTTTAAGGGAACTTCTCGAATTCTTACCCAATTTAAAATAAACTCTATAATATATTTTAAACCACATTTATATTATATAAAACCACTATTTTTACCATTAAATAATTATTGGTTAAATTCTAGGTTTATATAAAATATTATTCTCTTTTTTATTTTTAATGATCTTTGATATTTTCCTTAAACAACACTAAAATATTTTAATTCTAAAGTTTATTAAATAATCTTTTTTACATGTCATCACTTAAATTTTAAATAATTTATAATTATATATTCCAATTCTACCTTATTAGTGTTCATTCATGATATAATTCCTTTTCTTCATGGGAAATTTTATTATACGACCCTTTTTAATGCTTTATGACACGATTATGATACCCAAATCATTCCATGGGTAACTAGTATGTTTATGTATGATTTATTATGAATGATTATGTATGTGGAAATAATATTCATGAACATGTTATGATGAGTGTTCCAAGATAGCGCTCCAATGTATTGAGAAATTTTGAGTCTCATGAGACGTTATGTGCAACAGTCTTAGCGGTTAGACTTGACTCGTGCTACCATGTGCAATAGTCTTGGTGGTCATCCTTAACTCATGCTACCATGTGAAATAGTATTGGTGGTTAAAAAAAAATTATGATACTCTATGTGCAACAATCCTTTAATCATTCTAAATTCAGGTTATATGTTTCTGCCACATTACTACGACTCCATGTTTTTATGATCCCATGTTTCATATAATATGATTACATATTACAAATCATGTTCCTTGACTTTTTATATCATTATGTTATGCCTTCTAACCCATGTACTAAAGATTTATTGTTAAGTTTATTCCCTTACTAGGCTTTTAGCTCATCCCTTTATTTATGTTATCCCTAGGTTATCCTATGAACATGTATGAGCACAATGGGAGTTAAGAGCTATTTATGAAGACTAAATAAAGAAATGTTTTTTTGTCCCATGTTTTCAATTTTAAGTACCTAGTCTTCTAAGACACTAGAATTTAAGATCCTTTTCTTGTAATTTAATGTTTAATTATTCTTAAAATCATATAATGATATGTTTAAAATCCTAGGGTCTCTATAGTTGTATGAGATCAAGGTCTAGTTTTTTTTGTAGATTCAGAATAGATTACATTAGTAAGAACCTTAGGGATGAGACTTAGTATAATAAAACATCCCTAAATTTGGGTAAGTATAGAGTAAGTTGTTTATCAAGAAAATACATCCCTGTCTAGATACAAACAAGTAGATGTGGCTCTAGAATAGATGTATCTATGAGAAAAACCCAAAAACACTACTTTGAGCTAGACTTGAATGGGAACTAGTGCATGAAAATGGGATTTAATACACTCTTGGTTTGACACTCCCAGGGGATATGCTTTAGTAAATTCATAATTTCATTATGAACCATTATTAAGGGAATAAAAAAATCCCATAAAAATAAATGTTAGGAAACTGATCATAGATTACCTAGATTGAAACCTAGGGAAATAAAAATCTAGAATATACTTTTCTTTAAGGATATTATCCTATTATGTTTAAAGTTTCTTTTTATTCTTATTATCTAATTATTAAATCCCCCTAATTGTAAATTATTTTTCTTAGTTAATGGAGTGAAATAAAAGAACAGATGCCAACAATAAATGTGATAGGAAATGTGATGATTTCCCTAGTGATATGCCTAATATGAAGGGAACAGGTGCTCAAATATTTATGATACTACTTGATAATATATCTAAGGTTATGGATAATAACTTTAATCATATATAATTCCCCCTCCTCCTAGGAAAGAGAAATTTTCTATATAATCCTTTATATGGAAAAGGCCTCCCTTGTTTATTGGATCTTCTGATCCCCTCTTAATGAAACAGTGGATTAACTCCATTGAAAAGATATTCTCTATCCTCTAGTGCTTAAAAGAAGAGACAATCATGTTGGAAGTCTATTGTTTTGATGGGTAAGATGAACAGTGGTGGAAACTAATAAAAATGAAAAGTCCTAGGAGGAAATAAATTCCATTTATTGATAGGAATTTACGAATTTTTTTTCAATAAATATTTTCCCTTAACCCTCCATCTCAAGATAAAAAGAGAGTTCCTCAGAGTTAAGCAGAAGGATGCGGAGTCTATTGGGGAATATGATAAAAAATTCACAAGGATTACAATATATGCCTCTAGATTTATCATGAAAACCGAAATCAAGGTGGATCACATCTTTAGAAGACTAAAGATGTGTCTATGAAAAGTGCTGGTGATTCGAGACTTCAATAGTTGTGAGGATATTGTCCATTGTTCCCTCAAGGTTAAAGTAGATATTAAAGACTCCCAATATTTTAATGGGCCTGGTGATAAAAAGTGAAAAGTGGAGTCTAATTTGGGTGATTTGGAAAATAAATCCCATAATAGAAAAAATATTGAACATCCCACTTGTCAAAATTTTGGGAAGAAGCATATTGGAAAATATTTAAACGGAAACATGAATTTCTTCAAATGTTGAAGCATGGGATATCATACTAAGAATTTATGAAGGTATATGAAGAATCCCACTAATGTGTAAGAAGAAAGGAAGGATCAGACCAATGATCATCTTATAGTGTAGTGTTTCAATTGCAAGTAACATGGTCATCATGTGAACAATTTCCCCAAGCCAAGTGTCATCGGAGGCAATCAACAACAAACTCCAAGGAAACATGGAAGGGATTATGCTATCAGTACTATTGAGGTGGAACTGGACGATGATGGGGTGACATATATTCTAGTAATTAATTCAATAATATAAAATGTACTATTTTATTCTAGTGCTATGCATTCTTTCATATCATGAATGTTTATTAAAACTATTCAAAAACCAACTCAAAATTTTGAGATTGAGTTATCTATGAGAACATAAATTGGGGAAATTATTTCTTCCAAAGTATATAACTCCTACTTGGTTAACATTTTTGGAATAAACCTCCCAGAAAATATCATCATACTTACTTTAGTGGAGTTTGATGTTATCATGGGCATGTACTGGATATCATTATACAAATCCAACATTAACTGTCGGGAAAAGGAGATCACTATTCACATCCCGAAGCATCCTCTAATTATTTACAAGTGTAAAAAATAATTTGAATCTACTTTTGAATCATTTTCTCAAGTGTGGATCTTACTCTCTTATGATAAATTATATATGGCTCAAATGTTTGAGAAAAGGGAGAGAATCATGCTCAATGAAATGCCTATTATAAGGTACTACAGTGATGTATTTCCTGAAGAATTATATGGTCTTCCTCCTTATTGAGAGGTTGAGTTCTCAGCTAAACTTATTCACGGATCTCTACCTATATCAATGAAACCTTATAGAATGGCCACCGTAGAGTTGGAAGAGTTGAATAAGCAGTTACAATATAATCTAGACAAGGGTTTTATACACCTGAGTGCTTCACCTTGGAGAGAACCAGTCATTTTATTCAAGAATAAGGATGGTTAAATGGACCTCTGCATTGATTATAATGAGATCAATTAAATCATGATAATTAACAAGTTTCCCCAAAATCAGATATATGTCATGTTCGATCATCTTTGTGGGGCCATTTATTTCTCTAAGATGAACCTTCGGTCAGGATATCACCAATTAAAGACAAGGAAGGTAGATGTTCCCAAGAATGCCTTTTGAATAAGTTATGGACTCTAAGAGTTAATAGTGATACCCTTTATACTCACTAATTATCTATAAATTTTCATGGATCTAATGAATAGAGTCATTAGATATTACCTCGATAAATTTGTGGTAGTCTTTAAAGATGATATTCGGATATACTACAAGAGCAAGGAGGAACACGGGGAACTTTTGAATATTGTTATAAATACTTTTAGAAGGGAGAAACTATATGAAAATTATAGTAAATGTGAGTTCTGGACGGAGGAAGTATCATTATTAGTGTATGTTATCACCAATAAATGAATATCTATATACCCTTCCAAGAGGAAAGAAATCAAATAATGGCCCATGAAAACCTTTGTAATGGAGGTCTGTAGCTTTCTCAGACTAATTGGGTATTATCGAATTTTTTTGGAGAACTTTTAATGATTTCCAAACCCAATGACCAAGATGACATGGAAGGGAGTAATGTTTTTTTGGACTCAAGAATGTGAATACTGTTTTAAGGAGTTGAAAACAAGGTTTATAACTGCACCAATACTCACACTGCTAACAAGTGGAGAACTACTTATGGTCTATAGTTATGATTCAATGAAAGGATTTGGTAGGGTACTAATGAAAAATTATAAAGTGACAGCCTATACTTAGAGATATTTGAAAATACATGATCAAAACTATCTCATGCATGATCTATAGTTGGCAGTTGTGATCTTTGAGTTAAAAATTTGGCGCCATTATCTCTATGGTGAGAAGTGTGATATATATAATAATCACATGAGTTTGAAATATATATTCACACAAAAATATCTTAATATGTTCTAATAAATATGGTTAGATCTCATTAATGATTATGACTACTCAATCCACTACCATCCAGGTAAGGAAAATAAGGTGGAAGATGCTCTAAGTGAAATTGATCCTGCATCCATATCAATGATGAGAGTCGAGAAGGTTTCAATCTTCTTATACTTGTAGAGTATGGACAAGGGAATCATTAATAGAGGAACATAATTAGTGCTTTCTCAAATGGTTTCTCAACCATCCCTCATGGAGAAAATAAATGATGCTCAAAGAAAAGAAGTAGAAATTCTGAAAAGGGTGGAAGCTATTTGAAATGGGAAATCTTCTGAGTTCAAGATTGATGAGGAAGGAGTTGTATGTTTTGGGTCACAATTATGTGTACCATATGATCCAGAGATAAATAAAGAGATTTGGAATGACACACATAGCTCAACCATCTCTTTTCACCCAGGGAGCACAAAGATGTATCGATATATTAGAGGGAACTTTTGGTGGGATAATATGAAAATGGATATTGTTGAATCTACATCAAATTGCCTAGTATGTCAATATGTGATGGTTGAAAGGAATAATTCTAAGGGGTTGACTCATCCACTATATATACCAACATGGAAGTGGGAGAACATTACCATGTAGTACGTCACTGTACTTCCAAAGATATCCATAGGAAACAATGTAATATGGGTCATTATGGATCGTCTTAGAAAGACAACTCACTTTATAGAAATTTGAGAGGAATTATCATTAGATCAACTAGAACGGTTATATATAAAAGTGGTGGTAAGTTTGAATGGATTACCATTATCTATTGTATCCAATCGAGATCCAAGATTCACCTTGAAGTTCTTGAAAATTATCCAACATTCTCCAAGCATTGAGTTGAACTTTAGAATGACATGTCATCCTTAAACTGATCACCAATCTGAGCAAACTATTCAGAAATTGGAAGATATATTGGGATCATGTTCTATAGATTTCAAATTAGGGTGTGACCAACATATTCCACTAGTCTAATACTCTTACAATAATATTTTCCACTCAAGTATATGAATTGAACCATATTAATCCCATTGTGGAAAACATGTAAAACACCGACATGTTGGGATGGAGTCGGCAAGAATAAGATGATAGAACCTGAAATGGATAAAGAAATGGTAGAGAATATGAAAACCATTCAGAAACACATCAAGGCATCCTAAAGTTGAAAAAAGAGTTATGCCTGCAATCATCAATGAGACCTTGAATTAAAAGTTGGAGACATGGTATTCCTCTGTATATCTTTGTGGAAGAAGCTCATGATATTTGGGAAGAAAGGAAAGCTAAGTCCCAGGTTCACTGGCCCCTTAGAAATCTTTGATCATGAAGGAGATGTGGCCTATCGACTAGCACTTCCACCTACTATGTATAAATTACATGATGTATTTCATGTATACATCTTAATAAAGTACATACTAGATCCTTTATGTATACTCTCTTCAGAGGTGTTACAGTTAGAGAATGATCTTTCTTACGAGGAGAAGCTAGTGATGATCTTGGATCATAGAGATAAAGTTCTATGCAACAATACTACTCACCTATTCAAGGTACTACGGTGGAACCATAAGTATGAATATGAAACATGGGTACTATAGGAAGAAATGAATGAAAAGTACCCAGACCTGTTTTCAGCTTAGAATGTAAAACAAAATTTCGAGGGAGATATTTCATATGGGGGAACAAATGTAATGACCCAATGTTTTATCAATGGAATTATCTTATTATAATTATATCTTATGGTATAATCACATAAGATAACATATATAACACAATACAAAACTTATAAATGACAAATAAGTGAAATAAAAGGTATCTCTTGATGTTAGGGAACATACACTGATGAAATAGTAACATGAACTGTGGAATAGTAATGTGACCCATAAGAATAATAAACTGGCCAATATAATAGTAACCCCACCAATGAATGCATAAATATAATTTATCCATCTTATAAGTGACAATATGGTATAATTATATCATTGTATAAGAAAATAAATATTTAAAAAATTATTGATTAAGTGTTGATATTTATTGCAAGTCATAAATATTTAATTGCAATTTTAAGATTAATTTAATAATTAAAATGAAAATTTATTTTCATAAAATTTGTTCATAAATAATATTTTATTTCTTATGATTATGATATAATTTTATGTGACCTTAGTTAATTTTTCATAGTGTTATAAAATCAGTTTAAATTTTAAAAATTTTATTTTTCCAAGTAAATTATGATTTTAATTAACAACTAAATTTCTCATATTTAGAAAATTATTTTTGGAAAATATTTTTCATTATATAATTCTACATGTCCAAAAATATTTAGGGTAATTTTTTGCGTATTTTTATGAAATACTTGAATTTTTGATGAATAGTGAGATATGGTAATTTACCATATATGTACATTATGAGTTAAATACACTGTTCCTAACATCTTGGATAATGTAATCACACTTGGTTAGAATTAAAAGGATATATTTACTATTTTTAGCCTCAATAATCACAACTATTTATTTTCTTGAGCAAAATAATAAACTAATGAATTAAATATTGAGAAAATACCTCTCTCTTTCACTATAAAAACCACCCTCACGCCCTCTTCTCTTCAATCCTATCAAGACATGTTACTTATCTAAATTATGTTCAAATATCTCCCTAATATCCTCACCCAATTCTAGAAGCCCCTGGTCTCCTCAAAATACCAAATCCTCTCCCCTAAATAGGCTCTCAAGGAAGATAAATTCAAGAGGTATATTCCTCTTTTCGCTTCTTTTATTCTCATTCAAGTTCCTTTCTTTTATTTTTCTTTCCTCACCTAATTTCATCCAAATGTTATGATAACTCTAGTATCTTACATTAAATATAAATTATTTATGATAATTTAATAATTCATCATCATATCTCATTTTCCCTCCTTTTGTACTAGAAATGAAAACACCATTTGAGATGTGTTAATTTATCACATTCAAGGATGAGGGGTTTTAAATTTTTATTAACATCATCAATTCTATTCATGAAACCATTTAAATTGTTGAAAAAATATATAATATATGCGTTACAACTTATGTAAGGTTCTGGAATCATTTTTTACTCAATATATTAATTTATAAAGAAAAATGTGTTCGTTGTGATCAAAAACCTCCAAAATAGCTATCATTAAAGTTTTATACATAGATTCATCTTCACTCCAAAAAACCAAATTAATTTTAAAAATATTTAATATTATTTATGTTCACTAATATATAAAACTTAAATTCTGGACAAAAAATCTCATCTTACATGTTTATACTTACATGTATATAAGTAAACCAATCATGAATACCAAGGAAGCAAAGGATCCCAAACAATGAAATTGAACCTATTAACCCATCAAAAAGTTCATGAATGAACTTAATAAGGTTATAATAAATAAGTTAAATGTATAATAAGTTCTAGAAATATTAATTAATTAATTTAATTTGGTTATCTTGGACATTAATGTCAAGTGAAGGACACCATGATACTTAAGGTAAGGGATTCTACCCGAACCTCCATTATTACTTCAGTTTGATCTATCTTTTATTTTACCCAAATGAAGTTATCTTATATTTATATGTAAAATTATAAATTCTTTCTAAAATTTTCAAACTAATTTATTAATATTCATTCATCATTAAATTTTGGTGATATACATGTTTTTTAACTAGTTCCATCCTAAATTATTCCAGATATGCAAGCCCATTTTAAGGGAACATCCCAAATTTTACCCAATTTCAAATACACTCTATAATCTATTTTATGACACCTTTATCTTTTATAAAACCAATAATTTTATCATGAAAACATTATTGGTTCACTTTTGGTTTTACATAAAAGATTATACCCTTTTCTATTTTAATTTATCTTTAATATTTTCCTAAAACTACACTAAAATATTTTAATTCTAAAGTTTCGTAAATACTATTTTTACATGTTATCACTTATAGCTGACATAACTTATTATTATATATTCATATTATAAATTATTAATGTCCATGCATGATCTAATTCCTTTCCTTCATGGATTCTATTATGATGTGACCATTTGTTATGCTTTATGATATGATTATGATACCCAATTCTTTCCATAGGTAACTCATGTTTTTATGTGTGATTTATTATGTATTATAATGTATATGGAAAACATATTCATAAAAATGTTATGAAGGGTGCACCCAGATATCTATCTAATGAATTGGGTAAATTTGAGTCTCATGAGACATTATATGAAATGATATTAGAAATTAGCTTTGACTCGTGCTGTCATGTGCAACTGTTTTGGTGGTTAGTCTTGGCTCATGCTACCATGTGCAACAATATTAGTGGTTAACCATGTCTTGTGCTCCTATATGTGAAATGATCCGTGAATCATGCTAAAGTCATGTTATATGTTTCTTCCACATTACTATGACTCCATGTTTATATGATCCCATGTTTTATATGTTATGATTCCATATGATCAATCATGTTCCATGCCTTTTTAT
This sequence comes from Viscum album, assembly GCA_963277665.1. Lineage (NCBI taxonomy): Eukaryota > Viridiplantae > Streptophyta > Magnoliopsida > Santalales > Viscaceae > Viscum > Viscum album. The sequence continues at coordinate 1,039,347,357 of OY728123.1, read as the reverse complement.
ATCATTATATTATACCTTCTGACCTATGTGCTAATGATTTATTCTTATTTTCTTCCATTAATAGGATTTTAGATCATCCCTTTGTTCATGTAATCCCAAATTTATCCTATGAATATGTATGAGCACAATAGGAGTTAGTATCTCTTTATGGAGATTCAATAAGGAAATGTTTTTTACTCCCATGTTTTTAGTTTTATGTACCCATTCTTCCAAGACACTAGACTTTACGATCCTTGGATTGTAATTTAAAGTTTAATTATACTTAAAATCATGTAATGGTATGTGTAAAAGGATAGGGTCACTATAACCTAGAAATACCCTTATAAATTCATATTTTACAGGAGATTTACAGTTCTTGTATAATGGAACCAACATGGGGGTAGGGTACCAAAAGAAAGGATTTAAGCTAGATATTGATATATTATCAAATAATGGGTATTATTATTTGAACTGAATACCATTTATTTTAACCTAAACTTATCTACCTATATTTTATTATTAATTATTGAATCTACCTAAAAATATGTTTAATGATATACCCTATTTAAAAATAAAACCACTACCTTTTGATTTATCAAAATATGAAGAATGGATTTCATGATAAACTAGTGGGATGTTTTAGGTGAATTTTTAGAAAACTATTGACAACATTTTCATTTTGATGATTAAATAACCCCATTATACCGAAAAACGACCAATATAATTCCTTTTAATTCACACCAATCATATTTTTGGATATATATATATATATTATAGAGAAAATTTTATTCCTTCTTTAACTTCTCCTTAAGTTTTGGGGTACATAGAGTGTGAATCTCGGGGATCCAATATAAAATCTAGAATCACTAGGTTAGAAATACCAAGGGTATGAATTTTTTTAAGATCATTAATGGTAAAAAATAATAAAACTACTACCATTGGTGGTTTCATGGTGGTGATAATGAGGATTTTATGGGGTGGTTATTATAACAACCTGAGATTTTGGAATATATCTGTCTATAAAATAATACTATACTCGATGTATTTTTTCACACAGAACAACGATCTAAAAAAAGTTATAATAAATTTTGTGGATTTTAAAAAATATATAATAATAATAAAACCTCAAAAAAATTAAAAAATTGTAAAAACCCGGGTTTTGATCCTGTAAGACTTTGATTTTTTTCTTGATGTCATTCTAGAGCAGGGCGTTCAGATGGTGTGTGATTCTGAGCCCCATTGTGGCCGAAATTAAATTTTAAGTGCGTTCACACTAGACAATCCAAATAAATAGAATAACTCTTAAAATATTGCTCTGATGGGAAAACTGAGGGAACCATTGAGTCCGGAGTGTTCCGTTTACCCTAGGAGGGGTGTAACTTTCGTGGGCACAACCCTTCAGTGGAAAACGCCACCAGGGGCATTTTCGTAATTTAACAGCCTCGGGCGTGGAATTTACAACATATGAACGGGGGATCAGATTAGAATTCTGAGACCACTGTTGCGCTCAGAATGTGGTTTTTACCCTAGGGGTGGCTTAACCTCGACCCTGTCGAGAGTTTGGGTACGGGGCCTACTGGCGGGGGTTTAAGTGTTTTCTATTTAATCACACCACCCCCACCCTCTTCTCCCCTTGGTTTTTCTTATCCTTGGTTCAAGTTCTTCCCAAAAGGGAGAAACTCCTTCAAAATTCTCTCTCCACCTCTAAGGTGGGTGGCAGCTCCACTAGATCATTGGTGAAGCGTCGGGCTACGCCCAACGAGGTAGGATCGTGCGCTTTTTTTATTCCCGCATCTTCTTGAATTCAATTTTTAGCATTGAAATCCCATTTAATTGTCGATAGAATTCCATATATGCATAGGGTTTGATCCGATCTTTCCAACTCTCTTTTCAGATCGAACTTTCGAGTCCCGGGGCGTCCGGGGTGGCCCCGGGATGTTTTCCGGCCATTTCCCTTGGTTTCCGGCGGTTCCAGGAGGTCCGGCGGGCGATGGCGGTGGCGTGGGGTGTTCGAGGAGATGGTGCTCCCATCGGTGGAGGTGGTTCCCGGGCGGTGCCGCCGCAGACCCAGGTGGCACGAAGGTGGACCCAGGCGGCGCGACAGGCATCTACGACGGAGGTCTCCGGTGCGGGGCGCGATGGGGGTCACAGTGTGCGACCCCGTGCGGAGACTGAGACCCGCCATCGGGGGGTCTCCACGTGAGACAACGACTGGCCACGAGGGCCGGTAAACGTAGGGTGTACCAAGTGTTAGTGGTCGGGCCACGTGGAGGAGCCACGGGCCAGCGCTGCGAGCCAGGCCGGTCCAGCCCAAAAGTGTTCCCCCCTTGTCTTCGGACACCCATAACTTCCACTACGGGTGTCCGTTTTGTGTTCCGTATGTGGCCTCACGATCATCTAGTTGAGACAGAGTTCTTGAGATGGCCTTGGGGATTTTTTTTCCTGAGATGGGGGGGGGGGGGGGCTCGGTGGCGCGACACGCCCGTTAAGTACCTCTTCGAGACTCTGCTTTCGGATGGTGCAAACAAATATGGAGTCCGTTTAAGGCGCTGTTAGCAGTGTTGTGACCCTGTTGTCTAGAATACGTTGTCCCGGGTGGTTTTAGGCATTGAAGCCGGAGTTGAGGCGGGGGCCCCACATGCCGTCTTTTAAACTGTGAGCAGCGTTTGGCGAATTTTTCATCAGAAGTCCGTTCGGGGTGAATGAGTAGTTGTTTTGGCATGTTTTTCCGAGAGAATCGCGATGGAGCAGTTCACCCGACCTCTTTCAGGACTGAGGCGTGGACCCCATGAGATGTTGTACGGGCATAATGCAGTATTGAATAACATTTTCTTCGGGAGTCCGTTTCCAGCAAGTAAGTAGTCTATCTCGCGTGTTTTTCCGTGAGGATTACATCGGTGTAATCTGTTTGGGCGTGAAGCACATCTTTCGAGATCTCATTAAATGTGGAAACGTGAAAGGGATATTATCGGAGGTTCCTTTTACGCACTCTGAACCAACACACGGTAGTGGTGTTAGTGACACCCAGTGTTGGCACGAGCAGTGCGAAGTTATCAGACTAGTTCAGGGTTTACCCTCCAGTGGGGCTAGGCGGTGGGTTACCCACCGCGTGTTAGGGTTTACCCTCCAGCGAGGCTGGGCACTGGGTTACCCATTGACCTTATGGTTTACCCTCCAGTGGGCCTGGGAAGTGGGTTACCCATTGACTTTAGGGTTTACCCTCCAGTGAGGCTGGGAAATGGGTCACCCGACGACCTTTTAGGATTTACCCTCTAGTAGGACTAGGCAGTGGGTCACTCGACGACCGTTTGGGGTTTACCCTCCAGTTGGCCTGGGCAGTGGGTTACCCGATGAATTCATTCAGACTCAACCCCTTTCAATGTTTCTAGTGGATGGTTTTTCTCCGTGATTATCGGAGCTGGACTTTTGGGGGTATGGTTTTGCGATGAGGCAGCTTTGGCGTGCAGGACTGTTGGGTATCAGTGATGGCTACCCTTATAACTGTTGGCGACTTATCCTGGGATGAGCTTGGAGATGGAGACCCCCTTACACACATGTTCGGGTTTCTTGTTGATCATATATATATATACACCCCACTTTTGTTCCCACTCCTTGGGTTCAGTTACTCTCATTCTAGGAGGGGCGAAGACATGCGGGGTATGACACATGCTTTCCATGTCTAGCTCCTCTTAGTTGGGATGAGTCTACTTCCTTTATTTTTTTTTGGGTTGAGCTGCACTCTCTCTATTGTACTCTTACACTATTCTTTTCTCTGTCTACTTCTCACAGTTTTAGTACCTCCTTTGTTTCTCCCTCAAGATTTAGGAGCATCCTATTGTGTATCTTTATAGTCACCCCTGCATGGGCTTTTCTCGCACTTGGTGTGCCCTTGCAGACGACGAACAGGTAGATTGAGACTACGGAGGAGCGTAGAGGACAAAAGAGATTGGGCTGCGATCAGTGGTCACAATAGGACTTTCAGGTGTGAGACTTACCAGCTATTTACTTTTGTTTACCTGTTTCCGGGTTGTGTAACCTTTTGGGTTGGGCACATGTTTTTCCCTTTTTCTGCTCAGTATATTGTCAGTAATTTTCAGCACTTTACTTATTTCTATGTAGAGGTTGATGCATGACTGTGGTTGGGTTATAGTTTTTTGGCCTTTGGTTTTCTTTTTTACTCTGCATTTCTACATTTCGTGGGATGTGTGTTTGTACTGGTACTTAGGCAAAGGCCTCCCCAAGATTGTTACACCTTCAGTGCTTGTCGCCAACCCCTGGCCTATGAAGGTGGGCTTGGGTTAGTTGCGGCTCAAGACTGGTAGGGTAGGGACATGACAAAGTGGTATCATAGGTGGTTTGTTCCTTAGGGCGTTGTTCGGACGTCCCTAAAAAAGGAATTGGTTGGGATTTAGAGAAATAGTGTCGACCTGTCTCGAGAGAGGCTCGCAGGCCAGGGAGCCCAGTGATGGTATAGGCCGCTGACATATCCATTCACTAGGACCCTGATAACCCGCTTGTCGACTCGGCACGCTGAGACATTTGTTGCAGGGAACTTTGGAAAATACACCCGGTAGGATTGAGTCTTTGACTGTCCTTGTTGAGTCAGCTCCCCTTGTGATTACTGTTATATATATATATTCTCATCTGATTGCGGTAATCCTTGATAACTTTCAGGATGCCCCCACGACAACAGCCATCCAGGTTACCCTCTCCAGTTCGTGACGACGATCTGTCAAGCGATGAGGCGTCAGTTCAGGGACCCTCACATGATCCCCTTCCACCCAGTGCTTCAGTGGTAGCCCCTCCACCTGGAGAGAAGTAGTTAGTACCAGCAGCATAGGTCGAGGTTGAGCGCATGCTAAGTGTGCTCCGAGACTTCCAGCGTCAGCGACCACAGAAGTTCCGCAGGGACCCGGATCCCCAGGTAGCAGAAGACTTACTAGAGTCCGTGGACCGACTTTTCAGGCTAGTACAGACACTAGCGGAACAGATTGAAGCCCTAGCTGCCAGCCTTTTCCTTGGGACAGTTGGGTGTTGGTGGGGGTTGGTTAAGTAGACCCACGATGAGTCGTCTCTCATGTGGGATAGCTTCCAGTAGCTCTTCCAAGAGGAGTAATCCCCCTATTGTTTATGCTATTTTCGGATTCAGGAGCTTCTAGAACTGAAGCATGGGGGGATGACCATGGCGCAGTACTCGGCCAGGTTTACCAATCTAACATGCTACTCATAGGATATGATCCGCAACAGTTATTTCTGGGCACAGAAGTTTGAGTAGGGTATTTGCAGGGAGATCCATGCTAGTGTAGTACCCCCGTGCATCCCTACCTATGCCGGGGTGCTAGATAGGGCTCTCGTGACAAAGAGATTCTTGGATGAGGGATGCCAGCTGGCAGGGCCTAGCAGTGGCCGCTTCAGAGGAGAGTCTTCAGTGACAGGCAGGCGGCAGAGAGCAGAGCCTTGGTCGAGGAGGCCCTTCCGTGAGCAGACTCATGGGAAGGTTTGTACACTGCAGTGCCACCGTGGAGCACCTGGGTAGTCAGGAGAGAGCCGGTGTGATTCCTATGATGGACATGGTCACCTAGCATAGGATTTCCCGACTAGGCGTACCGAGCAGTCATGGAAGGCATTGGGCGCACCGCAGCGGCATAGGTAGCATCGTGATAAGGGATCCCCTAGGTGAGGACAGGGTGACCCTCAGGGAGGCAGCGCAGGCAGAGCGGTAGGGCCTGGAGGTGGGGGACGAAGTTTTGAGGTCTTTCCACCACCACCACCGAGCAGCCCATGCCAGGCTCAGGGAGCTGGCGGTAGGGGCCGCGGGAAGCTTCAGGCTATGGGTGTTCATGACCCCCCAGTATACAAGATGGTCCGAGGTATGCTTTGTGTTTACTCTATACTTTCTTTGGTACTAGTAGACACAGGCGCCAACCACTCCTTTATATCACTGCTTTTGGTATGGGAGTTGGAGCTTCCAGTAGAGTCCCTGACACCTGAACTTTGCCTCGAGGTTCCTACGAGAAGTTCCTCGTTGGTGGCCTTTATCTGCAGACAGTGTGAACTATCATTCAGGGGAGGGGGTTTCACATGGGACCTACTCGTTATCATGATGGAACCTTATGATGTCATCCGGGGCATGGATTAGATTTCTATGGTTTACACCCTGATCAACTGTCGTCACAGACGAGTTAGAGGTGTACACACTGATGGGACGAGGTTCACCATTCTAGGTGAACGAGACCTCGTGGTAGAGAAGACGGGTACTCTGAGCACAAGACCACGACCATTTTATTACTAGTTGGCGAACATGGATCTTGGAGCAGCAAACGCTACAAGCATCTGGATCCCGACCGTTGTAAAGGACTACATGGACGTCCTTCCCAAGGATGTTCCGGGACTACCTCTGAGGCGATAGATGGAGTTTTTCATTGACTTGCAGCCGGGGAATGCCCCGATATCATGTGCAACATATCATATGGCACCCACAGAGCTTATGGAGCTACGACTTCAGTTGGAGGACCTTTTTGAGAAGGGATTCATCAGGCCTAGTGTGTTTTCCTGGGCAGCTCCGATTTTGTTTGTGAAAAAGGCAGATTGGAGTCTGCGGCTTTGTGTGGATTATCGTCACCTGAATCAGGCTATAATAAATAACAAGTAACCTTTTCTGAGGATAGACGACCTCTTTGACCAGTTGAGAGGTGCGAAGTGGTTCTCCAAGATTTATCTTCGATCTGGCTACCACCAGTTGTGGGTTCATGAGGCTGACCTCCCGAAGTTGGCTTTTCATTGTCGATATGGGAATTATGAGTTTCTGGTGATGCGCTTTGGCATGAAGAATTCCCCTTCCATTTTCATGGCTTTGATAAACCAAATCTTCCAACCATACTTGGACCGGTTTGTGGTTGTGTTTATTGACAACATATCATTTACTCTGCGACGGAGGAGGAGCATGAAGAGCATTTAAGGATGGTCCTAGACTTACTCCGGGAGCACCAGATGTATGTGAAACTCTCGAAGTGTCAGTTCCATATTTAGGAGGTTCACTTTCTGGGGAATGTCATTTCAGAGCAGGGATTGACCATAGATCCCACAAAGATAGAGGCAGTGCTTGCTTGGGATCCACCCAAGAATGCGTCAGAGGTGCGGAGCTTCCTTGGTTTGGAAAGGTACTACAGGAGATTTTTGGAATATTTCTCCAGTATTGTTACCCCTTTGACCGCATTGACGCGGAAGGGATGAACATTCACCTAGACTGATCAGTGCCAGAAGGCCTTCGAGGAGTTGAGGCAGAGACTGACTAGTGCTCCAGTGTTGAGACTGCCAGAGGAGGGCATTGAGTTCATGGTGTACTGCGACACTTCAGGAGCTGGGTTCAGGTGTGTGCTGATGCAGTAGTGAGTAGTGATTGCATATGGGTCAAGGTAGTTTAGGCCCCATGAGGAGAATTATGCGACTGACGATTTGGAGCTGGCAGTGGTGGTCTTCGCCTTGAGGTTATAGAGACACTACCTTCTGGGTGAGTGTTTTGTGGTCCACTCAGACCACCAGAGCCTCAAGTACATCTTCACTTAGAGGGATTTGAATCTAAGGCAGAGGCGCTGGCTGGAGTTTCTATAGGACTATGATTTCAAGATAGTCTACACTCTGGGGAATAACAACGTAGTAGTAGATGCCCTTTGTAGGAAGTCCCAATCTTGTTTAGTGCATGAAGCTTCAGAGTAGTTGGCCTCCCTACGGCTGACCTTAGTGGAGCAGGAGGGTATGACTTTTCTACAATCGATGGTGTTGAATCCTTCGTTCCTTGAGCATGTGATTGAGTTGAAGATTGGTGATGTCGACAGCGAGGTACCACGTGATCAGATATCCCAGGGCAACGCACCCAATGGGTATTCTGAAGGAGGGAATCATGAGATCATATTCCAGGGACAAGCTGTAGTACCAGTGGAGATGCGGGAGGAGGTGACACGGGAGTTCCAAACTTCTCCCTTAGATGTACATACCAGTGTGGGGAAGATGTACAGAGACTTTCGATGGTAGTTTTGGTGGTCTGGCATGAAGCAGAGAGTAGCTGAGTTCGTTTCTCGGTGTCTTACCTATCAACAGGTGAAGGCAGAGCATCAGGTTCTGGCAGAGTTGTTGCATCCCATTGATATCCCGGAGTGTAAGTGGGATGGAATATCTATGGACTTCGTCACAGGGCTTCTGCGCACAGCGAAGGGCCATGACTTTATTTGGGTGATAGTGGACCGACTCATGAAGTCGGCACACTTACTTGCCATCAGGGAGCAGAGTTCGGTGGAGAGTCTAGGGAAGCTGTATGTTTGGGAGATCATCTTCCTTTACAAAGTACCCTCAAAGATCATCTCCGAATGCGACGCATGGTTTATGTCGCGTTTGTGGCAAGGCTTGTAGGAGGCATTCGGGACTTGGCTGATGATGAGTACATCTTTTCACCCCCAGACGGATGGGCAGACCAAGTTCACTATTCGGGTGTTGGGGGATATTCTTAGGGAATGCATGTTAGACTTTGGACTAAGCTGGGAGGATCACCTTCCCTTGGTAGAGTTCGTATATAACAACAGTTACCACTCTACTATTGGCATGAAACCTTTTTAGGCCCTTTACGGGAAACCCTGCAGGTCACCGTTGTGCTGGAAAGAGGTTGGGGCGACCTCCCTCGTGGGACTAGAGTTGGTGCAGGCGACGACGGAGAAGGTTTAGGTCATTCAGGAACAGATAAGGACGACTCAGAGCAGACATAAGTCCTACACATATCGTTGTCGCATGCCTATAGAGTTCGAGCTGGGGGACCATGTCTTTTTGAGAGTCTCTCCGCGGTGTGGGACACAGAGGTTCATCCAGGGAGGCAAGCTATCCCCGAGGTTCATCAAGCCCTTTGAGATCGTGTGCCGGGTCGATGAAGTCGCCTACCATCTTTCTCTACCCCCATAGCTGGAGACGGTGCATGATGTATTCCACATATTGCAGCTGAGTAAATACGTGCATGACCCCACACACGTTATTGACTGGGGAGATCTGGACATCGAGGATGGAGCCACTTTTGCGGAGCACCTGGTGGATATTGAGGACCGATATGAGTGGACACTTCATGGACAAAGCATTCCTTTTGTTCATGTGCTGTGGCAGCACGGGAGGGTGTAGGAGATCACCTGGGAACGGGAGAGCCAGATGCGGGCTCAGTATCCTATGTTGTTTTATTAGTTTTGTTTTTTGGGGATGAAAGACTTGATGGATGGAATGATGTAAGAACCTGGGTTTTGAGTCTTTAAGACTTTGATTTTTTTTCTGGATGTCATTCCAGAGCAGGGCATTTAGACGACGTGTGATTCCGAGCCCCAGTGTGGCTGGAATTAAATTTTAAGTGCCTTCACTCTAGAAATGAAAAATAAATAGAATAAATCCTAAATGGTTTCTCAGATGGGAAAACTGAGGACACTTTTGATTCTGAAGCATTCCATTTACCCTAAGAGGGGTGTAAATTTCGCGGGCGCGTCCCTTCTGTGGAAAATGCCACTGGGGGCGTTTTCGTAATTTAACGGCCTCAGGAGTGGACATTACAACTTCTGAACGGGGGCTCAGATTAGAATTCCGAGACCACCGTTGCACTTAGAACATGGTTTTTAATCTAGGGGTGTCTTAACCTCGACCTTGTCGAGAGTTCGGGTATGGGGCCTACTGGCGGGGGTTTAAGTGTTTTCTATTTAAACACACCACCCCCACCCTCTTCTCCCCTTGGTTTTTTTTCTCCTTGGCACAAGTTATTACCAACATGGGAGAACCTCATTCATGCTTCTCTCTCCCTCTCCAAGGTGGATGGAAGCTCCGACGAATCATTGGTGAAGCGTCGGGCTACACCCAGTGAGGTAGGATCATGTGTTTTCTTTTTTGTATTCCTGCATCTTCTTGAATTCAAATTCTAGCATCGAAACGCCGTGTAATTGTCGAGATAATTCCACATATGTGTATGGTTCAATAATAAATTTCAAAATCTCTTTTCAGATTGAAATTTCGAGTCCCGCGGTGTCCTAGGTGACCCCATGATGTTTTCCGGCCATTTCCCTTGGTTTTCGGCGGTTCTAGGGAGGTTCGGCGGGTGACGGCGGCGTCGCGGGGTGTTCCAGGTGGTGGCACTCCCAGCGGCGGCGGCGGTTCCCAGGTGGTGGCGTGATGGACCCAGACGACATGAAAGCATAAACAAGAGGCGCGGAAGGCATCTACGACAGAGGACGATGGTGCGGGGCATGATGGGGGTCGTGGCGCCCGACCCCGTGCGGTGACCGAGACCCGCCTTCGGCTGGTCTCCGCGCGAGACAACGACCAACTACAAGGGCCGGTTAGTGCAGGGTGGACTGGGGGTCAGTGGTCGGGCCGTGCGGAGGAGCCGTGGGATGGCGCTGCGAGCCGTGCCGACTGGTGAAGGCCGGCCCAGGCCGGGTGGACCGGCCGGACCGTGCTGGGCCAACCCAAAAGGGTTCCCCTATTGTCTTCAGACACTCTTAACTTCCACTACGAGTGTCTGGTTTGTGTCCCATATATGGAAGCAAGATCATCTAGTAAAGATGGAGTTCTTGATATGGCCTTGGGGATTTTAATTCCCGAGACGGGGGGGGGGGATCGGTGGCAAGACACGCCCGTTAAGTACCTTGCCAGGATTCTTCTTTCGGATGGTGAGAACACATACATAGTCCGTTTAAGGCGCCGTCAGCGGCGTTGTGGCCCTGGCATCGAGATGAGGTTGTTAAAGGTGGTTTCAAGCATTGATGATGGAGTTGAGTCGTGGGCCCCACGGGCCATCTTTTAAGCTGTGAGCAGCGTTTTGCGACCTTTTCATCAGATGTCCGTTCGGGGCGAATCAGTAGTCTTTTTGTCGTGTTTTTATAAGAGCATCGCGATGGTGCAGTTATCCCGACCTCTTTCAGGATCGAGGTGTGGGCCCCATGAGATTCCGTATGGGCATAAAGCGGTGTTGAATAACGTTTTTGTCGGGAGTCTGTTTTCAGCGAGTAAGTAGTCTATATCGCGTGTTTTTCTGCAAGGATTACAACAGTTTTATCTATTTGGGCGTGAAGATCCTCTTTAGAGATCTCATTAAATGTGGAAACATGAAAGGGCGGTTGTCAGAGGTTCCTTTGATGCACTCTGAACCAACATATGGTAGTGGTGTTAGTGACACCCAGTGATGGCACGGGCAGTGCAGAGTTATCAGACCAGTTCAGGGTTTACCCTCCAGTGGGGCAGGGCAGTGGGTTACCCACCAACGTGTTAGGGTTTACCCTTCAGCAAGGCTGGGTAGTGGGTTACCCGTTCACCTTAGGGTTTAACCTCCAGCGGGCCTGGTCAGTGGGTTACCCATTGACTTTAGGGTTTACCCTCCAGCGAGTCTAGGCAATGTGTCACCCAACAACCTTTTAGGGTTTACCCTCCAACAGGGCTAGGCAGTGGGTCACCCAATGACCTTTTGGGGTTTACCCTCCTGTTGGGCTGGGTAGTGGGTTACCTGAAAACTTCGTTTAGAATCATCCCCTTTCTATGTGGCTAGTCGGTGGTTTTTCCCCGTGATTACCGTAGTGGGACTTTTGGTGGTATGGTTTAGCGATGAGGAAGCTTTGGTGTGCAGGACTGTTGGACATCAGTGATGGCTACCCTTAGAACTGTTGGCGACTTATCCTAGGCTGAGCTTGGATATGGAGATCCCCTTACGCACACGTTAGGGTTTATTATTGAGAATATATATATACACCCCACTTTTGTTCCCAATCCTGGGTTTTAGTTACTCTCGTTTTAGGAGGGATGAAGACACACAGGGTATACAACATGCTTTTCGTGTCTAGATCCTCTTGGATGGGACAAGTTGGCTTCCTTTCTTTTGTTGGGTTGAGCTGCACTCTCTCTATTGTATTCTTGCACTGTTCTTTCCTCTGTCTACTACTCACCGTTTTAGTACCTCCTTTGTTGCTACCTCAAGCTTTCAGGGCATCCTACTGAGTATCTTTATACTCACCTCTGCTTGGGCTTTTCCCACACTTGGTGTGCCCTTGCAGATGACGGACAGGTCGATCAAGACTACAGAGGAGCGTAGAGGACACAAGATCTTGGGCTGTGATCAGTGGTCACAGTAGGACTTTTAGGTGTGGTACTTACCAGCTATTTTCTTTTGTTTACCTATTGCCGGGTTGTGGCACCTTTCGGGTTGGGTGCGTGTTTTTCCCTTTTTCTGTTCAGTATCTTGTCTTTACTTTTCAGCACTTTACTTCTTTCCATTTAGAGGTTGATGCATGAATTTGGTTGGGTTATAGTTGTTTGTCCTTTGGTTTTCTTTTTACTCTGCACTTCTGCATTAAGTGGGCCGTGTGTGTGTGTGTATAGGTACTTAGGAAAAGGCCTCCCTGAGATTGTTACGCCTTTGGTGCTTGTCGCTGGCCCCTAGACTATAGAGGCGGACTTGGGGTAGTTCCGGCTCGAGAACGATAGGGTCGGGACATGGAAAAAATATTAACCAATAAAAAAATTTACATTTAGAGGATATATAATTGATATGGTTTAATATTTAAAAGGATTGTTCATTCTAAAGTAACTATTTAATGTATTAATAAATTAAATCTACCACTTTTAAAATATTATTATGATAATATATAATATTTCAATATATGATCTAAAATATTAAATCTCTTTAATTTTGATGTTATCATTAAAAAATATTGAGAACACATAATGTTTTAAAAGATTATTTTTCAATTATAAGAGTTTTTATTTATATTTAGAATTTTCATTTAAAACATAAATTTTTAAAATTTAAATCTTATAAAATTAAATTCATTTTTTGATTAATAAAAAAAATATTATCTATGAATAATATTTTATTATTTTTTTGAAATAATTGATTTTTAGGTGAATAGTGAAAATAAAATTTTTACTAAAACCATAGTGTTTATGGATATATCAAGAGGTAATTATAACTTTAAAATTTATAAAACATTTTCCATGATAAAAAATTAATTTATGGATCAAAATTATTAATTTAAAAAAACCATGTTGAATTTAAAAACCAATGTTTAAAATTTTGAAATAAAGTAATTTTTTATAGTAAAAACAATTTTAGTATTTATATTTTAATTAAGTTTATTGTATATTAAATTGGCTTTTAGATTTATTTTAAATCCACAAAACTATAATTTGGTTAATAATAAACCAATTAATTTCATTAAAATCAATAACATTGATAATTGTTTACTAAACATAACATTTATGCTTAAAAATTCATCTTTTGAAAAAATGGGTTCCTAAGCATAAAACACGCTAATATTAAATTAATTTTTATTAAACATAAAAATTTTATTTGATAAAATGTAATTGATATTTTTAATCAATAGTTACAAATTATTTAATAAGTACTATATTTTTCTTATCCAATAAAATAAAATTATTTACGTAAAAATTATTCTCCACGGTAAAAACCAAAAATTATAAAAGTAAAACATATACAAGTAAAAGAATTAAAAACATGTTAAAAACATGTTTTGAAATTTATAATTTTGTATTTACTAAATTAAATCTATCCTCACTCAATTATTTTCCATTTTTGGATCCACTTGACCTTTTAATAGTGACTTAGCTTTTATATTATTACAAAAAATCCACTTCTCTCCCTTATAAAAGGAGAAATCACCACCCCACTTCACCTCACACCCAAAGACTCTTTAATTTGAAGAAAATATAGGAAAATATACCCCAATACTCCTATAAACTTATTAGGGGTTTTGGTATTCTCAAAAATACCACCTCGCAAATCCTTAATCCATTTTTCGAAGGATCTCTTCCAAGGAGTAAGGTTACATTTTGATTTACTCATTTTCTTTACCTTTACATTATTTATTCTTATAAATCCTCTAAATAAAATATACCCATGTTGAAACAATTAAACAATTATCATAATTATCATTAAATTTTTTTATGTTTATTAGACACCCATTTTCTACCGTCTTCCCAACCATTTGAAAAATTAAAATGTTGCTTGTGTTTTGTGCGGACTACCACCTCATAAGCGATGTAATTAATTTTTAATAACCAAATTACATGGATAGTTCAAAGGATTAATCTAGTTAAAAATATTATATTTATAAAATTATTAAAACTCTAAAAATATAAACTAATTTCCACCTTCTTTACGTTCTATGAAAAATAAGAACGTTGCCCATTTTTTACATGTAGACTACTACCTCCACTAAGCAACATATTTTGTTTCTCATCTAAAATTTTATTATTTATAATAATATATTATATCCTTATTCACAAACTTAAAAAAATATAAATCATATCATTATACTTATTTAATAATGTCATTATTCCAAAAGAATCACTTTGTTTACCATACTCACCAATAGATTATAACTTGTTCTTATTTGGGTCGGTTTAACCACCTACATGAAAAATGCTAAAAATTTAGTTCATGGATAAATATAGGAAAATAACTAATTATTTTATTAGTCATTAATGTAAAAATAATATTTGGAATATGGTTCTATAATTTTTAAATTAATATTTAACTTATTATTATTTCACCAACCATTCTGTTCATTATAAATAACCAAAACAAGTTCGTCTTCATGAATCATATCCAAAATCCATATGAAGTGAAATTATAAAATTTAAATCATTATAAAACATATATTAATGTATTTATATTTATATCTAAATGATTAAATTTTAATCTATAAATAAGAATCATCACAACCATTGAAAAATTAGTACTAAACAAACAATCAATGCTAATAAAATTCGATGATGAACATAAAATATAACTAAATAATATATTTGTATTAAATTATTATAAATTAATTTTATAAAATGTTTTATTAAATAATAATTTTCAAAAATGTTTTATTAATGTAGTTGTGTTCATATAGTAGGTCATAGAATGTTCGGCTAAGAAGGATTTAATGTGTGGGTGTTTCATCTCAACTTCCTTTCATTGGGAATTGTTTTGTTTTATACACCTAATTTAATTTAAATGGTCTATATAATAAATATTGGATATATAATATCATTAATTTTATTTTATTCATGTAATTATAAGTTCAATTTCAATCTCTCCCTTTTAATGGTTTTTTTAAAACATATAAAGGGTTTTTCTTGTCTCAAATTATTTTCTTGAGTCATAATGATTCATTTTTCTAGATACAGTTATTGAAAAATAGTTTTATTATATTCTATGATGATATTTTAATTCCTTTAGTCTTTATTTTAGTGGTAATTACATTAATTAACTTCATTATTTATAAAATTTGATGATGTTAAAAATAATTTCCATTCTTTCCAAATGAACACTTTTTATTACATATCCATATTCAATCTTCCCACTAATTTTATCCATAATTATTTTTAAATACAAATATGTTTTATTTATTTTAATTTCCAAATTCATATTTACCTATTTTTAAATGAATTATTTACCACCCTTTTTGTGATGTGTATTTCAATAATGGTAATTTAAAAATATTAAAAAGGATGTCCCTTTGATGTTTATATTTTCATCATTCAATAAACATATCCCATAGAAATATTTTATATTTTAAGGACCCATTATTTGGATTTATTTTGAATGGGGTTTTAAATAAAATTCATTTCTCCATCTCAAAATGGTTTTTTTGAAAGTTATTCCTAATTTTGTCTCTTTATGAAAATGTGAGGAAATGTTTTCTAAAAGTCATTTTCATGGGTTTTCTTTCATTTTCCACTTATAATTTATAACTCATTTAGAGTTATGTTTTATAAATTAATATATAAATAACTATATGAAATTTTAATTTTTGGTGATTTAATATTGGTAAATATTGATCTAATTCCTAAAGTCTTTTTATGAGATACTAATTGGAAATCGTATGAAACACATTTTATTTCTATGAGTTATTTATGATATAATGATTGATTAATTTTTAGTGGAACACATATGTTTGTATGATTTTTCGTTGGGGTCTTGTATCACTATCCAATGAATTGCATAGAGGCTTATATCATATGAAACATAAATTTGTGGGTATAATGGAGTTTTCCCAAAAAGAATGAGTGAGAGTAGTGAATCAAAAATGTATGTGTGTAAGTAGTGAAACAAGAAGGTGAAATTACCCTGAGCTTATGTTTAGGATAAAGTTTTTTATTATACTTTGTTTCAATGGAATGTTACTTTTCAATGCCATATGCCTATTATTATGCTCCATGGATTATGTTTATTATCTCATGATTCCATACTATTTTCCCTAGTATATGTTTGTGCATTCTATATTACATGTCATTTCATCATGACTTATGTTAAGCTATTATTGTTATGTGTTTTTTTTATTAGGACATTTAACCCCTGATAATGTTTATTATATGATTATCATTTATCCCTTGATTAATTATCGAAATATTTTCCATTTTTTAGTAGTTTAGAACCCCTTTTTTATGAACCCATTCCACAAGTTATAAATATGGGTATAATTTATTATAAGTTCAGATGTGGGAATACCATGTCTAAAATGTAGATAAATGTTCAAAAGTATTTTAAAATAAGTTAATTTTAAAGATATTCCTCAAAGACACTAAACCTTCCATTTTTTGGATTGTAAGAATATTGTGTGATGTAATTATTATATTATGAAAATGATGTTAAATATATGTATATTTTTTGGATCATCACACTTTATATAAAATATAGTATTTAAAAAAACTATTTTTAGCAGTAGGCCTAGGTGTGAAGGTCTGGGGATCCTTCATCGACATTAGAGTATGGTTATGTTATTTTTTAGAATTATTTTAGTTATTTTTTAGGATTAGTTTTTTTCTTTCAGGGATTAATATAAGATAAATTTTTTGAAAACCCAAGAGATAAGTCTACATATAGGATGCAATTAGGATGTTTTAGTAAAGTAGAGATTATTTGGTTTTTGAGAAATTAAAACCAGATCTGGATACTGGAAAGTGGGTAAATCCATGGAATAGATGTGCCTAGGGGAAATCACCCTAAAAAGGATGGTTTAATATCAACTTGATATTTAATTAGTGCATGATGAGTGGTCCTAATATCGCACCCCTGACTAGACACACCCCAAAGATATGCTTTGGGGATTCACATATTCTTTACAAACCATTATGAAGGATTTCAATGGAATTTGAGGATATAATATTGGTTAGAGAACCTAATAAGAATATGACAATGGACATCCTAGTTTAAAATGAAGGAGTTATAGTTCTATACAATAATGTTATATTTAAAATGAAATTATCATTTTTTAAATAAAGGATTCAATATAGAATACATATTAGGATTGTTTTTTATATTCATATGATCAGTTACTTCGATTTTATTAAATGTTATCATAACTATTTTGGTTTTAGTATTTAGTTGGAAACACGATCTTGGAAATTAATATATATAATATATCTCCCTATAAACTCCTAAGACTTATCTATATAGGCATATTAGGAATAAATGATTGGGAATCCTAATATATGCCTATTATGATGAAAAAGATATATTACTTATTCCTTCCTAACATAGAAAGGTTTGCATATCTGTTAAAGTTATATCCTGAATCATGATTATATTTTATAAACCCTTAGTTATTGTTATTATTAAGTGATAATTAAAATTGCAAGGATTCAATTTATTTAAGGGGGAGAATATGATATACTACGATTTTAGAATATATCTTTTTCTAAATTTACACTATGTTTAAGAGCTTATTTCACATGAAACACCAAACTAAAACAAGTCCCAACATATTTGATATTAATTATTAAAAAATTATAATAATACTAATAAAACCTCTAAAAAATAAAAATATATTAACCAATCAAAAATATTTATATTTTGTGGATATATAATTTATATGATTTAATATTTAAAAGGATTATTCATTCTCATGTAATTGTTTAATGTATTAATCAATTAAATAGATGAAATATGAATGATTGTTATGATAATATATAATATTTTAAAATATAAAATAATATATTAACATTATTTAAGTTAGAATTTTGTATGAAATAACATTGAGAACACATAATGTCTTAAAAATCTAGTTTTCAATAAAAGTAGTTTTTATTTATTTTTTGGACTTTAATTTTAATGATAAATTATAAATTATAAAATTTGAATATTATAAAATGATATTAATTTTTTGATTCATCAAAACAATACTATATTAGGTTAATTTTTTAGGATTTTTCTAAAGTAATTAATTTTTCGGCGAATTTTTGAAAATACAGTTTTTACAAAAATTGTATCGTTTATAACTATATAAAGAAGTAATTATAAATTAAAAAATTATAAAAAAATTTACATTATAAAAAATATATTTATGTATTTAAATTATTAATTTAAAAATAATATGATGAATTTATAAAACTTATGTTTAATATTTTTGAAAATTAAGCAATATTTTTTTCAAATAAAAACATTTTCTTGTCTTTCTATTTTAGTTAATTTATTACTATGTGTAATTAGTATTTGAATTTGTTTTAAATAAAAATGACTCTAAATTGTTTAATAATAAACCAATTAATATAATTAAAATCAGTATTACTGATAATATTTTCTTAAATATAACATTTATGCTTAAAAATACACTTTTTCTAAAAATAAGTTTTTACACATTACATGAGAAAATAATAAAATTAATTTTTCTTACACATATAAATTTTATTTTAAAAAAATTTATCTTATATTTATAATAAGTAGGTTCTAGTTATTTAAAAAAACTCATTTTATTTTTATTTATTAAAAATAAATAACATAAGTAAAATTAGTTACCATAGTAAAAACCAAAAAAGGTAAAAGTAACAAATCTAGGAGTAAAATATCTGAAAATATGTTAAAAACTTGTGTGGAAAAATATTTTTGAGAATATATAAACCTTTTCTCTCCCCCACTCCATTAATTTCCATTATTGGATCCACTTGACCATTGAATATTAAATTTACCTTTTATATTTTTTCAAAAATGATACCCCTCTCCCTTATAAAAGGAACCATCAATACCCCACCTATATTCACTTTCCAAGCCTCATGGATTCAAAAAAAACCTACAAAAATGAATTTATAACACTACTATAAAATCACTATATGTTTTTGTTTTCTCAAAATACCACCTCTCGGATCCCTAATACATATTTCAATGGAGTTATCCTATGGATTAAGGTAACATCATCAATTACTCATTTTTCTTTCCATTTTCATTAATTATTCTTTTTAATAGTAAAAATATAGTCTAAACATGTTTAAATATTTACATAAATGCCATAATTATACTAAAAGTTTATTATTTTTATGGTATTACCATTATATACCTTCCTCCTTTCCATTCGAAAAATGAAAATGTCTCCTCTGTTATGTGCAGACCGCCTTTGTAAGTGTTGAAATCCATTTTTCAAAACCTCATTATATGGATTGTTAAAAGGAGAAAGATATTAAATTAATATAATATTTAAAACATTTTTAATATTCTTAATATATTAACCAACTCATACATTCTTTACATTCTATAGAAAATGAAAACGATGCTAGTGTGTACGTGCAGACTACCGCTTCCACAAAGTAACATATTTCATTTTTCATCAAAACATATATTATTTACCCAAATATCCCATAACCAGATTCAAAACCTTTAAAAAATATAAATATTATCATTATTATTATATAATACAGATATTATTCCAAAATAATCACTTTCTTAACCATACTCACCCTTAAGTAATAATTGGTTCTTGTTTGGGATAGTTTAACAACCTACTTGAAAAATGCTAAGAAACTATATCATGGATGACTATAGGAACCTAGTTATTGGTGTTATTATAAATTAATAATAAAATAATGCTTTTATTATGTGTTTTTAAAGTTTATGATAATATAGAACTTGTTATTATTATACTACCCTTTTCATTCGTTATAAATAATTGAAACAAGCTTATTTCCAACATCATCACTGTGAATCATAACCAAAATAATCATGAATTTTTTTTAACATTATTAATAATTATAAAACTTATATTCTAGTACCTATAATTATCTCCTAAGTATGAACTTTGAATCTATAAAAAATAATCAACACTTCTATTACAAAACTTGTACTGAAGAAACTATTCAAGCTAATAACAAATGATTATGAAAATAAAATATTTATAATTAATATATTTGTAATAAATAATTATAAAATAATTTTTACAAAATGTTTTAGGTATTAATAATTTTATTAAATATGTGATTAAGATATTTATTTTTGTTGTACTATTGGTTATATAATGTTCATCTAAGCTGGAATTAGGGTAAGAGTGTTTCATCTCAATTTCCTTTCTTTGAGACATGTTTTGTTTTATGCACCTAGTTTATTTAAAACTAAGTGTTTAATACCTTTTTGATATATAATATAAAAAAATTATATTTTTTTTCATGGTATTTTGAGTTCAATTTTAGGCTCCCTCTTATAAGGTTTTTTTGTTAAAACATGTAAGGGGTTTTTCTTAAATCAACTTCTTTTCATGAGTCAAAATGAATCCATTTTTTACTGTAGTTATTACAAGATGGGTTTTTATATTATATTATGATATTAAAATATATTTTAATTTTATTTTATTTTTAATTACATTGATAAATATCTTCATAAAATTTGATGATGTTGTGAATAATTCCCATTCTTTCTAGCTAAGCTGTTTTTATTCAATATCTATAATCAATCTACACGCTAATGTTATGATATCTTTTTTTGAAATCAAAATATTTTTTATTTATTATAATCTTATAATTTCTAATTACCACTTTTCAAATTAATGATTTATTACTCAATTTATGATGAGAATTTCAATAAATGTAATATTAAAATATTAAAATGGATCTCCCTTTCATGTTCATACACTTATAATCCACTCCACACTTACTAAAAAAAACGTTTATGTTTTTCAAGGATCCATTATTTAGAATTCTTTTGAATTGGAGTTTTAAAAAGGTTTTCACCTTACCATATTGAAATAATATTTTTGAAAGTGAATCATAATTATGTCTCTTTATGATAATTTTAAAAAATTCATTCTAAAATATATTTTCAAGGGGTTGCTTCCATTTTCCTCATTAAAAGATCTAAATCCTATAGTGTTATGTTTTAGGAATAACCCTATAATTAAATCTATTAAATAATCCTTTTTGATTATTTAATTTTGGTATCAATTGATCTAATTACTGAAGTCATTTTATATGATAATATTGGGAAATTATTTGAAACCCATTTTCTTTCCATGAGTTATTTATGATATGATGATTGATTGATTTCAACTGGCACATATATATATATATATGTATTATTGATTGGTTGGGTCATTTATTTCCATCTAATTTTTTTTAACTATATATCTCATAAAAAATTTATGCCTGGTTACAATTAAGTTTTCTTACCAATCATGATTGAGAGTAGTGACTCAAGAAGGCATGGGTGTGAGTAGTGATCCACAAAGGTGATATTACCCTATGATTATTTTTGTGCTGAATTCATTTATTATGAAATATTTTATGGGCATGTTTCATTTCCATGAAATATTTGTATGATTATGCTTCATGGATCATGTTTATTATAACACGATTTTCACTTTTTCCATGGTATATATTTGTTTATTTGAGATTCTGTGTCCTTTTATCATGACTTATGGAAAAATATTATTGTTCCGTGTTCTTTTTAATAATATATTTCCCCTAATCATATTTTATCAAATTCTTATGTTCCAACACTTTTTTAAATATTGAAACATTTTCCATTACCGAGCATTTGAGATCACACCTTTTATGTGTTTCCATTCCCCAAGTTTTTAAGATGTGTATAACTTATGAGAATTCTAGTATAATGTCTATCATGGATCAATTATAGAGAAATGATCACAATAATTGTCAAATAAGTCACTTATATAGTTGGTCCTCAAAGACACTAAACCTACCATTCTTGTAATTGTGAAATTATTATGGGATGAAATTTTTATGTTATGAAAATTATGTTATATATATATAAATGTTTATCTTGGTTATTCTCACATTGTATCAAATTAAATATTTAAATAAAAAGTTTAGCACCATACCCAATAGTGTAGGTCTAGGGAAACTTGGGAATCAATGAATAGAGTCTATATGATCTTCTAATTGAATGGACATGATAGTTCCACATTATTCTTAGCCAAAACAATAGGGAGTGCATTTTTGAAAAATCACATGACCAATTTATCATTATGATCAAATGAAATTGATTGATCCATATATCCTAAGCAAGCATGATTGTGGATCGTGTAATCTTTAAAAAGGATGGTTGGGTCGAGGCTTGGTCAGTGATCTATGATAGTGATATAGTTGAATGAGGGATATCTAATTGAAATACTATACAACCAAGATCAAATGGAGAGGTGGGGTCGGTGCAGATAATGTAGAGGGAACATGGGGATGATGTGTGGAACCCCCTATCAATAGGGTTTTTTCAAGGCATGTGAGGGTGTGTGGAAACTTAAAAATTGATGTAAAAATATATCATCAGACTCCTATTTTCATTTCATACCCAAAAAAACCATTTTTGGAACATTTATAGAGCATTTGATGGGTAATTTAGGTGATTAATGACTAAATTGGTAAAAAAATTATTATTATTGAATAATAATGATTTTTATTTACCGAAAGAAGTGGTAGTGCGACACATGAATATTAGTCACTGAGTATCAGGTTGAAAAGTTGTATAGACTTAGTGAAATAAAAATATCAAGTGATAGATATTATATTTTCATAAAAGACTATATAAATATTATTATTAATTAATAATAAAAATATTTTATGGGTAATCATTAAAGTTCAAGAGAGGAGCTTGAATTTATCATTTGTACGATTTACTTAATCCATATGAGGTGGTGGTTGGCCCTTGTTAGCACCATAATGTATGGGATACTTTATCCCTAGAAAATAAAAAGGTAATAATTAAACTTTATAATGAATTATCCTAAAATATATTAATGACACTAGAATATTTTTATAAAATTCATTTAAAACAAATGAATTTTAGGGGATGATCGTGTGTGAATGAAATGAATGAGGAAATAATAATGGCATAAAATAATGTAGTACATTAATAGAAATAAAATAGGATTATCATATTTTTAAAATAAATTATGATGATATAAGTTGACAACTTACATAAAAGTAGAGATTAAGGGAAGTGATATTTTCTAAAATATTTGGTTAGAATGAAACATTATAGAGTTGACTAATTGATTTAAATGTAATAATTTATTTCAAAATATAGAATATCATTTATTATAGTAATAAATATGGATAATGTGAATGAAATATAATGTCATTAATGGAGATTAATTTCAAAATTTAACAAATGGAATAAAATAATGATTTATCCCAAAGGAAGTATATTACCTCAGATAGTGTGGTACATCACAAATTAATTGAATGTAATTAATAAATACAAATTATGTGAATAAAATAATTAATTTTGGTGATATATTTATAGAATAATGAAATGTAATATTTATATTAAAGGTTAAATGGTGTGGCGTTAACCTGGGAACCTAGTAGAATTTCCTTGAGTTACTTATGATGACATTTACATGACATTAATATGGAGAGTATACCTCCAGTTTTGTGATGTTTCCAATAGGTTAATTTTTAAAAAATATTTTTTACTAAATTATAATTCACTCCCAATTAGATTAGGATGCTTGAATCTATTATGGAAGATATAGTATCAAAAATGGTACATGGGGATTCTTTCAATGTTTATAGAAGTATAATTGATTTTGATTGATTGTGTATACCCATTTACTCTATGATTTAATTTATCTTATGATGTATATATTTCCGTTGTAAAAAGATATGATGGTGTATCTCCTTTATAATCACCCTCTATCTAGGATGGGGTGAGATTATAGTGACTATAACCTATCTCACCCACATATTGGGGTATATACCAATGATTACATATTCCATTAACTTCTGCCACTCACCCATTGATTCAAGAAGATATTGTTTGTATATTTCCTGGTGGTGGATGGGGATAAGTAATTCTTCAAACTTCTTTGAATTTGGATAGACAGATATGAGTAATTTCTCCAGTATCCACAATTTGAGAACACAATGTCTGTCATCGGTAGATATGGGTAATTAATCTAGTATCTTAGATATAAGAACATGATGGACATTAAATCACCTGTGTGGTGATGATCTTACTCACCCACAACTCTAGGGTTGATATGTATGATGATTCACCTAATAAAATCTTTAATGATTACCCACTTCTCTAGGATTGGGAAAAAATAATATACATATTTAGCACTGGTGGTATCTATTTTCTCTAGTATTCTATTATACAACTCTATCCCTAGAGATGTGTACTTATTATGGTGTCCAAATATATATATTTTTCTAGCATTCAATATATGTGTATTTCCTCCAAATAGAGATGTGTAATTCCTTTAAAATTTTAGAGATATTTAGAGAAGTTTATTTTCTCCATTACTTATGAGATAGGTGGATATGTGTATTTCTTCTAGCATCTCATGATTAATGTATCTAAGGTGAATTACAAGGTATGAAATCAATGATGGGATATGAGATATTATTATTGTTTCTTTGTTGAGAAAAATTTTAATTTGATGCGTGTAATTAATTTTATCTATGTGTTCATTGATAAAGATGGATTATGGGTATACCTTTTAGTGACACCATGTGGCATTGGATTATTTAAACTTTACCTTCTATTGATACATGTAGACACTAAAAATTTACGGGGCTAGGATCATTACTTGGGATGACCATACTGGGTATTGTTACACTCAAGCTTGCACATGAACATGTGTTCTTGCCTTGTGTTTATACATATCAGCATATAAAAATGATGGATGATTTTGGTACCAGTAAATATGTAGTAGATACAGATTGATGATGGAGCGAAGATCTCATGATGAAGGGAACCATTATGTATTTGGGATTGAGGCTACATTTATTTGAGATTCATGAGTTGTATCTGGGGTTTCCTTAATATTAGTTCACATTTTATCACGGGGTTATATTTATATATATATTATATTTTTTTATTTTTTATTTCATTCATATTATGGTGGATGTTAATTATGTTAGTAGGTGATAAGTTGTTTTAAAAGTAATGCCTCATAGGATTGTGTAGATACCTCAATACTAATTGTTATCCCCTAGCCTAGAAGAGTCAGGCTTAGGGATTTCAACTATTGGTAAGATGAGACATTAAATTTTGGTATCCCAAAATATATTCTTTATTTCAAAGTATTAGTTGTTTATTTTTTTAAAGTGATAAATCACATGTTTTTATTCTTTTTAATTATTCTTAGTGGTTTATTTTGTTTATGTGAGTGATTATACTTTTATTTATGTTTTTTAATTACTATTGTAAATGTATGTATCATATTTTAATCACAAAACATATTTTATATATCAAAAAAAATTTAACATCCATTTTATTTGTTTTAAAGTCAAAAGAAATGTTTTAGGTTGATTTTGAATGTTTTTTGTTTCATGATTATTTTGTGTGTGTTATTTGTTTTATGTTTCTATTATTCATTTATAAATTTTTTATTAAATTTATATAGGTTATGGAATTCAAGAACATGTTTTTTGTTTAAAATAATTAAATATTATTTTTAGTTATTTCAAAGATTCATAATAGACTACTTGTTTTGAATTAATTTTTAAAATTAAATTTATTTCTATTTTTTTAATTGTTCTTTTGGTTATATTTTCCATTAGTAAATTCTTATATTCATTTGTATTTTAAGAATATTGAACATGTATTTTATTTTGTAATAATAAAATGGAAGGTTTAGTTTTTATTTAAAGAGATAAAACATATGTAATGTAAAAGATGATAATTCTTTTGTAGTTAACACTGTTAGTTATTTTTTACATTTTTAATGATTTTTGTTTGATGTTTTTTTTTTTTTTTAAATAATATTTTTTTTAAAAAATAATATTTATTTTAAGACTTTTAATTAATTTTATAAGTTTATATTGGGTTTTAAGCATGAAAAATACATTATTTTACATAATTATGAAGTTATATATTTTTTTTAAAGTTATGTAAAAAATATTCTATTTTAATTT
The DNA here is from genome assembly GCA_963277665.1 of Viscum album. Taxonomy (NCBI): domain Eukaryota; kingdom Viridiplantae; phylum Streptophyta; class Magnoliopsida; order Santalales; family Viscaceae; genus Viscum; species Viscum album. Next base: position 1,039,321,230 of record OY728123.1, on the reverse strand, counting down.
TTTTCATTAAATAAAAGTCAGTATTATGTTTTTTTAATTTTCAATATATATTTTTTTCTTGTTTATTTTTTATGTTTATATGAGTTTTTTATAATAAAACATATATTTTATTTAAAAATATTAAAATGGAGTGTTTACTTTTTATTTTTAATGAAAAAACATTTGTTTTTATTTGTAATATGGTATATATTTATTGTTAAATTGTTTTATAATTTAATAGTTCTTTTTTATAGATTAAATATAATTATTAAGTGATTTATATTGTGATTTTCATATTTTTTGAACATGTGTGATACATTATTTATTTTTTGAATTTTGAATATGTGAAATTATTTGATAAAAATATTTCTATTTTTTTATTCTACTGATATATATTATTCTTTTATTTTATGAAATAAATAGTTTAGAATGAATTATAAAATTATGTATTCAGTTTAAGGAAAATGTATAATTTTTCAAAGATATGAAATGTTACAAAACTATTTCTAGAATCAATGGTGAAATTTAAATTATAGTTAATGATTTAGTGGAAGAGGTTGATAATTTTTTTGAATTTTTTCAATGATTCCAATATGGTTTGTGAAATTATGCTAAAAATTCTAGTTTTAATTAAAATTTGTTAAGAATGATAAGTGTAAGGTGACATCCAATTGTGTTATAGAATAATCTATTTAGTTTACATGGAGGGTATGTGTAGTTTTAGTTCCACTATATGGATATTTATCAATTAATGATCTTAATAATCTTAATTATTATAAGTATGAATATACATCCCCTAAAAGATATTATTTATTGAGTGATATTATATTTGGGGTAATTATTAACATAGTATAATAAATTATATGATTCATCATATTAATATTATCAATGAAATGAAATAAAAATTTGTGAATAACATATCATGTCATATTTCATAGAGTGTTGTAGTAAATAAAAAAAATATTATATTTGGAAAATTGATATTTTTTATTTTATGGGTTGAGATGTTATATTAAAAATTATATACAAGTAAATTCAAGAAGTTAATTTTTACTAGAGATAAATTCTATGTAATCATTTTCAAATATTATTTTTATCTTTTTAATGTTTTATCCAAGGTTTTGTTTTTTTGTCATTATAATTTATTTCTTAATGTTTCATTCTAAAATGGAGGTTTATAAGTTATTTAGTAGTAGTTATTGATTAAAATGGGAATCTAGGTATGATATATTTTTGTATTTTGTATGTATTTTATATTTTTTGTTTTAATATTCAATAAAAACTATAATTTTATGTTAAATAAATAAATTTTCTTGATTTTTATTCATGTTTATTTTTAATTTCACTTGGAGTTATTTATTCTAAAAATGATGATTATTGGTTGATCTTTTCTAAATAAATTATCAATATTGATTAGTGGTAATCAAACCAACCCTTTCATTTCATATCAAATTTTGTATTTGATACAAACTATGGATTTTTTTTCTCATATCACTAACTCATTTTTTTCAATTGAATTAAGGCATGATTTAAAATAAAAATTACTAGGTATAAAAAATATTGATAATGATTCTTTAAATTCTACATTTTGAGAGTGTGTATATGCTCCCACAAATTAAATTTTCAATAATAAATTAGGTTAATTGATTTTGGAAGGTGGTAAGAAGGTTGAATTATATATTATTGATATTGAATTTGGGAAAGTAGTGAATGAACATTCAATGGGTAAAAATTATGGCGATGCTTCATATAATATTATTAAGTCATTTAATTTTCAAATTAACAGCATTCAAGATTTATTTATTATAATCTTGGTTGCATCAATTTATATAATTTCAATAAAATATGTGTATATTTTAATAATTGGTTTTAATTTTTGGAATAATTTGTTATGTAATATTATGGATAAAAGGTTGAGTAATTATTTATCCTAAAATAGGATGTGAATAGTTAACCAGACATTTCGTAATGTTTTTAAGGTTCCTTAAAATCTTAGTTGTATAATTTATTTGTGTCATCCTATTTGTTTATGTCATTAGTGGAAGATTAGTTGATCATGTATTCTCATGTTATTAATGTGATTAAATTTTCCTAGAATGCGTGGAATAATTTCATTGATTATCACTATAATATAAAATGTTATCTTTGTACATATAAAAAATCAATAAACCCAACCCTGTTTTTGTACAAAAATAATTAAGAAAGTGGTTTTGTTTTTTGTTTTAATAAATTAATGAAAACAATCTCAAAGAACATTGAAAATAATAATTTATTCAACTTTTGAAGATTATTCATGGAAATTGATATTTAGTGTTTGTGGGAGGTTTTATCCTTGTAATATGATAATTTTTTATAAATATTTTTTATTGCATGATTGATTTGTTGATTTTTTTCATTTTCTTTATGTACCCTAAAGGTTTTTTACAATTAATATGTATAGTTTAAGTTAATTTTTTTAATAAATATGACATAATTATGTTTTTATTTTTTATTGATTTAATCAGTATACGTCTAACTCATCACTTTTTTAGTTTATGAACATGCATTTTAAAAACATAGTATAATTTATGTGTAACATTCCGAGAAGTAAAAAGTTTGTATTTAATAATCAGAACATGTGTACATCTTATATGTTTTATTCTAGTATAAAATATTTGTTTTATTAGATATTTTTTATAACAATAATATATTTTATGTGATAATTTATTTCACATGAATATATATTACGTGTTTGAATTTGTGATATGACACTTTTTATAGAACACGTTTTTTTGTTAATTTTTGGTATGTTTCAGATGAAATGTTTTAATTAAAAATTATACATATGTTAATTGTAGAATGAAATATTTTTTATTAGTAATTATATGTACCTTTTCATGATAGTGAAATTAGGGGAATCCAAGACTCTAACTATTTTAATATTATGGTGAACTTGAATTTTTGAATTTAGATCAGAATAAGGGTATTTATGACAGGTATATAATTTTAAAATATTTTTTATAGGTTGAAATATGGGTAGAAAATGTATTATGCAAGTTCTTGAGTATTTGGTAAATGAAAAGGGTTTTGATATAGATTTCAATAACCATCAAGTACTCAGTATACTAACAATGGGTACTTGTTGGGAAAACCAATGGGGTCATCCGACTAATTTTTCCACTAGAAGCTTGTTGGTACCCCTCTAAACTCTTCATATGATACTAGAAGGTTGGTAGATACCCATTGGGTAGCTGATAGGCCCTTGAAATATTTTTTATAGGGGGGGATTTTTCATTTTTTATAGGGGGATATTAAATTTATACCTCCTTAGACTTTGTCTTCCTTAACCAAAAAGAATAAAGGGGAGCAACCCTTTGCTCCCCTCCTTTTACCCTCTTGGTCTCCCCTTGATCCAAGGTGGATTGGGTGTTTATCATCACACAAATTTTAGGCATCCCTCCTCCAATCCTTCCCTTACTTCCCCTCTCTATTTTTTTAAATCATGATGATTTATTTAGGGATTTAGGTTCATGATTTCATTAGATCATGGTGAAATCACACCAAATCATTAGGATTTCATTCATGATGTATAGAAGATTCCAACGAAGTATGAAATAATTCAATTTCACATTATTTCACCTGAGGTATTCTAGTCAATAAATATTCTTAAATATTTTAGTTAGCTTGGGTTAAATTGAGGATCAATCAAACTTTTATATATTAGTAATGTATTAGTAGAAGGACCAGGTGTGTGTTGGGAGTGGACCACACCCTTTTATTTTTAATTTTTATGTTAATTTCCACTCAATGGGTTTTTCTTTCTATAGTATAATTATATGATTTTAGTTTAAATAGTTGTGTGATTAATTAATTGATATTTATGATGATATAAGTTTTTTTTATTGTCAACAATTTTCCATTTGAGCATTAGATTACTAAATGGGCATGATATGTGGTAGGTCCTAGTTATTCATTGAGTATTTAGATCATATGAATTATGTGGGATAGTTTTCTTGAAAATTTATACCTGTGTGATACTATTATTATAATGATTACGATTACATGAAAACATTTGGAATCCATCACTAAATTGCAGTCTCATGTTGGCCTAATAGTCACCAAATAATTATATTAGTTTTTGAATGGTTTGTTTAGTAGTGCCTTGTTCGAATGAGTACTGATAGAACATTCCATGGATTGTATGGTAGTGTGAGTAGGTGTGATTAATTTTTTTTAAAATAATATGGTTTTAATTTTAAAGTTGAAATTCTAAAGGGAAGTGTATTTTGGTACTATAATTCAAAGGAAAAACATTGTTTAAAATATATGGTTTATAAATAGTATTATAAAAGAAAAAGGGGGTTTCTAAAGTGGTTTCAATGGAATTTGGCCAATGGCCTTCTGTTGGTAAAATCTGACATGGGATTCTTTTTATGTGATTCATAAAAGAGAAATTTTATTCATTAATGATTTAATTTGGTTAACCTTGAGAGGGTAATTCCATGTTTTCCAAAATATATCTTCTTGTGTCGTCTCATTGAATTGATGTCTGGATTTTATGTTATATATTATTATATACTGATGCACTATATCATAAGGGATATATATAGAACCTTCTTATAATTACCCGACCACCCCAAGATATGAACGTAGTCATCAAACCACATGGGTCTCATGTAATAACTTTGTCACCTTCCCAACACACAACATACTGTTTTCTATTTGGGTAACTTATTAGACTAAAAACTATCCACAAAGACTAGTACATGTTATTTTTGTGCATTTTTCTCCCTAAACCACACCTTGGGGATATTTCCTAGAGTACAACCATCATAAAACTACTCCAGATTGAACACACTTAACTATTGAGTTTTAATCAGATAGGATCCTAAAAATAAAGGTTTATCTTGTTGACATGGATAGTTCCATTTAGTCTTTTAATTATTACTTTTTCGGGGTGTTACACTCCCCCACTTAAATAAAAATAACCTCATTGCAGACCCCACACATAAAACCTAAGTAGTGACTCTACACTTTAGGAAGATTATTTATTCTGATACCATTTTTCATGACCTGACACCCCTAGGCCATAAACCTAGACATTCCACCACATGAGTCTCCTATAATACCTTTGTTACCTTCCAAACAAAATACAAGTTATTTCCCACTAGGGTAACTTATCAAACCAAGGACTAGACCCATAACCCAACACATGTTCTTTTAGTGTTGTTTTTCCTTACTCACACACACACTAAGAAAATTACAAAGAGATCACCCATCCTGAGACTACTCTAGGTCAAGGATGCTTAACTATGGAGTTTTAATCAGACACGATCCTGAAAATAAAGGTACATCATATTGACATGGCTAGTTCCATTTATTCATTGAAGTCTCAATTTTATCAGGGTATTACACTTCACTCCAGTGATGGATTGATTAGACTATATGATAATTTCCAGGGAATTATTGATGGTTGTTTGTACATGGGACCTTTTGAGGTACCATTTTGGATTTGTAATCATTTCTAGAATTTACAGGGAATTCTTGATGGTTGTTTATCACATGATGGGTTTGTTCAAAGTAAGAGGAAATATTTGGTAGTGGTGTGAGGAACCCGTATTGATCAATTGATATATGAAATCATTTACCGTTAACTATTTTGTATTGATTGATATTCTTGGGTAGTGGTTTACCCATTATTTATTATAGGAGTTCTCTATTGATTGAACTTAATGGTTGAGGAAAGAGATAACCCCAATTATGATAAATACATGGTGTGGATTGGGATTTAGGAATGGGAGTGGAGAGGGTTACAAAATTAGCAATGTTGATAAGGAGGAGAGAAGATTTCCCTACTTGGTGTTGTTGACTAAGAGGAGAATGGGTTCCCCTTATAGTGTTATTAATTAGGAGGAGATTAGGTTTCCATTTTTAGATATAATTTCTTTTATACAGTGTGGTATTGAGTGGTTGGGTACATAGCCTATTATGCAGTGAGACCTGAGTGATGAAACTATTGAATATGATATAACATTATGATATGTGGCATTCCGTATGACCTCAAGGTTTGAGTTACACTTAAGGAATATTCTTATAATTGTTTATGAGGTCTTATTAACTAATCGATTTTCCCAGCTGGGATTTATTTTGATGTTATTCATGTTATTACTCATGGGTTTCTATAAATGATATGTAGGAAAATAAATATTTAGGTTAGATTGTGGTAGGAAAATTAAGGGATCCACCAATTTCATGCGATAGAGTATAGTATCTTCCTTTTGGGTTTCACCTATGGTAAGAAAATGACCATGGAATACACTTGTAATGATGATATGAGTTATGATTTAAGGGATCAATCTATAAATAGAGTGTTATATGATTAAGAAATGGGATCTAACCCCATTATGATTTATGATATATGGGACATAGATGAAGGTGATCTATGTATAATCTGACAGATAGCTCTGGTGAGGAACTGTGAGGTGATATAGGGTAGGTAATGAGAGATGGGAATGTTAATTTTTTGGGTGGATTCATATTCTTTGATTTTTCATTTTTTATCATATAGCATTATTTTTTTATATTTGGTTTTTGGCCCTCTTAGACTATTATTTTAGGTTTTGATTATTGGGTTCATGTATCTCCTTCTCATTAATGACACCAAGGCATAACTTTTCATGAACACACATGGGTTATGTTTCTATGCGGGTTGAGTGAAACTCACACACATAATTTATCATTTATCCATTTGATTACTATCACTCAATAAGATGATGTGAGTGGGGGAATTCCACTAGGTTTTTGTACACACCCCCTACCGACATACACATGAAGGCTTTCAATGTATGTAGGTAGACCTCATGTTTTATGGAAAAAACGTGTATCCTTATAAAGATGAAGTTATGGCATAGGATGAGCACTATCATGGAGGTTGAAGATTCAACAATATCTTGTCTGGTGAGTTGGGCTAGCGGCCATTATGTTCTTTTATTTATATATTTAAGTTTTACTATATATGTATTGGCCAAGGGGTTAACCTATTACTTTTTATTATTCCTATTGTTATTTATTTATTAGGATACAACTTAGATTCATATATTTTTGATCAAAAAAACTATTTTATTTTATATACTAAAATGTGGTAATTCTACTTGGATCCAAATTTTATGTCTATAGGTTTTAGGTATATTCAATATGTGGAAATTTCATGCTAATTTTTTAGTATATTTGAAAATGAATCATATGTAATTTCCTTGAGTTCATAGTCTCCCCATGATTTTTTCAAGGCCTTGACATCAGTTGATATACTCGAGCATAAGAGAGGTTTTCCATAGGTCCTGTTAAAGTCTAGCTTAAGCATCATTTGAAATGAACAGTTTAGGATATGATAATAATCATACATGGTGAATCAGTTTTTTTATTTTTGATTCATTATATTAGTATAAATCCCATTCAATATATTTTTAGTGATTAAAAATGTAGTTTAAACATTGGGGTATGATTTTTTACTTTTAGAGAACACATTTTATGTTAACTAATATTATTTTTCTATAGAAAGTTTTTGTATCTAGAATATAATATTCAAAATTTTCTTATTTTATTATTTAAGGTCAATAATCAATGATTTTTTAACTATTTTTCAGTTTAATAAATTTAGTATAGTTTTTTTAAATAAGTTTATTGATGCTTAAATCATGTGTTTTGTTATATATTTTTCATTGCAAGGTAGTTTTTTAGATGGTTCTTTAGATTTATATTTTTTATTTTCATATGTTTGGTGATTCTTAAATAAAAAAATATTTTTTTCTCTACTAAAATGATTTATAAATGGAAAAGTTTTTGTGAATTTTGAAAGAACATGACATATGTTCTATAAAATATTAGAAAATAATAATATAAATATTTAATAATTAGAATTTTTGCTCATTTTTTCACCTTTTTATGTATAGAAGATTTGTTCTATGAGATTAAATTTTATATATAACACTATGTTTTTAATCAAATGATATATTTTATATCCAATTTTTACATTTCAATTTATATTTTTTGTTTGAATTTGTTAAATGTGAAATTTTAAGTAACCAATTTCTTTTTTTTCATTCAATTGATCGATCGCATGATTATATATTTAACATTAGGACATAAAAATATCAGGATATATGAATTATGTGACATAAAATATATTTGGTTGATAATAAATACATTTTTTATGTGAACTTTCATATTTTGATTTATTTTATAAAAAAGTATATTTATTATCATTTTTAATAAATTTATATGTTAGCCATTGTTTTTTACCTAGAATTATTTGAAATTGTATTAAATAATGTTAATATAATAATAGAATTCCAAGAAATGGTCGCAAAAAATCATTACAATAATTCTTCTGAAAATTATAATCATTGAAGAATTGCATAGTGGTTTGAATTTTTAAATTAAAAAAATTATAAACAAGAAATTTATAATAAAAAAATATTATCAAATATGTACGTAATTAGAATTTCATTTACAAAATTATAGATCAATAATAATATGTGTTTCTTTAATTACTCACATGAAGAGTGTGGATTTAGTTCTTTTTTGTTGATATTTTCTTTAGAAGGTAAGAAAATAATATCCTGGAATCCAATTTGAAGGTAAGAATCTGAAAAAAGAAGTTCAAATTTAGATATAAATAAGTTTTATAAATTTTTAGATGCATTATTGTAATAAAGGTTTAATTTTGGTCATTTCCCCTATCATGGATTATTTTTTATAATGAATTTCAGTAGTTTCACTTCTTTTAATGTTATATTGAAATTACTGATGGTCAAGTTGTTAATATTTTTTCCAATAAATTATAAATATTAAATAAATAATTAAATTTCATATAATATATATTTGACAAGTTAAAATACATATAATCTCCTATGAATCAATATTTTACTTGTCATGTATCACATTTTCCCTTTGGTTTGTAGAGTTATAATATGAAATTATTCCCATAATTATGTTAGAAACTATTAATTTTAAAGTTACTTAAAATTTAATTAGATGAATAGAAATATGATTTTATTTTTTTTATATAAAATTCATATTGATCATCATCCCTTGTATTTCAATTTTTTTTCTTTACTTTTTTGAAATAAAAGTAAAAAAATAGGTTTTAAAAAAATGTATTGTTGGTAAGAATGAATTTTCATATAAAATTAATAATCTAAGAGGGATATTTAAGGAAGTTGACACTTTTTAAGATTATATTTAATAGTTTTTCATTGGTACAAAATGACCAAGAATGGAGAAGTTATAATAATATTTGTTAAAGAAAAAATATATTATTTTTTGAAATGTTCAGTGTAATATAACATAGTTATTTAATATTCAAAAAATGAATTCACATTTTATGTTGAAGTAGAAAAAATATTTATTAACATGTACTTTTTTAATTTCAAATTAATTTTTAAATGGATAAGATATGGTGTGATTTTTTTAATCTCAAAACACGATCTCAATTATTTTTTTAAAACATTGAAAAATGGTTATGTAATGTATTTTCTTAAATGAAATGCATTTGTTAACTCAGATTATTTTTCTTCTTAAATAAATTTTTTAAATGGGGAGGACTTATTATGATATTTTATACATTTGAACGTATGTTATGTATCCTTTTTAATGATAAATAAAATTTTAATTAACAAATTTTTGTTTTTTACAGTATTTGTAAATACAAATAACTCAATTTGACTCATTTAAACACAATAAATATGTTTTTAGTATTTCTTTAATCAAAACATAATTATTGGATGATTAAAACATGTGTTCAGGCTATATATGTTTTAAAGGGAAAAATATGTTTTTTGTAATATGTTTTTTGCTTTATTTTAAAACAATTAATTAATGGAGAATAATAATTTTTTAACCATAGAAATTTGTTCTGTGGAATGTTTTAGGAAATTTAAATATTAATTTAATAATTTTAGGTTTATATTTTCCAGACACATAGGTAATTTGTTAAATGATGCTTTTTAGTGTATTAATTAGATTTTTAAGAGTTAGAGTGTTTTTTACACAAAAAATATGTTATTTGAAATTTCATGTAAAATGAAAGATAATTATTAAAATACCAGAACAAATGGTCATGTTTCATTTCACGGCCCGTCCCCCAAGGCCCGTACTGTGACTACCCCAAGCCCGCCTTCCATAGGATAGGGGCTGGCGACTAGCACCGAAGGCGTATTCCCTAAAACTGGGAAGGTATTGACTTTATAACCTGTAGGCACACACAACCAAGCACACAACAAGATATGAACTCATGTAAACTTAATAGTAAACAGAGTCAGTGACGTAAGTAAAAGGGGATAGAATACAAGCCCAACTTGAAAGTACAAGAACCTAAAATTACATGTAAACTGGAACAGATCCTATGAACACCCACCAAGGATCCTACCTGAAGGGTAGGTATAGCTCTCGATCGGTCATCTCTACGGTACACATCATCTAAGGTCCACCTTCGTGCTACCTCCAGTCTTGGTACTCTCGTCCTCAGTCAGCATTGTCCGTCGTCTGCACCAAACACAACAAAGTGCGGGCATAACCTGTGTAGGGGTGAGTATAACGATACTCAGTAGGGCCCCCAAGACCCTCAAGGTATCACAAAATCCACAAAGTATAAACTAAAAAGCATGAAATCAACTGACAACCCTACTTAGGTATATGCCCATACATATACCTTAGATATCAAGTATACCCATCTCAATCATGAGGAAACACAGAGTCCAACTCAAAAGCCCAAAGATCAACTCTTCCACATAGGAAGGAACACCACGAAGGTAAGAACCACAGATGTACACCACATAGAAGAATACCAAAAAGGTACTGACTCATATCACACTAGGTATTTCTTAGGTACAATAGTAGAGATGATTAGATGTAACTACTAAATCATATTACTCTTTTAAGAGGCAGAACCACAAAGGATTGCTAATCATCATTAGACCCACATAGGATCGTAGTACATCGTCAGACCCATACAGGATCCTAGTACATCTTCAGTACATTGTCATACCCACACAAGATCATAGTACATCTCTAGTACTTCGTCAGACCCACATAGGATCTCTTGGTGCTGACCGACACATGATTGCTCGGTGCTGACCCACATAGGATCTCTTGGTGCTGACCAACATAGGATCGCTCGGTGCTGACCCATAGAGGATTGCTCGGTGCTGACCCACATAGGATCACTAGGTGCTAACCCACACATGATCACTTGGTGTTGACCCACACAGGATCGCTCGGTGCTGACCCACATAGGATCACTATTCATTCTTCACGTCACAGCCAGCTACTGGGTTCCCGTACTAATTTTGTTCATCTCCAGGAGGGTCCCCTCCTCAAGCCACTGGTCAATACTCCAAATACTACTAATCCCCATGAAAAAGTATCCCAATGTACCACCATGTCATATGGGTCTCAATGCAATAGACGGTGCGTCAATCGAATGCCCGATCTGTAAGTTATTATCCTTTTAGTCCCGAATGCCCAGTTGGATTCATGCTCGATCCAACCCGACCATACTCTAACTTTATCCAAAAATCTATTGGGGTATACTCAAAGGGACCATCTCACTCCAAGGTTTCCATCACCACTTACGGTTCGTCAAACGAACGCCCAGTGCCAAAGTTATGGCAGATAGAGAAAAAAGTTTGAAGTTGGCTTGGGTCTGGTCCGACCCAGCCTGGGCTGACCCGACCCGGTTCGGGTCAACCCAGCCCTTTGGGTCTGGTCTGGCCTGTTGGGTCCGGCCCGACCCAAGTTTGGCGGCACAGAGGGCCGCGAGGACCGCGGGGCGGCGAGGCCGCAGAGGCTGCGAGGGCGGTGCAAGGTCGCGGGGGGCAGCGAGGCCGCGGGGCGGTGCAGAGGGCCGCGATGCGGCGAGGCCCTGGGGCGATGAGGAGGGTTGTGGGGTGTCGAGGCCATGGGGCGGTGCGGAGGGCCACAAGGCGGCGAGGCCGCTGGGTGGCAAGGAGCCGCGGGGCCACCGCCTTCATCACGGCTGGATGTATGCCAACCACCGCATACGTTCGTCTCCGCTACACAAAGCTGCCTTCTTCCATCGTGAAGAACAGACCAATAATGAAGAACAACGGAGGGGTCGAGCAATTTTAGTTTGGCCTGCACCCTCCGTGTTAGAGCGGTAGCAAGAAGCTCAAAAAAATCTGGAATGAATAATGTCAAACTCTACAACCCCCAGCAATGATTATTCCCTAACACACAAAAAGAAAACATTTGCGGATCAACTAGTTAGAGAGTTGATCCACATTCTTTTTTTAGAAGGTAATAACATTGGAATCCATATTCACAGAATAATAAAATCCCCACCTCGATTGTTCGTTGTCGTTGGCGTGAGAAAGAAGTTGAAGAAGGCAAAGAGGGTGCCAACAATCGTCGATTCTGAAACCACGCTTCGATGTCGGGCTCGTACGTCATCCTCTTCCTTGATTTCCTAAGAACGTTCTTCGATGACTTTCTTCGTTGGAGAACTTTCTCCCACCAAGGAACTTCTTTGCCAACCAAAAATCCTCCCAAACAAAGAGGTTCCAATATAATTAAATTAAGTAGATTAATTATGTTGGGACGTTGGCATAATTAATTGGCTCATTTAATTGCACCATGTTGGAAAATTTAATTGGCCAAATTAATGAATGGTGCTGACAAAATTTAAAGTAGGGGAGTTGAGAGGTTTTCTCTCTTTAAAGGGGTTCAGGTGGTCCCCGCCTCTAAATTCAAAATGGGGGGGGGGGGGGGGGGTTAGGCTAAGTGGTCCCCACCTCCATAACATACATGTGGGAGGTTTTAGTTTAGGTGGTCCCCACCGTTAAACCATCCACATGGGAGGTTTCAACTAAAAAGAAAAGAAAATAAATGTTTATTTTATTTTATTTCTGTTTCCACGAAAAAACCAAAAACTATCTTTCACCATCGACCCACTGCGGTCAAGACAAAGGTCTCCTTAAGAGAATACTGGCGCTACGAGTTCAACGATGCCCTTATATTTCAATTCTACGCACCGGTTTAAAAGTTACAAAAACCCATTCTCACGTTTACTAAACGTACCCAAAAAACGTTCAGAAATTCATTCCGGACACTCTGGGCCTCGGAATCACGTGCTGTTAATTTTCGAGGACTCGTATAATTCCCATATATTTAAAAAAAATTACATGGAAATTACAGGTCTTTACATTATCCCCACCTCAGGTATTTTAGTCCCCAAAATCCACAAGTCAAAGTAAGGGAACAAGTGGGGGTATTGAGCACGTATCTATGCCTCTCACTCCCATGTTCTCTCCTAGAGGTTCCCATGCTACCAGCGAACGCGCACCATAGGTATCAACCGCCCATGAAGGAACCACTCCCGTCGATCCTCAATCTACACTGGAACCTCCGAAAACGTCGCCCCATCGTCGATGTCCAGCTCACCGTGGTCGATGATGTGGGATGGGTCATGCATGTATCTCCTCAGCTAGGATACGTGGAAGACATCATGCACCCAGTGCAACTGAGGGGGAAGAGTTAAGTGGTAAGACACCTCGCCAACTCTATTGAGGACCTTGAAGGGTCTGATGAACCTTTAGATAACTTTCCACCTCGGCCAAATCTCCACAAACCTCGTCGGGGTGAGACCCCAGAAAGACGTAGTCACCTTCCTCGAACTATAGAGGTCTCCGTCTCATGTCATCATAAGACTTCTTCCTGCTCTATGCAGTCCTCATATGCTACTGGATGATCTGGACATTCTCTGTGGTAGCCCTTACCATCTCTGGTCCCACTAGTGTTGACTCCCCTGGGTCAGTCCAGCACAAAGGTGATCTGTATGGTCGCCCGTACAACGCCTCAAAAGGTACCATCCCAATAGTGGAGTGATAGATGTTGTTGTATTCAAACTCCACCAAAGGCAAGTGATCCTCCTATTTGTGACTAAAGTCGAGGATGTAAGCACACAACATGTCCTCGAGGGTCTGAATGGTCCACTCAGTCTAGCCATCCATCTACAGATGGAAGGCAGTTCTCAAACGAAGATGTGTCCCGAAAGCCTCCTACAACCCCTTCAAAGCCAGGAAGTAAAACATGAAACACAATTGGAGACAATCATCGAGGGTACTCCATTTATCCACATAATCTTATTTACATAGAGGCGTCCCAAGCTCTCTACTGAACCCTGCTCTATGATCGGTAGGAAGTGGGATGACTTGGTGAGTCGGTCGACAATCACCCAAATCAATTCATGACCCCTGGATGTATGTGGAAGTCCTGTCACGAAGTCCATGGATATCCCATCCCGCTTCCACTCTGGGACCTCCAAAGGATGAACCAATCCCACTAGTACCTAATACTGTGCCTTCACTTGCTGACAAGTGAGGCACCGAGAGACAAACTTTGATACTACTTTTTTCATTCCTGACCACCAGTGTCTCCGTCAGAGATCCTGGTACATCTTCTCCACTCCTGGATGTACCGCTATAGGGGATGTGTGGTACTCCCTCAACATTTCCTCCTAAATTAACACTGGTACCATGGTACGTCCTCTAAAGAGGATGACGTGCTCCCCACCTTCAGAAAATCCATCAGGTGCCTTCCCTTTTGATATCTGAGCATGTCAAGCCTCACAGTCAGCGTCCCCACGATGCGCCTCCCTAAATCACCGAAGGAGTGGGGTAGTGACTGTAAGAGACTGAAGAAAATATGCTCCATTCCGATCCACAAAGGATATCTATAAAGCGGCCAGATGCTCCGTTTCCTCACCTAGAAGATGTATACCAGATCATCTGTTGAGTGCATCTGATACAACATTCCCCTTCCCAAGAGTATATACTATCTCGAAGTCATAGTCCCAGAGGAACTCAAGACAACATCGTTGTCTCAGGTTCAGGTCCTTCTGAGAGAATATATACTTGAAACTCTTGTGATCCAAGTAGACTGTAAAATGTTCTCCCATCAGATAGTGTTGCCAAATCTTTAAGGCGAAGACCACTGCTACCAACTCCAGGTCATGGGTAGCGTAGTTCTGGTCATGTTGTCTCAGTTGTCAAGAACCATATGCGATCACTGCCCGCTCCTGCATTAGGACACATCTGAGCTTGGTCCCTAATTCATTGTAGTAGACTACGTACCCTACGCCCTCCTTTGGAATCCTCAAGATGGGGCACTAGTCAGCCTCTACCTCAGCTCTTGAAAACTCTACTGGAATCTCTCCGAACACACGAAGGGTTACCCCTTATTCGTCAATGATGATAGAGGTGCTTTAACTCTAAAGAAATCTGTCACAAACCTCCAGTAGTATCAAGCCAAACCCAGGAAACTCCGTACCTCCATCACACTTCTGGGTGGCTCCCAAGAAAGTACCACCTCAATATTTGCTGGATCCACTACAACTATAGCCTCCAATATGACATATCCCAGAAATGGAACCTCTCAGATCTAGAACTGGCACTTCGAGAGATTACCATAAAGCTGGTTCTCTCAGAGGGTGTCCAGTGGTAGGCATGCTCCTCCTCAGTAGTCGAGTAGATCAGAATTTCTTCGATAAAGACTACTACAAAGTGATCAAGTTATGGCTGAAAGATCCTGTTCATGAGTCCCATGAACACTACTAGAGCATTGGTTACATCGAATGGCATAACCAAGAACTCATAATGGTCGTACCGACATCTGAAAGCTATCTTCTACACATCCTCAGATCGTACTCTGAACTGGTGATATCATGATCTGAGGTCTATCTCTAAGAACCACGATTCTCCCTTCAGCTGGTCAAAGAGGTCTTCAATCCTCGGAAGTGGGTACTAGTTCTTCACGGTCACCTGGTTCAGGTGCCGATAGTCAACAAAAAGCCTCAAACTCTCATCCACCTTCTTGGCGAACAAAATCGGGGCTACCCAAGGAGAAACAATGGGCCGAATGAATCCCTTCCCCTACAAGTCCTCTAGCTGTACCTACAGCTCACAAAGCTCCGCGGGAGCCATATGATATGATGGTGTAGATATCGGTGCCATCTCGGGGTACAAGTCAATGTAAAAGTCCACCTCTCTATGAGGAGGTAGACCCGAAACATCATCAGGGAAGATATATGCATACTGGTCCACCACTATATGATAAGTAGGACTCTCCACATCAACTACTTTGAGGGTAAGGATTTCCAACTGATGAGTGATCGGCTATACTCTCCTCCGACTAAATCCATCCTGTGCTACAAAGGCTCCCTTCTCACCGGTGAAGGTAAACCTGGTCCCATCCGTGCGGACACACCGCACATTGTGCCTAATATAGTCAATCTAAGCATGGACTATAGATAACCATTCCATACCCAAGATGACGTCCTAAGGCCTCGACGATGCTACTAGGAGATCCCAGCTAAAGCTCTCACCTCCTAGAGTAAGCTCACACTGCCAGCACCAGTGCATAAGTGTCGAATCCACTCATGTAGGAGTCTCTAGCCATAAGGATCGAGCCAACGGCTCCTTTAGAATCTCCGAGCCCCGAACGGGGGCAGTGAAAATAAAATAATGACTGGAACCTGTGTCTATAAGTACTGCAGCTAAGGTGTAGTAGACACAGATCGTACCTCGTATCATCTCTGGAGCGTCGTGATCGTAGGCCTCAACTGCCTGGAGCTGAGCTCGCCCTTGTCCTCTTGCTCCATATTTTCGGGGTGGACCACCTGGTGGTGGTGGAGGTAACATCTTGAATCGTTTCCCACCGCCAACTACACGGCCAACTCCTCTACCACGTCCACACGCTCCCTGCGGACTTCCTCGGTCAAATCTCTATCTCTGCCTGGGCAGTCCTTTGATCGTCAGCTAATTATCCATATGGCGGGTCAGATAGTCATGAGCCATGTGACCCTTCCCACCACATGTGTAATGCTACCCACTCCTCAAATGGTTGGCTCTACCTCAGGTGACCCACACAACCGACCCTGAATCCTGCGGTCATCCACCTATAGGTCTGGTCCTCTTGGACCTCTGTGACATCTGTTTGCTTCCAACTGAAGAAGACTCTGTAATGTGATGTCTGGTGGTGGGTCTCTCTACTGGTGACTGCTCAACAAGAAAAATCTCCACTAAGAGGGCTCTCTCCAACACCTCCGCCTGCGTCGGAATGTTGAGTGAGATCATCAAAGCCCTTATCTCCTACCTGATTCCCTGCTCGAAGGTCCGGGCCCTGAAGAATGGGTCTCGTACCATATCAGTGGAGTAGTGTGAGAGGTTGGTGAACCTCGCTGAGTACTGATCCACATTCATGCTACCCTACTTCAGATGAAGAAGTTCATGTATGTACACTACATGAAGAGTCGCTGGAACAAACTCTACCAGAAAATGGCTCTCGAAGTATGCCCAGAGAAGCGTCACCTCATCGTGAGCCTGGAGCATCGGGCTCTATCATCTACCAGCAGCTGCCTGTAGAAGACTAGCGACAATGATCACAATGAGATAGACTGGTGTCCCTACTAGTTGAAAGACTCTCACCATAGCCTACAGCCAATCCTCAGCCACCTGTGGGTCTGTCTCTCCCCTGAACCTAGGTGGAATCTAGTATGGGAACTCGTGAAATGCACTCAATTGGCGTGCACCCTTTGCTGCTGGGGTTGGTGGCATCGGTGGCCCTACAAGTAATGGTACCGCTGGTGCCTTCGCTGGAAGAGGGCCCTGCACCGAGACCTCGTTGCTCAGTAGGCTATCAGTGCATACTATATCTGTAACCCTAGATGGATATCTGCGTGGAGGCATCCTGAAAATAAACAGAAGCGCCACTGTCAATAAGTTATACCTGGTGAGCTGACTCAAAGATATCACAAAGAAAACTCTTCAAAACACACACACAATTAGTGTTTTCATGCATTGAGTCGGAATCATAAGTCTGGGTCCTGGTGTATGGATACGTCAGCCGCCGCACCAACAATAGATTCCTTAAACCGATAACCACACTCACTACATTTAAAACTATCTCCATTAAAAAGAAATATCAAATTCCTATGTTCTATAGTAGAATTGACTCCTCTGATACCAATTGTCATGACCCATACCCCAGGGCCCGTACTATGACTACCCCAAGCCTGCCTTCCATAGGCTAGGGGCTAGCGACTAGCACCGAAGGCATATTCCCTAAAAATGGAAAGGCATTGCTTTTATAACATGTAAGCACATGAAACCAAGCAAGCAACAAGATACGAACTCATGAAAAATGAATAGTAAATAGAGTGAGTGCAATAATTAAAAGGGGACATAATACAAGACCAATTGGAATGTACAAGAAATTGAAAGTACAGGTAAACTGGAATAGATCTTGTGAACACCCGCCAAGGATCCTACCCGAAGGGTAGGTACAACTCTCGATCGGTTGTCTCTATGGTACGCCTCGTCTAAGGTCCACCTCCAAGCTACCTCCAGTCCTGGTACTCTCATCATTGGTCAACACTGTCCGTCATCTGCACCAAACACAACGAAGTGCGGGAATATCCCGTGTAGGGGTGATTATAAAGATACTCAATAGGGACCCTGAGACCCTAAAGGTCTCACAAAATCCACAAAGGATAAACCAAAAAGAATGAAATAAACTGAAAAACCTACTTAGGTATATTCCCATACATATACCTAAGTTATCAAGTATACCCATCTCAATTATGAGGAAACACAGAGTCCAAATCAAAATCCCAAATCTCGACTGTTCCAAAAAGGATGGAACACCACGATGGTAAGTACCACATAGGTAAACCATGTAGAAGAATACCACAAAGGCACTGACTCAGCTCACACCAGGTATTTCTTAGGTACAGTAGCATAGATGATTAGATGTAACTACCGAATCATCTTACTCTGTAAAGAGGTAGACCCACGAAGGATCTCTAATCATCATCAGATCCACAGAGGATCGTGGTACATCGTCAGACCCACACAAGATCCTAGTACATCATTAGTACATTGTCAGACCCACATAGGATCCTAGTACATCTCCAGTACATCGTCAGACCCACATAGGATATCTAGGTGCTGAACCACACGATATCACTTGGTGTTGACCCACACATGATCGCTCGGTGCTGACCCACACATGATTGCTCGGTGCTGACCCACATATGATAGATAGGTACTCACCCACATAGGATCGCTCGGTGTTGACCCACAGAGGATCTCTCGGTGCTGACCCACATAGGATCACTATTCATTCTTCATGTCACAACCAGCTATTGTGTTCCCGTACTAAGCTTGCTAATTTCCGGGAGGGCCCGATCCTCAAGCCACTGGTTGATACTCCAACTGCCACGAAGTCCCACGAAAATGTATCCCAATGGACCGCACGTCATAGGGGTATCAATGCAATAGATGGTACATCAATCGGACGCCCGGTCTGTAAGTGGGTTTCCACATAGGAGAACATAGGTGAAAATATGGATATAGAAGAGAAATCTAACCGTCATGTTCTGATGGAGAGTGGTAGAGAATATGGCTATGAAAAATCCAACAATCACAAAGCTATAGATTTGTGAAGATCTAAGGTACCATCTGATTCATTGGATATAAGGGCACTAGGACAACATTTTTGGTTTTCAAGATCATTTCCCTAAAGTTGAAGAATTTGAATTAGAAGAAATACTTACTTTATTTTGGTAAAATCGTTGTTCGTTCTTTGAACAATTTCCACTTCATCTATTTAAGAAATGAAGTTGAATTTGTCTTTTGTGAAGTTTTAGTAGATCATGCGATAGAATGATAGGTCATTCCATCTGTCTCAAACATAAGTCCATATATGGTGATATTAATCAGATATGGTTCCTAAAATGGAATTATAATTCATAATTCATACTGATTAATATAATAAAACTAGTTTCTACTAACCAGGGACTTCCTATAAGATAGTGGTAGGCGATGAAGGCATGTCGTACTTTGGTTGTGTGTTCGATTCCCACAGCCTTGTCCGACACGACGAGTTGTCGCCCATCTTGCAGGTTTTTCTTTTTCTAAAACTACATTATTATAACATTCTATCAATAATATCGGAAAAAAAATTTATAGCCTTAAACAATACTAACTTATTTTCAACATAATCCATTCGAATATTTAGGCTTATCCAAAATAATTCTTCCCAAACTCATAGTATAAAGAGAACGATTACTAAAAAGGTCATATAATAAGAATGTGAATACCATCATTTATCCCTCATATATCTTTTTGGTCACATTCCAATCATGTGAATACCTTAATCATGTATTCTCTTGAAAAATGAATATCCATTGAGCCATAGTGAAAACATGAATGATGTCAAAAGTTAACTCTTTCCACATACTAAAATCCCAAAAATTCTATATACTCAAACCATGATATCACTTTGTCCTTATATAATTCATGAGCTCATTAATAATATCAAACATTTCATTATCTCCTTATCACTTCTTTATGCTCATATTAGGTGCTTTCCAAAAATATCTGAATAACCTTTCATGGTTACCGGTACCATTCATCATACACTTTCAAAACTTAAGGAAAGACAACAGTGTAACAATCCTTATATGTCTCTTTATTCCATAGTACCATGATATTACTTATACGACATTACTTTTGATAAACATGTAATCATTCCACTACCTTCTTAAACCATTGACCGAGCTTCAAAAATTCTTTCATCTCACATATCATTTGTAGTCTCTTCATCATCATCAACATAAATACTACCCATATGACCATGCTGATTCTCTTTATGAGATTTTCCCTTAGGAAATTGGTTTTCATAATGCCTGTACATTCCACATATAAAACACTTAATCATTGTTGATGTCTTAGCAATACCATTATCCTTGTCCATGGTGTTAACTGAACCTTTTCCTTTACAATTAATAGCTTTGTGTCCTTATTTTCCACACCCAAAGCATCTTCCTGTTTCTTTGAAACATTCTACTTGATTCCTCTTCCCACATAACTTACATGAGGGAAATTGAACTTTGTTTACTCTATGATCATCATGAAACTCCATCTTTCTCTTATTATCTGAGTCAGGAAACTTACCAAAGTTGAGATTATTGATCATATTATGAGATTGCTGATTAGGAATAATAATGATTTTTGGACATCCAAATCCCATTTCATTTGGTTTCTCATGAATAATATCATTCCATTGTCCATCATATCCTCCATTATCGCGAATCTTCCTGTTTCCAACAATTTTCTAAAACCAAAAAAGAATAGTGTGTGAGGCAAAAATCTTGCTAGATAAAACAACATAGTAAAGGGGTAGTACAGTTAATATCTAACATCTTAGGTTAAATTCTAAGATCGTTACCATAGTTCTAGGACTATATTCTATACGTATACTTATCCATAGGGACATCCCTAGACATACCTTAGAAATATCTCTAGGGATCTCACTAACGTTTTCACATCCTAGTTTCCCAAGGTTAACTAAATCTTTCCTCTGATACCAACTATAGAGACCCAAAGCTTTACATACATGGACATTACATTACTTTTGTGGAATAATTTATACATAACAAACACAGACACACAAGGACTGTAATAGTTTAGTCTCTTTGGAAACTCGGAATTTAATCTTCTAATCGTGGTGAAAGATCTTCAACTTCTCCCATAAAGATCTTCCCCTTTTGTTTTCTTACCTAAAACCTTTCTTTATATCCTGTGGAAAAGAAAACATAAAAAGGGTGAGCTCAAATGCTTAGTAAGGGTAAGCATAGAGAACATAAAACAATCCATAAACATTTGAATGCAAAAGCTTGAACATAAAATCTAAACATCAAAATATTGAGCAAAGAAATAAATCGTGGAAGTACGTAAGGCATATATCATAATGGAACATCAACCATGATAAAATATAATGGGAATAAAACATGTAATTCTGGAAACCATTCAGCATATGTTATGATTTCCATAGTAGCCAAGGCAATACTGCCAAGACCATCTTAGTGGAAAAAGTCCCTTTCTGAATCGCGTTCACTCCACGTTCCAGTCCTGTATTACTGAACCATATTAACTTACCGTTCCAGCCAGGTCTATATCATGAGATATAAATATTTACCCAATTCATTGGAGGGAGATATAGGTCCCACCCATATCATAATGAAATCATTCTTACTTGTGCCACAAAATAAACTTAAAACATTCATCATAACCCAAAGAATAAAATGGGTTTCATAAACATCATCCCATCATCTCATAATCCATATAAAACAAATGGACATTTCATCATAAGAAAAGTGAAACCATTTAAATCATAGAGACATTAAACTTGAAACATACACATATGAAATAATGTAATATTAGATGGAAAATGGTTTTGATAAAACATTTGAAATGAATTATAGAGGAAAATATCCTTTCTTCTTCAAAATCATTTTCTTTTCAAAAAATTCCATGAACTTTTAAAATAAAAGTATTTTGTTGAAAATAATCATAAAATCTTGTAGAGTAAGCTTCATGAAAACGAGGTTTTATGAAACCGTAAAAATCTGTTCACACCGTATAAGTTAAAAATAACATTCTTCTCGTACTTTTGTCGAAAAAGTCAAAAAGTACCTCGTATGGTAAACAAAAAAAAGATTCCTTACATACCATGTAGTAAAAGTAAAAAATGGGTAAAAAGGACTTTAAACATACATGAAAACATTTTTATAAAACTTGGACATGGATGATAAATATAACCCTAGTAAATACTTACGTATAAGGAATCTCCGATAGAAAACAATTGAGATTGCAACATTATCCCTTACCTTTGGTCCGATATGCTTCATATGGATCCGAACCTCCTGTATAATGATTTAAATAATGTCATTGACTTATTACATAATCATATTCATTGTTATGATATCATATATGTTTCACTTATGACTTTATATTACCCGTTCTTTTGTAAATTCCATGTTAAAGCAGCGTTTTGGGTAAAATAATTTCATTTATCGTTTGTGTTTCGACTTGTCGTTCTTGATATTATTACTTATATCCTAATTTACTTAATTCTTGAATGTAAGACATGATTTATATATAATATATATTCATCATATACATATATATATGATAGATCGATAAATGGAATGAAATACACCGTTTATGGATTCGTACTCGATCCAACCCGACAATACACCAAATCTATACAAAAAACCAGTTGGGTATACTTAAAGGGACCGTCTATCACCAAGGTTTGCAGTGCCACTAATGGTTCGTAAAACGAATGCCTGGTACCAAAGTTATGGCCGATAGAGTGAAAAGTTCGAAGTTGGCCCGAGTCCGGTCCGACCCGCCCCGACCCAGCTTGGGCCGACCCGACCCGGTTCGGATCGACCCGGCCCGCTGGGTCTGGTCCGCCCGCTGGGTTTTGCCTAGCCCGATGGGTCCTACCTGGCCGCGCTGGGCGGCCCATCCCTCATTGGGTGGCGCGGAGGGTAGCGATGCCGCGAGACGGTGAGGCCGCGCGGGCCGCGAGGGCGGTTCAAGTCCACAGGGGGTCGTGAGGGCCGCGGGGCAGTGCAGAGGGCCGTAGGGAGATGAGGCCATGGGGCGACGCAGAGGGACGCGGGGCAGGGAGGCCGCGGGGCAACATGGAGGGCCGCTGGGTGGCGAGGCCGTGGGGCAGCATAGAGGGCCCCGAGGCCGCGGGGCGGTGCGGAGGGCCGTAAGGGCGTGGGGCAGCAAGGAGCTGTGGGGAAGCAAGGAGCCGTGAGGCCATTTTCTTCATCGTGGCCAGCAGTATGCTGGCTGCCACATCAATTCGTCGCCATGGCACAAATACACCTTCTTCCATTACGAAAAAAACACCAATAATAAAGAATGGCAGAGGGGTTGAGTAATGCTAGTTTGGCCCGAACCCTCCGCATTTGAGTGGTAGCAAGCGGCCTAACAAAATCTTGAATGAAGAACCTCAAAATCTACAACCCTCGACAATGGTTATTCCCAAACCTGTAAAAAGAAAACATCCGTAGACCAACTAGATAGAGAGTTGATCCGCGTTCTTTGTTTAGAATGGAAGAACATGGGAATCCATATTCACACAATAATAAAACCCCTACCTCGATTGTTCGTTGTCGTTGGAGTGAGAAAGAAGTAAAAAAAGGCAAAGTGGGTTCCAACGATCATCACTTTCGAAACCATGCTTTGATGTCGGGCTCATACGTCATCCTCTTCCTTGATTTCCAAAGAATGTTCTTCGATGGAATTCTTCATTGGAGAACTTTGTCTCACCAAGGAACTTCTTTTCCAACCAAAAATCCTCCCAAACAAAGAGGTGCCAATATAATTAAATTAAGTAGATTAATTATGTTTTCACGTTGACATAATTAATTGGCTCATTTAATTTCACCACGTTGGAAATATTAATTGGACCAATTAATGAATGGTGTTGGAAAAATTTATAGTAGGGGAGTTGAGAGGTTTTCTATCATTAGAGGGGTTCAGATGGTCCTCACCTCTTAATTCAAAATAGGGGGTTTTAGGCTCAGTGGTCCCCACCTCCATAACATACATGTGGGAGGTTTTAGTTCAGTTGGTCCTCACTTTTAATCTATCCACATGGGAGGTTTCAACTAAAAATAAAAGAAAAGAAAAGATTATTTTATTTTATTTCTGTTTCCACAAAAAACTCAAAAACTATCTTTCACCCTTGACCCACTGCAATCAAGGAAAAGGTATCCTTAAGCGAATAATGGCGTTATGAGTTCTGCAGTGCCCTCAGATTTCAATTCCGAGAACCTGTTTAAAATTTTTAAAAACCCTCTCGCACATTTACTAAACGTACTCTAAAAAATTTTATAAATTCATTCCGAGCACTCCGGCCCTTGGAATCACCTACCGTCAATTTTCATGGACTCATATGATTCCCATATATTTATAAAAAACAATTTACATGGAAATTCCAGGTCTTTACATTTTTTATTTCTATGTATGACATAACATTTGATATCTAACATTCCCCTTTCTTTGTTTTATTAAGAATTTTAAATGGAGAATACTCAATGTAATTTTTCATAGCCCTAAGTATATTTTCTATTAAATACTAAATATATTGAAATTATGATTTAAAATAATATGTATTAGCAATGGTTTATTAGTGACATTTTTTCAAATCATTTCTAAACAAATCAAATTGTTTTTTATTTTAAAATATAGTAACAGTTTGGAATAACAGTTGTTGTATTTTTATATTATTCAATTTAGTGACGGTTTGGGTAGAACTACAACAAAATATTTTTAAAAAATTGAATTAACCCCAACCCCCACTCCCACTCGACCCTAGAAGCCCTAGCCACCCACCCCCTATTCCCCTCTCTAATCACTAATTGCTAGGCCCCTAATACCTACCTAAATTTGGACCTCGACCCTCCCCCTCTTGTTAATGATCACCAATCACCAAACCCGACAACCCCCGATCCCCCTCCCTTGAGGCCGACTGTGGTGACGTCCCCAACAAATGTTTTCTATGGACATCGAGCCCTTTTCCCTATTTCCTAATGACCACCACCCCAATGGTGGTCGAGCCACAATTATTCCCCCATTACCCTATCCTCTTCCCTGCGTCCTTAGTTCCCCCTACTTTTTCCTAAGTAAGATGTTTCTAGGATCATATCCCATACCTCCATGTTGTTTTTTCCCTCTCTTCACCTCAGTGTCCCTTTTCCATGAAATTAGACCCTATTCTTTGAGGGGTAATAATTATTTATATATATATTTTTTTTATTTTTTCCATGTCATATTGAATATTTTTTACACTAAATTTTGTTCTATCTAATCAAGACCCTTCCCTGGTCATTGATGAAGTTGGGTGATGTTAATATTTATTATATGTTTATGATTAGACATTTATATCTTTATATTTGAATATATAAGGAGAATTGTCAAAATCCAATACCTCTGGATAAAATTTGGATTAAATTTCCTCAAATCACACCTTGGTATGACGAGGATTTGGATGAATTTTTATATTATGAAATTTAAAACATTTTAGTGGATGGTAGAATAAAATTTCAATATTCAGATTGTGAATTCAAGTGATGGTAAAATGAAAAAAAGTAAATGGGAACTTGATATTGAAATATTTTCCTTCTTGATATGTAAGTTGAATTTGGCATGGTGAGTCTAATGTTATGGAAAATCTAAATAATAACTATCCTATCAACGAAACACAAAGTGACCCACCATTGCAGAATTCAATTTGAAACTTGATAAATAATGCATTTGGATTTGGAGGATACAATGTAAAATTTTTTAATAGATCAATTGAACATTCAATTGAAGCTAAGTAGGTTAATATTGATTAGAACTTCTGTGAAAAATATGAGTTTTATGAATCCGTTGAAGAAGGAAAAAAAGAATTATATAAAGGGATAGCCAAGACTTCAAAGTTGTATTTTTATACTTATGTTATATCATATCAAGTCTCTATATTGAATTACTAAATAAGTAGTTTCCATGATTTTAGAGTTTCTTCGTGATGCCTTTAGTGAATCTAAGATACCTGATTCATTTTATGTGGTGAATAAAATCATCAACAAACTTGGGTTTGATTATAAAAAGATACATTCATTCCCTAATGATTTCATTCATTACCAGGGGAAGTTCATAGTAGAGAATAATGCATAATATTTCAAACAAGTATGTGTAAGTCACTAAGAAAAAATGAGAGTAATATTCAATGAAAAACCAACAAGAAGTTGAAAAAGAAAAATCCCAGAAAGGTATTTCATTACTTTCCTCTGAAACCATGCCTGAAAAGACAATTCATGTCATCTAAGACTACATAAAACATGAAGTGGCTTGATCAGTATTGAAACAAATATGGATTAATGAGTCTTAGAAAAGATTCAATATCATGGAAGGTGTTTTATTCATTTTATTTAGAGTTTTCATAAAATGTAAGGAATATATATTTAGGATTGTATTTTGGTGATTTTAAACCTTTTGGAACTTTATGTACTAATTATTATAGTATGTGGTCAGTTTTTTTGATCCCCAATAATCTACCTCCATGGATATATATGAATAAGACTTATTTTATTATTTTTATTATTATTCCTAGAAATAAAATACCTCGAAATGTAATGATGTATACCTTAAACCTGTAATCAAATAATTACAAGAATAATGAGATGATGGTATAAAACAAAATGATTCTTCAATGAGAAAACTATTCAAAATTCATGCTGCTTTAATGTTGACATTTTTTGAATTTCTTGAATGTGGACAATCATATCACTAGAACACTATTACTCATTTAGATTTTCCTATATATAATTTTGATTTTGAAACTCAACAATCACCTAATAGCATAAAATGGTGTTTTATGTGTCATCATTAATTTCTTGATGCTTCTCATAAATTTGGGTTTAACCAGACTCAATTAAATAGAGATATTTAGTTAAGAAAGTCACTAAATGTGTTATATAGTTCAGAAATCTTGGGAAAATTAATGAATTTCACTATAGAATTTTGAAAATGTAATCAAATTAAAGAAGGGGAAAATGTTATGAGGTATAATATCTAAACCCAACTGAACATAATAGTGGAATAAAATGAGTACTTTTTCAAACTTCATTATTGGTAGTTTAATTTGATATTTCAAAATCTTATAAAAACATATTGAGAAAAATGTATGTGATTATGTGATTTGTATATTGCATAATAATCAAGGTAATGAGAAGGATTTCCTTACTGATTATAAGGATTTGGAATAAATTAATATATATCATGGTTTTTGGGAAAATAAGAATGGAAATTATCGTTTAACTATTTTTATAATGGGAAATCATGAGAAATACATATTACTTTAAACATTAAAGAATGTAAACGTTCCATATCGATATTCAAGTAGAATTTCAAGGTGTATTGACTTAAAATAAAAAATGTTACATGGATTAAAAAATCATGAATGACATATTCTAATAGAGTATTTATTTCTGTTGGCATTATGTAAAACGTTACCTAAAAAAGTAACTACATTTATAGTGAAGTAGTGTACCTTATTTAGAGAGATTTATTAAAAAACTATAAATCCGAATGATCTTGGTAAAATTCAAGAAATAATTATTTTGAAACTTTGTCATTTGAATATTTTAATTTTTCATTGTCAGGATTTATTTGAATATTAATTTGGTTGAAGAAGCTAAACTTTGTGGCCTAGTACACTATCAATGGATATATATAATTGGGAGTCACTTCAATATTATTTTTATTTTCATTGATGAATTCGATTTTATCAAATAATTAAGTAATTGTTTTAATATGTTTCTTATTTTTTTTCATCAGGTGCTAGAGTCATTTGAAATCACATGTGAAGAATAAAGATCAACCAGAACACTCTATTTCAGAAAGCAATACAACCAAAGATAGATTGATCTTATATTCTAGGTATTTGGATGGTATAGAGACTATAATAAATCATGTTATCCTTTTTGACTACATATCCACTAATTCTCATTTTTAAAACTAGTAATCGATATTTCCAACTATGGGA
The DNA here is from genome assembly GCA_963277665.1 of Viscum album. NCBI lineage: Eukaryota > Viridiplantae > Streptophyta > Magnoliopsida > Santalales > Viscaceae > Viscum > Viscum album. The sequence goes on along the minus strand of OY728123.1, from coordinate 1,039,292,796 downwards.
CAACCAGTTAAAAAGGTGTCCAATTTTACACTGACTGAATTGGAGTTACTACGGGAAAATAGATATGTGCTACTCAATAGTCTTATTGAAGATACATTTACTGAATAATTTAGATTTCATGGAAATATACTACTAAGGGTTCATTCTCAAAATGAGATGGAATTAACAAAATTTGTTAATAAAGATATTATTGATTTTTTCTGAAATCATATAAGTATATACTCATATTCATATTATTGGTGTATAGTTTTTTTGGATATGTTAAAAGTAAATGATTTTATTTTCTTTTATTGATAATTAATTTTTATAATTAAGTTGTAATATCAAATGATTTGAAGTTTTTCTTATGAAGAAATCTAGGGAAGGCTAAGAGATTCGATGCCTATAATATTCATGGATTCAATTTCATACAATTTATCATGAGGAGTGATCGATAACTCAAAATAGAGGTGTATTTCCTTGCATAAAAATATAATGATAACTCCAGTACCTTACATGTGCTATAATTCAGTTATGATAGTGGAATAATTTTTCATCATCTCTCATTTCCCCTCCTTCTGTACAAGAAATTAAAACACCATCCAGATGTGTTAATATATCACATTCAAGGATGATAGTTTTTCAATTTCTATTATAGTCTTCCATTATAGTCATAAAACCATTTAGATTGTTGAAATGGACTATTATATATGTATTATAACATAATTAAGGTTTTGAAATCCTTTTTACTCATGATATTAATTTATAAATCCAAATGTATTCATTGTGATCAAAAACTTCCAAAACGGTAATCAATAATGTTTTATATAATGATTTATCTTAAATACAAATAACAAAATGAATTTTATAAACATTTAATATTTTTTATGATCACTAATAACATAAAAATTTAATTCTATGCAACCATTGTCATCTTACATGCTTATCCTTACATTTATATATGTAAACCAATCATGAAAATCAAGGGAACAAACGCTCCCAAATATTGAAATTGAAACTCTAAACCCATAAAAAAAGGTCATGAATGAACTTAATAAGGTCAAAATAAATAAATTATATGTATTATAGGTTATTAAAATATTAATTAATTAATATAATTTGGTTATTTGGGACATTAATATCAAGTGAAGGACACCATCAGACTTAAGGTAAGGGATTCTACCCGAACCTCCATTATTTCTTCGGGTTTCTCTATCTTTATTTTTACCCAAATGAAGTTATCATTTATTTTTATTTAAATATTATAAATTCGGTTTAAAGGTTCTAAATTCATGTATTAATATCCATTCATCCATATCTTTTTTTGGATATACATGTTTTTAAGTAGTTCCCTCTTCAATTCTTCATAATAAGCAAGTCTGTTTTAAGGGAACTTCTCGAATTCTTACCCAATTTAAAATACACTATATAATATATTTTAAGTAAAATTTATTTTTTATAAAATCAAACTTTTTATCATTAAATACTTCTTTGTTCAATTCAGGTTTTATTTAAAATATTACGCCCTTTTCTGTTTTAAATGATCTTTGATATTTTCCTTAAACTGTACTAAAATATTTTAATTTTAATGTTTTTGAAATACTCTTTTTACATGTTTTCACTTCAATTTTACATCAATTATTATGATATATGAATATTGTACCTTATGAATGTCCACGAATGATATAATTCCTTTCCTTCATGGGTAATTTTATTATACGCCAATTTTTATGCTTTATGACATGATTATGATACCCAACTCTTTCCATGGTCAACTTGTATGACTATGTATGATTTATTATGAATGATTATGTATGTGGAAATAATATTCATGAATATTTTATGATGGTTGTTCCAAGATATCGGTCCAATGCATTGGGAAATGTTGATTCTCATGAGAGGTTATGTGCAACAGTCTTGGCAGTTAGCCTTGACTCATGATACCTTGTGCAACGGTCTTGACGGTCAGCCTTGACTCATGCTACCATGTTAAATATGATTTGTGGTTAAACTTTAATTGTGATACTCTATGGGAAACAAGCCTTGAATAATTATAAAGTCATGTTATATGTTTCTTCCACATTACTGTCACACCATTTTTATAAGATCCCATGTTTTATATGTTATGATTACATATGATAAATCATGTTCCATGACTTTTTATATCATTATGTTATGCCTTATAACCCATGTACTAAAGCTTTATTATTATGTGTATTACCTTACTAGGATTTTATCTCATCCATTTATTCATGTTATCCCTAGGTTATCCTATAAACTTGTATGGGAACAATGGGAGTTTGGAGCACTTTATGAATATTAAATAATGAAATGTTTTATTTGTCCCATGTTTTCAATTTTATATACCTAGTATTCCAAGACACTAGACTTTATGATCCTTGGCATGTAATTTAATGTTTAGTTATACTTAAAATCATGTAATTATATGTTTAAAATCCTAGGGTCTCTATAGTTGGTATGTGATCAAGGTCTAGTTATTTTTGGAGATTCATAATAGAGTACATTAGTAAGAACCTTAGGGATGATACTGAATATAAGAAAACATCCCTAAATTTGGGTAAGTATAGAGTATGTTCTTTATCAAGAAAATACATCCTTGTCTAGATACAAACAAGTAGGTGTTGCTCTAGAATAGATTTATCTAGGAGAAAAACCCAAAAACACTACTTTAAGCTAGACTCGAACAGGAATTGGTGCATGACAACGAGCCTTATTTCACTTCTGGTTTGACACTCCCAAGGTATATTATATGGTAAATTCATAATCTCATTATGAACCATTATCAAGGGAATAAAAAAATACCATAATAATAAATGTTAGGAAATAGATCATGGATGACCTATATTGAAACCTAGGTAAATCACAAGTTAAGATATACTTTTCCTTAAAGAGTTTATCCTTTTATATTTAAAGTTTATTTTTATTCTTATTAGCTAAGTATTCAATCCCCCTAATTATAAAATATTTTTCATAGTGAATGGAGTGAAATAGAAGAACACATTCCAACAATAAATGTTATAGGATATGTGATGATTTCCTTAATGATATGCCTAATATGATAGGAACCAGCGCTCAAATATTTATGATTGTACTTGAGAAACTATCTTAGGTTATTAAAAATAACTTTAATAATGTGGAATTACCTCCTCCTACCAGGAAATATAAAGTTTCTATATAATCCTTTATGTGGAAACAACATCCAATATTTAGTGTATCTTCTAATCACCTCCTCAGGGAATAGTGGTTTAACTCCATTGAGAAAATATTCTCTATCCTCTAGTACTCAAAAGAAGAGAATGTCATGCTAGAAGTCTATTGTTTTGATGGGGAAGATGAACAGTGGTGGAAACTGATAAAAAAATGAATTCCTAGGTGGAAATATATTTGATGGATTGGGAGTAATTCAAGATAATGTTTTTCAAAAAATATTTTCGCTAAACCCTCCGTCTCTAGATAGAAAGATAGTTCCCCAGAGTTAAGTAGAAAGAAGCTGAGTCCATCGAAGAATATGAAGCAAACTTTACAAGGCTTGCAAGATATGCCTCCAGATTTTTAATGAACATAGAAATCAAGGTGGATAACTTCTTTAGCAGAATAAATATGAGTCTATGAAAAGTGTTGGCGATTTGAGACTTTTAAAGTTACGAGGATATTGTCCATTGTGCCCTCAAGGATAAAATGGAGATCAGAGACTCTCAATAGTCTCTTGGTCCTGGTGATAAAAATCAGTAAGAAGAGTATAATTTGGGTTCTTTGGAAAATAAATCCCAAGATACAAAAAAGATCAAACATCGCACTTGTCAAAATTATGGGAAGAAGCATCCTGGGAAGTGTTTAATGGGAAACATGAATTGCTTCAAATATAGAAGCATGGGACATCATGGAAAGAATTTTAGAAGGGATATGAAGAATCCCAGTAATGTGGAAGAAGAATGGAAGTTTTAGATCAATGCTTATCTTGTAGTTCAGTGTTTCAAATTAAAGTAACATGGGCATTACGAGAAAAATTTCCCTAAGCCATGTGTCATCGAAGGAAATCAACAACAAGATCCAAGGAAAAAAGCAAGAGATTATGCTATCAGTACTATTTAGGTGGAGCTGGTAAATTTCGTAGTGACAAATATGTTAGTCATTCATTCATGAATAGAAAACATAGTATTTGATTCTAGTGTTATGCATTCTTTCATATCATGAATGCTTAGAAAAAATGTTCAAACACAACCTCAAAATTTTGTGATTGAGTTATATATGAGAACATAAATTGGGGAAATTATTTCTTCCAAAGTATATAACTCCTCCCTAGTTAATATTTGTGGAATAATACTCCCAGAAAATATGATCATACTTCCTTTAGTGGAGTTTTATTTTATCATGGGCATGGATTAGATATATTTATACAAAGCCAACATCAACTGTCGAGAAAGGGAGATCACTCTTTACATCCCAAAGCATCCTCCAATTCATTACAAGTGTAAGGAATAAAATAAATCTCATTTAGAATCCTTGTATCAAGTGTGGATATTACTACATTATGAGAAATCATATCTAGCTCAAATGACTAAGAAAAGCGAGAGAATCATGCTCAACGAAATGCTTATTACAAGGGACTACATTGACGTATTTCATGAAGAATTTTCTGGTCTTCCTCCCAATTGAGAGGTTGAGTTATCAATTGAACTTATTCTTGGATCTCTACCTATATTAAATAAACCTTATAGAATGGACACCGTAGAGTTGGAAGAGTTGAAGAAGCAGTTATAGTATAATGTAGACAATGGTTTTATATGCCTGATTGGTTCACCTTGGGGAGCACCAATCATTTTTGTCAAGAATAAGGATGGTTCAATGCATATTTGCATTGATTATCATGAGCTCAATAAAATCATAATAAAGAACAAGTATCCCTAACATCAGATAGATGAATTCTTCGATCAGCTTTATGGGGCCATTTATTTCTCTAAGGTGAACCTTCGGTCGGGATATCACCAATTAAAATTGAAGAAAGAAGATATTCCCAAGATAACCATTCAAAAAATGTATAGACTCTAAGAGTTAATAGTGATACCCTTCAGAATCACTAATTATATAGAAATTTTCATGGATCTAATGAATAAAGTAATTAGAGATTACATTGACAAATTTGTGGTATTCTTTGTTGATGATATTCTGATATACTCCAAGAGAAAAGAGGAACATGAGGATCTTTTGAATATTATTTTAAAGACTTTGAGAAAGGATAAACTATATTAAATGTATAGTAAATTTGAGTTCTAGATGGAGGAAGTTTCAATCTTGGGGTATGTTATCACCAACAAATGGATATCTGTAGACCCTTTCAAGATAAAGGAAATCGAATAATGGCCCATGACAACCTTTGAAATGAAGATTTGTAGCATTCTTGGTCTAGGTGGGTATTATCGACAATTTTTGGAGAACGTTTCATGATTTCCAAACCCAATGACCAAGATGACATAGAATAGAGTAATGTTTTTCTGGACTCAAGAATGTGAAGAATGTTTTAAGGTGTTGAAAATGAGGGTTATCACTGGACCGATACACACACTCCTAACAAGTAGAGAACTAATTGGGGTGTACAATGATGCTTCAAAGAACGCATTAGGTTAATTACTAATGAAAAATGATAAAGTGATAGCCTATGCCTCAAGATAGTTGAAAATACATGATCAAAACTATCTCATGCATGATCTATAGTTGTCAGTTGTGATCTTTGTGTTGAAGATTTAACACCATTATCTCTACGGGGAGAAGTGTGAGATATATAATAATCAAAAGAGTTTGAAATATATATTCACATAGAAAGATCTTAATATGTGCCAGTAAATATGGTTAGAGATCATCAAGGACTATGACTGTTCAATCCACTGCCATCCAGGTAAGGTAAATAAGTTAGAAGATGATCTAAGTAGAAAGGTTCCTTCATCCTTATCAATGATGAGAGTTGAGAAGGTTCCAATATTCTTATACTTGTAGTGGATAGAAATGGGAATCGTTATTAGAGGAATATCACTAGTCCTTACTCAAATGGTTTCTCAACCATCCATCATGGAGAAAATAAATGATGCTCCAAGAAAAAAAGTTGAAATTATGAAAAGGATGGAATCTATTTGAAATGGGAAATCCTCTGAGTTCAAGATTGGCGAGGAAGGATTTGTATGTTTTGGGTCACGATTATGTGTACCATATGATCTGAAGATAAATAAGGATATTTTTAATGAAGCAAATATCTCAATATTCTCTATTCGCCCAGAAAACACAAATATGTATCAAGATCTCCAAGAGAACTTTTGGTGGGACAATATGAAAAAGAATATTGTTGAATATACATCAAAGTAGCTGGTATGTCAATAAGAGATGGATAAAAGATAAAACTATAAGGTGTTGACTCATCCACTATCCGTAAAAAAATTTAAGTGAGAGAACATTACCATGTAATTTTTCACTAGACATCCAAAGGCATCCATAGTAAACAATATAATATGGGTCATTGTGGATCGTCTTACAAAGAAAACTCACTTTATCGCAATTCAAGACAAATTCTCATTGGATCAACTTGAACAGATATATATCAAAGAGGTTGTGAGTCTGCATAGAGTATCACTATCTATTGTATTCGATCGAGATCTAAGATTCACCTCTACATTCTTGAAAAGTCTCCAACATTTTATAAGCACTGAGTTGAACTTTGGCGTGACCTATCCTCCTCAAACTGATGGCCAATTTGAGAAAACTATTCAGACATTGGAAGATATGTTGGGAGAATGTTCTATAGACATAAAAGTAGGGTGGGACCAATATCTTCCACTAATCTAATACTTTTACAACAATATTTTCCACTCGAGTATATGAATGGAACCATATTAATCCAATTACGGAAAAGTTGTAGAACACCAACGTGTTGGGATGAAGTCAGAGAGTATAAGATTCTAGGGCCTGAAATGGTCGAAGAAATGGTGGAGAAGGTGAAACCCATTCAGAAACACATCAAGGTAGCCTAAAGTCAACAAAAGAGTTATGCATGAAATTGTTGATGAGACCTTGAATTCAATGTTAGAGACATGGTATTCTTCCGCATATCTCCATGGAAGAAGGTCATGAGATTTGGGAAGAAAGGAAAGCTAAATCCCAGGTTTACTGGCCCTTTTTAGATCCTTGATCATGAAGGAGATGTGGCCTATTGAATAACACTTACACCTACCATGTATAAATAAAAAAATGTCTTCTATGTATCCCTCTTAATAAAGTACATACCAAATCCTATATATGTACTCTCTCCAGAGGTGGTACAATTTGAGAATGATCATTCTTACAAGGATAAGTAAGTGAAGATCATGGATCATAGAGATAATGTTCTATGAAACAATACTACTCACCTGGTCAAGGTACTATGGAGGATCTATAAGTATGAATAGGAAAAATGGGAACTAGGGGAAGCAATGATGGAATAGTTCCCACACCTGTTTTTATCTAAGAATGTAAAATGAAATTTTGAGGGAGAGATTTTATAAGGGGGAAGAATGTAATGACCCAATGATTTATCAATGGAATTCCCTTATTATAATTATATCTTATGGTATAATCACATAATATTACATATAAAACACAATAAAAAACTTATAAATTAATAATAAGTGAAATAAAAGGTATCTATTGAAGTTAAGGAACATACACTGATGAAATAGTAACATGAACTTTGGAATAGTAATTTGACCCTTATGAATAGTAAATTGGCCAAGGTAATAGTAATTTCACTAATGAAAGAATAAATAAAATTTATCCATCTTATAAGTGACAATATGGTATAATTATATCATTGTATAAGTAAATAAATATTTAAAAAATTATTGATTAAGTGCTGATATTTTTGTAATTCATAAATATTTAATTACAATATTATAATTAATTTAATAATCAAAATTAAATTTTATTTTCATAAAATATATTCATAAAATAATATTTTTATGTCTTATGATTATAATATAATTTTATATGACCTTAGTTAATTTTTCAATGTGTTATAAAAGCATTTTTTATTTTTTATTTTTTATTTTTCCAAGTAAATTATGATTTTAATTAAAAACTAAAATTATCATATTTAGAAAATTATTTTTGAAACATAGATTTCATTATTTAATTCTACATGTATAAAAATGGTTAGGGTGAATTTTTATTATTTTTACAAAATAAATGATTTTTTTGATGAATAGTGAAATATGGTAATTTACGATATATGTACATTATGAGTTAAATAAACTATTCCTAACAACATGGATGATGTAATCAGACTTGGTTAGAATTAAAATAATATATTTAATATTTTTAGTCTCAATAATCTTCACTATTTCCTTTCTTGAGCAAAATAATAAACTAATAAATAAAATATTGAGAAAATACCCCTCTCCTTCACTATAAAAACCACCCTCACAGCCCTCTTCTATTGAATCCTATCAATCCTTTTTTACTTGTATAAAGTATGCTAAAATATCTCCCTAAAATAATCACCCACTTCAAGCATCACTTGGTCTCTTAAAAAGAACAAATCCTCTCCCCTAAAGAGGCTCTCAAGGAAGATAAATTCAAGAGGTAAATTCCTCTTTTCGCTTATTTTATTTTCATTAAAGTTCCTTTGTTTTCTTTTTTGTTTCCAAAACTCATTTCATCAAAATGTTATGATAACTAGGTTATATTACATGTACTATAAATATTTTATAATAATGGAATAATTCATCATCATATCTCTTTTACCCTCATTTTATACTAGAAATGAAAACACCATTCAAGATGTGTTAATTTATCACATTCAAGGATGATGGGTTTTAAGAATCTATTATAGTCTTAAATTATGTTCATGAAACCATTTTTATGGTTGAAACAGAATATAATATTTTTATTATAAATTATTTAAGGTTATGGAATGTTTTTTTACTTGTGATATTAATTTATAAAGCAAAATGTGTTCATTGGGATCCAAAACTACCAAAACAGTTATCATTAATGTTTTACATTTTGATTCATCTTCACTCTAAAAACCCAAATGAATTTTATAAATATTTAATCTTCTGGATGTTCAATAATAATATACAACTTCAATTTTTGACAACCATTCTCATCTTACATGTTTATTCTTACATGTATATAAGTAAACCAATCATGAAAACCATGGAAACAAAGGCTCCCAAACAATAAAATTGATCCTATTAACCTATCAAAAAGGTAATGATGAACCTAATAAGGTTATAATAAATAATTTAAATGTATAATAAGTTCTGGAAATTTTAATTAATGAATTTAATTTGGCTCTCCTGGACATTAAGATCAAGTGAAGGAAACCACCAGACTTAAGGTAAGGGATTCTACCCGAACCTCCATTATTACATCGGTTTTCTCTATCATTATTTTTACACAAATGAATTTATATTTTATTTTTATGTACAATTATAAATGATATTTAAATTTTACAAAGTCATTTATAAAGAACCATTCATCATTATCTTTTGGGGATATACATGTTTTTTAACTACTTCCCTCCTCAATTATTCCTGATATGTAAGCCCATTTTAAGGGAACTTCCCAAATTTTACCCAATTTCAAATACACTCTATAATATATTTTAAAACAAATTTATCTTTTATAAAACCAATATTTTAATAATTAAAAAAATTCTTGGTTCACTTTTGGTTTTACATAAAATATTATGCCCTTTTCAATTTTAATTTATCTTTGATATTTTCCTAAAACCGAACTAAAATGTTTTAATTAAAATGTTTCTTAAATACTCTTTTTACATGTTATCAGTTAAAGGATACATAAATTATTATTATATATTCCTAGTATACCTTATTAATTTCCATGAATGATCTAATTACTTTCCTTCATGGATACTTTTTTAATGTGCCCATTTTTTCTGCATTATGACATGATTATGATACCCAATTATTTCCATGGGTAACTCATGTGTTTATGTATGATTTATTATGTATTATTATATATTTGGAAAAAATATTCATGAAAATGTTATGAAGGGTGCACCAAGATAGTGCGCCAATGAAATGGGAAAATTTGAGTCTCATGAGGCATTATGTGGAATGGTATTGGTTATTAGCCTTGACTCCTGCTGTCATGTGAAACAGCCTTGGAGGTTTGTTGTGGGTCATGCTACCATGTGCAACAATCTTAGTTGTTAACTTTGGCTTGTGCTCCTTTATTTGTAACGAGCCTTGACTCATGATAAATTCATGTTATATGTTTCTTCCAAATTACTATGACTCTATGTTTATATGATCCCATCTTTTATTTGTTATGATTCCAAATGATCAATTATGTTCCATGAATTTTTATATCATTATGTTATACCTTCTAACCCACGTGCTAAAGATTTATTCTTATGTTTCTTCCATTACTAGGCTTTTAGATCATCCCTTTGTTCATGTTATCCCCAGGTTATCCTATCAAGATGTATGAGCACAATGGGAGTTAATATCGCTTTATGGAGATTAAATAAGAATTTTTTTATTCCCATGTTTTCAGTTTTATGCACCTAGTCTTCCAAGACACTGGACTTTACGATCCTTGTCTTGTAATTTAAAGTTTAAGTATGATTAAAATCATGTAATGGTATGTGTAAAAGGCTAGGGTCATTATAACCAAGATCTTTCCTTATAAATTCATATTTTATAGGATATTTACGGTTCTTATATAATGAAACCCACATGGGGGTATGGTACCAAAAGGAAGGATTTCAGCTAGAGATTGATATATTATAAAAAAATGGGCATTATTCTTCGAACTGAATACCATTTATTTTATCATAAACTTATCTCCATATATTTTATTATTAATTATTGAATCTACCTTAAAATATGTTTAATGATATTCCCAAATTCAAACTGAAACCACTACCTTTGGATTCATCAAAATATGAATAATGGATTTCAAGATAATCTAATGGGATGTTATAGGTTCATTTTTAGAAAACTATTGATATAATTTTCATTTAGTTGATTCTATAACCCCATTATACTTAAAAAAGATAAATCTAATTCCTTTTGAATCACACCAATCAGATTTTTGGATATATATATATAAGTATATTATAGAGGTAATTTTATTCCTTCTTTAACTTCTCCTTAAGCTTTGGGGTACTTAGAATGTGAATCTTGAGGATCAAATATAAATTCTAGAATCAATAGGTTAGAATTACATAGGGTATGAATTTTTTGAAGATCATTAGTGGTTAAAAATAATAAAACTATTACCATTGGTGGTGTCATGGTGGTGATAATGAATATTTGATGGTCTAGGTATTGTAACTCCCTGAGATTTTAGAATATATCTTTCTATAAAATAATACTATGTTCGATGGATTGTTTTACACCGAACAATGATCTAAAAAAGTCATGATATATTTGATTATTGTTTAAAAAACATTATAATAATAAAACCTCAAAAAAAATCAAAAATATTAACCAATTAAAAAACTCACAATTATAGGATATATAATTGATATGGTTTAATATTTAAAAGGATGGTTCATTATAAAGTAACTATATAAAGTATTAATAAATTAAATCTACCACTTTTAATTTTTTTATGATAATATATAATATTTCAATATATGATCTAAAATATTAAATTTACCTAATTTGGATGTTAGCATTAAATAATATTGAGAACAAATAATGTTTTAAAAGAATATTTTTCAATTAAAAAAATTTTTATTTTTATTTTTAATTTTTATTTAAAAGATAAATTTATAAAATTTAAAATTTAAATCTTATGAAATTAAATTCATTTTTTGGATTCATCAAAAAAATATTATCTTTGAATAAATTATTATTATTTTTTTGAAATAATTGATATTTAGGTGAATAGTGAAATATACAATTTTTACTAAAACTATAGTGTTTATGGCTATATCAAGAGTTAATTATAACTTAAAAACTTATAAAACATTTTCCATGATAAAAAATTAATTTATGGACTGAAATTATTAATTTAAAAATACCATGTTGAATTTAAAAAACCAATTTTTAAAATTTTGAAAATCAAGTAATATTATTTATAATAAAAACTATTTTTAGTCTTTATCTTTTGATAAAGTTTATTTTATATTAAATTAGGTTTTGGATTTATTTTAAATTTATAAAACTATAAATTGGTTAACAATAAACCAATTAATTTCATTAAATCAATAACATTGATAATTGTTTCCTAAACATAACATTTAGGCTTAACAATACATCTTTTCAAAAAACGAGTTCCTAAGAATTAAATGTGATAATATTTAAATTAATTTTTATTAAACATAGAAATTATATTTGATAAAATTTATTTCATATTTTTAATCAATAGTTACAAATTATTTAATAAGTCATATCTTTTCCTTATTCAATAAAATAAAATTATTTATGCAAAAATTATTTTCCACGGTAAAAACCAAAAATAATAAAAGTGAAAAATATACAAGTAAAAGAATTAAAAACATGTTAAAAGCATGTTTTGAAATGTATCATTGTGTATTTAATGACTTAAATCTCCCCTCGCTCTATTAGTTTCCATTATTGGATCCACTTGACCTTTTAATAGTGACTTGCCTTTTATATTATTACAAAAAAGCCACTCCTCTCCCTTATAAAAGGAGAGATCACCACCCCACTTCACTTCACACCCAAAGACTCTTTAATTTGATTAAAATATAGAAACATATACCCCCAATACTCCTATAAACTTCATATGGGATTTGGTCTTCTCTAAAATTCCACCTCTTAAATCCTTAATAATTTGTTTTATTTTTATGGGACACCCATTTTCTACCACCTTCCCAACCATTCAAAAAATTAAAATGTTGCTTGCATTTTGTGTGGACTACTACCTCATAAGTGATGTAATTAATTTTTAATAACCAAATTTCATGGATAGTTCAAAGGATTAATCTTGTTAAAAATATTATATTTATAAAATTATTATAATTCTAAAAATATAAACCAATTTCCACCTTCTTTAGGTTCGATGGTAAATAAGAACGATGCCCATTTGTACCTATAGACTACTACCTCCATAAAGCAATATATTTTATTTCTCCTATAAACTTTTATTATTTATAATTATATATTACAAAATTATTCCAAAACTTAAAAAATATAAATAATATCACTATGATTATTTAATAATCTTATTATTCCAAAATAATCACTTTGTTAACCATACTCACCAATAGATTATAACTTGTTTCTATTTGGGTTGGTTTAACCACCTATATGAAAAATGATAAAAATGTAGGTCATGGATAAATATGAGAACATAAATAATGATTTAATTATTCATTAATGTAAAAATAATATTTGGAATATGATTCTATAAAGTTTAAATTAATATTTAACTTATTATTATTTTACCGCCCATTCTATTCATTATAAATAACCAAAACAAGTTCGTTATCACGAATTACAACCAAAATCCACATGAAATGAAATTATAACATTTAAATCATTATAAAACATATATTAATGTATTTGTATTTATATATAAATGATTAAAGTTTAATCTTTAAATAAGAATCAATACAACCATTGCAAAATTAGTACTAAACAAACAATCGAAGCTAATAACATTCGAAGATGAACAAAAAACATAACTAACTAATATATTTTAAATAAATGATTATAAATAAAATTTATAAAAGGTTTTATGCAAGAATAAATTTATAAAATAGTTGATTAAAACAATTATTGTTTTTATATAGGTGGTTAGAGAATGTTTGGCTAAGAGGGATTTAATGTGTGAGTGTTTCAACTCAATTTACCTTCCCTGAGACATGTTTTTTTATACACTTTATTTCATTTAAATGATCTATATAATGAATATTGGATATATAATATCATGAATTTTATTTTATTTATGGGATTATAAGTTCAATTCCAATATCTACCTTTTAATGGTTTTTTATTAAAACATAAAAAGTGTTTTTCTTGAATCAAGTTATTTTCATGAGTCATAATGATTTATTTTGGTATACAGTTATTGAAATATAGTTTTTTATATTCTATGATGATATTATAATTCCTTTACTCCTTATTTTATGTGGAATTACATTAATTAACATAACTCTTCATAAAAGTTGATGAGGTTAATAATAATTTATATTCTCTCCAAATGAAATATTTTTCTTCCATATCCATATTCAATCTTCCCACTAATTTTCTCCAGAATTATTTTTAATTCTAAATATGTTTTATTTATGGTAATTTTAAAATATTTATTTACCTATTTTTAAATGAATGATTTATCAATCCCTTTATGATGTGGATGTCAACAATGGTAATTTCAAAATATTAAAAAGGATCTCCCTTTCATGTTTATATTTTTCTTATTCACTCAAAAACTCATATAGAAAAATTTTATGTTTTAAGGCCCCATTATTTGGAATTATTTGGAAGGGTGTTTTTTTTAAAAATAATTTTTGTATCTCAAAATGGTTTTTTTGAAAATGATTCCTAATTTTTTCTATTTATTAAAATGTTAGGAAATGTTTCCTAAAGGTCATTTTTCATGGTTTTTATTTCATTTTCCCCTTTAAAATTTATAAATACTATAGATTTATGTTTTATGAACCAAAAAATAAATAAATCTATGAAATTATCCTTTTGGGTGATTAAATATTGTTATATATTGATCTAATTCCTAAAGACTTTTTATGAGATACCTATTGGAAATGGTATGAAACACATTTTATTTCCATGATTTATTTATAATGTATTGAATGATTGATTTTTAGTGGCACACATATGTATGGATGATTAATGGTTGTGGTCTTGTATTACTATCCAATGAATTAGTTAGAGGTTTATATCTTTTGACCCATGTATATATGGGTGTAATTGAGTTTTCCCACAAATTGTGAGTGAGAGTAGTGACCCTAAAAGGTATGGGTGTAAGTAGTGACACATGAAGGTGACATTATCCAGAGATTATGTTTATGATAAAGTTATTTGTTATACTATGTTTCAAGGTAATGTTACATTTCAATGCCATACAACTATTATTATGCTCTATGGGTTATGTTTATTTTCTCATGATTCTGTACTCTTTTTCCATGGTATATGTTTGTGCATTTTATATTACATGTATTTTTATTATGTCATATGGTAAGCTATTATTTTTATGTGTTGTTTTTAATAAGACATTTACCCCCAGATCATGTTTAATTAATTGATTATCATATAATCCTTGATGAATTATTGATAATTTTTCAATTTTTGAGTAGTTTAGAACCCCTTTTTTATGAACCCATTCCCCAGGTTATAAATATGGGTATAATTTATTATATGTTTAGATACCGGTCTACTGTGGATAAATCATAGACAAATATTCAAACGTTTTGTAAAATAAGTTGATTTTATAGCTGATCCTCAAAGTCACTAAACCTTATATTCTTGGGATTGTAAGAATATTTTGTGATGTAATTATTATATTATGAAAATGATGTTAAATATATGTAAATTTTTCTTGGTTCAATACACTTTATATAAAATCTAGTATTTAAATAAACTATTTTTAGTTGTAAGACTAGGTGTGCAGGTTTGGGGAAATTTCATTGGTATCAGAGTATGGTTATTTTATTTTTGAGAAATATTTTTTCTAATTTTGAGGATTATTTTTGTTATTTTTGGGATTAATATAAGATAAATTTTGTGAAAACCCAAGAGATAAGTCTACATATAGGATGTAATTATTATGTTTTAGTAAAGTAGAGATTGTTTGGTTTTTGATAAATTAAACCCATGTCTGGATACTGGAAAGTGAGTGAATCCATGGAATATATGCACCTATGGGAAATCACCCTAAAAATGATGGTTTAATATCAACTTGATCTTCAATTAGTGCTTGATGAGTGGGCCTAATACTGCAAACCTGACTAGAAACTCCCTAGGGATATTCTTTGGGGATTCACATGTTCTTTACAAACCAATATAAAGGATTTTTATGGAATTTGAGGATATAATATATGGTTAGAGAACCTAATAGGAATATGACTGTGGAAAAACTAGGTTACACTAAAGGAGTTATAGTTCTGTCCAATAATTTTATAGTTGAAATTAAAGTATCATTGTTTTAAATAAAGTTTTCATTAGAGCATACATCTTAGGATTTATTTTATATATTCATATAATCACTTACTCAGACTGAAAATTGTTTTTTATTATTATGAAAACACTTTTAAGGATAAAGTGTGAAGTCGTGCATGACATCATCAAATCACCAATTCACCACTCACCACTTAAAAACATACAAGCACAATGTCTGAAATCATTCAAGCCTTCAAACTAACAAATCATCACAGCAATATCCAAAGTCACCAAGAAATGGATGGGGTACCACGAATTATGGAAAACAAACATCCGGAGAGCTGGAAAAACCTCATAACCGGTCTTCTCAAAAGCCCACTGATGCAACCTTCAACACCAGCCCAAATCCACAAACCCACTAGAAAACTCCAGTCGGATTCCGCCCAACCCACCAGTGAAGTGAGAAGGGCCCTGAAAAGAGCACATCCACAAAGGGCGATGAAAATATGAGATCGAGGAAGACCAGACCGTCCTGACGCTGCACCCTACTTCGCAGGAAATTGTAGCGCAACCTCGGACCAAACGCCACTCCAAAAACCATGTACCACCATCTCTCAAGATTCAAGTACAAAACCATTCAATCAAGGCAGAACCACCATGCTGCGACCCTCAAACCAAAGCTGTAAAGGACTGGCACAACCAAACAACAACAACAACCAAGAATCAACTTCACAAAGACCCGAGGCCTCCCCCTATAAGCCAATGTACAAAACCCATAGCACACAGATCACGCCAAAAGATGATGCCAAATAGGGATGAAGACCCACGAAGAAGCTGGAAGCACACAGAGGCAGCAGGCACACACACCAGAACCGACACCAGGAAGTCGCAGGAAGCCGAAGCTAAACTCAAGAACACCAGAAACAAAGAAGCCAGTACCGGAAGGCACAGGGAACCCGAATCCGAGAATTCCGAAGCTAGACCACCCGTGACACTCACCTGCGCCGAGCCATGGCCCCGAAGCTGAGAACTCCAAATCAGCTGCCGAGCACGCCAGATCCTCCCACGAACAGCAGATCTGAAACAACCTGAAACTGGGAGGTGAAAAAGAGCCGCCGCCTAGCAGCACCTAACAAAGAAACTTCAATACACCCGGTACTGATTCTAGGCACTCCAAACCTGTCACCGAGAAAAGCAGATCTGACCACCAACATGCCAGATCTGGAAAGACTCCAAGATGAGAGGCGCAATAATGCCATCTATGAACAAAGCTAGACCATGCAAGTCCATCACCATCCAGTGCCGAGCCGAGGTAGGGCATCAGGTACCGAGGCTGGACACGCCGGAAGAGGAGGGAGAAAAAAGAGGCGGATAAACCCTAGTGAATTGAGGGTGGAGGAGAGCCACCACTCAGAGTCCGTCTCCTTTAATAATCACTTACTCTGATTTTATTAATTATTATCATAATAATTTTTGTTTTAGTATTTGATTGGAAACACGATCTTGGAAATTAATATATGGAAGGTATATCTCTAGAAACTCTTAATACTTATCTATAGAGGCATATTAGGATTAAATGATTGGGAATCCTAATATATGCCTATTATGATGGAAACGATATGTTTCCTATTCTTTCCTAAGATAGAATAGTTTTTATCACTTTTGAAGTTGTATCCTAAATCATGATTATATTTTAGAAACACTTAGTTATTGTTATTAGTAAGTTATAATTAAAATTTCAAGGATAAAATTTATTTAATGGGGAGAATATGATATACAAAGATTTTAGAATATATCTTTTTCTAAATTAACACTATGTTTGATAGCTTATTTCACATGAAACACCAAACAAAAAAGAGTCCCAACATATTTGACTAAAATTATTAAAATATTATAATAATACTAATAATACCGCTAAAAAATAAAAATAAATTAACCAATCAAAAATATTTATATTTAGTGGATATATAATTAATATGATTTAGTATTTAAAAGGATTGTTCATTCTCAAATAACTGTTAAATGTATTAATAAATTAAATCGATGATAGTATAATGATTGTTATGATAATATGTAATATTTTAATATATGAAAGAATATATTAATATTATTTAAGTTATATTTTTTATGAAATAACATTGAGAACACATAATGTTTTAAAAAGATATTTTTATTAAAAGTAGTTTATATTTATTTTTTGAATTTTAATTTTAAAGATAAATTATAAATTCTAAAATATGAATATTATAAAATGATATTAATTTTTGGATTTATCATAACAATACTATCTTAGGATAATTTTTTAGGATTTTTCTGAAGTAATTGATTTTTAGGTGAATTGTGGAAAATAGAGTTTTTACAAAAATCTTATCGTTTATGACTATATAAAGAAGTAATTATAAATTTAAATATCCTAAAAAAATTAACATGATAAAAATTATATTTATGTATTTAAATTAATAATTCAAAAATAATACGATTAATTTAAAAAACCCATCTTTAACATTTTTTAAAATTAAGAAATATTTTTTCTAATAAAAATATTTTTATGTCTTTCTATTTAAGTTAAGTTTTTATTATGAGAAATTAATATTTAAATCTATTTTAAAGAAACATAACTCTACATTGTTTAATAATAAAAAAATTAATATAATTAAAATATTTAATATTGATAATTTTGTCTTAAACATAAAATTTATGCTTAAAAATACACTTTTAAAAACCAAGTTTTTAAACATTACATGCGCGAATGTTAAAATAATTTTTTCTTACACATATAAATTTTATTTGAAAAAAATTATTTTATATTTCTAATAATTATGTCTTAGTTATTTATTAAAACTGATTTTAATTTTATTTATTAAAATTAAATAACTTATGTAAAATTAGTTACTATAGTAAAAACTAAAAATGGTAAAAGTAAGAAATCTAAGAGTAGAATACAAGAAAATATGGTAAAAACATGTGGGGAAATATAATTTTGAGGATATATAAACCTTAAATCTCTACTACTCCATTATTTTCTATTATTGGATCCACTTGACCATTGAATATTGACTTTACCTTTTATATTTTTTCAAAAAAGACACCCCTCTCCCTTATAATAGTAACCATCAATACCCCACCTATATTCACTCACCAAGCCTAATAGATTCAACCAAACTCTACAAAAATCAAGTTAGAATAATCATATACAATTACTCGAAGTTATGGTTTTCTCAAAATACCACCTCCTAGATCCCTAATCCATTTTTCAATGGAGCTATTCTGAGGAGTAAGGTAACATCATGAATTACTAATTTTTCTTTCCATTTTCTTTGATTATTCTTCTAACTATTCCAAATATAATATAAAACATGTTGTAATATATACATAAATACCATAATTATACTAAAATTTTATTTTTTTATGGCATTACCATCATCTACCTTCCTCCTTACCAGTCGAAAAATGAAAATGTCTCTTGTGTTACGTGCAAACCACCTCCGTATATATTTCAATCCATTTTTCAAAACCTCATTATATGGATTGTTAAAAGGAGAAATATATTAAATAAATATACTATTTAAAACATTATTAATATTCTAAAAATATTAACCAATTCATACATTATTTACATTCTATAGAAAATGAAAATGATGCTAGTGTGTATATGCAGACTACAACCTCCACAAAGTAACATATTTTATTTTTCCTCAAAACATATATTATTTACCCAAATATCCCATAACCAGATTCAAAAACTTAAAAAATATAAATATTATCATTATTATTATATAATAATTATATTATTTCAAAATAATCACTTTCTTAAACATACTCACCCATAAGTAATAATTGGTTCTTGTTTGGGCCAGTTTAACAACATACTTGAAAAATGATAAAAACCTATATCATGGATGACTATGGGAACCTAGATATTGGTGTTATTATAAATTAAGAAAAAATAATGTTTTTGTTATGGGTTTTTAAAGGTTATATTAATATATAACTTGTTATTATTATACAACCCTTTTGTTTGTTAGAAATAATTGAAACAAGCTCATTTCCAACTTCATCACCATGAATCATAACCAAAATAATCATGAAATAAAATTAAAAAATTATTAATCATTATAAAAAATATATTCCAGTACGTATAATTATCTCATAATTATAAACTTTTAGTCTATAAAAAATAATCAACACTTCCATTACAAAACTAGTACTGAAGAAACAATTCAAGCTAATAACAAGTGATGGTGAAAATAAAATATTAATAAAAAAAATATTTTTAATAAATAATTATATATGAAGTTTAAAAAAAGTTATAGGTATGAATAATGTTATGAAATGTATGATTAAGATATTTATTTTTCTTGTGCAATAGGTTAGATAATGTTCATATAAGCAAGATTTAAGGTAAGAGTGTTTCATCTTAATTTCCTTTCTTTGAGACATGTTTTGTTTTATGAACATAATTTCTTTAAAATTTTGTGTTTAATACCTATTGGATTTATTATATTAAAAATTAAATATATTTTCATGAAATTTTATGTTCAATTTAAGGCTTCCTATTATAAGGGTTTTCTGTTAAAACATGTAAGGGGTTTTTCTTGAATCAACTTCTTTTCTCGAGTCAAAATGAATCCTTTTTTACTGTAGTTATTACCAGATGGTTTTTTCTACTATATATTGATATTATAATTCATTTTATTTTTATTTTCATGGTAACTACATTGATAAACGTCTTCATAAAATTTTATGATTTTATTAATAATTCACATTCTTTCTAAATGATGAATTTTCATTCCATATTCATATTCAATCTACCTGCTAATGTTATCCTTTCTTATTCTTAAATCCAAATATGTTTTGTATTTAGTAATCCTAAAATTTATATTTAAAACTTTTCAAATTAATTATTTATTACTCTATTTATGAAGATAATTTCAATAAAGGTAATTTTAAAATATTAAAAAGGATCTTCCTTTAAGGTTCACACATTTATAATCCACTCCACACTTCCTACAAAAACCATTACGTTTTCATGGATCCATTATTTATATTAATTTTGAAGTGGTGTTTTAAAAAGTTTTTCATATTACCATCTTGAAATAATATTTTTTAAAGTTATTCATAATTATGTATCTTTATTATAATTTTAAAAAATTCTTTCAAAAATATATTTTTAAGGGGTTGCTTCCATTTTCCTCTTTAAAAGATCTAAATTCTATAGTGTTTTGTTTTATGAATCTCCCTATAATTAAATCTATTAAATAATACTTTTTTATGAATGAATTTTGATATCAATTTATCTAATTATTTAATTCATTTTATTTGATAATATTTGGAAATTATTTGAAACACATTTTCTTTCCATGAATTATTTATGATATGATGATTGATTGATTTCAAGTGGCACTCATATATATGGAATTTTGATTGGTTGGGTCATATATTTCCATCCAATTCGTTTATTTGAAGTATATATCTCATAAAAAAAGAATTCCTAGTTACAATTATGTTTTCCTACCAATCATGATTGAGAGTAGTGACTCAAGAAGGCATGGATGTGAGTAGTGATCCAAAAAGGTGATATTACCCTATGATTATATTTATACAGAAGTTATTTATTATGATATATTTTATGGGCATGTTAAATTTTTATGAAATATTCACATGATTATTCTTCATGGATCATGTTTATTATCTCATGATTTTTCAGTTTGTCCATGGTATATATTTTTTTATTTGATATTCTGTGTCCTTTTATCACAACTTGTGGAAAAATATTATCGTTCCATGTTTTTTTAATAATATATTTCCCCTGATCATGTTTTATCATATGCTTATGATCCAACCCTTGTTGAAATATTGAAACATTTTCCCTTAATGATTGTTTGAGATCACACCTTTCATGTGTTTCCATTCCACATGTTTTGAAGATTAGAATAACTTATGTGAAGTCTAGAATGGTGTCTATCATGGATCAAATATAGAGAAATGATCATAGGAATTGTCAAATAAGTCACTTATATAGTTGATCCTCAAAGAAACTGAACCTTCCATTCTTGTAATTTTGAAATTATTATGGGATTCAATATTTATGTTATTAAAATTATTTGATATATATATATATTGGTTCTTCTCACTTTGTATCAAATTCAATATTTAAAGAAAACATTTTTATCACCATACCCAGTAGTGCGGGTCTACTGATCCTTGGGAATCAATGAATGGTGTCTATCTGATCTTCTGATCGAAAGGCCATGATAGTTCCACATTAGTCCTAGTCGATACATAGGGAGTTCATGTTGGAAAAATCACATGACCATTTGATCATTATGGTGAAATGAAACCCATTTATCCATATAGCCCTAGCATGTATGATTTTGGATCGTATAATCTTTAAATAGGATAGTTGGGGCGAGGCTTGGTCAGTGATCTATGATAGTGATATATTTGAACCAGGGATATCTAATTAACAAACCATAAAACCAAGATCAAATGTAGAGGTGGCGTCGGTGTAGAGAATATGTAGGGAACATGGGGATGATGTGTGGAACCCCCTATCAATAGGGTTTTATCAAGGAGTGTAAGGGTGTGTAGAAGCTTCATAATTGATGGATAAAATTTTCATTGTACTCCTATTTTCATCCCATAACCAATAGAACCATGTTTGGAGAATTTATAGATCATTTTATGGTCAATTTACGTGATTAATGACTAAATTGGTATAAAAATTTTCATTATTCAATAATAATGATTTTTATTTACCGGAAGAAGTGGTAGTGTGCCACATGAATATCGGTCACTAAGTATCAGGTTTAAAAGTTTTATGGACTCTATGAAATCAAACTATCAAGGCATGGATGCAATATTTTCATAGAATATTATATAAATATTATTATTAATTAATAATAATAATATTTTAAGGGTAATAATTTATGTTTAGGAGAGGAGATTAAATTTATCACTTGGATGATTTACTTAGACCATATGAGGTGGTGGTTGGACCTTGTTAGCACCATAATGGATGTGATACATGATCTATAGAAAATGAAAGAGGGAATCATTAAACTTTATAATGAATTATCCTAAAATATATTAATGACAATAGAAGATTTTTATAAAATTCATTAAAAAATGAATTTTAGGTGACGATCACGTGTGAATGAAATGAATGTGGAAATAATAATGACATAAAATAAAGTAGTACATTAATAGAAATAAAATATGATTATCATATTTTTAAAACAAATTGTGATGATAGAAGTTTATTACTTACATAAAAGTATATATTAAGGGAAGTGATATTTTTAAGAGATTTGGTTGGAATGAAACATTGTTGAGTCGACTAATTGATATAAATGTAATAATTTATATAAAAATATGGAATAAAATTCATTACAGTTATAAATATGGATAATTTGAATGAATTATAATGTCAATAACAGAGGTTAATGTCAAAATTTTACAAATGTTATAAAATAATGATTTATCACAAAGGATAGATATTCCCTCAGATGGTGTGGTACATTAAAAATTAATTGGATGTAATTAATAAATATTAATGATGTGAAGAAAATAAGTAATTTTGGTGATATATTTATATAATAAAGAAATGTAATATTTATAATAACTGTTAAATGGTTTGGCGCTAAACTAGGAACCTAGTAGAATTTTCTTAAGTTACTTTTGATGAATTTTACTTGTCATTTATATGGAGAGTATACCTCTAGTTTTGTGATGGTTCCACTAGGTAAATTTAAAAAAATTATTTTTTACTGAATTATCATTCATTCCCTATGAGATTAGGATATGTGAATCCATTATGGAGGATATAGTATCAGAAATGGTACATGAGGATTCTTTCAATGTTTATAGGATAAGAATTGATTATGATTGATTATGTATACTCATTTACTATATTATTTAATGTATCTTATGATGTAAAGATGTCCGTTTTAAAAAGATATAATGGTGTATCTCCTTTATAATCACCCTCAATCTAGGATGGGGTGAGATTATAGTGACTATACCCTATCTCACCCACTAATTGGGGTATATACCAATGATTAATTATTCCTTTACCTTCCACCACTCACCCATTTCATCAGGAAGATATATTTTGTATATTTCTAGGAGGTAGATAGAGAAAAGTAATTCCTCAAACTTCTTAGACTTTGGATAGATAGAGGTGAGTAATTTCTCCAATGTCCACTATTTGAGAACACAATGGATGTGATGGGTAGATATTTATAATTAATCTAGTGTCTTAGATATAAAAACATGATGGACATTAATTTAGTTGTGTGGTTGTGATCTTACTCACCCACATCTCTAGGGTTGATATGTTTGATGTTTCACCTAATACAATATTTAATTATTTACCACTTCTATAGGATTGGGAAAACCTAATATACATATTCAGAACTTTTGATATCTATTTGCACCAGTATTCTATTATACAACTCTATCCATAGATATGTGTATTTCTTATGGTGTCCAAATATATATATATATATATATATATATATGTTTCTATCATTGAATATGTTTATTTCTTATAACTAGAGATGTGTAATTCCTTTAAAATTTTAGAGATATATGGAGAAGTATATTTTCTCCATTACTTATGAGATAGGTGGATATGTGTATTTCCTCTAACATCTCACGATTAGTGTATCTAAGGTGAATTACCAGGTATGAAAGTAATTATGGGATATGGGATATGATTATTGTTTCTTTTTTGAGAAAAAATATTATTTGATGTGTATAATTAATGTTATATATAGGTTCATTGATAAAGATGTATTATTGGTATACTTTTCGATGAAACCATGTGGCATTGGATTGTTTAAACATTACCTTCTATTAATACATGTAGACACTATAAATTTATGGGGCTAGGATCATTACTTGGGATGACCATACTGGGTATTGTCACACTCAATCTTGCACATGAACTTCTGTGTTTCTTGCCTTGTGTTTATACATATCAACATATAAAATGATGGATGGTTTTGGTACTAAGAAATATGAAGTGGATAAAGATTGATGGTGGAGTGGAGATCTCAGGATGAAGGGCACCCTTATGTATTTGGGATCGAGGCTACATTTATTCGGGATAAATGAGTTGTATCCAGGGTTTCATTAATATTAGTTCACATTTTATCATGGAATTATATATATATTTTTTATTTTTTATTTCATTAATATTATGGTGGAAGTTAATGTATGTCAGCAGGTGATAAGTTATTTTAAAAGTAATGCCTCCTACGATTGTCTAGATACCTCAACACTGGTTACTATCCCCTAGCCTAGTAGAGATAGACTTAGGTATTTCACCTATTGGTAAAACGAGTCATTACATTTTGGTATCCCAAAATATATTCTTTATTTCAATATATTAACGGTTTATATTTTTAATGTGATAAATCACATATTTTTATTATTTTTAATTATTCTTAGTGGTTTATTATGTTTGTGAGATTGATTACACTTTGATTTATGTTTTTTAATGATTCTTGTTAATGTATATATCATATTCAAATGAAAAAAATTTTTTATATAGAAAAAACGTGTTAACATCAATTTTATTTATTGTAAAGACAAAACAATTTTTTATGTTGATTTTGAATTTTTTTTGTTTAATGATTATTTTGTGAGAAATATTTTTTTATGTTTCTATTATTCATTTCTAAATTTTCTATTAAATGTATATAGGTTTTGAAATTCAAGAACTTGTTTTTTTAAATAATTAACTATTATTTTTAGTTATTTCATAGATTAATAATACATTATTTAATTTTATTTTATTTTTAAAATTGAATTTTTTTAATTTTTTTGAATTGTTCTTTTGGTTATATTTTTTCCTTGGTAAATTCTTATCTTCATGTTTATTTTAAGAATATTGAACATGTATTTTATTTTGGAATATTAAAATGGAAGGTTTAGTTTTTATTTCATGAGATAGAACATGTGTTATGTGAAAGATGATAATTCTTTTTTAGTTAATATCATTAGTTATTTTTTAAATTTTGAATGATTTTTGTTTGATATTTATTTTAAAAAAATTAATAGTTATTTTAATAATTTTAATTAATTTTTATAAGTTTATATTCAGTTTTAATCATGAAAAATACATTATTTTTCAAAATTATGATGTTATATTATTATTATCATCTTTTTATAGTTCTATAAAAATGTTCTATTTTAAATTCTTTCTTAAAAAAAAGTAAATTTTAATGTTTTATTAAATTTCAATATATATTTTTTCTTGTTTATTTTTTTATGTTTATATGATTTTTTATAATAGAACATATATTTTGGTTTAAAATATTAGAATGTAGTGTTTGATTTTTATTTTTAATGAAAAGACATGTGTTTTTTATAATATGGTATATGTTTATTGTTATATTGTTTTATAATTTAATAGTTTTTTTATAGATTAAATATAAATATTAAGTGATTTATATTGTAATTTTCATATTTTTTTGAACATGTGTGATACATTATATATTTTCGGTAATTATTTTCATTTATTGTAAACTATATACTGTTTTTATTATGAGGAATTTTCATACTTGTGTGAACTTTATGAAATTAGGATTTCGAATATGTGAAATTATTCGATAAGAAGATTTATATTTTTTTATTCTAATTATATACATTATTATTTTATTTTATAAAATAAATAGGTTAAAATGAATTATAAAATTATTTATTCAGTTCAAGGAAATTGTATAATTTTGCAAAGAGATGAAATATTAGCAAAATATTTCTAGAATCAATGGTGAAATTGGAATTAAAGTTAATGATTTAGTGGAATTGTTGAGGTTGATATTTTTTTGAATTTTTTCAATGATTTCAATATGGTTTGTGAAAGTATAATATAAATTCTAGTTTTAATTCAAATGTGTTAAGAATGATAAGGGAGAGGTGACAACAAAATGTGTTTTAGAATAATATATTTAGTGTACATGGATGGTATGCGTGGATTTAGTTCCACTATATGGATATTTATCAATTAACGATTTTAATAATATTAATTATTATAGGTATGAATTTATATCCCGTAAATATCTTATTTATTGAGTGATATTATATTTGGGGTAATTAAAACATTGTATAATAAATTATCTGATTCATCTTATTAATATTATCAAATAAATGAAATAAAAATTTGTGAATAGTATATCATGTCATGTTTCATAGAGTGTTGCAGAAAATACAAAAATATTATATTTTGTAAATTGATATTTTTTATTTTATGGGTTGAGATATTATATTGAAAATTCTATTAAATTAAATTCAATAAATTACTTTTTACTAGAGGTAAATTATATGTAATCATTGTTAAATATTATTTTTATTATTTTAATGTTTTATCCAAGGTTTTGTTTTTTTTCATTATATATTATTTCATGATGTTTTATTCTAAAATAATGGTTTATAAGTCATTTAGTAGTAGTTTTCGATAAAAATGGGAATCTAGGTATGCTATATTTTTTTTTATTTTGTTTCTATTTGATATTTTTTGTATTAATATTAAAAAAAACTATTATATTACATTAAACACATAATTTTTTTTTGATTTTTATTCATGTTTATTTCTAATTTCACTTAGATTTGTTTATTATAGGAATGATAATGATTGGTTTATCTTTTTCAAAAGAAATTATGAATATTTATTAGTGATAATCAAACCAACCCTTTTATTTCATATCAAATTTTTGATTTTATGCAAACTATGTATTTTTGTCGCATACCAATAACACACTTTTTTTCAATTGTATTAAGACATGATTTAAATGAAAAATTACTAAGTATAAAAATATTGATAATGATATTTTAAATTATACATTTTGAGAGTGTGTAAATGCTCCCACAGATTACATTTGCAATAATAAATTATGTTTATTGAGTTTGGAATGTGTTAAAAATGTTGAATTATATATTATTGATATTGAATTTGAGAAACCAGTGAATGAACATTAAATAGGTAAAAATTATGGTGAAGTTTCCTATAGTATTATTAAGTCATTTAATATTCAAATTCATAGCATTCAAAATTTATTTATTATAATCTTGGTTGGCATAATTTTTATAGTTTGAATAAAATATGTGTATAGTTTAATAATTGATTTTAATTTTGGGAATAATTTGTTATGTAATATTATATATAAAACGTTGAGTAATTATTTATCCCAATATAGGATGAGGATAGTTAATCAGATATTTAGTAATGTTTTTGTAGTTCCTTAATATCTTAGTTGTATAATTTATTTGTGTCGTACTATATGTTTATGTCATAAGTGGAAGATTAGTTGATCATGTTTTCTTATGTCTTAATGTGATTATATTTTATCAAAATGTATGGAATATGTTAATTGATTATCACTATAATATAAAATGTTATATCTGTACATATAAAAAATCAATAAACCCAACTACTTTTGTATACAAAAATAATTAAAAAATTGGTTTTTTTGTTTTAAAAAATTAATTAAAAAACAATCATAAAGGACATAGAAAATAATAATTTATTCATGTTTGGAAGATTATTCAAGGAAATTGAGATTTAGGGTTTTTGGGAGGTTTGAGCGTTGAAATACAATAATTTTTTATAAGTATTTTTTATTATATGTTGGATTTGTTGATTGTTTTCATTTAATTTATGTACACTAAAGGTTTTATTCAATTAATATGTATAGTTTGAGTTGATGTTTTTTAATAATGATGACATAATGTTTTTGTTTTATTTTATATTGATTTAATCTGTATAATTCTGAATCATCACTTTTTTAGTTTATGAACATGTATTTTAAAAACATAGTATATTTTACATGTAACATTTGGAGAAGTAAAAAGTTTTTATTTAATAATCAGAACTTGTGTACATGTTATATGTTTTATTCTAGTATAAAATATTTTTTATTATATATTTTTTGTAACAATAAAATGTTTTATGTGATAATTTCTTTCACATGAATATATATTACGTGTTTGAATTTTTGAAATATGACTTTTTATAGAACAAATTATTTTTCGTTAATTTTTGGTATGTATCAGATGAAATGTTTTAATTAAAAATTATGCATATGTTAAATGTAGAATGAAATATTTTTTTATTAGTAATTATGTGCACCTTTTCATGCTAGTGAAATTGGGGGAATGTAAGACTCTTGATGTTTTAATATTATGGTGATATTTAATTTTTGAATTTGTATTAGAATAAGGGTATTTATGACAGGTATAGAATTATAAAATTGTTTTTTATAGGTGGAAATATGGGTATAAAATTTATTATGAAAGTTCTTGAGTATTTGGTAAATTAAAAGGGTTTTGAGGTGGTTGTCAATAACCATCAAGTACTTAGTAGACTAACAATGGGTACTTGTTTGGAAGACCAATGGGGATATCCCACTAGTTTTTCCACTAGAAGCTTAGTGGTACTTCTTCAAACTCTTCATAGGATAATAGATAGTTGGTAGATCCCCATTGGGTTGCTGATAGACCCTTGAAATCTTTTCTAGAGGGGAGTATTGTTCCTTTTTTATAGGGGATATTCAATTTATACCTCCTTGTACTTTGTCTTCCTTAAATGAAAAGAATAAAGGGGAGAAAACCTTTGTTCCCCTCCTTTCCCCCTCTTGGTCTCCCCTTGATCCAAGGTGGATTGGGTTTTTATCATCGAAAAAATTTAAGGCGTACCTCCTCCAATTATTCCCTTCCTTTCCCTCTCTATTTATTTTTTTAATTCATGAGGATTTTGTTAGGGATTTAGGTTCATGATTTTATTAGATCATGGTGAAATCACACCGAATCATGGGGATTTCATGCATGATTTATAGAGGATTCTGAGGAAGTATGAAATAATTACCTTTCACATTATTTCACTCGAGGTATGCCACTCAATAAATATTTCTAAATATTTTAGTATGTCTGGTTTAAATTGATGTCCAATCAAACTTTTATATATCATTTCTTTTTTTTGTAGAAGGATCAGGTGTGTGTTTGGAGTGGACCAAACCCTTTTATTTTTCATTTCGATGTTAATTACCACAAAATGGGTTTTACAATTTTAGGATAATTATATGATTTTAGTTTAAATATTTATGTGATTATTTAATTAGTATTTATGATGACATAAGTGTTTTTTAGATTCACTAATTTTCCAAATGAGCATTAGATTACTAAATGGGAATGATATGAGGTAAGTTGTAGTTTTTCATTAAGGATTTTGATCATATGAATTATGTGGACTAGTTTTATGGAAAATTTATACATGAGTGCTACTATTATTATAATGATTATGATTACATGACATCATTTGGAATCTATCCATAAATTGTGGGATCATGTTGTCCTAATAATCACCAAATAATTGTATTAGTTTTTGAAAGGATTGTTTAGTAGTGCCTTGTTCGAATGAGTACTGATAGAACATTCTATGGATTTTATGGTAGTGTGAGTTGGTTTGATTCAATTTTCTAAAAGCAAATGGTTTTAATTTTAAAATTGAAATTTTAAAGGGAAGTGTATTTTGGTACTATAATTTCAAAGGAAAAACATTATTTAAAAAATATGGTTTATAAATAGTATTATAAAATAAAAAACTGGGGTTTCTAAAGTGGTTTCAAGAGAATTTGTACAATGTACATATGTTAGAAAAATCCAACATGGGATTCCTTTTAAGTGATTCATAAAAGAGAAATTTTATTCATTAATTGTTTAATCTAGTTAACCCTATGAGGGAGGTGCCATGTTTTCCAAAATATGTCTTCTTTTGTCATCTCATTGAATTGATGGTTGGATTTTATGTTATATATTATTATATAGTGATGCACGATATCATAAGGGATATATGTAGAACCTTCCTATTTTGACCTGACCACCCCAAGATATGAACATTGTCATCTGACCGCATGGGTCTCCTGTAATAACTTTGTCACCTTCCCAACACACAACATACTATTATCTATCAGGGTAACTTATTAGACAAACAACTATCCCCAAAGGATAGTACATGTTTCTTTTTTGCATTTTTTACTCCATAACCCACACCTTTGGAATATTTCCTAGAGTACACACATCATAAAACTACTCTATATTGAGAACATTTAAATATAGAGTTTTAATCAGGCAGGATACTAAAAAGAAAGGTTTATCTTGTTTAAATGGATAGTTATATTTAGTCTTTTAAGTATCACTTTTCTAGTGGTGTTACACTCCCCCACTTAAATAAAAATACCCTCATTGCAGACCCCATGCATAAAAACCAAGTGGTGAATCTACAATTTAGGCTGATTATTTATTCAGAAACAATTTTTCATGACATAACACCCCTAGTCCATAAAACCAATCATTCGACCACATGAGTCTCCTATAATAAATTTGTTGCCTTCCAAACAAAATATATGTTATTTACCACTATGGTAACTTATCATACCAATGACTATCCCCATAACCCAACACATGTTCTTCTAGTGTGGTTTTTCCTCAATCACACAGTCACTATGAAAGTTACCAAGAGATCACCCATCCTGAGATTACTTTAGGTCAAGGATGCTTAACTGTGGAGTTTTAATCAGACATGATCATGAAAATAAAGTTACAACATTTTGAAATGGGTTGTTCCATTTATTCATTGAGGTCTCAATTTTCTCATGGTATTAAACTTCACTCTAGCGCTGGATTGATTAGAATATATGAGAATTTACAGAGACTTATTGATGGTTGTTTTTACATGGGACCTTATGAGGTACCCATTCAAATTTGTAATCATTTATAGGACTCTTGTGTAGAATCGACTTCTTATAGTGGTTCATAGGGTTCAATGAGACTTTTATTGAGTGATCACATTATTGAGAAATGTATTGTCTTCAACAATGCGTATTAATGTTATTTAATGGGGATATTATTGAAAATAATACTCTGTCTCTTTATGATAATTTTGTTTCTCACAAATATCATTAGTTATTTTCTAATGATTTCACTTATTATTTTGTAGGAGATTATTAATTTATTTTACTCTTGAAATAATGATAATTTATTACTTAGCACGGAATCTGTTTTAGCGTGTTATGGAAACATTGTTCACATCTTACGTAGATGAATATAGCGCGGAATCTGTTTTAGCGCATTCTGGAATCATTGTTCATACCCTACGTGGATAAACGTAGCGTAACGATGAAAAACATGTATACTTTTTGAAGTACGAGAAAAGTATGGTTAAACAACCATACGTTTTTCCAGCAAAGTATGGAAGGAGAACCTTACATTTGGAAGGAACCTTACGTTTTTTTATCAGAAAAGTATGGAAGGTGAACCATACGTAAATTCTAAGTGATACGTTTGTTTCTCAAAAGTATGGTTCATTAACCTTACTTTTGTAAACAACCATACATTCTTGGAAAAGTATGGATCAAGTAAAAGTATGGATCTTTTACCATACGTTTGAATGATGAAGAAAAACTATGTTTGCGATCAACCCTACGTTTGTTATCAACCCTACGTTTGAAGATTATGTTATTAACCCTATGTTTGGAAGCCACGTCACCAACCTTACGTTTGGCGTCAGAATTTTTGGCAGACGGTTTTTATGTACAACGATTAGTAAACTGATTTCTGGGTGGATTTCAAGCCTGATTTAAAGTCATTTTAAATTACGACTTTGACTAATTCAAAGCCATTTTATTAATGGATTTAAGATCAAATTAAAAGGAGATTTTTATGCCGAGTATTAAGGGAAGTTACGACTTCTCTGTAAATTCAAAATTTTGAATATTGCGAACCAGAAGGCGACTTTTATGAATCTAAACGTGCAGGAGATATGCATTATTATTTATGCTCTCTCTGAAATGAAAAAATAAAATGGATGATGAGGTGATCGATCTTTTATTATTAAAAAGGTGGAAAACATAGATTTCAACTATTCACGATTGATCTACTGATTAAACAGGAGCATAAAAGCTCTATTTGTTCAAGAAGAAGGAACTCGATAGAAGATTCACCTATTCTACATTGAATATCTACTGTGGATCTACTACTATTGAGTTTGTGAACTATATCTCTATATCTACTAAAACTGGATCAACTCAGAACTTCTTCATCTTGAAGATCAATATTTCTAGAGTCTTTGATCCATCTACTGTCAATTGTATTCTGTTGCAATTGTGAAGATCAACTGGAAATTTCTTTCTGAAATTTTTTATTCTTGAATAACCAGCTTCTCGTTCTAAGCTCTGTAGGTTCGTGTTTGAACCAGAAGGATTTGTTTTTCCTTGAATTGTAAAGGTGTCAACTGCCTGTACTCAGTTGTGAATCGGTCTGTGGAAAAGAGGACCAGATAGTGAAAATCACCATGCTCGTGGAGTAGAGCGTTGGTGGAGTGGACTAGGGGCTTTCTATTCCCCGAACCACTATACATCTTTGTGTTCTTGTTTTTAATTTTTTTGCTGCATGATCAATTCTGATAAAGTATAAAGGTCAGAACTCGTTCAAGAAAAGAGCTATTGAAAAATTTGCAAAAGACACAATTCACCCCCTTCTTGTGTATAATTTGTAGATTCAGATCTAACAATTGGTATCAGAGGAGAAGCTTTTGACAGAGACTTAGAAAGATAGAAGCATTTATGGATTATTCAACAGAGCATTATGACTGATACAAGAGAAGGGATGTCGATGGTTAGAGCACCACATTTTAATGGAGACAACTATGGTTGCTGGAAATCGCGTATGATAATATATCTGAAAAACCTTGGATATAGAGTCTATTCAAAGATTCTGACTCCTTATGAAATTCCTGAAAATCCTGAGGCATGGAGTGCTGCTAAAGAGGCAGAGTACGATATGAACTCGAAGGCTATGAATGCAATTATCTGTGGTCTAGGACCAGATGAATTTAATAGTGTATCTCAGTTCCCGAAAGCATATGAGATGTGGCAAACAATAGCTGTGGCATATGAAGGAACAAATAATGTATGGCAAATGAGATATGCCACTGCAAAACTGAAATTTGATACTTTCAGAATGATTGAAGGTGAGAGAATTACCCAAATTAATGGGTGATTAACAGAAATTGTCAATAACATAACTTCTCTAGGAGAACCTATTAAGAAGGCTGATCAAGCATTAAAAGTACTGAGATTACTTCCTACTAGATGGAATGATATCTCTGCTGCAATTAGACAATCAACACCTTTCAAAGATCTCACTATGAGAGAGCTGATTGGTACACTGATGATGTATGAAGCTGAAATACAAGATGAAGCTAATGAACATTAAGTGCTTATCAAAAGATAAGATAATGCCTTGAGGGTAACTTCGATACAAAAGAATAGAAAGATGAAGAGAAAAGAAGTCAAAGTGAAATCAGAAAGCTCTGACTCATCCAACTCAGATGAAGAACTGGCTTAACTAGCCAGAAAATTTAGAAAATTCTATAGCAAGAAAAGAGGCTTCAAAAAATCCTTTAAGAGAGATAATAAGGATGTGAGATGTTATGAATGCAAAAATATAGGACATATCAGACCAGATTTCCCACAACTGAAGGATGCAAATAAAAAGAAATTCTTTAAAAGAAATGACTTTGAGCAGAAAGACAATTAAGCTATGAAAGCCACATGGAGTGTATCTGAAGACTCTAGTAGCTCTTCTGAATCAAGATCAGAGAAAGAAGATGTCAATCTAAAGGAAAACATGTGTTTCATGGCAGAAACTGATGAGGTACACTCATATTACTCCTCTGAATCACATTCTGAATCAAGGTACACAAATAAAAAACTAGAATCCTACTGCAATATGCTTGAAGAATGATATGAATCACTATTTAAAAAACATAAGTCACTAAAAAATATACATAAAGCCGTTTCAGATGAAAGAGATACAATGCTGAAACAACATAAAGAATTAACTGATAAATACAATTCGATTAACACTAAATACATTAATTTTGAATCAAGAATAAAAACACCTGCAGGGTAAAGTAGAATCTTACAAATAGGCTTCATTGGTTTTTACAAAAGGAGAGAATTCATTAAATGAAATTCTTGAAAAAACTATCATTAAAAAGGAGAGATTTGGAATTGGAAGTAAAGGAGAAAAACCAAAGCTATATAAAAATTATTTTGTTCCTAGCTTTAAAAAGCTTAATTGTAATTTTTGTGGGGGAAAAGGGACATGTAGCTAAAAACTGTTTCTTAAGAAATCCTCAAATTTGTGGTATTAAGAAAGCCTATATTTCAAAAGACTTATATGATTCAGCTAATTTTAAAAGAAAAAAGCAAATCTGGATACCCAGATCATTTCTAGCTAACACTCCTGGACCCAACAAAATATGGGTATCAAAGCAATTTGTTTGAATGTGTTTGCAGGTAGCAGGTCACCAGAGAAGAAAAGATATATGGTACATGGAAAGTTGCTGCACAAGATATATGAGTGGAAACTCATTGAATTTTTCTTAACTCACTCAAAAGGAAGGAGGACTTGTCACATTTGGTGATAATTCCAAAGGAAAAATCATTGGAATTGGAACAGTTGAAGATCCAAAAACAGTCTCAATAAACAAAGTACATTATGTACAAGGACTAAAACATAATCTGATAAGTATCTCTCAACTTTGTGATAATGGATATACTGTTGATTTTACTAACAATTGTTGTACTGTTTTTAAAGATAAACTGTTTTAAATTTAAAGCACTAAGAACTGAAAATGTCTATAATTTGGATTTAAATTACTTGTGTAAACAACAAGTAAACTGCTTAACTGCTAAAGTATGTGAATCCTAGATCTGGAATAGAAGACTTGGTCATTGCAATGTATATGTTTTACATAAGTTATCTAAGAAACATTTAGTTTCTGATTTACCTTATCTCAAATTTGAGAGCGACAAATTTTTTGATGCATGTCAACTTGGCAAGCAACACAAATAATCCTTCAAATCTTTTAATAAGGTTGCTACATCTAAACCTCTAGAACTTATTCATATGGATTTTTTTGGAACTTCAAGATTAGCAAGCTTAGCTGGTAAATCATATGTATATGTTTTAGTTGATGACTATTCAAGATTTACATGGATTTTCTTTTTAAAATTTAAAAATGAAGCTTTTACTTTATTTGAAAGTTTCTGCAAATCTGTTCAAAATGAAAAAGGTTTCAATATAATCTTATTAAGAAGTGATCATGGTGGAGAATTTGAGAATCTGGAATTTAATTCCTTTTGCTCAAATATGGGTATTAAATACACCTTTTCTGCACCCAGAACACCTCAACAAAATGGGATTGTAGAAAGAAGAAATAGAACAATTCAAGAAATGGCTAGAACTATGTTAAATGAATATAGCCTACCTATATATTTCTGGGCAGAAGCTGTGAATACAACTTGTTATATAATTAATAGAGTTTTAATTAGACCTATTTTAAAAAAGACACCCTATGAACTATGTAATAACAGAAAACCTAAAGTAAATTACTTTAAAGTTTTTGGATGCAAGGTTTATATCTTAAACACCAAGGATAGTCTTGGTAAGTTCGATCCAAAATCTGATGGAGGTATTTTCTTAGGATATTCTGCTAACTCCAAAGATTATAGTGTTTATAATAAGAAGTCAAGGATTGTTGAAGAATTAGTTCATGTGAAATTTGATGAATCTGATCCTTTTGAGAAAAGGACAGACAAATGGATGAACTTGACTCTAATGATAACATGAGACTTGAGAATTTAAAGAATGATTTTGAAAATGATATAAATGAAATTCAGTCTAGTTCAGAGGAACATGATACTGAAGATCCTTTAAATATTTTACCTAGACAGTCTAGAACCCTAAAGAATCATCCTTTAGAAACTGTAATAGGTAACTTAGAAACTAGTGTTCAAACTAGAAGAAACTTAGGAAACCTAGTGGAATTATCTGCCTTCCTATCTCAACATGAACACAAGACTATAGAAGAAGCTTTAGATGATGAAATATGGGTAATAGAAATGCAAGATGAATTAAACAAGTTTAAAAGAAATGAAGTTTGGGTTTTAGTGGAAAGACCTAAGAATTATCCTGTAATAGGAACCAAATGGGTTTTTTAGAAATAAACAGGATGACCAAGGCACAATAACTAGAAATAAAGCAAGATTAGTAGCTAAAGGATATAATCAAGAAGAGGGAATAGATTATGATGAGACTTTTGCAACTGTAGCTAGGTTAGAAGCCATTAGAATTCTTTTATCCTATGCATCTTATATGAATTTTAAATTATTTCAGATGGATGTCAAATCTGCCTTTTTAAATAGATATTTAATGGAGGAAGTTTATGTTGAGAAACCTCCTGGTTTTGAAAACTCACAAAAACCTGATTATGTTTTTAAACTTACTAAAGATCTTTATGGGCTTAAACAAGCACCTAGAGCTTGGTATGAAAGATTAAGTTCTTTTATTTTGAAAAATAATTTTACTGTTGGTATGGAAGATCCAACACTATTTCAGAAAATTGTGAAAAATAATGTTTTATTGGTTCAAATTTATGTTGATGATGTAATCTTTAGATCAACTAATAAAACTATTTTTCATGAATTTTCAAAATTAAAGCAAAAAGAATTTTAAATGAGTATGATAGGAGAATTAAATTTCTTTTGGGTCTTCAAATATTTCAAAAAGATTTTGGAAATGTTTTAAATCAAAGAAAATACATTACTAATTTACTTAAGAAATTTGGACTTGAGAACAACAAAACATTTACAACTCCTATGTGTACTAATATAAACTTGATTTGGATGAAACTGGAAAATCAGTTGACAACAAGCTATATAGAGGTATGATTGGTAGCTTGTTATATCTTACTGCTAGCAGACCAGATATAATGTATTCATTATGTCTTTGTGCTAGATTTCAATCAAATCCTAAAGAATCCCATCTAACTGCAGTTAACAGAATTTTTAGATATTTAAAAGGAACAGTTTTCCAATCTCTTCTTTATCCTAAAACTTCTGATTTTAATTTGATTTCATATTCAGATGCTGACTTTGGAAGTTGTAGATTAGATAGAAAAAGTACATCAGGTACATGCCACTTTTTAGTAAAATCCTTAGTATCATGGTCTAGTAAGAAAAAACATGTAGTTTCCCTGTCAACAGCTGAGGCATAATATGTTTCTGCTGGCAGTTGCTGTGCACAAGTGTTATGGATGAAAAACACTCTTATGGACTTTGGATTGAATTTTAATAATACACCTATTTTATGTGATAATATGAGTGCAATTAATATTTCGAAAAATCCTATTAGTCATTCTAGAACTAAGCACATTGATATAAGACATCACTTTTTAAGAGATCATGTTATTAAAAAGGATATATTTTAAGAATTTATAAATACTGAAATTCAATTAGTAGATATTTTTACTAAATCTCTTCCCACTTCAAGGTTTGATTTTATTAAGGGGGAGCTAGGTTTATTTAATTTTAAATAATTTTCTTTTTTATTTTTGTTTTTGTAAATTTTATTTTGTTTATTGAATACTGTTTAATTATTTCTTTCTTTCATCATATGAAAAATTTATTTATTTTTTAAATATATGTAAT
This sequence comes from Viscum album, assembly GCA_963277665.1. Classification (NCBI taxonomy): domain Eukaryota; kingdom Viridiplantae; phylum Streptophyta; class Magnoliopsida; order Santalales; family Viscaceae; genus Viscum; species Viscum album. The sequence continues at coordinate 1,039,254,155 of OY728123.1, read as the reverse complement.
GATGAGTGATTACATGGGAATCAAGGCTGTCAGAGTCTTTTCGACTTCTAAAGCCTTTCACTTCTATTGATACCCTTTCGAAATCCAAAAATCACACTTCCTCTTCTGAAACCCTAACCTTCGAACTTCTGAAACCCTAACCTTCAAACCTTCAGAAACTCTCGCAAAAATGGGAAGGACTAAAAGAGCTAGTGAGGCCGAGCTGAGCAATGCCAAGAGAAAATGCACTGAGGGAAGACAAATCTTACAAGGAAAGGTAATCAATCTCGATTGGTTGTTTCAGACAAATCTTTTGTTAAAGCAAGTGTTGTCGTTCCAGAATCTTGAACAGATGTTCAACAGTGAAAATACAGAATTTCTATATGATGTTGAACTTAGATACTTCTTCAAATCTGTAAAGTTTAGTCTAGGAGATACCGAAGACAGTATGTTGGCTAAAATAGAGGATAGGTATTTCTCAATTTCTTTAGTAGAGATTAGTCAGATTCTCAACTGTCCTCATGAGGGAGTGTTTCATTTTGACTTAAAGAATATAGGAGATTCTGTGTATAAATCTGAAGACATTATGTCTTTTCTTTTTGGTACCAAGACAATAAAGAAAATGTTAAGGATTTGGAGCCTGATCAGAAGATTTTGATAAAATTTATTCAGACCAGAATAGCTCCATGGATGGCAGAAATGGAGAAGATTTTGTACCCTGATATGTATATAATGTTTCTCTTGCTAAGTGATATTAGTTTAAACTTTCCAAGATACATGATAAGGTATCTCAGTTATTGCTATTAAAGCGAGGCTAGGATGAATTTCTATCCCTTTGGTAGATTTATTTCCAAGCTGTTGTTTAAAAAATACATGGTCAGATTAGTGGAAACTAGAGTTAACTGTCATCACAGTAATACATTTAATGCTGGAACTTTGAGGAAAGTTGGATATTTCTGGAGCACAATTAAAGGAAATATTTTTCTAGTAGGAGCTGAAGAAGACTCAGAGAGTGCTCAGGCTCAACTTGCTAAGTCCATGGAGGGACAAGCTGAATCCAGAGTCAGCAATGTAGCAAGAAGGATTCGTTTTGAAGTGACAGATATTGAGGAAGACAGAAGCCAAGAGGGACTTCATTCAAGAATAAGAAGACCAGTAAATGAGGAAGTTACTTCCACTATTTTGGAAACTCCACCAGAACCTTTAATTTCTTATTCTTTTGTGAGAGATGTTGTTGCTGATGTTGAAGTTGCACTTCAACAGGAATAAGAGATGGAGGAAGTGCCTGGTGAAGAAGTGGCCAGACCACAGGAAACGTCTGCAAATATTATTCTTGAAAATCCAATAGAAGGCATAGATGCTTATGTTTGTGATGACGTTTGTGATGAGCATGTTTCTGAAGCTCAAACAGAGGTACTTCAAGAAGATTTTTCTGTGGAGGAGTTTGAAAACTCTAAGGAAAAATCTGTGGACCAACCTTCTCAGGAAAAAGAAAAGGAGAAATATGATGTTGAATCATTGCCTTTGGTATTGATGCATCAACCTGAGAATGTGAATCAAGCACACGGTGCATCTGATTCAAGGAAAGAAGAAGTGGAAGAACTGTACAGAAAATTATCTCATTTGGAATCTGAGAATTCCTCTCTTAGAAATGCTGTAGACTTAGAACATTTGAAGTTTCAAAAGCTGAAGGAGTGTACAGTTTCAAGGCAAGAAGTTTAAATGTTTAAAGAGGATATGCTGACTGCTGTTACTCAATTAAAATATGAAATGGTTATGAAGTCAGATTTATTAGATCTGAAGTTGTTTATGGAGAATCAATTTGCATCAGTTTCAAATAATGCAGTTAGTGGTTCAGGTACTTCACCAGACTTAATCAGAAGGTTTCAGGCTATCACAGCTGCAATGAGAAACATGAATGAACGAATTCATGATCTTCAATGTAACAATACTCCTCTGTCAATGTTGCTGGACAATCATAAATTCTTATTGGATCAACTGACATTTAGTGAGCCATTAATAAGAATTCAGTTAAATCAATTCTCAGAGAAGCTGTCAGTATTTGTTGAAAAATAGGAAAGGATGCATGAGTTTTTCAGAGTCAATTTAATTGAGGATATTCATATGACTCAAGAGAACAGAGAGATCATTGTCAAGCTTGGAGATGGGATGATGAAGAGACTTTGGGAGCAGTTTATAGAAATCAAGTCTACAATTCAGAGGAGATAAACCCTGTTGCCTATCTTACCCAAACCTTGATTCCTGTGTATATCATTGTCATGTATATACTACTATTTTTGAATGAAATTTTTTCTTCATTATTTATTTGTCTCTTTCCTTATTTGTTTTACTAATTTTATTTTTAATATGATAGTACTCCATATTTAATTATTGATAAACAGTTCGTAAAAGAATTTACTAACAGGTCAATGCAATATTAAACGTGTTAAAATACATTATTTTTTTTCATTCTTTTTGATATCACAAAAGGGGGAGAATTTTGGATAAACACAACATCAATATTTAGGGGGAGTTCATTTTATTGAGGGAGAAAATTATATGGGTCATTTGGATTTATAATTATCTTTTTAGTGGAAAGATTTTATTTAAAACTTTATAACGAATTTTGAAAGTTAATTTTGTTTTGTTTAAATACTTTTAATTACTTTATGGGTTTTGTTTTATGGGTTTTGTGATCATCAAAAAGGGGGAGATTTTTGAGCAACGTATTGTTTTCAAAAATGCGTATTAATGTTATTTAAGGGGGAGATTATTGAAAATAATACTCTGTCTCTTTATGATAATTTTGATGCTCACAAATACCCTTATTTATTTTCTAATGATTTCACTTAGTATTTTGTAGGAGATTATTAATTTATTTTACTCATGAAATAACGAGAATTTATTACTTAGCACGGAATCTGTTTTAGCGTGTTATGGAAACACTGTTCACATCTTACGTAGATGAATATAGCGCAGAATCTGTTTTAGCGCATTCTGGAATCACCGTTCATACCCTACATGGATAAACGTAGCGTAAGGATGAAAAGTGTGTATACTTTTTGAAGTATGATAAAAGTATGGTTAAACAACCATACATTTTTCAGAAAAGTATGGAAGGAGAACCTTAAGTTTAGAAGGAACCTTACGTTTTATTATCAGCAAAGTATGGAAGGTGAACCGTACGTAAATTCTAAGTGATAAGTTTGTTTCTCAAAAGTGTGGTTCATTAACCTTACTTTTGTAAACAACCATACGTTCTTGGAAAAGTATGGATCAAGTAAAAGTATGGATCTTTTACCATACGTTTGAATGATGAAGAAAAATTACGTTTATGATCAACCCTATGTTTGTTATCAACCCTACATTTGAAGACAATGTTATTAACCCTACGTTTGGAAGCCACATTATCAACCTTACGTTTGGCGTCAGAATATTCGACATACATGTTTTATGTACAACGATCCGTAAGCTAATTTCTTGGTGGATTTCAAGCCTGATTTAAAGGAATTTTAAATTACGAATTTGACTGATTCAAAGCCGTTTTATTAATGGATCTAAGATAGAATTAAAAGGAGCTTTTTATGCCGAGTCTTAAGGGAAGTTACGACTTGTCTGTAAATTCAAATATTTGAATATTGCGAATCAGAAGGCTACTTTTATGGATCTAAACGTGCAGGAGATATGCATTATTATTTATGATCTCTATGAAACGCAAAAATAAAATGAATGATGAGGTGATCAATATTTTATTATTAAAAATGTGGAAAACAGAGATTACAACTATTCACGATTGATCTACTGATTCAATAGGAGCGTAAAAGCTCTGTTTGTTCAAAAAGAAGGAACTCGATAGAAGATTCACCTATTCTACATTGAATATCTACTGTGGATCTACTACTGTTGAGTTTGTGAACTATATCTCTATATCTACTATAACTGGATCAACTCAGAACTGCTTCATCTTGAAGATCAATATTTCTAGATTCTTTGATCCATCTGCTGTCAATTGCATTCTGTTGCAATTGTGAAGATCAACTGGAAATTTCTTTCTGAAATTGTTTACTCTTGAATAACCAGCTTCTCGTTATAAGCTGTGTAGGTTTGTGTTTTAACTAGAAGGCTTTGTTTTTCCTTGAATTGTAAAGGTGTTAACTGGCTATACTCATTTGTGAATCGGTCTATGGAAAAGAGGACCAGATAGTGAAAATCACCAAGCTCGTGGAGTAGAGCATTGGTGGAGTGGACTAGGGGCTTTCTGTTCCCTGAACCACTATACATCTTTGTGTTCTTGTTTTTATTTTTTTCACTGCATGATCAAATCCGATAAAGTATAAAGGTCAGAACTCGTTCAAGAAAAGAGCTATTGGAAAAATTGCAAAAGACACAATTCACCCCCCTCTTGTGTATAATCTGTAGATTCAGATCCAACACACATGATGGTTTTTTTCAAATTAAGAAGAAATATTTGGGAATGGTGTGAGGAACCAATATTGATCAATTGATATATGAAATAATTTACCATTAACCTTTGGGTAGTGATTGATATTCTTGGGGAGTGGTTTACCCTTAGTTATTATAGGAGTTCTATCTTTATTGAAATTAATAGTTAAGGCAATAGATAGTCCCAATTGTGATAAATACATGGTCTGGATTGGGATTTTAGAATAGGAGGGGAGAGTTTTCCAACCTTATAAATGTTGATAAGGAGGAGACAAGGTTCCCTACTTTGTGTTATTGGCTAAGTAGAGAATGGGTTCCCCTATAGTGTTATTAGTTAGGAGGAGATTAGGTTTACATTTTTAGAGATGATGTATTTTATCCAATGTGGTATTGAGTGGTTGGGTTCATAGACTGTTAGGTAGTGAGACTTGAGTGATGAACCTATTGAATATGATATAACCCTATGATATGTGACATTCAGGATGACCGCAAGGTTTGAGTTCCACTTAAGGAATGTGCTTATAATTTTTTTACAAGGTCTTATAAACTAATTTATTTTCCCAGTTGGGATTTATTTTGATGTTATTCAGGATATTGTCATGGGTTTCTACAAATGGTATGATGGAAAACAAAAATTTGGGTTAGATAGTCGGAGGAAAATTGGAGGAGCCACTAATTTCATGCGATAGAGTATAGTATCTTCTTCTAGGGTTTCACCTATGGGATGAAAATGACCATGAAATACACTTTTAATGATGATATGAGATATTATTTAAGGTATAAATCTATAATTATAGTGTTATATGATTATGAGATGGGATGTAACCCCATGATGATTTTTGATATATGTGATAGAGATGAAGGTGATCTGTGTATAATCCGACATATATCTCTGGCGAGGAACTGTAAGGTGATATAGGGTAGGTAATGAGAGACGGGAATGTTCATTTTTTGGGTGGATTCATATTTTTTTTCCCATTTTTTACCATATTTCATTCTTTTTATATATTTGTTTTTTGGCCCTCTTAGACTGTTCTTTTTGGTTTTTATTTTCACTTGATGGTTGATAGAAATAGTTGATCCCTCTATGATTTTCTATTGTTGTGTATCTTGATGAAACTTTTATTCCCTAATATATTTTAGGTTTTTATTTTTGATGGAAAGTGGGATGATTGATGTGTTAAGTAGGGATTTGATAAAGAGTCATTGTGTATCTGAGGTGATACCTCTTAGTCTAAATGTCTAATAAGATGAGGGTGACTGTGTGATATTCCTTATTAGGATACGAGGGGATACATGTAATTGTTTATAGGAATATGAGAACTAACGTGAGTTTGGTAGTACTAGTATAAGTATTTGGGGTACATGTATCTCCTTCTCCATGATGACATCGAGGCATGGCTTTTCATGAGCCCGTATGGGTTATATTTCTATGTGGGTTGAGTGAAACTAAAATACATAATTTCTCCTTTATCCACTTGATTACTATCACTCAATAAGAGGTTGTGAGTGGGGGAATCCCACTAGGTTGTTTTACACACCCCCTACTGAAATAAACAATACAGTTGTCATTGTTTGTAGGTAGACCTCATGTTTTATGGAAAAAACAAGTATCATTTTAAAGAAGAAGTTATGGCTCGAGATGAGCTCTATCGTGGAGGTTGGAGTTTCAACAATATCTTGTCAGGGGAGTTGGGATAGTTCCCATTAGGTACTTTTATTTATATATTTAAGTTTTACTACATATGTATTGGCCAAGGGGTTAACCTATTACTTTTTATTATTTCTATTGTGATTTATTTATTAGGATACAACTATGATTCATATATTTTTCATCACAAAATATATTTTATTTTATATACTAAAATGAAGGACTTCCATTTGGAACCCTATTTTATGTCTATAGGTTTTAGGTATATTCGATATATGGAAATTTCAAGCCATTTTTTTTGTATATTTCAGAATGAATCATATGTAATTTCCTTAAGTTCATAGTCTCCCCATGATTTTTTCAAGGCCTTTCCATTAGTTGATATACTTTAGCATAATAGAGGTTTTCCATAGGTCCAGCAAAAGTCTAGCTTGAGTATCATTTGAAATGAATAGTTCATGATATTATAATAATCATACATGGTGAATTAGTTTTTTATTTTTGATTCATTAAATCAGTATAAATATCATTCAATATATTTTTAGTCATAAAACATGTAGTTTAAACATTGGGGTATGATTTTTTACTTTAAGAAAACACATTTTAGGTTAATAAGTATTATTTTTCTATATAATTTTTTATCTATATTATAATATTCAAAATATTCTTACTTTATTATTTAAGGATAATAATCAATATTTTTTTTTTACATTTTTTACACTTTAATTAATTTAGTATATTTTTGTTTAAATAAGTTTTTTGAGGCTTAAAACAAGTGTTTTGTTATTTGAATTTCTTTGCAAGGTATATTTTTTAGATGATCCTTTATATTTATATTTTTTTATTTTCATATGTTTGGTGCTTCATAAATAAAAAAAATATGTTTTTCAATACTAAAATGATTTTCAAATGGTGAATTTTTTTGTGACTTGTGAAAGCACATGACATGTGTTCGATAAAACATTAAGAAAAAAATAACATAAATATTTAATAATTAGACTTTTTGCTCATTTCTGTGACTTTTTCACGTATAGAAGATTTGTTCTATGAGATTAACTTTTATATTGAAAAATATTTTTTTATAATCCAAAGATATATTTTATATCCAATTTCTACATTGCAATTTATATTTCCTGTTTGAATTTGTGAACTGTCACATTTTAAATAACCAATTTCATTTTCTTTTTTTTCATTCAAGTGATCGATCACATTATTATATATTTAAAATTAGGACATAAAAAAATTAGGATATATGACTTATGTGAAATAAAATATATTCATTTGATAATAAAAATGTTTTTATGTGAAGTTTCATATTTTGATATATTTTATAAAAAAGTAAACTTATTTTCATTTTTAATAAATTTATATGTTACATATTGTTTTTGACTTAAATTATTTTAAATTGTATTAAATAATGTTAATATAATACTATATTTTCATGAAATGGTCTCAAAAAATCATTATAAGAATTCTTCTCAAAATTATAAACATACATGAATTACAAAGTGATTTGAATTTTTAAATTAAAAAAATTATAAACATGACATTTCTAATAAAAAATATCATCAAATATGTACGTATTTGTAATTTCATTAACAAAATTATAGATAAAAAATGAGATGTATTTCTTTAATTACTCATATTAAGAGTGTTTATTTAGTTCTTTTTTGTTGTTATTTTCTTCCGAAGGTAATAAAATATTATCTTGCAATCTAATTTGAATGTAGGAATCAGAAAAATGAACTTCAAATTTAGTTATCAATAATTTTAATAATTTTTTAAACGAATTATTGTAATAAAGGTTTACTTGTGGTGATTTCCCCTATTGTAGATTATGTTTTATAATGAATTTTTTTAATTTCACTTCTTTTAATGATAGATTTAAATTATTGATGATCAAGTTTTCCCTATTTTTTCCAATAGAAGATAAATATTAATTAAATCATTAAATTTCATGTAATATATAGCTGAAAAGTTAAAATACATATAATCTCCTATGAATAATTATTTTACTCATCATATATCACATTTTCCCTTTTCTTTGTAGAGTTATAATATGAAATTATTGCCACAATTATGTTAGAAACTATTAATTTTAAAGGAACTTCAAATTTAATTGGATGACTAGAAATATGATTTTATTTTATTTTTATATAAAATTCATATTGATTATCTTCCCTTTTATTTAATTTCTTTTATTTTTTTTATTTTTTTGAAATAAAAGTAAAAAATAGGTTTGATAAAAATGTATTATTGGTAAGAATGAATTTTCATATAAAATTAATAATCTAAGAGGGATATTTAAGGAAGTTTAATTTTTTTTGTAGATTATATTTAATAGTTTTCCATTGGTACAAAATGACCAAGCATGAAGAATTTATAGTAATATTTGTTAAAGAAAAAATATATTATTTTTTAAATATTTGGTGTAATATAACATAGTTATTTAATATTCAAAAAATGAATTCATGTTTTATGTTAAAGTAGAAAAAATATTAAGTAACATGTTGATTTTTAATTCAAATTAATTTTTAAATGGATAAGATATGGTGTGATTTTTTTAATCTCAAAACGCGATTTCAGTTATTTTTTTAAAACATTGAAAAATGTTTATGATATGAATTTTCTTAAATAAAATTAATTTGTTAAAAAAGATTTTTTTATTTTTATTAAATAATTTTTTTAAATGGAGAAGACTTAGTATGATATTTTATATATATGAACTTGTGTTATGTATCCTTTTTAATAATAAATAAATTTTAAATTAATAATTTTTTGTTTTTTATAGTATTTGAAAATAAAAATGAGTTAATTTGACTCATTTAAACATAAAAAAATATGTTGTTAGTATATTTTAAAACAAAACATAATTATTGGATGATTAAAACACGTGTTCAGGTTATGTATTTAATAAAGGGAAAAATATTTTTTAAGTAATATATTTTTTCTTTTCTTTAAAACAATTAATTAATGGAGGATAATAATTTTTTAACTATGGAAATTTCCTCTATGGAATGTTTTAGGAAATTAAAATATTAATTTAATAATTTTATGTATATATTTTCCAAAAACATAGGGAATTTGTTAAACGGGGTTTTTAGTGTATTTATTAAATTTTTAAGAGTTAGATTGTTTTTTAACACAAAACATATGTTATTTGATTTTTTTTGTAAAATGAAAGATAATTATTAAAATACAAGAACAAATTATCATATTTTTTATTTCTATGTATGGCATATCATTTGATATCTAACATTCCCTTTGCTTTGTTTTATCAAGAATTTTAAATGGAGAATACTCAATGTAATTTTTCAAAGCCGAAACCATATTTTCTATTAAATATTCAATATATTTAACGCATTATTCAAAAAAATATGTATTAGAAATGGATTATTAGTGATAATTTTTAAAACCATTTTTAAACAAAGAATATTAATTTTTATTTTAAAATATAGCAATAGTTTGGTATAAAAGTTGTTGTATTTTTTATATTTTTCTATTTAGTGATAGTTTTGATAGAACTACTATGAAATATTTTTTTAAAAATAAATTAACTCCGACCCCCACTCCCACTCGACCATCACTGCCCTAGACACCCACCCCCTCAGCCCCCTATCTAAAAACTGATTAGTGGGCCCCTAACCCACTACATAAATTTTGTCCCTGACCCGCTGCCTCTTTTTAATGATCACCAATCACCATACCCGACAACCCCTGATCCCCCTATGACAACCCTGCTTTTTAATACAACTTAAACATGCTTTATTACATAAAACTTCACTTGATACAACAAAGAAGATCGAGAGGTTTAGTGTCTTTGGGTCTTAGGATCATTACATAAAAACTTTAAACATGAAATACAACATATTTATTGAAAACTTCCTTTACATGACCACTACATTCCTTTATACTTAGCATTGCATGGGATAACCTGAGGACATGTATAAGAAAAGGGTGAGCTGTAAAGCATAGTAAGGGAGTACACATGGAATAACATGAGGAGTACAATACATGTTAGGCAACAGGAATATCAATAGAGAATAAAAGAAACATGAACAGAAAGGCATGATAAAGCATGGTAATCATAACATGGAAATGTGGCAACAACACTTAACATTGAATTAGCATGAGCCAAGGCTCATTGCACATGGAGCATGAGTAAACCCTCATTGCACTTGAAGCACGAGTAAACCCTCGTTGCACTTGAATTAGCATGAGTCAACACTCATTGCACTTGACGTATAATGATACTATACTTTACCCAATGCATTGGAGCGCTATAAGGGCGCACCCTTCTTAAACATTTAATTTCATGCATAAGTGTGCCACATGGATCATAAAACATGGATTCATAAAACATAATCATTTATTCCACGATAAAGGAATGTGGAATTCATACATGAAACTTTATAATCAATAAGTAAATGTGCAAAAAGGTGAATACCCTTGATGGAGAAATGGGCATGGTATTCACTACACAATGACATTGGCTTAGAAAATCGGTGTGATTTCGGCAGCGTAACGGCGTGACATAAGAATTCATAAAAAAAGTTGATGAGAAAGAAAGGGGTTACTCATCATATTTACATGTAATGGACAGTAATGAAGTCAAATAGATATATGTCCCAACAATTTTAATGGAATTTAGATTCATGATACAAATGTATTGCTTGAATGTAAAAGAGGAGAGAGAAGTTCCTTTCGGAATTTCGGCATAGTAATGGGCGTACATTAGAGGCATTTAATGAGAGAGAAATGGGTCTCCCATCATTCAAACAATAATAGGGTAGTATGGGGGAGGTGTGAAACCATACCCCAACATTCATAATTGAAGAAAAAGGGCAACACAACTTAATGAAAATTGACAAAAATGAGAAAGGAAGAAAAAACCCTTACGTGGAAGTGTGCTTACAAAGGATAGATAGAGGCTTGTGAGAGGCTTCTTGGGAGCTTGGGGAACCTTGAGAGGATTATAGATAGAGTAGGGAAGAGGTTGGACGAACTCCAAGGGCTTTGAGTGAGGAGGAAGTGGGATCTTGGGTGGGTTTATATAGGAAAGGTGAGAGAATTCTTTATTATTTAGGTTTGGGACCCCTTATATTAAAATAATCCAAACCACAAACCATCCCATGGTATTTGCCCATGGTTTCTGGAAAAGGAAAGATGAAAACAATATTTTACAAGGCCAAGGTCCGAACTTATTAAAAAATTATGGTTGCTTATGTGGAGGTGAGTCACACTCCCATGGAAATTAATTTAAAAAGGCAAAGTGTTGAATAAGTCTTGAGGGCTCCATTAATGATTTGAAAAGTAAGTCAAACAAATCCAAAATCACATTATTTTAATGATAAAACACATATTGGCCGAACATAATGATTATGGTATTTTATTACATCACCATTGGGTCATTATGATGTCATAAAACACATTATATATTTAAATGGTATTTAATTTTTACCCAAAAATTTGACTGTCTCAGAAAATTATGAAAAATTCACCGTTGGATAATTTCGACGTCCTGATTCCAAAAATAATATTTATTTTATCTGAATAATTTTCTAAATATGTGAATTTTCACTTTTAAAATAAAAACCGACATTTATAAAAAATTCACGGGTTTTGACAGAAATGGATTTCAAATCTTAATAAAAATTTTAATTGCATTCATAAAATTATAAGGTCATTTATATTTAATAAAAATAAATTTAATATTAATAATAATATTTTATTAAAATATTATTTAATTCAAAAAATCCCTTAATTAAATAATAACCAAAAACACCATTTGTACTTTAAAAACTATTTACAATGTATCAAAAATGACTAGAAATTATATTCATTATTATATAAAAAAATAATGCACATGAACATAGTACTACTTATTTGTTACATAACCACTTAAAATAGCCTCATAAGACCTAAGGGTAAGGTATGCGATGGTGACAGACTCTTGGGGCGGCTCAGATAACATCGCTCGAGTGGTAATCTCTATCAACTTCCACTTTTCCCGTAGACGGTCCCGGTCGAGCTTGACATAATGAAGATCAGCTTGAGCTTGGTCAAGGGCGAAGCCAAAAGATGCCACCACTTTTCCGAGCTCTGACAAATGGGCTTCGTATGGGGAAATTCTACTGGATGAGTCCATCGCTTCCTTTGTTTGAGTAAAATTGGGTTCGTTAAATCCATATATTTATACTACTCAAGTGATCACTGTTCAATGGCTATAAAAGTAACGGTCACAAATCTTAACATAAAACTAAATAAGTTGACATTTTATAAAAACATTTTTCATAAGGAAACATTTAACTAGATCAAGAGGGATTTTCCATTAATGAAACTTTGGGTCGTTACAATATTCCCCCCTTAAGAAATTTCGCCCTCGAAATTTTCCTTTTCCCACACTAAAACAAATGTGGGTAACCCAGCTTCATCACATCCTCCGACTCCCAAGTTGCTTCTTCAAACTTGTGGTTTCTCCACAACACCTTGACGAGGGGCATTGTCTTATTTCGTAGAACTTTTTCTCTACGATCTAAGATCTTCATTGGTTGCTCCTCATAAAAAAGATCATCTTCCAATTGTACCAACTCAGAAGAGAGTACATGTGAAGGGTCCGGTATGTACTTCCTTAAGAGGGATACATGAAAGACATCATTCACCTTGGACATAGTAGGTGGAAGTGCTAGTCGATAGGCCACAACCCCAACACGATCAAGAATCTCGAAGGTGCCGATGTACCTTGGACTTAACTTCCCTTTCTTTCCAAACCTCATGACCTTCTTCCACAGAGAAATGCATAAAAACACCATGTCTCTGACTTTAAACTCAAGGTCTCGTCGATGATTATTTGCATAACTCTTCTGTCGACTTTGGGCTGCCTTGATATGCTGCTGAATGGTTTTCACCTTCTCCACCATTTCTTCGACCATTTCTGGTCCAAGCAGCTTACGTTCACCGACCTCATCCCAACATGCCGGTGTTCTACACCTTTTCCCATACAGGGATTCATATGGTGTCATTTGGATGCTCGAGTGGAAACTATTATTATAAGAGAACTCAACCAGAGGAAGATGTTGATCCCATCCTCCTTTAAAGTCCATTGATCATTCTCTCAACATGTCCTCAAGTGTTTGGATAGTCTGCTCGGATTAGACATCAGTTTGAGGATGATAGGCCGTACTGATGTTCAGTTCAGTATTCAGAGCATGTTGTAGACTCTTCCAAAACATAGAGGTGAATCTTGGATCTCAGTCAAACCCAATAGATAGTGGTACTCCATGCAACCGTACCACATCCCTGATATATATCCGTGCCAGTTGATCCAAAGAGAAATCCTCTCGAATAGGAATGAAGTGTGCAGTCTTTGTAAGCCGATCCATAACAACCCAGATTGCATTGTTGCCTTTGGATGTCCTTGGAAGTCCGGTGACAAAGTCCATGGTGATGTTCTCCCATTTCCATTCTGGTATGGGCAATGGTTGCATCATCACCTTAGACTTCTTCCTCTCTGCCTTCACTTGCTGACACACCAGGAACATTGATGTATATTCAGCGATCTCCTTCCTCATATTATCCCACCAAAAGTTTTCTCGAAGATCTCGATACATCTTTGTGCTACCTGGGTTAATAGAGAGTGTTGAACTATTTGCATCATCCAAAAGTTCCTTCTTCAGCTCCAGACTTGATGGAATACATAGTCTTTTCCCAAACCGCACAGTTCATTCTTCATTAACATTAAACGCCGAGGATTTCCCCTTTTTGATAGCTTCCACTTTTTCTTGAATTGCCACATCATCCTTTTGAGCATCCTTTAACCTTTCCAAAAGATATGGTTGAGAAATCATTTGTGAAATGATTGATGATGTTCCCTTCTTTATGATTCCCACGTCCATCTTCATCAAGTCTAAGAAGATTGGATCCTTCTCAATTCTCATCATTGATAGAATCGCTGGATCCTTTCTACTTGGGGCATCTGCCACCTTGTTCGCCTTCCCAGGGTGGTAATGTATTGAACAGTCATAATACTTGATGAGCTCTATCCATCTTCTTTGGCGCATATGAAGCTCTTTCTGTGTGAATATATATTTAAGACTCTTGTGGTCAGTATATATCTCACATTTCTCTCCATAGAGATAATGCCGCCAGATTTTCAAGGAAAAGATCACAGCCGCCAACTCTAGATCATGCGTTGGATAGTTTCGCTCATGGATTTTCAACTGCCTTGAGGCATAGGATATCACTTTATCATTCTGCATCAGCACACATCCTAAGCCCTTTTTCGAAGCATCACTGAATACCAAAAAAGCTCCCCACTTGTGGGTAAAGTGAGCAAATGTGTAGTGATAAGCCTCCTTTTCAACTCCTTGAAGCTTTCTTCACATTCATCACTCCAAGCAAACTTTACTCCATTTCGAGTTAGCTTGGTAAGAGGGTTGGACAATCGTGAGAAATTTCTCACAAATCTTCGATAATATCCAGCTAACCCCAAGAAGCTACGGATATCAGTTACCGATGTTGGCCTCGGCCATCCCAAAATTGCATCTGTTTTGGAGGGGTCCACAGATATCCCATTGCTTGTGATGATATGGCCCAAGAATGAGACTTCTTTCAACCAAAACTCACACTTTCTATACTTTGCATAGATCTTATCCTTGCGCAAAGTCTCTAGTACAGTTTTTAAATGATCCTCATGGTCCTCCTTGGTTTTGGAGTATATTAGAATATCATCTATAAAGACTACCACAAATTTGTCAAGGTAATCTCTAAAGACTCTATTCATCAAGTCCATGAATATTGCTGGAGCATTGGTGAGTCCAAAAGGCATTACTATGAATTCATAGTGCCCGTACCTTGTACTAAAAGCAGTCTTGGGTATATCTTCCTTCTTCACCCTTACTTGATAATATCCCGACCGCAAGTCCACCTTAGAGAAGTATTGTGCTCCACGCAACTGATCAAACAAGTCATCGATTGTTGGGAGAGGATACTTGTTCTTTATCGTGATTTTGTTAAGTTCACGATAATCGATGCAAAGCCGCATTGACCCATCCTTCTTCTTGACGAAGAGGACTGGTGCACCCCATGGTGATGCACTTGGGCATATAAACCCTTTATCCAGGTTCTCCTGTAGTTGTTTCTTCAGCTCTTCAAGCTCAACAACAGCCATTCTATATGGAGTCTTGGATATTGGTAGCGCCCCAGGTATAAGTTCAATTGAGAACTAAACATCTCTTCTTGGAGGAAGACCAGTAAGTTCCTCGAGAAACACTTCAACGAATTCCCTCACAATAGGCATTTCTTCAAGGGTGGTTTCTTCCTTGGACTCAATCATCTAAGCCAGATATGTGTGTTCATAAGGCAGTAATATCCATGCTTGAGATGATGGAGATAAAGGAGATTCATCTTCCTCCTGACACTTGTAAATAATCGGGGGTCGATTCTCCATATGGAGTGTGATTTCCCTCTCCCGACAATTTATGTTTTCTCTATATAAGGAAAGCCAATCCATGCCAAGAATGGCATAAAATTCCACCAGAGGGAGTATGATGAGGTTCTCCGGGAAATTCAATCCACAGATTATAACAGGGGAGGACTTATACTCATGGGATGCAATGATTGCCCCATTTGCCGTACTCACCGACATCTTTACATCCATGATTTGTGGTGGTGCTGGGATTGTTCTACTAAACTTTTGAGATATAAAAGAATGCATAGAACATGAATCAAAAAGTACGTTCGCTATTCTTGAATGAATAACTAGCCTAACTGTCAACACTTCGTTGTTGGGGTTCACTTCAGCAGAAGTGATGGAAAAAGCTCTTTCTTGCTGTCTTGGAGGTTGTTGGTTGCCTCCGAAAACCCTTGGATTAGGGCACTTATTTGAAAAATGACCCGGTTCTTTGAATTTGTAGCATTGAACAACGCGTTGAGGTTCGAACAGAGCGTTCATCTCCTCTATCGCAGCTGCGGGTCCTTCTTGCCGACAGTTAATAGCTAGGTGCCCTTCCCTTCCACACTTGAAGCATTTTCTCGTCCCCCTAGGCAATTTCCAGGGTGCTTCTTTCCGCACTTTTGGCAAGTGGGGTGCTGGAACTTCTTAGCACCGTTGGATTTATCCATCGGCCCACTAGCATTAAATTCCACCTTATGCTTCTTGTCCCCATGATACCCCTGTGATTCTCCAATCTCCATTTCAACCTTGAGGGCACATCGGACAATTTCCTCATAGCTTTCGAAGTCACGGATCGCTAATTCTTTCCGCAAGCTAGGCTTCAGCCCACCAAAGAAGCAGTCAACCTTGCATTCGGGGGTAACGACAATGCCGGAAGCGTATCGTACAAGCCTTGGGAATTTTTCCTCGTATGCTCCCATAGATTCTTCATATTTTTGCTTGAGGGAAAGGAAGTCCCTTTCCATATTAAGACGGAGGGTGTGAGGAAAATATTTATCGAAAAATATCTTATGGAATTCCTTCCATTCCAAAGCCTCGATCTCCTCCTCAGGCTTCGTATTTTTGATCAACGTCCACCATTTATCAGCTTCACCCTCCATACAATAAGCCACCAGGAGAACCTTCTCTTGTTCATAACATTGGAGGATGGAGAATATCTTTTCAATGGAGTTGATCCATTGCTCAGTGATTGTGGGATCAGATGATCCACTAAAAGTAGGAGGCCTTTATATCATGAAGATTTCAATAGCGACTTGTTCTTTCATAGGGGGGGGGGGTTAAACGTTCCTCTTGACCCGTGTTTATATTCAAAACTTGAGTTATCTGAGAGAGAAGCATGACAAAGTTCACGATTCCCGCTCCCATTGGATTGAGAATCTCATTAGTACAATCATCACACTGATCTTCACAACGGTTGTTATCCCGAGTTCTCCTATTACCGGCCATTGGCTGGAATAAAAGGAAAGTTAGGGGTAACACATAAAGGGTAATCTAAAGACAAAGGTTGATGACTTATAGATACACTTTAATCTCTTTAACTCATGAGTCTATAGGATTCAATCCAGGCTTTTCATGATCTACCTTCTAACATATATTCTTAGGGGAATTTTTCCCTCAATAAGGGTTCATACTAAGCTTGTGAATTTATCAAAACATATCCCCCGGGAGTGTCGTAACCAAGAGTGCAACAAGGCCCGTTGTCGTGCACTAGTTCCCATTCGAGTCTAGCTCAAAGCGGTGTTTTCAGGTTTTACCCCTAGGATACATCTGTGCCAGAGCCGCCTCTACCTGCTCGTATCCAGACATGGATGTATTTTCTTGATAAACCACTTACTCAATACATACCAAAACATAGGGATGTTTTTGTTACACTTAGTCTTGTATCTAAGGCTTTAATAGGGTTTCCTAATCCCAAAAATAACTAAGCCTACCCTCTGATACCAACTATGACAACCTTGCTTTTTATTACAACTTAAACATGTTTTATTACATAAAAATTCACTTGATACAACAAATAAGATTGAGAGGTTTAGTGTCTTTGGGGCTTAGGATCATTAAATAAAAACTTTGAACTTGAAATACAACATCTTTATTGAAAACTTCCTTTACATGACCACTACATTCCTTCGTACTTAGCATTGCATGGGATAACCTGAGGACAAGCATAAGAAAAGGGTGAGCTGTAAAGCCTAGTAAGGGAGTACACATGGAATAACATGAGGAGTACAATACATGTTAGGCAATAGGAATATCAATAGATCATAAAAGAAACATGAACATAAAGGCATAATAAATCATGGTAATCATAACATGGAAATGTGGAAACAACACTTAACATTGAATTAGCATGATCCAAGGCTCATTGCACATGGAGCATGAGTAAACCCTCATTGCACTTGAAGCACGAGTAAACCCTAGTTGCACTTGAATTAGCATGATTCAACACTCATTTCACTTGACGTATCATGATACCATACTTTACCCAATGCATTGGAGCGCTATAAGGGCGCACCCTTCTTAAACATTTCATTTTATACATAAGTGTGCCACATGGATCATAAAACAAGGATTCATAAAACATAATCATTTATTCCACGATAAAGGAATGTGGAATTCATACATGAAACTTTATAATCAATAAGTAAATGTGCATAAAGGTGAATAACCTTGATGGAGAAATGGGCATGGTATTCACTACACAATGACATTGGCTTAGAAAATCGGTGTGATTTCGGCAGCATAACGGCATGACATAAGAATTCATAGAAAAGGTTGATGAGAGAGAAAGGGGTTACTCATAATATTTAAATGTAATGGACAGTAAGGAAGTAAAATAGATACATGTCCCAACAATTTTAATGGAATTTAGATTCATGATACAAATGTATTGCTTGAATGTAAAAGAGGAGAGAGAAGTTACTTTCAGAATTTCGGCATAGTAACGGGTGTACATGGGAGGCATTTAATGAGAGAGAAATGGGTCTCCCATAATTCAAACAATAATAGGGCAGTATGGGGGAGGTGAGAAACCATACCCCAACATTCATAATTGAAAAAAAGGGCAACACAACTTAATGAAAATTGACAAAAATGAGAAAGGAAGAAAAAACCCTTACTTGGAAGTGTGCTTCCAAAGGCTAGAGAGAGGCTTGTGAGAGGCTTCTTGGGAGATTGGAGCACCTTGAGAGGATTCTAGAGAGAGTAGGGAAGAGGTTGGACGAACTCCAAGGGCTTTTAGTGAGGAGGAAGTGGGAGCTTGGGTGGGTTTATATAAGAAAGGTGAGAGAATTCTTTATTATTTAGGTTTGGGACCCCTTATATTACAATAATCCAAACCACAAACCATCCCATGGTATTTGCCCATGGTTTATGGAAAAGGAAAGAGGAAAAAAATATTTTACAAGTCCAAGGCCCGAACTTATTAAAAAATTAGGGTTGTTTATGTGGAGGTGAGTCACACTCCCATGGAAATTAATTTAAAAAGGCAAAGTGTTGAATAAGTATTGAGGGCTCCATTAATGCTTTGAAAAGTAAGTCAAACAAACCCAAAATCACATTATTTTAATTATAAAACACATATTGTCCGAACATAAGGATTATGGTATTTTATTACATCACCATTGGGTCATTATGATGTCATAAAACACATTATATATTTAAATGGTATTTAATTTTTACCCAAAAATTTGACTGTCTCAGAAAATTATGAAAAATTCACCGTTGGATAATTTCGACGTCCTGATTCCAAAAATAATATTTATTTTATCTAAATAATTTTCAAAATATGTGAATTTTCACTTTTAAAATAAAAACCGACATTTATAAAAAATTCACGGGTTTTGACAGAAATGGCTTTCAAACCTTAATAAAAATTTTAATTGCATTCATAAAATTATAAGGTCATTTATATTTAATAAAAATTAATTTAATATTAATAATAATATTTTATTAAAATATTATTAAATTAAAAAAATCCCTTAATTTAATAAAATATAATTCTTAATTAAATAATAACCAAAAACACCATTTGTACTTTAAAAACTATTTGCAATGTATCAAAAATGACTAGAAATTATATTCATTATTATATACAAAAATAATGCACATGAACATAGTACTACTTAATTGTTATATAACCCCTTAAAATAGCCCTATAAGACCTAAGGGTAAGGTGTGTGATGATGACAGACTCTTGGGGCGGCTCGGATAACATCGCTCGAGTGGTAATCTCTATCAACTTCCACTTTTCCCGTAGACGGTCCCGTTAGAGCTTGACATAATAAAGCTCAGCTTGGGCTTGGTCAAGGGCGAAGCCCAAAGACGCCACCTCTTTTCCGATCTCCAACAAATGGGCTTCGTATGGGGAAATTCTACTGGATGAGGCCATCGCTTCCTTTGTCTGAGTAAAATTGGGTTCGTTAAAGCCATATATTTATACTACTCAAGTGATCACTGTTCAACGGCTATAAAAGTAACTGTCACAAATCTTAACATAAAACTAAAGAAGTTGACATCTTATAAAAACATTTTTCATAAGGAAACATTTAACTGGATCAAGAGGGATTATCCATTAATGAAACTTTGGGTCGTTACACCCCCTCCCTTGATGCTGACTGTGGTGATTCCCCTAAACAATATTCTATATGGACATTGATCTATTTTCCCTATTTCCTAATTACCACAACCCCCAATGGTGGTTGAGCCACAATTATTTCTCAATTACCCTATCCTCTTCCCTGACTCCACATTTTCCCATAATTTTTCCTGAGTAAGATCTTTCTAGGCTTATATCCTAGACCTCCATGTTGTTTCTTTCCCTATCTTCACCTTAGAGACATTATTCCATGAAATTAGACCCTATTTTTTAAGGGGTAATATTTATTTATTTATATTTTTTATGTTTACCATGTCATATTGAATCTTTTTAATGTTAAATTTTTTTCTATCTAATCAAGACACTACCCTAGTCAATGATGATGTTGGGTGATGTTAAAAATTGATTATATTTGTATGATTAAACATTTATATCTTTATATTTTAATATATAAGGTGAAGTGTCAAAATCCAATACCTATGGATAAAAGTTGGATTAAATTTACTCAAAGCACACCTTGGCATGACAAGGATTTGGAAACATTTATATATTATGAAATTTCAATCCATTTAGTGGATGGTAGAATAAAATTTACATGGCCGAATTGTGAATTAATGTGATGGTCAAATAAAAAATGTAAATTAGCACTTGATATTGAAATAGTTTCCTTCTTAATTTGTACGTTGGATTTGGAATGGTGAATCTAATGTTAAGGAAAATCTAAATAATAACTATCCTATCAACTAAGCACAAAGTGACACGCTATTTGAGAATTCAGTTTGAAACTTGATAAATGGTGCATTTGGATTTTCAGGATACAATGTAAAATATTTTAATATATCAATAGAACATTCAGGTGAAAATAAGTAGGTTAATATTGATCAGAACTTTAGTGAAAAAACGAGTTTTATAAATCCATTGAAGAAGGAAAATAAGAACTGTATAAAGGGCATGACAAGCCTTCAAAGATGTCTTTTTATACTTATGTTATATCATATCATGTCTCTCTATTGAATTACTAAATAATTAGTTTCCATTATTTTAGAGTTTCTTCAGGATTCCTTTAGTGAATCTAAAATCTCGGAATCATTCTATGAGGCGAAGAAAATTATCCACAAACTTGGGTTTGATTATAAAAAGACACATTAATTCCCTAATGATTGCATTCTTTACTTGGGATGTGCCTGGTAAAGAAGAATGAATAATATTTCATACAATTAGGTGGAAGTCAATGTTAAACAATGATAGTACAAATCAATGAAACACCAAGAAAAAGAAGAAGATGAAATATCCCACAAAGTTATTGCATTACTTTCCTCTAAAACCATGCCTGAAAAGACAATTCATGTCATCTAAGACTACATACAACATGAAGTGGCATGACCAGGATAGAAACAATGGTGGATTAATGAGTCATAAACAAGATTAAATATCATGGAATGTGTTTTATTCATTATATCTAGAGTATTCTTCAGATCTGAGGAATATATATTTGGGATTTTCTTTTTGTGGTTTTAATGCTTTTAGAACCTCAAGCACTAATTATAACATATGTTCAGTTTTTTTGATCCCCTATAATCTACCTCCATAGATCTATATGATTGAGAATTATTTCATTATTTTGATAATTATTCCTAGAAATAAAATACCTAGAAATGGTATTGATGTATACCTTAAACATATGATCAAATAATTGGAAGAATTATGGGATGATGGCATGGGAAAAACTGATTCATCAATGAGAAAACTATTCAAAATTCATGCTGCTTCAATGTTGAAAATTACTGAATTTCTTGGACTTGGAAAATTATATCATTGGAACACTCTTACTGGTTTGGATTTTCCTATATATAATTTTGATTTTGAAACACAACAATTACCTTATATTATAAAATTGGGTTTTATGTGTCATCATCAATTTCTTGATGCTTCTCATGAATTTGGGATTAAAAATACTCAATTGAATGGAGATATTGAGTTGAGAAAGTTACTAAATGTGTTATATAGTTTTGAAATATTGGGAAAATTAATGATTGTCACTATAGAATTTGGAAAATATAATCAAATTAAATAAAGGGGGAATGGGTATAAGGTACAATATCTAAAACCAATGGAACATAATTGTGGAATAAAATGAGTACATTTTCAGACTTCCTTTATGGGAGTTTAATTTGATATATCAAAATCTTATAAAAATATATTGAGAAGAATTAATGTGATAATGTAATTTGTAAATTTCATAATAATCAAGTTAAATAGAAGGATCACCTTACTGATTATAATGATTTAGAATCAATTAATATAAATCATGGTTTTTGGGAAAATAAGAATGGAAATTATCCTTTAACTATTTTTATAATGAGAAATCATGATAAATACATATTCCTTTCAACATTAAAGAATGAAAAGGTTCTATATCAATATTTAATTATAATTTCAAGGTGTATTGACTTAAAACACCAAAAGTTACATGGATTGAAAATTCAAGAATGACATATTCTGATGGAGTATTTATTTCTGTTGGAAATATGTAATAAGATACCTAAGAAATTAACTAAAATTCTAGTTGAGTAGTGTACCTAATTTAGAGAGATTTATTAAAAAACTATAAATCCAACTGATCTTGATAAAATTCAAGAAATAATTAATTTGACACTGTCATTTGGAGATGTTATTTACACCTTCATTTTTCACAGTCATGATTTATTTGACTATTAATTTGGTTGAAGAAGCTAAACTTTGTGGCCCAGTACACTATCGATGGATATATCCAATTGAGAGGCACATTAATATTATTTTTATTTTCCTTGATGAATTCAGTTTCATGAAATCATTATGTTAATTTTTTAATATTTTTCTTATTTTTTTCATCAGGTGCTTAGGCCATTTGAAATCATATGTGAGGAACAAAGATTAACCAGAACACTATCTTTCTGAAAGTTATACAACCAAAGATAGATTGATCTTCTAATTTGGATATTTTTATGGCATCAAGACTAGATTCAATCATGTATTCCTTTTTGACTACATATCCACTAATTCTCAATATGAAAACTAGTCATCGATATTTCAAACAATGGGATGACTGGTTGGAAAGGGGTCCAGTTTTAGACTAACTGAATTAGAGTTACTACGAGAAAATAGATATGTGCCACTCAATAGTCTTATTGAAGATACAATTATTGAATAATTTTGATTTCAAGTAAAGAGATGACTAAGGGTTCAAGATCAAAATGAGATGGAATTAAAAAAATATGTTAATAAGGATATTACTGAATGGTTCTCCATTCATGTAAGTATATACTCATATTCATATTATTGATGTATAGTTATTTTGGATATGTTAAAAGTAACAGCTTATATTTTCTTTTCTAGATAACAAATTTTGATAATTAAGTTGCAATATCAAATGATTTGAAATTTTTTGTTGGAGTACCTCTAGGGAAGGCTAAGATATTTGATTCCTATAATATTCATGGATTCAATTTAATACAATTTATCATGTGGAGTTATTTATAACTCCAAATGGAGGTGTATTTACACATTCATAGGTGGGATATAATGAAAGGATGTTTGATATAATATAATTATACTATCACGGTCAATTTTTAGTTATCTTATTCAAATACAAGTGGATCAACATTGATATGGTTATAATGAAATATGCGTTACATTTTACTTTTTTCAACTTCAATCTCTTGATCCATAACGATGAGAATGAAAATAATGATAAATTTATCTTATCTTCACAAGTGAAGATGGTTTATTGTGTAGAAGATGAAATATGTGAAATTTAAAGTCTTGTTATAAACATTAAATTGATATACTTGTATGATATGGGTGATAAAGGTTAATTGTTACTTTTTGAAAGTGATCCTTATCAACCACAAAACATTCAACAATTTTTTACTAATAATATTGAACTAATAAAACATAAAAGAGAGAGTGAGATTGAAGTAATCATGACAATAGAGGTTGATAAAAATTAATACAATGAAGATGAAGATAATTTAATGTATAAATTTGCAACAAATATATATTATAATTTCTCATTTATAAGTTTTTTGTATCTATGTATATATATTTGTATTTTTTCATTTTTTGTTAAAAAATTTACTTATACTTTTTTTATACATTGAATATATTCTAAACCATTGGAATTGTAGTAATTTTGAGAAAAAATAAATTTCATAGCTGATCAATATCTTATAGCACACCACCACTATCCTCATCTTCCGTGGATCTGAGCGATTCCATTAAACTTGAGACTTATAGTGAGCCAATAGATTTCGCAAATGTTATTGGTAGCCCACCATCTGATGCACCTCTAGCATGAGAGTAGTTAGTCACCTCACAATCTAGGAGATATTGGTGAGTTAAAATTACCGGTATGTATTTCAATTTATAAAAAACTATATATTTTATTAATTTTTAAGGAATATGTCAAAAAAATAAAGATAACAATAGAAGAGATATAAATATACACATCCGATGTATGATACCCAAAAGACTACAAGATTATCATTCTATTTGATGAGTTTGGTGTTCCAACTGGTGGTGAAGCTAGAGTCTATGTAGAAATTCTTAAGAAGCTTCCTTCTAGGATGAAAAGATTTCCTATTAACTATAAAAATTAGAGGCATATTTTCCCATCTTGAAAAAATGAGGTGTTTGATAACCAAGTAAAGGTAATTTTTATTTAACATCTACTGATAAATGTTTTAAAAGGAATGAATTAAATTATTAATATACATATAAAGTGTTATGTTTTTTAATTTCTAGATGAATCTTCATTTTAATTTCCCTAACACTATTTCACGCCTATGGAATCTGATTTAAAAAAAATGGATATATTTAAAATGGATATTATGGAATGAGTTCAATGACACATCTCTGGGATCTCAAACAATGTGTGAAAAAGTTCCTAAAGGTGTTCTCTTGAGCTGTGGAAGATATTTTTTGATATTAATTGACAATAATTTTATAACATTATATAACTGTTTAAAACATCTTAATAACATAAACACAAAAAAATTATTTTTTTTTATTAATGGTTATATTTTTAGTAGAAATTATCATAAAAGTAATATGAATAATGAGATACAATTCATTCTTCATATCACTGGGTCTCAGTGTTTTTTGGAAAAAATAAAAATATTGGCTATATTTTATCCATTATTTTTTATATTATTGTATTATAAGTAAATGTTTTTTTCCTAACTTATATATATATATATATATATATTTTATAATGGATAATGAATTAGGTCACTCCATTGGCCATACAAAGATGTTTCTTAAAGTTTACAGGAAAACCAAAGGTATATTTGTTAATAAACCTACCAGAGATATTGGAGTAAGTTATTTTTATTACTATTTAATTTTATTTCATTGCTATAAAAACATAATAATTGGAAATAAATTATAACAACAAACAAGCCACCTCATTAAATGGTGCCGACTACATGGATTCAATGGTTCCAATTAGCTATATTGGAACTATTTGATCCATGTAGTCAGATACACTTAATTGGGTTTATGACTTGTTTATTATTATAATTTATTTGTCATTATTTTTTAAAGTAATGAAATAACATTAAATTTTAATGAATAACTTCTAAATTAGATAATATTTTGAATTTAAAATGATTTAAAAAATCATTGTTAATATTTTTTTATGAAGATGTAAAAATTCAAGAAGCCTGAGATTTAAAACATTAGAAATCATCATCGATTTACTAGAAATATGAAGTTGCAATAGTTTTAGGGATGAAGCATACCAGACATGTATATGGGATGGGTTCTAGGTCCACTCCATTAGCTTTATTTAGTTGGGATTTTTCCACATTTAGTACTACACCCAGTTGTAATTTGAGTAGTTCCATTTATCATGAAGCAGATCAAGAAATTTCAAGGTCGAAATAAAAATTAAAATAATGTGAATATTATAGGAAAAATAAGATTCATGATAGATCATAATGGAAAATTCATTAGTTTTGGAATTTCAGAGGCTGATGGCCACAATCCTTGAGGAAATTTCCAACTCATACTATATAGGTAAATTAAAAATTCCATAGACTAATAACACATTTGTAAAGAAAAAATATAGCATCCCACAACACTCATGTATCTTATTTATTTCATCTCTCATAAAAATGATCATCTTCTAAAAATAATCGTAGCAGGGTACTAAGTCAAGAATATATATAAATAGAATCCATGTATGAATGAAATCAAATATCTATATGTATCTTGATAGAAACCATATGAGTTTTCATAGGATTATATGTTTCTTTAAATTTGGGATTCAATGAAATAATAATGTGATTAATAAATCATGTAATAAGAAATGAAATGAAAAGAAATATCAAATGGAAAGAATGAAATTTGGAGAAGTTTGAGTCATACCATCCACTTTGAGCGTTGGATTGATGTTCACTGGATTCCTACACATAAAAAATAAATTATGGATTGATTTCCTAATGTTTTAAAACAATACCAAATCATCTTCTTTGTTTTGAAAATGTGAAGTATGGTTTAAACTAAAATGAAACTTTTATATTTAAAACATGCACTTTATAGTGACCCAATATTTTATTACACTAATATTACATCATTTAGAAGATAAAAAACATAATAATATTACACAATGAGGATCCAAAGGATTATTGTCTTGTGAAAACTAGGACCATACATAAAATTTACAACTTCAAGAATACACATTTATTTAATTCCTTCTTCACTAGATTCTTATTGGCACTTGACCTCTCCTTAGAACATGTAGTCACCTAAGGATATTCATAGAAAAGGGGTGAGCTTAGAGCCTTGTAACTGGATAAATAAGGACATGAAACAATATAAAATGGGATGGGAATTATCATTATCATCATAACATAGGAATATGATCATAATCATGAGAGGAAATCTTAAGAGAATATTTGGAATGTGGAAATTCATAAACAATGAAACATCATCTCATAGTGGTAAACTACAACAAATAGTTGTGAACAATGATAACATCATGTTCATGCATTATTTTCCTTTAAATCATGATATTTATCACTTTACACAATGCATTGAAGTGCTGTATAATTCCAGGTTCACCCACCACATTCAAACATTCATATTGCGCTATAAAATTCCAGGCGCACCCATCACACCATAACATTTACATTATCATACATGCCACATAGAACATATGTCAAACATGAATATAAAAATAACCCATGTAAATAAATGGGTTTCACATAACAAGTAATACATTCAAAAACATTTCTTTCCCAACATATAGAGGGAATACCATTCTTTTCATAGAACAATCAATGATGAGTGAAGAAGAAATAATCTTTGAGAAGTAAAAAATCATGTGTTTATTTGAAAGAAGAGTTATTTTGGAAAACATTGGGGTTGTAATGATCATAATTAGAAAAAATTTATATCCTATAAAAGGTAATAGAATTACTAGGAAATGTTTTTAAGGTATACCCATATGGAAAATTGGGTTGAAGGAGCGAAAACTCAAATAAAGAGGGTTGGGTTTGAGAATTCCCCTTACCTTGTATCTAGAAGATTTATTCAATTTAATGTCATGTATAAAAACATTAGATTCAATAATTAAAAATTCCATAACCTTGTGTACATTATAATGGTTCATTAAGATTTCATTAAGTTATTTTATGGGCCTTTGTATGAGTTATAAATATTAAATCCATTGTTTGGGAATGTTCGTTTTTAGGGTTTCCTTATATGGTTCACTTGTATTCATGAATAGATGTTCGTGTAGAACATGGATAAACAAACAAAAATGATATTACATGTTTTTAACAATATTACTGGTGTTTAAATTATCTTATAATGAATTATTTTATACACCATGTGGATGAATCATTAGTTAAAATTTAATGATGATCATTTTAGGTTAATTTGGGCATTTTTTGGATCACAATGAACATGTTTTGTTTTATCATTTAGTAATATATAAATAAGTTAGTTCCAGAACATCAAATAGGAAATAATGAATATAAAATAATTTGTTTCAACCATAAAAATGGTTTCATGACCTTATCTAAAGTGTTAAATGAAAACGAAAATATATTATTCTTGAAGGTGATAAATTATCACCTCATGAACAACGTTTTCCTTTATAAAATGAAAAGAATAGGAGAAGGGGGTTGGATGATATATTATACCATTAGTATCATAAAATTATAGTATATGTAGGATACTTGAGTAACTATACCATTTGGATGAGTATAGGTGGGGAGACATTAAGAAAAGAATATGAAATTTAAAGGAAGTTAAAGGAAAAGAGAGAGGGGGGAGGATTACCTCTTGAATCCTCCTTAAGAAACCTTGAATTGGTCTTTTTATGAGACCAGAAGCTCTTGGAAGTGGAGAAGGGGCTAGGAAATATGTTTGGGAAAATTTTAGACAATTATTGAAGCTTAAGAGGTGTGAGGAAATGAGAGTGTGAAGGGTGGTATTTATAGTGGAGGGGAGAGGGGTTTTCTCAATATTATATTCATTAATTTATTATTTCTACACAAGATAAGTCATAGTAATGATTCCATGACCAATAATAGTAATATGTAAATGTGTCTTTGATATAATGTCCTTTCATAAGCCATACATCATCTTATGACATCATAATTCACGTATTTTTCAATTATCGTAAAATATTGTATTTTACTATTCACAAAAATTCAAGTATTTCAGAAAAATACCAAAAATCACCCTAACAATTTTGGACAAGTAGAATTCAAAAATGAAGACTATTTTTAAAAAATAATTTTCTAAATATGATTAATTTAATTTTTAATTCAAATCATAATTTACTTTAAAATTAAATTTTTTAAAACATTTATTAACTTATTCCAAAACATAGGTACATCATACTTTAACATAAATCCTATATATATACTATAATATACGAGGTTAATATTCATATGGGTATTCCACTATTCATATGGGTAATATTACTATTACTATTGGTATGTTACTTTTCACAAAAAATTAAGTTCGTTCTATTAGACTCCAAAAATCACCCTGAACGCAATTGTGTATGTGATATTTTCAAAAAATAAAACACAGAAGTGGAAAAATTATGATTAATGGTCATATAGTATTTAGTATCACGATATGTCATTGTGTTTACGAATTTTATTATACTTTAATGCATGATTATAAGAATGGATTTCCATTGATAAAACTTTGGGTCATTACATTCCTCCCCCTTATGAAATTTCGCCCCCAAAATTTCATTATAGACAAAAAGGTGAGGGTACTTCCCCTTCATCGCCTCCTCCAGTTCCCAAGTTTCTTTTTCAAACTTATGATTCCTCCACAACAATTTGACAAGGAGGGTTGTCTTGTTGCGTAGAACCTTATCTCTCTTGTCCATAATCTTTACTGGATGCTCCTCATAGGAGAGATCATCTTTTAGATGTACCACCGCTGAGTTCAATACATGTGAGGGATCAGGTATGTACTTCCTTAGGAGTGATGCATGAAACACATCATGAACTTGAGCCATATTCAGTGGAATTTCAATCTAATAGACCACAACTCCTATGCGATCAAGTATCCCAAATGGGCTAATGTACCTTGGGCATAACTTCACTTTGTTCCCAAAACTCATGACTCTCTTCCATGGTGATATTCTAAGGAATAATTTATCTCCAACGTCGAACTCCAAGTCCCTTCGACAGTTGTTAGGATAGCTCTTTTACTGACTTTGAGTAGCTTTGATGTATTTTTGGATGAATTGAACCTTCTCTATCATCACTTTCACAAGATCAGGTCCAAGTATCTTTATTTATCCATCTTTATCCCAATAGGTTGGAGTTTTACATCGCTTTCCATACATAGATTCATACAGAGCCATCAGAATACTCGATTTGAAGCTTTTGTTGTATGAGAAATCAACCAGTGGTAGATGTTGATCCCATCCACCTTTTAATCCTAAATATTAGGATCTTACCATGTCTTCAAGAATCTAAATAGTCTGTTCAGATTGTCCATCAGTTTGGGGGTGGTAGGCCGTACTAAAATTCAATTTAGTAAACAAGGCATGTTGAAGACTCCTACAGAATTTAGATGTGAACCTATGATCATGATCAGATACAATCAATAGTTGAACACCATGCAGTCTCACAACTTCCTTCACATATATCATTGGAATATGTTCAAGTGATAGATCTTCCCAGATAACAATAAAATGGTATTCTTGGTGAGTTGGTCAACCACAACCCATATCACATTTTTTCCCTTCAATTTATTTGGGATACCCATGAAAAATCCCATAGTGACATTCTCCCATTTCCACATGGGTATAGGAAATGGTTTCATAATCCATTTGGTCTTTTATTGCTTTTCTTTAACTTTTAGACATACAATGCACCTTGAGATATATTCTATGATCTCCTTATTCATGTTATCCCAAGAAAAGTGTTCTCAGATATCTCGATACATCATAGTGATACCATGATGGATAGAGAATACTGAGCTATGTGCATTTTCCAATACCTCCTTCTTTTTCCTGGGTGATGAAGGCATACAAAGCTGCATTCCAAACCGAATCACACCATCATTGTCGATATAGAACTCGTGTAGCTTCCCTTCCATTACTACATTCACCCTATTTTGCAACTCCAGATCATCCCTTTGTGCCTCCTTAATCTTCTCTTGGATATATAGTTGGGAAATCATTTGAGAAAGGTAGGATTTATCCCCTGCCCTTATGATTTCCAAATCCATGTTTTGCATATCCAAGAAGATATGTTCTTTCTTAATCCTCAACATGGATTGAGTTGCAGGTTATTTTCTTCTTAGAGCATCAACTACCTTGTTCTCCTTTCCAAGATGATAGTGAATAGAGAAATCGTTGTCCTTGATTAGATCTAACTATATCCTTTGATGCATGTTGAGATCCTTCTGTGTGAATATATACTTTAGGATCTTATGGTCAGTTTATATGTCACACTTATTACCACAAAGGTAGTTCTACTAGATTTTTAAGGCAAAAATCACATATTCCAGCTCTAAATCATGCTTCGAGTAGTTTTTCTCATGGATCTTCAATTTTTGTGAGGTGTAGGCTATCACATTATTATTTTTCTTGAGTACACAAGAAAAGCCTTAATTTAAATCATCAATGTATATCACAAAACATTCTCCACTTTTCAATAATGTGAGTACAAGTGCATTGAATATCCTTCTCTTTAGCTACTTGAAGCTTTCCTCACATTCATCTATCCAGACATACTTCCCCCCTTTCCTAGTTAACTTAGTTAGTGGTCAATACAATCATGAGAAAGTTATCAGAAAACATCGGTAGTACCCAACTAATCCAATAAGACTACATATTTATACGACACTAGAGGGTCTAGGCCATTCCACAATTGCCTTTTTTTTGAAGGGTCTACATAAATTCCCTCACATGTGATCACATGTCCCAATAACGTGACTTTATTCATCCAAAAGTCACACTTTCTAAACGTTCATTACAACTTCTCCTTCCTTAAAGTCTCTAATATAAGCCTTAAATGTTCTTCATGTTCCTCCTTTCTCTTAGAGTATATGAGTATATCATCAATAAACACTACCAAAAATTTGTATAGGTAATGTATAAAGACTCTATTCATCAAATCCATGAAGATTGTAGGGGAATTAGTAAGTCCAAAGGGAATCAATAGAAACTCATAGTTCCCATAACTTGTACAGAAGGAAGTCTTCTGAATAACATCCTTCTCCACCTTTAGATGATGTTATCCAGAATGAAGATCCACCTTTGAGAAGTATTGGGCTCCTCTTAACTGATCGAAGAAGTAATCAATCCTTAGAAGAGAATACTTATTCTTTATGGTGATCTTGTTGAGTTCACAATAATCGATACACAACTGCATTTTTCTATCCTACTTCTTCACAAAGAGCACTGGCGCACCCCAAGGTGATGCACTAGGGAATACGAAACCTTTGTCTAAATTCTCTTGCAACTACTTCTTTAACTCCTCTAGCTCAATAGGATCCATTCTATATGGACACTTTGAGATAGTAGTAGCTTTGGGTATGAGTTCTTTTGATAACTCTACCTCATGATCCAGGGGATGTTTGAGTAACTCTTCAGGAAATACATCACCATATTCCCTCAAGGTGTGAATTTCAACAAGGTTGGAACTTTCTTTTGACCCAACAATTTGGGAGAGGTATGCCTCTTAATAGGGAATCAAAGACCACACCGTTGAAGGATTTTTCAAATGAGATTAATAATCATCCTTACATTTGTAGAGGAGAATGGGATGGTCTCGAATATGAAAAGATATTTCCTTTTCCTGACAGTTGATATGTGCTATATATAATGAGAGACAATACATTCTCATTATAGAATTGACTTATACCAAGGGAAGTATTATGAGATTCATGGGAAGATTCTTCCCACGTATTCCAATAGGATAAGATTCAAACACTTGGGTTGCAATTATTGCTCCACTTGGTGTTTTTACAGATCTCTATACTTCAAGGATTCAGAGATTTGAATCTATAGTTCTAGAAAACTTTCAAGATATAAAGGAATGCGTAGAGCGAGAATCAAATAAGACTTTAGCCATTCTTGAGTTAATAAGAAGTGTACCTTGTATGACTTCATTATCTTGATCAACATATGTAGTAGGGATGGAATAAGCCTTCCATTTTTTCCTTTGTCATTGGTGGCTATTGATGCTGATTACCCTTGAGAACTTGAGGTTTAGTGTATTAGCTTTCATTGTTCCATTTTACCTTACAGTTGTGGCATTAGAAAATGGATGGTTATCTCTTTTCTTACAATACATTATCATTCATTCTCATGTCTTTTCGACACTCATGATCATGGTGGAATTCTTTCCCACAAATAAATCATTTACCCATCCCTTTGAGGAAGTTACCATGATGAAACTTCCCACATTTTTGGCATGTGGGTCATTGAGTTTTCTTCCCACATTTATCATTATATCCTCGAGCTTGAAACTCCATCTTTTGTTTCTAATCACCATAGCCATGTAACATTCTCCAAACTCCATATCTAATTTTAGGAAACACCGAACAACTTCTTCATAACTCTCAAAGTCTCAAATTTCAAGATCCTTTCGAAGGTGTTGTTTTAATCCACTAAATAATCTATCAATTTTTCTATTATTGTTGATAACCAAACCTGAAGCATACATTGAAAGGCTTGTGAATCTCACTTCATAGGTTGTGATAGATTATCCTTCCTTTTTCTTGTGCTCTATGAATTCTCTGTCCATCTTTGTATGAATATTTCATGGGAAATACTTATTACGAAACATGATCTTAAAGTCTTCCCATTCCATCTCTTAAATTTCTTCCCTTGGCTAGGTGTTTTTAATCAAATCACACCATTGATTAGCCTCTCCATCTAGATGATATTAGTATAGTGCCACCTTCTCCGTCTCAGAAGAGTGAAGCTGATAAAAGATTTTATCCATGGAGTTGACCCACTGTTCTGTAACTAGTGGATTGGAATACCCACAAAACATCTGTGTTCATTACCTCATAAAAAATTTGATATCCAATCGATCCCTCTTTGGTGAAGGAGGATATTCCTCATTATTAAGGATATTATTCATAACTTGAGATAGTTGGGTAATCATAGTAATGAATTTTTTAACACCACCTCACAAATCATTTGAGATATCATTTGAGAAATCATTGAATTGTCCCTTACACAAGTTTTTGGCATTGTTTATCTAGGTTCCCACAATTTTCTAAAATAGAAAAGGTTAGAACAAAACATGAGTCAATAAGTCATGAATAAATAAATTATACATTTGTAAAAAATTACACAAAAATCATGACTTATGGGATCCCTATTTAAAGCTTCTTGTGTACATATTTGTACTTAGTCTCATAATAGAGGTTTTCTCTAGGGTTCACTAATCCTAATTCCCAAATTAACTAATCCTTTCCTCTAATACCAACTATAATGACCCAACATTTTCTTAAACTACTATTAATTCATTTAGAAGATAAAAATAATAATAGTATTACACAATGAGGATCCAAAGGTTTAGTGTCTTGGGAAAACTAATACCATACATAAAATTTAGAACATCAAGCATACACATTTATTTAATTTTTTGTTCTCTAGCTTCTTATTGTCTCTCAACCTCTCCTTAGTACACGTAGTCACCTGAGGATATACATCGAAATGGGGTGAGCTAAATGCCCAGAAAGTGGATAAATAAGAACATGAGACAATATAACATGGGATGGGAATAATCATTATCATAATAACATAGGTATATGATCATAATAATGAGAGGAAACATTAAGATAAGACTTGGAATGTGGCAATTTATAAACAATTAAACATCTTGTCTTAGTGGTTAACTACCACACATAGTTGTGAAAAATGGTAGAACCATGTTCATGAATCATTTTCCTTTAACTCATGAGATTAAACACTTTACCCAATGTATTGGAGTGCTGTACAATTCCGGGTGCACCTGTCACATTCAAACATTCATATTTCACTATATAATTCTGGGTGCACCCGTCACACGATAACATTTAAATTTTCATGCATGACACATAGAATATATGTCAAACATTAACATAAAAATAACCCATGAAAATAAATGGGTTTAAAATAATAAGTAATACATTCATAAAAATATGGTTCCCAAAATATAGAGGGAATAACATCCTTGACATAGAATAATCAACGACGAGTGAAGAAGAAAAAATCTTTGACAAGTAAAAAGAGTGTGTTTGTTTGAATGAAGAGTTATTTTTGAAAACATAAGGTTTTTAATGAACTTAAGTAGAAAAAACGTATATCCCATAAAAGGTAAGATAATTTTGAATTAATTATTTTTAAGGTAGTCCCATTCTGAAAATTAGGTTGAAAGAGTGAAAACCCAAAGAAAGAGGGTTGGGTTTGGTAAATCCCCTTACCTTGTATCTAAACGCCTTCTTCACTTTAATTTACTGTATAACATTATATTTATTAATTAGAATTTACAGAACCATGTGTACTTTAATATGTTTCATTATGGTTTTATTAAGTAATTTTATGGACCTTTGTATGAGTTATAGAGTTTAAATCGATTGTTCGAGAATGTTTGTTTTATGGTTTTCTTGAATGATTCACTTGTATTCATGAATGGACGTCCATGTATAAATTGTATAAACATACAGAACAAATATTAAATATTATTAATGATATTACAGGATTTTAAATTATCTTATAATGAATTATTTTATATAACATGTGGATGAATCAATATTTAAAATTTAATGATGATTGTTTTAGGTTAATTTGGGCGTTTTTTAGATCACAACGAACATGTTTTGTTTTATCATTTAGTAATATGTACATAAGTTAATTCTAGAACATTATATAGGATATAATACATATACAATAATCTGTTTTAATAATAAAATGGTTTCATGACCAAATATAACGGTGGTAATGTGAAATGAAAACATGTCGTTCTTGAGGGTGATAAATTAACACCTCATGAACAATGTTGTCCTTTCTAAAATAAAAATGAAGAGGATAAGGGGGTTGGATGATATATTATCTAATTATTATCATAAAGTTATATTATATTTAGAATAAAAGAGTTTCCATACCATGTGGATGAGGATAGGTGGGGAGATATTAAGAAAAGAACATGAAATTGAAAGGAAATTAAATGAAAAGAGAGGGGGGGGGGATTACCTCTTGAATCCTACATATGGAACATTGAATAGGTCTTTTGATGAGACCATAAGCTCTTGGAAGTGAGGAATGGGATAGGGAATATTTTTGGGTAGTGTTTATACATGTCTTGAAGCTTTAGATGTGTGAGTAAATGAGGGTGTCAAGGGTGGTATTTATAGTGGAGGGGATAGGGGTTTTCTCAATTTTATATTCATTAATTTATTATTTCTCCACACGACAAGTAATAGTGATGATTACATGAGAAATAATAGTAATAAGGTCATGTGAGTTCGAGATAAGGGACTTACATCATCCATACATCATCTTATGACATCATAATTCATGTATTTAGCAATTATCGTAAATTATCAAATTTACTATTCACAAAAATATAAGTATTTCAGAAAAATACCAAAAATTCACCTTAACCATTTTTTGACATGTAGAATCCTAAAATGAATTCCATTTTTCAAAAATAATTTCCTAAATTTGATTAATTTAATTTCTAATTTAAATAATAATTTACTTGTAAAATACAGTTTTTAAAACCTTAATTAACTTATTCCAAAACATAGGTACATCATACTTTCACTTAAATCCTATATATATACTATCATAGGTGAGGTTACTATTCATAAGGGTATTTCACTATTAATAATGGTAACATTAATATTCATAATGGTATGTTACTATTCACCAAAAAATTATGTTCCTTCTATTATACTCCAAAAATCACCCTGAACGTAACCGTGTATGTTAGATTTTCAAAAAATAAAATAAAAAAAGTGGAAAAATTATGTTTAATGGTCATATAGTATTTAGTATCACGATATTTCATTAGGTTTCATAATTTTATTACACTTTAAGGAATGTTTATAAGAAGTTATTTCCATTGATAAAACATTGGGTCATTACAGACTTTGAGTCATACCAACCACATCGTGTGTCAGATTGATGTGTAGTCTATTCCTATATGTCATAAATGAATCATGGATCATTTTACAAATGTTTGAAAGAAATATGATATTTTTTTACTAGTTTTTCCTATTTAAAAGGAATTTTAAACTAAAATGACACTTTTATATTAAAAACACACACTTCACATCATACCGACCACTTTGTGTGTCAGTTTGACATGTGGTTGATTCCTATATGTCAAAAATAAATAATAGAACGTTTTTATAATATTTAAAAACAATATGAGCTCGTTTGATCAATTTTTTCTATATGATATGTGTTTTAAAATAAATAAAACATTTATATTAAAAACATACCCTTCAAGTCATACCACCTACTTTTGATTGACGTGCAGTCAACTCTTACACATAAAAAATGTATTATGGATATTTTTTTAAATATTTTGAAAATAATATGAGTAATTTTCTCAGTTATGACAATTTGAAAAGTGTTTTACAATAAAATTAAATGATTATATTGAAAACACATACTTCTAGTCATACCACTAACTTTACGGGATAGATTAATTTGAAATTGGTTCTTACACATCAGAAATAAATTACTGACCATTTTACAAGAGTTTTAAAAAAATCTAATCTTGTTTTCTCAGTGATGTCTATGTGGAATTTTTTTTAAAGTAAAATGAAATTCTTATATTGAAAACACACACATAGAGACATACCACCCACTTCATGTGTCCAATTGATTAGTAGTCAATTAATACACATCAAAAATGAATCGTGGGTCATTTTCTTAAAGTTTGAAAATAATATGATATATTCTTCTTGGTTTTGACAATGTGATCTATGTTTTAAACTAAAAGGATACTTTTATATTGAAAAAAAAAATTTATTCATAAATAACAAACCGTGTAAAAAATTTATGTGTGGTTGATTCCTATACATCAAAAATAAATTATGGATTGTTGTCCAAATGTTGTGAAATAATACGAGCTTGTTTTCTTGGTTTTGGCTGTGTGATATGTGTTTTAAACTAAAATGAAACTTTTATAATGAAAACATGCACTTTGATTCATACATAAAACTTCATGTGTCTGATGAACTTCAAATCATAGGGAAATGATCATACATTTATTTGTAAAATATAGCAACCAAAACCACTTCAATATGTGTTACGATTTTTCTGGGTTTCCCATAAATGAGTTTTTGTATGTGTTTTAAAACACTCAAAAATATGTGTAATGGTAAGAACTATAGAATATGACCTCATATTGATGTAAAATCATGGTAAAAATGCAGTTGAATTATTTTTGATGTGTAATTAGAAAACACATCTACCAGATGTGTGATATGATGGGAATGAGAAGTTTTAAAAGATATCTAAGTATTTAAAAACATTTGTCGGGGATAAAAACTAAGAAAATAGTGTTTGATTTCCATAAATTCATGGTAAAATTACCATAGATTTGTTTTGGAAATGTAGGAACTAAGTCCATGTCAATCTGTGTTACTTTTTTTTCGGATGCCCATAAAAGTGTTTTAAGGGATTTTAAACTCTAAAACGTGCATGTAATGGTAAAAACCATAGTGTAAACCTCATTTTGACATGAAATCATGGTAATTACATTTTTGAATTATTTTCTACATTTATGAGTAGAAAAAACCTCCATCCAATGTGTGGTGTGCTTAGAATAACTCAAAACACAGTTTTAAAAGATATCAAATTCTTTAAAAACATGAATCAAGGGGATGAAACCAAAAAAACAATGTCTCATGGCCCTGAAATCATAATATAAGGATAGAATAATAATTTTTTAAATATGGGAAATAGTTCCAAATCAATCTGAGTTACAGTATTCCTTGGATGACAATAATCACATTTTAGTGTTTTAAAATAGTAAAGCATGAATGTAGTGGTCAAAACTATATAATATGACCTCATATTAAGGTTAAGTCCTGGAAAAAATACGATTGAATTATTTTTCACATGTATGAATAGAAAACAAGTCTATACAACATGAATTGTTCTCATAATGAATCAATAAGCAGTCTTAAAATATATAAGTCTTTAAAACATGCATAAGGGGGAAACCAAGAAAAAGGTATCATGTGATGTTAAAATCAATGAAAACTATATGTTGA
Source organism: Viscum album (assembly GCA_963277665.1). Taxonomy (NCBI): domain Eukaryota; kingdom Viridiplantae; phylum Streptophyta; class Magnoliopsida; order Santalales; family Viscaceae; genus Viscum; species Viscum album. The sequence continues at coordinate 1,039,215,272 of OY728123.1, read as the reverse complement.
TTGGTTTTTGATAATTAGGAACCAACTACATTGAAATCTGAGTTATAGTTTTCCAAATATTCTCACAAATCTGTTTTAGTGTTTTAAAAGATTAAAATGTGTGTAATGGTCAAAACTATAGTAGGCAACCTCAAATGGCTATAAAACATTGAAAAACTATTGTAGGATTATTTTTGAAATGTAATAGTAAAAAAAATCCATCTGATGTGAAGTGTTCGCAAAATGACTTAGTAAACCATTTTAAAATATATCAAATTATTTAAAAACATGTGTTAGGGGGTCAAAACCAAGAAAACATCTTTGGATGGCTATGAAATTAAAGAAAAAAATTGTATTTTTTTGTGAAATATATGAATTAATTCCATTTCAATCAAATTTATGGGTTTTCTGAGATGTCAATAAACATGTTTTTAGTATTTTAAAACACTTAATCATGCATGTAATGGTTAAAACCATCGAATATTTCCTCATATAAATGTGAAATCATGAAAAACTATGGTTAAATTATTTTTGTCATGTATGAGTAGAAGAAACATCCATCCCACATGCAGTGTGCTCAGAATGACTCAATAATCCCTTTTAAAAGGTATCAAAGTCCTTAAAAACATGTATGAGAGGGTTGAAACTAAGATAATAACATTAGATGGACGTGAAATCATAAAAAATGAATTGTATATATTTTTTAAATATAGGATCTGAAACCATGTCAATCTAAGTGTAAATGTGTTTTTAGTGTTTTAAAATACTAAAACATGTGTTTAATGGGAAAACACACAGCAGATGACCTTATATTGACATTAAATCATGGAAAACACTATTTAATTATTTTTGATGTGTATTAGCATACAACATATCCATTAAACATGTATTTTGCTCAGAATGACTCATTAAATAGTTTTAAAATATATAAATGTCTTTAAAAACATGTGTTAGGGGGTAAAAACCAAGAAAAAACATCATATGGCTGTGAAATCATAGGAAAATGAGAATATTGTTTTTTTTAAATTTAAGAATAGACTCCACATCAATCTGAGATACGATTTTCCCAGGATATCCATAAACATGTTTTTTTGTTGTTTTAAAAACACTAAGATATGTTTGTAATAGTAATAACCATAATAAATGACCCTAGATTTATGTGAAATCATGGTAAAACCACCATTGAATAATTTTTGATGTGTATGGGAAGACATCATGTCCATTCGACATGTGGTGTGACATAATGACTCCATAAGTAGTTTTAATAGAAATAAAAGTCTTTAAAAACATATAATTAGGGTTAAAACCAATTAAATAACATCATATGGACATTAAATCATAATAATATGACCATATATTGATTTATGAAATATAGGAATGGATTCCATGTCAATCTGAGGTATGGTTTTTACAGGATGTTTGTAAATTCGATTTTAGTGTTTTAAAACACTAAAACACATGTGTAATGGTTAAAACCATAGAAAAATTCCTTAGATTGATGTAAAATAATTTTAAAACCACATTTTAGGTTTTTTGATGCATATGGATAAAAATCACATTCATCCAACCTGTTGTGTGCCCGAAATGACTTAATAAATAGCTTTAAAAGATATCAAAATCTTTAAAAACATGCTCTGGGGGTGAAAACCAAGAAACAAACATTGGATAGACATGAAATCATAGGGAAATTAACTTAGATTAATTTTTGATATATAGAAACCAATACCACATCAGTCTAAGTTATAGGTTTCTTTAGATTCGTTTAATCACATTTTTAGTGTTTTAAAACACCAAAACCTGTATGTAACAACCAAAACCATAAGAAACAACCTTATATTAATTTTAAATCATGTAAAAACAACCTTTTAATTATTTTTATGTGTAGGGGCATAAATCATGTATATCAAATGTGAAATGTGCTCAGAATGACATAATAAGCAGTTTTAAAATTTATCAAAGTCTTTAAAAACATGCACTACAAGGTGAAACCCATGAGAACAACATCATATGGATGTGAAATCATAGGAAAAATAACTTATATTTATTTATGAAATGTAGGATATTAAACTACATCAATACGAGTTATGTTTTGTTACAGTATTCTAGTAATCAAAATTTTCATGTTTTAAAGAACTAAAACATGTCTGTAATGGTCAAAAACATAGGAAATGACCTTATATTGATGTGAAATCATTTGAAAACTATTGTAAAATTATTTTTAAAATATTGGAAATGTTTACCAATCAATGTATTTAATATTGTTTTATTGATTAATTTCAAGTACACTGCATGTCGGTTTAAAAATGGATTAGTTGTTTTATACTTATCCCTACTAAGTTCCAAGTGTTGAATCATAACTTAAATTGGAAAGATCATGTTTTCAAAGTGTTCTTAATGATATATTATTTTTTTATGATAAAATTTCTTATGATGTATTAACAAAATAAAAAAATTTATATGAAAATTTATGAATATATTCTATGTATATTATCTTTCATATTTATTTTCTTAAATGTTATGGTTTTTATTATTGGTGACATATGCTGATAGTAGGAAAGAGGTTGACCATTATGGTCCATGAAATTATTTAAAAGTTAGTCATGATGGTTCTTCTTTTTTGTAGTATGGTAAAATATTATTATTGAATCTACTATAATTATGATTTATTATGTTTAGTTATGATGTCTATCTTCTTTTTGTTCCAGTTGATGACATGTTTTCGTCTATGATGGTTGTAGCAAAGAAGGTAGATAGAAGTAGTGTAGGTTGTGGGATGAACATATCATCCATGGATTTATAGTGGTCTTTAGACAAATTATATGTATATATATTGATTACTGAGGTTATGGGTTAATTGGTGGTTGTATATATATATGATTGTGGATGTGTTATTGTGTATGTATGATGATATTATAGTGAATATATGGTTTAGTTTATTTTACAACTGTGTTTTTTAAATAAATATTATTTTTTATTAAATATATTCTGTAAAAACATTAGTTTCTTAAATATGTTTAGCAGAAATTTTCAATAACCACCCCTATACAGATTTTATTTTATCTATTTAGTGGTAGTTCCTAAAAACCACTACTAAACATAACTATCATTAAGTAATATAGAAATGGTTATGTTAATTTCCCTCATTTTATTCTCTATTTTTTATTTAAAAAGTAATATCCAAATGAATAAAGAACCGCCACTAAGTAGTCAATAAATGGAATATATAAAAAACACATCTAAACTATAAAAAAACACTATTAATGATTATCGACCATGGAATATATGGTGGTTTATATTACCACAACTATACACTGTAATAGTGGTTAAAACAACCTAAAGTAGTGAAAATAACCACCGTTAAGTCTCAATTTTTTAGTGACATTAATTTAAAAATTTCAACATGTTTTTATATTCTATATTTTTTCAAAAGCTTATTTTTTCAAAAAAAATGTCATTTTTTATTTTAGTTTTTTTATATTAATAATTCTCAATATAATTTTTGTATGTACAAACATATGTTATGTGAAATTGTAGATTATTATTTTAAAAATAAATATGTTTTAATTTTCTATAATTTCTTAAAAGATTGTATATTTTTTAGTAGAAAGGTTTTGTATTATTTATTAATTTTTTAAAATATGGAATAGTTTCTGTGATTTATTATTGCATTTCACATATTTTGGGATATTTTTCACAAAGAAAACATATTTATTAAATAATCATAACATGTGTTCATGTTATATATTTTACTAAAGCACAACATATCTATTTGACTAACATATATTTTATTTTATTCAAACAAATATTTTAGTTATAAAATTATTAATTTTATTTAAAAAAAACACAAAGAACCCATTGATTTATTATGTTTTATTTATTTTCAATACATCATTTTAAAACCCAATAAAAATCTGGTTTTAGAATAATTATGAGCGAAAATTAGAATAAGACATATTACGTGTGTGTATTAAAAAACAGAGTATGTATAAAAAATATGACTATCCCATCATGAATTTAAATTTTTTAATGAAAAATGAATTTTGTAGAATCTATCTATAGAATAATGGAATACTTAAGGTGTAATGAGAAACACAAAACATTATTTTTTACATGATATTTATATTTATAATATATGAATTTCAGATGAATATTCTCACAAAACATGAGTTTTTTATATCACTCTGTAAGGTCATAACATATATTTGATGATATATATATATTTATATCCTACTAATGTGTTAGAAAGAACCTGATTTGGATATATCTTGAAGTGAAATCATGGTAAAGGAAGACTGAAAGAACATAATATACAATGTAAATATAAAAAAACATATTTTCAAAGACTCCCTAACATATACCTCCAAACATTAAAATAAGTGTATAACACATATCCTCAGGGTTTAATTAAAAGAGTATTCAATTCAGTTCAATTTATGAAGAATCTTAAGTTTATAGAATACATGAAAGGTCACATGATATGTATTATAAAAATAATAAACATATTTTCATGGTGTAAAAAGAATTATTTGTATGAAAATAACATAAAAGACTCATTAAAAAAATATTTTTTATATTTTTATTATGTGGTATTCATGATAATTATTTAAGGTATCATTGAAATATTTAAGATTCATTATAATTAAATGTTCAATGAATATATAGCAAAGGTGTAAAGAACAAATTTACTGAACATTTTTTAACATAATCAATAGACAAGGTGAAGAAAAAAACATAATTCAAGTCATGTAATGGATCACATTTCAGGTTGTTTTTATTAAGGAAAGTCTATCATAAAATATTTTGGTTACATGGAATATTTTTCTCAAAAAAGTAAATATTAAGGAACATTTAGTTTTTCATGATAAAATTTTTAAGTGTTAAGAAGAATGTTTATTGAATATTGACACAAAATAGGATTCAATGATATATAAATAGTTTTCATGAGTAAATGAAAACTACAAATATTTTTTGGGATTGAACATTTACAATAATTGGAACCTATAATTTTCATAAATAGAATTTATGATGTGATTATATTATAGAGATATTTTTTGGAAAATCAAAGAACTATTTCAAAAATACAAAAAATTATTTGAAAATGTAAATACCATCATTTTTGGGCTTTTAGGATTATGATTTTCTAAGTTATTCTGCATATTTTAACATTTTAGGTGATAAAAGGGACTATAAAGGAATTTGGGAGAATTTTATTGAGTTGTGTAATTAAATATAATTGGGTGGATATGATATATGACCATGGAGAATCTACATGGAGCTCATCAGGATCTTAGTGAGCTGATGTAGCGGTTATGCCATTTCTTACTACCACTGAAAATTTAGTGTCCATCCAAAATATTATACTATACTATAGGGATCATAGTAATTTTTTTAACCATATTTCAATTGGGTGGATTTTGGTATTATTTAGGGTTTTTTAAAAACCCAATATGATATATTGGTCCAAGGTAGTTGATCGAGTGATGGGGGGTCACCTTCTTCTTATTTTCCTCTCTCCCTACTCCATTATTCTTTGTTTTTTATTTTTCTCATTGATCTTTAGATCAATGACTAGTTTAAAATAATACTTTAATAGAATTAATTTATAATTATTTTGTACCTCTATTTTTACATCTTACTATTTATTAGTTAAAATGTAAAATAGATGAGTTTTGGGGTTTTCGTTTAGATTTATCGAATTTTACTTGATTTAATGGGTTAAAAGGATAATTCTCATTGTGAAGGTATGAATAATGGATGAGGTAGTTTTTTTTAACTAATTCATCATCGTTTTTATATTTTTTACATGTTTGTATATGAGAAACATGTAAGAATGGTGTAGGAGAACCAAAGGGGATGTCTAGTCACCCATAAAATTTTAATGTACTGGGATTAATATACCATGACTATGATAATGATTATTCATTGGGTTTTTTAGTTTAGAATGATATAGTAAGTGTTCAACTAATGGGTAGAATATTTTATTGTTAAAAATATAGAATAAATGTTTTTATTCAATTTAATAAAAAAATATTTTTAAAATTTACATAATATAGCCACTCCAATATTTTTAGTTTAGTCCTTAAATATATATATATATATATATATTTGGATTTTACCTTGGATTCAGCACTGTGTTTGGGTGTCATAGGACCCCACAAATTATATATTGAAAATACTAATGTATTTTAAAATTACATGAGTGCATATTTAGAGAATAAATGGTTTTCTTTTTTATCAGGACCTCGAGTGAGAAATCTGAGGCCATAGTTGTTTCCAGAATGTGGGGTTTACCCTAGGTGTGATATAAGGTTGCTTGGTGTTGGTTTTTTGGTCAAGGGAAATTGTTTGCAGTATCTTAAGTGAAATATATAAAACAAATTATTTATTTACTTTTATGACCTAAAACCTAACCCTCTCTAAAAATTCATTATTATGAAAAATATCTAGGGATAACAACATTAACCAAGGATATTAGAGAAGAGGGGGTAAATATATTCCATGGTGTTGGAAATCAAGAATATGTATTGATGACAAATATTGAGGATAATCATGAGTTAGATGACGAATGGAACATATCTTCTTCTACATCACTAGTGGACGTGATATTCACTAATGGTTGATTCATGCTGAGGTAGGACACATTGTTTCATGGTTTTATTCCCTTTAGTTATTTATTAAAGCATTAATTTTTATCTTCTTTTATTTTTGGTAATTTTCATTATTTACAAAATCACAAATATTTAATTTTTTTATTACAACCCTACTTGTCACCCTGATATCCACATTATGTAATTATTGGATAGAATCACACTATAAAACATTAGGATTTCACTTTTTTCTTATTATTTTACCAAACCATTATTTGTATTCTTCACCATTGGGAAATGAGATATCAATTTGAAATTTTTGGGAAGATTCAAGTGTGATCGAACACCCAGATTTAGGGAGGATTATTTTAAAACATACGAATTAGAGTTTAGCAGACAAATCATGGTTTGATAAGAGTTGGAGGTGTTAGAAACAGGGATCAAAGGTTGGAATGTGTATTTTCAACCATGAGAGAGACAATGTGGTAACACGATGTAATAGGATTGGTCCCCGCAAGGTATGGGTGGTTGAAATCTGACCACTAGTTACATATGAGGAAAGGTCATCCCTTGATTCATGTTTCTTAATGTGATTTTTGGTGGAAATGGTGTTAGAAGAAGCATGGGAGAGACACATGAAGAGTTATTCACTTTCTGGAAAATCATGACATACATGGTGTATAGTCTAATAACCCACACTGAGTAGTCCTCTTGATGTGTTGACTATGGTTTTTGGTAGAGATAAATATCACCCATTTTTTATAACCCATACATGTCACGTGACACAATGTTGGTGGATTGACGTGTACCCTTGGAGTACATGGGAATGGAAAAAACCCAAAATAGGGGCATGAATATAGTAAACATGCATGACCAATGTACCCGGACAATGATAGGGTACCAGGACATGACCATGTACCTAGGAATTACCATAAAACATGGGAACAGATTGAAGTTCACAGTAAAATTCCAAATTAGACAGGCAGGCCCATGGTATCCAAGACATGTCATGTATACTCTATACACCACATGTAATTTTCCATGATACTTCCTCCTTATGTATCTCCTTATTTGGGATTTATATTTTGGTATATGATTAATATATCCTATGATTTTTCCACATATAATTCAATTGTGAACATCGTTTTGGTATCAATGATATGAAACAAGGAATTACAAGTGTGACACTTCTTAGAACAACGCTTGGCTGATGGCATCAGTTGAGTTTGATCATTAGAGGTTTAATAGGGCTGGAAACTCCCACATTGAACAAGGTTGTGGGTCCTCTATACTCTTTTCATAATAAGAGTTAGAAACCCCCATACAACATAAGGCATGGGTTCTCTATCTATGGAGTGTGATCCCTAATATTTGAGCTTCAGTGGGGAGTGGTTCCTCCATTAGGCATAGATCCCCCTTGGCTATAGAGAATAATGGTGAGGTACAAGACATCCATATGGATTCTTGTGTGATTTCACTTGATGATGGGCATTATAAATGGATCTTTAGATCTATAGGTAGGCTCATCATTCTTTTCTGGGTTGTGGAGATAAGGATCCCCTTTCTCTCACGTGTGGGTTCCTTTTGAGCATATATATTGAGTTTTGTTTCCCTCTATATTATCTGTTGAGTTGAATCATGTATCTTTATTTTTGTCCATCCTTAGTTTTTAGGGAATCCAATGGGGTATGTATATACTCACCCCTACATGGGATTCATCCACACATGTTGTGTCTTATAAAAATGATAGAAAGATGTACGATAATCTTGGTGGACTAGGTTTTAACGGATCCTAGCTATACCCGGTGGATATGATCATTTTTGGTGGCCAGCCTTGGAGATTTTGAGCTCGGATCCCTCCAATATCCCTATTTCTAGTTGTTATTAAGTTGGGACCTTATTTCTAGTTGTTCATGTATTTTACCCATTTATACTTTTGTACTTTTCTGATGTACTTTTATTCTTTCCCTGAGGAAGTTTCATGCATGGTTTACAGTCTAGATATTCATTATTTTATTTAGATCTATGTACTATTACATGGATCTATTTGTGGGTATCCCTCAAAGTATATAGGACAAGGCCTCCCATTTTAGTGATATTATTTCTCGGCACTAGTCTCCACCCCCTAGAATATTGGACGTAGACTTGCTGCGTCTCAAATAGTTTACTACCATCCAGGTAGGATTTGGTGGGATGGGTCATGACAAAGTTGTTTCAAAGGTGGTATTTCCCCCAGACTGTTGATTGGAGTTAGACCTTATTGTGAGGATTGTTTTGGAAATCTAGGGTAATAGTTCAGTAGTGGCATGAGTATAGATTTTAGGTTAGGGAACCCAATGTTGTAGTAGTGACCAATATATCCATTAACTAGGACTCAAACTACATGCTTGTTGAATCCTCATACCAAGATATTGGTTGTAGGAAAAAATGGTACATGCATCATATAGGATTGAGTCTTTTTTCCTTTCATGTGCTTCTTAAGTCAACTCCCTATATATTCTTATCTAACCATGGTACGTCTTGATAACTTTTAGGATACCTCTATGATTACAACTAGCCAGGATACAGAAAAAATATCAGGATTGTTTTTAGTGATGAGGAATTTGTTCATGGAAGTTCTCATGAGGTGTTTCCCCTAGTGGTTTTGGTGGAGTATCAAATTCATGTCGGATAGTAGGTAGCTTCAATAGGGAAGGATAATGATATGTGCATGCGTAGTGAATTACATTGGTTCCAGCACCAGAGATCATTGAGATTTTATGGTGACATAGACCCTCAGATAGGGGATGATGTAGATAGAGTCAACGAATTAAGTATTCAGGCTTGTTTAGATCCCGTCTGATCAGATGGTTGTGCTTGCAGCCTGTCTTCTTCATAGAGCAGCAATGTGCTATGGGAGTCTGATTACCTATAATGATGATATGACGACACTCTCAGGATTATATTTCTATTATTTGATACACAATGAGTACTAACCTTAATTATTATTCTTTATATATATTCTGGATCATCTTGAGCTTCATCAGGGTGATATTTCAGTTGTTGAGTGTGCCACAAGGTTTACCAACCTCACACGTCATTATCATGATATAGTTCATGATAGTTTATTTAGGGCACGAAATTCTGAGTACAGACTTCATAGAGACATTCATTCCAGTAGAGTATCATTTTTCATTCTTACTTATGAGGTAGTGAAGATCATGCTTTCATTACAAAGATCATCATAGCAAAGGGGTTCTAGGTGGATGGATCTGATAGTAGACAACATGGGGATGAGACATTTTCAATAGCTAGAAGGTGGAAAATGTTAGGGAATCAGTGTAGGATACCTCCTCATACTCAGACTTGGGCATGTGGGTCTATGTTGTAGGGTTCACACAATGGATCCAGTTAACTAGGATAGGGGTGATACTATTCTTATGATGGGTGAGGTCACATGAATCATGATTTTCTGACATGATTTTCTAATAAAGGTACGAAGTTAGTGGATTAACCACCATGATATAGGCAACATTGTAATTAGGGATATCCTTGATGTGGCCAAGGTAAACCCCATTGGGCGGTGTTAATAGAGGACTAGGTGGATCTCCATAGGGAGGATCTATAGGTGGAGTATGATTCTATGAGCTTATCCCACCACCAGAAGCACAAGGTGTCCCAAGCTAGTCTCAGTGTGCTGGTGGTCAGGCCATGGGTAGTTATAGGCTACATAAAGATATGACCAGGCTACTCATGAGATGATTCAAAGTATGATCTATTTTTTTTCTACTCTTACTGAAATAATTTTATACTCAAGAGTGAGTCATTTCTTTATCTACATACCACTTACGCGAGAGTTAGAGCTTCCCTCGAATGTTTTATCCTAGCAGCTATGACTGGAGGTTCCTAACGGGAGAGATTCTTCTATATCACACATCTTCTAGTTGTGCAAGTTAGCATTTGGTTGAGAGAGTTTTTTAGGATCTCTTGGTCATCACAATGAAACCATATGATGTAATCTAGGGTATATATTAGTTATCCATAGTGTGTTACCATATATATTATCATTTCATGTGAGATGGATTCCATCAGATAGATGATAGAATATTATCTTTTATGGGCGAGAGATATATCATGGTTGAGTGAGGGAGCCTTGCAAGCCAGAAGATGCCACCCATCTCCGATTAGTTAGTGAGTTTATCCTTTTTTGGAGTAGGATATTAAAGAATCTAGCATCCAATAGTAGTGGAGGATTATACGGAATTATTTCTTGAAGATGTATCAGGACTACTCCTATAGTGGGAGATAGAAATCTACATCAACTTTCACATTAGGAACACACCTATATCTTCTATGAAACATCGAATGGCCCCTATCAAGAAATGGGAGATGAGTGTGTTGTTGGAGTGCCTTCAAGATAAATGTTCTATCATACCCAGTGTGTTCCCTAGGGTATCTCTAATTTTATTCATGAAAAAGGCTAATGAATGTTTGAGGATTTGGGTTGACTATCATTGCTTAAATAAGGGAATGATACATAACTAGTACCCATTACTAAGGATTGTTAACCTTTTTGACTAGTTGAAAGGTGCAAGGTAGCTCTCAAATATTGATATTAGATCTGGCTACCATCAGTGGAGGGTTCGTGAGGATAATATTCTAAAGATGATATTATAATGTTGCAATGAACACTATGAGTTCATAGTGATGACTTTTGATGTGAATAATACTCATCTGTTTTGATGGATCTTATAAACCATATCATCTATCTATACATAGATTGATTCATAGTAGTCTTCATAGTTGAAATACTAATTTACTCTATGTCAGAAGGGAGTATATAGATCATTTAAGGATGGTCCTAGACTTACATTAGAAGAATCGTCTTTATAGTAAGCACTCTACGTGCTGATTTTGGATCCATGATGTTCCTTCTATGGGGAATGTCATCTATGAGCATGATTTAGCTATATATCTACTAAATATTGGTAGAGGTATTGCTTGGGAACAACCCAAGAGTGCGTTGGAGGTGCAGGGTTTCTTGGGGTTAGTCGATTACTACAGGAGGTTCATGGTATAATTTTATTTGGTAGCATTCTCTTTGAATGTAATGATATAGAAAAGGGAAGATATTCACCTAGATTGAGTAGTGTCATGATACCTTCAAGGATTTTAGGTTGAGGTTGAATGGTTCTCCTATTTTGAGACTACTAGAGGATGGAATGAGTATGTGGTGCTTTGCGATACCTTTGGAGTAAGGATCTTTTATGTGTTGATGAGGAGGTAGGAAATGGTTTCTTATGGGTAAAGGAAGTGGAAACCCTGTTATTATAATTAAGTGACCCATGATTTAGATTTGGAAGTAGTAGTATTTTCCTTAAAGATATAGAGAAATTATCTTCTAGGTGAGTGTTTTATTGTTTACTCAGATAACCAAAGTCTCAGGTATATCATCACCCAGAGAGACCTCAACCTAAGATATAGGTATTTGTTAGAGTTCATATAGGACTATGAATTTGAGATAGTCTATACTATAGTGAAGGTAACCATAGTGAAATATTCTCTTAGTATTAAATACCATTCTCACTAGGTGGAGGAGGCATCTGAATTGTTTTCTTCATTTTATCTAACTTGGGTGGAGGAGAGGGGTTAGAATTATCTTTAATCAATGTTGTTAACTCTAATGCTTCTTTAGTGTACCCAAATAGGTGACATTGATAGTGAGGTTTTCCATGAACATATATCCTTAATAGGGGCACCTGATAGATTTTCCTAAGGAGGGGAGCACATAATTTTTTCGAGGGATGGATGGTGGTACTGGTCATGTTGTGTGAGGATGTGATGAGAGAGTTTCATACTTCCACCTTGCCTATACATACTAGTGTAGAAAAGATGTACATTTACTTTAAGTGGTAGTTTGTTTGGGATGGAATGATGTAGAGCATTGATTTGTTTCACTCTTGGTGTTTAACATGTTAGTAGGTAATGGATGAACATCAGGATCCAACAGGCTTTAATGAACCTCTTGATATCCCATAATTGAAGTGATATATAATACCAATAAATTTGGTGATATGGTTCCACAAATAGTGAGAGGACATGATGACATCTAGGTTATTATAGACTGACTCTCCAAGATGGCACACTTTCCTACCATCTGATAGTAGAGTTCGATTGAATGTTTGGCACAATTATACATGAAGGAGATCATCTGGATTCAGGGGGTAACCAAAATGATCATCTCTAACATTTATTCTTATGGAGGGGTATACAAGAGGATTTTGGGACATAGTTATGGATGAGCCCAGCGTTTCACCCCTAGATAGACAAGAAGATAGAGTAGAATATCTAGATTTTGGAGGATATACTAAGAGTCTGTGTATAGTAATTTGTACAGAGATGGGAGGATCAATTTATATTATTAATGTTAAACTATATTAATTGAAATCAGTTTAATATCATCATTAAAACTTTTGAGTACATATATGGGAGACCCTGTAGGTCACCCTTATGCTGGACAATGATTAGTGAGACATATATAGTTGGGAATGTGATGGTTCAAAAAATGACTGAGAAGGTTCAGGTGATCCATGAGTGTATGAGGAAATCCTATATTTGACATAAATATTATGTGGACTAGCATCGTAAGCCTTTGGAGTTCAAGAAATGAGACAATGCTTTCCTGAGAATATCCCCACAATGAGGGTTTTATAGATTTGGTCTGGTAATCAAGCTATCCACAAGGTTCGTCCATCTATTCGAGATCCTATGGAGGATTTTTGAGGTTTCTTACCTCTTGACCTTTCCCACTCAGTTAGGCCGAGTGCATGAAATCTTTCATGTGTCATTGTAGGGGAGATACATGCATGACCATGCACATGTTATTGACTAGGATGAGCTGGAAATCTAGGATGGAACCACCTTTGCAGAGGACCAGATAGAGATCAAGTACTAGAAGGAGAGTATCCTTCATGGATGGACCATTCCTTTGATTCAAGTATTTTATCAACATAGGGTAAAACAAGAGAGTTCTCTAGAGTATGGGATCTAGGTGCAGGCTCAGAACCCCACCTTTTTTAGCCTATACTTTTCGAGGTGAAAAGACCTGAAAAAGTGGATAATGTAATGACTCTAATTTTTTAGTTTGGTCTTTGAATATATATATATATATATATATATATATATTTCCTCAGAGTCTCAAATGTGTTTGTGTGTTGCATGACCTAGTAATTAATACACTGAAAATATTAATATATATTAAAATAACACACGAACATCATCATGAAATAAATATTTCCCCATTGACCAGGACCTCATATGAGAAATATGAGACCATGTTTGTTTCTAAAATGTGGGGTTAACCCTAGATGAAACATAAAGTTGCTCAAAATCAGGTTTCTGGTCGAGGTATACCGATGAAGGTTTGTTAAGTGAAATAAAAAATAAATTATTTATATTATTTTATGACCTAAAACCTTACCCTCCATCTAAATAAACTATTGTGAAAAATCTCCAGGGTAATCCACATAAACATGGGAGATTAGAGAGTAGGGGAGAAATATTACTCAATAGCAATGGGAAACTAGGAAGTTGGATCGATGAACACAATTGAGGAGAATCATGAGACGAATAATGAATGTAGTAGATCTTCTACTTCATCTATAGAGAACATCTTCATTGCCAATAGTCAATCTAGGATCAAGGTAGGGAACACTATTTAATTTTTTTCCACCCTTGTTTTCATTAAATCATGGATTTCTATCTACTTTCATTTTCCATTATTTCTGCTCTTCGAATTAGATCAGATACTATATTTTTTGTTTCACCCCAATTTTTCAACCTGGTATCCACATTATGTAATCATAGTATAAAATGTTGATATTTCACTAGGTTCTTATGATTTCCCCCCATCATTTTTCTTGTTCATCACTATTGGCCCATGGGGTCATGATTCAACATTTCCGATCTAGATTTGTGTGAGAATGAACCCCCAAATTCATGAAGGATGCAATCCCAGCATACAAATTAGAGTTTTGTGGATGGATTATGGTATGATGTGGGATGAAGATTTTGGGAAGATGGATTGGAGGGTGGATTAGGAATTTTCGTCCATGGGGGAGATAACATATCAAAATTGTGTGACCAGATTGGTCCACATGTGGTACAGGTGGCCATAATATGGTAATTGGTGACAAATAAGGGATGTTAATCCCTAGACCCAAGTACCTTGGTGTGATTTTTGGTAGAAAAAGTGGCATAGAAAGTTCAGGTAAGACACATGAAGGTTTCTTCACTATCTATAAAAGCCTACTATACATGGAGTATAGTCCAAGAAAACACACAATGTTGTCCCCTTGAAGTGATGACTAGGGTTTGAGGTGGAGATAAATATCACACACTATGTATAAACCATAATTGCAGTGTGACCCAGTTATGGTGGCTCAACATGACCCTGAGAGTACACAAACACCATCAGGACCATGTACACAAGAAAGACCAAAGTTTACAGGCATGAACAGTGTACATGGACACAACTAGGTACCCATACCTGACTAGGTATATAAGCACATCCATAGTATATGATCATGATCTAAAGTACACATCCATGGTCCAAAGTATATGGGAATACCTAGGGAATCCAATAAATTCCATGTATACCCTATAAACACCATATATACCCTATAAAATCCATATACTTTTCCATGATACTTCCTCATTGCATATATCATTCTCTAAGAATAATATTTGGATCTATGAGTAGCCTGTCCTGAGTAGTTTCCACATATAATGTGATGGCGGCATTTGTTTTGGAATCAAATATATGACATGAGCTGTTATGAGTCTGACACTTCTTCCAGTGATGCTTGGTTTATTGTAGCGATAGAGTTTGATCATCAGAGTGTTACTGGGGTTTTAAATTCCATAGTTTCACTAGGGCATGGGTCCTTTCACTCGTTTCATAAGTAGATATGGAACCCCCATACTAAATAGGGAGTGAATCCTCTATCTATATGGTGAAACACCTCCATCTTTGAGCTCCGATATGTAGTGGTTCATCCATTGTATATAGCACCCCCCTTGGATATAGAGCACTAAGGTGAGGTGTATTCCCACTAAATAGATTCTTTTTTGATTGCATGTGATTTTGGGAATCAAATAAATACTTTTGGAGCTAAAAGTAGAATCATAATTCTTAACTGGGCTACAGTGATGGAGAACCCCTTTCTCAATCATGTGGGTTTTATTTGAGCATATATGTTGTTTTTTGTTTCCCTCTTTATTATGGGTTGAGTTAACTCTTGTATCTTTATTTTGTTCCCTCCTTGGTTTTCAAGGCCTCATACTGAGTAGGGATATACTCACCCCTATATGGACTTCACCCACACATGTTGTGTCTTTTGAAAACAATAGATAGATTATCTGTGACCTTGGTTGACAAGGTTTTTAAGGAGCATAGTTGTACCTAAGAGAGGTAAATATGTTTAGTGGTTGGCCTTGGAGATTATGAGTTAGGATCTCTTTTTTCTCAATTTTTCCTAAATGATTTGCACCACAAGAAGGTTTCTAGGTCATTTCTAATGTTGAGGTGATAAATTTTCTACAATGTATGTGAGTACATGAAACTATTCTCCCATTGTTACCTTCAAGAAACATAATTTTGAGGAATTGACTTTTTCAAAGGTGGCATCCCCACTTCTTCCGCACCTATAAACCCCTCCTCCATCAAACATTTAAGGTGATGCAACATTTGAAAATATGAAAAATAATATGAATTCAAGAAAAGATAATACTATTGATAAAAGTACAAGATGGATTCTCAAAGGTATCCATATTCCATAAAACAACCAATCATGGGTTATTGAGAACATAAAACTGTGGTAGAGATGCCTTTCATTAAAGTACATTACCTTCATTTAAGAATAAATCCCATTGTGGATCTTGAGGATCCGTGAGATAATTATCCTTCCTGAAACCAACCCCATTGGAACCAATACTTTACATTGAGGTAGATCTACCTTGTTTCATGAAAGATACACCTTCATGAGACAGTTGAACATTGTGAAGCTTCCAAACTTAGAAAAACCCCAACCTTTGTGAAACCCATCCAAAATGTCTTTTTATTGTGCCTCATTTAATCCTACAACCATTCACTAAAGTCATGTGGCATGGGACCCTATACCCATTCAATACTGGTTCATCCACACCCTAATCTTCTATGAGACCGGTATCATCAACTCCCATGTATGACTCTTTTTTCAAGAATGACTTGGACCATTACCTTTGATTTTGATCCAATGAAATGGAACCCTAATTCCTATTTCTCCTAAGCATAGTCACCCTAACTTTGGGACCCATAATTCCCACTCCTCCATGGTAGTTTTTATTCCATACCCCACCCATAGGTGCCAGATAAATTGACATGTAATCCCCAAAAGTGGACTCATCAAGGAAAAATTCCCATGTTTCTTGATAGGGAGGCCTTATTCTAGATATTCCTCTCCCATCAAGAAATAGTATCCTTGGGTGTAGGTACCAACAATGTCCAAGCAGCATGATGTAAAACATCTTTTCCCATCACCCTAGTAATACAAAGCTTAACTACATGACAACATACTCAAAACATGATGTAAAACTATAGTATTACATTGTATAGTGAAAGCATGATTCCCCATGTATGAATGGAATGAGATGACCCCACACCTCCTACCCCATGTGATGAACAGAAGATTCCCCATGTATGATCATCATGGGATTCCAACTCTTCCCCCACCAAGGTATGAAACTTTTATATCGGGCCAACTTTATGCATAATCCCCACACCTGTTTCCACCACAAAGGGATGAATATCCATGTTTGGAATGAAACTCCACACTTATTATGAGACCCCGAAGCATCTAGGCATCATCTATGTTTAATCCTCACACCATCTCTCTTTATTTATCTTTCTATGACATGATCATCCTTATCGCATGATGTTAAACTACATAGACAATTCCTATTACAAAAATTTAAAATACGACATCAAACTATGGGGTTTTGATCCCTATTTCATAACTAGGTTTGTTTTATACCTCTATGAGCTTCAATCCCAACATCCTAAAACTACTAGAATATTGGGCTTTGAAGCCCCCTAACACTAGCAACCGCCAAAGGCGGTCGCTGCCCTTTGTAAAAAAAATCAAGGGCGTCGGCTCCCCCCTGTTTCCCTTGACCTATCACCCCCCCCCGTCTCCCTCAATCGCGCCCCCCATCACCGCCCTCCCCGTGCGTCATCCCCCGCCGCCCTGCCTCGCCCTCCAGGTGCTGTCACCCGCCACCCTGCCTCGCCCTATGGGCACCTTCCCCGTTGCCGCCCTCCACCCTCCACCCGTGTCGGCCTCCACCCTCCGCGCGCCCTCCGCCCTCGGCCCTCCCGCTCCGGCTGCCCTCCACCCTCCAGCCATCCTCCAGTCCCCTCCGGCATCCCTCCGCCCTCTGGCCTGCGCCCTCCAGCCTGTGCCCTCCGCCATCCAGCCTCCACCCCCTCTGTCTCCTACCCCTAGGCCCTCCAGCCTCTGCCCTCGGCCCTCTGCCCCCTCTCACCCCACCCCGGACAGCCCCCGCACCTCGGACAACCCCCCACCCCCGCACCCTGGACAACCCCCACACCTCGAATAGCCTCCCCGCACCCCGAACACCCCCCCCGCACCCCAGACAGCCCCCCCGCACCTCGGACACCCCTCCCTGCACCCCGAACCCCCCCCCCCCCCTCACTGCCCGTCCCTCGTCCCCTCACCACCTCCTCTCCTCCGGCTCCCCGCCGCCACCACCGCCCATCCCCTCCCTCGCCGCACTGCCTTTGGCTCCGGCTCCCCTTCGTCGCCTCTCCTCTCTCTCGCAGCACCGCCTACGGCTCCCCTCCCTTCCAGGTTTGTAGAACAATCAGGTATGACATGGGCTTTTACTTACATTATTATTTTATCAATGGTTCACTTGTAAGTTTCAATCCTCACTTTTGGAAGTTTATTCAGTTATAAATATTTATGGTAATTTAACTCATGTTATATTGATGTTATTTTCGGTGTATCTTCACATTGAGGTATTCTTCATTGGGTTCATGTGCTGCTTGAATTTTTATTAATTCAATTTGAAATTTGGCTATGCATTGATTGGTTTTGTACATAATTTGTATATCTGTTTTGTGAACTTTATGATTTTTTAAAATTCATTCACAAATAATTATTTAGTCCCTTTTTGTTTGATTAACAAATGTACAAGTTTTTTTTAAACAATACAATTTATCATTTGGACACTTTGGATAGTCCCCTTACTAATATTTTCCATGACTGTAGGCATGTCAGGGGAAGAGGTAGAAGATCCACATCATCCATATGAGGCATCTACATCTCAGGGTCGAGGTATGTTGGAATGCCATTGTCTCTATTTTTTATGTAATTAATAAACACACACATATATATATATATATATATATTTATAACATCTGTCAATTTGTATATAAAACAATTTTCAACAGGATCAGACTCGACTGATTCTTCCTCTCACAAGAGAGGCCCTAGTCATGGCATATTATCATGGAATTCTGACACGACTCTTGATGTTTCATTTGATGAGGTATTTCATCCTGTGGGACAGAATGCCCCTGCATTTATTTGTTAGCTAGGTCATATCATACGTGATCCACATCGATTTCCATTGACCATGCGTGACTGAGATTCTATCCCTCAGGACACATTAGATCGTCTTTGGAGGACAGTTCAGGTAAGAAGACCATTTTACTTTATTCCCTATGTATAACCAACAATAACATATGTGATTTTTTTGTTTAATAGAAAAAATTTGAAAGTATGTCCCAATGAGTTTTGGCCAGCGTGTATGAGAAAATGCCATAAGATGTGGAAATACTATAAAGGCAAAGTCAAGAGGGACCACTGGGTACCAAATGTGGGTGCCCCAGACATTCTGGAAAAAGTCTTGAGAGGTGTCCTCTCAGCTCAGTGGTGTGATTTAGTTGCATATTGGTCTACTGAGGGTGTTCGGTTTGTATATTTATTTTGGTATATATATTTTCAAGAATGTCTGATTTGTTTGAAATTTGAATGAATTGAATGTAGGAGGTGTCAACACGCCATTCTGAGAATCGAGCGTTGCAGGGACCACCTCACAGGCTCGGGACTCGTCACGTGTCTCAGCTCTGACATGAGGTATTTATTATTCGTTTTTTAGTTTTTTTAATTAATACGGTTTTGTGTTCATATTATATTAATATACAGTTGCTGGAGCAAGGTGCACCAACTGATAAAATGTCAGTGTGGATGAGGACTCGTGATCGTAATGATCCAGAGGCTGAAGCATTGATAGTAAGTGCTTGTACTCATTACCAATAATTACATAAAATCTGTCTATTAATATATGTATACATATTTAAAGATTTCATAGGCTCAATTTGAAGCTGAATTAGAACATCTGCCAGAGGACCAATGACAGCTTCCCATGCGAAGGGATGAGATCTTTCATCGCATTATTGGTCGGGACGGGCATGGATATAGTTTGACCTATAGAACATGGATTCCTCATTCTATAGTGTCACGCGCTGCGGTTGTCGGTCCTGCTATTTCTCAGATGACACAACGGTTGTCAGATTTCGAGGCACGGCTGCACACTTTCGAGGAGGTAAATGTGCAATTGATCGCGGAGGTTAGAGAACTACGACAATATGTGCATCCAGGTGATGGTGCAGGGGATCAGACAACGTAGGATTATACTGTATTTATTTATTTAATTTATATTATTTTTTTATGAAAATATTCACAATTTTTTTTTGTTGTAGGCCCCTGACCCACCTGATGGAGGTAGTAGTCATGACCACGCATGACACATCATATTCACGAGGTGTGTTTCTGCTTTTAATGGTGGGGTTGTTATTGATATTTATGTTGGGTTTCTAGTGATTTTTTTTGTGATTTGGGGGTATCATGTGTGTTTTGGCCTCATGGAATGTTTGTGTGCACGAATTGAGAAGTAACCGTGAAACTGATTAATGATTTGGATATTTTTTGTTCATTTAATTTTCAATGTTTAGAATTGCATGTTCTGTAATATTTTTGAAAAAAACATGTGATTCCTAAAATAAACAATTAAACTTTTTTGATGAATGAGCTGAGTTCACTATTTGTAGTCCCCGGCCTACCCCAGACAGCCCTCCCCGCACTCCGGACATGCCCCCCACCCCGAACAGCCCCCCCGCACTCCGGAAAGTCCTCCCCGCACTCCGGACAACCCTCCCTGCACCCCGGACAACCCTCCCGCACCCCTGATATCCCTCCCCGCACTCCGGACAGCCCTCTCCGCACCCCGGATAGCCCTCCCGCACCCCGAACAGGCCCCCCGCACTCTGGACAGTCCTCCACGCACCCCGGACAGGCCCCCCGCACCCCGGACAGCCCCCCGCACCCTGGACAGGCCTCCAAGCACTCCAGACAGCCCTTCCCGCACCCCGGATAGCCCTCCCGCACCTCACACATGCCCCCTGCACTCCGGACAGTCCTCCCCGCACCCCATACATGCCCCTTGCACCCCGGACAGCCCCCCCCCCCGCACCCCAGACAGCCCTCCTTGCACCCCGAACAGCCCTCCCGCACCCCGGACAGCCCTCCCGCACCCCAGGCAGCCCTCCCTGCACTCCGGACAGCCCTCCCCACTCCCCGGACAGCCCTCCCCGCACCCCAGACAGTCCTCCCCGCACTCCAGAGGTGTCGTTTGACCGCGGTGACCGGAAACGCGTTTCTGGTGTCATAAAACACCAGAAACAGCGTGAGACGGTCGAATTCAGAGCCAATGTGCTTCGAATGACCTGAAACCACACAAAAACATTAGGAATATTATTTTTTGACGTGTAGGAGGAGACATAAGGCCCATCGGACGTGCGGTGCGCGCGGTACGACCGATTGCGTCGTTTTCAGCAGCTCTGTGCGTGCTAAAATGGCGCGTTTGGGGGTCAAAACCACCCGAACGACCTCAGAATTCCATTAAACCGTACAAAAACAGTCGTTGTGTGATTTTTGAAATGTTTGGGCAGACGACACGTCGATCGGAGGTGTCGTTTGACTGCGGTGACCAGAAATGCGATTCCGGTGTCATAAAACACTAGAAACGGCGCGAGACGGTCTAATTCGGAGAAAACATGCTCCGAATGACCTGAAACCACACAAAAACATTAGGAATATTATTCGTGATGTGTAGGAGGAGACTACAGGCCCATCGGACATGCGGTGCACATGGTACGACGGATTGTGTCATTTTAGCAGCTTGACACGCGCTAAAATGGCGCGTTGGGGGGTCAAAACAACCCGAACGACCTCGGAATGCCATGAAACAGTACGAAAACAACTATTGTGTGATTTGTGAAATGGTCTGGGAGACGGCACATCAATCGGAGGTTTTGTTTGACCGCGGTGACCGGAAACGCGTTTCTGGTGTCATAAAACACCAGAAACGGCGTGAGACGGTCGAATTCGGAGAAAACGTGCTCCAAATGACCTGAAACCACATGAAAACATTAGGAATATTATTCTTGACATGTAGGAAGAGACGAAAGGCCCATCAGATGTGTGATGCGCGCGGTACGGCCGATTGTGTCCTTTTTAGCAGCTCGGCGCGCGCTAAAATGGCGCTTTGGGGGGTCAAAACCACTCAAACGACCTCAGAATTCCATAAAACCGTACGACAACAGCCTTTGTGTAATTTTTTAAATTTTCGGGTAGACAAAAAATCAATCAGAGGTGTCGTTTGACCGCGGTGACAAGAAACATGTTTCTGGTGTCATAAAACACCAGAAACGGCGTGAGACGGTCGAATTCAGAGCAAACATGATCCGAATGAACTGAAACCACACAAAAAATTAGGAATATTATTCGTGACATGTAGGAGGAGACGAAAGGCCCATCGGACGTGTAGTGCATGCGGTACGACCGATTGTGTTGTTTTAATCAGCTCGACGCGCGCTAAAATGGCGCGTTGGGGGTTCAAAACCACCCGAACGACCTCAGAATGCCATGAAACCGTACAAAAATAGCCATTGTGTGATTTGTGAAATGGTTGGGCACACGGCATGTCAATCGGAGGTGTATTTTGACCGCGGTGACCAGAAACGCATTTCCGGTGTCATAAAACACCTGAAACGGTGTGAGACGGTCGAATTCGGAGCAAATGTGCTCTGAATAACCTGAAACCACACAAAAAAATTAGGAATATTATCCGTGACGTGTAGGAGGTGACGGAACGCCCATCGGATGTGCGGTGCGCGTGGTAGGGTCGATTGTGTCGTTTTAAGCAGCTCGGCGCACGCTAAAATGGCGCGTTGGGGGGTCCAAACCACCTGAACGACCTCGAAATGCCATGAAACCATACGAAAACATATTTTGTGTGAATTGTGAAATGGTCGTGCAGACAAAATGTTAATCGGAGGTGTCGTTTGACTGTGGTGACCGGAAACGCGTTCCTGGTGTCATAAAACACCAGAAACGGCGTGAGACGGTCGACTACGGAGCAAACGTGCTCTGAATGACCTGAAACCACACGAAAACATTAGGAATATTATTCGTGATGTGTAGGAGGAGACTACAGGACCATCGGACGTGCGGTGCACGTGGTACGGCCGATTGTGTCGTTTTCAGCAGCTCAGCGCGCACTAAAATGGCGCGTTGGGGGGTCAAAACCACCCGAACGACCTCAAAATTCCATGAAACCGTACGACAACAGTTGTTGTGTGATTTGTGAAATGGTCGGGTAGACGAAACATCAATTGGAGGTGTCGTTTGACCGCGGTGACCGGAAACGCGTTTCCGGTGTCATAAAACACCAAAAACGGCGTGAGATGGTCGAATTCAGAGCAAACATGTTCCGAATGACCTGAAACCACACAAAAACATTAGTAATATTATTCGTGACATGTAGGAGGAGACGGAAGGCCCATCGGACATGCGGTGCGTGCGGTACGGCCGATTGTGTCGTTTTCAGCAGCTCGGCGCGCGATAAAATGGCGCGTTGGGGGGTCAAAACCACCCGAACGACCTCAGAATGCCCTGAAACCGTACAAAAACAGCCGTTGTGGGATTTGTGAAATATTCGGGTAGACGAAACGTCAATTTGGGGTATCGTTTGACCGCGGGGACCGGAAACGCGTTTCTAGTGTCATAAAACACCAGAAACGGCGTGAGACGGTCGAATTCGGAGAAAACGTGCTCCGAATGACCTGAAACAAAACAAAAACATTAGGAATGTTATTCATGAAGTGTAGTAGGAGACGGAATTCCCATCGGACATGCGGTGCTCACGGTACGACCAATTGTGTCGTTTTCACCAGCTCGACGCGCGCTAAAATGGCGCGTTGGGGGGTCAAAACCACCCGAACGACCTCGGAATGCCATGAAACCGTACGACAATATCCATTGTGTGAATTGTGAAATTGTTGCAAAGACGACATGTCAATCGGAGGTGTCGTTTGACCACGGTGACCGGAAACGCGTTTCTGGTGTTATAAAACACCAGAAACGGTGTGAGATGGTCGAATTCAGAGCAAACATGATCCGAATGACCTGAAACAACACGAAAACATTAGGAATATTATTCTTGATGTGTAGGAGGAGACGTCAGGCCCATTGGACTTGTGGTGCGCACAGTACGGCCGATCGAGTCATTTTCAGCAGCTCGGCGCGCGCTAAAATGGCACGTTGGGGGGTCAAAACCACCCGAACGACCTCGGAATGCCATGAAACCATACGACATCAGCCATTTTGTGATTTTTAAAATTTCTAGGTAGATAGCATGTCAATTGGAGGTGTCGTTTGACCGCGATGATCGTAAATGTGTTTCCGGTGTCATAAAACACCAGAAACGGCGTGAGACGGTCGAATTAGGAGGAAATGTGCTCCGAATGACCTGAAACCACACGAAAACTTTAGGAATATTATTCTTGATGTGTAGGAGGATATGACATGCCCATAGGACATGCGGTGCACGTGGTACTGCCGATTGTGTCGTTTTCGGCAGCTCGGCACGCGCTAAAATAGCGCGTTGGGGGGTCAAAACCACACGAATGACCTCAGAATGCCATGAAACCGTACGACAACAACCGTTTTGTGATTTTTAAAATAGTCAGGCAGACGACACATCAATCAGAGGTATCGTCTGACCACGGTGACTGGAAATGTGTTTCTGGTGTCATAAAACACCAGAAACGGCGTGAGATGGTCGAATTCGGAGCAAACGTGCTCTGAATGACCTGAAACCACACAAAAAAACATTATGAATATTATTTGTGACATGTAGGAGGAGACAACAGGCCCATCGGACGTGCGGTGCGTGTGGTACGGCCGATTATGTCGTTTTCAGCAGCTCGACGTGCGCTAAAATGGCACGTTGGGTGGTCAAAACCACCCGAACGAACTCGGAATGCCATGAAACCGTACGACAACAACCGTTGTGTGATTTTTGAAATGTTCGGGCATATGAAATGTTAATCAGAGGTGTTGTTTGACCGTGGTGACCGGAAATTCATTTCCAGTGTCATAATACACCAAAAACGGCGTGAGATGGTCGAATTCAGAGCAAACGTTCTCCGAATGACCTGAAATGATAGAATTTCTTAATTTGGGGGTTTTAAATTATTATAGAACCATTATTTGATATCAGATTTAATTTTATTATATGTTTATAATAACTGAATAATTATGTCCAATTTAAGTTTGTTTTGTTTTGTTGTTTTTTTGTCTTATTGTAGGTTTATTAAAGCAGAAGATTGAAATGGATGGACCTGCTCGGATCGTTGAAGCACATATATCATTTATTGTTTATGACGATCTTGATGTTTATGCTGTTTGAAATTGTTTTCCATGTTTTAGGATTTTTACCTTGTTTTATCTCTGATTTTGCACCGTGAAGGGAAAAAAACACAATTCGTACATTTCATTAAAAAAATGAAAAATATTTTATTTAATATTATATATATATATATCTTTAATATAAATATATATATATATTAAAATATTTAAAACATATTATATATATATATTTAAAATATTTTATTTAATAATATATATATAAATATTTTCTTTAATATATATATATATATATATATTTTATTTAATAAATATATATATATATATATATATTTCTTTGAGTAGGAATTTTTTTTTTTTAAAATTTTCCCAGGGTAGCGACTGCCAAAGGCGGTCGCTAATGGTGCCCAGCAGGCAGCCTATAGCGACCGCCAAGCGGTCGCTTAAGGCTGGAATTTTGACCACCTATAGCGACCGCCATTGGCGGTTGCTATTGGCCTACAGTGACGAAGCTGAAGCGACCGCCAATGGCGGTTGCTGGGTGGTCTCTATAGGCCTATAGAGACCGCCAGTGGCGACCACTAATGCCCGATTGTTTAGTAGTGTAACACATCTGGGGTACCATCATGAGGGTCAATCCCAAAATCCAAACACATATAGTGTACCTCTATGAGGTTTAATACCAATATCCTAACACATATGGGATACCTCCATGTTGTTCAATCCTAAAATCCTAACACATCTAGGGTACCTCCATAAGGATCAATACCTTCATCCTCTACACTACTAGAAAATACTACTAAAGTGATATCATCTTTCACCCATGGGGGAACACTTTCTTTCACTTCCATCAAATCCTAACATGTGATCATCTCCCCCCATGGGGTAAATGTTTTCCCAAAACCATCAAATCTAAGGTGTGACCAACTTCCTCATGATAACACACCAAAACCCCTTCTCTACAAGAAAATAAACCTCTGACTTACCTGTCTCTACAAAACATTAAACCAGTGTCCTAAAATTCATCAAAATACCTAAAATATATATCCAAGTCCACAACCTTTACCCCAAACAAAAAACATGGGATTACTTGGGTAAAAATAACTAGATTTCTTACACCCCTGACATTAACTACCATATAGAAGACACAAAATGCCTTGGGTTCCATTCCAAATATACCTCATATGAGAGATGCCTCCTACCTTAAAAGAGGAGGAGTTTACTGATGCAAAACATTATTAACATCAAAAAATAATCCCACCTGACCAACATTACTATATACTATGACCACATGTTTCTTCACTATTCAGATAGAAGCAGCATAATTAACAGAGATCCACCTCGAGATGGTGCTAGAAATGAGTTTCATGAACATGAATTTAATCTTTGAGGGAGACCTATACTAGGAAACGAGCTCCAATGAGGAATCCATAAATAGAGGAACTAACATCCCGTCATCCTATTTTGGTCAAGGATCCAGCACCACCAACCTTGGTAATGGAGGTTTCCCACATTTGGAAAGTGGAAATATAGGGGAAGAATAAAAAGTGTGTCCTTATCGCATCACGAAATCCCTAACTAAAAGCATCAGAAACAAAAATGGTGAACATGGAATGAAATTCTACTACTTGAAATAGAGAGTAGATCAGTAATGTTGGAAAACATCAAATTTGAGCATCACAAGATCTAGATATCTGGCACTAGTCCTCCACCAAATAGATTTTGGGCTTGGGGTGAAACTATGATCCTACATATAGGGGAAAATGAAGTTCATTTTGCATCCCTGATCTTAGGAATCATTGACATGGACCTTCCCTCCACCTTGGAGAGGAAATAATGACGTTTGGATTGTTGGGAATCACTTTTATAGTGCATTTACATAATAATATTTCTATATATTTCCATAGATCCCAATAAAAAACAAATACATGATGAACCATCTCTAACAGGAATGGGTGAAGGAGGACTAATAGTGTGTCAATCCCACACCACTACACTCAAACTAAGATGGTCTCATATTCCATGACTATTGAGATCCCTTTCTTCATATCCCTTGTTGAACTAATCTAGATGAAGGTTATCGATTCCCTTTTTCAAAAATATAAGAATGAATGGGATATCAAAACCATGGATATGGCTCATAATGTTCTATAATCCACGAAACCATTCCAACATCGTCGTCCACAAGGGTTGCACTATGGAAAATCCCCCCAAATCACGACTACAAACCATTTAGGGATCCTATCTCCAGAATTATTTGACATATTCCTCCAATATGTTGATGAAGTAGGGGACATTTGGGTCTCACTGATAGAAACCACCACCAATAAACCACCAAGTAGGGCTCCCACTAAGCCATGCTGATGATGTCAGCTAGCCCCAAAGGTTGAACAGAAGGTTCATCTCAACCATACCCTACCAGCCTAGGTCTAGAACACCTGGTGTCAAATCGGGGGAAGTCCATGAACATTTTTTCATCAGGAAGCATCTCCCCAACTCTAATGGACCAATACAACACTAGATAATCTTATACTACCCCTTCAACCACCTCATGAGGAACCATCTTTTCCTGATTTGGATCTTTACAATGATTATCCATCATGAATGTTAGATTGAATCTTCCTATAATTGGCACCACTAAAAACCATCATGGGATATCCCATGATGAATAATTTCACTGATAATTTCCTCCCCAATATACTAAAAATAGGATGTGAAGGTCTTACACATGCCAAAGATAATCCTTACTCCGAAGACCCATCACTGGGCATGAGGGTGAGTATCTGTCGTGGGGGTTGTGCCTGTAATTCATGTTACAGTACGTATGGAAGAAACCTGAGAGACTACTAGAAACTCGAGCTTGTATAACTCTCATTCTATTATAGGAATAACCACTGGAAATGTCATGTCACCATAAATGTATCATACTTTGAGACAACATATGACTCAATGAAGGAGCCTTCACCTCCACTACCAGAGTTGGGGGAAGAATCCCATCAACTGAGGCTAACTGAATGATAGTTAAATTTTTATTAATTTAAAACAAACATTCATAAAAAAATAAATAAACCCCACACTAATCAAGGGGTCCAAAAATGATGAAGGCCCGAGGAATCTCCTTTTCAATGATCACACATTGTTTAGGTAATGACCCAATCCCATTGTAAATTATAATAATCTCACCATCAATCCATTTTCTTGCTAATTAATCAGTTTCATATTTCCCTTATTTCTATGTATGAATGAATTTAATTCCATGAATAAAAAACATTTTTTATTTCCTCACAAGGTAGATCTACTACTATGAACACCTAACCTTTACTTGAAGAAACCCCATAAGTAAAGAAGAATCAAATTCAATTCCCTTAATCTGAATATTTAACAACCAACACAACATAAAACCTATAACCAAGAACCTTGTCTCCACTTCAATGTAATTACTTTCCCCATAAAAGGAATTAATGACCAAAATGATCGTGGTTTACAAAATCCCCAAATACCTCTGTAAGTACCTATTGGTAGTGGATGTTTTGGCTTCATTCTAAGGAATCATAGTGCGAACATCTCTAACTCCATCAGATTCCCTCCTCTCCAACTATACATAAGATGTGGGAGAGTGTTTAGGATTTGGATTAATGCCCTCAAATGAAAGTGATAAATCCATTGAGCCCCAAATGGATGTTTACACTCTTACTCACAAGGAATTTGTGAACACACTATTCAATATGAACATGGTCTTGAAGTTGGATCTACATCTGAAATACATTCGAATTTATAGGGGATGATTGGACCATGTGACACCCCACATACTAGAAAATCAGTAGCAATAAGTTCTACTTTTTTCAACTGCTAGTTTACTGGATGATTCTAATTGGGGTTTAGTCCAGTAAATAGTAGGATTATCCTATGGTTAATGAGAAATAAGAGTTATGGGGGATCCTAGACACTGAAAAACTACATGTCACATTATTTCCACATGAAACCTTCGACATTGTTATCCCAGAGTCCCTCACAGATAAATAAGCAAAACTATTTCCCCAAAATATATGGGTGATGCTAAAACAACTTCAAGATCATCAACTGAACTATAAATGAAACCATTAAAATCTCGATTCCACACACTAAAAATGTAATATGTTTGAAATCACAACATTCCTAGTAGATATGCACTATAAAATGTATGAATACCACTAAAATTTACAACAGGCCTGATTTAGGATCCTCATTGTGATTTAAAACGTAATTAAAGAGGTGTCTCAACACATCCAAATTGTAGGCTGGGGGTAGTTTGTTGCCCTCCACTTCAGCCCTATCCCATGAAAACAATGGTATCACTAGTCAGAAATTCACACTAATTATAAAGGATCTTATCTAACCACTGTTATAGTGAATTTCATTACTATTGACCATCCTAAGGATCTGAAAAACTGGGTCTCCAACAGAGTACATGATAAGGAGAACCCACCATAAGGAGAAACATAGTACTATGTATATCCCCTGATAGGTGGTTACACTCATTATTAAAGATTGGCATTATGCCATGGGATTCCACCTAACAATAAATTTCTTCTATCCTTCCAATATATCAAAAAAGGAAAGGGGTCTATTGAGATCTTCTATCTATACAATAACACATAGGAAACCAAGTCAGTCTCTATGATAGATGCTCTAATATAGGATATTGAAGGCTTCACGAGGCTTACTACCAAGATTATCTCTAAGCAGTGACTTGGCCATGAAAAATTCAAAAGGGACCCAGTATATCCTCTAGTTGGGAACTTATTTATTCTAGGATAAGAAATCATATTTGAACTAGGTGGACTTATACATCTAATATGGGAAGAAGATGGGGCTATGAAAAATGACTAGAATATCTGTCACCCACTCCATCTGATAATTATTCTTATCCACCTCAAGATTAGGGCTACAACACCACCCAATCCAATGAGTTAGTTATGGAATTGGTGACCATAAATCCTCATTAAGATGGGATGAAAGACACTTTCACCACCCACCTTGATGATTTGGAAACATGTTAAATGTCAATTATCTTTGAAGGAATACCATATCCTATATGGGTAGACCAAACACTCCCAATGTTGGAATTTAGAAATCTAGACTTAACCCCATTTAATAATATGGGTGATTCAATATAATATCTATCCCACTTTTCATAAATATGTATCCAAATTCATTGGAAATTATAATAATAGGAACCCTCCAAGCTATGATGTTATCTTATAGACTATAGAAGGACCCACATTAATTTGGTATTTTCGATTTCCCCTAGGATCTATTGCGATTTGGGTGGATATTTATAAGAAGATCCTTTACTATTTCAGCTCCACTATGTGCGAGAGTATCATCAATAACCTCTCCAAATGAAAGAAGAGGCCTAATGAGTGAGTTTATAACCTCATTTACTGATAGAAGGGACTCACACACTTTCTTGACATGTATCATTCTTAGGAAAAACTACTAACAATGTGCATGGATAATGTTAAAGATGATTTAGTCCCTACCATCATCTCCCTGAATTGTTTGTTCTAATTTTGAGAGTTCTCCAAGAGATCCCAATTTATAGAATAAGCCTTGTAGTCAACCAAGAAACAATCATACCCATTACCAATTTGAAATCATGTGTGAAGGCTTGTGAAATCAGAAACATCCACTACCATTAATGTAGTGGTTCTCGAGCTGGTTTGCCTTCATTATCCTTTATCATATGAGCCTTACTAGGAACAAACACATCATGTGTAACCTTTCTATGTGTATCCATGTCAGGCATAAATTTTTTATCGAATGTTTCCCATTCCACACATTAGTTATAGACACTCAGGGTTCCTTTTTTCAAAAGAAAGAAAAATCCTTACT
Organism: Viscum album; assembly: GCA_963277665.1. Classification (NCBI taxonomy): domain Eukaryota; kingdom Viridiplantae; phylum Streptophyta; class Magnoliopsida; order Santalales; family Viscaceae; genus Viscum; species Viscum album. Next base: position 1,039,184,017 of record OY728123.1, on the reverse strand, counting down.
CCTTCATGGATTCATAGGTCCTGAGGTATATCATATGTTCCATATAAAATGACATTATAATGCTTCAAAAATGAAAGAGACCCCAAGAGGTTGAAATCATTGAATGTGTAAACCACTTCCCATGCCACATGATCCATATAAATACCATCAAAGAGTGATTTTTCTTCAATGATTTATCTAGGACTAAGTAGACTGTGAAATAGTTAAATTGGGTGATGTCCTAACATAGGTAGTACATATCTCCACCAACCCCAATAGTTAAATCAAAGTCTTGGATGAGTATAAATAAGCTTCTATATGAGGAATGTGGATGTATAATGACTAGTTATCTCAAAATATAGTTACACACACCCACTGTAGTGTACGTGATCGCTAGAGAAAATCAGAACCTCATATAGTTACCATGTCTCCTTTGGCTACCACATCTGCATATGTATCACATCCTTCCCAGTCTCGAAAGATCAGGAATTTTAGTGTAAGGGAAATCAGAGTCCCCCATTAGTTCCAAAACCATACCTTACCCTTGGTGACTTCATACCTCCAGAATTGGGAGATCTTCTTAAATTTCATCTGACCAAGGAAGATTATATCGATGAGAAAACAAAGTACGCCTATGTGATTATTTTAAATAGATAGACTTCTATACAAAAAATATTGATAAGGATTCCCATGAAAATCCATCATGTACCTCTAGATGACACCGTTTATGAATATGTAGTGGACATTCCAGCAAAAATAATGTTCTGGACATTACTTCAAACAAGGCGAATGTTCAAGATAACACTTCAAACCATGATATTTATGCTATTGAAATAAAAAAAAAGTCCTTAAATAGGGATCAATAAGAACAAACCTCCCAAGTATCTTCATCAGGTGTGCATCTATAATAGGATATATTATCTTACTACCTAACTCATTCATGACCACATCATGATCCACCACATCTAGCCAGGGATCATCCTCAAATGTCTCTTTCCTATTCGTCAGGTGTTTAGAGCAATCCATCTAACCAAAAATAGAGTATTACCAACACTATCTAGTCCCAGTGCCTTATCCAATGAAACCCTTTATTCTTCTAGCTAAATAACAACCCTCTATAAGTAAAAACATTAATGTCACCTAGAAATATGTTCTTCTGAAGCACCTTTCTAACATACCAGTGAGGCTCTTGATTCCCAAGGAGCTTCACATGCCGAAGGAAATGTGTGTGCCTATTTTAAAATCCTTAAAGATACCTCTCTAGTTTGAGATATAGGTATCCAATGTTAAATCATATTATAGAGAAGAAGATGAATGGGAGACTATTATGAAATCATTTCATTTTTCATTTAAGATGAGGGTTCTCCCATTCAAGGGAACATACACTGGCTGTATATCACTAGAAAACTCAATGGATTGGAGATCCACTACTTCCTAGTGAATATTGGTTATAATATCAATACCATACTAACCCAAACACTCCAAGATATGAGGTCACAAAAGAGGGCCATATCCCCTATAACTAGAAAATTCACAAGCAAGACAAAAGTGAGAAAAAACTGAGAAGAACAATTTGGCTACAAACCCAATTTAGTGTCTTTATGGTAAGTAATTTATTTATGGTGGTATCACAGAATAAATCATACAAAAACCTAATAGGAAGTCCCTGGATTCATTTTCTTTTATTGGAGCCCTCCTTGTACCACAAGTGCCTCAAATAATTCATCAATGATCTAGTAGGGGTATTCTAGGGTGACTCACCCCCTTTAACTATTGTTAAGCCCATTATCTTGATTTTAGAAACTAAAAAAAGGGATGGAAATAATACCCATATTGATAGGGTTGAGAAAATTAATTCCCCTAATGATCTGACATCCATTGTAGAAGATCCTTTTAAAGACATAAAAAACAATTTCCTCCTCCTAATCCATTAGTTAGAACCCACCACACCAGACCTATGAAGTTGTTTCATAGTCCCAAAGAAGAATTTATCAAAAATGACCTCATACTCCTACAATAGTTTGGTAGGACCAATACCCAAAGATCCTACCCCTATAAAGTACTAATAGGTTCACCCCATGGCCATGAATCTATGATATTATCTCATGTTTCACAAAGTTAGGCTGACTCAATGGAATTGATTGGTCATAATTACTTTGATGTTATGAGTGAGACTCATGGTTAGAAATTGTGTATAATTAGATCATTATACTTTTTTACTATAGTATCTACAAATAGGTAGTTCCTCATTAAAGACACTCCTCCATCATATAAAATTTTAGTGCCACCTTGGGATTTTAAAGAGTTTCCTCCTTCCTTTAATCACCTATATTAGATGATGAAGAGGATCTGGATAATTCCCCTCCTACCTTTGAAAAGGGCGTCTCCACCAATATTTATGAGTTGAATTAGATAAAAATCAACACTAAAGAAATTATGAGGTTGTCACTAACCAGTGAAACCATGTTGTTAGAGTAACAACAACAACATATGGCCTTCTTAAAACAACATTGTTATGCATTTTCATGGAGAAATAATGATATCCCAGGACACAATCCCAATATTTCAATCCATCACCTTGGCCTCCTAGTGAGTCACCATGGGTTCAAACATCCTCTAAGAAAAATGAACTTGTTACCTGATTTCATGTTTTAGGGTGAATTTGAGAATATTGTTAAAGACAACATCATACGAGAGGTCTATTCCATGTAAATTATTGTCCAAAATTTTCCCAGTCAAGAAGAATAATAGGTATATTTGAAACTGTTTCAGATTTTGGGACCCCAATAACTATTATCATACATCTGACTTTTTCCATCCCATGGACGAGATGTTGACCAATACTACGACTATTTTTTAGGATCTCTTCATCATGGATTGTTATTCTGGGTGCAATCTGATCTAGATGGACACTGAGGATGAGGATATCAGTACCATCAAGTCACCCCATGGATATTTCTACTCCTAGTTAATGCCTTTTGGATTAAAGAATGCTGGGGACACTTAATAGTGGGCGATGCACCATATCTTTACACCTCTCTTTGGAAAATTAATAGAGTGTTACATGGATGATTTAGTGGAGAAGTATTTACAACACTAGGACCATCGAAATTGTTTTTTAGAAAGTGTTTGGATTCTTCTATTCCCACGTCTTGAAAATGAACCCTTTGAAGTGTGCATTCCAGGTTACCTATGGAATGTTTTTTTGGATACTTTTTCAGATATAGAGGCATAGAGATAAATCCCTTGAAAATCCAGGCTATCAATAATATGCCTCACCAATGCATCCTTCGAGAGTTCTGAGGCCTCCAAGTCCCCTTAGACTATATTCTCCAATTTATTTTAAATATAGTTGGAAAGTGTAATCCATTCATCAGGCTCATGATGAAAGGCATCACTTTCCAATCGTATGATGAATTCCATACATTTTTTTGGATATCCAGAAGTTTCGACTATAGCCTCCGGTTTTTATGCCACCTATCTACAAAAACACTCTTGTCTTATATGTGAACACCTTAGAATGGCCCCTTGGTTCCCTTCTATCTTATAAGAATAATGAGGTACTGAAAATAACCTACATTGTCTCATCTACATGCTCATTGAAATAGAGACCAAATAATACCCCATTGATGAGAGTTATCATATTTTGGTTTTCATAGTATAGAAGTTGGGAAATTACCTATAGCACCATGAGATATAGTTTGTTTCATTTTTTAAACCATTAAAATATATTCTAAGTTTCCCCATGATAAGTGGTTTATTGGCATGTTGGGTGGTAATACTCTAGAAGTTTGACATCAAGATCATCCTAGAGATATATGATAAGGGAAAGGATCAGAAAAATTTCTTAGCTATGCATACGAACCTTGAGGAACTGAACTAGAAGTTGATTTCCCAGATTAAACCATTATGCTAGAAGACCAGGATACACCATGTTGGAAGATTCATTTTTATGGTGCCTCCCAGAGTCCAACTGGAAGATGGATCAGTGATTAAAATCTCAATAGAATATACCTTGGGATTTAGTAAATCACTCCTGCAAAATCCATCATTCTATACACATTCATGTTGTAAAAAGGCTTCACTAATAATGAGGAATAATATCAGGCTATTATTAATGGTCTCAAGTTGTCCCTAGAGATTGATTTCCCCTATTTACATGTGAAAGGATACTCCATATTAGTCAACAATCTAGTCATGGGTGACTATATTATAAGAAAGAAAGAACTTGTGCCTCTATTAGAGTGGGATTGTCAGCTAATATTGTATTTCAATCACTATTTGATGGTGAATAATGTTCCTCAATCAAAGAATATATGATTTTATGTTTTTTAAATCATGGAAGAATCCATTTTAGATCCTGACTAGGATGATTTAATCATTCATGTGGCACACCATAGGGTATTCACCTCCACTACATAAGATGAAAAAATCCAACAGGTATATCAGGATACCACCAGTACTCCAACACAAGATCCTTCAAATTACCCTACAATCAAGGAATGTATTGATTGGATGAATCACTTCGTTGAATATATCTATCACAACATTCTTCCATTAGGTTGAACCGAGCATGAGAGTATCCACTGGCATGAAGCACAGTTCACCCACTAGAGTGGATCCTACTTTGAGAAGACTCTCTACAAGTTTGGATTTGACATAATCCTCTCTAGCTATATCCATGGAAAGGAGATACCTAAAGTCATTCTATAGGGACATGATGGATCCTATGGAGCCCATAAGTAATAACTGATGGTCATGCACCAAATTCAGATTTTGGGTTACTTCTAGGCTGTTATGGTGTATGAATGAATTGATTTCACCAATAGGTGTCATGAATGTAGGATCCATGACATTTTTTTGCACCAACTTCCAGTATTCTCCATAAGAATAAATATTCCCAGCCCTTTTCAGTTTGGGGAGTCGACTTTGTGGGCCAATAAAAACTGGAAAAGGTGTTATAGTGCAGTTTCATTTTGACCACAATAGAATTCTTTTCAAAGTGTATATAATTTTTACCCCTTAATGATGTCAAAACCCTATGTATGATTGAGTTTGTGATCTGACACATCATCCATCGGTTTAGGGTTTATCACACGATTCTCATAGAAAATGGCACTAAATTTTGAGTTGTTGAGCTGAAAAAGATATATTTCAATTACAATATCTAATCCAACCACAGATCCCATTATTTTCTATAAGAAAATGGATAGATTGATGCATTTAACAAAACCTACTCTAACTTTCTATAGAAGATGGTAGGATTGATTATGATGTCTTGACCTAATAATCTCCTCAATTCCACCATAAATATTGAACAACAACTATAAATTCCACTCAAGTGACCCCATATTATAAAGTGTGTATAACATAGGTTGTTTTACCTATAGAGGTCCAGCTACCATCACTATAAATAACCATTTATGACAATCAGATTCTAGACATAATAATAGATGTTTATCTCTCCGAGTTGGAATCCCTTGAGGGAAATAGGCTCTATGCGCAATATAAATTAGAGAGGCCCTAGAACCAGGTAGAATGAGATTTCAATAAGTAGGTTCTCCTCTGATCGTCCCTTCAAGGTGACATGGTACTATCTCTAAGAACATTGATGATACCTAGAAAACATTCACTTAAGTGGGAACCCATGTGGGAAATACCTTAAGATCTTCATAAGGTATAATCTAATGGTTCATACTCTTTAATCTCCATGAGAGGGGAGCCCATCACACCTCCAAAAAATGATAGGTTCCTTAAGAAGTACCATAAATGGACCATTGGTGTGAGCTATATGAACTTAAACTATTAATTTTCCCCTTGGTCCAATCATAATGAAGATAAAAAAGCATCGGTCATAGTTCGAGTTGTATAGATTTAAAAAACAAATACTAACATCCTCAACACATGATGTTAAATTGTATCCCTACCCTATGTGATGAACATATGATTCCTTACATGAAAAATGTGATATGACCAAAAACAACTTCCTTAGAACATGATATTATCAATAACATTATCCTATATGATGAACATATGATGCCTCACAAGACAAATGTAAGATGATAAAATCCAATGTCCTGAGAACATGATGTTAAAATATAGACTTACCCTATGTGATGAACATAGGATACCTCACATGAAAAATGTGTTATGAAAAAAACCAACATCCTTGGAGCATGAAATTAAACTATACCCTTACCCTATATGATGAACATAGTATGCCTAACATGATAAATTTGAGATGGATCAGAACCCTCACTAGAGGGTAAATCCCCCTTCTGGTGTCGGTATTCCACCACACCATGTTCCAAAACTACATGTGGATTAACAATTATTCCCATGGGATATGTAGTGAGGCTCGAATATCATATCCTATGTCCATCCCCATCACTAAATAATTCTAGAGTCTTTCCCCCTTAGCATAATGTATTTAACCCTTGTAATGTTTTCTTAGAAGCTTGCATGGAGAAGACTATCCTTGGCCCTCCCTTCACAATGGGTTATCACTATTTTGTGTCACAAAATTCTCTTTAAGACATAAACCCCATAATTCCAATCTCTATGAATTTAAATGGTGGAAACCTTAATCCAACCTATATGAATTTAAACTACAAATCCTAGAATCCTCAACACACGATGTTAAACTGTAGCCTAACCCTATGTGATAAACATAGGATGCATCATGTTATCAATATGAGATGTTTATATGTCATAATTATATGTCATAAAGCTATATGAAGATGTGGGTCCTCAACATAGAGGATTCCCTTCTTCACCCTTGGTAATAATATAATACTAGACCACATCCCAAAACTACATTTGGCTTGATTTCCATTACCTTGTGATAAATAGTGAGACCTGGATATCTAATCCTGATTTTAGCCACACTGCTAATTTATTTAATTCCCCCCTTAGTAATAGGCTTAATCCATGCATGCTTTTATACTCATCCTTAATGTTCAAATGCAGGGTAGAGAAGTCCCCAAAGACATTGTCACTTGGGGTATCCCCACTTCCAATTTCACACTTTACGATTCCTTCAATTTAGATCTTCATAATTCCCCCATTTAAACATGCCTCTCAAGCAGAAATGGCGCCTGACCTTATTTTTCCACATACCATCCTAGACATATGCCTTTAAAAATATTCAGTGACATCTATCTACACCAATATTTCGAACAGGGTCAACAGTTGATCTCGCATTCTCGTGCCTCATCTTTTACTAGAGCGTGACTGTGGAACTTGTGTTTTGAACATGGTCAATTGTTATCCTAGACTGTCAGTCACCCCTTTCCATAGTCCAAATCTTAGAAGACATATTTTCCTTCCATTCCACCTACCTTTTCTCTGATGGTAATTTCAACACCCTATGTGTCATCCTCCCATATGCTCATATATGATGACTAAGTCAGTCAACACTATTGAGACTTCTGTAAGTCTACCTCTTTTACCCTTATTATTATCTACCTTATGAAAATTGGAATTTCAAGATTTTCATTGTTTCTCACATTAAACATGAATAAAATGGGATTATAAAATAGTGAGGAATTTTCTTAATCAATATTTATATGCTTATGAATCCCTTAAATAGAGTCTCGCACATTTTGGTCCGAAATCTACATCCTTAAACTAGGACCCAAGTCCAAGAATCGTGACTTTAAAATACATGAATGTTACCCCATGGTTGTTTCATGTGGCACCATTCCTCTTTGTACCTCCCTTAACATTGGGTTACCTTTCTTTATATGATTCATAAACATCCCTAGGACACATCTTTCCCATTTGGATCAAAGATACATGACCTTAAACTACAGTAACCCTTGGTCTATGTGTTACAAATTTAAACTATTCACAACTTTTTGGTCTAGTCAACATAACTTTAAAACATTCACAACTCATTGGTTAGATTAGAATGGCCTTAAAATTCCACAGGTAAGAGGCACAAATAACTATCATATTGAAAAACCATAGGGGAAATCTATGAAAAAGTAACTCTATCAACTACCCAAGTTACTCTAGATATTTGGATAAAAATAAAGGCACAAATAGAGAGGTACAAATCATACTAGACTCATTGATAATCCCCCAAAAAACTAGACTATTCTTCTCGGACCCCATTGGTTCTAGAAGAAGTAAGATCCAAATCATTTCTCCCTTCCTTTTCTTCACAAGCTCCTCTATGAGATTCCACCCATTGTTATTCCTTATCATGAATCCCACTACCCTAGAAGGTATGAATTTATTCACATCTGTTTATATGACCTAGTCACAAGATAATAAACTATGATATGAACTTTTTTACTCACATGATGTTAAACTTTATGATGTATCATCCTCATGATAAGATGTTAAACTGCACATTAAACATCCTTTCCACAAGACATTAAGTTGTGATATCTATCCCCATTGTATGATGTAAAACTAAAATATCATAATCCCTCACCTAATATTCCCTTTTACCCTTTGGTTTTAGTCACGTATGACACCATATGAGTTCATTGACCATCACCTCGCATTTAAGACGATGTTCACATTAGAAGATGAGTACAACATTCATTCTGACCAATACACCAATCTAATATGGTCATAATTACAGTTTCATAATCGATATTTTATTGACCTCCATTAGAAAATTCCCTCTATTCATACCCATGGTTTGAATCATCCTAAATCTAGACACCCATTATATTTCACATCTGAATGGGATCCCTAGAGACAATAGTGCTGGGCCACAGTAGCTCACCAACCGTTCTAGGAATACACTTTGAAATAATTCAATGAAATTTTGATAGGACACATATTTTGAACATGGTCAATGATCAATATCGATTTTATTATCCCCATATTGGATGGAAAGATAATGAAATCTATGTTTTGAATATGGTTAGAAGTGTCCCTTTATCATCATGTTACCCCCTTTTTTGTTCCAGATCCTAGGCATCCTAATTCACGCTCTTCATCCCCTTTATTTGAGAAAAATTAAATTCCCCAATAATTACCCAATTTGGGAACTAGAAAAAAAATTGAGAAAAAAAGACAGTTGTTTAGAGAGTCCCACTCTACAACCAAATATTTCTTGCGCAAGATACTCCTAGTGATCAATAGATAATTCAGGCCTGATGTGTTCAGCCCCGATCTGACACTTCCATATAGATGAGAAATATTCTATTTGTCCCTTATACCCCACACCAAGCATGAATCGTCTGATCTTATGGATTTATTGTTGGTTTTCTCATTAATATTATTGAGATATAATAATGTTAACACATTTAATAATACGAGAAATTAAAAAAATAAAAAATCTTCAAAAATTTGGGTAGGGTCATCCACACATTAGAGCCTATCCTTTATTTCAAAAAATGTAAAGTTCCCTAAGGAAAAACCCTGGTTATTGAGAATTATAACTCATATAGACTTTTCTATGTAGACTAAAATCCTTACAATCTCTTAGTATGTTCTGCCTCTTCCACCTCAAATGTGAGGTGGAACTCATTGGCATGAATTCACAATTGATCCCACTCATCTTGAAACTCACCCAAAAATGATGTCGCATATATGACCATAGACATTTACATCACCAATTAATCCCGTAATTGGATGATTATCACAACTTGAGAATTGATAGAAATTGCATGATCTCATTCTTGACCTTCTTACTGTGTGATCTCTTCCTTAGCTTTTTGGAGTGCATGTGTGCCCTCAGAATTATTATTTTACTAAGAAGTTTCAAAATACATCCATTCAACAAGAAATGGTTATATTATAAATTCTTTTTCTTGAGTGTGGATACAATTAGAGTCCACTCCACCAATCCTCAGTCTATCTTTCCAATACTGAAGAGATATTACCCAATTTGGCAGATCAGCCAATGGAGTGAAAGTGAAACAATTCGGCACACTCCTCCATAACTTGTGCCGAATGAGTGTATTCTACATAGTAGCATTGGATACATAATACTAAAACTCCTTAGGTGGTGTTGGATCATTCTCAAGAAACACTACAAACACATCAGTAAAAGGATCATCTAAAATCATTTCTTCAGGAGGGCTAAGCCCTGAGTCTAGGTGAAACTCGTCCCCATCAGATCCTTCACCAACAATGAGATACCCAACCACCTCCTGTGGAAGATTTAAGGAAGGATTAATAATCATAGCATACTCAACCATCTCTATTGGTAGTGTGATCTCAACCAAATTGGTTAAGGCCTCCACTCTAGCAGTCACCTCCTACAGTAGCTCCGAGGTAGGGTCAGCCATCATAGCCTCCTCGATTATCTCTGATGATTATGTGATCTTAACCACCTCTGTTGAGGCCTCATATTTAGAATCCACCTTTTGTAGAACATAGGTGGTTTCCCCAAATACCAAATCCTCCTCAATCAATTTTGTTGACGAAACAACCTCAACCATGTCTCTTGGGAAGTAGCATCCACCATCGTTGACTCGGATCCAGACTCTACTGACCCAACCATCGACACTGGTGGATGAGCCAAAACATTGTTTGTATTTCCATTAAATAAATGGGATTATACTAGTGTAACATATTAGAGTAAAAAATAAATAGGGGTAAAGGGGTAATAAGTCTTAAAGGAGTGTTAATGATCCGGAACTAACTCAGCAAGGTTCACCCCCCCCCCCCACAAGCACCACCTCGATAACAGATAGTCGACCACATATGAGAACAATGATGAGGGATGCCCTATACCAACCCCGTTAAGAGTTGTTATTTTATTTACATCAACTTGAGGTTTTCATGAACCTACCCCTCCTCCATGATTATCGATTCTTTCACAAGTGTAAAATGATCAAGACAGTAATCTTGGAGGATGAGTAACAGTCAAGGCACATATCTTAAAAAACATTACCTGATCAATAACCATATCTCCCTTCTCATGGGATTCCATGTAGAAATTAATTCCCCAGGATTCCAACTATATTGAGTCTTCACCCGTGACCAAAATGGTATCTAATTGATCCATAAGAAGATCAAAAGGAGACAAAATACCAAGTAGCACCTTCACTTGTCTGGTCATAGGATTCACAACACCATTACAATTTACTAGGTCTTCCATATCAAAAATTTATTTCATCACATCATAATGGGGAAAATGGAATCCTTTCCATGAATATACCATCATAAAAAGGTTTATCCCCTCATAATTGATATTCTACCATATCCTATGAAGAGATGTGATTTTTATATGGATTCCCCAAATCTCCCAAGAATCATGGAAAACAAAATCACTAAGGAGAAATGGGAGGCACCTCCGCTTCCTCAAATCCTGGGTCTGTATACTAAGAACTACTTTAAAGGTCCCACTTTCCTCCCAAGTCCATTTATCTAAAAGTTATGTTCCTAATTCCACCATTTCTGCAGGGGATATAGGTGTTTTGATCAATACACCCCATTGATACTGGCCCTACCCTACCTCCTCGGCATTCTCTACTTACAATAATGTTCCCCTAACCCATTTTTTAGAGGTCCCCTTATGAGTCATATAAAATTATGACTCGATACCTCAACATCTCCCCATGATACACACTTTACAAGATGACCATTAATTCATAAAAGAGCCTATAAATGACATTGGTTAACAAAAACTCATTTATTCATCTACCTTACTCATAAGAAAAAAATCCTCCAAATCTTCTTGATAACTGAAGGATGATATTTGGAATGTACCCCCATGTACACCATTAGTTTAAGTTGCCAAAGGAAACTAAATTCCTAGAAAAATGGTTTAGGGTGTATGGTTTGTATATTTCCTTAAAATACACTCTCTAAACTAGTACCCCAACTTAAAAGGATTGAAGGTAAAACCATTGGTCCACCATCCCCAAGACATCATCTGTCATTTTCATCATTAGAAAAGGGTATGGATGGAGTATAAGGTGATCATCCATCCTAATCCACATCATAATTCCATCCTGAAACACTTTGAGAGGTTGAGTCTCAAAAATTTCGAGCATTGATGGCCCAAAGTTGGTATCAGGAGAGGATATGGGATTTAGGTATTCATACCCCCACCCATGTGCATGGTGACCCAACCATATATAAAATGGATGACCCTAAACACATGGAAGATGGTATTACTCTGGCTGATGTGGCACAAAATATGATAAAACTTTCCAAGATTGGCATGACGAGGTTGATACCCTGACCAACTGCCAGTGTTGCCACCATGATAAGGGTTTCCGGCTGTACCCCCATGTGGGAATCCTGAACCTAGAGCATCAAAACATAGATAAGAACCACACTAAATCCCATAAGTATAATTCTAGGTTCCTCAACCTTCATGTTGTATCCCCATAGGTTCCATTGACTTGCCTCTAGAATTATTTACTCTGAGTGCTCCTTGCCTTACATAGACGCACTTGGACATTGGTGCAAACTCTATAATAGCTTGACCATGACCTCATTGAGAAACTAAAAAAACCACTAATTGAAAGATATATCCTTTATCACCACTTTATCTTTGAGATCTACCTACACCAGACATAGTAGAACTCTATATATTGATAAAATCCACTCATGGACCTCCCAAAAATCTTTTAAAGGGAGGAATTTATCATAAATAGACCCTTGTATTGGGATCTACACAATCCTTTAGAGGTCCCACAAGTTGATCTCGACCTCCCCATGGTATAGGTTGAATATGTTGGTCCCTAGACACCACCTTCTCAGTTGCTCAGACATTATATTTTGGTGGTTGTAGCTGTGAAATTAATAATTCTATTATACTTTTTACAAACCCACCCTCTTCATCTATTCTAGAAACACTTGACAGGACTGGCATACCAAGTATTCCCATGCCCACTTGTCTATAAATTTTCCACACAGGAAAAAAATCCCATTTTCCATTCAACCTTTGAGAGTGTATTCCATGACAACCTTGAGAATATTCTCATATTTATAAGGGGATGATTATTCATCCAACACCTCCACATTAATTTTGTTTAATATGTTCCATAGTTAGTAATGTACATTCCTTCACAATTTGGTCCTTTGTACCCCTATTCCATTGAGATGTCACCTTGGAGCTCTTGAACCAGTAGATAGGTTCCTCTTGGTCATCACTAGGGATGAACACATCATCCCTCATCCTGAAGCCATATAACGATAGCCTCTTGTAAGGGGGATACTCATGTTATACCTCAATCATCAATTCAACAAGTTTTTCAAATCTAATGAACTGTGGAATCTCTCCTTGATTATAATGTTTCCATCCCTCTCCCTTCATTGAGAAACAACAACATATGCACCTTCAAAAACCATTTTTTTCAACACATTGATATTTTTATAGAATTAGTTCGCGAAGGTCATGTTCATGAAACTTAGAAATCATAATGAAAGGATATTCATGAAGTTACTATTCATTGAGGAGTAAAAGTTTCATGAGTAATGAGGATCGAAATGAAAAAATACTCACTAAGGTCTTGATTTTTTCAAATAGATATCAAAACGAATATCTTTTGATAAACTCTTATAGCCCCCTTGAGACCCCCACCCATACTTATAAGAATAGGGTTAGGTTGATTTTATCAAATAGGTCTCCTAGATCATGAATTACTATAACTTTCCCCCTATAATCTGACCTTCATCTCCCTCATCAGCTCCCATTATGAGGGGGGAATTTGTTGATGATGAAATGCATGTGTCACATGAGATTTCAATAAAGGGACAAGAATTTTAAAGATAATATGATCGAAAATATCTTAAAATCCTACATAAGGGTATGATTTCATGAAGTTACAACCCATCAAGAATGAGTTCTTCCTCGTGAATGTTTCCCAACCACTATGAAAGATGAGACGGTAACCTTAAAATAGTGTATGTCAGTTCGTAAAACATTGTTCTCTATTGGGAACTTTGTGAAAAGTACTTCTGAGGTGTAAGATTTCATGAAGGTGACATCCCCACTTTCTCCATGACTATAAATCCCCCATCCATCCAAATATTAAGAGTAAATGCCCTTTTAACTTCTAAAAAATGGATCTGAATTTTCAAAACTCTAACCTTTGTGAGAAAAAAAACATGGATTCCCTTATGTATCCATCTTTCACAAAATATATTCCCATGGGTTTTTGAGAACCACGAACCATGGTAGTGATTCCTTTTGTGAAATACCATTGACTTTGAAAAAGAAGAGAGACCTTTGTGGATCTTGGGGTTTAATGAGATAATAATCCTTTATGAAAACAACCCCATGGGAACCAAGACTTTATTCTGAGGTAGGGGAACCTTATTTGATGAAGTTTATACCTTCTCAAGACATATGACCTTCATGAAGCATACAAGCTTCAAAAAACTCCAACCTTTACAAAACCCATCCACTAATCCTCTCAATGTTTCCTCCTTTTATCCAATACACTTTCTAAAAAGATTAATGCCTAGGGACCCTATAACCATTAAAAACTGGTTCATCCTCACCCCAATATTCTATGCAACTGATATCATTAACTCCTATGTTTTCCTCATTTTCTACTAGAATAACTTTAACTATTACCTTGACTTTTTCTCTGACAAATTAGAATCCTAATAATTTTTTCTCCAAACAATATACACCGTAATATTGGGACCCTTTATTTCCACTCGTCCATAACAGTGTTTATTCTATACCCCACCCAAAGGTGTATGGGAAGTAGATGTGTAACAAAAAAGATGCATCATCAAGGGAATAATAGGTAGGTATTATGATGGATCTTCTACTCCCACCTAGAAATGGTCTCCTTGGGTGTAGGCACCATCAATATCTAAGTTTTATGATGTAAAACTAACTATCCCAATGTCCTAGTTGTACAATTCTAAACTGCACAAGAATGTACTCAAAACATGATGTAAAACCACATCCTTACCCTGTGTAGTGAACATAGGATTCCCCAGGTATGACTAGCATGGGATGATCCCACACCTCCTACCATGTGTGATGAAATAGGATTCCCCATGTATGATCATGAGGGGACGCCACCTCTTCCCCCCAACATGGTATAAAATTCCAACATTGGGTTTAATTTATTCATAATCCTTGAACCTTTTCCACCACCATGGGATGAAAATCCACACATGGGATGAAACTTGAAACATGGGATGAGATCCCCAAACAATCGAAAATCTTATATGTGTAAGATTTACAGCATTCCCCGTTGAATTTCCTTACACAAAATGTTCTTCCTTAATAAAAGACTTTAAAATTCATGGATCGATCATGTCACCACACTATTCCATATAACTACATTGGTTTCGATCCTAGTTTCCTGATATGTTACATAGGATGCATCTATGATGTTTATTCCCGATATCCTAACAGATATGGTGTACCTTAATGAGAATTAATCCCAACATCCTAACACATATGGGGTACCTCCATGGGTTTCAATCTTTACATCCTAACACATTTAGGGTACCTCCATGAGGTTCAACCATGACATCCCCTACAATACTAGTAAATCCAAAAGACTGATCATCTTCACCCCCCATGGTGAAAAACATTCTTTTACTTCTATAAAGTCATAAAGTAAGATCACCTTCCTCCCTTGGGGGAACACTTTATTTCACCAATATCAAATCCAAGGTGTGATTGTATTCCTCACTAGAACACACTAAAAACCCATTTCCACAAGATGTTTAAACTATGAAAAACTTATATCCACAAGATGAAAAACCAATATCTTACCTATATCCTTGAGTCCTAAAACCTATGACATTATCCAGAACCTTTACCTCATACAATAAGCATGGGATTCCTGGGGTAAAAGTCCCTATATTCCTTATTCCTCTAGAATCAACTACCCTATGGATGACACATGATGCCTTAGGTTCCATTAAAAATATGCCTCAAATGAAATATTACACTAAATCAAAAGGTGAATACTTTACATATTCCAAATATTCTCAAAATATATAAATTTTCACACATTCCCAAAGTTACAATCTACTCCAACCACAGTTTTCTACCCTATCAGGAAAGAAGAATTGTAATTAACTGGCATCCACATAGAAATGGTGCTAGGAATGAGTTTCAAGAACATGAATTAAATATATTTGGGATATATAGACTAGGAAACAAGATCCGGGGATGAATCCATGGAAGGAAGAACTAACATTCCATCATTTTGTTTTGATCAAGGAGCCGACATCGACAACCTTAGTAATGGATCTCACCTGCCAATAGAAAGTGGGAATGAAGGGATAGAATAAAAATAATTTCATCATCCCATCATGTGGATCCGTCTTGAAATAATTATATTTTCCCCTTTATATTTTTTTTCTATCAAGTTTTACTTTGATGATTTTTAGTGGTTATTGCATACATGGTTAGCTCTATAGATGTTTAGTCTTTTATTTATATATCTGATATATTTCATTGTCCTTGTAATGAGAATGCATAAAAAACCTAGGTTAAGGCCTATAATTTTAGTGACATGCCTTCTTGGCACTACTCACCAAAACCTATCTTATTGGAGTGGGATTGGGGTGTCTGACTCAGCTTAACCCCGACCAGGTAGGGCCCGATGGGTCAGGTTTTTACACATGAGGAAAATAAACAAACTATAATATAATGAATAATTTTAATCAATGATGAGGAATGATAGAGGATACAACCTATATATGTCTTATTTTTTATTTTAATGTTCATATATCATTTACCATATTAAATAAATTATTTTATTATTAATTAAAATAATTAATTTTTTATTATTAATATTGATGGAATTATATGTGTTTTACTAATTATGATGTGTATGTAACCATGATTATATTATTTAACTAGGATCATTATTATTTTATTTCATTCCATTTATGTAATAAAATAATAATGTGTATGGATGGATGAAAGACTCACATGGCATAATCATAGACATGATTTTCCATTATTCTCAATATATTATTTCATTTTATGGTCCCTATTTATATTTATTTGTTTTCATAAATTTATATTTGGTTATTTTATTGGAAAATGTATATAAATTTTTATTAGAATGAAGAAATATAAATGTAATAAAACATATGGGGTTTGCTCTGGGAGAGGGGACCAATGATTGAATAACTATGAGTGAGGAATCAAGGGGATAAGTATTGACCATAATGGTGGGGATTAAATAAAACAAAGAAAAAGGGGTGATGTCACTTAGTTTTTTCATTCTAATTAAAAGGTATTAAATATATTAAATAATTGATATTATTACCTAATATCATTATGGGAATGAAATAAATACTTTATGTCAGATTTTCTTGATAGAATGATAATGACAAGGTCATCCCATGGGGTAATAATGTTACGCTATGGTTTCTTGAAAAGTTGAGAATGACAATGTTACAGCACGAGTTGAATATGTTATATTATAATTTACCCATATACTAGGAATGATTATATTACACAATAGTTCTTCTGTGTTACATAAAATTTTATTGACGAATAAATAATTAATATTTCATTCCATGGGATTGATATGTTATGTCATAGATTTTTACATACTAAAGAAGACCATGTAACTAAATTGTTATAAAAAATTATGTTATCATTTCTTGATAAAATAAGTAATTCTATGTTATGAAATGGATCAATTATGGTATACCAAAAATCCCATACTAGATATAGATATAACTACCTTATTCCATGGGACTGGCTATATCATTCCATGACCACTTGATATTTGATATGTGACTATTTTATTTCATGACACTAGATATAAAAATCTTGGTAAATATTTTTAATCATGTTATCCAACCAAAATAGGAAAAAATAGGGATGATGAAAGACCATGGTGATTTGGTAATCACACAGGATCCTGAAATTTATGTT
This sequence comes from Viscum album, assembly GCA_963277665.1. Lineage (NCBI taxonomy): Eukaryota > Viridiplantae > Streptophyta > Magnoliopsida > Santalales > Viscaceae > Viscum > Viscum album. The sequence continues at coordinate 1,039,166,235 of OY728123.1, read as the reverse complement.
ATGGTTTTTGTCTTAATTTTATAAAATTATTATGTGGATATATGATGTTGTAATACATGATGGGTGAAATGGGTTTAATATTACAGATAGTCTCACAACACAAACACACACATACACTTTAAAGTCACAATAGTATTTCAAGTCCTTATAGAAGTGCCTATAGGGTCTTCATACTCACTCCCAAAATGTTAACCATTGTGAACATGCAGTCTATATTATTATAACTTCAGTTTTGGGAAAGGGATTGAGTGTGAGTTTATGTATTGTTTAGGTAGTCTTATAGACAAGAATCATATTAGATGATAAATATGTGATTATTGTGGGATGTTGGGGGTTCATGATTGATATCCATTTTTTATTAATTTTATTAATTTCTGTATTCATTTACCATTGTTATGTTCATCTAAGATCGATTGTCTTGATGTATGTTTCATATAAATTTTCTTGAGTGTTACTTTATTTATGTTAACTATATTATGGATAATGTTGAAATTAATAACAATTTATTATTAAATATTTATCAAAAAATTCCAATTAATACTTATTATTTATTTTATTTTGTTTACTTATGATTATATTATCAGAGAGAAAATCACCATCCATCATATTTTCATACCCTCAGTACTAATCGACAGACATAAGGGATTATGGGTCATTCCTGAGGCCATGTGGTGTTTTAGTTCATATTGGGAAGACTAGTTCCTAGTTTGTTTATTACTAAATCTTATTAGAGAGAGTTTGGGTTTTCTATGATTGCGTTGGGATATAGATATAAATTTTTTTAGAGTTAAAAGTAACTTATAAGAATATCTGATCAATATAATTATAATTGAATTTCAAGTTATCATAGAGATTCTGAGGAAGTGATGTTGTATGAGATAGTTCCCACATTGATATGGATTTAGTTTTATATCCTTTATCTAGAGATAGTAAAGTTGATGCTGAGTCTCATGAATCATAGATAGACACATATATGAATCATGACACATGGGTGTGCACACTCAAATGTTTTAACGAAATGAACTGGTTTATTTTGAGATGAACCAGGAAATGGGGAGAGTTCTATGTTAATTAAAACCCAATAATAAATATTTAATATATTTTTAAATATTTATTAATAAAAAATAATTTATAGGAATGTGTAGGGAATATATATACATTTTATTAGTTCAAACTCAAAGTGAAACATATTATGACTGACTTTGATGTTTATGATTATACAGTGACCAGATATATGATATATTATTGGGCTATTAGTACCAATGAAAATAGTTTGAATATGTTTATTGTTATATGTGAATACTCAATATATATATATAGATATATATGTATATATGTATATATCATACCATGATATGATCATTAAATTTTTATTTTAAAACCTGTTAAAATTGAATTATTTAGCATGGAATGATTAAAGAAAAGAAAAATCTATAATGATTCAATTAATTGATTTTCATAAAAATAATTTTGGGATAAATGAATAATACCATGGTTATGATAAATCATATGGGAGTAAGGTTATTATCTCAAAAATATATGAAAGTTCACTAGATAATTTACTTTGGTGGTATAAATAATAGAGGGTGGAATTAAATCGTTGATGTGTAAAGTTTTTATCCTGATTCCATGATGTGATTATTATATTGAATTATTATCATGATGAATTTTTGTTGAAAATAATGTAGTGGTAAAATTTTAATTTTTATTTAATATTTTAAATGAATGAAATCAGAATATAGTGATTGTTTAAAAGGGGATTGTAAGTGGTATTTTTATTTATTTAACATTAGTTGATAAAATTACAAAACATTTTGTTCTAAATGTTTTAAATGAAAAATCCTATTTATATATCTTAGAAAAGAATTCATATAATAAATTGATCAATTTGGTATGATTAAATTAAAAAACATGTTTATAATGGAATTTTTTTAAAGGAATATATAGAAAATATAAGGAAAAATAATTATTATGTGATGATTCGATAACTGGGAAAATAGTATTTAAATGTTCTTTATATTCAAATGCAAGAAATAAAAATGGGTTAATTGATATAATACTGTTATATGAAATTTTTTGGGTTTGTAAGGTGTTGTATAACACTTATAATAGGTGTAAAAATCAAGTATAAACCTTTAAACAATCATTATCATTCATGAGTTTAAAATGAAAAACCAAAACCCAAAATAAAGAACATACAACTTCCCTATTTAATCCAAGATACTTTTTATTATTTCATCAATATAATTGATAATGATAATTGAGATTAATATTAAGTAATTAATTCTTCTTGGGAATTAATGGGTTGTACCAACACAACACTTGGGATGCGTTTCCTTCAAATTGTGGCCTTTTACGACCTTATGAAGTGCCTAGTGGATCATGAAGTCACATGGGGTGTGAATTAGTGTATCCCTTTTTACAGAATTATATTATATTTAATTATCCCCTCTTAATACTTGAACCACTATATCAATTTAGATCTTTTATTCTACTTATGCACTCTCAACACCTAACACCACATGCAATGCGATAAATAAACAAGATATATCATCACATAATATATTTTTTCATGGTTCAACCCCAATGATGGAATATAATCCTTATCATGTTTGGATCAAGTTAGAGACAAAACTTATCACTAATAAATTGTAATGATTATAAATTCATGAGTAAGCATCACCCATGACTCAATAATCACAAGGGGTGGGAAGGTATCATCTTTAACTCATGGCTAGTTGTATTACTTGACCCAATGCTATCTTATAATAATAGTTATCTCTTAAAAACCCTTCACTATCCCAACTATTATATGTATTTTTAAACTAGGTCACTCAAGTCTTCCAAGATCATCTATATAAACTTCAAAATAAGATCTTTAATCTATTCCTGTATTCCACTGAATAAATTAGTAAGATATTATTCCTCAAAAATAGTTCTTTGACTCCAATACGTAAACAAATATTTTAGTATGCATGTCAGACTTGTAATATTGACATAATTTCATAATGAACAGAACATGTAGATATAAGGATAATCCATACCAACTTCTTCATAAATTTATTTCTTTTGAATTGTATTTTATTAAATAGGGATATTGTTGGCGGTCTTCCTCCTCTTCTTAGATGATATAAGGATATCATATGGAATGTTTTTTTACTAATTACCCTTCTTTTCCTATGCTTCATCATCCATTCACAAGTCCTTATCTATATAATAACATCAAATTCTATCTATTTGATACATAGTCATAATAGGAAATACAATATAAGATTCTTAACTACAAAACTCTCACTTTATTATTATTCCTTTTATACTCAAAATCACATGAATATATTTTCCATATTTAAATTTACAATTCTAGTTCAATATTAGAAACATGATATTCACATTTATGTTATTTAACAATATCATTGAGAAATCCTCTATCTCATTATTCTCAATTAATCACTAATAAATGATATAACCATCAAATGTTCTATGAGCCTTGGGATTATCCTTATTCAAAACATCTATAAAATGTACAATAAATTTATTTTCCACTTAATCATGATAAAATGTAGAGAAATTCATAGTGCAACAAAATGTTCATAGTGTGATATAACTCACCCCTATCTCATGATAGCATGGTTGTGATGTGGCATACAACATCATGACGTGATAGTAATCAGTGATTCTTATTCCACAACTCATTATAGTGTGACTATTTCTTCACAACATTCTTGTGTCTCATTTCACAGAACCAAATTAGACGTGTATTTCATCCTTAGAAAAATTCAAGATATGATACTTGTGTTCATAGTACATAGACAACTTCTAAGAGAACAACCTTCCTCTTCAGAACATAACCTTCTTCTCCATGGAATAAATACCAAATTATAAATACTCAAATTGAATCACAATATTCTTTTAAAATATTATGATGCTTAATTCATTAAAAAATATCTTCAAAATTGACTAACTTATAATATAGATATTTTTTTTAAATACCATTAACTTATTAATTTTTTTTATAACTGATAAGTATTTATTAATCATTTTTAAACATTTATGTTATAAATTATTACTCTTACATATATTAGTGAAACTTTCAACAGTTTTTCAAATATTCATCCAACATCCCTTAATTAAGTATTTTTACTCTTATTTAAGTGGTTTCCCATTACTGTATTTTATCCAACTGGTGAACCTTACACATGTTTTTTATACCATTACATATTATTGTAAGGTTATTTCATTTTATATATTTTAGTGAGAACCATAGAATGGATATTCTGTATTGATTTTTTACTCTTACATACTGTTTTTTTACTTTATTTGATTTCATTTCACAACATATAGATTCTTCAAATCATCTAGTTTCTAGATTCAATATCTTTTAGACCTCCTTGTATTTTTTCCCTATATGCAAAAATTCTTCATCCAAACCTCAACTTTTAACTTTTATACATCTTCACTTCAACATAATCTTTTTTAGCTTCCAATTTTCTATATTTCTAAATTTCTAGATAATATTAATTGAAAAAATATTATAGAATTAGTGCTTCAAAACATAATTTATAGATATGGGTAATTTTTAGACATTCAGCTAATCTTACATTAGATCGTTAATCTTCTAAAAATTTATTTTAAACACTTTGAAATAAATTCATGTGAACTTTAATCAATGCAAAAATCATTCCAAAGTTTATTCAAAAAATAAATTCTCCTAGAGTATTTTAATAAACATTCCCCACCTTAACAATCTCAACTTCATAATTATCCTTATTTAATTCATCATCCAAAAGGAATTATTTATTTATCATGAAAACCTTTATTCTTGATGATACAAGTATAGATTCCCAATATTCTAACTGGCTTCTCAAAGTTATTAAGAACATTTTATATACAATTATACCTTCACCTTCCAATAATTAATTTATTATGAATAAAATATTAGATCTATAATAATTAGATGTATTTTTTATTCCTTCCAAGTAGAATCAATCCATTCCCACTATCGAAGGAAAGATATCTAATTAATTTTCCAAAATATGAATAAATATTCATGATATAATGGACGTTAACTTCTTCCAAGATAAAACTCTCACCTTTTTTATTTTTCATTCATTGGGTTCATCCTCCAACACCCAAAACATATTGATAGTCAGATTTATTCATTAACAATAAATATAATCATAACAATCTATTGGGATTATAGTTCAAGACACTTCATTTTATCATTTTTATCCTTTAGATTTCATATTTTTACTTCTAGTTCAAGACACTTCATTTTGAGGATATTTTTATCATCCTCAACTGATCTTAATTTTTATCCCCTACTTTATTTATCATCAAAATATGATATTCATGTATTTTATTATCCTTTATAAAGGTTGATTAAGTCATTTTATCATTTTTTTCTTTTATTTACAACTAATCATATATGATATTAACATATTCTTTTTGTATATATTTTGATGCATGTAATTATTCAACTTGTATATTCATAAACGTTTATTTCTCCCCAACCATCCTTTGGGATTATTCATTAGAAAGGGAATACTTTTCTTCAAAAATTAATAGAGATTGTTCCATTTATTCAACATGATAGGTTATAGTTTTGAGATTTTAAAACTTCATAGATAATTATTTCTCCATATCATCGAATTATATTTCTAGTTATTATTTTTCATCATATATCCCCTTGATAAAACCAACTATTTAATTTACCCATTCAATTGGGAATTTAATTAAATAATCCTTTACTTCATAGTATAGATATTAAATTGATTAAATAGAATCATACTCTTCATAGCTTACAAAAGATTCTTCAAGAGGATATTTCTCCATATATGTATTTAGAATATTACTACTTTAATTATCTTTACGTAGTAGTGAATCCTCAATCTCCTTTGAAAAACTTATTAACTTATTTTCCTCTCCCATTCTTCAAGGTTTTGGAAAAAACCTTAATATTTATACTAATAGAGATGGAAACAATATTCTCAATATGATAAAATTATATATGAATTAAAATGATAATAAATATTCCACTACATAAAGGGTTTATGTTACAATATTCAAGAAGAGTGTACCCCTAAATGAATCTTAATATAAGGGATGTTTTATCCCAAAAAGAAAGGTGTTAAAGATGGATATATTACAACAAAAGGTAAGAGAAAAGTCTAATTGGCTATATTTTTATGATTTTATTGATTTGGGAATAAGGCCATTAATTATTGTAATAATATTTCAATTTATGGGAACTATATAAGTATTAAATTAAGGGTGAGAAAAGATGAAAAAAGTGATGAAAGAACAATAAATACTTATTCCCTAAAATATAATTGAATGAAAAAAACATTCTTTGAGATTTTACATATAAGTGTATATTGTACTAATGATTTTATGGTTCATATGTACCATGCACGATCCACATGTTTTTGAAGAAATGAGATCACATTTTTTGAGTAATAAACAAATAAGTGAATAAATAAATGAAAGAAACAAAATGATTTGTATGGTAGAATACATCAAATATGATGAATCTAAATTCCATAAGAGGTTACCAAAGAAGGGTGGCCCAAGTATTATTAGGAAAACATATGGGAAATCTATGAAATATGAACATGTCCCTAAATAATGCATGACTATTTGGTCATCTCAATTGGAAATGACTAAAAATATAGAGATAATAGAATTCAAATGCTAAAGGGAAACAAGTAATTATAAATAAATAAAAACACACATTTCAAGATACATTTTCAAAAGGTGATAACCCATGAATTTATGAGGTGTTGTGTGGAAGATGAAAAAATAGGAGGAGATGTTGGGAAATAAAGCTATATCAGCATTGAATTCAAGTTGAAATAGTGAACATAAATAAAATGATGAATGTTATTTAAAATACTTTATGAAGAAGAATATTCCAAAACATAGTGAAATTTAAAGGTTACAGGAATAACATGCTACCCAAGAAGGATCAAGTCTACAAAACCAAAGTAGGAGCATGTATAAAGAGTTCTCACTAAGTTAGAGAAAAATTAAAAAGTATTTCTATTTTGAGAAATAATATCACCTATATTTCTATTATTACAAAGAAAATGAGGGACCCATCTTATTCTAATATTTTTTTATGTGTAGAGAAATAACGTTGATGCATATAGATGGAAACCAAATGAAAGCTATTAGTAGTTCCCAATTAAAAAAAATATCCATCATTGAATGCTTTGATTGATATCAAGATGAATTATAGAAACATTTAAAGAGTTATTTGAAGAAATTTAGAGTAAATTTTGATGAAAATCATCCTTTATGAGGAATGATTTAGTGAATCCCTTGTGGGGGAGTTAAATAGAGAATCTACCATGATATCATTACATAATGTTAATCTATATTTTTATTAAATGTGTAATTGTTTTTAATAATTAAGTATGTTGATCATATTCTCCCATCTTTTTATGAAAATATTTAATTATAATTGTTGGTCTGAGTGGAATCTGAAGAGGGGGGAGGTGAATTGAGTTCCTACTTAAAATTTCTTTTAAAAACATTATTATAAAGATCCACCAAAATTTGAAACGGTCTAGTAAATTAAGGCAGTAGAGATGTAAATATCTAGTTGGTAAATAGGTTTCTCAAAGGGTGATTAGTCCTCAGTTGAATTAGTGTAAAAAAATTCTTCAAATTTTGAAACAATTTTACTGAATTAAACATATACACACACTAACCAAAACTAACTATCAAAGTGAATGCAAATAAGTTTATGTTTTATAAATTATAATAAGAAGAAAATAGATAAAATAGAGTATAAAAAAAATTTAGAGCACAATGAAGTTAAACAATAGGTTCAGTCTCAAGCCGAGACATAATCCTCTCCACTTGGTGATCACTTCCCACCAAGCAGTTTATATTAACAATAAACTTGATACACAGCTTGTATCAGGCTTTATAAGAATTTTCACAACTCTCCAGAGTTCACACCCTCTACCATTGTTCTTCATGAAAAAAAACAATCAATATAGACCACACATGGTCTCTTCCACATTTATACGTGGAAAACAAGATGTAAGTGAATTTTTATGTGAGGCTATTTAGTATCCTCAAGTTTAAGAACAGGAGAAAGTGTGTGTAATAGACAGAAACACACACTTCTTAGAAATGTAAAATGAAGGAACACAATAGATCAAATATTATAATCTTGAGTTTAGAAATATCTACATGTTTTCAGTTCATCTCTTGAATCCTTGGAGTGAAGAATTTGTAGTTCGAGTCTTTTTCGGGAAGTTTTCCTAAAAAGCGGAGTGTCGCAACTCCAGGTTCTAGCTTTCAGGAGTTGAGTGTTATGCTTCTTGTTTTTATCAAGAGTTGTTGAAGCATAGAAGGAAGACTTGAAATTGATCTCCTGAAATGATCTTATTGATGTTCTTGGGTTCACAATGTAAGTTCACGAATGGTTCTTCCTTGTTCTCTTTGATCTAGCAAGTAAGATCTTTCACATGAACATACACGCTTCCCATGCCACTGTAGTTTCTTTTCATCCTCGATCTTCTCTTTTATATTTGAGGTTCGATAATAGGAATAATTACATCACATGTGATCTTTATCGTCCCTCATACTGTCCAAGTACGGTCTCCTGATATGTCTACAATTAGCATTAATTAATGTCAGAAGCATTAAATTTACCAAACATGACTGTTAGAATAATCTTTAATAATTTGACAAAGTATGGAAGGGTAAGCATCAGTAGACTAGTAACAGTATCCTTCACAACAGTAGGGTTCAATATTAGGTGCACATTGACAGCCTTCATTGGTAACCTTCAACGGTAACCTTCCATCAGTAACCTTCATCAGTAGCCTTCAACAGTAACCTTCCCAATAATATCCTTGCATCGGTGACCTTGCATTAGTAACCTTGCATCAATAACCTTGCATCGATGAACATGCATCAGTGACCTTTGTATCAGTGATCTTTGCATCGGTGACCTTTGAATCGGTGACCTTTACATCGGTGACCTTTGCATTGATGACCTTTGCACTTAGAGAAACATTGCACCGTGAGATTAAACAAGAGAGTAGTGAGATCAAAAGTACATAGTTATTACTTTGGTATAAACATGATTTTCACATAAGTAATTATCCTGTAAGAGAATCAAGATGATTTATATAAAGGAAACATGATTTGGGATTATCAAAATAGGTGAGTCTAAAAATATCCTCCTTTTTGATAATCACAAATTATGTTAGTATGATTGAATCAGGGTTAATCACATTTTCTAAAATCTTCATAGGTGTGTATAAGAACATTTGAACCATGTTTATTATGAAAAAGTATAGATAGTATATATATGAAAATTATACTTAAAAACTTCTCGTTATTTTAGGTTAGGGAGCTTAAAACATATACTAACTAAGACTTGTTTCTCCCCCTTTGTGATTAACAAAAATAATAAAAGACAAAAATAGGAATTTTCATTAATGAAGAAATAGTAAAATATGAAAACATTTTACAAATATACCTATCAACTAAGACATCCCACATTCAATCCACATCAGATATGTCCTAGGGAGCTTTGTCTTTGGATGTTGAGGAGGTAGGTTCTAAAGATGGAGGGATAGTCCAAGGTATGACCGTTAGCAGGGTTGGAGGAGCTCCAATAGAGGCATCAATAGACCTATAGTGAGTGGATCTCTAAGTCAAACTTCTGATGTCTTGTGTAGGAGTAATCATTGTTGTAGCACTGGTAGATCCTGAAGCAGCAGAGATAGAAGGTAGGGCTGGAGAAACAATGATGGGAGTGCAGTACACATTGAAGAAGGGTGGAAGAAGATTTCTAAAATCCATAATAATACATCCTCCTCTTTCCATTGCTGATATAAAATCATCCTTATTCACTAGGAATTTCTCTAAGTCAGGAGTAAACATTCTGAGCCTACTAACATAATCCTAAAATTCTTGAGTGACAGGTGTAATCCACAAGTTCTCCAACAACATATTGAACTTACCATCCATCTAATTCTTAGTTTACACCCTTTTTTAGTAGAAATAAACTTTCTATTTTATGGCCTTCTAATCTGGAGTAGCTTCCCTTGAATAATTTCCCACAAGGTTATTAATTTCTATGGTAGTAGAAATGACCTGAGTAATAGACTGAGGGTATGAGGTATTGGCACTAGAGAACTTCTCCACTTCTTCTCTGACAACTGATATGAAAGATTCTAGATCAACAGGAGGAGCAGCTAAAGAAGAAGTATAAGAACACATAAGTACCATAGTGAAAGCCACTATCTCTTTTAAGGATTTGGTCAACCCACTGATCATCCTCTTTACATCATCATCTTGTCCATTCACATGTGTCTTCATAGACTTCTTGATGTCCTCAAAGACAATGACCATTTGCTAAACAACACTTTTAACATATCGAAGATCTTTTTCCACCAGATCCCTTAAAGTCATATAGGATTCTAAACTAGAAATAGATATCTTCACAGATTCCATAAAATCTTCAAAGGTTATGATATGATTCTGATAGTCCTTTACTTCCCATAGCTGGATTGAGTGAGAGGAAGAAACTAGCCTTTCCACTACAGAAGTTACATCTTCTTGATTGTGAGTTATAAAACTCTATAACCCAAAAAATCTATGCTCAAAGTGGCTCTTCAGATCTGGTTTTATTGATTCAAAATCATCCTTCTTCTCATAGTCGTGAGGAAAAAGGAACCACTGGCTACACAATAGTAGTATCTATAACTGAAGGGATTGGAGGACTTATGATAGGTTGTTCATCATCAGAATCTCCATAGTCTAAACCTAAAACCACAAATCCAAGGTCTTACAACTAGTCTTCTATCCCCTGAGCAACAACAACTGATCCTGTGGAAAAAGGTTCCTCCCCCTCACTTGGAGCAATCTCCTGACCAACCACATTCTCTATATCCATACCTTTTTGATCTACTGCATCAACAGAAGGGTCCACTGCCACTTCCTATATGGACTCTTCAACTCCTGCCATTGCAATTCCAGCTTGATCCGAATCAACAAACTATTCATCTAAAATTTCAAAGGGACTGAGACTTAGTCCTTCTTCACTTTCACCAGAAGTAGTCTCAAGGTCATCATGACTAGATTCAGTGTCCTCATCCCCATCTGAGGTCTCTCTAATGCATCTTAAGACATTTTCTTCCCATTCATCTTCACTTTTCTCTTCATTATCATTATCCCATAGGACTGTCTCCCTTTTAGGCAATCCATTTGGTGGACTTGTGTTGGGAAAAAATCCCTCAAGGTATCATTGAAGCATTTTTTAGGTGATTGTGTTTGTTGACAAAGTGGACATATGTGTTGTGATTGTGGACAAAGAAAACCATGACATACAAATTTGTGGACAAAGGGGATTTCATGGTGGCATGTCGAGTTCAAGGGCCATGGTTGACGATCCATGTTTGATTCAAGAATGTCAACCATGGAATGGATGATCTAGAGGTGGTACAAAAACAGAAGATACAAGGTGGCTCTGTTTTCCTGTGTTTGCCAAATTTTTGGGCCTGAAAATCGACAAATGGAGAAAAGGTGTTTTGGAAAAGGGACTTGCACGCCGTTGACTTGAAGGAGAGTAAAATTGCACGCCATATGTTTTTAAATATCAGAACATCAAAATATGGGAAAGGGAAAAGGGGTTCCCGTGTTTTAGGGTTGGTCGCGCAAGTGACCTGCGCGGTAGAGACTTGTGCGCCGAGGGGAGACTTGCGTGCCGAGGGGAGACTTGCGCACCTTCGCGCAGGGTGTCCAAAAGCCTATAAATAGAGGTTTACCCCTCCTCATTCGGTGCATAGTTAAACACATAGAAAAATCAGAGCTCCCATCGTGCAGGTGTGGTGGTCGTGCAAGTGGTTTGTGGTCGCACAAGTAGAAGTTGCGCGCCAGGTGATAGTTGCATGCCTAAGGTGGTTTGGGCAAGGAAGGAAGTGAGTCACCCAAGTTTTGAGTTGAAGAAGGGGGTGTTGCGCAAGTTGCTGAGGTGAAATTGCACGCCAGTTTTGAAGAAGCAGGAAAGTTGTTGGTTGCACACCAATATTGGTTTGGGCGTAAAAGGGTGTGAGTTGCGCAAGTTTGGAGTTGCAGAAGCTTGTGTCGCGCAAGTGGTTGAGCTGGAATTGCACGCTAGTTATAACTTACACGTCGATACTTGCGTACTGGCTTAGAGAAGGGTGCCAGGTAAGGTTGAAGTACGACATTGATTCAGGGCTGCGTAGAAGCTGGAAGATTGCCCGATACCTTCGGTGCAATGTGAGATTCATCTATGGGTGAAAGTTGGACTTCAACAGAGCATCCACATACAACAAGGATGTATTCATTAGTGATAATTAAGAGACCTAAAGGTCTATAAACTGTGAGTGGTTCCTTTCTAGAGCAGTGAGAAAAGGAAGAGGAAGAAGGTGATCCTCTCCACCGGCAGTGAGCCAGAGAGAGAGAGAGAGATGGAGTGAACCTTGGGAAAGTAGTGAGTTTACCCTAAACATTGTAAAGGCAGTGAGCCTGGGAATAGAACTAATCTATCCCGAACCTTGTAAACAATAGTACTATTTTAGTGGATTTAGTACATCGGCACATCGCTGGTGTATAGGTCCCACCCATCTCATAATGATACCATTCTTATGTGTGCCACAAAATCATAAACCATACATCATTGCATAACCCATGTAATACAAATGGGAATCTTAAACATCATGACATCATAAAACAATTCATATAAGATAAAGGAATTCATAAAAATAATTCCATCAAAACATAATCAAATCAATGTAATAATAGGGATAAAAACAGAACCCTTTATTATCTTAGATAGAAAATAATTTTGATAAAACACTTGAACTCCGTTCTTGAGGAAAATATCCTTTCTTCTTCAAAAACATTTTTCCTTTATTAACATGTCATACAACTTTAATCTAAAAGAAGTTGATTAAAAATAAACTTGAAAACTTGTAAAGTAAGCTTCTTGGAAATAATGTTTTAAAAATCCATTCATGCTGTATAAGTTAAAAAAAACATTCTTCTCGTACTTTTTTCGGAAATGTCAAAAAATACCTCGTACGAAAAACGAAAAAAGATTCCTTTTATATCTTTTACTAAAAACTCACTGAAGGGTAAAATTGGATTTAAAAAATTGTAGGTTAATGGAAATAATATTACATATTGAGGAAACATTGATGTGGATGATAAAATACACCCCAGTAAATACCAAAGTATAAACAATCTCGGATAAAAATGAGATTGTGATATTTCCCTTACCTTAGGTCCGATTTGCTTTGTACGTATCCGAAGCTCCTGTATAATGGTTTAAATAATGTTATTGACTTATTCCATAATCATACATATTGATATTATATCATATATGGTCATATTCTTAGCTTCTTATTATTAATATTTCATTGTTACTTGTTACTCGGGTCTTTATTGCCTTTTATTCTTATGCGTGTTTTGCTGAATAAATTCTTATTATTATTTTAAGGCTATAGATACCTTATATCAAGAATGGTATTAGTGTAACATATATCATATTTATTCATTCAATTCATTTATATAATTACTATGTAATGATGATCATGTAGAACGAGTCGCATCACATCGTGGAGACGGTATTCCGTACGTACGCACGCGCGGTGATTTCATTTTTCCGTAGGATGGATAGAAGGTGAATCAGGGTTGTTTCATATTTATAATAACATATCATTATGTAAGTAATACTGATGTTATTACTTTATCATGAAACAACTAAAGAAGAAGAAGTTGAAGAAGAAAGAAATTGAAAAGATCGGTAATGGATATTACCTCTTCTTTGAAACACCTCTTTGAATCCTCCACTTAGGGAACTAAGATTGGTCTTTGAAGAAGACCAGAACCTCTAGTATTATTCTAGGGAAGTGGAGAAGATAATTTTTCATGGGTTGGCCAAGCTTGAAGGCTCAAAGTTGTGCGAGGAAGAGAGGGAGGATGTGCCCTTTTATAAGGGAGGAGAGGGGCACCTTTGGAATAACTAAAAATATTATTTTATTATAAAGTCAAGTTCAGTTTTAAATAGCCCCAAATTGATTTATTTCGAGGCTTAGGTGGGGATGGGTCCAAATAATCTCATCCAATATAATTTAGAAAAGTTTAGGTTCCTATTTTAACCTTATCATTTAGATTTAACATTAAGTTAAATAATTTTACTTTTACCGTGTCTTCTTGTGTTCTTACACTATAAGGTTAATAAACTTACTATAAGAAGCCAAACGAACCCCAAATTGTTTATTATTAATATATATAACATTATCTAAGTCATTTGGCCGAACCTTATATTTTTAGGAATAAAATAACAATTAATAATATAATATTTGTTTTAAAAACTATTTTATGTCAATTTTGACACTATTTAGTAATTGATTTTTGTGAAAATCATAACAGAATGATAAGTTAGAACAAAGTTAATTAAATCAATAATAACATGTCATATTAACCTAGAAAATTAGTGGAATTCATAAAAAGTCTCAAATTAGATCTATTTGGGTATTTATAACATCAATTATGTCAATATTTCATTAATAAGATAATTACTGCATCATCTTTGTGTCATAAATAAATTAAATTATTTGATGTCTAAAAATTACAAATAAAATACCATTATGTAGTAACTCTTTTTTATTTCTAATTAATATTTAAAATCTAATTTATCTTATGTATAACCCTATATTAAAAATGTTTTAGTAAATAAACTTTGATTTTAACTCTTTTAACTCTTCTTTGAATTAAATAATAATAAATGTCCTAATCTAATCCAAGTGGGCCTAAATGGTCATATTTTATTCCTAAGCTTGTTTTTGGTCGAATTACACTTATCCAATAGAATTTGGACTTGTGTTAGGGTAATAATAATATCATTTTTACCCTTAATTACCCTATTTACTTTTAACCGTGGTAAAAAAAAGTAAAAAGTTACTATTCACCAAAAAATTATTTTCATCTCATTGAATCACATTTTACTTACTGACATCAACCGTGTCTCTCGAATTTTTAAAATTCCACTCATAGAAGCGATAAAATTAAGTTTTATGAACAATTCAGTTTTTTTAACTACCACTTAGTGGTTTCACTATTCATAAAAAATTGAAAGTTTTCAGAAAAATACCAAAAATTAGGCCTAAGATATATTTGATATTATGAACTCAAAATTGATGTCTATTTTACCAAATTCAAAACATATCAGTTTCATTAATTAATTTAAAAATTAATTCCCGTCGTCAAAACAATTAGCGTGTTTTTAAGAGATAATAACTATCAAAAGATTGACACTTGTTTATAACTGGTTTGAATGTGAAATTACATCCAATGACCAACATTGTATTAAATTGTAAAAATATATTCTAAATATACTTTAAAACCACTCAAATTAAAAATTTATCACTATTAATTATTTTGATTAAAAAAGTTGTTTTTATTTATAATTTAGTAATTTTCACTGTTCGTCAGAATATGAAAGTTATCCGAAAAGTACCAAAATTTCACCCTAAGCTAATTTCGATATTCCGAATCCAAAAATGAAGTCCATTTTAAAAAAATAAAATTTACAAAATTTCAAAAAGTGGTTATTACTATACATAATGGCTAGTTTTAATAATATTTTAATAGCATATCGTTGTTTAGCGAAACTTAGTGTTGCGCACAATACACACTATCGTGAAAGGTCGCGATTGCGTGTAATTAAAGCCAGGTCAGAGATGTGTGTTGTGAAAGATCCTTTTGGTGTAGCGTATAATACAAGACATTAATGAAATTAAAAAGGATATTTTTCGTAAAATCTTGGGGTGTTACACATGGTGTGTAGGTTCATACATGGTGTGTGATATTTAACTCCACCTAAAACCCTAGGTTCCATAGTAAGGATACTACATGACATGTGTCATTCTTGGACACATTGTGTGTAGTTATATTTTTCATAGGAAAACATCATATACCTCACGAGACATTTAGATCAAAAATCAAAACAACCAAACATGCCATTTGACTAGCCCAAATATGCCAAAACCGAATGATAAGCCTAGGATCATAAATATTTCAAACTTCAGTGGCCATAAATCAAAATTATGATCTCCTTTGTGAAGCTGTCAGGCCTCCAATCACTACTCAAGATCCCAAATCTCTTTATCCATCACCTGCACCAAAATATGTGTCATGATCCATCTTCTGGGAAACAATCCTTCGATTTTTCATGCCATCATCATGTATGAAAGGGTTTGATCATCCACAAACATGACAAAGAATTACCGAATCACTGAACCCATAGTCTAATTATGAAGAAAAAAATAATGGATGTGAAAGCACATGAATGATGTGTTAAAAATCATTGGCCAAATTGATCATGACCAATGATTATAAAATAAGGAATGTAGGTCTGAATCATAGATTAATGATTAAGAAATTAAATTGGGAACATAATAATATTTATATATAATTAGTTTGATTCATAGGATACAAGATAAATTTAGAATATAAATTATAACCCATGCTTAATAATTAGAACAAGTGATGAAAACCATGAAATAATGATCCCTACCTTATGTTTGGAATGGTTTTTGGAGACGAACGCATTCTCTAGAGATGAAGAATAAGATTCATTTTATTTTTCATCATCTCCAGATTCCCCTCGATTGTTAGTCAATTATCCACATTCCATGATTTCAAGCACCCACGAAAAATATTTCTTCATCCTATCAAATATTCCATGGTTATGTGGATAACCCTTGATATTTTTTACAATAGTGAATTTATAGAGGAGGTATTAGGCTTATCTCCATCCAATATTAATTTTTTATTAAAACACACAAGAACTTTTAAGGGGAAAGTGGGAACCCTAACAGCTCAATAGTTTCAGTACCAAAGGAAATGAAAGATTTGTTAAAGAAAAGATTGAGTTGGTTGTAAAAATTTTCCCTAAACAAAACCCAAGAAATATTGGGACAACTAGGCCAAATTTATGTCATGCCTAGGATAAACCCAGCATTATGAAAAAAATAATGTTCTTAAATTTCCCAATCGAGATCTGAATTTGTGAAAAAACATTTATTTTGAAAATATGCTAATACGTGCTTTAAAATATATTAATATTTTTAATATTTTAATTATGGGGTCCTAAAACACCCAAAATAATGCTAAATCCGAAGAAAAATCTAGTGATATTTATAGAAATATTCAAATGATCAAATTAAAAAAATTGGATTCATTACATTCTCCCACCTTCAAGTCTTTTCACACCTAAAATCTCAATCTACAAAAAAGGTGGGGGTACAGAGTCTGCATATGACTCTCACACTCCCATAGTGCTCCTGTAAGCTCCCATGCTTCCAATATACTCAAACCAAAGGGATGGTCCATCCATACATGATCTTCTCCTATTAGTCCTTGATCGACACTGAGTATACCATGATGGTGGCTCCAACCTCAGTGTCTAGCTTATCCATATCAATAACAGGCATCAGATCATGCACGCATCTACTTAGCTGCAACACATGGAAGATGTCATGCACTCTTTCCAACTATAGGGGAAATTCTAAGTGGAAAAGAACCTCTCCAACCCTCTGTATGATCTCGAACGACTACATGAACCTTATGATTTATTTCTTCCCCATAAAAATATCAATAATCCTCATCATAGGGAGGATATCAATAATACATGTCCCCCCTTATCGAGCTCCACTGTCCTACGATGTCAATCCATTTCGGATTTATATTTATATAGGCTATCCTAATATGCTCACAAATCCCCCATTCATTGAATATCATTACCTGCAATTTATTTGGACCAAAAAGAGATGTGTCACTAATCTCTATTCAACATAAGGGTGACCTTAAAGTTATCACATACGAGGCATCAAAAGTTATCATGCCAATAGTGTAATGATAATTGATATTATAAGAAAAATATAATAATGGAAAGCGATCCTGCCAACTCTAACCTAAGTCAAACACATAGGCTATTAGCGTATCCACCATCACCAGGATAGTCTGCGCAGTCTGTCCATCCATATATGGCTGAAACACCATGCTCATCCATAAATGTGTTCCTAATACCTCCTTAAAACCTCTACAAAACCATTACATAAACCAATAATCATGTTCGAATATGATCATTGTGGGTACCCCATGAAGCCAGGTGATCTCCTACACATTCAAATACACCAAAATATCAATCTAAATCTACCCATGGATCGAAATAATGTGTTCTTACTTGGAGATCCATTCAATAATCATCTATATAGAATCATGGAATCTCACTATCCATAGAATCCATATCATAATATCCATTTATATTCCATCCCACATACATTTGGGGTTCTCGAGGGGCTGAGTCAAACCTTTTAGAACTAGATGTTCGAGATTTACCTACTGACAAGTGAGATATCAAAAGATAAACATGGAAAAAATACACCTCATTCCAAACCACTAGAACCATCACTGAATTTCCTTATACATATTTTTCACACTATGTTTTACTGTAAGAGGAGAACTATGGAACTCCCTCAACACCCCCTCATATAATGTTCCTAGAACCATCGTCTTTACCTAGAAAAGGATGAAATGATACCCTCCTTCAAAAAATTCTTAAGTATTTCTCCTAAGGATATATGATAAAAAAACCTCATAGTAAATATCTACCAACTAGACTTATCTCATACTCTAAATAGTTGGTGGAGTCACCGCCATCGACTAAAGATAATAATCATAGCTATCCTCAAGAAGGGTTAGCTTAAATGAAGTGAACTACTATGATTCCTTCTCTACTAAGAAATAATGATACTTCATGATATGGGTATCTGTCACCATGTTTCTATTACTAGGAGTATAGACTATATCAATGTCATAATCTTGAAGGAACTCCAACCAATTCCTTTGTATCGGGTTAAGATCTCTCTAAATGAAGATGTACCTAAGACTCTAATGGCATGAGTAAGAAAATAATCACTCACCCAAAATATAATTCCTACACATCTTCAAGATGAAGGATACTAATTCAAACATGAAGTCGTAGGGCACATAATTTTTCTCATGGTGCCTCAATAGCCTTCACCAATAAGTGATCACCACTCAACTTTACATCAACATGAAACCAAGGTTGGCTCCATTGTCATTTCAAAACGCTATTTACTCAATTCCCTCGTTTGTTATTCTGAACATAGAAGCACTAGTCAACCTCATCCTCAACTCCTTGAAGTATATCTAGCACTGATCAATCTAGTCAAATATATTCCCTTCCCATGTCAAGGTATTTAAAGGGGGTTCTATCATAGAATTGTTTTCCATAAAAATCCTTTATAACTCACCAAACCATTGATACTGTGCACCTTCGACAATCTCTTGGGAGGTACCAAAGAAATAATTATATCGAACTTCACTTGGTCCATAGATAAACCATGTTTTGATATGAAATTCCCCAGATAGTTAATCTCTTGAATCCCAAACTAACACTTCTGTTATCTTACCATAAATATGGTGATCTCTAGGTATGTCTAGAACCATCTTGAAATTCTATGCAAACACCACCTCTATGTAAGAGTATATGAAAATTTCATCAATGAAGAAAACTTCATATCTACCCATGTATGCTTGGATGATTTGGTTCTTATGATCCATGAACATAGTGGGGGAATTAGTCACACCGAAAGGTATCACCAATAACTCATAGTATTTATACCGGTATTATAATGTTGTCTTAAAAATATCATCATCTTGAACCCTCAACAAATTGTAATTGGATCCAAGATCAATCTCGAAGAACCAACTCTCATAATTAAACTGGTTGGAAAGACCCTAAATCTGTATAAAGTGGTACCTACTCTTTATCGTTACATGATTCATGTGATGATAGTCAACCCAAAGCCTCAAACTCCTATATGTATTTTTCACGAACAAAACTAGAGATTACAAGGTGGAAACACTGGGTCTGGTAAAACTATTCTATTAAAGGTCTTCCAAATGAACCCAAATCACCCAAATCTTGGTAGGGGTGGTAAAATATTCCATAGAAGATATTAGTGTAGTCTCATGGTATAATTCTATATAGTAGTCAATCTCCCACCATGGAAGTAGTCCCAAGAAATATTTAGGAAAAACATATACATAATCCTCCACTATTCCTGGTAGATGGATGCTTGAAGAGCCTACTTAACCAAGGGATAAAATCTATAACTTATGGTTGATGGGTTTTTGTTTCTTACATGTAAGCCCCACTTTATTAGCTGTAATGTCCCTTTAACCCATAAATAATAATCTCTTATCCTCATTCCAAATGAATATAACTATAATATGATGATATTCAATCTTGGTTTCCACCATGGAAAACCAATCTGTGCCTAGTATGGAATCTGAAGGCTTAATCACAAAGACCAATGAGTCCCATCAGAAACTCTCTGCAGCAAATGAAAACTCACACAATCAGTAGATGCGTGATATAGAAGAATCAATCCTTATAAGAACCTATGGCAACAACTTATAGGTTAAATAATCAACTGGGATATCTAAATCATCTACTAGGGATATTTATATAATGGAATGAATCATGTATGTTTCCATAATTAGTGGGATAAGAGTTGAAAATACACAGATCATACCTCAAATTTTTCCATGAGCATCCTAGTCATATCCCTCTATATCCTGTAACTACCTATTCCATCAACTCCATCCCTATGAGACTTGTGTGGGACACTTGGTGGTGGTGGTGGAAGTAGATCATAGCATTTTCCTACACCTATAGCACCACCCTATGGAGCTCAACCTACTCCTCTATGAGCACCACCTCGCTCGGGGATTCCCTAACCTCTCATGGAAGATCCCTAGCCATGTAATTGCCTCTTGCATGGTAGTATATCCTATAACTTTATACCTTCCTCACCATATCAAGTTAGGTAATCATGATACATGTGAACTTTCCCTTAAAAGGCATAGCATGACCCCTGTTGTAGTAGATTAAATCCTCAACATGAACCATGTACTATATATCCACATGTCTACGTATGGGCATACATACATTATTATATCAAGATCATAATGATTGAAACCTACTAGATGCTACAAAAAAACTCATCCCCATTATATCACCTATCAGCTCTTGCTATTGGTTACCCCTCTATTTGAAACCTCTCTATAACCAAATCATTCTCCATCACTCTAGAATAAGTGGGAATGCACAAGAATACCACACAAGCATGGATTTATCTTCTAGGTCCTTTATAAAACTTTTCCACCAAAAATTATCCAACCAATCTATATCAATAGATTAATTCATGAGGTGAATAAACCTCATGATGTACTCAGAAACTGACATATCACCATACTGCAGTTTGAGAATCTCCTGAATAAGCACAACACAAAAGCTCAAAGGGAAATTCTCATCAAAGAATAGCTACTGAAAATATGACTAAGGGAGTTTTGTCTCATCATGAGTTTGTGTATTCAAACTCCACTAGCACCCTGATGCTCCATGAAGATGGATGATTTGAAGATCCACCATCTGATTGGATAGTGTTCAAACAATCCAGAAAATTCCTACCACTAACATGATCCAATACTCCACTTACTGAGGGTTTGAATCACTGTGAAACCTTAGTGGTTTATATCACTGGAAATGATGGAATCATCTAATACTATACAAATAGTCATCCTACCCTCCAAGAGTTATCAATTATACCACACACATTCGATCCTCTATCTTGACCACTGAGGGAAACACCTTATGAACAGGTCCTTGAAATAAGGTCTCTCCACCCAACTGATCACATAATGATCCTAGAATGGTATCCTTGCTGGTCATCATCATGGAGTAATATTCAAATTTATTAGGACATACCACTATCAGATGGGAATATATGGGGTTCTAACTTAATATGTCAATGAAAGTTGAATGACCTAATCTTGTATGATTCATGTAACATTTTTCCTTGAAACCAATGTCTTGGAATTCCGAATGGACAATAAGGTAGTTAGAGTCATGGTGAATTGATACATCAGAAATTGCACTATCATTGTGTTCCCTAGCCTTAAATCCACACTCAATATACTCCTACCATTTCACTAACTACCTAAACTAAACCTCACAACAAGTCTAACTCCAAACACCAACCTAGAGGGGAAAAACCTCTGATACCACTCTTTAATGACCCAACCCATCGATGCCCTCTTGGTTGGTGGTAAGCTAAGAGAGATACCCCAATACTTCCACTAATAATCTAGGGGATTAAAATAAGTGTAGAGTGTGTAGTACTAAAATGTGATTCCTTAGACTAAGTACCTATATGCAAGAACACAACATTTCCATGTAACAGTGTAGAGATAAGATTGGACATCTAGAGTGCAAACCATGAATGAAACAACCTCTATGAATGCATAAAAGTACAAAAAGATAGTAAAAAATGTATAAAGAGAAAAAATAAAAACTCCAAAAAAAGACTAGAAATATGAAAACAAATAGAAAAATAGAGACTGAAGAGAACCTGGCGCATAATCCCTAAGGCTGACCACCAAAAATAGCCAGCTCTTCTAGGTATGACTATGCTCCTCTGAAAAGTCACCCATCAGTATCACTAATGATATTACTATTGCCTTCATAACATAAAACACATGTGGGAAAATAACATATATTGGTGAGTATATACATACCAATTAGGATGTCAAAAAAAACAAAAAGGGATCAATAGAAGGATACAATATTCAACTCAACCCATAATCAAGAGGGAACCAAAACCCATCATATATTCTCATATTGAAACCCAAGATATAGAGAAAGGATGTCTCTGTATCTATTGTCTATATAAGAATGATGAGTAATCCTATAGGTCCTAAGGTCCATCTTTGATTCCTAAAATCATTCACAACCACACAAGAAAACATGTAAAGGGCCCACACCTCACCACTACACTCTACAGCCACGGGGGTACTACCTTTAGTGGAGGATATTCTCCCCAACAGAGCTTGGAGATGGGGGGGGGGTTCACTATATAGTTAAATGAACCATGAACTTTGAAGTAAATATGGTGCAAAATCTAGATATGTGAAGAGTATGGGGGACCCACACTCCAGTGCGATATATGGGTTCTGAACCCAATGCCTCTTTGATAATCAAATCAGATTACTGCCACCGACCAAGAATCATAAAAATAATTTTTATACTCATAACACCACGGGTCAAATACATGATGAAGAAATAAAGGCCACCATTTTTTCCAATGTTGAAAACTACTAAGGATAGGCTACTCATAGAACCAAATATGAGTCTTGAATAAGGAGACACCCCAGGTGGAAGTTCACGAGGAAGGTAAACAATGTGTATGTAGGGTTACATAGTGTGTGACCTTTCATGGAAACCATTTAGTGTCATATCATGCACATATATTGGATTTCTATTTATAAATACATGATGTGTACATGTAGTACATGGAATTTTTTGGGTAATTAGGGTATGAGAGTGTCCTCCTGGACCGTGCTCATGTACTTTTTCCCATGACCATGTTCTTTGGTTATTATAGTGTACTTAGTTCTTGTTCAAGGATAATGTCCATTCCCAGTTTCCTAGATGTTTTTGAATACACAGCCATACTCATTTCCATGCAAGTGTACCCCTGGGGTACACACTGATCCACCAATACCGAGTCACACAACATGTTTGAGTCATGAATGACAAGTGATATTTAACTCCACTCAAAACCATATCCATCATAGATAGGGGAATACATAGTGTGTGGTATTTTGGGACACATGATGTGTAGTCATCATTTTTAATGGAAAATGACATGGTCTTTACTCAGACTACATATCCACAATCTCTGCCACCAAACAAACATTTTGACTCACTCGAATCTTCTATAACTAATGGGGAAACATGTGATCATTTATTTTATGTCCTAAGTGTATGAAAAAAAACATATATAACCCATGATAATAAATCACACATCCCATCGTTGATCATGATCTTAAATCCCCATACCAACATTCGTACCCATATATCCCTCTTGGTTTATCTTCTAAACATCGATCCTTCAATAATTTTCACCACTCTCTTGTATTCGGGTGTCCAATCCTGCTTAAATCCAACCCAGTAATGTAAAATTGATGAACCCATGGGCCAATTATGTAGAATGGGAATAATGGTAGGGGTAAAGTAGATGAACTAAGTGATATATATTATTAAAAGATGTGATCTCATCCAATGATGATAATATGAAGAACCTATGGGTGAAGCAAGGAAAAATTAATAAAACCTTAAATTAGGAACTCAAAATTATTTCTATATAGTTTTTTCAATTATTAAGATCCAAGATAAATTATTTAGATATATTAAAATCCAGTATTAATAATAAAAACAAGGGAAAAAAACATTAAATAAAAAAGTCTTGCCTTGAGTTTGGATCAATCCTTTTTGAAGAATGCATCTACTTTCGATGAAGAAGAAGATCCCCTATAATCATCTTTTATCTCATGATTCCCCTCTACCATTATCCAAATTTAAACATTCCGAGTTTCCAACACCAATGAATAATGACTCCTCCTCCTCTCCAGTCTCCCATGATTATGTGGCTAACCACAGATAGTTTCTATAATAGTGAATTTAAAGAGGAGGTTTTAGGAATATATCATAAATTAAATAAATTAAATTAATTAATTAATTTACTTAACACACTTGCCAATGCCTGTCTTTTGAGTAATGTATAAGATTAAAAATATTTATGTCACACTTATGGTAAGGCCTACATTCCAGAAACAAAAATTGTCTCAAACTTTACATTTGAGTTCATGATCAACAGAAAAACCATTTATTATGAAAATATACTAGTTTGTGCATTAATATATATGAATTTTTTTAATATATTAATTATGGGGTCTGGAGACACCCAAACATTGTTTTGAATCTAAGGAAACTTCCAAAGACATATATATAAATATTTAAAGCACTAAATCAACAAAATCAGATTCATTACAAGATTGAATTTGTTTAGATTAATATAAGGGTTCTTATTGATGCATCAATATTAATTATCATTGTCTGAAAAAATTTGAAACTAAATATCAAAATTACATTATTGTCTCTGAACTACCATCTTTGTCTCATAATTTTTAACCAAATAATGATTTTTAAAACAAAAATTAGAGTAAATATTATTCCTTCTTGGAGATGATAAAGTATCATGATTTTCTTATTTAAGAATTTTTTTAAAAAAATCTATGATTAAGGATTCACATATCATTATCCATATGTTCTTGAAGTAGTGTAGAAAAGAGATACTCATGAAGAATTAAAAAGCGATAATAGAACATAAATAATTCACAATGTGGTTATTCTAATTGTTTTTCACCTCAATCCATTTATATGATAATGTTAAATTAATTATTTTCCCATTTAAAGAGACTATTATTTTATAATTTAACCTATTAATTCTTCATTAGAAAAAAATACTTAATTATAGTTAAAGTCAGTGTAAGAAGAAAAAGAATCCTGAAATACATGATCCAGAATAGTTTAAATAAATAATAAATTCATTTAATATATTTACCATTTGAAAGTCTATCCACACATGTATAAAAAAATAAATAAGATTTACGAATTTCTTGAATAATTCAATGTAGAATAAGAAAATGGAGAAAACAAGTATTCTCTGCAAATAAAATTTCAACTCCACTATCTTTATACTTTCCTATAACTTCCACACTAATTAACTTTTAAATATATCTCTATAAAATCTATTTTTATTCCAATAATGAATTAAAATGAATACCCAAAATTCTAGCTGCAAATCCCTTTTATATTATATCAATCATTGACATAAATGTTTTACCATCTCTTCCTCATTACCACCACCTCAAATTAGCTGCAATATAATTTTCTCCAAACTTTCACCTCATCATTCTCCTTTAACATATTATCCTAGTGGTCTCTAACTTATTGAACATTCCAATATTATTTAATTCAATATTTCATCTCATTTTTTAAAATATTTAATTCTAGGTAATTATTATAGATTATTCCATCTCATACTCAGGCCCATTATACTGCAACTGAATTAAAAAAACAACAAAATAAACACCCACTTGACTTCATTAATCAAAACCTACTTGGAATCATTTAATATTTAAAATTGTGTTCCTATTTCAACTATACTAATATCTAATGGATTAAAAATAATCCCAAAGTTTCCTAATTTATCATTCATGACCCATATCAACTATTTAAATAAATTGGTTCTTGATAACTTATACTATGGATTCAGTGTCTAAATTTCAACCCACTAGGGATTCATCTTCCATCAACTGAAAACTCAACCAAAATCCATATAATTATTTTGTTCTAATTTAGATATATCTAATTCAATTTACAAACACATCTTTGTTCTACTCCTTGATATCAATCAACATCATTTATTCTCAGCTAGTTAAAGGAATGAATCTTTCCTTCAAATGAATCATCAACCTCACCAAATTCTTTCATATCGGTAGAATCAATTGGTGAAGTATAGAGTCCCGCAGTTTTCGTTGTTATTCTTATAGAAAGTTTCATCCTAAATATTTACTAGACCCTAAAGAAATACTAATTTCAGGTGATTGAATCCAACATAATACTCACAAATCAAACAAAAAAATAAAGGAAACAAGTGAACTAAATGTCTTCATCCCTAAATTAGTTCTCAACTTGGCGGATAATTCCCCAGTATTACTTGTACTGGGATATTGGAAATTCTCATTAGATCATTATGGAGTTCATTAGCGTCAAAACCGTTGATTATCTTTTCTTGATTTGTAACCTTGATCTTCCAATATTTAAAGGTAATAAAATTATTATAAAATCATTGTCAAATAGGATTCACTTTCCATCTAAATTTTTTTAGGATTGTGAAGAATATTCAAGAGATGGAGTTAGTTTTATATAAGTGTAAACTCTGAAGGACCCTTAAAACATATCAAAATAGAGTCAAATATATTTAGTTAATGTTAGTGGGGTTTTTGTAAATTAAAATTTTATATTAGATTCTTAACCTTTGGTCAAGAAAATAAAATTTTAAAAAATTTTATGATCACCAAAGGGAGGTAGTGTTTAAATTTTTGATCACATATATACATTTTTATAGAGAATAAGTGAGTAATAGGAAACATTGTTTTCTAATCAACGATTGTTTGTCAGGTCGAGGAAAGAAACACGGGATTGGTCAATACATAGTGAAATGGATGGAATCCCACAATTTTAGGACATCCTTACATCCAAATAAACTAGTGGGCCCTTTATAAATATGTAGTGATACCAACTTGATGAGGTAACTAGTTTTCATGACTGTAACATTTGTACTTTTTATATAATAGAATATTGCAATGTTCTCCAAATATATGAGGGAGAAAAGTCTGAACCATGTGAATCCTTATTGTTTCCTTTAAATTCTCTCATTCCCCTTTCATGATATTATAATTAAACGTTTGTGTGAGTTTTATTAAATAACATTGAGTAAGAAAAACTAAATGGATTCATTATAGTGAAGGTGTTTATTCATAATTATGGTACATTGAAGTTATTAGGATTTCATCTAGTGTTTTTAATCTTCCATATGATATTTTAGTTGATAAACTTATGGTGTATGAAGTTTGTATAGGATTATCAAAAATTAGTATCATAGTAGTATGAGGTTCTTAGAAGCTCAATATTTTACTAAACAAATTCACTAGTATATACTAAATTTCATAGATATTTATTTTATTCGGTGGGATTCATTGTGATAGAAGGCGATGGATCCAAAAATAGGAATATATGGATAAAAAGATTCAATGTAATGGATTTCCATTTCTAGTGGTTGCATATGGAAGACTATCTCATCAGGAAATATCTGAACATTTCATAGAAATGTGTTAAAATGGAGATAACCAAGAAAGGATAATGGGAAAGGTAGGATAGAAATGTGTTGGGTTCGGTGAGGATATCCTTAGCCCAGAATGTGTCTATGAAAATCCTAGAGAATAATACTATCATAGAGTTGATGGTGAACTTGGAATACATGCATGAGAATCCTATAACACTCAACAAAGTGTGATTTATGTGGTGACTATTCCACACAAGGCTATTGGAAGGAATATTTCCAATATATCATGTTAATAAATTCAATTTAATTCAAAGACAACTAGATTATATGAAGGAAACATTTATAGATGATGTTTGAACTATATTATTGTTCACATAATTTTTGAAATCTTGGGATGAAATGGTAACAACATTAAGTAACTCCTTCAAAATGGAAACATGATATAAAATGATATCTTAAAATTGATTCTTAATTATGATATCTAGATAAGGGATATTCAATAACTTTATATCAATTACTACAATGTGTAGGGATTAGAGTTCTCTCCTCACTGAGAATGCCGAATACAATCAGAAGATAAGTTGAGAGAGAGAGGTATAAATGTAATTATATCGGACGAAGCCCTACTTACTAGGATTATGGTAAAGGGAATAACCAAAAGAAAGATTACTATAAAAGAAAAAGAAATTATGTAAGATCAACATATAGAGGTCTTTGTTTCAATGTTAAAATGAGTTAGAGAAGTGAAAATATACTTCTGAGTGTCAATACTCTAGTGAAGTATTGGATAATAGATTCTAGAGTACCTTTCCACTCCACTAGTGAAAAGGGATGCATTGAGAGTTATATGTCTAGGACCTTTGGCATTGTGAATCTAGTAGAAGATAAATATCCTAAAACTGTGGGGAATGTTGATGTTAGAATTATATTGAGGAATTAATGTTTCATTGGGATAAATGAAGTTTGATATATACCAAGACTTCAAACGATCCAAACCTCAGTTTTCCTATTAAATAATTCTACTTATGTAACTACCATTACATATGAAGTGTGTAAAATCACTTGGGGTTCTCTTATTATAGCTATAGGTGTAAAGGGTAGAATGTTATATCATACTAGAAAGTCAATGAAAGAAACACTTTCAAGAACATAAACTTATGAAATATTAGATCTATAGAAATGTCAGATTAAGCATCTTAGTGAGAAAGGAATGAAATATTTTTCATAAATATGTCTATTGAAGATGGATTTATCAAAATTAAAATGTTTAAAAAAGTTTATAACTTGAGAAAAATGAAAGGAGAGTTTCAAATTGAGTGGATGAATGTCGAAATATTGGAATCTAGAGGTTTTGCATACGGATGTTTGGGAACCCAACCTAGTTCAATCTCAAAGAGGTTCATATTATGTTGTGACATTAATTGATTAATCCATGAATAATGTTTTTGTATAATTAATAATTTTTTTTGAAGTTTTTTTAGTATTTATGAAATATAAATCTATGGTTGAAAGAGATAAATGATATAAGATGAAATTCTTGAAATATGAAAACAAAGGTGAATACACCAGAAAAAGTTTCCAAAATGTATATAGAAATAATGAAATTAGGTAAGAGAATATTGTACCTGGTAAATTTTTTTAGAATGGTGTTTTTGAGTGGATAAATTTTACTTTGATGGAATGATCATATAGTATGAATTTTCATTTAGGGTTTCCTAAGGATTTTTGTGTGGAACCAGTTAACACTGCGAGTTACATAATTAATTGGATCCCCACAATACTAATGATATTGGAACTTCTGGATATTATATGGATAAAAAATTCATTGGATTTAACTCATCTCAAATTCTTCCAATGATTATCCAACTCACTTGTGGATTCCAAAGATATAGTTAAACTAGAATCAAAATCTTATACTTAAGTTTTATAAGTTATTGAAATAAAGAAGCTATTTTTCAACATTGGGATGATAATAAAGAAAAGTCATCAAAAGTAGTCATGAAATATTTTTTATAATGTTATTTGGACGGATAAGAACATAAAGGAAAATTCAATTTTGGGAAATGAATAAAATTCAATTTAAGTTGATCTAAATAGAGGCACCTTATGATAAAAAAATCTAGGAATGTTTAATTGGATTGAAGTCTATCGAACATTCATAAATTCAAGAAGAATGATCATAGGGAAACAAAGTGAGTTTCCAGAATGAGACCAGCATAAGATATGAGATAAATATAAATAATTGGTGAGGCAGCATCCAAATATTTGGAGGTTAAAATTTTAGAATTTTCAATTATTGAGATAGAAGAAATGCATGTTGAATTATAGAGATTTATAAGTGTCAGATAGTCGATATAGAGGTATAAAGATGGCATGAATTTATTAATTTTAATTTATAGTGGATAACTAGAGATCCCAAAAGAAGTGAATATCTTGATAATTCTGGTAAGTGGTTTTTTTCTATGACAAAAGAGTTAGAATAATTTCCTGAAAATAAATCCTTGGAGCTAATGAAATTAACACTCATAATTTAGGATCTCTATAACAGGTTTGTTATCAGTTTAAAGATAAATCTGATAGAAGTATGAGGTATAAGATTTTCTTGGTGGTGAATGAATATTAATATAAAAAGGGCGTTGACTTCTATACATTTTTTAATTCCATATTAAACATACAACCATTAAAATCATGCTTGTTTGTTTGTTTCTGTAGGTTTAAATTTGAAACATATGGATGTGAATACAACTTTTGTATACATGGATAGCAAGTAAGGGGTATATATGAATACTCCTAGTGGTTTTATGGTTCAATATAATCCGATATTGGTGTCAATATAAGGAAAATTCTATATAGTTTGATAAACAATCCAAGATAGTGAAACTAGAAGCTTTACTCATTCATAGAGGATAAAGATTTCACGTGGAGAAACTCTGAACATTGTTTCTATAAGAAGAAATCAAATGATGGGAAATTCATTATTATACTATTATACATAGATGGCATGATTTTGGTGGGAATGATACTCTAATAGATTCAGGATTTGAAGTAATTTTTAGGGTATTTTGAAATAAAAAACTCAATAAAAAAATGAATATCACAAACATTAGTATTAAACATGATTGAAAGACCAAAATTTTGGTTCTATCTAAAAAAGAGTATGTAAGGATGAAATTGAAAAACAATTAGTGACTGGATGAAGAGTTATTTTAGAACCCATTGCAAGAACCATTAAACTGTTGAAATAATAATCACCATGAAAATAATAAGAGGACACAAAGAAGGTATGAATATCATATTCATCAGTGGTAGGAAGTCTCATGTATTCCATGGTGTACACCCGGCTGGATGTTTCCAATGCAATGGGATGTTAAATCAAGGTAAAGAACATTGGGAAGCTATGAAGTGGATGCTAAGACATGTTAATGGAATTTAAGATACAACCCTTTACTTCAGAGATGGTGATCCATTGGTTGGGTATGTTTTTGTAAACTATAATGACCCAAAAAAATTCTAGGGAATTTCCCTTCTAATTATATAAATGTGACAAATTTAGTATTTTAGTATTATATAAATCACATGCCCCACATGATAGAACCATGTTTTTTTATATTAAATTGGACATTATGTTTAGAGAATAAATATTTTCATAATAATTCAAAGTGTTACAATGGGATAAATTAAAAATTATATAACTATGATATGAGAATTTGGATATGCTAAATCCCTAGAATTATCACACTAAAAAAATATTGAAGAAAGAAAAAAATATTAATAATTAAATACTCATTTTGAAATTTAAAGTATATGTAACCTTCAGAGAACATATAAGTGAATGAATAATGAATGCAATATGTGGTATTTATAGAAGATAGTGAAACCATATGACCATTACAAATCTGACAGTTGGAGTAGTAATATGATCATTGAAATAGTAATCTGAATGTTATGAATAGTAACCTTACCGTTAAAATAGTAAACTCACCTAATTAATTTTAAAATAATATTTAGTTATATTATAAAATCAAAATATTTAAAATTTAAATCCATATAATAAAAAATAAATGTTTTAGAAATGAAAAAAAGTGTTTTGGTATTTTTTAAAACACATATGTTTTATTTATATTTTTATGATAAAAATAAAAATAAAAATGAAATTTTATTTTCATAAAATGGGTTTAGAAAATATTATTATTTTGTATTATATTTATGATATAATTTCATGATATCGTAAGTAATTTTTAAAATGGTGAGAAACTTGATCATAATATAAAAACATGTATTTTTAAAATAAATAAGGAATTTATTAAAAAAAATTAAATTTCCCATATCTAGAAAATTATTTTCATAAAATAGATTTCATTTTTTGAATCAAAACATCAAAAAATGCTTCAGGTGATTTTTTATATTTCTAAAATAATTGTATTTTTTTGTGAATAGTGAAAGGTGACAAAATTTGATATTTAACATTATTAGCTAAGTACATGAATTAATGAGTCATAGATGATGTAAGAATCCATTAGTTTGAAATCACTTACACCAATTACTATATTTATTAATAACATTTATCACAATTGAGATTCTTGAGAAAAAATTACAAACTAATGAATATTATATGTAAAACACCCCTCTCCTCCCTTTATAAATACCACCCCTTCTCCTCACACATTATAGCATTGGAGATCTCAAAATTCAGGCCCAATTCTATTCACAATCCTCTATCCCAAATCCTATTGTAACTTGTATAACTAAAGATCATTCCATGGATCCTTAAAGGGTAACCTAAGAAGAGACACCCAAAAGAAGAGGTAAATTCCCAGCCGAACCTATTTCAATATCATTCATCTTCTAACACCCCCAAATATTTTCCATGAACCTTGAAAAAGTTACATAATTATTCTAAATATACTGATATTTTATTATTATGGGGGAATACCTATTTTCTACCCTCCCCTCAATAAATTCTAAAACAAAAATGATTTTTCATATTGTTGTTAGTTCACCACTGTCATGAATAACATACTTATTTTTCACAACCATGTTCATGGATGGTATTAATATAATTAGTATTGTGAAAATTATATAAATAATTATATACATTTTTCACAAATTATTTATTGGATTAATATTCATAATTTTAAAGGAGAAAATATAATTTCATCATGGTTAGAAATACTGGCTAAGTGAATTAACAATATAAAAATAATAGTTAAACTCTATAAATAATTTATATTATTAATACTATATGAATTTTAAAACGATATCAAACTCCTATAATAACATTAAAATTATTTCATCATAATTATGGAGTCATGTATCCAATTCGTAATGAACATCAATAATTACCAACAAGTGAAGCGACGTTGGAACTATCACATATATGACCTTGGGATATAAGAAACACAAATAATATCTCAATTAAATGACACTAAAATAACATAAATTCTTGATAATAAATAAAATAATTTTTAATAAGGTTTTGAATAATTTATTTAATAAATATAATCAGATTATTCAGGTTCATAAGTGAAATGGGAAAAGTTAATCCAAACTCGAGGTAAAGGAACTCTCCAAACCACCATCTTTTCATTAGGTTGTGTCTTTTATCTATCTACTTCACCTTATTTATTTAATTTTTGGATTAAAAAATTATATATTTTGTATATATGTAACTTTTATGTAAACCTAGGTCATCATTATTTTCTTTCCTTGGGATATACATGCTTTTAATGTTCTCTTCACAAAAAATTCTTTTATATAAACCCAATTTAAAGAAACATCCTATTTCTTATTTCCTATTATGAAAAACCTCATGAAACGTCTTTAATCATAATTTGTTTCTAGAAATAACAGTTATTTTATTGATAACCCTCCTAGTTCACTTATGGTTTTATGAAAAATATGATGCAATTTCAATATTTAATAATTACATACAATTTTATGAAAACCTTACTAAAGATATTTGATTAAAAAATTACATATCTTCTCTTCCTCATGTAATTTTATTCAAATAAAAAACAAATTTTAGAGATTTTATTATTTATATAGTTATGAAGACTCAAAATATTTATTTATTTCTTTTCTTTTGAATCCTTTTGAAATGTTCTTTTATTTTGATTTGAGGAAAGGTTATGTGAACCATTTATTCCAATGGGTATTTTTGATGCCTATGACTTATATTTAATTTAATAACATGGAACAGGTATGCATGTACATGTTATGATGTGTTAAACTAGATAGTGCTTCAATGGATGAGGAAATGGTTATATCTCATCAGAAGATATATATATGAGATTAGAGAGTAAACCTAATCCATTACAGGGCTCTTTCTACCATGTTATGATGTCTCAATAGTGATCCTTGACTTATTCTTATTATCTTATGTATTATGATGTTCCCTCACTCCAATTATTCCATTATCTTATGATTTCATGTTCTTTATGTCATTAGTCCATATCATTACTCATATACCTTTTCTATTATGATATCATTTTATGATTTTTGACTCATATGTTATTCTCATTTATCATGATTATTATCTTACTAATATTTACAACTCTCCCCTTTGTTTATGTATTCTCTAGGTTATGATATCTAGTTTTAGAATTTTAATGGGATTTAGGAGATCTCTATAGAGACTAAAATAATGATTTTTTTATTTTATTTTCTTGTCAATGTTTTATATAAAAAATCTTCCAAAGAAATCAGGCCTCTGGATCCTTGGGTTGTGTTTATTTTATATTTATGTTAATTATCACGTAATAATATTTTTATGATTCTTGGATCATAATAAATGATTTTATGGATTCTAAAATTCATGGTAAAGAACCATTAGGATTTTATTTGCCTTTGGTAGAATTAAGACGAATGATATATCAATGATTTAACCAGTGATTTCTCTCTTCACAATGGAAGAAGAGTATATGGTAGTAACAGAAGCAAGAAAGGAAACAGTATGGTTGAAATGTATGATTCAAGATATTAGAAGAATCTAGAAAAGTTCATTGATCTACCAATATAGATATATTGAAATACACTTGGCCAAATATTTGGTGTTTCATGCATGTATGAAGTAAATTTACCTTAAGCACCATTGAATTTAAAAGTTACCTAGAGACAGAGCGCTGGGGTTATAGATGATAAGTAGACTAAATAATTCCTAACATATGTTTATCAATGGTTTAGTACAAGAGTGTCCCAGGAAGATTTTTTCCTCAGTTAAAATTGTGTAAATGAAAAGGAAAAGATGAAGAACATCACATGTATGGAAATTTTAATGTTTTCATTTAACAATGTGTTAGAGGATGTTGTAGAATCAAATAAGTATTCATAAAGGGGGATTTTATTAGGATTTTTAAGGCTTGTCCGTAGTTGGAGTTAGTTTTCTTGGAGAAGAAACTTTGGAGGACCCTTTGGACTTATTAGAGAAGAAAAATTGGTCTTCAGTGGATTGTTGTTGGTTTGATGGAAATTATGATTTTTCAATAGATGAACATTCATTACTCAGTCTATAAAATGTTCTGAAAATGAGGAAATAACCACAATGAGGCAGTGTCAACATTTTGGGACACTTTTATTAGTTTTTTTTAAAATAAGTGAGGTGTAGGAAACATTGTTATCGTACTGGTGATTTTTAGTCAGGATGATGTAATCAATAGAGGATTTTCAGTTGTATAGTCCAATGGATAGAATCAAATTATTATAGGATATCATTAAAACTGCATGATATCATCATATAAAGTTTTGAGGTTTTTACGAGATTCTAAAAGAGGTTAATATAAATTGTTCATATATTAATATTCATGTGTTTAAAAGTCTATAAACATCACTTTTAGTGTATTTTATAAATTAAACTTCATTTCTCATCACAAGTGCAATTCATGTTTAAAGTGAAAATTTGGCCCCAATCAATCATCTATTTGTGGAATTAAATAATTTAATTTTGTTTAATTTAATATTGTGGGGTTTAATTTATCAATTTTTTGGGATCATTTTATCTTTTATTATTGATGGATGAATCCCAAGGGATGATGGATATTTTTCAGCATGAATGAAGAAATTTTCTAGACAAATCATAATGGGCCTAAGGCCCATCAAACAAAATTGGGGCCCACAATACAATCCCAATGAAGCTAAAAGTTTTACTGTATAATGATAAAAATATGGGGATCATTTAATTAAATTTTGTCTAGATCTAATTTTAAATTTTTCATGGAGATAAAGGGATCCAAAGATGACATTTAAATGGTGGTCCACATTTGAATTCTCCTAAAGTCATCCCACTAGATCGACCAAAACATTGAAACAGCTAGTCCGATTTTCCTAAAAAATTTCAGATTTTAGAGGAAAAATGGAAGAAGATATTTTCCTTAAATGATCCCCACTTATTTGATCAACTTATGTTAAAAATTCACAAGTCAATAAGGGGGATGAATCTGGATGACTTTCATAGTCAACTTTGAAACGTTAAATTACCCTTGATTTTCTTACCCTCCTTTTGACTCTATAAACTAATGGGGATGAAATTGATTGTTTGGGAGTTATCCTAAGGCTCCTAATATTTATATATAATGAGATGGTGGTGAAGGTAATTGGGATCCATGATTTTCCCTTTCTATCGATGTTTTTTACTTTGAATTGTAATTTTCTGCTTTCATTTTATAAATGCATTGTCAATTTTTCTCATGTATGTTTTCATTCACCATTGTTTATTAATAAAAGTTATTATTCATATTATTTTATTTTATTATTTTCAATATCACTTTGATACCAATTAATCAAGGTGTTAACTTATTCACACCATCACTTGTGAATTTTATCACACAACGGTGAAGTGATTGTAATTCAATTTTTCTTCTTCTTCTTCAATTCCAACCACATGAGTCTAATACCCACTTCCATTGTAGAATATAATAAATTGAGGGCTAAACCTATAATTGGTTGATCAAATAGAGTATCAATGTAATGTATTGGATATTATTACATAGTTTAATAATTCTTATTCATTTCTATTTTTGATATTTTCATTCAACGATTAACCTTCTCCTTTGAACTCCACAATTTTATTGATACACATCCCGAGTGATAAAAAGATAATCTAACATGGTGTGATAATAAATATGATCCTCTAAGTGTATAGTTGGTTATCCTTTGGATAGTGAAGACTCAAAATTATGGGACTGATTTGGAAAGTTCATATTTTGTTGAAGGAATCATTGAAATTTAAGACGTTGAAATAATTTAAAAATAAATTCATCCAGTCCACCCCATGAGATAACCAAGGATCACATAATTATTTTTAAATTGAATTCACTTAAGTCTTTAAAAATCCAATTTAATAATCCAATCAATTCAAACCCAAGTTGGAAACTTCATAGCCAAATTATCTCTATAGAACGTTTGTTTTTAAAGTTTACTTCTTTGGTCCCTACGGATTCGATAACCCAAGAGGTATTACAAGTGACAACTTTTAACATATTTATTGGGTAAATTTGGGCACAACCACGTTTTGGAACTATTTCTGGGGAACCAAGTAAATACCTTATATTCTATCTTTCTTTTCTCACCTGAAATTCTCTTTTCTCAACCTCATTTCTCTTATCTTTTCCTCTTTATGTTTCTCTATGACCCAAGAATCTCAAGTACACTTTTTCATCTACTCCAATGGAGTATTATAAACCATTACCCATCATAAACCTTGGATGAAATCAAATGACAAATAAAAATTAGGAAACCACCAACCTAGGTAATTTTTATGAACAAATATTTTATGACTTCCCCACACACGACGAGATGTACTATCAATGGGATAATGAATGTTTAAAAGATTAATTTCTAGTCCTATCAAGGATTATTGAAGGGATAAATATTATAGAAGTACATGATGTTCAACCTCCTACCCATTATATTCCTCATACATTGATTGAATAAGTGAGTAATCAAATGAAGATAATGAATTATGAGGTTTCATATTTGAGGTTAGAACTACAAAACATTAAAACTTGTTTGTAACTCATTCCCACTCAATATATCCATTACTCAAAATTGATAGAATAATCTAGTTACCACACTCCTTTCATAATTTTTTTTAATAAATAACCTTTTAATCTAGGGGACTTGAATATCATGAAGGAATTTTTTATATTTCTTTAAATCATGAGGGCATTTATTTTTTGGATTAGAAAGTGGGAAATATGCCTTTAGGGATTGAATGTCCTAAATATTTCTCCAATTATGATTTTTTAGAAACACCAATGGATGAACCATTGGAAAAACTCTTCTACTTCAATTCCATACCCTTTCTGGAAACTCAAATATAGAAATTCGGGGTTGAAAATTCAATTCAAAGGGAACCAATTCTGTTAAAAAATTTCAAATCAAACTAGGTACCATTTAAATTCCCCACATATTTCTAAAAGTGTTAGCCAACCTGAGCTTGAATTCAAGGTCCATAAATCATCTCTAAACTCTTATTTAATAGGGTATAATCGAAAACATTTTGTCATCATTTCATCATCTATTGAAGCTAATAAAAAAACTTTGATCATGATGTCTTAAGAAATATAAGTGAAGTTTCTAGGTCAAACAAGTCCAAAATTCCTTGGACTTTCAAATTAATTGTTGAACATGGGATTACACATGAAACAAATTATAAAAAAAATGAATCAATCTCTATCATGTAGAAGTGTAAATTAATGGAGTCTTGAAAATGTTGAAAGTTGGTATTGGATAAGTTGTGGGTTTCAAGCCTAGATAATGAATTTAAATTAAGTTTTTCAAGGAGGCAACCTAGATTCTCCATTTTTTTTTATTTTTGTGTTTTTGTGTTTTTTTTCAAGGGAATCCCTTGGGGTGTCCAATGTGATATAATGTATCTTGTGTATAATATTTAAGTGTTGATGCATTTTAGTATTTCAAAATAAAAACCATGCCATCCAAAGTTCAAACACAACCTTAAATAACCCCCAAGGATCCTACATGTTATGTGAATCCAAATTAATAAATTTCTTAATGATGAATTATTCATCGCACCACGATTAACTATTTCATTTTCACCCTTACACCACTGTACTGAAGTTGTTTTATATTGAAAATTATAAAAATAATAACAAATTTAATTCCATGTTTGAATCATTTATTTTGTGTTTATCACTATTAAGAAGGAAAATGTTACTTGTTTTGATGATTCCATTGCCGGAGGAGGTGATTTGGAGGACCCATGATGATGTCCATGAAAAATGGGCCAAACTACGCAAGATCCATGCACAACAGTGGACTCATCCATAAAATTCTCTTTAATCATGAATCAAAATGGGATTGAATTTTTTTTTCTGGTACAAAATTAATTGGGATATATTTCATCTGAATGAAACCAAGACTCATTCGGCCATCTAGTGGCCCAACCGACCTCATCTGTCCCATACACTGAATCTGCACAAAGTCAAAAGTGGTGTGCTATGATCTATCCATATACCAAGATCTAGTTTTCCAAATTGTGCCAAACATTTGGTGGAGATAGAAACGAGGGGGAATAAAACTTCATTTTTTTTCTCAAAAGAGAATCAAGGCTGTCTGGAGGTTGAAACCCATGTAACAAGTGGTTTTAAGAAATATGGGTGCTCAAAACCACCTTCCCATTTTCCTATTAAATGGATCCTTGGGCTCCCCATTGGTAAGTTCAAACCAGAATTGAAACTCTGCTATTTTGAAGTCCTAGATGAGTATTCTTCTCATATGTGAAGTTCTGGAGGCCCCTATCCTCATAGGGGGTCCAAAATGAAGAAGGTGTTCCAACCGAGCTTCCTCCTCCTCCTGATGTCGAGCTAAACGGTGGGCGTTCATTGTGAGGGAGATACACACTTGTCAAGGGAGTTACGATTCTTATTTTAGCAATTGGTTTTGAGTAATTTGGGTGTGAAAACATTTCTTTCCATGTATCTTATATAATTACATATTTTAATTCTTGTTTTGATGCATGTGATTGAGATACTCTTAACTTATAACTGATCAGTATGAGGTTTTGAGTGTGTGACTTGTGTTGTTCCAATTGGGAAGCACATGATTCATTTTCATACCCACCTTCTTGAGATTTCAATATTCTTTGGAATCTCTTATTCCATGCATAAGTTCTGGACCTTTACAATATGATTATTACATCATGGTTTGGTTCTATAAGCATTGAAATAAAAGGTTAAGATTTTATCAGGATTCCAATTAATTTCAACCGATGAATTACTCCAAACCTAAATGAATATATATGAACAATGAACTTGAAATGTGTGTAGTGAAATCAAAATGAACCATTTATCCCATATTTTTCAAAATCCATTTGGTTTCTCAACTTTTAAGATTGAAATTAAGTCATTTCATCCAAAAACTATTTTCAAAACAACCCCCTATTTTAGTACTTCTTATTAAAAATGTGCACTCTAAACCCACCAACGCTCCTTGAGAGACAACATAGGGTCTGAAAAAGACTATAAATCAACCTTAAAATCATAATCAATTTGACGTGTCATGACAGCACATTCAAATTCTGGAACCATTGCTGGGGAGAACTTTCGTTTTTGTGGGTGTTTTTGATAATTTTTTTTGTAATTTTTGTGAATATTTATTTGTATTATCTTCTACATTTTCATATACGTTTTTGTTCTGATTTATAACTTCTATAGGTTCTATTCATGACACGTTATACTCCAAGAGACTTACTGCCTTTTGAACCCAAACCAGAGAGGATCTTAAGTCAGCGACCTTGAGATGCACAAGACAACCCTTTAAAGGAGGACACACCGCAACTCGAGACTTTTCTAAACCCATCTTCTTTTGGAATAAAATTAGAACTTGAAATTAACATGTTTAAAATGGATAAAAACAATATAACACTAAAATAATTAACCTCACTAGATGTTGATATCCAAACCACTTACATTCAAATGCAAGGAGAGGCACCCAATTTTGAACATAAATCTGGTTTAATTCATTTATTAATAAGATTCCATGGACTTGGTGGAGGATATCTACACATGAATATTATAGAATTCCATAATGTGTGTTCTACTTTAAAACCTTTTAAAGTGAATAAAGAAAAAGTAAAGCTTAGGGAATTTTATTTTCATTAGAAGACACTGCAAAAGACTAGCTTTATTACGTTAAATCATTAATAAGAGACTGGGTGAACATGAAATGCCTTTTTCTTGAAAAATATTTCTCAGCCTCTCACACTGAAAATATAAGAGAAGAAATATGTGGTTTAGGACAATCACAAGGGGAAACACTACATGAATATTGGTAGCACTTTAATAGTCTTTGTTCAAGCTGTCCACACCACCGAATAAGAGATCAAATTTTAATTCAATATTTTTAGGAAGGTTTAATTCATATTGACCGAAATACGAATGATGTAGCTACAGGTGGGGTGCTAGTTGATAAAACCCCAATCTCTGCAAGGACCTTAATTGAGAACACGGAATAGAACACTCAAAAATTCAGATCAAGGTCCAATGTACCCATTCGTGGTGTCCATGAGGTGTAAAGTACCAAATTCGAGAGGAAGGTGGACACAATGTTCGAAGAGGTAAGTACCCTTCTTCCAAAACATGCTCTTTCCCAAGGGAAATATAAATCTCCTCCACCCACCTATTATGGTATATGTTCTTCTGGCACCCACTACCCTGATAAATTCCCCTAACTAAGAGAAAATTCTTAGAGTTGTGAGGCAATCTTCCCAGGCCTCCCCTATATCAAACCTTTTAGGAAAAAACCATACTATCCATCTTATCCTAGGTGGAAAGACAAGAAATCCTATAGGTAAGGGGGTATTCAAACCTACCTCAATAACCATGGAACCAACTGGGGCAGAGTAGTCAACCACCACCACCCAGAAATCCTCAACAACAACAAAGGTCTTTCCAACCACCCCTAAAAAACCCAAGACTAGCCTAGAAGATGTGATGAAAAAATGTATTCCAACAATATCCTATTCCAACAAACCACCCAAGCTTCCATACAAGACCTAAAAACCCAATTAGGCCAACTTTCCAACTCAGTGGGGGAAATCCAGAGCCATGGGTCGGGTAAACTACCTTCTCAACCAATAGATAACCCTAGAGATAAAGGAAATTTCTGTTCCATAACTCTTCGGAGTGGAGCAAATCAAAAAATCCAAATGACCCCTCCACTATAGTCATCCCTTCCTAGGGAAACCACCATCCCAACTACTGGGAATGCTCCAAATGAGGTAGAACCTTGTCTTGAGAGAATCCCCTACAAAAGAAATAGTGTGTCTATTGATGATTCACCTATCCCAAAAATCCCTCTTCAATTTCCAGAAAGGGGCACACATCCTATAAAATAAATGGAAACTGAACTTGATAAGGAAATTTTGGAGACTTTCAAAAAATTATAGGTAAACATTCCCTTGATTGATGCTGTGAAAGAAATTACAAGAAATTCCAAGTTTCTAATGGATATGTGTACACACCAAAGGTGACTTCGAGGTGATGAGAAGGAGATCTTTGGGAGGAATGTTTCATCTTTGATAGAGCCATCACTTCCCACAAAGTGCAATGATCTCAGAACATTCTCGATTCCATGCACCATAAGAGAGTATTCTTTTTCTAATGATATTCTTGATTTGGGCACTTAAATTAATGTGATTACTCACTCTATTTACTCTTTTTTGTAGGTCGGTGAACTAAAT
Source organism: Viscum album (assembly GCA_963277665.1). Lineage (NCBI taxonomy): Eukaryota > Viridiplantae > Streptophyta > Magnoliopsida > Santalales > Viscaceae > Viscum > Viscum album. The sequence goes on along the minus strand of OY728123.1, from coordinate 1,039,123,698 downwards.
CCCATTGTAATAATTGTTCAGCTAGAAAATCGGAGTACAACACACCCTTCTAGTGTGTTAGAGGATGTTCTTATGAGGGTTCGGAATTTAATTTTTCCTGCTGATTTTTATGTTCTTAAAATGGAAGATGATTTGATGAATGTACATGCCCCAATTATATTATGGAGAACTTTCTTGAAAACTACCAAAACCATAATTTATGTCCATAATGGAACATTATCTATGGAGTTTGGTGGTGACATAATCCATTTCAGCATCCTTGATGCCATGAAGCACCCCTCAGAAGAACATTCCTCTCTCTCTGTTAATTCAATTGATGTACTCCCTTCCCCTAGAAACACTTCTTATCATTCCCCAAATCCCCTTTCTGAGTTTTCATCCTTGATTTAATTTCTTGGTAATGAATCATGCATTGATTATTTCAGTGGTCAAGAAAAGTGACATGCATGTTTATTGATTGATGATTTCTTGAACACAGGGGATCCAATGACCATCGATGATACTACTAAGCTTGTAAAATCTCATTCCTTATCTGAGGATGATACCATGGAGATTTTATATGAGATCATTGACCTATCACATTCATTCACACTCCCATCAATAAAAAATCCACCTAAATTGGAACTGAAACAACTACCTCAAGATTTAAAATATTCATATCTTGAGAATAGAAACAAGTTTCCCGCCTTCATTTCTAGTTCACTCCCTCCTGAGAATGAATTGAGACTACTTTAACTTTTTAGGGAATATAATAATTCATTGGGATGGACACTTTCTGATATTCCTAGTATTATACCATCAATTTGTACACATCATATTTTATTAAATGATGAGGCCAAACTAGTGAGGAAGGCACAACGTCGACTGAAACCAGACCTCCTAGATGTTAGGAAAAATGATGTGACCAAATTATTGGCTGCTAGAATCATTTACCCCATCTCTGACATTCAATGGGTCAGTACCATTTATATAGTTCCTAAAAAAACTGGCCTTACAATAATCAAAAATGAAAAAAAATGGATTGGTTCCAACTCATGTGCAGAATAGTTGGCATGTCTATATAGACTATCATCGACTAAACCAACACACTAGGAAGGAACATTTCCCTTTTCCATTCATTGACCAAATGCTAGAGAGGATAGTAGTTAAGTCCCACTACTATTTCCTTGATGGGTATTATGGATACTTTTAGATCCATATTTCCCCCGAGGATCAAGAAAAGAAAACCTTAACTTGCCCCTTTAGCACATTTTCATATAGGAGGATGCTATTTGGTCTGTGAAATGCTCCGGGTACTTTCCAGCGATGTATGGTTAGTATTTTTCTGTATTACCTAGAGAATTACATGGAAGTTTTCATGAATTATTTCATTGTTTATGGATCCTATTTTGATGAATGTTTGAGTAGACAAGGTTTAGTCCTATGTCGTTGTATTGAAAAAAATCTTGTATTACATTATGAGAAATACCAGTTCATGGTGAAAAAAGGTATAGTTTTGGGGAATTTCATTTCTGGGGATGGTATCCAAGTAGGTAAATAAAAATTATATTCCATTTCTTCCTTACCATTCCCAAAAAATGTACAGGATGTGCAATCTTTCCTAGGTCATGCTAGATTTTACAGTTATTTCATTCGTGAATTTAGTAATATTGCACTCCAACCCTCCCAGTTACTCCAAAAAGAAAAAGAATTTGTTTTTGATAAAGAATGTGAGGAATCTTTTAATATGTTAAAATAGTGTCTCATGCCAACCCTGGTAATCCAACCACCTTGGTGGGATTTACCATTTGAGCTCATGTGTGATGCCTTTAACTATGCTGTTGGGGCAGTCTTGTCACCAAGGGTTGATCGAGCTCCACATGTCATTGCCTATGCCTCATGTACTTTGGACCCTGCCCAAGAAAACAACACCACAACTGAAAAATAATTCCTTTCCATAGTTTTTTCCTTTGATAAATTTAGGTCATATATTTTAGGGTCCAAAGTCAATGTATTCTCTGACCATGCATCCCTTCTGTATCTCGTTAAAAATAAAAATTGAAACCATTCCTCATTCGTTGGATGCTCCTCCTTCAGGAATTCAATCTAAAAATTAGAAATTAAAAAGGAGTAGAGAATTTGGTGGCAGACCATATTAGAAGGATCCACCCATCCTCAAACATAGACTCATCTCCTTGTATTCTTATAAATGAAATGTTTCCTGATGAGAAACTATACCGAGTGCAAAATGTTCTTCCTCAGAATGATAAAATAGTAAATTATTTGGTAGAATCTTGCATCCCTACCAATTTCATCAAAAACAAGGCAGACCGTCTAAAACATGAGTCTTGTTGGAAAATTTGGGATGACCCATACCTCTCGAACACATGTAATGATCACGTCCTTAGGCATTTTGTCCCCAATAGCGAGTTTCAGTCCCTCCTTAGATTCTTCCGCACTCTTGCTTGTGGGGACACTTTGGTCCCCAATGGAATTCTTACAAAATCCTTGATTCTGGTCTCTTTTGGACAACACTTTTTCTGGATGACCATGTTTTTGGAAAATCTTGTCCTTTTTGTCAAATAATGGGTAATGTCTCTAAAAGAAATGTAATTCCACAACAACCATTGCACTTTCATGAATTTTTTTATGTTTGGGGTATTGAATTTATGGGTTTGTTTCCTAATTTCTTTGGCAACATGTACATTCTTCTAGAAGTAGATTATGTGTCAAAATGGGTAGAGGCACAAGCTATAAGGACTTACGATTCTAAGGTAGTTGTAGAATTTTTGAGAACCCGAATCTTCTGTAGGTTAGGCTTACCTAGGTTCATCATCATTGACTAGGGTTTTCATTTCTTCAACCGAACAATGAAATCACTTTTACGTTGGTATGGGGTCATTCATCGAGTGTCTACTTCATATCACCCACAGACCAAAAGTCAAACTGAGGCGTCAAATAGAGATGTAAAACAAATTCTTGAAAAAAAGGTTCAACCTGATAGAACATATTGGAGTCTTAGACTTGATGTGGGATTACTGTACTCTTTTTAATACTCCCATTATCATGTCACCATATCGGCTGGTGTTTGGAAAGAGTTGTAACCTCCTTGTTGAGATTGAGAATCGAACCTACTGGGCCATCAAACAATGTAATTCTTATCTTCCTATTACTGGTCCTCAAAGGAAGTTAAAGATTTAGGAGGTAGAAGAAATGAGAAGTGATGCATATGAGAACTCCAGGATTTATAAGGAGCGTACCAAGGCTGGCCATGACCGTCTCATCCTTTATCATCAGTTCTACATTGGGAAGAAGTTCCTCCTCTATAATAAAAGGTAGAAGTTGCATCCAGGTAAGCTTCGTTCCTACTAGTTTGGACCATACACTGTTACTAATGTCTCTCCATTTTGTGTTGTCCAGGTTCAAAATAAAGAAACCTAACAAACATTCATAGTTAATGGGCAGCGACTAAAGCACTTCCACAAAACCCTTCCGGAGTCCCTGATAGAGGAACTCTATGTTCAAGAAGTAGTCTACAAATCACACCCACCAGGTTTTATCCTTCCTTCCTGCATTCTATTTTTATAGTGAGGACATTTCACCCTCTAGGTGTGGGTGGATGGGTATATTCCTGGGTTAGTTAGTAATTTTCATCATCTTCATTGTTTTTCTCTTTTTAGATTACTTAATAGTATAGTTATATTCCCCCTTTCTCTCCCACTCACCTTTGTTTTGGAATATTATTTTTTATTCCTACATTATCATGGAAAATGATGCCCATTTAATCATGGATGTTATTAAAAATGCATGTGGAATGTCTTTATTTCATGATATTTAACATTCAAAAAACATTCTAATGAAATGTGCATTTCAACAAGAATTCAATACTTTTATGTGACCTTATTTTGAAATTTAGTTCTTTTTCGATGATATAAATGGTTGTATCATTTTGAATCCTTTGAGAATAATGGTTCTCTTTTTGTGAATAGTTTAAAGGAAAATTGTGTCACTTAATCTCTCCATATGTTTTTTTCACCCAACCATGATGTTTGAAAATTTCTTACTTAATAGAAGGTAAATATAAGTTAGGTTTATTTTCCTCTACTTTCCAAAATAATTTTTCCATTCGCTCATTCCTTTTTTGATCTATTTCATTACTGTACCAAATTGACCTATGTGTGTGTACCTGTTATTCGACTATTGTATGCCCTAAGAAAAAGGATTGTATATTGGGTAGGTCAAAAACCACACTTCCTTGACCTTTGATCTTGTTATAACTATTACAATTAGTGTCATGAGGAGATCAGACAAGGGATGAGAGAAGAGTGTGAGATTTGTTCCAAGTGCAACTTTTGAAAAATTAATAAATGAGGGAAGTGAAGAAATGTACAAAATATGGAGATATCATGGTCAAGAGCTTATGGTTTTACTTCTGGGAATGCTTAAGTGAGTGGGTCTTGAAATTTGATTTCAAAGGATGTGGGGCAAGTTCAGTAGAAAGAATCTTGTAAGTAGACAACTATTAAAATAACTTTTATTTACTCGATAAAAAGTGGAAAGAATATCATAAAATGGTTTTCACACACACACATGGAAAATTAGTGACATGATTAACTATTGAATTATTTTCTTTTATTAGAGTCATGAATCACCTGTAATTTCATTTGGATACAATTTTTGAGACGTCTTTTTCAATGTTCATTGAGAATTACTCATCGGTGTGAATTTTACTTTGATCACATTTCTATCAAGAATTAAATCTTAATTGAATGTTAAATATTTATCATGTTGGAAATATATACATGCATAATTTTTGGAATTATGAATTTTCCTAGCAGTGAAAATGTTTAGGTGTGGGGGTGTGATCGCACCATTATTCAATATTTCATTTCCAACCTTACACTACTATGCAAAACTATTTTTATCTTGAAAATTATAAAAATAATAACAAATTTCATTCCATTTTTGAATACTTTATTTTGCTTTTATCACATTTAAAAAGGGAAATGTTAGTTGTTTTGATGATTCCATCATAGGAGGATGCTATTTAGAGGACCCATGATGTTTTCTAAGAAAAATGGGCCAAACTGCGCAAGATCCATGCAAAATAGTGTACCCATACGTGCATTACTCCTAAACTGTGCATCCAAATGGGTTTAACTTTTGCGGTATGGTCTAAAATTCATTGGGCTGCATTTCATCATAAGGAACCTAAGAATCATTTGACCATCCGGTGGCCCAACCGACATGATCTATCCAGCACACCGAATCTGCACGAAGTCAAAAGTGGTGTGTTGTGATCGGTCTATATATTGGGCTATAGTATTCCTAAAGATGTTAAAAATTAACTGGAGACATCCAATAGGGGGGATACAACTTTTTTATTTTCTCCAAAGATAGATAAGGCAATATAGAGGTTGAAACCCATGTGAAAAGTGTTTTTATGAAATCTGTGTGCTCAAAACCACATTCCCATTTTCCGATAAAATGGAACCTTGGGCTCCCCATTGGTAAGTTCGAACCAGAAGTAAAACTCTTCCATTTTGAAGTCCTATAGGAGTATCCTTCTCATACTTTAAGTTATGGTGGAACCTAACCTCATATAGGGATCAATAATGAAGAAGGAGATCCACACGAGCTTCCCCCTCCTCTCGATGTTGAGCTAAATGGTCATTGTGAGGGAGATACGCTCATGTCAAGGGAGTTTCTATTCTTAGTTTAGATACTGTTTTGGAGTAATTTGGGTCTGAAAACATTTATTTCCATTTATCTAATATAATTCCATAGTTTAATTCTTGTTTTGATGCATGTGATTGAGATACTCTTAATTTCTAACCGATCTGTGTGAGGTTTTGAGTGTGTGACTTGTGTTGTTCTAATTGGGTATCACAAGAATCCTTTTCATAACCACATTATTGAGATTTCAATCTACTTTATAAGCTCTTATTACATTCATATTTTGTGGACCTTGACAATATGATTGCTATGTTATGGTTTGGTTCTTTAAGCATTGAAATAAAAGCTTAGAAATTAATCGAGATTCCAATTAATTTAAACCAAGGAATTACTCCAAACCTAAATGAATATCTATGAAAAATATACTTTAAATGTGTGTAGTAAAATCACAATGAACACTTTTATCTCATATTTTTCAAAATCCATTTGGTTTCTCAAATTTTAATATTTCAATGAAGTCATTTAATCCAAAAAATATTTTCAAAACCACCCCTATTTTAGTACTTCTAATTAAAAACACACACTATAAACTGACCAGCACTCCTTGAGAAAAAACATAGGGTCTGCCCTAGACTATAAATCAACCTTAAAATCATAATCAATTTGGAATTTCATGATAGCACATTCGGTTATCAACTATAAACTAGGTGGTTTTATTCCATGATTTAATTTTACACCACATATCCCCTCTTTCTTAAAAATTCTAATATATCTCTTCTCTTCTCTTTTGAAACTGAGGGCAATTTCGTTCTATCTTGGGGGGAGTGAAATTATGGGATTTCAAAAAATTTGTGATTTTTTGATAAAAAAATCAATTCATTATCATTGAATGTATCAATGTACATTGTGAAACATGAAAAATTATTTTCAAATGATTTTGAAAGCCTTGATTATGATTTGAATGCATGTTTATGTTCATGAGAATAGTTTTTGGAAAGTAGAGTTATCTAATGTGATTTTTCAATGTTTACATTTTCATCCTCTTAATCAAAATGGAACAATGTACGTATATTGGATCTTGGGTGTAAATTTTAGTTTTTTGGTCCCTTTCATCATAGAATCGGGTTCAGGGCCCCATTTAATTTAATTTAAGAATAAAAAAATGAAAAAATGACCACAAGGAGTAATGGTTTTTTCCTAATGTGTGGAATCCGACACTTTGGGATTGTGACTCAATAGTTTTCTTTCCCAGAGTTATCCTTTATATCTCTATTGTAGAGCATGGAATTGACAATATGTGTCACATTCGACACTTGGGGATTGTGACACCATTATTTTCTTTCCCAGAGTCAGTCTTTTCATATCTATTATGGTTAAAAAAACAAAAAAAAATATAAAAAAAATCTAAAAATTGGATACTCATATTAAGGTTTAATGTGATTCCCACCTAGACCTTCCATGTATTCCCCTTGAACAAGATAATGGGCCCCATGTATTTCGTGATGCACAACACATCATCATTCTTAATTGAAATTGGATGAAATGTGACGATGAATTTTAACAAAGGAATGGGATTATGATTGGTATATGCTTATGGACCTATCTATGGTGAAATAATTTTGAAATGTTTCATGATTTTTTGGAATGATTTTTTTATGAGCAATGTTTGTTAAAATGTTTTTGAAAAATGGAATTCAATTTCATATTTTTGAGATACTTTTTGCTCGAGACTAGAAAAACTCATTTTGTGGGGTGTGATTAGATACTAAAAGAGGGTAATATTCATTTCTAATATCTTAATATTCATGTGTTTCAAAGTCTATAAACATCATTTTTTGTGTATTTTATAAGTTGAGCTTCATTTCTCATCATAAGGGAATTTCATGTTTAAAGTGAAAATTTGCGCTCAATCAATCATCTATTTGTGGAATTTATTTCATTAATTATTTGAATTTAATATTCTGTGATATGATTTATCTTTTTTTGGAACCTTTTATATTTTAGGATTGATGGATGAATCCCAAGGGAAGATGGATATTTATCAGTTTGAATGAAGAAATTTTCTAGACAAAGCATAATGGGCCTAATGCCCATGAAACAAAAGTGGGGCCAACAATCCAAGCCAAATGAAGCTCAAATTGTTACTTTAAGAAGAAAAAAATATGGGGATAATTTTATTAAACTGTGATAGAGATAATTATGAAGTTTGAATGGATATAAAGGGAGACGAATTTGACATTTAAATGGTGGGCCAGATTTGAAGGCCCATAAAGTCATCCCACTAGATCGACCATAACTTCCAAACCGATGGTCCAATTTGCCTAAACGTTTTATAGATGTTATCATACACATGGAATAATATTTTTTTTCTTCTATTACACATATTTATTCAGTAGTATTTATTTACAAATTCAATTATCAATAAGGTAGGTGAATCTGGACAATTTTCGTAGTCAACTGTGAAACATTAAAATTCCCTAGATTTTATCACCCTCCTTTTGAATTTCTCAATTAATGGGGATGGAATTTATTGTTGGGGGGGGGGGGGGGTGAACCTAAAGATAATAATATTCCTATATAAATATATGGCGTTGAAGGGAATTGGGATCCTTGTTTTTCCTTTCTATAAATTTTTTACTTTCAATTATAATTTCCAGCTTTCATCTTGTAATCACATCGTCAATTTTTCTCATGTATGTTTTTCATTCGTATTAATTTATTAATAAAATTTATTATTCATATTATATTATTTTACTCTTTTAAATATAACTATGATACCATTGAATAAAGGTGTGAACTTATTCACACCAGCACTTGTGAATTTTATCACACAACTGTGGAGTGATCATAATTCAGTTTTTCATCTTCTTCAATTCTAACCTCATGAGTCTACTACCCACTTCCATTGATAAAATAGAATAAATGGAGGGATAAAACTATAATGGTTTGATCAAAGTGAGTATCAAGGGGATGTTTTGGATGTTATTTCTCTGTTTAATAATTCTTATTCAATTCTATTTTTGAGATTTTCATTCAATTATGTACCATCTCCTTTGAACTCACCAATTTTAACAAAACACATCCTAAGTGCTAAAAAAATCCTCTACCTTGGAGTTCTCATAAATATTATCCTCAATGTGTATATGTTATTAGCCTTAGGATAGGGAAGACTCAAAATTATGGGAGTGATTTGGAATGTTCATATTTAGTTGAAGGAAACACTTGAATTTAAGACATTAAAATAATTTAAATATAAATTCATCCAATACACCCAATGTGATAACAAAGAATCAAATAATTATTTTTCAATTGAATTCACTAATGTATTTAAAAATCCCATTTAATAATCCAATCAATTAAATACCATGTTGGAAACATCATATCCAAATCACCTCGATTGAATGTGTGTGTCTAAAGGTTACTTCTTCAGTACATGTGGATTAGATAACCCAAGATATACTACAAGTGACCGGTTTTACGATATTTATATGATAAATTTGGGTGAAACCAAATTTTGGTGTCATTTACTAGGACCCAAGTAAGTACCTTATATTTTAACATTCTTTTCTCACCCCAAATTCTCTTTTCTCACCCCCATTTCTCTTATCTTTTCCCATTTCTATTTCCGTACGTCTAAAGAATCTCAAATCCACATTTTCATCTACTCAAATGGAGTATCATAAACCATTCCCCATCATAAACCATGGATGTAAAAAAATGAAAAATCAAAATTGGTAAACCATTAACCTAGGAAATTTCTCTGAACAAAACTAGTATGCTTACCCCACACACGATGAGATGTACAATCAATGGGATAATGAATGATTAAAAGATCAATTTTCATCCCTCTCAAGGATGATTGAAGGGATTAACATTGGATAAGTCCATGATTTTAAACATATTACCCATTATATTCTTCAAACATTGATTTAAATATTGAGTAATCAAATGGAGATAACGAATTATGAGGTTTCATATTTGAGGTTAGAACTACAAAATAGTAAAACTTGTGTGGACCCCATTCCCACTCAAATTATCCCTTCCTCAACATTCATAGAAGAATATTGTTACCCAAAAGCCTCTCATAATTTTTTTGAAGAAAAAAAATATTAATCTTGTGGAATTGAAGAACACAAAGGAATCGTGGATATTTCTTTAAATTGCGAGGAAATTTATTTTTTGGATTCAAAATTGGGAAATATGTCTTCATAGATTAAATTTCTTGAATATTTCTAGAATGATTATTTTATAGAAACACCAATCACTAAAAAATTATAATAAATATTAATATTAAATTAAATATCCATTCTTGAAACACATCTATAGAAATTGGGGTTTGAAAATTCTATTTAAAGGGAACCAATTCCGTTAAGAAATTTTAAAAATCAAACTAGGTTCCATTCAAATTCCCCACTTGTTTCTAAAAGTGTCATCCAACAAAATATCAAATTCAAGGTGTATACATCATCTCTAAACTATTACTTAATCGGTTATAATAAAAAAAAATCATCATTTCATCGTCTCTTGAAGCTAATATAGAAAAAATGGTCTTGATATCTTAGGCAAAATAAGTGCAGTTACGAGGTCAAACATTTTTAAAATTACATAGACATTCACACTCATTATTTAACATGGGATTACAAATGTAAAAAATTATAAAAAAAATAATCAATCTCAATCATGTATAATTGGAGATGAATTGACTCCTAAATATTTTTAATGTTGGTATTGGATAAGTTTCCAAGTCGATCTAACAACTTTAAATTAAGCGCTTTCTGGGAGGCAACCCGGGTTCTGCATTTTTTTATTACATTTTGTTTTGGTGTTTTTTTCAAGGGAACCACCTGGTGTTTCCAATATGATCTAATGTCTCTTCTGTTTAATATTTCAGTGTTGATGAATTTTAGTAATTCAAAATAAAAACCATTCCATCCAGATTTCAAACTCGACCTTCAATCACTCCCATGGAGTCTACTTGTGATGTGAAGCCAAAGTAATAAATTTCTTATTGATGAGAAATAAACTAGAAACTAGGTGGTTTTATTACATGATTTAATTTCAAATCACATCACCCCTCTTTCTTCCATATTATAATCTCTCTCTTCTATTCTCTTTCAAAACTGAGGGCAGTTTCATTCTAAGTTGGGTGGTGTGAAGATCTAGGATTTAAAAAAAATTGTTATTTTATGATAAAAAGAATTCAATTAATTATCATTGAATGCATTAATGTACATTGTTAAACATGAAAACTGGGTTTCAAATTATTTTGAATGCCTTGATTAGGATTTTTATTCATGTTTAAGTCAATGAGCATAGTTTTCAGAAATTATGGTTGTGCGAATTTATTTTTCAAAGATTTCATTTTAATCCTATTAATCACAATGCCAAAATGAATTTACATTGGATATTGGGTTTAAATTTTAGTTCCTTGGTCCCTTTCATAATATCATAGGGTTCAAGGCAATTTTATTTTAATTTGTGTATAAAAAAATGAAAAGATGACCATATAGATCAATGTTTTTTCCAAATGTGTGGCATCTGGAACTTGGGGATCATGACTCCAAAGTTATCTTTCAAAGATTTAGGATATATATATATATATATATATATATATATATATATTTTAAAGCACAAAATTTACAATATGTGTGGAATATGGAACATGGGGATCATAACTCTATAGTTGTATTTCCAAGATTTAGTCTCTTAATATCTATTGTGGTTAAAAAAATGAAAAAAAACAAAAAAATAAAAACATTAGATACTCATATTAAGGTTTAATGTTATTCAAACCTAGATATTCCATTTTTCCAATTAATCAAGAAAATGGCCCCGTGTCTTTTTTTATGCACTATAGACATCGTCAGGCTTAATTGAAATTGGATGATATGTGATAATGAATTTTAACAAGGGAATGAGCTTGGGCTTGGGATATGATTAAGGAGCTCTCTTATGTAATTTATTTTGAAAGGTTTCATGGTTTTTTGGAATGATGTTTTTATGAGAAAGGTTTGTTAGAATGTTTTGAGAAAATGGAATTCAATTTCATATTTTTGAGATACTTTTTTCTCGGGACTAGAAAAACTCAAGATGGGGGGTGTCATTATCTACTAAAAGATGATAATATTCATTGTTAATATCTTAATATTATTTTGTTTCAAATTAAATAAACATCAATTTTAGTGTATTTTATAAATTTAACTTCATTTCTCATCACAATTGCAATTCATGTTTAAAGTGAAAATTTGGGCCCAATCAATCATCTATTTGTGTAGTTCATTTATTTAATTTTTTAAATTTAATATTTTTTGGATATGTTTAAAAAAAATTTAGAAAAATTTCTATATTATGATCAAATGATGAATTCCAAATGAATATGTATATTTTTTAGCACGAATGATGAAATTGTATAGACAAAGCATAATGGGCCAAAGGCCCATAAAAAAAATTGGGTCCCACAATCCAAGCCCAATGAATCTAAATATATAAATATATAAATATAAAAATATGGGGATCATTTCATCAATGTATGGCCAGATAAAATTCTAAACTTTTCAGGGAGATAAAGGGAGCTGAATTTGAAATTTTAATGGTGGGCTAGATTTGAATTCCCATAAATTCATCCCGCTAAATCAACCATAACATCGAAACAGCTTGTCCAATTTTCATGAAATTTTTATAGATTTTATAGGACACATTAAAGAATATATTTTCTTTATATAAACCCTATTTATTCATTCATATTAAATTAAAAATTCATACATCATAAAGGGGGATGAATATGGACTATTTTTAAGTAAACTTTGAAAGGTCAAATTTCCCTTGATTTTCTCACCGTCATTTTGACAATCTCAAATAATGGAGAAAGAATTGATTATTGGGGGCTGAACCTAAGGCTCTAAATATTCCTATATAAGGAGATGGTGGTTAAGGGAAATGGGATCCATTTTTTTTATTTTAGTCAATGTTTTTTACTTTCAATTGTAATTTCCCTCTTTCATTTCGTAATCGCATCATCAATTTTTCCCACGTAAGTTGTTCATTCACCATAATTTATTAATAAAAGTTATTATTCATATTCTATTAATTTATTATTTTCAATATCACCTTGATAATATTGAATCAAGGTGTGAACTTATTCACACCATCACTTGTGAATTTTACCACACAATAGTGGAGTGATTGTAAATCATTTCTTCTTCTTATTCTTTAATTCCACCCTCATGAGTCTACCAACCACATCCATTAATAGAATAACATAATTGGAGGTATAAACCTCTGATGGGTTTATCTAAGGGAGTATCAATGGGTTGTAATGGAGGTTATTTCTTAGTTTAATAATTCTATTTTTGTGATTATCATTCGACGATGTACCTTCTCCTTTGAACTCACCAATTTTACTAATAGACATACTGAGTGAAAAAAATATCCTCTACCTTGGAGTTCACATTAATATGATATTAAAAGTGTATAGGTTATTATCCTTAGCATAGTGAAGACTCAAAATTATTGGAGTGATTTGGGAAGTTCATATTTTATTGAAGGAAATGCTCGAATTTAAGACATTGAAATAATTTGAAAAGAAATTCATCCAATCCAACCCATGTGATAACCAATGATAAACTCATTATTTTTAAATTGAATTCACATAATTCTTTAAAAATATAATTTACTAATCCAATCAAATCAAACCCTTGTTGGAAACTTCATATCCAAATCACTTCCAGATAACGCGTGTTTATAAAGTTTACTTCTTCAATCCCTTTGGATTCGATAACCCAAGTTGTACTAAAAGTGACTGCTTTTACCATATTTATTAGGTAAATTTGGATGTAAAAAAGTTTCATGGAATTACTTGTGTTAGTGATATACATTCCTACCAATTCACAATTATTATAAATATTTCACTATTGATATAATGAATGAATATGAAGATTCTACCCTTAGATGTAGGATGAAATTCTAAACAACATAATTTATTTTTCTTTACTTTGCATGTTCTCATGTAAATTTCAATATATTGAAGTTGAATTAATTATGTGAGTTGTATTAAATAGTTTTGAGTAAGAGAAAATTAGTTTAGTGATTAGGGTGAAGTTTTTTATTCCTATTACCAATAAATTAAAGTTGTGAGGATTCCATCAATCTATCTAATTTCTCCATTGGGATCTTATGGTTGAAAAAATAATAGTGTATGATGTTTTTGTGAGATTATCAACAGAATCATATAATCAATTTCAAATCATTATCTTTGAAAGCCCTCAATGACTGAAAACAACATTGAAAGTCCTCTCTAACACCCACAATTGATATCGAACTCGGTCCCCAGCATCATTAGCAGAGCCCAAATACATCTATGTTACCCTAATATATGGTCTTAGATACTAAATTAAAACCAATCATTTCTGATTATAATGAATTCCTCTAATTAAATATTTTCATCCCTCGAATGATTTATTCTTCTAGAGACTCGTTGTCAATTGGTTTGTATGGAGCAATAAACTTCACCCAACCTCGACTTGGAATATTTTTTACTCTTAAGTAAGCCAATAAAAGTTTTTTAATCTTCTTGAGAAATGGAGTTAATATCACATAGAACTCTAACATGATCAAAATTCAATTTATTTTCCAATGAGAGTCTCCCTTTTTTATTCTTCTATGGAAAAGAATAATTAATCTGATGCAAGAAGTCATATCTTAGTTCAACTTCTATAGACCCTTCATCCCCTGATAGTTGCATAGATTTATGAAAACCACATAAATATTATATGAGACAACACTACACAAAAAAATTGAAAATTCAACTTTATATAAAATTAAAAAAATATTTATATAAGATTAAAAAGAATGATATGTAATAAAATCATTTTTTCATAAAAAAAATATATTGATTTAAACTAAAATCTCAACTAGATTTTCAATGGAAAATATATCTTCAACCAACACATTTACATATATTAAAAAATAATTTTAAAAACAAAACTTATAAATTTAATAATCAATTCCTTTATAAGTAAAAATATTTTAGATCATTATTTCACCAGAAACACTAAAAATAATTTCTCATAAACTATACAAAAAATAAATCATAAATTAGTTGTCAATTAATAACCAAAAAATAAATATTTAAATCAATTTAAAAATAAATAATATTTTCACCAAGACATACCAAAAATGAAAAAATATATAATTTAAATCACATTTAAACAAAAAAATAATGGAAATTTCATAAAAATGATAACTATTACAAGTTACCCTTTTTACAAAACTAGAAATTACTATTATTAGCACTAAAAAAATATGATTTTTTAAACTTCTTTAAAAGATAGTTTCTTTTATCTATGACAAAAAATCACTGCTTAAATCTTCCATCGTCAATGATAAGATCCATCCAATGGCCCGAAGGACTTAATTTTTTTATTGATTTGGGGTTAAGTGGAACCCTTACAAGGACATTAGGCATAAATATTACATGGCCCGGAGGCCTTAGATGAATTCATTGCCCATAGGCTTAAAACATTACATAAAACCCAGACTAACAACTTGGAACTGCTCCTCCCCAGCATCTTCATCATGAAATCAGCTCTCCACCTCCGCATGGCCGTTTGGCTAGGCATTCCCATGCATGTACAGGCTTGTCTCGATGGCAGGTGCCATACCCTCTCATTCTTGAAATACGTTTAGCTTATGCTATGGTGAAAGATCCTTGCTTATCCTCCTTGTAGAGCATGTTCCTTGTAGGTTATCTGGTTTGCATCTATACTTTAAGGTGGCCCGAAGTCCTTGAGGTGGCCCGAAGACCTTACTTACCCAATGTCCTGGGTGTCCCGAAGGTCTTAAAGGACTTGGGGACCAAATCAGTGGCCTGAAGGCCCAAAAGGGGGCATATTCCTGGATTTTACAGTGCCAAATAGTACCTAATACAGTTCCCTCTACAGTATCTGCTACGGTAATGCACAGTTCCCACTACAGTACCTACTATGGTACTACAAATTTCCCACTACAGTACTACTACAGTACCCCAGAAATTATGCCTCCACTTGGATTTGATCTCGGGTCACTTAGATGCACTTATGGTGTTTTTGACAAGCGGGCTAAGGCTCATGTGTTCCATCATCATTGATAAGAGAATAATTGATAAAAGGGACATTTACCAGTGTTTCTTTTATAACTAGCCAAGTATGCTCTTATCAACATTTCTTCTAGCACTGATAAAAGCTATTATTTATAGAAGTGTTATTATACATTTACCAAACACTACCGTGACAATGTAACACCGTGATATTTTATAAGATATATTATTTTTAATTTATTTCATATCTTCTATTGTACGTTACACCAAGATTATCTTGCACTATACGCAACACTGTATTATCTGGCAGTATACGCAACACTGTTCTTGGATTGTGTTACACATAATTTCAAGTTCGTTTGATAGTTGTTATTCTACGCAACATTGAGTGTGTGTGTATATATATATATATTCAATGTATAAATGAAATATGTTTGGATTATGTTATACGCAACAAAAAAGGAGTCTTTCACTACATGCAACCCTGACTTGGCTTGCATTATACGCAATCGTGACCTTTCTTGATAGCGTGTGTTGTATGCAATACCGGGTTTCACTAAACAACGATATATTGTTGTAATATTTTTATGAACTAGCCATTATTAATATTATTAACTACATTTTGAATGTTATAACATTATTATTCATCTTACACATTTTCTAGAACATCGTATGAGAACAAAATAATTTTTTTTTGAGTAAAATAAGTATTTTTTAAAAAATGTTTTTTTGCTGCCTTTTGATGGAGCACCCACTTTAAATCTAATTTTTGACATGTTTATAAGTTCAATTTGTCAAAATAAAATTCTTCTTTGAAATCAGGATATAAAAATTTACTTTGGATAGATTTTTCATATTATTTTGATAACTTTTATATTTTAATGAATAGTAAAAACACGCTATATTTTAATTAAAAACAACTTTTTTCATCATAATAATTTATATGGTTAAATTATAATATTGAATAGTTTTAAATTATTAATAGAATATATTTTTACCATTTAATATAATGTATGTCATTATCATTGATTTTACATTGAATTCATAAGTAAAATAATTTCAATCTTTTGAAATGTTTTAACTTTTAAAACTCGTTTTCTTAACAGTGGGATTAATTCTAAATAAATTTCTGCAACTTCTATGATTTTAATATGGAAAAATGGATTCCATATTTGGAATAATTAGGTCCAAATTATGTTAATAAGCTACTTTTTATTTTTAGGCATTATGAATAGTACCTATAATAAATTTTATTTACCATAGTTAAAGGTAAATGGGGTAATTAAGGGTAAATATAATATTATAAAATTACCCTAACACTTGTATTAATATAATTGGATGATTATATTTTTCCCTAAATCATACTTCAGTCGAAATTGAATCTAATGGAATCCACTTGTATTTGATTAAGACCTTTAATTTATTTTATTTTAAAGAAAGTGAAATATGTATCACTCAAACTTTAATAATTAGATTATTTTTAATATACTGTTATAAAGAATATAATTTCGATTATAAATACTCATTTTAAAGCTAAAATATTTTTTGTTATCATGGTAATTTATTTGTGATTTTTAAGAAATATTTAACTACCTTAATAGCTTATACATGAATGAGGTAGAAATTATTTACTTACTGAAAAATCAATAATATAGTTTTTATTAAAATAATAATACCTATCAAAAGGACCAGAAACATGAAAAAAACTTATTTCTAGATTATATATATACCCTAATAATCCAACAGGCTATTTATGGACCATTTTGAGCCTTATAAAACAGATTATGAAATTTATATTATTTTATTTTAAATGATGTCCAAGATGCGACCATCATAATTTAATAAATATAATAATTTAAATGTCGTGATTTTAAGATTATAAATTCTAGTAAAAGTATTATTATGAAATATATGAGATGTATATCCATCATAGTATTTTAGTTTTAATTGTTATACAACAAATAAGAATATTAAATAATTATACAAAAACGATGTAGTAATATTTTTAGTTAGAGAAATATCAAATAAATGGTTTTAAAAATATTAAAATAAATATTATATGAACTATTTAATGTGATACAGGATTTTTCAATATAAATATGACATGTTATGAATATATTAAATACTTTATTTATAACATATCTTCTGTGTGGATTTTATTTAAATTCAAATAAATGAATAGTGTCAAAATTGATACTATTGTTATTTTATAAATATAACATAATATAAAATTGTTTAAAAATCGAAAAAATATTTACAAATTATAAATTAAACATTTTATGGTCTAAAATTTCATAAATTATCCAATATTTGACAATTCACAACACATAAGTAATTATTTATAACAATTTAAAAATTATAATCTTATTACAAAAAATAAAATTAAATAGATTAAATAATGATAAATCATGTTGATAATGTTCAAAATAAATTCCCAACATGTATAAATTTTATTGGTTGATGATATTACAACCATATATCATCTAAGATTAGGATTTGAGTCATTTTCTGAGGTTTTTAACTGGGGTTGAATTTATTATAAATTAATATTTCTTATGTTTTCAAAGGTCCCCTATCCTCACTTATAAAAAGGTTACCCCTTCCAACTTCTATTCACACCCATTTGAGACTTGAAGCTCGGCCAAACCCTACCAATTCCTCTTCAAAACAAATCCAGTTATATCATAGAGGTTCTGGTATTCTCAAAAGATCAACCCTAGTGCCCTAAGAAGAAGTTTAAAGGAGGTGCGTCGAAGAAGAGGTAATCTCTTCTACCGATTCTTTCATGTTTCTTTCTTCTTCAACTTCTTCTTATTTATTTGTTTCATTATAAAGTAAAAAATAAGTATCAATAATATATTGATATATTATTATAAATATGAAACAATCCCATTTCACTTTCTATCCATCCTACGGAAAACGAAATCACCGCACGTGCGTACGTATGGAATTCCGTCTCCACGCCGTGGTGTAATCTGTTTTTCCCACCACCACCTTACTTCGATGGATATAATGGTGTAAAGAATAACTATATATTGTTATTATAACATAATACCGATTCTGAGATATTATATCATCCACTCCAATTCCATTCAATAATCGTTCGTACGTACGGATTACCGTCTCCACGATGCGATGAGATTCATTCTCCATGTTAACCATTCAAGAATGATTATAAAGTATATATAATGAATAATAATGGTATATATAACATAATAATTCTACTGTATTTATGTATATATGTCATCTAATTACTTCTATTCAAGTCAATAAGGAAAGGAAAACAACGTTAATGCGTACGTACGGCCTACCGTCTCCATGAACGGTGTGTTTAATTTCATTTAACTATCTATTATATAAATATATATACTGAATATATATGATATATAAATCATGTTTTACATTATGGAATTAAGTAAATCAGGATATAAGTAATAATATCAAGAACAACAAGTCAGAACACGTACGATAAATGAAACGATTTTACCCAAAACACTTCTTTAACAAGGAATTTACAAAAGAATGTGTTATATAATGTCATAAGTGAACCATATATGATATCATAACAAAGAATATGATTCTGTAATAAGTCAATGACATTATTTAAATCATTATACAGGAGGTTCGGATTCATACGAATCATATCAGACATAAGGTAAGGGAAGATCTCACAATCTCATTTTTATCCGAGATTCTTTATACTTCTGAATTTACTAGGGCATATTTATCATCCACATCCATGTTTCCTCAATATGTAATATTATTTATATCCTATTAAAATTGTTTAAATCCAATTTTACATATTGGTAAATTTTTAGTAAATTATATGAAAGGAATCTTTTGTCATTTTCAGTACGAGATACTTTTTGGCTTTTCCTTTAAAAGTACGAGAAGAATGTTTTTTTACTTATACAGCTTGAATGGATTTTTATGGTTTCATAAAGCCTTATTTTCACCTTACTCCACAAGATTTCATGATTATTTTCAACAAAATCCTTTTATTTTAAAATTTCATGGCATTTTGTGAAAAGAAATTTTGTTTGAAGAATAAAGGATATTTTCCTCCATAATTCATTTCAAGTGTTTTTTCAAAACTATTTTCCATCTAAGATGACATTATTTATTATGATTATGTTTCAAGAATAATGTATCTATTATTTAAATGGTTTTATTCTTCTTATGATGACGTGATATCCATTTGTTTTATATGGATTATGTTATAATGGGATGATGTTTATGAAACCCATTTTATTCTATCACTACTGGAAATAAGGGCATTTGTGATGGGGCATTTGCGTCAGGATCCCGTCGTTAATAGGCTTTTGCGATGGGCCCCCGTCGCAAATAGCTCGTTGCGGAAAACGGCGTCGCAACAACAATTATTTGCAACGGGCCTGTCGCTAAATGTATTATTTGCGACAGAGATCCTTCTCGTCGCAAATATCAGTCCGTATATTTGTAAAAAACTTTTAAAAATAGTATTTGCGACGGGCCCGTCGCAATTAGTATTTTTTAAAAAATTAAAAAATATTAATAAATTATTTTAATGAATATAATAATAATACTATTTGCGACGGGCATAGTATCCCGTCTCAAATACTATAAAAAAAATAATAAATTATTAATAAATTATTTTAATTAATATAATAATAATCCAATTATAATTCAAAAATACAAAAATATTAATAAATTATTTTAATTAATATAATAATAGAATTATAATTCACAAATAAAAATAATAAAATTATTAATAAATTATTTTAATTAATATAATAATAATAGAATTATAATTAAAATATATAAAATAATAAAATATTAATAAATTATTTTAATTAATAAAATAATAGAATTATAATTCACAAATAAAAATAATAAATTATTAATAAATGATTTTAATTAATATAATAATAATAGAACTATACATCAAAAATAAAAAATAATAGAATTTTAATAAATGATTTTAATTAATATAATAATATTAGAATTACAATTCATAAATAAAAAAATATTAATAAGTTATTTTAATTAATATAAAAATAATAGAATTATTTTACATTCAAATATTAAAATAATTCAAATATTACAAAAAATATAATTAAATTATGATATTATAAAATTTTAATATATATATAAAATTTAATATTATAAAATATAAATAATATTATTTTTCATATTAATATTGTTATTTCAAAATATAATATTATTAATATTTTATAATGAGACTGAAACTACGAATAGAAAAAAAATTCATATTTTGATTTAACAAAATTTATAACATAAAAATAAACTCTAATCTGAAGGAGGGGGGGAGGGGGAGGTGGGATCTGTAGATGCTGGTGGAGGAAACTCCATCCCTAAAGCATGAGTGAGTCAGCGCATGTACTCCATCTACTCCTGGTGCTGTTGCTGCCACCAACACATCTGCTCCTCGTACAGCTGCTGCTAGCGTCGACGCTCCTCCTCATGCTGATGCTGCTGCTGACGCATCTACTCCAGCTCTTGTCGGAGACTCTATATCAGTGCAGTCTGAGATCGCAACTGATCCTCATACTGTGTAGCAGAAGAAGATGCACGAGATCCTCTCGAGCTAGATGCCGACATCGCATCACTGCCATAATAATCTCCAGGTCTCAGTCGAGAGCTGATACTATCTACCCGGCCCTTCTCGAAGGCATACTGGGTGGCCTGCATCCTTGCCGCATCATCAAACTGACGGCTAGTGGTCTGATCTGATGACTCGGCCTAACTCTCAGGTCGGGTCCGTGACGCTGCGGCCTCATATGACTCATGTAGTTGCAATTTAAAATTAAAATTGTGAATATATTATATGCAGTTAATTTTTAAACTTGAAAACAAATAATACTGACCACGATGTGATGCTGACGATCACCTCTGAGCTCCCCAGTAACAGGATCACTATACATCTTCCGATATACGTCGTACTCCGTAATATCGGGGTGCTCGACAGCCTATAAGAATAAAAAATAAACTGATAATATTTATAGTTATATAAAATATTTATAAATAATGTATGTACCGGATGCTGTCTATGAGTACTTAAAGTACGACTCCCAGCTCGATGAGTCAACTCCTGTCTCCCCCGATTCTGCCTCCCCACCGATGATTTCCTCTGAAAGGCATCACTCAACCAGTGCGCACATAATCCATCCCATACATGGGATGAAATGTACTCTGGTCGGTGTGCTCTACATGACTAGTCAAAATCTGACACTCCTGCTTTCTTTGTGGCAGATTTTCTTAAATTGTGCAAAAACTGACGAAAGTGATCACGCATGGCCACCTCTCATGCCTCGTGGATGGCGTTACGCATGGTATCCTCGATCGGATACCACAAACCCTATAAATAAATCAAAATATCAAGTTAGAAATGAAATGATTTTCAAAATAAAAATTATTTATTTACGTATGTACCAACCAATGGCCGAACATGGCCTGCTGCACATCAATGAGAATCTGCTCCCATGTGGTCCAAGGCTGAGAGAAATAGTTTCACAAAATAGAGATGCCCTGTCCGACTGCTATATGCGGAAAACTGTAAAAATAATAAACATTTATTATATGAATAGATTAATGAAATCTTAGTCAAATCCACAGGTTATCACACAGGTTATCACACCTCCGTGTGCGTGGATCAAATCCAAGACGTGGACGTCTCTCAGGGATGGGGTCAGGAATCATCAATCGTGCAAGACCGCGCCCCCTCCGCGTACTCCCTGGAGTGCCTGCAGGTTGAGGGTCATCTGCCAGCAACTCATCCGCATCGAAAGGAAGGTCAGCATCCGCTAACTCACAAAATGTGTCGTCGTCCATCTGAAACAGAAAATGTTAATGTTGTTAGAAAATAATTGATAATTACTATTATATATACATATATATTAGTTATGATTGTATATAACTACCATGTAATTCTATCAGTGTTCATCTTCATCATCATCTTCATATATGTCAATGTCATCTTCATATTCCTCCTCAACATCATCGATATCCATTCGTGTTCTAGTTGCTTCATCTCTTACCATTTCAAATTCATATGTGACATCATTAACATCATCGTCATCACCGACTCTTAAATGTGGGGTGTCGTCATCGATACTCATGCCTCTTTGTAAAAAAAATTGATTTTGAGTACTCTCTTGAAAAACTTCAATTCTTTGCACATCAGTGAAAGCACATTCACTTTGACTAAACTGATTGTCTCAAATTTTGATTTTTATTATACTCCACCAATCTGTCAAGTCTCTTGATGTAGCACAGCACTTTGCGTAATAAACTTGATGTGCCTGTTGAGCCAATAAGAATGGTTCATTTACAGCGAGAACACTTTTACATTTAATATCGATGATTCCATGAGTCGGATGAACACGCACACCTCTATTTGTATCCAACCACCAACATTTGAACATTGTTATGTAATATTTTCCAAGATAACAGAGTTCAATGATTTCATCAAGTATTCCATAAAAGTCAAATTCATTTTCTCGATGATGAGATCCTCTCAAGCTAACTCCACTTTTCATTGTTTTTTTTGATTCCCCATATGCATGTGTGTGAAATCGAAATCCATTCACCACATATGCATTATAAGTTTTAACAAGTTTGGAATGTGGGTTACTCAATATACACAACCGTTTGTCAATTTTATCAGCATGTCGAGACACCTGAATTTTTTTGAAATAATTATCAATATAATAAACTATAAAATGAATCAGTTGCTAAAAGATAAAGAATTTTTGTTACCAGTTTTTGAAACCACAGAGAGAAATTTTTCTATCGGCGTTCTTCGAGAGCAGCTGCTGTAATTTGTGTAATTTGTTTCTTGATATGATTATCATACAACCTATAAAAACAAAGTTATTTACTGTAAAATAAATGATATAATAAGTGATATAAACACTTACAGTACAACTGATGTCATCTCTTCAAAGTTGAGAAGAACATACATATGAGCTCTGTGATGTTCATCATCCGAAAGCCAGCGTTCAAAAACTCCACCAAAACCAAGCTCTGGCTGGTTGAAAAAAGATAATTGATTGTCGATTTCATCAATATTCCTCTCTTTCTGTCCCATTCGGTTGTGTTTTGAAGGATACTCAGATTCAAAATAATGGGAGCAGAAAAAAGATATTTCCTCTTGCAAATAAGCTTCTGTAATAGATCCTTCAATAGATGCTTTGTTACGTACTTTTCTTTTAAATTTTTTCATGAATATTTCAAATGGGTACATCCATCGAAACTGTATTGGACCTCCACATTTGGATTCATATGGAAAATGTAACATCAAATGTTCTATTGAGTCGAAGAAAGATGACAGAAATATTTTTTCTAGTTTACATATAATTACAACAACATCTTCTTCATGTTTGCATAGAGCATCATAATCTGCTGTAGCCGCACAAATTTCCCAAAAAAAAATGAGACATGTCTGTTATGGAATCCCAAATCACAGAATTCAACAGACCTCTTAATAAAATGGGTTGAAGTCTTTCCATTATAACATGACAATTATGACTTTTTAATCCAGTAATATGACCATTCTTTACACATCTACCCAAATTGAAGCACGACCATCTGGAAGTCTCAAATCTGCAATCCATTGACAAAATAATAAATGGTTTTCTTTAGACAATATATAAGCTACTTTTGGTTTCAGTAACATTTCTGTTCTGACATTCTCAAACAGTTCCAGTTATGGACGCCTGCAAATTTGGGCAAGATCTAAACGTGCATTTACATTGTCTTTGCTCTTTCCTAGCGTATCCAAAACTGTATGAAACAAATTATCAAAACAGTTCATCTCAATATGCATGACATCCAATATGTAGCGGACCAACAAATCAGACCAATATGGAAAATCCCAAAATATGCTACATTTAATCCAATTGTGTTCTTTCCCAAAACCAGAAATTTTCTATGGGTTTATTGTGGGACCAAAAGTGATGGGAGGTAATGAAAATACAACTTATTTTAACTCTGAACCTGATATCATTTTTGGAGGTCCATCCCTTTCAACTGTTCCTTTTCTGAAATGAGATCTGTTTCGGCAAAAAGGATGATCAGCTGGAAGAAATCTGCGATGACAGTCAAAATAACAAGGTTTCTTTCCATGAATGAGCATAAATTCTTTGTTCCCTCCCATACAGTAAGGACATGATTTCTGACCATGTGTACTCCATCCAGATAACATCCCGTAAGCCGGGAAGTCACTAATTGTCCACATCAATGCTGCTCTGAGTATGAAATTTTGTTTCGTAGCAACATCATATGTACTGACACCACTACTCCACAATAAACTTAATTCATCAATCAATGGTTTCAAATAAACATCAATGTTCTTCTTCAGATGCCCTGGAATTAGTAAAGTCAAAAAGATATATGGCTCCGTCATCAACATCCATGGAGGTAAAATGTACGGAGTTAAAAAAACATGCCAACATGAATATTAGCTACCATAAGATCCAAACGGACAGAAACCATCAGTGGAAAGGCCTAGTTGAACATTTATAGCTTCTAAAGCAAAGGATGGATGCACTCTATCAAAATGTTTCCATGAATCACCATCGACTGGATGATTCAAGCTTTTATCGGTTGAAATATTCGCTTTATGCCATGACATCATTGTCGATGTATTCTTAGACATGAATAAACGATGAAGTCTGGATGTAAGCGGAAAATATCTCAACTATTTTACATGAATCAAACCATACTTCCCATGTTTCCCTTCTTTATATCTCAGTTGCCCACATGTGGGACAACTATCCAACGACTCATTTTCCCCAGAATATAAAATGCAGTCATTTGAACATGCATGAATCTTCTGACAAGTAAGTCCCAAATTTTGAACCAGCCTCCTAGTCTCATAGTAATTTGCAGGCAAAAAATTTCCTTTGGGTAACAATGTTTTAAGCAATGAAAATATCTGGTCAAAATAGGTGTTTGACATTCTGTTATCAGATTTGATAGCTATAAATTTTGCAACTGCTTCTAATTTTCTCATCTTGCAGCCAGGATATAATGCATCCTCAGCAGACCTCAATAACTCATAAAATTCAGATGGTGCCAACTCAGGATTTGAAGCTATATTAGCCGGAGTTTCTGTATATTGAACTGATGAACCTGGAACATCATGTACTAAATCTTGAAACCGGGATGGATCCGGAATCAAGTTGGTATCACCTACTCTGGAACTGCGTTCACCATGTTGATACCAAAAAACATAATCTGGTTGAAAACCAAAACGCAAGAGATGTCCCCCCACTTTGTCAAACGTGTCAAACGTTCTCAATGCACATTTTCTACAAGGGCATTTTATTTTGCCTTCTGAAACAAATTCTGGATTTGATGTCACAAATGATAAAAAAGTCTCCACACCCTCTATATATACTGGATTTAAACCAGAACCGTTTGGATTTCTACGTTGATTTATCCATATGCGGTCATCTAATAATGACTGTTGACGACCTCTTTGTTCCATATTTTTCTATAAAATATGAAAGCATTTCTGGTTTTGAATAATTTGTTAGAAAAAACACTCAAGTAAGGATAATTATAGAGTTTACATCAGACACGACTGACGCAAACTTTTTATTGAGATAGAACTAAAAATTGACCCTTTAACAATTGAGTATGTTGAGAATAAAGCAAATCCTGTTACAAATATTGAAATTTTAATATTATATAATTTTTTTATTATTTTAATAATACTAATATTTTTTTTTCATAAATATTAATTATATAATAATAACATTATTACATTATTATTATATTTTATTATTAATATTAAAATAATATAATTTTCTATATTATATATAATTCTCCTTTCATCCGTGTGTTTAACATTCTGTCTCCACATGTAATATTTGCATTCACTTTCACCTCTCTATTGGTGAGTAGGTTGATAATTTTGAAAAAGAATGCAAATATTACATATGGAGACAGAAAACACACAGATGAAACGAGAATTTTATATAATATAGAAAATTATATTATTTTAATATTAATAATAATATATACTAATAATGTAATAATGTTATTATTCCTAATTATTGGTAAATATTGATAATTATTGGTAAATATTGGTAAATATTGGTAAATATTGGTAAATATTGGTAAATATTGGTAATTATTGTTAATTATTGGTAATTATTGGTAATTATTAATAATTATTGGAAATTATTAGTAATTATTGCTAGTTATTCCTAATTATTGGTAATTATTCCTAACTATTGGTAATTATTACTAATTATTACTAATTATTGGTAATTATTACTAATTATTACTAATTATTGGTAATTATTATTAATTATTACTAATTATTGGTAATTATTGGTAATTATTTCTAATTATCACTAATTATTGGTAATTATTAGTAATTATTACTAATTATTGGTAATTAGTGATAATTAGTACTAATTATTACTAATTATTGGAAATTATTGGTAATTATTATTAATTATGGGTAATTATTGGTAATTATTACTAATTATTGGTAATTATTGGTAATTTTTACTAATTATTGCTAATTATTGGTAATTATTGCTAATTATTACTAATTATTACTAATTATTGGTAATTATTGGTAATTATTACTAATTATTCGTAATTATTGATAATTGTTACTAATTGTTACTAATTATTACTAATTATTGGTAATTTTTACTAATTATTGGAAATTATTACTAATTACAGGTAATTATTGGTAATTATTGGTAATTATTACTAATTATTGGTAATTATTGAAATTATTACGAATTATTGGTAATTATTACTAATTATTGGTAATTATTACTAATTATTACTAATTATTACGAATTATTCCTAATTATTGGTAATTATTCCTAATTATTACGAATTATTACTAATTATTGGTAATTATTACTAATTATTGGTAATTATTACTAATTATTGGTAATTATTGGTAATTATTGGTAATTATTACTAATTATTACTAATTATTACGAATTATTCCTAATTATTGGTAATTATTCCTAATTATTACGAATTATTATTAATTATTGATAATTATTGGTAATTATTACTAATTATTGGTAATTATTTCTAATTATTACTAATTATTGGTAATTATTACTAATTATTGGTAATTATTGGTAATTATTACTAATTATTGGTAATTATTGGTAATTATTACTAATTATTGTTAATTATTGATAATTATTACTAATTATTACTAATTATTACTAATTATTACTAATTATTACTAATTATTACTAATTATTACTAATTATTACTAATTATTACTAATTATTGGTAATTATTACGAATTATTGGTAATTATTACGAATTATTGGTAATTATTACTAATTATTAGTAATTATTACTAATTATTACTAATTATTCCTAATTATTGGTAATTATTACTAATTATTACTAATTATTACTAATTATTGGAAATTATTACTAATTATTGGAAATTATTACTAATTATTACTAATTATTACTAATTATTGGTAATTATTACTAATTATTACTAATTATTACTAATTATTACTAATTATTACTAATTATTACTAATTATTACTAATTGTTGGAAATTATTACTAATTATTGGTAGTTATTACTAATTATTGGAAATTATTACTAATTATTGGAAATTATTACTAATTATTACTAATTATTACTAATTATTACTAAGTATTGGTAATTATTACTAATTATTACTAATTATTACTAATTATTACAAATTATTGGTAATTATTACGAATTATTGGTAATTATTGTGAATTATTGGTAATTATTACGAATTATTGGTAATTATTACTAATTATTAGAAATTATTACTAATTATTGGTAATTATTGGTAATTATTGGTAATTATTACTAATTATTGGTAATCATTACGAATTATTGGAAATTATTACTAATTATTGGTAATCATTACGAATTATTACTAATTATTGGTAATTATTGGTAATTATTGGTAATTATTTGTAATTATTCCTAATTATTGGTAATTATTACTAATTATTTATAATTATTCCTAATTATTGGTAATTATTCCTAATTATTGGTAATTATTCCTAATTATTGGTAATTATTCCTAATTAGTTGTAAATATTGACAATTATTTGCAATTCTTGGTAAATATTGGTAATTATTGGAAAAAATATTGACAAATATTGACAATTATTGAATATTGGGAATTATTAGTAATTATTACTAATTATTAGTAATTATTACTAATTATTGGTAATTATTATAAATTATTACTAATTAATGTTAATTATTTCTAATTATTATTAATTAATTCAAATTAATTTTAATTTTTCATAATTACTGCTAATTAATTGTAAATACAGCTAACTATTTTAAATTAATTAGTGTTTAATTGTCTCTAATTACTGTTAATTATTAATACTTATTCATAATTATTTCTAATTAGAAATCAAAAAAAAATTCTAAAAATGTAAACTAAATAAATATAATAAATAAAATAAATATTAAATTAAAATTCAGATAAAAACCTTAAACGTGATGTCAATGTCGAGCCGTTGTAATTGTAGAACACCACCAACTGAATCCTCGAAGTCGGAAACAAATTTTTACAACTGAAAGTCTTTAAAGATTCAGAGCGGAAAAATTGGAACGGTTGAGAGTTGAGAGTTGAAAAATTGTAATGGTTGGCAGTATTTATAGGTTAGATTAATTGCGACGTGCTTTTTTGCAAAGGAAAACCCGTCGCAAATAATGATATTTGCGACGGGTCCCGTCGCAAATAACCCTGACCACATTTAATTATTGGCGGCATTAAAACGGTTATTTGCAACGGGGCCCGTCGCAAATAACCCCTGCCGCCGGGGTATTTGCGACGAGACTGCAGTCCCGTCGCAAATAGGCTTTAACCGCTGCCGGTTATTTGCGACGAGGATAGAACCCTGTCGCAAATAACCCTAACCCCATTTAATTATGGGCGTCATTAAAAATGGTTATTTGCAACAGGTACCGTCGCAAATAACCCCTGCCACCTGGGTATTTGCGACAGGCTTGCAGGCCCGTCGCAAATAACCTTCGCGCGGTTTAGCGCACATTTCGCGCCAAACTATTTGCGACGGGTAAAAAAACCCGTCTCAAATAACAGATTATTTGCGACGGGAATAGTTGCCCGTCGCAAATACTCCTTTGTGAAAACTATTTTCCATCTAATATGACATTATTTAGTATGATTATGTTTGAAGTATAATGAATCTAATATTTACATGGTTTGATTCTTCTTTTGATGAAATGATATCCATTTGTTTTATATGGATTATGTTATGATGGGATGATGTTTATGAAACTCATTTTATTCTATGGGTTATGATGAATGATTTATGTTTATTTTGTGGAACAAGTAAGAATGATTTCATTATGAGATGGGTGGGACCTATATCTCTCTCCAATGCATTGGGTAAAGATTTATATCTCATGAGATAGACATGGCTGGAATGGTAAGTTAATCTGGTTCGGTGTTACAAGACTAGAACGAGGAGTGAACTCGATTCAGAAAGGGACTCTGTCAACTAACATGGTCTTGACAGCAATGCCTTGGCTACTATGGAAATCATATCAGGTGATTAAT
Organism: Viscum album; assembly: GCA_963277665.1. Classification (NCBI taxonomy): domain Eukaryota; kingdom Viridiplantae; phylum Streptophyta; class Magnoliopsida; order Santalales; family Viscaceae; genus Viscum; species Viscum album. Next base: position 1,039,093,378 of record OY728123.1, on the reverse strand, counting down.
GGTTTTACACAATTAAATGTTTTATTCCCATGCTATTTTATCATGATTTATGTTTCTTTATGATCGATTCCTTACGTACTGCCAAGATTTATTTCACAACTCAAGATTTTGATGTTTAGACTTTATGTTCATGTTTTGAAGTTCAAATGTATATGGTTTGTTTAATTTTCTCCATGCTTACCCTTACTGAGAATTTGAGCTCACCCTTTATATGTTTTATTTTCCCCAGGATATAAAGAATGGTTTTAGGTAAAAAAAGGGGAAGATCTTTATGGGAGATGTTGAAGATCTTTCACTAAGATTAGAAGATTATGTTCCAAGTTTCCAAAGACACTAAACTATTATGGTCCTTTGGTGTCTATTTTTGTTATGTATTAGATATTCCGCAAAAGTAATATAATGTGTATGTACATCAAGATTTGGGTCTTTACAGTTGGTATCAGAGGAAATGTTTAGTTAACCTTTGGAAATTAGGATACAAAAACATTAGTGATAACCCTAGATATATTTCAACGGTATGTCTAAGGATGTCCCTATGGTTTAGTTAACTATAGTTTACAGTCTTAGAATTATGTTGACGATCATGAATAACCTAGGGTGAACCTAAGGTGTCATGGATTACAGAATGTGTGATAAGTTAGACATCCCATAAGTGAATTTTTATGATTATGTGGTTCCCCGTTATTTTAACTGTTTCTTACACCATGGATTTTGGATTTATTCAATGGAGGGAACCAGAAGGAATTGGGTCAATATTGAACCCAATGGACAAATTTGTGATTATGAGCAACAAAATTCCATAATGCCTTGAAAGAAAGATTTTGTGATTATGCCAAATCAGTCATCGTGATATATGATTAACAAGGTGAACTTTAGTGGTATTCATAATTCATCAAATAAAAGGAAGATGGACTTTTATGCATGTTCGCATGTTGAGGAGCATAAAGAAAGGAAGATTAAGATTTATAAAGAAGGGAAGAAGAACCTTGATGAATACATTAAATGGAGGGGAAGATGTTATCTGTGTGGAAAGAAGGGTTATAGAGTGACAGACTGTTATGGAGTTCATTGTCTTATCTGTGGAGAACATGGGCATCACCCAACTCAACGCCCTGACCTAAGAGGTTACTTCTAAATCAAGGAAGGACTTATTCCATGACAATCATTGAAGAGGATGAATTGAAGTGTTTATGTATTGGTATTCAAGAATAATGTTGTTGAGGTACTTTTATGGTATATTGGAATATCTATGTATTGGTTCATTGTGGTTTTCCATAAGAATATGGCATCAATAACCATGAAAAGTAATTGAAATATTTTTGGAAAGCAGATGATATGTGCATAATGAAGGTATAAAGAGAAAATAATATGTTTCATTGTATTCATGAGCTCATGAATAATATAAGGACAAAGTGATATCATGGTTTGAGTATAAAGAATTTTTGGGATTTTGGTATGTGGAAAGTGATAACTTTTGACAGCATTCATGTTTTCACTAAGGTTCAATGGGAATTCATTTTTAAAGAGAATACAAGATTAAGGTATTCACATGTTTGGAATGCGATCAACAAGATAAATCTTGTGATATATGAGGGATAAATGATGGTATTCACGTGCTTGTTATATGACCTTTTTAGTAATCGTTCTCTTTATACTATGAGTTTGGAAAGAAGTATTTTGGATAAGCCTAAAGATTTAAATGGATTATATTGCTCATAAGTTAGTATTGTTTAAGGCCAGAACCGTTTTCGATATTATTGATGGAATGCTATAATAGTGTAGTTTATGAAAAGGGACAACCTGCAGAATGGGCGACAACCTATCACATCGGACAAGGCTATGGGAGTCGAACCCACAACCGAAGTGCGACAGGCCTTTATTGCCTACCACTGACCTACAAGAAGTCCCTGGTTAGTAGAAACTATTTTTATTATATTAAGCGGTATGATAGATGAAGTACAAGTCCATTTTTAGAATCATATACGATTAACCTCACCAAAGATGGATTTATGTATATTTGATAACTTTCTCTAACCTTTTGTTTGAGACAGATGGAATAACCCATCATTCTATCGCATGATCTGCTAACACTTCATGGAAGACAAATTCAACTTCATTTCATTAAGAAATGGTGTGGAAATTTTTCAAGGCACCAACAATAGTATTATTGTACCAAAATCAAGTAAGTATTTCTTTTAATTCAACAATTCTTTAACTTTAGGGAAATTATCTTGAAAACAAAAAAATGTTGTCCTAGTGTCCTTATATTCAATGAATCAGATGGTACCTTAAATCACTACAGATTTATGGCTTTGTGACTGTTGGATTTATCATAGCCATGTCCTCTACCACTCTCCATCAGAACTTGATGGTTATATTTCTCTTCCATATCCATATTTTCACCTATGTTATCCTATGTGGAAACCCAGTGATTAGTTAATTTGGGTAACCGTTACATTTCATACTTTAGTTTTTAAAGATAATTTTTGGTATTCTTTTTTACGATGTGTGTTTCTATGAAAGAAACTCTCCTATAATAAACCATTTATAACCCCGAAGAATTTTGAGGGCGAAATTAATTTTAAGGTGGGTAGAATGTAACACCGCGAGATTTTATGAGATATATTATTTTTAATTTATTTCATATCTTCTATTGTATTCTACACTAAGGTTATCTTGCGCTATACACAACACCGTATTAGCTTGCAGTATACGCAACACTATTCTTGGATTTTTTTACACAAAATTTCAAGTTCGTTTCATAGTAGTTAATCTACGCAACATTGAGTGTGTGTGTATATATATATATATATATTAAATGTATAAATGAAATATGGTTGGATTATGTTATACGCAACAACAAAGGAGTCTTTCACTACACGCAACCCTGACTTGGCTTGCATTACACGCAATCACGACCTTTCTCGATAGCGTGTGTTGTATGCAATACTGGGTTTCACTAAACAACGATATATTATTGTAATATAATTATGAACTAGCCATTATGAATATTTTTAAATAAATTTTTAATGTTATAACATTATTATTCATCTTACACATTTTCCAGAACATCGTATGAGAACAAAATAATTTTTTTTGAGTAAAAATAAATATTTTTCAAAAAATACAGTTTTGCCGCCTTTTGATGGCGCATCCACATTAAATCTAGTTTTTGATATGTTTATCAGTTAAATTTGTCAAAATATAATTCTTCTTTGAAATCAAGATATAAAAAATTACTTTGGATGATTTTTTCATATTATTATGATAACTTTCATATTTTAATGAATAGTAAAAACACGCTACATTTTAATTAAAAACAAATTTTTTCATCATAATAATTTATATGGTTAAATTATAATATTTAATAGTTTTAAAGTATTAAAAAAATATATTTTTACCATTTAATATAATGTACGTCATTAGCATTGATTTTACATTGAATTCATAAGTAAAATAATTTCAATCTTTTGCAATGTTTTAACTTTTAAAACTCGTTTTCTTAACAACGGGATTAATTTTAAATAAATTTCTGCAAATTATGTGATTTGAATGTGGAAAATTGGATTCCATATTTGGAATCAGTAGGTCCAAATTATGTTAATAATCTATTTTTTTATTTTTAGGCATTATGAATAATAACTACGGTAAATTTTATTTACCGTAGTTAAAGGTAAATCCGGCAATTAAGGGTAAATATAATATTATAAAATTACCGTAATACTTGTCTTAATAGAATTGGATGATTATAGTTTTCACTAAATCATACTTGGGTATAAATTGAATCTAATGGAACACACTTGTATTTGATTAAGACCTTTAATTAATTTTATTTTAAAGAAAGTGAAATATGTCTCACTCAAACTTTAATAATTAGATTATTTTTAATATAATGTTATACAGAATATAATTTCAATTATAAATACTAATTTGAAATATAAAATATTTTTCTTTATCATGGTAATTTATTTGTGATTTTTAAGAAATATTTAATTACCTTAATAGCTTATACATTAATGAGGTAGAAATTATTTATTTGGTGAAAAATCAATAATATAGTATTTATTAAAATAATAAAACCAATCAAAAGGACCAAAAACCTGACCAAACCTCATTGGTCGAGTATATATATATCCTAAGAATACAAGGGTAGATATTTGGATCATTTAGAGCCTTATAAAACAGATTAGGACATTTATATTATTTTATTTTAAATGATGTCAAAGATGTGACCTTCATAATTTAATAAATATAATAATATAAATGTTGTTATTTTAAGATGTTAAATTCGAGTAAAAGTATTATTATAAAATATATGAGATATATATTCATCATAGTATTTAATTTTTAATTTTTATGGAACAAATAAGTATATTAAATAATTATACAAAAATGATGTAGTAATTATTTTATTAAGAGAAATATCCAATAAATGGTATTAAAAGTTTTAAAATAATTGTTATATGAACTATTTAATGTGATACACAATTTTTCTAGATAAATATAAAATGTTTTGAATCTATTAAATATTTTATTTTGAACATATATTCTGTGTGGATTTTATTTAAATTCAAATAAATGAATAGTGTCAAAATGTATACTATTGTTATTTTATAAAAATAACATAATATAAAATTGTTTAAAAATCACAAAAATATTTATAAATTATAAATTAAACTTTATATGGTCTAAAAGGTCATAAATTATCCAATTTTTGATAATTCAGAACACATATGTAATTATTTATAACAATATAAAAATTAGAATCTTATTACCAAAAATAAAATTAAATAGATTAAATAAGGATAAATCAAGTTGATAATGTATAAAATAAATTTCCAACATGTTTAAATTTTTTTGGTTGATGATATTAAAACCCTATCTAATCTATGATTCGTATTTGAATCATTTTTGGAGCTTTTTAAGTGGGGTTGAATTTATTATAAATTAATATTTCTTATGTTTCCAAAGGTTCCCCTCTCCTCCCTTATAAAAAGGGTACCCCTTCCCACTTCTCTTCACACCCATTTGAGCCTTGAAGCTCGGAAAAACCATGCCAATTCCTATTCTCAACCTATATAGTTATATCATAGAGGTTCTGGTATTCTCAAAATACCAACCCTAGTGCCCAAAGAAGAAGTTTAAAGGAGGTGCGTCGAAGAAGAGGTAATCTCTTCGACCGATTCTTTCATGTTTCTTTCTTCTTCAACTTCTTCTTCTTTTGTTGTTTCATTATAAGGTAATAACATCAGTATCACTAATATAATTATATTTTATTATAAATATGAAACATTCTCATTTCACCTTCTATCCATCCTATGGAAAACGAAATCACCGCGTATGCGTACGTACAAAATACAGTCTCCACGCCGTGGTGTAATCTATTTTTACCACCACCACCTTACTTGGATGGGTATAATGGTGTAAAGAATAAGTATATATTGTTATTATAACATCATACAGATTATGATATATTATATCATCCACTCTAATTCCATTCAATAATTTTGGGAACGATATCATCACTTGTGCGTACGTACGGATTACTGTCTCCACGGCGTGATGAGATTAATTCTCCATGTTAACCATTCAAGAATGATTATAAAGTATATATAATAAATAATAATGGTATATATAACATAATAATTCTACTGGATTTATTTATATATTTCATCTACTTACTTGGATTCAAGTCAATAAGTAAAGGAAAACAGTGTTCATGCGTACGTACGGCCTACCGTCTCCATGAATGGTGTGTTTCATTTCATTTATCTGTCTATTATATATATATATACTGAATATATATGATATATAAATCATGTTTTACATTATCGAATTAATTAAATCAGGATATAAGTAATAATATCAAGAACAACAAGTCGGAACACGTACGATAAATGAAACGATTTTACCCAAAACGCTGCTTTAACATGAAATTTACAAAAGAACATGTAATATAAAGTCATAAGTGAACCATTTATGATATCATAACAATGAAGATGATTCTGTAATAATTCAATGACATTATTTAAATCATTATATAGAAGGTTCGGATACATACGAATCATATCATACATGAGGTAAGGGAAGATCTGACGATCTCATTTTTATCCGAGATTGTTTATACTTCTGAATTAACTAGGGCATATTTATCATCCACATACATGTTTCCTCAATATGTAATATTATTTCTATACTCCTAAAATTTTTTAAATCCAATTTTAACTATTGGTAAATTTTTATTAAGAGATATGAAAGGAATCATTTTTCGTTTTCAGTACGAGATACTTTTTGACTTTTTCATCAAAAGTACGAGAAAAATGTTTTTTTACTTATACAGCATGAACAGATTTTTACAGTTTCATAAAGCCTTTTTTTTATGAAGCTTACTCCACAAGATTTCATGATTATTTTCAACAAAATCCTTTTCTTTTAAAATTTCATGGAATTTTGTGAAAATAAAATGATTTTGAAGAAGAAATGATGTTTTCTTCAAGAATTCATTTCAAGTGTTTTGTCAAAACTATTTTCCATCTAAGATGAAATTATTTAGTATGATTATGTTTCAAGTATAATGAATCTATTATTTACATGGTTTGATTCTTCTTTTGATGAAATGATATCCATTTGTTTTATATGGATTATGATATGATGGGATGATGTTTATGAAACTCATTTTATTGTATGGGTTATGATGAATGATTTATGTTTATTTTGTGGCACAAGTAAGAATGATTTCATTATGAGATGTGTGGGACCTATATCTCCCTCAAATGAATTTGGTAAAGATTTATATCTCATGAGATAGATATGTCTGGAATGGTAATTTAATCCGGTTCAGTGTTACAGGACTGGAACGAGGAGTGAACTCGATTCAGAAAGGGACTTTGTCAACTAAGATGGTCTTGGCAGCGATGCCTTGGCAACTATGGAAATCATATCATGTGATTAATGGTTTTCCACAATTAAATGTTTTATTCCATAGCTATTTTATCATGATTTATGTTCCTTTATGATCTATTCCTTATGTACTACCAAGATTTATTCCACAACTCAAGATTTTGATGTTTAAACTTTATGTTTATGTTTAGAAGTTCAAATGTATATGGTTTGTTTAATTTTCTCCATTCTTACCCTTAATGAGCATTTGAGCTCACAATTTTTATGTTTTTTCTTTTCCCTAGGATATAAATAAAGGTTTTAGGTTAAAAAAGGGAAGATCTTTATGGGAGATGTTGAAGATATTTCACCAGGATTAGAAGATTTTGCTCCATGTTTCCAAAGACACTAAACTATTACAGTCCTTTGGTGTCTGTTTTTGTTATGCATTAGATATTCCGCAAAAGTAATGTAATGTATATGTACATCAAGATTTGGGTCTCTAAAAACACTTTATTAAATTTGAAGTTAATAAATAATAAATTTACATTAAAATTAATTATAAATAAAAATATATCTATATTTAAATATTATAAAATTACATTGATATGTAAAATTATAACAAACAATAAATTTTACAAAAAAAATTACAAATCAATTTAATATATAGTAGACCGGGTGGCACCATGTTCCACTATCCATATGAACTTCTTCCAATAAAGTCAGATTACACCACCAATTTCTGAACCTTCCATCCTAGTTTGAATAAAAGTAGAGTGTACATGTAATAAAAACTAAATTCTTATGTTAGTAATACTATAAATAAATAAATTATATGTAAGTATGACAAAATATTAATGCATTAGAAAAATAAAAAAATTTAGGAGAATACGAATACTAAATGATATTAAAAAATAAAAATGATAGAAAAATACATAAATAAAACATATTTCAATGTAATACAACACTCACAAAGGATTTTATCTATTTTGATTATCTGATAGACATTCAATCATACTAGCCACACATTGGGCCATTTTTATGTGGGGTTGATTCCTTCTTTTAAAATATGATTTTTAAATATTTTTACAAAAATATGAATAAAATTTGAGTCTATTTTCTTACCTTTGAGAGTATGATGTATTTTTTGAGCTAAAATGTCATTATTAAATGAAATCATGCACTTTCGATCATAATAGTCACATATTACGTTATTTTAGTACAACATCAAGGTAATCTGAATGCATTTTCTCTTTTTTTGACCATGTGATGTAAGTTTTGAAAAAAATGTCACTTTCAAATGAAAACCCACACTTTTAGTCATACTATACACATAATCTGTTAGATTGAAATGCGATTGATTAAAATACATAATAAGTGAATATATATTATTTTTAGAATAATTTTATGAAAATATTAGTGTACTTTCTTGGTTATGAGCATGTGATACATATTTTGAAATAAAATTTAATTTTTAAATAAAAATGAAAATTTTAAATCATATCAACCACAATATATATTAGACTGATGTTTGATTATTTACTACACATAAAAAATGAATTATGGATTTTCCCTTATGTATCATGACAACCACATGTTGTTTTTTTAGTTTTGACTTTCTGATACGTGATTTGAAGTAAAAATTCACTTTTATGTAAAAAAGACACACTTCCAGTCATACTATCCACACTTTGTGTTATGTTTATGTGCAGTTAATTCCTATAGGTCACAAATGAATTATTAATATTTTTCCTAAAATATCAATAAAATCAATGTCAATTTTCTAAATCTTAAGTTTGTGAAACGTTTTTTGATCTAAAATTTCATTTTTAATTAAAACATATACATTAAATACTATGATTAACTCCATGTATAAAAATAATGTGATGTTTATTCATAAATGTCACAGGTGAATTATAAATCATTTTCCAAAAATATCAAGTCCATATAATAGTGTTTGATCAATTTTGAATGTGTGACACATGTTTTGAACAAAAATGTCATTTTTAGTGAAAACATGTACTTACATTCATACTGACCACATCGGGTATCATATTGACGTCCAATTGATTCATACATGACACAAAATAATTTTTTTGATAAAGTATCTTTATAATCAGAGTGTTTTTTCTTATTTTTGACTACGTGGCATATGCTTTGAGGTAAAATGTGACTTTACAATGAAAATATGATTTTTTGTCCATACTGACCCCACAAAAAGTTTGATTGAAACATAATTGGTTTCTAAACATTGAAAATGAATTATAAATAGTTTTAGAAAATTATAAAGATAATCAGAGCATGTATTCTTAGTTTGAGTATGTGATGTTCATTTTGAACTAAAATGACATTTTTTATGAAAACATGAATTTTCTGTCAGACTAGCCACACAATGGGTGAATTGATGTGTATTTAATAACTATACATAATGAATTATTAATTTTTGAAATAAAATATAAAGTGAGTATGAGTGTGATTTCTAAATGTTTCGTATGTAATGAATGATTTGAAATAAAATGTCATTTTAAAAAAAAACACACACTTTTGGTCATATCTGCCACACTGTGTATCAGATTGACGTGCGGTTGATTCGTACATGTCAAAAATGAATGAAGGATAATATTTATAGAGTATCATGATAAACACAACATTTTGTATTAGTTTTGACTAATTGATGTTTGTTTTGAACTAAAATGTCATTTTAAAATAAAAACATACATTTTTCATTATAGAGGCCACACCATGTGTCAGATTGAAGTGGGCTGGATTCCTACATGTCAAAAATAAATTACAAATATTTTTCCTAAAATATTAATAAAATTAGAGTGTTTTTTATTGTCTTGGATATTGTGACACATTTTTTGAACAAAAATGTCATTTTTGAATGAAAACACACACTTTTCATCATCATGGCTACACCGTGTGTCAGATTTATGTGCAGTTAATTCCTACCCATAAAAAATCAATCACATATTTTTCTAATAATGTTTGAAGATAATAATAGATATATTTATCATTTTTAACTATGTGATTCATGTTTTGAACTAAAATGTTATTTTTAAATGAAAACACACACTTTCGATCATATAGACAACACCGTGTGTCAAATTGGCATGCGGTTGATTACTACATATAAAAAATTATTATGGATTGTTTTCCTAACATATCAATTCAATCCGAGTGTTTTTGATTAGTTTTAACTCTATGATGTTATTTTTGGCCTCAAATGTTATTTTTAAAGGAAAACACACACTTTCAATCAAACAACCACATCAAGTATCCGATTCATGTGAATTTGATTCCCAAACACCACAAATGAATTATGGATTGTTTTCCTAAATTATTATGATAATAAGTGATTTTTTATTTGTTTTCACTATGTGATGTGTTTGTTGAACTAAAATTTCACTTTTAAATGAAAACTGACATTTACAGTCATACCAGCCACACCAAGTGTCAGATTGATGTGTGGTTAATTCCTATGGATTACAAATAAATTATAGATATTTTTACTAAACTATCAAGACAATATGAGTATTTTTTCTCAATTTTGGCTATGTGATACATGTTTTGAATTAAAATTTCATTTTTAAATTGAAACACATTATTTTTGTTATATCGGCCACACTGTGTGTCGTATTTACATGTAATTAATTCCTGCACATCAAAAATTAATTATAGATATATATTTTTAAAATATTAGCTTAATTCAAGTTTGTTTTATTATTTTTAATCACGTGACATAATTTTTTAACTAAAAATTCAATTTTAATTGAAAACATGAACCTACAATCATACCATCCACACTGTGTGTAAGCATGATGTGTGATTGATTCATAAAAATCATTAAATGAATTATGACCCCTTTTTGTAAATATTAAGGAAATATTAATGCCTTTTTTTGTTTTGAGTATGTGGAACATGATTTGAAGTAAAATATTACTTTTAAATGAAAACACACACTTTCAGTCATACCATAAAAACCATGCGTTGGATTCATGTGTGATTAATTTCAACATATCACAAATGAATTATTGATTTTTGTACTAAAGTATCAAGAAAATCAGAGTGGTTTTTATTAGGTAATTCATAAAATTCAGAAATTTTTCTCACCACCATGTTATTAAAAGCTCCTATAGCCAGAATGGAATCCATTACATCATTACTGAAGATAAAAAAAATAAAAAAGGAAAAATAGCTCCATGGAGAGAATATTAAATAGTACCTTATAAATAATCTTTGTTGAAGCACTCATTGAGAACTTACATTTTAAAAAAGAATTTTCTTCCTACGAGAGAACAAAATACCTTCACACAGAGTCCACGTTCTATTCTAGAGGATAATATCAACTCACCTTCAAAATTCCACTTCATGCAAACTAATCATTTACCGTTCAAAGTTAATGATCATTCTCTACAGAATTGATTTTAAACTTCGAGATCGATCATAAACTCTATATAGAGGAATTTTATGTTCTTCATGGGCTCAAACTTCTTAGAGAAAAATTAGTAGGAAATCATATCCTCACTATCTCTATGAAAATTAACTATATAATAAGTAGATAAAAATGATTAGAAAATTAACTAAATATGAAATATTTAAAATGATAATAAAATCCACTAAATAAGTAGTAGATAAACTATGAATTCCAGATTAATATAAAATAAAAAAGATATAAACATGATAGTAAATTACCTATTTATTATTTAAACAAAAAATTTGACACCATGAAATTTTTTCACCCATTCCTAAAAAAATATACCTCCAATTTTGAATATATGGGTTGTCGATAGTCCTGATAGTACTGGAAAAATATAAATAAACAACTATTGATTTTTTCCCAATGAAATTATAATTATCATTGAAAATAACTTTTCAAGGATGTTATTTTATTGACGGAATATGATATATTTAATAAATTTAAAAATGTAATAACTATAATCATCATCATTAATATTTTTTCAAACACATTAGAAACATAGAAAAAAATAAATCAATTTTTATATAGGATTTGGAAGTGAAAAAATATTACATATACCTTAATATATATCCATTGGTAGTAATATATAGTATTTTTGTGCTCATTTTCCTTCCTCGTACCATGGATTTGATGATATTTAAATAGAACCCTATTATAAAAAAATATCATTAAAAAATAATATAAAATATATAATTTGAAGTTTATTTGAAAATTTTTAAATTTAATGTCTTATAAATTGATAATGTATATAATCTGTGGTCTATTAATTGGATATATTTGATTTGGATCAAAAAAATAAATCTTTGGAGTATCCAAATTGATTGTGATGAGCATCCAATGATTCCTAAAAAAGGAAAAAATAATGAAAAAATATTTTATATCATTAGATTTTAGAGTTTTACCCATAAATTATATGTACCAATAAGTGTATATAATTTTTTAGTTTACTTTTAATCCTTATGGATAAGTGCATCTACTTTTGTGAAATTTCAGGTTCATTCATTGAAAATTATTATATAGAAGTGATATACGGACTAATGAGTCTACTTTTTTCACAATTGTTTCCCTTCATATAGTAGTGATAAATATGAATATAGAAAATATTAATAATAATAAACTATAATTAATATTATAGATTAGATATTGGATTTTTTATTGAAAATTTACCTCATCTATACATTCACAACTAAGGCTCCAAACCATTGATGCTTTAGAATTTCATCAACACTCTCAAGACCAATAATGACTACAAGTTATTATTAATACATTTTTTATTCATATTCAATATATGTAGTATTATTACCTCTTAATGTTGCATCTACATGAACATATAATGATATTTATTGAAACAATTTAATTAGATGGATATATATACTCTCAAAAGTTATTTTCAATTTATTGATTGATATTTTCTATTTTTTGGATTCGAAGATCAATTTCCCCACATTTTTATCTATCTACAATATAATTCCTTTTTAAACCATTTTAATTAATTTTTACTATTTTTTCATAAAAAATAAACTATAAAGGTCCTTAGTTTCATGAATATCTATAAGATTAAATGATAATACTATGAATGTTCTAATAATAAGTTCAACTGTGTGAACATCTAGATGATCAATGGAAATATGAATCTCGGTACTCAGATCATGATCTATTTGAATAAATACTCTCAAGTGATCTTTTTAATGTTTTTTATTATGTAGAATATCTCCTTATATATTGTACATTGTATCACTCAAAAAATATGATGGGTGGGTGCTGAAAGATATAAATCACAATATATTTTACCCTATAGAATTTTTTTACATGAAAGGAATCAATAGTTTTTTATTCATATTTTATATAAACTATTATTAATAAATTTCTTACCTTGGGTAATGTAGGACTTTGAGGGGAATGTATTGCCTCTAATATAGGGGGTTTGACTCTTCATGTAGTTATTACTGGTGTGTTGTTTATTCTCCCAGGTCCCTTCCCATAATCCTATTTAATAAATTAAACTACAAAGTAATTTTTTATTTTTGAGAATATATTTATGACTTCATATCTTTTATTTTCTTGTATATACCCACCTATATATTTTATTTCTAAAAATATACTATTAGCGACACTCTAAAACTTGTACCTATAAGGCTCCCATATTGTTATGGCTACTTAAATTCAATGAAAGAAGTTGTTTTGTGGGTGTATTATAGATGATGATTCTTGTATCTAAACCAGATTAAAAAAATAGAAGTATAAGTTGTAATTTCAATTTAATAAATCTTTAAATTAGAATAAATTTCTATTATGTTATACATACATAAGGTTCCTATACTTTTTTTGTGGATTCTTATACGATTTTTCCATTTTTATTTATGTGATCCTCCTTTCATATCACATTATGTGGGATGGAAGTGTATTTAGATTCCAATTCATTAGTATTTTTATAAATAATGAAACATTATATTGTTTTTGTTTCATATAAATTTTTTTTTCAATAAATTGAAAATATATAATATTTTTTAAGTGAAGTGTACCTTATCAATGCTCAATGGCATGGGTAAGTTAGTTTCCAAGCACACTATTTATTTTCAACACTCCTTTAATATTTAATAAATTAACAATCCTGAATCTAAGTTATTAATACATGTAATTTCAAACAAAATATTTTTAACCAAAATGTACCTAAAATTATTCTCTCTAAAAATGGATAGTAAAATATTTCATTGTTTCTTAGTTTATCATGTGTGTGTATATATAGCTGGTGGGTGGGGGTTTACTTTCACCTGAGTGTCTCTGAGATGATTATTCATAATAATTGTCTGAAATATCCCATGAGACATTTCAATGACTATTAATATTATTTAAGTTCAATAATCATCTAATATAAATTTTATCCATATGGTACAGACAATTATAAATAATTTTTTCATTAATTATTTTTTTTAGAAATAGAGAAATCAAATCATAATGTTACGCTAATGTCTTTCCAAATTATTATATTCAACACAATTACATCATTTTTCTATGTATATATATCAATTAAAACATGTTTTAAAGTAGTGATCCCAATGTGAAAAATGTAAATATGCCTATTTTGGTTAAAAAGTTGGCCATGTACATTCCATGCAGCTCAAATTTTAGTCTATTTCATTCTAACCTTAATAATTTTTGTTAATATTGTAACACTATAATGCTCCCATAGTTTTTTGAACCATATATTCTTCACCATATAACATTTCATCAGTTTCAACATTGTCAATATATTGGCCCTAGGGATTTGTAGCACTGGCATGTAGAGAGTACATTATCCACAAAAATACTTAAACATTTAATTTAGATTATGTAAATATATTACTGAACTCATAATATCTTGATTAAACACATATTATATTAAAAAATTTAAACCTATTTATCAAACTCTATATTATTTCTTTATTGTTTGAAGATATTTGGTGCCTCTATTGAGTATCAAAATCACCTCCTTATAGTCTCCTCTAATATAAATGACACTATTTACATTGAGACCTCTATGAAATGATTGTTATGTACAAATAAAAGAATAATACCTAATGAAATTTTCATTTGACCGTGCTATTTTTAGCCGATAAAAGAACAATTGACCAATTTTTGTTTGCAGGATCAAAGACATAAAATAATGGTATTTCCTATGATTTCATTAGGAATGGAACCACCCTATATAATTTCTTATTGAAATTCACGTTTATGTATCCTAATTCATTGATGTTAACTGCACTCTCATTATCAACCCATTTACATTGAAAATAGGAACTCAAAATGTTTCATAATCCAACTACCATATTTGTTTGATGATACCAATGTATGTCATAATCATATAAATTCGATTTCTATCATTAATTACAGATACATGAACTACTTTCTCCATAAGAGTAACTACACTATTTTACATCATACTATGTTCATATTTTTCCATTTTATATAATATATAACCATTAATTACATAACCATTGTAATATAATATATCTTCACTTGGTCCCCTGTCTATACATAAAATTATTTCTTAAATTGAATTCAAAATTTTAGATAACTCTTAATAATTATGATCTCAAAACCATCATATGAACTATTGAATATCTGTATTTAATATCCATATTTCAATCCTTAATGGATTTAAATACCTAATAATTACTTTGTGGGTTTCAATATATGGAACAAACCTTATATTGTTTTATAAAATGTAAAGGTGAGGCTTATCCTACTCTATAATAGTAATTGAAACAAAATCTATTTTAGAAATTTCCTCACCTACAATGTACCCACCATGATGAGGCTTCAAGAGACTAATTTCATCCACATTAGATTGGTAGTCAGTAGAAAATTCAAAAACATGCTTAAAAATATATCACTATACAATACAACCTTTTAGTCTTGTCTGATTTTTGATGAACCCTTGAAAAATATTCATATACCTTTTAATTGTGTACATTCATATGTAATGTACAAGAAAACATGGTTAGATATCTCTAACCAAGTGAACCATTATATTGAAGAATAATGGTGGGATGAATATCTCCATTTCACTTAATACGATAACAATTTACATTTCCAAATTTGGAAACATTACAGGGTAAATATCATTACTTCATATATCTTTGAAAAAGGGAAATATTGATTAATTCATGTTCGACATTTTAAGGTAGAATTAAACATAAAAAAACAATCATTGAATATTGCATCAAAACATGACTATCATGCAATTTCTGGACCTTTAAATCTAAATCAGTCATTGCCATGATATTATTGATATTTTATGAATACCCATTTAATACCAAATATGGATTCCATTTTATTGAAATAAATTCATAGAGGTAGAAGAATTTAATTTATTATGAAACCAACAAGCATGATGAAAAGTAGTTTTTTTTCTTTAGAAAAATCCATTTTTCAAGGAAAAGATATATATTATTTAAATTTATAAATAGTAATATTCATTTTATAGACATAAATTACTAAATGTAGATTTTCAATATAAAAATTATATTTTTGAAGAACAAAATTACCTTATCAAAAAATGATTGATCATTTAATAAGAATTTATAAATATATTTAGTACACACAAACATATATATAATTTATAAATAATTTAATAGTAATTATGTACAAAAATTAAATTGAAGGATAAAATGGTCATATTAAAATACTCAATCCTTTTTTGGGTTCTGCTTTGTGTATCACATACACCATCGAACATAGTTTTCTCTTTAAAAAAAATAGGGGAATTAAAATTTCCCTCTATTTAATAAATTGCATCCTATAAATTAAAATTTAAACATGTTAAGAAATTTTTTTACTTATCCAAAAATATTTATTTTAAATCTCTCATTTTAAAAAGGGTTAATATAACATCCTCTTAAAAAGCGAGAAAAAGGAAGTTTTAAGTTTCTCACATTATTAGGTTTCTAAGTAGGAGAACTTTAGTGGGATGTTAAAACTTGGAAATGGAAGAGATAAATAACACCAAATAACTAATTAAGATTTATGTAGAACATGGTTAGGATAAAGGCAATTACCACAAAACCATAAATCTATGATTGATAAAATTACCATCAATTCATCAGAATATGAAACCATTTTTGATTCAATATTATTTCTATAGTTTTAAAGAAATCCTTTATCATATTAACTAGGAAGATAAGGAAATATTCTTTCCTGACGAGTATAATTATTTTATACCACAATCAAGTCTTTTTATATAAATTATGAGAACTCTAAATGAATTTTTTGACACCTGATGCACTAGAATAAACTCCTAATGGATCCCATAATATACCAAAGAATAAAAATACATCCCTCCAGTCCTTACTAAATTCAAAATGGTTATCATAATGTGTGATAAGAAATTTTCAAATTAGTCTCCAAAATTATAAACAAAATGGTTTAACATAGAATATTCATTAAATAAATACCTATATATAACACTAATAAACTCAAAATTAATTATATTTTTAACCTCAAAGGATTTCTCGTACCATTCTTCTTACAACTTAAAAAAATTAAGAGAATTAATCTTAGATAATCCTAATAGGTATATATTCCTCAACCAAAAATAACATCACCCAAAATATGGTTAATCAGCTTAAAATAAGAATATTAGTTTCTATAATATGTTTCCCAAAACATAATACTAATTTTCCATCATATAAATTATAAAAAGTTATATCAATGTTTTTAAACATTATATTAGACATAGACATATAATCCCAAAAATATTTAGATCTATCCCAACATTAATTACCTATTAAGGGTTATAAATCCCTCAATAATGTTTTAAAAAAAATCAATTTATCACTAAATTACATATATAGTTTATTTTTACCATTCAACATAATTTACAAGTACTTATAGAAAAATTGATATGGAAAAATCCATTTATTTTTTAGTATTCTTATATCCATAATTTCATTGATATACAAATTTTTCAATAATAATCTCAAATACCCCTACATAAAAAATAAAATATTTAAACTTAAATTATTTCTATAGAATTATCCCTTCCTTAGACCCAAAATGTTTTCTTATATATTCTTTCTTGTAGTGAAATAATATCCATACTAAATAATATTCAACCTCATCCTTATAATTTTATAGAATCAAATGGTGATTCATGGTATGAATAGTGAAATCCTTCTCCCATAAATTTATATTGTCTTTAAAAAGGAATACAATTCCATAACTAGGATAATATTAAGTTAAAATAAAGGAATAATGATAATATTTTCATGAATAAAATTCCCACTAACATCCACATTGAATAAATCGTCATAAATTTCTTCGATGATGTTAACTAATTTTTGTGAGGTGGCATGGTGTTCTTATAAAACTTACAAGAATACTAATATTTCATGAATTGAAATACAACATTAAATACACTAATATAGAGTAGATGTTACATGTATATCAATCATCATAATCCATCTCAGTATTGGAATTTCTGTGTTCCCTTTTTCTTGGAGATTTGTTGAACCTCATCATGCTTCTCAATACTTGGAAAAGAGCATTGGTGTTGGAAAAGCCCAACTTATCTAAAATTACGACATATAATTGTATAAGGTGCATTATTTTGAAAATAATTTCCATACATAACCTTATACATTTTTATATGGAAATTAGATAATTTATGCCTTATCTTTCCACAATTAAATCATCTCATATTCCCATTGGGCCATTTCCCTTGGTACTTCATTCCATAATTTTATCATCAAGTTAATTTGGTCTTCTTTCCTTTGTTAACTTTATTAGATAGACTTAAATGAGATGTTTCCTTCCTATTTTTTTACATATATGGGCATTCAACAAAGTACCAGTTGTTTATTGTTATTTTTGGGAGTTTGTTGAGAATAATCACAATATGTCCAACGTGAACTCCCATCTGATTGGTCATCTCAATTGGGAAGTAATCACATTTACCTTCACATTGATTTTTTGCCTAATTCCTCATATTTAAAATCATTGGCTAGAATAAAAGGAAAATTAGAGATGATTATTTTTAAAATATTAAACACATAAAGTGGGAATCCAATGATATTAAAGGGATAACTTATAAATTACATTTATTTCCTTAATTTATGAATTTCTAGGGTTAAATCTATGCGATTTAGAATCTATTTCCTTTCATATATTATTATGGGAATTTATTTTGTTCCATTAATAATGGTTCATAATAATCTTTTGAATTTACCAATGTATATCCACTGGGAGTGTCAAACCGGGTGCATAGTAAGGCTCGTTGTCGTGTACCAGGTTACCATCAGTCAGACCCTGGGCACCTTGTTAGAGCTCTTACTCATAGGTAGATCTATTCCATAACCACATCCACTTATAGTATCCAGAAATGGATTTATTTTCTCGATAAACCACTTACTCTATATTTAAAAATATTTTTTGGATTTTTTTCTTATACTAACTCTTATCCCAAAGTCTTTCATAGATTCTTCTAATCCTAATCCAAAAAATAACAAAATTTATTCTCTGATACCAACTATAAATAGCTAACTTTTTATTTATAATTAATAAATGATTAATTACATAAAATTATATTTAATGAAACCAAAAAGATTAATAAGTCTTGTGTATTTGGGAATTAGGTACATCGTATAACATCTTGAACACATGATATAACAACATTATTAAAAACTTCCTTATCATGCTTATAAAATTGTAAGGATTTTTTAAAACTATAGGAGATATCCTTTGGAAAAACATAATAAAGGGGTGATCTATAAAAACTAGCAAGGGAATAAACATGACATAACCTGAATAATATAATACATTTTAGAAAATATTCATATATATGGGTCATAAAAGGAAATTGAATAATAAGTCTTGATATAACATGATATTCTTAACATGTAAAATGCAGCAACATCTAAAAACACTGAATCATAAACATAGGTTAAGGATAAACTCGCCAAGACATCATGGTTGAAAAATTACCGTAAAGGAAACAGGTTCACTCCCTGTCCCAACATGACATATCATTATACTAACATTAACCAATTAATTGGACCTCTATATGGTCTCACCAATCATGTCAATTTAATTCTCATGATTAAGTGTGCCACAATGATCATAAAACATGGATTAATTCAGCATCATAATTTATTCTATGATTTAGGAGTTTCAAATAAATATATTTAAGTCCACAATAAAAATTATATGTGCATAAAGGTGAACAACCCTGATAGAAAATGGGTACGGTATTCACTACATAATTGGTTTGGCATGAAAATCATTGTGAAATTTATACACTAAAATAGTTTCACTTAAAGAATCATAAAATGGGTTTATGTGAGAGAAATGGGACCTTTGATCACTTAGAGATAAAATTGGAAGTAATAGAGACATGGAAAAACATATATCAAAATATTATATATTAGAAATAAAAGTCGTTAGGTAATGAAGAAACATGAATAAAAAAGAGGATCCTAATTAGATTTCATCATGGTAATAAATAAACATAAAGCAACATGGGAGGATTAATGATAGTGAAATGGAGATATCATCATTTATACATTATATGGAAAATATGGGGAATATGGATTAACATATCCCAACATAATAAAATTATATTTAGGATACATAACATAAAATAATTCTTGAATCGTAATGAGAAGAGAGATACCCCTTACAAAATTTTGTCATAGTAATGGGTGTACATAAAGGATCTTAGAAGGAATGATGAGAAATAAAGGAAGATATAATTTTTTATACATAAAATGTATAGTAATTTTAATACTAGAAAACATACCCCAACATAATCACAAATGAAATTTAGAGACATAACAAAAATAAGTGTTTCATAAAAAGAGAAGAGTGGAAGATCGCTTACGGAATTTCGGCTTAGTAACGACTTAGGTAAGGGAAAATGAGAGAGCATAAATGATTTCTCATTTATATAAAATCAATTGGTCAGTAAGTTAAGGATTATAAATGAATAAAAATATAACATATTGAAATTAAGAGGACAAATTTCAAAGAATGTGCTTGAATTGAAATGAGGAGAGAAAGGTCCCTTATTTGAGTGTGTGACCCAAAAATGTTTTGGAGGGGCTTCCTGAGAGGTTTGTGTGACTTGGGAGGACTATAGAGACTGGATTATAGAGTATGTACATGATCTAAGTAGTTTTAGTGAAGATAAATTGGATCTTGGGTGGGTTTATATATGGAAAGGGGGATTTCTTTATTATTTAGGTTTTCGACTCTACACAATAAAATATTGAAAACCAGAAACCATACCATGGTTTTTTCCAAAGTTTTCTAAAAAAGGGAATTGGTTTACATTATTTTACAAGGTAAATGGCCTAACATAATAAAAACAATGTCCTTGATTATATGGAGGTGAGTCATAATCCTAAAGAAATTACATTAAAACCTTAAAATATATAACAAGTTTTGGAGGATTCATAATGAAATAATAAACTTAAAATCACATTATTTTAAACAAAACAAATATATATTTGGTCTTGGATACCCTTTATAGTATTTATTACATCACTTTTCTGTCATTATGATTTCATAATACCCAAAGTATATTTATATGGTATTTAATTTTTACCTGAAAATTCAATTATCTTTGTAAATTAAAAAAATTCAACATTGCATAATTTCAAAATTATGATTCTAAAAAAAATATTCATTTAATATAAGTTTTTTATAAATTTGTTAAATTTTACTTTTAAAAATAAAATTAACATAAATTAAGAAATACTAGGTTTATGTCAATAATTGTTTTAGAACCCTTATAAAAATTACATTTGAATTCCTAAAAAATAAGTGATAATTAATATTTAAGAAAAATTATTTAATAATAATATATTTTTGAAAAATTATTCATTCAAAAATCCATTAATTCCTCAAAATAAATTCCTTAATTGAATACTCACTAAAATGATCAAAATATAATTTTTATAAAACTAATTAATTAATCATTTATAAAGTATATAAAATAAGTATAATCATAATTTAAATTAAAATGAATTATAAAATTTTAAAATATTTCGGTTACTTTATTTCAAGTCTTTGTTAAATTCTTTATACCCTTAATTAATCAATTCTTTTTATCGTTTTAATTAATATTTTCTACATTAACTATTCATATTGTAAATAAATTTTGCTTCCCTTCTTAGATAATAATAATTATTATTATTAAAAATATGGAATCCATTTTATAAAAATAAATTCATATATATGGAAGAATTTAATTTAACAAGAAACCGTCACGAATGATGGAAATATGTTTTTTTGAAAAATCAATTTTCAAGGAAAAGATGGTTTTTCTTTTACTATATAACTAGTAATATTCATTTTATGGATTTAAGTTCATAAATATAGAAATAAAATCTAAAAATTTAATTTAAATAATTTATCATTAGGGGTTATTTTAATCAATTATAAAAGAGAATTATTTTGAATTTTAAAATAGTTTTTTTTAGAAAAATGAATTTTAATTCTAGAAATAAACTTATTTTAAAATCTGGTATAAAGATGATTTAAATGTAATAAATTTAACTAAATAGAAATAAGTAATACTTATGTTACCATGAAATACAATTAAAATAATAAATGGAATTTTAAATTAATTAATTTATCAAATAAATCACAATTTTACATAAAACAGTATTATTCCCTATTCATGGAAAACATAAATATTTATAGAAAAAAATCCAAATTTTTCAACCTATGTTAATTAATAAAATAGAGTTTGTTTAATCAAATAAATTTTCTAAATTCTCTAGAGAATAATTACAATATTCATAAAAATTATATTTTGAAGAACAAAATTACATTATAAAAAACTGATTGATTATTTACTAAAAATTTATAAATATATTTATGACACACAGATATCTATATATATATCTCATAGAGTAGTTAATACTACTTATATATAAATATTTAATGGTAGGATAAATTAGTTATATTTAAATAATAATTTTTTGTTTGGACTCAGTGTCGTGTATCACATACGCTATGGAACAAAGTTTTCAATTAAAAAAAACTCGGGGCATTAAAACTATGAAATAAAGTGCACTAAACCATGAGTCTTTGAGTGTAATCTGCGAAAACATACACCAAATACAAATTACCATGGTCAATATTATTCCATCACTTTGGTTGAAGTGGATCAAGAAAAAAATTCATATAAGGTACACTTCTTATTCTCTAAATAATGGGAATATATATATTTTTTTCTTCAATGCATTCATTTATATCCTGAAATTTAGATAAAACTATTAAATTAAATCCTCAATAACTTTAAGTAGATATATCTGTAAAAAACCTGATGGTTCAATCATTGCAACCCCAATGTTGGAATCTTCTTCTATTGGTGTGTGTAGGATGATTCTTCTACTGAATCTTGAAATGATTCCCTTGGTGGGATTTGACAAAATATTGGGTATGGATTGTCTCTTATTATGTTAATAAAACATAAAATGCAGGGAAATGAAAATATATTTTCATATTTAGAACCAGGAAATGCTCCTCCATAAATTCAAGGAAGATCATGAATCTCATTTGAAAAATCCATCAATAGTGTAGGGGTTGATACTATGTCAAGAAGCATACCAGGCCCAAATGGTTGTTTCAAAGGAATGAATTATACATGATGAAATTACCAATTTTAAGGGAATATAGTGATTTATTTTTTGAAAAGTTACTTTAAAATCCCTCATATAGTGAGGTAGAGTTCTCAATAGACCTCATACTCAGAGCTAATACCATGTAAAAAATCCTTTATCGGATGGCTTTGATCAAACTAGAAGTGTTACTGAATTAGTTGTAAGATAATTTGGAAAAAGGTTCATATTCCCAAGTGTATCACCTTGGGGCGAATCAGTTCACTTTATCAAGAATAATGACGGAACAATGTGGTTGTGTATCAATTAATGGGAGCTTAACAAGATCACCATAAATAACAAGTAACCTCTACCAAGGATTGGTGAGATGTTCGAACAACTATGATAATATCAATACTTCTAAAAGGTGGATCTTTATTTTTTTATTCCATCAACCGAATGTTAATAAAGAATGTATTTATAAGATATCTTTCCATGCATTGTATGGGAAAAATGAGTTCATACTTTTTCCCTCTAGAAATACAAATTCCCTTGTAATATTCATGGATTTTATAATTTGAGTCCTTAGGGACTTCCGTGGAACATTTTTTATAGTGTTTATCAATGAAATTATAATTTACCCTAAGAGAAAGTAGGAACATGAAGTGAATCTAAGGATTTTGGTGGAGATATTAAGGAAAGAAAGAATGTACACTATGTTTAGAAAGTGTGACTTATAGATGAAAAAATTCATATTTTTAGGGAACGTAATTCGAAATGAGGGAATTTTTGTGGATCCTTCAAAAACAAAGGCAAATAAGGAATGTCCTAGACCCACTAGTGTTATGAAAATCCATATTTTTCTTATATTGGATGTGTACTATCAACATTTTGTGATAATTTCTCACAATTGTCTATCCCACTAACTAAGTTAACATGAGAATTGGTAAAGTATATTCAGATGGAAGAATGTGAGGAACAATTAAAGGAGCTAAAGAAGAGGCTAATCAATAAACCTATACCCAAACTTCCGATAATTTGAGAAGGTTTTGTGATATAAAGTGATGTTTCATAAAAATACTTGGGTTGTGTAATCATGCATATTGATAAATTGATATTCTCTGCTTCACGACAGTTGAAGATCCATGAGCAGGACTACCCAACCCATGATTTATAGTTAGAATCTATCATCTTTGCTCTAAATATTTGGTGGAATTATTACTATTGTGATAAGTGTGACATATATACTGATCATATGAGTATAAAATATATATTCAAATAAAAGGTGATCAACGTACATCAAAGAAGATGTTTGGATCTAATCAAGGAATATGATTCCTCTATTAAATACCATCCTGTGAAGGTGAATAACATAGTTGATTCTTTTAGTATAAAATAACCTACCACTCTATCCATGTAGTTAGTTGAGAAAGACCCTATCTTCTTGGAAATGAAAGGATGGATCTGGAAATAATAACGACAAGGAAAATATACTTCCTTTCTAAAACAATTTCACAAACATCTATCCAAGAGAAGATCATGGATGCATAAAGGGATGATATGTAGCTACAAAAGATGGTGAAATTAGTAAAGGAATGGAACCTACATGAGTTCTACATCGATGATGATAGTGTGATTTGGTTTGGAATAAGGATTTTTGTTCCTACATCTCGTGATATAACAAATGATCTTTTGGATAATTCCCATAGATCATATTTCTCCATCCATCCTTGAAGTACCAAGATATATCGTTGTATATGAGATAACTTATGGTGGGACAACATGATGAAGGAGATTTATAAGTATATCTCAAGGTGTTTGGTTTGTCAAAAAGTGAATGCAGAGTTACAGAAGTCTAAATAAGTGATGAAACCATTTCCTATACCCATGTGGAAATGGGAGAATGTCAATATGGACTTTCATAATATTATCACGAAAAATCACAATGGAAACAATGTGATATGGGATATGGTGGATCAACTCACCAAGACTACCCAATTTATCACTATTTGGGAATATTTCTCACTTGAAAAACGTTCCAAGATATATTTGAAGCAATTTGTGATGTTTAATGGTGTACAAATTTCAATCATCTCTCACCATGATCCATGGTTCAACAACAAAATAGGGATAAGTATTCAACATGATTTGAATACTGAATTTTATTATTTCATGGCCTATAACCCCCAAAAAAATGTCTAATCTGAAAGGACTATTCAGATGATTGAAGATATTCTAAGATTCTTCTCAATGGATTTTAAAGAAGGATGGGAACAATATCTCCCATTGTTTGTGTTATCATATAATAAATGCTTCCACTAAAGTATTCAAGTGGATCCATATGAATCTCTACAAGGGAAGAAATGTAGAACTCCAACTTGTTGGGATAAAGTTGGTGAATGAAAGCTACTTGGACCCGACCCTGTTCAAGAGTAGACAAAGAAGGTTCAAGCCATCCAAAAAAATATAAAATATTCTTATAGTCAGAAAAAGAGCTATAATGGAAAACGTTGAAGGTACAAAGAGTTTTTTGTAAGAGAAAAAGTTCTCCTTTGAATTTCACCATGGAATAGAGTTATGTGTTTTGGAAGGAGAGGGAAGCTTATTCCAAGGTACATTGGCCCTATTGAGATCCTTGATCGGATAGGAGTAGTGGACTATCGATTTTCACTTTCACCAAATATTCAAGTTCATGATGTGTTCCACATATCTATCCTAAGTGGGTATATACTTGATCCCTCACATGTACTGAATCTAGAGGTGGTAAAACTAGAGAATGACCTCTCATACACAGAATAACTTGTGAGGATAGTGGAATATAGAGTCAAATTTCTACTCAACAAGTTAACTCACCTTTTCAAACTATTGTAGTGGAACCATAAGTATGAATAGGTGACTTGGTAACCATAGGAAAAAATAAAACAGAATTACCATCACCTATTCTAATATGAGAATAAAATTTGAATTTTCATGGATGAAATTTCTAAAGGGTGTAGAATGTAACAACCCATTGTTTATTAATAATATTTGTTTCCTAAATAAATGTGTGTTGTATTATATTATATAATATTATACACAAACAAAATATAGATAAACTAGTAAATACATTTCTTAATTACTAAATACTGTTATAATAAACATCAATGAAACCAATTACAATTCCAAACATTACAACTGTACAAAATCTATAACATAGGAAAGCTAAAATGGGAAAATAGGGATCTCCCCAATCTATAAGAATCATTGCCCCCACTGAAAACACTATATAGAAGAAGAAAAATATTAGTAAAACAAGAATCATTATAGAAAATGGAAATATAGAACCTTGAGAGAAATTGAGTTGAATATTGAGTGAGTGAATGGAGTGGTATTTATAGGAGGTAAAGTGACAGTTGTAATAGTAAAGTGACCATAAGAATAGTGACCTGACTACTGTGAATAGTAACATGACCATTTGAATAGTAACCTGAATGTTGGAATAGTAAATTTACACAAAAATAAAAAATTGTGATATAAATAATATTAATAACGAATAATTTGTGTAAATAAAAATTTTATAATTCCAAAAAATAAATATCATGATTAAAAAATAAAATAAAAAATAAAAACATTTTTAGTAAACTATATTTTAATATATTTATTAAAAATCAGGATTTTTATATTAAAAATTTAAAATAACTATTTTAAAAATTGATTTTGATAAATGTAATATCATTTTTCAAATCATCTCGTTGAAATTGTACATAGGGGATTATTTGGAAATTTTATGAAAAACTCCAATTTTTTGGGGAATACTAAAGATTCTGTTTTCACATAATCAGTGTAACTCAAACTACATCATTTATGATGAAATAATGAAATAATACCTCATATAACATGATGTTTGGAAATTATATATTTTATTTCATAAATGAGTAATTAAAATGCGACCAATATAAATTTCAAAACTAAAAAGAACTTTCCAAAACCAAAAGTCAAAAGTGAAACATTATAATAACAATTTTTCTTTCTTTGCATTTCAGTTTTAATAAAATAATGAATTATAAATATTAAGGGGTTTTAAAGTATTAAAACCATTATATTGCATTTATATATAATTTATATTATAAAAAATAAATATTATAAGTTTTAACTTTGATATATTATTTTATTCAATTTTTTATTCTAAAAATACCCCTCCCTTCAGGTATAAATATCTACTCTCCCTCCCCTTGGAAAACCACTCCTCCCACTGATTAAAAAGCCAAATGTCTAAAAATATATTCCCTATCATGGCTCAAAAAATCCATAGGTATGTTCTTAAGTAATATAAATTCAAATATGAAATGAGTTATTATGTCATACAAGAGAAGCTACACCAAAGAAAGAGTATATTTTCATCTCTTCACTAGTTTTCTTTTTCTCCTCTCTATTTTCACAAATTATTTCAAAATAAAATATTTTAATATTTAATTACTCATAATTTTAAAATTATATTAATGAAGTTAACATGCTGTAAAAAAGTATTTTTAATTTATTAATTTTTTATACCTCATTTTCTTCATATTTGGACAAAGTTCCTGATAACGGTCGGTTAACTGCCAATGGGGATGTTTCTAATTACCTTAATACCGCCAACCATATGATTGGTTAAAATAAATTATTTATTATATATAAATGTATAAATATATGTAATTTAATCTTATGGGTTTTATTATACTTATTTAATAATTACCTTGACTAAAATTGTGAAATCGAAGAAAAATGAAAATATTTTAAGAAAACATGATATCAAAACACTTCAATTTCATCAATGTAAATTAAGTAATATAATAAAATCATTATAATGGATAAAAAGTTTTATATATGAGTTTAATTAAGATATATATAATTTTTTTTAATAAATATATGTTTATTATTTAGGAGGTGAAAAAGTGATGAAATAAAGCTGGAATAAAGGTAAGGGGACTCTCGAACCCAACTCCATTTCTTTGGGATACATCTCTCTCATACCAAATTTCAGTTTTGACATTCCTTTAATGTTTATTAAATATAATTTCATTGTTCTTTACTCTTATTTACAAGGATATACAAGTTTGAAACTTTGTTTTATGAAAAGTATAATGATTTTTCCCAAATAACTCTTGTTTCCAAAACACATCTTGACTCCTCTTGAGTTTGTTTCATCTTCCCTCAAGATTGATGATTGTTATACCATGTTTGTTTTACATTTTTTATTTCCAAACCAAAAATTTTATTCATGAATTTATTCTTTATAAAATTATTATGAAACTCATTTCTTTCCATGTGTTATTTTATGAAAACGATTACTATACATTCTATATGGAATGCATGAATATGTAAATGTTATGAAGTGAAAGGTGGGATGGAAACTATATATCCCTATAATTCATTGGGTAATGTGATGTATATCATGAGATAATGTGCAATATGCATGAACTGGATGCTATATTTGTTCAAAATTATGGTGTTATGATTGTGAAGATATGTTATGCATGAACATGATGCTATCTTTATTTACAACTATGTGTGGTATTTAACCACTAAGACATGATGATTCATTTTTATGCATTACCACATACCATGCCTTTATCCATTGTTTCCCTCAAGATGTTGATGATAATACTATTATAATGTTTTGATGATTATGATTATTCTCACTCATGTTATATTGATCATGTCCCTTATTCATCCTCTTACAGGGATTTTAGATCACCCCTTTCATTGTTGTATATCCTCTGGTGATTACTTATACTAAAGAGAATGCGAGGGCCACTAAGAAGATATAGAGGAAGGAATTAAATTATGTTTATATTTTATTATTTAAAAGTTAGGTATAATCCCAATTGTTCCATGACGTTAAACCTTGGGATCCTGGATTTCTATTTCTATAATGTTGTTTATCTTTAAAATGATGTAATAGTCATGTAAGAAAAATTACGATCGCTATAGCCCCTCCTGCCAGCAACATCATTCCTTTTTGCTGCATAGCACATTGATATGTCACCCTTCCATGTCATATAAGAAAATTGTGTGGGTAGATGGCTAGTTGATGGCTGAAAACACATTCATCACTCTTTCAAGCCTCTCAACCAGTGATACCATTAATGTCGTCACATTTTGCAACCTGGCATTCGCACTCCCGCGTTCTCCTGGTCACAAGGGTAACAATGTCACTAGTTAACATGCCACATAGCTCACCTGCCTACAACCCTTGCACCATTTTTTCGACCATCAGACCATGATAGGGAACCTCTCTTTCTAACATAAGAGATCTGAGTTGGTAGAGGGTTGGATGATATGTGTCAATGCACTCATCACTCGTTTAAACTGACCACCCGATGATGAATGTGGGATGTCATGTCATGCCACGAATCGAGCCACGTTGCACCGTTCATTTAGAATCATTATATAGCCCAACTACCTGACAATGGTGGCTTGAAGGTCTAGTGGCCCAAAGGCCCAAAGTTATGGCCTTAAAGTCCAAACCACGGGAATAGTATCACTGCTACACTACTTGCTAAATTACTACTTCAATACCTGCAAAAATCCTTCCCCCACCCAAATTTAAAATCAGGTTTTTCATTTCGGATTACAGGGTGATTACCAATAAGCCAAACCCTATTTTCATAAATAAATAATAAAAACTAAATTTAAACACAAAAGATAAATAAAAAATAAAAAATAAAAAATGAATAAATAACAATTTTATAAACATTTCAATATAAGAAATATTAAAATATAATCGAATAAATATAAAAGGTAAATAAATTTTAAATATATAAAATACAAGCATATTAAATTATTAATAATTAAATATTAAAAAATATATTTAAATACAAAAAATAAAGGATAAATTACTAAATAAAAATGAATAAATATTAATTGAATAAATATTTAAAAACAAAAATATTAAAATAGAAATGAATTGTTATAAAAAGTGAATAAATTTTAATTATGTAAATTATAAACATATTAATAATTTCTATATAAATATTAAAATAATGAATAAATCTCAAAAATATGAAAAGATTAAATACTAAAATTGAATAAATAATTTTAAAGGAATAAATATGATGAATTATTATATTATAGGAGTATTAAGAAAAATAATAAATAATAAATATATAAAATAAAAAACATTCAAAATGAATAAATATTAAAATAAAAAATAAATAATATTTAAAAATTTCAAAAATAAATTTTATAAAATAAAAATAACAATTAATTGAATATAAATATTAATAAATTATTTTATTTTTTTAATTGTCTAAAAAATAGTAGTAAAATCACTAAAATTATAGTTGAATGTTCATTTATAATCTAAATTTATTCTAATATTAGAAGTCATATTTTTTCAATTATTGATTTACACACACACACACCCAACCTCCCCCCCCCACACATATTTACACAGACAAACACACACATGCTTGTTTATTCACATATAAATGTTTGTGTGTGTGTGTGTGTGTGATATAGGTGAACCCAATGCATATCTATGTGTATCCAGCTATACACCAATACACATACACATACACTGACTAAGACACATACACATATACATACAGAAACATATATACACATATTCATATGCTTACACATACACATGCATACACATACACATGCATATACATACACTTACACATACATACAGATAAATTCACATACTTACACTTACACATACACAAACACACATGGAAATACATACACATAAATACATAAATACATACTTACATACATAGTTGCATACATACATACATACATACATCAATACATATGTACCAACATACATACATACATACATACAAACATACATACAAACATACATACATACGTATACACATACATACCTACTTACACACATATATACATACATAAATACATACCTACAAACATACCTTCATACATACATACCTTCATACATACATACCTAAATACACACCTACATACAAACATACGTACGTACGTACCTACTTACATACATACTTACATACCTACATACATACATACAAACATACATACATACCTACATACATACATACCTACAAACATACCTACATACATACCTACCTACCTACATACATACATACATACATACATACATACCTACATATATACATACATACATACATACATACATACATACATACATACATACATACATACATACATACATACATACATACATACATACATACATACATACATACATACATACATACATACATACACATAGACATACATATATACATACACAAAAATACATACACATACACTTACATGAAAATGAACACACACTTACACATACATACATTCACTTACACACACGCATCCACATAAAAAAACACACACACATGTAATCACATGCACGCACACACACACACACACTAATACACACACAGACAGATATATATATATATATATATATATATATATATATATATATATATATATACAAATCCATAAATATATATACACATTTGTTGAAATTCATACACATACAAACACATTCATACACATACACATAAACATTGACAGAGGCACAAACACAAACACACATAGACACATACATATATATAAATTCATACATGCAATCAATTTTTTTGAATGTTGAAGCTTTTGTGAGAGATGAAGATCAAGTGAAACCTACCTCAGAGGCTCATGGTCATTCAGATACACTGACTGAATCAAAGGGTTTTCTGGTTTCTAGGGCTAACATTTCTAGGGTGTTTATGGATCTCAGAGAAAGGGATTTAGGTTTACCTCAACACATCACAAAAAAAAGGATTATCAAAGTAGACGAAGCATTCATTAATGAGATAATTTAGGAATGTATGTTTGGAGTCACTGGTTAACTAATTTTATTAGGTGACTAGAATTGGAACTTTGGTGCCCTAAAATGAAGGATTGATGGTTTTTAGGGGTCATGTGATTGGAGAATTATTTCCATTGGGAAGGGTTTCTTCCATTTTATTTTTCCTTGGTTGATTTTAGGTATCGTGAATGAGACTCTTTCTTTATCCAACTCATGATATATACATTAAATCTTCAAGAATGGGATTATTTAATCAATATAAATAAAACCAATAAGTTGACTACATATATATGGAATAGAATTATAGGTCTTCATTGGTTTTGTTGGAATCATAAAATTTTATGGGATGTTGCTTCTGCTGTTAGTGTTTTGATTAGGATTTATCATGAAACTAAAAGAGTTATATATTTTCATTTTTCTAGAATGTTTGTAGAAATTGATCTTATATAAAAATTAATTGAATCTATTTTTTACAAAGGAAAATTATTTTGAACTTTTAATTGAAATTGAGAAAAGAGCCTCTTTTGTATGTCAAAAAAATTTATTGATCATACTATTGATAAATTTAAAATTGATTTGGTTTTACCTTTGGAATTACATTTGTGTATGGGTTATACATATTTAGACTATGGCGTAATCCCTAGTTTAATATTTTTCATTCGTAATGATCACAACAATAGGAAATCAAGATATTTATAAAGATGATATGGTGGGTGGGATCCTCTAAACTCCCATATGGGAAGTTATTAAACTAGAATCAAGGTAATTATGATGAAATAAAATGATATTATACCACATATTCCAATGTGGTTGCTAGTGATGATACCTAGACTCATATCATTGGTTGTACTGCCACTTCTTCCCTTGATGGATATGCTCTGGACATTTTTGATTGTGTAACTCAAGGTGGGAAAATTAGACGGGGTGACGTGGTTGATAACAAACTCAATAATTAAAATGATAGTAAGGATACTAGGTATGATGATGAATTACTAAATAAATAATATTATTCCTTTGGTAAATGAAAAAAATATCTAGTTTGCTTAGGAAAATTCTTAATGAATCCAAAAACCAGGAATGTGGTGTCTCCATTGGCTGGGAAGATGCCTCCTACGCAATGGCATAGTGTTTGTGTGGCCAATATATCTGAAAAAGTGTAGATAATAGATGATTCAACCTATAAACAATGATTCCAGTCATCTAAGTTGATCATGCGTGTCTTTTTTTCAAAACTATTTTTGATACATATCACCTTACATTTTTCCATCAAAAGCTTCAACTTCTACCATAACCTCAGAAATCCCCACCCATATATCATTATCCAAAAACGAACCTAGTATCACAACACATATGATAGATTGGATATAATATAGGGAAAATATAATATAATAAGATATAAAAATATTTAATTGGGAAACATGGACCTAAAAATAGGGCATTCATCCTTATCATATAAATGGGCCCTCTTATCCCCAACACAAGGCATTCAACCTTTATAAGAAAAAAATTACTACCATACCCAAAACATTATACTTATAAAATATTATTTATCTATATTAAATTAAATGATTCAATTATCATAGTTTTCAACTTTGGGTAACCTAAGGAATTAGCTCTAACGAGCTATTAAATTATTCAAACACACTCTCTAGCAAAAGCTTCTAGTTTCCCCAAACATAAGGAAGAGAAGTTTCATTATCAGGAATTTAATTTTAATTATCAACTAGAATCATATATTCATATATTTTATACATTTCCATTATCTCATGGAATAAGAAATTAAACTAAACATGAATCATGCATCAATTTGATTACTTCTAAATTAAAAGAAAAATAGTTTCATTTAAACATGCCTCTTTAAATACTTTTTCCAAAAAATAAATTATCGTCTTTACATTATTTAACCAATTTAATAATTTTAACATTCTAAAAATAATAATTACAATATGATAATCAATTCATAAAAACCTGATAAACAATGTAAGATAGATAGCATAATATCTAGTGAATTAAGAGGTAGACCGTTATCATGATAGAATAACACATGTGATCGCTAACCATAAATCATTAATTCATAAATATAGTTTATCCATTATTAGGTTTAATTAAACCATAACCCAAATATATAAACCATGATCAATTGGTTAATTAAACCATAACCCAAATTTATAAACCATGATCAATTTATGAGGGAATTTGTTTAAAGGTGAAGTAATGAATCCACCACCTAAAAGAAGTTTTCATTCTCCAATGAAAACAGAATAACAAAAAATATCTCTAATCACAGCTCTCAAAAGATAACTACCTACATCCGAGGAAACCTTGCCAAAATCCTACAAAAAATATTAATGTATGATCCATTATAATGATACAGATCAAAACTCAAATCATCGGAAGACAAATGGGTGGAAAACTAGATTAAATGGAGGATAAACCATAAGAAAAGAGGAAAAACTTACCTCAAACCACCAAAAATTGAACATGAGAATATTGGGATTAATTACTATTGAATGGGGATTCAAAGACTTTAAAAATAATCCTGGGTATACTAGGGATTTATAGGACATGATGGTAGAAAAATGGGTTTTTAAGCGGTCTCAAGTATTTAATGAAATTTTGAAAAATTGAAGACTATGATGTAACCTCCGGGAACACACCACAAAACTGCATTCTGAAGGGAAAACTATGTTGAAAATTAGAAGACCAAAGTAAAACGCCTATAAAATTGAATTAAATAATTACATATCACTACACATAATAGATCCTATGAACCCATGGAGGGAACCACTGTTTTGGGAAACCAACTATGCTGCATAACTCCATCACCAAAAGGGAGACTATGCCACAACACATGACCAAGTAAAAGTTTCCCAGAATTTTTAAAAACACCCTTAAGGGAACTATGTTGCCTCCATTCTATCCATGATATAGTATTTACTAGGCCTATAACATATCCATGCTCCATGACATAGAAAACCATCCATGCTACACCCCAACCTACCTCCACAGTATAGACATGTCAAAAATTAATGTGGATTTGATATCCTCCCTTGAGACCCTTCACATCATCACCTAAGAGCCAAATTTATA
The DNA here is from genome assembly GCA_963277665.1 of Viscum album. NCBI lineage: Eukaryota > Viridiplantae > Streptophyta > Magnoliopsida > Santalales > Viscaceae > Viscum > Viscum album. The sequence goes on along the minus strand of OY728123.1, from coordinate 1,039,058,028 downwards.
ACAACTACCCTTACAATGAAATAAAAGTATCAAAAATTTAGAATTAATTAACTCAAATTTTTCATTCCATAACACTATAAAACCTTCTTCATAACATCCAACACCCAAACTCACAAAGGAAAGGTATACTAAGGTTCAAGCCCTTACAATATCAATATTTATATAGTTAATTGGAGGGATGTAAAATTATTTTCACAATTATCACATAATTGAAACTATATATATTTGTATAACATGATTATAAAGCATTAATCAATTCATCATATCATGACCTATGTAAGGGAAATAATCTTCATAAACATTCAATCATTTCATCATAGCATAACTAGTCAAAATGAAACAAGTTTCCTAGAATAAACCATAATTAATAATAATCCATATAAAGAATTAAAATGAATGGTATATTTAGACCATATCTTTAGTCAATAATAGAAATCCATAAATTATGTTGATATAGATGAAAAATACTATTAGAATATTATTTTAACATTTCATTGAAAATAGAGAAAATACCTTTTTCTTTCAATATATATATAAATTAAAAATTAAAAAAATATTTAGAAAATATTTTATTTTAAAATAACCATTTAATATTGTAAAGGAATATTCAAATCAGAGAATATTCATGAATATGTAAAAATACTTTTTTATGGTAGTTGTTAAATTTAATATTTTGTTCAAGTCTTTGATAAAAAATACATTGTATAAAAAAAAGAAGATTCATTTTAAAAATTTTTATAGAAACTAAAACATGGGTGAAATGTATTTAATAAATAATTTTATAGTTTCAAATACATTCTTGAAAACATATTTAAAAAAATTTAGACATGGGAGAATAAGATCCTCAAACAAAGAGATAAATAGAGACTATTTTCCAGAAAACATTATTTCATACTTTAGAGTACTTAGAGAGAGAAAAATGAATGGAAATAACATAATATCCAAATATCACTAGATAAAAATAAAATACATGATATTTATGAGATATATATCATAAAAGTTCATTATTTGAAATTTAATCATAAATAATACTTGTAAAAAATTGATACTGTAACATAAAACCATTACCTCTGATCTGAATTTCTTAGTAAACGGTTTTAAACCCTTGAATAATAAATTTAAATTTATTATACATAAAAAATAATTTTCAATATTATAATACCATACATGGTTTACATTTAAAATTTTATCACCCATTGATTAATAATCATTAATTTTCATCATAATTACCGATTTTAACTCCTTCATTTTTTATGTATTTTTTGATTCAATAGTTATTGTACTTACAAATTAATCATGGCTACATCATCTATAGAATAATAATAATGATATAAATATCATTAATATATTAAATATATAAATATATATATAAATTTATATAAAAGTCATAAATAGAAAAATGAATTATAGTGTTCATAGAGACAATAGTCCGTATATTAGTATTAACACTGTTTTCAGTTTCTAAAAAAATATGTTAAGAAAGAGAAATAATATTTTATCATTGAAAAATCATAACTATACCATAAATATCATATATATATATATAAAATAAGGTATTACATATATCAATCTGTGACAGTGATGGAAAATGAATCATATCGCTATAAGGATGTGGTATTCCACACGTATGCTTGAACGATACTTTCATTTTCTCATTTGAAGTAAATGAGATGGAAAATTATTGTCCCAAAATAAGAATAAAATCTCAGAATATTTATTATATTGGATTAATTATTTCAGGTTGGATACAATATATTTATTGGAATCAGAAGAAGAAATAAATTTTGAATGAGTTAGGTATGTTGTTATCTCTTCTTTGAGCGAACTCCTTTTTCTTACACCTTAAGAATTATTAGGATGTTGTTTGGTTAATTATATGAGATTCATACTAAAGAGAAATAATCTAGGAAGGTTTTTTTTAGGTCATGGATGAGCTATATGGATATATTTTGGTAAATAAGGGTTGAGAAGAGGTTCCCTTTTAAAAGTGAGGAGAGGGGAACACATGTATTTACTTAATAGATTTAAATAATATAAAGCCATTTTCATGAAAAAGTGGAACAAAATGGATAGGAATTGGAGTATAATATGATATAAGGTCAAAAATTTATTCAAAAAATAATATTTATACAAGTTTAAGATCCATTTAAACCCTTATCTCTTAGTTTAACCCTCTGAGTAAACCCTTTTAACCTTAATCATATTAAACAATTTTTATTGTTTTTATTATTAATTATGAAAAAAAGTAAGTGGCATCATTAAAATATTTTTAAAATATGATTCAAAATATGGAATCAATTTTTAAAAATTCATTTTTATAAGTGCAAGAAATTAATTTTAAAATTAATTCTCAAAACACAATAAAAACAATTTCTTTTAGAAAATTAAATTTTATGCATAAAACTAACTTTACTTTCATTAATTTCATAATAAAAAAAATTAGATTAATTTTAAAATAATTGATTGATTATATAATATAAAATTTTAATTAAAATCATTAAAAAATGATTTATTTAATTTATTTAGTAAAAATACACTGCACATATAAAAATAGTTTTTTGAAAAATATTTTTTTTTTACTTTGAAATGTTTTTTCTTCATTATTTACCATTAGCTAACTAATGTGTGAATGACTATTCATAAATTATACATAAATTTAATTAAAATAAATATTTAATAGTGATCAACATAAAAATATATAACACTTAGAAAAATATATTTCTGTAGAGAAATAAAGGTTTTAACCATGGAATGATTTTATTAAAATTTAAGGATTATTTCATAGGAATTAATCAAAAAAATTTAATTAAGTAAACAATTTAAATTTATTTAATAATTTGATTAATACTATTCATAACTATCAATTAAATACCTAGGTGATTACTATCACATAAGATAATAATATTTCAATAGTATATTATGTTTCGTTTAAACTCAGTTTTGTATATAAGGAATGATATAAAGGAAATCACATTTATTTATATAGGAATATATAATAAAATATTCGAGCATTATATCAAGAATAAAATAATTAGTCTAGAAATATTACTTTTCCCATGATATATAACCAACTCCTGAATATTTTCTAGATCGATTCAACTACATAAGAATATTTTCCAAACTCTTCCTTCCAGATGTAAAATCTGATAGCAGCTTCTTTGGAAGTTGAAATTAAAAATTAGGTTTTACAACTTCATTCTGATCATTAATGGTTGAGAAAGAGATAGATTTAACATTCAACTAGAAATTCAGTTTATAAATTCTTTCATCAGGCTTAGTAAGACCTGACATAGACTAATTATAGCCTTTCCTTAACTATTTATATCTTTTCTCCATGCTAGTCACATATTCATCCATTTATTCAAATAATGGAGTTTTATCACTATCATCTAATGAATATAGACACATAATGTATCAAAAAAAATTATAAATTGGTCTAGAAGTTACCATATCCCTAAATAATTACTCATTCCCTAAAATTGTTGCACTAAATGTAGTGATATTCAAACTATCATAACTCTCCTAAGAACGTTTGGAAGTAATATCATCACAAACACTCTATATGTTCACCACTTTTAAAATTTAATTTCCTATATATTTCAGGGATCTTCTAGAATCTCTACCCTTATCATTTAATTTTTGACATCCTAACCATATAGGACCTCACTTATTACAATAATAAAAAATAATATTTGGGAAATATTTCTTATCATCACCTCTCCCAGACTTCTCATATCTATCTATTCTATCATTTTGATAATCCTAATTGAAATTATTCTTTTTAATAATCCTATTCATGAACCTTTAATGTTGAGAAAATTCAACTTAATTAAGTATCATATACCTAATATCATAATAATTCTTAGATATTTTCTATGAAGAATATGGATTAGAGTTAGTTTCTCCAAATAATTTAGAATAAAACATAACTCCACCATTATTTTGTTCCTCCATATCAGAAAATTACTTTAGTCTATTTTTATACTGCATCAAATTTCCCATATGGCCATTAAGAATCTATATAGAAAGATGACGATTATTATTAATCATTATTCTATTATATTCATATTACTTTTTAGGAATTCTTATAATATTCTACATAATATATTAATATGTAATATCCATATGAATATGCAATTATAATCCATTAAATATAGTTATAAAACACCAATAAATAAGGTAAACAGAAACTTCAAAAAGAAAATAAATCCCAATAATCTATATGTAGAAGTGCTCATCTAGTCTGCAAAAATCTCAATGTTTTGAATTTATCTATTTACATTTTCCTCCAAATTCTATTATCCATTAAAAAATTTCAAACTATAGATATTATTATTCAATTTAAAAATAGAATGTGTTATCTTGATACTCTAACTTCTCCCCATGATTAATATTCCCAATTTTATTTTTCAGAATCTTATAGTTTCTGACCATCATCAAAAAGTTTTCAACACTAGTGATAATTAAAAAATTCTTATTCGAATATATCCATCACTAATAATCAGTACTATTAAAGATAGTTGGATAACTAGGATCTATTTTCTGTATTTTTATAATGGGTAAACCATCTATAATAAAATAATAACATTTTCTTTACTATATGTTAGTAGAAGTAAAATGTGACAAATTACGATTCCAAATGCATTAGAAAAATATAGAGACAAGATCCCACACCAAATGTTTTCACAAAAATGAAATCTTCAAGTGGGGGAGGGGTGAATTGAACTTTGAAAAACTAAATAATTTTTCCACTATAGATATTATGTAGTTTGAAAGTAATAAGTTTTGAACTGATCAAAGTAAAATAGTAAACAAATATAGAATAAATAAAACACCTTAGAATTTAACACTTAACAAATATAAATAAATCAATCCAAATAAGAATAAAAAAATTAATTAAATGAAATGGAGTATTATATGAAAATCTATAAACTCATTTAAAATATACTAATAAAGGATATCAGTAGTTCTAATCAATTGAACTCTTAAATTTTATTCCAATGCAGTAAGAGGATTAATACCAATATACAATATTTATAAGTTCATATACCATGGAACTTCATTGATATAAATTATTGGACAGTATAAATCATATCCTATACATTTTTGACAAAATTTGAAAAGAAAAATCTCTTTCCCTGAGCTCCTCTTCGATCACAGGATAAATGAAAAGTCCTATACCTAAACTTCATCAAACTAGATGTTTGAAAGCACATATATCTATCCCTATAATCTCATAAATCACACATGAATCTATAAAAATAATTATGATATGAAATATTAGAGTTATTATAATAAATTCCCTTGAAAAAAATCTAAGTTCGCTCTAAAATACTCATAAAAAGGTAATCAATCAAAGAAATGATATTATTAAAAGATCTTGACTGATAGAATTCTAGTAGCTAATCATCAATGTAGTGGTCTCCAATTTATATAAATTGATATAAAAAAACCTAATTGTAAACTATATTGACTAAATGAACAACTGGTCACTTTATAACATCTTGTGAATCTTTTACCTGATCATTTAGTTTAAGTAATTTAGAAAACCTTACAATGATCTAGATATTACATGGATCTGAATAATATCCCTATAACATGTGATTCAGATGTTAATATTCCATGAAAAATAGAACTAACAAAACCTAAAGTAATTATAAGTTATAAAAAGAGTGTGCTATGATTCACTAAAACAATGGATTCAAAATGATTCATTTTATGAAAATGACTCAACAGGTTATTCTATAAAGAAGTTTCCAAAATACAGATGACTTTTTCTTGAGGAAGAAACACCCATACTATAATTCCACATCATTTATTAAGGTAAAAAGTATAGTGTCCTAATAAAAAAATCCAAAAAATGGATAATATTCTAATCTAATGATGCATCTCCTTCTGATATAATAGAACTATGACCTTGTCATGTCCAAGTGAGTTAGTTTCCCATTCCATAACTTCAATATCCCAATAAACAATTTTCCCATTATGTATGGTCCTTTAAAAAACTTTTCAAGATCAAAACCTCTATATTTCATTATTATCCACAAACATATATCCCCTATATGAATCCAAAACCATCTATAAATCTTCAACCATTTATCCAACTCATTCTAGGAAAATACCTTCAAAATGACCAAGATCGTGCCACGCTCCATTCATCTTTGGAAGTCCCCAATATAAAATCGGACAGAACCACCACCTTTTCTAATGATCATGAGAACTTAATAACCAACTTTTAGAAACAAAAATGTTATCTAATTATCATATTTTGAGTGATGAATCCAAAATCCAACAAAAAATATTTCTGTTGTTTGGAAAGCACATGGTAGAAAAATTATCCACCCCTTTTAGTTGAGGGTTTTTTAGAACCCCGATAAATTTCCCTCCGAAACAAATATTTCTGTCTAAAACATTTCCTACGAAACCATTTATTCATAATGATATATATATATAACTAAGAACTGATTAAATTTCATTGAACCATTATTCAAACTTATTAAATAGATCACAGTGTTCTAGTCAACTTTATAGTAGATCTATCCTTTTGGGTAATGCATTGTCTATCCGGGATACAACTCTTAGAACAATTCCTTATGTCACTTCCTATTATGGTTTATTATTATACAAAACACCTCACTTATAAATTAATCTCCATTAATGGAACATCAATATTTTCCACTTGTAATGAAAACCATATTCCATTAAAATTTGAGGTCTTCCCCATTGAATATAAATTCAGACCCTTCCCATATAAAATATAATCTTATAGAAATAATGATATCCCAATGAATCTGAAAACAATAATGGACCAAAAAAATCTTATATAAATCTTTATTGGTCTAAAAACAATGTTCAAAATTCCACCAAAGTAATTGAACATTCTTTTAATGATATGTTTATAAAAGTCTTTTGGAAGACCTAGACTCCCTAGTACCACCACTATCTTATGTGTGGTATTATTTTATCACCATTAATAAAGTTGAATAGAATAACCCCACACTGTTCTAATTGATATCCACACTAAAAAATAACGGTCCTTTTGAAAATTGATGTGCCACTAAATAGATAATTTTATTAAATATCTATTATAACTTGTTATAGATACCATCCATCAGAGGATCATAAGTACTATGGTAATACTTGTTAGTTAATTTGGAAACCACACCCAACTAAATCCCACTAATTCCATATTACATCGATGGAATTTGTGACTAGAAACTCAGAACCACCTAACTCTCTATGAATATAAGTATCTTATGTATGTTAACTTATAGAACAAGGAACTCAGAAGGGACTAAACTTCCATGAATCACCACTGTAAATTTAAAATCATGAACCAAGAAGGCTAAGAGCACTAGAAACCATGTTGATCGTATCCTTATATGGATTTTAGAAACATTATGGTAATCAAAAATATATTCTATAAATAATGAGGAAGTAGGAATAAACACAGAGTATAAAGGGAATAAGCTTAATACACAAGAATACCATAGTTTAGACAAAGTCCTACTCTATGTGTGAACACAATACATCTTTCATTATGGATATAAAATTTGTTACAAATGAACTATCCTTCTAGAAACCACATATAGCCTCATTTATAAGGGACCAAGTCCAGGTCCTACCAAAAAAATATAAGATCCTCTGGGAAATGATATTCATAGAAATGACCCACTACAATAATTACATGGGGAAGTTCCCTAATGGGAACATACACCACTCTACCCTATTCCAAATCATTTCTTGATTGACCTTAGGTTTTCACCACAAAAAACAAGACATCACCCTCTCTTCATAGATTATGTTTTTAGCCTCCAATAAGGTTCATCAGTAGTAGCACCTTTGAAACTTCATGGTCAACCCACCACTTGTTCACGGTGAATAGATATGCTCCATAACCTTAACTGATCACTGAGATGAACAATCAAGATTTGGATACTCCATTTCTTTTCTCACATTTATATAATTTCGTCCAAACATTTCCTCTAGTTTCTTTATGTCCAGAGAACATTTTAATAACCTACGTTTAGAATAATATTTTCAAAGTCTTTAAAATAATATAACTTAGACATTGAAATACCAAGAATACTCTTATGTGTGACTATTTTAATCTCATTTATCATGATTATGAGAATTAGTTGATTGGAGACTTCTCCACTCCCTACAGAACTTCCATGAAACATCTAGGACATTTTCCTACATCACTTTCTATGGATGTTTTGGCCAATTTAACTCCCCCTATACTGTATATAGACTTTACTTCATTAATGTGTACTTATCTATCCATGTTCCTTATATATATTTTCAAGAAGAAAAGTTTTGTAAGTTCTATCGTCTTCTTGAGAAAACAATTCTCAGAACAAAACCAAAAAAAGATCACATCACATGAACCCTATCCATATAAAAGAAACCATTATATGTCACTTATATAGGTATTACTATATATTTCCTTAATTTATCTCTATTAAGATCCAATATTTCTTACTAATCATATCGGATAATACATTATACAATGATTTAACTTAATTGATGACATGTTTAATAGTTTACTCATACACCCCTAATTATCTTAGCCTCAAAATTGGTATAATAAAGGTATTAAAGTATGAAAATTTTCATTCTAGTTATATTTCCAACTTTAGGTTATGGAAGAAAAGATTAATGATGATAGGGGACATATAGGAAAGAAAAAACTGAATGCTAAATCTCATGGGATGATTAAACAAATGAAGAAATATAATGAATATCCAATATTGTGTGTTCATTATTTTACATATGTTTCTAACCATGATCACAATGAAATGTGGGGAAGTGTAGAAGTTCAAAAATTGGTGGTTCAAGGATCCCTATACAAATTCAAGAAAGTAGTGTCAGATAAAGAGGGATTCTAATTGGTTATTCCTCAAAAATCCAATCTAAATAATGCACAATTGTAGGTTGTGTAGGATTTGGAATATACGGATCTAGTTCAAGATGGAAATATAAGGAGTAATTTCATCTTTGAGGGTAAAAAGTGGCCCTGGCCTCCTCATTTCACCGTTGTTAAGAAAAATGCATATATTGATTTTATTAGGGATTCATGTGAAGAATGTGTCAAGTAATGTGCATGAAACACCCGTATTATACCTCTGTAGAATCTCAATGGAGAAATATATATTGTTAGAATCAGATAGGATGAAGTAGAATCGTATTTCTAATAGCTTGATGCTACTTTATCTATGATGGAAGCAAACATATTTGGTTTCAATTATTACATAGTAGTGAAAAAATTGTTATATATTATTCAGGAATATGGACTACATTCCATCCAAGAAATTGATTTTAAGGATTTATCCTAGAAGTTTAGGATCTATTACACTCCAATGAGATCATCCAATAACTCATCATATGATGAATATGAGGTTCCCTAAATGGAAAAGACAGGGATATAGGGTCAAATTATAAAAGGAATAGGAGGAAACCCAAGGAATTTGGGATCTCAGAATTAGTTTATCCTTCTTTTGTATCCTTTCAGGTTAATGTGGATGAATTATATGATGTATTACCAATGAAATATATACAATATGTGGTATACTGGTTGTTCAACACACATAAAACACATTTTTTCCCTCATGAATGAAATCAATATATCTATACAAAATCATTACATATCACCAAAATCTATAAATATCCAAAATGACCATTAATTAGTGATATATCAAAGTCACACTTTTATGGGATAATTAACTTCATGTAATATATTCATCCAATGTAAAATAATGATAAAATGGATATTCCTTTTTTATAACATGATACATTTTATATTTTCTTAATCTTCTTTAATAATGCTACAAAAACCATAAATATGATTTAATATAATCATATCCCATATGATATACTCCCAAAGAAACATTATGTGTGCTATATTTTTTTTATGGATTTTTAAACCCATCACATCAAAAATATATTTCCACTCACATATCCATGTGACTTTTTGATAAATCCTCTTACTAAACTCCTTCAATGGGTTAATAACTCTCATGAAATTTTGTTTGAATAATGGTGATATTAGGACTGATAAGAATCATGTTTAAATATTTGAACATTATATTCAAACTTGTTTAATTTAAAAAAATCAAATGTTATGATATTTATTTATAATATCAATATCTTAGAATGTTTCCATTGAAACTTTTCTTTGATATCATTTGGTAAATAAATTAATTGTAACATATTATATTAAGTTTATTATTTATTGATATATCCATTACTAATTTAGGACATAAAGTAAAATTCAAATTAATTTTATTGAAGAAAAATAATTTATTTGTTACAATTTTTACTTATCCAAGTTCAAACATACTTCCACTATCATCTTATAATTTTTTAATATATTTTCATAACACACAAACTAATTTGCGGGAAAAAATAAAATTTATTTTTTTGTGGGATTTTATAACCATAAAATATATGTTATTAAATATGTTATTAAATTGTAGGGCAGTGGTATCTTTTCCCTCATATTTTAAGAAATAAATTGGATAAACTCCTTCATCCTAAATAAAAAAATATCTTTTTTTGAAGAAATATTATAAAATTGGATGAGTTTTCAACCATGTGTATCAAAATAAACCACCCAATTTTTATTAAAAATAACATTTTATTTATATCCAATATTATTCCATAAAATTGATGGAAAATAAGATAAAATACACACCCTTAATTAAAAATACATTTAACATTGAAATAATTTGTTCTAATTACCACATTGATATAAGGCCCCGGCCTTAAACCTTACTTAATATTGAATTAAATGAATAATTCACATTGAGGATCTTTTCAGGTTTAGAGTTTTAGATAATTAGGTCATAACTATTACATCTCAAAAGATTACATAGTAGACACTTCTACTAAGTTTCCATAAAATAAAAAAACACTTAAAAAGAAACATGTCTAGTTCCATGTTTTAGGTAGAATGAATTTCCCTTGATCCCATCCTTGACCCTATTCCACGTTAAGTCCTGTGAAAAACATTTCAAAAAAACTTGGGGTGAGTATAAAAAGCTCAGAAAGGGATACACAAAGAATGAAAACTATTATATTTTAAAAGCAACAAGTAAACCATGTAAACCTTATCAAAGTAATACCTTTAACCTTTAGGAAGTAGTAAAAACTCTTCACTGAATAAAATATCATTACTTACCATTTTGTAACCAAAATATTACCATAAAACCCATATAAAGAACACATAACATATAAAGGTAACTTGGGACATAAACATACTTAAATGGAATAACCATATGGTCGACTTCCACACATACTTAATAGAATAGCCATACGGCCGACTTCCATACATACTTAATGGAATAGCCATACGGCCGACTTCCATACCCAATGCATTGGAGGTTATAACATAACCACCTGTTCTGGTATTCACGACACCACCTGTCATATAGTTTATCACGTAACCACCCGTCAAATGTCCAAGTACCATCATTACACATAAAATATTGAAAATATAAACATTTCAATAACAGCATTTAATTTTCAATCAAAATAAGTAATTCCAAGATATTGAATCAAGCAATCCATTTTCAAAAATCATTTAAAAGAGATTTTTGAATCAAAGTGTCCCATACAACTTTGAAGCTTTTATTGGAATTATAATTTTAAAACATTAATGTCCATATAAATAAATACTGAAAACCATTTTGAAATCATAGACATTAAAGATAAATATTTATAATAATAAATCTTTACAACAATTAAAATGATATTTTTTTTGTTAATGAGTTTTTAAAAAAATGAGAGACTCTTGAATACAAATAATTGCGGAATAACATCTAATCTGAACTTTATAATATCATGAGAATAAATGGATTCATGATATAATATGTCAAAGGTCAGTATAAACACCATATAAGAGTGAATTGGTGCATAACAACAATGAACTGTCAATGGAAATGTAAATTGACATGGAATCCATTATAAAGATGGTATCCTTAAATTAAGGATAAATCTATCACATAATTATGTGTGAGAAATAAAAATACACCCAATATAAGTGGTTATTAAGTGTGAAACAATCAGAGGACATTCACACATATTCATAGGATGACATGTTCAAGAAGTACAAGTTGAACCCAAAGAAATTGAAATTGGGTTAAGATGATCCCTTGTAAAAATTAGACAGCCTTACGACATCACTTCAAAATTCAGAAAATTAATAGATGAGAGAGTGAATGGTATCTCATCACTTGGACATAAAATTTACATCAATAAGGATATATAATAACATATCCCAACATAATAAGATGTAAATTAAAATACATAACAAAATAAGTCTTTTAAAAAGAGAAGGGTGAAAGGTCCCCTTACCGAGTTGGGTAACATTCGAAACGTACACCCCATGGAAGAAGGGTCATACAATGAAGATGTAAATACCCATAAATGAAATTATACTACACAAAGTGTATAATAATGGGCAGTATATACACCACTCAAAGGAAATAGTGGCAAACGTAGCATAAATGTCATGGGAATAAAAGTGAGATGAAAAATCCCTTATGAAAACTCAGCAGCCTAACAACGCCATTTAAAACATCCAAAAATGGATTTATGAGATAAAATAGGGTATCTCATAATATGGCCATAAAAATTACAGTATGAGGAATATAGAAGAATATCCCCAAACATAAGAAAGATGAGCTTAAAGGAAATGACATAAAAGAGAGTACTTAAAAAGAAAGAGAGAGGTTGGATCTCTTACGAAAATTCGGCAGCCTAACGACGCCACTCAAAACATCCAAAATGGATTGATGAGAGGAGTAGGATCCCTTAGCTCAAGTCCAACTTGTCTTGTTCGTTTCTTTATATTCATGAATAATAAACTTTGGTCAATTTATAATTTCTTAAGGACCTTTTATAATGATTATTATTTAGTTCATATCACATATTTTAATGTTATAATAATTGGTTAATAATATGAGTTCATATCAGACGTTTTTGTCGATGTTTGGTACATGAGTCAAAAATTGAACTTGTTGGAAAATAATTTTCCATGTAGTCATAGGTACATCATATCCAGAATAGTATTGATGTTTTAAATAACATATATATCCAGTATATATTCATTTTATACTATTCCATATCATTTTGAGATAAAAATTTAAAAGCACCGTTCATGGAGACGGTAGGCCGTACGTACGCATGAACGCTACTTTAATTTTTTTGTCATATTAATGGAATTAAAACAAAATGAGAGAGAGATATATATATGTTATAATTCCAAAATGATATCCATCATTTAGATGTAATATATTACATATATATCCATTATATATATGTACTTATAATAGTACATAACATTTTGAGATAAGAAATGAAATGTACCGTTCGTGGAGACAGTAAGCCGTACATACGCATGAACGTGTAAGAACCGAGTTTTTGCTGAGAAAGACTTTGGAATATTCTTAATAATATTCCATAGCAGTGCCTTCAGACAGCGTGCGATTCTGAGCCCCGGAGTGGCCGAAATTAAATTTTCAGTGCGTTCACACTGGATACACTAAATAAATGGGATAACTCCTAAACAGAGTTCCGGATCAGAGATCAGAGTGTACAGATGGGTGTGGAATGGAGTTTTTATCCTAGAAATGACATAAAACTTGTCGGTGCGGGACGTTTGGACCCCTCGCCCGCTTCTGGAACGTTAAACGGATTAATTAATTAATTAATTCATTCATTTAATGGAGAAACGCAGGTATCTCTTTAACAGTGGCTCAGATTGTAAAACCGAGGGCACCTTTGAGTTTGGAGCGTGCCATTTACCCTAGGAAGGGTTTAAGTTTCGCGGGCGCAGGCCGTTTGTGAAAAATGGCTCCAGGGGCGTTTTCGTAATTTAGCGGCTTCAGACGTCAAATTTTATAACTTTTGAACGGGACATCAGATTAAAATTCCGAGAACTCCGTTGTGCTCGGGAGGTGTTGTTTACCCTAGGGGAGGCTTAACCTCGACCCCGTCGGGAGTTCGGGTTCGGGCCGACGGGCGGGTGGTTAAGCGTTTTCTATTTAAACGCTTAACACACCCACCTCCCTCTTCTCCTTACCCTTCCCCCTGGCAGCCCCTCCTCTCCCTCTCCTCCTCCACCTCTGGCAAGATGGTCCGGCGAGACAGCTCCGACGAGGCATGGTGGCCGGCGGATCGTCGCGAAGCTTCGGGCGAAGCCCCGCGAGGTAGGATGTTGCGTTGCATTTTCTATTCCCGTACCTATTTTGAGCTCGTTTTTCACTGTCTATTCCTCATCATAATTTTGATCAAATCACATGAATACGTATTAGAGTTAATTCCCTCTTCAACGCATCTTTCGGATTCAAATTCTGAGCTCCGTGGCATCCGCAATGATCCGACGAACTTTGCGGGTTTTCGGTTTCCGGCTGGTTCGAGCGGCGGCGCGGCGAGGGCAGACGGCATGGAAGGGGTGTCCGCGGGTGTCCGGTGGAGGCGCTGGGCGCTGCAGGGGTGTCTGGATGAGTGTCCACGGTGCGGCAGGGGTGTCAGCGTGGGTGTCCGGCGGGGGTACTCGGGCGTCGGCTGGGGCGTCTGGCGGAGCGCCCGGCGAGGCACGGTCGCCAGGGAGCGGCGACCGCGGGGTCGCGTCGCGCGACCCCTGTGCGGCGACAAAGACCCGCGCCGCGCGAGTCTTCGCGCGGCGGCCACGACAGGCCCTCATGGCCTGTCTGCGTGGGGGACCGAGTGTCCGCGGCCGGCCCGCACGGCTAAGTCGCGGGCCGGCCTAGGCCGGTCCAGCCCCAGGGGTTTTGCCCCCTCGGTGTTCGGACACCCGTACTTTCCACTACGGGTGTCCGTTTTGAGTGCCGTCTGTGGCGGTGGGACCGCATTCACGAGACAGTCTTTTTGATATGGTTTCTGGAATTTTTAATTCTTGAAACGAGGGGTCGCGGAGGCGCGACGTGTTCTTAAGTGGGTGAGCGTAATCCCCGAGATTCTTGTTTTGGACGGCGCGGATGCGTCCGACGTCCGTTTTGAGCGCCGTCAGTGGCGTTGGGACCCTGGCATCGAGCCGCAGGTTTGTAGGGCGGTTTCAGGCATTGAGGCCGAAGATGAGGCACGGGCCCCGCGGCCCGTCTTTTGAGCTGTGTGCAGCCAGTAGCGACTTTTTCCTCAAACGTCCATTCGGGGCATGCGAGCAGTCGATGTTGGGTGTTTTTCCGAGGGCAAAACATTGGCGCAGTCTGCTCGCTGTAATTCCACACGATGGTGCGGGCCCCGCGAGGGCCGTTTCGGGAGTTGACAGTGATTTCCAACTTTATCACCGGGCGACCGTTTTGGACAAGTGAATAGTCCATTTCGTTTACTTTTTTCAAGAGGATCGCAACGGTGCGATCTGTTAGTTGTGTTTCTAGACCGGGATGTAGGTCCCACGTGGCACCGCTCGTGTGCGGTGCGCCGGGATGCACCTTTTTCTACAGATATCTGTTGCACTCAAGTGAGTAGTGCTTCTGATGTGTTTTCCCGAGGGGATCGTAATGGTGCGATGCGCCCCACTGTTTTCGAGGCCGAGGCTCAGATCACGGGACGCCGTTCGGGCGTGAGGCGGTGTTGGTGAATTTTTCGTCAGATATCCATTTGAGGCGAGTAAGTAGTCTATCTCGCGTGTTTTTTCGCGGGGATTACAACGGTGCGATCCGTTGGGTTGTGTGGAGCCTCTTGCGCGATCTTGTTGAATGTGGAATGTGGAAGGTGCTCTAGTGGTGGTTCACCCTACCTTGTTTTAGCGGACCCTTGGCGTGTGATCGTGCACTCTTGGGGGAGTGATATAATTAGTCCATGAGATGTGGTCGGCCGTGCCTGGGCCTTGGAGGTGGAGTTGTTAAGTCACGCCTTCGCGTTGACGTTGGGTGTTGCGTGCACGATAGCCTTTGGGCTGGAACGAGGTATACTCCGGAAGTATACGGGAGCGCTTGGAGGTACGTGTGGTTGTTTGTACCTGAGGATGTTTGTGCGCACAGTTGGGGTTGACTTGGGGCCACACGTCATGTGGGCCCCATGTGTGTGCCGAGATCTGCTTTGCATACTTAACCTCTCGCGACGTAGAGGGTCCCTCTGCGCTCGTTTGTTTGACCAGAAGGGTGGAGTTTTCCCCTGGCTTTGTGGTCGTTTGTTTGGATAGTAGGGAGGAGTTTTCCCCTGGCCCTATGCTCGTTTGTTTGACCAGTAGGGTGGAGTTTCCCCTGGCCTGGTGCTCTTTTGTCTGACCATCATGGTCGAGCGGTCTCCCCCTGGTCTTGTGCTCGATGGTTTGGATGACAGAGATGGTTTGGTTCCTCTGCTTCTTTGGCTGTGAGGGGTTTCAGTACTGTGCCCTTTCACCGGACTGTGACACAGTCTGCGACTACGAGTGTCCGTGCAGCATGGGTGTTTTCCCCACTTTTTGGGATGAGGTGTATCGGTCCGCTTCGACAGTGACTCAGCGGATTGGAGCGGGATCGCCTTGTGAGGCCTGGGGAGTTTCTCCCGTTGCTCCGTGTTCCCTGGGAGAGCTTGTGGTTTCGGTGTGACCAACACTTTACGCGGGCACCGATCCTCTACCCAGGAGGTTGTTCCAGTAGGGATGAGGTTTTTCCAGCAGGGCTGAGGTTGTTCCAGCAGGGTTGAGGTTGTTTCCAGCAGAGCTGAGTTTGTTTCGAGTGGGGCTCACCAGTGGGTTACCATCCAGCAGGGATGGCCAGTACAGTGGTCCCCGATGTTGGGCTTACCTCCAGCTGGGCTGGGCAGTGGTCCCCGATGCCGGGCTTACCTCCAGCTGGGTTGGGCAGTGGTCCCCGATGCCGGGCTTACCTCCAGCTGGGCTGGGCAGTGGTCCCTGATGCCGGGTTACCTCTAGCTGGGCTGGGCAGTGGTTCCGTCACCGACTTTAGCCGGGTCACCCTCCAGTGGACTAACCTGTTACGGGACTGGGCAGTGAGGCACCCGTCGACTTTCCGAGTCTCCCTATAGTGGGAACCCGTTGACTTCCAAGGATCCTCCAGCGGGGCTGGGCAGGGGGTCGCCTGTCGACTTTGAGCAGACCTCTCGACTGCGGGGCAGTGACGAGTTGTGGTTGACGTTCCCCCAGAACTCTCAAGTACGGGGAGCACTTTCCCCCACCAAGACGCGTCCTTGTGAAGCGACCTAAAACCGTGCGGGCGAGTCAGTACTGCCTAAAGCGGATAGTGTCGAGGTGTGGTGATTGAGCGCCTTGGCTTGCGGTTCGGGGCGGATGCGCGGGATGCTGGGCGTTGATGGAGTTACTTCTGGGACTCTTGGCTACTCTTTCATGGGATGAGCTATGGGACGAAGATCCCATTACGAGTTTGTTCGGGCTTCTTTACAGAGCATACATATGTATATAACTTTTTTCTGGCACCCACATCTTGGGTTTGGCTACTCTCCTTCTAGGAGAGGCGAAGACGTGCGGGGTATGCCACGTGCTTTCCATGTCTAGATTCTCATGGTTGGACGAGTCTACTCTCCTACTATAGGTAGTGAATACTCGACGAGAAGTTCATCTTCTCACCGTTTCCAGCTCCTTGGGTCTGGATGAGTCTACCTTCTTTCCTCTTGTTGGGTTGAGCTGGACTCTTTAGTGCACTCCTTGTTGTACTCCTTTACTTTTCTATTCGCTCTACTGCTCACCCTTCGGTACCTCCTTTTGTTGCTCCCTCGAGCCTTCGGGGTATCCTGTTGAGTATTTGTATACTCACCTCTACTTGGGCTTTTCCCGCACTTGGTGTGCCCTTGCAGACGACGGACAGGTGGAGCGTGACTTCAGTGGAGCGTAGGAGCTTGGGAGCTTGGACCGCGTGCGGTGGTTGTGGCCGGGTTCCAGGTGGGAGACGCATCAGTTTTTTATTTTGTTTACCTGTTGCCGGGTTGTGGCACTTTTTGGTTGGGCGCTTGTTTTGCCCCTTTTCTTTTCAGTTTGTACTTTGTACTTGTAGAGGTCGATGCACTTTGTGGTATTTATATAGCGGTTTCCCTTTCCTTTTCTTTGCTTGTCTTTACTTTTACTCTGCACTGTTGCATTGAGTTTGCTGCGTATGTGTGTACAGGTGCATAGGCAAAGGCCTCCCTGAGTTATTGTGCCTTCGGCGCTGGTCTCCAGCCCCTGGCCTATGGAGGCGGGCTTGGGGTAGTTGTGGCTCGAGCCTGGGTAGGGTCGGGTCATGAAAAAGTGGTATCAGAGGTGGTTCGTTCCTTGGGATGCTGTTCGGACGTCCCTAAAACAGGAATTGGATGGGATTTAGGGCAACAATGTTAACGTGTCTCGAGAGCGGCTCTCAGGCCAGGGAGTCCAGTGATGGTGCGATGACCGACTTATCCATTCACCAGGACCTTGATAACACACTTGTCGACTCGGCATGATGAGACACTTGTTGCAGGGAAAATTGGTTTGTGAATCACATAGGACTGAGTCTTGACTGTCCTTCTTGAGTCAGCTCCCCATCTTTGTTGTTTTTGGTATATACATATATGCTCATCTGACCGCGACACTCCTTGATAATTTTCAGGATGTCTCCGCGAGGACAGCCAGCCAGGATACCCGCTTTGGTTCGTGACGACGACCCTGTGAGCTACGAGGCCAAAGTCCAGGACCCATCATGTGAGCCCCTTTCTCCGGGTGGGCTGGTAGCAGCACCCCCACCTGTTGAGCAGCATGCAGTTTCAGCAGAGCAGTCTGAGCTGGAGCACAGGTTGAGCACGCTCCGTGAGTTCCAGTGGCAGAGACCGCTGAGGTTCAGTGGTGAGCCAGACCCTCAGGCAGCAGAGGTTTGGCTCGAGGCAGTGGTTCGCCTTTTCAGGCTTGTGCAGACGCCGACAGATCAGAGAGTGGCTTTGGCAGCCACCCTTTTTCGTGGAGCAGCTTGGCGTTGGTGGAGTCTGGTGACTCAGTTTCTTGACGAGTTGTCACTTTCGTGGGATGACTTTTAGTTGTTGTTTCATGAGGAGTTTTTCCCCTCCTGCTTTCGCTCCGTTCGGATTCAGGAGCTCCTGCAGTTTCAGTAGGGGGGGATGACGGTGGCCGAGTACGCGGCTAGTTTTGCAGACCGTGCACGCTTTTACCCGGATTTGGTCCATGAAGACAACCTCCGAGCGTGGAAGTTTTATCAGGGTCTTCGCCGAGAGATTCGTGCTGTCATAGTACCTTTGGTAATTTCCACATATGCCGGGGTGCTAGAGCAGGCGCTCGTGACAGAGGGCTTCCTGTCGCGTTCTAGTGTTGGTGGTGGAAGCAGGCACGTTGGAGCCGAGACGTCTGTCGCAGCTAGTGGGCGTCGGTAAGCAGGACCTCGACGCAGGTGGCTTTCTGACAACCGGACTCAGGGGCGTGGTCGTACACCACAGTGGCGCCGGAGGGCACCAGTGCAGACCAGAGAGGGTCGGTGCTATTGTTGTGATGGGAGAGGTCACTTGGCACGAGACTGCCCAACCCAAGTTGCTGGGAGCTTCGGGCAGGCAGCAGGTGCACCACCACGACAGAGGCAGCGCCGTGATCGGAGTAGTTCCCAGAGAGGTGGTGCTAGAAGAGGAGCGGGAGGATCTGGTAGTGGTGGGCGACGTTACGAGGTCTTCCCATCACCAATAGGGGGTCCACGTCAGGCTCCAGGAGCTGACAGTTGGGACCACGGGCAGCCGCGAGCTTTGGATGTCTACGATCCTGAAGAGCATGAGGAGATAAGAGGTATGCTCTACAGCTCTTCTACCTTTGTGAAGTAGAATTCTTAGACTCTGTGTGTGATCTTCTTTCCTCCCTGCTCCTTGTTTGATGTGTTACCAGGGTGACGCAGGGCGTCTGGTGTGACCCTGTGTTGGTAAGGAAAAAGGCGTGAGACCTTTTCCTTTAGTTGATGGTGTTGA
Source organism: Viscum album (assembly GCA_963277665.1). Lineage (NCBI taxonomy): Eukaryota > Viridiplantae > Streptophyta > Magnoliopsida > Santalales > Viscaceae > Viscum > Viscum album. Next base: position 1,039,038,129 of record OY728123.1, on the reverse strand, counting down.
CTCTTTTGCCTTTTGAGCGTGTAAGAGAGCATCAACTGTGGAACCTTTCCTGACCAGATATCCTTGGCTATTTCACCATATGGATATTCTGAAGGAGGGAATCACCAGGCCTTGTTTCAGGTGCGGGCGGTGATTCCAGTCGCGGCGTGCGACGTAGAGGTTTGACCGGGGAGGTGAGCTACCCCCGAGGGACTTCGGGCCGCTTGAGACCGTGCAAAGGGATGGCGAGGTACCCTACCGCCTTGCCCTAACCCCAAAGTCTGGAGTGGGTGCACGACGTCGGCATGGGCCGACCTCTCGTGAACGGATCAACGCGTTGGTCTGTGTGTGGTGACGCAGAGTTGTGTGTGGGTTCTTCTGGGTATGGGAAAGCCAGGTGTGGGATTAGTACCCTATGTTGCTCCCTAGTTTTGCTTTTCGGGGACGAAAATCTTGAAGGAGGGAATAATGTAAGAACCCAGTTTTTGCTGAGAAAGACTTTGGAATATTCTTGATAATATTCTAGAGCAGTGCCTTCAGATGGCGTGCGATTCCGAGCCCCGGAGTGGCCGAAATTAAATTTTCAGTGCGTTCACACTGGAAACACTAAATAAATGGTATAAATCCTAAACGGAGTTCCAGATCAGATATCCGAGTGTACAGATGGGTGCGTAATGGGGTTTTTACCCTAGTAACGACATAAAACTTGTCGGTGCGGGACGTTTGGACCCCTCGCCCTCTTCTGGAACGTTAAACGGATTAATTAATTAATTAATTAATTCGTTTAATGGAGAAATGCAGGTATCTCTTAAAAGGTGGCTCGGATTGTAAAACCAAGGACACCGTTTAGTTCGGAGCATGCCGTTTACCCTAGGAAGGGTATAAGTTTCACGGGCGCAGGCCGTTTGTGAAAAATGGATCCAGGGGCATTTTCGTAATTTAGCGGCTTCAGACGTTAAATTTTATAAGATATGAACGGGATCTCGGAGTAAAATTCTGAGACTACCGTTGTGCTCGGGAGGTGTTTTTTACCCTAGGGGAGGCTTAACCTCGACCCCGTCGGGAGTTCGGGTTCGGGCCGACGGGCGGGTGGTTAAGCGTTTTCTATTTAAACGCTTAACACACCCACCTCCCTCTTCTCCTTCCCCTTCCCCCTGGCATCCCCAAATCTCCCTCTCCACCTCCACCTCCGGCGAGACGCTCCGGTGAGAGAGCTCCGGTGAGGCGTGGTGGCCGGCGGATCGTCGCGAAGCTTCGGGCGAAGCCCCGCGAGGTAGGATGTTGCGTTGCATTTTCTATTCCCGTACCTATTTTGAGATCGTTTTGTACTGTCGATTCCTCATCAAAATTTTGATCAAAGCACATGAATACTTATTATAGTTAATTCCCTCTTCAACGCATCTTTAGGATTCAAATTCTGAGCTCCGTGGCATCCACAATGATCCGCCGAACTTTGCGGGTTTTCAGTTTCCGGCTGGTTCCAGCGGCGACGCGGCGAGGGCGGACGGCGCGGCAGGGGTGTCCACGGGTGTCCGGTGGAGGCGTTGGGCGCTGCAGGGGTGTCTGGAGGAGTGTCCACGGCGCGGAAGGGGTGTCCGCATGGGTGTCCGGCGGGGGTGCTCGGGCGTCGGTCGGGGCGTCTGGCGGAGCGCCTGGCGAGGCACGGTCGCCAGGGACGGCGACCGCAGGGTCGCGTCGCGCGACCCCTGTGCGGCGACAGACCCACGTCGCGCGGGTCTTTGCGTGGCGGCCACGACAGGCCCACGTGGCCTGTCTGCGCGGGGGACCGAGTGTCCGCGGCCGGCCCGCGCGGCTAAGTCGCGGGCCAGCCTAGGCCGGGCGGACCGGCCGGTCCAGGCCGGTCCAGCCCCAGGGGTTTTGCCCCCTCGGTGTTCGGACACCCGTACTTTCCGCTACGGGTGTCCGTTTTGAGTGCCGTCTGCGGCGGTGGGACCGTATTGACGAGAAGGTCTTTTTGAGATGGTTTTGGGAATTTTTAATTCCTGAAACGAGGGGTCGCGAAGGCGCGACGTTTCCTTAAGTGGGTGAGCGTAATCCCCGAGATTCTTGTTTTGGACGGCGCGGACGCGTCCGACGTCCGTTTTGAGCGCCGTTAGTGGAGTTGGGACCCTGGCATCAAGGAGGAGGTTTCCAGGGCGGTTTCAGGCGTTGAGGACGAAGATGAGGCGCGGGCCCCACGATCCGTCTTTTGAGCTGCGTGCAGCTAGTAGCGACTTTTTCCTCGGACGTCCGTTCGGGGCGTGCAGGTAGTCGATGTTGGGTGTTTCTACGAGGGCAACGCGTTGGCGCAGTCTTCCCGCTATAATTCCGCACGATGGTGCGGGCCTTGCGAGGGCCATTTCGGGAGTTGACGGTGATTTCCAGCTTTATCAACGGGTGACCGTTTTGGACAAGTGAATAGTACATTTCGTGTACTTTTTCAAGATGATCGCAACGGTGCAATCTGATCGTTGAGTTTCAGGACTGGGATGCGGGTCCCACGTGGCACCGCTCGTGTGCGGTGCATCAGGATGCACCTTTTTCTCCGGATATCCGTTGCACTCAAGTGAGTAGTGCTTTTGACCTGTTTTCCCGAGGGGATCGCAATGGTACGATGGGCCCGACTGTTTTCGGGGCCGAGGCTCGGATCATGGGATGCGGTTCGGGCATGAGGCGGTGTTGGTGACTTTTTCGTCGGATATCCATTTGAGGCGAGTAAGTAGTTGATCTCGCCTGTTTTTCCGCGAGTATTACAATGGTGTGATCCGTTAGGTTGTGTGGAGCCTCTTGCATGATCTTGTTGAATGTGGAATGTGGAAGGTGCTCCAGTGGTGGTTCGCCCTACCTTGTTGTAGCGGACCCTTGGCGTGTGATCGCGCACTCTTGGGGGAGTGATATAATTAGTCCACGAGATGTGGTCGGCCGTACCTGGGCCTTGGAGGTGGAGTTGTTATGTCACACCTTCACGTTGACGTTGGGTGCCGTGTGCACGATAGCCTTTGGGCTGGAACGAGGTATACTCCGGAAGTATACGGGAGCACTTGGAGGTACCTGTGGTTGTTTTTACCTGAGGATGTTTGTGCGCTCAGTTGGGGTTGACTCGGGGCCACACGTCGTGTGGCCCCCACGTGCGTGCCGAGATCTGCTTTGCGTACTTGACCTCTCGCGACGTAGAGGGTCCCTCTACGCTCGTTTGTTTGACCAGCAGGGTGGATTTTTCCCCTGGCTTTGTGGTCGTTTGTTTGGACAGCAGGGAGGAGTTTTCCCCTGGCCCTGCGCTCGTTTGTTTGACCAGCAGGGTGGTGTTTCCCCTGGCCTGGTGCTCTTTTGTATGACCAGCAGGGTTGAGCGGTCTCCCCTGGTCTTGTGCTCGATGGTTTGGCCGGCAGAGATGGTTTGGTTCCTCTGCTTCTTTGGCTGTGAGGGGTTTCAGTACTGTTCCCTTTCACCGGACTGCGACACCGTCTGCGAGTACGGGTGTCCGTGCAGCGTGGGTGTTTTCCCCACTTTCTGGGATGAGGTGTCTTGGTCTGCTTCGACAGTGACTCAACGGATTGGAGTGGGATCGCCTTGTGAGGCCTGGGGAGTTTCTCCCATTGCTCCGTGTTCCCTAGGAGATCTTGTGGTTTCGGTGTGACCAACACTTTACGCGGGCACCGATCCTCTACCCAGGAGGTTGTTCCAGCAGGGCTGAGGTTGTTCCAGTAAGGCTGAGGTTGTTTCCAGCAGAGTTGAGGTTGTTTCAAGTGGGGCTCACCAGTGGGTTACCATCCAGCAGGGATGACCAGTACAGTGGTCCCCGATGTCGGGCTTACCTCCAGCTGGGCTGGGCAGTGGTCCCCGATGTCGGGCTTACCTCCAGCTTGGCTGGGCAGTGGTCCCCGATGCCGGGCTTACCTCCAGCTGGGCTGGGAAGTGGTCCCCGATGCCGGGTTACCTCCAGTTGGGCTGGGCAGTGGTTTTGTCACCGACTTTAGCCGGGTCGCCCTCTAGTGGACTACCCTGTTACGGGACTGGGCAGTGAGGCACCCGTCGACTTTCCGGGTCTCCCTGTAGTGGGAACTCATTGACTTCTATGGATCCTCCAGTGGGACTGGGCAGGGGGTCGCCTGTCGACATTGAGCAGACCTCTCGACTGCGGGGCAGTGATGAGTTGTGGTTGACGTTCCCCCAGAACTCTCAAGTACGGGGAGCACTTTCCCCCACCGAGACGCGTCCTTGTGACGCGACCTAAAACCGTGCGGGCGAGTCAGTACCGCCCAAAGCGGATAGTGTCGAGGTGTGGTGATTGAGCCCCTTGGCTTGCGGTTCGGGGTGGACGTGCGGGATGTTGGGCATCGATGGAGTTACTTCTGGGACTGTTGGCTACTCTTTCTTGGGCTGAGCTATGGGACGGAGATCCCCTTACGAGTTTGTTCGGGCTTCTTGATAGAGAATACATATGTATATACCTTGTTTCCAGCACCCACTTCTTGGGTTTGGCTACTCTCCTTCCAGGAGAGGCGAAGACACGCGGGGTATGTCACGTGCTTTCCGTGTCTAGCTTCTCATGGTTGGACGAGTCTACTCTCCTACTATAGGTAGCGAAGACTCGACGAGAAGTTCATCTTCTCACCATTTCTAGCTCCTTGGGTCTGGATGAGTCTACCTTCTTTCCTCTTGTTGGGTTGAGCTGGGCTCTTTACTGCACTCCTTATTGTAATCCTTTATATTTATGTTCGCTCTACTGCTCACCCTTCGGTACCTCATTTTGTTGCTCCCTCGAGCCTTCGGGGTATCCTACTTAGTATTTTTATACTCACCCCTGTTTGGGATTTTCCCGCACTTGGTGTGCCCTTGCAGACGACAGACAGGTGGAGCGTGACTTCAGTGGAGCGTAGGAGCTTGGGAGCTTGGACCGCGTGCGGTGGTCGTGGCCGGGTTCCACGTGGGAGACCCATCAGTTGTTTCTTTTGTTTACCTATTGCCAGGTTGTTGCACTTTTTGGTTGGGTGCTTGTTTTGCCCCTTTTCTTTTCAGTTTGTACTTTGTACTTGTAGAGGTCGATGCACTTTGTGGTATTTATATAGCGGTTGCCCTTTACTTTTCTTTCCTTGTCTTTACTTTTGCTCTGCACTGTTGCATTGACTTTGCTGCGTATGTGTGTACAGGTGCTTAGGAAAAGGCCTCCCCGAGTTATTGTGCCTTTGGCGCTGGTCGCCAGCCCCTGGCCTATGGAGGCGGGCTTGGGGTAGTTGCGGCTCGAACCCGGGTAGGGTCGGGTCGTGACAGAACGCTACTTCCATTTCTATTTCATATTTAATGGAATTAAAACATAATGATACATAATAGTATTTTAATTCCAGTATAGTATCATATATAATATCATTAAATATATCCTTTATACGTACCACATACGGTATTAACGAATCAAATCACTTTGAGGGGGCAGTAGTCAGCACTTCCTTAAATGAAGATATCGCGTTTACCCATAATGGAAACCATAAAGGTATTCCATAAATGAAAAATACAGAAGGTTAAGTAAAGCATAAAAATATTATATATCATATATAAATATAGTGTCATCTTAATGGCCACCTTTGAAGGTGTTAGAAGAATGTTGAACAATCATCGTTTCGTGAGGCAGAAATTCGCCATCCACAGAAACAGTATGTTCTTTAACCATTAGATGCAGGTGTGTGTAAGTGTAGCTTGAATACTTCTTATTACAACATCCTAGTATATTTAAGATACTGTATTTGTTACAAAATAAATTAATTAAAAGAGTTTAGGGGGTTGGAGAAGCAAAATAAAACAAAAGGACTCAAGTGAAGACATTACCTTAAAATCGGGTAACTCCCTTTGGTTTGAGCACAAAGGCTTCCTTGGGAAGACTTCTTCCCAAAGTGAGGCTTCTAAGAGTTATAAAGGGATGTGGAGAGACAAAATGGGCAGGGGTTGGCCGAGCCAAAGGCTTTGGATGTGTGAGTAAGGAGGTAGAGGTGGGGGCCTTTTATAAGAGGGGAGGAGGGGCACTCTTGGAAAGTAAGGAAATGTTACTTTATTTTAGAATGAGTTTCGGATTTTAATGGTCCCAAATTGATGTGTTTCGAAGATAAGGTGATAAGGGTTCGAAATACACCCATACAATAGGTTTTGGACATGTGTTGGTCTTATATTTTACATTATCTTTCCATTTTATTTAAATCGTTAAATAATGAGGTAATCGCTGCATAATCATGATGTCATAAATAATTTAATTTATTTAAGGTCTAAAAATTATAAAAAAACACTATGATGTAGGAAATATTTTTATATTTCCAATGAATATTTATAGTCAAAATATGACTTGTATAACCCCATGTAAAAATTGTTTTAGTAAAACAACTCATGTTTGTGACATTTTAATTTTAACATTAAATAAAAAGGTATTAATGTCATTTTCCAACCAAAGTGGCTCCATGGGGTCCCCAAGTTGACCCATGGATTTTATTGGTCGGCCATGGGACATCCAATAAGGGTAGGACATGTGTAAAGTTCATCTCATATTATTAAAACATTATTTTTACCTTAAACTACACTAATTACCTCTAATCGCGATTAAAAACTTAAAAGTTACTATTCACCAAAAAATTATTTTAATCCCATTGAACCACATTTTACTTCTTAATGACAACCATGTATGTCAGATTTTTGAAATTCAAAACACAAAGGTGGCAAAATTTCATTTAAACGGAAAATCAGTTGTCATAAGTACCACTTAGTGGTTTCACTATTCATCAAAAATTGAAGTTTTTCAGAAAATTACCAAAAATTCACCCTTAGATATATTTGATATTATAAATTCGAAAATGATATATATTTTAAAAAATTCATAACATATAATTTACATTAATTAATTTAATAATTAATTCCTGCTGTCAGAACAAATAGCGTGTTTTTATGAAACAATATATATCAAAAGATTGACACTAGTTTAAGTCAAATTTCAAAGTGAAATTAATTCCAACTACCACGATTGGATTAAATGGTAAAAATATATTCTAATTTCACTTTATAACCAATTAAAAAGATAATATAATCATATAAATAAATTAGATTAAAAATAGGTTTTGAATTAAAATACAACATTTTTCACTATTCATTAAAAAATGAACTTTATCGGAAAAATACCAAAAATTTACACAAAGTAAATTTTGATGTCACGATTATAAAGAAGAATTTTATTTTGTCAAATATAACACATAAAATTGTCAAAAAGTGGATTTAAAAGAGGTTCACCATCAAAAGGCGGTTAATCGACCTTTTAAAGAATATTAGAATGTTTACGCTTAAAATTGGATTCATTCGCATTTTTAATCCTCTAACATTTATTGTCAAAAGTAAAAATATTTGACAAACATATATAATCATTTTGTAGTTTGTTCTGCTCATTCCCACCATTACAATGGCTAGGCGTTAACTACCATTTAAAATAATATTATTTTATTATTAGAGTGCAACGTAAGATTTCAAAGGAACTCGTTGTTGCGTATTGGGTAAGCCATCGAGCATAGCGTTCCCTTTATATTAATATTAACATTTTATTCACAAATAGGGATAAATATAAAAATGTCATATTCTTTATTTACCTGGGGTGTTACACCTTGATGTAGAAAAACATTTTTTTATAACTTGAAGGGACACCTTAATCTCTATCCATCAACTCTTAGTCAATTTATACATATTTATATATCTACAATAATTATAAAATTAAATTTTTTTATTATAAACCATTCAAAATAAAATAATTTATTTTTATTAAATTAATGCCTGGTATGGACTCTCCATCAATTTTCTTACACATATTTTGGTATTCTAGGGAGATTTTCTCAAATTTATAGTCTTTATATAATGAAAAAATTTCCATTCATTAGCACCTCTTCCTTTTGGTTTCAAAGAAGTTGGTGAGAATCTCCACAAAATGTTTTCTTATTATTTATAAAAAAATGTTACGCTTTATTTTTTACCATCATCAATGAACCTGAGCATGGACCCCTATGTCCTACTCAATAATAATCAAAATATTAAGGTGATTAGGTAATTTTTTTAAATCAATCATATTGTAGTTTATAGTAAACTATATAAACCTAGATATCAGGGATTATAATATGAATTTCATGTCCAGATCAATCCTGAGTGGTCACCCTAGTCTCTCTAAGTAATTTACATACCCCATAATATTGAGTTCATGAGTTGATATAAAAGAACCTTCAACTAGCATACACTAAAATAGTTCTTTTGAAACTTCACATCTCTTTTTTCCACCTTATTCTTGATAGAGCCTATTTCAGTATTCTATCATCCTAAAATCATCCATATTATCATATATTTTTTTTAATTTGGGATCTATAGAAACAAATGACAATTTAGATATGTTAATCAAATATTTACTATTATTGTTATTAAAATTTTATATTCCTAACCAACTTCATTATCAGTAATTTCTTTGGACTTTTATGCTCAAACACATACAAATTTACCTTTAATTGAGATCTATTCAGATGTTCCTATAATAATATAGGACATTTCATTCATTAATATTCTCCTTTGGAAGAATTGATATCAAATTCTAGATCAATGATGAAGATTTTATTTTATGTAAAATGTTTTATTAGTCAATTTGCAAGTTCTAAAATAATTTAATAATAAATTTTATTTAATGTATTCCCTAAAAAATGGTGACCCCTTTAAAATTTTAGATTATTATTATTTGGGGTCAAAAATAAATATTTCATTTAAACTTTTGGTCAATTTTTAATTTTTCTCATCGCATGACTGTTTAGGTAGACCATTGTGTCAATTATATTATATATTATTCTGGGACATTTGGACATATATCTCTATAACCTAATCTATCACATGGATTTTCTCAACTTTATTCCTTTAATATTATAAATATTATGGCTTTCTAGCTTAGTATAACCTAAATCTCATTCTAAATAAAAAAAACATAATCCAATTAGGGTAACCAAAATTCTACAACCCTTAGAAAAGATAATCCATGGGAACCATATTTTAGTAAAAACTACCCATTTGGATGATCAAAGTCCTGATAGATGTATAATTTATATAAAATACAACACTTCATATTTCAATGGGGTTCCTTAACATCTCACTATTTTAACTTATGTATTCTCTTCACTTTTTTCATGATTTTAATGATTTAGTTTTATATATTATATGTTCAACCAAATTATGGTAAAAACATATTAATATATTGAAATTTATATATATATATATATGGTTTTTATTAATTACCAAAAAATAATATTATAGAATATCTAATTCAATAATTAAAGAGGTCACATAATAAGTATTCATTGGGAGTGAATCAATGAATATAAATCATTTGCAATTCTCTACTAATCAACCTTCATCATTTATTAAGATGAAACAAATTAGTTGTTTACCAATGATATTTTTAAACAATAAATTTAATAAAATGAATCAGATTAATTTAGAAACATATTATGATAATCACATTCAAAGAATCACAATGAACTCAAATATTTATAAGGTTTACTCTTTATAAAATGGACACATTCATGGAATGGTATGGTATCATCCACTTTCATACAATCAACTATTATAATTCAATAGGTTCCAATGGTCATGGATTATCCTTGAACATGTACTAATAACAATGTATCTTGAGATGTATGATGCAATTCCACATACTAAAGGATAACTATTAAATATATATAATAATATTTATTCTTTAATCTCTTACAATAAACTCCCAATAGTAGTAAAACAGTGTGGCAAACCACTTCTCCTATTCAAGCACAAAAACTCTTAATTCTAGTGAATGAATTTTTTTAAGTTCACTAAAAATAACCCTTATTATTTTAATAATATATCTTAATGTTTATATGGGAGTTAAATATTTTATAAATAAGAATAAACTCTGTATATCACCACACTAATAAGTAAATTCATCTTACTCTTAAGCACAAGTATTTGATCTTCACAATATAGTGATATCTCCTTTAAGAATTTCTGTTGATAAATAACAAGAATAAAACATCAATTTAATGGGTGATCTTTCTTATCTTATCTCAACTCTTCTATTATCCTAAAAAAATTCTACTCATGAATCTCTCAAAAAGTTGTTAAAACACATCTCATTCATTGAATTTTACAATTAAAATTCAAAATTCATCACACATTATATTAAACAATTCTTCTCCCTCTCACTTTGGGTTGATCTTGAATTTCAAATCACATTCAACATGTTAAATGGATTATAAGGATCAATAAATAATAGATCCATGTGGTACACACCAAGCCACATATTGAAAATAATTATAAACTGTAAATATTCTTAAATCCTGGTGTAATTATATAAATTATGACATAATGAATGTGGTTTCAAAATTTTAAAGACAAATTAATCTTGGAAACCAAATCCCACAACAAAATTATTATAGTGTATCATGATAAAATCATACATAATATCCCCACTTCAAATTTAATGACATATAATCATTGAATAACATATTTTCCATAAGGACCAATCAATCACCACTTTTAATACACCCATACATTGTGGTATAATAATGAAACACCAAGTGAAATTAATTTCTTAATACCGTAAAAACTACTAGAAAATGGAAATATAAAAATGGGGATATACCAATGGTTTGAAAAATGTTGATATACACTACTACAAAAACGGGCAATAACAGCGCTAAAATCGGGATTTAACAGCGCTAGAAAAGCGCTGTAAAGCTCAGCGCTGATAAAGGGGGGGGGGGGGGTCCTTTAACAGCGCTTTTTTAGCGCTGTTAAATGTCACCTTTAACAGCGCTAAAAAAGCGCTGTTAAATGTCACCTTTAATGGAGCTAAAAAAGCGCTGTTAAATGTCAGCTTTAATGGCGCTAAAAAAGCGCTGTTAAAGGAAACCTTTAACAGCGCTAAAAAAGCGCTCTTAAATCCCTGCCTGCTGCTAATAAAAAACCTGCACTAGTACAGCCAGCCGAGCAGACCTGCACAAAAACCAGTATATCAACCACAGACCTGCACAAAAACCAGTATATCAACCACAAGCATGTCATCAACCGATCACAACCCAACCAAACAGTGTTCTTACCATGAGTTAGATACCATCTACCCATAAACCAAAACTACCTCATTACATAGTATCACAAAATATTCCTACACATCTCAGAAGATAAATACTAGAAAATTCCACTATGCATTGTTTCTCCTTAGATTGCCACTTGGTTTTGACAAATCTTGCAGAGCCCGTGCTCCTTGAATCATTCTGCAATACATAAAAAGGATATCCTAACTCTCCCAACCATCACCCTTAGTAATTATGTATATTAATACAAAAAAGGTAACATATCATAAATTGGGGGACTGTAATGAGACATCAAGATTATAATTCTATATATAGGATCGATGTCTGGTAGGATTGGTTGCGTTGATACATGACTCTACCTGGACCTCAAAAATAGATATATGATCTCACTCCAGGACTTTCAGAGAGACTCCAACTATGTCTAGGACGTCCTACTGAAGCGATCGTACTACCGTAAGTCGGAAAAGATACCAAAACCATCCTAGGAAGGATCATGGGAGCCAACCCTAATGAAATATGTCCTTGATATAGTGTTCAAATAGATCAATCATGGTACATAAAATTATGTGTCATTTAAAGGGTCACATGCCTTGTCGCTTTACCCTGGGTAACTCCAATGTTCAGCTGCCTGTGTGAATATACCCATATCAATAGGAAATTACATGGCATGTTAAAAAACATATACGTGTTACCCTTTGATCTTTTGTCCTCTTATGCACCCTTGCCCTATGTTAGTACATGACGTCGATCTCGTGTGATTCTTCCTGTGTATCTGTACAAGGGATAAACTGCGTAACTGGCTCATTAAAGACGTGTAGTGGGATATATTCCATGTAGGAAAGCCATGTAATCCACCCCAGGTTTGACTCGTACACGTCACATATGACCCATGGATCATTGTACTAAAGTGTTAACACAATCCTAAGGCGTTTGGTCGGTTTCCCGTATGTCAGTTGTTGATTTCACTTAAAAATAAATCCATTTTGAACAAAATAGAGGCACTTTGAGTGGTGTCGGCCACACCGGGCCTCGTATTGAGTCAGGGTTGACTCTTACACGTCAAATTTGACCCATGGATCATTGCCCTTAAGTTTCAACAGAATCCAAATGCGTTTGGTCGGTTTGCCGCATGTCAGTTGTTGATTTCACTTAAAAATAAGTCCATTTTGAACAAAAGAGAGGCACTGTGAGTGGTGTCGGCCACTCCGGGCCTCGGATTGATGCGGTGTTGAATCGTACACGTCACACATGAGTCATTGATCGTTGTGAAAAAGTATCAACGCAATCAGAAGATGTTAGATAGGTTTGGCGTATGTACGTAAAATATTGTCCATTTTAAACTAAATACATACACTTGGAGTGATATCGGTCACACCGCGCCTCTGATTGAGGCGGGGTTGACTCGTACACGTCACATTTGACCCCTGGATCATTGTCCTTAAGTTTCAATAGAATCCCAATGCGTTTGGTCGGTTTGTCGTATGTCAGTTGTTGATTTCACTTAAAATTAAGTCCATTTTTAACAAAACAGTGACACTGTGAGTGGTGTCAGCCACACCGGGCCTCAGATTGATGCGGTGTTGAATCGTACACGTCACACATGAGTCATTGATTATTGTGAAAAAGTATCAACGCAATCAGAATCCGTTAGATCAGTTTGGCGTATGTACGTAAAATATTGTCCATTTTAAACTAAATACATACACTTGGAGTGATACCGGTCACACCGCGCCTCTGATTGAGGCGGGGTTGAATATTACACGTCACATTTGACCCATGGATAGTTGTCCTTAAGTTTCAATAGAATCCCAATGTGTTTGGTCGGTTTGCCGTATGTCAGTTGTTGATTTCACTTAAAATTAAGTCCATTTTTAACAAAACAGTCACACTGTGAGTGGTGTCGGCCACACCGGGCCTCGGATTGATGCGGTGTTGAATCGTACACGTCACACATGAGTCATTGATCATTGTGAAAAAGTATCAATGCAATCAGAAGCCGTTAGATCAGTTTGGCGTATGTACGTAAAATATTGTCCATTTTAAACTAAATACATACACTTGGAGTGATACCGGTCACACCGCGTCTCGGATTGAGGCGGGGTTGAGTCGTACACGTCACATATAACCCATGAATCGTTGTCCTAAAGTTTCAACACAATCCGAAGGCGTTTGGTCGGTTTCCCGTATGTCAGTTGTTGATTTCTCACTTAAAAATAAGTCCATTTTGAACAAAACAGAGGCACTTGGAGTTGTGTCAGCCACAACAGGCCTCAGATTGAGGCGGGGTTGACTCGCACACGTCACATTTGAAGGTGAGTATGCATACACGATAGTTGACCTTCTTAGAGAAGGGTTTCTGGAAGAGTATAAAAGACATGAAGTAATGAATATCATTAGAGTGTTGGAGCAAATGTGGTTGCTACAGACAATGTGGAAATCGGCTTGTGCAAAGCGACCTAAGTTACAACTTGCAGGTATTGTACTCTATTTTTTTCTGGAAGGTTTCAGTTTAAATGCATTTTGGAATGATCATTGCTATCCATTGTCTTTTAGGTTTTTTTGACAGCCGAGGGGAAAGGGTGGGGTCTGAAGACATTGTAGGATATGTCGAAGGGTGATTTTGTGTGTGAATATGTTGGAGAAATGTTAACTCCCGCAGTTCTGAAAAGAGTCACTATTTAAAAGAAAGTCACAAGTTTAGATACATCTCAAGATGGCCAGTTTAAAGACATTTTGAGGGACACTACTAAAGACATGCTCAGATATGCACACATCCCCCACTTTTAGATCGTTGTCTACTACAATGATCTTCCAAACAAGATATGCATTAGAAATGGACTTATTTTTAAGTGAGAAATCAACAACTGACATACGGGAAACCGACCAAACGACTTCGGATTGTGTTGACACTTTAGGACAACGATTCATGGGTTATATGTGACGTGTACGACTCAACCCCGCCTCAATCCGAGACGCGGTGTGACCGGTATCACTCCAAGTGTATGTATTTAGTTTAAAATGGACAATATTTTACGTACATATGCCAAACTGATCTAACGGCTTCTGATTGCATTGATACTTTTTCACAATGATCAATGACTCATGTGTGACGTGTACGATTCAACACCGCATCAATCCGAGGCCCGGTGTGGCCGACACCACTCACAGTGTGACTGTTTTGTTAAAAATGGACTTAATTTTAAGTGAAATCAACAACTGACCATCTCGAGATGTATCTAAATTTGTGACTTTCTTTTAAATAGTGACTCTTTTCAGAACTGCGTGATATGAAGGTATTTTGGAGATTTTACTGGTTCATGCATGATATGAAGGTATTTTGGAGATTTTACTGGTTTTTTTGTCCAAAGGCCAAAGAAATGTGGTCCATCATTCTTGCATGTTACTCGTACACGTCACCAAGGACCCGTGGATCCTTCTCCTAAAGGATGAAGGCAATCCGGATGCGTCTGGTCAGATTTACGTTGGTCAGTTGTTGTTTCCAATTAAAGTGGTGTCCATTTTAAACAAGAGAGCGACCCTTTGGGTGGTAGCGGTCACACCGTGCCTCGGATTGAGGCAGGGTTGACTCGTACACGTCACCAAGGACCTGTGGATCGTTCTCCTAAAGAATGAAGGCAATCCGGATGCATCCGGTCGGATTTCCGTAGGTCAGTTGTTGTTTCCAATTAAAGTGGTGTCCATTTTAAACAAGAGAGCGACCCTTTGGGTGGTAGCGGTCACACCGTGCCTCGGATTGAGGCGGAGTTGACTCGTACATGTCACCAAGGACCTGTGGATCGTTCACCTAAAGGATGAAGGCAATCCGGATGCGTCTGGTCAGATTTCCGAAGGTCAGTTGTTGTTTTCAATTAAAGTGGTGTCCATTTTAAACAAGAGAGCGACCCTTTGGGTGGTAGCGGTCACACCGTGCCTCGGATTGAGGCGGAGTTGACTCGTACACATCACCAATGACCCGTGGATCGTTCTCCTAAAGGATGAAGGCAATCCAGATGCATCTGGTCGGATTTCCGTAGGTCAGTTGTTGTTTTCAATTAAAGTGGTGTCCATTTTAAACAAGAGAGCGACCATTTTAGTGGTTCAACATTCTTTCATGTTGCTGGTGCATATCATCTGTTAAAATGGAAAAATGACTCATTGGAGAAAGAATGTTTTATTTAATAACAATTACAATTTTGCTACGAACATTTACATACAACAATATTTCATCTTCTGATCCCCTTAACCCCTCTCAAAAATGACCACCAATTGTACATGTCCCCAAGTCAGATCATCATTGTATTTGTGTACAATCTGTCATCAGGTATGCGACCCACTCGTTTCTAAACACATCTATATCGTCTTGTGAATATGAGGCTTTTCGGCAGTCATAGTAGTACTGCAAAATAAAAAAATAAAGAATTAATAAATAACTTAAACGAACTAGTAATTGTTTTTGAAAATACCTCTTTAGGGATGCTAGTTTGCTGATGAAAAACGATATCTTTCATAAATTTACAAACATAATAACCGAAATCATTATCGTTTGTTTGTTTTGGACACTGCAAAAAAATTGATCATTAGGAGAATAAATAACTTGTGTTGAGGTGTGTTTGGATAGTTAAATTTTATTATATATACCCTGATATCTGTCCAGACGTAGTACTTGCTCGGCTCCTTATGCTTAGCCCCTGTCCTCATACCATGATTTAGACGATATTGGTACACCGCCCTATCATAACAAAATCCTCAGTAAAAGATAATATATATTATATAATTTGATGTTTAGACCTAAAACGTAAGATGTAGTGTCTTACAGATTCACAAACTCCATCATGTATGGTCGGTTTGATGGATATCCTAGCTTTGAATCCAGAAAATAAATCTTCGGAGTATCCAAGTTCACCGCAATTAGCAACCAATGTTGCCTAAAAACACAAAAAGGAATAAGTAATAAAAAAAGTGAAAATATAATTGATATGCTTTAATCGTAGAGTATTACCCCTGCATGGTTGGTATTAGGAAAAGTCTGTCATCTGTAATCTTGCGTTCAAATGTTTTCAGCAAGTCCTTCACTATTGCATCCCTTTTTGATGACTCTATTTTTGTTTGGTGTGTTGATGTGATATGAGGACTAACCAGTCCAAATCTTGGCTCATGGGAAAATCCCTTCAACTATTTTTCATAAATGCGTCTGTCAACAATATAAAATGCATTTAGTCATAATTTGCACATTAGATCAGCTTTTAGAAAATCAATTCATGGAAACATACCTCATATATACATTTACAACAGTGACGCCTAACCAACCGTTTTCAAGGATTTCATTTACATTTTCAGCAGCAACGAAATCTTGACTTTCCTCTCCGTATATATTATCTTCGAAAATCACTATATGACTATTACCATCTTTTAGCTTCGTATCCACATGAGTCTTCAATGCTAGTAAATGTGGAAAGAGAACAGGTGGTGTTATTGTGCTTTCAGTAGCTCCTTGGGATCGATTGGTCGATCCTTTAGATGGTTTCGAGCCGATGTTAGTCACCCCCTTTCCTTTCTCCGTCTACAACAACAATCATTGATTCAGACACTCTTTTCATTAATTGTTAAGGGTTTAGCTTGAAAATAAAAGGAAATAAATACCTCTTTGTCTGCATGTACTCTTACAAGTTGTGCCGGCCATGCAATGAATGTCCCAATAGCCTTTTCGACCGTATGAATATCATCGTCATCAAGTGGAATAGGTAGCATTGCATTTGGCTCATGAGCTACAGTAATCATCACTTTCAGATGATCTTTTGAAAGTGGTCTATTATGCAGTGTGGCATCTGGGATATTGAACACTGTAGCCCTCGCTACAAGGTGATAGGTGGGTGTTGACAGATATAAATCACAATCATTATCACCCTGTAGAAGATCAGTACAGATAAATTATCAGTGTTTGTCTGATTCATATTTCATGGGAACCGTTATTAGAATATTGATTACCACGGCTAAGACATTTTTTTAGGTGAATGGCTCGCCTCAAAGCTAGTGGGGGGTGGGGCAGGATGTTCATGCGGTGGTTGTTCCTGAGTTGTGTCCTCCCTTTGCTTCCCACCCATAAAAGTTGCTAGAAACTCTCCCTGCCATTGCAATTGTTCTTCAAGGGTTTCTATTTTTGGGCTCATTTGTTCCAATTTTTTCTCTGTATCATCTATTTTTTTCTTCTTCTCAAAATATACTCGGGGTGTCACCCCAAACCCTGCACCTCTGACACGACCGTATTTTTCTGGCTGCTTCAAAGCCGTCGATAATAGGTCTGTATCAGCTACAGGAGTAGCTGATTCCTGTGACTGTCAGATATAGGGAAAAAACTAATTATTTTTATGTAATAGCAATTTTAAACAAATCGTTTTATCATCGTGTCATACTTACACATATTTCCCACACTTTTTGTGTGTTATCATCTATTAACTTCCCTTCTTTGTTCACACGTGCCTCCTTCCATAGCACATGACGTGGGATAGAAGTGCATTTGGTTTTAGATTCATCAATCTACATATAAACATAGAAAGATAATTATGATGTTGTTTATTGGCACCTAACAATATTACTGTAAATTTACAATATGTACCATTTTCTTTTCTAATGAAGCGTACCCCATCCTTGCTTTACGATAGGGGTATGTTGGATTTGATGCACGTTCCTTATTTTCAGTATAGAGTTTCTGTTTCATAAATGAAATAATGACAATCAAAGTGATGAATACAGGTATCCTCAAACAACGTATTATCACTCACAATGTACCTGAAACTTCTCATCCCCACGACGGCCAATAAATGCATCCCATGCTTCTTGGGATATCAGGTGCGCATAGACAATGGGTGGGTGCGGGTTTATTTTACCTTTAGAATCTTTCAGGTGATATCTTGTTAAAATAGTACGAAAACCTCGATGAATCTTTCCTGCAAGCCTTAGTACATAATCCTTGTGTGAGTCGTCTACTATAAATGTACTCTTCAAGAGATTGAGAAGAGTAAGACACTGTTTCATCATTTTATTTTCTAGTTAATTAAAGAAATAAATTCATAATGTTATCGTAATTTCTTCCCAGATCACAGCCTTCAACCCGGACACAACATGGTGCCATGAATCTATGTCAATCGGCACGTGTTTACGAGTGAAAACTCCAATGTAACTGCTAAACATAGCCTTGTTGGGATTCACATGTTGGCCTCGTGCATTTCATCCGACTTCAAATTTGATGCCTTTGCTTTTCGCCTTAAGAATTTTGGCTAACACTGTCAAACTACGATGCACCTGTGATTTCTGCGACATCGGTCCTTCATTCCCGACCATTTCATCGATATCAACATCATCTATATGTTCATCTACTATGATATCAACGACATGTGCTGATGGTTGTTGGACCTCAACACTAAGAGAAGGAGCCGCAACAGCAAGAGCAGCAGCAGGAGCAGTAGGAGCACCAGGAGCCGCAGCAGTAAGAGCAGCAGCAGGAGCAGTAGGAGCACCAGGAGCCACAGCAGGAGGAGGAGTAGGAGCCACAACAGTAGGAGCAGCAGGAGCCGCATCAGGAGCAACAGAAGCAGCAGCATGAGCTGTAGGAGCAGCAGGAGCAGCAGCAGCCGCAGCAGCAGCTGCTTGAGAGACTTGTTCAGTCTCAAGGTTAGGAGCACCAGAATGTGCAGAAGTCAATATCTGCAAAAGTGGTTGAACAGTTCATTCAAATTACATAAATTCCGTAATGATAAGATAATAACATGAGATAACAAGATCTATATTACAAACAAAATATAACCTGTTTACTGAACTCTCTTTCTTTTTTTTTCAAAGGTTGAAGAGATTTGACACCTCTATCGACAATCCAAATCCCTTCATTGTGGTCTCCTCTAACATACAAAACATCATCTGCATTGGGACCGCTCCGAATTGATTGTGACATACCACTAAAAGGACCATCCTCAACTGAATTTTCATCGGAACCCTCAATAGTTTTGGACGATAACAGAACAATCGACCACTTTCGGTTTGCGGGATCTGGAACATAAAAAACTTGTACCGCTTGTGATGCCATTATAAACTGTTCGTCTTTGTACCCTTCTTTACTAAAATCAACTTTCACAAATCCCCATTCATCTATTTTAACACCACTATTGTTATCAATCCATTTGCATTGAAAAATAGGCAATTGAAATGTCGTATAATCCAACTCCCATATTAGTTTGATAATGCCAAAGTATGACATATTTGCATAAATTGGATTTCTATCCTTACTACCAGAAACATGCATCGCTTCAGCCACTAGTGTAACTCCACTATTTTGCATGGTACTCTCTTCATCAAGTTCATCCGTATAGAATGTATAACCATTAATTACATACCCACTGTAAGATAATACATACACACTTGGTCCAGCGGCTAGCCATCGAAGTCGTTCTGAAATTGAATTCGGATTTTCATCCAACTGCTTAAAAATATGGTCCTGAAACCATCCTATAAACTGGTGATTATGTGTATCTGCTAACCATTTTTCATCCCTCGATGGATTCAACTGCCTAAGAATTTCTTTGTGAGTTTCAATATATGGAGCAACCTCCCAACTGTTATGAAAAACATAAAGATGAGCCTGCTCCCGATCTGTAATACTGATTGTTACAACTTCTCTTCCAGAAATTCCCCCACCCTCAATGCGTCCAGTGTGACGAGATTTCGGGAGACCAATGCTTTCCACATCAGATAGGTATTCAATACAAAATTCAATGGCTTCCTCAACAATATATCGCTCCACTATACAACCCTCTGGCCGACTTCGATTTTTGACATATCCTTTCAAAATATTCATATACCGTTCAACAGGATACATCCATCTATAGTGCACAGGACCACAAAGTCGAATCTCTCTCACCAAGTGAATCATCAAATGAACCATCATATCAAAGAATGTTGGCGGGAAGAACATTTCTAATTCACATAATATGATGACAATTTCTTTTTCCATAGCTATAAATTTCCCCGGGTCTAAAACTTTGCTACATATAGCTTTGAAAAAGAAACAAAGTTTGGTTAACGTATGACGAACATTCATGGGTAAAATGCAACGTAAAGCTATAGGAATTAGATCTTGCATCAAAACATGGCAATAATGTGATTTCAAACCTTTTAACTTCAAATCATTCATTGACATAATGTTCTTGATATTTGATGAGTACCCATCTGGAACCTTTACATCATTAAAGAAGTTGCAAAACTGATATCTCTCTGCCCTAGAAAGAGTATAAGCAGCAGGAGGAAGAAACATTCGATTTTCACCTTTCACGGGAGCCAACTCTTCTCGTATTCCCATGTCAACCATGTCCAACCTTGCCTTAATTCCATATTTTGTTTTTCCAGGGGCATTTAGCAACGTTCCAATAACACTATCACATACATTTTTTTCCACATGCATCACATCAAGAAAATTTCTGACGTACAAACAATTCCAGTATGGTAATTCAAAAAAAACTGATCTCTTTTTCCAACCGATTTTCGTAAGTTTTTTCAAAAATGGTTTACCAAAAACAGTGTTCATATCTTTTACTTTCTCAGACAGCTGATCACCTGTTGGTGGAGACGGTGTTGTGCGTTTTTCTGAACTTCCATTGAATGATGTCGTCCAAGATCGGTACTTATGCCGACGAGGTAGAAATCTACGATGTCCTAGAAACACAGATTTCGATGAATGTTTCAACCTAATTGATTCTGTATCTTCTTCGCACACGGGACACCCTTGAGTTCCTTTAATGCTATAGCCTGAAAAATTTCCATAAGCAGGGAAATCATTTATTGTCCCATACAACATCGCTCTCAACGTGAAGTATTCACTTTTATAAGCATCATACAACATTACACCTGAGTCCCACAATAACTTCAAATCCTCGATCAAAGGAGTCAGATAAACATCAATATCGTTACCTGGTTGTTTTGGTCCTCATATAAGCATAGATAACATGATGAATTTTCGCTTCATGCATAACTAGGGTGGCAAGTTATAATTTAGCAACATAACAGGCCATGTACTATGAGTGCTGGTTTGAAAACCAAAAGGATTCACTCCATCTGTAGATAACGCAAGACGAAGGTTTCTCGGCTCTTTTCCAAATTCAGGATACTCATGATCAATTTTCTTCCATTGAGGAGAGTCGGCCGGATGACGTAATAACCCATCTTTATTTCCTTTATCTGCATGCCACGACAATTGTCTTGCAGTTTCTTCACTTCCATATAAACGCCTAAACCTTGGAATGATTGGAAAGTACCATACAACTTTCGTAGGATTGGATTTATCTTTCTTGTATCGAGAAGCACCACACTTTGTGCATTCTGTAAGTGATTTGTTCTCCTTTCGAAACAATATACAGTCTTTCGGGTAGGCATGTATTCTTTCAGAAATCATTCCCATCGAGCGTAGCATTCGTCTAGCTTCATATGTCCGACTTGGGAGCTCATTATCTTTCGGGAGCATGTCATTAAAGAGAGCAAGTAGTTCCGTAAAACTGACATCACTCCATCCATTGCCTTCTTTCAATTTATACAACTTCAGTACAGCTGACAATGTTGTATACTTAGTGCAAGCAGCATACAATGGCGTCTTTGCACAACTCTTTAACTTCTCAAACAATTTTGGGCAATCACGGGGTTCATCTTGAATTGTCTTTGTCATTTACTCAATACGATCTTCATCATCATTGACATCTATAATCACATCCTCCATATGGTCTTCTTCATTATCTATATTTGTATTCATATATGACGATCCATAAAACGCAGTTTTATCCCAGCCAGTAGCTACATTCGCTTTTTCTCCGTGTTTATTCCAACATTTATAACTCCGATCTATTCCGTGACATATCAAATGTTCTTCCAACTCCTCTGGAGTAAGTAGTCTAGAATAACCACAACGTAAACACGGACAAAGGATTTGAGAAGGATCCTTTGTGTGATCCTTTGCAAACTTGATGAACTATTTCACTCCGTTCTCATACTCTATTGTTAAACGATTAGAATCCATCCAATCTTTATTCATCTTCATCCTATTTGAATCTCAAATATTAGTATTTATGGTTCAAGTACACAAAAGAAGACTTCCAAATACAGTAGAATGGAACCACTTCCTTGGAAGGAGATCAAGTAGTCTAACCTACAATCAAGATTCATAAAAAAGAATATTAGATTCACTAAAAAGATGATTATCTATCACTCTATAAGGAGGATATAACAAGAGATAGAGGATTTCCAATCGATGAGAGATACCTTTATCAGAGCACCGAATAGGGGAACCTAAAGGAGACTTGTAATAGGGGATCCTCTCATTATTTTATATCTTATCTCTTGGTAAATGGTTTCTGTTTTGTGTTAGAGTACTTTTGTGGGATCATGTTGGTCAACACACCATTGGGGGTGTGATTAGAAGGCATCTGTCTTCGTAAGGGGTGTTCCCTCATGGTTTGTGAGTATTGTTTCATTTTGGATTTATACATGCTTGATATGATATGTATTGAATAGATAGTGATGATGTAATTTTTGGTATTTAATCAATATCACATTGATTGTTACCGTAGATGAGTGACCGTCATGCCTCATAAGGGTAGAGCCCATGTCTTTTATGGAGAATGGGATATCTTGGTAGACCATGTAGGACCAGTTCTTCCACAACTAGGTGAGAACATAGACCAGTTTATGAATATTTTTCCTGATGATAATGGATTGAAACAAGAAATATTTCCCCCAGTAGTAGACTGGTTCTAGGATGTGTTTCATGAGAATTGATCAGGGCTACCACCTAAAAGAGACTTTGAGTTCATGATTGAGCTGATGCGTGGAGTTGAGCCATTTTATATAACGCCTTTCAGAATGAAACAAGAATAGATTTAGGAACATAAAACTCAATGAGAGGAGTTAGATTATGAAGGGTGCATCTGCTCGAGTATGTCACCTTGGGGATCTCATGTTTTATTTTCCAAGAAGGATGACAGAACATTACATATGTGTTTCTATTAATAGAATATGAATCAGATGAAAATTAAGAACAGATATCCACTTCTTTGTATTTTTGATCTATTTGACCAGCTGAGGGGTTCCATATTGTTCTCTAAGATTGATCTAAGGTTTGTTTATCATCATTTGAGGTTGAGAAATTCTGATATACTATAAACTAATTTTGAAATAATGTATAGTTTTTATGAATTCTTTATAATAAAATTTGTGTTGATGAATTCCCCATGGCATTTATTCTCTTGATGAGTTGAATATTTCACTTGTACCTAGATCAGATTGTAGTTGTTTTATGGATGACATATTGGTGTAATACCAAAATAATGATGATCATTCCCAACATCTGGACATCATCATGAGTACACTTAGAGAGAATCAGCTATACACAATCTATCTATATGAAAACATATACATCTTCTTCATAGATTGTTACCTTAAGGCGGCGGCCGAGGACGTTGCGGGTTGCGGAAGGTAGCCGTGGAGGGCGACCGAGGGCGGCCGAGTGAGGCGGAGGGCGGCGGAGGCGGCGGAGAGCGGCCGAGGGCGGCGGAGGGCGGCCGAGGGCGGCAGAGAACGGCGGCCGAGGGCGTTGCGGGCAGCCGAGGGCGGCAGGCGGTGGAGGTCGGCCGAGGGTGTTGCGGGCGGCGGAGGACGGAGAGTGTACCGAGGGCGGCAAGCTCCGGCGAAGCGAACACAGCAGCGGTATTCGGGAGAAGAGTAGCAGGGTTACGGTTCCACGAGGGCTTTAGCTGCGATAAAACGAGGGCACTGTGCGACCGACTTTATAAAAAAGTCGACTAAGGTTTTATCAGCGCTAAAAAAGCGCTGATAAAGGCTACCTTTATCAGCGCTAAAATTATAGCGCTGATAAAATCTAGCTTTATCAGCGCTACAATTATAGCGCTGATACCGGGTCTCTTTATCAGCGCTTTTTTAGCGCTGATAAAGATAATTTTTATCAGCGCTTTTTGAGCGCTGATAAAGGGTACCCTATATCAGCGTTGAAATTTGAGCGCTGATAGAGGTGTTCTCTATCAGTGCTTTTTTAGCGCTTATATAGGCGAACCTTTATCAGCGCTTTTTGAGCACTGATAAAGACCAACTGTATCAGCGCTAAAATTTTAGCGCTGATACAGATCATATTTATCAGCGCTTTTCTAGCGCTGATAAATATTACTATTATCAGCGCTATGAAAGCACTGATAAACATTAGCTTTTTCAGCGCTGTAATTTTAGCGCTGATATAGGGTATCCTTTATCAGCGGTTTTGCTTAGCGCTGTTATAAGGGCGCGCTTCCCTTGCCCGTTTTTGTAGTAGTGATACCTCCCATTAAATATATAATTTGAATCATTTGTTGCTAAATACTTTTTAAGAGATGGGTATACCATTAATGTTATGAAACTGTTGCTGTGGATTTTATAATACCAATGGTTTTCCTAAAACCATTGGTATAACATTTACCATATTACCCAGCCATGTGACCTCCCTCCTCCGATTTCACGCCCACCAAAATCAAACCATATGTGTTAATGGGATTCATATTTCATCCCCATCCACATAAATATCCCCTCACTTCCTATTTTAATTCCATTCTTCTTGAACATAAAATTGATGAGATCCAAATCCTTTATTTCTTCTATCAACTATCATTTTACTTAATTTTTCTATGTTCAAAACACTAAAATAGATTAATTTTTTAGGATTATTCCATACTAATTGAATGAGGATTTTTTTTTGTTTTCTTAATTTTGACTCTTTTGATCCTTTATCATGATTTTGGTTCTCTCTCTTTGTATTAATTATAAATACATAATGAATCATATTAATTATAAGTTGAAATGATGGATTTAGTCTACATGGATTTCCTTATCTCAATTCTATTGAGTAATGGATCATGCTTTTACTATAACAAGAAAATATGTTTTGTTTATATATTCTTGCTTCATATCTAATTATCCTGAATTGATTATGGATCTTACCATTTTTGAATGGATGTAAAGGATATATGATTATTTCCATGGGACTGTACATTTCAAGTATTAATTTTGGGGCTGGGATGACACCTGGGATGGCTTGTTTTGGATTTAAGATATCTCTTTTCAGTAGTGAATGGAATCCAATACTATTTTTTATATTACTTATGGAATTAAATTGAAAGTAGGATGCAGAAACATCAAATGGTGTTAATAGATACATGACATGGTGCCTATGCAGCGTGTACACCCATGCAAATTGTTCATCTAGATTGAATGATTGTCTGATATGATTTGATAATAAGTTCTGTTAAACTATAAATATCAATTACTATTGATGAAAATAGGTCATTTTTATAGTTAATTAATTCTTATGTTTCATGTATTGGTGAAGTTATTTTTTGGATGTCATTCTATAATTGTATCCTAACTGGGAAGGAATTTTTATTTTTTACATTTTTAACTAGATCTAATTCATGTTGTTCAAGGTTTTATTTGAGAATGTGAAAGATATATTTTCAAATTATAATTTCAAGATATTGATATGGTTTTGTATCCCTATAATAGTTCATGTGATATTCTTGATATTCTCTATGAAATTAAGAGAAATCCAAATCTCAAATCTCACTATGATGGGATGATAATAGTGGGGATGATTTTGTTTTTTGTAAAAGAGCCTTTTGAGGACCTTTGATAACAACTTTCCAGATTATTTATGCTTTAGATCATAATTATAGTTGGGTTTACAATGTTTTTTGGGATAATCATATGATATTTATAGGGTGTTTAAGGTTAATTCATGTTGATTTAATGGAGTTTTCTCAAGAAGAAATATTGGACTAGGAATGTAGGTATCTTAGATTGAAGGTTTAAATTCAAAATGAAGGAAAAACCTATGGAATATTTGAAGGATCCAAAAGATTTGAGATCTATTCTCATGAGGAGTTTGGATTTTACATGGAGTGGCTACTCTCAAAACTAATAAGATTTTTTAAGGATTAAAATTGACATCTCTCGTGAATTTATTGAACATAAGTTTAATATTTCATAAGAAATTTATTGTCTATGTTTGTTATATGTAATGTTGGGGAAACATGTTTCACCTCATTAGTTTTCATGTACACTTTTATTTTTTAATATATTTTTGGGGGTATGAGTTTTTCTTCTAAATCATATCTAATTCTTACTTTATATTTATATATATAATAAATAACATTCATAGAAACATAGAATCATTATTTTACACCATATGATCAATTTAATTTATAATAAATTTGGTCTAATCAACATATAGAAGAGAATATGAAAGAAGTAATTCTAAAGATTGAGGAGAAATTTTAGGCAATCCATCCAGGGGAACAAAACTAGTTTGGTATTTTCAAAAATTCAGTTTATCGAGATTGGATGAATCAAGTTGAAATACATTTTAAGGATGAAAATATCCTTAAAATTACTATAATTTTCTAAATAAACAATAATTTTTATCGATTAAGGGTTTATACAACCAGAATGGAAGATGTAGTCTAATACACCTTCAAGAGGGTAAGAAAATATAAGGAAAAAATAAAATTCATAAAATAAATGGACCTTTTAACTTGAATATTATGAGGTAATTAAACAAGATAATCCTATGAGTAAACATGTCACATTAATTAAGAAATTACAATAAATAGAGATAATTCTAGAGAACCATGAAATAATTCAATACAAACACTCATTAAATGAAGAGAGTAGAATACATTATCAAAAAATACCAATAAAAATATCCTAGACACTGAAACAAAATTGTTTTGGATGCATGAAAATATTAAAAAGATATCTTAGAATACCCAAGCATGCCTCATTAATTTTTATGTACATATGAGGTTGTGTTTAATTAAATAGAAGGTATAATATCATAATTATTCCTATCCAAAATGATGTTCACTAAATAGATTATACCATGAAAATCATAACAAGACATATATTCCTTAATGAAAGTAGGTCCCATGATGTCACTTATAAGTTGCTTTTGGAGGAAAACCCAGAATTTGTGAAATCTATAAAAAACTATGACCTTCAAGAAGGTAGCCTACGAGAATTAATTTTTTTAATTTATTAATGAAGAAGGGGATATAAATATTGAAATGAAAAAAATATATAGAAACAAAAGATAATGAAATCAATACCCGAGAAGTTGAAAATGATCATTTTATTTAGTAAAAATAAGCTTCAATTTGAGATCTAATATAACCTCTTGAAACTGAAATTAAAGGAGAAAATTAGTTAAGAAATAGGGGAAAAGAGACTGGGAAGAGGAGGAATTTTTTAAAAGGGAGCCTAAAGAATTAGGACCATTTGAAACTAAAATTTAAGGAGGGTTCAGAGTGGCTCAAGGAATACCCAATTTCCTTGGAATCAAATTTATGTCAATAATGGAAACTCAAATAGTTTTCATAATTTTAAATTAAAAACTTGAGATAGGGAGTCCATGATGGAGACATATTTCCTTCAAGTTGTAATAAATACTAGTTTGGGTGATGATTATTTTTCGGATTAATAGGCTAACTAGACTTGGAAATAAATGATGAATCATTTACTAATTTACTATAATTTGGAGACATTGTTATTAATGATGGAAAAAATATTGATCAATTATTTATACTTTTGGGAAGAAAACCTATAAAATGGTTCTTAGAGTTAGTGATAGACATAGAAAAGATTAAATATCAAGAAAAATTATATATTAAGGAACCAAATAAGTTCTCATCTAAGATGAAAAAACATCAATGAGATCATGTTTGATTATTAGAAAGAAGAAGTCAATCTTGGACTATAAAATAAACCATTATTAGGAGGCTACCCAGGATATTGGTTTTTTATTTTCATTATTTTTTTAGTTTTTTTACTTTTAGTTATTCTATATACCCCACAATAAGTATTATTTTAGTTTGTTTGGATCATAATTTCAAAATATTAGCAGAGAAGTTTGAGAAAAAAGGCCACACATACTACCTAGAAAAATAGGTTCAATTATAGGGGGAGTGTTTTAGTAAAATAATACATTATTATTTTTTATCAAAACCATGGAATGAAACCAAATATATTTCTCTTCATGTGTTGGCTGGTATTGACCTATTAGTTTTTAAAATATCTCAGTTCAACATAATATGCAATATATCATTCTGTGTTTCCTTACCAATTTTGAACAGTTATTGCAAAAGAACATGTCTCTATTTAGATACTCTAAACCATGTAATTTATTTAAAAAACATATCCTTTTGGGTATTTCAACATATTATTTTCAATATATTTAATCCATTTACTAAAATATTTATATTCATCTCATCATCTAAAGAAATTTTCTACATCTATTTCATTTGGAATTTTACCATGGTTTATAGCATGACTTTTCATAATCATTATAACATCCTTTAACATCCTTATTATGATAATGGTTTAAATCCATGGAATATTGTATTATTTCTCATTGTGTGAATTTTCCTCCCAATTTAGTTTTATATCATAATGTATCTCCAGGACAGGTCACCAAGAAAATATAGTATAGTAATTTATATATGATTGTTATATTCATTTTCTTTGATGTTCATGAATTCATTCCATTTTTTTCTTTTATAATGACCTTTAAACATTCCATTATTTATCAAGCTACCATTTAATTTGGTCATGCTCATGTTTCATAGTGAACCTCATTCTTTTTAATCATCCACTTGGATCTTGAAATGACAATTCAATATTCATATAAAATCGCTAGGATATATTATTATGGGTAGTTATATGATAAAATCATAATATATATATATGATAAATCATAACATTTAATGAAATATTTATCATAATATAAATGCATAGTCAACTTATTTTTCATGGTTCATTACATCACTCTATATAATTTAATTATTTTATTTAGGAATCCTACCTTCTTATTGATCATAATATTTTATGGTTAAATGGATAATACTTCCCCTAATAATTGATTTATAATATTACCTTTGATATACATACTCAAAATGATTTAAAAATAAACTAAAATATAAGGAAATTTTTATTTATGATGTTGGAACATGATAAGATGTAACATTCTCGTGGTTGTTGAGGTGATGAAACTCCTATTGATAATGATGATGCTGAGGATGATGATAGTAGTGCCCAATACAATGATACCGATGAGGATATTCATGATACTGGTGATGATTAAGATGGTAGTGATGGTGATGAGGGAGATATTGATCTTATCCATTATTAAGTTGACAATAAAGAGACAAATTTGTGGATGGTGTTTAATGACTAAAACTAATCAATTGTGTGGATTATATATGTATGTTATACTATTGTAAATGGTTTGAAAACTATTAAAATGTAATTAATTAGTTAAATATTGAATACAAAAAATATGTATTACATGGAATGTGTAGTGTGGCTGGTGTATTGTTTTATAGGTTGTGATATTGATTGTGTACAGGTGTTGGATGACTTATGGTGCTATTGGGGGGGGGGGTTATGAAACATATTTCCTCTAAACCGTTGGTATAGATATATACCCAAGGTTTAAATTGAAATATTTGGTATATCTTGGATGGGGAGAAGAATATATACCCATGATTTTCACAACCATTAGTATACATATATACCAATAGTATAATGAAAACTGTGGGCATTTAGAATTTCCAATGGAATATACCAAAAATTTCTATTCAAACCACTAGTTTAACCATATATCAATTCCTAAATAGCCCATAGTTCTTATAACCATTGGTATTGCCGATACAAATGGTTTTATAGTCAATATAAATGACTTAAAAACATTAGTAAAAGGTACGTTTCTAAGAGTGAGAAAATTGCATGTAAAAGCATGCAAGAACACATTAAAATTAGGGATTCTTTATTATGAAAGGACACATATGTTCTAATGAATTATAAATTATTTATTAATTTAGGAAAAACATGTGTCACAATAGATATATGTTATAGTGTGATATTTGTTTCTATTTTCAGTAAAAAAACACAACAAAAATTTTGGTGTTGGACCAGATATTATGGAATTATTACATATAGACCACAAAGAAAAAATTACTAAAACCTTCTTTAACTCTTCCATAATATTCATACACCTCCTAGTAATTAATTTCAATAGGTTCATTAAATAATATTAATTATTTTATAAATTTGAGACACTTTATTTTTGGTTTTATGAGTTAAAAAAAATCCAACACTAACATTTTAGAAGCAAGATCACTTCTCATTATTCCATCAAAAAAATTTCCCCTTATAGAAAAAATATCCCTCGATAAAAAATATTTATATATTAATGGTAATAAAAACACCCCATATTGTTTTTTTATCCAATGAATATACATCAGCAAAAACATATTAAATGAATGATCATCCAATCATTATAAGTCTACATGGGTGAACTTGATAAAGGAAATAATAATAACGAATAATAATGTCAAAATTATCCAAAAGATTACATCACATTTACTTCTAAAAAACCTTTAAAACTTACATTCACATCAAAATTGTCCCTTTATATCTTCCAATATATATTTCCTAAATTGATACGTAACAATAACAATTGAATCGTTCACAAAAACATGTTAAATTCATATTTTCTCACACAAAAAACCAAATGTGTACACTAAAATAACAGTTTCCAACTTTTGAAAACCTCTCCCCAAATCTATATTTATTATTAGGAAAATATATACCATTGTATTTTAATTTTTATCTTTATCTTTCTCTGAAAAAATAATCCATAGAAAAAGTGAGATAAAGGACTAAATTATTATACCTTCACCATGAGAATGTAGAGGTTGAACTCCCATAACCATCCTTAGTTTGTTAAATGCAAAATTAAGTAATGGTTTTGTAAAAACTTATATCTCTTGGTAAATTGTATCAAATGTACTTAATCTTTAGAAATCATTCTTCCACCCTTCCTATAATGAAATTTTAACAAATATAAATGTGCTTTGATTGAGATTTTTTAAAAAGATTTCTAAAATGATTGATGAAACATTTATTATCACAACCCACCAAAAATGGAAACTTTACTTCTTCCTTAATATATTCATGTCGTGTTTTCATTGTCATTAATTGAGTTGTTCTTAGGTAGAAATGATATGTACCATTTTACTATAATTTTATATATTGGTCCATATACCTTTATACTCGAGAGTCTATGGTCTTGTATTTGTAATAAGTTAAAGTAGGGGGACTGAAATTAGTTGGTTAGGGAAAGAATTATAGAATCTTCACATGACATATAGGTACATATCAATTCATGTGGTTAAAGTTCATACATCTATTTGGGTGGGTAAGGGTACCTCTAGAGGGATGGAGAGGATCATCTGGTTCTCTATTAAAAACTTTTTCAACAAAACATTACCATGTTTTTCATGTAATAAAATTTGATCCTTATATTAAGAAATTTAAAGTTCCAATAACTACATTATATATCCAAACATCAATTAAAATTTCAAACATCTCCATAATATATATGGAAAATTCATTAAAAAAATATTCTTTATTTCTATAAATGATAATATAATCAACATTTATGACAAAAAATAAATATTCCTCCATTATTTAATTTATATTGAAGGTGTTTTATACTCTTCCTTTCCTAAATTTCAATGACTTTATTAATTATTAAGGAATTGAAAAACATGATCTAAGTAATTGTTTTAACCTATGTTGTGATTTATTCAACCTGAAAACACATCTTTAATCATCTATAAGAAGAAAAAAATTATGTTTCCAAATGTACACTTCCTCATCATGTTTAAAATTTATAATTTTAGACTTAAAATACATATATGAAATATTTTTCCTACTTTGAGAAGAAATAATAAGAAATATACATATGGTTTTAAGGCAAGAAATCAAGGAAAATTTCTCATTGAAGTTAATGCCTTCAACGTGAGAATATCCTTTGAAAAAAATACATGTTTGTTTCTCATCATTTATTCATACACATTAACTTATTACGAAACATCCATTTTATTTCTATAATATAATATTTATTCTCTAGTTATTCATACATAATTATAAGTTCATCATGAAAAGTAAATATGGTATGAGTTATGATCTTTAAATATATAATAGTTTGAACTTACATTCTATGATCATCAATAATTTTTTGGACCACAACTTGATTAATCAACCTTAAATGAAATATATTATTTCATTATTCATCATATTTTATGGTTTAATAATTGTATTCTTCATTACCATCACTCAATTCTCTGATTTTTTTAATAATTTTTATATACCATCAATCTAATTTATCATATTATACATTAAATTTAGAAATTGTTCTTCGTTTTTCACACTCATTAAATGAATTTTTTAATAACTTCACATTATTTACATAATCAATTTTTATAGATACCATATCCTCTTATATTTGGTGGGTATCCATGGAAAATTACTTTAGATCATTTTTCTCAAATATACTCATATTGGAACCCTTTAGTTTTATGATATAATGGTTACCAAACACTTTCAAACGATTTATACATAATATATTCTTGTAAAACATCTTATAAGGATATATATTATAATTTAAATGATATAAACATTATATTTGAATGTGAAATAATTCCCAAATTACTTACCTTCATAAGGAATAAAAATTTTATTATTACACCAACATGGTCTGAGATATCTCAATATAACATTGATTCTTTCTTTTAGATACACCATTCTTTTTTTGAGTCTATTATTATACTGATGAATAATTTTTTTCCTTTACCAAATATACTCCAAACCTTTCATAACTATTTTAGTTTCGATATAGAAATAGAAACTCTTTAATGAATAACCACATTCCATTTATACTCTTATTTTTAAAATCTTTAACCTATAAAATGATTTACATTTCTACTTTATACACATTATGTATGTGATAAGTGTGAACTCATTAATAAATGAGAATTTTTTTTCCATATTCATTGGATTCTTTTTTATTGGTGTACACATTTCTAAATAAATAAGTTATAAAGGATTAGATATTTGAACCTCCACTCATTTTTGTTAATAATTAACAATATTCCGTTTTCAACATGTAGAAAATTCCCATTCCCCCACTTCATATCCTAAGAAAAACAATATCAGGATCATTTTTCCTTAAATTAATT
This sequence comes from Viscum album, assembly GCA_963277665.1. NCBI lineage: Eukaryota > Viridiplantae > Streptophyta > Magnoliopsida > Santalales > Viscaceae > Viscum > Viscum album. The sequence goes on along the minus strand of OY728123.1, from coordinate 1,039,004,894 downwards.
TATTCATTCTTCTGTGGCCAATGTCACCATGCCTTTAACTCTATAACTCATTCTCCTTTTTCATGTTCAAGTAACATGAATTTTACGATTCCCATACATGAAATAGTTTTCCAATAGTTCAATGAACTAAATTTATAAAAAATATGTGTTTTATACTATTCACTGATATTTCATCTTTATGAAATATCACTTCATTTAATTCATTACAGAATTGTGAAAAACTTTATAGGTTATGTTTTAAACCATCAACCAAGTGAGTACTCTTTGACTTAAACTTCATTTCAAAAAATTTTATCTATCCAAATACTTTTATATTTAGTGATAAATTATTAAAAAATGTTTCTAAGAATTTTCTAAAATTCAAAAATCCATTAAGATTCATTATATCTCTTATCATGTGTGGTGAAAACCTGATATCATGTATTTATGGATGGTTCCTTTGAGAAGCTTTCAAAGAAACTTCCATTGTAAGAGAGTTCTCATTTTATTTATCTTTATTATCCTAAAATGTTTCAGAATTATTCATAAAAAATATGATGTAAAAATATAAATCCACCCATTATTCCAATGAATTATCTAATAATATGATCTATAAGCTTTATTTATATCTTGAAACTCACATTTCACTTGAACAATTAAATCAATATTTTTTCGAACACGTCTTATTGGAGGGGTTTTCACACCATATTAACATTTTCTAAAAAATACTTCCAAAACTTTTAAAATATTTTTAATTAAACTAATAATTCCTTTCCATAATAATATTATCATAATAACTCCAACAGTATCTAAAAATGAAAATTTTATAGCATACATTGTTTTTCATCTAGATTGTGACACTTTCTTTATAACACACCATGATTTTGTGAAATGTTTTCTTCAATTAAATTTAATCATTTCAATTTATTTTGATACATTAAAAAAAATTTATCATTCATTATATGTAAAACTACTTTTATCTTGTGTTATATGAAACAATGAGTTTAGCTTTCATTACATGGAAAAAAAAATTTAAATGAATCTTGAAAAACAAATAAAATATTATGATAGTTATAGCCTAGCTGTTGGATTGTATGGAACAAATAGGGATAAATAAATTATGAAAATATATTGATTAATAATTTTTATAGAATTAATTATTTAGAAACAAATTAACAAGAAATTAAAATAGAAAATATTTTAAAACAATGAAAACATTTTTTGGAAAAACTATTTTTATGCACAAAAATATTTTTTGCATTAATTAATTAAACAATGAAGTTTTGATGAATTATTTTAATGAAATTTATATATTATATATTCAATCTAATATTTAACATTATTCTTATGTTTTTTATAGTAATGACATAAAGTAATTATAATTTTATGCTCAAAAATGTATTTTTATAAAAATTTGTTTTGTTAGATTTTGAACACATTTTTAATATTAATTTTGGACACTTTTGAAAACTTTATTTGAAAAAATGAAAATAATTTTTGAAATAATTCTTTCAAAATCATATTAGGGTTAATTTTTTAGGATTTTTTGTGAAGATATTTTTTTTTGACAAATAGTGAAAATACTAGTTATTATAAAGAAGATTCAATTCTTTTAAAGATTATAGAAAAATAAAATTGTTATAAATTTTTTTTAAATTACAATTAGTTACATTATATATATATATATTAATCCAATTTAGGTCAGTGAAATCAATTTAATACATAGTTTTTATATAAAAACATTTTAAATATTTGAAAATTTTCTCTTTGAAAATCATCTTTTGTTTTCGTGTCTGTAGGATTAATTTTTAATTAAATTATTCCACATCTGTGAATGTAATTTGAAAGAAATTGATTTCATATTCAGAATAAGAAAATTTTCTATTATCTAATAAGTTGAAATTAATTTTTTTACCATAATGAATAGTTAGAACATAAAAAACTAATTTCAGGCTTAAGGTTAACATGAGTTTACTAGGGGTTAAACTAAAAAGATAATGGTTAAAAATGACCAAAATATTGTCCTAAACAGACTGGATATAATTATTTCGACCATATATCTTATTGTATCTATAATTATCCATTTTTAACCAATTGGAATGTTGAAAATGTGGGTACACATTTTTCATTTCAAAATTTACAAGTATTGCACTCACTTTGAATATAAAATGCCACCCCTATCCTCTTATCTCCCCTTCATAGTTGTAAGAACATTTTTTTGTCCAAGAAACAACAAAATAACTTCATTAATTATCTCTTATAATCTTATAAGCCTTATGTTGGTTATAAATCCAACCTAATAATACTTTTAGTTTAAACCAAAAGAAGCAGTTTGAAAAAGAGGTAACGTCCCTAACTGAGCATTTTAGTTTATTTCACCCTCCAACTCCTTAAACTATTATTAAAACATGATTAAATAATAACTTAATAATATTAAATATACTTAATTTCTTTAATTTTAATGTAATAACCAAAATAATTTTCATATTTCATCAAATGGGATATGAAATCATCACTCGTGTATACAACAGACTACTACCTCATAAACCGACATTATTTGTTTTCATTCAATACCTCTCAAGAATAGATATATTGATTAATATAAGTTTTATATATGATATTTATGATATTATTTAACCTTTTTAATTAAAATACCAAATATAACATCTTATCTCCCAACCCTTTGGAAAAAATAATATTAGTCTTCTCTACGGTAGACGACAACCTCGTTAACTTATGTAATGTGTTTTTCTATTTCCATTTTACATTTATTCCAATAAGGATAGATTAAATCAATATATAAGATATTTGTAAAATAATATTTCCTATGTAATAAATATATCCATTATAATTTCTTACTTTCCATTCCACAGGGGATATGATAACAGTGTAGATGTGTATGACAAACTAGTCTCACAAAATAATAGGATCCATTTTCACTAAAAAATTAAATAGATGGAAATAGTTGTAAATTTAATGAATATATATGGTATATATGACATAAAAATTATTTTTTAAATTTAATATATTATTTAATTTTCTTTTATTTCATCCTTTGAGAAAATGGAAACAACGTTCATGTGTACGTATGTCCTATCATCTCCATGAACAATGTATTTCATTTTCTATCTCTAGATTTAATGAATTAATATTTATATATATATATAGAACATATATGAAATTTATATCATGGATAAAATTATTGATACAATGGAACCATGACCTATATAATAGGACCATAAATTCTAATTCAAAACACACATGAAAAACAAAGTAGTTATTATCCAAAACATTACATTAACATGGAATTATTAAAAATAGGTATTAAATGGTCATAATTAAATTATATATGGAATGATATATATAATTATGGTTATATAATATTTTTATAATAAAATTGATTTTATTATATTGGTTATTCAAATTTTTATGAATGAAGTCGTGAATTAAGTTAATAGATTTTCATCTCACTTTTATTTTATGTGAGACACATGCCATATTCACCATGTGATTATCTTATGTGGTTTATACAATACAAATGAATATATTTTATGATTCTAATCAAGATAATTATGGGGATTTGCATATCAACTTTAGTATCAGTATTTCATGGGGTTTAAGGTTCAAGGTTTACCAAAGCATTAAGATATTTTTGTCTCAATTTTTCATCTTTGAGATATACGTTATGTTATGAACCTATCTTATTTTATTTGGTGTATAGATAGCCTCATTGAAATGTAATATCATGAATTTATTTATTATCATAAAATCTTATGTTTCATTTAATGTAATTATTTTATGGGGTTTATTATTCAATGATACCAATGTGCTAAGGGTTTTATGATGTTACCTCATTGTTTATTAGTATTATTTATGTTTATGCTTCTGATGATGAAATATTATGATCCATATCTCAAGAAACTCATGAATTGTATTCTCAAATGATTATTTCATGATAATACACATGTTACCTTCTTTTCTATTCATAAAGGCTTAAAGATTCCAAATACATGGTTTATCAAAAACTATCTTTATTTTTCTCTCGAGTGAGAATTTTTTTTCTTTCATATACATGTTTTATCAATTTGTTTCAGAAGTATTTTAACATTTTCCAAATGATTTATTAAAGATATGGTTATCCATGTTTTAATTTTTCTAAATTTTTTAATTGTAATATTCTTTTCATTTTCTAAACAAGGCCTATTTAGATTTTACTAAAAATGATATAGGAATCATTATATAAATATGTACGACATTATCCATAGTCATTAAAAATCAATTTCTTAAATATTCCTTTATAAATTTCAAAAGATATTTTCAAGGAAAATGATTTTGAAAAGTTTTTATGTTTTAATGTTTTTATCATAGCTGAAATGATATTATCCTCAAGAAATGAATTAAATGACTTTAACTCGTCCTTTATTAGTTTTCAATGATTATTTTCAAATAAGAGGATTTCCCAAATTTTTTCTTAATTTTTAATTTTTAAAAAGTGATTTTGAATGAAAGGTGTTTTTCATCATGAAATGTTCAATGTGATCTTTTGAAATCATTTCCCCTCAAATAGGTCATCATTTTATGTTATTTATGATTTACTGGGTATATTATCCAAGGATACCATTATTATTCATTACCAAAATGGTATATGTTTATGATGACAAGATGTTTATGAAACTAGTTTCTCTTCCATGGTACATACCATGAAAAAATACTTATGAAACCCACTACTTGTTTCCATAAGTTATTGTATGATGAAATGATGAACTGATTATGAAACCCATTTCTATTCCTTGGGTTATACCATGATAAAATGCTTATGAAACCCACATATTTTCCCATGAGTAATTATATGATGATATAATTAAATGTCTATAAAACCTTTTTCCTTTCCACTGGTTATGTAATGATGAAATTTTTATCAAACCCATTTATTTTCATGGGTTCTGATATGATGAATGTTTGATGATCTTTTGGGACATGTATGTACTATTTTCATTATTTGATGGGTGTGACCTATATCACCCCCTAATAAATTGGGTAAATATTGATATATCATGAAATTCACATAATTGAAATGGGGGGTGAAGCTACTTCAATAATAGGATTTTTATACCATGATAGTCTTGGGAGTGAATCTAAACTACTATGATGGTTCTGGGAGTGGAACTATTCTTCTATGATAGTTTTTGAAATGATACTTCTCTACTATGGACATTTTTTATTTTATTATGGGTATGCCACAATTCTCATTATTATGTCAATGTTATGCTCTTATGAATTGTGTTATTTGATTTTCTTATGATTTATGTCTTATGAACTGTTAATATATATGCTGTGAATCGAGATTTTATTTTTTGATATGCAGGTAATGGTTTTCATAAGATATTATCACGTTTTTATACCCTTATGATCATGTTATATTTATGTATTTCACCTGATTACCCCTAATGAGTATCTAGGATCACCCATACTTGTGTTTCTTTTCCCCATGTTATGATGATAGGTATTATGTGTGATATGTCTAAGAATGGTTCTAGTTATGAGGAACTAATTGGGATATAATTTATAACTCTTATGAGCAAATAGTTTTTGTTTCAATGTTTCCAAAGGAACTATACCTTTATGATCCACATGCTAGTGTTTGTATAATTTAATTATTATTCATTTAAAATATGTACTATCTAAGCATAATTTTTTTTGGTATTTACTGTTGGAATAAGAGGAGTGGTTTAGTTATCTTTTGGAATATAGGATGAGAATACTTTATTGAGACCCCTAAGGATATGTCTAAGGATAATTATAAGGGCAATTATAAGTATAGGGAAATATTTTGGAATTTTGGATAAGGATAGAGTGAGTAGTTTCTAGGAAATTACATACCTTTTTGGATACAACAAGTGGATGTGGCTCTTCCATAGTTATACCAAGGGGTAGAAACACTTAAAAGGGTTCATTTTTCTGGACACAATCATCACTTGGTGAATGATAACGGTCCTTTTTTACACACTTGGTTTGACACTTCCTGAGGGAATTCTTTAGAAATTCAAACAAACTCTTTACAAACTATTAGTAAGGATTTGAATAATGATCATGAATGGCCTAGGTTAGGACTAAGGAATCATAGACTAAAAATAAGTTTTCATGATTTAGAAAACATATACAATATTTTTTATGATTATATGGTTTTCCAATATGATTATTTTTTCTCAAAATATGTTTTTTGGTTTTATTAAATGGATGTCACTAGAAGTAATTGTGTTAACACTGAATCTAATTGAAAATTCAGTGACTATGAGAAACCAAATTGGTTGATGATTAGAGAGAAATATTTTTTTTTATTCATAATCAGCTATCGTGAGATATGATTAACAACATGAACTTCAGTGATATTCCTAATTAATAAAATATGAAGAATATGAACATTTATTAATGTTCATGTGGTAGTGAATATAGAGGAAAGAAGATTCAGCTTCCTACATGTCATGGTGGTGGGAAGAATCACCTACATGAATATCTCAAATACAAGGGCAGATGTTTTCTGTGCAGAAAATAAGGACATAGAGTGAAAAATTGTTGAGGATTTCAATGTATTATTTTTGGGGAACATGGACATTATCCAAATCAATTCCCTGTATCATGAATTAAATTCTCTACCAAGAAAAGAACTAATCCATGTCAATCATTCAAGTTGAAGGATTGAAGTGTTTATGTATTGGGATTCAAGGATTATGTTATAGAAGAATTTTTTACCAATGGTATTTGGGATCTAAGAATCATGGAGCATTTAAGGATTATTTTAATTTTAGAAGAATATATGCTTCCATGTAATAATTACATAAGAGTTATGGATACCATCAAGGGTGTTTGTGTATAATGTTGATTATAAGTTCAAATTCATTAACACATATATTGAGGTATTATGTGATCTTATTTTTTCATGAATAATGATATTTTAGGAGGAATTTATGAAAATAAACATCTTTTGTTTTGTATATATTTTAGAGGAATATTAACTTATTTGAGGAGGAATTAGTTAACATTTTTTGGGAATATAGTTAAAGATATTAGTAACCTTTATGGTTTTTCTTATATTTGATGTTAATGTAATTATAATATATTGAAATTTCAGAATGTTTTAGGAACTATGTTATTATATTTTTGGAAAAAAGATAACCCATATTCTAGGAAGCAACCTATTGCATCCATAATTGCTGTGGGGCCTGAACCCACAACATAAGGCTGATAAGGGTATAACTCCTACCACTAAACCATGTAAAAGATTATTTCTAGTGGGAAAACATAAATAGAGATATTTCTAAGTATATATCCTGATGCTTAATATTTTGTCACATTAAGGATAAGAGGAAAATATATAGAAGGATACTGCATCCATTATCCATATGAGAAAGGAAATGATAAAACATCATCATGGGATTTTCTATGAGACTCTCAAAAACATAAAAAGAGAATAATGATACATGGGTTACAGAAAATCACCTTACAAAGTCAGAAAACATCATCTCTATTATAGATTAATTTTATATGGATTATATTTCAAAGATATACATTAGGGATGTGTTAAGGTTAAATAGAGTATGAAATTTTATTGTATATGATTAGGATATGAGATTTACCTCAATGTTTTAGAGAAGTATTCACCAGGACCTAGATATAGATCTATGTTTCTGAATTGTGGAAGATGGCCAGTTTGAAAGAACAATTCAAACACTATAGGATATTATAAGACTTTATTATGTGAATTTCAATGGTTTTTGTGATCAACACCATCAACTAGTTTAGTTTTCTTACAAAAATATATTTTACATGATAATTTAGATAGATCTTTATAAATACATTTATGTAAATAAGTGTAGAAATCCAACATACTGAGATGATGTTAGATAAAGAAAGATATAAGGACTAGAGATGGAGAAAGAAATAATAGATAAATTTAGATCCATTGAATAAAACATAAGTGAAAAAAAAGTTAGTAGAAAATAAACTCTAGAAAATGATAACATGATCTAGAATTTAATGTTAGTGAGAACATGTTTCAATTAATTTTTTTATGTAAGAAAGGATAGAAAAATAATCCATAGGTATATCACTCCCTTTGAAATTATTGATCTTATCATAAAGGTGTCTTTTTTTGGAACATCCATAAAACCTTTCATAAGTCCACTATGTGTTCCATGTATCTCTCCTCAAGTAGTACCAACATGATCCATCACATGTACTTAATGTTAAGGGTGAACCACTGGATAGTTATCTTTCTTATGAAGAAACACCGTTGAGGATCTTAGAACGTGTAAAGAAAGTTATATGAAACAAGACACTAAAATGGTCATTTTTTTTGGTAAAAACCCACTTTCTTGAGGATGAAACCAAGGAATCTCATGATGTATGGAGGAAGAATTATCATCTATTTTTGGTACTAAAGTGATGAATTTAGAGTGATAAATTCATTTTAATGGGGGAAAAATGTAACATCCTTGTATTTCTTGATTATTTTTTCAAATAAATTTAATCTTTTAAATATTTGGTGTTACATAAAACATAGAATTTACCTTTCATTACATGCAACACAGAGTTTAGATTACATTATACATAACACTGAGTTTAGCTTGTGTTATATGGAATACTAAGTTTAAATGAAATTTGGCATACTATTAAAATATAATGATAGTTATTACCTTACCATTGAAATATATGGTATGAATATGTTTAACTAAATTATCAAATTGTATTGATTACACATGTTCATAAAATGAATTATTTGGTGGATAATTAGCTGTAAATTAAAAGAATAACTATTTGAAAATAAAGTAAATATTTTTATGAAAAATATTTTTATGGAAACCAACATGATTTACCTCAATAAATTAAAAAAATTACATTTGGTGAATGGTTTTAATGAAATTTATATAATATATAAAAATCTAATATTTAACATTCATATTATTTATTTTTTAGTGATGTCATAAAGTAAATCTAATTTTATGCTTTAAATTGTATTTTTCGAAAAAGAAGTTTTGTCGCATTTTGTAAACATTTATAATATTAACTATTGAAAATTTTATAAAATGTATTTGAAAAAATGAAATTAATTTTTTAAGTCATCATGTAAAAAAGTATATTAGGGTTTTTTTATCATTTCCGAAGAAGATCAATTTTTATATAAATAGTTAAAATACTTGTTTTTATTAAGGATTCCCATTTCATTTAATGATTTTAAAAACAAATTTTTTAAAATGGGTTTAAAGTTAAAATTTATTTGATTATATATCTATTAATTCAAATTAGGTCATTTTTATCAATTCATTTCTGTATTTTGATAAAAAAAACTTTTTAAATATTAATGGATTTTCTCTATGGAAACCCCTTTTTTCATCATGTCTACTGGATTAATTTTAAATTAAAGTTTTTCCACTTGTGTGAATGGAATTTGGAATAATGGATTTCATATTTTTAATTATAATAATTTATAATATATAATATAGTCAACTTAATTTTTCAACATAATGAATTTTAAAAAAGTTAAAAATTAATTATCGGGGTTAAGGTTGAAACAGGTTTACAAGGGGTTAAACTAAAAGGATAGGGGTTAAAAAAACCCAAAACATTCCCAATAACATTTAGATGGACATATTTCGACCAAATATCTTAGATTCTTGATAATGGTCCATTTTTTATCCTTTTTCACATGAAAAATGAGGCTACAAAATTTTCTTTTCAAAAATTATAATTGTGCCACTCACCTCATTTATAAAAGTCTATTGACTCTCCTCCCCTCTTCACACTTTCAAAACCGCTGGGTTCTGCCATTCCTACACATTTCTTCAACCACTATCCAACTCCATAAATTGTTATTAAAGTATAATGATATAATAACATCTGTATCTTAAATACACTAATATGTTATTAATTTAATTTAATTTCCTTAATCATTCTCCTATTTCATAAAATGAGATAATAAATCATTATTTGTATATACGACGGACTACGATCTTACGAACATATGTTATTCATTTTACATTACCGTCTCTCATAGATGGATGTAACGATGAATTTAATGTTTATATATTATATTTACTATATTTTTATTCCATTATAATCAAAATAACACATTTAACTTCATACCTATCATCCCATTGGAAAATAATAATGTCCCTCATGTGTATTGAGGAATATCACTTGAAAAATCAATGTGATTTGGTTTTCTATTTAAATTATACCAGGATGGTAATAAGTATATATTAAATGAATATATATAATATTTTTGACATATTTATACCTCTATAATAAATATATCAAATATAACTTCTCACTTTTATCATTCTGTGGGGGATACGATAATATAGTTCCTGTGTATTATGGATTACTACTTGGCAAAAAAGGGATTTTTTTATCCCTAATGATTTTCATGGACGGTAATAAGGGTAAATTTAATGAATATATGTGTTATATATTAGATAAAAATTATTTTGGAAAGTTAATATAATATTTACCTTTCTTGTGTTTCATCCGTTAAGAAAATGGAAACAGCGTTCATGTGTACATAAAACCTACCTTCTCCATGAACAATATTTTCCATTTTCTATCTATTGATTTTATAGGTATATATATATATAATAAATATATATGATATATATATCAAGGATAAAATTCTAGATATTATAGAACCATGATCAATGTAAGAGGACCAGAAATATCAAAGCATAACAGATATAAAAAATAAAGCAGTTATTACCCAAAACACGAATTTAACATGGAATTGTTAATAAATAGTAACAAATGGTCATAAGTAAATAATATATGGAATTATATATATATAATTAGGGTTATATAATATAAATATAATAATTTTTTTACACATTATGTTCTATTGTGTACGAAGTAAGTCAAGACTTAATGTAAGGGATTTCAATCTCACTTTTATTTTCATTGAGATATAATAAAAATTCACCACATTATTATCTTATATGTTTTATATACTAGAAATGAATGTATTATATGATTATTCTCATATATGTTTTTTGGATTTACATTTCCATTTGAGTATCTATATTTCATGGTGTTTATGGTTCAAAAGTTACCAAAGCGGTAATGGATTTTATTCTTAATTTCTTTTCAATAAGATATAGGTTATGTTTCTCACATATGTTCTATTATGAGGTGTATATATTGACCCATTGAAATTTAATATCATGAATTTATTTATTCTCATGATATTATACTATTCATTTATTGCTATTATTTCTTGCGGTTTATGATCCAACGTTACTAAAGTGCTATGGGTCTTATGATACAATCTCATTGTTTATCGGCATTGATTATGTTTATGGTTCTGATGAAGAAATATTATTATCTATATCTCATGAAACAAATGAATTTTAATATCCTCTATTAATCTCAAGATAATACATGATTTACCTTTATTTTCCTCTCATAAAGGATTAAATATACTAAAAGAAATTTTTTTTATCAAAAACCATCTTTATTTCTCTTTTCGATCAATTGTTTTTCATCCATATCGATGTTTTATTAAATAAATTTCATTTTTTTTAAAATTCCCCAAAGAATTTATTAATTGAATTTTTACCCATGTTTTAATTTTTACAATTTGTTTTAAAAGTATTATACATATTTTCTTCTAAACATGGTTTGTTATGATTTTAATGGAAATATAGAGGGAAACATTGTTTTAATGTGTATGGAATTATCCACCATTAGGTACACTCAATTTTTTAAATATTACATTAAATGTTTCAATGGTTATTTTAAAATAAAAGGATTATAAAATATTTTATATTTTAAAAAATTCTTTCTTATAGTGTAATTGATATTTTCCTCAAGAAATGTTTTAATTTTTTTAAAATCTTCCTTTATATGTTTTCAAAGTTTAAATTCAAAGAAAAAGATTTAAAAAGTATTTTATGAAGTTTTAGTTTTAATAAATGATTCTGATATAATTGTTATTTTACTCATCAAATATTCTAAGTGATCTTTTTAAATAATTTTCCATCTATGATGAAATCCTATAATGTTACTTATGGTTTACTAGGGATATTATCTAATGATACCATTTTTATTATTTCTCTGAATGTTTTTTGTTTATGATGAAAATATGTTTATGAAAACTATTTCTCTTACATGGGTTATATCACGATAAAACTCCAATGATGCTAGATTCATGTTCCATAGGTCATTCTATGATGAAATGATGATATGATTATGAAACACATTTCTCTTATAAGGGTTATACTATGATAAAATGCTTATGAAACCCACTTCTTTTTTGATGGGTTAAGCTACTATGAAATGATTATGAAAACTATTTACATTCCATAGGTTATGTTATGATGAAATGTTTATGAAACATATTTTATTTCTTAGGTTATAATATGATGAATCTTTTATGAAATTGTGGAACAAGTATTTATGGTATTCATTATGTGATGGGTGGGATCTATATCTCCCTCCAATTCCATAGGTAATGATTCATATCACATGAGATATAAAAGACACAAATAAGGATTAAACCTAATTTTATAAGCGATTATTCCTACTATGACAGTCTTAGGAGTGAGCCTTGAATACTATAATGATTTAGGGAGTGAACCCATTATACTATGATAGTTTTTGAGATAAGACTTTACTACCAAGGAATTAATTTTATATGCTTATATGTATTCCATAATTCCATGTCTAATGTCAATGTTATGCTATAATGGATCATGTTATTTGATTTCCTTATGATTCATGTCTTATAAACATTAAAAAAAATATTCCCAGAAATAATATTATTAACTTTGATACTGAGGGTATGGTTTTCATATGTTATTATCAAATTATTGTACCCTTATACTCACATTATGTCTATTTATTTTACATGATTACCCTTATTGAGAATTTGTGTTCACTCATTCTTATGTTTCTTTTCCCTAGGTTATGATAATAGTTATTACATGGGATATGTATAAGAAAGGGTTATAGTTATAATGAACTATGTTGTATAGAATGTGGAACTCTTATGAACTTGTTGTTAATGTTTCCATTTTTGAATGGAACTATACCTTAATGATATTTAGGCATGTTTTTATGTAATGTAATAAATATTTATAAAAAATATATAATATCTAATCCTAAAAAGTTTTTTTATCTTTACTTGATTTTCTTAACTTTTATTATCATTGACCTTCACCACCTTTAACAAACCAAAATTAATGGTGTTTTTAACATGTCCCCAAGCAGGTAAATCATTTTTCTTAAATTTTCTATAATTACATTTATAAAAAAATTCATGTCTAGGTCACCAGATCTATATTTTTCAGAATTTAGGAATTTACTATATGGTGAATCTTTCTTCTTCTTCTTTGAATTTTATTTACCTTTAAAATTATTCTTCTTAACAATGTTATTTTTTGAATCGATATAATTAATTTATTAATTATTTTAGGGATCATTAACATTCAAGTATATTTCACTTGTATTATAACTTATATTTTATTTTCCTCCACCTTCTTGAACATATTTTTTAAAATCAAAATCAATATTTATTTTATCAAAATTCAACCTAAAACATATTTTACTAAAAAAATTTGTTTTTTAATTTTTATTTTATAGTCTCTTCGAACATATCATCCAGAATAGTAACTATTAAAAGTAGGACATTTAACCAGTCAACTTATTTTACCATCTTCAGATCTCTTTACATTAGGTATTTATCCAAGAAGTTTAACATTTGTGGTATATTTACAAAATTCATATACATTTTCTCTATTTTGGTTTTCTTTAAATGATATTACTTCAGTTATCTCTTAAGAAAAAAAATTCTATTTTCAAATATTCATCTTCTAATTTATTCCTTCATTAGAGAAGTATTCATTTTTACCCCTATAAATCATGTATTTATCACCATGTTTACTAGATGATTTATCTTAATCCCTTATACTATCATCACACTATTCTTCCATAATCATCTAAAAATACATCTACCTTTTAGATTATTTTTTTATCATTTCCCTTTAAATGATAAATTTTATTAATGAATTTTTTAGTCTTCGTCTAAGAAAATGTATTGAATAACCTATCCTCATATTTAATTTCATGTTCCTATAACTTTTTAAAATTTTCTACAATAGATTTAATACCACCTTACCTAAAATACTTAAAAAGTAATCACCAGTGTGTATAAATTTTAATTTTTTTAAAATTCATAAGGTAATTGATATGATATTTTCAAACTTTACATTAATATATCTATTAGAATATAAATTTTCTTCATCTCCTTTTACTTCCTTAGAATCCTTCTCATTCTGTAAGTTTTTAGAAGATATTTCCTTCACACCATTAATTAATTTCTTAAAAGAATCATCTCTTCCTATCTCATATATAACCAAAACACTATGAAATTAATCTAGTGGAAATTTATTTGGATCATGGAATTTATGTGATGGAACATGAGTATTAAACTTTTATGGAAAAAAACGAGACAACATCAAGACTATAATTGGATATTCAAGAGTTTCTATAAAACTCTAATAGATCTAATAATATCATTAAATCTAGAAAAGACTTCATACAATATTTTACCTTCAAGAATATGAATTTATTCAAACTTGGAACACTATTTTAAGGTATTTTATCCTTTACACTAATATTCCCTTCAGAAATATTTCAAATATTTTCTGAGATACATTTTTTCTTGGTCCCCTGAACATTATGAATTCCTTTTATAAAAGTGTGGCTAATACAGTTCTCTTTACATGTACATCAATATAAATATTATTTTTATCATCATCAATATACAATACACCCACTGAAACTGGAGAGAAACTATCAATTAAATGTCAACTATGTAACACCCCCTGATTTTGATATGTATTTTTTCCTTTAAATGAATTTTGTGTTTAATAGCATCTTTCACAAATAAAACCAAAATAAAATTAACCTCAATTGATTTTATTAAGATAAAATATTTTAATGAAATATAATCATTAATACAATATGAGAATACAATATGATACACTATTAATAGATTTACAAGTGGAATAAATCCTCAAGTAAATAAAAATACCATAAGGATAAAATCATTACCCTCATGATTTTCAAAAAGATCATTTCCATGATTATAACTATTGAAAGAAGGTAAAATAATAGAAATATAATAGACATGTTGAGATATAATTAAATATTATGATGGATATTATATATATCTATAAGTCTATATATATTAATAAAATATGACCACTAAATATATGGTTGTTGGAAATAATATCGTTGAAAATAGAGTCATTAGAAATATGGTTGTTGGATATATGGCTGTTGGTTATGAATGCATTTAATCTTTTTAAAATAATTTAAAATAATATAATTCATAATAATAAATAAATCAATAATTAAATATAGAGATAATTAAAATATTTTATTATAAATTATATTTTTATTCATTACATATTATTATTATTATCGATGAATTATTTGATAAATTTATAAAATAAAAATAAATATTTTAATTCCTATGTATAGATAATATATAATCTTTTAATAAATAAATAAATAATTTTAAGGGGATTTGGGTAATATTATTTAATGTTTAGAAAGATTTTTTTAAAGAACATTTTTAAATTATATTTTCTTTTTACCTTAATATATTGTAATGTGTCAAGATACAATATAATGTAATGTAATGTAATGTAATGTTTCAGGATATATTAAATATAATGTAATGTTTCAAGATACAATATTATGTAATGTTTCAAGATATATTAAAAATAATGTAATGTTTCAAGATATAATAAATATATTAACACTCATTTTATTAGTAATTTATACGAATTATGATTAAGAACATTCATCCTATAAAAATGCATTTTTCTATAAATCTAGTTATATATATACATATTATTTTAATTTAAAGGTTAAAATTATCATATTTAGAAATTAAATTATATTAAATGGATTATGAATTTTTAATTATAAAATATTAATAGGTAAATAGGTTAATTTAATTTTTAAGCAAAAAAATAGGTTACCAAGATAAAAATTGAGTTAACATAGTAAAGATAAAATGTTGTAAAAGGGTCAAACTAAGTGGTAAAGACTTAAAAAATAAATAAAAGTTACATATAATATTTATGAGGTGTTTCATGATCCACATCCATTATTATACACTTTTTATCTATTTTTATTCAAAAATTTATACCTTTTACATTAAGGAATGCATATTTGTAAAAATACCACTCCAAACTCAACTATAGAAGGGCCCATCCTCCACACATCACAAAAAACAAAAAATAATATTTACCTATTTAATATCATTATATTTTTTCTCTCCCAAATTATTTTTATAATTTTAGTGTATTTTGGTTCAAATAAGTAACCCAAAATCCTTAATTATGAAAGAACCCAAATGAAGAGGGAGGGAATTAATCATTGTAAGTAGATTGTCCATTACTATCCTTTTCAATAACATTCTCATATATAATATATATTAATACCATTATCTTCTATAATTATGTTATTTAACTTAATTTTTTATTATGAATAAATGATGTTAATATAATATAACACTATACACTTACCCATTCATTAATATAACATCTTCTTGTTTGGGATAGTTCAACCACCTACATGAATGATGAGATACTGTCTTCAAAATTTTCAACATGAATGAGTGTAATGGTACAAATGAAGGTAATAAATTATCTGAAAAATTAATTTCTTTCATGAATATGTTTCTATATGTGCGACATAAAAAATTAATGGTCATTATAAAGTAACTTATTATTATTAGTAAATTACCCGAAACTTTCTCGTCATGGATTCTATTATCACAAACCATGGAGATACTATAAATTAAATTGAAATGATACTAAATAAATAATTTGAATAAAATAATTACACTCAATTTAATAATATGGGAATTATGAACTTGGTATCAATGAAAGAGAACCAGAATCATCATTGCAGAACTTGTACGAAATAATCAAAGTCACTAACATCTGATGATTAAAATATATAATAAATAACTAATATATGTATAATTAATTATTAAAATTGAAGAGTATAAAATCTAATATATATATATATATATAATTCTGTAAAATAAGAGATTAATATGTCTACAATTATTATATATATGGTTAAATATCTTTCATGGAACTCTTGAGTAAAGGTTAGGGTTTCTAATCCAATCTCATTTTAAAAATGTGATTATTTATATTTAAACTTCATGCTAGGGAAATTCTATATTATTCTATCTAAAAACACATATATTTTAATCTCATATTTCTATTCATTGGTTTTAGATGAATTCATTCCAATTAACATCCATTTTGTTCAAAATTTGACCAAAAGGAAGTTTTAAGTGGATCCAATCTTATCTCTTCTCTTTTGTCAAGACTCATTCACCTACATGTACATATTTTCAATATTATTTTATATATATCCTTATATATTATTCTATTATTACATAAGTCATTTTTATTGGACTTGACTATATTTCCAAAATTAATATTCTTTTAACATTTTTAGTATAGTTCTTTTCTGCTAACATGGACCTTTATTACAAAAGTGTGATATAAATACACCTTTTAAAATGTTATCTATTTGAAAAAAACATTCATTTTGTATTTATAAATTTTATCGAAGAAACATATTTGTTTTGTGTTTTAATGGTTTTAAAAATAACTTTTTATTCCCTTTTAATCATAAATTATTTTTAAGATAAAATATGTAACGACCCAAAGTTTCATTAATGGAAATCCATCTTGATCTAATTAAATGTCTCTTTATGTTTATATGAAATTTCAACTTCTTCGGTTTTATGTTAATAATTTTGACCGTTGATAATATAGCTGTTGAACAGTGATCACATGATTAGTATAAATATAGGGCTTTAACAAATTAAATTTACTCAGACAAAAGAAGCGATGGCCTCGTCCAGTAGAATTGCTCCGTACGAAGATCATTTTTCGGAGCTCGGAAAAGAGGTGGCATCCTTGGGCATCTCTCTTGACCAAGCCCAAGCTGAGCTTCACCATTTCAAGCTCAAACGGGACCGTATACGGAAAAAATGGAAGTTGATAGAGATTACCACTCGAGCAATGTTAACTGAGCCACCCTAAGAGTCTGTCACCATCACACACCTTACCCTTAGGTCTTATGCGGATATTTTAAGGGGTTATGTGACAAATAAGTAGTACTATGTTCATGTACATTACTTTTGTATATAATAATGAATATAATTTCTAGTTATTTTTGATACATTGTAAATAGTTTTTAAAGTACCAATAGTGTTTTTAGTTATTATTTAATTAAGAAATATATTTTATTAAATTAAGGGAATTTTTAATTAAATAATATTTTAATATAATAATATTATTATTATTAAATTAATTTTTATTAAATATAAATGAGCATATAATTTTATGAATGCAATTATAATTTTTATTAAGGTTTGAAAGCCATTTCGGTCAAAACCCGTGAATTTTCGATAAATGTCAGTTTTTATTTTAAAAATAAAAATTAAAATATTTAGAAAATTAATTAGATAAAATAAATGTTATTTCAGGAATCAGGATGTCGAAATTATGCAATGGTGAATTTTTTATAATTTTATGAGATAGTCAAATTTTTGGGTAAACATTAAATACCGTTTAAATATATAATGTGTTTTATGACATCATAATGACCCAATAGTGGTGTAATAAAATACTATAATCTTTATGTTTGGCCAATATATGTTTTAAAATTAAAATAATGTGATTTTGGGTTTGTTTGACTTACTTTTCGAAGCATTAATGGACCCCTCAAGACTTATTAAACACCTTGTCTTTTTAAATTAATTTCCATGGGAGTGTGACTCACCTCCACATAAACAACCTTATTATTTTAAGAAGTTCAGACTTCGGCCTTATAAAATATTTTTTTCCTCTTCCCTCTTCCAAAAACCATGGGAATAAAACATGGTATGGTTTGTGGTTTAGATTAATTTAATGTAAGGGGACCCAAACCTAAATAATAACGAATTTCCTCACCTTTCCTATATAAACCCACACAAGCTCCCACTTCCTCCTCACTAAAAGCCTTTGAAGTTCGCCCAACCTCTGCCCTACTCTCTCTATAATCCTCCCAAGGTTCCCCAATCTCCAAATAAGCCTCTCACAAGCCTCTCTCTAGCATTTGGAAGCACACTTCCAAGTAAGGGTTTTTTTCTTCCTTTCACTTTTTGTCCAATTTTCTTTAAGTTGTTTTGCCCTTTTATTTTCTATTATGAATGTTGGGGTATGGTTTTTAACCTCCCTCATAATTCCCTATTTATTTTTGAATGATGGGAGACCCCTTTCTCTCTCATTAAATGCCTCCCATGTACACCTGTTACTATACTAAAATTCTAAAAGGAACTTCTCTCTCCTCATTTACATTCAAGCAATACTTTTGTATCATGAATCTAAATTACATTACAATTGTTGGGACATGTTTATATATTACCTACGTACTGTCCATTACATTTAAATATAATGAGTAAACCCTTTCTCTCTCATCAACCATTTTTATGAATTCTTATGTCACGTCTTTACGCTGCCGAAATCGCACCGATTTTCTAAGCCAATGCCACTGTGTAGTGAATACCATGACCATTTATCCATCAAGGGTATTCACCTTTATGAACATTTACTTATTGATTATAATGTTTCATGTATTAATTCCACATTCCTTTATCGTGGAATAAATGATTATGTTTTATGAATCCATGTTTTATGATCCATGTGGCACACTTATGCATGAAATGAAATGTTTAAGAAGGGTGCGCCCTTATAGAGCTCCAATGCATTAGGTAAAGTATAGTACCATGATACGTCATGTGGAATGGGTGTTGACTCCTGATAATTCAAGTGAAATTAGGGTTTACTTTTGATTTATGTACAATGAGGATTTACTCATGCTCCATGTGCAATGAGCCTTGTATCATGCTAATTCCATGTTAAGTGTTGTTGCCACATTTCCATGTTATGATTATCATGCGTTATCATGCCTTTATGTTCATGTTTCTTTTATGATATATTGATATGCCTATTGTCTATAATGTATTTTACTCCTCATGTTATTCCATGTGTACTCCCTTACTGGGCTTTATAGCTTACCCTTTTCTTATGCATGTCCTCAGGTTATCCCATGCAATGCTAAGTACGAGGGAATGTAGTGGTCATGTAAAGGAATTTTTCAATAAAGATATTGTATTTCATGTTTCATGTTTTTATGTAATGATCCTAAGACCCAAAGACACTAAACCTCTTGATCTTCTTTTTTGTATGAAGTGATGTTTTATGTACTAAATCATGTTTAAGTTTGTAATAAAAGAAGGGTTGTCATAGTTGGTATCAAAGGATAGGTTTAGTTATTTTTGGGATTAGTAAACCATAGTAAATCCTTAGATACAAGGATAAGTATAATAAAAACATCCCTAAGTTTTGGTAAGTACTGAGTAAGTGGTTTATCAAACAAATACATCCCTGTCTGGATACGAGCAGGTAGAGGCGACTCTGGCACAGATGTATCCAAGGGGTAAAACACGAAAACACCGTTTTGAGCTAGACTCGAATGGGAACTGGTGCACGACAATGGGCCTTGCTGCACTCTGGGTTATGGCACTCCCGGGGGATATGTTTCAATAAATTCACAAGCTTAGTATGAACCCTTATTAAGGGAATTAAAAAAATTCCCCTATGAACATATGTTAGAAAGTAGATCATGAAAAGCCTAGATTTAAGCCTATAGACTCTTGAGTAAGGAAATAAAAGTTTATTTATAAGTCATCAACTTTTGTCTTTGGATTAACCTTTATGTGTTACTCCTAACTTTCCTTTTATTCCAGCCAATGGGCGGTAATAGGAGGACTCGAGCTAATAACCGATGTGTAGATCAGTGCGATGACTGTACTAATGAGATGCCCAATCCAATGGGAGCAGGAATCACAAAATTTGTCATGCTTCTCTCTCAGATAACTCATGTTTTGAATAGAAACACGGGTCAAGAGGAACGTTCAACCCCCCCCCCCCCCCCCAAGAAAGAACAAGTCACTATTGAGAGATTCATGAGACAAAGACCTCCAACTTTTAGTGGATCATCCGATCCCACGATCGCTGAACAATGAATCAACTCCACTGAAAAGATCTTCTCCATACTTCAATGTTCTGAACAAGAGAAGGTTCTCCTAGCGGCTTATCGTATGGAGGGTGAAGTTGATCAATGGTGGACGTTGATCAAAAATACGAAGCCTGAGGAGGAGATCGAGGCATTGGAATGGAAGGATTTCCAGAAGATGTTTTTCAATAAATATTTTCCACGCACCCTCCGGCTTAAGATGGAAAGGTACTTCCTTTACCTCAAGCGAAAAGATGAAGTATCTATTGGAGCGTATGAGGAAAACTTCACAAGTCTTGCACGTTACACTTTCGGCTTTGTTGTTACCCCCGAATACAAAGTTGACTGCTTATTTGGTGGGATGAAGCCTAGCATGCGGAAAGCATTAGCAATCCGTGACTTCGACAGCTATAAAGAAATTGTTTGATGTGCCCTCAAGGTCGAAATGGAGATTGGGGAATCACAGGGTTATCATGGGGACAGGAAGCATAAGGAGGAATTCAATTCTGGCAGTCCGATGGATAAATCCAATGGTGCTAAGAAGATCCAGCGCCCCACTTTCCAAAAGTGTGGAAAGAAGCACCCGGGAAATTTCCTTAAGGGGAAGAGGAAATGCTTCAGGTGTGGAAGGGAAGGGCACCTAGCTATTAACTATTGGAAAGAAAGACCCGCGACTATGACAGAGGAGAGGAATTCTCCTTCCGAACCTCAACGCGTTGTTCAATGCTACAAATTCAATGAACCGGGTCATTTTACAAATCAGTGCCCTAATCCAAGGGTTTTCGGAGACAACCAACAACATCCAAGGAAGCAAGGATGAGATTTTTGCGTCAATTTTGCCGAAGTGAACCCTGAAAACGAAGTAGTGATAGGTATGCTGGTTATTAATTCAAGAATAGAGAATGTAATTTTTGATTCAGGTTCTACGCATTCTTTTATATCTCGAATGTTTAGTAGAACAATCCCGGAACCACCACAAATTATGGAAGTGAAGATGTTGGTGAGTACGGAAAATGGGGCAATAATTGCATCCCATGAATATAAGTCCTCCTCTGTTATAATCTCTGGATTGAATTTCCTAGCGAACCTCGTCATACTCCATCTGGTGGAATTTGATGCAATTCTTGGCATGGATTGGCTTTCATAATATAGAGCCAATATAAATTGTCGGGATGGGGAAATCACACTCCATATGGAGAATCGAACCCCGATTCTTTCCAAGTGTCAGGAGGAAGATGAATATCCTTTAGCTCCATCATCTCAAGCATGTATATTAATGCCCTATGAGCACGCATATCTGGCTCAGATGATTGAGTCCAAGGAAGAAACCATCATTGAAAAAATGCCTATTGTGAGGGAATTTGCGGAAGTGTTTCCTGAGGAACTGGATGGTCTTCCTCCTAGAAGAGATGTTGAGTTCTCAATTGAACATATACCTGGGGTGCTACCAATATCCAAGACTCCATATAGAATGTCTATTGTTGATCTTGAAGAGATGAAGAAAAAACTACAAGAGAATCTGGATAAAGGGTTTATACACCCAAGTGCTTCACCATGGGGTGCACCAGTCCTCTTCGTCAAGAAGAAGGATGGGTCAATGTAGATTTGCATTGATTATCGTGAACTTAACAAAATCACAATAAAGAACAAGTATCATGTCCCGAAAATTGATGACTTGTTCGATCAGCTGCATGGAGCACAATACTTCTCAAAGGTGGACTTGCGTTCGAGATATTATCAAGTATGGGTGAAGAAGGAAGATATCCCCAAGACAGATTTTCTCACAAGATATGGGAACTATGAATTCATAGTAATGCCTTTCAGACTTAGTAATGCTCCAAAAATCTTTATGGACTTGATGAATAGAGTCTTTAAATATTACCTTGACAAATTTGTGGTAGTCTTTATAGATGGAATTCTAATATACTCCAAAACCAAGGAGGATCATGCGGAGCATTTAAGAACTGTACTAGAGACTTTGTGCAAGGAGAAGCTCTATGCAAAGTATAGCAAGTGTGAGTTCTGGTTGAATGAGGTCTCATTCTTGGGCCATATCATCACAAGTAATGGGATATCTATGGATCCCTCCAAAACAGATGCAATTGAGGGTTGGCTGAGGAAAACATCGGTAACAGATATCCGTAGATTCTTGGGGTTAGCTGGATATTATCGACGATTTGTGAGGAATTTCTCACGATTTTCCAACCATCTTACCAAGCTAACTCGGAAGGGAGTAAAGTTTTCATGGTGTGATGAATGCAAAGAAAGCTTCAAGGAGTTGAAAAGGATGCTTATCACTGCGCCCATGCTCACATTACCCACAAGTGGGGAACCTTTTGTGGTTTTTAGTGATGCTTCAAAGAAGGTCTTAGGCTATATGATGATGTAGAATGAAAAAGTGATATCCTATGCCTCAGGGTAGTTGAAAATCCATGAGAGAAACTATCCAACACATGATCTAGAGTTGGCAGTGGTGATATTTTCCTTGAAAATCTGGCGGTATTATCTCTATGGAGAGAAATGTGAGATATATACTGACCCCAAGAGTTGTAAATATATATTCACACAGAAAGAGTTTAATATGTGCCAAATAAGATGGATAGAGCTCATCAAGGATTATGACTGTTCAATACATTACCAACCTAGGAAAGAGAACAAGGTGGCAGATGCCCTAAGTAGAAAGGACCCAACGATTCTATCAATGATGAGAATTGAGAAGGATCCAATCTTCTTAGACTTGATGAAGATGGACATGGGAATCATAAAGAAGGGAGCATCATCAATCCTTTCACAAATGATTGATCAACCGTCTCTTTTGGAAAGGTTAAAGGATACTCAAAAGGATGATGTGGGAATTCAGGAAAAGGTGGAAGCTATCAAAAAAGGGAAATCCTCGGAGATTCATGTTAATGAAGAAGGAATTGTACGGTTTGGGAAAAGACTATGTGTTCCATCATGTCCGGAGCTGAAGAAGGAACTTTAGTATGATGCACATAGTTAAAATTTCTCTATTCACCCAGGGAGCACAAAGATGTATCGAGATCTCTGAGAAAACTTTTGGTGGGATAATATGAATAAGGAGATTGCTGAGTATACATCAAAGTGCCTGGTGTGTCAGCAAGTAAAGGTAGAGAGGTAGAAGTCTAAGGGGATGATGCAACCATTTCCCATACCCGAATGTAAATGGGAGAACATCACCATGGACTTTGTCACCAGACATCCAAGGACATCCAAAGGAAACAATGAAATCTGGTTTGTGGTGGACCGTCTTACAAAGACTGCATACTTAATTACTATTCGGGAGGATTTCTCATTGGATAAACTGGCACGAATATATATCATGGAAGTGGTAAGGTTGCATGGAGTACCACTATCTACTGTGTCTGACCGAGATCCAAGATTCACCTCTAAGTTTTGGAAGAGTCTTCAACATGCTCTGAATACTGAACTGAACTTCAGTACGACCTATCATCCTAAAACTGATGGACAATCTGAGGGGACTATCCAAACACTTGAGGATATGTTGAGAGCGTGCTCAATAGACTTTAATGGAGGATGGGATTAACATCTTCCTCTGGTTGAGTTCTCTTATAATAAAAATTTTCACTCAAGCATCCAAATGGCACCATATGAAGCCCTGTATGGGAAAAAGTGCAGAACAATGGCATGTTGGGATGAGGGAGGTGAACATAAGCTGCTTGGACTAGAAATGGTTGAGGAAATGGTGGAGAAGGTGAAAACCATTCAGCAGCATATCAAGGTAGCCCACAGTCGACAGAAGAGTTATGCAGATAATCGTCAACGAGACATTGAGTTTAAAGTTAGAGACATGGTTTTTCTATGCACATCTTCATGGAAGAAGGTCATGAGGTTTGGAAAGAAAAGGAAGTTAAGTCCAAGGTACATCGGCCCCTTCGAGATTCTTGATCGTGTCAGGGTTGTAGCCTATCGACTAGAACTTCCACCTACTATGGAAAAAGTACATGATGTCTTTCATGTATCCTTATTATGGAATTACATACCGGACCCTTCACATATACTCTCTTCTGAGGTGGTACAATTGGAAGATGATCTTTCTTATGAGGAGCAACCTGTGAAAATATTAGATCATAGAGAAAAATTTCTACAAAATAAGACAATGCCCCTCGTCAAGTTGTTGTGGAGAAACCACAAGTTTGAAGAAGTGACTTGGGAATTAGAGGATATGATGAAGATGAGTTACCCACATTTTTTTTGTGTGGGAAAAGGAAAATTTTGAGGGCAAAATTTCTTAAGGGGGAATATTGTAACGACCCAAAGATTCATTAATGGAAATCCCTCTTGATCTAATTAAATTTCTCTTTATGTTTATATAATATGTAAAATTCTTTGGTTTTATGTTAATAATTTTGACCATTTCTAATATAGCCATTGAACAGTGATCACATGATTAGTATAAATATAGGGCTTTAACAAATCCAATTTAATCAGACAAAAGAAGTGATGGCCTCGTCCAGTAGAATTGCTCCATATGAAACCCATTTGTCAAAGCTCGGAAATGAGGTGGCATCCTTAGGCTTCTCTCTTGACCAAGCCCATGATGAGCTTCACCATGTCAAGCTCGAACAGGACCGTCTACGGGAAAAATGGAAGTTGATAGAGATTACCACTCGAGCAATGTTAGCTGAGCCACCCCAAGAGTCTGTCACCATCGCACACCTTACACTTAGGTCATATGAGGATGTTTTAAGGGGTTATGTAACAAATAAGTAGTACCATGTTCATGTAAATTACTTTTTTATATAATAATGAATATAATTTCTAGTCATTTTTGATACATTGTAAATAGTTTTTAAAGTACAAATAGTGTTTTTAGTTATTACTTAATTAAGAATTCTATTTTATTAAATTAAGGGATTTTTGAATTAATAATATTTTAATAAAATATTATTATTATTATTAAATTATTTTTTATTAAATATAAATGATCTTATAATTTTATGAATGCAATTATAATTTTTATTAAGGTTTGAAATCCATTTCGGTCAAAACCCGTGAATTTTCGATAAATGTCAGTTTTTATTTTAAAAGTGAAAATTAACATATTTAGAAAATTATTTAGATAAAATAAATGTTATTTCTGGAATCCGGATGTCTAAATTATCCAATGATGAATTTTTCATAATTTTCTGAGACAATCAAATTTTTGGGTAAAAATTAAATACCATTTAAATATATAATGTTTTTTATGACATCATAATGACCCAATAGTGATTTAATAAAATACTATAATCTTTATGTTCGGCCAATATATGTTTTAACATTAAAATAATGTGATTTTGGGTTTTTTTGACTTACTTTTCAAAGCATTAATGGACCCCTCAAGACTTATTAAACACCTTGCCTTTTAAAATTAATTTTCATGAGAGTGTGACTCACCTCCACATAAGCAACCATATTATTTTAAGACGTTCGGACTTTGGCCATATAAAATATTATTTTCCTCTTTCTTTTTCCAAAAACCATGGGCAAAAACCATGGGATGGTTTGTGGTTTGGATTAATTTAATGTAAGGGGACGCAAACCTAAATAATAAAGAATTCCCTCACCTTTCATATATAAACCCACCCAAGCTCCCAATTACTCCCCACTCAAAGCCTTTAGAGTTCGTCCAACCTATGCCCTACTCTCTCCATAATCCTCCCAAGGTTCCCCAAGCTCCCAAGAATCCTCTCACAGGCCTCTCTCTAGACTTTGGAAGCACACTTCCAAGTAAGGGTTTTTTTCTTCCATTCTCTTTTTGTCCAATTTTCATTAATTTGTTTTGCCCTTTTAATTTCAATTAGGAATGTTGGGGTTTGGTTTTGAACCTCTCTAATACTGCCCTCTTTATGTTTGAATGATGGGAGACCTCTTTCTTTCTCATTAAATGCCTCCTATGTACACCTGTTACTATGCCGAAATTCTGAAAGGAACTTCTCTCTCCTCATTTACATTCAAGCAATACTTTTGTATCATGAATCTAAATTCCATTACAACTGTTGGGAAATGTATCTATATGACCTTATTACTTTCCATTACATTTAAATATTTTGAGGAACCCCTTTCACTCTCATCAACCATTTTTATGAATTCTTATGTCATGTCGTTACGCTGCAGAAATCGCACCGATTTTCTAAACCAAAGCCATTGTGTAGTGAATACCATGCCCATTTCTCTATCAAGGGTATTCACCTTTATGAACATTTACTTATTGATTATAATGTTTCATGTATGAATTCCACATTCCTTTATCGTGGAATAAATGATTATGTTTTATGAATCCATGTTTTATGATCCATGTGGAACACTTATGGATGAAATGAAATGTTTAAGAAGGGTGAGCCCTTATAGTGCTCCAATGAATTGGGTAAAGTATTGTATCATGATACGTCATGTGAAATAGGTGTTGACACATTCTAATTAAAGTACAACGAGGGTTTACTAGTGATTTATGTGCAATGAGGATTTACTCATGCTCCATGTGCAATGAGCCTTGGCTCATGCTAATTCCATGTAAGTGTTGTTTCCATATTTCCATGTTATGATTATGATGCGTTATCATGCCTTTATGTTCATGTTTCTTTTATGATCTATTGATATTCCTACTGTCTAACATGTATTTTACTCCTCATGTTATTCCATGTGTACTCCCTTACTAGGCTTTATAGCTCACCCTTTTCTTATGCATCTCCTCAGGTTATCCCATGCAATGCTAAGTACGAGGGAATGTAGTGGTCATGTAGAGGAAGTTTTCAATAAAGATGTTGTATTTCATGTTTCAAGTTTTTATGTAATGATCCTAATCCCCAAAGACACTAAACCTCTCGATCTTCTTTGTTGTATCAAGTGAAGTTTTATATAATAAATCATGTTTAAGTTTGTAATAAAAGAAGGGTTGTCATAGTTGGTATCAAAGGATAGGTTTAGTTATTTTTGGGATTATGAAACCCTAGTAAAGCCTTAGATACAAGACTAAGTATAATAAAAACATCCCTAAGTTTTGGTAAGTACTGAGTAAGTAGTTTATCAAAAAAATACATCCCTATTTGGATACGAGTAGGTAGAGTCGGCTCTGGCACAGATGTATCCTAGGGGTAAAACCCGAAAACACCGCTTTGAGCTAGACTCAAATGGGAACTGGTGCACAACAACGGGCCTTGCTGCACTCTTGGTTACAACAATCTCGGGGGATATGTTTTGATAAATTTATAAGCTTAGTATGAACCCTTATTAAGGAATTAAAAAATGCCCCTATGAATATATGTTATAAAGTAGATAAAGAAAATCCTAGATTGAATCCTATAGACTCTTGAGTAAGGAAATAAAAGTTTATTTATAAGTCATCAACTTTTGTCTTTGGATTACCCTTTATGTGTTACCCCTAACTTTCCTTTTATTCCAGCCAATGGCCGGTAATAGGAGGACTCGGGCTAACAACCGATGTGAAGATCAGTGCGATGACTATACTAATGAGATGCCAATCCAATGGGAGCGAGAATCGCGATCTTTGTCATGATTCTCTCTCAGCTAACTCAAGTTCTGAATAGAAACACGGGTCAAGAGGAACATTCAGCCCCCCCTAAGAAAGAACAAGTCGCTATCAAGAGATTCATGAGACAAAGGCCTCCTACTTTTAGTGGATCATCTGATCCCATGATCAATAAACAATGGATCAACTCCATTGAAAATATCTTCTCCATCATTCAATGTTCTGAACAAGAGAAGGTTCTACTGGAGGCTTATCATATGGAGGGTGAAGCTGATCAATGGTTGACGTTGATCAAAAATAAGAAGCCTGAGGAGGAGATCGAGGCATTGGAATGGAAGGATTTCCAGAAGATGTTTTTCGATAAATATTTTCCACGCACCGTCTGGTTTAATATGGAAAGGGACTTCCTTTCCCTCAAGAAAAAAGATGAAGAATCTGTTGGAGCGTACGAGGAAAACTTCACAAGGCTTGCATGTTACGATTCCGGATTTTTTGTTACCCCCGAATGCAAAGTTGACTGCTTCTTTGGTGGGTTGAAGCCTAGCCTGCGGAAAGAATTAATGATCCGTGACTTCGATATCTACGAGGAAATTGTCTGATGTTCCCTCAAGGTCGAAATGGAGATTGGGGAATCACAGGGGTATCATCGGGACACGAAGCGTAAGGTGGAATTCAATGCTGGCGGTCCGATGGATAAATCCAACAGTGCTAAGAAGATCCAGCACCCCACTTGCCAATAGTGTGGAAAGAAGCACCCGGGAAATTGCCTTAAGGGGATGAGGAAATGCTTCAGGTGTGGAAGGGAAGGGCACCTAGCTGTTAACTGTCAGCAAGAAAGACCCGTGGCAGCAATAGAGGAGAGGAATGATCCGTTCGAACCTCAATGCGTTGTTCAATGCTACAAATGCAAAGAATCAGGTCATTTTGCATATCAGTGCCCTAATCCAAGGGTTTTCGGAGTCAACCAACAACCTCCAAGGTAGAAAGGAAGATCTTTTTCCATCACTTCTGTCGAAGTGAACCCCGACAATTAAGTGGTGACAGGTATGCTCGTTATTCATTCAAGAATAGCGAACATACTTTTTGATTCAGTATCTACGCATTCTTTTATATCATGAAAGTTTAGTAGAACAATCCCAGCACCACAACAAATTATGGATGTGAAGATGTCAGTGAGTATGGAAAATGGGTCAATCATTACATCCCATGAATATAAGTCCTCCCCTGTTATAATCTATGGATTGAATTTCCCAGCGAACCTCGTCATACTCCCTCTGGTGGAATTTGAGGCAATTCTTGGCATGGATTGGCTTTCATAATATAGAGCAAATATAAATTTTTAGGAGAGGGAAATCACACTCCATATGGAGAATCGAACTCCGATTCTTTACAAGTGTCAGGAGGAAGATGAATCTCCTTTAGATCCATCATCTCAAGAATGGATATTAATACCCTATGAGCACGTGTATCTGGCTCAGATGATAGAGTCCAAGGAAGAAACCATCCTTGAAGAAATGCCTATTGTGAGGGAATTTTCGGAAGTGTTTCCTGAGGAACTGCATGGTCTTCCTCCTAGAAGAGATGTTGAGTTCTCAATTGAACTTATACCTGGGGCACTACCAATATCCAAGACTCCATATAAAATTGCTGTTGTTGATCTTGAAGAGCTGAAGAAACAACTACAAGGGAATCTGGATAAAGGTTTTATACACCCTTGTGATTCACCATGGGGTGCACCAGTCCTCTTCGTCAAGAAGAAGGATGGGTCAATGCGGCTTTGCATCGATTATCGTGAACTTAACAAAATCACGATAAAGTACAAGTACAAAATCACGATAAAGAATAAGTATCCTCTCCCACAAATTGATGACTTGTTCGATCAGCTACGTGGAGAAAAATACTTCTCCAATGTGGACTTGCGGTCGAGATATTATCAAGTAAGGGTGAAGAAGGAAGATATCCCCAAGAATGCTTTTTCACATAAGATACGGGCACTATGAATTCATAGTAATGCCTTTCGGACTCACTAATGCTCCAGAAATCTTCATGGACTTGATGAATAGAGTCTTTAGAGATTACCTTGAAAAATTTGTGTTATTCTTTATAGATGACATTCTAATATACTCCAAAACCATGTAGGATCATGCGGAGCATTTAAGAACTATACTAGAGACATTGTGCAAGGAGAATCTCTATGAAAAGTACAACAAATGTGAGTTCTGGTTGAAGGAGGTCTCATTCTTGGGCCATATCATCACAAGCAATGGGATATCTGTGGATCCGTCCAAAAAAGATGCAATTGAGGGTTGGCCGAGGCCAACATCGGTAATGGATATCCGTAGCTTCTTGGGGGTTAGCTGGATATTATCGATGATTTGTGAGGAATTTCTCACGATTTTCCAACCCTCTTACCATGCTAACTCAGAAGGGAGTAAAGTTTGCTTGTTGTGATGAATGCGAAGAAAGCTTCAAGAAGTTGAAAAGGAGGCTTATCCCTGCGCCCATTCTCACTTTACCAACAAGTGGGGAACCTTTTGTGGTTTTCAGTGATGCTTCAAAGAAGATCTTAGGCTGTGTGCTGATGCAGAATGATAACGTGATATCCTATGCCTCAAGGCAGTTGAAAATCCATGAGAGAAACTATCCAACACATGATCTAGAGTTGGAAGTGGTGATCATTGCCTTGAAAATATGGCAACATTATCTCTATGGAGAGAAATTTTAGATATATACTGACCACAAGAGTTGTAAATATATATTCACACAATAAGAGCTTAATATGCGCCATAGAAGATGGATAGATCTCATCAAGGATTATGACTATTCAATACATTACCACCCTGGGAAAGCGAACAAGGTGGAAGATGCCGTAAGTAGAAAGGACCCAGTGATTCTATCAATGATGAGAATTGAGAAGGATCCAAGCTTCTTATACTTGATGAATATGGACATGGGAATCATAAAGAAGGGAACATAATAAATCCTTTCACAAATGATTTCTCAACTGTCACTTTTGGAAAGGTTAACGGATGCTAAAAAGGATGATGTGAGAATTCAGGAAAACGTGGAAGCTATCGAAAATTGAAAATCCTCGGAGTTTCATGTTAATGAAGAAGGAATTGTACGGTTTGGGAAAAGACTATGTGTTCCATCAAGTCCAGAGCTGAAGAAGGAACTTTTGGTTGATGCACATAGTTCAAATTTCTCTATTCACCTAGGGAGCATAAAGATGTATCAAGATCTCTGAGAAAACTTTTGGTTGGATAATATGAAGAAGGATATTGCTGAGTATACATCAAAGTGCCTAGTGTGTCAGCAAGTAAAGTCAGAGAGGTAGAAGTCTAAGGGGATGATGCAACCATTGCCCATACCCGAATGGAAAAGGGAGAACATCACCATGGACTTTGTCACCGGACATCCAAGGACATCCAAAGGCAACAATTCAATCTGGGTTGTGGTGGATCATCTTACAAAGAATACACAATTCATTTCTATTCGGGAGGATTTCTTATTGGATCAAATGGCACAAATATATATCAGGGAAGTGGTAAGGTTTAATGGAGTACCCCTATCTATTGTGTCTGACCGAGATCCAAGATTCACCTCTATGTTTTGGAAGAGTCTTCAACATGCTCTAAATACTGAACTAAACTTCAGTACGACCTATCATCCTCAAACTGATGGCCAATCTGAGCGGACTATCCAAACACTTGTGGATATGTTGAGAGCGTGCTCAATGGACTTTAAAGGAGGATGGGACTAACATATTCCTCTGGTTGAGTTCTCTTATGATAACAGTTTCCACTCAAGCATGCAAATGGCACCATATGAAGCCCTGTATGGGAAAAGGTGCAGAACACCGACATGTTGGGATGAGGTCGGTGAACACAAGATGCTTGGACCATAAATGGTCGAGGAAATGGTGGAGAAGGTGAAAACCATTCAGCAGCATTTCAAGGCAGCCCAGAGTCGACAGAAGAGTTATGAAGATAATCATCGACGAGACCTTGAGTTGAAAGTTGGAGACATGGTTTTTCTACGCATATCTCCGTGGAAGAAGTTCATGAGGTTTGGAATGAAAGGGAAGTTAAGTCCAAGGTGCATCGGCCCCTTCGAGATTCTTGATTGTGTCGGGGATGTAGCCTATCGACTAGCACTTCCACCTACTATGGAAAAATTACATGATGTCTTTCATGTATCCATGTTAAGGAAGTACATACCGGACCATTCACATGTACTCTCTTCTGAGGTGGTACAATTAGAAGATGATATTTCTTATGAGGAGCAACCACTGAAGATATTAGATCATAGAGAAAAAGTTCTATGAAATAAGATAATGCCCCTCGTCAAGGTGTTGTGGAGAAACCACAAGTTTGAAGAAGCGATATAGGAATCAGAGGATATGATGAAGCTGAGTTACCCACATTTTAGTGTGGGAAAAGGAAAATTTCAAGGGCGAAATTTCTAAAGGGGGGAATATTGTAATGACCCAAAGATTCATTAATGGAAATCCCTCTTGATCTAATTAAATGTCTCTTTATGTTTATATAAAATGTCAACTTCTTTGGTTTTATGTTAAGAATTTTCACCATTTCTAATATATTCGTTGAACAGTGATCACATGATTAGTATAAATATAGGGCTTTAACAAATCCAATTTACTCAGTCAAAAGAAGCGATGGCCTCATCCAGTAGAATTGCTCCGTACGAAGCCCATTTGTCAGAGCTCAGAAAAGAGGTGGCATCCTTGGGCTTCACTCTTGACCAAGCCCAAGCTGAGCTTCACCATGTCAAGCTCTAATGGGACCTTCTATGGGAAAAATGGAAGTTGATAGAGATTACCACTCGAGCAATGTTAGCTGAGCCATCCAAAGAGTCTGTCACCATCGCACACCTTACCCTTAGGTCTTATGCGACTGTTTTAAGGGGTTATGTAACAAATAATTAGTAATATGTTCATGTACATTACTTTTGTATATAATAATGAATATAATTTCTAGTCATTTTTGATACATTGTAAATAGTTTTTATAGTACAAATAGTGTTTTTAGTTATTATTTAATTAAGAATTCTATTTTATTAAATTAAGGGATTTTTTAATTAGATAATATTTTAATAAATTATTATTATTATTATTAAATTAATTTTTATTAAATATAAATGATCTTATAATTTTATGAATGCAATTATAATTTTTATTAAGGTTTGAAATCCATTTCGGTCAAAACCCGTGAATTTTCGATAAATGTCAGTTTTTATTTTAAAAGTGCAAATTAAAATATTCATAAAATTATTTAGATAAAATAAATGTTATTTCTGGAATTAGGACGTCGAAATTATCCAACAGTGAATTTTTCATAATTTTCTGAGACAGTCCAATTCTTGGGTAAAAATTAAATACCGTTTAAATAGATAATTTGTTTTTTGACATCATAATGACCCAATAGTGATGTAATAAATACTATAATATTTATGTTCGGACAATATATGTTTTAACATTAAAATAATGTGATTTTGGATTTGTTTGACTTACTTTTCAAAGCATTAATGGACCCCTCAAGACTTATTAAACACCTTGTCTTTTTAAATTAATTTCCATGGGAGTGTGACTCACCTCCACATAAGGAACCTTATTATTTTAAGAAGTTCGGACTTTGGCCTTATAAAATATTTTTTTCCTCTTCCATTTTCCAAAAACCATTGGCAAAAACCATGGGATGGTTTGTGGTTTGGATTAATTTAATGTAAGGGGACCCAAACCTAAATAATAAAGAATTCCCTCACCTTTCCTATATAAACCCACCTAAGCTCCCACTTCCTCCTCACTCAAAGCATTTTGAGTTCGTCCAAACTCTGCCCTAATCTCTATAGAATCCTCCCAAGGTGCCCCAATCTCCCATGAATCCTCTCACAATCCTCTCTCTAGCCTTTGAAAGCACACTTCCAAGTAAGGGTTTTTTTCTTCCTTTCTCTTTTTGTCCAATTTTCTTTAAGTTGTTTTGACCTTTTAATTTCAATTATGAATGTTGGGGTGTGGTTTATCACCTCCCTCATACTTCCCTCTTTATGTTTGAATGATGGGAGACCCCTTTATCTCTCACTAAATGCCTCCCATGTACACCCGTTACTATGCCGAAATTCCGAAAGGAACTTCTCTCTCCTCATTTACATTCAAGCAATACTTTTGTATCATGAATCTAAATTCCATTACAATTTTTGGGACATGTATATAAATGACCTAATTACTGTCCATTACATGTAAATATGATGAGGAACCCCTTTCTCTCTCATCAACCATTTTTATGAATTCTTATGTCACGTCGTTACGCAGCTGAAATCGCACCAATTTTCTAAGCCAATGCCATTGTGTAGTGAATACAATGCCCATTTCTCCATCAAGGGTATTCACCTTTATGCACATTTACTTATTGATTATAATGTTTCATGTATTAATTCCACATTCCTTTATCATGGAATAAATGATTATTTTTTATGAATCCATGTTTTATGATCCATGTGGCACACTTATGCATGAAATGAAATGTTTAAGAAGGGTGCACCCTTATAGCGCTCCAATGCATTGGGTAAAGTATAGTATCATGATACTTCATGTGCAATGGGTGTTGAATCATGCTAATTCAAGTGCAACGAGGGTTTACTCATGCTTTTTCTGCCATTAGGATTTACTCATTCTCTATGTGCAATGATCCTTGGCTCATGCTAATTTCATGTTAAGTGTTGTTGCCACATTTCCATGTTATGATTATCATGCGTTATCATGCCTTTATGTTCATGTTTCTTTTATGCTCTATTGATATGCCTATTGTCTAACAAGTATTGTACTCCTCATGTTATTCCATGTGTAATCCTTTACTGGGCTTTATAGCTCACCCTTTTCTTATGCATGTCCTTAGGTTATCCCATGCAATGCTAAGTACGAGGGAATGTAGTGGTCATGTAAAGGAAGTTTTCAGTAAAGATGTTGTATTTCATGTTTTAAGTTTTTATGTAATGATCCTAATCCCCAAATACAATAAAACTCTCTATCTTATTTGTTGTATCAAGTGATGTTTTATGTAAAAAATCATGTTTAAATTTGTAATAAAAGAAGGGTTGTCATAAAAGATATAATAATTTTAAAAGGTTTTTATTCTTATTTATCAAGTAAAATTTAATGATCTTATGAAAGAGCATTTTTCTATGTTAATATACCATAATGTTTCATATAATTTACTATGAATATTATTTAACGATACCATTCACATTCTTTATTGGGATGGATTATGATAATTTATTATGGAAGTTTTCAAGAAACATGATTCTTTTCATAGGTTCATTAAGTCATTATGTAATTCATAATGTTTTAATATACATATAAAATATATATATGTAATATTTTTAATCATTTGATGGGTGTGATAAAAATTATATATCCCTATAATGAATTTTATAATTATTTATGTCACATGAAGTGAAATTTAAGCAATGGGAGAGTGAACCCAAACCCCTATAGGACTTTTTACACTATGTTAATGGGAATGGTCAGTGAAACCAATACAGAATAAGACTCTATACACTAAGATATAATTGTCCTAGAAGTGAGTTTGAGCATGTTAAATTATTTTATATGCATATTTATATTCCATATTCTTATTCCTATGTTATGTTTTCATAGATCATGACTATTGAATAATGTTTTTATTCTCTTAATACTCATGTATGATGTTATGAGAAATCCTAATTCCACAAATCATGATTTTTATCTATGATTTATGGGGTATTATTACCTTATGTTATGACCATTAACCTTTATTATGTTATCATACCCACATTGCTATCTTTTAATAACTTATTATATTTGATTTATATCTCTTATTTTTACCCTTACCATGTATCTGAGCTCACCATTTCTTATATTTCCAATCCTTAGGATATCAATAAGGGTATTAGAAATTATGTTTCTAAAAATGGTATCATAATAGAAGATTATTTATGTGAGTTATTGAATTATTTTTGTAAAATAAATTATTTATGTATATAATAACCAAATACACTAAAACGAAGGGTTTTTTGGTGTGATTTATTATGATATATAATGAATATTAATGTGACGTGATAAAATATGTTTGTATCACCTAAATTGGTATCAAAACAAGGTTTAGATATTATATGGGGATTAGAATATTAATAATAATATGATAGAATATAATCTAACATATGATGAACCAAAAGTGATGTAGGATGATCCTAAAATGATATAGGTAAAAATAAAGGTTTCATAATTTTTTACATCATAAGATTTATTTTTTAGCCATATGATTTTTTACTCTGATATTGCAGTTTATAATCACACCATCATTTTTGGTTTTAGTATGTGGTTAAAATCGGGATGAATCATGTTAATAATGAGTGATATGGATAATGTAATGATTTTTCTAATGAGAAACCAATCATTATAGGATTTTTAGTGAAAAATCATGTGTCCATGATAACCCAAATATCTTAAGACATAAGCTATAAAATTAATAATTCTAATCCCCCAAACAAAGAAAGTATTGAATAAATTATCAATGAATCCTTCATACAACAACAACTACCTTATAACAACCATAATCTTTATGACACACATAATCATGATTTATTGCATAGAATTTCACCTAATTAAGCTCTACGTATTTAGAGGTTTATTGTCTTGAGAAATTAGTAACATTACACAACATCTTAGAATATAAAACATGCCATCTTTATTGAAAAATTATTTTATAGGACCAAAACATTCCTTCATACTTAGTATTACGTGGGATAACCTAAGGAAAAGCCTAAAAGAGGTGAGATATAAAGCCTAGTAAGGGAGTAACCAATCCATAACATGGATAATATAGTACATGTTATACGATAGGAATATAAATGGAGCACAATAGATACATAAACATAAAAACATGATATAGCATGATTGTCAAATATTTGAAATGTGGCAACAACATTGAACAAGACATAGCATGATCTAAGACTCATTTCACATGAAGCATGAGTAAACCCTCATTATACTTGAATTATTTTGAGTAAAACATCATTTCAATTGACTTATCTTGATACTAATCTTTACCCAATGCATTGGAGCACTATTAGGGCTCACCTTTCGTAATCATTTCATTTCATGCATAAGTGTGCAACATGGATCATACAACGTGGAATCATTCAGCATCATCATTTATTACACGATAGAGGAATGTGTAATAAATAATTGAAACTATATAATAAATATTTAAATCTCCATAAAGGTGAATACCCACTATAGAGAAATGAGCATGGTATTCACTACACAATGACATTGGCTTGGAAAATCGCGGTGCAATTTCGACTGCATAACAATGTGACATAAGAAACTATAAAAATGGTTTATGAGAGTGAAAGGGATATATCATCATATATACATGAAATTTGAAGTATGGGGGTCATATATATACATTTAAAAACATATATAATGTAATTTAGATGCATAATATAAAATAATTTCATGAATGTAAATGAAGAGATAGAAATCCCTTACGAAATTTCGGAATTGTAATAGTTGTACATGGGAAAAATTAAAGAGAGAGAAAGGGGTATCTCATCATTAAAACATAAGGAGGGAAGTATAGGGGAGGTTCAAAATCATACTATAACATTTTTAATTGAAAATAAAATGGAATACAAATATAAGGAAACTTGGACATAAATAAAGAAAGAACAAATCTCTTACATGGAAGTGTGATCCCAATGGATTGAAAGAAGATTGAGAGAGGCTTCTAGAGATTTTAGGGAACCTTGGGAATATTATATAGAGAGTATTACATGGGTTTGTGGAGCTCCAAATGGTTTTAGAGAATAGGAATGTGAGATTTTGTGGGTTTATATAAGAAAGGAGAGAAAATTATTTATTATTTAGGTTTCAGACACTATATTTTAAAAAAATTAAAACCATTAACCAACCCATTTTTTCCCATGGTTTTTTCCAAAGGGGAGTGGAAAAAATTATTTTATAGGGCTAGCAGCCTAAAATAATAAAATATTAGGATTTATTATTTGGAGGTGTGTCACACTCTCAAGGAAATCAATTAAATTGTTAAAATGTTCAATAATTCTGGGAGGGTACACTAAGGAACCATAAAATTAATCAAAGGATTATAAAATCACATTATTTTAAGTGTAAAATATTTATTGTCTGAATATCCCTTTTATAGTATTTTAATACATCACTATTGGTCCATTATGATGTCATAAAACACATTATTTATTTAAACAATATTTAATTTTTACCCAAAAATTCGACTGTCTTATAAAATTATGAATCATTCACTATTATATAACATCAACATGATGAATCCAAAAATTATATTCATTTTATCTAAATAATTTTCTAAATATTCGAATTTGTTACTTTTAATATAAAAACTGATATTTATAAAAAATTCATCAGTTTTGGAAAAAATAGCTTTTAACCGTAATAATATTTACAATTGTAATGATAAAAAATTAAACGATCATTTATATTTAATAAAAATTAATTTTGTAATAATATTTTATTAAAATATTATTTAATACAAAAATCTATTAATTCATAAAAATATATTTCTTAATTGAATATTATCTAAAAATAATATTTTTTCTTTAAAAACAACTAACAATGTAACAATTATAAAATAAATGTATATTATTTATTATATAAAAAAAATAATGCACATAATTATAGTGCTAGGGTCTTGTTACATAACCCCATATTACACCCACATAAGACCAAAGTGTATGTAACACCCCAGGTAAATAAAGAATATGACATTTTCATATTTATCCATATTTGTGAATAAAAATATGACTTTAAAGGGGACGCTATGCTCGATGGCGTACCCAACACGCAACAACGAGTTTCTTGAGAATCTTACGTTGCACTCTAATAATAAAATAATATTATTTTAAATGGCAGTTAACATGTAGCCGTTGTATTGGCGGGAATGGATAGAAATAACTAAAATATGATTATATATGTTTTTAAATGTTTTTACGGAAAGAATTCAATTTTAGGCTTTTATACCCTAATTTTCACTAAAGGTTCACTTATCGCCTTCTGATGGCGAACCGTCATTAAAAATAGTTTTGATCACTCTTATACATTCTTTTGGACCAAATAAAACTATTCTTTAGAATTGGGACATTAAATTTTACATTGTGTAAATTTTTGGTATTTTTTCGATAAAGTTCATTTTTTAATGAATAGTGTAAAATGTTGTTTTTTTAATTCAAAACCTCTATTTAATATAATTTATTTATATGATTAGATTGTCTTTTGAATTGGTTTTAAAGTGAAATTAGAAAATATTTTTACCATTAAATTCAATAGTGTTCGTTGGAATTAACTTCACTTTGAAATCGGACTTCAACTAGTGTCAATCTTTTGATACTTATTGTTTCATAAAAACACGCTATTTGGTCTGACAGCGGGAATTAATTATTAAATTAATTAATGTGACTTATATGTTTTGAATTTTGTAAAATAGATTTCATTTTTGAATTCGGAATATCAAATATAGCTCAGGGTGAATTTTTTGGATTTTTCTGAAAAACTTCAATTTTTGATGAATAGTGAAACCACTAAGTGGTACTTATAAAAACTGATTTTTCATTTAAATAAAATTTTACCACTTCTGTGTTTTTAATTTCAAAAATCCGACATACATGGTTGTCATTAAGAAGTAAAATGTAGTTCAATGGGATAAAAATAATTTTTTGGTGAATAGTAACTTATTAAGTTTTTAATCGCGATTAGTGGTAATTAGTGTAGTTTAGGGTAAAAATAATGTTTTAATAATATGAGATGAGCTTGACACATGTCCTACACTCATTGGATGTGTCATGACCGACCAATACAACCCATGGGTCAACTTGGGGACCCCATGAAGCCACTTTGGTTGGAAAATGACACTAATATATTTTTATTTAAAGTTCAAGTAAAAATGACACAAACATCATATGTTTTACGAAAACAATTTTTACATGGGGTTATAAAGATCAGCGTTTTGAGTATAAATAGTCATTGGAAATCTACAAAGATTTGCTACATCATAGTATTTTTTTATAATTTTTAGACACTAAATAAATTAAATTATTTATGACATCATGATGATGCAGCGATGACCTCATTATTTAACAATTTAAATAAAATGGAAAGATAATGTAAAATCTATAAACTACACATGTCCAAAACTTATTGGATGGGTGTATTTCGAACCATTAACACCTTATACACAAATTATATCAATGTGGGACCTTTTAAAACCGAAACACTTTTTCAAATTAAGTAATATTTCTTTACTTTCCAAAAGTGCCCCTCCTCTCCTCTTATAAAAGGCCCCCACCTCTACCTCATTTCACACACTCCTCAAGCCTTTGGCTCGGCCAACCCCTTCCCATTTACTGTCTCCACATCCCTCTACTCATCCTAGAGGATTTACTTTGGGTAGAATCCTTTCAAAGTAAGCCTTTAGGCTCAAATCAAAAGGAGTTACACTTTTAAAGGTAATTCATTCTCTCATGTTCATTTGTTTTATTTTGCTTCTCCAACCCCCTAAACTCTTTTTATTTACTTCTTTTGTAACAACAACATTATCCTAAATATACTAGGATGCTGTTATAAGATTTATTCAAGCTACACACTCACACAACTACATCAAATGGTTAAAGAACATACGGTTTCCGTGGATGGAGAAATTCTGCCTCCCGAAACGATGATTGTTCAATACTCATTCAACACCTTCAAAGGTGGCCATTATGATGTCACTATTTTTATATATGATATATAATATGTTTATGTTTTTCTTAATCTTCTGTTGTTTTTCATTTTGGGCATACCTTTATGGTTTCCATTATGGGTAAACGCGAGATCTTCATTTAAGGAAGTGCGGACTACCGCCCCCTCAAAGTGATTTGATTCATTAAATACCATATGTGGGACGTATAAAGGATGGAACTATGATATTATATATTATATTATACTGGAATTATAATATACCTTTATATAATTATTATTCCATTCTATAAAATACGAAATAGAAATGAAAGTAGCGTTCATGCGTACGTACGACTTACCGTCTCCATGAACTGTGCATTTCATTTCTTACCTCTAAATGATTATGTAATGTTATAAATGCATGAATGTACAGGATATATATGAAATATATTATATCTACATCATGAATACAATTCTGGGTATAATAAAAATATGGCCACACGAACAACATGTAATTGTAAGAAGTCCACTTTCGACTTAAGAACCAAATATCGGCAAAACGAATATTATTAACTTAAATGATTACATAATGTTTATGACATGGTAATTAAGTGATATAAAAGGAATAATGAACTTGAAAAAGGTTATTAAGGAAGTATAAATTAACTCAAGTTTATTATTCAGGACGTTAAAGAACGATCGAGTCAAGTCGGACCCGAGGTAAGGGATCCTACTCCTCTCTTTCTTTTTAAGTACACACTTTTATGTCATTCCTTTTAATGATAATCTTTCTTGTTATTGGGATGATATTTTATATTAAAATTACTGTAATTTTTATGTTCATGTGATGAGAGACCATATTCTCTCTCATCAATCCATTTTGGGAGTTTTGAGTGGCGCCGTTAGGCTGCCGAACTTTCGTAAGAGATCTAACCTCTCTCTTTCTTTTTAAGTACTCTCCTTTATGTCACTTATTTTAAGCTCCTATTTGTAATGTTGGGGGATGTTCTTTTATATTCCTCTTTCTGAAAATTTTATTGTAATGTGATGAGATACCCTATTTGATCTCATCAATCCATATTTTGAAGTTTTATGTGGTGCTGTTAGGCTGCCGAGTTTTCGTAAGGGATTTTTCATCTCACTTTTATTCCCGTGAGATTTATGCTACATTTGCCACAAATTCCATTGAGTGGTGTATTTACTGAACATTATTCTAATTTTGTGTAATATACTTTCATTTATGAGTATTTACATCAATAATCTATTGTCCTTCTTTCATGGGGTGTATGTTTTGAAAGATACCCAAATCGGTAAGGGAACCTTTCACCCTCCTCTTTTTTAAAAGACTTCTTTTGTTG
The DNA here is from genome assembly GCA_963277665.1 of Viscum album. NCBI lineage: Eukaryota > Viridiplantae > Streptophyta > Magnoliopsida > Santalales > Viscaceae > Viscum > Viscum album. The sequence goes on along the minus strand of OY728123.1, from coordinate 1,038,962,134 downwards.
GGTCTTTTAATTTACATATTGTTATGTTGGGATATGTTCTAATATATCCTTATTGATGTAAATTTTATGTCCAAGTTATGAGATACACTTTTTATCTCTCATCAACTCATTTTGATGTGATGCCGTTAGGCTGTCAAGGGAACTTTTTAACCCAATTTCGATTTCTTTGGGTTCAACATCTAGTCATTGAATATATCATCCATTGAATATATGTGAATGACATTTTATTGTTTTAAACTTAATATCCACTTATATTGGGTGTATTTATATTTGTCACACATATTTTTGAGATATATTTGTCCTTAATTTAAGGATACCTTCTTTATAAGGGATTTCATCACATTTGACATTTCTATTAAGGGTTTATTATTGTTATGCACCAATTCACTCTTATATGGTGTATATACTATCCTTTGGAGTATTATATCATGAATCCATTTATTCTCATGATATTATAAAGTTCTGACTAAATATTATTCCTCAATTATTGTATTCAAGTGTCTCTAATTTTGGTAAAACCCCTTTAACCAAAATATCATTTTAAATGTTTTAATTATTTGTTCTTATTAATATCCATGTTTTCAAAATGGTTTTAAGGATTTATTTATATGGATATTAATGGTTTAAAATTTTAAGCTTCAGGGTGGTATGGGACACTTTGATTCAAAAATATCTTTATTAAATGTTTTAAATGGTTTTGGAAATGGTTTCTTTTTGAATGTTCATTATTTCAATATACTAAAATGTTACATTGTGATTGAAATGTGGAAATGTAATGTTTCCTTTATGAATGTTTTATGTGATACATTTATGTTATGGTTCTTGGGAATTGTTATGAAAACGGGTGGTTCCGTGATAAACTAAGGGTGGGTGAGCCCGATATAGCTCTCCAATGCATTGGGTAATGCGAAGGAGTGAAACGTTAAGGTTTATCCGAAGAGATTTAGGGAATATACTATGATGGGTATTCCAAACGTAACCAAGAGGGTTACTCCCTATGTAAGAATGTTATGAATGCCTTAAGTTACCTTTATGTCTTATGTTTTCTATGATTTATTCATGATTTGATATGCCTATGTTTTATGGGTAAAGTATGATTTCATTCTTATGTATACATGTACTCATGTTTCCTTTCCATATTTTTATATCCCTTACTGAGATTTTTATGCTCATCCCATGTTTTTGAAATGTTTTTCACAGGTCAAGGTAAAGTTACATGATGTGATGATAGTGTCAAGGATGTGTCAAGAAATAATCCGTGTCATATTTTAAATATGCTTCCATTGATGGGAAGAACGAATACTGTCTTTTATGTAACCACTTTGTTTAAATGTGGAATATAATGCAAGTTTCATGATCTAATTCTCTAAAACTCTAAACCTGAAAAGATCCTCAATGTGTAATCTTGTAATAACTCAAGATTAAGTAAGGTTTAAGGCTGGTACCTTATAGTTGGTATCAAGGGTCGGTTTAGATAACTTTAGAGGTTAGGGTATTCTTTAAGCATAAGTGACATTACCATAATGGTTAGGATTTCAGAAAGAGTCCTAGTTTTAGATAAAGCGAATGAGTAAGTATATCTTAGTGTTTATCTTACTCATTAGTACATGATGGTTTTGTTGATATACTCACACTTACCTTTTTGGTTTTAGTAAATGGCTGGATCTAGCAGGCACCAAAGTAACAGTGGATGTGAAGGAAACTGTGGTGGTTCTCTGATTAAGAGACTGGATGAAATGGGGGATTCATTGAGGAATCTCATGGTTGTTCTAAACCAACTATCGAGGATTCATGATCAACCACTTCAACCTTGGTGAGTTCTCTAATGCATCATGTACGAGATGGCCAACTCGATGTGGAAATTCAGGTAATAATTATTAAGGTAACCATTAGGGTTTATACGATCCTTACTTTTTAGGTAATTATGGGTTTCTCTATGATATGATGGAAAATGAAAGGAATGAGATAAACTTGAGGTTAAAATATGTTATGATCATTTTTAAAGATTTTATCTCATTTTGGGGGATGTTTTAAGAATTATATAGTTTTGGAAAAAGGACAACATGCAGACCGTGTGACAACCCGTTGCGTCGGACAAAGTGCGGGAATCGAACCCACAACCAAAGTGCAACTGGTATTTATCGCCTACCACTGGACTACGTGAAGTCCCTGGTTAGTTTGACTAATTCTTTTTTTAAGAGTAAGTTGATTTTGGGTTATTTATGAAAATGATTAACCTATCATGGAGGATATCTGATTAGGTTAATTACTTTTCAATACGAGACTTTAGGAGCAACTGATGTTGTTTGGAGATAAATGTTACGATTTAACTTGGAAGACTATGTGACTAAATCCTTAAAATATTTGGGTTTCAATATTAGTTTGGTTTACTTTGAAGAATTTTATGGACAAATTGATTATAGAATGGCCCTCGTCGAACTTTGGGTTTTGTTGGACAAATTTTTGAGATTAAGAATAGATTTTCTTTTTATAAAGGGTTATCCTTTTCTGGATTAACTGATCTTGTAATAACCTTTTCGGTTTTGGTTTTGGTTAAAGTCTAAAGACATGAGAAATATATAGTTCTATCTTTTTTGGATTAGGTGATTCTCTAGAAGTTTATTATAGTACTCTTAATGCGAACATGTCTCCCTAAATACTCGTCTTTTGGAAAAAATATGAGTTTGATTAAGGAATCTAGTAAAAGTTGAAAGTCAACATGATAAGTGATTATGTTTCCATATGAATAAATTCGTCAATAAAAAGTAACTTAAAACAAAAATGTTGTCTATTAACTTTTCCTACTGGGGTATCGAATACTGTTTAACCCATCACAAGTTTGTGATTTTCTTGTGGTTAACTTTCTCCTAAACATGTTTTCTAGCACTCTCCATCAGAACATGACCCTTTGTTTTTTTCCTCCATGTCCATATTTTCATACATGGAATCCTAGTATGGGTTAACTCGGGTGACCTCTGTGCTTATCTTTCTTTATTTTAAAGTGATTATTTTACCGACTCTTGTTTCGATGTGGGACTTTCAAGGATGTTTCCAAGCTCAATTTTAAAAAATTGCGAGGACGCAATTCCCAAAAGGGGAGAAGGATGTAACACCCCAGGTAAATAAAGAATATGACATTTTCATATTTATCCATATTTGTGAATAAAATATTGATATGACTTTAAAGGGGACGCTATGCTCGATGGCGTACCCAACACGCTACAACGAGTTTCTTGGGAATCTTACGTTGCACTCTAATAAGAAAATAATATTATTTTAAATGGCAGTTAACATGTAGCCGTTGTATTGGAGGGAATGGATAGAAATAACTAAAATATGATTATATATGTTTTAAAATGTTTTTACGGAAAGAATTCAATTTTAGGCTTTTATACCCTAATTTTCACTAAAGGTTCACTTATCGCCTTCTGATGGCGAACCGTCATTAAAAATAGTTTTGATCACTCTTATACATTCTTTTGGACCAAATAAAACTCTTCTTTAGAATCGGGACATCAAATTTTACTTTGTGTAAATTTTTGGAATTTTTCCGATAAAGTTCATTTTTTTAATGAATAGTGTAAAATGTTGTTTTTTTAATTCAAAACCTCTTTTGAATCTAATTTATTTATATGATTAGATTATCTTTTGAATTGGTTTTAAAGTGAAATTAGAAAATATTTTTACCATTAAATCCAATAGTGGTCGTTGGAATTAATTTCACTTTGAAATCGGACTTCAACTAGTGTCAATCTTTTGATACTTATTGTTTCATAAAAACACGCTATTTGGTCTGACAGCGGGAATTAATTATAAATTAATTAATGTGACTTATATGTTTTTAAGTTTGTAAAATAGACTTCATTTTTGAATTCGGAATATCAAATATAGCTTAGGGTGAATTTTTGGGATTTTTCTGAAAAACTTCAATTTTTGATGAATAGTGAAACCACTAAGTGGTACTTATAAAAACTGTTTTTTCGTTTAAATGAAATTTTAACACTTCTGTGTTTTGAATTTCAAAAATCCGACATACATGGTTGTCATTAAGAAGTAAAATGTGGTTCAATGGGATAAAAATAATTTTTTGGTGAATAGTAACTTATTAAGTTTTTAATCGCGATTAGTGGTAATTAGTGTAGTTTAGGGTAAAAATAATTTTTTAATAATATGAGATGAGCTTGACACATGTCCTACACTCATTGTATGTGTCATGGCCGACCAAGACAACCCATGGGTAAACTTGGGGACCCCATGAAGCCACTTTGGATGGAAAATGACATTAATATCTATTTATTTAAAGTTAAAGTAAAAATGACACAAACATCATATGTTTTACGAAATTAATTTTTACATGGGGTTATAAAGATTATATTTTTTATTATAAATAGTCATTGGAAAGATAAAAGGATTTCCTACATCATAATATTTGTTTTATAATTTTTAGACACTATATAAATTAAATTATTTATGACATCATGATGATGCATCGATGACCTCATTATTTAACGATTTAAATAAAATGGAAAGATAATGTAAAATCTATGAACTAAACATGTCCAAAACTTATTGGATGGGTGTATTGCGAACCCTTAACACCTTATCCACGAATTATATCAATGTGGGACCTTTTAAAACCGAAACACTTTTTCAAATAAAGTAATATTTCTTTACTTTCCAAAAGTGCCCCTCCTCTCCTCTTATAAAAGGCCCCCACCTCTACCTCATTTCACACACTCCTCAAGCCTTTGGCTCGGCCAACCCCTGCCCATTTACTCTCTCCACATCTCTATACTCATCCTAGAGGATTTACGTTGGGAATAATCCTTTCAAAGGAAGCCTTTAGGCTCAAATCAAAAGGAGTTACACTTTTAAAGGTAATTCATTCTCTCATGTTCATTTGTTTTATTTTGCTTCTCCAACCCCCTAAACTCCTTTTATTTACTTCTTTTGTACAAAAACCAGTATCTTAAATATACTAGGATGTTGTTATAATATTTATTCGAGCTACACTCTCACACAACTACATCAAATGGTTAAATAACATACGGTTTCCGTGGATGGCGAAATTCTGCCTCCCGAAACGATGATTGTTCAATACTCATTTAACACCTTCAAAGGTGGACATTATGATGTCACTATTTTTATATATTATATATAATATGTTTATGTTTTCCTTAAGCTTATATTTTTTTTCATTTTGGGCATACCTTTATGGTTTCCATTATGGGTAAACGTGATATCTTCATTTAAGGAAGTGCGGACTAACGCCCCCTCAAAGTGATTTGATTCGTTAAATACCATATGTGGGATGTATAAAGGATGGAACTATGATATTATATATTATATTATACTGTAATTATAATATACCTTTATATAATTATTATTCCATTCTATAAAATATGAAATAGAAATGAAAGTAGCGTTCATGCGTACGTATGGATTACCGTCTCCATGAACAGTGCATTTCATTTCCTACCTCTAAATGATTATGTAATGTAATAAATGCATGAATTTACTGGATATATATGAAATATATGATATCTACATCATGAATACAATTCTGGATATAATAAAAATTTGGCCACACGAACAACATGTAATTGTAAGAAGTCCACTTTCGACTTAAGAACCAAATATCGGAAAAACGAATATTATTAACTTAAATGATTACATTATGTTTATGACATGGTAATAAGTTATATAAAAGGAATAATTAACTTGAAAAAGGTTATTAAGGAAGTAGAAATTAACTCAAGTTTATTATTCAGGACATTAAAAAATGATCGAGTCAAGTCAGACCCGAGGTAAGGGATCCTACTCCTCTCTTTCTTTTTAAGTACACACTTTTATGTCATTCCTTTTAAAGATCATATTTCTTGTTATTGGGATGATATTTTATATTAAACCTACTGTAATTTTTATGTTCATGTGATGAGATACCCTATTCTCTCTCATCAATCCATTTTGGGAGTTTTGAGTGGCGCCGTTAGGCTGCCGAACTTTCGTAAGAGATCTAACCTCTCTCTTTCTTTTTAAGTACTCTCCTTTATGTCACTTCTTTTAAGATAATCTTTGTAATGTTGGGGGATGTTCTTTTATATTACTATTTCTGAAAATTTTATTGTAATGTGATTAGATACCCTATTTTATCTCATCAATCCATATTTGGAAGTTTTATGTGGTTCTGTTAGGCTGCTGAGTTTTCGTAAGGGATTTTTCATCTCACTTATATTCCCGTGAGATTTATGCTAAATTTGCCACAAATTCCATTGAGTGGTGTATGTACTGAACATTATTCTAATTTTGTGTAATATACTTTCGTTTATGAGTATTTACATCAATGATCTATTGTCCTTCTTTCATGGGGTGTATGTTTTGAAAGATACCCAAGTCGGTAAGGGAACCTTTCACCCTCCTCTTTTTTAAAAGAATTATTTTGTTGGGTCTTTTAATTTACATATTGTTATGTTGGGATATGTTCTCATATATCCTTATTGATGTAAATTTTATGTCCAAGTGATGAGATACACTTTTTATCTCTCATCAACTCATTTTGATGTGATGCTGTTAGGCTGTCAAGGGAACTTTTTAACCCAATTTCGATTTCTTTGGGTTCAACATGTAGTCATTGAATATATCATCCATTGAATATATGTGAATGACCTTTTATTGTTTTACACTTAATATCCACTTATATTGGGTGTATTTATATTTTTCACACATATTTTTGAGATTTATTTGTCCTTAATTTATGGATACCTTCTTTATAAGGGATTTCATCACATTTGACATTTCTATTGAGGGTTCATTATTGTTATGAACCAATTCACTCTTATATGGTGTATATACTATCCTTTGGAGTATTATATCATGAATCCATTTATTCTCACGATATTATAAAGCTCTGACTAAATGTTATTCCTCAATTATTGTATTCATGTGTCTCTAATTTTGGTAAAACCCCTTTAACCAAAATATCGTTTTAAATGTTTTAATTATTTGTTCTTATTAATATCCATGTTTTCAAAATTGTTTTAAGGATTTATTTATATGGATATTAATGGTTTAAAATTTTAAGCTTCAAGGTGGTATGGGACACTTTGATTCAAAAATCTCTTTATTAAATGTTTTAAATGGTTTTGGAAATGGTTTCTTTTTGAATGGATTCATTATTTCAATATACTAAAATGTTACACTGTGATTGAAATGTGGAAATGTTATGTTTCCTTTATGCATGTTTTATGTGATACATTTATGTTATGGTTCTTGGGCATTGTTATGAAAACGGGGGGTTCCGTGATAAACTAAGGGCGGGTGAGCCCGATATAGCGCTCCAATGCATTGGGTAACGCGAAGGAGTGAAACGTTAAGGTTTCTCCGAAGAGATTTTGGGAATATGCTGTGATGGGTATTCCAAACGTAACCAAGAGGGTTACTCCCTACGTAAGAATGTTATGAATTCCTCAAGTTACCTTTATGTCTTATGTTTTCTATGATTTATTCATGATTTGATATGACTATGTTTTATGGGTAAAGTATGATTTCATTCTTATGTATACATGTACTCATGTTTCCTTTCCATATTTTTATATCCCTTACTGAGCTTTTTATGCTCATCCCAAGTTTTTGAAATGTTTTTCACAGGTCAAGGGAAAGGTACATGATGTGATGATAGTGTCAAGGATGTGTCAAGAAAGAATCCGTGTCATATTTTAAATATGTTTCCATTGATGGGAAGAATGAATACTGTCTTTTATGTAACCACTTTGTTTAAATGTGGAATGTAATGCAAGTTTCATGATCTAATTCTCTAAAACTCTAAACCTGAAAAGATCCTCAATGTGTAATCTTGTAATAACTCAAGATTAAGTAAGGTTTAAGGCTGGGGCCTTATAGTGTAAGGTGTGCGATGATGATAGACTCTTGAGATAGCTTAGATAACATTGTTTTGGTATCAACTTCCACTTCTCCTATAGATGAATCCATTCCAAATTAACATGTTAAATCTTGGCTTGGGCTTGGTCCAGAGTGAATCCCAATAATGCTACCTACTTTCCGAGCTCTGAAAAATGGGATTGATATGGAGCAATTCTACTGGATGAGGCCATCACTTCCTTTGTCTGAGTAAATTATATTTGTTAAATCCCTATATTTATTCTAATCATGTGATCACTGTTCAACGACAGTATTAAAAATGTTAATAATTTGTAATGGTATTTTGAAATCCAAAAACATAAAACCAAGGAAGTGTATATGTCTTATATAACCATTTTGAATAGTAATAAATTTAATTATATCAAGAGGAATTTTCATTAAAAAAAGTTTGGGTCTTTACAATCTTACCCCTTAAGATATTTATCCCTCGAAAGTTCCTTTTTCCACACTAAAACAGATGAGGGTAACTCTACTTCATCACTTCCTTTGATTCCCACATTTCTTTTTCAAACTTGTGGTTTCTCCACAACACTTTGTTGAGGGGCATTGTCTTTTTTCATAGAACCTTTTCCATACAATATAAGATCTTCACCAGCTTGTCTTTATAGGAGAGGTCATTCTCCAATGGTACCACCTATGGATTTAGCACATGTGATGAGACAGATATGTACTTCCTCAAGAGTGATACATGGAATACATCATGTACTTGAGACAGGTTCAGTTGGAGTTCTAGTTCATAGGACACTTCCCCAATGTGATCAAGGATCTCAAAAGTAACGATGTACCTTGGACTAAGCATTCCCTTATTGAAAAATCTTATAACTCTCTTCCATGGTGATATGTGGAGGAATACCGTGTACGCAATATCAAACTCTCGGTCTTGTCGAAGATTATCATCATAACTCTTTTGTCGACTCTGAGCAATTTTAATGTGATGCAGGATGGTCTTACCTTTCAACACCATTTCCTGGACCATTTCTGGACCTCAGAGTTTTCTCTTCCCAACATCATCCCAAAATTTTGGTGTTATGAACCTCTTCCCATAAAGGGCTTCATAAGGAGCCTTTTGGATGATTGAATGGAAACTGTTATTATAAGAGAACTCAACCATATGAAGATGTTGATCTCATCAACCTTTCATGTCCATTGATCCTGATCTCAACATGTCCTCAAGTGCTTTGATAGTCCACTTAGATTAGCCATTAGTGTGATGATGATAAGCCTTACTAAAGTTTATCTCAGTATTCAGAGCATGTCGAAGACTCTTCCAAATCATAAAGTTGAATCTTGGATTTCGATCGAATACAATAGACAATGGTTCTCCATGTAGCCTTACCACCTCTCTAATTTAAATCTGTTCCAGTTGATCCAATGGTAAGTCCTCTTGAATTACAATGAAGTGTGTAGTCTTTGTAAGATGATCCAAAACAACCCAGATAGTATTGTTTCCTTTCGATGTCTTCAGATGTTTGGTGACAAAGTCCATTGTGATGTTCTCCTATTTCTATGATGGTATGGATAATGGTTGCCTCATCCCCTAAGACTTCTACCTCTCATCCTTCACTTGCTAACATACCAGGAACTTTGATGTATACTTTGAAATCTCTTTCTTCATGTCATCCCACCAATAATGATCTCGAAGATATCAATACATATTTGTGTTTCCTAGGTGAATGTATAATTTAGAACATTGTGCATCATCCAAAATTTCATTCACTAACTCTTGATTTTATGGAATGCATAGTCTTTCCCCAAATCTCACCATTCCTTCTTCATTAACTTTGAACTCCAAGGATTTACCTTTTCTAATAGTTTCTACTTTCTTCTGAATTCCCACATCATCCTTTTGGGCATCCTTTAACCTTTCCAAAAGAGTTGGTTGAGAAATAATTTGTGAATGTATTGATGATGTTCCCTTATCTTTGATTTCCATGTCTATCTTCATCAAATCTAAGAAGATTTCATCCTTTTTAATTCTCATCAATGATAGAATCACTAGGTCCTTTTTACTTAGATCATCTGCCACCTTGTTCACTTTCCCAAGGTGGTAATAGATTGAGCTATCATAGTCTTTGATTAGATCCATCCATATTCATTAGTTCATATTCAACACTTTCTGTGTGAATATATATATGAGGCTTTTGTGATACGTATATATTTCACACTTCTCCCTAAAGGGGTAATATCACCAAAATTTTAAAGTGATGATTACTGCATCCAACTCTAGATCATGTGTTGGATAGTTCTTCTCATGAAATTTCAATTGTGTTGAATCATAGGTAATGACTTGGTCATTTTTCATCAAAACATGTCCATTCCATTCTTTGATGCATCACTATAAACAAAGAAAAGTTCTCCACTTGGGGTTAGTGTGAGCATGGGCGCAGTGATGAGCCTCTTTTTCAACTCCTTTAAGCTATATTCGCATTCATCACTACAAGAAAACTTGAATCCCTTCCTTGTTAGCATGGTAAGAGGGCTTGAAAATCATGTAAAATTTCTCATAAATTGGTGATAATATCAAGATAACCCTGGGAAGCTATAGATATCCATCACCGATGTTGGCCTCGACCATCCTTAAATTGCTGTTATCTTGGAGGGATCCATAGATATCCCATTTATTATGATGATATGACCCAAGAATGATACTTCCTTCAACCATAACTCACACTTTATATACATTTCATAGAGGTTCTCCTTTCACAAGGTATCTAGTATAATGCTTAGATTCTCCTCATGCTCCTCCTTGGTTTTGAAGTATATTAGAATATCATCTATAATGACCATCAAAAATTTGTCAAAGTAATCTATAAATAATCTATTCATCATGTCCATAATGATTTCTGGAGAATTAGTGAGTCTGAAAGGAATTAATATGAATTCATAGTTCCTGTACATTGTATGAAAAGAAGTCTTGGGGAAATCCTCATTCTTCAACCTTACATGGTAATATCCCGACTGAAAATCCACCTTAGAGAAGTATTGGGCTCCATGAAACTGATTGAACAAGTCATAAATCTAGGGTGGATGATACTTTATCTTTATCGTGATTTTGTTGATCTCATAATAATCAATGAAAAGGCATATTAACCCATCATTCTTCTTGACGAAGAGGACTGGTGCACACCATAGTGAAGCACTTGGGTGTATAAACCCTTTATCGTGATTCTCCTATAGTTGTTTCTTTAGATACTCAAGCTCCACAACAGTAGTTCTACATGGAGTGTTGGATATTATCAAATCCCCATGTATATGATCAATCGATAATTGAACATCTCTTCAAGGAGGAAGACCAGGAAATTCCTCAAGAAACACTTTAGTGAATTCCATGACAATAGGCATGTCATTAAGGATGGTTGATTTCTTAGACTCAATAATTTGAGAAAGATTTTCATGCACATAGGGCAGTAATATCCACACTTGAGATGATGGTTCTAAATAAAATTCATCCTCCTCCTTGCACTTGTATAGAATTAGGGGTCGATTTTCCACATAGAGAGTGATTTACCTCTCATGGAAATTTATGTTAGCTCTATATAGGGAAAGCGAATCCATGCCAAGAATTGAATCAAATTCCCCAATAGGTAGTATGATGTGGTTCTCAAAGAAGTTCAATCCACATATTGTGACAAGGGAGCAGTTATATTCATGGGATGAAATAATTTCCCCATTTTTCATTGTCACCAATAATTTTACTTCCATGTTTTTTTGGGGGTGTTGGGATTATTCTTATATACTTTTGGGATATAAAAGAATGCATAGAACCCGAATAAAAAAGCACATTCTATATTCTTGAATGAATAACTAGAATAATTGTCACAACGTCATTGTTCGGGTTCGCTTCAGCAGTAGTGATGGAAAAATCTCTCCCTTGCTGCGTTGGAGGTTGTTGGTTGCATCCAAAAACAATGTCTCAGGGCACTGGTTTCCAAACTTCCCTAGTTATTTACAATTGAAGCAAAGAACAATGCATTGAGGGTCTAATGGAGCATTCCCCTCCTCTATCACAACAGCGGATTTTTCTTGTTGGTAGTTAATGGCTAGGTTCCCTCCTCTTCCACACCTAAAGCTTGTCCTTGTCCCCTTCAGGAAATTTCTAGGGTGCTTCATTCCGCACCTTTGGTAAGTGGGATGCGTAAATTTCTTAGCACAATTGGATTTATCTATCAAACCGCTATAATTAAAGTCCACCTTAAAAATCTTATCCCCGTGATACCCATGAGATTATCCGATCTCCATTTTGAATTTGATGGAAAATCAGAAAATTTCTTCATAGCTATCGAAGTCCCGGATCACTAGGGATTTCTGTTGGCTAGGTTTTATCCCACCAAAGAAACGGTCAACTTTGCCTTCCAGGGTAACGACAAAGCCGAAGGTGTATCATGGAAGCCTTTTGAGGTTTTCCTCATATGATATAATTTATTATGTGTCTTTCTTCTTGAGGTAAAGTAAGTACCTTTCCATCTTAAGATGGAGGGTGCTCAAAAAAATATTTATCAAAAAACATTTTCGAGAAATCATACCATTACAACGCCTCGATCTCTTCCTCTTGCTTTTTATTTTTGATCAATGTCCACCATTGATTAGCTTTAACCTCCATATTATAAGCAACCATAAGTACATTATCTTCTTCCTAACATTTAAGGATGGAGAAGATCTTCTCAATGGAGTTGATCCATTTTATCTACGATTGAGGGATCAAATGATCCATTAAATGAATGAGGCCTTTATCACATAAATCTATCGATTGTGGATTGTTCTTTCTGGGGGGGGGTGGGGGGTTGAATGTTCCTCTTCACCCATGTTTCAATTCAAAACATGAGTTAACCAAAAGGGTATCGTGACAAAGTTTGGGATTCCGACTCCCATCGGATTGGGCATCTCATTAGAATAGTAATCACATTGATCTTCGCATCGGTTGTTAACCCGGGTCCTCCTATTACCATGAATTGGATGGAATGAAAGGAAATTTAGGGTTAACACATAAAGGGTAATCAATTGAAAAAAGGATAACATATAAATTACATTTATTTCCTTTACTTATAGGCTTCCATCTATGTTATCCATGATCTACTTCCCATTATATATTCTTAGGGGAATTTTTCTTAATACTTTTATAATGGTTCATACTAAACTTATGAATTTACCAAAGCATATCCCCCTAGTAGTTTCATAACCAAGAGTGTAGCAAGGCCTGTTGTCGTGAACTAGTTCCCATTCGAGTCTAGATCAAAGTAGTTTTTTCGGGTTTTACCTCGATATACATATGTTCCAGAGCCACCTCTACTTGTTTGTATCGATACATGGATGTATTTTCTTGATAAACCACTTACTATATACTCACCAAAATTTAGGGATGTTTTTATTATACAAATTCTTATCCCTAGGGCATTCACTAGGGTTTTCTAATCCTAATCCCAAATATAACTGAACCTATCATCTGATACCAACTATAACAACCCTACTCTTTGTTACACACATAAACATTATTTATTACATAAACATACACCTAAGACAACTCTGAGGATCGAGAGGTTTAGTGTCTTGAGAAATTAGGTACATTAAATAACAACTTAGAACATGAAACACAACATCTTTTTTGAAAATTTTATTTACCTCACCACAAAATTCATTCATACTTAGCATTTCATGGGATAACCTGAGGGAATTCATAAAAAAAGGATGAGCTATAAAGCTCAGTAAGGGAGTAAACAAGGAATAACATAAATAATATAGTAAATTTTAGACAATAGGTATATCAATGGAGAAAAAGAGATACATGAACATAAATAAATTATATAGCATGATTATCATAGCTTAGAAATGTGGAAACAACATTTAACGTGATATTAGCATGGCCCAGGGATCATTTCACATGAAGAATGAGAATAACCTCATTGAACATGAATTATCATGAGTAAACCCTCATTAATCTTAACGTATCATGATACTAATCCTTACCCAATGCATTGGAGTGCTATCAGGGCACACCCTTCTTAATTATTTCATTTCATGCATAAATGTGCCACATGGATCATACAACATGGAATCATTCAACATCATCATTTATTACATTATAAAATAATTTTGAATACATACATGAAAATATATAATTAATAAGTAAATGTGTGTAATGTTTAATACCATTGATAGAGAAATGTGCATGGGTTTCACTACACAATGACTTTTCCTTGAAAAAGTGCTGTGCAATTTTGGCAGCATAACAGTGTGACATAAGAATTCATAAAAATGGTTTATGAGAGAGAAAGGGGTATCTCATCATATTTACCTGAAATGGATAGTTATGGGATCATATAGATACATGTACCAACATATTTAATGGAATTTAGATGCATAATATAAATGAATTGATTGAATGTAAATGAGGAGAGAGAAATATCTTACAGAATTTCGTCATGGTAACGGGTGTACATGGGAGGAATTAATGAGAGTTAAATGGGTATCTAATCATTCAAAAATATGAAGGGTAGTATACTGGAGGTGTGAAATCATACAAAAACATTTTTAATGGAAAATACAAGGGCATACAAATATATGGAAACATGGACATAAATAAGGTAGGAAGAAATTTATTACTTAGACGTGTGATCCCAATGGCTTGGGAGAGGATTGAGAGAGGCTTATAGGGAGCTTGAGGTGTCTTGGGAGGATTATGGAGAGAATATGGTAGGTGTTGGTAGAGCTCCAAATGGTTTGAGTAAAGAGGAATGAGATATTGAGTGGCTTTATATAGGAAATGAGAGGAAATTCTTTTTTATTTAGGTTTTGGACACTACACAATAAACTAATAAAAACCACCAACCAAACCATGGTTTTTGCCCATGGGTTTTTCAAAGTGGAGTAGAAAAAATTATTTTATAAGGCCAATTTCTGAACATAAGAATAATTTAGGCGTGCTTATGTGGAGGAGAGTCACACTCTCAAGGAAATCATTTTAAAATGTGAAAATGTTTAATAAGTCTTGGAGGGTCCACGAAGGCACCATAAAGTTTATAAATCCAATATAAAATATCATTATTTTAATAGTAAAACATATATTGGCCTAATATTTCTATTATAGTATTTTATTACATCACTATTGGGCCATTATGATGTCATTAAACACAATATATATTTAAACGGTGTTTAACTTTTACCAAAAAATTTGACTGTCTCAGACAATTATGAAAAATTCACCATTAGATAATTTCGACATCTTGAATCCAAAATTATATTAATTTTATCTAAATAATTTTCTAAATATTTTATTTTTACTTTTAAAATAAAAAACCGACATTTATTGAAAATTCATGTGTTATGAAAAAAACAAATTTGAAAATCTTAATAAAAATTACAATTGTATTTATAAAAAGTTATATGATCATTTATATTTAATAAAAATTAATTTAGTAATAATATTTCATTAAAATATTATTTAATTAAAACTCCATTAATTAATCAAAATAGATTTCTTAATTGAATATTATCTAGAAATACTATTTTTTCTTTCAAAACTATTTACAAAGTTATAATAATAAAATGAATGTATATTCATTATTCTATAGAATAATAATTTACATAATTATATTGCTAGGGTATTGTTACATAACCACTTATAACCCTCACATAAGACCTAAGGGTAAGGTGTGCGATAGTGAAAGACTCTTGGGGCGGCTCACATAACATCCCTTGGGTGGTAATCTCTATTAACTTCCACTTCTCCCATAAACAGTTCTATTCAAGCTTAATGTGCTAATGCTCGGCTTGATCTTGGCCAAGAGTGAATCCCAGTGATGCTACCTCCTTTCCTAGCTTTGAAAAATTGGATTTGAATGGAGAAATTCTATTAGATGAGGCCATCTCTTCCTTTGTCTGAGTAAATTGGATTTGTTAAAGCACTATATTTATACTAATCATGTGATCACTGTTCAAAAAATATATTAGAAATGAAAATAATTAATAATGGTATTTTGAAATTCAAAATAATAAAACCAAGGAAGTGAATATGTCTTATATAACCATTTTACATAGAAATACATTTAATAAGATCAAGAGGAATTTTCATTGATAAAATTTCAGGTCGTTACACACCTCCTTTAGTGGGTCTTCAAACCCACATATTTATAAGAAATGGATCAGAAAAATTGAAAAGATATTCACCATTTTATAGTTATAAGATTATGAAATGGTTGATTTAGATATTTATCATTTAGAAGGAGAGGATGATCAATGTGGACTCTCATTAAGAATATATGGTATGTGATGAAATAAAATCCATGGATAAGATGATTTTAAGAAGTATATTTTTTTTAAAATACTTTCCCTTAAATCTTTGAACTAAGATAGAGAGGGAATTCATGGAGTTGAAATAAAGGGTGGATGAATAAATTGTTACTTATAATGAAAAAATCACAATTATTTCATGATATTCTTATATTTTTATCATTTATAAGGGACTTTGGTTGAAATGAATCTATTGTTGAATGCTGTACAAAGGTGGAAATAAAAATTGGATATTCACATTATTATCCTAGTTTTAGGGTGAAGAAGGGGGAAATGGAGTTTCATGGAAAAATATTATTATAAAACCCATATTGGAATGAATATTATTATTCATACATTCCAAAAATGTAGGAATATGCATGGAATAAATTTCCTTAAAAGGGATAAGTAAATTCTTCGAGTGTCAAAGTGAATTCCAGTATGTACTTCAATTTCAAAGACATTTGAAGAGTCCAACCAATGAAATGGATGAAAAAAAGACCGGTTTAGTACCCCAACCACACTCCAATGATTTAATTTTAAGAAGTATGAAAATTAACCCAAATAGGGATACAATATAAGTATAAATGATGAAAAATTATGTCAGCATTATCCAATGAAAAATCAGAAAGGGATGAAATAAAAAAAACTAAAGTGGGTCATGAAAATGAAGATGTGAATGTTACAATTATCATCCATTATAAAAATAAAAATGTATTTTTTTATTTTTGGATTCACCATAACCATTAATATGATAAATTTTCTAAATACATCAAATCAACACAACAACGTCTTTTTATATTGAATTATTAGTGAGAAATCATATTGGTATGATTCTTTGGCTCTAACACTATAAGTCCAATCTGATAGAGGTTTATGGAAATGTGAATTATATAAATATTATTATTCTCCATTTATTAGATTTTTTGTGATTTTGGGAATGTATTGGATCTCTATTCATAGAGATATTATTAATTTATGAGATTTGGAAGTCACATTTCATATCCTAAAACAACCTTACAATCACCCATCAGTTCAACACTGGCAATGTAATCCATATGGAAATTACATTCTTATATTCATCTTAATACACAATCATGAGGGGTATTTAATTAAAAATATGGGTTTATAAATTTATATTAAAGATATGAATTTTTTTAGGAATATGTAGATGTATTTATGGAAGAGTTTTTGGGTATTCCTCAAAATTTTGAAGTTGAGTTTTCCATAAAACTCATACCAAATTTTATTCCTATATCAAAGACTCCTTATAGAATTATATTGGTTAAATTATAGGAATTGAATAAAAAACTCCTAGAGAATATAGAAAAAGGTTTTATATTCTCAAGTGGGCCACCATGGGGTCCATCAGTCCTCTTTATTAATAATAAATATGGATCAACGAATCTCTTCACTTTGTATCATGAAATTAAAAAAAATCATTGTTAATAACAAGTATCCTCTAAACCATATTTATGAATTGTTCCATTAGTTTTAAGGGGATAAATACATCAAAAATATCAAACTTGAATCTAGATTTTAACAATTAATGGTGAAAAGAGATGATCTACACAAGACAACCTTTTGTATAAGATTTGAGAACTATGATTCATACCGATTCCAATCTGATGCATAAATTACCGTTCCATGTTAATATATATGATTAGTAAAGTCTTTAGGTATTTCTTTGATTAATTTTCAATAGTCTTTATAGATGATATTATTTTATATTCTATGAGTATGGAAGATCATAATGATCATTTGAGGATTGTACTCTGGATTTTGAGAAAGGAGAAATTGTATTCCAAATTTAGAAATTGTAAATTTTATTTGTAAAAATTATCATTATTAAGTTATGAAATCACAAGATGATATATATATATTAATGATTATCAAATACATAGGTTATTGAAGAATGACCCGCACTATCCACTATAATAGATATTTATAGTTTTATTGAAATTGGTATATACTATCAATGCTTTGTGAGAAATTTATTAAGACATTCAAAAACACTAAATAGGTTAACATAGAATGGAGTCAAGTTCCTCTAGATATATGAATATCAAGAAAATATCAAGGATATTAAGAGTTTTTTATTCACTGAACCTATACACAGACTTCCCTATAGTGGATAATGGTTTGTCATATAAAATAATATTTCAAATAAGGGATTGATATGTACTCTCATATAGAATTTCATGAAGGAATATTATACCTCGTTAATATAAGTGATTTATGAGAAAAAATTCCTGAAAAAATATTATGATCTAGAAAATTAAATATTTTCATTAATAATAAGGATATATTATCTCTATGGTGAAAAGTGTGAAATATATATTATTTAGAAGATCTTAATGTAAATATTCACATAGGAGTTGAACACATGATAAAGAAGATAGTTGTAGTTGATCAAGGAAAATGAATGATTGATAAATAACCACTCTGGTAAGGATAAAAAATGTATTTATGCTCTGATCATGAACAATAATGCTACATTATCTATGATATGTATTGAGAGATACACAATAATTAGGGATTTCAAGAGAATAGACCTTGAAATCACAATGAAGTGATAGAAATCCTATCATTCCCAAATGAATTCTCAATGACCCACCCATGTTATGATCATAGAGGTACAGAAGAAGGATATATAGCTATATATGTCGGTAATGAATAAATGAATGTTTAAATTTTAAAATTATTTAATTATAATACTTAATAAATGAATATGTGTTTTATCAATAAAAATAATTAGAGAATGATCTATTGGATTGAAATTAACATGTGTTTCATCAATACCAAAATTGAAGAAGGAACTATTAGATGATTCATGTATCTAATAAATCTCTATCCATCATGGGAGCATAAATATGTATAAAGATATCAAGAATAATTTCTTATAGAAAAACATGAAGAATAATATTTCATAGTGTATATATAGATGTTTCGAATACCGGTATGTTAAGAAATACTGACATAAGTCTAAGGGCGTGATGCAACTATTACCGATATCTTTTTTGGAAATGGGTTTACATCACAAAATATTTTGTTATAAGTCTCCATAATAATTAAAAAGGTTATAATAGGATGCACATGTATTTTAGTGGAACATTGAAAAATAAATTCTTATTTTCCTAAAGTGAAGCAATGTTCACACCCTAGAGGCAATCTCTTAAGGAGGCCAACCACACAATCTAAATTTATATTATTACTATTAATAATCGATTATATACTAAATGAAAATAAAAAATTAGAAAGTTTAGGAAATTAAAGTGATATATATATATAATATGAATGAATAATAATAATCATTAAGAAAATAAGAAAGTAGAAATATGACTATTGTTCTTGGGAGTTTACAGTGATGTAATCTTTATTTATTAAAATTTAGTGCCCAATATTTCATTCAGTATTTAGATCAATAACTCTCACTCAAAATTCCCTTATTTGTAATATGAATTCCTTACACTAACACCTCTATATTCAATGAAATCTCTCTCAAACTATACCTATGAGAATTGAAGGTTCTAGATGTAGCAAAAGCACCTGGTAGATGAATAACCACAAAAGTTTTTTTTTTGAATTTTATATCTCATTCTCCCATCGCGCAAGATGTAAATGTCATGAAAAATGAATTTTTACCATTAAATATTGACACGAAAATGACTAGAACCCATAAAGTATCTTTAAAAATTAAATTTATAATTAATATAATTTATCTAAATAAATAATACCCCATATTTGGATATTTATTCATTGGTGATGTTGATCATCTAAATTTTTTTTTTCAAATTACAATCTTTTCACAAGTAGAATCCAATTATAGAATCCCTCTAACAGTGATCCACACATTCTCATTTTATATATGAACAACACTAACGAAATTATAGGCGGTAGAACAACATATAAATCATCTTATGTTGTTCATCTTGATCAGTACAATTACCTTCAGGATTGAAGTATTCTCTCTTGTTCTTCTCATTCTTGAGAGGAATAGAGGAGTATGAATCTAGACAGATTAATATGTTATGTATAATAATTCTAAATTATAGTTTATCCCTGGACAATATACATAAAAATATATTTATAGAGTTATGTTCTATGTTAAAATATTATTTAATTGTAAAATATCCCTTAAATAATATAATAAACCATATCTTAACCCATTCTATAGAATAATAATAATAATAATAATATTTTGTGGCTTGTGCTAACTAGAACAACAATAGACATCATTTTACTAGTTTATAAATTAAAATTGATCACCATACATGATCTTGTCCCACTCATCCCCTTCAACACTTATCTAATACACATATACATATTTAATTAAATATTTTATTCATATACTAATAATATATTCATAATTTGGTGAATAAATATTTAAAAAATATTCAATAAATATAATTAATATTATATTCATAGTTTTATTAAAAAAATATTTTTTTTAATATTTTAAATTTATAAAAATTGAATGAAACTATTCCTCAATCCTGAGGATAATATTTATTACAAAAATAAAATTTAAATAGAATTTAATTTAGATCAATGAAAACACTTACTGTGTGGCCCTCTAGGTTTCTTTCTCATTGGTATTAGGCAGAGGTGTCTAAAGTCCAAAATTACCATAATTTAGTGGGTTAACGATCCCAAGTTAATATAGTTAATGTCAAAATGTCAAAAATAACATATTTGTTTGATGTGTAATATAATCCCTTTGTATCAATTTTTCATTAAATAGGTTTCACATCCATTTCATCAACCTATACACTTGATACATCTTTATTTGATTATATGAAATAAACTCTTAATTACACCATAGTGGGGAAATTTGATACAATAATTCAATTTCAATAAAATGGCTGGGATATAAAATTTTACAAATATGGATGGGATAATCCTTCCTACACTTTTCTATTAATATCATGTCATTCATGATGCCCCCAACATTCCCGAAATCCAATGAACATATGTCATGACAGTTTTTGGTAGTAAATCTAATTGAGTGATTCATAAAGTGCATTAATAATAATTAAAAATTCTAAAGACCATTTCACATTCATTTATATAGAAATATATGATGACACATATACATGAAGAATTCTTACAAGTGGGTCTGTTCCCATAATCACCCATCATAGAGATTACCATGTTTGAACTTCATGAGGTAATGTCTCATTTTCTTATGAGTACGCTAACCTACAAATAAACATTCTATATTTCCCATCATAGAATTTTATATTGACCATAGAAATATATTTAAGTATATCATTATAGCATTTCAAGGTTCTCATCATAATAGGGAACTGCTATGACCTTTTCGCCGAGGCATATACATTTGGATATTATTATATTATTTTCACATAGAAAAACGAAAAATATGTAAGAAGATGATTTATTAATATTCCAATATTCAATTATACATGTAATTAATGGAACATACAATTGGTTCTAGAAAAAAAACTCCAACATACCCCCACATGGACTAGAGACAAGAACTTATGACTTTCAATTTGTTGGACCTCACATGATGATCATGTTTATACTGAGTCAAGGATTTTTTAAGGGGTCTAACTTGTTTTCTTCCATGGATATTATAGTCACATAAAGTTGAAATATTATTAAAAAATCTCCCAAGAGATAATACTTTCCAAAAAAATTCTATGTTCACTCATGTGACCTTATTTCCTTTTCGAGGTCCACCAAAATAATATTATCACACAAAAATGTGATTATATATTTATTTTTAGGTACCAAATCAAGATATTGGATTAATTTTCATATTAAAAATACTTATTTAGTTGGATCAAAAGCCACAATATACTCATAATATGATATAAAATCAATGAACACAACATTAATTTATCTCTTTCAGCTCAAAACACCTCCATTATAAGTGAAGATATAAACTGTTTATGATTTTAAATCATATTAATATATTTTTAAAATAGAAACTGCATATACTTTGATGAATAGTTCCTCATCCCCTCTATATACAATGAATAAATCCCCAGTACACCTCAGATACTTAAGGATCACCTTGATTGTAATCGAATGACTATCACTTGGGTCATTATGATATCTTTGGAACACACTCAAGCTTTGGGAAACATCTAGACTAGTACATTTTATATCATATATGACTGACCCATTCACCAATGATTATGGAATCCTTTTCAACCGTAATCTTTCCACATGTTTCAGGTGACACATTTTTCTAGAAAGATGAATACCATATGACATTGGAAACAACAACCTCTTGGGTTGTACCATATTTAATCTCTTCAGTGACTTGTTAATATATGTACATTGACATAGGCTAATTATCTTCTTGGATCTATCATGATGGATCTCAATCCCACATATATAAGTTTTTTCACCTAATTACTTCATGGAGAATGTTTTATTCATGTGGATTTAAAATACTATAGGACAATTATTTTATTCCTGATATGTAATATCTCATTGACATATACTATTAATAAAACAACCACACACCCACTAAAATACTTATATAGAAGAGGTTGACATTTTTATTTATGAAACAAAATTTCGTTATGGATTCATCTAATCAAATGTTCTATGACATGGAATATTTATTTAATCCATAAATGGATCATATAAATTTTCATTCCTTATATTAATCCTTTGGATCCACAAACCCTTCAGATCATTTCATATAGACATCTTACTAAAGTTTCTAATTAAGGAAGGCTATTTGGATACCCTTTTTCAAAATATTATAGTTATGAAAAGCCACAGTGGAAAGTAGAATTTTAATAGATTTTAGCTTAGAAATAGGTGAAATGTTTTCACAGTAGTCCATTCCATGACACAATTTTAACCCCTTTTAAACCAGTTATTCATTATAAGTACTGAATTATCCTTCCATGTCTAGTTTTTTCTTGAATACCCATTTAGAACCAACAAGTTTTACATTCATTGGAGGATTTACAAAAATTAATATTTTATTTTGGTTCATGGACACCATTTAATAATTCATAGTTTCCTTCCACATAGAATCATCTATGCCACTTACTTCATCCTTATTGATTACATGATCATTATTATTAACTAATAATAAGACACCATCCTCGATGATAAGAAAACTATGCCATTCAGTTACACAGACATCTCTTATACTCATATATAGTACTTTGCCTACCGAACTTCTTATTCCAAGGGGATTTTTGGAATCTATTACTATGCCTAATATTATGACCCTTTAGCCCATACTTCCTAAAATTATATCTTACTCCCATAATCTCTTGTAGAGATGATCTCCCTCTCAATTAAAATTCCATGTCTTTACACAATTACCTTCATGTCTGAGGGGTCATATATGTAATATCCCATTGTGTGTTTAGGGTATCCTATAATGGTAAACTATTTTTCTCAAGGTGAAATTTTGTTGTCTGAAGAGGCCATAACAAAAACATGATATCCCTACACATACAAGTATAACAACATGGGTTTCATTCCACTCCAAAATTGGTGTGGGATACCATATTCAATATTAGTTGGAAACAGGTTTAATATTTGTTTTACATCTAGAAATGCATATTCCCAAAAGGATAAAGGAATATTCACATTAATATTCATTTATCTCGACATTTTAACAATTTTCAGTTCCTACTTTCTCTTATACAGTTCCACTAAATGTGTATAATGAGGAGTGAGTTGATATAAAATCCTGAACTCTCATAAATAATCAGTAAATTATTGTATAATACATTCTTCAAAAATTGTCTGAGTGGTGTTTCTTAATATTTTTAACAATATGGTTCTATAATTTATTATTTTATTATTAAAATTTATCAAAATAATCTAACTTACACCTCATCATTTAGACATATCCATATCTACTAAAATCATCTCTAAAATAAATGAATTTTGAGTACCCACCCCTTAAATCTACTGGAAATGGTCTACACACATTGTTATGATATCAATCAAGAAGATACTTATCCCTTTCAGCTTTTCCACTAAATAGGGATTTGGTCATTTTTTCTTATAAAAAAGTGTGGCATCCACCAAGAGGTTTTAGTTAAAAAGAATAAAAATACCCATCTTGGTGTAATTTAGTCAAATAATTTTTGTTTACATAAACTAGATGTGGATTACATTTTTTTGGGTTGTATGAGTCAAGTGAACTAGTTTTGTTACCGATTTCCATTTATTTTAAGTATAATCTAACACATAATGTGTGGGTTATGTGCAAAGAATAAGTGTGCATTGGGGGTGATAAATTATTACAATTTTGATAATTGTTTCCGGAAAGAAAGATTGAGGATCTTGAACATCAAATTTATAATTAATTTATTTAATATTTGATGAAATAAATACCTAGTATTAGTAAATTACTTCGTTGTTGAATGTTTATCATCTGAAAAGACCCTTTCAAACTACCTTCTTTGTACTCTTTGATTCCAAGGGTAGAATCCCACTAGTTGTGATCCACGCATGCTCCTATGATCTTAGATTAACACCACATGATCATTGGGTTCTAGCGCAGCAAGTTGAATGTCTTACATTATTCGTTCTTGATCTATCATTCTTCAGTCTTGAAGAAATATATCATTTACTTCTCATTCTTGATAGGGAGAGTGAGGAGGATTTGAAAGAGAAATTTTTGTGCATAATAATTCTCTATTCTCAATTTTGGATGATGAAAACAGTAGACATAAAAACCTATTTATTGAGTTTGGATTTAAGATAAAATATTATTTAATTTCATATAATCTATTAAATTACATTTATTACCTTTAATAAACCCCATTTCACTTAAAAATAATTATATTATTATTTTTTATGGCATGCACTAAACTACATAATAACAAATATAATGTGATAGTTCTTTTAATTAATATTTGTCACTAGGCTCGAACATGGTCTCTTCTAACTCATCTAGTATTTATTGAAAAAAGGAATAAATATTTTATTCCTAAATAAATATTTGATCCACAATATTGAGAATAAATATTTATTAAAATATTTAATAAATCAAATAAATATTTCATTCACAAGACAATAAATAAATATTTATTTAATTTATGCGATCAATATAACATGAATAAAATTACTCCACAAACATTATAACAATATTTATTCAATTAAGTAAATTAAAATTGAGTTTAATCAAGACCAATGGGAAAAAAATTATTATGTGGCCCTATAGGATTATTTCCTATGAGCATTTTATAGGTTTTCCTAAAGCCCATGATTACTCTCTCAAAACTGGTCAAGGAACCAAACATAATGAACTTAATGATGAAATGTTGACAACCACATGTGAATGATCACGGTGTAATATAATCCCTTTTTTACAATATCTCATCTAGAAGGTAGTACATCCATGTCACCAACCTATATGCTCGATATGTATTTCTTTGACTATCTGAAATAAACATACTGTTACACCATGGCCATGAAATTTAATGTGATAGTTCTATTCCAATCAACGGGCAGAGATATCATCTTCCATAAAAATGTAAGGGACATATACTTCCTCGACTTATTCATTAATGACATTCCACTCATGTTGAAACCAACATATCAAAATTTTATATGAACTATTATCATCATGGCTTATGAAATACATCTAGGTACATGATTTGTAAGAGGAATTAATAATAATATTAATATATAAGGACCATCACACATTCTCATAGATAGAAATACTATATGGAACCAAAACATGAGGAATTCCTAATGGAGGGTCTGTTCTCATAATCTCCCATCTTGAAGATTACCAAGTGAGAAGTTCATGAAAAGAATACTCATTTTCTTATGAGTACTCACACCTAACATTATTTATATTATGTTTCCCATCATATTACATTATCAAACCACAAAACATAATTTGAGAAAATAACTATAGAAAATCAAGGTTCTCATCAGAGAGGGGAACTGCATTGACCATATCAATGCGACATATACGCTAAGACATTATTACATTAGAGTCATGTAGAACAAAAAATATATATAAAAATAAGTTTTATTAATATTCAATACATATAATATTCATGTAATAAAAGTATAAATAGTTGGTTCTAGTACACCAAATTCAACAAACTTCCACTTGGACTACATCTAACAACGACTTTCTTCCCACTAAACCTCACATGAAAGTCATGTTTCTTCTAAGTTATTGCATTATTCATGGGGTCCACCACAATGTCTTCTGTGGAAATAATACTCACTAAAACTTCACCTCTATAAGAAAAATTCCTCAAGAGATGATACATATGAAGTATGTTATTCATCTACTGATACTACCATGTCTCTTTTTCAAGAGAAAAAACTACAATATTATCACAATAGAGTGTGATATGATCTTTAATTCTAGGTACCACATCAACATCTTAGACAAAGTTTCACATCCACACTGCTTCTTTAGCTACCTAAGAATCCACAATATACTCATACTTTGCAATAGAATGTATAACCAAAGAATTTTTTGAGCTCTTCTAGTTCACAAAACCCCATTCAAATGGAATATGTATCCCGTTTGTGACTTCATGTCATCTTGTTAAGTTTGTAAGATAGAATCTGAATTTCCTTTCATGACTACATCATCATACCCTCCATAAACTGGGAACATATATTTAGTATTCCATTGATACTTAAGGATAGTCTTGACTAACATCAATGGTGGTCATCAAGATTATCTTGATATCTTCCTACCACACATAAGGCATATGAAACATCTATCATAGTACCCAACAAATCATACCTTACTGACCCAATAAATGATGCATATGAAATACTTTTCATTCTATTTCATTCCTCATTTGTCTAAGGAGACATTTTCCGAGATAGATGAATGCCGTCTGATGTTGGAAACAATCCCCTATTGGATTTTACCATACTAAATCTTTTTAGTATCCTCTCAATATATATACTTTCAAATAGGCCGAGAAACCTATTGGATCTGTCATGATGGATCTTGATCCCAATAATATATGATGCCCTGCCCACGTCCTTTATAGAGAATCATTTTATAACCATTCCTTAATAGACTGTAAGACTAATATTTCATTTCTAATGTGTAATATGTCATCAACATATACTGTTAAGGAAAATACTGCACTCCCACTGAACTGTTTATAGAAACATGGATCACATTCATTATTTATGAAACCAAATTATATTATTTCTGAATCAAAATTAATTTTCCTTGACCTATATGTTTACTTAAATCTATAAATGGACCATTGAAACATTTATACCTTGTTGGAATAATTTTTTAGTCACAAACCCTTCTGTATGCATCATATAGACATCTTTTTGAATGTTCATATTATGGAAGAATATTTTGACATCCATTTTACAGATCACATAATCATAAAAATCTGTAATGGGAAGTAGAATTCTGATGGATTTCATCATTTCAACTGGTGAAGAGGTTTCATCACACTCAATTATTTAATAATTTTGAAACCTTTTTGAAACCAATTTCACCTTATAGGTACTAAATTTTCCTATAATTTTATGTTTCTTCTTGAATACCATTTTCCATCCAATTGGATTTACATCTACTGGAGGGTATACCAAAATCCAAACTTGGTTTTGGTACATGGAATCTATTTCAGAATTCACGCCTTCTTGCAATTTTGAAACATTTGTGCCAATTATTTATTCCTTGTAGGTTAGAGGGTCATTATTATCAACTTATAATGATTCACCATCCTCAGTGACTAGAAAACCATAACATTATGGTTCTCTATCCTCTCTAGTACACCTATACAGTAATTTTGTCTCTGACATAATATTTTCTTCCCCAGGTATTTGTGAAATATTCTCCTATGCCAACACCTGTGTATCATAATCTTAGACTTCATCAATTTCTCTCTCTCCCCAACTATATATTTTAGAGATAATATCCTCCTCAAGAAATTCAGAACTTCTTTCAAAGACAACTATTTGGTCTGAAGGGTTGTTTAGGTAGTATCCATTTGTTTCTTTTGGATGTCATATAATGATACACTTTGTTCTTCAGGGTGAAATCATATTACCTGAAAAGGCCTTAACAAATGATTTTTAACCCAACACATGTAAGCAAGAAAGAACAATATTATTTCCATACCATAATCGGTATGCTATACAATTTATTGACTTCATTGAAACTCAGTTTATTATGTATGCTACTATATTTAACGTGTATCCCCAAAAGGATAATGGAAGAGTCAAACAACTCATCATTGATCTCACTATGTCCATAAAGGTTTATTTCCTCCTTTCACATACCCCATTCCACTAAGGTTTATAAGGAGGAATTATTTGAGATAGAATCCTGAACTTCTGTAGGTAATCAAAAAAGACTTGATTAAGATATTCTCCACCATAGTCTGGGTGAAGTTTCTTAATCTTCTTACCAAAAATGGTTCTAAATATAATTCTTTTATTACATGATTTTTTTTAAAAAAATCAAACTTATACCTCATTATGTATACATATACATATCTACTAAAATCATTAGTAAAAGTTTTGAAGTATGAGTACCCACCATTTGATTCAAGAAGAAATGGTACACACACATCAATATGAACTAATTCAACAATCTCATTAGCACATTCAACATTACCACTAAAAGGGGATTTGGTCATTTTTCCTTGTAAACATGATGGACATAAGCCAAATTATTTTAGTTCAAAAGAATCTAAATATCCATATTGATGTAATATAGTCATGTGATTTTAACTTACATGAACTAGATGACAATGAAAAAGTTGGGTGTGTTATGAGTTATGTGATTTAAATTTTATTTGTGTGATATCCATTATTTGGATTGTGCAATCCAACACATAATGGACATAATTTAAATCTTAATTACTATAAAAAATTCTATATTTAAAAAATAAGAAACATTTTTTCCAAAATTTGAAAATAAATTCATCTGTATCATGTCCAAATATAGAAATAATGTTTTTTTGTAACTCAAGGGACATAATAAAAACCATTTGAAACCAAAATCATTCTGGTAGGCTACTTGAGGTGACAATCCTCTATAGCTACAAAAAAGATTTTTACGCCTTTGGATGCTCTAAGATCTAACCCTCCTTGGTAAATATTTCTGAATATAATTGGTTCCTATATTTAAATACATATGTGAGAACAATGATCTATATATAATACCCAATTTTTTGAAATAGATAAATTTCACTCAAAAACAAATGCACCTGAAGCTTCCCATTTCTTCTTTAGTACGGTGCTATTTTTCTTCCAGTAGCCCTTCTTTACAAATGAAAAACATACAACATCATATTCCCTTGGGTGTCCCTTAATCTTCCTCTTCTTAGTAGGGTGTGAATAAGCTTTGGGATTAAAGACATTCAATTTCCATTTCCATTTATTTACCATAATTACAAATGGTTTTTCACACATTGTATCCTTATATACTTCTTGAAGAAGAGTAAGAATATCTTGAATATAATTATCAATATTGTTTATATGATAAGTCACAACAAAAGTGGAAAATATCTGAGGTAGTGATGATTTAATGAGGTCATTGTCTAGTAATTTGGGGAGATTTAACCCTAGAAGCTCCAAGTTCTCAATGTAGCCAATGAGTTTCACTATGTGAGGCCCAGTAGTGGAAACCTCCCCAAGAATACAATGAAAGAGAACCATGGAAATATCAAAGTATTTCTATATGGATCTATCCTCGTAAAGACCATAATGGTTCTCAAGCATTCTATACACATCAATGTTTTCAAGAGACTTCATTAGTTCACTATACATCGATTAAATCATCAAAAAATGAACATCAACCACATCGCTCAAATGTTTTTCATTAAAAAGGAAATCTTCATCACTCACCTCTCTAGAAGGTGAATCAGGTATTGGGGATTCTTGCACATAGGATTTCCATTCACAACATAGCACAACCCGAAGGTTTCTAAACTACTTCTGGATGTTACCACTAGTTAGGAGGTTATCTTTCTCCAATATTGATTTTAGTGATAGTGTGGATGATGAACTTGTAATCTTATTCTACAATTTAAAAGATAAAATTACTAGTACATTTCTTGATTAAAAAATAAGTGAGATATAATTAATTAATTTTTTTTATTTTTTTATTTATTAAATTTCCCACTATTTTATCAAGTCTCAAAATCCCTATCTATTGAACTCATAATGCCTAGTTTTTTTAACATTTAGGCGGCATGGATCCCCATTACATTTTTTTTAATTATTGTGACTTTGGCCATGAAAACCATAAAAAATAATTTTTTAAGCGGTCTTTCCGACTACAAACTTGAAGTTCCTTGTGGTCATGACATAGATTTCCATAATATCTGCCTCCAAATTTGTATTGAATATACTATGGTTGTTAAAATCAATATAATTTTAGCTAAGTCAATCCAAAACTCTCATTAGAACTCTCCGATAAAATTAAGTCTCCATACTTTTTCCATGTACTACACTTAGTTCTATGGTTTCATTCCCAATCAAGTAATAGAAGAATTATTATATTATAATATTTAATTGATGGATTTCAATTTATTAAACATTAATTTTTATCTTGTTTTATCCATTAAATGTCTTCTTAATATTAAGTGGATTTCATTTAATTAATTAACCATTTCAGATAAAACATTTATACATAATTCATTTATTTAATTTACATATTTTAACATTAATTCATTTACTTATGTGATCAAGAAATTGAATGCATAGATAGAAATAAAAAATTAATTAAATGACCAATTCATGAGCATTATCTAATGGTTTATTTAATGGGAAGACATTAAATAAAACTTTGAACTAGGGAAAATATCTCTTATTGTTAGTATTTTCATGAGTTACAACATTCTACCTATCCAATTATATATCATAATGGTTGGTGTTATTATGGTTCCATCTTTAACCACCACTACACACCATGGGATGCTCAATTAATTAAAAATATTTATTTCTCACACACAGGTTAGGGGAACCAAAGGATTGGTTAAAGGGGGTTACATTAATATCCAAGGACATGTAGGTCCTACTTAATAATTGAGGTAGGGACAACTCCCAAGAGAACATTTAATTTAAAATTAAATAATTGAAAACTCATGAAATAAATTAAATTAAAACATCCAACAAATACAAATGTCTTAGTCGAGCTCATTAATGGTCATACATGCAACTAATATGAAAAAATAAATGGCTATCATTCATTTCATTATTGATTGTTTTATTATTTTATATAATTGAATTTTCATTAATTGATTAATTAATTAACTAATTAACTCAATTTCATATTAATTATGATCCAAAATTATTTGGAGATACCCATCATTAATTGAATTCATGTAAAATAAATGATAGAACCAATAATGAAATATTAATTGTAATAAATTAATTAAGTATTTAAAATTCATTAAAACCATTATTAAATCAGGAAACACACAAAGATGTTCTAATCAGTAAAATATGGTTTTATTGCTACAATTTTAAAATTTAATGTATTTTAAAATTTTCCCATTAATGGAAGGCTACGTGACATGGACCTACAGATACACGCCATGTACCACGATTGACATATATCTATGTCACATGACTGGGGCTTCCACATGTAAACTCAACTAGACTACATGGTGTGTACATGTTAGCAATATGCCTTGTATCTACTTTCTGGGTTCTAGGTTAGCCCGGTCCACACACCGTGTGCAATAAAATCCCCTCATGTAATTAATTTCTCATCACATCAAGATACAATGCAGATGGGTATATGGTGTGTGCTCCGACTACACGTAGTGTATCCATGTTTTACAAGCCATTGATTTGGAACTTCCTAATGGTATCTCTGGTCATTCTTATTTTGTTCATAAATAATTAAGAAAATGAAACACTGAATTAACATTATTGGGATGTTGATAACATATAAATTAAAATCATATTAAAGAACAAATAACATCAAATAAAAATTTAACCACAATTTCACATAAACTAACAATCAAATAGATAATAATAAATTTAAATGTTACTATTCTGAAACCACTTTTTTGGTTTTATATGTAGTGGAAACATGTGCGGTGGGTGATATACTATTACTATTTTGATAATAATTACCCAAAACCAATATTGATGATCTTGTGCATTAAATAATAAATTAATTTATCTAATATTTAATGAAATAAATAGTTGGTCTTCGGGACATTCTCTATTTGTGAATTTTGATCATCCAAAAAGAACCATTTAGATTACCTTCATAGTGATGTGAGGATCCAAGGAAAGAATCCCTCTATCGGTGATCCACACGTGCTCCTATGATCTCCGAGAAACACCACTTGTTCTCTGAGTGCTAGCATGGTGAGTCGAATGCCTTGAATTATTCGTTCTTGATCACTCATTTTTATTCTTTGATGAAATATCTCCTTCAATTCCTGTTCATGATAGGTAGAGAGAAAAAGTTGGGAAATCATTTTTTATGTGAAAAAATTCTCTATTCTCAATTTTTTGATGCTCTACATAATAGACCTAACCACCATTTTATAGAGTTGAGATTTAAGTTAAAATGTTACTTAATTTCATACCATACATTAAATAACATTTATTTCCTTCAATAAACACCGTGCCACATAACAATAATTATGTAATTATTATTATTTTGTGGCATACACAAACTGGTGCAATAACATATATTATGTAATGGTCTTGTTAATTAATATTTGTCACTAGGATTATTCTTGGTCTGTTCTAAATACTCTTGAATTTAATGAACAACGGAATAAATAATTTATACATAAATAAATATTTTATTCACAATAAAGTGAAAAAAATATTTATTAAAATATTCAATAAATAAAATTAATGTTTTATTCACAAGATAGAGAATAAATATTTATTTAATTTATGCGATCAATATAACATGAATACAATTATTCCTTATACTTGAGAATAATATTTATTCCTATAATTAAACAAAAATAGAATTTAATCTTGATCAACATAAATACATAGTGTGTCACCCACTTGGATTATTTCTCATTGGCATTAGGTGAGATTTTTTAAAGTCCAAGATTAATTTCTATCAATAGGTCAAGGAACCCAAGATAATGAACATAATGTTGCAATGTCGACATTCATATATGAATGCTCACTGTGCAATATAATCCCTTTTCCACAATATCTCATCATGAAGGTCCAAATTTTGTGTCACCAACCTATATGATCGATATTTATTTCTTTTTATATCTTAAATAAACACATCGTTACACCCTATCCATGTAATTTAATGTTAATGTTATATTCTAATGAAAGGGTTGAGATATCAACTTCCATAAAGATGGAAGGTAAAAATACTTAGCATATTATTTAATTACATGTCACTCATGACATAACCAACATATCCAACATCTCCATGAACTGTTATCATTATAGTTTACAAGATACATCTAATTACATGTGTTTTAACATAAATTCATAAGAATATTAAAGTATAAGGTCCATCACATATGCTCATAGATAGGAATATATAATGACACTAAAACATGTGGGATTCGTACCGACAGGTTTGTTCTCATAATCTCTCATCATGGAAATTTCCAAGTGTGAACTTCATGATAAGTAGCCTAATCATCTTACAAGTACTCTCACCTAATAGTCTATGTATTATGTGTCCCATCTTAGTACGTCATCCAACCACAAATCATTTTTTGAGAAATTTTTCATAGCTCATCATGTTTCTTATCATAGAGGGGAACTAACATGACCTTATCAATGCAACATATACTCTATAGATTAATTACATTAGAATCATGCTGAACAAAAAAAATATATATAATGATTTTTTATTAATATTCAATACATTGAATATTCATGTAATCAAAGTACAAACAGTTGGTCCTAGGACACCAAATCCAACATAAAGATCTTTATATAAAATATAACATGCAATAACATATGCTATATTTTTTTTAAAAAAAATTTATTAATGAACATGAAAATAAATCCATTCTCATCATTTATGGAGACTGAAACAATTTTTTTGATAACAAATGGAACACAATAAAAATCTTTTAAAAGCAATAACATTTCTATCGACAACGTGAGGTGGTAACCCCTATTAACCACAAAACCATGTTTAGACCCATTAGCTAGTCATATATCTA
The DNA here is from genome assembly GCA_963277665.1 of Viscum album. Lineage (NCBI taxonomy): Eukaryota > Viridiplantae > Streptophyta > Magnoliopsida > Santalales > Viscaceae > Viscum > Viscum album. The sequence goes on along the minus strand of OY728123.1, from coordinate 1,038,927,827 downwards.
TCCACCCTAGATTAATATTCCAAAATATACATGGTTCGTATATTTAAACACATATATGAGCACCGTATAATATATAAAATTCCTATTTTGTAGAAACAGATAAATTGAACTTGATAAAAATGAAATAGAAGATTCCCCTTAATTTTGTGTCTGGGTGTAGTTTTTCTTCTAGTGACCCTTATTGCCATATGATAAATTGATATAATCCTATTTTATTTCTCACTACTTTATATTTCTCTTCTTATAAGGGAATTGTGAAGAATATATGGGATTAGAACTCATTTACTATACTTTACTTTTATTCACCATAAGTATGGAATGCTTTTCTGTCATCATGTCCTTATCACCTTCATGATGTAATGTGAGAATAACTGCATGATACTTGTCAATATTGTTTATATTAAAATTAATAATGAAGATAGATAAGCTCTAAGGGAGTGATGAGAAAATGAGATTGGTGTATAGTTTTTCATGGAGTTTAAATACTAAAACCACTAGGTTCTCAATGTATCTGTTATGTTTGGATACATGTTGCCCAGTTTGTATACATTCTCCAAGATTACTCTAAAAGAAAACTTGGGTTATCTCAAACTATTCTTATATTTATATATATCTTGATTTTGACCCTGTAGATGTTAGAGAATGTTATAAGAATCCAATTCTTTATCATACTTAATAAGTTCAATAGACATGGCTGAAAGCATTAAACATTTAACAATGACCACTTCTCTCCGGTGTTTATCATAGATAATGAAATATTTGTCACTCTCTTCCTTTACAGGTGTATTAAGTAGTGATAATTATAGTATAAAATATTTCGATTAAATACAAAACACAACCTGTAGGCTTCTATACCATTCCATGAAGTTAATTCCAACAAAGAGATGGCCTTTCTCCAATATTGATTTCTAGGATAATGTGGGTGATGAAATTTCCATTTATTCTATAACTATAGAGGAGAAGATTATCACTACATTACTTGGATACAATTTTTGGGGGACATAATGAAATTAATATTATTAAGTCTCCAACAATATTATCAAGTCCCAATAACTCTCTCCATTGGAATCTGAATGTACAGTTTCTAGGAAATTCTATTAGAAAACATCCATGTTCCGTTTATCACAACCCTAGTGGTGGATCAATATATTATTTGAAGGCATTTATGTATGAAGGTATTTTTGACTGTGAACTTGTAGCTTCTTAATCCATTGACTGGACTCCCCAATCAAGAAATCATGAATTATATTTCCTAAAACATTTCCTCCAAGATACATCATTTATTGAGAGGTATACTTATCCTGATGAGATATGGTCAATTCAACCCAATAAATTTAAAATAACTCTTGTGAAAAACTAATTTTCCCAATGGGGGTTAGTAAAACAAATTGTTCTATGACATTCATTCCTAATCTAGTAATGTAAGTCTAATTCTAATTTACCATTAAGATGATGGATTTTATTTATTATGTATAAAATTTTCTTGTTTTATCCGTTACATTTATTTTTAATATTAATTGAACTTTACTTATGTTTTTAAACTTGTTTTTATAAAAAAATTACATATAATACATTTATTTAGGATCCATATTTTTATATCAATTCATTTATTTATGTAATCAATGTCTTACAACCATAGAAAAAATAATGAAAAAAATAGAACTAAATAAGTAAATTAATGACCAGATCATGAGATAATCTAATGATTGATTTATTCAGTGGAAAATAAATTAAATTATGTCCTAGGGGAATACTCATTATGTCATCATTATCACGAGTTATTATATTCCACCTGTCTAGCTAAGTATCACATATGTTTATGTTGTCTTGGTTCCATCTTGTACTTCCGCCATGTGTCTTTAGACACTCCTTTATTTAAATATGTTTATAATTCACACATTGGTGATAGGAACTAAAGTATTGGTTAATGATGAGTTAAAAAAGCAACGTGTTACCCACACCTCATATATAATAAAATAGGTATAAATGATATGCATTTCATCATTTTACTTTAATTACAAATAATTAAAGAAACTATGATATAAAATAAATTAAATTATTCCAAGACATATAAGGTCTTATTCAAGCTCCTGATCAGTCATATACATGTAAAAAAATACACAAATGTACATTGGATATCATAAAATTAGATGTAATCTTTATTATAAGGTTGAAACATTAATTAATTAATTAATTAATTATACAATTAAATAATTCTATTCACCTTTTATTGATAATATGAAGTCTCTTAGAGATTCCATCATTAATGAGTTTGTGGAAAATAAAACGGCATGACCAATAATTTTAGATAATTATAATAAATTAATTGAACATTTATTAATTATTCAAAACCTTCACAACATAGTCAATTTTACCTGATACCAATAGTGTATTTAGAAATTATTGTTTCAATTTATTATTTAATTTAATTCAATTTTTTCCTTTATTAGGATACTAAATGGTGTGTACTCACATGATACATCTTGTGTTCCACAATTTCCATGAACTCATGATACATTCATGGGGATTCATCATGTAAGTAATGGACCAAACTACTCTAGTCCATTCCTTTGAGAAACCTCTGTGTTTGAGGTGTTCTATGAGGTCACAATATCCTCTTTAAAGAGTTTCTCAGTTTTCCATTTTTCCAATGATGAGTTAGGAAAAGTAACTCACAATGGTAGCTCACAACGATGGGTCGTACCAGTGAGCCATAGACAATAAGTCATGACAGTATCTCATCAGTAGTGCCTTGTATCGGTGAGTCATCTAGCTGTAGTTCACTAAATGGTAGGTTACATAATAGTTGGTCACTAAATGGTTACTCACCACTGGTAGCTCGCACCGATGACTTACCCAATAGTGAGTCACTTCTGAGAGTTTTTCAAAATTCTATTTTTCCCATTTTTTTCCAGTTTCACCCTATTAATGTTTTATTTGATGTAAATTGAGTTTAAAATCATATTTATGTTTTTAATTCATTTCAATAGATATAAAATTTATCATTAAATTCCTATTGCTCAAGAAGGATTTAGATAGATAAAATTCATGGTCTTGATTGTGATCCAGCTCTAATGAATTTTAGAACCATTTCTTCCATTAATATAGGATCTGGAAATTCTAAAGTTGAGGCCCTTTATTACTTTTATACTTTCCTTTACCCTTGTTACTAGACTTCCCCAGAACCTATCTTCCACGAGTGATCATATGTTTGGGGTGTGTCATTTGGATCACATTTTATTAGAGTTCTTCTACTACTTGTGCACACCCTATTTTGGTGAAAAGATGAATTTTTGATCATATGTTCTTTAAGGTAGGGATACCTTAGTCACTCTTTTATTTTTTTATCTTGAAGGGTGGGTGTACTAATATCCTCTTGTGAATATGGTTGAATCAAAATTCATTAAAGGCAGTTACAAATATAATCAGTCATGTTACAATAATTAAAATTGAGGGTTTGGTAAGATGATGATGATGATTATATTGTTTTATCTATTATTTGATTAATATTTAGAATTGTATGGGCTATAATCCATTTGAGAGTAATGGATGTTAGTGGTCTTTGTTTGTGAACCCGTCATTACTTATAAATACTTATGTTTTACCTTCTATTGAATGACTATAAATATGAAAATATGATTAATCATGTATACTTGGTTAAATAAATGGATGCCTTAGGATCGAACATGTTCTATGATAACCCCTAAATTATTAAAGTAGAATTGAAGAATGAGAGTTTGTTAAATCTGAATACACCTTGATCTGATTGGTGTGGTTGTGTGCTATGTGTGGATCTGTACAATCTTGTGCGTTGTATGGGTAGTTTGGTGATACATTTGGGATCATAGTTGTATGTGGGGTGGTTCAGGTGGTGAAATTTAGTCCAAGGTTGAGAGGTTTTTTAAGTTTTGTGATGGATGGGCAGTGTTTTAAAGTGGGACTGTAATTGGGTTGTTTGTTGTTTTTTTGATGGATGTGTTGGGTATGGGTGTGAGTTGGCAATTGTTTTAGATTAGGAGGGATGGATTTTAAGAATTATGGTGTTGTTTTGTGTGGGTTATTCCCCATTTATAACATGTAGAGAGCTTATCCCCATGTCTTGGGATCAATATATGTGATGTTATGATGTTTGTTTATTTTTCATGGTCCTTCTTCCTCTATTTTTTTATTTTGTGCGTTGTTTTGTCTTGTGGTTGGTAGTTTCTTGATTAGGGATGGAATTAACAAATTAATTGATTAATGAAAAACACTAATTGGTTAAATTAATTAGTTTTGGTTATAAAGATGAGTTCGAGATGGTTGTGTAGTCATGAATTTAGAGGTAGCAGCAAAGGAAGGTTTTTGTGTCACTTGTTGGTTGGAAACCCATAAGTTGGGATGGGTTCTTGGTTATATTTATATACATGTATTTCCTTGTGATTTCTATACACACCCCACCCTTATTTAGCACTATGTTCTGAACACGCCTATCTTCACGAGGGTGGTTTACTTTCCCGATATCCTGATGGGAGGATGGATGTACGGTTTCTTGCCCTTCACTGCCCCTCTTATAGGAATTGGTATCATAAGACTCTTTAGGTAGGTTGTGGTGCGGTTGTGTGTCCTTGATATCTATGGGAGGGGTGTGATTTTTCAGGTGTCTTTGGGATTAGATGTGGTGTTCTTTCCGAGGTGTATTTGGGATTAGGTTGTGGATGTGTCCCATATATCTACTGTTGGGATGTGATTTGATTGTGGCCAAGGTGTTTGTGGGAAGGATGTGGTGAGAATCATATGCTTAGGTTGTAGGACTAGTTCTGAGGCCCATGTGTGTGTAGGTGGGGTGTGAAGCAGGGCTTGTGGAAGAGTATGGTAGCGCCATGATGTTTTCCATCAGGGTATGAGTAGCTAACCATTCGGAAGTGGTGCGTGGTACCCAAAACATTGATGTGATTACAATATTAATTTACATGACTTAAAATATTTAGTGATTGTTCCTTGGTGAGGTCGGGGTGGTTAGTATTTCCTTATTAGGTACTATTGTTTTCTCATAGTAGAATTAGTATGATTCTCCAACTTATGCAAGAGAGACTTGGTATTTTCATACTAAGTATACATGTATGATCACCCTAAGCAAATAAAAATGTTTTCATATTTCCACGAGGACTACGTGGAACATTATAGACCTTACTAGCATAGAATCTAGGATAGTTGTCATGTCCCTACTTTGCCCTATTATTTTTGTAATTAATTTAATGTTTTGTTGTATTTGTAATAGTTTTATTTAAAACATAAATGTGGTATGGATTTTGGTTTTACTTTGTATATAGTTATTTTAGTTGTTCGGGGTGGACCATCTAATATCCCGATCTTATTTTATTTAAAAAGGGGAAATGCCTCTTATTTTGTGAGAATATATACATATCCTTGCTTTTATTCACCACCGAGAGGCCTACTGGAGATGGGACTCGGGGGTCATTATCTCTCTTACATCTTGAAGAAGGAAGGTCATGGCAATTTACCTCTCTTTATGCATCTTGAAGAAGGAGCATCATGACAGAATGATATTAGAGGTGATAGTTGACAGATAGGATGGATTTTGATGTTAGGAATAGTGATAATTGCATGGGTTGGTAAGGTAATAGTGTCTAGTGATCTTTTTGTGTGTCATAGTCTTGGGAAGACTGGTTGGGACATAGGATTTCAGGCCCCCTATGATCTGATGCAAGGACCCTGAGCCTACCGAGCGACCAAGTAAGGCTACATTGAGTGTAGGGTAGATGCCCTAGGAAAGGTAAATTCATCATAATGACTTGTGTTACTATTATAATTGGGAATTTCAGGAAATTTAGAATAAATAATTAGTTAAAAGAAATATTAACTAAAATTTCATACTACTCGGGCTAAGGCATTCCTTGTTTTCCTTTTTCAGTTATGGATCCTGGTCTTCATCCACGTGTAGTACAGGTAGTAGAGGATCAGTAAGAAGAACCATGATCTGTAGAGGGTTGATTCAGTAGAGGAGGAGGATTTTGGATAGAAGATTCTATGGGATTCATAGTAGTAGACTCTAGGAATATAAGAGGGAACTGTTTTAGACATTGAGATGAAGATTTGGTTTGAGGAGCCTGTGATCACCTTCAACAAGATCTGGGCTCTAATGGAGTAAAAGGTTCCATTAGAAGTGAGTCAGATGTGGGGAGATGTGAGTTAGTGGTAGTCATTGTACCTTGGGGAGAGGAAGGAGGCTGACATTATATGGGTCAATTTGGAAAGGATTTCCAACAAGAATTCTTTTCTTCGGCCATGAATGTTGAGAAGAGGTAGGGGTTTCTCTCCCTCCAACAAGGGAGTATGTCAGTACGGGATCTAGGGATCAAGTTCTAGGACTTCCTTTTTTTCCCTAGATATCTTTCTAAATGAGGTGTCTCATATGAGATTTCTATAGGAGTAACTTTGTCCTTATCTCTAGTACACAGTTACTCCCATCACCTTGCTGACATACATAGAAGTCCAAAAGTAGGTAGAGGTAGTTGAGCGGATGAACTCATGAGGAGGAATAACATGAGAGGCAATACAACATGGTTCTTATAAGGGAAATGTTTTTAGTAGAATGTCTCAGGCACTAGGGTCTTCAAGGCTTCAACCAGCAGGGATTTGACCTCAGCAGTTTCAGTTTCTCACTTCTGCTCCCCATTATGGTCCCACAAACTTGGTACCGAGGCATTTTTCTTATGGGGACCATGGGAATTTTCAGAGTCAGTTCCCAGAGGAAATTTGAGCTGAGTATAGTGGAGGAGGGTAGGTTCATCACCTGCCACATCATTAGTTACTAGCCATGTCATTTCAGTAATAGGGACAACAAGCTCCTACTACAAAAAGGGGAGATAGAGTCGGTGGAGGCTGACCTTAGGTTGTTCCTTAGAGACCTCGACCTAAGAATGGTCGAGGAGGTGTCCATCAGTAGAGGGGAAGGGGATATGGGTGTGGTCAGTTTCAATCCACAGAGGCACTGGTTCTATTAGGTCCGAATATGGTTCGAGGTACGATCAATTTTTTAGTACCCATACTTGTGCCTTGTTTAATTCAGGAGCTTCGCACTCCTTTGTTGCACCCGGTCTAGCCCATTCTCTAGGACAAGACGTAGAGAGGATATCATTTTCCCTGGTGTTGAGTACACAAATTAGAGGTCAGAAAAACGTTTTTATTTATTCTGGGGGCATATACTGATTATGTGCCCGCATTAGTCCAGTGGGGATCACTTCTTGCTACAGATGCAACTGTATGATGTTATTATCGACATCATCTAGTTGGATTTTTTTTTTCATTTTTTATCAAATAGTTCTGGAGGAGATTCATGTTTTTAGATGTGGATGGTCAATGTGTGGATTTCATTTTGGATCAGGGCTGTCATGTGGGAAGTCGGCATGTGGTGCCTCTTCATTCCTTGTTGGCCGAGCTGTTAGTGAAATCAGTGTATTATGAGATGGTGGAGGTTCATATAGTTGTCGGAGATTTCTTTGATGTTTTCCTGGAGGAGGTTTTGACTCTACCCCCACGACATTACATTGAGTTAGGGATAGACTTATAGAGCAGTGCTTGTCCGATTTTTATGGCTCCATATCAGATGACACCATTTGAGTTGTGGGATCTACGAATTTAGGTTGATGACCAGATGAAGAGGGTTTTTACCCAGCCTAGTGTGTCACCATGGGGTGTTTGTGGAATTGTTTGATTATAAGAGGGATGTTGGTCTAAGGTAGTCTATAGACTAATAGTGGTTTAATCAGGTGATAGTTAAGAACCTTTACCCTATTTCGATGATAGATGATCTCTTTGACCAACTGAGGGGAGACAGTCGGTCTTCTATGATTAACCTTTGGTATGGATATCACCAGTTGAGGGTGAGGTAGGGAGATATCCTAAAGACTGATTCAGGTGCAAGTATGGGAACTTCTATTTCGTGGTCATGTTTTTTGGTGTTACAAACACAACATCCAATCTCATGGGGCTCAAGAACTCTATTTTCTTGTGAATTCCTGGACTCCTTCTTCGTAATTTTCAATGATGAAATCTTGACCTACTTGAAGTCAGAGGAGGAGCCTAATGAGTATCTAAGGATTATATAGTAGGTTCTTTAATTCCACCAGATCTATGGGAGGTTGTTCAAGTGTATGTTCTGGACATGAAATGTGTACTTCCTTGGGCATGTGGTGTCTTAGAAGGGTGTAGCATTGGACTTTTTGATTGTCAAAGATGTTTTATTGGGAATCACTCAAGAATGTGGTGGAAGTTCACAGTTTCCTTGGTCTGGAAGGTTTATACTGGATATTTTTCCCTGATTTATCTTGATTAGAATCTCTATAGATGGATTTGACCAGGAAATACCATGATTTTTGTGTGGAGTGAGTAGTTCTAGGTAGTGTTCGTCTTTCTGAAGGGGAAGTTGGTCAGTGCACCAGTGCTCTAGTTTCTAGACGATGCGGTAATGTTCATGTTGTTTTGTGATGATTCATGTCTTGGATTGGGATGTGTGATGATGTAGTAGTGAGGAGAGATCTATTATGGTTCTAGGAAGTTTCATCCCCATGAACTTAACTGTGACACCCATGATGTGGAGATAGCAACTGTTTTGTTTATGCTAATGTTTTGGTGACATTACCTCATTGGGGATCGATTTGTGGAATTCATGGATCAAAAGAGAATGCAGTATATCGTTTCCTAGGGATAATTGAACTTGAAATAGTGTAGTTGGATGGAGTTTCTAAAGGATTAAAATTTATAGATCTTTTAAACATCCAGAAAAGGGAACATTGTGGTCGATAACTTGAGTAGGAATTCGTAGGAGGAGGTTTTTTGAGAATCTACGGATTTTTGGATGGTGATGGAGTAGTTGGTCTCCTTATTCCTAGATGTATGAATAAATGGTGGTAGAGGATATCTATTTCATATAATAGCATAGTCTTATATGATACAATAGGTGGTGGAGTCTTGGGGGGGAGACTCGAAGGTAGATGGGATGTGTGATTGTTTTTACTGGGGTGATGCTCCATAGGGATGGTTGGAGGATGGTCAAAATCAAATTCTATCACGTGGGAGGTTGTTTGTTCCAATAGTGATGCATGGGGGAATCATCTATGAATTTCATATCTCACCCTTGGCAGTGTACCCATGGATTTACAAGATGTACCATAGCTTGAGGATGTAGTTTTGGTGGCCTGGGATGAAGAGGGAAGTAGAAGAGTTTGTGGAAAAGTTCCTAGTGTGCTAATAGGTGAAGTCTTAGAACCATCTTCAGAGTTCTTTGTTGAAGACCATAGATGTTACTTAGTGGAACTATGATAACATCTCAATGGATTTCATCACAGGATTTCCCTGGGATCAGGGAGGTTGTGGTGATATCTTGGTATTAGTGGATCAGAAGACGAAATCGTCTCACTTCTTAGTGATAGCGGAGTCGATCAAAGTGGATTCCTTGTATATGAGGTATGTGGATTATGCGGTGTATCTGCATGGAATACCAAGATCCATTGTCTCAAATTAGGACACACGGTTTACCTCAAGAGTCTAGAGGGGATTGCAGCATGCTTTTGGCACTCAGTTATTCCTCAGAAATGCCTTCCACCCTTAGATAAATGGTAAGATAGAGAAGACCATCTAAAAATTGGAAGACATTCTGTAGGTGTGCATCTTGGAATTTTTTGGATCTTGGGTATGAAACTTGCCCTTGGTAGAGTTATCTTAAAATAATAGTTATCACTCTTCTATTATCATGGCTCTATTTGAAGCTTTATATAGGAGGCCATGTTGTTCACCTTTGTACTGGACAGAGGTTGGGGAAACAAATATTCTTAGACCGGATGTAGTGAAGATCATGACGACGAAGTTTTAGCTAGTTAATGAGAGGATGAAAGTAGTACAAGACCGGAACAAGTCGTATGCCGATCATATGAGGATTCCCTTGGAGTTCATGGTTAGAGACCATATGTTATTGAGGGTTTCCCCTCAACATATGAAGATGAGGTTCTATAGAGGGATTAAGCTCCCTATTAGGTTTTTCAGACTGTTCGAGGTGTTGGCACGAGTTGGTGAGGAGGAATACCAGCCGGCTTTTCCACCATTGTCGAAGAGGATCAATGACGTCTTCCACGTCTCCCAGCTTTTCCGGTATCGACTTGATGACTACTTCATCATTGATTGGGGAAAGTTAGACATCGAGGATGAGGTGACGTACATGGAGAAGCTAGTGGAGATCTAGGATCATCGGGATAAGGTGATTCATGGATGGAAAATTCACCTGGTTCATGTGTTTTGGAGGCAAGGGAGCTTGGAGGATAGTACTTGGTAAAGGGAGACGCATATGCATGCCTAATAGCCGGAGCTCTTTTGAGTTTCTCCATGATGTTTTTTTCTTTGTGATGTAATTATCGAAACTAGGTTTCTATTAGATGAGTTTTTCCTTGTTCTGTAATTTGTGATAAATTCCTGATGTGTGAAGAGGGGAGGACTCGATTCCAAATTGAGATTCATTAATTGAGATGTGAATAAACCCATGCGGGCGAGTTAGCAATGCCCAGAGTAGATAATATCTGGACATAGAGGAATGAAATCCCTAATAACCAAATCACAAAAGGTATTGGAACACAAAAAACATTGTATTCACTTGTTTTTGAAATAGAAGTAGTCATTTTGATTGAGGCCCAATTTCCATTTCTCTATATTTTCATCTGTGGCTGCTATACATGGATGAGAAATCCCCGAAACAGATGGTTGATTTTTAGAAACTCAATGAGAAAATATTGTACACATTGCATCACATGGAAGTCCATCAAAATTAGATAACATAATATTTTAACAAGTATGCCTCCACTTGTTCCTCTATGGAGTATTGGTAATGTTCCTTATTACTCTAATGACACTAAGAAAGAGTCCTCAAAATATCAAACCAATGTGGGAGGAACCATATTCCATACACATGGTCCACTCTAAAAAAGATTATTACTTGATATCAATTTATGGAGAGCTCGTTATGACCCCAACAAATGGAAGGTTCCTGAAGAAATATATTTTTGTAATCCCCCAAAATCGTCCTAGTAGTAGGAAATTGAACTTCATAGTGTCATGCAGTCCAATATGTAAGATATTACGATTCATAGCAGGCCATCCTAACTGTATAAAATTAAACTACACGGTATATGTCACATCAGAATGATGTTGAACCAAAAAGAAATTTTTTTCACATTACCTTAAAAATCAAAACATATTTTCCAATTCACAAGACATTAAAATTGTATGACAAATTACTCACCACGTGACAACAAACTTCACAACACATGTCATTCCTACATTATGTAAAACAAAAAATTATTTTTTTCTAGGCTACATCAAGTCACATTCCATGGTGTTCATTTCCTACCAAATCTTCGTTCCGAAACAATTCATGGCTTTATTCTCAAAGAGATATGTAATAATGCCTATACAAAATTACATGGAACTAAGAATCATTTTGGAAAACATGAAATAACCCCTTTTCATGTCAATACTTGTTTGATGTGAAGAACTATTTTCATGAACTATATGTGGTATGATTTCTTCCATCATAAGACACATAGTGATGCTCGATCCTCTAATATTGGGTCATGTTTCAATGTTATGTCCTTTCTATATCAAGTGACCAACATCCTTCCCCACAAGACATTAAACAATATGTTTAATGTCATCATCGCATGACAATAAACTACAGGATCTTTTCCAAAACTATGTGTGGCTCGATTGTCATTTCAATGAGATGCGTAGTGATTCTTAGATTTCCAATATTGTTCTCGATCACCATAAAACAAAAAATCACCCTCTCCCTATGAATGGGTCAGACCTGTATAGGGAACCCTCCAAGAACTATTTTTGGATTGAATCCTATTCAATTTAGATACATACCAATTGCTATATCTTATATCCTAGACTAGACAACATAAAACTTAAATGCCCCTACTCTCCATGTGTGTTTACCTTATGGAATGGGAGAAATGATTACCACTCCTTGTTTCCCTCACCAAGAATAGATCATGTGGGGATAGGAGATTTTGTAAAATAATCCATGCCCAAGTGAGGCACATCAATTCCGATTGGGGTTACCATTTTCTTGGCTACAAGACCATAAAAGACACACCAAATGTATTTTCCACATGAATTTAAATTGCATGGTTCTTTAAGAAATATTAATTACTTGATTATCATTACCATGAGATACATAGTATTACCTAGATATTACATCCTAGGTTAGGCACAGTATATAAAATACTCTCACTCCCATATGCATGAGTCAGATCTACATAAGACCATCCAATAAAGGTTATCGCCCCATGTTTGTGCCTGTTTAAAAAAACCCTTATTCCAAAAATGAATTCCATCAGTATGGGGAATAATTTTTGAAACTATGTGTGTCTTGATTCTTGATATAACAAGATATATAGTGATTCTCAGTTCCTACACCCTAGCTTAGCTACAATATTCATTTTTCAGAGCAAATCACCTTCGTCCTTACTGCATGATGTTAAACTATATGCCTAATGTACTTTCCAGATAATGTTAAAATGAATGGAATATTTCTTTTACATATTAATTTAAAATTCATGGTACCTCAAGAACTACATGTAGCTTCATTCTCATTACAATTAGATAGCTAGTGATACCTAGGAATAATTTTGTAGTCCCATCCAAGGGGAAAAAATCTCTTATCTCCTGTATACTGAAAAAAGATCCATGCAGGATCTTTTAATTTGGGTTCCCTCATTCAAGGTTCCATCAAAGAAAAAGAGTCATCCCCTCTTACATGCCAGTCAAATTCTTGAAAAGGACTCTACCCTTCAGAGCCAATATAATACCAATTACTTCCTTTTCTCTTATAAATATCTATTCTACACATCATTGTCATATTCATGGATGGTTTTGAATCATCATAATATTTTTCTAGTCATCAGTGATAGAATTTATGATACCCGAGGAATCCTTTTCCTAACTATGAAGTAAAATTCACCAGTTTTATTTTCATAAATTTCCCTCATAATGCACCTATTAGATAGAGGATTCCACTGTTTGACTATGTAGTAACACAACCTAGTTGGATTTGTCGAATGTGACCCACAAAATAGGGTTATAAACCAACAATGATTTCTTTATTAGGATAAGATTATTCTATCCCGGTTACCCTTGATTATACTATTCTAGAAACCATGAATCGAATTTGGTCTATGGTCCTCCATCAAATATTTGTATCATATCATATCTCCAAACCCGAGACCCCCCATGATCATGTTTTAAAATTTTCTCTTTTATGAAAGAAGTATTATTGGAATGACCTTGGTATGAAAGGCTAAAAATTACCTATTTTTTCTATAATATTACAGCCCTAGTTATATGAAATAAAACTATAAGAACCATATTTCATGCATTTGGGTCAGACCTACATAGGAAATATATTATACCATTCTTGTGTAATTGTGACTTGAAATGTTCCTTCGATATTCAGAAACATTTTATCCCTAAAATAAGACTCTTTGTCTAATGAAATCCAAATCTCCATAATCCTCCTTCTTCCATAGGTAATATAACATTGGAATTTGAAATAACTCTTTTGCTTGACTATGTTGTAACACACCCCGGTTGTATTTTCATATATATCACACATTAAGGGTCTCTTGTCCAAGGGATGAAACTATTTGACAAAGGAGTAACACACCCCAATTGTATTTACATAAAGCCACCCAAAAAATGGTTTGTCAACCAGCGACAATTCTTTCCTTAGGAGATACTTTCTCAGTCTCCATAATCCCTTTCACCAGTACCAATATTTGGATATGGATATTCATAGATTATATATTATAACATATCCAGTTCATACCTAAAAATGATGGCACCTTCCTAGATGGGTTAACATGAAATAAAGAATTATTAATATTACGGTCATTATTAAAACACATTGAATTATATCCCCCAACACCCTTTCAATATGAAATTAAACTACATACCAAAACATCCTCACTATAGGACATTAAACTATATGGTCAACATCATTGTTTTATGACATTAAACATCATAGAAAAACATCCTCAACGTAAGATATTAAACTGAAAAGTCAATGTCCTTGTTGTATGAAGCTAAATTTCACAGAATAATGTCCTAACCATAAGGAATCAAACTACAATGTCCATGTCTAGGCTGCACAACATTAAAATGAATGAAGATTCAACCCATGTTAGAAAGGGACCATCCCATGACATTGGTCACTAAATATAATATACCCTCTTTTACACAAGACAAATTCATGTAGGATCAATTTCCCATTCATGGACAATTCCAATTCAGATATTCATTTCATTCTCATATATCTTCCCTAGGTGAGCCACCCATCCTTGGTTTGTGAAATCCAAATCTCTATAAAATTCCCTCAGCCATTAGAAATTGATTTTTAGAATTCATGAGAACTCCTTTGCATGACTATGTTGTAAAACACCCAAGATGTATTTTCATAATGACTCCCACTAATTGGGAATTTATGTCTAAGGATGTCACTATTTGAAAATGATGTAACATGACCTAGTTGGATACGCATGAAGTCACCCACAAAAAGGGTTGGTCAACTAGTCTAATATTCATCCTTAGGAGAGTCCTCCTTTATTCTTAGGCCTAAAAAATGTTGTGTTGGAAACCAATTTTCAAACCTAAGCTTTGTTAATTCCCTACATACATGTATCACATAATGTTTTATATCTGGATATCACAATGTCATGACATGGAATTCCCATTGGGGTATCAGAATAATGTCATAAGAATCTTTTCCATAATGCATTATTTGTCTCATCATCACAAAATTTGTGGTCTATGATGTTTGACGTAAAACATCAATATTTTTATTCCATCATTCACTACATTGAAATACCAACAGAAAGATGCACAATACTCGCTAGGTTGAAAACATACAAAGTGAACCCAGGGTAAAAGTCGATTCTCATCTCACTAGAACCATGCTCTGCATGGTTTATGATAGAATCGAGAAATGAAAAGTTAAATGGAACAAAAAATTTTAGGTTGAAAACTCATAAATGGTGGCCTATAAAAAATCCATGTCTCTCCCACTAAGTCTTATTTTTTTTGGACATTAAAAAATTATGGGTGAAGGAAAATAAGAAGAAATGTTTATAGGGTTATCCATATAACACTAAAAACAGTCCAAATACACTCTCTACGTCCCATGGATTTAGAAAAAATTAGAGCATCTCCCAATCCTTATCCATGTGATCATGACTAGTTTATGTAAATATGAGATTCTATAAAAATTAGTTTCATTGTTATGTTATAATCATAGAAGGGAAAATAGGGATGGAGACAAAGATGATTGGAAATAAAATATTTTCATTTATGAGATAAAAATACTAGGAGTATCCAAAAGTTAGAGTCTCTTTAAATTTATTTACAAAAATTGTCAATGTAACTCTTCATTTTTTGAATAGCCTCTCGAGCCCCATCAATTTTGTGTTGAATCTTAGCCAACTACACAACATCAGTATCTACAGCTTAGTGGAGTTCCTCTTCTATGGTCATAATGGATGTTGACCCATCATTTTGAGCTACTTATAGTGAATGGTGAAGTTGTATGATCTCTCCATGAGAAAACTCTAGTTCCTGATAAAGGTGTGATATTTTAATGATCTTCACATTAATATGTTTCTTATTTTTATCCAATTTCTTATCATGGTTTACCTCTTCCTGGGATAATGCAAACCAATGATTATCAGTATTTATGAGATGATTTTTCATTATGTGGTGTTGTGTTGCTTACATTATCACTCCCATTTGATAATGATCTACTTCATGGAATTGTGAATCATGTGGTAATCAAATATACCTCATCTTAGAATTCCAAAAAAATAGATTTCAAAAAAATAATGAGGGTAGGTCTTCAAAATGTGTGTCCTAAATTATCATCCAGATGTCCCACTCGACAACACGACATATGATAGATATGGTTTTTTATGTCTCCAAATATGACTCAAAGCCACTATTGGAGGGATAAATGTATTTTGGGATTAGTGTACTTAGTGAGGCCCCATACATTTCTCCATCAGAAATAGTAATATCTTGGATTTCCTATAGTAGTATAATTAGCAAGAAATCCTCCCCCTCAGGCCTTTTTCGCTAAAGTTGATTGAGAATAATAGTGGATAAGGATCATTGTTAGAATCAAAAGGATAGAAAATTAAAGAATCATGGGATAATTAAATCAGTTGGTGGCACTAAATCATTGAAGGATTAGAAGATTAGATAGACTCATCCATGTTGTTCCTGACCTTAGTTGTTTGAGCTGGAATCTCCTAGTGAGGGGAATCCACTAGAGCCTTCCTTCTGCTCACCAATAGAGGCTCATAAAGATTCATTGCTTCGGGATCCCCTTGAGTCGGTTCTCCCTCAATAGTGGGAGGAAGATGGAATTCGACACCGTGATCATGCATCAGCACTTCCACATTCTTCATGGATAAATATTCCCAATTTGAATAGAAATGGATAATACACCATGCATATGAATTGGATTCATGAAAATAAAGACTCATGTCAATTAACTTCATTATTAAATTCTTCAATCTATTTTTAAGAGGATGGATGATTAATATCTTATAGCACTTCTTCAAATTTCTTTTCAAAATTTCTCATGGAATGTATTAATGTCCCAATCCCCATGGTAGTCTCAATCATGCAGACACCTAAAACATTATTCCTCGGACCATGTACAACACCCTCCTCCAATAACCTGAGACCGAAAATATATTCCTCGTAGAAAATATCAGGGTCATCCTCAGTTATCAGAGGGTCCTTCAGTGCATTGGATGAAGTGGAAATATCATATGGAATATAGTTCAAAAAATCGACATATGACAACACATGACATATAAATGACATTACGAGAATACTTCTCCCTCTCTACAGTGGTAGGAGAAGACAATGTATCCTCATCCCTTGTCACTTCTTCTATCAAGGGTCCTGAATCACCATAAAGAATATGTGTCTATTTTTAAGCATCCTCCATAGTTATCTGAGGCATGTATCCATGAACGTTGAGATATGAGATAAAGGGAGATACTAAAACCCTAATAATGATTAAATATTTTTTTTATAAAATAGAGAAAACTGATTCTATACATACTTACCTTCACTAATGAGGTTCTTAGAAAAAGTCTTCATTCAATGTTGCTCTTTATTTTTCAACAAAGGGAGGATAGCACCATCCTCTAAAAAGAAATGTATCCAAGTTGTTAGTAGATATTATCCTACAATATTAACCCCCATGATCTATTAGCTCAGGTATAGATATCTGGGATCTAGAGATGATTCATCGGTTTTGAGTGGTGTGATAGTTGTACCATATTTAATTGATGGAATCTAGACAGATTTTCAGCGGTCAACTGCAAATAAGTATGACCTTCCCCTCTGTAATTTTTTTTTGAAATAAAATAAAAAATGAAAAAAAGGAAAAAAGGAGAACATACAACCTTGGGATCTATGTAGTCCTTCCATTCTTTATAGGACGGGTGGTCAACCCCTTCAACAGACCCCCATTTCAACATTTCATCCACCCACCTCATAGAAGGAATCTATTTTTCAATAGAATATATATGAATCTATAGATATTGGTTATATATTCCCCCTTGTAAGGATAGTTCTCCAATAGAATATTTTCTAGGGTTTGAACATCTCTAATTTCTAGAATCTATATCCTTGAAAAAAGAAGAAACCAAATATCCACATAGTTAGAATGAATTCTATACCAAATTTGAACTGTCTTTGGTCACACATATTCCAAGACTATTCAGGTGTGTTTTTTGGATGATTTGAAAACCTTTGGTTTAATGGGATTCTCGATCCTCTCCAGCACATTTGAAGGATGGGAATGTGTGGTTTGGGTCTCTTCTCAATGATAACGACTATATCATTTGGGATGATCATTAGTTGGTGTATCCATTTTGATCATATATGGTAGACTATTCCTTGTACAAGGTCTTTTAGGAGAGCATGGTACCCCTTCATCTACACCATATAAAGGAGATGAAGTAACCTCTGGTGGGGATGAATCACCTTCTTGAAGGGAGGAGAAATTATTACCTCACTTTCCACACCTGGAAGTTGTTACATCATATAATCAAGGGACATACATTTATTGAACACCCTAAGGATATGATGAAATCTAGGACATGACATACCGGGAGGTCAACTTAGTAGACATCCCATCTGGAGGTAGGTTGATCACCACTCAAGCCATATCCATCACGGTTAACATCTAAAACTGTTGGTCTACCGTTGGGTGCCTTTATGACTGGACATGTAGTAGAGGAGATATAGTTATTTTCAAATGACACTTTAACTAGTGTGAAAATATATATGGATCATTGACCACACATATAACCTTAAAATAAATATAGTTTTCCTACACACCATATCTGAGGTAAATCATGTATAACCTCCATTCATTGCTAGCTTTTCCATCATCAGTGTGTGTCCTAGTATAAGGGTCACTGTATGGGAAATAAATTGAACTCATTTAATAGGTTCAACCTCTTTAAGGTATCACTTGGATTTAGGATCAGGGTATGAATACCATAAATAACATGAAAAAATGGTTAAAATTATCACTTGGTAACCTCAACTCCACTTAACACAACATAAGAGCTAATGTGGCCTCCAACTCACCCCCATTGTACCTAGAATGGGCCTGTATTTTTAAAATGGGCCTTACCTATGTGAATATGAAGTAATAATAGGTGAGTATTTTCTAAAATAGAGACCACCAAACCTATTTTCTTCCTATCTTCCAACTTTTCCATAAGAATTAATTTCTTTGACCTCACACCACCATTAGTTTCACAATCATGCAGTATGTAAACACTTAGCCACATGGATAAGAAGCCATGAAGTCATATCTTTGTTGGTATGTTACTCTTTTTCTTGAACTCCCATCAGTTGTACTCCCCCTTTTCCAAGGTTGTCCGCTATTATCCAATAATTCCCCACTTTTCCATCTTGGAGCACCCCATGGGACATTTTCTAGTGGGGTCATTCCCCTATGGCTCCAAAAAAGATTTCATCCATGCTTTAGGATAGATATCCCCCCTCAAGAGGGAGTCTTCCTTCTTAAAGTCCCATGCTATCTTCAACAGCTCATGAGCCAAAATTAGCATCCTTTGAATGTTTTACCATGTTTCATTCATTGGTAAAAATCATCATACATATATCTAAGGATCATATACCCATTGATATTTTGGAAATACCACATGCTAATAATGACATCTGTATGCACCATGTGGAACGATTTCATTTGTGGGATCCATCGGCTTAACTGATCGAGAATGATATTGAGATTCTTGTATACATATGCCTCGTATTCCAATATGGATTTATATATTCCCAATGCTTTCAGATCAGATGAAAAGTCAGCATAGGTCTAACAAAACCAATACACCCACATCCTCTTGGGTATGATAGTTTCTCCCAGAAGGAGGTCTCAGTATTCCCTCCTTCATTTTGATTAGTTTTTTTGGGAGTCTTTTAATATAGATGAGAAATAATGTGGATTTTGTTAAACCATGTGCAACTTCAAATTCAGGGCACATTTATTGTGATGTATGACACAAGTTGTAGAAGATGTTCCTGCATTAATGTTGGTTACCATGATCGATGTGTTTGTGGTTGTGAAGTTCATGTAGTTTTTGAAACCAAAAAAGAATAGTATAGTTACTTTATATTTGGAGTAAAGAACTCCTTTAGCTATACATTTTAATAATGTGGCAGATAGTTTCTATCAAGATACTCACAAGGATGATTCTTCTGTTGATCAGTTGAGTCCAGTTGATTAGTATCACATACATCATAGTAATCTAGGCAAACAATGTCTATCATTTGCCTAATGCAATTTACAACATGTTCATAAAATACTCTAGTACTTTTTGTGTACATTAAACATACAAGGAAATACCAACATCTTCATTAAAAATAAGTATTGGTTTTGTGGAAAATTAAAGTAACATGAAAATTTAGAAAAGGCCCGAGTCTATGCAGGGTAATTGAAAAAGTGACTTGATTAGTTCTCTCAACCAAGAAACCCCATGCAATTTTCATTTATAGGTGTGTTGTTGGTCTCCATGAAAAAGGATATAATAGAGAAGATTAAGCCGAATGTCTTTGTGGTATATGAGAATGGTGAGACCATCATTACCAAAGCATGAGGATCAGCCACGAAGACCAATAGTTATATTTATAGACATTGGATCCCATGTGTGTGGCCTATGTGAATGTCCCACCTACATAAATGGTAAGTGTGGATAACCCACACAAGTGACCTGCATGACCACTCAAATCCTTTTTATTTATTTACCATAAGATCAAAACCTATTTTTTTGATTAGATCCAATCTTAGGGGGGATTTTTTTGATAGTACATTTTATCACATGGATGATAAGGTACCAATGAAAAATACCTTAGGGAGTGGAAAATAAGAGAATAAAAGAATTATAAGGGCCACACTCTTCACCAAAGCCACTTCACGTAGTACCCTCTAAACCATCATTAATGTAACAACTAGAAAATTTTGAATAAAATCCACATTATTTTTAATTAAATATAATCTATTGTTTTATTATATTCAATTTGATTTAAATTATCATTAAGTATCATTACCATTTATAAAATATCTTTTGAACAGTTATGAAATGACTAGTATAAATATCGAGTTTTAACGAATCCTTTTGACATAGATAATGGAATTGATAGCTTCAACCAGTTGGATTATACCCTATTAATCCGATTTATCAGATTTTCCAAGGGAGAAAGCATTTCCATACTTTTCCCTTGACCAATACCAATCCAAAATCCAACAACTTAATCATGAGTGAAACAATTTATGGGAAAAGTTTAAGTGCATCTAGATCACGTCCCAAACCATATTCACCGAAAGACCACATGAAATCCCCACCATCACACACCATTCTTATAGGGAATATTCTAGTTTCATAAAAGTCTATGTATCAAGAACCTTGAATTATTATTCTGTACATTATTTGTTGTATATAATAATGAATGTACTTTCATTCTATTAATGTTACCTTGTAAAATATTTTTAAAGCATAAATAGTATTTCTTGGTTAATATTAAAATTCAAATAAGAAATTTATTTTTATGAATTAATGAAGTTTTTAAATAAATATTATTTTAATAAAATATCTTTTTTAAATAATTTTTTAAATATAAATTATCATATACTTTTTATGAAGTAAAATGTACTTTTTATTAAGGGTTGAAAATTGTTTTTGTCAAAACAATCAATTTTTAATAAATGTCAATTTTTAATTTAAAAGTGGACATTCACATATTTAGAAAATTGTTTATATAAAATTAGTATTATTTTTTGAATCAGGATGTCAAAATTATTCATTGGTAAATTTCTCATAATTTTCTGAGACAATCATATTTTTTAGGTAAAAAAGTAAATACCGTATAAATATTTGGTGTGTTTTATGACATCATAATGGACCAATAATGATGTAATAAATACAATAAAACATATATTAGGCAAAATATTTGTTTTATATTTAAAATAATGTGATTTTATATTTATTTTATTTATTTTACAAAGTCTTAGTGAATCCTCCAAGGCTTATAATGTATTTTAATATTCTGAATTCCATTCATTAGGAGTGTGACTAACCTATACATAATCAAGATAATTTTTTGTTATGTTGGATCCTTGAACATATAAAATATTGTATGATACTCCCCTTTTCTAGTAAAATTGGGAAAAAACCTTGGGATGGTTTGTGGTTTTGAATATTTTATTATGTAGTGTGCAAAACCAAAATAATAATGAAATCGCCATCCTTTCATATATAAACCCACACATGCTTCCATTCCACTTCAATAAAACTTATTTAATCTTATAAACACTCTACTATCTGCTTCCTATAGTCCTATCAAGGTGCCCTTAAGATCCCAATAAGCATCTTTTAAACCTTTGGAGTCACACATCCAATTAAGGGATTTCTCTCTTCTCATATCCATTCAAGCACTTCTTTTAAATAATGCCTCTTAATTTCAATTTTTATATGTTAGGTTTTAATGTTCCATGATCCCCATAATTTAAAATTTATTTATAGATTATTATATCTTCCTTTCACTCTCATTAATCCCCCCTATGATCATTTAACTGCACCAATTACTATGCTGAAATTTTGTATGGGATCTTCCACCCTCCTCTTTTAACATGAATCCATTTAATGTTATATATTTTAATTTCCTTTTTGAATATGTTGTAATATAATGTTACATTATACCCTTATATTCCATTTGATTTATAATTTATATGTTCTTCCTTTCACTCATATTAACCCCCTATTATCCTTTAAGAACACCCATCACAATGCCAAATTTTCATAAGGTATTTTCCACTTTCCTCTAATATAGAGCACTCATTTTATGATATTTCTTGTAATTTAACTTTAAATATCCTATAATATGTTAATATATACAAACTTTACTATCCATTTTATTTATGAATAATTAGATCATACTTTCACTCTCATTAATACATCCATTATCCTTTATATACACCTGTTACTATGCCGAAATTTCCTAAGAGATTTCTCTCTCTCCTCATTTTATCAACCACCTCAATTATGTTATTTCTTCTAATTTATAATTGACTATGTTTGGTTAAATTATTAATTATTCCCCTTAATTAAAATTTTATGAATAAATGATGAGAGACACATTTACGTCCCACCAAACCATTTTATGAATTTCTATTTGACCTTGTTATGTTGTCGAAATTGCACCACAATTTTCCATTAAAAAATAATCGTGTAGTGAATACCATACCCATTTCTCTATCAAGGTTATTTACATTTGTGATCATGTACTTATTTATTGGGGACATACAAGTATCCATTACACATTCATTTTTTTGGAATAAATTATGATGTTTAATGAATCCATGTTGTATGATCTACGTGGCACACTTATACATTGAAATAAAATGATTGTGAATGGTGCACCAAAATAGCAGTTTAATGCGTTGGGTAATGTTTAGTATCTTGATACGCTTTGTGAATTGAGGTTTTACTCATGCTAATTCATGTGAAATTATGGTTTACTCATTCTAATTCATGAGTAATGAGGGTTTACTCTTGTTATCCATGTGCAGTGAGCCTTGGATCATGCAAATATCATGTTTTATATTGTCACCACAATTCCATGTTATGATTATCAAGGTTTATCGTTCCTTTATGTTAATGTTTTAATTTATGCTCCATTTATATTCCTATTGTCTAACAAGTATTGTCTTTATCATGTTATTCCATGATTATTCGCCTATTGGGCTTTATAGATCACCCATTTCTTATGTATATCCTCATGTTATCCAATGCAAAGCTATGTATAATGGAATGTAGTGTTCATATAAACCATGTTTTAATTAAATTTTTTGTATTTCATGTTTAATTGTTTATGTAATCTTCTTAATTATCCCATGAAACTAGACCTCTTGATATTATGATTTGTATTAAGTTCCAATTGATGTAATAAATCATGATTAAATAAGAAATAATACTAGGGTTGTTATAGTTGGAATAAATGGATAGGTTTAGTTATTTTTTTGGATTAGGATTAGAAAACTCTAGTGAAAGCCTTTGTGATAAGACTAATTATAAGAAAATAATCCCTAAATTTTTATGGGAATAGAGTAAGTGATTTATCTAGAAAATACATCCCTATTTGGATAAAAACAAGTATAGGTGGATCAACCACATATGTATCTAGAGGTAAATCCCGATAACACTGCTTTAAGATAGACTTGAATGCGAGCTGGTGCATGAAAATATGCCTTGATTCACTCTTAGTTTGACACTCCTAGGGATATGATTTGGTAAATTCATAATATTAGTATGAAACATTGTTAAAGGAACATAAAAAATTCCATAAGAATATATGTTAGGAAATAGATCCTAGATAACTCATATGAAATCCCAGAAACTCATAAGTTAAGGAGATAAATGTAATTTATATGTTATCCATTCATTTCATTGTATTCCCCTTTATGTGTTTAATAACTTAAAATACACACTACTAATCTTCCATTTATTCTATCCAATGTCCAGTAATATGTGCAATCAAGCTAACAAACCATGCAATGATCAATGTAATGACTGCTCTAATGAGATTTCCAATCTAATGGGAGAGGGAATCACAAATGTTGTCATGATACACTGTCAATTAACTCATGTTTTGAGTATAAACTGATCTTAAGAGGAGTATCCAACCCCCCTATGAAAGAACAAGTCACAATAATGAATTCATTATACAAATTCTTCCTAAATTTCATTGGATCATTTGATCCCTCAATCTTAAAACAATGGATCAACTCCATTGAGAAGATCTTCTTCATCCTTCAATGTTATGAACAAGAGAATGTTCTTATGGATACTTATCATATGGATGGTTAAGATGATAAATGGTGGAAAATTGATCAAAAAATATAATACTAAGGAATATATGAGGTGATGGAATGGAAGGATTTCCAAAAAATGTTTTTTGATAAATATCTTCCCCACACTCATCAAATTACGATAGGAAGGGATTTTATTTCCCTAAAGTAAAAGGTTGAAAAATCTATTGGGGTGTATGAAGAAAACGTTACAAGAATTTCATTGTATACCTCTGATTTTTTCATCACCCCTGAATGCAAGGTTGAACACTTCTTTTTTGGAATAAATCCTAGTGTATGAAAATTTTTGGTAATCTGTGACTTTCATAGCTATGAGGACACTTTCTAATGTTCCCTCAAAGATGAAATGGATATCAGATAATCCGAAGGGTATCACAGGGATAAGAAGTGTAAGGTGGGGTTAAGTTATGGAGGTCCAATGGATAAATCCAATGGTGATAAAAAATTCCAGCACCCTACTTACCAATGGTGCGAAAAGAAGAACCCTGAAAATTGTCTAAGGGGATTGAGGAAATGCTATATGTTTGGGAGATAATGGAACCTAGAAAATAATATCCAATAAGAGAAAAAAATAAATGTGGCAGAGGAAAGTAATGATCCAATCAACCTTCAGTGCATTTTCCATTTCTACAACTGCAAGGAATCAGAGCACATTGTGATCTAGTTCCCAAAGCTAAGGGTAATTAGAGGAAACCAAAAACCTCCAAGGCTTCAAGGTTGAACTTTTTCCATCACTACCTCCAGAGTGAATCCCGAACACAAAGTGGTGATAGGTATGATTGTTATTCATTCAATAATAGGGAATATAAATTTTGATTCCGGTTCTATGAATTCCTTTATTTCACAAAAGGATAGTAGAAAAATCCAAACACCAACACAAAGCATGGAAGTAAAGGTGTCAGTGAAAACCTCAAATAGGCAATTTATTGCATCCCAAGTATATAACTCCTACCCAATCAAAAAAATTAGATTAAAGTTTTTGGAGAACCCTATCATACTTTCTTTGGGGGAATTTTATGCAATTCTAGGCATGGATCATATTTCTCGATATAGATCCCACTTATATTTTCCATGAAATGGAAATCACTCTTCTTATAGAAAATGAACCTTCGATTCTATACATGTTCAAGAAGGAGCATGAATCTTTTATAGCACCATAATATTAATCATTGATATTACTGCCTTATGAGCATTCTTATCTTACTTAGATGACTGCTTCTAAGGAAAGAACCATCCCTAAATACATGCCTATTGTTGAGGAATTCGCAGATGTGTTAACTGAGGAATTGTTTGGTCTTCCTCATAGAAGAGAGGTTGAGTTTTCGATCAAACTTATACCTAGGGAATTTCCAATATCCAAGAATACATATAGAATGACTAATGTGTAGCTTGAGGAGCTTAAGAAACAACAACATGATAATCTCTATTAAGGCTTTATACACCCAAGTGCTTCACCATGGGGTGCACCAGTCCTCTTCCTCACGTTAAAGGATGGGTCAATGCACCATTTCATGGATTATCCTGAGCTCAAAAAGTCATAATAAAGAACAATCATTCTTGGAAACGAATTGATGACTTATTCAATCAGCTATGTTGAAAAAATACTTCTCCAAGGTGGATATGCTATTGGGATTTTACTGATTAAGGGTGAATAAAGTGGATATCCCCAAGACTGCTTTTTATATAAGGCACAGAAATTATGAGTTCATAGTGATGGAATTCGGACCCACAAATTATCTTGAAATATTCATGGACATGATGAATAGTGTCCTTAAATATTATGTTGATAAATTTGTGGTAGTATTTACAGAAGAAATTTAAATATACTCCAAAACAAAGGAGGAGGATGAGGAGAATCTAAGTATTGTGCTAATGTACTTGAAAAAAGAGATTCTCTATGAAAAGTATAGAAAGTGTGAGTTCCAGTTGAAGGATGTATCATTCTTTGGGAATACCATTACAATAAATGATATATCTATGGATCCTTCCTAGAAAAAACAATTGAGGGATGGATGATTCCAACATCTGTGAGGGATATTCATCGCTTCCTTAGGTTTCCTGGATATTATCACTGATTTGTGAGAAATTTCAAATGATTTTCAAACCCTCTTACCATGATACCTTGTAATATAGTAAATTTTCTTGGAATGAAAAATATTAATAAGGCATCATGTAGTTGAAGAAGAGGATTATCACTTCTATTGTGCTCACACTACCACCAGTCGCAAGTTTTTTGTAATCTTCAGCGATGCTTCAAAGAAACTATTTCAATGTGTGTTGATTAAAAATGAATAATTCATTGCCTATGCCTCATGGGAGTTAACAATCCATGAGAAAAACTATCCCACATGCAATTTGGAGTTGGTAGCTATGATCTTTGAAATGAAAATCAGGTAGTGTTATCTCTTTGGTGAGAAGTGTGAAATATATATAGATCACAAAATAGTAAATAATATATTCTCTTAGAAAGAACTGAATAAGAGCCAAAAAATACAATTAAATATCATTAAGGATAATAATTGCTCAATCCACTACTATTCTTGGAAATCAAAATAGGTGGCAGATTCTCTAGGTTCAAAGGATGAAGCAATTCTACCATTTATGAGAATTGATAAGGATCCAATCATTATAGATTTGATAAATATGGAAATGAGGATCATAAATAAAGGAACATCATCTATCATTTCACAAAATATTTCTCAATTGTATCTTTTGGTAAGGTTAAAATATGCTCAAAGAGATGATGTGGGAATTTAGAAGAAAGTGGAAACATTCAAAAAAAACATTCCTTGGAGTTCAGTGTTAATGAAGAAGGAATTGTGATATTTGGGTCAAGAAAATGTATTCCATAAAATCCTGATTTAGAAAAATAAATTTTTAATTATTCACATAGATCAAATTTATCTATTCACCCATGAAACACAAAGATGTATTGAGATTTCTGAGATAACTTTTCGTGAGATTACATGAAGAAGGAGATCACTGAATATAACTCAAACTGCCTTGTATGTTAGCAAGTGATTGATGAGACGAAGTAGTATAAGGGTATAATGAAACCATTACCCATACCAACATGGAAATAGGAAAATATCACCAGGGAATTTGTCACCTGACTTCTAAAGACATATAAAGGAAACAATATTATCTGGGTTGTTGTGGATCATCTTATAAAGACCGCACACTTAATTGTGATTCGAGATGATTTCTCACTAGATCAATTGGAAAAAAATATACATAAGAGAATTAGTAAGGATACGTGGAGTACTACTATCAATTGTGTCCTATTGAGAACCATGATTCACCTCTACATTTTGTAAAACATCAATAATGCTCTGAACACAGAGCTAAACTTCAGTATGACTTATCATCCTCAAATCGAAGGCCAATCAGAGCAGAAAATCCAAAAACTTGAGGAAATGTTGAGATATTTTACAATGGAAATAAAAGGAAGAAGGGAAAAACATTTTCCTTTAAGGGAGTTCTCTTAAAACAATAGTTCCCACTCATTCATCCAAATGACCCCTACGAACCCCTTTATAGAAAGAGGTGTAGAACACTGGAATTTTGGGATGAAGTTGGGGAATAAAAAATTCTAGGTCTATAAATGGTTGAATAAATGATGGAGAAGCTTAATTCCATCCAATAACACATCAATTATGCTCAGAGTTGACAGAAGATCTATGATGACAATTGTTGATGAGACAAATAGTTTGATGTTGGAGACATGATATTCCACTACAATTCTATATGGAAGTGTGTAAAGAGATTTTGGAAGAAGGGAAAAATTAGTCCAAGGTACATCAACACTTTTGAGATCCTTTATTACATCAGAGTGGGGGAATATCTACTAGCACTCCCACCAAACGTATCTCAAGTTCATGATGTATTCCATGTGTCAATATTAAGGAAATACAACCTAGAACCATCACATGTACTCAATCCAGATGTGGTTCTATTGGAGAATGAACTTTATTATGAGGAGAAGTTGGTGAAGATCTTAGATCATAGGTGAAAAAGTTCAACAAAATAATACCATTACCCTCATCAAGGTGTTTTGTAGAAACCAAAAGTTTGAAGAAGAAATTTGGGAACTGGGGAAATTGATGAAGAAGAGTTACCCTCATCTATTTTAATGTTGGAATAGTAAATTTTGAGGGGGAAATTTCATAAGGTGGGAAAGATATAACAACTTGAACATTTATGAATCAAATTCACCTTATTTTTAATTAAATATCCTCTTTTGTTTTATTATATCCAATTGGATTCAAATTACCATTATGTATCATTACTATTGATAATATACATGTTGAACAGTGATCACATGACTAGTATAAATTTTAGGTTTTAACAAATCCTTTTGACTATGACAAAGGAAAATATGGATTTAACCAGTAGGATCATACCCTATGAAGCCCATTTATTATGGATTTTGGGGTAGATAAAATTTATAGGATTTTCCATAAACCAAGCTGAAGCTGATATCCAACAACTTAATAATTAGAGAAACCAATTATGGGAAAAGTTCAAGCTCATCTAGATCATAACCGAAACCATGTTCACCGAACAGCCCCAAAAAAGCCCTACAATCATACACCTTACTCTTAAGGAATATTCTGTTGTAATACAATTGTATGAATCAAGAACCAATCATTATGATTAAGTGCGTTTTTTATAGAATAATGAATATAATTTCATTCTATTAATGATTCCTTTTAAAATATTTTTAAAGAACAAATAGTATTTTTGGTTTATATTCAAATTTATTTAAGAAATCTATTTTTATGAATAAATGGATTTCTAAAATAAATACTATTTTAATAAAATATTTTTATTGAATAAATTTTATTAAATATAAATTATCATATTATTATTATTAAGTAAAATTTAATTTTTATTAAGGTTCGAAAATTGTTTTTGTCAAAACCGTCAATTTTCAGTAAATTTCAATTTTTAAATTAAAAGTGAATATTAACACATTTATAAATCTATTTAGATACAATTTTTATTATTTTTGGAATTGGGATATCAAAATTATACAATGGTGAATGTTTCAAAATTTTCCGAGATAGTCAAATATTTGGGTAAAAAATTAAAGACTATATAAATATACAATGTGTTTTATTACATCATAACGACCCAATAATGATATAATAAATACTATAAAATGTATCATAGACCAAATATTTTTTTTAACTTCAAAGTTATGTGATATTAGATGTATTATATTTATTTTACAAATCCAATATGAATCCTTCTAGACTTATAATGTATTTTAAGACGTTAAATTCATTTCTTTAAGAGTGTGATATACCTCCACATAATCAAGGGTAATATTTTAATATGTTCTACCTTTTCCTATATAAAATAATTTATGATACTCCACTTTTATAGGAACCATGGGAAAATCCTTGGTATGGTTTGTGGTTTTGAATATTTTTTTATGTAGTGTCCAAAACCAAAATAATAAATAAATCTCCCTCCTTTCTTGTATAAGCCAACCCAAGATCCCATTAATATTCAGTAAAACTCCTTGAAGCTCGTCCAAACTCCTCTATATACTCGATAGAGTCCTCTCAATGTGGTCCAAATCTCCTAATAAGCCTCCCTTAAGACATTGGAGTCACACATCCAAGTATGGAATTTCTCTCTTCTTATCTCCATTCAAGAACTTTATTTATATTATTCCTCCTAAATTCAATTTTTATATATGGGGTTATGATGTTACATGAACCCATTAAATTACATGTTATTTATATATGATTATATCTTCATTTCACTTTCATTATTCTCCCCTATGGTCCCTTAAGTACACCCATTACTATTCCGACATTCCATAATAGATTTTCCACCATCCTCTTTTATTTTGAATTCCATTCATGTTATGTCTTTTAATTTACTTTTTTCCTATATTGGAATATAATTTTACATGATCCCCTTAAATTAAATTCCATTTATATATTATTATATCTTCCTTTAAATCTCATTTATCCCCATATGATCCTTTAAGAACACCCATTACTATGCCAAAATTTCGTAAGGGGTCTTCCATTATCCTCTTTTATCATGCACTCCTTGTATGATATGTCTTGTAATTTCGATTTTATTATGTTGTAATATGAACAGAAATACTCCCTTTACTATCCATTTGATTTATAAATAATTGTAGATTACTTTTTCTTTCATTAATCCATACAGGATCTTTTATATACACCCGTTACTATGCCCAAATTCCGTAAGAGATTTCTCTCTCTCCCCTTTTTATCAAGCACCTCAATTATGATGTTACTTTTAAATTATATTTTCCTATGTTATGTTATAGTTTTACCTATC
Organism: Viscum album; assembly: GCA_963277665.1. Lineage (NCBI taxonomy): Eukaryota > Viridiplantae > Streptophyta > Magnoliopsida > Santalales > Viscaceae > Viscum > Viscum album. The sequence goes on along the minus strand of OY728123.1, from coordinate 1,038,896,983 downwards.
ACCCATAATTTCCATTTCATGAATAAATTATGAGATACCCATTTCTCTCCCATCAACCTATTTTATGAATTTCTATTGGACATCGTTATGCTGTGGAAATTGCACCACAATTTTCCATGCCAAAATCATCATATAGTGAATACCATAATTACATCTCTATCAAGGGTATACACCATTATGATAATTTACTTTCATATTGGGGAAATTCATTTATGTATTCCACATTCCTTGTCTGTGGAATAAATTATGAGGTTTAATGAATCCATGTTATATGATCTATGTGGCACACTTATACATGAAAGTGAAATGGTTGTGAAGGGTGCCCCCTGATAGTGCTCTAATGCATTAGGTAATGTTTAGTATCATGATAGGCCATGTGCAATGATATTTTCCACATGATAATTCATGTGAAATGAGAGTTTACTCATACTAATGTAAGTGCAATGATGGTTTACTCATGCTAATCCATGTGCAATGATCCTTGGATCATGCTAATATCTTGTGGAATGTTGTTTCCAATTTTACATGTTATAATTATCATGATTTATCATTCCTTTCTATTCATGTTACTTTTTAGGCTCCATTGATATGCCTATTTTATAACATGTATTTTCTTCCTCATGTTATTTCATGATTTTCCCTTACCGGGCTTTATAGATCACCCCTTTCTTATGTATGTCCTCAGGTTATCCCATGAAATTCTAAGTAGGAAGGAATGGTGTGGTCCTGTAAAATATTTTTTCAATAAATATTTTGTATTTCATGTTTATGTTGTTATGTATTTTTACTAATTTTCCCAATACACCATACATCTCATTATTATGAGCTGTATTAAGTGTCGATTTATGTAATAAATCATTTTTAATTATGAAATAAGAGCAGGGTTGTTATAATTAGTGGACAAGGTACTTGGACATCTTGTGGAATCGTGCAGGCCCAGATAGCCAGGTCTCCCAATAGCACTATGCAGGGTACCTACGCATTTTCCTACGTAGTAGAACTGTGTGAGACAACAACTTTTCCTAGGGTTATTTATATCCTATAAATAAAACTATGGGGATCCTAATTTGGATTATGGAAAATCTTGAAGAAACCTCAAAGCTCCACTCACAATACTCTTTCATCTAGGACTTCAGAAACCTTTTAGGCAGCTCTCTAAAATATATGAGAAAAGGTACTAAAATGGGGCAGTGAACGTAAAATACTTCCTTTTCTGAAATCCAAAACAACTGTCCAAGGAACCATTTAACATTAGTTGAAATTTGTAGGCATGAGGGTGCCATCCCAAACAAGGGACACACATGAGATACTTCCAGGAACACCTGAGGTAACCCTTGAGCCTTTAGAAAAGCCACCACCAAGTGTTGTTCCCTAGGTGGTCTGTCACCCAAAACACCTTCATTGCACACAGGCCTATCTGTCCGAATCCCATTCAGTCCTCATGGGACAAAACTATGTGAGAACCCCATAGATTTCCCAACCTCTACCCTATGTGAGCCACCTCTTCAGCCCAATCTCAAGACACCAATGATAGGGAACTTCCTTCTTAGGATCCCCAATTTGTTGGGGACCAACATGAGATCACCACAAAAGCCTCTAGAATTGAGAACCCATTAAAAGAGTCACATAACCAAGTCTCCCATTTGGATATTCATTCTTTCAATCATAGGTGTCCCACACATATCTTACCAGATGAGTAGGGTCCATGGGGTTTATGTGAATATAAATACCTTCGGTCATGAGGACCCTGAACCTGGGGGTATTGTCAGGGATCTCCTGGTCTTGGAAACTTGGGCTAGGGTATTTCCTTTCCATCATTTCCTCTAAAACTGATGGCCTCCAGTTCTAGGGGGGTAGGTGAGGATCAGACTTTTTTCCTCTTTAACATTGAACGAGATCCTCCTCTCTTCCCCAGGAACTAGTTCTAGGGAATTTCTCATGGAGAAATCCCTTAGCCTTTTATGCATGGCCTCTCATACTTTATTCATTCTTCATTCTCCATGCATGTGGGTTGTATCCATATGGGTAGTTAGATTCAACTATCATAGGTACAATGTTTGGATGGAATGGGAACACCGAAGAACTTTATTCTTCTCAGATGGGCCAAACCTCTTCCACCTGTGGGAGAAAGATTTTTCAGTAATTTATATCATTAAATTCCTATGGTTTCTCACATTATGGAATGACTCACGTGGGATGAAAGGTCTTTTATGATCTAAACATCCACACAGTTATATGCTTGTCTTAGAAGAGAATCTTTATCTGTATCTTCTTCTTTCCATCCTTCAGAGGTCCTATATAGGTGTTGGCCCTGAAATCCATGCATCAAAACATATGTCCTCCTATTTGGTATAATCCCAAATCCAATACAATCAAACCATATATCAAAAGGGAATACATAGGTAATCCCATAGTCTTTCTTTTTGGAGGCATCACTCTTACTCTTCTTTACCTACCCGTTTCATGGATGAATAGATCACAAGATGTGACTATCCTGATTATGAAAATAAAAGAGGATACATTCACATTTAAAGACATTTCTCTTTCCCTTTGGGCTCCAACATCCATCCACCATTTGGAAAAGAATATTTTGTGGTTTCACGGGTCTATCGGTTCTTCTTGTTTCTCACACTGAGAATGACTCATGTGGGATTATAATTTGGTGGTTCCCACAAAATATATACAATCCATTAACCAAACTAGGGATTTCTCCATAGGAATAAGCCCCACAAAAACTCCAAAATCACAAGTGAATCCTCCAATATAACGTAATAAAAAAATATCCACCTCAAAAGGGTATTCACCTCAAGATAAATCCCCACTACAATCCTCTCAAAGGCCAATACTCCCATGCGAGAAAAACCATTATAGGAACTCCATAGACAAGGATCCTCATAATCAAACTAAGTTGGATTTTATTCCTATACAAATGGGATACATAAGAAGCCTACTTGAGGTCAAAACCCAAACCCCAAATCAACCCTAATTCTCTTTTGGACACATTACCAATAGAGTCTAATTCATTCTAAGAATCCATATCCCATCCATGTTCCCGGGGCTACTTTAGTATCAGTCACACATCAAACATTGACTTGGAATCTTTCACCTAGAGGTCCCTATCGTATGATGTTAATCCTCATGGTTTGGTCCTTATAAAATAAACTTAAAATCTATGATGCGTCCCGTTACGTGATTCTGAAATACTTAGATTATCATTCCTTTCACAGGTATACGTAGGAATCCCATTCATGGGTCTAATCATGACCTCAAAACAACTCCCATGTCCATAGATGACGATACACTCCAGAGTTCCCTACTATGTGGCTGAAAACTAGCATCTTATTAATATATGACAAAAGAATCTATAAATTAGTACATAAGATGGAAACATTTATGGAGAAACTCAGATATATTTATATATATCTATCCATCAATGAAGTTCCTCTGATACATATAGATGATTATAAATTATATACATGATAGTTTTTTATTATTAATTTAAGGGTGACCCACGAAATACTTGGGAATTAATGAGTGATTAATGAACATACTGTAAATCTATAAGAGATTCCCAAAGTAGGAAACTATTCCACCCAAAAGTCTATTATAAGCCTAACCTCCCATCCTCTAGACCAATGTGAATCCACAAATATTTGTAGCACAATTTTTAACAACCATTTTCCTTCAAAAAGAATATTCAAATAAGGGAAATTGTTGGAACAGAAATCCATACAGAAAAATAGATTGAGGATGACCCAAAAATCACCAAAGGGCCTACATCGCAAATCCCAAATGCTAATCTCTCTGTTACCATGAATGGCACAAATTTGGAAATAGGCCTCCTTCATGAATATCGTAGAGTATTTATACAATCCTATATGAGTTGGAAGAACATAATGACCACTGCAAATTACTAATATAAGCCTCTGTGAGTTCGATGAATATTACAACCACTTTAGAGCAATGAAAGAATCCTCTGCGAGTCTGACGTAGCCGCCTATAACTGCGAAGCACCATTTCCTTTTTGGCGTCCCCTCGTAACATCACGATAACTGATTCCTATAAATATGTGGCTCATTCCCCCCCCAAATGATCGATACCATGATGTTTCCACTTCTAAGATCTTGATTCACGAAGAACACTTTTATCTATGAAACATCGAGAAAATGCATCATCTAAGGCACTTGATCACTGTGAACCAGATTTCCCATTGCTCCAATTTACCTTAGTTTATTGTGGGGTTATCCTTCATGAAGACAAATGGATATAATAAAGGTAATAGACCCTTTTGGAAACTTTGGACTTTGTGAAGCATTCATCCTTCATGAAACACACTCCAAGAACATGTAGACTCATTGCTTCGGCTAGGTTTCCATGCTTCTAGAATCTCCTCCATTTACAAATACCCCTTTGTCCATGCATCGCGAAGCACCTTCCTACACAAATCTACTTCTATTCACAACAAACCAGAGCTCCGTGAATCCCCTCTTTGTGAGACATTCAGCTTCATAGACCCTCCTATTGGGTAGCCCTACGAGATCATATGAAGTGATTTTATGGATCATCGAGTGGTGATTCATGTTGTGTTTCCCTACCTCATGCTTCATCTCTTCGGTATTCTAACATCTATTTATATTTAAAATATTTATTCTAACTTAGAAACATAAATTCACCACTCCTCCAACTTGTTAGAACTGGTCATTTCTTGTGACTTACCTTCCCATGTGCAGGTTGGTGAAAGTTATGTATGTCCAAGGGAGGACGACTATGTCCTCATCATCCGAACTGCGTGATATTTAACTGCCAAGAACCCACTTCCCCTATTCATGAAGTAAAAATGTGATCCCAAAATTCATGGAAATTCTACATTGATCAGAGAGGGTATGGGCAGTAATGCCCCCACTTTCACTCGTTCCCTTTGGGATTTGTCTCCATGTGTGACTTAAGAAGTCTCCACGTAATCCCCAACCCACCTTAATAGGGTGATCCCTATAAATTTTCCATATCCTCCTTATGTATCTAGAACACTCGTCAGGCTTCCCTCATGGAGTAAGTCCCAATATCAATCTCTTTAGTCCACTAACCATGTGTAAGCCCCACACCTCCTCTCATGACCACACCTCTTGTGACATAGTTTTTCAGTCTGCTGTTGCCTCTAGTTTCTCACACCAAGCATGAATCATGTGGTCTTTGAGTATTCATTGACCATGAAATCCACTTTGGTTAACTAACCTTGCTTATTCCCAATTCCCATCCTCCATGAACTACATGGAATTTGATCTATGTCCTATAAATAGGGTATATAGGAAGCCTCCCTAGGGTTCTAGACCATCATTCCCCATCATGCATTGGTTGTGTTCATTTCACATCGGTTCATTGTGAGACCCACATGATGTTAAACTGTATGCCATCTTGAACTAAGTGGGATTGGATTCCTATCCAATGGGATATGTAGGAATCCTCTATGAGGTCCACCCCCAACCCCAATGGTAAACTTTGGTGCTCCCACATAGGGATGTTCCCTCCTAATGTTCCGTCTTCCATTTTTTGGAAACATACCCTAGATATAACTCACTTAGGTGTTATTATACACTCAGAAAACTAACCATGCATAATCCCCACACTCCACACTCCTCCAACCAAGAGTTTCCCTCTTGCAATGAGATATTAACCTTGTGTAACCCCTAACATATCTTTAGGTTTCTATCCTCTGTGGACACACCAAATAATTACCGCATTCTTGAACAATGTGGATTTTGATTACCAACCACTAGGATACATAGGAATCCTTCCTAAGGGTCAATCCCATATCTAATGTCTCATCCTAGTCTCTCCCTCGAGAGTTTGTCATTTGGGAGGATCATTCCCTAACCGAGGGGTTCCACTTCTTTCAAGTACCCATCCATGAATCTATTTTCATGAGACGCCTCCTTAGGTGACTCATCACCCCATTCATGAACTAAATGGAATTTTATTCCCATCCACTTGGATATATAGGAACCCTCGCTAAGGTTCAATCCCATAACTCATGTCTCGTCATGTTCTCTCCCTCAAGCCTTTGTGTTTCAAGATGATCATTCCATAACCTATAGGGTCCCACTTCCTTCGAGCCCCCATCGATGCATCCATTCTAAAGATCCACCTCCTTAGGTGACTCATCACACCATTCCCAAACTATGTGGACTTCGATTCCCTAAAATGAGGATACATAGGGAAAAAACCTAAGGTTCAAGTCAAACACCATCATATTCACACTGGTTCTGCCTTCATTCATTCCATCCTTCGACACCCCCTCCATCATCAATCCTGATTTTATGTGGGCTGCCACATCCTGATGAACTCATGCCACTCATACAGGAATCTAACCATGAATAAGCCCCAACTGTTTGTTCCATCACTACACCCTTTTGTGGTGGAGTCACATCATTCACTAGGCCTCTAAGAATTCATAGGCCCAATCATGTCTTTGGATCATTGTCCATTGTGTACTCCTTGAATCCATGCCTCACCCTCCTTAACTACGTGGATTTTGATCCCTCTTTGGGTATATATGAAGCCTCATAAATAGAAATGGTGAACCCAATGATAAATTATTCTCCTCAAAATGGGGCCAAGTATCATTCCACACATAAACATATGATTCGGTAACCGAATCTAGTTATCCAAAACCAAGACCTACCTATAAAATTGTTGGTCTAGCATGGAACTCACCAGAACATGGGGCATTTTATCACTGAGCATTCTAGTTTGTGGCGTTCTTAGAGTTGATATTTCTCACTGACCACAGAATATTTAATGATGTTGCGGCATTGGTCATGGATTTCCTAATATCTATACTACTGGAAGAATGTCCATTCTTTACAGGACCCAAGCTGTATCTATAAGAAACCAATTTACCCTACCCAAATATATAAGGGTAGGAGGAAAGACACTGTGTAATTTCAGTATGGCTCCTCCTCCACTATGATAGCTTCCAAAACCATGGCTATTGTGCACCCAAAACAAATCTCACCTGCAGAGCTTATCCAGATAATGGTTATTGACACCCTCATTCGATGATATGAATAGGAAGGGGTCATCCCCATAGGAGTTATGGCTCAAAAAGATTTGGATGCTTCTCTGCCTCCTCTTCACTACAGCCCCAAGGGTCATGAAGGGAGTAGCTGCACTCCACTCCAATATCCAACCATTTCAGGTGCCTCTCCCAATAATTATCTTATGATTCACCCCCCCATGCTGATGAGGTATGGGATGTTTGAGCCATCCCAATATCGAATTCAGTTGGGGAACCACCAAGGAGAGATCCCACTAGGCTACGTCAACACCTCCATCTTGTCTCATGGGCCAATGAATAGATGTTTAATATCCGTACTCCTCCATCCTAGGTCCAGCTGAACTGACATCAACATTGGGTGTAGGATCATGAGGAAACACATTAGAGGGCATCATCGTCGATAGCTTTAGCAGCCCATTCTACCACTGATGCATAGTATCTTCTCCCTATTTACATAGATCTGGGTCACTTATAATCCCAATTGGGATTGATACCCTAGCCACCTCACATTCAGGATGGGATGAATCTTCAGGTTGCTGGCTAACCCATGATGGAAAGATTTAGTAAAAAGGTCCTCCATGTACTATTTCTATCCATAGTTGAGGACATCCCTTGTACCGCGCTCAGCATGGAGGTCCTCGCAATGCAACCATCGTCATCCCTAGAAGAGGTCATCCCTACCTTGTTGACACCCAGCTTGAAGGTCCTGTCCATGCCCATGATCCTAGGTATGGAGGTTTTACCCATATTTCAGGTTTTTAATGTGAAGGTCCTCCTTTCATTATCCCTAGCTCAAGCGGAGGCCCTCCCCATGGTGGTACCAATCCGAGTGAAGATCCTCCTCGCATCATCACCAGATAAAGTGGAGGCCCTCCCCGTAATGATTCCAATTAGATCAAAGATCCCCCTCATTCCATCACTCATCATCATGGAAGTTCTTCTCATGTTCTCACCATTTATAGTGGATACCCTCCCCACTCCACCACTCCCTACCACCAAGGTCCTCCATGTGTTCCGTTAAAGATATGCTCAGGTGACCCTTGCACCCTAGATCAACAAAGTGGAGGTCCTCCCCATATCATTGCCTCCCAATTTGACGGCCCTCATCATATTCCATCCAGCTCAGGTGGAGATCCACCCACTCTAGAAACGGACCATTCGGAGGTCCTACCCGTGATGTAGATTTATGTTTCCCTGAAGAACCATCCTGTGGATGGAGGGTGAATCATCAAAACCAAGGAAATAATCCTAAGAGGCGTTATATCATAGTCAACCCAGCACATGTTTATATTCTTAAGCGAAGTAAGACTTGATAATGGATATTTCACCCCGATCCTCAGTATCAGGGTCTAGGGTAGGAACCCAATGTGTCAGATTCATCCTTATTGAAAGAGAGATACACCAGATCCCAAAAACCCTCTGCAGATATATATAGGAGGAGGAATATTTGGCTCCCTTTCAGGGTATTTCCATACAATCTTCTCTACTATTCACAAATTCACTATCTACATCAACACGAGATCACAAAGAGTTGTTTTTGGGTTTGGTAGATGATGAGAACCATCATGATCCACCACCAAAGACCTCCACCCTTATATAGGAACCACTGTTCGGTACCCTATCCAACAAGGACAAGATGATGCAGTCCATATAGTTTTTGGCAGACAGTTTAGTATGCAGTGGACTTTCAGCTTTCACATCGTACTCTCCACTGGCCATCCTGCCACTAGAGTGGTCTATATTAGTTTTGTTTCCAGTTCCCCAAACACCCCCAATACTGGAATGTAGCAACCAGATGCCATATCATTCTTATGAATGGAGAAGCTTGTGGAACATTCTCATGATGGATCATTTCGCCAAGATGTTCTCTATAATTTCCCTTCCATACATCAACATTTAAGAGTCCCTCACTAAGGATAAGGTTAGGTGCTTCTGAGAAAGTATTCGGGAAACACATATCCACCTTTTAGGTTGGATGTTGGTTTTCCCCAAGATCCAGGAACAATTTGACGACATCGTCTAGCAGTGCTACCTATTTGAGGTGGTCGTGCTTCTTGTGGACCAAGACCTTACATATCCCGGTTATCACTAGACTCTATAACAATAATGTGTCTATAGTTTTAATATGCTCTATAGAATTATTGTTAAGGTGTATCCACATGTGTAGATCCAGGGTTGGGGGAAGTATGTTGGACTTAATTTCATCCCGATTCTATGATAACCTCACTCACCCATTGATATTGAGAAATGCTACTGGACACAGTCACAGTAAACATGGATCACCTCAAATCGAAGGAAACATGTTTAGGAATCATCGAGGATAACATACCCCCTGGGGTTGTTCCACATATGTTGGACCCTACAGGCATGGTCACTCGCTAGCGAAGACAATTTCTTGGACTTGACGAACCTTCCAAGTTATTTTCTCTCGATCGGGACCCAAACAAGGATAAAATTAATGCTAGAATCATCTACAATTCCAACCCAAGTGATTCAGTACAGAAGAAAAAAGATGATCTAAAAAAGACCATATTTCTCCAATAGAAAGCAATGTATAAGAATATCCTTGATGAGATCCTCACTAGATGGATTACAGAGTGACGCCCGAATTATGGTGATCCCCGGTGTGATCCAATATGTCTTCCACCGAGGTAGTAGGGACATGTACAATTCCCCCTTAGAGAGTTACCACCCATTGATCATGACAATGCTTCATATCCCAACTGGGAGGAGGCTAGAGTTTATGGAATATGCCATGTTACACATCACTAAATCCACCTGATCTATGTGAGAATATTCTCGGAGACCCGACTCTATAGGTTATTCCACAGTCATCCCCTCATGTTTCTATTCAGGTTATTCCTCTATAATCTACATAGGTTAATCCTACATTAGCTCCTCAGGTTATTCATCCTGTTTATTAACTCTTGTCATGTTGAATAGCCTTCCAACGCACTGGTGGTTAGAAATCTATGGTAGTACATGAACCCCTACCAAGAAGATCTGACGTCCAATCTTATTTTCCTTCTTCAGGATTTTGAGAACCGAAAGGTGGTGATCCCACCTAATGAAAATCATAATCTGTAGTGGGTAGACAACATTCCAGCACCCCCGAATTTTTATAACCCCACATCCCCCCTCTTCAACATTATGGTTATCCCACTACATCATATTGACCACTTTATATCAAGGCTTTAACCCATTCTAGGAACCCCTGTGCAGTAGGAATCCACCAGGATCCATTTATTTCTACATATAATGGAAGGGCCTTCATTTTTCTAGTACAAACAGCTAACCATAAGATCTATAGAAACTTGGGAGGATCTCTACAGTTAGTTTCTATATCATTTCAGTTACACTACTAAAAAAAAAGTATTTCTGACCTCTTCAACTACACGAAAAGGCTAGATGAGAATGTCGCAGACATTGCCTCCTGGTGGAAGTGCCTCACATATTCACTCGATATGCCATTGACTAGGGAGAATTTTCCATATATGTCCATGGGGAATTTGGAAATCAAAATGGCTACCTCCCTCATCACTCAAAACATCCCAGGTGGATTCTAGGATTTCTCTAAAAAGGCTCAATGCCTATAGGAGACCTTATAGTAGGTCAAGTAGGCATGCTCATCACCTCCCACAGCTCCTTCAATATGAGCTGCTAAGACCAAGAATATAGTCATGGCACAGTTAGAGGACCTAAGTCCAATAGAATTATTGCTGGAAGTTCCTCCTCTACAACCTCACTGAGTTCTACATCCGTAATCTCATCATCACCTACATCAGAATCAGTTGGCTCCACCCTATCAACCACCACCACCAGGTTGAGGTAATCAGGTTCTACCTCCTTGCCAGAATCTTGCTTCTCACAAGGGTCCTACTCCCAGAGTCCCTTTCCCAGATAGGAGAAACCATAACTATTCATTTAAGGAGGCCCAGGTCCCCAGCTATTTCCATAGCGCCTTGGATCAGGGAATCCTGAGGCTCTCAAAATACAGAAAGTATGAAGAGGCATATCTCATTGATCTCCCAAACTATTTCCCCTATCACTAGTTCCATTGACATACCCTAATGTAGTTCTATGTGTTCATGGACTCACTCTAGAATCATGTTGAAAACAATGTAGTCATATTTTGTCCGACCACGACATGAGTGGAAAGTGAATTGAAATGCTAGATAGCGATAGTGAGGGTGAATGGTAGTAGGTCCCTATCCATGAGACTCCAAATTATGAAATCTTAATGGATCACAAAGTAGTCTCCTACACTCATGGTATCATCTATTCCTATTTGAATTGAGCCGACCTTTTGAGGTCATCACACCTCCTCCAACTGCTATTTCTGCGTCGACATCTCACCCTTCTACCTCATGGAAGGGTAGGTTCTGACAACTCTAGGGAAAGAAAAGACCCCTTCTAGTGTCAAATACATATCTCACTCTTAGAGCCTTCATTCTCCCATAGTTGGGAGTCACCCCCAGAATATTCCCTATTGTAGTGGATTTTTCATGTGATGATCTGGAGTATTCCATGGTAAATACTATCGAACTGGTGGATCCCTACATGGTTAAGAATGACGAAGATCTCCTAAATTATCCTAAAAATGTTTCCAACTTATGCTTACATAGATGAAGCTGTGGATATGTGAATTGTTAGAATGTATCAACCAGTGTTTCTAGAAAATATTTACTTGCCGCTGAGACTAGATAACAAATCTAGCACATAGATCAACCTGAAAATTCATCGAATCATGTCTTTTCACATTCTCTTCCACCACCATTGGTGCTCCTCAGTCTGGAAGAGACATCGTGACCACCCTATGATCCATCACATTAAGTTGTGGCTAGACCTCAGTCATCTAGCCATCATTCAGTTGTAATTTTTCATGGTTTGACTAGTGAGTAGTGCGATATCCCCAGCATGAGCCAGAATCTTCTGACTCGACCAACAATATCTTTCATACCTACTTCCATAGAGAATCTCCATGACATCATAAAGGTTCACCTAGCTCAAAACTATTATGTTTTTAAGCACATTTTCAACATTCTTACAAAGACCTCGATTCATGGGGCTCTCTGTCAGTCAAAATATTTGCGTGAGGACCTTGGAGAGGCATTGAGAAGCCTACTGTAGTTTGAAACAGAGCTAGTGGCTATAGATTCATTCCATGCTAAGGAAGTCGAGCATGAGAAATTTTAGGCCATCATCTAGTTATCCACCAAAGATGAAGGTTATTCCATGTAGGGGATCATTCACCTATTATATATCACTCGCCAGTTCAATGGCATGGAAGTCCGTTGTTGTCTCGTTGACATAAGTTTTAATATCAATATAGTACTGAACCTGAATTTATGCAATATGGGACTATATGATGTTTATCTAAGCCCCTCTAACATGAAGATTCAATGTTATGATAGGATATAGAAGATGCCGCTAGGAAAATTCCACCAGAAGACCCAATTATGTGGCTTGATTTCCAGCACTAATTTTTTTTTTCTCGCAAGAAACCACCTACAATGTGTTGATGGGTAGGAATTAGATTGAACTACAAGTGGAAGTTCCATCCTCCTATAACCAGTTCCTCAAGTACTCTTTTAGGGTCACATTGGTGTACTCTAGGGTGATACATCTCCATTCGCCTCTTATGAAGCCTGTTACTTGGATTCTAACTATTACAAGAGTAGTAAAAAAAGGTTCAAGATTATGAGGTTGAGCACACTTATACAATGTCAAACCCAGGGAAAAACATGAACTATGATTTCAACCTCCCAATCCACCCATTGGAGTTCTGATCTCACCACGATTCACAATTTCATTTTCACAATTACACCATTGTTCTCTATTAGTTTTGTATTGAAAATTATAAAAATAATAAAAAATTTCACTTCATGTATGATTAATTTTTTTTCGAAACTTTGAAAAATGTCAATGTTACTTTTTTTGATAATTACGATGTAGGTGGAGGTGATTTGGGGGTCCCATGATGATGTCTAAGAAAAATGGGCCAAACTGCACAGGATCCAATCACACTAGTCGACTAAACAACACAATGATACTAAAAAATAAATGAAAATGGAATGAATTTTTTTGACCTAGTCCCAAATTTAATTTTATACATTTCATCTAAAGGAAACCATTACTGGTTTGGTAATTAAGAGTTCCAAATGAATTTATTTTTTAGGGAATCAAATCTACACAAAGTTGAAATTGGTATTCTATATCTGTAAATATATCATGATATAGTTTTACAATTAGTGAAAAAAATTCATTGATGATATAAATGTAGTGGGGATACACGTTTTTAGTTTTCTCTAAAGAGATATAAGACTACATAGAGGTCAAACACAATGGTATAAGGGGTTTTACACAATCTGTTCTCCCAAAACCACCTTCCACATTGACTATAAAATGATACCTTGGGAACCTCATTTGTATGTTTGAACTGGAAGAAAATATATAGTATTTTGGAGACCCAAAGTAGTCCTCTCTTAATCCAAGATGTTTTGGAGGCCCCTATCCTCATAGAGGGGATCAAGGATGAAGGCAATATTCCACATGAGTCTCCTCCTGCTATCGATGGAGAGATAAACTATGGACGATCATTTAAAGAGAGCTACACATATATGGGAGAGAGTTCTGGAACTTGACACTCTACGATATTTTTTGTAATTTGTGTTAGGATTATTTCACTGAGGTTTTATGTAAATATTATGCCTATCTAAATTCATTTTTTTGGTTAATTACCTGAACCACATTTTATTTCAACACAGTTTGGGTTGAAATTTCAAGTGGGAATATTGAGTTATTCCGATTAGGAAACCCACGCCTCCTCTTTATCTAACACATATATAAGATATTAGTATTATTTGGTATCCTTCAATCTAAGCATGAGGTCAAATCCTAGACAACACAATTATAGTGTCAAGGGTTGGTACTTTGTGAAATAATTTAAGAGGCAAGAGGGTAATCAAGATCTTGACAACCCCTAACTAAAGAATTAAACAAAACAATGTGTATATTTCAGAAAAATGTATTTTCCATGATGAGTAGGGAACATGAAATGACCTCCATAAATCATAATTCTGAAAACAAGACATTAATTTATCAACTCTTAAAATATTTAATTTATGTCATTTTCTTAAAATTGTTTTCACAACCACGCCCATTGTTTGGTACTTTTTGTTGAAAATAATCACTCCAAACCTACCAACAATCCATGAGAGATGACCCCTATGGTCTTCCCTAGACCAAAAAATATTGTTTAAATCACAATAAATTTAATTTATCATGACTACGTGTTCAAAATTTTTCAACATTTCTAGGGATTTCTTTTGTTTTTAGTGTGTATTTTTTATAAAAATATTGCGTATTTTGTAATTATTTGTTCTCATATTTGCATGATTCATTTTTTAGTTGATTTCTAAAACAATCCATTTTTAGGCCTTGTGAATTATGTGATCTTCATTAGAGGAACTAATTGCATTCGAACATGAATTGGAGAGCATTTTGCATCATCGACACCAAGAAAAACCGAATGATCCATTGAAGGAGGACAACCAAAACATTGAAACTCTTGTAAATCCATATTATTCCTATAAAACATACATTAAAATTGACCATAACTTGTATAACATGGTGGAAAACAATTTAACACTAAAATAACTAACCTCAAATTATGTTTACATCCAACCCACATACATTCAATTACATGGTGTGGCACCCAATTTTGAACTAAAATTGGGTCTAATTGGCTTATTAGCAGGATTCCATGGACTGAATGGTGAAGACCCACATAAGGAATTTAATATAATTTCATACTGTGTGTTCTATATTAATACCTACTAATGTGGATGAATAAAATGTAATGTATAGGGAATTCCCTTTAACATTAGAATATACTAAAAAAATTCGATTTACTATGTCAATTAACCAATTAGAAGCTGGGGGGACATGAAACGGGGTTTCCTTGAAAAATATTTCTCATCCCCTCAATCTACAAAAATAAGGAAATAAATTTATAGGATAAGACAATAAAAATTGGAAACACTTCATGAATAATGGGAAAGATTTAAAAGGATTTTTTCACGTTTCCCATACCACCAAATAAGTGATCAACATTTAATTCAGAATTTTTATGAAGGTTTAATTACTATTGATCATAACATTATTGATGATGATGCAGGTGGTGCTCTAGGTGAAAAAACCCCAATTGATTCAAGGAATGTGATTGAGAACATGAGAAAAAACACTCATCAATTTGGTTCACTGTCTAGTGTAGCCACTTGAGGAGTCCACGAGGTGAAAACTATTTAGTTTGATAAGAAGGTGGACACAAAGTTTGAAGAGGAAAGAACCCTTATTTGACAACTTTCTCTTTCCCAAGAGAAATCCTAATATCCTCCTCCCATATATTGTGGTATCTATTCTTCTGACACCCACTACTCTGAACAATGTCCTCAATTGAGAGAAACATCTATGAGTTATGAGGCAATCTTTCCAACCCGACCCTATAACCAACCATTTAGGTAGGAACCTTACTATCCATCAAACCCTGGGTGGAAAGATGACCAAGACAATAGGAAAGGGGGTATTCAAACCAACATCAACAACAATGGAACCAACCATGTAAGAGTAATTAACCACCCCCACCTAGAAATCCTCAGTCAGCACAAATGCCTTTCCAACAACCCCCTCCAAAACCCAATCTTAGCCTAGAACACATGATGAAAAAATGGATTCCAACAATCTAAAATTCCAAAAAACCACCCAAGCTACAATAAATGTCTTAAAAACCCAATTAGGATAACTATCCAACTCTGTGGGGGGGGGAATCCGAATTCATGGGTCAGGTAAAATACACTCTCAACAACTAGCCAACCCTAGTGACAAGGGAAATGTGAGTTCCATCACCCTTAAAAGTAGAACTCAAATTAAAATCCAAATGACCCCTCCTTTAGAGTAATCCCCACCTAAGGAATGTAGTATACCAACTGTTGAAATTAGTACAAATTTTTAAAAATCATGTCTTGGAAGAAACCCTTTCAAAGGAAAGAGTGTGTCTATTGATGAGTCACCTATTCAAACCATTACTCTTCCATTTCCCCAAAGGTCCACCAAACCAAGAAAAAAATGATATAGAACTTTATAAATAAAACATGGAAACATTAAAAAAAAGTTTTGGCCAACATCCCCTTGATTAATGTCACGAATAAAATTCCACAATATGCCATGTTTATTAAAGAGATGTGTACACACCAAAGGCGACTTCATGGAGATGAAAAGTTGAGATTGGGGAGGACTGTATCAACATTGATAGATCCATTACTTCCCACAAAATTCAACGATCCTAGAACATTCTCAATTCCATACACCATTGGGAGTATTCCTTTTCCAATTCTATGCATGATTTGGGTGCCTCTATAAATGAGATGCCTCAATCCATTCACTCTACATTGTAGGACATAGAACTAAATCCCATAGGGATATTTTTTTCAAATGGAATTCTAGAGTGCTGCACAATCATATGGTGTATTAGAGGATGTTCTTGTGAGGGTGAAAATTTTAATATTTCAAGTTGATTTTTATATTCTAAAAGATGAAGAGGATAAGATGAATGGATATAATTTTATTATATTGGGGAGGCCCTTCTAGAAAACCAAAAAACCCTAATTAATTTCTACAATGGTACATTATCTATCGATTTTGGTAGTGACATTGTCCATTTCAACATCATTGATATATGAAGCACCCCTCAGAGAAAAATTACTCTCTATCTCTCTGTTAACCCTATAGATATACTCCCGCTAAAAAACATCTTCTCATTCCCCTGACCCACTTTTTGTGTTTTCACCATTGATTGAAATTCTAGAAAATAAATCATGCATTGATTGTTGTAGTAGTTTAGAAAAAATTCATGATGGTTTTTAATAGATAATTTATTGCACACACCAAATTCCATGATCATCGATGATATTTCTATGCTCGTAAAATCTCATTCCTCATCCGAGGATGATTCCATTAAGCATTTAGATGATATCATTGACCTCTGAATTTCACATACACTCCCATTAATAAAAATTCCCCCTAAATTGGAACTAAGAAACTGCCTCAATATTTAAAATATTCCTATATTTAAAATGAAAATAGGATACCTAACATAATTTCCAGTTTACTCCATCTAGAGCATGAATTGTGATTGCTTGAACATTTGAGGGATTATAACTATGCTTTGGGTTGGACACTTACTGACCTTCCTAGTATTAGACCTTCAATTTTCACACATCATATATTATTAATTGGTTAGGCTAAACTAGTTAGGCATGCACAACATCGAATGGACCCAAACATCCTATATTTTTTTAATAAGAGGTAATAAAATTAATGGCTAATTGAATCATTTACCCTATCTCTTACATCAAATGGGTCAGTCCAGTTCAAGTAGTTCCTAAAAAAACTGGCCTTATGATAATTAGAAATGAAAAGAATCTATTGGTTCCAACTCATGTACAGAATAGTTGGCATGTCTATATAGACTATCACCAATTAAACTACCACACTAGAAATGACCGTTTAATATTTCTATTCATTATCCGAATTATAGAGATGCTAGAGAGGAAGTCCCATTACTGTTTCCTTGATGGGTATTCAGGATAATTTCAGATCCATATTTCCCTTGAGGATTAAGAAAAAGACAACCTTTACTTGAACCTTTGGCACATTTTCATATAGGAGTATTCCATTTGGTCTGTGAAATGATCTGAGTAATTTCAAGTGATGCATGGATAGTATTTTTTTCTAATAACTTGAAAATTGCGTGGAAGTATTCATGGATGATTTCACCGTAAATGGATCCTATTTTGATTAATTTTTGAGTAGTATTGGTTCATTCCAACATCACTGTATTGAAAATAATATCATATTAAATTATGAGAAATTCCATTTAATCGGGCGGCAAGGTATAGTTTTGGGACATGTCAATTATAAGCATGATATCCAAGTAGATAAATCAAAAGTGGATATCATTTCATCCCTACCATTACCCAAAAATGTTTAGGATGTGTGGTGTTTCCAAGGTTATGTTATATTTTACCATTAGTTCACTTGTGAATTTAGTAATATTGAACTCCCCTCTCTTGATTTCTCCAAAAAGAAAAAAAATTATTTTTGATAAATAACGTGAGGAATATTTTAATAAATTGAAATAGAGTCTCACATCACCCTGGATAATTCGAACACCTCAGCTGGATTTACCATTTGAGCTCATATGTGACACCTTTAAAAATGCATTTGGGTAAGTCTTATCACAAAGTTTCAATTGATCTCCACATGTCATTGCCTATGCCTCACGTACACTGAACCCTGCCGAAGAATACTACACCACCACTAAAAAATGATTTCTTTATATTTTCATTTCCATTGATAAATTCATGTTTTGAATTTTAGGGACCAAATTCATTATGTTCTCAGAAAATTCAACCCTTTGGTATCTTCTTAAGAAACTAAAAGCCAAACCCTGTCTCATTCGTTGGATGCTCCTCCTTCAAGAATTAAATCTAGAAATTTGGGATACAAAAGGTGCATAGAATGTGGTGTCTAACCCTATTAGTATGATCCTTAAATCCTTGGACATTGACTCATCCCCTTGTATTCCAATAATTGACATATTTATTAATTTGAATCTTTACCTAGTTCCTGATTTAATTCCTTGGTATGATGAAATTATAAATTATTTTGTAGCATCTTTCTTTCCTATTGATTTCAACAAAAACTGGGCCGACCATCTAAAAAATGAGTCTTGTTGGTAAATTTGGGATGATCCATACCTTTTGTGAACTTGTAGTGATCAAGTCCTCAGGAATTGTGTTTCCAATAGTGACTATCAGTGTATCTATAGGTTCTTACACACTCTTTCTTGGGGGGGGGGTCATTAGTTCCCAATGGATTGCTCGCAAGGTCATATATTCTGGTCTCTTTTGGACTACACTGTTTTGGGATTCCCATGACTTCTGTAAATCATTTCCTCGCTATCAAAGAATGGGGAATGTATATAAAAGAAATAATATTCCACAACAAACCTTTCTCTTACCAGACATTTTAGATGTTTAGGGTATTGAGTTTATGGTACCACTCTACAATTTGTTTGGGAACCTTTATATTATTCTGGAAGTGGATTCTATCTCAAAATGGGTAGAGGCTAATTCTATAATGACTGATGATTCCAAGAATGTTGTAAATTTTTTGAAAACCCAATTTTTTAGGTTTGGATTACTTAGGATAAATATCAGTGACTTGGGTTCTCATTTCTGCAACTAAACAATGCATTCTCTTTTGCATCTATATGGGGTCGGGAATTGAGTGTCTACTGCTTATCATCCACAAACCAATGGTCAAGTTGAGATGTCTAATAGAGAGGTAAAACAAATTCTTTAAAAAAGGGTTCAACCCAATAGAAATGATTGGAGTATTAGACTCGATGAATCATTATGGGTCTACCAAACTTCTTTTAAAACTCTTATTAGAATATCACCCTATCACATTGTGTTTGGAATCAATTTTCACTTCCCTGTTGAGATAGTGCGAAGAGCATACTAGGACATTAAATAGTGAAATTATAATCTTTCTTATAAAGGTGATAAAAGGAAGCTATAGATTCAAGAGTTGGAGGAAATGTGTACAGATTCATACGATAACTCCATGATTTATAAGGAGAAAACCAAGGCTTCCCATGAATACCTCATCCTTCATCGTCAATTCCGTACTGGGCAGAAGGTCCTCCTCTATAAAGAAAAGCTTATGTTTCATCCATGTAATCATTGTTCTACATTTTTTGGACCATACACCATTACTAATGTATCTCTATTTGGTTTTTTTAGGGTCAAAATGAAGAAACCAAGAAATCCTTCACTGTCAATGGGCAGGTGCGGAAGAACTTCCATGAAGCGATTCTGAGGTCCCTGATGGAGGATATCAATGTTCAAGAATCATTCTAAAAATGACACACACTGATTTTTATCCTTCCCTTCCACACTCTCTTTTATTACAGTGAGGACACTTCACATGCTAGGTGTGGGGGGGGGGGGGGGGGGGTACATTCATGGGCTAGTTAGTAATTTTCATCATATTTTTTCTTTCTTCTCTATTTTTCTTTTTGTGTAGTATTTTCAATTTCCCCCCTAATTTTCCCCTCACTTTTGTACTAGAATTTTAATTTTTGATTCAATCATTATCATGGAAAATTATGCCTGTAGAATCATTGAAATTATTTAAAATGAATGAGATATTTCCCGATTTCATGTTGTTTTAACATTAAAAAAAACTATGATGGATTGTGTGTTTTAGCATGAATTAAACAATGAGGTGTGAATTTTTCTTGAAAATTGGTTGTTTATTGATGATATAAATTTTTGTATTATTTTGAAACCATTGAGAATAATTGTATCATTTTTGTATGTAGTTTATAGGAAATAGTGTTACTGAATTTATCCACACATCTTTACTACCAACCATGAAGTGTGAATATTTATTACTTAATATAAGGTAAATATAAGTTAGGTTAATATATATTGGCTTTATAAAATGATTTTTCCATACATTCATTCCTTATTTGATCTCTTTTCATTATTATACCAGATTTACCTATATGTGTGTACCTGTTATCGGACTGTTGTACACCATAAAGAAACTAAAAAATACCAAAATAAGGGTTCTATCTTGTGTAGATAAAAAACCACTCCTCTTAAACTTTTTATATTATTATAACTATTACAATTATTGTCAAGAGGAGATCAAACAAGGGTTGAGAGAAGAGTGTGAGAATTGTTCCATGTGTAACTATTCAAAAAACAAAAAATAACAATAATAAATGAGGGGAGTGATGAAATGTGAAAAATATGGGGATATATAGTTCAAGAGATTTAGGGTTTACATTCAAGATTTCTTAATTGAGTGGGTGTTTTAATTTTATTTCAAAGGATGTAGGGAAGGTTTGGTGGATAACATCATTTAAGTAGAGAAACATTAAAATAACTTATATTTACTAGATAGAAAGCTGATAGAATATCATGAAATGGTTGTCACAAACACATGTGGATAATTAATTTCATGGTTATATTTTGAATTATTTTCTCAATTTTTTTTCATGCATCTCATAAAATTTCAATCTGGTACAATTTACAAGACATCCTTTTCCACGATCACTGAGAATAACACCTTGGTGTGATTATTTTATTTGATCACATTTCTAGTATAGAATAAATTTTCATTCAATTTTAAATCATCATGAATTCGGTAATATCTTCATGCATAATTTTCAGATGTGTGACTTTGCTCAGGAGTGAAAATAATTAGGTGTGGGGGTGTGATCCCACCGTGATTCACTGTTTTATTTTCTCCGTTACACAACTGTGCTAAACTATTTTTAATGAAAATTATAAAAATAATAACAAATTTAACTTAATGTTTGATTCAATTATTTTGTGTTAAACACCGTTAAAAATGGAAATGTTACATGTATTGACAATTTCATTATTGATTTAGGTGATTTAGAGGGCCCATGATGAAGTCCATGAAAAATGGTTCAAACTGTGCAGGATACGAGGAAAGTAGTGGACTAAAACACATATTCATACTGCACCATGAATCAACATTTGTTGAACATTTTTTATGGTCCAAAATTTAATGGGATAGATTTTATCTCAAAGAACCCAAGCCCATTTCGGACACTTAGAACTCCATCGAAATTGATATGTCTATGGAATGAAATATATAGAAAGTAAAAATCCATGTTATGTATTCTGCCAATATCTGATGTTGTAGTAGTGAAAATAGTTCTAAATTTTATTGGGAGATAGTATATTGGTCGGGCTACAACTTTTTAGTTTTCTACAAATATACATAAGACTGTCTGGAGGTAAAAATCAATGGTCCAAGTGTCTTTACACAATCTGTCTGTCCAAAACCACCTTCAAATTTGCCTATAAAATGATATGTTGGGAACCTCATTTATATGATCAAAAAATTGTAAATTATCAAGTATTTTGGGGACCAAAAGGATTCCTATCCTCATCCAAGATTTTCTCGAGGCCCCTATCCTCATAGGGGGATAAAGGATGAAGGTGAAGATCCACATCAGTCTCCTTAACTTCTCAATGGTGAGATAAATTGTGGATGCCAATTTCAAGGGAGCTGCACATACTTGGGAAGAGTTACAGAACATGAAACTATATTGGTTTTTATGTAATTGTTTTATGGATTATTTCACTTATGTTTTATATAATCATGATTTACCTCCGAATTCATTTCATGGGTTTAATTAACTGAACCGCTTTTCATTTCATCACCGATTGGGTTGAAATTTGAAGTTGGAATATTGGGTTGTTCCGATTTAAAAACACAAGAATAATAATTATCTCAAACATAAATAAGATATTAGTATGATTTGGTATCCTTCAATATAATTGTCACGACCCGCCCTCGGGGTCCGTGCCGTGACTACCCCAAGCCCGCCTTCCGTAGGCCATGGGCTAGCGACTAGCACCAAGGCGTAAATCCCGGTAAAAAGGGAAGGCATTTCCTTTGTAAAGTAAACAAACACCACAGAGTAAGCAAGCAGAAAGTAAACACTAAGCAAAAGCAGAGTACAACTGAAAGTGCGGAAATGTAAATGGGCCAGTATACAAACCCAAACTGAAAGTAAAGTACAACTCGAAAGGGAAAACAACAACTGTAAAGTAAAAGCCGCTACACCGAGTTGTCCACTGGAAATCCCACCTGAAGGGTGGGTACAAAT
Organism: Viscum album; assembly: GCA_963277665.1. Classification (NCBI taxonomy): domain Eukaryota; kingdom Viridiplantae; phylum Streptophyta; class Magnoliopsida; order Santalales; family Viscaceae; genus Viscum; species Viscum album. Next base: position 1,038,874,145 of record OY728123.1, on the reverse strand, counting down.
AGCTCCACTGCACCACGGGTCCCGCAGTCCACACCGAGCACGTTCCGCCCAGTGGTCCACCTCCAGGTACCATCCTGCTCTGCAAGCCTCAGCTAAGATCAACGATGTCCGTCGTCTGCAACCAACACAACGTAGTGCGGGCAAAGCCCATGCAGGGGTGAGTATAAGCTACTCAGTAGGGACACCGAGACCCTTGAAGGTCTCTCAAAATCCACAAAGGATAAACCAAAAAGAAATGTACAATCACGAAGTAAAAACTGACACTGCTTAGGTATATGCCCATACATATACCTAAGTCATCAATTTCAAATACGCTCCAACCTCCGAGCCCAAGTACAACTCAGTCAACACAGGAAAGTAAACGTATTCCTCACAGGAAAGCAAAACGAAATCCACACCGGAAAGTAAATGTATTCCACACAGGAAAGCAAAACAAAATCCACACAGGAAAGTAAACGTATTCCACACAGGAAAGCAAAACGAAATCCACACAGGAAAGTAAATGTATTCCACACAGGAAAGCAACAGGATTCAGCTCACACAGGTATACTTCTTCGAAAGACGATAAAGATGATCTCTGATCCATCTAAGTCGTCGGACCCACGAAGGATCGATAGGTAACTATCCCCCGCAAAAGACCCACACATGATCGGGCCCACACAGGACCTGTAGGCGCTGGTTCACACAGGACCGTTGAGCGCAAGGACCCACACAGGATCGGACCCACACAGGATCGGGCCCACACAGGACCTGTAGCACTGATCCACGTAGGATCGCTGAGTGCTGTAGTCATCATCGTCGAATCCACACAGGATCTCTGTACTGTCGTCGTCGCAGTCACAGTAGCAGTAGCAGTAGCAGTAGTAGTAGTAGTCACAGTAACAGTCGCAGCCAGCACTAGGGTTCCCGCACACAGCAAGCTCGTACAGGAGGGTCCGCTCCACGAGCCGAGAGGCTGATACATCAACTGTCACAAAGACTAGAGTTGATGTATCCAAAAGTTCCGTATCGTCAACAGGAACTCAACGCAACAGACGGCGCGTCGGTCGGACGCCCGGTCTGAGAGTTATTGGCATTTTCGTCCCCGGGGCCCGGTTGGTTTTTAAGGCAAAACCAACCCGACCATACTCCACCTGCGTCCAAACCTCGGGAGGAGTATGCCAAAAGATCCATCTCACTAAGAGGAACACAACAAAGCTGATGACACGTCAATCGGACGTCCGTAGTTCAAGATATGAGCGTTTCCGCTCCGAAGGCCCGGTTGGTTTCGTGTACGAACCAACCTGGCCAAACTCAAAGTATTCCGAAACCCTGAGTGTAATATACCGAAACGACCGTCTCGATCCAAGGATCGCGTTGCCGCAGACGGTTCGTCAATCGGAGGTCCGTGGCTCAAGTTATGGCCAAAAGACAGAAACCGTCTCGAAAACGGGGGGTTTGGGTCCGGGCCGACCCGGCCCGACCCCCCCCCCCCCCCCACGGGTCTGACCCGGCCCGGCCGGCCGGCGGCGCGGTGGCCTGGCGGCGCGGCGGCCTGGCGCCGCACGGAAGCAGCGCGCGGGGGGCATGGCCCTCGTTTGATCATATGGCGGCACGGCTTTTAGCCGCGCCTTTGGAAGCCGCCCCCCCTTGTGGGGGGGCTGCTTTGAAGAGGACCGGGGGGCCACCTGCCCCCCACAAGGAAACCCCCCCCCCCTCATAAATGGGGGGGTTTAGTGCTGGCCGGGGGAATTAAATTCCCCCGGCCTTTGACCTTCCGGCCGGCCATCTGGCCAGCCATTTTTTCTTCAACGGGACCGGTAAACCGGTCCACTTTTCCAACTTCCGACGCCGGCGGCCAGGCCGGTGGTCTTCTCATCCCGCCGCGGCCCGGAATCGGCCGCGGTGTTCGTCGTCCGGCGTTGTGCGACGACACCGCGCCCCTCCACCGCGCCTTTGATTCCCTTCGACGTGGCGTGTCGGCGTCGCGTTCTTGATGATTCTTCCATGGCGCGGCGCGACGGCACCGCGCAATATAAAATGCAAATAACCGCGTGGTGCGACGGCACCACGCCATCTTGTTTCATCCGCAATATAAATCAACAAGAACAAAGGAGGGGGTTCGGCCGTGTTCATGCGGTCCGGCCCCCTCACGTTAGATGATAATACAAATTTAAATATCCTCACGTTAGTCATGCCAGAACCACGGAGAAGAATAAACAAATAAACAAATAACAACAACCCCTACCTTGGGTTCAAGTTCGATGATTTTCAACGACCCGCGGAAGACAATGTTGTGGAGGTCTGGCGTCGCGGTAGTCGTTCGTCAAATCCGATGACGAAGATGTACGTCCTAAGAGGTACGTCGTTGGCGAATCTTTGTATGCCGACGAAGGAAGTCCGAGGAGGAAGCGGCGTTCCCTTTCGTTGACACGGAAGACGAAGAAGATAGGAGCGGCGTTCTTCGTCGGAGCTTGAGCGTTCTTCGTCAAAGCTTGAGCGTTCTTCGTCAAAGTTGAAGAAGAAGGAGAAGAACCCAAAATCTCTCAAGATAGATAAACAATTCTAACCAAATAAAATAAGATAGAGTCTTATTTTATTCACAAACTTAACAAATTGAATTTCAAAGGTTTGAAATTCAAATAAGATAACTCCAAAAATTAAATAACAAGTTGTCATGTCATTTAAAGAGGGGTTAAAGGGAGTTTGAGAGAAGATGGAAGGTTTAGGTTTGTGTGGGCCCCACCACACTTAATCCTCTCAAGGGAGGTTAAGTGGGTGTGGGTCCCACCCCTAACTTCCTTTGAGAGAAGTTAACCAACAAAAGTAAAATAAAAAGTGTTCCACATTTTTATTCAACTTTTTATAATTCTCCCAAAAACTAACTTTCGTCCCGCAATAAACGCAACTTCGGAAAAGGTCTCCTTAAGCGAATATCGGCGTTGCGAGTTCATCGGTGTCCTCAGATTTCAATTCCGAGCACCGGATCAAAAGTTAGAAATTCCCGCTCGTTCGTTCACTGAACGTACCCGAGCCAAACTTCGGAAATTGATTCCGGGCACTCCGGGCCTCGGAATCAGGTGCCGTCAGAAACCGCGCTCTTTTAAAATTCCAAAGAAAAATAAGAAAAAATTTCTCTTGAATTTTACGGGTCTTTACATTACTCACACCTCAGGGCTTTACGTCCCCATAAAGATACATCAAAAACTAGGGAAACAAATGAGGGTACTGAGCACGCATCTGAGCCTCCCGCTCCCATGTGCTCTCCTGGAGATTCCCGTGCTGCCATCTGATGCGCACAAGAGGAATCGATCACCCACGCAATACCCGCTCCTGTCGATCCTCTATCTCCACCGGGACTTCCGTAAAAGTCGCCCCATCGTCAACGTCAAGCTCCCCATGGTCAATGATGTGCGTCGGGTCGTGCACGTATCTCCTCAGCTGAGATACGTGGAAGACGTCGTGCACTCGGTGGAACTGAGGTGGCAGAGCCAGGCGATAAGCCACCTCAACAATCCTGCTGAGGACCTGGAAGGGTCTGATGAAGCGCAGAGATAACTTGCCGCCTCGGCCAAATCTCGGAATACCACGTCGAGGTGAGACCCGCAAGAAGACGTGGTCGCCATCCTCGAACTCTAGTGGCCTCCGCCTCCTGTCAGCATATGACTTCTGCCGGCTCTGAGCTGTCCTCATCCGCTCCTGGATGACCTGGACCTTCTTTGTCGTGGCCTGGACCATCTCCGGTCCCACAAGTGCTGACTCCCCAGGGTCTGTCCAGCACAAAGGAGATTTACAAGGTCGGACGTACAATGCCTCGTACGGTGCCATCCCGATGGTGGAGTGGTAGCTGTTGTTGTACGCAAACTCCACCAAGGGTAGGTGGTCCTCCCAGCTACGGACAAAGTCGAGGACACATGCGCGGAGCATGTCCTCGAGAGTCTGAATGGTCCTCTCCGTCTGACCATCCGTCTGAGGGTGAAAGGCTGTGCTCAAACGTAGCTGCGTCCCGAACGCCTCCTGTAACCCCTTCCAAAGCCGGGAAGTAAAGCGAGCATCTCGATCGGAGACGATAGATGATGGCACACCGTGGAGCCGCACAATCTCCTGAATGTAGAAACGTCCCATGCTCTCCACTGAGCCCTGCTCTCTAATGGGTAAGAAGTGTGCCGACTTGGTGAGTCGGTCAACAATCACCCAGATGGAGTCGTGACCTCTGGAAGTGCATGGAAGTCCAGTCACGAAGTCCATAGATATGCCATACCACTTCCACTCTGGAACCTCCAAGGGCTGTACCAAGCCTGCTGGTACCTGATGCTCTGCCTTCACCTGTTGGCAGGTGAGGCATCGAGAAACGAACTCTGCTACAGCCTTCTTCATGCCCGGCCACCAGTGCTGTCGTCTGAGATCCTGGTACATCTTCGCCACTCCAGGATGTACCGCCAAAGGAGAAGTGTGAAACTCTCTCAGCACCACCTCTCGCAAAGCGACTGGTACCATGGTACGTCCTCTGAAAAGGATGTCGTGCTCTGTTCCAAGGGAGAAACCATCAGGTGTCTATCCCGAGGATATCTGTGCACGCCGTGTCCCACAGTCAGCGTCCTCACGCTGTGCCTCTCTGACCTGCTGTAGTAGAGGAGGGGTGACTATGAGAGACTGGAGGAAGGCTGCTCCATCTCTATCCACAAAGGATTTCTTCAAAGAGGCTAGCTGCAAATATTTCTCCTTTGCCGAAAAGTGAAATCCGGTCTCATCCCCTAGATGAACCACGTTCCTTGCCTAAAACAGTCAATCCCGTCATGATTAGTTAATTCATGGCATGGATGACGTCGTAAGGCCTCGACGCTGCTACCAAGAGATCCAACCGTTACTCTCGCCTCCAAGGGTTGAGTCACACTGTCGGCATCAGTGTGTGGTCACTGGGTTTCCTCCAGTAAGAATCTCGCAAGTGAGGGTCAAGTCAACAGTTTTTAACCGGCACCTCTTAGTAAAAACAAAAAAAAGACAAGAAAAAAAAGTCACCAAGGCAAGTGTCATTTATTACTTCAACTTAAAGAATAAGGTCACAAAGCAACACAAACTACGAAGCTAGAGGCATTATGGGAAAAGGCCTCTACGCCTGGAGGTAGTCCCACACTAGTCCACCCGCTTCCGGAGCTCCATGATCGTATGCTTCAGCTGCCTGAAGTTGTGCTCTCCCCTGAGGTCGGGGTAAACCTCCTGGTGGTGGTGGTGGTAGAGCCTCAAAGCGTTTCCCACCACCTGCTGCTCGACCAGCTCCTCTGCCTCGTCCGCCTCCTCCCTGCGGACCGCCATGGTCGAACCTCTACCTCTGCCTAGGTGGTTCCTCAACCGTCTGCTGATCCTCTGCATGGCGGGTCGGGCAGTCACGAGCCATGTGGCCTTGCCCGCCGCGTGCATAGAACTGTCTTCCACTCAAAAGTCTGGCTTCGCGCTGTGTGCCCTGCACTGCTGAGCCAGTGCCCTGAGGTCGTCTTCCGGAAGGTTTGGTCTGTCTGGACCCCTGAGTCATCCGTCGACTGCCAGCTACAGATGACTCTGCCACGTGCCGCCCTGCGGTGGGTCATTGCGCTGGTGTAGACTCAGCAAGGAAGCTCTCGATCAGAAGGGCCCGCTCCAGTACTCCTGTCTGAGTCGGTATGCTGAGGGAGATCAGCGATGCCCTGATCTCGTGTCTCAAACCCTACTAGAAGGTCCAGGCCCGGAAGAATGGGTCCCATACCATGTCGGTCGAGTAGCGCGAGAGATCAGTAAATCTCGCTGAGTACTAAGCGACCGTCATGCTGCCCTGCCGCAGCTGAAGAAGCTCCTGGATACGCACCGCACGAAGGGTGGCTGGGACGAACTCCGAGCGGAAGAAGCTCTCAAAGTCCGTCCAAAATAGAGATGCCTCATCGTGCACCTCGAGCATCAAGCTCCACCATCGTCCTGCTGCTGCGTATAGTAGGCTCGCAGCGAGGATCACCATGAGGTCTGCTGGTGTCCTCACTAACCTAAACACACGTACCACTGCCTCCAGCCAGTCCTCGGCTGCCTGGGGATCCGTCTCCCCGTGAAACCTGGGCGGTCGCTGGCGCTGAAACTCATGAAGTGCGCTGAGGCGACGTGCATCGTCAGCGGCTGGTGCTGGAAGTATCGGTGGCTCGAAGGGTAGAGCTACCGCTGATGCCACTGCTGACAAAGGGCCCTGCACCGAGGCCTCGTCGCTCGGTGGGCTGTCGTCACACTCGACTCTCGGAACCCTAGCTGGCTGCCGTCGTGGGTCCATCCTGAAAAGTAAACAGGTGCGCCACGGTCAGAACAGTATACCTGGTGAGCTGATATAAGTAATCAAAAAGAAAACTTGGAAACACACACGCAATCAATGTTTTCGTGCATTAAGTCAGAAATTAGAAGTCAGGGTCCTGGTGTACGGATACGTCGGCCGCCGCACCAACACTGGACTCCCTGGACTGAGAACCACACTCAATACGCTAAACATTATTGCTTCACATAGAAAAGGTCAGAGTTCGCGATAGAACCGAACTCCTTTGATACCAATTTGTCACGACCCGCCCTCGGGGTCCGTGCCGTGACTACCCCAAGCCCGCCTTCAATAGGCCAGGGGCTGGCGACTAGCACCAAGGCGTAAATCCCGGTAAAAAGGGAAGGCATTGCCTTTGTAAAGTAAACAAACACCACAGAGTAAGCAAGCGGAAAGTAAACACTAAGAAAAAGCAGAGTACAACTGAAAGTGCGGAAAATTAAATGGGCCAGTATACAAACCCAAACTGAAAGTAAAGTACAACTCGAAAGGGAAAACAACAACTGTAAAGTAAAAGCTGCTACACCGAGCTGTCCACTGGAAATCCCACCTGAAGGGTGGGTACAGATAGCTCCACTGCTCCACGGGTCCCGCCGTCCGCTCCGAGCACGTTCCGCCCAGTGGTCCACCTCCAGGTACCGTCCTGCTCTGCAAGCCTCAGCTAAGATCAACGCTGTCCGTCGTCTGCAACCAACACAACGTAGTGCGGGCAAAGCCCGTGTAGGGGTGAGTATAAGCTACTCAGTAGGGACCCCGAGACCCCTGAAGGTCTCTCAAAATCTACAAAGGATAAACCACAAAGAAAGGTACAATCACGAAGTAACAACCGACACTGCTTAGGTATATGCCCATACATATACCTAAGTCATCAATTTCAAATACGCTCCATCCTCCGAGCCCAAGTACAACTCAGTCCACACAGGAAAGTAAATGTATTCCACACAGGAAAGCAAAACGAAATCCACACAGGAAAGTAAACGTATTCCACACAGGAAAGCAAAACGAAATCCACACAGGAAAGTAAACGTATTCCACACAGGAAAGCAAAACGAAATCCACACAGGAAAGTAAACGTATTCCACACAGGAAAGCAACAGGATTCAGCTCACACAGGTATACTTCTTCGAAAGACGATAAAGATGATCTCTGATCCATCTAAGTCGTCAGACCCACGAAGGATCGATAGGTAACTAACCCCCGCAAAAGACCCACACAGGATCGGGCCCACACAGGACCTGTAGGCGCTGGTTCACACAGGACCGCTGAGCGCAAGGACCCACACAGGATCAGACCCACACAGGATCGGGCCCACACAGGACCTATAGCACTGATCCACGTAGGATCGCTGAGTGCTGTAGTCATCGTCATCGAATCCATACAGGATCTCTGTACTGTCGTCGTCGCAGTCACAGTAGCATCAGCAGTAGCAGTAGTAGTAGTAGTCACAGTAACAGTCGCAGCCAGCACTAGGGTTCCCGCACACAGCAAGCTCGTACAGGAGGGTCCGCTCCACGAGCCGAGAGGCTGATACATCAACTGTCACAAATACTAGAGTTGATGTATCCAAAAGTTCCGTATCGTCAACAGGAACTCAACGCAACAGACAGTGCGTCGGTCGGACGCCCGGTATTGGAGTTATTGGCATTTTCGTCCCCGGGGCCCGGTTGGTTTTTAAGGCAAAACCAACCCGACCGTACTCCACCTGCGTCCAAACCTCGGGCGGAGTATGCCAAAAGATCCGTCTCACTAAGAGGAACACAACAAAGCCGATGGCACATCAATCGGACGTCCGTAGTTCAAGATATGAGCGTTTCCGCTCCGAAGGCCCGGTTGGTTTCGTGTACGAACCAACCCGGCCGAACTCAAAGTATTCCGAAACCCTGAGTGTAATATACCGAAACGATCGTCTCGATCCTAGGATCGCGTTTCCGTAGAAGGTTCATCAATCGGAGGTCCATGGCTCAAGTTATGGCCAAAAGACCGAAACCGTCTCGAAAACGGGGGGTCTGGGTCAGGGCCGACCCGGCCCGACCCCCCCCCCCCCCCGCCCGGGTCGACCCGGCCCGGCTGGCCGGCGGCGCGGTGGCCTGGCGCCGCACGGAAGCAGCGCGCGGGGGGCAGGGCCCCCGCTTGATCAGATGGCGGCGCGGCTTTTAGCCGCGCCTTTGGAAACCCCCCCCCCCCCCCCTCGTGGGGGGCCTGCTTTGAAGAGGACCGGGGGGCCGCCTGCCCCCCTCAAGGAAACCCCTCCCCCTCATAAATGGGGGGGGGGGTTTAGTGCTGGCCGGGGGAATTAAATTCCCCCGGCCTTTGACATTCCGCCCGGCCATCTGGCCGGCCGGTTTTTCTTCAACGGGACCGGTAAACCGGTCCCCTTTTCCGGCTTCCGACGCCAGCGACCCGGCTGGCGGTCTTCTCGTCCTGCCGTGACCCGGAACCGGCCGCGGTGTTCGTCGTCCGGCGCGGTGCGACGACACCGCGCCCCTCCACCGCGCCTTTGATTCCCTTCGACGCGGCGCGACGGCGTCACGTTCTTGATGATTCTTCCATGGCGCGGCGTGATGGCGCCGCGCAATATAAGCGTGCGAATAACCACGTGGTGCGACGACACCACACCATCTTGTTTCATCCGCAATATAAATCAACAAGAACAAAGGAGGGGGTTCGGCTGTGTTCATGCGGTCCGGCCCCATCACGTTAGATGATAATACAAATTTAAATATCCGCACGTTAGTCATGCCAGAACCACGAACAAGAATAAATAAATAAACAAATAACAACAACCCCTACCTTGGGTTTAAGTTCGAAGATTGTCAACGACCCGCGGAAGACAACATTGCGGAGGTCTGGCGTCGCGGTAGTCGTTCGTCAAATCCGATGACGAAGATGTACGTCTGAAGAGGTACGTCGTTGGTGAATCTTCGTATGCCGACGAAGGAAGTCCGAGGAGGAAGCGACGTTCCCTTTCGTTGACACGGAAGACGAAGAAGAGAGGAGCGGCGTTCTTCGTCGGAGCTTGAGCGTTCTTCGTCAAAGCTTGAGCGTTCTTCGTCAAAGTTGAAGAAGAAGGAGAAGAACCCAAAAGCTCTCAAGATAGCTAAAAAATTCTAACCAAATAAAATAAGATAGAGTCTTATTTTATTCACAAACTTTACAAATTGAATTTCAAAGGTTTGAAATTCAAATAAGATAACTCCAAAAATTAAATAACAAGTTTTCATGTCATTTAAAGAGGGGTTAAAGAGAGTTTGAGAGACGATGGAAGGTTTAGGTTCGTGTGGGCCCCACCACACTTAATCCTCTCAAGGGAGGTTAAGTGGGTGTGGGTCCCACCCCTAACTTCCTTTGAGAGAAGTTAACCAACAAAAGTAAAATAAAAAGTGTTCCACATTTTTATTCAACTTTTTATAATTCTCCAAAAAACTAACTTTCGTCCCGCAACAAACGCAACTTCGGAAAAGGTCTCCTTAAGCGAATATCGGCGTTGCGAGTTCATCGGTGTCCTCAGATTTCAATTCAGAGCAACGGATCAAAAGTTAGAAATTCCCGCTCGTTCGTTCACTGAACGTACCCGAGCCAAACTTCGGAAATTGATTCCGAGCACTCCGGGCCTCGGAATCAGGTGCCGTCAGAAACCGCACTCTTGTAAAATTCCAAACAAAAATAAGAAAAACTTTCTCTTGAATTTTACGGGTCTTTACAATAATATTGAGGTCTAATCCTTGAAAACACGATTGTTGTGTTAAGGGTTGGTAACTTGTGCTACAATTTAAGTGGTAAGAGGGGAATCATGATCCTGACAACCCTCAACCAAATAATTAAACAAAACCATGTGTATTTTTAAGAACAATTAAATTTCAAATACGTGTAGTTAAGTTTAATTGACCTCCTTCAGTCATAATTCATAAAACAATACATTTATTTATCAACTCTTAAAGTCTTTAATTGAAGTCATTTTCTTAAAACTATTTTCAAAACCACCCAATTTTTTTACTTTTTATTAAAAATACACACTCCAAACATACCAATTCTCCTTGATAGATGACCTAGGTTCTTTCATAGACTATAAGAGGATGGGTAAATTCATGGGTTCATTCTTTGAGAGGGTCCACAAAAGAATATAGGTACATTCCTAGGTTAGTTAGTAATTTTCATCATATTTTTTCATTCTTCTCTTTTTGGGGTTTTTAATAGTATTGTCTCTCCCCCCTTGTATTCACCCCTCACTTTTGTGTCGGAATGTTAATTTTTTATTCCCACATTATCATGGAAAATTATGGTCGCTGAATTAGGGATGTTATTGAATATGCATGAGGAATTTCCCTATTTCATGTTGTTTTAAAATTTTCAAAAAAATATTCCAATGATTTAATGTTTGTTTTAGCTTGGATTTAACATTGAGTAGTGACGTTTTCTTGAAAATTGATTGTTTTTTGATGATATAAATGGGTGTATCATTTTTAAACCTTTGAGAAGAATTATATCATTTGTGTGAGTGGTTTATGGGAAATTGTGTCACTTAATTTCTTCAAATGTCTTTACACCCAACCATGAAGTGTGAATATTTCTTATATAATTGAAGGTATATATAAGTTTGGTTAATATTTATCAGTTTTATAAAATTAGTTTTCATTACGTTCACTCGTTATCTGAAATTTTTCATTACTATACCAGATCGACCAATGCAAGCGTACATGTTATCTGACTATTGTACACCCTAAAAAACTCAAAAAAAATACAAAAATAACAGTTGTGTCTTGGGGAGGTATGAAATAACTCCTCCTCAACATTTGATCTTATCATAACTAATAAATTAGTGTCGTGAGGAGATCAACCAAGGGTTGAGAGAAGAGTGTGATAATTATTCCATGTGAAACTTTTGAAAAAAAAATTATAATAATAAAGGAGGGGAGTTATAAAATGTGAAAATATGGGTATATCTAGGTAATGAGATTTATGTTTGACTTTTGAGAATTATTCATTTAGTGGGTATTGAAATTTTATTACAAATGAAGTAGGTCATGTTTGGTGAAAAAATCATTTAAGCCAAGAAACAATAAAATTACTTGTATTTACTGGATATAAAGTGGATAGAATAGAATGAAATGGTTTTGACACACACATATTGAGAATTAATGGAATGTTTAACTTTTGAATTATTTTATCATATTGGTATCATGCATCTCTTATAATTGCAATCTGATACAATTTATGAGACATATTTTTCCATGAACACTGAGAATAACTCCTCGGTGTGATTTTTTCTTTGATCACATTAGTATCATGGATGAAAGATTCATTAATTTATAAGTATTCATGAAGTAGGGAATATATAAATGAATAAATTTTTGGAAATGTGACTTTTCCCAGTAGTGCAAATTTTTAGGTGTGGGGGTTTTATAACACTGTGATTCACTGTTTCATTATCACCCTTACACCACTGTGCTAAAATAGTTTTTTATTGAAAATTATAAAAATAATAAAAAAATTACCTTCATGTTTTATTCAATTATTTTGTGTTTAAAATTGTCACAAAGGGAAATTTTACTTTTTTTGATAATTACTTTGTAGGTGGAGGTGATTTGGATGGCCCATGATGAATTCCAAGAAAAAAGGGACAAACTAGACAGGATCCAAGCACACTATTGGACTAAAGCAGACACTTCTACTACAACATGAATCAAAATGGGCTGAAATAGTGTGGTCTGGTCAAATATTTAATGTTATACACTTAATATGAATACACCCAAGCCCATATTAAATAATAAAAGGCCAATCCCAACCGAGCTGTCCATGGAATCATATCTACACAAAGTCAAAAGAGGTATTTTGTATTCTGTCAATATCTTGAGGTGTAGTTGTCCAATTGGTTAAAATTTTTAGGAGACATTAAAGATGTGGGGATACAATGTCTCAGTTTTCTATAACATGAGATAAATCTTTTTGGTGGTCCAAATCAATGGGCCAAGTGGTTTTACACATTCTACGTTCCATAAACCACCTTCCACTTTACTATAAAACAATACCTTGGGAATCTCATTTGTAAGTTCTACCAGGAGGAAAAGATCTAGTATTTTGGAGACCCAAAGGAATCTTATTCTCATCCAAAAAGTTTTGGAGGCCCCTGTCTTCATAAGGGGATCAAGGATGAAGGAAAATATCCACACGAGTATCCTCCTCTCGATGGCAAGCTAAACTATGGTCTTTCATTTCAAGGGAGAAATACATACTTGAGAGGGAGTTCCAAAACAATATACTCTGATGGTTTTTTTAATTTTTATGTGAATTATTTCAATTATTTTTTATATAAAACTATTATCCTTTTAATTAATTTCTTGGTCTTAATTAAGTGAAACACTTTTTATTTCAACACCGATTTGGTGGAAAGTTCAAGTGTGAATCTTGGGTTGTTTTGATTTGGTAACATAAGTGTACACTTTATCTCAAAAATACATTGGATATTAGATTTCTTTGGTATCCTTCACTCTAAGCATGAGGTCCAATCATTGATAAAATTAATTTTTTGTCAAGGGTTGGTACATTGTGCAATAATTTGACGTGTCATGAAAAATTGTTCTAGGCCATAACCCCATAAATGGGACACTATTTTGTAATCTTAGGAAGTAGTGAGAATCACGTTTCCAGGTACAAGGAACACCAAAATATCAATTCATACTCCTATTCAAATCAGGACCGAGTGATACCAGAGCCTCTTTACCTATATGGTACCTGGATGTTCACCCCATGGAAGAAATGGTACACCAAACCTATCTATTTCACTAGGATATTCTGAACATACTCAAGATGATGCATCACTACTTCGTTGATAGTATAAAGTGTGGGCCCTTGGGGTGAAGGCCTGATGGAATCGGGTCGACAGATTTTGTTTCCAGGGTTTCGATATTGTAGGAGTCTCCTGATGAATATTCCACCACCACTCGGGCTGGCACCAACATTAGTTTAGGGACATCTAACTCAAAGTAATTTCCTATAACCAATTATCCCCCGCCATGGATGATAAAGTTGATTTGGAAGACGCTTATTCCATATTTGAAGAAGGCATCTCCACCATTGTCAATGAGTTGGTATAGATGAATCATAGTACTAAGGTAGATCCAATATTGACACTGATCAGTGTGTCCATGCCTGAAGAAGAGTAATAACATTATTAGTATTTCCTAAATTAGTATGAGGATGTATTTTCCTTGAGGTATGAAGAGATTCGATGAATAGATCCATAGGTTTCTATCCACAATCTTGGTCTCCTAGAATGAAATCTCAGGTTCAATCAGCCACCCAGGAATATGGAACCCTCTCATGGTGCCTTTATTGAGGCCTAGGTTAATAAGATTATAAACCAAACCTCATTAAGAAAGTCAAGTACACCAGATGGTTATCCAACATTATTCCCATGAGGTAGTGGAATAGACAGATCATGGCCTTCATTGACTTCAAGGATCTCAACATCCACTATCCGAAAGATAATTTTACCCTCCCCTTGATAGATCTACTAATCAAATACACCACTAGATTCTAGGATCTCTCCATTATGGATCGGTATTCCGAATATAATAAAATTTCAATGGACCCCGAGGATTAAGAATCCACCACCTTCAAAGCACCACAAGGTACTTTTTGTTATCAGGTGAATCGTTTTGATGTGATGAATGCATGAGCCACCTATTAGGGTCCCATGCACCGCATATTAAATTTGATCCCTTGGACATCTTTAGAATTATATGTGGATGATCTAGTGGTCAAATACCGCATGCATCAGGACTATCTCATGGATGTTGGGAAGGTGTTCAGCTTCCTCCACTCCAAAAATATGAAGATGAACCCCTTGAAGTGTGCCATTGGGGTTACCTCAAGAATGATTCTCAGCTTCTTTGTTAGATATAGTGTCATCTAGATTGATCCAGAGAAGATCAAGGCTATCAGTAAGATGCCACCTCTGATTAACCTCTGAGAGCTCCAAGGATTTGAAGGAAACATAGTATATATGAATTGATTCATTGTGAATATGTTTGGAAAGGGTAAGCCCTTTTCAAGCCTACTAAATAAAGGTTTCATCTATCAATTTGATAAAGAGTTCCAGACTGCTTTTGAGGAGATTGTGTAGTGTCTATAGCAACTTTCAGTTCAGATGCCACTCATATTCGGAAATCTGTTGGTCCTTTATGTGATCACCCCAGAACGATCCCTTGGTTACCTTCTCATCCAAACGAATAATGAAGGGATAGAGAACATTTTATACAATCTCAGTTGCATGATCCTTGACCTAGATACCCAATATTTCTCTATGGAGAAGTGTTGCCTCGTACTAGTTTCTCTATTGTTGAAGTTATGTAATTACTGACAGAATCACATGACACAACTAGTGTAACGTGTGGATCAACAAAAGTATATTCTGAACTACCCTATGATGATAGTCTGTTTAGTTCATTGGGCAGTGATCCTTTAGGACTTTGACATTAGGTTCACCCCACAAAAGGCCATCAAGGGTCTCACACCTCCTGACTTCCTAGCTGCCTTTCCACCCCTGTCAGAGTATTCTACAGATCTTGATTTCACATATGAGTCCATCCTCTCATTTGATCAAACCATTCCATTTTGGAAGATGTACTTCGATGAAACCTCATGGATCCCTATTAGTATAATGCTCTACAACCTCATACTCAACATAATAGGCCAGGGTATCATTTTCATCACGCTTATACAAGATATCAAGCCCTATTAATTCTTTTTGTTAAAATGTTTCACCAATAATGGGGTGAAGTATCAAAACATTATCACTGGTCTCAAGAAGGCCTTTGAGATTTAGGTTCCCTGCCTATATATGAATGGGGACTCCAAGTTATCCATCAAGAATATTAACAGTGATCATGTCTTCAGGAAGCCAAAAATCGTGAAGATTTTAGAGTCTGCTCATGGAGTAATGACCCATTTCCCCTCTCAACCTAAGGTTATTCATATTCCTTGATCACAAAATGGTTGATCCAATTCCATGGCCAACCTTTCCACTTCTCTTGTAGAGCCTGACTTGGACGATTTTATGATCCATGTGGTTAATCGAAGTGTCATCACTCCGGTTACCATGGATGATGATTATATTCAATATGTAATCAATCTTACCGCCAATGCCTCCACATAGGGACCTCTAGGTCCACATACTATGGTAGAAGTGACCCCGGATTAGAAAACTCCTTTTTTTGAGTACCTCCAATATAGAAATAATCCAATAGGCAGAGATGAATGTGAGTGAATCCATCGGAGTGGAGTGAAGTTCACCCTCCAGAGTAGTCCCAGTCTTGAGTAGATCTCTTATAGATGTGGTTTTGAGGTTGGCATCCTCTATTTCATTCAAGGATATGAGATTCCCTAGTTCATCAAGGATGTCAATGCCAATTCCTATGTGTTTCACCTGGTAGGGTTGAATCTATCCCACCAAATTTGGGGATGGGGTTATTTCTAGCCAACCATGGTCCATGAATTCATTGATTTTTCCACAAGGAGTCACGCTTTCCAGATCCATGATAATTTTGTGCATCGACCGCAAGAGCCTCTCCATACTACCATGTACTCTTAGACCTTTACAGTATGGGGACATGATATTGCGAGACCATATCCACAAGAGACAGCTCACCAATATAGGTTCATCATGACTGCCATAGATTTATTCACCAAGTAGGCATAAGTAATACCATTAAAGGTAGTCAAGGATCATTCTGAAATCCGTTTCATGAGTTCCAACATCATAAATCAATTCAAAGTCCCTCACACCATCCTCATCAATAATGACTCGAACTTTAAGGAAACCGAAATAAATAAATTGTATGCCAAGTACAACATCTGGTGTAACCACACTACTCTCTATAATGTGAAAAAATTGGTATATTGAGGCATTAAACAAGTCCCTCTATAACATCTTGTAGAAAATGGTAGGTTAGAGTATGAAAAGTTAGTTAGAAAATCTCCTCAACTCTCTATGGGATAACCAGATGATGAATCATAATTCCACCTAGGTGACCCCATTATCCATGGTTTATGGGATAGAGGTTTTCTTACCCATTTAGATTTAGTTACCATAGCTCAACATATCCAACTATGATCATCATATGCCAAAAAAAAGCAGCAAAAGTTCATCTAACTTAAATGGAAGCCCTTGATGATAATAGGCTATGGGCCTTGCACAATCTGCAGAGGCACCAGAATAAGATAGATATATATTTCAATAAGAATGTTCATCTTTTATCCTTCATTAAAGGTGACATGGTATTGTATCTAACGGGCCAATGATATCTAGAAGGAAACCACATAAGTTAAAACCCAAATGGGAAGGACCCCATATCATTCACAATGTCTACCCCAATGGTGCAAACTCTATGGTCCCCATGGATGGAGAGTATATTATTCCTCACACCAATGATAAATTCATAAAGAATTATTTTTCATGAGAATCATCATCCCTGTTGCATGATGTTAAAATACATGATCTGTTCGGGCTAGAAAAAATGAAACTTCCCAGCATTTCCATCCCACAGGATATCAAACTACACGACACCAAGTGTTCTGTATGACATTAAAACTGTGAGGATCCTTTTTTACATCCCACGTGATGTTAAAATTTATCTTCATCCTTACTGCATGAAATTAAACATAAAAACATTCCAGATCTACGTATGATGTGATTCCCAAAATAAGGGGATATGTAGGAATGACCTAACATTTTGTCTTCAGGTCCATCCCATGTTCCCCCACATTTGGTCTTACGATATAAGGTTACTTTTGGGATCACATGGTGTGGTGTGGAATTCATTATTCCTCATTATTGTTGGTATTTTACCAATCTCACCTTGTGTATCCCTATGGAATATCTCCCCCTCTAAATCCGTACCTCCTGATGTTAAACTAATCGAAATTCCAGAACTATATCTGGCATGATTCCCATTATTATAAGATTTGTAGGAATTCCATAATGTTTTTTCTTTGGGTCTAGCCCTAGGTTCTTCCATTATTTTTTCTCAGCCTCTTGGAATATGTTCTCTCTTGGGATTGTGAATGGTGTGGCATGATACCTATTTGGTCCTCACTCACATCATGATATTGTTCCACACCATACACATTCCCCATTTTAGACATCCCCCCATTCATCCTTATTGCATTAAGTTAAACTGTACGACATTCAAGAACTATGTATGGATTGCTTTCTATCCTTATGGGATAAGTAGGAACACCCAATAATTTTTTCATCAAGTCCAACCCCAGGACCACCAACATATTGCGCCCCTTTCCTGCGCTCATCCTTTTGAGTCATCCACTATTACCTAGATTCCTCAACCTCTGTCATTCCTCAATAACGTGATTAGATTCACCATAGTGTGGGACATATAGTGTCAAATTATGACTGGGAATTCTCTAACCCCACAATCATTATTTTAATTCATTCTATTTGGGTCTCCATCTTCTTTCACATTCAAAGATACCCCCAAATGGTACAGATTCTCAGCCTTAAGGATCACCTACCATTCTGGGACAACTTCCTAGAATATCTTGAATGAAAATTTGATACAATTCCCATGTTACAAATATGGTTAGCGGTCGACCCTCAGTTGTTTGTTCCCATCCCACATCACACGATATGGATACTATATTGGAAACATGGTCATTAGTTATCCTCCATTTTTATACCAACCCCATCGTGCCACAAATATTCATATATTTATTCACATCCCATTCCACCTCCTCAGGTTCAGGTAAAACTTCGACACCCTAAGTATTATCCCTCTGTTCACCTTTGTGCATTGAGAGGATGAACCAACATCATGGGGTCATCCTTGACTTCACATCTCCATTCCCCAACCATTTGTTGCAAAGATATTTTTCACCCTTATTTCCCACACTAAGAATATCTCACATGGTCTTAGGGAGTTGGGTAAGGTTTATACCCACATGGAAGAAACACACTCTCCTTTGGTTAAAAACCTATGACCTTAAACTAGGTGTTTGCGTCTCATGTATATGATGTTAATCTCGGTGATAAAGTGCCACGAACCGAATCTAGTCGCCACCAAAACTGGCACCTGACCCGACCTGTGGAATGTTCCGAAGGGTGTTCCCGATCCCCATGGGCTGACACAAGTGCCTGGGTATCAAAAATGGAAAATTGGGAACAATTTACTCGAGTTTGAATACTTAAAACAAAAAATGAATCCAAGAAATCAAATCTGGATTTTCAAACCAAAACATCTTTTACTAAAATTCAGAACTGAATTACACAATTTTAAACAATGTTTTAAGGCCATTACAAATGTACAAACTCAGGAAATGACAGCCCAAGAAACTCCACATGGAAAGAGGCACCACCCTTAAGCCATCTCCACGACACTGCATCACGATGGACTGCTAAAAACCCGAACCAATGACATAAAATCTGTACCCGAACCTGTGACACAAAATAAGAAATCTACATACAACCAACAGTGTATGTAGGGTGTGAGCCAAAGGCCAATATGATACAACCACTAAGAGATTCCATATGATAACCATTTAAAGACAAAAAGAATGCAAGATTTCAAAAACATGAAAAGCTAGTTACAATTTCTAAAAGATGAAACTTTGAATAAGAACAGCTTTCAAGTGGGATATTTTAAAGGATTAACACTTTTAAAATAAACACCAATGCTACTGAATTTTCCATCCAATTTTACCGTATGCCGATGGTATGTATAAAGTAACTAATGAGCACAAGCAATAGGAAATAACCCCTAGGCACTTGCTAGCTCTGGGACCCAGGTACCTCATATCTTGGTGAGAGTAACCATCACAAATATCTATTCCTGTGCATGAGCCAATAGTAATGAACATACCCATAACCTAGTGGTCCCTAATCATCATCATCATAGTTTAGTTAGAGTTGTAAACGTCAATCTTTCTAAGTGAAACTGAGGCCAAACCCCCCTGATTCACCAGCATACTAGTAAACGTCCACCCACCTAGATACCCAGTTATTCCCCTTGTGCTCAAACAAGTTAAACAAGTCAAGAAATATATATTGAACATTAAAATATCATTTACCCATAAAAAATCTACCCAAAATCCCATATCTATACCGCAAAAGTCACAGAAGTCCATTATTCATTCAAAATGATTTTGAAATCTGACTCACACCAAAATAACCAACAACACATTTCACATTTCTTCAACACTTCCAGAAAACCATTAAACAATTTTATAAAACAATTATATGATATTGAACCTCATATAACATCCCACACACATGATACATAACACTCCTTTCATAATAAATTTTTTAATTTTTCACATCACACTCACACAAAACTGTCCACATCACATTCACATCACTTTACCACCTCAATATCTCCTTCAAACAATTTAATAAAATATTTCCAAGATGATACATATGAAATAATAACCATTAAAAAATGAAATGTACCTTTTAAAAATATTCTCCTACCAAAACAGTTTTCTGATATAGTTTCACCACTTACACAACTCAATAAACCATTCAAAACTTTCATAAAACAATTATAAGGAGTATACCCAAGCTTTGCACATAAAACCCAATTCAAAAACCTATTTTTAAGCCAAAATCACACCAATCCCCTACCAAAATAGAATTTTCAACCCAATAAACATGTAATAATCTACTTTAAAATGTTATATAAATACCTTGAACAATATCACAAAAGATACCCATGAGAACACACAAATCCATAAAACACTTTCAAGGAGTATAACAAGTTTATACACATAAAACCCATTCAAAGACCCCCATTTTTAGGCCCAAATGGCACTATAGCATTACACAACCAAAATTTGAATCCCCTTTCAATAGTTAATAAATCACTTCCACATTTTACAAAACTACAACAAGAGATAACACATGAAATACATTTGAAAAATACACACTTCAATCAAAAATGTAACTTTAATACCAAATTCTTTACTATTGATACCAAAAATGGTTTTTTCATAATTAAAATCATATAAGAAGCATGAAATATTATTTAATCAAGCAATGTAACACATCATTAAATGGTTACCCACAGAATCACATACCAATATTGTCGAATCCCTCAAAACATGGTGCGAAACATCAACCACACCAACCTGACAACACAAGGATGATAAATCCAGACCTATAACTCAAAGTTTGACCCAAAATACTCATATTTAAACCCTAGCTACGAACCCTAGGTTCTGGAAACTTTGGAAAATCAAGAAAGAGGGATGAAACCCTAAGAAAAGAGGAGAAATCAAATAAAGAAATACTTACTTGCAGAAATATTGAAGATATTGCCCGAAATCCACCAAAATATGAATCTCAAAGTACCCAAAACTGGTATGGAGGTTTTAATGAGTAATATTAGGTAATTTGGGGACTTAAATGGGGAAGAAAGGAAGAAAATTGAAGGAGTTATGAAACATTCTTTTTACATCGTCAAATCTGGTCAATTTGAGAAAGAGTATTAACGATCACCATAATCCTCTATTCACATGAGCTCCAAAATTGCGAAAACGATAATTGGGGTGATCCTCGGGATATTGGATTTGAGAGGGAGGTGGAATCACGGGAAAAAAGTAAAAAATTAATGAGATATGGAAAATTGAAAAAACATATTTAAAGAAGGAAATGGGCTTACGGGCAGGCCCATTACCTTAATAAAAAACCCCTATCCATCATGATTTTGGATTTATATGTGGTCCAAAGGGATATGGTGATTTTAATATATCAGGGTATGCAACTGGGAAGTGGAATGGGTATAATATAGTAAAAATCAAAGGAGTTATAGAAGAAACAATATTTGTTTTTAAATCTGGAATTGTGTTGACGGTTTGGCCCAAATTTTCAAAACCCATAATTTTCACCAAAATGAGTGGTAAACCCCCAAAACAAATCAGGAATAGAAATTAAATGATTAATGAATTAAAAAAAAAGTTCATGGGTTTGAAAATTCTCTCCACCATAAAACTTTCCACCCTCGTAAAGCCACATCCAGGACAAAGCAAAACCGAACCCTACCGAAAGGCAGAAATGGGCTCCTTTGCTAAACTTCGCCCCCAAGGCCAAAACACCTCCAGTGATCAATTAAAGAAGGAATAATTCAAAAAACAAACATAAAACTCTTTACTGAAACGATCAAGCACATTTAGGATTTATCCTAAAATAAAACTCCTCCAACACTCTCTGAACAAGGCTCAAGAAATTTACCCAAACAAACAAGAACATCCAACAAGGTTACAATTACGTTGATATAACTAAACCGTTGGGAACTCTCCAATCCCAACTTTTACCCAAGGATGATATAGGTGTTTACATAGCTCCAAACAAGACTACCCACTTCCATGCCATGACCATGTACAAAAGTGAGTTACTGGTACAAGGATACACAAATGGGCTCCCCAACCATAAGAGACAACTTAATTTTTTTTTCGAGACAGAATCAAGACACTAAGAGGGTATCCATGAACAAAATCCCCGATATAAGGGGTAGAATCACATTAGGAATTTTCAAAATAATATACATGAGACTCATAGTGGGTCTCCCCACCATAAGAACCAACCATCGTAACTGACCAATATGGGCCGACACAGAAAAAACCCAAAACTTAAAGAGTTGGGACGGCCGCACGGTTAGCCCGCAGAGTTTGGGAAATGGTGCGCTAACCATGTGGATCCTTATACCTACATGGTTTTCTGGGGAATGGTTACTACTAAATGTTCACTCAAAATGTCTAGACAAATCTAAAACCTTTCCCCCGAACCCAATGTAATCCAAAGGGGAAAAAAAGTCCTTGGGAGATAACATGGGGATGAGGCCCTCCACCTATTTCCACTGAATGGGAACAAAAGAAGCAAGACGACAAAAAAAATGTTTATACTATTCCCACATCTCATACTGAGATAAGTTCTTTGTACAAGGTTAAAAACTACACTAGGATTTCCTATGACTACGTTCCAGCTTCTCTCCGGGACCTATGGCTGGAGCTGGAATTTTTAAAGCATCTTTGGCCTCGCAGTTAGGATTTGGAAACCCTAGAATATAATTTCTTCTTTTTATGCTAAAAACAACTACATGCAATCCCAGATGGGTTCACCAAGACAAAACACACTCCAGAAATCACTTTACCCTAACATGGAATTTCACTGAAATAAGGGTTTAGAGGATTCACTCACATCACACCTTCTTTCTTCGGGTGAGAAACTACAGAAATAAAGGACACATATAAACACCTACCTCTAAAATACAGGATTTTGAGATCTCCTGAAAGGAGAAAAAATTCAAAAAAAAGACTCACAAAATATTGTACAATTTCACCTTTAAAATCAAATGAGCACGTGACATCACAACACGTCAACGAACATGATCAAAGCGACTAATAGAAATAATACAAGGAGGGGACCCTATAAAACATCCCTAAATATCGCAGCATTCCAGAAAGTGTCCATAACAGCCTCTCGTGGATAGATTTTCCACATGAGAGGTCTAACATAAACCCCTTCTTCGAAGAGACTATGAAGGACTCAAAGGCCCTCTTAGACACTATCCATACTAAAAACCCCAGCCAACTTCTACCTTTGACAAATCAGGTATCGTAAGAAACTAAGGTCTCTTTAAACCATCAACGAGCACTCATCCACAACTAGAGGATCCGAAAGAACAACCAAGAATGTAAATGGTGTAGAATCATTCTAAAAATCTCGAGAAAAGATTCCTTATATTGATCAAATGGAGGATTTTCCAACGGTGAGACAATCCAGGTTGCACTTCAGTTTTGCACTAACCCTTAATGGGGGCGTACCGTATCCAACGGGAGGAACCAAGGACCCAACCAAACTGGTCCATTGGTAAAAACATTCCACAAAACAAATCCAAACAGATTAATGAAACCATTGTAAAGGTGTCTGGAAACATATCTCATTGGAGACTACTAAAAGATCCTTCTACCCAGCTTACCAACCAAATAGAGACCCAAAACATAGTTCGAACAGGAGGGGTTCTTGGACTCAAAACATCCCACAACATCAACATTTTCCGAAAACACACAATATACACCATCCCAAACAATTCAACAAGATATCATGTTTTCTTTAAAAAAAATTCTTTGAAAACCAACGGTTCAACGGTTAGCGTATCCACCAATGGTACCCCATGAGCCTCACACATGCATGTTTTTGTGCCACACCAGGAACCCTCCCCATATTCATCCCGAAACTCATCCATTCATGCCATCAACCATCCATAATCCCATATAACCCCATGAATGTGGTCTCTCATTGAAATACCAAAGGATAAAACTAAAATTCTTTCCACTTTTCAAAAACAAAACGGTCAACCAACCCATCCTTTTTCTCAAAACTCCTAACAATGAGATCAAAATCCCAATTCACATCTTACAAAACATTTCATAATGACTCGACCATTTAGAAAATAAATCACTTTCATGTTATTGACATCAATTTGAAAACATCTCATCCCATTAAAACACCATTTAATTGTTTAGAAAACTATATTGGAAACACTTTTGAAAACCAACTTCAATATGGTTCCTAATTTCAAAAGAGGTGTAAGAACACTATTTTCCATTTCAAAACAATTCTGAAAATTTAGTTCCACCATTTCATAAATCAAACAATTCCCTCTTTATTTGAAAATAATTTCACAAAAACTTTACGCTTCGTAAAACCAAGTCACTTTAAAACCAAAGTTCCATGATTTCAAAACTAAAGCACAAAACAATGCGAGAGGAAACTAGTTTCAGTGGGTGACTTGGACATATGGTTGGCAGCCATATTCCAATAACTTCACCAATATAGTGAGTGTTCTAGGGAATATCCCTAGCTCCACATGGCTTGCCAGACCCTGCGAGCTCACTGAGACCATTAACCCAACTCACTTTTCATTTCCCCTAATCATCATCAGACCAAGAAAACCAAATGACATAGATAAATCCCAACTTAACCTGGTGACTTGAATCCCGACATGAGGTGTGGTGATCAAGAAAACTACCCATAACTGTAATTTCATGTCTTGACAATCTTAACCCTAGACTAACCTGGCTATTTCCCAAATAACATGACTCAAATAGAGCGAACCTCCTCTAATACCATTTTGTCACGAACGGAATCTGGTCGCCGCCAAAAGCGGCACCCAACCAGACCCGTGGCAAGTCCCGAAGGGCTTTCCCAATACCCACGGGCTGGAACAAGTGCCTTGGTATCAAAAAATGAAAATTGTGAAAGATTTACCCGAGTTTGTATACTTAAAACAACAAATGAATCCAAGAAATAAAATCTGGATTTTTCAAACCAAAACATCTTTTACTAAAATTCAGAACAGAATTTCACAATTTTAAACAATGTTTGAAGACCATTACAATGGAAAAAACTCATGAAATCACATCCCATGAACCTCTACATGGAAGGAGTCCCCACCCTCAAGCCATCTCCACGACACTACATCACGATGGACCGCTAAAAACCCGAACCAATGGCATAAAACCTGTACCCAAACCTGTGACACAAAATAAGAAAGTCTACTTACACCCAATGGTGTATGTAGGGTATGAGCCGAGGCCAGTAGGATACCACCACTAAGAGATTCCATATGATAAACATTTAAAGACGAAAAGCATGCAAGTTTTCAAAAAAAGGAAAAGTTAGTTACAATTTTTAAAGGATGAAAATTTGAATAAGAACAGTTTTCAAGTGGGCTATTTTAAAGGATTAACACTTTTAAAATAAAAACCAATGATACTGAATTTTCCAGCCAAATGTACTATATGCCAATGGTAAGTATAAAGTAACTAATGAGCACAAGCAATAGGAAATAACCCCTAGGCACTAGCTAGCTGTGGATCCCAGGTACCTCGTATCTCGGTGAGAGTAACCATCAAAAATATCCATTCCCATGCACGAGCCACTAGTAATGAACATACCTGTAACCTAGTGGTCCCCAATAATCATCATCAAAGTTTAGTTAGAGTTGTAAGTGTCAATCATTCTATGTAAAACTGAGGCCAAACCCACGGATTCACTAGCATACTAGCACATGTCCACCCACCTAGATACCTTGGTTTTCCCCTTGTTCTCAAACAAGTTAAACAAGTCAAGAAATATACATTGAACATGAAAATATCATTTCCACATCAAAAATTCACCCAACAGCCCATATGTATACCACACAAGTCACAAAAGTCCATATTTCATTCAAAATGATTTTGAAATCCGACTCACACCAAAATAACCCACAACACATTTCACATTTATTCAACACATCCACAAAACCATCAAACAATTTTATAAAAAAATTATTAGATATTTCATCTCGTATAACAGCCCACACACATGTCACATAACACTCCTTTAATAAAACAATTTTCAATTTTTCACATCACACTCACACAAAACAGTCCACATCACATTCACATCACTTTAACTCCTCAATATCTCCTTCAAACAATTTAATAAAATATTTCCAAGAGGATACATATGACATAACATCCTTTAAAAAATGAAATGGACCTTTTAAAAATATACTCCTTACAAAAAAGTTTGCTGATATAGTTTCACCACTTACACAACTTAACAAACCATTCAAAACTTTCATAAAACAATTATAAGGAGTATACCCAAGCTTTTCACATAAAACCAATTTCAAAAACCTCTTTTTAAAAAATAATCACCCCAAGACCCTAACAAAATAGAATTGGCATCCCAATCAACATGTAATAATCTACTTTCAAATGTTATATAATCACCTTGAATAATATCACAAAAGATACCCATGAGAACACACAAATCAATAAAACACTTTCAAGGAGTATAACAAGGTTATACACATAAAACCCATTCAAAGACCCCCATTTTTAGGCCCACATGACACTATATCATTACCCAACCAAAATTGTCAGCCCCTTTCAACAACTAATAAATCACTTCCACATTTAACAAAACTACAACAGGAGATAACACATGAAATACATTTGAAAAATACACACTTCAAACAAAAATGTAACTTTAATACCAAATGAATTACTATTGTTACCAAAAATGGTTTTCACATAATTCAAATCATATAAGGAACATGAAAAATTATTTAATCAAGAAAACTAACTCATCATTAAATGGCTACGCAAAGAATCACCTACCGAAATTGTCGAATCCCTCAAAACATGGTGTGAAACATCAACCACACCAACCCAGAAACACATGGATGATAAATCCAGACCTAGACCAGAAATGTTCACTAAAATGACTCATGGTTAAACCCTAGGTACGAACCATAGGTTATAGACACTTTGGAACATCAAGAAAGAGGGATGAAACCCTAAGAAAAGAGGATAAATCAAATAGAGAAATACTTACTTGCAAAAATATTGAAGATATCGCCCTAAATCCACCAAAATATGAATCTCCAAGTACCAAAAACTAGTATGGAGGTTTGAAGGAGACATATTAGGTCATGTGGGGACTGAAATGGGGGAAAATGATGAAAATTTAGGGAGTTATGAGAGATTCATTTTACCTCATCAAATCTGGTCAATTTGAGAAAGAGTATGAAAGACTTCCTGAATTAGTGGTTCACCTGAGCTCCAAAATTGTGAAAAGGATAATGGGGGTGATCCTCGGGATATTGGATTTGAGAGGGAGGTGTAATCATGGGAAAAAAGTAAAAAATGAATGAGATATGGATAATTTAAAAAACTAATTTAAAGAAGGAAATTGGATTACGGGCAGACCCATTACCTTAATCAAAAACCCAAATCCATTATGATTTTGGATTTCAATGGGGTCAAAAGGGATACGGTGATTTTAATATACCAGGGTATGCCAACTGGGATGTGGAATGGGTATAAAATAGTAAAAATTTATGGAGTTATAGAAGAATCAAAATTTGTTTTTAAATCTGGAATTGGGCTCATGGTTTGGACCAAATTTTAAAAACCCACCATTTTCACCAAAATGAGTGTTAAAACCCCAAACAAAATCAGGAATGGAAATTAAATGAATATTGAATTTAAACAAAAGGTCATGGGTGTGACTTAAAGTCCAATCCTTATGAATTTAAACTCTTCATGTATATTCATCTTGGTAATTTTTCATACAGTGTGGACTTCATTTCTCCTCATTCACGTTAGGTAGTTTTATGACACTGTGTTACATATTCTCACTTTGGAAGTCTGATCCTCTTTTGATGTCTTCGCCCAATATGGAATTTTACTTTGGAATTGGTCATATTCCATTCTATATTCAAGAACTACATGTGGCTTGATTATCACTCATGTGAGATATGTAATGGCACCTGAATTTTTTTTCCTCTGGTCCAGCTGTAGTGTCACAGTCCTTTACGCCCCCTGCTGGGTCTAGAATTTTCCTCCCTAAAGAGGTGTGGTGTGATGGGAACTTCTTCTGTACTCATTCACATTAGGCTATTTCATGGCACCACACTACTTCTATCCACCCCTTACAGTCTAAACTCAATGACCTTAAGCAAATATTCTTAGTTGCTATATTCGTATTTCATTAAACTCAAGAACAACTATTATTTTTCTATCTTGAGAAAACATCACCCAATTTGGTATTGGTAATCTTCAATTACATATTGAAGAACTACATGTGGCTTTATTACAATCTTCATGGGATACATAGCGATGCCAAGACTTTCTATCTGTGGTCTAGTCACAACCTCTTTCATCATTCTGGATCCTTTTGGCTGGAGTTCTCCCAAAAATACATAGTAAGGTTAATTCATCTTTTGGTCTTAATTCACAATAGGTAATAGTAGACAGACCATGTACTTCCTTTGAGAGTACCCCTCCCGACATTCGTCTATGTCACATGATGTCAAACTATATGGGTATGTCTGTGTTTCATATGTCCCATTATTTGGGTCTCCTTCATCTTCCACATCTGAAGGGATCCCCTAACAATATAGATGCTCAGCCTTATGGCTCACCTACTATCAGAGGCCATCATCTCAGAGTATTTATAATAGAATTTGGAGATAGGTCTCATGTTGTGATAATGGTTAGTGGCAGACCCTTAGGTGTTTTTTCCCATCTCAGGTTACATGATATAGATGCGGTGTCTCAGATGTGGTCAAACGTTATCCTTCGTCATCACACACCTTTCATTGTGTCCCAAATATCGTATGTTGTGAATCCCATTTTTATTCCCCTTCCATTTTTGTGTCTCTCAGACACCCATGGTGTTGTAACTTTGTGCATCTTCACATGTTGAGTAGGAATGATGGCATGGTTGGGACTTCCCACCTGACATTTCTTTCCCACTATAGTGCACTGTCATGTGATGGGGGAAGCCTAACATCACTCTTTGTTTACTAGATCGAGCATGGATCACATGTGATTAGGAGTTTTGGTAGGGTAGTACCGAAACATAGGACTGTGCAACCTCACAATCCGGGCTCTTTGACCATAAACTAGGATCTCCCCCATCCTTACTACATGATGTTAAACTATGCTATCTCATCTCACATGACATTAAACTATTGAATCCATACCATATGACTTTAAAATGAATGTTTTCGTCCTGTCATATGACCTTAAACTGTGATATCATCGTCCTATAAGTAAGACAAAAAATGTAACAACATTGTGGTGTTCTCAAATTTGAGAGGGAACCACATTGGGAACTGGTTACCCACCATGTCATTTGTCAAGGCCTACATATGGACTGATTTCTACAGAGACCACCAGACTTTTTTTGGTGGGGCTAGTCACTTTGAAAAAAGGTACCAAACAAAAGGACAAAATATATATATCAAATGCCCCTTCTCACTATGCATGGGTCAGACCTGCAAGGGATAACCATCCTAGAACTATGTGTGGATTTATTCCCATGTCTATGGGATAAATTGTGACATACGGATCATTGATCTTGGGTCTAGCGACTACATTACATCCCCTTTACATGAGGTGTCATCATTGTCCTTACCATATGATATTAAACTGCATATAATTGTATAACTATGTATGGATTGATTCATTACCTCATAGGATAGATAGATAAATTTGAACATCTCATTCCTAAGTCCAGCAAAAGAATTGTAAACTCACCATTTCATCCCTTTTCACCCCGAATCCACTTTTGATAAAGCATGGTGTTGTGTGGACTTCTATTTTCCTCATTCACATCGAGTTATATACTGCATCACATGCTTCTCCATTAGGGTGTCCATGTCCTCAACACATGGATTTAAACTGTGAACCTACCCTAAAAAAACATAGAATGACCCATGGTAATTATGGGTTTCTTCAACTTCCTCAACTGAGAGGATTTCCCCACCTGTGTTGGTCCCTAAGCACACTATGATTCAAGAACTACGTGTAGCTTGATTCCCATCATTGTGGGATATGTAGGAATTTTGGAGCATTTTTCCTCAGGCCTAGCCATAGTTTCATTAATCTCATAGGAACTTTGGCCCCGAATATAGTCCGAAATCATTGACCTCAAACATGGATCCCCACAAGAATACGTGGTGTGATTGAACCACATCACATATGCCTATTTCACGTATGTTCTTTGGACTTTGTATGGTGCACATGCCTGCTATAACTCATTCACGTTGGGTTAATTCCCTTAGTTCCATGCCAAAAATCCAATTATAGACATTATACTTTATGTAACATGTCTTTGAACTATTATCCAGGGTCCATACAGTACATCCTTAAACTATGTACAACTTCCTGGTCATATTATGTTAAATTATTCCATACATCATCTTCATTGTATGACGTTAAACTATGGGATTATCATCTTAATTTTCCTAAAATAAAATTTAAAGGCATTCTAGGTTCTCACAAGAGATGTCCTATCTAGAAGAAGGTTTAACCTTTATTCTGACAGATGCTCTCACCTAACATTATTTCATCACAGTGGCATAATTCCAAGAGTTTTGAACTCCATTCGAACATCCCATCACTCCATCTCCATGCTTTGTGTTCCCATTATTTGCATCTTCATCCTCTATCACGTTTTAAGGGACCCCCTAGTGGTTAGGATGCTCAGACTAATGCCCCACATACTATCGTGGGGCAATGTTCTGAAGGGTATCAGACAACACTTCACATTTGGACCCGTGTTTCAAACATAGTAAATAGTTGGTCCTCGTTTTTTTTCACAATCATATCCTAACATGTTAAGGATATTGATTTTCAAATACAGTCATTAGCCATCTCCATCATCCTGCCTCCATCACTATGTTCCAAATTTTGGGTTTTGTGATTTATTCTTCTCATTCCCCTTTTTCAGGTTGGTTCCAATGCCCCTGTTGTTATTCCACTCGTTCACTAGAGCACATTGTGAAAGGCAATTTGGATTTCTTTGAACCCTTTTATATAATGAAAAACCCCTAACTCATATTGAAAAAATAGGTTTGTCAGTCATACCATGAGTGTTTGAGGATTGGTTGATGCTATCATATCCATGATGATCAATTATGTGGTCATAACCTTTTTCTAATACTGGGCATGACCCATGCAGACATTGATATTGATCACTGGTTATTTCACAAATACAATAAATAAACAGTAATCAAAGCATGTAATAAGTTTTCCATGAAAACAGTTATAATATAAAATATGCATGAGAGTTTAGTGAAATACAACACCTATGGATTGGCCTCTTCTATGGAGCATCTTAGCCCCTCCACTCTTTGAATTATGGAATCCCATATTTTTGGTTGCCTTCAGAGGTCCCTTCCTTATTCATCGGCCTTGGGGAGTAGTTTGTTAGCCCTACCCCATGCTCAATCCTCCTCATCTCAGATGTCAGCCACTTTGCGAGATTCTAACGTAAGCTACTCCTCAACTTCTAACAACTGAACTCGTAATCGTGACATGAGTTTTCATTGGGTTTTGATGAAGGAATGGAACTCGTTCATCCATGTTTCTAAGTGAGTGATCTATTGTTCAACCTCTTGAAGATTCTGATTGTTGACATAATTCCTCTACATCTAGGACAAACTAATTCTATGGTAGCTCTCCCATACTTTATCAGCAAGTTAATACCAGAAGATCATACATAGACATCATTAATCCACCCCTCTGGTGCATAGGTCGCGTATCCATGAATAATTTTTTCCCATCCAATTTATCCACTTAGTTTTTTGGATATCTAGGATAATGTTCTTGATCGGTTTCCATGATCATCGATGGAGAACCCAACTTTCCTCTACATAATAAGAGGACTGATCCAGTTCCTCCAGATCAATAAGTTTGTATTCTAGAAATGCCTCTACAAGTTTGGTAGTTGGATCTTCCACTAGCAACTTATTAGATGTGTTTGGTTCCATATCATGTGGCTGATCTTCATCGATCGATCCCATATTGATAAGTTGTGGTTCCTCCCCACTAGTGGTTCTATTCTTATCTAGGTTCATCGGGGTCTTTTCAGCTTAGGTGCTTGATTCCATGTTAATTGGTGTTCCCCTAGGGAAAAGAGCATTAGCACACTTATCCATCCTCACTATCATTGAAAATGTTGTTTGAAGGAGTATTTAAACAAAAAATAAAATATCATTCAATTGGGTCTGATGGATAAAAATTATGACTCTGTAGGGAAGGGGACATACAATGGTCTAATATTTGATCATGACCATGAGTATCTACTACCAGAATCCAAGTAACTGACCCCCCCATATATGGTTGGGAGATCCAAATATTTGGGAACATCCACCCTGGTTGTCACAGCTCTACTGGACCCCGTGCTCACCATCATCCAAAGAAAAGGTCCTGAAGCTACACCCATGGTCATACGGGGATGTGCCTTTTGTATGAGGATATCTTGTGTAGGATAAATGTCAGTTGAAAAACATGGATGACATTGACTAGATCCTAGGAAAAATGAATGGTTTAGACCTTACCTCTAGAGTTTAAGTGAATTCTCCAAGCAACGAGGCTGTAACCTCACCTTCCTCCAAAGGGATTCCCCTATCGAAATCTTATCCCTAAGACTATTATGATCACTTAGGTAAATGGATGCACTCCCCCAGCTTAGCAGTAGATAGTTATGGTATAGATGTTCGATTGACCAGTGCATTCACCCGATCATTCATTGGACATGGTGTGTCCCTGGAATGCATAATGTCTTCTAGATCAGCTACATATCACTCCCACTCTATCTAAGAAACCATAATTTCATCCTTGGACTAGATGATGTTTGGAAGGTTTGATTTGAAAAGGTTAATGTGGTCCCACATCTCATAATCACTAAGGAATTTACTATTCATGTCCTAGGTTTCCCAAGCTGTTGGATAGATAGAATCTTCAGGAATGTCCACACAATGCAGTCACTTCCCAGGAGCTTTGGTATGTATTATGTGGAACCCTCTTGATGGCCTCCCTTCCTCTGGGGTCTTTTTAGTTGGGGTCACTGGGCAGCAGCAGCTACCTTCCATCCACTTCTTCTTAGTGCAGGCTTTGGAATATCTAGCCATGACGCAGCTATAGATCCACTACCGTGATGTGCTTCAAATCTTCCACCACAGCCTGATCTTTCCATTGTCTAACCCTAAACATAGGGTTAAGGGGTCACCCCATCATGAACACGGGTAGTATTTTGTTTCAAAATCTCCCCCAGGTAGGCTCTCACCAAGCTTTTTTCATAGTCCTCAACCATCCCATAAGTGGTGGTAGATGGAGGAAACTCATTCTGTATCTTCATATCCACTCGTGTAAACATGATCCACATCCACCTCATCACATATGGATGATCCTTATGAATTACCCCCAAGTAGAATTTCAGGTTTAACTTATTCATGCACCATAATTTCCTCGCATTGCAATGATAGGTATAGGGCTCATAGATAGGCTCGAGATCTACCCATGCCCACAGAACTCCACCTTAGATGGCTTGGAGTTATGACCAATGCTCCTCAGTTCCCTGACTGTCATAAGTGAATTCTCCCATTGGATGTTAAAATGGATGGAAATTTAATTCCACTACCCAATAGATTTTATTCATCATTATCGATGATGTTTTCTTCATTGAGAAACATCCCAACAGAATTTGAATGTTTGTTCAAAAGTTTAACCCAGGGGAGAGATACAGTTTGGATATTTATTTACCCTCATGTGTGCTGCTCTCTAACTATATAGAATGTTGTATAGTCCTCATATGCATTATGAATTCTTCCCCAAATTATTGTTCCATAGTACCATGTATAGTTTTTCCATCACGGGGATCCCATGGTTGATGTGCTTCCCCATTTCCAAAATGGATGCCAGGATAAATTTTCTCAGTTGTGCACCCATGTGCACATCCCAAACTGAAAACATCTATATGAAAATGAGTGTGGAGATAAACCAAGCCAACCAAACCACTAGTTGTTGCTTAGTGTTGATGTTTTACCCCCATTTCTTCTATTGGAAATCCAATAGGATTAACCCATAGGAATAATAATTTATGCACTGAACTACCCTTGGATAGGTGGGAAGCCTTTTTGGAAACTTCTTTGGAACCTCCTCTCTGTCATCTAGATGCTTTGATGGGAAATTCCAAAAACATCCAAACCAATGCTTGAAATGGATATCACCCACCAACTGCATATCATCGCCCGACACCAGTTCCATCCACATATTTTCCAATTGTGGCATCTAATCTAGTTCTTGCCATGTTTTTTCTAAGGGAAGGACCTCATCTTATATTTCACCCATTATCAGGATTTCGAAAATATAGTGGAGTTACCAGAGGCTAGAGATGTCCTCCACGTGGTAATGATGGAATGTTTTGGTCCTTAAGGACCACCTACTCAGCATCTCTAATACCATGTGTTTCGATTGGATGATGTAGAATTGTGTGGCCCACAAAGTTTCATATATTCCAACACACCTCATCTCTACTCAAAACTCATCACAAGATGTTCATACCCCATAGGCCCATGTCCATTAATCCATGATATTTCAACCTTGGTGCATGTCCCACTTATTGGTCCACTATTTCTCTAAGTTCACTAATCCTTCCTTGAAAATGATGTGATATTTCAGTGGAGACACATATGGATGAAAATCCTTCCCATTTACATTTTTACATTGTTGGGAAGTCATATGGTAGTCATAAGAATATAATCCTTCCATTTATGAATGTCAGTATCTCTAAACCACTAATATTGGCAAGACGTGCTTTCGAACTAGTATGTTGGTTCATCCATTCTTTCTTTGGGAATGAAAACATCATCCCTCAGACTGAAACCATACAAAAAAATATAATGGAGAGGGGGTATTCCATTTTTTTATTCCCACCATAGATCCACCAAAGACTCATGATTTGAATGATTCCGCACAAATTCTCTAAGCTCAGGATTGTTCGTCATGTCTTCCCTTCGATCATCATCCGCAGGGACCTCCTAAGTAGATTCTTTGTTGCCCATTTCTTCCTAATACATTATCATTTTTTGTTCTATTTTCATGAATACCATTCAAAAATCATGTTATCAAAGAAAAACTCGTAGAGAAAACGATTGCAGAGCCTTGAAGGAATCGGTGTACTTCACAGTGAAACAAAATATCGTGATGCACCAGTTCTCAAAATAACATTTGTGGAGCACTAATTTGAGGAACCATGTTCAAGAAGATCATTTGTTGAGTGTGATAGAGCTTCACGATTCAAGATCTTGGGCACAAGCTTAGTGAGAAAGATACAAAAAAGAGGGGCCCTCATGCTGAATTTATAGGTGAAAACTTCACAAGCTTCGCGGTTCCTTTGACTTCCCTGATCTTCGTGGAAATCTCACCCCATGTTCCACATGCCCTCATCATGAGACAACTTCATGATCTACATATTTTCGGAAAACTACCCTCCGAATATAAACCTCATTTATTCCTTAGCTCTCATTATGAGGGTGGGGGGGGGATTTTTTGGCACCAAAATCTATGCACAAAATAGATCAAGGATAGAACAAAAATCACCAAAGGGCTTGCCTCACAAAACCCAATTGCAAAGCCCTATGCCACCTAGAATGGTGAAAAGAAAAAATATTGCCTCTTCTATAACCACAGGTGAGTAGTGAAAAAAGTCTCTGAAAGTCGAATGAACACCATGACCACCGCAGTGTAACAACAGAAGCCTCTGTGAGTCTAAAAAATACCACGACCAATGATGGGTAAAGACAGAATCCTCTACGAGTCTGACAGATCTGCCTCCCATCACAAAGCACCATTAGCTTCAAGATGTGTCCTTTAAGCACAATGATAGATAGTGACTCTAAATACATGGATCACTCCCACCATAAATGATCAATACCATAACCTTTAACCTTTTGAACTCTTGATTTGAGAAGCACCCTTTGCTCTGCAAACCATTGAGAATATACATCACCCAAGGTACCTGAGCATTGTGAACTAACTTTCCCTTTTGACCTATTTAACTGCGCTTCCACTAGGGATGGACTTCACAAATACCAATAGCTATCGTGAAGGTAGGAGTCCCTTCTGGGCACTCAGGGCATCACGAAGCATTCAAACGTCATGAAACAACCTCCAAGAACTTGTAGATTCCATGCCTCAGATGGGTCTCTATACTTCACGAAGTTTATCCCTCCACAATGACCCCATATTCCATGATTTTTGAAGCACCTTAATTCATAAAGACCCCCTATTCCAAAAAAAGTAGATCTCCATGATGCCCCTCTTAGTGATGCCTTCTTCTTCACGAACCCTCTCCCCATGCAGCCCTCCAAGACCATACGAAGTGATTTCCGGGCTCTCGAGTGGTGATTCTTGTTACATTTCCTTACCATATGATTCTTTTCATTAGTACAATAACATATATTTATTATTCACATAGATACGCTAATATAGACCACTCAATTGACCACTCATCCACCCCATTAACACTAGGCATTGGTCATTCCTTCCCTTCCCCAAGTGATGTTGGTGCAAGTTATATAAGGACAAGGGGTGAGGATTGTATCCCCATCGTCTAAGATGTAGGATGTTAAACTACCAAGAACCCACGTCCTTATAAAATGAAATTAAACTATGATAAATGCATGCTTGGAAGGTTTGAGTGAATCTGACAGGGTATGGGTACCAACGCCCTCCCGCTCTCTATTTCCCTTTGGTCATTGTCACGATGTGTGCCTTGGGAAGACTCCATGTATCCTCAAACCACCTTGATAGGGTACTTCATGTACAATGGTCATATCCTCCATGTACATCGGGACACCCTCTTCTAGATTCCCTCTTGTAGTAAGTCCCAATCCCAAAATCCTTAGGCCTCAAACCATGTGTAATCACCACACCACCTTTCTTGGTCACGCCTCTTGTGACATGATCGTTAGGTCTATTTATGCCTCTTGATTCTCACATCGTGCATGAAACACATGGGAATAGATTA
This sequence comes from Viscum album, assembly GCA_963277665.1. NCBI lineage: Eukaryota > Viridiplantae > Streptophyta > Magnoliopsida > Santalales > Viscaceae > Viscum > Viscum album. The sequence continues at coordinate 1,038,837,462 of OY728123.1, read as the reverse complement.
TTAATCAACCATAACATCCTATTCAGTCTGCTAAACATGAATAATCCCCATTCCCCTCCTCACCAAAGTACATGGACATTGATCATTGTCCTCTAAACTAGGTATGTAGGAAGCCTCCTGGAGGTTCATGCCCATTTCTCCCCATCATCCATATGTTCTGTTTGTTTATCATTAGTTTATTGCATGCCCGTCATGATGTTAAAATATATTCTATCTCAAACGATGTGGGTTTTGATTCCCATCAAATGGGATACGTATGACGCATCCATGAGGTTCAACCCCAACCCCAACTGTAAACATTGGTGCTCTCTTCTAGGGATGTGACCTCCTAATGTGAAATCTTCACTTTTGGTAACACATTACCCAAATCTGCCTCCCTGAGGTGTCTTGATACCCTCAGGTAACTAGCCATTCATAATCCCCACACTTCATAATCCTCTATCCAAGAGTGTCACTCTAGCGATAAGTTGTTAATGATGAATAAGCCCCCTCATGTCTTCAGGTCCCTATCATTTGTTTAAAACCTTACCCATTTCCCTATTATTGAAAAACATAGACTTTTATTCCCAGCCCTGGAATACGTTGGAAACCTTATTGAGTTTTAACACCATCAATCATGTTCTATATTGGTAGTTCTGTAAATCCTTTTTGTTTTAGGAGGACCATCCCATAACATGGGGGGTTCCACTTCTTTTTTCCCCTATCCATGCATCCATTTTGTCAAGACACCTCCTCAGGTGACTCATCACCCCGTTCTTAAACTATGTGGAATTTGATTCCAATCCACTACTATACATTGGAAGCCTCATGGAGGTTCAATACCATCACTCATTTCCCAACCCAGTCTCTCCTTCAAGCTTTTTTGTTTTTGGAGGATCATTCCCTAACCTGGGGGTTCCACTTCCTTTAGGCCCCCATCTAAGTTTCCATTCTCACATTCCACCTCCTCAGGTGACTCATCTAACTATTCCAAAACTAAATGGAATTTGATTCCCTACCATGAGGTTATGTAGGAAACCTCCCTAAGGGTCAAGCATATAACCTTCATCTTCATGCCGGTTCCACCTCCATTAATTCAATCCTTCAAAACTCCCTCTATTATCCATCCTAATTTTACCTAGGATGCCACATCTTGGTGAGGTCATTCCACTGATATGGGAATTCAACCATGCATAAGCCCCAACTATTTTTTCCATCAAATCACCATTCTTGTGGTAGAGTAACCTCATTTCTTAGAATACTAACCATGAATAAGACCCAAAATATCTCTAGGTCTTTTTCCTTTGTGAAAATACCAATTCCATGTATCATACTCTCGAACTATGTGGCTTTTAATCTCTTTTGGGAACATAAGAAGGCTCCATGAGGTACAATCCTAATCAATGGTAACACTTGGTCTCCCCTTTGTCAGGAACCATCTCCTCTGATTCGCCTTTTGTGGTTTCTAGACCAGACTTCACAGTGTAAAACCTTTCCCTTTGTAGGAAATTCCATACTAGGACCATCCTCATTGGGATTTTTGATCTATCCATCTGGTAAACCATCAAGGTGCGCCCTTCTAGGGATGTACCCATCTGATACAATCTCATTAGTGTTCTGATCAATCTTATCCATATATTCTAGATGTTAAACTCAGTTCCTTCCCCATGTGAAACATGGTAAGCTGATGAAAACCTCAGAGGCATGCCTCTGGAATAAGATACCACATGATCGACATGGGAAGCCTTAGGTTTCTATGACCTTGAGAATTCCTCTTATGGAGAAGAATATATTTTCTCTAGTATTCTAGTGTCATGACATGTCACTGATTCCTCATCATGACTACACTCCTAACTGAAGGTCACTTCCATGACATGAACCTTGGGAATGACTGAAAAAATAAGTATAAATAGCCAACGTCCACAAAGAGATGGAACCAGGAAGAGATTCACAAACAACATCTTAATCATTAAGGGAGAACCGAACTAGGAGATGAATTCTGAGGAGGAATCCACTAAAGGAGAAACTAGATTCCCATCATCCCATTTTGATAAATAATTAAACATCACAAAACTGGTGATGAATTCAACCTTTCATTGGCAAGAGAGAATGTGGGGAAACAGATGGAGTGTCTCCCCATGAATGGTGCATGCCCCGAACAAAGCGTCAGAAATAGAAATATTGAGATTTTAAGGGAGAATGAACAAAAATAATTGGAGAAAATCTAAAAATTGTGAACATAACATGAATTTTTGTGAAAAACTCACTCCATGCAATAAATCCTCTAGAACATCAATTTTCTCTTGAAACAATCATGTATAAACTTTAATATCACTGAAACATGAAACTCATCATGTAACCTAGGTAAAAGTGGAGGTTATGTGGCATGGGAAGTAGGTGATGCCTCTTTATATAGAATTTAATACCTTTTAATGAACCTTGGGATCAACTTACCCTTTATAAAAATACACATTACCCCATCCAAGGAGATATTATAAGAAAAATATGGTCACCTAGCTCAAATGAAAGGTCTTTCCATCAGTTATCTACATATTTTTTCCTAACTTAGTGCTACCCTCCTGTGTTGAGGAATCATTTTTAACATATAAACCACCAATTTTACCAATTATGGTCCTAATAATTTATTATAACTTACTTCATTAGAACTTTCTAGAGCCCGATACCACTTTCCATATATTTCCTCAAAGGGTCAATCTGAATAATAGATCAAAAACTGCTATTATAAAAGATTATACTGAAGAATGATATTTATCCTAACTTAATAATATAATGGGAAATATCATTGAATATTCTATAAAATAAGAATTTTATACTCAAAATTTATATCTGAAAGTGGTTGAAAAACTATACTGAGATTTAATTCTATACCCATCAACTTCTGAAGTCCATTCCAAAAAATTGATGTAAATATAGAATCATGAATGGATACATCTAAGAATGGAAATCTATATAACCATTCTATCTACTTATGAAAATTTTAAAAATGCTTATCTTAATACATAATATCTTAAATAGGGATAATGCAAATATTTTTACTCATGATCAATAATAACCAAAATCTCATTATTACACTAATATTTATTTGGATATCTAACTATAAAATCCACAAATATGTTCTCTCATCTCCTTTAATGAATTGAAAAAGGCCGAGGCATCCCCTTAATTAGTTTTTGTTCTATATTATCCTACAAAAAATTCAAAAAATTCATGGTAAAATCATCTTTATCCTTATTTATAACATCTCACTAAAATTTTTCCTAATTTTCTATGTATATCTTAGTGCGGCTAGGATGAACATAAATTTGAGAACTATGAGATTCACATAACAATTCCTTATCCCATTTAGAATCACTCATAACTCATAAACTCTTCCAAAATTGAATAAAATCTTCTCCATCAACATTAAAATCAGGAAAATTATTTTTTTTTACCAATTCTATTATTTCATGCAAACAATGAGCTTTCTTCCAAGCCTCCTTAATTTTTATGAAAAAAATGATTAAACTAATACCTGATCAAAACAGAAAAGAGTTTCTACCTGAAAAATTTCAAGGATAAAATTTATTATAACATAAACTAATGGAACTTGTTCCAATAATAGAATAGTTAACGATTTATTATATTTTTGACTCAAGGTGTCTGATCCTTTGTTTGTTTTACCTAGATCATAGTGAATTGTGAAATCATATTACATAATAATTTCTATCCATCTTCTCTGTATCATGTTAAATTATATTTGAGTGAATATGTAATTTAATGATTTATAATAAGTATATATTTCAAATTTCATCCTATATACCTTATGAATCAATAATTTTTAAGCAAAAACTACTATCACCTTAGCAAGTTCATGTGTGGTATAATTCTACTAATGAGGTTTCAATTAACGAGATGCATACAAATAACCCAATAATTATATATCAAGATTCAACCAAGGCCCTTTAAAAAATAATTAATTTCAATAAAAAACTCCCAATATATATATAATGCATAATAAATGAGAGTTAAAAAATAATTTTTCAATTCCTAAAAACATTCATCGCATTCCTTAATCCAGATAAACATAACTCTTTTTCCAGTTAACGTGGCTAGTGGTCTATATAATCAAGAGTTTTTTCCAAAAATCCATCTATAGATGCAGTTTAATCCAAGAATACATAGAATATTAATGAAATTTATTAATATTGGATAAAATTATATAAATTAATTCTTAATATGATAAACTATTATTATATCCGTAGAAATAATATATCAAAGGAATTAAATCTCTTGAAAAAATTCACATTTTCTCACTTTTCCATAAGCATGTTTTCTTTTAAAATATTCTAAGAAATGCTTATATATTTCCAATAATATTCTTATATTTTATAATATAACAGAATGTTAGTGATAAATACAACAGGAAATTTATCCAAATACTCATGGAAAACTCTATTAATTAAATATATAAATAAAATAGCAGCACTTTCTATCACAAAAGGAATAACCACAAATTCATAATAGAAATTCTTAGTCCTAAATTCCATATTCATAGTGAAATATTCCTTTAATATTAGTATGTGTTACTTGAACCTGAGATCAATATTTGAAAAATACCATGATCCTCAAAGCCGATAAAAAAGTTAATGATATGAGGCAACTTATGTATATTTATAATAGTAATGTTTTTGAGGAATATATAATAAATGGAAAGTCTCATAGAACCATCATTTTTTTAATTAAAAAATTTGGATCATCCTATAGTGAAGTGCAAGGATGGATGAAACCCCTATCAAGTAACTCATTTAACTAGTTATTAAATTTTAATAACTCAAATAAAACCATTTTATGAGGTTTTTTTATATGAGCTTAACATCAAGAACCAAGACAATAATAATTTCAACCTATAAATCATGAATAAAACTAGAAAAATCATTAGGAAATAAATACATATAATCATTTACATTTATTACACCACTAATTTTAATAGTTTCCTTTATTTATATAATATTATAAAGAAAAAATTCACTCCAATATTTATGTAGCTTCTCAGCTTATTTATTAAGGAATTGTTTGACTTTTCAGTATGTTAAAGACAAAAACAACCACCAAAGGTGAAACTGCAGTATTTTTTGTTGTAATAATGGAAATGGTATAACATATAAATGGATTTCATAGTGTTATTACCAAATACATATAATGGTAATATTGATATTTGGTTTATTATTGGTCATTTAACTAAAATTGTACATTTTCTACCCATTTGAGACACTATGTTTTTGGATAAGATTTATAGAATTTATGTTAAAAAATTGTCTTGTTACAGGAGTCACTCACCCTATTTTATCTGATCATGATCCTATATTTTTATCAAATATTTTTATAGGGATTTAAAATTTATTGGTATTGAATAAAATTTCATTACTTCTTTTCATCCACAATATAATGGATAATTGAAGTGAAAAATTCATACTTTGAAACATATGATTCATGCTTAATTATTGGATTATCAAGGAAGTTTAGGTTAGTATATTTAATTTATGAAATTTTCATATAATAATAGTTTTAATTATAGTATACATTTGAAACATTTTGAGGCATTATATAGAAAGAGACGTCAAACTCCAACATATTGGGATGAAATCAGTGAAAGAACTTTTTGGTACTAAAATCGGTATAATATAAGTTTGAGAAGTTAAATATGATGAGTTAAAATATGATAGAATCTTATAGTTGATATAGAATATATTAAAATGATCTATAGAAATATCTATCATTTGAGGTAGGAGATATTGTCTTTCTTAAAGTAAGACGTTGAATATTTTTATGTGTTTTCGAATGAATGGAAAATTAAGTCCATGGTATGTTGGTCAATATGAAATAATATATAAATGGGGATCACTTTCAAAATTATTTTCCATACACTTATATTTATTTTAGGTAAATGTTTTATTTCATTATTTTTTTCAACGAAATATGTACCTAATGAATCTAAAATTTTGGGATATAAAGTAGTAAAATTAGAAGAAATATATCTTATGGTGAAAATATAGTTCAGATTATAGATCTTTAAGAGTTTTTTATAGAATAAGTTTCTTCACATGTTTAAGGTTTTATAGATGTTCCTTATAAATGAATAAGTATCATGAGATTCAAAAAAAATATGATGGAAAATACACTCGCTTGTTTAAGCAGTGAATAAAATTGTGAGGATGTACATTATTAAATAGATAAGAAAGTGAAAATAGGTAATATTAATAATAAATAAAATTTATAACTTATTAATATTTTTATAATATTTTATGGATTCATAATCACTATAATAATTTTAGTTAATTTTTCAGTCAATAAAATATATGGTTTTATTCCAACTAGATTTTTTTCTATAAATTATATAGTTTTATAAAAAAGTTAAAAATATAAACATATGAAATTTAAATTGATTAAATGAGATTAATTTTTATATCATTATTTTACATATTTTTAAGGGTTATTTGTTTTGTATTTTCTTAAAAGATTGATTTTTGAGTGAATCATGCAAAGTACACTTTTTTATAAAAATTGACATTTCATTACCAGTATTTATAGTGTCCCACACTATTTTTGATTGGTTTTAAAGTAAATTTAGAAATATTTTATTAAAAATAATCCAATTAATTCAATATTATTCAAAATTATACTTTATTATACTCTAAATTAATTTTTAATATAAAAAACATATTTTTCTAATACAATTGGTTTCATTGAATTTTTCACGCTTATATTAAAACTAATTTCCACCACTTTTAAGAATAGATTCTTGAAAAAATATATTTTATATTTTCAATATTAAGGAATAAATTTTTAAATATATTCAATTACATTTTTTTCATATTGAATGGTTTTTATGGTAAACAATAGTTACCACTATAAAGGGAAAACTAGTTAATTGAGGTAAAAACTAAGTGATATGGTCAAAAAATAATATATTCGATAATATTTGTGAAACTATTATGACCATTATCCCCTTATATTTTAAGTTTTATAGTTTTTAGGAACAATACCATGAATTGGAATTTATATTATTTTAAAACATTGAATAATTACATTTTTTCTCCTCCCCTCACTTATAAAAGGGAACTCCCTTATCATATATTATTCACATACCTTGAGAATTTTAGATCAGTAAATCCCTACCCAAAAACATAACCAACATACCTCTTTACATTTTAGAGGTTATTCTCACACCAAACTTCCAAACCAAGAAGTCTTAAGGTGTAATCCAATTATGTTTTTGAAACAAAAGGTATAACACTTAATCAGGTATTTTTATGTTTATTTCTCTTTATACATATTTAAAATATTATTTAACCAAGCTAATATATAACATAAGTAACTTCAATATACTAAAACGTTGTTATGTTTATTTCACAACCATTTTTCGTCTCTTTTTTCTATCCAATGGTAAATGAGAGCTTCACTCAAGTGTACGTGTGGACTACCATCTCTATGAAGTGATGTATTTCATTTTCCCTTTACACATCACTTGGATGGTTATGAAGATATAATTAATGAATATAAAAGTATATGAAAGTATCATTACTCATCAAATATAATATATTACTTGAATTCTTACCCATCCATTTTAAAATGATAATGTCATTTGTGCGTAGAAGTTCACTACCACATTCTCTAATTAATGTAATATTATTCATGATAACCTTAGATGAATTAGTCAAAAATTGAATCTAATACATAAACTAGATGTTTATAAAATTTTTAAGATTAGATAGATAATGTAACACTAATTTTTTTTTACCATGATCAGTGAACTAAATTTATTTTTAGGTTATAGTACGAACAACACCAAAATTTCCAACAGGAACATATGTGATTTAATAACTATATAATATATTTTATTTTATGCTCTTATTTTTCATGAATTATTAATGAAATTTTAATAAGGAATTTTAATATTTATAATAATTTTAACTATTTAATTAATTTATTTAATAAAAATTTGGGGGTTTTTTAAAGAACTCATTTTGGGAAAAATGAATTAAAACCGCTGAATTAAAAGGTTTAATTTGAGTTATAAAAATATGGAAGATTTTATTTATGCTAACACAGGGACATGATGATTTTTAAGGATAAAATGTTCTACCTATACAAGGGAGGGGTTTTTTGGTTCTATATAATGGTAATATAAGGATTTATGTCATCGTGTAAGGGAAACCCATGGATTTCAATGGTTGCATAAGGGTAAGGTTTTGACAGCGTAACGATACCCATGGAATTCAGGTGCTATGTAATGGTAGAGTGGGATACATAATGGTAGCCTCAATTTTTCATTCTCTATGTAAGATAATTTCACTATTTCATAAATTCATTATTTCCTCTTCAGAGTGGTACCCATGTATTTCAATCACTATAAAAAGATAATGTTGGTTACATAAATTTAATACAAGGGCTATGAAAATGTAATAATTCTTATGTAAGGGTAGGAAATCGATTCATAAAGGAACCATCAAATTTTGAAGTGGATCATAATGGTAACATGGTTTTTCTGAAGAATACATAAGGGTTTTCAGACCACCACTTCTACACTGTTTTCACCAATGGTATGTCATAGGGATCATCATGAAACCAAAAAGTAAATCCAAACCCACTAGAGAATTTACACCCACTACACCACATACCATCCTGAAATCATGGAAGAGTACATGGAGTTTAAACCAGATATTGAGGATGTTTTATGGGCTTAATTGTTTACATGTGGCTTGTTGTAGCGTGATTTTGAAGAAAATAGGCTTTGCCATAGGGTTTTCATGAATTATGGAGGTACTCAATATGGATGAAGTGGGTTTTTGATGAATATGTTGGTTGGGCTTTTGGGAAGTTGGCTACAAAATATCCATATAGATCCATGCTGTAGAAAACCAATATAGGGGGTCCTGCACTACAACATTAATGTCCAATCCAAAGAGAGGTTATGTGCTAACATTTCAAACTCTTAATATCATCAGGATATCTATGTAGATACATGAAGACATCAAAATAATAAGTTAAAAAAATAACCTTCAACTAAAAATAATATACGAGGAAATAGGAATAAAGAGACATGGGAAGGTCATTATCCTTTAAGTAGAATAGTACCACTCCTCACAAGAGGGATCATCTCTTGAATAATGGGAGGAATTTGTTTCTTAGTTAGAGATCGATATAGTTTTTTAGATTATTTCTTATATAACCCAATCTACATTTTTTAATTAAAATGTTCATTTTATTATATATATATATATTTATATATCTCACTCACAAACTCTTTCTATATTTCACCACCATGAAATATAATACTAATGGTCATATGTAACTAACCTAAGGAATATCATAGGGGATTAATCTACTATTGAATTACAATCTATGGTTTATATATTCTTTTGATTAATCCAAGAATGGGTTTTGGTGGGTTTAATACTTGTTGTGGTAATCTAAATGTTTACGTAATATTTGAAAACCATTCTCCCTCGATTGAGGAGGTGAATGTATGATGTTATTGGATATTGTTGAGCTCATTATATTTTTACAACTGGGTAGAAGAAGATGTTCAAACCTACTATGGTGTGTGTGCATTATGTAGATTTAAAATTGGATCATGAAGGTTATCCGTAGATGAATCTCTTAGGAATATTACCTTTCTACACTAACCTAAAAACATTATATTTTTCATGTAATATATTTCTAGTCTTGTATTTCATCATCATTGTCCTCATCAATTTCAAAGCATTTATATAATAGAAAAAAACAAAAAAAGTGAAATATGATTAGAGTGTGGTCGAATGTGAACATCCTCTAGTGTGATGACTATAGTCAGCCATTATACTATACAAGGAAAAATATATTATCTTTTACAAATCCCAAGGATAGGTGTGTCAAAAATATGAACCCATTTTTGGGGATCCAGGTGGTTTATCATTCACTTTTCCTTTCACAATTTAAAATAGATTTATTTATTTTTTATAAAAAATATTTAAATCATTTTCCATGATGTATTCTAACTGACTGTATTCTACATATATTTATTACTCATAGGTGTAAAAAAAGAAAGAATGGTTAACAATGATAGAAATTATTAGTTTTAAAGTATTTATGAAAACAAATATGTGATACAATGAAAAATGGAACAAATAACTAGTATGTTTCAAGATAAATGAAAACCTGGGATTATTAAGATAATCCCAAACCTGAGCCAGTAGTGGAAGAAATTTCCCAACTAATTTATTAAAGTGAAGAAACCAAGTAGGCTAAGAAGGAGTTTATTAATGACTTATTCCACCTCTCTCAGAAATATATAGAGGTGATTCTATATAAATATTATCCTACTGATGTATATTATAAGATCAAAAATATTTGGAAGACTTCTAAAATTAATAAAAAGTGAAATATGATCTCCCCATAGTTAAAAAAGTAAAATCTTCACCAAATATGTATCTCTCTCTAGAATTGGTAGAATAATAAACAACACTAGTGGTGGAATTTGAAAAGAATGTAGAGGGTCTTAACTACCTTCCTCTATCTTCTACCACACTACTATGATAGGCACAATCAATTTAAGAATACATTGATGACGAACCAACCCTAAGATATTGTCATTTCATGTACTCATTCTCATTTAATTTTTTGGAAAAAACGATTGAGTATCAGCCCTACTATTTTGAATCTTCAAATTCATCTAAATCATGTTTCTACTTGTATAAAGATGATGAAAATGAATATGCACATGATGAGGAACTCATTGTGCTCCTAGAAGATGTTTAACACTTCTTGGTGGTAATAGATAATGACATCCAACTTTATTTTCTATATGAGACCAATATAGAAGATAATTTTAATAAAGTGGAAGAAATTGATAATGACTCTTCATGTTTTAGTTTAGTTAAAATAAAATTATATTCTGTATTTCCATTGAATTATCCCATTCATGAAACATACCTTATGAATTAATTGGAGAGTGAAGAAGAGTTTGTGAAAGTGATAACCAAGAAGGAGGAGAACTCATAAATCATCTTACCCCCACCATGCAAGATGTACCTCATTTCTATTGTTATGGATTTGGTGAAATCAATCTATAGAGTCCTCAATAAAAAGGAAGAAGTAATGTAATATATAATAAAGAAGTGTTGGTGTTTCAAATCAATGAAACTTCACCCCAAATCATAATTTGGATTATAGTTGTTACTTCTAATCTCGTGGTAGTCAAAACCCTAAGCCCACTTGAGTGGTTGTACTTAGACTTATCACACTTATATTTCACTTAATTTATATGAAATTAGATTATAATTTATTTCTTAGGAATTAGTTTTTTGGATTATATTATGATGTATCCTAATCGCCCTCTATATTTTTTAGCCTTAATGATATGATCTTTACACTTAAATGAGTGATTTTATTTTATAGGTCCACGATGATGGAACAAACTATCCTAAATCTAAGGTAAAAAAGATGGAAGAATTATATAGATTCATTACCATAGGTTTTCACCATTCGATTTATATTTTTACCCCATTCAAATATTTTTTGAGCTTTAAAATATAATTTTCATGCCCACACATATAATTCTCTACTTTAGTTGAATAATCTAGAAGACACGAGTTTCATAGGAATCCAATGATGCCTTGTTATAGATTTAAATGTTAATGATATTGAATGATTAATATAGAGAACTAAATTATTAAAGTTATGAATAGATGTTAATCTGATAAAACATAATTTTAAGGAATTAGTTTATTAATGAAAATGAAATTCACCGACTATTATCATTATTTGAGTTTCAAAAAATCATGTGGATTGGTTTTTTATTATTATCCATTACATGAGTTACTGTCCAAATTTATATGATTCATTTTCATGAGGATTTAATGACCCAATTTTTTCTAATATATCATGGGCATATTTATTGAGATGTCATTGGTCATGCCACCTACTAGAACAAGCAATGTAACTTGTAAAATATATGATTATGAAAAGTGAAATTCAATATGATTGAGAAACTTTTATTGATTTATCCCTTATCATTGAGACAAAAGTTTTCAATTAATCCTTATTTATCCCATAAAATCTCGGAATAACCTTGTTAGAAATGAGCCACATTATAAGACAATTATATCCATTCCCACTCTCCTCATGGTGTATTTCATGATATTATAATGTTGATGCATGTGGGTGAGGGATGACATTGTAGAAGAGATGCAGAATATTTTTAGGAATAAGTGTGGGGGCCCTTTTATGTATTATGAAATTTTCATAATTTATTCATGCTAATTTTATTGTTAATGTTATGGAAAAAAGTGAAAAAATGAAAAAGGAAAGAAAATAAGAAAAATAAGGGGTTTTGAATTTGGAGAATAAAAAATCACCATTACAAGACCAATTATTTTTATCATATGGGGTTTGGTAGTGGATGTGAAATTCATTCCAATAATATATTCCTAAACAATTAAAAATCATGAAAATGTATTTTTCAAAAAATGTATAGGAAGACAAAATTCATGAAGTTTTAAGTCTTTCATTATTTAATCATTGATCATGACCATTATTTTGAGCATGGGAAGAGGGTGTCATCACTTTTTGAAGGTAATATTTCTATTACAATTTACTTTTGATTTTTTGTATTATTATTTAGTGATAAACCTCCTATTTAAGATTTTAAATTTTAACTTCAATACCAACCAAAATTAAGGCTTTGAGTCATAAGAACCTTTATAGAAAAGTCCCAATTATTTCATGTGATTATTATCATTAGGAAGTGGAGAATTTATAACATTTCATGATTATAGAAAAGAGAATGCACTTAGGGTATGATCACAAATCTACTAGAATCTGTTCAATGAAGTGAAATGGGATGAAAATAACTCATAGTTAGGCCTTTTACGACCTATCCCCTAGGTTCTGTGCTATGACTACCCAGAGCCTGCCTCCAAAAGGCTAGTGGCTAGAGGATAGTGGTGAGTAGTAATATCCCACAAAAGGGAAGCATTTTCCCAATAACCTTTACACATGCATGCAACTCCAAGACACATATTCTTGAGAGTAAAAACACTATGTAATGAAAATTCATGCATACCACTATAACCCCACAACAGAGTATGACATAAAGTAAATTATTAAAGAAAAACCAAGAAAGAATACAATCCCACTAAGAAAATAACAACATCAATGTTTGACTTACAATCAAGGGTACTAAATCTGCTATAGGAAGCTGCTGGGATCAAATTGGCTTGTTTGATATCATAAGGCATTGTTTTTTCTTGGTTCCAGTTTTGCCTTTCCCAGGACACCGCCAAAGCATCGGTCGTCGACACAATTCATGACACATGTGGGAAACACCTTTGCAGGGCGTGAGTGAAACAATAAACAGAAGGCACAAAAAAGTAAAATACCACAAAGGAAACACCACTAAGAAGATATAGTCATCTAAACACTGGTATATGTCAACAAAACATATAACAAGAACATCCAGATAAACTATACTCAGGAACTAAGGATAATAAAGTTCCAAAATCATAGCTATCAATAGGACTCTCATCACAGGTTCAAAAGGTAACACACCAAACTAAGAGAAAACATTCCATGAGAAAAAGCCCATGTAGTGGTACACTCCATCAAGAACATCCTAATAGGTCCATCTTGAGTGCTAAGAACCAGAGGTTCAGTCATCGTTGTCTGGTGCCCAATGCAAGACTAAGGAAACCCAAGTGGAGATTCCCTCCCTCAACACTATACATAGATGATGGTGCCCTTCTCCTAACCATCTCGCAACACCTCTGTATCTCCAATAAGAAGTGACCTGCACCTCAGTCCATCGAGGGAGAAGTAGCTTCTATCTAGGTATCATTATCATCAAGTATATGGGACCGCTCCTTGTAACTGTGTCCAACAACAGAGGGATCTCCAACTCCAAGGGTGGAACCGCTCCCTTCCGCAACATGAGATGGTGGAGTGGAACTCTTGAAGTGACGAATTGCACCGTGATCCTACATGGGAGTATGACTCATGAAGGACCCGCAACCTGATCCCATAGGGTAGTACGAATTTGTATAATGAGGACCCACACCCTACCCTATAAGGGAGTACCACTCAGTGACTAGAGGACACGTACCCCAATATGATAGGGAAGTGCTACCTCTTTTAGTTCATTTAGTTTAAGGGATCCATTCCCTTATACGTCAAGGGATTACAAACCCCAGGCTAGAGGACCCTCTCCCTGGAATGATAGCGGAGTACCGAATCTATCAAAAAATTAAATATGGAGGACCCACACCATGGAATGACAGGGGAGTACTGACTCCTATAATAGAGGAACCGCACCCTACCCAGTAGGGGAGTACCTACTCTATTGGTATGATAATTATGAAGGACTCTCACTCTAGTCCAAAAGAGGTGTACATACTCTACCTTCATAGGCATCATGTGAAAAAACTACCCAAAGGTAACGAACCCGTGACCATGGAATGGGGAGTCTCGTCTCCACCTTAGTAGGGAGGTTGGGAATACTCACACCCTAGACCATTAGGGTAGTACCTATTCTATATTCAAACCATTAGGACATCAATATAATTCCACAAAAAACTCACACAATTTATTTTAAAATGACAATCTCATAGCAAGGGTCCCATCATCGTAGACAGATCATCAAACAAATTATTATTTGGAAGTTACACGTGTTTTACTAGAATTTGGCTGGTAGGATCCAGGCCACGTCGGACAGACATGACCCAATTCGCCAGGTTGGACCTGACCCTCTAGATCGACCCAGCCTTACCCTTCTAGGCTCACCTCGATCCGGTGGATCGACCCACCACGGCTGGGCCTGGGCGGTCAGCCACCCAGGCCTCCCCGTAGCCCGGTACACTCGGTCCTACCTGTGTCGAGTGGGCTTGCCTCCTCTAGTGTGCGGGTCGGCTGCGTGCCACGTCACTAGGTGCAAAGAGGTGTGTCACCCCCATCTTGTTGGTTTGCTCACATAGTCTGGGAATCATGAACACGGACTGACCGCGTGCGTCTAGTCACATGGCACCACTGTGGTCAATGTTATGGGATGCTGCATCTCTCCAACTGTAACACCCATCACGAGATCCCTTGGCCATCATTGTGGGTGGCCAATTTCTGTCGCTGCGGTTGGTTGAACTCCACCGCACCGGCACACGGCCCTCGCCAACATTGGTGTGCTGATGGCCTCTTCTGCGGGCCACTGGACTCGCTCCGATGATCCAATTTCTGATTCGGAATATGTTCCGTGATCCTTGGGTCATGTCTTCACTTCCATGTTATTCTATCCATGCCACGATACTTCCCAGTGTAATCCTGTTCGTGCAGTGATATCTACCACACTAATTCAATCCATTGGACACTGTCGTTGTCACACCAACATCGTGTCTTGCCAATTTCATATTTGAAATATCAGATTGTTACTCCAAAGATCGAGTGAGCAATGATCGATCGATCAGAATGTACCGAGTCACAATCCAAATGAACAACGCCCGTGATGAATGAAAAATGGTGGAAAGAGAATGATGAATCAAGAAATATAAATGGACCACGATCGATGTTTGTGTCAATCATTTTTTGTTTCCATTATTAGGGAAATCTAAATCCAACAATTAAAGATAAAAAAGTAGATAATCAATCCCCAAAACAATTCCAAAAAAATGAACCCTTCCACAACAATGAGCAATCCATGGGTCAACCTATTCGTGGCTTGATCCACATTCATCATCAATTCCAAGAATAGGGAAAATATGGAATTGAAATAAAACACCCTACCGAGATCTAGTTCAATCTTTGATTGAGAGAAATTGCATCATCATCATTCGTTGATCCACCACTCTTTTGATCCAAGTCCTAATCTTGATCGTCCAATCCATCGGCATTCATCGGATGTGTATCCCTATCTTTCCTTTAGATGACTTATAAGGCTATGTAAATGGACCTAGAATTTTGAAAAAATCATATTAAAAGAAATATCATGTTGCATCAACAAAAATATTTTCATTATGTTTTTTTATGATGATTCTGTCTGAAACATAAATTTTCTTCTCAACCCACGCCGGTCAAGGTTACTCCCCTCAGAGGGTATAGTTTTTGTTCTAAATGAACTGATTCCCTCAGATTTCTAATCCTGGAAACCATTTGAATGATATTAAAGATCAATGTCCTCCTCCTAATAAATTTTAATTAAAAACTGATCTTTATTCAATGATTTATAATGTGAAAAACCATGCCTCAGATTCACATGCCATTTTACCATGCGATCTTATAATTTTCCCAAATAATTTAGAAAAATAAAATATATAAAATATGGGTCATTAAATTCTCCTCACCTCAGGGATTTTCGTCCCCAAAAAGTAAAATCGTACACTCATGGAAGGAAAACTATCCTCTCCCTACTAGACCACCACACCAATGAGTTCACCAAGGGTCACTGTTATTCTTACAAGAACACACTCAAAGAAAACACCAAGTTCAACTACTCTCATGTACATAATCTACCAGGACAACACTATACCAAAACAGGCACATGTCACTTTAGCTACGACAAGTGGGAAAGCACCAAGAGTCACTGTCCATTTGATGTCATGGGGTCTGGTGGCTCCCCACCACTCTATCCTAACATAGATACTGAAGGAACCCTATATCTCACATCCACCACAGGATAAACTATACAATAGCCTCCACAAGTGTCATGAATTCGCTGTTGGCTGGTATCACGTAGGGATTATTCACCAATGAAACAGGGTAGCCTAATAGTGAACACTAGGTCTTACTAGCCCTCTCTCTGCATGTCATATGCAAGAGTCTCTCCTATGCTACATGGGTTTCCTTTTTCACTGAAAAAGGAATCCTCGTTTCATCATTGCGGACACACAACACCCTTTTCCTAAAACAATGAATCTAGGTGTGAACGATTGTAGTCCATACCAATAATGATGTCATAATTCCTTGATACTACGACTATGATATCCCCACCATAACTCACACCTACAAGAGTTGGTTCAAACTATTAGTGATAGTGTTTAATCATTAGGTCTCCTCCAAAAAGAGTCTCTAAGCATGAGGGTAATGTCCATGGTTTGACAGGAACCTCAAAGTCTCAATAAAACTCACAGAAAAAGTAGAAATACTAGCACTGGTGTGCATTAATGCAGTAGAAAAAGAAAAGACATAGGACGTACATTGGAACTCTCCTGAAGCATCTGGGTCATAAGCCATTGAAGCATGCATCTGTCCCCACCCAAATCCTATAGCTCCCAGAGCCTGGAGCAGACCACCTAGGGGTGGTGGGGGCAACGCTAAAAACTGCATGCGACCTCCTTCTACTCTTCCTGCTCCTCTGAATCACCTTCTATCTTGCAGAACTCATTTCCCCAAGTGCTGTCTATATAAGGTTAGCCCATAATCCATATCTCTCTCATCATCTCAGTGGGTTGGAAAATCTCTAGCAATATTCCCCTATCCGTCACAAGAGTAACATTGCTTCTCCTCCAATAGATATATTCCTTGATATTTCTCTTGCGCCACTGACCCACACATCTGAGTTCGAACATGGGTATGAATCATGTGCTATGACCATAGAGAATGTTATCTTCTAGATCTTGAAGATTCCCCTAACTCAAAACCTCTGCTTTGGCTCAAATCCAACTATTCTACTACTAGGAAACTTTCAACTACCAGAGATCAGTCCAGTACTCCGACATAGGTGGGAATATTTAGCAGAATCAGAGAACCCCTGCTATATTAGCATAATACCTACTCAAATGTATCAGATTTGGAAAACGGGTCTAACACCATGTCCAAGGAGTACCTTGAAAATTCTGTGAACCTCCCTAAAAACTCTTCCACTATCATGTTGCCCTATCGAAACAGCAGAAGCTCCATTATATGCACTAAACTGAAAGTGTCTTGGAAAAAATCTTCCCAGAAGAGTCATTCAAACTACTCCCAAGTGCGTGTTGCCTCATTATGAGACTGCTTCACTAAGATCCACTATCTTCTAGTTCATCCCTTAATAAGGCTCGAGACTAGGACCACCATCTAATCGAGTGGTGTCCTCACTAATCGAAAAACTTGAGTGACTGCCTCAAACCAGTCATCTACTACCTAGGGGATTGGATCCCCCTAGTATCCCAAACGTCGCTACAAATGGAACTCATTTAGTGCACTCTGCCTACACGAATCCTCATCCTGAATTGACAGTGTAACATGCTGATCTATGGGTGCTGGAAACACGGGAAGACTACTCATAGAAAACACCTCAGATCCAGTGTCCATGCATTGAGGCCTCCATACGGGGTGGATCATCATCACGATCATGGTGTTGAATCCAAACTGAATGTCATCGTGGTTGCTTCCATAAATGGATCAAGATGAACCATGATTAATTGAGTATATCTAGAGAGATTACTCAAGAAGGACATGGGAAAAAGAAATAATTCCAATATGATGCATGTATCATTTATATCCCAGTATCCTTTGTTCTAATGTACCAAGTAAAAAATCTAGTTATCGGAGTCCTAGTGAATGGATATGGTTGCTACCACACCAAAACTAGAATCTATGGCCTGAGATCCAAACTCAAAACATCTTAACACTGTCACTATGCTTCCCAAACCTAGCTCACAAACTCCTTTTTCCAATGTGGAACCAAACCAACCTTTAATACCACTCTATCACAACCAGTCCCCTGGGGCCTATTCTGTGACTACCCTATGTCTGCCTCAAATAGGATAGGGGTTTGAGACTAGCGCCGAGTAGGAATATCTGACAAATGGAAATAATTTTACTAATAAGCAACACACTCAAATACAATTCCAATCCATATAGACAGGAGAGTAAAACACTATTTAATGAAAATGCAGTCATACCATTATAACCCCACAATAAAGTACGACAGAAGGTAGAGAAGTACAGAAAAACGATCCAGAATACAAGCCCACTAAAAAAAGACATCTGAAAAGTACGACCTGTAAACAAGGGTACTAAAGCTGCTGTAGGAAGCTCTCAGAAACAACATGGCTCATATGATCTCACAAGGATCCGTTTGTTCATGGTCCTAATCTTTCTCTACCTAGGACTCTGCTAAAGCATCAGTCATCTTCATAAGACTGACACATGTGGGAAACACTCATGCAGGGCATGAGTAAGACAATACTCAGTAGGGCACCCTAAAACAGAAAGTAAAAGACAACAAAGAAAACACCACTAAGAAGATACAATAATATCAACAAATGTATATGAAAATAACACATATAATAAGAACATCAAGATATAATCTTCTCAGGTACTAAGAATCATAAGGCCCCAACCTCATAACCAGCGACTGGATTCTCATCGCATGTTTGAAATCTTACACAAATAATAAGGGGAACACATTTCCCGAGATAAATCCTGTATAGGGGTACAATCGATCAGGAACATCCTACTAGATCTAGCTCCAATGCTCATAACAAAAGGTTCAATCATCGTTGTCTTGTTCCCAAAACAAGACTATGGAAACCTAAGTAGAGAGGCCCTCCCTCACCACTGTACATAGATGAAGGATCCATAATCCTAACCAGCTCAGGATACCTCTACCACTCTTATAAGGTGTGACCGAACCTGAGTCCATCGAGTGAGAACTAGATCCTATCTAGGTATCTTTCTCATCAAGTGGATGGGACCATTCCTCATAACTATTTTTGATAGCTGAGGGATCTCTAAATCCAAGGTAGGACCCACTCCTCGCTATAACTTGGGACGATGGAGTGAAACTACGGAAGTGAGGACCCACACGCTGATCCTACGGGGGAGTAAAAATCACGATGGACCTACACCCTGATCCCAAAGGAGAATATGACTTCGTATAATGGGGACTTCCACCCTACTTGGTAGGGGAGTACTACTCAGTCACTATAGGACCCACACTCTAGTATGACAGGGAAGTACAGAGTTTTTCAGTATGTTTGGTATGTGGGAACCACACCCTTGTACATCAGGGGAGTACCAACCCAAGGAAAGAGGACCTACTCCCTTACAAGACAGAGGAGTACCGACTCTACCCAAACATTGTGTATGGAGGACCCACAAGCTGGAATGATAGGTGAGTAATAACTCCTATATTAGAGGAAACACACCCTACCTAGTAAGGGAGTACCTACTCTATTGGTAAGATAATTATGGAGGACCCTTGACATAGTCACATAGGGTAGTACCTATTATAGATTCATAAAAATCATGTGGAAAACTACCCAAAGGAATCAAAACCAAACCCACGACTTGGTGAGTCTGGTCTCCACCCATGTAGAGATGTAGGGAATACCCCCTGCCCAAGACCGTTAGGAGAGTACCTATTATAAATAAAAACAATTATGTTATATTAAAACTTCCACAAAACTCACATAATTCATCTCAAAATAGCTGCCTCATCGTAAGGGTCCCAAAACTATGGACGGATCGTCAAACAGACTCTCCTTTTAGAAGTTACATGGGTTTAAGTGGAAAGGGGTCAGCGGGGTTCGAGCCCAGTCAGGTCAACCTAATTCTACCTGAACTGGAGGTATGTTGACCAGACTTGACCTATGGTCCTGACCAGACCTGTGGACCTGACCCAAAACATTGGGTCGACCCAAACCACCTTGGTGGGGCCTGACCCAATATGGTGGCCCAAGCCGCCCTGACTGGGCCTTGGCGGTTCGGCACATCAGGTCACCCCGTAGCCCAGTTCACCTAGTCTGGCCCATGTTGAGTGGTCTGGTCTGCTCCTGCAGGCATCTCATCCACATTCCACGTCACCTGGTGCAAAAGGGTGTGCTACCCCTATCACTATTTTCTTCTCACACATACCGAGAATCTCGCACCCGGCCCAGTCACATGCATTTGGTCACACAACGCGGTTGCGGTCAACTCGGTAGGCCACCGCGTCTTTCCACCCATGGCACCTTCTGTGGGTTCCCATGGTTGTTGTTGTAGGCAGCTTATTTCCACAACAACACACACAGTTTCTATCACACCGGTGGCCTATTCTGCAAGCCACCTCACTCACTTCGGTGGTCCAATTTCTGATCCATAAGATGTTTCACGATCCACATGTCCCCATCTTCACTATCATGGGCTTCGATCCATGATAGGATCCTTACCTTTGTAAAGTTGTTCGAGTGATGATATCTCACACACCGCTTCAATCCATTAGATACATTCATCATCTCGCTACTATTGTGTCATGCTGATTCTAAAGTTTCAATATCAGATCATTGCACCAAAGATCGAGTGTGTATTGATCAATTGACCACAAAGTGTCAAGTCGCGGGCCAAATGAAGAAATCCTGCAATGAACGAAGAATGGGGGAAATAAAAGAATCAATCAACAAATAAGAGTGGACCACAATATATTTTCTTGTTGATCATGGTTCATTTTCATTAGTAGGGAAATCAAAATCTAAAAAAAAGGATAAAAAATTACATACAAAATCCCCAAAACAATTCTCCAAAAAGGAACCCTCTCTCAAGAATGAGCGATCCACAGATCAACTTATGCATTAGGTGATATGTATTCGTCATCAATTCCAAGAATTGGGATAATATGGAATTGAAATAACACACTCAACTAGGATCCGGTTCTATTTATGATAGAGATCAATTTAATCATTGTCATTCGTCAATCTACCCCTTTTTTGATCTAAGTCCTCCTATTGATCTACCAATTCATAAGCATTCTTTGGATGCAGCTCCTTCCCCTTGGTTCAGAATACATTCAGGGTCATGGAAATAAATTTATAATTTTGAAAAAATTAAAATTAAAAGAAACCCCACATTGGATCAACACAAATATTTTTATTATATATTTTTTAATGATTACATCCAAACCATAACTTTCACTCTTGACCTGTACCAGCAGAGGTTAGACCCTGCCTAAAGTAAAGTCACCATTCTGAATGGAACCGTGCCCCCAAATTTGTAATCTGGTAAAAAATTTAAATGATATTAAAGTTCAATGTTTTCCACCTGGGCACTTTTAATTAAAAACTAAAAATTATTCAATGATTTATTCTGGGAACACCGGGCCTTGGAATCGCATGCTATCTCAATGTGCAGTCTCAAAATTTTCACAAATATGTTTGAAAAATAAATTCATGAAAAATTAGGGTCATTACAAGTTCTAACAAAAAATTTTATGTTTAATAATAATAAATTAATAAACATGAATGAATGAAATGAAAAGATTCACATTTACAATGTGAAAAATTAAAATACATATGTTAATTGTCTCTTCGAAAAATGTGAATAAGAATTGATATTTTATATAGAACTTGAATGCTTATTTTAACATTGATAATGATTTTATTTGTATGATTTTGAATTTAAATATTGGTAAAACGTTATTTCTATTTGATTTATTATTGAGATTCAATTCATGAGGAAAATGATATATCGTGTGTAGGGGTATTTGGTTCACTCATTTTTCATCCAATATTTTTTAAATTTTAATAGTTATTTTAATGTTTTTAATCATTTTTCCCATGTAATTAATTTATTAAAATGACGGTGATTTTCAATTATAGAATTAATTTTCAGAGAATGGAATAGAAAATATTGAATTTAAAATATTAATTTGTAATAAGAAAATTTGGATGTTTTTGTTTACCCATACTCCTAGTCTAGGTGCTGTTTAAGGGTAAAATATTCTACCTACATGTAGTAGAGTTTTTCTGGGGAAACATAAGGGTAATGTACATATTTTAAGTGTTGTTAAAGGGCAAACTATTTATTTCAAAGTCTACATAAAGGTAATATGGTTACTGTGTAAGGGTACGTATTGATTTCAAGAACAACGTAAATGCAAAGTAGACTGCATGAAAGGTACCCACAATTTTTCATACTCTATATAAAGGGAAGTTTACCATTGAGTAAATGTAAGGTTGTTGCTATCGAATGGTACCAAGGTATCTCAAGCACTGTGTAAAGGTAATGTAGGATTCATAAAGCTAATACACGAGTGATGTAAATGTAATAAAGGATATATAAGGTTTGGAATATTATACATAATGGTACCTAATATTTTGTTTCATAATGATGGGATTATTTTTCTGAAATATATTTATGGGTAAAATAATTCTACAAAAGGGTTGTTGGACCACCTCTTATAAATCGTTTCCCAAAAAACTACCCCGCACAGATCAAAATGGATGTTGAAAGGAAAGATAGAGCCATTAGATAATTCACAACACTAACACCACCTGAGATCCTCACATCATGGATGAAACCACAAAGTTCAAAATGAATATATAGGTTGTGTTGTTGGATAAAATTCCACACTATGGAATATTGTAGTCAAAGTTTTAAGGTAAGAGGATACAACATAGGTTTTTCATGTGCTGTTCAGGTTCTATAAATGGAATTAGCTGGTTCTTGAAGAAGATGGAGGTTATTCCATGGGAAAATTGGATACATCATAGCCTTACAGAGACCGACAAAGGGAAATAAATAAAGGATGTGTTACAAATAAAAATTCATGTCCATTCATATATAGGTTTTTCATTGAAATATCATAGACCCAATATTTGTGGGATATCCATGTAGATACACATAGAGATCCAAATCAAAAGTTAAAATTGGAAACTTTTATAGAAAGTAAGACCCGAGGGAATGTTAATGGGTGGAGATGGGTAATCCTTTACCTATAAATATAGGGGTGATACACCACAAAAGAGTGTCATCACTTGACCAAATGGAGGAGGCAACTTCTTAGTTATATTTTTCAATAGTTTTTATTTTTTTTTCACTTTTGACCCATTATTCATGTTTTTTTGGAAGTTTTTATTATATTCTCTCTCTCTCTCTATGTCCACCATGGTCTCTAATTGTAATTTTTATGACTAACTAAACCAAGTAATATTCTTGGGGAGTAATATGGGGTTGAACAATAGTCTATGGTTTATATCTACTTCCATTCAAAGCAATAATGATTTTATATGGGTGTAATCCTTGTTGTGGTTATCCAAATGATATCTTATTATTATATAACCATTATACCTTTATTGAGTAGGGGGTTTTAAGGTATGAGAGGAAATTATTTATTAAAATTTACATTCATATTTGTGGTAGAAGAAGTTTTTTACACATATGATAGAGTGTGTTCATTATTTAGATTTAAAATATGA
Organism: Viscum album; assembly: GCA_963277665.1. Taxonomy (NCBI): domain Eukaryota; kingdom Viridiplantae; phylum Streptophyta; class Magnoliopsida; order Santalales; family Viscaceae; genus Viscum; species Viscum album. The sequence continues at coordinate 1,038,813,313 of OY728123.1, read as the reverse complement.
TGATGAAGGTTCTCCATAGATGAATGTATCAGGAGAATTTAATTTCCATTCTAACATGCATATATACTATTTTTGATGGAATATTGGAATATTTTTTGGATTTCAATTTTAGTCTCCCTATCTTTTCCTTAGTTTTCATAAAATAGAAAACCCAAACAATTATATTGAGTGAACTAAGATTAGTGTGTGAACGAATGTGAAGCTCTTCAAGAGGGACGACCCTAGTAATCCACTATTCTTCCCTGAAAAATAGAATCTTTTTGCACCACCCTATTGTAGTCAAGTCAAAAATTGAAAAAAATGGGGTGCAAGAGAATGCAACACTAATCACAGTTCACTTATTATAGTTCATAGAAAATTTCTTTTTTACGAAAGATAAAACAAATATGGGGGAATGATAAGGAAATGTAAGAGTAAAAATATATTCCATGAAAAATGAATATATAAAATTTACTGTAGAACGGAATTGAAAATGATGAATTTGAATGTTTAATTTATATTATAAAAATTTATAAGTTTTTATTTACCCTTACACAGGGACCTAGAGCTTCATAAGATTAAATAGTTCTACCAATATGATAGAGATATTTTTAGGTTCCACATAAGGGTAATATAAGGATTTAAGGTGGTACATCAGGGTAACCGATGGATATCAAAGGCTATGTAAGGGTAAGGCTGTCATTGTGTAAGGGTACCAATTGATTTGAGGCATCGTATAAAGTTAAAGAAGGTGATGTGAAGGTACCCTTAGTTTTTCTTAAACAGTATAAAGGAAAGGTTAACGCTATGTAAAGGTAAGGTTTCTAGTACATAAGGGTACCATAGGATTTCAGGTACTTTATAATGGTAAAGAAGGCTATGAAATTTTAATGAAATGTCTATGTAAAATAAATAAAGGGTTTGTAAGGATTGGAAGCTACCACATAAAAGTAAAATTGTTTTTATAAAGGATACATAAGGGTAAAACAAGACTATATGAGGGTTTTTGGAGCTCCAATTATACAATGTTTTTGGCATTTTTATTCAATAAAGATCACTTTGGAAGCTAAAATGGAATTCAGATCCATCAGGGAATTAAATCCCACTACTCTATAGGTCAACCTTACATCATAGAAGAAATTGTGAAGTTAAAAATAGGGATTAAGGTTGTGTCATGGGATGAGTTTCTACACTGTGGCCTATTGTAGCTCGAGTTTCAAAAATCGAGGCTATACAATAGTGTTTTCATGCACTATAGAGGTTCCAAAAATTCCATTAGATTATGTTTTCAGAATATAGAGGGATTGTCATTCTAAATTTCTCTATTTCCTATCCATGAATATCCACAAAGAGGAAAACCAATCGATGATGAGGGGAACTAGAAAATTATTCTTTATACTATAGAGTGGTTTTGTGAGAAAATATCAAACAACTGATATCATTGAGATATCAAGGTGGATATATAAAGATATCCAAATATGTAGTTTAAAAAGGAGACTTTGACAAAAAATGAATCGAGGAATGCTATGTAAATTGTGATGGGCTGATATTTTTCCTATAAATAACGGGGTTCTACACCACAAAGGACGTATCATATATTGACCAAAGGGAGGAGGTGACTGCTTATATAGTGACTCGATATTAATTTACACGGATATTACATCCTTTTAGATGAATATTTAGTATATTGAAAAAAAAAATAAATTCCTGAGAATATTAAGAGTTTAGTGTCTTTGGTAACATGGAAGAAAAATATTATATCCTAGTAAAATATCTTCAATATCACCCATAAAGATCTACTCCTTTATTAATTTTATGTAAAATCTCACTTCATAACCTAGATAAAGGAAACATAAGAAAAATGAGATATTAGACGAATAGTATGGGTAAATATAAGAAATGTATAAGCATAACATGAAGTAATAGGGTATAGAACTTGGGCATAATATTTGAAGATGACACCCTACATATTGGAGATTATAATAAATATTGGCAGTTTATAAGACACATATCAAAAAAGAATAATGACCATAGGTCATGAAAGAATAACATAGTAATAAGACATGGAATTTGTGTAATGAACATTGGTTTATAACATTGTGAACAAGTATGATTAGAAACAAGTTTAATCATTCTGTTAAGGACATGAAATCAGGCCACAACATCAACTTGTGGACATGCAACCAGGTCCATGTATAAATTGTGAACATGTAATCAGGATAAAATTTATCCTTATTGACATGAAACTAGGTACATGCATAACATTGTGAACATGTAATTAGGTTCATGCATAACATTATGACCATTTAATGTGGTTCACTAATAACATTGTGAACATGAAATCAGGTTCACATAAAAACTTATAGACAAGTAATCAAGTTCACACACAACAACATGAACATGTAATCATGTTTACACATAATAATTTTGATCATTTGGCATCCATAACTACCCAATTCGTTGGAGAGATATATAGTTCCCACCCTTCACATAGAAAAATCATAATACATGGTCTATAGGATAATAAAAATTGCATCATATCATGAACCATAAAAGGATATGTGTTTCATAGACAATAATCATAGCACATGAAATGAAATTCTTATGGTTAACATTTCATCACATAATAACCTATAGAAAATATGAAGTTTTCCTAATAATTTCATTAATGAATAACCCAAGAAATGAATTAGGATTCAAAAGTGTATGAACTGTGGAAGAGAAATATTTTTCAAATGAATAGCTCCATCAAAACATAAACCATTCAAAAAATAATATGAATGGATAATTTGGATCATTTCCTAGAATGGAATGAGTAACATAAGTGTATGTCATCTTAGATGTAAAATAATTTGGAAATACCTTTCACAAACATTTCTTGAGTAAAATATCCTTTATTCTTTGAAAATGGATTTTGACACATAAAACCCTTTTAAAATCATTTAATTATAAAATACCTTGAACAATTATAAAGAAGACTTGAAATCATTTGAAAAAACTCTTTCCTTGAAAACTTATAAAATGATCTTTAAAATATTTTAAAGCACAATTTTCGTTGAATAAAAATTGAATACATATAATGAAATATTGAATCTTTTTTAATACCATTTCAAGGAAAATACTTTGAAAACATGTCAATAAGGATTGAAAACATTTTGAAAACAAATTTCCTTGAAAATTTATAAAATAAGCTTCAAAAAATTTTGAAAATAATTTTCAATGAAAAATTATTTTAATAAATATCTCATAGTGATTAAGTATTCAATAATGAAAAGGAATATTTAAATAGATTAAGGTGGGTAAATCTATACATTTCGTATGAGGTAATAAGAACACTCCTTTTGCATGGTAAAAAGGTTAGAAAAATGTATTTTTTGGAAAAATAATAATAACCCTTTGTAGAGATTGGTAAAAGAAAAAAAGGGTAAAAATTTATTTTATATATTATAATATTTTGGTATAATATTCCTGGGAACCCTTTTTAGAAATCATATATTTCTAACTGAAGAGAGGATAAAGTTGGGCTTTCATAAAAACACATTATTAACTATCTTACGGACCAAATAGTAGAAAAATGGTACCAATACATGAGTATTTCATGAATAACTAGAGGATACTAAAGGTTATAAATTTCATGAGATATGGTTTATAATATCTAAAAAAAGGATTCGTAAATATAAACAATCATGAAAAGCGGTGAGACTGTTTCAATAAACACTTATCACATGGTAACTTGGGATTGCACCCTACATGAAAGAAACGAAAATTAAATGAAGACTAATATATAATGAAAATATTGAGATTTATGATATATAATGTAAAATTGATGTATATACACCTCAAAATGGATTTTGGCACATAACAAAACATGAGTCTCAAAGAAGGAAAATTGATACAGAACTATTTTACTGATTTTGTAACTTTTAAAACATAAACCCCATGAAATAATGATCATATAATGTACATGTAAATAGCCATTATTTTAATAATAATAATCATAGAATAATTCCATTTGTATTATACACAACACACAAAAGGAATGGGTGGTGAATAAAGGATGGATCTTGCCAAAAAAGTGAGATAAATTCCCTTACCATGTGTCTTGACTCTCTTTGTATTCATAAAAGCTTCATGTATAATAAATATAATTTATTATAGATATTTTATAGAAGAATAGTCTTCTATATAATACCATATATGGTTTAGTTATGACATTATATTACCCTCTTGTTAATGATCCTATGTGAAGGTTTCACTTCGGGTAATATTCACTTTATTCTTCACATGAGTCTTAATTTGTTATATATTTTCTCCTTATACTTATATAATGATTTCTAGAATGTAAAAATGATATAAATATCATTAATATATTTTATATGTGTATTATAATAATAAATATCATAAATAAGTATGAAATGGAATACACTGTTCATGGAGACTGAAAGTCGTACGTACGCATGAATGCTGTTTCCATTTTAATTGTCGTATTGAATGAATTTTTAAAATGATATATATATATATATATGTATATATATAATTATTAAAATTGAATTAATATATCTTATATATCATATAATGTCTCTAAAACCATCCTTAATACATTCTATGTTGTGTTTGAACAAATCACATCGCTTTGAGGGGCTGTAGTCCACACATAAATAAAATCATCTTATTAACACCTAATGGAAATTAGAAAAGAAATGTGATGTAAAAGAGAATAAATAAGATTAAAAAAATAATAAATATCATATATACCATATATAAATATATTTTGCATCATAATGGACACCATGATAGGTGATAATGGAAAAATGAACAATCATCGTTTTGTGAGGTAGTAGTTCACCGTACACCGAAATAATATGTTTGTTACCAATTAGATTGAGGTATGTGTAAGTGTAGGTAAAATAATTACATAAAAAAATCATAATATATTTATTATACTGGGTTTTCTATATTATAATGTAAAAGAAAATTTTTTAGTGGTGGAGAATGAAAATGAAACTAGAGATCATGAGAGAAGACATTACCTATTAATCAGGTAACTTCTTTTGGTTTGTGCCAAAAGGATTCATTTTATGACTTTTTGAGAAAATAGAAGATAAAAAAGGGGAGTTTAGGTAATTTTGGAAATTATTTTAGAACTTTTTTGGTGATCCACGGTTCATGGGAGTTTTGAGGAAGTGTTATATGTGGTGTCCTTTTATAGGGAAGGATAAGGACACACTTAGAATTTTTAAAAACAAGTTAGTTGTACACATGTTCTTACCAAACAATGTCATAAAAACCAACCCAAATAATTAATAGAAGTTTTATGGGAAAAATATTTCCATAAAATCAGTTTTGGAAAAGTGGATAGGTCATTTGGGCCCATAATATTAATGTTTAGTCCCTAATTAATCTAAATTTGACCATAATCGCTACGATTAATTTTAATCACTTTTACCAATTATTTTCATCTAAAATAAGTTGATATTAATAGAATATAAATATTATACTGATTAAAATGTTGCATATTTGTTTTTTGAAATTAAATTCACAAAATCAAAAAATTCAGATTAATTCCAATCCCACAAACGTGACGAAAAAAGCGGGTTTTTAAAGTAAAACGTTCAAAAGTTTATTATGATTTTATATCAAATTTAAAAGTGAAATTGATTTTAATGAAATGAATTCTATGAAAATATTTATTCATGATCTAATGTTACCTTAAAAAAATTAAAATATAATTTAACATTAATTATTTTTTAAATGAAAAGGCAGTTTGAAACTAAAAAACTGTATTTTTCAATATTCATCAAAAAATGAAGTTCCTCACAAAAACACCAAAATTAACCCTAATATAATTTCCGAATTATAAATTAGAAAATTAAGTTTATTTTATAAAATTCAATTTCTATATTTTCCAAAAAATAATTTTTTTTCATAGAAGGACCTGAAGTATTGTTCAGACGAGGAAATAATATTTTTAAGCATATAAGGACTTTACTAAAAATTATATCTTTAATTATAAATATATTTTATTTATATAAAATAAGTATAATAAATATTAGAAAAGTTTTTATTACCATTAATATAACAAAATTTAAAGGATAGGTTATAATTGTCTCGATTAAATAAATTTCACAATAAAATGATGTCTCGTAGAAACATTGTGTTTGTGTTCAATGTACGCAAAGTCGAAATTGCATGTTACACAAGACAAGTCAGTATTATGTGTAGCTCAAGAAAACTTAGTGTAATGTGAACTAAATGTTTGACTTAGCATTTTTAATATACATATATATGAACTATTTCTAGTTCCATGTAAAATAATAATTATTAAAAATAAAAATTAATTTGAAAAAATATATTTTATAAAATCTCGAGGTGTTTCATTCTACCCCCTATAAAATTAATTTCACCCTTGAAATTCATCTAGGTTATCAAAGGGTTTATCATTTAACGATTCATTCATAGAAACCAACATTGTAAAAATGAATACTAAAACTTCCCTTATAAAGGGGAAGTCAAAAACATAATGGTTACCCAAAGTAACTCATAATGAGAATACTATATAGGAGAACCTAGGTGGAAAGAGAAAACATAGACAAGGAAGAGAAATCTTACCGTCATGTTCTAATGGAGAGTGATAGAGAACTAGGCCAGGAAAAATTTTGCAATCACAAATCTAGAAATCTGTGATGCCCTAAGGGACCTTCTAATTTATCGAAAATTAAGGTACTAAGACCAAATTTTTAGCATGAATATCCTTTTTCATAATGGTGAAGAATATTTATAAAAATATATACTTTCATGATTTTAGGACAACATCACCTTTTTTGTTCATTGGTCCACCTCACATATTTTTCTAAAAAAGGATAATTTTTCAGTGTTGAAGTACTAAAAAATCATTAGATCCATGATATGACATCCCATTTGTCATCAGTTATCCTTAACACAGTGAAGTTTTAATAGGTTATCCAATATATATAAATCCTCATGCAGAGATATAATACTTTTATCTAACTAACTTCAATAGATGTTTAACTTAAAATTCCATAAATGGTCAACGTTATAATCCTTCCAAAAGATTAAAATTAAAGGATTTGGAACCAATGTCATGAAATTGGATTAAAATTGATCCCCCATGTGTCACAATGTACCACTTGGTTGACACATACAAACATGTGAGTACCTTAATCATATATTCCACTGAAACATGGTAACAGACTTAATTACCATAAATCATTTTGGAAAACATGTATGCTTCCTTATTCCAATGATTGTTGGATATATCCATTAAATCCAAGAAGTTTCAAACTTCTTCCTGGATGACATATACCACTTTTTCAATAATCTATTCCATGGTACTCCATACCATCCAATTAACTTATTCATACCCATCATATGTTTATCCAAAAATCATTATATCAATTTCAGTCATGAATTAATGGTTACCTTACCATAATCCAAATATCACTTTTCTATGTATTCAATATCATTAAACAAATAATTTTCAATCCTTAATTAAATCTTACATTAAAAATACTTATATATTTCATGATTCATATTACATAAACTTTGAATTCCAAAGCATAAGTACTTAATTAATCCATCTTTATTCTTAAACTATTACTCATTCATCATAAACTTATTCCTCAATACTTCTTTTATAGAATATGAAATATGAATCTTGTATTAAGGTTCCTTCACCTCAATCTAATCATGGTTCCTATGATTAATTTTAACAATAATGAAAAACATCATATAACTTTCAAATTTCGTTTGTGGTCTCTTTATCTTTAGAAGCATAACCAATACTAATATCACCTTCCTGATTCTCTTTATGGGATTTCCACTTGGGAAATAGATTTTCATAATGCACATATTTTCCACATATGAAGAATTCAATTTTAATGAAGTTAGTTATATTCATATCCATTGACTAAAACTAGAAATCACATGGTGAGAAACACATATCATATAATAATACCACATAATCATGAAAAATTACTTATAGGATGTCTAAATAAAGACTACTACATTTAATCGATGACACAACATTATTATCCTATTTTATTCTTAACCAACTTCTATTTAATTCCTTCATGATGGTTCTTGAAGAGTGAGTGAATTCCCAAATCATATCTCATGGGAGTGTCAAACTAGGTGTGAAACAAGTCCCATTTTCATGTACTAGATTACCTCAAGTCAGGCCCGAAACATCTTATCAGAGTTGCTACCCCTAAGTACATCTGTGCCATAGTGACATCCAATTGTAGTATCCAGACAAGGATGTATTTCTAGGAAGCCACTCACTCTATCCTTTACCACAATTCCAGGATATCTTTCTAAATGTTAACCCATCCTTATACTTATCCTTAGAGACACCCCTATACATATCTTTTGAAATATACATAGGGATATCACAAAATTTTTCCCATCCTACTTTCTAAATAATGACTAAACCATTCATTTGATACCAACTATAGTGACCCAGGATTAACATACAAGTATTTTTCATCATTTTTAGTTTAATATTTAGTACATTAAAAAAATACATTACTGAGGACCATAATAGTTTTTTATCTTTTGAAACATGGAAACAAAATCTTCTATCCTGGTGAAAGATCACCAACATCTCCCATAAAGATATAAAGCTTTAGTACTTCTACATAATACCATTATTCATATCCTAGATAAAGGAAACATAAGAAAGGGGTGAGATCAGATTCTTATTAAGGGTAAATAAACGAAATATGTAATGATAACATGACAAAATTGTTTTTGTAACATGATCATCATATTTAATGATCATACCCTGCATATTAGAGATCATAATCAATATTCACTGTTTGTTAGAAATAGATCATAAGAGAATTATGAGCATAGGTAATTAAATCATAACATAGTAATAAGACATGGAATTTGTGGCATTAACATTAGTTTATAATGTTGTGAACATGTTTATGTAGAAATTGGTTTACACATTAGGATAAGGACATGAAATCAGGCCCAACATCAACTTGTGAACATGAAAATAGGTCCACACATAACATTGTGAATGTGTAATCTGGTTCACCCATAACCTTATGGACATGAAACCATGTCCATTAATAACATTGTGACCATGTACTTAGGTTAATGCATAACATTGTGAATATGTAATTAGGTTCACTCATAACATTGTGAACATGTAATCAAGTTCTCCCAAAATCTTAAGGACTTGTAACCAGGTCCATACATTATATTGGAAACATGTAATTAGGTTCAAGCATAACATTTATACTCATGCGTCCTACATCATTACCAAGTCCATTAGAGGGATATATATGTCCCACACATCACATAAAAAATCATATATACATTTTCCATATGATAATAAAACTTGAATCATATCATGACCCATAAAAGTTGAAGGGTTTCATAGGAAACAATAATAACTCATGAAATTAAATGGGAGTCATTAACATTTCATCACATCATTAACTATGGACAATATATAGGTTTCCTAATCATTTCATTAAAGCATAACACATCAAAATAAATGGGATTCAAAATCATATGACTCGTGGAAGTGAAACAGTTTTCATAAGAATAACTCCATCAAAACATAAACCATTCAAGAAATAATATGAATGGAACCTTTATATAATTTCCAAGAAAGGCTTGTGAAATATCAATGGATTTAATATTATATGGAAAATAATTTTGGAATATCTTTCTGAAACTTTTCTTGAGGAAAATATCCTTTATTATTTGAAAAAGGATTTTCAACACATAAGACCATTTGGAAATCATTTTCATAGAATATACTTTAAAAATTTTATATAAAATACGAGAAATCATTTTTAAAACCCTTTTCATTGAAACCTTATTAAATAAGCTTAAAAACATTTTAAAAACAATTTTATATTAAAACACTTAAATAACATATAACTAAATATTTAATTTTTTTGAAATCCTTTTTACTTGAAAACATAAGAAAGAATATTGAAAATGTTTTAAAAACAATTTTATTGAAAATAAATTGAAAATATCTAAATATGGATTTGAAACATTTTGAAAACAATTTTCCTTGAAAATATATATAATAATATTGAAAATGTTTTGAAAACAATTTTCCATGAAAATTAATTTCAAAATCATTATCTTAAATATTATCCTTTTAAAAATGAAAATGAAGCTTAAAAGAGATTATGATGGGTAAATCCTTACATTCAATGTGAATTAAAAACGGAAATCCTTTTCCATGGTAAAAATGTTTCAAAAATTTCTTGTTTATAAAGCATAAAGGATATTCCTTTTAAGAAATTGGTAAAATAAAAAGAGGGTAAACTTTTCATTTAAGTATTATAGGATAATGGTATAATATTCTCCAGAACCCTTCTTATAATTCATATATTTCCAAACGAAAGGAGGGTAATGTCGGGCATTCATAAAACAAAGTTTTGGCAATATTATGGACCAATGTATAGAAAAATGGTATGAATACCTGAGTATGTCATTAATAACTAGAGGATAAGAGAAGTCTTGAATTTATTGAGATATGTGTTATATGATTTTATAAAAATAATCATAAATTTAAACAATAACTAGATGTAATGAGATGGTTTCAATAAACTATTATCCCTCAATGACTTGGGATAATACACTCTATGTACAAAAAGGAAATGACATGAAGCATATAATATCATGAATATATGGAGATTCGTTATATTTAACGTAAAATGGATATATATACACCTCTAAACAAATTTAGGTGCATAACAAAACATGAATCTCGAAGATATAATGTTGAGACAAAACTATTTTACCGATTTGGAAACTTTTGAAACACAAACCACATAATAAAATATCAAAGAATGGATATATAAATTCGTATGAATGTTTTTATTATAATCATAGAATACATCCATTTTTAGAATACACACCACACAAAAGGAATTGGTGGTGAATAACGCATGTATCTCAAAGAAATAAAAAGTGAGACGAAATTCCCTTACCTTTTGTCTTGCCTCTCTTGATACTCATAAAAGCATCCTGTACAATAATTATAAGTTAATTATACATATTTTATAGAATAATAAATATAATACCATACATGGTTTTATTATTACATTATATTACCTTCTTGTTAATGATCATATGTTAAGGCTTCACTTCGGGTAATTGTTCTTTGCATGTATCTTAATTTTTTATAACTTTTTCCAATATACTTATATCATGATTTCCGTAATGTAAAACATAATATAAATATCATTTATATACATTATATATTTATTATAATAATTTTTATCATTAAGAATTATGAAATGGAAAACCCCATTAAATGAGATGGTATGCCGTACGTATGCATGGATGTTGTTTCCATTTTAATTATTGTATTGAATTAAACTATGTAAATGAAATATGTATATATATAAATATAATTATTATAGTAGAATTATTATATAATATATATTAAATAATATAACTAAACGCATCTTTAATACATTCCATGTCATGTGTGACTGAATCTCATCACTCTGAGGGGGCGGTTGTCCACACTTCCTTAGACAAAATTATCGTATCAACACTAAATGGAAAGTAAAAAATATATGTGTTGTAAAAAAGGAATAATGTAGCTTAAAAACAAAATCAATATCATATATATCGTATATAATTATATTTCCACCATAATTTCTACTATGATAAGTGGTAAAGGAAAAATGAACAATCCTCCTTTCGTGAGGCAATAGTTCGTCGTACACAAAAATAATATGTTCATTTCCCATTAAATGGAGGTGTGTGTAAGTGTAGGTAAAAATATTTTAAAACAAAATCCTTGTATATTTATGTTATTTTTGTTGATATATAAGTATGTAATAGAAAATATTTTAGGGGTTAGATAATGTAAGTGAAATGAGAGATATTGAGAGAAGAGGTTACTTCATAATTGGGTAACTCCTTTTGGTTTGTGAGAAAATGTCACGAAATGATCCTGGGTCAAAACATAACCGTTAAACCAAACTGGTCCTTGATATGTCCTTAGGGGTGTTCCCAACCCCCCTGATATTGTAACCAGTGTCAGGAATCAAACATACTACCAATGGGAATGATTTTGGACCAAAAATAGGATCAAATAATCCACTTAAATAAATAGAAAAATAAGTTATGTTGATAAAAATAAAAACCAGCAACAAAAAGAAAACAAAACTGCACATACCTATATGCAACCTTCTAGGTCACCAACAAACTCAAAACCAAGTTTTCTCTAAGATAGATACAACACTAATGAAACCTGAAACTGAAAAGATAACATAAGGGTGGGCATAGAAATTCTTAGTAGGAAAACACCATAGAATCCATACCTTTCCTTCCATGAAATAGTCCATTAATGATATTTTGAAATACAGATGTAAAAATAGGTTTTCAAAATTTTAATAAAACAAAAAACATTTCTCAATTTTAAAGTCCAACACAAAGATAAATCATTTCTCAAAACCAATTTCCATTTGAAAACAAAAACCAAAATAGGTGATACCAATGTTGTGCTAAAACAAAATAGGTAAAAAGTGGAAACTAGAAATAAACTAGGGCAATGGGAAGTAAATAAGAAATATAAATATTTAAATAACCATGGGTGATACTAAATATATCTAGAAGACCCTTTGATGTACTCAATATGGAACCAACGTCCAAATTATGGTGAAGCTACTATTTCTATAGCCAACTGGTCACCCTAAAATTAACCAAATCTAGTAGTAAAGCCAGCTTGTCCTAACAACCAATCCAGGGGGTACCAACCCATCTAAACATGGTGGATCAGTGACCATCACTTGATCATATAAAATATGACCCGAAACCCATGGTGGTAGTAATACTTTGTATGTAGGAGGCCCTCACAGGTGTGATTCAACTCACAGGTCATCACCTCACTTGCCTACCCCAAACATGGAATCTTCCTATGAATTCACCCATAGAGGGTTACCCTAGATAGGAGTTCCCTCCCCCCCAGACACACATATATATACATTTAAAACATAAAAAGTACCAACCGGGCCATCATCCCATTAGATTATCAAAACCAATTTATAAAAAACTTGGAGTTGTCAACTGGGCCATTAGTATTACATACTCAAATGACTTTACAAAAATATTGAATAATCTCTTTTAAAACAACTCAAAACACCCCCTTTTCATTTTAATAGCCTAACGCGCCTCTAGTCTCCAAACCAAACCCATTTTTGAAACATCACCAAAACTATATTAAACTCCATTTCCACGTTTCCAATTCCAAATTTCCCTTTAAGATCTCCAAATCCAAACACATTTATAAAACCCTTTCCATAATTTGAATAAATTTTGCAACCTCATGAAATCTACCCAACGATCCATTATATCAAAATTAACCAAAGCGTGTTTCAATTTCAAAATCTGCAAAATTTTAAATAAATAATTCTAAATGACATAACACACCACACAAATACCATTTCATGATTTAAGTTCCATTTGAGAAGCTAAGGTGCAAGAAGATAATTATTCTACAGTGTTATATTCACTTAAATGCAAATCCATGTGTGAACCTAGTGGAACCAAGGATGTGTTTTCATCCAATGGAACCCTATAAATTTCATGAAAGATAAAAAAACCATTTCTATTTTCAAAACAACACATCTTTTCACCAAACCCATCAATTTAACATAATCTCAAAAGGTGAAAATTAACATTTTTAAAGACATGGTAATCTTTCCAAAACAGCATTAAATCCATGCCACATAAAAATTTTATATTTCATGGAAAAAGAAAAATTGAAATCTGGAAATCCTAACATAACAATTCAAAGAGGAAAAACCACAAAAATAATCTAATTTCACTATCAAAACCCAATTTAAACTTAACCAGGCACATTCGACACCTACGAACATAAGCACAATTGAATATTTACTTCCAAATCTATTTTTAAAAATTTTTAATATCGATAAAACAAAAAAAATAAAAATACTAAGTGTGTTACCAGGGTGAAAACCATACAAAAATATTTATTAATCAAGATTTACCACTTAATCAAACACATTGGGCTTAAGCATGCTTAGAAATAAACTTAGAACACTTCATGAGCTATATTAACGATTTCTAAAAATCTACCAATGCCATAAAATACTAATTAGATATACCATGATGTAGAGAATAAAAAAATAGTAACTAAAGTAACATAATCACCCCTTGACTGCTTGATAATGGAAGGGGATGGAAACACCAAACTAAAACCAAGATAGAACGTGGACGAACCTCAATGGAAGGAGGAAAAACACCCCACGGACCCATCACATGCCTAAAACAATGAAAAAAACATGAAAATTACAATTTACACCATTAGGGTTTAGAAAACTTAAATAAAAACAATAAATATAAGTAGAAAAACACTGGAGTCGAGGTCGTCGGGCTAGAGAACTCGCGCTAGTGAGCTGGAGGGTGTCGAGAAGGGGAGAACAGTGGAGGCAGGTTCGTACATTGTGTCTGAGGGAGGGGGAGGAAACCAAAGTCTGTCATGCTAGATAGAGTAATGGATATTGATGGTGTGTCGGCTGGAGAGAGGTGTAGAAGGAGGGTGGACTAGGAGGGTAGGGCTGAGCATGCACTGCTGGGAGGAGGGGACCAAGAACGTGAGGGCAGGTCCATAGTTGTGGAGAAGGTCAGCCGGAGCATGGTGGGGTGCGAGAGGTGAGGGGAACCAGTGGGGGGGGGAGCATGCAATAGGAAGGGGGAGGGGGGTTAGGGTTTCTTTTTTTATTTTATAATAATAATAATAATAATAATAACAACAACAATAATAATATTAAAAATGATAATAATAATAATACAACAATAATATTAATATTAATACCATTAATATATTAAGAAAATTTTAATTTTTTATAATAATAATTTTACAATAATAATAATAATATTAATCTTAGTAATAATAATAATATAACATAATATTAAATTTAATAATAATTATTATAAAATCATTATTATTATTAACATAATCACTTAATTTTTATTTCATCTTTATTATTTTCTTTTATTTTTTTTCCATTTAATTTTCATCAAAATCTATTTATTTCATGTGGTGGGAAACTGCACGGTCGCTGAGGCCGACCACATGGTTCCGCCAATCGTGTAGTGCCTGCGCAGTAGTCTGAAACCTGCCAAAAATAACAATACTCAAAAGTTTTATCCCGGAATTAAACCCGATCCTCGATGGGAGAAGCTGAACAAGAAATAGTAAAATAAAATAAATTTAAATGTTAGGGTATGACATTTATCCCCACCAAAGACAGTTTTGACCCTCAAAAAGTCACCCAGCCGAATGATAAAAAAACTTGAATCCATGCCTTATTGAAACTAAGAGGGACCAGAACACAAGAGAACATGAGAACACTAGAGGGTTCTCCCCACCCCCAGAAATAAACTACCACTGAAATTTAACACCCAAAAATACAACCATGGGAGGGGGTGGGGACGCGGGAACTCTCGACTGGTCGAAAATAACTTCTATAGCGCGAGTGAAACAACACCTCTGCTAAAACTTGGAACTCTTGACCCCAGCCAAAAACCCCCAAAACTAGAGAAAATCCTACAAGAGGAACTTAACCCAGGGAGTAAACCAGAGTATAACTAAAATAATCAATTCTTCCATAGGAATATACAAATCAATATGAGAATAGATAAACCGAGATCAAACCATACTGGGGACAAACATACTTGAAGAACGAATGAACGATTCATAAAACCATAATCAGAAAAACAGAACTGTGTGATTACAATAGAACAAGTTAATCACATTCCCCCATTGAAATGTTGGACTTACAATGATAGTAAAACTGTAACAGTTAAAAAAGAGAATGAAAAGACATTAAATATATCACTGCCAACACAGAACACAAAACCTGGACCAAGGCTTCACACCCACCGACAACTCCTAACTTCTTGTGAGCTTCTCCCCCAGACCCGTGGCTTAGGATCTGATGGTTGAAGCCTCTTCTGCCTCATAGTCAGACACTGGATTCCTCCAGTCACAATGTCTTCTTCAGGCGATGCTTCCTACAAAACTTTTCTAGATGAACCAATCACCCACCATGATGACAACTCTACTGAGGGACACAACACAATGGCTTCAAGTGTCCTAAATATCCACACTGATGGCATACAATTGAATTTTCCACTAAATTGGATGCTATAAACACTATAGGGGACTCTGTAGAAATAGGTTCCTCTGGTACACCCTACTGTCCAGATGGGGATCCTTCACGGGTAATTGGATACACTGGATTTCCAACCATCTGCACTATGGAGACCAATTCAGCTAGGAACGCCTCATCCACTAGATACTTGAAATGATGGCCCATATAAGGGAGGACCTACTCCTTGATATCTAGATGAAGAACCCCAATGAAGAGAGAAGTATTCATCAAATCGTGTGATTCTACCTCCGAAGAAAAGGACACAAGTTCCTTGAAATGCTAAACATATGCCTTCATAGTTCGTTGGACTTGTTGAATACACAATTACTCATCCCTTTTCTTCATCATCACCTCTTCAGGTATGAACCGTCAGATAATAAATATTTAAATACATCCCACATCATCGCAACATGCATTGATGGTAGGGAAAACTACTCCCATTCGTTAAGAGATGTACCTTTGAACAGACCAATAGCGACACACACTCTGAAAGCTTTAGGAGTTCCTAATACCCTGAAGACATGCTTGACCTCTTCAAGCCACTTGGCTGCCTCTAACGGACCCCAATCACCCTGAAGGAAAGGTAACATCCGAGAAGGACCAAAACTAGGGCATGCCTTATTAGAAACCATGGGGACCTTTCTGGGTGGCATTTTCTAAACAACATATAAAACACAGATCCAAAACCAATATCCATTAGAAGCAACATCAATGAAATCAACTTCATCCAAAAAAAATCAGCTCAAAACCAAAAAAATACAAACACATAAAAATACTTCCCTTTAATAAACCTCCTTTTGAAAAATAGCTCAAGCCTTTAATTTCAAATAAATAGCCATGAAATCCCATGAACTGACACATGTGGGTCCATCTATTTCATTTGATCACCAATTCCAATAAATTCCTAGATTTTCAAGCCAGAACATTTCCCTTCCAAACCAACTTTACTAATCCCAAAACCATTTAAAAGGAAGAAAATTACTTCAAAAAATCCCATTTCATTTTAAAAAAACACCTACACCAACCAGAGCTAATATAAAACACCACTTACACCAAACTACCAGATAGTGGGACTAGTGGATATTCCCAACTCGGTGACATATAAGTGAGACATTCCCTTGGTAGGAAATAACGCTAAGAGGAACCCGAACTAGGCACTTGGATATCACATGGGCCACTACTACCTAAGAAATCACAAAATGACATCAGCTAACCTCCATTAACATCATTAAATCTAAAACAAACTAGAACTAGACAAGGACTCAATCCCCAAACTACCCATGGAGACTCAAGGTTCCGAATGAGTGAGGTTTCATGACGTCCTTCTCATACCTACCTCCTGAGTCCCAAAAATCCTAATCTTAATCTATTGAACACCCAAAATAACAAGGCCCCCCTCTGATACCATTTTTCTAAAATCCAATCCAAGGTTGACCCTAAATCGGTCACCCGAGCTAGTCTGAGACATGTCTGTAGGGGCATTCCCAATCCCCCCGGGATGGAAACCAGTGCTGGCCATCAAACATACAACCAATGGGAATGATTTAAGCCTAAAACTAGGATCGAATAAACCAAATAGATAAATAGATACATAAATATTGATGATAAAAATAAAAACCACAAGTGGAATGAAAACAAAACTACAAATACCTATATGGGACAATCTATGTCACCCCCAACTCAGAATCAGGTTCTCTTTGAGAGAGATCCATCACTAATGATAACTAAAAGAGAAAAGATAATGTAGGGGTGAGCATCAAAATGCTCTATAGGAGAACACCACAGAATTAATTCCTTTCCTTTAATGAAATATTCCATTAACGCTAATTTGAAATATAGATATAAAAAAGGTTTCTTCACATTTTAATAAAATAATCATTTCTCCATTTTGAAGTGAAACCTAAAGATAAATCATTTTCCAAAACCAACATCCATTTGAAAACAAAAAAAAACATGTGATACCAATGATAAGATATAACAAAAAAGTTAGACAATGCAGACTGGAAATAAAATAGTGAAATGGAACATAAACATGAAATGAAAATAATAAACCATGGGTGATCCTAAACATCCCTAGAATACCGCTGGACGTACTCGGTTCGGAACCACCTATTGGTGTAAGGTGATGATCCTAAGTTTATAATCAACTAGAGACCCAAAAAATAACCATATCGGGTGGAAAATCCTACCTCACCTAACAATCAATCCTAGGGGTACCATCCCATCTAATCGAGATTGATCATAAACTATCACTCGATCATCTATAAGACACCTAAGAACCCATGGTGGTATTAATATTGTGTAAGTAGGAGGCTCTCCACATATGACTCAATTCACAGGTCTTCACCGCACTTGCCTACCCCAAACACAGAAACATCCTTTGTATTCACCCATAAAGGGTTACCCTAGATAGGAGCTACACATATAATTATATATATATACATACATTTCAAACATTAGAAGTTACAACTGGGCCGTCACACCATTTTATTATCAAAACCACTTTATAAAACACTTGGATTTTCCAACTATGCCTTTAGTTTTACATAATCAAATGCCGTTATGAAAATAATGCACAAGATCTTTTAAAACAACTCTATACACAAATTTTGTTTTTTAAAACCCAAACGGGCCTCTAGGTTCCAACCCAATCACATTTTCAAAACATCACCAAAACTATATTATACACTATTTCCGTGCTTCTAATGAAAAATGGGCCTTTAAGATCTCCAAATACAAATACATTTATAAAAACCTTCCAAGAATCTAAATAAATACGACAACCTCATGAAATGTACGCAACTGTCCTTTATACGAAGATTTACCAAAGGAAGTGTCAATTTCCAAATGGATCACGTTTTAAATAATTCATTTGAAATTATATAACATTCCACACACATGCCTTTTCAAGATTTATGTTATATTTGAGAAGATAAGGTGAAAGAAGAGAATTATTATAAAGTGTCAACTTCACATGAATGAAAATCCATGTTTTCACTTAGTGCACCCATGGATGTATTTTCATCCAATGACGCCCACCAAATCACATGAAAGAAAAAAAATGCATTTTTATTTTAAAACCAACACATCATTTCACCAGAACCATCAATTTCCCATAATCTCAAAAGGGTAAAATTGACATTTTTAAAGAAAAGAGAAGTTTCCAAAAAAACATACAATCCACACCACTAAAACACTATTTTTCATATAAAATCCAAAATTAAAATCCAACCAAATTAACATAAAAAATAAAAGGGGAAAACTACAAAAATCATCTAATTTCACTATCAAAACCCAATTTACACTTAACTAGGCACATTCGACACCTACAGACATAATCATAATTGTATATTTAATTCGAAAAATGTCTTAATGAAATTATACTATCGAGAAAACACCAAAATAAATTTACTAAGTGCATTAATAGGGTGAAAAACATATGAATTTTTTAAATAAGATTGAACACTTAGTCAAACACATTGGGTTTAAGAATGCTTAAGAATAAAAAGGGAATACTTCAAGAGATATTTTTAACCAGTTATAAAAATCTATCAACACTATAATATACTAATCAGGTATACAATATATAAGATAATCATGTAAAAATAATAATTTAATTAACATAATCAAAAATATATTGCTTTATAATGGAAAGGAATGGAAACACCTACCTTAATGGAGGAGTAGATGTGGAGGAACCTCATTCGAAGGAGGAACAATGCCCCGCAGACAAATCACACACCCAAAACAATGAGAACAACACGTGAATTACAATTCACACAATTATAGTTTGGCCAACTTATATAAAAACACTAAAGGTAAAAATGAAAACATTAGAGGTGAGGTCGTCGGGCTGGAGAACTCGCACTGATAGGATTGAGGGCTCTGGGATGGGGAGAGCAGTGGAGGCGGGTTCATGCACTGTAATAGAGGGAGGGGGAGGGTTCCAAAGTCTGTAGCGATGGACAAAGTAAATGATATGGAGGGTGTTTGGGATGGCCCATGGCGTAGAAGGAGGGAAGACCAGGTGGGAAGGGCAGAGCATGCGCCGTTGGGAGGAGTGGACTAGGAGGGTGAGGGCGGTGGTCGGGAGCTCAGGAGAAGGTCAGTCCGAGCGTGAAGGGGTGAGAGAGGTGAGGGGAACCGGGGGGGGGGTCTCAGCGTGACACACAACAGGAAGGGGGCATGACATAGGGTTTCTATTTTTTTAATTTTATTATAATAATAAAAAAATGAAAACAAAAAAAACAACAACAACAACAATAATAATAAAATGATAATAATAACAATATAACAAAAATAATAATAATCCCATAAGTATAATAATAATAATTTTAATTTCTTATAATAATAATACTAAAGTAATAATAATAATAATAATAATCTTAGTAAAAATAATAATATAACATAATAATAAATTTTATAATAATAATAATAAAATCATTATTATTATTAAAAAATAATTTAATTTTTATTTCATATTTATTAGTTTTTGTATTTTATTCCCATTTTTTCATCAATATTTATTTATTTCAAGTGGCGGGCAATCGCATGGTCACCCGGGCTGACCACGAGGTTCCACCAAACATGTGGTGCCCACACATTGGTCCGAAACCCACCCAAAATAAAAATCCTCAAATGTTTTAACCCCACGTTCAACCCAAACCTCAAAGAGAGAACCCAAATAAGAAATAATAAAATGACCCTAAATTTAAAAGTCTGGGTGTGAAAAAAAGGGTTTCTCAGAAGGCTTCCCTTCCAATGGGAGGCCACAATGAGTATGGGAGGGAATTTCGGTGCTTATTTGAGTATTTTTTGGGTGATTCAAGGGTCTTGAGATGTGTGAGGAAGGGGGATAGGCGGTTGTCTTTTCTAGGGAAGGGAAAGGACTCATTTTGATATTTTGTAAAGAAGTTAGGTGTAGAAAGTTTCTTACCTAAAAAAGTTATAAAACCCAAATAAAATTGTGAATGGATTATTTATGGTCTAAATATGTCCATAAAAAGGTTTTGGACAAGTGGATAGGTCATTTGGGCCCTAATATTAGTGTTTAGTCCCTAATTATGTTTAATTTGTCCTTAATCACTGTGATTAATTTTAATCACTATTACCAATATTTTCAGTCAAAAATAATGTTGAACTTATTAGACTATAAATATTATACTAATTGAAATTTTCTATTTTTTGTTTTTATAAATTCAATTCACAGAAACAGAAAAATTATGGTTAATGATAATCCAACAAATGTGGCGAGAAAGAAGGTTTTTGTAGTAAAGCACTCAAATGTTTATTAAGTTTTTATATTCAATTTCAATGTAAAATTGATTATAATGACCTAAATTGTATTAATCAATTTAAAAGTTATCTAATTTTACCTCAAAAAAATTAAAATATAATTTAAAATTAATAATTATATAAATGGAAATTTATTTTTTACTTAAAAATCAGTATTTTTTACTATTCATCAAAAAATGAGTATTTTAGAATAATCCCAAAAATTATCCCTAAAATAAGTTTGGAATTATAAATTAAAAAATGAAGTTTTTTTATTAAATTTATTTTTTATATTTTTATAGAAATAATTTTATTGTTTTTCATAGAAGGACATGAAGTGTAGTTTATTTGAATTTTTTTTTAACATATAAACACTTTACTAAAAATTATATATTTCATTATCAATATGTAATATTTATATAAATCCATTATAAAAAACATTTTTAAAATTTTCATTACCATTTATATTAATAAGTTTAACTTCTAGGTCATAATTATTTCGATTAAATAAATTTAACAATAAAATTTTGTGTTGTATAAATATCTGTGTTGTGTGTAACATATGCGAAGTCGGTATTGCTGGTAACTCAAGCCAAGTCAGTATTATGAGTAACACAATCCATGTAGGTATTGTGTGAAAGGAATGTTTGACATAGTGTTTTTAATATATATATATAATAACTTTTTCTAGTGTCAGGTGAAATGAAAAATATAAAAAATATATATTAATTCCAAAAATAATAATTCACAGAATCTCAGGGTGATATAGCTTAGTTATCTTTTATTTTATTGTTTATTTCTCATGTAACTGATTGTGTATATTTTTTATTAAAGTGTTTACACCATTTCTCCCTGTCTCTCCATTGTGAACTCTACTAGTCATGATTATGAGTAACTGAACCATATAATATACAGGGTGAGTAATCCAATGCTGAACTAGAGTGTATAGTATATATTAATTTAGTTTATTCTGAAGATGATTTATTGTGGGTTTAATCAACATTGTAGTTATCAAAAGGTTAACTTCATATTTTATAACCATTCTACGATTATTTAGGAGGTTTATGTATGATGCTATTGGATATTATTGAGTGCACTGTATAATAGTCCAAAATTTTCTTACATGATTATTAGAATATTTTTCATGATAAAAAATATAATAGCATTACAAATATAGGATCCAAAGATTTAATGTCTGGGAAAAATTTGTCTTATACATAAACATTAAATAAAAAAATAAACATTTTTTAATTCCATCCTCTCATTATTCCTAGTGGACCTTATGTTATCTTTATTACATGTAATCACATGAGGATATACATCAATTATAGAGGTGATCTAAAAGCATAGTAAGAGGATGAATAAGGGAAATGAAACAATATAAAATTATTGAGAATCATTATCATCATCAAAAAATAAGATTAGGATTATCATAATCAATATGAGGTAAATAATGGATAAAGTCACGGAATGTCGAAATATATAAAATTGAAACATAATGTATTAGTGGTCAAATAAAACACAAAGTTGTGAACAAAGCTAGAATCATGTTTACACAGAGTGTATGTGCATAATCCTAAAATCAACATTGTGACCAAATTTAGCATCATGTTCACACAAATTTCACATTATATGATGAAATATGTCACATTACCTAATGCATTGGGGGGGGGGGGGGTATATATAATTCTAAACCAACCCATCACATCATAACATTTACATATTCATGCATGACACATAGAACATATAACAAAACTAATCCTAAAAAACTCATATAAATGAATGGGTTTCATAATAATTTATTAAATAATACATTCATGAATAAAAATTGGGGTTACAAAATGAAAAATAGAATAAATATTTGGTATAATAATCCTCAACCCTAAGTAAAGAAGAAACAATCTCAAGAGGAGTCAAGATGCGTTTTTGGAAAGAAGAGTTCTTTTTGAAAAATATTTAAAGATTTTATAAAAAAACAAGAAACATATATATACATTAAAATAAGAGGTTAAAACAATGAAACTATATTTAATAAATGTTAAAATAATATCCTAAAAATATTTCTATGAGGGAGATGGAACCCAATGAAAGGGAGTTCGGTTCGATAATTCTCTTAACTTTATTCTCGCTTCATTTCATTGCTTTTGTGCCTCCTGAATAATGAACATATATTTATGAAAACATTGATATAGAGGTGAATTATAGTCATCCAAAAAACTATTAAGCATCTATAATCATTATATTATATTTCTAAATTTATGTTGAAGAAATTGATTCCTTTTGATTTCATGTTTTCTTAAAATTCTCCCAGTTTTCTTTGATTTCAGTATTTTATCCAGGTTAATTAATTAATAAGTTATAGAAGATTAAAAACATATTTTTAAACACATATATATGATTAATAATTTATTTCTACCATTAATCTAGTTGGTGATATGGAAAAAATTGGAAAAATCCGCATTGGCGGTTAACCAATCATTATCAGGAAAGTTGTCCAAATATGATGAAAAAGAGGTATAAAACATTAATACATTCAAAATATTATTTATAAAAAATGTTAACATAATTAATATATTATTAAAAATTCATCTAAATAAATCTTAGAATATTTTATATTTATGTAATTTGGGAAAAGACAAATATAAAAAATAAAATGAGTGAAGAGTTGAAGAAAATACTCTTTCATCGATGTAGATTCTCTTGTACATCAATACAAATCATTTGATATAGGGTGTTGGATAAATAAATAATTACTTTATGGATTATAATATTATTAAGAGGGTATATTTAGAAAGATATTTAGTTTTGGAATTATTTGGATGAGTGGTTTTCCATGGAGATGGAGAGAGGTTATTTATATTTGAGGAGAGATGTTTTTTAGAATAAAACAATGATTAAAATAATTTATCAAAGGTAAAAATAGTAATAGATAATTTTGGATAATATATATCATATATTAATATAATATAATGATTTTAATACTTTAAATCCTTATTAAAATTATAATTCATTATTTTAGGAAAAAGGAAGGTGGAAAGAATTTTTTTTTCCATTTTAATGATTGAATTTTGAGTTTTTGTATTGGAAAGTTATTTTTTGGTTAGAAATTAATTTTATATTATTATTATGAATCATTTATGAAATAAAATGTATCATAGATGAACCACATGTTCTAGAAGTTATATTTTCATTATTACATCATGAATGACATAAATTGAGTTACACTAGTTATGTGGGAAACGGTATTTTTACCATTCAAAAGAAAATTGATTTATTTTAGAAAATTACAAATGAATCACCCTTAACTAATATAAATTATTATTTAAAAAATGATTATAATTTAACAAAATAAATTTCTAAAATATTTAACATAAATTTTTAATTTAAAAAGAATGAGTTTTAAAAAATACATTAAAATACATTTTATTAAAAATTTGTTTATATTTTATTCATGTTATTAATTAGGCTATATATTTTTTCCATTATAAAATTTATATTTACATAATTTAATCAAGATAAATATTATTTATATCACAATTTATTATTTCTTGGTAAATTTACTATTCCAACGATCATGTTACTACTCCAACCATCAGGTTACTATTCCCAAATATCGTGTTACTATTCCAATTGTCACATTACTATTACAATGGTCACTTTTACTCCTATATATACCATATAATTCATTTCTCAATATTCGACTCAATTCCTTGTAATGTTCTATGTTCTCATTTTCTATAATATTCTTTAGTTTAATAATATTTTTCTTCTTATCTATAGTGTTTACAGTGGGGGTGATGATTCTAGTAGATCAGTGCCATCCTAATTTTTCCCATTTTAGCTTTTCAAATATATTTTTTTTCAATTGAGATGTATGGATGTGTAATTGGTTTCATTACTGATTAATGTGACAATTTTTAGTACTAAAATAAATTCTTTATTTGTTTCTTTGTATTTTTTATGTATATTATATTATATAATATAATACAACTCAAGTTTCTTCTAAAAACCAATATTACTAATAAACCTTGGGTCATTACATTTTTCCCCCATTTATAAAATTTTTCAATGAAATTTCAAATCTTATTCTTAGTTTGGAATAGGTGGAGGTACTTCTGTTTCATGGTTTCCCTGGTTCCCAAGTCACCTATTCATACTTATGCTTCTTACACAACACCTCGACGAGGTGTGCTATCTTTTTGTCTAGTACTTTGTCTATATGTTCAAAGATCATCAATGACTATTCCTCATATAAGAGGTCATTCTACAGTTTTATCACATTTAAATTCCATATATGTTAGGGTTCTGCAATGTACTTCCTCATGAGAGATATGGGGAAAATATCCTGATCATGAGCCAAATTTGGTGGATACACAAGCTGATGATCCACTATACTAATGTGATCAAGGATATCAAGGGGGAAGATGTACCTTGTAATTTTCTTCCCTTTATTTTCAAAATTCACAAATATCTTACATGGTGTTATTCAAAGGAAAAATGTTTCTCCAATATTAAACTCAAAGTACATTTGAAGGCTGTCTTCATACATCATTTTCCAACCTGAAGTAGATTTTATATGTTGTTGGATGGATTTAACCTTCTCTATCATATATTGAAGAAGGTGATGTGAAAGTATCTTTTTTTAACTAAAATTTTCCTGACATGTTTTAATTCTACATCAGTTCCTATAAAAATATTTATATTGATCCATTTGAATACTTGAGTTAAAACTGTTGTTAAATAAAAAATCAACCAATAGGAGATTATAATCCCATCCACCATTAAATTCCATCGAGCTTGCTCTTAGATTATCATTAAATATTTGAATAGTCCTTTCAGCTTGGCCATCAGTTTGGAGGTGAAAGGTCGAGCTAAAATTCAATTCTATACTCAAAGAATGATGAAGATTGGTCTAGAATATTTAGGTGAAATATGGATCATGATCATAGATGATCAAAAGTGTTACTCCAGGAAGCCTCACCACTTCCTTTACATATATGGTGGAAAATGTCTTAAGTGAGAAATCTTCCTAAATAGTAATAAAGTGGGTAGTCTTGGTGAGCCGAACAATAATAAAACTATAATTTAGTTATGTTTTAGCGATGTTTGTTTAAAAAATTGTTAATTTTAAATTTTAGCAATGTTTTTCAGGTAACATTGCTAATTTACAACTTTTCTTGAAAACTATGCAAATTTAGTGATGTTTCCCCAGGAAAATTGTTAATATAGTGATGTTTCTTGAGAAGCGTCACTAAATTAGTTACAATTTCATAGAAACATCTATAATTTAGCGATGTTTGCTCACAAGCATCGCAAAATTGGCAATGTTTTCTTAGAAGTGTCTCTAATTTAGTGACGTTATCTTATAATCATCGCTAATTTTGTGATGTTTCCTCAGATTCGTCTCTAATTTAGCGATGTTTACTTAGTAGAGTCTCTAAATTAGAGATGTACTCTCAGAAGCGTTGCTAAATTAGAAAAGTCTCCTCTGAAGTATCGCTAATTTATCAAAGTTTTCCCATTAGAATCACAAAATTTGCAATATTTTCTTAGAAACGTCACTAATTTTGAGATTTTTGCTGAGAAGCATCACTAATTTTGTGTCTTTTCCTCAGAAATGTTACTAATTTAAATAAATTTTCTTACATTCATCGCTAAATTATCAACATTCTCTCAGAAGCTTTGCTAAATTAGAGACGTTTTCTAATAAGCATTACTAATTTTATGAAGTTTTCATAGATGCGCCACTAGTTTAGTAACGTTTTCTCAGAATCGTTATTACATTAGAGAAGTTTTCTCAGAAGTGCCGGTAATTCATCGATGTTTCCTTAGAAGTTTTGCTAATTTAGAAACCTTTCTTTAGAAGCATTGCTAAATTTACGACATTTTTAGGAAACACCCCTAAAAATATATATATTAATATATCTCATTCCCCTGTATCGATGTATATATATATATTAATATTTATAAACAAATACACATATATTTAAAAATATATATTTATATATAACTCATTTCCCACATCGATGTAAATAAATATTAATATATATTAGTATGTATAAACACAGACACATATATAAACATATATATATATATATACCCACACAATAATATAAATATATATATATATGTATCTATATATATACTCATGTATTTATATATAAAAACACATATTTATTTTAAATTTAGTTATGTTTTTAATAAAACACATCCATTTTAATGACATTTTTATCAGTGTTTAAAAATTTCAGTAACTATGTGTGTGTGTGTGTAAATTTACAATTATAATTATATATATGTACACATATATATTTACACACACACATAAATAGTATAAATAGATAAATAAACATAAAATATAACATATATATTTAAAATATAAAACCTAAAAATATATATACATATATAATATAAATACACACAAACACACACATATAAACATAAAATATAAAAATATAAAAATATGAAATATAAATATAAATATATATATATATATAACTATATTTATATATATAATAAATGTAAACAGATATATATATATATATGGGTGTGTATTTAGACCTATAAAATATAAATATAAAATATAATCAAATATATATATTAATATATTAATATATTAATATATGTATATATTAATATATTAATATATTAATATATGTATATATTAATATATGTATATATTTGTGCGTTCGTTAATGATTTATAATTATAATAATATATATGTACACATATATATAATATAAACATATAAAAAACATAAAATATAAACATATTAATACAGATATATATATATATAATAAAATATAAACAAATTAAATATAACATAAACATATATATATATATATATGTGTGTTAATTTAAAAATAAAATATAAAAATAAAATATAAACACATATATATTAATATATTAATATATTAATATATGTATGTTAATTTATATATATATATAATATTAATTTATTTAAAACCGATATATATATATATATACCATAATATAGTCAAAATAAAAGGAAAGAAGTAATTTATTTGGTCTGATACACATTTGGGGAGGCATGGGGTTAGATGTTCGACTCCTCATAGAAACATAATTTTAAAAACCCTACTCTAGAGGGGAGGGGTGGGATGGGGTTCGAAGAAATTGGGGAGTGGGTTATAAGGGAGTGCAAGTGGGGTAAGGGAGTGGTTTGGGGTTGAGAAAGGGCTGTGTTGTGGGGGTACTGGACAAATGAAGAGGTGTAGGGTTGAGAAAGGGAGGGGTGCAGGGATACTGGATTGGGTAATGGTGGAAGAGGTTGGCCGGCCTACTAGAGTTAGATGTGGATGGGTGGGGTGAATAGGAGGAGTGTGGGGTTGGGAAAGGGAGGGGTGTGGGGGAACTGGACAGGGAAAGGGAGGGTAGGCCGACCTATTGGAGAAGGAAATGGACGGGTTGGAAATTTTGTTAAATTGTAAAAAATGGTTCCTATAAAAATTAAAAAATTCAATTAATTATTACCGAAACTTTTTAAATTATATTTCATTTACCGATGTCCCAGAAAAATATCAGTTAGTGTAGTGTACTTAAATTGGATACGTTTAGAAAGGTGGCTAAAGGTTATAAATTTAAATAAGGTTTTTCTTACCGACGCCTTATAAAAACATCTGTAAATGAGGTTCCACTAAACAAAGATACTTATAAATGTAGGTAATTTAAGGACTCTTATAAATGTCTCTAATTTAATGACACTTATGAAGGTCTCTAATTTAGCGATGCTTATAAATATCACTAAATTAGCTACACCACATTTAGCAACATTATTAGGAAACGTCGAAAAATGAATCAGTGACATTTTAAAATGCCTCTAATGAAAAAAACATCGCTAAATGAATTTTTTTGTTGTGTCGATCCACCAAAACCCATATCACATTGTTTCCTTTTGATGTTTTTAGGAGATGAGTGTAAAATTACAATGTGATATTCTCTCATTTTTCTTATGGGTATATGGAATGGTTTCATCATATCTATGGACATCTGTCACTCTTATTTAACTTTCAAGTTTACCAATAACCTTGATAGGTAATAAACAATCTCCTCCTTCTTGTTGTCCCACTAGATGATTTCTCAAAGATCAATATATATATGGGTATTTATAGGATCAATGGAGAAATATTATAGTGATCTTTTTGAGCTCCCACTAATTAATACACAACCGCATAGATGCATCCTTCTTCTGGAAAAGTAGCACCGGTGCACCCTAAGGTGATGTACTAGGGAGTATGAAATTTTTTTCCAAATTCTCTTGAAGAGGTTTCTTTCCCTCTTATAATTCAATAGAGACCATCCTATAGGGTTATTTTGATATAGGAGTAACTCTAGGTATTAGACCAATTAAGACCACAACATCACGATATGGGAAGTATGTATGACTCTTCGGTAAACACATCAATGTACTCCTTCATAATAGAAGTTTCCTCATGCTTGATTATTTCCTTCGACAAAACAATTTTGGGAAGAAAAGCTTATTCACAGGGTATCAACACCCACACTATTGAGGGATTTTATAAAGGAGATTCATGATTATAGTTGCATTTATAGAGGATCATTGGATGGTTTTAAATATGAGAAGATATTTCCTTATCCTTACTGTTGATGTGTGTGCAATATAAAGAGAGCCAATCCATGCCTAGTATTGCATGAAATTCCACCAAGGGAAGAATTACAATATTCATGGAAATAATATTACCACTTACAATAATAAGAGAATATTCCAGCATTAGGATTGCAATGATTTTAGCACAAGGTGTTTTTGTAGATATATATACTTCATGGGATCAATGATTTGATTCAACAGTTCTAGAAAACTACCAGGATAAAAAGGAATATGTAGAACCATGATCAAATAAAACTAATTATATTACTAATTGTATAAGAATTGTACCATAAATGAGTTCATATTCATTCTCCACATCAATATTATGGATATAATAATGTTTCCATTGATTATTTTTATTTGGTGGGTGTTGATGCAGATTACCCTCAAAGACTCAATGTTTAGTGCACAAGATTTTATAGTGTCATTTCTCTCTACATTTCCAAAATGGCCCGATGTCCTTATTTTTATTTTATTATGTATAATCCTCCTTTTAAGGGTTGAAGGGGAACCCATACATGACCCGTAGGCCCAAGGCACAAGGCCTGACTGACCCACAATACACGCTTCTTTCCAAATTTTTGACAAGTTGTTAGTTACATCCTCTTTCATATTTTTCATTTGACCTACAAACATGAAACTCCATTCTTATCTTCATATCTCCCTAACCATGAGACCATACTATAAAATCCACCTCTATATTGAGAGTGTATCGTATAACTTCTTCAAAACTCCAAAAGTTTCATATATCTAGATCTTTTCAAATGATTGGTTTTAAAAATTGAAGAGAATATATATATTTTCAATCATTTTTATAAACAATATCTGAGGTATATTGTTCAATACTTGTGGTGTTTTCCTCCAAATCCATGATAGATTAACCTTACTTTTTCTTTATCTTTATAAATTCTATCTCCATATATGTTCGAAGAGTGTGAGGGAAATACCTGGTAAGAAATATTTTCTAAATGTCTTCCCACTCCATCGCTTCCATTTCATCCTTTGGATTGATGTTCTTTATCACCATGGATAATTGATCGACTTCTCCATCTAAATGATATACGACCATTGTCAGCTTATCCTTCCCAAAATAATGGATTATAGAAATTATCTTCACTAATGAGTGAACCCACTATTCCATGAAATGTTGATATTAAGTTCTAATAATCATTTATGTTTATTTCCTCCAAAAGGACTCAATGACTAGTTTATTTTTCTTGGGTGATATAAGGTTGAAACCATTAAAATAACAAAATCTGGAGTTATGTAAATAATTTTATTTTTAATCAATTGAGGATATTTTTAGGTTTATACCTTTATATAATTAGGTCATAACTCATATATAAAAACTTAAATATTACAAGTAGACACTTATACTCACTATCAATTTTTTGTCATAAAATAGACACTTTTTAAAAAGAATCATGGTTCATTTAATGTTTAAACAACCTGACATTTCCTTCATCCCATCATAGACTTTATTCTTCTTTAATTCATTTGAAAAATGTTTCAAAATATTTGATGAGAATAAAAATCTTAGTAATGGGTACATAAGGAAAGAAAACATTATCTTGAAAAAACATTTAAACCATGAATACTTTGTCATTAAGCAATACTTTTAACCTTTAAGAAGTAACAAAAACACTTCACTAAATATAATCGCATCGCTTACCCTTTTTGTAAAAAAAGGATCACCAAAAATCCCATAGAAAGTGACATATAACAGATAAAGTTAACTTGGTACATAAACATACATAAATGGAAGAACCATACTATCGAATTGCACACATATCACTAAATGGAATAACCATACAGATGAATGCTATACCCAATGCGTTGGAGGTTATAACATAACCACCCATCCTTGGTTTTTCATAGAACAACTGGTGTTTAGTTTATCACATAACAACCTGTCAAATGTACAAGTACAATTATATAATCATAACACGTAAAAATTTCAATTATCAATATTTCACCCATAAAATATCATTTTCAATCACAAGAAATCATTTCATGATATTGAAAGAGTAAATCCACTTTTAAAACCATTTTCCATATTAATCCACCCGAAATAATTAATATGGTATTTCTTATCCTCTTAAAAACATTAATGCTTATAGAGGAATCCAAATATAAAATAACGGTTATAGAGACCAAGGATTGATTATCACCGCATATGTTAAAAACATTCCTGTTTATTGTTTAGTAAAACGATTTGTAGAAAAATTATTTCCATTGAATGTAATTAAAAGTCAATGGGGTATATTTTACACTGTATAAAATAAGGTGATACATAACATCAAAATATACCTCAATGAAAGGAGATTGAGACGAAGTCCCTTACAAAGAACGAATCATTAGATTAAGGATAATTCAATTACAAAATTTTGTGTGAAAAATAAAAATACACACAATATAAGTGTATATTTATTATAAAACAATCAGAATATATTCACACATATTCATGAAAAAAAACCAATTACATGGATATTTAACTCAATTAATGGAAATTGAGTTAAGATTCCCCTTACCTTGAGTCTGAATCCTCACATACAATCATTATGTTCATGAATAATGAAAATAGGTTAATTTCTACTTGACTAAGAACCTATTTCACGTTTATTATTCCTTTTATATCAATTATTACTATGTTATAAAAATTATATAATTATTTATGTTCATATTGGACGTTTTGTCGATATTCGGTACATAGGTCGAAAATGAACGTCTTTTGATGTAAATTTTCCATGTAGTCGAAATTAATTCATCTACAAAATATTATTAATGATTTAAATATCACATATATATAGTATATATTTATTTATAATATCTATAAAAATTTGAGATAATAAATGAAATGCACCGTTCATGGAGATGATAGGTCGTACGTATGCACGAACACTACTTTCATTTATTTTTTTATATTAAAAGAATAATAATAAAATGATATAAATTTTTACTGTAATAAAATTATTATATTTATATAATGTATTCCTCATAGGTTTTATAAAACCATCCTTTATACTTTCCATGTATAGAGGGAATGAGTCATATCTCTTTGAGGGGGCGGTAGTCCACACTTCCTCAAACGAAATTATCACATTTACACAACATGGAAACCATAATGGTATGTTATAAATCAAAATTAAATAAGAATAAGGAAGTTATAAATATAATATATATCCTATATTAATATGTTTCCATCATAATGGCCACCATGAGAGGTGGTAGTTGAAAATCGAACAATCATTGTTTCGTGAGGCAGTAGTTTGTCATACACATAAAAAATATGTTCTATATCCATTAGATTGAGGTGAGTGTATTTTTTTAGTTGAAATACTAGAATAACAACATACTAATATATTGAGGATACTGGTGTTTTAATAAAATAATGTAATAAATAAATATTAGGAGGTTGGATACGGAAAATATATAAAAGGATCTTGAGAGAAGACATTATCTCTAAATCAGGTAACTCCTTTTGATTTGATCCCAAATGATTCCTTGAGTTACTTTATTCCCAAGGTAAGGATTATAGAAATAAGGGTTGGATTTTGGGATATTATTTTATTATAATTTGGGTGATCCAAGGGGCTTGAGATGTGGGAGTAAGTGGGTAGAGGTGGTAGCCTTTTATTAGAGGGAGGAGGGGCACTTTCAAAATGTATGAAAATATTATTTTATTATAAATTTATTTTCAAATTCTAATGACACGAAAGTGATATATTTAAATGATACGAATATGATGGTTCTAAATACTATCATCCAATAGGTTTTAGATAAGTTTATGTCACAAATTTAACCTCTTCTATTGGATTTAACCCATAGCTAAATAAATTAACTCTTACGATGTCTTCTTGTATTTTTACACTATATGGTTAATATCGTAACTATAAAATTACAATAGAATATCAAGTTGATCAATAAGGACATTTCTAAATTTATATAATTCATTTAGATGAATATCATATTTTTATGACTATTATATCTTTTAAAAAAATAGTTTTTTTTTCTAAAAAACTCATTTACGTCAATTTTGAAACTATTTATTAATTTATTTTTGTTAAATTCATAACAACTTTATAAATTATAAAAAAATACATTAACTAAAATATAACATGTAAAAATAATCCAAAAATTTTATAGATGGAATTTAAATGTTAAAATTAAATTTATTTTAATATTTATGATATCATTTATTTGAATTTTTCAATAATAAGGTAGTCACTGCATCATCATGGTGTTATAAAAAAAATTATTTATTTAATGTATAAAAATATATATATAACAAAATGATGAAGTAAATATTTTTAGTTTTATACTGACTATTTATATTCAATGATATCAATTATATTACCCCACCTTAAAATTATTTTTATTAAAAAGATACATGTTTTTTTATATTTTTCTTTACTTTAAATTAATTATCATAACATGTCATTATCACACCCAAGTGGCTCTAGGGGGCCCTAAAATTGACCTAAAGATGATCATGGTTTTCCATATCTCATAAAATAGGATTAGGACATGTGTTAGGGTAGATTTATATTATAATATTATTTTTTACCCTTATTTACCCGATAAACCCTCTAACCATGGAAAATAAAAATAATTATGAAAGTTAGTATTCATATTGTTCATAAATAAATGGTACCTATTTAAAAAATTTGGACCATATTATTAAGAATATGGAATAAATTTTTCCAAATTCAAAACACATTATTGGAAGAAATTTATTTAAAATAAATTCCCATTGGCAAAACCAGAAAGTGGGTTTTTAAGAAGTAAAAACTATCAAATGCTTAACATGTGTTTATGTCCAAT
The DNA here is from genome assembly GCA_963277665.1 of Viscum album. Taxonomy (NCBI): domain Eukaryota; kingdom Viridiplantae; phylum Streptophyta; class Magnoliopsida; order Santalales; family Viscaceae; genus Viscum; species Viscum album. Next base: position 1,038,778,414 of record OY728123.1, on the reverse strand, counting down.
TTCAATGTGAAATTACTTACAATGAACAAAATTGGATTAAATGATAGAAAATAATTCAATTAAAATTTATAAAAAATTAAAATTATAATCTGACTATATAAATAAATTAGATGAAAATGTAGTTTTGAATTAAAATACAGTATTTTTCAATATTCATTAAAATATGGATTTTATTAGAAAAATTGCAAAACTTCATCCAAAGTAAATTTGAATGTCCCACTTCTAAATAATAGGTTTATTTTTTCAAATAGAACATATGGAAGTGAAAAAACTAGATTTAAAGATGGTTCTCCATCAAAAGGTAGTAAAATGACCTTTTAAAAATATTAGAGTATTTTATATTTAAAAATAGATTCATTATCATTTTAAGCCTCTAAAATTTAGTGGATAAATGTAAAAACATCTAACAGACATGTGTTATAATATTTTAGTTAGTTCTGTTCATTCCTGAAAATATAACGACTAGTAATTAACTACCATTTAAAATAATAATAATATAATTGTATTATTTTTTAGTATAACTTAATGCTGTGTGAAACACAAGAATTTCGAGAAACTCGTTGTTGCGTATCGAATACACTATCAGGAAAAGTGTCCCCTTTAACATAAAATTAATATGTTATTCAAAAATATTAATTGTTATGAAAATTTATTATTCTATAATTACCTAGGATGTTAAATCCGTCCGTCCTTTTGAAAATTGCGTCCTTAGAATTTTAAAATTTGGCTTGGTAACTTCATTGAAAATCCCACATCAGAAAAGGATTCAATAAAACTACCACTTTAAAAGAATTAAAGAGAAGTAGAAATGTCACCTCAGAAAACACAAACTAGTATTCCATGTATGAAAACATGGATATTGAAGAAAATCTAACCATCTTGTTCTAATGGAGAGGGATAAGAAACATGATCCGTGGAATGTTAACAATTATAATATTACAAAATTGTGATGGGTTAAATAGTCTTTCATTTCACAATAGGAAAAGTAAATGAACAAAGTTTTCTAAGGCCCTTTTCATAAAGTTGAGTAATTTATTTACAGGATTGATTAAGTACATAAGGAATCATACTTACTTTTTATGTAGAATTTTATCCTTTAATAAATTTCTACCACAAACTCATATTTTCTCTAAACAAAGAGTATTCCAGATGACTTGGTTACACATGAAGCACTAGAATAAAATTATACTGAATAAAATAATCCCCAAAACATTAAATATCTAATCATCATATCTTGAAATAATCACTAGAACCAAATTTTTTGGATAGGATAAGTTAATTCTCCAAAAAGAATAATCATCCATAAGAAAAAAGACCACTTTTAATCTCCAAAACTCAACAGTAAAACCCAAATTCCAACACAGCCTATTCAACAAATAATTGCCCATATAATTCCTCAAAAATATTCCAAACTATTTTTGAAACCCAAAATTTAAAAGGGTTTGATAACATATTCTTCCTAGATAAATTTACACATTTATCTCCAAATAACATATAAGAATCTTAATCGATTGTACCAAAAAATAATTTCCAAAATCATAGATACTCTAAGATAGGTTAATCATTTCCATAAAAAACCCAAATTGCCATAAGTCCATAATAAAATCATATATTTCTCTAAAAAATAATTCATCCATTATTCCTCTAAATAAAAATCAATATTATTGTATTTAAGTTTATCATAACAGGCTCCCAAAATAGTGAATGCCTTCAAAAATAATAATTACTACTTTATCCCAAAATCATATTTCAATATGAAGGATATCTATTTGATAAAACTTATGTTCTCAAATTAAACTAATTCTTACTCTATCAACCCGTCGAACTAAATGTAAAATCCATACTAATAAGGGAATACATGTTGACTAGTGTTAGGTGAAAAATCATTATCTCAAATCAGTCGTGGGTTCAATCCCCACAAACTTGTCCTAAGTGGCAGGATTTCACCCTTCCTACGAGTATTACTTTTTCTAAAGCTATACAATTCATATATCTTTCCCAAAATGATAGAAAATAATATAAAATAAAAAAAACATATTTTAATCTCAATGATTGTCTCATGTCCTTCATTTTTCATCCCAAAAATTAATATCTCATAATTACCTCAAAATCAAGGATCATATAAAGGTTATTATAAGGCCACGACCTTCAACAATACATAATATTGAGTTAAGTCAAGAATTCACATTGAGGATCATTTGAAGATTATATTTTTAGAGAATTAGGCCATGACTATTACAATTACATCTCAATAATTTCATAAAATACACTTCTAATTTATCCAATAAAAACAATAATTCTTTTCATGATAAAACTATTCATGAATTGTTCCTTTATCTTAACCTTACTTATACCATGTGAAAAACATTTCAAAAACATTTTATAAGAATAAAAATCTCAGTATGGGATATAAAATAATGAAATAAAACATAAGTCCATGAGTACATACTAATCAATGAAACCATACTTTTCAATCATAAAACATGAGCTCTTTAACATACCTCATGGAATCATAAGATTTATGAAAAAAACATAGAAATAATAAATCATAAAGATAACTTGTGGAATCCATAACATACATACATTTTAGATTTCACATATACATAGTGTTTTTATGTTTAAAATACCCATCAAAGTATATTCCCTAAATAACATAGGAGAAACATTAATGTTTAACTCCGTCACGTTACCTAATTCATTAGAGATCTATCTCATGATCACCCACCCTAGGTTTATCATGGAACCACACATATTTTGTTTATTACGTAACCACCCATAAAATTTCCAAGTATCATTACATAACCATAACACATAAAAGACTTAAATTATTAACATTTTACTCATCAGTCACAATAAACTAATTCAAGATATAGAAATATTCAATCCATTGCTAAAACCAGTTAAAACATTTAACAAAAATATTTTTGAATCAAAGTTTCCCATAACACATTGAAACATTAAAAGGAATTAATATTTTAAAACATTATTTTCCATATAAATAAATCCTTAAAACTATTTTTAAAACATGGAAATTAGTGTGAAATATTTAGAAGAAGAAATCTTTAAAACATTTAAAACGATGTTTTAGATAAATAGTCCCTCAACACTTGACAAAATACTTGAATAATAATAATTAATGAATAACATTAAAAAACATTATAATATCTTGATAATAATTATATTCATGATATAATATGTCTAAGGGATGTATATCCTTTTAAAAGTGAATTGGTGCATAACAAAAAAAATGTCTTAATAAAATTTAAATTGAGATGAAATCCATTACAAAGATCATATAAATGATGTAAGAATTTATAAATGGGGAGATTATGTGTATAGAAATTATATCCACACAAAGGTATGTGGATATTACAACATAAATAATTAAATAGTGATTCCATATATAATCCGAGCATAATATAATCCACGAAGTGTGCATAAAACCCAATGATAGGAAATTGAGATTAGAAATTCTCTTCTGAAAATTCGAAGGCCTAAAGGCGTCACATAAAAATTCATAAAATGAGTTAATGAGAGTGAAAATGGTATATCATCACATGGAAATAAAATGTACAGAAACAAGGATATATTAAAACATGTCCCAACATAAGAGAAGGGAAAATTAAAAGACATAACATAAAATAAGTCTTTAACTAAAAGAGGAGGGAGAAAGGTTCCCTTACCTCGAGTCCGACTTGTCTCATTTGTTCTTTATATTCCTGAATAATAAACCTACGTTAATTTATACTTTATTCAGAAATTTTTTCAAGTGTATTATTCATTTTATATCACTTATCATCATGTTATAAAAAATATATATTTATTTACAGGGGGTGAAGGTTGTATCAAAAAGAAGGACACATAAAAAGAAAATATTTCACTAATTCACCCCTCCCCCTCTCAGTGATACTTAGATCCTGATTGGGAACTTCAATTGGTATCAGAGGGACATAATCCCTTCATTTATTATTTATTGAAGTGTTTGATGAGAAGTTGTGATAGAGAATCTAAATTTCATGAACAATAAGGGGATTTATATTTTTTATGGAAAGAACTATCACATCTGGAAGGGCAGAATGATGCCTTATATTATGTCTATTGGATATAATGTTCTTGAAACTACAAATGATGTATTTCCTCCTATTGATGACAATGTTCCTCTTTCACCTAATGATAAGAAGATTCTTGAGAATTATGGAAGAGCTAAAAATGCATTACTCTCATCTCTTTATGAGAATGAATTTTTAAGAGTGAAAGGTGTTGTTACAACCAAAGGAATCTGGGATAAGTAGAAGAACACATTTGAAGGAAATACAAAAGTGAAGAAAGAAAAACTATAAATCTGGAGGCTGAAGTATGTAGACTTGAAAATGGGAGAATATGAATCTGTTGGTGACTTCATTGCTAGTGTAAATGACATTGTGAGTACAATCATATGTCTTGGTGAAAATTTGGAATATTCTATAGTTGTTGAAAAGATCGTGAGAATTATTCCTGAAAAATTTGATACTAATTTTTCATCACTAGAAGAAATTGACCCTGAAACATTATCTCTGGATGATATTCGCAGCACTCTTATAAATTATGAAATGAGAAGGGAGAAGACTATGAAGTTCAAAGCAAAAACTAATAGAGAAATGTTTTTCATTGAAAAAAAGAAAGATTAGTCGAAGAAAATTCATATTGAACAAGAATATGGTGAATAAAAATATTAAAATGAGGTATGTCAAAATCTTGATGAAATTTTATCCTTGTTTTATAAAAATGTTAAAAGAGGCACATGGAAATACAAAGGGAAATGACCATTGAAATGTTTTGAATACGGAGTTGTGGGACACTTTGTGGATAATTACCCTAAAAAAGGGAAAGATGAAGACAATGATGAAGAAGAAAGAAAACCAAGAAGGTCAGGGAAGAAACAAGGTGGAAAAGATAAATATTATGACATAGGTAAGAATAGAAAGTTCTTCAAATAAAAAATAAGAATCTTTTTGTCAAAAGATGAAGAAGATGATGATAGAGAGACTGAATCTGGAATATCTATTACTGGGAATGCTAGAGAGAGTACCTTTTTTGCAACAGTGAATAATGATGATTATGAGAGCAGTTGCACTAAAGAAGTAGAAAATCAACTTGAACAGTATCTGAAAGAAGATCTAAAGTATTGTTTGAGAAAGAATAGAAGGCCTGAGAAGGAAAACAAAAAATAGAAAAATGAAAACTCTTCATCAAATGACCAAACAGGTTTTATTGACAAGAAAGAAAAATATGAAAATGAGATTGATGATATAAAAAATTATCTTGAGAGAGAGAAGAATCTAATGATCATCTGGAAGTAATGTTGAACGCAAAAATAGGTGAGTTGGATGTTTTCCAATATAAACTTTCTAAAGTAGAATTAATGAACACAAGGTTCCAAATTTCTGTTGCAGAAGTAAGTGATTATCTACTAAGAATGAACCTAATATGTATCTACAAAATTTGTCCTGAATGTTTGAAAATAAATATTTAACAGGTATTGATAAGAGAAATGTTAAAAATCTACATATGTGGTCAAAGTTTGAAATTCTGAAAAATTAGAAGCATCTAAAAATATTGAGTCTAGAAAGACGTCTGCCACTTCTGGATCCGGTAAGACTGAACATAAATCAACGTTGAAGAAGAAAGTTACAATTAAAAATATGAAGTTCAATAGTCAGCAGAATTATGGTAAGAAGATGGTTGGGAAGCATGTTCATAACTCCCATTAGTATGGATGTTTTCAAAGACAATCTTCATTCTATGGCTACTGCTGGTATTGTGGTGGATTTGGACACATGGAGAATATGTGTTGGTTCAACCAACAATATTACAACTATTACACATGTCTTGAAAGAAAAGGATTGAGGGGGAGTCAATCCTTTCAAAAGATAAAATCTCCAATGAAATTTTAGAAGATATCTGAAAAGGTTGGTGAGAATGCTGGGAATAGGTTCCAACCACTAGAAACTATTTGTGAAAGATGTGATTGACCAGGACATCTTGCTAAGGACTACCTTAGCGTTTTACTAGAGCAACAAATGTTTCTTAATAATCCTCAGAAGCCAGAGTTTTTAAAAACTAAAAGTGACAGGTTTGATAAGTTTGAAAAGAAAGAGTGCATGGTTATCTGACCAGAACACATTGAATTGGCTAGGAAATTGGAGGAAACACAACAGAAAGTGGTTGAAAAGGGAGAACAAAAATCTCCCTTTGTCAAAACTAATTTGAAAGCTACAAAAGGAGAACCCCCATGGATTCGTGATAGTGGTTGTTCCTCTCATGTGACGGGATACTTAAAGATTCTTAAGAATGTGAATGACTTCAAATAAGGAATAGTTACATTTGGAAATTATGAATCTCTAAGGATCAAAGGTGTTGGATCGACCATCATTGGAAAAGAAAAGATGAAATCTAGGAAAACACTATATGTTGATGGGCTGAAACATAAACTTATTAGTGTGTCATAACTTTTTGATGAGGGAAACAAAGTTATCTTCAAAAAATATTTAATTGTTGTGAAAAGTAAAAATGATGGAAATATAGTTACAAGAGGCCAACGTGCAAGAGGGAATTTGTTCCAAGTTGGTGAAGTGAAGAATACTTTTTCACGGGTGTGGTGGATGAAAATAAATTATGGAATAAAAGGCTGGGAAATATGTATTGGATAAATATGTGCAAGTTATCAAAGATAGATAATGTCTGAGATATTCCTGATTTATCAAGAAGTAGATATTGGTGTTGCACTATTTGTGAGAAAGGGATGATTACAAAATCTATTCATAAGAGAGTTGAAATTCACTCAAAAAGACCCTTGGAACTTACACACTATGATATTCGTGGGTCAATGAGTTAGAAATCTACAAATGGATATAAGTACTTCATTAATTTCATTGACGACTTTACTCACATTACTTGTGTTATGTACATGAGACATAAGTCAGATGCTCTGAAAATGTTTTAGAGTTTCAGGAGGAAACCAAAGAAAGAATGTGAGTATTTAGTGAAGAATTTGAGAACTGATAATAGTGGAGAGTATAAAAATCATGAGTTTTAATGTTACATCGAGAAACATGTAATTCGGCATGAGTTCAGTTAACCATACACACCTCAACAATATAGGGTTACCGAAATAATGAATTGAAGTCTGGTGGAAATGGGGAGAACTATGTTACATGAACACAGTCTTTCTCAATATTATTGGAGGCAATCCATGAACACTACTATTTATATTTATAACCGATGCTTCTATAGTCCTAATTCAGATATGACTCTATATGAAATGTTCTATGGAATAATTCCAATTCTGAAACATTTAAGAGTATTTGGGAGTCCATGCATTATAAAGAAGAAAGTTGTAAACCTTGGAAAGTTTGAGAAAAGAGAAGATGATGTAATGTTTCTTGGATATGATCCAGAAAGAAGATTATATAGATGTCACAATAATGAAACAGGAAGAATTATTGATTTTTAGATGTAAAAGTTGTTGAAAATGTTGAGAAAGAAAATCATTCATATGTTGATGTTGAAGTTAAGCATGATAGAGAAGATTCTGTTAACAATTCTGATAATACATCAGACATTGTTAATCCTACTCAAGAAGAGGAATCTGACTCAGAAATCTTGAGTGATGAGGATGAAGTTTGAACAACTCATCCTAGGATGAGGAAAGAAGTAGAGGCTAAGGAAATTATTGGAGATCAATATCAGAAGGTTCAAACAATAAGAACAACGAATGCTATAACACATACTTATCTTTATTCAAAAATTGAACCAAATGATGTAAATGAATCATTTGACCATCCGAAATGGGTTTATTCTATGAATTAAGAGCTTGATCAGATAGAGAGGAATGATACTTGGGAACGTGTGCCCAAGCCGAACAACAAGAACATTATTGACACAAAGATGGTTTTCTGGAACAAGCTGAATAAATAATGTAATGTAATAAGAAACAAAGAAAGATTGGTTTGAAAAGGGTATTCAGAAATTGAAGGCATTGATTTTGATGAATTTTTTTGCGATGGAAATATTAGAAACAATCAGAATATTTCTTGCTATTTTTGCACAAAAAGTTACAAAATCTTTCAAATTGATGTAAAATCTGTATTCTTGAATGGTGACCTTGATGAGGAAGTTTACATTGATCAACCATGTGGATTTTTTATTGGAAATGATGAAAGTTATGTGTGTAGGATGAAGAAGGATTTGTTTGGGCTAAAACAGGCTCCTAGGGAATGGTATTCTAAAATAGATACTTGCTTAAGGAAAATGAATTTTAAGATTGGTAGAGTTGACAACAATATTTACATTAAGGAGTGTCAGGAGTTTTCACTGATCTGTATTGTTAATATCTATGAAATTATCTTTGCTCGAAATGATGAAAGATCATGTGAATGATTTTATGAGGAGATGAAGAAGTTATTTGAGATGTCCATGATGGGAGAAATGAAATACATTCTTGGGCTAAAAATTTCACAAAAGAAGAATCACATTTTTATGTATCAAGAAAAGTATGCTAAGGAACTTATGAATAAGTTTGGCATTTAAAATTCAAAACCAGTTTGCATGACTATTTCAGTGGGAACCAATTTTTCTAATGATGGGGAAGGAAAGGATGTTTATCAGAAAGAGTTTCGAATGATTATTGGAAGTCTATTGTATTTGACTGCCTCAAGAATCGACATCATCTATGCTGTCACTTTATGTGCATGATTTCAGAGTGCTCTTAAAGAATCACATATGATTTCTAGAAAAATAATTCTTAGATATATCAAAGGCACAACAAATATTGGAATATGTTATGATGTATTAGGAAATATTGATCTATTTGGGTATTCTGATGCAGATTGGACATGGAATGTTGATGATCAAAGATCTACATATGATGCAGTTTTCTTTCTAGGGAAATGTTATGTAAGTTAGAATACCAAGAAACTGAATTCTATAACTCTTAGCATAGATGAAGTTAAGTATGTTGCTGCTACTCAAGATGCAACTCAACTAATGTGGATTAAGACTCAGTTTGAATATTGACTTATTGAAGTAAAGATATCATTGCTCTTGGGTTGTGATAATCAGAGTGCAATCAATATGAAAAGAAATCCGATACAACTTTCTCATTCAAAACACATTGATATAATGTACCACTTCATCAAAGAGCAGGTGGTCAAGAATGAATTGAGGCTTGAGTACGTTTCTACATCTGAACAAGTTGCTGATATATTCACAAAACCTTTACCGAAAGAACCATTTGAAAAATTAAGGTTGAACATGGGTGTCCAACCTCCTTCTCATCAAGGTTAAGGTGCGTGTTTTTTTCTCACTCTCATCTTACCTTTGAATATTGTTTTCAAGGGGGAGAATTGTTTCATAAATCTATCCTTATGGAAGCATGTATAATGGGGGAGTTGTGGGTAAGCTGTTAGTCCAACATCTATGTGTGTGTGATCTATTCTAACTATTTGTTAGAGTGGTTGTAGGAAACAATGTTGTTGTATTCCAGGAAGGATGAAGAAGTGAATAATACTGAAGTAGAAGCTTGAATGATGTTTTGATGAATGATCAGGAGATATGATCATAGAATTTCATAGTCACTGCTTTCGGACATCATGGTTTTGGCAGTAAATAATTCTTGTTTCCTACAATGAGTTCGCTCACATAAGCTTGGAATTTTTCATGAGTAATACATTTCATGAGGTTATAAATTTTAGTGATTTATGAATCTTGGTTGAGAACAAAATATTAATTGGGAGATTGTGGGGACCATGTTGGATGGATGAGGAAGTAAGAAGAGTTTGTTATTACAGAGTGTTGTTTTTTGTTGTCAAAGAAGATAAATCAATTCACTTTGAAAAGGACTTGTAAACTAGCTGATGATTTTTTGATATGTATTTCAAAAATATCATAAGTTATGAGATCTTGTGATGCAAGCCTTATGAAGGAAAGGGGGAGAAATGATGATGCCAGTCATATACAGTTTTGATTGAAAGATAGGGAAGTTTCAGTACTTCCCATTGAAAATCTGATGATGCTAAAGGTGTTCAATCAAAGACTATATATCCAGATCGATATTGTTTGTGATAAAAGTAGTTTCTTGTTGAATATGCCTGATGACGGTGACGTAGCATTGGTGTTCTTGCTGAAGAATATTTTAAGGTGGCATCGTTTCCCAGTGTTTTTCTAAATTTTATGGCCTGAAAATCAAGAGATGAAGAATTGTTTTTTTGGACAAGGATGTTGCGCACAAGTTTGAATATGGCTTGGTATGTTGCGCACAAGTGGAGGTCAATGTTCGGAATATCAAAATCTGGAAAAGGAGAGGCCTGCATGAAAGATTGGGTTTTGTGTGCAAGATTTGTTTTTGCGTTTAAGATTGAAGGTAGTTTGGAATATAGAGCACAAGGCATGATTCAAGATCCAAAATTCTGAAAATAAAAAAGGCATGATTTGTGCAAAGGAGTAAAGAAGTGCACGAAATATGAGGTTGGTACGATAGAGACTTACATGCTAAATGCTACGTAAAATGGGGTTTGGCGCATGAGGCTTGATTTGGGGTCCAAAATTCGAAAAATTGTAAAGGCATGAAGTGAGCGAAAGATTCGACGAAGTGCGTAAAAGATGAGGTTGGCACGAAAGAGTATTACACGCCCAAGGCGTCATCAAATGGGGTTTTGCGTGAGGCGTTGGGATCCTGTACGACTCCTTGGGGTTTTTGGGTGCAGGGCTCAAAGAAGTCTATAAATAAGTGGTGAACCCTTCAACTCATTTATGCTCGACACTTAGAGGAATCACAAGCTCTAAGGCATATAAAAATATTAAGAAAAGGAGAGTGCGTGAATGAAATAGTGTTGCACACAATAAAGAGAAGTTACTTTCAAGATGAGAGCTTTCTGCCAGATAGATGTTGCACGTAATAGGCGTTTCACGAAAAAAGTCAAATCTTGCACACCTGGAATAAAAGTTGTGCACAAGAAACCTAAAAGGGTGCACAAAAGATTTCGAGTCTTCACACATATTCGGTTGTGTTTAAGACAGTTCTTACCAGCTTCTGGGTAAGAAAGTGAATATTTTCACTTCAAAGAATACACCTGCTCAATTATAAAGAAGCACTAAAATACTGTAATTCCCTATTTGTGCTAAGAGGGTGCATACACACTTGTGGATTCATTTCCAAGTGCTGCATGAGTTTAAGGGTACTTCCTACTCATTGTGTTCCACATAAAAGGATTACTTTCTAGTCGATTGTGTGGTACTGGATTATCTTCATACCATACCATGGAAGTAGCCACTTTTATTGAGTAGTGAACCATGTAAATCTTTAGTTCATGTGGTGTGTGTGTTCAGCAAGGAAGAAACTCCTTTACAGGAGGAAAAGGTTGTTTCCAAAAGAAGGTAAATTAAAAAGAAAATATTTCACTGATTCACCCCCTCCACCTCTCAGTGACACTTAGATCCTGATTGGGAACTTGAATTAGTATCAGAGGGATATATTCCCTTTGTTTTTTCTTTACTGAAGTGTTTAAAGAGAAGTTGTGATGGAAAATGTAAATTGTGTGAAAACTAAGGGGATTCGTATTTTTTATGGAATGAACTATCACATCTGGAAGCATAGAATGATGACTTATCATATGTCTCTTAGATATGATGTTTTTGAAACTAAAACTGATGGATTTCCTCCTATTGATGATAAGGTTCCTTTTTCACCTGTCGATAAGATGAATCTTGAGAATGATGGAAGAGTTAAAAATGGATTACTCTCATCTCATTATGAGAGTGAATTTTTAATAGTGAAAGGTGTTTCTACAGCTAATGGAATCTGGGATATATTGAAGAACATCTATGAAGGAAATACAAAAGTGAAGAAGGAAATACTACAAATCTGGTGGCTGAAGCATGAGGACATGAAAATGGGAGAATCAGAATCTATTGGGGACTTCATAACTAGGGTAAATGACATTGTCAGTACAATCAGATGTCTTAGTGAAAAGATGGAATATTCTATAGTTGTTGAGAAGATCTTGAGAATTCTTCCTGAAAAATTTGAATCTAAAGTTTCATCACTAGAAGATAGAGACCTTAATACATTATCTCTTGATGTTTTTCATTGCACTCTTATAACTTACAAAATGATAAGGGATAAGAATATGAAGAGATAAACAAAAACTGATAGAGAAATTTCTTTCCATGTATAAAGGAAAGATAAGTCAAAGAAAAATCATATTAAAGAAGAATCTGGTAAATATGACTCTGAAAATGAGGTATGTCAAAATCTTGATGAAATTTTATCCTTGTTTTGTAAAAATGTTAAAAGAGTCACATGGAAATACAAAGGGAAACTCCCTTTGAAATTTTTTAAATGTGGAGTTGTTGGCCACTTTGCGGCTAATTACCCACAACCAGGGAAAGATGAAGACAGTGATGAAGAAGAAAGAAAACCAAGAAGTTTAGGGAATAAGCAAGGTGGGAAAGATAAATATTCTTACAGAGGTAAGAATAAAATGTTCTTCAAATCAAAAAGAAGAAGCTTTTTGTCAAAATATGAAGAAGATGATGATAGCAAGACTAAATCTGAAATATCTATTACTGAGAAAGATAGATAGATTACATTTTAGGCAACAGTGAATAACGAGGATTATGAGAGTTGTATCACTGAAGAAGAAGAAAATAAACTGGAACATTATCTGAAAGAAGAGCTAAAGGACTGTTTGAGAATGATCAGATGGCTTGAGAAGGAAAATAGAAAATAGAAAAATGAAAACTCTTCATTAAATGGTGAAACAGGTTTTCTGGACAAGAAAGAAAAATATAAAAATGAGATTGATGAACTAAAAAATTATATGGATAGAGAAAAGAATCATAATGATTATCTGGAAGTAAAGCTGAAGGCAATACAAGATGAGTTGGAACTTTTCCAACATAAACTTTCTAAAGCTGAAGAAACAAACACAAAGTTATGAAATTCTATTACAGAAGTTGGTGAATGTTTTTCTAAGAATGAGCCTAATAAGGATATAAAAAAGTTGTCTCCAAAGGTTGAAAAGAAAGATTAAATGAGTACTGATAAGAGAAATGATAGAAAGTATACATATGTGGTCAAATCTAGAAATACTGAAAAATTAGAAGCATCTAAAATTATTGAGTCTAGAAATATGTCTACCATTTCTGGCTCCAGTAAGACTGAAAAGAAATCATAGATGAAGAAGAAAGTTACAATTGAAAATATGTAGTTCAATGGTTAGTAGAATTCTGGTAAGAAGATGGTTGGGAAGCATGTTCACAACTCCTGTCAGTTTGGGTGTTTTTGAAGAAAATATTCATTCTAGGGTTATTGCTGGTATTGGTAGATTTAGACAAATGGAAAATACGTGTTGGTTCAACAAACAATATTACAAAAATTCCACATGTCTTTAATGAAAAGGATTGAGGGGGAGTCAATACTTTCAAAATGGAAAATCTCCAAAGAAATTTTATAAGATATCTGAGAAGGTTGGTTTAAAAGTTGAGAATAGGTTTCAACCACTAGAAACTATTTGTGAAAGATGTGATTGACTAGGAAATATTTCTAAGGGCTGCCTTATCATGTTACCAGAGCAACAAATGTTTCTTAATAATCCTCAGAAGCTAGAGTTTTTAAAAGAAAAAAGGGACTGTTCTGATAAGTCTGAAAAGAAAGAGAGCATGGTTGTCTGGCCTGAACACATTGACTTGGCTAGGAAATTGGAGGAAGCACAAAAGAAAGTGGAAGAAAATGGATAACAAAAAGCTCCCGTTGTTGAAACTGTTTTTCAAGCTACAAAAGTTGAACGTCCATGGATTCATGATAGTGGGTGTTCCTCTCATATTACAAGAGTCTTAAAGCTACAGAAGAATGTGAAAGACTTCAAAGAAGGAGCAATGACATTTGGAAATGATGGATCTCTAAGGATCAAAGGTGTTGGATCAACCATCATTGGAAAAGAAAATATGAAATCTAGGAAAACACTATTTGTTGATGGGCCGAAACATAACCTGATTAGTGTGTCACAACTCTATGATGAGGGAAACAAAGTTTTCTTAAAAAAATATGATTTTTTTCTAAAAAGTAAAAATGATGGAAATATAGTTACAAGAGGCCAACATACAAGAGGGAATTTGTTCCTAGTTGGTGAAGTGTAGAACTCTAGTTACATGGGTGTGGTGGATGAAAACCAGATATGGCATAAAATAGTGGGACATATGTGTCGGAGAAATATGTAGAAGTTATTAAAGAGAGATAGTGTCCCAGATATTCATGATTTATCATGAAGAAGAGATAGGTGTTGCACTATTTGTGAGAAAGGGAATATTACAAACTCTATTCATAAGAGAGTTGAAATTCACTCAAAAAGACCCTTGGAAGTCATACACTCTGATTTATGTGTACCAATGAGAAATAATCTACAAATGGAGATAATTACTTTATTACTTTCATTGACGACTTTACTCACTTTACTTGTGTTATGTACATGAGACATAAGTGAGATGCTCTGAAAATGTTTTAGAGTTTCAGGAGGAAATCAGAGAAGTAATGTGAGTATTTAGTGAAGAAGTTGAGAACTGATAATTGTGGTGAGTATAAGAATTACAAGTTTTAATGTTACCTCGAGAAAAATGGAATTCGGTATGAGTTTAGTTTACCATACACACCACATCAAAATGGGGTTATAGAAAGAATGAATCGAAGTTTGGTGGAAATGGGGAGAACTATGTTACTTGAACATAGTCTTTATCATTATTAATGGAGGCAAGCCATGTGTCTGCTGTGTATATTCAGAACTGATGCTTCTATAGTCCAATATCAGATAACACTCCATATGAAATGTTCTATGTAAAAAATCCATGTCTGAAACATTTAAGTGTGATTCAGAGTCCATGAATTATAAAGAAGAAAGGTGGAAACCTTGTAAAGTTTGAGCCAAGATGAGATGATGGAATGTTTCTTGGATATGCTTCATAAGGTAGAGGATATAGATGCCTCAAAAATGAAACAATAATAATTATTTATTCTTTATATGTAAAATTTGTTGAAAATGTAGAGAAAAAAAAGAATTCATATGTTGATGTTGATGTTGAGATGGATAGAGAAGATTCTGTTTACAATTCTGATAATACTACAGACCGTGTTAATCCTACTCAAGAACATGAATCTGAATCAGAAATCTCAAGTGATGAGGATGAAGTTCAAAAAACTCATCCTAGGTTGAGGTAATAAGTAGAGGCTCAGAACATTATTGGAGATCAATATCAGAGGGTTCAAACCAGAGGAAAAATGAATGTTATAACACACACATCTCTTTATTCGAAAGTTAATCCGAATGATGTAAATGAAGAATTTGAGCATCCAGAATGGGTTTATTCTATGAATGATGAGCTTGATCAGATAGAGAAGAATGATACTTGGGAACGTGTACCCAAGACGAACAATAAGAACATTATTGGCACGAAATGGGTTTTTCGGGACAAGTTAAATGAAGAAGGTAAAAAAAATAAGAAACTAAGAAAGATTGGTTTGAAAAGGATATTCACAAATTGAAGGAATTGATTTTGATGAAACATTTGTTCTGGCGGAAAGATTAGAAACAATCATAATCTTTCTTGCTATTGCTGCATAACGAGGTTACAAAATCATTCAAATGGATGTAAAATCTGCATTCTTGAATGGTGACCTTGACGAGGAAGTTTACATTGATCAACCTAGTGGATTTGTCATTGGAAATGATGAAAGTTGTGTTTGTAGGTTTATGAAGTATTTTTATGGGCTAAAATAGGCCCATAAGGCATGTTATTCTAAATTAGATACTTGCTTAAGGAAGATTAATTTTAAGAAAGGTAGAGTTGACAACAATCTTTACAAAAAAGAGTGCCAGGATTTTTCACTGATCGTTATTGTTTATTTAGATGACATTATCTTTGTTGGGAATGATGAAAGATCATGTGAAAGATTTTTCTGAGGAGATGAAGAAGTTATTTGATATGTCCATGATGGGATAAATGAAATATTTTCTTGGAATACAAATTTCACAATAGAAGAATCATGTTTTTATGTCTCAAGAAAAGTATGCTAAGGAACTTTGAAAGAAGTTTGTCTTGGAAAATTCAAAACTATTGTCTAAAACTATTTCAGTGGGAACCAAGTTGTATAATGATGGGGAAGGCAAGGAATTTGATCAGAAGAAGTTACTAAATCTAATTAGAAGTATGTTGTATTTGACTACCTCAAGACCCGACATCGTCTATGATGTCACATTATGTGCAAGATTTCAGAGTGCTCCTAAAGAATGACATCTGATTTCTGGAAAAAGAATTCTTAGATATATCTAAGGCACAACCAATTTTGGAATCTGGTATGATGGATTAGGAAATATTTATGTATTCAGGTATTCTGATGCTGATTGTACATAGAATGTTGATGACCAAAGATCTACATATGGTGGAGTTTCTGGGGAAAAGGTGTGTTAGTTAACATACCAAGAAACTGAATTCCATAACTCTTAGTATAACTGAAGCTGAGTATATTGCTTCTGACAAAGCTGTAACTCAACTAATGTGGATGATGACTAATCAGGAAGATCTACTTTTTGATATAAAGCTACCATTTCTCTTGGGTTGTGATAATCAGAGGGAAATAAATCTTACAAGAAATATGGTACAACATTCTTATTCAAAACACATTGATATAATGTACCACTTCATCAAAGAGTTGGTGGAGAATAATGAATTGAGGTTTGAGTACATTCATACATCTGAACAAGCTGTTGATATATTCATAAAACCATTACCAAAAGAACCATTTGAAAAATTGAGGTTGAACATTGGTGTCTAAACTGCTTCTCATCAAGGTTAAGGTGTGTGTTTCTGTACTCACTGTAATCTTACCTTTGGATAGTGTTGTCAAGGGGCATAATTGTTTCATAAATATATTCTTATGGAATCACGCATAAAGGGGGAGTTATGGGTAGGCTGTGAGTCCATCATCTATGTGTGTGTGAACTATTCTAACTATTTGTTGGAGTGGTTTTAGGAAACAATGTTTTTGTATTCCAGGAAAGATGTATAAGTAAAGAATATTAAAGTATAATCTTGAATGATGTTATGATGAGAGATGAAGAGATATGATCATGGAACTTCGTAGTGACTGCTTTTGGACAGCATGGTTTTAGCTGTCAATAATTCTTGATTCCTATAATGAGTTATCTCACGTAGGATTACAATAGAAAATAATTATTCCATTTCACGAGGTTACAAAGTTCAGTGATGTATGAATCTTGGTTGACAAAAAAATCCAAAGTGGTAGATTGTTGGGACCAAGTTGGATGGATAAGGAAGTTAGACGAGTTTTCTATTATAGAGTTCTGTTTTTTGTTGTCAAAGAAGATAAATAAATTCACTTTATAAAGGAAATATAAACTAGATGATTCTTTTCTGATATGTATTTCATAAATATCATAAGTTAGGAGAACTTGTGATGCAAGCCTTATGAAGTAAATGGGGAGAAATGATGATTCCAATCATATATAGTTTTGATTTGAAGAGAGGGATGTTTATGTACTTCCCATTGAAAATATGACGATGCTAAAGGTGTTCGATCAAAGAATATATATAACGATAGATATGGTTCATTATGAAAGCAGTTGTTTTTTGAATATTCCAGATGACAGTGAAGCAGCATTGGTGTTCTTGCCGAAGAAGATTTTAAGGTGGCGTTGTTTCCCAGTGTATTCCAAATTTTAGGGCCTGAAAATCAGGAGGTGAAGAATTGTGTTTTTGGAAAAGGATGTTGCATGAAAGATTGAATATGGAATGGTATATTTCATACAAGTGGAGTTTCATGGTCTAAACATCAAAATCTGGCAATGGAAAGGCATGCATGAAAGATTGGGTTTTGCACGAAAGATTTGTTTTTTCACGCAGGATTGAAGGTTGTTTGGAATCTAATGCGCAAGGCATGATTTGAGGTCCAAACATTAGAAAATGGAAAAGGAATGAAGTGTGAAAATGATTAAAGAAGTGCATGAAATATGAGGTTGGAATGAAAGAGACTTACACGCCAAAGGTGACATAAAATGGGGTTTGGCGTGCGAGGCTTGATTTGAGGACCAAAATTTTCAAAATGGTAAAGGCAGGAAGTGCATGAAGGATTCGACGAAGTACATGAAAGATGAGGTTGGTGCGAAAGAGTCTTACACACCCAAGGCAATGTCAAATGGGGTTTTTCATGATGTTTCAGGATCTTGCACGACTCCTTGGGGTTTTATCACGCAGGTCTTGAAGAGGTCTATAAATAAGAGGTGAACCCTTCCACTCATTTATGCTCGACACTTAGAGAAATCCCGAGCTCTGAGGAAAATAAAAATATTAAGAAAATGAGAGTGTGTGAAATAAATAGAGTTCCATGCAAGAAGGAGAAATTGTTCACAAGATGAGAGTTGCGCGCAAGATTTTTATTGCACGCAAGTGGTGTTTCACGACAAAAGTCAAATCTTGCGCACCTAGAATAATGGTTGCGCGCAAGACACCTAAAAGGGTGCGTAAAATATTTGGAGTCATCGCACATATTCAGTTGTGCATAAGACAGTTCTTACCAGCTTCTGGGTAAGAAAGTGAAGATTTTTACTACAAATAATACACCTACTAAATTCCAAAGAAGCACTGAAATACTGTAATTATCTATTTGTGCTAAGAGGGTGCACACACACTTGCAGATTGTTATCCAAGTGTTACAGGAGTGTAAGGGTACATCATACTCATTGTATTCAACATAAAAGGATTTTTCTATAGTGGATTTTGTGGTAGTGGATTATCTACGTACCACACCAAGGACGTAGCTACTCTTGTTGAGTAGTGAACCTTGTAAATCTAGTGTTCCTGTGGTTGTGTGTGTTCGACACGGAAGAAACTCTTTTACAGGAGGCGAAGGTTGTTTCAAAAAGAAAGAAACATAAAAAGAAAATATTTCACTGATTCACCCCTACCCCTCTCAGTGATACTTAGATCCGTAGTGGGAACATCATTACCATGTTATGAAAATAACATAATTAGTTAAGTTCATATTGGACATTTTGTCTATATTTGATACATTAGTCGAAAATGAACATGCTTTGATGTAATATGTCCATGTAGTCAAAATTCCATTATCTATAGAATATTATTCATGATTAAAATATCATATATATATATACCCAATATATATGTATTTATAATATCCTTAATATTTGGATATAAAACTGAAATGCCCTGTTCCTAGAGACAGTAGGTTGTACGTATGCATGAACGCTATTTTCATTTATTTGTTATATTAAAAGAATAATAATAAAATCATATAATTTTATATTATAATAACATTATTATATTTATTTTATTTGTGGCTCATATGTTTAATAAAACCATTCATTATACGTTCCATGTAAAGCAGGAACGAGTCACATCGCTTTGAGGGGACGGTAGTCCACACTTTCTCAAATGAAATTATCATATTTACACAACATGAAAAGCATAAAGATATGTTATAAATAAAAAATAAATAAAAATAGAGACAATATGAATATAATATATATCATATATAAATATTGTTCCATCATAATGGCCACCATGAGTGGGTGTAGGAGAAAATTAAACAATCATCTTTTCATGAGGTAGTAGTTCACCATACACAGAAACGATATGTTTTATATCCATTAAATGAAGGTGTGTGTAAGTGTAGGTCTAACCATTAGAAAAAAACATAATAATATATTGTTTATTCTGATTTTTAATATAATAATGGATTAATTATAGGTTATGGGGTTGTATAAGGAAAATAAGTGAATTGACATGGAGAGAAGATGTTACCTCTAAATAGAGTAACTCCATTTGATTTGAGCCAAAATGATTCCTTGATTTTCCATCTTCCCATTTTAAGGATTATATGAGTAAGTTAGGGATGTTGGGATCTTATTTGAGAAGATTTTTTGTAAGACAAGGGTATTGAGAGGTGTGAGTAAGTTGGTAGGGGTTGTGGCCTATTATAAGATGGAGGAGGGGCACTATAGGATATTCATGAAAAAATATTTTATTATAAATTTACATTTAATTTATAATGGATAAAAGTGATATAATTATAGTATAAGATGATTATGGGTATATATACACTCAACTAATAGGGTTTATACATGTTTAGGTCACCAATTTAACCTTATCTTTTGGCTTTAACCCTTAGTTAAATAAATTAACTCTTACAATGTATTCTTGTATTTTTTACACTATATGGTTAATATGGTCACTATAAAATGAAAATAGTACCTCAAGTAGATCAATAATGAAATTTTTAATATTATATAATTCTTTTGGACTAATCTCCTATTTTTATGACTGTAATATCATTTAAAAATATAGTATTTGTTTTAAAAACTCATTTATGTCAATTTTGACACTATTTAGTAATCGATTTTTTCAAAAGTCATAACAACCTGTTTTATTCAAAAAAAACAACATTAAATAAAATATAACATGTAAAAAAATACATAAAATTATTTTATGGAATCAAATTATTCAAATTATATTTATTTTAATATTTATAATATCATTTATTTGAAACTTTCATTAATAATGTAATCACTATTTTATCATTATGTCATAAATAAATGTACTTATTTAATTTGTATAAATTATATATAGGCTTCCATGATGTAGGAAAATGTTTTATCTTTCTAATGAAAATTTATTGTTAAATATATATATTTTATTACCACACCTTAAATATTTTTAGTAAAAAGATATATGTTTATGTTATATTTTTATTTACATTAAATTAATTTGTATAACATGTCCTTATCAAACCCAAGTGGCTCCATGGGGTCGTAAATTAGACCAATGTATGATAAATGTCGGACATATATCATCCAATAGGATTATGACAAATTTTTGGGTAGTTTTATATTATAATATAATTTTTTAACCTTATTTACCTGATTTACCCTTTAACAAAGGAAAATAAAAATAATTACTGAACTTACTATTGACAATGTACAAAAATAAAAGGTACCTATTTAAACAATTTTAAACCCATTATCCCAAATATAAAATCCATTTTTTGAAATATAAAACACATAATTGGTAGAAATTAATTTAAAATTAATTCCTGTTGTCAAAACCAGAAAGCGGGTTTTTAAGAAATAAAAACTATCAACATATTGAAACGTGTTTATGTCCAATTTCAATGTGAAATTACATCAAATGACCAACATTTAATTAAATGATAAAAAATTAAAATTACACTTTAAAACCAATTAATAGTATAATCTAACTATATAAATAAATTAGATGAAAATGATGTTTTGATTTAAAATGATGTATTTTTTACTACTCATAAAAATATGGATTTTATTAGAAAAATACTAAAATTTCAACCAAAGTAAATTTTGATGTTCCAATTTTAAATAAGAAGTTTACATTTTCATATTGAAAATATAAAATTGATAAAAACTATATTTAAAGAAGGTTCTCTATCAAAAAGTGGTAAACCGAACTATTAAAAATATTGGAGTATTTTATGCTTGAAAATGGATTCATTCTCAATTTAACCCTCTAAAATTTATTAGATAAATGTAAAAACATTTAACAAAAACATGTAATTATATTTTAGTTAGTTCTATTCATTTCCAAAAATATAATGGATAGGTGTTAACTACTATTTAAAATAATAATAATATTATTATATTATTTTTCGGTATAACTCAATGTGTGTGCAATGTAAGATTTCAAAGAATCCCGTTGTTGCATGGTGAGTATTATATCAGAAAAAAGAATCCCCATTAAGGTAAAATTAATATCTTATTCATGAATATTAATTGATATGAAAATTTATTATTAAATAAATACCTAGGATGTTACAGGTGATGGTGGACATTCCACATGATTCAGGTTATTATTCGTAGCCAGAGACAGCTTGGTAAGAATTTTCATTGTGTTTCGACCGCCACCTCCCATGGAACTGTGTATGTCAATCGAAATATCATTGAATTTTACCTCATATTGGTTGTTGGCATGGTTTCTCATGGTTCCCACCTTTTTCAAAAATAGAAAAGGATTGAACAAAACCAAAGTTAAAAAAAATTTATTTTTATTGTCAGTTAACTCTAATAAAATATCTAATGAGATACCTATGTTTTCCATTTTCTAAAAAGATTCTCAATGTTGTTGTTTCTATATATAGACTTATACATGTGGTTTTAAGTCTTGTTTTCTGATCCAAATTCACAAATTAACTAAAATGTTCCCTAATAAAACATTAGCGACCTTACACTTTTTTACATGACTATGAAATAATCTTAAATATAAATAACATAATAGAATTACAAATCTTGGATCCAAAGGTTTAGTGTTTTGGTAAAATTAGGCTTAGACATAACTTTAAGACAATATATCATAGCCATTATTTAATTAATTCCACTCTATATTATTAGTGTCCCTCATATTCTCCATATTATAATTAATAACCTAAGGATATCAATCAATGAAATGGGTGAGCTAAAATCCTAGTAAAAGGATGAATATGGGACATGATTCAATATAACAAGAGTGAGCATAATCATCTCCATCATAACATATGAATTGGATTATCATTAAAATAATTAGGGAAATAATGGATAAAGGCATTGATTTTGGAAATGCATAAAAATGAAACATCATGTCTTAGTGATCAAATGCAACACCTAGTTTTGAAAAATCTAGCGTCATGTTCTTGCATAACATTTGTGAATAATCATAAGATAATAATTATGAAAAAATAAACCATAATGTTAATGCATATTGAATATTATATCATGATATATGTCACATTAACCAATGAATATGAGAGATATATAATATTGGGGCCACCCATCATATCATAACATGTACATATTCATGAACGCCACCCATAACATATAAAAACCATAGTCATAAAATAACCAATAGAAAGAAATGGGTTTTATAAGAATTTAACAAAGCATACATTCATGAATAAAAATTTAGGATACCAAATGAAAAATTTAATATATAATTTGTATAAGAATCATTAATCTTGATTGAATAAGAATTAATCTCAAGAGGAGTCAAGATGTGTTTTTGAGAGAACAGTTCTTTTAGAAAAATCTATATACTTGTCATAAAACCAAGTTGGAAACATGCGTATCATTAAAAAGAAGAGGTTAGAATAGTGAAATTATATTTAAGTAACATTAATGGAATATTCACACTGAAATGGGGTATAAGGGAGGTGTAACCCAAATAAAGGGAGTTGGATTCGAGAATCCCCTTTCCTTTATTCCTGTATTTTATGTCACTTGTGCATATCCAGAATAATAAAAATATATTTTCTAAAACATTGTTCTAGAAGTAAATTAAATATATTTTTGAAACTATTTATCAATTTTAATCATTTTATTATATTTCCTAATTTCCTTTGAGGAAATTGATTCTTATTTATGTCATGTTTCCAAAAAAAATTTCTATTTTCCTCAATTTTTTTATTTTCTTCAAGGTAATTATTAGGTAAAATTTATAACATAAAAATAAAAATATTTATAAATTTAATTATTATAAATAATTTAATTTTACTATTCATATGGTTGGTGATAAGAAATTAATTGGAAGCATTTTTGTTGTTGGTTAACAGACCATTATTAGGAATGTTGTCCAAATATGAAGAAAAAAGTATTATAAAACATAAATACATTAAAAATAAATTTTTTAAATAATTAATATAATTTTAATATTTTTCCAAATTAAATTTTTATAATATTATATTTTTAAATAATTTTGGTAGAAAAATGAGAAAAATAAAACAAGTGATGATTTGAAAAATATACTCTTTCTTTGGCGTAGCTTCTCTTGTATGACACTATGACTACAATGATTTTATATGTTATACTACTCCAAAATTACCCTATATGTTATAAGAGGCTTTATTGGGAGGATTTGGAAAGATAATGTTCTTTTGAATTGGTGGGATGAGTTGTTTTCCATGGGGAGTTTGAGGGGTTATTTATACTTCAGGATAAGGGTATTTTTAGAATAAAATATTTAATAAAATAAGATATCAAATGTAAAACTTTTAATACTGAATTTTTGAAAATATAAATGATATATTAATATAATATAACTAGTTTAATACTTTAAAACACCTTTATAATTATAATTCACTAGTTTATTGAAAAGTAATGTGGAAAGAAACAAAAATTGTAATTTTAAGAAATAACTTTTAAATTTTTGTTTTGGAACATTTTTTTTAGTTTTGGAAATTAATTTAATAACTTGTTAAGGAAACATTTATGAAATAGATATATAATATCCAAAAATAACATTCTAGAAGGGATTATATAATTATTTCATTATGAATGATGTAATCTGAGTTACACCGATTATGAGAAAAATTGTATTTTTACTATTCACTTGGAAAATAAATCATTCAAGAAAATTATCAAAAAATCACCCTTGGAAAATTTTGACATGATGATTTGAAAATTTTCATTTATTTAATCAGAATAAATCTCTAAAATATTTAATTTTATGTTTTTAGTATAAAAATAATGGGTTTTAAAAAATACTTAATAATACAGTTTATTAAAAATTTGTTTATATTTTCTTTGAGTTTCTAATCATGATATTTTTTTTGGAATTATAATATTTATATTTAAATAAATTAATCATGATAAATATTATTTATATCGTAATTTAATATTTTGGGTGACTTTACTATTCCAGATGTCAGTTTAGTATTTCAATATTTACGTTTTTATTCTTTATTTCTAGGTTACTATTCTAAAAATCACATTACTATTCCAACAGTCACTTTAGCACCTATAAATACCACTTTATTCTTTCACTAAACATTTAACTCAATAACTCTCAATGTTCTAAATTTCAATTTTCTATAATTTTTCTTTTTTTAAAAATATTTTTCTTATATTCTATTTTTTTCTGTGGGTGAGATGATTGTTGATGATTTGGGAGATCCCAATTTTACCATTTAGATTTTATAATTTTTTTTTTCTAGATTTAATGTTCAGAATTTTAACATTTTCATTTCTGATTAATGAAACTATATTTATAAATGAAATGAAGTCTTTTTTAGTTTCTATATATTCAATATGTGTATAATATTATATAATATAATACAACACATATTTATTTAGAAAAAAAATATTACTAATCAACACTTGTCATTACACACTGCAAATTCAAAATTGTGCGAGAAGAATTCGTTTATACATACGATGGAACATGTGAATTAAATATATTTAAAACATGATTATGAAGTGTCTCCATGGATGAATCTCTCAGGACAATTTATTTTCTTCTTAACCTTGTATATATTCTATTTTTAATGGAATATTGGTTTATTCGATAATTGCATTATCTTTCTCCCATTTTTTACATAGAAATCACATAATAAAAAACCTAAAAAAATAAATTAAATGATATAGGGTTAGTATGTGATAAAAAATGATCTAGGTGACCTGGTTATACACTTCTCTATAATAGAAATGTCAAAACATGGTTTCATTATCGAGGATTGAACACATGTTACTAACCTATCATAGAGCGGTGCAGAACATGGGTCACACATGTCATAGTTAATCACACAATATTTATAGTTCACTTTTTTGTGTTTTCTATTTTATAAAATCTATGAAAAATATTGGTAGAAAAAGATACAAATGCAATATTAAATTTATATTCCATGAAAAAAAGAATTTATGCATGTTAGAGTAGAATTTAAATTCTCCCGAGATATTGATCCATGGAGAAACTTCATCATCCTGTTTTAAATATACTTAATTCAAGTACAATATTGTATTTGTGAAAACCTTCTTCTAACAAAAAGGAGAATTTATAGTATACTCAATAATCACCAAGAACAGCTCAAAAGTACCTCCCCAATTGCGTTATAATGGTTGTAGAAAAAAATAATATTTGGATAAGGATAATGAGGATTAAACCCCCTATTAATCATCCTCAGATTAACCAAATGTAGATATAAACCATAGTCTCTAGTTCAACACACTCTTACTCCTCTTTGATATTC
This sequence comes from Viscum album, assembly GCA_963277665.1. Taxonomy (NCBI): domain Eukaryota; kingdom Viridiplantae; phylum Streptophyta; class Magnoliopsida; order Santalales; family Viscaceae; genus Viscum; species Viscum album. The sequence goes on along the minus strand of OY728123.1, from coordinate 1,038,752,331 downwards.
CTTAATCCAGTTACACATAATAATGAGTATTGATGTTCATAGGGGGGTGGGGGGGTGATAGGATACTGAATGGAATGAAAACTTTAATAAAATATATATAATAATTTACATGATAAATAAAATAAAACTATAGTAAACACTTACTAAGAAGCATCCTCATCCCATTGGTCTAGTGATGGTCCCTCTTAGGTGGTGTGACACCCCTCTACTTATAGGTAAAAGATCAACCCAGATCTCTTTATTCATCTTTCCTCATATTTTCTTTCCAGTAAAAGATTCCTTTTTTAACATTTAATTATGATCTCATCATGTATCCACATGGATATCCCAAATATATCAAGTGTTTTATATTTTAATTAAAAACCTCTCTGTGATGTGTACATGAATGCTACTACGCAACTCCACGTCCTTTGTATTTCCTCTATATGGACCTACATAGCTAAATTTTATCCAAATCTATTATGTAATAACCTCCATATTCTTTAAAAACCCATTACACAAATATTTAGTACCTCTACAATGAATGGAAACCCTATAGTATTGTATCATATCTGAAAAATCTATCTAAAGTAAGATATAATGTAGGAACTTGGCCTACTACATGACACCCATTTCCTATTAAAATTATCGAGTTACTTCTATAATGTATGTTTGGACTATAGCGTAGTGGGTTTGAATTATCCAGTGGATACACCATTCATTTTAACTTCAGTGGGATTCCCCACAGAAAATAAATAGTGGCCCTTATTTGGATGTGGTGGTCTAGAAAACCTCATATTTCCTTATTTTACCCTTGAATATCCTTTTTGATAAATAATATTACCTTTATGAAACACTTGAAAAACAAATGGAAACTTTTCACAATGGCTACCTACACTTATGTAAGTATTCTTATATTTATGTATCCCTTTTCATAAGTTTACACATCCTGTTTTACATTTTAAAAACTCTTTAAATCCATGGGCACCCTTAGGCAGTGGCAAACTTACCTTTACACACTGTTAACTGTACCTTTACTCAACACATTAAAACCCTAGGGTACCTTTGTTTATCTTGATTAACCTGTACACATTGATTGAAATCCATGGGTACCCTAACATAGTGAAAATTTTATATTTTCAAAAAAATTTGATTCCATCATTTACCCTTATTCAACTCCTCAAATATCAGGATTACCCTGATATAATTCCTGAAAAACTCTCCTGCGTATATGTCAAACATTTTACCCATACACAGCTCCTTATTAATACATAAGGATACATTTTTCTGCAAATTTTACTCATCAAAATTAAACATTAAAATCAATAATTTTAATTTCCTTTTTATAAAAATTATCCTTTTAATATAAAATCAGCTATATTTTAAGAAATTATTTAATTACATGTGGAAAATGATTAAAAAATTACTTTAATAAATTAAAATTTCAAAACTTTTGAATGAAAAATAAAGGATTCATTAATGAATGAGATAAAAATGATTATGATAAATGAATAAACCTCAAAAGTTACTTTAGAAAGTAGAAATTTAAGTTTTTTATATTTTTTGAAACTAAAGGAAGTAGATGGAGAGTCAAGAGATGAGTTAAATTATTTTAAATAAAATTTTGTTTTAAATGTTTTAAAATATTTTCACAAAATATCCATGTTATTCCATATGATTCAATAATATCATTTGCTGTACTTTAATTATTTTTAAACTCATTTTCAACTATCATTATCCTTTTACAAATGTCTTAAAAATGAATCTATTAAAAATATACTATGTGGTTCATTATGACTTTTTTATCGAAGGGAGAATGAATGTTTTTTAACGTATACATATTGATAACCTTTTCTCATAGTCATAGATATTATTTGTTATAAATACTCCGCTATAATTTTATTTGGGTTATTCAAGGAAACATATATAAGGGGTAAGGACAAATGATCAGTAAGTTTAAGAAAATAACATAATACATGAGTAAATAAAGCATAAAAAGTATGGAAAGCTAAATAAATAACACACATTACATTTAATGAATAACATGAGCATGATATGACAGGAATAAAAGATGATATAATAATTCCATATAAATAATCACATAAAAAGGAAAAAAACCAAGAATATTATAACAAATCGAATAATCAAATGAAATATCAATAATTAAATTTATCATTATTGAATTAATAATTTTGAACATATGAAACACACTTTCAAGGCATCATACCAAGAATATAATAGTTTCAAGTATCCATTCCTATAATCTAACATTATATAGAATTTGTATAAGGAGTAAGACCTTGGCCAAAACCAACACTATTTTGCCTTATGCGACCACCTGATGTATCAGGGGGACATAGTATTCCCCTCCCATCCCTTTATAATTCCAATGCATTCCTCATATGAAATGGGTGAAAAAGAAAAAACAAAAACATTTTTTTAAAAAACTATCCTATAAAATGTGAATAATTTAACCATAAACCAAGAATGGCATCAAAATAGAACCTCCATTGTCATACTAATCATAAAATAATCAGTAAAATATGGTATATGATATCATAAGTGGTCAACATAAATTATACATAAGAATCAATAATGGTTTTTGACATAGATGAAAATAATCTAAGAAAATCATAATTTTTTTGATAGAAATACCCATTTTAATTTGAAATCATTTATTTTAAAAAACACACATTTATAAAATAAAAAATATTTATTTGAATTTATTTGTAAAAATGAAAATTAATAATAAAAAATTTATTCCATAATGAGGGAGGGAATATCCTCTCATGTTTCATAAGTTAAAAAAACATTCCTTCTGCGTTTTTATCAAAAAAGTTATAAAGTGCCTCGTTTCGAAAACAAGAAAAATGATACATTTCAAATAATTTTATAAAAAGTAAAACATGGGTAAAATGATATTAATGATTTGTAGGATAATAGTAAAAAAAATTTTTAATTTTCATTAGAAAAATAGACATGGAAGAAAATAATCCTCAATGGATAATTTATCATAGACAATCCTGAATAATAATGAGATTATGAAAAAAACCGTTACCTTGCACATTACATTAGCTAAACATGATTTAAACTAAAGTATAATGGTTTAATTCATTTTATTAATTTATAACATAACCATAACCATATCTATGATATCTTATATGATCCTATTATATCTTTTTTTTATTAATATTTTGTTATTAATATTTTGTTATTACCCTTGTTTTTAGGTGTTAACCGCTTCATTTTTCTATACTTGTTTTGTCATATAAGAATTGTTTCTTATGCATCAAATATATTTATTTCATCTCTAGAATGATATTGAGTTCATATATACCATATTTATTCATTTTATACATTTTTAAAATCATTCTTGAATTCCTAACATGGAATATGAATCATGCCTCACCGTAGAGACGGTAAGCCTTACGAACAAATGAGTGATGGTATCATTCCCTTAACAGTAAAAGGGTACGGAAGTGGATGTTATTAATTTATTTTAGAATAAATAGAATATCATAATTATAATACATATCCATTATATACATCAATAATCCTATCTAAGTAAAGTGGTGATGAAAAAAAGATTACACCAAGATGCGGAGATGGGAAGTTGTACACATACATGCATGATGCTTTCATTTTTCATAGGATGAATAAAAGGTGGAATATGGTTGTACCATAATCATAGTTAGATATCAAAATATATATTTTATTGGTTTTAAAAATTTATAATGTAAACAAAACAGTAATAGGAAGTACAAGAGTAAATGAACTTGGATGAGTTGGTAAAACTTATTACCTCTTCTACAAAGGATGTACATTAGATATATTCTTATGTGATCTAGGGTTACTATTTTTTGAAGACTAGGATCTAAAAAAAATTATAAGGATGTTGATAAGATAATTTATTAGTAGTTTTTATAGCTATAAGGATCAGTATGTTGAGAATAATTGAGGGAGTAGGTTAGCTTTTATAATTGTGGTGAGGGACACTTTTGAAAACTCTGATAATATTAAATTAGAATAAGTTAATTTTCAATTTAAAATGAATCCAATGTAATTTATCTATTAGATTAGATGAGGTTGGGTAAAAATTCATGAATACTATAAATTTTATACATGTTTAGGTCACATTATTACCCTTATATTTTTCTTTCAACACTAATTTAATAACATTAACTCTTACCACGACATAATGAATTTTTACACGTTGAGGGTCAATATTGTAACTATAAAATGAAAAAATAACCATAAATAAATCTTGGATGACGTTTTAAACCTTATATAAATCATTTTTCATAAAATTATTTTTTTTATAAATTTTATATCATCTATTAAAATATTATTTATTTTAAAATATCATTGATTACAATTCTAGCACAATTTCTTACTTTGAAATTTTAAAAAATATCAAAAAAAGATAATTTTTAAAACAACCATTAATACATATTTAATATTTATATGCCTTCTAAAAAATTACTTCATGACATTAATTATCTAAAATTATATTTATTTTAATATTTTTAATATCCTTTATTAGATATTTTCATTAATAAAACAATTTCTACATCATCGTTGGGTATGCCTTTAAGTTAATTATTTATTTACTAAAAATTTAAAATTTATTATCATGATTAAGAAAAACATTTTGAAGTTAAAATGAATATTTATAGTCAAACATATCATCTAAATAAACACATATTAAAAATATAGTACTTATTAAAAATATGAGTATGATATATATGACATTAATTAAAATAAAATAATATAAAAGGATTAAAGTCATATAAGTGGCTCCAATAAGCTATAAATTCATACCAAGTATTATTTTTGGTAAAAATAACTCATCAAATAAATTCATGACAATTGGTAGGAAAATTTCATAATACTTATAAAATTATTTTTACCCAAAATCACCTTATTTACCGTTAACTGTGGAAGGTAAATTTTCTAAGATTACTACTCATATTGGGAAGAAAATAAAAGGAAACTATTTAATAAAATTTTAAATTTTGATTCCAAATATGAAATACATTTTCACAATTAAATTAACATAAGTTTTAGAAGTTAATATAAAATTCATCCAACATACGGGATGAAACAATAAGTTTTAAAAGTAAGCATGTTCAAAAGAATAAATGTTTTTTATCAAATTTTAATGTGAAATTGATTTTAATGACCCAAATTGGATTTATTGAGTTATTGATTATTTTTGTTACATTAAAACCAATTTAAAATATAATTGAACTATATACAAAAATTAGACAAAACTACCCTCTTCAATTAAAATGCAGTATTTTTTAACTATTCAACAAAATAATGAATCATATCAAAATATACTAAAAATTCTACCAAATTACTTTTTGATACTACTCTTTCTAAAATAAATCTTATCTTGTAAAATATAATTTATGAATGTTTCAAAATTTCATTTTAATATATGTTCTCCATTAAAAGGAGAAAAAAGTATCTTTAGAAAAGTATAAATTTTTTATGTTGAAAATTGGATATATTCATATCATATTCCGATAAAATATATTGGTTGAATTTAAAAAAATTAATATATATAAATTTCATAATTTTGTTAATAATATTAATTTCCTTAAATTTAATGGTTAGGATATAATAATATTCCATTGTACGGTTAAAATAGGTGTTCCGTACAGCCAATTCTATCAAACATATTTAATTTAATCAGAGGAATCTAACTATCATGTTCTGATGTAGATTCATATATGACACAATCACTATAATTTTAACCACAACAAACCATAAATTTGTGAATTGTTTAAAGACCACTTATCTCTCAAAAAAAATTTAAACATATAATTGTTTTTCCCAAAATCTATTTCCGAGAGTTGAGGGATTATTTTACTATACATAGAATCACTTACTATATTTCATTCCATGTAATAATCATAATATCATCCTTTGGATGTGCTTCAATCTATGCTTACATCATCCATTATAGTTGTAAATTAATGTTGAAGAATAATTTTTCATACATGAATCACTTTTATGAAACATAAGATCCACAAGTCATTTTTTTTATCTTTTAAAATTTTAATGAAAAACTGTATAACACATGTTATCCAATATGATAAACCATACATTAACCTCAAAAAAATTCCAAATTTCAACTTAATCCATTCCATTAGTTGTTAGATTAAGAATCATCCAAAATAAATATTTTCAAATTAAATGACAAAACATTTATAATAAAGTTCACTAAATTCAAAAAACAACTTAGTATTAGAATCCCCAAACCATATAATGTAGCTATTATTGCCACATACGACATATATGAATAACATTATCACATTAAAACTTCAATTAAAACATGAATTCATTAAAATATTTAAATAAAAAATACTTTAATATAATCATTATATGTCTTATGATTCTTATAACTAGAAAAATAATACTTCAATTTTTCTGCTTCAACTACAGTAACAACATAAGCTTGACCTTGATCTCTTTCCTTATTTTACTGTTTATTTCCTTGATACTTGAGGAATTCATTTTCATAGTTTCCCATATCCTTAGAGTGAAATCATTTCACATTTGAAGATTCATTATTTTCCATACAATCACGAGAATAGTGTCCTTTTCCCCACACTTAAAACAAACTCATTTTACTTCTTTTTATGTGAATTATGTTTTCCTTCCACAAGTATCACATGTAAAAAAATAATTCTTTCCCTTATTCCCTTATCTGAATCTTGATTTTATGTTCTCTACTTATCTAGATTCCCTTTGAAGTTATATGGAATTCATAATTATTTATCAATCTTGATCAAACATGAGACAATATCCTAATATTATGAGAATTTTTTGTAGACCGACACCATTTAGATAAATGGATTAAAACCATGAATGAAATGATCAATCTTTTTCCTTGGGTTACATATGTAGTCCACAACATATATTTCCAATATTTTACAGTTTTCGTCATACATAGAAAGATACTCTTCTTCCCTATATCTCAAACACAATAATTTTCTCTCTATATTTTCTCATAGTTCATGAGGGAAATATTTTTTTAATAAAAGTTCCTCAAAATACTCACATTATATGTTTTACATTTACTCATCCGTCTTAGTGTTTTGAATCAATAACCACCATTGATCCGCATCTCCATAGAGATGATAAACATCCATGAAAACCTTATCTATTTCATTAATTCTCAAAGAGAGAAATATATTTTCTAAAATCGTATACATTGATCAACTAAAAATATATTCATAGACCCATTTAATGATGGTTTTTATTATCGTATAAAATGGTCAAACATTGTTACACCATGTTGTGGATAGGGATTCACTATACTGGTAAGGTTATTCCTCATAACCTTTATTAACCATCCCAATATAGTTATAATTTTTTTCACCTCCAGCTACCGCTCTAGATCTAGATTAATATTCATTATCGTTCCAAAGTGAACAATCTATATATGCATTGATATATTTTCCACTCATAACACTAGGTGAAATTTATATAGAAAATGGAATGCACTAGATTAGATCATAACATTATGAAACATTATGTATAATGTCAGAACCATTGAATAACAACCTAAATTGAAATTTTAGGTAAAATTAATCAATAATTCAAATGATTAATTTATTTTGATATATTTTAAAATTTTGTCTTAGGGTTTCATTTTCTATTATATGTTTTCTTAAATCTAGTTCCCATATTTTATACTAATCATGCTTTGCTAGCAAATGTAATGTCCCTAACCCAAGTAGCATGGAGTCAGTCAGTACTTTATTATATTGGAATAATATACAAGTAATCATAGTATAATTTACTGAATATTTTAATAGTTTTGGTAAAAAAATATACATACTTGATATTTAAATTCCATTATAAAACATAAAATACACAAATAATTTTATTTATTATTCCATTATTCCACCTTTGTATAACCCTCTATAATAGTCATAATATATTTAATGTAATTGTGAGATGGTATCTGAGCATGATATACTCTATAATACCAAATGTAGGATCGAATGTGTGAACATGAGATGCTCAAATACAAGAGGGGGGTAAATTGTATACTTTAAAAATTCTTTAGGAACATTTAAAGTTGATTATGTTTAAAAAAGTTAAACTAGATAATTCAAAATACCTCTAAGTTCTAAAAACTTGATTTCAGGAAATTCTATCTCACCCACACCAGGGTAAGCCCTCAATCCGAAGATTGGTATCTGTCTTGCTATCCCTACAAGCCCTAAACTATCAGGTAGTCGGCACCTCTGTCTTCCTATCCCCGGAAGCCCTTGATTGTACATATAAACAATCGGAGTCTCACGAAGAAATTCTACAGGAAGAAAAGTTTGAACAAACCGTTCAAACTTTCTGAACGAATCCTGAGATTTGATAAGAGCCTCTCTATCTAGAAATCACTTCAACAACATGTATTCACAGCTCTCAAAGATGTTGTCAAGTCCTTTTCTCTTTTCAAATGAGCTCTTATTTATAGGCAAAGCTCAAACAGTCGGCTCCCTCCTCTAACTGTCATATTCTTCCTTGAATTTCAGAGGGACCTATACAAATGTCACTCAACCAATGATTAGTTGTTAACTGAAGGAACAAAATCATTTTATAATAGAATAAGGGTAGGTAGAAATATGGTTACATAACCAAACTCGAATATTCGGAATGTAAGTAAATAAAAGTTCAGAGTCTATCAAATAATAAATTTGGAGTATATAATATAAGGATATTCGGATCCTATTTATCAAAAGAATTAAGAGTTGAACTTCATACATGTTCATATCCATAATTCATAATCAGAACTCGCAATCAGAATTCGTAATCAGAATTCGTCATCAGAATTCGTCATCAGAATTCGTAATGAGAATTTGTAATCATAATTCACATTCAGAATTCGTAATGAGAATTCATAATCAGAATTCTTCATCAGAATTCATAATGAGAATTCTTAATCAGAATTCATCATCATAATTCATAATTAGAACTGTATACAAGTTCGTAATCGGAATTCAGAGTTGAAAATTATAAAAGTTCGTAACAGGGAATTCCGAGTAGAACTTCATAAAAGTTCATCACAGGAATTCGGATCAGAAAACAGAATACTTCACATCTACGAATTATACGATTCCGAGGTTTTAGACATGAATTAGATTTTTATTCATCAGAAAAATATTGATATAGACAATGAAGTCTAGGTAAGGGTAGATTTCCTAGGGTAAAAAAATATTCCTTATAGAAGTAATGTATAGGGTAAAATCTGATTTTCTTAAGGCTAAGGTGTTTGTGACTTTCAAAACAAGAATGAAAGTAAAAGTCATAAGGAAAGACGTATTGACTCAAAAGTAATCATAGGGGAAAAAAATAATATGAAAGTAGTGAGCTCAAATTCTCAAGAAGGGTAAGAATAACATGGAATCCATGAGTATATAAGGCATAAAAATTATCAAAAGGTGAATAACAAAAATACATTCCATTTAATCAATAATTTGGAATAATAAGTCTGGAATAAAAGATGACAAAATAATTCGATATAAAGAATGAAATGAAAATGAAACGTACACATTGATTTTAAAACTAATTGAATAATCACATGGATTATCAATAACTAGATTCATAATGATGAAATTCATAATGGATAAAATCTAAAACATACCAACAAGGTTTTTTACCATGAATCTAATATAGTGATGGCTTTGTGACAATAATATAACATAACCATGTCTTCATACCAAGAATATAATAAATTTTTAAGGTGTTAGATAGAGGTATGTTTAGTTTGTCTCATGAGACCTACTGATGCATCAAGGGGCTATATAGGGCTCCTCCCATCACTTACTATGTCCAATGAATTTCTCATATGAAAGGGGTGTAACATAAATAATAAAAAAATTCATATTAAAAAATAGAATATGAAATGTGGATACGTTAACCATAAACCATGAATGGTATCAAAATAGCTCACCCATTGTCAATGTAATCATAAACCATTAAATAATATATGGCATATGATATCCTAAATGATCAACCTCAATTAAGAATAATATTAAACAAAGGGTGTTGACATAGATGAAAATAAACTAATAAAATCAAAGATTTTTTTGAGAGAAATACCCTTTTCTACTTTGAAATCAATTATTTAAGATACTACACAATTATAAAAAAAACATTTTATTTTGAAAACAACCTTTTAAAATATTAAATTAATTTTAATAACATTAAGGCATCATGATGGCAGGTAAAACCACTATTTCTATATAATTTTAAAAAAATTAATTCCATATTTTTTGTTGAAAAATTCCTAATGTACCTTGTTTGGAAAATGATATTGTAGTGATTCACTATCCATTTTCTCCCTCACAAAGTTGTATTAAAATGGTTTTGTATTGACCTTTTAAAAATGAAAATATATTTCACTTTACTTTTGATTAAATAATTTATTTTTATCACTTTTAAAAAGGTAAATTTCACTAGTTTTGATGTTTTTATTATCTGTGGAGGTGATTTGAAAGTTCCAAGATGAATTTTAAGAAAAATGGTCCAAACTACGGAAGATTCCAAGAGAGCATGTGGACTCAAACACATATTTCATCTAATTTGTGTATTCAAATAGGCTAAAATTTTGTGGGCTGATAAAAAATCAATGAGATACAACTCTTATGAAGATATACAAGGCCAATTTTTCCATCAAGGGGCCCAACCAAACATATCTATCGAAGGAACCAAATATTCTGGAAGTCAAAAGTTTGGTTATTTATTTCATCAAATCTCACGATTTAATTTTCCAATTGATTCAAAATTTTCATTGGAGATAATAAATATGTGGGGAAACAAGTTTTTATTCTTTTAGAAAAAATTCATGATAAGTCCCTTTGCCTAATAAAAACTATGGGCAAGTTGTTTCTTAAAATATGTGTCCTCAAAACCACCTTCCACATTTCAAAAGAAACGTAACCTTAGGAAACCCTTTGGAAAGTTCAACCAAAAAGAAAATATCTTCCCTTTTGAAAACCCAAAAATGTAATCCCTTAATACTATAATTTCTAGAGTTTATATTATGTGTTATCTCAACACCATCGGATTCATCCATTTCCATGGAGTTAAAAACTCCTTATGATCACATTGGGAGGAACATGATGTAAATCTCGATCTTCTTATTTGAATTATTTGAGTTATATTTTTAATTATAGTTATATATATTTTTTATACCTAATCTCTTATTATTAAATTTTTTTATGTGCTGGTATTTCATACTCAATTCACATGATCATGTTTCAGGGTACCCATTCGGGTGATGTTTCACACATTGTTTAATACTTATTATTCCTCCTTTTAATTTCCCTGTTTGTGTTGTTTATATTAGTTAATTGAACACTCATAAATACTACTATAGACATGTACTTTAATTTCATGGTAACAAATTCATATAATATAAAAACCTGGATAGTACATTGATTTATTTATGTGTTTCCTTGGTGAGTTTTTGTTATGAATTCAAATAGAAATCCCCAAATCATCAGAGTTAGTCGGTGAACCATTTCATGTATATAAGAAAATCCTAGGAGGTATCCAAGTATGAAATCCATAAAATTATTGTCCAAGATGTTTCAAAATAGGGATTAAAATATTTAAACCCTACCTCTTGAAGCAATGAAGGAGGAGAATCCTGATATTTCCATAGGTTGATCATGCATAATCATTTATGTTAATATTTTCCACATTTCATCACCTTCATTTTTCTATTCAAACCTTAAATAACCAAACACCGTGTTTCCCAAAATTTTATTCCCATTTTATTTTCATTGTCTAATAAATTTTCTTAAATAAATTATCTAAGTCTCCATAAGGAGATGAACTTGGGTTCCTCCTATACTATATAAATTCAAGTAAACAACTAAACATCTCATTGGACTCACTCGATAATTAGATAAAACTTTGGAACCATTTTAAGGCATCTAAGATTATTTTTTTCTTTTATTGTTTTATTTTTATTTTTTTATTACCCATTTCAATCTTTACCCCTTTCATGTATTTTTTTCTAGTTTTTGTTTGTTTGTGTGTGTTTCTCCTTCCCTCTATCTATTTAATCTATAGTAACAAATTATATTTTTAATCATTAAATTATACTTATGTGATTTTATTTTATCCATATTATTATAAAAAAAGATAAAAAAGAAAAAAAGAAAAAAAGAATGTAAAAAAGAAACAAATCTTCCCAAATTTGTTGCATGACAAGATTTGGGGAAGAATTATTACATCAAATTGACCCATAAATTCAAAATACACTTTACTCAAAAATTAGGTCATCAAAAGAAGGTCAGTCAGGTAACACTAAGGAACCAATTTTAGAATATCAAGTGGTCCCCAACTATTCAAAAATTGATCCAAATCAAAACATAGAAATTATGGTTACAAATAATTGAACATTAAAAGAACTTATCGCCTCTGATGTGAAGTACCAACCTATGTACATCCAATACCCCGAGGAAGTATCCAACTATGAGTTAGCATCAGGACTCATACAACTCCTTCAAAAATACAATGGTCTTTTTGGTGAAGACCCACACAAACAGATTAATAAGTCTATCATAGCATGCTCCACCATGAAACCCTAAAATCTGACTAAGAACCTCATAATGATTACGAACATCCCATACTCACTTGATAGTGTGGCCAAATATTGGATATATGATCTTCCTACAAAAATATGGTGATGGAATAACCATAATCAAATCTTTCAAGATAACTTTTTACCTAGAAATTAAGTTTCATCAATTTGAAAAGAAATCTATTTATTTAGGAAATGAAAAAGAGAAACCCTTCCAGAATATTGGGAGAGATTAAAACAATTGCTCAATTTCCCCCACCACCAAATATGTGAAGAATTTATAATTCAAAATTTCTATGAGGGAAGTATCCCTAAAGATCATTGAAATATTGATGTGGCATTGGTGGTTTGCTAGTTGACAAAACTCATACTGTTACTTGTGACTTAATGGCTAACATGGATCCAAATACACAAAAATTTGGTACATGAGAAATTACAACTACTCAAGGAGTTCATGTGGTTAATCATTTATCCCTATAATAGATTATAGGTAATAATATTGATGAGATGTATACCATTCTAAGAAATGATTCTCAAACTCAAGGACATGCTCACTCTACTCTAATTCCATTGTATTACAATATTTGTTCTGATAACACACATTTTTCTGACTATTTTGAAAAATATTAATATTTATCTTACTATTGAACATCCTTATTTCTAGGGATTCCATTTCAAAAATCACCACCCTTCAAGAAAGAAAAATTCTGGCCAAATTCAAACTCTATGTGGGAAGTACAATCACTGTATTGATAAGGAAGCTACTCTAGAATCCCTAAATAGAACTGGTATCAAATAGGGAAAGGTATAAAACCTTATTATCTGTGAATATCACAAAAATAATCCTCCTCATTCCAAATATAAACCAAGCCTCATAAACATGGTGAAGAAAATGGAATCTCAGAAACTCTAGTTCTAACTGAACACACAATTGGCTATTCAAGACCAGTGAATTGAAGTGGAACAATTAGAAAAACCCATCAGTGAGATAAATATGCAAGGTTCTAAAACTTCCATCCCAAACCATTGTTAATCCAAAGGAAAAAGGTAATGAATATTAAATCTCACTTTATAGTGGTAAAATAGATTCTTCTTCCAATGATTCAATCCAACAAGTATGTTACCCTATTGAAAACTCTCATTCCCTACCCTCAAAAGTATCATGTGAAGAAACAAAAGAAAAAAAATGGTAAATCACATTGTCATTAAGGATTCCTTTAAATAATCTATTCCTCTACCTTTCCATAAATAATCGGTAAATCTATGAAATGTTTTTGATAATGATATAGATAAACCAATCATGGATACATTTAGAATGTGACAAGTTAAAAATCATCTTTTGGATGTAGTTAAACAAGTTCATCATTACACCATACTTATAAAAGATCATTCCACTCGTATATGATAAATAAAGGGGAATGAGAGAGTCATCCTTGGAATAAATGTCTTGACCTTGATACAACCAGCAATTCCATAAAAATACAAGGATACATGAACATTTACGATACCTTTCACTATAGGAGAGTCCTTATTTTAGGATTCAATGCTATATTTAGGTTCTTTAATTAATGAGATTCTTTACTATATACAAAAATCTCTGTATTTTGGAGTGATTTGAACAATGGTAATTATTGTGAGACATTATGACCATATCATAACTCACCCATCATGAGTGATTGAGGATTTCCTTGTACGAGTGAAGAATCTCATTTTACCTATATAATTCTACATTCATGAGATGGAAGATAAATGAACCCAATGAAATGCTTCTCTCATACAAGGAAATCCATTCCAAAAAATAGAAAATACCATTATCAACATTCACAATGGTATCCTATCCCTGGAGTTTAGTGGATAAATGGTTCGTTTCAATATCTTCGATGCTACAAAAAACCCTGTTAAGATAACTAAACTTTTCCTTTCTATTTTATAGATGTTCTCTCTAATGAAACACACATAAAATTATATCCTTGTCCGATAATCTAATTCATTTTCCTCTTCTTCACCCATGAATGATATGAGTTTTTTTTCATGTTTCAAGTGTTGTGTGGGTTCATAAAAGTGTAAATTTTGTACTTTAATTTATGAATGTGTTCAATATAAGGTACCCATGACCATCTATGATTTGAAAAATCCAATTTTCATTTATTCTATTTCATTATATAATATAGAGAACTAGATAAGTAGTTTTATGGAACTGACTCCAAATAAATCCCCTCAATCAATCCAAAATCACTAGTGTTAAAATTAAACAACTCGAATATAATTTATAATATTCATTTTTTGAGGGTATTGACAAATTTACCATCATTATTATGAACAAACTCTCTCTATGGTAGGAATAAGAACATCTATATATTTTGAGAGAGTGAAGAAAGGTGATAAGATGGACATTATAAGTTTTTCCTAGGATTAACCCATATTTTTTATGCACTATATACTTTTAGATGAAGAGTATAACCCATAAGGAAGGATCAAAACTGATTCAATACAACTCTCCTTAAATTGGTAAAATCAGAATACAGAAAATTAATTACTACTGGAATCATCTATCCTATATCTTATTATAAATGGGTTAGCCTAGTGTAATTTTTTCCTAAAAAACTAGAATAAATATTATGTCAATCAATTGTAATAAATAGGTTTCAAAATATGTGCAAAATAGTTGGTGAGTCTATATTGACTATTGTTGATTGAATCAAGCCACACAAAAAGACCATTATCCTCTACATTTTATTGACCAATTGATAGAAATACTACATGATAAGTCCCATTATTTTTTCCTCGATTTCTATTAAGGTAACCTTCTAATACATGTAGCCCTTTAGGATTAAGAAAATATAACATTTCACTATCTATATGGAAAATTTTCATAAATAAGGATTCCTTTTAGTGTCTTTAACAGTCCAGGAACATTTTAGTGATGTATGTGGAGTATATTTTTTGATTACCATGAGACTTTTATTGCCGATTTTATGGTGCATGGATCTTCATTTGATGATCATTTGGAACCCCTAGATTATATCCAACACCATTGTGTTAAATAATATATCATATTAAATTATGATAAATTCTATTTTAGGGATGATCTGGGGATAGTTCTTGGGATTGTTATTTCAAAAAAGGCAATTAAACTGGAAAAAACAATAATTGAATTTATTTCATTTCTTATATATCTGAAATTTGTCTCTGAGGTGTGATCATTCATTGGTCATGTAGGTTTTTACTACTGATTCGTTAAATATTTTAGTAATATCGCACTTTCCTTGTCCCCATTATAATAAAAAAATTCAGATTTTGTGTTTGATAAAAATTTGGAGGATGCATTGAATTCTCTAAAAACGAGTCTCATGTCACATCCCATTATGAAACCGACACAGTGGGATATCCCCTTTAAAGATGTGGGAAATGTATCTAACTTTCTAGTTGGGGAAGTTTTATCAAAAAGGGCTAAAAATGCTCCTCATTTCATTTCATATTCCTCAAGTACCCAAGATATTATAGAGGAAAACTACACAACCACAAATATAGAATTCATTTCTATTGTGTTTTCCATTGAAAAATTCCATTCATTTCTTCTTAGGTAAAAAATAATTGTGACTTCTTATCATGTGGGAATTTGTTTTCTCCTAATGAAAACATTGGCTAAGCCCTGCCTCACTTGGTGGATTCTCTTCCTATAGGAATTTTAACTTGAGATTCGAGATAAGAGATGAGTGGAAAAATGTGTTAGCAGACCACATTAGTAGAATTTCACCACCATTGGACTATCATTTTTACTCACCCATCCCATTTATAGAATTATTCCCCTATGATAATATGTGTGATGTTGCGGACCATATCCCATGGTATGAAGACATTGTAATTTTTTTTGAATCATCTAGGGTCCCCACATATTTTAGCACTTCACAATCCGAGAGACTTAATAATGATTAATGATTATAAATTTGGGATGACCGTTACTTGTGGAGAATTTGTAGTGACAAAGTTGTCTATCTATGTGTCCCTAGCCATGAGTCCACTTTGGGTTTTTGGTTCTATTAGAGTATTGATGGTAGGGGCCACTTTTTCTCTCAACGAAAAGCTCGAATGGTCCTTAACTCAGATATTTACTGCCAAAAATTATAAAGCGATTCCCATAGATTTTGTAATTAATTTACTTAATGTCAAATCATAGGAAATATCTCCAAGATGAATGAAATTCCCCAACAACCAATGTTATTTTTTGATATCTTTGATGCATGTTTCATTGACATCATGAGAAATTGTCTAAATTAATTTGTTTTTTTTTCAACATACTAGTTATTTTTTACATATCTAAATAGATTGATGAAAACACTATAAAGACCGATGACTATTGAGTGGTTACTGATTTTGTGTGGTCCCAGGTTTTCAATAGGTTTAGTTTCCCATGATTCATTATTAGTGACTGGGGTTCACTTTTTTTAATCATAACATGGAAAACATGCTTTATATGTATGGGATTGTTCATAATGTATCCACTCCTTATCACCCCACACTAACAGACATGAAATAATCTCAAATCAAGAATTTAAGTTAATCTTGGGGGTAACAGTGAAACCTAATAGGACTTATTAGAGTTTTCACTTGGATGATTCACTTTGGGTGCACTATTTTTTTTTAACACCCCTATCATAATGTCACCACGCAGAATTATGTTTTTAAATGATTTTCATCTCCCAGTGGAGCTATAACCCCATGCATATTGGGTTGTAAAAGAATGTAATAAAATTCTACCAGATGTAGGTGAACATAAGAAGTTGTAGATTCTAGATTTGGAAGAAATAAGAAATGATTAATATGTGAACTCCCAATTACATAAAGTGAAGAGAAAGGATATCAATGGTGATATGATTCATTAGTGGATGTTTCAAGTTAGTGAGAAGGTACTCACATACAATTATAGTCTAAAGATCCACCTACGTAAGCTTTATTCTTGATGGATTGGTACTTAAATTTGTTTCTAATATTTACCCTTTTTAAATATAGGTTTTGAAAGATAGGAGTTTACAAAGTATTACCATTATGTTTTAGAGACATAATCACTTTTATAAATATTTTTAGAAGCATCTGGTGGAGGAAATCAACCTTCAAGAAGAAACATACCATTGAAACCAACTGGGTTATATTCTTCCTTCTAACATTTTCTGTTATCATATTGGGAACACTAAAGACTCTAGGTGTGTGTGTGTGTGTTGAGGGGGGGGGGGGGGTTACATTCCAAGGTTCATTATGATTATCATTGTATTTCTTCTTTATGCTATTTTTTACATGATGAATAGTTTTTTTACTTTTCCCTACCTTGTCCAGTTCATTAGGATTTTCATTGTATTTTTTGTTTATTCTATATTTCTCTTACTAAAGAGTATTTTTTCCTTTCCTCCCACCTCTTATGCTCATCAAATCATGAAAATTACTAAAAATTCATGTATAATTTTCTGATTCCATTTTTTTAAAAATTTAATGAAAATTTTTCCCAATTACAGAATGTGATTTTGTGCATGAATTTAAAATTGGGGTGTGATTTTTATTAACTGGTTTTTTCAATGATATAAATTGTTTTTTCTCTATAAAACTTTTAATATGAATGATACCATTTGTGTGAGTAGTTTATGGGAAATTCTGTCGTTAATATATCCACACATCCTTGCACCCAACCATGATGTGTGAATATTTATTTCTCAATAGAAGGTAAATATGAGTTAGGTTAATATTTATTATCTTTATAAAATTATTATTCCATATGTTTGTACCTAATCTGATCTATTTCATTAATGTACTAGATTAATCTATGCACGTGTACCTATTATCCTACCATTGTATGACCTAAATAAAGTCAAAATAAAAATAATATTAACAAATAATGGGGGGAGTGATGAAATATGAAAAATATGGGAAATATAGGTTGGGATCATATGGTTTAACATATAAGTATTCTTATGTGATAGGGTAATTAAATTTTATTTCAAAGGATATAGGGAAGGATCGATGAAAAAATCTTGTAAGAAGATGTTTTTTAAAATAACCTATATGTACTGGATAGAAAGTGGAAATAATTGAATGAAATGGTTTTCAAAAACACATGTAGAGAGTTACTGACATGGTTTACTTTTGAATTACTAGCTTAAATATGTGTTGTACATCTCCTTGAATTTTGTTCTGAAACAATTTATGAGACAAATTTTTCATTGATCACCAGGATTGACTCCTTGGTGTGGTTTTTGATTTGATCGCATTGGTATAAGGAAATAAAATTCTATTAAATGTTAAATATTAATGATTTTGTGAATATATACATTAATTATAATGTTTGGAAATGTTACTTTTCCCACAAGTGAAAATGTTTATGTGTGGGGGTGTGATCACATAGCGATTTACTATTCATTTCAACTCATACACCACTGTATCAAACCGATTTTGTTTTTAAAATTAAAAATATAACTAAAAATATAACTTCATTTTTTATTAAGTAATGTAAATTTTATCACATTTAAAAAGGGTGATTTCACTTGTTTGAATTTTTTCATTATAAATTGAGATGTTTCAGAGGGCATAGAATAAAGTTGAAAAAATGGGCCAAATAGTGTAAGAGTACAAGCACAGTTTTGGACTCAAATACACACTAAAACCAATATGTGAATCCAATTTGGTTCATTGTTTTTTGAATTATACCAAATGTAGTTGAATAAAACTCTTTAGAAGTCACCTAATCTTAATTCATCCATCTGTGGGCCTGATAGAAATGATTTCTCCAAGGAACTGAATGTTATTGAAGTCAAAGGTTTTGTTCGATATTTACACAATATCTAATGATTTATTTTTAAAATTGATGAAAATTTTTAGTTGATATAGTTAGGGGGTGGGGAGAGAAGTTTTTTTTTGTGAAAATAGAGATAAGTCTATCTGGCCTCCCAAAAATATGGGGCAAGTGGTTTCTTGAAATATCGGTGCTCAAAACCCCCTTCTATTATACCTGGAACCATGAGCACCCCATTTTCAAGTTCAAACAAGAAGAAAATATATACTATTCCGTATACATAGAGGAGTCCTATAATCATAATATAATTTAGAGTATATGGGACGTGTTACCTCAACAACTTTGGATTCATGCATTTCCATTGAGTTCAAAACTCCTTGTGATCACCATGGGAGGAACATGATATAAATCTATAGATTCTAGTTTGTAACATTTGAATGATCATTTTAATTCTAGGTTTATATAATATTTTCTTCATGCTTTATTCTTATTTGATTTATTTATATACTAGTAAGTCGTACTCAACTCTTATGGCCATGTTTGGTGTTACCCATTCATGGGATGTTTCACACACTGTTCACCACTTCTTCTTCCCCCTTTCAATTATGATGTTTGTGGGGTTCATATTGGTCAATTGAACTATCATAAACACTAACATGGCCATTTAACTTCCTGAAATGGGAAAAATTTAAATAATATAAAAACTTGGATATATCATAATTCTCTCCATGTGTTGATTTGTTGAGTTTCAGTTTTGAAGTCAAACACAAATCACCAAATCATTTGTTCTAGTCAATGAACCATTCCGTGTTTCGAATTAGACCCTAGGTGGTACCATAGTGAAAACTAATTAATATTATAGTTCTAGATGTTACAAACAAGGTATTAAAAATTTATACGTTATCTATTGAAGCGATTAATGATGATCAACATGATATTTCCTTAGGTTGATCATGGTTAATCAATTCAGCAAATTTTTAATTTGATTTATTGCATTCCTTTGTCTCTTGAATAATTAAATAATCAAACCACGTGTATTAAAATAATAATTCCCCTTTTATTTTCATAATTTAGTCATTTTCATAAAAAAATTATCTAAGGCTCCACTGAGAGACGACCAATAGTTCCTGCTATACTGCATAAATTCTCATAAAAACTGAAATCTCATTTGATGTGTTTGACAATGTGATAAAAAAACAAAAATTTTCATTTAAAATAATTTTATAATAATTAAAAAATGGGAAAACAAATTTAAAAAAATCATATGATAATAATAAAAATATTTTTAAAATCATTTTTTGAAAACATGGACATGGAAAAAAATATTTCCAAGTATAGACTTAAACATAAAAAATCTCTAATAATAAACAGTTTGTAAAATAAAACCTTACCATGAAATTTAATTTAGTTGAATACGATTTAATCTACTATATAATCATTTAAACAATGCTATTATTTTATACGAAAACCATATCTATATTTATGATATCATATACGATCCTCTAATATCGCTTTCCTAAATATATTTCATTATTACCCTTATTTAGGGTTTTAATTACTTAATTTCCCAATTCATGTTTAGCAATACAAGTCTTCTTTTATATGCATATAATATATTTGTTTCACATAAAAATGATATTATATTTATAGATATCATATTTATCCACTATATAAATTCTTATAATCTTTTCATAATTATTAACATTGAAAATGAATCACATCATGTCGTGGAGACCGTAGGTCGTATGTACGCACAAACGACTACATCATTCCCATAATGGTGAATGTGAAAAGAATTGAATGATTTATTACTTTTCCCAAAATAAATATCATGTCATAATTAAAATATATATCTACTATTTCAATCATTATATCTATTCAAATAAAGTGGTGATGAAAAAAGGATTACACCATGGTGTAGAGACAATAAGCCGAACGTACACACGTGTAGTGTTTTAAATTTTTGTAGGATTGATAAAAGGTATAATATGGTCGTACCATAATAATAATAACATCTAATTATATATATATTATATTGTATTCATTACTTTATCATGGAAAAAACACATTAAGAGGAATTGGAAGATGAAATGACCTTGGATGAGTTAGTAAAAATGATTACATCTTCTTCGGCGGACATCCTTTAGATGTCTTCTTAAGGGATCTAGGTTTGGTCTTTCTGGAAGAAAATGTTCTTGTGAACTTTTTTAGTTATTTTTGGTGGATAAATGGAAGGTTTTAGGTTGAGAAATAAGTCTCAAGGTATTTTGAACAAGTGAAGTAGGAGGTTCCCTTTTATAATTAAGATGAGGGGCACTTTGGGAAACTCCAAAAATATTAAATTAATATAAATGTCTTTTCAATTAAAAATACATAAAAAATGATTTATTTAGAATATAATATTATTATTGGAAAAAAATATGATCATACAACAGTTTTTACACATGTTTAGTCAACATTATTACCCTTATCATTTGGTTTTAACCCTTATTTAACCTGCTTAACTCTTACCATGACAACATGTATTTTTACTCTTCGAGAGTCAATATTTTAACTATAAAATGAAAAACTAAACATAAATGAATCATGTATTAAATTATTATCCTTATATAGATAATGTTCCCCTACTTTATAGTTTATCAAATTTTACATCCTTTAATAAGATATAATTTATTGTAAAATATAATAAGTAACAATTTTGACACTTTTCATTACTATAACTTTTTAAAAAATATCAATACAGAAGAAAAAATTGATAAAAACCATTAATAAATCCCTAATAAATGAATTTAATCAATAAAAATTTATTAAAATTAATTATCTCAATTTATATTTATTTTAATATGTATAATATCATTTATTTGATATTTAAATTAATTAAAAAATTACTGCCTCATCATTGTGGAAGCCTTTAATGTAATTATTTATTTCATAAAAATTATTAATAAATTACCATGATGAAGATACAAAATTTACCTTTCAAATGACTTATTAAATTTTAAGATATATTACAAATAAACACATATTAATAACGTCATACTTATTAAAAACACAAGTATGATATATTTTACTTTCATTAAAATAAAATACTAAAAAAAGATTACAGTCCTCCATGTTTCTCCAAGAGGCCCTAAAGTACGACCAATGATTATTTTTTTGACACTCAATTATCCAATAAAATTACTACATGTGTTAGGGTAATTTTATAATACTTGTAATATTATTTTTACCCTCGATTACCTGATTTACCCGAAACTGTGTTAATTAAAATTACAAAGTTTAATAGTCATATTTGACAAAAATAAAATGTAAATATTAAATAAATTTTGACCGTAGAATTAAAAATATTGAATCTATTTTCCATAATTCAATTCTAATAAGTACTAAAAATTAATTAATAATTAATCCTGTAGACGAGATGAAACAATGTGTTTTTAAAGTAAAAATGTTCAAAAGATTGAAATATTTATATATCAAATTTCAATGTGATATTGATTATAAGGACCCAAATTGGATTTAATGGTATAAAATTTAACTATTTATACATTAAACCCATTTTAAAATATACGTTACCAAAATAAATAAATTCAATAAAAAAAGATTTCAATTAAAATGAAGTATTTTTTACTATCAATAAAATAATGAAACATTCCCGAAAATACAAGAAATTCAACCAATGTAAATTTTGATATTCCAAATTTTGAAAAAAAATCATTTCTTCAAATATAATTTATAAATGTTTTAGAATTTAGTTTTAAAATAAGTGATCCATTAAATTATGATAAGATTTATTTTAGAAAAATATATCTTTTATGCTTATCGTTGGATTTATTCTCATCTTATGCCTATGAAATATTATGGTTGGATGTAAAAATATTTGAATATATATATATTTGATAATTTTGTTAATAATAATCATTCTATCCAATTTAAAAGATATTCTAAAATAATATTACACTGTATGGTAAACCTGGGTGTTGCATACTATGTAAGCTATCTAATAGATTAAATTTCAAAAAATACATACCATAAAATATTGATATGTTATATTAATAGGTAACAGTTTTTTCCATAGATAGTTAATGATCAACGTGTCACTAACCTATACCTATATATTAGGTATTTTTATATTTTAGATTATGTTATATATGGCACTGACTGTTTGTTGGGATGGATTATTTTATTATTTTTTAGATTTTTTTGTGGTTACTTTTTATTCATGTGAGTTATAAGTGAAATTCCACCTACATTTTTGTTTTTTATTCCTTGGTTCCTAGTTTCTAAACCATGTACAGTTGGAGGCGAGATTTGGGGGGTCATTCTAATCCCCACGTCCAGCCCAAGAGAGGTCTAGTAAGGGTGGGCCATGACTTTGTGGTATCAAATATATTGGTTAAGATATGGGATAGATTTTTGTGCCATATATTCATGAGGAATATGTGAGTGCTGTAAGAAAATAGTATCAATTGAAACTGTTATGAAATATAGGAATGAGATACTAGCTAGGAAACATATGGTCAATTCCCCCTCTGATCCAACATAATGGAATTATGTCTACTTATCTTATTAATTAAATAGATAGAATTTGGAGGGTAGTGACCTTAATAAGGTACACATATCATTATTATTTTCAATTATGACTGAATTTTTTTTATAATGGGGTTATTAAAATGAAATTAAATAAATTCTTTTATGAATTTTGTATTTTCAAGTTTATTTGTCCCTATCATTCTTTTTTCCTTTAAATATGGATCATGAATTAAATTCACATGATTTTCAATATGATTATGTGTATTAGGACACTGTAGAAGATCATATGGGGGTTGATATTGAATAAAATGATGATTGTATGAAGATATTGAATGATTATTATTATTTTTTCCTACAAAATTTTTAAGGACCTATTTCTAATCAAGATAAAAATAAATGGTTACAAGAGTTGGGGATTAATTTTAGTTCAATACCTATATGGAAATATTAATGGATTCCTTTAAAATTTATCTTGTTATGTGTATCTAATTATCAGTGGTGGATCTAAATTCGTAGTGATAATAATAAGTTTAATGTTTGATGAAAAAAATTATATAATCACTTTCAGGTCGAGTCAGTTTCAATGACGATGAAGTATCAAGGTTGGAAGAGTTTTTTTATTCTGGTAGGGGATATCTAGTATAAAAGAGTTGAAGATTCAGTTTAAGAATATATATTTTTATTCTCTATAATTTCTTATAGAAGATGAGGATAGAGTAAAACATTTTATTGAGACATTGCTTCCATAGATCCAATTCCAGGTCACCTAGTCCACATTCCTAACATTTGCAAAGGAGTTAGTGAAGGTATAGATTATCGAGAAGATATAGGCTCAAACTAGAAATTTATGGGAGAGTATTCATTATGTGTTTATTATTATTAGAGATATTGGAATAGTTTTAGAGTTTTCTATCCAATTAAATATTCATCTAGTAAGGATTTTTTCATAGCTTCATTCATCTCATCACATATAACATAAAATTTCTTAATCATTTATAGGGAACCTGAGAGTGTGATATTTTTATTTTAAAGGTTTTTTGTAGTGTAATCTTAAATGTTTGAATTTACATTCTAATATACATGGTGATGGTGGTCGACTATACACGATACCCTTACAGTAGTATCAACTAACACGTTAGAATAAATAGAAAGGAGCTCTAGGTTATGTTCAATAGAGAGGGGATTGAGTAATAAGAGGATAACCTCATGATATTTATCATCCTCAAGAACATAGGGATGGGTATTTTTTAGGTGGTGAAAATCAGTATGTTTACTAGTGTAGAGATGTAGGATGAGGAAAAATTCACATGATATCATTGTTAGTGCCAGGTCAACACAACATTGTATGAGGTACTATATGATTATCTTTTACAATAGCATTTGATATCATTAAATTGGAAGCTATACACTACTTTATCATACCTAAAATACTTTAAGTTATAATAAATATGGTGGAGAGGCATCCCATTCCTTTGGTATTGAATATTTCATTTAGAGGTCATGTTATATTTTAGGATTTAAGTAGAGATTGTATGCTAGTGTTGGGGTGACATCGACTATCAAAATATTTCCTATGTTTGAGAGTAAAATTAATGAGTTTTATCGTCATCATGGATTATATATATTCAATACATGTTATTATTTATTTACCCATGAAGTGGGTAGTTTTATTTAATGGAGAAGGTGATCTTACTGAGTTTATAAGTGAGAAAGATAATTCAATGGGTTTTATCACACAAAACATCTATCTTCTATGATTATAATGTTGATGTTAAGTTTAGAAGAGGTTCGTGCATGTATTTTATGAGGTTCATAGAATATTTAAATGAATATTTTTGTGGAGAGGTTTTAACAATACCTCTTTTCATGAAATAATTTTTAGGATAAATTTATATCTTGGAATCACTCTGATTTCAATGTATCCATATATTATTCAACCATCTGAGCTATAAGAGATAAAATTTCAAATAAATTTTCCTTTTCCAAAGGGTTTCATATAACCCACTATATCACCTTTTTGTGCTGCAATGTCCTTTACAAATAAAGAATACAATAGTTTGTGATAGTGTATTAATCACTATTACTTGAATAATGTGACGATGAATAACCACTGCCCTCTCCCAAGGATTAATAATTTATTTGACCAGTTGAAGTGATAATGCTGGTTCTCAATGGATGGTTTATATTTTGGGTATCATTAGTTGAAGTTGATGGATGAGGATTTTAAAAAAACTATTTTTATGACTTTATGGGTACAAAGATTTCCAGGTCATGCCTCTTGGATTTATCACCACACCAACCATATTTGTTGGTCTAATGAAATCTATGTTCAATGATTTTCTAGATTAGTTTATTATTATTTTTATTTCTAATATCTTCATGTATTTAGATACTTAAGATAATCATGTCGAGAATTTGATATTGGTTTTATACTTCATTAGGTATTACCAGCATTATATGATTTTATCTAAGATTATGTTTTTTAGGTGGGAGGTGCATTTCTTTGAGAATAATGTATATCTATGAGGAGTAGTTTTGGATCCTTTGATTATTGGGGTGGTTATTTTATTGGACGTTACTAAGAATGTTATCAAGGTTTGGAGTTTGCTTAGTCTCATAGTGCATCATAGGATGTCTTGGGAAAGATTATCATTTGTTTGGTCCATCGGTGTTAGGTTTCTTTGGAATATTTTAAGGAGAAGTTGTTGGGTGCTCCTATTGTTCATCTTCCAGAAGTGGAAGATATGATATAGGTTTTCTACGATGATTCTTATATTGGTTTGGGTTGTGTTCTAATCTACTATAGTAATATTATCTTCTATGGTATTGATATTCTAGTCCTAATGTGTATAACTATTCAAGCCATGATATCAAGATTTCTAGCATTGTGTTTCCCTTGATTTATGGAATCACTCTCTCATCCGTGAGCACATTGTAGTCTTCTTGGTTCATAATAACTTAATATATATTTCTTATTATCATGATTTGAATCTAAATTAGTGATGGTGGATGGAGTTATAATAATATTATGATATTGATATCTTCTATACATTCGTAAAAGGAAATATAGTAGCTTATATGATGAGTTGAATGTCTCATGGAGATGTTGTTCACGATCCTAGAGATGCATGGATATTTGTGGTGGAGTTTTCAATGATTTTTCTTTATATGGAAAACTTTTAAGGTAAAAATTATACTTATCATATTCAAGTGAAATCATATTTGGTGTAATTGGTAAAGGACTATTTGTTTGAAGATTTTTAGGTAGTGTTTTGGTAGGATCATATCATGTATAGAAATTCATCCTAGGGAAACTATGAGAATAATTAGCATTGAGGGATGTTTTAGGGGAGATTTTTTGTTCTAGTTGTAGTGTGTGAGTTCATTTTCCATAATTATCATAGATTAACTTTGGAAGAGAATCCTATAATTACCATGATAAATTATTAATTGAGGATTTTATAGTGGTCTTTGTTATATAAGGTAGTTTTTTGATGTGATTGAGAGGATCCATGGGGTTTTAAGGATGATCATCACTGATCATGATCATAATTTTAAGTCATATGAATGGTGGGATCTTCAACATGTTTTTGGCTCCCATCTATGTCTTAAATCATATTTTCATACACATATTTTTGAAAAAACATAGTGGATATCTATTCTATGGAGGACATGTCATGTGCACACAATAAGGATTTTGGAGGATTGTGGGAAAAAAACCCTTGGTTGGGTTTTTCTATAATAACAGCTATCACACATCCATTGGTATGGATTTTTAATAAGATCATTAAAAATAAACATTTAGATCTCTACTGTGCTAGACTATGGTTGGATACAAGATGATTTATATCCTAGAATTGGTGTATAATTTGAAATATAGTGTGCAGATGATTCAAGAGTGGATGATGTATTTATAAGACTCTCAGAGGTATTATACTAATTAAATGTTTAAACCTTTGGTTTTTAGTGTGGGGGTCATGTATTCTTTTCTCTTTCTCCTTGTAATGGCTTGTGAAGGGGTTATAAAGGAATTAATATATCCCCTTGATTCATTAGGCCTTTCATGTTTTCAAAGTCTGTGAGTGAGGTTTTTTGTTGGTTGGATATTTCTTTTTTTGATGGATCAAATCCTTGATGTTTTTCACCTATCTCTACATTTTTGAAATCATCATAATGATTTCCATTTTATTTATTTGGATGATATGGATATTTAGGATGATCCAACAATCATTGAATAGATTTTTTAGATTCACAACTTTCAAGAGAAGGTATCGGGGGGAATTCTATTCCCTTGGATCATTCCTTTTTGAAACATAATACTTTATAAGAGTATACATTGGAACACAAGTTTCCACAAATGTTCTTAGTATCATTATTTTGTTTATGATTGATTCTCATTAAGATGATATTTATGAATTATATTGTATTATGCAACATGGTGATCAATTTGTTTTCTATAATTTGAGTTTCTTTCCTCTTAGGTTATGATATTATTAATGTGATATAACTTTGGAGAGGATCCTATTTGAGAGGTATCTCCCATGATGTATAGTTTAGAGAATGTCATTATTTTTCCTAGTTTTTATTATTATTAAGGATGAGAATAACATGATCAATATCTAATGTGATGGTTGTATTTTTTAGACCCTTTTTAGGGTGTTGAAGGTGTTGGGGAGTCATTGGAGGTAGACTGGTGGGAGTGAAAAATATTTTTGGTTTCATTTTTTAGTTTCAAACACAGATTATACAAACAATATGAGGGGTTTTACTATAGTGTAATGTCTAGCAGAGTCAGATGTATGTTGTGACTAGTTTTCTAGGTTGTGGTAGTGTGGTTTTGGTTTGCATATTTGGAAATAGGGGATTGATGTTTCACAGGATAACAATAAGGGATTCATTACAGTATGGTGTTAATCATTGTAGCATAAAGTGTATCAGTGAGGTTTTAATTTAATACTTTATAAGGAGTGATATATTGTGATGGTAGGTTTTATGTTATGGATCTATATTTAATTAATTACCTAGGATCATCATTTTATATTATTTTTATGGTGTATAAGTTTCTCAATGATATTAATGTTGGGTCAATAAAATTTATAGTGAAATCCAATAATTATGTTTTGAACTATAGGGGATTTTGATTCTTGATGTGACACCACAAAATGAAATATGATTACCTTTGTTATGATCAACTAAAAAAGTATTTGATCAAGAGAATGGGATAGAACAAATTAGATGTTCACACTATGATTCTTGGATCTTGGATACATTTCACCCAGAATTATATTATTATATAGTGATATAATCAAATCTCATTAAGGTTACATCATGATACTCTATGACGTTTCATGATGAAGAATATTCAGATATTGACATTATATTTTAGATTCCACTACAATTTATTTATTTTTATCCTTTTATCCTTTAACCCTTGGATATAAAGTAAACCTTTCTTATAGATCTTAGCCTCCCATTGTTTTTACATAGTCTCCCACTTTGTGTAATATATTCCTTTCAGTCTACGGTATTTCTTGTCCTCCTTTATTCTTTGGTTATCCTTATTCCATTTTTTATTTATTCTAAACCATAAAAATATGATTTGGTCAGTTTAGATAGTTTTTCATTGGGTTTTGAGGAATGGATGATGTTCATAAGTTGTGGGATCATCATGGCGATCTGTTGTGGGGGTTATGTTGTTTCTCCTAATGTTATTTCATTACAGTTGGTGAAACTTGATTCTCGGTAGGGGGTTCATGTAACGACCCAAAGTTTCATTAATGGAAAATCCCTCTTGATCTAGTTAAATGTTTCTTTATGAAAAATGTTTTTATAAGATGTCAAATTATTTAGTTTTATGTTAGGATTTTTGACCGTTACTTTTATAGCCATTGAACAGCGATCACTTGAGTAGTATAAATATATGGCTTTAGCGAACCCAATTTTACTCAGACAGAGGAAGCGATGGCCTCATCCAGTAGAATTGCCCCATAAAAAGCCCATTTGTCGGAGCTCAGAAAAGAGGTGGCGTCTTTGGGCTTCGCCTTTGACCAAGCCCAAGCTGAGCTTCATTATGTCAAGATTGAACGGGACCGTCTACCGGAAAAGTGGAAGTTGATAGAGATTACCACTCGAGCGATGTTATCCGAGCTGCCCCAAGAGTCTGTCACCATCGTACACCTTACCCTTAGGTCTTATGCAGCTATTTTAAGGGGTTATGTAACAAATAAGTGGTACTATGTTCATGTGAATTATTTTTGTATATAATAATGAATATAATTTCTAGTCATTTTTGATACATTGTAAATAGTTTTTAAAGTACAAATGGTGTTTTTAGTTATTATTTAATTAAGAATTATGTTTTATTAAATTAAGGGATTTTTTGAATTAAATAATATTCTAACAAAATATTTTTATTAATATTAAATTAATTTTTATTAAATATAAATGACCTTATAATTTTATGAATGCAATTAAAATTTTTATTCAGGTTTGAAATCCATTTCTGTCAAAACCCGTGAATTTTTTATAAATGTCGGTTTTTATTTTAAAAGTGAAAATTCACATATTTAGAAAATTATTTAGATAAAATAAATATTATTTTTGGAATCAGGATGTCAAAATTATCCAATGGTGAATTTTTCATAATTTTCTGAGACAGTCAAATTTTTGGGTAAAAATTAAATACCATTTAAATATATAATGTGTTTTATGACATCATAATGACCCAATGGTGATGTAATAAAATAAAATAATCATTATGTTCGTCCAATATGTTTTTTATCATTAATATAATGTGATTTTGGGTTTTTTTGACTTACTTTTCAAAGCATTAATGGAGCCCTCAAGACTTATTCAACACTTTGCCCTTTTAAATTAATTTCCATGGGAGTGTGACTCACCTCCACATAAGCAACCCTATTTTTTTAATAAGTTCGGACATTGGCCTTGTAAAATATTTTTTTCCTCTTTACTTTTCCAGAAACCATGGGAAAATACCATGGGATGGTTTGTGGTTTGGATTATTTTAATATAAGGGGTCCCGAACCTAAATAATAAAGAATTCTCTCACCTTTCCTAT
Source organism: Viscum album (assembly GCA_963277665.1). Classification (NCBI taxonomy): domain Eukaryota; kingdom Viridiplantae; phylum Streptophyta; class Magnoliopsida; order Santalales; family Viscaceae; genus Viscum; species Viscum album. Next base: position 1,038,721,353 of record OY728123.1, on the reverse strand, counting down.
ATAAACCCACCCAAGATCCCACTTCCTCCTCACTCAAAGCCCTTGGAGTTCGTCCAACCTCTGCCCTACTCTCTCTAGAATCCTCTCAAGGTGCCCCAAGCTCCCAAGAAGACTCTCTCAAGCCTCTCTCTAGCCTTTGGAAGCACACTTCCATGTAAGGGTTTTTTCTTCCTTTCTCATTTTTGTCAATTTTCATTAAGTTGTGATGCCCTTTTAATTTCAATTATGAATGTTGGGGTATGGCTTTGCACCTCCCCCATACTGCCCTCTTATTTTTTGAATTATGGGAGACCCCTTTCTCTCTCATTAAATGCCTCCCATGTACACCCGTTACTATGCCGAAATTCTGAAAGTAACTTCTCTCTCTTCTTTTACATTCAAGCAATACTTTTGTATCATGAATCTAAATTCCTTTTAAACTGTTGGGACATGTATCTGTATAACCTTCTTACTATCCATTACATGTAAATATGATGAGGAACCCCTTTCTCTCTCATAAACCATTTTTATGAATTCTTATGTCACGCCATTACGCTGTCGAAATCGCACCGATTTTCTAAGACAATGTCATTGTGTAGTGAATACCATGCCCATTTCTCCATCAAGGGTATTCACCATTATGCACATTTACTTATTGATTATAAAGATTCATGTATGAATTCCACATTCCTTTATCGTGGAATAAATGATTATGGTTTATGAATCCATGTTTTATGATCCATGTGGCACACTTATGCATGAAATGAAATGTTTAAGAAGGGTGCACCCTTATAGCGCTCCAATGCATTGGGTAAAGTATAGTATCATGATACGTCAAGTGCAATGAGTGTTGACTCATGCTAATTCAATTGCAATGAGGGTTTACTCGTGCTTCAAGTGCAATGAGGGTTTACTCATGCTCCATGTGCAATGAGCCTTGGCTCATGCTAATTCAATGTTATGTGTTGTTGCCACATTTCCATGTTATGATTATCATGATTTATCATGCCATTATGTTCATGTTACTCTTATGCTCTTTTGATATTCCTATTTCCTAACATGAATTTTACTCCTCATGTTATTCATTGTGTACTCCCTTACTGGGCTTTACAACTCACCCTTTTCTTATGCATGTCCTCAGGTTATCCCATGCAATGCTAAGTACGAAGGAATGTAGTGGTCATGTAATGGAAGTTTTCAATAAAGATGTTGTATTTCAAGTTTAAAGATTTTATGTAATGATCCTAAGCCCCAAAGACACTAAACCTCTCGATCTTCTTTGTTGTATCAAGTGATGTTTTTTGTAATAAAGCATGTTTAAGTTGTAATAAAAAGCAGAGTTGTCATAGTTGGTATCAGAGGATAGGTTTAGTTATTTTTGGGATTAGGAAACCCTAGTAAATCCTTAGATACAAGATTAAGTATAAAAAAATCATCCCTATGTTTTGGTAAGTATTGAGTAAGTGGTTTATCAAGAAAATACATCCCTGTCTGGATACGAGTAGGTAGAGGCGGCTCTGGGACAAATGTATCCTAGGGGTAAAACCCGAAAACACCTCTTTGAGCTAGACTCGAATGGGAACTGGTGCACGACAACGGGCCTTGCTGCACTCTTGGTTACGACACTCCTGGGGGATATGTTTTGATAAATTTAGAAGCTTAGTATGAACCCTTATTAAGGAAAAAATGCCCCTAAGAATATATGTTAGAAGGTAGATCATGAAAAGCCTGGATTAAATCCTATAGACTCATGAGTTAAAGAGATTAAAGTGTATTTATAAGTCATCAACTTTTGTCTTTGGATTACCCTTTATATGTTACCCCTAACTTTCCTTTTATTCCAGCCAATAGCCGGTAATATGAGAACTCGGGCTAACAACTGTTGTGAAGATCAGTGTGATGATTGTACTAATGAGATGCCCAATCCAATGGGAGCGGGAATCACAAACTTTGTCAAGCTTCTCTCTCAGCCAACTCATGTTCTGAATAGAAACATGGGTCAAGAGGAACGTTCAAACCCCCTTAAGAAAGAACAAGTCGCTATTGAAAGATTCATGAGACAAAGGCCTCCTACTTTTAGTGGATCATCTGATCGCATGATCGCTGAGCAATGGATCAACTCCATTGAAAAGATATTCTCCATCCTCCAATGTTCTGAACAAGAGAAGGTTCTCCTGGTGGCTTATCGTATGCAGGGTGAAGCTGATCAATGGTGGACGTTGATCAAAAATACGAAGCCTGAGGAGGAGATCGATGCTTTGGAATGGAAGGAATTCCGGAAGATGTTTTTCGATAAATATTTTCCACGCACCCTCCGTCTTAAGATGGAAAGAGACTTCATTTACCTCAAGCAAAAAGATGAAGAATCTGTGGGAGCGTATGTGGCAAACTTCACAAGGCTTGCACGATACGCTTCCGGCTTTTTCGTTACCCCCGAATGCAAGGTTGACCGCTTCTTTGGTGTACTGAAGCCATTCTTGTGGAAAGAATTAGCGATCCGTGACTTCGACAGCTATGAGGAAATTGTCCGATGGGCCCTCAAGGTTGAAATGGAGATCGGAGAATCACAGGGGTATCATGGGGACAAGAAGCGTAAGGTGGACTTCAATGCCGGTGGGCCGATGGATAAATCCAACGGCGCTAAGAAGTTCCAACACCCCACTTGCCAAAAGTGCCGAAAGAAGCACCCTGGAAATTGCCTTAGGGGGACGAGAAAATGCTTCAAGTGTGGAAGGGAAGGGCACCTAGCTATTAACTGTCGGCAAGAATGACCCGCAGCTGCGACCGAGGAGAGGAACGCTCCATTCGAACCTCAATGTGTTGTTCAATGCTACAAATGCATATAACCGGGTCATCTTGCAAATCAGTGCCCTAATCCAAGGGTTTTCGGAGGCAACCAACAACCTCCAAGACAGCAAGGAAGAGCTTTATCCATCACTTCTGCCAAAGTGAACCCCGACAACGAAGTGGTGATAGGTATGCTAGTTATTCATTCAAGAATAGCGAACGTACATTTTGATTCAGGTTCTACACATTCTTTTATATCTCAAAAGTTTAGTAGAACAATCCCAGCACCACCACAAATCCTGGAAGTAAAGATGTCGGTGAGTACGGAAAATGGGGCAATCATTGCATCCCATGAGTATAATTCCTCCCCTGTTATAATCTGTGGATTGAATTTCCCGGCGAACCTCATCATACTCCCTCTGGTGGAATTTGATGCAATTCTTGGCATGGATTGTCTTTCCTTACATAGAGCCAACATAAATTGTCGGGAGAGGGAAATTACACTCCATATGGAGAATCGACCCCCGATTCATTACAAGTGTCAGGAGGAAGATGAATCTACTTTATCTCCATCATCTCAAGCATGGATATTACTGCCTTATGAGCACGCATATCTGGCTCAAATGATTGAGTCCAAGGAAGAAACCACCCTTGAATAAATGCCTATTGTGAGGGAATTCGCTGAAGTGTTTCCCGAGGAACTTCCTGGTCTTCCTCCAAGAAGAGATGTTGAGTTATCAATTGAACTTATACCTGGGGCGCTACCAATATCCAAGAATCCATATAGAATGGCTATTGTTGAGCTTGAAGAGATGAAGAAACAACTACATGATAACCTGGATAAAGGGTTTATACGCCCAAGTGCATCACCATGGGGTGCACGAGTCCTCTTCGTCAAGAAGAAGGATGGGTAAATGCGGCTTTGCATCGATTATCGTGAACTTAACAAAATCATGACAAAGAACAAGTATCCTCTCCTAAGAATCGATGACTTTTTTGATCACCTACGTGGAGCACAATACTTCTCCAAGGTGGACTTGTGGTCGGGATATTATCAAGTAAGGGTAAAGAAGGAAGATATCCACAAGGCTGCTTTTTGTACAAGGTACGGGCACTATGAATTCATAGTAATTCCTTTAGGACTCACCAATGCTCCGAAAATATTCATGGACTTGATGAATAGAGTCTTTATAGATTACCTTGACAAATTTGTGGTAGTCTTTATAGATGATATTCTAATATACTCCAAAACCAAGGAGGACCATGAGGAGCATTTAAAAACTGTACTAGAGACTTTGTGCAAGGAGAACCTCTATGCAAAGTACAACAAGTGTGAGTTTTGGTTGAAGGAAGTCTCATTCTTGGGACATATTATCACAAGAAATGGGATATCTGTGGACCCCTCCAAAACAGATGCAATTGAGGGATGGCCGAGGCCAACATCGGTAACTGATATCCGTAGCTTCTTGGGGTTAGCTGGATATTATAGACGATTTGTTAGAAATTTATCACGATTGTCCAACCCTCTTACCAAGCTAAATCGAAAGGGAGTAAAGTTTTCTTGGAGTGATGAATGTGAAGAAAGCTTCAAGGAGTTCAAAAGGAGGCTTATCACTGCACCCGTGCTCACTTTACCCACAAGTGGGGATCTTTTTGTGGTATTCAGTGATGCTTTGAAAAAGGGATTAGGATGTGTGCTGATTCAGAATGATAAAGTGATATCATATTTCTCAAGGCAGTTAAAAATCCATGAGTGAAACTATCCAACACATGATCTAGAGTTGGCGGTTGTGATCTTTTCCTTGAAAATCTGGCGACATTATCTCTATGGAGAGAAATGTGAGATATATACTGACAACAAGAGTCTTAAATATATTTTCACACAGAAAGAGCTTAATATGCTCCAGAGAAGATGGATAGAGCTCATCAAGGATTATTACTGTTCAATACATTACCACCCTGGGAAGGCGAACAAGGTGGCAGATTCCCTAAGTAGAAAGGATCCAACGATTCTCTCAATGATGAGAATTGAGAAGGATCCAATCTTCTTAGAATTGATGAAGATGGACGTGAGAATCATAAAGAAGGAAACATCATAAATCCTTTCACAAATGATTGCTCAACCATCTCTTTTGGAAAGGTTAAAGGATGATCAAAAGGATGATGTGGGAATTCAAGAAAAAGTGGAAGATATCAAAAAGGGGAAATCCTCGGAGTTTAATGTTAATGAAGAAGGAACTGTGCGGTTTGGGAAAAGACTATGTGTTCCATCAAGTCTGGAGCTGAAGAAGGAACTTTTGGATGATGTACATAGATCAAATTTCTCTATTCACCCAGGGAGCACAAAGATGTATCGAGATCTCCGAGAAAACTTTTGGTGGGATAATATGAGGAAAGAGATCGCTGAATATACATCAACATGCCTGGTGTGTCAGCAAGTGATGTCAGAGAGGCAGAAGTCTAAGGGGATGATGCAACCATAGCCCATACCAGAATAGAAATCGGAGAACATCACCATGGACTTTGTCACCAGACTTCCAAGGACATGTAAAGGCAACAATGCAATCTGGGTTGTTGTGGATCGTCTTACAAAGACTATACAATTCATTGCTATTCGAGAGGATTTCACTTTGGATCAACTGGCACAGATATATGTCAGTGATGTGGTACAGTTTCATGGAGTACCACTATCTATTGTGTCTGGCCGAGATCCAAGATTCACCTCTTTGTTTTGGAAGACTCTACAAGATGCTCTGAATACTAAACTGAACTTCAGTACGGCCTATCATCCTCAAACTAATGGCTAATCCGAGTGGACTATCCAAACACTTGAGGACATGTTGAGAGCATGCTCAATGAACTTTAAAGGAGGATGGGATCAACATCTTCCTCTGGTTGAGTTCTCTTATAATAATAGTTTCCACTCGAGCATCCAAATGGAACCATATGAAGACCTGTATGGGAAAAGGTGTAGAACACCGGCATGTTGGGATGAGGTCGGTGAACGTAAGCTTCTTGGACCATAAATGGTCGAAGAAATGGTGGAGAAGGACCATTCAGCAGCATATTAAGGCAGCCCAAAGTTGACAGAAGAGATATGCAGATAATAGTCGACGAGACCTTGAGTTTAAATTTAGATACATGGTGTTTTTACTCATATCTCTGTGGAAGAAGGTCATGAGGTTTGGAAAGAAAGGGAAGTTAAGTCCAACGTACATCGGCCCCTTCGAGATTCATGATCGTGTTGGGGTTGTGGCCTATCGACTAGAACTTCCACCTACTATGGGCAAGGTGTATGATGTCTTTAATATATCCCTCTTAAGGATGTACATACCGGACCCTTCACATGTACTCTCTTCCGAGGTGGTACAATTGGAAGATGATCTTTCTTATGAGGAGCAACCAGTGAAGATCTTAGATCGTAGAGAAAAAGTTCTACGAAATAAGACAATTCCCCTCGTCATGGTGTTGTGGAGAAACCAAAAATTTGAAGAAGAAAATTGGGAGTCGGAGGATATGATGAAGCTGAGTTACCCACATTTGTTTTAGTGTGGGAAAAGGAAACATTTGAGGGCGAAATTTCTTAAGGGGGGAATATTGTAACGACCCAGAGTTTCATTAATGGAAAATCCCTCTTGATCCAGTTAAATGTTTCTTTATAAAAAATGTTTTTATAAGATGTCAAATTCTTTAGTTTTATGTTAAGATTTGTGACCGTTACTTTTATATCTATTGAACAGTGATCACTTGAGTAGTATAAATATATGGCTTTAACGAACCCAATTTTACTCAGACAGAAAAAGTGATGGCCTCATCCAGTAGAATTTCCCCATACGAAGCCCATTTGTCGGAGCTCGGAAAAGAGGTGGCATCTTTGGGATTCTCCCTTGACCAAGCCCATGCTGATCTTCATTATGTCAAGCTTTAACGGGACCGTCTACGGGAAAATTGGATGTTGATAGAGATTACCACTCGAGCGATGTTATCCGAGCCGCTCCAAGAGTCTGTCACCATCGCACACCTTACCCTTAGGTCTTATGCAGCTATTTTAAGGGGTTATGTAACAAATAAGTAGTACTATGTTCATGTGCATTATTTTTGTATATAATAATGAATATAATTTTTATTCATTTTTGATACATTGTAAATAGTTTTTAAAGTACAAATGGTGTTTTTAGTTATTATTTAATTAAGAAATATATTTTATTAAATTAAGGGATTTTTTGAATTAAATAATATTTTAATAAAATATTATTATTAATATTAAATTAATTTTTATTAAATATAAATGACCTTATAATTTTATGAATGCAATTAAATTTTTTATTAAGGTTTGAAAGCCATTTCTGTCAAAACCCGTGAATTTTTTATAAATGTCAGTTTTTATTTTAAAAGTGAAAATTCACATATTTAGAAAATTATTTAGATAAAATAAATATTATTTTTGGAATCAGGACGTCGAAATTATCCAACGGTGAATTTTTCATAATTTTCTGAGACAGTCAAATTTTTGGGTAAAAATTAAATACCATTTAAATATATAATGTGTTTTATGACATCATAATGACCCAATGGTGACGTAATAAAATACCATAATCTTTATGTTTGGCCAATTTGTGTTTTATCATTAAAATAATGTGATTTTTGGATTGTTTGACTTAATTTTCAAAGCATTAATGGAGCCCTCAAGACTTATTCAACACTTCGCCTTTTTAAATTAATTTCCATGGGAGTGTAACTCACATCCACATAAGCAACCCTATTTTTTTAATAAGTTCGGACCATGGCCTTGTAAAATATTGTTTTACTCTTTCCTTTTCCAGAAACCATGGTAAAATACCATGGGATGGTTTGTGGTTTGGATTATTTTAATATAAGGGGTCCAAAACCTAAATAATAAAGAATTCTCCCACCTTTCCTATATAAACCCACCCAAGCTCCCACTTCCTCCTCACTCAAAGACCTTGGAGTTCGTCCAAACTCTTCCCTAATCTCTCTATAATCCTCTCAAGGTGCCCCAAGCTCCCAAGAAGCCTCTCACAAGCCTCTCTCTAGCCTTTGGAAGCACACTTCCAAGTAAGGGGTTTTTCTTCCTTTCTCATTTTTGTCAATTTTTATTAAGTTGTGTTGCCCTTTTAATTTCAATTATGAATGTTGGGGTATGGTTTCACACCTCCCACATACTGCCCTCTTATTGTTTTAATGATGTGAGACCCCTTTCTCTCTCATTAAATGCCTCCCATGTACACTCGTTACTATGCCGAAATTCCGAAAGTAACTTCTCTCTCTTCTTTTACATTCAAGAAATACTTTTGTATCATGAATCTAAATTCCTTTTCAACTATTGGGACATGTATCTATATGACCTTATTAATTTCCATTACATGTAAATATTATTAGGAACCCCTTTCTCTCTCATCAACCATTTTTATGAATTCTTATGTCACACCGTTATGCTGCCGAAATCGCACCGATTTTCTAATCCAATGTCATTGTGTAGTGAATACCATGCCCATTTCTCCATCTAGGGTATTCACCTTTATTCACATTTACATATTGATTATCAATTTTCATGTATAAATTACACATTACTTTATCGTGGAATAAATGATTATGTTTTATGAATCCATGTTTTATGATCTATGTGGCACACTTATGCATGAAATGAAATGTTTAAGAAGCGTGCACCCTTATAGCGCTCCAATGCATTGGGTAAAGTATAGTATCATGATACATCAAGTGCAATGTGTGTTTACTCATGCTAATTCAAGTGAAACGAGGTTTTACTCGTGCTTCATGTTCAATGAGGGTTTACTCATGCTCCATGTGCAATGAGCCTTGGCTCATGCTAATTCAATGTTAAGTGTTGTTGCCACATTTCCATGTTATGATTATCATGCTTTATCATGCCTTTATGTTCATGTTACTCTTATGATCTTTTGATATTACTATTTTCTAACACATATTGTACTCCTCATGTTATTCATTATGTACTCCCTTACTGGGCTTTACAGCTCACCCTTTTCTTATGCATGTCCTCAGGTAATCCCATGCAATGCTAAGTACGAAGGAATGTAGTGGTCATGTAAAGGAAGTTTTCAATAAAGATGTTGTATTTCAAGTTTAAAGTTTTTATGTAATGATCCTAATCCCCAAAGACACTAAACCTATCAATCTTATTTGTTGTATCAAGTGAAGTTTTATGTAATAAAGCATGTTTAAGTTGTAATAAAAAGCAGGGTTGTCATAGTTCCAAACTTCTCTTTTATCATAATGTATGATTATAGAATTTTCATTTTTTAATTTTCACTGGGTAAATATTTAAAATGATATTAAGTAGATAATAAACTTCAATTAATGGAATTGGAAGGGGACAGTTGTGAAGATTCTGTATTTATACCGTTATTTATGATTTTTATTATATGGTATTTCATAGATTTTTTGGTTTTTAGTTCTATATTTTTACAATCATAACTGTTTTATTATTATGATAGAAATGGATAAATAAAATAATGATGGAAATGAAGATAATATTGAACATAGAATTGATACTTATTGATAATTATTCATAAAATTATGCAAAATGGTTGATACTTGGATTAAATATATCTCATCGTGTTTATTTACTACCATTGAGGTATATTATGCTTTTAGTGGTAGTATGGTATAGTATTGTTTAAAATATTCAGAAATTGTATGTTATAAAAAGATAGGAAAAGAAAGAAGGTGAACTAAAATATTTAATTTATATATATAGTATTTTTTATGATTAGGTATTTATTGTATTATGATTTTTTGTTCGGGTTGATTTTTTATGAGATTTTGGTTATTTTGTATAAATAATTTCCACTAATATAGATTTCATAAAAATGATATGATTTATATCATAAAACAAAACATTATTTTGTTGATTTTTTATGGAAATGGTTATATTGTTCGTGGTGTTGTGATGGTGTAATTTTGAAGTGGATGATTTGAGGACATATTCAATGATATTACGTAGTTATGGGGATGATGTTATGGTGATTTTCATGTGTTTTCATAATGACTTTTTGGGGGTTGTTTTATTGTTCTGTGTTGTTTTTTTAATAAATAATGATGTTTTTTAGTACCCTTGAATTATGTAATAGTAATGGATTATATAATTTATTAATGGTAATGGGTTTTGATGTACCAATGAAGAGTCGTAAATGAATGCATAAATGAATGAATGTGTTAGTTAGTTAAGTGGAATATAATGTAATATAAAAACAATGTAAATGAGAATATTAATGAATATAATATTTGGCATTGAGTCATTCGATGATTGAAAATAGATATAAATTATTAATTAGTTAGAATTCACCACTGATTCTTATTATTATTAAAATGTTTCTTTTTCTTGTGGCTAGAGTTAGTAGTTGAGTTGTGTGATGTCCTTAGTCATATGTCCATACTTTAGTAGAAGATAGTTTAAAATAAATGGGTTTGTTATATATATATATATATTCATCTTAGTTTTTTGATTTCATACGCTTTACCACTCGAGTAAGATAACATGAATCCTTCCCATACAAGGCCTTGGGTTCTAGGTATCTTCCCAAGATCTTGGTTGTAGAGGATACCGAAGGTTAAACAATCCCCTGACCATGATCTTTCTTCCAAAAATGATATGTTATGTTTACATATCCAAGATATAATTGATTACAATTATAGGATGCATACTCATATGGAAATTAATGGCCCACAATCATGATTTACATTTATAGGAGGGGAATTAGAGTGGATCATAGGTATGAAATATGTTTATATACTGGTTGTAATGGATGAAGGTATATTGTATACGTACACATATTTAATGGTTCTTGGTTACATTATGTTTTAATGGGTATGTTATGATGATGTGTCTATGTTATAAAGGTATAGATGTGTTTATGTGTATTTGGTTATATATATGTATGGTATACGGTGAAATGATATATGGAAGGGGTATGAGCACCCTGTCATGTGACATTAAGGTTTAACATTATTGGTTTAGTGGTAAAGGGATAGAATGATACCCATTACTTAAATATATCATTGTGATATTATATTAACATCTTCTTTGGGATACTATGTGAGTGATCCATGGTGAGGTTGAGAATATAGTTTTCATAGATAGTTAAAGAGTTGGTTTTACTATTTAGTATACTTATTCTACACTTGAATGAGTTGTTTTAGTGGGTATCCCACTGAATATACTTTTATGCTCACCCCCATATATATATCTCTATGTTGGTGTGTGTGTGTGTGTGTTTTAGGCCCATAATATGGGATTTTTGAGTGTTTTGGACTTTATTAGATCTTGTAAGTTCTCAAAGTTAGTTGGTGATCAAGGAGTTACTATTGTAGGAGTAAGTATTAGGCATTTATCTCTTGTAATTTCAATAATTTATGATATTTAATTCTTATTGGGGTACTTTATTATTTTATTTTAGGGAGTCGATTGTTTATTATTTTATATTCCAAGTAATTATAATCACAATTCCTCCAATATTTTGTGTGTTCTATACACAAAGATTTTATTAATTATTTGTGACAAAATGGAGACATGATTTGGGGGGTCACACTTGTCTTCCCTACCACCCCAATAGATGTTCTTGTTGGGTAGATCTTTGATAGAGGGAATAGAATCAACCAAACTAGAGATATAGGTTTATTTTATGTAAATTTGAAAAAATTCCATTACTAACTTAACCTCAATTACAGTGTTACACCAATCCTTTCTTATACAAAATAATTTTCATCAAAGAATCATGTGTAATCCAATAATGGATCCATCATGTTAAAATAATTTTTTTTATAATCCCCTGTATTTTAATTTTTAATCTATTTTAAGAATTATGGATTTTATTAATTCAATTATTAATAGAGATATTACAACTTTTAATGGAAATAAATTTAACTTATAGGGGGATATAAGGAATCCTTATAATTTTTGACATGTTGTGAATGTTCTTGAGGGAAAATAAATTTCCATAAAAATTATTGTAAATAAGTATCCATGATTCCTATAAATATGAAGAATATTGAGATTGATGGAGAATCCATGAATCTTATTCTCACATATCCTTTTGAAAATGAATTAACCATGGTGAATGGATAAAATAATTCTAAGGATATTTGGGATAAATTAAATATTTTTTATAATTAAAAAATAAATGGAAATATGTTAAACAAAAATTTTTTTGAGTCAATACTAAGGATTATCAGATGATGAATCATGAATCAATTGATGATGTTTTACAATAATAAATGACTTTTTTCAGAAATATTAGATTGTTTAGGGAAAATTATGAAGAAGGTATTAAGGAAAAGAAGTTATTAAGAATCCTTCATTACATATTTGACTCAATGGTGTCTATATTTGAATAAAGAGATCTTAATCAAATTACTATGGAATTGTTAAAAAATATAATCATTGGATATTTGTTATAGAAGGAACCTATGTTAAGAAACATGATTAAAGAAGAAATAAATTTTTATTTTAATTCACTAAAGATTTAAATATTAAGAAAAAGTAATAAGAGTCATCTACTTAATCCAAGGAAGAAGATAAATTCAATGAACACGAAAATATCATATCATTGATTTCAATGAATTTCAAAAATAGGAAGACGTCGATATAAAGGAAATCTACCATTAAATTTCATTAATAATGGCGTTGTTGATCGTTTTTCAATTAATTACCCATGGATAGAGAACGATGGAAAAATGAAAGGAAATCGTGAAGACATAATATCAAATTGGAAATTCAGTAAGTGTTTTAATTCAAATAGGGGTAAAAAATACCTTGAGGGGAATAACATATTTTCAAAATTCAAAATATGTTTCATGAGTATAACACTTGTTTTTTTAGTTTATTTAATAAATTTGGATAATGAAATAAATTTCGTTATTAAATAATTATTATAATTAAAATGTGATCAAATTTTTATTTAATTGCTTGATATTCTTGTTCACAATTATTTTATGGGGAATTAGATATTAATTAGATAATCATAATTAATTCATGTATTTCAAAATAACACATTGACTTGGAATTTATGGAATTAAGTTATTTTTAATAGAGGATCACATATATAATTTTATGGGTGAATTAATATAAAATACCAAAAACTTTTTGTAGTCAACCTTAGATTTAATTATAAATGAAATTGAGATTTTAGAATGGGATTATGGTGGAAAATGGAGAAAAGTTTATATTGGAAAGATGAAAAATATTTAATATTTGATTGGTACATTCTATATGTTGGATTAATTATGGTGTAAATAGAATGATTTATTAATATAAGAGTGACTTATTATATTCAAATATTTGAGATCAATCTATATTTTCTTACTGGTGGTAGTGGAATTAATGGTAGAAGGTAGTCAAAATTTGTATTTTCTTAAGATTCTTAATATATGAGGAATGTTTTATTATATGTATTTCATAATAATTTTTTATTTTTTCAGTAATGGACTAATACATTAAAACTCATATTTTTTTCTCATATTGGAGGTTTTAAATAACATTTTATAATATTTGGAATAAGGTTTCTCCAACTAGAAAAAGAATCATTCTTTATTTTTTACATTCAAACATAACCCCATTTACTTATATACCTTAGAAATAGTGTGTTACATGGGGGGTTATTCCATGTTATAAGTGGATTGTGTCCCTGGCTAAAGATCATGTACTCATAAATATTATGTTACATAGTTTCATGCCAAACTAGTATGAGGATTGTACCACATGTGAAAAATTCATATAAAATTACATTTTAAGGGGGGTTATGTTCAATGAATTATTGATTTCGATTTATAGAGTTTTTTAATTGTAATACCTGGTGATTAAACTTGAAAGGATCATTAATTTGTGATTTTTTAACTCCCTAAAATAATTCCTAGGGAGTCTTCTTCAATAAATTCTATGATATTGACTAATCCATTAATATATTATTGATTAATTATTACATATAAATGATCTTTTAATTAGGGTATTGTGGGAAATCAGGATTATATATAAAATGGAATTGAAAAATGTTTTCTGGAAACACCCTTGTTAAGGGTTGGGTATTAACTAAAAGATTTAAATTTTATTTATTTAGGAATTCTATTATGAGGTGAATGTGTGTTTATGAAAAATAATATCAAATGAGAAAATTTTTTAAACCCAAGAGAGTTTTTTTGTGGTTAAACAAATACTTAAAAAGAAATAATTAAAGTGATAAATTATTTGAATGACTATTGTGAAAGGGAAATAATTTTATACTATATATATGAAAGAATATTATCTGGGGATTGAAAAAATAATAGGTTAATAGTTGGTCTATGCAATGGGATTTAGTAAATTGAGATTTGATTATGGTAGGGTGAGTGAGGAATCATGCATGGTATCTTTCTAGCATTGAATTAATTGAAATATAATTTCTATTTTCCATATAAAGAGTAAATTTTTTATAAATTTGGTTTTTATTTGATGATAATGGGAAATATGGAGTTTTTAGTTTTGTTATTGGGAAAATGGAATGGCTCTTTCAGAACATTAGAAATAATGATTTTCTAAAAGGGTGTTTTCAAAAACAAAATGTGATAAATAATTTTGTTAAAATATAGAATTTGATTTTTTTCTGTAAAAAATCTGGTTTTTGAAACAAAAATGGATATGTATGATTTTTAAATATTGGTTTTATATGATTTTTTTGATAATTTAATGTCTTTTATTAGAAATTTATTTGATTTACCATTATTTATTAAAATTTCAATCTGGTATTTCCCACACATGGATATTTATTGGGATCATTAGTGAAATAATTCTGAGTTTCTAATCACCCCTACTTTTGAAATATGATGGATATGTTGATTAATTGGTTTTTAAGAACCTAATACAATTGTTTAAGTGCTATATATTTTGTAACCTTGAGTGAGAATCATTAAAGTTATTGGGGATGTATTTAGAACCATTGGGAAGTTTTTCTAGATCACGGAAGAATCCTTTTTTGGTATTGAAGAAGTTATAAGATTTTGTAGACATGTTATCAATAATTTTTTGTGTTTTATAATGTTCGAAAAAATAGATAAATCATTCATATGTAAAATTCCTCCAGACTATATGTGAAAGAATCTTCTAGAATAGTCTAAATATGTAAAAGAAACTTAATGAAGAACCAAATAATTTCCCAATGAATGATTTGTTTAAGAGTTATTTTCTAGGAATGAAAAATTATCTTTCTGAGAAATAATATGAAATTAGAAAGGCCTTCAATAATTAATATTGAATACTTCTAATATAAGAGTCATCCAAATGTTCAGATAGAAAAAAAATATTGACATATGGAATGTGTATGAGTATTTTTATTGAAACATAAAAGTAACTTGTTAATTAAATTGTGATGTATAAAATAACATTACATAACATATCAAATTATTTAGTTGGTGAAATATGAGAAGTTTAACATTTGAAAATATACTTTTGGAACGTAAGTGTGATAATGATATTTTTGACTTCAAATTTTAAAATATCATATGCTATTGAATAAATAGTGACTATAGTGATGTTTTTTTAGAAATTAAAGTGGATGTTCTTAGAATGATATTTTTGGGAATTTACAATAGTTATATTTTATATAATTTAATATGGTCAAATGTTGAGTTTTTATTAGAGAGTCATTGACTAGTTTTAAAAAGATGAATAATGAAAGAGATTATCTGGATACAATTCATGGAGGTTTCATTAATTAAAATTGAAAATTTTTTATATAGAATAATACGATATAATTTTTGGGAAAAATAAAAGAATTAGATGTAGTTACAATATGGGATTTCTATTACTTAACTATGACATCGAACGATGAAAAAGATAAAGATAATGGAAAGGCTTGAAAATTCCTTCAACATCTATGTCAAATTAAGAAAATATTACTCCAATAATCTGGAGGCTCACTATTGTGAAGGAATATTTTTAGTGTGTGCTTTAATGATCTAATTTAAAATATAATCATTCAATGATACTGAGGTGGAAGGTCAACATGCATGTAACACAAATTTATTGTTTTAGTAGTCAAAGAACCAATAATAAAGGATGTTGATCTTTTCATATGATGTAAATACATCCAACAATACATTAGAGATATTTTTTTTATCAAAGAAGAATGGGAATCATAAAGGCTTGAAGGATCTAAGATAATATCAAAAAATACCACTATTATTGTAAAAATAATCAAGGATGAACACTTTACCTCTATTTTCTTAGCTTAGATAGTCTGTGAGAGTGAGGGAAGAACACTACCCTTTCATTTTATTCACATGATAAATTATAGTGAATATATTGACATTGGACCTCAAATCTATTCCAACTAGGATTAAGTACCAACATTGGGGATTAACCTTGTAAACATTTCAATATGATTTGATGCTATTTCACTTTATTTCTTATAAATAAGGTTGATAATTAAGGGAGAACGGACTGATACTCATACCAATCAAAAATGAAAATATCATAATAAACAATTGTAAAAATCTATAGTTATTAATTGAACCCCTTCTCAATGATACATAAAATGATTTGGGAACTTCAAGTCACAATAAAAATAAATAAATTACTTTTTACTTTGTTAGTGGGGATCTATAAATCAATATAGAAGATATTGTTGGATGTTTTGGTATAATGTTATTTAGTTCATTAATCTTTTATGTTAATATAAAATTTAGTTGTTTCTTTTAATAGTCTCATGAAAAATTAAAATAATTTCCACAAAAAATTTAATGGTCCTGAATAAATGTATTTTAAATAAAAATGTGTCATTTAATAACTTTTGGTTTTCATCTTTGTGGCTCAATTATTCAACAAGAAATTTATTTTATTCCTTAGAGATAATTTTTATAATCTAGCTATTAGGGTGTGATCCAGAGTCTTTATGGTATTCATATTCATGTAATCTTATTTGAGGTATTTTACCAGGATACTATAAAATGGTATCAAATAATTATTTTTAAATTGAGTCTCATGTTTTTTGGTATGTTTAATAATTGGACGGTTACAAATGAAAACAAAAAAAAATTTATGGCTTACCTATTTATGATGAACCTCATGTTACCCAGAAGTCTATGTATATCTGATGTTGATGATTAAATTATAGGTAATTTTAATATATACCAAGTTACCCCGTATGGGGTTACAACAAGAAGGAATATAAACATAATGATAGGAATTGTGATAATTATATCAATGAACTATCGGTTGAAAGTGAGTATTTTCAGGTATAAAAATATATTTCTAGTGACCTGATGATTTTTGGATTTTAAGAAATTATGATTCAAATGGTATTATTTTTTTACATTATTTTGAAAATTTGATAGAAAAATGATATTATATAATGAGAAAATATAGGAATCCACATAGATGTAATATGCTGTGAAATTTATTTGATCAGGATCGATTAAGAAATAACATGATCTTAAATGTATTGATTTAAGAATTATAGAATTATTCAACATAGAATAGTTCTTATTGGTTTTGGGAAAGGAGTTTAGGAAGTTTCTCTTATGGATCCTTATATTTTGAGTATGATAGTTCATATTATCTATGTGAGTGGTAGTGAATCTAATCGAGATTGGTTAAGTGAGGTCGAATGAGCCTCAAAATTTTAGAAGAAAAAACCACCATTATTTAGAGAAGATGGTTTATGAATGATTAAAATTGATTTTATATTCATTGACACTTCCATTTTAATTTCATGGGTTCCAAGAGAGTTCTAGGATGTTATGGTTGTAGTTTAGAGGTTTAGGAAAGAAATAGATTATAGAGTTGACGTTTGAGCTGGAATAAGTTGAATGCAACATGATGGATTGTATTGTTCCTTGAGTGATAGGTCATAAATTTATGTCTTAATAAGAGGATGTGTCATGGATTGGGGTTTGATCTATGATATTTTTATTCTATGATTCCATGAGTTGGAGGTTTGGTCACAATCGGGTTGTTTTAGAAATAGTATGAATGGCCACAAGTTACCCTTATAAATGGAATTTCTTTTATTAAGAGCATAAAATCTTATATATGTAATTGAATATTAAGTATTGAATTTGATACACTTTTTATAATGTAATTAGTTATATCTATCAATCCATAAATATTTATTGGTTGATTCTCTTTGTTATTTCTCTATTGGTGTCATTGCACAATAGTGAGTGGGCCACACCATGAGCTTGGTCAGATGATGGGCCAAATAAGGAAAAAGACATAGAATCACACTGTGATCTCTAAGAGTTTGAACATTATAGAATAATATACTTATCCATGTGATTAACCTCCTTGTTATCAATGAGAAAATGGTCGTTGGAGATCTTCAAGGGGATATCACATTGCAATCTTCGAATCATGGAATGTTCCTAAATGAAAAATCCATGTCATTCAAAGATAATGTGTTTTATAGGATTATCTAAAACTACAGGTGCCTCTCAAATTAATTCTATTTATTCATTCTTCTATTAAACCCTAATTGGATATAGGACAGTTTTTGATGAATCTAGGCCTCTGGAATTGTTTCTTAATCCTTTGATTTTTGTAATAACTACCTTTGATTCAAGGTATCACTCTATACCTATTTTATTTCATTATTATTATATTATTATTTTTATGTTTTTGAATTTATATCCTCTCTATTTTATGGGATCCTTATTAATTTTTTATGTGGGATTAATTATGGCTTGTTTTATTTAGTGTTCATGGGATCATTATGAGGTTTTGTGTTAGTGTTCTTCACCATTCATCCCATTGATGTTTAGTGTTTGTTAATTCCTTATACTAGTAAAGGGGATTAAATAATTATAAAATTTTAGTATTTATAATTGTGGGATTAGCATGGTTTTTATTTTAATTATTAAATAGTTAATATTGACTTAACGATTATAATAAAACAAAATTAATGAATTGAAAGGTATGATATAACTTTTCATATGATTATGATATTAATCTTGTTGGTTGCTTCATGATATTTTCTGGATAGTGTAAGGATGTATTTTTGTACTTACTAATGATTTCTTTTCACATTTATAATGAGTAAATTTGATCAAAAAATGAGTACTATAATAAACGAGGAATAATAAATTATGTATTCACTGAATATATCATTCTTTTATAGAAATTGATATCCTAATAAATAATTTCCATAAAAATATTATTCAGATGATTATTACTTCTATTAGATGATTTCGTACATGGTTTCATTTATTATTTAATCCTATTCATATTTAATTAAATTACCTAAGATAGTAAGGAAAGATGCTTATTCTTGGAATTAATACATGTGGAAAACATTGTTCAATCATTGATTTCTATATCTTGAATGAATTAATTAAAGATATATTGATTACAAATTGGATATATTTATACTTAAATTATTATTTTATATTATTATTATTAAAATAATATTGATATATTTTTATGATTTAAATTAAAACATAGTATTATTGGTAGTTATTGAGAGGGTGTAGCTATTGTGAGATTGTTTTGGTTGAAAATTGATACAATTGATGGTGGAATGGTATAGATGGTCTGGAAATGAGTTTTGGATGATTTTGGGATGGTTGGATGAAGATGGGAGTCCTATTGATTTTCTATTTTCTAATTAAATTCTATTGATGGATTATTCCATTTCAAGTATATCCTTCCTCAATCTTTTTAGTGTTTTATCATAGTTCCTACAATCATTTATGCTATAAATTTATGTATTAATTAAGGTGGGATAGTTCATAAAGAATAAATGATGATAATGATATGTTAATAAGTTGAACCCATGAGTTGGGTAAATGAATAAATGTAAATGGGTATGAAAAATGAAAATAAAAACGTTAAATTAATAAACCTTTGTATTTAGATGGTTTTTATAAATATTAATCTAGAATTGAAGAAGGGTTGTTAAAAAATAGTTTGTATCTCGTAAACAAAAAAATTTTAGTGACAAGTTTTAACCTTGATTCTTATTTTCATAAAAGAGTAGTATCTACCTTGTTTCTAGTGTGGGAATCTTGGTTTTCATGTTGTATCTTAGATATAGATTGATTATTAGATTTTATAATATCTATTATAGTGGTTGTGTGATATAATATTCATTATGTTTTATTTTTTCTTATTCTATACCACCTATGTATGATAACACGATTGATTTCCATACATAGCTTTATGTTGTAGATGTTTTACAAAAATCTATGATGTCAAGGTTATAGATGGTTTACTACTCCATTAACCATGCTCTATCATCCACATATAGAATAGTATGTAGAATGGTATGAGATATAATGTCTTACAGTTATTGGATGTGTATGTATACATTATGAAATGGATCAAAGATATGATATACATGTATATGTATTATATAAAATGTTAAGGTTATAGTGTATAAATGTTTATATAATTTAATGAATTATGGTTATTACATGTGTATTTTTACACATACGCAAATCGAACATGTTTTAGTGTGTATTTACCTAGAAAGTAATAGATATAAGTTTTACTATATGACGATGGGTATATAATTGTGAAGTGATTGAGATAAGTAGTTATGAATGTGATTATATTGATATGGATATGATTTGTTTACATGGATTTTCATTATGAATTTGGGAGGCAATAAGAGCACCAAGATTTGAGAAGTTGATGTTTAAGGTGACTTGTTTTGTGGGAAACAGAATGAAGTATACCTTATTATATATATGACTTTGATATTATGTTACTTATGTGAGTTCCATGGTGAGTTGGACTTGGGGAGGATGAGAATATAGTTGAACTATTTTAGGTAAGGAGTTGTTTTATATATCGTTTCACTAGTGTTTTCTTCTTCCACATTTTCAAGAGAGGTTTTTGGGTGGATATTAAAAATTATACTTTTATTCCCACCCATATATATATATATATATATAATAAGGTCTATAAGAGATATTTTGGGATAGATATAGTTCTTACCAAATAATAGAGGTTATTCAAGGAATTTATGGTTATCAAAATTCGTTGTTGAAGGAGTTTCATGTAGAATTTACCTTGTCGATATTTCATTGGATTACTTTAAATTTATTATGATATTTTATTTAATTTTTCGAAGTTTATTGGTATATTAATCATATTTTACTGATAATTTCATAGGAAATGCCTTCTAATTTTGTGTATTCTATAACCCTTGTGCTTGTCGGAAACGCATGGTCCATTTGAGATAGGCGTATTTGGTCACTCATGTCATCACTTATGTCTTGGAAGGGGTACTGGTGAGGGTAGGTTAGGACAATGTGGTATTAATGATTTAGGATGGGATATAGGTCTAGTGAGTATTAATTATATTTTTAGTTAACTAGTATTTTTAAACATAGTATGTGATATAATTAGGGGATACCAGATGAGTCATAGGTGACTAGGGGCCTCTATGATCTGATGGAAGGATATTATGATTTCTGAATATAAAAATAAATGTGGTGACACTTGTAGGGTATAAAACTAGGATGGGATTATGCATTATTACTTTTTATGACCATGATTGAATTGAGTAGATGATTAGAATTATAATGAATATTAATTAATTAATCTTAAGGATTCTATAATTTAGGTTTCATAAGTCCTTATAATTTTAATATTTTATAGTGATGGAACCTAGTTGATATCCCCACTAAGATCAAATCAATGATGTAGAAATCTATGAACCATCCAATAATAAGATAGTTTAGTTTGAACAAGATTACAACTAAAAGAATATGCTTCATTAGTTCCAGCTTCAAAGCTTGTGGAAGTATGTGAGTTTTGTTTTTAAAAAATAGATGAAGGAATGGATGGATAAGGTAGAGTATTATTTCATTTTATACATTCTATAAAGTAGTATTGGATTCTTTGGGATAATATTATGTTTTGTGTTTATTATTGTTAGTAGTGGGTTTTATTCTATGGTGATTGAAATATTTATGAAGTTTCATGGGATTATTTTTGCGACATTTTTCTTAATGACTCCACTTCATTAACTATGATGGTTATATATTGGCGGGATACGATTTATGTTCACCAAGGTAGTTCCAATGTATAGTATTTTGGGATTTAATTTAACCAACTCATTCATTTTGATTTATATTTCCTAGTAGATTAATTTGATATTGTAAGGAATTTTAGGGATGTATCTTATCCAAATATATAATTCCATTTCACCTTATTTATATTTCTGATGTTCCTTAAATATATAGAGAATATAGGGGTTATAAATAAGATACTAGGTTTAACTGTATCATTATGGAAATGAAGACATCAGAACATATCAAGTATTATATCTGTGATAATGTGTACTTAAATTACTGGTCATTCAATGTTTTAGACCGAAATAATTTAAATTTAACTAACATCATTTAATTTCACAAAACTAGGCATTTATCTAAGATCTAATTCGATGTCCAATTATTTTTACCCTTCATATGAAATTCAAATCCATCATATTCTTGAGTAGCTAACATTCCCCAACTATTAGTGTGGGGATGGTGGATCACTTCAGGTTTTGTAATTTTCACAGTATCCTTTGATGAAACAACATCAATGGGGTGGTCTAAGATTTATTTATAGGATAGGATAATGTTAGGTAAAATTAAATCCCCATGATATCCCTCATCTATAGGGTTACATGGTAGAGTGTGGTCATTGATGTGGTTGATAACAGGTCCAGTAATGTCATGGATCATGATGCGGTTAGGTGTAAACGATAGATCTATTATAACCATGAGAGAGAGATATTGTGTAAGGTACCCTCTCTCTATTTTCTACTTGTTTATATGAGTATTTTTATTTAGGAGTTACACAGTCATTCATAACACAAACCTTGGTCCAGGATTGTATGTTTCAGGTAGAGAGGCATCAATATTTCTTGACGTTGACTATGCAAGTTGGAGTTTGAGTTAAATTATATCATGTATGTTGAGATTTTTAACTGTTTTTAGGGACTCATAATCATTAAAGATAATTCCTATTTTTAAAGAGAAAACTATTTAATATAGGAATAATCATGGACTAGTTGTATTTTCTATATGCTTTAATTGATTACTTCTGGAGTATAGTTTTATTTTTTAATTATAAAAGTGATCATACAGTGTTCTTTAGTGATTAGGAACAATTTATATATCTATGAGGTTTATATATTTTATCTTCTATGATGAAAAAACTATTATCGAGTTTTGAAAAGTTCATCCAAGGGGGTTTCCGATGGTTATAGCGGAGCCCCTTGATGTTTTCCCTAAAGAGGTTGTTATTCTAACCCCACAATGGTGAATAGATTTTTGGATAGATTTACAACTAGGAATCACTCAAAAATCAATGTCTCTATATTGGACGATGACTTCTAAATTGTGGGAGCCATGGATTAAAAATTATGATATTATTTAGAGGTGTTTTTTCTAACCAATCTTATTGTATTAGAGTATATCTGTCTTGTTTGGAAAGAAGAAGAATGGCAGTCTAGGACTTTGTATCCATTTTCATTACATGAATCTGGTGATAATAAAGATCCACTATCCCCTTCATCTGTTGATGATCTATTCGACCAGTTAAGGGAGGTAACTTGTTTTAAAAGATTTGTCGACAATTATGGCATCATCATATATTGGTGATTGAAGAAGATATTTTAAAAATTTTATTCATGTGTTGTTATGAGTATTATGAATTAATTTAAATTGCATTTGGATATACTATAATACTATCTATGTTTATGGGACTAATAATGTATATGTTTTGTGATTTATAAGACCAGTTTTTCACCATGTTCATTAATGGAATGCTTGTGTATTCTGAGTCCATGGAATGGAATTCAATGTTTCGATGTGTAATTTTAGAGGTTCTTCAAAGCCATCAGTTATTTAGGATGATATTTAAGTGACATTTTCAGGGTCCTGAAGTTTATTTCATTGGGTGTTACTTTTCTAATATAATGATATCTATGGACCATTCGAAGATTATGGTGGTTTCTTATTTGGCATCCCTCAAGAGTGTGGTGAAGGTTCGTTGTTCTCTTTCTCTCACAAGTTATTTTAGTAGGTTGTTTTCAATTTTTTTCTATAATATAACTCCAATAATATGCTTAACTAGGAAGGATTATTATTTTTGATAGAATAAAAATTATTTGGATAATTTTGAATATTTAAAGGAAAAGATGTTTAGTTCTATTTTTTTTCATTTTTTAAAGTAATGAGTTTTGATTGATTTTTTCAAGGATGCTTTACGCTTTTCCTTGGGTTGTACAATGATGTAGTAGATATCATTCATCTCTTAGGCTTCTCAGAAATTATAACCCCTTGAATGAAATAATATTACTAATGATATCATGATTTATGTAATTGTGTTTTCTTTAAAGTTATAAAATAACTATATAATCAGTGATTTCCTTATGATCTTCAAGGATCATAATAATTTGATATGTATCTCTCCTAGTTATATTTGATTCCCCAATTTCAGTGATTGATAAATTTTTTATAGGATAAGGTGTTTTATTTTTTCATATACACAAGAGAATGATAATGTTATTTCAGGTATATTAATTAAGAAGTCATGTGTTGATGTTGTTCATGAGTTTTAGGATAATTCAATATTAATAAATGAGATTAAGATGATACACCATGATATAAATAATATTAATGGTAGAGGGTGTCTATAATTTATGAAAAAACAATTAATATTTGTGTAACATGTGAGAAAATATAATTCTATATGTTATGTGTTAAAATTTTAGTAGGATCATATTGTTTGCCGAGATGCCCTTGAGGGATAGTTAGAGGATAACATATATTGGGTGTTGTTGGGGTGGATGTTCTTTAGTCCCTTAGTGACGTGAGATG
This sequence comes from Viscum album, assembly GCA_963277665.1. Lineage (NCBI taxonomy): Eukaryota > Viridiplantae > Streptophyta > Magnoliopsida > Santalales > Viscaceae > Viscum > Viscum album. The sequence goes on along the minus strand of OY728123.1, from coordinate 1,038,696,744 downwards.
TGGTTCATCATGAGTTTTAAAACATTATAGTGGAAGGGAATCATGATATAGTGAAGTTTTATTGTTCCTTGAGGAATGCATTTTGGTGAACAGAGATGAACAGATCAGTCATAGGTTTTGCGTACTTGTGTTTGGTTTACTAAAATGTGAAGTATGAACATCAAGTTCATGGTGGGTTTCCTCAACTATTATATGTGCCTAAGTGGATTTTTTTGAAATATTTAATTTAATTCATGACTATTTCACCTTGAAATCAATGTGAATATGATGATATCTAAGTGATTATGAAATGTTTGATGAATCCATATTACTTATTTTGGATTAAACAGTCTAGCATAGTGGATTTCCTATAAGACAATATTTAGACGATATTATTGGACTCCATGGGGTTATGGATGATCATCTATAAAAATGATCCATTTTTTACATAATAATTTTAGAATGGTCTCTCACATGATTTTTTCTCTTAAATATTCCTCAACATAACTATTCATCCATAGCTAGATCATAAGAAATAAAAACTTACAGAGAGTTTGGAAGACATGTTGAAAGCATTTATTCTTGGTATTCAGGGTTCAAGGGTGAGGTACTATGCCTTGGTTGAGTTTTTTTATAATAATAGATATCACTAAACCATTCATTATCAATGTTTAAAGTGATTTATGGATGAATGTTTAGATCTCCATTGTATTCAATCAAGGATAGAGAGTCCGTGTTTCTTGTACCAGAATTGGTGTAGAGTATGATAGAGATGGTATAAGTGATTAATGATTGGATGAAGCTAATTATGGATCTCTAGGAGTCCTATAACTCTCATTAGAGGGGGCATTGAGAGTTTGGAATTGGACATCATGTATTGTTGAATAAATATCTTTATCATGGAAATCAGTGGTCCAGTCATAGGAGTAAGTTCTCTATATTTTTTGGGCTATTTGTGATGTTGGAGTTTTATAGTAGAATTATATATTAGTTATTTCTTCCTCTGTAGATGGAAGAGATCAATGAAATTCTATACATGCCACATCATCTTTGTTATATTTATAATGAATCTGATTTCATTGATTGGGGTGATTTAGATAACGAAGATGAGAAGATGATCAAGGAACCACCCATTGAGATTCCTAACCATTAAGAGAAGATGTTTTATGGGAATTTTATTCCATTGGATCATGTCATGTGGCTATACAGTGTCTTATAATAATGTATTTTGCTACGTAAGTAATAGATTCACCTATAATATCTCATGTTATTAGATGATTTATTCTTTTGGGATGTTATCTATTAACATGGGATGATTACTTATGGAAATTATGTGTTATTTTTACACCCTATACCTTATGATGAGTTAGTTATTCTAGTATTATAGTGTGATACTTATTTAAGAGGTATCTCATAGGGTGTTTAGTTTGAGATCTATTTGAATTTTCATTATGGTTTTGGTTTTGATTCTTAATGTGGAGAATCATTTGAGAGGTATCGATTGAAAGGGCCTACATTTTATTAAACCCTTTCAATGAAATTTATATATTATTATGGGATTATTAGGTGTTATGGTTGGTAGTATCGAGGTTGAGGGAAGGGAGGATCTAGTAAAGTTAATTTTTTAACAGGTAGAGGTTTGTTGGGGGTGTCATGTTATGTGTACTTCAATGAGTTCTCAAATGAGAAGTTGTGTCATGGCATGGGGATGTGTCACAACTTGTGGATTTTGTTGCATGAGTTAAGTGTCATGTTATATATAGTTATAAATTTTTTTATGTGGTGGTCTGTTCATTCGTGGAATTAATGTCCATAGGTTTCCCATATATATATATATATAAATATATATATATGAAATTTACACATTTTAGAAAATTATAAAACCATATTTATGGAATAAAAAAATTAAATATATATTTTTATGATATTCTAGTTTTGACATGAAGTATGTATGTCATTTCATGAAAACATGGAGCTGTTATTACATAGCTATATATCTCTAGGATTCATTTCATTGTGGTTCATAGGCCATTCCATGAGCCTGGCCTAGGTTTTGATCGGATCATAAATATGGTCAATAATTATGTAGTGATCTATTCTGGTTTAAATATTGTGGGGTGTCACACATATACAAGATTAAACCCACTTTTTTTCATTGGGTAAATAAATTTTGACATTCAGAGAAAGGGGGATCCTCATGGAGAGATCAGACCATAATCCTCAGATGTAGTCAAACTATAGCATGAAAAATCCTTTTAAGATCATAAAAAAGTGTTTTTTATGATTATCAATAAAATTTTGGTGACTACCAAATTCAATCTATTTTTTCATTCTTCTCAAAATACATATATGGATATGGTGGAATTTTGGATGAACCTATTCCTCTATGATTGATCTTTAGAACTTTTTTATGCACCGACTACCTCAAATCAAATGTATAACCATATACCTATTTCTTATTCATTCAACCCTCATTCCTCTTTACAGGAATTTGTAGTGATATCCAGTAGATTTTATGGTTTCCTAATCGATTATTGATAGAGGATTCATGATGGGATGATTTCATTTATATTCATTTGTTTGTTATGAGGTTCCACATTGGTATTCTTCTTCATCCATCCCATTATAGTTCAGTGATCATTGAAGCTTATAGTTGAGGTACTAGATTTGATAATTATCCTATTTAATTATGTGTACATTTGGGATTATCATGATGTAGAATCCAATTTGTAAATAGTTGATATTTACCTAAAGGTGATAATAATTTTAAATGAATGAATTGAAATGGATGGTGTAGCTTCACATCTGATTATAATTTTTTTCATGTTGAATGCCTCATGATATTTATTATATAGTGTGATGATCTATTTATTCTGGGATGGTATGGAAAATGTGGAAAGATAATAGGTATGATGATGGGATGGTTGGATTATGTTCATACCTCTATTTAGTTACCATATTTCTATTACATTCTACTAATTTATTATTCCATTTCAGGTATATTCTTTTTTAAAGTTGGTGTAGTTGTTTCTTAGTTCATGTGATCAAGAATGGTAAAAATTCATGATTTATTTAAAGGGGATGTTTCTTGGAGAATTTTTAATTATAATGATATATTAATAATTAGAATCCATATGTTTTTTAAATGAGTAAAATACCATAAATATGAAAACAATCATTATAATGTAGAATAAAAGAACCTCTGGCTTCAGATGGTTAATGTAAACATTAATCTAGAATTAATGAAGGGATTTTTTAAAAAGGATAGTATTTGGTAAATAATAAATAATTTATGATAGTACCCAAACTTTAAGCCCGTATTCATAAAATATTATTATCTTATTAGTAACTAGTGTTGATAGATGGGATTTTATCTGTGATGTTAGTTTTAGATCATGTTTGGGATTGGATATTTTCTTTTATAATGGTTTTGTTCTATAGAATTCACCATGTTCTATTATTTATCTCACTTAACCACCTGAGTTTGATAACCTAAATGATGTGTATACTTGGCCTTAGGTTCTAGGTGTGTTCCCAACATCTAATATATCGAGGTTTTTAATTTATAACTACTTCCCACACACCGATCTCCCTTCTATATTTAGTATAGTATTTGGTCATATCAATGATATAATAGCATACAATTACAAGATTTATACTCATAGAACTATAGTGGCTAACCATTACGATATATATATATATATAGTAGAGTCTTATTTATTTAATGCATATATGAATCTAGGATGTAATGTCTTGTGGTATTACAAGTGTACTTATACATGGTTTATAATTGATTATGGTATAGTGTGTATTTACATTGGATATAAATCCTCTTAATTTTAATATATTAATATGTATATGGGATTGTGATGTTTAGTTCTGTATGTGGTTTTGTGAATGTGTTCATGATGTGTTTTAGCTAATATCAATTATTAATTATGGAGGTTATAAGATCATTAGGACATGTGACCTTGAGATTTAGAGTTTTCACAGATGCGAATTATGACTTATGGAAGGGATTTGATTACTAGTACGTATGGCATTAGGGTTTATAATGACTGGTTTAGTGTGAAAATGGAAGTAGGGTACCTTATTCTATATATTCCTTTGATATTATGTTACCTTATTTTCAAAATTACATATTGACAATGGGAATATAGTTGACAAATGTTTGGAAAAGAGTTAGTGTATCTATGTATTTACCAGGGATTTAATATTATTCGTTTACATTTTCATCAGAGGTTTTGGGGATTATTATTTTGAGTATACTTGGGAGATCAACAATATATATATATATGACTAACTGTAGGGAATTTGACATTGAGCTGGGCCATACTAGATTTTGGAGGTTATTAGAGGGGTTACTGGTGATTTGGAGTTGCTATAGTGGTATTTTCCCCTGGTATTTCCCTTTTTATTCATGATTCATATAAAATCAAATTCATTGGGATCAATTAATTATATTTATAGAGTTTATTATTAAATTAATTATCCATTTCCTAGAAATTTTGAGTTTAATTCCTCACTTGTGTTTGTTTTTCATACACTATATTCTAGTCTCCAACCGATGAACAATAGTAGGTAGGATACATTGGTAACTCTAGTTTTCACATATATCCTAGGAGGGGTACCAGTTGGGGTAGGATGTGATAGAGATGATTAGGAAATCTTTAGAGAAGTTCAACCATATATTCTTATTTCCAAAAACATTAGAGATCATGAATGTTGTCATCACAAATTATTTATTAGTAGGTCCAACTCAAAATTCAAATTGTAAATGGACTAGTAAAAAATCATCTTTAATGAATGTTTTTTTTGAATTTTTTTACTTCTAAATAAAGTTAAATTTTTTAATTATCATTTATTTTATAACTGAGATGAAAAATAATTATCCACCATATTTATTTTATAACTGATGTGACAATATGAGAACTGTATTTTCATTCTTAGTTGTTTGATAACTGATGCTTTTTTTGAATTATCGAGATGAGTCATTTTCTTCATTCATTTAGAATCCTTTAGTTTCCTCTTGGGTAGAAAACCCTAACCCTTCATTCTAGGATCTGTTGTCTTCAACTATCTTTCATTATGAATTAACCATTGTAGTCCACCCTCAATTGTCACCAATAACTGGTTTATCACACTAAACTATCTTCCCATTGGTGTTGTTGTAACAATCACATCCCTTTTGATATCAATTTTTGGTTTGTGTTTATTTTCCAAAGAATTTTTTTTATAGTTGCAGTTATGATTTTCAATTCTATATTTCATTCATATTCCTTTTATTCAAATTTTGTATTATCACTTCATATTATTCACACATATGCGGTATTTTTCAATTGATGAATGGTTATTTCTAGATTTTGATTGATTAAATTACTTTTTTGATTAATATATGTTACAAAAAATATTAGTTTACTTATTAATGTCTGTCTATGGCATTTTTTTCTATATTGTTAGTGATAAATTTAAAGATATAGTGCACTATGTAATTTGAATACAAATTATTTATAATATATATTTATGTGATCAAGTTGATTTCATGATACTTTTTGATTTATTTAATGAAATAATTATAATTAAAGATGTTAAAAGTGAAATTTTGTTTATCAAATATGATTTATTTTTTTATTATTGTCACATTTAATGATATTTTATTAACTTTTATTTATAAAAGTAATTACTAATTAAATTTTAAAATATAATAACTTAATTAAAAATGAGGGTATTTTTTATTTGTAACAGTAAGTCATAGTTGGATCACTACACTAAAAACCAGTGATGAATAGGAGGAAGGTATTGATGCTTTTTTAGAACTTTCTAAATGAAATTTTTGAAACAATAAACTATTTTTTTTCTATTCATGGAATGATTAAATATAAAGAAGATTAAATATAGAGAAATAATGGATCATTTAATTTTTTATATTTTTAATCCACATTATAGAACCTGTATTTGGCATGGTGAAACTGGAAATAATTAATTATTTTATTGATGGTGATTATTTTAAAGATGATAATTATGGTCAAACTGAAGAAATGATTCCCAAATATTTAAGTATAATAAATTAGTAAAGAACAACTAATTCTCCATCTATATGGGAATTCTGAAAATGAATTGTATCCTGGATATAAACAATTTATGGTTTGATGAATTTTGTTATGATTGATTACTTGATGGTGAAAATTGGATAGAGTGACAGGAGTTTTATTGAGTTTTTATAGTTGTTGAAAGAAATAATTCTTAATGAAAATGGTCTTCCGGATTCACAATAGTATTCCAAAAAAATCTTGAGGGGTTTGGTGTATAATAAGATACAATCCTACCCAAATGATTTTGTTCTATATAGGAAGGAATATTAAGGCCCGTTAGAGTGTCCAAAATATAATAAATCACATTTTATTATGGATGAAAAATCAGAGGCTAATTTAGCTATTTCAGAGACTACTTATACGAAAATTTTGAATCTTCTTATAATTCTTCCGATGACATGTTAATTTTTAATATATAAATGATTAAAAAATGTTAATATGGAACATAGAATGAAATATATATGATGTAAAATTACATTATCCAGTTTATTTTTCATAGTGGAAGAAATTTGACCAAAATCTTCCACAATTATAAATCATGCTAGAAATCATAAGCATACAATACTCTGAGATGGAATGAATCAATATCGAAGCCTTAATAGTGAACATAATGTATGGCCCATTTTATTGGTAAGTTAAAACATGTATCATGAATTTTGTTTGATGTCAAAATATATCATGTTGATTTTAATTATTTCAATACCAAACTAGCCTGAAAATGATAATTTTTTATTCTCATCACTAGTAATAGATGATTTGAGACATTTTTGGGAGTAATGTATGAGAGAGAATTATTCTTATGAAATGGAACATTTTCAAAAAAATGTAATGATTATGTTCACTATAAATGGATTTCTATTATATGGATATTTTTTTGATACAATGTTAAGGGTCATAAATTTTTCCCAATTTGTGAACAACTCACAATATATTATCAACTGGAACAGTGGATAAAATAGAATACAAGGGCTTTCTATGATTTTTTCCAATAGATCACTCTTACTAGAGGTTTAAAAAATGTAATCAATAACTGAAATGAATTTTAAATTGATATAAGAAATTTTTCAATTGATCAATATAAGGAATTTATTAGGCAATGATCCCACACTATTGTAAATAATGAGATCGACATCTGCCTTTCCTACATGATCTATCACATCATCCCTGAAGTTACTTTCTATCTAAGGATTTTCAAAAATACTACCCAATTTTATTATTAATCATCACTTCATAACATAATAATTCAACTCCCTAAGAGGGTCTTATTTCCCAATAATATTCTAAAACAGTGTTTCAAAATATGATTTAATTTCATCAACCACAATAGTGAACCTTCTCCATAAAGAGATATCAGTATGCATGGATCTTATATATGTAGTAATAGAATTACATGAACAATAAAATAAACTAAAACCAGAAACAACAGAACCTTTACCATCTCTCACCAGTCTGCCTCCCCTCATTTATCCAGCCATGTATAATCCATAAAATTTAAGGGTCATACCCCTAATAGGAGGTAACCATCAAAACCATAAACCCTGAATAGTAGGCTGTGGGTTCAAAATCACCTAGGACCTTGGAAGAAAACTACATAAAGTAGCACATTTCTGAGATTCTCTGATAAACTAACACAACTCTACAATGAACATTTTTGTCTGCACATGAAGTAAAATTTGGGAACTTTTTTCATCTTCACTTTTCATGTTTCTGGATTCCTAAAGAATCAAACACACTTCAAAAAAATTATGTAATATTACCTTCCCTTCCATCCCATGAGTACCCAAACATTGAAACCAGTCTATGAGGAAATAATGAATGGAATATCCATCACTATAGATATTAAAACTTTTCCCCACTGAATCCTATAACCCTATTTCCAAATCACTTTGAATAAAAAGGTGCATCGTAGATTGAATTTGTTGACTATCACATCAAAATAATTGAGAGGCAATGTTAATTCATTTAAGCTGCACATTTTATTCCATTGGAATTTCCTAGTTTCAGATTTTTGAGATTAGAGAGATCATTTTAGTGGGTATTTCTTTGCACCGTAACATAGATACCCGCACATCTAGCTCAGACTATTCATGGAAAATGACTATGTGGTTATGACCATTAAACCATAACAAGGTATAACCTATAAAACATCACTGGCTTGGAACATTAACCAAGCATACAATTTCAAAAGCCTCCTCTTGATCATCATTAAAAATTTCCTCCTGTAGGATTGGGTCCTTACTTTCCTTCTTGAAGGAGATGCTTGGATCTAGACACTCCAGAAAAACAATCTCTCTCTAGACTAACTGTCTTTCCATAGATTGATATCACCACTCCAACCACCTAGTAGGTATAATCCTTAAATTATTCCATGTGATTCAACATAAATTTGGATAAACTAGATAATACCCTATTTCTACCCATCTAGTCCTCCCATATTTCCCCATTTATATCCCCCATAAATCTAGACCATAAGGATTTGCATTCAATAACACCCCATGCATTTCGAGCCTTCATGGATTTCATGGTTTCATCAATATTGTGAATGTCGACACCCCATTCTTCATTTTCTTTATCCATATATTTTCATGAGGCCTAGTGGCATATTCGTACATGATTTTCATCCCACAAGAATGAATTCATGATATTCTCCATCATATTGATTTTTCCCTTTGGTGGGATGATGATAGATAAGTCCACTGACAATTATCAATACTAGAAAAATAGAAATTTACAATGGGTATAAAACCATCAAAAATAATAAAAAAATACCTACCTTTTTTGATATACACTGATGTCAATTTCACGAACATTAATTATATGAGTAATAGATATAGGAAATATTTTTTATCACTATTACTCATTTGGGAAATTATAATTATTGAATGATGATTCTATCAATTACAAAAGGATTTCATAGTATTATTATTTTTGATTAATATCATGATTCAACAAAAAAGGCCCCCGTGGACACCATTTTTTGTGATAGTGACTATATCATTTAAACCCCATCATAAAAAATATAATTGGAAAAACAAATGACCATTTTTATTTTCTCCTCACTCATCCAATTAATTTCCCTTCATCATTCTCATAACTTCCGCATTATGAACCCATTGGATGTTCTGCCCTCAGATTCTTTCATTGAATTTAATTTTTTTCGATTAAGGTTTGAATCCCCTAGATGAAAAATCCTATTCTATCATATTTGATCCGTTTTTATATTTCCCCATCCCAATCTCTACAATTGGTTTGGTCAAACCATAGTTAAATAAATATAACCAAATTTTATGGCTGATTTGACAGCTAGGGTTAATATAACTTTATTCTTTCTTATTTTGGTGTCCACCATCTATTATGACATGATTTGTCACCACACAGGTTGATTCTAATTGATATGAGGTAATTTTTTTGAATGTATAACCATTATATTTAATATATATATATATAATATATGAGAATATATATATAATTGAATATATTTATATGATATTTATATACATTATTGAAAAATATTTTATGTTATATATATATATATTTAAATGATGAATTAGTTTTAGACCTATATATAGATAGAAATATATATAATTGTGTAATATATATATATATATATGTATATATATTTATATATATAATTGCTTGAAACAAGGAAATAATTTTAAATGGAAACATGGTGAATTTGATTCTTGATTAATTAAAGTAATTCATTGTTTTATGATTAAAATATTAATTTTGAAATTAATATTATATATGTGGGGGATATAAATGGCGATACCATATGTTGGAAATGATAATTTTAGTTGCATAAAAATCATTTTAAATTATTTATTTTATGTTATTATTGGAAATATAATTTTTATGGATATTAGTTATTGGGGTGTCTGATATTTACATAAATGTTAAAAAAATTTATATGAATCTAGTTAATCAGTCAATTATTGGCATTGTGGGAAATATAATTTATGATATTTAATTTATGGAATGATGATTCTATATAGTTTTATTATATGAGGAATAGTAGTGGAGAATTTAATAAGTGGTAAATAATGATCTAAAAAACATAATATAATATTTCATGGTGGAAAAAAGAAGATTGGACACATATAAAAATAAGTTTAAAATACACCAAAATTGTACTAAAATTCATGTTAAAATGAAGTATTTAATTGCAACATAGTGAATGTAGTCTAATTTATTTTAAGACATTGTAAAATGATATTTCATATTGTGACTATTTGAAAAGAATTATTACGGTGATAATTGTTTTGGTGAATTTTGATAATTATGGGATTTTGGCCCTCATATTAAACCATATTGGACTATTATATTTTGAGTAAAAATTGGATATCTTAAAAATTGAAAATTAAGACTATTTCATGGAAAAAGTGTGTGGTGTATTTCATGTTATTGGATTAAAATATATATATATATGGAATAATTAATAAATAATTTACAAAACATTTTATGATTATTTTTTTAATGAAAATCTTTATTATTATTTTTCTTCATTTATTTAAAACAATCGTATATCATTTCGTTAACTAATAATATATATATATATATAATTACAAAATGTCACTATACGTAAATGAATGTTTTAAAAAAATTCTGTTATAATTAATAAATGTTAAATATGATATAAATTTGATAATTTGTAAAAAATTGAATTGAAAATATATGACACACTAATAGATATTAAAATTAAGAAATTTTTATTAAATTTTTTGTTATAAATAATTAATAATTAGTAATAATTATTATATAATTTTATCAATTAGTAAAAACTCTGTAAATAATAATAATTAGAATATTTTTCTTAATACCTTGTGAAAAAATATAAAAAAAATACAAACATCTATTTAAAATTTGCAATAATTAGTAAAATTTAATAATATTTGAAGTAATCTGTAATAATGAATAATATTTTTTAATAAGTCAATAGTTTTATTTATTTGTAAATGTTATTATTAATTACAAAATATTATTAATTTTATTAAATATTAGTAAATTATGATAATTTGTAATAAATTATAATAAAAATATGAAATTGGAATAATTATTAAAAGTTATTAATATTTATTAAAAATTCAGTTATAATTAATAAATAATTAGTATTACTTAATAAATATTTATTTTAATTACTGTAACATAAAAAATATTTATAATTGTTAGTAAAATATTTTAAGAGTTCGTGATGAGTAGTCATATTTAGACAAAATTAAAATCTATTAATAATTTGTAATTAGTCACAATGTGTAATAATTATTCACAATTATATTGAATTTTATATTACTATAGAATCTGGATGTAGACATCGGTTTATATTACACAATCATGATTAGGTAAATCATCGCAAATATACAAATGTATCTGGTAAAAATGATGACTACATTGAGGGTGTTGAAACATCTATATCATTTACAAAATGAAATTTAGAATTTTTTTAAAGGAAAAAAAATTAAATATCCATATAAGAAATGTGATATTAAGAGATTCAAAACATTTGAAATTTTTTTACTTCATATGTTTCATTTTGGTTTTTTGAAAGATTATATTTTTTTTGGTATCAACATGGTGAACAAAATTTAGTATAAGAAATTCGTTTCATGATCCAATATTTTTTAATTTAGTACATGAGGCTGTTGGATCATCTATTACAGAAACAATAACTCGGGTCAAAATACCATGTCTTTAATTAGAACCATCTAAATTTTAATATTTTCAGATATCTATTGAGGATGCCTTATTTCTGGGATTCTAGACAATTAAACTTAATGCTATTAAAAATATTTATGGCAATTAATTATATTTTGGAATGTAAAATAGTGGTTTCGAGAAAATATATTCTTTGGTTAAAACATAGTTTCCTGATGAAAATACATTGCTTGCGAGTTTCTGTAAACCTAATAATTTAGAGAATAATTTGTTCATAGTTTTGATAATATCTATGCTTGTTCGTATGGATAAATCTTATATTATAGTAATGATGAATCACTAGTCAATTTGACAATATATGGGGAATCTTAGATTAAAGAGGCAAAATATGGAAAGTCTATGTTTCCAATGACACAGTTGAGGTATTTTACAAGTACACCCCATTTAAAATTTCTATTTATGTCTTGTAACACAACTCCATTGATAACATTGAATAAATAAATTATTTCCATCAACAAAGGATTAAATCATCAGTTTGATAGTGATTCATGGAAATACTTTGATTATATTCATCCTTATATATATTTGGTGTTATTAATTCAAATACATCTAAAGATGTACATTGATGTTTATCGAAAGCCACTAATTGATGTGTTAATTTCATTATGTAATGATTATGTAAATACACATGATATAGTTACATATCAAAAAAATTCACTAAATGATACATTCATATAGAATATTAGTGACATTATGGCGTGTGGAATGTTATTTCGATGGAGTACATATAGTCTAAAATCAATTCCTTACTATATGGTTAAGAACAAAGAGTTTATTATTTTAAATTCAATAAAGACTAGTTATTTTGACTCTCATCAGATATATATTCCTTTATATTACCATATTCGAAAGGATATAAATGATTTTACCAATGAGATAATTAAAAGTTTCAAACCTACAGTAGTGTTCTCATATATTTGGTTAAAATCAATTATATCTTCATTACCTCCTATTAATTTTATACGAACTATAAATGAAAAAAAAATTACAGTTTTTGGAGAGATCATAATGGCATAAAGAAATTTATTTTTTCGGACCTTCCATATCGGCATGATTTGATGGTTCGTAAAAATATATATGTGATGCATATTGAGATAAATATTTTTGACAACATTCTTTTTCCATTTTGGACACACTGGAAAAGACTCCAGATAATATAAAGGAATGATTAAATCTTGCCCAAATTTATAGGCTCTTTGATCATGAATTATTTTAACATGAAAGATCACATAACTAAATGAAGAAAAACTATACTTATATAATTTATAGAGACATTAATTTAATTTTATGTGAATAGATTAGATATTTGATTCTACTAGATGGTTATACTTTTTATTTCTCTCATTATATTATAAATGGAGATATTAATGTGTCAAAAAGTCATGACTTATAATTCCCCAAACTCGATCTTTTGGGTTCAGCACATAAAAATACGGTGTATTTTTTTAATTATAAATTATAAATGAAAAATACATAGAGAAATTTATATACTACGAATTTTTTTGGTCTAGGTTTTTTATAATTATCCATAAACATTACATTTTATCAAAGCCGATCAAAATAAAATAAAATAACAAAATATCTTTTTGTGAATTAACTCTTTAAGAGAAGTGAACTCATTTGAATAATTCTATGAAACTAGGGAAAAATAAATTTTAAACATAGTGTAAGTAGAAATTTTTCCATTCTAGGGGTTTTGAAATCATTGTTAAATACTTTTAAAAGATTTCTTTTGATTAAATAAATAGGTTGTCAAAACATTGAAATATAATAATTTCAATGAAATTTTGAAAACCATAAATTTATAAAATAATATCATTTTAAAATAATTCATTGATTTCTCCATTTGAAAATAATAATTTTGAATGATTAATTATGATACTCAATAGGGTATAAAAAAACATTAAGGTCTCTTGGATATATCTCATATGGGATAATGTCCCCTTAATGTCTTGGGTTCACTCCCAATACCCTAACATGACATTCAATAATATAATGTTAATTTAAAGAAAGCATTTCAATGGTCCTTCCTTTCCCATCCTAACCCAAAAAATTGAAAAAAATAAATTCCTAAATTATTTTATTTAAAATAAAATAGTCATACATACTTCCTAAAATTTAATATTCATTTTTTTATAATTTTTAAAATCATATTTAGGTTAAATCCAATATTTTAAAAAAATGTTCTTATTTATAAGTTCTAAATATAAATTCAAAATAAAATAAATTAGTAATCGAAAAAAATGCATGGAATGTCGATGATAGATTAGCTGGTGGCCATATCTAAATTATAAGTGACATATATGGAGGTGAAGAGATATTTTTTCACAAGAAATAATAACTTTAAATTAGATTTATCATATAAACTGAAAATAATAATCATTTGAAAATAAATTGTTCATATAAAATGATAATCATAAAATTATATCTTCTCTCAGAGATATTTTATTTATTAAAGAAACAATTTTTTAAAAATGGTCATAGAGGATCTTATTATTGAATAAATGGAATGTTATAAAAGATGGAGCAAGGGATTTTACAAATGTATTTTTCTATATTGGAACAAGGTCAAGGAGTAAAGTATTCGCATGAATTCAGTCATCCTTGATAACTCCTTTATTTGGAAGAGAATATTCTAATGCATTGGACTCCTAGAAGACATGAGTGATAATATAGTTTTGAGTGGATAGTTTATTCATTCAATTATACCATCATGTGGTGAGCTTCCGTGAAAGATGTATGTTATCTAGCCTCACCACTTGCATGATAGTAGTTGAGTCACATTCAAACCAAACCGAAATCAAGTTTTGTTGTCGCACTATGTGTACAATAGTAATAAGTGCAAGCATTTCATATTCTAGATATTTAGAATGACTACATGGTTCATAAGCACAATCGGTGATATTACTTATGCAGTCTCTAGTAGTGACAACAAAACCAACTTCTATGGGATTCCCTTTAGATTATAAAATACATCTATAAAACATAAATTTTTTTCATTAATTATAGATATCCTTACAAGTGTTTTATTTTATATCTATGTTTTAAAATAAAGATTATTTTTGTCTAAAACAGACATGATGAAATTTATGAAAAATTCTTACATGATTCCATTATAACAATTAAAAGCATATAAATATTTATATAAATATATTGTAAATAAAAATATAACCATTGAAGCACCATGAATTTTAAAGAATAAATGAAATACCATAATACATAAATTTAAAACAAATCCATTACATCATAAATACTTATTATATATATATATATATATTTAAATCAAAAATAATTTGATATAAAAAATAAAAAATCTAACCCGTACTTGAATGAACATTAATCAATAGGTGTATTGGCTTATAAATTCTAAGAAAAGGAAATTAGAGATGGTTTTAGTGGATGTTTTTAGGTCATTTGGGTTAAATAGAGGGTTTTTATAATATTTATTAACTATTTGGGTGATGTTGAGTACCCCATTTTAATAAATCAGCCAAGGGTTATGGACCCACTAAGCTAATCATTAGAATTAAATATATATATATATATATATATATATGATAAACCATGTTGATATTTAGAAAATTTGGAAATGGGGTTAAAAATTACCCAGTGGAAAAACAAAAACATAGTTAATTAGGACGATTTGAAATGTATATTGGGATTATTAGAACAGAATAAGAATATATATGTATATATATATTTATATAAACATACTCCAAATGTCATTGGTGGTAGATTATTTAACGATTGGGTATACTATATGTGTCTTTTTTTTATGAAATCAATGTGATTCGAGGCTGAGGGTCAAGAGTCTAGAGTGAATTTAATGATAGAGAAGAACCAAGCCGCATGGCCTATTGGTTTGGGGAAAGAAAAATAAAGGAGATAAATAGTAGGAGGGAGATGATTTTGATATTGGAAGGATGGCTATGATGATCCAGATGTGAGAGGATGACTCATATCGTGTTTCCTAGGAAAATACACAACCCACATCGAATTATGGATAGTTTGAGAACATCATTATAAAATATGATGTAGGTCCTCCCATTTCACTGACACAAACACACATGCTTGATTGTAAGCCTTATACATGGTCTCTTTCCCAGGCTTTGGCCCACCTATACATGGACCAAAATTCAGTGACCTATACCTAGGGCTGACCTCACAGGGTTCTTGTGTTGGGCTTGCACTTAGGGTACGTCCACCGAACCGGGGCTTAGACTTAGTTCCCACATAAGTGGTAGTGCATGGGGTCCTCGGGTTTTTGGTGGGTACTTAACAAATTTTTTGTAAAAAGGTTTTTTTAATAGAAAAAATATTAATGTGATATACATATATATTTTCATCACCTTCCTTACATCCACTAATCCATTTTTTATAGAAATTAATTTTTTATTCTTAAATGGAAATATTTGTATAGAATTAAATTTTTATTAAAATCTCAAGTTATAATATAAAAAATTAAAATTAAAACTTATAATAAAAGAAACATTTTCATTAAAGGTTATTATCTATATTATTATTTACAATTATTAGTTTAATTGATTTAAAATTTTTAAACACCCAATGGATATTAAAACTCCAATGACTAGATTTTTTCCAATGGTCACAAGGTCTTATAAATACAATGTTTAAGGAAATTCAGAAATTAAAATATTCACTAATGTCCATTTCTTGCATGATAATGGTTCTATATATTCATCTGGTTTATAACATCTTCAATATTATTTTATAAATTTATTTTCATATTATTGAATATCTGAGGGAAGTGGGAAACATGTTTGTCCATGTTGTATTGATGGGAAGTGTTTTTTTGTGTTACTATGGATTTTAATGAGTTTTATAAATTATTCATGATCTCTAGTTTCTAAATAATTAATTAATCACTATTATATTAGGGCAAGTATTACTGTTTTGTTCTGAATTCTTAAATTATTATGAATTAAAAAAATTTATTATCATTTTTTAAAAATAACATAAATAATAATAACAGTACATCATGGATTTGGGACATTACATTATTTATTTCATAACTTAATTACACCATCACAATTTATTAGTACAGAAACCCCACTTCTTATACTTCCAAACGTGGTGTTGCTACACAGAACAAATTATTAATATTTATTAAAAATTTTATTATAAAAATTAATTCATACCTTCACCAGAATCTCAAATGTTGGTGATTCTCCTAAAAATTAATGTCTATTCTAGTAAAATAATTCTTGAGTTTAGTTTTAATTTATAAAATTTTCTTATCCCAAACACATCTCTAGAAACAACAGTCATAATCATGTACACAATGATAGGATCTTGAGAAAGATGCATGAGGGGTGTAAATATTAGAGACATATGAGTGGAATTTATTTCTATAAAATAGAAAAAATGAATAATATTCTAGTATTTAAAAGTATTTATGTCTTCCATATAAATTAAAATTAAAAACATGTCATTTCTAGGATTCTTGAAGGTCACCCTCTTCTACAGCTTCTAAAAAATCTCTAATGACTCAAACTTTTAGATAGTGTAGATCATGTGAAAACACCCTCAAAATATTATCCTTTTTATGAATATAATGGGAGTTTTACATCACTAGGAAAAATAGAAAAAATAGATATTAGAAATAATTGTAGTATATCATGGGTGTTTGATATCTTGTAATGGTATTTATATGATATTTTGATGTTTTTTAAAGTGTTCAAAATCACTCGAACGTGATTTTAAAATTATTGTCTCAAGTAATTCATCAAGAAAAAAAATAATTGTTTGTGTTACTCTATATTCCATCTAAAAATATGAATGAAAGTGAATTTTATAATGTATGCGTAATTAAATTATTACTTTTTCTAACTTTCCTAAATTATCTTGATCATCGCTCTCATATCAACTATAACTCCCTAAACCCGCTCATCTAGGTTCAATACATAAAAATGTTGTGTAATTTTTTTATAAAATACTAAGGAAATATAAACAGATCATTTTACAAACCATGAATTGTTTTGGTCATGGTTTTGGTGAATTATAGATACACATTAATTTTTATTAAATCTAAAAAAAAGAAAAATGTAACTAAATTTCTTCAAGTGTGTTAACATTGTAAGTGAAGTGACCATTATCGAAAAATTATACTAAACCTATAGAAAATAAGTTTTAAACATAGGGTGAGGAAATATTTTTTCAACTAAGGGGTTATAAAATCATTTGTAATTACTTTTTATATATTTTTTTGAGTAAATAAATCTATTTTCAAAACATTGAAACATAATAATTATCATAAAATTTTCTAAACCATAAATGAAGAAATTAATAACATTTTAAAATAATTATTTGGATTTCCCCAAATTTAAAAAATAATTTTAAATGATTAATTATGAGACTAAACATTCCATAAAAACTATAAATCCACTAAATCCTATCTCATACTGGACAATTACCACTTAAGGTCATGGTTTCAGTCCCTATATCATAACTTAACACTCTATATTTTAGTAACAATTTTAAGAAAAAAATTTAATGGTCTTGACATTCTCAATCATAATACAAAAAAATTTAAAAATAATATATAGATAAATTATTTTATTTAAAAAAAAATCATACTTACTTCTTAACATGGTATAATCATTTTTTGGTAATTTCTGAAATCATATTTAGGATAAAGCCATGTTTATAAACAGTTGTTCTTATTTAAATGGCATAAATATGAATTAATACATGAATAAAAATGAATGTAAATTCGATGAAAAATAAGATAAATACCCAATATAAATTATTTTTGACATATAATAAGCTGAAAATACATTTTTTCACATGACATAATAACTTTTATTTAGATTTATCACACAAATTGATAGTATTAATCATTTTTAAATAAAATGTACCCATAAAATTATAATAATAAAATGAGGCCTACACTAAGGGAGATTTTATATAAAAAATAAAAATTTAAAATAAATTATAAGAAAACATTTTTTTATTGTTTATAATTAGATTATAAAATAAACATTTAAAACATTAAGGAATTTCATGAATTAAAATTATCCTTGCATTGGTTTTATTTTTTATCTATTTTTTAAAACAATTTTTTTTTATAATGTAGACATGATAAAATTTATATAAACCTTTACATGCTTACAATATAAAATTTTAATGCACAACTATATGTAGATACAAACACATATATATTTTTATAGTAAATCAAAATTTACCCCTTAAAACACTAGGAAACTGGAAGAATAAAATAAATAACGTAAAAATAAATTTAAAAAAAAATCCCTTACATAAAAAATTATAAAATATTTATATCTTTGTTAATAAAACATAAATTGATGAACTAAAAATAAAATCAATCCATTATTTGAATGAAGATGAATCAAAGGGTGTATTGGATTCTAAACTCCCGGAAATAAAAGAAGAGATGGTTTGAGTGGAAATGGTCGAGCCTTTAGGGTGGAATAGAGGGTTTATATAATGTTTATTTACTATTTTAGTGGTGTTGAGTACACCCTTTTAATTAATCAGCTGAGGGTTTTGGACCCACATTTCCAAATTTTTGAATCATATATATATTTTATAAATGAAGTTTATTATTTAAAAATTTGCAAAGTGGGTACAAATATTTCCCCCAAGTAAAATCAAGAACAATTTTAATTAAGATGATTTTACTAGTTTATTAGGATTATTAGAAAAGATAACCAATATATATTTTTATAAACATCTTTCTAAATTCATGGATAGAATATTTTTAAAGGATTGGGTACACTATATGTGTTGTTTTTGATGAAATAGATGTGATCTATGGATGAGGGTGGAGAGTCAAGAGTGAATTAGATGATGGAGAAGAACCAAGAGGATTGACCTACTTGTTTCAGGAAGGAAAATGGAGGATATGAACAACCAGAGGGAGGCAATCAAGAGATTGGATGGATGACCAGGATGAGTCTGATGTGATCAGATGACTCAGATCACATTTTCCCACGAAAATACATATCCCACATATAATGGTTGGAAGTTTTAGTGATTACATATAATTTAGGATGCATATCCTCCTAGTTTGATGGCATAAACAAATATTCTGCATAGGGAGCATTATACATGGGCTCCCGTCCAGGCTTCAACCAACCAATACACGGACCAATATTTGGGGACCTATGCACGAGCTTGGGATTTCTGGTTGCTTGAGTTGGTCTTGTATGTAGGGTACCTCAACAAAACTGTTTCTAGACCTTATTCCCCATCTAAGAAGTTATCCATGGGATTCCTTAGTTTGTGGTGGGTACTTAACAAAATTTTCATAAAAAGGATTTCTTAATTGAATTTTTTTAAAGTGATATACACATATATTTTCATCACCATAATTATATCATTTGAACCATTTTATTAATAAAAATGAATTCTTCATTCTTATTTGAAATTATATGTATATAAATAACATTTTATTAAATTATCAATTTATTATATAATATATTAAATGAAAAAAATATAATAAAAGAAACATTTTCTTCAATTGTTATTATGTATATTATTATTTGAAAAAATAATTTTAATTTATTTAAAATTTAAAAGCACATAAGAGATATTAAAACTACAATAACTAAATTTTTTCCAACAATCACAAAAAAGACTTATAAATACTATGTTTTCAAACATTTAGAAAAGAACCAGATTTTCTGAAGTCCACGTCAAGCATCATAATGGTGGTATATATTTTTATTATTCTTAGAATCTCTAATATTTTTATTTCTATTTATTTTCATATTATAGATGATCCAAGTGAATAGGGATATATGTTTGACCATATTTTATAGATGATAGGTGTTCTAATGGTGTTTCTAGGGAATTTAATGACTTTTCTAAATTATTCATGATATCTAGTTTGTAAATATATTATGTTATCATTGGTTTATTAATTAAATTATTCCTCTTTTGTTCTTAATTCATAAATTAGTCTGTATTAACAAAATTTATTAAAAATTAATAATAATAATAATAATAATAATAATAATAATAATAATAATATTTCAAATACAACATGGATTTGGGGTGTTATATGAATGTAATATCATAATGGAAATACTATTTCATGTTGGTCTTATAGAGACATTGATTTCTTTGATTTGGGACATGATAACCAAAATATCATATTTATTTTCAGATATTTATGTAACCACATCAGATTATGATTCATTGGGTATGATATAAAAATCCATTGTTTCAATTATATATATATTGGAGAAAATATTCTCACTGTCCTTCTTTAACTCAATATAACATTTAATATTTTATTATTCATATGAAGATAAATATGATGGTTCTGTAAAATTTTAATATATATACCCATTTTAAATATGTATACAAAAATTAATGAATAATTTATGAAACAAAGAATTAGTTTAAGTTTCAATTTTTGAAGTATACTTTCTAGAAGAAATTTCAAATTTCGGGACATATAATTTTCTATCTGAATATTCTTCAAAATAGAATTACCTAAATCCCATTGAGGAAAATTATAGTGATGTCACAAACCATGAAATGATATTTTTTAATCAGCCAATAATTGTTTTGGTTTTCAACATGAATGATGAGTTTTAGATAAACTACACCCTATTCATACTTATATTAATGGAAATTGTGAAGGAATAAGACAATTTTTGTAGTAAGTACTAATTTTTATTATTATTTAATTTTTTTAAAATATAAATTTATTTAATTTTTTTGTAGACTATATGAATATAATATAAAAAATAATTTATAAAAAATACCACTTTTACTCATTAAGAACACTAACAATAGAATTTTTCATATTGGTTTTAATGACCGTCAATATTTTTTTATGTTAGAACATTAAATCAATTTTGTATGGATATCTATTAACAACAATATTAATAGTTTTATTTTAACACAGCATTAAAGTAAAATTGAATTTCAATTATGTGTTCCTAAAATCCTCCCTCAAAATTGGTAAAATATTATAATGGGCATGTGGTTAATGGATTTTGATTTTATACATGCATATATATTGAATCAACGAAAGAAATGAATAGTGATATTTTTTAAAGGATCTCAAAAAAAAAGTGAAGTTAACTTTTATATAAAAATGTTTAAATTACATTGGTTAGATATTGATTGAGGCTTGTGAGTTTATTCATGAAATATTGTCATTAACATGAAATATAAAATTCTTCTTTCCTTAAATAAACACTTTATATTAGAACATTAAGAACATCACGTTTGTTATTCAAATTAATATGTTGTTTTGATATATTTAAATGACTGGTGGAGTTTAATAAAAATTATATATCATTGAAATATATTACTTGAAAATTAAAATGACTCTGTGGAAGTGAAACCAATATTATTTTTTTTCAAAAAATATCAACAAATATATATCTTACCTAATGAGATCCAGATGATTTGATATTTTAGATATAGAGAGGGGGGGGAGAGTATTATGAGTAGATATGTTAGAGATATGAGTAGATGTTGGACTATATGAAAATCTTATATATGGTTTTGGTATGGTGTTTCCTTCCCCTAATGGTTTGGGAGATCCTCCTCCCCTTGATAGAATTTAATACTCAGTTATTTTTATAATTGCTATGTTTTTTATTTGGAAAATATCTTTCATGTGAAATGGTGTCATAATGTTGGGAATATTTTTAGTATATTTATTTTTATATATATTTTTTATAATTTTTTAATTTTAATAATTATTATTTATTTTTAATTTATTTGGAAGAATTAAAAAATTCATTACAATTTTATTTTAAAATTTTATTATAACAATTTTTTATGGGTTTCATCATCCATCACAAATAATTTTTTTTATATGGTCAGTTCTAATTATCTTTCTATAATAATATTAGGGATTATTTGTGATGGGAGTTACAGATTGTTGTGAATAAATATTTCTAGCAATGTCCCATGAAAAATAAGTATATTTGTGATTCTATTAAATTTCATGGGTTTTTTGAGATGGAATCCCATTTATAATGAATTTTAGAGATGGGATACGACCATAAAAACAAAATTGAAAAAGAGTAAAACAGAAGTTGTGCAATTTGAGAGGGTGAACAACATTTATTTAAAATTCACAGAGAAGAAAACATCAGGTAGTAATTGAAATATTTCGAATAAAATTTCAATATATTTTAAACATATATATTGAAGATATCATGAGGTAAAAAATAAAATTTATTTCATTCATGTGGAAAAGAATATATATGATATCTTGATTTGAACGTTATTATATATTAAAGGAAAGACTTAATATGGTTTGAATGAGAATTGTACTTACTATCACTGTGAATTTGTTTGGAGTTACATACAACTCATAATGGAAGGTGGATATACTTACCTATGTCTAGTCATACATTATCCAAGATAGAGAAAATTATCTTTTTTAGTTTCAACATGGAATCAATGTTCCACAAGTTTATTCTTTAAATGTAATTTTTTTGGTCACTAACATATTTGAAGTTGATAAGAATGATATTTCATGATGAAAAAAATCTTACCAAAAACACTGAATGTAATATTTACCATCTTTTTCTGAATGATAATCATAATGGTATGTTATTTTATAAAATCAATTTTTAACAATTTGGTTGATTTGAGTTTAATTTACAATTTGGAGAATGACTAGCATCTATAATACCTCAAATGGATAATAATTTTCCTCTATCTTATTTTGATATCATGTTATATTTAATAGTTCATTCGATTTGAGAAATAAATATTTTTTGACCTATATAACTATGTTAGATGAATCATTTTGAAAGGTATATGAAGATATTGAAAGAATATGCGAAGAATCCATATCATCTTGAAGCATCAATTGTTGAGATGATTATTTACAAATATTTATTAGTGTTTTTTAAAAACTACTTGACTTTTCTAGGGAACATTAGTTTTCATACATCTCAAAATTAACTAATCAATTATGATAGAAAGGGTATTCATGTCTTTAAAGTAAAATTGATTACAGGTGAATAGATAAGATGATATATTTATATATATTGAATAAAATGGGTGATTATCATCACTATATAACATGGAATTTTAATGTGTTAAAATAATGTAATCTAATTAATAAATATATATGTATTCTAAATGAGAATAAAACAACTATTTTTTGGTGATTTAAAGAGACCGTACATGGTAGATCAGATGCATCTGAAACATTGATATAGTTTATGGGTGGTCTGAGCATAAATTTTATAACATGGTCTGGGTGTGAAATTGATGGATATATATTTCATATGAAAGATCAAGATAACATAAGTGATATTTCAAATTGTAATTTATTGGTGTTTAAAGAAGAAATTCATTTTTCATGTGAAAAAAACAACCCAATGTCCACATCCAGTGAATATCTTTGATTCGTTGAATAAATATGAGAGGTTTATTACATTAAATCTTGAGATTTACGGTTTAAATATATCTATTTTATAAATAAAACTACTTTCAAAGATGATGAATGTGACATGACGCTAATTAATATGAATAGATTATAGTACATAACTAACCTTTTAAGCATGGAAACAAATGAAAAAAAATCTATGTCCTTGATCTATCCAATATGCATTGGTATATCATTTTATTTGAAAAAATCAATATATTGGTGATGAAAAACATGATGAAGCTATTGATTTATGTGAGATCATTACACCCATGGAAATATTAATAAATAATACTAATTAGTACATCATAGACATGGTTTGTATCATATAAAATGATCACATGGAAGGAATTTGGGAAACAATCCTTTAGTAATTTCTAAATATTATAGGTACCATATACTTATTTCATGATTACATTTTAAAATTTCATAAAATGTTAGATATATTAGTTAATTTTTTTAATTAAAATACATTTTATAAGTAATAAGTTAAATTGTTTGTTTAAATTATTTTATTGTTGTTTACTTTACCATTACTTAACCAATGTTTACACTTAAATGCCTTTTTTATTTTTTCATTTTATAGGATGAAATTAACATTAATTTAATATTTTAAATAAAAAAATAAAAAAATTCTATAAAATAGTATATTTAGAGAACATTATTTATGTTGTAAAAAATATTGTAATGAGTTGGATAATTTTTATAATTCATAAACTATTTTTGGAGTAACTCTACTCCAAAATGGTATAACACATTGGAGATACTCTAAAAAATATCTTTAAAAATGGTTTTTAGTTTTATCATGTTTAGTTTGTATCATTTTAAAAATTTTATGAATATTTTATTGTAAGAGTTGTATAATCATTCATTCATTTATATCAATTCATATATCTTTAATGTTACAAGAATTTTTGTTAACTACATTTATAAATATGAATAAAAATGTGTTTAGTTTAGTATAAATTTTGTTTGATAATTTTTTATTTCTCAATTAATATTATATGTAATAGTTGTATTTGTATAAATGAATACTAATTGTTTGTTACTTTGATTTATTGGAAAATGGAATATCAAACATATGGTTCACTATGAGCTTTTATGGAGGACCGTACACACACTTCTAATGAAGATATTTCTAATCCTTTTACATTGGAGTTGTATACTTCTATAAGTGAAGATATGAATTTGAGTGTTAGGAAACTCGACATCACATGTTTACAAAAATTATATGTTTCCAATACCTAGGACCATATGATACTAGTTTAGTATGGTGATAATGATATTTCAAGGGGTTTAAATTCAAAAAATAATTTAAGACTTTAATTTTAGTGAAATATCAAGGAAAAGTTAGTACTTTGATCTATAATTGGATAAGTGTTGAAAAAGTGAATATATATCAATTATGGGAGATAATGTTGGTATGGTTATTTATTATTATTTTACTTATCATGATTTTCATTCTAATATATATTTTCCCTTTTTATTACATGACATATGATATACCTGATACTGGAGGATTCAGGAAGAAATTTTTATCTGTATATAGTAGGATATGGTTGAATTTTAATTCATCCTTCCAATAAAATTTCATTTTTTGGGGAAAAACAGTAGAATCAATGTGATATATATCCACTTATAGATTAAGATACAGAAGATGTTTGTTAAATGTTAACAAAAATCATCAGGTTTCATAAGTTCAACATTTATTTGGTATTTTTTATATTAATGATCATATTAATGGGTTTTTAATCATAATTTATGGAATAGAAGAAGATCCCATTTGGATAACCATTCCAAAAATGTATACCATCATAATTTATCTCATGGAGGGTATACCTTTATGGAAGAAAAAATGATAGAAAAATATTTTAATACATGGATATTTTAGTCTTCAAGCTCTATAGTGGTTAACCCTACTTCCCCCAGCTGGGCAAGGAAATTAAAAGAGGGCCCATTTGGGAAAAAATGGTTTATATCTTATGGAAGAGTTGAGGGTTGTATATGAGAGGATTGTAAAAAGTTTTTCAATTTATTTATGTTATTTAAGTTAAATCAAATATTCATATATTTCTTTTCTCTATCAATTTTTTCAAATATACTATATAGGAATCCCTTAAGGAGAAGAGAATAAATGGGACCTTCATAGATGTGGGTAGTAAGGATATCCTAGCTACTATATTTGTACATCTCGAACACCCATGTCATGTATAAGGAAAACGACAGGTGTAATAGTTAAAAAAGTGTTTGGTCATTCAGAACCTTCTTAAATAGAGGATGTATGTAAAATAGAAATAGAAAATTTTAAATAAAAATTTTTATATGTGGATAAGATGATAGATGAAATGATTAGATATTTCTTATAGTCAATGTTTTCATACATGAAAATAAACTTTTATGTTACCGATCCCACACCTCAACCGCCACCTATAGATCCCACCCCCTAACCACTTCCTACTCTTCCAAATCATAAACCTCCTCTGCACAAACATCCCATTTTTATGAGTTATATGTTTAAGATCCCCATAATTATATTATTTCAGATGGGATTTTATTTTATATTGGGGAAACAATTCATCATCAACCAATAGTGAAATATTAGCTTATGGTCATTGTAGAATACATTATATATAGATTAGAAATAATACCATTTCCCATAGAAGAGGTCACTATAGTCGGAAAAAGTATCACTTTTTCCCTTTGATAATTTTCCAAAACACACCATTTTGCTATGTATAAATTTTATTATTTTTTCATATTGGTGTTAATTTTTTTACATAATAAAATTTATTAATTTTTCTCTTTTTTATATGAATAATATAAATATTGTATATATAACAAAAATTATTTTCTATTATGACTCTAGATAAAAAAATTTCTGGATGAGATAAATTTCCAATATATTTATCTTTTTTGTTGAATGTTTCTTAACATCCAATGGTTACTAAAAATATTGATCATGAAATGGATGTGATGATTTTAAATAATGATATCATGGATCATGTAATCAATGATTAGTTAGGAATCAACATGATGAAAATATTTTCCATGTAATCCAATTTTCATATATTCTTTAGTTATTTAATTTTATTAATATCTAAATAACTTCGTTTGTTTCATATAGGTATCTTTATACACTATGTATGGAACATGAGATGACATCAGTAAATGGATTTATGGACACAAAATGTATTTCACCAATAGAGATGTCAATGAGAGATAATAAAAGAAGTGTTCATATTGCTAAATGATTAAAAAATAATTCAATTCAATATTTTATTCTTCCTTATCTTTAATATTATTGAATTTATATTTCATAAATTGCAATATATCTATTCTGAATAACAACTCATAATATTGTTTTATATATTTGTGGTCATTGGATGTTGTGCATTTTTTTGAAGAGAAAATTATAATTTCCCAGGATTTTCATAAATAAATATTACATCTTAATAGATTAATATTTAATATATTTCACAAATACATGGCTATAGTTTATAATGGTTTACAACATTGGAGACTAGTTACAAAGTCTTGTTATATCAAAAAACATCTTCATAATCTCACATAATTATCTTCTAATTTATTACTCTTCATAGAAATACCCTATATAGACCCTTCATCATAACCTGGGGAAATAAAACATAAGAAAAGGTGATATTAGATGCTTAGTAAAGGTAAACAAGAAGATATAAATATATGATCATAAAAATGCATAAGATAAGAATAATGACATGGGATTAAAAAAATAACTTTGAAAGATAATACACAATATATCATGGATTTTAAGCATGATCTGTGGAATAAAACCTTATCATTTCAAATTACATGAACCCTAAGATTATAAAATCTTCGTAAATCAAAAATGAACCATACATTCTAGACCTATACTCATGGAACCATTATATGTATAAAAACCATTTCATATGTTATTGTTAATAACCAAGACCATCAAATCATAAGGAATTTTTCATCATCACCTATTTCCAATTCATTAACAGATTTTGAATCATTTTTTATTTTCCATAGTGGATCAAGAAAATCGACCTTTTTCCCAAATAAGATCAAGCATATTATCTTATTTCCAATCAATATCATATCATATGTAAAAAAGTTATATAATGCATTGGAGGGAGATATAGGGTCAACCAATCACCGAATCCATAAATTATTATGTCACAATATCTTAAAAACTTCCTTCGGTCATAACTCATGAAAAATAAAATGGGATTCGTAAATATTTCATCATAGTATAACATGTGGAGAAGAAACAGGTTTTAAATTTTTTTAATCAATTCATCATTAGATAACCCATGGAAAAGGAAAGGGTTTCATAAAAATATTTACATCATAATTATATACATTAAATTTAAAAATAATGAATATGAATCATACCACTCGATCATATACCTAGTAAAATTTAATCAACACATAATATTATTATCATTGATGAATAGAGATTCTATAAAAGATAATCATAACATTCCCGAAGAAAATATATTTTTAATATGAAATCAACTATTTAATAGTTTAATTCATTGCAAATTTCAAGGAAAAAGTTTTCTTTGGAAATAAACATGCACATTTGTAATTAAATCTTGTAATAATTTATATGTAATGATGGTATAAATTTTGATTCAGGAAAATCATTTGAAAACCATGATTCCCTTAAAATTTAGGTAAAACATCAAAAATAATATATTACAAAAATAACAAGATGATTTCGTAAAAAACTGGGTTAAATCAAACCTGTGTGTAAATTTATTTAAAAATTCATTTTATATATGAAAAAAAATATTTTAATCATATTTATAAAACATGGAGATTGATGAAAATGGATTTTCCACCTTATAGGTCACTAAATTCATGTTTCCAATAAAAATGTTATTTTATAATATTGAGTTCATAAAGAGACTAAAATGAAAGGGAAATAATTATTTTCATAAATAACTTGAGGAAAATAATTTTTTTTAGTTTTTGGAGATATATATCATAATATTTCTTCATAAAAATCTTAATCACAAACAATCCTAATAAACAATTTGATTATAACATAAATTCTTTTACCACTTCGGTATCTTTCAAATAAAAATACATATGAAAAAATAAAATTATATGGATATTTATATCCCTTTATTTCATGATGATAACAAAAATATATATTCATTGGTATTATATACATCACAAAAAAGAAATAACTGTTTTATAAGGCTTGTGTCCCATAGAAATAAAAGCGAGATTAAAATCACTTACTGCTTTGTAGTATATTGAATAATAAGAACAATTAAAGAATAAAACACAATTAAAATTTAAATATAATTCCAATAAGAATATTATTAACATAACATGTAAAATAGTCATTATATACACCTCACAAAAAAGTGGTTAATATGGTATATGTCTTCTTGAAATAAATGACATAATACACATCCCATACCTTAAATATTAACATATTTCATACTAATTCAAACCTAAATTATAATAAATATATGTTTATTATAAATATAAAACATAACCACAGTCATATATAAATAAATATAAATGATTTACTTATGACATTTTGTTACCTGTTTATTAATAATTCAATATAAATAACTTTTTGTTGGGTCATAACTGCTACATTTTTCTTGTATGATTTGTTTTGGTATTTTTATCCCTTTAAAAATGATTATGGTCCCATAATCTATATAATTTTAACCTAGATATAGATATCATATATATTAAATATATATTTATTTAGGTTAATCCATTAAATTTTTATATAGAAAATGAATTATACAATTCTGGGAGATAGTAGGTTGTACGTACGTATGAATGTTATTTCCATTTTCATTAAGCATGAAATGAATAAAAGTTAAATAAAATATTAACATTATAGAATCCAATTAATTTCATATATATCACATATTTTCATTAAACCTATTCTAATTAACTTCCATTTAAAGCGTATCTGAAGAACATATCAATTTATTTGTGAGGCTGTAGGATGCCATACACATGAGCAATGATATCATATTCTAAGAGAATGTAATGTAAGAATTTTCATGTGATATTATAATTCCATAAGTATAATTATGTCATAAATATCATAGATATTTTTTAAATATTTCATTATATCCATCTGTGGGAGGTGGTGGTGGAAAAATAATTACATCAGTTTTCATGGTGTTTATCCACTGTACACACGATCGACAGCTTTGTTTCCCACATGATGGAATAGGAGAATTATATAGGTCGTTAAATAGTCACAAAAATTTTATTATATGGAATATAATTATGTTATTATATATTAATTGTAATGAAATTAATGAAGTTGGTAAGGGAATAATTAAAAAAGAATATTTTAGGGAAGATAATTACCTTCACATCGAAAATAAAAATCATTCTAATGTCTTTTTAAAGATCATATGACTGGTAATTTTCTAAGAAAATAAGATATAAAACATGTATAAGTATGTTTTGGAAATATATTTTCAGGTTATTGTTAAGAGAAAAGGGTTATGAGGTGTGGATATGTGAGTGGAGGAGGCCCCCTTTTATAACTGAGGAGGATTGAAATTTTGGTTAATACCCAATACTATTCAATAATGGGAAGTCAAAACCATGAAAGTTTCCTCCATATTTGATAAATAAAGGAGTGGGTGGATGTTATGGCTTATATATTCCCACACCACAAAAAAGAGATATATGTTTTAGAAATGTTGACCCTTAATCTCTACGTTTACTCACTCTTACTAGTTTAATTTCCACCATGGTAACTAGTATATTTTTATTTAACTTTCTAATTCATATTTAATCCAAAAATTACATAATTTTTAGTATGATTTCTTTATATATAACCAATATATTTAATTTATTTTTTAAATTCCTAATCATACCTCCATGTTTAGCTGATAGGTTATAATGGTTATATTTAAATAATAATATTAATAATATAACATTATTATTTAAAAAAGTTTTATGTAAATGAATTTTAATTTATTCCATGAAAATATTTCATAAAATATTTTGTTGTTGGAAGAATACAAATTACTTTATATTCTCTTTAAATAATGATATGAGAGGTAATTTCAAGAAAGTGTTGAACACATTGTTTTGGTTATTTAAATACTTGTATATATTATAATTAAATTTTAATTTAATTCATAATTATTATTTTGAAATATGAAATGGGATTACTTAAGATAGAAAAAATTATATAAGGTAGAAAATAAAAAATATATAAAAGAAAAGGTGACTTTTCATTTATAATTATCACATTTTTTTTCCAGTACTTAAAATTTTCATTTCAATTTAAAAATTAATTTTAAAAATAATTTCCATATTAAATGAGTGGTAATGGAATGTGGATACTATGTTATAAGATTTATGATTGTTCTAATTTCAACTAGGTTAGTTAGAAAATTCCAAAAGGTTACATTTTATTATAACCATTCCTTTAATTTTTCAATCATTATATAAATATTACATGTTGAATGATTTGTTATTAAATAGATGCTTTTTGATGACCCTTAGTTTTATACTCGATGTGAGATAAGAAAATTATAAATAAAATAGATGGTGTAGTTCGTATGTAAAATTGGGTTTTATTTTATTTTTAATATACATTTTAAATGATAAGTTTAAAATTGTATCATTAAAATGTATTTCTTTTTTGATTCTATTTTCTTATTGTGTTGTAGTGTTTTTCTGTTTCTGGTATTTTTTATTAAAATTGGGATGGTAGTTTATATTTAATTAAAATTAAAAGAAATTTTTTTCCCATTGGTTATTTTATAACTAACTTCAAAAATTTTAAAATATGATTCATCATTTTTATTACTAAAAAAAATATGTTATAATGAATTTATCAAGTTGGGTTTTTAAAAAAACATTCATGATAAATGCTTTTTTAGATAGGTTTTGATATAACCACCCTAAAAAAATCCCATCAAAACAGTTCTTTTTTAGGCTCGTTTATAAGAATTCTCCTTGAAATAATCCATTAAAAATCATATATAACTAATGTAAATTTTTTAAAAAGGTGATTTATCATGTTGTTTATATAAAATATGATATGATAATGTATTTATATCATTGGTTTTTTTAAAGTAAAACATGATAAATAGTTTTCCATGTCAATTTCGAGAAAAAGATATGAAAAACTACCTCTAAATAAACAGTAGTTATATATTTTGTTAATAGTAATTAACAGGAAAAACATATTTATAATATCACTTGCAATAACTTCATGAGGTAACTGATGTCAATACAGAAAAAAAACATACATAAAAAACCCTTTTTCGCTAGTGACGACTGAAGTTAAGCATCACACAGATATGTACTAGAATAATATATGGAAAAGTTTTATTGATTAATATAATCTATGGGGATTATTATGAAAATTTATCAATGGTTTCTGATGTTTGAGCTAAGTAATATGTTTATTAAGGGATATAGATCAATGTTTATGATATTTTCTAATATATTACTATACTTGTGATTAATGAAGACATAAAGGATTTATGGTTTGAGTTATGGTAATAGCAACATATATGATATATGATTATTTTATTAATTCCACTTAATTACTTGTAGGTGATTAGTATGATCGTTTTGGAAATGGAAAATATGTTAGTAATTTGTTGTGGAAGAACCTTTATTCCCATGAAAGGTGGGGAAAAATTATTTTAGTGTCCATAAGAGGGAAATGAAAGAGTTTTGATGAAATTATATAGATTCATATTCTTACATCCGTCTATGGAAGAGACTAATAGTGTTTTTATAATGTGGTGGAGTGGAACATTCAAAGTTAAAGTATTCAGAACCACCTCATTCAGGATTTAGTGTGGGAAGGTTTCATATCTAAATATGGGTTATATGAGATTTTCAAGGATGGAAAATAATGTAGCCATACTTGTATAATTATCAAGGATATAATTTTATGGGATACTGATAACTGAGTTGAGAAATTCTCAAAGTGTGGGGAGGATTATTTAAGAGGTAATTATAGTACAAAAAATTATTCAAGAAAATACCATTCTAGATTTTCTAGAATCAGAGGTGGTAGTGGTTGATATCAGAACTCCCACAACAGAAGGTACCATTTAGAAAGCTTCCAAGATTTTTTCTATATTATTTGATACTTTAACAATGTATCGATTTATCATGAAATGATTGATTGATCAATTTGAGTTACTAGTTGCGTTAATGTTATATTTTATAAAAATCAATACACCCTCGATTGAATAGGATTAGGAATGGTTCATGATTTCTTTCTAATTTATTATAATCTAAATCCTAGAAATATCATTCTATTATGTTTTCTTAAGATGAAAAGTATGAATTTATTATTTAGATGGATTGTATGAGTAAATTCATGGATTAAATCTATTATTATAGTTAAAGATTTCTCTTCATGGAACCAGATGAGATTTTATTATACATTGAAAACCTTTAGCTGAAATGTAGTTAAATTTATTATAATTTATAGATCCCAAAGTCATTGGAGTAATAAAATGAGAGAAATACTTATTATAAAATAACAAATTATTATAATGTGAATTATGTCACTTCTATTTTTGTATTAGGATGTGTTTCGATGAAAGGAGGCAAGGTTGCGGTGTATAGGTCTAGGTAGTAGACACACCATGAGATGAATAATCATACTCATGATAATTAATTGGCCTCTATTTTTCATTAATATATCTTCTTAATTACCTTTTTTGAGTGATTTATTTTTTTTATAGATCCTAAGTGTTTGAATTAAATTTTTCAAAATTGAGATCTCAACCTAAGATAATATTGGTGGGTAGGTTTTCATTTAATATTTTATCTTGAGATTATGAATAATCTAGGAAAATTAAATATTGTAGAAAATTAATTTAATAGACGAATTGAACTCACAGGGGGGGAGTTGGAGAAGAGTTGTAGTTCATGGAATTTTTGTGAAATATTAAATTAAACATAGAGGCAATAATGGATGGTATAATCATCATTTGTATTAATTTGGAATTCCTTTTTGAGGTTTAGTGATAGGGAACTAGTTATCTCATGAGAAATAAAAATGGATAAAAGATGCATTAAATATTTGGGAGAGAAAATGTCATACGAACAAGATTTAATGGTTTATTTTAGAATAAATATTATGGTTCCTATTGAACTAATGAATTAATCTATGAGATGTTTCAAAAATTGAATTTATGAGTTATATCCTCCAACAAAAAATATGTATCATGTCAAGTGATTATAATTTTTCTGGTATACAATATAGGGAATTACAAAAAAATTAAAATGTTTACTATTTCAATAATTAAATTTCTAACATTATTAACCAAAAGGGTTTTTGCATCCATTACTAATTAAAACGAGGAATTAAAATTATATTTCCATGTATTTTATGACTCATTTTCCAAGATAACCATGGAATCATGATGGTGTTTGGGTGGTGGTGTATTAACGTACTAAACTAATACATTTTTTAATAAATAAATATATTAATTTGATGAAGTTAAATAGATTTATATGAAGAAAAGAATTATATTTCATAGATTTGTAACGTATTCTACCTCCAGTATTGATCATTAATTTACATATAGATCTTTCAAGGGTCTCTAAAATTCGATAGGGACATATTTGAAGATTATTATGGATTACCACCCTAAAGATATGGACAAACATAGAGAATTATTAATATTTTTGAAGATATGGCTCAGGTAAGTTATCATGATTTTCATAAGATTTGTAACGATAATTTATCATTCGTATAGTTTTTTATAATAATAATTATCATTCATAAATCTTCTTGGAATAAATTAAATTGTTATCTGGTTAACCATGTTAGTTTCCATTATGTAGGATCAATACCAGTTAAGGGACACTTGTAGAACCTAGTTTGGTGAAATAGGTAATGGATCAAGTTAAATTAATTTAGGAATGTATGGTATCAATATATAATTAAGAGAATAATTATTTTACTTATTAATGAATACATTTAGGATTTGATGTTATGGATTTTTATTTTTTAAGGTGTTTGTATGTTTTGTACACCATAATTTGGGAAGGTATGTGAAATTGATGTGATGTTAAGTGGTCACTTTTTCATTCAAGGAAGGTAATGGTGAAGTGGATCAGAAGTTAGAATTTCTATAATTATATATATAAATTCATAACATTTTTCATGTTTCTCAATTGAAAATGTATTTACCAGATGATACTCAAGTTATGAAATGGAAATTAGATGATTTAGAACTTGATATAAAATATTTAGAAATACCAATACTGAATTTGGATACTATAGATAAATTCCTTAGAGGATATAGTATTTTTTTAGAAGTTTTATATAAATATAGGGTGTTCCTAGAGGATACATTGGGAATAAAATATCAACTATAAAAATAGTTGTAGGAACTTTTCAATAAAAAGTCAGTGAGTGGATTTTCCGGGATAAGAAGTTCTTTTCTAAGGAGAATTATAACACCCATGTCTTTGGGTTAATTTAATAAATTTGGATAAATTCATAACATTAATTATCGATGTATGATTTACAAGGAATTGTTTTAATTTTTTTAAATTATAAAATATTATATTTTTTAACAAGTGATTGATGAGATTTCAGATGTTGATGAGATATGGATAATTAATTTGAATAATTTCAATTGAAATATATAATTGGAATTTATGTATGTCAATTATGAGTATTTAGGTTATTGAATATAAATTTGTCTTAGTGAATAAGGATGACCCTACATGTAATTATAGTAGTCCACCATTGATTTTATTATATAGTGAATGGATATTTGACCATGGGATTATGGCATATAGGGATGGATTATGATAGTGGATGGAGAAAAATTATTGAAACTTTTGTATGGGTGTTTTAAAAAATGATTTAAAAAATGATCTATAGGATAGTTTATAAATATTGGAGAGCTTTATAATATTATCATTTTTGATATATCTCAATATTCTCAATTTTTGGATATAAAAGTATTGGAGAAAATAGATCAGAGGTTGAAATTTGATCAAATATTTTATGTATGTGGAATATTTTATTTTAATATTTTTATATGAATCATTTAAAGTGTCAAGGGTTGGGTTAAGGACCCATGAAACTAAATTTTATTATTCTCACATTTTAGTCATTAAATTGAGTTTTTCATCATTTGGCATAGGGATGTGCCAATTGACATGAGGTCTATGACACATTAAGTACTTTTACTCTATGAATATTATTCTCTAATAACATAGAAATAATGAGTTACACAAGGTTAATTACATGTTACAAAAGGAATATACCAGTCAACAGATTATGTGAACTCTTATATAGTATGTTACTTGGGGATTATGAACAAATGGCTTGATTTGTGTAAATTCATCATGGGGGGCATTCCAAATGTGTACATGTTGTTACAAATACATTTAAATAGAGGGTTATATTCATTTGTTTAAATATTTATGATTAATAAAGGAGTAATATTGTTTGACCTAATGATTCATCTTTAAAGGATCATCAATTTGTGAATCTATTGGGACTTTGAGAAAATATTTCTTGGTAGGTGGATTATATACATTCTACATGATTATAAAATCCATTTATGCATTGTTATTTATTTATTATTTGGAAATGATTTTATTATTAGGGTTTTTTGAGAAACCATATCTTTATATAAAAATATTTTGGGATATGTTTTGCATGAAAACCCTTTGGAAATGATCGATTTTTACCAAATTTATTAATTATGATTTATTTGGGAATTTTATCATGTCAATGGAATGTGAATGTTTGAAGTGTGATTTCTTATTAGATCTATTTTTGAAACTTATAACCTTTATTCAGGGAAAATTATAGACTTAAATAAAGTGTGTTATGATGATAAATGGTTGGAATAACTGAGGCTAAAATGTGACACCTCACACTTTATCATAGTTAAAAATTTGGTTTGAGGTTCAATATATAAATAAGTGAATTATTGGCTTACATAGTGGTACTATGAAAATTAGAATTTGATACTATCTATGTGATTGATGTCTAATTCTGGTAAGCTAGATAAAATTAAATTGAATAGATTATGCATACAATTTCCTATATAATGAGCTGATTTTCAAGAATCAAGGAGTTTCTAGTGGTGAATATGGGAAATGGTGAGTTTATTGTGATTTTTTTTAAAATTGATGCTCTTCAGTATGAAATAGAAAAAATAAATATTTTTATAAAAGGGTGATTTTAAGAAAAACATTATCTACCAATTAATTAGAATTCCGTAATTGGTAATGTTATTTTTTAAAAAAATGTTTCCTTAAAAACAAATGGATATGTGTGGATGTTATATATATTTTTTCAATGTTTCTAGAAAAATAAATTTCTTGTTTAATAATTTTGAATATTTATTAATTATTAAAATTAAATTTTATATATATTTCTTGCATGTATACTTATCATTCATTGGAAATATCAAACATAGTTTATACTTATTCAATACATGTGAACTTCTATGGACAAGGAAAAATGATTACTAATGTTGAATATAATTAAATGATCATATACTTTATTGGTGGTGAGATATAAGTCCCAATTATATATATATTAGAAGGAGTTTGTGGATTGGTTTTGAATAACTTTTATTTAGTCGTGTTCTCATGGGACGTATGTAATGAGTTCATTTTTTAAATATTTAAGAATATTTTAAATGATATGTTCAATGTAAATTGAAACATTGAAATGATTTTTCTTTCCCCAAGAAAAGAGTTTAGCTGCTTAAATATAGATTTTATAGTTTTTTGTCTCTAACACAAAACACTAAGGCCTATTGAAAGATATAGTGGCCCATGTGTGCCTCAGAATAAAATCGACAAAGGGGGAAACAACTTCTACCAGTAATGATTTTCATAGGAGGCTACTATGGGATATAACATTAGATTCCACACTCTTACCATTTTGAAGTCTTGGATGAGGATAATACTTCTTGGGTCTTTCCTTACACTTTTGTTGGATGGTCATTTTTTACTGTGTTCAAGAACCACCATGGCTAAGGTCTCGCTATTGTGTTTGGAGTGTCGGTGGTCTTTCTAAATTTTATACAAAAAATTCCTTCTTCTATGATATTATCCATTTCAACGGGAAAACATGAATATCATAAATATGGGATCTTGAATTTGATTATAATTGGTTTCCTACACCTATTAGTAGATTTATAACTCCTTCTATTTGCAAATCATTGATCCTGACATTTTTCAGGAATCATTCAGATGAACCTAGAAGTTAAAATAATTTCATCTTCATATTTCATTTGAGGGATGTTAATATAAACATAGATTATAGATCAATTAAAGGGAGATAGAGTATTGATCATTATACTCAATTATGGGATAATTTGAGGAACCATGAAACTAACAGTGATCCCAATGAGTTCTTCTTGTACAATACAATCAAACATTATCTCCTCCAATGGTTAAACCAATCCATGGTATGGAATTAATTATTTTAATTTAATTACCCAATATTTTTTTAATACATACACAAATTTATTCTTATAAAAGTAATTTTTGGATCATTATTTTTGTTATATTATAATTTATTACTCTTTATAGAATTAGGAATTTGAGATTTATTCTTTATTTTGAATTTGTTTCTTTTTATATCTTCTCTATCATTTGGATTCCAATAATGATATCCAAACTAAAAAATTCTCATTGGATTTTCTCTATTTTTTATCTTGATTTCCTCCCTTTATTCAACATGCATAACTGATGTTTTATTGTGTAGTGAATTGATTCTACATTGTAACTTATTTTTTTGTATGTAGGGATCATTGTTTCTATAGATTTTATTTTTTGGTTTTGATTTTGGTATTGGAGATATGATAAAGAAATGGTTGTGATGTCAAAAATCTACTGGTGGTGTGGGTGATGGTGGTTTTTATGATAAAGATCGTATAGTTGTTTCTTTCTGGAGGTGTAATGAGGTAGATGAATCTGACATAGTCTACATACTCCATGGTCATTTCAGGTGAGACCCATAATGAAGTAGAGGAGACGGTAGTACAGGTGGTGATGCATGCAATATATTGAATTCTATGAGACTGAGACATACATGGTGTGTACTTTAGAATACAACACATCTTATAGATCCATTATTAATATTGTTAGCCTATTTAACTAAGAAATTATAACATGATCCGAACTTTTTATACCTTATATA
Organism: Viscum album; assembly: GCA_963277665.1. Lineage (NCBI taxonomy): Eukaryota > Viridiplantae > Streptophyta > Magnoliopsida > Santalales > Viscaceae > Viscum > Viscum album. Next base: position 1,038,657,386 of record OY728123.1, on the reverse strand, counting down.
TGAATCATTGACTATATTAATTTTGGGTGAGTCTGTGTTCCCTTGAAACATTCCAACATGAGATAGTTTCATCATTTTCATTCCCATAAGGGTAAAATGATGCATCCCATCCTCATAGGAGGATGAAAGATCCCCTATGTGGCCTATTACAAGATAGAGTCAGAAATCCATTCGCATAACACGTGGTCTGATCCACTATATCTAATTCCCTTTGGATGGGTTAGGTATCCCATTAATGAAATATAGTGGTTGTGATCCCCATCCTATTTTTTTTTGCATTTGGGGAAAAACATCACTCATAAGCCCTGAGCATGATCCCATACCACTGTATTTTTTTCTCATGATATCCTTCCATGATGGAAAAACTTGTGGAATGAGTTCCAACGAATGAGAGTTACCTTGGATCTTTATTAAAAATACCTTAACTTTTAGTGGGGACATGTGTCACCTAAGACACAAATACTTCCTTGGGAATATATTTATTTTATCTCAAATACCGTATTGTGATTTATTATTAGATCCCTCATTTGTGCTTTTTTGTTTTTTTTTTCATTTTTTTCTGTTTATACTCACTCATCTATTGTCTTTTCCTATACATGTTGTTCCTTTTACCAAGGACATACCCTCCGATGAATTCCTAAGTGGACCAGGACATGGTGGATCTTAGTTGGTATAGATAGATAGTATATGGTTATAGGAGTTGAATCTATATATATTTCTAGTATCTTTTAGTAGTATTTAATCTTATACAACATTTGTGTGACTTTATTTTTCTATTTTACATTTCCCACACTTAATTTTGTAATATGATGTGGAATTCGATCTTGTGCATACAATTACAATGTAAATTGTAATTATTTACCACATTATAATATTATATGGAGATGTGTGCTTGTGTACATGTAATTTTATCTGATGCCACCCATCTATATGATAGACTTATTCTACACTCATTACTAGAAACTAGCATATTGGATGTGGTCGTGGGGTTTCAATCATAGACAAAACCTAATGGGTTGGGTGAGGAAATATTGTTATTAGAGCCTAGGATGTGTTAGGACCGATGTTTAATGATAGTCATATTGTGAGGACTGGTTTGGGAACTAGGGAAATACTATTAATAAGTATCATGTTTAGATCTCAAGGCAGGTAACCTTAGTAATTGTGTGATGTTTGACATATCAATTCAATAAGACTATAATAACCTATTTGAAGACTCGATACATATAGAAATTGGTTTCAAAGAAAACATTGGAATAGACATTTTATTCGAATGATTTGTGGTTTACATTTCCTTGTTCAGTAAGCACCCCCAGTATTCTCTTTTGACCATGGTTTTTATTGAATATTTTTTTATTCTTCCATGATGAAAACTAAATATAAATCCACTACAGGATTGTGATGACAATTCATTTAGTGATGAGTATTTATTATGGGGACCATTTTAAGAGGTGGTTCAACTAAGTGGAATGTTGATATTAACTCTACCCATTGAGAATATGATTATTTCACTTGTATTGGTATATTAAACAAACAATCTTATAATACTTTATGAGTTATAGATATATGTAACACTTAGCATTCAAGGTGATCAAGAACCTCAGAATGTTATGGTCCAGTTCGAGATAGTAGATAATTTTTTACACCTTTTAGGGCCATATTTCAACCATATAGTGGTACTAGTGGAAATCCTTCTCCATTTCATAGCATGGTGATGGTGGAGTTTATTGTTGTAGGCACATAATGAGGAGACTCCCATTTGGGAAGATTTTGTGCACCTATTAAAATAGGAGTTTTATCCATTGGTCTTGTGCGTGGAATGTATCCAATATATATTAGAGATCTAATTAGGAAAAAATATAAATAATAGAGTACATATCTAGTTTAAAAACTTATCCTGGTATTCCATGGGTATGGATCATGATGGTTACTTTTGGTCATTAACCATTGAGAAAGGAATTTACTCTTATATCTATAATGGAGTGGTATCACTCTGCATCCCTTTTTATGCCAGATTTCTAGTGTGTGCCTTTTTTGTGGAGATATTATTGAAGGACATTACACTGTTTGTTGGATATGACAATGGAAACCATAGATTTGAGACCTCAGTAGACGGTAACCAAGGATGGACCCTAGGAAACATGCATGTGAGATGTTTATAGAGATACTCATGTAGATTCATTTCATTTTAGGAAGCGGTAATGATACTCTTGTAATGGGTGGGTCATATATTGTGATAATTCCCAACCATCTATGTAATAGATAGGGGGGCGGTCAATGGATCACCAAGGAATAGTAAGTGGATAGAGTAGAGAGATCCACAGTGTAGTGGATGTTTAACAAGATTTGGGATATTTGTAGGAGGTTGAAAATGATATGTTCTATTCCACCACCATTACCCATTGGTGGTTTATTCGAGGTTTATTGAGTGGGTAGTAAGGTACATGGATAGTTATAGGAAGTAGAGGAATACATCCTAGAGGATTTGGATTTTATAATATGTATGAACTACACCTATTATACTAAATAATAAGTTTTAATAGTCATAGAAATTATCCACTCCTTTCATTCCATATCTCTCTTTCATGACTCGAAGAATCCATTGGAGCCTTTAGATCAGCCTTTTTTTCTTAGAGACTCATATTGATTGAGTTTTAGTGATTACACCCTTTTTCAGGTGGTGTGTCATGACTCTTAGGAAAGAAATATTTGTATCGTATCCCATCATATACACAATGAGAACTTATGATATCATTCGAGGTATAGACTGACTCATTGTAGTCTAGGCTAAGATTTACAATTTTAGGTGGAGGATGAAGTGTGTCTGAGTTTACATGATGTGATATACTATAATTGGCATGTAGGAATCCCAAAAAAAATATGATGGGATTATAAATAAGTGGATACATTTTATCTCTATTCTGTGGGTTAATATATTCCTTAGTGTAGTAGATGGCATGATCTTTCAATTTCATGTAGTGACGGTAGAATATGAGGAAGTATTTTTTGAGGATGTTCTAGGATTACCTCTATATCAAGATTTAGACTTCAATAAAAAATTGAACCTATTTACTACCTTGTTATAAATTATAGAAAATTAGATCCCCCTTACATAGTTATAAGAGCTGATGGTGTAGTTAGAGTACTAGGAGAGGAAGGGCTTCATTAGGATCAATGTATCCCACTGGGTATCCTTTGTTTTTTTCAATAAGATGGTGGATGGGAGATTGGGGATTTTATTATATTATCATCTCCTAAATCAAGCGACTATAAAAAAATAAGTACTCACAACCTAGAATCAATGATATATTAAAAAAATTGAACAGTTTGGAGTATTTATCTGAGATTGACATCTGATTTGGTTATCATCAATTATGAGTTTGAGAGGAGTACATACCAAAGGTAACACTCGTGTGCCTCTATGTCCAATATGAATACTCAGTGTTGACCATCAATGTGATAAAAACCCCAGTATTTTTCATGGGACTCATGAACCGAATCATTCAAAAATTCACAGATCATTTTATAGTGGTATTCATAGATGAAATCCTTATTTACTTTACCTGATAGGATGAGAACATAAATAATTTGAGTATGTTCTTAGACATTCATTGAGAAAAATATCACTATGAGAAGATCTTGATGTTTTATTTAGGGATTTGAGACATTTTATCTTATAAGAGGGAGTGATGGTGTACTCAGCTAATATTGAGGTATTGTAAGCATGGTAGATACCCAAGATCATGTATGAGGTCCAATGCTTCCACACATTTGAAGGACACTATCAAATACTCCTGAACGATTTCTAAGAAGTCAGGAAATATTTAAATTCATTGACTAGAAATAGTAATCCTTTCCTGTAGATGGATATTTTCAAATAGTATTTTCATGATCTTTGATAAATTTTGATAAGAAAACGCATCTTGATACTTCCAGAGGAGGGAGTTGAGTTCATGGTATTCTATGATTCCTTTAAAGCCTGAATATGTTGTGTTTTGATGTAGATTCTAGTAGTGATTTATTAAGAGTACTGAAAAATGAATCCATGTGAGTTTAATTATGTGACCCATGATATGGAAATTGGAATATTGTTGTTTTCCCAAAAATTTAGGAAACACCATCTTATGTGAGGGTGGTTCAAAATCTATTCTGAATTTTATAATCAAATGTATATCATCACTCAGAAATACCCTAACTAGAAGGAAAGGTGAAGAATGGTGTTCCTATATGAATATAATTTTGAAATTATATATACTTCTCAGAAGGGTAACATGGTGGTTGATTATCTTAATAGGAAATCCCATTTGATATAGTTGAGAAAGGAAATAGATAAATTCGACACTATATAGTTGGACCTCATGAATGATGGTGGAGGTGGTTACCGTAGATTGATGTTTGTGAACCCACTGGTTCTTTAGTTCATTAGGGAGAAACAACTTAGAGAAATCGACTATGAGGTCTAGAGTGATAACATACACAAAGGATATGATTTTGATGGATTTTACGAAGGTGGTGAGTTTTTCATACTTTTCCAAGGATGGACGATTGTACTAGTCACAGTGTACTTGGAGGTGTTTTTGGAGTTATATAAATTTCTATTTTAAGTACATCCTGAAATTTTTATGATGTACGAGGGCCTTTAGTGTCAGTTCTGGTGGTTGTGGTTGATGATGTGTATTTATCATCATATCTCTCAATACCTCACAAGCTAGAAGGCGAAGGATGAGCATCAACCCCCAGTGGGTTTGTCCCAACCTCTTACGATGCTAGAGTGGATGTGTTTATGTTTCTATTTATATTTCATGATTGGATTCCATATTCATTTGGAGATCATGATTCTATATAGGTGATCTTATACCAAATCACCAAGTCATCCCACTTCCTTACCATTTAAGAACATAGTTCAATGTAGAGTTTGGTAAGAATGTACTTGCATGAGATAGTCTGGATCCATGGAGTCCTTTAATTATTTTTTTAGACCATGATGAAACAGGATTTAATGATTTTGGAAAGTGTTTTCGGAGGCTTTTAAGACTTATCTGTGCATGATCATGATATTACACCCCCATAAAGATGACCATATAGAGTAAACAATTCCGGTTTTGGAATACATGCTTTGGGAGTTCATGTTGGATGGTATCCATAGAAGGGAGGATCATCTACCAATGGCAGAGTTTTCATACAAAAATAACTATAATTTCACTATTGGTATGGAATCATTTTATACCTTGTACGAGAGACCCTATAGGTCACAACTATTATAGATAGAGAATGAATAGATAGATCTTACAAAACCAGAGTTAGTGAAATTGATGATAGATAAGGTGAAGATCATCCATGAGTAGACTTGGATTAAATTGAGTAGTCATAAGTCCTATAAGAAAAAATGATATAGGTATTTTGTGTTTTTTAATAGAGAAAATCACAAATATAATTAACACCTTTAGTGACCGCCAAAAGCAGTCGCTAATGGTCTTCAGCAGCCCCCTTGCGGCCGCTTTTGGCGATCGCTGTTGCTCCGTCGATAAAGACCAACAATGACTGCCAATGGCGGATGAAAAAGGTCCTTTTAACAATATCAGATTTCATATTTTCAGGAAAACAAGGTGCGCACGTGGGGACAACCGTGGTGGACGTGAGGAAGGATAAAAGCTGTGGCCCCCAGTCATGGAGGATGTATGTCGGAAGAAGGGAGGGGTGGGTGCAACGTTGATGGTTTAGGTTGGTGGGTGGGGTAGGGTAACAAATGGGTTCAGTGGTGGGGGGGGGAAAGGGAGGCATCGAGGGGTGGATATGGGGGTGACTGAGGGTGGTAGGGGTGGCAGTGGGGGGTGACACTGACGCTGCTGTGGTTTGAGGAAGATAGAGGTTGTGGGGCGGCGGGTTGCAGCGGTGAAAATGAGGAAGACAACGGAAGGGGCAGGAAAAAGCCCGCTAAATTTATTTTAGAATTAGAGACCGCCATTGGCGATCACTAATATTATCAACAACGACCGCCTATGGAAGTTGTTCATGTCCAGAGGCGTGAAAACCTAAATTTCTAGTAGTGAATGTGTTCTCGAAGGCCTCATCCCGGTAAGGACTGTGGATATTTGGTCGATGCAGAAATCTATCTGAGAGGATCATTAGCCCTTTCCAAATACTGTATAATGTTGGAGAGGTAGCGTACCATTTTTTCATATAACCATAGTAATATATTGAGAATGAATTCATCTATATATCATAACTAATGAAATACAAGAACAAATTATGAAACCTTATTTAATGAGGATAGATGACCATTAAGCATAGCTCTTGCTTGTCAAAGTGCCTAGAGGTGATCATGGATTATTAGGAGAAGATTTTTCATGGGTGATAAATTCTATTGTTACATATTTTTTCAAGAATAAGAACCTTTATGAGAGATCATGGGTGTGGGATAATCTGATAGGATCCCAATACACACACTTTTTAATAGTTGTATCTATATAGTATTCTCTTATTATTTAGGATTTTGGACATTTTATATTGTATTTATGGGCAATTATTTTTCAGTTTTAATTTTTTTTAATAATATTCTATGTACTATAATTTGGAATTATTTTTATTTCATACATTTACAGTGTAAGTCATTATTCTTTTCCATATTATACAAGTGTTTGGAGATGTGTGTGTGTGTACAATGTTGTACCTCTCGTACCCCTCGTGGTTTAATTTCCATGATCACAATCACTCTCTTATTTATCTAATCTTGTTTTAAGTGTTTTTGTTGATAGGAAAAAGGTTGCCAAGGAATTGGGCCAAGAAGGACTGAAAGTGGACTGATTTCAGTCCACCGGCCAACCGGTGGATGACCACCGGCCAGCCGATGGTGCCTTGGCAGAAGGCATCCTTCTGTCCAGACCACCGGCCAACCGGTGTCCCATCACCGGCCAGCCGGTGGAACCCAGACAGAAGGGACACCTACTGTCTCAGCACCGGCCAACCGGTGGCCTCCTCAACGGCCAGCCGGTGGTGCCTGAGCCTGTGGCCTCTCCATTTTTCAAAGCACCGGCCAACCGGTGGCCAAGCACCCATCAGCCGGTGGAGCCAGTCAAACTAGCCGTTGGGCTTTGACCAGACTTGTCCACTTGACTCCCAACAGCTCCGAAGGCCTCTCCAACGGCTCCGAAGACCCCCAAAGGCCATTTGAGGGTTCCCCCTCCATAAATAATGGACTAGGAAGCCCCAGAAATGTATGGAAGCCCACGGGAACATTTTTCCATCATTTGGAGAACCTCCGGCACATTCCTTCAAGGATCACCACTTGCTCCATCTCATTTCCACATCCAAGGAGCACCACCATAGAAGATTGGGAGCGCTCTTCATCAACTCCAATCAATCCATTGGCGCCCAAGGCTTCCCCCATTACGGTTTTTCTTGTTTTATCATTTTGAGATTTATTTTGGGTTTGTTCCTACAAACCCCTCTTTCTCTCATCCTCTCTTTGTTTGGGTTTTCACACCACCTTGAAGGTGTGAAGAGGTTAGTCAAGCCTTCCCTTTAAAAGGCTTGAGTCATAGGTGAGCTAGCCTTCACCTGTAAGAAGGCTAGTGGGTTCTTGCATAACCATTAAAAGCAAGATGTAATAAGTTCTAGACTACCTTAAAGTCTAGTGGGTTTCTTGCTAAAACCATTAAAAAGAAAGCGGTAGTAAATCTCTCAACGGTTGAGTTGGGAGCGGAGACGTAGGCTTTGGTTTAAGCCGAACTCCGTTATCAAGTTTTGTGTCTTGCCTCTTTTACTTCCACTGCACTTTTAACTTTGATTTTAAATTGTTAATTATTTTTTAAAAGGAAATTCACCCCCCCTCTTGCCATCACTCTCCGTCCAACAATTGGTATCAGAGGCAAAATTTGAGTAATACCCTAACCGGTTTCAAATTAAAGATCCATTGTGATGGATTCATCTTCTTTCTCCCCCGAAGGTTATTCTTTGGGTCGTGCTCCATTCTTTGATGGAACCGACAATACTTATTGGAAAACCCGCATGACCACTTTTCTTAGAAGTATAGGTTATCTTATTTATAGAATTGTCATGCATGGTTACTCTCTCTCTTCTCCCGATGAATCCAAATGGACTCAAGCCGATATTAAAAATTTCGAGCTTGATGGCAAAGCCATGAACGCTCTTCATTGCGGCCTTGATCATAATGAATTCAATCGAGTTTCCACATGAACTTCATCTCATGAAATCTGGAAACTATTGGAGGTTACCCATGAGGGGACTAAAAAAGTTAATGATACTCGATTGGATATGTACCGTCAAGATTTTGAGTCTTTTACCATGCATCCATCTGAAAATATAACTGAAATGTTTACTCGTTTTACTGATGTTTGCAATGGAAGATAATCTCTTGGAGATGATGTTTCTGCAGAAATGATGGTCAAGAAGATCCTTTGGATCCTACCAAGCTCATGGGCACCGAAAGTCACGGCAATTCAAGAAGCAAAAGATGTCAAGAAAATTCCGGTCGAAGAGCTCATCAGATCCCTCATGACCTACGAGATCACCATGAGGAGGCAAGCTGAAAAGGAAGGAAAACCGATCAAAGTTCCAAAGAAGATCACCTTCAAAGTTCAAAAAGAAGAAAGCTCCTCCTCCTCATCGTCTTCCTCTTCAAGCGGGGATTCAGAAATGGAGAATCTTGCCCGCAAAATGCACAAATTCATGAAGAAGCACAAGAAGAAGAAATCCCTCAAGGCTCAACCCAACGAAAAATCCGAGCCTGAGGTAACATGTTACGGGTGTGGCAAGAAAGGCCATTACAAGCCCGATTGTCCACTCAACAAGAAAAAGGCCCAGCAAAAGGAAAAGAAGAAGGCATTCAAGGCCACATGGAGTGATAGCTCCACATCCTCCTCCTCCTCCTCCTCAAGTGACAACGGTAAAAAATGCCTAATGGCATTTCATGAGGTAACCTCTTCCGACTCCTCTTCCTCTTGTTCTTCAAATTCTTTCAATCATATTTCTTATGAGGATCTCCAACATGCTAGAGATCAATTGGAGGAAGGTTTTCACGAACATTCTTCCAAATTTATTGCTTTAAAAAAGAATTTCAAAAAACTTTCTTCCGAAAAGGATCAGCTTCTCAAAGAAAAGGAAGAGTTGTCCCTCAAGATCCAAAACCTTCCCGATGTTGATTCTATGGAATCAACAATCAAGGATTTAAGGGAATCTCTTGCCAAGTTCACCCAAGGTGAACAAAATTTGACCAAATTGCTTGGTTCCCAACGCATATCTAGAACCACCCAAGGGCTTGGCTATTCCAAGCAAGCTTCCTCTTCCCATGCTCCTACTATTTTTGTAAGGGGGAGCTCCCAATATAAATTTTGCAATTATTGTAAAAAACCCGGGCACTTAATTTATGAGTGCGATTACAAAAATGCCCGGTATGGAAGGCCCAAAACCATTTCCTTTAATGATGAATTTCATAGGAGAAGACCCGCCACTAGACAAGTATGGATTGAAAAATCCCTTTTAGCGAGTCTCACCGGACCAAAATTTGTCTCGGTTCTAAAATCCTCTCCCCGGTGATTTGTTGTTTTTATTTAGGGGGAGTTAGGATCGTTTAATCCTTTTTGCACTTTTAATTCAAAACATTCATTTCAAAACCTTCAATTCAAAACTTTGAATTCAAAACTTTCAATTCAAATCTCAAAAATTTCAATTGGTTTAAAATCTCTATCTCGTTTTTCAACCTTTCCCTCAATCATGTTTTATGCCCCGTGCTATTTTGATAATCACAAAGGGGGAGAAATTCTTGGTTGATTGGGGGAGAAATCTTTCTCTCATGCTTTGATTTACTTTTCAATTTATCTTTTAAAGCATTCCTCTCTTTTCAATCTTTTACATTTCTTGTTTTGGTGATTGTGATCATCAAAATAGGGGGAGATTGTTGTACCTCTCGTACCCCTCGTGGTGTAATTTTCATGATCACAATCACCCTCTTATTTATCTAATCTTGTTTTAAGTGTTTTTGTTGATAGGAAAAAGGTTGCCAAGGAATTGGGCCAAGAAGGACTGAAAGTGGACTGATTTCAGTCCACCGGCCAGCCGATGGTGCCTGGGCAGAAGGCGTCTTTCTGTCCGGACCACCGGCCAACCGGTGTCCCATCACCGGCCAGCCGGTGGAACCCAGACAGAAGGGACACCTACTGTCTCAGCACCGGCCAACCAGTGGCCTCCTCACCGGCCAGCCGGTGGTGCCTGAGCCCGTGGCCTCTCCATTTTTCAAAGCACCGGCCAACCGGTGGCCAAGCACCGGTCAGCCGGTGGAGCCAGTCAAACTAGCCATTGGGATTTGACCAGACTTGTCCACATGACTCCCAACGGCTCCGAAGGCCTCTCCAACGGCTCCGAAGACCCCCAAAGTCCATTTGAGGGTTCCCCCTCTATAAATAAAGGACTAGGAAGCCCCGAAAATGTACGGAAGCCCACGGGAACATTTTTCCATCATTTGGAGAACCTTCAGCGCATTCCTTCAAGGATCCCCACTTGCTCCATCTCATTTCCACATCCAAGGAGCACCACCATAGAAGCTTGGGAGCGCTCTTCATCAACTCCAATCAATCCATTGGCGCCCAAGGCTTCCCCCATTACGATTTTTCTTGTTTTATCATTTTGAGCATTATTTTGGGTTTGTTCCTACAAACCCCTCTTTCTCTCATCCTCTCTTTGTTTGGGTTTTCACACCACCTTCAAGGTGTGAAGAGGTTAGTCAAGCCTTCCCTTTAAAAGGCTTGAGTCATAGGTGAGCTAGCCTTCACCTGTAAGAAGGCTAGTGGGTTCTTGCATAACCATTAAAAGCAAGCTGTAATAGGTTCTAGACTACCTTAAAGTCTAGTGGGTTTCTTGCTAAAACCATTAAAAAGAAAGCGGTAGTAAATATCTCAATGGTTGAGTTGGGAGCGGAGACGTAGGCTTTGGTTTAAGCCGAACTCCGTTATCATGTTTTGTGTCTTGCCTCTTTTACTTCCGCTGCACTTTTAACTTTGATTTTAAATTGTTAATTATTTTTTAAAAGGCAATTCACCCCCCCTCTTGTCATCACTCTCCGTCCAACATACAAGTACATTAGCCTAAGGCCTTCCAGGTGTGTGATATTCCTACTCATTGCTAGTATTCATACCTTTAATTATTAGAGGTATCCTTGGGGAGTTACACTAAGATTATCATCAACTAGGTGGGACATGTTGGGTTGGGTTGTGATAATGTAGTTTTTTTATTTAAAGGTGGTTCATTAAATTAAAATTTTCCCATTGAAGAATTATTATTGTTAAATAAATTATTTTTAATTAACAAATCATATTTTAATTCAATTTTTATTTTTTAGTTGAGGATATACCATTCTCTAAATGTATTATTTAATCTATCATCACTATTTTCTTATCTCTAGAAATTAGTATATCAGGATTGAGACCATATAGAATCTAGATTTGGGATTTTGGTTATAGGTTATTTTATTAAAGACCTATACTGATACAGAAAGAATAATTAAGAGGATAAATATAAACCAATGGAAGGTAATAATAAGAAATAAAATGTTATTTGAAAATAACGAAATTCCATGGATCATGTTGAGAATGTCAAAAACTCATCATGAAATGAAGAATATGAAGAAGAGAGTTTTGTATTATATGTTCTTAAGTGCGATTTTGAATATTTACTTAATCAAAATATCAATCTCAAAAAAGAAATTAATATTTTGAATGAGGATGTTGAGAATAAAAATGATAATCTATATACATTTCCCAAAAAATAATCTTTATATAATGAAGAAATTGGGATATTAAATATCAATTTAGTTGTTATTGATAAAATAAAATATTTATTTTATAATGAAGTTTCGATAAAAATAATTAGTTATTGTAATTGTAATCAATGTATATTTATGTAGTAAATTACTTGAATATGTTAAGAGAATATTTTTAAAAATCAAAGTAATTTTAAGTTGAATCTTCAAAGACAAATAAGAAAAAATAATCCATTACGTATAGATTAGTGGTATGTCTTAACATTAAAAAATAAAACTCTATAAGAAATAAAGACATAGAAATATTTTGTGATATCAATACCATAATATTTAACAAAAAAGTGGAAATATTTTTCCCAAAAAACAAATATAGAGTAAATGATATTTATCTTAATAGTGAAGATACTCGTCGATGAAATTTTTTTCTTGGGTTGTTGTCTTTATCAGTGGATCTTCAATCCCTCTCATCTATTACTTATTTTTTTTCTTCATGGTCTTCTTCCTCTTATTGATGGTTTTGAAGAAATTATTTCATGGTTCAGTTAAAGGTATCCCATCCCTGGTTTGGCATGCACACTTCAATCTCTTCTATTTCCTCCTATACATTCTCTCTGAGCCTGGTCCGCCAGGTGAAACAGTTCTTAGTGAGGTTTTAGGATGGTATTGTTTGAGATGTGGTAGGATTTTCATGAGGAGTGATCAAGATGACTATTTTCATATCAGTCTTGGTTTGATGAAATTAGTTTTCTCACATGATCATTTTTGATGCATTCTCTCTGTCATTCTTGATGGAAGTTTTTGTCTGAGTCTAGTTCGTTTTCTCTCAACGGTGATGGTGGGTTCTGGTGGATTGTTTTTCAGTATGTTCATTGTTCTACACAGTTATTTCATAGAATTTTCTAGGTCTTCACTAGTAATGGTTTAGTGATATTGATGGTGGTTTTTAGTGCATAGTGTGTGATCCTCGAGGGTCTCACATTCCATGATGATGATAACAAGTGCAATTTTTGAATCTTTTTGAATTAAATTTTGTTTCAGTGAGCCCCTTGATGTTTGGAACATTTTAATTTTTGTATGGTTTATTTTTTTCATATGGTGTAATTTTTGACGTTCCCACTCAACAATAAAATTATGTTTTTTCTGAAAATAAAAAAAAGATATTTTGAGTAATATAGTATGTATTCTTCTTCAATAAGGAAAATAATTCATTAATTTAGGGAGATTAAACTTATGAAAAATCATAACATTGAATAGTAGAAATATATTTCTAGAAAGTAGAAAAACTATCTCATGCATAAAAGAAATAGATCATATTATGTATATGAAAAATGTGGGAGATAGGATCATGTTTTTCCTAATGTTGATGAATTCTGAACAAACATCCTAAAAAATTAAAAATGATTTTACTATTAATGATCCAATAAAAAGAAAACAAGTTTAAAATATTATGTTGTGGAAGTATCTTTAAATGATAACAAAATGAATAATTCATATATCATGGATAGTGGTTGTTATTCTCATATGATAGGTGACACCAAAATAATTAATAATGTTGAATTTCAAAGTTCAAGATTTATGATATTTGAAAATAATATTGTCTTATTATACATAGTAATTTCCAACATTGTCTTTGAAGCTCAAATATTTAAGTCCAAGAATATATTTTATGTTGTTGGATTAATTACTAACTTATTGATTTTAATAGATTGAAGTTATTTTCATATAAAATTATTACATCATTAGGATCTAGAATAAGAGATGTTTTTCAAGGAGAGTGAGATAATAAAAATGTATTTCAAATTAAAAATTCAAATGGTTAATGTTATTTTAGTGTCTAAGATGATAATATGTGATGACATAGAAGGCCTTCTAACTTTGAAAAAGAATCATGTTTATGATTTATCTGGAAGACTCTATTATAGACCCTCATACAGTGACTAGATAGAGATAATTTTTTTTGGAAACTAATCAAAAAGGGGAAACGGTGTAGTAAAATCATAAGATAGATGAAAATAAATCGACACATCCCTATGAATTAGTCATTCAAGATACATTTGGAAAATTGAGACATAATTATACTAAAACTGAGATATTGGTAACTAATTTCATTTATGAATTTACTAAGATGAAAATTTTGATGTTTATGAATCATAAGTCAGGGAAATCATGGAGGTTTTAGATATTTATAAGTGATATAGAAAAATATATTAATCTATTTATCAAGAAATAAATGATGAATAATATAATGATATAAATATAAATTTACATGGAGTACAATATGATAATTCTTAGAGTTAAACATATATATATATATATATATATATATATATATTACTCTGTATAAACCTCAAACAAATTGAGTAACTAAAATGAAAAAAATATATGTCTTGTTGGAATAAATAGAATCATTATTTATAGAGACAAAATTTAAAATTCATTTGAAAATATGATCTATCCATAAATATTAAATCTTATAATATATAATTATTTTATTCAAATTATAAACAAAATCCCTTGATCAATTGTGTGAGGAGAGTACATATAGGAAATAATTTAGAGTATTTGTAATATGTTTTTGGATTAAAAGTGAATATATAAAATTTGGAAAATTTTGATGAGAAAGAAAATAAAAAAGATTTTATAAATCATTTATCATATAGTAGTGGATAAAAATGTTATAATAATGATTTTCATAAAAATTTATACTAATATGATGTTAAAATCTTTTTAAATTGAAATCATAGTGAGTTTCTTAACTTGGATGATAAAACATGTCTAGGAGATGTCGCCCTCAGGTGACCATGGAAGAAACCCATGACTCGATGAAAAAATAGAGATCTATGGTGTGAGGTCCTTCGAGGATGTTTTCTTGGGTCATGTTCTTCACGCTGATGCAAAGATCTCTGAGTGCATTTATCCCAAAAAAACATGCATCGATGATTATCAGTGATTTCATTCTCAATGTAATAGATACATATTCTCTCTGTGGATCTTTGTTTTGCTCTGGTTGGTAATTTTACAAAATGTCAGCCATCTTTAGTATTTCTTCGCAAAACCCTAGAAAACATAGGATTAAAAAATTTCTATATCTGATTATTGAACTCTTTCCATGTTATTTTTCCATTTTCTTCCGATAGTGATTACTATAGACATTGGAATCATGGTTGAGGGTCTTTCAAGGGTTCTTACATGAATGTTTTAAAATGGTCATCAAATTTCAACATTGATGTTGAACCCCATATTGTTTCTATCGGGCTTGGATTCCAGGGATTACCTCTACATCTTTTCAAGAATAATGAATTATTTTCCATTGTTGGACTCTTCAACTATCCTATTAAGATTGGTGCAGCTACTTTGAACCTGCCAGGAACCTCAGTTTCTAGGATATGCACTGAAATTGACATTTATCAAGTGTTTCCATGGCGGTTTTGGATTCAAAATGGGGATAATGGGTTTATTGAAGATTTGGTCATGAAAATGTTTCATCCTTTTGTAAAACATTTATAATAACTTCTCATAATATAAAATGATGTGAGATTCAAAGGAAACCCCTCACCCCTACACCACTTCAAGTTGATATGGGAAGAAAAGGATACTCCAAAAGTCACCCCTACTACCCAAGTATATATTCCTAATGATAACACTAACATTTTGAAATCCATGGAGTCTTCCAATCCTCATTTTGAAAACATCTATAATAATGAGTTTTTTTACAGCCCCATGACCTCTAAGTAGAAAAACTTTACTCCCATCCCTAATGATCATATGGAGAAAGATGCTATGAAATCTGATTATGGTGAATATTTACTAGAAGACCTTGACAACGCCTATCAACTGGAGGTGGAATTATAAAATATGAGAGCTAGATAAAGGAAAAAAAAGAAATGATTGACCGTGATGGATTCATCACTCTGGGTTCCAACCAAAACTCGAAAATGGAGGGAAATGCTAATATTGAGAAGAAACTTTTCACATGCTCCTTAGCTACCACAATTATTGAAAAAAAAAATGATTTACACCAATATCACATACCTATTGAAAATTTTCCATCATCCTTTTATTCATTTGGGTATTCTAACTTGGAATCGTCCTCAGGTGACAATAATAAAAATGATCCAGCTTATTGGGATGCTTATGAGATAGAGGAGAAATTAGACATCCCAAAGGATCTTGATTATTGGTTAGAGGAGAATGAAACAACTACCGTTATAAAAAAAAGTGTGACATTATTGTTGATATTTATATTGATATTAGAAAAAGGATGTTTATTAATGTTTTTTGATGAATTTCAGACAGAGCCAAAATTCAACATCAATGATATTCCATGGAAATAAGTTATTGATTCTGGTTTTAATGAACTCCACTGGGGCCTTTCTCCATCATTTTTGTAGAATTTTTCATCACCACATTTTTAGAATATTGGATTTAGTCTTATTTTTTTGGTGTTGTTGCTATTTTGTTAAGATGCATCTAGCACCCATGAATATTTATTTTCATGTGGATGGTTCCTCTCACATTCCTATTGGTACTATTTTTCATGGGGATATTGGATCATTATTGTATTTTCTTGGAGTTTCTACCCACATGAAGAAGGAAAGCATGAATCAAAATATCCAAGCATACTTGACTCCAGATAATTGAACATGATGATGAGGATTTCTATTGGTACTATCAAGGATGGATTAAAATATGATTCTTTGAGTAGTTGTTACACAAATCACACCCAATATTCTCCATTTCAAGGACCTTTATGACACTCTTTTCTACAGTTCATATAAAATGATTGTTTTGGAAGACTCTATGGCACTCTATTAGAATTTACCCCTATCAACAAATTAGCCTACAGGTGCATGCAACGATGAAAGTGTTGATAAAGAACATTGGCAGCTGGATTTTGGTTCAAGTTGTACCAGTTTTCCATACCGTGTTTTTAGTATGATCTTAAGAGGGTTCAATTCTCAAAGATAAGATATCATCAGAGTTCCCCCATTGGATTTGGATCTGGTGTCCTTTAAGGTAAATTGCTTCAAGTCATACTTTCTTCCATTTCCCTTCATAACGGTTGCCTCTATTTGAGGTCAAAAGTTATTGAACATGTCTTTTTCAATATGAGGTTTTGTTTTTTTCTGAAATACTAGATTGTAATCCCCTCAATCCCCACCTAGTGTAAGTCATTTACACATCATTTTTGTATTTTTTCCTTTCTTTTAATAATTTACTTTGGGGATTGAATTGGGATACCAATTCATGTCACCGCTTTTATAAAAAATATTAAGTTTCTTTCATTATAAAAGAAATGAGAAACATACTCTTGATAATATAATAAATTATGTAAAAGATCACGATGAAGAATATAATGATGAATAAACCATTAATATTGATTCAAAATTCGTCGATGATAAAGAAAAGAAAATATTATTATAGATTTTTAAAACTAAAATTGTATAGAACCAAAATTCCTTTATATCAATTTATTAATGAAATTAAATGAACCAATTTAAATAAGGGACCCGACAAGAAAAACTACTCTCGATATAAAAAAATTTGATCAGATGGTTCAATTGGATAACTACATGAATATTCATAACACAATAATCGTTTTTTAAAATTATTATTAAAATTATAATTGAAAAAATAAAACCCTCCAAATCAACTTTCCATTTTTCTATAAATATGATATTGATCCTTCCATCACCATGATTCCCTTAGAGGGATTTTCCAAAATACTTTCTACATCGATAAAGTGATTTTTCACTCTTTTCAGAGAATCCTTTTATGATGAATTCCTTGGATATTTATTATCATCCTCCACAGCTAAATAAATTCCCTAAATTTTATCAACCATTATAAAACTATTTATCTTCTCAAAAAATTCAGAATCCTTAAAATCTTTACCCAAAGTGTCTAATGATTCTAGATCCTATAGAACGTTTATTTCAAAATGGAACCCATTGATAAAACCTTTACTAATCAAATCCAATCCTCTATCACCTTTGGTTACCCCAATTAGAAAGAAAACCATACTACCTCCCCCTGATTATGCTTCAATGCATTTTTTCCATCTATAAAAAAACCATATCCTACATGTTCTCTCATTTATTGATGAATCCCTTTAGGCACCTACAAAAATTGGTTCCTTTTATTTTGTTCCTCTTCTATATTCCTCTATAAATTTTTTAATTCCACATTTATTTTTGAGTCCTCCAAATTATTATTTATTAAAATTATCTAAAATCCACTGTGGACTTTAATTATCTTGAATAGAATATTTCTCATGCACAAAAACATTCTCTATTTTATATTAATTATCATTTATGGTAATCCCATATAGACATTGATCATAAATGGTTTACCCCTACTCATCAAAATATATATAATAAATTTCATCTCCCCTATTATTCCTCTTTACTAGAGTTTGAAAATTGTTCTTATAACTCTGTTTTATAGAGAAAATTGAGCACCCTTGTTCCCTATAAAATTTATCTTTCATGTGCCCAATGGTTTTACAGGAAACCCAAAATGAAAATATATTCATATATTAAACTTTTTGATTAATTATATATTCAACAGTAAAAAAACATTCTCATTAAATAGGATCCTAGATAAAACTATACTAGAATTATTTTATATTATCTAAATTGATCCACGTCTGTATCCATTAAATTTTTAGAGGAATTAATACAACATTAGAAACATTAAATAAGAATCATAGATTCTATAAAATAAAACTCATAGTAGTAATTCTAATATGAGACTATACATGATATTTATTAAAAGAAAAAGTGTTACAAAAATACCATAATTTAATGGCTATCATACCTAGTTTAGTGGGGGATTCTAGATTCCATTGAGAACCTAGAAGGGAATAGTTGGAGTGCTCTATGAAAACTAGAGACGTTTTATGTTTCTCGGAACCACTGGAAGCATGGTGGTAGAAAAACAAAACCTAACGAGTCACTAGGAACCTAGTGGTTCCTATTGGGATATTGTTGGGTCGTCCCAATCCCAATTTTAATGGGGGGATATTACCCACATTTTTTATTATATTTTCTATTTTAAAATAAGTATCTAGCCTTTATATGAACAATAATCTAAATGATAGTTTCTAAAAAATCCCTTATACCCTCTAGATATTCTTTTAGTTATATATATCTCATTTATTAATGAAATCATGAATTGTAAAATAATTTTATATTGAAAATAAATGTTTTAAAAAATAATAATGGATTTTTAATTGATATTTATTTTTTATATAACATCATTTAATTTTCAAAATTTATATTTAGTCTATATGGTTTGTTGATTTTTGATAATTGGAGACAAATTTGGGTTTTTTATAAAATTTATTTGATAATTACTAAGTGAAATAATGACATTTATTTATAATAATTCTCTATTTAATGTGTATTTTTATATTTTTATGTAGGATTTTACCTACATAGTATCTATAGAACCTTGAAATATAATTAAATCTACATTTAAATTGTTTAAATTAATTGTTATGAAGTAAAGGAGTATTCCATAGTTTATTAATTGATGAAAATAAAATTTTAATTCAGAATTGTTTATAATTAACAATTATTAAGAGAGATTAAATTCTGATTTTATATTTTGGAAATTGTAAATAATGTTAATTTTATTACCTATGTGTTAAAATTTATAATTTCACGATATATGGAATTTTTTGGGTGATTTGAAATCGTTTGACCTATATTGATGAAGTGTAGATTAATTTTTGATTTAATGAAACCTTTAATTTATTTTTCAAAAATAAAATTTTTTATATATGAGATGGAATATATTTTGATTATTATTTAAGATGTATTTGGATATTTCTAGGATATTAAATAAATAGATAATTTTTTGGTGATAATTAAATTAAATATTTATAATTATTTTATTTACAATAAATGTTTTTTATATAAAATGATTGTGTACTATTTTTTGAACCAATATAAATGCTTTTTTGAATAGAGTTTAAATATTATAAAATATGATAGTAAATTATAAATACCTTTTTGGTTTGATGGAATTAAGTTTTTTCTATTTCAATGTTTTTATAAACTAATTAATTTCTATAAGTGTAATGTATTATATTATGATGGATAGTAATCCTTGAGTTCAGATGTGATGAAAAATAATCGTTGTGTTTTTATATTTCAAGAGTTCATATATGATTATAAATAATACATGTGTTTTACTAATCCATATATTTGGATATAATGAATGACATCCATGTGTTTATCTATGTTACATCATAATTTATGTGTTTGAATATGATGTTGTTTGACAAAAATACCAGGGATCTACTTGTTTGTGTCAAAATCATGTAAATAAGTTGTCAAGATGGCTTGGGAATAAATCCACTATATTTTTCATTTTATATATTCGAATATAAAATTTATCTTATGATACTACTTGATAAAAAATTAGACATGTTAAGATCTATCGGAGGATTGGGTTCTACAGTGGAATCCCATTGATTTTTTTCTCACATGAAACATGTAAATATATTTTTTATCTAAAAATTTCACCCATCATCATATAGGTAAGGGTAGTGACCTTTTGTATTATAGAGTTTTTGGTTGAGATCATTTTGAGGATTTTAGGTGGGATTATAGGTTAGTTAGTGGGGATATTTTTACTACTTTATCTTGGTAATATGAAATGTATTTCATATTAATACATGTACCTAGGTTTTTTTGGATTATACATTGTTTGGTTGTATAACATTATGTAAATTACAAACATTAATTTGAGTTTTATTGGGTGTTGTTTTTTTAGGAATGGATATTCTTAGTATTATATAACTATTTTATTTAAGGTGATCCATTAGAGGGTAAATCCCTCACCAGGAAATTTGATTTGATCCTCAATATTTTTAGTGAACCTATGGGGAT
The DNA here is from genome assembly GCA_963277665.1 of Viscum album. Lineage (NCBI taxonomy): Eukaryota > Viridiplantae > Streptophyta > Magnoliopsida > Santalales > Viscaceae > Viscum > Viscum album. Next base: position 1,038,636,713 of record OY728123.1, on the reverse strand, counting down.
CGAGGAGTGTAATTGAGGCCTTTTATCATTCTGTCTCAACAAAAAATTTATGATAGGGTTAACTGATTCAAAATAATATTATTGTAGGTTTATTTATATTGTTAGTATTATGATATTTGGGAAATAATATAAATGAGTCTAGTAATTGGATCATGACATAAAAGTTATAAGTATGCGCCTCACCAAAATATTCATAACTGTTTAAGGTATAATAGAAGTATGATATCTAGGTAATTGTCCTTGATGGTTTAGAGTTTACTAATCTATGTGGAATGAATTTTTAGGAGTCAATGATTTACTTGGGATTGATATAAGTGGATATTCACGCATCATTTTATGTACATAGGAATATATAATATGTGTGAATGCAAGAAATTTCTCTCTTATTTTAAATTGATATAATAAATTAAATTTAGGTAAATAATGTAGTCATTTATAAATTAATTAGTGTTTCCATGTATATATTATTAATGGTAATTTTATTGAAAAAAATAACTTCGATGAGTGTTATGGAATTATTGAATTTAATTATTGACTATTTTAAGGATATACACAGGAGAAGAGGATTTTTAAAATTTAAAATGGTAAAGTTAATTTACTTTTTTCTAATTAATGTTTTATTTTTAAATGATATGACATCAAAGAGGTGTTATTGAGGAAATTAATAGGAGGAGGTTAAAAAGGATCCCTAAAAAGAAATGATTTCTGAGTTTGATGAAAACTTTGCTCTGCCTATAGAAATAGTTGAATCATCTTTGAATATGTAATTTATATGAAGATTTATTTTGGTACATTCAAATTTATATAGAGGTATAATGAGATAAATATATAAGCTAATAAAGGATATCACACAAAATATTTTAGTATACAAATATTTAACTATTGTAAAATATGTTGGGTATGGGGTTTTAGGTAATGGTTTTTGAGAATTAATGGGATCATCAAGATGATTGATTATCTTATGATTATAAAAATTAATCTTGTGGTATTAATGTTAGAAGGCTCAACATCATAACATCAGGATTATATTTTATAGAAAAATAGCCTCGAGGTACTGAATTGGAAAGAATTTTAGGCTCGGTTTTATGAGAAATATTATCTTGAGACCATAAGGACGTATAAAGAAAATTATTTCATTAAATAAAATTAGGGGAGAAATATTTTTCTAAATATATTACTAAATTCATTAATCAAATCAACTTTTCTCAGTCTATGGGGGGTAATGAGATTGGTATGTCTTAAGGATTTTTATATAGACTTCTACTATAACTCTAATATTTTGTGAGGTTGTTTTTTTAAAATTTATAATGACGTGTTAAATAAATATCTCACTGTGAATAAATATTTAAGGGTTTATCATGAGGGTTTTCATGGGAAGAAGTTGACTAATAGGTGGAAACATTGGATGTTTCATGCTTTTTTCTAGGTCAATGAATAATTAGGTAGTTAGGGATATAATTTTTCTTCAATTTTTCTCAAGGATTGACTTATTTCCAATTCTACCAATTTATTCATGTATGATATAATTAATATGTGTGTCCTTTTTAAATTATGGATTGAAAATCATATTGTTAACTATGGAATATTTAACATTTTTTGAGAGGAGCTTATAGGATTAGTGGATGAGGTTCTAAGTTTATTCATAAATATTTTTTGTAGTTTGGAGTATTCCAATAAAGCGGAAGATGGGATTTTTATGGGAGATCTAATTAAAATGGTGAAAATGTTTATAGGGATACCCTCATCAAGTTGGTGAGGCTCAAGGTAGTAATGTAGCTTGGTTTTAGAACCATCGATCATGCATTGTATAGTTTTTATAGTGGATCGGGTGGCAATTAATGTTAGTGAGGGACTTGTAATATTCCATTGTATAAAACTTATCAATTTTACGTTTATTGTATTTTATTTTATTCAAATTCAATCATTGCCATATCTTCTTCTCAAATTATTTGTGATTTGTTTTTAATTTGTTGTCATATCATGGTGTGAAGAAATTTGATACTCCACTGTGAAAAAAGATTGGTCATATAATGAGATGTTTATAATGTGAAATTATCATTAATAGGTCTAAAAATATTTATATTATTAAACAATAAATATATTGATTTTCTATGTGAACAAGAGTAAGTATTTGTTAAAACATTTCTAGGATAGTAATAATTTATTATAAATATTCTTTAAATCCAATATAAAGGTTATGATTTTTTAGTAATATCATTTTTTATGATATGTCTATGTCATATTTTATGATATATGGTAAACATGGAATATCATATACCTTGTTATGGGTATATTGTAAAGAATGAATATACATATATCCGGATATTTCCAAGCCAAAAATAATGTATGATTGGGATATGACTTATGAAAATGTATTTAATAGAATCATATTATATGATTTACATGAAAACTTTATAATTAACAGTGGTATTCTAATGTTAAATTTTAATATTAAGGGATCTTCTATATATGACTATAATTGCATAAATGAAATGAATGGTATAATTTGATCAGATGGGTATTTCAAGAGGATATAACTGTAATCCATTTACTCGTAATTTATAAATGATTGATTAAATTCCATGGAAGTCTTAGGAGTGTACCGAGACATATATAAGTAAGAAATCTGTTGGGACTCAAACCTATCAACCAGAAGTTATCCTCTAGAATATACACAATAAGTAACAAAGTACAAACACCCCAAAATTATAATTAACATAATATTAAGATGTGTCACGAACTAGGAAGACAGCACACCATAAACACACACAACAAAATATATACACTGCCCATTAAACAATTTGAAGAGATAACAATATAAATTAATAAAATCAAATAACAAATCAATTATTTACATAATTTTGATAAGGTTCTACTCTATAGGTGGAATGTTTCAAAATAATTATTATGGAAGAAAAATATGATTATAAAAACAAAAAAAATTCATCATATAGATGATATAATTATACTATTAAACACTAAATCCCAACAAGTGTATTCAATAACATTGCCTTCCTATATTTTTAAAGAGAACAAACATTGGATCCGATCATCACAAGAATATCTTAACAAAGTCATATTCTTTCTTTATCATAATTCCCCCATCTGATGAACATTTATTTATTCTAAAAACTCTACTAGTTCTCCATTAAATTCTATATGACGATCCATGTTATAATCCTTATAAAATATGATAACACCTTAGGTAACTCTAGAATTGACACTCACATAATTACTTTTCATCTAAAATCTTCCACATTATAGACACATCATTTTCCCTACAATTTCTATACTTTGAAATGCTCTTCTTTCATTATTCTAACATTCATACTTATTAATTTTTTTCATGACACTACACCATTATTATGTAGTTTCACAAATAATATTTTTGGAATAATTTATCTCGAATGATTCCACACTTGGTTGGAAAAAGGTTTTCTCCTTGCTCAACAAAAAAGCATCCTATTGAGAATCATGTTAGGATCCACCACCAATTTCATCATAAGGAATATAAAAATATATTCTACTATAAATATTACATTGTAGCGGAGTGGTTCCCTCAACATGATTTTATCCACCCCAGCCCAAATGAGGAATAATATCAAGATAGCATATACCACACTAAAATCGTTTTCTGTATACCTTCGAGATACATAAATGCATCCACATTTTTTAAATCTAGAACTTGTTACTCAAAAATATTTCTAATGAGGTTATTCTTGAGATTCATATACTTTTTCATAGAATGAATCAATGGATTTTTTGTTAAGTGAATCAAACTTTATGAATCATAGGAAAACATTCAAACATATTTCCTTCATATATGATATTATAATATTCAATTTGACTTTATTAACTCCTTCTTAAAATATTTATTAGCTATTCAATCTACCTCTATTATTGAAATTGAAACTTATTTTTAAAGTTTTAGTATCTAAATTACAATATTACTTTCATATATAAATACATAGGTAGTGGTTCTCCGATGAATGTTTGTATCTACCCTGAATTCTGAATATGTAAACCCATTACAAAATTCATCTATTCTAAAATAAGGAAACAATATTTCGGAACCTTTCTGATACTATTGTATCTACTTTACCACTTCAAAATATTCTCCTCAATTATTTTCCACGACCCTGCAAGTAACTACAACTAAATTTAATATATCCAACCACATACAAACTATAGAATGTATCAAGCATCCAAAAACTGATGCAACTAGAACCTTTTCCATGAACTCAACTACTAATTCCATTATAAAAACCCTATCCTTACTCATCATATAGTGTTTTTCTAGGGGAGTGGTAAATAATTTTTCCTTTCTCATTCTAAAACATTTCAGAAACATACAGATGTCTTCGTAATGATTTTTGAATGAATTTATCGACTTTAAGTGCTTGAAAATCCATAACCCAAAGATTTATGTTTATATATTGATATCTTTCACCTCAAAAAATCATAACAACATTTCCAATTTCTTTATCAATAATTTCCTTTCTTGGTCCATACTTAAGCATGTCATAAATATTGATAAGTGAAATGATGGAGTTTCCATCATCATACATAATCTATTAATAGTAATATTCAGTATTTCTCTAGATAAACATCTAGTATACCATTAAATCATTGAAATTATAGTTCCACTATCTTGGATGTTTCATCAGACCATAATGTAAATTATTAGGATTATATATAAGATCCTTTTTCTATTTATCCATGAAACCTTTTAGATTCCCCTTGTAAATATATTCATCTATATCTCCATAATTAAATAATGTTTTAACATCTAACTTCCCAATATATAAACCATATATGGAAGCTATTTTGAGTACCATCCAAATATTAATTTTCTTAAAAACCAATGAAATGATATCAGAAAAATATAAAACGTCCATTCATTCAAATTACTTAAAAAAAGACTTGTATTATACTTATTTATACTATGCACGTTCCATATCATATGATGAACCCTGTTTTTATGAAGTACTCTCCTCTTATAAAATCATTTAGTAGATTTCATTTCAAAAAATAGGAACTAAATCCACATCAAAACTCATAAATAATTACATATTATTCAAGATAAATAGATTTTATAACTCTTAAATACTTCTAGGTTTTTTATTTCCTATGAGAATCAACTAATATAGATTCCTTCAATAACTCTTCAAATGAAACAAAACATTAATAGACTATGGAAATAATCTTTGTCACTCATATTCTTTCAAAACCATTGGTTTAAGAACTCCAACTTCTAGAGATATCCATTAATATTACAGATTCCTTAAGATATCCAATAATTATAGCCATTGAAACTGCATAAAAACATGATTTCTATCTCTTTTATAGTCTTATGTTTCTGTAATGTTACAGTCCAAAAATATATCAAAACATTTTTTGATTATGAATATCCATTCTTATGATCCTCAAATTGTGATAATTTGTTTATCTAATCTATAGATTCTACATGGATCCAATATTAACCCAAGCACTATTTATTTAATACATCATTTTTATTTTTGAAAACCTTTTTTAAATTTTTATCCCACAGCTGAAATCTAATGTATTATTCATCCAACTCAATAAAGAAACAATATCACGACATAACATTTATGTTTTCCCATTCTTTATCATCGACATTCAATATTCCTTATATAAAAATGTGCTTCTATATATTCATTCCCCAACATAGATGAAGAAATTAGAGTTACAATGTAGGATACATAATTCATGGTTCCCACTGAAAATGAATTGGGAAAAGAAACTTGTATATTCATACCACTTTATTTATCTAATATATTGTTATTCATACCGACTATGAATCCAATTTATTCCAAATGTCCTTGTATCTTCTTCTTAAATAATATTCCGTTCCATCAGTAGAACCTATAGATTTCCATGCTTCTATATTCCCCACCAATGTCAGACCTCATGCATTTTATATTACATCAATATCCATTTCTACAGAGATCTCTATCTAATGATGGTTTGGAAAATGTCAAAAAATTTCTTGAGAAAGAACATACATACTATTCATTTGAATTCATTACTGATGGTAACTTAGTATAGTGAAACTCTGTTATAATTGACTAGAGTGTTCCACTATATGTCAACATGAACTACCACTAACTTTTGATTCTGTTTAATTTTACCTTCTCTTTGAAATAAACACTTATACTACATACCAAGGATGTACTCTTCACGTGTTCTTCATCCTATGATTTTGATTTCTAGTACTCATTTAGCTCTAGGTAAATTTATCCATTTCTCACTTTAGTGATCAAGATGTTTATGCCAAAACATTGATAATGTTTTCATAACATGTATTGATCCTTATAAGACTACCATTTGGAATAATTCTCTATATTTCTCTCATTTGAAAAAAAACATAGAACCATGTTTGGTTTTCTATAAACCCACCCCCCAACAACGTTTCTATATAAATCCACATCATCTATTTATTATTCTAAAACCAATTTCATCCCTAGTTTTGATATGTGCTACACTCCTTGAAATTACAATAGTTTTCCACTCATTGTCAAGGTATAAATATCACCCTTGACCACAATATATATTATTTCAGAATCATTATGATACCCATTTACATACCATATAGAAGTAAGATTTTTGAACTTCATGTCACAAATTTTAAGTGAAATGAATCCCCAAAGTCTTTAATTTGGGAATTAAGAGGATTAAACACTAAACAAATATAGCTTGGATCTCCTAAAATGGGATTCATGGATTCACTTATAGAATCATATTACCTAAAATTAACTCTCCACTGAATATAATCTTTCTTTATATATCCTTTCATTTCACAATTCCAATATATAGGACCACATTTATTCGATCTACATTGTATTATACATATTCTTCCTTTTCCATTCATCTTATGATTCTACCGATGAATGTCCCGTATCTTTTTCTCTATAAATATTTTTAATCCAATTTCAATAAATATCCTAATTCAAAATTCCATCCCTAACATATAAAAAATCATTTTGTGGATTTATTTCCTCACTATCATAACCATAACATCCAATGATTTTGAGATTGATAAAAGTAACAATAATTCCCACTCTGGATACAAAAAAATTACCTTTAATAATTTAATCTAATTCAAAATCATGTTAATGTCAATGTAAATAGAATTACCATACAACAAAATTCACTCCTATATTCTCATAATTAATATCCTCCATAATAGAAATATGGTGTTCATTATGTCACGATTAGCTTATATATCGAAAATAGTCTCCCTAAGTTCCAATTTCATCTTCACTTCTTGATTGTAATGGGCCACATTCTTGTCCAGTTACATCCAGATCAACCCTAATTATTTATTATCTAATCATTTTTATTCTTCATTATTCAATTATATTGGTTTTGGTTCTAGTCAATGGAAGACCATGGAAATTTTATATTATACCACCCTATTTTTCATCATTCATAATCTAAAATCCATCGCATCAAACTTCTCCACCATGGACGTTCATTCAACTAAATCCATTTCTAACGAAATCAATAAACTCCCACTAAATCTGAATCATTTATTTGGTATTAGAGATAACTTACTATAATTATCTTAGAGATCATAGGGTTGAATGATGATACTAAATCAAGCTATTAAAATCCATTTCTAGAGTCTATACATATTAAACACTAAAACTAATATATGATATATGTTTTTGGGGGTTCGAACCTCCCCACTAAAAGTTATCCTTCAAAACAAAAAAAGGTGGGGAAAAGTTCTAGAACCACTAAATAAGAACAAACTAGTTATTATGATGTGCCTGTAGCAAATATGAAAACACACCCTATGTAACACCCCACATTTGATTCTTTTATTTTATAGAATATCTTGTTTTTCATGAAAAAAATAACTAAATTAAACTAGTATAATTTTATTCAAAATAAATAATTTAATGAAAAATAAGATTTAATGCACTATGATAGTGAAATATGAAACATAATTAATAAAACTACAAGAGTAATAAAACCAAAAGTAAATAAAAATATCAAAAATAGGAAATCCACATCCACATTGTTTTAATTGAAGATAAAGCTCCAAATTATAACAATATAAATAAGAAAAAACACTTGACATATGATATAAATTTTTGGAGAGATGTAAATGAGTAAGATAAATTAATTTTAGTGACGCATTAAAAGCTATATATAGGAATGTAATATGACTCTTATATATATTAATATTGGATATTTCATCATTAGATATCTATCCATTGGGTATACATATATTCAATAGGTATATTGAATAAATTATTATTAGAGGAAAATAATGGGTTACACATTGTTTTGATCTAGAAATATATTTACACATGTATAGGGAATTATTCTCATTTTTTATGATTTACAAAGAGGTTTATTTAGTTATCCGGGATCACCCAATGACTCCATCATCAATGACAATATATAGACATACTTTCCAATGGATGGATCTCATTGTACTTCTTTCCTATGACACTTCCAAACTTACATCGGTAGAGAGGATGGGTGGTTAGGCTCATTGCATCCTATGGGGGGAGGGGGTATTGGACACATCCTAACCCATATTTATTTAGGATGTATTTTTGAATTCTTATAATGATCACAATATGGGTTTGGTTTCCTTTATCTATTTGAAATTGATTTTTGCAATGTACTAGTATGAAAATCTACACAGATCATAGATATTCCATCGATGTGAACATATATATATGGATATTTATCAATAAAACCATTGGAATGTATCATGGATTATTCGTATTTAATATATAGTTACTTAATTATTTTGATTGATTAGTCACTATTTTTTAAAACAAGAAATATGGGGACTATGGAGTTTATCATAATCTATGAATTTAGATATTTTGTTGAAACTGTGATCAAGCTTATGATGTGGCTTCATACGTATCATTTTTAAAGGAATTATATTGCACATAGTTCTGTACAACTTAATGGGACACATGATACTTTTTAAGGTCTGATGAAAGGGATTGATCCATGAATTTTAATGACATATTGTAAAGAAGACTAGGAAATGTTTTCTAACCAATGGTTGGAGTGGGAGTTATACAAGAGTGTCCATTTTTATTTACTGTCATTGAATATATTCACTAATGTGTTTGGTTTAGCTCCTATTAAATGTGGCCCATGGGAAGAAGGATCCCATAAAGAGTATTGTCAAATGAGGATGAGATGATATGACACATAAGGAATATATACCTATTGGTGGAATGAATGATTCTATTGTTAATATGGCATGATGAGATGATAGTCACTAGGGAATATATCACAAATGGATGTGATGTAGATAATTGCAGGAGTATGTATAGTAAAGGGAAGGAAATGAATGATCTCATGATGTATATTATCCAATGAAGATGTAAATGGGGGTGGGTGATGATGATGTTGGGTTTGAACCTCAAACAGGAATCATATGTTCCCAACTGAGACAAGAATAAAATCCCACATAGTTCTTATGACATTGATTAATGTTGTGTGAAAGGACTATATCATATGGTTAATCATCATATGTTAAGTAAATTATCATAAAGTTTATTTTTTTGAATCTAATACATTGTTCTCGTGAAAGGTATAACAATAGAGTATAGAGTGAGGCCTACGAATTTAATATTCCCTTTAGAATGGACCCTAGGGCTTATAATTAATGAGGAAAACCACTAAGAGGAATTTTTATTATAATAGTGGCATAATAAAAAGGTCCCTAAGTCCACATAATCCACACTCTTTGTGTAATACAATGAACATTAGAAAATTATCAACATTTAAAAAATGAATAATTGGATTTGAATGGAGCTTATGCATTAGAATAACCCATACATGCCTAACGTCAAATGTAACTATGTGAATTCAAGGATAAATTATGGATTATAAATATAAAAGGGAAAAAATTTAAATTAATTAAACTTATGTAAAAACAATTCCATATCCCGATGTTCATTTCAGTCATGATCCATATGAGAAGAAAGAGATGGTATTTCAATCTAGAACATTACACAAGTGACCAATTTTTTAATAGGGATTACACGTTGAAGCTACTATAGTCAATGGGAGCCTTCTTGTTTTTTATTCTTGATGAGGTAATTAGGATACCCATTACCTTGTATTTCTAGTTGTTTCTAAACCTACTTAGTATATAGAGAAAACATGTTTTTAAAAATACTAGGGGCTTGATCCAAGAAGAATATCCTATGACTGTCTTGGGTCAATGATGATGAGAAATATTTCATTATGCATGGGCCACTTCCAATATCATCATATTTATCAAGGTTCTAATTACTAAGGGGTGTATGATAAGAAACCCATAGGACCTATTCCCATTAAAAGGATTTATTTGAGATAGATTTTACTATGTAGATTCTTGATCAAAATTTAAAGTACACACTAGTGAGCATATCCTATTTAGTGAATATGTTGTCATTGGAGGGGGCCTTAATTTAGGCTTCCTAGGATTTTGAAATTGACAAGTGAGAACACTTGGACACTTTTTAGAGAGGATAAGACCAATACAAATGAAACATAGGAAGAGATAATTGAGAGTAGTGATGATAAACACCCTATGGTAACCCATTACACATAAAGGATTTTCCATGTAAAATGGGGAAACCACAAAGGGTTTCCTTCAAGAAAAGTTCCCAATCATTATGTAGTGATTTTTCAAATAATAATACTTCCTTTGAGAAAATATACCAAATATTTCCATATCAAAAAGGATTTATATAAAATTTGGATTCCATAGTGAGGGACTTTATTACAAGAATTGTCTCTTCCTTTAAGGTGTATTGACTGCCTATGATTTTCGGTAAGCTAAATGTCATGAGTTTCAGTAAAAATATAAATTTATTAATCTTAATCACTATAATTATCATTTATTTTTGTTTCTATCTATCCACATTAGAATTTAAGTGTGTATTTATATGTGGATTTTGGAAGATATATTCGCTAAAATCACAAAACATGCATCATTTTAGATTCAATAAGGCGAGAAGAGGGAATGTTCCTCACGCTAGAAGAAAATATGAATTTCAAGGACAAAAGAACACCACAAAAATACACAAAATTATTTAATTTTTGGATGGATGCGGAACACCACGTCACTCCATAAATGAATTTCATTTATCAAAGGGGAAAAACTCTTTGATAATCAAATTAATTTCATTTGTGGAGGGCCGAAGGTGATTTTTTTAATTCCCTTTATGAATTGTATAATGAAAGGGTTTGACATAATATTTTTGTTTCTATGTTAAATAGAATAGATGCTATACATATTTCTCTATTTTTCTAAGAGGTAATCTTATTTTCATCTGGATGAACCCATTTTTGGTCCATGAACTATTACAAATACCATTTTCAAATACATTTAACCATGTATTCAACAAAAATTTCCTCCCTCATAATGCGGTGAAATATACCAAAATAGATTTCAATTCAAAATAATAAACTTATACTTATTGAGTATATTGATGTGAATTGACCTAATTGGTGAATGTTACAATGTTATATAAAGGGTTTCTGACAATTTATTTTTAATTTTTTGGATTGAGACACATTTTTATCAGCTCTAAGCTTGATATCAATGGTTGATTCCATAATGAAACCTCCCTTTTTGGTTGAAATCCATCACAAAGTAAAAATTATATATTTTATTTCGGTATTTTAGATGTATTTTGTGATGATTTATGATGGAATTATTCTAACACAATGAACTACATAGTTAATATAGAGATGTAGTTTCAATGCATTTTTCCTAAAATTTATTGTGATATCAAAAAGCTTTGAGTTTTTAAAATTTTATATAAAAATCTCTTAAAATCTCACAGAAACTATTTTTCTTATTGAAATTTATTCCTTCCTATTCCATTTGTACTGACGATGAGAGGAGGAATTCCATAATTGAGAGTGATGAGGATGATGAGAAGAATAGTGATCCCCCAAAACATTAGCTTCTATTAAATATCTGGGGTACGGGACACCAAGAATAGATTCTCTTGAAAGGATACATATTAATGGATTTAGATTATTTTATAATGTTCCCATTGCCACTCCACACAGACAAAATAAACCCATCCTCATGTTAAATATTTATAATGAAATACAATGAGAAATCACCTCAACAAAGGGGAAATATATAAGAAAATACTCTTTAAAAGGAATCATTTGGGGTTTCACTATTTTTTAATTAGTATAAGAACCCAGGGAACTAGATTTTGATATCCATATCTAAAAATACATTATAATAAAATATATGTTTGAATAGAATATGGGATTTTCACTAAAATGAGATCTTATTCCTCTAGGTTCATTCATCCTAGATTAGGTGGGTCCTTAGGGGTCCATCAAAGCTGAGATGAATTTAAAAAGTATTTGAACAATGTGTGGATTTACAAATCCTCTTGTGTATTAGGAACTTTATCTCAACCTAACAAGTTATTTATTTCTAAATTTTGTAGAATATGGATACAAAATACTAACACATTCCATTTGGTATATGGATAATTTTAGATATTCATTTGGAATGACTGAATGATAATAGGTAAACTGATCATGGGAGTCAAGTATGATTAATTCATAACTCCTTCATCTATATGGAATGATCCTTAGATGATTACCCCACCCATGAAAGAGATAAAATCAATGGAATTGAATATTTTGTAATTTTATCCTCATCCTAGTATTTATTTTCATTTTCCTAATTGGATCTATATATTTTTCACCTAGAATTGTTATGAGAAATTCACTAGGATACTAAGGAATTTCCTGACCCGCAAAACTCAAAGGCCTATCTGTGCATATTAGCCAACATTAGATGGAAAAATTACTCAATTGGGGTGGGAAAGTTACATATGGGGTTATTCAAATCATGCGACTAGAATACTTCTTGGAAATGTTATTTAGTGACTATTTATTACTAGTATGAGATTCACATACCGGAGCCAATGTTAGAACACTCACTATGGAAGACCAGTTGGAAATTGGGAGTCATGTTTATATGGTTATCCCAATACTAGAGAGACAATACCATCAACTAAGTTTAATTAGAAGGGTGAATTCACCGATGTTTTGGCCCATTTATGGTTCATTGTGGTTGGATAGTGGCTCAATGGTGGCTAAGTGTTTTTAAATGTTATATCAATCAATTTGGCTTGATTTGAGAAATATTTTTAGTTCATTTTTAGAGTTATTACATTATTTTAGGAGATAAAATATGTAAAGGGTATTCTCAACCATTACTATCATTTCATATAAACTACTTAGGAACCTCAAACTAGTACCTTGGTGAATAATTCATTTGACGGACATGTAATAATAGGGTACATTATATATTTTTTGGATGGTGTTTTGGATGTACAGATCAACTATAAGATAATTTTTGAAGGATATTCTCTTGGTTGGTTTGGGACATAATTCCATTGAATTTCTTAAAGTTATACCAAATATATGAATAATGTGTGAAACAAGAAAAAAATTTATAATAGATTATCAAATTTGGCTTATGTTTCCATGAGATGATACGAGACTTTTTATTGGACTTGTATTATGTAGATCAATGAATAATATTTTGAAGACTTATACTATGGCCCCGACTCATTCATATACAAATAGTTAGATTATTGAATTGGTACCCATTGTAGAGGATCCATTGGTGACTACAATGAAGGATAAATGGGTGAAAAACTGAGTGTGTAAGGCTTTGAAATATAATTATTCCCAAAAAACACAAAATTTATAATATTTCAATAAAGGGGTTAATGATTCAATGTTATACTCTAAAACTACAGGTTCAGCTCCCCAGACTAATGAATCACCACCCCAGTTATCAATCCCTACCAGGTTTAAATATATAATGTCTTAGAGGGAGTGATATTCTTATAAGGGATCTATTATTATCAAGGTTAAATGGTGTTTTCTTTAATGTAAGGATATCCTCCTGGCCATATAAAGGTGAATATATTCCACTAAAATTATTTTTTATGATGATCCTAAAATGATGGTTGATGTTCATATCTAGGACCCTGAGGCCTACATCGACTATCTTCATGGAAAAAACATATATTCATGATCAGTACATGAAATGTTGAAGCCTTTCATGAGTATGATAGAAGGAGAAGAAGGTAGTGGAAATGCATACTATGAATAGTTGATAATATTTCCTAATTTATTCCCCATGATATATATATTTGATTATATTAACTCAATATTTCTCTTCATATGTAGTTGAAAAATGTGGCATATTCCCACAATATAAATAATCTTAGGGATTTACATTCCACTCCATGGGTGGGACCTCATAAAGGTCATAATTTTAGGAACAATCTATTATCATAGATGCTAAGGAAATATGTGGTGCATTTAGATTCTTCTCATCCAATGAGAGTGGAATGGTCAAAATTATTTATACCCATCATGACAATGTTTATAGAGTCCTAGAAGGAGTTGTATAATAAGAAAACGAATGTATCCATTAAATAGTTACAGGATGTACTTCAAGTGGAAGAGATTTATTTTCAAGGATTTAGGATTATCAAAACTCTCAATCATATTTATTTTGAATAAAAACCTGAGTAATTTAGTGCCTATGTTTAAGAGATAGATATTTTGATGCACCCTTTCAATTGTTGAGTTTATAGCTATGATCAGGTAAAAGAGATGATAATATTATGGTTAGAAGAAACTAACTCTGAGGAAGAGGTAACATAAGTTTTCATTTCAATTTTTCTCTTTCATTGTTATTGTGATTATCAACCTTTTTTGGGATTTTTAAGTAGTTAAAAACAAATAATCACTTAATATTTCTCTATAACATACCAAAGGGGGAACACATATTGGAGTGCATGTTCTTTCTAATGAAATGGTTTTGTAAAAAGTATCCCTCAAAATAATAGAGTATATACAGGAAATGGTTATGCATCTTTTGGGAGAATTTCCACCTCTAACACCACCACCTGTTTCTCATGTGAGAATATCCTAGTATGAGACCATGAGGAAGAGGAGACTGATGAATCCAGTGGTAGTCATTCCATCAAGAATGACAACATAATGTTATACTTCAGCGCCTAAATTTAAAATAGTTTTGGTGGTATCTTACTAATGATTTAGACTGGGCGGATATTGGAATGAGTTCTACATAATAATGACTACTTATTATCTGAGGGTGTGAAACTAATTTTATTTTAAAAATTCATGTCGTGATGGTACAAATTTCATGTTTGTTAGGATAAAATGATTATTATTCTATATCGATCATTCCTATCAAAAATTTCATATTGGAGAATGAGACAATAGAAATGGAAAATCCAAATATGTCTGCACCCCTGTGAATCATAGTGCTTTCTATACCTAAAGGAATTTCATTGGATGTACTATTGAGGGATACCCAAAGGAGGTCATGTCAATTTTATCAAACATTGTCGAAAACAAGAATAAATTGGTTAATGAAATACCTAGAATAGTGCAAGATCACTGAGAGGGGAGGGTTGAATCATTGATACCATGTTATTTTACCTTTTTATGAATTGCCTCTTTTTTCAATTAAACGTCTGTGGATGGTTAATGCCTTGATCGACTATTCAAATGATGTTGTAAAACAAAATAACCGAAAACATGTATTTATAAGGTTTGGTACAAAGACCTGCTCCTTACCTTTTTTCATTATCCCTAACACATAATCTTTACATTCTTAGAAGATGATTACAAAAATTATTTTGTTAAACCCCCCAGTTACAAGTTGGTTAAACCCCCCAACTTAACTCCTCCTTCTCCTTATTCCAAAAACAGGTTATCCCCCCCCCCCCCACTTCATCTTTTCTCTTTATATGGATTGATCCACTACATGATGATATGAAAATATTACTCCAATAGCTTGTAGGATCTGACTTTTTGGTGTACTTTTTCAAGTAAATTCTATAAATTCTGACTGAATATGTTGGTCTTTATTAGTTACATTGATCATTAGTAATGATTAGGTACATCAATTCATAAACTTATCAAGCTAATAATTCATTCTTATGATAGAAGTCCTGGCCTCACTATGATACGTGAAAGTGGTGCACACTCAATTCATTCTCCACATGTGCATGGGAATGCATAAGTTATATATGATCATGGTTATGATTTTATAGTTCCGGGACAAAAACTTTCCACTCCTTTTCTTCCCCTTATTTCTCTACTTGAGTACACACACACTGTTCATTTTATATCAGAACATCTTTAAACATGAAATAGTATAGGCTTTAGAATTGGTTCTCTTTCTTGCACACACAACCATAATGGGTATATTATCTGTTTTTGTTTGATTTGTTCTTATTCTTCAAGGGCAGTGTATGTGTACACTATCCCTTATGAAATCTCCTTCTTCTCTTCATGAAGCCAAGGGGGAACAAAGGTTCTTATTCTTCATGAAAAGAGGATATGGTCATAGTTTGGATGTCTTGAGGATTTCTCAAACACAAACTCACGAACTAGAAAGGATTTGTGGTTCTGGATGTGTTCACTTAAACAAGGGAGGTGCAATGAACTATCCCTTTTAGGCTTATCGTACCGGATTATTTAAAAAATAGATCAAGAGTGGAAATCACATGTTGAGTTACCATGGATACCTTCTCCTTCATGTATGATTATCTTGACAATATTTTCATTCTTCATAGAAGAAAGGGTTCTGCGAAATGCTTCTGCATGATGCTCTATTCATTCAAGAACAAGAGGGTTCTCTCAAGATATTCAACAACATAGCCTTGGTTGTGGGATCTCTCATTTATAGGTGAGGATGGAAACTTCTATGCATTCAAATCCCTCAAGATATTCCCTTTTAAGTCTCACCTTTGTGTAGCCAAGCATCTCAGATTTTAAATATTCAAATGTGGGATTGAGATGTCCATATCTTGATTTGAATCTATTCAAAAAAACTCCTCAATTATAGGTAGGAAATCACGTGCATGTGATGACAATTACATTAAACTCATCCTATTGAATAGTCTAAGTCCTTGTATTTTTAAATATTCAAACCCATGTGAGTTCCTCAAGATGTAAGTCTCGGGAAGACTGTGCACATGACCTTCTCTTCAGTGCGGTGAGAAAATCATGTTCATGTGATTAGTATTAAACCAGCATTCATGCAGGCTCAAAATTGGATTGCGTTTGTGGCCTTCGCATCTTTGTGTTCTCTCAGCCTCCTAGGAGATCTATGATTTCATGAATGCATGGAAATGAAATTTCTTGCATGGGATTCGTTATGCTCATATGATCCAAATGAGCTCCTCACTGGCTCAAATATTGTCGGAGTGGTGAGTTAGGTGTTCTAGTTCGAGCTCTGTTAGTGGGAGAAGATTGGGTGTCCAGAGGATAAAGATAACCTTAGTGGAGGATCAGACAAATGCAATTAAATTTGTGAGGTGTGATGAGATGCATGGCTCAGATGTGCTAGATTGATCCCGTGATGATTAGACAGTGAAACGCTACTCTGGAATGATATCAACAGTGCAAATGTCTTCTGGGGTTTTTATTCCCATCCCACATTTAATCCTAAACATGGGTTTCTTTCAATTTAAATATCAGGATGTGGCAGATCATTGCCAGATTACTCCACTCCCCCCTTCGGTGTCTCACTGCATCAGTTCTTGAGGGATCACTCTCTGTGCCCATTATGTCGTCGTGCCATCCCCGCATGGTGGTGAGTCTATTGGGTCTCCCATTTGGGCCCCTATGAGAATGCTATCCTGTGTTCCCCATCCATGGTTATGGTTATCCATTCTATCATGGCTGGATGGGGTTTAGCTCAGCCACCCACTAAGTGGTGCGAGCTGCTTCCCTGGTGGGGCTGGCTGGTAGGCTTGCCATAGTCCTCAAATTTTTTATATAAAACCCACATGTACAAATTCATTGGTAAAACCTCAACTATTCGCCATATTCTAAATGAATCATGGAATCAACTATTGCATGGTCTTCCTCAAATGGTGTAATAATGGGTCATAAATTGACACATGTTTTTGAACATAGGACCAGTTCAATCAAACGTTTGTATTCAGTACACTCTAATCAGCTTTAATTCAACCATCCACTCATTAAGCCCATATTTACATGTCGTTGAAAAAAAATTCAATCCCTGGGCTTAGCCAAATCCCTCTTTGATTTTTTTGTAAATATATCCTAGTAACACTCTAAATTGTTTTTTTGATATCTCCTAAGAAAATTATGATAGAGTCAATATGTGTTCCAAGATGTTTAATCCCCCGTATTGGAAATAAAATACAAAGGGGATGGAAACAGGCCGATTCCTCACTAAAGTACAATAATCCGGCATAAACATAAAAAAAATGATCCCCCTCAAGGGATGTATTCACCTCCTTTAATTCCCTGTAAATTAGTACAAAATATCGTGTAAATATTTAGGGAATAAGGTGGGACCTTTTCTTGTTGTTCAAGTGAGAGGAGAAGGCTGAACATGAAGTTTCATCCTTATCTCAACAAACCTCTCTGCTGGAATTACTTTGGTGAAAATATATGCAACTTGATCTTTAATATGAATGTATTCTATCTTGATCTCTCCATCCACCACCTTTTCATTGATAAAATGATATTTGATACCCATATGCTTGGATCTTTAATGTTTTATATGATTTTAAGATAATCTAATGGCACATTGGTTGTCACCTAAACTCTTTTGTGGTTTCTCAGTTACAATATTCAAATATGCTTGCTTCACTAGAATCCAAATCATTTATGTGCCTTCATGGGTAGCTTCCACATACTCTTCCTCATCTATGCTCAATGTTACTGAATTATGCTTCATTCTATACATACTTACATATCATTCTCCCAAAAATAAGGTTCTACCAGAGGTACAATCACCATCCCAATCATAATCTATATACCCCAACATATTCATGACTTCACTATGCTTGTATAAAAAGACCATAGTTTAGAGTTCCTTTCAAATATCATAAAATTCCTTTAACTACTAATAAGTGAGACACTTTTGTATCACTCTGAAATCTGGCACATAGAGTCACTGCATAAGTGATGTCTGTCCTTGATGAAATGAGATAAACCAGGCTTCCAATGATTCTTATGAAATCTTTCTGATCAAAATTGTTTCCATTTTTATCCTTACATAATTTGGTTCCAACTAAAATGGGTGTCAATACCTCCTTTTCATTTTCAATTCTGAATTTTTTCACAAATTCCCTTGAATACTTATCCAATTATAAAAAAATTGAATTTGGTTTTAGGTCAACCTAAAATCTCTGATAATATGTCATCTAACCAAGCACGGACATTTCAAAGTTTCTCTTCATTTGATCTGAAAATTCTCCCCATAGACCTATTTTTCACTAGAAAAAATGATTCCATCCACATATATAATGACAATGAGAGTTCGAGTGGCCATTTCTCTAACATAAAGGTTATTATCAACTCTACCATTGAAAAACATCATATCCCATAGAAAAAATGTAATTTGGAGTTCCTGGCTCTAGGGGCCTATTTTAAACAATACAGAGCTTTTCTCAACCTGCAGACCATGCTTCCATCTTTATCTAGATCAAAACCATCTGGTTTTTTTATATAAAGCTCTTCTTCACGATCCCCATTTAGAAATGTACATTTTACATCCATTTGATAAACCTTGAAATTATTATGTTCTACAACTTCTAATAACATTCTAATGGATTCTAGTCCTGTTAATGGTGAAAAAGTTTCTTTAGTGTCAGTTCCTTCCATTTGTGAATATCCTTTGGATACAAGTCTGACCTTATTTACAGAAACATCCTCTTTCTCATTTCGCTTATTTTTGAAACCCCACTTGGATCCAATAACATTTTTAGTCATGGTTCTTGATAGATGATCCCACGGGGAATTATTTTCAATTTGATTAAGATCCTCATGTATAACTTGTATCCATTCCTCATGCTTAACTGATTCAGCCTCTCTATGAGGTTCATCATGAGAAACAACTATAGTTTGATCTTCAATTCTCAATCTTCCTCTTGTTTTCAATGGAGAGTATTGATTACCAATAGTGTTTTTTGTCTTAACATGTTTCATTAATTTTTTGTATAATTTCCTTTAGTTTTTATCAGCTTCATCATCGTCATTCGTATGTTCATAATTCATATTAACATTGTTTGGATCTTTCACAGGAAGTTTATCATTCTTTTCTTCCATAATCATGCCATTTGATAACAAATTTTCTATATCATCATTATCAGTAAAATCTGATTTGATATTATTTTCAATAATTATGACATCACTACAATCAACTAGCTTGTTCATTCTTTTGTTCTAAAATCTGTAGCCCTTACCACCAAGTAGGTATCCCATGAAGATTACTTCCTCTGCCTTTTCTTCAAATTTTCCAAGATTAATGTATATAATCTTGATGATATAGGGACTTCCAAAAACTCTGAAGTATTTAATAGTTGGTTTTCTATTGTAACATATTTTGTAAGCTATCATTTCTGTTTCTGGTCACATATGTCATATGTTTTGTATATGTATGGTAGTACATACAACTTCTCTCTAGAAAAACATTGAGATGTTGTGTTTAACCAACATAGTTCTGCCCATTTCAACCATGCTTTTGTTCTTTATTTTAGTTACACTATTTTTTTGGAATATATGTTGTGTTGTATTGTTGGATGATTCAATGTTTGCAAATATATCTTTCAAAATAATCAAAAGTATACTCTTTAAGATTTTATGATCTCACATTATTTATTAAGAGGCCAATCTCCTTATCATATTTCCTTCTAAATTTTTTGAACATTGTGGTTGCCTCTAACTTCTCTTTGATAAACATGACATTTTTCATTCGAGTGTAATCATTAATAAATATTATGAAATAAAGATCACATCTTGTAGACATTTGTCTCATTGTCCCACATATGACTATGTGAATAAGTTCAAGGGAACTAGTAGATATAATACACACTCCTTTGTGTGTAATTTGGGACAATTTTCCTTTCTGAAATGTTTCAAAAATTTGAAACCTTTATCTTTTCATTTTGGGAAGATCTCTCACAAAGTCATACTTCCTGATTCTACAGATACTTATTTGACGGATGTAGCCATGTATTATGTTCCATAGATTTTTTTCATCCTTCAAACTCAAATAATAGGAATAAAAATAATCACCAATTTAAAATAGATTTCTAGTGGTCCTCTTTTATTGGGTGATAATTTTTTCATCCTTTCATCTCTTGAAGGCTCTTGAATCCTTTTTGAACAACACCTCATGTTCATAATCCCAAATATGGATCAAAATATGCCAATTCTACTTTAATCCTTCAACCACTTACACATCATTGGAATTCATATTTTTAGCTTCAATTGTTGCCCTTCTAATTCCATTTATTTTCAGAGAATAATCATTTCCAAAGATCACAGCTCCTCCTTCATGATTTTCTCTATTGCTTAAAATTTTTGTATCACTAGTGATGGGTGATGAAAATTCTCTATCATGATTCCATGAATTAGTTTTACTATTGGTTTTCAATGAAACTTTAGAAAAACATGAGTTTTCTTCCATCACTTTATGAATTCTTTTTCCATTATTGACTATGAGGGTTTTTTCTGGAAGAATACTCATGCACTTTTCAACACTATGGCCTTATTGATCACCTCTTCCACACACATCCGCTAAGTAGATTTATTTTTTTTTGAGTTGAAAAATAAAATTAATTTTTATTATTTCATTCATTTTTTCTATTACTCTTCTATTTTCATAATTGACCCCCCTTGTTTCATTCCTCATTTCTATTAGGGACAAGTTATACCTACATAGATATTCATTGTGAAAAAACACTCCATAACACCAGAAATGTCCTCTAAACATTGATCTTCCCTACAGATAAAAACCTTGTCATGAAGATTGTTGTTGTTTTCTTTCCAGATCCTGAGTTTGTCTTTGTTTTGTGGTAAAAAAATCTAATTAAAGAATATCCCTCTTCATTTATATTAAAAGATTATTTCTCACTAGCCATTATGCTCCAAAATCATCTCAGATTTGTTTTTTAACCTGCATTGTTAGAAATAACATATGTATCTTAAGATTTCTCACTAGCCTAGTGTGTGATGATTCTTACTTGACCTCAACAGCCATGATAAAATATTCTCTCACCTTATTCAATATATTCCATGCTTCAAGGCATTTATGTTGGGCAAAAATCCCTCAAGGTAACATTGCAGCATTTTTGGGTTGATTGTGTTTGTTGACAAAGCAGGTTTCCATGGAGAATTGTCGAGTTCCCGAGAAGTTGTTGACATTCCATGTTGACAAAGAACTATGAAAAAGGAAAGGAAGATCTGGAGGCGGTACAAAAGAGCAGTACAAGGCGGCGCCGTTTCCCAGTGTTTGCCAAATTTTTGGGCCTGAAAATCGCCAATGGAAAATGGAGTGATATGTTGTTGGCGAAGGATGAGGAGAGAGAAATGAAGGAGGTGTGCGGAAAAATCAAGCGTGGCGTGCAAAACTAGCGGGTTGCGCGAAATCTTGAAGTGTGGCGCGCAAAACAGCGGGTTGCGCGAAATGGTATTTCGCGCAAAAGATGTTTCAAGGCCGAAAGCTTGAAAATCGGTAAAGGCATGAGGCGCGCGAAATTTTGGAGGCGTGCGCGGAAAATTGAAGTGGCGCGCGAAATAGCGGATGAAGTATTTCGCGCAAGAGGTGTTACGAGGTCCGAAGCTCGTAAAATGGCAAAGGCATGAGGTGCGCGAAATTATGGAGCAGTGCGCGGAAAATGTTTGTGCGCGGAAGATCAAAGCGGATTACGCGCTCAAGGAGGGTTTTTCGCGCGGGGTCGATTTTGCCTATAAATATGAAGTGACCCTCCTCCATTCAGCAGAGTTCAAGACATAGAAAATACCTGAGCTCTGGTGCGCGAAATTGAAGTTTGAAAGGGTGTTGCGCGTAAACTTAAAGTTTGCGCGTAAAGTCAGATTGCGCGAAAAGCAAAGGCTGCGCAGAAAGTTTGAGTTGGCGCGTAAAAGGAAGGTTGCGCGAAAAGTGGATTTCGCGCAAAGGCAGTGAATTGCGCGCAAGGCAGTTTCCAGGCTGCGCGTAAAATTTGGAGGTTGCGCGAAAAAGGAATTTCGCGCAAAGCATAGAAATTGCGCGCAAGGCACCGTAAGGGTTGCGCGTAAAAATTGAGGTTGCCCGGTACATCCGGTGCAAAGTGAGATTCATCTGCGGGTGAAAGTTGGACTTCAACAGAGCATCTACATACAGAGGAAGATGCATTCCTTCATGGAAATGAAGAGACCTACAGGTCTATAAACTGTGAGTGAATCCCTTCCAAGAGCAGTGAGCTTAGGAAGAGGAAGAAGGTGATCCTCTCCACCGGCAGTGAGCCAGAGAGAGAGAAACAGGGAGTGACCCTTGGGAAAGCAGTGAGCTGACCCTAAACATTGTAAAGGCAGTGAGCCTGGGCATAGAAGTGATCTAGCCCGAACATTGTAAACCACAGCTAGTGAAGTTAGTGGATCTTGGTACGAACCGGCAACTTGTCGGCGTATGCTCCTTGGACGTAGCCCTTAGTGGTGAACCAAGTAAAAATCGCTGTGTCTGCCTGGTCGCTTCTCTGCATTGCACTCAAAGCATTATCATCAGATAAACTTGAAAAGAACTGAGCATAGTATACACACAAGAGCAAACAAAGTGACCCTTGTAACAAAGAGGTCAAGATCCAGTGGGGCAGGAAGTATTTTGAAAAGAATATCCATACCCTGATTCACCCCCCTCTCAGGGTACATAGGCTCCTATTGGCCCTAACAATTGGTATCAGAGGGACTGGTTGCTTTTATCAGATTTGTTTGCTTCAACTTTGTGTAGTCGATCAGTGTTGTTGAAGATATTGTTTGCGCTTATCTCTGTCTACCATGGGAAAAAGAAAATCTTCAAAGAAGAATCAGAAGTCGGGTGGTATCCCTCAGTGTGGAAGTGTTTTTGGAAAAAGTGTGATTCAAATAAAAGAATCAAATAGCTTACTGAAGGAATCATGTAGTGAACAGAAAAATGATTTGGATAAATCATACAACAAAAATAATTACTCATTCAAAGATGTTGATGGAATGAGTGAAGAACCTGACTTTCCAAGTGACGTTGGAACCACTGACGATGAAGAAGAAGAAATTGAAGGAAGAATTGATATGCGAGCTGAGTTGGAGGCTGCTCTGGAAGAGATAGATGTTTGGAGGGCCAAAACCAAGAAAGCTAACAAAATTGTTCGCGATGCCAAACTCTATATGCAGCAGCAGGAAGAAGAGAAATCTGAGCTGATGGAAGAAATTCAGAAACTTAATTTATCAACATCAGAGAACTCAGAATCTGTTAGTAAGTATAAGCTGAAGGTTGAAGAACAGAAAAGAGAGATCGATGGCCTGAACAAAAAGGTGGAAGTTGTCCATGGGACTAAAGAATTGGATCAGAAATCCACTGAAGAAATTAATTCTAAAGGCATACAGATCAATGCTCTGGAAACTGAGGTCAACAAGCTAAGATGCTTAAATCAAAGGCTTATCGATATAGTTACTGACCTAACAAAGAAGAATGATTCTCAAGGTGAGGTATTACAGAAGCTGGCTAAAATGAAAGGAAAACAAAAGGCTGATGATTATGAAGAGAATCAAAAGTCAGATGAAGTACAGAATCTGAAAGCTAGAAATGATGATCTAGCAGCACAGTTGTCTGAAGAAGTTCAGAACAATCGAAGCCTTCAACAAGAGAATGAATCTGTCTCTAAATCTGTTTCTGAGGAAAAATTAAAAGTAGTGAAGAAAAGTGCAATGGTGGAAAAGCTCACACAGGAACTAGAAGATGAGGTGAGTAATGGGAAGCTTCTCAAGAAAGAACTGGATGTCCAACTTGAATCAAGGGATACGAAGATTAAAAAGTTGGAAGAAGATCTAGAATTAGTAAAGAAGGATGTGGAAAAATCTAATGCTAAAGGAATGCCAAAAATGAAGGATGCCTTACACTTGCTATTTGATCATCCTTCGACAAGTGATGATAAAATGAAGAATAGGTTTGCTATTTCTGAAGAGAAACAACAGAATATTTTCTCAGCTCAAAGACCAGCAAGTTTCGGAAAAGCTGGTATCGGATTTGATGAATCCCCTCCCGTGCAAGATAGAAAGAGAGCTATGAACAGTTCTAGATGGGAAAGAAATCCTATAGGTGCTGGAGATAGGCCTAAAAGGACAGATACAAAAAGCAGTGATGACATGTGCTATTTTTGTGGGATTCATGGCCACACATCAAGCTTCTGTTCAGAGGCTCTGGAATACATCTCAGGGTGTGAAAATAGAGACATTACTAAATCTGAGAATAAGAAGAAGCGTCATGAGAAATCAGAGAGAGGAGTCTCTCAGAGGAAAGCATATGTTAGATGCTATTACTGCGGAAGAATGGGACACACAATGAGTATGTGTCAGGAAGCTCAGGAGCCCAATATCAAAAGAAGAAATAAAGGGGCATCAACATCTCAGCAGAGAGATGATGAAATGAGGTATGTCTTTGAGGGAAAATGTTTTATATGTTCTCACTATGGGCACATGGCGAGACATTGCAGTAAGAAGAAAGCAGGAAAGGGAAAGGAACAAGAAAAGAGATCTCCACCACAAGAAGTGTACAAGAAAGAAGCCTGTACTGGGAGACAAAGTGGTAAGGAGAAGAATAGGCTTAAAGCCTCGGGGAAATCACATGGAGCTGAACGAAAGTTGTATCAGTCACCTCCTCTAGCGTGCTCACAACAACTCTCAAGGAGAGAATGTGAACAAACCTGGAAGATTAAGGGGAGATCTACTCCAGTTGTGATAAAGAAGAATGAACGTTCAATGGAGGACCCACCACCAATGCAAAATAGGGTGGCGACTCATAAATCTGATAAAAGGCAGATAATCAAAGAATGCATTGCAAAATTCGCCCCGCAACGAGAAGTGGAAGAAAAAGGCAGATCCCTGCAATGGACAAAGAAGACGGGGAAGATGACAAGAAAGGAGATTCCTGCATCGAGAAACAATCAAGGGAAATGGAATTTCAGTAGAACATCAAAGACCAAAATGTGTACCAGTTGGTCTAAACCTCAGAATGTGAGAAAAGAATGCCTAGTCATATGGCCAGAACAGTTGAAGTTGGCTAGGCAGCTAGAAGAAGCAAGGAAAGAGTGTGATACTCTTCAAGAAAGAATCAAATGGTTGACCCATCAGGATCAACCACAATCCTCATCTTGAGGAATTTGGAAGAGACCCCTCTCCCTATATATTTAAATTCTATTAACTGATGATTCATGTGTTTCAGGTTTTAGGGAGATACGATCCATGGGGTAGTGGCATATAAAGATGCGAAGTGGAGAAGTGATTTGCTCTAGAATTTCAATTGATTCAAATCAGGTACTAGAGTTGAAGAAGAAAAGATGCAACTGAGCACAATTAAAAGTGATTGTGTTATTAGCTTTATCTCTTGTTTCCTACACCGAGTTCCAACTCAGTAGGCTTAGAGATTTTGTTAATGGCTCAAATTTGAGTGGAAGATGAGAACAAATGATGCAGGAGGAAAAGACGTGTTATGGGTCTAAACTATTGGGCCTAACAACTGGAAGAGTTGCATAACACAGGGGGAGCATTCAACAACAAAATCAGATGCCAGATCCATCAAGGAAATAATTGGATGACCCAGCTCAAGAGTTGTCTATCGAGAGAAGACATACTATGAGAGAAGCAGCAGTGATCAAGCATTTCATGCTTATTTAATTTGATCTAACATTGTGGTATCAGCTGACTGTTTTTCAGGATACCAAGAAGCTGCGAAAAGTAGCTGAAAGAAATGAAGCCACTGAAAAATGAGTCAGTGAACAATTTCCTGACGAAAGTGTTGAGGAAGAAAGCAACACAGGGGGAGAAGAAGTGGCTGAGGGTGACTCAGAATAAGATACTGATGATGAGTACAAGGATGTAAAATCCTTATCTGCACAAAATACAAAGAATCGAGCTGAAATTGACAGGCAGACTATCATCAGTGATCAGTGAGATCCAGTTCAGACAAAGAGAATGAAATCACTACAGCAGACATCATTACTATCTCAGGTTGAGTCGAAATGCTTTGCTGATGTAGCTGAAGATGAAAAACCGGGATCATGCCATGAATGAAGCGATAGGTCAGAATTGAGAAGAATCAGACCTGGGAAATTGTTTCGAGGACAGATGATAAAAACTTCATCAGGACAAAATGGGTCTATTTAGACAAGATGAACGAAGATGGTACAATGATTCGAAACAAAGCACGACTGGTGTGCAAAGCATACACCCCAAGAGAATGGTACTGAAGGCTATATCAGTATTTGAAGAAGATTGGTTTTCAGTGTGGGGGATTTGATTACAATCTTTATTTCAACAATAATAGTAATCAAAGGATGGTGAGGCTGGTCAAGGAAGAAGACATAATATTTGGAAGATCAGATGAAGCATAGTTACACAAGGAAGGAATGGAACATTCATTTCTCAATCTAAATATGCCAAGGAGGTCCTGAGAAGGCTTGGAATGGAAAATTCCAAGGAGATGAAGACTCCGGTGGCTACCCGGATGAAATTATCAAATGATGAGGATGGCAAGGCAGTTAATATCACAGAATACAGGCAAATCATTGGAAGTCTGTTGTACTTAACCGCAACAAGGCCTGATATTGTTTTCGCCACATGCCAAGCAGCGAGATATCAGAGTAATCCCAAGGAAAGTCACATGCTCGCAGTGAAAAGAATACTTCGGTATATTAAGGGCACGGTGGACTTCGGCTTGACATACAATGACAAATCTCAGACAGAGTTATTGGGGTACACTGATGCAGACTGGGCCGGTTCAACAGATGATAGAAAATCAACATCTGGAGGTGCATTTTATCTTGGCGGACTATGTATTGCTTGGTTGAGCAAGAAGCAGGATTGCATTTCATTAAGCACCGCAGAAGCTGAGTATATTGCGGCCACTCAAGCATGCACACAGTTATTGTGGATGAAGCAGCAGCTTGAAGATATGGGAGTTGAAGTGAAGTCTCCGATCGGAATCCAGTGCGACAACTCAAGTGCTATAAATCTTAGCAAAAATCCCGTCCATCATTCAAGGACAAAGCACATTGAGATTAAGTATCACTTTATCAAGGAGAAGGTTGAGCAGGGGATCGTGAAGTTTGAGTATGTGCCTACAGAACTACAGGTTGCAGACATTCTAACAAAGGCCTTACCCAAGGAAGCTTTTGAGAGGCATCGACTGGCTCTGGGAGTTCAGTCGACTCCCTGCACTTGAAATAGTGGGGATGTGGACCCCCCTCCCCCTCTCCCCGAGGTATGGTGTGTTTTTCCCTAATGCGCTGATATGTGTTCTCTACTATGTTACAGACTACAAAGGCGTGACCTTTGGGTTCGTTGACAAAGGGGGAGAAAAGTGCTTGACAAGTGCTTGACAAAGGGGGAGAAAAGTGTTAGTTCAAGAGAGAAAATAGTGCGGAGATTTGATAAATCGTAATTGATACGGGGAGAAGCTGACAGGTGGAGCAGCCAGAAAGGGGGAGCAATGAGAAAGGGGGAGAGATTTTTAAATCTGACGATGCTAGACGTGATCGATCAAATCATAGAAATCACGACAGCTGAGGATCGTGATAAAAGCAGATCAGTGGTGTTGGAATGGTGTGAGACGGTGTCCAGCTATCAACAATTGGTATCAACTTAAGAATTCACCAATTGGTATCAGTGTGGTTCAACAACTGGTTTTATTTTAAGAATTGGTATCAGGGTGGAATCGACAATTGGGGTCTGACATGAAGTGATTCATTGATGAACTTTTCATACTACTCTTGTTTCTCACGCCGAGCATTGCTCATGTGGGCTTAGAGTACATGT
Source organism: Viscum album (assembly GCA_963277665.1). Taxonomy (NCBI): domain Eukaryota; kingdom Viridiplantae; phylum Streptophyta; class Magnoliopsida; order Santalales; family Viscaceae; genus Viscum; species Viscum album. Next base: position 1,038,607,808 of record OY728123.1, on the reverse strand, counting down.
TAAGTGAATCCTTGAACGCTATCATAATCGCAAGAGGCGAATGGTGGTAGCAGCTGGAAGAAGACTCAGTGAGGTATCAAAGTGCAGAAAATATTTCTGAGCAGAGTTGTGAAGAGTTGTCAACAAACCCAAAGGGGGAGATTGTTGGGCAAAAATCCCTCAAGGTAACATTGCAGCATTTTTGGGTTGATTGTGTTTGTTGACAAAGCAGGTTTCCATGGAGAATTTTCGAGTTCCTGAGAAGTTGTTGACATTCCATGTTGACAAAGAACTATGACAAAGGAAAGGACGATCTGGAGGCGGTACAAAAGAGCAGTACAAGGCGGCGCCGTTTCCCAGTGTTTGCCAAATTTTTGGGCCTGAAAATCGCCAATGGAAAATGGAGTGATATGTTGTTGGCGAAGGATGAGGAGAGAGAAATGAAGGAGGTGGGCGGAAAAATCAAGCGTGGCGCGCAAAACTAGCGGGTTGCGCGAAATCTTGAAGTGTGGCGCGCAAAACAGCGGGTTGCGCGAAATGGTATTTCGCGCAAAAGATGTTTCAAGGCCGAAAGCTTGAAAATCGGTAAAGGCATGAGGCGCGCGAAATTTTGGAGGCGTGCGCGGAAAATTGAAGTGGCGCGCGAAATAGCGGATGAAGTATTTCGCGCAAGAGGTGTTACGAGGTCCGAAGCTCGTAAAATGGCAAAGGCATGAGGTGCGCGAAATTATGGAGCAGTGCGCGGAAAATGTTTGTGCGCGGAAGATCAAAGCGGATTACGCGCTCAAGGAGGGTTTTTCGCGCGGGGTCGATTTTGCCTATAAATATGAAGTGACCCTCCTCCATTCAGCAGAGTTCAAGACATAGAAAATACCTGAGCTCTGGTGCGCGAAATTGAAGTTTGAAAGGGTGTTGCGCGTAAACTTAAAGTTTGCGCGTAAAGTCAGATTGCGCGAAAAGCAAAGGCTGCGTAGAAAGTTTGAGTTGGCGCGTAAAAGGAAGGTTGCGCGAAAAGTGGATTTCGCGCAAAGGCAGTGAATTGCGCGCAAGGCAGTTTCCAGGCTGCGCGTAAAATTTGGAGGTTGCACGAAAAAGGAATTTCGCGCAAAGCATAGAAATTGCGCGCAAGGCACCGTAAGGGTTGCGCGTAAAAATTGAGGTTGCCCGGTACATCCGGTGCAAAGTGAGATTCATCTGCGGGTGAAAGTTGGACTTCAACAGAGCATCTACATACATAGGAAGATGCATTCCTTCATGGAAATGAAGAGACCTACAGGTCTATAAACTGTGAGTGAATCCCTTCCAAGAGCAGTGAGCTTAGGAAGAGGAAGAAGGTGATCCTCTCCACCGGCAGTGAGCCAGAGAGAGAGAAACAGGGAGTGACCCTTGGGAAAGCAGTGAGCTGACCCTAAACATTGTAAAGGCAGTGAGCCTGGGCATAGAAGTGATCTAGCCCGAACATTGTAAACCACAGCTAGTGAAGTTAGTGGATCTTGGTACGAACCGGCAACTTGTCGGCGTATGCTCCTTGGACGTAGCCCTTAGTGGTGAACCAAGTAAAAATCGCTGTGTCTGCCTGGTCGCTTCTCTGCATTGCACTCAAAGCATTATCATCAGATAAACTTGAAAAGAACTGAGCATAGTATACACACAAGAGCAAACAAAGTGACCCTTGTAACAAAGAGGTCAAGATCCAGTGGGGCAGGAAGTATTTTGAAAAGAATATCCATACCCTGATTCACCCCCCTCTCAGGGTACATAGGCCCCTATTGGCCCTAACAATTTATACTGAGTCATTGATAGTTCTTCTTCATTGAGGTGAATATTTTCCTCAATATATTTTACAATCTTTTCCATTTCAACCACCTTTAGTTTGTTCCATTTTATATCTTCAATATAATAGACTTCTATCATGGTAAATTCTTCCTATTCTTTAGTTGTATTTTCTGTTTCTTTTAATAACAATCTATTATATTTATTGAGCTTTCTTTTTTTCTCAAGACAAGATTTTAATTCATTCTTCAACATTTGTTCTAGATCTGTCCGTTCACTTTATTCATCTTCACTTATAAAAGTATCAAACCCTTTTTCCACATGATCCATGAAATTAGTTTCATCTTCCCTTTGGATGCCTGATGTATAGTCTACATATTCTTCTTTTCTAACAAATCTTCTTCTTTCACCTGGAAAGAACTTTTTCTTTCTTCCACCAAATTTGATTGAATCTTTTGAGCTTATACCCCATTAATTTTTCTATGGTTTCTCTTCATTGATCTTTGGTGTATGAAAAATTTTATTAGGAAAATTAACAGAAAAGTGTCCAATGTCATTAAAGTTGTAGAATCTTGGTTGTGGATTTCCTATACCCTTAAACTTTCCTTTCATTAATCTCCTCGATATAAGAGCAATGATTATGTTGTATTCTTCATATTTATCTTCATCATAGAATTCACATTATTAGAAAACTTCATCATATCTAATTTTAAGTTTCCTCATAGCCTCAAAAGCCATCTCATCTGTCATCTTTTTCTTAAAAAATGGGATCTTTCGCATTTAATACGCAATGATAATGTTATGTAATTCAACCAAAGAAAGATCATATCTATCTTCCAAATATGATACTTTAGGATCAAAATTGACAGTAAAATTTCTCATTAGTATTTTGACAATATTTGAATCAAACAAATTTTCTCCAAATCCCCAATTATTACTAAAAATCTCATTGAATCTTGTGAAATAATCATCAATGGTTTCTTCTTCACCCATCAGGGCATCTTCAAATATTCTCCTCCATATTTGGAATTTCGATTCCTTGACACTTATGTTTCCTTCATAGATACTTTCCAATTTTTTCTAGATTTATCATAACCTTTTTTATGAATTCTATTATAGAGACATCAAAATAGAAGTTTGAGATTTTCCATGGATTTCCATATTTCTTTTCTCTATGAAAGTCATAACAGTTTCATTAACAATAAGAGGGAATCAAAAAGTGGTTGCATCTCTAACTTCAAGGCCAAGAGATTGAAGACAAGGTAATATCATATTCTTCCACGAATGATAATTCTTTCCATCAAATGTAGGAACACCCCTGATATTAATAAAATTTTGATTATCCATCTTCTCAATGTAGTAGATCCTTATAGAGGGTTCCTGGCTCTGATTCCAATTGAAATACCTAGAATAGTGCAAGATCACTGAGAGGGGATGAGTGAATCAGTGATACCTAGTTATTTTTAATTTTTTATGAATTCCATACCTTTTCAATTCAACCTCTATTGCTGGTTAGTTCATTGATCCAATCTTCAAATGATTTTGTAAAACAAAATCACATAACACAGGAATTTACGAGGTTTGGTACAAATACCTACTTTTTGTTCTATTGGTCATTGTCCTAAATATGGATTATATACTTTATAAGAAGATGATTACAAACAATAGTTGGTTTATCCACCCAATTACAAGTTGGTTAAACCCCTCCCCCCCAACATCACTACACCTTCTCCATCTTCATGAAACTAAATATGCCTTCTTGCATCAAATTTTCTCTTTAGATTGTTTGATCCATTGTAGGATGATATGAAAATATTCTTCCATGTTCTTTTAGGACTTGACTTTCTCTTGTAACTTTTCATGTAACTTCAAAAAAATATGATTTAATATGTCGATCTTTATCAATTACTCTTGTGATTAGTAATGATAAGATATCTCAATTCATCAAATGTTCAGGCAGATAATTATAACTTATGACTACAATCCTGGCCTCAATACGATGTGTGAAAGAGGTACACACTCAATTCTTTCTCCACATGTTCATGGGAATGAAAAAGTTTATATATGATCTTTGTTATGATTTTATGGTTCCCAAGCACAAACTATCCACTCCATATTTCTGTACTCGAGTACAAACAATATTCATTTTATATCTGGTATTCTTCAAACCCGTATGTGTACAAGCATTAGAACTGGTTCTCCTTCTTGAACACAAAACCTGAGTGAGTATATGCTCGGTGGGTGCATGATTTTATCTTCTTCTTCATGGTAAATGAATGTTTACACTATCCTTTAGGTAATATATTTCTTATTTTTATGAAAAAGGGGATCATCGGTTCTTCTTCTTCAACATTATTATTTGGAAAACCTTTTATGTATATAGGACATGATAAATTTTCTTAAACACATCATATGGTTATAAAACAATGTATGTCTCTTCCAAATTCATCATGAAATCAACTATTTCATGGTCATCTTCAAATGGTGTAACAATGTGTCATCTAGTGACACATGTCTTGATATATAGGACCAGTTCAATCAAACATCTGAATTTAGGACACTCCTATAAGCATTACTTCAACCATAAACTCATTAAGCACATATTGACATTTCATTGACAACAAATGAAATCACTAGTCCCAACAAAAAATAATGCGACCAGGGATCCCAATATAGGGTTTCTGAAATCCTTGGATCAAATCACATCAACACTACCATAATGGTGTTTTGAGAAGGTTGTTAAATGTGAAGGGAAGAAGAAACTATATTAAACTATAGAAAATATTACTGTTATCAAAATTATTTTCTAAAATAATCATAATTTTTTTCAATAACTGGCATAAATAACTTCCTCGTGTAGAATTGATCTCATTCTAATAGAAGGAACAACATCAATAAACTAATATACCAAAGGCTAGGGAATGTTTGATTTAAATATCGTTCCATGTTCATTAGTAATCATTCTTGTAGGTTTAGTGCCAATATGTAACCTATTATAGGTCACAGATTTAGAAAAATTTGAAACTAGTAATTATAATTTTATGTGTGCCTTTTTTTAATAAGGCTGGTTACCTAGGGATTCACCATGATTTTTTTTGATGATCGGTGTAAATTCTATTTTATATATTTTGATAGAGATTAATTTGGAATTATTTATTTAAGGATGCCATCTAGGATTATCATTATAAAGGGTTATATAGCCCTCACTATTTCTAACAATGAGCTGCTGAAAACTATAGAAGTTAGTATATTAGCTAGTGGATATAAGAATTTTTAATCTATTTTTATCACATTTATTTATCTTTTTGTCACTAATTACTCTTAATGTCAATTCCTGGAATAATGAAACAAAAATATAAAGTTCAAGATATTGTCTCCACATCCCAGTTTGCAGATATTGCAAGGACATAGTTTTATAACAGTATTATTCTAATGGATTTGAGACTAGATTATCTCTAATCGAGCTATTACCTAAATATGTCATATATTTCTAGAGTTATTATGTATGAGATCTAGAAAATATCAAAAAAATTCATATTTCATAGTGTAATATATAAAAAGATACATGGAAATCGATATCTCATAACCCATTCCATGATTACCAATGAAATTTCCCAATATCCATTGTATATTATCGCTGCTTGGATATAGAGGTTTTAACTCCCATATCATATTTACAAAGGTAAAAAATGTGATTACTGCACCAGAGAAAGTGAGAGTTCAATAATAAAAACTAGATACTCTAGAGTCCATGAGACATTTTATTATAGAAAAATATATCCATCATAGTGAAGCCACTAAAAATTATTAGTTTCCCATATGATGATATGGTCAAGTTGTATAAATGTGGACCCTAAGAGAATTGTTTCATCATGTGTTAGAATAGATTTACTGGGAGTTAGATCATCTCAATTTATAATTGACCAACATTGAATTTGTGGTTGATGGAGAGTAAAAATTAGTAGAGGAGGTTGAGAAGGAATGTTTTTATTCCACTTAGTGGGAATATACACTACAGAATGATGTGGAAAAATAATTCCCAACATTTAATCTGATATTCCATGTAATACTAGATTCAAATCAAGAAATTATTCAACTACAATAATCCATTATGTTTTCTCTATAATATAAATATTTTTTATGTGGGGGAGAATATGTGATTTGGATGTTACCCTCAGTCATATGTTAGTAATTAAATTAAAAAATATTTTTTTCTTAGTAATCTATCACTTATCTCATCCTGATAATTATTTCAAAATAACTTGTAATGCTTTAAAAACCAATATCAAGATATAATGGATCATCCAACCACTAAATTCTAGAAAACAATTCTATTTATAATATCTAAATAATTGAGTAAGAATGAAATCTTCCTAGGAGTGGCTCATAATCATTTATAATTATAATCTTTTATCACCAAAACCCATGAGTTTTTCATTTTTATGGATTATCTACAATTTTTATTTTTCATAATTTTATGGAATTATTAGAACTAATAAGTCCGTAATGGAATAATTCGCACGAAAGTACCTAAAAAACCATAATTTTTTACATTTTCTAAGTCTATATGGTAGTCCCTATAAATTTTGAGTCTTTTATGTCATCAGACTAACTTTTTCTTAATCCAAATACTTAATAAACATTGGACACATCATATATTTTTTTAGGTTTTCCTTTACAGTTTTTTGATCCAAAATGTTTTTTGACTCTTCAATTTTAATCGATAAATTTTTCCTAGACTTTAAAAAGAATGTGTCAAGAAATCAGTGATAATTTGTTTTCAGAATCCCATTTGTAGTTTTTCATTCTACTGAGTCCAATGTCTATTTCATTTGGAAGTTTATATAAATTCAATTTAGATCGCTATAGTTGATGTTTAGGGTCTAACAACATTCATGCGGTTGCTATAGTTTAAGGTTAATTAAATTTGACTAGCAGTTTAAGGAGAATTATTCAATAGAACAAATAATGTAGACCTAATTTGAATTCACAAAGTGTGATATTATTGATGTTGGAAACCTAAAATATTGGTATACATATTTCAAAGGCATGATTCCCAATCAGACTATGCCTCTCCTTTAAGGATGTTGAAGATACATTAACCAATAGTGTTATTGATCTTGAAGATTTGAACTCAGGTGTAACAAATAATATACATATTTTTGATTAAGTAGAAAAGATAATTAATTATATTTTCATGGATCTTAGACACTATTCATATATGGTTTAAACTCACATGATAAAGAACAGTTAAATTTATCATATGGAACATTTGATCTCTATCTTGGAAATGGGTGTGATACACAAGTGTGTAACATCGATAGTTCTACCACTAATGGAGTATTTGGATTAGGAATTATGTAATTCATAACTCATATAGATTAAACCACGATAGATGGAGTGAGACATGTTTACCGGGAATGGAAACAAACCATGTTCAAAAGATAGATTCGACTACAATAGTGTTACGGCGTATATGGATTAAAGGACCTTCTCCTCAAGACATATATGCCTTTAGTCGATGGACCATATTAAGGGCATATAACTATATCCATATCCATGTAATATTATGTCGAGTTAAATCGAAGTGTTCTTTGGTTTTTAATTCTCTATTAATCATTACCATTAAATGGTTATAGAGGATTTGAACACTTATATCATGGATTAGTTTTTAGATAAATCGATATTAAATAATTATTAAAAACCCTTGGTAATTATATCACTATGTATGAAACAAATATTCAAGGATGGACGATATTGTCTGATATTATTTCGATGAGGGTGTGAACATAGTTTGTGGTCATGGTGCATGGAAAATTTTGAAAATGATGGACCAAATGGGGTTTATGTTTTGGAATGTCTAAAATTATAATGAACATGAAATGAAAACTTCATAAATCATTACATGAGGTTCTTAGGTCTGTAAAAGGTGGTATGGCATAGTTAGATAAAAAATAACCAAACAAAAAATTTTAGAAGTGGATTACATGGTGATATTTTTAAGGTATACGAGAGTTAGAGGACCTTCTCCAAAGGATGAAGATACTTATAGCAAACATGCCATATTAGGGGCATATATATAGATCCATATAAGAATAATAGTATGTAGAGTCATGAAAAATTTCCCTTTGGATTAAATATATTTTTCACCGATATGCATGTAATGTTTATGATAATCTTAGTTTCTCAAGACACAATGTGTGGTTTACCAAAAAAGAGATGTTCAGATTGAGTATTGGAGGCATATTGACATGAAAGTTTTAGGATTTATTTGTTGTGATCTTATTAAGAGGTTGGGACTAAAACCCATCTGAATATCATATGGAATTTCATGTATATATTGAAAATTAAATGCATTCTTAGCCAATGAATTTTCCAGTTTGAGATAGTCATGTGTTTTTGGATGATACAAGTGGTTTGGTTGGGTTGGAGTTATAAAAAAACTACAAAAATCATTTTATTCATTAAAATATGGGTTAATGTCTTAAATTGGTGGATTATGACTTCTGTGAATTAAAGATGAAGAGCGTAAGATGGGTTTACTCCATATGAAATGGAATCACTCTATAATTTAATAAATCCCTATAAACCATGTTTTCAGTAGAAGATGATATTTTGAATGTTTTTTTGGATTAATACTTCGTTTTGTGGCATAAGTTTTTAGATATTTGGATTTAATGAAATAAATAGTGATTTTAGACCATAAATTAGGCCCCTTACAACCTTTTTGTATCTATTATTTGACCTATTCTTTTATAGCTTATTTTTCTCTCCTCTCTATCTCTACCTCTCTCGTTTTGTGCAAACCCTAGGCAGTTTCAGAGATATTCCATCATCTTTCCTCTTTCTTCAATATGTGGGTTTTGGTTATCAAGTTTGAAAAATTAGTGGCGATCTATTCCCACTTATCCACATATTTTCCCTTATTCTTCTCTCAGGGTTTAAATGTGGTGTTTTTTTGTTTTGTTTGAGATGTGTTCGGATGTGTTTTTTCAAACCCATTAATGCGGTGTTGTTTAATCCATGGTTTTTCTTCTGAAGTTGTGGAATGTGGGTTGTTTCTTCATTTCCATGAGGTTTATAACACCACCATAAATATTGTTTGAGGCAGGGGATCCTCATTATCAACTAATTACATGTTATATGAGAGATTTACTTGATTTTTCTTTTCTTTGGGTGGATATTAATGGTCATCATAATAAATATAATTAATTTATATAAATGAAATTGATGGGTATATGGATATATCACATGCTTTTAAACTTTCATATATGTTGTTGATGTTATATTACATGATGGTTTCCAATTCTTAAAATAATGGTTGTTGGGAGCCTTGTTTTCCTTGTAGAAGATATACAATGAGACACTTTTTATGTTGTTGTGGGGTTACACCATGAATAAAAGGATAAATAATTTATATTTTGATAATTATTTAGTTTCCAATAGAAAATTATTCTATTTTAATAATATCAATGATAAATAGGGATTTAATGAAATTAAATCCATTGAATAAATTATAGATGATGGGATGTGTTATTTTTTTGTGATTGGTCATGTTGAGTTTTCCATTTAGGTTTGGGATGTTGTGAGGTGGGGGTGATTACCGGATGGGTTTTGTAGTATGAATGGTCATTATGTGAAATGGTTTGGTTGGCATTTATGTGTTATGGGAAGATGTCTAATGTGGTGTACTATGGATGTGATGTGGGAATTTGTTTGATAAGGTGTGCATAAGATGTGATGTGGTTAATTGTGTGATGTGGTGCAAATATTCTATGGTGTTAAGTAGTGCTGAAATGTTGGGGTGATGCATGATTTTTTGTGTGGTGATTTTTCTATGAGATGTGGTTGATATGTAAATATGTGGTTCCTCAGGTGACTTGGTTTGTCCAATGTTTCATGATGATGGTGGTGGATGTGAGGTGTTGTGGTTAGGGTGGTGTGAGATGGTCCAGTTGTAGTGTGGCATGGTTTTTTAGTTTCCTAGTTATCTATGGAATATGTAGTGATGATAAAATGAAATGAAATATTTAAATAAATAAATGATATGGGATGTAACTTGATGTGTGGTAAAATGGATTAAATGAATTGAATGATAATTAAATAGGTGTTTGTAATGTTAAATTGAATGGAAAAATGAATTATTGTAATGGAACCTATAACTGAAATACGAAATGTAGTATGGACTATGTGGTTTTTGTATGATGTGTTTCATATAGTCATGGAAGTGGTTGTGACAGTGTATGTGTTGTATGGTGGTGGTTATATGGAATGTACTAGTGAAGTTGATCTGAACATATAGTTTAGGTGTGGTGGGATATATATATATATCATGAATCTTTCTGTTATTTACATATGCACGCCACTCGAGTCAAATAAACATACCAAAACATAGATGTTACAGGTTACAAAGGTTTTCCCCAATATCCACGATGGTGGTAAAACATATGGTTGGATACCCCTCTTCCTTGAACTTCCTTTAATAGTGATGAACCACGTGTCTTCGAGTGAGATGTTATGTGATATATTTTTTTCTTATATTTAATAAGGAAGTTGTGTGATATGATATATGGTGGGAGTCATTCCTAGTGAGAGGAGGGAATGAGGTTGACTTCCTATTGGTTCATGGTACCCTACTTCTCCAGTTATATGATGTGGCTATGTGAAATGTCCCATGTTTATTCCGGTGAGATTTTCATTGATTACCAATGTGTTTTTTTGGGTGAGTTGAGATGTAATATTGTAGTTATGTGAAGTGATATGTTTGGAATGAATGGCATTATAGGAAATTTGACGTTGGGGCCTTAGAGCATTAAATCAGCAGGGAAGAGGAAATGGGGATCCTTTCATTGACATGATATCAATATTAAATTATTATATTTGAATTTTGATTTGGTGAGTGATCCATGGTATGTCTGAGTTTGTTAGTTAACCAGGTTAGATACGTTTTGGTTCTACTATTTTATTTCTATTGTATTAATATTCACTTTTCACATTTACACTTTGGACCTTATTTATGTCCCTACTGAGTATACCGGTTTTGCTCACCCTACATGTATATTTTTTCATGATTTTAGAAGGAAATTGCAGACCATGTTAGACATTAATAGATGAAATAATGTTATTGTTTATTCATTGTGGTATATTGGTCTTTTAGGTATATATTGGATACATTACATGTATATGATTTATTTCTTCATTCATTCTGGGATGATTTTATGTTTTTCATTTATTTTATCCTCTAGGTTTTTTTGGTTGTTTTCTTTCCAATATTCCAATATTGTTTTATATTATTGAGGTCAATTCATCTGATATACATTATATTTTTTTATACTCATTGTTCTATTCTTCAACAAGGGGCACACTGGAGAAAGGAAGCATGGGGGGTAATTATTTCACTTCCTTTATTGTAGTTGTCTAGGTGGCAGGGTTTCCTGAAAAGGTGGTATTAGAGGATTTGGTTCAGAGATATAATGTAATTTTTTTCAAAGCACTATGATGATTTCATGGGTTGGTAGTGACATGGTGCTGGTTGATCTTTATTGTTGACATAGTCTACAGAGATTGGATATGACATGAGATTTTTTGTCCCCTCGTGATCCGGTGCATAAAATCTATGATTAATAAATGAAAAAATGTGGTGGACCTATTTTTAGAGTAGAGACCTACGATAGGTAAATGAATCATGATTTGTTGTCTTTGTTTCTGAATTTTTCTGTTTTTTGAATATAAAATGAATTAAAAAATTAATATTTGACAAAATTCCATGCCATATTTCTTTATATGTTTTTCTTGATTTCCATGAATAGATCGTACCAGTCATCTATGGGTATCTCTAGTAGTCAATATTCAATAGTCTGATCTGATAGATCATCAGAGGGTTTACCCGGAAGAGGAGGATGAGTTTTGGTAGAGACCCATTCATTCCTTTATGTTGTAAAGTTTAAGGATATATGAGGGGAGTGTCTCATATTTGGAGACAGATAGCTGACTAGACGTGATCAAGAAAACTTTTGATCTAATCCATGCATGGGATGTGTTTTGGTTCCATTGTTAGTCAGTCAAATGTGGGGAGTTGTGTGTTATTGGGGGATGTTGGTTCTCAATGACTGTAAGGAGAGAAATGTGTTGGGGCGTAGAATTTGAGTGGGATTTTAATTTATAATTTCATTAATTGATTCTGAATTTATTAAATCATCAAGATTTTCTATCTCCATTGTAGGGGATCTTGAGTGTCCCAGATCATGGGTTCCGGTTCAATGAACTTTTGTGTTCTCCCAAGATATTTTTATAGAAGAGGAGTCTAGAGTGCAGTATTTATAAGAGGATTTTTTCCCAGTGATTTGGTATGTGGTCACAGAATTTATGCTTTCAAAGAACTTTGATGTGTTAAAAATATATGAGGATATCAAGTGGATTCATTCCATGGGAGTAGAGCTTTGATAGAGTGGCTAACATGGGGAGTTCATTGTTTATTTATGTTTTCATAATGGTCGTAGGCTAGTAGATTCTATATTATTATAGCTGGTGGTGGATGCTTTGGTTCAATATGTTCCTTGAATTAGGGAGAAGTTCAAGGATATTTTTTAAAAGAAGGTTATGGGACTACCCCCTCAATGGGATATTTAGTTGGGGATAAAGATTTATCTTGGAGCATCCTTGATTTTTATTGTCCATTATTGGATGATACCTATAAAGTTATGTGTCTTAAGGTCATAGGTGGATGATCTGATGGAGTGGGGTTTCCTCCAACCCAATGTGTTGTCAATGGGGGCTATAGTGTTGTTAACCAAGAACGAGGATATTAGTATGAGGTTTTGAATTGACTACTACAGTTTAAATCAGGTAATTTTCAAAAACCATTTACCCTTCAGAGAATCGATGATATGTTCGACCAGTTGAGAGGGTCATGTTGGTTTTCTATGGTTGATCTATGATCAGGATACCACTAAATTAGGGTGAAGAATAAGGATATCCAAAATACTTCCTTCATATGAAGGTATGAGGAATTCATGTTTGTAGTTATCTCATTCATTGTTACAAATGCACTGAAAATTCATATAGGATTTATGACCTCTTTGTTCCATGAGTTCCTTGAAAAGTTCTTAATTTTATTTATCAATGATATTGTGATCTAATTGATGTCATATGATAGGCATGTTGAGCATCTAAAATCTAATTTTTATGTCCTTCAACCCAACCATCATTAGGGAATGTTTTATAATTACGAATTTTGAAGGTGAGAAGTGAATTTCCTTATACATGTGGTTTCCCAAAAGGGTGTGGCTGTGGACCCATAAAATGTATAGGTATTTATTTATTGGGAAACAGAAAATAATTTTGTAGAGGTTCACTATTTACTATGTCTCTTATACTATTATCGGAGTCTTGAGACCCATTTATCTCATTTTTTATCCCCAATTACATCATTGACCAAGATGGAAAAGGATTTTTTGTGGACCCACAAGTTTCTATCAATGTTTAGTTATGTAAAATAGAAGTTGATTAGTAATCCAATTCTTCAGTTTCTAGAGGAGGGAGTGTAGCACGAGGATTTCTATGATGCATACCTTATAGTCTTGGGATTCATTTTGATGAAGAAAATAGTTGTAATATCATATGGTTCTAGGTAGTTATGTCTCCAATAGTGTAACTGTGGAATCTAGGATCTTGAGTTGGTGGAAGTTGTGTTTTCCATAATTTTTTAAACTCACTACCTCATCGGCGAGCACTAGGCGGCATTAAAAAACCACATGAGAATGAAATTTTTATTCTACCAATGAGATATGAATCTTTTATAATGTAGGTGAATATATTTTCTAAAAAATTAATATTTTGAGATATATTATACCGTTGGGATGGAGTCTATGGTTTCAAATACCCAATGTTTGAAGTCCCAAGGGGTTGTGGTTTAATAGTTTGTAGATTTTTGGAAAGTAATAGAGGAAATTTCAATGATTCATCTTGATGTGGGATATATTAGTGGATGGTGAAGTCTTAGTATTACTATAGAGAAATATTTTTTTCTTCATATGGTAGAGTCTCAATGTTGAAACCAGTGGTAGAGGTAAAGTGTGACCGTGTTGGCCTTAGTGATGCTCTAGATTATTGGTCAGAGGATGGTTGAAATCAGATGTTGTTCAAAGAGATGTTTTTTGTTCCAAATGACACACAAGAGAAGGATATCCATGAATTTCATATCTCACCTTTACTGATGAATCATATTGTGAAAAATATTTATCAGGACTTTAAGATAATGCTTTGGTTTTTGGATATGAAACGGTTCATGTAAGAGTGTGTGATGAGGTACCTTTTTAACATTGTCAAAAGAGGATCATCATATTCAAGGAGATTTATTGAAGTCCTTGGAAGTTAATGAGTGTATGTGGGAATAAATAATGATGGAATTTTTTCTAGGGTTACCCTGATCTCAGGGAGGGTCTGACATAGTCTATGTTGGTACTGGGAAATATGACAAAATCATCTCACTTTCTAGAGATCTGTGAGGCGAGTAACAAGGATGATTTGGTGATGCAGTCTGTGGATAATGTGTTTAGGCATCATGGGGTAATAAGGACCATCATCTATGATCTAGATCCTCATTTTACCTATTGGGTATGGATTGGGTGGCAACATTATTTTGGATCATAGTTGCACCTTAAAACTACTCTTCATAGTTAGATAGATGGGAAAATGGAGTATACCATCTAGACAATAAAGGATATGTTTAAGGCTTGTGTCTTGGTCTTTGGTGGAACACAGGTAAGGAAACTTCATTTTTTTGAGTTTTCATTAAAGAAATAGCAATCACTCATCTACTAACAGAGTCCCATTTTAGGTGTTGTATAGGTTTCCGTTTCATTATCTGTTATGCTGGACAATGGTTTGGTAGTTAGAAGTTCTTGGTCATAATTTGGTGTGTATCGAGACAAATAAGACCCAGTTGGATCAAGAGTTATAAGGGTGGAACATGAACATCAATTGTATCATGCTAATCATAGGTGGAGGCCTAATGGTGTTCAAGGTTGGATACCATGGGTTCTTGATAGTCTCCCATCAATGAGGAACGCAATGGTTTGCGAGGTGGAGTAATCATTCCCCTTAGTCTATTAGTATTTTGTATATATTGGGGCATGTTTGAGAGGTGGAATATTTGCTGGTATTTCCACTATGGTTGGAGGGGATCTACAATGTCTTCCAAGTTTATTAGCTTCACCTATATCATCATAATGACTCCCGCATCAATAACTAAGGAGAGTTAGATATTGATGATGGAATAAAATTTATAGAGTGACCAATAGATATCCTAGACCACAATGAGATGGTGTTTCTTATAAAAAAATTCCCATGGTGAACATTTTGTGGAGGCCAGGTATCCTGAAAGAGAGTAATTGGGAGAAAAAGGTCCATATGTGTACCCACTACCCAAAGCTATTTTGTATTTTTCCTTGCGTTATTTGGTTTTCCCGGAAGACATGATATTTGAATCCATATATTTGATTATGTGTTTCTTCTTATTGATGTGTTATATGTTACATGTGATGAGTGATGTGTGATAAATCATCAAATATATGAATAAGGGTGGACCAAGATCCTCACTATGATGAATTATAATTTAAAATTATTAAAACCATTAGAGAGATTAACTTCTTCCCAATATAGATAATTTCATGACATGGAATATGGAATTCCTTGATTGATGTGATAGGTCAATGAAGTGGTGTGTGATGGCTGTAGAAGTTGTTGTATTAGGTTGTACAAAGGTTGATATGCTAATATGGATTTCAGTGTTTAACATTGTCGCTTGTAGATAGAATCAGATGAGTGGTATTGTGTCTGATGTGGGGGTGAGATATTGTTGGGTGGTTATGTTGTTGATGAGAGGTTTTCGGGGAATTTTTCATTAGATTTTTTGGATGGTGGTAGAGTTTTATGTGCAATTAAATCCTAATTGGTATCTTACGTGGTGGTTTTATAGACCCCTTCATTTTCAATAGATTTGTTTTTGATTCATGAGTATGTGAATTGTTCGAGTGGTATCTGATGTATTGATCCATGCCTTCCTAGCCACTTAATTTAATAATTTTATGTAGTTAGAGGTCTTCTATAGAGGCTAAAATAGGTTCATTGGATTTGGAGCTATAATAGAAAAAAAGTAATCTTTTTTTCATAATAATAGAATGGTTTATAATAAAATATATTGGTTTACAACTTGTGGGGATGATGATTTAGGGCTTGTGAGTTGTTGAGCTAAATAGAATAAAATGGGCTTACACCAAAAAAAGTTGGTTTATGATGTAATTTATTTAATCCCTTGACCCAATTTTTTCGATATAAGTTAATTTTTTAATGGTTTTATGTCCTATAGTTAGTATCAAAACATTTGTATTTGGATAGGTGGATTTTACAACTTAGAAGTGGGTTTTGTAACTTTAATCGCGTAATGTAAAACCTATTTATATCTATTTTTAGAATATTATTTTATTATTCAACCATATATCTCTCTCTAATTTTGGGTGAACCATATTATTTTTTAAGCGATCATCAAATCCCATTCCCCATGCTATGATTTGATGTTTTCGGTGATCGATTTCGGGACATCCATGATGAGTTCTCCTACGTAGTCCCCTTGTTTTGCCTCATTATTCTCTCAGGTATTCATGGTGTTGTTGATTATTTTGTTTGAGATGTGTTGTGTTGTGTTTTTTGTAACACTTTGATGCGGTGTAGGTTGATCCATGATTTTCTTGTTTATTTGGGGTTTGATAACTTTTTATTCTTTTCCCTATTGTGTGCAATGAGTTCATAAAGCTTCTTTTAGGAAGGGGATCATTATCTCAAATTTTTAAGTGTTATGAATGGGATTTTCATTCTTTTTCTCTCCATTGGGAGGACACTAAGGCTATTCATAAAAAATATAGTTAATTTACATAACATAAATTCATAGTTATGGGGATATATCACATGTTTTTTTACATTGATATATGTTTTTGATGATATTGTTCATTCTTGATGCCAATACTAAAAATAAACACTATTGGAAGCCTTTATTTTCTACTTATTATGTAGACTAATACCCTTACTTTGTTTTTATTTGATCACACCATGAATAAAAGGATAAATAATTTATATTTTTCTAATAAATTGGATTCCCATGGAAATCATGTTTGTGTGCTATTAACCATGATAAATATTTAACTAATGAAATGAGCACCCTTGAATAAATTATGGAATCCATGATATGTTTTTTTGATCGGTACTTGTTCTTGTTGTGTTTCCCTGTATGGTATTTATTTTTGTGCGGTGGGGATGATGACCGGATGGGATTTTTTGTGTGAATGGTGGTGATGTGACATGGTTTGTTGGTATGGATGTGATATGTGCAGTGGTGTGATTTGGTTTACAATGGATGTGATGTGGGAAGTTGTGCGATGTGGTACACAGTGGATTTGATGTGGGATGTTTGTCAATGTCGTTCGTAGTGGATATGATGCATAGTGGTGGTGATGTGTGGTGGTAATGTGTGGTTTCTGCATGAGGTGGTTGTGTTTTTAGATTTGGTAGGGATATGGAATGTGTGGTACCGTGGTGAGTCAGTATTGTTGATGTGTTGCGACGACCATCGTAGATTCATAGTGTTATGGTGATGTTTGTGTGAGATGTTCCAATTGTAAAATGGAATGGTTGTATTAGTTGAACATTTATCTATGTAATAAATTATGATGATAAAAAGAAATGAAGTATGATAGTAAATAAATGAAAAGGGTATGAAATAAATGAGTGTTAAAAAATTGATGAAATGAATTAAAAATTAAATTAACACATTATGTATTTTGAAATGGAATGGATAAATGAGTAAAACTTTTCAAACCTATAAATAAAAGTGGAAATGTTTTCTGGATTTTGTGGAAGTTTCATAATGTGTTGCATATTGTGGTGGTAGTGGTTGTGATAGTTGAGGATTGGTATGGTGGTGGTGATGTGGTGCAAGCTAGTGAAATTGATATGAACCCGTAGGCTGGGTGTTATTTAATATATATATATATATATAATGTATCATTATGTTATTCCTATACAGGGAACACCCATGTTGGAAGAATATACAAATTCTCAGACGTTCTGGTTTCATGTTTTTTCACTAACTACTAGTATGGTGGTGATAGAGATGGATGGTTATACTTGATTACCCACTCTTCCATAAGTAGTGATGGCATATGTGTCTTTGGATGAGATTTTCAGTGATGAAATAGGTGTTTTCAGGTGAGCTGAGATGTGATGAGGTAGTGATGTGATGTGATATATAGTGGGGTCATCCATGGGATGATAAGGGAGTGAGGTTCAGGTCCTTTAAATTCATGATACCATACTAATCTCATTATAAGATGTGGCGAGGTGTGATGGCTGATGTGTCTTCAGGCCAAATGTGCAGTGATGGACTATGCTCATTCTGGTGAGGTGACATGCAATGAAGATGTGATGTGATGTTATATGTATTGAAGGGATAGGAACACAAGACACATGATTTTAGTGCATGCGAGTAGAACATTAGTAGGGAAGAAACATCAAGGAACCATTATTTGTTAAGATCTTGATAATATATTATTATATTAGATGTATAATTTGGAAATAAGACTATAGTGAGGCTGGGGTTGGTTAGTTGAACTTATTAAGTTCTTGTTCGTTATTTTGTTTTTTTCCTGGTACATTAGAATTTTATTTTGACATGTACACCAAAGACATTGGTTATATCCCTACTGAGTACACCTATTATGCTCACAATAAATATATAAATTTTTTTCATTTTTCTAAGAGGATTTTGGGGATCATTGTTGAAATTACTATATATGTTAGATTTTTTGTTGATTCACTTCCATAGAATTCACTTTTCATAATATAGTAGAGACTTATATATATATTAGTTTTATGTTTTTCATACATTATAGGTTAATTTTTGGTTTACCTTTATTTTATCTAATGAAATTTTGTTGTATTTTTTGGAATATCTCTCTATCCTATTTTATATTATAGGGCTTAATTCCTCTCATATATGTGATATTTTCATACCCTTGGTTATAGTGACCATATTGGGGCCAACTTGAGGAAATACTCAATATTCATTATTCCAGTTCCTTCATTATAGTATCTTTAGAGGGAAGGATTCATGAAAATAAATCTATCTTGCATGTGAGGAAAACATATCTCTTCAAATGATGGAGTGGAATCAAATTTGATGGATCTTATCATTTTTTTAAATATTGTACTCTATCTTATATCATGAAAAAATTCCATGTGAAATCCAAGAGGAAATCATAAGATACCAGTATAACAATAAAATTAGTACTTTATCTGGTATATAAACACCCATGTTAGACTCACAATCATGGATCACATTATTATGATAGAAAATTGATTAGATATGAGGAAATTTTGTCTCAGTATTTGTTTATTAGTGCACAAATTCACAACCATTCTCTAGGGATATTCAATTTGATTATGTAAAATTCCAAAATATGCTCACTTTAACATGATATAAGGAATTAAGTGGGGAAAAAGAGACAAAAACATCAAAATAAAAGGGGTAATTAGCTCTGTTAAAATTTACGGTTGGGCCTAGTATAAGAGATCCTGGCATCAATACATTTTTCAATAGAAATGGGAGTAAGATACATGTAATTAGGAGGAAATTTCATGCATAGATCTAGGCCATATGAAACTAAAGAATTGTTATTTGGAATATGCATCTAAGACTAATATTTGAAATACCGACATCACTATATATCTTGCTAGAATGAGAATCAATCCATATGCAGTTATTATAATGTTACTTACATAGATCTAACTCTTGATTATCGGTGGTGTATATTTTATAGAATTTATGGTTATCTATAGGATATGGGTTCTAGGCTTCAATACATATCCCAATAGAAATTCTAATTAAGAAACATGTATTTCTCCATAATAAATATCAATAATAGATATAGCTCATATGCAGGGATGAGGGTATTTGATTGTATTTTTAACTTGGCCTAGTATAGGAAAACTTAGTACCACTGCATATCTCATCAAAAGGAGAATCATGACACATGTATTTCTAATAAAAAATAACTTATACAGATTAATCTCTTATAAAATGGTAAATGTTTTTTTTCAGTTCGTGGACACAAGATAATTTTATTCCAAGAATCCTTACATAGATCTGGATCTTTTGTAATAGAAATAGGATACACGTGATTGGTTGTTCTAAGAAGTTTAAGGTCGTATAGGATGGATACATTATTCCCTAATTTTGGATGTATTATATATTAATTATTCTAGTTTGATTAATCATATTTTACTTATAATATCACATGATTCATGATCATGGTGAGAAATATGATGTAATTAGAAGACTTCAAAAATCAAAATGATATTCTTATTAAGGATAATGTTGATATACACCATCTGATTGGGAATTTTGTGGTACAGATGTTTACTTATAGCTTAATTTCATAGGATTGTGAAATATCCCCCATATATTTTTGTGGAATACTACAAGGGAAACAACCATGCTATTTAATGACACGTGATATGGAAATTTTCATGATGTTTTATGTCATTAAACTAAGATGCGTGATAGACCGTTTAAATTCATGAAACTCAGACTAAAGGTATTATAATTATCCAAATTATTTATTGAGAAATACTCCTTTGTTGACTATAATTCTATGATCTCCATCCATTTTGATGAATTAATAGGATCTATTTTAGTAGACCTTGTGTATATCATAAAGTCCTTCCAATATTTGTTCATGTTTTTGAGGTTTATTCCATGGTATCATTAGGGATTTGAGAACCAATAACAACTCCCCATGGAGGAATTAATAGTGGTAAAAAAATTTATAGAAGGCTTGTACCACATAGTTTTTATGAACATCCATGTTATGCAGGGTATATAACCTTTTTTAATTGAGTTGTTCCAACTCATCTCAAGGCTTCCGGGATTTCGCATCCATAGAAAACTGATTGAAAATGGAATTATGGAGTGAAGGTAATTGGGACTCAAATGGTAAAACAACTTATCCCTTATGCAATTGAATATGGGGGTTTTTGGGTTGTTTTATGGGTTCTGGTGTGATAATCCTAGAAATCATACCTAATATGTTTAGGCCAACATTTCTTGTATTTTTTCACCATATTATGTAGTATTTTGAATATAAACTTTTTGGATGCCTCTAAATGTCCATTTTATAATGAATGTTAGTCTGATGAGTGGTTGGAATAAATTTCATATTGTTGATACAAAATTTTTAGTTCAAAATAGATGATATGGGATCAATTTCCCATCAGTATTGTATGAGGGACACTAAATGTGGAAATAATGTTTTTCTTAAAAAAACTAATTATTTCAATTTTCCCAATATATTTGAGTGGTATATCCATGGCCTTCTTAGATAAGAAGTTTTTGAAAGAAAGGATTCAATTTATTTTCCTGGATATTACAGGGGGATATAGCCCCATGACATGTATTTCCAACACAACAAGAATCCATGAATATTTATCTATATGAAATTATTATGGGGATTAATGAATCAAGCTTCCATTTATCTAACATGAATGACATATCTTGGTGATCTATATACAATCCTGTGTCATTTATGACTATAAATATCCAATCCTCTTGATCCAGTAGGAAATATTAATCTCAATATAATGTGATCCATATGAACATAGATGCACTTCTTTCATGATAGTGAGAGTTTGTAATGACCAAAACTGTTATAACCAAAAATCCACGTGAAATTTAATTTGATGTATTATAATGTAACATTGTAATAGAAAACACATGAACTTATTTTAATTTATTATATTATATCATCATTAAAAATAATGTTAATGAATCATTACCATTGATAATAGAGTTGTTGAATAGTGATCACGTTGTTAGTCTATATTTAGGGTATTAGCAAATATAACTGACACATAAAAAGGAATTGATGGAATCTACTAGTAATAATTTAAAATATGAATACATTTTAATAGATATTATGAGGGAGATAGAATCACTATGATTTTCCCTTGACTAAACCCACATTGAGTTCCAATAACATAAGAATGATCGAAACCGTTTATGGGAGAAGTTTAGACTCATCGAGTTCAAAACAAAATCCATGAACACCGAACCACCCCATGATAGTGTCCCCATTGCACACCTTACACTTAGGGAGTTTTTTGGTGTATTAAAGAGATATGATTCAATACCCTATTCATATAAGTATGTACATTATTTTTTAGGGAATAATGAACATATTTTCGTCGTACTTTTTTTTACTTTATAATTTATTTTTATTTAGATATAATAAACCAAAAAAAGTATTTTTTGGTAATATTAAAATTCAATTAAGGAAATTATTTTGATGAATTATTTTATTTTTATTATAAAATCTATTTTAATAAAAAATTATTATTATATAGTTTTTATTTTATATAAATTATCTTAAATTTTTTTATAATGTCAACAATAATTTTTAAAATGGTTCGAAAACTTGTATTTCCAAAAAACCCCATAATTTTTTAATAAATGTTGATTTTATTTTAAAAGTAAAAGTTAAAATTTTTATAAAATTATTTAGAAAAAATGAATAGTATTTTTGGAATTAAAATGTTAAAATTATACAATGGTGATTGTTTCATAAATTTATGAGACAATCGAATTTCTGGTAAAAATTAAATATCATATAAATATAATTTTATCATTATGTCATCATAATGACCATAAAATGATGTAATAAATACTATAAAGGGTATAAATGACCAAATATTTGTTTTCCATTTGATGTAATGTGATTTTAATGTGATTTTATATATTTTATAAATCCATTATGAATCCCCCAAAACCATTAATATATATAAAGGTATTACAATAATTTCATTAAGAGTATGAATCACCTAAACAAAATAAATGGAATTATTATATTTAGTTAGTCAATTTTCCTTAAATAATAATGAAAACCATTCCCATTTGATAGAAACCATGGGTAAAACCATCATATGTATTTTAATATTTGTTATTTTATTATATAGATTCCAAAAATTGTATTTGAGAAATAATAATGAAATCCCCACTATTTTCTGATATAAACCCACCGAAGATCACATTTATCATCACTAAAACTAATTTTAAAATGTATATACACTAAATTCCCTTCTATACGGTCCTCCATTATTCCCTCAAACTCTCAAGAAGCTCCCTTATGGTTTTGGAGTCACACACTCATGTAAGGGATCCTCTCATTCTCTTCATTATTCATGTTTTGTTATTATATGATGCTTTCTAGTTCCAAATATTATTGTTGAGATATATATTTCCATTTCACTAATATTATCCAATTTATTTCCAAATTATGATATACCTATTTTCTCTCTCATCAAAGCATTTCATGAATTTTTAAGTGATGTCGTTATGCTCCCAGAATTTCACCGTAATTTTGCATGACAAAACAATTATGGAGTGAATACCATACCCATTTTCTATAAATAGTGTTCATCTGTATATAGATATACTTCATGGACATGGTACTTACATGACTATATTCTACACTCCATGATCGTGGAATAAAATATGATGATGAATGAGTCCATGGTGTATAATCTACGTGGAACACATAAGCATGATAATGAAATGAATGTGATGGGTGCACCATGAATTAAATACCACTCCAATGCATTGGGAAATGTTTAGTCTCATAAGACATCATGTTGCGATAGGGAGTGAAACTTATTCCTTTATGGGATTTTTTCCATCATGATATCTTGGAAGTAGCCGTGACCTACGTTTATGATGCAATGTTGTCAGTTGTTTTTACATTTCTTATGTTATGATTGCCATTCTATATCATGACTTATTACTCATGTTCCTATTATGACCCATTGATATGACTAGTACAATATGTATTTTTCTCTTAATGTTATTCCTTGTTTAGTACCTTACAAGTCTTCATATATCATCCCATTTATTTTAAAATTCCACAGTTTAACCCATGTAGTTTTAAGTGCAATCATGTTAAAGTGATTTTCAATAAAGATATTGTATTTACTATTTTAAATTGTTATAATATGTACCTAATTCCAAAAGGAACTAGACTTATTAACATTCTAGATTTTATTTTGTGTAATCTTATGTAACAAATCATGAATTAATGTGTAATATAGATTAGGGTTTTTATATTTGGAATCAAACGAAATGTTTAATTATTTTGGGATTATGATTAAAAAACTATAAAGAAAGCCTTATAGATAATACTAAGTATAATAAAAAATCCCAAAAAAATTTAGATATAGAATAAGTGGGTTAACAAGAATGTTTATCCATGTATGGATAATAAAAGCGAATGTAGTTCTGGAATAGATGTCCAAGGGGTAACAACTCTGACATGGTGTGTTGGGCCTAACTCGGTGTAACCTAGTAAAAGACCATGGGGATTATAACACACCTATATTGATTCTCCCATGGGAAATGCATTAGCATAATCAAAATGTCATTAAGAACCATTATTAAGGGAAAATAAATTTCCAAATGAATATATTTAGGGAAATAGATCAAGGATAACATATATTGAATCCTGGAACTTCATAAGTTAAGGAAATACATGTAATTTAAAAGTTACCTCTTTAATGTCATTGGATTCTATTTAATGTGTTTAATAGTTTAAATTTACTCATCCAGAATATTCATTTTAATATATAATGTGGATAGAAATATGAGGAATCAAGTAAAAAATCAATGGGAAAAGCTATTGGATAACTTCCCCAATGATACGACTAACCCAATGGGAGTGGGAATCATGAAATTTGGAAAAATACTCTCTCTAATGACTGATGTTATAAATATAAACCTTGATCATGAGTAGAAACCAACTCTCCCAAAAAGAAAACAAGATGCAATTGAGAGCCTTATGTGACAAAGGCCTCTGAATTTCAATGGATCATCTAATACCTTAATCACAGAACAATGTATCAACACTATTGAGAAGATCTTATCTATACATTAATTTTATGAACAAGAGAAGGTTATACAAGTTTTTTATCATATGGAGGGAGAATCTAATCAGTGGTGTACATTGATCAAGATTACGATGCTTGAAAAAGAGTTTAAGGTAATGGGGTGGAAGGAATTTTGGAATTTTTTTTCAATTAATATTTTCTTCAAACACTCGGAATTAAAATGAAAATGATTTCATTTCCCTAATGGAAAAAAGATGAAAAATCTATCAGGTTTTATGATGAAAACAACAAAATACATGAACAATACGACTCCAACATTGCCAATACACCCAAATTTAAGGTTGAACACTTCTTTAGTGGGTTAAAACCTATTGTATGAAATGCATTTTCAATCAATCAAATTGATAGGTATGAGGAAATTATCAGATGTTCCCTCCAAGAAGAGATGGATATTTGTGAATCTCAAGGATATCATGGGGATAAGAAGGGAAAAGTGGAGTTTAATTCAGATGTCCCTATAGACAAATCTAACTGTGACAAGAAACATCAACATCCTACTTGTCAAATATGTGGAAAGAAGCACCCTAAAAAATTAATTTGGGGGAAAAGTACGTTCTTTAGATGGAAGAAGGATAGAAACCTAACCAGTGACTACTGACATGAGAAACCAATTAATGTGGGGGAGGAAAGGAATGATTCGATAAACCCTCAACACATTGTTTATTGCTTCAATTACAGGGAACCAATATACTTTTAAAATAAATTCCCTAATCTAATTGTTTTCTGAGACAACCAAAAACCTCTAAGTTATCAATAGAGATATTTTCCCTCCACAACTTCTAAGGTGGATCCCAAAAATGATGTGGTTACATGTACACAAGTTATTCATCCAAGAATTGAAAATATAATTGTTGATTCTGTTTCAACGTATTCCTTCATACCATGAATATTTAGTATAACTATTCAAAGACCATCACAAATCATGAAAGTATATTTGTTAGTGAAAATGGGAAATGTGGAAATTATTTTATCCCAAGTATATAAATTCTCCCATATCACAATTTTTGGGATGAACTTCCCATTTAACCTTGCCATACTTCCTTTGGTGGAATTTCAGTCAATTATGTGTATGGATACATATAGATAAAACAAAATGTTATGTGAGAAGTAAATCACTCATCATATTGCAAATCAACCCCCCAATTATGTACAATTTCATAGAGGAGGATGAATCTTCTTTATCACCAACATCCTAACAATGGAAATTATTTACCAATAGACATGTTTATATAGATACAATTATTGAGTCTAAGGAAAGAATCATTCTCGAAGAAATGCCTATTGTGAGAGAATACACTGATGTGCTTCCAAAGAAATTTCATAGGTCCCTCTAAGATAAAGGTTGAATTTTCATTCGAGCATATACCCGAGGTGTTACCATTATCCAAGACTCTAAATAGAATGGATATTTTGGAATGTGTTGAGATGAATAAAAAACAACAGGAGAATCTATAAAAAGGTTTCATACACCCACGTTATTCACCATGGGGTGAACCATTCCTCTTAATCCAGAATATGGATGGTTTAATGCCCCTTTACATTGATTATCATGAGCTCAACAAGATCACGATAAAAAAATATCCTCTTCCAAAAATTGGTGACTTGATTGATCAGCTCTCATTACCATAAAACATGTCAAGGGAAGTGCTTCCCTCTATCAGTGGTAAACAGAAAGTGCTGATAAAGGTGTGTGCCTTTATTAGTGCTAGCTAAAAGCACTGATAAAGGGTACATTAATCAGCGCTATAATTAGCATTGATAAAAGTTTTTATTATTAATATATATAAAATTATTATATTTATATTCAAAATAATGTTAATTTTTATAAATTAAATAAAAAACTATTTTTTATATTTAATATATATATTTTTAATAATTGAAAAAAATATATATAATGTTTTTATTGAAAATGTTTTTCTAATATTATAATTAAATAAATAAATATATATATATATATATAATTATATATATATATATAATTAAATAACTGTAAGATTATAATAATTTATATTAAATATTAAATATATTTATTAGATTTATTAGATTCATTATATTAATTAGATATTTATTAGATTAATTCATTTTATTTATTATATTTAGTATATTTAATATATTTAATATATTTATATTATTTCTAAATATATAATACATTTTAATATATATATTTATAACTAAAAGTATTTAATATATATGTGTTTTCCAATGAATTTGGTCAACGAATATATGCATATATGTTAGGTATGCATGAATGTTCATTTGTATATTACATGATGTGGTATATATTGATTAGTTCATATTCTTACCCATATGAATTATATATGTTCTAAAAATGTACTTATAAAATTACATTAAATATATTTAAATAATAAATATATATTATAATGTTTGTAATGATATATTTAAATAATTTTCAAATACATTTTTAATTATAATTTTATTAATATATATTAACAATTATATAACAATATTTATAAATATTTACAATTTATAGTTATAATTATTAATAAATAAATATATATTCATGCAATATATCATTTTAAATAAATATATAAGAATATAAATAAATTATTAAAATTATACTTTTATAAAATATGTATTTATGAGAGATATAATTATAGCGCTAAAAAATCATTGATAAATGTTGGTTTTATCAGCGCTTTTATTTTAGCGCTGATAAAACATACATTTATCAACACTTTTAAATAGTGATAATAAAGGTTCCAATGGTTTTTATAAAAGAACCCTAACAGGACCCTCCTCTCTCTCACCCGTTCAAGCCTTCGCAGAAGCTGAACCCGACCCCTCCTCTACCGGGACTGCTCCTCCTCCTCCCCCTCCTCCTCCGTCACAGTTGCCTTTTCCTACTCCTCATCCGCGATCTTCCTCCTCCTCCTCTACTATCGCTGCCTCCGCCGCCACTGCCTCTTCTGCCACTACCTCCACCACCACTTCCTCCACCACAATCCCTCCTACTTGGTAACCCTTAATGGTTTATAAGTACATATCGTGGCTTGGTTTGGTAGTTTTTATTGATGGAATAATCATCAATATTTTTAATGTATATGGTCCATATGATAAATTAATGTTGATTTCATGGAGGGTTTTAAGCCTTATTATGGAATAGGTTAAGTACCAATTATATTTAAAAATTCCGAAGTGTGCTTCAATGCATGAAATTCTTTTAAAAATTTGAATTCAGTACTATTTAATGGTTTTTAAAAGGGAGTTTTACACCTATTGATTTCTAAATAATGTGTTTGGGGTGTGTAATGTTCTTGAAGTGTCCTAAAGGGGTTGTTAGATTTTACAAGGGTGTGTTAACCCATATGAGTTATATTGTAAACATTATGATAGACTTTCAATATTAAAAATATTATTATTTTTGATTTTTGGATCCCATGTGGTTCTATAAAATTATAGTCACAATATTGGACTTAAGAGTTTATTTGGAAGATATTTTAAATAATTTTATTTAGATTCGAACTATTAAAGTTTTTTTTGTTCATTTGGGAAATTATGAGAAATGGTTTTTTATGAAATACTCATGATCGAATTATTCCCATTTTTTTTGTTCTAAATAATGGGTGGTTCTGTATACATGTGGTGTTCCTATGATAGATAAAGGTGATGTTTCTTTCTAGGGAATTTGGGATTGGGTGATAATTTATTTATATATGTATTCAATTTTGATAATTCATGATGCATTTAATTTATTGATTTCTAACCACCTTGTTTGATGTCTTAGGACTCTTAGGAGACTGGGTATTTATCCTAATATGTGTAACCATTCTATAGGATGTCTATAATATTTTTAGGGTGGCCCACTAGACCAAGTGAGATAATAGATTAGGGAGTGATAATTAGATCATGGAAAGTAAGGAGATATAATCTTTTGTCACATAGAATTTTTGTTCTCCTATGATATTTATCCCTCAACCATTCGATTAGGGGGATACCATGGTGGGTACTAGTGACGGAATAACCAGTGTGTAGGTTGTGGTGCGAGATATATCTAAGATTATTTTAAATCTTATATCATTTTGAGTACATGGTTTGTATTGATTATCCCAAAAAAAATATTTATCATGGTTATATCAAATTGTGAAATCTCCCTTAGAACCCTTATAATTAAAGTACATGGAGAGGGGTTGATTATGATGTTAGTGGAAATGATAATGTGGATTCCTTATTACCTTAATGGTAGGTTAATCCCCACTTGGTGTGGTGTAGATTGGTAACTAAATATGAATAAAGAGATTTCTTATTCATATATTGTTACATATAAGTCTTGGTATCATCATGACATATTTTTTAACTATAGGATATGCTAGTGATGGATACGTTTAGTGAGGCTACTTATGATGTGTCATGCATGAGCTTCTTATGTAATAGCCTCTTGCTCGATACTTGGTATCAATTAATGGAAAGCTAAGACCTAGGAAGAGGCTTATCATTCATGCTTGTTCATTATATCTTAATAATTGTTATATATCTATGATGAGGATGAGGCCTAGAGACATTAGGATTTAAATTTAGAGATACTCCACCATGGTGAATATGCATTCAAATTTAATGAAGTTTATGTTTGGCTAAGCATCATGTGGTATATGCGGTTTTCCACAAGACATAAAATATTTTAGTGGTTGGGATTGTGTTGGAGGTTATATTGGTTATTACTATTTTGGTACTCCTTTATGTATGTGAGTTTATTCATGGGACCTGACTTATCTTTATGGTTTTGATCATGTTGGAGGTTGGCTATGTTATTCCCTTCATACTATTTTTTAGGGGGTGGCTGTTATTCCATGAGTCATATAGTCACATCACAATTCATGATCTATATTTAATGGTTCTACCTAGGGGATGAGTGTTACAGTTTATACCATGTGGTAATTCAACAATGTGACTTCAAAGGGTGTACTATGTAATAGACCCTTGGGCTACACCATAATGTACCCTATTTGGGAAATGAAAAAAGTTTTTTTGCCTTTTTGAGGAGGTTCCCCTATTCCTTATTTTCCATTCGACCACATCATCCAAACCTATCTTCCAAATAATATTATCCTATCATAATTCACTCTTTAGGATCCCTAATAGTTGTTTCATAGTGGAAATCCCACCCACTGGACGTCCCACACCCCTGTACCCTCCTCCCCACCCCACCCCACCTGGGATGCTCCCCCCCCCCCTTCCTAGAATACCCACACCCCCTCCCCCACACTCCTGCAGCCCCCAAACCCCCCAGACAAGCCACCCCCTTCCCCTTTGAACCATTTATGATTTACTGGATTTTCCCCTTTTCTCCTCGAGAACACCTCTGTGCTTTGCTACCCTCCACTTCCTCTCCTCTTGGATGGTTTTCCCTCACCCAATGTATGTTTTATCATTCATCACTTGTATTGGAGATCCTAGGATAATTTTTAACTCAATTAATACTTCTATATATTATTCCCCCCCCAAATCCTATATTTTAATGGAGATGGGTCAATTAAAATTGGAAAAGTAATGATATGACCTAGGATGGTATCATAACCAACAACTATTCTGAAATTCCTCTAACATAAGAGGTGTTCATGATCCCTATGGGATAACAACGCCCCCTAGGAAAACGATACAATTATTGTAGAATATTTTACCCCTAAATTAGAGTAAATTTAAAATGATATTCCTCCTGAAAAGTAGACATGTCACATTCTTATGTTGAACATCTAAGAAAATATTAGATACACAAAAAATAAGTAAACAGGAAGAAGATATCAAAGATGGAAAATAAAATCCCACTATTGACCAATAAAATTGTTTAACCAGAAATGTTCCATTCCAAAATCTCATTGTACATATTTTGGATAGGTATAATATATTAGTTCTTGTTTTATGTTTTCTTTTCAGTTGGAAATCTCTTCTACCACATACCTCTCCTCTACCGTGAATGCACCTCTATCGAGCGCTAAACGACACCTTCACAGTAAGTTTTATCATCTTAATAATTGGTTTCCTCTTGTTCGCATGATATTACTATTTCATATTGATGGTCATAATGTAAAATTTATGAGCTAAACACCCTACTTAAAATCGTGGTCGTTGGTGGTTCATGTTTTCACACTAAATGAATTGCATGTTGGTTGGTTCCAAATAATCATTTATATATTGAAATTGGAAATTTACATATACTTGACTAATGAATGAACACCCCCAGATGATAAATATTTTGTGGTATCCCTTGAATTAACAAATGTAATTGAATAAGGGATGATTTGTAAAATCTGAAATTGTGATTGTTTGGTTTTTATGGTGTTGTGGTTGTGAGCATGATTGTGTGTTTGTATTGTGTTGCAGTTTTTGGAATGATAGGTATTCCATTTTATTCCATGTTTATGTTCTTACACTATTGAATATCAATCCAAACATTACCTATTTCAAAAGAACCACCACTTTTTTACTAGTGAAATTCCACTAAATCCAAGAAAACCACTTCATTAGAGGACTCTATGTGACACTTTATAGACACCCTAGTCAAATAACCTTAACAACACGTGTGATGAATCCTTCCACCCCAAAGCACTCTATTGAAAATAAAACCATCTTTTAGTTTAGTACCATAGTTCTTAACAAGAGACATTATGTTTCTAGAGAAACTCTAAAAAACCTGGTTACAACAATGCGTATAGATCACAAGTGGGATACTAAAACATTCTAGTGCAAGGGATTATCCTAGATTTTTGAACATATTTTGTGTAGTTATTTGATTAAATATTAATATTATTGTATAAAATATGTTGAAAATAAATAATGGATGAATTCAAATTAGTTGAAAAAGTGTATGAAGATGGAATGAAAGAGTTTATCAATTATTCAAAATATCATGCATGTGACCCATGTCAAATCCTTTGTTCGTGTTTATGATGTTGTTATTATAGAAAAATTAGTCTAGAGGAATATGTAGAACACTTGATCTGTCACATAATAGATCGATGTTATACATGTTGGAATAAACATGGGAAAAAATGAATGTAGGTAGTGGCTCAGATAACACGACGTTTTATGGATCATCTGATATGCTTACAAGCATTAACAATGAAGACGATCATATGGAGGATGTGATTATAGATGTGAATAATGATGAAGATCTTATTGAGGAAATGACTTGGACAGTTCAAGATGAACTTCATGATTGCCTAAAATTGTTTTAAGAAGTTAAAGAGTTGTGCCAAAACACCATTGTATGATGGTTTCACTAAATATACAACATTTTAAGTCGTACTGAAGCTATATAATTTGAATTCATAAAACAGGGGGAGTGACACAAGTTTTATGGAACTACATGCTCTCTTGAATTACATGCTCCCAGAAGATAATGAGCTCCCGAGCCAAACATACAATACCAAATGAATGCTACGCTCGATGGGTATGATATCTGAAAGAATACACTCCTACCCAAATGAATGTATATTGTTTGGAAAGGACCAAAAATCACTTAAAGAATTCCCAAAGTGTGGTGATTCTCGAAACACGATAGATGGTTCTAGTCCAACTAAAGTTTTATGGTACTTCCCAATCATTCCCTAGTTTAGGTGCCTATATGGAATTGAGGAGACTACAAGACAATTAACATGGCATGTAGATACAAGAATTAAAGATGGGAAACTTCATCACCCCGAAGACTCTCCTTAGTGGAAGATAATTGATTATGAGTATCCTAAATTTGGAAATGATCCGATAAACCATTGTGTTGCATTATCTACATATGGTGTGAATCCTTTTGGTTTTCAAAGCAGCAGTCACAGTACATGGCCGGTTATGTTGGTAAATTATAACATACCACTATGGTTATGCATGAAACTAAAATGAATCATGTTATATATTCTTATATCAGGACAAAAACAACTGGGTAATGATATTGATTTTTATTTGGCTCCATTGATTGAGGATTTGAAATTATTCTGGGATTTAGGTGTTACATTGTATGATGCTTAAAAAATGAAGATTTTACTTTGAAAGACATGTTGTACGGGACGATAAATGAGTTTCCTACTTATGGAAATTGGATAGGATATTACATTAACGGAACATAAGGGTGTCCTATTTTTGAACAAGGTACACAGTCAATTAGGATGAATCATTAATTGAAAAATGTGTTTCTAGGACATCATAGATTTTTACCCCAACGAGATAAGTAACGATCTTGGGTGACAACATTCAACGGATGTTCAGATGAATGTACAACACCATCTACACTAACAGGTGATCAATTATTTATGAAGTAATTTATGTGGAAACTAATTTTGGTAATCCATTTTTTAAAAACCTTACAAAAAATGGTTGGAGAAAGAGTTCTATTTTTTTAATTACTATACTGTAATTATCCGTAGGTTAGACATTTTCTTGATGTTATGCATGTTGAAAAAAATGTATGTGATAGTTTCATCAACATGTTGCTAAATTCACCTGATAAAACAAAGGATGGAATTAAGGAAATATTGGACATGGTTGATATTGGAATACAAGAAGAGTTGTCACTAGTGAAGGGTGAAAAATGAACATTTGTTCCTCCTACTACATAAAATCTTTCCAGGAAGGAGTGATATCAGTTTTGAAAAATATTAAATGACAGAATGGTTCTATAGGGGTATTCATCAAATATGAAGAACATCGTGTCAATGAGAAATTTAAGATTAAAGGGTCTGAAATCATAGGACTGTCATGATTTGATGCAAGATATAATTCCAATACCTTTTTGTTGTATTTTTTTCAAAGAATGTCAGCCACACATTAATGATGCTATGTTTCTTCTTCAAAGCTATATGCAGCAAAGTTATAGACCTGTCTAAATTGCCAACTATGTAAAGAGAAATTTCCATTATATTATGTGAATATGAAATGTACTTCCCGCCAACAATATTCGATATGATGGTTCATTTTATGGTTCATTTTGTGATAGAGATTCGACTATGTGGTCCTATATATTATATATGGATGGACCCCATTTAATGGTATATGATGATTTTGAAATGGTATGTCAAAAATCAATGTCATCCAGAGGGTTGTATTGTGGAGAAATATATTGTTGAATAAGCTGTTGAATTCTATACAGAATACATGTCTGGTGTGGAAAAGTTTGGCCTACCAAAATCTCGTCACACTAGGCGACTTAAGGGTGAAGGGATTTCTAGAAGAGAGGTTTTCACAGTCAATATTACAAACTGGGAGAAGGTTCCCCATTAAGTTTTCCATAATAGTTTTGATGTTGACCCATATCTTCAAACCCAAAAAAAATTATTAGGCATTTCAATCCATCTAGGTCTGAAAAATGGATATCATATATACATAATCGATAGTTAATTGGAAAGTTTCAGGACCATATTTGTAAAAATTTATATTAAAATCATTAATCAATTTCAAAATGACTTCGATGGCTAGCCAGAGGAGCAAGTGTGTATGTATTATTATACAATGATTATGCAGTCAATGGTTACACATTCTATACTAATGAACATGATGAAGATAGTACCATATAGAATTGTAGGTTTACACTTGTGGCAGAACCGATGAATGTTTCCAATGCTAAAGACAAAAATCCAATTTATGTTAATATTTCATACTTTGACATCATCAAACAAATATTGGAGTTGGATTATATGAATTTCCAAGCACCAAATTTTCAATGCAAGTGGGTTGATAATAGGAGTTATGTTAAAATAGATGAATTGGGATTCGTGAAATTTGATTTTAGTAAGGAAGGGGTGAAAGACGAACCATTTATAATATCATCACAGGAAGTACAGGTATTTTAAGTTCCAGACCCCGCAAACTGAAACTGGTCAATTGTTCTGTTATCGACCAAAACAACTGAACGGTCAGATGAAATTTCACTAAAGGATGACCCCTTTATAGGGACGTCACAATAATATGACAGTGGTCCCAATATAGAAGGATTTTTTTCTGGCAGAGGAGAAAAAAATAAAATGATTTCTAGAGTCGATAGAGCGGTCAAATCTATTCAGGCTTAAGAAAAGAGTACAATAATTAGGCTATTTGTTTATTGTAATATATATTGTCTTATGTTATGTTATTATCTATCTGCTGCTGCATTTATGTAATCTAAATTAAATGTTAAAACACATCTGTAGATAATGAAATCTGCACCAGTTGATGCGCACAAACCAGAGGCACCACAGGTCTCTCAACTTGCTTCTGCTGGTCCCAGTGTAGAACAACAATAGGTTTCTTAACCTGTTTTAGCTGGTCCAAGTGTTGAGGTGCAACGGGTTTCTCAACCTGTTTCTGCTGGTTCCAATGCCGATGCTAGTGCTCTAGAGGAACATAATTATGATTCTTCTGAGGAAATGGTAGGAAATGAAACCCTATGAGTGAAAAAAACTAGAGCACCATATTTTGATAGTGTTAGACAAAATCCATTAGGCAAAAGAAAAAGCATCAAATTTGAGGTGGGGTGGAATAAGCGAGACCCACATGTTAACCCCAAAAAATCCAACTTTAATATAAATATTGGAATCGTCACTCGACAACATGTGTTGATTGATATACAGTCGTGGCACCATGTTTTCACTAGGCTTAAGACACTAACATGGGATGATATTAGGGTAACATTATGAAATAATTTTTTTAATTTATTAAAATAATATAAAATACTAAAACATTACGTACTCTTCATCATCCATATAAGAGTGCATTTATAGTAGATTCCTCACATAAGGAATATGTAGTAAGAGTTTCTGGAAGGATTCATAGAGGCTTCCTCACAACTTTAATGAAATATCATCCTAAGGATGTTTAAGGGAAAATTATTCTGTACCCACCTCCTCTTAATGCACACTTAATATCCCATGGAGCATGGGAAGTGTTTAGAAACCTTCGTGTGGAGCAGACTTTTCAATTACATTGTGTGTGGTAATACATTGTTTAATGTTTCTTTTATTTATCACTTTGATTGACAGTATTTTATTTATGAAACAACAACTGAGTGCTAAAAATAAATAATGTGAAACAAAATTAGTGTACTGCTACCATAAAGCAAGGATGGGTTACACTTCAATTGAGAAAAAATAGGTACGTCTTTTAAATCTACCATAATACTTTTATGTGACATAAAACATCACCATATCCATGTTTCAATGTTTATATGCAGATTGATGAATCGAAATTGAATGCCTTATCCATACCACGCCATGTGCTATGAAAGGAGGACCGTGTAAATAAAGAGGGGATACTAATAGATGAAAACACACAAAAAGTGTGGGAAATATGTGTAAGTATGACATAATATAATTTATATTTTCTTTAAACCATTATTACATTATAAAGACTAATTATTCTCTTATATTTTCTATCTGACGTAGTCATAGGAATCAACAACACCTACACCAGATACATACATACTTTTAGTGTCCTTGAAGCAGCCGGAACAGTATGGTCTTGTCAGAGATGTGGGTTTTGGGGTGACAACCTAAACTTATTTTCCGAAACAAAAACAATATGAGGATCAAACTGATGAAATGAAAAATATGCAAGAAAAATGATCTATTTTTTAAAAATAAATTCAATACCAGAGTGAGATGAAAACAAGTTTGATGGAGGAGGGGTAAAGAGAGGAAACCACTCAACAACAACTAGTTCATGAAGATCCCGCCCTACCCCCCACCAACTTTGAGGCAAGCCATTACCCTAAAAAAGCTGACTTATCTAAGGTATTAAATTTTATAATAATTGTTTCTATGAAATGTAAATCACATATACATTGATACCTTTTATGTACTAATATTCTACAGGGTGAAAATGACTGTGATTTATATCTATCAACTCCCACATATCACCTTGTAGCGAGGGCTACAGTGTTCAATATGAAGAATGACATGCTACACAATAGAAAACTTCCAACAGATCATGTTAGAGTGTCAATTAACATAGCTAATGAGCCATGTGTCGAGATACATGTTCCAAATGACGATGACGACATTCATATGGTTTAATAATATGTTGGAACATTCATCGCATGACCATTAATTCTACAAAACAAACTTGTCGATAAGGAGGTATCCATTTCCAATTTATTTTTGAACTGGAACTTTAACATTTAATGAAAAAAGGTTTGAACCAATGAATGTTAATTTATAATGATAACGAGAAGGGGGTGAAATGAAATATCATCTCAAAATTGTCTCAAGGATCAACCAACTAATTGAAACGGTCTATTGAGAGAAATTTCACCCTGCCCATTCTATATCCACAAATAATATCATTGTAGGCTCATGTGGATACAAATTTGATAGATAGAAATACTCACACAGTTGATTTTCAAAAAAATATGTATGGAGAGGAAAAATTGGACTTCATTAGGGCTAAAAATTTAAATGAAATCCCCAAGAATGAATGTCTAGGAACCTCAGTTGTAAATGTATTCATGAGGTATGTTTTCAGGATATGATTTTACCAAAGCTGATATACTATGATAATTAGGACTAAATATATTTCATATTTTTCATAGGAATATATATGAAAATCAATTGAAGGGATTTCCCCATGAAATTATTTTTGGACTCATTAGTCCCCACATAACCTTTGTATAAATGCTTTATGTGAATTGTTTGTGGGATCATCACATGATCTAATCACATAAACAAATCACATAATCAATGAAGGTAATTAACTTGAACCGCGATTTGTGTATTCTGGTCTTATTTACATGATCAAATAATGCTTCAAGGTTCATGTAATCTTATAAATCTCCCATGTTCATTTGATCATGTGAACCTATTATGGTCATGTGATCACATGACTTTGAACAAGTAAAGAAATTAATATAATATTTCTAACTAATAATGTTCCCCTATCTTACTCAAGCCCAATTTTAACACCAAATCCTCCATTTTGACAATTAATAGAAATTTTATCTTTCTTATGATACAAATTAATTCAATAATAGAACCCATGGAGGAGATAGTTCATTGGACTACAATGTTCGATAGTATGGAATTCGACCAATGTAGAGTCATTCAGTCCACTCATGAGCATCTTAAAAGCATGATGGGAACCAATATATTGGATTTTCAATTTTCTAATTAGTTTCCCTTATATGTGGGTGTGGGTGTCTTGGAGGGAGGGGGTGTTCCGGAGTAGGGGTGTCCAGGAGGGTAGGAAGGTGTCCAAGAGGGAGGGGTGTCTAGGAGGGAGGGGGTCTCTAGGTGGGAGGGTGGGTGGGGGTGTCCAGGAGGGAGGGGGTCTCTTGGTGGGAAGGTGGGTGGGGGTTTAAAGAAAGGAGGGGGGTTTCTAGGAGGGAGGGGGTGTCCAGAGGTGGGGGATGTCCAAAAGGGAGGGGGTGTCCAGAGATTTGTCCATGAGTGGGGTGTCCAGGAGGGGAGGGAGGGGTGTGTCCCAAAGGGAGGGGTGTCAAGGAGGGAGGGGGTGTCCAAGTGTGAGGGTGTTTGAGGGTGTCTAGGAGTGAGTGGGGGAGTCCAGGAGGGGAGGGAGGTGTCCAAGGGGGAGGGGGCCTAGGAGGGAGGGGGTCTCTAGGTGGGTGGGGATGTCTAAGAAGGATGGGGGTGTCCAGGAGGGAGGGTGGTGTCCAATGGGGTTATAGGAGTGGGGGGGTGTTCAAAAGGGAGGTGTTATTGAGGGAGGTCTCCATGAGTGGGGTGTACAGGTGGGGAGGGATGGGTGTGTTTAGAAGCGATATGATTTCTAGGAGGGAGGGGGTTTCTAGGTGCGAAGGTGGCTGGGGGTGTCCAGGAGTGTGGGGGGGTGTCCAGGAGGGGAGGGAGGTATCCAAGAGGGAGGGGGTCTCTAGGTGGAGGGGGTATCCAAGTGGGTTTGGGGTGTCCAGAAAGGAGGGGGTGTCCTGGAGGGAGGGGGTGTTCAGGGAATGTCTAGGAGTGGGGGGTGTCCAAAAGAGAGGGGGTGTCATGGGGGTGTCCATGAGCGGGGTGTCAAGGAGAGGAGGGAGTGGGTGTCTAGGGGGAAGGGGTGTCCATGTAGAGATCCATTCAATTCCATTAAATACTCATAATATACAATGGGTAGATCACTTCTAGAGTAGACTGAAGTGGGTTCGTAGTGAAGCATTAAAAGTTCCAACAAACCAAACCAATTAAAATACCATGTAAAGGCACAAGTATTATATCCCAATTCAATTTTAGGCTTATTATATTTTATTTAATTTCATAAAGACCCAACATATGCGTAATTTACCTTTATAATAATAGATTTTTAAGAAACACACTTTTTTCTATACACCAATGTTGTAGTAGAATAAAAATGTTGGAAAACTTACTAATGATATATGAGTATGATGGAAGAAATAATTTCTAATCTAGAAGAGTTGTGAGGACACTTTCAACTAAATCAATTCTAACCCTCAATCCAGGCATGTGGATGAAATCTAGGGAATGAGAGGATCTGTTTTACCAGAAACTGAATTTCAGGAGATGAATCCCCACTACACACACACACATATATATATATATATATATCCCTTATCCTAAATTCCATTTGATTGGCGTCTTCTGATTGTTTCATAGGATCTATACCTTTTTTTCTTTTTGTATTTTTAAATTATATTTTTGTTAATGTTATGTGAAATTTTGTTCATATTCCTCCTATATATTATTTTTTTGGTTTTTTTCCACGATTTGTTGAACTGTATTTCTTCAAAAATCATGAAATTAGAGTACTAATTCATGTTCATGAATTCCTAGGGGAGGACACTAAGT
This sequence comes from Viscum album, assembly GCA_963277665.1. NCBI lineage: Eukaryota > Viridiplantae > Streptophyta > Magnoliopsida > Santalales > Viscaceae > Viscum > Viscum album. The sequence continues at coordinate 1,038,568,293 of OY728123.1, read as the reverse complement.
ACTTCGATCACTTATTCTAATTTCTAATATCATATTCAATTGAGAGGAAGCTGCAATTCTTATTCATGTTTGGTTTGGAGATCAAATAAATATTTATTATGACATTCATGTCACTTTATAACATTAGAAAATATATTATCTACCCCTTGTTTTAGCTCTCGTTATACCCAATGCGATAGAGGAAGTTAGGTACATGAAAACAAGATGATGGAGTTGGGTGGAGTTTGATTATTTGTCTATGATTATGGACCGATCAATATTCAAAACCATGTAGTATTTACAATTTAGTACACTAAGGATATTTCAAAAATTATATCTGATTTTATAATTCATATTAGTGAATGACGGTGAATTATTAATATTTTTTCCATTATCAAATATATGATGAAAATATAGTTGGATAAAGAAGGTTATTAATGGGTATACCCTGCATTCATCCCTTTTGTACTAACATCATTTTAGGACTATATCGTACTTTATTTTAATTTTCAGATACTTTATTTCCAAGGGGTGTGAGGGGGAGGGGTTTTCTAGGGAAAGAGAGGGGGGTTTCTAGGGGAGGGGGATGCAGGTGGAGTGGTGGGATGGGGGGAGGGGTGTTGTCTATGGGTAGGGAGGGGGCTGTCCATGGGGGGTTTTCTTAGTGAGGGGGGGGGGTCATGATAATCAAACTAAAGAACTAGGAGGGAGGGGTGTCCCGGATGGAGGGGGGGTCTAGGTGAGAGGGTGGATGGGGGTTGTCCAGAAAGGAGGTGGTGTCAAGGAGGGAGGGGTGTCCAGGAGTGGGGGGTGTCCAAGAGGGGAGGGGGCTGTATAGGGGGTGGGAAGGGGGATGCCCAATGGGTGGGAAGGGTGTTGTCCAGGGAAAGGGAGGGGGCTACAGGGGGAGGGAGGGGTTGTCCAGGAGGATGGAGTGGGGCTGTAGGTGGAGTGGTGGTGGTGGGGGGGGGGGCTGTCTACGGGTTGGGAGGGGGCTGTCCGGGGGGGACTGTCTAGGGGACGAGAGGGAGGTGGTCTGGAATATAACACTAAATAAATAAGAGATCAAGAGAAAAGTGAACTAGTATGATCATGGCCAATAAAATTGTGTAGGTTCTCATCAGTCCCTCTCTAAAATAGAGAAATACATTCCTTCCATACCTTCTACTGGACCTTAGATATTGTATGGGGTATTTGGAGAGGCATAAGTGGTTGGGGTCCAAGTAGGGTTGGACCCGATGTCTGATGCGGATGCGCTAGCACTCATTACCTTTGACCTGGAAGGGTAGAGTACACTCTTAGAGGCTCAAAATATATGTATCTATTAGGTAAAAAATCTATCTAGGATGGTGGTATCACTATGAAAATGTTATAATTTATTCTAAAATTGAATAATTATTTGAAATTGAATACACCATCATGTATGTGTCATGTTTTATAACCTGTGGATATTCCTCCATTTATTATTGTCAATAAATGAAAACTTTTGGATTCCATGTTGTTTTTGACATTTCTTCCTCTTCTTTTCTCATCTGTGTAATCTTAACAAAACTATATTTATGTAAATTAATCATGTTGATCCTCTTCTAAAATATTAATTCAATCCAAGGAAATAAGGACATGTAATGGTTATAACAGGTAACAATTGACATTTTATTAATGTATTATTTCATATTAATGTTTAATTTATTTCATTATTGTATTACTAACATAATATTTTCTTTCTTATATAGGTGAAATTTTTTCATGAGTTTGAATTCTTTATTTGGCAACTAATACTGTGGAATTCAATTTTTTAGAGGGGATCACAGATGCAAAAAGATGAAACATTGACGTTTTGAACAGTTTGTTAGTTAATTTTAATTTTAACCATATTATTCATTGTTTTAAATGTATATAGCAGAGTATTTTTTTGTATTCATGATTTCAGGTAAATGTATATTGAATTGTTTGGAAATTTCTTGTGCATGTTGTTTTGTTCATCTATGCTTCATTAGTGTGTAGGTGTTGTTTGTGCTATGTGTGAAGGTGCTGTCTCAGGTGTGAAGGTGTTGGGAAAAATCCCTCAAGGCATCATTGAAGCATTTCTAAGGTGATTGTGTTTGTTGACAAAGTGGACATCTGAGTGGTGATTATTGACAAAGCAAAACAATGGAATAAAAATTTGTTGACAAAGAGGATTTCATGATGGAATGTCGAGTTCAAGAGCTGAGGTCAATTATCCATGTTTGATTCGAGAATGTCGACAAAAGGAATGGATGATCTGGAGGCGGTACAAAATAACAGATACAAGGTGGCGCTGTTTTCCAGTGTTTGCCAAATTTTTGGGCCTAAAAATCGACAAATGAAGAAAAGTGTTTTTGGAAAAGGGACTTGCGCACTGAGGACATGAAGTATAGGAAACATGCACGCCATATTTTTTTCAAGATCAAAAGAACAAAATATGGCTAAGGAAATAGGTTCGCGCATGTTTGGGAGTTGGTCGCGCAAGTGTCTAAAAGGAAAGAATACTTGCGCGCCGAGACTGGGTCGTGCAGGTGACTTGCGCGCCGTCGCACATGGTGGTCAATTTTCCTATAAATACTAGACCGCCACTCTTCAATCACAACCAGTGTTTAACACTTTGATAAATCAGAGCTCCCGTCACGCAGGTGTGGTGGTCGCACAAGTGGTGTGTGTGGCCGCGCAGGTGGGACTTGCACACCAGGGTGATAGGTGCGCGCCAGTGATTGAAGCTGCGCGCCAGTGTGGAGTTGCATGCCAATATTGGATTGGGCATAAAGGGAAGTGAGTCGCGTAGGTTTGGAGTTGAGGAAGCTTGTGTCGCGCAAGTGTCTGAGGAGGACTTGCACGCCCGTTGTGACTTGCACGCCGATACCTGCGCGCTGAGGTTGACTTGTGCGCCAATTAAGGATTATTTCCAGCAGTGGTTTTCGGGCTACGTGGAAGCTGGAAGTTTTCCCGATACCTTCGGTGCAAAGATAGATTCATCTACAGGTGAAAATTGGGCTTCAACAGAGCATCTACTTACAGAGGAAGATGCATTACTTCATGAAAATGAAGAGACCTACAGTTCTATAAACTGTGAGTGGATTCTTTCCAAGAGCAGTGAGCAAAGGAAGAGAAAGATGGTGATCCTCTCCACCGACAGTGAGCCAGAGAGAGAGAAATAGGGAGTGACCCTTGGGAAAGCAGTAAGCAGACCCTAAACTTTGTAAAGGTAGTGAGCCTGGGCATAGAAGTGATCTAGCTCGAACATTGTATCCACATCTAGTGATGAATAGTGGAATTTGGTACAACCGGCAACTTGTTGGCGTATGCTCCTTGGGCGTATCCCAGGGACGGTGAACTAAGTAAAAATCTCTGTTTCTGCCTGTTTTCTTCCCTGCATTGCATTCAAAGAATCATCATTAGATAAATAAGTAAAGAAGTGATCATAGTTTTCACACAAGAGAAAAAATTGACCCTTGTAATAAAGAGGTCAAGATCGAGTGGGGTAGGAAGAACATTGAAAAAGAATATCCATACCCTGATTCACCCCCCTCTCAGGGTATATAGGCCCCTATTGGTCCTAACAGAAGGTGTTGTGCAAGTGTGGGGTTTGCTAAGGCAACTTGGCCTTTATTAGTGCTAATTAAGTGCTGATAAATGTGTAATATATCAACACTAAAAAAAGTGCTAATAAAGGGGGTCTTTATTCACGCTATTTTGAGCGCTGATATATTATATATTTATCTTTTCTCAAAAGAGAACTGATAATGGGTGACTCTATCAGTGCTCAAAATAGAAATGATAAAGATGGACCTTTATTAGTGCTATTTTGAGCGCTGATAAAGGGGACCGCCTTTATCATCGTCTTGATTAATAGTGTTTTTAAGCGCTGTTAAAGGCTGTTTTTAGAGCTCTTGAAAGCCCTATTTGTAGTATTGTCGATGGAGAACAATAATTATCCAAGGTGGATCTATAGTTTTAATATGACCATGTTAGGGTGGAGGAGAAGGATTCCCCCAAGACTGCTTTTTTGTAAAAGTTACAACCACTACAAGTTCATAGTAGTGCCATTAGAACTCAGTAATGTCCTTGAAATCATCATATACTTGATGAATATAGTATTTTGAAAATACTTCAACATGTTTGTAGAAGTATTTATAGATTATATTCAAATTTACTATAAAATAATGGAGGATTATCTAAGTACTATTCTAAAGAAATTGCAAAAGTATGAGTTTTATGCAATGTACAATAAATTTTTGATCATGTTGATGGATGTCTCATTATTGTGGAATATCATCACAAGCACCATGATATCTGTATACCCTTCAAAGGAAGAACTAATTGAAGGATGGGCAAGGCCAAAATATGTGAATTATGTATGTATTATCCTTTGGGTATCTAGGTATTATCACAGAATTTTGATAATTTTTTCTTGATTATCAACCCATATTACCAAGATAAATTGGATGGGGGTAATGTTTGTTTAGAATGATGGATATGATGATATCTTCAAGGAGCTAAAAAGGATTCTTATCACTACCCATTTTCTCAAACTAACCACAAGTGGAATAATATTAATAATATTCAATTATTTTTAAAATAAGGGATTGGGTAGAGTGTTAATACAAAATGAAAAATTCATCTTCTATGCATCAATGTAGTTTAAATTTCAAAAAAAGAACTACACAACACATGAACTATAGTTCACTACAGTGATAATCACTTAAAAAATATGGTAGCATTATATATTTGGGGAGAAGATTGAAATATATATAGATCACAAAACCATCAAGTATATATTCACAAAGAAAGATCTTAATATTTTCTAACAAAGATAGTTAGAGATGATCAAGGACTATGAATTCTCAAACCTATACCATACTAGGAAAGAAAATAATGTGGTATATTCTCTAATAATAGAGGATCGATAAATTATATCATTTATGGAAATGGATATGGATCCATTATTATTATATTTGGAAAGGATGGAGATGGGAATCATAAATTAAGGAACATAATCAATCCTCTCACAAATGATTGCTCAACCATCTCTTTTTGAGAGGTTAATGTATGGTCAATGAAATGATATGGGAATTCAAAAGAATACGGAAACTATAAGGAAACAGAAATCCTCAATGATCAAAATTAATGATGAAGGAATTGAGAGATTATGAAAAAGATTACGTGTACCATAAAATCCTATGTTAATGAAGGAAATATTGGATGATTCGCATAGTTTGAATTTATCCAATCACCCGGGAATCTCAAAGATGAAATGAGATATTCCTGAGTACTATTGGTGGGATAGTATGAAGAAGGAGATCGTTGAATATAAATAAAATGGATTGGTATTTCTGAAAGTGAAGTGTGAAGGGAATACGCCTTTGGGGATGATGTAACCATTACCCATACTAACATGGAAATGGGAGAAAATCACCATCGATTTTGTCACTGGACTTACAATGAAATCCAGGGGAATAAATGTTATATAAGTTTTTATTGATCATCTTATAAAGACTGATCACTTTATCACAATTCAAGGGGACTTATTAATGGATCATTTTTTAACTATATAAATCATAGAACTAGTAAGGCTGCATGGACTACCACTGTTGATTGTATCCGATCGAGATCTGAGATTCACCTCAATATTTTGTAAAATTCTCAAAAATGCTCTAAACACTGTTCTGACCTTCAGAACACCTTATCACCGCCAAACTGATGTCCTATCTAAGCAGAGTATCCATAAGAATATTGAGTTTTTAAGAAAATTTTCAATTTATTTCATAGGATGATGGGATTAACATATTCCTCTAGTTATGTTATCCGACAATAACAGTTTCTAGTCAAGAATACAAATGTCTCCCTTTAAATCCTGTTATGGGAAGATGTGAAGAACAGATTCATGTTTGAATAAAGTTGGGTAATGAAAAATTTTACGTCCTAAAATGGTATAGGTAATGGTGGAAAAGGTTAAGTCCATTCAGCCACACATTAAGACTTCTCAAAGTTGGTAGAAGAGTTATGATGTCAATCATCAACAAGACCTAGAGTTTGATGTTGGAGACATGGTATTCCTCTGTATAAATACATGGAAGAAAGTGATGAGATACGGGAAGAAGGTAATTCTTATTCCAAGATACATAAGCCAATTTGAGAACTTCGATTGTAATAGATTGTTGGTCTTCCATCTTTCACTCCAACCTAACATATCTCAAGTACATGACGTATTCCATGTATCCCCCTCCCGAAATTACATACCAGACCCCTCATATCTACTAATTCCATTGGTGGTACCATTTAATAATTACCTTTCCAATGAGGAGTATCCATAGAAGATAATAGTTTGTAGAAAAAAAATTCTACGAAATAAGGCAATACACCTTGTCAATGTATTGTGGAGAAACCAAATGTTTTAATAAGCAACATGGGAAAATGAGTATGTGATGAAACAATGTTATCCTAACATATTTCAATTTGGGAAATGAAAATTTCTAGGAGGAAATTTCTTAAGGGGGAATTATTGTATCGAACCGAGCTTCTATAATTAAAATTCCCATTATAATTAAATTAGACAAATTATTATGTAACATTGTTTTAGAAAACATATGAACTTATGTGGATTTATTATATTATATTAGTTTTAAAAATAAAATTAATTTAAAATTACCATTGATAATATTTCTCATGTAAAATGATTAAATGGTTAGTATCAATATTTTTTATTAACTAAAGCAATTGACACAGAAAAAGGATGTGATAGCCTCAATAAGTAATATCATACCCTATGATGCCAATTTATCCGAGTTTCCATGGGTGATAGAATCACTATACATTGAACATGATCAACCCCAGTTAGATATCCTAAAACATAAGGATGAGAGAAACCATTTTTGGGAGAAGTTAAAGATCATCGAGATCATGACCCAAACCATGTGCATTGAACAACCCCATGATAGTCTCACCATCACACACCTTACTCTTATGGAATTTTATGATATATTAAAGGGATATGTAATAAGAACATATAGATATGGGTATGTAAATTATTTTAATATAGAATAATGAACATATTCTTGTCTTATTATTATTACATTATAAATAATTCTTATTTTGATACAAAAAAATAGAAATAGTATTTTTTTGTAACATTCAAATTCAATTAAGGAACTAATTTTGATGAATTAAATTATTTTGTAAATAAATAATATTTTTATAAAATATTATTATTAAATAATATTATTTTAATATAAATGATCATATAATTTCTATGAAGTCAAATGTAATTTAATAATGGTTTGAAAACTATTGTTGTAATAACACCTAGGATTTCATAAAAAATGTTGATTTTATTATTAAAGGTGAAATTAACATATTTATAAAATTATTTTGATAAAATATATATTTTGTTAATCATAATGTAGAATTTATCAAATGTTTTATTTTTCATAATTTCTAGAGGCAATCAAATTTTCAGGTAAAATTAAATTCTGTATAAAAATACTTTGTGTATTATTACATCATAATGACACAAAATTAATCTAAAAATACTATAAACCACATAAAAATATAAATCTATTTTTCCTCTTATGTAATTTTATTTTTTTCTTTATTTTATTTATTTTATAAATCCATTATGAATCCTCCAAAACCATTAATATATTTTATGGTTTCAAAACCATTTCTTTTGGAGTATGACTCATCTCCACATAATCAAGGTAATTATATTATTAAGTCCATAAATTTTACTTATAAAATAATTAAAATCAATCCCATTTGGAAGAAACCATGGGAAAAAATAATGGGAAGGTATGTGCTTTTGGTTATTTTTTTATATAGATTCCAAAACATTAGTTTGAGAAATAATAATGAAATCCCCACTATTTTCCTATATAAACCCAACCATGATCACATTTATCTTCACTAAAACTCCTTTTATCATGTCTTCTCTCTTCCTCCTATGTCTATATTCCTCCAAAGGTTTATCCATGCTCTAAAGAAGCTCTTACCAATCATTTTGAGTCACACAACCATGTAAGGTATCCTATCATTCTCTTATTTATTCGAGTATATTTATTACCTTTTCCCTTCTATTTCCAATTCAATGTATTGTGATATGTGTTTACATGTCCCTAATACTCCACATTTTATGACAATATAATGTGAAAAAACATTTATCTCTCATAAACCCATTTTATAATTTTTAAGTGATGTCATTATGCTACCAAAATTTCACCATGATTTACCATGCCAAATCAATTGTCTAGTAAATAACATAACGATTTTCTATTAAGGGTGTTCATCTTTACTTAGTTATAATTAATTTAATTGGACTTATATTTATATATTCCACAATCCATTATCATGGAATAAAAAATAATGATGAATGAATCCATGTTGTATGATTTATGTGCCACAATTAAGTATGAGAATGAAATGAATGTGACTGGTGTGCCCCAAATTATACAGAACTCCAATGAATTGGGTAGTGTTTAGTATCATTAGATATCATTTTGGGTTTTTTATTGAACCAAATTACTATATGGGACTTTGTAAATCAGTATTTTCATAGTAGTATCATTGACTTATGATTAGGGAATAGTGTTGTTAGTTGTTGCCACATTTCCCATGTTATGATTATCATGCTATATCATGCCTTATTATTAATGTTCATTTTATGGACAATTGCCTTTCCTTGTTAAAATGTATTATTATATGCATGTTTTTCAATGTTTATTCCCATACTGGTATTTATATCTCACCCCTATATTATGCATTTCCATAGGTTATCCTATTTAGTTTTAGGTGTTATCATGTTAAATAAGTTTTCAAAAAAGATGAGGTATTTCCTATTTTAAATTGTTAGGATATGTACCTAATTACGAAAGACAAAAGAAATATTGAACTTCCAAGTTTTATTATGTTTAATATTATGTAATAAATCATGAATTAATTTCTAATAAAGGGAATGGTTGTCAAAAATATTCCCCTACATCAATGTATCTAAGGCTAACCCCCTAAAAGAATTATTTATAGAGGACTTTTTGAGAAATTGAGTCATTATAAAAGGAAAAGTTAAATTCCAATCATTGGAATTTCAACTTTTTACACTTTATGAAAGAATCATCTGATTATAGAGGTTTTATAATACATGGGACATCTAATAGGTCAAAAACATTATACTGTTTTAGGGTGGGGTTGACCTTGCTAATGTACAATGTTTCTAATGAATGGTGAAAACACAATATGATATGAAAATTTGAGTACTATTTCATCTACGTCTGGTTCTCCCAAGGATATATCACCTTTGTACCATGCATTTTCTCAAGAATTATGTGAAAATGAGATATATGTCATAATTGGATATGAGGTGAGTCATTCCATCAACCCTCCTGAATTCTCCTGAATGGTAATAAAATCATGTTTTTTGATGACATGCATACCATTAATTTTCTTGATTATGAACTCTATATCTCATTTGATTCGTAAGTGGGACACTAGTATATGTAGGTATAATTACAAGACTACAATTGTGGCTTAGTATAATTCCTCACTATTGGTTCATCATTTTAACCATAATAAGAAATAAGTGAAAACCAAATTGGATGGAGAGATAATTATTAATCCAAACCCAACTATGTGAAGTTTGGGATCTTCCATTATTTTTTCACTTTTTCATCATGAAGTTCCATCAACGTATATCTCCTCTTTCTAGTAGAATTATTGAACTATGAAGACTTCTTCATCCATAAAATCAATTTGAAAAAGATTTTTTTACTATAGAAGAATAAACCATAATTAAATCTATTAATTGAGGTCCCTTTACGGCCTTTTGTGGTTTAAATAAAAGGTCAAACTATTATAATATGATCCCTACCACTACAAATACTCAGTTTAGATGTGATTATGAAGGATTTATTTGAGTGGGTCATTACGAGAGATGAAATGGGTCCAAGGGTACATTAGGCAGTTCCTAAAATTCATTACTGTGAATTTTAATGCATGAGTTTTTATATATTTGAATATTGGTTTATAGTATAGAGCATGGTTCTTCTAAGATAATAATAATTATTTTCATTCCCTGTGTTGTTAATCTTTGCAAGAAAGGAACCTAGTTATTTCTCTATGTCTAACACATATAAAATGAGTGTCTTTCCATTAATGGGGTGAATTATTACTAGTGGGATCAAATTGTAATAATTTATAATACCAAAAGATTAAATAAAATCATAATTTCATCAATATGTGACTCCCTTCTTCATAAATTTTGAAGAGGGAAAATACTTTCTTGTGGAATTACACACTCATCAAATTTAAATGCGATGTGCTTTTAGGATTTTTAAGTATATGATTTTGGGGAGTTAAAAAATCAAGGATATGTTCAGTGATGGTTGAGAAAATAAGTTTATAGATCTAATTCTTTGGAACACAAGGAAACACTAATCCATGTTGGCTGTGTATCTTCCTACGTGGCCAGATTTATTTTCCTAAGATCATTAATAGTTGTGGAGATACCTCCTTAAAACACCTGAGGGTTATCTATGAGATCCTATTCTTCTCCTTTCTCTTCCTTAATTTTAGGAGAAGTGGGTGTAAAAGGGGAATCATCAACACAATAAGATAAGGTGAGGTCATTTTTCCTATGGATTTGAAGGAGGATTCCTTAAATATGATGTTTATCTCTATAAGAGTGTAATTAACAATGAGATCATGGGTAAACTCCCCATATCCGTTCTATTCAACTTCATTAGGTTTAGAAGAGGTATTAACATACTAAAATTCTATATATAAAGTGGAATAATTTTTACAAATTATTGGTAATATGACAGTCTCTCCTGACCTAGCCAATGATGTAGGGTTATTTTGACACTCTAGGAACAATGAAATGGAATTTTCACCTGGGGATGTTTTTACATTTTTAGGACTAGATAGTTCTGCTATGTTAATAGGTTCAGATGATGTGAATGATATCATTAATCCCATTCAAGTAATTCCCAATTCTGAACTTCTTTATTCAATTGGATTGATGGTAAATACGTATCCATTCTAATATAGTTAAATGGGTTGACTGGGGTCATTTTTAAACCATTTTGAGTAGTAACCATGGTGGTATCATCAATCGTGGAATTTTTTTCTTCTATTTGGTTGAATCATGCCTCAATGTTTTGAGATTTGTTGGTCTCAAATGGGTCAATATCACCATTAAATGTCACAATTTTTCATTAAACACAGTATTTTCAATATTGAAGGTATGATGAGGGAACTACCACATAATGATTATGATATAGTTTTATTAACATGGAATTTAATGATATATGCTATAAACAAATAATAATTCAGTGTCAGAGATGAGTTATCAAAATTTATCCTCGAGCATGATTCAACCAAGAGGTTTCTATTAACATTTTTCATAATCCTCTATTATTAAAGAGGTGGGGGAAAATATAATTTTCTAAAAACCAACTAATTTAGAATCTAAAATGTAATGAGTTTGAATGAAAAGATGTTATATATGAATGATTGTTATATGAAAATGTCATTGAGTTTTCTAGATATATTAAATGTTATAATGTGTCCTCGTACAATACTTTCCCAATTCTTCACTATGAAGGTGATAACTGGGTTAAATTTCAAATTATTAGTTACTACATAATACAATTCAATGGTTATTAACTCAGCTTCGAACTCATAGAGGATTAACAAGGCATCCACTAGTGCTTCTTGGACATTTTTTTTAAAAAATAAAGGGTATATGTGCTTTAAATCATTGTTGAAACCACAACCAACTATTTCAAGATGTCATATTTTCATGTCATAACTTTCCACATCCCACCTTAAGGCTACTACATGTCATGGGGAATGGGATGAGATGGTTTCTATTATTGTAGATATTTCATATGTGTATATTTTGTCAATATTTCCATCAAATTTGAGTCAAATTGACCCATCCTCCCTATGCTCTAATGTTTTCAAGGTAATTGTTTTTTTTCATTTAGAAATAAAATTTGAGGAAATAGTATTGATCCCTATATGAATTATATATAGACTAATGGTATTAATGATCTTGTCAAATTACCCATCATTGGGTTTCAATAACATATATTTTTTCATCAAGGATATTTTCTGAATGTTTAAATTTTCACCAAAAATTCCATCCTCGACATGATCCCCATTTGGAACTCTCCCCATTCTTCTAAGATTTAAGGGGAAAATCATATTTTTTTGTATAATTTTGTTTTTTATAGAAACTATTCATCATGAGAATCACATTAACATAGTTGTAAAAAAATTCTTCATCTGATGGGGGTTCCATTTATTGTTATTTTTCCCATCCAACTAATGCCTAGGCAATAAAATATGAGAATGATTGAAATATCATAGACATCGACACACGTTAATATTTTTATTATTTATCTCTAACACATAAATTTATCAATTATTTAGATGATGATTATTATAAGGCCATGATGTTAAAGAAGTTGGTTTATTATTTACATAGATAGTTTCGGTCACAACTAGTTGATTCAGTTGCATCCTTAGAATAATCATGTCTTAATTCACAATAATTGTAATCAAGTAGTGATTACTATTTTTGTGAACCATTGTATGGAACTTATATTTATCCAATTTCTTCTCATTCAGTGGAATAAAAACATGCAGCTTGTACTGTTGGCTTTCCCAATTCCACGTTTCCAAAATCAACCATCTTCTGAATGATGTTATCAAAAACAAATAACTCTTGGATGGTTTAAACAAATGTTTGGTAGAAGGGGATATAAATCAATTAATCACCAAGTACAACATGATTAGGAATTATAGTATTAAAAAACCTCAAGAAATCATTATCCATATCTATAATGATGTAACAAGGGACCTTCTCATCTCATAAATAAGAAATAATACACTTTCAATCCTCATACTATGTGTTCTTATTCTCATTCCTACCATATTGACAGGGATGTTTTTACTGTTTTTTTTTCTTATTTGGAAAATATTATGTGTGATATTTCATGGGATTAAGTTCTATATCTAGTGTAAAATTTGGAATAAGGGTAATTGTATGAAATTACACTTTTCCTATTATTTTTCACCTGTGATTTTGATACTCGAAAAGACTTGGATTTTGGTTTTCAAATAGATTCCTCCAATATTTGTGCAACTATGGACAATTCATGGAATAAAACTAATTATTCCATTTTCATGAGTGGTTTTTAAAGCTATTCCTAGTTATTCTCTATACAGAGGCCAAAAAAAATATCCTTTGGAGATTTTCAGGTTTAGGGAATAGGTAAAACCCTTTAAAAAAGTAATGATGTTTAAGAATGTATCATTCACTAATTATTTTTAATTTTAGAGTTCAATGATATTTGTCATTTATAATGTATAGGAGTATTAATAAAGGATCTTATAATAGGGTTATATTCATTTTTTCACAAACCTCACTAAAAAATGTGTATACATTGACAAAATCATTTCCATCAAAATTATGTATGAAGAATTTATGTTTTGATATTTTTTTATACTTAGGAGTTCCCATCATGTGACCACATCAATGCCTAAAATGAAATAAGTGATGAATTAGTTCCCTAGATCCATTGAACATAGGGAATGTAGGATTACAAAATTTGGGTGGGGGAGGGTTATATACATTTATTCAGGGGAAGGATTTCTCTTTAGCTTTGTTAGTGAAGGATTCCCTTTCACATCCCCTGATTATGATATCAATGACTCAATGGTAATTATGAGTTATGATGTGACAAATTTTTTGGAAATTAATTTAGTAGGGGAAGTGATGGTAATAACCTAACCTGGTGGGAATTCCTATGTTCATTAAGCCCGTATGGGTTTTCCTAGGGTATCTTACTAGGTATGGCCCTGAATGTAACCATAATATATAGAATTCATTATATTATTTATCCATTGGATATAGATTACTTTTTTTCTAGATCCCACATTGGTTGTATGAATTGTATCTTCTCTATCTAGAGAGGAAGAATATTCTTATTAAGGGATATTTTTTACGATATCGTTGTGAGGTTGTTCCTAAAGAAAATACCAAGTGGGAATGTTTCCCATGGGTAATACAACATTTAGTCTTATTAACTCCTTTCAAAATTTATCATATTGAGTGAATATATCATGAACTATAAGGGGTTCAAAAACATTAGGTGATAGGTTGTTCATATCCATGCTCTTTCCCTTTTATTTTTTTGAATCCCTCCAGATAGGCCATATTTGATAATTTTATATAACTCTCAATTTTTTTTTCTTCCATTTAGTTTCAAGTGCCACCGCTTATTCAATTGATTTAGTGTGGTCCATACATCAAATAGAAACATCCAACTCTTGTTCTCATATTCTAGAATAATGATCTACATATTCTGTAGGGCTAGTTTTGATGGTGTTTAATGATTCATAGCGCAGTGCTAGTATCATATTGTCATCTAATGGATAATGTGTTAAATCAACTTTTGAGTATCTATTGAGTGATAAGTTTCAATTGTTTAAATTAGTATTCCACTTAGAGGGTTTTATTGACATTGAACCACTAAGGGGTTTCATCTTTTACATCATGGAACAACCTATAATACTTATAAAAGGGTAATCAAGAAGGAGTACCCATAAAAAATATCATTTATGTTCCCATGGAGATAAACATGTTAGGGGATGAGAAAAAATTTGGAGCTTTATCATGCGGTGAACCTTCCAATCAGTAAATGAACGAATTCCATGGGGTGTGAGGAGGATGAGGTATAAGACCTAAGCCCTGCAGGCTGGGGATAATCCTAGATTAATTCTTCAACAAACTCCACTACAACCCTACTAATAATGTGAATTTATCTTGATTATTAGTTGGATATAATGCATTATATTAGTGTGATCTGGTTTCCAACAGAGGCAACCATACTACTAGAGGTTTTCCTTTTCTCCAATAAGAGGCTTGCTCAATATTTTTAGAAGATTTATGTAAGAGACTTTTTGAGGGATCACCCCACACTTTTTAATGTTATTTTAAATTTGGTTATATAATATCATTATTGGGTGAACCATATATCATGTGTAGAGCATGTTTACGAGAGATTCGTGAAGAAATGACATTGTAAGATGTCACTTTTTATAGGCTTTTATGTTTGAGGAGAGAGGTGAAATGAAATTGTCAATGTTTATCCCATCATCCAATATATAGAATGTATGGAGTTTCATAAATTAACTAATATATATTTATCAAAGAATCAAGACATGAAAATAATATATTCTCACACAAATTTCTAAATTTTAGACATCGTACAACTTAAATGGAAGAAAAATTGATCTATAAGTGGAATTATTCTATTACGTTGATGTTATTATCATATCCATTATAAGGAATGAAATTTAATTTTAATTATTTTATAATCAAACATGTAGTTATACAAATATATTGTAAACACTCTTCTTGAAAAGGTTTTAGGATGCTATACTGAGGAATTTTGAAAGTCCCAAAGGGAATCTCTATTTCCCAAAGGTCTAAGAAAAATAAAAAATTATAAAAATCATATGAGTGATAGTTAATTAATTAAAATAAATATAGAAGTAGTTAAAGATCAATCCTGTGGATATGATAATATAATATTGATTAATTTTTTAAAAGAATAGTGTTATTTCATTTGGTTTAAAGAAATATATGTTTAAAAGAATGGATTACGTTGGGATTTGAAAGTAGTTTTGGGAAAATCAAAGATGAAATTTAAGCACAAAATATTATTTGGTTTTAAATAATATTTCAATGTCCTTTTAGTGTTTGGTAGTTTATGGTTTATGTGAAATTCGATTTTACAAAATAAATTGATTAATCTATGTTTGGTATTATAGAAAAAATGAAATGGATCTAATTGTCATTGTATCCCCTCCTCAATTTGAAAATATAATGTTTCCCTTTGTCTAGTAATTTAGGGTTTTAGGGAATTTATTTTCTCTCAATACCATATTTAAACTTCTTACCCTTAATGTGAAAATGGCCATTCAATAATTTAAGTTATCTAGTTATGTGGTTAAAAAGATTCTTCCAGAATAGTTATCTAATGGTCAGGATTAAACATAAATAAAGGAATTGGAATTGGATAAATAAATTGTGACAAAAAATATAATTGAAAAATAATAATAAATAGGAACAACATAACATCCCCCCATTGGATACATAACCCTAGAAAAATTAATGTTTTACCCCCTCATCCTATTGGAAATAGAGTATGGGGAAAGGAAGAATGAAAATGAAAACCTAAATTAAAGGAGAAGATGGAACATTTGAGGAACCTACATAGTGTAGCTTCTCACACAAATATTTCTTCTCCCAATCACTTCATAGAGTCAATATGGTTCTCTATTTAAAGGCATATATTGATCCATGGTTCACGGTTGAAGTCATCCCTGTCAATTCATGGAATTCTTCAGTCCAAAACATGAAATTCTAAAATCCATCATGTTGTAGCCATTCATAATTTTTTGTATTATAATGGGTTCACAACGTAAACTATCTTAAGGTTGGGTATTATACGCCTTGTTCTCCCAAAAAAAATCAAATCATGTATCAATTACACACCATGTAAATTGCAGCATTGGTGGATTTTGATAAAAAAAAGATACCTTACAATTACTAGAATGAGAATAAAGTTAAAATTATATGTTATCCCATTCCATTAATATCCATATCATGGATGGCTAGGGAAATTATTTTCCTAATACTCCCACATAATTTATTGTTTGTGCAGAGTGAAAATATCTTCCTTCGGAATATTGCATCTTCTTCCACTCTAGATGAGGTTGACTTCAGCCCCCAATATTATGGTGTCATTTTGTGATGCTTTTCAATTCCACCAGAAATATATTTTATCTTATATATTCATATCTTTTTGTTACATTTTTCTAAATTGGTCATATGTTTTCATAAAATAGAAAAAAATTTAAACAATCCATGTATTGGCATGAGTTTTAATTAAATTACACGAATGAGTGCATTAAATCACCCAAAAACATATACATAAAATACAAATATCACATCTAAAGAGGATAGAACATGACTAGTATAATTTAATCATCAAATTATTTTCTCATAGTCAATATATTTACATTATCTTCTATGAGGGATATTTTCACATATTCTAACCAAAGTGGTCACTTTCTGGTTGCATTACTATAGAGAGAAAAGTTTATTTGAACCATATCTATTTTTGTAAATGTAATGTGGTTTGAGGGTTCTTTAGAGAATGAACATTTCCTTAGGCTACCTTCTATATGGTAATTTATATTTCTTTTCAAAGTTAAGGAGTTAAGTGTAGTTATCCTCATTGATTTTTGTTTCTTATTATACGTGGGTTTTCCTATTGTGAATTTGGAATGGGGAGGACATTCATGCTTAAATGAAATGTCACTATGGGGAGGATATCGATAGTGAGAACTATAATGGAGAGGACTACCCTAATAAAACATTTTCTAGACATAGGGAGGAATCATATAGATTATTTCATGGGGAGGACCTTTAGTGTGGAAAGTGGTAAGGGGAGGTCCTTTTTTCATCTAATATTCTGAAATTGAGGAGTTTTTCCCATGTTATCATCATAATAATCTTCCCTTGACCGATCTTGATATGGAAAAAATATGAACATTATGGTAAACACTCTCAGGGGATCTCCTGATCTATTAGAAGAAAAATTGTAGGGAGGACCTACTCAACTTCAACTGCATCATTCATTTGATGAAAAATTAATAGGATCCTAGGATTCCAATGGATGTTGTTCGAGGTCCTATAGAATACTACTATTTTGTAGATTAAATATTTCATCATAATTCATGAAATTATATTTCCCTTGGTGAGACTTATTCTTAGATGTTATCTATTTTGAAGCTTGAGTTATCTATTCTGAAAGACTATTTCCATTTACAGGGCCCCACATGGGAGAATCATGTGCAGTTTATAGAAAATGTTAAATGTTTATATTATTTTGGAAGGAATGTGTGTATTCCCTAATGTGGACATTGGAGAGTGGTTATGATATCCTATTTTTATGATAACATGTGCTTCATCCTATTTTTAATTCATCATTGGGGTTTGCTAATGACCCTCATGAATGGGATTAGGAGTGTGTGTTCCTTTTCCGTAGTAACCATAAAAGTGTGGTGAAGATATACTTTAGTAGTGGGGGAGGGTATACTTGTACCTTGTCTTAAATTTCTACCAATATATTTTGAAATCTTTGTAAAATGTGGATTTGGATGTTTTCCTTCCCCTTTATTTTTGACGGGGTGTTATGGGCATGTTTTGAAGATTGAATGAGAATATGTGTCCATTACATGGTTAGAGTGAAAATGTTTGGATTATCTTGTCCTACAATTTATGGAAAAATATTAAAAAGAGATTTAGGTATTCTTACCCCTATTCTCTTTTCTTTCAATGTGAGAGTGTGTGCTTACCCCTATTCATTTTTGAAATATTTGAACAAACATCTTCTTATGCTACTAGAGTATTCTAGTAGACCTATCATGTGTGGGATTGAATGTGTAGTTGCTAGATATTTACTAATGAAGAATACAATAACTATTTATTTATGAAAGTTGAAATATGGTCCATCTCATTATTATTGATATTCTACATACACTGAATATATTTCATAGGTTCTTGGTTCTAATTGACCTGAGCTCGGACCCGTGAGGTGGCGTACTTAGTGTGCATATGAGGGATTATTTCCTCTTCAAATTGGTGGTTAATATTATTGGAAGTATCCATATATGGTGACTACATTATTTAGGTAATTTGGATGAAAACCTCATGATCCACCTTCCTATGATATGGGAGGTATTTACTGCTACATTCCAAGGAGAGGCTGTTGAAACATTTCAAAAATATTATAGGTTTCATTTTCTTTTTTTCCCCACCACTCATAATTGGGAAGAATATTAGAGGTGTTTATTGTATTGTAGGGATCTAAAATAATCCTATAATATATATATAGTATCATTTAGGTGATACTACTAGATTACTATATTAACAACCTAGTGTTGAAGGAACTGGGTGGGGAAAAACCTCCTCAGATTTGACGAGCATCCATCTTTCATAGATGTTAATGTGTAAATCCACTCTGGATGAGAAGTTTCCATTTGTAATTATGAGTCTTTTGGTATTTTTATTGAGAATAATGAAAAATAATCTATTAAATATTACATTTATGAAAAATTGAGCATGACTAACAACTTATGTATTTAAACGATTTACTTTGGGTTCACCATTTTTTTTCAATATGAATGATTTGATTCTCATGTGTCTAGATCTATTCTCATTATGGATGGTTTCTAATATGATTTATCCATGGAACTGTAAACACTCAATGATTCCCACATCATTGAAAATATATAGACCTTCTTTCCAATAGATGGTGTTCATTGGGGTTTCGTACTAGTGATTCTTAAGAACTCACTCTGGTTTGAGAAAATGGGAGGTCAAGCTCATCATACCATGTTTGTGGGAGTTATTAAACACTTTGGGACTCTTATAGATTTAATAAATATTCATGTGTCCATTTTTGAGAACCATGTATGGGAAACGATTTTTTTATGTGTCATAAATTTATTATTAGTACATGTCGATATGGAGTTTTACAAATATAAGATGTATTAAATCCATACGATCCTTTTTATGTATTATTGGTTCTTAAATAATGAAAACATATGTATATACCAGTTATTATACTTCAATATTCTATAGTTACATAATGATACAGATTTATAGGACATTTTTATTTAAATCCGTACATTTAGGAACTTTAGGTTTTACCAAATTCATGGAAGGTGGTGATAGTTTCAATTTTGGGATTATGCCCGTGATGGGGATTCCAATGTATCCATGAAAAAGAATCAAAACACATGTAAATCAGTTCCACATAATATGAAATTCAAAAAACCTTCTGTTCAATTAAAAAGTATAGATCCCCAAAATTTACCATCATATAATAAGGAAAGTTTTTATAATAAATCAATGAAATGGTTGGGAAGGGACTTATGCATGAACGACCATTTTTGGTTGATCTCTTAGGGAATATGGACCAATGAAATTTGGTTGGTATTACACAAAAAGTGGGCCTTTGGAGATGTATCCCATTGGGAGTACAATCTAATTAGGTTTGGATGATATGACTTGGAAGGAATAATGTTTTCTAGGCTGGGTACATAATTCTATCAAGAATATGTTAGTGTGAAGGAATAGTCTTTAAGGAATATGGACCTAATGGAACAAAAGTCCAACCTCAAAGGAGTATGTATAGAAAATGGAATGAAAAAAATGATCTCATTGGGATATGTCCCAATAAGGATGGTAATTGGGGGTTTTTTTATGTTGGGTTTGAACCTTAGAAAGGGTTCCTATATATCACATTGAGATAATAATCAAATCTCATTTAGTTTGAGTGACATATTTTGATTTTGTGTGAAGATACTATATCATGTATTTAATCATTATGTAGTAAGGATACTGTAATTTTTTTAATATATTCCGACTTGGATTTTTGTTTCATAAAAGGTATGAAAAAGTTAATTATGGTGGGACTTATATGTTTAAGATAACTTTTGAATGGATCAGACGGATTACACCTATGAAGGAGTCCCATTAAGAAACATTTTGATTATACATGTGGAACTAAAAAATCACTTTCCTAATACCTCAAGATTCATACTCATTTCTATAAATAAGGAACATTAGATAATTGGAAAAATTAATGAATAATATAATTTTATTTTAATGAATCTTATGTATTGGCTCCACCCTAAGATTCATAACCTTAGAAGTGAAATAAGAGAATTCCTAGAGAAATTGAGGATTATAATTATAATCAGTGGAATATTTTGGGGTATTAAACTAAAGGCGCCACAATACCCAATCTATATGATTGTGTAATTAATTCGTAGTGTTTGAATACTGATATGAAATTTTTATGAGTCACATTACATAAGATAACAATGATTAAATGGTACTTACACATTGAATCTTTTTTGGGACTATAGGAACCATCTTGGGTCATACACCTAAGGATGTCATGAGGATAATCATCCCCCAATCTTCCCTCTTATTTATAATCCTATAAGAGGTATATAGATAACATTAAAAAAAAAAATATAGGATAACTCCAAGATTAATTTCTTATGGTTGGCATGGATCAAAGAGGAGGAGAAATTTTTCATTGATCTTGAACTAATTCCACCTACATCCTTATGATCTATGTTCCTATTACTAAGAAGTGTGTGATTATAACCCAATGGTACCCACACTAATTTAAATGTTGAATGAGATTCATATTTTTCAAAGGTTATCCATGATTAAAATATAATGTTCACACTCATGTGCGTATCTGAATTATGTGCATTTTGTAGCTTTGGAGGGGTCCATAAATTAATATTTCATTGACTTTGGCATTATTGGGAAAGGAATATTTTGACACATTATAGAGGGGTTTAGATGATTCAAAATGAAAAATAGTTGTAAAGAATTTATAATGGGGGGATAAAAACCCTAGGATAACCCATGTCACATATAGTTCATGATATATTAAATTGGGGAACCACAAAGGGGGTTCTTTGAGAAAAGTATTCAATTAAAAAATGCATCATTCATAAATGAGATTACCTCTTTTGAAAAATTCTAAAAAAAATTATCTTACAAAAATGATTCAATTATCAAATGGATCATTTTGTGATTTAATCCTCTTTTAGGATAATATCTTCCTTAAAAATGAGAATATGACATGAGTTTTTTACTAAGATCAAATTCTATAGATTCTCCAAAATTATAAATTTATTGACTGTTCATTTAGTATTTCACTTTTTTTCTCTTTTTCCCACTACACGGGGAATTAATTTTGTATTTAAATTCAATTTCTGGAATAAAACATTTACAAATTTTTTTATAGTTTAGCATAATTTATGCTATGCTGTGGTAAGAGAGTACCACATTTCTATAAAAAAAAATATTGTTTCGGAGGGTGGAGGAACACCACCATGATCTCTAAAAAAATTTCATTTTGGGTGTGTAGATGGTTCAATTTTCAAATCCCTTCAGGGGTATGTGATGAATGGGGTTTTCATAGAATAGAGGTTTCTATTATAAATTGCCTAGATAGCATATTTATTTTTCTCTTATTCCAAAAATATAATCCAATTTTCATCTAGTTGATCCCATTTTTGGTCCATGTACTATTGATAATAATTTTCCTAAATTCATAATATCTTGAGATCCCCAAGACACATAAAATAATTTAAAAGTAATTAATTTAAAATAGATATTAATTATTAATTTTTAAATATATATTATTTTATAGGTTTTTTCTGTTTAATATATTTTAAATAAAATTTTATTGCTCTAATATAATATTTTTAACAAAAATCATATTTATAACATTCATGGAATGATTAGTAAAATATGTGAGATCCAAAAAAATAAATATATATTTGTGATGAATATAAATTTATATATTAATTTGAAATAAAAAGTTATTTCATTTAAATTATTATATTCATTATATATTATATATTTTAATTCCAAATATAGATTTTTAAAATTTGGAGTATAAAATTTTATGATATATTTTTTTAATTTATTTAAATAACTGAATTAACATTCATCTAATTAATATTACCAAGGGAATATGAATAATGTATGTTTTATGCTTTAAATATAGGTGTCTAAAATTAATTTTTATATTTTTTAATTTCTTATTTAAAATTAATTTTAATAAATATTATAAATTTAATTTAATAAAATATATTTCATTTTTGTAATCGGGGAATTGAAATTTGTTAAGAGGTTCTGTTTAATTTTTTAAAAAAAACAAGTTACTCTAGTAGAAATTAAATTTCCATGGTAAATGTTAAATAAGGTTAAATGGTTAAATTATGGGGAAATTACTAATATATCTATAATCATAAATATAAATTATGGGGATGAGGGGATTCCTAACCCATATATAATTTTTATCTACTTTGGATCCACTTTCCATATATATTGAAAACTTATATATAATATCCTATGACATGAACTCCTGTATCCTTTACTGAAATCCATAACATTACATTTTCATCTTTGATGCTAATAATTGTGACCAAAATACTTCATCTAAACCTTATATAATAAAAATGAAAATTTGGATCACATAGAACCTCAGGGACCTTTTAGGTTTATTGTTTTAGAGAATTATAAAAAACTGATATCAACTTGGACACATTTACAACTGGTTCACAAAGTTGAAAATCATCCCCCATTTAACCCTTTTTCCTATTTCACATTAGGTCATAAAAATCATTCTGTTGAACTCTGTTATAGACCCAAATCATTCAACAACCTTCTTTATAACATGGGGGAAATGAAACATAATGACGGAGATATCAAATACTCAGTAAGATTAAACATAAATATTAATTATTTAATGTCATCAATGAGAATAAGAGTGCATAAGGGTATGCTGACATAATAAATATGCATGAGAGAATCATAAAATAACTCATACCCATCAACACATAGATAAAAAATATGAAAACATGGAATAGTAAATAATCATCAGAATCAATAATCATTAGCCATGTGAATTGAATCTCATTCATGAGAAGCATTATAAACCCATAAAAATCATAAATAAAATTTGCACATAACTTGGGTCAACATTTTTACTTCACTCTTATAATCACTATTAAAAATAGAATAACCATATGGTTGACTTATATAACAAATTAATTGGAGGTATATTACTGAACCACCTTTCCTAGGTTTATCTTGGAACCAACTGGCATTGGTTTATAACTTAACAACCAATAAAACGTTCAAGTACCATTAAAATCATAACACATAAAATCTTGAAATTTTTCATAAACTCAGAGGAACCACCATTATCCATTTAATATAATGATTAAAACATTAAAAAGAAATAGTTTCAATAAAAATATCTTTGAAACATTATTATCCCAGGGAAAATAAATAGGATCTATAACAATATCTTTAAAAGAGGTTAACCCATGGAAAATAAATGTGTTCCATATCAATATATTCATAAAAATATTACTCTATCTTAAAAAGAGAGAGGATGGTATCAATACAAAATATCCTAAGTGTAGGATAAGTAAAAACTAGTTTTCAGGTTGATGAATTTAAATACCAATAATATTGCATTAAAAATATTCGTAAGGAAAATATCCTTTTCATTTTGAAAGACACATTTTTAATCATATGACAATTTGAAAGTACTTTTCTTTTAAACCAACCTCGGAAATATATAAATTATGTTATAAAATAAATTTAAAACTATTTTTTAATCATAAAACAAATTCTCCATGGTAAATTAGATTAAATGATTGTTTTAAAACATTTTGAAAACCTTTTTTGAAAACCTTTTTTTGAAAGAACAAAATTTTCTTATAAATGCATGAAATAAGGTCCTATTTTCATAAAAAAAATTATCAACAAATATATGTAAAAATTTGTGGAAGCTAGTAACATAAATTATTAGAATCATGAATAACCATAGGAGAATATATTTCATGAGAATTATAAGAATTAAATATGGGATACTTAATCATACACAATCCCAATAAATGATGAGATTGTGACAAAAGGAACTTACAACTTTGGTAACATTGAATCATAATCCCCATAAGAGATTAAAATACATTAAATCTTATAATAACAGGAAAATAAGTAGATACCTGATATAACATGTTAATTGGGTAGTATACCCACTTCATAAAAGACGATAGGTGATAACAATACATAAGTCTCAAAAAGGAAACTTCTGAAAAAACCCATTACCGCTTTGGTAACATTGAAAAAAACCTAAGAAATATCTATCCTAAATTGGATATGTAAATATATATAAATTTATGTATAATATTAATAAAAAAAATAAATTTTAATTATATACACCACAAAATAAAAATAAGTGGTGAATATGTCATATATCTCACAGAAATAAAAGTGAGACATGGGAAACCCTTATCTTGATTCTAATTTGTAATGATTTCTATTTATCATCATAAGTAATAAATTTATCTTAATTATTTAAATTCATGAAAACCTTTTTCATTTTTATTATTACATTTACTTAACTTATTATCATGTTGTATACAACTACTAAATGAATTAAGTTTATGTCGGTTGTTTTGACAATATTCAGATTATGTGTCAAAATTAATTTGGTAGGTTGAAAATGGTCAATGAAGTCATTATTTAATCATATAAAGATTAATAATCATGAAATAATTATAATATTACCTTTTTAATTAAACTTAATTATATCATTCTTGTTGATATGGTGATGAATAAATAAGAATCACATCTCTTTGAGGTGGAAGTAGTCCACAGGTCCACAAATGATGTGACCAGTATTTCATTGTGTGAAATCATAAGAAAGAAAGTGATATTATATTTATAGAAATATAATTATTTCATTAATATCATATAGATTTCATTAATATCACATATTTTTATTAAACCCATACTTAATTGATTTTATGTAAAGCATGAATGAATCACATCATTTTGAGGAGGCGGTATTCCACATGGCCACAAACAATGTTATCG
The DNA here is from genome assembly GCA_963277665.1 of Viscum album. Classification (NCBI taxonomy): domain Eukaryota; kingdom Viridiplantae; phylum Streptophyta; class Magnoliopsida; order Santalales; family Viscaceae; genus Viscum; species Viscum album. The sequence goes on along the minus strand of OY728123.1, from coordinate 1,038,542,735 downwards.
TATTCCCCATAAATGGAAAGAATGAATTTATGTGTTATATAATAACTAATGATGCATAAATACATCATAAATATCATATATTTCATATAAAAATAGTATTTAAATCATTATTATCATCCTTTATAGGTGGTAATGGAAGAACAAATGTCATCAGTTTGTGAGTCGATATTTGGTAATGCACATAAACAATGATTGGATATCCCATTTGATTGAAGTGTGTAATGTTGTGGGTAATTACCTAAACCTTTAAACATTTAAGAATATTTATTATTATGAGGTTATTTTATAATCATGATATAAATTAAATTTAATTGTTTTGAGGAAAAAAAATGTTTGTTGATGACTTTTACCTCTTCTTCGGGTATCTCCATTTGGATTCAACCAAAGGACATTCTTGGTTAAATTCCCTCAAAATGTTGGGATTATAGTATTATCGGATGGATTTTGTGAAGATACAAGGATATGTATTGTCTTAGACAAATGAATTTATTGGTTTGAATAGAGGTGGAGAGATGGTGTCCTTTAATAAGTGGGGGATAGGACACACTTGGAATTTTTGAAAAGCATATTAGGTGAACCCACGTTTTTACCAAAACAGAGGCTTCTGAAACAAAAAAAATTAGATCAATGAAGTGGAATGGTAAAAATATGTCCAAAAAAATTTGGGTTTTTAATAATTGTTTGTTCCATATTACACCTAATAATCTATGTTCAATCATTAAATAAGATAATTTTTACCTTAATTACTAAAATTAATTTTAACTGTTTTCACTAACCATTTTGGTCAAAAATTAGGTTTAAAATATGAGAAATTAAAAAATATTCTGATTCGAAATGTGGAATCCATATTTTAGAATTCATTTATTTAAGTGGAAGAAATTAATTAAAATTAATCCCACACATGGGATGAGACAATGACTTTTTAATATGAAAATGTACAAAATTTGAAATGTTTTTATATCTAATTTCAATGTGAAATTAATTCCAATGAACATAATTAGATTTTTAGATATATTAAAGATATTATGAATATTTAAAACCAATCATAAATATAATTAATCATTTCAAAATATTTAGATGAAAAATTAGTTTTCAATTAAAATCAAATATTTATCACTATTCATCAAAAAATAAAAAATTTCCAAAAAATTAAAAAAATTAACCGTATGATAAATATTACATTACTATTTCAAAAATGAAGTATATTTTGTCAAATTAACTTTTCAAAAGTTTCATAAGTTAGTTTTAAAACATGTGTCCAATTAATAGGTGATAACAGTACCTTTAGGAAAATAAATCCTTTTATGTGTAAAATTAGAATTATCCTTATCATATGAAAAGAAAATATATTGTATGATTGTAAAAATATTTGATTAATTATTATCCACTAAATATATTTCATTAATATAAATAAATAATAGTATTTTATTTTATTTTTTAAGATAATTCGTGTAACGACCCAAAATTCTATCAAAGAAAATTCCCTTCTCAAAATTATTTAATATAGTATAAATTACATATAGTCACATATAGAAGACAATAAAGACATTTTAAATTATGAGTGAATGACTTAAGAAAAATTTCTAGAAAATAAGGATCATATCCTGATTGAATAGTAACTAGGCCCTTAGAATAGTAACATTAAAGTGATGAATAATAATAAAGAAAATATAATAGTAACATCATCTAGGTAAGTATAAATAAAATTTAGGTATATTAAAAATGAAAATATGATCTACTTATATCAAAGTATAAGTAAATAAATATTTTAAAAAATCTTGATTAGGTGTTTGTATTTTTTTAAACCTGTTTTTTTAAATTAATATAAATATTTGAAGGAAGTTTTATTTTAATAAAATATATTTATAAATTATAATTTCAATATATTATTATTATAAAATAATATTACGATACCATAATTATTTTTTTAGTGTTATAGATGAGTTATAGTTTTAAAATTGGTATTTTCCATGTAATTGATGATTTTAATTAAAAATTATATTTCTCATATTTTGAAACTTATTTTCATAAAATGGAGTTCATTTTTAAATCTACAAATAAAAAAAAAATTATGTTGAGTTTTTGGGATTTTTCTAAAATACATGAATTTATTATGAATAGTAAAATACCCTAATTTATGGTACATATAAATTATATGATAAAAGAACTATTTATTGAGTGATTTATGATAAAATCAAAAAAACATCAAAATTTACATAATTATTTTAATATTTTCAATGATAAGGTTTAATCTATTCATAGTCTTGAGCCAAAATAATAAACTAATGAATAAAATAACGTGAAAACACATAAAACCACACATCACCACCTTTTATCCTCACAAATTCCAAACATTGAAGCTTATATAATATCTAAAAAATACACTTCCTAAGAACCCCCCCACATCGATAAGCTCTTTGTCTCATCAAACGACCAAACCCTTTTTCGTAAGGAGGTTCTCAAGGTGGAGAAATTCAACAGGTAAAATCCTTCTTTTTTCATTTAATTTAACTTCTATTTTTTTTTTATTTTCTTCACATGAACATTTCCAAGTGTCATGATAAATCTATTATCTTTTATATACCTGAATTATATAATTTTAATAGAATATTTCATATTTTAATCTCTTCCATTTTCATTGAATTATAAAATTGAAAATATCATTCGTGGTGTGTCGATTTACCGCCAACGTGGACAATGTGTTTTTTTCACTACCTCCTTCCAGAATGGTCATAAAACCATCATTAAGGTTAATTAATATTTTATTTCGTAGTTATAATTTATATATTGTCACTTAATCCATATATAAACATGATATTAAATAAAGTTTATATGATTTTGTGATGGTTGTAAAATCATCCAAATAGATTATATAATTTTATTTAACTATTTATTTAATGATTTATCCTAAAATCATATATAAAAATGATATATAAGATCATTTAATATTCTTAATGTTCATTAATTACATATTATATGAATTCTAGATAACTATTCAAATTTTACAAGAACTTCCATAGTCATATACAAGAGAACCAATCAATGAAACCAAGAAAACTAACACTCCAGAACAATGAAATTAAATAATATAACTCACTGAAAAGGCCATAAATGAACATGATAAAACAATAATGAATAAAATTAATTTATTGAAGGTTATGTATTTTTTATATTAATGAATTTAATATTATTTTTAAAGATATTAAATTGAATAAAGAATTCCAACATTAGATAAGGGGATTCTTGAACCCACCTCTCTTTATTTGGGGTTTCCATCTTTCACCCCATTTTCAGTATAAATATTCCTGTAATGTTCTATAAATATTATTTAAATCTTCATTCCCTTTCATTTTTTAGTTCATATAATTTTCCATTCTATTTTTATAACAAATACAAATATTTTTCCAAAAGTACTCTTCTTTCCAAAATGCATATTTTACTTCTTATGAGATTTTTTCTTCTTTAGTCAATATTGATTTTTCCTTTATCATGTTTTTTATTCAATATTTAATTTGGAAAAATCAAATTTTATTCATGAATATACAGTTTATGAAATTAAATACATTCCTTTTTTTGGGTTACTTTATGTCCAAAATTGATATACGTTCAATGTCGTATGCATCATAATGTAAATATTATGATGTGATGGGTATGTGTGAAATTATATAGTGCATGTTAATGTCTTAGGGTGATATATGTGCTTGAAATTATATATAACTCCAATATATTTGGTAATGTGATGTATCTCATGGGATAAAGTGAAATATGTGTGGTAGTTGACTACTATGTCATGATGTTTCATTTTTATTTACTAGAACATTAAATTTCTTTATCTAATCTTACCTCTCATGATTATGATGATGATGCCATGATTATTTTATGATGATGATGAATATTCTCACCCATTTTCTATTGATTCATGTTATAATCTATCCTTTTAATATGATTTTATCTCACCCATTTCATTAATGTATATCTTTAGGTGATTATTTGTACTAAAGAGAATGTGTGGTCCACTAAGAAGATATAGAAGAATGAGTTATATAATGATTATATTTTATTTTATAAAATATGGGTATAAGGATAATTTATCAAGACACTAAACCTCTTTATCCATGATTTTAAATATTATTTATTTATTTATCTTTAAAATTATGTATTAGTAATGTAAGAAAATGAAAGGATGTTATAGTTGGTATCAGAGAAAGGTCCTTTTATTTTTAAATATTATACTATGTGAAAACTAGGATACAACAAAGGGTAAATATACCATCACAGAGAGTCCTTTAGAAAAAGCTTTTGCGATGGGAGAATGTCATAACCCCCTCCCCAAAAGGTGTGCCCCTCATGGTCCGACAATGTGAGAAGGTTGATAGTGACCAACGAGTCCTGCCTCCAGTAGGCCCCAGGATGGAAACTAGCACTAAGGGTATAATAATAACATAACTGGGAGGCATTACCCTTTAAGATAACACATGCAAAAGAGAGAGATAAGACAAACACCAACCCTCTACAACTCAGACGATAATAAAAAAATCACAAGTACACATATGTAATGTCATGGAAAACTTCTAAAACTATAAAGGAAAATAGAAAGTACCAAAAGAAAGTAAAAAAACGACAGCATCCAAGAAGCCCAAACAACTCCTATAACCCCAAGCTAGTAGTAACCAACCTGATCTCCAACCTTCTCCAAGTGACCTAAAAAAATAGTTTGTATATACGTATGGTGAGTGTAACATTATACTCAATAGAATCATCCCTAGATCCTCTTATTCAAAAGTAATTAATGCATGCTAAATCACAATGAACAACAAGAGAAACTAACTCATCACCTAAATAGATCTACTAAGTTCCCAGCATCACTGTGGCTACTCTCACGAAGTATGTCATAAAATAGTATATCATAAAATAAAGAATATCAAGGGTACCCCTTTACTACATCCCCAATGGTTTGCCTCTTTAATTTACTACTTCATTCCGTGTTAATCAGTTTCACATTACATTAAGTAATTATTTAAAAATTAATTAACCATTAACAATTCAACATTATATTTCATTAACATCACACCCAATGTCAATTGTTCCTTTAAATTGCAACATCAACATTTTGTCCCAGCAATCTCCAACCCAATGGTTTAAACATCATTCATTCAATCATTTATTAACTGCATTATTATATTCCCATATTCCTAGGCATTATAAAAAAACATTTTAAGCTACCAAACACAATGGGCTCAACATGGTGAGTACATGAACTACCTTTTAGGTCTTTTCCACCTATAGAAAGAGAGTAGATCCATCCCCCCTTTAGAATCTAAACCCCAAAATTACATGGCTTACTACACATGCCATCACCTATTTCTGGGAGGATTGTAGAAAAAATAGCTGCCTCAAGTATTTGCGAAAGTAAAGAAGATAAAAAACCAACCAGATTCATTAAACATCAAACATTCATATCCAACCAGTTTCATCACCTATTGTGTCCTCCCCAAAACCAACATGCATAAACCGATTCATCTCACCACAATAGGTATTGACTGTTATCACAACCAATGGGCCTCCCTGCCCCCACATATCACAACCTCCATCCTAGATCACATCACAGCAAAAGAAATAGGAAACTAACTTCATATCAGCTGGGATCTTGGACCGTAAACAAGGTATTCAACCTTCGCAATCATTGAGCTCTCATAGCTCCAAGCATAATGCCTTAGCCTTTACAAGAAAGAAGTTAACTCATAACCATACCAAGAATTATCTTTTATCAAAAAACAAGTTCTTTATTCCATCTTGAATTAAACGATTCATTATTACTAGGTTCCAACTATTGGAAACCTAAATAGAAAGATATCATAGATATCAGAAATAATTAAACATGCTTACTACATCAATTTGATTAACATAAAATTACAACAATAACCTGATTCATTTACATGACTATTTATCTTTATCCAAATAAATATTAATTAATTCCATCTTTACATTCTTTACTAATTTCACTAAGAAAATCATGCTAAAAATAAAATCATAGATATCACACTATCTAGAAAATCAATAGGAAAATTGATATCATGGTGTAAAGAAACAACATACAATTGAACCAATTATTTTAATCTGGTTCATGTTTCCAATTAGGTCAATTCCATTGGAATCCAAAGGGCTAACACATGATAACTCTACTGTTGCACTTAAAAAATAGAGAAGAAACAAATCCCTTACCTCAAAAGGTTTCCTAAGTTCTTCTCCCAAAAACTAATCAATGCAATAGATCACGATCTCCTTTTCTAAAAAACTTACATCCACCCGAGGATGTGACGGTACAACTGAATCAGAAAAACCCAAAAAAAACTCCATTGGAACCATGGATATCAAACACCAATGCATGGAAAGAGAAACGAGAGAAGAAGGATTAAAGAAAACCAACAACAGAGGTAGAAATTACCTTAGATTGACCGAGGATTGAAGAAGGAAGCGGGGAACCGATCAAGGATGAAGGAATCCCCAAACGTAGAAGAGGGAGGTTTCCATCCATCTAGGGTCGAAAGGGGGTGCGATCAAGCCATAGTGTTTGAAAAACCTATGTGGTTGGGTGTCTTTAAAATACCTAGCAGCGAGGTAGTACATGACGTGTACCTCCCCATCACATCATGTACCTCCTTGAAGCGGGATTACCCGAAAAAAAATACATCTCCTTGGTTATTTGTTTTATTTTTCTGAAACCCTAATAATACGCATCATGTCCCCCTTATTAACGTCGCGTATCCCCCCTGTTTCTAGCTTCTTAAAAATTAACTCTTCCATACATACTCATAGCCTTCTCTGTGCTCCTCAGCCTTCGAAAGCACACAATGGGTTGATCCACATGGATCTGGTCTCTTAGCTCAGATACCTCTCAAAACATTCTTATCCTCTATATTCCAAAACCAACCCAAAGAGGAAGTATAAAAGGGGTTGTCTGAAAAACCACCCTGTGAGATACCACTCAAGGATCTCTCCTCCATAAGAGCTCAACCAAATTAATATAACAATGCGATAGCTTGCTACATCCACCACCATCTCTTAAACTCTCTCCTTGGGGAGATACCTCTCAAAGAGAGAAATCCACAACAAGAAACAAAATAAAGGCATCTCATAGACATTAAAGGTCTACAAATACAAAACAATCATCATTACAAGGAAATTGATAAACATCAAATATCACAGAATACAGAGCACACATCTGCAATTGAAGTTCCCATGTAGTCTCCTACACTTCATAGTGTCCCCACAAGACACAAACCAAGTGGATATAATTCTAATAAAACACCTAGTCCCCATGGTCCTGGATCTCTACAGGATGCTTTTCGAAGGTCCCATCATTGTCAATGATGATCTATCCCTAATCGATGACTTGAGGGTCATCCTGAAGATAACAATAGATCTGTGACAAATGAAAATAATCATGTACCTTGCTCATCTGTGGGGGATGTTCTACCTGATATTCCATAGCTCCAACAGGATACAACACATTAGAAGGTGTAATAAACAGAGGATAAAGCATACTCCCACAACTGGACCTTTGCTACCCATGATAGAGGGTCACATTCAGAAATAAGTGATCCACAAAATTAAACTCCAAAGGCATCCTCCTTTCATAGACATATGATTTCATACGATCTTGTTATGTCTTCATCCCCTCACAAATCACCTGATCCATCTCCTTCGTATTCTACAGTAGTTCTGGTCTAAGAATTTCTAGAACTCCCTCCCTAGTCTAGCACAATGAAGAACAGAACTATTGTCCATACATGGATTCAAATGTCGCCATATAGATGGTGGAGTTAGAACTACTATTGTAAGTGAACTCCAACAAGGTTAAGTGCCTCATCCACTAACCTCCAAAATCTAGGACACAAGAAGGAAACATTTCTTCAAGATTCTGGATGGTCTACTCTATCTGAATGTCCATATGCAGATGAAAATTATTCCTAAGGCATAACATAGAACCAAAAGCATGATGGAGACCTCTCCACACCCTAGAGGAAAAATGAGGATCTCGATCACAAATGATCGTCCTCATGACTCTATGAAGTCTCACCACCTCTTCTAGATACTTCCTTGGATAATCATACACTGAGCTCGATTCATTTATTTCTATAAATTGGGTTGATTTCTTCAAACGATCCACTAGCACCCATATAGCATCATAAATTCCATGATCACGTGGTAAATTAGTAACAATATCCATTGAGATGTCCTCCCACTACCATTGAGGAACATATAACGGCTGCAGGAAACCACCGAGAACATGATTCTCTTCCTTCACCTTCTGGAAGACCAAACATCGAGACACAAACTCCTCAACAACAAATTTCAACCCTGGTGACCAAAACTGACTCATCAAGGCTAGGTACATATTTTTTATACCAGGATGCACCACTAATGGAAAACTATTGAACCCTTTGAGAAATGTCTCATATATCACCAAAGGAATGAAAATCCTTCAATGATATACCACTTGGTGTTATTTGTCCTCAGACCCACCATCCAGGGCCTTGCCACAAACAACTCGATCTGTCCAAACCTCAACCTCTTGATCACCCAACTATTGTACTTTCACCTACTACACTAGATATGACTTCATCGTTATCTGAAAAAGACAACATATACCCCCAATATCTCCCAAATTGATGTGTGATGTGGATTGTTCTTCCATCAGTCTATAGAAATCACTAGATTCACACACTGCATCACTATGTAACTTCATACTCAGCACATCAGCTACTACATTCCCCATTCCATGTGTATATAATATTTTGAAGTCTTATTCCTATAATAACTCAATCCACCAATGTTACCACAAGATCAAGTCAAACTGGGAAAAAGCATACCTCATTCTTTTAGGATTTGTGATAACCAAAAAGTTCTCTCCAATGAGGTAGTGTCTCCACAACTTCAGAGAAAGAACCACTACCACTAAATCAAGATCATGGGTGGAATAGTTATGTTCATGTGGATTCAACTACTGAGACCCATAAGAAACAACTAATGTCTATTTTATCAGAACACAACGTAACCATAGATGCAAAGCATCATAGAAAACATAAAAATTAACTCCCTCTATCGAGAGACAAAGAACTGGAGAACTTACCAACTTCTCCTCTAGATACTCAAAAGTTTCCTAACACTGATCATTCCACACAAACATGTTATCCGTCTTGTTCAATGCTGTTAGTGGAGTTGCAACCAAAGGGAAATTGGCTACGAACCTCTTGTTTTAGCATGCGAGTCCCAAGAAACGACACACCTCTGCCACTGTATTGTGGGTGACCAAGACACAATTACTTCTATCATCGATGGATCCATAACTACACTGTGTTGGGACACCACCTTACCCATGAAGCAAATTATCGATACCAAAACTCACACATCGACATCTTTCCAAAAATCTGTTGTTGATGAAGAACTCACAAAACAGCATGCAGATTCTCTTCATGCTCCTTAGATGCAGATTACACAAGGATGTTGTTGATGAAAACCACCATGAACATATATAATAACTCATGGAACACAAAATTCATAAACCCCATGAATATAACTGGTGCATTTGTCACACCAAACAACATTAAAATGAACTTTTAATTCATATGATGACAAAAAAAAGTAGTCTTTCGGATATCCTCATCCTTCACATGCATCTGATGATATAATGACCACATTTCAATCTTTGAGAACCAATTTTCACCCTTTAATAAATGAATAAATCATCAATCCATGGAAGAGGATAGTGATTCTTCACTATCACTTTGTTTAAGCGGAAATAATCGATACAAAATTGCAAAATGCCACAAAATTTCTTCATGAAGAAAAATTGTGCGCCCAAGATGACACACTAAACAGAAAAAAACATGACTATAAAAAAATATCATGTTGTATATGTAGGACCCAAAACTCCGAAGGGTTCATCCTATATGGAGACATAGATATATGAGACTCTCCTGGTTATAACTCCATCCCAAACTCGATCTATTGTTGATGGGTTAATGCTACAACCTCTTCTGGAAGGACATCATGGTACTCTTCTACAACCCTGTGAAATTCCAAATGCTGAACCAATGAATCACTCTTCATCAGCACAACCATGCAGGATGAAAAGGAAGGAACACGCCTCTTACCCATCCAAGAGTCTCTGTCACCAACAAACACCACTGGCTCTCTATCATCCTCGACAAACACCACTTTCCTCTAGAAGAAATATATGATATCCTTCCGTGAATACAACCAATATATGCCAAGGATGATATCATATGGTTGTATCTTTAAACATAGGAAATATCACCAAGAGCGGTGCTGCCCCAATAATAGTTCGCAGCCTCCGCATACTTCAAAGAAGTCAGATCGACCTCTAACTGGCATACTGAATGCCAAGGGAACTGGAAGCCTCTATACCGCTAGTCCCAAAGCATGGACAAGGGAATGTGATATGGAGGGGTGTGTCACTCCTGAATCAAACAAGGCATACACACAAGTAGAAAACAAGAAAATGTTACTTCGAATGATGTTTGGATTGCATGGTTATAGAAATGCTAAAGCATGAAGCTGTAAAATACCTTACCCATGGCCTCTCAAACCCTAATGATGACCACCACCATGGTCGTACACTGCATTATGATGATGGGGATTGTCACGGGTTGTAATATGTCAGCCCTATCTACTCTCTGCTGATTCAAGACTACTGCAACTAGATTCTACTAACTCAGCTGGAACTTCCTCAACGGAGGAACCTGGAGCAGAACACCTGGTGCACGATGACTGCTCTGAAAGGTCGGGAACACTCACTGATGATGACCTCGACCTCCAAAAAAACAAGTGTCTGATTCCTTGGAAATATCGTGAGAACTGCCTCCCCCAGGAAACCAAATACTGAGGGCTATGACCTTCCCCTTGACGAACCCAAATTCTTTTACACTAAAAATAGGTAACCTTGGATCTGATCTATTATTCATGAGGAATCATGACGATTCCACTATCTTGATGATCGGGTTCTGTTCATTGTGCTCTCGAAGAACTATGCCCTCACTAGTACCTCAAGATATGTCTTCAGCATAAACCGGGTGACCATGCACTATATCTCTGGATGAAAAGCTTCCTCGGAATGCCTCTCCCTGCCACCTCATCTAGAAACAGGTTTGAAGAATATCATAAATGGTTTCAGAAATGGATTCTATGGTCTTATACACTGGATCTCCACTGTCGACGGGTAAGAGGCTCCTGGCGACTGGACGCCTATGAGATCAAAGAAAGAATCTCAACTCTGAACTTGTCTCGGAACTCCTCCCATGAGATCACTAAATCCTCACAATCCCTGAGGTACAAGAACCACCACTGCCTCAATGCCCCGCACCGAATAGTCATAACCAAAGACACTAAATGCTCATTCCATGCACAGATAAAAGTGAAGGCTATCTCAACCTCCTCCAACCAATATTTCTTGACTTCATCTGAAACGAATCCCTCGTACTTCTACATTCTCTGGTGCTTAAACTCTCAGAGTGTCCTCCAACAAGTGTCGTCATCATCAACCTCTACCCGACAGAAATCTGCTGTTATAGCCTGTTGGACGTCTTCTGTGCAAACCTGACAAGGATGTCGACCAGGAGCCATACCTGAAAAATAAAAAAAATTAAAGCTGTTAAACCTGGAATATGGAATACTCAACATTAATTAATTAATTAATTTCATTTATTCATTTTAGGTTAACCGTTCCCAAGGTTAAAACATTCGAACACAAGAACAAAGAAGAATAATGCATGATCCTTTCTTTGGTCTCTACCCAGCAACCAATAACACCTCATTTATTAGCCACTGTAAACCTAAAGGTATGTGAATCAAATCACAAGGGGACCTAAATGCCTATGTCTCTGCTGGTCTCTAGTGATGACATCTCTTACTTAACTTGTATGACATTGTTTCCATACCAACCCATGAAACCTCACATCTGCCTAACACCAAACTCCATAAAATACCTCAACTAGACCTCTGATATAACTTTTTCAGGACCCCTCCCTATAAGGTTTACCGCTCCTAGGCCGGAAATGTGAGAAGGGAGATAGTGACCACTGAGTCCCTCCTCGAGTAGTCCCTGATTTGGTGATTAGAACAGAGGTTATAGTAAACACACAAATGGAAGGAATTACCCTCTAAGATGACACCTGTGAAAGAGAGAGATAAGACAGACACTAACCAACTCAAACTCATACTGCAAATATAAAAGAAATCCCAAGTACACATATATTATTTCATGCAAAACTACTACTACCAGAAGGGAAAACTACAAGTACCAAAATAAAGTAAAAAACGACACCAACCACGAAGCCCAAACAGATCCTGCCTCAACAAGATAGTAGTAACGATCATGATCTCCAATATACTCTAAGTGACCTGAAAAAAATAGTTTGTATATACATTGGGTGATTATAACAGTATACTCAGTAGGATCATCCCAAGAGCATATCATGCCAAAGTAAATAAATCATTTTAATGAATAGTGAACAACAAATGAAACAAACTCCTCACCAAAATAAGTATACTAGGTCCCCAGCCTCACCATGTCTAATCTCATCCAGTATCACATACAATATTATATAATATAATAATGAATATCAAGGGTACCCCACTATTACTTCCCCACCGGTTTTCCACTTTATTTTTTTACTTCATTCCCTTTTTATAAGGTACACTTTACGTTAATTAATTCTTTAAACATTAATTAACCATTAAGAATTCCACATTATATTTCATTAACATTACGCCCAAAGTAAACTATTCCTTTAAATTTAATGCTCAACATTGCATCTCTGCATGCTCCAACCCTAAGGGTTAATCATCATCCATTCGATCATTTATAAAATGCATTATTACATTCCCAAATTCCAAGGCATTCCAGAAGAAAAATATAAACTAACAAACATAAGGGGATCAACATGGTGAGTAGATGAACAACCTGTCGAGTCTTTGACACATATAGAAAGAGCATAGACCCATCATCCCTCAAGAAGCTGAACACAGAAAGAACATGTCATACCCCACCCATCATCGCCTCTTTTTGGATGGAGGGTAGAAAAACCTGCTTCCTTGAGCAGTGGTTAAATTAAAGAAGATAAACAACCATCAAGATTCTATTTGCACCACACATTCATATCCAACTCGATTCATCACCACGGGTGTCCTCCCCGAAACCTACATGCATAAAACGATGCATCATGCCACTGTCGGCGTCAACTACTGCCACAACCAATAGACCTCATTTCCCCCACATAGCACAACTTCCATCCTGACTAAAATCACAATGAAATATGAAGGAAACAAAAAACATATCAACTGGGATCTTTTCCCTTAATCAAGGAATTCTTCCTTCACAAGAATTGAGTTCTCACAACTCCAAACATATGGATTTGGCCATTACCAAAATGAGGGTAACTCAGAACCCTACTAGGCATTATCATTTATCAAACAACCAGTTATTAAATCCCAAATCAATTAACCAACTCATTATTAGAAGGTTAAAACTATAGGAATCCTAAAAAAGAGTTCTATCATAGCTATCACAAATAATTAAACATGCTTACTGCATCAATTTGATTAACATAAAATTACAACAACAACTAGATCCATTATCATGCCTCATTATCATTAGCCAAAAAATTATCAATTAATTATGGCTTTACTTTCTTTACCAATTTAATCTAGAACAACGTGCTAAAAATAAAATCATAGATATCACACGATATAGCAAATCCAGAGGCAAATCGTTATCACATTGCAATGAATCAACATTCCGTCAAACCAATTCTTATAATCCGGTTCAAGTATTTAATTAGGATTATTCCATTGCGATCCAAAGGGATAAAACAAGACAACTTTACATAGGTTTCATGTAAAAGAATAGAGAAGCAAAAAATCCCCTACCTCAAAAGGTTTCTGATGTACTTCACTCGTGAATAAATCAAAGCAATGGATCACAATCTCCTTCCCCACAAATACTGCATCCACCAGAGGATGTCGCGGGATAAATACATCAATAAATACCAAAAAGAAACTCCCATAAAACCATGGATATCCCACTCTATAGCATGGGAAAGAGAAATGGGAGAATGAAGATCAAAGAAAACCAAAAACAAAGGTAGATCTTACCTCAGATAGAAGACGGATCGAAGAAGGAAGCGGGGAAATGATCCAGGATGAAGGAATCCCTAAACGTTGAAGAGGGAGGGATCCGGGTCATTTGGGGTCAAGAGGGGGTGCACTCAAGCCATAGGGTTTGAACAACCCAAGAAATTGGGTGTTTTTAAAATACCCAGTGGTGGACCAGTGCACAATGTGTATCTCCCTGCCACATTGTGTATAGCCTCAAGGATGACTTATGCTGAAAAAACGCATCACCTCAGCACCCTTTTTTATTTTTCGAAAACCCAAATAGTACGTGTTGTGTCCCCCTTAGACAAATCATGTATCCCCCCTATTTCAATATTCTCATGATCGAACTCCTCCAGACATCCTCGGAGCCTTCTCTCAGCACCCCGATCTTCGAAAACATGCAAAGGGTCAATCCGTGCAGATCTTGGCACTTACAAAGAACCTGCCCGTCACAAATAATAGGGCTTTTGCGACAAGAAAATGGTTCCCATCACAAAATCATTGGTGTGCATTACGTGCCAAAATGTTCAAAATAGTATTTACGATGGGCTACTCTAGCCCACTGCAAACACCCAACGACGAGCTTCTGTATCCCATCACAAATACCAGGTGACATTTTATGTTTTTTGGGATAGGATGTATATCCTGTCACAAATAGTGTGTCGGCAGGTGGTCTTGTGGGATGGGTTTTGTCGCTAATATATTTTTAAATCAGAGAGTATTTGTGATGGGAAAACTGTCACAAATAACATGGTCACCACTAATCTAACTTATATATACCCCAACCTATTTTTCCCTTCATTCCATTCCATTCTCTACTCTTCTCTCTCCCTCTCATGAAATAGTTTCCCTCAAAAATTTTCAAAATTCAATGTTTTAATATAGGGCATTTTTTAAAGCTTATATCCTTCGAATGCTTCTGTTTTAAGGTAGTTATCAATTTTTTTATATTTTACATAATTTGTTCTTTTTTAGTTGTAGTTATTGATAGTAAGATGTTGTTAAATTAAATGAAAAAGACATAGTTTTATTTATCATTTTTTATGATTAGTTTTACAAATAATTATGTGTGATTAGTATGAATTAATATTAATTATTATTTATTATTTTAATTTGTAATAATTAGTATTAAACTATAATAATTAGTATTAAATTGTAATAATTAATATTAAAATGAAATAATTCATATTAAATTGTAATAATTAGTAATAAATTGCATTAGTTAGCAATAAATTGTGACAATTAGAAAATGATTGGAAAAATTAGTAATAAATTGCAACAATTAGTAATAAATTGCAACACTTAGTAATAAATTGGATAAATTAGTAACAAATTGGAATAATTTGTAATAAAATGTAGTAATCAGTAATAAATTCCACTATTTTGTAATAAATTGCAATAATTAGTAATAAATTCTAATAATTAATTTAAAACAGAATTAATTAGTAATAATTAATAATAGATTATAATAATAAGTAATAAATTCTAATAATTAGTAATGAATTCGATTAATTAGTAATAAATTCATATTATTATTAAAAAATTGCAATAATTAGTAATAAATTGCAAAAATTAGTAATTACATGAAACAATTTGTAATAAATTGCAACAATTTGAAATAAATTTGAATAATTAGCAAGTAATTATATCAATTAGAAATAAATTTTGACAATTACTAATAAATTGTAACAATTAGTAATAAATTGTAACATTTAGTAACAAATTGAAACAATTAGTAATAAATTGTAAAAGTTTGTAATTTTTTTTTATAATTAGTAATAAATTCAAATAATTAGTAATAAATTCAAATAATTTGTAATAAATTGAAATAATTAGTAACAATTTGAAATAATTAGTAAAAAAATAGCAATAATGTAACGACCCAAATCTGGAGCCACTCAACTGGTGCCCCATACCCGGTTCGCCAAATGACCTCAAGCATGTTTCCCTAAACGCCAGAGGCTTCCGACTAGCAGCGAGGGACGTGGTGAGTCCGTGGGGAAATTGTGCCCTCATTTGGTAATGTATACAATGGAAGGATAAAAATAAACAATAGAAGATGTAGTATACAACATACAACAACTGAAACCAAACAGCAAAAGAAATGTATAATATAATAATGATTCAGCCTCGTACATGTATCTATGGAGAGAAGTAAACAAAGAAATGTACTGAAATACAACTGAAACCAAAGACCTAAAGGTAAATAGTAAACTCGAGTAGCATCGCAAGCCTAAGCCCGGCCTCATTCTCTCCAGCTATACCAGATATCAAGTACCTGAAGTAGATGGGCCATAATCCCTATCCACACATGCAACCATATAACCTATTTGGGCTGGAAAGCAGGACCCAAAAAGTGTGTAAGACAAATCCTAGTAGGTAATCACCATAATATCTGTGCCCTACTATTAGTGAGAAATATAGAAAATGTAAAAGAAATAAATGCAGCAGATAAAATAGGAGTACACTAAAGTAAAAAATCCTACAAAACTCAATCACATTTATTTAGTGATTTAATTCAATCATTTAATTATCACCCAAGGAATCTAGAAATAGATCTATATTACCAAATCATAGCAAGTAACACAACAGGTATCTTAGCAGACTACCTAAACTAATAGCAGTACAAAACACAAGCTTGTTAATTGGCTTGGTGGACTCGTCACAACCAAAAAAAAATTCACACTAACTCTCTAGTTGGCTCAAACTAGTAGACCCCTATAGTCAAGTAATCATACAAATGCATAGACACTCAGGGAAGCACTCACCGTCAATTCCCATGCGGTCTTGCAATGATAGGTAAAGACTCTCTGAGGAAGAACATACATCTAATTCCCCATATAGGCATGATACGTAACTAACAACACTCTGAGGAATCACAAATTCCAATTCATATAGGTCCTTCGAATGATACTAATTTATAACAAACTCATTAGGGAAGTCTTGAATCATCAATTCCCTCTTTAGTCTACCGCACAAGGTTCACACATCCCTGAGCAGTCTAGTCATGTGTAATCGACTATTAGCATCCCTAAGTAAGTTAAAAAAATACTTGGATAATAGATATAATGCACAAAAAGCATATAAACAGTAGGCAGTACATGAAATCAGTTATAACAAGAAAACTAGAAATTGCAACAAGGTATGCCTCATAGGCAACCTAACCCAAATGACGGCAAATAACCAAAAAGAGGGAAACACCCACGGGGTGATCCTCAAACATGAAAACAAGAAATCATTAATCATATAATAACCTCAAGAATAAAAGCAATCTAAGGTAGATAATAAAACATGATAAAAATCCCTAACCCGAGATACCCGATACATGGGAATCCGACACTTTTTCACAAAAACTCAAATACATTCAACATAAGGAAACATACCACCTACCTCGATCCTAGGATATCGATATACATGAAACATGAGGATTGATTCTCCGCAGAATGTCATAGATCTATGAAAAAAAACAAATTTTCAACCCATGATATCTTGAGAACGATGGGAAACCATGGAATGAAACTCAAGAAGAAGGAAGAGCTCACCACTGCGGTTCCAATGCAAACGAAGGAGGTCGATTTGGAAAATAGACGGAGGCTCGGAGGATGTTCTCATCCATATGGGATGCTCTCGGTCGAATAACGTGATGATGAAGACGATTCTATCGATTAGACACGACACCGGTCCATTTAATGAAAAAAAATAAATTACACGGTGTGTACTTTTAGAGTACATGAATTGTACTAGGCTTTTCTGTACACCGCAACAAGAGTCCTCCACAAAACCCATACACACCGTGTGTGTGGCCCAGACATGGATAGCACGTGACCTTGTGTGGAAACCAAGTACACAACGTGTACTTTCAAAATTTATAGATTTTCCTCTTTTTCTCATAAACGACCATAAAAGGAAAAACACACCTAAAAAGAAGGTCTGTGTTCTTAAAAACTTCCCCCTTAAAGAAATTCATCCCTGAATTTCCCTAGAAAGGTGTAAAAGAAGAAACCTCGAACAACTCAAGCCACTATGATCACATATCGGCCTCCCTCCCCCAAGTCTCATCCTGTACACGGTCATGCCACCATGACATTAGTACCAGAGGAAGAGACTGGCCATAGAGTACCATTTAAATACGATCAACAATCCTGATAGGATACTCCTCAAATGATGGATCCTGCTCTTGCTCAACCTCCTCGGGATGAAAAACATGAGACAAGTATGAGAAATAGCATCGAAGCTAAGAAACATTGAAGACGTTGTGAATAGCCTGGTACCTTTGAGGTAACTGCAACCTATAAGAAACTAGACCGACTCTCTCTAGAACTTCAAACGGCCCGACGTATCTCGGTGAAAGCTTACCTTGTCTCCTGATCCTCTTGTGTCCCAACATTGGGGTAACACATAGGAAAACCTGATCTCTGACCATGAACTCCAAAGGTCATCTCCGCTGATCAGCATAATACTTCTGTCGAGACTGTGCAGTAGCCATCCTTTTCTGAATCAACTTAACTTGTTCGGTGGTCTCCAGAACAAGACGAGGTCCCAGTATAGCTGCCTCTCCTGCCTCCAGCCAACTCAAGGTTGATCGGCATGGCCTACCATTAAAATCCTCATAAGGTTCCATCTAAATAGTTTCTTGAAAACTATTATTATAGGAAAACCCCACTAGAGGCATATGTCTCTCCCAAGAACCCCCAAAATCAAAGACAAATGATCGTATCATGTCCTCTAGCACCTGAATCATCCGCTCTGACTGGCCATCTGTCTGGGGATGGTAATATGTACTCAGAAGTACCTGTGTACCCAAAGACCTCTGTAACCCTTTCTATAAATGCTATGTAAAGCAGGCGTCCCTATCTGAAATGATAGTACTCAGAACCCCATGCAAGCGTACAATCTCACGGATGTACAACCGTCCAAGATCATCAACACCAAAGGTCTCCATAATCGGCAAGAAGTGTGAAACCTTCGTGAGCCTGTCAATGACAACCCATACAGTGCCATTCCCTAGAGGTGATCTCAGTAACCCGGTCACTATGTTTATCACAATATCATTCCACTTCCACTTTGGAATGGGTAGCTACTGTAAAAGCCCTGCTGGTGGTTGGTGCTCTGCCTTCACCTGATGACAGGTGGAACACCTCATGACAAAACCAGCAACATCTCTCTTCATACCTATCCACCAACACTGTCAGTGTATATCACGATACATCTTGGTGACGCCAGGATAAAATACCCAATTTGAGGAATGAATGTTTCTCATTAGCTCTTCACATATATCTTCTGGGACCCATACGTGTCCTTGGAAACTCAAGATCTCATCCTCGCCTATGGTCCATCTAGGAAGAGGGTCCTCACCTGACATGCTTTCCCATAGGACTAGACCTTCAAAATCTGATAGCTTCCTCATTCTAGCATGGTCAAGAAGGGTAGAGGTAACAGATACAGAAGAAAGAAAATTCTGACCCTATCTGTTGCCCACCACCAAATGAATTTCTGGGAATAGATCCATAAGCTTCCACTCGCTACTGGCATCCTAAACTGCCTGTATCTATGTCCTCCTGCTCAGTGCGTCTTCCACAGTGTTGCCTTTCCCAGGCGTATAAGCAAGCTCGAAATTGAAAGACTGTTGGTACTCAACGCACCTCCACCATCTCAGATTCAAGTCACGTTGCGTGAAGATATACTTGAGACTCTTTTGGTCAGTATATACTACAAAATGTGAAACCAGAAGATAATGTCTCCAACAACGCAAATCATGAACAACTACATCCAAATCTAGGTCA
The DNA here is from genome assembly GCA_963277665.1 of Viscum album. Taxonomy (NCBI): domain Eukaryota; kingdom Viridiplantae; phylum Streptophyta; class Magnoliopsida; order Santalales; family Viscaceae; genus Viscum; species Viscum album. The sequence continues at coordinate 1,038,522,774 of OY728123.1, read as the reverse complement.
TGCGTAGGATAGTTCCTCTCATTTGGCCTCAACTACTGAGATTCCTACGCAACAACACAATCCTCCACCATAAGCACTGCTCCATAACCAATGCAAGATGCGTCACAAAAAACTGTACAACTCTTGCCTGGCTCCGATAAAACTTGAATTGGTGCTGAATTCAATCTCCCCTTTAGCTCCTAAAATGATTAATCGTAGGCTTATGACCAAACATTCTTCACCCCCTTATTAGTCAAGACTGTCAATGGAACTACTAAGCATGAGAAGTCCTATTTCAACCGCCTGTAGTAACCATCCAGCCTTAAGAAACATTGTACCTCGAAGACATTCTTCAGCTGCTCCTAGGTGACTACTGCTCTCACCTTATCAGGGTCTACTAATACTCTTGTCTCTGAGATGACATGACCTAGGAAGTGAATCTCGTCATCCAAAAGTGGCACTTTGAGAGCTTCACATATAACTGATTCTCCCTCAGTGTACTCAAAACGATCTCATGATGGGTAGCATGGTCGTGTCGAGTGTGAGATTACACCAAGATATCGTCCACAAAAACTACCACGAATGAATTCATGTATGTATGGAAAACATTGTTCATAATCTCCATGAAACCTACTGGTACGTTCGTGAGACCGAAAGGAAAAACCCAATATTCATATGGACCATACCTGCTCCAAAATGATGTAAGAGGTATATCAGGTGGTCTGACACGCAACTGATGGTAGCCAGATCTAAAGTCGATCTTTTAGAACACTTTGGCTCCTCGAATCTGATCAGAGTGATCATCTATCTGTGGCAATGGATATTGGTTCATGACCGCCAACTGGTTCTTCCTCCGATAATCCACACAAAGCTGTAAAGTACCATCCACCATCTTTGCAAATATAACAGGCGAACCCCAAGGAGAAGTACTGGGTCGGATAAAACCTTTTTCCTACAACTCCTCTATATGCTTCTTGAGATCCTGCAACTCAGGTGTAGCCATCCTATAAGGAGGAATGGACACCGGTGTCGGTCCTGGCACAAGATCAATAGATAAGTCTACCTCTCGCTCCGGAGGAAAACCTAAAAAGTCTTTTGGAAATACATCTAGAAAGCGATCAACCAATGGAGGAAAATCTAACTGAGAAGTCACCTGATCATCTAGATATTAGCTAGAAATCTAGGATGTAACAATGCCAAACCCATGATGCTCTGGTCCAGATCTACTCACCTGGACATTCCATTCACCGTTGTGAAGAAAATATCCGCCCTCTGGTGATGTGAAACTCACCCTACAACGATTGAAATCGAAAAAGGCCTGGAAAGGTACTAACCAGTCCATCCTGAGAATGACATCATAGCCTGTCATCTCCAAAACATAGTGACTCCACAAAAAACGACACCCACTAACTTCAAGGGTTCAGTCTAAGAACTGACGCACACTAGTAGTTTTAGTTCCCAAGGGATATTATAGCGTCATCATATCCTCAAAAGTATAAAAAATAAATCTACGGATTTCCACAGAATGCACAAAAATAAAGATATTAGAATCTCCTGGATCAAAAGGTGTAGAAGATAAAACTGAGGCTACTAGAATCGTACATCGAACTGTAGAAGGTCTAGGATCTTGCTTCTGATGGATCTTCTCTACCGCAAAAGTCTGGTCTGCACTGCGGCCCTGTGTAGCAGCCTGAGATCCCTGAGCTGACCCTCCCTGAACCTGACCACGGTGTCCACGACCTCTACCCTGGCATGAATGACCTGAAGAACTCCAGCCCTTAGTCTATCGAGGAACTGGTAATCCGTCTCCTAAGCGCGGAGTCGAAACTGATCCTCATTCACTAGCAGCTGGAAGAAGAACCTTGCAGAAACGCTGCACATGAGAAATCATGCCGCATGATCGGCACTCCACTGGGTCTCTCAGGAACTGAGGCTTCTTATGGCCATTTTTCCCACACTTATAGCACCCCAATTGGTTCCCAGAAGGGAGATCTCATCTATCATAATGAATACCTCACTTCATCGAGTCACCTCGAGTAGACTCTCTGTGGAGCATCTTGCTGTCTACCTGAAAAGAATCAGCCCTGGGTGCTGAATCACCCTATTCTACAACTCCGGACACCCTTAGGTTTCTCTCCGTGATAAGCACCTACATGAGTATCAATGAAATAAAAGTCAACTGGAAGACGTTCACTTGTGATATGATGTCTGGTCTGAGGCCTTCCTCCAACTTCCTCGATAAAAAGAGCTCATCATTCCCCAGAATGGGATTGAAACGCCATAACATTGTGAAGCGAGAGGAATACTCCATAACTGTGAGACTACCCTACTGTAGGTTGATGAACTCTCTGGCTCTGTTATCCCTCATCATTTTCGAGTAGAAGTAGTCATAGTTCGTACGATGAAACTCGTCCCAAGCCATAGCCTGTTGGCGCCCTGTCTGCGAAACCACATCCCACCATCTCTTGGAGGAATCTTGCAGCATATAAGTCGTCATCTTCACTCTCCTCTATGGAGTCACGTCTAGGTGCTCAAAGATGGATAGCAAGGCTTCTATCCATGACTCCACATCATGCGGTCCTACATCCCTAGTGAATGTGGGAGGATGCTGCTGCTGAAAAACCCGTGTCAGCTCGGCCGTAGAATGGGCAGGATGCTGAGATCCCTGAAAGGTCTACATGAATCTCATTAAACCCTATTTTAAATGAGCTTCGACACCAGTGTCTGGAATCACTACAGGTTCCATATCTGGAATGATAGGCGGAACTACTGGTAGCCCCAAATCTGCCATATTAGGCGTACAGTCAGTACCTGGTCCCTGACGTGCAACGGGAGGATGTCTTGATGCCCTAAATCTACAAGGTCACAAGAACAGCATTATTAAAGATGAAAAAATTTTCAATTTAATAGAGTAAAATGGAATAGGAGAGAAAAACTCTAGAACTTGGGAAAAACATGACTACACGGCGTGTAGTACCACTACACTATGTGTTTCCTGAAATTTTACCCTGGGCGTGTACCTTGGCCATACATCACTGTGTAACCCACCCGGCTACACGACATGTTCTGAAACTACACGGCGTGTGCTGACCATTTTTCTTCCTACCTGATTACTTCTACATGGCTAGGAACATAAACCGTCCAAGCAGGAAACTACACGATGTGTTTGACCACTACACTACGCGTCCTTAATATTTTTCCCCATATCTGTGTCATTAGTCACACAGAATGCTACACAGACCACTACTACATGGTATGTTTCCCTGCGGATTTCCCAACCCATATAGTTTGCTAACGGCGAGGTCACACGGCTCCTCTATGACAACAATACACGGCGTGTTCGAGGACGACACGACGTATACTAGACAAGCCTTACCTGGCTTGTGTTGTTAGTGACACGACCTGACACATGGTCGACCCTACATGGCGTGTAACTAGTGCACAAAGTGTTCCTATAAGAACTTTCATAACCCCATGTTCCTACCCACACAGTTAGTGACACGACTAAAAACAACACGGCGTGTATTCAAAGTACACACGGTGTATTCTGTGTTTTTTTGGACAGTAGCCTTAGAACTGTACGGGAGCCCCGAAAACATAAAAAAAAGCATTAAGGTTCAAAATTCCGATCCGTGGGGGCCCATACTCTATGTGAATGAAAGCTTGGCATCATAACAGTGCATATAACAATTAAACAATATAATGAACTCACTATCCACCAAATCCCAAACCTTGAGGGCCCATAACACCACTAAGGCCACGTTTGGAATCCCTGATAAGGTAGATCTAAACAAACAATACCCTATCAGCATAGTAGGTGTTCTATCACAGCAACTATCAAAACAATATGCATCATCTATCACAACTTCTATCACAACTGCATGAAATTTCAAATACAATTTAGATGGAATGGAAAAATTCATGACATGTGATTTCCTAACCAGTTCCTATATGATGCATGAGATGGCATACCATCATCTCATCGGGATTCAACAAAATAGAATCACAATCATATAAACAGTAACATCAAAAAACATGTTCACCACCCTACAGTGAATTCAATTAAACTATAACATTTTCAAAACTCAAAATTGAAATATTCGAGGTAACCTGAATTTTTCCCTATACACGGGCTCTAGAACACCCAGGCACAGCTATTTACCATTTACCTATTCTGTCATATCCCTGCCTAATGTTTCCAAATAGTAATTCAATAGAAAAGAAATGAAATGAACCTCCTTTGATACCAATTTATAATGACCCGAATCCGGAGCCACTCAACTGGTTCCCCGTACCCAGTTCGCCACACTAAAGTAAACAATCCTACAACACTCCATCACTTTTATTTAGTGATTTAATTAAGTCATTTAATTATCACCCATGGAATCTAGTAACACCCCTATATTCCCAAAGTATAGGAGGTAACACAACAGGTATCTCAGTAGACTACCTAAACTACAAGTAGTTCAAAACACAAATTGTTCTTTGGCTTGGTGGACTCGTCAGAACTAACCAAACAATTCACACTGACTCTCTAGGTGGCTCATACTAGAAGAACTCTATACTCAAATAATCATACAAAGGCACAAACACTCTGGGAAGCACTCACCGTCAATTCCCATGTGGTCTTGTAATGATAGGTAAAGACTATCTGAGGAAGAACTTACATCTAACTCCCCTTATAGTCTCGATACGTAACTAAGGACACTCTGAGGAAGCACAAAGTCCAATTCCTATAGTTCCTGAAAACGATACTAATTTATAATAGACTCTCTAGTGAAGCCTTGAATCGTCAATTCCCTCTTTAGTCTGACGCACCAGGTTCACACAGCCTGAGCAGTCTAGTCGTGCGTAATCGACTGTTAGCATCCATAAGTATGTTCAACAACTACATGGATAATAGCTACAATACACCAAAAGCATATAAAAAACGGGCAATACATTCAATCAGTTATAACAAGAAAACTAGAAATTACAACAAGGTATGCCTCACAGGCAACCTAAGCCAAACGGTGGTAAACAACCAAAACAAGGGAAACACCCATGGGGTGAACCTCAATCATGAAAACATGCAATCATTAATCATCTTATAACCTCAAGCATACATGAAATCTAAGGAAGATAATAAAACAGGATCAAAAACCCTAACCCGAGATACCAGATACATGGGAATCCGGCACTTTTGCACAAAATCTCAAAGACATTCAACGTAAGGCAACAAACCACATACCTCAATCCTAGGAGATCGATATACTTGAAACACGATGCTTGATTCTCCTTATAACATCGTTGATCTACGAAAACACACTAAACGTTCAACCCAGGATATCTTGAGAAAGAGGGGAAATCATGGAATGAAACTCAAGAAGAAGGAAGAGCTCACCATTGCGGTTCCAACGCAATCGACAATAGTATATTCGGAAAACAAACGGAGGCTCGTAGGATGTCTGTGGCCGTACAGGGCGCTCTCGGTCGAAGAACCTGAAGAAGAAGAAGATTTTTTCGATTAGACGTGACCCCGGCCCGTTTAATGAAAAATAAGAAACTACACAACGTGTACTTTTAGATTACATGGCATGTACTAGGCTTTTCTGTACACCGCATTAAGCGGCCTCCACATCACCCCTACACACCGTATCTGTGGCCCAAACACGGCCAGCAAACGGCCTTGGGTTGCAACCAAGTACACGGCGTGTACTTATAATGTACACGACATTTCTTTGAATATATCCAGAATTTTCTCTTTTTCTCAAATATCGTCCAGAAAAGGAAAAAAATACCTGAAAAGAAGGTATGGGTTCTTACAAATAATTATTTATAATTAGAAATAATTATTAACAATTAGAAGTAATTAGTAATAATTAGTACTAATTAGTAATAATTAGTAGTAATTAGTAATAATTAGAATTAATTAGAAATAATTATCACTAGTTAAAAATAATTAGCAATAATTAGAAACAATTTGAATAAATTGTAATAATTAGAAATAAATTTAAATAATTAGTATTAAATTATAATAATTAGTAAAAAATTGTAATAATTTTTAATAAATTGTAATAATTACTTATAGACTGTAATAATTAGTAAAATATTGTAATAATTAGTAATAAATTCAAATAATTAGTAATAAATTCGAATAATTAGTAATAAATACAAATAATTAATAAAATATTTGAATAATTAGTAATAAATTCAAATAATTACTAATAAATTTGAGTAATTAGTAATATATTGCAATATTTAGTAATAAATTTCAATAATTAGTTATAACTTGTAATAATTATTAACAATTAGAAATAAATTGTAATAATTAGCAATAATTAGTAATAACTAGAAGTAATTAGTTACAATTAGCAGTAATTAGTTATAATTAAGGGTAATTAGTAATAATTAGCACCAATTAGAAATAATTAGCACTAATTATAAATAATTCAAAATTATTAGAAATAAGTAGAAATAATTAGAAATAATTAGAATATATTCAAATAATTAGAAATAAATTCAACTAATTAGAAATAAATTTTAATTGTTATTAATAAATATGAATAATAAGTAATAAATTCATATAATTAGTAATAAATTATAATAATTAGGGATAAAGTGTAATAATTAGTAATAACGTGTAATAGTTAGTAATAAATTTGAACAACGAGTAATAAATTTAAATAATTAGTAACAAATTCGAATAATTAGTAATAAATTATAATAATTATAAATAAATTCTAATAATTATTAATAAATTAAAATAATTAGTAATAAATTGAAATAATAATTAAAAATTTGTAATAATTAGTAATAAATTGAAATAATTAGTAATAATTAGCAATAATTAGTAATAAATTCGAATAATTAGCAATAAATTAAAATATTTTGCAATAAATGCGAATAATTGGTAATAAATTCCAACAATCAATAATAAATTTGAACAATTAGAAATAACTTCAAAGAATTAGAAATAAATTCAAATAATTAGCATTAAATTGTAATAATTGGAAATAAATTATAATAATTAGAAATAAATTTTAATAATTAGGAATAAATTGTAATAATTAGCAATAGATTGTTATAATTTGTAAAAATCGTATCAATTAGTAATGAATTATAATAATTATCAATTACTTGTAATGATTTGCAATAAATTGTTATAAATTACAATAATTAGTAATAAATTCTAACTAATTATAATAAATTCTATTAAATTATAATTTTTTTAACAAATTCTAATAATTAGTAACAAATTCTAATAACTAGTAACTAATTCTAATAATTAGTAAAAAATTATAATAATTAGTAACAAATTCTAATAATAAGTAACAAATTCTAATAATTATTTTTAATTAGAAATAATTATTAATAATTAGAAATAGTTACAAATAATTAAGAAGAAATTTTTATAAATAAAAATAAATTGTAACAATTTCCAATGGATTGGTGGGTCCATTTTTTCTGGCACCTTCCCTCCATGAAATTTCTCACACCGAAATCACCATGAAAAAACTTTCGTCACATATAGATATTCATTTCTGTATGCATGATAATGGAGAGTAGTGTAGTGACGCATCCTGCACTCCATTATCGTGCATATGAAAATGGAAATGCATACATCAGAAAAAATTATATTTTTTTCATTTGGAAAAAGTTGTAAGGAGATGAGTCATCATGAAAATGAGGCTCATTTTCCTGAGGACTCATCTCCACTATCTATGATTGAAATCAATTTAGAAAATCTACTTAGAGTTATGAATATTCATTTCTATATGCATGAACATGGAGAAAAGGGAGGCCTCGCCGCACTACTCTCCATCTTCAAGCATACAGAAATGGATATCAATACATTTGAACAGAATTTTTATAGTGATTTCTATTGGAGACAATGGATATGATTCGTCGGGAAAAAGGGCTTCTGCGAATCCTTTCTAAATTGTGTTGCATGTAATTAACAATTATTAGTATAAAATTTTTGTAATTAATAATAATTAGTTGTAATTAATAATAATTAGTTGTAAGTTATCATAGAATACTACAAAATTTATAAAAAAAATACAATAAATAAGTATGAAATAATAGAAATTATTATAATTTGAAAGAAAATGGAATTTCATTGTCTTATTATAATTTGATTGTGATTTTCTTATTAGCTGGAATTGTGATTTGTGGTTCGCTTTGCTCAGAAATTATTGTAGCGGTAGTGTGGATGAGATGAATTGGGTTCATTCTACATTGGATAAGTTTATATGCATGATTCTATTTTAGTGATGATTTTGCAATATGTATGCTTCAGGTTTTTTTGATTTGTGATGGTATGATTTCAGTGGAGGATAATGGTTTGGCGATGGATAACCTTATATTTGATTTTTTATAGGTAATGAATCTTTCAATATATTCTTTGTTTATGGAACTGGTTTATGGTTCATTGGTAAAACATCCATTTATTATACCAGGGGATCCTAAAGAGGTCATAGCATGAAGCTTTAACCATATCATCGCTATCTAGAATTTGGTGTTTGATAGGATATGGAGATCACTATCAGTACTAAGCCCGTTAACTCCTCTACAGTGTAGCTATCTAGGCATCATTGAGATGGTGGAATCAGATCTATTGTATTTGATGCTTGGGAGAGGTTTCTCTTTGTAGTCTTGAATTTGGTTATTTTCATCCTTGGACCATTGGTCTGTGGGAATTGTATGCCGTTTTATGTACTTGATTTCATCCTAAGTCATCCCTTAGCCCTTAAAAGGAATATTTAATAAAAATAATAATTTTTGGTTAGTTATAAAAAAAACCAATTATTTTATATTTTTTTTAGAGAAATATGGAATTAGAAAGTCGAAACCAATCATTATTTGTTGACCGCACTTGGATAAATCATCACAATAATCCAAATGGTTCAAGTTTAAATCCTATATATATTGAGGGTTTTGAAACTTTTTTATCATTTTGATCATCAAAACCAGAATTTATTTCATATGTGACAATTACGTTCCCTTGTAAAAAATGTTCTCTACGGATGTTTGATACATTTGACAACATTAGATGTCATTTATTGAATTTCAATTTCAACCATATTATATGTTTTGGAATCAACATGGATAACGTAGTTCTAGAGAAGATACTAATAATTTGGTTCTAGATCCCACATAATTTCAAAATTTAGTACATTATGTGGCAGGTCTGTCTTTTCAATAAGATGAAACTCAGGATGATATTAAATTAACTCCTGAGTTGGAACCATGTCATTTTTATGAGTTGTTGAGGTATGTTGAGGATGCATTATATCCTTGTTGAAAGATAAGAAAATTTGAAATAGTTTCAAAATTTATGGATATTAAATCATATAATAGAATGTGAAATAGCTGTTTTGATTAGATTTTATCTTTGGTAAAAACGTTTCTACCTAAAAGAAAATGTGTTGCCTACAAATTTCTATGAGAGCATGCAGTTGGTTCATAATACAGGTCTTGGTTATTAGACGATTCATGCATGTTCAAATTATTACATATTATATTTTGGTGAAAATGAGTGGTTTCATAGTTGTTATAACGACCCATACTTTACATACATTGTTATTACATCAGAATTGAAGCACACTTATTACAACATATAACCAAACCAAGAAAGGACCGTATAGGTATAGTGTCTTTAGAAACTGGGAAACATAAAAAACTGGTTCATAAAGCATCTACTTTGCCTCCGATTTATTTCATCATATCTAGAGTCCCTTTTGGGCATATTCTACTTAATAACCTTCTTCCTGACCTGGGAAACAAAACATACAAAAGGGTGAGCTCAAATTCTCAGTAAGGGTAAAAAAAAGAAATATCAATCACATCATATACATAATCACATAACGTTTGGAAATATTAACCTGCAAAAGAGATCATAATTTCATAACATGGGATAAATCATGGCAGTGAAATGTAATCACAATAATCATATCTTAAAACATGAAACTTTGTGGCATACACACATAATCATAGAGAATCATATTTATTAGTCAAGACTCATTTCCAAGACTATCTTAGTGGACAAAGTCCATTTTGAAAAATAAAATTTATAAAATTTTAAAAAGTGGTTATTACTATTCATAACGGCAAGTTTTAATAGCATATCGTTGTTTAGTGAAACTCGGTATTGCGTACGACGCAAGCTATCGACGAAGGTCGCGATTTCATGTAAAGCAAGCCAAGAAAGTGTTGTGTAGAAAAATATTCCTTTGATGATTTATATAACATAAAAGTATCTGGTGTTACATTATACCCCCCTTAAAATGAATTTCTCCCTCGAAATTCATCACTTTGTAACAAACAGATGAGGATACCTCTCCCTCATAATATCCTCAAGCTCCCATGTAGATTCTTCTAATTGGTGGTTCCACCATAAAACTTTCAACAATCGAGTGGTCTTGTTTCGTAGGACTTTTTCTCTACGATCCAAAATGTCTATCAGTTGTTCTTCATAAGAAAGATCATTCTCCAGCAGTACAACTTCTGAGCTGAGTACCTGTGAAGGATCAGGTATGTACTTTCTCAGGAGAGATAAATGGAACACATTGTGAACTTGAGAGAGAATCGGTGGAAGCGCCAATCGGTAAGCTACCTTCCCAACACGATCCAGTATTTCGAAAGGACCGATATATCTAGGGCTCAACTTCCCCTTCTTTCCAAATTGCATAACCCTCTTCCAGGGAGATATTCGTAAGAACACTTTATCACCCACTTCAAACTCTAGGTCTTTTCTTCGGTTGTCGGCATAACGTTTCTATCGACTCTGAGCTTCTCATATGTGTTGTTGAATAGATCTGACCTTTTCTGCCATTTCATCAACGAGATCAGGTCCTAATAGCTTTCTTTCCCCAACTTCATCCCAGCAAGTTGGAGTCCTACATTTCTTTCCATAGAGAGCTTCATAAGGTTCCATCTGAATACTGGAGTGAAAGATATTATTATAAGAAAATTCCACCAAAGGTAGGTGTTGATCCCAACCACCATTGAAATACATAGAGAAGGCTCTCAACATATCTTCTAGGGTTTGAATTGTTCTCTCAGACTGACCGTCTGTCTGAGGATGATAAGTAGTGCTGAAACTCAACTCTGTATCCAGAGTATGCTGAAGACTTCACCAGAACATCGAGGTAAATCTCAGATCCCTATCAGATATAATAGAAAGTGGTACTCCATGTAATCTTACCACTTCTTTTACATATATCCTGGCAAGATGATCCAGAGAGAAATCCTCTCTAATAGCAATGAAGTGTGCAGACTTTGTAAGACGATCAACTATGACCCAGATAGCATTATTTCCTTTGGATGTTTTAGGAAGTCCTGTGACAAAGTCCATAGTGATGTTTTCCCATTTCCATTCGGGTATGGGTAATGGTTGTAACATGACCTTAGACTTCTGTCTCTCAGCTTTAACTTGTTGACAAACCAAGCATCGAGAGACATATTCAGCATCATCTCTTTTCATGTCATCCCACTAGAAGTACTCTTTCATGTCCCTATACATCTTCATGCTTCCAGGATGAATAGAGAATGAAGAACTATGAGCCTCATCCAGCATCTCCTTCTTTAATTAGGGGATGGGAGGAACACAAACCAAATTCCTGAACTTTATTATCCAATCACAATCAAGGTTGAATTCAGGAACATTTCTCACCTTCTTTTGTAACTCGACATCTTCTTTCTGTGCCTCTTTAATCTTCACATGTATAGATGGTTGAACATTAATTTGAGAAAGATACGATTTTTCCCCTTTCATTATAATTCCAAGATCCATCCTTTGTAAATCCATAAATATTGGATCTTTTGTGATCCTCATCATGGATAAACTAGCATGGTCTTGTCGACTTAATGCATCTACCACCTTGTTTGCTTTCCCAGGGTGGTAATGAATTGAGCAGTCATAATCCTTAATCAGCTCCAACCATCTTCTTTGGCGCATATTCAGCTTCTTTTGTGTGAAAATATACTTTAAACATTTATGATCAGTATAAATATCACACCTTTCTCCATAAAGATAATGCCTCCAAATCATTAATGCAAAGATTACCGCAGCTAAATCCAAATCATGAGTTGGGTAATTTTTCTCATGTATTTTCAACTTTCGTGAGGCATAAGCTATCACTATATCATTTTGCATAAGAACACACCCCAATCCCTTCTTGGATGCATAACTATAGATCAAAAACCTTTCTCCACTACAAGGCAGTGTGAGCATAGGTGCACTGGATAACCTTCTTTTCAACTCCTTGAAATTATCTTCACATTCTTCCATCCAGACAAACTTAACTCCTTTCCGAGTCAACTTGGTGAGTGGATTAGATAATCGTGAAAAATCTTTCACAAAACGTCGATAATATCCAGCCAAACCGAGAAAACTTCGGATCTCAGTTACTGTTGTTGGTCTCGACCATCTTTTGATAACCTCTATTTTTGCTGGATCCACAGATATCCCCTCTTTTAAGATTATGTGACCCAAAAATGAAACTTTTTGAAGCCAAAATTCAGACTTGGTAAATTTGGCATAAAGCTTCTCCTTTCTCAGGGTCTTTAATATAATTCTCAAGTGATCTTCATGTTCTCCCTTGCTCTTTGAATAGATAAGAATATCCTCTATAAAGACTACCACAAATTGATCATGATAGTCTCTAAAGACTCTATTCATCAGATCCATGAAGATAGCAGGGGAATTAGTAAGACCAAATGGCATCACTATAAATTCATAGTGTCCATACCTTGTACGGAAAGCTGTCTTTGGTATATCCTCCCTATTGACCCTTAATTGATGATACCCTGAACGAAGATCAATCTTGGAAAATTATTGAGCTCCGCGTAGTTGGTCAAATAAGTCATTAATGCGTGGGAGAGGATATTTGTTCTTGATAGTGATCTTGTTAAGTTATCGACAATCAATGCAGAGTCTCATTGATCCATCTTTCTTCTTAACAAACAGAACAGGTGCTCCCCAAGGTGACGCACTAGGGCGTATGAACCCCTTATCAAGATTCTCTTGGATTTGCTTCTTCAATTCCTACAACTCAATTGGGGCCACTCTATAAGGTGTCTTCGAAATAGGCAAAGCACCCGGTACGATTTCTATTGAAAACTCAACTTCACGATTCGGTGGAAGTCCTGGTAATTCATCTGGAAAGACATCATCAAACTCCCGTACAATGGGAATATTCTTACTCGTGAGTTTCTCACCAACCATTTGAGATAAATAACCTTCATTTAGTGGAATAAATACCCATAAAATGGAAGAAATTTCCACTGGAAGGTTATTTTCATCCTTGCATCGATAGACGATCATAGATTGATCTGGAATATGAAATGTGACTTCCCTTCTTTGGAAATTGATATGAGCTCCATGTAGAGAAATCCAATCCATGACAAGAATCACATCAAATTCCACTATTGGAAGGATCACAAGATTTTCAGGAAGCACTTTCCCACAAACTTCAATCAGAGAAGAATTATAATCTTTTTATGCGACTGTTGTGCCATTAGGTGTTGTCACAGCTAACTCAAAATCTAATTATTGAGGTAATACGGTGATACCCTTAGAAAATTATTCAGAAATAAAAGAGTGGGTGGATCCAGAATCAAATAAAACATTTTCTACTTTAGAGTGGATGGTAAGTGTACCTTTCACCACATCGTTATCGTACTCCACATCGCAGATAGAAATTTCATGTAACTTTCATTTTTCTTTAGCCTTAAGAGTTTGTTGACGTCGACCATCATCATCAACCCTTGGATTAGGGAATTTATTGGCATAATGTCCCATCTCCTTGCACATGAAACATTGAAGTGTAGTAGGTTCATTCTGTGGATACCTTCCTTTGTTTGCATCATTAGACATCTTCTTCCCATCATCGTGGCATACAAGTGCCCGATGACCTTCCTTTACACACTTGAAAGATTTACCTGTCCCTTTTAGACAACTCCCTCTATGTTTCTTTCAACACTTTGAGCATAAGGGAAAGCTCATCTTCTTTTCAGTGTGATCTTTAGATTTTCCTTTGAGTTCCATTTTCCTCTTCTTATCAAACCCATATGACTGATGGGTTACTCCAATATCCATCTCAACTTTGAGAGCACATTGAACAATTTCCTCATAGCTATTGAAGTCCCTTATGGATAAGGCCCTTTGAAGACTTGGTTTTAAGCCACTAAATAATCGATCGATCTTACTCTCAGGTTGGATAATAATACCAGAAGCGTACCTTGAAAGTCTTGTAAAATTTTCTTCATAGGTACCAACAGATTCATCATCCTTTTGCTTCAGTTCAAGAAACACTTTCTCCATCTTTGTTCGGAGAATACGAGGGAAGTACTTATTGAAAAATAAGTTCTTGAACTTGTCCCATTCCATGGACTCAATTTCATCCCTTTGCCTCGTATTCTTAATAAGATTCCACCATTGATCAGCATCACCTTCCAAACGATACACTACTAAGATGACTTTATCATGCTCAGAACATTGAAGAACTGAAAATATCTTTTCAGTAGTACTAATCCATTGTTCAACAACTAATGGATCAGTAGACCCGCTGAATGAAGGTGGACGCTATCTCATGAAGGATTCAACAGAATGTTGGTCCTTCCTTTGCTCATTTGGAAGTCCTGCATGATTCATAGCTTGAGAATGTTGTGTGAGCATGGCTACAAGATTTTTCATTCCATCTCCCATAACGTTTGGTTGCTCAAGGGGACAATCAGTTCATTTCCCATCGCATTCCGCATTAACACGGTTCCTTCGGGTTCCAGCCATTGACTAAAACCAGGAAGAATAGTGTGAGCAACACTAATTATAATAGGAAAACCACATAATCAAGAATAAAATTTCACACTTAAGGTCTTATCCGAGGTTATTCATGGCCATTTCTAAAACACTAAGATTGTGTTCTATGCTTAGACTTATCCTTAGGGTTCTTACTAAGGCTTTCACATCCTAGTTTCCAAAGGTTGACTATACCTTTCCTCTGATACCAACTATAACGACCCATACTTTGCATACATTGTTATTACTTCAGATTTGAAGCACACTTATTACAACATATAACCAAACCAAGAAAGGACCATATAGGTATAGTGTCTTTAGAAACTGGGAAACATAAACAACTGGTTCATAAAGCATCTAAATTTCCTCCCATTTATTTCATCACATCTAGAGTCCCTTTTTGGCATATTCTACTTAATAACCTTCTTCCTAACCTGGGAAAAAAACATACAAAAGGGTGAGCTCAAATGCTCAGTAAGGGTAAATAAAAGAAATATCAATCACATCATATACATAAAAACATAACTTTTGGAAATCTTAACCTGCAAAAGAGATCATAATTTCATAACATGGGATAAATCATGGCAGTGAAATGTAATCACAATAATCATAACTTAAAACATGAAAATTTGTGGCATACACACATAATCATATAGAATCATATCTTATTAGTCAAGACTCATTGCCAAGACTATCTTTGTGGACAAAGTCCATTTTGAAAAATAAAATTTATAAAATTTCAAAAAGCGGTTATTACTATTCATAACGGCTAGTTTTAATAGCATATCATTGTTTAGTGAAACTCAGTATTGCATACGACGCAAGCTATCGAGGAAGGTCGCGATTTCGTGTAAAGTAATCCAAACAAGTGTTGTGTAGAAAAAGATTCCTTTGATGATTTATATAACATAAAAGTCTCGGGTGTTATAGTTGTACCACATGTGGACAATCGAGGTGTAAAGAGGTTAAATAATGAAATTCTAGACTTATTCCTATAATAAATTGAGAAATTGCCTTCTTACACCCAAATTGTAGTGTTTATTTATGTCTTAGAACACATTGGTATAGATGTCATGGAACAAAAACAATTTTTCAATGGGTAAAACCCTAAATAATTAATATGATGGTGATTCATGGAATCATTTTAACCCAGTTTATTTGCCTTTTTCTTTAGAATCCCAAAACGTGTGATTGAGTTTTTATACTAACTGGGTATGTCCATTTGGTTCTTTCAGTAGTCAGTATTCATGTTGAAATTTTTTTATAACTCCATAAAATTTACCTCTATGGAGATTTATTAAGGAAATATATAAATTTTGGACCTAATTAATTACAGGACATCCAAAAAATAGTAATGATGTTTATTTGAAACCATTGATTGATGAGTAAAATTCATTGTAGAGTAATTGTGTCAGAACATTTGATGTTTCAGTGAAATAATTTTTTTTTCTAAAAGATGTATTGATGTGGAAAATTATAGATTTCCCAACATATGACATGTTATCTGAAAGGAGTAAATATGGTCAAAAATCATGTTTGTACTATATGAGAGATAGCAAAGCATTTATGCTCTTTAATGAAAAAACATTGTTTTTTTACTATCATCACAAATTCCTTCCAACTGATAATCCTTTTTGGAGGAATGAATTTAAATTCAGAAATAAAACAATTGAAATAGATGGACCTAAAACAATGATATTTGATAGAGATCTAAAATCAATTATCTCTTCATTACCTCCCATTATATTTTAACCAATAATAAACCAAAACAGATTGATGGCTTTAGGTAAGAACACATTGGGTAAGAGAGATATTTTTTAGGATCATCCATATTAGTCAGATTTTTAGTTATGTCACATGTTGGATTCCATGAATATTGAGAAGAACTATTTTTATAACTTATTTCATATAATTTTGGATACCCCATGTAGGACCAAAGATAATGTAAAGGCATGATTAGATTTTTACCAAATTTACAAGAAACCAGAACTTGAACTGTTTGAAAATATTAGATCATAGAAGTTAATGAATCCAAAAAAAGCTTATACACTCTCTAATGTGAATCAATTATTGTTTGTGTGTGTGGAATGATGATTTGAGACTTTCAGATAGTTTTTCTTCTAATTATGGTATATGTGTCTGAAATTTCCATATTATAGGACTAAAAAGCCAGAACTGTCATGTTATAATGGAATAAAATATCCTTTTTTGATTAAGAGGTTTGTTGAATTCTTTGATTTCAGATTTAATAACAGACATATCATTTTTTCCCGAGACATTTGTTCAGTGCAAAGTAACTAAGATGCATTAAGATGATTGAAAGAATATGTTGTTTTCATTTTATGTAAGCTGGAAAAAATAATTTCGCCGACTTAGTTTGACTCAATAAAACATTTGATATTACATTTTCTGTAGGCAAAAAAATGTGGAGGTTCAGTACAGATCTAATGGATGTACCCATTCCATAGATTCATTTAGAAATTAAAGAAAAAAGTACGTAACAATACATCAGTTAATGGTTTAATAATAGAATCATATTTTCCAGAGGAAGATTCTCTTTTCTAGTCTCATTACATTCAATCTGAATACCCATCAAAACAAAACCATATGGTTCTTAATGAAGGAACTGTTGAAAATGAAGTGGGAAATTAATTATCAAATTTCAATCAACCCAATATTAGATTTGGTGGTGTTCATGAACGATGTATTTCAGATGATGGAAATCACAGAGCTCGTACATATGTTCTAATTAAATGTGAAGAAATGATACCATTTGTACACTGAGTGATCCTATCACTTATTCTATAATATTGTTTTATTATAATTCAATATTATTTTATTTGTAGGTTATATGATAATACTATCAAGAAATAATTTCCACAAATTATAGTAGTTGCTGTTGAAGAAGGTTGGCAAGAAAAAATTTTCCTAATTTTTTCAAAAATTGGAAACAAAAATAATTTTTGTTTTAACATATAAAATCAAATTATTATTTTTTATATTGATAACTGTTCTAATAATTTAAATTTATATCAACATGCTGAAAAAACTGATAATAAAATGTGTGTATTGGGTAACCCACCATGAAAAAAATTTAAATCTTATAATTCATATTCTGTGAATGGTTTTTGAATTCATACATGTGAATATGGGGAATCAAAAAAGAATGAATAAGTGTGTTTTCGTGATAATATCTCATCATAGAGAAACTGAAGTTGAATTTTACATCATGGTGGAAGAAATTATTGAACTGTGTTATCTAGGACAACATTACATAATGATGATTAAATGTTAGTGGTTGGATACTGAGAGAGGCTTGCATGTTCATCCAACCCATGGAATAATTAATATTAATTATAAATTTTTTTAGAGTAAATAAAAAAATTTATTGGATCATCACGAACATCAATTTGATTGGTCAAAATGATGTGCTACTACAAGATAGTTGAGTGATTGGAGGAGAATTAAAAAAATCAGGGGAAAATCAGTTTACTCAAAGTGAATGTGGTTCTGGTAAAGAGGAAGGAATTGATTTTTTTAAAGAGACTGCTCTAAATCAATTATTTTCATGAAGAGACATAGATATCGATGATGACACCCAATAGTTATGGTTTGATGGTGAAGATGACGTTAATGATGATAAAAATGAATTTTAAATGACAATAGATTATTGAACTAAAATTCATATGGAAACTGATGATGTTGACGAAGAATATGAAGACATTGACATCTTCCGATATGATGATGAGGATGAAAATTAAAATTGACATAGTTAAATGATAGTTATAATCATATATAATATATATCTATATATAATAGTTGTTTTCATGTGTTTTCTAATAACAATCATTTCATGTTTTAAATGGATGAGGATCTGTATCTTCTATTGCAGGAAGATGAGACACCATTGGATGAGAGGGATGTTTGGTCATATGACCCTAAAACTATTGGTGATTTAGGGTGCACTCAGAGGGGGAGTGGTATTTCCCGATTGATGATTCCTATCCAGATCCTCAAGGGAAGTCCATATATTGGCTTTGATCTAGGCATGAAAATGTATTTTTACCTGTATATTTTAGTTCATTTTTAATAATTAATTCGTATACTAATGTTTTGATTAGTTGTTAATTTTTTCATAGCTTTTGGCATATAGCTTCTGGATAAGTGAGCCTTATACATCACAATTATTTTTCAAAAGCATGCGTATCATGGGATTAGATTCCCATTGATTTGCAACACCTCAAGTTAAGTCAATAGCTGGTACATAAATAAATAATTTTTATTTTAAAACTAATTTAATAAATAAGTTGATATTATAATTTTATTTGTATGGATTATGGTATCCCATTAATGAGATCATGTATGGGGATATCTGGAAGGCATGTCATGGGACTATGTATCAGCATTATAGTCATTTCTTACACAATTTGAGAAGGAAAGAATTGGAGAATGCATGAGTTATAGAGTTTGATAAGTCTTATCACTCCCACCTACCTAGTTACATATAATCTCTAGTTTTGGATGTATTTTGTTTACACTGTTTGGGGGGGGGGTCATTTTTAGAGGATATAATTGGTAGGACAAAAAAACCTAGTGAGACTGGAGGTGACGCATCGAGCCAATAGTCGTACATTCAACAGGCATAGTGATCATATTGTAAGTATGTTTTTAAATATTTTATATATCAAAAAATGTAAACGGTTTATATTATATTCATATAGCCAGTCACACAACTTGATATTTCAGTGTTCGATGTTTATAGGAGGATGTATAGTGATCTTACCACTAAAGAGATTAGTGGTGCTCGCCAGTGTCAGATTGTGGTAAGTATATTTTCTTTTTGAGTTTAAAATTTAATTAAAAATAATATTTTAACTATTTTACATTTAAATTGAGATTGAAGGAGTCATATGAGGAAGGAACATCTCGAAAAAAGGATGAGATTCGGGCAGAGACTAATGATCAGACCAGTGCCCATCAATTTGATGAGAAAATATGGATGTATGCGACCTAATATGCCTTCGAGAAAGGATGGGATGTTGGTTTCAAATCCAGAATGACGCCTGTGGATTATTATGACACCACTAAGATGTCAGCATCCAGATATATAGGAACTCGTGGAGAGTCATCATCATCTACTGTACAGTATCAGGAGAAACTGTCATCCCAGAGTGAGCTTATAGAGAGTATGCATAGGGAGCAGGAGCATATGCGTCAATTATAGCAGCAAAAACATAAAGAGTTCTTACAACTATAGGAGTAGCAAGAACAAGAAGAGATTTATGAGGAGAGGCATCTACAGAGGCATAATTTGAGCATGAGAAGTTGGAGTACATGCGACGTCTAACTCATGGTTTATGAATGGAGTTTCCTCCACCATCTCTTCTAGATGACCCTCCCCCTTAGTGAAATATTTATTTTTTATGATCAAAAATTTGAGTGAATATTTTGTTTGTAATATTAAATAACTACATTTTTATAGTGTTCTTTTTATATTATTGCGAATATTAATTTTTTTATTATTTACGTCGTTTTTAATATATTATTACATTATTTTAATTTTTTATAATTTTTATAATTTTTATAATTTTAATTTTTTATAATTTTATTTTGATTTCATTATTTTTTATTAATTATTTTTTGATTATATTATTTTTATTAGTTATATTAATTTATTAATTATTATTTTCGATTTTTTAATTATTATTTAATTATAATATTTTTAAATGTAGAAGTTTTCATTATTTTATAATTTCTTATTATATAAGTAATATTAATATTAATAATACTATTATTCTTATATTATCAATATTATTATTATTATTATATGAATATTATTTTGTTATTTTATAATTTAATTTAATTTTCTAATATTAATATAATCATTTCATTAATATTAATATTAATTTGTTATTATTATTATTTATTTATTTACACTATTTGTGATGGGACCAACACTAATACTATTTTCGACTATTTTTGATAGGAACCGTCACAAATATTATTTACGATGGGTACCCGTATAAAAATAATTGTGATGGGGCCGTCACAATAAGGTATTTAAAAACCACATCAAATCTATTTGTGATGAGTGTGCATCCCATCACAAATATTTACTTTTTGTTATGGACCGTGTAAAAAGAATCTTTTTGTGACGTTGTTTTCTACAATGGGTCATTTTCGATAGGATCCCATTACAAATGACCCATTGCAAATGACCCATCGCAAATGCCACAATTTGGAGTAGTGTTAGTACTATAGATCTTTAATAAGAAACCTATTGATAAATCTATCACCAAGTGTAACTAGGATTGAATCTTAGGTAATCCCAACTTAGGATATAGTTTTCACTTATAAATTAACCATTTAATGTTATATTCCTCCCTTTTATGTGTTTCTAAGTTTAAAATTTCTCATTCCAAAGCCTATTTTAGATGAAGTAAATGATTAAGACCAGAATAAAATATTTACAGTGAGGAATATAATTTATGGTTCTTTGTATCCTTACATATCATGTATATTTATTAAAACTATTCAAACACCACATCAAAATATAGAGGTTTATTAATCTTTGAGAATAGAAAATTGGGTAATTATTCAATCAATAGTATATAACAGCACCCCAGTTAATGTTTTTAGACTAAATCTCCTAGAAAATATGGTATTATTTCCTTTTGTAGTGTTTTATTATATTTTTGGGAATTGATGAGCTATCTTTATACAAATCCATCATTTAATTTTGGGAAAGGGAACTAGTAGAAAAAAGGCCTTCAACGTCATTTTTTTTATTTTTTATGTCGGTTTTTAACTGATGTTGAAGTCTCTGATGTAAAAAATATGGATTTTTACATCGGGGTTTTGTAAATTGATTCCAAAAAAGAATTAAGTTTTTTTAGCATTAGTTTAGTAAAGGAATGAGGACATGAGAACTCATCCACATCATTTTTGACAACATTTTCATTAAAAACAGACGCCAAAAAGTTGAAAAAATAGTATCAGCGTTAGTTATTTAAAAAAACCGACCCCATAAATGAGAAAAAATTATTTTTGGTGTCATTTTTTAAAACTACCGAAACCAGAAAGTAAATGTTTCTTCTTTTATTTTTTAGAGATTTTATTATTCTTCGATTTGACTGGTCGTGGAGCTAAAACGGTGTTACGGATCAAAGGTTATGTCCGTCGGAAGTTGAACCTATATAGGTTTCGATTGATACAACTCGTTGTAAAGAAAACATGACAAACATGAATTAATATCACATACATAAAATGATATAAAAAACATAATACTAAAAAACAAATTTCAATGGTTTTGGATCTTCCATTGAATTGATGTGTTGTTTATCATCATATCTCTTATATTTAGTGTAGAACTCATGTGATAATGCAAACGGTGATCAACAATTAAATTTACACCATGGTTGGTAAATCTCATCCGAATGTTTTATATTTGAAACTCAATAATATAAGTAAATCATCATTATAAGAAATCTAATCGAGTTTATTATAAACGAAGGACAATAACAATAATGAAAATAAATCAATACAATAGGTACCCTGATCAAATTAACGATTTTAGCCGCGTTGAAAACATGATTGAATTAAAGAAGTTGAAAATGATGAAAAAAGGAGAAATGGATTTATATATAGTAAATGAAAATATTTTATATTTCTTTGTATGAAAATGTTGGTGGGATTTTAAAAACATAAATGCGCATTGTGAAAGAAAATTGAAATTTTGATCTCGCATATTGACGAATACACTTTGGCATTGGTTTGGTTTGAAACTGACACAAAAGAGGATTTACAATGGCCTTTTGGCGTTGGTTTTTTTAGAAAACTGAAGCCAAAAATATTAAAAAAGTATTGTTTTGGCATCGGTTTTTAAATAATCCGACCCTAAAATAGAAAAAATAAATTCGCGTCGGTTTTTTTAAATACCAACAACAAAGTAAAATTAATTTTTTTTCTTTGGTTTTTAAATAATCCGAATTGAAAAACTAAAAAAATGTTTTTGCATTGATTTTTATGAAAACACACACAAGAATTTAAAAAAATACCATGTTTTAGAAAATTATTTCAGCTTTGATTTGACTGTTCGTGGAGCTAAAACAGAGTTATAGATTAAAAGTTATGGCCTTTGAATGTTGGATATCTTTAAGACTTCTCTTAGAGAAGTTCAATTTCAATTATCCATAAAATTTAATCCATAACTCTGTTTTTGTTCCATGAAAATTCAAATTGAAGCTTAGGGAATTCCCTAAAACACAGTAATTTGTTTTAAATTTTTGGCATTGGTTTTCATAAAAACTGACCCCAAAACAATTTGTTTATTTTTTTCACATCAGTTTCTTTAAAATTTTGACCCCAAAACAATTTTTTTAGTTTTTTCCTTTGGTTTTTAAGAAACCAATGAAAAAAAGTCTCCACAAAAATATTTTACGTCGGTTTATAAGAAACTGACTTCAAATTGACGCTGTTAAAAACTATTTTTCTAATAGTGGGGTGATCACTCTTCACATTCTAAGATATCCTTCTATTCTGTATTAGTGTAAGGAGGAAGATGAATCTCCTTCAGAATCATTGTCTCATGTGTGGATATTATTTCCTTATAATAAATCATATATATCTCAAGTGATTGAGAAAAAGGAGAAAATCATGCTCGAGGACATACCCATCATGAGGGGATACACTGATGTGTTCTCTGAAACTTTTTTGGGCCTTCCTTCTGATCGAGAGGTTTAGTTTTCAATTGAACTTATTCAAAGATCTATTTCTATATAAAATAATCCTTATAGAATGACCATTGTTGAGCTATAAGAACTGAATGAGTAGTTACAAGAGAATGTAGGAAGGGGTTTTGTACACCTGAGTGCTACACCCAGGGCTGAACCAATCCTGTTCATCAATAAGAAGGAAAGATTAGTGTGCCACTACATTAATTTTCTTGAGATAAAAAATCACGATAAAGAACATGTATCCCCTTATACAAATAGATAAATTTTTTGATCTACTTTGTGGGGCCAAGTATTTCTCAAAGATGGACCTTCAGATGGGATATTACCAGTTAAAGGTGAGAAAGGAATATATTCTTAATTGTTCCATTCATATAAGGTATAAACACTATGAGTTCATAGTTATGCCTTTCAGAATCTCAAATTCTCCAAAAATATTCATGGACATATGGAATATAGTATTTATACATTACCTGTAATTTTTTGGTACTCTTTATTGATAAATTTTTGGTAAACTCCAAAATATAGGGGGAACATGAGGATCATTTGAATACTATTATAATGAATTTGAAAAGGGAGAAATTTTATGAAAGTTACAGTAAATATGAGTTTTCGATAGAGGAAGTATCTTTCTTGGGGCATCTGATCCCCAGAAAAGATATATCTATAGACCCTTCCAAGAGAAAGAGATAAAAGACTGGACTAGGAAAACATATGTAATGTATATCCATATTTTCCTTGTTATAGGTGGGTATTACCGGGGATTTATGAAGAAATTATTATTGTTGTAAAACTCTATAAAAAAGCTTACTCAGATGGGAGAAAAGTTTTTATGGACCCTTGAATCTGAATATTACTTCAAAGTGTCCAAAAAGAGACTTATCGATGCGCCAATACTCACACATCCGACAGGTGGGGAACTATTTGTGTTATAAAATGATGATTCAATGAGGATCTTAGTCTATGTACTGATGAAAAATGATAAATTGATTGTCTACACCTCAATGTAATTGAAAACTAATGAGAAAACTATCCCATAGATGATCTGGACTTGGAAGACGCGATCTTCGTGTTGATAATATGTTGTCATTATCTTTATGAGGAGAAAGGTGATATATATATATATATATATATATATATATATATATTGATCATAATATCCTAAAATATATATTCCCCCAGAAGGAGTTTAATTTTAACTAGGAAATATGGTTATATCTCATCAAGTATTATGACTTCCCAATCCACTACCATCATGGTAAGGTAAACAAAGTGGAATATTGTCAAAGTATAATGGATCCTACAACATTATCAATCATGATAATGGATAAGGATCCAATAGTATTATATTTTCAAAGGATGTACATGGTAATAATAATGGGTGAATCATCACAATAAATTTGTCAAATGATTTATTGACCATCTCTCATGGAGAAAATAAAATATTCTTAAAGAAATGATGTGGAAAATTAGAAAAAGTCAGAAAATATGAGAATAAGGAAATCCTAAAAGAATAAAATTTATGAGGAAGAAGTTGAAAGATTCTGGTCATTACTATGTGTACCCTATAATCCATAGATAAAGAATTATCTTCTAAATAATGCAAGTAGCTCCACCTTCTCTATTCACTCAGGGAGCACAAAAGATGTAACGACATATCTCTGAGAACTATTGGTGGGAAAATATGAAGAAAGTGATTGCTAAATATAAATCAAAGTGTCTTGTATGAAAGAAACTGTAGTAAAAAAACAACAGTCTAAGGGGATGATGCAATAATTACATATACCAACATGGAAATGGGAAAACAACACCCTAGACATTGTCACTAGACATCCGAATAAATATAGAGGAAACATTGCAATATGGGTTTTATTAGATCATCTTACAAAGATATATCACTTTATTATAATTAGAGAGGACTCATAACTAGATAAAATTTCATGGATATACATTAAATAATTGGTAAGGATGCTTGGAGTACCACAATCGATTTTATCTACTCGAGATCGGATATCCACCTCCAGGTTCAGAACACATCCCGTAATTCTCTAACCGGTGAGATGAACTTCAATACTGGTTATTATCCACATTCTGGTGGCCAATATAGAAATAACTATTCTAACACTAGAAGGCGTGTTGAGAGACTGTTTTATGCACTTCAAAGGAGGTTGGGAACAATATCGACCTCTGGTTGAGTTCATTTACAACAAATATTTTTACTTGAGAATCCCAATTTATCTATTTGAATTACTTTGTGGGAAAATATGTAGAACACCAGTGTTCTAGGTTGATGTCGATGAACGTAAGATTATTTGACTTGAAATTGTCAAAGAAATGGTAGAAAAGGTGAAAACCATTCAGAAACATATACGAGAAACCCAAAGACTATAGAACAGTTTTTAAGACAATCGATGATGGGACCTATGTTTTAAGGTTTGAGACATTGTATTCCTCCTCATATATATATTGAAGATAATCATAATATTTGGGGTAAAACAAGATGACTCTTGGGTAAATTGAAAAATTCAAGATCCTTGATCATGACAGAGTTGTTCCCTATCAACTCGAACATCGATCAATCATTTATCAAGTACATGATGTATTCCATGTATCCCTCTTGAGGAAGTTAATAACAGATCCAACATACACACTAAATCCAAAGGTGGTATAATTTGTAAAGGAACCCTCTTAAGAAAATTATCCATTGAATATCAGGAATAGTAGAGATAATGTTATTTTCAACAAGACTACTAACCTGGTCAAAGTAATATGGTGGAACCATATGTACGAAGAGGCAACATGGGAACCGTAGGATGAAATTAAGTATAATTACCATCAACTATTCTCATCTTAGTTTGTAAAATGAAATTTCAATGGTGAAATTTCATAAGGGGGGACGAATGTAATGAACCAAAATTTTAACAATTGAATTCCACTTCATATAATTATTTCATATAGTATAAATCACATAAACTCAAATAGAAAACATAATACATACATTTTAAATGATGAATGAATAAAATAAGTCGTATTTCTAGAATGCAAGGTACCTATCTCAATGAATTAATACTGTGGGCACACACATCCCATGACCCTTTCTCATCATGTAGGTAACATACCCTTCCAATACTCGAAAACATCCCATTTAATTGGGAGGTAAAAAATTCACCTCATCCGAAAACTCTTATTAGAGCACGGTCACTTGTCACCCATCAACCCATGCGCTCTCACTCCAGACATGGTCCGTAAACATTCTCACTTATGGAAAAAGAACCTTCCAGAACCACTACCATTCCACTTATGGTATGGCCTAAATGTAATCACCATACCCTATCCCCACATTTTATAGTGTGTCCACAAAAAATGACAATCACAAGGTTCGAAATACATAAATACTATTGCACAAACTTAACTTGTTTTGATGTCTCACTAATGTTGTCCATCCAGACAACTGGACCCTCGACCAACACATCACTCAAGATGACCATCCTCATAACTAGATCAAACAATCATGCATAGGATATTTCCCATTTAAAATTCAATGCTATGTTGTAACACCATGATATTTTAAAATAAGAACCTTATGTTCAATAGCATATACAACATGAAACATCGAGTTTAAATAAACCAAAATATACTATTAATATATTATTTTTTAAACATGACTTCTAAAATTAGATGTATGAATTGGAATAAATATATTATGTAAAATATTGTTAAAATTATTATATAATCTAAATTTAATGATTATTTCATAATAAACAACTACCAAATTTTCAATAAAGTAATTTCATACTTCAAAAATTTGTTTTCATAAAAAATGATTTCGTTTACATTTATGTGAGGAAAATATAATTAATTTATTAAAATTTTAATACAAATATTTTATAAAAATGATATCATTTTGGAAATAATCATATCAATGTTTTATTAGGTTAAATGTTTTGGATTTGTTTTGAAATGAATGATTTTTCTGTGAAATGTAAAACATGTTTTATTTCTAAATACTATCATTTATTTTCATTATATCAAGTAATTTTAAAGTAAAATTTTTTTATCAAATATTAAAATTAAATATATCTATTTTATTTATAATAATATAATTAAAATCATTTGAATCCAAATTTTTATGAATTTTGTATAAGTTTATTTTAATTCTAAAAAAGAATATTTTTTGAAATCTAGTTATAAGTGAAATTTTTTTATCCATTTTAATTAATTAAAATAATCCCTAATTAGGAATAATATTATTAAATTTAAATTATAGATATATATATATATATATTAATATAAATTAATATAATGCAGATTATTATTCATAGAGTAAATATAAGATCATATATTGCTTTAAAATGCATTTTCCTAAAAAAAACATTTTTCATCGAATTTTGCAAAATTATTATAAAATGAATATCAATCAATTATGTGGATTGAATTAGTTAAAATGGAATTAAAATTTTTAATCATTATACTATATATCATTTAATTAATTTAACTTAATTTTGGTTCATGACGAATAGTAAAATAATTAAAAATATGTCACCATAATAAAAGTGTAAATGAGATTAATCTAGTTGAAAAGTAAGTGATAAAGGCAAAATTTTCATCTAAATTATTATTGGATTAATTTAGTTAGAATCTTATCAAATAAATATTAAGATTACATTATTTATGTGACACTAGGGATGGAAATGATCTATATACTAATTTATGTAACGAAAAAAACAAAATGTCTCCCTCTCACTTTTAAATATCTTATATGTGTTCACATAGGGAAAAAAAGTAAGTTTTGAATGAATATAAATAGTTATTTTGAGGATAATTAAATTATTATCATGATGGTAATTTATTTCTAATTTTTAGGGATTGAAAATTTATATTAAATTCATAAGAAACAACAACAGAATATTTATTCAATTAATACAAAATGATATTAAAATATTAAAAGTTATTTAATTGGAGGGAATTATTATGCTAAATAAATTTTATAGATAAATATTATATATTAGTGATGTTGTAAAATATTATATTCTAATTCCTTCTCTATATGGGATACTTTATAGTAGAATTAAAAAAAATTGTGTAAAAAATGACTTTATGGATATATTATGAAAATACTATTTTATTAATTTTTTTTAAATATGGAGTGGTGAAAATATGGAAATTATATTGTCTAAAATTTCATTCCATGTCCATTTAGGATCCAATTTTAACATTATTAGTAAAAAACCCCATTAAGAGTAAAAAATATGTTACAACATTTATTATGAAAATAGGATAACTAAGGGGTCAAACCAGAAGATAAGGTTTAAAAAGCCACTAAAAATTGTCCAATGTTTATTTTTTATTACATATATATAATATAAAACCATATATTCGAGTAAATATCAATTTTTATATATTTTTCTATATAATTATATTTTTATAATTTAGTCTTTTATGAAATTCTAATAGTGCACCACCCCTTATATTGAAAAGGGAGTTTCATCTCCTCTTTTATTAAGAAAACTAAAATCCTTTTGGTTAAAAATATCCCTAAGATATACCATAAATAATTCCATTAAAAAATTATAGAGTCCTTGTTTTAATTATAAAACCCATATAGGATGAATTTTGGTGTAATCCTAAAGAAGTTGTCAGAAGAATATGTATCGTTATTAAAAAAGAATTTTATTATTCCATCCTATAACACTATCAAATATAATTCAACCATTATGATGTAATAACATAATTATATACCATAAAATAACAAGTTATTATGTTAACATCATAACCTACGTCCATTTCCTCTACCATCGAAAGGAAAATGAAAACATCATTCTTGTTTACAGCAGACTACCGTCTTACGAACAGATGTAATTAATTTTATTTCAACGCCCCAC
Source organism: Viscum album (assembly GCA_963277665.1). Taxonomy (NCBI): domain Eukaryota; kingdom Viridiplantae; phylum Streptophyta; class Magnoliopsida; order Santalales; family Viscaceae; genus Viscum; species Viscum album. The sequence continues at coordinate 1,038,493,399 of OY728123.1, read as the reverse complement.
ATCACTGGATATAATTATGGATTTAATAAATATATTTTATATTCATGAAATATTTATCATTATTTAAAAAAATTATATAATATATTTTCATACCTTTATATTTATTTAAAAACGATAGCGTCATTCGTCCGTACGGGTGGCTTACCACCTCCATGCAGTGAGGTGATTCATTTTGGATGACTCTATTTCATTGATGGATAATTTAAATAAAAATATTATATTAAAGATATATTTATCATCCTTTAAAGATTGTATAATTATTCCATTTTGTACATTATTATCTTTGAAAATTAAAAATGCAATCATGCGTATATACGACTTACCAAATATATGATTGTAACACAGTTCACTATCATTCATTGGTTCTTTTAAAATTATTATTGTTGTTTAAAAAGCATTATTATTTCATTATTACTATTCTTTATATTATTTAATAATGATATGATTAACAATTTTCAACCTATAGAATTCATTTTCAACACATAAGTTGAAGATCATCAAAATATCTATTGAGAACATAAGTAATTGTATGTAATATGGAAATACATATAATAAAAGAAATAATAAACCTGAAAATGGTTCTCAAAAAATTATGCAATTATTATAGTTTAATTATTCAACAATATAATTAACATAAATTATGATTCATATTCATGGCAAGGGAATTTCTATTTAAAGAAAATCTTCTTTTAAAGATTCCCTTACAACTCTTCTTCTTCCATGTCCATGATCATCTTAAAGATATGAGACAATTATTATATATGATTCAATTAATACAAAAGTTAACATTGACCATATTTAAATTTAATTTAAATGTTTTTTATAATATTATGTTTAAGGTTTTATGTGAGGTACACATTAATTTAATACCCTTGTATTAAATGTTTTAACGATTTAATTCTGAAATCATTCTATTCCTTGTCTATATTGTTAAAATTATTTTATTGATTATTTTTTGTGGGAATAAATTATTTATAAAGAACATTTTTTTCACTTTTTGTAGTCTTTCAAATATTTTCAAAAGGATTTTGTATGTGTAGTTTATACGGAATGTATTGTGTTTCTTTTTAATGGATAAATAGAATTTAATATTTTAATGCATATGAAATCAATAGTTTTTACACATCAGAAAAACTATTATAACCCCAATTATTTTTTGAATTAATTTTTCCAAATTAACTTAACCTTTTAGTTATTTTCATTTCAAACTACAACAAATATAGATTAGATTATATAAAAGAACCAAGTTATTATTTTTTATTTGCAACACCAGGTTGAGCTTGTGCTGCACACAAAAGTTATATTATCTTGCGGTACACATACAAATATAGTTGGAATTTGTTACAAATAATGTCTACTTCCTTTGATAACATACATGACATGTAATACCTAGTTTTTCCAAAATATAATTTATAAATATTAATATTATTAAATTATTATTATAATTGTCACCTAGCTTTTGGAATGGTTGTTATGAATATAATTAATTAAATTATGAAGTATAGTCTAAAATGTATATATAATGAATTATTTGGTGACTAATTAACTATAAATGAAAATAAAACCCTTTTGATAATATATGAAATCTTTTGCTCGAAAACTATATTTATGCAATCAAACAAGTTTTACCTAAAAAAATTAATTAAATTTTATTGATATATTAATTTAATGAAATTTATATATATAATATTAATTCAACTATTTAACGTTCATCCTATGTGTTTTCTATATAAGAGATTAGAATAAATCAAATTTATGGATAAAGATATACATTCTTTCTAAATGATAATTTTACCACATTTTAATGACTAACCTATTTCAAATATAATTTTTATAATTTTATAAATTTTATTTGAAAAAATAAAATTCATTTTTTAAATTGGAATATCAAAATTTACTTAGGGTAAATTTTTGGTATTTTTCTGAGAAGTTTTATTTTTTGATGAATAATTAAAAATGCTAAATTTTAATTTCAAACTACTTTTTGACCTAATTTATTTAAATATATGAATTAGATTTTAATTTTATTTTAAAGTTTTTTATATAAATTATAAACCTATTAATACATTTTAGGTCATCGGAATCAATTTCACAATGAAATTGGTTATAAAAACAATTAAAACATTTTAACATTTTCAATTTAAAAACATGTTATCTTGTCTTATCTACATGTTTAATTTGAAGTTAATTTCTACCACTTATGTGTTTATAATTTATAAAAAATGATTAAATATTTGTAATATTCATAATATTTAATTTAATTTAATTTAAACATTGTTTTTTACTAAAATTATTAGTGAAAGTAATTAAAATTAATTATATCGATTAAGGTTAAAATCAGTTTACTAAGTGGTTAAACATTAAATTAATAGGCCAAAGGACATAGACACAAAAAAAACAATTTTATGTGCATATTTATACCATATTATTCATTATATGAAAAATTAAATATTATTGGAGGAACATGATATAAGGGAGACCACTTATTAGTATTTACCTTTTTATATTTACAAGAATACCACTACTCCTCTATTGTAAAAATGGAAATAACCTCCTAACTTATTCACACATCTCAATGAAATTGTCTTTATAAAATACCGAATATCCTAAAATATTTCTTATCTTTATCCTAAAGTCCTCAATATGAGAATAAATCCATCCAAGAAAGCTCTTTGGTCCATACAAATAGGAGTTACCTAAGGAAGAGGAAATGTCCTTCCAAAAAAAATTAGTTTTATTTATTTATCCATACCCTCAATTATTATTATATAAATATTATATAATAAAAACATTAAAATAAATATAATAAGATGTTTTTATTTTATGGTTTTTACTTATACTAACACACACTTCCATCAAATGAGATATGCAATCATTATTCATGTGTACCGAAGACAACTGCCTCATGAACTGATGTTATTCATTCTTCTATTACCACATTTAAAGGTTGTAATAATAATAGGAATACTATTTTTATATTAAATATTTTATATTTATAATGAATTTATGATTCTGAAATTATTATATAATACAATCCTTCATTCATTCCACTTTGTGGGAATACATTAACTTTGTTTGTGGACGTGTGGACTACCGCCTCCTCAAATTATTGTGATTCGTTCACACATTAATGTTGTTTATTAAGGATGGATTTAATAAAAATATGTGATATATATGAAATAATAATTCCTCTTGAAATAATATATATATATATATAATTTTATTTTATTTTTAAAAATATACAACAAGAAAATTGAATCAATGTTCATGCGTACGTACGACCTACCGTCTTCATGGATGATGTATTTTATTTCATATTTTTATCATTTATAGATTGTTATATGTATTTATATACTGAATATATATGATATATATATATATATATCATTTTTATGATTATTTAAATAATTAAATTAGGATCTATGTAAGTGTATCAATATTAACAAGTCAAAAAAATTGGAAAAACAAAGTTTTTATTTTCTAGATCCTTATTTTAACAAGAAATTGTTAATAAACGGGTAATATAAAGTCATAATAAGATTATATATTTTATGATATATAATAATTTCGTTCTGTGTTATGTGTATATGAAAATTATAGTTTTTATAAATGTGGTTTGAACATGTACGGAAAAAGGAAATACATAAGTTAAGGTTTTTCTCCTCACACTTTTATTCCTGTGATATATATGCTATATTCACCACTTATTGTTTTTTTGGTGTATATACAGACCTATTAAAGGTTAAATAAAGGGTTTTAAATAATTAATGATATTGAATGTTTGAATTTATTTTATTCATTAACATATCTAGGGATTAAAAAGTTACTCAAGTTGTAAGGGGATTTCTGGTCTCACTTTTACTTTGCGAGACTTATGCCTTATTCATCACACGTTTCTCTTGTGTGGTGTATAAAATTACCATGAATGTATTATATGATTATTATAAAATTATTTATGGGTATTTACATATATTTTTTATGATATCTCTATCTTATGGGTTTTATGGTTCAAAAGGTAGAAAACATGTAATGTAATTAGTCTCAATTTACCTTCTTTAAGACACGTGCCATCTTTTGAACATATATTATTCTACAAGGTGTATATAATTCCATTTGACATGTAATAACATGAATATAATTATTTTCATTATATTTTAATATTCATGTAATCTTTTAATTTTTGAGTATTGTGATTCAATGTTACTAGTGTGGTTCCAATTTACTGCTTCAATCTAATGGTTTGTTATTATTGTTTATGTCTATATTTCCATCGATGAAATATTATTGACCATATCTCAATAAATATTATGAATATTATTATTATATGTTTATTCATGATATAATCATTTAATTATAAAAAATATACCATCCTTATAACTTAATATAATTAATAATGTGCTTTTAATAAAATGTAACGTTATCTCTCTCTTCGATCGGAAATCTATGTTAATTCGAAACAATGTTTTGTAAAAAATGGTTTTAAACATTTTTAAATTTAATTTATGATTATTTTAATGGAAAATGATTTTAAATATGATTTATTTTTTAAAAAATAGATTTAAATGTTTTTAAAAACATCTTTCAATGTTTTTATGGTAATTTTCAAAGGAAATAGAGTTGAGAATGTTTTTTTTGTTATAAAATGAGTTTTTAAAAGTAGAAGGGATATTTATCTCAAGAAATGGTTTAAATGAATTTTAATGCTTCATTTATATGTTTTTGAATTGATTTTAATGAAATGTGTTTTGAAAATATTGTCTATTTAAAAATATGAATTTTCAAAGAAAGGTTATGTTCCATGTGATCTTTCAAAATCATTTTACAACTAAGATGATTCCCTTGGATATAGTTTATTATTTTCAAGGGATATCATACAAGGATACCATTAATATTATTTATATGAATTTTTTATATTTATATGGCTTAATTATTATGGAACCAATTTATTTTCCATGGGATAATCATGTTTCAAATATATTGAAATGAAACCCATTTATTTACAATGGGTTAATAAAGCTATGAAAGAATAATTATCATTATGATTTTTATGATGATATATATTATATTTTTAAATTATTCATGTTTTGGTTTATATATAGATCTTATATGACAGGGTGGCCCAAATAGCACCGAGTAAGCCAGTTACAACTTATATCATTGGGTGGCCCAGATTGCATCGTCTATGCCCGTCAAAACTTATTCAATGTGGAGGCCCATATAGCACCGAGTAAGACCACCATAACTTATATTATGTGGTGACCCAGATAGAATGTGCTAATACTATTATATATTATATTATTGAGAGTCGCAAATAGCATTGGGTAAAACCATTAGTGATTATACTTTGGGGTTTCCCAGATATCTTATTACAACTTATGTTATGGGGTTCCATAGATTGCACCGGGTAATACCATTACAACTTATACAATGAGTTATCCTAGATAGTGCCGAGTGATTCCATTATAGTTCTACAATAAATTTGGTAAATACATATATCTCATAATATAATTATGGGAATACGTCGATGGTCTTGATCTGCTATGGGAAGATGGTATATCATGATCCAAAAAAAGGAAAGGGTTGAGACAAGGGATGATAGTGTGTCCGGCGTAGTAGGTGCATCCTCCATGAACATTCCTGACATGTTTATATATAATCCTTTATTTTAGGGAATGATTTTATATAATTAGTGGTTTGACAAAAAATCCGTATTTTATTCCAATATTTTGATTTCAAGTCTTATGCTCTTGATTATATTATGGTTCATTTCTTATGAACTACTAATATTTATTTCATGATTCATGTTTATGATAATTAATATGAAGGTTATGATATTATAATGAAATGATCTGGTTATCATACACTTATGATCATGTTATGCATAAATATATCTCTTACATACCCTGAATGAGCATATGAGCTTTCTATTTTCTTATGTTTCCTTTCCAAGGTTACAAATAAATGTTTTAAGTAGGAGTACTAAAACGGAAAAAATTTAAGGGAGATGTGTAATATCATTCACCAATATTGAAGATTATGGTTCCATGTTTCCAAATAAACTAAACTATTATCGTCCTCAGGAATTTATTTTTTCATTGTGTTTAATATTCATCTAAAATGATGTAATACCCATGTATGTTAAGATGGGGTCGCTATAGTTGGTATCTGAGGAATGGTTTAGTCAACCATTGTTAACGAGTATAAGAAGACATTAGTTTGAACCATAGGTATATTTCTTATTATATCTATGAACATCTCTATGGATAAGCCTCAGGTGTTATATATTTAGAATAAGGTGTCATGATTTAGGCATCCGATGATTAATTTTTCGTGATCATTTTGATTTCTACTATGAAAAGTGATTCTCGAACTATGTTTCCTCATCTTAGTAAATAATGGTTAAAAAAGGAACCAGAAAAAAAATTAATGTTTCAGATTTAGAAATTATGTGATTTATAAAAAACGATGTCCTTTGTGGAAATATCAGGTATAAAATCAGGATGTTGGTATGATTATTGGTGAAACTGATAAAGATAAAGAGATTGAAAACTAAAAATGAATGGCATGGAATGTTTTCACAGTATTTTCGACATTAAAAATATTATGTATGATTAATTTGAGGTTGATGAACCTTATGAAATGATTCATAATTCATATACTAGGAAATGTGTATTATAGAATAAAATGATGAAGCCATAGTAATGGTGTAATAATAATGTTGTATTATTGAAGTATATATGTTTTAGAATTAAAGGATTGTGTTATATAAATCATGACGTATGTAAGGATTGTTTTTGGAAGGGTTTTCTTCAAATATTTTCTATAATACACCAAATGATACAGATAATATTGATAAGTGATTTAGTGGAAAGACTATATTAAGGTAAGGTAACCCTTATTATGTTCTTAAGGGTGATAAAATGATATTTAGTTTGGAGAAATAGATATTGATATGGATAAAGTAATTTGGATTGTATTTATGTCCTCATAACTGATAAAATATTTGTTGAAAAAGATTTTTATTCTATCGTTTATGGAATTTATAGAATTTTTAGAATTTTGGAACATATCCAAAAATCTTTGGAATATAGAAGAATTCATGTTTTCAGAAATGATTTATGGTATATTAGGTTATTTTAATATTTCAAGTGAGTACAGGATGAAGTTATTATAGTGTTTTGTTTGTGAAAAATAAGATCTACTTTATGATATATGGGGGATCAATGCTAATATGTGTTTTAGAAATTTAGTGACCTTATTTCTATGGGTTTTGACATAAAACATTCCAAATGGTTATAAGGTTATATGTATATGGAATTATTTAATTTGATATTTGGATGATCTGTTAAATATTAACATATGACATCACCATAACCTAGTTTTATCTTTTAACTAGGGATTGAAGGACTAATTATTATTGATTTTTTTATCAGTTCATTTTTCAGGTCTAAGAAAAAATCACTTTCATTTTTTTTGGAGTAAGATATGGTGTGTAAATTGGTCAACACACTACCAAATGGATGAGATTGTTCTAAAATAATGTTTTTATATCTTCTCATGAAAATTCGTGAAATATTAGAAAAGGGTATTGAAATAAAATATTGCCTTGTTATCAAATTTTTGATAATATCAATTACATTTTTAAAGCCTCTTTGGGTTATGGTTTTTGATCACTAAATTTCACCCAACTATTATTCCCATCATTATCCATCATAAAATTATAGTTATATTTATCTTATATGTACATGATTTCACTTTCCACCTATATTCTACTATGTGGAAACCTAGTTACGACTAAGTTTGGGTAACAATTATGTTTCCAACATTCTCTTTTTGGAGGGAATTTTAGTATTCATTTTAACAATATGGGCCTTAATGAATGAACATTCAATTATTAAACCATTCATTACCCAAATGAATGTCGAGGGTGAAATTAATTTTAGGGGGGTATAATGTAACATCTTAAGATTTTTTGAATTATATTTTTTGAATTAATTTTTTTTTATATTTTTCAATCACACAACACAGAATATAGCTTTTATTATATGGATGAACCATGTTACTCTTGTTTTTTTTGAAACACTATGTCAATATTTCACTACATAAAACACTTAAATTATCTTGTGGTACATGAAAGACTGTAAAATTTATTAAACATAAGGACAATTACTTAGATAATATTCATGATATGCAAGACCTATTTTTACTAATCAAAATAACACAATTATCAATATTATTATAAAATTATTATAATTTTCACCTAACCATTTGAATGGTGGTCGTGAATAAGATTAATTAAAATATAAAAAAATGGTGTATAGATGTATATAAGAATAATTATTTAGTGATAAATTAAGTATAAATGAAAATAAAACCCTTTTCATAATATATGATTTTTTTTGGAAATACTATATTGATGAAATCAGACACGTTTTACCAATATAAATCAACTAAAACAATTTGATATAAAATTTAAATGAATTATATATATATATATATATTATGTAAAATAATCAACATTCTTTTAATGTTTTTTCAACACAATAGATAAGAAAAAATCTAATTTTACACATAAAGATAGATATTATTTCTAAAAGTTAATTTTACAACATTTTAACAACACACCTATATTAAATATAATTTTTGAAAATTTTATTAATTTTTTTGAAACAATAAAATTCAATTTTAAAATATTAATATCAAAATATACTTTTGGTAAATTTTTTATATTTTGTGAGTAGTTTATTTTTTTGATTAGTAGTGAAAAAACACTGAATGTTAATTGAGAACTACTTTTTCATCTAACTTATTATATAAATAAATGATATTTTAATTTATTTTTCAAGTATATTTAGATCAATTATATATATAATAATACAATTTAGGTCATTTTAATCAATTTTACATTGAAATTGTAAATACAATTTTTTTTTGATCTTTTGAACACTTTCAAATTAAAAACCCATTGTCTCATCCCATGTATGGGATTAATTTTAAATTAATTTCTGACACTTATTTTTTAGAATTTGGAAAAATTGGTTCCATATTCTGAATCATAATAATTTATAATTTCTAGTAATTTTAACATAGTCATTGATCAAAAATATCAGTGAAAATAATTAAAATTAAATACATCTATTAGTGTAAAATATGCGTCTAATTAGTGGTTATACATTATATTAAGGGACAAAATAATATAAAACAATGTCCAAAATTCATTTTATGGAAATATTCTGACCATATACTCAATTTTATATAAAATTTACCATTACTGGAATAACATGATGTAATAGAGACCTCTCAATAGTGTTTAATTTTTATATTTATAAGAATGTAACTCCTCCTCCACTAAAAACGGGAACCCTCCCCCTCACTTATTCACACCACTAAATAAATTTTTCTTGGATAAAATATGAACATGTATCTACAAAAATTCTTTAACCTAATACAAGAGGTCTAACTTTTGTTAGAAATCCAACTAAGGATGACCTTTGATGGAAAAAAAAGGTTACCCAAAGAAGAGGTATCATCTTTCCACAAGTAAATTTGTTTTTTCAGTTCCTCGTCCCCTAAATTATTCATTTTAAATAATAAATAATATCATAAGTATACTTAATATACAAATATATTTTTATATTATGTCTTATAACTACACTCACACACAATTCCATCAATTAGGATGCAAAATCATTGTTTTTGTGAATGGCAGACTGCCGCCTCGTGAACTGATATCATTCATTCATCTGTTACCAACACTGAATGTTGGGAATAATGATGTAAATAATATTTTTAAATGGTATATGTGATACATATGATATATTGATTATTCAGGTATTATTCTATTACATATACCATTTAGCGTTCCATTTCATGGGAATATTGTAACATTGTTTGTGGACATGTGGACAACCACCTTATCGAAGCGATGTGAATCTTTTAGACATGAAATAGAATATTTTAAGGATCATTTTAATAATAATATGTGATATAAAAAACATAGTAATTGTAATTAATTTATAATATATATATATCATTTACTTTTCTTTCTTAAAAAATATGACATGAAAACGGAAACAACATTCATGGGTAAGTACAGACAATCCTCTCCGTGAACGGGGTATTTTATTTCATTTTTATATATTTCAAAGATTGTTATAAATAAATATATACTGAATATATATGTTATTTATATAATTTTTTACATAATATAAATATGTAAATAATTATCTATGTTAGGTGATCAAGAATAATAGGTCGAAACATATCAGAAAAACAATAGAGTTATTAACCAAAATGAAATATAAACATGAAATTGTTAATAAATGAGTAGTATAAAGTTATATCAAGATAATATATTGTATAAAATATAATAATATGGTTATTTGGTATATTTATAATAAAAATATATTTATTATACATGAGTTTTTAATGTATACGAAGAAATTCCAAACATAAGGTAAGAGTTTTCTTATCTCATTTTTATTTTTGTGACACATATGATATAATCACCACTTATTCGTGTTTTTTTGTATATATACAGACCTATTAAATGTTATATCATTAATTTAATTTATTTTAGGATATTAAAACATTCAATTTATGTTATTATTTCATCGATCTAATGATTCAAAAGTTACTAAAATAGTAAGGGGTTTTAGCCTCACTTTTGTTCGGCGAGATTTACGACTTATTCATCACTTGTTTATTTTATGTGGTGTATATAATTAAAATGAATGTATTTTATGTTAATCATCCTTAAATTTATGGGTATTTACCCATCCATTTTATTATCTCTCTTTCATGTGGTTTATGGTTCAAAAGTTACCAAATCTGTAAAGTAATTTTGTCTCAATTTGCCTTATCTAAGACACATGCCATGTTATGAACCTATGTTCTACTACAAGGTGTATATACTTCACTTTAACATGTAATATTAGGTTAATCCTTATTTTCAATATATTTTATGCTTTATATGCTCTTCTTATTTCTAGGGGATTATTATCCCATGTCACCAAAGTTGTAATAGTTTATTGATACAATCTTTTATCAGGATTGTTTATGATTATGCTCCCATTGATGAAGTCTTAAAATCCATATCTCAAGCACTATCATGAATTTAAATTTCTTATGGTAATTAATTATATATTAATTTTATGATACAATTTTCCAATTTTTGTTACTTAATATAATTAATAATGTTTTTAAGAAAATATAACCTTATATATTGCATCAGTCATAAATCTGTGTTCTTTTAAAATAATATTTGTTTAAAATGTTGTAAAAATGTTTTAAATGTCCATTTAAAATAAATTTTTGGAAAATATTTTTAAAAATTTATTATATTTTAAAAAGTGTTTTATATGTTTTACAAATATTCCTTTGTATGTTTTCAATGATATTTTCAAATAAAATGGATTCTAGAATGTTTTATGTTTTAAAAAGTAGTTTTGAAAGCATAACAGATATTTTCCTCCAGAAATGTTTTAAATGGATTTTAATTATTAATTTATATTTTTTCAAAATGGTTTTCAAATAATTTTTTTATAAAATTTTATATGTTTTAAAAAATTATTTTGCAATGAAAGGATACATTCAAATTTAGCCTTCAAAATATTTCTCCATCTCAGATGATATCCTTTGATATAATTTATTATTTACATGGGATATGATCCAAGAATAGAATTCATATTATTTGTTTGAATGGATCATGTTTTTATGGAATGATAATTATGTATCCCATTTATCTTCCATGGGATAATCATGTTTCAAATCGATAGACATGAATCACATTTCTTTTCCATGGGTTAATCATGTTATGAAATAATATTTTTTCTTGTGAGTTTTTTGATGATATGAAATTTATTTTTTACTTTATTAATTTTTTGGTTCATGTAAATAGCTCATATGATAGGGTGTCCCAGATATCACTATGTAATCCCATTACAGCTTATATGTTGTGCTGGCCCAGATAGCTTTAGGTAAGCCTGTTACAACATAAATGATCGGTGTACTAGATAGAGTTGAGTTATCCCATTATAGGTTATATGATGGGGTGAACAAGATAGCACTGGTTAGGCCCATTACAACTTATAAGATTGGGTGGCCCAAATAAAACCGGGTAAGTCCATTACCTCTTATATGATGGGGTGGTACAGATGGCACCGGGTAAGAATGTTAGAGCTTATACGATGGAGTGGTCCAGATATCCCATTATATATTATATAATGTGGTAAACAAAATATAACTGAGTAAGCTTGTTATATCTTATATGATAGGGAGACCCATATAGCATTGGATGAGCCCATTATAGATCTCCATTGCATTGGGTAATGATTTATATCTCATAATATAATGATGGGAACAAGTCAAAGGGCTTGATACAATATGTAAAGAAGGTATAACCTGGTCCACTATAAGGTAAGGGAGGTGAATAAGGACGTTGGTCTATCTCCCCTAGTAGATTCATCTCCCATGAAGTGCCCTAACTTGTTTAACCATGATCCTTGACTTGTATGGAATGATTTTATACTCATATGTTTATGGTAAAAGTACCATGTCTTATTCCTATTTTATGATTTCATGGATTATGATATTGACGATCTTATGATTCATAACATATGAACATCCAATCTTTTTTGGGGATTCATATTTATAATCTTTGATATATAGGGTATAATCTTATAATGAAATTATCATGTTCTCATACCCTTATTCTATTGTTATGATTATATATCTCCCTTGTTTTCTCTTTTTGAGCATATGTGATCACCCCTTTCTTATGTTTTCCTTCCCTTAGTTATTAAAGAAGGTTTTTGGTAGGATTAATAAAGATGAAGTTCCTTAATATAGATGTTTAAGATCTTTCACCAAGATATAAGATTATGTTTCCTAGTTTCCAAAGACTCTATACAATTATGGTCCTCAGACATGTATTTTTTTAAGGTGCATAATATTCATCTAAAATGATGTAATATCAATGCATGTTAAGCCTGGGACTCTTTAACCATTACATGATGTTTCAATTCCATTATAATATTCCATTTTTTCTTTAATAAAAAACTTCTATATTTTATCCTCTATTTTTATAGAAAAGTTTCTTATGTGGAATTTATATTTTGATATGTATAAATGGTTTGCCTATGGATGTATGGTATCTCTCAAAACCAACCTTTTCTTTGAGTTATGACCATTATCTCTCAAACTAATTTTCTATCTCCGTTTAAAGTTTTTGAATTCTTCTAAATTCTATATATAAGTCCCTGACATATATACTTAGCTTATTCATCCTTCCATTTACGGTGCAATACAATTCTTATGTTAATTTTTCAAATTAATTATTTTAAAAACACTTTTTATTATGATGAGGAAATATTATATAACATATTTTATTTCCATGGGTAATTATTATTATTATGGCTTATGATTTATATCCTTTTTTTGGAACAAATAATCATGAACATGTTACAATGGGTGTTTCCAAATAGAACTCAAATTCATTAGTTAATGTTTTTGTCTCATGATACACTATGTATAGGATTAGGGACTAATCCTAATCCACCATGGGACTCTATCCGACAAGTGTTGTGATCTTTGTAGTTATCCTTGACTTATTATTATGTCATGTTTTGTGTTACCACCACATCTGCAATGTTATTGGGATCTAATGGTATCACGTTCATTAAATTATTCTCCAACGTGATCACTATTGGGTCCTGAAAATTTCAAATTCAAGAAGAGGAGAATTGTACCAAGATCAAAAAAGGGGAAGAAATGAAATAAAAAAAACTAAAGAAAAGATTCAAATGGAAGATACCATGAAGAAGAAATCACTTTGAGGTCCGTTGCTCATCATGGTGTCCAACCATGTCTATAGAAGTCTGCAAACGAATGGGTACACAGATGGAGGAGGTGCCATCAGATCCCATAAATGAAATAATGTCATTTTTAGGATGCAAGGGGTTATACCTACCCCTATGAATGAGTATCCCCCAAAAACTAAACAGTTTGTGGTATGAGGTAGTACCATCAGCTCCCAATAACAAAATAATTTCTTTTCATGATCGATGTGGTGATCGCTACCCCCGAGAATGACATATCCCACTCACTATGTCATTCACGTGATGAATAACCTTTAGTGGGATTCCCCAAATGAAACCCCATGGCCTACAATAGATGACCGAACAAGCTGATATCAAGTCCCTCTACCATTTTATAAATCGAACTCAAGGGGGGGCAAAAAATGATGAGAATCGAATAAAAATATTAGAAAGAACACAAGAGAGAGGAATAAAACAAGGAACCCAGAGAACTAGAGCCCCGTTAATGATTCCCATTAGGTTAAAATATCCACATAGTAGAAAAAGGGAATGATAAACCAATTATTATTCATGAACATAAAACCCCTTTACGGACCATCTAGTATAGTGTAACTAATATGCCCTTTTATATATAATCACCTCATGTACAAAACATTCTATTCAGGTGGAACACTTCCCTACCTAGAAAACACCATGTGGGAGAAACTTAGCCCCACTTAGAAAAATGATGAGTTGGTAGAACCTCAACCCATAAAGCATCACGCTATGTAGAAAGAACCCAGGTCTGTGTAGTACAGTGCTGCACAGACGATCCCCTCACCCATGTAGCACTTTGCTACGCGGAGTGAACCACATACTACATAGAAACTTTCCACATGTAATGGAGAATATTATGGCTTTCCACTATCCCACTCCCACCATGCCCTTTTTTCCTGTCATCAACCCCCATGTTGGACTCTTCAGGAACCGGTATAACAAAATCAGGCCAAGGAACCACTAGAAGACATCTTACATATTTGAAAAAATCATCTGACAAATTTTCATGTACCCTCATGATTACATACCCAATATATGTTGAGTCATGTGGGTAGGGTTTGTAACAAGGTAGACCCTTGTAATATCCTTGCGTTTACATTCCCATGGTAACCAAGGTTTAGACCATAGCATTATCACATGAACCTCCCCATTCCGTGAAATATGGGTAAGGATCACACTTGCCTTTCATTTTGATAAGGAATGAGATCCTCCCCCTAGAACCAATTTTAGGGAACTCCATTTAAGGTAAGCCCCTATCCGTTATTATTAGATGTGGAACTTTTTATCCTCTTAAACTATTCAAGTGACATATCAACATGGATCACCAAATGTGACTATCCTAGATATCCAAAATGAAGTGGAGGAAGGAACACTCAAATCTACCTCCTTCTCCCTTCAGGTTCTAGTATAGTCCATCATTTGATAAAGTGGGCTATATGATCTTCAGATCCATTACTTACTCGTGTTTCTCCCACTGATCATAACTCACATGATCATAGAGGTTTGTGGAGCTCATTACATTCGCATGACCCCAAACATAAAATGGACCTTCTCTATAGATTTATGCCCTAACATAAAATATAAAATGGAAATCCTATAAGGTATAAGAACCAATCATGACCACAAAAATGGGCCTCAAATATTCCTTATACAAAGATGTAATCCCCAACTTCAGACCTCAATTGGCCATCCTATACATTATATGCCCCAATCATATCCCCTCAGACACGCCTTCTCCATAGATGTATGTTCCAACTCAAAACATCAAATGGGCCTTATATATAGTATAATCCCCAACCATGCCTCAAACTTCAAAGGGACATATTCCCAATGAAGTATCACCATATGAAAAAAAATCAATGCGTAAAGCTTGAAAAATTGAACGATGGGGGCTTTGATTCCAAACTGAATGGGATACATAGGAAGCCTCCCTGAGGTCTAAACCGAGAATCCAAATCCACCCTAAAATTCACTAGACCACATCATCGATAGGGTCATATATAACCAAGAGGCCATATATCTTCTGGGCCTGTTAGGCCTCCATAGTATAATTCCCACACCATCCATGAATATGTACCATTCACCTAGACATCCTCACCACATGACATTAGAAAACATGGTTGGGTTCTTTTCACAAGACCATAAACGTTGATATTCCCTATTAAGTGGAACTGAACTACATGTGTTCTGAAAATGATGAAGGTCAAATGGGACCATCAGTTATGCATATGGTCATAAGATGCTACTTTGATGAGTTTTTTTTGTATATACATGTCACGTATATTGAAGGAATTATTCATAGATCTCTTTAATCCAATACAATCTCAATGGTAATCACCTACACATGCATTGAAAACTATATCGGCTATGTCCTTATCCAAACCAAGGACGTCGCCACCTACCCAACTTCTTTAATGTTGGGTTTCAATTATAGTGGTTAGAGAGTACCCTCATAAAGGTAATCTCTTTACCATGGAGGTGTCTAGGAATTACCACTTGTCCATGAATCCCTACCATCCATTCTCCTTAAAACGATCAATGGTATGAAATCAGATGGCTTTGCAAGCTGTCTCCAAATATTTTGTTCCATTTCCCTCAAAACATGTTGATGATTTCCTCCCTTACCTGATGAAGGATAATGAAGCCTTAACCAATTACTTTATCCCAACAACACAACGGTTCCTCCCAATCCCCCCTTCTATAAATCATCCCCACAAATGAAATGCAGTAAAAAACTGTCACCGTGAAGAGGGTATTACCCCAAGGGTCCTTGGTGAAGTCAAATAGATACAGGTATCTTGGCAGGACCATAAAGGTTAACAACCAATAAACTTAGAATAGTCCATATCCCTCATTCCTACTAAATAAGACCGCACTAGAAATACAACAAAACACTATGGGAAAATGTATATTCCATATCCCTCTTATAAATCTCTTCAGTCAAATACGATGGAAAAGTACAAGCATGTGAAAATTTCTACTACTGCTCACCAAGAACACCATGAAAATAGGGTGGAAATATACATGTTGGCGCATATCCTAGAAAAATAACATGATTTTAATCATCCAAATTTTGTGGAAACAAGCTATTTGGATATTCAAATTCACTCTAATACGTCCCATGCTCATCACCCGAATAGGGATGAAAACTATAGGAAGACACAGATCCCTTCCGACCAACTTCAAGATCATCAATAAAATATGATTGAAACCAAATACAAAAATATAAAAATTCATGTAGATATATTTCAATCCTATCAGTAAAATACTATGGAAAATAATGAGAAGATACAAATTTTTTCCCGCAAGTATGAAGTCCACCATTCCAATATGGTGACAATTGAAGAAAAAAACCATTGTGTCCCAATTTTAAATCTAGGGAAGACTGATAGCTTTTCCCGCACACTAGTGAAAAATCATTATCCGCTAGCCAGAAATGGAGGACTGGATTAGGTATTGATTTCTAATCCGACATGAGAATTGTCATATATTACCATTCCAACCAAAGCTGTATCGTAATGAATCTTATCATTGATGGAGGATCATACATCATTCCCTGACCATATCCTATAGGTTTTTCAAGTTGTAATCAGTTTAGTGAAAATAGAAAGGAGTCGGGCCCCCAACCCAACCTCCCCAA
This sequence comes from Viscum album, assembly GCA_963277665.1. Classification (NCBI taxonomy): domain Eukaryota; kingdom Viridiplantae; phylum Streptophyta; class Magnoliopsida; order Santalales; family Viscaceae; genus Viscum; species Viscum album. Next base: position 1,038,475,906 of record OY728123.1, on the reverse strand, counting down.
GTGGAGGGACTCATCCAGATAATGTGGTGGTCACTTCGAAGTAGAACTATATTACTACTATAGGACCAAAGGGAAATTGGACACACTCCATTATAAGTGGAAAACATGATTTGGAATAAATACCCATTCCAACTTGGGGACACCAATTCACATTGGTGGATACTCCAGGGCAGGAACATATCCATACCAGAACATAAGATGATTACAGGTGTATCATGGTTGCACCACAGGAGCCACTCGAACAGGTACCCATATGTGAGGGTCTTCACCCATCCCATGTGGTCCAACTAACACATAAGAGAGTCTCCAAAAATTAATCACGATAAAGGAAACATGAAAATGAATAATAGGTCCCAGACCCTACACTACTGGATGCTGGAGTTCTTGATTACATTAAACACCTATCAAAGGGAGACCATGCTCTGACTGATCTATTACAATATAATGAAAGAGTTATTAGCAATTGCGAAGGTCATCCTCACAACATTTTTTCTAGTAGTTCGGGAGATCCTCCCAATAGTATATTCTATAAATGCTTAATTTTTTTACAATAAATAATCAATTACGAGAGCTTATCTTCTAATGAGAGTCATGGTAACCCTCATCATGGCTTGAATATCCAATATAAAGAAGTTACAACCATTACTATGACCACCCTATAGGTTTTCCTATGGTATACACTGCAAAAATTCTCCCTGTAGTTGGACATCAAGCTATGATGATAGTCCTCACCACTATGGAACCCACTTCAAAGGTCCTCCCCCCAGTGACATATCATTTTAGCAAGAAGTTCCTCCCCTTGTTGATTTCAACCTTAAAGATCCTCCCTAGCGTATATGATAAATAAATTCTCCCTACAGTTGTAAATCAACCTATTATGATTGTCCTCGCCATTATGGAACCCACTATGAAGGTCCTCCTCGCATTGACATCTCCTGTCAAGAAGAAGGTCCTCCCCTTTATGATGTATACCATAATGTCCATCCCCATGTTATACACTGTATAAATTCTCCCTGAATTCATAAATAAAGCTATGATGGTTTTCCTCACCATTATTTCACCTTCTATAAAGGTCCACCCCATAGTGGATCTCATTTCACTAAGATGTTTCTCCTCTTTGAAAGTAAAATAAAAGAGATACCTCATATGTTGAGGTTCTTTGAAGGATAAGGTTAGACATTTAGGGAAGATATAAATAACAATAGACATCATTTCTAAATAAAGAGATAGTCCAAGATGATTCTTATTCTATGAGACACCCCTACACAATTCTTGTACCAACAAGACCCCTACTATCAGCACTACAAGTGAAAAATCAATCAAAAAGCATCCAATTTCAGAAGACTGGGTAGATGAATCTATATCATATGAATTAGAGGATATGTTTCTCATGAGAAGGAAATTTTCTAGGGATGATATAACCAATATGTTTTGGCCCTCACCCACTTCTCAGTTTGAAATACCATCTTCATTGTTAGAAGAATGTATACAAAACACTCATCTTGATCTCTTGATGACTATACACCACCTAAAAGAAAAATTATTACCTTACGATGTGTTTGAAGACAATGTTAAAATATTACAAGAGATTCATCATCAAATCAACCTAGAAGACCATCTGTCTATAGGGAGACCATAATTAGATAGGTGGGTGTATGATCTCTAATTGACCTACCTCAATGTACTACAAAAGTAGTTTTATATAGTTATTGACATGTCATTTGGTGTTTATATCAGGGGATGGTGATATCATTGAGAATTGTATTTCACCCCATACACAATAATATGTAACCCACTAGGAATTATATAGTGTAATTTAATTTTTCCATGTTAGCTATTAGGAAATATCACTACTCAGGAGAGGTGATACACTCAAAAAGAACTGGCCTTGAATATGTCTCAAAAGCGTCATGCCTGATGAGAGGAATCCATCGAATAAAATCAGGAACTGGGCAACCAATAAAATTCAAGAGGATTCTCTCCTAAGGGAATACAATAATCTAGAAATCATAATATCCTTAAAACAAATAGTTGAAGTGAAATCCTGAAATCATATAAGGCTGACGATTGTACCCAAAGGCATGAGATTAAGAGAGCGATGATACCAGTAGGATTTGGCTCAGTACTGGATCAGGCCCAGCCTGTAGGGATGTGGGAATTTTTAACACAATGTTTCCTCATATGTCTGTCAATATTAGACCAATTCACAACAATAATGGAACATGAGCAACCCCAGACCATAGATCTTAGGTTATTTTTACCACAAACACCCCCTCAATGGAAATCAGTCATTTATCATTTATGGAGGTTGAAATGTAATGAGGTATCCTATTTCATTACCTCTCATGAATCATTTTACCTATAATGGAGGCATACAATAAGGCTGTATAACGGATCCCTCCAAGTCACTCATGGAAAAGAATCCAAAATAAGATCTACGGAAGGAAGGGAGACGTCCAAAAAATGATGTAAACAACTCTCCTACCATCAACAGCTAGTATAACAGCTACAATGTGTTATATATTAATTAAGGTCATTGATTTAAATCCTATAGAAGGAACCCAAAATGACATGAATGGAAATGTTCATGGAGAGGACAGTTCTTCCTAGAATCTGATCCACATTGAATATGAAGGTGTTCATACCTTGAACCATAGAATCACCCTTAACATGGGTTCTAAATCACTCAACCCTCCACTTCCTCCTAAACATACCTCTATCAGGGATAAAAATAAATGTATGGCCGCAAAAAACCCACCACCTCTTATTGATGGGAACAAGCCCCTTATACATTAAGAAAGATTCACTCTTCTGGAGGAAGCAATGAAAGAGTTGAAGAAAATCAATGTTTAACTTCTCTGAGGTAACCATGCTTCTGAATATACTCCCTAGGTGGGGCCTCAAACTACACATCTTAAAGGTTCACCATAACCACCAGGATTCAACACATCAATTGAAGTAAGGCTAGGATATCTTCCCAACTCAGTTCCGGGACCATTGAATCTCCTCGACAATGTCATGGAAATATATCAAGATTTCTCTCCTTTAAGGATAAAACACAAATGGGTTTAATTAAATCCAAAAAATATATCCATGGATGGATATCCACATAAAATAATTGTACAACTAGTAATTTATAAGCGTTCCCTCACTACACCTTTGTGATATCATGTTCAACAAACCACCCATCAAGTACATAATGACACCATAGAGACCATGGTATCCCAATTGGATGTCTGGGAGGAGTGGTGTGAACCCATAAATATAGAAGGGAAGCCTTACCCTGACTAGGTGAGTGACACCCCACCCCCACCAAGCATCAGGAGTACTATGTTCTCGATATAAAATGGATCAAGTGATCCAGAACAACATCTATCCCACAATGCATCCCATTATGATCCCATTATGGGAGCTAAATAAAAACAAGAAGTAGTTAAACTCATATGATTCTTGTGAATCCTATAAGGGATAGACTTTGTGTGGTACACCACTTTTCTAGATTAGTCTATCATGGGATGTAAAGAAATATACTGATAGTTATTCTTCCAATTCAGATCAATGCTAAAAAATTAAACACTATGTTAACTACAAAACTATTAAAAGAGAGAAAACAAGAGATTTTTTTATTTCATCCTCTTTTGAGAAGGGTTGACCTAGTCATTGAACTAAATACATCCCCAATGAGATATGATCCCTCTCTACATTGATAAACTCTGTGATGTGCTATGAAAAATGAGTGTCCTGGTGAAATATACACGTGAGTATTGTGATTTATCCAACAATTAAAAAAATAATGGAGGACTCCATAAAACAGACTATGTTCTTGTCCCAAAGAACCCTACATGTCCTAGGGATGAGATAAAGTAAGGTGAAAGAAAAATTAGTAAAACTTATGCCATACCCCATATCTCTAGAAGCATCTAAGCCTTCACCATATCATATAGAACCCCTTGGGAATCAACAAAAAACCCCACCCTAATAGGAACAGAAAAGGAGACTGGGGATAAAACAATTCAAGAAAAAAAGGAATAATTTTTTCATCACGTGATGATAAAGTACGTTTCTGTAATGCCCCAACCCCAGTTACCCAGAGTCGGTGCATTACTATGTATCATTGGCATGATCACAAGGAAATCATGTCCCAAAAGACTGACCAGTTTAGTATTATTGGAAGCAAGATTCATACAAAAGTTAATCTTTACAACTTGAAAAGAAATAAAACACTAATTTATTCCATTAGAAACATCCAAACCTCCTACATTAATCCTGAAAGTCACTCATAATTGAATTATTCATATCCTTGGAAAATAAAACATAAGAAAGGGGTGAGCTCAAACTCTTATTAAGGGTAAGAAATACAGCGGAAGATAACATAAATATTAATCATGGTGAATAATTGAAAACACATTCCTCTACCAGTAATAAACATGAACAATATTATGGATGGAATATGAGCTTAGTAAATAATGACATAATAAAACATAATCATGGGTATTCTACTAGTCGAATGACCACATGAAATATCAATATTATTTTTATAATGAGGGAATGTATAATGCTAGACATTCTGAAACATTTTGTCAAGGCCTCGGCCAAGACATTTACCAATGATTATGGCCTCGGCCAAAAACATATATCAAATTGGGAAAAGCCTCAGACAATTCCACGTCTTGTTATCACAAGAGACCTACTAATTAATAAAGGAGATATAGCAGGCTCCACTCATCACTTACTAATTCCAATACATTCCCAATATGAAAAGGCTAAAATATAACATAAACATTCATTTCAAAACTAACATAAGAAATGTCTATTATTTAACCATAAACCATGAATGGTATAAAAACAACACATCCACATTCATACAAATCACAAAACCTTCAATAAAATTTGGAAGATTTTTATTATAATGGAACGACTTCAAACAAGTATAATATCCATCAATGGATGTTAACATAGATGAAATCAAAACTATTTGACAGAAATATATACTTCTCTATTTTTTTGAAATCATTTAAAGTTACGTAATTATAAAGAAAACATTTATTTTGAAAATATTATTATAAGCTTGTAAGGGAAGCTTCGATGATGTTATAACAACGGAGAATAACTGCACTGTCATGACCCCCTCCAACCAATGATGCCCCTCCTGAGCTGGCAATGGTGAAAGGGAGATAATGACCCCCGAGTCCTGCCTCCAGTAGGCCCCGGGTTGGAGACTAGCACCAAGGGTATGAGTTTTCACAAATATGGGAGGCATTACCCTTTTTATTATTTAGGATCGGGAAATAGGACAAGTCAACCACCAAAAAGGGAAAAGAACAAGTGTATATAAATAAACCCAAACCAAGCCCATATGCATGTTTAAAAAAAATTATAACAAGGTACAAGTACAAGAAAGCTCAAAAGTACAATACCCAAAGAAAATAAGAGAACATCAACTACAACAACTCCAACTGCCTGACTAGTAGGGTCCCGCACGACCCTGGTAGTCCTCCTGGAAACCTGAAAGTAAACATAGGGTGAGCATACAAGTATACTCAGTAGGGAAACCTAAAGCTCTCGTGCACAAGTGGGGAGACATCCTAATGTCCCGTGAGAACAACAGAAGAAACCTAACAAGGGAAATCTATCCACCCAACCTCACCAGCCACACTCACCAAATCACAAACACAACAGGTAGTAGTAGTATAAGAACAAGATTATTGGGCACCCCGCACCATTTCCGAATAGTTAGCTAAACGTCCTGACACTGTCACACTCTCCCCGCCCGCACACACCTGGGCCTCACCACCACGTATCCCACCCGCACACACCTAGGCCTCACAACCACAACCACATCCCCTCCCGAAGACACTTGGGCCTGAAATCGAAACCTACCTGATGATTCTTGGGTGTAAGGTCACCTCAATCCATCACGACCTATAAGTTTTCCTGAAGAGTCTTGGGCCTAACCAACCTAATCAGAACCTACCCGAAGAGTCTTGGGTGTAAGGTCGCCTCAAGCCATCATAGCCTAGGGGAGAAGGAGTAGGAAGGAGCTAGTAACTTTGGGAAAACACCATCTCCCATGAAATGGGAGTGTTCGGCACTAAGTGCTCAACATGGGTGTGGTGCGATAAAACACAAAAGATACAAATATATATATATATATATAGAAACCACTCAGCCCAACCTATGGCTTCTAAAAAGAGAAACTGGGCACGTGCCTCAGCACTACTACCACGAAGCCTGCATACAAAAAACAACCCCAACCCCATTTAGGTTTTCACGTTTTAGCAGAAATTAGCTTATTTAGTCCCTTAACTACTGGGAAACTATCCACAACCAACCACTTCAAACGTTCATAAAACATATCCCTGTCATCCACAAAAAAAATTAGGGAAACATAAGCAGCACAACAAAACCCTTCTTAACAACCAACAAACCCATTGATTAATATTTCCATTTCATTACCAAGCCCCATCAGTCATTAACTCTTCCACATTTATTATTTATTAAACACAACCCAAAGTCTGTTCACATTTAAACCCATCCCTGCATCCCTGCTGCCAACCACCATAACCACACTACACATCATTATCCCTTTAATACCATTTATCGCTGCCCCGCTGCCCATCACCATTAAACATTCACACCTTCCCACAACCAAGTCAAATGCATCCTCGCTGCTCACCCAAACCATAGCATCCCAGAAAACACCCCCATCACATGCCACGTAACCAAGCCAACACCCACATGTTAATTATTCCTTTTTGTTCAACCGGGGTGATCACATAAGGGTTCCAGATTTTAAACAGAAAACTTTACGTGATTAACCAATTCCCACATTCAACAATGTTTCACTCACAAAACAATCTAGAAAGATAGGGAAACATTTAATTGCACAAGAAAAGGCCCCTAATGACCGTTATTTTCAGTAGCCATAAGCCTATTCATTTCACAACATAATATCATAGGATATAAATGGTAAAGTAACCGCAATCACAAACTTCCCATCCCCATTCTTTAACCAGTTATTATCTTTATTTAAAGGTTCAATAATTTTTCATGAAAACAAAAAAGGATACCCACCCCGCATGATGCACAAATTATAGAGACGAAGGTAAAACCCCTACTTCAACAGGTTCTGGTCACAACGCTGCCCCAGATCAACTTTAGAAGACATTCGTTGGCATCCCAGCAAAACCTCCTCGGGTGGAATTCGGAGAGGAAACTCTGAAGGAAAGACAACGGATCCAATCTTGGAAGTTCCGCCTCGTCGTTACGATCCCGTGGCCGCTGACGTATCGTAAATCGGAGCACGGAAGAAGAAGTTATGGAAGAAAGATCCTTTGAGTCTCTTGAGAGAGCTCTGCTCAGAGGAGAGGGGAGGATAGGTGTGAATTGAAAGGAGGAGGGGACCCCTCCTTTTATAGGTGTGAAAAGAAAAATTACACGGCGTGTACTTATGGTACACGGTGTGTACTCGGCCGTTTTCACACGGTCTCCACACGGCCTCCAACACGGTTCTGTGGCCGTTGATTGGTCAACACATAGTTTGAAGGTAACGCATACGCAGGGAAGGACTACACGGCGTGTACCCATTTATTGCACACGGCAAGGACACGGCTCCAACGTGGCACACGACCATTGACTGGTAACGCGTACGTGGGGAAGGTCTACACGGCGTGTAGAACTGGTCACACGGCGTGCACCCATTTATTGCCCATGACAAGGACATAGTCTGCAACACGGGTTATACACGGCAAGGGGGTACACGGCGTGTACTCAAACTACACGGCGTGTAGTTTCAAAATTCTGGAAAGTGTGGAAAAAGTCCATTTTACCCTCCAGAACACTTCGTGGCCTTATTTTTGACAAAGGAATGGGCCGGAGAGGTCCGAGCCATTACACCAGATACCTCTTAAAACATTCTCATCCCTGAGAATTCAAAAACCAACCCAGGGGAACCCAACAAGATACCTCTTAGGGCCCTCGTTATAACAGGAACCCAACCTACAATCCTAATTATAGGTGTTAGGAATTCCTTCTCCTATGTCGAGATATTATCCGCTTTAGGCGGCACTGACTCGCCGACACGGGTTTAATCGCATCCTCATTAATGCGTCTTGATTAATTATTGGGTCTTACCACTTCCATACATTAGGATTTTCAACTCGAACTACCCCCCAAATCCACACAACCAACACACTGCCCGAAGAAGTGGTTTTGGGAAAAGACTTAGCCTATGTCGAGATATTATCCGCTTTAGGCGGCACTGACTCACCCGCACGAGTTCAATCACATCCGCATTAATGCGTCTCGATTAAGGGTCAGGTTTTCCCCCTTCCCACACATCCGGACATGTTACACATTACCAGGGAACAAGAAAACAAAATGTCTCACAACTGACAATCCAAGCATTCCATATATCAAAGGTAAAAAGTACAACATCAACACAAAGCTCATAAGAACAAGGGAACACAAGTCAAAACAAATCCAGGTACTGACCGTGCATCTGGGTCTCCTGCTCCCAAGTGCTCTCCTCGAGACCTCCATGCCTCCACAACACACAAACCAAGGGAATGGTTCGTCCACGGAGAACCTTCTCTTTACGATCCTCGATTCTGAATGGTCGTTCCTCGAAGGTTGCGTCGTCTCCCATATCTAACTCTCCCAGTCGATAACGGGGGAGTCGTCGTGTAAGTACCGACGAAGCTAGGAGACGTGGAAGACATCATGGACTTTCTCCATCTGAGGTGGTAGGGCCCGTTGATATGCCACCTCGCCGACTTGCCTCAGCACCTCAAAAGGTCCGATGAACCTGGGTGAGAGCTTGCTCCCTTTCCCAAACCTCTGCTGCCCCCGTCGAGGGGAAACCTTAAAGAACACATGATTTCCCACCTCGAACTCCAAAGGTCTCCTCCGACGATCAGCATAAGACTTCTGTCGGTCATGAGCTGCCTTCATCCTCTCACGTACATGCTGGACTTTTTCCGTGGTGCTCTGCACTACCTCTGGCCCAAGAGCACCTGTCTCACCAACCTCTGCCCAGCAAATGGGTGAACGACATGGCCTTCCATACAAAGCCTCAAACGGTGCCATGCCAATTTTAGAGTGGAAATTGTTGTTGCAGTCAAACTCTACTAAAGGCAAGTGTCGTACCCATGATCCTTCGAAATCTAGAACGCATGCTCGCAGCATGTCCTCCGACGTCTGGATAGTCCGCTCCGTCTGCCCATCAGTCTGGGGGTGGAAAGCAGTGGTATGGCGTAGCTGGGTGCCAAAAGCATGTTGTAACCCCCTCCAGACTCGTGAGGTAAACCGAGTATCCCGGCCTAAGACGATGGTCCTTGGAACTCCATGCAAACGCACCACCTCATCTACGTACCTCTGTGCTACGGTACTCACTGGGCCCAACTCCTTGATTGCTAATAAGTGAGCTAATTTCGTCAGACGATGCACCACTACCCAGATAGCATCATAACCTCCCTGAGCTCTGGGTAGTCCCATGACGAAGTCCATCGAGATGTCATCCCACATCCACTCGGGTACATCTAAAGGATGAAACAAACCACCGGGAACACAGTGTTCAGCCTTCACTTGCTGACACACTAGGCACTTAGCCACAAACTCCACCACTGCCCGTTTCACCCCGGGCCACCAAAACTAATCCCTCAGGCCTCGGTACATTTTTGAAACTCCTGGATGTACCGCTAAGGCTGAGCTATGGAACTCATGGAGAACTCCCTCATGCATCGCCTCTGGGACAAACAACCTTCCACGGAAAAGCATCCGATGTCGGATATCCTCTGACCATCCCTCTGGAGCATTCCCCTGATCGACACGATCCCACATCACCTCTGCCTCAGAGTCCCCCCACTGAGACTCCTCCACCTGCTGCGACAAGGAGGATTGCACCACCATCTAGAACAAACAGCCTCTAACACATTCTTCCCTTGCATCTAAGTGTAGGGAAGCCAACTCTCCCATCGCCTTCCAAGCATCTGCAGATTCCCGAACCACTTCCTTATGTGACTTCCTGCTCAGGGCATCAGCCACAATGTTTCCCTTACCTTCATTGTAAGAGATCTCGAAGTCATAGTCTTGGATAAACACAACCCATATCCACTTTCGTAAGTTAAGGTCACACTGGGAGAAGATATAATGCAAGCTCTTGTGATCTGAGAAGACCACAAAGCACTCCCCCAAGAGGTAATGTCACTACAACTTCAATTCGAACACTACTTCTACAAGATCCAGGTCATGGGTGGCATAGTTACGCTCGTGAGGGCACAACTGCCTAGACCCATAACAAATCACTCCCTTATTCTGCATCAGCACGCACCCCAGACCAATGACTGAAGCATCACAAAACACTCCATACAACAACCCTTCCTCTAGAAACTTGAGTACAGGAGCACTGACCAACTTCTCCTTCAGGTAGTCAAAAGCTTTCTGGCACTGATCACTCCATAAGAGGACCTGATTCTTCCCAGTCAAAGATGTCAATGGAGAAGCAACTCGAGAGAAGTCCGAAACGAACCTCCGATAGTAACTTGCTAACCCCAGGAAACTACGAACTTCAGCCACGCTCTTGGGTGCTGCCCAAGAAACAACTGCCTCCTCCATCGACGGGTCCACTGACACTCCATGCTGAGACACCACGTGCCCAAGGAAGTGTACTTCTTGTCTCAAGAACTTACACTTCGACAATTTCCCGTAAAGCTGGTGGTGTCGGAGGACTTCCAAGACTTCCCTGATATGCTCAATGTGCTCCTCCTCTGATCATGAGTAGATCATGATTTCATCAATAAACACAACGACGAACTGGTCCTTAAACTCTCGGAAGACAAAGTTCATAAGTCCCATGAACACATCTGTTGCATTCGTAACTCCAAACGGTATCACTAAAAACACGACGTTCCCATACCTGCACCTGAAAGATTTCTTCGAGATGTCACTGTCCTTCACCCTCAGCTGATGTTATCCCGATCATAGATCAATCTTAGAAAACCAACCTGCTCCCCTCAGCTGGTCAAAGAGATCATCTATCCTTGGAAGGGGGTAACGGTTCTTGACCATTACCCGGTTCAGCCTTCAGTAGTCTATGCATAGCCTGAGACCACTATCTGCCTTCTTCATGAAAAAAACTGGAGCACCACATGGCGACACACTGGGTCGAACAAAACCCTTCTCCATCAGATCGTCAATCTGAATCCACAACTCCCGCAACTCCAAAGGTTCCATTCGATAAGGGGCCATCGAAATCGGACGGGCACCAGGCTGTAAGTCTATCCCGAACTCAGCGCCACGTCGGGGGGGGGGGGGGGGGTAGAGTCACAACCTCCCCAGGAAAAACATCGAGGAACTCCCCAACAACCTCTGGGAAATCCATCATCTTTGTATCAACTGGAACCACCGATAACCCGCTCAACAAGGAAAGGAGAGGCTCCATATGCCAACTTCCCGCCTGATAGCTCCTCTCACCAACAAAAGATACGCGGTGCCCATCCACGTGGGATAACACGACTCTTCTCCGGAAGTAGTCGATAATGGCAGTAACAGAAAACAACCAGTCGATGCCTAGGATGACATCGTATGGCTACATCTGTAACAGAAGAAGGTCTCCACTAGATCGATGTGTTCCCAACATCAGCCCACATCCCCGGAAAACATAAGATACGCTGGTCTGGCCCCCAACTGGTGTACTTAGTACCAGTGGTATGGGAATTCTCTCTACGTCTAGTCCCAAAACATGGGCTAGACTAGGTGCAAAAAAAGAGTGTGAGGCTCCCGAATCGAACAAAGTAGAAACAAGAGTGTTGAACAAACAAATCGTACATCGTACCACCTCTGGTCCAACTAGAGCTTCCAACTCTACTGCATGCAACTATCCACACCCAGCTCCACTACCTCTCTGAAGTTGTCCACTTCCCCGACCACGCCCTGGTCGAGGTCCCTGAGGAGCACCTTGAGGTCGACCTCCTCCCGCAAAGTCTTCCCTCGGAGGAGCATGGTCCTGATGCTGCTGGAAGGGCCTCGCCGACAACTGGTGCTGCTGCGGTGGGAGCTGAACCTTCCCACCTCCACTGTACGGAGCTCAGGTCAGGCACCGACTCTGAACTTATCCGAAACCTCCACAAGAAAAACACCTCGGTCCTGGGCTCGTGGAAAAGGGACGAGGACCCGAAGATCTGAACTGGAACTACTGGGGCCTGCTCCCCACTGGCCTGAACCTGGAAGGTCCTGTTGCAGGATACCTACTGCTGACTGCCTTCCCCTTCGACGAACCTAGCTAAAACACCTCACGCGGTGCACCTCCCAGTGAGTGCATCCTCTCTACGACCTCTACCTTCTTCTGCACTGCCAAGTACGTCAGAAGAGTGAAGGGGGGGACAACATACTGGAGCGAAGAACGAAGCGTCTCCTCCAAACGTCTCGCCCGAGATTCCTCATCCGGAAAGAGATCTGGATCAAAGCGCGGGAGATATTTGAACTTGATCCCCAGCTCTCGTACCATCATACTACCCTGCTGAAGGGAGAGTAACTCCTGCCGCTTCTCTGCCTTGATCATGGAAGAAAGGAATTACTCTCGAAATTCATACTCAAAGTCAGACCATGGAACCTCTACCTTTATCCTCTCTCCGAGGTAGAGTGTCCACCACTGTCACGCCACACCTCTCAGCTGACTAACTGCTAGGTGAACCCATTACTCCATCGGAGCACGAATCAAGGTGAAAGCGATCCCTAGCTCCTCAAGCCACCCCTCCGTCTCCATATCTGAAGTACTAACCGCGTACTTCTTGAGGGTCTTCCACTGGAAGGAATGGAGATTCTTCTTCCACTGGCTATCTTCCTCCTCTCGGTCTATCATCAACAGATCGACCACCTGGATCTGCTGGGCCTCGTCCGTCTGAACCACCCGGGGACGACGTCCAGGTGCCATAGCTGTACGGTAAACAAGGATCGCCTAAGCCCAAGTGGTAAGGAAATTTCTCAAAGTTTTAAAGTATCATTTTATTTAAATTTCTTTCCCAGAACACCACAATCGAGTAAAACACAATCATGATGATGCATGTACCTTCCCTAGGGTCTCTACCCTGCAATCAATGTAGTCTCATTTGGTCGTTCGGTAGGCTCAGAGTCCTTGCATCGGATCACGAGGGGCCCTAAAATCTCGTGTCCTAGCCGGTCTTCCCTGGCCTATGTCACACACCAAGATTAACTAACACTGTTTCCCTACCATCCCATGCAATCCTCATTGTTCCTAACTCCAGACTCCATCCTATCTCTCAACCATCAGCTCTGATACCATTCTGTCATGACCCCCTCCCACTAAAGATGCCCCTCCTGAGCTGGCAATGGTGAAAGGGAGATAATGAACCCCGAGTCCCGTCTCCAGTAGGCCCCGGGTTAGCGACTAGCACCAAGGGTATGAGTTTTCACAAATATGGGAGGCATTACCCTTTTTATTATTTAGGATCGGGAAATAAGACAAGTCAACCACAAAAAAGGGAGAAGAACAAGTGTATATAAATAAACCCAAACCAAACCCATATGCATGTTTAAAAAATTTTATAACAAGGTACAAGTACTAGAAAGCTCAAAAGTACAATACCCAAAGAAAACAAGAGAACAACAACTGCAACAACTCCAACTGACTGACTAGTAGGGTCCCGCATGTCCCTGGTAGTCCTCCTGGAAACCTGAAAGTAAACGTAGGGTGAGCATACAAGTATACTCAGTAGGGAAACCTAAAGCTCTCGTTCACAAGTGGGGAGACATCTTAATGTCCCGTGAGAACATCTGAAGAAACCTAACAAGGGAAATCTATCCACCCAACCTCACCAGCCACACTCACCAAAACACAAACACAACATGTAGTAGTAGTATAAGAACAAGAGTATTGGTTAGCCCGCACCATTTTCCAATATTTAGTTGAACGTCCTTACACTGTCACACTCTCCCCACCCGTACACACCTGGGCCTCACAGCCACAAATCCCGCCCGCACACACTTGGGCCACACCACCACGTATCCCACCCGCACACACCTAGGCCTCACAACCACAACCACATCCCCACTCGAAGACACCTGGGCCTGAAATCAAAACCTACCTGAAGAGTCTTGGGTGTAAGGTCGCCTCAAGCCATCACAACCTATATGTCTGCCCGAAGAGTCATGGGCCTAACCACCCCAATTGGAACCTACCCGAAGAGTCTTGGGTGTAAGGTCACCTCAAGCCATCACTGCCTAGGGGAGAAGGAGCAGGAAGGAGCTAGTAACTATTGGAAAACACCCACTCCCATGAAATGGGAGTGTTCTGCAGTAAGTTCTCAACATGGGTGTGGTGCGATAAAACGCAAAAGATACAGATATATATATATATAGCAACCACTCAGCCCAACCTATGGCTTCTAAAAAGAGAAACTGGGCACGTGCCTTGGCACTGCTACCACGAAGCATGCATACAACAAACAACCCCAACCACATTTAGGTTTTCATGTTTTAGCAGAAATTAGCTTATTTAGTCCCTTAACTACTGGGAAACTATCCACAACCAACCACTTCAAACGTTCGTAAAACATATCCCTGCCATCCACAAAACAAGTTAGGGAAACATAAGAAACACAACAAAACCCTTCTTAATAACCAACCAACCCATTGATTAATATTTCTGTTTCATTACCAAGCCCCATCATTCATTAACTCTTCCACATTTATTATTTATTAAACACAACCCAAAGTCTGTTCACATTTAAACCCATCCCTGCAGCCCCACTGCCAACCACCATAACCACACCACACATCATTATCCCTTTAATACCATTTATCGCAGCCATACTGCCCATCACCATTAAAAATTAACACCTTCCCACAACCAAGTCAACTGCAGCCCCGCTACTCACCCAAACCACAACAGCCCACAAAGCACCCCCATCACATGCCATGTAACCAAGCCAATACCCACATGTTCATTATTCCTTTTTTGTTCAACCGGGGTGATCACATAAGGGTTACAGATTTTAAACAGCCAACTTTACATGATTAACCAATTCCCACATTCAACAACGTTTCACTCACAAAACGGTCTAGAAAGATAGGTAAACATTTAATTGTGCAAGAAAAGGCCCCTAACGACCGTGATTTTCAGTAGGCATAAGTCTATTCATTTCACAACATAATATCACAGGATATAAAAGGTTAAGTAACAGTAATCACAAACTTCCCATCCCCGTTATTTAACCAGTTATTATCTTTATTTAAAGGTTCAAATATATCTCATGAAAACAAGAAGGATACCCACCCCGCATGATGCACAAATTAGAGAGACAAAGGTATAACCCCTACTTCAATAGGTTCTGGTCACAACGCTCCCCCGGATCAACATTAGAAGATATTCGTCGGCGTCCCGACAAAACATCCTCGGGTGGAAGTCGGAGAGGAAAGGCCGAAGGAAAGACAACGGATCCAAGCTTGGAAGTTCCGCCTCGTCGTTACGATCTCGTGGCCGCTGATGGATCATAAATCGGAGATCGGACGAAGAAGTAATGGAAGAACAATCCTTCGAGTCTCTTGAGAGAGCTCTGCTCAGAGGAGAGGGGAGGATAGGTGTGAGTTGAAAGGAGGAGGGGACCCCTCCTTTTATAGGCATGAAAAGAAAAAGTACACGGCGTGTACTTATGGTACACAGTGTGTACTCGACCATTTTCACACGGTCTCCACGCGGCCTCCAACATGGTTCCGCGGCCGTTGACTGGTCAACACATAGTTTGAAGGTAACACATATGCGGGGAAGGACTACACGACGTGTAGATTGGACACACGGCGTGTGCCCATTTATTTCACACGACAAGGAAACGACTCCAATGCGGCACACGACCGTTGACTGGTAACGCGTACGCTGGGAAGGTCTACACGGCGTGTAGAACTGGTCACACGGCGTGCACCCATTTATTTCACATGGCAAGAACACAGTCTGCAACATGGGGTATACCCGGCAAGGGGGTACACGACGTGTACTCAAACTACACGACGTGTAGTTTCAAAATTCTGGAAAGTGTGGAAAAAGTCCATTTTACCCTCCAGAACACTTCATGGCCTTCTTTTTGACAAAGGAATGGGCCGGAGAGGTCCGGGCCATTACATGCACCCACTGTATAAGTTAAAAACACATTCTTACACTTATTTTTTCGAGAAGGTCATGAAGTGCCTTGTTTGGAAAACGACTGAAATATTTCTTTTAAAACATATAAGTTCAAATAAGGGTATAGATGACATTAAAAAATTATCTAGTAAATAGTAAAAATGTTTTGAACTAAATTTTTAAGAAACATGGATGTGGATGATAAAGAGGTCCCAGTAGATACTTACGTAAAAACAACCTCGGATAATAAAGAGATTGTGAAATTAACCCTTACCTTGTACTTTTCCTTGGTCGAGGGTAGGTTAAACTCCTTTATAATGGTGAAATAATTTTTATTAAATTATAAAATAATCATATAAATTAATATTATATCATATATGATCTTTTAACATTGATTCGTTAATAATATCTTAGTATTATCGTCGTTTCGGGTGTTAACTGGTTCATTTTTTCCATTATATGATTTGTTATGTGAGTAATGTTTGTTATAGATAGGATGAATGTTAATAATATTCATAATGATATTAAGTATTTAAACATTATTTTTATTCATCAAATGAAAATTATTCTTAAATGGATACGATGGGGAATGAATCTCATCGCGTTCATGGAGACGGTAATCCGTACGTACGCACGAGTGGCAATATCATAATTTTGATATTAAAATAATAATTAATTGGATGGTATATCATATATAAAAAATAATTATCATTTCATATTTATTATTTACATCCATAAACCATTATTATTATACCCTTCCAAATAATAATATATTGTATAACAATTACACCACAACGTGGAGACGGTAAGTCGTACACACGCATGTATGGTGACATGTCATTCAATGGATGGTTAGAATAATGAATATGGTTATACCATATTTATAATAACATAAATATATATATAAGATACTAGAGATATTATTTTAGAATAGAAACAACAAATAAAGAGGAAGTGGAAGAAGAAAAGAACTTGAAAGAGGTGATGAAATATTTACCTCTTCTTTAGGTTCTTCCTTTTGATTTGATCAAAAGGGACCCATAGGTTGGATTTATGAATAAAGGAATGCCTCTCAAATGAAAGGAGGATAGTTGATAGGATATTTTGGAAGGTTTTTATCAAGCCAAATGGCTTTGATGGTGTGTATTTGGGAGAATGGGAAGTTCCCTTTTATAAGAGTGGTGAGAAGCACCTTAGGAAAAGCTAGAAATATTATTTTACAATAAAATCATTTTAGGTTTATAATGGATTAAAAATGATTTATTTAAAGGATAAGGTGGGGATGGGTCGAAATCCCCTCAACCAATATTTTTTAGATAGGTTTGGGTCACTATATTAACATTATCATTTAGATTCAACTCTTAGTTAAATAGTTTGACATTTACCATGTCTCCTTGTATTTTTATATTATATGGTTAATAAACTTACCATATACTTCCAAGAGAACCCCAAGTGGTTAATTAATGATTAATCTATCATTATATAAGTCTTTTGTCCGATCCTTAGATTTTTAGCAATAGAATATCAACTAATTATATAATATTTATTTTAAAAACTCTTTTATGTCAATTTTGAAACTATTTGGTATTTTTTTCCTAAATTAATAACAGCATTATTACTTCCAAAAAAATCATCTAACCTACCCTAACATGTCAATTTAACTTATAAAATTATTTTAATTCATAAAAAGTCTAATATTACATTTATTTGGATATTTATAATATCAATTATTTTAATCTTTCATTAATACGGTAATTAATGCATCATTATTATGTCATAAATAAATTTAATTATTTAATTTTAAAATTTAATAAATAAAATAAAATTATGTATTAAAGCGTTTGATCTTTCTAGTGAAAATTTATAGTCTAAATTATAACATATATAACCCTATGTAAAAATTATTTTACTAAAAGATATATGCTTATGTCATGTTTTTATTTACTTTAACATAATTAATATGAAGTGTCATTATCAATTAAAAGTAGCTCCATGGGGTCCCAAAATCGACCCAAGGATGCCCACGGTTAGACATGTATCCACGAATAGGGTTAGGAAACATGTTAGGGTAATTTAATATTATTATAATATTATTTTTTACCAATATTTACCAGATTTACCCTTTAACCATGGGAAATGAAATATTTACTGAAGTAATTATTCAAAACATCTAAAAATAAAAGATACCAATTTACAAAATCTGGACCTCCTGATTTTTAATATGGAATCAAATTTTCTAAATTCAAAACACAGAAGTGTCATAAATTAATTTAAAATTAATTCCCGTTGCAAAACAAAAAGCGTGTTTTTAAGAAATAATAACTATCAAAAGATTGGCACTTTCTTATTCCAGTTTAAATGTGAAATTACATCAAATGACCAAAATTGGATTAAATGGTAAAAATATAATCTAATTATACTTAAAACCCACTCAATATTATAATATAGAACAATAAATTGTATTGATTAAAAAATTTGTTTTTAATTCAAATTTATTATTTTTCACTATTCATCATAAATTGAATATTTTCAGAAAAATACCAAAAATTAACCATAAGAAAATTTCGATACTCTGAATCCAAAAATGAAGTCCATTTTAAATGTTAATATTATTGAAATTTCAAAAAGTGGGTATTACTATTCGTAACGGCTTGTTTGATTGGTGTTGGTGTTTAAGAACTCGAAGTTACGTACAACACACGCTATTGTATTATTCAAAGAGAAGCATGATTTGAAATCTTGGGGTGTTAAATTCTACCCTCATTCAAATAATTTCATCCACAAAATTTCTAGAATATTAAAAAAAAATACTCAGGTGGTTCTTCATCATAAGTTCCTCAGGTTCCCACGTTGCCTCTTCCATCTTATGGTTTCCCTATAGAACTTTTACCAGACGAGTCATCCGGTTTCTCAACACTTGTTCTCCTGTATCAAGAACCCTGACAGGCTCTTCGCAATAAGTCAAATGGGGTTCAAGTTCTAATTCCTCATAGGTGAGGACATGCGTTTGATCAATCATATATTTTCTCAACACTGATACATGGAACACATCGTGAACTTTGCAGAGACTTGGAGGCATTGCCAAAAGGTAAGCTACAACCCCAATTATTTCTAAAATTTTGAAATGTCTGATGTACCTGGGACTTAATTTTCCCTTATTACCAAAACATATAACACCTTTCCATGGAGATACCTTCAGGAAAACATGATATCCTACCTGAATTTCCAAATCATTCCTCCGGTTATCGGCATATCTCTTCTGCATAATTTTAGATTCATTGATGTGGTTTTGTATTACCTTCACCTTTTCCATCGTTTCCTCCACATGTTCTGGGACTATGATTTTTCTTTCACCCACATCATCCCAACAGGTTGGTGTGAGATGTCTCTTTCTGTATAACGCTGCATATGATTCCATCTGAATACTTAAATGGAAGCTATTGTTATATGAGAATTATACCAGAGGAAAATATTGATCCCACATACCTTGAAACTCAAGTGATCAAGATCTCAACACATCTTCTAAGGTTTGAATATTCCTTTTTGATTTTCCATCAGTTTTATAGTGGTAGGAAGTGCTCAAATGAATTTCAGTATCGAGGGCTTTCTGAAGACTTTTCCAGAATCTTTATTTAAAACGTAGATCATGATCAGAAATAATTGATAGGGGTACTCAATGAAGTCTTGAAAATTCATTAATATATAGTCTTGCTAAACATTCAAGTGGTAAATCTTCTCTTATAGCAGGAACATGTGCTAACTTGTTGAGACGATCAACAATGACCCATATTGCATCTTTCATTCTAGGAGTCTTTGGTAGTCCCATGACAAAGTCCATCGTAATATTATCTCATTTCCACTTAGGTATGGGAAGAGGTTGCAGGACTCCTCCGGGATATTTCCTTCTAGCTTTCACTTATTTACAAACCATACATCTTGACACAAAAGCAAAAATTTCCCTCTTCATGTTGTCCCACCAAAAATGTTCCTTCAAATATCTATACGTTTTGGTGTTCCCTTGGTGTATAGAGAAATTAGACCTATGAGCATCATCCAACAATTCTATTTTTAGATCAGGTATACCAGGAACACAATGTCTCTTCCCAAATTTCAGAATTCCATCTTCATATACGAAGTCACACAATATCCCAACATTCACAACATCAATCTTCTATTGAAACTCCTCATCATCCGTGTGAGAACATTTTAACCATTCTAGAAAAAATGGTTTGGAATCCATTTGAAAAAGAATTTTTGTTTCACCTTCCATGGTTATTCCCATATCCATCATTACTAGATCCATGAAAATAGGATCCCTTTCAACTCTCATCTTGTTCAAAAATCCATGATCTTTTCTACTCAAAGCATCTGCCATCTTATTTTCCTTCCCTGGGTTGTAGTGTATCATGAAATCATAATCCTTGAGTAGTTTATGCCATCTCCTTTGCCTCATGTTTAGTTGTTTCTGTGAGAAAATATACTTCAAAATCTTGTTATCATTATATATCTCACATTTGTCACCATAGAGATAATTTCTCCATATATTCAAAGAAAATATTATAGCTGTTAACTCAAGATCATGAGTTGATAGTTGTTATCATGAATTTTTAGCTATTGTGATGCATAGGAAATAACCCTATCATTCTGCATAAGGACACAACCAAGTCCTTTATTTGATGCATCACTATAAATAACAAACCCATCATTCCCTGATGGTAGAGTCAAAATAAAATAATTGTCTAATCTTCTTTTCAGTTATTCAAAAAATTCTTCACACACTTTTGTCCAAACAAATTTAACCCCTTTTCATGTGAGATTTGTTAATGGGTTAGCCAACCATGAAACATTCTGGACGAAATTTCGATAATTACCTGATAAACCAATAAAACTGCGTACCTCAGTTATACTCATCGGTGCTAGCCATTAATGGATTTCTCTTGTCTTATAATGATCAATAGAGATTCCATCCTTAGAGGCAATATGCCCATGAAAATAAATCCATTAAAGAAAAAATTCACACATTCTAAACTTCCCATATAATTAGTGTCTTATAATTGTATTCAGGATAATGAACAAGTGATTTTCATGATATTCGTAGATTTTGTATTATACCAAGATATCATAAAAAAATACCACTAAAATGTCATCAATATATTCCTTGAAACATATTTTCATTAGATCCATGAAGTCAGAGGGTGTATTAGTCAATCCAAAAGGCATTAATATAAACTCGTAATGCCCGTACCTAGTTCAAAATGTTGTTTTCGGAATGTCTTCCTTCTTCACACATAATTGATGATATCAATATCGAAGGTCAATCTTTGAAAAGTATTGGTCTCCATGAAGTTTGTCAAATAAATCATCAATGCGAGGTAGGGGATACTTGTTCTTTATTGTTATAGAATTGATCTCTCTGTAGTCAATTCACAACCTCATTGATCTATCTTTCTTCTTAACAAAAAGGAAAGGGGATCCCCATGGAGAAATACTAGGGTGAATAAATCCCTTATTACACAATTATTATAGTTGTTTCTTTAGTTCCACTAATTCCACAGTGGACATTCTATATGGGGTCTTAGATATGGGCCTTGAACCTAGAATTAAATCAATGAAAAACTCAATTTCTCATTATGGAGGATGTCCAGGTAAATACTCTGGAAACATATCAACATATTCTTGCGTAATAGGTGCATAATCTATTTTAAAATTCTTTTCTTCACCCATAGTTATTTCATTCTCTTCCTCTCTAATAATTGAATTTAGTTGAACTACTGGTGGTGGATCTAGATAAGAATAAGGTGGTGATGTTTCTACTCTAAAGTTATGGTGTTCATTATCATCGTCATCAAAAATCGTATCCTCCTTCTTCTTACAATAAATGTTTTCATCATGGTCTGAAATCCAATCCATACCAAGGATTATATAAAACTAAATCATGGGTATGTATATGAGATCAGTAGATAAAGAACACTTATATTCCCTAATGAGAACTGATTCACAAAACATTGTAGCAATGATACTTTCCTTAAGAGTTTTGAAAGAAAAATACCTTGTTAAATCAAATTGGAAAAATCTAATTTTCATAGAAAACTGGGATGATATGAAACAATGTGATGATCTAGAAACAAATAAATCATTGGCTAAACATGAGGAAACCATTAAATTACCTACCACAACATCTTTTGGTGCTTCAACCTCAGCAGTAGTGATCGCGTAATATTGTCCTTGATCCCTTGCCCTTTTCTGAGTTATGTTTACCTGATGCTTAGGAAATTCATTAACATAATGTCCCATATCCCTGAAATTTTATCATTTAACATTGGTATCATCTTTCTTTCCCTTACAATCATCATCAAGATGGCCTTTCTGTCCCCATTTGTAGCATAATCATTTTCCTTTCCGACTGGCACCAAGGTGCTTCCATCCACAATTATCACAGGGAGTAAATTAAATTCTTCCCTTATTCCATGATTCCATATTTCATTTCCTAGAGTGTTCATCAGATATCATTTTGTCTTGCTTTTCTTTAAAGTCATAAGACTTAGAGAATCATTTTCTGTCTTGATAGCACACGAGAAAATATCTTCGTACGAAGAGAAGGATTGTGATACGAATGCTCGATGGAGAGATGGTTTTATCCCATCAAAAAAATGATCAATCTTACTTCATGGGTTATGTATATAATCTGCAGCATGATTCGCTAACCTTGTAAAGTTATCTTCATACATTGTGACATTCTCATCCTCCTTTTTCCTTAGACTCAGAAATTGTCTTTCCAAATCCTCTAGATGGTCATGAGGAAAGTATTTTTCTAAGAAAATTTCTTTAAACTCCCTCTATTCCATATTTTATACTTCATAAACTTCCTTTGTGTTTTGAATCAATTACCACGATTGATCAGCATCTCCTGTGAGGTAGTAAACTGCCATGTCAACTTTTTCCCTTTCGCTACTCCCCAAGGCGTGGAATATTTTCTCTAAGAAATTTATCCATTTCTTAGCTACTAGTGGATTTTTACACCCATTGAAGGTTGTTGGTTGTTTCCTCATGAAGAGATATAACATTGATCCTCCTTGTTTTGGATCAGGGTGCTCCATATGGGTAAGGTTATTATTCATAACCTGAGTGAGTTTTCCCAATATAGTGATAAGCTGATCAGCACTAGTTGTATCACCATCTCCACTATAATTATCTTGAGTGGAATGGAAATCCCTACATGGAGTGTGTGCATTGATACAGTTTCCATTCCATCCACTAGCCTCCATTTCTAAATAATGGCATAAACTATATTAGTTTATGAATCGAAATAAATAATTCCATACTTGTAAAACACATAACATAAATTGAACAGTTTTTGGATATAATCCATAATCCTAAAAAATGTTTTCTTTGAGAAAGTATATACTAATAAACCCTTCATAATCTTTTTTAAAGAAAATGAGAATTATCCTAAGCATATCCCCCGGGAGTGTCGTAACCAAGAGTGTAGAAAGGCCTATTGTCGTGCACCAGTTCCCGTTCGAGTTTAGATCAATGCAGTGTTTTCAGGTGTTACCCCTAGGTACATTTGTGCCAAATCTGCCTCTACCTGCTCGTATCCATACAAGGATGTATTGCTGGGAAAACACACAAAATCTCTACAATACCAAATTTTTGGAAGTTCTTCTATACCAATCCTCAAAATCTATCTTATGGATATGTGCTCTAATCAGAGTTTATCTAAATATAGTTTCCATGGATTATACTAAAATTCCTCTGATATCAACTATAACTCCCTGACCCCAGTTTCCCATAGTCAGTGCATTATTACGTATCATTTTCATGATCACAAGGAACTCATGTCCTGAAAATACCGATCAGTTTAGTGTTATTGGAAACAATATTCATACAAAAGTTCAACTTTACAACTTGAAAGAAATACAACACTAATTTATTCCATTAGAAACATCCAAGACTCCTATATTATGCCTAAAAATCACTCATAATTTAATTCTTCATATCCTGGGAAAATGATACATAAGAAATGGGTGAGCTCAAACAGTCAGTAAGGGTAAGAAATATAGCGGAATATAAAATAAATATTAATCATGGTGAATAATTGGAAACACATTCCTTTACTAGTACTAAAAATGAACACTTTTATGGTAGGAATATGAGCTTAGTAAATAATTCCATAATAAAACATAATTATTGGTATTATACTAATCAAATGACCACATGAACCATCAATATTATTTTCATAATGAGGGAATATATAATGTCGGACATTCTGAAAAAAATTTCAAGGCCTCGGCCAAGACGTCTAACAATGATTAAGGCCTCGGCCAAAACCATATATCGAATTGGGAAAGGCCTCAGCCAATTCCACATCTAGTCGTCTCATGAGACCTACTGATGCATCAAGGAGCTAGAGCGGGATCCACCCATCACTTACTAAGTCCTATACTTTCCTCATATAAAAAGGTTGAAATATAAATAAACATTCGTATTAAAACTAACATAAGAAATGTCAATACTTTAACAATAAACCATGAATGGTATAAAAATAATACATCCACAATCAAACATATCACCACACATTCAATACAATATGGATGATTTCCATCATAATGAATCGACTTCAAACAAGTATAAAATCAATCAAAGGATGTTGACATAGATGAAATCAAAACTATTTGAGAGAAATATCTATTTCTATTTTCTTGAAATCATTTAATGTTACATAATTATAAAGAAAAAAATTATTTGTTAAATATTCTTATATTATTATAAGGGAATCTTCGACGATGCTATAATGATGGAGAATAACTGCACCCTCCGTATATGTTAAGGAAACATTCTTACCGTAATTTTGTCAAAAAGGTCGTAAATTACCTTGTTTGGAAAATGACTGAATGATTCCTTTCAAAACATATAAGTTCAAATAATGATATAAATGAATTTAATCCATTGTCTAGTAAATAGTAAAAAAAATTAGAAATAAAATTTTATGAAACATGTATGTGGATGATAAAGAGGTCCTAGAAGATACTTACGTAAAAACAACCTTGGATAATAAAGAGATTGTGAAATTAACCCTTACCTTGTACATTTCCATGGTCGAGGGTAGGTTAACCTCTTGTATAATGGTGAAATAATAATTATTAAATTATAAAATAATCATATAAATTAATATGATATCATATATTATCTTTTAATATTGCTTTGTTAATAATATCTTAATATTATCATCGTTTTGGGTGATAAAAGATTTGTTTTTTCCTTTATATTATTTTTACGTAAGTAATGTTTGTTATAGATAGTATGTATATTATTAATATTCATAATGATATTAAGTTTATAAATATTATTTTTAATCATCTACTGAAAATTAGTCTTTAATGGATACGATGGGGAATGAATCTCCTCGCGTTCGTGGAGATGGTAATCCGTACGTACGCACGAGTGACAATATCATTATTTTGATGTTAAAATAATATATAATTGGATGGTATATCATATTTAAAGAATCATTATCATGTTATATTTATTATTTACATCAACTACACATCATTATTATACCCATCCAAATAATAATGCATTGAATAACAATTACACCACGACGTGGATACGGTAAGTCTTACGTACGCACGTATGGTGACATGTCATTAAATGGATGGATAGAATAATGAATATGATTGTTCCATATTTATAATAATGACACAGTATATAGAAGATACTAGAGTTATTATTTTAGAATGGAAACAACAAAGAAAGAGGAAGTGGAAGTAGAAAAGAACTTGAAAGAGGTGATGAAATATTTACCCCAGAGTTGCTTCATACAGCTAAATACTCATGGACATTTGCCACTTGGGGAATGGATATAGTAGAACCTTACCCTTGAGCTATATCCGAGCAGTATAGGTATATTATTACAGCTACTAACTTCTTTTCCAAATGGGCAGAGGCAATAACTCTCAAAGAAGTTAGTTCTAAAATAATTGTTTGCTTCATCAAGTCTAATATCATTACTAGATTTGGTGTCCCTCATACCATATTGATGGAAAATGGCACCAACTTCTGTTCATCCATAGTTAGGAAGTTCTATCAAGAATATAACATCATATCCAACCATTCGTCTCGGTATCATGTAGCGGCCAATGGACAATTAGAAGCCTTCAATAAGACTCATTCAAATATACTGCAAAAGAAGGTGGATAAAGATAAGAAATCATGTCCTGATAACCTTTTTCATGATTTATGGGCTTATCGGACCACCACCCGCACCGCTACGTGGTCATCTTCATATTCATTGGTATATGGAACAGAATCAGTCTTTCCCGTTGAATTTCAATTACCGTCACTCAGAATAGCCATTTGTGATCAGTCAACTACAGATGAACAATTTCAGAAGTGATTGGATGAATTAGAACGACTTGATGAAAAAAGATTGTGCACCCTACACCACATGGATGTCTATCAGAATCGAATAGCACGAGATTTCAACAAAAAAGTTCCTCTTCATTCATACATTCAAGGAGAATTGGTATTGGTTCTCATAACTCCAATGATACCAGGAAGGAAACCTCCCAAGCTTGAGCCAAAGTGGTAAGGACTTTACTCAATACATAAGGTCTACTCCAATGGAGCTTATTCTTTAATCTCAATGGATAGAGAACTCATCACGACTCTAACCAATGAAAGATTTCTAAAGAAGTATTTTTTGTAACACAAATACTCAATCATCCAACATGAATTTAAACTGTATTATACCTCTTTCGTTTAACATGACGTTAAACTGCATTGTCTCAATTTCTTCCACCATGACGTTAGACTGTATTGTCCTAGCTACATGACGCTAAACTGTGCAACAGTCGTCTTTGCTATATGACGTTAAAATATACAGCCCCTCATTGTCATTACTGTATGACATTAAACTGCATAGTCCCCTAAGTCCTTACTGCAAGACATTAAACTGCATAGTCCCTACATTGTCCAACATGATGTTAAACTGTGCCTTGTCCCTTATGTCATACATGTCATGAAACTGTGAATCGTTATGGTTGTTTCTACCTCTTGTTTCTCACATCGAGTATGACTCACATGAGCTTAGATTAAACGTCAACAATAACTCCCTCCATGGGTTTATAACCATGTGTAAGTCCCAACACCATTTTTAGGTCATTTTCCTCAAGAACAACCTGATCAACAATTCATTCTTTAATAGAACTACGCGGACTTTGATCCTTGCCTTCTAGGATGGGTACGTAGGCAACCTCCTAATGTTCAAGCCCAAAACCAATATCTTCACATTGGTTCACCAGTCTTTGAAACCCTCACCTTAGAGGGAATTTTTATTAACATTGACTTCCAATCATGTTATATTTAAAATACTACATTCATACATGGAAATGCCTGAACCTTTATTCTTGGGTCAAACCATCATTCCACTAATGTCCCCTTCTACCCTTCACTTGTACAAACCAAATCTATACATAAGGTATTTCACGAACTATGTATGGCTTGATTCCCATCCTTATGGGATACGTAAGAATGTTTGAGAATCCCTTGAATCCATCCCCTAGTCTTTGGGCCTAACCCAAAACTCCACTTTCAGTCCCTTGGCTGAAAAGTCCCCCTGTGAAAACATGAATGTGGTATGAAAACATTGGTCTTCATTCACATCAAGTTTATAAAACACACAATGTGTATTACATATTATGGCTTGAACACTATGACCCTAAACTAAGGTCTCATACACGCTCGTCCCACATGACATTAAACTGTATTTCAAGAACTATGTATGGCTTGATTCTCATCCTTACGGGATACGTAGTGAAGTCCTACATCTTAATTCAGGACCCAACCCCAACATGATTATGGTCAAAATTGGTATATGTATCTCCTTCAGTAATTGAATAATAACCATTTTTCATGTTTCATACTTCTAACCTTAAATACTTCCAGATCTCCATAACCCTTTTGTTGACTTTTGGACACAAAATGTCAGATACCCGAGAATTCTTTTTCCTAACTATGCAGCACATGCCCCTAGGTGGCCTTGCATAAGTAGTCTACATAATGGACTTGTTATCCAAAAGAATCTATTATTTGACTATGAAGCCAATTCCCTTAAGTGGCCCTGCATAATTCAACCCCATAACAGGTTTTTCAAATAGTGGTAATTTCATTCTTCGGAGGAAAACCACTTTTGTCCTTATTGGTCTTAATGACAATATGCAGGGATCTGCGAAAAAACAGCCATCCAAAACATATTTTTCTCATACTCTTTTTCATGATATTAATGTATTCAAGTCTATGGTTTATATTTCCCTTCCCTACATTTGGGTCATACCTTCGCAGGAGTGACATTTATCCAATTCATTGACAATCTTAATTGGGAATATCCTCTCCATATTCAAGTACCATTCTCCATACATTAGACTCTATACATTGGATAATTTGGATCTTAATAAACTTTCACTAGCTTTCTAGAAATAGAAAAGTAAAATTTCTGAAAGTTCTTTTGCCTGACTATGCAGCATGTGCCCCTAGGTGGCCTTGCATAAGTAGTCTACATAACAGATCTGTCAGCCAAAAGATGCTATTATTTGACTATGCAACCAATGCCCTTAAGTTTCCCTACATAATTCAACCCCCTAACAGGTTTGTCAAATAGTGGTAACTTCATTCTTGGGAAATACTTCCTCTAATACCTTTTAGCCCTTTTTTCATATGATTCCTCAGAATCAAAATTTCTTAAGACATAGTTTACATGTTTTCCCCATACATGAATGTGGTAATATGTTTTCAGATAAATTATCTAGGAATTGGGTCTATTTTAATATATTATCAATTTGGTCAAATCTATTTTGACCTTAAACGTTAGCCTTTTTATGTCCGACATGAATTATTTTAAAATTCCCACAAAAGAGAAGGGAACTATGAATAAAAGTCAAGTCCTAGCTCACTAAACATACATTTTGTATGATTTTGGTAATATTGAATAATAAAAATATTCAAAGTTTGTAGGGTTATTTTTATAATCCTAGCAAAAATCAATCTATGCTTACTAGGCCCATTGGCTTAGGTAAAGGTTTTTAAGCAGGTACAAAAAGAATGTGTGCACAAATGATTAAAGATGAAAGTGTTTTTTTCATTGATGCACAAGAGTTATAAGGACAAACACACACTGGAGTCTCTTCTCTTTTTTACAAGAGGCTTTCAACATAACTATTCATTTGTTTTATGGCATCCTAAGAATCATCAGCAACCACCTGGAGTTCATTCATTAAACTGGATACAATAAGAGACGCAGTGATACCATCTCTTCTTGGAAAAATTGTAAAATAATATTCTTGAGTGTGGTTTGAGAAAATTTTTTGCTGATCAAACAGTGAATCTGTTTCTATCTAAGAGAATTGGAAGATGGATACATAGATTTGAGAATGCAGCATTGGAAGTTAAGAGAAGTTTGGAGATAGTACTCTTTTCAGATATTGTTTTAATACCATGATAGTCATCACTCCACCAACTGCCAGTGGAAAACATATCAGCCCATGGGTTTTCAATTTTCATATCTACAAGGAAATGGCATAGTGTAAATATTTGAAAGTTCACACCATTGTTGCTTCTTATAATGCATATCATAACCGAAGTAGAGAGGTAGCAGTGTGGCTGCATCTCAGGCATATAGTTCTTTGCATCTAAAATGTTGACTCCTTGCAGATGACCAATCCCATATAAAGGAAAGTAAATTCTATTTGAGAAATTGACATGATATTTCTTCAAGTACATGGAAAAATATGGGAGAGTTTTGTCACAGATATTATAGTAATTATGGCCTTTTATGTTTATCATGTCATCAATCCTCTTGCTGGAAAGCTCATCAGTCATTCCCATTCTTCTGGGAGCCATTTAACCTGCACAAAGGTCGAATAATTAACTCTTAAGTAAGTTGGTTTTTCATAAAATTTGTGAATAAATTTGAAAAAATGGCCACGAAATTAAGGTACACAATTCCCATGTTGGTGCGCCAGTCTAAGTCGGTCACGCATGTATGGGCACACAGGTATAACTGTGTAAGTACAAATACCTCTGCAGAAGCGCGACACAAGAATAAGCGCGAAGGAGTTGAAAATCAAGACACATGCGCGACCGAGAGCTACATGCGTGTAGATAGCTCAGAAGCATTCAGAACAGGGTTCTTTGTTCAAATTGGCACTACATATTTATAGACAAGTCCATAACCATGTGTTCCATGCCCTGCGTGGCTCGCACCTGCACGCCGCTACTTGCGTGCTCAACACCTGCACGCCCAAATTCCTTGGTTTTATCCATTACCTCAGAGTCAAATTCTCCTTCCTTTTTTGGATCCAACTCTGAGGGGGGACTTTTGTTGACACTCCTTTCCACCACAGAGTCTAACGAATGAAAAATGGAATACCTTATGAACAAAGAGATTCATCCTTTGTAGAAACATCAAAAATTGACAAATGAGTGAACAAGGAATTCTTTGATCATGGGTCGCACAAGTTTCATTGAAGTCGCACATGTATACCTATACGCCACATATGGGTCGCACAAGTGACTTGCATGACCTGTCTTTTTTTCCCAAGGACCTCAATGGCCTATAAATACCCCCTGTGTGCCCCCCATTTCAAGGAAGGAAAAATCCAAAAGTCTGATTTTATCTCTCGGCAACCTAGTCTCTTCTTGATGTCTTCTGAATACTTCTAAGGTAATTTCTTACCTATAATGGAAGTTCTAAAGAGGAGGAATAAGGCCGAAGTGTTGGAATTATTCAACACTTGCGCGCCTACGTTTCCAACCCTTAAGGTAAATGGCCACACTTGTGCACCACCTTATCCCTTCAACAGAATTTGTGTGACACCCTTTTGGAAGCCTTTAGGGATAATAATAAGGGCTTAATCCAAGTGTCACCCAATTATTACCTTATGGGTTAACTGTATCCCAAGTACACATGTGTCATGCAAGTATACTTGCACGACCAGGACTTGGGCGCCCAAACAAGACTTGTGTGCCTACCTCTTTTTGGGTGCCCTTCCTGCCTATTCGACTCTTTTCATCAAATACACCTCTCCACTTCATGATTTTGCCTTTAGAACCCTCTTCAAATCCATTTTTGGCATGATTCCTTTTTCAGATTCCTTATCTGAAAGGAATTATGTGGAAACTCTCTCAAAACCTAGTTATTTACATATCATTATGTCACTAAAGTTATGGAATTCATTCATTCAACCTCATCCTTTAAGATGAAAAGATCTTCAATCTGGGCATCCTTCTTAGGATTAAGCCCCAAGTTCCCAAATATGGGAATCCTTCTTAGGAGTAAGCCCCAAGCTTCAAATCATGGGCATCCTTCTTATGAGTAAGCCCCAAGTTCCCTAATATGGGCATCCTTCTTAGGAGTAAGCCCCAAGCTCCAAATCATGGGCATCCTTATTAGGAGTAAGCCCCATGTTCCCTAATTTTTGCATCCTTCTTAGGAGTAAGCCCCAAGCTCCGAATCATGGGAATCCTCCTTAGGAGTAAGCCCCATGTTCTCTAATCTGGGCCTCCTTCTCAGGAGTAAGCCCCAATCATAATTTCCCAAATCTGGGAATCCTCCTTAGGAATAAGCCCCAAATTCTAAATTCCCATAACCTGGGCCTCCTTTTTAGGAGTTATCCCCAGTCATAAGTTCCCTCTAATTTGGGAATCCTTCTCAGGATTAAGTCATATGTTATGTATCCAAATCTCCATAAAGAACATATACCTTTATAGACCCTATTCCTTGGATTCTTCCCTGATGTAAGTCTGAATCTTCATCTATCTGGGTAGTTATATATTCATAAGACCCACATCATTTCTTATGATTTCATCTTTCATGGAAAAATCATCAGGTTTTACTAATACCTCTTGTTTCTCACACTGATCATGACTCAACTGAGCTTAGAGCATAAATGTAATTATGACATCTTTATTTGGGCCATCAATCATGCATAAACCCCATACTTCCTCACTCGAACTATGTGGGTTTTTATTCCTTTTATAACAAGGATACGTAGGTAGTCAATCTGTAGGTATGATCCCAACTCTGAAATAATCCATGTCCTTCTAAATGATAATAAACTTCAAGTACCCCACTGAGTCGATTTAAAACTAGTATGGCCATCATAATGACCAAGAGATTTCTAAATACTGTATAGAAGGATAAAATTAATTAAGAATCATTAATTCATCATATGGATGATTCTATATCGATGAATAACCTCAAATAAATATAAAATATTCTCTAAATCTCTTATATATTAATCATTGATTGTCAGATCTAAAGGAAAGCTCATTTTCATACTTGGTAAATTAATATGGATTCACGAACATAACTGAAATCAATAAAGGGAGTCCCAGAGTAGACAATAATTCCCCCCCAAAAAGGTGTGATGAGTCCGACCTCCCATCCTCTCAACCAATGAAATTTCTTAAGCCTCATCATTCAATAACTAATGAGCACCTACCTTTGGAATGTAGGTTCAAATGGATATAGAATAATTGGATTTTTCCGGTTCTACAAATAAACCCGTTAGAAACCGATTGAAATGTTTGAACCTTAAACAAACAAGGTCATACCTATTTCCAGCCAAAACAATGTTGAAGATCATTCACCAGTTAGAAGAATGTGTTCTATTTTTCCAAAGGCACTAAACTAATACATCCTTTGTGCGTCTGTTGGTGTCATGTATTTAGTATTATGAAAAAGTTATGTAATGTCTATGTAAATCAATCTTGGGTCATTATAGTTGGTATTGGAGTGAAGGATTAGTAATTCTTTAAAAACAATGATTCTAAAACTTTACTTAGATACCTCAAAATATTTATAAGGAAATTTCATGGGATGTTCTAAGGATTAGTCTGATTGTAGGATATGACCATAGAATTTTGGTAATGATCATGTATAAAATAGGATTAAACCTAAGATGTTATAGATTATATGTAACTCCCATTGATTATGTTGTTTTCCTAGCATTATTGTATCTTCTAAAACAATTATATTTAGCTTTTAGATAATGGCTAGAACCCAAACGAACTGTCTTAATGATATATTCAATGGGAAGTGAAATGATTTTCCTTACGAGAAACCAAATGTTATGGGTGCTAGAATACAAAAAAAATGTTTCTATGACCCCAAAACATTATAAATTCACGAATTCTTCTAGGAAAACAAATGACTAAATGAGGGAACAACATTATCTTTCATATTTATTAAGGAAAAAGACACCTTATTTTAGTGGAATGAATGACAGACCAGTTGTTGAGAAAAGGTTTTCAACTATTGAAATCATTTTTTTCATTCACCACTATTCAGAATGTGAAAATGATAAGTTGGACACTTATCTCTTTAAAGATAAAGATATTCAATGGTGGAACATTTTATAGATTATGAGGGAAAGAAGATGATATCGAATCCATGGATTGGGTTGTGTTCATGGGCATATTTTTCTTTATGTACCTTCCTCATATTCTTCTTAAAAAAAGTGAGATTTAATTTTCCAATATATCTCATGGTTACGATAATAAAAGAAATATATAATTCAAAGGATAATCTAAAAATTATGGGGAAAAAAGTTTTTATTTTATTTATTCTCAATGTTTGGAAGGAGGCATGGAGTAAATTCTCATAAGGGGATTGATAAATGTTTTATTTGTGGGAGAGAATATCATCTGGAATTCTTTTGCCGATGTAATGGGAATAAACAAAAATATCTAAAGAGTTCACCTCCAAAAAATTAGTGTTTCTTGTGCATGGAAATGGTGCATTGTGCTAACTAATGACCTAATCTAGGTGTTATTGATGATTATCGATGACAAATACCTATTAATGCGAAAGGAAAAGGAAAATATCATGTGATCACAGTTGTCAATGTGGAGTAAATGAACAATGTTGTGGAATGATTTATTGTTTATGTAATGGGATTCCGGAATAATGCTGTAGAAGTAATTTTATGGTATTATTGAATAATGAAATATCAATGGAGTATTCCACTATAGTCATACACATGTATTTGAATGTATATGTTGAGTGTTACTGATAACCATGAAAAATGGTAGAGGTAATAAGGTGATATTTTTGGAAAATAGATGATCAAGGGAAGGATAACCCTTAATATTATCATGATGTTGAGAAAAAGAAATTTGGATAAATATATGATGGTTATGAATAAGTAAATTTTACAATATTAGTTACATTGGAGTTGGTTAATGATTTGTTTACATGTGGGTTATGAAGTCGTGGATGAAGTGTATATATTTTTGGGACTTAAGAAATATATCGAATAAGTTTTGAAAAGAGGAAACATATATGTTTTCAATAAGGATATTTAGAAAGTTAGGTTTTTACCATGACCTAAGATAATACATGATGAATTCATAGACATGTTTGAAATGTGACTAACAAGAGATAACTTATGAAATATTTGGGATAAATGTTAATACAAGTAAGTGAATCTCTTTCAAATGTATTGGATTTTTTTCTTTTAGAAGCATTGTGAGGTTATACATATATCAAAATTTTCATTTTAACTTTAGATGATGTTTGTAAGAATATAGTATTATCTCACTATAGGTGGACTCATATATATTTTATAACTTATAATAACATTTGGTTATGATAGAGACAGATGGAATGAACTATAATTCTATATATGGATCACATGATCTGCTAATGCTTTTGGAATGAAAAATTCAAATGTATTTTATTGAATAATAGATGTAGTGGAAAACTGATGAAGTCATGGACAACAGTGGGATTGTAATGAAAAAAATAACTATATATTCTCTTCCAAATTTTTTAACATTAGGAAAAAGTATCGTGATGAAAAATGGTCTTTTATTTTCATCATTTTTTATGATATCAATGACCTATTTAATGATTTTTTGGTTTATGATTTTTTCATTTTCAAAATTAACTTGATCAAAAACTTTCTCATGATAAGTGACATTTATCAATATCCTTGATTTTTTATTCTTTTCCTACAGACCCAATCTTCACCTATGTCCCATACATAGATATTTTGTTATCATTTATTTAGTGTAAATGTTATTTTATAACTATTCCTTTCTAAAAGGATGTTTTTGTAATATTTTTTACGGTGTGAGTTTCTATGAAAGAAACACTCAAGTAATAATCCATTTATAACCAAGATTAATTTTGAGGGAGAAATTAATTTTAAGGGGGTAGAATGTAACACCTCGATATTTTTATTAGATAGATTTTTTTTATGTCTTGTGTTTTACGCTACACCAAGATAAGATGGTTCTACACACAACACTAGCATAGATTGAGGCATACCCAACACTATGAAGGGATTTTATTACACATAATGTCAGGTTATTTTGATATAATTCATTTCACCCAGGACCGAGTATAAGTGTATAACTAAATATTATAACCTAGTCATTTTAATGGGGAGTATGAATAATACTAACTTTCTTTTGAAAAACTATTAAAATGAAAGCAAAAGAGTCTATAATGTAATAAAATAACTCTTCATTGATTTTATTAATGAAATATATATTTAATATACTCAATATAATGTTAAAAATTTATCTTATATGTTTTTTGGACATGATATAAGAAACAATTCAATTTTTTGGATAAAGGAATTATTTTTTATGAAATGTTGTTTTACCACCTTTTGATGGAATACCTATTTTCAATATATTTATTAACACTTTTATATATTATATTCTAAAAAATAATTTTCTCTTTGTAAATATAATTATTTTATTTTTTGGCATTATGAGTAGTAACATCAATATTTTTTTATTAATATGCAAAAAAGATAAATCAGGTAATTAAGGGTAAATATAATACTCCAAAATTACCATAACAGTTGTACTGATATGATTCTAGGATTCATTTTAATATTAAACCATTCTTTGGTAGATATTATACCCCTTGGATGCCACTTGGATGGGATTAGTACATTTAATATATTTTATTTAATGAAAAGTTAAATATGTCTAACTCAAATTTTTACAGCTTAATAATTTTTTAAATAATTTTTTACAGAATATAAACATGTATATAAGTAATAATTTTAAAGATAAAATGTTTTCATTTATCATTATATCTAATTTGTAAATTTTATTAAATAAATAATTACTTTAAATGATTATACACTGATGATGTAGAAATTATTTAATTGATGAAAAATAAAAAGAATAATATTCATTAAAATGATAATAACTAATAAAATTCCAAGACACAAGACCAGATTTTATTTTTCATGAATATATCAACCTTAAAAATCCAATGACCTTGTTATTGACCATTTGGATTCATAAGGTAATGAGTATGACACTTATAATATTTTATTTACACTGAAGTAAATGTTGTCACATTCATGTTTTAATAGATATAATATTTTTCATGTAGGATTATAGAGATGATATATTCAACAATAAGTATTAATATTAAATCTATTATATTTATCATCAACTTATAATTTTATTTTTAATTTACCCTAAAAATTATTTATATTAAATTATTACACAACACTGATGTTGTAATTATTTTATTAATGGTAATATCAAATTAATGTTATAAAAAATAATAAAATAAATATAATTTTAGATCATTAATATATACAATGAATTTTATAGGTTACCTAGACCCCATCGAGATTTAAAAAAATATTTGGTTTGGGGATAAAATCTTATATTGATATTTTTAAAATTCTATGAATTAAATATTAAGAAAATTGGAACTATTGTTGTCTTGTCAAAACAATTTTTTATTAAATTATTTAAAAATCATATTTTAAAAAAAAATATATATAATAATTATAATATATTATAAAATTATCTAAATTATTTATTTACAGTTTTATTTTCATCAAATAAGTAAAAGTGTTACCATTTTAATATTGAAATTATTGTTTCCCTAGTTAAAATGAATTTTAATAACTTAGTGTTAAATTAAAATGATAATTTTAAAATTTACATAAAAAATTGCCCAAAATATATTGGTTGATTATATTACAACCCTATATCTTATACTCTTCGAAACTATGACACTATGGAAGGTTTGGGATGTGTTTTCATTTTATTATAAATTAATATTTTTGGAGATTCCAAATGAGCCCATGTCCTCAATTAAAAATGGGATCCTCCCCCCTCACCCATTAACTTCATTTTTTTCCTTGATGACCTTTCATGCCCAACCCATTTCCCTTATTAACATCCTTAGTTACATTCTAGAGGTTCTGATCTTCTGAAAAGTCTAACTTATGGTCAAAGAAGTGGTGATCTCCTTTATTGATTATTTCAAATTATTTCTAATTATACTTCCTCTTTATCAGTTATTTATATTCCAAAGTAAAAAATCCAGTATAAATTATATTCTCAGATTTTATAATGGGTATATAATAACCATATTACACCTTTTATCCATCCTAGGAAAATCAAAATCATCACACATGCATATGTACGACCTACCGTCTCCACGTTGTGGTGTAAACTGTTTCTCACAACCTTACATGGATGGATATAACAATTAAAATAAAACCTATATTTGATTATTATAACAAGATTTGGATTATTTATCAATTTATACCATTCACTAAAATACCATTTCACAATTTTTGGAATGATATCATCACTCATGCGTACGTACGACCCACTATCTCAATGATGTGATGTGATTCATTCTACATGATATCAATTAAATCATAATTATAAAAATGTAAATATTGAATAAATATGATATTTATATATATATTATGATAATATCATTGTTAAATGATGTAAATAAGACCTAAAAGGAGAATTATAACTCATTTGACAAAATATTCATATGACCATAAATCAGTTAATATCTGAATAATGGGTAACAATGAAATGTTATTAACAAATAGATGATAATATGATCATATATGATATCATAATAAATTCTATGATTTTAGAATAATTCAACAACATAATTTAACTCATTATACAGGAGGATATAATACATACAATGGATAACAAACCTAAGGTAATGGATAATTTTTCATTCTCATTTTTATCCGAAATTGTTTAACGGTAAGTATTTATTGCGGTATATTTTTCATCCATGCCCATAATTTATACATATGTATTATAAAATATTATTTATATACATCTATAATTTTTTAAAATTATTTTTACCCATTGGTGAATATTTTTTGAATGTTATGAAAGGAATATTTTATTATTTTTAGTATGAGGTACTTTTTGACTTCATGACAATTGTACGAGAAAAATGTTTTCTTTTAAAATTATTTGGAAAGAATGTATTTTTACATTTTCAAAATGCCTTATTTCCATAAATATTCCTTTATATTCCTTAAAGGTTATTTTAAAATAAATTATTTTCATTTAAAATTATGCTGCATTTTGAGAAAATATAACATTTTTATGAAGTGTGTATATTTTTCTCAACACTTAATTTCTAGTATTTTATAAATATTATTTTCCTTCTAATATGACTAATTTTTAATTGGGTTATGTTTCAAGTACAATATACTTATAATTTATATGGTT
The DNA here is from genome assembly GCA_963277665.1 of Viscum album. Lineage (NCBI taxonomy): Eukaryota > Viridiplantae > Streptophyta > Magnoliopsida > Santalales > Viscaceae > Viscum > Viscum album. The sequence continues at coordinate 1,038,437,229 of OY728123.1, read as the reverse complement.
TTTTTATGATGGAATATTATTTATGAGATCCATTTTTTTAAAATGGATAATTTGTAAGACCCCAAGATTTCATAGTACATTATCTCATTATAGTAATTCAATAACTTGGGTTACACTCAACATTGAGTTCAAGCGCATCACAACTTATTAAACTAACCGTTCAAGAAGCAGTTATGAATATCATTAACAAACTATTGAATATTATATACTCTATATAATTCTAAAATCCATATTATGTGTTTCTTAGACATAATATAAGAACAATTTCATTTCTTTCGGATAAAATAAGTATTTTTTAAAAAAATGACATTTTACTGCTTTTTAATTGAGAACCCTTTTTAAAACCAATATTATACAATTTTATATATTAATTTTAATGAAATTAAATTCTTCTTTTTAATAAGGAAATAAACATTTAGTTTGGATAAATTTTTGGTACATTTCGGATAAAATTCATATTTTGATGAATAGGGAAAAATATTATGTTTTAATTAAAAAGAACATTTTTAATTGAAATAATTTATAGTGACAAATTATGAATTTATATTTTTTGGAAGTATAATTAGATTATATTTTTATCATTTAATACAATGGAGGTCATTATATATAATTTCACATTTAAATTTGACATAAACACATGTCAATATTTTGATAGTTTTTACTTTTAAAAAACCCGCCTTTTGGTTTTGACAATGGGAATTATTTTTAAATTAATAAATGAAACTTCTAGGTTTTGAATTTGGTAAAATATACTTCATTTCTGAATTCAGAATATCAAAATTATCTTAAGGTGAATTTTTGGTATTTTTCTGAAAACATTCAATTTTTGATGAATAGTGAAAAACACAACGCTATTATTTAAAACCGAATTTTTATTTAAATATTTATTTATTTTATTTAAATTAATTTTATGTAAAAATAGATATATAATTACTATATAAGTTCAATATAATTCATTGGGGTCATTTAATAATAAAATTAGATGTATAAAATTCTATTGAACTTTTAAACCTCTTTTACCAACCATTTAGACACGTTAGCGAATTTTCATAAAACATAATATTACCACTTCTATGAGTTGAATTTAAAAAATATGAGAATAATGGTTGATCTCAGTAAGTAAATTATGGTTCAATAAGAGGAAAATAATTTTTGGTGAATAATAACTTTTAACTTTTATTTACCACGGTTAAAAGTAAATATGGTAATTAAGTGTAAAAATGATATCATAATTACCCTATCACATGTCCTAATTCTATTGTATAAGTGTAATTAGACAAAAAATAAACTTATGAATAAAATATGACCACATTTGGTAAACCTCGATTAGATTAGGGCATTTGTTATTATTTTATTTAAAGTAGAGTTAGAAGAGTTAAATTCAAAGTTTAATAACTAAACCATTTTTTAGATAGGGTTACACACAATATAAATTCTAATATAAATAATAATTAGAAATATAAAAATATTTCCTACATAATGGTATTTTATTTATAATTTTTAGACAATAAATATTTTAATTTATTTATGACACAATGATGATGCGGTAATTGCCTTTTTAATGAAATATTAAAATAATTGATATTATAAATAACCAAATAAATGTAAATTGAAACATAAAATGAATTTAAATACTTTTATAGGTTAATATTATATTTATGGGTTGATTAGAAATTTTTTTTTCTAAGTGATAATGTTGGTATGACTTTCACTTAAACAAAATACCAAATAGTGTCAAAATTGACATAAATTATTTTTTAAATAAAATAATATATTATTGGTTGATATAATATTCCTAAAAATATAATGTTTGGTCAAATGGATTAAATAATATTTTTTATATCATTAATTAACCACTTTATTTTCTCTTGGATGTTTAGAGTACGTTTATTAAGCATATATTGTTCGAAAACAAGAAGACACAGTAAAAGTTAAACTATTTAACTAAGAGTTAAATATAAAAGATAAGGTTACAATGCTAACCTAAAAATGTCTTAAATCTATTGTTTTAGATGATCTATTACCATAACCACATAATTTTGGAAATAAATTTTTTTTGAGCCATTATAAACCGAATATGTTTGTATAATAAATTAATATTTTAATCTTTTCCTAAAGTGACCCTCACCCCTCTTATAAAAGGGCACTTCCCCCTATCTCACAATCACAATTCCCAAGCCTTTTGGAGTGGCCAAACCCTGCCCACATATCCTCCCAACATCCCTCATATCAACCTAGATTCCTTACTTTGATCAGAAATCCAACCTAAGGATCCCTTTTGATCTACTCAAAAGGAAACACCCGAAGAAGAGTTAATAATTCTACCACCCACTTTCATGTTCATTTTTTCATCCACTTCCTCTTTCTTTGTGGTTTCCTTACCAATATAATAACTCCATTGTCTTCTATATACAATTATTTTATTATAAAAAAGGTACAACCAATTTCATTAATCTATCCATACTATAAATGAGAATGTCACCATACGTGCGTACATACGGATTACCATCTCCACGCCGTGGTTTAGTTTGTTATTCAAAAAATTCATTATTTGTATTGGTATAATAATGAGTATAACTGATGTAAATAATAAATATAACATTTCAATTATTCTTTATATATGATACACCATCCAATTACATATTATTTCACCATTAATATAATGATATTGTCGCTCGTGCGTACATAAGGATTATCGTCTCCACGACGCGATGGGATTCATTTCCACATTTAGCATTCAATGATGATTATAAAAATATATATCATTAATAAGTATGTAATATATTACATAATAATTATACAATATATATATATATACTTACATATATCTTATTCACTTCGTTCCGTTCAATATGATATGAAAACGGAAACAACGTTTATGCGTACGTACGACCTACCGTCTCCATAAATGGTGTTTTCCATTTCATATATATTTCTATTATACATATTTATATTATTAATATATATATTATTTATGAATCATGTTTTATATTATGGAAGTATTTAAATCTTGATCTATGTGATACAATCATGGGTGACAAGTTGAAACACGTATGATAAAGAAAGCGATTATTACCCGAAATGTTAATTTAACATGGAAATTATTATTAAATGGGTATTATAAAGTCATAAATTAATAATGTATGATATAAAAATTATTAATATGGTTTTTTTATAATTTAATAACATACTACAGTGTTCATACAATAGGTTAAACGTACCCTCGACTAAAGGAATTTACAAAGTATGGGTTAATTTCACAATCTCTTTATTATATGAGGTTATTTTTATGTAAGTATCTCCTAGGAAACATTTATTATCCATGTAAATGTTTCATAAAATAGTTTTCAAAGGGATTATTTTAAAGAGACTTTTTACTAAAACATCATTTTCTATTTTTAAGGATTTATTCTTCTAAACCTTTCTCATTAATTTCCATGTTTTCAAAATGGTTTTAAGTATTTATTTATATGAACCTGAATGTTTTAAAATGTTAATTCCATTCAAAAGATTATATGTTTTATGGGACACTTTGATTCAAAACTATAGTTTAAATGAAATCCTTTATATTACATTTAAATTATTTTATGAAAAAAGGATATTCCTCTCAAAGATTTTTACTGGTCATTTTCAACTATGTCAACATCCTTTACGGGATATTATTCTTGATCGAGGTTTATTTATTATGATAAAAATATTCAATATTTTATTGAAGGTTTTGTGATATGTTTTACTGTGGATGTGTTATTTTTATACCATTCATGGTTTATGGATAATGTATTGACATTTTTTATGCTAGTTTTAATAAGAATTATTATGTTATGTTTAAACCTTTTCATACGAGGAATGAATTGGACTTAGTAAGGGACGGTTAGAAACCACTATAGCTCATCGATGCATCGGTAGGTCTCATGAGACAAACTAGTGTCTTTTCATAAGGCCTTGACAAAATCTTATTTGTAGTCTAGGGAGAAGGCCTTGACTACGTGGTTATGAAGTCCGACATTATGCATTCCATCATTATGAAAGTGGATATTGATATTGAATGTGATTATTTTACTAGTATAATATCCACGTGAATAATTAAATGGAATTGTTTGATTTTATCTTTTCCATATTATGATGAAGTTTATGTTTAAAAGGATTTTGTTTTAGTCTTATACATTTCCTTAAATGTTTATGCTTATTTATGAAAGTTACCGCTATATTGTTATCCTTACTGAGCATCTGAGATCACCCCTTTCTATGTTTTATTTTCCCAATATTCCAAGATGTGTATTTTGATTGATACCTAGGGTTAAGCAAAGGGATTAATGGCACTCTCAAATGATAATTGATGTTGTTTTTTATTATCTAATGTGTAATGTAACATTCATGTATGTAATCTATTTTCCATGACTACTATAGTGATTGGTATTTCAGGACTTGATTCCTTGTAATCATGCCAATGTATTAAAATAATGCACCGACTCTAGGTAATTGGAGTCGCGGTGTCACAATTGGTATCAGAAGAAGTTTAGCAATAACCATGGAAACTAGATTCAGAAAAACTATAATTACATAACATTATCCTAAGATATAATTTCAGGATTAATATAGATAAATTTCCTAGAATTTGGGTAAGGAATAGATTTTGTGAATTTTCTAAACAATACATCCCTTTCTAGATACGAGTAGGTAGACGCGGCTCTGGTATAGATGTACCTATGGGTAAAAACTGAAAACACCGCTTTGATCTGGACTCGAATGGGAACCGGTGCATGACTACTGGTCTTGCTGCACTCATCGTTATGACACTCCCAGGGGATATTCATAGGATAATTCACATTTGCATTAAAAGCCATTATGAAGGATTTAGGAGTAAATAAATCCTCCATGAAAACATTTTATGATTATAGAGTATATGCATAATCTTTTCAATTTACATTTTGTATTTTACATGTTTGGAATTATGCATTGATATTTATAAACTAACCTAGTGTATGCCATTGTTTGGAAATGATACCTTGTAGAAGAAATGTGAATTCTTGTAATACTCATGATCTAAAGATCAAGAAGGATCATATCATTCATGGTATTAAGCAAACATTTAAAATGGAAATAGTTTTCCATGTATTCTCATCATATGATGAAATGGTATCATGTGTTAACAACATAAGTAATTAATTCTCTCAGTCCTGTGGATTTTAAGGGAAGAAAGAGAAGAAAAGGATGGGGGAGAGAAAGGTGGATTAAGGGAAGAGGGGAAAGTATTATTTTCCCATATGTGATAATTGTGGAAAGAATCACCATGGTAAATTCTTGAAGGGAAAGGGAGTTTGTTATAAGTGAGGAGAAAAAGGACACAATGTATGTGATTTAAAGGGTAAGAAAAAGGTTTCAAATGTACAATGCTTCATCTGCAAGGAGTTGGGACACTATGCGAATCAATGTCCAAATCATCAGAGTATACCCCAAATGCTGATATTGGATAATAATCAAGTTATGATACTACCAAAGATAAAGAGGAATAATTAAGAGTTCTTATGTTTTTATTAAATTATTGTGTCATATGAGTATTTTATTAATGATGTACATGTTATAATCATTATATAGTATATAAGGATAGTACTATAGGATTATTTCATTATAGACATGAGATTGTGTGGAACCAAGAAAAGTGACTCAATGGGAGGCTAAAATTTTGGAAAATATATGGTTGAGAGAAAGATAAACCTTAATATGATTCTAATACTGAGGTATTAGTTTTGAAATAAGATATTATTTATTTGGATTAATTATATTGGATATTTGTGACTTCCTAAAAACTGATTAATGATTTTTATATTCCATCATTGTTGGAGTTTACAACATTTTTTGATATAACGACTATATCCAGTATTCTATAAATAATAACAGACAATGAATGTATCAATACAGTTATATGATAATTCAGGGTGTTAATTTTTTTAAAAGAATATATGATAAAGGTATTTACATGTCATCATGTGGGAAAAATGGTCTTCATTGTGTTTACCTTTTTTATAAATTTTTTACTGTGTGTTTGGGAATAAGTTTTTTAGATAAGTCTAAAGGGTGGAATCGATTAAGTTTGAAATTGAATAATATTGTTAAGGATAAATGATTTCGTGATATTATTTTTGGATTGTCCTAAAAAGGACAACCCAGAGGTCGGGCAACAACCCGTCGCGCCTAGCAAGGCCGCGAGACTTGAACCCGCAACCGAAGGGTGACAAGGCTGCATTCCTTAACACTGGCCTACGTGATGTCCTGGTTTGATTAATGTATTTTTTGAATATTCTAACAAATTAATTATAAATTCATTATTTTTGGAATCCTATACGATTACGATAAATATAATATTTTTCAATTCTATTATTTTTTAGAGTGAAAGGTCAGTTTGTGGTAGGAATTAGTTGAAGGATGAAAATCTACTTATCAAGTATATTTTTCCTCTTATTCTAGGAATAAATTAATTCTAAAACTTTTGGGGATGGATATTAAATCAAAAAAATTTGTTATCCTAATACTGTAGGTTTTTTTGAAGTGATGATATTTTAAATCATGATAGATTGATGGCTTTGAGGCCGTCAATTTTACACTTTTTTGTGATTGATGACCACAACCCCTCCCTATAACTATTTATTTTTTCCTCCAATTATGTCTCTAATTTCCACCAATGTTCTCCTAATCAAGATCATAATTTGGTGGTGACTTTTTCATTCCCCCTTCCCTCTTATTAAGACTACATTTTACTAAACCAATTTCCGATGTGGGTTTTCCACAAAGGTATTTTTCTATTTTTAACCTTCTATTTTTTAAGAACAATTTCAAATTTTAAAGATGCAATTTATTTAACGAGGTATTAATTTAACAACCCCATATTTCATAGTACGTTATTTCATTAATGTAATTCAATAAATTTCACTACACTCAACACCGAGTTTGAGCGCATCACAACTTACAAAACTAATCGTTCAAAAATCTATTATTAATAGTATTAACTGGATTTTGAATCTTATATACTCCAAATAATTTTAACATCCATATTATGTGTTTCTTAGACATAATATAAGAACAAATTCATTTTTTTCAGATAAAATAATTATTTTTCAAAAAATGAAATTTTACCGTTTTTAATGGTGAACGCTTTCTAAAACCAATATTTGACACTTTTATATATTAAATTTAATGAAATTAAATTATTCATTAGAAGTAGGTCATAAAAATTTAGTTTGGATAAATTTTTATTACTTTTTTGATAACTTTCATATTTTGATGAATTGTGATAAACTACTATGTTTTAATTGAAAACAACTTTTTTAATAGAAATAATTTATAGTGACAAATTATTCATTTGAATGATTTGGAAGTACAATTAGATTATATTTTTATCATTTAATACAATTTAAGTCATTATATTTAATTTCACATTTAAATTTTACATAAACACAAGTCAATAATCTGATGTTTTTTACTTTTTAAAAACCCACTTATGGGTTTTCACAACATGAAATAATTTTAAATTAATAAATGAGACATCTCTGTTTTTTATTTGGTAAAATAGAATTAATTTGTGAATTCTGAATATCAAAATTAGCTTAGGGTAAATTTTTGGTATTTTTCTGAAAACATTCAATTTTGGACTAATAGTGAAAAACATTGTGTTATTATTCAAAACTACCTTTTTATTTAAATATTTATTTATTTTATTTAAATTTATTTTATGTAACAATAAATATATAATACCTATATATGTTCAATTTAGTTCATTGGAGTCATTTTATAATAAAATTAGATGTATAAAATTCTATTGAACTTTTTAACCTCTTTTACCCACCTGCTAGGCACGCTAGTAAATTTGCATAAAACATAATTTTACCGCTTATGTGAGTTGAATTTAAAAAATCCAAGAGACATTATTGATATCAATAAATAAATTATAGTTCAATAAGATGAAAATAATTTTTCGTCAATAGTAACTTTTGACTTTTATTTACCACGGTTAAAAGTGAATAGGGTAATTAAGGGTAAAAATGATATTATAATTACCCTGACACTTTTCTTAATTATATAGGGTAAGTTTAATTTGACCAAAAACAACTGAGGAATAAAATATTACCCTCTTTGGTCTACTTGGATTAGATTAGCACATTTATTATTATTTTATTAAAAGAAGAGTTAAAAGAGTTAAATTAAAATTTTAATAAATATACCATTTTTTAAAATAGGGTTACACATAATATAAATTCGACTATAAATATTAATTAGAAAGATAAAAATCATTTATACATAATGGTATTTTATTTATAATTTTTAGACAATAAATAATTTAATTTATTTATGACACAATGATGATGCAGTAATTACCTTATTAATGAAATATTAAAATAATTGATATTATATATATCCAAATAAATGTAAATTGAGACTTATGATTAATTAAAATAATTTTATAGGTTAATATTATATTTTAGGGTTTATTAGATAATTTTTTTTCGAAGTTTTAAGGTTGTTATGACTTTCCAAAAAACAAAATACCAAATAGTGTCATAATAGACATAATATAGTTTTTAAAACCAATACTATATTATTGGTTGATGTAATATTAAAAAAAAAACTAACGTTCAGCCAAAGGGATTAAATAATATTATATATGTCATTAATGAACCACTTGAATTTATCTCGGAAGTTTAGAGTAAGTTTATTAATCATATAGTGTAAGAATACAAGAAGACAGTTAAAGTTTAACTATTTAACTAAGAGTTAAATATAAAAGATAAGGTTAAAATGGTAACCTAAACTTATCTAAAACATATTGGTTGAGAGTATTTGGACCCATAACCACCTTAGGATCTAAGGAAATTCATTTGGATCCATTATAAACCGAATATGTTTGTATAATAAATTAATATTTTAGTTTTTTTCTAAAGTGACCATCACCCCTCTTATAAAAGGGAACTTCCCTTTCTCTCAAAATCACACCTCTAGAGCAATTTGTCTCAACCAAACCCTACCCAAATATCCTCCCAACTTCCCTCAAATAAACCTAGAGTCCTTACTTTGGTCATAAAGTCAAATTATGGAGCCCTTTTGATCAACTCATATGGAAACACCCGAAAAAGATGTCATAATTTCACCACCCTCTTTCAGGTTATTTTCTTCATCCACTTCCTCTATATTTATTGTTTTAATACCAAGATAATAACCCCAGTATCTTCTATAAACTGTGAAGTTATTATAAAAATGGTACAACCATTTTCATAAGTCTATCCATCATATAAATAACCAAGTCACCATACATGTGTACGTACGGATTACCGTCTCCATGTCGTGGTGTAGTTTGTTATTCAAACACATCATTATTTCGATGTGTATAATAATGAGTATAAATGATGTAAATAATACATATAAAATGTTAATAATTCTTTATATAGGATATAACACCCAATTACTTAAGATTTCACCATCGATATAATGATATTTTCGCTCGTGCGAACGTACGGTTTACCGTCTCCACGACACGATTAGATTGATTTTCAAATTCACCGTTCAATGATGATTATAAAAATATATTATTGTGGCTAAAATTTGGGGATGATAAGAAGACACAAACCCGATGGCTGCCAAACGAAGCCCCTTCGTGGAGTCCCCTTTGACGTTCACGTCCTGCCGCAGAGCAAGGAGGCGGGACGCTCTGCGAACACATTTGACGTTCGTGACCCGCCAGGGAGCAAGGAGGTGGGATGCTCCATGAATGCATTTGACGTTCGCGACCCGACGTGGAGCAAGGAGGTCGGATGCTCCGTGAATTCATTTGACGTATGTGACCCTCCGCCAAGCAAGGAAGCTGTATGATCGACAAATGCATTTGATGTTCGTGACCCGCCGTAGAGTAAGGAGGCGGGATGCTCCACGAACACATTTGATGTTCATGACCCTCCACGGAGCAAGGAGGTGGGATGCTACGCGAACGCATGTGACGTTCTCACCCACCGTGGAGCATGGATGTGGGATGCTCCACGAACGCATTTGACATTCGCGACTCGCCGCAGAGCAATGAAAAATCTAGCTTCGCGCTAAGGGAGTGCAGCTTTGCGGATCCTCTCCCCTATAAATACCAGACTCCCCCCAGTCCAAGAGGGGACAATCCGAATTTTCAACATCCTAGATCCCGAATTGTGAAGCACCATTCTGCTCTGGGAACCATGTGCTGTGCAAGGTACTTCTGCTCTGCGAAGTGCTCCCCTTTGCCTTGTTTTAACACCCTCTTTTGATAGGGTTGCCTTTCGTGTAGCATAAGGGCCTTCGCGAAGGAAGGGGATCCCCAAGGGGACCTGGGTCATCGTGGAGTGTTTATGCTTCGCAAAATACCCATCATGTACACATCATCCACATGTTATGGCATGGTCATTGTACATCCCGAAGCAGATCGCTTCATGATACATCGCTTTGCAAGACACCATTTCCCCACAAGGAAGTGATCCATGAATTCATTTCCACTTCCCGAAGCACCTTTTATATGCACCTCTTCCCTATGCTTAGGCTGGGACGCTACACTTCACAAAGCACACCCCTTCGCAAGTTCCCTCCACCACGTGGAGCACCAGAGCTTCACAAGGCCCCTACTTATGAACCCCTCTGCTTTTCAATTTATTTTCCCACGCAACCCTCTAGGTTTTCACGATGTGACTTCAAAGTACCTTGGATGGTACTTCCCGTCGTGTTTCTTTTCCCCATGATTTTTCGCATAGGCACGCTAACGACTATTGCTTCTTCCCATAGCCATACTAACGTGGACCCCTCGATGGTTCACTCCAAAACACCCCCTCACTATGTCGTTGCCTTTACCCTCTCTTCACCAAGGTGAAGAGGGTACAAGTTATGTATGTCCTATGAGTGCGGAGTGAACCCACCACGTCCAAGCTGTGTGACGTTAAACTGACAAGCACCATCATCCTCAGCACATGACATTAAACTGTGACCTCGCCCTGTGCCTCGCACATGGGGTGCCGCCATCTTGGAAATTCTCCACGCCTACTGGCCTCCACAGGGGATTATATCAACCTTATCAGAGTGGCTTTTGTCCTCGGGGATAGGGCAACCACCTTGGTGTAAGCCCCTTGCTTTTCTTGTAAGAGGCAGCATTCTTACCCTTCCTTTCTTTGGTGCCAAATCCCACTCTCACTGGGTTTTGTCGCTAATGGGCCTTCATCTTGGAGTAAGTCCCAACTTCTCTGGGATTCTAGACACACATAATTCCCCCTATTTCCTCCTCGGGCTGCTAACTAAGTGTAAGCCACACTTCACGTCCCACAGACGCAACTTTCACGACGTGATCTTCTTGTCTATGCTACCCCTTGTTTCATACACCATGCATGAGTCACGTGGGCTTACAGTGAGAACTGACCATGATATCTTCCTTGGGCAACCTAGAGTGTAATCCCCACACCACCTGAACTACGAGGTCTTTGATCCTTGCTATGGAAAGGTACATAGGAAGCCTCCACGAGGTTTAATCCCACCACCCATTGGTCGCTCCGACCCCCCTTCACGCCGCTTAACCAACACCATGGGAAGCCTAGAGTGTCATCCCCACACAACATGAACTATATGGTCTTTGATCCTTGCTATGGCAAGGTACATAGGAAGCCTCCATGAGGTTCAAACCCACCACCCATTGGTTTCTCCAACCCCAGTCACATCAGTTCACCAACACCTTGGGCAGCTTAGAGTGTAAGCTCCACACCACCTGAACTATGAGGTATTTGATCCTTTCTAAGGAAAGGTACGCAGGAAGCCTCCACACGGTTCAAGCCCACCACCCATTGGTTGCTCGGACTCCCCTTCACATTGGTTCACCAACACATTGGGTAGCCTAGAGTGTAAGCCCTGCACCACCTGAACTACGAGGTCTTTGATCCTTGCTAAGGAAAGGTACGTTGGAAGCCTCCATGAGGTTCAAGACCACCACCCATGGGTCGATCCGGCCCCATTCACATCGGTTCACCAACACCTTGGGTATCCTAGAGTGTAATCCCCACACCACCTGAACTACGACGTCTATGATCCTGACTAAGGCAAGGTACGTAGGAAAACTCCATGAGGTTCAAGCCCACCACTCATTGGTCGCTCCGACCCCTTTCACGTCTTTTCACCTACACCTTGGGCTGCCTCCGAATTTAAGCCCCAAATGTCCCCATTAACTACGAGTACTTTGATCCTTGCCAAGGAAAGGTACGTAGGAAGCCTCCATGAGGTTCAAGCCATCATCCACATGGACCCCATGTCCTTATTCACGTCGGTTCACCGACCCCTGCCCCATATCCGAACTACACAGACTTTGATCCTTGCCAAGGCACGGAACATAGGAATCCTCCATGAGGTACATTCCAATTATCCACTGGTCATCCCGACCATCTTCATGATTGTTTTCCCCCATGCAACGATAAGCCGTTGCGACCCCATCTAGAGGTAAGTCGTTGTGACCTTATAAAGCGTTAAGTCGTTGCGACCCCATCCAGTGCTAAGCTGTTATGACCCCATCTAGTGGTAAGCTATTGAGAAACCTCAATCAGAGGTAAGTCGTCCTCAGATGAAATATGTGGACTTTTATTCCCTGCCATAGGGATACGTAGGAAGTATTCTTGAGGCTCATGCCCCAAACCATCATCATCCACATGACGGTTCCATCCCATTCACCACCTACTTCATTCAACCACTCCATCTTCCATTCTGATTCTTACCCAGGACACCACATCTCGGTGGGATCATTCCACTTCATCTCCCATCCAATTTAACAGCATTCGGGCAGCCAACCACACATTATCCCCAACATCAGTGTTTCTCCAAGAGGTTGCTAACATCTGATCCACTCTAGTCAGTGTTTTGATCAGTCTAATCCATCTCCGCTGGATGTTAAACTTGTGGAATACCCCTTGTTAAATATTAGAAGATGAGAAAAACCTTAGATACATTCCCATGGCATATAATTCTCTACATTCAATGTGGAATTCTATGGACTTCCACACCATCGAGAAGCCCTTTAATAAGGTAAAGAACCCTGCTGCGCTAGTGTTCCAGCACCCAGACATGCCAGTGAGGCCCAACGTGACTACTCCCCTAACCGAAGGTTTCTGGCCAGACCGGACCCTTTGGAATGTCCTAACAGAAGTAGTGTAATTAACTAGTTTCCATGAAGATATGGCACCATGAAGAGTTTCACAATCATCTTCTTATGTATATAAGGGTGACCCAGACTAGGTAATGAGCTCTGAGGAGAAATATGTATAAGGAAGAACCGAAATACCATCATCCCGTTTCGATCAAGGAGCCGACATCTTTGAATTAGTGAGGGATGCCACCAACCTTTGGAAAGAGGGAATGTGGGGCCACAATACCATGCCTCTCATTACCGAAAGAGACGGACGCACATGCCCCGGGGAAAGCATCAAAAACAAAAATGGTGAACCCAATGTGAAGTTATTCTCCTCAATATAGAGATTAGTAGTGCTCGGGGAATCAATGGATTGACGTGTCACTAGATCCAGTTATCCGGCCCTGGGTCCCTCCAATCAAATAGCGGGCCTGTCGTGAAACTCACTAGAAGTTGGGGTAGTAGAAAATTGGATATCCCTTTCTACGATGTTGTCATCTGGGATCCCTCTTACCGGTCATGGATGATGGGATGGCACTGGGGCCTTGGTTGTCGATTCCATTTTTCTTTCAGCATTGATGAGTTAATCTCCCTGCTTCTCAGTAATCGGGTTGTTGTACTAGGGACACGATCATCGCTTTCCCATCGATGCAGGGGCAGGGGAAGTGCTAACATGGCCATCTCACATTGCTTCAACTCTTCCACGAAGGGATCTACATCTATGACCATGGGGGCGCCCACGTCCCCTCTCCCCGTTTGAGGTCATCCAATGAAGGGTGATCAATGAACTCGTGAACCGTTACGAGGAGGAGGGCATAACACCAACCTAGGATATGGCCCGATTGGATCTAGAGGCGTCTGCGCCTCGTTGTCAACGCCGCCCCTAGAGACTGCGCAGGGAGCCATTGCTCCCCACCCCAACATACAACCATTTCGGGAGCCTATCCCCAGAACGCTTTGATGACTCCCTGCCCTACACAGATGATGTAGGTGAGGTCAGGGCCAGCCCGGTCACAGTCCCATTCTAGGGGAACCCAGTGAGGGCTCCCACCCAGCCACGTCAATGCCACTACCCGGTCTTTCTGGATGAGGATTACGTAAGCTACATAACTGCACCACCAGTTTCGGTTTGTCCGACTCGATGCCAGTGTCAGCTGCAAGCTAAGGAGGATTCCCGCCAAGGGGCGTCAACGTTGGCAGCTATGGTGGCCCAAGCCACCTCCGACACATATCATCATTTTCCTGCATACACTGAGTAGGGTAACACATACACCCGACCAAGTTTGAGGCCCCAACCGCCCCAACGATAGGCTGGGTTGACTCTCTTGGTGACTGGAACAAGCAGTGGCGATCGTGAGTTAACCCACAGTGATGCCACCCAGTACGGAGGTCCTACCCAAACTACTACCATAGTGAGCACGGGCCTTCCCCTCTTCGAGGCTCGGCATGGAGGTCCAACCCATGCCACCCCCAATCAGAAAGAAGGTCTTCCCCACAGTGGTGATACTCGCTACAGAAGCCTCTCCTGTGCCCATTACAATGGGTATTGAGTCATTCCTCCTTCACCTGACTGCCGGTGTAGGGACATTGCCCATCCGGTCTCTCTTCAACACATGGATCGCCCTCATGTCCTCCTAGCAGCTGGTGAAGGTCCTCCTCGCCACGACAACTAGAGTGGTGAAGGCCAGCCTCGCCTCACTAGCCCCTAACACGGAGGTCCTACCAGTGTTCAGTTAGGCCAATATAAGGACCCTCCTGGTACTGAGGCCACTGGGGAAAACCAGTGTGGATGCCCTCCCCATGCTTCTTCCCACTGTAGTGCTATCCATGGAGGTCCTCCTCATGTCCCCTTTGACATCTGTCTTTGTGCTCCTCGCACACAAGCTTTCTCATGTGGAAACCCTCTCTGCCCCAGCACTAGTGCGGCCGAAGGACCTCGTGTAAGAAATCATTACTTTCCCTAGGAGAAACCCAGGGGAAGAGAGGTGGGTTGTCACCGCTAAAAGAAGAATTCTGGGAAGGTCTTGATAGAGATTAAAACGGTCTTCTTCTCAGACTCTGAAGAGGAATATGACTCATCACAGGAACCCTCCTCTCACTCAACCGAGTCAAGGGATGGGGAAGGAACAAGGTGCATCATCCTAATACTCCTGGAATGCGAGGTCCATAGGATTCCTTGCTCCCTCCGACAGTATATATAGGAGGATAATAATCTTGTGACCTCATAGGGTATGGTCGTGAAATCACCACCATCGTCATCAGAAGCACTCTCTACCTCGACAAGAGATCCTGGAGAACTATTCTTGGGACTAATGGCGGGGGATCATCATCATGGTCTATCACCAGTATACCTAGGCCCTAATCTAGGAACAACAGCCGTCAACCTGTCTTATCGTGATTTGGTGTCCAGGTCGCTAAACTCTTCGGAGGACAGACAGAGATTCAGTGACGCATCGTCCTACTTGCCGTACTCTCCACCGGTCGGCCTGACATCCCAGCGGTCTGCCTCAGAACCACTTCTAGTTCCTCAGCAACCCATAGTTGACGAGTGGGGTAATAAAGGTCCAGACCTTGAATCTGATTTGAGGTGCTTATAGAACATCCTTTTAGCGGACCACATCCCCGAGAAGTTATGGCATGTGGCAACGACAAACTTTCGCGCACTAGAATCCCTCTCCCTAGAGGAGTTTGAATGTTTCCGCCAAACCCTCTAGGAAACTCACTTTTGTCATTACCACTAGCAAGTGTCTTATCCAAGGATCCAGGTGATCCTTGAAGACATAGGAGAACAATGTCATCTAGTTGATCTGTTTTCGCTCCCTTTGGCCTAGCTCCCCGAGTCACCAGGCCGCCGGACGGCCCTCCAACCACAATGCGTTCAGAGTTTCCAGATACTCCACAGGATCAACAAGGAGGCTTCCCCCAACGTGCAAATCTGTGGTTGGGGGCAGTATGATGCCCTTCTCTTCAGTCCTATCTAGCAGTAGCCCGACATGATATGAGAAATCAAAGACATTCTCTCGAGAAGGATCATAGTCAACATGGCCGACATAGTGGACGAGGATGATGAGTTGGAGCTTCAAGATGAGGATTTTCCCCCTGAGGGAGTGTCACAACTATTTTACCCATCAAGAAGGATTAATCATCTCAGAGGAACTTACATGGTCTCTCTGCACCCACTGGGGCATTGGTACTCAACTGGAATGTCGGTAAGGGAAAAGAGTACATCAGAGCTACCAAGCACTCCGACCCGTCCACCTCGGTGCATAAGACAGAGGAGGAACCCAAGAAGGCTACATTGAGGCAACAACTTGCTGAGCAGAAAAAGTTTGTCGACGAACTCCTGGATGAACATGCTACAGAGCGACAGCCCGACTACGGCAAACCCAGGCCAGTACACCAGGGGTAGGAACAACTTCCCCTCGTCGAGATTCCCTCAGGAAACCCTGATCATACTTCCCCTGCAGACATGTTTGAGGTCGGAGCTCACGTCAAGAGGGTGCGGTATGTTTCTCCATACCCTCCTAAACGGCGTGACGATCCAAGGGATCCAACTCGATCTCCCCTAGCCACCCCGAGGGTCGTGATGCCATCCGCTAAATGAGCCGCTGAGCCTGTCTAGCATGTTGAAGAACCCGCCAACACGCTCGTACTTAGGGATATCCTTCAAGAAAAGAATCCCCACCCAGAAGATCCAATGGAGGCACTTATTTCCCACCTTGAGGCATTGGAAACACGACAGAGGGAAACCCACCTGGATGATAAGCCATATCCAGCATTGGTGGATGATATGCCGACACCTCTGGGTTTCCAGAATCACACCTTCTCATCCTTTAAAGGGATGGGGGAACCGCCGTAGCACCTGACCCACTTCAACTCAAGGTGTAGGACCATGTTAGGGAGTCCATCACAGCAGCAGGCTACCATGATCTGCTATTTTGTTCATACATTAGAGGGGCTGACATTCATCTGGTACATCTAGCTCCCCGTTGGATCTATAACCAGCTGGGAGGACCATCGCAGACAATTCCTCTACCAGTTCAGCTCTACCACATGGAAAACCATCATTGTAGACCTCTTCATGTGAAAAAAAAGGTTTGATGAGCGTGTCATAGACTTTAACGTCCGGTGTAAAGGGCTCACATACTCCCTTGACAAGGCACTGACTTGAGAGAAATTGATGATGATGTGTGTAGGGAATGTCAGAGCAGAACTGGTTCCCTCTATAATAACCCAAAACTACCATGGTGGATTATGATACTTCTCCAATAAGGCCCAGTTTCTAGAAGAATCCCTACAACAGGCCAGCCAGGCACATCCATTACCCCCTGTAATTCTAGCAAGGTGGGATGCTAGAGCCGAGCCTATGATGATTTCCCAAATAGAGGCCCCCAGATAGCTTTCATTATTACCAGTGGATCCCCCTCCACAACCTTTCAGAGGTCCTCCACCACAGGCACAACCTTTAGGCCAGTAGCGTTCACCTCAGAATCGGCAGGTAAACCCACGTAATGCGCCGCCACCGCCTATGCGAGACAACCAGGATCCACCTCCTCGACAAGAACCTCTAGCTACTCGTTAGGGGAAGGCTCCAAGGTCCCCCTTTCTGGATAGAAGGAACCATGCCTACTTGTTCAATGAAAATCAGGTCCCTAACTATCTCAGAAGTGCCTTGCAACAAGGGGTCATGTTGTTTCTTGAGTGTAGAAGGCCAGAAGAGGCGAACCTCATTGATCGCCCCAACTATTTACCATATCATTGAATCCTAGGTCACACCCTTAAGCAGTGAAAAGTGTTCAAAGACTGGCTTCAAGACTAGGTCGATAACAACATAGTCTGGCTGGGCACGGCACTGCCACAAGTGGCATGCGTTTTCGTAAGCTCAAACAGCAGCATCGAAAGTGATGGTGAGTGAAAACAGGTTTCTAATCGTGAGTCACAGAAGTATGATGACTGGATGACTCAAAAAACAATTTCATGTTCCCCTGGCATCATTCGGGCACCCCTGAATCAACCGAAGCCTTCATAGGTTGTAGCCACCGCTTCGGCATCATCATCTCAACCGACCCCTTCCCAGATGGGCAAGCATCGATGCAATAAGGGAAAGCAATGTTCCCTGCCAATGCCATCATCGTCCCACACTCTCGGTGACTTCATGCCCCTGAAGATGGTGATTCCTCCCAGAATCCATCCAGTAGTGGATGAAACTTCAAGTGATAGTCAATGGTACGCTTCAGTTAGTACTGTGGAGTTGTTAAATCCCTATATGACTCTCGACGATGGGGAGCGCCCGAAGAACCTCACCAACATCCCCATCTGATGCCAACTTCGGTAGAGTCGCATCCATATTGGTCATAGAGGAACATTTGTTGGAACCTCCAGCCAGGTCATGCATGCCACTGAGACTAGACAGTAGGCTCAGTGCAGATCTCAACACGCGCAGCCTTTTAATCCAGTGTTGTCAGGCCTGCCTCCACCACTGTTTGTACTACTGGATCAGATGTAGCTACCTCGACCATGCCGCGACCAGCCTCATCATGCTACAGGATTATCTCAGTCGTCCAGTCCCCATCTGGTAGCTACTCTTCAGGCTTCGACTAGTGAACATAGGGACATTCCCATCACCAGTCAGCTGTCGGTCCAGTGGGCAGGGCCGTCCATGCCTCCTATCATAGATCGGCCTCCTACATGCCGAAATTTGCACCTGTCATGGAAATATTATGTCTTCAAGTACCTTTTCGGCATCCCAACAAGGATTTCTTTCATTGAGGTCGTCCGCCGGTCACTAAACATGCGTGAGGCCCTCTTCGATGCTTTAAGAAGCCCCCTCCAGTTTGAGACGGAGGTGGAAGCTGCTGAGGCCTTTCTTGTGGAGGCTCTTGAGAATGCTGAATGACAGGCCATTATTTCATTCTATGGAGAAGATGAAGGCTCTCCCATACAGGTCCACATATACCCATTGTACATCACCATCCAATTTAACGACATGGAGGTTCGCAGCTGTCTTGTTGACACCAACTCTGGGATTAACCTTATCCCGATGCGGACACTGTGGAATCTGGGGTTATCCAATGACGACCTAACTCACTCAGATTTAAGAATTCAAAGATATGATAGGAAAAAGCATACCCTAGTTGGAAAGATCCATTGGATGACCTAGTTAAGTGGCCCAGTTTCCAGTACCGAGTTTATTGCTGTCTCCTAAGACACTGCATACAATGCATTGATGGTCAGATCCTGGCTCCACCTACACACGGAGGTCCCCTCATTCTACCACCAGTTCCTCAAGTACTCTCTTAATGGTTGAGTAAGCATACTCCACGGTGACATGTCTCATTTCGCCTCTTCTGAATCCCACTATCTAGACGCCAACTATTAAAAAAGAAAGAAAAAATGTATTCAGGCCAGTGAGGTTGAACCCGTCGTGGTTGCTACTGACCCCTGGGTGGGTCTGGATGATCCCTATGTCTTCACAATCCATCTATTAGATGCTAAAAACCCCGAAATTGGGAAACGTTTTGTTGTCTCTAGTATGAGGGGGAGCATATTCCCAAGTCCAAGAGATGGTGGAGAATTACCTAGTAATCCTACGCAATTCCAGCTCTGGTTATCCCAGAACCTCCTACCCCCGTACGGTATCAGGATGTCCACCCCATGGCAACGACAGTACGTCATACGTGTCTGTTTTTCCAGACTATAATTAATCGGCTCAAGCCGACGCGCCACTATTTATTTGATATCATCAAGCAAGGCCCCTTGGGCCCAAGACCAGATGGGACCGGGTCGAAAGCCTTCATTGCTATGGTCTCGATAGAACATGAATCTCTTGGTTAAGTAACCACTACTGCTCAGGTAGGTACCAGCCTCCAGTCAGAATTTTCCGACCCAGGGGAAGCTTCTCCCACTGGGGAATCCCCCTCCTCAAGATAAGAAGAGGATTTGGAGGGTTCTCCTCCCTCCTTTGAAGAGGGAATCTTCTCCACGGTCGATGAACTGGTACAGGTGAACCTTGGCAGCGAGGCAGATCCGAGACCCACAATGATTAGTGCCTCCATGTCCCTCAGGGAGCATCATCGGTACATAGTCTTCCTGAAGAAACATCGTGATGTATTCTCTAGGAGCTACGATGACATGCCATGACTAGATCCTAAGGTAGCAGTCCACCGCCTCAGTCTCCCCGCAAATCATCGTGGGTTCAAGCTACCTCCTAGAAGATGCACCCTTATCACAGTGTCATGGTTGATGCCGAAGATGACAAGCTCATCAGATCCAACATCATCATGGAGGTCTAGTACCAGAAGTGGCTAGCCAACATTGTGCCAGTCCGTATTAAGAATTGACAGATCAGAGTCTTCATCGACTTCAGGGATCTCAACCGTCACTTTCTGAATGATGATTTTCCCCTTCCTGTGACGAAATTCCTGATCGACACTATGGCGGGGTTCCAAGCCCTTTCCTTTATGGACGGGTACTCCAGATAAAGTCAGATCCAGATGGCCCCCAAGGATGAAGATTCCACAGCTTTTAGGGCACCACAAGGATCATTTTGTTACCAGGTGATGCCCTTCGGCCTGAATAATGTAGGTGCCACCTACCAGCGGTCCATGCATCGCATATTCAATCCAATCCTCGGGACATTGGTGGAATTCTATGTGGATGAAATGTTGTTAAAATCCTTCCGACATCAGGACCATCTCAAGGACCTCGAGAAAGTGTTCAGATTCCTCTGTTCCCACCACCTGAAGATGAACCTACTAAAATGTGCTTTCAAGGTCACCTCCAGAAATTTCCTCGCCTTTGTTTTCAGGTACCTGGGCATCAAGATCGTCCCAGAGAAGATCAAGGCCATAATCTAGATGCCTCCCCCCGAGCAATATTCTGGAGCTTCAAGGTTCTCAAGGCCACTTAACCTACATACTCTGATTTATCAGGAATTTGGCCAGAAAGTGTAAGCCCGTTTCCATACTCATGAAGAAAGGATCTGCCTACGAATGGGACGAAGAGTGCCAGACCGCATTCGAGGAAATCAAGCAGTATCTACTCCAACCTCTGGTCCTGATGCCACCCATCTCTGAAAAACCACTGATCCTATACGTGACTACCCTGGAATGATCTCTTGGCGCCCATCACACCCAAAATAAGAATGAAGGAACTGAAAAGAGCCTCCACTACCTCAGCCATATGCTCATCGATACGGAGACTAGAAACTCCCCCATCAAAAAGAGGTGCCTTGCACTCGTATTTTCCATGCATAAATTTTGAAATGACTTGCATCACCACTAGATACAATTGTTATCTTGGGTAGACCCACTGAAGTACATTCTGAACTTCCCCATGTTGACTGGTCTCCTAGCACGGTGGGCGATAATCCTCTATTAGTTTGACATCAAGTTTGTCCATAAAAAAGCTATCAAGGTACAAGCGTTGGCAGACTTCCTTGATGCCCATCTAGCTCCTGCTGACTAGCCGCCGACCTGGATTTTTCCTACAAGGAAATCCTATCGTTAGATCATGACATCCCATGTTGGAATATTCACTTTGATGGTGCTTCCGAAGCCCCACCGGTAGTAGGTTCAATGATCCCAGACTCAATAGAGTAGGTTGTTGTATCATCTTTATTAACCCGACACAAGCTATTCTGCCGTACGCATTCCTGTTGTCAGAAGGATGCACCAACAATGAGGCAGAGTATCAGGCTCTTATCACAACCCTCGAGATGGCTCTCGAGATCGATGTCCCCTATTTTAATGTGAAAGGGGATTCCAAACTAGTCATTAGGTAGATCAATGGTGACTACGATGTCAGGAAGCCAGAGCTTGTACCATTGTTGGAGTGCACTCTCCAGCTCATGGCCCATTTCCCATCTCGGCTAGAAGTTACTCATGTCCCTTGATCTTAGAACAGTCGAGCAGATGCCCTGGCCGGCCTGGCTGCATCACTTGAAAAACCTGAGTAAGATGATATAATTATACACATGGCACATCAGAGTGTCATTTCTCCTGTCACCCCAGATGATGACAACGACCTGTGAGTAATCCATCTTACCACTGGAACCTCCACAATAGGATCCCCAGGTTCCTCAGATGCAGTGATTAATGTGGCCCGCAACTAGAGATCCCCCTCTGTCGAGTATCTCTAAAATGGTTACCTCACGGCTGATCGGGTCGAGCGTGAGCGAATCTGATGCCACACACTACAGTTTACCCTCCATTGTGGTCCCATTCTTGAGAAGATCCTATACTAGAATGGGTTCTATGTTATTCTCCTCTGTTCTATCAAAGGAGTCGAGATTTATTAGGACATGCAGGAGGTTCATTCCAGTTCCTGCAGGGCTCACCAGACTGGGCCAAAGATGTCCCATCAGATCTAGATACGGGGTGACTTTTGGCCCTCCATGATACATGATTGTACCGAGTTCGCCAAAAAGATTTCACGCGTTCCGAATCCAAGCACACTTATTGCATCAACCACTGTAACATCTCCACTCCACCATGTACTCATGGCCATTTGCGGTATGGGGACTCGATGTCGTGGGACCATATCCACCGATGACAACTCACCAGTGCAGGTTCATCATGACCACCACTGATTTATTTTCGATGTGGGAAGAGGTAGTTCAACTCAAGGACGTCAAGGCCCAATATATCATTAACTTCATGAGCTCCAACACATCTACGGGTTTGGAGTCCCTCATGTTGTCCTCACTGATAATGACACCAACATCAGTGCAGATGAGTTGAAGAAGTTGTACGACAAGTACAACATCCGTTCTAACCATACCTCCCGCTACCACACGCAATAAAATGGGAAGATCAAGGCATTCAACAAAACCAACTCTATCATTTTGTAGACAACAGTTCATCAGAATAAGAAGAGTTGGTCGGACAGGCTCCCCATATCCCTCTAGGATTATCATATGATGACTTGTAATTCCACCAAGGTGACCCCATATTCCATCGTGTGCATGGTAGAGGTCATCCTGCCCAATGAGATTTAGCAGCCTTCATTACGGAAATGGTCTATGACCAGCATGCACCAAATAAGGTAGTAGAAATTCTCCTGGCTGAATTGGAAGCACTTGATGAGAGTAGGCTTCAAGACCTGCACAGTCTGGAAGGGCATCAGAATAAGATAACTAGATCCTTCGAAAAAAAGGTTCACATCCGCTCTTTCATGAAGGGTGACATGGTATTGGCCCTACAAACACCAATGATCCCTGGAAGAAAACCAACCAATTTGGATCCCAAATGGGAAGGACCTTACATAATGCATAGGGTGTAACCCAATGGTGCGTACTCACTCGTAACCATGGAAGG
Organism: Viscum album; assembly: GCA_963277665.1. Lineage (NCBI taxonomy): Eukaryota > Viridiplantae > Streptophyta > Magnoliopsida > Santalales > Viscaceae > Viscum > Viscum album. Next base: position 1,038,413,757 of record OY728123.1, on the reverse strand, counting down.
TGAGCGTATAAATCCTCCCACCAAGGGCAAGTTCCTCATGAAATACTTTTCCTGAGCCTACTAGTCCTGCATGTCCTTAAAATGCTAGGTCCTGCATGACCCTAAACAGCATGACGGTCCCTCATGACCCTAAAATATTTTCTCCCGCATGACGTTAAACTGTATTTCATCCTGCAAAACGTTAAACTGCATCCTCATAAATACCTGTGGCTTGATTCCCATCTGTATGGGATACATAGGAATGCTCGAGCCTTTCGTCTTGATCCCAGCACCCAAACTCTTCTCATTCACTATCCCCCTGGGTATATTTCTCTCGGAGGATCCTTGCGTGGCATAGTGTAGGCTTCCTTAGCCCTACTCATTCCAAGAGTGTGACAGTCACACCTTTTTTCCACTCCCCATTTATCTATCCTCCCATGTCCTCATCATACGACGTTAAACTACATGGCCTTCAAGAACTACGTATGGATTGATTCCCATCCTCATGGGATACGTAGGAACGCCTTGAAATTTTGTCTGTCGGCCCAACCCAAACACCAGAGTCTCCCATCGGGTGAAGACATTTGGTGTGGTGCAGGTTTTTGCCTCAATACACATCAATCTCATCTCAATTCCTCTGTAAGTCCCACTCCCCCAGAGGTTTCTACCTCTTTCACCACCCTGATTGATTTTAAAATTTATGGGTACAAATATGCTTCACCCACTCCTTTGAATGGGACTCCATCATCCTTCCCATCCAGAAGGGCCCCTGAACGACAAGAATGATAGGCCCAAGGGCTCTCTTACCAATTCGGGCCAACTCCCTCGAGGATATTGAGCACCAAATTCATACAAGTAATGTGTTGCAAATATGGTCAGTGGTAGATGCTCATTTGTTATTCCCATTCCAAGACACTGTTTTTCAAATGAGGTCAATAGCTATCCTTTTTTCATCCGGGCCACCCCAAGATGTCCCAAAAATCAAGTGAAGTGGTTTATTCTTCCCCTTTTTCTATCCAAGCGGCGAACTCCCCTTGGGCGATGCCAGCTTCTAGACCCTTACATGACAGGGAGAGCCGAATCCGGCTCCTTTTTTCCCACAACGAGCACTACTCACGTGGGATTTGGAGCTGCGGTGAGGCGGTAATCGCACAAGAGGTTGTATGGATACCATTAGTCGAGACACCCAGCCTCAGGAACCTTGGCCTTTTCTGGCCCCTAGCCCAAGTTCTTATGGGATTGTATGGTGTGTCATGGGAATATGTCCTCATTCACGTCGGTCTATTTCTCCATGCCGCACATAACCCCTTGAGACATACATCCCTTAATTTATCATCCATACCGCGAACACATGCCCTGTCGTGCTTCACGTGCCTAGTTTCGGGCCCCCATCATAGGTTCTCTTTTACGAGATTGTACGATGTGTTATGGGATTATGTCCTCATTCATGTCGGGTTACTCGTTGTCCTATACACATCCCCAGTTGAGATACTTTATCCATACTCGTCCTCACTGCAAGACGTTAAACTGAAAACTAGTTGGGCCTTTCCGACGGAGGCCCAGCCTCAGTCCCCCATCCTTTTCCGGCCCCTTGGCCGTATCGGGCCCTAGACCAAGTTCTTATGGGATTGTACAGTGTGGTATGGGATTATTTCCTCATTCACGTCTAGTTACTCGCCGCGTCATACGCCTCCCTTGTTTGGGGTATCTTACCCCTCTATGCATCATTTCCAGAACTACGTGTGGCTTGATTCCCATCCTCATGGGATACGTAGGACCACTTGAACATCTCATCTTCAGGTCCAACCCCATCTTGTCCCCTTGGCCCTCAATCCCCCAGGGAGAGGAATATATGGTGTGGTTTGGGATTATGTTCATAGTCACGTTGGGTGTTATAATGACCATGCCACGAACCTCTCCCTCCTGAAAGTTCTCTATCTTTGTATTCTATACTCATCCCTTCAAATTGGTTACTCTTAAGTTGAGCAACCTCCTCGACACTCTTCAGTAATTCACCAATCTATCTAAGAGTACTCTAGTTCAGCGTTTGGAGTGTCAAATTTTTCATGGATATGATTTCTCCCATTTTCTAGGTTTTGTGTTCCCCTTTATTTGGGATTCCATAATCTACCACACCCAAAGGGACACCCAAATGGAATATATTCTAGGACTAAGGGCTCTCCTACCATCACTATCCAACATCCCCGAGGGGTTTAGACACCAAATCGATACAAGTCCAGCGTTGTGAATATGGTCAGCGGTCGACGCTCATTTTTTGCTCTCATTACCGGCTTACACGATATGAATGTTGTGTTTCAAATATGGTCAACAATCATCCTCCATCGTCATACCATCCCCATTAAGCCTTGAATGTTGGTTACTTGATTCAAATCATTGTCCACCCCATCATGTCCAAGTGGAATTTTGACACTCCTGACAATATCCCTCACTGCGCATTAGCATGTTAGGAGGACAAAGCCACGATAAAGGCATCATTTGAGGCTCCGCACTGACATCCCTTCTCCACAGTCTTATATCTATGACCATAAACTAAGATCTATTTTAGAGCTACGTGTGGATTGATCCCCATTCTATTAAGATATGTAGGAATTCCTGGACATCACGTCTTCGGGTCTAGCTTAATTGAGGGCCAACCTCTCCTACTTCCTACCCTCATACATCTTTTTGGCCCCTTGGACCGAGGATTCTTTCTTGGAATTGCACATGGTTTGGTATGAAATTATGTCCTCATTCACGTCGGTTATGCTTTATTTCACCATGAACATTCCCCCTTTAGCCTTGTTTCTACTATGTTTGTGCCACATGACATTTATATCCATGGTTATTCCCATCACATGACCGTAAACTGTGACAGTATCGTCCTGGCTGCACGACGAAAAATGGCACTGCATTGCGATGTCCTCACCCAAGAGACATCATGTTTGGTATCGGTCAAACACCATACCATTTTTCTACGCCTCCCTTTGGATTGATTCTTTTTTCGATGCCAAAATTATCCATTCTAGGATCATCGATTCATAAGAAAACACATCCATTCACCCTAAAGGAAAAACAAGACCCATCAAATGCTGCTTTTGTTGGTGTAAGGGCTAGTCCTGCACACTCCTTTTAATCCTGTCACTGGTACCTTAATGTGCCACCCCTTAGAACTACGTACGGCTTGATCCTCATTCTCATGAGATATGTAGGAACGCCTAAGCAATCCCCCTTGGGCCCAGCCTAACTTTCACGTTCAGTCCCTTGAATTGAACACATCCCAAGGAACACATGATAATCTGGACTCCAGGTCCCCATTCACGTTGGGTTTCATAATCACTTTACCATGTGTCCCGAGTATTCCTTACCGATCCTTCATCCAAGATCTAAGACCATAAACTAAAATATCTATTATAACTACGTATGGCTTGATTCACATCCTAATGGGATACATAGAGACACCTGAGAATTTCGCCTCGGGTCCAGCCCCAAGAATCATAAATCCTATTCCCCCTCATTTCCGGCCCCCTGGCCTAACCCCTTTGTGGAAAACCATGTAACTGTAGCTGTTCCCTGAACAAGTTTTGGATGCCCAACAATGACATTGGGAGGCGACAAATCCCTCACTAGAGAGGTCCTATCTAAAAGAAGGAATGATCCATGATTAGACTGATGCACCCCTATAATGTTCTTCCATCATGGTGGTGTAATTTCAAGAGTGTTGGATTCTGTTTGAAAAAACCATCACTCCACATTCCAAGATTTGCGTGACCCTTATTTGGACCCCCTTCATCATTCACGTCTAACGGGGCCCCTAATAGTATGGATACGTGGCATATGTCTTTCCTACTGTCTTGGGACAATGTTCTGAAAGACTAACAGATAACATTATGAGTCAGGCCCCGTGTTTCAAACACGGTCATCTATCGGACCTCGTTTTTCATCCCCATTTCTAGCTAATCCAATAAGGATATTGTGTTTCGAACAGGGTCAGCTGTTATCCTTTATTGTAATGCCACCCTGTTTCGGTGCGGATGTGCGTCGGGTTACGCTGTTCCGCCAGGACGCATTCGCGCGTGCACCCGTCAACCCGAGGGGATGGGCGCGCGGCTTGTGGTCCCGCAGTCCCGCTTTCCAAGGGCGGGCGGCATTCGTCCCTTATTCAGGGGCGTCTGCTCCTTGATCGAAACCGGGATGATGGGACGTCGGCTCCTCCTTCCGTGGACGTCTCCTCGGAACTCGTCGCCTAATCCGGGTCTCCCTCATAGATTTAAGAATGTTCGTGAATCTCGTTCCCGGCGCCATGTCTCCATGGACACCGGTTAATTACGCTGCTTCCGCCCGGATGCTCCAAGGAGTCTGGTCGGGGCAGCAACCTGCGGTGAGGAGACCTGGTGGCTCTGGGTGTCGGGGGCGTGCCTTAACACGGCGACTCTGCATGTCTGCCTTCCGTCCCTAATAGGGCTTCTCGAAGGCGCGATGGCCCGAGGCATCCCGCGCTGGGTACGGGGAACTGCGTTGCCTGAGGTTTTCCTCAGCTTCCCATGTTTAACACGGGGTATGCCGCGAGTTTAACGTCCAGCAGGGACGGCATCGGACTGATCAACACGAGAAGTGGATCAGATGACAGAACCTCTTGCGGGGAACCTCTGACGCTGGGGCCAGCACATGGGCGGCTTCCCGAGTGAAGTGGAGTGGAATGGAATGGCATGACCCCACCGGGATGTGGCGGCCCGAGTAAGGATCAGGATGGATGATGGAGTGATGAGCTTGGACCCCGTAGGGGATTCCTACGTACCGTGCGTTAGCGCGGATCAAAGTCAGCGTAGTTCAGATATATAGTTTAACGTCATGTTGGACGTCGGCAAGCCGACTCACAAAGAGATCGAGGCCGCCGGGCGGAGGATTGAACCGAACCACCTCGCACAGAGGGGGATGGAACGGCCGGGTGGATCACAGTTTTACGTCATGTTGGACGTTGGCAAGCCGACTCACAAGGAGATCGAGGCGGTGGGGAAGCACAATGGAGATACACACGTGCAGTCCCCCACAGAGGCAGATTCATAGGTGAATCAACGCAAGTGTGAACCCGGGAGGGGTCCACTGATGGACGAACCGACGTAAATACGACCGGGACGACCAGGTGGTGGGCTTGAACCTCGGAGAGGCTTCCTACGTTCCTTGTTTAGAAGACAGGGATCAAAGTCCACGTAGTTCATTCTGTTTGCAACACTCTACCCCCGTGGGCGAAGGCCACTCCGATCCCGACATCCCTGCAGAAACGAGCGGGTGGGGGCCACATCCAAACCGGGGGGACCCTGCGTGCGAGACATGGGATCAGGTGATGCGGACGGTTTAACGTCTTACCGGACGAAGTACAGTTTAACGTCGTGTGTTGAGGACAAAGCGGACGGTTTAGCGTCTTGCCGGATGAAATACAGTTTAACGTCGTGTGTTGAGGACGAAGATGCTTGGCAGTTTAACGTCTTGCAGCGCGGACGATGGTGCAGTTTAACGTCGTGCAGGACGTAAACGCCTGGCAGTTTAACGTCTTGCAGCGCGGACGTGGCACAGTTTAACGTCATGTTGGACGTATGCAGTTTAACGTCGTGCAGGACGTTGAAGCCGCCGATAGGTCCGTGTCACTTCGCGCAAGCCTGGAGGGCCGCACGGAAAGACAACGCACAGTGCGGGCACCCGGGATGAGGGTCATCGGGCGCCACGCAGGCGGGTACCCAAAGGGGGTCAAAGGGGGTGACCCTGGCGGTTTGCGCGCAAAAGAGGAGCTTTGCGCGCAATACCGCGGGTCGGCGCGCAAATGGACGGGCTGGCGCGCAATTGGGCCAGCACTTTGCGCGCGAATGATAGAGATTGCGCGCACCGGGCTTCGGATAGCGCACGGGGGCAACAACTCATTCTTTAATCGAATGGCCACTTTGATAATGGGGGGTGCGCGCAATCGGGTTGGATTGCGCGCACCCGGGGGCAATTGCGCGCAAGAGGCTTCTTTTGCGCGCAAATGCCTTTGGGAGAATATTTATTCAAAGGAAAGGAGCCAAAGGGATTGCGCGCGAAGGCGAACCCCAAGGCTTTCTTGCGCGAAAGAAAAGAGGTTACCTGAAGATCGGCATTGCGCGCGGAAGGAGTTGGATTGCGCGCACGAGAGACCATTCGAATTCTGGCAACCTTCAAAACATCGGGGGTCACCTTATATTTATAGGCAACCCCGGGCGCGGAATCCGGTTCGCAGGCGCGGAATTCCCTTCGCGGGCGCGGAATCGGGCCCGGCGCGCAAGGGAGTCGCGCGGGCCACGGGCGCGCAAAATTGCGCGCCGGCTCAGCGCATTGCGCGCATCCCGGGAGGTTTTCGCGCGGCTCATCAACTTTGCGCGCAGGTCTCCAAAATTCCGCGCAAGGCCTCCGGGCCCTTCGAAACATGCTTCCGACTCCAAATATGACCTCGCTTCCCGCATCCGGAGCTTCGTTTGGGAACAACGGACTTTTCCGGCGTCTACAAAATCCCCCCCTCGGAATCTGATCCGCGAGAGGTCGCAACGATCGGGTTCCGAGGGAGACGCCGGAATGCCGAAGTCCTGGGTGGCGCGGGACTGTGGCGCGCAAAAAAGGGCGTCGGGCGCGAAATTCGCCGCTGCGGTCGCGCAAAGCGTTTTCCGCGCAGCGCGGACCCCGACCTCGCCTATAAATAGGGGCCCTGGGTCCCCCGCACCGTACACTGGCCTTCTGCGCGATAAGCCTCTAAGCTCTCGTGCGCTAAATTGCCTTTTCCGGCGCGGAATTCGCCCGCTCGTCACGCAAACTTCTCCGGAATTCAGCCTGCTTTTGCGCGAACACCCAGGGTTTTATGCGACGGACTTCCTGATTGTGCGTCGTCCACTAGGATTGCGCGCCAACTCTCAAACTTCTCTACCAGCCTCATCTGATCCCGCACGCTTCATCCCTTTACCCGCACGACTCCCGAAGCTTCTGAGATGGCCGCGAATCAAGGAAATGAGGGGGATGCCGCCACTCGCAGAGCTGAGATGGCGATGAACGAGGAGGTCTACGGAGCCAAGGAGATTGTTTCGAACAATCAATCCTTGTTCGACTTGCTGACGCCGGCCCAGAAGACATATCCACTGTCGGACAACCTGCCGCTCTGGAACTTCGACATCCTAGATGAGGTTCCGGTGCCAGGGTTCGAGGTTGATGCGCCACGGACCTGGGTGACTCGGGAGGACGAGCTTCCCCGCTATAACATCACCAACAATGGGCATCCTGCCAGGGAGACCAGACACTTGGATGTCTATGTCCTGAACTCGAGGATGCGAACCATCGTCGGAAGTGAGCCTACTGCGGAAAACTCTCCAGCCCTCTACTCGAGCATATATCGCCAGAGTGTCACCGACGACACCAAGGGCTGGATGAAGGACTGGGACTTGCGATCTGGGGGCAATTTCACCAGTGAGTGGGCTTGGGCGTTCTGGGTACGCCACACTTGCGATCACTTCGCAGAGGAGCTGCGGTACATCGGCCTGTTTGAGGCGGTGTGGACGTCGCAGTTCCACTTCTACCAGCAGTCCGAGCTCGGGCCGGAACTGTTCACCCGCTGGTCCCCGGATACCAACACCTTCCATCTTCACCATGGGGAGGTCGGCATCGGTCTCTGGGACATTCACTGCATCGGAGGTATCCCGCTGGAGGGTTACCAGTACGATGAGTTCCTGCCTCCGAAGAACACCTGGGAAGACAGGTCACAGACTCCCATTCTGACCTGGCATCTGCTTGACCTGGCTACGCAGCGGCTCGGGATCAAGGACTTCCAGAAGGACATAGCCTACAAGGAGTGGTTCGGCCAGTTCTTGGAGCATGACCCGGCGGTCAAGATGCCAGGTAGGGGGAAGCGGTGCCCGACCGCGGCTCAGAGCAGCCGGAACGGGTCGTACTGGCGGGTCCTGGAGACGGGCGACTACCGCTCATGGGGGTACCGCGTCATCGAGGCCCGGGACCCAAATGTCCGGTACGCGGCGTTCCTGGCCGCCTTTCGAAGTGGGTGGCTCCTGCCAGTGCGGGACGCGAGAATGGGCGTCCGCCCGGCAACACTGGCGATGGCGGGCGCTATGGCCGCCAACAAAAGATATAACCTCGGGGTCCCAGTGTTGGCTAAGCTGTACGCCATCCTGGGACGCATCTCACGAGGGGGGTCGCCACGAAGGATCTGTGGGCCCTTCCAATTCTTCCACGGCTGGGTGGCTGCTCACCTTGGTGGGTACACGTTTCCGAACGCCATCATTCCTCCGGGCAACGGCCTGTGACCCTCCCTGCTGAACATTGCGGGGGTCGCTCCGATGACCCTAAGTGAAGAGGGCGTGAGGATTCGGATTGGCAATCATGCCAATTTCAACTTCAGCCCGTTCCCCACTCCCGTCGGCCAGATGATCGACAATGGGCAGGGTCCGCTGGAGCAGCATGAATACTTCCTGAACATGCGGGGCGGGGTGCTCGTGGCTCGGATCGACGGGAAGGTGATCTGCGAGCCTTACGTGCCAACCCGGTTCGCCAGGCAGTTCGGGTGCCTTCAACGGATGCCGAAGAGGGTATTCACTGCTGTTCGGGAGGATACGAACCCCGGCGTCCTTCGCCAGATGTGGCTGATGTTCGTCGCCTTTGGCTCTGGCGACGTCATCACTCTCCCTCCTACCGGGGTCGACGCAGGCTTGGAAACCGAGTACGACGAACACTGGGCCATCGCGTACCCCGAGGGGATTCTACGGAAGCCAGTTCGGCGGCTCGAGGTCACCCGTGCGGAGACCGAGCGTCAAGGAAGGAGGCGAGGCGCTGTTACACGGGGGAGAACGGAGGCGCGCCAAGCAGCGGAGCCGGCGCGAGCAGGGACTTCGGCGGCGGGCACATCGCAGGCTGCCGCTACGACCTCGGCGCCCAGAGAGGGGGCACGCGCGGTGGTCGAAGAGCGGCCCAGGAAGCAGGTAAGGCGTCTGCTCGAACCCTCCCACGATGCAGTCTTCCCGGCGCTGTGGTCGGCCTGGATGACCCTACGACAGTCACTGGGGACCGACGCCATCTGGCGAAAGATACTCAGAGAAGGAATCCATCTGCCAGAGGTCGGGCGCCTCCATATCGCCGACAGGGTGGACTTCAACCGGCAGTATGCGTATCTGACGGCCATGGACGAGTACGCGCGCCAACGTGGTCAGCGTGCGGAGCCATCCCTTCTGGTGAAGGTGATGCTCGGTCTAGAACCCGCTCCAGAACAGATGCCGCCGGCGGAAGATGACAGTAGCAATGACTCCGAGGAAGAGGAGGAGATGGGGGAGGATGAAGGCTCCGAGGGAAGATCCCATCAGGGGAGCCCGCGGGAGAGCGGCGAGGTGGCCGGCTCTGACAATGTTGATGTCACTGAGCTCCTCGAGGTCCGCTTCTATCCCTACTCAACCTGCTTCATCCATTCTCTTATGCAGCTTCTAACCCATTTCTCCACCTTTCTCAGGAGCGCACGAATGTTAGTCAGGCGTCCTCAGCGGGAGTAGGAGAGGTGCCAGTAGGACAAGGCGGGGTCCAGACGCCCATTATTGAATTCACAAGCGCTGAAGGGTCCCCTGCTGCAACTGTTCCTGCGGCGGTCGGGGCAGCGGAAGATGACACTCTGAACTCCCGTAAGTCTCCTTACTTTACTGCTGGTGCTTGCCATTGACGATCTGTGACTAACCATGGCATGCCCCGCGCAGTGATCTCAACACTGGAGGCTCGTCGGGTTGCCGAACCCGGGCCATCCACGAGTGGACCGGCAGTAGACATGCCGCCTGCTCCGGAACAGACTTCCCGCACCGAGCCGGCCCCACCAACTGCTGATCAAGGGGCTACGGACGTCGGCGGTGCTGACATCGGAGAGAGGTCAGGGGCTGACGAGGGTGTCAACGCCGCTGGGGAGAGAGAAGAAGGTCGCCCAGATGTTGGGGAACCTATCCCCCATGAGGATATCCAAGGGGCGGACCCTGCAGCAGACCTGCTGGCTGCCTTCCCTGCCTACCGGCCTGCTGACCCCGAGGAGATGGACGACTCAGACACGGAGGCGGTCGAGGAGAGCCGGATAACGCGCCGCAGGGGGTGGAAGTGCATCCAACGCTTCCTCAAGCGAGACCCATCGGAGTGGCTGGGGCGCATGGGATCACTCCAAACCTGGCTGCGCTTGCTGTGTGCCGGGGGAGCTGATGCTCAACGCCTTCATCTGACGGTCCGTGATTTCATGGCCGAAAAGATGCGCGAGAGCTGCCGGCATGCCGACGTCGCACAGAGTCGGGACATGTCGGAGAGCACGCGGGCGCTCCTCGCGGCGGAGAAGGAAGTCCGGCGTCTCGAAGGGCAGGCGGCAGAGAAGGAGGCCTTCGTCGCAGCGTGTACTGAGCTTGTGGAGCAACTATCGGCCCAACTGATCGACGCCCAGGTACAGCTGACGGAGGCGGGCCAACAGATGGTCACACTCCAAGTCGAGCGGGAGCGTGCACAGGCCAGGATCGACGAACTGCGTGCTGCGACCGCCGACGAGGAGAGGGCACGCAGAGAGCGAGAAGCGGCCCTGGAGGCCGCCAGCCAAAGGGTAGCGGCGTTAGAAAGACTTATCCAGCACGCTAATCCCTAGGGGCTTTGTTTTTTGCCATTCCCAGAATATTTTGCTTCCGCTACTCAATATTTTGATCCATTTTTTATGAACCAATATATTTATCTGCATCTTTTGGCTTAACATGCTCGACCACAATTCATTGTCTTGTGGGAGCGTTAACCAAGCTTCAGGCATCCACAATTGGGCCTGGATTTCTAGAGAAAAGAGGGAGATCATTCCTAGGAAAGGAGACCTCAGACCTAATCAATGTATCATCCCCCCAACTCGTTCCAACACACGAGCGGGACAACGCTAGGGGCATTGAGATTTTATCCGAACATAGGAAAATGAGAAAGGGTGAATCGTGCGTCCCGAATTCATAAATCCACAACGGTTGGCCTTCCAGGAAATGCCCAAGATGGCAAGCGGACAATGGATCAATCGACCATACTACTGCGATAGACGGACCGAAGGTCATCATCCATATTGCAGGAGGCGGATCACATGTCATCATCAATGCCGCTTTGGGGGTTCCTTCAGGCACAAGGGTGGAAATCCAGATCAACAGGGCATGCGAAGCGTGGGGCGAAGTGACGATTTGTTCAGATAGAATCCAACGCTCTCAAAATTGCGCCACCGTGGGGAAAGCGTATTAGGCGGATGCACTAATCTGGCCGTGAATCACCCCAATTCTCAGACAGAACCTTTTTAACGAGGGAACTGTCGCTTCCCATCATTGCAATGGGGCATCCCGAGATGGATCGGGGAGAATATCACAACTGCACCACTCTACCCGAAGTCAGGCCAGACGGCTGGCGACGAGGAGGGGCGGGACTTAGCGATCCCTGAGGCTGGACCCGAGTAAGAATGCCCGGGCGTTCCTACGTACTCCATCAGGCTGGAGATCAAGCCATACGTAGTTCTGCGAGTGCAGTTTAACGTCATGCAGGACGCAGAACCCCGTTTGGGGAGATCTTAGTTTAGGGTCATAGAGCTCGGACCATAAGGGGAGATCTTAGTTTAAGGTCTTAGAGCTCGGACCATAAGGGGAGATCTTAGTTTAAGGTCTTAGAGCTCGGACCATAAGGGGAGATCTTAGTTTAAGGTCTTAGAGCTCGGACCATAGGGGTAGATCTTAGTTTAAGGTCTTAGAGCTCGGACCATAAGAACCTCAAAGTACGCCGCATCGTGGTCCTATCCCCTGGATATGCGAAGATGCACTGAGGGATAGTGTCAAGAGTGTCGAGATTTTGCCTGGTCATAATGGGAGGTGGAAAATGTGATGTGAATCATGCGGCCATTCACTCAAGGACTGGAGGCACCGGCGTAACAATATGGGAGTACTGCCAACCGTGGCGGAAGAGCAGCATCAACATCGCACTAACCGTTGATGGAATGAGGCAGCAAACGAGCATCGACCGCTCAATCGCAGGATTCATATCGATTTGCTGCCCGAGGCCATTGGGGGCACCAGCCCGAGTCGGTGGGAGAGCACTGAGGCATTGTGTCCAAACCGTTCACGGGGGCTCCACCCAGGGCGTAGGCGATGGGTCCGAATGAAAGGGAGCACGAATCCTGAAAATGGAAGGAACCTGACCAAGCTAAACCTGACCCTCCTGGCAATAAACCAGAGTACTCTTGACACCAGTGGACCACTGCAAGGGGTCGAGGGACACGCCTTGAGGGTGTCCTGAAGGCGGCGGACTCCCCAGAGAAGGGGGGAATCTTTAAGAGGTGGGGGCTGGACCCGAAGTTTCAAACATCCGGGCGTTCCTACGTATCCCATGAGGATGGGAATCAAGCCACACGTAGTTCTTGAAGCGCGGCGCAACACAATCGGGCACCAGTGCGGGGAAGGGTGCGGGTCTGACCCTCGCACACAGAAGAAGCGGTATTTGATATTTCTTGTTTGTCCTTAAAGATGGATGGTTTTTCGTGCAGCGACATGCCTGTGATTTGGAAATCTCTGGCGTCGCCACAATAATCAAGCCATGAAAGGCATTGATGAATGGCGTGGTTATTAACCAGCGCCCAACGTGAGTGTCCCCTGAGGAGAACATCACGATGCAGTGCCATTTCTCGTCGGGCGGCCAAGACGATCACAGTTTACGGTCGTGTGGTAGGACCAGACAACATAGTTTAAGGTCGTGTGGTTCGGACCATGGAGGAATCCGCTTATCGCGATACGGCGGACTCAGCGGAGGTGGGAACATACCCAGCCCTGCGGTCACGCACGATTCCAGGAGAAGGATCCTGGGATAGGGTTCGGCGTATGTCCATCACCCAAGGGGCAGAGATGCTAGCCTCCAGATATACTGGGCCCAAAACGCGATTGTCCGGGCGACTCCTTCCTCCTTATGGGGACGAGGGTCCAGCTACACATGGCCCTTAGGGAGGACATCAGCATATATCCTTGGTGCTCAGATCGTGGGAGCCTCGACAGACACCATTACCCTGGTTGGCCTGCCTAATGTGTAAAGGTGTACTGAAGGTCAGTATGAAGAGAATGTCGAGATTCCACTGCAACGCACAAAGGCGGAGTGTGATGAGGACCGTGCGACCAATTTTCGGAGCCTAAAAGGGCCGACATGGCGATCAAGGATGTCGCTGACCATATTCGCAACACAACATCCGATCGCGTCAGCCTAGAACGGGGCAAGCAAACGAGCATCAACCGCTCAATCGCAGGATTCATATCGATTTGCGGCCCAGGACTCACCGGTAAATCGACCCGGAGCGGTAGGAGAGCACTGAGGCATCGTACCCAAACCGCTAACGAGGATCCCTTTGAGTGAAGGCTCGAACAAGAGGAAGCGCGCGGCCCGACAAGCAACACAGGACTTGCCGGGATTGCATCCGACACTACGGGTCATAGGCCAATGTACCCAAAACATGTTAACAGATCACCGGGAAGGGTCGGAGGACTCACCCTGAGAGCAACCAAAAGACAGCAGATCCCTGTGATCAACCAAGAGACGGGGCTGGACCTGAAACACAAGCGTCCAGGCGGTCCTACGTATCCCATAAGGATGGGAATCAAGCCGTACGTAGTTCTTAAGGGGAAGTTTAACGTCATGCAGGACGATGAGGGGTGTGAGGTAGTCCTACAAACGGGGGAGGCGTACGGCGCGGCCAGTAGACCGACGTGAATGAGGACATAATCCCCCGCTCATGTCATATTCCTCGCACAAAAAGGAGGGGAACTTGGGCCAGAGACCCAACGCGGGAGAGGGATTCCCGGGAAATGGGGCTGGGCCTGAAACATGAATGTTCAGGCAGTCCTACGTATCCCATAAGGATGGGAATCAAGCCGCACGTAGTTCCTGAAGTGCAGTTTAACGTCGTGCAGGACGAAAAGAGAGAAAAAAGAATAGGGGGGAGCAGAAGGCATCCCCAAACGTGGGGGGGGGGCGTACAGCGTGATGAGCAAACCGACGTGAATGAGGGCATAGCCCCGCGCTCACACCATACGCCGCACACCCGGGGGCAACTGGGCCAAGGGCCCGAGATGGGATGGAAATTCCTGAAGGATGGGGCTGGGCCTGAAACATGAAGGTTCAGGCGGTCCTACGTATCCCATAAGGATGGGAATCAAGCCGCACGTAGTTCTTGAGAGGCAGTTTAACGTCATGCAGGACGAATGCTGAACAGTTTAACGTCTTGTAGCTCGGACGTGGTACAGTTTAACGTCGTGTTGGACGAATGCTAAACAGTTTAACGTGTTGTAGCTTGGACGAGGTACAGTTTAACGTCATGTCGGACGAAACACTTGGCAGTTTAACGTCTTGCAGCGCGGACGATATGCTAGGCAGTTTAACGTCGTGCAGCTTGGACGTAGGCAGTTTAACGTCGTGCAGGACGTGGTACACTCAGACAAAATACTACTTGAGGAACCTAGCGTTGGTGGGAGGAGTGACACGCTCACCATCCATAGTTGCTAGGGAGTACGCGCCATTGGGATAGACCTTGTGGACGACAAGAGGTCCCTCCCACTTGGGTTCCAACTTGGGTGGCTTCCTGCCGGGGATCATTGGCGCTCTTAGGGCTAGCACGAGGTCACCCTGCAGGAAGGAGCGGAGGCGAACCTTCTTATTGAAAGCTCGAGCCATTCTACTTTGATGCCTCTCCAAGTTCTGCAAGGCGTGAAGTCTATTCTCATCCAGTGCTTCCAACTCGACTAGACGGGCTTCAGCAGCTCTGTCCGGCGCTTGCTGGTCGTAGACCGCAGTGCGCAAGGACGGTAACTAGATCTCGATGGGCAGGACGGCCTCAGCTCCATACACCAGGGAATAAGGGGTCATCTGGGTGGAATTGCGAGTCTTCGTCCGATAAGCCCAGAGGGCGTTGGGGAGCTTGTCCGGCCAACTCTTCTTGTTCTAACCAACCATTTTTTGCAGAATGTTAGAGAGGGTTTTGTTAAACGCCTCGATCTGTCCATTCGCCTGCGCATGATAGCGAGATGTATGGTTCGAGCGAATGTTGTACTTGGCGTACAACTTCTTCAACTCGGCTGCTCGAAAATTGGCTCCGTTATCTGTGAGGATAGCGTGAGGCACCCCAAATTGATGAATGATGTTGGAGGTCACGAAGTCAGCGATCGAACAGGATTTGACCTCTCTGAGCGGAATCGCCTCTGCCTATTTGGAGAAGAAGTCCGTGGCGGTCAGAATGAACCGGCACTGGCGAGCTGTCGCCGGCGGGTAGAGTCCCACAACGTCCATCCCCCAGACTACAAAGGGCCAAGAATACCTGGTGGTATGGAGAGGCTCCGGCGGCCGATGCACAAAGTTCGCATGAACCTGGCACGCATGGAACCTCCTGGCATACTCGATGCAGTCGTGGATCATGGAGGGCCAGAAGTATCCCAACCTCTGAATCTGGTGGGACAGCTTCGGCCCAGTCTGATGGGCGCCGCATGAACCAGCATGAACCTCTTGCATGACTCGTGGGATCTCAACTCCCTAAAGGCAACGGAGGAGAACACCATCAAATCCGCGTCTATAGAGGATCTGCTCCAGGCCGGGACTGCTCTGGAGGACAAACTGCGATGCGCGGCGTCGAACTCGCTCGCGCTCGGCCCGATCTGACGGGAGAATGCCATGTTGGAGGTACTCAACCAAGGGCGTCCTCCAGTCAGGGACTGGTTCGACTGCCATATCTGGGGTACTCGGGGCTCCGGGCGCAGGGGCAACCGCGGTGAGATTACTTACCGACTGGTCGCGATCTCCTTCCGGGATAACGGGAGCGATGAGCCTGCGGTGCGTCACGCGGACGGTCAGGTTATCCTGTTCAGGCTCTGCAAGTGACGCAGCAAGGCTGGCCAAGGCATCTGCTCGACCGTTCTGCGACCGGGGAATATGGACAATTTCTGGCCGAGAAGGGAACCGAGCCATCAGAAGGAGGGTGCACTCCAGCAATGGCACAAGTTCCGGCTTCCTGACAACATAGTCGCCATTGATCTGCTTAACAACTAGCTCGGAGTCCCCTTTCACGCACAGATGGGGCACGTCGATCTCGAGAGCTAACTCGAGGCCGGTGATGAGGGCATGGTATTCCGCCTCATTGTTGGTACAGCCCTCTGACAACAGGAAAGAGTATGGCAGCACGGCTTGCTCCGGGGTAATGAAGGCGATACCCAAACCCACTCTGTTGAGCTTAGGATTATCGAGTCTTCTACCGGTGGGGCTCCGGGAGGCACCGTCAAAGTGCATCTGCCAGCATGGACCGGCTCGATCGACCGAGAGAATGGCCTCATCAGGAAAGCCTAGATCCAGCGGCTGATCCGCGGAGGTTGGGTGAGCAGCCAGAAAGTCTGCCAATGCTTGCCCTTTGATGGCCTTCTGAGACACATACCTGATGTCGAACTGCTGGAGAATCACAGCCCACCGCGCTAGACGGCCAGTCAACATAGGCCGGCTCAGGATATATTTCAACGGGTCTACCCGAGAAACCAACTGTACCTCATGGTGCTGCAAGTAGTGCTGTAATTTCTGTATGGCAAATACGAGCGCCAGGCAGCTCTTCTCGATGGGGGAATACCTGACTTCCGCATCGAGGAGCATGCGACTGAGGTAATAGAGGCTATTCTCTGTTCCCTCGTTGTTCTTCTGGGCGAGAAGGGCGCCAAGGGACCGTTCCAGGGCGGTCACATAGAGGACCAACGGCTTCCCGGATACAGGCGGCATCAGAACCGGAGGTTGCAGCAGGTACTGCTTGATTTCCTCGAAAGCGGTCTGACACTCTTTATCCCATACATAGGTGGCACCTTTCTTCATGAGCCGAGAAAAGGGATTACACTTGCTGGCCAGATTCGCGATGAATCGGCGTATATAGGCTAAGTGGCCTTGGAACCCTTGCAGTTCCTGGATGTTACCTGGGGGAGGCATCTGGCTAATCGCCCTGATCTTCTCTGGGATGACCTCAATACCCCGGTATCTTACCACAAATCCAAGTAACTTTCCAGAGGTAACCCCGAAGGCGCACTTCAACGGGTTCATCTTCAGGCAGCGAGACAGGAGGAAGCTGAACACTTTCTCAAGATCTTTGAGATGGTCCTGACGCTGGCGCGATTTGACTACCAAGTCGTCGACATAGCATTCCACAAGTGTGCCGAGGATTGGCTTGAATATGCGGTGCATCGCCCGTTGATAGGTGGCACCTGCATTCTTTAGGCCGAAAGGCATGACCCGGTAACAGAAGGTACCTTGGGGGGCCCTGAAGGCAGTGAACTCCTCATCCTCAGGGGCCATCCGAATTTGGTTGTATCCGGAGTATCCATCCATGAAGGAGTGGGCTTGGAACCCTGCCGTGGCGTCAATCAACAGCTCTGTCACAGGAAGGGGAAAATCATCCTTCGGACAGTGGCGGTTGAGATCGCGGAAGTCGATGCAGACTCTGATCTGCCCGTTCTTCTTCCGGACCGGCACAATGTTGGCCAGCCATTTGGGGTAATGAACTTCCCTCACGAAGTTGGCTTTGATAAGCTTGTCAACTTTGGCCTCAACCATGGCACCATGGAATGGGTGCATCTTCCTGGGAGGCTGCTTGAACCCGCGATGGTTCGTCGGGAGACCAAGGCGGTGGACGGCTACCTGAGGATCTAGCCCCGGCATCTCGTCATAGCCCCAAGCGAACACATCATGGTGCTGCCTGAGAAAGTCCACGTACTGCTGCCGCTCCTCAGAGGGCATGGCGGCACTGACCAATGTGGGTCTCGGATCTGCTTCGGTTCCAAGGTTCACTTGTACTAACTCATCGACCGTGGCGGAGACGCCCTCCTCAAAGGCTGGGGGTGCATCTTCCACGTCCTCTCCACTCGGGGAGGGATCGTCCACGGGAGAGACTGTGTTGGCAACTGCATTGGGGCTACCAGATCCTACTAGGTCGCTGGTGCTGGGATGGGCGGTCGCGGTCATCTCATCAGGAGACTCACAAGCCGTCGAGACCATGGCTACGTCCAACCGTTGAATCGGGAGGACATAAGCGTCATCCAAACTTGCCCAGGGATCACTTGCAACAGCGACAGGCTCGACCTCACCTGCCAGGATCCGCTTATCCTTGCTCTTGTAATAGTCCGCGTCCAGATAGCGGGCTTCACATGAGGCAAAAGGAGAGGCATCTCCCTGAAGCACGCCTACTCGACCATTAAGGGAGTATTTGAGGCATTGGTGGTATGACGAGGGAACCGCCGCATGAAGGTGGAGCCAGGGCCTGCCCATCAATGCGTTGTACGCAGTGTCTTGAGAGACTACCATGAATTCGGTGTTGGAAACCAAGTCACCGAACTGGGTCTTCAAACGTATCTTGCCGACCGGGGTTTTCTCGGTGCGGTCGTACCCCTGGATCCTGAGGTCGGAGTGAATCAAGTCATCCTCAGACAACCCCAATCTCCGGAGCGTCCGAGTGGGAATCAGGTTAATCCCAGACCCCGTGTCGACAAGACAGCGCCGGACTTCAAGTCCATTGAACTGGCCGGTAACATACAGCGGATGAATGTGCCCCTGTATAGGAGGGTCTTCATCCTTACCAGAAAACGAGATAACTGCCTGACATTCGGCGTCCTCAATCGTTTCGGCGTGAAAGGCCTCTGCAGCCGCAACCTCTGTCTCAAACTGGAGGGGGCTCTTCATGGCTTCAGAGAGTGCCTCGCGCATCTCAGATGACATGCGCAGAGCCTCAAGGATGGAGAGTCTCGCTGGGATGTCGGCCAAGTGCTTCAGGACATCATACTTTTTGGCCAAGCGCGAGCCCCTGGTTGCAGGAGGTTGCTCTGCGGTTGGAAGCGTGACGGGCCTTGCCGGTTGGGCCGGCGGCCGACTGGTGATTGGCGCATCTCGCTGTTCATTGGTTGAAGCCCGAGAAATGGTCACCGTACTGGGGTCAGGAGGCCGGGATGGACTTGTGGCAGGGCGGAGCTGATCGCGACGCAGCTGAGGCGGTTCTGCCTGATCCCATACCACAAACAGTGGCGGAGGCGAATCCGTCATCCCCGGATGGGGGGGCTGCGCATGCTGAGCTCGGTTTTGGGCCTGCTGCCTGGTCTTAGTGGCGTGCACGGCCTGGCTGGAGGTACCAACTGCTGTGCCCCGGCGACTCCTGTTGTTGCGGCTCCTCCGACGGTGGCGACGACCGGGGACACTAGGGAGGTCCACCTGGTGTTCTTCAACGTCGGGAACCGAAAAGGGATTTACCAGCTCGACGGTATTAACAGAAGCGTACCCAACACTGTAATCGGACGAATCATTCACCACTGGGCGGATCCGAGGAGGGATCCCCATCTCCGGGGGCATGAAATCGCCGAGAGTGCCGGATAGTGGCGGAACTGGCGGGGCGCGCTCTTCCTTCTTGCGCCGCCGCCGTTTGCTCTTCTTGGAAGAGGTAGGCTGGGACGACGATGCTGAAGCAGCACCCGCAGATTCTGGGGGCTCAGGCTGATTCAAGCGCGCACGGATGATTCCATGGGTGCGAATAATCGTCTTGCGGGCCATCCAGTTTTTATACTTCTGGGATCCGCGGTCAGAGACCAGCTGCCATTCGTCCTCGTTGCCGCTATCGTCATCTGATCCCACGAACACGCCCGCCACTTGTGCCGGAGCTGGGCCCAACCTGATTACATTGTTGTTAATCTGGTCTTGGAGCCAATCCTTAAACACATAGCACCGCTGGATGGTGTGCCCCAGGGCCCGATGGTAGGGGCAGTAGCGGGGGTTATCCGTGAGATGTGCCTCCTCCGGCCTCCAACACTCAGGCAGCCGCACAATCCTCTGCTCCATGGCGCTCCGGAAATAACCGGGGACCTGATCCTCGTGAAATGAGTAGGTCAGGTATCGCGGGCCCCTGGGAGCATGGTCTTGACGAGGGGCTGGAGGGGCCTGCCGAGGAGGTGGACCCTGATTATCTCGCCTGGGTTGTGGCGGTACATTACGCGGAGGGGCCGGCCGGTTCTGAGGCTGCCGCTGCTGGACCGGGAACTGAGCCCGTGGAGGCGGATTCCTGTGAGGCTGTGGAGCTGGTCTCACCGGCAGTAGCTCCAATGGCCTGGGAGCCTCTATCTGGGCGACAGCAGCGGGCTCAGCCCTGCTGGCTCTCCTTGCAGGAATCATAGGAGGCAGCGGGTGTGCCTGGCTGGCCTGTTGCAGGGCTTCCTCAAGACGTTGAGCTTTGTCTGAAAAGTTCCTGAACCCTCCGGGGTAATTCTGAGTGATCAGGGAAGGTACCAGCTCGGTCTTGACGTTCCCGACGCACATTGTCAGCAACTGCTCCTGAGTCAATGGCATGTCAAGGGAATACGTGAGACCCTTCCATCGGGCGACGAAGTCCGCGACTCGCTCGTCAGGCCTCTGCTTGCACTTGAAGAGGTCTGCGATACTCGTCTTCTGGGTCGTGGAACTGAACTGGTAGAGGAATTGTCTATGAAGGTCCTCCCAGCTAGTTATCGACCCGACGGGGAGCTGGCTGTACCAGACAAATGCTGGCCCTTCCAGTGTCTGAACAAAGCAGCGAAGCTTAGCGGCCTCTTGCTGCGCCGGAGTCCCCAACATAGGCCCACACCTCGAGTTGAAATGGGCCAAATGCTGTGGCGGATCTCCAGTCCCGTTGAAGGGGGAAAAAGTGGGATTCCCGAATCCCGGAGGCGCCGGCATATCATCCACCCATGCTGGGTATGGCTTGCCGTCCGGTGGGATTGCCACTTGCCGAGTCTCCAAGGCTTCCATGCGGGCGATGAGTGCCGCCATCGGATTGTCCGGACATGGGTTCCAGTCCTGGCGAGGATCTCTAACCATGAGCGCATTGCATGGCCCTTCAATCGGGTCGTCGACCGGGTCGTCGAACTCGGCAGCTCGTGGGATGGCGGGCGGAGCGGCCCTTGGGGCAGCGGGAGGAATCCGAGCGGGGTCTCTCAGGTAGTCACGCCGCTCGGGAGGGTGCGGTGAAACATACCGCGCCCTCTTACCATAGGCGATGGCCTCTCTCCTGTCGGCGAACATGCCATAATCACGGTTGCCCGGGAGAGCCTCATCGAGGGGTGGTAGTTCCTGTCCCTGCTGTCCTGGCCTAGGATCACCGTAGTCAGGCCGCTGCTCTGCAACATGCTCGGCGAGGAGCTGGTCAACTAGCTTCTTCTGCTCAGCAAGCTTTTGGCGTAGCATAGCCTTCTCGGGATCCTCATCTGCCCTCTGCGTGGAGGCAGATGGGTCGGCGGGCTTTATAGCCTCGCTGTGCTCTTTACCTTTACTGACGTTTCGGCTCAACGTCAGTGCTTCAGTGGGTGCGGGGAGTCCCAGGAGGTTCCTCTGATGACGAGTAACTCTCACCGATGGATCCAACAACGGCTTGTCTTCGGGGGGAAAGCCCCCGTCGAGATGTTCCAAACCGTTCCCCTCCCCCGACAGGTCATCCATGTTGACTGTTTCCGTCCCTGGGGATGTGCCCTCAGGGCCGCCCAGTGAATCGGGCTGTCGGCGAATCGCACTGAAGCGTAGGGCAGCGTACTGCCCCCATCCACGGATATACACGTGGGGAGTGGCTTCCTCGATAACCTTGCGGAGTACTTGAAAACACTCAACGCATCGTTGTTGGAGGGCCTCGTGGTGCCCAAATGACCTGGGGTGCCGAACCGCGGGGAGCGTGGCCAGGTCAATTTGACGGCACTGCTCACCAATATCCTCCAGGTGTACTTGACTCCCGGGGTATGGCATTTGTAGGCGGTGAAGACGGGAGTGAGTCTCCCGGAGAGTTCGGCAGAAGCATTCGAACTCATCCGGGGAGAGCGATTCAGGTGCATCAAAGTCCGGTCCTGCGACTGGCCAAAACTTCTCAGGGAAGTGGCCCTCTGCAAGGACGGTCCAGAAGCTCCACGACTCAAACTCGGGACCCAGGTATCCTTGGTCCTCTTCAATGGCTGGGAACGGACGGGGAACCGGCAGTGGTGCCGAGGCGGGCCGTCGGGCCGACGGGCTGGCCGGCGGTGAATACGGCGAGCAGGCCGATTGGCCTCCATATCCCGGGCCGCCCTCTGAGGGTGGCGGTGCCCTGGCTACCACATCACGATAGGACGGGCCGGCGAGCGAACATCCTGCCGAAGCGTCGGTGCTCGCCGAGGGTGCACTAGATCGTGGTTCAACCATCGGTCCCCAGAAAAGGTCTCCGGCTTCTCCGATCGAGGCAGAAGGCGCTTCCAGAGGGGCCGGTACCAACCGCAAGCTTGATCCTTGGGGGTCTACCAGGCCCTCGCTACTCCGGATATACCTTCGGAGAGAAGTGGGGATCATATCGATCTCGCTCTCGGGGAGTACGAGGCTGACGTGCCGCATTCCTACCCCTGCCCCTGACTGGCGGGATTGGGTGAAGGGCTCTGTCGCCGAATCATACTCCGCCTCTGAATCAGAGAAGCGAACCGGTCGGATCTCTGTCCAGAATTCCGCAACATTCTTCCCTCGGCGTCGACGCCTTGCCTTCCTGCCCCTGGGTGGTTCTTCGGGGCATGGCTGATCTCTGTCCTGGCGTCCTCCGGCCGCACTGGTGCTGGGGCCAAGAGGACTGGAGACCAAGGTGCGAGGGGCACCGGGACAGATATCAAAGGGGACGCGGGGAGAGATGATTCCGGGCAGGCCTCCGGGCCGGGATCGGAAGGTGGGATGACCCATGCCTCCTGGATCGGCCACACGGAGTAGACCCTGTTGGTGAATAGCGCTACCGCGAGGTGGTCCGCAGTGGCTATTGTCTGTACCAGCAACCGGGAGAGTCAACCCAACCTGCCTTTGGGGCGGTCGGGGCCTCGATCCGGGTCGGGCATAGAAGTTCCCCTGCTCAGGATGCGCAGGGGCCTGGCGACTGGAGCCAACAGTGGATTGGGCCAATGCGGCCGCTGTTGCTAGGGCCCCAAGGTGGGCATCCTCTTCCGCTCGAGCCCGACGTTGGTGTCGGGACAAACGAGTCGGGATGAGCGGTGCGGGCAGGTGGAGAGCCCGCTCTTCGACTTGAGAGGCCTGGCTGCGATGTCGCCGTGGCCTGACAGGATCCCTCATCGCGGATCCCTGGAGCGAATCCCGGATAGGGTGGTCCCGGGCATCTTCCACCTCATCCGCATAGGGGAAGGAGTTATCGGAGCGCTCCAGGGATAAACTCCCAAAGCGGTTGGACGTCGAGGTAGGCAGCGGCGCCTCCCTGCGCGGCCCTCGGGGGCGGAGTTGGTGGTGAGGTGCAGCTCCCTCGAGGTCTAGGCGAGCCATGTCCCTGGTGGAGATGACTCCCTCTTCCTCATATCTCCGCACCAAGTTGTTGATCACCCTTCTTTGGATGACCTCCGAGGGGGAGAGAGGGTGTGGTTGCCCCACAGCTGCGGCTGCTGGCACGGCTGTGGAACGGGCGGGACCGCGCGGAGTAGCCGCGTCGGTGTTTCCTCTACCCCTGCGCCAGTGGGCGGGTGGCGATCGGGCACTGGATTGGGCGACCTGATTTCTGAAAGCAGGGAGAAGAACCCATTAACACTGACAGGAAAAGGAATCGACAACCAACCATTAGTGCCACGACGCCTTCCGTGGGGGGGACCCAGGCCCTCGACGTCGCGAGACGGAGTGCCCGAGTTCCCTCCCTCAGCCCCTGGCGGGTAAAACTGAATGCTCGGTCGAGCAGCATGCTGGTCTTCCAACACCTCTGAAAGCCATCGAACTTCGTATTGAGGAGAAGAGATTCACGTCGGGTTCACCATTTTTCTGTTTCGGTGCGGATGTGCGTCGGGTTACGCTGTTCCGCCAGGACGCGTTCGCGCGTGCACCCGTCAACCCGAGGGGATGGGCGCGCGGCTTGTGGTCCCGCAGTCCCGCTTTCCAAGGGCGGGCGACATTCGTCCCTTATTCAGGGGAGTCTGCTCCTTGATCGAAACTGGGATGATGGGACGTCGGCTCCTCCTTCCGTGGACGTCTCTTCGGAACTCGTCGCCTAATCCGGGTCTCCCTCATAGATTTAAGAATGTTCGTGAATCTCGTTCCCGGCGCCATGTCTCCATGGACACCGGTTAATTACGCTGCTTCCGCCCGGACGCTCCAAGGAGTCTGGTCGGGGCAGCAACCTGCGGTGAGGAGACCTGGTGGCTCTGGGTGTCGGGGGCGTGCCTTAACACGGCGACTATACATGTCTGCCTTCCGTCCCTAATAGGGCTTCTCGAAGGCGCGATGGCCTGAGGCATCCCGCGCTGGGTACGGGGAACTGCGTTGCCTGAGGTTTTCCTCAGCTTCCCATGTTTAACACGGGGTATGCCGGGAGTTTAACGTCCAGCGGGGACGGCATCGGACTGATCAACATGAGAAGTGGATCAGATGACAGAACCTCTTGCGGGGAACCTCCGACGCTGGGGCCAGCACATGGGCGGCTTCCCGAGTGAAGTGGAGTGGAATGGAATGGCATGACCCCACCGGGATGTGGCGGCCCGGGTAAGGATCAGGATGGATGATGGAGTGAAGAGCTTGGACCCCGTAGGGGCTTCCTACGTACCGTGCGTTAGCGCGGATCAAAGTCAGCGTAGTTCGGATATACAGTTTAACGTCATGTTGGACGTCAGCAAGCCGACTCACAAAGAGATCGAGGCCGCCGGGCGGAGGATTGAACCGAACCACCTCGCACAGAGGGGGATGGAACGGCCGGGTGGATCACAGTTTTACATCATGCTGGACGTTGGAAAGCCGACTCACAAGGAGATCGAGGCGGTGGGGAATCACAATGGAGATACACACGTGCAGTCCCCCACAGAGGCGGATTCATAGGTGAATCAACACAAGTGTGAACACGGGAGGGGTCCACTGATGGACGAACTGACGTAAATACGACCGGGACGACCATGTGGTGGGCTTGAACCTCGGAGAGGCTTCCTACGTACCCTGTTTAGAAGAAAGGGATCAAAGTCCACGTAGTTCATTCTGTTTGCAACACTCTACCCCCGTGGGCGAAGGCCACTCCGATCCCGACATCCCTGCAGAAACGAGCGGGTGGGGGCCACATCCAAACCGGGGGGACCCTGCGTGCGAGACACGGGATCAGGTGATGCGGACTGTTTAACGTCTTTCCGGACGAAGTACAGTTTAACGTCGTGTGTTGAGGACGAAGCGGACGGTTTAGCGTCTTTCCGGACGAAATACAGTTTAACGTCGTGTGTTGAGGACGAAGATGCTTGGCAGTTTAACGTCTTGTAGCGCGGACGATGGTGCAGTTTAACGTCGTGCGGGACGTAAACGCCTGGCAGTTTAACGTCTTGCAGCGCGGACGTGGAACAGTTTAACGTCATGTTGGACGTATGCAGTTTAACGTCGTGCAGGACGTTGAAGCCGCCGATAGGTCCGTGTCACTTCGCGCAAGCCTGGAGGGCCGCACGGAAAGACAACGCACAGTGCGGGCACCCGGGATGAGGGTCATCGGGCGCCACGCAGGCGGGTACCCAAAGGGGGTCAAAGGGGGCGACCCTGGCGGTTTTCGCGCAAAAGAGGAGCTTTGCGCGCAATACCGCGGGTCGGCGCACAAATGGACGGGCTGGCGCGCAATTGGGCCTGCACTTTGCGCGCGAATGATAGAGATTGCGCGTACCGAGCTTCGGATAGCGCACGGGGGCAACGGCTCATTCTTTAATCGAATGGCCACTTTGAAAATGAGGGGTGCGCACAATCGGGTTGGATTGCGCGCACCCGGGGGCAATTGCGCGCAAGAGGCTTCTTTTGCGCGCAAATGCCTTTGGGAGAATATTTATTCAAAGGAAAGGAGCCAAAGGGATTGCGCGCGAAGGCGAACCCCAAGGCTTTCTTGCGCGAAAGAAAAGAGGTTACCTGAAGATCGGCATTGCGCGCGGAAGGAGTTGGATTGCGCGCACGAGAGACCTTTCGAATTCTGGCAACCTTCAAAACGTCGGGGGTCACCTTATATTTATAGGCAACCCCGGGCGCGGAATCCGGTTCGTGGGCGCGGAATTCCCTTCGCGGGTGCGGAATCGGGCCCGGCGCGCAAGGGAGTCGCGCGGGCCACGGGCGCGCAAAATTGCGCGCCGGCTCAGTGCATTGCGCGCATCCAGGGAGGTTTGCGCGTGGCTCATCAACTTTGCGCGCAGGTCTCCAAAATTCCGCGCAAGGCCTCCGGGCCCTCCGAAACATGCTTCCGACTCCAAATATGACCTCGCTTCCCGCATCCGGAGCTTCGTTTGGGAACAACGGACTTTTCCGGCGTCTACACACCCTTTCAGTGTTACGAATCTGTGGTATTGTGATTTACATTTTCCATTCCCCTATGTTCCGATTTATTCTAATTCCCCTGGCGTTACACCATTCATGCACAAGAGAACACTGGGAAAATGGTAATTTGGCTGTTCTGAGAGCTTCATTATCTAGTCTGGTCTCTACCATTTCCTCTCGGAAATTCAAACCTGTTGTTCAAACCCTGGATGCACGAAGCTTGGTTTTAACTCCTATATTTGGATGGGGTGATAAGGTGGTCATCCCTTATTTATCACATTGGGCCCAACCCACGCGAGCATAGGAAATGATCACTGGACACTCCAAAATTATCACGAGACTGCAATAAACCAATATAAATAACTGAACTCATGCATGCTATGGCATCAAACAATCAAATCATGAAAGTATGTTTGAGCGTTTGTAATCGTTACAGTACCTGAGGGTCTATTCCCCCATAGACGGGTTAACCTCTTCAAAAGAGCGTAGAAGCTCTTCCGCCCTTTGGCTGGTAGCATCTGGGATTTGTTGTCGCCTATTCAGCTCCCACCCCTCCTCGGCAGTGAGGGGGCGCAATTCATCAACCACAATCTAGGCCCTCTCTACGTCAGTCTGAATGACGACCATCTCCTCAATGGCTTGCTTCATGCCCTCTTCGGCCTCTTCCACTTGTGCCCTTAATCATAATATTAACTCATATTGCATGGTGAGGGAGGTCGAGTGCTCGTTCGCCCAACTCTACAACTAATGGACCACATCATCAGCCTCATGGAGCCTCTTGATGTTTACCACCTTCCTTTACTGCCAACCCACACAGAGGCCATGGTTATACTACCAAATCATTTCAACCATAAGATTTTAGACGATCATGTGAGGACGCAGGGCATTCACTCCCCCAACACACAGTTCGCGTAGTCGAAAGATAAGTCTATCCATACCATTTAGCCATAGTTCTTGGGAGTGTCATCAATGAAGTGCTTGATCTGCTTCCATGATCGGCAACAGACTATTCTGTCGTCCTCTACATCAGAGGTCATCTCATCCCAGTCAGCGCAGTTGGAAGGCTCATACCTAGGGAACGATCCCAGGAACTCTTCATTAGGGTCCACATCTGGTATCAGATCAGGAATGGTGGGAAATGGACTTTCTTATTGATCCTCATAATTGGATCCCACCTAAATGATCTCAGGAGCAACCCCACTGACGGTCCCACTGGTGATCATGAGTGCCACAGTTAGGTCAGTTTTGACCTCTGCCTCCACGGCCACTGGCATTCCCCTGGGAAGGATACCGCTAGAAGCCCTGACCAACCTCACCAAGGTGGCCCATGCCATTTGAAGAATTGTACACACCCAAAAGGGGGGGACATGAATGTTAGTTGGAATGGACAAGGGATGGTAGTCATGAAATTGGTGGAATGGACTTACATAGATCAAATTCCGGATCACGATATGGGGTTGATGTCATTGGGACACCAAAGCGTGGCCCCCCTGTATATGATCAGAAGTTCTGAAAGCTTGGAGGGGTCACCTCAGGTATCCTTTCCCCGCTGGATGTAGAAATAGATGTGGCGGTAGGAATAGATCCTGATGGTCCCATATCTGCATCCACTGAGGGAAGATAACATGTTCTATATATAAGACTCTCCTTCATGGTTCAGATGTTAGCAAGAAGTCCAGAATGACCTCAAATAATGTCTCAGAGAAGGGGGTTTCATATTTTTACCTCAAGGGACTCTGCGAAACATTCAAGATCTGATTCTTGATCTCCAACTTCAGCCTCATCTAACGGGCTCCCTCTCCCGGCCTCGTCTCCCCAGGAGGACTCTTCTGATTCATCCAGCAGAGGGAAGCGCTCTCTCAAATCAGTGGTCAACAACTACAGGGTAGTGGTGTGATCGATAAACACCTTGACTCGATCTTTCATTGGATGAGGAGCACCCCGGGAGTGCACGAAGTCTTCCAGATCACTCAGATATTGTTCTCCTTTATATTGGGACACTGAAAATTCAACCGTAATGGGGTTTATTCATGGTAAATCCATCCCAAGACGATTCATGTGTGGCCACAACTCAGACGGGCCAAGGAATTTCCTGTTGACATCCCAGATGTCCCAGGTATCCAGGAAGACAACATTCTATGGCAAGTATATATGGCGCAACCGCTTCCTCCGAGCCTGAGTAGGTATTCTACGGAATCCTCTAGGGGGCCTCCCCTATGGATAACATAGATCTTCCGGAATCACCGGGTTGTCTGCCGCTACCAGATCCGCTACCACTATTTCCCCCTCAATTATTGCGGGCATTGCCGCCACAACAGCCCCATCACTGCGGGATGCCCTTGCTGGCTTCAGGCCCCGGATCCGAGTTCGGGAAAGCTCACCATCACTAACTCGAATGGTTGGATGCTTCAGCATCTCCCCATGGTAGGCCGCCTCCCAGCTCTGGGGATATTCCTTTACCGGCCCGAGGACGACGGTCAGTGGAGGCAACTCATTACACATTTCCCATCTTCTTGTGTGAACATGAGCCACATATGCCTCATCACGAATGGGTTTTCTTCATAACGCACCTCCAGATAGACATGTAGGGTCAGTCGCTACATGCATTGGAATTTCCTTGCAAATCATTGTGGGGTATACAGCTCGCAAAGGGGCTCACGGTCCACCCTCTCCACCAGGACTCCACCTCGAAAGGATAAAAGATAGGCCTAGTGCTCTTCTGTCCCCCTGTCATCGTCACTGAATACCCCCATAGGCAACGTAAATGGGGGTAAATTGAATTCCTCCTCCCTCCACACCTGGTTCAGAACCGAAGGTGTGGTCAGCTTGGCTAGAAAGCTCCCAACACCGTTCAGGATTGATGGGTGGAAGTTTGAGCCCGAAGGAGAGATAGGGTTCAGGTTTTTGTAAAACCCCCTTATATGTGCCACTATCCACCCATACAGGAGGTTGAATGCCCCACATACCATATGAGGACTTTTCCCCTCACTGATATTCCACATCACCTTATACAGCTTGGTGAGCATAGAGATTCCAAGGTTGACCCGCCCTCCTATCGCCAATGTGGATGCCACGATAAATATGCTTGTGCGTACAACCATGCTTGTATCCCTCACTGACAGGATCCAACCACAGATAAGAGCTGGGATGAATGCTGCTAGCCTGAATATTGGTTATTGCTCAGTGCTGAAGCTGAATCCCCATGTCTGGCTGTTCTCCAAAAGCCACCAGTACGAGTGCTCCTTACTCTGAGCCCCCTTCGGGCAGGTCCGAGGCCTTTCCAGAAACTGCCTGTTTTTAGGAACATCAAGAATTGTTTAAACCACCGCCTGAAGTGGACATCCCTTACTTCTTCCTTGTCCTCCCTAGGAATAAGCTCCATCAATGACATCGCCAACCATGGAAATTTCTTTGGATCATCCCACACACTCACTAAGAGGAGGATTTCGTCGTACATCACCCCCAATATCGGGACCCCCAAGATCTGGTGGACATCCCACAAGCTGATACCAACCTCCCCATGGTGTAAGTTGAAGGTACTAGTCCTCAAAGACCATATGCTCAATAGCTCTGGAATAATCTATTCTGATTGATATATGTGGAATTGGGAGTCCCAGGCTTCCTCATACATACCCACTCTCCTCAGCTTAGCCCCAAACTCCTCACACAAGGCACCTACCCAATAGGCCCAGGCCCAATAATATGTGATGTTGTTGCCCTGGTACAGGTCCCTTTCCTCAGACCACCCCTTCCTTCGGTTCCTCAAAGTTTCCTTAAAAATTGTATGGCACAGAGGTGGATAAATCTATTGTAATAATTTTTTTCCGGTCATCATTATTGAGGTGGTTGTATAATCCATCAGCCTTGACGGGTGTGAAATCCTCTCGATCATGGTCATCAGCCGCCCTGAACCATTGACACTGGCTCAACGTGCTCCTGAAACAGTAATCTAGTTTTTCCCAACATCCTTCTGGGATGATGACGTCATCCCTCATCCCTAATCCATACAAAGTCAACCTATTACATAGCGGGTAGATCTTATGGATCTACGACAACAACTGCACCAGTGAATCATTTTCGGAGTGGCTCTGTACCAACTCCCCCAGACCCAGACTGTTCATCATCTCGTCCCTCCGTGCGGCATCCGCATGGACCCCCATGATACTTCTTGATGAGCCATTTAGTTTTGAAATTTGGGAGCTTTTCAGGTTGGTTCGCGAAGCTAGTTCGCATAGGACGTTCATGGAGAACGTTCGCAGAGAACATTCGCGAAGCCTATTCACGGAGCGCTTCCTCATCCTTCAATCGCAGAGTTGTGAAGCACTGAGACGTGAAGTCAAAGAATCACTGAAACAGCACGAATAATAATTCCCGATTTGTAGAGAGAAATCATGGATTATGTGAAGCTTCGCGAATCAAGAGCGCTAAAATCCAAAATCACAGAGAGGAAAAAAGACAAAAGAGATTTTGGGACCCCTATTTTTAGGCGAGGGACACCCAGAGCTTTGCACTGCATCTCGACTGAAGAGAGATTCATGGAATGTCTGGCTGGAGCTTCGCTTTCCATCTTGGAAAGCCCTCTTCATGAGATATATTCGTGAATGACCGGGGATTTTGGTGATCTACCCTCAGACATCGACCCTTGATTTCTCCGTGGCTCCAATTCTGAGGGGGGGGGGGGAATTTGTTGACGCCAAAATGTGGGGAGGAGAGGAATGATAGACCCGATGGCTACCTCATGAAGCCCCTTTGTTGAGTCCCCTTCGATGTTTGTGGCCCGCCACAGAGCAAGGAGGCGGGAAGCTCTGTGAATGCATTTGACATTCACATCCCTCCTCGGAGCAAAGAGGCGGGACGCTCCGCGAGCGCATTTGATGTTCGCGACCTGCCGTGGAGAAAGGGGGAGGGATGCTCTACGAATGCATTTGACGTTTGCGACCTTCTGTGGAGCAAGGAGGTGGGACTCTCTGTGAACACATTCAATGTTCACGACCCATTGTAGAGCATGGAGGCGGGATTCTCCGCAAATGCATTTGACGTTCGCACCCACCGAAGAGCAAGGAGGAGGGACCCTCCACGAATGAATTTGATGTTCGCAACCCTCCTCAGAGCAACGAAAAAAATGGATTCACACCATGTGAGTGCTACATCGCGGCTCCTCTCCCTTATAAATATTGGCCTCACCCATGACAAAGAGGGGAAAATACGACCACTCAACTTCCTAGCTTCCGAATCGGGAATCACCCTTCTTCTCTGAGAACCATGAGTTGTGCGAGGTACTTATTCTCTGCGAAGTGCCTCCCATTTGACTTGTTTTAACCCCCTATTTCGATAGCGATGCCTTTCACGGAGCCTAAGGGACTCCGTGAAGGAAGGGTATCCCCAAGGGGACCTGTGTCATCACAAAGAGTTTATGCTTTGTGAAACACCCTTCATGTACATGTGATCCACATGCTAAGGTAGGGTCATTGTACTTCGTGAAGCACATCGATTAACAATACATTACATCGTGAGGCACCATTGCTCAGCAAGGCAGTGCTCCGTGAATGCCTTTACACTTCTAGAAACACCTCCTATATTCACCTCTTCCCTATGCTTAGGCTGGGATGCTCCACCTCGTGAAGCACACCCCATCGCAAGTTCCCTACACCACATAGAGCACCCGAGCTTCACAAGGCCCCTTCCTATGAACCCCTCATATTTACAATTCCTTTTTCCATGTGACCCTCTAGGTTTGCACGATGTGACTTCAATGTCCCTTGGATGGTATTGCCCGTTGCATTGCTTTGCCCCTTGCTTCTTCTCATAGGCATGCCAACGGCTATTTCTTCTTCGCATAGCCACGCTAACGTGGACCCTTCAATGGTTCGCTCCATAACACCCCCTCACCATGGAGTTTCCTGTCTCATCTCTTCATCAAGGTGCAGAGGGTACCAGTTATGTAAGTCCATGGGGTGTGGAGTGAATCCACCTCGTCTGAGTGGTAGGATGCTAAACTTCCAAGCACCATCATCCTCAGCACATGATATTGAATTGTAACCTCACCCCGTGCCTCCCACGCGGGGTTCCCCCACCATGGATATTGTCTACACCTACTGGCCTCCACAGGGGATGATATCAAACTTATCAGAGTGGTTTCTATCCTTGGGGAATAGGAAACCACCTTGTTGTAAGCCCCTCGCTTTTCTTGTAGGAGGAAGCATCCCTTCCCCTCCTTTCTTCGGTGCCAAATCCCAATCCCACTGGGTTTTTTTGCCACTGGGCCTCCATCCTGGAGTACGTCCCAACTTCTCTTGGCTACTAGACATACATAAAACCCCTTATTTCCTCCTTGGGCCGCTAAATACGTGTAAGCCCCACTTCACCTCCCACGGACGCATCATTCGCGACATGAGCTTCAGGTCTCTGCTACCTCTTATTTCTCACACCAAGCATGACTCACCTTGGATTCAAGTGAGCAGCGACCATGACATCTTCCTTGATAATTCTAGAGTGTAAGCCCCATACCTCCTGAACTATGAGGTCTTTGATCCTTGATAAGGTAAGGTACTTAAGAAGCCCCAAAGTTGTTCAAGAAAAACACCTATTGGTCACTCCGACTCCCCTTCAAGTCGGTTCACCAACACCTTGGGTAGCCTAGAGTGTAAGCCCCACACCACCTGAATTGTGACGTCATTGATACTTACTAAGACAATGTACGTAGGTAGCCTCAACGAGGTTCTATCCCACCACCCCTTGGTCACTCCGACCCCATTCACGTCGGTTCACCAACACCTTGGTTAGCCTAGAGTGTAAGCCCCACACCACCTAAACTACGAGGCCTTTGGTCCTTTCTAATGCAAGGTACGTAGGAAGCCTCCATGAGGTTCAATCCAACAACCCATTGGTCTCTCCGAACCCCCACCACATTGGTTCACCAACACCTTTGGAAGCATAGAGTGTAAGCCCCACACCACATGAACTAAAAGGTCATTGATCCTTGCTAAGGCAAGGTACATAGGAATCCTCCACGAGGTTCAAGACCACCACCCATTGGTCACTACGAACCCATTCATGTCGGTTCACCAAAACCTTGGGTAGCCTAGTGTGTAAGTCCCACACCACTGGAACTACGAGGTCTTTGATCCTTTCTATGTAAAGGTACGTAGGAAGCCTCCACAATGTTCAAGCCCACCACCCATTGGTTTCTCTGACCCCATTCACGTCGGTTCACCAACACCTTGGGCTGCCTACAAGCGTAAGCCCCAAATGCCCCCCATGAACTACGAGTACATTGATCCTTTCCAAATCAAGGAATGTAGGAATCCTCTATGAGGTTCATGCCTAACATCCACCTGGAACCCAGGTCCTTATTCACATCGGTTCACTGACCCCTACCCCTATCTGAACTACATAGTCTTTGATCATTTCCAAGGTAGGGTATGTAGGAAGACTCCATGAGGTTCAATCCCATTATCCACCTGTTGTCCCAACTATATTCACTTTGGTTCTCCCCCATCCAACGGTAAATCTTTGTGACCCCATCCAACGGTAAGCCATTGCTCCCCATCCAGCGGTAAGCCATTGCAACCCCATCCAGTGGTAAGACGTTGTGACCCTATCCAGCGGTAAGCCATTGTGAAACCTCAATCAGTAGTAAGATGTCATCAGAGGAACTACGTGGACTCTGATTCCCTACCATAGAGATATGTAGGAAGTCTCTTTGAGGTTCAATCCCAAATCCATCGTCATCCTCATGACGGTTCCATACCATTCACCACCCACTTCATTCAACCACTCCATAGTCCATCCCAATTCTTAACCGAGATTCCACATCTCGGTGGGATCATGCCACTTCATCCCCCATACCACTTAACATCATTCGGGCATCCAACCACACGTTAGCCCTGACATCAGTGTTCCCTCAAGCGATTGCACCTATTTCATCCACTCTAGTTAGTGTTCTGATCAGTCCAATCCGTCTTTGCTGGACGTTAAACTAGCAGAATACCCCATGTTAAACATGGGAAGTTGAGGAAAACCTCAGATACATGCCCATGGAATATAATTGCTCGCATTCATCATGGGATGCCTCAGGATTCTACGCCCTCGAGAAGCACTATAATAAGGGAATGAACCCAGACACGCTAGTGTTCCAACACCCAGACATGCCAGTGATGCCCAACATGACTACTCCGATGACTGAAGGTTGATTCCATGACTAGACACTTTGGAATATACTGATAGAATAAGTGTAATTAATTGGTCTCCATGAAGATATGTCGCTAGGAAGAGTTTCATGAACAGCGTCTTATGTCTATAACGGAGACCCGAACTAGGTAATGAGATCTGAAGAGGAATCCATGGAAGGAAGAACCTAAATCCCATATTCATGTTTCGATCATGGAGCACACATCCCTGAATAAGCGATGGATGTCTCCGGCCTTTAGAAAGCAAGAATGCGAGGCAACAAAACCTCGCCTCAAGTCCACGAATGAGACAGACGCGCGCGCCACAGTGAAAGCGTCAGAAAAATATATATCTTTAATAAGTATGTATTATATGACATAATAAATCTATTGGGGATATATATATATACATACATATTCTATATTCACTTAGTTCTATTCAATATGATATGAAAATGGAAACACCAGTTATGCGTACATATGGCCTACCATCTCCATAAATAGTGTTTCCCATTTCATATATATGTCTGTTATAAATATTTATATTATAAATATATATGATATATAAATAATGTTTTATATTTTATAAGTATTTAAATCCTGGTCTAAGTGATACAATCTACGGTAGCAAGTTAAAACACGTACAATAAAGAAAGCTATTATTACCCAAAATGTTAATTTAACAGGGAAATTATTATTAAATGGGAAATATAAAGTCATTAATGAAACATGTATGACATCATAAATATTAATATGGTTTCGGTATAATTTAATAACATACTACGGCCTTTATACAGGAGGTTAAACGTACCATCGTCTAAAGGAAGGTACAAGGTAAGGGTTAATTTCACAATCTCTTTATTATCCGAACTTGTTTTTACGTATCTACTGGGAAATATTTATTATCTGTGTCCATGATTCATAAAAGAGTTTTAAAAGGGATTATTTTTAAGGAAAATTTAACTAAATCATCATTTTAGATGTTTTAATGATTTATTCTTCTAAACCATTCTCATTAATTTTCTTGTTTTCAAAATGGATTTATAGATTTATTTATATGGACTTGAATGTTTTAAAATGTTAATTCATTTCAAAAGATTCAAAGTTGAATGGGACACTTCGATTCAGAACTATATTTTATATGACATCCTTTATATGAATTTTAAATGATTTTATGAAAAAATGGGTATTTCTCTCATACATATTTACTCATTATTTTCAGCTATGTCAACATCCTTTACAGGATATTAATCTTGATCAAGGTTGATTTATTATGGTACAAGTCTTCTATATTGTATTTATGGTTTTGTGATATGTTTTAAAATGGATGTGCTATTTTTATACCATTAATGGTTTATGGAAAAAGTATTGGCATTTCCAATGCTAGTTTTAATATGAATTCTTATATTATGTTTAATCCTTTTCATATGAGCAATTCATTGGACATAGTAAGTGATGGGTAAAGCCCAATATATCCCATCAATGCATCAGTAGGTCTCATGAGACAAACTAGTGTCTTGGCACAAGGCCTTGACAAAATCTTATTTGTAGTCTTGGCACAAGGCCTTTACTATGTGGTTATGAAGTCTGGAATTATGCATTCCATTATTATAAAAGTGGCTATTGATTTTGCATGGGATTATTTAACGAGTAGAATATCCATGTGAATAAGTAAATGGAATTTTTTGATTTTATCTTTTCCATATTATTCTGAATTTATTATTTAAAAGGATTTTTAGTCTTATACATTGCCTTAAATTTTTATGATTATTTATGAATGTTTTTTTCATATTTTTATCCTTACTGAGCATATGAGCTCACCCCTTTATATTTTTTATTTCCCCAGGATTCCAAGAAGTGTATTATGATTGATAAATTGGGTTAAGATAGAGGATTAATTTCATTATCAAAGGATCATTGATGTAGTGTTTTATTTTCTAATGTGTAATGTAACGTTCATGTATGTAATCTATTTTCCAAGACTGCTAAACTGATCAGTCTTTTAGGACTTGATTCCTTGAAATCATGCCAATGTATTAAAATAAGTCACCAACTCTGGGTAACTGGGGTTAGGGTGTTATAAAATTTTATGATGGAATGATGTTTATGAAACCCATTTTATACTTTGGGTTATGCTATGATGAATGATTTATAATTTTATAGAGCACATAAGAAGGATTTCATTATGAGATGGGTGGGACCTATATCTCCCTCCAAGTAATTTAGTAAATATTTATATCACATGAGACAGATATGACTGAAACAACAAGTAAATATAGTTTATTAATACAAGGCTATAATGAAAAGTATATCTGGTTTCATAAGACAGTGCTGGAATCGTATTAAATTTTGTTTAGTAATACAGGGATAGAATCGTAGTAAATTCGGTTTAGTAATAGAGGGCTGGAACGAGGATTGAACTCTATTTAGTAATGGACATAGTCAGTTATGGGGCTCTTGTAAATGAGCCTTGGCTAAAATAATTTTCATTGCTTATATGTTTTCCATAATTTCATTTTTATTCCAATTTAACTTTTTCATGGTTCATGATTCCTTTATTATTTATGCCCTATGATATGGCATGCTTTATTTCATTACTCAATATTTTTATATTTTGTATACATCGTATTATTTTAAAAGGTTACGTTCATAGTTTTTACATTAATATGTTCATGTTTTGTTTGAAATTTTTCATGTTTACCCTTACTAGTTATTTGGGATCACCTTTTTCATATTTTTACTTTTCCCCAAAATATAATCAATGGTTTTAAGTAGGAAAACTAATGTCAAATATCTATATGGGAAATGTTTAAGATATTTCACCAATTAGAATAATGTGTTCCAAGTTAACAAAGGCACTAAACCAATACCATCTTTGGGTTTCTATTGGTGTCATGAATTAATTATTCCGCAAAAGTGATGTAATTTCCATGTACATTAATCTTGGGTATTTACAATTCTAGTGGTAAATCATCTCATACAGAATGAAAATGTGCTAATTTGGTATTATGATCAACAATAACCCATATTTCATTATTTATTCTTGGATTATTTGGTTACCACATGAAAAATCCCACCATAATATCATCCCATTGCGACAGAAAAATTGGTTGAGGATGCATGAATCCTCTTGGATGTTGTCTTCTAGACATCACCATTTGAGAAACCAAACTTTCAGACACATTATCAGAAATCTCCCTCTTTATGGTGTCTTGCCAAAATATATCTTTCAAATATCTATGCATCTAGGTTCTACCATGGTGTATTAAGAAATTTTATCTATGTACATCATATAATAGTTTTATTTTTAGCACAAGAATTGATGGAACACAAAACCTCTTTTCAACTTTCATAACTCCACTCTTATAAAAAAAGTCATCTAATCTCCCATCCTTAATGGATTTAATATTCATCTCAATATTCCTATCATAAAAATGAGTGATTTTATCTTATCTTTGAATGATGGTTTAGAAATAATTTGAAAAAGAGTGTTGTTTCATCTTCCTTAACAATTCAAATATCCATGACTACTATATCCATGAACACATTATCATTCTAAATCGTAATTTGGGATAGAAGTCCATGATCTTTCCTATTTAATGCATATTATACCTTATCTTCCTTTCCTAGTTGGTAGTATATTGAATAATCATAATCCGTTAGTAACTCTAGCCATCTCCTTTATCTCGTGTTGAGTTCATTCTGTGTATAAATGCATTTAAAACTTTTGTGATCTGTATATATCTCTCATATTTCACCATAGTTATAGTGTCTCTATATTTTCATAGAAATGATTATGGATGCTAAATCAAGATCATGACTTGGATAATTTCGTTCATTTTTCTTCAACTAGCATGATGCATTAGTAATAACTTTATCATTTTACATAAGGAAACTACCCATTCCATTCATTTATACAACACTAAATATCACATACCCAACATATCTATATAGAAGAGTCAAAATTGTTGCATTGAAAAATCTACACATCAATTGATCAATATATTCTATACATTATTTTGTCTATATGAAATTATCCACATTATGTGTGAGCTTGGTTCACAAGTTTGAAAATAAGGAAAACCTTTTTACAAAACACCGATAGTAACCTGCAAATCCAATAAAACTACATACCTCTATTTTTTTTATTGGTATATGTCGTTATTTGATTTCCTTTTACTTCATAGGATCAACTAAGATTCAATATTTAGAGACTATATGGATAATAAAATAAACTATTCAAAAACAAAATTCACTCTTACTAAACATACCATATAACTCTTTTCTTCAAAGTGTCTCTAGAACAACCTGCATGTGGTTGTCATGGTCCCCATAGATTTTGGAATATATCAATATTTAATCAATAAATTCCCAAAAACATATCAGGAAGATATTCCATGAAATCATTATCTATAATATCCATGAAAATATAAGGTGTATTAGTTAGTCCAAATGTAATTAATACAAACACATAATGTTCATACTCGGTTCTAAATGATGTCTTCAGAATATCTTCCTTCCTCACGCACAATTAATGATAGCCACATCAAAGGTCAAAAATTGATAAATATTGACCTCCATGAAATTGATCAATTAGATCATAAATGTGAATCAAAGGATACCTGTTCTTTATTATAATAACATTGATTTCTCTTTAATCATTTCACAACCTCAGGGATCCATATTTCTTATTGAAAAAGTGAATAGGTTCTCCCCATGGAGAAACACAAGGGAGAATAAATCGATTTTTACTAAATTCCTATAGTTATTGCTTCAACACCACAAATTTCATAGTGACCATTATATAGGGTGTCTTTGATAATGTTTTTTCACTAAGAATTAAATCAATAAAGAAGTTGACTTCCTTCTCTAGAGGATGTCTATGTAAATCCTCTAGAAATAACTAAATATATTACTGCATAATTGGTACATACTCAATTTGAATATTAATTTCCCCTTGCCAAGATGTTATTTTCTCTACCACCACTAGAATTTCATTTTGTTGAGCTAGAGGAGGTAGATCTGGATAATAACTAGATGATAACTTTCCATCTCTAAAGATAAGGGATCATACATCTTCCTCACACATTCTAATTTCATTATTTTTTCATTATATTTTTTCCATATATTTAGTAATCTAGTCCATAAAAAGGATTCTATCAAAATCAACCATAGTTATGATGATAAGGATTAAAACTGAAGAATATCTATGTGTCTTAAAGGGGACTAACCAAGACATCTTAGCATCAAGGATACTTCACATAGTAGTTTTCACTGAGAACTCCATTACTAAAAAATAAGATTAATTTTTAATTTTATTGGAAAATTGGGAAGATATTAATTAATGCATTGAACCCGAATCAAATAAATCATTGGAAAATTTCGAGGAAATTCATAAAATACCAACTACCACATCCTTAAGAACATCAACTTCCATATTTTTGATCATATAAGAAGGGGCATATCCCATTGGCCTCTTTAATTTTATATTACCTTGAAGCATGGGACATTGATTTGAATAATGACCCATTTCATTGCAGATGATGCATTGAACATCATTTAATTTTTTCCTCCAATTTAAGTCAATATCTGAATGATCCTTTTCTATTCAATGAAAGAAAACTTCCATTCCTTTCAAGCATTTCCCGTGATGATTATTTCCAAAATTTTATAAAAATTAAAATTTCATTATTCCATTATTCTTACTTGATGATTAAACCTATTAATGGTTAAGATAATTTCTCTTCTTACCTTGATTTCCCATGAAAAAATTATATCGAGTAAATTCTTTCTCAGTTTTGATGGAACTTAATACAATTTCATCATTCAATGAAAATGTTTTCAAAGAGTTTTTCTTCAAATAAATAGCTTAATCCCTTCAAAGAAATGATAAATCTCATTTTATGAATCATATTTGTAATCTGTAAAATACCTAGATAATGTTGTGATGGTAGCATCATACTCTGTACCACTCTCATATTCCCTTTTCTATAAGATAAATAATTTTATCTTCATTTCAGTTCATTGATCTGGAGGAAAGTATTTGTTGATGAATGTTTCCTTCAAAAGTCCTCAATTCCATGAATTCTATTACAAATTTTATCTAGGTATTTTGGGTCAAAGACAACCATTGATCTGTATCACACTTGAGAGAATATACTATCATTACTACCTTTTCGTTTTC
Source organism: Viscum album (assembly GCA_963277665.1). Lineage (NCBI taxonomy): Eukaryota > Viridiplantae > Streptophyta > Magnoliopsida > Santalales > Viscaceae > Viscum > Viscum album. The sequence goes on along the minus strand of OY728123.1, from coordinate 1,038,373,104 downwards.
TCTGCATCCTAATGCCATAAATATCTTTTAAAGGGACTTAATCCACTACTCAGCTACCACTGTATTAGTAGTCACACTATAGGATGTTGGATTATTCCACATTAAACAATTCATCATATGTATAAAATGAATTTTATTCATAACCTATGTATGTTTTCCTAATATGGGCATGATATGCTTATCTCAAACACTAACTGTGACCAATTTCTCAGTAGATAAATCACTTCATTTTACATGGGTATTTATTCCTTCCCTTCTATTAGGAACTATTTATAAATAATTGAATACACAATACAAGTTTATGAATCATAATGAATAATTTCAAACTATAAAAATAGTTAATATAAATTGAAAATTTTTATGTAGTTAATCTCATAAATATGTTTTCTATAGGGACACATTTACCTGTAAATAATTCAAAAAGTTTTGTAAATAAAAATTTTATTATCCTAAGAATATGACCATGGAGTGTCAAAATAGGTGTGCAGTAAGGACCATTTTCATGTACCAGGTTACCCAGAGTCATGTTCGGGACACCTTACTAGAGTTGTGACCCCTAGGTACATCTGTTCGAAAATTACATCAATATGTAGTATCCATATAGGGATGTATTTTTAGGAAATACCCACATAATCTCCACCTTAAAAAAATTCTAGGACATCATTATTTTCTTATACTCAATGTTTATTTAAGGGTTCTATTCCCTAAACTATCTTCTACATTTAGTTCTTATGGTTTCTACTAAACATTCAATAATACCAATTGTAATAACCCTGACCCTAGTATCCTAGAGTCAGTGGTCATTTTATTATAATGGAATAGATAAAAGAGACCACATCACCAAGGAAATATCATTTTAGTCACCATTAAGATACTATATACATAAATATTATCCTCATTAATTTGTTAAATAAACATATTACAAAAAAAAATAAAATAAATCACTTCTTTCCACTTATTCAAACATCCCATCTCCACAATCTGGGAAAAAAATCAAATGAAAAGGTGAGTTCAAACTATAAGTAAGGGTTATATATATATAGGAATCATCAATATATAAAACCTGAATAAAAAAATAAATATAATCAATATTTCATAGTTAATAAATGAAAAAAACACAACATAAATAAATTGAGAATGAAAATGCATCCCTAGATTTTGTCATAGTGATATCCTCAAAGAAAGTAAAAAATAAATACTAAATAAAGAAAATTACTATTATTTGGATGTAATGTATCTATAACATGAACCATAATACCATCAATATGGTTTATTTATATTGTTATATACCTATCAGATTCCGTTTGGAAATAAATATGAGTGGTTTGTTGCCAACTGGTTTGTCTCATGAGACCTGTTAACGCATCAACGAGAAATTTTTTTCCCACCCATCATTGAATGTCCAAATAAATTTTTTATTAATATATTCAATTACATAAAAATACTAATTTTTGATATCCTTATTGAGTAGAGGATATATATTCATCAATACTTATTTGTATTTTGTAGAGGATATAGATTCATTAATATTTACTGAGTTAAATCAACATTCAAAATAAACTGCACATGTAAAATTGAATGAAACCTAAAAAATAATCATATCCATGATAAAATAATATTTTTATTTAATTGTAATATATTTTAAAATGAAAAATTCCCTCAAAGGGGTGTTATATACACCACATAATAATTATTTGGTTCATAATACCATGTAAGATTCAATGAAATGGAAATTGAGATGAAGTCTTTTACCTATGATTCAATGTGTTTCAAATTTGTTCAAAAATCATGTATAATGGTTTATAGTGTGTTATTAATTTATGATAGAACTATATATGTATTTATAACACCTTATATGATCTTATTATATCATTTTTAATAATATTTAAGTATTACCATTGTTTCAAGTGTTAAGTGCTTCATTTTCCTATCCATGTTTTGTCAGGCAATTCATTTTTGTATGAATATGATATATTTTATTGATATATAGAATGATATTAAATTAATAAATATTACATTTAATTATCATATAAATTTTATAACCATTCTTCAACAATTTACATGGGTAATTAATCTCTCTGCATCATGGAGACGGTAGGCCGTACGTACACACAAGCAATATAATCATTACCTTAATAGTGGAATGGAAAATATTTGGATGATATATTAATGAAAAAGAATCAATATAATCTAATAATTTTAATTAATCCCTTTTAGCCATCATTATACCCATACAAATAAAGTATTTATGAAAAACAAATTACAACACATTGTGGAGACGATAAGATGTATGTAGGAATGCATGGTGATATTGTTTTTTATAGGATGGATAAATGTTGGAATATGGTTTCCCTGTAATTATAATAAATTAAAAAAATAAATATGATACTGGATTTTTTTCCTTAATATTGAAAAAATATAGTTATATGACGTTGATAAAGAAACGACGATAAATGATTTGGTAAAATAATTACCTCTTCTTTGGGTGTCTCATTTTGATTTCCACAAATGTACTTCTTAGGTTAGATTTATGGACATTGAATGACCTCTAGAATGAATATAATTATGTTGAGATGTTAAATATTATAGTTTTGGCTGAGACAAAGGGTATTAGACGTGTGAATAAAGGTAAATGAGAGGTCCAATTTTATAGGACGGGGGGGGGGCACTTTAGGAAACTCCAAAACTATTAATTTAATATAAATTGATTTTTTATTTAAAATAAATCCAAAGTGATTTATTGAGAATATATGATGAGTATGGGTTGAAATACTCAAAACCAATTCATTTTAGACTTTTTAGGTCACAAATGTAACACAACCTTTTGGCTTTAACCCATAGTTAAACATTTTAACTCTTACCATGACAAAATTTCTTTTTTCCATTAGAGGGTTAATATAGTTAATATAAAATATAAAAATAACTCCAATTGGATTATTTATGACATATATAACATTATAATAGTTGGTTTTATGAAATATCTTTTTTATGAATTTTATATCATTTAATAATATATTATTTATTTTAAAATCTCATTTATGTCTATTTAGACAATATTTATTACTTGACTTTTTAAAAACACATAACAACTTGATTCCTTCAAAAAAAGTACATTAAATAATCCAAAACATGTATGTTAATCCAAAAAATTCATGTATATCATAAAATATCTCAAATTATATTTATCATAATATCGTCAATATCATTTATTTGATATTTCATTTAATTAAACTATTACTACATTTTCATTTGAAAGCATTCAATTAAATTATTTAACAAATAAAAATTAAAAATAAAATATCACGATGAACATGAAATTATTATATATCAAATGAATTTTTATAGTATAATTTATCTTATGTATATCCCTCTATTAAAAAATATTTAGTTTTTAAAATTATAATTATGACATTTTAAACTTATCTTTAAATAAAATATTATAAAAGTCTTATTCTTACGAATGTGGGTTAAAATGGTCATAATTTATTCCTAAGGATGCATTCGTTAGAAACCGACTTATCTAATAAAGTTAGGATGTGTTTTAGGGTAAATCTTAAATATTATAATATTATTTTTACCTTTAATTACCATATTTTCCATTTACCGTTGTAAATAAATAAATGTTTACTAAAATTAATATTCACCAAAAAATTATGTTGATAATATTAGATAAAAAATTTAATTCTATGTTTAACCAAAATTGATCATTTTTCAATATCCAAATCATAGAAATGGAAAAGATGATTTTAATGCTAATCCTGCAGAAGTGGAGAGATTGTGGGTAAAAGGGTTGTTCAAAAGTACAATAAATTTTTATATCTAATTTCTATATAAGAATAATTATAATAACCATAATTGAATTAATATATGTATTATTTATCTATTTTTAATTTGAAATAAAATTAATGTATTATAATTATTTATATGAAAAGTCTGGTTTTTAACTAGGATGCAGTATTTTTGACTATTCATCTAAAATTGAAACTTTTTAGAAAATACCAAAAAATCAATTTAAGATACTTTTGATATTCTAGATTAAAAAATAATTTATGTTTTAATAAAATAAAATTTATAAATTTCATAATTTGGATAATAATATTCCTAAAAACTTTTTAAATGGCTAGTTTGGTTGATTATGGTGTGCTCAAACTCGGGTTTTTTTTTGTTTTGCAAGCTGTTAAATTTATTTAAACAAAATTGTATCATCGAATCTTAGGGTGTTACATGCACTACTGGAAGGATGATTTCCCAATCCTAATCATTGAACAGTTTATCTTTGAAACAACTAAATACAAGTATCAATCTTTCATGGATTACTATTAGGGATACAACCAAAGCCGAATAGCCTAAGAAGATGAAGAATCCACTACCTTTAAGGCCCAATGGAGTATTTTCCTATCCGATAATTCCATTTTTCTTGAATAATTTCATATCTATATACCAATTCTCTATGCATCACATCGTTAAACACTTCCAATGAAAATTCACCGAATACTATGTTGAAAACAAGGTAGTTAAATATTGAAAAATATCGCACCACCTACAAGATCTTGAAACAATATTTGAAATAATATGACAACACAACCTCAAAATGATCCACATGAAATGTGTTTTTGACATTATGTTGTGGGTATTTCGTGGAAATTTCATATTCCATTGTAGAATCAATGTCGGACCCTATAAGAATATGGATATCCTTTGAGTATCACCTCCTCAAAACCTCACAGAGTCAAGAGGACATCAGGGGAACATATCCAACATCTGAGGCTTCATATCCAACCTTATAGTCAAATTTTTTCCCTTCACCAAGCTAATGAAAAAAGGGATACATTCGAATGGAAAAATATTGTCCGGAAGTGTTCAACAATATCATGAAATACATATTCAGTCCTCCACTTTTAATTTCGCCTATTGAAGGAAGAAAACTATTTTTTTGTGAATCACATAGAGAAAAAAATAGATACCTTCTTTGAAAAAAATAATGATACAATTAGAAAAATAAAATCTATTATATCAGTCAAAACATTATCGACTCTGAGACTGGTATTAAGATATTGAGAAGAGCTATCTAGTGCTAATATTTACTATCCAAAAATAGAGACAATATCTATAGAACAATAAGGTCTATTTGGGCCCACACAGTAAAACAATGAAATATATCCTCAACCATTCATTATTGGCCTTGCATCTACCATGGCGGGTGGTCATCCTAAAGTTGTCTGTAATCCAGTTCATGCCTTAGAAATCAATCAATGGCAAAACATTATCTAATTTTCTAGTTGATTACCCCTCGGAAAAAATGACTTCAATTTTTATTAAACAAACTAATGATGAGTTTTCCTATGTTCAATAGGACCCCGATATATGGGAGATTCATTTTTACAGTTCTCCTAGAAGCCCAACATGGAATAGATTGGAAGACCTCAGGCTCCAAAAAGTGGATATGGGAGTCATAATCATATCTTCAATAAAGGCAGTCATTCTTTAAACCATCCTAGCATCAGAGGGGTTCACAAACAATATAATGGAATATCAATCTCTCATTAGAGGTGTTACACCCCAAACATTTTATGGTATGTTTATCTTCAAAAAATTGTATTCATTAGATTGCTTATATTTCATGAATCGATGACACTCTATGGAACAGAACTTGGTTACATATTGGAGATAGCCAAAACCTAGCCATTAAACTTAAATTTTGAAGCTCTATGATTTGAATTTTAAAAAACTAACATACACAGTTGTGTTCAAGATGATAGTTAGAGTTTGATAGAATGAACTTACTTTTCAGTGAATATTAACCTACCCTTATGAATATTAACCTGCCATTATGAATAGTAACATACCATTAGGAATAGTAATATGACTCTTATGAATGGTATCCATACCCATGAATGTATAATTAAATTTAGGCACCTATAAAAAAGATAAATATTTTAAGTGTTTATATATTTCTATTAAATAATGATTTAATTAAATATTTAATTAATCATATTTAGAACATTATTTTTTAAAAATGGACTTCATTTTTGGATTCTATATTTCTAAAAATTTTAAGGGTAAATTTTTGATATTTTTCTAAAATACTTGATTTTTGGGTGAATAGTAAAATACATTAATTTACCTTATAAATACATAATAATTAAAATTAACTATTCCTAGAATCATGAGTGATGTAAGAACCCAAATCTAGAACTCACATTAATATATTACTATTCTTGGGCATGGAATACACACTATTTCATGTCTTGAGAGGAAATAATAAATTAATGATCATAATATTACGAAAACTCCTCTCCCCTCCACTATATATACCACCCCTCACCCCCTCTTCCTCCCACATCACTCAGGCATCAATCCTTGCCTAAATTGTAACACCCCAAGTTTCCACGATAAGCTTCTCTTTCAATAATTCAATAGCTTGCATTGTACGCATGTTCGAGATTCTAACACACTGTGACCAATCAAAGTAGTAGTTATAAATAGTAATACCCAGTTTTTGAAATTAGATAAATTTTATAATTCAAAATGGACTTCATTTTTGTATTCGGAATATCAAAATTATCCAAAGTTGAATTTTTTGTAATTTTCTGAGAGCTTCCAATTTTTCCTGAATAGTGAAAAATACTTAAAAAATTTTTTTAATCAAAATAATTTATAGTGATAAATTATACTATTTAGTGGTTTTAAAGTATAATTATAATATATTTTTACCATTTTATCCCATGGTGGTCATTATAATTAATTTAACATTGAAATTGGACATAAACAATTGTCAATCTTTTGATATATATTGTTTCTTAAAAACACGATATTTGTTGTGACATCGATAAATAATTATAAAATTAATTAATGCAACTTATATGTTTGTTATTTTGTAAAATAGACATCATTTTTGAATTCGGAATATCAATTATAGCTTAGGGTGAGATTTTGGCATTATTCTGAAAAACTTCAATTTTTGATGAATAGTGAAACCACAAAGTGGTAGTTAAAAAACTGATTTTTCGTTTAAATGAAACATCACAACTTCTGTGATTTGAATTTCAAATATCTGACATACCTGGTTGTCATTAGGAAGTAAAATGTGGTTCAATGGGATTAAAATAATTATCGGTGAATAGTAAATTTTAAGTTTAATTAATCGCGATTAAAGGTAATTAGTGAAATTTAAGGTAAAAATAATATTATAAAAATATGGAATGACCTTTACACTTGTCCTACCACTATTTTATGTGTCATGGCCGACCAATACAATCCATGGGTCAACTTGGGGACCCCATGGAGCCACTTTGGTAGGAAAATGACATGAATAACTTTTATTTAAAGTTAAAATAAAAATTTCACAAACATAAGTTGTTTTACAAAAAAAAAATTTAAATGGGGTTATACAAGTCATATTTTTGATTATAAATATTAATTAGAAATATAAAATGATTTACTACATCATGATATTATTTTTATTATTTTTAAACATTAAATAAATTAAATTATTTATGACGCCATGATGATGTCGCGATTACCTCATTAATTAACGATTTAAATAAAATGAAAATATAATGTAAAATCCAAGGATTACACTCGTCCAAAGCCTATTGGATGGGTATATTTCGAACCCTTATCACCTTATCCTTGAAATATATATTTGTGGGACCTCTAAAATCCGAAAAGTATCTCATAATAATGTAACATTTCCTTACTTTCCAAGAGTGCCCCTCCTCTCCACTTATAAAAGGCCCCCACCACTACCACCTTACTCACACCTTCAAGCCATTTGGCTCTGCCAACCTCTGCCGAAATACTCTCCCAACTTCCCTCCCTTACTCCTAGAAGCCTAACTTTGGGCAGAATTCTTCCCAAGGAAGCCTTTGGCTCAAATAAAAAAAGAGTTACCCGATTTTAAGGTAATGTGTTCTCCAATGTTATTTTGTTTTAATTTGCTTCTCCAACCCCCTAAACTCTTTTTATTAATTTATTTTGTAACAACAACAGTATACTCAATATACTAGGATGTTGTTATAAGAATTATTCGATCTACACTTACACACACCTACATATAATGGTTAAAGAACATACTGTTTCTGTGGATGGAGAATTTCTTCCTCACGAAATGATGATTGTTCAACACTCATATAACACCTTCAAATGTGGCCATTAAGATGCCACTATATTTATATATGATATATAATATGTTTATGTTTTACTTAAGCTTCTGTATTTTTCATTTATGGCATACCTTTATGGTTTCCATTATGGGTAAATGCGATATTTTCATTTAAGTAAGTACGGACTACCGCCCCTCAAAGTGATTTGAATCGTTAATGCCATATGCGGGATGTATAAAGGATGGATTAAATGAAATTATATATGATATTATACTGGAATTATAATACACCTTTATACTATTATGATTTCATTCCATTAAATGCGAAATAGAAATGAAAGTAGCGTTCATGCCTACATACGGCTTACCGTCTCCATGAACGGTGCATTTCATTTTTACCTCTAAATGTTATGTAATATTATAAATGAATGTATATAATGGATATATATTATATATATGATATCTACATAATGAATATTATTCTGGATATAATGGATATTTCACCACATGAACAACTTGCAATTATAAGAAGTTTATTTTTGACTCATGTACCTAAGATCGACAAAACGACCATTATAAACTTAAATAATTACATAATTTTCATGACATGGTAATAAGTGATATAAAAGGAATAATGAACTTGAAAAAGGTTCTTAAGAAGGTAGAGATTAACTCTAGTTTATTATTCAGGAGATCAAAGAACGGTTGAGTGAATTCGGACACGAGGTAAGGGAACTTCTTAACCCAATTTCCATTCTTTGGGTTAATCTCTTACTTTCAAATTATGTCAAGATATTATTATTTCCTATCTTGTATTTTTAATTTCTTATGTGTACTTATAATGAATACACATAATAGATATATTTTATAAAAAAAAATTATCTTTTTACGGGACTTCGACTCAATCTACATTCATTGAGGCATATTTTGTTTTATACACATATTTCTTTTATACAATGTATAAACCCCTTTGACTTTTACTTTTATTCAAAAGGAATTTTTTTATACGAATCATTTTACTAAACGACAAAAAGAAATGGTTTTTTTGGTACATATGCAGCGAAAACGACTATTCCGCCGCCGTGACCATTATTTGAGTTTTGGCTTCCTCTACAAGCCATAGTTTTTTTTAAATGAAAAATAAATAAAAAGTTTTAATTTTATTTTATTCTGGTATTGAAAGTGGTTTTTAAAATGTTTTTATATCAATGTTATATATTGATATATTTTGATTGAAATGTGGAAATGTTATGTTTCCTTTATGCATGTTTTATGTGATACGATTATGTAATGGTTTATGATATGTTTAAACCTATTCATATGAGGAATGCATTGGACTTAAATAGTAACGGGTGGATCCCACTATAGATCTTCGATGCATCGGTAGGTCTCATGAGGCAAACTAGTGTCTTGGCACGAGGCCTTGAGAAAATCTTATTTGTGGTCTTGGCATGAGGCCTTGGCTACGTGGTTATGATAGTATGACATTATGCATTCCATCATTATGAAAGTGGTTATTGATATAGCATGTGATTATTCGACCAGTAGAATATCCATGTGAATATGTAAATGGAATTATCTCATTTTACTTTTGCCATATTATGTTGAAGATCAAGTTTAAAAGGCTTTTGTTTTAGTTATACATTGCCTTAAATGTTTATGTTTATTTATGAAAGCTTCCGCTATTTTGTTATCCTTACTGAGCATCTGAGCTCACCCCTTTCAATGTTTTAATATTTTCCAGGATGTGAAGAAGTATTTTATAAATGACCTACAGGGATAGTCAGAAGAGGATAAGAGTTTGGACTATGGAGACTTTGTTATTGTAGTTTTTCACTTTATGATGTAATGTAACATTTATGAATGTATCTAGTGTTTCCAAGGCTACTAAACTAATCGGTCTTTCGAGACTTGATCTTTTGTGATCATGCCAATGTTACGAAGTAATGCACCGACTCTGGGTAGCTGGGGTCAGGGCATTACAGTTGGTATCAGAGGCAGTTTAGTACTAACCTTGTAATCTAGATTTAGATAAACTCTGATTAGAGCACATAGCCCGAAGATAGACTTTGAGGATTAGTATAGAAGAACTCCCTAGAATTTTGGTATTATAGTGATTTTGTGAGTTTTCCGAGCAATACATCCATGTCTGGATACGAGCAGGTAGAGGAAGCTCTGGCACAGATGTACCTAGGGGAAAAACTCGAAAACACCACTTTGATCTAGAATCGAATGTGAACTAGTGCACGACAATGAAACTTGCTGCACTCTTGGTTACAACACTCTTGAGGGATATGCTTAGGATAATTCTCATTTTCTTTACAAACAAATATGAAGGGTTATAAGTATATACTTACTCAAAGAAAACATTTTTATGGATTATATCCATAAATAGTTCAATTTATGTTAAGTATTTTACAAGTATGGAATTATGTATTTTTATTCACAAACTAATCTAGTTTATGCCATTGTTTAAAAATGGAACCTAGTGGAAGTTATGGAAACCGTATCAATGCACGCACTCCGTGTAGGCATTTCCCGCCTACTCAACATAATTATTGTGCATCTAGAGATACAACTGGTGCTGATCAACTTATTACCATACTGGCACAACTCACTCAGGTTATGAATAATAATCTTACTCGTATGGAGCACCCTGATCCGCAACCTGGAGGATCAATGTTAGACCGTTTCATGAGGCAATAACCACCAACATTTAATGGGGGTACAAATCCATTAGTAGCTGAGCAATGGATAAACACTTTAGAGAAAATATTCCACGCCTTGGGGAGTAGCGAAAGGGAGAAGGTTGTCATGGAAGTCTACCACCTCACTAGAGATGCCGATCAATGGTGGTGGCTGATTCAAAACACAAAGGAAGATGATGAAGTATCAAATATGGAATGGAGAGAGTTCAAAGATATTTTCATAGAAAAATACTTTCAACATGACCATCGAGCAGATATGGAAAGGCAATTTCTTAGTCTAAGGCAGAAGGAGGATGAGAATGTCGCAAAGTATGAGGCTAACTTTACAAGGTTAGCGAGGCATGCTGCAGATTATATACATAACCCAAGAAGTAAGATTGATCGTTTATTTGATGGGTTAAAACCATTTCTCCATCGAGCTTTATTATCACAATCTTTCTCAACATACGAAGATATAGTCTCGTGTGCTATCAAGACAGAAAAGGAATTCTCTAAGTCTTATGACAATAAAGTATAGCAAGAGAAGAAGAGAACGGTGGAACAAGAGACGGATAAAGGGAAAAAGGGAAAGAAGGATTTTCCATTATGTGATAATTGTGGGAAGAATCACCCTGGTACTTGCCTAAAATGAATGAGTGTTTGTTATAAATGTGGAGAAAAAGGTCACCAGATGCGTGATTGCAAGGGAAAGAAAGAGGCTATCAATGTTGAATGCTAAAATTGTAGAGAAATGGGGAATTATGCAAATGAATGTCCTATGCGTCAGGGAAACATATCTCAAAAAAGGCCAAGGGATTAAGGCCAATCTTATGTTTTGACTACAGTTGAAGCAGAATAATTAATGTTTTGGTGTTTTGGACTCATGGATTATATTCTGGTTATTAGAATAATGTGATATATATATAAAGATTGTACTACAGTACATGTTTATTTCATTAAGGTTTTAATATGATGAAGGTAATCATATTTTTTTATGTGACAATAAGAGGAACTTTACTTTGTTTTGGGAATCTAATGTTATAATTGGTTTTGGAATTTAAGGACCCTTTAGAGAAAGTCTGGATGGAGGTATTTTGGATAACTATAAAGGTTGGAATGGATTAAGTTGATCTTTGGATAGTATTTTTTAAGGTTAAACCATTTCTGAAGAATATTTTTGGAATATTATATTACTATATTTTTAGGAAAAGGACAACCTGCAGGGTGGGGCATAACCCGTCGCGTCAGACAAAGATGCAGGAATCGAACCCACAACCATAGTGAGACAGGCCTTTATTACCTACCACTAGCCTACAGGAAGTCCCTGGTTATTACAAAATAGTTTTACTAATCTAAATGGTATGTGTTAATATTTGGAACCTTATAAAATTAGGATAAATAGATTATTTTTGAGTTCTATTACCTTTTAGAGTGAAAGATGAGTTTCTGTTAAAAATTTATTAAAGAATGAAAGTCTACATAACAAGTATGTATATTCCCTTACGTTCTTATTAAATCTCCTAAATAAATTCCTCAACTTTGTAAAAGGTAACTTGAAACAAAAACGTTGTCGGTTAACTTTTCCAACTGGGGATTCAATGACTATTTAACCAATGACAAGTTTTTGATTTTATTATGGTTAACTTTCTCCTAATCTAGTATTCTACGACTCTCCATCAGACCTTGATGGTTTGTTTTTCTTCCATATCCATATTTTCCTAGAACCCTAGTATGGGCTATCTCGGGTGAACATTGTACTTATCTTTCCATCTTTTAAAGTTATATTTTTATTAACCTTATTTCTGATGTGGGTTTTCCACAATGGTATTTTCTATTTTCAACCTTTTATTTTCAAAGAAAAATTTCAAATTGCGAGGATGCAATTTATTTAATGAGTGGAGAATGTAACACCCCGAGCTTCCACGATAAGATTCTCTTTCAATAATGCAATAGCTTGCATTGTACGCAAGTTCGAGATTCTAACACACTATGACCAATCAAAGTAGTAGTTATAAATAGTAATACCCACTTTTTGAAATTATATAAATTTTATATTTCAAAATGGACTTCATTTTTGTATTAGTAATATCAAAATTATCCAAAGTTGAATTTTTTATAATTTTCTGAGAGCTTCCAATTTTTTATGTATAGTGAAAAATACTTAAAACAAATTTTTTAATCAAAATACTTTATAGTGATAAATTATACTATTTAGTGGTTTTAAAGTATAATTATATTATATTTTTACCATTTTATCCAATGGTGGTCATTAGAATTAATTTAACAATGAAATTGGACATAAACAATTGTCAATCGTATGATATATATTGTTTCTTAAAAACACGCTATTTGTTGTGACAGCGGGAAATAATTATAAAATTAATTAATTAAACATATATGTTTTAAATTTTGTAAAATAAACATCATTTTTGAATTCGGAAAATCAATTATATCTTAGTGTGAAATTTTGGCATTATTCTGAAAAACTTCAATTTTTGATGAATAGTGAAACCACTAACTGGTAGTTAAAAAACTGATTTTTCGTTTAAATGAAACATTACCACTGATGTGATTTGAATTTCTAAAATCCGACATTCATGGTTGTCATTAGGAAGTAAAATGTGGTTCAATGGGATTAAAATAATTTTTGGTGAATAGTAAATTTTAAGTTTAATTAATCGCGATTAAAGGTAATTAGTGAAATTTAAGGTAAAAATAATATTATAAAAATATGGAATGACCTTTACACATGTCATACCACTATTGTCTGTGTCATGGACGACCAAGACAATCCATGGGTCAACTTGGGGACCCCATGGAGCCACTTTGGTAGGGAAATGACATAAATAACTTTTATTTAATGTTAAAATAAAAATGTCACAAACATAAGTTGTTTTACTAAAACAATTATTAAATGGGGTTATACAAGTCATATTTTTGACTATAAATATTCATTATAAAGACAAAAAGGTTTCCTACATCATTATATTTTTTTTATAATTTTTAAACATTAAATAAATTAAATTATTTATGACGCCATGATGATGCCGCGATTACCTCATTAATTAACGATTTAAATAAAATGAAAAGATAATGTAAAATATAAGGCTTAAACTTGTCCAAATCCTGTTGGATGGGTATATTTTGAACCCTATTTACCTTATCCTCGAAATATATAATTATGGGACCTCTAAAATCCGAAAATTATCTCATAATAATGTAACATTTCGTTACATTCCAAGAGTGCCCCTCCTCTCCACTTATAAAAGGCCCCCACCACTACCACCTTACTCACACCTTCAAGCCATTTGGCTCGGCCAAAATCTGCCCAAATACTCTTCCAACTTCCCTCCCTTACTCCTAGAAGCCTCACTTTTGGCAGAATGCTTCCCATGGAAGCCTTTGGCTCAAATCAAAAAAGAGTTACCCGATTTTAAGGTAATGTGTTCTCCTATGTTATTTTGTTTTAATTTTCTTCTCCAACCCCCTAAACTCTTTTTATTCATTTCTTTTGTAACAACAACAGTATCCTCAATATACTAGGATGTTTTTATAAGAAGTATTCGAGCTACACTTACACAAACCTACATCTAATGGTTAAAGAACATACTATTTCTGTGGATGGCGAATTTCTGCCTCACGAAACGATGATTGTTCAACACTCATATAACACCTTCAATGGTGGCCATTAAGATGTCACTATATTTATATATGATATATAATATGTTTATGTTTTACTTAAGCTTATGTATTTTTCATTTATGGCATACCATTATGGTTTCCATTATGGGTAAATGCGATATTTTCTTTTAAGGAAATGCGGACTACCGCCCCCTCAAAGTGATTTGAATCGTTAATGCCATATGTGGGATTTATAAAGGATGTAGTAAATGATATTATATATGATATTATACTATAATTACAATACATCTTTATACTATTATGATTTCATTCCATTAAATGCAAAATATAAATGAAAGTAGCGTTCATTCGTACGTACGGCTTACCGTCTCCATGAACGGTGCATTTCATTTCTTACCTCTAAATGTTATGTAATATTATAAATGAATGTATATACTGGATATATATTATATATATGATATCTACATAATGAATATAATTCTGGATATAATGGATATTTCACCACATGAACAACTTGTAATTATAAGAAGTTTGTTTTTGACTCAAGTACCTAAGATCGAAAAAATGACCATTATAAACTTAAATAATTACATAATGTTCTTGACCTGGTAATAAGTGATATAAAAGGAATAATGAACTTGAAAAAGGTTCTTAAGAAGGTATATATTAACTCTAGTTTATTATTCAGGAGATCAAATAACGGTCAAGTGAATTCAGACACGAGGTAAGGGAACTTCTTAACCCAATTTCCATTCTTTGGGTTAATCTCCTACTTACAAATTATGTCAAGATATTATTATTTCCTATCTTGTATTAATACTTTCTTATGTGTACTTATAATGAATACACATAATAGATATATTTTATAAAAAGAATTTAACTTTTTATGGAACTTCGACTCAATCTCCCTTCATTGAGGCATATTTTGTTTTATACACATATTTATTTTATACGGTGTATAAACCCCTTTGACTTTTACTTTTATTCAAAAGGAATATGTTTATACGAATCATTTTAATAAACGAAAAAAAGGAATGTTTTTTTGTTATACGTATGTGGCGACAACGACTATTCCGCCGCCGTGACCATTATTTGAGTTTTGGCTTCCTCTACAAGCCATAGTTTTTTTAAACGAAAAATAAATACCAAGTTTTAATTTTATTTTATTCTGGTATTGAAAATGGTTTTGAAAATGTTTTTATATGAATTTGTTATATTGATATATTGTGATTGAAATGTGGAAATGTTATGTTTCCTTTATGCATTTTTTATGTGATACGATTATGTTATGGTTTATGATATGTTTAAACCTATTCATATGAGGAATGCATTGGACTTAATAAGTGACATGTGGAGCCCGCTATAGCTCCTCGATGCATCCGTAGGTCTCATGAGACAAACTAGTGTCTTGGCATGAGGCCTTGAAAAAATTTTATTTGTGGTCTTGGCACGAGGCCTTGGCTACGTGGTTATGATAGTCTGGCATTATGCATTCCATCATTATGAAAGTGGTTATTAATATTGCATGTGATTATTCGACCAGTATAATATCCATGTGAATAAGTAAATGGAATTATCGCATTTTACTTTTTCCATATTATGTTGAAGATAAAGTTTAAATGGATTTTTTATTAGTTATACATTGCCATAAATGTTTATGTTTATTTATGAAAGCATCCGCTATATTGTTATCCTTACTGAGAATCTGAGCTCACCCCTTTCAATTTTTTAATATTTTCCAGGATGTGAAGAAGTATTTCATAAATGACCTGTAGGGATAGTCAGAAGAGGATAAGAGTGTGGACTATGGAGACTTTATTATTTTATTTTTTATCTTTATGAGGTAATGTAACATTTATGAATGTATCTAGTGTTTCCAAGGCTACTAAACTAATCGGTCTTTCGAGACTTGATCTTTTGTGATCATGCTAATGTTACGATGTAATGCACCGACTCTGGGTAGCTGCGGTCGGGGAGTTACATAAATTCTACCAAATTCTCTTACTAAGCCCTCTCATCATGTCCAAGACCTACTGGTCTCACCAAAATTCCAAGAACAAAGGCCTTAAAGGGATTCTCAAGGAGGAGTACTCAAGAGGTGAACCTTTCTCTTATTTTCATTCAATTTTTTTTACAAAGTTCCATTCTTTAGTTCTCCCTTCTCACCTCCCCTCATCCAAATTAAATGTTAATTAAATTACCTTAAATGTACTAGATTTTAATTTTTCTAATGGAATATTTCATCATAATCTCTTTTCCCCTCCTTTTATACAATAAATGCAAACACCTCCCAACATGTTTTAATTTATCACACTCAAGGAAGACGGTTTTTCAATTTGCATTACTATCTTAATACTGGTCATGAATCCTTTTCGATGGTTTAAAAAGGTCATAATATATGTATTTTATCTTTATTATTGTTCTGGAATCCTTACACATTCATAATATGGAATAATAATACAAAACATGTATATTGTGCACAAAACCGCCAAGAAAAATCCAAGCATTTATTTTTTAACCCATCGAATGAGTCATCATCATGGTATATAACCAGAATCATTAAATGATCATATATATCTACATAATGTCACTAATAATGTATATTAACAATTCTAGATGTTTAACAATATTTCAAACAAACATCAATTCATGAATACACGTAAACAGATCATGCAACCCAAAAAAGAAAATGCTAACAAAACATTAAAATTGAATCTCTTAAACAATCAAAAACGCCATTAATGAACCTAATAAGGTCATAACATATCAATTACATGTTGATGAGGTTCTGAAATTATTAATTAATTAAGTTAAATTTGATTATTCATGTCATTAGTTTCAATCAATAACACCTTCAAGCTTAAGGTAAGGGATCCTCACAAGAACACTCGTTACCATGCCGAAACGTTTGTTAGGGGTTTTCTCATCTCACTTTCAATTCTATGGGATTTCCATTGTTTGACTCTTATTTCTTATATGTGGATATTTTTATGTCCATTTGATATATATTATCATGATTCTCATTATATTCATGGAATTATGTGAATCCTTTGGTGGTTATTAACTTTCAGTCATATGACTCAATTGATTATAATGTGGTAACGAGCTTTGTCTCAAATTTCACTTCATTGTGACTTGATTAGTATTTTGCACCTAATATATCTTATGTGGTGTACCTAATAAAAATTTGAGATCACTTTTCAATAGAAATTATATTCCATTTAAATATCAATATTCTCATATCGTGGATATGATTATTTTCTAAGCTGTAAACCATTTTACTTACGATATTTATTTTGAATGTTGTTTTGACTATGGAAATATTGATGAATCAGTATCCTCTGTTATATACGGAAAATGTAAAGTCATTTTACTCTTATGTTGAATTTATCTACAAAAAATTATGTGGATGCAGAGGTGGGTGGGGTCTACTACAGCCCCTCGATACATCAGTAGGTCTCATGAGACAAATTAGTTGGCGACAAACCCTTCGGGTTTGTTTCCAAAACAAATAGACGTGTTTCTACCCAAAAGACTAACCCGTTTTTATGGTATTATGGTATCATGTTCTAGATAAATGAAATCTAATTAATAAAAATTCTCTTTATTCAATATCAGTATTTACTATCCATTTGGTTTTCACTATGACAAAATATATGGATGTAGTTTCATTCTCAGTTTACTAATGGCATGCATTTTTCATTTATTCAACATGCCATATTGATTATATCAAATTTTTTACAATTAATTTATTATTTATTCATGCTTCCACCTTTCATAACCCTTAATGATCTTCTTAACTTATGCCTTTCATTGTTTACTTTGAACAGGTGATGAAGAAGAGATCATTTATTGAGTTCTTGTGAAAGCAGTCTTTAGTTTTTGTTATGTATCATATTTTGTAACCTTTTCCAATGTAATCTGAGTTACATCTCTGAATCTAGTTTCTTCAAGACTACTAAAATGATCATGACTTAGGGATTTTCATTCCTTCTAACCATGACTATGTACTTAGTAATGCACCGGCTCCGGTCTAGAGGGGTCGGGGAATTAAAGTTGGTATTAGAGGATGATTAGTAGAAAACATAGAAACTAGGGTTGGAAAAGTACAATAGGGAACAAAGCCCTAAGGTAGTATTTGAGGATAAACGTAGAAGAACTTCCTGATATTTTGGTAAGAAATAGGTTATGTGAATCTTTCTAAAAAATACATCCCTGTCTGGATACGAGCAGGTACAGGTGGCTCTAGAACATATGTACCTAGGAGTGAAATCTCCGACAAGTAGTTTTGGTCTTGACCCGGGGAATCCTGCTACATGATAATGGGCCTTGTTTCACTCTTGGTTATGTTTCTTCTGCGGGATATTCTTAGTATAATTCAAATTTTCTTTATAAGCCATTATTAAGGATTGAAATGTAATTTATCACTCAAAGAAATCATTTTTCTGATTATGGGATTAGCCATGCGTAGGATCTCAATTTATGAAAATTATTTAGTTAAATTAAGATTATACATTATGATTCATACCTTATTCTAGTGTTCCATTATTTAGAAATGGAATCTAATGGAAGAAGGGGAATCAATACTTGTGGGAAATGTAGGGATCTCCCCACTGAGCAAGTCAACACAATCAATGTTTGAGTAGAGCAGATCATGGCCATATTGGGACAACATACTCAGGATGTAATGAATAACCATTACAAACATGTGTTGGATCGTTTCATGTGGAAAAGAACCCATCTTTCAGTTGGACTACTAATCCAGTGGTTGGTGAGTAGTGGAACAAGTCCCTTGAAAGGATATTGATGGCATTAAGATGCAATGAAAATGAAAAGGTAGTACTATCAATATATTGTCACAAGGGAAATTATATCCAATGGTGGTCCTTGATTCAGAATACCATGGAGGACGAAGAAATAAAAGATATGGAATGGAGGATTGTTAAGGAAATATTATTTGAAAAATATTTCCATCATGAGCAACGAAACTAAATGAAGAGGAAATTATGTAGCTTAAAGAAAAGGGAAGAAGACTGTATTGCAGAGTATTAGGATACCTTCACAATTCTATCCAGTTATTCCATTGATTACGTACATGAATCGGCAGACAAGATTGATTATTTCATTTAAGGTCTTAATAAAAGTCTTCTAAGGGCACTAGATTGTCAAACATTTTCATCATATGATTAAATTTTATCAAGTTCCATCAAAATTGAGAAGAAATTTGCTAGATCAAATTTGATCAATGGAATACAAGATAAAAATAAGTACCCTAATTACCTAGGGAAAGGTGAAGCGCCAAAGAAGAACAAGGGAACATTGAAATTCCCATTATGTGAGAACTATGGAAAGAATCATCATGAGAAATGCATGAAAGGATTTTGAGTCTTCTATAAATATGGTGAAAGGGGTCATTTATCTCATGAATTCAAGGGGAAGAAACAATTTGATGATTTTTAATGCTATAATTATAATGATATGGGACACTATAAAAATGAGGGTCCTAAATGCCAAGGAAACATTCATTAGAAAAAGCCAAGACAACAACGGAGAGCCTATGCTATTACAACCGTGGAAGTTGAAGTTTCTAATGATGTGGTGGAAGGTACTTTAATTGTTTTCTCAAACTTATCCAAAACATTTGATTCTAGATCATCTCATTCATTTCAATCATTCCAATTTCCCAAGGAAATTAGACATGTACAATTTGATTTAATAAAGTAGGTATCAGTCAAAACTCATAGGGGATGAATCATTTCAAAAAAGGCATGTCAACTAGTCCCCATCATGTCACATAAACGTGCTTTGGTTTCTAATATTATATTCATGACAATGAATGAATCTGACATAATTCTCAATATGAATTGGTTGTCAAACTATGATACGATGATTTATTACACGAAAAAAGAAGTTATTGTTTTTAAAAATGGCATAGAATCTATTATTTTACAGTAGAGACCTCGCCACTCGATTCTTATCTATATCCTCCCCCAGTTTCTCTATTGAATGCAATTCTTGGAGAGGAAGAGAACCTGATATCTATGGGTGAGGAAATAAATCTTCAAATTGTAGATGTGCATATAGTGAAAGAATACATTGAGGTATTTCCAGTGGATTTACCTAGACATCCTCAAGAGAGGGATATTGAGTTTTCCATTGACATAATTCCTGGTGTAATACCTTTATAAAGAAGCCCCTATAGAATGGCCACTATAGAGTTAGTGGAGCCAAAGAAAAAACTAGAGGAGTTAAGTGAAAAAGGGTTTATTTGACATATTGTTTCTCTATGGGGAGCCCCTGTCCTCTTTGTAAAGAAGAAAGATGTGTCCATGAGGCTATGCATTGATTATGGGGAAATCAATGCTATTAAAATAAAGAATAAGTATCCTCTCCCTTATATTGATAATATTTTTTATCAACATCATGGAGGTCAATACTTTTTGATGATTTACCTTCGATCCTGGTATCATCAGCATCACGTGAGGAAGGAAGATATTCGTAAGACAACATTTTGATCCAGTTATGAGAATTACGAGTTTATTGTGATTCCTTTTGGAATGGATAATTCACCCATTATTTTCTTGTATTTAATGAATATATTTATCAATGAATATCTTTATAACTTTGTTGTGGTATTCATCGATGATATCATGGTATACACAAAAAACAATGGAGACCATGAGGATCACTTGCAGATTATTCTGAAAACACTATGAAGAAATGAATTATATGGGAAGTTTAGAAATTGAAAATTCTAGTTTCAATAAGTATATTTTTAGGACATATTGTCTCTATGTATGGATTCCTAGTTGATTCTACAAAGAAAAAGGTTATCCAAGAATGTCCCATGCCAACAAACATAACCAAGGTACATAGTTTTATTGGCTTAGTAGGTTACTATCGGCATTTCGTTTAGAATTTTTCCCGACGGGATAACCCATTAACCAAACTCATACGTAAAGGAGTGATATTTTTTATGGAAAAATGAATATACATAATTCTTCAAGGAATTGAAAATAAGATTGGTCAATACTCAAATTTTGAAAATTCCATCTGGAAGTGATGGATTTGTAATATACAACGATGCATCAAATAATGGTATGGGTTGAATCCTTATGCAAAATGAAAAAGTTATTGCTTATGCATCAAGACAGTTGAGAACTCAAGAACAAAATTATCCAACTCTTGATCTTGAGTTAGTATTCAGAATATTTTCTCTGAAAACATGGAGACATTATCTCTATAAAGAAAGATATGAGATTTATATGGACCACAAGAGTTTGAAATACATTTTCACACAAAATTAACTTGACATCAGGAAAAGAAGATGGCTTGAGTTACCCAATGATTATGATTGTTTAATACACTACCAACTGGGAAAGGAGAATAAGGTGGCAGATGCCTTAAGTATGAAAGATCATGGACTTCTGACTCAAATAAGGGTTGAGAGAGATCCTATATTTGTGGATCTACTGTAAATGGATATGGGAATTGTTAAGGAATGGGAACCATATTTTCTCTTTCAAATGATTACTAAACCATCTTTATTAGTGAAGATAAAATGCTCTCAATCTAATGATGAAAATCTACACCAGAAAATTAATGTTTTCAAGGATGGGAGATTGGTAGAATTCGTGTATGAGGAAGGAGTTCTGAAATTTAGGAAGAGATTATGCATTCCATCAGTACCTAAGCTAAAAAAAAGATCTATTAGATGATGATCATAGCTCAAATTTCTCTATGCACCCGTGTAGAAACAAGATGTATAGAGATCTGAAAGAATATTTTTGGTGGGATAATATGAAGTAGTAAATTGTTGACTATGTATCAAGGTGCCTAGTGTGTCAACAATTGAAGGCAGAGAGACATCATCCCAATGGAGTGATGTAACCTATACCTATTACTATTTGCATCTGGGATAACATTATGATGGATTTTGTCATCGGACTACTAGGGACACCTAGAAGGAATGATGAAATATGGGTAATTGTTGATCATCTCAAAAAATCAGCACATTTCCTTCCAATAAGAGAGGATTTACCCCTTGAGATCCTGGAAAGACATTATATTAAAGAATTTGTAAGACTTCATGGTGCACCTCTATCGATTGTGTTCGATCGAGATCCCCAATTTACATCCAAATTCTGGAAAAGCCTTCAGAAGGATTTGAATACTGACCATCGTATGAGTAATGCTTATCACCCCCAAACTGACGAACAATCTGAAAGGAATATTGAAACTCTGGAAGACATGCTGAGATCATTCTCACTTGATTTCCAAGGAATGTGGGATCAATAATTTCCTTTTGTAGAATTTTCCTACAACAATAGTTTACATTATAGTATTCAGATGACTCCATATGAAGCATTATATGGAAAGATATGTCGAACTCCATATTGTTGGAATGAAGTTGGTGAGAGGAATCTTATAGGCCCAGAACTTATTGAAGAGACCACAGAAAAGGTAATGATAGTCCAATCCCATATTAAAGCATCCCAAAGTTGGAAGAAGAGTTATGCTGACAACCAGGGAAAGGATTTGGAATTCCAAGTGGGAGATCATGTATTTTTGAAAGTATCTCTATGAAAGGGTGTCTTAATGTTTGGTAAGAAAGGGAAATTGAGCCCCATGTACATTAGACCATTTGAAATTTTTGAAAGAATCAGAGATGTAACTTACCATTTAGCAATGACACCATGTCTCGGAAAATTAAATGTTGCTTTCCATGTGTCATTGTTGATGAAATACATTCCAGAACCAACACATGTACTCACCTATGATGAAATTGAACTGGAACATGATTTATCAAACTGTGAAAAGCATATCGGGATTCATGACTCAAAGGAGAAGATTTTGAGAAATCAAATAACTCGTCTAGTAAAGAATCTTTGGATGAACCAGAATATGGAGGAAGCAACATAGGAACATGATGATGTTACGAAGAAGAGCCACCCACATCTTTTTGGTGGAATTTATAGATAAAATTTCGGGGAAGAAATTTACGAAGGAGGGAATAATGTAGCACCCTAAACATTTTATGGTATGATTTTCTTAAAAACACGGTGTTCATTAGATATCTTATATTTCATGAATCACTAAGCCTCTTTCGAACATAATTTGGTTACATATAAGAGATAGCCAAAATCTAGCCATTAAACATAAATTTTCCAGCTCTGTGATTTGAATTTTAAAAATATAAAATACACAGTTATGTTCAGGATGATATTTAGACTTTGATAGAATTAACATAATTTTTGGAGAATAGTAACCTACCTTTATGAATAGTAACATACCCTTATGAATATTAATATGACTCTTATGAATGGTATTCATACCCATGAATGTATAAATAAATTTAGGCACCTTAAAAAAAAGATAAATATTTTAAGTGTTTATATATTTCTATTAAATAATGATTTAGTTATATATTTAATTAATAATATTTAGAAAATTATTTTTGAAAAACTATAACTTTATTTTTTGATTCTACATGTCAAAAAATGGTTGGGGTAAATTTTTTAGATTTTTTTAAAATGTTAGAATTTTTTGTGAATAGTAAAATACATTAATTTACTGTATTAATACATTATAATTTAAATTAACTATTCCAAGAATCATGAGTGATGTATGAACCAAAATATCAAACTCACATGCATATATTACTATTTTTGGTCATGGAATTCACACTATTTTTTGTCTTCAGTGGAAATAATAAATTAATGATTATTAGATTAAGAAAACTCATCTCCCCTCCTAAATAAAAACAAACCCTCACCGCTTCTTCCTCCCACACTACTCAAGCATCAATCCATGCATAAATGCTTCCAAATACTCTTACCAATCCCTGTCATCACGTCCAAGACCTGATGGTCTCACGAAAAATCCAAAAACAAAGGCCTTAAAGACATTCTCTAGGCGGAGTACTAAAGAGGTGAACCTTTCTTCTTTTTTATCAATTTATTTTACAAAGTTTTATTATTATGTTCTCCCTTATCACCTCCCCTCATCCAAATTACATGATAATTCTATTACATTACATTTACTGTATTTTAATTGTGAAAATGGAATATTTTATCATAATCACTTTTCCCCTCCTTTTATACAATCAATGAAAACACCATATGAGATGTGTTAATTTATCACACTCAAGCAAGACGTGTTTTCAATTTGAAATTATATCTTAAATACTGGTCATGAAACCTTTATAATGGTTTATCCAGGTCATAATATATGCATTTTATCTTGATTAATGTTCTGGAATCCTTACACATTCATAATATGAAATAATAATACAAAACAAGTTTATTGTGCACAAAACCACCAAACCAAATCCAAGCGTTTATTTTTTAACTCATTTAATGAGTCATCTTCATGGTATATTAACAGAATAATTTTAAGATAATTTATATCTATTTAATGTTTCTAATAATATATATTAAAATTTTTGGATGTTTTACAATATTTCAAACAAACATCCATTCATGAACACAAGTAAACTAATAATTAAAACCAAAGAAGAAAATTCTACCAGAACAATAAAATTGAATGTCTTAAAAAATCAAAAATTCCATTAATGAAACTAATAAGGACATAAAATATCAATTAAATGATGATGAGGTCCTTGAATTATAGATTAATGAAGCTAAATTAGATTATTCAGGTCATTAAGAACAATCAAGAACACCTTCAAGCATAAGGTAAGGGATCATGTCTCTCACTTTTGTTCAAGAATCTCCCCTTTGTTGTGCTCTTTTATTTTTAATGCATATTGATGGGGTATGTTTTCAAAAGTACCCCATAATAACATTATGACATATAAATAATGGTATTACCTTTTACCTCTCATAATCCCTTGTAAGAACACTCGTTACCATGCCGAAAAGTTTGTAAGTGGTTTTCTCATCTCACTTTCAATTCTGTGGGATTTCCGTTGTTTGCCTATTATTTCTTATATGTGGTATATTTGTACTTCCATTTGATATATATTATCAGGATTCTCTTTATATTCATGGTATTCTGTGATTCATTTGGTGGTTATTAACTTCTGGTCATACAACTCAATTGATTACAACGTGGTAACAATCTTTGTCTAAAATTTTATTTCATTGTGACATGCTTGGTATTATGCACCTACTCTTTCTTATGTGGTGTACCTAATTCCCATTTGATATCACTTTTCCATTGAAATTATATTCTATTTAAATATCCATATTCTTATATCATGGATACGATTATTGTCAAATCTGTATACCATTTTACTTATGATATTTATTTTGAATGTTGTTTTGAATGTGGAAATATTGACGCATATGTATCCATTTTTTTATATAGATAATGTAAAATAATGATGATATTGTGTTGAATATACGTATAAATAATTATTTGAATGCAGAGGTGGGTGGGGCCTACTACATCCCCTCGATTCATCGATTGGTCTCATGAGAAAAATAAGTTGGCAACAACCCCTTCGAATTTGTTTCTAAAAAAATCAGATGGGTTTCTACCCATAGAACTAAACAATTTTTACGGTATTATGGTATCAAGTGCTAGATTCATGATGTCCAATTAATAATATTTCTCTATATTCAATATCAGTTATTATTATCCATGAGGTTTTCACTTTGACAAAATATATGGATACAGTTTCATTTTCAGTTTACTAATGGCGTGAGTTTTTCATTTACTCACCATGCCATATTGATTATGTCAAATTGTTTATAATTCAGTTATTATTGATTAATTATTATGCAATTTTTAACCCCTACGGAGTGTTTGATCTCACCCCTTTCATTTTTTACATTCAACGGGTGACTAAGAGGAGATCATTTATTGAGTTCTTATGGATACATTTTTCATTTTTTGTTATGCATCGTATTTTGTTACATTTTCAATGTAATTTGAGTTATATCTATGTAACTAGTTTCTTCACAACTTCTAAACTAATAATTTAATTTGGATTTTCATTCCTTCTAACTAGTCCAATGTACTTAGTAATGTACTGACTCCAGTCTAGAGGGGTCGGGGCGTTACAATAGGGCTCGATCTATAACTTCTTGTATAAGTAAAATATATTAAGGTAAAAGGTGATTCAATAATGGTCATCAATCAGGTTAATAATGATTATATTATTAAAAAGGAATAGATAATTCACTTTCTCAATCGCATTTGAGTAATAATGGTAGAATTACCTAGAGATACGTCACTGATTCGTGTACCAGGGCCATAGAATGCCTAAGACGATTCCTCTGTAAAAAAGCCACAACTCAATATGATATTGAAGGGGATAAAATTGTTTTCATTATTTCCCACAATCAGATGGTCTCACCCTTCATTCAAAAAATATAGAAGAGATTGAATGTATTAGTCCCATCCTTGAACCACATGATTCTACCATTGTCTGAATGAGAACAATAGTGGACTATCCAAAATGTGGAGAACTCACACATGATAGTGATAGGAGAGATCAGATCCTAAGAAGATTGATAAACTTAGTTCTATATGATGGAAAAATCCATTCAAAAGTACTCGATTAATGGATCATTGAAGGGGTCCTTTTTAGGTTATTTGATGAAGAAGAGACCACTACATTCATGAATGAAGTGAACATCAGAACCTGTGGTGTCCACCAGTTATGAATCAATCTTTCCAACCAAATATGAAGGATTGTGTACTCCAGGCCCACACTAATGTAGGACTACACTAATTTCACCAAAAGTGACATTCCTACAATGTTCATGCCTAATTCATTCACCAAACTGAGGAGTTGATGCATATACCCATTTACTCCTAGAGATTTTCCATATTGGGATTGTATATAATGGGATAGTATCCTCTCACTATGGAAAAGTAGTTTAAGCACATTCTTACTGAAACCAACATTTTATACAAGTTGGAAAAATCCATAATGATCAATGATGTTAGGGAAATGTCTATTTCTGGGTTTCTTCAGGCCAACATCATCACCATATTTGGTGTACCTCATAAAATACTAATGGAAAGCATCCCCAAATTGTCTTTTGTTGAATTGGAAAAGAAATATCAGGAGTATGATATCAAATCCAACCATTTATCCCACTACCACACAATAGTTAATAAAAAGATAGAGGTCCTCATCATGAATGTATCCAATATACTCCAGAAGATGGTAGATAAGGTTAAAAAGTCCTAGGTGGGAAAAATCCTAAAAGACATTGGGGATTACTAGACCACAATCCACACTGCCACATAGGTGACCCCATACTCATTAGTGTATGGGACAAAGGAGGTCCTTCCCATTGATGTTCAATTTTTCTCACTCCACGTGGACATCTATGATCAATTATCAATGGATGAGAAATTAATGAAGTGGATGGATGAATCAGAGTTACTGGATGAAAAAATATTATATACCTTGCATCATCTGGAAGACCCCCAAAACAGTATTGCATGAGCCTTTAACAAAAAGGTTTTCCTCCAATCATTCCTTGAAGGTGTGATTGTATTGGTTCTCCGAACACCAATGATAATTAGAAAGAAAACCCCATTGTTTGAACCAATATGGGAGGGACCATTAAAAATACATAAGGTTTAGGAAAATAGTGTTTATTTCCTAATTTAAATGGATGTACATCACACCAAGACTCCCAAAAATGAATGGTTTTTGATGAAATGTTCTATCTAATCAAAATTAAAATAATCCTGAACGCAAGATGAGAAAATAATCAATGGTATCATCCTCAACACATGACACAAAACTGCATGGGAATCATAACTTCAATAAAATATTTTCTTCACATGAGTTTGATATCTATGGAAGAAAGGAAAAATTCCCCTACCACTAATGAATGATCGATACACATAGGGAGTATTTTCCTCCATAACTAGGTGTGTCGTGATTACTTTCATTATAGGATACATTGTGACGCCTAAAAAATTCATATCGGGAGCAACCACAAATTTCCCTCCATCCATGGGTTGATTGTATTGCCAGCCATTGGCCTCAAAGCCTCTTTTCATGTCAAAATTGAGTGTCTTTCTGGTCAAAAAAAAATATCCTTCCCATAAATACAATATTATGGTCCTAATAACATGACATTAAATTGCATGGTACAATTTTCATTTCACATGAAAATAAATTTCATTACACCAATGTCCTCGGTGTATGATTTCAAAGTACATGGCACCATAATGCTCACCCAAGAGAACATTTCACTCGACATCAATTATCTCCAATTCCATATTCCTGAATTATGTATGACTTGATTACCATTCTATGTGATATGTATTTATTCCTATAATTTTCCTCCAATTCCAGGCACCTCAATGAAAAACAACTTCACCCTTCTTGTGTATGGGCCTGAGTTGCATAGGGGTCTTTTCATCAAGAACTACATAAGTCTTGCTTCATAGAATAATGAGTTACATATTGACACAAAATACCTTTTCTTGGGGCTAGTGATGAATTATCATAAATGACACATCCCTT
Organism: Viscum album; assembly: GCA_963277665.1. NCBI lineage: Eukaryota > Viridiplantae > Streptophyta > Magnoliopsida > Santalales > Viscaceae > Viscum > Viscum album. Next base: position 1,038,344,207 of record OY728123.1, on the reverse strand, counting down.
GTAAAAAATCTAAATCAATGTAAGGGACTCCAAAATAGAACCTATCTATAGGACCATTACAAGAAAAATTCCCTCTCATCAAACATGAGTTTGATCTGTGTGGGGAAGTGCATCAAGAACTACATGAGGCATGATTCGTGTTTATACAACATAGGTAGTGACACCAAGATCTCCAATATTGGGTCCATCCAAAAAAAGAGATAAAAATGACTTCTTCATTGTGTATGATTCTGAGTTCATAGTGACTCCTAGATTCTACATCTCATTTCAAAAAATAATTTTCTTAATAAATTATATTCTTCATTTTATTTCCATTGTGTGGTGTAATATGAAATTCCCACCCCTTGTTTCTTACACCGAGCACATCTTACGTTGGATTAGGATGTCCAATAAGGGATTCCTGATAGGACCAAGGCATATCCATCCGTATCAGGGTTTCTATGTTCCTAGTAAAAGACCATAAAAGGCATATCAATTATCCTCCCCATAAGATGTTAAACTACATTGATCTAGGATGTCCATATTTATTAACATCATTCGGATATTTTCATTACCAGATAACGTTACACTTTCTGGTTTTTCAAGTACTACGTGCCACATAATTTCTATCATTGTGAGAAATGTAGTGATGCCATGATCAATAATCTCAGGCCCATATGTAATATTTTCTCTTCACATCAGGAATCTTTTTTCCTTACCGTATGAAATTAAACTTGATGGTTCCTCAAGAATGATGCATGGATTGACTATCATTTCAAAGTGATACGTAGTGACTCCTAGGACCTGTTCCCTAGTACCATTCATAGATAAAATAAAAATAAAAAATGGTCACATATCCTTTATGAAAATAGAGATCGATATAGGGGATCTCATGTTTGGGTACAACATTCCGAGAACTATCAAGGAAATATAAATTTCCCTTCCATGTATGATTTAGATCTATGCAGAGAATTTCACACTTCATGGATAATCATGGACTGAATTATTCTTGCATTACCTGAAAAATTACTTCAATTTATCAAACTTTATGCCCCGAGTAATTTGAAATCATCAGAATCTTCCTATGACCATTAGAAATTTTGGGTCGGAGTCATAGGGACACCATTGTTTGATAATGAATAACATGTGCCAGTCAGATCTACATAGGTCACCCATAAAAACACTCCTATAAACCAAAGGAAAATGCATCCCCAAGAGAGGCCACTTCGATCACTATAAGCCCAAATGGATTCCATTCCCCCAATCATTTCACCTGATCCATGAATTCTAGAGATCATTTATGACACATTCTTCCCCACTTTTGGGGCATGTTAGAAAGTCCTGGTGTGATTACCCACCAGTTATTCATGGGGGATATGAAAAATTGTCCTAGAAATATGAATATAAATAATTAGACTCCATGTCATCCTCACCATAAGATGTTAAACATAATAAAACATTTCCTAGTCATATGAAACTAAACTACATGATATTAGGAACTACTTGTGGTTTGATTCCTATCATCATATGTATGTAGTGACAACCAAATGTTCAGTCTTGGGTCCATCCGTAGAATAAATTACAAATACCCTTCCCATTGATCCAGTTAGATCTTCACATGGAAAAAACAATGAATTATATCTATCTTTATTCCTCTCAACATAGGATTCATAGTGATAGGTACACCACGTATCTTAGGTCTATCCATGTGGAAAGAATTTCCCCCTTTTCTAGTGTATGGGTCTAACCTACATGAGGAACCTCCCTAGAACTACACATGTCTTGATTATCACTTCGAGGATATACACAATGATGTAAAGACATCATGTTTCAGGCACATCCATACACACACACACAAATATATATATATATATATATATCCTACATTTTAGTCAAACCAACATAATAGAAACATATCTACCTTCTTCTTGGAAATTTTGACTTAGAACACACCTCTAATATTCAGAAAACCTCATATCACAACCCATACTATGTTTTAAGAATGGTGAAGATCCCCATAAACATCCTTGGACATCATAAGTGGAGTGCCAGTGTCATGGAGAAACCTTTTTTTGACTATGAATAATATATCCTAGTCACCTCTGCCTATGTTTCCCACAAATGGTATGTCATCCAATGGAAAATTCAACCACAAAAGATGTTATTCCTACCCCTAGGCAACCCAAATGATGTGTAAGTTCCACATCACTCATTGGATTTAAAAACCACCCATATTACAGGTTACAACCTTTACCTCCTTCATGCTGGATGATGATAGAACATTCCATGTTAGGATCCCATGAAAATGATGAATCGTTTGTCCATCAGTAAAAGGAATGAAACATTAATTCTTATGCCCCAAACATCTTAGATATATGAAGTTAAATTTCACCATCCATATCTTAGTTTAACAACATTAAATCATACAATTTCTCAACCCTCATTTATAGAATACAAATAATTTTAGGAGTGGTTTCTCATTCATAGAAAAATATGATACATGTTACCTCATCATTTTCATACATCAATAACCTAAAAATCCACTCCTAATGGTCTTGGGAAATCTGAATTTCAATAAAATTAGTTGTCCATGGGAAATGGAGGATCAGTGTACTAAAGACACCTTTTTTTAATATGCCTAATTTTCCTGATTCGTCTCTACATAATTCCACCCAAAAAAGGCCCATCAACCAATAAAGAATTTATTCTTAAGAGATGATTTTCATACATCCTTATGCCCCAAAAACATCATATTAGAAACCGTTATTCCAGTTACTCCTCACATGCATACCCCATATCATATCTCAAATTCAGAAATCATAAAATGAGGGTCATGAGAAATCCCTCATCAATGTTTGAAAAATATTGAGACATTCTAAGACAATAAGCCTTATTTGGGACCTCACATAATAATTCATGGACAATATTATTATACATAAAGAAGCAGTGAAAATAGTCTAGTTTTCATGACCCTTAACTACCCATTAAAAGAAATATAAAACTTTCCATGCTGAAAACCCTCAAAGGGAACCCTGGGTAAAAGTCGAGTACCAACTCACTAGAGAAATGATTCTCATGGTTTAGGAAAAAATAGAGCAATAAAAAATGTGAAAAAGAAAAAAATCATGATAGGTTGAAAACCCAAAAATGGAGGCGTAATAAAAATTAAATTTATTCCCACAAGGTCTACATCATACTGGACATTAGTAAAAATTCATGTAGAAATAGAAAAGAAAACATTTTTGTATGGTTTTTCTTGTAACCCTAGAAACATTAAAAACCACACTAACTGAGTCCTCTAAATTAAGAAAAGATTAGATAATTACACAAGCACATCAATTTGGTTATCCCAGATTGAGAATGAAAGTGACTATATTATTCATGTTATAGGATAGATTATATTTAAAAACACATTGCATATTGTGATTTGTAAACATTTCAGTAAAATAAAAAATACATACAATAGAGATAACTTTTTTCATTCTATAAAATGGGAATTGGGGAGCATCACCATACCGAAGTATCTCCATGATTATTTTAAAAACAAAATCAGAAGGGAAAAATAATATTCAAAATGGTTATAATGGATCCTTGCTAGTTTTCATCAAAATGTTGACATCCACCTGAAGTACACCATTAAGTTTCCATTATAAATCATTCCTTTGGTTTGCATCAATTTCATCTATTGTTCGAATCTTCTTGATGATGGACTTGATATCTTGAACCTTCTTCTTTATGGCTGCAAAATTTTCTTTTTTCAATGATAGTTATGCCTTTATCCTTATAAGACAAGACATTTATTCTCACAGCTTCTTAGTCTATGAAACCAATTGTTCATATGAACATTCTTCTTCAGCACCCAGGTGGTGCCTCCAAATGGGGATATCATGTAAGGCTCCCGATGGATGAGAGGTATCATTAAAATGGGGTAGGTTGTTTTTTTGAGGAGCTATGTATTCTTGAGCTATGAAAATCATTGGTACAATGATATGCATGTGTTGTAATCGAACCCACCTAATGCTAGGACAAGGAAAAGCTAGAGAGGGCTATAAAACTTATCGACCATCTCTTCTAGGGTATCATTTGTTATAATGGTTCAGGTGTGGTTCCATTCCCATATTTTTATAGGTTTTTTTCAGTGATTAGGTAGGAATCTTGATCTTGATCGATTAGTGCCACATATATATAATCTAGTAGTACAACCACATCATACATGTTTTTATAATAGAATGAATGAAATGTGGAAAAATATTCTACACCCACCTCTTTACCATCATTGGGAACCACACTGAAATTCTCAACATTAATTTTCAGGGTTCCCCTGACTATACCTCCAGGACCAACATCACCAGAGATATCATCAGTATTAATTAAAAGACACATATCCTCATCAATTTAAGTAAGTAGGGGATTTTTGGTTGAAGATCCTCTAAGAATATGATATCATTAAGATTCGAGTCACTCTCCCTATGAAACTGATGATGAGGGTGCATTAGAAACATGTATAGTAGAGACCAGTGGCTTGGTTACCCATTGAACTACATTCCCAAATATAACATCGTGACAGTATTCTATCCACACACTTTCATAATCATGGGGTAGATTAACTGGAGTTTCCACATTAGGGAGGGAAATTTTCAAGTTGTAATCTTCAGTCATCGTCCTCAGCCACTACAGGTGAAGAATAACATTGTGCGATGCCTGAGTTTGAGGAAAGGGAAAAATGGAAACCTGTTGCGTGCATCTTAATTGGTGGGAAAACATGTAATGGGTATATAATTCAAGGATTGTTACCCTATATACCCATTAAGCTATATTAACATCTCTTATAGAGATGATGTAAGAACGCTCCCCTAAATCCCCTCACCATTATCAACCTCCATGCTGAAAGGCTTGAGGTAAGGGATGAAGTTAAAGTGGGATGAATTTCTATAATGTTCAATTTATCCAATGATACCCAGTGATCTTAGGTGAACAAAAAAAATATTAAGCAACACTAGGAGGAAGGAATAATTAGGAATGTTCCAGGTATACTAATATTCATATCATCGACTGTGATCTGCCACTCAATCATACCATAAATGGAATGGCCTATTGACATGATGCAGAGGAATACCTTCTTGAATTTTACCCAATAATTTGGAGATGTGTCAAAGGGTGGGAAAAACATGGTTGAATGGGTGTCCCCCTTCTATAATGGCTGCCATCATTAGGGTACATACCCTAACACCATTATAAGAATCACCATATGGGAAGAACCATTCATTCAGGAATAGGGAAGAAACATTCCAAACTATAATTAGGATATATGTATGAATAGATTCAGTATCCCCATGTGGTATACTGGACCACAATAAGAGTATCCTATTATGAACCATGAATTATTCATGTATTTTGGGTTTGGTGGGTCCTGCTATTGTGAAATTTTTGTTTCATACGACTATCATTCAATAAAAAAAATTATCTAGTCATCAAATGGAATGATAGAGTTGGTGTGGAGCGGTTTAACAAGTAATTTATCATCTACAATCACCATGTCCGTTGAAAATGAAGATAATTTCATCCTGTGTTCACATTTATTGGCTGGAGGTAGGAATTTTTCATACATGTTTCCAATAACATGGATTCCCTAAAACTGATAGACATCCCATAGGATGATCGAGACTTCATCATGTGAGAGATGGATAATTTTGGTTCTCAATCCCTAATGTATGATTAATATGTGAAGAACTTTGTTTGGGGAATAAATTTCGAATTGAGAGAACCACATTTCCATGTATAAGCTAACACCATCTAACAATTTAGGGAATTCCATGTAGTTCGGGTTCACTTAGAAGGACCAAGCCCAATTATTTTTGAAGCTCCCTCTAGAAAAAAAATCCCACATGGAGATCAACCCTCATTGGGATTACTTCCTGAGAGGTAAAAAATTGATGGATAGTATTTAATGAATTATTTCTAGGATATATTATAGTTGATTATATTGCATTACATACAAATAGATCCATTCATAACAAGAAATTCTATATACCTGAATTGTAAATGATCTTCCCTATGGCAGAGTTGTTCAAATGGCAATGCTCCTGAGACACCTCAGACTTGGAAGATGGGGGACACTGATAATTTGGTTGAAGGGGAACATCATTATAAAGTCCAAATTTATAAAGAGGTAGTCAGTTTTATTGTGGGTTGTCTAGAAGTTTTGGAGAAAGAGGGTTCTTCAAAACATTATCCTCCCAAATAATATAATGTCAAAGGTACTTCTTAATATCCATATCCATGGAATTGAGACTCTTAGTAGATGTTTTCGACACAAAATAATTTTAATCTCTGTGATAAGACAAAAAATAAAATCAAATTAATGTTTAAAGAATATACATAGGCTAAAAGACCAATGGTTTATAGAATGACCCATAAACCATTTTATCAGGAAATAATTTTTCCAAAAACTGTCAGCTACCAAAGTTTATGGCCCATGAAGTGTTTGATTGGTAATTGATGGTCCACAGAAAAATTTGTCCACAGAGCATCTGGCCATTATGTGGAAAATCACGAATTACCATTTCAGGATAAATAGTTTACTTCATGGTTGAAGAATATCACATTGCGAAAGAGATATCCACAAATGAGATAGTTCATAGAAGCTGTATGAGATCATGATAATTTTTGGAGATCCATGTTTACCGTGAAATCTAGTAAATGAAAAATGAGATGACCCCTATATTTATATGAATAGTCTCATTTTGTGGGTCCACTGACATTCCATAAACCAGTTGAAAAAAATATTTCTTTCTACATCAGAATAGCCTCCTTTTTATCCTAATCAGAATCCATTCTAGTGGGTGAATTATTTGGGTCCTAAAAATAATGAATTCAAGAAGAGTAGAATTATATCAAGATTGGAAAATTGATATAAATAAAATTAAGAAGAAAACTAATGAAAATATTTCATTCCATTAGAATGCGAATCATAACTCGTTTCTTGGACCACCACTCTTCATGGAATTCCACCATTTCATAAAGAATATGAGAATTAAATAGTTCACTAATAGAGATGGTGACACTAACACTTCAAATTTAATGAAGTCATTTGAAGAACCGAGGTGAAGATTTCAACCACTTCAAACAAGTATCCCCCATGAACTAAATACTTCCTCGGATGACGCAGTACTGTTAACTCCCAAAAACAAAATGATTTTGTTTATGGGATCAAGATGGTGATTTCCATCCCCATGAGTGACTACTCTTTCGGAATAAGTGATTCTCACACTCAAGAAACATCCGTGGGCTCCCACAAAATAATCCCTCAAGGAATACCACAGATGACCGACCCTGCTAGTACCTAGTCCCTACACCCTTCTATAAATAGAACTAGAGGGAGGACTGAAAAGAGAGCGGGAAAAAATAGAAATAATAAGAAAAAACCAAATATAGCTGAAGAAAATGAAGAACTAAGAGACCGGGAACCCCTTAAATGATTCCTATTAGGTAAAAAAGCACTACATAATAAGATGGACGAAATACTAAATCAATCAAAACCTATGAATTTGAAACCCATTTTGGACCATTCTATTGGGAAAACAGAGGGTCCCTTTTCTGGATAATCACCCCACATAGAATACATTCTATATGGGCCAAACCCTTCCCCACGTAGAAAAATACTATGCGGGAGGAACTCAGGCGCACGTTGCAAAAAACAATGTTGGTATAAAAAAGACCTGAGAAGCACCATACTACATGAGTAGAGACTAGTTCTTCATAGTACAATGCTATGTGGATGGTCGCCTCACAATCATAGCACCATACTATGTGGAGGGAACTCTATCTTGCATAAGAACCTTCTCTGTGGAATGGGGTATCCTAGGGGATTCCACTATCTGGATCCCATCACTCCCTTCTATCGTGTCATCAGCCCCATGTTGTCCACTCCATAAACTAGTCTAATAGAATCAGGCCTAGACCCCTCCTGAAGCCATCAGAAAAGTATATACAAATCATTGGGCACATCAGCAAGTGGAGTCACAGGGGTAATCTCCACAGTAAGGTGGACCCTCAGAATATCCTCAGGTTTACATTCCCATGGTATCCTAGGTTACGACCTTGGGGTTATCATGTGAACCTTCCCATTCTAAGGGGGATGGGTAAGGATTACAATTTACTTTCCATTTAATAGTGAGTGAGACCCCCCAAACCGATTTTAGGGCACTCCTCCTAAGGTAATCCAATATCCTTTCTTACTGTATTTGATAATCCTTCTCCTCTTCACCTCTGACTAATACATATCCTAATTGATCACCAAATGTGACTATCCAAGATATAAAAACAAAAGAGGAGGATGACATAATCAAATTCATCTCTCTCTCCATTTGGGATCCATGACCATCCATCAAAGGATTATGTGGCGCATATGATCTTCATATATATATTTCTTCCTCTTATTTCTCACATCGAGCTTGAATCACTTGGGATTAGAGGTTAGTGGTTATCATGTCATCCACATGATCAACAAACTTAAATGGGCATCATCTATAGATGTAATCCCCTACATAAAATGTCAAATGGGCCGCCAATATGTTATAATCCCCATTCACATCATCTCAAATGAGTCTTATCTATAGATTTATGCACCAACTTCAAACCCCAAATGGGCCACCTATATGATATAAATCCCAATAATACCCCCTTAATCATGTCATATCCAATGATTTAAGCCCCGAATCCAATCCACAAATAAGAATCCTATATGGTACAATCCCCAACCACGAATTAGCCATTAAAAAGACATATTTCCAATAATGTATATCCAAATGGGAAGCTTTAATGTGTAAGAACCTAAAATTAAAACTATGAGGGCTTTCATTCCCAACTAACTAGGATATGTAAGTAGCCTCCCAAAGGTTCAAAACCAGCACCCAAATCCAACTTAACATTCATCATGCCACATCCTTATAAGGGGAAAATCTTCCTATGGTAATATATCTCTACTGACCACCTAGGTCCACCTTAGTGTAAGTCCCACACTATCTTTGAAAGGGTACCTTTCACCTGGATATCCTCTCCACATGAAATTAAAATGTATGGTTGGTTCCTTTTCACATGACTTTAAATGGTGACGTGACCCGTTATGTGTCACAGAACTACATGGTTTATGAATCCTCTCAAAACTTTAAATAAGAAACCCATAACATGGTTTGGATCCATATATCAAAACAAATTATGTCCCCTTGGATAATGGTATACTCAAAATTGCCTCACCACGTGGCTTAAAATATATGTCATCCAAATAAGTGACCAAATAATATATGATCCATCCCTGCTGAAAGGTATGATTGATGGAGAACCTCTAATACAAACTAATTATTTTGAACAAATTTTTATTTAGGATGAATCATTACCTAGGCGTAATCTTTGTATTCATACATGGGAATAACCCAAGGATTCGTGAACATATCTTAAATAAAAAACAGAGTCCCAAAATAGGAAATATTTCCTCCGAATAGGGTTTGATGAGCCCAACATCCTGTAATATAGAAAAATGTGAGTTCATAAGTATTATTTGAAAATTTACCAAATAAACACCTACCTTTTGAAAGTAATTCAATGAATCATGGATGTGAGAGCCATTGAAAATTTTTGGCTCCACAAATAAAATCATTAGAGACTATTAAACGTTGTTTTTCAGGGCATTAGTAATTGAATAATGTTTAACCCCAACAATCAACTGACTGGGTGTAATCAATTTTCATCTAAAAAAATAAACATGACAAGAATTCGATAAATATTTAACATCTTCCACATGATAAAAATGATATAATTCTTTTTCCCTTTTAGACCACATTGTTCCTTACCCAAACACATCTTCGCAGGAAAAAATTACTTATGTGTTTTTTGTATAAGTAAAGTTTATAAAAAAATTTATGAGTAATGTATAACTTTTTTAAAAAAATATTCATATTTCTTTCATGATTGGAAAGTAAATTTTATGATATATATTCCACCATTATGAGTTTTAGGAAATGTTTTTTAAAAACAAATGTTTAGAAATGGTGCCCCCATGGTTGATAAAATTTTTATTTGGAGCTCAATGTTTAATTATGAAAACACAATCCTTGTATAGGTATTTAAGAAGTGACATGTTTATTTATTTTTTTATATGTTCCTTACATATCCTTTTGGAATATCCAATTATTTTCATTGATTTTGAATGACTTCACCATATGTATTAATTATGAATAATTAGTGATGGGATATATTAATAATTGTGAATATAAGAAAACAAGTTTAATTTTAAAATAACTATATTCTAAAAAAGATAGATATTGAGTAGAAGTGTCCACATGGAAATTTATGAGTTATTTATGTAATATTTTTTCCAGTTCGCAAATACGATAATCGTAAAAGATCATTTTGAATACATGAAATAAAATTATATTCTATAGAATCCAGATTATGGAATATCTATGACTAGGTCATTATAGTTTGTGTTGGAGCCACGTTTTTTGGAAAATTGAATTTAGGATTTTTTTCATGATAGGTTATCATAAGTGTTATGAAAAACATCATGGGTATAGGATTTTATGGTTGATTATAAGTTCAAATTCCACAGAAACTTGATAGAAATAATTTTCATGCATATTATCAAATATAATTGAAATATTTTTTGATGGATTTAAATGAATAATACCATGAAATGTTATATTTTAATAGAATATTGAAAATTTCATGGAAACAATTAATATCGATTAAATTGGGAGATTTTAATGGATTATCTTAATTAAGAACATGTTGATATGTTTCTAATTTTATTAAATGATTTGAAATGAATGAATTTTTTATGATTTGAAATTTTATTAATAGTGTTTCATATTTTTTAGGTACCAAATAAATTATCCAGACCCAATATATCCCACAAATGAAGGAAATTCCTCTTTATCCAACACACAAGGGGTAAAATGGTGGGTCCAACCATGGGAGGGGCTACTCAAGTTATCATATCATTGGGAAATCAAGCACGTTTGGTTGATCATGGGGATTCAATCCCATGGGGGAGTATAGTGGTCCAGAATGCCCTTACATGGCACATTTCTGTGTTTCCTATATTCATGTTTGTGAATTGTCTTGTGTGATCCTGCCCATGTTGTGGATTAGAAGTAAATCTTGTGAAATTCATTATAATATCTCATGATATACATGGGATTTTTCGATGTGGGAAGATGTTTCTGGGTACTATTCACATTTTAAACATAGCAACGCCAACCCATGCTATTCGTGTCAACCTCATCTAGGATACCCACCTCCACGTCATGTCATCACCGCCCTACCACTTGACATCACCTGCCACTACCACTTCATCCCTAGAACAACCATTGATCCACTAGTTATATTGATATTGATATCACCTCTACTTTTTTCCTCCTGATATCAGTACTTGTAACCTTTAATAAACCCCATGATCTGATTTCGATCTCCCTCGGACCACCTTGATGATTTAAGGGGAATAGGGGACCACCAATTCTATTCCACCACATTCAGTACCATGTCACTTCCCTCTATGCATGGAAAGTGCTAAAAATCCCATGAACATTCGAAGGAGATCCTCACTTATTCCCTATAAGGATTTATTCCATGACAAAGAAGGATACTCCTCAGACCCTCTAATGTAATTTGAATAAACTCTGGGTATTCAATTATAATTTGAATATATTACTGAGACCAACAGATCCTCCTTAAAACTTATAAAAATCTCCATGGAAAACCCATTAGTAGAGTTGTACACCATATAGGTAGAGGCTTCCAATGGCTAATACTACTACCCCATTTCTTCAATGTATTATTTTTTTCTTTCTTTTATTTTTTCCTTATCTTATATTTTATAAAATTTTTAAATAATTTTTTTTATAAAATAATTCATGAACATTTATTTTCATAATGTTTTTCCACCACCTCATTTTTTTATCCTTCTCATCACCATATTATTAAAACATCATCATCAATTATTTGAAATTTTAATTTCATTCTTAACATATTTTATTTTTTTATTATTATTTTTATTCTTCTTTTTATATTTTTATATTTTATGTGCTTAACATTTATTTCCCTCATACTAATTCTATTTTATTTCTATTTTATTTATTTACCTTACTCTCTTCTTTCTATTCATACCACCATTAACTCTTACCCTAAAAAACGTGGGGCAAACATGAGGCTTGTCTCAAAGGATATATATTGTGCTTCCATATATTCTTCATGTAAATTAATATGTTTTATTTTGTTTGTGGTGAGGAATAGTGAAAGTCATTTGTGTAGTGATCCCCAACCATGAAACTGATCTCAAAATAATTTCTATAACTATATTAATTCCTTTCACTATATTTTAATTGATATGAAATCGTCATATTATGTAGTTGATCCATTCAATGGATGAAAAGACATATTATGGAGCCATGTCCTGGAAGGCGTCACATTCTCTTATGTGGCGTGTCAACAACATTGATTATAAGGGGAGTTAAAATTAAGATTTCCAATGGTATTCAATATTTCACACTACTAAATAAAGAAATAGTAATTCATGCATGACATAATGGAAATGAATAATCAGAGTAAATTTAAACTTGAATAAGGATAATGAAAGAACCCATAAACCAAAACAAAAATACAATTCTATTTTGTTTCTAAACGCATTTTTTCATTGCATGTTAGTATAAATTTTATAATTTTATTTGTCTTATCAAATGACAGTGATATCATATAATAAAAATAAAAAATAAAAATAAGTGTTTTAGGAGAATTAGATTAAGTGAGTGAACAACTACGAAAGCTCCTCAAAGGTGATGACCCTGGTCTGCCTCTTTACTGCATTAAGAAAATGAATTTATTTTTTCCACACCCTATGATAGGCGTGAATAAATACTAGAACCATGGATGAGGAAGAAAATATTTGTTTTATTTTATTTTTTCTATTTTCAAATTATATATATATTTTAATATTTTTCAGTAATATAAACCATAAAAATTAATATTTCCATGATTTTTTCAATCATTCATTTTTTCAATTCATTGAACATCTACTTGGTGGTGCAAGAATAAAAGAATGTTCTACACAATAATCTAGAGGTCCTCCAATAAAAGATCAATGAAATTAATAACCTGTCCAATTATATGATTAATGGGCATGAAACATTACTTTTATATCAAGATTTGGAATATATTATTGATAAAGTGAATGGCTGTTATAAAATATTGAAGTCCAAGAAGGAAGTGCCACTAGATTTTCTTAATTTCACTATTTAAATGAAAGAGGTTGATGTAAACTTCAAGGAATATACACAACCCAAACATTTTAAGAACTAGATTAAGGAGAACCATAAATATCTATTTAGTGATGATGAAGACACACATGTTTATATGAAAATGGAAAACGATTTTGATCATTTTTGGAGTAATTTGTATGAATATGAAATGTAATGAGATCTTCCCTTATATAAGATTAATTAATGGTATCCTGACTACCTATTTATATACATGGAAGAAGAAGACACCACCCATGTGGGGGAATTTTATGAAAATAAGGGGGATACCAACTAACTATATCTATCCGTAAGGATTGAACATTAAGTGGCACTCATCATTAAGAAAGAGATAGAGCCAAAATGAACTCGGGGAGATAATATTATTTTTAACTCTTTATTATATGAATCTATTCAATCTATTTTTTAGTAATCCTTATGGTTTTGAATTTTTATATTTGGTCAGTTCATTCCATGCCTTATAAGAAGATGAATGTCACGACCCGTCCTCGGGGCCCGTGCCGTGACTACCCCAAGCCCGCCTTCCATAGGCCAGGGGCTGGCGACTAGCACCAAAGGCGTAAAATCCCGTTAACTGGGAAGGCATTGCCTTTATAAAAGAAAACAAGCACCACAGAGTACAAGCGGAAGTAAAACACTAAGTACAAAAAGGAGAGCTGAAAAGTAAAAGGGGCCGGAAATACAAGCCCAACTGTAAAGTACAACTCGAAAAGGAAAACAACGACTGAAAAGTAAAGCTGCTACGCTGAGATGTCCACTGGAAATCCCACCTGAAGGGTGGGTACAGATAGCTCCTCTGCTCCTCGGGTCCCGCCATCCGCTCCGAGTATGTCCCGCCCAGTGGTCCACCTCCGGGTACCGCCTCGTCGTATAGTCCACCTCCAGGTACCGTCCAGTCCTCGAACCTTTGGCTTCTGTCAGCACTGTCCGTCGTCTGCAACCAACACAACGAGGTGCGGGCATAGCCCGTGCAGGGGTGAGTATAACGATACTCAGTAGGGACCCCGAGACCCTCATGGTCTCACTAAACCAACAAGGATAAACTCAAGAAGATCACAACAGATAATCTCTTCTTAGGTATATGCCCATACATATACCTAAGTTATTAAGTAACCCATCTCAATCATGAGGAAACACAAGAATTTTGAAATCGACGGATAACCACTACCCGGGTATATGCCCATACATATACCAAAGTTAGCAAGTAACCCATCTCAATCATGAGGAAACACAAAGGTCAAAAGTCTCAGCTCAAACCAGGATTTTCATTATCGAAACCGTAACTGCTGAAGAGCTCCGTCTCTAGAGTGTACAGTGGTCCTGTCACGACTCCGAGGCTGCCGCTCACTAACCTAGGACTGCTGAGGTACTCCTCCTGTCGAGTACTGCGGGTTTGCGGCCAACTACCTGGCGCTCCGTCCGCTGAGGGTCTGTCGCCAAATACCGGGCGCTACCCAGATAGCCTACTGAGGTACTCCTCCTGTCGAGTACCGCGGGTCTGCTGCCAACTACCAGGCGCTCCGTCCGCCATGGGTCTGCCGCCAAGTACCGGGCGCTCCGTCCACTGGGCTAGTCGACTCACTCCAAGTCGAGTCGGTCAAGCAGTCGTCAGGTCTCAGCCGGCTACACGGTCTCCGTACTCTGCACGCTCGTCTCCAGGAGGGTCCGCTCCACGAGCTACTGGTCGATACTCCAAGTATCTCAAAGTCCCACGAAGAAGTGTCTCAAAGGTCCGTCTCGTCACAGGGGTCTCAACGCAACAGACGGCGCGTCGATCGGACGCCCGGTCTGTGAGTTATTAGCCTTTTCGTCCCAGGGGCCCGGTTGGTTTCGTGAGCGAAACCAATCCCGGCCGTATCTCAACTGTACCCCGAACTCCCATAGGGTAAACTCAAAGGGACCGTTACTCAACATAACCACCAACGCCGCTGACGGTTCGTCAAACGGACGTCCTGTCTGAAAGATATCAGCTTTCCCGTTCCAGGGGCCCGGTTGGATTTCGGGTACAATCCAACCCGGCCATACTCCGACTGCATCCAAAACTCGGGCGGAGTATGTCAAAAGTTCCGTCTCATCAAGAGGAAGTCAACGAAACAGACGGCGCGTCAATCGGACGCCCGGTCTGTGAGTTATTGGCTTTTTCGTCTCCGGGGCCCGGTTGGTTTTTAAGGCAAAACCAACCCGACCGTACTCCACCTGCGTCCAAACCTCGGGCGGAGTATGCCAAAAGATCCGCCTCATTAAGAGGAACGCAACGCGACTGACGGCGCGTCAATCGGACGTTCGTGGCTCAAGATTTGAGCGTTTCCGCTCCGAAGGCCCGGTTGGTTTCCTGAACGAACCAACCCGGCCGAACTCAAAGTAAACCGAAACCTTGAGTGCGATATACCGAAACGACCGTCTCGATCCAAGGATCGCGTTGCCGCAGACGGTTCGTCATTCGGAGGTCCGAGGCTCAAGTTATGAGCCAAAAACCAAATCAGGTTCGAAACGGGGGGGTCCGGGTCCCGGGCCGACCCGGCCCGACCCCCCCCCCCCCCCCCGGGCGGCGCGGCGGCGGACGGCGGCGGCGGGCGGCGGCGCGACGGCGCGGCGGCGGGCCGCGGTGGCGGCGGCGGCGGGCCGCGGTGGCGGCGGCGGCGGGCCGCGGAGGCGGCGGCGGGCGCCGCTCGTGGGTGGCACGCGGGGGCAATCAAGCCCCCCGCTTTTGGTTTGGCGGCGCGGCTAAGCCGCGCCGTTTTAACAAACGGCCCCCCTTCCAGGGGGCCCGCTAAATGGAAAACCGGGGGGCTGCTGCCCCCCCCCCCCTCCTTAAAGAACCGCCCCCCTCTTAAGAGGGGGGTTTTTAAGGATTGACCGGGGAATTAAATTCCCCGGTTTTAAGTCATCCGGCCGGCCAGCTGGCCGGCCGGTTTTCTCAAACGGGACCGGAATTTCCGGTCCCCATCTTCGGCTTCCGACGCCGGCGGCCCGGCCGCCGGTCTTCCTTTCCGCCGCGGCCCGGAACCGGCCGCGGTCTCCTCGTCCCGCCGCGGCCCGGAACCGGCCGCGGCGTTCGTCGTCCGGCGCGGTGCGACGGCACCGCGCCCCTTTGCCGTGCTTTGATAATCACCCAACGCGGCGCGACGGCGTCGCGTTTCTGTTGTTTCTACCATGGTGCGTGCGACGGCATCGCGAAGATATTTGCACGTTCATCCGCGTGGTGCGACGGCACCACGCCACTTGCTTCCTCCCGCAAGATAAAATCAACATAAACGTTGGAGGGGGGTTCGGCCGTGTTCATGCGGTCCGGCCCCCCCTCACGTTAAATAAAAACTCAACATGAACATTTCAAGCCTCATGTTAGACATGCCAGATCCATGTTCAAGAAATGGAATAATTTAAGAATGAAACAACAAACCCCTACCTCGGTATAAGTTCGAGGATTTGACTATGTCCGCGGAAGTCGACGTCGCGGAGATCGGGCATCGCGGTAGTCGTTCGTCAATTCCGTTGACGAAGAGACGCGTCCGAAGAGGCACGTCGTTGGCGAATCCTTGTACGCCGACGAAGGTTGTCCGAGGAAGGTGCGGTGTTCTCTCTCGTTGACACCGAAGACGAAGAAGAGCGGTGCGGCGTTCTTCGTCGGAAAAAAGGGCGTTCCTCGTCAAGTCTTGAGGAAAGTCAAAATATAAAGAGAACAATGAACTCAAGAATCTCTACCTCGATAGTCGCACGGTGACGGAGTCGTGGAAAATCGGTGTCGATTCCTTTGACGTCGGAGGAAGAGTCGTTATCGAAGGCGTTCGTCGCGGAAAACCGTTGCGGAAGAGATGACGCGGAAAAGTACGTCGCGTCGCGGACACGGCGTCGCGGATGGATCGTGTTCTTCGGCGGAGAAGTTCTTCGTTGAAGAACGACGTTCTTCGCCGGAGAAGATGAAGAGGAGCTCTCAAAAAGCTCTCAAAGGAATAAACCAACAACCCATAAACAAATAAGATTACATCTTATTTTATTAACACATAACTCAAAAGGATTTCAAATGTTTGAAATTCAAAAGAGTTGACTCCCAAAATTAATTAAGAGTAACCTAAGTCAATAAAGAGGGGGTTTAGTACGTTGAGAGAATTTGAAAAGAAAAGGGGTTCGTGTGGGCCCCACCACACTTAATCCTCCCAAGGGAGGTTAAGTGGGTGTGGGTCCCACTCCCAACCTCTTTTGATAGGTTTTTAAAATAAGTTAAAATAAAATTTGTCTTACACAAATTTTACTTAACTTAACTGAAAAACCCCAAAACGTAACTTTCAACTCGCAACAAACGCAACTCCCGAAAAGGTCTCTTTAAGCAAATATCGGCGCTGCGAGTTCATCGGTGCCCTCGGATTTCAATTCCGAGCACTGGATCAAAAGTTAGGAATTCCCGCTCGTTCATTCACTGAACGTACCCGAGCCAAACTTCGGAAATTAATTCCGGGCACTCCGGGCCTCGGAATCAGGTGCCGTCTGAAACCGCGCTCTTGTAAAATTCTAAAGAAAATTAAGAAAAAATTTCCCTTGAATTTTACGGGTCTTTACATTACTCCCACCTCAGGGCTTTACGTCCCCGTAAAGATACAACAAAAACTAGGGTAACAAAAGAGGGTACTGAGCACGCATCTGAGCCTCCCGCTCCCATGTGCTCTCCTGGAGATTCCCGTGCCGCCATCTGTTGCGCACAAGAGGAATCGATCACCCATGTAGGACCCGCTCCTGTCGATCCTCTATCTCCACCGGGACCTCCGAAAAAGTCGCCCCATCGTCAACGTCAAGCTCCCCATGGTCAAAGATGTGCGTCGGGTCGTGCACGTATCTCCTCAGCTGGGATACGTGGAAGACGTCGTGCACCCGGTGCAACTGAGGTGGTAGAGCCAGGCGATAAGCCACCTCGCCAACCCTGCTGAGGACTTGGAAGGGTCCGATGAAGCGCGGAGATAACTTGTCGCCTCGGCCAAATCTCCGAATACCACGTCGAGGTGAGACCCGCAAGAAGACGTGGTCACCATCCTCGAACTCTAGTGGCCTCCGCCTCCTGTCAGCGTATGACTTCTGCCGGCTCTGTGTTGTCCTCATCCGCTCCTGGATGACATGGACCTCCTCTGACGTGGCCCGGACCATCTCTGGTCCCACAAGAGCTGTGAGATTTCTTCTTTGCCGATAAGAGAAACCTGGTCTCATCCCCTGGATGAACCACATTCTTTGCCTAAAACAGTCAATCCTAACATGGATGATACTAATCCATACCAAGGATGACGTCGTAAGGCCTCGACGCTACTACTAAGAGATCCAACCGTTACTCTCGCCTCCAAGGGTTGAGTCACACTGTCGGCATCAGTGTGTGGTAACTGGTCTCCTCCAGTAGATGTCTCACAAGTGAGGGTCAAGTCAACAGTCAACTGGAACCTCTTAGTAACATCACAAAAGAGGACAGGAATGAAAACATCACAAAGGATGCGTCTTTTATTATTGCAGCTCATAATACAAGACGCTACACAAAAGCAACATCAACATGGAACTAGAAGTACAAGAGACGTATCCACTAGTTCCGCTCCTGTCCACCTGCTTTACTGTTGCTCAAGCATTTGTCGCTGCCTCAACCTCGGTGGCTCCCTCCAAGCCTGCGGATCGAGGAGTCGGACAGTCACGTGCCAGGTGACCCTTTCCGCGGCATGAGTAACACAACCTGCTCCTTGCACGGCTAGCTCTGTTCCCACTCCGGGTGCCCTGCACCACTGGTCCTAAAACCCGAGATCGCCCAACTGCTGGTCTGGTCCTCCTGGACCTCTGCATCATCTGTCTACTGCCCACAGATGACTCGGCTTCTGATCGAAAAACACGCGGTAAAGGCAGATTCTCCTGTACACGCTCGGGGTGGAGAGATACTGGCACAAACTCCACCCTGAAGAAGGTCTCGAAGTCTTCCCATGCGAAGTTCATCTCATCACAAAACTGAAACAAGTGGCTCCACCACCTACCTGCTGCTGCGTGTAGTAGGCTCGCAGCGAGGATCACCATGAGGTCAGCTGGTGTCCTCACTAGCCTAAACACTCTTACCACTGCCTCCAGCCAGTCCTCTACAGCCTGGGGATCCGTCTCCCCGCGAAACCTGGGCGGTCGCTGGCGCTGAAACTCATGCAGTGCGCTGAGGCGACGTGCATCGTCAGCGGCTGCTGCTGGAAGCATCGGGGGCTCGGCGGGTAGAGCTACCGCCGGTGCCACTACTGGAAAAGGGCCCTGCCCCGAGGCCTCGTCGCTCGGTGGGCTGTCGTCACGTTCGATTCTCGGAACCCTAGCTGGCTGCCGTCGTGGGGCCATCCTGAAAGAAACAACGTAACACGATCAAACGATTATACCTGGTGAGCTGACCTGGTTTGAGCTGTTTTAAGGGGAAAAACTTTTGAAAACACACACGCAATCAGTGTTTTCGTGCACAAAGTCGGAAATCAGTTGTCAGGGTCCTGGTGTATGGATACGTCGGCCGCCCGCACCAACACTGGACTCCCTGAACTGAAAACCACACTCGGTACCCTTAACACTATTGCTTCACAGAAAGAATGATCAGAGTCTGTGGTAGAACCGACCACCTCTGATACCAATTTGTCACGACCCGTCCTCGGGGCCCGTGCCGTGACTACCCCAAGCCCGCCTTCCATAGGCCAGGGGCTGGCGACTAGCACCAAAGGCGTAAAATCCCGTTAACTGGGAAGGCATTGCCTTTATAAAAGAAAACAAGCACCACAGAGTACAAGCGGAAGTAAAACACTAAGTACAAAAAGGAGATCTGAAAAGTAAAAGGGGCCGGAAATACAAGCCCAACTGTAAAGTAAAACTCGAAAAGGAAAACAGCGACTGAAAAGTAAAGCTGCTACGCTGAGATGTCCACTGAAAATCCCACCTGAAGGGTGGGTACAGATAGCTCCTCTGCTCCTCGGGTCCCGCCATCCGCTCCGAGTATGTCCCGCCCAGTGGTCCACCTCCGGGTACCGCCTCGTCGTATAGTCCACCTCCAGGTACCGTCCAGTCCTCGAACCTTCGGCTTCTGTCAGCACTGTCCGTCGTCTGCAACCAACACAACGAGGTGCGGGCATAGCCCGTGCAGGGGTGAGTATAACGATACTCAGTAGGGACCCCGAGACCCTCATGGTCTCACTAAACCAACAAGGATAAACTCAAGAAGATCACAACAGATAATCTCTACTTAGGTATATGCCCATACATATACCTAAGTTATTAAGTAACCCATCTCAATCATGAGGAAACACAAGAATTGTGAAATCGACGGATAACCACTACCCGGGTATATGCCCATACATATACCAAAGTTAGCAAGTAACCCATCTCAATCATGAGGAAACACAAAGGTCAAAAGTCTCAGCTCAAACCAGGATTTTCATTATCGAAACCGTAACTGCTGAAGAGCTCCGTCTCTAGAGTGTACAGTGGTCCTGTCACGACTCCGAGGCTGCCGCTCACTAACCTAGGACTGCTGAGGTACTCCTCCTGTCGAGTACTGCGGGTTTGCGGCCAACTACCTGGCGCTCCGTCCGCTGAGGGTCTGTCGCCAAATACCGGGCGCTACCCAGATAGCCTACTGAGGTACTCCTCCTGTCGAGTACCGCGGGTCTGCTGCCAACTACCAGGCGCTCCGTCCGCCATGGGTCTGCCGCCAAGTACCGGGCGCTCCGTCCACTGGGCTAGTCGACTCACTCCAAGTCGAGTCGGTCAAGCAGTCGTCAGGTCTCAGCCGGCTACACGGTCTCCGTACTCTGCACGCTCGTCTCCGGGAGGGTCCGCTCCACGAGCTACTGGTCGATACTCCAAGTATCTCAAAGTCCCACGAAGAAGTGTCTCAAAGGTCCGTCTCGTCACAGGGGTCTCAACGCAATAGACAGCGCGTCGATCGGACGCCCGGTCTGTGAGTTATTAGCCTTTTCGTCCCAGGGGCCCGGTTGGTTTCGTGAGCGAAACCAATCCCGGCCGTATCTCAACTGTACCCCGAACTCCCATAGGGTAAACTCAAAGGGACCGTTACTCAACGTAACCACCAACGCCGCTGACGGTTCGTCAAACGGACGTCCTGTCTGAAAGATATCAGCTTTCCCGTTCCAGGGGCCCGGTTGGATTTCGGGTACAATCCAACCCGGCCATACTCCGACTGCATCCAAAACTCGGGCGGAGTATGTCAAAAGTTCCGTCTCATCAAGAGGAAGTCAACGAAACAGACGGCGCGTCAATCGGACGCCCGGTCTGTGAGTTATTGGCTTTTTCGTCTCCGGGGCCCGGTTGGTTTTTAAGGCAAAACCAACCCGACCGTACTCCACCTGCGTCCAAACCTCGGGCGGAGTATGCCAAAAGATCCGCCTCATTAAGAGGAACGCAACGCGACTGACGGCGCGTCAATCGGACGTTCGTGGCTCAAGATTTGAGCGTTTCCGCTCCGAAGGCCCGGTTGGTTTCGTGAACGAACCAACCCGGCCGAACTCAAAGTAAACCGAAACCTTGAGTGCGATATACCGAAACGACCGTCTCGATCCAAGGATCGCGTTGCCGCAGACGGTTCGTCATTCGGAGGTCCGAGGCTCAAGTTATGAGCCAAAAACCAAATCAGGTTCGAAACGGGGGGGTCCGGGTCCCGGGCCGACCCGGCCCGACCCCCCCCTGGGCGGCGCGGTGGCCGGTGGCGGCGGCCGGCGGCGGCGGACGGCGGCGGCGGGCGGCGGCGCGGCGGCGCGGCGGCGGACGGCGGCGGCGGGCGGCGGGCGGCGGCGCGGCGGCGCGGCGGCGGGCCGCGCGGCGGCGGGCCGCGGTGGCGGCGGCGGCGGGCCGCGGGGGCGGCGGCGGGCGCCGCTCGTGGGTGGCACGCGGGGGCAATCAAGCCCCCCGCTTTTGGTTTGGCGGCGCGGCTAAGCCGCGCCGTTTTAACAAACGGCCCCCCTTCCAGGGGGCCCGCTAAATGGAAAACCGGGGGGCTGCTGCCCCCCCCCCCCTCCTTAAAGAACCGCCCCCCTCTTAAGAGGTGGGTTTTTAAGGATTGACCGGGGAATTAAATTCCCCGGTTTTAAGTCATCCGGCCGGCCAGCTGGCCGGCCGGTTTTCTCAAACGGGACCGGAATTTCCGGTCCCCATCTTCGGCTTCCGACGCCGGCGGCCCGGCCGCCGGTCTTCCTTTCCGCCGCGGCCCGGAACCGGCCGCGGTCTCCTCGTCCCGCCGCGGCCCGGAACCGGCCGCGGCGTTCGTCGTCCGGCGCGGTGCGACGGCACCGCGCCCCTTTGCCGTGCTTTGATAATCACCCAACGCGGCGCGACGGCGTCGCATTTCTGTTGTTTCTACCATGGTGCGTGCGACGGCATCACGAAGATATTTGCACGTTCATCCGCGTGGTGCGACGGCACCACGCCACTTGCTTCCTCCCGCAAGATAAAATCAACATAAACGTTGGAGGGGGGTTCGGCCGTGTTCATGCGGTCCGGCCCCCCCTCACGTTAAATAAAAACTCAACATGAACATTTCAAGCCTCATGTTAGACATGCCAGATCCATGTTCAAGAAATGGAATAATTTATGAATGAAACAACAAACCCCTACCTCGGTATAAGTTCGAGGATTTGACTATGTCCGCGGAAGTCGACGTCGCGGAGATCGGGCGTCGCGGTAGTCGTTCGTCAATTCCGTTGACGAAGAGACACGTCCGAAGAGGCACGTCGTTGGCGAATCCTTGTACGCCGACGAAGGTTGTCCGAGGAAGGTGCGGTGTTCTCTCTCGTTGACACCGAAGACGAAGAAGAGCGGTGCAGTGTTCTTCTTCGGAAAAAAGGGCGTTCCTCGTCAAGTCTTGAGGAAAGTCAAAATATAAAGAGAACAATGAACTCAAGAATCTCTACCTCGATAGTCGCACGGTGACGGAGTCGTGGAAAATCGGTGTCGATTCCTTTGACGTCGGAGGAAGAGTCGTTATCGAAGGCGTTCGTCGCGGAAAACCGTTGCGGAAGAGATGACGCGGAAAAGTACGTCGCGTCGCGGACACGGCGTCGCGGATGGATCGTGTTCTTCGGCGGAGAAGTTCTTCGTTGAAGAACGACGTTCTTCGCCGGAGAAGATGAAGAGGAGCTCTCAAAAAGCTCTCAAAGGAATAAACCAACAACCCATAAACAAATAAGATTACATCTTATTTTATTAACACATAACTCAAAATGATTTCAAATGTTTGAAATTCAAAAGAGTTGACTCCCAAAATTAATTAAGAGTAACCTAAGTCAATAAAGAGGGGGTTTAGTACGTTGAGAGAATTTGAAAAGAAAAGGGGTTCGTGTGGGCCCCACCACACTTAATCCTCCCAAGGGAGGTTAAGTGGGTGTGGGTCCCACTCCCAACCTCTTTTGATAGGTTTTTAAAATAAGTTAAAATAAAATTTGTCTTACACAAATTTTACTTAACTTAACTGAAAAACCCCAAAACGTAACTTTCAACTCGCAACAAACGCAACTCCCGAAAAGGTCTCTTTAAGCGAATATCGGCGCTGCGAGTTCATCGGTGCCCTCGGATTTCAATTCCGAGCACCGGATCAAAAGTTAGGAATTCCCGCTCGTTCGTTCACTGAACGTACCCGAGCCAAACTTCGGAAATTAATTCCGGGCACTCCGGGCCTCGGAATCAGGTGCCGTCTGAAACCGCGCTCTTGTAAAATTCTAAAGAAAATTAAGAAAAAATTTCCCTTGAATTTTACGGGTCTTTACAATGAATAAGCAGACCATGCACACATTAAGTAACACATAGAGCTCCTTGATTTTGATAGCCATTTATTTGAGGAGGACTATGAGTAAGTCCTTGTAGATAAGCCATGGAGAATCAAGATAGAGACTTATCAAATTGAAAGGTATAACATTGTTATATATAATTCAAATTTTATTTTTATTCAAGTAAAAATACCTTCTTACTTTATCTTTGACCATTTAATTCAAGCATCCAATATTGATCAAGTAGTGGACATGAATGAGGAGGTTTCACTAGTAGAATCCATGGAGAAGGAATATCGATACATAATACTAACCCTACCATGAATTTTGTAAATAATTTTAAAGTTTTATGATCTGTAATACTCTTACCATTTATCATTCCTAACAATGAAAGAAGAATAACAATCTTCGAAAAGCCACATGTGGATGTTCAAATCCAAGAAGCCCCAAACAACATCAAAATATGGATAATAGCTGGTATTACCATCTGGAGGAAATAAAATGTTTGGCCCCCATTGTGGGATCATACCAAGACTTATCCTTTAATTTTATTCATAGGAATATATATTTCAATTTCATTCATAGGATTAGTCCAACATGCATCCCACCCCGTTTTTCATTTTTGGGATTAAATGACATGATCCTTATGCTTAATTGAGTAATTTTATTTTATATGTTCAGGATGGAACATATAAGAACAATAATAAGTAAAGGAAAAATGACTATGAATAAAGGGAAATAATGTTCAATTAAATTTTTATATTTTAAACACCCTATATTTTTTAAAAAACATGATTGGTGCTTTAAATTGGGAAATTTTATTCACAAATTTGAATTTAGGGTTTACTTGACTTATATAAGAGGCATGAGTTTCTTAAAATCCAATGATACATGATCTTATAATTCAATGATAATGATATTTAATGAGTAAAATAGGGAATTTAATGACTAAAGTGAAGCATGGATACTAATAATGAGAACTCATGATTTAAGGTAAATAGTTGATTCATATAAAAGAAGTTTCCCAAACATTTCTCATGATTTCAATTTATAAACATTTTGTGAATTTATTTTTTATTATTAGTCATTCCAATAGTTATTATACCAAATAAAATTTTCAATTCCCTCTTGGATATCTAGACCATGTTAATCGTATTATATCTTGAGTATATTTCGTGATTGGTATTGGGATGTTCATTCCATTAGAACTTAAATTTAGATTTTTTCGTAGATATAACTAGGGAAAAACAAATTTAAAACTGCTAAGGATTATTTTTAGAGGCCCTTATCCTTGAATACCTACTTTTTAATAATTATTTTTTCTCCCATAGAAACAGTGAATGACCCTGTTAAGGACGAGCCATGTTTTAATCCATTTTTATCCATTCCTACCCACCTATTAGTATTTTCATGATATCATAATGTTGATGTGTGAGGGTGAATGGAGTCATGATAAAAGTTATAAAATACATTGTAAAAAAAAATGAGGGTTTTGAAATATGGGTGTTGATAAATTTTGTTGATTCATTCACTATACATCATTTTTCCCTTCTTGAAAAACATGTCAAAGAAAGGAATGTGTTGTGACATATAAGAATAAAAAACCACCACCACTGGACTAATGATTTTATCATTTGTGGGTAGGTGGGGAAATTTATGTTTATTATAAACATTCTAAAAATAGAAAAATGAAAATGTTTTTTTAAAAACAAAAATAGTATAAATATAGAGAAAATCTCTAGGGTATTCAAAAATCATTTGATATGATTAATTTTGATCATGATCATTACATTGTGTTATTGGAAATGTGGATTGGTTTATATTCTATGGGGAAAATTTCATCAAACTTTTACTTCTGATATATTGATTTATGCTTCAAGATAGGGACCATCTTTTTGATATTAATGTTTTAAAATATCAATTCCTACCAAAAATAACATTCAAAACATATGATCCTTAATTACTCATCTTCATGATTTTATGTATCCATTTTCATTACAATGTGTAGAAAGAGTTCTTATACAAGAATATGTATATGGAGAGTCATCCCATAATATTATAATAAATATTTTGGAATTACATAATGAGAGATGAGTGGAATGATTCAAAGTGAGGTAAATCATAAATTATCATGTTTGATAATTATAAAATGAGTAACATGAATGAATGAGAAGATAAGTACTATCATTTTTAAAAATGGAGAGAGTAAAATACATGAGATTATTTTTTTCTTCAAAAACTGAGAAATTAAATATATATTTTTGGTTTATTTTAGAAAATTTGATTAAATATTGATAATTGTTATATTTTACAACATTGAGATATAAATATTGTTAACATCAATGCCTACATATTTTTAAATATTATATTTTATTCTTGACGAAAAGAATGATTTATGTGTGGGGGTATTTGATAGACTTATATTTCTTGCATATTTATAAAAATAATTAATTTTTTTGATGAATTTTAATGAATAATAACATGAAATATAATTATTTAAAATAATATTTTAAAATTTAAGTAAAAAATTAAAATTGATTAAAATGGGATATTTTAATACTTTATCTTAATTGAGTACATGTTTATAAGTTTTTAATGTTATTACAAAAATTAAAAATTAATGAATATTTTATGATTTGAAATTTTATTTTGAGTGTTTCATATTTTCCAGGTACCAAAACAATTAGACTGGTGTAAGCTACCCCATCATCCAAGGCACACCCAACATTTATCCATCTCAAAAGGGGGAAATCTATTCATACCATCCCTAGGAGGGCCTTCTCAAGTCACTATAGAATGAAAGAATGTTTCTGTGTAGTTGTCCATGGGGATTAAAGCACATGGTGGATAATGGAGGGCTCAAAATCCCACACAAGGCACATGTGTGTGGAATGTATTTAGGTTTTTGAATTGTCATATGGGATCCCATCCCTTATTCGGTTTGGATGGTAATCCCGTGGATTTCATTATTAACACTCATGACATCCACTTGAAGTTTCAAAGTGGGATGATGTTTTTTGGTTACTATTCAAAAAATATACACAATGAAGTTATCCTACACTATTAATGCACACATTTTCTTAGACTACACTATCCAAATCGCACCGCCATGGCTCTCCCAATTGATGTCTTTGACCACCACTTCTATAAAAACCCTTCTCTTTTATTACAAACATAAACATGATTTATTACATAAATAGTTCACATGATACAACATGGAAGATCAAGAGTTCTAGTGTCTTTGGGGCTTAGGAACACTACACAACATCTTAGAACATAATACACATAACATCTTTATTGAAAATTTATTTTACATGACCACTACATTCCCTCATACTTAGCATTTTATGGGATAACTTAAGGACATGCATATGAAAAGGGTGAGATATAAAGCCCATTAAGGGAATAAAAATGAAATAACATGAGGAATACGATACTTGTTAGTCAAGAAGAATTTAAATGGAGAATAAGATAAACATAAACATAAATTCATGATAAATCATAATAATCATAACATGGAAATGTGGCAACAACACTTAACATGGAATAAGCATGAGCCAATGCTCATTGCACACGGAGCATGAGTAAACCCTTATTGCACATGAAGCACGATTTAACCCTCATTTCACATGAATTATCACGATTCAACACTCATTTCACATGATGTATCATGATATTATACTTTACCCAATGCATTGGAGATCTATTAGGGTTCACCCTTTCATAAACATTTCATTTCATGCATAAGTGCGCCACATGGATCATATAAGATGTGATCAATCAACATCATAAGTTATTCCACGATTAAGGAATGTGGAATAAATATGTTAAAGTACCATTAGATATGTATATGTGAATAAAGGTGAATACCCTGGATAGAGACATGGGTATGGTATTCACTATAGAATGATCTTGGCTTGAAAAAATGCGGTGCAATTTCTACAGCATAATGACGTAACATAAGGATTCTTAAAAATGTTTGATGAGGGGGAAATGGGTGACTCATTATATGTACATGAAATGGAAAAAATAGGGTAATATAGCTACATGTCCCAACAAACATAATGTAATTTAGATGCATAATACAAAATAATTACTTTGATGTAAAAGTGGAGAGAGAAATCCCTCACGGAAATTTAGCATGGTAACAGGTGTACATGGAAAGAATTAATGAGAGAGAGAGGTATCTCACATCATCCAAACATAAAGAGGGAATTATGGGTGAGTTTTGAAATAATACCCCAACATTTTTAATTGAAAACAATAGGTCAAAACATCTTAATGAAAACTGGGAAAAAATGTGAAAGGAAAAATTCCCTTACATGGATGTGTGATCCCAAAATATTGGGAGAGGCTTGAGAGAGGATTATTGGGGGAATAGGGAACCTTGGGAGGATTATAGAGATAGGAGGGTAATGGTTGGTCTAACTCCAAAGGCTTTGAGTGAAGAGGAAGTGGGAGCATGGGTGGGTTTATATAGGAAAGGAGAGGGAAATCTTTATTATTTAGGTTTGGGACACCTCACATTAAAATAATCAAAAACAAAAACCAGCCATTCGTTTTTTCCAAAGTGGAGTGAGAAAAAATATTTTATAAGGCCAATGTCTGATCCTGTTAAAATAATAGGGTTACTTATGTGGAGGTTAGTCACACTCTCATGGAAAAGAATTTAAAAAGAGAAAATGTTTTATAAGACTGTATGGGCCCACTATAGCTATGAAAAATAAATCAAACAAACCCAAAATCACATTATTTTAATGGTAAAACATATATTTTCCGAACATAATGATTATTTTATTTATTACTTCACTATTGGGTCATTATGTTGTTATAAAAGACATTATATATTTAAACAATATTTAATTTTTACCCAATAATTCTACTGCCTCAGAAAATTATGAAAAATTCATCGGTAAAAAATTTGGACGTCCTTATTCCAAAAATAAGATTCATTTTATCTAAATAATTTTCAATATCTATGAATTTTTTCTTTTAAAATATAATCCAACATTTTTAAAAAATTAATGGGTTTTGACAAAAAAACGGCTTTCAAACCTTAAAAAAATTACAGTTGCATTAACACAATTATACGATCATTTATATTTAATAAAAATTAATATAATAATAATAATAATAATATTTTATTAAAATATAATTTAATTAAAAAACACATTAATTAATCAAAATAGATTTCTGGGTTGAATATTATCTAAAAACACTATTTGCAGTTTAAAAACTATTTAAAAAGTAACAATAATAAAATGAATTCACATTATTTATACAAAAACAATGTACATATTCATAGTGTTTGGGTATTGTGACATAACCCCTTATAACACTCGCATAAGACCGAAGGGTAAGGTGTGCGATGGAGATAGACTCTTGGGGTGTCTCAGATAACATCGCTCAGGTGGTAATCTCTATTAACTTCTACTTATCATGAAGTCTGTTCTGCTCAAGATTAACATGTTCAAGATAGGCTTGGGCTTGGTCAAGAGAAAATCCCAATGATCCCACCTCATTTACGAGCTCTAAAAAATGGTCTTCATATGGGGGAATTATATTGGATGAGGTCGTCACTTCCTTTATCTAAGTGAATTGGTTTTGTTAAAGCCCTATATTTATACTAATCATGTGGTCACAGTTCAACGACTATATTATCCATGGCCACAATTCATAACAATATTTTAAAATCCAAAACATAAAAGCAAATAAGTCCTTATGTTTCAAATAACCACAAGAAGACATTTAAATAGACCAATAGGAATTTTAATTTATGAATTTTTGGGTCGTTACAATCTTCCCCCCTTAAAAAATTTCACCCTCGAAATTTCCGTTACCCACACTAAAATAGATTTAGGTAACTCTGCTTCATCACTTCTTCCTATTCCTACATCGCTTCATTAAACTTGTGGTTTTTTCATAACACCGTGATGAGGGGAATAGTTTTATTTTGTATAACTTTTTCTCTTTGATCTATGATCTTCAATGGTTTCTCCTAATATTAAAGATTATCCCTTAACTGTATTAACTTTTTATAGAGTACATGTGAAGGGTACGGTATGTACTTACTTAATAGGGATACCTGAAAGACATCATGTACTTTGGCCATGGTAGGTTGAAGTGCTAGTCGATAGGCCACTACCTTGACACGATCAAGAATCTCAAAAAGGACGATGTACCTAGGACTTAACATCCATTTCTTTCCAAACCTCATTACCTTCATATATGGAGATATGTGTAGAAATACCATGTATCCAAATTTAAACTCAAGGTCTCATCGATGGTTATCTACATAACTCTTCTATCGATCCTGGGCTACCTTGATATGTTGCCGAATGGTTTTCACCTTCTCCACCATTTCTTCGACGATTTCTGGTCCTAGAAGCTTACGCTCACTGACATTATCGCAACATGTTGTTGTTCTGCACCTCTTACCATACATGGATTCATAAGATTCCATTTTTATGCTCAAGTGGAAACTGTTATTACAGGAGAATTCAACCAAAGGAAGATATGGATCCCATCCTCCTTTAAATTTGATTGAACATGATCTTAGCATATCATCCAGTGTCTAAATAGTTTGCTCAGAATGGCCATCAGTATGAGGATGATAGGCCATACTGAAGTTCAATCTAGTATCCATAGGATATTAAAGAGTCATCCAAAATATATAGGTGGATCATGGATCTCGATCGGATACAATAGATTATGGTACTCCATGCAACCTTACCACTTCCCTAATGTAGATCTATTCTAGTTGATCCAATGAGAAATCCACCTGAATTGCAATGAAGTGTGAAGACATTGTAAGATGATACACAATAACCCAGATTTCATTGTTTCCTTTGGATGTCTTTGGAAGTCCGGTGACAAAGTCCATTGTGATGTTCTCCCATTTCCATGCTAGTATGAGCAATGGTTGCATCATCCCCTTAGACTTTTGTCTCTTAGCCTTCATTTGCTGACACACCAGGAACTTTGATGTAAATTCATTGATCTCCTTCTTCATATTATCCAAAAAATAACGCTCTCAGAGATCTCGATACATCATTGTGTATCCTGGGTGAATAGAGAAATATGAACTATGTGCATCATCCAAAAGTTCCTTCTTTAGATTTGGACTTGATTGAATGCATATTCTTCTCCCAAATCTCACAATTCCTTCTTCATTAACATTGAACTCCAAGGATTTTTATTTTCTGATAGCTTACACTTTCTTCTAAATTCCCACATCATCCATTTGGGCATCCATTAACATTTCCAAAAGAGATGGTTGAGCAATCATTTGTGGAAGGATTGATGATGTTCCCTTCTTTATGATTCCCTTTTCCATCTTTATCAAATCTAAGAAGACTGGATCCTTCTAAATTCCTATCAGTGAGAGAATCGATGGGTCCTTTCTACTCAGAGCATCTGGAACCTTGTTCGCTTTCATAGGGTGGTAATGGATTGAGCAGTCACTATCTTTGATCAGCTCTAACCATCTTCATTGGCATATGTTTAACTCTTTCTGTGTGAATATATACTTGAGGAATTTGTGATCTGATTATATTTCAAACTTCTCCCTAAAGAGATAATGCCACCAAATTTTTAAATAAAATATCCCTGTATCCAACTCCAGATCATGTGTTAGATAATTTTTCTCATGAACTTTCAATTACCTTGAAGCATAGGCAATGACTTTTTCATTTTTAATCAACACACAGCCCATGCCCTTCATCGAAGAATCACTGAATACCACAAAAAGATATCCACTTGTGGGTAAATTGAGCACAGGTACAGGGATAAGCCTCCTTTTCATCTCTTTGAAGCTTTCTTCGCATTCATCACTCCATGGAAACATTACTCCATTCTGAGTTAGATTGGTAAGAGGGTTGGACAATCATGAGAAATTTCTCATAAATCATTGATAATATCCAGCTAACCCCATGAAGTTATGAATATCTATTACTGATGTTGGCCATGACCATCCCTCAACTGTATCTGTTTTGGAGGGATATACAGATATACCATTGCTTGTGATGATGTGTCCCATGAATGAGACCTACTTCATCCAGAACTCACACTTTTTTTACTTTCTGTAGAGATTCTCCTTTCGCAAGGTCTCTAGTACAGTTCTTAGATTCTCCTCATGATCCTCCTTGGTTTTGGAGTATATCAGAATATCATCTATAAAGACAACGACAAATTTATCAAGGTAATAACTAAAGAATATATTCATCTGGTCCATGAAGATTCCTAGGGAATTAGTGAGTCTAGAAGGCATTAATATGAATTAATATTTCCCGTATCTTGTATGAAAAGAAGTATTTGGGATATCTTCCTTCTTCACCCCTACTTGATAATATCCCGACTGTAAATCCACCTTGGAGAAGTATTGTTCTCCACATAGTAGATCGATCAAGTCTTCAATTCGTGGGAGAGGATACTTATTCTTTATCGTGATTTGGTTAAGTTCAAGATAATTGATGTAATGGCACATTGACCCATCATTCTTCTTGACGAAGAGGATTGGTACACCTCATGGTGAATCACTTGGGTGTATAAACCCTTTATCCAGATTCTCCTATAGTTGTTTATTCAGATCCTCATTCTCCACAATAGCCATTCAATATGGAGTCTTTTATATTGGAAACTCCCCAGGTATAAGGTTAATTGATATTTCAACATATCTTCTAGGAGGAAGACCATAAAATTCCTCGGGTCGATTCTCTACATGGAGAGTGATTTCCCTATCATGGAAATTTATGATGGATCAATATAATGAAATCCATTCCATGCCAAGAATTGCATCAAATTCCACCAGAGGGAGTATGATGAGGTTATCTGGTAAGTTCAATCCACCGATTAAGACATGAGAGGAGTTATATTCAAGGGATGAAATGATTTCCCCATTTATTGTATTCACCAACATCATTACTTCCATCATTTTGGGTGGTGTTGGTATTGTTCTACGAAACATTCGGGATAAAAAAGAATGCATAGAACCATAAACGATAACCCTACCTTTCACTTTTTGATTTTGGCTCTACCTGATCTTATATAGACATCGGATGAGTATATTAAACTATTTAACACATAAAGTGGAATCTAAGGACACAAACGGATGACTTATAAATAGATTTTATTTCCCTAACATATGAACCTATAGGCTTCAATCTATGTTATCCATGATATAATTTCTAACATATATTCTTATGGATTTGTTTATTCCCTTAATATTGGTTCATAACATGCTTTTGAATTTACCAATGAATATCCCTCAAGACTATCATAACCAAGAGTGTAGTAAGGCCCGTTGTCGTGCACCAATTCCCGTTCAAGTACAGCTCAAAGCAGTGTTTTCAGGTTTTACCCAAAGGAAACTTCTGTTCCAGAGCCTCCTCAACTAGCTCATATATAAACATAGACGTATTTTCTTGATAAACCACATACTCAATACTCACAAAAACATAGGGTTTTTCTTATTATACTTATTCTTATCTCTAAGGATTCACAATGTGTTTCTAATATTAATCACAAAAAATAACTTAAACTATCCTCTGATACCAACTATAACAACCCTTCACTTTTATTACAAAATTAAACATGACTTATTACATAAATACATCACTTGACACAACATGAAATATCGAGAGGTCTAGTGTATTTAGGTATTGGTAACATATCAGAAAAAACTAAACATAAAACACAAAATATCATTATTTATAACTTCCTTTACATGACCACTACATTCCCTCGTACTTAGCATTGCATGGGATAACCTGAGGACATTTAAAAGAAAAGGGTGATCTATAAAGCCAAGTAAGGGAATAAATATGGAATAACATGAGGAATACAATACATGTTATTCAATAGGAATATCAATTGATCATTATAGAAACATATACATAAAGTCTTGATAAAGTAGGATAATCATAACATGGAAATGTGGAAACAACAATTAACATTGATTTAGCATGAGCCAAGGCTCATTGCACATGGAGCATGAATAAACCCTCATTGAACATGAAGAAAGATTAATCTATTATATAAATTGAATTATCAAGAGTCAATACTCATTTCACATGACTTATCATGATACTATACTTTACCCAATGCATTGGAGCACTATCAGGGCGCACCCTTTCATAAAAATTCCATTCATGCATAAGTGTGCCACATGGATCATATAACATGGAATCAATCAACATAATAAGTTTTTAAACGAATATATAATGTGGAATAAATACATGAATTTACCTTTCAATATGTATATGTGCATAATGGTGAATGCCCTTGATAGAGACATGGGTATATTATTCACTACACCACGATCTTGTCTTGGAAAAATGCGGTGCAATTTTGGTAGCATAAAGACATGACATAATGATTCATAAAAATGGTTGATTAGAGATAAATCAGTGTCTCTTTATATTTACATTAAATGGATACAATGGGGGACATATAGGTACATTCCCCAACAAACATAATGGAATTTAGATGCATAATACAAAAGAATTACTTGGATGTAAAAGAGGAGAGAGAAATTCCTTGTGGAATTTTGGCATGGTAATAGGTGTACATGGGAGGCATTAATGAGAGAGAAAGGGGTATCCCATCATCCAAACATAAATAGGGAAATATGGGGGAGGTTCTAAATCATACCCCAACATTTTTAATTGAAAAAAGGGCATAACAACTTAATGAAAATTGGACTAAAATGAGAAAGGAAGAAATCCCTTACTTGGTGGTGTGATCCCAAAGGCTTGGGAGAGGCTTGAGAAAGATATTATGGGAGATTGGGGCACTTTGGGAGGATTTTAGAGAGAGGTGGTCAAGTTTTATTAGAACTCCAAAGGTGTTGAGTTATGATAAAGTGGGAGCATGGGTGGGTTTATATAGGAAAAGAGAGGGAATTCATTATTATCTAGGTTCGGGACACCTCACATTAAACTAATCAAAACCACAAACCAGACCATGGTTTTTGCCCATTTTTTTCGCCAAAGTGGAGTGAAAGACAATATTTTATATTTCCAATGGCATAAAATCATAAAACAATAGTGTTTATTATGTGGAGGTGATTCACCCTTTCAAGGAAATAAATTTAAGAAAACAAAATGTTTTCTAAGCCTTAAAGGGTCCACTAATGCTTTTCAAAATAAATCAATCAAACCCTACATAACATTATTTTAATGATAAAACATATATTGTCTAAACATAATGTTTATAGTATTTTATTAAATGACTATTGGGGAAATTATGATGTCATAAAACACATAATATATTTCAACGGTATTTACTTTTTACCAAATAAGTTAATTGTTTCAGAAAATTATTAAAAAATCACCATTGGATAATTTTGATGTACTGATTCCAAAAATAATATTCATTTTATCTAAATAATTTTCTAAATATGTGAATTTTTACTTTAAAAATAAAAACCAACATTTGTCTACAATTCATGGGTTTTCACAAAAAAATGGCTTTCAAACCATAACAAAAATTACAATTGAATTCATAAAATTATACGATCATTTATATTTAATAAAAATTATTTTAATATTAATAATAATATTTAAATAAAATATTAATTAATTTTAAAATCCATTAATTCATCAAAATATATTTCATGGTTGAATATAAACTAAAAATACTATTTGTGCTTTGAAAACTATTTACAAAGCAACAATAATAAAAAGAATGCACATTCATTATACAAAAAAGTGTATGTAGTCATTGTGCTAGGGTCTTGTTACATAACCCCTTCTAACACCTATATAAGACTGAAGGGTAAGGTGAACGGTGGTGAAAAACTCTTGGGGTGGCTCGAATAACATCACTTGGGTGGTAATCTCTATTAACTTACACTTCTCTCGTAGTCGGTTCGACTCAAGCATAACATATTCAAGATCATCTTGGGATTGGTCATGAGAGAAGCCCAATGACTCCACCTCCTTTCTAAGGCCTGACAAATAGGATTCATACATGGAAAGTCTACTTGATGAGGTCATCACTTCATTTGTCTGAGTATATTCGATTTGTTAACGCCCTATTTTTATACTAATCATGTGGTCATTATTAAATGGATATATTAGCAATGATCAAAATTATTAACAGTATTTTAAAATCCCAAACAAAAAAAAACAAATAAGTCCATATGTTTTACATAACCACAATAAGGCATTTAAATAGAACAAGAAGAATTTTCAATAATGAATTTTTGGGTTGTTATAAATTCCTCATCTTGAGAACCACCATTTCAATGTCGGAAAACTCAATCTCTAGATCTCCTCCACTACCTCTACCTTAGATCACCAGTGACACCCTTGACCAAAACCCATGATCTCATTTTAACTCCATCCAACAACTTAGAATGGAGGAGGGGAAGAGGATACCTCCTTAGCCATTCCACCATATCCTCTTCTATATCACATGCCTCCATAAATTGCATGATGCACACATCTTATGCACATCTGAAAAAGATCCACACTGATACCCCATCTACATTTATTCTATTCAAAAGAAGGATATAATCAATATACTCAAGTGTAATTTGAGGGTACTATAGGTCTTCAAGGATCATTTAAAGATCTTTTTGAGGACAATGTTTCCTCCTCCCTTCCTATAAAAATAGTAATGGTAGAACCACTTGGAGAGTGGGACTCTACCGATGGAGTTGCTAGCGATGATCGAGACTTTGACCCCATTTCTTCTCTATTTTATATTTATTTTTTGTTGTATTTGTTTCTTTACTTTATATTTTATGTAGTTTTGAATTAATTTATTTTACATAAATAATTCATGTAAGTTTATTTTTTTAAAGTTTTTTCCACCATAAATTATTTTATAATGATATTCTTGTATTATTATTATACCGACATCACATTTTTTCTTTTATTTTAGTTTATTCATTATTTATTATTTTTTTAAATTTTTTCATGGACTAACTATTTTAATGTTTTTATATTATATAATTTTCATTCTCTCATCCTCACTCTATCATCTTTTAATTTTGTTTCCTTTTTCTCTTATTATCATTCTTATTTTACCACCATGACCTCTTACTCATAAAAATAAGGGCTAACTCAAGGATTATCCTAGGGGAGATATTTGGTGTTTCTATTCATTTTTCATGTAAATTCATAAGTTTTAATAAGTTTGTGGTGATAAAGAGTGAAGTGCATGGGTTTGGCGATTTCCCACCATGGCATAGAACTCAAAATCTCTTATATACATTTATTAAATCTCTCCCCTCCTTCTAGATAAAATCTCTTCAAATGATGGGGTTGAGCCACAAAGCGGATGAAATGGAATATGATGGATCCAATTCCTGAAAGGTGTCACATTCTCGATTGATTTGTGCCATCAAATTTGATTACAAGAGGTGGTGGAATTATTATTGCTTAAATAATTAAATATTTAACACCACTAAATAAAATAATTTCAATTTATTCAATAGTTATCATTATTGAATTATCATACTAAATTTAAAGAACAAAAGGATAATTATGGAACTCTAAAAACAAACTAAATATGCAATGTTATTTATTTTATATTAAATTTCTTTTGTTATACATCAATATAATTTTTTTCATTTCATTTATGTTATCAAATTCCATTTCATTCTTAGAATAAAAAAACAGTGAGAAAGAAGTATTTATTTTAATTAGATTAATTATATGAAAAATAAGAAAGACAGTCAAGTGAGATGACACTGGTCAGCCTCTGTGCAATATTAGGAAAATAAAATTTTCTTTTTATGTGCCCTATATTAGGTTTGTGTCAAAACAGTCTCCATTTTCTTGAATTCTTATTAGTGTTTCCTTATCCTTTTTAGTTTTCAAATTGTAGATATATTTTAATTTTTTTCTCTAAAAAAATGAAAATATTATTTTTCCATTGTTGTTTCATATGATCATTGTTTTAGATACATGGAACAATTACACAGGGGTGATGAATCAAAAAAAGGAACCACACCTTGTTAAGAATGCCTTCTTACAAAATCTTGACGTGCTCATTGATCTAGACATGTATATGTTGAATGGTAATGACATTGGACATTCAGTTCATGATCTAGAGGATATAGTTTAGAACAAATAAGTAGATTATTAATCACTAGAGTACAAGAATGAATTTCCATAGAAATAGCCTAATTTCACTGAATAAATTAAAGAGATTGATGAAACATTTAATGAATATCAATAACCCAACCATTTTAAGATCTGGATTAAGGAGTTCCATAAAGAAATAAAGAGAGAGATATATAGTTAGAGAGTGAGTGAATTGGAAGACTCATGTGCTAATATGAATATTAGAAAATATTGAGATCAGTTTTGTGTCATTGGACATAAGATGAAATTCAACAAAATATTCCCCTATACAAGATTGATGAAACTTCCCCTATATACCTATTCATAGCCATGTAAGTATAATACACCAAATAATTGGTGTAATTTGAAGAAACTATGGAGGATCATGACTACCATATTCCATTCACTAAGATCCTACATCAAGAGGAACTAATCATTAAGAAGGATATTGAACTGAAACAAAATAAAGGAGAAGAACATATACTGAAATCTTTGTTTTAAGATTTTATTATATTATTTTTTAGTATCACTCTATAGTGTTTAGAATTTTGGTATTTTTTCAATATTTCCATGCTGTAGATAATGATAAAGAAACTAAACATGGACATACTAAGGAAAACATGTAGCTCCCAGATTTTAGTGAACATGCATTTGAGGAGGCCCATAAAGAAGTCCAAGTAGCTAAGCCAGATGAAATTAAGAAATATATTGGTCATATAGAAAGTGAATTTTTTTATTAATAATTGAAAATTAAATTTTAGACTTTTAAAAAAACATTCATACATTACCTTTGACCATTTATTTCATTAAGACCATGTTGATTCAGTATTGTACAAGAATGATGAGGTAGCACAAGTAGCATCAAAGGAAGTGGATTATCCATAACTCATCCTGCCCCCTCTATACAAGATGTACTAAATTTTGATGGGGGAGGATATGATATAATCGATCTGTGAATGATTCCTCAACATTAAAGGAGAAACAGAAGCTCAGAAAGCCAAATATGGTGGTTAAATTCCATGAAACACCAATAGTCATGAGACTATGAATAACAGCTAGTACTTCCCTTGAGAGGTAGTAAAAATTTAGGTCCCACATTGGGTATCATACCAAGACTTTTCCTTTTATTTTAATCATTGTAATTGAGATTTAAATTTCATTTTTAGGATTATTATAGCATGTATCCCCACTCCATCTATCATTTTGAGCTTAAATGAAATGATCATTTTTCATAAATGAGTAATTATTATTTATAGATGCATTATGTAATGAGGAAGCCCCCAAAAGATTTAAGGAATAATTTGAAGCTTAATCATATAGGGAGTTAAATTTTTTGTGTATCTTTTAAACTCCCAAATATTTTATCTAAAAACATATTTTGAGCATTAAGCTGGAAAATTTTATCCCCACATATGATTTTTTTCATTACATGAATTATATTAGAGATTAGAGTTTATTATGAATCATATGATTCTATGTAATAAGTTTCAATGATAATAAAATTTAATAATCAAAATGGATAATTTAGTTGTTAGAGAGAATAATGTAAATTAATACGATGAATCGTGTTTTAAGGGAATCAGTTGACTCATTTAAATGAAACATCCCATAAAATTTTCATGCTATGAATTTTTAAAAATATGTTTAATTTATATTTCATTATTACATATTCCTAGAGATATTGTCCAAATTCAAATTTTCCTATCTAGGGAGAATTTATAGTACAATTACATCCCATTTATTTTTGTTCATATTTTAGGAGTGATCTGGGGAAATGAACCAAACTAGAAATTTCATTTGAACTTATAAAAGTAATGAATGTTAAAATATACATTACAAATTTCTGGGTCATATTTTGAAAACCCATTATCCTTGAAGTACAACTTTACATTAATCTTATTTATCCAATAGAAATCATGAATTAACTCATTAGTGATGAGCCATATTTTAGGAAATTTTTATCCATTCCTACCCTCTTATTATTATTTTCTGGATATTTGAAATATTATGTTTGGGGGTGAATGAAATAATAATAAAAGAGAAGAAATAAATTGTATGGAAAAAGTCTGTGGGTTTAAATTTTTAGTGATGAGAATGGTTTCTAATTCAATCAATATGCTTAATTGTTTTCCCTTTTAGACGAAAAAAATTAAAAAATATAGGAATGAGTTATAACATAGAATAATAAAAAATCACCACCAATATAACAATGTTTTTTTATAATATGTGGTTACATGGTCAATGTGAAGTTCCTTCTATGTATAAAATTAAAAAACTGAAAGAAAATTCAAAATGTTCTTTCAAAAAGGAAAAAAATTAAAAATAGAGAAAAATTCAAGAGGATTCAAAAATAATTCAACATGATTTATTTTGATCATGATCTTTAAATTGAGTTTTAGGAAAGTGGAAGTTATTTCAATTTAAAGGGGAGAATTTAATTACTCTTTTACTTATTAAATCCTATAGTATACATCAAGAGACAAACCTTCTCTTTGAGCCTTAATTTTTAGAACATCAATTCCTATAAACATTAACCATCAGAGATATATGAAGATTTATTAAAATTACTCATGATTTTATGATTATTTATTCATTACAAAGTTGAGAAATAGTTCCTTTACATTCCTACATATAGGGATAATTTCATCATGATATTAGAATAACTCTACATGAATTATATCATGTGAGATGAGCAGAAGGATTCAATGTGAGGTAAATAATGATTTAGAATGTATGGTCATAATTAAGTGAGAAACCTTAATGAGCAAGAAGAGATGTACCATTATTATTAAAAATAGAGAAAATAAAATACATGATTTGATTTTTTCTTCGAAATTTAAGAAATTAAATTGATATTTTATGTGGATTTTTGAAAACATGAATTAACAATTAAAATTTCTTTATTTTAGTTCGTTGAGATATGAAAAATGGTAATATTGGTGCCCTATTGTTTTCAATGTGGAGATTTTATTCTTGAGGACAGTCATAGTTTAAGTGTGGGGGTATTTGAGAGACTAATATTTGATACATACTTTCAAAAATAATTTAATGAATTTTTTATGGATTTAAATAATTAATACCCTGAAATGTAATGTTTTATAATAATATTTACAAATTAAAGGAAATTATTAATATGGATTAATATAGTATATTATAATGGATTATCATAATTAAGAACAGGTTGATAAGATTTTAATATTATTAAATTATTTTAAATGAAGGAATTTTTTATGATTTGAAATTTTATTTAGCGTGTTTCATATTTTTTTAGGTATCAAAATATTGGCCTAACCCATGATATCACATCAACCAATGAAAAATGTCGATTTAGCTATCCCATAAGGGGGTAGTGGTTAGGCTAGATATGGTAGGGCCTACTCAATTCATTATAGATCACATGCATCAAGACTGTGTAGTGACACATAGGGAATAATAGTTGGATCGAAGGACCACATGGGCCATATGTATTTGTGTCCCAAATTTAAGTGTATGGAGTGCCCTACATGATCCCTTTACTAATGTATTTTGGATGGTAATACCCTGATTTTCATTATTAACACTCATGAAACCCACCTAAATATTCAATATTGAACAATTTTTTTTCTTGGCACTATTCAAATTTTAAATAGAAGTAATCTATCCTCTTATATTTGTGAATGCCTCCACTCAGACACCCCACTCCACCTTGCACTACCACAACTCTGCCGCTTATCATTTATGGTCGCCACAACTTCATCCTATGAACATCCATTGTCATGATACAAAGATTTATCTCAAACTCATCTCCACTACCAAAACCTCATATCACCACTCAGAACCTCGATCTAACCCCATAAGCTCATTTTGACCTCCCTCCGGCCACATTGAAGGCTATAGG
This sequence comes from Viscum album, assembly GCA_963277665.1. NCBI lineage: Eukaryota > Viridiplantae > Streptophyta > Magnoliopsida > Santalales > Viscaceae > Viscum > Viscum album. Next base: position 1,038,302,221 of record OY728123.1, on the reverse strand, counting down.
GGAAATGGATACCCCCACTGCCAGTAAACCACATTAGCCATGACATCTACCACCTCAATGCACGACATGAGACAAGAATCCTGTGGACATCCAAGGTAGATCCACAAAACAGCCCGACATGGATTTATTCCACACCAAAGATGGAAACACCTGAGATGCTTAGGTGTAATTTAAAGACCCAGTGGGACTTCAGGGAATATTTGAAAATCATGTTGTGGCCAATGGTAGCTCCTCACTGCATATAAAAGTATCGAAGGAATAACCACAATGAGAGTTGTAAACAATGGAGGGAGAGGCTACCAATGGATAATACTAAATCACCACTTCATATATGTTTTATTTTTTCTTTTATTTTACCTGTAGTTTATATTGTTTATAATTTTATGTTAATTTCTATTATATAAAATAATTCTCTCATGGATATTTTATTAGTGTATTTTCCACCACAAAATTTATCTTCTTCTTATTCTACTCATCATATTCTTCTTCCAAATTTAACATTATCTATTTTTTTAATTTATTTATTATTTAAATTTTTATTATTACTACTATTCTTTTTTTATTATTCATTAATTTATACTCTATTATTTTATGTGTTTAAATTTATTTTATCTAAAACTCATTTTATTTTATTTTTATTTTATTTCATCCATTTGATTTGTACTTTCTTATCCTTCCACTATGACATATTACCCTAAAAAATTAGGGGCTTACAAGAGAATTGGACTGGGGGAGGTATGTAATGTTTCCATTAATTCTTCACATAAATGAATAAATTTTATTCTTTTTTGGTGAGAATGATTTAAGTAAATTAGTTTATAAATTTCCAACCAAGATATTATATTAAATATAATTTCTAAAAATTTATTAAATATTTTCCCTCTCATCAATTGGATTCAATATCTTAATACAATGGAGTTGATCAATCAAGTCGATAAAATGGAATACATTAAAGACAGGCCGTGGAAGGTTTTATATTGTCAATTGAAGAGTGTCATACACCTTGATTATAAAAGGCATTAGAATTAAGAATACTAAAGGAATTTTATATTTCACACCACTATATAATAGAATCGTTATTAATGCATGAGATCTCAGAATTTAATTATGAAAATAAATTATAACACCAACAAGGAGAATAACAGAACCCATTACCGAAAGCTCAAAGTATAAGTTCTTTCTTTTAAAATAAAATTATGTCCTTTTATGTTAGTATAAAATTTAGAATTTCATTTTTATTTTCAAATTACATTTCCATTATTGTATAAATAAAAACAAAATAGGATGTAGTTTAGGTGAATTATATTAATTAAGGTTACAACTAAGTAATATCCTTAAGTGAGATGACCTTGGTAAGGGTTTTCTTAATATAAGTAAAATAAATCAGAATTTTTAATACCTTATAAAATGCATGAATCAATACCAATTTTTATATTTTATATAATAGGATTGAAAGGTGATTAGTGATAATTTGGGTGACGAATTTTTGGGCTGAGTTATATCCAATACATCAATTTAAAATAAAGTATTATTTTAGAATAATTATATTACATTATTTCGGATGTAAGCTGAAATATATGAGAAAACCTTGTATGTTAAAAAATAATTAATGTAAAATTTATTAAGGTTATATTTGAGGTGTTTCATCAAATTTTGGGAATATTATAGGAATTATATTAATATTGTTTTAGTAAAAAGGATAAACTACAATTCTTGTGATAACTCAACATATCTATAAAGGTTGTGAGGATTGAACCCATAAAGAAAGGTATATATGGGTAAAATACTTAGAATTGTCCAATTTGAGGTCCTAGTCAATTTGAATATATTTTTATTTTACATATTTTATTTGATTATGTTGATTTTTGGAGTACATGTTTTATCATGTAGATAACCATGATATTGAAAGTTGATTTGGTTATAAAGATATTAATGTTATCTTAGAAGAAGATAACTATTTTTGGAACCTAATATGATTAAGGCCAATGTAATTTTTATAAAAAATGGTATTTTATTTTTGGAATAATGTTTGAATTATATTTTGGAGGAATATATTATTGTAATGTTGTTTAATGGTGATTTCGATTATTTATGGAAATGGATTGAGAGTATTGGAGATTATATGATTGAGGCATAAAGTTTTAATATATATGACCTTATAATTGAATAATGGTGATTGGAGAAAAATGTTAAATTAGTATAAGATTATTTTATTAACAAATCATTATGTTTTTTTGGGTTTCAGATTAGGTCGAGAATATTTGAAAAATTTTGAGGTTAGAAATTTATAAAATATGTTAAGTTGATCTGTGGGAGTTATTATTGAGTCTTTTAAAATTAATATGATGGTTTATTCCTTTTGTGAATTTTAGTATAAAAATATATTGGTTTAGGAAAATTTAAAATGTCAGGAGGATTTGATTTTTAACTTTTATTTAATTATGTTCTCTATTAGAGGGTGATTTTAGTGCCTCAGGAATAAAAATCCATTGTGGATATTCTTTTTATAGAGTAAGAAATAAAGTGTAAATCGATTAAATCATTACCAAAGTATTAAATTGTTCTTATGAATAAGAAATATATCATGTAAATAAATTTTCTATTATTCTCTGTCTTGAATGTAAAATACTACCAAAAATTTAAGAAAAACATCTTGAAGTAAAAATATTATACATTTTCCGTCATTTCTATTGAACCAATAGTCTTTTCACCCATCATAGATTTATGGTTCTGTGATCATTAAATTTATCATGACCATAATCTATATAATTTAATATTTTAATTTTGGTGTTAATTTTCCCCTAAATATGTATATTTACACTTCCCATTAGTTCTTTACTATTTCGAAACATATTTAAGTGTCATTCCAAATGACCTGCATACTTCCCTTTTCGATCATTTCAAAAGGAAGTATCATTAAGACATTTTTAGTATGTGAGATTTCAATAAAAGTATTTTGAAATGTGGAAACTATGTTTACCAACATGAAAATAAAAATTTTAGGTTGAAATTTATTAAAGTGGGGGGGGGGGAGAATGTAACACCCCTAGATTTTAAAAGAATAATATTATTCTTAACAACCTATAAGATAAGAAACAATGAACTTAAAAGTACCACAATATACTATTAATATATTATTATTTAAACAAAAAATATTAAAATTAGTGGTAATAATTGTAATAAACATATTATTAAAAAAACATCTAAAGGATTTATATAATATAAAGGTATTTATTATGGTATATTAAATAAATAAACAATTCTCAATAAAGTCAATTTATGATTCAAAAAAATTCTTCAATAGTAATTTTTATTGATTTTGAAGTAATGGTATTTTATAAAAAAATATCATTTTTTGAAATAATTATTTCAGATATACTTTAGTGTGGATTGTTTGGATTTCTTTTGAAATTAGTTTTTTCTGTGAATGGTGAAAATACCAAATTTCTAAATACTGTTATATATTTTCATTAAATAATGTAATATAAATGTTCTGTTATATTTTTTTTTATATTAAACAGAAATATAAAACATTTCATTTATAATATTCTAATTCCTTTCATTTGAATATAATTTTTTTATGATTTTGGTATAAGTTTATTTTAATTCTGAAAAACAATGTTTACTGAAAAATATTTTTAAATGAAAAAAGTGTATCCATTTTTATTAATTAGGATAACCACTAATAATGTATTATTTGAATGACATTTATAGATTATATATTTATTTATATGAAATATAATTCATATAATGATGATTACTATTCATAGATTTAATATAAGAACATTTATTGCTTGAAAGAGACATTATACTGAAAAAATAATTTTTGTTGCATTTTGAGGAATTGTTGTAAAATGAAAATATAACACATATGGGGACTAAATTTTGTAAAATTTATGTTATATTTTGAATAAGACAAATTTATATTATTTAATAAGGTCAACTTAATTTTTTGTAAAAATGAACATAAAAAATAATGAAACGGTATCACCATAATAAAAGGGAAAATCAGGGTGACCTATGATAATACTAAGTGATAAGAGAAACAATTTTCAGATTAATTCTCATTGATAGATTTTATTTATACTATTATATACTTAGTACTGAAATTAAATTATTTATGTCCCAAATTTATATGAAAATTACATAAGTAATGAAAAATAAAAATGTTACTCTCGCACTTTTAAATATCTTCTTTGTGTTCACATAGGGACAAAAAACGTTCCGAATGAATCTAAATGTTTCATTAGATGATAATGAAGTTATTTTAACAATGGATTTTTTTTTGTTTTTTTGAATAAATAATCACATTGAACTCTTATGCATCATCAACATAGTTTTTATTTAATTAGTAAAAAAATGACATTAAAAATATTAAAAGTAGTATAATTTGACGGAATTATTGTATTCCATGAATTATATAGATAAATGTGATATATTATAGTTGTTTTTAAATATTACATTAAAATTACTGCTTTATATTGTGGTATTTAATGTCATATTAAAATAATAGTGTCAAAAAATGACATTATTGATATTTTATAAATGTATTATTTTATTGAATTAGTAAAATATCACAAAAATATTGAAGGTGGAAAATTTAGAAATTATATGGTTGAAAAGTTCATATTGATTCCATTTATGGTCTAATTATCAACTTAAAATTAAAATAATAACCATTTAGGAGTGAAATAGTTGTTACCACGGGAAAGGTTAAAGCAAGTATACTAAGGGAATAAGATAAAAGAAAAGGTAAAAAAACACCACATAAGTTATTAAAAAATTATTATTTCATTGGATTTAAAACACATAATACCATATCCCCAAATCTATTTCCATTTCAGTGAATTAGGATAGAGAATGAAAATTTTATATTTTAGTCTTTAATGAAATTCAACATCTTCCCCTCCCATTACTTATAAGTGGGATCCTCCTGTCCACATTTCATAAAAATTGAAAAATATTTGTTTTCAAAAATCCCAATCCAAAATAAATTTCTCAATTCCCTACATACATCCTATAGTTATTTTATTTATAATACCATTGTAGGAAGGATTTTAGAGTAATCCCAACGATGTTGTTTTAAGAAGAGGTATCATTCTTAACCGTGTTTTTTTACACCATCTTCTAAATCATTCGAATCTTATTCAATCATAATTATTTTAAAAAATCTATATCCCATGTAATTATATATTATTATGTATCTTTTAAAAGATACATCTATATCCCCTCCCATCAAATGGGATACAAAACCAAAGTTCACGTGTACGATGAACAACAGCCTCACGAACCGATGTTATTCATTTTTAGTCACCGTCTCTCATTGATAAATAAACTAATATATTTCATATATATATATATATAATATTTATAACATATTTATCATTAAGTAAAATTATTATATAATATATTTTATTACATTTACATTTGTTGGATTATTATAATGTTATTTGTGTACAAGTGTGGATTACAACCTCCACAAAGTGATGCGTTTTGTTTTTCATTTAAAAAATAATATTGAAGAATTATATAAATTATTAATGTGATATTTAAGATATAATTATTATTTTAGAAATAAAAATATTATACTTACCTTCTTTGCACAATGATCACTGAAATATGAAAACAATAATAATGCATATGTACGACCTATAATCTCCATGATTGGAATAGAATTAGTTATTCATAACCATCATTCATGGGTGGTTTTAAAATTAAATTTGATGTAAAAAATAATAATAATTTAATGATTATTATTATACGGATTAAGAATTATTGATCTCATTCACCATATTGAACGAACTAAATTCATTTTCGATACATAAGTTGAATATTGTCCAAACATCCAACTTGAAATTATATAAGAGTATAAAACATGTTAATAAATAAATATAGGGAATAATAAACATGGAAAAAGATATTATGAAATTAAATAACTAATATTTTTTTATTATTCATATTGATAAATAAATTATGTGATAATTCATATTTAATTTAATGGACTTTCTAAAAAATCATCCTTTAAAGTTTCCCTTCCAACTCTTTTTCCGATGTCCATGTTCATCTAAATGATTCGAGAAAATTATTATATATCATTAAATGTAAGGGAAAATTAAAATTTCATTATATTAAAAATTGTTTTCAATGTTTTAGGAAAATAATTTTTTAAGGTATTATGTATGGGACTCTATACTTTTAAAACATTATTTTATATATTATAAAGATTTATTTTCAGAATAATTAATTTTTATATTTGTATTATTTAAATTATTTTATTCATGTATTCATGTACACATTAATTAATTATAAATTATATTTTATGTACCATTTGAATTAATTTTACTGGTTTTCAAAACGAATCATTTTACATATATTATATTAAACATTTGAACTTTATTAAAAAATAGTTCAATTTTAAGGTATACCCCCCATTCTATTTATTTTAAAACTGGTTTTTTAAATGGAATAGATACTTTGATATATGGAAATATTTTACTTATGGGTGTATGAGATCTCTCTATACCAACCTATTTTCTAAGCAACAACAATTGTAATTATATCTCACTTTATCTCTACCTTTAAAGATGATAATGATTATAAATTATATATATATATGACAACCATATGTAAAGAAATCTTATTGTCCCATATACTGATTAAGATTCAAGAGTTATGATCCTTTTTAATATACATTCATCAAGAAATATATTTTAATTTTGATAATAGGAAATGTTATGTATCTGTTTTTCATTCTTTGCTTAATTTTTATGTCTAATCCCTATGATTGATTTTCTATTTGTGGAAAAAATAATCATAAGAAGGTTATGATAGGTTCACCTAGATAGTTCACCAATGAAATAGTAAATGTTTTTGTATTATGAGACATTTTTCATGGGACTAGGGTGTAAACATAATCCACTATGGGAATCATTCCACCAAGTGATATTGTCTTGGAAATCATCATTAACATATTCTTATGTCATGCTTTGTGTTGATCACATGTTTCCTATTTTTCATGATCATATGATAAAATGTTATATATTTTATGTTCCAATGTGATTACAAATGATATTATGTTTAAATTAAGATATCTGAATCTTTTTAAGAGTTAATTTGGTATCATATCATGTGATTATGTCAAAAGAGTATCTATACCACTAAAATGTTGTAATAGTTCACTACTATGATGATAACCCAGAGGTTCCATGATAATATTTTGAAATATATTTTATATATCCAAAATATATAATTTTATGGGAAAATGATTTAGTCTATCATAGGTGGAGACTCATTGGACTTTGAGGAACATTCTCACGTTGTACACCCTTCGTAATTTCTGGTGGAAGAGATTATGAGAACGAGACCCGCTAGAAGGAATAAAACATTTATATCTATCATTGGATGTTTTTATCTATGGATGTGTGTATTGGTGATTTTAAATGAAGATTATTATTAATATATTTTTTGAGTAATAGAATTTGATGATTTGAAGAGACCCATGATGATAGATGTTTATGGAGAAGTTGGATACATCATGTGCATCTTGAATAATACTCCATTAATGAATAATGAAAAAAATGATTTGTACCTATTTTTTTCAAAAGAATTTGATATCTTATTTGATTTATGGAAATGATATATCTAAAATAAATCTATGGGCGTGGTTTTCTATATGAATGTTCGGTTTCTCAAATGTCAAATAACGAGACATCGAGCAGATAGATTCATAGCACCAGCATGCAAACTACTTAATTAAGATTTCAGAATAAAGAGACTATATTAAATGGAAAGATTTCATTTGAGGTTTTATATATTTAAGACATTAATTTCATTTTATATGGATTTCCTGGAATGTTTATAGATGTTAACCTTTGAATTTGGGAAAATACTCATAACACCCCAGAGAAAGAGGCTTAGAGGGTCACACACCAACTGTGTCAAGAGAATCTATAAAATAACAATATTATTTATTTTTTAACATGTAAAAAAAATATTATTATGTCACGTGGTGTAATAATGGTTCATTTACCAGGACTATAGATATTTCACCAATAGCTGTTTGAGACAGTATTTCGTGAGTAGAATATTTAATAAATATTCATTTTCAATTTAATAAAATAATAATTATTTATTTATTTTATAATAATGAAATGAAATTTATTTAATAAATTAATATTCATTATTAAAGGTCCAATTAAAATTATGTAGGAATGATGACCAATTTTGATGATCTGAAATTAAATAATATATATTGAAAACAAGTTGAATCAAATAATATATGATTTATCTTTTTTGTTTTTCCAATTTCAATAAATTTTAATTATATTATTATTATTAATATTTGTTTCCATTAGAATTAATATAAATAATAAGGGTTCATATACAATTATTTTTTTATAAACCAGGAATTAATTTTACCCAACTATGTTATTTCTCAAGGTATTGTTACCATTTGTTTAGTAGTGCAGAATGACATCTGGAGAGAAATCTCTTGAATCCATAGAGTGATTACTCTATAATAATGTTCTCAAGAATTGAGGTGGATCCTCCTCCACCCCCAATCTAAAGTCTTGAGTGATTTAAGATAACTATTCCTTGAAGATATTCTTGGGGGAATAAAATGTAACAGCCCGAGATTTTATGAAAAATATTCTTTTTTATTTCACTAATGTCTTGTGTTTTACGCTACACCAAAAGGAGCTTGCACAACACACATCCTTGACTTGCCTTGCATTACACGCAATCGCGACCTTCCTCGATAGCGTGTGTAGTACGCAATACCGAGTTTCACTAAACAACGACATGCTATTAAAATATTTTTATAACTAGCCGTTATGAATAGTAATAACCACCTTTTAAAATATTAGAAATTTTAGCTCTCAAAATGGACTTCATTTTTGGATTCGGAGTATCGAATTTAGCCTAAGGTGAAATTTTGGTACTTTTCGGATAACTTTCATATTCCGATGAATAGTGAAAATTACTAAATTATAATTAAAAACAACTTTTTTAATCAAAATAATTAATAGTGATAAATTATTAATTTGAGTTGTTTTAAAGTATATTTAGATTATATTTTTATAATTTAATACAATGTTGGTCATTGGATGTAATTTCACATTTAATCCAGACATAAACAAGTGTCAATCTTTTGATAGATATTGTTTCTTAAAAACACGCTATTTGTTTTAACAGCGGGATTTAATTATAAAATTAATTAATTCAACTTCTATGTTATGAATTTGGTAAAATAGACTTCATTTTTTTGAATTCGGAATATGAAATATAGCTTAGGATGAAATTTTGGTATTTTTCTGAAAACTTTCAATTTTTGATGAATAGTGAAACCACTAAGTGGTAGGTTAAAAACTGAATTTTTCATAAAACTTAATTTTACCGCTTCTGTGAATGGAATTTCGAAAATCCGACAGACACGGTTAATATCAAGGACTAAAATGTGGTTCAATGAGATGAAAATAATTTTTGGTGAATAGTAACTTTTTTCTTTTTTTTACCACGGTTAATAGTAAATAGGGTAACTAAGGGTAAATATGATATTACTATTACCCTAAAACATTTCCTAATTCTATTGGATAAGTGTAATTCGACCAAAAACAACTTTATGAATATAATATGACCATTTAGGTCCACTTGGATTAGATTATGACATTTAATATTATTTTATTTAATGAATAGTTAAAATAGTTAAAATCAAAGTTTAATAACTAAAACATTTTTAATATGGGGTTATACATAAGATAAATTCGACTATAAATATTCATTAGAAATATAAAAAGATTTCCTACATAATGATATTTTATTTATAATTTTTAGACTTTAAATAAATTAATTTATTTATGACACAACGATGATGCAGTAATTACCCTTTTAAGGAAATATTAACATAATTGATGTTATAAATGCTCAAATGAATGTAATTTGATACTTTTAATGAATTCCACTAATTTTCTAGGTTACTATGATATATTATTGTTGATTTAATCAACTTGGTTCGAACATATAATTCTGTTATGACTTTCACAAAAATCATATATCAAATAGTGTCAAAATTGACACAAAATAGTTTTTAAATCATATATTATATTATTAATTGTTATTTTATTCCTAAAAATCTAAGGTTCGGAAAAATGACTTAGATAAGGATATATATATTAATAATAAACAATTTTGGGTTCGTTTGTCATGTTATAGTAAGTGTATTAACCATATAGTGATAGAAAACAAAAAGAAACGGTAAAAGTTAAATCATTTAACTTAGAGTTAAATCTAATTGATATGGTTAAAATAATACCCTAAACTTGTCTAAATCATATTGTTTGATAGGATTTCGACCCATACCCACTTTAGCTTCGAAATAAGACCCTTTGAAACCATTATAAACCGATTTTTACATTAATATAAAATAATATTTTGAGGTATTCCTAAGGTGCCCCTCTCCTCCCTTATAAAAGGACACCTCCTCCCCTCCTCCTCACACCAATTTGAGCACTAAAGCTCGGCCAACCCCTGCCGAAATCTCTTCTCCACTTCCCTAGAAACATCCTAGAGGTTCTGTGCTTCCTCAAAGACAAATTTTAGTGCCCTAAGAGGAGGTCTCAAAGAGGCGCTTCAAAGAAGAGGTAATTACCGTTACCAATTCTTTCATCTTTATTTCTTCTTCCACTTCTTCTTAGGTTGTTTCATTATTAAGTAATAACATCAGTATCACTCATATACTGATATGTTATTATATGTATGAAACAACCCTATTTCACCATCTATCCATCCTACGGAAAAAGAAATCACCGCACGTGCGTACGTACGGAATACCGTCTCCACGCCGTGGTGTAATCTATTTTCCACCACCACCTTACATGGATTGGTATAATGGTGTACAGAATAACTATACATAGTTATTACAACATCATATTGATTCTGATATATTGTATAATCCACTCCAATTAAATTCAATATTTATGGAAATGATATCATCGCTCGTGCGTACGTATGGACTACCGTCTCCACGACGCGATGAGATTCATTTTCCATGTTAACCATTTAAGATTGATTATAAAGTATATATAAGAAATAATAATGAAATATATGACATTATAAAGCTACTGGATTTATATATATATATATATGTATGTATGTCGTCTACTTACTTCCATTCAAGACAATAAGGAAAGGAAAACAGCGTTCATGCGTACGTACGGACTACCGTCTCCATGAACGGTGTTTTTCATTTCATTTATTTATCTATTATATATATATATATACTGAATATATATGATATATAAATCATATTTTATATTCTGGAAGTAAGTAAATCATGATATAAGTAATAATAATGTCAAGAACAACAAGTCAAAACACCTACGATAAATGAAACGATTTTACCCAAAACGCTTCTTTAACATGGAATTTACAAAAGAACGGGTAATATAATGTCATAAGTGAACCATATATGATATTATAACAATGAATATGATTCTGTAATAAGTCAATGACATTATTTAAATCATTATACAGGAAGTTAGAACACATACGAAGCAAATCAGACCTAAGGTAAGGGAAATATCACAATCTCATTTTTATCCGAGATTGTTTATTCGTAAGTATTTACTAGGGTGTATTTTATCATCCACATCCATGTTTCAAAAATATGTAATATTATTTCCATCCACCTACAATTGTTTAAATCCATTTTTACCCTTCGGTGAGTTTTTAGTAAAAGAAATGAAAGGAATCTTTTGTCGTTTTTCGTATGAGGTACTTTTTTGACTTTTCCGACAAAAGTACGAAGAATGTTTTTTTTAACTTATACAGAATGAATGGATTTCTAAAACATTATTTCCAAGAAGTTTCCTTTACAAGTATTCATGTTTATTTTTAATCAACTTCTTTTATTTTAAAATTGTATGACATGTTAAGAAAGGAAAAGTGTTTTTGAAGTAAAAAGGATATTTTTCTCAAGAATGGAGTTCAAGTATTTTATCAAAATTATTTTCCATCTAAGATAATAAAAGGGTTCTGTTTTTATCCCTATTATTACATGGATTTGATTATGTTAGGATGGAAATATTTTTTTTCTTTATCTTATATGAATTGTTTTATGATGTCATGTTGTTTAAGAATCCCATTTTTATTACATGGGTTACGCTATGATGTATTGTTTATGATTATGTGGCACACATAAGAAAGGATTCATTATAAGATGGGTGGGACCTATATCTCCCTCCAATGCATTGGGTAAAGATTTTATATCTCATGAGATAGACATGGCTGGAACGGTAGGTTATACCGGTTCAGTGAAACAGGATTGGAACAAGGGTGACTCGGTTCAGAAAGGGACTTTGTCCACTATGATAGTCATGGCAATGAGTCATGACTAACAAGAAATGATTTTCCATGATTATGTGTGCATGACACAATGTTTCAAGTTTCATGTTATGATTATGGGGATCTCATTTCCACTTCTATGATTTGTTCCATGTTAAGATATTATGATCTCTTTTGCAGGTTATGATTTTCAAAAAGATATGATAAGATTTTTATTTCCTTTATTTGCCCTTGCTGAGCATTTTAGGTCACCCTTTTATGTTTTCTTTTCCCCAGGTCAGGAAGATGGATATTATGTAGAATATGCTAAAAGGGACCCTAGATATGATGAAATAAATGGGAGACACTGTAGAAGATTTATGAATCAGTTTTTTATGTTTCCCAGTTTCTAAAGACACTATACCTATACGGTCCTTTGTGGTTTTGTCATATGTTGTAATAAGTGTGCTTAAATTTTGAAGTATTAACAATGTATGTTTCCCAGTTGTTTATGTTTCCCAGTTTCAGTCCTGTTTCACTGAACCGGTATAACCTACCGTTCCAGCCCTGTCTATCTCATTAGATATAAAATATTTACCCAATGCATTGGAGGGAGATATAGGTTACACCCCTACCAAAATCTCTTCTCCACTTCCCTAGAAACATCCTAGAGGTTCTGGTCTTCCTCAAAGACCAATTTTAGTGCCCTAAGAGGTGGTCTCAAAGAGGCGCTTCAAAGAAGAGGTAATTACCGTTACCAATTCTTTCATCTTTATTTCTTCTTCCACTTCTTCTTCTTAGGTTGTTTCATTATGAAGTAATAACATCAGTATCACTCATATACTGATATTTTATTATAAGTATGAAACAACCCTATTTCACCATCTATCCATCCTACGGAAAAAGAAATCACCGCCCGTTCGTACGTACGGAATACCGTCTCCACGCCGTGGTGTAATCTATTTTCCACCACCACCTTACATGGATGGGTATAATGGTGTAAAGAATAACTATACATAGTTATTACAACATCATATTGATTCTGATATATTATATAATCCACTCCAATTCAATTCAATATTTATGGAAATGATATCATCGCTCGTGCGTACGTACGGACTACCGTCTCCACGACGCGATGAGATTCATTCTCCATGTTAACCATTTAAGATTGATTATAAAGTATATATAAGAAATAATAATGAAATATATGACATTATAAAGCTACTATATATATATATATATATATATATGTATGTCATCTACTTACTTCCATTCAAGACAATAAGGAAAGGAAAACAGCGTTCATGCGTACGTACGGACTACCGTCTCCATGAACGGTGTTTTTCATTTCATTTATTTATCTATTATATATATATATACTGAATATATATGATATATAAATCATATTTTATATTCTGGAAGTAAGTAAATCATGATATAAGTAATAATAATGTCAAGAACAACAAGTCAAAACACCTACGATAAATGAAACGATTTTACCCAAAACGCTTCTTTAACGTGGAATTTACAAAAGAACGGGTAATATAATGTCATAAGTGAACCATATATGATATCATAACAATGAATATGATTCTGTAATAAGTCAATGACATTATTTAAATCATTATACAAAAAGTTCGGACACATACGAAGCAAATCAGACCTAAGGTAAGGGAAATATCACAATCTCATTTTTATCCGAGATTGTTTATTCGTAAGTATATATTGGGGTGTATTTTATCATCCACATCCATGTTCCCTCAATATGTAATATTATTTCCATCCTTCTACAATTGTTTAAATCCAATTTTACCTTTCAGTGGGTTTTTAGTAAAGAATATGAAAGGAATCTTTTGTTGTTTTTTTCATACGAGGTACTTTTTGACTTTTCCGACAAAGGTACGAAGAATGTTTTTTTAACTTATACGGCATGAATGGATTTTTAAAACATTATTTCCAAGAAGCATCATTTACAAGTTTTCATGTTTATTTTTAATCAACTTCTTTTAGTTTAAAATTGTATGACATGTTAAGAAAGGAAAAGTGTTTTTGAAGAAGAAAGGATATTTTCCGCAAGAATGGAGTTCAAATGTTTTATCAAAATTATTTTCCATCTAAGATAATATAGGGTTCTGTTTTTATCCCTATTATTACATTAATTTGATTATGTTGTGAGAGAATTATTTTTTATGAAGTCGTTTACCTTATATGATTTGTTTTATGATGTCATGATGTTTCAAGAATCCCATTTTTGTTATATGTGTTATGCGATGATGTATGATTTATGATTATGTGGCACACATAAGAAAGGATTCATTATAAGATGGGTGGGACCTATATCTCCCTCCAATTCATTAGGTAATTATTTTATATCTCATGAGATAGACAGGTCTGGAACGGTAGGTTATACCGGTTCAGTGAAACAGGACTGAAACGAGGGTTACTCGATTCAGAAAGGGACTTTGTCCACTAAGATAGTCTTGGAAATGAGTCTTGACTAACAAGAAATGATTCTCTATGATTATGTGTGAATGCGACAAAGTTTCATGTTTTAAGTTATGATTATTGTGATTACATTTCACTACCATGATTTACCCCATGTTATGAAATTATGATCTCTTTTGCATGTTAAGATTTCCAAAAGTTTTGTGCTTATGTATATTATGTGATTGATATTTCTTTTGTTTACCCTTACTGAGCCTTTGAGCTCACCCTTTTATGTTTTCTTTTCCCCAGGATATAATGAAAGGTTTTAGGTAAAAAAAGGAAGATCTTTATGGGAGATTTTGAAGATCTTTCACCACGATTAGAAGATTACGTTCCGAGTTTCCAAAGACACTAAACTATTACGATCCTTGTGTGTGTGTGTTTTTGTTTTGTACTAAGTATTCTGCAAAAGTAATGTAAAGTCTATGTACGTCAGGCTTCGGGTCTCTACAGTTGGTATCAGAGGAAAGGTTTAGTCTACCTTTGGAAACTAGGATGTGAAAACGTTAGTGAGATCCCTAGAGATATTTCTACGGTATGTCTAGAGATGTCCCTAAGGTTAAGTATACGTATAGGTTATAGTACTAGAACTATGCTAACGATCATAGAATTAAACCTAAGATGTTAGATATTGAAGGTACTCCCCCTTTATTATGTTGTTTTCCCTAGCATGATTTTTGCCTCTCACACTATTCTTTTTGGGTTTTAGAAGATGGCGGGAACCCGAAGGAACCGTGTTGATCAATGCAATGGACAATGCAATGATTGTCCTCCTGAACAAACAAATGTTATGGGAGATGGAGTGCAAAATATTATTGCTATACTTACACAAGCTATGAATCATTCTGGACTTCCAAATGAGCAGAGAAGGGAACAATATTCTATTGAGTCCTTCATGAGGCAACGTCCACCTTCTATCAGTGGGTCTTCTGATCCACTTGTTGCTAAACAATGGATCAGTACCACTGAAAAGATATTTTCAGTTCATCAATGTTCTGAACATGATAAAGTCATCTTAGCAGTATATCATTTGGAAGGTGAAGCTGATCAATGGTGGAATCTTATCAAGAATACAAGGCAAAGAGATGAAGTTGAGTCCATGGAATGGGACGAGTTCAAGAACTTATTTTTCAATAAGTACTTCCCTCGTATTCTTCGAACAAAGATGGGGAAGGAGTTTCTTGAACTAAAGCAAAAGGATGATGAATCTATTGGTATATACGAAGCGAATTTTACAAGAGTTGCAAGGTATGCATCTGGAATTATCAACCAACCTGAAAGTAAAGTTGATCGATTTTTCAGTGGCTTAAAACCAAGTCTTCGAAGGGCATTAGCTATAAGAGACTTCAGTAGCTATGAAGAAATTGTGCGTTATGCTATCAAGTTAGAAATGGAAGTTGGTGTTACATATCCATCTCATGGTTTTTACAAGAAACAAAAGATAGAGTTCAAGGAGAAATCTCAGAATAATGGTGAAAAGAAGATAAATATTTCCTTATGCACAAAGTGTGGAAAGAAGCATGGTGGAGATTGTCTTAAAGGGACTAGAAAATGTTTTATGTGTGGAAAAGGAGGTCATCGAGCAGCTGAGTGTCGAAGTAATGGAAAAAGGGTTTCTAATGATGTGAATAAAGCAAACACTACAGAGAACGCACCACCAACACTTCAATGCTTCAAGTGCAAGGAAATTGGGAATAATGCTAATAAATTCCCTAATCCAAGGGTTAGTGATGATCAACATGAGAAACCACTGAAGGCAAAGGACAAAGGGACGTCACATGCGATCACTATTGGCGATGTTGAATATGACAACAATGTGGTGGAATGATTAAGTGTTTATGTAATGGGATTTCAAAATAATATTGTATCATGGAGTATTGGAATATTTATGTATTGGTCTAATGTGGTAATCAAAGTAATTGAGATATTTTTGAAAATAAGATGATATGCGCATAATGAAGGGAAAATGAGAAAACGAAATGTTTAACAGTATTCATGAGCTCATGATTGATATAAGGACTAAGTAATATCATGGTTTGAGTATATAGAATTTTGAGGATTTTGGTATGTGGAAAGTGTTAACTTTAAACTGCATTCATGTTTTCACTAAGGTATTCAAGAGAATACATGATTAAGGACTTTGAATGTTTGGAATGTGACCAACAAAACATATCTTATGATATATGGGTATCAACGATGGTATTAAATCTCTGGTAATCGTTTTCACTATGTTATGAGAGTGGACTGCAGTATTATGGATAAGCCTAAAGATTGAAATGGATTATGTTGGACATAAGTGAGTATTGTTTAAGGATAGAAGTTTTTTTTCGATATTATTGATGGGATGTTATAGTAATGTAGTTTTAGAAAAAGGACAACCTGCAGGACGGGCGACAACCCATCGCTTTGGACAAGGCTGTGGGAATTGAACCCACAACCGAAGTGCGACTGGCCTTTATCGCCTACCACTAGCCTAATGGAAGTCCTTGTTTAGTAGAAACTAGTTTTATTATATTAAGCAGTGTGATATATGAAGTATAAGTCCATTTTAGGAACCATATGTGATTAATCTCACTATAGATTGACTTATGTATATAATTTTTGCTAACCTTTTGTTTGAGACAGATGGAATGACCCGTCATTCTATCACATGATCTGCTAACACTTCACGAATAACAAATTCAACTTCATTTATTTAAGAGATGAAGTGGAAATTGTTCAAGGCATAAACAACAGTGAGAATGAACCAAAAAAAAGAATGTATTTATTCTAATTCAAATTTTCAACTTTAGGGAAATGATCTTGAAAACCAAAAATGTTGTCCTAGTGATCTTATACCTGATGAATCAGATGGTACCTTAGATCGTCACAAATTTATGGATTTGTGATTACTGGATTTTCCATAGCCATGTTCTCTACCACTCTCCATCAGAACATGATGGTTAGATTTCTCTTCCATATCCATATTTTCACCTATGTGGAAACCCAGTGATTAGTTTATTTGGGTAATCGTTACATTTCATACTTTAGTTTTTAAAGCCAAGTTTTGGTTTTCCTTTTTACGATGTGGGTTTCTGTTAAAGAAACTTTTGAATAGTAAACCATTTATAACCCCGATGAATTTCGAGGGCGAAATTCATTTTAAGGGGGGTAGAATGTAACAGCCCGAGATTTTATGAAATTTTTTTTTTTATTTCACTAATGTCTTGTGTTGTACGCTACACCAAAAGGAGCTTGCACAACACACATCCTTGAGTTGCCTTGCATTACACGCAATCGCGACCTTCCTCGATAGCGTGTGTAGTACGCAATACCGAGTTTCACTAAACAACGATATGCTATTAAAATATAATTATAACTAGCCGTTATGAATAGTAATAACCACCTTTTAAAATTTTAGATATTTTATCTCTCAAAATGGACTTCATTTTTGGATTCGGAGTATCGAATTTAGCCTAAGGTGAGATTTTGGTACTTTTCGGATAACATTCATATTCTGATGAATAGTGAAAATTACTAAATTATAATTAAAAACAACTTTTTTAATCAAAATAATTATTAGTGATAAATTATTAATTTGAGTTGTTTTAAAGTATATTTAGAATATATTTTTACAATTTAATACAATGTTGTTCATTGGATGTAATTTCACATTTAAACCAGACATAAACAAGTGTCAATCTTTTGATAGATATTGTTTCTTAAAAACACGCTATTTGTTTTAAAAACGGGATTTAATTATAAAATTAATTAATGCAACTTCTATGTTATGAATTTGGTAAAATATACTTCATTTTTTTTAATTCGGAATATGAAATATAGCTTAGGATGAAATTTTGGTATTTTTCTGAAAACTTTCAATTTTTGATGAATAGTGAAACCACTAAGTGGTAGGTTAAAAACTGAATTTTGCATCAAACTTAATTTTACCGCTTCTGTGAATGGAATTTCGAAAATCTGACAGACACGGTTAATATCAAGGACTAAAATGTGGTTCAATGAGATGAAAATAATTTTTGGTGAATAGTAACTTTTTCCTTTTTTTTACCACGGTTAATAGTAAATAGGGTAACTAAGGGTAAATATGATATTACTATTACCCTAACACATGTCCTAATTCTATTGGATAAGTGTAATTCGAACAAAAACAACTTTATGAATATAATATGACCATTTAGGTCCACTTGGATTAGATTATGACATTTAATATTATTTTATTTAATGAATAGTTAAAATATTTAAAATCAAAGATTAATAACTAAAAAATTTTTAATATGGGGTTATACATAAGATAAATTCGACTATTAATATTTATTAGAAAGATAAAAAGATTTCCTACATAATGATATTTTATTTATAATTTTTAGACTTTAAATAAATTAATTTATTTATGATACAACGATGATGCAGTAATTACCCTTTTAAGGAAATATTAACATAATTGATGTTATAAATGCTCAAATGAATGTAATTTGAGACTTTTTATGAATTACAATAATTTTCTAGGTTACTATGATATATTAGTGTTGATTTAATCAGCTTTTTTAGAACATATAATTCTGTTATGACTTTCACAAAAATCATATATCAAATAGTGTCAAAATTGACACAAAATAGTTTTTAAATCAAATATTATATTATTAATTGTTATTTTATTCCTAAAAATCTAAGGTTCGGCCAAATGACTTATATAAGGATATATATATTAATAATAAAAAATATGGGGTTCTTTTGGCTTGTTATAGTAAGTGTATTAACCATATATTGAAAGAAAACAAAAAGACACGATAAAAGTTAAATTATTTAACATAGAGTTAAATCTTATTGATAAGGTTAAAATAATACCCTAAACTTGTCTAAATCCTATTTGTTGATAGGATTTCGACCCATCCCCACTTTAGCTTCGATATAAGACCCTTTGGAACCGTTATAAACCGATTTTGACATTAATATAAAATAATATTTTGAGGTATTCCTAAGGTGCCCCTATCCTCCCTTATAAAAGGACACCTCCTCCCCCTCCTCCTCACACCGATTTGAGCACTCAAGCTCGGCCAAACCCTACCAAAATCTCTTCTCCACTTCCCTAGCAACATCCTAGAGGTTTTCGTCTTCCTCAAAGAACAATTTTAGTGCCCTAAGAGGAGGTCTCAAAGAGGCGCTTCAAAGAAGAGGTAATTACCGTTACCAATTCTTTCATCTTTATTTCTTCTTCCACTTCTTCTTCTTAGGTTGTTTCATTATGAAGTAATAACATAAGTATCACTCATATACTGATATGTTATTATAAGTATGAAACAACCCTATTTCACCATCTATCCATCCTACGGAAAAATAAATCACCGCGCGTGCGTACGTACGTAATACCGTCTCCACGCCGTGGTGTAATCTATTTTCCACCACCACCTTACATGGATGGGTATAATGGTGTAAAGAATAACTATACATAGTTATTACAACATCATATTGATTCTTATATATTGTATAATCCACTCCAATTCAATTCAATATTTATGGAAATGATATCATCGCTCGTGCGTACGTACGGACTACCGTCTCCACGACGCGATGAGATTCATTCTCCATGTTAACCATTTAAGATTGATTATAAAGTATATATAAGAAATAATAATGAAATATATGACATTATAAAGCTACTGGATTTATATATATATATATATGTATGTAATCTACTTACTTCCATTCAAGACAATAAGGAAAGGAAAACAGCGTTCATGCGTACGTACGGACTACCGTCTCCATGAACGGTGTTTTTCATTTCATTTATTTATCTATTATATATATATATATACTGAATATATATGATATATAAATCATATTTTATATTCTGGAAGTAAGTAAATCATTATATAAGTAATAATAATGTCAAGAACAACAAGTCAAAACACCTACGATAAATGAAACGGTTTTACCCAAAACGCTTCTTTAACAAGGAATTTACAAAAGAACGGGTAATATAATGTCATAAGGGAACCATATATGATATCATAACAATGAATATGATTCTGTAATAAGTCAATGACATTATTTAAATCATTATACAGGAAGTTCGGACACATACGAAGCAAATCAGACCTAAGGTAAGGGAAATATCACAATCTCATTTTTCTCCGAGATTGTTTATTCGTAAGTATATATTGGGGTGTATTTTATCATCCACATCCATGTTCCCTCAATATGTAATATTATTTCCATCCTTATACAATTGTTTAAATCCAATTTTACCTTTCAGTGGGTTTTTAGTAAAGAATATGAAAGGAATCTTTTGTCGTTTTTTTCATACGAGGTACTTTTTGACTTTTCCGACAAAGGTACGAAGAATGTTTTTTTAACTTATACGGCATGAATGGATTTTTAAAACATTATTTCCAAGAAGCATCCTTTACAAGTTTTCAAGTTTATTTTTAATCAACTTCTTTTAGTTTAAAATTGTATGACATGTTAAGAAAGGAAAAGTGTTTTTGAAGAAGAAAGGATATTTTTACTCAAGAATGGAGTTCAAATGTTTTATCAAAATTATTTTCCATCTAAGATAATATAGGGTTCTGTTTTTATCCCTATTATTACATTGATTTGATTATGTTGTGAGGGAATTATTTTTTATGAAGTCGTTTACCTTATATGATTTGTTTTATGATGTCATGATATAAAGCCCCATCCTTAAACCTTACTTAATCTTGAGTTATTACAAGATTACACATTGAGGATCTTTTCGGGTTTAGAGTTTTAGAGAATTAGATCATAAAACTTGCATTACATTCCACATATAAACAAAGTGGTTACATAAAGATAGTATTCTTCATTCCCATCAATGGAAACACATTTAAAATAAAACATGGATTATTTCTTGACACATCCTTGACTCGATCATCTTATCATGTACCTTTCCCTTGACCTGTGAAAAACATTTCAAAAACTTGGGATGAGCATAAAAACTCAGTATGGGTTATAAAAACATGGAAAGGAAACATGGGTACATACATACATAAGAGTGAAATCATACTTTACCCATAAAACATAATCACTTTAACATACCTCATCAAATCATGAATAAATCATAGAAATCATAAGACATAAAGGTAACTTGAGGCATTCATAACATTCTTACGTAGGGAGTAACCCTCTTGGTTACGTTTGGAATACCCATCACAGTATATTCCCTAAAATATCTTCGGAGAAACCTTAACGTTTCACTCCTTCGCGTTACCCAATGCATTGGAGAGCTATAACGGGCTCACCCGCCCTTAGTTTATCACGGAACCACCCGTCTTCATAATAATGCCCAAGAACCATAACATAATCATATCACATAAAACATGAATAAAGAAAACATAAAATTTCCACATTTCAATCATGAGATATCAATACAACACATTGATATAAAAACATTATGAAAACCATTTTCAATACTAAAATAAAATAAAAGTAAAACATGGTATTTATTTTTCTTTTAAAAAGAAGGTATGGCTTGTAGAGGAATCCGAAACTCAAATAACGGTCACGACGGCGGAGAAGTCGTTGTCGCCGCATACGTACGACAAAAACATTCCCTTTTGTCATTTAGTAAATGCTTCGTATAAAAAAGATTCCTTTTGAATAAACGTAAAAGTCAATGGGGTTTATACACCGTATAAAAGAAAGTTGTGTATAAAATAAAATATGCCTCAACGAAAGGAGATTGAGACGAAGTCCCATACCTCGTATCCGACTTGACCCGACCGTTCTTTAATATCCTGAATAATAAACTTGAGTTAATCTCTACTTTATTATGAATCTTTTTCAAGTTCATTATTCCTTTTATACCATGTTATGAACATCATGTAATCAGTTAAGTTAATAATGTTCATTTTGTCGGTATTTGGTTCTTAAGTCAAAAATAGACCTCTTACTCTTACATGTTGTTAATTTGGTCAAAGTTTCATTATATCCAGAATGATATTAATGTTTTGGATAACATATATATCATATATATTCAGCATATACATGTATTTATAATATTACCTCACATTTAGAGGTAAGAAATGAAATGCACCGTTCATGGAGACGGTAAGCCGTACGTACGCATGAACGCTACTTCCATTTCTATTTCGTATTTTCTGGAATGGAATAATAATGATATAAGAGTATATTATAATTCCAGTATAATAACATATATAATATCATTAAATTTATCCTTTACACATCCCACATATGGTATTAACGAATCAAATCACTTTTAGGGGGCGGTAGTCCGCACTTCCTAAAGTGAAGATATCGTGTTTACCCATAATGGAAACCATAAAGGTATGACCAAAATGAAAAGAAATGAAGCTTAAGTAAAACATAAACATATTATATATCATATATAAAAAATAGTGACATCATTATGGCCACCTTTGAAGGTGTTAAATGAGTATTGAACAATCATCGTTTCGGGTGGCAGAATTTCGCCATCCACCGAAACCGTATGTTCTTTAACCATTTGATGTAGTTGTGTGAGTGTGTAGCTCAAATATATCTTATAAAAACATCCTAGTATACTGAAGATACTTGTGTTGTTACAAAATAAGTAAATAAAAAGAGTTTAGGGGGTTGGAGAAGCAAAATAAAACAAATGAACATGAGAGAATGAATTACCTTAAAAAGTGTAACTCCTTTTGATTTGAGCCTAAAGGATTCCTTTGAAAGGATTCTGCCCAAAGTTAATCCTCTAGGATGAGGAGAGGGATGTGGAGAGAGTAATTGGGCAGGGGGTGGCCGAGCCAAAGGCTTGAGAAGTGTGTGAAATGAGGTAGAGGTGGGGGCCTTTTATAAGAGGAGAGGAGGGGCACTTTTGGAACGTAAAGAAATATTACTTTACTTGAAAATGTGTTTCGGTTTTAAAAGGTCCCACATTGATATAATTCGTGGCTAAGGTGATAAGGGTTCGAAATCCACTCATCCAATTGGTTTTGGAAATGTGTAGTTCATAGATTTTGCATTATCTTTCTATTTTATTTAAATCGTCAAATAATGATGTCATCGCTGCATCATTATTATGTCATAAATAATTAAATTTATTTAATGTCTAAAAATTATAAAATAAATACTATGATATAGGAAATCGTTTTATCTTTCCAATTACTATTTATAATCAAAATTTTCACTTGTATAACCCCACTTAAAAATTGTTTTCGTAAAACATATTATGTTTGTGTCATTTTCACTTTAACATTAAATAAAAAGTAATTTATGTCATTTCCCAACAAAAGTGGATCCATGGGGTCCCCAAGTTGACCCATGACATGTCATTGTCGGCCATGACACAACCAATGAGGTTGGGACATGTGTCTAGGTCATTCCATTTTATTAAAGTATTATTTATACCTTAAACTACCCTAATTACCACTAATCGTGATTAAGAACTTAATAAGTTACTATTCACCAAAAAATTATTATAATCTCATTGAACCACATTTTACTTCTTAATGACAACCATGTATGTCGGATTTTTGAAATTCAAAACACAATGATGGCAAAATTTCATTTAAACGGAAAATCAGTCTTTATAAGTACCACTTAGTGGTTTCACTATTCATCAAAAATTGAAGTTTTTTAGAAAATTACCAAAAATTCACCTGAAGCTATATTTGATATTCCGAATTCAAAAATGAAGTCTATTTTACAAAATTCAAATCATATAAGTCACATTAATTAATTTAATAATTAATTCCCGCTGCAAGAGAAAAAAGCGTGTTTTTACAAAATAATAAGTATCAAAAGATTGACACCAGTTTAAGTCTAATTTCAAAGTGAAATTGATTCCAATGACCACCATTGGATAAAATGGTAAAAATATATTCTAATTTCACTTCAAAACCAATTCAAAACATAATCTAATCATATAAATAAATTAGATTAAAAAGTAGTTTTGATGTAAAATGCAGTATTTTTCACTATTCATTAAAAAATGAACATTGTCAGAAAAATACCAAAAATTCACACAAGGTAAATTTTGATGTCCCAATCATAAAGAATAAGTTCATTTTGACAAACATAGTTTATAAAATTGTCAAAATATAGATTCAAAAATGGTTTGCCATCAAAAGGCAGTAAAACAATCTTTTAAGAATATTAGTGTATTCCATGCATAAGATTGTATTTATTTTCATTTTAAGTCGCTATAAAACTATCTTAATCATTAACAGACATAGATAAAAATATATATTATTCATTACTTACTTGGGATGTTACATCCTTACCCCCTTTAGAAAATTGTGTCCCCACAATTTATTTACTTATCGAATAAATGAGGGTACTTATCCCTCATTTCATTTTCAGATTCCCATGTTGCCTCTTCAATCATGTGGTTTTTCCACAAAACCTTTACCTGCTTAATCACCTTATTCCATAACACTTTCTCCCTGTGGTCAAGAATCTGGACCGGTTGTTCCTCATAAGATAGGTTCTCTTCCAGCTGAACTACCTCTGGACTCAAAACATGAGATGGATCTGGCATATACTTTCTCAACATCGAAACGTGAAAAACATTGTGTACCTGAGATAAACTCGGAGGTAAGGCCACTCGGTATGCAACTGATCCAACTCTTTCCAGAATTTTGTATGGTCCAATGAACCTTGGACTCAACTTTCCTTTCTTACCAAATCTCATCACACTTTTCCAAGGAGAAACCTTGAGAAAAACATGATCACCTACCTCGAAAGATAGATCCTTCCTCCGGTTATTCGCATAACTCTTCTGCCTGCTCTGAGCTGTTCTCATGTGTTTCTGAATCAGCTGAACTTTTTCTGCCATCTCTTCTACCAATTCTGGTCCCATCAACTTCCTTTCACCCACTTCATCCCAGAAAGCTAGAGTTTGACACCGCTTCCCATATAATGCCTGAAATGGTGGCATCTGTATACTGGAATGAAAACTGTTATTATATGAAAACTCAACCAAAGAAAGATGTTGGTCCCAACTTCCCTGATAATCCATAGAACAAACTCGTAGCATATCCTCCAATGTCTGAATTGTTCGTTCTGACTGCCCATCTGATTGAGGATGAAAAGCTGTACTAAAATTTAACTCAGTACCCAAAGACTTCTGAAGGCCTTTCCAAAAGTTAGAAGTAAACCTGGGATCACGATCTGATACAATGGAGAGAGGAACTCCATGTAACCTGACTATCTATTTAAGATACAAACGGGAAAGTTGATCAAGAGAGAAAGTATCTCGTATAGAAAGGAAATGAGCAGATTTGGTCAAGCGATCAACAATAACCCAGATTGCATTATTACCTCGAGATGTCTTCGGTAATCCAACAACAAAGTCCATGGATATATTCTCCCATTTCCACTCCGGCACTGGTAAAGGCTGAAGCATCCCTTTCGGTAACTGCCGCTCTGCTTTAACCTGCTGACAAGTCAAACACTTCATAGTAAAATCAGCAATATCTCCTTTCATTCCATCCCACCAGTAATACTCCCTCAGATCTCTATACATCTTAGTACTGCCCGGATGAACTGAAAACGGAGAACTATGAGCTTCACATAACAACTCTCTCTTCAACTGTGAATCACAAGGCACACACAATCTCTTCCCAAATCTCAAAACGCAATCATTATCAATGTTGAAGTCAGGCAACTTACCTTTCTGAACCAGCTCTACCCTTTTCTGCAACTCACTGTCTTGCTTCTGTGCTTGCTTGATTCTATCTGATAGAGAAGATCTCACTGATACCTGAAACAAAACAGAAGGACTTCCTGCACCAACAACTTCTATGCCAAAGTTCATCAAATCCTTAACCAAAGGATCACGTTCCAAACGCAACATTGTTAATGAAGCATTACTTTTTCGACTCAAACCATCAGCCACTTTATTTGCTTTTCCCGAATGGTAATGAATTGTACAATCATAATCTTTCATTAATTCCAGCCATCTCCTTTGTCTCATGTTTAACTCTTTCTGAGTGAATATATACTTTAATCTTTTGTGATCGGTATATATTTCACACTTTACTCCATACAAATGATGCCTCCAAATTTTTAATGCAAAAACAACAGCAGCTAATTCCAAATCATGTGTAGGGTAATTTACCTCGTGAGTTTTCAACTGTCGTGAAGCATAAGCAATTACCTGATCATTCTGCATTAGGAAGCAACCAAGTCCTTTCAATGAAGCATCACTATATATAACAAACTCACCATTCCTGGAAGGTAGTGCCAAAACTGGAGCATTCACCAATCTTCATTTCAATTCCTGAAAATAATCATCACATTCTTTTTTCCAGATAAACTTAACACCGTCCCGAGTTAGCTTAGTCATTGGACTAGATAACGGTGAAAAATTTCTAACAAACCTTTGGTAATAGCCCGCCAAACCCAGAAAGCTACGAATCTCGGTTACATTTGTGGGTCTTGGCCATTCTTCCACAACTTTTGTTTTTGCAGGATCAACAGTTATTCCATCTTTAGAAACAATTTGACCAAGGAAAGACATTTGTTGCAACCAAAACTCACACTTGCTGAATTTCCCATACAATTTCTTTTATTTTAAGGTTTGCAAGATAACCCTTAAATGTTTTTCATGCTCTTCTTTACTTTTAGAAAACACCAAAATATCATCAATGAAAACCACCACAAACTTATCCAAGAACTCATGGAAAATTCTATTCATTAAGTCCATGAATACAGCAGGTGCATTGGTTAGCCCAAAAGGCATTACTACAAATTCATAATGGCCATATCTTGTACGGAACGCGGTCTTCGGAATATCTGCCTCCTTTACCTTCAGCTGATGGTACCCCAATCTCAAGTCAATCTTTGAAAAAAACTGATCTCCCTGGAGCTGATCAAACAAATCCTCGATATGAGGCAAAGGATATTTGTTCTTAACAGTGATATTATTCAAGGCTCTATAATCAATGCAAAGTCTCATAGAACCATCTATCTTTTTAACAAATAAAACAGGAGCACCCCATGGTGATGTGCTTGGTCTAATGAAACCTTTCTCTAATAAATCTTGCAATTGCTCCTTCAACTCTAAAAGTTCAATTTGTGCCATTCGATAAGGGGGTTTTGAAATTGGCTTAGCATCAGGAACTAAGTCAACAGTAAACTCAACATCCCGATCTGGTATTATTCCAGGCAACTCATCAGGAAAAACATCAGGATACTCATTTACCACTGGCACATCATTAATCTGAAACGTTCCTTTATTTTTAATGACGTGTGCAAGGTAACATTCATTTCCATCTTTTACAAGTTTCTCGGCCTCTTGAGATGTTATCAAAAGTAAGGGTTCATTCCTGTAAACAAACTGAAATTCTTTCTGAAAAGAAACTTCTTTAGCTCTACAGTCAATCTTAGCATGGTAAATAGAGAGCCAATCCATACCCAGGATAACATCAAACTCTACTAGAGGTAGAACAATAAGGTTTGCAAGTAGGTTCTTTCCACAGATAAGGATAGGAAGATTCTTATAAATTCTTTTTGCCTCGACACTTCCCCCAGGTGTTTTTACCAAAAGTTCAGGAGTCATTTCTTGAGATGGTATTCCCATTTTACTAGAAAAGGTTTCAGAGATGAATGAATGTGTAGACCCCGAATCAAACAACACACTGGCATAATCTGAAAAAACAAACAAAGTACCTGATACAACTTCATTTGATGGACCGACATCTGCTGAAGTAGTTGCAAAGGATTTCACCACCCCTTTCTGCTTGTAGTCTAACTGCTTCCCATCACTCAAGCTCCTTGTCGGACACTCGTTTGCATAGTGACCCATCTCATTGCACTTATAACATTTCACTAACTGTAAATCAAATTTGTTCTTACCTTCACCTTGATCCTTTTCAGTGCAATCACGAGCCTTATGTCCCATCTTACCACATCGGTAGCACCTACCAGAATTCAGAAGACATTCTCCATCATGCCTTTTGCCACATTTATCACAAACTAGAAACTTAGTTCTCTTACTATCAGAACTTTTTTGAAGAATTCTTACCTTTCTCCTGCCACCTCGGTCTCTTCTTCTGCTGGTTGTTATAGAACACTTGGTCATCGGAAAACTCCATTTCCACCTTCTCAGCACATCGAACAAGCTTTTCATAACTTTTAAACTCACGAGAAGCTAATGCCCTTCGATATTTGGGCTTTAATCCTGAGTAAAAACGATTGATTTTACTATCAAGGTCCCAGATAAAATTTGGAGCATACCTTGCCAATCGAGTGAACCTTTCTTCATAGGCAGCCACTGAGTCTTCCTCTTGCATCAATTCCAAGAATTTCTTTTCCATCCTAAGTCGAACAGCCTTAGGAAAATACTTCTCAAGAAACATACCTTTGAATTCATCCCAGTCAAGAGCATCAATCTCATCGGCATCCTTGATATTTTTAACCATAGACCATCACTGATCTGCTTCACCCTCCAAACGGTAAATAGAAAGACTAACCTCTTGATTGTCTGAACACCCCATGACATCAAAAATCTTCTCCAGTGCTTTAATCCACCCTTCAGCTAGTACAGGGTCAGATGATCCTCTGAATGATGGTGGATGTTGCCTCATGAAATGTTCCACCACTAACATGTTCCTCTGCGGTTGGTCTGGCTGATCTCGTGTATGGATACCACCACCATTTATCGCTTGAGTCAACTACGCCATTTCTACAACAAACTGTTCATTTCAAATTCCGGCCATTTCTGGATGCTGATTCGGAAGGTTATTTCCTTCTGTATGCCTTCCTAGCACTTCTTCCCTCTTTCCTCTGCGGAAAACCATTCTGAACAAACATGTCTTAGATGAAGCAACATTGTAATCTTTAAATGCTATATCATTTCAAAAAAATATTTTTGGATAATCATTTAATAGAATTATAACTCCTAAAGTTATCTAAACCGACCTTTGATACCAACTATAAGGCCCCAGCCTTAAACCTTACTTAATCTTGAGTTATTACAAGATTACACATTGAGGATCTTTTCGGGTTTAGAGTTTTAGAGAATTAGATCATAAAACATGCATTACATTCCACATATAAACAAAGTGGTTACATAAAGATAGTATTCTTCATTCCCATAAATGGAAACACATTTAAAATAAAACATGGATTATTTCTTGACACATCCTTGACTCTATCATCTTATCATGTACCTTTCCCTTGACCTGTGAAAAACATTTCAAAAACTTGGGATGAGCATAAAAACTCAGTATGGGTTATAAAAACATGGAAAGGAAACATGGGTACATACATACATAAGAGTGAAATCATACTTTACCCATAAAACATAATCACTTTAACATACCTCATCAAATCATGAATAAATCATAGAAATCATAAGACATAAAGGTAACTTGAGTCATTCATAACATTCTTACGTAGGGAGTAACCCTCTTGGTTACGTTTGGAATACCCATCACAGTATATTCCCTAAAATCTCTTCGTAGAAACCTTAACGTTTCACTCCTTCGCGTTACCCAATGCATTGGAGAGCTATAACGGGCTCACCCACCCTTAGTTTATCACGGAACCACCCGTCTTCATAATAATTCCCAAGAACCATAACATAATCATATCACATAAAACATGAATAAAGGAAACATAAAATTTCCACATTTCAATCATGAGATATCAATACAACACATTGATATAAAAACATTATGAAAACCATTTTCAATACTATAATAAAAGAAAAGTAAAACATGGTATTTATTTTTCTTTTAAAAAGAAGGTATGGCTTGTAGAGGAAGCCGAAACTCAAATAACGGTCACGACGGCGGAGAAGTCGTTGTCGCCGCATACGTACGACAAAAAAATTCCCTTTTGTCATTTAGTAAACGTTTAGTATAAAAAAGATTCCTTTTGAATAAACGTAAAATTCAATGGGGTTTATACACCGTATAAAAGAAAGTTGTGTATAAAATAAAATATGCCTCAACGAAAGGAGATTGAGACGAAGTCCCATACCTCGTATCCGACTTGACCCGACCGTTCTTTAATCTCCTGAATAATAAACTTGAGTTAATCTCTATATTCTTATGAATCATTTTCAAGTTCATTATTCCTTTTATACCATGTTATGAACATCATGTAATCAGTTAAGTTAATAATGTTCATTTTGTCGGTATTTGGTTCTTAAGTCAAAAATAGACCTCTTACTCTTACATGTTGTTAATTTGGTCAAAGTTTCATTATATACAGAATTATATTAATGTTTTGGATAACATATATATCATATATATTCAGCATATACATGTATTTATAATATTACATCACATTTAGAGGTAAGAAATGAAATGCACCGTTCATGGAGACGGTAAGCCGTACGTACGCATGAACGCTACTTCCATTTCTATTTCGTATTTTCTGGAATGGAATCATAATGATATAAGAGTATATTATAATTCCAGTATAATAACATATATAATATCATTAACTTTATCCTTTACACATCCCACATATGGTATTAAGGAATCAAATCACTTTTAGGGGGCGGTAGTCCGCACTTCCTAAAGTGAAGATATCGTGTTTACCCATAATGGAAACCATAAAGGTATGCCCAAAATGAAAAGAACAGAATCTTAAGTAAAACATAAACATATTATATATCATATATAAAAAATAGTGACATCATTATGGCCACCTTTGAAGGTGTTAAATGAGTATTGAACAATCATCGTTTCGGGAGGCAGAATTTCGCCATCCACGGAAACCGTATGTTCTTTAACCATTTGATATAGTTGTGTGAGTGTGTAGCTCAAATATATCTTATAAAAACATCCTAGTATACTGAAGATACTGGTGTTGTTACAAAATAAGTAAATAAAAAGAGTTTAGGGGGTTGGAGAAGCAAAATAAAACAAATGAACATGAGAGAATGAATTACCTTAAAAAGTGTAACTCCTATTGATTTGAGCCTAAAGGCTTCCTTTGAAAGGATTATGCCCAAAGGGAATCCTCTAGGATTAGGAGAGGGATGTGGAGAGAGTAATTGGGCAGGGGTTGGCCGAGCCAAAGGCTTGAGAAGTGTGTGAAATGAGGTAGAGGTGGGGGCCTTTTATAAGAGGAGAGGAGGGGCACATTTGGAAAGTAAAGAAATATTACTTTACTTGAAAATGTGTTTCGTTTTTAAAAGGTCCCACATTGATAGAATTCGTGGATAAGGTGATAAGGGTTAGAAATACACTCATCCAATTGGTTTTTTACATGTGTAGTTCATAGATTTTACAATATCTTTCTATTTTATTTAAATCGTCAAATAATGATGTCATCGCTGCATCATTATTATGTCATAAATAATTAAATTTATTTAATGTCTAAAAATTATAAAAAAAATACTATGATATAGAAAATCTTTTTATCTTTCCAATGACTATTTATAATCAAACTTTGGACTTGTATAACCCCACTTAAAAATTGTTTTCGTAAAACATATTATGTTTTTGTCATTTTCACTTTAACATTAAATAAAAAGTAATTTCTGTCATTTCCCAAAAAAAGTGGATCCATGGGGTCCCCAAGTTGACCCATGGCATGTCATGGTCGGCCATGACACAACCAATGAGGTTGGGACATGTTTCTAGGTCATTTCATTTTATTAATGTATTATTTATACCTTAAACTACCCTAATTACCACTAATCGTGATTAAGAACTTAATAAGTTACTATTCACCAAAAAATTATTATAATCTCATTGAACCACATTTTACTTCTTAATGACAACCATGTATGTTGGATTTTTTAAATTCAAAACACAATGATGGAAAAATTTCATTTAAACGGAAAATCAGTCTTTATAAGTACCACTTAGTGGTTTCACTATTCATCAAAAATTGAAGTTTTTTAGAAAATTACCAAAAATTCACCCGAAGATATATTTGATATTCCGAATTCAAAAATGAAGTCTATTTTACAAAATTAAAATCATATAATTCACATTAATTAATTTAATAATTAATTCCCGCTGCCAGAGCAAAAAGCGTGTTTTTACAAAACAATAAGTATCAAAAGATTGACACCAGTTTAAGTCTAATTTCAAAGTGAAATTGATTCCAATGACCACCATTGGATAAAATGGTAAAAATATATTCTAATTTCACTTCAAAACCAATTCAAAACATAATCTAATCATATAAATAAATTATATTAAAAAGTAGTTTTGATGTAAAATGCAGTATTTTTCACTATTCATTAAAAAATGAACATTGTCAGAAAAATACCAAAAATTCACACAAGGTAAATTTTGATTTCCCAATCATAAAGAATAAGTTTATTTTGAAAAACATAGTTTATAAAATTATCAAAATATAGATTCAAAAATGGTTTTCCATCAAAAGGCAGTAAAACAATCTTTTAAGAATATTAGTGTATTCCATGCATAAGATTGTATTTATTTTCATTTTAAGCCGCTATAACACTATCTTAATCATTAATAGACATAGAAAAAAATATCTATTATTCATTACTTACTTGGGATGTTACACATGATGTTTCATGAATCCCATTTTTGTTATATGTGTTATGCGATGATGTATGATTTATGATTATGTGGCACACATAAGAAAAGATTCATTATAAGATGGGTGGGACCTATATATCCCTCCAATGCATTGGGTAAAGATTTTATATCTCATGAGATAGATAGGGCTGGAACAATAGGTTATACCGGTTCAGTGAAACAGGACTGAAACGAGGGTTACTCGATTCAGAAAGGGACTTTGTCCACTAAGATAGTCTTGGAAATGAGTCTTGACTAACAAGAAATTATTCTCTATGATTATGTGTGAATGCCACAAAGTTTCATGTTTTAAGTTATGATTATTGTGATTACATTTCACTACCATGATTTACCCCATGTTATGAAATTATGATCTCTTTTGCAGGTTAAGATTTCCAAAAGTTATGTGCTTATGTATATGATGTGATTGATATTTCTTTTGTTTACCCTTACTGAGAATTTGAGCTCACCCTTTTATGTTTTCTTTTCCCCAGGATATAAAGAAAGGTTTTAGGTAAAAAAAAAGGAAGATCTTTATGGGATATTTTGAAGATCTTTCACCACGATTAGAAGATTACGTTCCGAGTTTCCAAAGACACTAAACTATTACGACCCTTGAGTGTGTGTGTTTTTGTTATGTACTAAGTATTTCGAAATAGTAATGTAAAGTCTATGTACGTCAGGCTTCGGGTCTCTACATAAAAGGTGAATTACATGAGCATCAGGTTCTAGCATGCTAGCACCTGGATATTCTTATGACAATGTTTGGAGGTTCGTAGAACACATGTGGATCACTATGGGAGGGAATCCAATATTTATTTTTACAAGTCATTGAAAATAACATTGGGACATTTTTTATCCACTAATTAACAATAAATTCATTTTAGTCTAGTTATAAAATTATATAAATTAATTATAAATAATTTGAAATGATCATCCATCTTGGTTCCAACATCTAATAATCAATTAATATTTGACTCAATTAAATTGATCATGGTGTTTATCAGTAGGTAAATATAAAATTATTTATCGATTATGAAGAAAATCCGAGTTGGGAATGACACATATATAACTTCTAAATAAAGTAGGACATATATGTTTTATCATAGAGATAAAATAATTATCTAAAATTATTTATAAACCATTGATATATTTATGAATTTTATCATTAGTTTTCAATTCCATTTTATTCAATATTTAATATGAATAAGGATATATTCTATTCTTCCTCTCTATTATCACAAATATAATTTAACTAATTAATTATTTGAATGTAATGAATTCAAATAACTCATTCTATGGTGATAAAAATTGACATGTTAACACACGAGTACATGTCGTGTAGCCTGCTCGCACACATCATGTACCAATGTTCAGTTAACACATAATTAATATGGAATTAATTATATCTATGTGAATTTATTTCTACTATTTTTATTTAAATACACATCGTGTTGACTGGGCTAGGATGGCGCTTGGTCAGCCCGACTACATAGCATTTAACATCTATACAGGACATGTATTCCATTAGTCAAAGATGGTTTGTGTATTCTCTTACAGTACTTACATGACTGTTGTCCATGTAACGTAGACACCACACACCATATATCTCATGTATACATCATTTACTCTATTAAGTTATTGGTAAGATTACACATCGAGTCACTTGTTGTGTTTCATGGATAGATGGTGACAAATATATTAGTATTGTATGTGGATTGTACACACCCTATATAATTGTAAATTATTAAGAATATAAAATTAATTTATTATGTTTCTTAAACCATATCAACATATGTTCCATTTGGTCATTAATAAGGTATTACACACCATGTAATAGATTATATACATACATACATATATATATATATATAATAAAACTCTAATTAATATTAATATAATGTTCAAAACTATATAGCTGCTATAAGTTGTAGTACTAGTATTACCATACATGATTTGAAACTTAACATGATATATAATAACAAGATTTATGTGTTGTTAGTATGATGATAGTAGACTGCATGAAATTATGTGTCAATTATGACATTCCACTTGTTTCCTGTGTAACATGTATATGAATATAATAAAAACTGGGTAGTTTTTAGAGGTAGCCACTATGTTACGTCAAACGAATATGATTGTACCAAATTAATTTTATATAAATTAATTCAATTTTTTTAAAATTATGATACATGCGAATCTCATTGAAAATTTGGATAAGAATTAAGATAAAATAATTGACTAATTAATGAAGATAATTAATTGATTCATGTATAATTTATCTTAAATAAGAATGATTATAATTGAATGTAATTTTAGTAAATATTAAATTCATTATATATATGTGGATTATCATGAACATATACTATAACTTTTCATATCATTACTTTATTTGAATTTATTGTTAAATTAAATAGATGGCGTAAATGTCATCACTCCTCTCATTATATAAGGGTCTGTGATCCCATAGTTTCTTTTTTGTAAACACATTTACCAATAATTGTGTTCCCCTCACATTTGAGTGAGAAAAATAATGTGTAATTGATAGATCCTCTAAACAATCAGAGGTTGTTATTGTTTGTAGTTGAGGAGAAATCAATCTAAGAGGGATAAATAAGTTGAGAGGTGGAAGGATGTGAACCATTTCATGGTTCAAGTTGTTTTTCACCTAAGTGGATAATTAATTTATCATA
Organism: Viscum album; assembly: GCA_963277665.1. Taxonomy (NCBI): domain Eukaryota; kingdom Viridiplantae; phylum Streptophyta; class Magnoliopsida; order Santalales; family Viscaceae; genus Viscum; species Viscum album. The sequence goes on along the minus strand of OY728123.1, from coordinate 1,038,266,238 downwards.
AGAATGATAAACTAACCTTTATTAAAAGTTCATGATCAATCCAATTTGTTATTTTATTTCTATCATGTTCATGTTTAATTTAACTATTTATGTATAGTTCTGAACACATGATTTAGTGAATTAATTAACATTTATGATAGAACTAAAATAAATTGCATTATTAATATAAATAATTGAAGACATAGTTAAGCACTTATGTAATCCAAAATAATATTAATAATCATCTGTTAAAGATAAATATATGATACTTACACATAAATCTATAAATACAAAAATTATATATATTATGTTGATATAGCCTTACACTTCATAAGATCAAAATTAACTATATCCCAATGTGTTTGACCATTAAAAGTTAGTGTGCTTTGAATTTTTTGGGGAATTCTTAGTTAAATTTTAGCTTTGAATTAAATTAGTTTACATCCTTGGTTGACTTCCAATGTAGGTCTTAGTGTAACAAAGAGGAAAAATTTGGGAAATCCAATTTTAGGATTGTGTATTACACTCAATAGATCAAGTAACTATGAGTTAATGTAGGTGGAAATTGGAAGGCCTTCCTAAAACCCTTCAATTTTGTTGACTGAAAAAACTTGGTGTTGTGAGAATGGGAATATGGATCATTGATGTAATAATTTTCATGAAACAAGATATAATATACCAATGGTGAGGGATATTCGGTTTTGATAAAATAATATTTGATTAATGAAAATACTAAAATATTTTTCTATCCACCGTGTATTAGTTAAATTACTATAATTATTCACTTTATATATATAGAAATGAAAAAAACAGGAATTAAAACAAACCAGTATGATCAATTCTTGAGAAGGATAAAAATATCACCATAAGAAAGTTACATGAGTGTAAAAGGTGTCTATACATTATCCTATTCCATGAAATGAAATTTTACTTACTCAAAGAACTTATTACTAAAGATCATTGGAAATAGGATAGTGAGTAAGAGTTGTCTCACTATGGTGAATATTTAAACAGTGTCACAAATTTTAAATGTTTCATGTATTCATCCATGACCAATGAAGTTCTAATGAAACCTAGGGAAATGGATAGGTGTAACATGATGTTCCACCATTGGGATATCTATCAAGGGAATGTGAGGATACATAGATTTGAAATCTACAATACTCTATTTATAACCACACTAGCAGAGTTGGAAATAGTTGGGCATCATGTAGTCAAGATTATTTCATATGTTAATAACATATACATCTAAGGTATTAAATAAGAAGAAGATTTATGCACAGATCTCTTAATTTCCTCACTACCAATTCCTTATCTATTTTTTTCATTAATTATTTCATTATCAATAATGAGAAGTGTATTTTGAATATTATTTATATGACTCTTCAAGTAGAAAAGGACATGTGTCATTAAATACTTGAAGTACTTATGGTGAATCTAAAAAGAATAAAAAGGAAAAGGGTCCCAAGACTCAAAAAAAATTATTTCCCTACAACACCTTCCATCAAGGAAGTTGATGACTATGAGTTATGAAATGTAAAATTAATGGGTATGTTTTTTAAGATTTATGTAAGGCCACTGGAAGTGGAATTGTACCTAGAATCAATGATAACAAAAATGTGACTCCCTTTTTCATTGTATTATTTAAATATATAAATATTGGGTATTCTAAACACCTTATGTTGCTCAAATATTTATCAAAATTCTGGAACCAAGTAGATTCCAAAATATTTCTAGTGGAGAGGTGGATTTACAAGCTACCAATGGTACAAGGATAGATCTTGTAGCCATTATAGACTAACAAAATTTATTACAAAAGTGATTGTTATTGGTTTTAAGATATTTTTTTTATGTACTCAATATTACCACATAAATATTTTTTTTGTATCCTTCCTAGATATATATGGTTTTATTATAAAATTTTTAAGTAAAAATTTCATCATTTATAATTAGAACATATGCTATGGTATGACACAGATAAATTATAACACCCAGAGTATTATTTTATTTTATTGACATAAAATATATTTGACTGATGGACTGCATTACATAACAAAAATTTTTAATTGAGTTTCATACACAACACGAAGCTAAGCTAGAGCTACATGGAACACTAGTATAGCTTGTGTTTTACATAACACTATGTTTTAGAGAAACCTCGATATATTATTTATACTTTTATTTAAGAATTATCCTTATAAACTAGCAATTAAACATAGAAATATGAACTATAATAAATAATTTTTAAATATTATGTATAATAGTTTTTTCTAAAGAAAACATATTCGTAATAAACTACATCATTTTCAGTAAAGTCATTATATGATTCAAAAATACTATTTTTTACGAAAAATGTTTATTTTTTATTATTATTAACAATAATAAAATTAAATTTGAAAACATACATGAAATTAATTTTAGAAAATAAAATTAATTATTATATTTAGAATGTGAAAATTAACTTAGTGTGAATTTTTGGTATTTTTCTAAAATGTTTTATTTTTTGATGAATAGTTAATAATACTGAATTTTAAATGAAAACCGCCTCTTCGCATCAATTTTTTAGACATATAAAATGTATCAAAAGTTGTGTTTAAAGTTTAATTAGTTCAATTATAAATCAATTTATCCAATTCAGGTCATTTAAATAGATTTTATATTTTGATTAGATATAAAAACATTTTAAACTTTTGACCATTTTCACTTTAGAAACCAGCATTCTTGACACTTCTCCCAACATTAGTTTTAAATTAAATATTCAATATTATAGGAATAGAATTTTTAAAAATGGATTCAATGTTTATAATAATAAAAATTTTATAATTTATCAAAAGGTCAACTCAATTTGTTTCACAATTAATATTTATGGAAGTAATAAATAATTAACGTAATTAAAGTAAAAATGAATTTACATGGGGTTAAACGAATATGACATGGAAAAAATTTACATATAAACATGACGAAATACATTTTATGTCCATATTTTGACTATGTCACCTATAAGGATCAAATTTGATCCATTTTTTGACCATTGTTTCATGTGAGAATTGTGGGATCACTCATTTATTTTCAAAAATGACATCTATACCCTCTCCCTTGCTTATAAAAAGTCACCCACTCCTCTATTTTTCATACCTTCAAACCTATTTTCTTTGTCCAATACCTAACCATATCACTTCCCAAATTCCCTCCCCTTATCCTATAAGAATTTTTTTAGGCATAAACCAATCATAGGAAGGAATTACTGTAAACCAAAAAAGAATACATAGAAAAGACACAATGTTGATCAACAATTGTCTTTGTTTTATTTTATCCTATAACCACTTAAATTATTGTTATATCATAATCATATAATAATTTATTTTACTAACTATTATTATATATTTGTATGTAAGGTTGGTGATGTCTCAGATATTCTTTGTAATTTCTATTAATTATATGGAATTATTTCGAGACCACATACTATGACGATACGTGATTCCAAAGCCTAGTGATCCCAAAACAAGTTTTTGAACATTTTTAGGTAAGTTTAGTAAATGTGAATGTGGTAATTTCAGTCATTTGAACTGGTGCTTGTATTGTAAATGTGAGGGCACCGTTGGATTCTGAATACTAGTGTCCGCCAAGAAATGGCTTAACATAGACTGGAAAGGTCCAAGAAGAAAAGTTATTTTTCGAAATATTCAAGAAAAATAATAAAATAATTTAATGTAATTATTTAATTTCTTTACTCACTATTTGGTGGCAGATGGAGACACTATAGTGCAATGACCAGGCGGCAGTGAGGTGCATTAATGAGGATCATTAATGGCCCATTTCACACAACGTAACTATGAAATAATTTAAACATAACTGTGACGCTATTTCATAAATGAATCTGTGTAACATCGCAATGTCATGACATAATAGAAATGATGCGGTGTGATTCTTTCTATTAAACTAACATGTAGGATAATGGGGAATTAAACTGCGAGGATTCTCTAATGAACCACTAGTAGTTTTCGTCTCCAATGAATAATGAAGAACGTCGACAAGAGTTCATCATCTTCAACATGCCTCGAAGAAACGATCTTGACGCAACGTCGACATCGTGAAACCACTAAGATGAATTCTTTGGAATCCAATATCAACAAGGTAGGTGTGTATACAATCTAATTATTTGATGATTTTTCCTCATTCTAGAAAATTAACGCTGAACGCGGATCAACCGACTAATTGGTTAATCTGCGAATCACTCGTTCTTACAGGAGGATATTATAAGGGGTTTGATTGGGAGTCTTTCAAGATGTATGATTATCCTCAGGTTACACCCATTATTAAACTCTAACGAGGAGGGTGTGGGATGTCCAGAATAATGCTTGGACCCTCTTCAATTGTTTTGTATTGTATGTTCTTCATGGATGATTTCCGGAAACAATGGTAAAGATTGTTTGAGGCCGTCTTAGGGAAGGTGAAGTAGAATAAATTCCATAGAAGGAAGCGTCTCAATAAACATACCACCAGAGGGACTCTAGTGCCCACAACGGAAGCCACAGGTGGAGGATAGCGGAGTGTCGTGGTTGCCATAAGTCACGGTTGGACGATCGTGGCAGCGAGGTGGCATGGCGCCCGTCAGTGCCGCATAAAGGAGTGGCCCACTCGAGTATGTTGGAGGCATGATAACCCAATCTAAATGCATGCGAAATAGACGGCCAGGCTAGCCGGCTATGTGGATCTACTGCGATTGCCCCCCCGTGTCGACCACAAGGCAGGAGGGAGGACAAACATTGTAGTCTGCCATGTCCCAGCCAGGAAAACTAGTCCACCTATATTGAACCAGGTCAGCTAGAGGGTCAAACCCACATTTCCAAGTTTGACCCATATAGGACCCACATTGGACCCCTGAATACGGTTGCGTTTGGTCACACCGGACGTGGACCCAACCATCCCCATTTCACTGAAAAGATCATTTTTACAAACCTGATGTCTGATTGACAAACCGTCTAAAATTTAGGACCCATGAGATGAGGCAGTCCTTTTTAGATACTCCTCATGAGTTTTAGCGGAAATATAGTATGAATGGTTTGGATTAGACTCAAATCCAACTGGGCCCTTTTTACTAAAAAGCCCATAACATTCAGACCAAACATCCCATCGGCGTGCCATTTATTGCATTCAGACCCTTAGGATGTGGCAGTATTTTGGGGTTAATGTTTGTGTGACTTAATGGACATTGAGAATGGATTATGGCCTATGGAGAGGATCCCCCATAAATCAATAGTGCTAAGTGAAAGAATCCAGTGGCTGACTGTGACGTGAGGAATGAATAGTGATCCTGCATGGGTCAACACCTAGAGATCCTATGTGTGTAAGCACCTAGAGATCCTATGTGGGTCAGAACCTAGTGATCTTCGGTGGGTCACCATCTAGTGATCTTCTTTGGTTCAACACCTAGCGACCCTGCGCGAAGGAGGATATACACAAGAATACAATTCTTATATGGTATGGGTACTATAAATATATAATAATCCCATTATTTTTTAAAAATTCCCCAAATGTATTTTTATATTTAATGACCACACTCTTTAGATATTACAAATATCTATTTTTGGTAGTCCTTATAGATTATTTCTTATCTACTCAAAGATATTGGAAGAGCACAAATACCACTATAGAATCTTACTAAATATCCTAAGGAAGAACAATATACATGAAGAAGAAAAATTTTGAATTTTGGAAAGCAAAATGTTTAATTTTTGTGTCACATAATCTCAAAATAGGGTATATCACAAGAACCTTCAAAGAAATAGGCTATTGAATGTTGTCCCAAACCAACTACAATGCCTAAGACCCGTAATTTTCTTGGATTACCTTGATATTATTGATGGTTTGTGGAGAATTTATCATGACTATACATTCATATAACCACGTTATCTCCGAAGGGATCCAAGTTCATATGGATAGATAAAAGTGAGAAAAATTTCAAGGAACTAATAAGAATATTTGTAATCTCACATATTATTACATTACCTAGTAGTGGAGAAGGGTTTGTAATGTATAGTGATTCATCCAACAAGTGATTGACATATGGTATTATGTAGAATTAAATGGTCATATCATATTCCAACTGAAAATTAATAGTTCTTGAGATAAATTACACAACCCATGATTTGGAGTTAGATTTGGAAATTGTTTCATTAAAGATATAGTGGCATGATATTTTCAGACAGAAGAGTTATATATATATATCGATAAAAATGTTTAAAGTATTTATTCACATTGAAGTAGTTGAATATGAACCAAAATTTATGGTTATATCAAACAAAACATTATTATTGGTAAATACATTACTAATATGTAAATGAGACAAGGTGGTCAATTATTTGAGTCAAAAGGAACATCTTAGCATATACATGATGAGGATCATAAATTATCAAATATGTATGGATTTCTAGGGGATGGATTTGGAAATCCAAAAAAAGTTAAAAAATAATTGTTGTAAAATAGAATGCTAAAACATCCTTCTAGGTGATGATTAAAGAGGCCAAGAAGGAAGATGAATATCTAGAAATAGTTGTTATAAATGTTGTTCTGTATAACCTATATCTTATAGGAATGATAAGGTTCAAGAACTGTGTTTGAGTTTCTTATATACCAAACTTGTAGAAGATATTTTTAGAGGAATCACATATTTCATCAATATCTATTGAACCGGTATGTATTAATATTTATAAATATTTTAATGAATAATATTTTATGGAAGGGAAAAAGATATATTATGGAGTTTGTATCTTATTGTTTGGTATTCCAGTTCTTTAGGGATGAATGAAAAAAGTATAATGAGATGTTCAATCCATTTCTAATTCATGAATGGAAATGGGAGAAAATCTCTATGGTTTATGTCATTGGACACCCAAAACATCTAATGAGAATAATGGTATATAAGTGCTAGTCGATCACCTTACTATATCACAACACTTTATTTCTATAAAAGAAGACTTATATGTGTATCATCATGTATGGGTATGCATTAAAGATATGGTAATGTATCATGGAGTATCATATTCCATTTTATCTGCTCAAGATATTAGTACTACCTCAAAATTATATAGATTTATTTAGCAAGATATTTATATATAATTTAGTTCTAGAAATACGTATCATTGAAAAAATGATGGTCAGTTTAAAAGATCAATTAAAGCCGTAAGGGAACTTTTTAAATCATAATTATTAAATTTAAAAGGTGTTTGGGATTCATAGATTCCTCTAGTTGAGTTTTATTAAAAAACTATCTTTCACTCAATAATTCATATTGATCTTAATGATTCCCTTTATGGAATGCAATATAGAGCTCCAATGCGAGGGAATGAAGATGGGGAAAGAATTTTATTAGGGAATGAGATAGACAAATAAATAGAAAACAAGTATATATCCATTCGAAAAGATATCAAGGCTTCTCAGAGTCGGAAGAAAAGATTTACTGACAATCACCCATGTAATATATTTTTTTATTTGGTTGATAATGTGTTTCTAAGAATTATTCTATTGAATAAGGTTATTAGATCCAAGAAGAAATGGAAACTGAGCCATATGTATATCATTACCTCTTAAATTCATGATCATATCTAGATGGTAGCCTATTGATTCACACTTACAATGAACCACTTTCAATTCCATGACGTGTTCCAAGTATCTCTATTGAGTAATTACATACATAAACCTTCAAATGTACTGAACTCAGTGGTCATACTATTGGAGAATGAAATTTTTTATGGGAAACCAATTATGGAAATGATTGATCGTACAGAAAACGTTATAAAAAAATACCACTCAACAATTAAATTTTTTGTCTTGAGACATCCAAATTGAAGATGATACCTGAGAAATTTAGAATATGATGAGGTAGAATTATCTTCAATTGTTTTTATCATAATGATGAATTTTGAGGGAGAAATTCATTTTAAGGGTTTAGAATGTAACACCCTAATTTTTTATGATTTTTTGATACATTAAATTTATTTGATGGATTTAATTATACCAAAAAGCAATTCAACCTTGTGTTATACACAACACAAAGAAAAACTTGCGCTATACACAAAATTAGTATATATTGTATTTTACACAACAATGTGTTTTAACAAAACCATGATATATTATTAATATTTTTATTTAAATGAGACCATTATAACATAACTGTTAAACATAGAAATACGAATAATATTAAATAAATTTGAAATATTATTTATAATAGTTTTATATAATGGAAAAATATTGATAATAAAATACTAAATTTTTGGTTAGGCCTTTATATGTTTAAAAAATACTATTTTCTCAAAAAATATTTTTACGACTTTTTGTAAACAATAATAAAATAAATATTTAACACTTTTTAAAAATATATTTGATAAAATAATATTATTATTTGAATTCAAAATTCCAAAATTATCAACGTGTGATTGTTTTGATATTTTTGTAAAATGATTCATTTTTTTAAGAATAGTGAAAAGTACTAAATTTCAATAGAAAACTGTCTTTTAACCAAAATTATGAATAAAATAATTTACATTTTTAATTGGTTTTAAATTATAATTTGTTCTATTATATGTAAGTTAATCCAATTTATGTCCTTTGAATAAATTTCATATTGATATAATATATAAAATCTATATAAACATTTGATCATTTCGATTTAAAACCCATCTCTCTCGATACATCTATGGGATTAATTTTAATGATTTTTTTTCATGTTATTTGAATTCAATATGAAATAATTTATTCCATAATTTGAATCAAATGTAATTTATAATTTATAATAAGGTAAATATATTTTATTTACCAAAAAATAGTGAATACAGAAAAATTAATCACCAGAGTTAAGGTAAAAATGGGATTACCAAGTGTTATAATAATACAATAAGTCCCATAATGACCAATAAATTAATTAAAAAATATTTTATTTCCATTTTTATACATTATATTGTCTTTAGATCAAATATTATCCATTATGGGCCCTCGTTCCTTATAAAAAACATAGTAGAACTGAATTCTTTCAAAAAAAATCCAAGTGTGTCATCTTCTCCACTTATAAAAGTCTAACCCACTAATATCTTCTTCACACCTTAAAAAATATATGTTTTCACCAATATCTATCAAAATACATCCCAACCGCACCCCTCTCATTCTGGAAGCCTTATTTTGGGTAGAAATCTATCCGAGGATGGCTTTGAGTGCAAACCTATGACAGATACCTGAAGAAGAGGAAATATTTATCAACGAGAACCATTGTTTTATTTCATCCTCCACCCCATTCAATTATTATTATATAATTCTTATTTAATGACTTCAGTATCTTAAATATACCTTGATGTTGTTGTAAAAATTTATTGAACTTATACCATCTAAACTACAATCATATGGGTTATGAAATTATCGTTCATGTTAATGGTGGACTACCACCTCGCGAAGTGATATCGTTCATTTCCCCATTACCTACACTAACATTTGGAAATAATTATGGATTTAGAATTTAAATTTTATATTAATTATATTTATGATCTTATTATGACTCTGGAATTATTATATTACACATAGCTCCATAGTTCCCATTTTTTGGAAATTTGATAACGTCATTCGTATGTACAAAAGAATAATGCCAATGTGAATGATTCAAAAATTACATAGAATTTATTAAGGATTATTTTGATGAATATATGTGATATATTTGAATGAAAAATTATTTTCAATGATAATATATCATTTATTTTTCTGTCGTTAAATCCAAAATGAAAATTGAAATATAGTTCTTGTGTACGTATAACCTACAGTCTCAATGAATTATGTACTTTATTTTATATAACTAAATTGTGTGGATTACTATAAATAAATAAATAAGTAATATATATGAAATTTATGTCATGGCTTACATTAAAATGATGATGAAATCATGATCTAATTAATAGGACAAAAATAACAAGTCGTAACATATATAAAAAAAATCGGTTTTTAATTGAAACGTAACATTAACATGGAATTGTAAATAAATGGGTAATAAAGTTCACAATAGAATAATAATTTTTTATATGTTTGAATATGGTTATTTAATATATTTATATTAAAATTATATTTATTATAAAGGTGGTTTTAATAATTATGATGGATTTCAAGACTTAAGTTATTGTTTTTTTCTCAGTTTTCCTTTATTGAGATGTACATTATGTTATTCACCTATATTATTTCATAGGGTGTATATACATCACATTTTTAAATTTAATTTCAAGAAAATAATTAATCATCATGATAATTTAGTTTTCACATTTTGTTATTTCTTCACAGGGATTATGATTTAATGTTTTCAAAGTGGTAAATATTATTTGTTGTGATCTCATAATTTATTGGGATTAGTAATTATTATGTCACCAATGTTGATATATCATCATATAAATATCAATAATTATCATTACTATTATTATCCTCTGGTTATACATGATATCTTCAATTAATGATTTTATTTTCTCACTCTTTGATAGTTGAAATTATTTGGAAAAATATTTTATAGAAATCAAGACAATATTTATCTCTTCATTTGGATTTTTTTGTTCAAAAACCATGTTTTCAAATAATTATTTTTTTACTCTATTATGTTTTTCAAAGAAATTTTTTCTGATGTTGTAATTTTTAATTAATGTTTTAAATTTTATCTTTATATCATTTTCTAAATAATTTCTATTTGGATTTTACTAAAAAATATAAAGGAATATTCATCATAACAAGTATAATATGAATAGAATTTTACAAAATCATGATAAAACATTTCTTAAAATACTACTTTATATGATTTCATGGTTATCTTCAATGAAAATTGATTTCAAAACATTTATTTTTTTAAAAAGTTTTTTTCATATCCAAAGGGGCGGTTTTTTCAAAAAAATGTTTTAAATGATCTTTCAAGACTATTTTCCATCAATAGTGACATCTGTTGGTGTTTCCTATGACTTAATAGGTATATGATCTAAGGATTCCATTAGTAATATTTCTTTTAATGTTTTATGTTTTGATTTAAGGATTTTAATTAAACCCTTTTATATTTAACAAGATACAAAATGAAGAAACTCTTTTGATATCTGAATCCTCTTCACGGGTTATTCAATGAAAAAATGATTGTGAAACCTCTTTCTTTTACATAAGTGATGAAATTTAATAATGTTTTTGATTCGTTTTTACAATTCATGTATTATCATTTGATGAATATTTATGACCTTGTGGGAAACATATGTATGAATTCATTATAAGATGGATGAGACCTATATATCCCCATACTAACATGAATAAGGATTTATATCTAAGGAGATAGAAAAGATTGGAATGAGGAGAGAATAATGTTATGTAAGATAGGACTATAACTAAGAGTAAACCCATTAGAATAAGACGGGGCTAGAATAGGGAGTGAACCCTATCCAATAAAGGAATTTTTTTACTATGATTTTCTTGGTTGTGATCCTAGACTAATATAGAAATGATTGTCTATACATATGTTTATGCTAGAAATTCATTATCTTATTCCATTTTTTTGAACTCATGGTCAAGTCCTTTGACTTTATTATGACACATATGAACTTATAATCATTCTTCTATGATTTCATGATTATAATATTTGATAGTAAGGGTATTATTTTCAATAGATAATCTAATGTTTTCAAACCCTTATTCTCATGTTATGATTACGTATCTCCATTCTTTACTCTTAATGATCATTTGAGCTCACCCTTTTTTATTTTCCTTCCCCAGGAGTATGAAGATATGTATTATGTATGAAATGCCTATGAAGTGTGATAGTTGTGAAGACCATATTTATAAATGACGTAACTCACTTGTAGAACAATGTTTATGTTTTCAGGTTTCCAAAACCACTAAACTATGAGGGTCCTCAAGCATGTGTTTATGTAATATAATGAATAATCATTAAAAAATGATATAATATATATGTATGAAAATCCTGGGATTCCATATAAGTATTAAATTATCAAAACCATGCGTCGAAAATTTATAATTAATAATGTTTTCAATAATCATAATACCACTAACAATGGAATAACCATCTTGTTCTTCTAAATGAGAAGTGTTTGACAATGATATATCAAGATGGTAATTTAGACTCTTTTAATCTAAAACCACTTGAAATGTTTATTGATTGTTTACAAGGAAAATTTTTCATACCACCATTCAGTGGGCATGGGTATAAGGATATATATATTATAGGATTTGTAAAAACTAATGTGGGTGGACCATTTAAAATAGATTGTAGTGGTGGTTATTCAAATTTCACAAATTTTATTGATGGCTTGAGTAGTTATGGATATATCTATTGGTCGAGGAAGTATTCTAAATCCAAAGACACGTTCAATTAATTCATGAATGAATTGGAGAATTTACTTGGAACGATGTTAATTATTTTTTGAATGGATTGAGGTGGTGAATTTTATAACCAAAATTTTATCATCTTTCTATAGAGGTTTTGGACTATAACTCAAATCACTCTAAATTACACACCATAGGGTATTGTTTTTTGAAAATGGATATATCATACATTACTAAGCATGGTATAGTTGATGATGAGTCATGTTGAAATACCATTATACTTTTGGGGGTATGCATCATATAATATCAAATATAAAGTAAACAAAGTACTGAGTAAAGTGGAAAAAATAACTTTGAGATATGCAGTGGAAGGAAACAACTTTTCTTGTATACAAATATATTGGGTTGTGATGAAAATTTTAAGTCCATATCCAGAAATATACTACAACAACATGTCAAAATGTTTATCTTTATATGGTATCTTAAGGAAATAAAGGGATACTACCTATAAAACCCCTCACAATAAATTGAACATTCTTAGAAAATACTTCTTATATGAGATGGAGCACATCCCAAAGAAGCATAGTGGAAGAAACATTGAATTTGATGAAATTGATGCTCAAGATACACAATAGTTGGTAAAGGAGAAAATTCCACATGTCCCCATGGAATATGTTCTTCCTGAGACACATGTACTAAGTGGGATCACTATTGAGGTAGGAAGAATAGACAAATATGAGTTTCTAGTCACTGAACATGATGAATTGTTATTGGTTGACAATAATGAACCTATATCATATAAATATGTTCTACAAAGCTTAGAATCTTCAAGGTGTAAATAATCAATGAATTATTACATGGATTCCATGTATCATAACCATGTTTGGGTTTTAATCGATCCACCGATTCAGGTAAATCCAATTGAGTGAACTTTTGTATTCAAGATAAAATAGGATATGATCGGAAAATTAAAAACCAATAAAGCATGTCTAGAGGAAAAGTGTTAAAAATGCTAAGGAATTGACTGAGATTAATAATTTTATCTATTTTTTATTTTTAAATCCATTAGAAATATACTATTGAGAACTAAATACCATAGCATTGATGTTTGAAATATGGATGCCAGAATATATTTCCCTAATGGGAAACATCATGTATATTTCTATATCAATATAACGTGAAGGTTTTGTGAATATAGGTTATTCCAAGATAATATGAATGTTGCACAGAACCATTTATGGAATAATGGAAGAATCTATGTCATGGAACATTCATTTCAATGGGGTAATAAGATAATTTGGTTTCATTAGATTTAATGTGATCCATGTGTTTATAATTGAATTAATATGAATGTGTACATTATCTTAGTATTTGGATTTGATGACATATTACTAAATAAAAATGAAATAACCATTTTACAGTTTGTTATGTACTGATTAAACAAGAATTTCTATATGATAAACATAGGAAAACAATATGTATTCTAAGATTCTAGATCATTCATGATATATCCGAGAGGCTTATCTGACTAATTTAGGGTATATACATTGACTATATTATAAAGATATTTATTAGTAATCAATCCAAGAGGGGATTGGTTAAAATTTCACATAGTATATATATTTCGATGAAAATGTGTCCTTAGAAACAACATTATAGATATAGAATTAGTTGGACCCATATACTTTAATGATAAGATCCATCATGTATTCCATGATATATACTAGATTTGATGTGACCTACGCATTGAGCACGTTAGGAATATATCATGTTGATCTATGTGGACATCATCGGTCTGCTATTAAAAAATCATTATGTTTCTAAGAAGAAGTACAACTATGTTCTTGGTGAATATAGAAAATGAAGAACTAGTTATTAATGGTTATTAGGATTCTAGTTTTCAAAAATATCATAACAATTAGAAATTTCAATCAATATTTTTTTAGTCCCTATAGAGGGGCCATGAGATGAAAGACACACAAGATGGCAGTTTCCCCCAATTCTATAGTGGATTTAATGTATATAGAAGTTTTTGATGTATCCAAATAATCCATTTGGTAATGAAACATTTTCTAGGAGCACAATATGATACTGATTAGTAAATACTATATCACACTGTATAGAGATAAAATAGAAGCGGTGGATTGTTTAGAATATACAAGGTCACATAAACAAACAAAGCACATACATAGAAAGAATAATCTCTTGTTGTTTTTAGGGGGTTGAAGTTGCAATAAGCAGAATTTCCATAAAATAATACATGGTAGACTCTTTGATAAAATCACTATCTTATTATAAGAGTGTGTATCATGTGAGGGATAGCATCCCGAAGGTTGTTAGTAGTTGGATCTAGTGCACGTGGGAGTCTGTTGGATTTGGTGATAGAGAACTAACTTATTTGTACACTATGAGTTTATGTATACATATTTTTTATTAATAAAATAATTATCATAACATATTGGTTTTTCTTCATAATATCAAAACATGTGATAATTTCCTACGAGTATCTATCACATTAAATGGTCATAGCAGTTCACCATTATGATGAAAACTGAGAGTTCCATAATACCATTCATAAAAATTTGTTAAATAGCCCAAAGAAATAATTTTAGGGACACAAATGAAAAAATATATAAAGGTTGTCGAATCATAGGAATTTTACTCATCATATCATGTTGTACACACTAGGTAATTTCAGTGTAGAAGATTATGAAAATGAGACCCTTTAGTAGGAAATCCACATTTCTGTCAGTGATTGGATGTTTTTATCTAGAGATATGCATATTGGTCATTAGATTCTAATAATAGTATTAATTGATATTATTAGTCATGTAGTTTTATGTATTGATGAAAACTAGGAAAATATATGTTTGTGGAAAAATATGATATCCTGCGTGTCTCATGAATTATACTTTATTTATGAATAATGTGAGAAAGGATCATTCCCTTTATTTTATTTAAAATAATTTTATATCATAGTTTCTTGTATGGAAATGATATAGCCTATATAAATCTAGGTCAATGGTGTTCTATTGGCATGTTCAATTTCTATAAATTCATTGAATGACACATTGAGCACATAAGTTGATGGCACCAGAATACAACCTTATTTATTAGAAATGTCATTATAAATGGATTATATTATATGATTTGTATTTCCAGGAGGAATTATTTCATTGAGACATTAACTTTTTTCTATATGGGTGTATAGTACTTTTTTGAGATTCCAATGTTGGAATTTGGGCAGCATCACCTAATGCTTCTACAAAATTGGCCTACAGGTTCGTACATTATGTGCATCTAAAACATTAGTGAAATTATAATATTTTTTATGATTTAACAAGTTTAATAAATATTATTCTTTAATTTGGTTTAATAATTATTCTTATCTAATTGAATCTATATGTTCAATCAAATGTTATTTGAGAGATTATTTTGGGTGTAGAATATTTCATAAATATTTATTTTCTATTTAGTGAATGTAATATTTATTTATTTATTGGTGAAAAATTAAGAGTTATTTATTTAATAAATATATTTTCATCACACAAGGTTCAATAAATATTGTATAGGAATGAAATATCTAGTTTAATGGTCCTCCAAAAATAATATAAATTGAATATTATTTGATTACAATAAAATTTAATTTAATTTTTGAGTTTTGAGCATGTCATGAAATAATAATATTATTATTATTACAAACATTGTTTTTTGAAGAGTTATGAAAAACAATAAGTCACATGTAAATCTACTTCTTTCTGGAATGAATAGTATTTACCCCCAATTATATAATTTCTCAAGGGTTAATTAAAATATGTTTTGTTTTGAACAACGTCATTTTAAGATAATCCTATCAAAAACCTATATCGAGTTTCCTCCAAGAACTCTTTCAATAAGGATGAGAAATACTCCATCACCACCACTCTAAAGTTTAGAGATATCTTAGAGAACACTACTAGGAAGAGAATATGTATACAATAAAAGAGATAGATGCAAGAATCATGATCTACCAGCCTAGCACTAATAGATTCCTATAGTAACATTTAAAGGATCACTAAACACATGTGGATCACTTCATGAGGGAATATGATCATTATTACTATAACATAAATATGGTATAATATAGGGATGATTTTATGTCCATATGACATTAAGTAAATCATCACAAGGTAATTTAATAATTATTTAAATTAAATATAAATAATATTTGTTAATCCTGCATCACGATTACTCTACTACATTGTCAATTAATATTTTATTTAATTAAAATCACCATGGTGTTTACGTTCTACTAAATCATTGATTAATTATCAATAATGACAAAATTTTGATTTAGTATTGCCTCATCATGCACTTCAACTTCACCATAACCTTTAAAAAGTTGATTTCCTGGGTGTTAAATGGTCTATTCTGATCCCATAGTTAAATTTTGAAAAAAATATAAGTATTCATGAATAAAATTTTATCATTCATTCTATGTATAGGTTCTTTACTGAGATACCGTTCTCATCGCACAATTTCAAATGTTTTTTACATAGTTCAAATATGGATAAGAACAAATTGGAACTCATGTTTAAATTCATGGAGAATAGTCATGGTAATAAAACATGTTTCATTTTAAATATTTTATATTGATAGAAAAATGGATATGGAGTATAAGTGTCTATATTGTAATTTAAATGTTCATTATGTTTGTTTTTGTACTAATTATCTAAAAATATAAACCTAAAATATCATTGGTAATGAAAAAAAGTTAATTATAGTATAAAGACACCATATTTTGTAATTATTAAGGATGTGTCCATACATAATCCATAAAAACCCCAAGAATGTAAGGGATAAAACCACCAAATACCCAATTACACATACCAAGACATCCTAATGGGGAACTAGATGGAGATCTCTCATACGTGGTGGGAAGGGAATATGGGGGATAACCTTCTGGCATTAATGGCACCCGTGAATCGAAGTATGGTTTCCTTATTTAACATGAGATCTTTTCCTATTGAGGGGATGAAATTTATTACTAATGATGTTATGGGTCTGTACTAATTTAGAACACCGTTATCTTGTAGTGTGGTTTCAATGTATTCGGTGGTTGTTTAAAATCAATAAAAAGTTAATTTCCAGTCAAAACATTACATACTAGCTTCAACAAAAAATATTGATTTTTAGAAATAACTATCCAATAATTAAACGAAATAAAGAAAATAACATATTTCATACATTACCCACACAATTTAGATTTGTAGCTCTATATAAATATAAGAAAAACTAAATTAATAAATCCCTTTTATTTCATAACTAAAGGAATATTTTTACACAATAAGAAACTAGTTAATCCATAACAATTCCTAATCGTCTCACCCATATTCCATCAAAAATACCATATTAGACTTATTATATTTATGACATTTCTTGATAACATGGTGAATCAGAATCATAAGAATGGTTGATCTCAAAATCACAAGAAGGGAGGATTATAACTAATACTGCCAAAAATAGTATAATGGAATAAAAAGTATGGAAAAAAATAAATAATATGAATAATTCCATAATCAACTAATTATGATATAATTCTATATACAATATAAAAAAATGAAAATATGGATAATGCTAACTACTAAACTCATACTGATTGAATTCATAATTCCAGACATCATAAGATTATATCAATACCTTGTGAGAAGACACTATACTAATATGGGGAGAGGTATAAACCAAAACCCAATCTATTTTGACACATGAGACATGTAATGGTATTAGGATGCAATATAATTTCATATTCAACCTATCAACTATTTAATTCATATGCATTCACCGTAAGAATCAACAAGAACTTTAATTATATTACTTAAGGGACATTTGGACAAATAAAAACATGGTAATATGTATAATCAAATATATTAAATTTCAACAAATAACCAATAAATGTTAGAAGTTAATATCCTAAATAATTGCAATACTTCCCAATCCAATTTATCAATTTTCCTTCAAGGTTATTATCCTTGAATTTGATTTTTTAAAGGAGATGGTCACTTCACATTGAGTAGTGAGAATATAGTCATGTAAATATTGGAATTACATGATCATAAACCAAATAGATAATTAAAATGGATGGTTGAAAAATATCATATCCCAAGTGTAATAAAGTAAACATATAAGGGTGATAAAAAAATGAAAAACACGCTATTAAAAAATGGTTGAAACATTATCACAAAATAAGATATCAATAATGGAATTGTTTTATACCACAGGTTAAATAACAAAAATGATAAATATATATTAGGGGATAATTCATAAAACATAAAAACAATTATGGTAAAACATATTGAAAATCATATAGTAAATGGAAATGAAAACACAAAAAATCTTTCAGATTTTTTTAATATTGACCTAAAATACAAATTTACAAGTCTATTTCAAAGGAAAATTTTAAAAATGTGATTTGGATGTTTTTTATGAAAGATTAATTTTAATATTAATATAAAATAAATAAATCCTTGAATATAATTGATTAATATGTTTTTGAAATTATTATAGGAAGATAGAACATATAAATGTTAATGGAAAACACTTTTTGTGAATTTAAAATTATTTTTTATAACTCAAATTGTCTGATGAGTAAAAAACAATTCGTTTGTATGAAAATATATTGATTAAAAATATAGGTAGAGTAATTAAAAAACAATAAAATATATGGGTGGAATATTCTAATCATGTTGAATGAATTTTATGAGGAAACACCATTACTCAATGAAAGGATACATGAGTTATTATTATCATTTACATGTAATATAAACCATGAAGTAATAAATATTTGAAATTTCTGGTCTTATGTTGTAGAAATGTGAATAATTTAAATTACACCTAATATATTAAAAGGATATAATTTACCCAAATTATATGGAAAATGTAAAATAGAAATAATTCTAACTCAATAAATGAAAATGGAGTTTCCAAAAATCCTTGTAGCTGAGGTAACAGATGAGTGAAAATAAGTTTGATGCAAAGTAACAATATTTTATTATTTCCCATACATAATAAATTATATGATAATGATAAATATATATGTAGTGAATAAAATACTCAAATGAAAACAGGATTTATAACATAAACATGCCTCATGGAATGAAATCATAAGGCAATGATCCATTACAGCTTGAGTAACGTTTTTAGCAAAAACCCAGGAAGAGTGGTCTTTTAATTGAACATAAAATTCCATTATTAATTTATAATTCAAGATATGATATCTAAAATAGGTATTACTAACACCACATAATTAAATTTTGTGCATAATATAAAACCTTTATCAGAGAGAGTAATTTGAGATGAAAACAATTACCATTATTTCTCTTTAGTCAAATACACTCTAACCTCATAAAAAATGAAGATAAATATATTAATTAATGATCTTATATCAATAATATAAATTAATAACCTTTTTGAAATTAGTTTATCAGCATAATTTAAAAATTTACAAACTAATCATACTAGATATGTTTTCCCACAAGAAAAGATTTTAGCCAGTTATTATGAATACAAAAAGTACATGGGAGACAGAAAGGGTCAAACATAGGGACATTCCCTAATCCTTCAAAATAGAATATATATAAGTCATTATAAGACACTCTATTTACAAAATCAGAGTCATCTGTAGTTTCCCACTCAGATTGGGACTTTCCCAGGTTGAAGATATTAATATTATATGTGATGAACTTACTATGAAATTTAGAAGAGGATCAGGTAGACTTTGTCTGAGCTATTTTAGAGTAATAGTTTATTGTCCTTCTCTTAAAATGAGAAGGTGTGAAACCGTAACTGTAAACCATAGTCCCTTTTTATTGTTAACTGAGCATATTTAAAAGAATAATCACCACCACTACTCATTGCCTTCAGGGGGTACAATCATCCATCTCTTCCTCGTGGAAAATGTTTCCCCACTTCTCAGATAATATGGAGGTGCTAATTTTTTTTGAATATATTGGTGATAGTAAATATGTTGAGGAGACTCATTTTTTTGCTCCATAATTGGAGTTGGTTTAGCAGTCCCCACATATTAGGCACCTACAACAAGGTTAGAATTCATGTGTGGATTTGGAGGGTTAGTGAAAACTGGAGACCAAACAATGGTGGTTCTAGTATACAGAGTTCCAATATCAACTAAACCAATTGGGGTGGGATCATCATTTTTAAACTCCTTAGAAAAATATACTATATATTTATAAGGTCCACTATTCACTCTCATAGTTGACTAATCCTTCATATTAGACAACTGAGTGTAAAAAGTTTCTGAAGCCAACGTATCAGCTTCGGTGGCTATTAGTGGATTTGACAAAGCTAAATCTTTCCACTCTGGTTTCCTTCTACAGAGATTATCTTGATGACCCTTCATCCCACATCTCTTCTAGGAGTTCATTTTATGACATAACTCCAAATAATTCCTAACATCCATACATTCACTATAGAAAAGGGTCTTTCTTTTGTACTTAATGTCTATATCAATACTAATTAATTATATTTTATATTCCTTGTTAGGTATTATAAATTTTGGTTGCATGTTTCATTCAAATATCACAAAGACATGATAAATTATCAAAAAGGGGATTATTTTTAAAAATCCCTAGGCAATTAAATATATAACAATTATTTTATTAAATGACTAATTAATTCATATTTACATTAGGTAAATTACATGAATATGAATTTTGATTGTGAAATAATGATGAACTAGTTTTTGACGTGTATAATGAGAAAACAATGATCTATTAATAAATATATTAAATATTAACAAAATAAATTATAGAACAATTAAAACATATTAAATATGTCACTGTTACAATATTTTCCCATTACATGAAATCCCATAATGATTATAAAATATTTTACATAGACGGTTAATTCGATCTAAATGGTAACATGTTATAATGATTTAATATGTTCCAAGATATATATAGATAATGAGAATTTGAAATATACATAATATAAAAATGTAATAAAAAAATTATCCACATTAAATATATTATTGGAACCATCAATGATTGGTGGTGATGAAAAATGTAATTCATCATTTGTGGAGGCTGCATTCTGTACGTATTCACGATTAACGATCCCATTTCTCAATGAATGGATATAATGACTTTATATGAAAATGATAATTTCATACATTTATTTTTGATATGTAAGTCATATTTATTAATAAAATATATCATTTATACAATCCATGTGATATTTTTATGAAAAAACTCCACTGGCCTCATGAAGGTTGTATTCTGCACATACACACACTATATTTTGGTCTCTATTAGTGAATACAATGTAATGAATAATTATTTTCCTTTTAATATAATGAAATTTAATAATAATAATGTCCCTAATTTTATTATTTTAATAATTTTTGGAATGAAAATGAAGCTAAAATTGAAATAAATTCAAATAAAAAAAATTAAAAGTCATGTTGAGAACTTATGTTTTTCGTAAGAAATCTCCATTGAAATAGAGTGATTATGGGAAAGGTTTAACTCACTATTCATGGTAAATAACATCAAATAATTGATATAAATGAGTTTTAAAATATTAAGGTTTGAAAATATTTCTTCTATTCCTTTTGGAATAAAATGTGAGTGATTTAGGATTTTACCATTTACTTTTCTGTTTTTCAAAAGTTCAATTTTACATTAATAATTTTTTTTCACACATGGTAATTAATATAAATTACCATAATTAAAATTTAAAATATTTCCTTCTTGGATAATTTGTATCCGAAAATCAAAAATAATGTTATCAATTAAAATTTATATCATTGATAAATTTTAATTTCTAAATAAATGCACATATTGCATAAAAATGGGTTTTAGAGTTAAATATTACATATGATTCCAAAATGATATAAACAAGTTTTATTAAAAAGAAATAGTTTTTTAAATGATTTATATTAATTAAAAATATATATAAATTATTAATAAAAATTAAAAAACATTTATTTTATTATTATAATATGATAATGTCATAAACGTTACAGCTTTTAGAAAAATTAGTAATATCACTATTCACCCAAAAAATTATTTCAGAAAAATCATAAAAAATAATTTTGAATGAAAATTAATATTTTAAATTAATGATTTATGTTAATTTTCCAAAACTAAAATTATGAAATTTATAAATTCAATTTTTACTAATATAATAAAATAAAATGAAACCCCACTTTTTTGGAAAATGAGTTTTTCAAATTTTAATTTTTAATCTTCTAATTTCATACCATTTAACAGATACATTTGAGATATAAAATTCTTAATTTCACACATAATTTTTCAGCGTTACATACATGTTTCTTGAAATATACATTCATATTTCAAAAAAGGGAATTTGAATGAAATATACTTGTCTAAATAATAAATTATCTTATACGTAATTTTTGGAAATTTAATTCTATTTCATTGTTACTAAAATTATATTTTATAATATATATATATATGTGTGTGTGTATTGTAAATCAGTTAATCAAATTCATTCCTTAAAATTCAATTGATAGGTTTTAATGATCAAACATCGATATTTATATTAATTAATCTAAATATATCTCAGTTTCGTTTATGTTCGGTGTTATATATGGAGAAATCTATCAAATATTTTTGGATAATTTAAATGAAGTGTTATTTTAAATTAATGGTGTGTTAAATTATCTCCCTAAAATATATTTAATCCTTAAAATAGGACTCATATAATAATATTAATTTCTATAGGGAACTCACAATTAAATATAAACGTTTACATGATCATGGGTTTATTTAGGATGCGAAATTAGATTTGTCAATGTCAAAATATTATTATAATATCTTTATAGTAGTAGATAACCAATTTTTTATTTCACATTGAATTATATTAAGTAAATAATATCAGCATTCATAAAGAATAAATTTCCACAAACAATGAAAATGACTTATTTTATAGATATAACACCCTATGATTTTATTTTTAACTAACAATTTAGTAGTTAGATAAAATATACATGATATAGGAAAGAATAAAATCTTCAATGAAAACTCACTATCCATTGAATTAAAAATATATTGATAGTATTATCCTTATTCACATGGTTTTTGGTGACTATTATCCTCATTTTCCCTTAGATTGGGACATTGAGTCGTACAATGCCCCACTATCTTGAAATTAGAGTAGTGAATTTATTTATCTTCTCACTTTCTCTTACACTTGTGAGTATAATAACCTTCACATCCATACATATAGAATATACCATTCCCTTTGAGTATATTCCCATATTTTTATATACATATTTATGAAATTCTTGAAATTGAATATTTATTCCGTTACCATTGTTCCCACGGGAATTCCTATGAGATTCAAATGTTCTATTCATTGGTGTGTTTCAAATTTGAAAGATATTCACTTAGTTAAGAATATTTAATGATAAATAGTTTTATATAAGTTATGTTTTTTAAATATTTAATATTAAAACTTTAGTTTTCTTATTTGGACAATCTTTATAGTTTCCCTGAAATCTATTGTTAAAATGGTTCCTTCAAGAATCAACCATTACATAAACTAAAAATATTAAATGTGATTGTGGAAAAATAATAATTTTATTGTAAGTTATTAAATTCAACCTTAGAATGTCCAACTCTTTTAAATTATATTTCTGGTCAACATCAATCAATATATATTCATTCTTATTTTGTTTCGGATTTATTCTCTCATATTTCATTACCTTATACTCAAAACTGAGATAAACAATTACCATAAATATTATTAAATTTTTTTAAATCTAGAAAAAATTGAAATCTATTTACTCAAATTCCATCTTATCCCTTATCCATGAATGATAATATTAATTAATATGTTTCAGTATTTTTTATCCGTGGCCTTTTTACTATTTGGATATGTAAACTAAACATAGTCAAATACCTCATAATGGTTCATAACGAAAATGTGAATTAACAAACAAATATCTTCCGTGAGTATCAAACCCGGTGTGAAGTTAGTTTGTTTTTCATTCACAATGAGATTAATGATTTAATAGATAATATATACTTATTTTATTATTACTCATACACACTTTTGTGTCATACACTACATCCATTTTATCTATTTGTACAATGATGTAATTTCTAGGAGAACCCTAAAATTTGTACATTACAAATAAATTATGATGTTATCTCTTCATTTTAATTATCTCTTAGAAATATCCCTTCATATTTTATAAATTTTCTCTTTACCAAATCCAAAAATATAAATTTCATTATTACTATAATTTTAAATCATACACCATCTCAAAAGATTATCTATATATTTGAAATTATGATCATCCCGAAAAAATTAACCATTAAATTATCCTAAAAAACACCATAACTTCTAATGTTATCTAAAAGCTACTATGATAACAACTTTGATTCTACAGAATGACACTCTTGGATCGAGTTCCTGAAATAGGTACTTACATTCTAGAATTAAAACCAACTATAGATTCCAGTACATGACTATGCCTTAATAAATTAACTTAAAGAAAATATTTTGTAACATACATTCCTTATATCTTTTAGGTTTATATATTTAGAGAAATATTGAAAAACCTAAACTAAAATTACTATGACTTTCTTATCTAAATGGAAGTTTCCCACTATATAAAACTATTTAATCAAAAACAATTATTCAAAATCTCTCGCTAATTCGCTATAAAATATCTCCCATTAGACATATCATGTGTAATATAATATTCATAACTTGTAGTTGTCAAAAAATAATAAGGGGAAAACCAAATTTTCTATAAAGGAATTGTATACCATAATATATTAAAAACATAAGAATGAAATAAATAATATTATAGGTATATATAATATGAATAATTCATTAATCAACTAAAATAGAGAGCATTGTATTTTCATGACTATAAATTAAAACATGGATAATAATAGTTATGGGTGTCATGCTAAGGGAATACATAATTTCAGAAAATAAAAAATGATATCAAGTCATGTTCCCAAGAAAAATTACTAATATGGGGAGTGGTATACACTAAATCCCCAGATTTATTATATCATGAAACCCATCAATGAATTGAGGGGATATTAATTTTAGTCCCCACCAATCACTTGTTTAAGCCTAATGCATTATCTAAAAGAGTCAACAATATATTTATTGTCACTTCTAATGGAACCCATGGATAAATAAAAGCATGATTATATATATTATAAATAATATTGAATTGAAATACGTAATAACCATTTGTTATTAGTCATTAATAATTAATAATTTCAATACAACCCTATATAATACATGAATTTTCTTTCTAGGTGAACATCCTATAATCTAAAAAATTTAAGATATATTTTCACACAATATAGGGTAATGATTATATGATTATTTAATTGCTAGAATAACATGATTTTATTTAATCTAGATTAATAAGGTGGAAACTTTCAAATTAACATACCCTCAATGAAATAGAGTAAATATATATGGTTTTTTACATAAATGAAAAACACACTTACAAAAATAATTCTTCAAACAATACCACAAAAGAAGGGATCATGAATCGGACTAATTGAAACCATGTGATCCGTCCATTAAACATTAAATTGATATTCGAGTAAATAACATGAAATAGAAACATTATTAGGGTAAATTCTTTTGAAAATTATGAGTCAAATGTAAGCAATGACCTAGATGATATTTTGCAATACATTTTTATCATAGATATAAAATGAAAAATTTCTTATCTCATTCAAAGGAATATTTTTCAATTATATTAATAATTTTATCAAAACCATTAAATTTAAACATAATTTCTAATAATGGATGTTAAAAAATACACATTGATAATGTTTAGAAAATGAGAATAGTAATATGAATCATTTTAATGTGAAAGTAAAAACACTTTTTATTATTTTCATAAGAAGATTTTCAAGACTCATATCATAATATGTGTAAAAAATAATTAATTATTATAAAATATGTCATTTACTCATATAGGTAATAAAATTACCATATAATAAAATATTATTGGTGAATAACCAAAGAATTGAATAATGATTTTAATGAAGAAACAACATTAACCCAATTAAAGGAGATTTGACTTATCAATATCCCTTTTGAGTAATATACTCATTAAAGTATGAAATATTTTAAAAAGTGGGGTCTAAATTTTAGTAATGTGAATAATAAAAATAACACTTAATATAATAAAAGGGTATAATATATAATACTTATATGAAATATATATAAGATAAATGATAATAACCCAATGAATGAAACTTTAGTTACCAAAACAACTTACAACCCTGGTAACAACTAAATAAAAATAAATTTGATGAAAATTAATTGATTTGGATTTATTTCCCATGAATAATAAAAATTTATGATAAATATACATCCATGTGTAGTGAATAAACCATTATAAAATAAAACAAGATGCATAACATTAACATGGTTCAAGGAATTGTTGTTTGAGACAAAGAACCCTTGGATTTTGAGTAATGTTTTAATCAAAATTCCATGAATAGAATCCATGAAATTGAAATTAAAATACAATAATTAAAATATAATTAATTAAATGATATCCAAATTGGAATTATATTCAACACATAAATTAAATTTGATGTGTAATACAAAACAGTCATCAGATAGTTGAATCTAAGATGAAAACCCTCAAAATTATTCCAACATAGTTGAATACCCTCTAAACTAAAATAAAATGACTCAAATTTAATAAATAATTGTATTATAAAACTATTATTAATGTTATAACCTTTTTATAATTATTTTATAACTATATATTACAAATATATTTACGTTTTACATGTAATTTTCATTTTCGGTCGTACAAAATTACTACTCCTTATTTCATAAAAAAATATGAAGACTGGATAGATTCTCACTAAGTGGATTAATTTTCAGCATTAATAGATCATTTAGGATATAATAATAATTTTTTTAAAATGAATACTGATTTATTAATCCCATTAGGTTAAGGAAACTAATACTACTTGTTAAAATTGAAATCATTATTAACATATTTTCAACATGTTTAATGATCGAAAAGTGATATATTAATAATTATTTTATATATTAAAAAAACATACAATAATATTTAAAAAATATTTATTATAAATTTATTAAATTATATAACGATAATATGAAATCCCATAATCAATTATTATATACTCATTATAACATCATTTACATAAACGGTTAATTAGACCCTAATGGAAACGTGTTATAAAGATTTAATGAGTAAGGAGATGTATTTATATAATTATAATGTGAAATATAATGATACAAAAACATGTAATATAAATAATATATAAACATTAAATACCTTATAGGAACCATCAATGAAAGGTGGTGATGAAAAATGAAATTCCTCATTTAAGGATGTGGTAGTCTACATATATCCACACTTACCGATCCCATTTCTCAATTAATAAATATAATGAATGTCTATGAAAAATTTATATTTATAAAAATTTTACATTCTTTTGAAAAAAAATATCATTTACAATGTCCATGAGAAGCATTTATAAAAAATTAATCACCTCATTTCATGAAGGCGATAGTTTTCAGATATGACCGATCAATATTTTTGTCTCTCTTAGTTGATGGAAAGTGTTGACTAATGTTTTTAAAAAATAATAAAATGAAATTTACATAACATAATGATACTGATTTAATTTTTTTAATAGTTTTAGACAATATTTGGAATAATAATATTAAAATAAATACTAAGAGGATGGTAAAAAATCATCATTTGAGAAAATTAGGTTTCCCATGGATATATTCGGGGTAATAGATGTATTAAGATAAATAACTAAGGTTAGGGGATTATTATCATGGGAGAGTGTCATTATAGGAATAAAGGATATTGTTTTAGGAATAATTTCAAAATTAAGGGAACATAATTAATGGGTTGGTGTAATCCCCATTTATAAGTGAGGGAAGGGTAGTTTTAGAAGCACTAATTACATTCCAATTATACCTTTTAACAATTTATGGATAATGACTCCAAATTTAGAAATAATAGAGTTTAGAACATGGTAAAGAATAAAAAACTCATACATCCCTTTTGGATAAAATGTTGAGTGATTTAAGGAATTTTCCCTTTACTTTTCACTTTTAACCCTGAGTATTTTTACCTATGTAAGTTTTCCTTTTTCCAGTGTTCATTAATTTAAATTATCATAAGTAAATTTAGACTAATTACCTAATGTGATCATTTTAATCCCAAAAAATAAAAATAATTTTATAAAATATAATTTCTATGGTTTAGAAAAATAAAATTTAATATAAATTCACATAATGTCTAAAAATAGTTTTTAGTGTAAAATATTACTTATGTTTCAAAAATGATATACACATGCTTTATAAAAACAATATAGTAATTATGAATTATTTATTTTACCTATAAATATATTTTTTTATATCAAAATGTTTGAAAAACATATACATAATTCATGAAATGTGATAATTTCATAAAAGTGTCATTTTTTATGATGATTTGTATTTTTCGATATACACCTAAAAATATAATTTAAAAAAACCCAAATATAAAAATATTATGATAATATTGTTTTTATAAATTAAAAAGATAGTTTCATTTCTCAAAAATTAAAATTCTAAATTTAATTAATCGATTTTTTTTACTAATATAATAAAATAAAATTAAAACATAATTTCTTGGGAAAATTAATTTTTAAAATATTAAATTTTATTATTAATATTTCATATCATTTACAAACAAAATAAGTGTTAAAAATTATTGTTAATCAAAATAATTTATCATCATTAATAATATGTTTTCTGAAATAGAACATCAAGTAATTTTGAATGAAAATTATAAAAAAATAATTTTAGATACAATAAATGATCTTATTAGTAATTTTTGGTAAAATAATTTAATTTAATTCATATTAGAAGTAGGATTTATTTTATTTATTCATATGATTAATCCCATTAACTCGAATAATTTTTTTTGATGTATATGGAATTATTCACATTTTTGATGTTTTTAGTGGGGCTTATTTGTGGAACCAGAAACACCTCATAAATACTACACCCATGAAAATATATATAAATATGTTCCAAAGGAAGGTGATCATTGGGATTTCATATCAATGACAATTAAGGACTCACATTAATTAAGTGGATAGGACGTTTTTCAAGTGGAAACATTTTTTTTAAATTATTTCCTACCCTTGGACATCCTTATATATTCAAGACAAATTAATGAATTATTTTGATGATAATAGTATGAAACTACTCTATTTTCGATGTCTGGAATAAATTATTATAAAATATCAATGTGAATTCTAATGTATCAATAGTATTTGATTGATTTTAACATATGAATGTATCAACTGTTATCCAACAATGAAACCGTCTAAATGTATCATAGGCTCTTCATCTTTATCTAATTACTACGTGATATTTATAAATAATAGGAAATTGTGGTTTATATCCAAACAACTATGATACTTAGAGTTTATTGTCATACTGAAAGGAGGTGATCATTTCAATTTTAGTATCATGCTAGTGATGGGGCTTAGTACAAATTCATGTGAAAGGAATTATTACCCACATTTTTTGGTACCAATGAATGGGACATGTTAAATATTTTTTGATTGTCTGAAAATGTCCAATCCATGTAGCTTGACATTATGTGGTAGGTAATACTAGAATGAAGGTTCTGATAAATGGTTATTGTTAAAATGAACATGATAATCCCATTTGGTTTAATCTTATAGGGTATTTGGACCAGTGATATTGGGAGGGTATTTTATGTAATATAGTCCCTAGAATATTTCTGATGTTGGGATTATGACTCGATAATGATGGGATGATAGGACATGAAAGTAATATGGCCCTTAGGTGATGTGAGATTTTGTAAGGAGTATGTCCTAGTAGAGAGATGATACATAAAAAAATTTATCCTTCATAGTGGTGGGAAAAATATTTGTAATGTTGTGTTTTGAACCTCATAGAGTAATCCTATGCAACCCATCGAAAAAGGAATCAAATTACCCATAGTTATAGTGGTATATTTTATGGTCTTTTGACATGATTGATCCATGAATTTTGACATCACGTGTTATGGATGTTGTTGTATAATTTAATGTCATGTGACTAGAATGTCCTGTTTTGAACCGTATGAAAACCAATAAAAAATAAGGGATTAAATATATGATACTTACCTAATATTATTCATTGTGAATATTAACATTTTAAGGAATATAACATATGGAATTTTCCTTTTAAAAAGGTGAAAATATGGCGATGGATTACAAATTTAATTGAGGCCCATAGAGAAGGCAATTCGATAACGCTAGTTAAATGAAAATCTTGAGTCCCTAAAACCACATGATCCATACATAGTTTGAGAAATAAGTTACATTTAAAAATCAATCACATGACATAAATTCATAATTGGATTTTAATGGGGCTTACGAATTGGAGTTTCCTTGGATAAGTTAATCTAAATCAATTGATGATGAGTTATGAGTACATAGGGTAGAAAGGATATAAAATCCTCTAGAAAATGATATGGGCTTACGACATGATGGATTCCATATTATATCTTCCTACATATTTAAAAACCAAGGACTGAGTCTTATCCATCCACTAATTGGAAAATATAATGTTTCAATACTTCAAATATCACATCATTTTTTAGTAAGTAGGCACGAAGAAATTCCCACTTCTGATTCTATGAATATTCCCACCACTACCTTTAAGATTGGGGCCCTAATTACCAACGGTATTCATGATCATAGATACACTAGTTACCATCATAATTTAGGAGGAAATGTTTGGGTTAACCATTACCAAGGGAATTCATGATCAAAAAGTGGGGAAGAGACTGATGTTCCTGATACCCTGATCATGCATGTCTGGTGGCTGTGGAGGAGGCCTAAGATTGGCTTCCTTGGATTTTTCAATTATCTAGTGAGGACCATTTAGATAGTTAATGAAGGGGATAATATAAATTCAAACTCTATATAGTAGGAGAGTGTTGAGAGAGTGGATTAACACACCCTTGTGTTCCACATCATGCATATGGTCTTGCCAAGAGAATTGGGGGAATCGTAAAGTGGGTCCTTCATGAAGTTTTTCTTTGAAAGAGAAAATTTACTTCTTATTATAAACCTAGGAAATACTCTCAATCTATAAAGGGTTTCATTGTTTACATTCAACTTTCATGACGAACTCTATTGTGTGGATTTTTTATTCATTTTTAATGAGCTCATTACCTAAGATTTATGGTAAGATTAAATTATTGTGCTTCTCCATGAATGAAAATTTCTTCCTCTCTATCTCCCTCTTAGTATTTATGATTTTTCCTTTATCTCTACCCTAATTCTAGATGTAATTGGGTATTTATAGGAAGGATAAATTAATCAACTTACCTGAAATGGCGAACTACGTAAGACATGATTACCACGGTGTTGTCAAATATAATTTCCATTCTCTCCCAATGAAATTAATTTTTAGAGGTTTCTAAATTACATCCATTTCCCCACAAAATCATTGAAGGAGATAAGTTTGATTTTCAAAGCCCTTCGATCATTTTTAAAATCAATATGTTTTACTTAACGTCTTATTGATTTGTTAAATAACCTCTTTAGAAAAAATATTTTTCTCCATTTCCAATCTATTCCCTTATTTTTATCGATGTGATCTTTATTGTTTGTCCAATATCTATTAATAATACATTTCATATTCCTACAATTATCATTGTCTCAAAAAATCCCATCTTAAAAATAATATCCATGTATAAGAAAAAGAATTATTTTCAAAGATGAATATTAGAAAGTGTATGATCTTTACGGGAAATTGGTTATCCAGGAGGTGGCCCTTATATAAATTGTATATGGGGGTATCATGTGGAATATTTTTATAACTCTCATGTATAAATGGATTTGATCTTGGGATCAATGGTTCATTTCAAATAGTAACATGTAATTGTGGTCAAGAACCTTCTCAAATAAGAATATATTGTCATACATTGGGTCCCAAAAACTATCATTGATACTTTTTAGTTGAATTTCCTTTCATATAAAAAATTCATATCTCACCATGTAGGTTCTAGGAAGTTATTGAGTCTTTTGTTATTCTTTTCATCTCACATAGAAACTATTATACTATGATAAATAATTGGGTATATAAAATTTTATATCTAAATATCTTAACATATGACTCACCATATTTTCCTATAGAAAATTAGCTTTACCAATATTAATTTCTCTTCTAATAAGAGGATTGATTCAATGATATAGAGTGTAGAAAATTACTTGAAAAGAAGTATTCCTCTAAAAAATATGTTTTTGTAAGAGAATTTGGGTGAAATAATCCATGATTATCCCATCTAATATAGGCTACCAATTTATGTATTCAAAATATTATTTGTTGTCATCATTCATGTACTACATCTTATAAAATAACCCGTCAAGAAGATAAATACTTTGAATAATGCACCTTAATCAAATACCTAAATAAAGGGGATATATATCAAAGATGAACAATCCAAATGATTTTTATTGGTTAAACTCCATTTTAATTAGTGGATGAACTATGGAAACCTTAGTTCAATATCTATTACTGTAAATCAATTATGAGAAAACCTATGAGTAATGAGTATCATGGGTGGACACCAAAATTGGATCTTTAGGATTGTTTTACCTGACTACTGGGTGGCCCTTCTGGGTCTGTTAATGCTTTGATTATTTAATGAAGAAGCTATAATATATAGGGATTTAAAAATACATCGGGGATTCACAAATATTACTTCATCACAACAAGTATATTCACCAAAAATATCATTATAGATGGATTCTAGATACTAACATGTTCTGTTTGGTACATGGATAAGTTGAGATAATAATTTAGGATATCTAAATGATCACAAGGGAACTAATCATAGAAGACATGTATGATGAGTTCATCACACCTTCATTGGCATAAGATGATGTTGGGAGGACACCTCCAGTAAAATAACCTTTTACCATTGTCTAGAATCTATTAAAATTAGAGACTTTTCGTTGTTTAAAATATCATTTCTCTGATTGGATCTCGATATTTGGCATATCGACCAATCATGAAACATACAAAAGGAGCCCCAATAATTTCCTAACCCACTGAATTCAATGGATCTCTGATGAATATTGTTGGAATGAAACAATACTTTGTTGTGTTATAATGTCATACTGGGTGATAATCAGATAATATGGCTCGAAACCTTCGTGTTCATTTTCTTAAGTGGTTAATTATTATCCATGTGTGAATCAAATACTAGGGTCATAGTTACTACATTCTATTTAGAAATCTAGTTGAAAACCAATAGGCATATTAATATTGAAATCCCATTTCTATTGAAACTATACCATCAACTAGGATGAATCAAGAAGGGATTTAAATTGAATAACATTTTTAACCATTTTTTGTTTTTTGTGGTTAGAGAGTGGCTCACATGTGGGGCTATGATTATGTAAATGAAAAAACCAATAAGTATTGTTTTAGAAAATATTAGTGTAAATTATTTTAGTTAAACCATTTAAGTGGGAATAAAACAACATAAAGGGTATGCTCAGCCATTAGTATCATTTTTTCTATTCTCCTAACACACCTCTAATCGGTACCATGGTGAATGATGCACCTGGTGTCCATTCAAGATAGGGGTACCATATTTTAGTAAGGGGGCATGTTTTTTTGAATGGATTTAAGGGAAGCTAATTTTTAATGTTTATTATCTATGTAGGTTTGGGGGAAAATTGCATTATATCTAGAAAGGGATTCCCACATATATGAGTAGTGTAAAAATGAAAAAACACATTATTATCTCCGGTCTAATATTGTACATATTTACATTAGAGGACAAGGAACATAAAATAATTAATATTCCCTCCAGATTCATTCCTAATCATGTGAAGACTTCTAGGGCGTCTTTATAGCGACCCTCACATTTCAAATGTTAAGATTAAAAATAATTTTATGGAAAAAAACATTATACAAATAGACACCAAAAGATTGAATTAGTCTCGTTCCCTTGGAAATAATGAAACATAAGATTTGGAACATAAGTGACCTATATTATCTCCCACAATGATTTTCATGAATTGAACCCATATTAGACACATCATACTTTATATATATGTTCATAAACAGTGAAAGGAAACATAAAAAGGGGTAATCTGAGATGATCATTATGGGTAAACGAGGGATAAATAAAGCATACACATGAGCATATGGTATGAGAATGTGATCATAAAATATGAAGATCATACCATTAATATCGTAAGATCATAAATATGAATCATGTAATAAATCATGTTTGTTCAAGTTACATGAATCATAAGTAAATAACGAACATAATCCATGAAGGCATAATAATGTAATAATACAAGGAACTGTGACAGAAAAATAATCATACAAAATGATTTCCATAATATTCAAGCCATTACAGACAAGTCCATATTAGTAGGATACCTTCAATCATCATACCATCTTAGTAGTAATGGTTCACTCAATTGGGAACCTTAGTAGTTATGGTTCACTCTCTAGACTATATTAGTCTATCTCATGAGATATAAATCTTTACCAAATGCATTAGACTGAGAAAATGGTCCCACCCATCTCATAATGAAATCATAAATAAATGTTTCAAGTGATCATAAAAAATAATATCATAACCCATGAAATGAAATTGTTATCATGAATATGTGATCATATCTTAATATGTGTAAAAGGATAGGATTCACAATCATTTCATCAAAGAATAATCCATGAAAAGATGCATGTTTAATAAACCGATATCCCTTAAAATAGAAATAGATTTCCCTAACCTATAACCCGTAAAAGAGAATAGATTTGTTAAACATCCTTATATTATGGGTAAAAAACTCAGAGAAATAATAGTAATGGAACCATTGTATCATTTCCCATAATGTCATGAGTACCATCAATGGGTGTATAATTAGATGGAAAATAATTTTCAATGATCCATTAAAACCATATTTTGTGGAAAATATAATTTGTTCTTTGATAATTGATTTATTTGAAATAAAAACATTTGAATTCCAATTTGTGTTAATATAAAATTGTAAACATATAGTGGAGTCTAGAAAACATTTGAAAACATTTTTCTTGAATGATTATAAAAGAATACTGAATACATTTCTGAAATCCTTTTTCTTCGAAAACACTTTGAAAAACATATAAATGAATATAGGAACATTTTATTGTCTATTTTATTGAAATTTTATTTCAAAAAATATATTGAAATTTTATTTCAAAAAATATATTGAAATTTTTAAATCAATAAAATACTATTCTTGGAAAATATCATTTTAAAAACATATAAGGGATGATTTTAAAAACACTAAAACCTTATTTTGGGCTTAAAATAAATTTGAACATTATTTTTTAAATCGTATTTATTTAAAAACCACATGAAACTAAAAAAATATAAATAATATTAGGAAACAAATATCTTAAAAATATCATTCTAAACATATAAAGGAAGCTTCAATGTAATTATATCCACGACAGGGGACAAGTGTGTACATGCTGAACATAACGTTTTCACATTAAAATTTTAAAAACATTCCACAACTAGTAAACAATAAAAATATTCCTTTAATTTTTTTTAAATGTTAAAACATGGGTAAAAATTTAAAGTAAATAGATATGTAGAATAGTAAAATATATTTTAAACCCTTCTTTAAATCTTGGTACTGAAAGAACAGATATTTCCGACTAAAAGGAATAATATGGAAATATTTCCATAAAAAACATTTTCTTAATTATCATAAGTATCAAAGAGTAAAAATGGTATCATTACATTGTTAAAACTTGAATATATATAGTGTAATAAAATTTATAATAGTTCTTGAGATAGGGATCATAATATTTCATCAAGGAAAGTGTAATCATAAACAAACTTAATAAACATTTCAATAAACTCATCCAACTATGTAACTTTGTATCATAATACCCATATAATAAGATTAAATAAAACGTTAAATATAATGAAAAATAAGGAGATTAATGATATAAAATGTCAATTTTAATCATATACAACTCATTAAACAACATATTCTCATAACAAAACGTGTTTCTCAATGAAGGAAAATTGGGACAAAATTACATTACCGAATTGCTATATTCAGAAAGATAAACTCCATGAATGAAATATCATAAAATGTATATGTAAACAAAAATAAATTTAGTTATAATAATAATATAATACATTCATGGTATGTATTTATATACCACACAAAATAAATGTTCAGTGAATAAGGCATGTATCTCACAGAAATAAAAAGTGAGATAAAATTCCCTTACCGTGTGTCTTAACTCTCGTCGTACTTGTACAAACATCCTATATAATAAATATAAGTTTATTATAAATATTTTATAGAACCATATTCCTATATCTAATATCATACATGATTTGATCATGATTTTAAAATGCCTTCTTATTAATAATTTGATGTTAAGTTTTCACTTCGGGTAATATATGCTTTGTTCTTCGTAAATGTTTTTACTTAATATTCTTGATATAATTACATAGATCATAATTTAATTACATAAAAAATGTAAATAATTATATAAATATAATATATATTCATTATATATGAATTTTAAACAATATATTAAATATTTAAATATGAAATGGAATACACCGTTCATGGAGACAGTAGGTCTTACATACATATGAATGTTGTTTCTGTTTAGTTTTCTTATTGAAATAATGAATGTAAATAACATATACTTACATATGTATATAATATAATTATAGTTGAATAATTATTCAATATATATCATATATTTTCACTAAAACCATCCTTATCATTGTATATGTAATGTGTGGATGAATCACATAACTTTTGGAAGGGGGTAGTCCACACATCCACAGATGATGTTATAGTATGTACCCAAGATTGAAAGTATAAAGGTGTGTGTTATAAAATAATTACATAAGCATAAATACAAATTAAATATAATATATATCATATATAAAAAACATTTCCATCAATATTCTAAACTATGAAAGGTGGGAAAGGAAAAACGAAGAATCGTCATATCGTGTGGTGGTAGTCCACCATACACATAAATAATATGTACGTACCTATTAGATAGATGTTTTTTTAAGTTTATGTAAAAAAAATCCAAACATATATTTATATTTATTCTAGCGGGTTTTTGGTATAATAATGGAATATGGAGTGTTTATTGGGTAGATAATAAAAATAAAACTAATGATCTTCAAGAAAGATGTTACATCTTCATTATGTTACAAAATTAGGGTTTCACCAAATGGATTAATTGAATGGATTTATGAAAAAAAGGATGTTTATGATCTATTTAGGAAGATATCCATTGAGACAATGTGAATTGAGAGGTGTTAGTAAGTAGATTGAGTGAAATTATTTTTATAGTGGAGGATGAGTGACACTCAAGTAAAGTTTTGACAATGGAATTCCACAAAAGATTTTCCGATTGAATGTGGATCCAATAATTAAAAACATTATAAATAAGGATGTATAGGGTCTAAATAGGGAAATAAAATATATTTTGGACAAGTTTCTCGATCAGATTAGGCCTTAGGAATTTGGTTTAGTTTTTTGTTATGGCTAATTTTCATCTTAAATGCTATAATTAATTTTAATCACTTTCAACAATAACATTGGTGAAAAAATAATATGACCATTTTGTAAAATATAAATAATGATTTTTAAAATTATGAAATCCATTTTTCAAAATTAAAATCACATAAGAGGTAGAAATTAACTTAATCTTGATCCCATAGAAGGGAGGACACTGTGGGGTTTTAAAGTATAAATGATTAAAAGTTTGTTATGTTTGTATATCCAATTTAAATTTGAAATTGGTTAAAATAAACTAAATTTAATTAAATGAATTAAATTTGATCTAATTATATCATAAAAATTAATTAAAATATATTTTATCTATGTACATATTTTTTTTTGAAAAAAACAGTTTTAATTAAAAATAATTATTTTTCACTATTCAGCCAAAAATGATGTTTCGAAGAAAAATCCAAAAAATAACCCTGAGATAATTTTGAAAATATAAATAAAAAAATAATTTTCATTTTAGAAAATTAAATTTATTAATGCGTCTAAAATTAATTTTATTGTTTTTTTATTGAAGGACATGAAAAGATGTTCATTTGAGAAAATAGTATTTTAAGACATATATTAAATTTAACAGAAAATAATATTTTTAATTATCATTACGTTTTATTTAAATAAAACCATTATAAATAATGTTTTAAAATTATTTATTACTATTAACATTACTATGATTAATGGTAAGGTTATAACTATCATATTTAAAAAATTATAACAATGAAATGATGTTTTGTAGAAACAAATTGGTTAATGTAACACACAACAAGTCATTGTTTCATGAAGAAAACATCATGTAAATATTGTTTGAAATTTTTTTACATAATAAAATGCAATAAATTAATGAAAATTAATTAATCCAATAAATAATTTCATAAAAACTAAGGGTGTTACATTCACCCCCCTTAAAATGAATTTAGCCAACAAAATTTATCATATAGGAAAACGTTGGATAATTATACATCATCATATCCTCAAGTTCACAAATAACATCCTCTAATTAGTGGTTTATCCACAAAATAATATCTGGTTGTTGATCTAGATTCATAGAACATTCTCTATATAATACATGATTTCAACTCGTTGTTCCTCATAAGATAGATCCTTCTCCATCGGTATGACCTCTGAGTTTAGTACAAGTGAAGTGTCATGTATACAATTTATTAGGAGAGATAAATGGAAAAAATCGTAGACTTGAGATGAATTTAGAGGATATTCCAATCGATAGGCTACAATCCTAGTATGATAAAAAATTTCAAAGGGAATGATATAACTTGGGCATAGTTTCCCATTCATTCCAAACCTCATAACTTTCTTCTAGGGAGAGATTCATAGAAAAAAATTCTCATCAAATTAATATTTTATATCACACTTATCGTTATTAGAATAATTTTTTTCTTACACTGAGATACCTTGATATGCTTCTATATTTCACTAACCTTATATACCTTTTCTTCAATGATCTCGAGTCTCAAAAGATTTCTTTCTCAAATTTCATCCAAGTAAGATGGATCTTTAAATTTCTTCCCGTAGAAGGAATCATAAGTTTCCATCTGAATACTTGAGTGAAAGATATTGTTGTAGGAGAACTCAACTGAAGGAAGGTGTTGATCCCAATTACCTTTTAAATCTAACAAACAAGATCGAAATATATCCTCTAGGTTTTGAATTGTTCTTTAATATTGACCATCTTTCTGAGGATGATAAAAAATGATGAATCTCAATTTTGTGTCATGTGATTTCAAAATAGTTCACTAGAACATAGAGGTAAACCTATGATCTTGATCTGATATAATAGAATGTGGTACTCCATGCAACTTTTCCAATTCTTTAATTTTTATCCTGTAAAGATGATCTTGAGAGATTTTTTCTATGATAGCGATGAAATGCACATACTTTTTAAGTCGATTGATTACCACCCATAGAATATTAATCCAATAAGAGGATTTGGGGAGTCCAAGGACAAAATCCAAAGTGATATTCTCCCATTTACATTCTGTTATGGGTAATGTATGAAATAATGATTTATAATTATTTCTTTCCTCTTTTAATATGCTGGTATAAAAGGAAAAAAGATAAAAACACTATAACATCTCTCATCATTCCATCCCACTAGGATTATTCTTTAAAATCCATATACATCTTCATACACCCATGATAAATATACAATGTAGAAATACGAGCATCCTCTAATAGCTTGATGTTAAAATCTCGCATGGAAGTAACACATAAATGGTTTTTGAACCATATTATTCCATCCTAAAAAAAGGTTAAATTTAGGACCATTTCTAATTTTATTCTTCAGCTCTACATATTACTTCTTCACCCTCTTAATCATCAATTCGATAGATGTTTGAAAATTAATATTAGAAAGATAATATTTTTCCCTTCATCCTGGATTTCTATACCCATTCATTTCATATAAAGAAATATTGGTTCTTTTTTATCCTTATCATAGATAAGCTAAAATAATCCTTTTGACATAATGAGTCACCAACATAGTTCACTTTCCCAGGTTAGTAATGTATTGAGAAGTCAAAATTCTTTATCAAATAGGAACATCTTCTATGGTGGATGATCAACTCATTATATTTTATTGTATATTTTAAAATTATATGTTCTATATATATATGACACATTTATCCCTAAAGATAATGCCACTATATATTTAATGAAAAATTTTCCATTGCTAACTCTGAATCATGAGTTGAGGAATTTTTGTCATGCATCTTTAAATTATACGAGGCATAATCAACAACCATGTTATCCTACATAAGATCAAATATGAGTCCCTTATTGGATAGATACCTATAGATAAAAAACCATTTTTTAGTATAGGGTAATGTATGCACATGTATGTTGACTAACCTTATCTTCAGTTACTTGAAATTTTTTTCAAAATCATCTATCCAAAGAAACATAACACCCTTCTAAGTTAACATGGTTATATAATTATATAGTGTTGAGAAATAATCTATAAACTATTAGTAATATCCACCTAAACCATGAAATCTACATTTCTCAGTCACCATGGATGGTGTTAACCAACATCAAATAGCCTCCTTTATTGAGGAATCTACTACTATACCACCTATTTATGTTATGTGAAACATGAATAAATCCCATTGAATCAAAACATAATAATTTTAAAAAATTTAATATATATTATCCTTAGGATCATTAGTATATCTCTCAAAAAAAATTAATGCTCTTAAATTATATTTAAATAGATACATATATCATCTAAAAAGGCTTCCAGAAACTGATTGAGGTAATCTCTAAGGACTATATTTATTAAATCTATAATGTTTATAGGATAATTATTAAGAACAAAAGTAATTAGTTTATATTAGTAGTGTTCATACATTATATATAATGTTTTATTTCTTATATCCTATTTCTTGACCATCAATTAATGATATCAAGAATGAAGGTCAATCATGGAAAAGTATTGATCTTCACAAAGTAGATCAAATAAGTCATTAATATGGGGGAGTTGAAACTTCTTCTCTATAGTTTTCTTGTTAAAATATCAATAATCAATTCCTAGTTTTTTCGATCAAACATTATTTCTCACAAAACGAAAAGGTGATCTCCATGGTGATAAACTTGGCTGAATGAATGCCTTATCAATGTTTTCTTGGATTTTAATCATCATTTCCTGAAACTCAATCAAGGCCATTACATTGGGATTCTTCAAAATTTCTTTGGAATATGGTATGATTTATATTAAAAACTCAACAACACATTTTGGGGGAAATATAGGGAATTATTATGATAAATATACAAATTTCTGAACAAAAGGAAAATCATTTATGAAAAATTTATTACTGAAAATTTGAGATAAAGAAGACTTATGAATGGGAATTAATACACATACACTGGATGTATTGTCAATAGGAATTTCATACATATTGTCACATTGATGGATGATCATAATAGGGTTTGAAATATCAAATGTAACATCCCTTACTCAACAATTGATTTGGAATTTATTAATATAAAGAGAACCCATGACTAATATGACATCAAATTCAATCAAAGGAATAACGAAAATATTTTCAGGAAGAACATTACCTGAAACGTCAACTAGAGATTAATTAAAGACTAGAGATGAAATCATCATATCATTAGAGGATTCACTACTGATTACACATCTAATCATTTTGGTGGAATCTTAATACCATTAAAAAATTCATTAAATATGAATGTGTGGGTAGATCCAGAATCAAATCAGACATTAGTAGCTCTAGAGTTGATGTTTAGGGTAGCTTTTACCACGTAATTATCACCCCTGATTAGAAATAGTGATTTATTGATATTTACCATTTCCCCTCATATTAAGAGGGTGTTGAAATCAATCATCAACACCGGCCCTTATATTTTAAAACTAGTTATAATATTTCTTATTCTATATACTCTCATAGAAGTAAAGTGTTGGAGTTACATTTTGTGCCACATTTTATCCATTCACACTTTTGGCTAACTTCCTCCCATTACTTCTGCATTAAAATTTCCAATGGATATCCCTTTCATATTTAAAACATTTATTTTACACCTTGAGGTAATTTTCTCCTTGATTCTTCCCACAGATAGAGAATTAATTAAATATCATCTTCTTCTCTTAATGGTTTTTATATTTTCCTTAAATCATCATATTCATTTTCTTGTTAAATCGATGGGATAGATATCTGACTGAAACCTATATTTCATCCTTTCTTTCACTAATCACAATTTATTCATAGTAAAAAAATTAATTTATGTCCAACACCCATCGGAGACTTGTATTTATGGCATTGAAGAATCGATCAACCTACATTATAGT
The DNA here is from genome assembly GCA_963277665.1 of Viscum album. NCBI lineage: Eukaryota > Viridiplantae > Streptophyta > Magnoliopsida > Santalales > Viscaceae > Viscum > Viscum album. The sequence continues at coordinate 1,038,223,446 of OY728123.1, read as the reverse complement.
TAGATGATAATTCTGGAAGCATTCCTTGCATGTCCTGTGAAAGTTTCCTCGTATTAACCAAAATATTTATCATCACTTTTTCTTTAATTAAAGGAACTCTTTCTATATCATGGTATGAATAATATTAGGAAATTACTTATTTGAAAATTAATTCTTGAACTCATAACAATCAATGTAATAAATTTCATCTTACTACCTCTTATTCATCATTAGAGTCCACCACTGATCGACTTCAACTTCTAATAGATAAATATCTATAATGACTTTCTCATACTCCAAAAACTAGAGGATGAAGAATTTTATTTCAGTAGTACATGTTCATTTTTCCATAACATGTAGATAAAAATTCCTATGAAATATGGTGTTAGTTTCCTCATGAAGGAATAAACAAAATGTCATTCCCTCCCTTTTCTCATTTTGATGCACACCATGATTCATAGCTTTAGAAAGCTACGTAATCATATAAATAAGATTTTTCATAAAAGTTCACATAGAATATGGTTACTCAGGAGGGGAATAATATCATTTTTTATCACAATCACCATTAACGTGGTTCCTTAGGGTTCCAACCATTGAGTAGATCCAAAATCATAGAGTAAGAAATAGTTATCCTAATAAGGAACTACATAATCAAGAAAATTGTCTTATAGGTGTCTCAATTATGAAACCTTTCCTAATCATTGACACCATATATATATCATATTTTATTCATAACCAAGGTATATTCAAAATATTTATGATGTTTTGTGATAAGTTTCTAAATTCAAAAATAATATCCCTCAGGAGTGTCTAACCTTGTGTGCAGCAAGACCCGTTTTCAAGTACCAGGTTACACCAAGTTAGGTATGAAACACCCTTTTAGAGTAGTTAATCATAGGATAAGTTCTGACAGATCCACATCTCTTTGTAGTATCTATACGTGGATGTATTTCTTCAACACTACTCACTCTATCCTTTAATAAATTTCCAAGACACTTCCATAAACCTTTTCTTAAGCATTGATATGTACTTATGGTTTTCACTAAGGTTTTCTCACTCTAGATTCAAAAGGTTAAATAAACCTTTAGTCTAAAACAAAATATTGTGAACCTCACTTTTCATACATTTACAATACATAAATTTTGAGGAATACATAAAAAATAAAAAAAACAAACTCATGAATACCATATTATTATAGTGTGTCTCGAAACATTGAAACGGAAACAATAGTACATAAGTGAACTGCATTATCTCTCATCGAGTTCTTCATGCCAATAACCCCTCTTAGAGACATCATACATAATACATATCTGTTTAACATGGTAATGTGAACAAAAAAGTGTTGATCTTAGATTATACAAAAGGGTAAAAAAAGTGATAAATGTAAGAATTAACATGATTGTAGTGTTTCTTGAATGTGATCATTACATTATAAGATCACACATTTCATATCATAAGATCATAAAAAGAATCAGGGCCTAATGTATGTAATTTCATATGAAATGGATCATATGGATGTAAATAACATAATCAATGGAAGCATAACATAGTAATAATATGCGGAATTGTCGCAAACACATAAGCATATGATATTATTTCCATACTAGTCACGAAATTTCTTCTTAGGCCATCTTAGTAGTATGGGTTAATTCCCGATGCCATCTTGGTAGTCATGGTTTACTCTGATGGACATCTTAATTATAAAGGATCAATCCCAATACAATATTAGTCTTTTTAATGAGTTGTAAATCAATACCCCACAATATTGGAGGGAGATATAGGTCTCACAAATATCAAAATAAAAACATAGATACATGTGCCACAAGATAATAAATAATCATATCAAAACTATTGAAATGAAATGGGTTTCAAAAACATCTAATCATATCATAACTTGAGGAAAATTAATGGTTTAATAATCATTTCATGAAATCATAACCCCTGAAGAGAATAGTGTTTTACTAACATATATCTCATAAAAGAGAAACCGATTTCTTAAATATGTAACCCATGAAAGATTGTGGATTTTGTAAATATATTTTAATAATGTGTAAAATATTAAGAGAAATAGTGTGATTGGAAACTCTGTATCACTTCCCAGAAAGGCATTGGTAACATCAACAGATGACATATTAATTGGAAAATATTTTTGCAAGATCCTTTAAAATATTTCCTTAGGAAACTATCCTTTATTCTTGGTAAAAATATCACTAAAACATAAAACATTTTGAAAAAAAATCATTTAAAATAAACATGAAAACTATTAAATGAGTCTAAAGATTATTTTAAAACTTTTTTCCCTGAAATATTATAAATAAATGTTGAAAAAACATTTTAGAGACTTTTCTTTGAGAAAACATTGAAAACTAGTAACGACATCTTGAAAATTTCTAAAAACCCTTTAATGAAAAATTGTTTGAAAACATATAAAGAATTATTGAAATAATTAAAATATATTTCCTTGAAAATATAATTTTTAAATCATATAATGTATGCTTTGAGGGTTATGATGGTGGGTAAGTTCGTACATACCGAACATTCCATTTTCTCCTTAAAAGATTAAAACAGTTATTTGATATGAAAAAAAGCAAGAAGAATCCTTTTAAAACCATTTTTTTAAAAATTAAAACTTTTGTAAAAATTTCCATTTAACATAATAGGATAACTGAAAAAAAATTAAAACATTTAGAAAACATGATTATGAAATAACAAGGATTTTCGACTGAAAGTAAACATATAGAATCATTTTCATAAAATATTTTTCATAATTATCTTAAGTAACAAAGAGTGGAAAATGTTACCATTACATGGATATATCTTTCATATACAGTGGTTAAAAAAATTTGTAAGGTTTATTGAAATATAGATCATAATACATCATCAATTAATGAATAATAAAAAACAATCTCGATAAATGGTGATATTTTTTTATTAAAAACTTACCACTTAGTAACATTGAATCATACACCCCATGTATGATAAAAAAATTAAATAGAGACTAAAATAACTTTATAAATCGGTTTATTTATTATATAAAATTAACATTTGAATTATATATACCTTTTTAAAGAACATAGTTTCATAACAAAACATGTGTCTCTTGGAAAGGAAATTGGGAAGAAATTACAATACCGATTTTGTATCTTTTAAACCATAAAAACCATGAAATGAAGGTCATAAAAAAGATATGTAAATAACCCTAAATTTATTTATAATAATATTATAATACATTAATTAGTTTTGTGTACATCCATAAAATGAAATGATTGGGTAATAAGGCGTGTATCTCACAAAAATAAATAGTGAGATGAAATTCCCTTACCTTATGTCTTGACTCTTTCCATACTCATATAAATATCCTATATAATAAATATTATTCTATTATAAATATTTAAAATAACTATATTCTTATATCTAATACAACATATTATTTTATTATGACTTTATATTAACTTCTTATTGACAGTTCTCTGTTAAGGTTTCACTTTGGGTAATATCCACATTGTTCTTCATTCATGTTCTGAATATTTATTCTCGATCATCTTACCTACATAATTATTTATTTAATAAAAAAATATAAAACATTATATAAATTATATATATATTCAGTATATATTAATTTATATTAATCTAAAAAATATAGTAATATGAAACGGAATACGCTGTTCATGAAGACTGTAGGTCGTATATACGCATGAACACAATTTTTATTCTATTTTTGTATGGAAAGAATACATGTACAAGACATACATGTATATATGTGTATATTATCATTTTAATATCACTTTTATGTTAAATATTACATCTATTTTCATTAAAACCATCATTAAAAAATTCTATGTGAGGTGTGAACAAATCACATCACTTTCAAGAGGCGGTAGTCCACATGCCCACAAACAATTTATCATATTTACCAAAGATATATAGTAAAAATTATGTTTAATAAAATTATATCATAAGAATAAATATGTAATATATATAATATATTTCTTATATAAATTTATTATCGATCATAATTCCCAACCATGAATGGTGTTAAAGGAAAAATGAACAATCATTGCTTTATGAGGCTGTAGTTTTCTATACACATAATTAATATGTATGTACCCATTAGATAGATTTTATTATAACCATAGGATGAAACATGAACATAAAAACATCATTGTATATTTATAATAAAATTTATTTTGTGTATTCATAGAATAATAAGATTTGAGAGGGTGGATAATTGAAATAAAACTAATGAACATGAGGAGAGTCGTTACGTCTTCTCTGGGTAACTCCTTTTGGTTTGAAATAAAGGGATTTGATAGAGTGATTTATTCCATTGGATTGGATTCTAGGATTATTGGATGGATGTTGTTGAGCTAATTGGGTAGATATTTTTCGATCCAATTTTGCTTGAGTGGTGCGAGTAAGTTGTAGGAGAGGAGGCATTTTCAAAGTGGATGAGGTGTGGCACTCTTGTAACATTTGGAAAAGGGAATTCCACCCACGTTTTTACCATTTTAAGTGGATCTAATAATATACCAATGTTTATAAAAGGGAGTATAGGATCTAAATATTTCCATAAAATGGATGTTTTACATGTTTATAAGTTTTTAGGCCTTAAAATTAGTGGTTAGTTCATTGTGAAGCTAATTTTCCTCTTAATTTGTATAATTAATGTTAATCAACTTCACTAGTTTTTTTTCAAGAACTATGTTAAGCTTATTAGAAATTTTAAATTATGATGAATAAAAATATTGATTCCATTATTCCAATTTAAAATCACATAAGTTGTAGAAATTAATATAATAATAATCCCACAGACAAGATGACATTGCATGGTTTAAAAGTAAAAATGATCAAACATTTTCTATGTTTTTAAATACAATATCTTTTTAAAATTGGTTACGATGACATAAATTGGATTAACTTATGTATATATGATCAATTTTTACTTTAAACCCAAATTACAATATAATTTACCTATAAAAATAAATTAGATGATAAAATAGTTTTGAATTAAAATAGAGTATTTTTCACTGTTCATCCAAAAATGACATTTCTCATAAAAATAAAAAAGATTCACCCTATCTAAAATTTATTGTTACAAATAAAAAAATAATTTTATTTTATCAAATTAAATTTATAAATATTTCTAAAATTAATTCTAGTGTTTTTCAGATAAGGCCATGGAAAACTATTCTATTGAGAAAATCTATTTTAAAAAATATAAAGACTTTACCAAATATTATATTTTTAATTATAATTATTTTTTATTTACATAAAAAAATTTCTAATAAAATTTTAGAGGTAGTTATTTCGATTTATATTATAATGCCTTAAAAAAATTATTACTATCTCATTTAAATAATCATAATAATAAAATGATGTCTCATAAATACTTGGTGTGACATGCAACGCACACCAAGTCTGTATTGTGTGTAATTTAAGCCAATTTTGTGCCATGTGAAATGAATTCCTGTACTAGTTAAGTGAAATTAATTAATAGAAATTATTTCATTTGTGAATAAAATGTCTGTAAAAACTCAGAGTGTTATAAGCTTGGATTCATTCATTTCCAAAGGGATAATTGGCTGAATTAGAACCCATATTTGTGGGTCTGCCGATGACTTGAATAGAGGAGGATGAGAGGTTTATAACTGAGTTAGTTATGATATGAAAATAAATTTCACCGCAAAAACATATGATTTATTATATTTCAGGAAAGAGGTTAATGGTTCAGGGTTCCATTTCCCAAACTACTAGTTCTACTTCCCATACTACTGAGGTACCTCTTAAACCAAATATACCAACTGAGTCTAAATACCAAATGGAATAAAGAGAGTGTGATTTTTAAAATGGATCTATTGTTATTAGAAATTTATAAAGTTATTATCCATGGAAGGATCTTATTCTAATCAGATATGGGTGAATATATTCTCCTAAATTAATTTCTTAAGTGCTTCATTTGGATATGATATAATTTTATACACTAGAAATTTATGCCTTTAATGACTCACATATATATATATATATATTCATGTTGAATACATGAAATATTTAGTCCTTACATGAGTGAGATAGAATAAGGATAAGGATGTGGAAATTATTCCTAATAAGTGGTGAGATGGTTTCCTTTTTTACATCCTTGTGAGATTTTATTGATGTGACTACCTAGACCTTTCTCTTTAAATGAAAAACTCAAATGAGGAGGATTCACCCATTATAAGTGAACATGGGGATATACCTTCCCCTAAACAATTATGTTCTCATAATTTTCATTCTCTGAGGAATACTTCGGTATTGGATATTCCTAGGAAATAGGTGATGTATTTTGATTCCACTCCTTCAGTAAGGTGGATCCAATGACATTATTGATTCATGTCAAGGAGGCCTTTCTAGTGGCCTGGACAGGCAAGGATACATGGTGACTAAATTTATCTACCAACTATGTTTGGAAAGTACTTTATAAGGAGGATATTAATTTACTATGCATTGGGATTATCACTACACCTCAGAAAATGTTTTTTGAAGAGAAATATAAGGAATTTTGTACCCTTAATGAAGATATAGATTATTTGATATAAATTATCAAATTTATAATCTAGAACATAGATTAGGTACAAGAGATGATAATAATAGAATAAGAAACTAACATTAGGGTTGTGTTAGAATGAGTTCTTATTAAAATTTCTTATTTAACTTTTATTTTAATTCTCAATCCTTTTAGGGATTTTAATAGAAGTCAGAAGGGAACTAATAACCTATTATTTCAACTTAATATACCTAAGGGGTAACAAACAATGGAGTGGATGTCCTTTCTAAAGAAAGGGCTGAAGAAGAAGGATCTCCTAGAATAGTAGAGAAAATATGTTAGGTGTTTACTATTACTCTGGAGGAATTAAAACCCCCACCAATAAAATTTATCACTACCATGAGACTATTATTATCAAATAAAAAAAGGTGAATATAGGTGACGAATATAACAATAAATATTTTTTCATGAATAGAAGGGATATATTATAATTTTTCACCCAGCATTCAAAATATATTAGTGATCTCGTGATAATGAGTATTCTTGTGTAGATATTAAAAAAATTTCTATATACTGAATAATACCAATTATCCAATGGCATTCAACTACTTCCATTTTAGAGTTTGATGTAATGATGAGAGAAGTTTTGGTTTGTTGAGGATCGAATGAGTTTCTAACTGTATAGATCATTCTTCTCTTAGAACCATGGATTTTAAAAGACACTATGAAATGATGAATCCTGACAAGTCACCTTCCTAGGATCAAATTACCTATATACTTCTGGGTGGTGGGGGTGTTAGGAGAGGGTTGATACAAGTGAAATTAAAAAAAATTAGATTCAAATATATTGAATCTCAATCATATAAATCCAATTATAGTAGATAATTATTCAAGGTTTAAAGAGTCAACAATACCAAATTACCTAGGGTGATCTAATCCGATTTAACCAAAAGGAATAACTATAAAAAATAACTTACAATAATCTATCGAGATTTGAGCTCAGCTACCAATATAATTTCACTAGTTTTCATTCCAACCAGTTTGGCTTCAATATGTGACCTCTTAATGGTCATCAATATATCTTAATAAAAAACCTTGGATTATTATACCATAAATGTATCATTGGATGATGGTTATTCACTACGTGATTCACTATCATTGTTTTGTGACCATCACTATCAATTTACTAATGAATATTCTGATAATGATAAACATAACATGATAGAATAAGGGATGCGTTTTGGATTTATTGTTCTAGGGAGGAATATATATCACGTTCCACATACCAATGTGGTGTTTAATAATATATATGTATGTAATTTAATGGGTTAATGTCATTATTTTAAACCTTTGGTTATCTCACTTCTCTCTTTATTTGCCACTAATTTATCAGAACTTCTTCACGAGGAACACTAAAACAAACATATAATGTTTGTAGTGTCATTTTAAATCATAGTTTGATGATATTGAAAGTAAATCAACTATTACAGAACCATCAAATTTTGATGGTGCTGAGACCAGGTCTTCTCCAATTGATCTAGTCCTTGAGTATGTCCCCCCTTCAAAGAGTTATTATGAAAAAGATCAATAAACTCTTAATAAGTTGTTTTTTTATCAGTATAAAATATGGAGGGATATTAGGATATTAATATCCCATACCCCTACCAATACTTCCATTTATATGTCCCATGTTACATTATATTTTCTCTATACATTGATATAGTAGGTGTGGCCATCATTCCATACATGCTAAGGTGAAAGAAGTGATTTTTGCTCATTATTTTTTATTGTTCTTCAAAAAAAAAACTTGTGATTATAGATTCCATGAACTATTTTTTTATGTACAGAAATATCGGGCTTAGTGAATCCACTAAACAGCCTAGGGAGGTTTTATGATAGAAGGTTATTGTTATAGAGAATTGGTCACTAGAGTAACATTATTCTAAAGAGTTTGACTAGTTTCTATAGGATTTGGATCATCTCAACCAATAATTGGCCAACATTGATGTGGTTTATATAAAGGAGAAATGAATAATAGTGGTGGTAGAGGTGTCATGGTAGGATACCACTAAGAGGGTAGAATCAGAATGGAATAATAAAGAAATAGAAACAATAAATTTGATTGAGTTATGTTATGTTATAGAATATTCTGATCAAGAAACATTTCTACTTCAAGAATTCACCAAGTGGTCTCAATGATAACAATATTATCATTATATGGGGGAGAATATATATTGAGGATTCTCTACTCCGACATATTTTAAAGAATAAATGAAAAAATTATTTTTTATCTGTTTTTTCTCTTATCACATATTGATATCCATTTCATAATAACTCACAATGTGTTGAAATGTAAAATCAAAATATCCTAGTTCATCTAATATCTAAAACATTAATTAAAATGTAATATTTAATTCATGAAATATCTATTCTAAATGATCTCCTCCTAAGAATGGTTCTGGGATTGGTATATGTATTATATTTTTTCATTATACTACTATTTTTTATGCATTGATAGATGATCTGAAAGAACACTTTATTTCAATTTTTATGGAAAAAATATGAAACTGATATATTCGTAACAAAATAATGGTTTAACTTTTTCATAGGATATGGGACCAATCAACTGTAATTTTAAATTTTTTATTGATTCATGTTGATCTCTATATAATTTTTTTCTTTACATCATCACATATACTTTTCCCTAATCATATCTCAAGGAATACTTAGCAGGCAGAACATGGTTTTTTCTTAGGCTTGTCTTTTCATGTTTTTGACCGAACAAGTTTTATTCCTTTTTAATTTCAAGTTTTCAATTTTTCCAAAACAATGAAATTTTTATTTCTAGTGAGAAGAGACTGGACTTTATTTTTTGAATTTCCCATGTGAGTTTTCACTCAGGTGAGTACTATGCCTCTTTCCATGGGTAGTTTAAGGATGTTTAATCCATACCAATATAGCTATTTTTTATGAATGAAAAAATTGAACAATTAGGAAGCATAAATTGTTTTGATATAATAAGTGATATAGGAAGTGGTATTTAGTTTATGGTTATGAGTATTAGTCCATTGTTACATATTATTTTAGGTCACATGATGACGACTAATAAAACTAATCATATGAAACATTAGATTTCTTTCAGGGAAATGGCTATGATAAACAAGTGTCTAAAATAAAGGGTACTAAATCTACTAGAAAAATTTGGGTGTATATTAGGTAAATTAGAAAATATGAATTTTAAATCCAAGGGGACTGAGTGAGACAAGTATGTCAGGGATGAATGTGGACCATTTTTTAAGACAATTTCAGCTACACTTGTGTCAATGAATACATGGTTTAAAGAAAATTCATCTCAAGACATAGAGGCCATTATTTAATGGTCTATGTGATGAGTTTATATATTATTAATTATGTAGGGAATAATATTCATATTAAAGAACATGTTTCCTTTTGAGTCAGAATGTCTTTTCACTAATAGGCATGAAAGGTTCTCATGGATTTAAACACTTGCTTCAGGAAGTAGGTTTTTAGGGAAAGGATTATTCACGAAGATTTCAAACACCATGATAATTATATCAGTGTATATAGAACAGATATTTATTGTGGGAAGATGTTGTATTGGACTAATACCCCAAGGGTTTCCCCACATTTTCTTGTCATATTATTTGGACCAATGTGATGGGAATAATGTCCTAATTATCATTTATAGGCCAATATTATTCAAATTTTAATTAAATATGACGAACCATTATAAAGAATAACAAAATGATCAGGGACCAATGTGTAATGACACAATGTTTTACAAATGGATATTCCATTATTATAAATATTTCATATAATCACATGAAATCACAATATAATGAACTATTTTGTGTTATGTGACCTTTAAACATAATTTAGTCACTTCTGTGTTTGAAATTTTGAAAATCTAACATACTCGGTTGTGATCATTAAGTTATTTGGGGTCCGATAAGGAAAACAGAATTTTTGGTGAATAGTAACATACCCTTACAAATAGTGATATACCCTAATGAATAGTAGACTTACCTATGATTTTATAAAAATAATATTTATGTGAAAGTATGATGTCCCTATATTTACGAATAAGTAAATGAATATTTTAAAACTGGTTTTTTAATAATAAAATATGATTTCAATTAAATAATAAATTAATAATATATTGAAAATTATTTTTGAAAATTGGAATTAATTTTTGGATTCTGTACATTGAAAAATGGTTAGGGTAATTTTTTGGTATTTTTATGAAATACATTTATTTTGATGAATAATGATATACCATAATTTAAAAAATAAGCTAAATACACTAATTTTAGAGTCATGTATGATGTTATGATAATGTAAGCCCAATTGGTTTATATTAACATGATAATTTTACTACTCTTGGTCATGGAAGACTCCCCATTCCTTCTATTTTGGGGAAATAATAAATTAATGAATATAATATTGAGAAATCCCCTCTCTCATCCACTATAAATACAACCCTTCACATCCTCATTTCCTCACACCACTCAAGAATCATGACTTGACTAAAATATTCCCAAACATATTTTATAGGCCCTCCCCCATGTCCAAGAGCTTTTGGCCTCATCAAAATATCATGCCTAGGTCCCTTAAGGAGGATCTCAAGAGGAGGATTCAAGAGGAAATTTTTCTACCTCATTTTTGATTTCCTTTAAATTTAAAGTCAAATTCTTAATATCTTCCCACCTATCTTCATCCATATTTTATTATAACTATAGTATCTCACATATAATTGAATATTATGATACTAATGGTATAATATTTTATCCAAACCCCTTCTCCTCTTCTTTTAATTTTATGAAGGATAACATTGTTCATGGGGTGTTAATTTATCACTATCATGAACGATATGTTTTATTTTTTCCATTTCTACATAAAATTTGGTCAGAAAATAGTTTTTATGGATGAAATAGAATATTTTTTATGTATTATATCCTATTTCATGTTCTAGAACTAACTTATGTATATATTAATAAATTATTACATAGAACAAGTTTGTTGTGGTCAAAAAATCGCCTGAATTTACCCAAATGATCATCTTTAAATTCTAACTATTGATTCATACACCTGGTATATAACATAATTAATTATAAGAAAATTTCAACTGCTATAATTTAATTAATAACATGTAATATCATATCTTTATGTTCATCCATGTTCTACATGAGCTTTCATTTATGAATACAAGTGAAACGCTCAAGAAAACCATAAAAATGAATATTCCCAAACAATGTTTTTAAACTCTATAACTCATATAAAGGAACATAGATAAATTAATGAAATCATAATGAACCATATTCATGTAAAAAATTTTATATAATTGTTAAATAATAATTTTAATGGGGTTATATAGGACATTAATTTGAAGAAAGTGTTCGGATACATGGTAAGGGTAAATTATCGAACCCCACATTCTTTCTTTGGGTTCTCCCTGTTTCCCACAATTTTATCTATGGTTACACTAAAAAATATTTTTTTCATCATTATCATATATTTTCTGGGATATACATGTTATCTAATTGATTCTATGAGGACCCCAATTTTTTCCAATATAACTCTTCTTTCAAATAAACACACCATTTTTTACATTGTGATTATTTTTTTACCCTTCACTCATGGTTAATGGATGTATATAATGAATGATATTCCCTCTTTATTTAGAGGACCAAAATTTTATGAAAGTATGATTTGTTATGAGAAACCAATTTATTTCCCTGGATTATGTTATGTTTACATTTTACATATTTTTAATGTGGCATGCTTGATAAAGTAAATATTATGATATGATGGGTGCACTCAGAATTATAAAGAGCAGATATAAATGTTTGAATGTTACGGGCATGGTTGGAATTGTATAGTTCCCCAATTCATTGGGTAATGTGATGAATCTTATTAGTAAAATAGAAATAATTCATGAAATTAATTCTAGAATTGTTTACAACTATGTTTGGTAGTTAAACACTAAGACATGATGTTTTATTTTTATGTTGTTCCACATTTCACGTATTTTATTAATCATTCCCCTCAAATTCATGATCTATTTCTTATGTCATGGTTATAATCACCCACTGCTACATTTTTCATATATATCCACTTACTAGGGTTTTTGCTCACCCCTTTCTTTATGTATATCCTCAGGTGACTACATGTTCTATGGATATGTCTAGTGCCAATAAAAATCTGGAGAAGAAGGAATTAAATAAATATTTATTCATGATATTGTAAATGTAATGTTTGGTCCTAGATTTCACAAGACACTAAACCTCTAGATCCTTTTTGTGTAATACTATTATCTTGTTTATATTAATAATGATGTTATATTAATTTTAGGAAAATGTCAGGTCGCTATAGTTGGTATCAGAGGCATGGTTTAGTAAATTTGGGAATTAGGATTAGTGAACCCTAGTGAAAACCTCTAGCATGAGACTAATTACAAATATGCTCAAAAGAAGATTTACAGAGGGATCCCATAATATTTCATTTAGTGAAAATGGTACAAATAAATAATTTATTCATGGCTTGTTGACTTATGATTTTTTCTAACCTTTTCTATTTTAGAAAATGGTGGGTACCATGAGAAACCAAGCCAAAAAATTGTGTGATGGACTATTCCACTATTTCTCGAATGACATCCCCAATGATTTGGGAGGTGGAGTTCAAAACATTAGGGTGATGGTTACCCAAATATATTAGGTTACGACCAATAACCAGAATAATAGGGAATATCCTCCTTCACCAAAGAGCGAGCAATTGGAAATTGAGTGTTTTATGCGACAATGACTGTCGATGTTTAGTGGATCTTCTGATCCACTTGTTGTGGAATAGTGGGTAAACTCTATAGAGATGATCTTTTCTGTGCTCCAATTTTCTGATAGAGAGAAGGTGACTCTATCTATTTATCATCTAGATGGAGCGTCTGGTCAATGGTTTTCATTGATTAAGAACACCATTCCAATGGAGGAAATTGAAAAGATGGAATGGGAATAATTTAATATCATGTACTATAATAAGTTTTTACCCAAAAATCTTCATATGAAGTTGGAGAGATAATTTATAGTTCTCAAGAAAAAATAAGGAGAATCTTTCACCACCTATGAAGAGAATTTTTAAAGGCTTTCAAGGAATGGTTTTGGTTTTTTTTCAACAACGATAGAAAAATTGATAGATAATTTAGTGGATTAAAACCACACTGTAAAAAGGCTCTTCCAATTTCAGTCATTGGTAGTTATGAAGAAGTTTTTTGATGTTCTCTCAAAGTGGTGATTTAGTTTGGATAATGGTCCCATGGTTATGGTAATATGAAATGAATGGTGGAGTTTCAAGATGGGGGATCAAATGATAATGGTGGGAAGAAAACTCAATGAACCACATGAAAACAATGTGGAAACTTTCATCGTGGGAACTTCCTCAAAGGGACAGGGAATTGATTCATGTCTGGTAAAGATGGACATGATGGTATAGATTTTCGGAAAGAAATAAAAAGGAAGGAGAATGCGGTGGAAGAAAGCAGAGAACCACCCGTGGTTCAATGCTATTGTTATAGGGAGCATGGGAAATATGCAAACTAGTGAACCAAACCTCGAGTCCTCGTGGGTAATCCGCGTCAGTAGCCACCAAAGCCAAAGGAACAAGGGATGGCTTATGCCATCACTACTACAGAAGTCTAGAATGATAATGATGTCGTATAAGGTAAACTTCATATTCACTCAAGAATGGTAGGTGTCTAACTTGATTTTGGTTCTACACATTCTTTTGTATCATTCATGTTTGAAAGAACAATAAAATCATAGACTTGAAACCATGACTTATAGATATATGTAAAATCACCAAGAGGTGAAATTATTGAAACCCAAGTGTTAGACTCTTTTCCAGTTGGCATATGTGGTATGATTCTTCCATCAAATCTCATAATACTTCCCTTGGAGGAATTAGACTCTATAATGGGAATGAATTGGCTCCCATTATATAGATCATGTATCAACTGTCATGAAAAGGAAATATATTGTCATATTCTAAACCATCCCATGATCCTCTAAAAATTCAATGAATTTCATGAATCTCCTTTGAAAAATTCTTCAATGGTGTGGGTGTTGATTCCCTATGAAGAAGAATACCTCTCCCAAATGGTTGAGTCAAAGAAAACTGACAACCTTGTTGAAATACCCAACATGAGTGAATATGGTGATGTATTTCCCAAATAGTTACCCAGAATTCCCCCGTACAGTGAAGTATATTTCTCAATAGAACTAATACCCGGAGATAATCCTACCTCAAAGTGTCCCTATAGGATGGCTCCTATAATACTGGAGGAGCTAAAGAAGTAGCTTCAAGAGAATATGGAAAAAGGGATCTAACGCCCTAGTGCATCACCTTGGGGTGAACTTGTGCTCTTTGTGAGGAAGAAGGATGGAACAATGTGGTTGTGTATCAATTATCGAGAACTCAACAAGATCACCATAAAGAACTAGTATCCTCTTCCAAGGATTGGCGACTTGTTAGATCCGTTAACAGGATCTCAATACTTATCAAAGGTGGATTTTCATTCTGGATATTATCAACTAAAGGTGAAGAAGGAACATATTTAGAGGACTGCCTTCCATACATGGTATGGGCACTATGAGTTTCTGGTGATTCCCTTTAGACTTAATAATGCCCCTAAAATCATCAATGATTTTATTAATAGAGTCATTAGACATTACCTAGACAAATTTTTGGTACTCTTTATCAATGATCTTTTCATCTACTCCTAGATAAAGGAGTAATATGGTGAATATATAAGACTTCAGTTGGCTACATTGAAGAAGGAGATGTTTTTTTCCATGTTCAGCAAGTGTGAATTTTGGTTGATCTATTTCAGGTTCTTGGGACATGTGATCACAAGTGTGTGATTTTCTATGGACCCTTCAAAATAAAAGGCAATTGAGGAATGACCCAAACCATCTAGTGTCACAAAAATCCATTATTTTCTTGGATTAGTTGGGTACTAACGATATTTTTTGAGAAATTTCTCATGATTGTCAATCCCACTAACTAAGTTAACAATTAAAGGGGTAAAGTATGTCTGGATGGAAGAATGTGAGGTAATATTCTAGG
This sequence comes from Viscum album, assembly GCA_963277665.1. Classification (NCBI taxonomy): domain Eukaryota; kingdom Viridiplantae; phylum Streptophyta; class Magnoliopsida; order Santalales; family Viscaceae; genus Viscum; species Viscum album. The sequence goes on along the minus strand of OY728123.1, from coordinate 1,038,207,809 downwards.
AGAGAAAATGATGGATGATCCTTACACATATACTGACATTATTGAAGAGTGGAGAACTTTTTGTGATATAATGTGATGCTTCAATGGAATTCTGGGGTGTGTACTCATGAAAAATGATAATGTGATAGCCTACACCTCACGACTGTTGAATATCCATGATCAAAACTACCCGACACATGATCTATAGCTAGCAGCTGAGAGTTTTTCCTTGAAAATCTGGAGGCACTACCTTTATGGTGAGAAGTGTGACATATACAACAACCACAAGTTCTTAATGTATATATTGACACAAAAAGTGCTCAAAAAGCATCATAGGAGATGGTTATAGGTAATCAATGATCATGATTTCCTTATTCACTATCATCTGAGAAAGGAGATCAAGGTAGCTGATTCTTTACCAGAAAAGAACCTACTACTCTATCCATGTTATAGATTGAGAAAGACCCTATCTTCTTGGATATTCGAACAATAGATTTTGAAATCATAAGGGAAAGGGATACATCCTACCTTTCCCAAATTATTGTGTAACCATCTATCCAAGAGAAGATTAAGGAGGAATAAGGGGATGATGAAGAGTTACAAAAGAGGGAAAATTTAGTAAAGGAAGGAAAACTATACGAGTTCCATATCAACCATAAAGGTATGAATTAGTTTGGAATGTGGCTTTGTGTGCCTTCATCGCCAAGGATAAAGAATGAGCTATGGGAAAATGAACATAGCTCAACTTTATCAATCCATCCTACTAGAACCAAGATGTGTTGTGATCTCCGAGATCACTTCTAGTGAAATAACATGAATAAGAATATTTTAAAATATATATCAAGATTCTTAGTAAGTCTCTAAGTTAAATTAGAGAAACAAAATACCAAAGGGATAATGCAACCATTTCCTATACCCATGTGGAAATGGGATAATGTCACTTTAGACTTTGTAACGGGTCTCCTGAAGACGTCGATGAAAAATAATGTTATATGGGTTGTGGTTGAACAACTCACAAAGAATACCCATTTTATTAGTATTTTGGAATTCTTCTTTCTTTAACAACTTGAAAATATATATGTGAAGGAAGTGGTGAGAATTCATGGAATTCCACTCTTGATTGTCTCTAAACATGATCCAATGTTCACAATTAAATTATAGAGGAGCCTTTAAAATGCTTTGAGTAGTAAATTAAATTTCAGTATGGCCTTTCCCCCCCAAAATGATGGAAAATATGAAAAGACTATTCAGAAACTTAATGATTTACGATGGTCACAATCTTTATAATTCTGATGTGGATGGGAACAGAATATCCCATTGGTTGAGTTCTCATACAAAAATAGCTTCCACTCCAGTATTCAGATATCTCCATATGAATAATTGTATGGAAGGTGATGTAGAACTCCAACCTGTCGGGATGAGGATGGAGAATGAAAGCTACTTGGACCTGATCTTGTACAAGAGATGACAGAGAAGGGTGAAGTCATCCAGAAACACATCAAAGCTGCTCCAAGTCGAAAAAATAGCTACACTGACAACCGTAAAATGGACATAGAGTTTGATGTTAGAGATAAATTCTTCCTTCGAATATCACAATGGAATAGGGTCATGCAATTTGGAAAGAAAGGGAAACCAAGCCAAAGGCATAGTGCCCCCTTTTAGATCCTTGACCTTATAGGAGTCGTGGCCTATCGAATTTCACTTATACTGAATATGGACAAGACCATGATGTGTTTCATGTATCTATCTTGAGAAATCAAATACCAGACCCCTTATAAGTACTGAACTCATATGTAGTACAGCTGGAAGATGATCTCTCTTTTGAGGAGAAGCCAGTAAAGATTATGGACTGAAGAGATAAGGTTAAACGTAACAAGACAACCCATCTAGTAAAAGTGTTGTGGATGAACCATATGTTTGAGGATGGAACATGGGAACCAGAGGAGGAAATGAAGGTGAAGTACCCTCACTTGTTTATGTAAAAAAAAATTTGGAGGGTGAAATTTCATAAGCGGGGAATTATGTAAAGACACAATGTTTTATAATTGGAAATTTATTTAATATAAATATTTCATATAATCATAAAAAATCACAACATAAAGAACTATTAAGTTCTATGTGACCTTTAAACATATGTTTTCCACTTTTGTGTTTAGAATTTTCAAAATATAACATACACATTTGTGATCTGTAGGATATTTGGAGTCTGATAAGAAACACATAATGTTATAGTGAATAGTGACATACCCTTATGAATAGTGATATTCCCTAATGAATAGTAACCTTACCTATGATAGTATAGAAATAATATTCAAGTTAATATTTGATGTATCTATATTTTAGAATAAGTAAATGAATGTTTTAAAACTTTTTTTTAAAAATAATAAAAGATGATTTTAAATAAATATTAAATTAATCATATTTAGAAATCATTATTTTTTTTAAAAAAAAATCATTTTTTGATTCTAAACATCGAAAAATTTTTAGGGTGAATTTTTTGTATTTGTCTGAAACACATATATTTATAGGAATAGTGAAATACCATAATTTACCAAATAAGCTAAATACACTAATTTTAGAGTTTTGTATGATGTTCTACTGATGCAATCCCAATTAGTTTGGATTCACATATTACAATTACTATTTTTGGTCATGGAAGACTTACTATTCCTTGTCTTTTGGGGAAATAATAAATTAATTAATATACTATTGAGAAATATCTTCTCCCCTCTACTATAAATACCACCCTTCACACCCTCATTTCCACACACCTCTCAAGATTCAAGCCTTTTATAAACTCAGTGAAAACATCTTCCATACCCCCTCCCCCACGTCCAAGAGCTTCTGGTCTCCTCAAAAGTCAAAGCCTAGGTCCCTTATGGAGTATCTCAAGAGGAGGATTAAATAGCTAATCTCTCTTTCTATTTTCCGTTGACTTGCTTTCAATTTCAATGTCTATTTTTAATATCTCGACACATATATTAATCCACATGGTATGGTAACTCCAGTATCTCGAATATAATGAAATGTTTTGACACTAATGGGATAATATATCATCCAACCCCATTCTCCTCTTCTTTTAATTTTAAGAAAGAAAACATTGTTCTTGAGGTGTAATTTTATCCCTTTCCAGAATTTGTTTTTTCCATTTCTAATTTCTGATGTGGTAATGAAACCATTTTTAGGTTTGAACCAGAATATTTTATATGTTTTATATCATATTTAATGTAAGGGATCTATCATATTCACATATTACTAAATGATTAAACAAAACAAGTTCTTTGTGGTCAAAAAATCGCCTGAATTTACCTAAACGATCTTCAGTAAATTCTAACTAATGATTCATCAACATGATATATAACATAATTCATTATAATATCATTTAAAATCCTAAAATATCATTAATAATAGATAATATCAGTTCTGGATGATTACACATGTTATAGAAGAACATCCATTCATAAATACAAGTGAACCACTCAAGAAAACCATAAAACGAATATTTCCGAACAATATTTTTAAACTCTATAACTCATCTAAATGAACATAAATAAATTAATGAAACTATAATGAACCATATTCATGTTAAAATGGTTCTTGAATTGTTAATTAATTAATTTAATGTGGTTTTATAGGACATTAAAGTGCATAAGGTGTTCGGATACAAGGTAAGGAGAAATTCTCTAACACATCTTTCTTTCTTCGTGTTCTCCATATTTTTCTTAATTTTTCATGGTTACTCCGTAAACATTATTTTTTAATTATTATCATAAATTTTATGGGATATAAATTTTATCTAAATGATTTTATGAAAAACCAAATGTTTTCCAAAATAACTCTTCTTTCATACAAACACGCCCTTTTTACTTCTTGATTATTGTTTAAATCTTCACTCATGGTTAATGGTTGTATGTCATGAATGATATTCCCACTTTCTTTTGTGGACCAAATTCTTATGAAATTATTCTTTTTATTAGAATCCCATTTATTTCCATGGGTTATGTTATGTTTATGTTATACATATTTTTAATGTGGAATGTATGATAATCTAAATATTATGATTTGATAGGTGCGCCCGAAATTATATAGGGAAAATATGAATGTTTGGATGTCATGGGTGCGTCCGGAATTATACAGAGCTCTAATGAATTGGTTAATGTGATGAATCTCATGAGTAAAATAGAAATGATGCATGAAAATGATTCTAGAATTGTTCACAACTATGTGTGGTAGTTAACCACTAATACTTGATGTTTCATTTTTATGCATTGCCACATTTCAAGTCTTTCATTAACGATTCCTACCATGTTCATGATCATTTTCCTATGTTATTATTATGATCACCGATTGTTACATTTTTCATATATATCCTCTTACTGGGATTTTAGATCCCCCATTTTTGATGTATATCCTCGGGTGAATACATGTTCAATGGAGAGGTCATTTCCAAGAAGAAGTTAGGGAAGAAGGAATTAAATAGATTTTTATGCTTGATGTTGTAAATGTAATGTTTGGTACTAGTTTTCCCAAGACACTAACCCTATATATCCTCATGGGGTAATACTATTATGTTGTTTATATTCATAATGATGTAACAGTAATATAAAGTAAATGATGGGTCTCTATACAAAGGGTAGATTAGAATACCTTCTCAAGGGATAAATAAAGAACACATTGAAGAGGATGGTTTCACTATGTTGTTATCAAGGAATTTAAGAATTGGTGGACCTTATCCTCAGGATGAAGATGCCTCTGGTTGGCATTTCATATCAAGGAAATATAAATAGAACAATGTAACAGGAATAGTATATATTGTAAAAAAATAACTTTACCTTAGATTTATATTTGTTTATCACTAATAACAGAAGAATGTTTGAAAAAACATGAGTTTATGAAAAGTATAATTTTTCATTTTGAAAATAATACATTCATAATGAATAATGAAGAAATTTAGACTTGAGGTCTCCATGACTAGTTAGATGTGCTATTATATAGTGGGATGAAAGAACCCAGTGTGGCTCTCAAAATGATATTTCTACATAAATATAGCATGTATGTAGGATAAATGATCATTTTCATATGCTAGAGAGAGATTAAAATTGAAGGACCTCCATGGTTGTTTTCATGAAAATGTTGTATCATACATGAGAAAAAATTCCATGTTGTAATGATAATTTAATGATAGATATATTATAAAAAAATATAAAAGGGGAATCTCTTCTGGTAGTGAAACTCCCATGTTGCACTCCCTCACATTTATCGCATTATCATGGTAAGAAATTAATCAGATATGAGGAAATTTTTTTCTTAATTCCCATTGATTAATGCACAACCAATCATTATGGATCCTCCTTCTGATTGGATATAATTATATAATATGATGTACATACAATGAACTACGGTTTTTAGTGTTAAAAAAGTGACCAAAATGTAAATGTTATGGGTGGAATTACTTTTATTGAAATTCATGGATGTTTAAGAAATAAGAGATCTCGACGCCTCTATGTAACCCAATAGATTGAGAATTTATTCCCATAGCTCTAATGATACCTCTCTATATTTATACAACACAAATACATGAGAATAAGACTTAAATGAACGAAATACTATTGGAATTCGCGGATGGATGATGGATAAGTCTTCCTAGACTCACTATCTATCCCAATAGTAATGGAAATCAAGATACACATAAGGAAATTAATTTTTTACCTACCTCATATACAATATTAGGGCAATTTTCATCAATATTGTACTGATAATGGGGTAAAAAATTACAACATAACAATATATATATCAAAATGAGAAACATTCCACACGTTGTTCTGATGAAATTCCTTACATGATTCAAACTCTTTACCATGTGTGGGGGTATTTTTTTTAATTTTAATATTTTTCAAAGGATAAAGGATCCGTGAAACACTATGCATCCCAATAGAAATGGGAATCAGGTTTCATAAAGTTTTCTATAAAAAACTAGATGCATAGATGTAACTCATATACCAACAAGATAATTTTTTATTTGTATTTATGGATGGGGTTATGATAGGAAACCACAATGTCACAAAGAATCTAATCAAATTGAGAATGAAGACACACATAATTATAATGGAAATAACCTTATGTAGATCAAAATCATACATAATGGTAAATAAATGTTTTGTTTTAGGACAAATTTATTTTGAATGTTATAAATACACACACAGTTTTTTCTTATATTTATGAGAATCATTACATTTAAAATAGTATTCTGTAAGAAATTTAGAGAAATTCCAGATGTGCCAATTGATCCCAAAATATTGAAATAATGTATCGTAGTCATGAAGGTAGAGTAATAAATCCAAACCTCTAATATCACATGAATCTTGATTATTTTGAGAAGAAATATGGAGTTGTAATATTTACCATATTACACTATGATTCTAGTAGGGTATATTTCAGAAATATACTCCATGATATATCATTTTTTTATGATGTTGTCATATAGTTTAACATAATGTTTCTATAAAATAGGTTCCATTAATTTTTAAATCACACTTCAATGATGATTACCAATCAATTTAATGTCATGCAGTGAGGATATTAGCATATATTTTGACACGGTGAAACAAAGGTATGTGGAATATAGTTTAAAGTATTGTATCATATAATATTAATATTGAAATTATGCAAAAGTATTTCTTATGTATCTTCTCATTTGAGACTAGTGGGATATGATTCAAATCCATTTTTATCATGGAAAAAAATTCATTTAAGTAGACCTTGTGTATAAGATAAGGTGATTCACACTTTTTTATGGTTTTGTAGATTTCTTCCTAGGTATCATTAGTGCTCTATGAGCCAAAACCAATTCTCCATAGATTAATTAATAGAGGAGAACATTCTGATTAAGGAATCACATTAATCGATTTTTATAAACATCAATGTGTTGTAGGGTAACCTTTTCACATCCTGTTTTTCTAACTCATCCAACCAGTTAGGATATTTATCATATGTGGAGGAATGATTGGAAATGTAAATATTGAGAGAAATTAATTTTACCTTGATCAGTAAGAACATTTTTTTTTCTGTATACAAGTGAATAAAATATTTATTTTGAATCTATATGGTTTCTGATGCTATAATCCCACAAATATTACATATGTTTTTCCGGATTATAACTACATTATTTTTATACCAGTTTCTAGATTATATTGGATAATTTATTGTGAAAAGAATATATATTTCTATTTTTCGCTATACGGTATTGGGATGAGTTGTTGGACTGAATTTCATATTATAGTATAATCTTTTTAGTTTTAAAGAGAAGAATTTATTTTCATTATCCATCACTATTGTATGAGGGACATAAAATCTAGTAATTAATGTTGTCTTTACCAAACCAATGATTTCATTTTTTCCCAACCTCTTCAAGGTATATAAACATGGACAACATAGATTTAAAGTTAGGGGTAGAAATTCTTTAAATGATATACCTAGTTGTTACTACGAGATATAGGATCATGACATCTATTTGGGAAATAGAAAATGAACATGAATATTGGATGGTATAAAAATATTATGGTTCTTGGTTAATGAAGTTTGAATGTATTTGACATGTGTGAAATATATCGATGAACTCCATATAATCTAGTGTCATTGATGGAAAAGAAATATCCAAGCCTGGGAATCTAATGGGAATTCTAAGTCACTAACTGATGAGCCCCATAAGCACCATTATGGATGGCCAACATGATAGAAATAGATTCATCTCTTTAAATTCACCTAAGGATATCATTTTCAAATTCTTGTGTATATATGAATTTTTAAGATATATAGCCATCATAAAGGGGAATTCTAGTTAATCGTTATGGTATTTTCTTGATTTTTTCTCTATTCAATGGAAGATTCCCATTTTGTAGGTAGCCAAATATTGGGGGAAACCATTATTCAAAAAGGAATTTTTTTGAGGATATTAAATTAATGATCTCTTCCATGATATTTCAAATGAATTGTGACACAACATTGAGATTTTCATTTTTGATGACTAGTTCATTCTGTTTAGGATCTAGTATGACTATAGCCATATTAACCAATACATCTGACTAGGTAGTATATGAATACGAGATGTGGGTCTCTATTGTTTTGGAGGGTAAATTCACCATTTAATGTCATATGTAGTAGATTAGGGGAATATAATTTTCCTTTTATAGTATACTCATCATTAATTTACTTGATTACAAAGTCTAAAATAAAAATTAATTTTTATGCGGGATAATAGTTTCCATAGCTCTAACTCCATGGAAAAAATAATGTTTTGATACTATAGATATTTTTCTATGTATCCTTTTTTAACAAGAAGGAATTAGGGAATACGCAATAATTGAATAGTTTTTTATGACTCTCAAACTAACAATGTTGTGTTTGGGTCCTTTCTTTACTTCCCTTATTGAGCTCATGGATGCATTGTTGAAGTACATATCCCATGTGTGGGGGTAGTCATAAGACTCGAATACATCTTCATTAGTCAACTCAACGTCTAATCGTTTGATTTCTACTAGAGTATTTTCCATAATAAAATATTTTATTCTTGTCATTTTACTACAATTTAAAAATAAATAAATATTTAAACTATTGCATGATGAACATACTCCATGAAAATGAATCCAAGTAACATAGGAATATTGAGGATATACTTTAGTAAGTCATTTTGAGAATGAATGTGAACCTCACTGTGCTATAAGTAATGCCTCAATTTTTCAGACTGTGATTATTGGATATAGGAATATTATATCAATATCAAGAATATATGATCTCCAAATTGAGCATGGTTCTAATAAGATAAAAAATAATATTTTAATTCACATTGCAATTAATATATTCCAAAAAGGTTCTTAGTTATTCCACAAAGGATATCATATATTAAATGAGTTGAATTACTTAAAGGGTTAGTAAATGCTAATGGGATCAAAAGGTATTTCTTGAGAAAATAACAATTATCCTAGAAATCATCAGTCCACGGATAGGTGACTCCCTTTTTCATCTATTTAGTTAAATGTAAACATTTTTTGTGATATTTTATATTAAGAATTATATACGACTGAGAATTCATAGAATTAATCTAAACTTATTAATGTTTTAATAAGAAAACATATCAAGGGTAATCACAATTTTATCAAGGTCAAGTACAATGTTATGATGAAATACTATGAAGCTAAGGGACATTTCTGAGATAAACTTGAAAGAACATTTCATGGAATTTATCATTAGGGTATGAAACTATAAATTATTTAAAAAAATATCATGATCATTAAGATCATTAGTTCATTGCTGGAATTTGACCACTAAATGGTCGAGGTAAAATTCAATAGTTTTTCTGAAGAATGTTTCGAAAATATAGTACATGGAATATTGATATTCTCATATGATATTATTCAAACAAAAAGGAAGAAATCAATAATCATATATTTACTATGGTTCCCTAAGGTCAGTGGGATCTTAATATATTAGAATCTACTCATATCTTATTATATATTAATTATCTTTTTATAAACTAAAGTCCTTGAAATCAAGAAATTTCATCAATCCAATGTTATATAATCAAGAGTGATAAATAATATTTTATACAATGATAGTTGAGATCCTAAAAGTTGATAAAAAATAATATTTTACCATTACTACTTCTAATTATACAATTTTGTAATTATATTTCATATATTGAAACTCATGAGTGATGTTAACATTGATAAGCTTATTAGCATCATCTTCAATATTAGAATTATGAGTTGTATGAATTTTTTTGAACACATTATTTCAACCTTGTTGATACACTAGGATTTCCATGTGGGGGTTGACTATATTAGGATCATTTATATTATTTTATTTTCAATTATAGGAAAAAATCTCAGTTTCTCTATAGAAAAATGTTTCATACCTCTGATTCTTCAGAATACCTAAAGATACTAATCAATGTGGGTCATGGAGAATATTTTTTGCCCAAATTTATTTTCATGATCTCATGAATATTAATGGAGAATTTAGTGACATATGCTTCAAATACTTGGATATTACATCATTTTATATCAATATTCATTACATTACAAAAGTACTTTCCCAAGGATCGTAAAAGTTTAGATTCATGGGAATCATGGTACAAGTTATTCAAATTAGGTAAAAGATATTCAACGTCCCCCTTAAAGATCTCCCCCTATAGTACACCTACTTAAAATCATTCTTCAAAACATGGGGAAAGAAAACATAAGAGAGGTTGATATTATATGCTTAGTAAGGTTAAATAAAAGAGATAAGTAAGAATAACATAGAGATAAGTGTATGAGAACATTATAAAAACACTGTAAATCATGCCATCTATAACAAAGAACACAAATATGAATCATGGCATAAATATTGGAATTTTATCATTATTGAATCATAATGGAATCAATACCATCTTCCATAAAATAATAACATAATAATAGTACTTTGAATGGTGTTAGATTAATAATCATATAAAATTAATTTCATATTATTAAAGGAATAATTACAAATCCATCTATGTTGAATGGGTTTACTCCCCAAACCATATTAGTAGTAAATATTCACTCTCATGACCATCAGAGTAGTCAATTCTCGCTCCCAAGACCATCATAGGAAATAAATTCTTTCACTAAATTGAGTTCAATCCGTATTCCAATCATCTATATATCATTAGATATGAATCTTTACCTAACGCATCTGGGGGAGATATAGGTCCCATCCATCTCAAAACGAAATTATACATATGAGTTCCACAAGATCATAAATAATCATATAATAACCCACAAAATAAATGGGTATAATAAGCATGTAATAATATCATAACCTTGGGAAAATATATAGGTTTCATAAACATTTCATTAATGCATAACCCATGTTAAGATGTTGGTTTCATAGACACATAACCTATAATAGAGAAACATGTTTTATAAACATATTACTCGTCCAAGAGAAACAAGTTTCAAAAACATGATACCATAAAAACATGATCCATTAAGATAAATTGTAAGAGTGGATCCCTTTAGTCATATCCCCAAAATGTCAGGCGTAACACAAATTTATTTCATATTATATAGAAAATAAATTTTAAACATCATTTAAAATATTTTTTTGGAAAATTTCCAATCATAATTGAAAAAAATATTTTTAAATCATAAAACACATTGAAAATCATTATAATTAAAAATGACCATGAAAATAGACAAATGAAGCATGGAAAATATTTTAAAACATTTTTCATTAAATGTCTATAAATAAATATTTAAAACATTTAGAAAACATTTTCATTGAAAATATATAAAGGAATCGTGGAATTTTTTTGATTTTTTTCCATGTAAACTTATAAAGTATACCGGAAAAACATTTTGATTTTTTTTCGTGAATCATTATAAAGGAGGCTTGAAATAATTTTGAAACCCATTTTCTTTGACAAAAACCTTGAAATATAATAATTCATTCTATAAAATTTGTGAATAAGGACATCCATTAAAACTTTTATAAGAATATTGAAAACATTTTTTTATAACATTTCACTTTTAAAACAACATTAAAAACAACAATCATTACGAATTTTAATAAGACAATTTTCTATAAAAAAATTATATTATAAACTTTAAACGTAATTATAAAATATATAATGATCATAATGGTGGATAAATCTATATATCCCAAATATTCCTTTTCATTATTAAAAGGTTAGAAAAGTCCCTTGATCAAAAAAAGAAGAAAATGATTATTTTTATACTATTTTTTAAAAGAGATTAAAAATGAGTAAAAATTAATTTTATAGATCAAAGGATATTAGTAGACCATTATTAGAAATTTTTAGAAAACATGGTTTTGAATGAACACAAAGATACAACCAATTAGAGAGATAAAGTTAGTTTTTCTTAAAAACATTTTCTTAATTGTAATAATTAACATAGAGTGGAATCATGGTAACAATAAATAAAAATATCAGGAATAACCATATGATAATAAAATTAATGAGATTTATTGTTATATGGATCATAATATTTCATCAATGGAAGCATAATCGTAAACAATCTCGATAATGATGATATTGTTGCATTAAATTATTACGAAATCAGTAACATTAAATAATAATACCAATGATAGTATGAAATCAAAATAGTCAAAAAATATTATGAAACTAATATGATTCATTGTAAAAAAATTCAATTGGTATTTTATACACCTTGTAAAATATTGTAGTTGTATAACATAATAAGTGAATCAATGAAGGAAAATTGAGACAAAATTACATTAACAATTTGGTATCTTTTGAACCATAAAACCAATGAAAGATATATCATAGAATGGTTATTTAAATACCCCTATATTTAATAATAAAATTAATATAATACATTCCTGATTATTATATTCACCCTATAAAAGAAACAAGTGATGAAAAGGTCTAATGTATCGTAGAAATATATTTGAGACTATAAATCACCGTACTAGTTGTGTAACTTTCAATTCATGAGATCCATGAAAGAATAACATAAATTAGAAAATTGGATACTATTAAATAAATTATATTCATTATATAACATGTCGTATGGTATTATATACCCCACAAACCAAGCATAAGTTGGAAATATAGCATATATCTCACATAAATGAAAGTCAGATGAAAATAACATTACCTTAAGTATTGAATTTAATTATTCTTGTTCAAAAATTCTGTATAATAAATATATGTTTATGATAAATACATGAGAAAAATATATTCCTATATATAATAAAATATATTATTTGGTTATGACATAATATTATCCATTTATTAGTAATATTATGTCAAAGTCATGTTTCAGGTAATAACTGCTGCATTTTTCATTTATGGTTTGACCTGTGATTATTGATCCTATTTCAGAGATTCTGATTTACATATCAAAATAATTTAGAATATGATATAAATATATTATATTTTTACTATATAATTATTTATAATAAAATTAAAATATTGGAATATGAAATGAAATACAAAGTTTACAGAGATGATAGGTCATACGTACACATAATCTATGTTTCCATTTTATTATTGTATTATTAATGAAAAAAATTAATATATATATAATTAAAATAGAATTATAATTTCAGAAATATCAAATATTTTAATAATCCAATCATTAATACATACAATGTAATGCCTTAATGAATCACATAGCTTTATGGTGGTGTTATCAATTCATCCACAAATGATGTTATCAAATTCCAAAATAATGTAAAACATGAAGTGTGTGTTATAAAATTATTCTTGAATAATAAATAAATTATAAATATAATATTTATCATATAAAAATAGTAAATAAATCGTCATTATTTTCCCTAAAAGATAATAATAAAGAAGGAATGTCATCATATTGTGAGGCGACAGTGTGTTGTACACTCAAACGAGGAGTGCATATCCCATTTGATGGAAGAGTGTGTGAGTATAGATCAAGAACTTGACATAAAATATATATGTATAATTATTATACTAAAGCTATTTTATAATCATTAAATAATAATAACTTAGGGTTGGAGAAAAAAATACAAATGTACTTGCGGAAGAATGCTAACTCTTCTCTAGGTAACTCTGTTTGTTTTGCACAGAACGGATTCCTTGGAAGGATTTACTCCCATTTTGGGGCCTCTAGTATGGTAGGAAAAAATCTTTTAGGAGATTTTAATAGGGTTTGGCTAAGACATAGTGATTTAGAGGTGTAAATAAGTGGGGGGAGTTCCTTTTTTAAAGTGTAAGAATTCCATTCATGTAAATATAAAAAACCACACAATATTGATAGGTCTCCATTACATAATGTTCCTCCATTAATGGCTATTTATTTATACAATAGAGGATATGGTCGAAATAATTCCATCCGATTGATTTTGTAAATGTTTTTATTAATTTGACTTCTTAAGATAATGTTTCACCACAAAATAATCTTTTTTTTACCACAATTAATGTAATTATTTTTATTTACATTCACTAATATTTTGGGTCAAAAAATCAGTTAACCTTATTTTACATTATAAATTACTCTTATTCAAAATATGGAATCCATTTTCTCAATTTATAATCATAAAATTTGAAGAAATTAAATTAATATTAATCACATAGATGGGAAGAAACAATGTTTTTTTAAATAAAAAATGTCCAAAATTAAGAATTTTTTATATAAAATTTAAATGTGAAATTGTTTGAAATGTCAAAAATTATATTAATTTATTTATAATTGATCTAAATATACCTGGACACCAATATAAAATTTAATACAACATGATTTTACAAAATATTATTATTAAAATAAATCTAATTTTTGTGTCTAGAATTATTTATTTGAAACACCATGTTATGCTTATGCTACTCAAAACAAAGCTTTAATCATTCTCTATGAAGAATAAGGAGGTAATATTGCATTACACAAAATATTTCATTTCATTGATGGCTTGGGTAACAGGCATGACCATTATTTACAAACAATAATATATTATTAAAAATATTATTTTTTAATATAATTAGATATAACATAGAGATTAAATTGATGATTATTGGATTAACAAAAATGTAAAAATATTTAGTTGAATTCATTTGTTATCTATTAATTAGATATGAACCTAAAAGCTAAATAAATATAAAGGGAATAATTTTATAAAATATTATTTTTATATGGAAAATGTGATTTATCTTAATTACTATTAGTTAATAATATAAATTAAATTTACATGTTATATATTCATCAAAATATTTTTGAAATACATTTAATAGATTTGTTATAGTATGATAAGAACAAACAAAATATAACAGATAAAAAACTATATTTTATTTATGGCACTTTTACTACCTAATAATATGGAAAAATATTTAAATCCATTTTTCACATTTATATATTATATATGTCAAAATAAACATAATATTATATATAGAAACATTAAAATTTTGAAATGGTTAATTTTTTGTATTTTTCCATGATGTTTCGTATTTTGGTGAATAATGTAAAATACCAAATATTAATTCAAAACAAATTTTTCATGTAATTTATTTAAAAGAATAAATTATATTTATTATTAGTTTTAAATATTTATTAGATCAATTTTATAATAATTAATATAATTTAGGTAATTGGAAACAATTTCAATATGAAATTTTATATAAAAACATACCTATATTTTGAATGTTTTTTACTTTAAAAACGTGCATTGTTGTCCTAAAAAGGGGAATAATTTTAAATTATTTTATGCCACTTATGTTATTTGAATATATAAATATTTATTAAATATTTATAATCAGAATAATTTATAATTTCTATTAAGGACAACAAAAATTTGTGCTAAAATACTAGTGTGTGTGATTAAAATTAATTACAATGATTAAGATAAACTTTATCATTACATGTGTCTAATACTTAAACGTATGAAAGAAAATAACCTAGAAACATGACCAAATGGTATTTTCATGAAATTTAAGACCCTATAATCCATTTTACATGCTTAAGTATATTTTTTTAGGTACATGAATTGGGAAAAACATTTGTGTAATTTCCTTTTTTAAAATTTACAAGAGTACCGCTCCTCCTCCACTATAAAAAGGACCCCTCTCCTCCCACTTACGCACAACTAAAAATACAAATTGGATAAAAAATAACTTCCAATATATCTCATAAAAATATCTACCCCCATTCTAGAACCCTTCCCATTTTAATAAATCCATCCAATGAATATCTTTGGTGCACACCAAAAGGTGTTACCTAAAGAAGAGGTAACATCTTTCATCAAGATCATTAGTTTCATTTCCAATATCCACCCCCTAAACTATTCTTATTTCATGAATAAATAATAAAACAATTATCCCAAATATGCTATAATGGTTTTATGTTTAGGGTCAACATGATCTGAAACAAACTTCTATATAATGGTTCACAAACTTACCATTTGTGTACGGTGAACTACATCCTCGTGAAATGATGATTCTTTATTTTTTCATTAATACGTTTCATGGTGGGAAATTATTATAGACACAATGTTTATATATGATATATACGATATTTATTATATCTTTACTCTTCATTATTAATTTTATAAAACATACCTTTATACCTTCCATTTTATGTAAATATGATAACATCTTCTATGGAAGTGTGGACTACCACCTCCTCAAAGGGATGTGATTCATTCGCACTATACACAAAAAAGGTTTCAAGGATTATATTAATAAACCTTTGTTACATATAAGGAATTAATATTCTAATGAAATTTTAATATAAATATGTATCATGTAATTATCACTCTTTTATTATGATAATGAAATTAATGTTTCCTTCATGCATAAGTAAGACCAACCGTCTCCATCAAAAATGAATTTCATATATTCACTCACAATATAATGGATAATTATAAATATATATATACATTATATATATGATATTTAAATCATGGTTTACATTATTTATATTATGAAACTATGATATAATTAATAATAATAAGTGACATGTTAAAACATAGTCGATAAACTATGAAATTAACAAACAAACCAGTGAAAATAACGAAAGAATGTTAACAAATGGTTAATAAGATAAAATAAGATGATCATATTTGATATCATAAATATTAATTTTGTTCTATAATAATTTATTAACACTCTTATAACCAATATAAATGAGTCTAAAAGATGATCATATACATGGAAATTCAAGGTAAGGGTTTTCATCTCAATTTAAATTCCATTGGGACTTATTAGTTATTGAAAACCAATTTACTTTACTGTGGTTTATATGCTGAAATATTTTCATTTAACATAATTAATCACTAACACATAATGGTATTTTATTTTTTCCATGGAAATAACTTACCCAATGAATTTATCTTGATAATTTTGAATTGAAAAAAGATACATTTGCAATCTTACATTCTTTTGTGAATTTTAATTTTCTCCTGAGACAATCAGTTTATTGTAATTACATTTCATTGGGTATTTACACAAATATCCATATTCATGGTTGTTGGATATTATTATTTCAGAAAAAATATACCATATTTACATATTTTGTTCATATTGACAATTTTCTTATTAACTAATAATTATTGATAAATTTATATCTTCTATTAAATACGAGTACATTTTGATAAGGAACATATTTATTTGATATTTGAGGAAATAATTGGAAATTAAATACACATGTTAGGAACTATTTATGAAGAAGAATCTATTGAATGAAATTCCAGGATGTTGTTTAATTAATTTTATTATGTATTATTTAATTTTTTAAATTTCCTATTGTATTATAGGTATCATGTATGTAATATAGTTTTAAAAAACTACTAAACTAATTATTTATTTGGTATTTTATTCCTTGTAATAATGCCAATGTAATAAAATAATTCACTTCCTCCAAGCTTATGGGGTAAGTGCGTTACAGTTGGTATCAAAGGAAGTATAGTAGAAACATTGGAAACTATATTTAGAAAACATAAATTATAGAAACTAACCCTAATATAGTCTTTTATAATAATTATATAATTACATCTTAGAATTTGGTCGAGGTATATATTAGGTGGGTCTTCATAGTATTACATCCCTATCATGATACTATAATAGGATGTGATTCTGGAAGAGTAGTACCTAAGGGTTACAACTCCAAGAATTTGTGTCTGGTTTAACTTAACATAACCTGGTACACAACAATGAGACTTACTATACACCTAGATTGACACTCCTGGGGGATATGGTAAGTATAATTCAAATCTTCTTTACAAACCATTATGATTGATTTGAATGTAAATACACCCCAAAAGAAACCAGTGTATTATTATTCAAATAGTTATAAAAACATATTTCAATTTAATATTGGTGTTTCAATAGTTTTGGGATTATAAATTATGTTATATAATGTTATGATATAATCTATAATATTTTATTATTTATAAATAGTTCCTGGAATGACGAATGATATCAGTAATCATGGAAAATGTTGATATCCCCCTACTATGGAAAATAATGAAATTTTTATAGGAACTGAGAATGTTATGGAAATATTAGGGAAGCCTAATGAGGATATGACCCATAACCATACACAGATGGGGAAACCTATTCCACAATGATATTACCTAATGTTGGATTGCTTAATTTGATTGTGGTTTCCATAATTTAGTGGGACTTCTAACCGAATGGAGGATGAGAAATGGATTGTGTTGTTAATAAATATATTCATGGAATTGGGATGTGGTTAAAAGGGAAAGATTATATTGGAAATATATTTTCTGAAAGGTGATATAGGTCAATGGTTGTCATTGATCTAGAATAGTTGGGAGGAAAATTAAATAGAACACATGGAATAGAGAAATTTTATGGAGACATTCTTCCATATATACATCTGTCATGATAAAAAACTGAGATGAAGGGAAATTTACATTGTTTTAAGAATAAGGAGGAAGAAAGTGTTGCGATATATGAAGATTCCACTATAAGGATATAATGGTATGCTAAAATTTTGTTATACAACATGGTGTAAAACATTGACCACTTCTATGAAGGTCATAATCCAAAACTGTAAAAGGTGATACTATCCCATAATTTTTCATCATATGATGAGATATTTTTATGTGAAATCAAGAAAGAGATGGAATTTTTAAGAATCCATGAATTCAATGGAAACCAATACACAAAGAGGACATCTAAGAATCATGAAAAGGGAATGAGTTAAAAAAGAGGGAAATAAGTTTTTTACAACATTTGATAACTGTGGAATGAATCAACTTGTTAAATGCTTGAAATTATTTGTATTTTTTATATGTTCATAGAAAATGGTCACTTGGAAAATGAATGAAAAGGGGACATGGAAAAATAGTTATTTAGCGCTTCAACTATAAGGATATGGGGCACTATTCAAA
This sequence comes from Viscum album, assembly GCA_963277665.1. Taxonomy (NCBI): domain Eukaryota; kingdom Viridiplantae; phylum Streptophyta; class Magnoliopsida; order Santalales; family Viscaceae; genus Viscum; species Viscum album. The sequence continues at coordinate 1,038,188,948 of OY728123.1, read as the reverse complement.
TTAATGCACCAATATTCAAGTAAATATACCATAGAACAAGATAAGGGATCATGATCAATCACTTTTATTAACATCGATGAATTTGAATAATGAATATAATTATATATTTGGTTATATGAAATATTTTCATAAATTATTTTATGATTTTGTAATCATATAATTTATGAAATAAATTAATATTATATTCTATTAAATTTTCGTTAAGGATTTGAGATCATTTTTTGAATAGTACAGTGAAAATTTATTTACTAGGAAGTAATTTTTTTTATAAAAACATGGTTGAGGGAAATATAAGAATTTATATGTTCCTAATGTTAAGACATTTATGTTTGGATAATGAAATTACTAGTTTATAAAATTTTAATCTTATAAGTGTTTACTACATTGGAACCATGTAATGATTTTTTTACAAAGTATTTACACTATCAATGATGGATTTTACAACAATTGTGGATTTATGGAATATATCCAATAACATGGGTTTTATTTTTAGAATAAAAAAGATGAAACAAATAAAAAAAATTAATTCATTTTATTATCATATTCTCTTTTTTGGTATGTGACAACATCCACTTCATGTTAATTGATAAAATAATTTTGGATGTTCATTGACCATCAATCAAAATTTGATAGATCATAATATATTGAAAAAGATAGTAATTTATTAAATGGTTTAAGTTGAACCCTGAATGTGGTTTTAGGGATCAATGTGTAACTTCACCATATGACGAAACATGTTCTGAGGGAGTATGTAAAAATGGTTCAAGGTATGACAAAAGTATAAGACTATGATTATAGAAACATATCAAGTAATTATATTTATATATACTCTTAGATAGGTAAAAATCATCAAATACAATAAAAAAATATTGAAACAAAATATTTGTCTTGTTATAATTATTTTGATGATATCAATGGACCTTATTCAAACCTCGGGTGTATGGTTTTATTGTCAAAAAATTTTAGCTGAACATGTTATCTATCACTCTTCATCAGATCTTGACTATTGTATTTTTCTTCAAAGCCAATGTTTTTACTAATGATCTTCTATTTGAATGCCTATTTTTTTTTGGAAAAGTTCACATTTTTTATTTATTATTGGAAAGTTGGGATACTAAACCTTTCTACGATGAGTATTTTTGTCAACAGTAGATTATTTCCAAATAGCAACCCATTTATTATCGATATCGAGTTTAAATTGAAAGGACACAATTTTTTTAAGGAATGGAGAACGTAACACCCTATTAATTTACCAAATTTTACTTTCAATATAAAATTATTTTATATTCCAATATTTTTTTACATGAAACACCATGTTAATTTTATGTTATATTAAACAAAGATGTTATATTTCTCAACACAAAACACAATGGTTATATTGTGTTACACACATGACTGACTTTCTTCATTGTCTTGCGTTACACACAATATTGTATTTTAGTAAAAAAATATATAATTAAAAATACTATTAATTAATACTATAATATATAACATAGTTATTATATTTTTTATAATGGGATTAAATAAAATATCAAAAAATATTGTTTAAATCATTAGTAATCTATTAATTATAAATTAACATAGATCCCAATTGAATATAATGGGACTATTTTATAAAAGAATAATTTAATCTGTAAAAGGTTATTTATCTTAATTTCTATTACTGAATGATATTAATTTAGATTTTTATTTTATATTTTCAATCAAATATTTTTGAGATTCATCCCAACTATTTGATAAGCATAATATTATAACTAACACTATATTACACATAATAACCAAAATTATCTTTATTATAGAACATTTTGAACCTTCTATAGAAGAACCAATTTTAAATATATATTTTTTGAAATTTTATAGATTTTAGAGGTAAAAATAATTATTTAAAAGTGAAATATAATAATTAAGCATGGGATTTTTTTTCATTTTTCTATGATGTTTGATTTTTTATTAGAATTTTTAACTACTGAATTATAATTTAATACAAATTTTCATCTAATTTATTTATAAAAATAAATTATATTATTTATTGTTGATAAAGAATAATTAGATCATTTTTTAATCAATCAAATGTAGATTATTTGACAAAATTTCACTTTGAAAATAGGTATAAAAACATGGAAAACATTTGAATGTTTTTACTTTTAAAACATGGAAAGTAGGTGCGTGATCTGATGTATAGGGTTTTTATCCAACCAAGTGTGTCTATATGGGGTGATCCAATGTTTTTCACATAAAAGGTTAATGGTAGTTTGAGGATATGTATAGAACAGTAGAGGTTGAATCAGGCGACAATCAAGAACCATTAAACTCTTATGAGGATTGATGATATGTTTGACCAGTAGAGATGAGCTAGTTTATTCTAAATGGTTGATTCACAGTTTGAATATCAATAATTTTTGGAGAAGGATGCAGATATTTTCAATACTATCATCTAGTTTTGGTATCAGAATATCGATATTAAGTCACACTATTCAGTGTCACGAACACACTATTCATATTCATGGGGATCAAGAATACGATGTTCTATTAGTTCCAGGTTCAATTCATCGTCATATTTATTGATGATAACATGATCTACTTGAGGTCATAGGTGGATCATTATAATCATCTAAGAGGATATTTAATGGTCCTTCGACAACACCATCTAAACTAAAGTGCTCCATGTGTGGGCTTAGGATGTGGTAGGTGCATTTCCTTAGAAATTATCTAATATAGTAGGGTGTGGCAGTGAACCCCTAAAAATAGAGGTAGTTGTTTCTTGGAAAGCACTCAAGGACATATAATAGGATCACAAATTCATTTCTCTCATAGTCTATTGTCATGGGTTTTAACTGATATCTCTTGAGTTGTCAATTTTCAAACCACATTGGATCTGAATGGTTATGATTGTGTGTTGAGTAATCAATGCAAGGTAGTGTTAGGTTATCTGAAAGAAAATATGATCAGTGCTCTAGTTTTTCAGTTTCGTAAGGAGTGTGTCATTTGATGTATTTAGGGATTCGTACTATCCAAGATTTGGATGAAAATTGATATAATATATAGAGATGGTCTCTTATGGGTCAAGGAAGTTACATTAGCATGATTGTAACAATTCCACCCATGATATAAAGTTGGTAGAAGTTGTGTTTGCACTAATGTTGTGGAGAAATTACCTCATCAGTGAGCACTCTTCGGTTTTCACATACCACAAGATCTAATAAATATATTATATCTCTAGAATAATTGAATCTATGTGAGTGGATGTGGATAGAGTTTCGTTAGGATTATTAATTTTAAATATATTGCACCCTAGAATAGTGGAATGTGGTCGACTATTGGTTGATCTAGAAGTCCTCGTGATTTTTTTGGAGAATCTGCTATTATTTGGAAAGGGATGAAGGAGCTTATAGAGATAAATTTCGATGATGGAGACATTAGTGGATGTGGTTTACTTTATCATATGACTATAAAATCATAAATTACAGAGTTACTGGAGAAGTATTAGTGGGGATACATATAGGATTAGGTGATGTGTGATCATGTTTTCCATGGTGATTCTCTATAGGGATAGTTCGAGGGTGATTAGAACCGGGCATTGTTTTTTGGGGAGTTTTTTGTTCCACAGGTGATTCATGATGAAGTTCCCCGCGAGTTTAATTGATCACCTTTCCTGGTATATCCAAATGTTTCAAAGATGTATCATGTCTTTAAGAGATATATTTGGTGGCTAGTGTTGAAACGGTATCTGAAAGTGTTTGTGGAGAGGTGAGAGGTTTTTCCGTAGGTGAAAGTAGAGCACTATTTTTTTAGGGTTTGTTATAGTCCTAAAATACTCATGAGAGGAAATTGGAGTTTGTAACAATTTACTTATTCACAAAGCTACCCAGATATCTAGGATGTTTTTATGCAATATAGGTATTAGTGGACCAATTGATGATATGAACTCAGTAATTTTGGAGATGTATGAGCTGAGTACCATGGAATTCTATGGGAGAATTTATATGGATGATATGGTTTGGATTAATTTGGTACTGAGGACCATCATATCAAATCATTATACTCAATTTACCTCATGATTCTAATGGGAATTTTATCATCCTTTTGTCTCCTAGTTGTTCCTTAGAAGATTTTTCACCCTTGGATAGATGAGAAGTTAGAGCAGACCATCCTAATACTGAAGGATATGTTGTGGACCTGCCTCTTTAACATTAGTGGATTGTGGGTAAGAAATTTTTTTTTAGTTCAGTTTTAATAGAAACTTTATGTTACTTTTCTATTGGCATGGCCCCATTTGAGGTGTTGTATGAATGACCAAGTCATTCTCTATTGTGCTGGCCCGTAGTTGGAGATTCAGTATTTCTTTGTCTTAATGGGATGTAGGTAACAACCAAGAAAATTTAGATCATTCAATAGAGGATGATGGCATATTAGAACCATTAGGAGGTATTTGAAGATAATTGGTGGAATTCCAAGGAGATTCATGTTAGAGACCATGTTTTCTTGATATTCTCCCCTTGAATTCAGATATGGAGGTTTGGTTGAGGAGAAAGATTTATCCTTGGATTCTTGGGCCCATTTAATTGTTTGGGAATGTTTTTTAGGTGGTGCATCATTGAGAGTTTCCACCATAGTTGGAGATGATACACACCATCTTCTATGTGTCTCGGATTTATCAGTATATTCACAATGAATCCCACATCATTGACCAATAAGAGGTGTATATCAAGGATGATAAAATATTTTTAGAGAGGCATGTAGATATCCATGAATATCAAGAGAGGGTGATGTGTCGATTAAACATCATATTGGTTCATGTTTTATGGAGGAACTATGTCCTTGGGGAGAGTACATGGGAGTGAGAGATGTAGATGTGTTCCTAGAATTCAGACCTTTATGGAGTTTTTATTTTTTACATTATTTTTTAATGATGGGATATTGGATCTTGACATGTCATGAGATCCATTTTTTCCATGATGTGTGATAATGATCCCTACATAGGAAGAAGGTAATAATTCCTTCCTAATAATTATTTCTTATTCCTTGACATGATTAAAACCATATCGGTGAGTCAGTTATACATAAATAAGATATTATCCATACATGGAATGTGGGATTCCATGTTTTTGGTTCACTATCTAGTTCTTGTGTTGGTTGTGGTTGTGGGTAGTTTGGACTATATGGAGGTTCGTATGTTGAAGTGGATAGTAGTGTCAAAAGTGGTAGAATGTGGTTTGTACCAGATGTGTGGTTTTGTGCCTGATGAGAGGTTTTGGTGTGGTTTTTCAGTGAAGTGGTTGTGTGGGATGTTTCATTGGTCATTTAGTTGGAATTTTTTATTGGAGGAATTTTACAATTAATGATATCCTTGAGAGGTGTCTCACAGAGAGGTTTTTCTAACCCCTTTCCTTTTTGAATTTGGTTTTGATTATAGTGAGTGATAATATTTTCAGAAGTTTCTAATATAAAATTCTATTCCTTCACAAACTATTACTTTTCTAGTTTGATGGTTTGACAAACAACATAGGTATATAGAGGAGGATTGGTGTAGTTGGAGCTGTCATAGATCTTTTACACAATAAATTAAGAGTTTACAATATAAGTATTTGTTTTCAAACATTCCAAGCTACGAGTAATGAATTTTATGTGATAAGGGGATACCACATGAGATGGGTTAATGAAATTATTGAGGAACTTATTACATAAGATAATTAATCCCTAGACACTACGTTTTTCAGTGGAAGATGTGGATTCGATAGTTTTATAGCCTAAATGATGGTTTTACGGTTTATGTTTTTGGAGTTATTAAACTTATGACAAAAATGTGGGATTTACATCATACGTTAGGAGAATTATAGCCGTTGTATAATTTTTATTAATCTGATTCTTCTATTATTCATTTTTGGGTAAAATATATATGATTTTTGGAAATATTTTAGGACAATGCCTTTTTCTTTGGTACATAGGTTCTGATGATCAAGATATAGTTACTTTGGGATGATCAAGCATTTTATTTTATATTTTTTGTTTTCAACTTATTTTTTGTTTTCCAGATGGTTCATGATGAGATTATAATGCTTCTTCAAGGTAGAAAATTCTTATTCCCTCTCATTTTATGTGATATGTTTTAGATTATCATTATTTTTCTTTCATTAACATTTATTGAAAGGGTTGAAACAATAATGACATTTAATTTTCATAATTGACATTGATGGTTGTGGGGAGATAATGGTTGCTTTATTGAATTGATATATATTTTTGATGACATTGTTCAAGCTTGTAGAAAATATTGTAAATAATGGTAAAGTGAAGCATTGGTTGTAGTGTAGATGATATATGGTAATAACCTTGAAATTTTTTTTTATGAGTGTACCATGAATAAAATGAAAAAAATATACATTTTTATAATAAATTTGTTTCCCATGAAATCCTGACATTAGTAAAAATACCCAGTATAAATAAAAAAGGATTGAAATGAAATACCTAGAATAATCATGTATGTTTGGATATGTGATCTTGTGTGTTAATGTGGTCATTATGTTGACATGTGTGGTTTGGGATATTATAATCTGGTGGTGATGAACGACTAGGATTTGTAGTGTTAATGGTTGTGATGGGACGCGGTTGCTTGGATTGGATGTGATGTGCCCAGTTGTCTGATGTGGTGTGTAGTGGATATTATGTGGGTAGTTTTATGATGTGTGGTATAGATATTGTGGTTCCCTATGGAAATGATGAGTGGTGGTGATGTTTGGGGGAAATGTGTGGTGGGGATGGGTGGTTATTGTGTTCAATGTTTATGTTGTGAGATGTGGCTGGGATGAACGATTTTGTGTTATAGTTATGATTTTTCATGAGAAATATGGCATGGTGATTATGTTTTGATGTTTTCTATTGGGGTGATGTTTATATTATTTGGTCCAGTTTTTGGTATGGCATGGGTGTTCCTTTTTCCCATTTATCCATGGAAGTATTATATATGATGAAATGATATAACATAGGATGGTAAATGAATAAAAAATGAGATGATATTTGATTTGTTGTAAATGGATAAAATTAATTGAATGATAGATAACATGTGTAAATTTGAATTATGTGGATTAATAATGAATGTCAGTAAACAACATTGGATATCCTAATGAACACTCATAGGCTATAGGTTCCCCATTTTATCCTCAAATACCAGGCAAGTGGTGATTTAGATAATTGGATATCCCCTCCTCCCCATTCTTCATTCATCAGTGGTGGGGAGGTGTATACGTGTGAGGTGTGTAGTGATGGACAAATTATTTTTAGTCAAGATTTGATGTTAAGTTATTGACGATTTTTTTTGGGTGAGATATGATATGTAGTGATGGCCTAAGTGTTTTTATGAGAAGTGAAATACGATGGGGTTTTGTTGTGATGTGATTTTTGGTAGGGGTTATTCATAGTAGGCAGAGGGAATGAGGTTTACTTCCTTCACATTCATGATACCCTACTACTGTAGCTATGAGAATAGAAGATATATATTCCCCAGGTGTCTTTGGATGAGACATGTTGTAGTGATTCGTTATTCTAGAAGAAGATAATAGACATTACAAGGTTACGGTAGGTAGGGATATGTATTGACCCTCATCATAGATGACACATCTGTCTCCAAGTGAGACCTGATGTTATGTGGATTGTAATGCGATATGTATGGAACAGATATTAGAATAAGTCATTTGAAACTGGTTTATGAGAGAGGAAAATATGTACGGAAGAACCTATGGGTAACCTTCCTTCATTATGATATCATATCTATATTATTATATTGCTTTCTTGATTTCGTGAGAGTGCAATAATGAGGATTTTTACTTATTAGTTGACATGTATATGTTATTTTTTCATTCTATTCATAATTCACTTGCATATTAGCATTCTCTTTTCTAATGTGCACTTGACTCCTTAGTTATGTACCTTCTGGGTATATCAATTTTGAAAACCCAATGTATATAAACTATTTTCACTTTTTCAGGAGGACTTTGGGGACCAAGATAGAAATTACTAGATTGGTTGAAGCTTTTGTTGAGTGGAATCCATAAAGTTGTCTTTTGGTATATATTGGACAATTTTATATGCAACAGTTTTACATTATTCATGCATTGTAGGATGGTTTTTGTTTTACCATTATATTATCAAAAGTTGTTATTTGGTGGGTTATTATAAAATTTCCTAATCCTATTTCATTTTTTGAGGGTAATGCATCCAGTACATTGGTTTTTTTTACCCTTAGGGAGAGTGGCCAACCAGGGGCCTACTGGAGGCATGAATCAATGGTCATCATCTCTCTTCCTTCATTATACCATCATTTTAGGGATGGGGTCATGGCATGATTTCTGAAAAAGTGATACATGTGGATATCCCTTGGTTGGAGACCAATGTATGCATCAATGTTAATTTTTATGGTAACTTTCAAGTGTTTCTAATCGTAATGATAATCAACAGTTTGGAATTTATAGATCCCAATGGGAAAATCCTACACTATGTTAGTTCAAGGTGAAAACTATTATGAAAATGGTTAATTTCCCTAGTAATATAATGAGAGAATCACTTTTATACAAAACTATTATATCATGAGTTATGTATTCATAGAGAATTAAAAAACCATTTTAAATTTAAATCTATGAAGAATGATGAGATTAGGGGTTTTCATACATGGTGTGGTGGTTGATACTTCTAACATTGGAATCTATGTCTTCTCTATGTAAGAGGTTTTTTAAAGAGTTTCTGGGTTTTGATCACATTTGATTAGCATGTGTTATCCTAGGGACTGGATCTATTAGCGAAGGGTTATCGAAATGATCAATACATTAAAAAAAGTTATTTTGTAAGATTGGGAAACCTGAAGGGTAGTGGTGTGATGTTGAAGAGTTCGATGAGGTTTGTGTTATTCTGTATGTGCTCATCAATAACATCTAGAAAACTATGATGACAACAAAACCAATTTATCTTTGATAGTGGATGAGAAAATTTTCTTTAATTAGATGCGGATAAAATAATCCAATGGTTTTTTTCTAGGATGTTGAGGAATGAAGAATAATTTTTTCCTTTGTGTTGAATTCTAGATATATTGGTTTATGTGAATTGTAAGAAGGAGAAGACATTTAAGATGAAGTCGATCTAGAGGAAAATGCTTTTTTAAGTTTTCTATAGGAAAATATTTGGGAATTTATCAGTGTTCGGGTTCTATATAGATGCGATGGGAACATATAAAAACCATCATTAATGATTTTAAAGGTGAGGAGAAAATCATTATCATTTGTGAAAACCTTATCGAAAAACCACGCCAAAGAGGATGTCAATAGATCATTGGATTTTTTTATCAAATATAGATGGGTGAACATTAAGTATAAGTTTGTAAAAATATTTTCATTGAGTGTTATTATTTTCCCACAATGGTTTTTTAGATGAACTAGATTCATTAGTCATGGTTATGGTAAGCGATTTCATGTTCCTGGGCAGTGGTGTATTGGGATTACTTTGGGAGATACCCCAAGGGAAAAGGAAGTGTGTGTGAGGGTGTAATATTTTTTTGGATGTTGTTTAATGAGGTTCTTAGATTATATGCACTAGTTATTTCTTTTTCGGGTATAGAAATAGTTAAATATGTGGAGGGTGTAGTGACCTGGATTTTTCTCAGTTGATAAATATCTCAATTTCGAATTTCAAAGTCCCAAGACCTCTCTATGGGTAAAATGGTAAATTTTTTCTACCACAACACCTTATAAATTTTATCCAATAGTTTTCATATTATTATAGTGTCTTGTATATCTGTAGAAATATTTTTTTCTAATTTTCATGATATTTTCATTTAAATGGATTTTTAATGATATTAATTAAATGAATACATCATCCTTTGTTGGATGGTGAGGTATTACTAACCCTATAATTTATTTGAACATCTAAAATATTCCTATAATTATTTATGGTTGTTCACTTGGCCATTTTGGAGTTGTGGATTGCCCTTGGGATCAAAAATATTATATTACAAATGATATGTTATGTTTAATCTAGACACAATAATTTATGATGAATTGTTTATATATCCTAAATAGAATATATGACTAGAAAAATGATTCATGGGTTGCCTCCAAAATTAAGTATTTACCCTATGGAATGTGTAATATGGGATTTCACCTAAGGCCCTTGTGTTGAACCATCAATAGTGATAATTATTTAAAAATATTAAATTTTCTTTAATTTTTTTTCTTGAAAACCCTTATAATAACATATGAAACCAAAAATTATATTTCTATATAGGTTTATTCATAAAATTTATTGACATAAACTCCAGAGAGAGGGATATCATGGGGTATTGGAGATACTCTCTCTCAGGAAGCCACCTAATTGTTGCGACAGATGATAGAAATCATATTTCTATCAACATTAATGATCAGATAATGTGGAAATTTTGAACAGAATCATATAAATGAACATGGATTAAAGTGAAAAAGATTTTCCAATTAGTGATGGATATTTAGATCTAATTTCTACTCAATTATTTATGATTCATGATGGATATTATCCTATTAAATCTCTATCATCCTTTTGGAAACATGATTTCATATTTTTCATCCATTTTTATTCTATAATGTAAGGGTTGTGAAATCCCAAGGTCATAGTTTTTTAATATTTTATTTCATTCTATTATTTCATGTTCCCATTGGTGAGTGGAATAATGGGTTCATGTCCTAGGATTTAACCCCCTATGTGATTTAAACTATGGTTAAAATTTTTATTCTTATTATTTATCATTGATTACTAGATGATAAAATATATTCAGGAATGATGGGTGATATTTATGCATCATAGAATGGTGGTGCAATTATATCCTACCACATGATAGTGGATGATGATAGTGCGATTTAAGGTTAATGCGATATGTGGTTGTAGTTGTATCAATGGGTGAATATGGTAAACAATGGTGGAGTATGGGGTTGAAATAAAACTACACCATATAATGTATTGGACATGAACATTATGTTTTATAGGCCACTAAACCAACATGTTATTTGATATTTCCCTAAACCATGTTGGGGGATAGCCAACCACAACATACCATGATCACAACCATGACATGTCGTGACATTAGGCAGGCCCTACTAGTGGTCCAGGTAGGAACACTTGGTGGGGTCTCACTCATATGACTTGGGAATCATTCACATGTTAAATTCATATCCCAAAAACATCTAGTGTCCCACATAGTGCACCTAGAGGACATTACAAGGACAAAAAATTCCCTCAAGGGGAATTTTTAATGACTTTCTCTTGATGTGTTGGTTTTGATAAAATGTATAGACAATCATGAGATTTTTCAATATAGATTTTGATAATTTTCTCAAGTCTAGATAGGTTGTTTTTGGATTTAGTTCCTTTGGTTCTGTGACTGGGATCAAATGTGAAATCCACTGTGTATAGGGGTCAAGAACCTCACCCTAATTAGTTGTATTATACTCTCATATGTTTTTTTCTCCTCTAATATATAATGTTATACTATTATCCATTTTTAATACGACATATTATGTGAAACTCTCATATTTAATGTTACACATTATGTGACACAAGTTCTATATATATGGATTTTGGCCCTCCCTTATAGACAATTTTCCATTTAATATTTCATGAGACCTCCATTTTAGCTTTAGTGGGGTGATGTATATTTCATGTTAGAATTAAGGCTAAAATCATTGGTTTCATTACATCCTTGGTTAACTTTCGTACATGGTGGATTTCTGGGCCCCTATGTGTTTCTAGAGTAGTAATAGAAGAAAATATTGTGTGGTACTCACATGATTGATCAATAAATTATTTGGTAAGTAAAAATTCATCCAATATGGAATATAGTGAAGAAGTGAATGTTTAAGGGATTGATAAAATCAGATACATTTTTACTGGTGGATCCATAGGAACCACTTGGAAACATTTCAGATGTGATGTATGGTTGAGATATCAAATTTAGACTTTTTGGGATATTTAATTATCATTACATTGATTATTCCTTTTTATGTGTGACCTTTGAGATTTTTAACAGAGACAACCTATATTTCTTGTATCATTACTAATTATAGATATAGAGCATATCTTAATCTTTTAATGTATTCCACTTGGTTATCCTCTCATTATATGGGTGTTGATATGGCTTGTTTCTTATTTTTCCTTTGTGGTTTTCAAAAATCCTACTGAGTATTTTTATTCTCACCCTTTCATTGGAATTATGGCGAACTATTTATTGTATGTGAAAACAAATCGAATAAAAAAATGGTCTTGGTGAGTGTGCAGTTGATTTTAATTTTTTAGAGATGACACCCAACGATACTAGGTAATGATTGGTGGTGCATGATGGAGCATGTCAGTTTGTGATGATGGTGGTGATTATTGTGACGGTGACTAATCACAGAGTAAGAATATTGTGGAGGATATTTCAAGAGTATAATTTCTATTATAATTTGAGGATTTTAAAATTCAATGTTCATTGGTATGTGATTATATGTAGTGGTTCTTTTATTTATTATTCGTGTCTGTGTTTTTGACAGATCAGTTGTTTATATATTTTCTCATGATGTCTACATTTATCTTATGAATTGGATATATATTTCTGTTGTAGGATGATATAGGTTGAGGCCTCCTATATTGTGTGATACACATTCTTATTTCTAGTCACCAACCCTTTTCATATTTGAGGTGGGATTGGGGAGGTACACTCAATGTACAGTCATCCCATCCATGGAAATTTTTGTTTGGTCCATGTCATCTGACACCATAGGGGAATGATTTAAATTATTTATCAAGAAAGTTGAAGATAATTACAACAAAAAAAAATATCATAAAAATTATATCATCATAAAAGTAAATAGTAGGTCCCAACAAGTGAATCTAGTTACACCACCTTCCTATATTTGTGCAGGGAATCCCCTTTTGATTTGGTCTTTATGGGTATATTCTCACTTGGTCAATGGTGTCCATTGACATAAATCATACTTTCGAGAAACAATGCTAACTTCAGAAAACACCATGAGTTATACTATTATATCCTTTTGAATAACCCTTACAAATCCCTTTTAAAAGTCTAGGACACCATTAATAAATTTAGAATTTACTCTTACACAATTCTATTTAATCTATAAATTTACTCCCTCTTGTCTCCTCTCTGTCATTATACTTTTTATACTTATATATGACCTTCTTTTTGAATCCCTAATTCCATAAATCTATATATGATCATGAAACTCCAACTTAATAATCTTGTTTTGGATACTGGACATCCAGAATCACTCCTTCCAAATGATCCAACACTTAGCTAAAAAATGGGTTTCAAAGGGTTTAACCCAACATAATTACCATGAGAATTTTGTGTGTTTTATTTTCCATGTATTAATCAATTAAATAATCCTTTTGTTCTCTCCATATTATTTTACATATTTAATCAAGATTTACTAGTTTCTCATAGTTATTTTAGAGAACTATATCTTTGTGTTAAGTGATTTATATCAATCCATGGACAAGCATTGGGTGGATAATCTGTTGTCCATTTCATGCGATCTTTCTTAATAACTGATCCAAGAAAAAAATAACCATATTCGATGAAAGGTATAAAATATTTATTTTGTTTATAGTTGGTTTCTATTTAACAAAGAAATATGATCTTGGAAAGAGGGTTATATTATATTCATCAGTGTTGAACAGCAATTCTTTGAACCATAAGAACCCTTCATTATTATAAAACATTACCATTCTCCATGATTTTAAAAATCATGTTTGAGAATAAATGAATAATGGTATTTTATTGTATCCTGTATTAGTTATTGTTAAAAAGAATATAAATTTTATACTACGGAAACTCTTACAATAGAGGACATCCTAAGGCAGAATCTAAAATTTATATTATGGTTTGGTTTATTACATGGTATGTCAAAATCTAAAATATTCTCATAGTATATGATATTGAATATCATAAATGGATACTAAAATGAAATCCTTCTAGTTTAAAAATATCATGACAGCTGATATGAGATTTAATATAGGGAACTCACATTGTTCCATGCATGTCAAACAGAGTATTGTATCGCATTAACAATATCGATACCCATCATAAATTATGAAATCCTAAGCAGTAAAAGGAGATATTGCAGACTTGGATTATCTATCATGAATATATGATAGATATTATAATAAGTCACACATTACAATATAAGATTCATAATAATATAAAATATATATAGACGAATTTTTTATTGTTTTCAATTATGAATTTAATATAATAATTTTTTAATAGATTTTAAATTATAATAAGTTATTGTAATTTATTTGTTTCATTTATAAAGTTTTTATAAATAAATTAATTATTAAATGTCTGTTATTAATTATTAAATGTATATGAATCATTTACTAAATAAATATCCATTATATTAGATACATTTTGAATTTATATGTAATTGATTATAACTTATATATTAATGGATTATATAGAAATTAAATTTGTAATATATAAATTGTTTATAAATTACAAAAAATAGAAAATTATATAAGAGTTTATATTTAATATAATGAATTTTTTTGGGGACACGACCCACTAGGGCTTTCCTACCCAGAAGGAATCCAGTCCATGAGATCCCCAAGTTTTCCTCTAATTGGATAGGGTTAAAAAATTCCAATTGAGGCATAATTGTAATGGGAAGCCTTTACCTAATGTACCTGTACACTCACCCCCAACAGTCTCCATGAAAAATTGATGAGGATTAACAAAAACACTATAAAATCACGATTAAAACCATGAATGTAATAAACCCTAGGTAATATAATAGAGTATGATAATATAAAACAAAGGGTATGGGTAAAAAAATACATTACAAACAATAAATGTGGTCCCAATAAGACATCAACTGGAATGACAAAAAAATGAGTGAGATTGGATCATAATCACCAAGAACGACCATCTTATTCATTTAATATACATAGTATCATTAAGATTAACCGATTTTATAGCTTATCATCAAATCAACCTTATTATACTAGAAACATTAAGGAAACATTCATGCATGGGTAAGTGTATACATACCAATGTTAGCTCAACCCAAAGAAAGAGTGAAATGAATCCCTATATATATATTCAAAATGAAACCCAAAAATTTGAGAAAGGGTATCTCCATATCCCCAGACCATCCCAACATGACGAGTCTACCTACAGCTCCAAAGGTCCATCAGTAATGCCAATCATCATACGTATCTATTTGGGAAATCCATGGGGACGACTCACACCTAGCTACTAATCCATATCCCTAAGGGGAACAACGTACCATAGAGGAAACAATAATTTGTTCAATAATTGGGTTTAACTCAATAGGTAGAGGACCAAATCCATATATCTATAGGGGAACCATAGAGTAGACAGATATATGGAGGACCCATAACCTAGTATGATAATAGAGTGAAGCATGGAAGGTATAGTAACTAAATATTGGTGTGTTAGGGGGGTTACCAATCAATAAAATAGATGGGAATATGTGGGGCCCATGCCTGGGGTTGTCAAGGGGGTTTCTAACCCTAGAATATATTGGATGGTCATTCCCTAACCACCACCATTATCTAGAATCTCTTAATGTATAATCATTCCTTGAAATCCTCTCATAATACCACGTAATCCAAAAATAAGAACATCATCTCCTTCTCCATGGGAAAAACTAACGATAAGATACTTTGATTAAAAAATCTTAGTCTCTAATAAATATACATGATAAGAATATGTATCTCGGGTAATATACAACATGTTTGGGGGGTCCAAATGGTGTGTGTGCTCACCTCGCTAAATAGTAGTGTTTTTCCTTTGACTTGGATTGTAAAGCCATTAAATAGCACAGAGTGTGTCCACATGGAACATCATGTGTATGTCCACCAAAGGTCATTAACAAGTACACCTAGCATAAAACACGACTAGATAACTACTGACACACGACATGTTAGAAAAGAAACATGGTGTGTATGTATGCTCAGGGTCCTGGGGTTTGTACAACTGTCACACTGATTGTATATTTGGGTAAATTTATACAACATGTGGGATCATCCACATGATGTGTGATCCCTAACATGTATGAAAACCCAATACTCAATAGAAACTAATGAAAAAGGTGTGTTTTCTTCTACACTACATGTTGTGAAGTCATGTTTTCGGTGAACAATGATATCCTCCTAGAAATTTCCCAATCATCCTTATCCACCATAAAATAATCCATTTTACTACCCAAAATAAAAGAGTAATTCCTCTGGGCATTTATTCATGGCCACATAGTTACTGAAAATATTTTTCTATTCATTGATTGATGAACTACACGTGTCCCATCACACCTTCTATTGTCATTGAACATGAGATCAAATTTCCAAGATGTATCACCCATAAAGAATCCCAATTCATCGAAAACCTCCATCCCAATATGGATTGTCCAATCCAATATGATCTTGTTGGTTAAATGGCACTCAAACATTACCAACAGTGACAAATCATGAACCTATTGGTCAACGGTGAAAAATTAAGACCAATGGGGAGAAATGGACATTAAAAGGTATACGAATTATTGACTAAGAGTTCATATCCAATGATCAAATAATAGGGATAAAAATGGGTGTTATTAGTGGAAAATATATTAATTAATTTAAACAACATTATTTATCTAAATGGGATCATGAAAAGTGTCAGAAATCATTGATCAAGAAGAAGAGAGTTAAGCCCATTATAAATATTTCTTGGAAAAGGGTGAAAGAAAAAAATGATGAGTTACACCATGAAAAGTATTGATCATTGGTGAAGAAAATGGTCACTAGTGATGTAAAAGACTCATTTTGTTTTCTACCTCATGACCATCCTTGATTCGATCATTTTTCATTATTCATCAAAATCATCAAATGTCGAACCCTAATTTTTGTCCTCTCAATTTCTCCTAGGGTTATGAGGAAAACCCTAGTGGTTTTTTTAATTGGCTATTCAAATAGGAATTATGGTCCTGGGATTTTAAAATATATTAAATAAAAATTTATTTATTTCAATTAAATTCACATACTCGACTTATATCATTAGAACATCTAAGGCCAACCTACCATAGGTCTCACTAAGGGATGACCCCATGTTCTCAAATCAACAATGGTCTTAGATTTTACATATGTTTCCCAAAATAATGTAAAAAAAAGAAACCCTGAAATGATTCAAAAATGTGGATTAAAATATGATAAATTTTTTAATATAATAATATCTGGCTTCGTAGACACAAAAATTCCAATAAAACAAGAGATTTTAAATTCTTCCCCCACATGAACATTAACCCTAAACTGATCAATCTAAATGAATACGTGGTGTTTAAAATATGACATTTTGACCACACAGTCCTTGAAACACTCCTGTATACTCCTATTCTACCAATGCATAAAAACCAAGGGTAAAATCAATCCACAAATGATTTTATCTTTAGTATTTCAGATTTCCACTAGGTATTCCATGAAGGTGGATCCATTATTGATGTCCAGCACATCCTAGTCATTAATGTGTGTAGGGTGGTTCACATATCTCTTTGGCTATGAAATATGGAATATTTTATTTAAGCAATACAACTATAGTGTTATGGCTAGGAAGGAGTTAAATTATGACACCTTTATAAGATATTGAAGGGACCAGCAAACCTTGGGGATTTCTAGCCTCATAAAACATACATATGAAATGCTCATCATGGGGAGACATTTAGGAAAACATGGTCACCCTAATCAATCTCCAAGGGCTATTAAGTTGATCACCGTAAGATTTATCTTTTTATTAGGCTATCTTAATATGCTCAGAGAACACCTGAATTTCCTTTTTCACAGCATGTACCATCTCATTACCAACTATAGATGTCCCACATATCATAATACAACATAATGTTGACCTGTATGGATTCAAAAGGTTTAATTTTGTTAGTAGAGAGATAGATTTTATTAGTTTTAAAATATACCAATGCAATGCAATCCTTATACACTTGGATGAAGTCCAACAAATATTCCCTCAACATATCATGTATCACCCTTATGTACAACCAATGGGGAAGTGTGAAACATACCCCTCACTTACTCTCACAATGTGACAGGAACCCATGTCCATCCATGGAAAATGATATTGTCCTCCCCTACTTTAGAGAGCCAATCTGATGAATCTCATAAGTATATATCATCACAAAGGAACTCTCCGTTAATGTATCCCAACAGATTCCCTCTCACATGGTGAATAATATAGGGATTCAACAACATTAATAAAAGAAAAATACCACTAATCTATTTTGTCTGGGTCAATTGTAATGAAGAAAACTTCTTAGATTCCTCCTCCACTAAGGAGAATCTAACATCCTTATAAGGGAATATTCCATAATGTTTTCCTTCTTGGAGTATAAAATATCTAAATGATATAGTCCCTTAAGAACAAAAACTATCTTCTCTATCTAAATCTCTCTATGTTAAGATATACATGAGACTCTGTTTGTCTGAGTATACAAAAAAACACACAACCAGAAGACAGTTCCTCTAAACCTCCAATGAAAAGGCTACCACTATAAACTCTAGTTCATGATTAAAGTTGTATTATCTGTTGGGTTTAAACAACCTAAATCCATATGTGATCACATCCATCTAATGAATCAACACATAACTAAGTCTAGTACAAGATACATCGTGAAACAATACATAATCCACGACCTCCTCCAATATTCTCAATAGTGGTGCATTGTTAAGGCACTGCCTCACCTCCTAGACGTCTATCTAACATAGATAGGTCTAGTTAAATGGATTCAATTTCCATATCACATCCTTTATATGGTATTAAATCCTATATAATTCAAAAAAACCTTAAATAATAACCCCAATCCATGGAAACTCTACACCTCTAATACAATCGTGGATGGATTCCCAGAAATTACTATATTAGTATTCTTTAGGTCCATAGTGAAAACATGATTAAAAATTTACATCCCCTAAAATGAAAACATCATGGATTTAGAACCAATACTTTGATATTTTATAAAAAAGATGGTTCTCCCAGTGTATGTATAATACAAATATAAATTTCTATTTGTGTTACTCCACTAGAATACTGTAAATGAGTATGTCAGTAATGAAGACAACCTCATATCAATCCAAGTATGGTTTAATTATCTAGTTTATCAAATCAGAAAATACTTCGTGGTAGTTTCCACACTGAAAGGAATCACATGGAACTCATAGTGGTTGTATAAAATCATGTTGTTATTTTTGTAAAATTCGCCTCATGAACCCTCAAATGGTGGTAGTTAGACCTGAGATAATTCTTCGATAACCAAATCACACCATTGACCTTAAAAAAGAGGTTTTAAACCATTAGAAAGAGGTACATTTTCATTATTTTTACCTTGATCACATTATGATAATAAATAAAAGGCCTTTATATCTCAAATGCTTGTTTCATAAAATAAAACTAGATCTTCCAAGAGGGAAACACTAGGTATGATAAATACCTTCTATCAAAGGTTATCCAAATGCACTCGTAGCTCTCAGATCATAGTGTGGTCCACCACAATTCAACAGAGGATATATATGTAGTTCTAGGGTTCATGTAAATATAAAATTCCCACCCCCACATTCGTTATAGTCCTCGAATATCCTCAAAGACGATATCCATATTATCATCCACCAATGAAGGAATCTAGATCACTGAAGGTCCTTACAAAACATG
Source organism: Viscum album (assembly GCA_963277665.1). NCBI lineage: Eukaryota > Viridiplantae > Streptophyta > Magnoliopsida > Santalales > Viscaceae > Viscum > Viscum album. Next base: position 1,038,169,231 of record OY728123.1, on the reverse strand, counting down.
GTCTAAGCTCCCAATTTTATGGGTGATGGGTTTCATATTCTTTCCCACAAGACCCACCCACTCCACCATTATATCTCTCTCACATAAAAAGGAGAATCTCATCTATTCAACCAGAAGCAGTCTAAATGGCCTATGATGAAATTCAATCTGAGTCTAAACCATGTGAAATGAATCCATACCCACGTTGACATCATAATATTTCAACATTATGACCCCAAGGCCCTATGAGAAACTCTCTCCAATAAGCACCATCTCACACGGAAGGAATATAAGCGATAGCAATGAAGTGTTCCCTGTAGAAACCTACAGCTAAAGCATTTTGGTTAAAAATAGAACTAGAATATCTAGATATCACACATGGTATATGAGCATGAAGGAATGAATGACAATCAAATTTACAAATACTATAATAAGAGTATAATAAACACAAATTATACCTCATATTATCTTTTTTGTAGCATGTTCATAATCCAAAATGGATATAAACTGCAAGAGGCCATAACCACTAGCTCCTTGAGCCTAACATGGGATTGCTGGTGGTGGTGGTGGTAGTATTTCATGGGGTCATCCACAACTGTAAACTCCTCCCTCCAATTCTATTGATCCTCCTCATCTAGAACCAACTCTTTGCTGACTACCATTCCCGCAACTGGGGGATCCATGATCACGATGTTGCCATTATTGTGGAGGTCCACCCCCTATAGTCTCCCTTAAATTTTTTTGGTTTGGTAAATCATGATCCCTATAAACATTATCATAAAAATATTAAAATAATTCATATTCATGATATCCAGGGATATAGTTTGAACCCTACACCACATTTTCAAGTGACTGAGTCTATCTATGAGAAGGACACTTTTGTTAAAACTCTGCCAGTATTAAAATTCTATTTGGTCCAGATGAATCATTCCAATGATAACCACTTCCATCTTTAGCTACCTGTATTCCCCCTAATAGTAACCCCTCATTCACTATATCCCACTATAGCACTCTAGTATATGTGATTATGAATAAGGTGGACACATTAGCATCGATGTCTCTATGGATAATCTACTAAAAAGACTAATCCATGAAGTAACGATCTCCCACCATGTCGAGGGTGTATTTCATAATCTAAATTAACCTCACGACATACACATAAATTATCATACTACCCTGATACAATTCATTATGCTCTGGGACCCAAACTCAGTATATGAAAAAGGGGTAAAACTCCTCACAAAATAGCTTTTTGATGTCGGATCAAGAAATGATCATTTCATATTGAATCTACATTATTAGAATCCACTAGAACCCTAATTCTCTATGTAAACTACTAGATGTTAGTGAATCCATTTGATTAGTCAGAATCCATATGATCATGATGTCTCAGATCACTAACTAAATCCAATCCTCTACTACCCAGGTATATGGCTCTCTATAGAACCTCAACGGTCTCTAATGACATTACACACATCAATCATCAAGTATATTCCCATTTTGAGAAAGATTTACTAGTAAAATAATATTCCCAATAAGTGGGTGAGATGATCATAAACCACATGGAAGAAAATCCACATGAGATTACCTTGGAAGTAAGGCCTCATCACTTAAAGGATAATGATAAAGAACATTTATTTGTAACCATGATAGTTGTCTTCACAGAGGAATCCAAAATGTGATCATGTTATAACGTGGTCATATGTGAATATATATATGTGGAGAGGACTCCAGAATGAGATTAAAAGGACTACATCATGTGTGATTCATGAATTACTCATTCTTTTAAATGATCACATGGTATGCTGAGTCGACAAGAAAGTAATCTGAGTTATAGATTTGTATTCATTAGTCTCTTTATCAACATTGGATTACTTAGACATAATTCCAAACACGATACATTTACCAAAACTTTCCCTAATTTCCATCCAATTATCCATAATGGGAAAACTCCAACCATTGTTATAAGGAATGAACATATCTGAAACAAATCTATAATGAACTGTCCCACTAGTGTAAACATGTATGGGGGGAATCCAAGCCATCTCAACCCCAAGACCAACTACAATAGACAAGGGGTTTAAAAAACCCATAGATATGGAATATATGAAATGATGTAACTTTTTATATTGTACAATTATAAACACGGCCAACTGTCTCTTTGAACAAGTGTATAAGAAAAATAAAACGACAACAAAATATAGAGAAAAATATGGAATTTGATAAACCTAGGGATTAAAAATGAGGGTTGTAGTATAAAATAAATAATTAATGGGGAAAATATATTCCCATCCAAAAATACGGTCACAACATGACAACTACTTGAATAAAAAAGAACTAAGAGAGCACTAATCCTGATCTCAATGTTTGACTATCGTACGTGGTTAATGTACCATGCATCAATATGATCCACCGATACCACTATAAATGTTACAACTATCTTCATGAGACATGGAATTTCCAAGAAAAACTCATACAAGGGTGAGTATATATATAAACTATATGTTACCTAAAAAGGCATAATGGAAGAAATATAATGATATGAAAATGGACAGTTAAACATAAAGTAAGAGTGATATGAATCCCTATATGTATATATATAAATATATCATAAAAAAGAAACCCATAAATATAAGAAGTAATATCTCTATATCCCTATACCATCCTAGGATGATGTGTCTACCTACCACTCCAAAGGACCACAATCGATAAACTTCATCGCATGTGTCTCTTCAAGAAATCCATGTGGAGGTCTCGCACCACGCTACTAATCCATATCACGAGGGGGAGAAATATCACATAGAGGTACCATTCCATGGTATGAAATGGGGGTTTCACTAATTTGATAGAGGACCCACAACCTAGATCGATATGGGGTACCACTACGTAGATAGATAAATAGAGGAACCACACCTTAGTAAGGAAAGGGGCTGCCAATCGGTTGGTAGAGGGCATGAATCCTAGTCCATCAAGGGGTAAAAAATTGTAAAATATAAATAAATATGGGGGACCTATTACCTATTTCAACATAGATGGATCCGAAAACTAACATCTCTCAGATGGTCCTTCCATTTCTGCTGCCATCATTGAGCAATGCTAGATGGATCCTGATGCTCGAAACACATGGCTTTGTTTCTTTTATTCTCCAAAAATGTATGTCGTCATGTTCTATGTCGGAAAAACTCAAGATACGATACTCAAAATCCAAAATAAGATTCTTAAAGGGGTAAATATGATAAGAATATGTTTATTGAGAATTACACAGCTTGTATAATGGTCCACATGCTGTGTGACCTCACCTTACTTCCTGACCATGTTATTCCCTAGACATCACATAGAAATCAATGAAATAAAACCTGGTGTGTCCACATTGGAAATAAAGTGTTTCTTCTCCTAGGGTCTTGGTTATGTACACCTGGAAGATAGCTTGATAGGAAAAGTATATCCACACAACATGTCTGTAAGGAAACATGTTGTGTATGTCTTCCAAAGGTTCTAAGGTGTGTATAGGTGGAACATGTATTGAATACCCAAGTTAGGTCAAATGGTGCGTGCGAACAGCCACACAATGTGTGATCTGTAACATGGATGAAAACCCTAGATTCCATGGAAATCAAAGAACACAACACATGTTCTTCGCAATTCATGACGCATAGTTTCATTTTTCATAGAATCATCAGATCCCCCATTTTGTTTTATGATCAGTATTTTCCACCATAAATATTATCATTTATAAAAAATAAATATAAGGATAATTCCACTAGACATCAATTATCAGCCCTTAGTAACTGAAACATTGATCTAGTTCATCTGTTAAGGAACTACCACTCATCCCATAGGGCCTCCTATCATCATTCTCCTTCTAGATCCTCTATAAATAATAAATAACCCAATATTCATTCTGATCCATCCTCAAATCCCCATCATGATAATCATACTATAATGAAACATTAATTTTTTGGTTCAATCACACTCGATCCTACCTGAAAATGTCGACTCGCGACCTTGTGGGACAATAAAAAAACTTGAATAACAATTGAGAGAAACTCACATAAAAGAAGGTACAACCATTTTCTTCCAATATCGTCCAATAATTATATAATCGTGGAAAACATGTATATTAGAAATAGAAAACAAATATAAATTTATTTAAAAAATATAATTTATCTATATGGGCTCATGCGAAGGGTGTAAAATCACAGATCAATAAGAAGATAATTAAATCCCAACTCAATATTTTAATCAAATGGATGAAAAAAATAAAGTTTCCTACATTTAATAGGATTGATCAGGGGTGGTTAATGCATTATAAAGAATTAATGAATACCCACTGCGTTATAATATTCCCCATCCACCTTGATCTGATCATTCATCATTCTACAATCTAATCCGACAATGAAGAACATCCAGTTTCCACCTCACAAATACTCCCAAGGGCATGTAAGTAAACCTGAAAATATTTTTTAATGGTTTTTATAAATATGAATTTAGGTTGTACTCATTTAAAATAAAATATAAAAATAAAATATTTATTTTAATTAAATTCCCCCTACTTGGCTGTTTTCCTAAGAAAATCCAACGTCGACCAACTATAGGTCCTTACATTGGGAAAACCTACATTTTGAAATCAAATATAATTACTTATTTTTCATTTGAGGTCCATTATAATGGGAAAAAAGACTAACTCTAAAATGATTCATGTCTGTGTGAATAAAATTATATTAATATCATTAATTTATTATTTTAGGGGTTCATAGACACACAAAACACAACATCAACTAAGATGATAAATATAGAGATATATAAAGCATTATCCAAATAGAAAATCCAATAAAAGAAAACTCTTAAAATTTTTCTCTTTAATTAAATTGAAATGTTCAAATTAAAATTACATATTTCAGAAATTATTAGAACCATATACAAATGATTATTTCTAACAGACATGAACAATGATTAAGTATCTTTAAATATATAATATTCTTGAATATTTGTATATCATTTGAATAGTTCATATATATAATATTTATGTTTTAGTTATCATATATTTATGTAAAATTAAATATAAAGGATAATATAAAATAGTCCATATTATATGTAAATATATTGTGTTTATGTATATTTGTTATGAAATGTCCATAATATATAAATAAATAACAATGTTTTTATAAATGAATAATCTTTTAATTTTTCATAAATGTTTATCTCATGTTTAAATATATCAATTTTATATTTATTTTTTTATTCCTCTTTTTCTTCTTCGATATAATTTTTAAATTATATATAAAAGCATGATTTAGTAGAAAGTGTTAAATTGTTTGATTTAATTTTCATACTCACATTTAATGAGTTAAATGAAAGATATATAAAAAATTATGTGAATCATGGATACATAAAAGGGAATAACATTAGATAAATTGGTGAGTCTAAATTCCCTAAAAAATATTAAATGTTAGATTTATCCAGATGAGAAAACTTTTTAGGTCCACGATCATCCCATTGGGTATTTTTTGGGTATGTTTTGATTCACATAGATTATCTTGTGTATGATAGAATATAATTAGGTGACTATAAGAGGTAGGAGATTAATTTTTTTCCTTTTCTTATAAAACTAATTATCTAGAAAATATTATGAGATATGATTCTAGTGGAGTTGTTTTGATTTTATATAGATTATGGATTAGGAAATGAGTTTTTTCGCTCAACCATCGAAGTGATATATATGAAATTTGTGTCAGAAAAACTATTTAAATTGATAATTGGTAAGATGAACACAAAGTAAGACTCATTTCTCAATTAAATATAGATATTATCCCAATTATGTTTGTGTTTTTAAAATTTTAAATGTGGTCACAATTTTAGGGGGATAACATTTAATAAAATCCCTTACCAAATGAATAAAACTTATATTCATCTTCTAAAACCTTATATTATTTATAAAATTTATCATTATAATGAAACATTAAATTTATATGAATCTGATAACATGGTGGAGCTCAAAATAATAAACATATTCTATTTGGTCAAAACATAAGACTTGTTTTTAAGTAGAGAATTAAAAAAATTTAATGTGATAGAGTAAGCCTATTCTAAGTATCCGAATGTTAAAATTGTTTAAAAAGTGAATCAAGATGCTTATAAGAAGAATTAATAAATTCAAATAATGTTTCCATGTAATTAGATGTAATTTATTATTAGGAAAATAAGTTTCTTCTCATGTATTCAATGTGATTATGTATACTAATGACATATAGAAATAAAAAACATTATCTAAGGTTTGGTGTATTTCTTTAATTTTTTCAAAAAAAATCACTATAAATGTTCTTAAAATGTGAATATATTAAATATATGTATACCATTTTTGTAAACAATGTTGAGGATATATATGTATGGAATGTGATGTGTAGAATTTAATTCTATGTTTAATGTAAAGATAGATAACATTTTATTTTAGAAGAAAATATTGAATGGTCCAATAGTTTTCATATTCCATTAAAACCAAAGATAGTTTTCTGGAAGGTAAGGTAATGTTTAGGATAAAAATTTCCAAAATACTTTAAGTGGTTTAATAAACTCTATGTATATTCCTTATCTAACATTTTTGTTTTAGAAATGTAATCTTAAATTTTACGTGTATAATACAACAAATAAATATTTTATAAATTATATAAATATACATGAGTTTTAAAATTAATTGATAATGATTTTATTTTATATGAAAGTTATGATTTAATGGTCTCCCTATCATAGATTTTATGAAATTTAATGTTTCAATATTAAATGAATCTAAATTAATTATGATTATAATTACTTTATTTATATTATTTGATAAGAGATGTTATTTGGAATCAAGGAGTCATTGTCCACAATATGAATTAATAAAAATGGTTTATTATTAACAGGATTCTATAATACAATTGATAAAAAAGTAAAGATAGAAGGATTTTTATCCAAGTGAAAGAGCTTATCCTATATACTTATTATACATTGATAATGGGATATTCCACTACCCACAGGTTTTATATTTTAAAGAATAAAATATTATTTTTCGAAAACTATCCTAAACACACAGAACAACATTTATATAATATGGGTAAATAAATATATATCTTAAATATTATCATATATGGAAATAACTATTATTTCCCAACAAAAAATAGTTTGTGTATCTTAGCATGATATTTTAGATAGAATACACATTCAAAGAGGAATTTTGAAGTATATTTTTAATTATAGAAGTTAGAAGTGTAATAAATTAAATATTATAACAATCAAAATTAAATTTAAATATTTCCTAATATCCTAATAGTGGTTATGGTATATTGGATGAGAGAAATTTAAATAGTAACATATGGATACAATAACAAAGCGAACATCACTTTATATATTAAAAATGAGTTTATAATGTTTTGGTAAAGATTACTATAAATAGTTTTATTTTATGACCACACTGATATGAATGATGAATTTTAATAGAGAAGTTATAAAAATCATATTGATAATGAACCTAGAAAAAATACTAATTAGACACCATAAGTAACTGAAATAAAAAAATGATGTTGGGAACAAAAAGAATTTAAATACCTTGTTCAAAGAGATGAGAATTATGAATATAATTCCACAATCTCTTATTACTTAGAAAAACATTTTTTAATAGATTTTACTCAATAAAATTGTTTTGAGTTTGGTTTTTATTAGATGGAATCATAGGTATGTGGAAAGAATTACCATTAAATGAAACTATTTTTAAAAAACCTCAATATAAAGAGAACATAAGGCTTAATTAGTTGTCTATCATATGTGATATCATTAATTTGGTTCTTATGTATGTTATTTTTAATATTATTATTAGAATTTATGAATATAAAATGTATCATGTTATAAAAAAAGTTAGACTCTACATTGGTTTTCTTTCACACCTGTGGTGGATATTTTGTGAAGTGAAATGATAATTGATCTCTCTATGTATAACTTTGAGTTATCCCTAACTGATGTTGATTATTTGATATTATACATTCTAATGAAATTTTATGTCTAGTGTCATTAGTATTTCATAAAAAAACAAAATGTATTATAATGGGGCAAAAGAGGAGTTTTGTGCACTAGATGACTACCAAAGCATAAACATTAATTATCATGAACTATGTATTTAGTATGTAATGAGTAAATATTTCATAATGGTATTTAACTATACTTTATATTTTCAAGATAACTTTCTGGAGAACCTTTATAAATCTATACCATTCTCACAGATGCTCTGATAATTAGAATATAATATGTGGTTGGGAATGTGGCTGACCTCATTATTAGTTTAGGATTAACGAAGATTCTATAATTTACTCTAATATGATGGGTATGGAATCTAGGCCATCAACTAAGATAGACTAAAGGAGTTTAAAACCATAATTAGATTATAAATTGGATTTTCATATATATTTGTGTGAGGGACAAACAATGTACTAATACACTTATATTAATGACAAGTTATGCACTCATTGAAAATTCTAGTCTATAATTAGAAAATGAAGAACATATGAGTAACTATAAAGGATTGACTTGTTCTCTATAATATATATTCTTGACATCCGGACCAAATGTTTCTTATAAAAAATCAATAAATTGTATGATACAATGGGTGGACACATTTATAGATATACATGTTTTTAAGCGAGATCATTGTTGATCCCTATATATCTTGGGTAGTAATGATTCATTTCTTGATGATTCTCTTTATATAAATTTTTCAATTTGAAAATTATTATTATTTTAATAGTATAAATATTCATGGGATCACACTTTTTGGTTCAATTAATGAGGATAATGTTTAAAAAATACATAGATATGCTCTAAAACAGTTTAAACTATATACAAAAATGTTATTATAATGATGTTCACAAGGAATTTGATATGATATGATATATGGTAAATTTATTGAAAATTATTCAAAACGTTTTTTTTTATTATCCATTTTTTAATATGGTTTCATAAGATATATTTTATTGTATGATATAAGGTGAAATAAAACCAAGTCTATGAGGATTTAATGAAAGAGGGGGATTAATGGAGATATTCCCTAACGACAATAATTTTTGGAAAACTAATTTTATATGATTTGTATATTTGTTATGGTATGACATATGGGAATCCGGGAATATTTTATACCTTGTTAAGGATATAACAAAAATCATGAATATGTGTTTATCTTGTTATTTATAAGCCAATTATTATGTATGATTGAGATATGTTATAAAGAAGTGTTATCAGTAAAATTGTATTTTATGTTTTACATAAACACAATATGATTAACATTATAATTAGATCATAAAATGTTAATAGTTCGGAATCATATATATATATATATAACTACCAATAAATGAAATATCCTAAGAGAATATTGGAATACATTAAGTAGAAGGGGTTTATTATACAATTTATTTCACTTCATAGTGAGCTAATTAATTTTACATGAATATTGGAGGGAATTTTGTGTTGTGTGGATTATTATAAGTTAAATATTATAATTATTAAAATTTGATAACCATTAAATTAGATTCTTTTTTCATTATTTGACAAGAGATCATTATTTTTACAGGAATGATATTGGACAAGGTTACCCATAGACTAGGATACAATATAAGGCTGAATGAAAGAAAATATTTATGCATTGAAATAGGAATTTCAAATACATGGTGGTTTCACTACATTTTATAAATTCTTTAATTTGGTTAATATATTTAATTAAATGTATTTTCAACTCAATTTAGTTAATTTTTTCGTTTTTTTATTTCTGATAATTTATTTTATTATTGATTATAGGAGGGGCATAAAAAACATTTGGAAACTATGTTGATGTATCCAAGAGAACATAAATAGTAAAATAAAAATGTTAAAATCGTATTTTTGATTTAGATTTGTGAAATTACATAAAAATTTGGTATTAGGATATGGGGTTTCTATAGATCTTAAGAAGATTTTTGTTGTGATATCTTAGGGAGTTCCCTAGAAATCCATTAAGGCAAGAAGTTTTGTAGGCTACTTAGATAATATCTATATTTTATTCATTATTTATATTGATTTAAATTATTTATGATGAATTTAACCATGTAGGGAGTTAAATTTCATTGAGATGGTCAATATTATGTTGTTATTATGGAATTAATGAAGTGAATCACATCAACAACTATTCATATTTTACCTTAGTTGGGTTAAAATTATGCGGATTATTATGAATCTTATAAAGTGGAATTAGGATTATCAATGATGTGATGGAATGATTTTTAACTTATGCCTCTCATTAGATTAATATTGATGGGATGAATTACATGACTCGTGATCATGAGTTTATTTTCATATTAGATAATAATGTATTATAAAAACTACCTATTTGATAAAATAGTTTTGGTTTACACTAACCACATGATCTAAAATTTATATTTTCACAACGATATATCAAGTAAATATTGGAAAGATAGGTGTATTGTATCATGTAAATCATCATTTTGAAGGTGTATACTCTAGATAATGTGAATAAATTCATTGATGCAGTTAGAATTTTTTTTTGTAATTTTTATATAAAAAAGTTGAATGACTATGCATATGTCACTTATTATTATTTTTTATTTGGATGTTTTCATAGAGATGGACCATGTGGACTTTATAACATTTACTATTACATTATCCTTGATAGTGTGGGTGAAATATATTTATATTTTTTATTATGAGTGCTATTTCATTAAAAAAATATTTATAGTTTGGAAATATTATTTAACTTGTATTTAGATATTAACTCTATATTGTTAATATAGGGAGAAGTTATTTATTAATTTCAAATAAAATATGTGGTTTTATATAATTTTCAAACATGTTATTATGATGTTAATCATAGTTTTACCAAGATTTATCATTGTTTTCAATAACATTTTGGGTGGATGGGGATGCAAATTGATATTACTAGACACGTTTTGGGATTCCTTGCTTTAATCAAGAAATTATTGATCTCAAAATACCAACATGATTAATGAAGATATTTTTTATTTCATTGGGAAAATTTGATGAGGCCATGATTGACTTTGTGACATGTCTTACATGATAATGTAAAGGGTGAGATGTTTTATGGGTGATAGTTGATGGTTGATGATACCAACTTATATCTTAACTTCCTAAGGGACCCAGGTTATTGATGAGTTTCAAATTATTTGTTGTAGTGATTAATAGACTTTATGGAGTGCTTGGTACTATTATATCTGATTAGGATATGATATTTAATTTCAATGTTTATCATATTTTTCAATGGAACTTATGATTTGGGATATTTTGTATCATCAATAGACTAATGGGAAAACTATGTGTGCTATTCAAAATTTTGAGAACATGTTACATGGACGAATTCTTTAATTATTCAGTTACGGAGATGATAATATTAATTTTGTAGGGTGTTATAAAAATAATAAATACTACAATTATTTTTAGAGGGTAATGCGTAAGGATTTTTTTGAGATCATATGTTGACCACCCTTATATTAGATTGAGTTTAGTGAGTAATACATGATTGAGTTTAACATTGTGCATAAAGATACTAAATTTGTTTAGTCGAATTAGATGTAGTTTTATATGAATATGTGTAGAGAAAATATCTTATGTATATAGTAGTAATTTAACTCTATAATTTTAGGTCGGGGATTGATTTTTTCTTTTAGAGTCACCCTGACCTGGGCACAAAAATAATGGGAAATCCTCGAAAATTAAAAACTAAATTTTTGGGGAATTTTGAGTTCCTTAAGTACATTATATTGGTTTATTGTTAGTTTATTTACATGTATAGTGAAATTGGTTCAATAATGTGTTTCACATATCAGACCTATGGAACTATGAGCCATACTCATCTCATGTGGTTTTTATAATAATGTGGAATTGGAAGAGGTTTTTTATTTTAAAAGGTATCTAATGTGTATTTTTAATTTAAATGAGATGAAATTTCAATGATATATTGAATAAATTGTTATTTTATTGTTTAAATATTTTAGAATAAATTAATAAAACTATGAACAAATATATGAAATTAGGTTTTTATGTTGAACCTTTTCTTTATAAATAATCAATTCGTTATTTTTTACAAAATATTACACATAAAACTACCCTCAAAATCTAGAATCCAAGTGTTTTTGGGCAGTTATGTACATTATATAAAAATTTTAAAATTGGTGGTACATAGGAATTATTGAAAAATTCATTAACATTCCCTTAGTATTAGATCATTCTTAAAACATCATGGGATTACCTGGGAACTTTTAGAATAATGGGGTGATATATAATTCATATAAACAGAATAAAAAAAGTTTAAAAAGAATGAAGTGATTGATTTATGATATTAGGAATTTTAATGGCATGTAAAAGGGTTTGTAATAATAAATATGAACAATGTGGCATGATATATCACGATAACATAAAGGAAACATGGGAATGTGGGAACAACATTAACCCTGAGATCATAAACATTAGTTAAGGTTAACCTCTAAGATATAATTACATAATGTGCTTATGATATCCACATATTCACCAAACATGGAATTTCATGTGACTAAAACATTAACCAATGCATTGGAGTGCTATATAATTCTAGTCACATGCATCACTCTCAAATAATATACATGAACAAGTGTACCACATAGATAATTAAAAATAAAATCATTTTCATCAAATTTAATCCCAAAATAATGTAATTAGGGTCAAATATTTTTAATTACCTAATAAATGATATATATGTACAACTAGGTGAATACCAGTGTGTTAAAATTGGTACATGTATATACATCACAAATGTTTAGCCAGGAAAATCATGGGGACAATTAGGAAGTATAATGATATTATTTAATGATTCATAAAATGGTTTAACAGGAGGGAAAGTTTTATCTCATCACTGGGAAGGAAAAAATTAATGTATGAGAGATATGTAATAGAATAATAAAATAATGAAATTTGGGAATTAATTATCATAACATACGGAGTGATCTAGAATAAACACATCATGGACGAATTGTAGGATAATTTTGGTAGCGTAACGAAGGTACATAATGAATCATGGGAGGGATTAATGAGATATAAATGTGTAAATAATCACTTGGAAAAAATAATGGTAGTAACATGGATGTTCAATATCTTAACCCATCATTATGAATTAAATGGAAAATATTATTACATAAAAATGGTTCTTGAAAAAGAGGATAAAGAGACAGTCCCTTTCTAAATTTTGACATAGTAATATATTAGGTAAATTCAATAATTAGAGTGGATTAATGAAATATCATTATTAGTTAAACAAATAGATAATATTTTTATCTTTATGATGTCATGAAAACATTACCAATTGAGATTCAAAAGGCGATTTAAAAAGAAGGTGCATTATTGGAAATTAAGAGAGTGAATTACCTAACTAAATATTAGCACAATAATGGATTAAGTAAATTCAATAATAAAAGGGGATAAATGATCAATCATTTATTGTAAATCAATTGAATAGTATAAGGATATTTTTTATTTCATGAAAAAATATCCAACTATGATTCAAACAAATAATAAAAAATATCATGCCTGGAAGGAAAACAAAAAAACGGAAATCACTTACCCTGAGAGGGTGAATCCAAATGCTTGGGAGGAGCATTTTGAGAGAATTAGGGAACCATGGGAGTAATATATAGAGTTTAGGGAGGGGGGATTTAATGGAATTTTAAAATGTTTTTTTTGTGATGAGTAATGAGGTATTGGGTGGATTTATATAGGAAGAAAGCGGGGAGTTCTTTATTATGTCCAAAACATATGTATTAGACTCTATATAATAATGTAATCAGTTCGAGAAACCAACCCATAATTTTTTCCCATGGTTTCTAAAAAAGAGTATTTTATCTAATTATTTAATATTTACAAAGTATGAAATCAATAAAAAAGGCTAATTTGTAATGTAAAAGTGAGTCATGATTATAATGAAATGATTTTAAAACCAAAAAATATAATATTGCTTTTTGAGGATTCAAAAAGATTTATAAAATTAATCAAATCTAAAAAAATATTATTTTAAATTGTAAACACATATTTGGTCATGAATACCTTTTATATAATTTATTAAATCAATTTTTTGGCATTCATTATGTCATAATACACATCATATTTTATACTACATATAATGCTCACAAAAAAAATCGATTTTTCTCAGAGAATTATGAAAAATTAAATGTTTGATAATTTTGATGTTTTGAATAAAAAAACAATATTTTCATTATTCATATAATTCTCCAAATTTTTTAATTTTATATTTTATATAAAAAATCAAAAATTATTTGGAAATCCATTGTTTTTCAGACAATAATATTTTTTTAACCATTCTAAAAAATTACATCTGGCTTCATAAAAATTATATTATAAATTATTTTTACGAAAAATTATTTAACAGTATTATTTTAATAAAATTTAATTTATATTTAAAATTCATGAAATCATAAAAAAGGAAGATCATAATTAAAATTTCATATTACAAAACAATAGTTTATGTTTTTCGTATAAAAGTCAACTTCATTTATAATGAAAAAATATTTAGAAGCACAAATTACCATTATTATAATAAAAATCAAATATATTATTATTATTATTATTAGTTTAATGATAAATATACTATTATTAATGAAACTCTATATGTGTATAATGTTAGATGGTGCGATTTTCACGGGCGGTTTGGAATACATGGTTTGGGTTACGATCTCGAGGAGCTTGAAATTTTACTGCAAAATAGTTTTCTTTTGCCTTAGCTGTTGTATATCAGGTTAGGGTTGGTCAAGGTAAAATCATAGTGATTATACATCCCATTAAATAATCAATAAATTAAATTCATTGGTTACAATCCTACTGATTTAGGCCATTGCTACTTTTTTCAGTGTTAATTAGATTTATCAAAACTTATATTTATACTAATCACATGATCATTGTTCAATGACTATATTATCAATGGTTATGATTCTTAATGGTCTTTTAAAAATTATAGTATATAATAGTCCAAAAATAATAAACAAATAAATTTATTATTTCTATAGCAATAATGTGGAATATAATTCAATCGTAAAGGGAATTTTATATAAAAAATATCAGGTCATTACAATCTCTCCCCTTCATAAATCTTAACCTCAAAATTTTGATTTTGAACATTGAAACTAAGGAGGGTAATTCTATTTCATCACCTACTCATGTTAACACATTTTATATTCAATATTTTGGTTTCTCCATAGCAGCATGACTAGGTGAACTATCTTATTTTATATAGCTTTGTGTTTGTTATCTATGATCATTACCCGATTCATCTCATATGATGGATAATTCCCCAACTATACCACATTTAATTTTATCACATGGAAGTGTTCTAGTATGAACTTCCTCAAGTATGATACATGGAAAAAATCATGTACATAATATAGGTTAGGTTGTTATTCTACTCGTTAGACTACCAATTTTATGCGTTCACAGATATAATATGGATCAATCTATCTTGGACTAAGCTTCCTATTCTTCCCAAATCTCATGAATTTATTCCATTGAGATATATAGTGGAATACCTAATCTCAAAAATCAATCAACATGACTAGTTAATTATTTTTAATGTGAATATTACATAATAAAAATCCATATCTTGTGTTGGGTAGTTAGATTCTTCAATTTTCAATTTCCTTGATGCATGGACTATCAATTTTTTATTCTTTATTACCACACTTCCCAAACCCTTAATTAAATAATCATTGTATGACATGAAATGTTCCTCATTTATGGGTAATATAAGTATAGGTTTTTTGATATCCCAATTTCTCAACCACTTGAAGATCTCTTCAATTCATTATTGTAGAAATACATGACTCCCTCTTAAGTTGACTGGGATAGGTTTAAAACAACATGATTTGTTTACAAAAAATTGACAATAATATCCATTAAGAACAAGGATACTAAAAATATCTATCACATATGTTGGACTCAACCATCATTTAATAGCTTTTTTCATTTAAGGTTCCATAGATATCCATTTTCTAGTGATGTAATTTTATAGGGATGCCACCTGGTCTAGGTACAAATTTAATTTTTAATTCAATAACTCATTTAGGATGGATCCTAGGAAATTATTTAGGAAACACATCAGTATATTTCCAAAAAATGGTATGGCATTAAGGGATGTTCTTTTCCATAGTCTCAGTCATTTGAGATAAGCATTCATTATTTTGGGGAAAAATAATAATTCTTAAATGATGATACCAATGAGTAATCACCCCCTACTATAACTTGTATGGAATCAGCTGGAGAATCATGTTATAAAAGGTGAATTTCTACTCCCAATAAATTTTGTTGGATTTATAAAAGAAAAACTATTCCATAACTACAATATCATATAATTCCACTAAATAAAAAATGATAAGACATTCCAAAAGAAAATTATCCAAAAAAATGATATAATAATTTAAGATGTTATCCCCTATGATATCAAATCATTTTAGGTAGTGACATGAATGTACTAGAAAACATAAAAGGAATTATAATATTACATGAATTAAAATACGAGATGGTATAATTTTTTTTAAGTAGTGGTTACATATACTTAAATAATCATGATCCATATCTTTATTGGATGTTTTTATTCCCTTAGTCATGGAGATTTATGATTATAATAATGATTTTCAATCCTTTAAAAAGTCCATTGTATTGTATAAAGACCAAATTCCCAACATTTAGGACATAAAACTATTTAGGGTACCATAGATTTATTTCTATTTCCATCAAAAAATTTATTCATTTTTATTTTTATATTGGCTACATTATTCCTTGTCATTCAAAATTAATACATTTTCCAATTCCTTTGTGACATTTCCATTATTTCCTTTTTCCACATTATTTTCCACATGTACATTGGATCTTCATTTTAATATCACCATTATCAGATGAACTACCAAAACACATCATGCACCGCCTATTGGACGACATTGGTTATTAAAATATATGCTAGTTTTCAAGATTGATTTTTAATATTTGTTTTGGAATAATCACAATATATCTGACTTGTGATTCCATCATATTATGCATCTAATTTGGCCAGTCATCACATTTCCTTACACATTGGTTATAGACTCTATTCATCCTATTTAATGAAAATTTCAAGAATAATGGAAAAATTATAGATGATTAATTTCATACTTTTAAACACATAAATGTGAATACAATAACATTAAAGGGATAATTTATAAATGATATTTGTTCATTAACATATGAATTACAGGCATCATTATAAGTTATCAATGATCTTTTTCCTAACATATACTCTTATGGTAATTTTTGAACCCCTGAAAATGGTTCGTAATGTTATTGTGAATTTACTACATCTTTTAAAATGATAGTTCCAAACTAGGTTTGAAACAAGGTATATTTTCCTTCACCACATGAAGATCAAGACAAACTCAATACTCTATTTTTAGGATTATTACACCAAGGTACCTCTATGCTAGAGCCACATTTACTTGTAGTATCTAGAAAATTATTTATTCTATTAGAATCCACTAACACTATACAATAAAAACATAGGGATGTTTTCTCCTTGATAGTATTACCTATACATCCTTCTCTAGTGTTTTCTAATAAAAATCACAAAAATAACAATAATTCCCTCTAAAACCAACTATGAAAATCCTTGCCTTTATTATGCATAAATTCATGATTTTTTACATACGAATACACATAATAAAACCCATAAGACTGAGAAGCCTAATGTATTTGGGAAATTAATAAATTTACATAAAAAGATAAAAATAGGTGGTACA
Source organism: Viscum album (assembly GCA_963277665.1). Lineage (NCBI taxonomy): Eukaryota > Viridiplantae > Streptophyta > Magnoliopsida > Santalales > Viscaceae > Viscum > Viscum album. Next base: position 1,038,151,424 of record OY728123.1, on the reverse strand, counting down.
TCAACATTATTAAAAATGTCCTTAACATGCTCCTAATGTTCCCTCATTATCAAAACTGCATGGGATAACCTAATATATAATAATTCCATGATCTATAAAGTATATTATGGGAATAAAAATAGCATAAAATTAATAAAATATTAATATCATGTTATAGGAATTTCAACGGAACATAATATAACAACCCTGCTCTTTATTTCACATTAATACATGATTTATTATTTTGAATACATCAATTAATATGACCTAGTAGATCATGAATTATAGTTTCTTTAGGTAATAGGTATATTTAACAACATATTGAACATGGTATAGAACAAAATTATTGAAAAATTGATCAATATTATATAAAAACTCCACAACATATAAAAATACAAGGGATAACTAGAGGACATACCTAAGAAAGAGGTGAGAAATAAATATCAGTATTGGAAAATTCATGGAATAAGGTTATATATGTTAGAAAATTGGAATATAAATTGGGAATAAATGGATTGGTAATCATAAAAAGGTATAATAAGGAATGATATAACATGATAATCATAAATGAAACATAGAAAATGTAGAAACAACAAAAAATAATGCATCATATACATAGGTTAAGGCTAACTGCCAAGACATCATGACTAAAAAATAACCATAAATGGATCAGGTTCACTCCATATCCCATCATGATGTATCATGAGACTAGACATTACCCATTTCACTGGATTACTATATAACAATGGGTGCACCTGTCACTTTCATTTCATTATATTTCTTATATGTTCCATATATATCATAATACATTGATTCATTCATCATAATAATTTATTATATTACAAAGATATATGAAGTAATAAAATTTATTCCCCATGTAAAATATTTTTATATGTATAATGGTGAATTTAATTTATATTAAATGGGTATGTTATTCACTACAAAATTATTTTTTCATGGATAATCACTTTGAAATTTGGGCAGCATTACAACATCACATAAAAATAAATAAAATGGTTTGATAAGAATGAAATGAGTATATAATCATTTTGATATAAAATGGGTGGTAATAGGGACTTGAAAAGAGATAACCCAACATTAGGTATTAGAAATAGAAGGCATGCTACATTAATGAAACATATATAAATAATAGAAGGAAAGGACCCATTACTAAATTTATCCATGGTAACAAGTGTCTAAAAAGGTTTATGAGAGAGAACAATGAGAGTGAATATGGTCTCTCATATCATTTAAATTAAGAATAAGGTATATTTTATGTAGATAAACATTCCTCATTTAGGATCAAAAATTTATTACGAGGCATAACATGACTGAGGTTTGTGAATAAAAAGGAGTGTGAAAGTTCCCATACTAGTGTTTGTGACACTAAATGCATGGGAGGAAGTAATTGATAGCCCGGGGGAAAATTGTAAGGTTTATTGAGATAGTACGTCAGAGTAAGTTTTTTCTAAAAGGATTTTGAGTGAAGAGAAATGGTATCTTGGGAGGGTTTATAAAGGAAATGATTGGGGAACTGTTTATCATTTATCAAACATTGGGTTGGACTCTATATAGTTAAATAATAAAAACAAAAAACCATCACATGTTTTCTCCCAAATGGGAGTGGTTTTTATTATTTTATATGGGAAAGGACCGAACCAAAAAGATTATTATGCTTTCTTGCATAGATGTGACTAATACTTTTAATGGAATGATTTTAAAACCCTAAAATATTTTATTGATATTTGGGGTTTCATAATGCATTTATAAAATAAATAGATAAACATAAAATCTAGTTAATTTAATGATGAAACATATATTTCATTATGGATACCTTTTATTATATTTATTACATCACTTTTTGGGTCATTTTGTTTGACATAATGAAAAAATTATAATAATTTATATTTAATAAAAAATATTTAATATAAATATTTTATGAAAATATTAATTTATTCAAAAATACAATAATTCATCAAAATAAATTCTTTAATTGAATTTAAATATTACCCAAAAATATGATATGTGTTTTATTGTATAAAAATAAATTCATTTATAAAGTAACAACCTTAGGATGAAAATATAATTATCATTCTATTAAAAATAATGAATATACTCATATTGCTATATTCTTGATAAATATACATTTAATATACCAAAAACATCCAAATATTATGTTTCATGCGGGTGATATTTTCATAGCATTGTTCAACATACATGGTTTGGGTCAAAATATAGTTGAGCTTCAACTTCTATCTTAAATAGATACAATCATGATTAAGATGTTGGATCTCAAATAAGTCTTGGACTATAAAAAATAAAAGATATGTTTTCTCCCTTAAAACCTCTAATAAATCTGCCTTATAGGGTATGATCCAACTGGTAGAGTCCATCAATAGCTTTATCTAGTCTAATTGGATTTGTTAAAACCCTATATTTATACAAATCCTGTAATCACTATTCAATAGATATATAAGCAATGTAATGATGCTTAATAGTAATTTAAATCATGTAGGATATAATTAAACCAGAGAACAGAAATTTGTTTATGACTATATTATATAATAATACATTTAATTAAAACATAATGGAAAATTTTATTTATGATAATTTGAGTCGTTACAATCTTCCCCCTTAAGAAATATCACTATAAAAATTATCATTTCTCACAATAAAACAGAAGAGGATAACTATGCTTCATCACTTCTTTGATTCCCATGTCGCTTCTTCAAATTTGTGTTTTATCTATAGTATATTGACAAGCTGAATTGTCTAATTTTGTAGAAATTTGTCTATATGATCTAAGATTTTCATAAGATGATAATTGTAGTAAATGAAATTCTACAAGGGTGTCACCAAGGTATTTAGTACATGTGTGGTGTATGGAATATAATTTAACAAGAGGGATACATGGAATACATAATGTACAAGATATATATTAGGTGGGAGTGCATGTTAGTAGGCCACTTCTCTGATGTGATCAAGTATCTCAAATGGGAAGATATATCATGGACTAAGATTTATCTTCATCCCAAATCTCATAAATTTATTCCCTAGAGATATGTGGAGTAATTACATGTATCCAACATCATACTCTAGGTTTCATTGATTATTATCAGCATAAAACATTTTCTGTCTCTAATCATCCTTGATATGATTCTGAATGGTCTTATCCTTTTATACAATTTGTTCGACCAATTCAGGACCTATAAGTTTTCATTACACAATCTTTTCATAGAGTGTAGGTATTATACACCTCTTCTCATAATGGTCTTCATAGATATACCTTTTTATGTGTGATTAAAAACTATTTTTGTAAGAGAAACCACCATAAGAAGAGTATTCTCCCATAATCATTTAAATACAATTGAGAATTCTATTATCATGTATTCATGTTTCTAGGATGTCTAATTAGATTGGTCATCAGTTTGAGGGTGATCAGCCATGCTTAAATTCACCTCAGTTTTTAGAACATGTTGGAGACTTTTCTAGAACCTAGAGATGAATCCAGGATCTTGATCAGATACAACCAATAGCGGTACACAACACATCCTCACCATTTCTCAAATTTATATCCCTACATGTTGATCTAGTGAGAAGTCCTCTAGAATCAGAATAAAGTGAAAAGACATTAAAATATGATCCACCACAACACATATATCATTAATCTCTCTATATGTTTTTGGAAGATCGGTGAAAAATTCCATAGTGATGTTTTCCCATTTCCATGTTGGTTTGTTTAATGGTTTCATCATCACCTCGTATTTTTTCTTTCCACATTCACTTACAGACATGCAATACATCATGATATAAATTCTATGATCTCCATCTTTATATTTTCCCGCCAATAGTATTCTCAGGGATCTCAATACATATTTGTGCCTCCTGGGTGGATATGGATGGTTGAGCTATGTGAATCATCCAATAGCTCCCTCTTTAACTTGGGATTTGATGATACATAATTTTTGGACACAAATCTCACAACTCCTTCTTAATTAATAATGAACTCTGAAAATTTCATTTTCTGTATAGTTTCCACTTTATTTTGAATTTCCATGTCATCACATTGAGAATCCTTTATCCTACCCTAGAAGTGATGATTGAGATATCAATTGTGAATGGATTGATGATGTTTCTTCCATTATGATCCCCATGTGTATGATTTAAGATAAAAATAAGAACAAATTCTTCTCAATTCACATTAATGTTATAATTGTTGGATCATATATCTTTATAGAGTCTTCCACATTATTTGATTTCCCAGGATAATATTTAATTAAGTAGTCATAGTCCTTAATTTACTCTACCCATATTCATTGGTGTATATTCATCTCTTTTTGTGTAAATATATATACCTGTTGTTTTTTTGATCCATATATATATATATCACCCTTCACCACAAAGATATAATGTGACATAATTGTGAAATAAAAGATAAATGAATCCAAATTTAGATCATGTTTTGGGTATTTATATTCATGAACCTTTAACTACCTTGAATCATTGGATATGACTTTTCCATTTTTCATTAACACACAACCCAATCCCTTATTCGATGCATCGATGAATACCTTGAAAATCTCTCTAATTTTGGTTTGTTTGAGAACATGTGGAGTGATAATAATATTTTTTTGGTCCCTAAATATCCATTTAGAATCATTATTACAAGATAACATGACTCTCTTCTGAGATATCTTGGTAATAGGGTTTCATTATCATGAGAAATTTCACACAAATTGTCGATAATACACAGCTAACCAAAGGAAGATATGAATATCTATCACATAAGTTGGAATCATACATCCTTTAATAGATTATATATTTCAAGGGTTAATATATATCCCATTTATTTTTATGATATTCCCCATTATTGATAATTATTTCATTAAGAACTCTCATTTTCTATAATATTCATAGAGCTTCTTCTTTAGTAAGATCTTTAGCATAATACTAAAATGATCCCCATGCCCCTCCTTTATTTTGGAGTATATTGGAATATTATCTATAATGACTACCAATAATTTTTTGGGTCAATCTCTAAAGACTCTGTTAATCAAGTCCATGAATAATTCTATAGAATTAGTGACTTCTAATTCTATTATTGTGAACTCATAGTGCTCATACCTTGTACGAAAAGCATTATTGGAGTTATCCTCTTTCTTTATCCTAGCTTGGAAAAATCTTGACCTAGATCCACCTTGGATAAGTATTGTGATACGAATATCTAATAAAAAATTCATTAATCCATGGAATATGATACTTATTCTATATTGGTATCTTTTTTTTACGATAATCAATATGAAGGTGCATTGGCCCAACCTTCTTCTTAATGAAGATGACCTATTCACCCCATGGTGATGTACTTGGGAGTATTAAATATTTATCCAAATTATACATTAGTTTTTTCTACATCTCCTCGTGTTCCACAATAGGTATGTTATATGGAGTCCTTGATAATGGTATTGATTTGGGTATAAGCTTGATCGAAAATTCAACCTCTCATCTTGGAGGAAAACCAAAACACATTAGAATATTCCCTCACAATATTCTTGTCTTCAAGGATGGTTCACTCCTTAGTCTAAATAATTTGAGCTAGATATGAATTCTTATAGGGAAAAATATCCATTCATTTGATGTTGAAGATAGAAAATATTCAGCCTTCTCCTTGGACATGTATATAATGGGGTCAATTCAAAATACTGAAAGTGATTTAATTTTTAGGGAAATTTATGGTTGCTCTATATAGTGAAATCCAATCCATGTCTAATATTGAATTAAATTTTACCAATGGTAGTACGATAAATTTCAATGAAAATTCCATCCAAATTTTTTTGACTAGGGATGATTTATATAATTGGGATTCAATACTTTCCCCATTTTATGTTTTCATCACAACATTAATTCCATGATTTTTGGTGGTGTTTGAATAGTTCAAATAAAAAATCATGACATTAAGGAATGTGTAGAACCAAAATAAAAAATTATCTCACTATTATTGAATGAATAACTAGATTTTCTTTCACCATTTCATTTTCAAGACCCACCTCAGTGGTTGTGATGGAAACAACTCACCCTTGTAACCTTGTAGGTTGTTGGTTGTCTCTAAAACCCCCTTGATTTGGGCATTGGTTTGAAAAGTTACTTGGTTCCATGTAGTTTATTTGATGAAAAATACACTGAGGGTTGACTAAAGCATTGATTTACATGATCTCATTAGTAGTTTAATCCTATCTCCCATCATTATAAAGGTCTCCTTCCTTCCCACAAATAAGCATTTCCTCACCCCCCTTGGGCTATTTCTAGAGTTATTCTTTCTGCTCATTTGATAAGTGGGATGTTTAAATTTCTTGGGACCATTATATTTTACCATCAAATGTGAAGAATTAAACTTCATTTTTCTTTTCTTTTCCCCATGATAACTTTTTTATTCACTGATCTCTATTTCAACTTTGAGGGAAATTGGATAATTTTCTCATAACAATCAAATTCATAGATCAGTAGGGATTTTTTAAACTAGGTTTTTGAACACCAAAGAAACATTCAACCATGAATTAAAGTTTAGAAATTAAACCAAACTCATATAATTCATGTCTTGGGATGATTTCCCCAAACACCTCAATAGATTTTTTTGTCATTATTGATTTTGGGAAATTAGATCCCCTTCCATTTTATGATGGAGAGTATGAGGATAATATTTATGAAAAATCACTTTTTTTAATTCCTTCCAACCCATCGCTTCGATCTCTTCCTCATTATTTGTATTCTTAGTAAAATTCGTACACTGATCCGCTTCTCCCTCAATATGATATCTTTCTATTAGACCCTCATCTTGAACAGAACATTGAAGGACATAAGAGATTATATCTATAGAGTTGATCCATTTTTTCGATATTAATGGTTTAGACGATCCATTGAACATCAGAGGTCTTTTTTGCATAAATATATAAACCATATATTATTCTCTAATATAGGTATTTGGATGCTCTTCTAGATCCATGTCACTATTGAAAACCTATGCCATATGAGATATTATAATAACAATGTTTTTGATTCCCACTCCAATCAGTTTGGGCATCTTGTCTGGGTTGTCGTCACATTTCGTTTAACATTGATTATTTACCAAAATCCACATATTTCAATCCATTTAATAGAATAAAAGTAAAATTAGGGATTCTTATATTAAAACTATTAAATGCATAGAATAGAATTCAATGATATTAAAGAGATAACTTATAATATACCACTATTTTCATAACTTATGATTTTCAAGGCTTTAATATATGTTATTAATGATCTATTCCCTAAGATGTATTCTTTTGGGTACTTGTATTTTCCCCCAATAATGTTTCATAATGAGCATATGAAATTACCATAGAATATAACCTGAGAGTGTCAAACTAGGTCCATAGTAAGGCCTATTTTCATGTACATAGTTATGTCGAGTAATGTCTGACACACCATGGTGGAGTTGTTACCCATAGGAACATATGTTCCAGAACCACATCCAATTATATTATCCACATAGGGATGTATTTTCATAAAAAACCATTTATTACATAATTACTAATTTTTTTTGATATTTTATTATATTTAGTATCATGCTTAAGGCTTTTGAAATAGTTTTCTAATCCTAATCAAAACAATAAGTAAAATTTTCCTTTGATACCAACTATAAAAACCCTTCTATTTATTTCACATTAATACATGATTGGTTTCATAAGATTTAAATTAATACAACCTATAATATCAACATGTTTAGTGTCTTTGGGGATTAGGTACACAACATAACATCATTAACAATGTATATGAAAACATTTTCGAAAACTTCTTTAACATTATTTTCAAGTACCATGGCTTTTAAAAGTGCTTGGGATAACCTAGGGACGTACCTATGAAATGGGTGGGATATAATGACTAGTATGGGAATAATCATCAAATAAGGTAATAAATGTTATAAAATTAGAATATCTATTGTAATGAAATTGATTGTGACCCATAAACATGACTTATAAGGGATGATATATCATGATAATAATAAATGAAACATACAAAATTTTGAAATAACTTAAAACACTATGTCATATACATTTCTCAGGGAAAACCTCCAATACATCATGATGAGAAAAGAACCTTAATGGGATTAGGTTCACTCCCTATCCCAACATGACATATCATTAAAATAAACATTACCGAATTCATTTTGGAACTATTTAATTATGGTTTCACCCATCACATTCATTTCATTCTCATTCTTATATGTGCCACATAGATCATACCACATGGATTCATTCATCATCATAAATTTATTCCCTGACCAAGGTTTTTAGAACAAAAAATTTTATGTTGCATGTCCAAGATTTTTATGTGTATTATTGTTATTTCCCTTTATAGGAAATGGGCATGGGATTCACTACATAATTATTTTGGCATGAAATATCATGGTGAAATTTCAGTATCATTGCAACATCCCATAATAATTAATTTAATTGGATGATGAGAGTGAAAGGTGCATCTCATCATTTGGAAATCAAATTGGAAGTAATGGGGACATGTTTTTAAATATACCAACATTAATAATTTTAAATCCAAGGAATATGTTATTTATGAAACATTAATAAATAATAGAAGGTAATGAACCCTTACTAAATTTCAACATGGTATGTTTTGTACAAAAAGGATCATGGAAGAGAATAACAGGAGTGAACGGGGTCTCTAATATTAATTAAATATTGAATAAAATAATAGGGATGTAAAATAACTTACCCCAAACAATATCAAATTCTAATTAGAGGCATAACATGAAATAGGTTCTTCAATAAAATGAAGAGTGGAAGATCCATTACATCAGTTTGTGACTCCAAATGCCCGAGAAGAACATTTTGATATCATTGGAGAATCATGGGAGGTCTCTTGAGAGGGGAGATTAGTGTAAGTACATGATAAAAGTAAGTTGAGTTAAAAAATGGGAAATTCTGTGGGTTTATATATGAAAATAGTGGGAAATTGTTTATCAATTCGCAAACAAATGTTTTAGAGTCTATATAAAAAAATAACCGAAACCAAAAAAATTAGCATCGTTTTTTGCATGAATATTTCTAATTGAGATTGTATTTTATTATTTAATAAGTCTAAGGTATGATGAAAATAATAATACCATTTATTATGTGTAAGTGACTTGTACTCTTAATGAAATGAATTTAAAACTGTAAAATATACTAAATGTTTTAGAGTATTCATAATAGGTTTATAGAATTAATAAAATAAACATAAAATTAAATTAAATTAAATATAAAACATATATTTGGTCATTGATACATTTTATAGTATTTATTACATCACTTTCGTGTCATTAGGATGTTATAATACACAAAGTATATTTATACAGAACTGAATTTTTATGATAAAATTTGACTGTCTCAAAAAAGTATGAAAAATTAAACATTGAATAATTTTAACATTATGATTTCAAAAATATATATTCATTTTATCTAAATAATATTTTAAATATTTGAATTTTCACTTTTAAAATAAAATTGACATATATTGGGAAATGTTTTGTTTTTTGATAGTAACTATTTCCAAACCATTATAAAAATTACATTTGATTTCATGAAAATTAAAAGATGATTTTTCTTTAAAAAAATATTTAAAAAAATTATTTTATTTATATATTTTTTATTTATAAAATCTATTAATTCACAAAAATAAATTCTATAATTTAATATGAATATTTACCCAAAATACTATTTTTTATATAAAAATAAAATCATTTGTAAAGTAACAATAATCGGATGAAAATATATTCATTATTCTATAAACAATAATGTACATAGTAATATTTCTAGGGTCTTGATACATATCCTTTTAATAAACATGCAAACTACTTAAGATTAAGCTGCACTATGGTGAGATTTTTATGTGGTGGTTCGACATACATGATTCGGGACATGATCTCGATGAACTTGAAATTATCCTTTAAAATATTTTAATCAGGCCTAGGATGTTGGATCTTTTAATGGTCTTGGTTGATGGAAAATAAAATAGATTTTATCTCCCTCAAAATCTACAATAAATGGGCTTCATAGGGTATGATCCTACTGGTTGTGTCCATCACTTCCATTGTCTATGTCAATTAGATCTCTTAACACCTTATATCAATACTAACCATGCGATCACTATTCAATGACAATATTATCCATGATAATTATTCATGACAGTCATTTAGATCTGATGGGATATAATAAAACAAGAGAATTCTATGTGTTTTCATTATCCATATTACATAACAAAACATTTAATTAAAACACAATGGGGAATTTTATTTATAATAGTATTGGTTTTTACCAATAAAATGGGTGAGAATATTAAATATGACCAATGAGGAAAGATATAACCTGATAATATAAATGGAACATGTGAATACGAAAACAATATTAAACATGACATCATAAAACACAGGTCAAGGTTAAACATCAAGTAATCATAACATAATGTTCTTAGGATAACATCCTGTGCATCATGGATGAAATCTCATGAGACAGAATAATTTCATACTTCATTAGAGGGATTTATAATTCAAGGAACACCTTTTTCTTTCATATCAAGTACATACATAACTGTTCAACATAAATCATTAAACATAGTAAATTTTTCATCAAATTTAATTCCCTGATTAAGGAATGGGTGTTACCTAAAGGCAGTATCAAATCAATGATTTATAGATACAACTAGGTGACACCCCTTGAGTTAAAATGGGTACTTGTATACTTATCACAAATGATTGGCATGGAAAATCATAGTGACATATTTACAACAAAATGGTAATACATAAGGATTCATAAAATTGTACAATTATTGAAAAATGGGTATCTAATTACATGGTATTAAAAATAAAATTGTGAGTTATATTTAATAACATATTACAAAATAAAAATTTATGAATTATTAGTCATAAGATAGGGAAGATGCTTTAATAAAAACCTGGCATTGAAAAATCTGAAGATAATTTTGGCAGTGTAATTAGTGTAAAAATTTAATATGGGAGGTATTAATGATAGTGAAAGAGTTCGGTAATGAATTTTATTTTATATGTTCAACAATTTTTTTTATTCCATTAATATGAATGTGAAAAAAATGTTCATTACACAAATAATGTGTTTTAATAAGGAGAATAAATAAAGGGTCCCTTACTAAATTTCATCCTTTTAACATATTAGAAAAATGTTATAATGAGAGGGGATAAATGATATATTCTTTTTAAGAAATAAATTGGATAGCAGATGTATATTTATAAATTCATGACTACATAACCAATTGATATTCAAACGTACCATTAAATATAAGGTTTTTTAATGGAAAATATTTTTGAGAAATCACATACACTGAAATGGTGACTCTAAAAACATTGTTGGAGGTTAATGAGTTCTTGGTGGCCCTTAGTATAAATATAGGGAGTGGATGGTAGAGTGAGGACATGATGGAAGGTTTTTTCATGACTAAGAATGAGAGATTGGGTGGGTTTATAAAGGAAGATAAGGGAAGTTCTTTATTATTTCCCCTTCATGGGTTTTGGAATTTATATAATGTAGTAATTAAAACTAGAAATCATCCCATGTTTTATTACCCATTGTTTCAACCAATGTGGATTGGTTGTCATTATTTTATAATGCCAAGGTCCTAAGGTAATAAAATACTTCACTTGGTAATTTGTAAGTGAGTCATATCTACAATGTAATGATTTTAAAACATCAAAATAAAATATAAATTTTGGAGGATTCAAAAAGGGTATATAAAATTAATCAAATAACATAAAAATAAATTATTTTAAAGGATAAAAAACTATTTGGTCTTGTATATTATTTACTGAAATTATAAACTCACCTTTTAATATTTTATGATATCATAATTCACACCATATTTTATACCATATTTAATTTTTAACAAAAAATTTGACAGTGTTAGAAAATTATAAAAAAATCACCATTAGATAATTTCAAAATAGAGGTTGAAAAATAAAATATATTTTATCCAAATAATACTATAAATTCATTAATTTTATCCTTTAAAATAAGAATCAACATTTATTGAGAATAGATGAGTTTTTTTTAAAATATCTATTTTTAAATCCATACAAAAATTGAAATGTGACATTATTAAAATTATGTCATAATTTATATTAAAATAATTTTTTAATAGTGTTATTTTATTAGAATTTAATTTTTTTTAAATTCATCAATTCATCAAAAATTACTTTCATAATTGAAATGTGTTATTTATAAAAAATTAGTTTTTTAACATATATAATTCAAAATAATTTATTAAGTAAAAACAATGAGAGGTAAATATAAAAATTATTATATTGAAAATAAAATATAATTATTCATATTATTTTATCCTTGACAAATTTCCCTTTATGACACTAGAAAATTCCCTATGTAAAAGGTATGCAATTGTGAGATTTTCCTAGGGCGGTTAAGCGTAAATTGTTTGGCGCATGATCTCTATGAGCATGATCTTTTCCCGTAAATGGTTTCAATCATGATTAAGTTATTTAATCTCATCTTGGGATTCGTCATGGGAAATTATAAATGGTATTATCTCTCTGAGAATATCTATTAAATTGTCTTAATAGGGTATAATACTAATGTTTGAGGCCATTTCATCTCTTGTCAAGGTTAATTGGAATTATTGAAATCCTATATTTATATTAATCATGTGACATCTTTTCAAGAATATATTATCGACAATTATGATTATTAATGATATTTTATATATGATAGGATAAAATATTAAATTTAACATAAAATTTCATTTGTTTTCTATAACCATAATTATTCATTTATTTCAATCAAAAAGGTGATATTATTATTAAAATTTTGGGTCATTACAATTTCCCCCTTCAAAAATTTCACCCTTGAAATGTTTATTTTATACACTAAAATGGAGAGGGGATGTTTTGATTCACTACCTCATCTGGATCCCACATATATTCTTCAATCATGTGGGATCTCTATAGATCCTTGATCCTGTGAATTGTCTTGTTTCATAGAAAAAAGTCATTATAATCTAAGATCATCGCTAAATATTCTTCATATGAATGATTATTCTCAAATGTTTCCAGCTCTTGATTAAGAACATGTTAAGGGTCTTGTATGTACATACTTAATAGGGGTTAATGAAACATATTATTTACATGAGATAGGTTAGGTGTGGGTGAGATTTAATAGTCCAACACTCTAATATGACCAAGGATCTCAACAGGAACAATGTTTCTTGGTCAAATATTCCCCTTATTCCTAAATACTATGATTTTATTCCACATATTTATGAGTAATAATACCTTATCTTCAACATCAAACTCCAGTTATCACTTACATTATCATCTCTACACTTTTATCGACTCTATAAATCCTTAATGTGCTACTGAATGGTCTTGCCAATTTCCACTATTTCCTCAACCATTTTTGGAACCAATAGTTTGTGTTAACCAACATCATTCTTGCATGAATATGTTCTTCATCTCTTACAATAATGTGATTGTTAGAGGTATTTTTGGATTCTTTAGTGGAAACTATTACTGTATGAGATCTAAAAAAATGAATATTTTTATCATATCATCCTTTGAAGTCCATTTATAATGCTCTCAACATGCCCTAGAGTGTTTGGATAGATCTCTTAGACTAGACATCAGTTTGAGGGTCAGAAGTTGTTCCAATGTTCAACTCATTATTTAGATCATATTGGATAATCTTATAAAATATACATGTAAATATTAAATCTTGATCAGAATATAACTAACTATGGTGTTCCATAAAGCATCACCATATCTCTAATGTATATCCTTTCATGTTTATTTAGTGATAAGTCCTATCATATTTATATAGATTGAGTAGTCTTTGAATGATGGTATAAAACATAACATATAGAATTATTTCCTCTTGATGTATTTGGAAGATTGGGGACAAATTCCCTTGTTTTGTTTTTTGACTTCCATGTAATAAAGGGTAATAATTGAATCATCCGTTTGGATTTTGTATCCTTTTATTTATCAGTCACTAACATAAATGAATCCTTGATGTATATTCTGCAGTCACCGTTATCTACATGTCACAAATATAGTTCTCTTAGATATCTCGATTCAACATTGTCTTCCATGGATTAATGATGAAGTCCAAATTATGTTAATCATCCAAAAGATCATAATTTATGTTTGTATTTTATTGTACATGTTATTGGGACCCAAATCATAAAAATAATTTTTCATTAATTTTAAACATTGACAATTTTTTTTCTTATGTATTCTTAATTCTTTTGAGTTTCCAAATTTTCTATTTGAGAATACATTATCTTTTCTAGAAGTGATATTTGATCAACAAATTGTGGAAGGATTGATGATGTTCTTTCTTTTATGATTCCATTGTTTATCTTTTTTCTTGTATATGGAATAAGTCCTTCTCAATTATAATAAATGATAAAATTTCCTGATCCTTTCTATACATAGTGTCTTCTATAATATTTCCTTTCCTATGAAGGTAGTGTATTGAGAAATAATACTCCTTAATTAGTTCAAAATAGCTTCTTCAGTGTATATTCTACTCTTTTAGTTAGAAAATATAAATAAAGCTCCTACGATCCTTATATATTTTTTCTCAAAAAACCTAAAAACAATTTCTATATATATTAAACCTGATTAGTACTATATCCAACTCCAATTCATGTGTTGGGATGTTCTATTCATGAAAATTAAATTTCCTTGAGTTATAGGATTTCACTTTTTTAGTCAATATTATTATACGACCTCAATTCATCAAATTATATTTTTATTTTATAAAAATTTTGCTTATTTTTTGTAGTGAATGTACATGTGAAGCGAAAAGCCTCTTTTTCTACTCAAAGAATCTCTATGAACATTCATTATTCTAAAAAACCCTTATAAGTCAGCTTAGTTATGTGGTTTGATGATCAAGATAAATTTTCATAAAAAATGATCGATAATACCTATCCATTATAAGGAGACAATGGATATCTATCACAGAATATAGCATTTACCATCCTTTAATTGATTCTATCTTTGAAGGGTTTATATATATCTCTTTACTGGCGGTGAAATTCCCTAATAATGTCACATGATCAAGGTATAAGTTAAATTCTTAACTCAATCAATCATTTATGAGGGATATAAGATAGTAATTGAGGAAACAAATATGAATATTAGATCAAAATTTAATTTAATTGAATGATAATATTTCATTGGAATCAATAATTTATGATAGATATGATTTCTTTTATGGAAATTACATCCATGCCTGATATGATGATACTAAATTAAATTCATCATCCTCATTGAAATTGTCTAGATTCAAAGGGTGATTTACGATACAGATGGTGAATTATTTCTCTCAGAAATTTATGTTATATTAATAAAAGTAAAACCATACCACAACTAGGATAACATCGAATTCCACTAATGAGATACTGATAAAATGTTTAGGAAGAATATTCCTAGAATCATGTGATAAAATAATTGTACAAGTTTTCCCCATTGATATCAAGTCATTTTAGGTGTTTACTCATTGTTTATAGAAAAAATAAAATTTATTCTATTATGGAATGAATTGAAATACTACATGACCAATAGAATTATGAATTATATGTTAAATCTACCCAATCATCATAATCCATCTCAGCATAAGTCATTTTTCACTCTATTAGTCATTGATATTTTTTTATTTTTCTCATGCTTTTCAGTCATTAGAATAGATAATTGGATTAGATAATACATATCTTCTCAACATTTATGAAATATAACTATATAAGGTACCTTTTATTGAAATATATTTCTCTCAATGACTATTGGATTCTAAAAACATCACATGGAAGGTAGAAGTAATATCATTGATTTCATAAAAGGTAAAAATACTCCCAGAAGAATAAAACTACAATGGTTGAAAAAAAATAAAGGATGAAAAGCTATGAAGTTGGGATATAGTAAGATTTTCTAGTTTTTCTACATTGACTGCCACTCCTCATGTATTCCCATGAAAAAATCATTTTTGGGATGTCGTAGTGTCCTCCACGGCTCATTAATGAACTTGATCGTTTGAGGTGTGACATGATGTTTTCCTGTTACAAAGGACTATCCCCTACAAAAGAATTTTTTTACTGGGTGTGGATGTTATTTTCAATCCCCTGTGAATGAAATATATTGGGGGTCATGACATCCTTATAGGTCTCCTGAAAATGAGATCCCCATGGCCCACCTCATATAATTAACCATCCCGGTTGTCAGTTCCACCAATCCTTAATGAAATACTCATAGGGTAACCAATGAAATGAGTGAAAATGAAAGATGGATAATAGACAAAAGGCTTGGGGAAGGCTCATGATCCAACAATTCCTAGTATGTAAACTCACTGCATAACATTAATGTATAAAAGGGATTTTCCAAAACATATGCAGACCCAAAACACTTTATGGACCCTATTCTTTGAACCAAAAAGCGAATGGAACCTTTCCTTTCAAGTAACCCCACATAGTAAAAATTAATGTGGAGGGATCTCTAACTGATGTTGGAAGAGGTTAAATAGGAGGAAATCAAGACTACATAGAAATATGATATACTTAGAGAACCAAGGACCACATAGAAACTCACTACATGGAGTGAACAAGGCCCGCGTAGCAACATTCTACAAGGGAGGAACCTTTGAGCACATATAAATACTCTACATAGAGGGAACCCCAACGTGTATAGAAACATTTGATGTGGAATGTAGAATCCTAAGGTGTAAAATATTCAAGATTTAATTTCTTCCCTCCAGTGTACCATTTTTTCCCCAGCATGGCCCCTCCATGAAGTTTCCTAATGGTTGTCTTCATTAACCCTTGTTAGGTGAATCTCTATGTTCTATGTGGGACCCCTCATGTGATATCAAGCCATAAACTCTCCCAAAACTACTAGATACGTTGGATACTATCATTAGGAACAATTTTGTTTCCTCTTGAGCATATATACCCATGTTAAATGAGGTCATATTAATATCCTCTTTAATAAGGTGGTCCTCGGAAGGCCGTTGAGAATAGATTACCATAGTAATGAGGATCCTGACTATGGATGTAGTCAAATGGAGCTCCCCGTTCCACGGATTCATAGGAACCAATGTCATTTACCTTTAATTTGAGATTAAAATGGATCATTCTCACATCCTCTCTGAAGTCTTTAGTAGGGAATCCCTCCTACGGTATGTCCAAATCCTTTCTTTATGGAGGTGACACTGTTGCTCCTCTTCCCCTGAAGGGTCATATCTAGGAGTAGATGTGACAATCATGATCACCAAAATGAAAGAGGAAATGATAACTAGATATCTTTCTTTAACTCATTCTATGGGACTATTCCTCATTCACTAGTATGAATGAAATAATTCAGTGTTTCTTGAATCTATCGTTTCCTCTTATTTCTCACACTAATGATGACCTATGCGGTCTTAGTGGTTGATGGGGATAATGAAATCTTCTATGTCTAAATCAATAGGAATCCTCCTGAGTGTAATCCCTAACCATACCCAATCAAATGTTCATCCTCATAAGTGTATATCGCAACCATTCCCACTAAAATGGACATCCTCTAAAGTGTATCCCTAACCATGTCCACTTAAATGGGCATCCTCCTGGATGTAAGATCCAATCATACCCATAGAAATGGGGGTCCAAATTGGTGTAATCCCTATACATACCCACTCAAATGGGCCTTCAATTTGGTATAGGCCCCAAAAACACTCATTTAAATGGACACTTCAATAGGTTTAATCCTTGATAACCTCGAACGATTTTGGGTTTTATTCCCAAATAACTGGGATGTACTGAAAGCCTCTTTGAGGTCTATAACCAACACTAAAATTCACCCAAATGTTCTCCAGGATTCATCCCTATATGGTCATATCCAACACAGTGGGATATAATCCTATCATTTAAATTTAATCACATTTTTTATTAGGCCATACTTATGATATGAACAAACCCCACTAGGGACACAACATCTCTTCCTAGTTCCTTGGCCCACAAAAGCATATCTCCCCCAAAAAACATTGAATCAGAACCTCTTGCCTATATGTCCTTTCCACATAACATTATAATACACAGTTTGGTCCTCTTTATATTGAACAAATCATTGGTGTGCCTTATTATCCAACACTGAACTATATGGATTTTGATTCATTTATTGTTTATATGTAAGAATACCATATTATTGGTTGGATCCCAACATCAATATAACTTCTATCTCCTGGGATGATAGTAAATTCCATAACGCCTCACCAATTGGATGAAAACCTACATATTAAGGGAAATAATCAAAAAAAAATATTGTTCATATAAAGGTACAATTGATAGAGAACCTAAAATACCAAAAGATTCCTCCATTGATGGATATACTTATATACATACAAATTCACCTACTAAAGGTGTACCTCATATATATATAGATGATTATAAATTCATGCATGTTAATAATTTATGGTTAATTTAGAGTGATCTGCATCATACTAGGGAATGAAAAAATAATTCACAAATTGTTTTATATCAAAACTACAAGAGTGTCCCAAAATAGGAAACTGTTTCACCCAAAATGGATTGATGAACCTGAACTCCCATACTCTTGACCAATGTGAATTCCCAAAGAATTTTTTGTTCATTTCAGGAGAACCACATTCCATTTGAAAGAAAATTCATGAATCATATTGAATGAGGGTACTATTGGGTGTTTGAACCTCCACAAACAACTTATAGAAAGTAATTCAAAATAGAAACCACAATGCGATTAATAGTAAAACCATGTTCAACCCCCCAAAATCAATCATGCAAAGGAAAATCTGATTTTTATCAAAAATAGAAATGGTTAAACTGATGTGAATACTTATATAAGATGAAGGTGTTACCCACAAGCCAGACCCAATTCTCTCTAAAGATGAAAGAGGTCCAAAAAAATAATTGATTACTCATGTATTTTAATATGGAGATGATACATTAATGGGGTATTATGATATGGGTCTAACACATATATTGCTAAAATATTTTATCAGAACTCTCTTTAGCTCAAATATTATCTCAGATGTTCTCGTAGATCTACACATCACCCCCTACATAAGATAATTCCTTGAACAATCAAAGGACATCATTTCCTGCCCATCATCTTCAACACTTGGATTCAAATGCATTAGTCTAAGAGTAGAAATATAATAGTACTCTCCTAACCCAGGAGGAAGCACAATAGGTCCTCTACCCTATGAATCCCCACCAGTTATCATCTCACAAATATCCAATGGTAAAAAAATAAGAAGACGCCAGTAGTCAACTCAATCCTTCTCAGAAGCCTATCCCCAAAATGTGATAATGATTTCCTCCCATATCATTGGGTGGCTGATGATGTTGTCACTAAAAACCTCAGCTTGTAAATAAGAGGTTTCTACCAACGGGATCCTTCTAGTAATCATCACTTATAACACTACACAACCCATCATCCTCATCTGAAATAGGATACCACCCCATAGGCACCAGCCGAAGTCATGGGGACCTGGATCTATAGGATGGACCGTATAGGGTGACGATCAAACAATATGAAATATAAAATCATTCTTATTCCTTTTGAAGGAGCCATTACTAGAGATATGGTGCCAATAAATGAGAAAATGAAAATACATGCTCCATATATGAATCCCATTAGTCAAATAAAATCTAAAACTATGAGAAGATAATAAATCATACTCACTATTATGAATCCTTTTTTTCAAATACATTGGAAAACTAGAAGATGTTATTCCTTGAATGTAAATATGAATCTCATTAATAAAATATGGTGGATACTGATGAGAATATGGAAATTCATGACCACTGTTATGAATCATATTAGTTAAATATGGTGGAATATGAGAAAATTAAAACCACTACTCAAAAATTTATATCTCTTTTGTCAAATATGACCACAACCTATCAAAATATGCAAATTACTACTCATTGTTATGAATCCCATTAGTCAAATATGGAAAAAAATGAGAGGATGAAAATCCATGACTATGAATATGGTGAAAACCCATGAGAAATGATAATCATTTCTGACTCATATAAGTCCCATCAGTCATATACAACAGAAAAAAATAATATGAAAATAATTTCTCACATACATGAGGAATGTCCATCAAATATGGTGGAAATTAGAGGACCTACTCGAGGTATCTCAACTAAAAATTTGGGGTGGACTCATATTCCTTCCCCAAAATTTGAATGACAGTATCTGACCATTCATTTGATGTTTGTTTCTCAAAATGACTAATAAATTACGGAGTATTAGATATTGATTCTAAACCACATCATATATGCTTTCCATACCATAATGTCATCAATGATAATAGATAGTAGTTGGGCACATTTCACAGCCTCCTCATGTGGGGTGACTCAACCGCACAATGTTATAGTTACTCAAAAGTATACATACAAATATTCCACCATATATGAGGTTACTTATAAATATTCCATGATAAATAGGAAAATCAATTAGGCACAAATACTCATTGAATCTAGGGATTACCACCTTATATTAGAGATGACTCTAGGGTAGACAAATATCCTTGGTAAAATTCAAAAAACTCTTCAAAATGATCTAAAATATATGTGGGATTTGTCCCAACACACTCCCCAAAATGAGAACCACCATTCACAACACATGGTTATAGCTACCCACATGGGATAATTGAAAAATAAATCCCACTCAGGGTAATTTAAAATCCTAGATCAAGATTATGAACCTGATATACTAAAAGCTTGAGGAATTATTAGAACCAAATATCTATCAATGGTTTTCCCTAATAATGATGATCTATTACCAAATTACAATATTTAATGTTGAATTTGTGAACTCACTCCACATGGAATGGATAATAGAAGCTCTGGAGATCCTCCCTCGAATGATTACCATTAATAATTTCATTATGGGCATAATATGATGGATCTTGAAGGATTATATCATTATGAGTTCCATGATATCTCCCTCATAATTAGAATATTAATCAATAATAATGCCCCCTTAACATATAAAATACAAGAAATACCTCATATTATGAGGTTCCTGGGATGATGTGTCCAATAACAATGGATAACCTATTAATGAAAAGCATCATCCTTTATTAATAGGAAGGCGGCCCCTGGAAGTGAGCATCCTATGAAACACCTCTAGACCATCTCCATGCCAATGAGACCCCTATTAGCACAATTTCATGAGAAAAAATAATCAAGAAACACCCTTGTGGTGAAGATCAAGTAGAATAATTTCAATCAAAAGACCAGAAAGATAAATTACTCATGGGAAGAAAGTTAGTTAGGGACTATATTCCCATCATGTTTTGGCCATCAACCACTTCCCAATTTGACATTATAAAAGTATTGTCAGAAGAGTGCATAAATAACATCTGTATGAATGTTTGGAAAACTCTCCACCACTTGAATGAAAATTAAATGCCTTATGATGGGTATTTAAACCATGTTAAAATATTTGGAGAAATACATCAGCAAATCGACAAAGAATCCATTTCATTTACATAAAGACCATGATCAAAGAGGTGACAGAACGATCTTCAACAAGAATGCCTAAATTTAGTGTGAACAATACATCACAACAGCATCCCCTCACCTCCTTATGATCACATTTGAAGATGTGGAGAGCATAGAGATTTTCACTTCACCACATATACTGGTCAACGAAATCCACTTGAGGTGACATCCTGCAATGTCATCACTCAAGGGAGACCACTAGAAAAGGATCTTTATTGTGGTAGATAGTGAACTCAAAAAGAATAGGCCTAGAATATGACTCAAAACCATAATGACTGATCAGAGAATACCATAAAAACTCCTCTTCTGGGAATTTGAGAATATCAATCTAAATTATCACTTAATGGAAGATATTAAACATACTCTAATGATTTCCTCAAAAGATGGTGGTTCATGTAAAGATTAGGAATTTCACCTGGGTCACACTCATAAATGAAATCATATAATAATGAGAGTGGTAAAATTAGCAGCAACCACCATACTATAGGACCAACCACAACCTGCTGGTCTATGGGCATTTTTAATAATAAATTCCACTCCAAGGGAAAAACATTTAGGCCTATTTCATAGCAATGAAGGAACAAGAGAAACCCCATCACACAAGGTTGGGGTATATTTCCATCAAACTCCACTTCTATGGAAATTTATCTTTTCTCATTTGGATAGGTTAAAAATAATTATGGCCTCCCAGTTTGAATAGTCTCAAAAATGGTTTCCCCTAGAAGGGACGCTTGCAAAATGACCACATGGAGGTTCCCGATGATTTACTCTTCAACAAGATGATCAAATATTATCTTGGTAATGAGGGATGATGTCTAATATTAGACACAAGAAATAATACTATAATTCAAAATCCAATACGACACCCACAATGCATAATTTTTCAGGGAATGTTGTGGGAATTAATCCGGTAGATTTTTCTGAAGAAAAATCTAATTCATAGGGGGAGGGAGGGCGTGGTTCCATCAATAATTCAGCTTAAACTGAGACAAATGAACAATTTGTGCTAACTAGGAACCATAGAATTTCCAAAAAAATTGATGCTTTGTTAAATACACTATTGCCTCCTCAATGATCACCTATAATTAAAAATGGTAAAAGAAAGTTCATTTATGACCCACCTAGATAAGAGGTTTATCTCATCACACTCGTAGAATGATTCGCTCTATAGGAGGAATATATGAAAGAGTTGAGAATAATCAATGAACAATATCCTTGAGTCAATATTCCAACTGAATATATTCCATGAGAAGAACATAAACTCATGCTTCTAGCTAGTGTACCTCTATATTATGGGTTCACCACAGTGGCTGAATGAGGTTGAGGACATCCAAACAACTTTCAGATTATACCATTATTTTACTTGGACCTAATTATGGGAAGATATCAAGAATTCCATAAATTAGGGAACAAATTAGAAAATATTTTGGAAAGAACTCAAAATATATTCCCTGGTGGACATCTCCAAATTATTTTGGAAGATCCAATGCATGGGATACTACATGTTACTACACATCCAAAATCTCCTATTCAAAAAAACATACTTCATGTTTTTATCAACTACATCAATTTATTAACATATTGATTGGAATATATGAAGGAATTGTTCAAACCCTATAGCTAGAATGTAATCCTTACCCAAAATGGGGGACTGACATCCAACACCCACCAAACTTCGGGAGTCCTACATTTCTAATATTCAATGGGTCATGAGACATAGGACAAAATCTACCACACACAGTGTCTTGTTTCAATCCCCTGAATGGATCCACTACAAAATAAGATGTTGTGAATCATATTTTCTTATAGTAAACCTTACATGGCATAGCGTTCATATAGTTTACCATCTTTCCAGGCCATTTAATCAAATGATGGGAGGATATCCATTAGAAAATTATATTTTGGTTTAGAACAATAATAAAAAATGAAATTGTCATAGACCCCTAAAATTTCAAAAGATGAAATAATGAGAGGGTCTCAGATATCATCGCCATATAGAAAGGATTTACCTACTCCATTAATATAAAAATTCTCTAAGAAGGTCTTCTTTATCATTCTATATAGTCCAACATTGATGAATTTTGAACACTGATCAACCTAGTGTGATATTCTGGTTTGTTTCCTGATATCAATTTGATTTCTCAAGGAATGGAAGACTCTATATAGTGGACAAATCTCATGTGAAGAATGACTCTGGTAGTCATGGGGAAATGATCAGGAATGGCAGAAGATGAAAAATTAGTTTTAATCCACCCACTACATTGGCGCTAGATTTATAGTCGACACTATATCATGTGGAATCACTTAGGTGTAAGCATCAACCCCCACATTATTTGGTTTCATAGAGGGGAACCATGATAAATTAATTCATGGAGTGAATGAATAATGTATTCTCATTCCATGAAAAGAATGTTTGTGACTACATTATAGAAAATATGGAGAATTAATTATTACAACATCCAAAGTCCAAATGTCCCAATATGGTAGGTCTTGTTTACCATCTAGATTATTTCCCCATTCACAGGACACAGGTTCACACCATTCATGAGTGCATAAAGAAATCATGAAAAAATAGTAGACTCAGGAAATGTCAATTTGGTGAAACCACCATCAAAATTAGTGTATGTTTTGTCTACTTCTCTTATGGAATGAGTAGAGTGAAAATATATTTTTAGATGAATGGTCATTGAATCATGATTTAAGGATGACTAAAAAGACATCCAACCCAATTCATGCTATACTCAATGAATTGTTGATGAAACTAACTGTTCCCCTTGACTCTTCCTCCAAGACACAGGAAACTCAGTCAGTATCACAACACCAATCATTCAAAAAGTGATCATGCTAGAAGGGTGGAGATCCAATTCATAAGGTTGGAATTTCACCATGTCCAATGTCATATTTTGTCCTCTTAGACATTATACCATTATGTTTCAAACATGAGGAACTATCACACCAAACAGTCCAATACAAAATTTTCATCCTGTCAAAATATTCCATAGATAAGGATTTAATCTCCAATTCCATTAATTTGATTCATTTAATAGATACCTTCTCCAATGGTGTGTATTTATATGAACCTAGGATCTTAGAATACAACTAGGGAACCAAATGGAGAGGTCGTAGGAATTGTGGGCACAAGGGAAGACACCATTTGGGTAAACACTAGATTTCTAGCCACATCCATACTCGGGTTGTGAATGTCATGGAAACCTGAGGAAAATACCATCAAATGATTAAAATGAGTATGGTAATACCATTGTATATTCCCAATACCACTCTATCTTGATCACTATATGAAATAAATCATAAGAGGAACATGTTTCTAATCACCCTCGGTGGACAGGTAGGCGCACCCATCCAAACCCAACAAATTTTGGAGCACCATCGACCTCTATTTCAAGGGTCAATCCATATATGAAAATTATTCTGGTGATATTTCATTCCGATTATGATGTGTTCAAATATTATGAGTTTCATTATATCAATGTTAGATTTTGTAAGAGGGAGGGGAAATAACCCATGTTTGATGGTGTTGATTGGTTCACTGTTTGAACGGTCTAGAATTGATCATTGGAAACCCTTCAAATAGCCTATCAAGGAGTAAATGTTAAAAGTAAATCAGGTGGAGTGTATGATCCCAGATATAGGTGAATGTTCACAGATTTCCATTGTATAAGTCACAAGAACTATGTATAGAAGTGTTGAAATTTCCATGGAATATCCAAATAGGGGAAATACTTGTAAGAAAATTCTATGATTCAATTCTCAAAGCTTCAAGAATCCTAAGAATCATCAGTTGAGTTGGAATATGTTTTTATTTTCACTCAATTAGAAGAAGAAACTCATTTTCCATCCCTCACCCATCCCCTCTAGAGTTTCAAAGAGATCCCACATTTTCAGATGAGTTAGAGGAAGTAACATAGTCATCAAAAAAATATTCGCTCATATACTGAATCTAGAGAGATTCTATGATTACATTCTCCCCCCATGAATCAATATGAAGAAGTGGAAGATCTGGATGATGAGGATGACCACAAATACATGCCTCCAACATTTTAGTACGGTGTATCTACCACCATTAAATAAAACATAGAGGTAAATATATGTAAAAAATAGGAGTCCCAACCCACATTGATTTGTTAAACCATGTCATTGGAAGGACATTAGGTATATACCTCCTTTACGAAGTAGAATTAGGAAATTTTTACCTGGAACGCTTTGGAAATTATAGGCCTTGATCCCGAAGTGTCCACCCACCACCAGAGCCTTCTAGATGACTACTAGGGCTATAGTTAAGCATCCATAAGGACACATCCAACTCACATGACTAATATTAATGAGGAAATATAAAATATCATCAAGGAAGAATTCATTTGAGAGTTCCAATACCCAAAATGAATGGACAATGTAGTCACCATCAAATAGAAGAATGAGAAAATACTTATCTATATAAATCTCAAAGATCTCAACCTGTATTGTATGAAAGATGATATCCCAGTCCCTATCATAGTGGTACTGATAAATAAAATAGCTAAATATCATTCCCTTTCTTTCATGGAATTTTGTTAGGGGTATAAGAAAATTTGGATGACCAAAAAATATAAATAATCCCCTCTCTTTAGTGCCTCTAAATAAGTATATTTCTATTGTGTAATGTCCTTTACCTTGACAAATTTCATCTCTACATACCAAAATTCCATGAAACACATCTTTAAATCCTTTATTGGGGGAGTTTTTCAAATATAAATTTATGATATGGTGAATAAGTCTCGATAGGGTTACGACCACTTGGTAGATTTTGAGACTATTAATAATGAACTACAACTGCACAACCTGAAGATCAATCCGTTAAAATGTTCTATTGGTACTACCTATTATAAATTCCTCTTCAATGTCATCCTCCACCACAACATTGAAGACAACCCATAGAAGGAGATGTCTTTCCTTATCATGATACATCCAAAAAAACCTTAATGATTTTAGAGGACATCAAGGAAATATATATTACATTCGGTGATTTATAACCAACCTTGTAGGAGAATATTTTCCCTTCACCCTTTTGATAAAAAATTAGTTCATACATTAGTGGAATAATCATTTTTTGGAATCATTCGACAATCTCCAGACATATATCTTGATCTCGTTGATGCTATGCCAACCTATTAACGGAAGGATTCTTGTTTTATATGTAACAACCCTAGACATATCACATAGTTCCATCCTCCAGCAAAATAATGATAACAATACTGAAAAAAAAACAATATTACCTCATATAAACCTTGATTAATGCTGAGACATTTATTTCATATATCGAGAATAGTTCTATGGTACTAATATGTATAGTTCATAAAATGAGGAACTACTTGTAGAGTTATAAGTTCTATTTTGTTTCATGTTGGAACCCATAGAAATAAATTCACATCCATCCGATGTTAACTGAGAATCTATCATGGCAGGATTATATCATGCTAGAGTTTGACACCATTTTGTTCCTTAAAAATCTATAAAAAGAGATGACATTGGCAGACTTCCTTGCAGGGAATCCCTACTCAAAAAATAATATCACATGATCTACCCGGAGGGTACCTATGGGATATTTATATTTATAGTGAATTTTATATCCCAACATGAGAAAGGGATGGAACACCACTTGATCAAAAAATTTATGTTGAGTTTTGTTATTATATCCGCAGTAATGGTAGTCCTACAATACTTATTTAAACTATCCGAAGGGTGTTAGAACAAGGAAGAAGAATACCAAACTCTCATTTTAGGTCCAAACCTGTCACTACACAGAAAATAAAATCACTAAATGATAAAGGGTGTTTTCGAATAGGTCATCAAGAATGTAAATGTTGATTAGTCCATAAATAAGGAAGAGATCGTCCTTATTTTATACCACATCTAAAAAAATTGTGAAATTACTATTGGAACCAAAATTGAATCATGTATCATGCTCACTATATTCCCAGGAAGATGACTAGGAATATTTAGACATGACACTAGAAGATCTAGAGAAGGATGAAATAATCATTAGAATTATGCATAAGTAGAATGTATAACATTTTGATTTATCCAACATAGAATAGATTTATGATGTTAGTCCAGTTAATGAACCATGTTGTTCAACCAATGAATGGATGAATCACATTATGGACACATTGAAAATTGACTAATCCAATTGGGAAGGATTGGGAAAGATAAAATTTGAATATGGGAAATTAACTTTGTTCTATAAGAAGTCAAAAATAATCAAAAGGTCCTTTATAAATAGTTCCTTGTTGGGGTCCTTCTCTAGTGAAATAATATAGAAGAGATCACAACTATCATGAAATAAGTGCACACCATAGAATGCAATGTTCAAAAGTTGGGGTTCAATATTTCCCTTGAAATATAGAGGTTTGGGCACTACTAGCCCACTATGTCACAGGATTGAACAATGTTTACCAAAAGGTTAATCCATTCCATGTTTATTAAAACACCGTTCAACAATCCATAGATTTTTTGTATAAAACCAAGTAGTGTTAGGAATTTACCATATAAGGAGTATACACCGTTGGACCATATTCCTCAGCTACATCTATGAAGTTCAAGAACATTCTCAATGAAACCATGTTTTCATCAAAGTGGGATGAATCTATACGCCACACATAATTTAGGGGATGAAATGTTGTAATCTTCATGAAAGAAAATATCATCACCTTTTTTTGCATTCCCCATAAACTACTAATGGACAACGAAAATGTACTGCTAAGCTAGATGAGCTATATTAGGAATATAATACCTAATTAATCCATTTATTCCATTATCATTCAATGGATAATGAACAAATAGAGGCCATCAACATGACTCTATTGAATATAATCTTGAAGATTCTAGATAAGGATGAAAATTCATGGGTGGAAAATCTCTTACATTCCCTATGGGATAACCAGACCAAGACCCGCACTGCCACATAGGAGACACCATAGACATTAGTATATGTGATGTAGGAGATACATCTAATTGATGTTCAATTTTCCTCGCTCCACATAGCCATATGTTATCTTTTATCAATAGATGAGAAATACCAGAAATGACTAGATGAATTGGATATATTGGATTATAATTGATTTCATACATTGCATCATTTGGATGTCCACCAAACCGAATTGCGTAAGGCTTTAAAAAAATTTCACCTCCAATATTTCCTCAAGGGAGAGATATAATTAGTCCTCATGAATGCAATGATACCCAGAAGAAAACCCCCAATGATATAGCTATAGTGGGAGAAACCATATTCCTTACACAATCTAAACTCCAATGGGGAATTTATATTATATCGATAAATGGAAAACATACCACGACACATAATAATGCAATGTTTCTTAAGAAATATTGTGTGTGATAAAAGTTACACATCCCAAATTTTTGACGTTAAACAGTATAGCTGGTCATTCTCACATGACCTCAAAATTCACAAATAATATTTGTTGAAAGGTGATAAAATCTATAACATAATTATACATGTCTAAAATTCATCAATTTCATGACACAAAAACCATTTTCATAATATGTTAAACCACATTCCCTCATTGTACCGACCATATGAAATTAATGTACACAAATGTTTCCTTACTTCATGACATTAAATTATAATAGATTCAGCATGTAATAGGAAATTCACTAAACATGATCTAGATTTGTGAAAATAAAAGATGAAACGTCCCCTTCCATGTATGAGAGTCATATTGATATAGGGATTATCTTTATCCCATAACTTTTTGCTTCTTGATTCCTGCCATCCCAAGGTACATAGTGATTCCCAAAAAATGATTCCTGGTTCCAACCTCAATATTATATTCCTTCCATGTTGGGTGACTAATGTACATATCACACGACATTAAACAACATGATTAGCATCAATGATACATGATGTTAAAAATCATGGATCATTTCCTTCCTGTATAACATTATACTCCATGGTTCCTCAAGAACTATATGTATATTGATTCTCATTCCAATGGGTTTTTTACCAAATCTTGGACCATATATCTTTTTCCCAAAAACAAATATAGAAAAATAACCTCCCCTATATACAAAAATAATTGATGCATGGACCTCCAAAACATGTCCTTTCTTTTACTAGTATGATTTAATTAAAATAAACACTCCATGTGTATGATTTAGATCCATGTAAGAAATCAGTTCCAGAACTACATGTGTCTAGATTCCTATCATCACAAAATATGTTGTGACACATAGATCTATAATCTCGGATCTAGATGCAATAAAAAATAGGAAAAACTCCTCCCTCTACATGACGATTAAACATGATTGGAGAGTTTCCCCTTTATAACTATGTGTGGAATGATTTATATTATCATAGGATATATAGAAATTTTAGAATATTTAATTCTAAGTCAACATGAAACTAATGATAATCAAACATCCTTATTTATTGGTCAGAATTAAATTGGGTTCCAGTTCTATAAATAATTATAGCTTGATTATCAATCTGTTTAGTTACATAGCTACACCAAGATCTTACAAATTGGTCCAACCACCACAAAATTAAAATTTCCATATCATTCATTTCTATCACATTTTCCTAGTTGAATAAAAAATTGAAACCCCTTTTATCTTACACTATGTATAACTCATGTGGGATTAAGAGTTTTCGTAAGCGATTCACCATAAGATCAAGGCTTATCATTTCACATTAATAACGTTATGGTCCTAGTAGTTAGAAGCTAAAGGCATTTTATAGGTCATTACAAGATGACTTTAAACATCACAATTGATGTAAATAATAGAACAATATGTTCAATATCTTATAGAATTTTACTTTTTTAAGTATTTTTTAACTCTTTGAAAACATATGATTCATGTAGTCCTATGATTTTAAAAGAACACTATGTTTGATATCTTAAGTTACACAAAACACCGAGCATAAACAAACTATTAAAACATCAATATATTATTGTGATAGTTATAACATTGTTGTGGGAATTATGGGATATAATTATATTAACTAAATTATGAAAATATTGTTTATGCATTTTTATAAAATTAATTCATTCGTTACCAATTATTTATAAATTTTAATAAAATCCAATTAAAATTAAAGGATCTTTTAAAAAAACTATTTTTATTACCATAATAGTATTATATCCTATTGTATTAAATCAGTAACTGTTACTAAAATATATTAATGAAATTTATATTTTATATTTTCATAAAAATTATTTTAATTTAATTTAATATGTTTTATAGAATTATGATAAGAATAAATCTTTTTTAATCATAAAGTCTATATTATTCTAAAAGGAATCTTTTCTTCATTTAACCGGCACACCTATTATAAAAAAAATAGGAAAATTTTATATATGTTATTCTAAAAAAATATTTTTTAAAATAAAAAATATAAAATTTATCTTAGGGTCAATTTCATGTAATTTTTGGAGAATCTTCATTTTAATATCATAGTGCTTTTCTTGAATTTTATTTGAAAACTATTTTCCTTCCAATTTATTCACATTGTAAAATTACATTTTAAATTTTTATTTATCAATTATTAGGTGAATTATAAATCAAAAAAATAATAATTTTTAATTAAAATCAATTTCATTTTGAAATTGGATAAAAAATATTTCAAACATTTGATCATTTTCACTTTAATGAGCCACTTTCCCATTACGTCTGTGAGATTAATTTTATATCTAATTTTACCAATTTTGTGAGTTGAATTTGGTAAAACCTATTACTTATTTCAAATCATATGGTGTAAATTAGGCTTTATGTTCATTATTTTATTCATAAAAATTTTCCTATAGTAAAGAAATATTTACTGCAGTATATGTAGAATAATGCAACGTTTTAAAGTTAATAGGGAAAAGGATTAAAATTCATAAAAACATTAAAATTTAATTGTTGTTAGTATGTTTATCAATGTTAAACCTATTTTAAAACAATTATTATCATCTAAATTTTTGTAAATTAATTCAACATGTATGTGGTTGGATTTAATTATAAAATAATCACTATTTAGTAACTTAAACCCCCCTCACCTCAATTATAAATACCACCCCTCAGAACCACATTTAAAAACACATGACATAAAGATCCTTAAATATATAATAAATACTATATTACTCACACTACATATATGATATTGCTTATGGTATCAAAAAAACATCAAATCCCAGGTCATCAAGGGGTCTTCCAAGGTGGTGATATTCAAGGGGAAATTTTCTCAAAACACCTCTCTTATTTTCTTTTCTTATTCAACGTTATCCTCACCTCATTTATACATTATGGAATGAAAACTCTATAATATTGAAAATACTGGAGTTTTATGTCTATAATGGAATATAATATATCCATACCTTTTATTACCTCCACTTATTCAAAGAAATTAAACAATTATCCTTTTAATGCCTGTTAATTATCTCTACGAATAATATTTTTGTTTGTTTTTCTATTATATCCTTTATGGATGGGCATAAAACCATTATTCTGATAAAATAAGATATTATTAGGTTTATAATATCACATATAATGTTTTGGAAATAATATGTAGACATAATATTTAATAAAATAATGAGTTTGGGATATACATAAAACCTACCATAATAAACAAACCATTTATCTTTAACATTTTATCAAATAAATCATCCTCATGCTAGAAGACAAAAAAATATACAGGACCATATATAATAATTTATGTTAATTAATTCCATTTCATTCCAGTAATATATTTCTCTTCCCCTTTTATAATAAAATCAATAATTATTCTGAAGAGAACTAATCCTCAAACCATGAAATGAACACACCCGAAACAATGAAAATAATGAAATATTATAAATGAAATGGTCATAAGATATAATAGAAAACAATATATGGTATTATAAATATGAATATAGTTATGGAATGAGTTAATACAATTCTATAAAAATATCTACCATTTCTATTTAGACATTCACATTACATCACTTTTTCAGAATACTGAAAACATTATACAAAAAGACACCCAAAGACTATATTAGTCTATTAAATTGAAAAGCATGGAAACATAAACATTGATACATAATTGAACTAAATTCACTCCCACTATGTAAATAATGAAAAGAACCCACCTTGGATACATAATATTTAATACAAATCTTCATAACTAGGGAATGGAAATATAAAAAGTGGTGAGCTCCGATGAATACTAAGGGTAAACAGTGAAGACATGTTAGTATAAACATGAGCATATGGGTATGTAAAATAGATAATGACATTAAAATATCATACCCTTAATATCTTAAGATCATAAAAATGAATTATGGAATAATGTATGGAATTTAATAAGACATTAATCATAAGGAAATAAAGAACATAATCCATGAAATGAATAACATAGAAATAATTAATGGAAGTATGGCAGACACATAAGCATAAAAAATGATTTCCATAGTACTCAGGTCATTTCTTCCAAGGTCATCTAAGTAGTATGGTTTCACTCCCCTTACTATCAAGGTAGTCAATTTTCACTCCCATGGACATATTATTAACCATGTTTATCTCCAAATACTATCTTTGTCTATCTCATGATATATAAATCTTTACCCAATGCATTGGTGGGAGATATAGGTCCCACCAAACATAAAATTAAATCAAAAATACATGTTCCAAAAAAAGGTAAACAATCATATCATAACCAATTAAATTAAATGGTAATAATAAAAATTAAATCATATCATAACCTATGGGAAATATATGTGTTTTATAATCATTTTATCAAAAAAATAACCCTTGAAATGAAGCTGGTTACAAAAGCCCATAACCCATGAAAGAGAAACACGTTTCATTAAAAACATACCATCTATTCATAAACCATTAATAATGAAAATGAATAGAAACATTGATAAATTTCCAAATAAAGGCTTGAGTTTAACCAACAGTTTTCATCTTAGAGGGGAAATAATTTCAGAATATCTTTTAAAAAAATTTCATAAAGAAACTATCATTTCTATATTTAAAATTCTTTTTGAAAACATAAGACATTTATCAAATCAAATTATTCAATAATAGAATTGAAAAAATAGATTATAATATTTTAAGTCCATAATAAATTTTTAAAATCATTTTTCCTTGAAAAATTTCTTCAACGATAATTTTAAAACATTTTTGAAAACATGGTTTTTTAAATTAAACATATTTATATCCAAAGATAGAAATACACTCAAATTGTTATGTAAATTTTTTTCGTAATTGTGTTAAGTTCCAAAGTGTGGAAAAAGTGGTAAAAATACATGGTTATTTAATGAGTAAATATAGGATAAGAAATATCTAGATTGTTCTAGACATTGGATTGTATTATTTCATTGATGGAAGTATAGTCATAAACAATCTCGATAAAAGTTGATATTTTTTCAGTAAATTAATATAAATTTATACCATTGAATCATACTCACCATGAAGGATATTGAAATTATATGGAGCCTAAAATATCATTAAAAAATTGAGATTCATGATTTATCATGATAATTGGAATCATACACACCTATTAAACACATATTTGAATAACAACAAGTGTCTCAAAGAAAGAAAATTCAGACTAAATTAATTTACTGATTGGGTATCTTTTGAACCATAAAACACAAGAAATTAATTAAATAATATGGATATTTAAATAACACAAATATTATTATAATAATCATTCAATACATCCATTTTATGTATACACACCACCCAAAATAAATGAGTGGCGAAGAATGCATATATCTCATAGAAATAAATAGTGAGAGGAGAATCCCTTATATTATTTCTTGAATCTCATTGTACTCATACAAACCTCCTGTATAATAAATAAAAGTTTATTAAAAATAGTTTAAAGAACCATATTATTACATATAATACCATATATTATTCTATTATGACTTTATATTACCCACTTATTAGGAATTCAATGTTAATATTTAACACTGGGTATGCTTTATTCTTTGTACATGTTTTGAATTATTATTCTTTATCGTCGTAATTAGATCTTGAATTAATTACTTACATAATAGAAAAAATTATATAAATTTAATATATATTCAGTATATTTGTATTTATAATAATACATATAATCTAGAAATATGAAATAGAACACAATGTTCCTGAAGATGGTAGGTTGTATGTACACATGAATACTATTTACGTTTTGTTGTCATATAGAAAGATAGAATGTAAATGACATATATTAATATATGTATATAATATAATTAAGTTTTAATTATTATTTCCTACATATCATATATGTTCAGTAAAACTATCCTGATCTCATTCCATGTAATGTGTGAATGAATCACATCACTTTGAGGAAGCAGTAGTCCACACATCCACAAACGATGTTATCGTATTTACACAAGATGGATTGTATATAGGAATGGGTTAAAAATAATTTAAAATTATTAAATAAATAATATATATCATATATATAATATATATAAATAGTGTGTCCGTCATAATTCCAAACCATTAAATAAGGTAAATGAAAAATGAATAATCATCGTTCAGTGTGGCGGTAGTTCACCATAAAAATAAATAATATGTTCGTATCCATTAGATTGATGTGTGTTAATTTCTAGTTATTTTACATTTCATAAAATCATTTTTTTATATTTAGGATACTATTTTTTTTGTATAATAATTTAATAATGATATTTTTAGGTGTTGATTATTGAAATAAAACTAATTTTCTTAGGGAAAGACATTTCATCCCATTTGGGTAACTATTTTTAATTTTCAAAATAGGGATTCCATGGGTGGATTTATACTAAGGGGGGTATTCTAGTATTAAGGGAGGAATTTTCAGAAGCTATATGAGAAGATATAGTTTGAGAAAACATGGTGTGAGAGGTTTGAGGACGTGGGAGGAGATAATTCCTTTTAATAGTGGAGGTGGAGTGACAATATTGTACATTTTTTAAAATGTAATTCCACCCACATTTATAACATTGAAAGTGAATCCAATAATGGAAAATAATTAAAAAATGTGGAATAGGGTAGAAATGTGTCTATAAACTATATTTTTATCAAGTTTATAGGTTATTTCAGGCATTAAGATTTGGGTTTAATTTTGTGCTAAGATAATTTTTCTCTTAATGGCTATAATTAATTTTAATCACGTCCACAAATATTGTTTTGTCCAAAAATATGTTGAAATTATTATAAAGTATAATTTATTCCAATTCCAAATATAGAATCCATTTTTCCAATTTCCGTTATCATACATAGTAGAAATTAATTAAAAATTAATCCAACCGACGGGACAACACCACTTGATTTTAAAGTAAAAATGATATAAAGTGTGATATGTTTTTATTCATTATTTATTTGTAAAATTGGTTCCAATGAAATAATTTGGATTAATTAATGTATATTTTATCTATTAATAAAATAAAAATAAAATAAAATATGATTTATCTTTTAAAAAATAGATGAAAAAGTACATTTGAATTAACATGTAGTAATTTTCTCTATTCATCAAAAAATGAAGATTTTCAGAAAAATCATAAAAATTATACTTAAGATATTTTTGATGTTAGAAATTAAAAAACTAAGATTATTGTATCCTATTATTTTTCTTAATTTTTCTAAAATTAATTTCTTTTTTTTTCACAGAAGGTTATGAAAAACATTTCAGTTGAAAAAATAGGTTTTTAAAACTTATAAACACATTAAAAAAATTATATTTTTAATCGTCATTATGTTTTATGTATATAAAAATACTATAAATATTATTTTAAAATTATGTTTTGGTATTTATATAAACATTTTTAACAGGTAACTTATAACTATCTCATTTGAATAAGGATAACATTAAAAATATATTTTGATGAAACTTAGTTCCACATGTAACACACACCAAGTCATTGTTTCATGTTGTGAAATCCATGTGGGTGCCATGTGGTTGGAATGTTTGACATAGTGAAATGAAAGAAATCAATAGAAATTAATTCATTCAAGAAAAAAAGAACTATAAAAACTCGGGGTGTGACATTATATTCCCATTAAAATGATTAATTCCCTTATAATTTATCATTCGAGTAATAAGGAGAGGATAATTCTGAATCATCATATCCTCAAGTTAAAATTTCTCTTAATATAACTATGGATTTATCCATAAAACATTGAACATGTGAGTTGTGTTTTTATATATAAAATTCATTGTATAATCCTGATTTTCAACTAGTTTAACCTTGTATGAAAGATACTTCTCCTTCGGTATGACCAATGAGTTTAGTATATGTGAAGGGTTAGGTATATACATCCTCAAGAATGATACATGAAACACATCATGTAGCTAAGAGATATTTGATGGAACATCCATGTGATAGGATATCGTCCCGATATGATCAATAATTTTAAGTTGATTAATATATCTAGGGATTAGTGTCCCTTTCTTTTCAAACCTCATAACATTCTTCTAGGGGGAGATTCAAAAAAAATTTATTGTCACAAATATTAAATTCAAGATCACACCGGTGATTATCATCATAACTTTCATACTAAATTTGACTAACCAGGATATAATACTAAATGGATCTAACCTTCTCTTTCATTTTATCATTGATCTTATGTCCTAATAGCTTTGTTTCCCCAACTACATCCCAGAATTATGGTGATGTACATGTTTCCATAAAGAGGACGTAATATTCTTCCATCTAAAATAATGAGTGTAATCTATTTTTGTAAGAAGACTCAACTAGAGGATAGTGTTGATCCCAAACTCATTTTAAAACTAATGAACTAGATCCCAACATATCCTATAGGGTTTGAATTGATTATTCAGATTGACCATATTCTGAGGATGATAAGAAGTGTTGATACTCAGTTTTATATTAAGTGCTTGTAGAAGATGTTTTTAGATGATAGAGGTAAACCTTAGATCCTGATGTGATATAATGGATTTTGGTACTCCATGAAATGATACCACTTCCTTAATTTATATCCTAGAATGACGATCCAAAATTAAAGTACACTCTGATAGTAAAAAGTGTGATGGAATTTTAAGGTGATTGACTACCACTCATATAGTGTCAAACCCATTAGTGGTTTTGGTGAGTCCTTTAACAAAATACTTATTGATTCTCTCCCATTTCTAGTTTTGTATGGATAAAGATTCAACATCCTCTTATACTTTTTTCTTTCATCCTTAACATGCTGACATACCAAGCACTGAGATACAAACTCTATAATATCTTTCTTCATGCCATCCTAGAAGAAGTATTATTTCAAATCCTTATAAATATTCAAACATATTGGATAAATATAAAATGATGAACTATGAAATTTCTATTATAACCCCTTCAAATATAATAGGAAGGAACACATACATGTTTCCTGAACCATATTATTCCATCCCGATCAAGGGTATGTTTAGGGCTATTTTAAAATTTCATTTAATTATCTATATATTCTTTTTGTACCTCTTTAATCATCACCTAGATAACAGGTTGAAAATTCATTTAAGAAATATAATATTTTTTCCCTTCACATGGGATTTCTGGATCAATCGACTAAAAATCTAGAAATATTGGATATTTTTTAATCCTCGTTTAAGAGAAGATAGTGTGATCTTTTCGACTCAAAGCATATGCCAACATGTTTACTTTCCTAAGGTGGTAGTGTATTGATAATTTATAATACTTTTTAACTCTAAAAATATTCTTTGCCACATGTTCAACCCGTTCAATTTGAATATACATTTTATAATTTTATTCTCTGTATATATATATATATATATATATTACTTTTCTCCAGAAATATAATGCCTCCATATATTTAAATAATAAATTTCCACTTCTATCTCAAAATCACAATTTCGGTAATTTTTCCAATGAATCATAAATCTCTATGATGAATAAGAAATAACCATGTTATTCAATAAAATAAAACACCCCAATACATTAATTGGTGCAAAAATATAGAATATAAACTCATATCCACAATAGGGTAATGCAATCACATATCCACTTACTATACTTCTCTTCAGATTCTTAAAATATTCCTCAAATTATTTTTTCTAGAAGAACTTGACACCCTTAAAATTAACATGGTTAGAGGAGTGTAGATTCCTAATAAAATTATCCAGAAACCATCAATAATTTCCTATTAAACCAAGAAATAAATGGATCTTAGTGATAGTGGTTGGTTTAGGTTAACAATAAATAGCCTTCGTCTTTGATGTATCTATTGTTATACAATCTATTGATATTATGTGACCCATGAATGAATCCTTTTGTAGTGAAAATTCTCACAATCGCAATTTTCCATATTTTTATCCTTCCTTTGCAAATTTACTACAATTATCAAGTGATTTTCATGATTTTACTTTCACTTTGAATAGATAAGAAATCATCTATAAAGACTACCACAAACCAATCTATATTATCTCTAAAGACTCTGTTCATTAAATCCATGAAGATAATTGGTGCATCAGTAAGAACCAAATAAATTAATATATCTTTATAGTGTTCATACCTTGTATAGAATACTTCCTTGCATATATCCTCTTTCTTGACCATCAATTGATGATATCTGGAATGAAATTCAATATTGGAAATGTATTTAGGTCACATAGTTGATCAAATAAATCCTCAATATGGGGGTGAGGATACTTTTCTTTGATCATGATCTTGTTCAACTCCCGATAATCAATATTGAGTCACATAGATCCATCTATATTTTTCACAGAAAGAATAGGTGAACCCCAAGGTGACACATTAATCCTAATGAAACCCTTATAATGATTTTGTTGGATTTTATAATTCAATTATTTCAACTAAAATTTGGATATTATATAGGGAGTCATTGAAATTGGTGTGGAACCATGTATGAGTTATATTGAGAACTAAACTTAACATTTTGGTTGAAGTATAAGAAAATATTTGGAAAATATATGCTCACATTTCATAATAATAGGAATATCCTTGATGTATATTTTCAACCCAACCATTTGGGATAAACTTCCCTTCAGAATGGGAATTAAGTCCCATACACTGGATGTAATCTCTATAGGATGTTCCTACTTATCATCACATTGATAGATAATTTTAGGAAGACTTGAAATATAAAGCATAAATTCTATTCCTCGACAATTGAAGAGGGATTTAGGTAAGGAAGTCAAATAAATTCCTAAGTGGAGATAAAATTCTACCAATGAATTATTTATAATATTTACATGAATCACATTCCCCCAAATTTTAGTGACCGAGGAATTATAGAGCTATGATAAAATCATCATACCATTCGGATTTTCCACTGCTAATTCTACACCTAATCATTTTTGTGGAATATTAAGACCCGTTTAAGATTCATTAT
The DNA here is from genome assembly GCA_963277665.1 of Viscum album. Lineage (NCBI taxonomy): Eukaryota > Viridiplantae > Streptophyta > Magnoliopsida > Santalales > Viscaceae > Viscum > Viscum album. The sequence continues at coordinate 1,038,111,512 of OY728123.1, read as the reverse complement.
AAATTAAAGAGTGGGTAGATCCAGAATCGAATATGGAATTAGTAGATATATAGTGGATTGTAAGTGTACCTTTTACCATGTCAGTATTGTACCCCTCTTCAAAAAAATATAAATTTCTTGAGATTTACCATTTTCCTTCATCTTAGAAGGTTATTGATGTCAATCAGCATCACCAGCACCTGTTTTTGGGAACTAGTTAGACTAATTCCCACTCTCTTTACACTTGTAGAATAAAAGTATTGGAGGGACATTTCAGGCTACATTTTCACCATTAACACCTGTAGATAACTTATTCCCATTACTTTGGAAATAAAATGTCGGATGGCCTTCCCTTACCCACTTAAAACATTTATTAGGCGCCATTAAGAAATTTTCTAAATGTTTATTCCCTCACATAAATCACAATGGAATGATTATCTTATTATCTTCATGGTTTTTTAGATTTTTCTTAAACTCCATATTTTTGTCTCTGGTCAACAAATTGGGATAGATATGTGATTCAAACATGATTTTCAACCTTGGTTGAAAAATTCACAATCTATCCATATCTAATAAATTCTTTAATGTATAAAAAACTTATGAGATGCAACTATAAGATACTAATGATCCTATGTACTTCACCTTCATGATGGATGATAATTTCTAAATCATACCTTGAAAGTATTGTGAAATTTTCCTTGTATGTACCAAATGACTCATTATCCCTTTTCATTACTCAAGGAACATTTGATCGATTTTGGTATGAAGAATCCAAAGAAATTACATGTTGAAAAATATGTTATTGAACTAATCTCAATATATTGAATTAATTTCATCATTCCTCCTCATATTCTTAATTAGATTCCACCACAAGTCTACTTTACCTTCTAATCGATAAACAACCAAAATGATGTAATCATGTTCTGAACACTAGTGGATGTAGAATGTTGTTTTAGTAGTGCTGATCCATTTTTTAGACACAAGTGGATTAGAAGACCTAATGAAAGAAGTATGAAATTGACCCATGAAGGAATCAACATAATGTTGCTCCCTCCATTTATCATTTTTAAGTCCATCATTATTCTTATATTGGTAAATCTGAGTGGGAATACCAACAAGATTTTTCAGTCTATCTCATGTATCATGCAGTTTTTCAGGAAGAAAATAGTTTTATTTTTCATCACGAAATCTATTATCTAGGTTCCTTCAGATTATATCCATTGACTAAAATCAAAATCATAGAGTAGGAGAATATCTTTTATAATGAGGAACCACATAATCATGATTAGTTAGTTATAAGATTTCTAAATTATGTCACATTCCAAAATGTATGAAACCATAGAATTATGTTGGGTTATTTATAAACAAATACTATTTAAATCCTTCATGATGGACCGTGAAGAGTTTATGAATTACCAAATCATATCCCTGGGAGTGTCAAGCTAGCTGTACAAAAATTCTTCTTGTCGTGTACCAAATTATGTTGAGTCAGGCCAAACACACCTTCTTAGATTTGTTAGTCCTAGGTACATTTTTGCCAGATCCAGATCTAATTATATTATCTAGAAAAGGATGTATTTCTAGTAACTCACTCACTATATCCTTTACCATAATTTAAAGAAATTTTAAAATACTTATCTTTTAATGCATTGACCCTAGATTTCTAGAGTCGGTGCCTTATTTTAATACGTTGGCATGATTCCAAGGAATCAAGTCCTGAAATACCGATCAGTTTAGCAGTCTTGGAAAATAGATTGCATACATGAACATTAAATTAAACTTTCTAACATACAATACAAAAAATATTTCTTTGAAAACACCATTATTCCCTTTAGCTTAACCCTACATATCAATCATAAAACACTTCTTGGAATGCTGGGAAAATAAAACATAAGAAAGGGGTGAGCTCAGCTACCCAGTAAGGGTAAATAATTTAGCGAAAGATATAAACATCTAATGAATGATGTGTGATAAAAACAACAGCCTTTTTAAACATAAACGTGAACATGATATGAAAAAAAATAAAACATTACCATATAAACATGAACATAGATATTCTACTAGTCGAATAGTCACATGTAATAACTAAATTCATAATGGGGGAATGCCTAATGTTTGACATCATTACCACTTAGTCAAGGCCTTGTGCCAAGACTACAAATAAATTTTTTTTCAAGGCCTTGTGCCAAGACACTAGTTTTCCTCATGAGACATACCGATGCATCGAGGAGCTATAACGGCCTCCACTCGTCACTTACTAAGTCCACTGTGTTCCTCATATGAAAAAGTTCAGACATTACATAAACATTAGTATTAAACCTAGCATACTAAATGAAAATACATTAACCATAAACGATGAAAGTTATAAAAATAGAACATTCGCAGTCAGACATATCCTAAGTCATTCATTACAATAAGGAAGATTGTATTATAATAAATCAACCTCAATAAAAAATAATATCCAGTAAAGGATGCTGACATAGTTGAAAATGATGAGTAATTTTTTTCGGAGAAATATCCTTCTTGTAAAATCATTTAAAAGACACTCATTTAAAAATGAAGTAATATAAACTAGATTTTTTAGTCAAAGTGTCTCATACCAATTTAGAACTTTTGAAAAGAATTATCATTTCAAAACATTCATGTCTATAAAAATAAATCCTTAAAATCATTTTGAAAACATGGACATTATTTAAAAATATTTAGAAATAAAGATCATTAAAAAATTTAAAATTATGATCTTGATAAAGAGTAACTTTCACAAATCCTTAAAATATTAATTTATAAATCATTTTTATTTATGTGGACATGGATGATAAAAATTTCCTAGTAAATACTTACACATAAACAATCATGGTTAATAATGAGATTGAGGAATTAACCATTACCTTGCACTTTCCTTTCGTCAAGGGTATATTTAACCTCCTGTATGAAGATCTTAGTATGTTATTAAATTATACAAGAACCATATTAATATTTATGATATCATACATGATTCATTTACAAATTTATACTACCGATTTAATATTAATTTCCATGTTAAATTAACATTTTAGGTAATAATAGTTTTCTTTATCGTATGTGTTTAAACTTGTTACTCATGATTGTATCACTTAGAGCAAGATTTAAATACATCCAGAATATAAAACATGATTCATATATCATATATATTTATAATATAAATATTTATAATATACATATATATTAAACGAAAAACACAGTTTATGGAGATGGTAGTCTGTATGTATGCATAAACACTATTTCTGTTTTCACATCATATTGAAAGGAACTAAGTGAATAAGATAAATATAAGTACATATATATATATCTCTCATGTATAATTATTATGAAATATATTACATACTTATTAGTAATATATATATTTATAATCATCGATGAATGGTGAACGTGGAAATGAATCTCATTGCATCGTGTAGACGGTAATCCGTACGTATGCACGAGCGACAATATCATTTCCTTAAAGGTGTGGAATTGGATGGTATATTACTTTTAAAGAGACATTAGAATTTAATTTTAATTATTTATATACATATTACTCATCATTACATCCATCCAAATAACATAGTATTGAATAAAAAATTACACCACGGCGTGGAGACGGTAAGCTGTACGTACGCACACATGGTGACATTATCATTCATAAGATGGATACAATAATGAATATAGTTGTGCCATATTTATAATAACATCACAGTATATATAGAAGATACTGGATTTATTATTTTATTATGGAAACAACAATGAAAGAGTAAGTGGATGTATAAGAGAACTTGGAAGAGGGTGGTGAAATCATTACCTCTTCTTCGGGTTCTTCCTTTTGATTTGATCAAAAGGGATCCTTACATTGGCTTTATGACCAAAATAATTCCTCTACGATAATGGTAGGATAGTTTGGAGGATATTTGGGCTGGGGTTGGCCGAGCCAAAAGGCTTGGGAGGTGTTAATTTGAGATAACGGGAAGTGCCCGTTTATAAGAGGGGTGAGGGTCACTTTAGGAAAAGATTAAAGAATTAATTTATTATACAATAATATTCGGTTTATAATGGTTCTAAATGAATTTATTTAGAGCCTTAGGTGGTTATGGGTCGAAATCAACTGAACTAATAGGTTTTATAGAAGTTTAGGTTATGATTTTAAGCTTATCTTTGTTATTTAACTCTTAGTTAAATAGTTTAACTTTTACCGTGTCTACATGTATTCTTACTCTATATAGTTAATAAACATACTCTAAACTTCCCAGAGAACCTAAAGTGGCTCATTAATGACATATATAATATTATTTAAGCCCTTTTCCCGAACCATACATTTTTTGGAATATTATATCAACCAATAATAGAGTATTTGTTTTAAATATTAATTTATGTCAATTTTGACACTATTTGGAATTTTGTTTTTGTGAAAGTCATCAAAAATTTATTACTTCTAACAAGATACATTGAATCATCCCTAACATGTCATATTCACTTAGAAAATTCTCGGATTTCATAAAAACTTTGAAATTATATTTATTTTAATATTTATAATACCATTTAATTGATTCTTTTTTTAATAAGGTAATTACTGCATCATCATTGTTTCATTAATAAATTTAATTACATAACCTCTAAAAATTATAAATAAAATTCCATTATGTAGGAAATCTGTTTATCTTTATAATAAATATTTATAGTTGAATTTATCTTATTTATAACCCTATATTAAAAAAAATTTAGTTATTAAACATTTATTTTAAATCTTTTAACTCTTCTTTCAATTAAATAATAATAAATGTATTAATCTAATCCAAGTTGAACTAAAGGGTCACATGTTATTCCTAATGTTTTATTATAATTAAACTTATCCAATAAAATTAGGACATGTGTTAGGGTAATAATAATATCATTTTTACCCTTAATTTCCCTATTTACATTTAACCGTGGAAAGTAAAAGTAAAAAGTTACTATTCAAGAAAAATTATTTTTATCTTGTTGAACCACATTTTCCTCCTTGATATTAACCGTGTCTCTCAGATTTTTAAAATTCAACTCACAGAAGTAGTAAAATTACGGTTTATGTGAATTTACAAATTCTCCTAGAAGGTGGGTAAAAGACGGTGAAAAGTTCAATAAAATTTTTATATATATGAAATTATTATAAACTAACTCCAATGAATTACTAGGTTTTAAACTATAACTCAGTGTTATTCACTATTAATAAAAAATTAAATATTTTCAGAAAAATACCAAAAAATCACCCATAGCTAATTTTGATATTCTGAATTCAATAATTAAGTCTATTTTACCAATTTAAAAACATAAAAGCTACATTTATTAATTTAAAATTAATTCCCACTGTCAAAACCAAATTGCGTATTTTTAGGAAATAATAATATCAAAAGTTTAACACTTGTTTATGTGAAATTTCAAAGTGAAATTACTTAAAATCAATAGAATTTGAGTAAATGGTAAAAATATAATATATTTATACTTAGAAACCATTAAAATGTATAATTTAACACTATAAATTATTTTGATTAAAAAATTTGTTTTCAGTTAAAACATATTATTTTTCACTATTCACCTAAATATGAATGTAATCAGAAAAACACCAAAACATTATTGAAACTAAATTCTTATGTCCCAATTCTAAAGAAGAAGTTTATTTTTTCAAATTGAAAATATAAAAGTTTCAAATATTGAAATTAAAAATGGTTCACCATTAAAAGGAGGTAAAAGTATATTTTTTTAAAAATAATTCCTTTATCTGAAAAAAATGTATTAGTTCTTACATTATGTATATGAAACTCATAATATGGACTCTAAAATTATAAGGATTATATATAGTTAAAAATTCAGTTAATGCAATTCATAACCACTTTTGAATGGCTAGTTTGGTATGTCATGGTGCGCTGGAACTCGATGTTGCGTGTAGTGTAAGTTATTGAATTACGTTGAAGAACTAATGTAATATGAAATTGTGGGGTGTTACATTCTTCCCTCCATCAATAAATTTCATCCTCGTAATTTGATATTTCTCTTTGAAAATAAAAGGTTGAAAATAGAAAATACATTTTTGGGAAAACCCACATCGGAAATAGGGTTAATAAAATTTAGTCACAATAAGAGGAAATTTTTTTTATATATATCTATATATATTCTTGACATGTATAGTTTCATCCTTCAACTAATTCCTAACACAAACTCATCATTCAATCCAAAAAATTTCAAAAAAAAAATTATTTATCCTAATCGTATAGGGTTCCAACAATAATGAATTTTTAATTCATTTATCAGAATATTTAGAAAACGCTAAATTATATAAACCAGTACATCATGTAGTCCAGTCATATGTGATGAACCCTTGTCACACTTTGGTTGCGGGTTCAGGTCTTGTGACCTTGCCAGATGCAATTAGTAGTCGTCTGACCTATAGGTTGTCCTTTTTATAAGAATCAAAAAATAACCTCAACAATAGAATCCAATTTCAATCTTAATCTATTCCAACATTTATACTTATCCAAAATACTTATATGAAAACTCTTTATCCAAAATTTATAAGGAAGTTAAACACAATGAAGACCATTTTTTCTAGGTAATAACATGTGAACGCCTTCATCATGTATTCTTTTAAAACACCGCAAAATCATGAATTATGATAAACCCTTATTGATTATATTCATGCAGCCATATTCTTTATAAAATAATGGATATGCCCCTTCTATAAAAAAATTTTTTACCCTCCAACAATGATGGAATATAAAAATCATTAATCAGTTTCAAGGAAGTCAAGAATATCCAATATAATTTATCCAAATAAACCATATCTTTTTCCAAAATCACTACCTAATTATTAATACCATATTAAGGGTTGCCTTTCATTGAACCATGTATTTTCCAAAAAGTGCAGCTTACTATTAATACACTTTTCTTAGAACCATATAATCTCAAATCTCTAATAAAATAGTATTGCAGTACAATCCTTATTTATCTCCATAATTAATATAACCATAATATTATTGATACAACACTCAAATGAAATAATTATATATTAACAACATAATAACACTAGTCAATCCTCTTCACATGAGGTTGTATCATAACTTGTTTATTATCCAATAGCATCATTTAATGTATACTATGATGACTAAGACATTGATTCACGTATTGTCCCAACACCATGCAGATGAAGCATTGTACATTGAAAAAAAATTCTTACCTTTGCAATCACGTACGTGGTGTACTTTTTCTCCAAACTTATAACAATCTCCCATTACCTTCAAGCATTTACCATGGTGATTCTTTCCATAGTTATCACATAAATGAAAATCCTTCTTTTCCCTCTTCCCGTTATCCATCATTCTCTATTCCATCCTTTTCTTTTCTTGCATCCCTTCAAAGGCATAGGACTCATAGAATTCTTTACCTATATTATTAACACATGACACTATTTCTTCATATATTGAGAATACATGGGAGACTATTTCCCTTCTAAATGATGGATTAATACTATGAAAGATATGATCCTTCTTACTCTTTGGATAATACGTGTTGCTGGAGTTCACATTCCTTCTATTGGGCACCATTTCTATACAATGGCATATACTAGGTCAATTTATGAATCACAATTCAAAATTCCAAACATGTAAAATACCTAACGTAAATTTAACAGTTTATGGATATAATCCATAATCACAAAATTGTTTTCTTTGAGATGGTATATATTCATAAACCCTTCATAGTGGTTTGTAAATAAAACGAGAATTATCTTAAGCATATCCCCCAGGAGTGTCGTAACTAAGAGTGATTCAAGGCTCATTGTTGTGAAGCAGTTCCCATTCGAGTCTAGCTCAAAGTGGTGTTTTGGGTTTTACCCCTAGGTACATCTGTTCTAGAGACACCTCTACTTTCTCGTATCTAGAAAGGAATGTATTTTCTTGGGAAAACTCACAAAATCATAATATTACCAAAATTCTAGGATGTTCTTCAATACTAATATTAAAAGACTATCTTACGGTATTGTGCTCTAATCCGAGCTTCTCTAAATCTAGTTTCCATGGTTATTACTAAACTTCCTCTAATACCAACTGTAACGCCCCGACCCTAGATTCCCAGAGTTGGTGCATTATTTTAATACATTGGCATGATTAAAAGGAATCTAGTCTCGAAAGACAGATCAGTTTAGCAGTCTTGGAAAATAGATTGCATACATGAACATTACAATACACTTTCTAACAAACAATACAAAAAAATAGTTCTTTGATAACACCATTATTCCCTTTATCTTAACCCTTAATATCAGTCATAATACATTTCTTGGAATCCTAGGAAAATAAAACATAAGAAAGTGGCGAGCTCAGATGCCCAGTAAGGGTAAATAATTTAGCAGAAGTTATAAACTTATAAGGCAAGATGTGTGATAAAAACAAAACCCTTTTTAAACATAAACATGAACATAATATGAAAAAAAAATCAAACATTACCATATAAACATGAACATGGATATTCTACTTGTCGAATAATAACATGTAATAACTAATTTCATAATGAGGGAATGCCTAACGTCGAACATCATTACCACATAGTCAAGGCCTTGTGCCAAGACTACAAATAAATTTTTTTTCAACGCCTTGTGCCAAGACACCAGTCTGTCTCGTGAGACCAACCGATGCATCGAGGAGCTATAACGGGCTCCACCCGTCACTTACTAAGTCCACTGCATTCCTCATATGAAAAAGTCGTGGAATAACATAAACATTCGTATTAAAACTAGCATACGAAATGTAGATAAATTAACAATAAAGAATGAAGGGTATAAAAATAGAACATACAGAGTCCAACATATCATAACTCATTCAATATAATATGGAAGACTATATTATAATAAATCAACCTCAATCAAAAATAATATCCAATAAAGGATACTGACATAGTTGAAAATGATGAGTAAAATTGTCTGAGAGAAATATCTTTTTTGCAACATCATTTAAAAGTCACACATTTAAAAAGGAAGTAATTTAAAATAGATTTTTGAATCAAAGATTCCCATACCACTTTGAAACATTTTAAAAGAATTATCATTTCAAAACATTCATGTCCATATAAATAAATCCTTAAAATCATTTTGAAAACATAGACATTAATTAAACATATTTAGAATGAAAAATATATAAAACATTTAAAATTACGATCTTGATAAAGAGTACCTTTCAAAAATCCTTAAAATATTAATTTTGAAATCATTTTTATGATAAATGTACATGTGTTATAAAAATTTCCCAGTAATAACTTACACATAAACAATATCGGATAATAATGAGATTGAGGAATTAACCATTACCTTGCACTTTCCTTTAGTCGAGGGTACATTTAACCTCATGTATGAATATAATAGTATGTTATTAAATTATACCATAACCATATTAATATTTATGATATCATTCATGGTTCATTTATGACTTTATACTACCCATTTAATAATAATTTCCATGTTAAATTAACATTTCGGGTAATAATCGTTTTCTTTATCATACATGTTTTAACTTGTTACTCTTGATTTTATCACTTAGATCAAGATTTAAATACTTCCAGAATATGAAACATGATTTATATAGAATATATATTCATAATATAAATATGTATAATAGACATATATATGAAATGAAAAACACCATTTATGGAGACGGTAGTCCGTATATACGCATAAACATCGTTTCCGTTTTCATATCATACTAAACGGAAATAAGTGAATAAGATATATGTAAGTACATATATATATATATATATATCTAGTAGCATTATTATTTCATATATTACATACTTATTAGTAATATATATTTTTATAATCATCGATGAATGTTGAACGTGGAAATGAATCTCATCGCGTCGTGGAGACGGTAATCTGTACGTACACACGAGCGACAATACCATTTTCTTAAAGGTGTGGAATTGGATGGTATATTAATAATACAGAGACATTAGAATATTATTTTCATTAATTGAATACCTATTACTCTTCATTATATCGATCCAAATAACATAGTTTTGACTAACAAATTACACCACGGTGTGGAAACAGTAAGTCGTACTTACGCACACATCGTGACATTATCATTCATAAGATTGATTGAATAGTTAATATAGTTGTGTCATATTTATAATAACATCACAGTATATATAATATACTAGAGTTATTATTTTATACTGGAAACTACAAAGAAATAGTAAGTGGAATAATAAGAGAACTTGAAAGAGGGTGGTGAAATCATTACCTCTTCTTTGGGTTCTTCCTTTTGATTTGATCAAAAGGGATCCATAGGTTGGATTTCTGACCAAAGTAATGACTCTAGGATGAATTTAGAATGGTATGGAGGGTATTTGGGTAGGTTTTGGCCGAGAAAAATGGCTTGGGAGGTGTTAATTTGAGATAAGGTGATGTTCCCTTTTATAAGATGGGTAAGGGTCACTTTAGGAAAAGATTAAAGTATTAATTTATTATACAATCATATTCAATATATAATACTTCCAAATGAATTTATTTCGATCCTTAGGTGGTTATGGGTCGAAATACACTCAACTAATATGTTTTAGACAAGTTTAGGTAAATATTTTAACCATATCTTTTAGATTTAACTCCTAGTTAAATAGTTTAACTTTTACCCTGTCTTATTGTATTTTTACACTATATGGTTAATAAACGTACTCTAAACACACAAGAGAACCTCAAGTGGATCATTAATGACATATATAATATTATTTAAGCCCTTTTTGTGACCCTTAAATTTTAGGAATATTATATCAACCAATAATAGAGTATTTGTTTTAAGTAATAATTTATTTCAAATTTGACACTATTTGGTATTTTGTTTTTGTGAAAGTCATCAAGAACTTGATTACTTAGAAAAATATACATTGAATAATCCCTAACATTTCATATTCACCTATAAAATTAGTTGATTTTATTAAAACGTTGATATTATATTTATTTTAATATTTATAATACCATTTTTTTGTTTCTTTCATTAATTTGGTAATTACCGCATCATCATTGTTTCATTAATAAATTTAATTATTAAATCCCTAATAATTATAAATAAAATACCATTTTGTAGGAAATATTTTTATCTTTCTAATTAATATTTATATTCTAATTTATATTATGTATTACCCAATATTAAAAGTGGTTTAGTTATTAAACTTTGATTTTAAATCTTTTAACTATTCTTTAAATTAAATAATAATAAATGTATTAATCTAATCCAAGTGTACCTAAATGGTCATATTTTATTCTTAAGGTTGTTTTTTGGTATAATTAAACTTATCCAATAAAATTAAAACATGTGTTAGGTTAATAAAAATATCATTTTTACCCTAAATTGCCTTATTTAGTTTTAACCGTGGAAAATAAAAATAAAAAAATTACTATTCAATAAATTATTTTTATCTTATTGAACCACATTTTACTCCTTGATATTATACAGATCTCTATAATTTTAGAAATTTAACTCACAAAATCGGTAACATTATGTTTTATGTGAATTTACAAATTCTCCTATGAGGTGGGTAAAAGATAGTGAAAAGTTCAATAAAATTTATATATATCTTAAATTATTATAAACTGACTCCAATTAATTAAATTGAACTTATATAGGTTTTAAATATCTATTTAGACCAAAAATAAATTTAAATAAAACAAAAAAATTATTTGAATAAAAATTCGGTTTTAAACTATAACTCAGTGTTTTTCACTATTCATCAAAAATTAAAAGTTTTCGGAAAAATACCAAAAATAAACCCCAAGCTAATTTTGATATTATGAATTAAATAATGAAGTCTATTTTACCAAATTAAAAACAAGTATGTTTCATTTATTAGTTTAAAATTAATTACCGCTATCAAAACCAAAAGGCGTATTTTTACGAAATAATAACTATCAAATGTTTGACACTTGTTTATGTCCAATTTCAAAGTGAAATTACATACAATGACCAGAATTGGATTAAATGGTAAAAATATAATCTATTTATACATCCAAACCCTTAAAATTTATAATTTAACACTATAAATTATTTTGATTAAAAAATTTCTTTTCAGTTAAAATATACTATTTTTTACTATTCAGCTAAATATGAAAGTTATCAGAAAAACACCAAAATTTTATTGAAACTAAATTCATATGTCCTGATTCTAAATAAGAAGGTTATTTTTTCAAATTGAATATATAAAAGTTTAAATATTGTATTTAAAAATGGTTCACCATTAAAAGGCGGTAAAAGTATATTTTTTGAAAAATACTTCTTTTATCTGAAAAAATGAATTATTTCATACATTATGTCTAAGAAACTCATAATATGTATTCTAAAATTATAAGTATTATTTATAGTTCAAATTCTTTTAATACAATTCATAAACACTTTTGAACGGCAATTTTGGTATGTCTTGGTGTGCTTGAACTCGATATTGCGTGTAGTGTAAGTTATTGAATTATTTTTAAGAACTAATGTAATATGAAATCTTGGGGTGTTACATCTCATTATCCTTAGACTTATACCTATACATGTCCTTCGGATTCTCACTATGTTTTCTCATCCTGGATTCCAAAGGTTAACTAACCCTTTTTTCTAATACCAACTATAGAGACCCTTGATTCTAATAAATTAACATTACATATCATTTTTGAGTTACCTAAAAAATATAAAAACACACACCCAAATATCATATTAGTCTAGTTCCTTTGGAATCATGGGAACAGAATCAATACTACATATGTTAACGACATTATCTCCCACTAGGTTTTTCATGACTAGCACAATTATAAGATAAATTATATGTAATACTTACCTTCATAACATTGGAAACATGAAAATGGGTGATCAAAGACGCTCGGTAAGGGTTATCAAGGGATACATTTAAGAAGAAACATGGGCATTGCGGTTTCAAAATGTGATCATGAAATTAGAAGATCATATCATGCATATCATAAGATTATAAATATGAATCATGGCATAAATCATGGAAGTTCAAATGAAATGAATCATTAGAAATTAAAGAAAATAATCTATGAAATAATAACATAATAATAAAATTAAATACCCCAAGACTTTATTGTAAGTATTTTTTTGACATTTAACTTCTTTAATATCTTAGATTATATAGAACACCAAGCTTAAACACGAGAATAAATATTATGATTTAATTATTATAGTTATCTACTAGATGTTGGGATTAGAGGGATTGAATGAGATTATGTAAATTATGAAATTATATATTACACATGTTTATAAAACTATTTCTCTGTTATCCAATTACTTATAAATGAAAACAAAATGAACATAAAAGCTATATGTTTATAAAAACTATTTTTATGCCCAAAATGAAATTTTCTATTAAAAAATTAAATTAATTACATTTTTTGATATATATATATATATATAAAAATTATATATTATATATTCAATCAAATATTTTTACATAAATCCAAAATATTTTTAGAGATATTACATAATAATAAATCCAATTTTAACCAGAAAAGGATATATTTTCCTAAACAATGTTTCACCGCCAACTAATGGAGAACATGTATTAAAAATAAATTTTGATACTTTTATAAATTCTATTCGAAAAAATGAACATTATTTTTGAATGTGTAATATAGAAATTTACTTTGGTAACATTTTTGGTATTTTAAAGATAATTTTTATTTTTGATGAAAAGTAATGTGCCTGTTGGAATAAGAATGAGACTGTTAGAATAATAATGTGGCCATTAGAACAATATACTCGACTATGAATGTAAAAATAAAATTTATACATCTTATAAATGGTATTTATATATAATTATATTATAGTACAAGTAAATTAATGTTTTGGAAATTATTAATTATGTTATGATATTTTTATAAATAAATTTTTACTTTTTTATAGCAGAATTAATATAATGAAATAAAATAAAATTTATTCTCATAAAATGTATTCATAATTAATATCTTTTTAACTTATGATTATAAATAATTTTATGAGACCATAGTTTATTTTTTACAGTTTCATAAATGTTGTTATAATATTAAAATTGGTAATTTTTTAATAAATGATGATTTTAATTAAAAACTAAAATAATCATATTTATAAAAAAGTTATATTAAATTGTGTTGATTTTTTAATTATAAATTTAAATAAATTTTTTGGGTTATTTTATATTATTTTCTAAAATACATTAATTTTTGGGGAATTGTAAAAAAAATTGTAATTTACGGTGTAAATAAATTATAAGTTAAATACACTATTAACTGATTCATCACTATTTTGTGTTCCATAATCATGATATAAAAATAATTATTTAAATATAATTATTGATAATTTTAAAACTACTCACAGTCATGAGTCAAAAGAATAAGCAAATGGATAAAATATTCGAAAAACACACCTCTCGTGCACTATAAATACCACCCTCACCACCGCTTATCCTCACACATTACAAGATTTTTTTCATTCCCAATTTATACCAAATATAATTAACTAGACCATAACCAACACCAAGTATCCCTTGTTATTTTCAAAAGAACAATTCCATTTCTCTATGTATGTTCTCGAGGAGAATAAAATAAAAAGGTATAAACCTATTTCTTTATCTTTTAATTTCTTTTCAAGTTATTTTCTTTTCTTATTTTATCATAACATCCCTATCTCAATGTGACGTGATATATATATTATATTCTATATACAATAATTATATTCTCTTTAGGGAGTAATAATTCAGAAATTCTCTCCCACTAATTTTTTATTAAAATGAAATCATCATATGTGATGTGTTGATTTACCATATTCAAGGATGAAGAGTTTTCAATTTCCATTATCGCCTTAATGGATGTCCATAAAACCCTTTTTATTGTTAAAAAATATTTAAAAATATTTTTTATATACTATTTAATGTTACGTATCCATTATATAAACCTGATGTTAATTAATAAAACAAAACTACATTGTCATGATTGAAAAAATTCCAAAATAATCTAAACAATTATCACAAACGTATTATCTGATGATTCATCATGTCCCATAACTAAAAAATTTAATAAATAACCATTTAAAAATATGTATGTTAATTTATAAAATATAAATTCAATTCCTTTTTTATATTTCAAATTTACATAAACTTCCATACTCATATACAAGTAAACTAGTCATGAAAACCAAGCAAACAAATGCTCCTAAAGGATAAAGTTGTATCTTATAACTCATAAAAATGACCATTAATGAAATTAATAAAATGATATTAAATAAAATAACACTTTAAATGGCTCATAATTACTGATTTATTATATCTAATTCGATTATACATGGTAATAAGTTCAAGGGTAGAACACTTTGGGGGATATGGTAAGTGTTTTCTCATCTCACCTTTATTTCGATGAGGTATGTCTTATTCAAATCTATTTATTATCTGTGGTGTATTTATAATTACATTTGATATATAATCTATTTTTATTCAATTATTAATTTTATTATTATTAATTTTTTGGGGCATAAGATTCGATTGACTACAAAGTGGTAAGGGATTCTCCCCGAACAACCAATTTTCATTCTGGTTACACTTTCTATCACTTTACACCAATAAAATCTTTCTTTTTTATGTAATTTCATTAAATGTATTTTATATATTAAAAACTCATCTAACTAGAAAATTTCACAATTTTTATACGGAAATACAAGTTATAATATTGTTCCTTTCTCAATTATTCCTGAAAAGAAGGCTTGAATAAGGGGAACTTCAAGGTTTTTACCAATTTTCAAGTATACTCTAAAATCTATTATAAGACATAATTAATTTCTTATAAGAAAAAATTTTATCACCAAAACTATATTGGTTCATTTCAGCCTTTTTGAAAAAAACATGCCCTTCCACTTTAAAATCCCTTTAAAATTTCCTTAAACCGAAATAAATTGTTTCGTTTCTAATGTTTCTTAAAAACTCTATAAACACAATTTCACTTTAGTGGGACATAATTCATTATTAAAATACAATTTCATTGTCTTTAAATTTTTATTCTATTACATAATTATTTAAAATCTGAATTAAGAACAAATAAAATTTATATTCAAAAATAACTCTTCTCTACAAAGTAAAAAATGGATTTCATCTTCTCAGTTTTACTTCTCTGAGATATAGGCCTTCTTCAACACTAATTTCTTGCATGTTTGGTGTGTGGAATTACATTAGATATATCATATACTTATCCATAAAATTTACAAGATTTTATTCTTGTCTAATTTATAACAAATAAACTTACCAATCCCACACCCCACACCTAGGATCCCTTAGTATTATCAAAAGTACAATCCAGTTTCCCTAAGGAGGTTCTCATGGAGGATAAAATCAATAGGTATAAACCTAATTCTTTTTATTTAATTTCTTTTTATGTTATTTATTTTTTATTTTTTTATTTTAATCACCCTATCTCAATGTGACATGATATATATATATATATTATTATATATACAATAATGTTATTAATTTATGGGAATAGTCATATATCAATTCTCTTCCATCTTGTTATGTTTTAAAAACGAAAACATCATCTGTGATGTGTTAATTTATCGTATTCATGGATGATGAGTTTTAAATTTCCATTAACGCCTTAGTGGATGTCCATAGAACCCTTTTATGGTTAAAAATGATTATGAAATATTTTTTATATCTATTTAATGTTATGGATCAATTTTATATAACTGATTTAAATTAATAAAACAAAACTACTTCATGATGATTGAAAAAGAGCCTAAATAATCTAAACAATTATCACAAACATGTTATCTGATTATTCAACCTGACCCAGACTTTAAAAATTACCTAAATAACCATTTAATAATATTTATATTAATTAATAAAATATAAAATCAATTCTATATATCTATTCCCATTTTTTTGAACATCTATAATCATATACAAGTAAACCGATCATGTAAATCAAGGAAACAAACGCTCATGATGGATAAAGTTATATCTTATAACTCATCAAAAAGGGCATTAATGAACTTAATAAAATTATATTAAATAAAATAAATGTTTAAAAGGTTCATAATTAATGATTTATTATATCTAATTAGATTATACATGGTAATATGTTCATGTATAGAACACTTTTGGAAATATGGTATGTGTTTTCTCATATCACCATTATTTCTAGGAGGTATGAATTATTTAAAAATATTTCATTTCTGTGGTGTATTTAAAATTACATTTGATATATAATTAATTTTATTCAATTCTTCATTTGATTGTTATTAATTTTATGGGTAATAAGATTCGATTGACTACAATGTGGTAAGGGATTCTCCTCAAAAAACCAATTTTCATTCGGGTTACGCTTCCTATCTCTTTACCCAAATGAAATCATTATTTTTTATGTATGTTAATTAAATGTATTTTATATATTAAAAACTCATCTATCCAGATAATTTCACCATTTTTATGGTGAAATACATGTTTTAATAATGTTCCTCTCTCAAGTATTCCCAGTAAGAAGGTTCGATTAAATGGAACTTCATGATTTCATACCAATTATCAAGTAAACTCTTAAATATATTTTAAGACATTATTAGTTTACTAAAAAAAAATTCTATCACAAAAATTTATATTGGTTCGATTCAATTTTTATGAAAAAACATTCCTTTCCACTTTAAATTCTCTTTAAATTTTCCTTATACCGAAATAAAATGTTTCATTTCTAATGTTCCTTAAAAACTCTATAAACACAATTTCACTTCAATGGGACATAATTTATACTGAAAATATAAATTAATTTTAATTAAATTTTATTTTATGGGACATAATTGTTAAAATATGAATTTAGAACAAATAGAATTTATTTTCCAAAAGAACACATCTCTCCAATGTAAAAAGGGTTTTCATCATCTCACTTTTACTTCTATGAGATATATGCCTTCCTCAACACTTAATTATTGCATTTTTGGTGTATGTACATAAATTTCAAATATCATTTCCTAAAACATCTTATTATCATGATATTGAATGTTTCATTTGATGACTCCTTCATCGGTATAATTATTTATATGTTTCAATGTTCTATCAGACACATTGTATTGTTTAATGATTATTTCCCTCAAGTAAATTTCAATGGTATATTCATCCATTTGAATCAACTTTGTTGAATATTTTTATTCATGATATTTTATATCTCCTGATACCATATACCAAATATTTTGGAATGTCTTGTGATGATTTTCTCTCTGGATGTGGTATTTGAAACCATTCATTGTTTATGGTTAATGTATTCACATTTCATAATCTAGTTTTTCAATTCGAATGTTTCTATTATTTATGATTCACTATTTTAATTAGAGGAGTGTATTGGACTTAGTATGTTATGGGTGGTACCAAATATAACCCCTATATACATTGGTAGGTCACATGAGACAAAATAAATATGGATTTGGATGAGGCCTTAACCATTTATTTTTAGGATTCTTGGTCAAGCCCTTGACGATATGTTTATATTATCTATAATTTTTTATTCCCTCATTATTATATTAGTAATGGATAATCCAATTGATTATTCAACTACTATAATATCCATGGTTAAGCACAATTATCATGTGTTTATTTAAATGGAATTATTTATTCATTTTTATTCTCGAAATATTATGCATAAGATTAAGTTATAATGTAATATATTTTTTGTCATTCACCAAGAAAAATTGATTATAATAGCTTCCCATGTATTTCATACACTTACTAAGCATCATATATCACCCCTTTCTTATGTTTTAAATTTTCCCAGAATGTGAAGATGTGTGTTACAAATGATTTTCACAGATAATGTAGGAGTTTGTGGGTGTCCCCAATGTATTTTCTATGTTATATTTCATTTTATGTTATCATTCAATGTTAATGTATTTAATATAGTTTAAAAAATTGATAAAATAATTATTAAAATGTGGATTGGCAAAGATAAAAATATTAAAGAATTTGAGGATAAGAATAGAAGAACGTCATAGAATTTTTCTAGGGTAGATATTATGTGGTCCTTCCTATAAATACATATGTGTCTGGATATTACAAGTGGATTTAGTTCTAGAACATATATATCTAGGGGTATCAACTCTTACAAGGTTTCTCAGGCCTGACTCGGGGTAACCTGGTAAATGCTAACGGGCTTTACTCTAAACCTAGTTTGACACTCCATGGCGATATACATAGGATAATTCACATTTTATATACATACCATTATAATGGATTTAAATATTTATTGGAAATGAATAACATAGATTAAGACTAAGTTATTTTAGGTTGATAATAAGGGGTAATTATTTTTTATTAAATAATATACAATATTCTAACTATGACTATTGTTACTACCACTATAAATTTCCCCTTTAGTCAATGGATGGAACCCAATGATGTTAGGTCATCATTTAACATGATGGAAAATGTGGGGGTGGTGACCTACCAAATGGTATGTTTATAGATTGGAAAGATATTTTATTCACGCCCAATCAGTTTTCCTGAAATATTATTAACAATATCTACCATAACCAATTCCTAAAGGCACTAAATAATAGAAGGATTGTCTTTTATAAATATCCACTAGTGGAGACCATGGAGAAGATAAGGCTTGCTTTCCATCATTCACAAAATGTTGAAGGAGAAACCCATGAATATGTCTCAATGGAATATATATATTCATTATTTGTGAGATAGATGGACCTAAATCAACGAATTTCTATGAAAAAATGATGAGTATGATGAAAAAAATAAAACACATCCAAAAAATTAATTATATTTCATTTCCTTAAATGTGGGGAATGAGAACATTACCCAAGTCAATACCCACATCTATAGAATAATGTATAGACTATGGAAGGACCTATGTGGAAATAAAAGGATGATTTATTTATGTATTGGGTTTTTATTGATAACTATATTGATTAAACCCTTTTCAAGATTGTCCATCATATCTATCTTCGATGTCATATTAGTATAGTTTTTGAAAAAGGAAAACTCGTATTCTGATTGATAACCCATTACATTTGGTAAGGTCACAAGGTTTGAACCCACAACCAATGGGAGACAAAGTTGTAATGCTTTCTAATATCTAACATGAGGTACATATTAGCAAGACAGGTTTTTATATCTTTTGGATAAAGGTTATTTTGATTTTAGGGAAATTTGTTTTATCAAATAGATAACACTGGGTTTGGAAAATGATTTTGTGATTTAGTGATTAATCTTATCATTTGAGAAGGAGAATATTCTAAGGATTAAAACTTGAATTGTACTTTGGAGACAAATATGATTGTGGATTTATGGAGATTCAGGTTATAGTTTGAATATCTTGGAAATTTTGGGACCCATTTTGACTATAAATTTAGATACATGTATTTTGGATGATTATTAATGTTGGAATGGATTAATTTCAATTTTTAGTAATATTTTATTTTGGGGATAAAATATGAATTATTTTATAATGTTTTATAACAATTTTGGTTTCTATTAATATTTTGTGGATGAAGGAATAACCAGTGGATCTTATGATTCATAAAAGAGCATCAAGATTGAAAATTTCATTTTGAACATTCATTTACATGTGTAAGGGATAAAGTGAAAATAGATTTAAGTACAACCAAATGATTAGATTATGATTATGTAATTGAAATTAATAAAAAAAATTATTTTCTCAAGTCCTTATCGGAATATTAAAAGAATCCCTAAACTCTAAGGAAATGATTTTGGTATAAAAAATCATCCACATTATTTTCTTTTAGTAGAAATCACGTATCTTTTAAATGATGAAAATTTTAAAATTTGGTTATGGTATAATTTCTAACAACCTTTTTTTCTATCACTATAATAAAGAATATAAAATTTAGATTTCTCTTCTATGTCCGTATCTTCATGAACATTCGCTTATTTATGAATCTTTTTTTGGGACAATATCATTTCTCTTTACCTCTTTATAAGTGGAATTTTTAGAAACCCTTTTCACAATGTTGGATTTCACAATGAAAATTTCATGTTTCAAACTTTTTTTGAAGAAAAAATTTAAATTGAGAGGATGTAGTTTATTTAAGGAGGGGAGATAAAGGCACCCAAAGACATTATAGTATAAAACATTTTAAAATATATCTTATTCGTCAACCTATGTTATACATAACACTATGCATAAAAATGTGATTAAATATTATAGTTTAATAATTATATTAATCTTCATGATGTTGGGAATGATAGTATTGAATGAGAATATATAAATTATGAAAACATTGATACAATTTGATTTTAAAATTATTTAAATTCTTACAAATTAATTAGAAATGAAAAAAAATTTAACATAAAAGTTATATTGTTATAAATAATTTTTTTTAACCAAATGAAATTTAATATTAATAAATTAAATTATTCATAATTAGTGAAAGATATTTAGGATATTTATATATTTTATATTATATCAAATATTTTTACATTCATCCAAAACTTTTTTAGATACAGATGATAAGAATAAATTGAATTTTACACATTAAAAGATATATTTTTATAAACAAAGTTTCAACGACTTTTAATGGAGAAAAAGTTTTAAATATAAATTTTTACACTTTTATAACATATATTTGATAAAATAAACTGTAATTTATGAAAGTGAAATATCATAATTTACATTGGTAAATATTTTTGTATATTTCTCATCAGATACATTTAAGATGAATAGTAGTGTGACTGTTGGAATAATAAGGTGACCGTTAGGAATTTTAAAGTGGAAATTAGAAAAATAACATCATCTATTAAAGTATAAATAAAAAATTTTAATATTATAAATGTTAATATGATAATATTATATCATATTACAAGTAAATAAATGTTTTAGAAATTATTAATTAAGGGATGATTGTTTTATAAAAAAAATATTTATTTTCAAAATTATAATTAATAAAACTATTCAAAATAAAGTTTGCTTTTATAAAATGTAATAATAAATTGATATATTGTTACCATATTATTATTATATAATTTTATGAGACCTTATTAAATTTTTGAATGTATCATAAAACCAGATATAATATTAAAATTAATATTTTTTAATACATGATAATTTTAATTAAATGTTAAATTTATAATAGTTAGAAAAATATTTTCATAAAATAGATTACATTTCATAATTATATATTTCAAAAAATTGTTACTGTAAATTTTTCGTATTTTTATAAAAGAGATATTTTTTATGAAATGTAAAATATAATCAATTACGGTATAAATACATTATATGTTAAAAACACTATTAATTGAGTCATCTCTTATATAAGAACCATAATATTGAAATACCCTTCATTATTTTAATTTATATTTTTCAGAAAATTATCATCATATTTAAAGTCTTGAGCTATAATGGAAATCAAACGAATAAAATATCTATAAAACACCCCTCTCCTCCACTAGAAATACCACCCCTCACCCCCCATTCTTCTCAAAACATCCAAGTTTTCAGACTTTTCTAATATCTAACCAATACACTTCCCGAGACCCTACCTAAAGTTCATGATCCCTTTGTATCACCAAAATACAAAACCCATTTACCTAACGAGGTTCTCAAGGAGGATAAAATCAGTAGGTAAAAACCTATTTCATTTTCTTTTAATTTTTTTTGAGTTATTTTCTTTCTTTATCTTCTACAAACCAAGATATCCCAAAGTGACGTGAAATCTATAGTATCATATATATAGTATAATTTTATTATATTTATGCAATAATCCATCATAAATTCTCTTCCCTCTCATTTTTGACCAAAAATGAATACATCGTCTATGATATGTTGATTTATCACAATCAAGGATGTAGTGTTTTCAATTTCCTTTAATGCCATAAAATCATGCCATAAAACACATTTTATATTTAAAAAGATTATAAAATATTTATTTCATCCTATTTATGGTTTTGTAAAAATTATATATTAGTGGTGTTAATTAATAAATCAAAACTATTTTGTGATGATTGAAAAACTGCCAAAATAACCTAACCTATTATCACTAACATCTTATCGAATGATTATTCCTCACCCAAAATAAAAATTCACTTATATAATCATATAATATTCTACCTACTCATTAATAAAACATAACATCCATTCTATATATCTATTCCCATTTTACATGAACTTCCATACTCATGTATAAGTAAACTGATCATGAAAACCAAGTAGACGAACACTCCCGAACAATAAAAGTTTCTCTTATAACTCATAAAATAGAACATAAATTAACGCAATAAAATAATATTAAATCAAATAAATTTAAAAAAGGTTCTAAATTAATTTAATAATAGATTTAAATTTCTAATCATGGTCATTAATTTCATGTTCAGAACACCTTCAGACACACAGTAAGGGTTTTCTCATCCCATCTTTATTTCAATGGGGGTGTGCCTTATTCCCCATGGTTTCTTTTGTGTGGTGTCTGTATACTAACTTGTTATGTATAATATTAGGAATATATTTAAATTAATTTTATTCAGTGATTTAATTTATGATTAATAATTTTATGGGGAATACAATTTCATTAATTATAAATTTGTAAGAGATTATCCTCAAACCTCTATTTTTCACCTCAGTTACGCTTCTCTCTATTTACCACAATGTAATTCTTTGTTACTTTTATATACTTGTTATAAATTCATTTCATATATTCCAAAATCATATATCTAGATAATTTTATCTTTATTTTATAGTAAAATACCTATTTTAATAAGGTTCTTTTCTTATGTCTTCCAGAATAAAAAGCTTCTATAAATGGAAGTTACTGATTTCTGACCAATTTTCAAGTACACACGATATTATACTTGAAGACATCATTATTTTTTAAAAATCAAAAAATTTATCTTGAAAAAATATCTTGGTTCATTTTTGGTTTTATGAAAATAAGAATTACTTTTCACTTTAAATTATATTTAATATTTTATTTAAATCTCACTAAAATTATTAATTTTTAAGTTATCTTAATAATTATTTTAACAAGATTTCACTTAAATTAGAATTAATTTATGCCAAAAATATAATTTTATTGTCCTTACCTTTTATGTTTTTTGGATATTCATGTTTAAAATTTTATTTTTCAACAAATTCAAATGATTGTTTAAAATAACTCTTATTTCTCATGAAAAAAGGGGTTTTCTCTTCCCACATTTTCTTTTGTAAGATATATCCATAGATCAACACTTATATATTATTTTTGTGTGGTGTATGTAGTTACATTTGATATATACTATCATTATTATTATTATTCTTAGGATATTCTAAGCTTCATTTAATGATTCTATCATATGAATTATGATTTATATTTTTTAAAGTGTAATGGGACACATTAGAATGTATAAAGATTATTTTCCAAAAAAAATCAATGGTATCTTCATCTATGTAAAAAATTATTGAATATTTTAATTCATTTATATTTATATCTTATAATACCATATACCATATTTTCATGAAGGTTTTATGATCATTTTGAATGTGAATGTGCTATTTGATAGGATTCATGGTTTGTGGTCAAAGTATTCACATTTCATATGCTAGTTTTTCAATAAAAATGTTGATGTTGTTTATATTTTACCCTTTTCATATGAAAAATTTATTGGAATTATTAAGTTATAGATGTGGAATTATATATCCTCTCTATGCATCATTTGGTTCAATGACATAAAATAGAAATGTATTTGGCTGATGCCTTTACTATTAATTTTTAAATGTTCTGGCTAAGGCCTCGATGATATATTTATGATGTCCATTATCATGCATTCCATAATTATGATATTAGTAATTGATAATCCATTGGATTTTTAGACTAATAAAATGTCAATGTTTATGCTCCATTCTCATGTGTTTTTATATGGAATTATTTATTCGTATTTTATTATGACTATATTACCATCAATATTATGTTTTAATAGCATGTGTTTTCATTCATTCGCCCAGACCAATTGTTTATATTACCTTCCACTATATTATGTACTCTTATTTATAATCTAAGATCACCCATTTCATATATTTTAATTTTCTACAGGATGCGAAGTTTTATATTATGACTGAATTTCATGGAAACTATTAGATTTTATGGGTGTTTCTAATGTAGTTTCGATGTTATATATCATTATAAGTTGTAATGTAATCTTCATGTATGTAATCATGTTTCCAAAACATCTAAACAAACTGCTCTTTTGGTATTTTTTATTATATCTATTATAATGTAATAAAGTGATGAACTGGATCCCACCTTCTAGGGTTAGGTTCTGTAACTAATATTTGGAATTGTTGAAGACACATAAAAATATAAAATTATTTCCATAGTAGTCAAGGAATTGATTCCAAGGCCATCTTATAAGTGTGGGTTTAGTCCCCATTCTATATTTGTAGTCATGATTCACTCCCATGGCCATATAAATAGTCAAGGTTCACTCCCAAGACCATATTAGTCTGTATTATGAGATATAAATCATTACCAAATTCATTGTATGGGGATACAGGTTCCTCGCATCTCACTGTAAAATTATACTTACATGTTCCAAAAAATCAAAACAAAATCATATCATAAACTAGGAAATTAAATCAGTATCACAAAAATATAATCAAATCATAAAATGTTGTAAAATATATAGATTTAATAATCATTCATGAGAATTAATAGCAATGAAATAATGTGTGTTTCAAAAGCATATAACCCATGGTTGTGAAAATGTTTTCATAAACATAATTTCATCAAAACATAAACAATAAAGAGAAAAAAATTGAAATTATTAAATTAATAATTTCCCCATAAAGGCATGAGTAACACCATTATATTTCATTTTAGATAGGAAATAATTTTTACATATCTTTTAAAAAAATTGTTATGTAAACTGTCTTTTCTGAATTAAAAAAAAACTTTTTTTATAAAAGAGAAGAAAATTTTCAAAATATTTTTTTCGTAAAATAGATTTTAAAAGATTATAATGGAATATTTGGAAATAATAATGAATTTTTAAATTCCTTTTTCATGGAAAATTTTATTCTATTATGATTTGGAATCATTTTTTAAAAATTCATTTTTTAAATAAAAGTGATTTCCAACCGTATTGAGAAATACTCATTGATTTTTATTAAAAACATTTTCATAATTATCATAAGTTAAAAAGAGTAGAGAAATGGTAAAAATACATGGATATATCATTAATAATTATAGGAGATAAAATATCATGAGGGTTTTTGATAAATGTAACATAATATTTCATCAAAGGAAGCATAGTCATAAAGAGTCTTGATAAAGGATGGGATTGTTTTAATAAACTGTCACCACATGTTAACCTTGTATTATTCACCCCATGTGGGAAATTGAAATTAAATGGAGACTGAAATATTTTTAAAAATTAAGAATTTCCTGATATATAATGTCAATTGGTAGCAATATACCATAAAAAATAATATAGGTTCTTAAAAAAACAAGTGTCTCAATGAAGGTTAATTTAGAAAACATTACGTTACCAATTTAGATTCATTTAAACCATAGGAACCATGAAAGAAAGAACATAAAATGGATATGTATGTAAACTTAAATTTAATTATATTAATCATATAATACATCCATTTTAATTACACACACCACAAAGAATAAATGAGTTGTGAATACAACATGTACCTCACAGAAACAAAACGTGTGATTAAATTACCTTACCCTATGTTTGGACTCTCATCGTACAAATAAAAACCTCATATATAATAAATACAAGTTTACTATACTAAATTTTCCAATCCATATTATTATATCTAATAACATATATGATTTTATCATGTCTTTATATTACCCACATACAATTAATTCTATGTTAATTTTTCACATTAGGTAATATATATTTTGTTCTTCATACATGTTTTCAATTATTATTCTTGATTGTACTACTTAGTTCATGATTGAATTAATTAATGAATCTGAAATAATATCTAACTATAATATATGTTAATTATATATTTATTTATAATAATTAATAAAATATAGATAGATAAAATTGAATACACTGTTCATGGAGATAATAGGTCGTATGTACGCATGAACGCTATTTCCTTTTGGTTTTTATATTGAAAGAATGTATTTAAATGAAATATGTGTATAAATTTATTTAATATCATTAAAGTATAATTATTTTGTTAAATAAATAATATATTTTCACTAAATCCTTCCTTAACACAATCCTTGTAAATTTTGAACGAATCACATCACTTTGAGTAGGCTGTAGTCCACACATCCACAAATGATTTATCAAATTTATACAAGAAGAAAAGTATAAAGGTATGTCTTGTAAAATAATTAAAAAATAATAAAGACATAATAAATCTATTATATATCATATATAAACAATGTTTCCATCATAACACCCTACTATGAAAGGTTGTTATGGAATAAAACAATCATCCTTTCGTGAGGCGGTAGTTTGTTGAAAATATAAATAGTTTGTTCATAAAAATTAGATGTAATTTTTTATAATTGTAGGTATAATCAATAGTATAAAAACAACTCAGTATATACAGGATACTAGTTTTGTTTTATAATCCTGGATTATGGATATTTTATGTGGTGTAAAATGGAAATAAAACTAATGATCAAGAGGAAATATGTTACCTCTTTTATGGGAAACTCCTTTTTGTTTTCACCAAAGCACTTCCTTGGATGCATTTTTCCATAGCGGATTAATCTAGGATGGTGGATTGTATGATCAGGATCTAATTTTATAGAGTTTGGTCTATAAAAACTTTCTAGATAGGTGTGACTATGTGAGAGGATATGAGGCCTTTCTATAGTGTAGGAGGATTGGTACTTTAGTATATTTTGGTAATGGGAATTCTACCCTTGTTTTTTCCATTAATATTGCCTCAAAAAATTGAAAAAATAAATAAAAAGGAATGTGGGGTCTAAATTTGGCTAGAAACTATTTTTGGGGATGTTTATTGGTTGTTTATTGGCCATATGATTGAGGTTCAGTTTGTTGTTAAGTTATTTTTTCTCTTCATTATTATAATTAATTTTAATCACTTTCATTAATATTTTATGGTAAAAAACTATGTTGAAACTATTAGATATTATAAATTATTATAATTCCTAATTTTAAATAAAAAATTTTAAAATTTCAAACTCATATTTGGTGTAATTTATTTTTAAAATAATCCTGTAGACAGGATAACACTATGGGTTTTAAAAGTAAGAATGACCAAACATTTGTAATGTTTTTATAACAAATTTCAATGTTTAATTTGTTACAATGACCTAAATTGGATTAATTTATGTATATTTGATATAAATATTCATTGAAACCAAACTAATATATCATTTATCTATATAAATATATTATATTAATATGTAGTTTTGAATTAAAATTCATTATTTTTCACTTATCATCAAAAAATGATGTTTCGCTGAAAAATCCAAAAAAATCAGCATGAGAAATCATTTTCATTATATATTCCAAAATGAGATATATTTCATCAAATTAAATTTATATATATGTATAAAATTAATTTTATTGTTTTTAATAGAAATAATTGAATAACAGTTCATTTTTGAACATAGATTTTTTAAACATATAATGACTTTATCACATATTATATTTTTCATTATCATTCTGTATTATTAATATAAAAATATTTTAAATAATATTTGAAACATATTTATTACTATTCATATTTCAAAATAAAATATTGTCGTTATAATAGTCTCATTTAAATAATAATAAAAAATAAAATGATGTTTCTTAGAAAATCAGTGTTGCGTGTAATACACTCTAAGTCAGTATTGTGTGAAGCGCAAATATTGTCAGTGCCCTGTGAAAGGAATGTTTGTATTAGTGAAATGAAATACAAAAATGAAAAATAATTAATTTAAGGGAAAAAATGTCTATAAAAACATGTGGTTTTACAATAATCCATTATACAAAAAGTTACAGTACACACCATTGTAGGGAAGCATGAGGTAATAGTATTAGTAATAAAATATCCATTACATTAGTTAAAATTATATTTCCATATCTTTATTTTACTATGATTATCTATGAAATGAATTTTTAATACCTATGGTATTATTTCATCCTATTTATTGTCGATTTATAGAGAATACACATAATCAATTCATTTGATTAATAATAACTTCATTGATATGATATTTGAAAGGGAATTTTTTTTCAATCGATTTTTAATGTTAATTTTTCAAAAAGAATGTTTTTTATTAAGGAATGAAGGGATTTTCCAATTTTTATGTTGATTTAATATTTTTAATAGTGCATTACATTTTTGAATTTTTATCTTCAAATTAAATGTATTAACTATTTACATCTTTTTTTAAATATAAGCGATTTTCAATGTGAAAAAGGTATTTTAATCATTAACTATACCATTATACCATTTAAATTATTTTCATCTCAGTTAAAAATATTTTATTAATCTTATTTTTCATTGAGATTGATCTATTATGACAAAGTCGTACATATTTTATTAAATTATTATTGATTAGTTTGACTAGGGATGTAATATTTTCATACCATTAAACATATTAGTCTGGATGGTCATTGATTATTTCTTCATAATAAAAGTTAATTACATTTTGTATGCTAGTTTTAAAGAAATGTAAATGTTGATTATGTTTCACCACATTCATATGAAGAATTTATTGTACAAAGTATTTTATGGGAGGGACCCCTTATAGCTCCTCAATTCTTAGTAGGTATCATGAGAAAAGATTTTTTGAGTTTTGTATTATATGTTACCCAGTTATGTATTGTGTGTTGGAAGAAGCCTTGAAGTTGTGTTTTTGATGTATGACATCATTCATTCCCTTAATATGATATTATTTATTGAAATATATGGGATTATGGGATAAGGTAAATATCCATGGTAATTTTTTCTTCCTCATGTGATTATTTATATAGCATTATTTGATCATATTTAATTCCATGAATATTATGTTAATGTTATTGATTAAATGTCTTTTGTTTTAGTTATTTAACTTTCCAAAATTGTTATCAGTTATTAATTATTACATCCTCCATACTTAACTCATGCAAAGAATTTGAGCTCAACCATTTCTTATGATTCATTTTCCATAGGTTACCAAGAAGTTTATTATGACTGATATTCAGGGATAATCTAGTAAAATAATGGTTACATCAAAGGATTCCGTATTTTTTAATTTTAATTTTATATTTTAATAGACAGTTAAATTATGTATATAGTTTTCCCAAATTACTAAATTGTTTAGTCCTTCAGGATGTGATTCATTTTATATTGTACCAATGAAATAATGAATACACCAATAATGGGATACTTTGGTACGTGGAATTATAGTTGGTAGTAAATTAAATTTATGAAAAAATATTGAACTAGATTTCGAAAAGATTATAATTAATAAAGTACATTATAAATGAATTGGTAAATACTCCCCAAGAAACCAAACATGTGATTTTTAGATTACTTTTCAATAAATTTCCAACTTATGTTATGTTTACCAATATATTTCAAAAATATAAATTTTGAATTGTAATATAATATAATGTATTCTTATGTTTAGAAATAGTGCCTAGATTAAGGAACAAATACTGTATTAATGCACGTATTCCATATTTGGATTTCCCTCTTAGAAAAAATATAGAATTTAGCGCTAGAAATGAAGATGTATATGAAGAACAGATACCTATACTGGGATAGATCAATCACATTATGAGAAATAACATTAAATATGTAGAGTACCCTCACAAAAAATGCATAATTTGAAAAAAAACCTCCATCATTAAATAGAACTACAAATCCATTTTAGGTGGGAAATGGATAATTTCCATATATAAGATATTTATCCCCTTAAGAATTAATGAAATATTTATATTTATTAGGTAATTTTATCATCTCTCAAGATATTCTGATCAATGGTTGTCATTGGTATAGAACACTAAGGAGGACAAGGAAATAGAAAACATGGAATTGAAGGATTTAAAGTAACTTTTCTTGAAAAAATATTTTCCACTTGAACTATGGGAAGATATGGAGATAAAAATATTAATTTTGAGGAAAAAGGAGTATGAAAATGCTTCTATATATGAATCCTTCATTACAAGGTTATCAAGCCATCAAAAAACCAACATATGTAATCCAAAGAGAAAAATTGAACATTTCATTGATTATATTAAGTTGGTTCTTAAAATGGAACTAGTATCTCAAACATTCTAGTTGTATAAGATATCATATCATGTTTCATAGAGACACATAAATAAATCTCCAGGTTATATATATTCGAAGGGAATTATGATATGAAAAGGGTTATTAAGTACCCCATTAAAATAAATAAGTAAAAAAGGGAATATGGGTAGATTGGAATTTACATTATGTAATAAATGTGGAAAGAAACATAATGGAATATGAATACTTGGAATAGGGGTGTTCTACAAGTATGGATAATGGGGCCAACAAGCCTATGATTGTAATGTAAATAATGAGACATGTAATGTGTAATTTTCTAGCTATAAAGAAAAGGGACATTACGAAAATTATTATCCTAAGATTCAGGAAATTATTCCCTCAGAAAAGACCAAGGGAGTAAGGCCAATAATATGTAGTCATAGTAGTTGATGTTCAAGTTATTAATGATGTGGTGAAATGCACGTTTATCATCTACTAAAATTCAGGTAAATCATTACTTGATTCTGAATCATTGTATTCATTTATATCTTTCCTTTTTTCTATAAAAATTATAAATTTCCCAATCACCATATCAAGGGAGTTGTTAGTCAAAAATCATAATGGAAATATCATTGCAATAATGATGTGTCAAGAAGTTCATATTATGATTCATAAATGATCTATATTTGATAATTATATTTTCATATCTATGGTTTATTGTGAAACAATCCATGGTCTGGAATGTTTCTCAAAATATAATTAAAAAATTTAATGGAAAGGGAAAGATATTATGATTCATTATAAAGATATAGAAATTTTTTATTTACCTGACTCATATATTGATCCACCTATATCATCTATTATAAATTAAATTCATGGAGATAAGTATAAGATAATACCTAATGATGAAAAATGAAATATTAAAATTTAAGATTTAACTATTATACATGAATATAATGAGCAATTTCTTGAGTAATTACATGTACATAAACCAGAAAATGAAGTTGAGTTTTCCCTTGATTTAATCCTTGATAAAAGAAAATTATTGAATACTCCCTATTGAATAGAAACAAGGGAGTTAGTAGATTTGAACAAAAAACTAGAGGATTTTATTTGTATGGTATGTATACATCATAGTGTTTCACCTGGGGGTGCTGATTTTCTTTTTGTTAAGAATAAAAATGGATCCATTTGGCTATTCATTGATTCTATGGAAAAAAATGATATTATGATAAAGAATAAGTATCCTCTTCCTTTCGTTGACTATTTATTTGAAAAAATTCATGTGGATCAACAATTTTTAAATATCGACCTTCATTATTGATATCCTCACTTGTGAGTAAATACGAATTATATTCCTAACAAAACATTTTAGATGAGGTAAAAACATTATGAGTTTACAGTAGTTCCATTTGGATTATCTAATTCACACTCTATTTTGGTGGATATAAAGAACCTATATCGAAGGAATATCTTGATAATGTTGTTGTGTTATTTTTTTAAGATATCCTTCTGAAATCAAATAAATATGAGGTCTATTAGAACCAATTGAGGATCATTCTTGACATTATTATACTAAAAGAGTTATATGGAAAAATATTTATATGTGAATTCTAGCTTCAAAATTTTTAGTTTCTTGTCCATATTGTCTATAAGGATTAAATTTCAGTTGATCCTGTGATGAAAATGTTAGTACAAGAATGTAATATACCAAAAATCATAACCTAGGTATAAAATTTCATTGGTTTGGTCGGTTACAATCTATGATTTTTCCAAAACATTACCCAATTAAATAAACTGTTAACCAACAGTACTCATAATGGGTATAATTTTATTTGGACAATTGTATGTGATGAATTTTTTGAATAATATAATAGGGGATTCAGAAATGATTTGATATTGAATCTTCACTTAGTAAATAGTGGTTTTGTGATTTGTAGTGATGCATCAAAGAAAGTAATTTGTTGTATCCTCAGGTAGAATGATAGATTTATTACCTATGAATTGTGGTTGTTAACAACTCATTGATATAACTATCCAACTAATGATCTTGGGTCAGCATCAATATGTTTTTATACTAAAATCTAGAGATAATATCTCCATAGTAAAATATGTGAGATATATACATATCACAAGTGTTTGAAAATTCATCACTTATAATGAACACAAAATTATGAAAACGTCATGTCACTAGCTACTCAAGGATTGTTATTATTTAGTACACTACCACATAGGGATGGATAATAAGGTAATAGATGCATTGAGAATGAAGGATCATATAATTTGGAAAAAAATATGTATTTAAAGGGATCATATGTTCTTCAAAATAGTAAATATGGATATGAGAATAATTAGGGAAGGGTAAATACCACTCCCTTATCAAATAGTATCTAAACATTCACATTTGCAAAGGTAAAAATTTCCTAGTGGGATGATGATAATTTTTAAAAGAATATTAATGTTGTGAATGATGGGAAGTTGGAATAAATAAAATATGAATTTTTTTTTTGAAAATCGGAAAGAGGCTTTG
Organism: Viscum album; assembly: GCA_963277665.1. NCBI lineage: Eukaryota > Viridiplantae > Streptophyta > Magnoliopsida > Santalales > Viscaceae > Viscum > Viscum album. Next base: position 1,038,077,829 of record OY728123.1, on the reverse strand, counting down.
TGTTTCATATATTCCTAAGATAAAAAAGGGAATTATTTGACGATCCTGATAGATCTAATTTATCTATACATCGTGGTAGCACCATGTTTTGTATAGATTTGAAGGATCATTTTTTGTGGGATAATATGAAGTGAGAAATTTTAGATTACGTGTAAAGATTTATGGTTTATCAATAGGTGAATGTTGATAGAAAAAATCCACCATGGGTCATGCAACCAATACCTTTTTCTACATGAAAATGGGATGAAATTAATATGTACATTATCACCAGATTATCAAAGACTCTAATAAATACTAATTCAATATGGGTAATTATGGACCGACTTACCAAATATCCATATTTCCTTATAATAATGGAATATTTTCCACTAGAACAACTTGATATAATCTATATTAATGACATTGTAAGACATCATGGTGATACCCATTAAAATGTGTATTATTGTGATAAAATATTTTCTTCAAAATTCATGAAAAGTCTTCAAAATCCCATTGATACTGAACTTCATTTTACCATTACTTATCACCCTCAAAATGAAGTCCTTTCAGAAATAACTATACAAACTCGAAATGAAATGTTGAGATCATGATCACAAGAATTTTAGGGTAATTTGGACTAGTATTTATCATTTATATAATTTTAAATTTACAATATCTTCCATTCAAGTATTCAAATGGCTGTATACAGAGCATTATATTGAAGAAGATGTCATAAACCAACATGTTGGGATGATTTGGTGAAAGCAAAATTATAGGGCCAAAAATTGATGAATAAAATTTGATAAAGATAACTACAATTAAAGACGATATCAATGAATCTCAATGTAGGAAAATGAGGTATGTTGATAACTAGAGAATGGAATTGGAATTTCTAGAGTGAGATCACATTTTATTGATATTTTCACCACAAAAGGGTCTTATATGATTGGGTATGAAAGGAAAATCGAGCCTCGTGTACATTAAACATTTGAAAATATTGGAATTAATAGGTGCTATGGGTTATATTTTTGAAATTCCACTTAACCATTCTTATGTTTTTGATGTGCTCTGTATATCCTTTATATGGAAATACATGCCTATCATTATGCATGTTCTCACTTCTGATGAAATCTAATTGAACCAAATTTATATTAATCTGAAGATTATAAAAAAATTCTAGACACTAGAGAACATGTTTTGTGGAATAAAACAACTCAGATTGTATAGGTACATTGGAAAAGGCCAAAAATAGATGAAGAAACATGTTTACCTAGTGAAATTATGATGATGAACTTCCAAAATATTTTTAGGAGGTGACATTCAAAAAAAGTTGAGGAAAATATTTTTGAAGTTGGGAAGAATGTAAAAAACCAATATTTTATGTTACGATCCTTTTTAAAATATATTTTATATCCTTAAATAATTAATACTCCTGAAACCATATTATTTTAAAAGAACACTATATTTGATAGCTTACTTTACACAGAACACTGATTTTAAAAAAACTATTAAAATATTATTTTTTGATTGTGATGGGTATTAACTATAATTTGGAATAGAAGGAATGAATTAAATTAACTAATTTATGAAAAAAATACCCATTTTCATAAAATATTAACATTGGTTTCTAATTAATAAAAAATGTAATTAAAATCCAATTCAACATAAAGGATGTGATTTTATAAAAAACTATTCTTATTCCCACAATGTTATTTTGTCTTAATAAATTTAATTAATAAATATTATTGAAATAAATTAATGAAATTGATTCTTTATATATTCAGTAAAACATTTTAAAATTCATCCATTAAGTATTATTGGTCGATAATATGAATAAATCCAATTTTATTCATAAATGATATATTTTTCGGAAATGTATTTTTTTCCGCCTTTTACTAATGACCCTATTTTTAAAAAACCTGTTTTTTTTAATTTTAGTTTTTAAAAATAAATTTGATTTTTGAAATTATAATATTAAAATTATATTATGGTGGTTTATTTTTATTTTTCCATAAAATTTTCAATTTTTGATGAATACTAATTTTTTTAATTTAATTGAAAACTAATTTTCCTTGTAATTTACTTATATTTTAAAATTATATTTTAACTTATTTTTGATGAATAAAATTATCAATTATAAATCCATAAATCAAATTTAGGTTATTTCATTTAATTTCACATTGAAATTACATATACTACAATTTTGAGCTTTTAAACTATTTCACTTTAAAAACCCAATTTCCCATCTCATAAACAAGATTAATTCTAAAAAGAAATTTTTAAATTATATGAGATGAATTTAGTAAAATTTATTCCATATTTTGAATTATAAGGTCCATATTAGTTTTTATGATCCTTTTCATTTTTATTCCTAAAAAAATATCGTGGTAGAAATATATTTACCACAGTATATGTAAAATAATGTAACAAGTTAATGTTAAAAGGGTAGAGGATTAAAATTCAAATAAAATAAAAAATTTAATGGTTTTTTTATGTGTTTATCATCCATAAAAATCCATTAAAACATTTATCATAATCCATATCCATTGAAATTTATTCCACCTCAATTTGGTTGGCTTTAATTAAAAAATTATCAATATTTAAGCACTTAAATCCACCTCTCCCCAAGTATAAATACAACACCTCACCCCATCATTTAAATCAAAGGGTTGATTTTCCTAAAATATGTATGAGAAAATATAATCATCACTCTACCCATGTCAAAGATTCAATTTTATCACTAATCTTCCATCTCCATGGTCCTAAGGGGGGGGGCCTCTAAGGAGGTGATATTCAAGAGGTAATTTTTCTAAAACACCACTCTTTTTTTCTTTTTTTCTTCTACATTATACTCATATGCTTCATCAATAAATGCATGAAAACTAAAAAATAATATATAAAAAATATTTTTATGTTTCTAATTTTATTTATTATATCAATTCCATTTATTATTTCCTTTTATTCAAAAACATTAATGAAACAATTGTCCAAGTTATGTCAGTTAATCACCTCTGTGAAAAATGTTTTTGTTCATTTACCTTTACTTCCTTAATGGATAGTCATAAAAATATTATTCTGGTAAAATAATATTCACATAGGATTATTTTAACCCATATCATTTTTTGGAACTAATATATATATATATATATATATAATATTAAATAAAATGAAACTAGTCTGTGATATTTGGAAAAACCACCTAAATAAACTAATAATTTATCATTAACATTTTATCAAATGGATTACCCTCATGTTAGAAAAAAAAATGACATATGGGACCATTTAAAATATTTATAGTTTATTAAAACCATTCCATTCCCCTGTTAGTTTTATATTAACATTTTACAAGAGAAAATGTAATTATACTCAAGGGAACCGATCTTGAAACCATAAAATAAACTCACCCAAAACACTAAAAATCATAAAATATTATTAATTAAAGGGTCAAGATATTTCATAAAAATAAATTATAATGTATTATAGATATTAATATAAGTTTATAATGGATTAATAACATTGTTTAAAACATTATACATGATGATAGTGTATACACCACTAAATGGATGTGTGAGGTAAGGGGATTCTTAACCATATTTTTATTCCTTGGGTTGAAAATATAATTCTATGATTGCATTATACTGTTATTATGTTGGAAATTATAAGGAATCAGCCATAAAAAATACATAATCTTGAGTTTTTATCCTGAATTTATATTCTTTCAAATTAAGGATATGTTTAGGTTTAGATTAATAGAGAATTAGGCCATAACAATTACATTACAACTCAAAAATTACAAAGTAGACACATCTAATCTATCCAATTTTATCACAATAATAAAAAACCATAAAAAAGAAATATTTTCTTAATAAAAATATTCATGAATTCTTCCTTTCTCTTACCCTTCCATATACCCTGAGACAAACATTTCAAAATAAGGGATTGGCATAAAAATCATAGTAAGGGTTATAAAATAAGGAAATAAAACATTAGTCCATGAATACATAAAAATAAATGAAACCATACTTTTCACACATAAAAAATTATCTCTATAATATACCTCATGAAATCATATGATTTATTAAGAACTCATAGAATACATAAATCATAAAGGTAACTTATAGAATCTGTAACATACATATATTATAGCTTTCACAACTACATTGGGAGTATCTTTCATGGTTAGGTTTGGAATACACATCACGTTATATTCCCTAAATCTCATAGTAGAAACCTTAACATTTACCTCTGTCGCATTACCATATGCATTGGGGAACTATCACAGGCTCACGTTCCCTTAGTTTATCATGGAACCACCCAATATGTAAAGAACGTACAAGGACCATAACATAATCATATCAAATGAAATAGGCATAATGCAAAGATATCATTTCCACATTGCAATCACAAGATAGTAGTTCATATATAAACATAATCAATCCATTATCATCACCAATTACAGTAGAAAAATTCCCAAAAAAAGAATAAGGTATAAAGTTTTATTTTTAAAAACATTATATCTTGTAGAGGAAGCCAGATATCCAATAATGCTCACAGTGGCGGAAAGGTCGTTGTCACCGTGTATGTTAAAAAGAGACATTCCTTTTTTTAGTTTAGTAAAACTCTTCTTATAAAAACATTCATTTTTAAAACCATTGAATGAAATTAAAAGTAAAAAATTTTCCTCAATGAATGGAGATTTAGATGAAGTCCAATACCTTGGGTCAAAATATTCTTGTATATTCCTAGTTTTTACTGAATAAAAAAATTATGTTAGTTTATAATATATTAGAAATTCTTTCACATTTATTATTCCTTTTATATAAATTATTTCTATGTTATAAAAATTACATAAATATTTAAGTTCATATCAGAAAAATTGTTGACATTTGGTACATGAGTCAATAATGATATTGTTTTGATGTAAAATGTACATGTGGTCAAAAGTCAATTATCCACAGAATATTATTAATTATTTAAATATCATATATATCTAGTATAACATTATTCATAATATTCTATAATATTAGGTGATAATATGTGAAATGAACCATTCCTGGGGACGGTAGGTTGTATGTATGCAAGAATGCTACTTTAATTTCATTGTCATATTAATGGAATAAAAAATAAATGATATACAAGTATGTTATAATTCAAGTATAATATATATGTTATATATGTTAAATAATTTCATTAACTCCATCCTTTATGCATTACATGTATGGAATGAACAATCATATCACTTTGTAGGGGCGGTATGCCGCACTTCCTCAAATTAAATTATCATATTTTTACATTATGGAAAGCATTAAGGTATGTTTAAAATAAAATTTACATAAGTATAGAGAAAATAAAAATATAATATATATCATATATTAATATTGTTCAATCACTATTTTCACTATGAGAGGTGTTAGGTGAAAATTGAACAATCATCATTTCGTGAGGCAGTAGTTTTTCGTACAGAGATATAATATGTTCGTGTCCATTAGATGGAGGCGTGTATAAGTGTAGTTTGAATAATTCTCATAAAAATATAATAGTGTATTGAGGATACTCGTTTTATTATTTAATCAGAAAATAATAAGAAAATATGGAGTGGAGAAGTAAAATAAATGAATGGAACTTGAGGGAAGACGTTACCTCTAAATCGGGTAACTTCTTTTGATTTGAGCCAAAAAGCTTTCTTGAATTGTATTCTTCCCTAGGTAAGGCTTCTAGAAGGGAGGGAGAGATGTTTGGATATTATTTAGGAAGATGATGGATGAGCCAACGGGCTTGAGAGGTGTGAGTAAGTGGGCAGAGTATGTGGCCTTTTATAAGGGGGTGAGGGGCACTTTAGGAAAGCCTTGAAATATTTTTTTATTATAAATTGATTTTCATTTTTTAATGGTCCAATAATAATTTATACAAAAGAGAATATGATTTTGGGTCATATAACCATAATCAAATTAAAATTATAATAGTTATGAATATTTTTTAACCCTTATATTATTGGTTTAACCTTTATTTTACCATTTATAATCTTACCATGATATTTTATTATTCACACTTTACAGGTTAATTTAATTACCATAACATGTCAAATGACCAAAAAAAGTGCCATTTATGACATATTTTGGCTCATAATAATCATTTGGGAGAATCTTATATTATTGGTAATTTTATAACATTCTATAAAATTTTATATATTTAATGTTATGAATTCTCTCAATTTTGACATTATTCATACTTGACATTTTCAAAAATTCATAAAAACTTGATTACATCATAATATATACATTATCCCAATTCTAAAATGTCATATTCATCCAAAAATTCATGTCTTATATACATTATTTCATAAAATATTTATTTCATTATTTATAATATCATTTATTTGATATTTCCCATAATAAAATAAATAATATATCATGGTAGTGTCAATATTTATGGTAATTATTTAATCTCAAAAAAATAAAAATAAATTCCCATTATGTATATAATTTCATTATATTTATGAAAATAATTTATGTTTGATGTTTCATCAAATTTATCTATATATTAAAATTATTTTACTTATAAGGTATAAGAAAGTTACATGTTGTAACTTTCTTTTGTTTTAATAATAATTATGTCACATCCATGAAAAAAGGTCCATTAATGGAATACATTAGGACCCTTAGGTGAAATAGATCTCCTTTTATTCATCAAATAGGATATTGGTAGGTGTTAGGGAAATTTTATTATCTTTATCACATTGTTTGTTACCATAATTTACCTGATTTACCATTAACTATGGTAAATTAAAATTAACAAAAATACAATTCATATTGTCCGAAATAAAAGTTACCTGCTAACAAAATTTTGACCTTATGATTCAAAATTAGGAATCCATATTTCAAAATTCAAAACACATAATTGGAAAAATATTAATTGAAAATTAATTCCTGATGTCAAAATAAAAAAGCGGGGTTTTAAGAAGTAAAAACTATCAAAATATTGACATGTGTTTATGTACAATTTAAATTTGAAATTAATTCATACGACCATAATTATATTAAATGATAAAAAATAATCCAATTATACTTTAAAACCAAATAGAGAGTTAATATAATTATATAAATAAATTAGATAAAAACGTAGTTTGGAAATAAAACGAACTATTTTCACTATTCATTAAAATATGAATTTCATTAGAAAAATACCAAAATTTCAACCATGGTATAATTTGATGCCCTGCTTTTAAAGAAAAAAATTATTTTGTAAAATAAAACATATAAAAGAAAAAAAATAAGTTTAAAAATGGTTTACTATCAAAAGGTGGTAAACTAACCTTTAAAAAAAATATTAGAGTTTTTATAATTAAAATTTGATTCATTCTCATTTTAAGACTCTAACATTTATTTCAAAAATTTAAAAAAATTAACAACCATATATAATCATATTTTATTCTTTCTTATTCATTACCACCAATACAGCTCCTTGGTATTAACAACCATTTAAAATAATATTATTATATTATTTTCCGATATAACACAATGTTGTGTGAAAAGTAATATTTTTGAGAAACCCGTGGTTGTGTGTCAAGTACGTTATCAGAAACAATGTCCTATTTAATGTAAATTTAATATCATATTCATAAATATTAATATATATGAATATTTATTATTTTATAAATACATAAGTCGTTATAGAAATGACTTTTTAATAACATGTTTTGTATTTCTTATTTTTTACATGAATTTATGTTGAGTACACATAATCGATTCATTTGATTAATTCTCACTTCAATGATATGGTATTTTTAGGGGGGTTTCAAAAATCCAATATTAATGATCCTCTTAAAAAATATTTTTTACTATTATGGAACGAACTGGATTTCCCACTCTAATGTTACATAAATAGTTTTATTCTTCCTTTAAAAGTTTAAAAGGTTATCTTCAAATATTTTTTTTTATTTTTTCATGAAATTTTGAACATTGTTATTTTTCAAAGTGAAATATTATATTTTCATCATAATTATTCAATGATTTCATTTAATAAATTTTCATATATGTCGACATCATTTGTTGAGTATTATTATGTCACGACCCGCCCTCGAGGCCCGTGCCGTGACTACCCCAAGCCCGCCTTCCATAGGCCAGGGGCTGGCGACTAGCACCAAGGCGTAAAATCCCAGTAAAAAGGGAAGGCATTGCCTCAATAAAGTAAACAAGCACCTCAGAGTAACTAGCGGAAGAAAAGCAGTACACAAAACTAGAACAACTGTGCTAAAGAAAAGGGGCCGGAAATAAAAGCCCAACTGTAAAGTAAAGTACAACTCGAAAGGGAAAACAGCAACTGAAGTACAAGCGGCTCCTGGGACGTCCTCCTCGATTACTACCTGAAGGGTAGGTACAGATGGCTCAGCTTCTGGATCGTCCACCATGGATCCTACCTGAAGGGTAGGTACAGATAGCTCCACAACTCCTCGGGTCCAACTGTCCGCTCCGAGCACGTCCCGCTCAGTGGTCCTCCTCCGGGTACCGACCTATTCCGAAGCCTCAACCGCAGTCAGCGCTGTCCGTCGTCTGCAACCAACACAACGAAGTGCGGGAATAGCCCGTGCAGGGGTGAGTATAAGATACTCAGTAGGGACCCCGAGACCCCCCGAAGGTCTCCTGAAATCCACAAAGGATAAACCACAAGAAGATACAATCACAAAGTAACATCTAGTATTGATTAGGTATATGCCCATACATATACCTATGTCACCAATTTCCGTTCGGCTCCAACACCGAGCCCAAGAACAACCCAATCCACAAGAAGAGTAAACAGTAAATCCACACAGGATAACAGTACAAGTTCACACAGTTTATAACAAGTTTATGAAATCAACAGATAACTATTACCCAGGTATATGCCCATACATATACCTAAGTTATCAAGCGACCCATCTCAATCATGAGGAAACACAATGATCATTGACTCAGCTCAAACCAGGATTTTCATTATCGAAACCGTAAATGTTGAAGAGCCCCAACTCTGAAGTGTACAGTGGTCCTGTCACGACTCCGAGGTACTGCTCACTAACCTAAGACTGCTGAAGTACTCCTCCTATCGAGTACCGCGGGTCTGCTGCCAACTACCGGGCGCTCCGTCCGCTGAGGGTCTGCTGCCAAATACCGGGCGCTCACCCAGATAGCCTACTGAGGTACTCCTCCTGTCGAGTACCACGGGTTTGCTGCCAACTACCAGGCGCTCCGTCCGCCGTGGGTCTGCTGCCAACTACTGGGCGCTCCGTCCACTGGGCTAGTCGACTCACTCCAAGTCGAGTCGGTCAAGCAGTCGTCAGGTCTCAGTCATCTACACGGTCTCCGTACTCCGCACGCACGTCTCCACCGCCGCGGGTCTGTCGCTACAACCAAGCGCACACACTCCGTAGAGTATCGCGGGTCCGCCGCTACAACCAAGCGCTCCACCGCCAAGGGTCTGCTGCTGCATCCAAGCGCACCACCACTGTCAAGTACCACGGGTCCGGCACTACACCCAAGCGCTCCACCGCCAAGGTCAACAGAAGAATCAGCTCACACAGGTTCGGTAGCACTGTTCCACGTAGGATCGCTGAGTGCCGTAGTCGTCGTCGTCGAATCCACACAGGATCTCTGTACTGTCGTCGTCGCAGTCACAGTAGCAGTAGTAGTAGTCGTCACAGTAACAGTCGCAGCCAGCACTAGGGTTCCCGCACACAGTAAGCTCGTTTGGAGGATCCGCTCCACGAGCCGATAGGCTGATACATCAACTGTCACAAAGACCAGAGTTGATGTATCCAAAAGTTCCGTATCGTCAACATGAACTCAACGCAACAGACGGCGCGTCGATCGGACGTCCGGTCTGAGAGTTATTGGCATTTTCGTTCCCGGGGCCCGGTTGGTTATTAAGGCAAAACCATCCCGACCGTACTCCACCTGCGTCCAAACCTCGGGCGGAGTATGCCAAAAGATCCGTCTCACTTAGAGGATTCCATCAAAGTCGACGGCACGTCAATCGGACGTCCGGAACTCAAGATATGAGCGTTTCCGCTCCGAGGGCCCGGTTGGTTTCGTGAACGAACCAACCCGGCCGCACTCCACCTGCGTCAAAACCTCGGGCGGAGTATGCCAAAAGATCCGTCTCACTAAGAGGAACACAACGCGACTGACGGCGCGTCAATCGGACGTTCGTAGCTCAAGATATGAGCGTTTCCGCTCCGAAGGCCCGGTTGGTTTCGTGAACGAACCAACCCGGCCGAACTCAAAGTAACCCGAAACCTTGAGTGCGATATACCGAAACGACCGTCTCGATCCAAGGATCGCGTTGCCGCTGACGGTTCGTCGATCGGAGGTCCGAGGCTCAGGTTATGGCCCAAAAACCGATTCTAGTTCGAAACGGGGGGGTCCGGGTCCTGGCCGACCCGGCCCGACCCCCCCGGGCGGCGCGGCGGCGCGGCGGCGCGGGGTGCCGCGGCGGCTCGGGGTGCCGCGAGGGGTCGCACGCGGTCGGCACGCGGGGGGCAAGACCCCGCTGATTTGGAGCGGCGCGGCCTTTGTGCCGCGCCTTTGCAACAAACGGCCCCCACGTGGGGGCCGGTTTAATTAGGAGAACCGGGGGGCTGCTGCCCCCCTTTCATGGAACCGCCCCCCTCTTAAAGAGGGGGGTTTTACAAGCTGGCCGGGGGATTAATTCCCCCGGTTTTAAGCCTTCCGGCCGGCCAGCTGGCCGGCCGGTTTTCTCCAACGGGACCAGAAATTCCGGTCCCCCCTTCGGCTTCCGACGCCGGCGGCCCGGCCGCCGGTCTTCTCTTCCGCCGCGGCCCGGAACCGGCCGCAGTCTCCTCGTCCCGCCGCGGCCCGGAACCGGCCGCGGTGTTCGTCGTCCGGTGCGGTGCGACGGCACCGCGCCCCTTTTTGCCGTGCCCTGATTCCATTCAACGCGGCGCGACGGCGTCGCGTTCTTGTAGATTCTACCTCGGTGTGGCGCGACGGCGCCGCGTAAAATAAAAGTACGATCATCCGCGTGGTGCGACGGCAACACGCCACTTGCTTCCATCCGCAAGAATAAACAAGAACGATGGAGGGGGTTCGGCCGTGTTCATGCGGTCCGGCCCCCCTCACGTTAAGCAATAACGCAACTTAAATTATTTCAAAGCCACACGTTAGACTTGCTAAAATTCATGATCAAAAATAGAATAACTAAACAATAATCAACAACCCCTACCTCGGGTAAGATCGAAGATTTGTCAACGTCCCGCGGAAGACAACGTCGCGGTGGTCGGGCGTCGCGGTCGTCGTTCGTCAAATCCGTTGACGAAGAGATACGCCCGAAGAGATACGTCGTTGGCGAATCTTCGTATGCCGACGAAGAAGGTCCGAGGAGGAAGCGGTGTTCCCTCTCGTTGACACGGAGGACGAAGAAGAGAGGCGTCGTTCTTCGTCGGAGCTTGAGCGTTCTTCGTGTTCTTCGTCAGAGCTTGAAGATGAAGAATAAGCTCTCAAAAGCTCTCAAGGTGGCCCAAGCGTTCTAACCCAACAAAAAGAGGGAAGAGCTTAATTTAATCAAAAACTTAACAAAGAATTTCAAAGGTTTGAAATTCAAAATGGATAACTCCAAAATTAACTCACTTATTTAATATACATGAGTTGTATAATTAAATAGAAGTTAAGATGTCAAGCCTTTAAGAGGGAGAGAGGGGAGTTAGGGAACTTGAAAAGGTGGGGGTTCGTGTGGGCCCCACCTCCCTCATAACCACACATGGGAAGTTGGGTGGTTGTGGGCCCCACCAACAACTTCCCATGAGAGAGTCTAACCACCACGAATAAAATAAAATTCACACACAATTTTATTTTACTTATCTTTTAATCCCCAAAACTAACTTTCAACCCGCAACAAACGCAACTCCCGAAAAGGTCTCTTTAAGCGAATAACGGCGCTGCGAGTTCATCGGTGCCCTCGGATTTCAATTCCGAGCACCGGATCAAAAGTTAGGAATTCCCGCTCGTTCATTCACTGAACGTACCCGAGCCAAACTTCAGAAATTGATTCCGGGCACACCGGGCCTCGGAATCAGGTGCCGTCTGAAACCGCGCTCTTGTAAAATTCTAAAGAAAATTAAGAAAAAATTTCCCTTGAATTTTACTGGTCTTTACATTACTCCCACCTCAGGGCTTTACGTCCCCGTAAAGCTTCAACTCACACTTAAGGGAAACAAAGTAGTACTGAGCACGCAACTGAGCTTTACGCTCCCATATGCTCACCTGAAGATCTCGTGCTACCCGAGAAACACCCCAGAGGAAGCAACCATTCATGTAGAACCTGCTCCTGTCGATCCTCGTTCTCTACTAGAACCTCTGTGCTTGTCGCCCTGTCATCGACGTCCAACTCCCCGAGGTCGATGACGTGTGAAGAAACATACACGTATCTCCACAGCTGAGACACGTGGTGGACATTATGCACCCGGTGCGACTGAGGTGGTAGGGTCAAGCGGTAAACCTCTTCGCCTACCCTGCTGAAGATCAAAAGGGTCCATTGAACTTCGGAGATAACATGCCGCTTCGGCCACATCTCCGAAACCTCATCGGGTTGAGACCGTATAAGAACGTGTTCGTCACCCTCGAATTCAAGAGGTTTCCCTTTTTAGGTTAGAACTGAAACTCAAAACTCATGCTGCCACAAGGGTAGGGTTGACCAACTCAAGAGTGATCGGTCACACCCTCTTATGCCTGAGTTTAACATGTGCTGCCCAGGGTTTCCTTTTCGCCGACCAAGGAAAACCCATTCCGACGTTTGCCTAAAACAGTCAACCGGGGTATGATTTGTGAATCAAAACCATACCCAGATCAACGTCGTAAGGCCTCTACGCTGCCACCAAGAGATTCCAACCGAAACTCTCGCCTCGAGGTCAAATCACACCGTCGGCGTAAGTGTGATTATCGAGTCTCCTCCCAAAGGTATCTCCAGACGTGAGGGTCAAGTCTACGGCTTACCCGGAACCTCTAGGTCTGGGACATGATTCTCGGAAGTGTAGATTGATTGGTTCTTATGTCTATAGATATGGCAGCTCGTAGTAGACATAATTGGTACCCCGAATCATTCTTAGAGCTCCTGGGTCACACTCCTTGACCGCAATGCAGCTACTCTCCTCCCCAGCCCTCCTGCTCCCTGAGCCTGGCGGGGACTACTAAGTCGGGTGGTCGTAACATGTCGAAATGTACACCACCACATGAAGCTCTCTAAGCTCCGCTTCCACGTCTGCTACCCTGCAGATTCATCTGTCCTTAGCTCTTCCTCCTCCTGAAACATTTTACATGCCCAAGTCTCTGAGACTGGCGCTAGTTTCCTGCCTTTCACTGCTAACGTTCACAACCACAAAGGTTCTCTCTAGCATCCTAGCATAGGTAGAAATGCATAGAGGAAAAGTAGTGGTTCAGATTTCCTTTAGACACACTTCTCTCAGAAGTTCGAGTCTAAGGAACTGATCACAACGTAACCAACGAGTACCAAGATTGATTGGTAAGCCACGATGAGTGCTCTGCTTCCGACATGTCGTACTGTCGAAGCTGTATTAGCTCCAGAAAACTCACAACCACCTCCTCAAGCCAGTCCTCAGCCGCCTACGAGTCAGGCTCACCTCGAAACTTGAGGGATATCTGGTGCTAAAACATATGTAAGGCACTAAGCCTGTGAGTCTCTGCTACCGGTACCGCCGGTAGTGTCTGCTGATCAACAGGTAGTGACATAGCTGGCGCACTACCCGTAGGTACTATCCCAGGTATCGGTTCGCGTACTGAAGCCTCATTACTATAAGGAACAACCTCATGGTCACTCACTGGAAACACCAGCAGCTAAGATCATCATCCGCTCTACTAGTATCAAAGCTAGGCGTAGAACACTAGCAATCGCCTCCATCCAGTCCACTGCTGCCTGGGAAATCTGTCTCGCCTCGTATCCTCAGAGGCCTCTACTGCTGGAACTCGTGCATCGCGCTCTGCTAGCGTGCACCGTCAGCTAGTGGCATCCTCTGCCTAACGGGTGGTGGTGCTGCTGGTACACCACCCGATGGTGCCAACACTGAAAAAGAGCCCTGCACCGAAGTCTCGCTGCTCGGTGGGCCATCATCGAGAACTCTCTCAGAACTCCAGCTAACTATCTGCATGGTGACATCCTGAACAGTTGTGTCACGGTCAACGATTTATACCTGGTGAGCTGACCTGGTTTGAGCTGACTTTAAACCTTTTTGGAAACACACACGCAATCAGTGTTTTCGTGCATTAAGTCGGAAATCAGAAGTCAGGGTCCTGGTATACGGATACGTCGGCCGCCGCACCAACACTGGACTCCCTGGACTGATAACCACACTCAATACACTAAACACTATTGCTTCACATAGAAAAAAAAGATCAGAGTCTGCGGTAGAACCGACCGCCTCTGATACCAATTTGTCACGACCCGCCCTCGGGGCCCGTACCGTGACTGCCCCAAGCCCGCCTTCCATAGGCCAGGGGCTGGCGACTAGCACCAAGGCGTAAAATACCAGTAAAAAGGGATGGCATTGCCTTAATAAAGTAAACAAGCACCTCAGAGTAACAAGTGGAAGAAAAGCAGTACACAAAACTAGAACAACTGTGCTGAAGAAAAGGGGCCGGAAATACAAGCCCAACTGTAAAGTAAAGTACAACTCGAAAGGGAAAACAGCAACTGAAGTACAAGCGGCTCCTGGGACGTCCTCCTCGATTCCTACCTGAAGGGTAGGTACAGATGGCTCAGCTTCTGGATCGTCCACCACGGATCCTACCTGAAGGGTAGGTACAGATAGCTCCACAACTCCTCGGGTCCAACTGTCCGCTCCGAGCACGTCCCGCTCAGTGGTCCTCCTCCGGGTACCGACCTACTCCGAAGCCTCAACCGCAGTCAGCGATGTCCATCGTCTGCAACCAACACAACGAAGTGCGGGCATAGCCCGTGCAGGGGTGAGTATAAGATACTCAGTAGGGACCTCGAGACCCCCCGAAGGTCTCCTGAAATCCACAAAGGATAAACCACAAGAAGATACAATCACAAAGTAACATCCAGTATTGATTAGGTATATGCCCATACATATACCTATGTCACCAATTTCCGTTCGGCTCCAACACTGAGCCCAAGAACAACCCAATCCACAAGAAGAGTAAACAGTAAATCCCCACAGGATAACAGTACATGTTCACACAGTTTATAACAAGTTTATGAAATCAACGGATAACTATTACCCAGGTATATGCCCATACATATACCTAAGTTATCAAGCGACCCATCTCAATCATGAGGAAACACAAAGATCATTGACTCAGCTCAAACCAGGATTTTCATTATCGAAACCGTAAATGTTGAAGAGCCCCAACTCTGAAGTGTACAGTGGTCCTGTCACGACTCCGAGGTACTGCTCACTAACCTAAGACTGCTGAAGTACTCCTCCTGTCGAGTACCGCGGGTCTGCTGCCAACTACCGGGTGCTCCGTCCGCTGAGGGTCTGCTGCCAAATACCGGGCGCTCACCCAGATAGCCTACTGAGGTACTCCTCCTGTCAAGTACCGCGGGTTTGCTGCCAACTACCAGGCGCTCCGTCCGCCGTGGGTCTGCTGCCAACTACTGGGCGCTCCGTCCACTGGGCTAGTCGACTCACTCCAAGTCGAGTCGGTCAAGCAGTCGTCAGGTCTCAGTCATCTACACGGTCTCCGTACTCCGCACGCACGTCTCCACCGTCGCGGGTCTGTCGCTACAACCAAGCGCACACACTCCGTAGAGTATCGCGGGTCCGCCGCTACAACCAAGCGCTCCACCGCCAAGGGTCTGCTGCTGCATCCAAGCGCACCACCACTGTCAAGTACCACAGGTCCGCCACTACACCCAAGCGCTCCACCGCCAAGGTCAACAGAAGAATCATCTCACACAGGTTCGGTAGCACTGTTCCACGTAGGATCGCTGAGTGCTGTAGTCGTCGTCGTCGAATCCACACAGGATCTCTGTACTGTCGTCGTCGCAGTCACAGTAGCAGTAGTAGTAGTCATCACAGTAACAGTCGCAGCCAGCACTAGGGTTCCCGCACACAGTAAGCTCGTTTGGAGGATCCGCTCCACGAGCCGAGAGGCTGATACATCAACTGTCACAAAGACCAGAGTTGATGTATCCAAAAGTTCTGTATCGTCAACAGGAACTCAACGCAACAGACGGCGCGTCGATCGGACGTCCGGTCTGAGAGTTATTGGCATTTTCGTTCCCGGGGCCCGGTTGGTTTTTAAGGCAAAACCAACCCGACCGTACTCCACCTGCGTCCAAACCTTGGGCGGAGTATGCCAAAAGATCCGTCTCACTTAGAGGATTCCATCAAAGTCGACGGCACGTCAATCGGACGTCCGGAACTCAAGATATGAGCGTTTCCGCTCCGAGGGCCCGGTTAGTTTCGTGAACGAACCAACCCGGCCGCACTCCACCTGCGTCAAAACCTCGGGCGGAGTATTCCAAAAGATCCGTCTCACTAAGAGGAACACAACGCGACTGACGGCGCGTCAATCGGACGTTCGTAGCTCAAGATATGAGCGTTTCCGCTCCGAAGGCCCGGTTGGTTTCGTGAACGAACCAACCCGGCCGAACTCAACCTAACCCAAAACCTTGAGTGCGATATACCGAAACGACCGTCTCGATCCAAGGATCGCGTTGCCGCTGACGGTTCGTCGATCGGAGGTCCGAGGCTCAAATTATGGCCCAAAAACCGATTCTGGTTCGAAACGGGGGGGGGGTCCGGGTCCGGGCCGACCCGGCCCGACCCCCCCCCCCCCCCCCCCCCCCCCCGGCGGCGCGGCGGCGCGGGGTGCCGCGGCGGCTCGGGATGCCGCGAGGGGTCGCACGCGGTCGGCACGCGGGGGGCAAGCCCCCGCTGATTTGGAGCGGCGCGGCCTTTGTGCCGCGCCTTTGCAACAAACGGCCCCCACGTGGGGGCCGGTTTAATTAGGAGAACCGGGGGGCTGCTGCCCCCCTTTCATGGAACCGCCCCCCTCTTAAAGAGGGGGGTTTTACAAGCTGGCCGGGGGATTAATTCCCCCGGTTTTAAGCCTTCCGGCCGGCCAGCTGGCCGGCCGGTTTTCTCCAACGGGACCGGAAATTCCGGTCCCCCCTTCGGCTTCCGACGCCGGCGGCCCGGCCGCCGGTCTCCTCTTCCGCCGCGGCCCGGAACCGGCCGCAGTCTCCTCGTCCCGCCGCGGCCCGGAACCGGCCGCGGTGTTCATCGTCCGGCGCGGTGCGACGGCACCGCGCCCCTTTTTGCCGTGCCCTGATTCCATTCAACGCGGCGCGACGGCGTCGCGTTCTTGTAGATTCTACCTCGGTGTGGCGCGACGGCGCCGCGTAAAATAAAAGTACGATCATCCGCGTGGTGCGACGGAACCACACCACTTGCTTCCATCCGCAAGAATAAACAAGAACGATGGAGGGGGTTCGGCCGTGTTCGTGCGGTCCGGCCCCCCTCACGTTAAGCAATAACGCAACTTAAATTATTTCAAAGCCACACGTTAGACATGCTAAAATTCATGATCAAAAATAGAATAACTAAACAATAATCAACAACCCCTACCTCGGGTAAGATCGAAGATTTGTCAACGTCCCGCGGAAGACAACGTCGCGGTGGTCGGGCGTCGCGGTCGTCGTTCGTCAAATCCGTTGACGAAGAGATACGCCCGAAGAGATACGTCGTTGGCGAATCTTCGTATGCCGATGAAGAAGGTCCGAGGAGGAAGCGGTGTTCCCTCTCGTTGACACGGAGGATGAAGAAGAGAGGCGTCTTTCTTCGTCGGAGCTTGAGCGTTCTTCGTGTTCTTCGTCAGAGCTTGAAGATGAAGAAGAAGCTCTCAAAAGCTCTCAAGGTGGCCCAAGCGTTCTAACCCAACAAAAAGAGGGAAGAGCTTAATTTAATCAAAAACTTAACAAAGAATTTCAAAGGTTTGAAATTCAAAATGGATAACTCCAAAATTAACTCACTTATTTAATATACATGAGTTGTATAATTAAATAGAAGTTAAAATGTCAAGCCTTTAAGAGGGAGAGAGGGGAGTTAGGGAACTTGAAAAGGTGGGGGTTCGTGTGGGCCCCACCTCCCTCATTACCACACATGGGAAGTTGGGTGGTTGTGGGCCCCACCAACAACTTCCCATGAGAGAGTCTAACCACCACGAATAAAATAAAATTCACACACAATTTTATTTTACTTATCTTTTAATCCCCAAAACTAACTTTCAACCCGCAACAAACGCAACTCCTGAAAAGGTCTCTTTAAGCGAATAACGGCGCTGCGAGTTCATCAGTGCCCTCAGATTTCAATTCCGAGCACCGGATCAAAAGTTAGGAATTCCCGCTCGTTCGTTCACTGAACGTACCCGAGCCAAACTTCAGAAATTGATTCCGGGCACACCGGGCCTCGGAATCAGGTGCCGTCTGAAACCCTGCTCTTGTAAAATTCTAAAGAAAATTAAGAAAAAATTTCCCTTGAATTTTACGGGTCTTTACATATTATTCCATGATTTTAACTCTTAAAATATCATTTACCCATTTTTATTAAAGTGTGATTGATTAGTTTGACTGAGGATGTACTATTTTGATACCATTCACCATATTATTTTGGATGGTTTGAAATTATGTCTACTTAATGAATGTTATTTACATTTTTTATTCTATTTTCTATACAAATGTATATGTTTATTTGGTTTCACCACATTAAAATGATGAATCTATTGAACATAGTAAGTTGTGGGTGGTGTCCGTTATAGACCATCGAAACAATGGTAGGTCTCATGAGACTAACTAGTTTTGGTATTGGCTAATGTGTTGCCTTTTAATTTATGGGGTGTTGTCTGAAGACATGATGATGATTTTTAGATGGTCAAAATTATGAATTCCCTCATTATGATACTATTTTTTTATTTCCATGCGATTACTTGATTATAATGACACTCATGGGTTTATTTTCTAGATCATGTGATTATTTATGTGGAATTATTTGATCATATAATATTAAATTAATATTGCCTTCTACATATTGATTAAATTTCATGTTTTTTAGTAATTTACCATACCATAATTGTTATTAATTATTTTTTATTTATTCCATTATACTAAACCCTTACTAATTGTTTGACCTCACCCCTACGTCATGTTTAATTTATCAAGGATACCATAATGTTTATTATCGCTGATATATTAGGATAAGAATGGATAATATTGGTTTCCTTAATTGATTTCCAATGTTTTTTATTATATTTTATATTATAATGTAAGTTTAGAGTATGTATCTACTTTTTAAAAACAAATAAACTATTAGTTCCTTCGGGATGTGATTCCATTTATATTTTTCTACTCTAATAAAGTGTCTTTAAGAACCCGGTTTTTGCCATGAATGACTTTGGAATATTATTGATGATATTCCAGAGCAATGCCTTCAGACGGCGTGCGATTCCGAGCCCCGGAGTGGCCGGAATTAAATTTTCGGTGCGTTCACAATGGAAATGCTAAATAAATGGGATAACTCATAAACGGAGTCCCGGATCAGGGATCCGAGTGTACGGATGGGTCCGGAATGGGGTGTTTACCCTAGGAACGACATAAAACTTGTCGGTGCGGGACGTTTGGACCCCTCGCCCGCTTCTGGAAGGTTAAACGGATAAATTAATTTATTTATTTATTCGTTTAATGGCGAAATGCTAGTATCTCTTGAACGGTTGCTCGAATTGGAAAACCTAGGACACCGTTGAGTTCGGAGCGTGCCGTTTACCCTAGGAGGGGTGTAAGTTTCGCAAGCGCGGGCTGTGTGTGAATAATGCCCCCATGGGCGTTTTCGTAATTTGGCAACCTCGGGCGCTAAGTTTAATAACTTTTGAACGGGGTCTCTGATTAAAATTCCAAGACCGCAGTTGTGCTCGAAGTGTCGTGTTTACCCCAGGGACGCCCTCCTTTTTGTCTGCTTCGAGAGCGGGGTCGGGGGCGTGTCGGGCGGGGGTGTTTAAGTGTTATTACTTAAACGCACCCCCTCCCTCTTCTCTTCCCCTTCTCCTCCCTCACACCCTCTCCCCTTCCCTCCTCCATACCAGAGAGGCGAGCTCTGGCGAGCCAACTCCGGCGAGGAAACGGCGCGGGGAGGATCGCACGGGAAGCGTCGGGTGAAGCCCCACGACGTAGGATCTTGTTGCGTTTTTCCTTCCCGCACCTCCTTTGAACATATATCTTATGCTCGATTTTTTGTTGGATTTTTGAACGAACCACTTGAATGCGTAGTAGAGTTTTTACTCTTTCCAACACATATTTCGGAATAAAATTCCGATCTCGGAGGAGGCTGGGGTTGATCGTCGAAGGTATCGGGTTTTTGGAGGGGTTCTTGGGAGTTCTGGCGGGTAGGCGCGACGGCGGAGCTGCTCCAGGTGGCGGCGCGGTGAGCCGGACGGCGGCGGAGACCTCCGGCACGATGGATTGCAGGCGGCGGCCTCAGTTCCAGGTGGTGGCGCGGCGAGCATGCGGCGGCGCGGCATGCGGACGGCGGCGCGGCGCTTCGCGCTGGAGGCAGGGTGTGGTCGTCTGGCTTGGCAGGGGTCGCGGCGAGACCCCTCGAGAGGGACCGAGACCCGCTTCCAGCGGGTCTCCTCGACGACCGAAGAACGGCCTCATGTCCGGTCGGCTGAAGCGGGAACTGCGAGGGGACCGCGGATCCGCGGCCGGCCCATGCGGTAAAGCCGCTGGCCGGCCGGCCCGGGTCGGCCCAGGCCGGTTGGACCGGCCAGCTAGGCCGGTCCAGCCCAAGGGTTGACCCTTCCGGCTTCGGACGCCCGTAAATATAGTTACGGGTGTCCGTTTTACTTTCCGTCTGTGGCAGTGTCTTCCTGACGTTGAGGGGAACGTTTTGAGCTAGTTTCAGGAATTTTAAATTCCCGAAACGAGGGGCCGCAGAAGCATGAAGTGTCCTTAAGTGGGCGAGCGTATTTCCCCGAGTTTCATGTTTTGAACGGTGCGGACGCGTCCGACGTCCGATTTAAACGCCGTCAGTGGCGTTGGAACCCTAGAGTCGAGGCGAAGGTTTGTAGGGTGGTTTCTGGCGTTGAGTCCGGAGTTGAGGCGCAGGCCCCACGACACGCCTTTTGAGCTGCCGGCGGCGTTTCACGACTTTTTCACCGGGCGTCCCTTCGGGGCATGCGAGGAGTCGTTTTTGGATGTTTTTCCGAGGGGATTACAGTGGTGCAATCCGCCTGCCCTATTTCGGCACGATGGTGCGGGACCCACGAGGGTTGTTTGGGCGTTGACGGTGATTTCTCCAT
Source organism: Viscum album (assembly GCA_963277665.1). Classification (NCBI taxonomy): domain Eukaryota; kingdom Viridiplantae; phylum Streptophyta; class Magnoliopsida; order Santalales; family Viscaceae; genus Viscum; species Viscum album. The sequence goes on along the minus strand of OY728123.1, from coordinate 1,038,056,530 downwards.
CTTTATCACTGGGCGACCGTTTTGGACAAGGGAGTAGTCCATCTTGTGTTCTTTTTCGAGAGGATCGCAACGGTGCGATCCGTTCGTTGAGTTTTGGGACCGGGTTGCGGGTCCCACGTGGCACCGCTCGTGTGCGGTACGCCGGAAGGCATCTTTTTCTCCGGGTACCCGTCCCACACAAGTAAGCAGTCAATTTGACGTGCTTTTCCGAGAGCTTTGCGATGGTGCAGTTCGGCCGACCTTTTTCGGGGACGTGGTGTGGGTCCCACCTGACCCGGCTACGGTGAATAGTGCCCTTTTCACCGGGTGTCCGTTTTGGGCGATTGAGTACTCAATCTCGTGAGTTTTTCTGAGGGGATCACAGTGGCGTGATCCGTTGGTTCAGTTTCTGGATCTTGGGGTGGGCCCTACACGGGTTTGGTCATGGTGAATAGTTCCATTTCGACCTGTTAACCGTTTCAGGTGAGTGAGTAGTCTAATTCACGTTTTTTTCCTCAAGGATTACAACGGTGTGATCTGTTTGGCTATACGGAGCCTCTTGCGCAATCTTGTTAAATGTGGAGCATGGATGTTGCTCCAGTGGTGGTTCACCCTACTTTGCTTGTAGCGGATCTTTGGTGAGTGATCGCGTGAACTCTCGTGTGAGTGATGTAAATGATTCAGGAGGTGTGGATGGTCATGCCTGGGCCTTTGAGGTGGAGTTGTTACCTCACGCCTTCACGTTGACGCTGAGTACTGGGTGCATGATAGCCTATGGGAAGGAGATGAGGTATACTCAGGGAGTATACGAGAGTACATGGAGGTACGTGCGGTTTGTACCTGAGACAGTGTGTGCGCTTGGTTGGGGTTTGACTTGGGGTCACACGACGTGTGGGCCCCAAGTGCGTGTTGTGTTCTGCTTTGTGTACTTGGACCTCTCGCAGCGTAGAGGGTCCCTCTGTGTGTTTGTTTGACCAGCAGGGTGGAGTTTTCCCCTGGCTCTGTGCTCTTTGGTTGACCAGCAGGGTTGAGTGGTCTCCCCCTAGTTTCCTTCTTGATGGATCGGCCAGTAGCAGTGCTAGTGGCACCCCGTGATGGAACAGGCACTGAACCCCTTTGGGTGAGCTGTGCAGGAGTTGGGTGGTTGTGTGATGTCTACTCCGTGTTCGGTTGGCCAGTGTTGTACCCTCCGGTGGGGATGGCTAGAGCAGTTTTGATTTGTACCCTCCAGCAGGGCTGGACAGTGGGTTACTCCTCGACATCTAGGGTTTACCCTCGAGCAGAGACTGGGCAGTGGGTCACCCGACGCTACTAGGGTCTACCCTGCAGCAGAGACTGGGCAGTGGCTCACCAGACGCTACTAGGGTCTACCCTCCTGTAGAGACTGGGTAATGGGTCACTCGACGCTACTAGGGTCTACCCTCCAGCAGATACTGGGCAGTGGGTCACCCAACGACCACTTAGAATCTACCCTCCAGCGGGGCTGGGCAGTGGGTCACTCGTCGTCTAGTTCCAGGTCTACCCTCTAGCATGGCTGGGCAGTGGGTCACCTGTTGACTTATTCCAGGTCTACCCTCCAGTAGGGCTGGGCAGTGGGTCGTTTGATGATGTATTAAGGTCTACCCTCCAGCGGGGCTGGGCAGTGGGTCACCGGATGATGTGTTATGGTTCACCCACCAGCAGGGCTGGGTAGTGGGTCGCCGGTTGATGTATTAGGGTTTACCCTCCAGCAGGGCTGGGCAGTGGGTCACCCGATATCTGGTTATGAATTACCCTCCAGTAGGGCTGGGTAGTGGGACACCGGTTAGCATTACAGACTCAGTCCTTCCGACGAGGCTAGTCTGTGGATTTTCCTCCGTGATTACCAGAGCAGGACCCTTGGTTGTACGGGTCGGTGATCGAACAGCTTGGCTTTGAGGAGACCTCTCGACTGCGGGTCCGTGACGAGTTGTGGTTTGACGTTCCCCCAGAACTCTCAAGTACGAGGGGAACTTTCCCCACTGAGACGCGTTCTTGTGATGCGATCTAAAACCGTGCGGGCGAGTCAGTGCCACCCAAAGCGGATAGTGTCGAGGTGCAGTGATTGAGCCCCTTGGCTTGCGGTTCAGGGCAGACGTGCGGGTTGCTGGGCGATGATGATGGGTTATATCTGGGACTGTTGGCAACTCTTTTTCTTAGGCTGGGCTACAGGACGGAGATCCCCTTACAACGTTGTTCGGGCTTCTCGACAGAGGATATGGATTTGAATATACCATGTTTCGAGTACCCACTCCTTGGGTTTTTACTACTCTCCTTCAAGAGAGGCGAAGACGCACATTGTATGCCACGTGCTTTCTGCGTCCAGCTTCTCGTGGCTGGATGAGTCTACTCTCCTGCTATAGGCAGCAAAAGCTCGACGAGAAGTGCATCTTCTCACTGTTCCTAGCTCCTTGTGGCAGGAAGAGTCTTCTATCTTTCTCTTGATGGGTTGAGCTGTTACTCTTTACTGCACCCTTGGTTGTACTCCTTTCTATTCCTTGTTCGCTCTACTTCTCACCCTTCGGTATCTCCATTTTTTCTCCCTCGAGCCATCGGGGTATCTTACCGAGTATTTTTATACTCACCCCTTCTTGGGATTTTCCCACACTTGGTGTGCCCTTGCAGACGACGGAAAGGTGGAGCGTGACTTCAGTGGAGCATAGGAGCTTGGGAGCTTGGACCGCGTGCAGTGGTCATTGTTGGGTTCCATGTGGGAGACCCATCAGCTGTTCCTTTTTTTTACCTGTTGCCGGGTTGTGACAATTTTTGGTTGGGCGCGTGTTTTGCACCTTTTCCTTTCAGTTTGTACTTTGTACTTGTAGAGGTCGATGCACTTTGTGGTATTTATATAGCAGTTTCCCCTTTCCTTTTCTTTGCTTGTCTTTACATTTACTCTGCATTGTTGCATTGAGTTTGTTGCGTGTGTGTGTGTATAGGTGCTTAGGCAAAGGCCTCCCCAAGTTATTGTGCCTTCGGCGCTGGTCGTCAGCCCCTGGCCTATGGAGGCGGGCCTGGGGTAGTTGCGGCTCGAGCCCGAGTAGGGTCGGGTCATGACAAAGTGGTATCAGAGGTGGTTTATTTCTTGGGGCGTTGTGCAGACGTCCCTAAAATAGGAATTGGTTGGGATATAGGGCAACAGTTTTAACGTGTCTGGAGATCGGCTCTCAGGCCAGGGAGTCTAGTGATGGTGTGGCGGCCGACGTATCCATTCACCAGGACCTTAATAACCCGCTTGTCAACTCGGCATACTGAGACACTTGTTGCAGGGAAAATTTGGTTGTGCATCACATAGGACTGAGTCTTGACTGTCCTTCTTGAGTCATCTCCCCATCGTTGTTGTTGTGGTATATACATGTATTCTCATCTGACCGCGACACTCCTTGATAATATTCAGGATGTCTCCGCGAAGACAGCCAGCCAGGATACCAGCTTTGGGTGCGTGACGACGACCCTGTGAGCTACGAGGCCATAGACCAGAACCCATCATGCGAGCCCCTTTCTCCGGGTGGGCTGGTAGTAGCACCCCAACCTGTTGAGCAGAAGACAGTTTCAGTAGAGCAGGCTGAGCTTGAGCGCAGGTTGAGCGCGCTCCGTGAGTTCCAGCGGCAGGGACCGTTGAGGTTCAGTGGTAAGCTAGACCCTCAGGCCGCAGAGGTTTGGCTCGAGGCAGTGGTTCACCTTTTCAGGCTTATGCAGACACCGACAGGTCAGAGAGTGGCTTTGGTAGCCACCCTTTTCGTGGAGCAGCTCAGCGTTGGTGGAGTCTGGTGACTCAATTTCTTGACGATTCGTCACTTTCGTGGGACGACTTCCATTTGTTGTTTCGAGAGGAGTTTTTCCCCTCCTCCTTGCGGTCCGTTCGGGAGATCCTACAGTTTCCACAAGGAGGGATGACGGTGGCCGAGTACGCGGCTAGTTTTGCAGACCATGCACGCTTTTACCCGGACTTGGTCCATGACGACGACCTCCGAGCGCGGAAGTTTGAGCAGGGTCTCCGCCGAGAGATTTGTGATGTCATAGTACCCTGGGGAATTTCCACATATGTCAGGGTGCTAGAGCAGGCGTTGGTGACAGAGTTCTTATTGTTATGTTTCGCGGTTGGTAGCGGCAGTGGGCGCGATGGAGACGGGACGTCTGTCGTAGCTAGCAGGCGCCGGAGGACAGGACCTCGATGCAGGTGGCCTTCCCACTGCCGGTTTCGGAGACGTGGTTGTATACCACTGTGGTGAAAAGGCGCAGGGCCTCAGCTGAGGATGCCCTTCCGTGAGTGGATCCCGGGCCGTGGTCGTACACCACAGTGGCGCCAGAGGGCACCAGGGCAGCCCCGAGAGCACCGGTGCTATGTTTGTGACGGGCGAGGTCACTTGGCACGAGACTGCGCGACCCGAGTTGCTGAGAGCTTCGGGCAGGCAGCGGGCGCACCACCACGACAGAGGAAGCGCCGTGATCGGAGTAGTACCCAGAGAGGTGGTGCTGGCAGAGGAGCGGGAGGAGCTGGAGGTGGGGGATGACGTTACGATATTTCCCCATCACCACTAGGCGGTCCACGTCAGGCTCTGGGAGCTGACTGTTGGGACCGCGGGTAGCCGCGAGCTTTGGATGTCTACGATCCTGCAGAGCACGGGATGGTGAGAGGTACCCCTTGCGACTCTTCTACTTCTTGCAGTAGAATTGTTAGGCTCTATGTGTGAAAAACTTTTCTCCCTGCTCCTTGTTTTAGGTGTTACTAGGGTGATGCAGAGCATCGGGTGTAACCCTGTGTTGGTAAGGAAAAAGGCGTGAGACCTTTTCCTTTAGTCCATGGTGTTGGCTCCTTCGCCTGTTGAGCGTGTAAGAGAGCATCGACTGTGGAATATTGCGTGACCAGATATCCTTGGGTGTTTCACCATATAGATATTCTGAAGGAGGGAATCACCGGGCCTTGTTTCAGGTGCGGGTGGTGATTCCAGTCGCGGCGTGCGACGTAGAGGTTTGACTGGGGAGGTGAGCTACCCCCGAGGGCCTTTGGGCCATTTGAGATCGTGCAAAGGGATGGCGAGGTACCCTACCGCCTTGACCTAACCCCAAAGTATGGAGTGGGTGCACGACGTCGGCAAGGGCTAGCCTAGCGTGGACAGATCAATCTTTTGGTCTGTGTGTGGTGACGCAGAGCTGTGCATGGGTTCTTCTGGGTATGGGAAGCCGGGTGTGGGCTTAGTACCCTGTGTTCTTCCCTGGTTTTTATTTTTGAGGACGAAAAGCTTGAAGGAGGGAATGATGTAAGAATCTGGCTTTTTCTACAAAAGACTTTGTAATATTCTTGATGATATTCCAGAGCAATTCCTTCAGACGACGTGCGATTCTGAGCCCCGGAGTGGCCGGAATTAAATTTTTGGTGCGTTCACACTAGAAATACCAATTAAATGGGATAACTCCTAAACGGAGTCCCGAATCAGGGATCCGAGTGTACGGATGGGTCCGGAATGGGGTGTTTACCTTAGGAACGACATAAAACTTGTCGGCGCAGGACGTTTGGACCCCTCGCCCGCTTCTGGAAGGTTAAACGGATAAATTAATTAATTAATTAATTAATTTAATGGCGAAATGCTAGTATCACTTAAACGGTGGCTCGGATTGGAAAACCTAGGGCACCGTTGAGTTCGGAGCGTGCCGTTTACCCTAGGAGGGGTGTAAGTTTCACGGGTGTGGGCCATTTGTGAAAAATGGCCCCAGGGGCGTTTTCCTAATTTGGCGGCCTCGGGCGCTAAGGTTAATAACTTTTGAATGGGGTCTCGGATTAAAATTCCGAGACTGCCGTTGTGCTCGAAGCATCGTGTTTACCTGAGGGACGCCCTCCTTTTTTTCTGCTTCGAGAGCGGGGTTGGGGGCGTGTCAGGCGGGGGTGTTTTAGTGTTATTACTTAAACACACCCCCTCCCTCTTCTCTTCCCTTTCTCCTCCCTCACACCCTCTCCCCTTCCCTCCTCCATACCGGCGAGCTCCGGCGAGGCGAGCTCCGGCGAGCCAACTCCGGCGAGGCAACGGCGCAGGGCGGATCGCGCGGGAAGCGTCAGGCGAAGCCCCCCGAGGTAGGATCTTGTTGCGTTTTTCCTTTCCGCACCTCCTTTGAACATAAATCTTATGCTTGATTTGTTGTTGGATTTTCGAACGAACCACTTGAATGAGTAGTATATTTTTTACTCTTTCCAACACATATTTCGGAATTAAAATCCGAGCTCGGAGGAGGCCGGGGTTGATCGTCGAAGGTTGCGAGTTTTTTGAGGGGTTCTCGGGTGTTCCGGCGGGTAGGCGCGGCGGCAGAGCGGCTCCAGGCGGCGGCGTGGTGAGCTGAACGGCGGCGGCGACCTCCGACATGGCGGCTTGCAGGCGGCGGCTTCGGTTCCAGGCAGCGGCGTGGCGAACAGGCGGCGGCGCGGCAGGCGGACATTGGCGCGGCGCTTCGCGCTGGCGGTGGGGGCGTGGTCGTCCGACTTGGCAGGGGTCGCGGCCAGACCCCTCGCGAGGGACCGAGACCCGCTTCCAGCGGGTCTCCTCGACGACCGAAGACCAGCATCGTGGCCGGTCGGCTAAAGCGGGAACCGCGAGGGGACAGCGGGTCCGCGGCCGGCCCACGCGGCAAAGCCGCAGGCCGGCCGGTCCAGCCCAAGGGTTGACCCTTCCGGCTTCAGACGCCCGTAAATATAGTTACGGGTGTCCATTTTACTTGCCTCTGCGGCAGTGTATTCCTGACGTTGAGGGGAATTTTTTGAGCTAGTTTCATGAATTTTAAATTCCCGAAACGAGGGGCCGCGGAGGCGCGAAGTGTCCTTAAGTGGGCGAGCGTATTTCCCCGAGTTTCTTGTCATGAACGGCACGGACGCGTCCGACGTCCGATTTAAACGCCGTCAGTGGCATTGGAACCCTGGCGTCGAGGCGATGGTTTGTAGGGTGGTTTCAGGCGTTGAGGCCGGAGTTGAGGCGTGGGCCCCACGACCCGTCTTTTGAGCTGCGGGCGGCGTTTCACGACTTTTTCACCGGACGTCCGTTCGGGGCGTGCGAGCAGTCATTTTTGGAGGTTTTTCGGAGGGGATTACAGTGGTGCAATCCACCCGCCCTCTTTCGGCATTTTGGTACGGGCCCCACGAGGGCTGTTTGGGCGTCGACGGTGATTTTTTCCATCTTTATCACCGGGCGACCGTTTTGGACAGGGGAGTAGTCCATCTTGTGTGCTTTTTCAAGAGGATCGCAACGGTGCAATCCGTTCGTAGAGTTTCTGGACCGGGTTGCAGGTCGCACGTGGCACTGCTCGTGTGCGGTACGCTGGAAGGCATATTTTTCTCCAGGTACCCGTCCCATGCAAGTAAGCAGTCAATTTGACATGCTTTTCCGAGATCTTTGCGATGGTGCAGTTTTCCCAACCTTTTTCGGGGACGTGGTGTGGGACCCACCCGACCCGGCTATGGTGAATAGTGCCATTTTCACCGGGTGTCCGTTTTGGGCGATTGAGTACTCAATCCCGTGATTTGTTCCGAGGGGATCACAGTGGCGTGATCCGTTGGTTCAGTTTCGGGATCTTGGGGTGGGCCCCACACGGGTTTGGTCACGGTGAATAGTACCATTTCCACCTCTTGACCGTTTCGGGCGAGTGAGTAGTCTAAATCGCATGTTTTTCCGCAAGGATTACAACGGTGTGATCCGTTTGGCTGTACGGAGCCTCTTGCGCGATCTTGTTAAATGTGGAGCATGGAAGGTGCTCTAGTGGTGGTTCTCCCTACTTTGCTTGTAGCGAATCTTTGGCGAGTGATCGCGTGCACTCCCATGTGAGTGATGTAAATGATTCACGTGGTGTGGATGGCCGTGCCTGGGCCTTTGAGGTGGAGTTGTTACGTCACGCCTTCACGTTGACAATGAGTGCCAAGTGCATGATAGCCTATGGGCTGGAGATGAGGTATACTCAGGGAGTATACAAGAGTACTTGGAGGTACGTGCGGTTTGTACCTAAGACAGTTTGTGCGGTTGGTTGGGGTTTGACTTGGGGCCACACGACGTGTGGGCCCCAAGTGCATGTTGTGTTCTGCTTTGCGTACTTGGACCTCTCGCGGCGTAGAGGGTCCCTCTGTGTGTTTGTTTGACCAGCAGGGTGGAGTTTTCCCTGGATCTGTGCTCATTGGTTGACCAGCAGGGTTGAGTGGTCTCCCCCTGGTTTCATTTTTGATGGATCGGCCAATAGCGGTGCTAGTGGCACCCCGTGATGGAACAGGCACTGAACCCCTTTGGGTGAGCTGTGCTGGAGTTGCGTGGTTGCGTGATATCTACTCCGTGTTCGGTTGTCCAGTGTTGTGCCCTTAGGTGGGGATGGCTAGAGCAGTTTTGAGTTCTACCCTCCAGCGGGGATGGGCAGTGGGTTACTCATCGACTTCTAGGGTTTACCCTCCAACAGAGACTGGGTAGTGGGTCACCCGACGCTACTAGGGTCTACCCTCCAGCAGAGACTGTGCAGTGGGTCACCCGACGCTACTAGGGTCTACCCTCTAGCAGAGACTGGGTAGTGGGTCACCCGACGCTACTAGGGTCTACCCTCCAGCAGATCCTGGGCAATGGGTCACCCGACGACCTCTTAGGGTCTACCCTCCAGCAGGGCAGGGCAGTGGGTCACCCGTCGTCTAGTTCTAGGTCTACCCTCCAGCACGGCTGGGCAGTGGGTCACCTGTCGACTTATTCCAGGTCTACCCTCCAGCGGGGCTGGGCAGTGGGTCGCTTGATGATGTATTAAGGTCTACCCTCCAACGGGGCTGGGCAGTGGGTCACCGGATGATGTGTTATGGTTTACCCTCCAGCAGGGCTGGGAAGTGGGTCGCCGGTTGATGTATTAGTGTTTACCCTCCAGCAGGGCTGGGCAGTGGGACACCCGATATCTAGTTATGAATTACCCTCCAGCAGGGCTGGGCAGTGGGACACCGGTTAGCATTCCAGACTTAGTCCTTCCGACTAGGCTAGTCTGTGGCTTTTCCTCCGTGATTACCGGAGCAGGACCCTTGGTTGTACGGGTCGGTGATGGAACAACTTTTCTTTGAGGAGACCTCCCGAATGCGGGGCAGTGACGATTTGTGGTTTGACGTTCCCCCAGAACTCTCAAGTACGAGGGGCACTTTCCCCACCGAGACGCGTTCTTGTGACGCGATCTAAAACCGTGCGTGCGAGTTAGTGCCGCCCAAAGCGGATAATGTCGAGGTGCGGTGATTGATACCCTTGGCTTGCGGTTCAGGGCAGACGTGCGGGTTGCTGGGCGACGATGATGGGTTATGTCTGGGACTGTTGGAAACTCTTTTTCTTAGTCTGGGCTATGGGACGGCGATCCCCTTACTACATTGTTCGTGCTTCTCGATAGAGCATATGGATTTGTATATACCATGTTTTGAGTACCCACTCCTTGGGTTTTGACTACTCTCCTTCCGGAGAGGCGAAGACGCACGAGGTTTTCCACGTGCTTTCCACGTCCAGCTTCTCGTGGTTGGATGAGTCTACTCTCCTGCTATAGGCAGCGAAAGCTCGACGAGAAGTGCATCTTCTCACCGTTCCTAGATCCTTGTTTCAGGACGAGTCTTCTATATTTCTCTTGATGGGTTGAGCTGTTACTCATTACTGCACCCTTGGTTGTACTCCTTTCTATTCCATGTTCTCTCTACTGCTCACCCTTCCTTATCTCCTTTGTTGCTCCATCGAGCCTTCGGGGTATCCTACTGAGTATTTTTATACTCACCTCTGCTGGGGCTTTGCCCGCACTTGGTGTTCCCTTGCAGACGATAGACAGGTGGAGCGTGACTTCAGTGGAGCATAGGAGCTTGGGAGCTTGGACCGCGTGTGATGGTCGTGGTCGGGTTTCAGGTGGGAGACTCGTCAGCTGTTCCTTTTTGTTTACCTGTTGCCAGGTTGTGGAACTTTTTTGTTGGGCACGTGTTTTTCCCCATTTCCTTTCAGTTTGTACTTTGTACTTGTAGAGGTCGATGCACTTTGTGGTATTTATATAGCAGTTTCCCCTTTCCTTTTCTTTTCTTGTATTTACTTTTACTCTGCACTGTTGCATTGAGTTTGCTGCATGTGTGTGTATAGGTGCTTAGGCAAAGGCCTCCCGGAGTTATTGTGCCTTTGGCGCTGGTTGCCAGCCCCTGGCCTATGGAGGCGGGCTTGGGGTAGTTGCGGCTCAAGCCCGAGTAGGGTCGGGTCGTGACAGTGACCACTAACTCTGGGATACTAGGATCATGGTAACTAAATCATAAATGTGGGAACATTTTCCAATGGTCCATCATGGAAACCAAGATTTCCCCTCTAACATATGATTCAGATCTATTTTGGGAACTTCAAAAAAATGTGTACACTCATGGTTTGAATGATTCATACATACTCAGATACATTCGTTCTACTTATCATACATTGTGTCTTATGAAGTTTTGGATCTCATGAATCATTCTCTATCCATTCCATATAGAATTTTATTGTCCGGAGGAGAAATTTATTTGAATATGAATAATATTCCCCATTCAGCTGTAGATAAATAACCCACAAAAAGGTCATATAATCCAAAGAATAATATTTCCATGTGAGTGGCCTCTTTGGTCTTTATAAACCCATAGAGGAATTTTTTATCATTTCACCTAATTTGAGATCCCCTAGAATCATGGTTTACATTTCTCACCTCTCAAATCTGGGTCATGTCAGAAAATCCCAACCTGATGATGCTTTTTATTTCTCATTATTTCCATGTCATATGGTCTATGTCATATTATCTAAAACTTAAAGACCCCACGTAAACCTTACAACATGATTCTAAAATGTGTGGATGATTTTTTCATCGCATGACAATAAAATGAATAGTTTCAAAGAACTAGGTTTGGATTGATTTCTTCTACCACATGATATATAGTGACACCCTAATTTTCAATTCTGAGTCTACCAAAAATATAATTTTTTTCCTCCATTTCCTATATTTATGTCAGACCATCACAAGGTACATTCACATAATAACTACTTATAGAATGATTCTCACTTTAATTAGAGACATTATAACACTAAGAAACAATATCTTGATCTGACCATAATATGAATCTTCCCCAACTATACTATATATGAGATAGATCTATATTTGAGTTTATAATATGTGTCTCACCCAACTCATGACCCCGTACTAAATGAAAAATTCCCCTTCCCCTCCCAAGATTTTGATCAATGTGTGGGGAACCCTTATCAGACTCCTAAAGGGATTGCATATTATTTTGATGAGATACATAGTAAAACCTAGAATTTATATATCATGACTTTATATTATTAAAAAATACACATTTCTTGCGTATGGATATGAATTTCATGAGGAAAAATTTTTGTCCAATTCATAGATTATATTTATTTGAAATGTTCTTTTCATGTTCATGGGCATTCATTACAGAAAAAAACTCTATATCTTAGGAAGTCTAAATCCTCATAATGATTATTTCTCTATAAAAATTGATGGTTACTATCCCGAGGACACCTTTTTGACTGTGCATAATATTCCCCAGTTGGATCTACATAAATTGAACACAAATGGCCTGTCAACCAAAGGCAAATACATTCTCCGGAGATAATTTTTCATTTTCGGTAATTCCCAATTACATTTTCATTCAATGTCACTCCTAAAATTTAAAATTCTTTAGATTAAAACATAATTTTATTCCCATATATACCTATCAATGATAGAGTATTCTTAAAAAATTATTGTGAAAAAAATTCTAATCTTTTGGTCAAAGATAAGTGAAATTAAATTTTAGTGCTCAAATATCCTCATTGTAAACCATTAAAATTCATGGTCGTTTTCCTAGTCAAGCAACATTAAACTGTATTATTCTTCAACCCTCATTTATAGATGAATAATTTGTGTAGTTTTGTTTTCCCCTTGTACACGACGTGTGAATATAGATTCCTTTTTCATTTTCAAACATATTACCTTGATAATCTAGGTTATTTTTTTATGAGAAATCAAAATATTCATAAACTATAAATCCATAAGAACTGGTGATTTAGTTTCTATAGGACACCTTTATTTTTATATTCATGATATTGCCCTTTTGTATTTTAATAAATAACCAAAATAATAAAAATGTATCATCAAACAAAGGAAAAATCATCCTCATGAGAGACCTCTTCTATCACATTATTCCATAAAAACAGTGTTCTAGAAACATCTTTTCCAACAATTTATATCGTTTCACCTGATGTAATTATCACACATCATGGATCAAATATCCTAAAAATCCTAACTCCAAATTATACCATATTTATGAAATGTATTGGGACATTATGGGACCAGAAACCTAGTTAGGTAATCACCCCATAATTCTTTGTGCAAGATGATTGAGTTAAAACAAAAGTTTCATTATTCTAGATCTCAAGTGTCTAAAGATCCCACAATCCATATACACAATACCAACCAAGCTTAAACCCCACAAATAGATCCCTAGGGAAAAATCGAGTCGGAGCTCATTGCGAATCAACTTTGCATACATTAGACAAAATACATTTTACAACGAAAAGAAAAAGAAACAATAATTGTTTTGTGGAATAATATTAAATGGTAACCTAAAAATGTCAATTCATTACCACTATGTTTATTATATATTGGAATTAAGAAAGAAATTGGATGTAACGTAAAAGACACACACTTTTTGGGGTTTACAAGTGACCTTAGAAATAGTCAAACTAGGTTTTCTAAGCTTTTTATCTTAGGAAACAAATAGAGTATTACAGGATCTTTCATATAAAAAAGATTATTATGTTATTACAATAATAGTAATTATTCTTTTACCCATCCATGTGAAACGATCTATAAGAGATCATTTAAATTAGTTTATTTTGCATTGTGATTGATATTTTTTTCCAGTGGTAATACCACTAAAGTGATTTTGAATATTATCTTTCAAAATATGTAAATTCATGATTGATTGGTACTGGAGGATAAGATAAAGGATATTTACTAGAGGTAAAATGAGTTTTAATTTTTCAGTTTAATGGGAATGAAGGATAACTATCCATAGTTCAAAGTCTCTCTATCTGAGTATGATGTCACAATTAAAAATCCATCTTAAGGGATATACAATGGTGAATCAATGATATATTTGAATCCTATAGGCCTAATTGATTATATACAATTTTGCAGTTTCAGCATTAACAACACCCTGTAGCTCCTCTGCCCACTCAACCACATCAAATACTGTATTCTTAGCCTCTTATACTAAGTTATACCTTTCATCAGTGACAACCTTAGCTTCAGTAAGTTCTTGATTATGCCTCTCAATCTCCATGTGAATATACCATGACTCTAGATGAAGATGATCCACCATGATTCTCTTCTCCTTGAATTGATCTTGTTTCCTCACAACTACCTCATGACTCTCACAAGCTTCATTAAGAATGATATTTTAGTCCATGGCATGGTTGTCTATATACATTATCATTGAAAGATTAGAGTGGATCTTTTTATCATTCTCCCAAGAATCAATAACTTGTTTTCAAACATAATTTATGGAATGAAAGTCAAACCCCCACCAAATTAATTAAAAAATGCATCATAATTTGGGAAATTTCATCGGCATGTTTTCCAGTTGGAATGATAAATCATTTTATTGATGTTGCTCTATACAATTTTATAGGTTCCATGAAAGTTGTCACGAGCCCAAAATCAGCTTCAGAATCACACTAAAATAGTAGAATATATTATGGAATTATTTCCAACAGAGAGGTTCTTAACTCAAAAAATTAGGTGTGAATTAGATATGTAGAAACCATCTCCATTTCATCCTCAATGAGTTTAGATATTAGAGAATTGGTTAGCTCGCATAGATTATGCTTCTACTAAAAGGTGCATCTTCCAATAACTAGAATTAAAATTCTCAACATCTTGAAACAAATTATCAATGTGGGTAGTGACATCAATGTCTAAGATAGTGATCAAGTTCTGATTCATATTAAATTTGGAAATAATTCTCAATGGTATTTTTGGCCTATAGAGAAAGAAAATATAAGAACACTATTAAGAGAAGATGATACAAACATTATGATCACCCAAAAATAATTTGAACAAGGATGGAATCCTTCCTCTCTTTACGAATTCAATTCTGTTTGTCAATGGAGGACCTAACCTGGTCACTTTTAAAGTTATTATTTGTATCATCAATCTCTTTATTTAGGTTAGAATTCTGAATATTAAATTTTATTCCACCCTCCTATGGATGAGTAGTTGTACCATCAACATGTGATACATGGACCTCATTCACCTCACCGTCCTAGAGACCAGAATGCTGGATATTAGAAATTCATTGGGAAATTGAACCATCCAAGTGACCCTCCCAAACATTAGGAATACATCCATATGATTCATGTTGCAATTCATCAACCTCATGAAACTCAAATAGATTGAAAACTATAAACTTTGGTCTGGTTTTCCTTAGAATCACCCCACCTATTTCCTTCACATATCACACATAGTATTTCCTATATATAGAGTCCCTTGAATTTTTTCACCAAAATCTTGTCTCAACCCACTGTATTCCTCAACATTTTTCACCCCTATTGCAACCTATACTATATGAAAATTCTACTAGGGTACCCAATCATATTCTGTGTTGTCATTGAAACAACTCCCTACAGCGTTCATATCCTCATCACCACATAACAAATCAACATCCATGACCATATTTAAATCGTCAATTTCCACCACCCTCTTATCACACCCAATCCATAGCTCACGATATAAATTCTCAAATACTGCACTCACCATCTAATCAGGGAAGAATCGTTGTGAAATCTTCAAAGGAATTAAATCTCCAACCATAGTTACAATCTTTTCATCAACCCCATATTGTTCAACAGGCTGGGATCCTACATTAGACGCCCCTTGGGCCAGCCCCCACCCACTCTATTCCAACTCACATGACTATAAACTATATTGGAGAGAAACAATTTATTACGGGATGAATAAAATTATAACCATGATTCAAAAAGGACCATTTGTTTCTAAAAAACTCATCACCAAAAAAATCCACCTAGAATTGATCGACCTAATAAGTGTGTCCACATAAACCAAGAATCATGGTGCAATGGATTGGAAAACTAGCCAACTCCTGCTATCCAAACTTAGATAGAGTCCCACGCGATACCTGAGCATATGAATGATAAGAAAATTGTGGAATGGAAGAGAAAGTCCCAGAAATCATACCCATGTAGAATTCATTAGTAATTCATGGTTCTGTTGATGTTCTTAACTCCAACGGAAGAGGAATTATATGAAGTTATTGAATCTTCAAGGAGATGAGGACCACTCATTGATCAAGTCATCCTCCATCACGAAACGTATCATGATATGACGACCATTGAGAAACCCTACCATAAATCGGTTCTGAAGACACTAAGATCTGATGAAATACTTATCAAATGAGTCCACCGAAGACCGTCACCTAAGGAATCGAGAAATCAGTGTCAATATAAGAATTGAAGATTCCTCATTGAACTATGAAATTGAGATGTGGAGTTGTTGAATACCCTTATATGAATTATAAACATTAGGGAAAATTTCAATCCGAGGAAACAGATGTAGAAAATGATGTTACAAAATAAAGATCTAAGTATCACTGAGAGGGGGAGGGGTGAATCCATGATATCTTTATCTATAAGGTTTCCACTATTTTTGAAACACCCTTCACCTCCTGTAAAAGAGTTATTTCCCTTCTGAATTCAAAAAACCTCATGAGAACAAGATTTACAAGGTTCACTACTCAACATGTGTAGCTACATCCATGGTATGGTATGGAAATAATCCAGTACCATATAATCCACTAGAAAAAAATCCTTCGATATGGAATAAAACGAGTAGGATATTCCCATACACACGTGTAGCACTTGGAAAAAAATATGCAAGTGTGTGTGCACCCTTTTAGCACAAATATTGAATTAGAGTATTTCAGTGATTTTTACAATTGAATAGGTGTGTTCCCTGAAGTACAAATCTTCACATTCCTACCCAAAAGCTAGTAAAAACTATCTTATGCACAACTGAATACATGCGATGAACCCAAATACTTCTCACACCCTTTTATGTGTCTTGAATGCAAATTTTTTTCCACGTGATCATGATTTGATTGTTGTCATGAAACACCCCTTGCACTTAAATCCAATATTTCATGTGACTCTCTTCTTGCATGAAACATCACTTTCTTGCGCACAAATATATTTATTTCATGCACTCCCCTTTACTAAAAATTTGTTCACACCTTAGAGATCAGTATTTTTATTTGATTCGATCTTTTGAAATGAGAGGGGGTCACCTCTTATTTATATGAATAACTGACCCCCATGTGTAAAAACCCCGATG
The DNA here is from genome assembly GCA_963277665.1 of Viscum album. Lineage (NCBI taxonomy): Eukaryota > Viridiplantae > Streptophyta > Magnoliopsida > Santalales > Viscaceae > Viscum > Viscum album. Next base: position 1,038,040,159 of record OY728123.1, on the reverse strand, counting down.
CCTCGTGCTTGATCCTAACTCATTGCGCAAAACCACGATGTTTTATGCAAGATCCTTTTCCAAAAACATATTTCTTCATATTCCAATTTTCAGCTCGAAAAATTTGGAAAACACTAGGAAATGATGACACCTTAAAATCTACTATAGCAAGAACACCAGTGTTGCTTTATTTTCATCTAGCGTATTCAAAAAATAAATTCCTTCATCACGAACCATATTTATTGTGATATATATTTTTTGATCGAACACCTTTAGAATTGTTATATTTTCAAGGTAACATTCTACAAAATCCCAGTCATCTAGAAACATCATCCTTTCCATCCAAAACATAATATGATTGGCTCAAAATTTTCTCACCCACTCCTTAATAAGGCTTGTATCACTATTCATATAAACTTATGGTCTTTGGGAAATAAAAATTAGAAAATCATCATCTGATTTTCAAGTCCATTACAAAGTGAATTTATTTATATTCTTTGACAACAAAATACAACACTCTGCTAAATCAAACTCTTCTCACTTCCTTCTCCTTCCAACGTGGTCCCAATAGGAAATCTGGGACAAAGAAAAGAGTGAAGGAAGGTTTCTGGGATCCATCGAAGGATGGGCATGATCACTCCCCAATGGAGGGTGGAGTGAGGGGCACAATGGTTGACACTATCTAGGGTTTCAAAGGAGAGTACACTCCAAGAGAATTCCCTTTATTTTATTTATCATTGACACATTTTATTCTCATCATCCAATGTTCACTAGTATTATAAACTACATCAAAATTCATAACCTAGTGTATTATTTATTTCTCATTCCACTCCAGTAAACCTTCTAGTGCATGATAATCCTAGAGAATCCTTAAATATTATGTCTTCACCTTCTATATTTATCTTTAGGTCTTAATAAATAACTATTTTTTATTTTCTTGAAAATTATTAGTACTTAAGCACCAAAAAACTAATCCTAATGTTAATTGTATTTAACATTATAAAATAAATTTAATCATAGTAGGATCATCTGAGAGACTGTCTAATTTATAATAATTCTTCAACCTTATCTTCTTTACTTCTGATCACTGTGGATTTGGACATTATCAACACAACTGGTTTGACATGTTAATTTTTCGAAAACTATTCATGAATCTACACACTGATTTACCCATTTATTCATACAGGTCTAGAATCATTGATGATTTATAAATAACTATGATATTATTAAATTGATAGAAAAAATAGCATCACATATATTATCTTTCATAATATCATTCATAAAATTATTCAAATCCACAAATTTATATAACTGGTTGGCACTAATGCTTCTGTTTTTTGATTTTTACTTATAAAATAGTGACAATAACATACTCATATGAGTGTTAGTACTTTTCATATTATCAATGAAAATAAATTTTTAATATGAAATACATAATCTTATGTTATGTTTTTCCATTTTTCAAAAATGAAATGTTCATTAGAAAATGTATCATGTTTTTAAAATATTTGAATTCCAACATATGATACCTTACTTTTTAAATTTCAAAATAAAAATCTAATCTTCCTCCAATAAGAAAATATATATCATAGATGAATAAATCATACTTTATATTTTATATTCCATCTGCAATTCAGATTGTATCCATGTAACATAACCCCACCTTGGGACATTAGAATAGTGTCTGAACTGTTGATCTCTAATTAATTATAGGCATATATCCCCATACTTGAGATGCTTATGACTATTACTGAGGATAAAGGGTGTCATTATTCAATGATTATACACTTTTATTAGAGTAAAAAACAAAGGAACAATTCATATGAAAATCTATAATAATTAATAGAATGCACACTAAATAATTAAACCAAAATCATAAATAATAAATAAATATAGAATAATATTGTTATAAAGGATCTAAGTGATACTAATAAATAATAACACTGATCAACCAATGACCAAATCGCATATAAATGATAAATAAAATAATAAAATGAAACTAATGATTTTTACCATCCCAAACCCTTCTCTCATCCAAGCCTCCAATCTTCTCCCTGCTATCCTACCCAATCCAAAAAAACTAGGCCAATACTCTACTTAAACCTATGATATGTGAAATATGATAAGGTTACCAATTTCCTTGGACACCTATGTAGGGTGTGTGCTCAAAATAGTTGGGAAGCAATAACATGGTCCGAGAAATAACAAGTATATTATATATATGTGTATGTTATATGCTCACCTAAATTAATAAATAAAATGTGTATGTATAAATAATAACCCAATCATGATCCTCATGATCTAAGGTAAGACCAATGAATGATTTCATCTTCTTTATTTAGTGACACATCACCTTTAATAACATGAAATAAACATGGAAAATAATAAAAATTCTGAAGGATAATTTCTCAAAGGTATCCATGGTAAATCTATATATACTCAAAATAATAATCCCATGAATACTTGGTACTCTAACAAATATGGTTTAAATGTTGAATCATTGGCATTCTTAAAGGTCAGGATCGATATAAGTTGAATAAAATTGTATTTCACATATAATTATAAATATGTACGATTAGGGTTAAAAATATGGTATTTACCATGGAATTTTAAATATAAAATCATCTAACTTAATTTTTGAGGATTTCCTAATGTATTTTAAATAGAAAGGAATCAATATAAATTTATTTTTATTTCCCAAAGCATTATATTCTTGAAATGCTAATGAAAACCTAGTAATCAGATAAGAATTCCATATTCAATATTAAACCGTGGATTTCTAGTTGATACACAGGGTAATTACGACACAAAATATTTATTTTCGAAGGAAGTGTTTCCATTCTGAAAATAGAATCTATAATTGAGAACATGGGGTTACCATGCACCCCATATCATCATCTATATTTGGGGTAGCCTCTCAAGTGAATGAAATGTATTCATCCATATAAACTTGTTAGTCTCACATTATTAATTCATTTATTATGGTAACACCCAAAATAATCAATACATATTCCCACATTCTCCCTCATTTAGGTTAAATAACATGGGGTAACCCACCAAGTCCCCTAGGCCACTACATAACACGTACACCCTCTATGGTTTCCTTTATCTCAATTTCAAATAACATATCAAAATAACATCACTCAAAGGACCTAGTGTCGCTCAAAATAATTCAAATAACATTATGAAATTACTGGCCTCATTCGACATGCCATATGGGAATCATTCTAGATAGATGAAACATGGTCCATATCAATTTCCAAGTCATCTCTAGTTAGATTACTCACCTATCCTATCATTATTTTGATAAGGGTATAAAAAACCATATCCTCTTGTACCAGTATGGAAGGAACATTAACCCCACTACCTAATCAGTTTACCTATTATCTCTATGACACCTCATAGTCATATCATGGAATACTGAGGCAATTTATTTCAATTTTCTACACATAACCTCTGAATAGGATTAATGTACATACCAAGGCACTCTTTATTATATAAATTCAATAAATTCTCACCCCATAGGGATTGTACATCTCATTGTGCTATTTTATAATGAATTCCTTGACTATCATCATATTTGGAATCAATCTAGTGTACAAGGGGCCATCATATCCCACTACATTTTGTTCATTCCATTAATACAAATTAATGATTTAATAAAATATTTATTTTTTTAAGCCTTGATCTCAATTTCTAAAAATAATACATATCACATGTACATAATAAAATCTATACACTAAATAAGATGATCAATGGACCACAAACGTCATTTATGAATCAATTTCATTTGAAACAGAACCCAAAAACATTCACATAAACTCCTTCATGCATCACATCACCTTTTGATACCCAAGATCATTCCATAATATCATGATTAATATATTATAATCAACTATAGTTTATTGAAAAAATTTATATTAATATTCCAATTTAATCCCAATAATGATAAATATCTGTAACACCCCAAGCTTCTATGGTACGCTTCTCTTTGAATAATGTGATAGTGTGTGTTGTACGCAACACTGAGTTCTAACACACCATAACCAATCAAACTAGCCGTTATGAATAATAATACCTACTTTTTGAAATTATATATATTTTATATTTCAAAATGGACTTCATTTTTGGATTCGTAATATCGAATTTAGCCTAAGGTGAAATTTTGGTACTTTATGGATAACTTTCATATTTTGATGAATAGTGAAAATTACTAAATTTTAATTAAAAACAACTTTTTTAATCAAAATAATTAATATTGATAAATTATGAATTTGAGTGGTTTTAAAGTATATTTAGAATATATTTTTACCATTTAATATAATTTTGATAATTGGACATAATTTTACAATTAAACCGAACATAAACAAGTGTCAATCTTTTGATAGTTATTATCTCTTAAAAACACGCTTTTTGTTTTGACAACGGGAATTAATTTTAAATTAATTTATGCCACTTCTATTTCTTGAATTTAGAAAAATGGATTCCATATCTGGAATCAGGATGTAATAATTGTGTAAATAGGTAACTTTTAGTTTTAGACATTTTGAATAATTATTGCGCTAAATATTTTATTTACCATGGTAAGGGTAAATCCGGTAAATAAGGGTTAAACAAATAATATTATAATAATACTAAATTAAACTAAAACGTGTCCTATCCTTATTGGTTGATACATGTTAGACCATAGGCATTTATGGGTCGATTTTGGGACCCCTTGGTGCCAGTTGTAGGTGATAGGGACACTTTTTATTTAATTAAGTTAAAATGAATACAAAAATGACACAAGAATATATCTTTTATAAAAAAAATTTTTACATAGGGTTATATATGTTAGATTTTAGATTATAAATATTAATTAGAAAGATAAAAATATTTCCTACAGAATGAGATTTTATTTATAATTTTTAGACATTAAATACTTTAATTTATTTATGACACAATGATGATCAATTAATTGCTATAATAGTTAAATATTAAAATAATTAATATTATAAATACCCAAATAAATATAATATGAAACTTTTAATGAATTAAACTAATTTTATAGGATAATATTATATATTATAATTGATTTAATTGACCGTTTTAGAAGTAATCAATCTGTTATGAGTTTCACAAAACTCAACTATTGAACAGTGTCAAAATTGACATAAAAGAGTTTTTAAAACAAATATTATATTATTAATTGATATTAAATTCCTAAAAATCTAAGGTTCGGCCAAAAGACTTATATCATGATAGTTGTATCATTAATGGACCACATGGGGGTCTCTTGGATGTATATAGTAAGTTTATTAACCATATTATATAAAAATACAAAGAGACATTGTAAAAGTGAAACTAATTAACATAGAGTTAATACTTAAAGATAAGGTTAATATAAGTACCCCAACCTGTCTAAATTCTATTGGTTGAGTTGTTTTCGACGTATCCCCACCTTAACCTTTTAATAATCATATTTGGAGCCATTGGAAACCGAATATGAATTTATTATAAACTAATATCTCTAGCTTTTCCAAAGGTGCCCCTCACCCCTCTTATAAAAGGGCACTCCTCCTTCTCATTTCTTCACACCTTCAAAGCCTTTTGGTTCGGATAAACTCTGCCCAAATACTCTCCCAACTTGCCTCACTACAACCTAGAGGAATTATTTTGATAAGAAATCCAACCTAAGGAGCCCTTTTGATCAAATCAAAAGGAAGAACCCGAAGAAGAGGTAATGATTTCACCACCCTTTTCCAAGTTCCATTCTTCTTCCACTTCTTCTTCTTTTGTTGTTACCATTCTAAAATAATAAATTCAGTATCATATATATACTGTGATGTTATTATAAATATGGTACCACCATATTCAGTATTCTATCCACCCTTTGAATAACATGTCACCATACTTGCGTACATACGGCTTACCGTCTCCACGTCGTGGTGTAATTGTTATTCAATATAATATTATATGGATGGGTATAATAATGATGTGTAAATCATGTAAATAATAAATATAACATGTTAGTGATTCTGTATATATTATATACCATCCATTTATATATTATTTTAATATCAAATGAATGATATTGTCGCTCGTGCGTACGTACGGACTACCATCTCCACGAACGCGATGAGATTCATTCTCCATCGTATCCATTCAAGTATAATTATCATTTGATGATTTAAAAATGATGTTTAAGAACTTGATATCATTCTGGATATGAATAATATACAACCTATCCATTACAAACATGTCTTACGTAACAAAACATATAAAACAAAACAGTAAGATAACACCCAAAACAACGATAATACTAAGATATTATTATCAAATCAATATTAAAAGATCATATATGATATCATATTAATGTATATGATTCTTGTATAATTTAATAAAAATTATTTCATCATTATACAGGAGGTTAACCTACCCCAACCAAGTAAATGTACAAGGTAACGGTTATTTCACAATCTCTTCATTATCCGAGGTTGTTTATATGTAATAATCTACTAGGATCTCTTTATCATCCACATCCATGTTTTCTTAAAAATGTATTTCAAAACAATTTTATTATTTACAAGAATATGGGTTAAAGACATTTATACCCTTTTTTTACTTTTTATAAGAGGAATCTTTCCGTGTTTTTCAAAACAAGGTCATTTTTAACCTTTTCGACAGAATTAAGGTAAGAATGTTTTTTTAACTTATACGGCGGGTGAAGCTATTTTCTACCGTTATAAAATCTTCAAAGCTTTCCTTACAAGCTTATAAGAATATTTTCAAAGAAAATGTTTTATTTTATATGGCTCTTAAATGATTTCAAAAATAGAAAGAGATATTTCTCTAAAAAGAGTTTTTATTTCATCTATGTCAACATCCTTTGATGGATTTTACGCTTATTTGACGTTGATATATTATGATACAAAACTTCTATATTGTATTGAAGGTTTTGTGATATGTTTGACTGTGGATGTTCTATTTTTATACCATTCATAGTTTATGGTGAAATTATTGACATTTCGTATGCTAGTTTTAATACGAATGTTTATGTTATGTTTAAAACTTTTCATATGGGAATGCATTGGACTTAATATGTGACGGGTGGATCCCGCTATAGATCCTTGATGCATCGGTAGGTCTCATGAGACAAACTAGTGTCTTGGAACAAAGCCGTGGCAAAATATTATTTGTATTCTTGGCACGAGGCCTTGGCTATGTGGTTATGATAGTCTGGCATTATGCATTCGAACATTATGAAGGTGGTTATTGATATTGCATGTGATTATTCGATTAGTAGAATATACATGTGAACAAGTAAATGGAATTATTTCATTTTACTTTTTCCATACTATGTTGAAGTTCAAGTTTAAAAGGCTTTTGTTTTAGTAATTCATTGCCTTAATTGTTTATGCTTATTTTGAATGTTCCGCTATATTGTTATACTTACTGGGCATTTGAGCTCACCCCTTTTCTATGTTTTATTTTTTCCAGGATGTGAAGAAGTAAGTTATGAATGACCTGCAGGGATATTATGAGGGGATAATAGTGTGGACTGTGGAGACATTATGTTGTTGTAGTAGTTTTTCATTTTATGATGTAATGTAAAACTTATGAATATATCTAGTGTTTCCAAGGCTACTAAACCAATCGGTCTTTCGAGATTTGATCTTTCTTGTGATCAGGCCAATGTTATGTAATAATGCACCGACTCTGGGTAAATAGGGTCGGGGCGTTACAGTTGGTATCAGAGGGAGGTTTAGTACAAACCTTGGAAGCTAGATTTAGATAAACTCTGATTAGAGCACGTAGACCTAAAATGAACTTTGAGGATTATTATAGAAGAACTTCCTAGAATTTTGGTATTGTAGATATTTTGTGAGTTTTCCAAGCAATACATCCCTGTCTGGATACGAGCAGGTAGAGGCGGCTCTGGCACAGATGTACCTAGGGGTAAAACCCGAAAACACCGCTTTGAGCTAGACTCTAACAGGAACTGGTGCACGACAACGGGCCTTGCTGCACTCTTGGTTACGACACTCCCAGGGGATATGCTTAGAATAACTCTCATTTTCTTTACAAATCATTATGAAGGGTTTATGAGTATATACTTCCTAAAAGAAAACATTTTTATGATTATGGATTATATCCATAAATAGTTCAATTTATGTTAAGTGTTTTATAAGTATGGGATTATGTATTTTGATTCATAAACTGATCTAGTTTATGCCATTGTTTAGAAATGGCGCCTAGTGGAAGAAATGGAAACCATATGAATACACGCACTCCATGTAGGGATTTCCCTCCTGCTCAATATAATTATAGTGGAGCTGGTGATGCAACTGGTGCCGATCAACTAATCACCATACTGGGACAACTCACTCAGGTTATTAATAATAACCTTACTCGTATGGAGCATCCTGATCCACAGCATGGAGGATCAATGTTAGATCGATTCATGAGGCAACAAACACCAATGTTCAATGGGAGTACAAATCCCTTAGTAGCCGAGCAATGGATAAATTCCCTAGAGAAAATATTTCAGGCTTTGGGGAGTAGTGAAAGGGAAAAAGTTATCATGGCAGTTTTCCACCTCACTGGAGATGCTGATCAATGGTGGTCATTGATTCAAAATACTAAGGAAGATGATGAAGTATCAAATATGGAATGGATGGAGTTCAAAGATCTGTTTTTATAAAAATACTTTCCTCGCGACCATCGAGCAGATATGGAAATGCAGTTTCTGATTCTGAGACAAAAGGAGGATGAGAATGTCGTAAAGTATGAGGCTACCTTTACATGGTTAGCAAGGTATGCTGGAGATTATATACGTAACCCAAGAAGTAAGATTGATCATTTCTCTGATGGGTTAAACCCATTTCTCCGTCAAGCATTAGTCTCACAATCCTTTTCATCGTACGAAGACATTGTCTCATGTGCTATCAAGACCGAAAAGAAATTCTCTAAGTCTTATGACTTTAAAGCAAAGCAAGAGAAGAAGATGCCTGCTGATCAATCTGGTAAGGGAAATAAGGGGATGAAGGGAAAGGTTGAATAGCCATCCTGTGGTAAATGTGGGAAGAAACACCCTGGTACTTGCTTGAAGGGAACAAGAGTCTGTTACAAGTGTGGTGAAAAAGGCCACCAAGCTCGTGATTGAAAGGGGAAGAAGGAAGCCACCAACGTTCAGTGCTACAATTGCAGGGAGATGGTACATTATAAAAATGAATGTCCTAAGCGTCATGAGAACTTACCTTAGAAAAGGCCAAGGGATCAAGGCCAGGCTTATGCTATCACTACTGCTGAGGTAGAAGCTCTGAAAGATGTGGTGGCAGGTAATTTAATGGTTTCCTCAAGTTTAGAAAATGCATTATTTGATTCTGGATCATTGCATTGTTTCATATCATCCCAGTTTGCTAAGAAAATTAGATATTTCCAATTTTATTTAACAAGGGAGTTGTCAGTTAAAACTCCTAAGGGAAGTATCATTGCAACAAAGTTTTGTGAATCAGTCCCCATTAGAGCACATAAATGTTCGTTATCTACTGATCTCATCGTCATACCTATGATTGAGTTTGATATAATCCTCAGTATGGACAGGCATTCAGACTATGATGCGAAATTTTATTTTAAGAAGAAAGAGGTTACGATTCTTGATGATAATGATAAGGAACACCTTATCTTTAGAGCAGAATCATCACCAACTAATTCTTATTTAGATCCACCCTCAATAGCTCAACTAAATTCAATTATTGGGGAGGAAGAGAATGAAATAACTGTGGGTGAGGAAAGGAATGTTCAATTATAGGATGTACCTATTGTGAAATAATTTGTAGATGTATTTCTGGAAGATTTACCTGGACATCCTCCAGAACAAGAAGTTGAGTTTTCCATTGATTTGATTCCTATATCAAGGCCTATATCGAAGACCCCTTATAGAATGGCCACTATAGAATTAGTTGAACTAAAGAAACAACTAGAGTAATTGAGTAATAAAGGATTTATTCACCCTAGTGTTTCTCCATGGGGAGACCCTGTTCTTTTTGTTAAAAAGAAAGATGGAACTATGAGGTTATGTATCAACTACAGGGAGATCAATGCTATAACAATAAATAAAATGTATCCCCTACCACGCATTGATGATTTATTTGACCAAATGCATGGAGCTCAATACTTTTCAAAGATTGACCTTGGATCTGGATACCATCAGTTGTGTGTGAAGAAAGAAGACATTCCGAAGACAGCCTTTCGAACCAGGTATGGGCATTACGAGTTTACTGTAATGCCTTTTGGATTGACTAATGCAGCCTCTGTATTCATGGATATGATGAATAGAGTTTTCAATGAGTATCTCGATGAATTTATGGTGGTATTTATTGATGATATCTTGGTATACTCCAAAACCTATGAAGATCATGAAAATCACTTGCGCATTATCTTGAAGACTCTGAGGAGGCATGAATTATATGGGAAGTTTAGCAAGTGTGAATTCTGGATTCAGGAGATTTCTTTTCTTGGCCATATTGTTTCTAAAGATGGAATCCCTGTTGAACCTTCTAAGACCAAGGCAATCCAATAATGGCCAGCACCTATGAGTATAACTGAGGTACGTAGTTTTATTGGTTTGGCAGGTTATTATCGACGATTCGTCCAGAATTTTTCCTGATTGGCTAACCCATTAACGAAGCTCACACATAAAGGGGTTAAATTTGTTTCTACAAAAGATTGTGAATAATTTTTCGAAGAATTGAAGAGAAAATTAGTCAATGCTCCTATATTGACTCTACCACCGGGGAATGATGAGTTCGTTATTTATAGTGATGCATCAAAGAATGGACTTGGTTGTGTCCTTATGCATAATGATAGAGTTATTGCCTATGCATCATGACTGTTGAAAATTAATGAACAAAACTATCTTACTCATGATATCGAGTTAGCAGTTGTGATCTTTGCTTTGAAGATATGGAGGCACTACCTCTATGGTGAAAAATGTGAGATTTATACTGATCACAAGAGTTCGAAGTATATTTTCTCACAAAACGAACTCAACATGAGGCAAAGGAGATGGCTTGAATTACTCAAGGATTATGATTGCATGATACACTACCACCCAGGGAAGGCAAACAGGGTAACAGATGCTTTGAGCAGAAAATACCATGGAGTTTTGAACAATATGAGAATTGAAAGGGATCCAATTTTCATGGATCTAGTGAAGATGGACATGGGAATAACCAGGGAAGGCAAAACATCAATTATTTTTCAAATGGTTTCCAAACCATCTTTACTAGAAAGGATTAAGAGTTCTCATACCGATGATGAAGAATTGAAAAAGAAGATTAAAGCTGTAAATGATGAGAGATTGAGAGACATTGTATATGAAGATGGAATTTTGAAATTCGGGAAGAGACTTTGTGTTCCCAATATACTTGATCTAAAAAGGGAATTGCTGGATGATGCTCATAGTTCAAATTTCTCTATACACCCTGGGAGCACCAAAATGTATCGAGATTTGAAGGAACATTTTTGGTGGGACAACATGAAGAGGGAGATTGCTGATTTTGTGTCAAGATGTATGGTTTGTCAACAAGTGAAAGCTGGAAGGAAACGGCCTGGAGGAGTCATGAAACCTCTTCCCATACCGGAGTGGAAATGGGACAATATTACGATGGTCTTTGTCATGGGGCTACCAAAGACTCCTAGAAGGAATGATGAAATATGGGTTATTGTTGATCGTCTTACCAAGTCAGCACATTTTCTTGCTATAAGAGAAGATCTACCTCTGGAACATCTAGAAAGACTATATATTAATGAAGTTGTGAGACTTCATGGAGTACCCATATCAATTGTTTCTGATCGTGATCCCCGTTTTACTTCAAGATTTTGGAAAAGTCTTCAGAAATCCCTGGATACTGAACTTCATTTGAGCATTTCATACCACCCTCAGACAGATGGATAATCATAACGGACTATTAAAACCTTAGAAGACATGTTGAGATCTTTCTCACTTGACTTTCAGGGTATGTGGGATCAATATTTACCTCTGGTTGAATTTTCCTATAACAATTGCTTCCATTAGAGTATTCAGATGGCACCATATGAAGTGTTATACGAGAAGAGATGTCGTAAACCAACCTGTTGGGATGACGTTGGTGAAAGTAAACTTATAGGCCCAGAACTGGTGGAGGAAACGATGGAAAAGGTGAAGGTAATCCAAAATCACATCAAAGTAGCTCAAAGTAGGCAGAAGAGCTATGACGATAATAGAAGGAAGGATTTGGAATTTCAAGTCAGTGATCATGTTTTCCTGAAGGTATCTCCATGGAAGGGAGTCATACATTTTGGTAAGAAAGGTAAATTGAGTCCCAGGTACATCGGACCCTTCGAAATTCTAGAATGAATTGGGGTTGTGGCTTACTGATTGGCAATGCCGCCAAGTCTCTCCAAAGTTCACGATGTGTTCCACGTATCTCTGTTGAGGAAATACATGCCTGACCCAATGCATGTACTCACCTACGAGGAATTAAAACTGGAACCCGATCTCTCTTATTGCGAAGAGCCCGTTAGGATTCTTGATATGAGAGAACAAGTGTTGAGAAACCGGACGACGCGTCTGGTAAAAGTTTCGTGGAGAAACCATAGATGAAAGAGGCAATGTGGGAACCCGAGGAACTTATGATGAAGAACCACCCGAGTCTTTTCATGCGGTAGTATTCTAGAAATTTCTAGGACAAAATTATTTGAAGGAGGGGAGAATGTAACACCCCAAGCTTCTACGGTACGCTTCTCTTTGAATAATGTGATAGCGTGTGTTGTACGCAACACCGAGTTCTTACACACCATAACCAATCAAACTAGCCGTTATGAATAGTAATACCTACTTTTTGAAATTATATATATTTTATATTTCAAAATGGACTTCATTTTTGGATTCGTAATATCGAATTTAGCCTAAGATGAAATTTTGGTACTTTTCGGATAACTTTAATATTTTGATGAATAGTGAAAATTATTAAATTTTAATTAAAAATAACTTTTTTAATCAAAATAATTAACAGTGATAAATTTCGAACATGTGTGGTTTTAAAGTATATTTATAATATATTTTTACCATTTAATATAATTTTGGTCATTGGACATAATTTTACAATTAAACCGAACATAAACAAATGTCAATCTTTTGATAGTTATTATCTCTTAAAAACACTCTTTTTGTTTTGACAGTGGGAATTAATTTTAAATTAATATTGGCCACTTATGTGTCTTGAATTTAGAAAAATGGATTCCATATTTGGAATCAGGAAGTCCAAATTGTGTAAACAGGTAACTTTTATTTTTAGACATTTTCAATAATTATTGCGGTAAATATTTTATTTACCATGGTTAAGGATAAATCCGGTAAATAAGGGTTAAAAAATAATAATATAATAATACTAAATTAACCTAAAACGTGTCCTAGCATTATTTGTTGATACATTTTAGACCATAGGCATCTTTGGGTCGATTTTGGGACCCCATGGTGCCACTTGTAGGTGATAGGGACACTTTTCTTTAATTAAGTTAAAATGAATAAAAAAATGACACAAGCATATATCTTTTAGAAAAACAATTTTAACATAGGGTTATATATGTTGGATTTTAGATTATAAATATTTATTAGAAAGATAAAACTATTTCCTACATAAGGATATTTTATTTATAATTATTAGACATTAAATAAGTTTATTTATTTATGACACAATGATGATGAATTAATTACTATAATAGTGAAACATTAAAATAATTGATATTATAAATACCCAAATAAATATAATATGAAACTTTTAATGAATTAAACTACTTTTATAGGATAATATGATATATTATAATTTATTTAATTGACTTTTTCGAAGTAATCAATCTGTTATGATTTTCACAAAAATCAACTATTGAATTGTGTCAAAATTGACATAAAAGAGTTTTTGAAACAAATATTATATTATTAATTGATATTAAATTCCTAAAAATCTAAGGTTAGTCCAAGAGACTTATATCATGATAGGTGTATCATTAATGGACCACTTGGGGGTATCTTGGATGTATATAGTATGTTTATTAACCATATTATAAAAAAATAAAAAGAGACATTGTAAAAGTGAAACTAATTAACTTAGAGTTAATACTTAAAGATAAGGTTAATATAAGTACCCAAACCTGTCTAAATTCTATTTGTTGAGTTGTTTTAGACCCATACCCACCTTAAACTTTGCATAATCAACTTTTGAGCCATTTTAAACCGAATATGAATTTATTATAAACTAATATCTCCAGCTTTTCCAAAGGTGCCCCTCACCCCTCTTATAAAAGGGCACTCCTCCTTCTCATTTCATCACACCTTCAAAGCCTTTTGGTTCGGCCAAACTCTGCCCAAATACTCTCCCAAATTCCCTCACTACAACCTAGAGGCCTTATTTTGATAATAAAGCCAACCTATGGAGCCCATTTGATCAAATCAAAAGGAAGAACCCGAAGAAGAGGTAATGATTTCACCACCCTTTTCCATGTTCCTTTCTTCTCCCACTTCTTCTTCCATTGTTGTTACCATTCTAAAATAATAAATCCAGTATCATATATATAATGTGATGTTATTATAAATATGGTACAACCATATTCATTATTCTATCCACCCTTTGAATAACATGTCACCATACGTGCGTACGTACGGCTTACCGTCTCCACGTCGTGGTGTAATTGTTATTCAATATAATATTATTTGGATGGGTATAATAATGATGTGTAACTCATGTAAATAATAAATATAACATGTTTGTGATTCTGTATATATGATATACCATCCATTTATATATTATTTTAATATCAAAAGAATAATATTGTCGCTCGTGCGTACGTACGGACTACCGTCTCCACAAACGCGATGAGATTCATTCTCCATCATATCCATTCAAGTATAATTATCATTTGATGATTTAAAAATGATGTTTAAGAACTTGATATCATTTTGGATATGAATAATATACAACCTATCCATTAAAAAGATGTCTTACGTGACAAAAAATATAAAATAAAACAAGTAAGTTAACACCCGAAACAACGATAATACTAAGATATTATTATCAAATCAATATTAAAAGATCATATGTGATATCATATTAATGTATATGATTCTTGTATAATTTAATAACAATTAGTTCACCATTATACAGGAGTTTAACCTACCCCAACCAAGGAAAAGTACAAGGTAAGGGTTATTTCACAATCTCTTCGTTATCCGAGGTTGTTTATATGTAATAATCTACTGGGATCTCTTTATCATCCACATCCATTTTTTCTTAAAAATATATTTCAAAACATTTTTATTATTTACAAGAATATGGGTTAAAGTCATTTATACCCTTTTTTGACTTTTTATAAGAGGAATCTTTCCGTCGTTTTCAAAACAAGGTCCTTTTTAACCTTTTCGACAGAATTATGGTAAGAATGTTTTTTTTAACTTATACGGCGGGTGCGGCTATTTTCCGCCATTATAAAATCTTCAAAGATTTCCTTACAAGCTTATAAGAATATTTTCAATGAAAATGTTTTATTTTAATTGGCTCTGAAATGATTTCAAAAATAGAAAGATACATTTCTCTAAAAAGAGTTTTGATTTCATCTATGTCAACATCCTTCGATGGATTTTACGCTTATTTGACGTTGATATATTATGATACAAAACTTCTATATTGTATTGAAGGTTTTGTGATATGTTTGACTGTGGATGTGCTATTTTTATACCATTCATAGTTTATGGTGAAATTATTGACATTTCGTATGCTAGTTTTAATACGAATGTTTATGTTAAGTTTAAACCTTTTCATATGGGAATGCATTGGACTTAATATGTGACGGGTGGAGCCCGCTATAGCTCCTCGATGCATCGTTAGGTCTCATGAGACAAACTAGTGTCTTGGCACAAGGCCTTGGAAAAATCATATTTGTAGTCTTGGCACGAGGCCTTGGCTATGTGGTTATGATAGTCTGGCATTATGCATTCCCACATTATGAAAGTGTTTATTGATATTGCATGTGATTATTCGATTAGTAGAATATCCATGTGAACATGTAAATGGAATTATTTCAATTTACTTTTTCCATACTATGTTAAAGTTCATGTTTAAAAAGATTTTGTTTTAGTAATGCATTGCCTTAAATGTTTATGCTTATTTTGAATGTTCCGCTATATTGTTATCCTTACTGGGAATTTGAGCTCACCCCTTTTCTATGTTTTTTTCCCAGGATGTGAATAAGTAAGTTATGAATGACCCGCAGGGATATTATGAGGGGATAATAGTGTGGACTTTGGAGACATTATGTTTTTGTAGTAGTTTTTCATTTTATTATGTAATGTAAAACTTATGAATATATCTAGTGTTTACAAGGCTACTAAACCAATCGGTCTTTCGTGATTTGATCTTTCTTGTGATCATGCCAATGTTATGTAATAATGCACCGACTCTGGGTAACTAGGGCCGGGGCGTTACAATAACTAATAACTCACATATATATAAATTTACACCAAAATGGTTACCAAATTATCATGAAAGTTTCATGATGTAAATATAAAACTAACTCAAGGAAAATCCAAAAAATGTAAAACCAATTCAATATTAAATTTCATTTCATTTGTGCTAAAATGCTAAAAAATCATACAATGATATACCTTTAACAAAATGATGTGTAATGACACAAAACAATGTCTCAAGAAAAATAATAGATACACCATAAAAATATCAATCAAGAGAGATAATTACCAGCATGCTCTTGTAAAAATACCTTCAAAACCATAGTTGAATGTTTCTAATGTTATAGAAGAACTAATGGGAAAATATTTGTAAGGAGGGATAAAATCACCTCAAAGTTCCAAATAATTTCCCCCCAGCCATCTTAATCTAAGGAGAAATTATTGAGAATAGGATAATATCTGGAAAATATGGGAATACATGCATTGGAGAATAGAAAAGGGGGTGTTTATTAACTCATTGGTGGGTAGAAAGGCAATTCCCCCTATTTAATAAATTGTAACTAAACTCATGGTTTTGCAACATAGTATTCCAATAGATTCCCCAACCATGGGGTTTCCATTATATGAAGACATAATTCTCATAATTTTAGAAGGATGGTTTTCTAATCCATGCACTAATCATGAATAACACCATCGAACTTGGATTTTAGGTTTTGGATGGTTTCTATGATATCATGTTCCAAATAATCACTATAACAAGGAAAAAATTACATAAATAGATATTACATATTATTGTATGAATATTAATTACATATCAACACTAAACATTCCATTAACATAAAGTTTTAGTGTCATAAAAAACCTAGATTCATATAAAAATGGTAGATAAAATAACAACATCATTCCCCATTATGTTCTTCCCAAATAACACCCTAATTTTCTGAAAGATACATAAAATCATTTATTATTACAAGGGTAAATAAAATAAATGAATGGGTATATTCAGATTCTCATCAAGTGTAAAGATGTTAGATATCATTTAATGATCATAAATGAACATAATTCAGGAATAAGGGTATGATAACATTATCATAACGTAAAAAAGTCATTCCGAATTAATAAAGGTTCTTAAATCATTAATCATGTCATATGTATTTTTTATAATAGAATAAAAATTCATATTAGTTTAGAATTATCAAAAAACAATCATTCTTAATGAGTGATAAACAGAAGAATAATGAATATATTTGTTTTATAAAAAGAAAATAGAAAATAACTTCTATGGTAAACAATTACATTTAAGACTATCATAGTGTATTTCCTTCACTCCCAATTAAATCCCTTCCTTTTTCATTTTTATCTCTAAAGAATATCAAAGAAGATAGATCCCATTACTAAACTGGTTTCACTTCCTATTCCAATCCCCATTAATATATGAGATATCCATCTTTTCCAAATAAACTATAGAGATATATAATCTCTATAACTCACATTACATAATGAAACACCTATATAAACATTCATTATATCAATATACTATGACCAATTTAAAGAAAACATGTGTCATAAAAATTCCATAATTTCATCATATCATAACTGAAGGAAAGTAAATTGGTTTTGCAAACATCTCATCATCGTAATCATTAACTAAAAAATAGAAAGAATAAATATTTTATCCTTGTATTATATCACCATTATAACGCAATTAACTTCTATGGATGTTATCATCGACGAAATATTCTATTAAAATATGAATGAAATATTTTATGAGGAAAATACCATTTTTTTCTAATCATATTACTTATTTAAAAACCATGGTTCTTTAAAATATTAATTAAAATAGTTTATTTGAAATAAATAGAGGAATATATTAATGGAATATTAAAAATATTCAATAGAATTGATAATTTAAAATGATTTCAATTTTGTAATTGATAAATAAAATATTTATTTCACAACTTCTATATGAAATAATATTTTCAAAAAATGTTAATAAGTGTATCATTAAACTTTTTTCATTAAAATTAAAACATAGTGAAAATGAAGTTAAATAACCATCTAATAATAATAATAAAACATTCTTGAAATCTTATTAGAGAAAACGGATGTGGGTGAAAATTATTTTTGACTATAAGATGTTTAATAAAGTCCACATTTCAGAAATAAATTTTCCCAAAAATTTAATTTTCCAATGATTAGAAAATATTACTAAAATTTAAAAAAAAATATCAAATATAGCATAGAAAATCATGTTGGGTTTTTTTATTAGAATAATATAATTTCATCATTGGAAATTCATAAATAAAAAATCCCGAGTAAAATGGTATTAAAACATAAATCCCTTACATTATATTATGTCATTATTCATACAAATCCAAATATAATGTATATTAGAAATTTATTTATTATTAATATATTATATAATAATATTCCGACATAAATAAAAAAAAATCAAATTATACATTTTTTATAATTTCATCACTAAAAAAACATTTTGGAGAAAAATATCAAATTTTCATGAAGGTTTCAAGATAACGATTCTTGTACATTCACCATGGTAATG
This sequence comes from Viscum album, assembly GCA_963277665.1. NCBI lineage: Eukaryota > Viridiplantae > Streptophyta > Magnoliopsida > Santalales > Viscaceae > Viscum > Viscum album. The sequence goes on along the minus strand of OY728123.1, from coordinate 1,038,021,134 downwards.
AATTAATCATATATACAAACCTAAAAATTAAATAATTATCATATTTATTTATTATATACAATTTTTTAATTATTCAAAAAATAGTGTTGATAATTTAATCATATATCTGTGTGGATGTGGTAGTCCACACAAACACAAAAGTGGCATTATTATTTTCCAATTAATTAAAAGGTATGATGGTAGATAATATATTATAATTTTTATAATCATCAATATGTCATAAATATGATATATAAACATTAAATAAATCATAATAATCAACTATTAATGATAATGATGTAAAATGAATCATATTGCTACGAGGAAGAGGTAGTTCACATATGCCCATGAACAAAATGTACACCATGAGAGAGTTATCTCCTAGGGATTCCTGGGTTTTTAGTTTTCTTGTCCGATCAGTTTATGGCGGCTCTGTATCCCTCTGTGCACCCCGCTTCAATTATGTGTTTCACTGTTCTTTCTTCTGATTCATCGTTAGTGGTTCGTTTTTTCCCGTTTATGTGTCGATCCCCGACCCCTCCGCAATGAGGAAACATTTTTCCTTTTTCCTCCTATTCTTATCTGCCTGTTCCTGGACCACGATTATGTGATTTGAAGGGAGTCGGCCTTCATCTTCATCTGCTCGATAACGCCTTCAGGCGTAGTTCCAGCATCCCTCGGGTTATTTTTATCCTTTCAGTGGCTATCATCCTACGTCGGTGCCAGATCTGGGATAGGGAGGGCGGTTCAAGATCTCAAAATTCTCAAACTCCATCAGCAATTCAGATCCGAGCATTCATAGTTTCAAGACAAATACTAGACTTCATGGAAAACATAACCCAAATCAAAAATCCCCATTCTGCATATTGATCCGAGCGCTCATTGTCTCGAGTCAATCACCAGAGTTCGAGGAAATATTTTCCCTTCTCGCATATCTCACCTGCTCCGTGAAGAGAAGCGGTGAACTGTGGGTAGTAATATGTTTCCATGTTTTTTCAAAGATTCCGCTGCATTGTTTTTTGACTCGCGAAGCACCTTCCGCATTGATTCACTGCATTGACAGATCGCGAAGTTGCTGCCGTGAAGTGTCTCATCCACGAAGTACTTTCGCGAAGCATTAGTCGTGTTTTTTTACGTGATGTTTTTGCCCAGGGGGGGTGCTCTGCGAATACATAGTGTGTGTTGTGAAGAATGGTGGTGACCTGTGGGCGGTAAGATGTTTCCACATTTTCGTGAAGTTTCCACCTCAAAGTGGTTTGATTCGTGAAGAACCTTCCGTGAAGTTTTGACACGTTGAGTGATCGCGAAATGGTTGTCGTGATGTGTCTGATTCATGATGTGCCTTTACGAAGCATTAGTCTTGTTGTGATGTCGTGAATGTTCTGTCAAAGGGTTTTCCTCCGCGAAGACTGGTGTGCGCCGCGATGTGGGTTTCTTGGGCGCGACCACTCAATGGGAAGTGAGGATCGCGAAGGTCGTGGTGCCTGTCTCAGTGGAGTGGACCGCGTAAAGAAGACGCAAGGGGGTATCCGGTCCAGGGACATCTTTGTCTGACCAGTCCTTGACTCAAGTGAAGTTGGACTGGGTTTTCCTACTGCACAGGGCGTTTCTTGAGCTTTTACCCAGATCCTATGTAAGGTGTTCCAGGGCTGTGGGGATTGCTAGGTCGCCGGTATTTAAGGAGGATTGTGAAATAAACTTTTAGGTTTTACTAAATGGATGTAGAAATAGTAAATAAATGGAAGAGGTTGTCCCTAACAGATAAATAATAGGTGGCAATCGAGGCACTGAGAAATGAAGACACACTCTTGGAAAAACGCATGTCGCTTCTTATTGTGGGATCGTTCATGGAAAACATATCGGTAAATCAGGGGGCTCTCAAAAACAGTCTACATAACATCTGAAGAATTGATACAGGAGTGGCTATTTAGGAAGCGAGGATCAATTTCATCATCTTTGAGTTCTTTAACGAGAAAGATAGTGACAAAATCTTGCATGGAAGATCGTGGTCCTTCGATAATCAACTCCTCCTCATGGAAGAATACGAAGGGGGGATGATATCAATCGAGTGAATTTAACCCGCTCCCCCTTCTGGATACGAATTAAAGTAATCCCCTTCCATGCATGAACCGAGCGAATCATGAGAGAAATTGGGGACAGTTTAGGTCACTTTCTTGATTGGGATTTCTCAGATCCAATAAAATGGGTCCCTGAGGATCAGATCAAGGTGGAAATTGAATGGTTGGAGCCCCTGATGGGGGGAATGTTACTGAAAATAAAAAATTCCAACACTTGGATATCATTTGAGTTCGAGAAACTCCCAATCTTCTTCTTTTTTTGTGGTCTCCTTGGCCATCTAGAAAGAACGTGCACCACAAAACATAAGAGTGGATCAGGTAACTGTATCCTCCAATATGGCCCTTGGCTTCGTGCCAAAACTAATAAATATGCTTTCATCCTTGAGACGGAAAAACAAAAGGACCGTAACCATCTCACATTGGCACATACCAGTTAGGCGAAACCCTTACCTAAAAAAGTTATAATGCATGGACCATTGGATTTCCCTAAGGCTAGATCTCCCCCTCATAGAGAAGCTGGAGTTCATCCTAACCCCCAGAAGGAAAATACTCAAACATCTACTAAGCTAGAGAAAAATCAAAAAGAACCACCAACACATTGCTCAAAGCCAATTCCGATGCATATCGAACGACCAGATCAGGACCCTAACCCACAATCGACCGCAGCATACATTCTAACAATGGAGGCCCATTGAATGGCGAGAACTCCAACACTAGGCCCAATTACCCATTGAACGTGGAAAAGGGTGCAACGAGTAGAAAGTGATGGGAACACGGAGGACCCTAAACCCGGGGTCAGGAAAAGACAAAATGAAACATGCCAATCAGGGAGGAATCCCACAAAAATATGGAAAATGACAAGTGGAGAAACAAGTCCTGAGGAACAAATGGCGGTGGCGGGTGAGACCCAGCTCCTCCTAGAGTAATGATTGTTTTATGCTGGAACTATCGTGGTATTGGAAACCCACAAAAGGTCCATATGCTACAGTGCAATTGCGCTCAAAGTCACCCCGATATGATTTTACTATCCAAAACCATACTGGAAAACAAGGACACCAATGGTATTTCTCTGAAGTGTGGCTTCCAAAACTACATCCCAGTGTCCAGAAAAGGCTATTCTGGGGGCCTCTATGTCCTTTTGTAAGGACAATATCGACGTCAAAAAAAATTTCCTTCTCCTTGCACCATATGGCAGTGACTATTCAAACAGACTTTCACCCACCCTAGACTTTTGTGGGATTCTTTGGATGGCCATCCCATAATGATAAGGTGAATTCATGGGATCTTCTATGCAAGCTACGACATGAGTTACCAAGCCCTATTCTATTCGAGGGGATTTTAATGTGATTATGTTCCACAAAGAAAAGAGGGGAGTAATCATCTGACCCTCATCTTCGATGTCAAACTTCAAGGGCGTGGTCTCTAGGGTGGACCTCATCGATTTGGCGTACACAGGTAATCCATTTACATGGTTCTGTGGCAATACTGAACGCACCCACATCACTGAGCGTCTTGATAAATTTATGGGTTCTTCTGATTGGATTAATCTATTCAGCATGTTTCATACCGGCCACATGGCCCTTAACTGTTCAGTCCACTGTCCAATTCACATTGATTGTACGCAAGGAGAAAGAAATAGATAACACAGCAGAACCTACAAATTTGAGAGCTTCTGGTCAAAATACCAGGAATGCGAGGAGGTGATCCGATCTAGCTGGAAATGCACTCTTGTGGATTTTTTCCTCAATCTCCAATAGGTCACATTCTATATGAGTTCTTGGAGAAATAAAAAATTATTCCATCCCGACTGACATTATGGTGTCCTCGAAAAGAACTGAACAACCTTCTCAAACAACCTACATCCAATTTCAATCTCTCTAATATTGGAGCCATGAAAAGAGATCTGGAAATGTCCCTATGTGTCAAGGAAATTTTATGGGATATGCAGGCACGAGATTACCACATTAAATAATAGGATGCTAATACCTGATTTTTCACCAGAAAGCATCAGTTAGATGTTGGAAAAACTATATTACATGCATCTCACAACCCGATGGAAGAAAAGTTACTAACACCAATGGTATCCATGAGGCCTTGAAATACTATTTCTAGAAAATCTTCTCTACAGGAACCCCTTTCGTGTCCACCGATTTGGAAGATTGTATCAGACCTGTGATCACCGACGAGATCAATAGGAAGCTCACCCAAGATGTGACAGATGATGACATACCCCAGGATCTGAAACATCTTCATCCCACTAAGGACTAGGGACCTGATGGGTTCCATGCCTTTTTTTTAAAAAAATACTGGTACATAATCGTTCTCAACATTTGCAACATGATAAAAAAATATCTTTCCTAGGAATACTAGCATTACTTCCATCAATGAAACTATCCTCATCCTCATCCTCAAAATTTAGAATCCTCTGGAAATCCTAGATTTTAGACCTATAATCCTTTGAAATGTATCTTACAAAATCTTCTCAAATATCCTTGTCAATTGGCTGTGACCTCAGCTACCAGATATTATCTCTAAAAATCATAGTGCTTTCGGGGCCAAGTGACTGATCACTGATAATGCGATTTTGTCCCAGAAAGTGTTCCATTCTATGAAATCACTCTCCACCGTGAAAAGAGGATCCATGTCCTTGAAATTAGATATGAAAAAGTCCTACGATAGAGTGGAATGGCACTTCTATAGATTCGTTATGCTGAAAATTGGTTTTTTTACGCTAAATGGACAGATATGTTCATGAAATGCACCTCGACTATCTCCATCAAAATCAAGGTTAGTTTGGAGCTCACCAGAGGATTATCCTCATCCTGAGGCCTTCACTAGGGAGATCCCCTCTCCATTTTCCTCTTCGTACTGGTGAATGATGTGTTTTCTAATCTTATATCTAGGGATGCATCCTCTAAATCTATTCATGGGGCAAAGTTCTACCATGTTAACCCACCTGTTTTACATCTTTTCTTTGCTGACAACTGCCTCCTTTTTTCCAGAGAAACATTTATTGAATGTCGGGTGATCAACCAAGAGATCCATTAGTATGATAGGGTGTCTGGACAGTCAATCAATCATGGAAAATCTGAAATATCATTCAGTGTAGGGGTGAATCTTTCTCAGAGGGATGAACTATGCATATCAGATGGCATCCATATAGTTGTAAAACATCAGAAGTATCTCAGGCTACCAATGGTGATTGGCCGACCCAAAAAAGAAATCTTTATATCTATAGTGGACAGGATCATGAAAAACATTCTAGGATGGTCCCCAAAAAGAATTTCTAATGCTGGCAAGGAGACCCTCATCAAATCTTTCATCCAGTCAATCCCCAGTTACTTTATGTCCATGTTTAAGCTCCTGGAAATCATCGTCGACTAGATCCACACACGCACTGCTAATTTCTGGTGGGGGAAGAATGATGGAAGAAATTGACCCCAATGGATGGCCTTGGAGAAACTCTGCAAACCGAAATCAAAGGGAGGGATGGGAATCTGAAATATTCTTCTCTTCAATGATGTACTATTGGACATGAAAGGTTGGCACCTTATTAACCGTCCATCATCACAATGTGCGCGTGTTCTCTGAGTTTAGTGCTTTCCCCACACTGACTTCCATGCTTCCTCTCTTGGTCCTCATCCTAGCTTCCTCTAGAAAAGCATTTGGGGGGCTCAAAATCTCATGGAAAAAGGACTGGGTTGGAGGATTGGGTCAGGCTCATCTTCCAATATTTTTAATGATCCCTAGTTGATCAATAAGGAAGATATGCGGGCTATATCTACCATCCAACCAGGTCTTGAAGACGCCACTTTCAGCTGCCTCATTTCAAAGCAGGGATATGGGTGGTGTTTGGAAAAGATCCTTGAATGATTTAACGAATGGGATCAATGAATTATCCTAATAATTCTCTGGGTCCCTGACGCAGGCCCCGACCATATTTTCTAAATCAATGACATCTCGGGTGAATACACAGTGAGATCTGGCAACAGACATGCTCTTGGAAACTACTCTGTCGTCCGGGATGATACACCATGGAAATAGATTTGGACGCTCAGTGTTCCCCCTAAAATACGCCAATTTTGGTGGTAGGTTTTCATGGGTACTCTTCCAACCAAGATTCTTCTCGCTTATCGACATATGGTCAGTACTGCTTTTTTCCCTTTCTGCCTGAACATTCCAAAAACTCCTTTTCACGCCATCATTCACTGCCCAGGAGCTAAAGAAATTTGGAATAAATGGGGCCCAACTTCTGCCGCTTCACTGGCATTGGCCTCTGACCATCCCGATCTTCTAACGCATTGGTGATCTTCTCTTTCCTCGGCTTTCTCAGGTTCACTTTTCACATTGGAATAGATTATTTGGGTCTGACGTAACGATGATGTTTTTCATCAAGCTCACAAACCCCCCGAATTCTGGATTGAATGGGCCACTTCTTGGATTGAGGGCCGAAAAGACCACAAAGGACATTTTCTTCCAAGAGTTACCCCCTCATATCCCTCTCATTGGAATCCCCCAATGGAAGGGATTCTTAAGATTATCATGGACGCATATCATCCAAAGGATGGTCTTGTTTCCCTGGGCCTCATGGCCCAAAATCATCTAGGGAAAATCTTTGCTGCAAAATATGAACCGCATCAGGCATTCTGGGAACCTGCAGTTGCTGAGGCCACGGCCATCCTTACCGGTTTGATGCTCTCCTTTGAATGTGGTTGGGGTGATATCATTATTGAGTCTGACTTCCTTATCGTAAGCAATTCTATTAACCACAACTATGGCGGTCTCCAGTCATTTGGAGTCATCATCTAGAGAATTCTCTCACTTTTCCATTGCTTCTCATTATGAACCTTCTCCTTTACCAAAAGGGAAGGGAACAACGCGGCCCATCAGCTAGTGGCCTCAGGCCCATTTGATACCAACCAGCTCTAGTTGGACAATTTCCCTTCATGGCATTGCACATGTACATCTGCGGATCCTCGTCATTAATGATTTCTGTTTCTTATCTCAAAAAATGAACATAATGTGTTTCTCCAATTTCATGAAAAAGAGGGGGAAATTGGTGAAACACCATCATAAAAATAATTAATTATATTTAATACCTAAAATTCATTATTTTATCATAGATACCATATATTTATAGGAGTTAAGAGAATAAATAAAATTGAAAGTGGTCGGGTAAGATGACTATATATTTGTTGGTATATATCTATTAGATCTCTTATTAATGACCATTTAAATGGTATTTGAAGAATTCAAAAATATATAGTTCATGAATAGGGAGGTAGATAAGATAAATGGGTAGGTTTTGGTTAATCTAGGTTACTCAACATGGTATAAAGGAGAGAGTGGATGAGTGTCCTATTATAAGTGAGGGAAGGGAAAACCTTAAATATTTTAAAGGATTAATATATTATTATGTCATGTTAATGGAGAAGTGTCCTAAAAATTATCCAATGTTGATAATATTATTATAATGGTATAAATAAAATAATCCAATAGGAATTAATATATATAACACTACAATTATCACTACTTTTAAAATTAATCCATTATATTTAACTATTTTACTAAGGGAGTAATATATTTATCATATTTACTATTCATAATGACCAAAAATCAAATTGGCCTTATTAATAAATTTAAAATTATTATTCCAAATATGGATTTCATTTTTCAAGATTAAATCATTTTATAAGGTATAAACAAAGTTAATGTGAAAATATAAAAGACCACGATTTTTTACGAAAAATAGATTTTAAACATAAAATTATTTTTATTAAAAATCTTATTTATTATTGATAAAAAAGGTATAAATTGATTTATTTGTTAAAAAAATAAATAGATTAAATTATAAAATCAATAAAAATCAATATGTATGTTTTAAAATACTAGAAAATTAATTACATTATTCTTTAAAAGTAAGAATTTTCAATATTCACACAAAAATGGCTTTTTTTAGAAAATTACATAGAATTCATGATACGTTAAATTCAAACTGATGATTCCAAAAATTATGTCAAATTTTAAAAATAAAATTTCTAGAAATTATATAAATTAATCATATAAACCACACATAAAATGAAATAATTTTTTTTGAAGAAAACATATATTTAAATCATTGAGTGACTCTATTGAAAATTAAGTACTTATACATAAATAAAATTTAATTATATAAATCCAATTTGTATTTTATTCATAATATTGTTATTAATATTAAAATAATAAAATTTAATTTCTATGTTACTATGGTATCATTGAAATAATAGTATTTCTATATTAGTTCCTTTAAACATAGTGTACTGTTTAAAAGAATGATATAAAAGAAATAATGTTTATATAAAGGAAGGCATGTCATATAATATATAGGTGTTAGAACCCCCGTAAACCTATAAAAGTACATGACACATGCCTATCATAGTGTGTGATAAAAAAAATATTACCGAAGTTAAAATGTAGTTAAGTGGTTAACCTAGGTTGCCTCTATAGAGGAGTGCACAACAATTACGTTTGTCACCTAACCTAATGAAAGAAGAAGATGTTGTTTTTGAAATTGTTTGAGTTAAAAAATGTAGTTAAAATTAAATTTTAAACACTAATGGATAAAGAAAGTGATGGGGTCAGGGTAGGATAACCTTTTTCAATGTCATAATAGTCATAAATATCTTCTTCCCTCTCTTCCTATTGAATGAAAAATAAAAGACTCATCGATCAAGTTATCAATCACCCTTTTTTGAAGAATAAAATGGAACTTTCTCGAATGTACATGGAATTTCATAAACAATTCCTAAATTACTAAGGCATGTCCCGATCAAGAATTTTTGATCCTTATAAATCTATAAAACTTTCACTAGTTCCATACATGTGACAACGATCCCTAGACACTCATCACCTAACAAAATCTTCCTGATCGAGACAAATTTCACTTGGTAGAAGTAGATTAAAAGTATCCAACCAAAGCTATTAACGATAAACACACCAAACCCAAAACAAAATAACATTAATATAATTGGGAAACACTAATAATAGAAGACATTAAAAATAAAATGAGGGTTTTAAAATTAATCACCAAACTCCGACAATACAAAATTGAAACTCCTCCATCCCCGATCACTCAACGAGTTTTCCCCTCCACGTGAAGGGTAATAAAGATGAAAGGGGAAGAAGAGATTATGATGAAATAAAGAAAAGATAAAATAGAAAATAATATGATCCTCAAAAACTCAATCCTCCAGCACATCCCCTCTTTCACCTTCTTCAGCCACTTTGAATGGATGTGAAGACTCTTATTTATTGGCATGTGGAGTAGAAAATTTTCCTCTAAAAGTACTCCACCAAAATTTCGAGTGTGGTTATCATATTAAGTGGATGATTCTTGGATATGTGTTTTCATAAGTGTTTTTACCCTATATCCTGTTCATGCTTCCTAAAAATGTCATCAAATTTGGACAAGTGTAACAAAAGTTATCCTCAAATTACTAATAACAACATATTCTTCTCGAGATGACTCTTCAACTTCCAATTTTTGGTCGTATAAAATAGATGCAATAATGACTTAATTGCTTCCAGAAATTTATTAGGAAAGTTACACGCGAATTCCTCTATCTATTCTAGCTAGAATAATCATATTTGAACATATGTAGGATGAGATATGTCTCATTAAATAACGTGGGTCACATTCTGTCCTCCAAAAAAACATTTTAAACTTGATGAATTTTACTAGGTCATTGTCTGTCGAATTGGACCTTGGATGAGAAGACAATGTTTTAGCCCATAAAGAAGGAAATCCTAAAAAGGTTATCACCCTATTTTGATAAAAAAATTAAAATAAATGCCTAAAATAAAGAAGCTCTAGAAAATTGATAAATATCCAGAATTAACCAATTTCCACAATATGCCCATAATTCACAGAAACACTAAAATGATACAAATCAGCATAAATTGATTAATTATTAGCAGTTAGATCATTGAAACAAACATGGAAAATAATTTAAATGTTATCTTTATCAGTAAACCTCACATATTTTCCCCTGATATTCACATGGTTAACCCATAACTGTGCAATAACAATGAGAACCAACAATTTTTGATAAAAAAGAATCAGAAACACTAACATGTTAAGGATGATATATGGTTTCAAATAATGGTGTACAATAATATATGCACCTGGGTAAATAACCTTCCAAAAAAACCAAAACTAACAAAATGATTCTGATATTCACTCATGAAATTATGGAACCTCAGGATCCTCGATCCAAAAACTAGAACATATTTTTATAATTTGTAAACTCTCTAAACTCCAATATAAAACATAATGATGAAAAACCCCCCAATCTAAAATTTAATATTTGCAATTTACCTTAAAATTCATAACCCATAAAGAGGATGGGTTTTAAAATATAAACAATGTATAAATTATATTACTCAATAGGCCTTGAATTATTTTCAACCATTAATGTAGACCAATATGTGTTATCAATTCTTATTGAATTTGCAACATTCTATCTCAGAATTATGAATGTGCCTCTAGTTCAAAATTCAAAATCGGAGGTTCACTATTCATCGATGATTATCCATGATATATCACTAATACCAAAACACCAATAATATTATTATATTTTCTCATATATCCTAATACACTATTTTTTCATTAGTCAATTCATTAATAAAGTTTGTAGCTCCCTACCAACAAAATCTCATATCGAAAAAAAATTCCAGTGGACCAACGATATTCTTACTATGATTTTCATCTCATCAAAATCATTAACATAGAAAAACACCAATTTAATATCCTAAGGAAGATTATTTTCAATGTAACATAGACATGGACATTGAAATGGTATTTCATTCCTTGATCACAAAGTCTTAACTCACATAGGAATTCTATCATTGTCCTTTTCCCACACCCAACCTCATACTCGATACTCTCTGTAATTCCACTATCTTATCATAAACATATGACATATACTATCATAATCTACCTAGAGCACTGGAGCACCACCGATATTACTCTCACCCTTGTCACATAAAAATCATGCCTATATTGATACCAATAAATATTGTCCATCCATCACCATATACAATCCTCATATCTTTTATTTACTAAGGACTCAAATAATAATCGGTTCACTATAACAATGGAATCTAGTATTATTTTTAAAAAATTTCACGTCCTTCCTTCAGAACTAGAACCCAAACCATCGAATAATAGACACAAATGGAATACAAAATCACTCGAGATAATAACACACATCACATTAATTGAAGACAATCATTTGTAACAATTATTAAAAGATTAAAATTATTAAATTGAAATTTTATTTCCACAGGAATTCAAGCATAACCCATCCAAATGTATTACATCCATGCCAAAAAAATAATCCATTTAAAAACATATTTAAAAAATTGAAAATTTAAATAAGAAAAATAAATCTATCATAAAAGCCTCTATTTTTATCTAGAGATGGAGCCCCGGTCCACTCTTCAAAAAATCCATATACACTATGCACTTCCCTTAAATTAAATGGAAAATTGGAAAAGGAAGATTTAAATAAAATTACTAAAAATATAACAATAAAAACTCACATACATGAATAAGAAATACATGTAACCAACCTTCATGTTCTATCGAAACTAATACCCCATTAAAAGAGTTTAATTCAAAACTTTTCGAAGGGAAACTATCTACAAACATTGAGTAGAGTGACTAGGTTATGAGAACAAATTTCCATAGAGGAAAGATCTATAGAGTCCCAAATTTTCATACCAAGAAAAAAATAGACCTGGAATTTTGATACTAGATGTAGATAATAGGTTCTCCAATTTATAACCAAAACCAATATCACATTACCAATTCTTTATAATTTTCCCATATTAAATGAAAAATATATATATAATATTTCATTGACCTATGATGGTCAAACTAGAAGCCCCATTTATAAACCATTTTTGAAATTCCTTATTCTTAAAGATTATAATATTTTTAAAATGTAATAAAGACAACAAAATAATTTATTTCCATAGTTTTTTTAAAAGGAAGTTGACTTTTAGATTTAAAATAAACATTAAAAGAAACAAATTTGGGCTGCAAAAACTTAGAACCATGGTTATCCAATGGGTTTCTAGGGTTTGGAAACATCCATGGATACTCTCAATCTCTATTATCTAATTTTACTAACCTTTCTTGGAAATGATATATGGGAAAGGATATATACATAGTTCCCAATATAACCAAATCGAAATCATCAGGTTATTTCGATATTTTTTTGTAGAACAAAGTCCCAGGGGGAATACATTTTCCTTGTGTACTTTTCATATTCTATCACATGTGTTCATGGGGTTCCTTTGTGATTTTACTAATTCAAACATACATCATTTTTCTCAAATTTATTTCAATTTAACATATTTTTTATAAGGACATAAAACCATTTCAAACATCCAACCAAGAAAAAAACACATTAAACCATCTTTTATTCATCAAACACATATCCAACATAAGTCCATGGGGATTTAGGAAAATGTATGAAGAATTAAAACAATCATTTACTCAATGTTCCAACTAATACTTCAAAAAATGCTTTATAAATCATACGTATTTGAAAAAACATTTTAGATCCCAATTAAAACATAAATAATAAATTTAAAAACTTCACTTTAAACATTATTCTCATATGAAATTACATAAATATATAGAAACACCTTTCAATGATCCTATTCAAATATTTTCATGTGAATATGTGAACATTAATATGTAGATGTACCCATATATATGTATATACGCTTAAAAAAATTATAAACACCTATAATAATTATTTCATATAAATAACACAAAAATAATAATAATTAAGCTTACATAAGCCTCTAAAATAAGGAAACATGAAATATTTAACCACATTCACTTCTTAATTACAAATGGAAATTTCATAAATGGTCTTAAAAAATTTTGAAACATAAAATTAATTTATGAAAACATAACTAATATTTTACCACAAAAAAATTATTATATTTTTTGAAGAATGGTAACAAATAATGACTAATTCCATAAACAAACAATTAGACATCAATTTTAGTTTCATAAAATATTCAAGAAATATACATTTACAAATCCAATTGAAATTTAATAAAATTTATAATTTTAAATAAATTGAATTTTTATACACCTAGGAACATGTGCTATATTATGGAAATGAAAAATCATGGAAACTCATAAATTGGGCATTGATGATAATGTGATTCATACACTAAAAAAAATAATTATTGAATGACCCATCACACAACAAAATATATCAACATTAAATAAATACCGAAAAACCACTTAAGGTTTGTAAAAGGTTTTGTTTATAAATGTGAGAGAGAAAAATCATATGAAAAATAGGTAGAAGATGCTAAGGGTGGGAAATGAACCTTACCAAGATTAATTTTCACCAAAAATGAAATACAAACCCTTAATAATAATTATAGAGACAATTTAAGAGTACGTAGGAAGGTGGGGGGATTGGTTGTTATCATGAGAGAGGAGGGAGAGGGAAATGGGGAACAACATCGAGTAAAATTAGATGTATTGTGCATTATTTTTAATTTAATTCATTTTTTGTTTTTTTGGATTGTCACAAAGTTTCCTTAGGGTTTTTCTAAATCATGAACCAATCATTAGAAACATGAGGTTTCCCACATGGATAAATCTGTAGATATTAAAATCATTTACCAACCATTAAAAATTCCTTTATAAAATATCGTCCAAATTTTCACAGTCATCACACGGTATACACTAACTAATTAGTAAAAATGGGGTATTCTTTGTTTTATAAAATTTCCGATATTTAAAAGATACAAGTTTGAAACATGATATTAAAATTAATTACCAATAAGTAAATAAATTAGATAAATATGGGTCTATGTGTGATCATATTCCCCTCCAGATACCTTTCATCCCTTAGAAATAGATCAACCTATGGGGTGGAATAACCAAAAACTATTTTATTGAAGAGTATGGGACAACATCATTATGATCTGTGTGCTTTCTAAATCAAAATTTAACACAATACTCCTTAAAGAATCTCCAAAAGTTCATATAATCTTTAAATACTCTAGTAACAACTAAAAATTGATTTTCAGTGGAATAAAAAGGTATGGTGACCCATAGTGTATCCCCCACAATTTTATTACTCAAGTAGAATGGTTGTTTAAGAAAAATAAAAGTGATACCAATTATTTCTATGAAACAAAATCTAAACATTCAATTGAAGAGAAAACCCCAAAAAATCCACTAAATACACATTCTAATACCATGAGGGTGACCATTTTATCTCCCATATACACATAATACTACATCCTATAGGTATCAAAAAAATACAAGAAACTAATGATTTATAACCAAAGTAAAGGAGAAAAGAAACCTCAGATGTCTCACCAAAATATTATCTTGCGACATAAAAACTATAAAAATAATCTAATGTTATAGAAATATAATCTATAAACCCATTATCTAAATGGGAAATTGAATAAACATCAGCCATGCCTCTTCAACGTCATGGTTTTGAACCCTAGGTCAAGAATAAAAAGTTATAATGTAATACACAATACATAGGATATCAATAATAGTTTTCCCATCAAACAGAATAGATACCTATCAATGCATAATATCAACATGTTATGTAACCAAACTAGGTACCTAATAAACACCCAAAACTTTCTCCCAGAATCAAGAATCAAAATCAACTAGATCAACCACATCCCCAAAAACCAACTCCAAATGATATATCCAATCAAATTAGACATGATGGAACCAAACATCATTTTACTATCCATATGATTCAATAATGATCCTAAGAAGCACACTTGAAAAATTAGTTTCCTTAGAAATATGAACAACTATATCGCAAAAATAGAAAATTACCCAAACCAGGAAATTCTCATGACTATTTTGGGGAGCATACTATGAATAAAATGAAGTATACAAGGCACAATATATAACATAAAAAATTAACCTCATCTAAAACCATATCTCAATTCAAGAAAAATATTCAAGGAAAAAATTATAATAAAAAACAATCCTAAGCCTCTTTTTTAAGCATTTTAAAAAATCAACATCATAGAGTCATGAATTCTTGAAACTCTACATAAAACCTATTTTAGACAATACATTTTAAAATTTTAAAACATATTTAAATTCAATAAAAACAAAAATTATTACTTTAATATATTTATATAAAATATAAAAATTCAAAAACTTATTTCTTTATTCATAAATGTATTTTCCAACACAAAATACCAACACAACCCATATATAAGACACTTATCAATCTAAAATCACTTTTTTATAAATTTTAAAGTAATTAAAACTATATTAAATCAAGAATTTGTTTCTTCAAAATATATTCCAAAAAATTTTATAATTCACATTTCCACTCTAAAATATTTAAAATATTTAAAATATTTAAAAAAAATCCTAGAGAAATATCATTATCAAACATTAACCAAAACACAACTGATTAACATCATAAAACATAAGTAATGTCAAAATGGACTCCTTACCATGTATGAATTTTCCACATGGCTTGGTGGGCCGTGGGAAAATCCAAAACTACCACAAAGAGTAATATATAAACATGTATATGGGCACCACATGAGTCACATGGAAATATAATCTCACCACGCATAATAGTATCTACTCTTGTTTCATCCCAAAATATGCTAATTTCATCTAGAAACACATAAAAAATAGTTTAATTCATTTTACCATTATCATAAATCAAAAATTACAAAAAAACAATAACCAAGACTCAAAAAACAACTTCCCAAGGTAAATTAGGTTTTTCCATAGGGTGGGGTTATTAGGAACTCACCAATGATATCAAAAACTATCCCTGATAACTTTTCTATTTGTAACCCGAATCCGACCTGACATGGCCCATTGGGGATTCTGAAACTCCATGCAATGGGGAAAAGTTCTCGGGTATCAACAAACATTCTTGTAAATTATTTATATACAATTATCATATAAAAAGGTGATAAAAATATAATATATTAGTATTCTAGAAATAAAAACTGCATCACATAGCTACAATCAACATGAAACTATCAAGTTACACTAAAAAAACCCATGTACTCGAAATATCTCAAATCCAAACTACACATGACATGTCTCCTCCTCCAGGATCTCACAACTAGTTATAGAACAAACCAACCACCTCCGTGTAGAATCATTCCCTTACCTATATGAGTTACAAAAATATTAAGACACACACACAGGTGGATTCATGGTTTGAACAAAATATCCTAGTAGGGCTCAACCAAGTATTTCAATGTAGATCATACAATATAAACCAATTATCCACATGAAATTTAATATAAGTCATTATATATAGTTTAACACAATTCTTGGATAAATAACCCTTTTCAAATTTTTGTAATCCATATAATTAACCACATTTTGGTAGAATTTTACAAATATGCCAACAATATTTTCAATGATAGTCACTATAAAAAATTCCCCCATGTATCAATTTTTCTTCAATGAGGATCCTCTAATAAATATCATGATTAGTACTCTACATAGTGTGCACAATACCTAAGAAGTGCATGTATATGGGTAATGTATATGCTCTTAATAAAATATACTCTCAACAACATAGTCAAGATCGTGCATACATTAACATAGATGAACATTTCTATGTGAAGGATTTCATCCCCAATGATGGATCCATACATCATCATCGATCACTCTAAGGGTTATCACAAAAATAACATTAAAGGGAATTTCGTCTTTGAAACCACACAATTTATCCTTTGAAACCATTTACATTAAATGATCAAAGTGGAGAATTCTTTTGAAAAAACATATTAAAAATATAAATATTTTAAAAAAACAATTTTCATCATTTCAACCAATAATAGAAAATAATTTATAAGAGAAATCAAGAATGGTTCATTACAAAAACCTAAATAATTAAACCCCATATCCTGAAAAAAAATTAAATAAACAAAAACTATAGTAAAAAAATAATCCAATGTGATGATAGGGACTTAGTAATTGAGAAGGGATCATAAATCATGTATTTCCAAATGAGAATATCCAATTCATCTTTTATAGAATATTGGAAGATAGAGAAATATCATTCCTAAAGGATTCATAAAGAACGTAAAATAAGATACCAATACTCCAAACAAAATTTCTCAAATCCATGAATAATATTTAAAAACCCCATATCATCATGACAGAAACCACAAATCTAGCTTCAAAAGTGCCGATCAATAGTTCCATTTTACGGGATAAGACCAGATCTAGAATATCAATGAAGAATTTCAATCAAATTGCACATACCCTTGAAAGATTAGATCCAATGCCCAATGATCGGTCAGAATCCACCAAAAATTGACATAGAATCACTAAAATCCCTAAATGAATATTTCAAAGTATAAGAGTCATGTTTAGTAGTGGAAGAATTAGGTCCAAGGGGTAGATTTAAGGTCGAAAACATAAATTCTAAATAATTATAATATATCGAATGGATTGGACGCATTTTTTTCAAAAACCATTTTCCAATCATGCAAACCTATATAGGATACAATAAGAGCAACATGATGTGGCTTCCTGGATTGAAACTAAATGATCCAATCATGAAAAAATCCATTTTCCAATGTTTCACTGTTTGAGGAAGTTGTCCACGTCATCAT
Source organism: Viscum album (assembly GCA_963277665.1). Taxonomy (NCBI): domain Eukaryota; kingdom Viridiplantae; phylum Streptophyta; class Magnoliopsida; order Santalales; family Viscaceae; genus Viscum; species Viscum album. Next base: position 1,038,003,405 of record OY728123.1, on the reverse strand, counting down.
TTCTGACCATGTTCTTAAGAGTTCACCCTAATCAGGATCTCTAACACAGGAAGCATGATTTATTTGGTAGAAATAAATGGTTTTCCAAAACCATAAACCAACCATGAATAGGCCAACAACCCACTAAAAACTACAACAATCCTATAAAAACTACTCAATAGAAGACCAAAATAAATGATGATGTAATTAATGGATGTTATGTACATTAATGAAACAAAAATATGTTGTGCATGACATACTTAATAAGTTTCAATGATCATGTCACAAATATAATAAATATAAAAAATAATAATGGATCTTCTAAATCATAGGGCATCCGATGAACCGAGGATCAGATAGAATTTTTAATGAACTATACTAGGATTCTACCTAAACCATCACAAAACCCAGACCGCCACTAATCAAAATAGAATCCCTAACCCCATAGGTTGGTGATATGTGTCATAATAATCATAATCATACACTAAAGAATGTTTTTCATATATAACAATGATTAAGTAAAAGTAAATATTCCATAGGAATTCTGTCATGACCCATATTTATGTTGGAAATCCATGAAAAAATTATATTAGAAGATTATAATAAATTAAAATAATTTAAACACACAATAAATATAAAATATGAAAAATAAATCCAGAATGTTACCCTCCATATTTTGAAATAGAAGTATCTATATTCCTATCCTCTAAAACTCCACGTATAAAATGAATCACCCTTAAATTTAAAGGATATAAAGACAGATTATGATTTTGATTAAATAAATAAAACATTAAAAATAATCATCGAAATATATGATCAAAAAAATCCCTAATGACCCAAGGTCATAATCCATACGAACCTATATACCTGTCATCAAATAAAACTTAGAATCTGAAAAATTCCAAGCAATCAGCAAAAAATAATTATTTTGTGTATGTTTTGAACCCAAACAACCTATTAGGTAAGAACCCCAAATTCCATTAATTTACCATAATCAAAACCATACATGATAATTCAAAATACTAATTTTAAAATTATTTTTCCATTTCATAATAATAACCAATATCAAATTACTAAATCTTTATACATTTCAATGTACATTTCATTTAAAAAATCACCTATAAAATGTTTCATTTTTTGACCATATAATTATTGGGAGATCCCATTTTATAAACCAATATATAAACAAAAAAATTCAATGATTTTAAAATTATAAAAAAATATTAAAAGAATACATTATCTTTATAGTTGAAATAATTTTATAGTAGAAATTATTTTGATAATTTAAATATACAATGGTAGAATTAAAATTGAGAAATCCAAAGCCAAACACCATGAGAAGCTTTAGTTTTTCTATGACTAGACCTCGTCCTCATATTTTCATACATTTAGTTATCAAACCATACATCTAATTTCCCTACATGAGTCCCTATAGATTATTAAGAGAGAGTTCTACATATAATCTCACCCATATTATCATATTGGTTAGCTATTTTCATGTTATCGAACAACAGATAGCGATGGTGGAACATTTCCTTGAATAATTTTTTTTAGTAATCTTACCTAGGTACACAATTTTCCTATGATATTTTCCTATTTCAATGATATCACATTCTATTAAAAATTATTTCTATTTAGCATATTCAAAAAATACAATTATAATCATTTTATCTTTATAAATAATGGTAGAACAATTTAAACCATTATGAAATCATTAAACACCAATCAAACATAATCTCATGGGCCTTCAGGATAGGGTGTCATGCATTTAAATGATCATTTACAAAAAAAAAATCTGAGAATTACTTCAAAATAAAATTTACGAAACACAATTATTTTAAAAATAATTTTAGAACCAAATTTAAATATAAATATTTATTTTTAAAATGTCACTTTTAACATTATACACTATTAAATAACACACATATATATAAACAGCTTTCAATTCCCTTATTGTCATATTCTCATGTGAATATGTGGACATGTATATACATGTATTTATTTCCATACATATGTTCTGAATCACAAAATATTGTATTAAACACCAATAAAATATATCATAAATAATTAACAAAAGTAAACCACAATTAAACATAATAAAAAAACTCAAATATGGAAATCCAAAAAAAAAATAATCCTTTGAAATCATGTGTCAACCTATGAAATTTCATAAACAACCTGAAATAAATTTGAGACACCAAATTCATTTGTGAAAACTAAAACAGATATTATATCACCCAAAATTGTAATGTATTCATTGAATCCATATAAAAGAATTCCCATATCTATAAGCACCGAATTATAAATAAATTTTATTCCTTTAAAAAATATTGAGTAATATATATCCTAATATTTAATTGAAATTTAATTACATATATAAATTTAAATAAAGGTAATTAGAAACACTGAATAACATGTTGCATATAAAGGAATATAAATATCATGTAAACTACCTAAGGTAGTGCTCGTGAGTGATTGATCGAAAAATGTCAATACAAAGGATTGAAAGAAACATCACACGCCCTAAAAATATGAGAAAGAAAATTATAACCCCAAAACACTTTGGGTTTGTCCTTGGGTGAACATAGAAAAGGGGAGAGAAAAATCATGAAAAAATAGGGAGGAAAAGGAAAGTCGACATAAATGAACATTACAATGATTGGATTCCACTTGAATTCACATAATGTACCATTGGGAATCTTGGATGAAACAATGGAGCGGCACCTCAGTGGTGGAGATGGGATCAGGTGATGACATGAGTGAGGAGGGTGAGGGATAGGGGGCATGAAATATGGGTAAATAATGGGTATGGGATGTTTTTATTTTATTTTATTATTCTTGGTGTATCATATTTTACACATGGATCAACCAAATAGTGAACCAATCATATACCTTTTCATGTTTGCAATAGGTCACCAACATGGTTGTATCAAATGGTTGGACAAACCATTCAGCAACTATGAAATAAATATCTGTAAAATATTGAACCAATTTTTTTGGTAGCAGTATGGTTTTCACTAACCTTGTTCTAAACATGCATTCAGACAAATTTCATAAAATATCGAAGGATAAGTCCTAAAACCCAATATTAAAAATAGAGACCAATAAATAAATAAATTAGTTAAATATGGTTTGAGGTGTGACAAATACCTTAAACATCCAAAAACCAGTATCATAAAACCCTATACCATACCAATATGATTCCATACATCCATGTGAGTAGTCTATTTATTATCTAACATGATGACTAGACATGGCCTCCAGACCCATAACCATGCAAAAAGTAAAAGCACTAAATGATTCCCATTCATGAATCACTAGTAACACATCCATGAAATATCAATGATACTCATCTATATATTTGGTCACACCCTTTCAAAAACTTATGTTCCCCTCCCCACAACAAGTATTTCATTATACATCTCCTCATGAGTAAGCCCAACTGGGTCGAAATATCATGTCATTTAAAAAATAATTCTTAAAGAACAAACTAGGGTAAATTGTACCATGACACCATAATCCACATATGTTGTCAAATTTAATAATTGAGGGCCATGTCCCATTTCCCCAAACTCTCAGGATACCATTATCAAAATAATTTTTTAAATATAGTAGACATAATTCTACACATGACTAATAAATGATTCATAAATCATTAACACCACACACTACCATCACACACTATCTCAATCTCACCTGAACCCAAATGAAATAGAATCACATACCACCCAAATAGAAAACATGAATCACACATCCATGAGTCACACGTTACCAACTCCAAGCTCATGCATTTAAACACTGTCCATTATACATGACATGTAACCCTCATCATTCCAAAAGAAACATTGCTTTCCTATTTAAAATCAAGGAATTTCACCAAATTTTTTTCCAAATAATGATCACCCATCAACCTGTTAATCATTTTGATAATCAAAAGAATCCATCAATGGTCTAACAATTCCACATAAATCATATAATTAAAAAATAGGTTGAGGCATCTTACTGATCATTCCCATTGATACCATATCTTGTCACTCAATCATCTCAATTTCCTTTGATTATGTTGATCAATTAATAACCATCCCCAAATCACACACATGATATCTCATCCTATATATTGATCTCATAATAGAATAATATACCCATAATTCTTGACATGAAGGTGCTAACAATATGATGTTAACCCCTATCTTATGTTACCCTGTAAAATATTAGTCAACTCACCAATATTCTATGCCACATCAAAAGGGCACTAGGATCTCTCTCCAAGACCCAAAATAATAAATCTCACATAGGTCAAAACATATATGGAATAATACATGGACTAGTGTTAGAGGAAACAAGGAAACACACATTTTGATATTACCACTACATGTCTCCCATACAAAAATATTTACATATACCCCTCATGAATTAGATACAATTTCAGTAGCCTATTAAGTCACTAAACCCCACCGATCATATGTTTACAAAACTACCTGATTAACGGTACAATATCATATATACAAATATATTGACATAACGAAATTTACATATCAAAATATGTGTCATGTATACCATAATCACATGGTTTAGAGAATTGAAATGAAACTAAGAATTCATATTGTGAAACACTAAATAGGTTTTTACTATCAAATTAATTAACTAGACCACTTTTCTATCAAGAATTAGTGCCAAAGAATATTGTGAAAAAAAACTACTAGTGGTAACTATACACACCTTACAATACTATGTTCATATTATTCATAAAGTATTATCCCTTTGTAGAATTAAGAATAAATGTCATTTGAGAAAAAAAAATAAGATGATTAAGCTAAGTAGAATATGACTAAATTGTTATCTAAAGAAACATGTTACTATGGTTAGATTAAAAAATAGAACCATCTATATTATGTTATATTAATCAAAAGAATAAACAAATAAGTTATGTGTTCCCTATGTTCTAAAAATTAAGCAAATTCAAATGATTTTTACAATGGTTCATGATCGAAAAACTATATACATCATAAATCCAAAACACATATTTTTTATTATAGGTGAAATACAACAACCATAAAAGTGAAAACCAATAATAGAAATCACATACCCCTAAAAACCAGGTGATTCACTAGAGAAGTCTATCAATGATGAAATTATTGCACATCTCTCTCATTTACTGACACATTACAATATCACATGTATAACATTTCTCTATATAGTAGGATAAAAAATCCTTTATTGAACATTTTCATTTGATGTTTCACCTTTCTGATAAACTATTAATTTATGTAGAGGTCCTCGATTTGAAATTACATGTTCCAACCTATTCCCCCATATGATTTTGAATAGTATTTATGGTTTAGGGTTGTATATGAGGATACTATAACTCCATATTAGAGTAATACATAGTGTTGAATAACTAAATAGTATATATCACTAATAAAAAATCAGAGTACAATGAATTAAAAAACCAAAATCATAAATTTTAAATGAATGCAGAAGTATACAATAATATAGGATCACGATCATTATAGAATACATCTATATGGATCACTAAACTTGAATATCACCAATAAAAGATAAATAAATGAAAAAATACATATATTATCTACTTCGATTCATGATCCTTACATCATCCCAGTCTCAAAACCCATAAGAGATATCTTTCTTGATAAAAAAATCCTCTTCCATAACAAAATATTTTGTTGGCAATATATTATTTGTAACGCAAGTGAAATAGACATCCAGGAATGGTGTGAGTAGAATGCAGTTGGTCACCACCAACATAGACCCAACAATAACAAGTAAATATAGTTTATGAATTGGTGAAATGATTAGATAAATAAATAATTGAAATTTAGTGATATAAATAAATAAATAATTCAATCATAAGGTTTTAAGGTTTTACGTGGGATAAACTATTGTAATGTTTTACTGTTGATGTGTCCTGTAGCAAATGACAAAAACATTCCAAATAATATCGGACTCAACAGTTGAATACAACGATGCTATACTAGGAAATCAAAAAGTATCATCAGGAATAATTTGTTTCCTATTAAGTAATCCATTGTAATCCTTATAGACCTAGTTTTTAAATGCTATGTATCCTTGGTATTTCATCATAATATGAATGAAATTTGAATCATATGCATCATAGGAATTCTATACATTCATAATCTGAATCCAAGTTTATTTCCTATGGAAATATAAATTTATTTACATCAATCTTAATCCTATGGTATTTCCAATGGAATTATAAATAGATAAAAATAAATCCAAATCCAAGGGTATTACCCATGTAATTCTAAATATACACAGAATAGGATAAATCTTAGTGGATTTCCTATGTTATTCTAAATTGATTGGTATTTTTCCAAATCCAAGGTGATTTTATATGGAAATTGATATTGGAATAATAATTGAATCCCTTGTAAGAAAATAGGAATTATATATTCAATTAGTAATATAATATTCCTAGGTGTTATCCTAGATAGTAGATATATCATATATATTTTATTGGAAAAAATATTCCTCCTACATATAACTACAATAATCAATAACATGGTATGTCCATTCACCCAAACCCATCACACATAATTAGTGATGGCCCCTCAATTTCCCAATCTAACCTTATTATTAGGAACATGTCAGTCTGACATAATCAATTAATGTACTAAGGTGAAACTCTATATAAACACAGCCCCTTCCCACTCTAATTCTCGTGAGGGTTACATAACATGGATGCACCCACCAAGACCCCTAATAAAATACATATCTTGATAGATATTTACATTTTCCTCTATCTTATTTATAATTCCTATGGTCCAATCACTTAAATTAGATGATATATCATCTCTTATTATTTCCCTAATAACATTACAACCTCAATAAACTTATTGTAAAATCCATACTTGCAATATTAGATAGATATTGAATTAAACACATGTCATTTCATAAAATTCCAATAACCAATGGTGGTAAAAACCAATTATCACATGCATAATATAAAATTCATAATCCAAATGGGTGGTCCCAAGGGACCAAATACAATATTTAAGAAGCTATCTATTTTTAAAACACATGTAGATAGATTTCTCATAATCTCATATAAGCACCATATCAACTTACAAGACTTTATATCAATCCATAAGATCCAAATTACTTAATTATTTTAATTAATAATTAATTAAACAAATTATAATAAATATTTTAATTTATCCCCCATATGAATAAAATTATAATAACTAACTGGATAACCACATCACACTGAAATGATGATAAACCATTCATGGAAGGATCATGGTGTAATTAGGACATCATCTTGAAAAAAAACCTTACATGCTACACCAATTTGATTGGAATTTCCATTTTATTCAGGAAAAAATGATATCAAAATTTAGAAAATTATGTACTTCAGACAAAATGGAATGCAACATCATGCAGACATCATCTCAAGATGTTCTTTAGTTATTCCATATGAAATCCACATCAAGTAGGATAATTTCTCATGTTTTTCGATGGAAATGTTCATAAAACCTACTATAAATTCATCTAATATTAGAAATTAATGATTGTGAAAATGGATACTGAAAATATAAGAAGAAAACTGACCTCAAATCACTAAAATATGGCACAAAAAATAGCCTTTATATACTGTTGAATGAAGGAGAAAAGACATTTATCTCAATTGGATAATAATGCATGTTAGGAAGAATTTAAAGGTGTGCTTTGGATTAAAGACCAAGGTGGAAGAAAATTAAGATAACTTTAATTTAATTCAAAAGGATGCTCAATTCTGTGGTATGTTTTTCCAAGACGTTCACCAATCATGTAATTCACATTATCTCAATCACTCGGCCTAACATGGGGGGCAGTATGGATTTCCATACCATACACCAATAGTGAAAAATTACATTGAACTTATATTTTAGAATTTACCATGTTTCTATATTACCATGGAACACATCCCTTTATAAATCCACCACTCTTATTTTTACCTATAATTTTCATATATTACCCTTAACCACATGAACCAACATTTAATTAACAAAAATAAGTGGAAACATCCCCAAATTTGAAGTACCATATTTTTCCCACAAATCCTAAACACTAAATCATCCACTTGGGTAAAAACCATTCAAAAAATATTATACTCCTACCCAATGCTCAAAAGTTCAATATAAGGACCCATGAAACCATCTGAGCATTGATCGACATATAAGAACATATCTTTAAGATGTTCCATCTCTCAAAACTCCAATAAAAATCTTGGTTCTCAAATAAAATCCTACTTTATAAATCAAAAATCAAAATATCTACATAAATTCATAACATAAAAATTGTATAGGTTTTATAATCCACAACTCTTATCTATGAATTCATCCTATAACATCCATTAATTCCACATCAAGATGAATTCATATATACATTTAAAATCACCTTGTTGCTTCTGGATACATTTCATCTTTTATCTATTTGTTGTCAGTAGTACTCTAAGAAGGATTCATAACATTTCATATATTCAAACATAAACTCATATCAACAATAATCAAATTTATTTACCATAACATTACTCTTAGACACCATTTCTTCAATCATCTAGAGACATTTCGTGATTATCTTATAGAAGTATGTTTAAACTCTGCCAATATTTCGAGATGTTATCTTCTGAAATAATATCTCAAAAAATCATATAGAAAGATATATATTCTAATTAAATATTTATTTTCTTACTAGTTGATTTACCAACTATAGATTTCTTGAATAAAAAATATTTCCATCCAATATAACACATCATTTAAACAATTTAGTTCCTGTCTTAGCCTCCTATATTGTAAAATTTATCAATAAAAAATGTATGTTAAAGTCAACGATTTCACTTATTGATATTAAATTACAAGGTTCAATATTTTAGTAAAAATTAATCTTCTCATGATTCATTCACATATAATATTTATTATATTATACACTTCATAAATTTCAATATCATAGACTTCAAATCTCAAAACTATACCCGCTTTAACTTTTAGTCAATACAACTTCTACTTCATCTATTAGAATACACATTTTAATAATTAGGCGGAGGTATCATTCATAATATCCAAATTATCTTTATGTGATAAAACATATTTTCCTTTACACTTTTCCAACATCAATAACATGAAATATCCATTAATATTCTTCACATTTAAATTCCACTCAACATCTTATGTTTTGATAGTACCTTTATGAAACATATAGGCATGTTATTATAATTTTTTACATCTCCCATATTATTTATGATATTGCATTAGGTTTCTCTTATTTGCGATCCTATTATAACGCTCAACATATTCATCTAATATGTTTTTCACAAAACTAATTCTCTTGTTTCTTTATAAATTTAATTTAATTTATTAATACATTATGAATTTTCTAAAATTAATATTTATGGATTTATTTCATCTATCCAAGATATTGATTTTCCTTCCATAAAGAAGAATATTTTATTGGGAGTGACTCTTTCTTTTAATTTAATATTCATTATATTATGTTTTTTTAATTACTTTAATTTACAAGCCAAGGAAGACTTACATTATTTATTCCTTTTATTTTTATTCATTATTTTTGTCTTCTTATATTAATATAAACCTAATATGGCTTTTTTATAGTAAAGTAACAATTATTTTGTTTGGGTTAGTTGAACCAAGTAGGGCTTCTCCAAATTAACATTTTTTCGCATTAATATAGGAAAATTTTTTCTTTGAATAAATGATTTGATAAACAAGCCTCTTATATCTACGTTTATAAAATTTTCACAACACCGATGAAAACTAAAAAATATAGATTTCATGGTTTTTTATGAAATCTATATTACAGAAGCGTATTCTAATTTTTTGAAAAATATTCATCCTTTTGAACAACTTTTATGTAACTCATACTTGCCTTTATTCTTTCTCCTCCATTACTTAAATGGTGGGTTTATCAGTATTTCTATTTTCACACTTAAATTCGTAATTTCATATATAATACATACTACCCATAGAACCAGAATTAGTAATTAATAATTTTCTATAAATATGGGTAACCTTATTTCATGATTATATATTAGATTTAATGTAATTTTATTTAAATATATTATTTCCATAATTTATTATTCTTTTTAGATATAAGAGTAATTTTAGTAAATTTTTTTGTAACACATATTCTTGCACCATATTAGTATATTTCTCATTGAATATCTTTTAGTATTTTTAGATTCACATAAAGTTCAAATCATTTTTAATTGATGTATTTTTTCCAAAATTCAAAAAAATTTATTATTTCATCCAATTATTTCCTCATATTTTAAATTTAATATTTAAGAAACATATACATATATTTTAAGGAGTTATATATATATGCCATTTTCTCAATCCTTTCCTTTAAGTAGATAATTATTAACATCTAATATTGATGTATGTATTATATTAAGTGCATGAATCTCTTCAATAAAAATATTCTAAAACAAAAACTTCTCATAGTCACTCATTTTAAATTCATTTTTAATAAGGTAAAACGTTTCATTTCACAATGTTGTGTGTTATTCTACATCTTCAATGATATTAGTTATATTGTTACACATTTAAATCATTATATACAATATATTCACCCTTCCATCAGATTTATGATCCATTGTAGTTTTATCATCCTAATGTCAACTAATAAATGAAAATATATAAGTGAATACCTCAATGAAGACATTTTCCAAATAATCTTTATCACCAAAACATAGTTCATTAATAGATTCAAAAAACACATAATTAATACAAATAAACAAAAATAATTTTAATGGATCACAGTCATAAAATTCATCAGAACAACTATAAGTATAGTTTCCATTTGGTAGTAAAGGATCTTCTTTATACTAATTAACATAATTAATAATCCTTACCTTATGATCAACCTAATTCCTCCTATTTTAAATATCCCTCTTCAAAACATCTTTGTTGATATTAACAGGAATAATTTTATAGAATTTCTTTGTGGCATCCTTCTAAAATCATAAAATCCCAATTTCATGTATAATGGTTGATAAGAAATAGTGAGAAAAATTGAGATCCCAATAAATGGAAACATACGCTTTTATAAAAAATGAGATAAACTCCTCAATTATAGATATTTTTTTGTAGCTATTATGTTTATAAAATCATTTATTTTTTTCTACATTCTCCCCCATAAATTTCATCACATTTAATTCCCTACAAAACAAAAACTAACAGAATATATGTGGAAAAAATGTGGTGTAATTTTCCACCCTTAATTATAGAAATAAGTCTATGTTATTTTTCTCAATCAAAAAAAATATTTAAAATACCTTCCAAACCAATGATAACTCTTCATTCATTCTATATATTTTATTTATTTTTTATTCTCGAATATCATTATGATTAATTAACTACATTGACATACATTAAAATTCCATTTGTTTAAAAATTTATTTTCTAGTTATTATGTTAAGGAAAATGAATTATTATGAGTTTCACCCTTATACCATTACTTTTAAAACTACATTATAAAGCTATCTTCTGTATAAAAAATATCTTACATTCCAATGACAGATAAATTCTTTTGTCAATTTTCACATACAACTCCTACCCGACTAAAATAAACAAAAAAATATAGGGTATTATCATATCATCCAAATATGTATATGCATTCAACTGTAATCATTTTAATGTAATTCCACTTATATCTATGAAGATTCATCCAAACTTCACCTCGAAATTACCATCAGTGCATCATACAAGTAATTAATTATTAGCTTCACAACTGTGCTTACAACATTAATATAGGATTATTTCTTTATCCATATGTAGTCAGTAATAATGTTATAAAACTAAAATACTTATACTAAATTCCCACTAATGATCATAATAATATTAAATGTAAATATGCTCAATTTCACTATAAGAAATCACTATATATTCTTTAATTTGGAAAAAATAAATGAGTATCTTCCTGAAATATGTAAAAAGTCAATATGAACCTCAAAATGTTAACTTCCAAACTGTTATACTTTATAACTCTTATTGGTAGATCCTTCTTCTCCATAAATCTTCATTTTTAACCATTCACTTTACCAACTATTGTTTTCTTCAGTCCCATGTATTGATAACAAATAAAACACTTCATCACCATAATCTATTAGGTTCTTCATAGTATATTGAAATTAAAATTTCATTGTTGTGGTATTGTGATAGAAATGTAAATGTATTAATGTTACATATGTTTGATATTGACAAAGGTTGAGGTTCATGATTAAAAATGATATATAAGAGGTCACATGTTTTTCAAATCCACGAGTTTGACATTGATGAGATGTAATAAATGTGTTTGGATATACCTTGAGTTTAGCTATATTAAGGGGTAATATGCTTGTTTAACTATGATTTAATCTAATGTAAATAAATGGTATTCACTTGTATTTCATAATTTTAGTAAAGAAGGTAATGAGGTGGCTAGGTATGCACTTAATTATAATTTTCATGTTTTGTATTAAAATTTCAAATTCATCATTTAATATTAAATGATATATATACATATGATATGTTTTGGGTCACTAATGATATCTTATTGAGATTATTATCATTCTATGTATGAAAAAAACATGTGTACAATCATACTTCACTGTTCATGATGTAGAAAATGGTAAAGACCTTGTATAGATTTTAGTTGGTGGTTAAGAACATTTTAATGATTTAAAGAGGTATTGAAGGTTATGTATTACGAAAATTTAATATATTTTATCTTTGTAAATTCTATTTTACTTTACATTAATATATGTAACTAGGTTTTATGATGTACAATATTTAGTTATATGATAAATTTGAAATTATTGGCAATATTAATAGATTTATTTGATGGTTTTGGGTTATTTTTTCTAATATATTTGGATATTTCATTTACAACAACAATATTTCATCTATGTTGATCAATTAAAAGGTATATATCTCTATAAGTGATTTGTTAGACCATTATCTCTCTTTATAAGATTATTGTGCTCATGGAGTTACCCTGATGCCTTATGGTAATCTTCATCAATTAAATATTCATGCTAGGGTTGGATGTTAGAGAGGGTATCAACATAATCATGACAATTTATTCTTAAAGAAAATAATTTTTTATCAAATCGATGATAATATATTATTGTATTTGGTGGCCTAAAATAAATTACTAGGTACTTTCTATTACCTATATATCAAATAAAAATTATTTTAATATGTTTCATAACATAATATTAGTGTTTGTATGCTTGGAAAATGTAAAAATTTCATTAGAGTATGGAATAATAAGTTAATAAATTATCTATGTTATAATTTGAACCTTAAAGTAATATTTTGATATTATTAAAGACATATTCTATATCTAGATAAAATCATTCAATTAATACATAAAATATAATTGGATATCAGTGTTGGGGTCTTATAAGACACTAAGTCTTCTTCATAGGAATTTTACACTTGCTAATATATAAGAGAGGTGGTTATGATAATAATCCCTCCAATATGAATTCCAATTGTTATATGTAATATTAAATGTTTATATATGTTGATGTGTGTATTAGTCCACAGACATGAAATTATTATTAATGTATATCATGAAGTTTGTGTTTTTTGTATTGATGAAAACCATTAGGACATATTATTATGGTGTGGTATGATATATTGGATTCATCATAGTAATATGATATTAATGAATATGTCAATAAATGTTTTTTATCTATTGATTCAATGCATGTAGATATATTTGACCCTTTGATTGTAATGAATTTTTATAATTATGTTCACAACCATGTAATTTTATTGATGTCTTCATTTCAAGATGTAAAAGAATGATATCTCAAGAATATAGGTTGATGACACATGTAATGAAACCTATATGATAACATATTAAGAAAAAGGGAGTGTATTAAACTAAAAAAGTCTTTAGGAGGTTTTTTCTATTGTGACATTAACATCTATCTCAATAGGTTCCTTGGTGTACTACTTGAGGTAGTTATTGGACATTTTCCTTGTTCGACTAAGGACATTAAAAAGAGGTATAACAGGTCACACACTAACTATATCTTGAACCTCTATTATGTTATATTTGAATTTAATATTTCAATATATATTATTATCATGTTCAATTGGATAATAATTATTCAGTTTCTTTTGTTCAAATAAATTTAATCATCTATTATTCAAAATATAATATATGTGAGATAAATTTTTAAAAAATATTTATTCAATGGTTAAAGAATATAATATTTTTTAATGAATTAATAATAGAATAATGTTTCTTATTTATCAATATATTTATTAATAAATTTTTGATAAATTCTGGAGAGGATTCCTAGAAAGGGTTACATGTCAAAAATAAATGACATATATCATTAATATCATATAATTGAATATTAATTTATTTATGAAATGATAATTATATATCAATGAGTTTTTCAATCATTAAAGAAATAATAATTATATTATTAGTAATATTATTCAACAAGAGGCTTATTTTTTATTGAGATATTTCTTGGTCCCTTTGTTTAATAACTAATTCTCTTGACTAGATATGTAAACCAATTTATATTAGTTTTTGAGAAATAGATAATTTTGTGAATAATTAATTATCTTGATAATTCCCTCAAAATATTGAGAAAAAAATTGAATGGTTCCCAGAATAATAAGGGATAATATTTTTTCCCATCTGAAGTTTAAGAGAACTAAATATATTCCAATATTTTGGGAAAGGATTCTTATTTTTATCAAGGATAAAATTCATATGTGGTTAATATTGTGTATGCAAACCCTTGAAAATTATATGATGACAAGTATAGGATTTTTTAACAAGTGTGGATACCACTAGAGGGATTATTTCCTTGGATCCTTCATCAAAATGTTGGTATAACACTAGTGGTCCATTTATAAAATAATGATAAAATAATTCCCAGAAAAGGTAATTCATTTAAATATAAGTTAATTATAATCTATATGTGAAAAGAAATTGTCTCAAATCTTCTTAGGTTGTGTTTTTCCAATTCTGAGGATTTATCCAAATAAATCAATAAAAAATAAACATTTTTATTCATGATACAAACCCTTTTCACTATAACCTAGAAACATCAAGTGGTATCAGAATGGTCATATATTAATTTATAATTATTTATTATTCAACGATCAAATTGAATTTTATTGGTCAGTTTTTGATTTTTTAATTTTCATTCATAATATAAAATTAAAAATATATTGAATGTTTAGTTTTATATGTACATGAATAGTAAAAAAATTAGATGATAGTAATTCAAAGATCCCAATCATATATGATGGACATTATATGAAGATGACATATATACAAAACATGTAACTCAAAAGTACAAAAAGTGTAGACATTGTAAATGTCACTAGGATGAGTCAATCTAATCACCACCTATCATGTTGAAGAGTAGTACATGGAATAATTAAAAAACCATTCATTTACAATATAGATGGTATGTGGGTTTATAAAGTTCATTGATTTTAGCTTGTGGGTAGACTATGTAACTCAATATAGTTAGGCCTTGCATGAATCGTAGAATCCATGTGGTCAATATACATGAAATGTATTTTTCACAATTTGCATTGACTGATAGTCATGAAACATGAGGAAATGTAATAATAGAGCACTTAAATAGACTAAAAATTATGTAACACATAAATTTCCACATTGAATACAATTTGACTCTCAAGGCATGTAGTTAAGATTACTAGAGATTGGAGTATATGACGTCTACTGAGTTTTAAAATCCATGTAACTCATACATATTCACACAGATATCACATTGATATAAGTTTTACTTTGGGAATTATTAATATAGAATAAATACTAAATATAGAATTAAAACAAAACTACAAGATGTTTAGCTAGTGTGCATACCGTATACTAGGGTTTTCATAGGAATAACATGCTGAGTAATTTTTTTATGGTCATTTATAAATAAATTCTTAAATTAATTATTTTACACATTATTATAAAACTACATGATCTATATAGTCATCAAACATGAAGTGTACTTCACAATAATTTATTTCAGTTAATGATGTGTATATTAATGGAATTATTTTCATACATAAACACAATTATGACTATGTGGCATGGCACAAAAAACAACCCACTGTGTATATCTTTACACATAGTGTGTGCTACATTTTATGTACATAAAAAATACAAGATGGATACCATACATAGTATAGTCACATGACATAAAAGTGATAGTACATACCATGTAAATGTTAAGGGAACTTAAATCTTCCATATATTTTATGTTGTGTCAGATTCAAGATTGAATTTAATAGAAACAAAAGGGGTACACATCATATGACCTATAATCACAAACAGTGTATGAATTATATTTAAAATAAATTAATTAATTTATGTTATTTTAAATTATAGTGTAAAAGTTTTTTCAATAAAATTTTGTTGAATAATTGAGAATAATTAATTAGATAATTAATAATTAATTAATTTCTCAATTCCATAATTTTATCATAATTAATAATGTATTGAAATAAATTATAGATAGTTATAATTCATCATTGTTAATTGAATTGATGATCAAGAGATTGACTAAAAAATCAATGTGATAGGTTTATTTTAGTTTAATTTTTAGTGTATGCTTTTATTTGATAATTATTATCAAATTATAATGAAGAATGTTCAGGAATACCCTTTCATTTATTTTGTAATGGCATGATTTCTCATAGTTACTTTTATGTGACAAAAAATACTTGGCTTCCCTAACCGGTGTGTGAGTAAAATGTAACATCCCGGTTCTGGAAGCCACCCAGAGGCACCCCATACCCGGTTGGTCACATGGCCTCAAGCACATTTCCCTGAATTCTAGAGGCTGCTGACTAATAGTGAGGGCATTGGGTGTGATAGTGGGGAAACTATGCCCTCATTGGTAGAGTACACAGTGGAGGTACACAAATACATACAATAGCGGAATCCGTAAATATCACACAACAGTAACAATGGATGAATGATAAAAGGAAAAAATTGGAGAAGATATATATATATATAAATGATGCATGATGCATATATGTCTAGGAAAACAACCAAACAAGTCACAATGCTGGAATACGACAGTGCTAAACCAAATTGAAAAAGAAAGTAGATGAACTCCTCAGCATCGTAAGCCACGACATGGTCCCATGCTCTCCAGCTCCACAACAATCAAGAACCTGAAGTCGAAGGATGCTCTCCATTATCTATACCTAAAATGATATAATCTATTTGGGCCCAAAATCATGACACAAACAGAGTGTGAGAAAAAATCCCAGTAGGTCACAACCCGAAGATATGGGCCTAACAATCAGTGAATATATGGAAGGTAAAAGTACAGATAGCAGTAAACAGAAAAGTGCTTACCTGCAAACAATCCACAGTTCCTAGCATATAATTTACAAAAAGTAAGCAGACACTAAATCAAGTAGAACAGACAGGTAACCATATGGGTAGTTTTCACACCCTAACTACTATGGTTCAACCAACAAGTACTTGCAACCCTCTGGGAGGTGCACACAGTCTCACCCATCTGTTTCAGCTAAAGAATAGACTCTCTGGGAAATCACTCACCGTCAATTCCCCCTATAGTCTCGTATCGTACTAAGGGCGCTCTGGGGAAGCACTCAACATCTCATTCCCCCTATGGCCCACGTTGAGGAACTACAGACAGTCTGAGGAACCACTCAACATCAATTCCCCAAGTGGTCTCGCATCGTATTACAAAGACAGTCTGGAGAAGCCCTTACGTCCATTCTCCTTAGGGTCTACTACACTAGGTTCCCACATCCTTGTGTAAAATCAGCAAGTATCTCATTGCGTAATGGTCAATGTAACATCAAGAACTACTAGGATAGCATTCTAAAGCATCTCAGCATGAAAGAACAACAGTCACACCATCCTATGATACTAGGCATGGGAAAACAACATCATTCAGAAGGAAACTGGACCCAATAGTCCAGAAAAGAAAAAACAAGCATAGAAAACACTTCCAAAGCATAACAATCCGCCCAAAAAACAATCAAAATCATCTACTCGAGCATACAAGAAAAGAAGAAAACCAATAGGGATAAAATGGTAAACAAGCAACACACCGTTCAAGGGTATTGGTGGAATTTTCACAAAATACTGAAAGACATTCTACATAAAGGAACAAACCACCTACCTTGATGTTAGGAGATTGATTTAATTGAACCACAGGGCTTGAATCGCCTTAGAATGTCGAATATCTATAAAACTGTATAAAAAGTTCATCCCAGGATAACTTGGAAAAGAGGAGGAATTGGAAAACGATGCTCTGGAAGAAGGAAAAGCTTACCGTTGTGATTCTAACACACCCAAAGGTGTTAGAATCGGAGAAATAATAGAGGCTAGGTGGCTCGTCTAACATCTGTGGACTTACCCTCGCTCTTAGAGGAACCAAAGAAAAAAAGAAGTCGATTCTGGTGATTAGACGTGACCCCGGTGTGTTTAATGAAAAAAGAAGGTACACAGCTTGTACTTTTGGTGTACACAGCGTGTACTCGCATTTTCTGTACTCCTCTTTAGGTGGCCTCCAAGTCACCCCTACATGGCCATCTGTGTGGCCATGACATGGCCAGCACATGGGTTCCAGTGGCATCGAAGTACACATCATGTACTCATAAAGTACATGGCATGTACTTTGAAAAATTCCATATTTTCCTCTTTTCCTGAAAAACAACCAGAAAATGAAAAACATAACTGAAAAGTAGATCTGGGTTCCTACGAACTTCCCCCTTAATGAAATTTGTCCTGAAATTTCCTTTCCCCAGCGTAGAAGAAGAAAACCTAAACAACTCCAGCCATTGCGATCGTACATCGGCCTCCTTCTCCCAAGTATCGTCTTGTACTCACTCGTGCTGCCATAACACTCATACCAGAGGAACAGACAGGCAACAGAGAACCTTCGTACTACGATCGAAAATATGGATAGGATGCTCCTTGAAAGATGCATCCACCTCCAACCCATATTCCTTGGGTTGGAAAGCTTGAGATGAGTCTGAAAAGTAACGTTGGAGTTGAGAAACATGAAAAACGTTGTGAATAGCATGGTACCTATGAGGTAACTACAATCGATAGGCAACCGTCCCAACTCCCTCCAACACCTCAAACGGTCCGACGTACCTCGGTGAAAGCTTACCATGTCTCATAATCCTCCTGTGCCCCAACCTCAGTGTGACACACATGAAAACCTGATCCCAGACCTCAAACTCCAGAGGTTGTCTCCGTTAATCAACAAAAGACTTCTGACGGGACTGTGTAGTAGCCATCCTCTTCCGAATCAACTCTATCTATTATATAGTCTCCTGAACAAGACGAGGTCCCAACAAAGCTGCCTCTCCAACCTCCATCCAACATAAAGGTGACTGGCATGGCCTACCGTAAAAAGCCTCATATGGTGAAATCTAAATAGTTTCTTGAATACTATTATTATGGGCAAACTCCACAAGAGGTATGTGCATCTCCCAAGAACCTATAATGTCTGTAATGAAATCTTGGAGCTTGTCCTCAAGCTCTTAAATTATACACTCGAATTGGTCATCTGTCTGGGGATGGTAAGATATACTCAAAAATACATGTGTACCCAAAGCATTCTGAATCCCCTGCAAGACCTGAGATGTAAAACGTGCATCCCTGTCTGAAACGATGGAGTGTGGAACTCCATGCATAAATACAATATATCTGATATACAAACATCCCTGATCATCATCCCTGAAGGCCTCCTTGATCGGAATGAACTGAGAAACCTTCGTAAGTTTGTCGATGACAACCCAAAAAACATCATTCCTTTGAGGAGACCTCAAGAAACCAGTCACGAAGTCCATCGTGATATCGTTCCACTTCCCCTCTGGAATGGGTAACTGGTGTTAAAGACATGCTGGTCGTTGATGCTCCGATTTCACATGCTGACAAGTGGTACACCTCATGATGAAACCAGCAATATCCATCTTCATTCTTGGCCACTAATACTGGCAGTGTAGATCACGATACATCTTGGTGATACCAGGATGAACTACCCAAACTGAGGAATTAAAATCCTGCATCAGATCCTCGCCTAAATCTTCTGGCACCCAAACACGCCCCTGGAAACACAAAATCTCATCGTCGCCTATGGTCCATCTATGAATAGCGTCCTCTCCAGACACACTCTCCCATAGAACTAGGCCTTCAGAATCTGATAGCTACCTCATTTGAACTTGATCAGGAAGCGTAGAGGTAACAACTACAGAAGAAAGGAAAGTATGCCCCTATCTTTCATGCACCTCCAAATTCATCTCAAAGAACATATCCATAAGTTTCCACTCACTACTAGCCTACTGAACTGCCTGTATCTGAGTCCACCTACTCAACACATCAGCCACTACGTTGCCTTTCCCCTGAATATAGGAAATCTTAAAGTCGAAACACTGGATATACTCAACCCACCTTCTCTACCTCAAATTCATATCACGTTGCGTGAATATGTACTTGAGACTCTTGTGGTCAGTGAAAACCAATAGGTTCTCTCCTAGAAGATAATTTATCCAATAGCGTAAGGCATGAACAACATGTTCCAACTCCTGATTGTGTGTTGGGTAGTTCCTCTCGTGTGGCCTCAATTGTCAAGACCCGTATGCAAAGACTCCTTCTCCCTACATAAGCACAACTCCTAGACCAAAAACAAAAGCATCAAAGTATATGGTATAGCTCTTTCCTGGATCTGGAAATACTAGTATCGGTGTTGAAGTCAGCCTCCCTTTCATCTCCTGAAAGGATGACTCATTAGAATCTAACCAGAAGAACTTCACACCCTTCTTAGCCAGACCCGTCTGTAGTGCTGCTAAGCATGAAAAGTCATGTATGAAACATCTGTAGTATCCAGTCACCCCTTGTAAAATATTCCCCTCAATGAAATTCTTCGGCTAATCCCAGGAAACTACTGCTCTCACTTTATCTGGTTCTATTGATACTCCTATCTATGAGATTACATGACCGAAGAAGTGAATCTGGTCCATCCAAAAATGGAATTTCGAGAGCATAGCATATATCTGATGCTCTCTCAGTGTACTGAGAATGATATAAAGATGTGTGGCATGGTCATGTTGAGTGTGAGAGTAAAACAAGATATTTTCCATGAAAACCACCATGAAGGAATCCATGTATGGATGGAACACTTGGTTCATCAGTGCCATAAAAACTGCTGGAGAATTCGTGAGACCGAACGGCATAACCGTATACTCGTATAGACCATACCTTCTTCTAAATTATTTGGGAGGTATATCAGATGGTCTAACATGCAACTAGTAGTAACCGGACCTCAAGAAGTTCTTTGAGAACACCTGGGATCCTTGAAGCTTATCAAAGAGGTCATTAATCCTCATCAAGGGATATCGGTTCTTGATGGCCAACTGGTTCAACATCCGATAACACACACAAAGCCCGAGGGTGTCGTCTTCCTTCTTCACAAACAAGACAGGTGAATCCCAAGGAGAAGTACTAGGGCGGATGAAACCATTGGCCTGAAACTCCTCCAACTACTTCTTGAGCTCCTGCAACTCAGGTGTAGCCATCCTATAAGGAGGAATGGACACCAGTGCCGCTCCTGGAACGAGCTCAATAGAAAAGTATACATCACGCTTTAGAGGAAAACCTGAAAATTCCTTAGGAAATACATCAATGAAATGATCCTCTAATAGAGGAATGAGTAACTATGAAGTCTACTGGTCATATAGATATAGACTGGAAATCTAAGCTATAAATCCACCTAGCCCATGATGCTCTGGTCCTGCTCTACCCTCTTGGACATCCCACTCACCTCGATGAAGAAAAGATCCACCCTCTGGTGATATGAAACTCACCCTCCGGTGATAACAGTAGACGAATGCCTGGAAGGGAACTAGCCAGTCCATCCTGAGAATGACATCATAGCATGTAATCTCTACGAAATAGAGATCCCATAGAAAGTGATACCCAGCCACCTTAAGAGGGAAATCTTTCACTGATGTACACTAGCCTTACTAGTTCTTAGCGGCAGGTCTAGAGTCCAAGTATCAGAATAGGAAAAGATGCAGAGCCCATGTCTCTCCAGAACAGAAACAAAGATAGAACTATGGGAAGCCCATGTATCGAAAAGAGAAGAAGATAAAACTGAGGCTACTAAGTTCATACCTCAAACTGTAGAGGGTCCGGGATCCTGCTCCTACTGGGTCTACTCCACTACAAAAGCCTAACCTATACCACAGCCCTGTGACCCTACCTGACCAATCTGAGCTGATCCACCCTGATATCACTGAAAGACCCGTGACTGACCAACACAGCCTCGACCTCCCCCTCATCCCGAACAGTAGGAAGAACTCTAATTCCAAGACTGGTGAGAAACTGGTGGTACTACTCCTAAATGAGGTGTCATGGATGAACCCTTATCACCAGCTGCTGGTGAGAAAACCAAACAGAAGCACTGAAGGTGGCCCATCTTTCCTCAAGATCGGCCCTCCACTGGGACTCTTCGGCACTACGGCCTCGTATGCCCAACCCTTCCACTCTAGTAGCATACCACCTGGAAACCTGAAGATGTGTCTCGCTACCTCGGATCATCGTGCGTAGACTCCCAACGGAACATCCTGATGTCAGCTGGTAAAGCACTATCTCTAGAAGTGGAACTGCCCTGGCTCTCAGCTCCAGAATCTCTCAGATTGCGCTTCTCAATTAGTACCTGGTTGACAATGAAAGCGATGGAAGTCAACCTGAAGATATTCACCTTTGATCATATCTCCCATCTGAGACCATCCACAAAATTCCTTTCCAAGAACAATCCATCTCCGCCGTGTAGGGGTTTGAAGCACTGATGCTCGGTGAAACGAGAGGAATACTCCATGATCGAAAGAGTACTGTACTCCATACTCATAAACACACAGGCTCGGTTGGCCCTCAGGGTCTCCGGATAGAAGTTGTCATAAAAGATGTGCTGAAACTCCTCCCATGCCATAACATGATGATGACCCACCTGTGAGATCATGTCCCACCACCACTTGGAGGAGTCTTGTTGCATATAGGTAGCGAGATTGACCCACCTCTCTATAGGCGTCTCCAGATTCTCGAAGATTTTCATCATGGATTCTAGCCATGACTCTGTTGCCTGAGGTCCTCCTTCCCTTGAGAAGGTGGAAGGATTCTGCTACTGGAAAACCCATGTCAAGTCTACCATAGTTGAGGCAGGAGGCAGAGCTCCCTAGAAGGTCTGAATTAGCCTAAAAAATCCTTCCCTAAACTAGGCATCGGTGCTTGCAACCGGTATCACTGTTGGTGCTATGGTTGGCACAACATGAGGATATGCGGGAAGTCCCTGATCGGAAATATTCGGCGTCTGATCACCGCCT
Source organism: Viscum album (assembly GCA_963277665.1). Classification (NCBI taxonomy): domain Eukaryota; kingdom Viridiplantae; phylum Streptophyta; class Magnoliopsida; order Santalales; family Viscaceae; genus Viscum; species Viscum album. Next base: position 1,037,980,027 of record OY728123.1, on the reverse strand, counting down.
AGAAACTGGTGTGCAACCGAAGGACGTCTCGGTGCCATGACTCTGCAAGGTCAAACACACATTTTAGATCATCTTTTCAAGGACTGAGAACTAGGAGAATAAGAAGGGAATAGGGGAAATAACACATTCAAAATTTACAAAGCATGACTACACGGTGTGTATAATGACTAAACAATGTGTTCACTTAATTCATTTACATGGGCATGTACTTTTTCCAAAACTGGTCGTGTAACACACTAAACACACTGCATGTTATCTTAACACACGGTGTGTACCCGAATCCTCTTCCCCTTCCCATGTCCTTCTACACGGTTAAGCCACACGACTCTCCTAAGACAAAACTACATGGTTTGTTCAAGGTAAACACTGAGTGTACTCAACAAGCTTCACCTGGCCCATGTTGTTAGTGACACGACCTTTGTACCCAGGTCACACTACACAGAGTTTTCTAGGTGGAAATGGCATGTATGAGAAGGATGGCACTGACCTGTGTTGTTCATGACACAGTCGGGCATCTGGGTAAGACTACACGGCATGTTCAAGGTGGACACAGTGTGTATAAGAAGATACTCCACCAACCGTGTTGTTAACTACACGGCTAGAATCCGTTGATTACACTACACGACATCCACAACCCGTACACATAAAGTTCCCAAAAGTTTTTCCCTATCCCGTGTCTCTTCCCACATGACCTATGACATTGTTTAGAGACTACACGATGTCTACATAAGTACACGACATTTACTTTTGAAAAAATATTTCTTCTCAAAGAGAAGAACACATGGCATGTAGTCAAAACTACACGGCATGTATTCGGGGGTTTTCTGGATAGTTAGCCTCAAAATCTACTCAGGAGCCCAGAAAACACTGAAACAAACACAGAAGGTGCCAAATTCCGATCCGTGAGGGCCCATACTCCCCGTGAATTAATGTTTGGCATCTTATACAACTTATAACGAGTAAAACGAGCAATGATCCACCAAATTTCGGTCCATGAGGGCCCATAACACCTCAAGATCCAATGTTTGGTGTCCATCTAAGCAAGCACTATACAAAAAATTCCCTATCAAATAGCAGGGATTCTAACAAAGCATCTATCACAACAGCATGGATAATCTACACGACGTCTATCTCAGCAACATGAAATCGCTACTGCATCCTAGATGACATGACAAGAATGCATGGCATGTGATTTCTAACAAGTTCCTATTTGATGCATGAGATGGAATAACCTAATCTCATCAGGTTGCGATAGAAATAGAACCACAATAACAACAACGGTAACAACACAAGGCATGTGAGTCACCCAACGGTGAAATCAAATCAATTGTAAAATTTAAAACTAGGAAAATTGCAATAAACGAGGTAGTATGGATTTTCCTTGTATATGGGTTAGCTAATCCCAGGAACAACTTATTACCAAGTACATATTCCATCCTATCCCTAGATATAGGCTCCAACCAGTATGTCAAGAGAAAAGAATTTCTCTGATACCACATTGTAACGTCCTGGTTCCGAAAGCCACCCAGAGGCGCCCCGTACCCAGTTGCTCACATGGCCTCAAGTGCATTTCCCCAAATGTCAGAGGTTGCTGACTAGTAGCGAGGGCCTTGGGTGTGATAGTGGGGAAATTATGCCCTTATTGGTAGATTACACAGCAGAGTTACACCAATACACACAACAGTGAAAGCAGTAAATACCAAACAACAGTAGAAACGGAAGACTGATAAAGGAAACAACTAGAGCAGATATATATATATAAATGATGCATGATACATATATGTCTAGTAAAACAGCCAAACTAGTCACAATTCAAGAATACAACAGTTCTAAACCAAAGTGAAAAAGAAACAAGATGAACTCCTCAGCATCACAAGCTAAGGCTCGATCCCATACTCTCCAACTCCACATCAGCCATGAACTTGAAGTCGAAAGGTGCTTACCGATATCTATACCTACAACGATATAATCTATTTGGGCCCAGAAGCATGACCCAAACAGGGTATGAGACAAAATCCTAGTAGGAAACCACTCGAAGATTTTTTCCTAACATTCAGGGAATATATGGTAGGTAAAAGTACAGATAGTAGTAAACAGAAAAGTGATCGGCAACAATCAATCCACAGTTCCTAGCATATAATTTACAACAAGTAAGCATCCACTCAAGAAAGTAGAATGGATAGGTAATCCTTTGGGTTGTTTTCACAGCCTAACCCATATGGTTAAACCAAAAAGTACTAGCAACCCTCTGGGAGGCACAAACAGTCTCACCCCTCTGGTTCAGCAAAAGAATAGACTCTCTCAGAAAGCACTCACTGTCAATTCCCCCTATAGTCTCATATCGTACTAAAGGCGCTCTGGGGAAGCACTCAACATCTCATTCCCCCTATGGCCCATGTTGAGGAACTATAGACACTCTGATGAACCACTCAACGTCAATTCCCCCTGTGGTCTTGCATCGTATTATAAAGACACTCTGGAGAAGCCCTTACGTCCATTCTCCATATGTTCTACTACACTAGGTTCCCACAGCCCTGTGTGAATTCCGCAAGTATCACATCGTGTAACAGAAAAATTAACATCAAGAACTACTTGGATAGAATTCTAAAGCATCTCATCATGAATGAACAACAGTCACACTATCCTATGATACTAGGAATGGGAAAACAACAACATTCAGAAGGCAACTAGACCCAACAGTCCAGATAGGCAAGAACGTGCATGGAAAACACTTCCAAAGTCCAAAAATTAGCCCAAAACACAATCAAAATCCTCTACTAGAGCATACAAGAAAATTAGGAAACCAATAGGGATAAAATGGTAAACACGCAATTCCCCATTCAAGGTTATTGGTGGAATTTTCACAAAATATTCAAAGACATTCTACATAAAGGCAAAAACCACCTACTTTGATGTTAGGAGATCGATATACATAAACCACGGGTCTTGAATCACCTTATAACATCGAAGATAAACAAAAACGTCGAAAGTGATCAACCCACGATAACTTGGAATAGAGGAGGAATTGGAAAATGATGCTCTGGGAGAAGGAAGAGTTTACCGCTGCGATTTCAATGCACCCAAATGTGTTAGAATCGAAGAACGAATGGAGGCTCAGTGGCTCGTCGAGGATCGGTGGCCATACCCTCTCACTCAGACAAATCAAAGCTAAAAGAAGTCAATTCTGGTGATTAGATGTGACCCTTGTGCGTTTAATGAAAAAAGAAGGTACACAACATGTACTTTTGGAGTATACAGCATGTAATTGCCTTTTTCATACTCCTCTTTAGGCGGACTCTGAGTCACCCCTACATGGCCATGTGTGTGGCCATGACACGACCAGAACACGGCCTCTAGCGGCATAGAATTAGACAGCGTGTACTCATAAAGTACACGGTGTGTACTTCAAAAATTTCCAGATTTTCCTCTTTTCCTCAAAAACAACCAGAAAAGGAAAAACATACCTGAAAAGAAGATCTGAGTTATTACATAAAATATATTTAAAAGATGAGATACTAAAAGATTTTATATTTTTTCATTCAAATCAATGGTGAAACCAACCAAGGAGATACACTTTTTTGAAGTGGAATTATGAAACTCAAACAAACTGATGTTCATATATTTATTCCCCTATGGTTATGGTTTAGTTTAATACCCTCTCTATAAAATAATCTATAATAATATCTCATGATCATGAAATATATTTATTTAATTTTTTACAATTTCAGGGTTAATTATTTTTTATGAGGTTCATTTTTGTTGAATGTTAAACATAATCACCTAAGGTAATTAAATTAAGAATCACAAATAATAGAATAAAATAAATTTATTAGAAAAAAATTTGATCATGACATTGTTAAATAATTATATAAAATTGATTTAATATTAAAAAATATATAAAAGAACAAAATAATACATAATAATGTGTATATTAAAATTACCACAGGTAAATGTTTGTGGCACAATGCATTATATTATTTTTGAAAGGATTCACCCACTGTTAAAGTTCTATTAATGTGATAGTCAGTGATACATTTCAATTATTAGGGAGTTTTATTAATGTTAAGGAGTTAAAATAACAAAATATGTTTGGAGTTTAATTGACATAGTATGTTCAATACCATTTGGTGGTACATGTTGAAGAATTTTTAGTCCTGGATTTCAAGATTGGGGAGCCAACTCAACAGATCAAGGAATAATAAATAAACATATTTGGAAAGCTCATATACCTAAATACATTTCTATAATTTTAATTTCCATATTTTCGAATATGATATTGGCGATATGGATTGTTACCACTATAATATCAATGTGATAGTATATTTTTAAACTAATAATGAGGGATATTATAGTATGATAAAATGGTAGGATATTAATAAATAAAAATTATTATATTAAATTTGGTAATCATGTTAATGTAAAAAAACTATTTTCTATTTATTATAAAAAAAATTCAATAAATATGACCTCATAATTACCCATGTGATCGATATTTGGAGAAATATAACCATCTCACTGGTATGAATTTATATTAGTATAGTTTCTTACACATTTTATTATGCCATGATAGAAAATTCTTACTATCATAGCCCCAATTCTATAGAGTTCACCTTCCAAAGAGAATAGTTATGAGGAAAGAATTGTTTGCTAAAAAATGTAGTGGATTTGATGTATTTCCAATGCCTCGTGTAAATTTTGATGTCTAGTGATCTCCAAAAGAATTATCAAGAAATGGATTTATATACCATGTTGTTCAATATTTGTGATATTTATCAGGAGAAAGCCAGATGGGAGAGGTACAAGATTACTAAGTCACTTTCAACTAGAATATTGGACAATGTTAATCAATTAGGCCTCATATAGTCAAGATGATTAGCCATATAGGTCTTTTTGACATTTTGGCTATTATGATACCTGATGATTTATGCACTCACCTCATGCATTCCTAAATAACACTAATATTCTCTAGTTTTATTTTGAATTATAAAATGAAAAATAATGAGAATTATCTCTTGGAACTCTCCACATTGATTCAAAGTGTGTATAAGTACATATGGTGTGAAAAACCTTTAGTTTGTTTTGTGATAGAGTGGAAGGAAAATTAAAAAGGCCCAAATACTATTTTCAAAAATATGGATTATTCACACCACATGACTTAGAAAAATGATATTTTATATATAGGATACGGAACAAGTTGAATAATGTTTTTCATTTAGAAATAGGGGACACCAAAAGAAGAACTAGACATCTTTAAATAATCTTTGGAAAATTCATATTCATTCTATTATTCAATTTATCCTATATATTTCTACTATTTATAATTATATATATCTTGTATTCCTCACATATGTATCCAAATATAGGATCCAAGTATATTTTAAAATGTTCATATAGGTTATGTGGAAGTTTGATATACCATTGGTGAAATACTTGATGAACTAGCTTTAAAAAACAACAAACTTAACGTTCTAATAGAAATGATTCTTGTTTATTGAATTTTTATTATGTTTCTAGAGTAACCAATATAATTATACCCATGTTAAATTTATACATGGATAGATTTTTATTCACATTTATAATAAAATATATTACTTTTAAAAAGATATAATTTGTTATTGAATGATACATCTAAATAAATGTATTTATGTACTAGAATACGGAAACTAATTATTGGAAATTGAAAATAAATCAACTTCACATGAGTCATATCGCACATTTTTCTGGAAACACTCAATTTGTCATGTAAATGAGGAGCACCTGAAAAAGTTACATCATGATGGGTATTTTGATTCTTTTGAAATAATACCACATGGTATGTGTCAGACTTGTATCCATGGCTAGATGGCCAATCCTCTATTTGGTTGAAAGGGTGAAAGATCCATAAAGAATATTGAACTATTTTTTATAAATGTTTCTGGACCTATTATAGATGATGCAAGAGGTAGATACTTTTGCATTGTAAATGTTACCAATGAATTGAGTTGAAATTGATAGGTTTACATAATTTGGTATAAGACTAAATCCTTTGAGAAGTTTATGTATTTAAAGTATAAAGTAGAGAATAAACCTGATAATATGATAAAGAATAACCACTCAGACTGAGGTAATGATATTATAAAACAAAATTTCATTTGATATCTATTATTGTTTCATATTATAACTCATGTAACCTCTCCTTAGATACTATAATGTAATGGTTTCAATAAAATTGGGAATCACATATTGTTAAATATGTTGAGGTTAATATTGAGTCATTGTTATCTTCCATTAAATCTTTGATAATATTTATAACATAATAAGATATTTACACCAATGTATGTTCCATGTAATGTGGAAAATAATATTATTTTCAAACTTTTCAATGATTATAAACCTATTTTTTCACATATGAATGTATGGGGTTGCAAATGGTTTGAAATGTAAATATATTGTAAATACATATTCCCTGAGGCACTAAGTGTATCTTTCTAGGACATCTTATGAATGAAAATTGTGTTATCTATATAATCATTCTAATAAATGGATTGTTGTTAATAGATGTCCCACATTCCCTAATAGAGAGAAAATATCCAAAATATATAGTTGGATTATCATTTAATTCGACAAATCTGATGCTCAATTTAAGTAGGATTTTTAACAAGAATATTTTCCATAATACCTCTTAGATGATGTTACAATGGAGTTTGAATTATTGTGTAGTAGTAACAGAGATATTAGAGAACTAGAGAGATATTTGTTTCTAGTCATAAATTACGGTGACTCGTTATTAGTTGTTAATGAATAACCTCTTTCCTATAAGGACGAAATAAGAAGCTCATAATTGACAATAAGGAATGATTCCGTGAATTATAAGTTATATTCAATATTAAACAACCAAGTCTATGTTATGATAGATACAATATTAGATTAAATCCTATCATGTTAAAATATGTATTTAAGAAGAAAAATTACATATATGGTAATGTTAGTATTTATAAGGAAAAAAATAGTTTTTAATGGATTTAAATAACATTAAGGAATAGACAATGAAGAAAAATATTATCTAGTTTCTTCTTTGAAATCAATGAAAAATATGCATTCTATAACTACACACCATGATTCAGAGAGTTGGAAAATTGGCATCAAAACATATTTCCTTAATGGGAACCATTTTTAAGATACACAAATGACACAATAATAAGGATTTGTGACACTAAATTATACCAATAATATAGTAAATTCCATCAATCAATTTATTAGTTAAAGAAAGAATTCTGATTTATAACAATTTAATTGTTGAATCCATAAGGGAATTTTGTTTTATAAGGAATGTATGTGATTAGTATGTATATAAGTGGTTTAGTGGAAGTGAAATCATTTTCATAGTAGAATATATTGATGGAATATTACTTATTAGAAATGAGATAGCATTTTAATAGTTAGTTAAGATGTTTACAAACGAGTACATCTCCATTAAATATTTACACTAGTGAAAAAATAGGATATATCAGTGGTATATAGAGGTCGATAAAACATAATTGAACATGGTTATTATAAAAAACTGATCTAGATGCCACTGTAAATGGTTACCACAACTGGTTGGCCATTAGGCCTCAAGTGTGCCTCCCCATATGCCACAGGCGTCTGACTAGCATCGTGGGTGTAAAGGATGTAAATTGGGGAGATTATACCCTATAGATAAATAATAAAATATATAAAATGAAATAATAAATAAGTACAGGGGAAGAAAATTATAATAGATAATAAAAAATGAATGAATAACAATCATGTATGAATTTCAAATAACATAAAATACTAGCACATATACATAGTAAATATCAAGAATGAAAAAGAAAATAAATAAATAAAAGGCACCTTAAATCTCACCCAAGAGCATCACAAGCACTTCCTCGATTATCTACTTTTGTAATCCATCCTTTCTTAGAAGGATAACTTCAAGAAAGTACATTCTAGGAACCCGGTCCTACAAACATGAGATCTCTTTGGGTACACCAGTGTAATGGATTCTTGAATAGTGTGGGAGATAAGCTTAGTATTCCATAACTAATGGTATCTAATGCGTAATAAAATCATATTATATGCAATAATATATTATGTAGGTATACAAAAAGAAAGCAATTACAATAAAAAAGAATGTAAACAAGTGTATATCAGGTTCTTTAAGAACACATGACCAACAATATCTTCTTTTACCTATGTTTTGATATCTCTTAACATTAAACATTGTATATAAATAAGTGTGTGTATATATATTTACAATTTATGTACAATAATATATATCCATATTTATAAATACATTTTACTAGTCAGGACATGGTGGATAACTTATGAGTCCATATATAATCATAAGATGTTAAAACTCTATAATATATTTCATGCCCATAATAACTCAATGGAACAATAAGGACATCACATGCAGTATTATCCGAGGAATGATCTATAATAAAAAGGTCAAAATACCAATTAGCTAAATTGGGATACAAAGTTCACTTGTAACACCCTACTTATTGATCTGACCATCATGGTCACCATCCTAATCGAGGGGGGTGTAAGACACCAGGCTCAACGACCCAATTGATGTGATATTGCACAACAATCCTCCATTTAATGGGGGAGTGAGATTTCATTCTCAAAGACTGTAACCAAGGAACCTCCATCCATAATAAAATTTTAAGGTAATCCCACTGTCATGAGGATTCCTTAGCTTGACATTTTACAAATGAGAAACCAACACTACTCAAGGTGAAGTGGATCTTCATTTGTATATTGTAATTAAAAATTAATAAATGTCATGTAATCATCAATACCACATCATAATATGAGTCCAATTAGAAAAATTATTTTCATTAAAAAAATATTCAATGCATAGGCTATCTATTGTTTTCCACAACAATAAAGGATATGGAAAACACCCCATCTATTAGATGGATCACTAATAAATCCACATTCTAATTTAAAACAGTGCACCCCAAATGGTGGTTTTATTAGAAAATTGGGTATTTCATTTAGAAATTCAATTAATTTAATTAGATCAATTTCTCTATAGTTCATAATTCAATTCTACCTCATTGGTGATTTATATTTGAATAACATTTCAAAAAAACATATTTAAATAGAACACCCCAGGGGGTGGATTCTTAATAGGGAATACAATAACCATTGTGGGAAATTTATTAAATTCTCTGTCTGAGGTGGTTCAGGTTAAGGACTTCATCTCCAAAATTATTATTGAGTCTAAGGAGACCAACACAAAGGTAAAAAAATATAATAATGAAAATTTCATAAAATATGACCAACACATAGGAAACATGGGGTGGATTGCAAGAAAAAAGATAATATAAACAACATGAATTTAAGATGAAATCATAATGAAAAACCACATCATGCCTAGTATGATGCACTCATCAAATTTCTTGGCTTATATCATGTGTGAATGGGAGAAATCATAAGAATAATAACACTCTAGAAATATAATTAAAATGATCTCAAACCAAAATAACAAGGATTATATGTAGATAAACTATAGATGAAAGTTTGAGAAATGAAGATATTACAATTTCAGACCAAAACCCTTTATGTAAATGTAAATGAAGGTAATATATTTATGATCTCCATAATCTTAGGATATGAGTCAAAGGGAGCTCGGGTGGCTTCACCTTGTGTGCACAATGGATATGGAAAAGTGGGAGAGGAAATGAAATATACTAGAATGGAAAACATTATTTTCCATCCCATAAATGAGTTACATGGTTAGTCCAAATAGATTGGATAACTGTGTGCCACCAAGTAAGCTTCACTTTCTAAAGCAACACCTCACCTGGTTAGCTTGCATGGTTTGAAAAAATTTGTGCCTAAACCATGAAATATACTAGTTATGTGGAACGAATGGTTTGGGTTAGGTTCATGATTTGGAAAACTCACTACTACTGATGTGCCAACATTGTAATAAACTGGAGTCCCTTTTAAAAGAAATTCACCACCTCTCACATAGATAAAACACAATGTGCCTCAAAATTGGATCCACTAGACCAAGACACAATGTTTCTCCTAGAGGGAATCATTATGAAAAACAAACCATGAACCATTACCATCATTTCTAGAACATTAGTTCCCATGCCTCAATGCTCTCGAAACACGTTTGGTTTTCATAACACCACTCGGGCCATAAACCATCTCACAAAATAATACATTTTTTAATACGGTTTTAAGAAATACAATCTAAGACCCATTGTAAGATCCATCATATCTATTAAAGCAATGTAAAAAATCGTCAAATTTTCAACCTTTTCTAAAACATGGGAAATTTAAACCACCACATATTAGAACATTACCTCCACAATAATTCTTAGAAAAATGAATAAAATTACACCCTACCTACTGTGGTTTTGAATTTTCCATTAAAAATCCCATGTTTCATTTCCAAGCACCCAATGCACAACCAACAGTCATTTCATACATACAATATTTTAAAACCATTAACATTTTCTAATGTCCATAAGCAAGCCAGATATTTCTGGATAGGTATTACCTGAGCTCATCTATATTGATACATGACTCCATAATCAACCCCTTTAACAATTATCCTATGTCTCTCCCCACCATTGGTCATAACATTTGGATGGAAAAATTTGAGTCCCTCAACTTGAACCATCATAATTTCATAAGATCTTTCCATTATAATTTAATGATGCTCCTAGGATGTTTAAAGAATGATACCCATCGTCACTAGAATGGAAAATCCACCTAGTCCTCATTATAGTCATAGCTGTCAGTTATAATTTATTGTTTAGAAACTGTCCACCCTTAATTTCATTTAATGACCAAAAAGACCCTATACTAACACCCATGTAACCCTACAGTGTTAAAAAGTGGTTCTAGGATGACTATATGAATCATTACAAAAGGTAACTAGTCGAACCACCTCCAACCAAAAATTCTCAAAAATGATTGGATATAATGGATAGTGAATTTCAATTGATAGGCCATGAGTCCTTTTTGTGGGGGATACACAAGATCCCACTGAACGCATTCATCAAACCTTGTAACTGACCTATGGTGAAGTATCCTAAATGATCCTTCCATGATTACTTTTATCAAACAACATACGAGTTCCAAATCGAACGCCCAATGACATATCCCAATAACCACAACCCTTCTCTCATGAGGGTAAACACCAACTGCACAAGATGGCATCAACACACTGAGGCTTTCATTAAACCAATCCTTGAGTAAATTTCAAGCAGCCTATCCTTCAAGAAAAAAAATGGAAGTTGATTAGTTTTATCTTGACATCGTACTAACGATCTATCAGTGTAGACATGACAAAGTCAAAATAGGGGTCATGATCACCTATAAAAAAAATAGTACGCCAATATTTTATCGATATGAATAAGAAACCTCTTCCATGATATCCTCGCATTAAAAACAGGATGCAACGACCTTAGATAACACTTAACACCATGTCTCCTAACCATGAATTTCTTGGTCAATACTAGATTAACCCTTAACATGGGAAGTACCATTAAATAAAAAACCCACACCACATGTGGGCAAAAAACCTGCCATATGCAATATGTGTAACTTATAATAACTCCTAATTTGAAATCTAAGAAAGATTCCTATGGATCCATCATCATCAAGGAAAATCTAACCATACTCTCTCGTAGGTAAGTCTCATTAAGGGAGTATCTCCCTTGGAACTCACCGTGACGATATGAATAGAAAAGTTCCATGGAGTAGTTAATCCAAAATGACTATTTATTATCGTACTTCATGACCATGTTCTTTCTAATTGGAATAACACACTTCTTTTCCCCAACATAATTATACCCACATTAGTAGTTCCCTAGTAATCATGTTACTAAGAATATAAAACATCTGATGACACATGTTCAATCACCACTGATCATGGTTCCTATGTGTGGTGAAAAGATATTTAGCATGTGTAACTCAATATAAAAAGAAAGATGGATAGTCATAAGTTCTATAGGTATGATTCTCCTTTAGAAGTACATATGATTCTCTAACTGAGTCATGTCCACATGTGTAATGAGCACCAGGTTTAGAATCCAAAACTAATTTAACTTGAAAATGACCTAGCACAAGATATTTTTTACAACATTATCTCAAAACACTAGGAAAAATAAACATTAAATTTCAAGATCAGAGATATAATTCCCATAATGAGTTCACAATAACCTGATCACTCTACATAGGATATGACCTATATGATTAGTTTCATGAATCCATGACAATTCATCCATGTAGTTGGGTAACATGCGGTTTATGGTATTATGTGACCATATCACCTAAACAAATTTTGATTTAAAATATTAATTGTAACTAAAATGTTACCAAATATGACAACCTATTCCTCTATTGTAGGAAAATATCATATCTGGCACTACACATTCCTTGAATTCTATATCCCTGTAAGATAAGACGAAAGAATCATGACCTACGAATTAGCTGATCATTCCCAGGACATGTCAAACCATCAATACTTAATAATTTCATGATTCACATTCCTTTAACAAGGATAAATCTAAAAAAATATCACCCATTTAATCATGGGTGTCTGGTTAGAAAACAGAATAGTCCTACATGGGTAAAACAACACCCAAATAGAACCTCTCATTTGAAAATGAAAATGAAGCATTCATCAATGCTTTAATGTTATAAGATTCTAACATAAGATTGATGTCTCCTTACACAACAAAGGTATCTACCCTAAACAAGGTTATTCCTAAAAATATTAATATTCATCACTGTCTAACCTCTAGGTCTATATAGTCTAGAAAGAAATAAAGTTTGGTCTATAATAAAGATATATGTTCTCACACAAATCAACATAGAAAATGTCCCTTACATGAGGGTTACATGTATAAAAACCCACAAAAAAATTCACGTTCAAGGCATTCAAATAATTCTAATTTATTTAACTTTAAACATCTAACATAAGGAATGTCATCTACCAATTCTAAAACAACTATAATAAACATATTATTTATCTTATATATGAAAAAATTTGTGGAAAATTATCTTATAATCTCTGCTTTAACAATTTATAAAATTTAGTAGTTTTTATAACTGGGTTGGTTAATGGAAATATAAATTTCCAATATTGAGAGGAAAACACTCTTTAGTTTTAAATTAGGATTTTAATAAACTGAAGCCACATAAAAAAATACACTTGTAGATAACAAGGTTTTTTATTAATTAAAAGGACTGGTCAAGTTAGATTCTAGAATACATCTATATGTAACAGCATATAAGTGGTTATAGATAATTTAAATATCCATTCCATTAACATAAGAAGATAAACCCTGCCATGGGGTGGGACCCAATGTGGGAAAATAAAACAAGGCGTCATATGCGGGTCTTATTAAACCAATTTAGTTTCATTTAAATAATCCCTTTAACAATTGTTTTTCTCAAATTTTAAACACCTTTAATGGGTGTAGCATATTATCATATCGCATCAAGGCCTTCCTACATGGGTATAGTTGGCTATATGGATTTAGTAATATTTATCACACCTCCAAAAGGGATTATTTTACAATAGTATGCCCCAAATGTCCTACATAGTCCCAATTGTTCATTTGATAATTTTAGTCATATGATTGTTCATGCCCAAAAGATAATAATAAAATCATTTATAAAGGTAGTTATTTTCCTTATGAATTTCAATTTAGAATATACATGTAACAATCTTGGTTCACTTATATGGTATATCATTACCTAGTTATAAACAAACATTCCTTTGTAAGCTAAAAATGAAATTCTTATTGTTAAAATCAGGTTATCACCTTTTTTTCGAATTAAAAAGTATTAATATAATGGATTAAATATATGGGTTACCATTATATAATTTTTAAAGTGCCATAAACATAATAAATTGGAAAACTTGTTCCCATTTATGTGCAACCATTTTACCACATTTAATTTTCACTATATAATGTCTATATGAGATGGTTTGATTATATGGGTCCCCATTTCCCAATTTAAAATGTACACAAAATTTTTTTTTATTAAAATATAAACCCAGTTTATTAAAAAAATTAAAGTTTAATCTCATGAATCAAATGGTTCATGGATAAAAAAAATGTTTCATTAAATATAATTTCATTGTCAAACTATTTAGTAATAAAATATGTAGGTTCATGTAGAAACATTACATAATAAACCTTACATCACAATTATAATTTTTCATGCTACCACAAGGAATCAAATATATGAAAGCATGGAAAAAATCATCGAAATCTATTATCAAAGAAAAAAACACTCAATTGTAGAATATATAACAATCATTGGTAATAATGTACCTAACACAATATGAAAACTAATAATCCTTACTAATCACTAATCATGGAATAAAAATTATCATGGATAGGGAAAATATTATTGAATATACAATGAATGGCCAATGCATGACATGTGAATCACTGCGTGAGTATAATGATATATGCATTAATACATACTAATCATATCAGGTAAATGGTAAATGTAATCCATAAATCAATAACCAGTGTGAGTAAAATAGTCACTAAAGGTGAAATAATGATCATCTATAGTAATAGAATCATGAAAAACATACCCATTATATAGAAACATGATCTTTCCTCATGTGTGGGTTTCCTAGATCCATACAAAAAGAATTTATCAAGTGATGACACTATTCTAGTATCTTTTATACCACAAATAATATTAATACAAAAGGAGAAATAATATGTGAAACCATTTTTAGAGACCTAACCCCAAATCCACATTCAATGTATCACTGAGTTGGTCTGCCACTAGGCCTTAAGCGCGCCTCCCCATATGTGAGAGGCTACTGACTAGTAGTGAGGGTGTAAAAGTGGTGTAGTGGGGAGACTATTCTATCTCGATCAGTAATATAATCGAGAATATTCAATAATATAAAAGTCATTTAAAATAGAATAATAACAAAAAATAAATAATTAATGAATAATTATCATAATTTGGCATGCTCTGTACTAAAATACCGGCATGTACACATAATACATAGAAAGCCTAAAAATGAAATAAATAAATAAATGACATTGTGGCTATATAATAATTGAATCACATGAACTACCATGGTCCTTAACTCCTATAGCCTATCCTTTCCAAGAATAAATATAGTAAGCAAGTACATTCCATGAACCTATTCCCACAAACATGGGATCTGTTCAGGTTATATAGATCAATGGAATCCCGAACAATGCTTGAGTTAATCTTATTAGGCCACCACAAACAGTTGCTGATGCAAAATTCAGTCCATGTATATACAATATATCCTTGTATATATATATCATTAGTAAGGAATTTTTGTAATAATAAATGTAAAAAAGTCAGGCATAGGTTCCTCAATGACACCTGGCTGAGTATAATTACTTCGGCTTAAGTTGGGATATCTTTGAACATTTCACCCTATATAAATATGTAATTGGGAGATTTAAATTATATTTAATCTTAAATTACAAGAATATTTTTTGAAAAATATATAAATGTTTAACTGTAATACAGACTCATAGTGTAACTCTTGAATCCATATATAATCATAATAGTTTCATACTCTATGGGGGATGTCATGCCCATAATAACTCAATGGATGGATAAGAAAGTATCATCCAAACATGTAAACGGAATAATTAACTATAATTGAACATGTTCTAAATATAAATGGGTTAGAAGCCCAATATTCTGAAATTGGATATATAGAACATGTTTTTCATCCTTCTCATGGATGTGACTGTCATGGTCAACATCCTAATTTAGGGGGGGGGGTGTAAAACTCCATTCCCAAAAAACAAAGTTATTCTAGAAAACATACCCATAATCCATGACCAAGGTTTGTGGTAAATCATTCTCAATGAAATTAACAAGGGTCCCTCCATTCTTAATAAAATTCTAAGGTAATCCCACTTTTTAGGGGCCCTAATCTCAATATTCTTTATAGTTAAAGTTGATATCTCTAACGGATCAGTGGATCATGTTTATTATAATTAATTTAAAATTTAATAAATTTCATGTGATCATCCATTCTACAACATCATATAAAGAAAACCATCACAATTAAAGTCATTAATAGAATAAGTTATCTTACATTCTATTCCATTTATTCAAAAAATGAAGGCTTTAGAAAACGCCCATTCCATAAGATGCATCATCAATCAATCCAAACATTAATTTAAGGAAGTTCACCTAAAATGGAAGTTTTATTAGAATACTTAGTATTTCCTTTAGAAATTAATTTAATTCAATTAACTCAATTACTCGATAAGATATTCATAAATCCCACCACAATGGTGATTTAGAGTATTCTATCATTTCAATTAAACATATTAAAATAGCACAACCAAGGTGGTGGATTTTTCATAGGGGAGATAATAAAAATTTGATTAAATTTATAAAATTCACCCTATAGGTTAATTTGGGTTGAGGTTTTCACCTGAAACATTAATATAATGTCTATGGTCATAAAGGGAGTTGTCAAACTATTTAATTTTGAAAATTTCACAATTTATGAGAACTGCATTGGAATCCCAGTGTGTGGAACAATGATAATGTAATATATCTGTTATGAGATTATGATAAAAGATTATAGACCACATATGCCATTCATATAATGATCCACTCATATTGTATCAAGTCTCGAATCTATCTAGAATGAGATTAATCAGAAAAATCTTCTAATGACCATGAAATAGTGAAATTGATATCACACAAAAATAGAATAGAATATGGGAAGAGAAACTATTGATGAAAAGTAGGGGATTATAGAGCTTACCATTATAGATCCAAATCCCAATAATTTCAATCAAATGATGTTCATATGAGATAAATCTTGAATATCCTGGGAGGGGAGGATAAAGGAATATTGAGTGGTTTCCCCTAGTGTATATGAAGGTGAATGAAAATTTGGAGAGGAAAACATAAACTAGGGGGAAAACTGTCTCTTCTAACCCATTAATGAGGTGCATGCTTAGGAAGAATTTTTGGATTACCATATGCCAAATTTTTAGGCTTCACAATCCAATGCTACACCCAACAAGGTTAGCTTTCATGGTATGATAAAATGTAAAACTACACCCATCATAGATACTGGTTATGATTCACTAAGGGTGTCGTCTTGGTCCATGGTTTTGTTGAGTTTGTTCAAAACATGAGCCACCTCTATAAAAAACAAAGAACACTTCAAAAAATCATACACTTCCTTAAACATGAATAAACAACACCATGATCCACCACATTTTCCACTGGACCAAGCAGAAAGTATTCTGCTAGATGTCTGCAAGGTATTGAAAAATCCATACACCCTTACCGGCCTTTTCCGAAATTGTGTTCTTAAAACCAGACACCCTAGAAACTCATTAAAATTCTAGTGACACCTTTTGAGCCTTGAGAAACATCCAAAACCTCAACTATATTCTACCACTCAAGAAATAAAATTACAATGCCTTATTTAATATATGTATAATCAACCAAATGAAATGTTCAAAAACACATAGAATTTCCATCCTTGTCCAAAAGTAATGATGTTATTGATGAACGTTATAACCATGATTGGGATTATCATGGATGTTATTATTATTGATATATCCCTCTAGGTATAGATTTAGAAGAAAAACCTATACCCATAGTGAGATACAATAGATATTAATTCTATAAGTGAATGACCGATATCCATATGCTCCATGACCATGCTTCTAAGATAAAATATCCCATTACTAGTGAGATTAAATCTTATATATCCCATTCATAAATACACATTATTTAATACTAAACTAATAGACTTATTGAAAATAAATATTTAATATATATATATATATCTATATATATATCTTTGTCTCTATGAATGAATTTTTAATATATTTATGTTATTATAAATATTTTCTATCCTCAACATCACTATCGGGGATTTTCCATTCTCCTATTGTGTTAAATTTTTTCCAAATTGGTGCTAAAAACCAATAGACATAGTTGAGAGTAACTTTGGATATATGCACACATATAGCCATAGGAAAAAAATACATTTAGTTATTAGACATATAAAACCAAAATTAGTTCAGATCATTGCCATAACTTTATAGATGTATCCTTGATTTGTAGTAGTTATAAGAAAATAAACCTCTATTATAGGTATTAAGATAATTCTGCGTTGAAATAAGAAGAAATTTGGAATATTTTATGGTACATAAATTTTCCATATCCTAAAGTGTTTTAGTGTGGAACAATTTAATCGGGAATTATTCCCAGTGTCATATGGTATACATCTTTCCAAGAAAACGTATCATCATATACAACATAAGAGATAGATAATCAATATAATTTCTTATTATTCCATCGTATTTTTTTTATAATGTATAATATTACATGTTTGATTCTTTATTCTTACTATTCATTGATCATGGTAGGAATATTTCAATAATATCTAGTAGAACAATATTTGACTATTGTGAAGAAAAATCCAAATTGTCTATGGCATACAAAGGTTATATTCCTGGTTTATAGAATATATGAGGAAACATTAATTAGGTTATATACATATTACTGTTTTTGGATAGAACATAATGATTTCAAATAAATTCTAGAATATTTTTTCTTTCATAATTAAGGAGTTATGGGTTGGATGAGTTCAAAGAATCCATTGGTCACTGATTATATACCAGTTTCTGAGTATGTCGTGTCTTGTTTTGATGCAAAAAAGCATTTTTATTGCATAACATCATCCATGATCTTGATTGAACTTGTAACAATAAATATGTTATTATATTATATTGTAATAATACTAAAAAGGATTCCCTCTCTCTGTAACACCCCAAGCTTCCACGATACGCTTCTCATTGAATAAAACAGTAGCGTGTGTTGTACGCAACTTCGAGCTCTAACACACACCACAACCAATCAAACTAGTCGTTATGAATAGTAATACCTACTTTTTGAAATTTTATAAATTTTATCTTTCAAAATGGACTTCTCTTTTGGATTCAGAATATAGAAATTATCCTAGGGTGAAATATTGGTATTTTTCTAAAAACATTCAATTTTTGATGAATAGTGAAAAAACACTGAGTTATTGTTTAAAAACGAATTTTTATTTAAATAATTATTTATTTTATTTAAATTTAATTAAGGTAAAAATAGATACATAATACCAATATATGTTCAATTTAATTCATTGGAGTTAGTTTAGAATAATTTTAGATATATAAAAATGTTATTGAACTTTTCACCGTCTTTTACCAAACTCCTAGGATAATTTGGAAATTCACATAAAACTTAATTTTACCACTTCTGTGAGTGAAATTTAGAAAATATGAGAGACACAGTTAATATCATGGATTAAAATTTGGTTCAATAAGATAAAAATGATTTTTTGTGAAAAGTAACTTTTTACATTTATTTACCACGGTAAAAAGTAATTACGGTAATTAAGGGTAAAAAAGATATTAATATTACCCTAACACATGTACTAATTCTATTGGACCAGTGTATCTCGACAAAAAACATCCTTAGTAATAAAATATTATCATTTAGGTCCACTTGGATTAGATTAGGACATTTATTATTATTTAATTCAAAGAAGAGTTAAAAGAGTTAAAATCAATGTTTAATTACTAAAACCTTTTTAATATAGGGTTATACATTAGATAAATTCGATTATAAATATTAATTATAAAGATAAAAATATTTCCTACATAATGATATTTTATTTATAACTTTTAGACATTAAATAATTTAATTTATTTATGACATAATGATGATGTTGTAATTACCTTTTTAGTGAAATATTAAAATAATAGATATTATAAATACCCAAATAAATATAATTTGAGACTATTAATGAATTAAAATAATTTAATAGATTAATATTACATGTTATAGTTGATTAAATGAATTATTTTTTATGTAATCATGCTGTTATAATATTTAGAAAAATCAAATTTCAAATAGTGTCAAAATTGACATAAAAGAGTTTTTAAAACAAATATTATATTATTAATTCATATTCTATTTCTAAAAATCTAAGGTTCGTCCAAATGACTTGTATCCTGATATGGGTATCATTAATGGACCAATTTGGGGTCTCTTTGATGTATATAGTATGTTTATTAACTATATAATATAAAAATACAAAGTGACATGGTAAGTGTCAAACTAATTAACTAAGAGTTAAAACTAAATGATAAGGTTAATATAATGACCCAAAACTATCTAAAATCGATTTATTGAAATTATTTAGACCCATACCCACCATATACATTGAATAATCCTCATTGGAGCCATTAGAAACAGAATATGAATTTATTATAAAATAATACATTAAGTTTTTCCTAAAGAACCCCTCCTTCCCCTTATAAAAGGACACCACTTCAAACCAATTATTCAAACCTTAAAATCCTTTTGGTTCGGCCAATCCCTGCCCAAATATTCTCCCAAATTCCCTCAATTCAACCTAGAGGCCTTATTTTGATCATAAATCCAACCTATGGAGTCCTTTTGATCAAATCAAAAGGAAGAACCCGAAGAAGAGGTAGCGTCTTCACCACCCTCTTTAAAGTTCCTTTTTTCTTCAACTTATTCATTCCTTGTTATTTCCATTATAAAATAATAACTCTAGTATCTTATATATACTGTGATGTTATTATAAATATGGAACAAAAAAATCATTATTCTATCCATCCCTTGAATGACATGTCACCATACGTGCGTACGTATGGCATACCGTCTCCACGTTGTGGTGTAATTGTTATTCAATATATTATTATTTAGAAGGGTATAATAATGATGTATAATTAATTTAATAATAAATATAACACGATAATGATTCTTTCTATATTATATACCATCTAATCAGATATTATTTTAATATCAAAAGAATGATATTGTCGCTCCTGCGTACGTACGGACTACTGTCTCCACGAAAGCGATGAGATTCATTCCCCATCGTATCCATTAAAAAATAATTTTCATTTTATGGTTAAAAATAACATTTAAAGACATAATATCATTCTGGATATGAATATGATACAACCTATCCATAAAAAACACAGCTTATGTAACAAATCATATAAAATAAAATGAGTAAGTTAACACCTGAAACGATGATAATACTATGATTTTATTAACAAAGCATTGTTAAAAGATCGTATATGATATCATATTAATTTATATGATTCTTGTATAATTTAATAACAATTATTTCACCACTATACAGGTGTTTAACATACCATCAACCAAGGAAAAGTACAAGGTAAGGTTTATTTCACAACCTCTACATTATCCGAGGTTGTTTATACGTAATTATCTACTAGGACCTATTTATCATCCACATCCATGTTTCTTAAAAATGTATTTCAAAACATTCTTACTATTTTACAGAATAAGGGTTAAAGTCATTTTTACCCTTTTTTGACTTTTTATAAGAAGTTTATAAAGGAATCTTTCCGTCGTTTTCCAAACAAGGTCATTTTTAACCTTTTCGACAGAGTTAAGGTAAGAATGTATTTTTTTAACTTATACGGTGGGTGTCACTATTTTCCGCCGTTATAAAATAATCAATGCTTCCCTTAAAAGATTTTAAGAATTTTTTCAATGTAAATTTTTTATTTTATAATTATCTGACTTTTAAATGATTTAAAAAACAGATATTTCTCTAAAATAGTTTTGATTTCATCTATGTCAGCATCCTTTGATGGATTTTAAGCTTATTTAATGTTGATTTATTATGATACAAAACATCCATATTGTATTGAGGTTTTTTTGATATGTTTGACTCTAGATGTGTTATTTTTATACAATTCATGGTTTATGGAGAAAGTATTTACATTTCATATGCTATTTTTAATACGAATGTTTATGTTATGTTTAAACCTGTTCATATGAGGAATGAATCGGACTTAATAAGTGACGGGTGGAGCCTGTTATAGCTCCTCGATGCATCGGTAGGTCTAATGAGACAAACTAGTGTATTGGAACGAGGCTTTGACAATATCCTATTTGCAGTCTTGGCATGAGGCCTTGGCAATGTGGTTATGATAGTCTGGCATTATGCATTCCATCATTATGAAAGTGGTTATTGATATTGCATGTGATTATTCGACTAGTAGAATATCCATATGAATAAGTAAATGGAATTATTTCATTTTATCCTTTTCATATTATTCTTAAGTTCAAGTTTAAATGGCTTTTGTTTTTGTTATACATTGCCTTAACTATTTATGCTTATTTATGAATGTTTCCGCTATATTGTTATCCTTACTGAGCATCTGAGCTCACCCCTTTCAATGTTTTATTTTTCCCAGGATGTGAAGAAGTAATTTATGAATTACCTGTAGGGATAGTATGAGTGGATATGAAGACAAGATTTTTTTGTAGTAGTTTTCACTTTATGATGTAATGTAAACATTATTAATTTATTTAGTTATTCCGAAGATACTAAACTAATCGGTCTTTCGAGACTTGATCTTTCTTGTGATCATGACAATGTTATGTAATAATGCACCAACTCTGGGCAACTGGGGTCGGGGCGTTACAGTTGGTATCTGAGAGAGGTTTAGTACAAACCTTTGAATCTAGATTTAGATAGACTCTGATTAGAGAACGTAGACCTAAGATGAACTTTGAGGATTAGTATAGAAGAACTTCCTAGAATTTTGGTATTGTAGAGATTTTGTGAGTTTTTCGATCAATACATCCCTGTCTAGATACGAGCAGGTAGAGGCGACTCTGGAACAGATGTACCTAGTGGTAAAACCTAAAAACACCACATTGAGCTAGACTCAAATGGGAACTGGTCCACAACAACGGAACTTGCTGCACTCTTGGTTACGACACTCTTGGGGGATATGCTTAGGATAATTCTCATTTTCTTTAGGAACTGTTATGAAGGGTTTTTGAGTATATACATCCTCAAAGAAAACATTTTTATGATTATGGATTATATCCATATATAGTTCAATTTATGTTAAGTGTTTTATAAGTATGGAATTATGTATTTTGATTCATAAACTGATCGAGTTTATTCCATTGTTTAGAAATGGAGCCTAGTGGAAGAAATGGAAATTGTGTCAATGCACACACTCCAGGTAGGGATTTCCCTCCTGGTCAAGATAATTATAGTGGAGCTTCTGATGCAACAGGTTCTGATCATCTAATCACCGTACTAGGACAACTCACTCAGGTTATGAATAATAATTTTTACCCGTATGGAGAACCCTGATCCGATGTGTGGACGATCAATGTTAGATCGTTTCATGAGGAAAAAACCACCAAAATTCAATAGGAGTAAAAATCCATTTGTAGCTGAGCAATGGATAAGTTCCCTAGAGAAAATATTTCAGGCATTGGGGAGTAGTGAAAGGAAAAAAGTTGTCATGGCAGTTTATCGCCTCACAGGAGATGTTGATCAATAGTGGTCATTGATTCAAAACACGAAAGAAGATTATGAAGTATCTAATATGGAATGGAGGGAGTTTAAAAGGATTTTCTTAGAAAAATACTTTCCTCGTTACCATCGAGTAGATATGGAAAGGCAATTTCTGAGTCTAAAACAAAAGGAGGATGAGAATTTCGCAATGTTTGAGGATAACTATACAAGGTTATCAAGGTATGCTGGAGATTATATACATAACACAAGAAGTATGATTGATCGTTTCTTTGATGGGTTAAAACCATTTCTCCATCGAGCATTAGTCTCACAATCCTTCTCGTTATACGAAGAAATTGTCTCACGTGCTATCAAGAAAGAAAAGGAATTCTCTAAGTCATAGGACATTAAAGCGAAGCAAGAGAATATAATATCTACTAATCAATCTATAAAAGGAAATAAGAGGATGAAAGGAAAAGCTGAATATCAATCCTCTAGTAAATGAGGGATGAAACACCCCGGTACTTCCTTGAAGGGAATGGGTGTCTGATACACATGTGGTGAAAAAGGCCACCAAGCTCGTGATTGCAAAGGGAAGAAGGAAGCTACCGATGTTCAGTGCTAAAATTGCAGAAAGATGGGACATTATGAAAATTAATGTCCTTAGCGTCAGGGGAAGTTACCTCAGAATAGGCCAAGGTATCAAGGCCAGGCTTATGTTATCACTACTGCTGAGGTAGAAGCTCTGAAAGACGTGGTGGCAGGTAATTTAATTGTTTCCTCAAGTTTAGCAAATTCTTTATTTGATTCTAGATCATCGCATTGTTTCATATCTTCCCTGTTTTCTATGAAAATTAGATATTTACAATTTGATTTAACAAGGGAGTTGTCAGTTAAAAATCCTAAGAGAAGTATCATTACAACAAAGTTTTGTGAATCTGTCCCCATTAGAGGACATAAGTGTTCTTTATCCGCTGATTTCATCGTGATACCTATGATTGAGTTTGATATAATCCTCAGTGTGGATTGGATTTCAGACCATGATGGAAATATTTATTGTAAGAAGAAGGAGGATACGATTTTTGATGATGATGATAAGGAACACCTTATCTTTAGAGCATAATCGTCACCACCTAATTCTTACTTTGATCCACCCCCAGTAGCTCAACTAAATTCAATTATTTGGGAGGAATAGAATGAAAGGACTGTGGGGGAAAAAAGGAATGTTCAAATAGAAGATCTACCTATTGTGAGAGAATATGTAGATGTGTTTCCGGAATATTTACCTGGACATCCTCCAAAACGAGAAGTTGAGATTTCCATTGATTTAATTCCTGGATCAATTCCAATATCGAAGACCCCTTTAGAATGGCCACTATATAATTAGTGTAACTAAAGAAACAACTAGGGGAATTGAGTAATAAGGGATTTATTCTCCCTAGTGTTTCTCCATGGGGAACCCTTGTTCTTTTTGTAAAAATTAAAAGATGGATCTATGAGGTTATTTATCGACTATAGGGAAATCAACGTTATAACAATAAAGAACAAGTATCTCCTACCTTGCATTGATGACTTATTTGACCAAATTCATAGAGCTCAATACTTTTCAAAGATTTACCTTCGATTTTTATACCATCAATTGTGTGTGAAGAAGGAAGAAATTCCGAATACAACATTTCGAACCAGGAACGGGAATTACGGGTTTACCGTAATGCCTTTTGGGCTGACTAATGCACCCTCTATATTCATTGATCTAATGAATAGTGTTTTCAAAGAATATCTTGTTGATATTTTGGTGGTATTTATTGATGATATCTTGGGATACTCCAAAATCTACGAAGATCATGAAAATCACTTGCGCATTATCCTGAAGACTCTGAGAAGACATCAATTATCTGGGATGTTTAGCAAGTGTGAATTTTGGCTTCAGGAGATTTCTTTTCTTGGCCATATTTTCTCTAAATATGGAATCTCTGTTTATCCTTCTAGGACCAAGGCAATCCATGAATGGCCTTCACCGACTATTATATCTGAGGTATGCAGTTTTATTGGATTAGCCGATTATTATCGACGTTTCGTCGAGAATATTTCCCAGTTGGCTAACCCATTAACAAAGCTCACACGTAAAGGGGTTAAATTAGTTTGGGAAAAAGAGTGTGAAGAATGTTTCAAAGAACTAAAGAGAATATTAATCAATTCTCCTATATTGACTCTACCATCAGGGAATGATGGGTTCGTTATTTATAGTGATGCATCGAAGAAATGAATTTGTTGTGTCCTTATGCAGAATGATAGGGTTATTGCCTATGCATCACAACAGTTGAAAATTAATGAGCAAAAATATCCTACTCATGATCTATAGTTAGAAGCTATGATATTTGCTTTGAAGATATGGAGACACTACCTCTATGGTGAAAAATGTGATATTTATACTGATCACAAGAGTTTGAAGTATATTTTCTCACAAAAAGAACTCAACATGAGGCAAAGGAGATGGCTTTAATTACTCAAGGATTATGATTGTATGATACACTACCACCCGGGGAAGGCAAATAAGGTGGCAGATGCTTTGAGCAGAAAAGATCATGGAGTTTTGAACATGATGAGAATTGAAAGGGATCCTATTTTCATGTATCTAGTAAAGTTGGATATGGTAATCACCATGGAAGGTGAAACATCAATGCTTTTTCAAATTCTTCCCAACCCATCTTTACTTGAAAGGATTAAGAGTTCTCAGACTGATGATGAATAATTTCAAAAGAAGATTAAAGCTGTAAATGATGGGAGATCGAGAGACTTTGTGTATGAAGAAGGAATTTTGAAATTCTGTAAGAGACTTTGTGTTCCTGATATACCTGATTTAAAAAGGGAATTGTTAGATGATGCTCATAGCTCCAATTTCTCTATACTCCCTGGGAGCACAAAAATGTATATATATTTGAAGGAACGTCTTTGTTGGGACAACATGAAGAGGGAGATTTATGATTTTGTATCAAGATGTATGGGTTTTCAGCAAGTGAAAGCTAGAATGCAATAGCCTGGAGGAGTCATGCAACCTCTTCCCATACCAGAGTGGAAATCTAAAAATATTATGATGGACATTGTCATGGGGCTACCAAAGACTCCAAGAAAGAAGGATGCAATATAGATTATTATTGATCGTCTTACCAAGATAGCAAATTTTCTTGCTATAAGAGAAGATATACCACTGGAACTTCTAGCAAGACTATATATTAATGAAGTTGTGAGACTTCATGGAGTACCCCTATCGATTGTTTCTGATCATGATCTGTGTTTTACTTCAAGACTTTGGAAGAGTATTCAGAAGGCCTTGGATGCTAAACTTCATTTGAGCACTGCCTACCACCCTCAAATAGATGGATAATCAGAACAGACTATTCAAACCTTAGAAGACATGTTGAGATCATGATCACTTGACTTTCAGTGTATGTGGGATCAATATTTACCTCTGGTGGAATTTTCCTATAATAATAGATTCCATTCAAGTATTCAGATGGCACAATATGAAGAGTTATACAGAAAGAGATGTTGCACACCAACCTGTTGGGATGACATTGGTGAAAGAAAACATATAGGCCCAGAACTGGTGGAGGAAAAGATGGAAAAGGTAAAGGTAATCCAAAACCACATCAAAGCAGCTCAAAGTATGCAGAAGAGCTATGCCGATATCCGATGGAAGGATTTGGAATTTCAGGTAGGAGATCATGTTTTCTTAAAGGTATATCCATGGAAGGGAGTTATACGTTTTGGAAAGAAAGGTAAATTGAGTCTCTGGTACATCGGACCTTTCGAAATTCTAGAACAAATTTGGGCTGTAGTTTACCGTTTGGCAATGACGCCAAGTCTCTCCAAAGATCACGATGTGTTCCACGTATCACTATTGAGAAAATACATGCCTGACCCAATGCATGTACTCACCTATGAGGAATTAGAACTGGAACCCGATCTCTCTTATTGTGAAGAGCCTGTCAGGATACTTGATACGAGAGAACTAGTGTTGAGAAACCGAACGACTCATCTGGTAAATGTTCTATGGAGAAACCGTAAGATGGAAGAGGCAACATGGGATCCCAAGGAACTTATGATGAAGAAACACCCGAGTCTTTTTATGCAGTAATATTCTAGAAATTTCGAGGACGAAATAATTTGAAGGAGGGGAGAATGTAACACCCCATGCTTTCATGGTACCCTTCTCTTTGAATAATACAATAGCGTGTGTTGTACGCAACTTCGAGTTCTAACACACACAAAATCAATCAAACTAGATGTTATGAATAGTAATACCTACTTTTTGAAATTTTATAAATTTTATCATTCAAAATGGACTTATTTTTTTGGATTCAAAATATCAAAATTAGCCTAGGGTGAATTTTTGATATTTTTCTGAAAACTTTCAATTTTTGATGAATAGTGAAAAAACACTGAGTTATTGTTTAAAAATGGAATTTTATTTAAATAATTATTTTAATTATTTTAATTTAATTAAGGTAAAAATAGATACATAATACCTATATAAGTTCAATGTAATTCATTGGAGTTAGTTTAGAAAAATTTTATATATATAAAAATGTTATTTAACTTTTCACCTCTTTTTCCCAACTCCTAGAAGAATTTGGAAATTCACATAAAACATAATTTTACCGCTTCTGCGAGCATAATTTCAGAAATCCAAGAGACATAGTTAACATCAAGGTGTAAAATGTTGTTCAATAAGAAAAAAATATTTTTTATGAATAGTAACTTTTTACTTTTATTTACCACGGTAAAAAGTAAATAGTGTAATTAAGGGTAAAAATGATATTAATATTACCCTAACACATGTCCAAATTCTATTGGACAAGTGTATATCAACAAAAAACAACCTTAGGAATAAAATATTATCATTTAGGTCCACTTGTATTAGATTATGACATTTATTATTACTTAATTCAAAGAAGACTTAAAAGAGTTAAAATCAAAGTTTAATTACTAAAACATTTTTAATATAGGGTTATACGAAAGATAAATTCGATTATAAATATTAATTAGAAATATAAAAATATTTCCTACATAATTATATTTTATTTATAATTTTTAAACATTAAATATTGTAATTTATTTTTGACACAATGATGATGCAGTAATTACCTTATTTGTGAAATATTAAAATAATTGATATTATAAAAACCCAAATAAATATAATTAGAGACTTTTAATGAATTAAACAAATTTAATAGATTAATATGACATGTTAGAATTGATTAAATGAATTAGTTTCGAAGTAATAATGCTGTTATGCTTTTCACAAAAATGAAATTCCAAATAGTGTCAAAATTGACATAAAAGAGTTTTTAAAACAAATATTATATTATTAATTCATATTCTATTCCTAAAAATCTAAGGATCGTCCAAATGACTTTTATCATGATAGGTGTATCATTAATGTACTACTTTGGGGTCGCTTGGATGTATATAGTAATTTTATTAACTATATAATATAAAAATACAATTTGACATGGTAAGTGTCAAACAATTTCACTAAGAGTTAAGACTAAAACATAAGGTTAATATAATTACACAAACCTGCCTAAAATCTATTGGTTGAAAATTTTTACACCCATCCCCACCTTAGACTTCGAATAATACACTTTGGAGCCATTAGAAACCGAATATGAATTAATTATAAAATAATACTTTATGTTTCTCCTAAAGATCCCCTCCTTCCCCATATAAAAGGACACCACTTATAACCAATTATTAAAACCATAAAAGCCTTTTGGTTCGTCCAAACCCAGCCCAAATATTCTCCAAACATCCCTCACTTAATCTTAGTGGTCTTATTTTGATCATAAATCCATCCTAAGGAGTCCTTTTTATCAAATCAAAAGGAAGAACCTGAAGAAGAGGTAACGTCTTCACCACCCTCTTTAAAGTTCCTTTCTTTTTCAAATTCTTCATTCCTTGTTATTTCCATTCTAAAATAATAACTCCATTATATTCTATATACTGTGATGTTATTATAAATATAGAACAAACAAATTCATTATTCTATCCATCCCTTGAATGGCATGTCACCATACGTGCCTACGTATGGCCTACTGTCTCCACGTTGTGGTGTAACTATTATTCAATATATTATTATTTAGACGGGTAAAATAATGATGTATAATTCATGTAAATAATAAGTATAACATGATATTGATTATGTCTATATTATATACCATCCAATTATATATTATTTTAATATCAAAAGAATGATATTATCGCTCGTGCGTACGTACAGACTACCATCTCCACGAACGCGATGAGATTCATTCCCCATCATTTCCATTAATGAATAATTTTAATTTTATTGTTAAAAATAAGGTTTAAAGACTTAATATCATTCTGGATATGTATATGATCCTACCTATCCAAAAAAAGCACGGCTTATGTAACAAAACATATAAAAGAAAATGAGTAAGTTAACACCCAAAACGACAATAATACTATGATTTTATTAACAAAGAATTGTTAAAAGATCATATATGATGTCATATTAATATATATGATTCTTGTATAATTTAATAACAATTATTTCACCATTATACAGGAGGTTAACATACCATAAACCAAGGAAAAGTACAAGGTAAGGTTTATTTCACAACCTCTTCATTATCCGAGGTTATTTATACGTAATTATCTACTATGACCTATTTATCATCCACATCCATGTTTCTTAAAAATGTATTTCAAAAAATTATTACTATTTTACAGAATAAGGTTTAAAGTCATTTTTACCCTTTTTTGACTTTTTATAAGAAGTTTGTAAAGGAATCTTTCTGTCGTTTTCCAAACAAGGTCATTTTTAACCTTTTCGACAGAATTAAGGTAAGAATGTATTTTTTTAACTTATATTGTGGGTGTCACTATTTTCTGCCGTTAAAAAATAATCAATGATTACCTTACATGATTTTAAGAATTTTTTCAAAGGAAATTTTTTATTTTATAATTATGTGACTTTTAAATGATTTAAAAAAACAGATATTTCTCTAAAATAGTTTTGATTTCATCTATGTCAGCATCCTTTGATGGATTTTAATCTTATTTAAAGTTGATTTATTATGATAAAAAACATCCATATTGTATTGAGGTTTTTTTGATATTTTTGACTCTGGATGTGTTATTTTTATACAATTCATGGTTTATGGAGAAATTATTGACATTTCATATGCTATTTTTAATACGAATGTTTATGTTATGTTTAAACCTGTTCATATGAGGAATGAATTGGACATAATAAGTGACGGGTGAAGCCTGTTATAGCTCCTCGATGCATCGGTAGGTCTAATGAGACAAACTAGTGTATCGGAACGAGGCTTTGACAATATCCTATTTGTAGTCTTGGCACGAGGCCTTGGCAATGTGGTTATGATAGTCTGGCATTATGCATTCCATCATTATGAAAGTGGTTATTGATATTTCATGTGATTATTAGACTAGTAGAATATCCATGTGAATAAGTAAATGGAATTATTTCATTTTATCCTTTTCCTATTATTATTAAGTTCAAGTTTAAAAGGATTTTGTTTTTGTTATATGTTGCCTTAACTGTTTATGCTTATTTATGAATGTTTCCGCTATATTGTTATCCTTACTGAGCATCTGAGCTCACCCCTTTTAGTGTTTTATTTTTCCTAGGATGTGAAGAAGTAATTTATGAATGACCTGCATGGATAGGATGAGTGTATATGAATACAGGATTTTGTTGTAGTAGTTTTCACTTTATGATGTAATGTAAACATTATGAATTTATTTAGTTATTCCAAGGATACTAAACTAATAGGTCTTTCAAGACCTAATCTTTCTTGTGATCATGCCAATGTTATGTAATAATGCACCAACTCTGGGAAACTGGGGTCGGGGAGTTACAGTTGGTATCTAAGAGAGGTTTAGTACAAACCTTTGAATCTAGATTTAGATACACTCTGATTAGAGAACGTTGACCTAAGATGAAATTTGAGGATTAGTATAGAAGAACTTCCTAGAATTTTGGTATTGTAGAGATTTTGTGAGTTTTCCGATCAATACATCCATGTCTATATACGAGCAGGTAGAGGCGGCTCTGGAACAGATGTACCTAGTGGTAAAACCTGAAAACACCACATTGAGCTAGACTCAAATGGGAACTGGTCCACAACAACGGACCTTGCTGCACTCTTGGTTACGACGCTCTTGGGGGATATGCTCAGGATAATTCTCATTTTCTTTATGAACTGTTATGAAGGGTTTATGAGTATATACATCCTCAAAGAAAACATTTTTATGATTATGGATTATATCCATATATAGTTCAATTTATGTTAAGTGTTTTATAAGTATGGAATTATGTATTTTGATTCATAAAATGATCGAGTTTATTCCATTGTTTAGAAATGGCGCCTAGTGGAAGAAATGAAAACCGTGTCAATGCACACACTCCATGTAGGGATTTCCCTCATGGTCAAGATAATTATAGTGGAGCTTCTGATGCAACTAGTGCTGATCAGCTAATCCCCATACTAGGACAACTCACTCAGGTTATGAATAATAATTTTTACCCGTATGGAGAACCCTAATCCGTTGTGTGGAGGATCAATGTTAGATCGTTTCATGAGGAAACAACCACCAAAATTCAATGGGAGTACAAATCCATTTGTAGCTGAGCAATGGATAAGTTCCATAGAGAAAATATTTCAGGCATTTGGGAGTATTGAAAGGGAAAAAGTTGTCTGGACAGTTTATCGCCTCACAGGAGATGTTGATCAATGGTGGTCATTGATTCAAAACACGAATGAAGATTATGAAGTATCTAAAATGGAATGGAGGGAGTTTAAAAAGCTTTTCATAGAAAAATACTTTCCTCGTTACCATCGACCAGATATGGAAAGGAAATTTCTGAGTCTAAAACAAAAGGAGGATGAGAATTTCGCAATGTATGAGGCTAACTTTACAAGGTTATAAAGGTATGATGGATATTATCTACGTAACACAAGAAGTAAGATTGATCGTTTCTTTGATGGGTTAAAACCATTTCTCCATCGAGCATTAGTATCACAATCCTTCTCGTCATACGAAGAAATTGTCTCATGTGCTATCAAGAATGAAAAGGAATTCTCTAAGTCATAGGACTTTAAAGCAAAGCAAGAGAATATAAGATATACTAATCAATCTGTAAAAGAAAATAAGAGGAAGAAAGGAAAATCTGAATATCAATCTTGTAGTAAATGTGGGAAGAAACAGCCTGGTACTTGCTTGAAGGGAATGGGTGTCTGTTACACGTGTGGTGAAAAAGGCCACCAAGCTCGTGATTGCAAAGGGAAGAAGGAAGCTACCGATGTTCAGTGCTAAAATTTCAGAAAGATGGGACATTATTAAAATTAATGTCCTAAGAGTTAGGGGAAGTTATCTCAAAATAGGCCAAGGTATCAAGGCCAGGCTTATGTTATCACTACTGCTGAGGTAGAAGCTCTGAAAGACGTAGTGGTAGGTGATTTAATTTTTTTCCTCAAGTTTAGCCAATTCTTTATTTGATTCTGGATCATCTCATTGTTTCACATCTTCCCAGTTTTCTAAGAAAATTAGATATTTACAATTTGATTTAACAAGGGAGTTGTCAGTTAAAAATACTAAGAGAAGTATCATTGCAACAAAGTTGTTTGAATCTGTCCCCATTAGAGCACATAAATGTTCTTTATCCGTTGATTTCGTCGTGATACTTACGATTGAGTTTGATAAAATCCTCAGTTTGGATTGGATTTCAGACCATGATGGAAATATTTATTGTAAGAAGAAGGAGGATACGATTTTTGATGATGATGATAAGGAACACCTTATCTTTAAAGCATAATCGTCACCACCTAATTCTTACTTTGATCCACCACTAGTAGCTCAACTAAATTCACTTATTTTGGAGGAATAGAATGAAAGGACTGTGGGTGAGGAAAGGAATGGTCAAATAGAAGATCTACCTATTGTGAGAGAATATGTAGATGTGTTTCTGGAATATTTACCTGGACATCCTCCAAAACGAGAAGTTGATATTTCCATTGATTTAATTCCTGGATCAATTCTTATATCGAATACCCCTTATAGAATGGCCACTATAGAATTAGTGTAACTAAAGAAACAACTAGAGGAATTGATTAATAAGGGATTTATTCTCCCTAGTGTTTCTCCATGGGGAGCCCTTGTTCTTTTTGTTAAAAATAAAAGATGGATCTATGAGGTTATGTATCGACTATAGGGAAATCAACATTATAACAATAAAGAACAAGTATCTACTACCTTGTATTGATGACTTATTTGACCAACATCATAGAGCTCAATACTTTTCAAAGATTGACCTTCGATTTTTATACCATAAATTGTGTGTGAAGAAGGAAGACATTCCGAATACAACATTTCGAACCAGGTAGGGGAATTACGGGTTTACCATAATGCCTTTTGGGCTGACTAATGCACCCTATGTATTCATTGATCTAATGAATAGAGTTTTCAAAGAATATCTTGATGACTTTGTGGTGGTATTTATTGATGATATCTTGGGATACTCCAAAATCTACGAAGATCATGAAAATCACTTGTGCATTATCCTGAAGACTCTGAGAAGACATCAATTATCTGGGATGTTTAGCAAGTGTGAATTTTGGCTTCAAGAGATTTCTTTTCTTGGCCATATTTTCTCTAAATATGGAATCTCTGTTTATCCTTCTAGGACCAAGGCAATCCATGAATGGCCTGCACCGACTATTATAACTGAGGTATGCAGTTTTATTGGATTATCCGGTTATTATCGACGTTTCGTCGAGAATTTTGCCCAGTTGGCTAACCCATTAACAACGCTCACACGTAAAAGGGTTAAATTTGTTTGGACACAAGAGTGTGAATAATGTTTCAAAGATCTGAAGAGAATATTAATCAATGCTCCTATATTGACTCTACCATCAGGGAATGATGGGTTCGTTATTTATAGTGATGCATCGAAGAAAGGAAACGGTTGTGTCCTTATGCAGAATGATAGGGTTATTGCCTATGCATCAAAACAGTTGAAAATTCATGGGAAAAAATATCCTACTCATGATCTCTAGTTAGCAGCTGTGATATTTTCTTTGAAGATATGGAGACACTAACTCTATGGTGAAAAATGTGATATTTATACTGATCACAAGAGTTTCAAGTATATTTTCTCACAAAAAGAACTCATCATGAGGAAAAAGAGATGGATTTAATTACTCAA
The DNA here is from genome assembly GCA_963277665.1 of Viscum album. Lineage (NCBI taxonomy): Eukaryota > Viridiplantae > Streptophyta > Magnoliopsida > Santalales > Viscaceae > Viscum > Viscum album. The sequence goes on along the minus strand of OY728123.1, from coordinate 1,037,945,396 downwards.
GGATTATGATTGTACGATACACTACCACCCGGGGAAGGCAAATAAGGTGGAAGATGCTTTGAGTAGAAATGATCATGGAGTTTTGAACATGATGAGAATTGAAAGGGATCCTATTTTCATGTATCTAGTAAAGTTGGATATGGGAATCACCATGGATGGTGAAACATCAATGCTTTTTCAAATGCTTCCCAACCCATCTTTACTTGAAAGGATTAAGAGTTCTCAGACTGATGATGAATAATTTCAAAAGAAGATTAAAGCTGTAAATGATGGGAGATCGAGAGACATTGTGAATGAAGAAGGAATTTTGAAATTCTGTAAGTGACTTTGTGTTCCTGATATACCTGATCTAAAAAGGGAATTGTTAGATGATGCTCGTAGCTCCAAATTCTCTATACTCCATGGGAGCACCAAAATTTATATAGATTTGAAGGAACATTTTTGTTGGCACAACATGAAGAGGGAGATTTATGATTTTGTGTCAAGATGTATGGTTTTTCAGCAAGTGAAAGCTGGAATGCAATAGCCTGGAGGAGTCATGCAACCACTTCCCATACCAGAGTGGAAATCTGAAAATATTACGATGGACATTGTCATGGGGCTACCAAAGACTCCAAGAAAGAACGATGAAATATAGATTATTGTTTATCGTCTTACCAAGATAGCAAATTTTCTTGCTATAAGAGAAGATATACCACTGGAACTTCTAGAAAGACTATATATTAATGAAGTTGTGAGACTTCATGGAGTACCCCTATCGATTGTTTCTGATCGTGATCTGTGTTTTACATCAAGATTCTGGAAGAGTATTCTGAATGCCATGGATACTGAACTTCATTTGAGCACTGCCTACCACCCTCAAACAGATGGATAATCAGAACGGACTATTCAAACCTTAGAAGACATGTTTAGATCATGATCACTTGACTTTCAGTGTATGTGGGATCAATATTTACCTCTGGTGGAATTTTCCTATAACAATAGCTTCCATTCAAGTATTCAGATGGCACAATATGAAGAGTTATACGGAAAGAGATGTTGCACACCATCCTGTTGGGATGACGTTGGTGAAAGAAAACTTATAGGCCCAGAACTGGTGGAGGAAACGATGGAAAAGGTAAAGGTAATCCAAAACCACATCAAAGCAGCTCAAAGTAGGCAGAAGAGCTATGCTGATACCCGAAGGAAGGATTTGGAATTTCAGGTAGGAGATCATGTTTTCTTGAAGGTATCTCCCTGGAAGGGAGTTATACATTTTGGAAAGAAAGGTAAATTGAGTCCATGGAACATCGGACCTTTCGATATTCTAGAACGAATTTGGGATGTATCTTACCGTTTGACAATGACTCCAAGTCTCTCCAAAGATCACGATGTGTTCCACGCATCACTATTGAGAAAATACATGCCTGACCCAATGCATGTACTCACCTATGAGGAATTAGAACTGGAACCCGATCTCTCTTATTGTGAAGAGCCTGTCAGGATACTTGATACGAGAGAACTAGTGTTGAGAAACCGAACGACTCATCTGGTAAATGTTCTATGGAGAAACCGTAAGATGGAAGAGGCAACATGGGATCCCAAGGAACTTATGATGAAGAAACACCCGAGTCTTTTTATGCAGTAATATTCTAGAAATTTCGAGGATGAAATAATTTGATGGAGGGGAGAATGTAACACCTCATGCTTTCATGGTACGCTTCTCTTTGAATAATACAATAGCGTGTGTTGTACGCAACTTCGAGTTCTAACACACACAAAATCAATCAAACTAGATGTTATGAATTGTAATACCTACTTTTTGAAATTTTATAAATTTTATCATTCAAAATGGACTTCATTTTTGGATTCAAAATATCAAAATTAGCCTAGGGTGAATTTATGATATTTTTCTGAAAACTATCAATTTTTGATGAATAGTGAAAAAACACTGAGTTATTGTTTAAAAATGAAATTTTATTTAAAAAATTATTTTAATTATTTTAATTTAATTAAGGTAAAAATAGATACATTATACCTATATAAGTTCAATTTAATTCATTGCAGTTAGTTAAGAATAATTTTAGATATATAAAAATGTTATTGAACTTTTCACCTCTTTTGCCCAACTCCTAGAAGAATTTGGAAATTCACATAAAACATAATTTTACCACTTCTGCAAGTGGAATTTCAAAAATCCAAGAGACACAGTTAACATCAAGGTGTAAAATGTGGTTCAATAAGAAAAAAATAATTTTTTATGAATAGTATCTTTTTACTTTTATTTACCACGGTAAAAAGTAAATAGGGTAATTAAGGGTAAAAATGATATTAATATTACCCTAACACATGTCCAAATTCTATTGGAAAAGTGTATCTCGACCAAAAACAACCTTAGGAATAAAATATTATCATTTAGGTCCACTTGGATTAGACTAGGACATTTATTATTACTTAATTCAAAGAAGAGTTAAAAGAGTTAAAATCAAAGTTTAATTACTAAAACATTTTTAATATAGGGTTATACATAAGATAAATTAGATTATAAATATTCATTAGAAATATAAAAATATTTCCAACATAACAATATTTTATTTATAATTTTTAAACATTAAATATTTTAATTTATTTTTGACACAATGATGATGCAGTAATTACCTTATTAGTGAAATATTAAAATAATTGATATTATAAAAACCCAAATAAATATAATTAGAGACTTTTAATGAATTAAACTAATTTCATAGATTAATATGACATGTTATAGTTGATAAAATGAATTAGGTTCGAAGTAATCATGTTGTTATGCTTTTCACAAAAATCAAATTCCAAATAGTGTCAAAATTGACATAAAATAGTTTTTAAAACAAATATTATATTATTAATTCGTATTCTATTCCTAAAAATCTAGGGATTGTCCAAATGACTTTTATCATGATAGGTGTATCATTAATGGACTACTTTGGGGTCTCTTGGATGTATATAGTAATTTTATTAACTATATAATATAAAAATACAATGTGACATGGTAAGTGTCAAAAAATTTCACGAAGAGTTAAGACTAAAACATAAGGTTAATATAATTACAAAAACCTGCCTAAAATCTATAGGTAAAAAGTTTTTACACCCATCCCCACCTTAGACTTCTAATAATACACTTTGTATCCATTAGAAACTGAATATGAATTAATTATAAAATAATACTTTATGTTTTTCCTAAAGATCCCCTCCTTCCACTTATAAAAGGACACCACTTATAACCAATTCTTAAAACCATAAAAGCCTTTTGGATCGGCCAAACCCTGGCAAAATATTCTCAAAACTTCCCTCACTTAATCCTAGTGGTCTTATTTTGATCAGAAAGCCATCCTAAGGAGTCCTTTTGATCAAATCAAAAGGAAGAACCTGAAGAAGAGGTAACGTCTTCACCACCCTCTTTAAAGTTCCTTTCTTCTTCAAATTCTTCTTTCCTTGTTATTTCCATTCTAAAATAATAAATCCAGTATATTCTATATACTGTGATGTTATTATAAATATAGAACAAACAAATTCATTATTCTATCCATCCCTTGAATGGCATGTCACCATACGTGCCTACGTATGGCCTACCGTCTCCACGTTGTGGTGTAACTATTATTCAATATATTATTATTTAGACGGGTAAAATAATGATGTATAATTCATGTAAATAATAATTATAACATGATATTGATTCTGTCTATATGATATACCATCCAATTATATATTATTTTAATATCAAATGAATGATATTATCGCTCGTGCGTACGTACAGACTACCGTCTCCACGAACGCGATGAGATTCATTCCCCATCATTTCCATTCATGAATAATTTTAATTTTATGGTTAAAAATAATGTTTAAAGACTTAATATCATTCTTGATATGAATATGATACTACCTATCAAAAAAAACATGGCTTATGTAACAAAACATATAAAAGAAAATGAGTAAGTTAACACCCAAAACGATGATAATACTATGATTTTATTAACAAAGCATTGTTAAAAGATCATATATGATGTCAAATTAATATATATGATTCTTGTATAATTTAATAACAATTATTTCACTATTATACAGGAGGTTAACATACCATCAACCAAGGAAATGTACAAGGTAAGGTTTATTTCACAACCTCTTCATTATCCGAGGTTGTTTATACGTAATTATCTACTATGACCTATTTATCATCCACATCCATGTTTCTTAAAAATGTATTTCAAAACATTCTTACTATTTTACAGAATAAGGTTTAAAGTCATTTTTACCATTTTTTGACTTTTTATAAGAAGTTTATAAAGGAATCTTTCCGTTTTTTTCCAAATAAGGTCCTTTTTAACCTTTTTGACATAATTAAGGTAAGAATGTATTTTTTTAACTTATACGGTGGGTGTCGCTATTTTCGGATGTTATAAAATCATCAAAGCTTCCCTTACAAGATTTTAAGAATATTTTCAATGTAAATGTTTTATTTTATTAATATGTGACTTTTAAATGATTTAAAAAAAAAGAGATATTTCTCTAAAATAGTTTTGATTTCATCTATGTCAGAATCCTTTGATGGATTTTAAACTTATTTGAAGTTGATTTATTATGATACAAAACATCCAAATTGTATTGAGGTTTTTGTGATATGTTTGACTATGGATGTGTTATTTTTATACAATTCATGGTTTATGGAGAAAGAATTGACATTTCATATGCTATTTTTAATACGAATGTTTATGTTATGTTTAAACATGTTCATATGAGGAATGCATTGGACTTAATAAGTGACGGGTGGAGCCTGATATAGCTCCTCAATGCATCAGTAGGTCAAATGAGACAAACTTGTGTATTGGCACGAGGCTTTGACAATATCCTATTTGTAGTCTTGCCACGAGGCCTTGGCTATGTGGTTATGATAGTCTGGCATTATGCATTCCATCATAATGAAAGTGGTTATTGATATTGCTTGTGATTATTCGACTAGTAGAATATCCATGTGAATAAGTAAATGGAATTATTTCATTTTATCTTTTCCATATTATTCTTAAGTTCAAGTTTAAAAGGGTTTTGTTTTTGTTATACATTGCCTTAATTATTTATGCTTAATTATGAATGTTTCCTCTATATTGTTATCCTTACTGAGCATCTGAGCTCACCCCATTCAATGTTTTATTTTTCCCAGGATGTGAATAAGTAATTTATGAATGACCTGTAGGGATAGTATGAGGGGATATGAAGACAAGATGTTGTTGTAGTAGTTTTCAATTTATGATGTAATGTAAACATTATGAATGTATCTAGTTATTCCAAGGATACTAAACTAATCGTTCTTTCGAGACTTGATCTTTCTTGTGATCATGTCAATGTTATGTAATAATGCACCGACTCTTGGAAACTGGGGTCGGGGCGTTATAGTTGGTATCCGAGAGAGTTTTAGTACAAACCTTTGAATCTAGATTTAGATAAACTCTGATTAGAGAACGTAGACCTAAGATGAATTTTGAGGATCAGTATAAAAGAACTTCCTAGAATTTTGATATTGTAGAGATTTTGTGAGTTTTCCGATCAATACATCCCTGTCTGGATACGAGAAGGTAGAGGTGGGTCTGGCACAGATGTACCTTGTGGTAAAACCTGAAAACACCACATTGAGCTAGACTCGAATGGGAACTGGTCCACAACAACGGGCCTTGCTACACTCTTGGTTACGACACTCCCATGGGATATTCTTAGGATAATTCTCATTTTCATTATGAACTATTATTAAGGGTTTATGAGTATGTAATTCCTCAAAGAAAACATTTTTATGATTATGGATTATATCGATATATAGTTCAATTTTTGTTAAGTGTTTTATAAGTATGTAATTATGTATATTGATTCATAAAATGATCGAGTTTATTCCATTGCTTAGAAATGGAGCCTAGTGGAAGAAATGGAAACCGTATCAATGCACACACTCCATGTAGGGATTTCTCTCCTGGTCAAGATAATTATAGTGGAGCTTGTGATGCAACTGGTGCTGACCAGCTAATCACTATACTGGGACAACTCACTCAGGTTATGAATAATAACTATACCTGTATGGAGAACCCTGATCCGTAGCGTGGAGGATCAATGTTAGATCGTTTCATGAGGAAACAACCACCAAATTTCAATGGGAGTACAAATCCATTGGTAGCTGAGAAATGGATAAATTCCCTAGAGAAAATATTTCAGCCATTGGGGAGTAGTGAAAGGGAAAAACTTGTCATGGCAGTATATCACCTCACAGGAGATGTTGATCAATGGTGGTCATTGATTCAAAACACTAAAGAAGATGATGAAGTATCTAATATGGAATGGAGGGAGTTCAATGAGCTTTTATTAGAAAAATACGTTCCTCATGACCATCGAGCAGATATGGAAAGGAAATTTCTGAGTCAGAAACAAAAGGAGGATGATAATTTCGGAAAGTATGACGCTAACTTTACAAGGTTAGCAAGGTATGTCGAAGATTATATATGTAACACAAGAAGTAATATTGATCGTTTCTTTGATGGATTAAAACCATTTCTCCATCGAGCGTTAGTCTCACAATCCTTTTCATCGTACGAAGAAATTGTCTCATGTACTATCAAGACAGTAATGAAATTATCTAAGTCTTAGGACTTTAAAGCAAAGAAATAGAATAAGAGATCTGTTGATCAATATGTAAATGGAAATAAGTGGAAGGAAGGAAAATCTGAATATCAATCCTGTAGTAAATGTGGAAAGAAACACCCCCAGTACTTCCTTGAAGGGAATGGGTGTCTCTTATATGTGTGGTGAAAAAGGCCACAAGCTCGTGATTGCAAAGGGAAGAAGGAAGCTACCGATGTTCAGTGCTACAATTCCAGGGAGATGGGACATTATGAAAATGAATTTCCTAAGCGTCAGGGGAAGTTACCTCAGAAAAGGGCAAGGGATCAAGGACAAGCTTATGCTATCACTACTGCTGAGTTAGATGCTCTGAAAGACGTGGAGGAAGGTAATTTAATGGTTTCCTCAAGTTTAGCCAATTCTTTATTGGATTTTACATCATCGCATTGTTTCGTATCTTCCCATTTTTCTAAGAAAATTAGATATTTCCAATTTTATTTAACAAGGGAGTTGTCAGTTAAAAATCCTATGAAAAGTATCATTGCAACAAAGTTTTGTGAATCAGTCCCCATTAGAGCACATAAATGTTCTTTATCCGTTGATTTCATCGTGATACCAATGATTGAGTTTGATATAATCCTTAGTATGGATTGTATTTCAGACCATGATGCGAAGATTTATTATAAGAAGAAGGAGGTTACAATTTTTGATGATGATGTGAGGAACACCTTATCTTTAGAGAATAATCGTCACCACCTAATTCTAACTTAAATCCACCTCCAGTAGCTCAACTAAATTCAATTATTTGGGAGGAATAGAATGAAATGACTGTGGGTGAGGAAAGGAATGTTCAAATAGAAGATGTACCTATTGTGAGAGAATACGTAGATGTGTTTCTGGAATATTTACCTGGACATCCTCCAAAATGAGATGTTGAGTTTTCCATTGATTTAATTCCTGGATGAATTCCTATATCGAAGACCCCTTATAGAATGGCCACTATTGAATTATTGGAACTAAAGAAACAACTAGAGTAATTGAGTAATAAGGGATTTATTCTCCCTAGTGTTTCTCCATAGGGAGCCCTTGTTCTTTTTGTCAAAAAGAAAGATGGATCTATGAGGTTATGTATCGACTATAGGGAAATCAATGCTATAACAATAAAGAACAATTATCTCTTACCTCGCATTGATGACTTATTTGGCCAACTTCATGGAGCTCTATACTTTTCAAAGATTGACCTTCGATTTTTATACCATCAGTTGTGTGTGAAGAAGAATGACATTCTGAATACAACATTTCGAACCAGGTACGGGCATTACGGGTTTACCGTAATGCCTTTTGGGATGACTAATGCACCCTCTGTATTCATGGATCTAATGAATAGAGTTTTCAATGAATATCTTGATGATTTTGTGGTGGTATTTATTGATGATATCTTGGTATACTCTAAAATCTACGAAGATCATGAAAACCACTTGCGCATTATCCTGAAGACTCTGAGAAGACATCAATTATCTGGGATGATTAGAAAGTGTGAATTTTGGCGTCAGGAGATTTCATTTCTTGGCCATATTTTCTCTAAATATGGAATCTATTTTGATCCTTCTAAGACCAAGGCAATCCATGAATGGCATGCACCAACTATTATAACTGATGTATGCAGTTTTACTGGATTAGCAGGTTATTATCGACATTTCGTCCATAATTTTTCCCAGTTGGCTAACCCATTAACAAAGCTCACACGTAAATGGGTTAAATTTGTTTGGGAAAAATAGTGTGAAGAATGTCTCTAAGAACTGAAGAGAAGATTAGTCAATGCTCCTATATTGACTCTACCATCGGGGAATGATTGGTTCATTATTTATAGTGATGCATCGAAGAAAGGACTTGGTTGTGTCCTTATGCACAATGATGGGGTTATTGCCTATGCATCACAACAGTTGAAAATTCATGAGAAAAACTATCGTACTCATGATCTCTAGTTAGCAGCTGTGATCTTTGCTTTGAAGATATGGAGACACTACCTCCATGGTGAAAAATGTGATATTTATACTGATCACAAGAGTTTGAAGTATATTTTCTCACAAAAAGAACTCAACATGAGTCAAAGGAGATGGCTTGAATTACTCAAGGATTATGATTGTATGATACACTACCACCTGGGGAAGGAAAATAAGGCGGCATATGCTTTGATCAGAAAAGATCATGGAGGTTTGAACATGATGAGAATTGAAAGGGATTCTATTTTCATGTATCTAGTAAAGTTGGATATGGGAATCACCATGGAAGGTGAAACATCAATGCTTTTTCAAATGCGTCCCAAACCATCTTTACTAAAAAGGATTAAGAGTTCTCAGACCGATGATGAATAATTTCAAAAGAAGATTAAAGCTGTAAATGATGGGAGATCGAGAGACATTGTGTATGAAGAAGGAATTTTGAAATTCTGGAAGAGACTTTATGTTCCCGATATACCTAATCTAAAAAGGGAATTGTTAGATGATGCTCATAGCTTCAATTTCTCTATACTCCATGGGAGCACCAAAATGTATAGAGATTTGAAGGAAATTTTTGTTTGGGACAACATGAAGAGGGAGATTTCTGATTTTGTGTCAAAATGTATGGTTTTTCAGCAAGTGAAAGCTAGAATGCAATAGCCTGGAGGAGTCATGAAACCTCTTCCCATACTAGAGTGTAAATGGGAAAATCTTACGATGGGCATTGTCATGGGGAAACCAAAGACTCCATGAAGGAATGATGCAATATAGTTTATTCTTGATCAACTTACAAAGACAGCAAATTTTCTTGCTATATGAGAAGATCTACCATTGGAAATTCTAGGAAAACTATATATTAAGGAAGTTTTGAGACTTCATGGAGTACCCCTATCGATTGTTTCTGATCGTGATCTTTGTTTTACTTCAAGATTGTAGAAGAGTATTCAGAAGGCCTTGGATACTAAACATCATTTGATCACTGCCTACCACCCTCAAACATATGGACAATCAGAATGGACTATTCAAACCTTAGAAGACATGTTGAGATCATGATCACTTAACTTTCAGTGTATGTGGGATCAATATTTACCTTTGGTGGAATTTTCCTATAACAATAGATTCCATTTATGTATTCAGATGGCACCATATGATGCGTTATATAGAAAGAGATGTCGCACACCAACCTGTTGGGATGACGTTGGTGAAAGAAAACTTATAGGCCCAAAACTGGTGGAGGAAACGATGGAAAATGTAAAGGTAATCCAAAACCACATTAAAGCAGCTCAAAGAAGGAAAAAGAGCTTTGCAGATAACCAAAGGAAGGATTTGGATTTTTAGGAAGGAGATCATCTTTTCTTGAAGGTATCATCATGGAAGGGAGTTATACGTTTTGTAAAGAAAGGTAAATTGAGTCCCTGGTACATCGAACCTTTCGAAATTCTAGAACGAATTTGGGCTATAGCTTACCATTTGGAAATGACGCCAATTCTCTCCAAAGTTCACGATGTGTTCCATGTATCACTATTAAGAAAATACATGCCTGACCCAATGCATGTAATCACCTATGAGGAATTAGAACTGGAACCCGATCTCTCTTATTGTGAATAGCCTGTCAGGATACTTGATACAAGAGAACAAGTGTTAAGAAACCGAACGACTCGTCTGGTAAAAGTTCTATGGAGAAACCATAATATGGATGAGGCAACGTGGGATCCTGAGGAACTTATTATGGTGAACCACCCAAGTCTTTTTATAAAGTAATATTCTAGAAATTTTGAGGACGAAATAATTTGAAGTAGGGGAGAATGTAACACCCCAAGCTTTCACGGTACGCTTCTCTTTGAATAATATAGTATCGTGTGTTGTACGCAACTTCGAGTTCTAAAACACACCATAACCAATCAAACTAGCAGTTATGAATAGTAATACCTACTTTTTGAAATTTTATAAATTTTATCATTCAAAACGGACTTCATTTTTGGATTCAAAATATCAAAATTAGCCTAGGGTGAATTTTTGATATTTTTCTGAAAACTTTCAATTTTTGATGAATAGTGAAAAAACACTGAGTTGTTGTTTAAAAACGAAATTTTATTTAAATAATTATTTTATTTATTTTAATTTAATTAAGGTGAAAATAGCTACATAATAACTATATAAATTCAATTTAATTCAATGGAGTTAGTTTAGAATAATTTTAGATATATAAAAATTTTATTGAACTTTTCAACTCTTTTGCCCAACTCCTCGGAAAATTTGGAAATTCACATAAAACATAATTTTACCGCTTCTGCGAGTGGAATCTCAAAAATCCAAGAGTCACAGTTAACATCAAGGTGTAAAATGTGGTTCAATAAGATAAAAATAATTTTTGGTGAATAGTAACTTTTTTCTTTTATTTACCACGATAAAAAGTAAATAGGGAAATTAAGGGTAAAAATGATATTAATATTACCCTAACACATGTCCAAATTCTATTGGACAAGTGTATCTCGACCAAAAAAAACCTTAGGAATAAAATATTATCATTTAGGTCCACATGGATTAGATTAGGTCATTTATTATTATTAAATTCAAAGAAGAGTTAAAAGAGTTAAAATCAAAGATTAATTACTAAAACATTTTTAATATAGGGTTATACATAAGATAAATTCGGTTATAATTATTCATTAGAAAGAGGAAAATATTTCCTACATAATGATATTTTATTTATAAATTTTAAACATTCAATAATTTAATTTATTTTTGACATAATGATGATGCAGTAATTACCTTATTAGTGAAATATTAAAATAATTGATATTATAAAAACCCAAATAAATATAATTAGAGACTTTTAATGAATTAAAAGAATTTAATAGATTAATATGACATGTTATAGTCGATTAAATGAATTATCTTCGATGTAATCAAGCTGTTATGCTTTTCAAAAAAATAAAATTCCAAATAGTGTCAAAATTGACATAAAAGAGTTTTTAAAACAAATATTATATTATTAATTCATATTCAATTCCTAAAAATCAAAGGATCAGCCAAATTACTTGTATCATGATAGTTGTATCGTTAATGGACTACTTTGGGGTCGCTTGGATGTATATAGTATGTTTATTAACTATATAATTTAAAAATACAATGTGACATGGTAAGTGTCAAACAATTTAACTAAGAGTTAAGACTAAAAGATAAGGTTAATATAATTACACAAGCCTGTATAAAATCTATTGGTTGAAAATATTTAGACCCATACCCACCTTATACATTGAATAATCCACTTTGGATCCATTAGAAACTGAATATGAATTAATTATAAAATAATACTTTATGTTTTTCCTAAAGAGCTGCTCATTCCCCTTATAAAGGACACCACTTATAACCAATTCTTCAAACCTTCAAAGCTTTTTGGTTCGGACAAACCCTGCCCAAATATTCTCCAAACATCCCTCACTTAAACCTAGTGGTCTTATTTTGATCAGAAAGCCATCCTAAGGAGTCCTTTTGATCAAATCAAAAGGAAGAACCTGAAGAAGAGGTAACGTCTTCACCACCATCTTTAAAGTTCCTTTCTTCTTCAACTTCATCTTTCCTTGTTATTTCCATTCTAAGATAATAACTCTAGTATATTCTATATACTGTGATGTTATTATAAATACAGAACAAAAAAAAAATTTATTCTATCCATCCCTTGAATGGCATGTCACCATACGTGCCTACGTATGACCTACCGTCTCCACGTTGTGGTGTAATTGTTATTCAATATATTATTATTTAGATGGGTATAATAATGATGTATAATTCATGTAAATAATAAATATAACATGATATTTATTCTGTCTATATGATATACCATCCAATTATATATTATTTTAATATCAAAATAATGATATTGTCGCTCGTGCGTACGTACAGACTACCATCTCCACGAACATGATGAGATTCATTCCCCATCATTTCCATTCAATAATAATTTTCATTTTACAGTTAAAAATAATGTTTAAGGACTTAATATCATTCTGGATATGAATATGATACTACCTATCCAAAAAAAACACGGCTTATGTAACAAAACATATAATAGAAAATGAGTAATTTAACACCCGAAATGACGATAATACTAATATTTTATTAACAAAGCAATGCTAAAAGATCATATATGATATCATATTAATATATATGATTCATGTATAATTTAATAACAATTATTTCACCATTATACAGGAGGTTAACCTGCCATCAACCAAGGAAATGTACAAGGTAAGGGTTATTTCTCAATCTCTTCATTATCAGAGGTTGTTTATACGTAATTATCTACTGGGACGTTTTTATCATCCACATACATGTTTCTTAAAAATGTATTTCAAAACATTCTTACTATTTTACAGAATATTGGTTAAATTCATTTATACCCTTGTTTGAATTTTTATAAGAAGTTTATAAAGGAATCTTTTTCTCGTTTTCCAAATAAGGTCCTTTTTAACCTTTTCGACAGAATTAAGGTAAGAATGTCTTTTATTAACTTATACGGCGGGTGTGGCTATTTTCCTCCGTTATAAAATTGTTGAAGCTTCCATTACAAGCATATAAAAATATTTTCAAAGTAAATGTTTTATATTATAATTATGTGACTTTAAAATGATTTAAAAAAAAGAGATATTTCTCTCAAATAGTTTTGATTTCATCTATGTCAACATCCTTTGATGGATTTTAAGCTTATTTGAAGTTGATTTATTATGATACAAAACATCCATATTGTATTGAAGCTTTTGTGATATGTTGGACTGTGGATGTGTTATTTTTATACCATTCATGGTTTATGGAGAAAGTATTGACACTTTGTATGCTAGTTTTAATACAAATGTTTATGTTATGTTTAAACCTGTTCATATGAGGAATGCATTGGACTTAATAAGTGACGGTTGTAGCTCGTTATAGCTCCTCGATGCATCGATAGGACTCATGAAACAAACTTGTATCATGGCATGAGACCTTGACAAAATCTTATTTGTAGTCTTGGCACGAGGCATTGGCTATGTGGTTATAATAGTATGGTATTATGCATTCCATCAGTATGAAAGTGGTTATTGATATTGCATGTGATTATTCGACTAGAAGAATATCGATGTGAATAAGTAAATGGAATTATTGCATTTTATATTTTCCATATTATGCTGAAGTTCAAGTTTAAAAGGCTTTTGTTTTAGTTATACATTGCCTTAAATGTTTATGCATATTTATGAATGTTTCCGCTATATTGTTATCCTTACTGAGCATCTGATCTCACCCCTTTCAATGTTTTATTTTTCCCAGGATGTGAAGAAGTAATTTATGAATGACCTGTAGGGATAGAATGAGAAGATATGAAGACAAGATGTTGTTGTAGTAGTTTTCACTTTATGATGTAATGTAATCATTATGAATGAATCTAGTTATTCCAAGGCTACTAAACTAATCGGTCTTTCGAGACATGATCTTTCTTGGGATCATGCCAATGTTATGTAATAATGAACCGTCTCTGGGCAACTGGGGTTAGGGCATTACACTCCCAGGATCCAATTTTACATCAATAGATAATGCATTCACATTAGTTGTGCCTCATAATTATTGTTTTTCCTCAAAGGGGTGAGTTCATTGTAAATTGATTTTAAATAAAAGAAAAATGTCAGACCATATGATTAAATAGTTATATCATTGTATGTTTCAATATAATATGAAATAAAACATTCTTTAAATTGTTAGTAGATAACTCTATTTAATGTGGGACTCAGTTGGAGTTAGTTCCATTGATTTAACTATATTATACATTCCATTACTAATAAATAAATGACTTTAATATTAATAAATATCTTATCACATGATGAATATTAATCTATATAATATTAGTGTGATAATTTCATTATAGCTTCTTCCTCATAAAAATGTCATAATAATTCCCCAGTATAATAGAAACTGTAAAGTGATGTGAATAAATTCATAAAAATATTTTTTATGTTTGGATGAGATAAATTTAATGAGAAGTAAATAATGTTTGTCTATCAGGAGTTTGGTGATCATAATCCACATATTATTTTTCTCATGATGTTCACACATGGAAATATTTAATATAAAAGGTTAGAAGAAAAAATTTACTATTTGAAATTCCACATGTTATATATATCAAATGATATTATATTACATGAATGTGTTTATTGATAATTAGACATGATATTATTGTTAATGTATATCATGAATCCCATACATTGATGTATTGATAAAAAAAATTATATCAAATGATTGTAAATTTGAAAGGCTGGTAGGGTTTGTTATAAGTGATATGACATTACCGAATATGTGAAGAAATTAATTTTCCCATCAATTTTAATTGATTTAGATATATATAGACCTCAATTTAAATAGAATATTCAGATCAAGTCCATGAATATGGAGATTTATCGATGAATTCATTTTAGGATGATAATGAAATATATTATAAGTCCCTAGCTTAGACATCACATAATCTTGAGTTAAGTCATGAATTCAAATTGAGGATATTTTCAGGTTTAGAGTTTTGGATAATTAAACCATAACTATTACATAGAAAATCAAAAATCACTAAGTATACACTTCTACTCAATATCCATTTTTTTCAAAAAATCAAACTCATAAAAATAAAACAATATTTCTTTTATTTATAAAAATATTATTGGCTTATTACTTTTTCTTACCCATCCTTATAGCATATGGAATAAATTTAAAAAACTAGGGATGATAAAAATATCTCTTAGTAAGGTATATAAAATATGGAATGAAACCATTAACCTAGGAATATTTAAAACTCCAAAAATCCTTCTTACAAAATAACACTTTTCACCCATAAAACATAAACTTTTTAACGTACCTCATGAAATCATATGATTCATGAAAAAAAATTTTAGGAGTCATAAAATCATAACGACGACATGAGGTATATATATCATATTTACATTGTAGATTTCACAGCTACAAAGGGAGTAACCTTCATGGTTATGTTTGGAATACCTATCATGGTATATTACCTAAATCTCTTAGAAAAAAATTCAACTATTTAAATCCATCTCATTACCTAATGCATTAGAGAGATATAACAAGGTCAACATCACTTAGTTTATCATAGAACCACCCATATACATAAACAATTACCAAGATCCATAACATAATCGTAACACAGAAAATATTAAAAAATGAAAAATATCATTTCAACATTGCAATTAAAAGATATAATTTCAAAATATTTTGAAATAATCAATGCCTTCTCAAAACCATTATCAATACCAAAATACATGAAAAAAGAATATATTATATATTACTCTTTTAAAAAACATTACTCCTTATAGAAGAAGTGAAATATCATATAATGGCTATGGCATTATAAAAGTGATTGTCAATGCATACATTAAAAAAATACTTTTTTGATTTAGAAAAATGATTCAAAGAAAAAATATTCCCTTTAAAAAAATAAAATGAAATTAAAAGTCAAATGAGTTTATTATACATTGTATAAAAGACAGTGGTGTATATAATAAATATACCCCTCCATGAGAGGAGATTGAGATGATTTCCCTTACTGTGAGTCCGACTAATCAAGTAAATTCATTGTATTACTAAAGAATAAAATTTGGTTATTTTCAAATGTCATGATAACCGTTTTTTATTATATTATACATTTTTATCACTTATTACCATGTTATAAAAATTGCATAATTTTTTAACTTCATATCAGATGTTTTTTCAATATTCAGTACATGATTCGAAAATCAACATGGAATGATGTCAATACTCCATTTGGTTAAAAGTAAAAAATCTCCAGAATAACAATCACGAATAAATATTCACTTTTATAAATAAATTATACAATTAAATAGAAAAATTAATTAATAGAATGAAAAATAAAAAAAATTATAATCATGGAGATGGTAGGTCTTACGTACACATGAGTAATGCTTACATTTTTCATTGATCATTATGGAAATGAGGAATTTTTTTATATTTTATTTCCATAATGATCAGAATATTCTTATTATCATAATAATAATTATGGTATATATATATATATAATAGAAGTGATGTGTTGAATAAAAAGTATTCACATCACTTCATGGAGGTTATAGTTCATGTCACAAACCACACTGGGTCGACCCTGAACCGGTCACTTGAGCCGGTCCGTGACATGGATCAAGAGGCGTTCTCGATCCTCCCGGGCTGGCGACAAGAGACAGGGCATCATCAGAGGCTATGGGAATGATTTCAACCAGTAGAAATAAATAAATAAAGCAGCATTAATAAAACAGATCATCAGAAAAAAAATAAACCGACTAAAGTAACTTAAAAAGAAAAAAATAAAATAAAACTAACCGAAAGAGGCCACCACTATCTCTATGTGACCACGCAGGTCACTCTCCAACTCATGACCAAACATCACCCATATTGAATGCACCCAATTTGTAGCCTGAAAAAACACAAAAAATAGAATAGAACTATAGGCGTGAGTATTAAAACTAAGTAAGCTAGCTCGATATCTATTTCCAATACACTAACTTTAAAAAAAGAAATTTACTAATTCCAGGATTGAACTAAATTATATAAAATATTAGTTTCCACACACACTTTCATTTCTAAAACAATTATCAGTCCATTGGCATTTTTAATTTAAAAATAAGTTTAACATTTGAAAGGAATATGTATATTTCTTTTTAAAACATTTTTAGAAAACCATTTACAAATCCAAACATCAATCATTATCCAAAAAGGAAAAATCAAAGATAATAAACAACACACACCTAGGGAAATGGAAAGAATGTCACACAGTGGCCAGCAACCGAACTAGACCACTTAATCATCTGCCACATACAAATAAACACTAAAGGAAACATGGGTCAAAACTAGGAGATCATGAACAATCCTGAACGTACTATAAATGTGACTCATCTTGAAAGCATGCTCTAACTCGATGACATCATAATGCCCTAACGCACGATATATCCCTTCATGGCCTAACCGAGGTGCCCAATCCTTAGAGTATCAATAACTCAGTATTCCCCTACTATGGGGCCACTAGCCAGTGTGTAATATAAACTAGTGTAACAATCGTTCTCAGAAGATTCACTCACTATACTAGGTTCCCATGTCAACACATGCAATGAAAAGGGGTGAATCCAAAATGTAAATCTACCAGTCGTGATGAAAAAAAATCACACACATCTCCTGCCATCAACGCACACCAAATATCACCACTGAGTAACCCCAAAGTGAGTTTTTCCAAAATAATTTATTTTAATAAAGTTCCAGACGGTCCCTCACCAACTTTAAATAAAAACCTCATTTCTCAAGAAAACCCAAAACACTTGTTTAGAAGAAACCATTAATCCTTAAAACCAAAACTACATTTGAAATTTTGTGAATTATATTTAAAGGAAAAACTGGCATTCTTTCACTACTGGGTGTCTTCTCATTATGAAAATATTTCAAGTGTCGTGTATAAAATAAAAGACTCTTTTTACACCAAATAATCATTTAAAAATTAATTATCTTATATTATTTCCCAATTATTAAAATTAATAAAACATCAAGAAATTAATAAATTCTAAATATAAAGGTGAGTGTAGTGGGGGACCTACCTCGACTTGCAGCCCAATTATGACAATGATGCGGTACGTCCCAACTTGCGAACAAGTACATGCCACTTGCTGACGATCGTAAAATCACGGAAAAACCTTTCCAATGCACTGCAACAACACAAAGCATCTTAAAAAACAGAAACACTGTCTTAAAATCATCTAAATGAATAAACAGAGAAAACCCCACCTCGACACTGGTGCAGACGAAAAGAAACGAACCCAAAACATGCGGTAAAACAAAAGGCACCCCATAAATTATGGCGGACAGTAGGAAGCGATCTTAATCGCTTCGCCTTCAGCGGCGGAAAACGGAGTGTGGTCTCGCGTGTCCCGATAAACCCTTCATGAACCTAGTGAGGGGATTTACAGCCACGTCGGTGCAACGCAGAGGCGTTACATGATGAGATTCGGGTCTATCGCTCCAGGACACCAATCAAGGGGGTCAGATTCTCTGAAAGCACGCCTGGGAGGGGGTAGAGAGGTTGTGTCACGCTGGCTAGAAGTCCGGACAGGTGGCGGCGTCCCGACAGAACGCATAGGTAAGCAAGGAAGGCTAGAGGTCATCGAGTCGTTGTATGAGAGCGGGAGCAGGGGCTGGCCGAGGCTAATGCAGACAGGGAGGAAGGGGATGATGGGGGTTAGATCATGGCAATGGGATATGGAGGGCGTGCGACGGAGGTACCCAACCATGAGGAGGGGGATGTGTGCGCTGGAGGTCAGGGAAAGCACCGGCTGTGCGCGGGCTAGCCAGGTAGCGGACAGAGGAGGGAGCAGGGGCCTGTGCGGTCTGCTATGCGGGGTGTAGGAGGGTGGAACGGGTTAGGATGGCAGGCTATATGAGGGGAATAAGAGAGAGGAGGAGATGTTAAGTGCCATGAGTAAGATTGAAAACTAGGTCTCATGCATGACTATTGTGCGAAGGAAGAATGAGAGGAAGAAGGGGGCTTTGGGTGGTCCTGCTGCGGCAAGGAGGGGGCGGTCGTGATGAAGCAGGACCGAGGTAGCAGGAGGGTGGGGCGGGGTCCCAGAGAGGGAGGCAGTGGGGTCGAGATGTGGGAGAGGCTGCTATGGTAGGAGGAGGATCCAGCTTTGCATGGGAGCCGGGTGTGCCAGAGGTCGCTAGGGTGTGCCAGAGCTGGGGTCATGGTCGGATCGGCGCAAGGTGAGGCAAGATAGGGAGGTCGCGGGTCCAGGAGAGCCGGGAACAGGGGCCGACTGCAGACTGGTGCGGTAGAGATGTGATGGCAGAGCGCGAGCCAGACAGGTAGCTGAGGGGAGGCCTGGGTAAGACCAGGGGGGTCACGCGCTGAACAAGGGGAAAAGGGGACAATGCGTGGAAAAGAAAAAAAAGAAGAGAAGAAAGAAGAAGTAAAGAGACAAAGAAAGGAAAGAGAAAAAAAAGAAAAAGATAAAAAAAATTAAATAAATAATAGATTATAAAGGATAATAATAATAATAATAATAATAATCTAATAAAAATAATAATAATAATAATAATAATAATTGGACAATTGTGCAGTCTCCGGGACCGAATGTACGATTGCTACTAGCGGTGCGGTGACCGCATACCCACCCGAACCGAATGTGCGGTGACGGCTAGTAGTGTGGTGACTGCGCACTAGCCCGAGACCCACTGAAAACATCAACATTTCAAAAATTAAAACCCGGACCCAATCCTGAATCTATCCAGAGTCGCAGGACCGAGAAAAGAATAAAAACATAGGCTTCTATGGTTGGGGTGTGACAATTCACCGCACCAAATACACTTTCTACCCCCAGAAAGTCACCAAGCCCATAGTTGACACAACATGAGTTCATTCAAAGACAAAATCATAGAGAACCGAGAGCATCAGGGTAACCATTCCCAAAAAACATCACACCCAACCAATTCACGAAAAAACATTGCCCGAGATTGAGGGGAGAACATGAGAGGGTTCTCCCCAGCACAAGAATTTACTAATAAAAAATCCTTTAAAACCCGAACCCCCCCAGGGGAAACGTGGGAACTCCCAAACCAAATTCATTAATTTTCCCCCACATGTACCAAATAACAAACATGATACTTGACGAAGACCTTGCTATGAAACAATACAAAAACATGAGGATGAGAAATTAACTCAATACCTCCCATCAATTTCATGAAATGAACACCTCCCTAACGAACACACCTAAGACCAACTCAAAATTAGAACAGGCCCATTTATTCACGGGCCCACACCATTCAGAGAGACCAAACGACTTAGGAACCACACTGAGAGAATATAAGACTGCATGGATTATGGGAGAACGTGCT
Source organism: Viscum album (assembly GCA_963277665.1). Classification (NCBI taxonomy): domain Eukaryota; kingdom Viridiplantae; phylum Streptophyta; class Magnoliopsida; order Santalales; family Viscaceae; genus Viscum; species Viscum album. Next base: position 1,037,924,868 of record OY728123.1, on the reverse strand, counting down.
CATCACGCCACAAAAACAAAGATAACATTACGAAAATGATGAGAATAGAACAAGGAAACTTCGAATATTTCCATCCCAAAGCTGAAAACATTATTCAAACCAAGGTTCCACACACCCTCGATAACTCCAGACTATACGCGAGCTTCACCCCGAGACCTGTGGCTGTGGCCCTGATGACTGAAGCATATTCTACCTCATAGTCAGGCATTTTCTTCCTCCAGTACCTAACTCCTTCCTCATGTGTGACGCTTCTTCCAGAACACTCCCCGGTGACCCGAACAGTCACACAGTAGGAAGACTTCAGAGGGATGCGACAAGGCTTCTTAGAAGGCCTGAACCGTCCAGACTAGTGGAAGGCGAGATGACACTCCAACAAACTGGGAGTCGGTACCGATGAAGATCCTTTCCAGACAGGGAATCTTCACAAGAGACGACTCCGACAACCTACACCCGAGACTCCAACGACGATGAGACATCCCACATTTACTCGTCCAGAACTGAACCCTCAAATAACTCTGGGACTATATGAACCTTAACTACCCTGGGAGTTCCCAAAAACCTGAAGACACACTATCTTTCTGAACTATACAATGGCCATAAACAGACATTGATTACATCAAAAAGAAAGCAACACACAAAACGAAATGAGAACTGAGCATAACTCATTAACAACTTTTGGAGGCTTTACGGGCGGCATACTCACGATAACACAAAAAACACCATCAAAACTGGCATCAAGTCAAAATTCAATCATGTCAACAAAACAAGCCAAGGGCAATAAGCCCATAATCCAAACATATACAACATAAGGCAAAAACCGTTATTTCATTGTAATTTAAAAAAAACTCACCTATGACACTTTATGAACAGTCACATGTGAGTTTATTCAATCCCACTCACATCACCTGCGAACAAGTTCCCACACACACTTCCACACATACCCATGCATGTGTGACCCTCCATAAGGAGTGACAAGGTTCAAACACTTCTTTTCCTAACCAAATCCATACACATACCATGTTTTTCCAAACCAATACACCTTCTCTTTAAAAACCCACTTTAGTATTTTCAAAAATAATTTGGAAGAAACACATTTCCATTTCAAAACCAATTTAACTTTTAACGCACTAAAATCAACAGAGATTAAAACAAAACACGAGAAGTAATAACCCAATGGAATGAGGAACTAGTGCATTTGTCTAACCCGACAACATGTTGGTGAGCCATGCCCCAAGTAAAGCATAACACCCAGAGTAACTTGAGTCAGACACTTGGACTTCACTTAGGTCACCACCCCATGTGAGGCCGCAATGTGAACCAATTCCCGCCCCATTTCCATTCCTCAATCTAAAACAACCAATGATAAAAGATTCAAATCCCTGACTAACCCTGTTAACTCTGGTCTCGTCACGAGTGGTGGTGATCAGGCACTGACCTATAACCTACCTCATGAGCCCTGACAGTCCTAATATCCATCTACCGGACATCCCAAATAATAAAGGGCGCTTTGAAAAGTGGGGCCCACAAAGATTCGACCTCCTATGATACCATTTTGTCACGAACCAACCCGGGTCGACCCTGAACCGGACACCCGAGCTAGTTCGCGACATGTCACGAGAGGCGTTCCCATTCCTCCTGGGCTAGCGACAAGCGCCAGGGCATCAACAGAGGCTGTGTGAATGATTTCTCCCAATAGAAATAAATAAATAAAGCAGCATAAATAAAACAGAGTAGCAAAAAAATTAGAGTAATGTAACTAAACAAGAACAAAAGAAAATAAAACTAACTGAAAGAGACCACCACTATCTTTGTGTGACCTTGTGGGTCACTCTCCAACTCACGACCAAACGTCTCCCAAGGCGAACTCACCCAAGCTGTAGCCTGCAAAAAACACTAAAAAAAGAAAAGAACTATAGGCGTGAGTATTAAAACTCAGTACGCTAGCCTGATATCTATTCCCAATGCACTACCTTTAAATAGATTTCTTTACTAATTCTAGGTTTGAACTAAATTATATAAAATCTTAGTTTCCACACACACTTTCATTTCTAAAACAAGTATCAGTCCATTGGCATTTTTAATTTAAAAAGAAGTTTAACGTTTGAAAGGAATATGTATATTTCTTTTTAAAACATTTTTTGTGAACCATTTAGAAATCCAAACTTCAATCATTAGCCAAAATGAAAAACCACACATAATACACAACACACAACAAAGGCAATGGAAAGAGTGGCACACATGGGCCAGCAACCGAACTAGACCTCTAAATCATCTGCCACATACTAATAAACACTAATGGAAACATGGGTAGAACCTATGAGATTGTGAACATTCTAAAATGTACATTACATGTGACTCATCCCGAAAGCATGCTCTAACTTGATGACGTCATAACACCCTAATGCCCGGTATAGCCCTTTATGGCCTAACAGAGGGGCCCAATCCCCATAGCAAAAATAACACAGTATTCCCCTGCTATAGGGCCACTAGCCAGTGCGTAATCTAAACTAGTGCATCAATCGTTCTCAGAAGATTCACTTACTATTCCAGATTCCCATGTCAACACATGCAATAAAAAGGGGTGCGTCCACAATGTAAATCAATCAGTCATGAGGCAAAAATATCACACAAAACTCCCACAATCAATGCTCACCAACGATCACCCCTTAGTTACCCAAATGTGAGTTTTTGAAAAATAATTTATTTTATTAATGTGCCAGACGGGCCTTCAACAACATTAATGAAAAACCTAATTTCTAAAGAAAACGAAAAACAATTGTTCCGAAGAAATCATTTATCATTAAAACCATATCGACATTTGAAATTCCATAAATTATGTTTAAAAGCCAAACTGGCATTATTTCACTACTGGGTGTCCGCTCATCATGAAATTTTTTCATTTGTCGTGTATAAAATAAACGGCTCTTTTTATACCAAATAATCATTTAAAAATTAAATATATTATATTATTTTTCATTTATTAAAATTAATAAAACATCAAGAAATTAAGAAATTATAAATTTAAAGTTGAGTTCAGTGGGGGACCAACCTCGACTCGCAACCCAGTTACAACAACGATGTGGTACATCCCAACTTGCGCACAAGTACGTTCCAGTTGCCGACGACTATAAAATCATGGAAAAACCTTGTCGATGCGCTGCTACAATGTAAATCATCTAAAAACACAGAAACATTGTCTTAAAAATCATCCTAATGAATAAAAATTGTAAAACCGACCTCAAAACCGGTGCAGATGAAACGAAACAAACCCAAAACATGCGGTAAAACCAAAGGCTCCATGTAAATAGCAGCGAATAGTCTGAATCACTTCTCCTTCGATGGAGGCGGATGGAGCACATTCCAACGTGACACGAGACACCATTCGTGGATCCAGCGAGGGGATTTGCGGCGACGTCGGAGCAATGCAGAGGCACTGCGCGATGAGATTCGGGTTCGTCACTGCTGGCCACCAGACAAGGGGGTCGGGTTCGTAGAAGGCACACTGAGAAGGGGGTAGAGAGGTTGCGTCATGTTGGCTGGAAGGCTGGACAGTAGGTGGTGTCTCGGGCGAACGCAGAGGCAATCAGGGAAGTTCGGAGGTTGTCGGGTCACTGCATGAAAGCGGGAGTCGGGGCTGGCCGGGGCGAAGGCGGAAAGGGGGGAAGGGGCTGATGGGGGCCGGATCACGACAGGGGGCTGCGGAGGTTACGAAACGAAGGAATCTAACTCGGAGGAGGGGGCTGTGTGCGCTAGAGGTCAGGGCGAGCACCGGATGTGCGTGGGCTGGCCAGGTAGTAGGCAGAGGAGGGAGCAGGGGCCTGCGCGGGATGCTGTGCGGGGAGTAGGATGGTGGAATGTGTGAGGTCGGCAGGTTGCATGAGGGGCGAAGGAGAGAGGAGGATTTATGCAGTTCAATGAGCAAGAGAGGGCATCAGGTCGCACGCACGGCTGCTGTGCGGCAGATGCAGGAGTGGAAGAAGGGGGGATCTGGGTGGTCCTACTGCGGCAAGGAGGGGTGGTCGGGATGAATCTGGACCGGGGTAGTAGGAGGGTGGTGCAAGGTCCCGGATTGGGAGGTAGAGGGGTCGAAACGAGGGCGAGGCAGCGAATACAGGAGGAGGAGCCGGCGGTGGCCGAGAGATATGTGTGCTAGAGGTCATTGGGGCCCACCGGAGCTGGGGTCGAGGGCAGATCAGCGTAAGGGGAGGCGAGATAGGGAGGTCGCAGGTCCTGACGAGTAGGGAACATGGGACGACTGTGGTCTAGTGTGGCAGAGAGGTGCTGGCAGAGGGTGAGCCGGATGGGTAGCTGAGGGGCGGCCTGGGAAAGACCAGGGGGGTCAGGCGCATAACATAGGGACAAGGGGACAACGCATGGAAATGAAAAAAAGAATAGAAGAAAGAAAAAGCAAAGAGAGAAAGAAAGAAAGGAGAAAAGAAAAAAAAAGATAAAATAATAATAAAAATAAATAAATAATAGAATATAAAGGATAATAACAATAATAATAATATTAATAATAATAATAATAATCTAATAACAATAATAATAATAATAATAATAATAATAATAATAATAAAAATAATCGGTCAACCGCGTAGTCTCCGGGACCGAACGCATGGTCGCTACTTGCGTTGCAGTGACCGCGTACCCACCTGGACTGAATGCGCGGTGACCGCTAGCAGTGCTGTGACTACGCACTGGCCTGAGACCCATCGAGAACATCAATGCTTCAAAAATTCAAACCCGGACCCAAACCCGAATCTACCCAGAGTCGCAGGACCGAGAAAAGAATAAAAACATAGGCGTCTGTGGTGGTGGTGTGACAGTTCACACATAGACACAAATAACATTATCATTTTTATGTGTCAGGAATATAAGTACATAATTGTTATATTATTCTCATATAAAGATTAATATGTCATGAAAATAATATATAAACAATAATTACATTATTATTACAACTCTTGAGAGACATTAATGAAAAACAAACTATATGGGTTCATGAGGCGGTAGTCCACCATACAAAAGAACGAAACGTTTATTTACCATTTGACAGAATTGGAGTCGGATTTAGGGGATGATATTATTATAATATATCAATATATTGGGTATACTGAATTTATTATTTTTTCATCATTTATGGATATTTGATGTAGTGGAATATGAAATAAAATAGAAACACTTAATGAAAATAATACCTCTTCTTCGGTTTATTGCATTTGAAAAGATCCTTAACAACTATAATGAGAGCATTATGACTAAAATAAGGCCTCAAGAATATTTTTGTGGATTCTAGGAATGGATTTGGGAAGATAATGTCTAAACCAAATGGGTGTAGAAATGTGAGTAATAGAGAAGAGTGGGAACCTTTTTCTAGGAGACGGGTGGGGCACCTCTGGAAAAAATTAAAATATTAAATTAATATAATTTAATTTTTCAATCCAAATGAATACAACATGAGTTTTTTCAAAGATAAGGTGAGGATGGTTTTAAATCCTCTCATCCAATAATTTTTAGACATGTATTTATTTTATTCTAAATAGTGTCTTTTGGGGTTACCTTTCATTATACTGTTTTTATATTAATTATGGTAATGATATTTCAAATATCAAGAGGCTATAAATTTTATATATAAGATGCAAATTACCCATAAATGGAAACTTTTATGAAATTTTAGACTTTATCATATCCACCATTTAATTTTAAAATATTTTATTAATTTGTAAATAATTTAATAAAATTTTATTTTTATTAAATATCAATAGTGTCAATTATGACTCTATTCATTTCAATGTACATAAATAAAATCCCAAAGTAGAGATAAATTTGAAAAAACCATTTAATAGTATTTAATAATTCATAGTAACCTAAAAAATTAATTGATAACACTAAAATTACAATTTATATTTATTTTAATAATTTTCATATCTTATATTTGATACTTCAATTAATAAAAAAATTACTATATTACTATTGTGTCAATATTTATGATAATTATTTAATCTCTAAAAATTATAAATAAATTTCCATGATGTTGATAATTTCCATAGAAACAATTTATGTTTTATGTTTTATCATTTTTATCCCTATATTAAAATTATTATACATATAATAAACTAGAGAGTGACATGTTGTCACTTCCTTTTACTGTAATAGTTTTTATATCACATTCATGAACAAAATTCCATTAAATGAGTTAATTCCAATACATTGGTCATAAATATTGTCTTTTTTTCATCCAAAAGGATTTTGGTAGGTTTTAGAGAAATTTTTTTGTCTATATCATATTGATTTTCACCCTAATTTACCTCATTTATCTTTAACCATGGTAAATAAAAATTAGTAATATTAATATTCAATAAATTAAAAAAACAGAATCTATTTACATAATTTGGACCCACTACTTCAAAATATAGAATTAATTTTCAAAATTGAAATAATATATGTTGCATTAATTAATTTAAAATTAATCCCTGGTGAAAAATGAGAAATTGGGGTGTTTAAAAGTAAAACCCATCAAAAGATTGACATGTGTTTATATCAAATTTTGATGTGAAATTACTTCCAATGAACAAAATTGGATTAAATGATAAAAACATAATATTATTATAATTTAAAACAAATTAAAAGAAAAAAAATTAAATTTAAATAAATTCTATAAAAATCAGTGCTGAATTAAAATATAGTATTTTTCAATATTCATTAAAATTTGAAAGTCATTAGTGTCACAACCCATCCCCTAGGGCCTGTGTCGTGACTACCCTAGGGGTGCCTTCCATAGTCCAGGTTTTGGAAACTAGCACCGAAATGTCATATCCCTAAAATGGGAAGGTATTGCCTCAAAAAACTATACACGCACATACTGGGAACACTGAGCACATGTAAACACCACAGATGAATAATGGTACAAACACAACTTAAAACCACCACTATGATAAAAGTGGGTACTGAATGTAATGTGGATAGAATACAGTACCCAATTGAAATGGAATTACAGCAAAAAGGGAAAACAACTCCTATGGTCATCCGCTAAGGTTCCTACCCGAAGGGTAGGTACAGCTCGTCACTATAGCTCTCCACGTCTACCGGTCACATCTATACACCGTCTATCAATGAACTCTGAGCACCGTCATGTCCTGACTCTTCAAGGCACAATATAGCTATCTGTCATCAGCACAAGACACAACAACGTGCGGGCGAAGCCTATGCAGGGGTGAGTATAACAATACCTAGTAACGACCCCGAGACCCCCGATGGACTCCGAAAATTCAAAAATGGAAAATCCAAAAAGCATGATATAAAAAAGCACAAATCAAAAGATATCTCACACTAGGTTTAACATAAATATAGAGGTATATATGTTTTGTCATAAATCAAGATCATCTTATTCTGTCATGAGACTCTACTGCTGACCCACACAGCATCACTCAGTGCTAATACACACATGATCACTCGGAGATGATCCTCACAGGATACCTAGGTGTTGAACCATATAGGATCGCTCAGTACCTATCCACAAATGATCCTTCACTGTTGATCCACACAATATCACTATTCATTCTTCACCTCTCAGCCTTCCATTGGATTCTCGTACAAAGAACGCTTGATTACGAGAAGATTCTCTCCTCAAGCCACCAGTTGTATTTCAACTAACTCAAAATCCCACAAAGAAGTAAACCAATTAACCACCATGTCATATGTGTTCCCACAAAACATAAGGCACGTCAACCAGAAGCCTAGTCAGTAAGTTATAGGCATTTTCATACAGAGGGCCCGATTGGATTTAGGTACGATCCAAACTGGCCAAACTCCATAATTATCTGAATCAATCATGGTGTATCTCGAAAGGACTATCCATCCTTTGGATCCCAGCACCATAGACGGTTCTTCAAATGGACGTTTGGTTTAGGAAGTATGCCCATTTAAGAGAAACATGGTCGTAAGTTGTTCTGCGTCCGGTCCGACCTAGTCGGACCGATTAGACCTAGGTCGCAGGGCCTGGTTCAACTAGGCCTTATCCGAACTATGGGGCCATGTGGTCTACCCATCCCACCCGGCTAGACATGGACCACCAGGTCGCAGAACCGCCCGGTCCTCTGGCTAGAGCAGATGCCTTCTCCCCTCCCGAGCGGCTCGTCTGTTCAGGTCATCAAAGAAGCAGCGCAAGTTGGGGCCCCTCCTATTGGTCTGTCTTCTTGGACCAATCACCCATGGAACCTGCAGGGTGTGAGACTTCCCACTGTCGTGGCTCAATGTTGTGGCCTTACTTTGCGGTGAGCTGCTACGGTGCGCCGCCTGACGTCAACACGGCCAACGACGCCCCCCTTTTACCTCTACGACTCGTAGCCCCAGACCTCCTCTGTGGTGCACTGTCATCGTCAACGTGGCTGGAGATGGCCCGTCATCCCCATCATCTACCATAGTGCCTGCTAGCACCTCCACCTACTCGCGACTGGCCAGAGACGACCACTACTACCGTTTTCCACCGTATTAGTCGGACGCCCATGAAGAACACAATTAATGTAACGTTGGTGGAGGGTCTGGACCTTGTTCAGTTCGGACCGTATCCTCCACATTAGCATTATTACATGCGAAGGTTTTCAAAATCACTAAGGAAAAAGATTCATAAACACTCTGTAAAATTCCCCTACCTCGAGTTCGTTGGAAGTATTTGCAGATGAGGAAGGAACGTTCATGTTCGAGGGTGTTACAGACGAAGGAGAATGTTCATGTGCTTTGGCGCTCATCGTAGAATCCTGCAACGTCGTCAAAGCTCCGTTCTACATTGGTGGAAGACTTCAACGACACTTCGTCAGAGGTTCTTCTCTTCAGTGCAAAAAACCCATGCCCGAGCATTGTTTAAATAGAAGAAAAGTGGAGACCAACTAACCACACAATTAATGAGGTACATTAATAAAATTAATTAATGAACCTATTAATTATCCCAAAGGTTAGGTTACACAACCAAGTGTAACTGGACATTAAATGGTCTCACAACCCAGTGGTCCTGCCACAACTAGTCAACATTTACAAAGAAAGAAATAAAATAACTCGTTGAGTTATTTTATTATTTTTTTTGTAAAGTCCTAAAATTAACCTTTTCACCCGAGCTTTGACAGTCAACATTAAGCTTCCCTTAAGAGAATCCCGATGATGTAGATTCAATAGCAGCCTCATATTTTTAATCTGACCAATGGTTCAAAGATAAAAATCATCGCCCACACGTTTATAGGCCGTACCTTAAAAAATGTTCCAAAATTATTAACAGTCACCCATGACATATGCCAACCAAGTATAGGATTTTTATAAGGAATGAATACCCTCACGAGCTGAGTGGTGGTCTCAAATTTTTAATCAGTGTATTCGTTCTTGAGTTATAAGAATTCATAAAATAAAATAATTTTATTTAATTATTTAATTCACTGTTAATCCATTTTCTGGTTTTCTCACACAAGGCCTCCTCCAACAATAATTATGTTTCACCGAGGGTAATCCCACCATCTTGAACGCAGCGGTGCCCTCAGATTTCTGATCTGAGCACTCTTTTAAGAGTTATGCTACTTTTTCTGGAAAACCACTCAGACATGCTGTTTAAATCTTAACATTTTCCGTCGGATCATTCCATGTATGCCATACCTCATAATCACTTACTATCAATTTTTTCAATCTTGAAGTAATTGCATATAATTAGAAAAAAATTTATACAAAACTTCTGGGACAACACATTCTCCCCACCTTAGGGCTTTACATACCCAAAATCCAAAACAAAGGAAAATCAAACAGATGTGGTTAATGAGCATGAATTTTAGCCTATTGATCCCATGTTCTCTCCTAGAGGTTCTCTTGATTCCATCGAACTCGCACCAGAGGGATCAAACATCAACTAATCCACTCACTCCTTTCAATCCTCTATCTCCACCAGGAACTTCGTAGAATTAACCCCATCTTCAATGTCCATCTCATCCTAATAGATAATGTGTAATGGATCATGCACGTACCTCCTCAACTGTGACATGTGGAAAAAATTATGAACCCGGTGCATCTGTGGGGGAAGAGCTAGCTAGTACACCACCTCTCTTACTCCACTGAAGATCTAGAAAGGTCCAATGAACCTCACATATTGCTAGTCACCTTGGCCAAATCCCCACAATCCTCGTCAGGGTGAGACCTAGATGAAGACATGATCTCCCTCCTCGAACTCCAAGGGTATCTGTCTCTTGTCGGCGTAAGACTTCTACAGGATTTGTCACACCCCGACCACGGATGCTCTTATTTTTAATCTTTTCTTGGTGCTTGTTTGAAATTTTTTTCTATGTTTAATTAAATTTGCGGGTCTCGTGCCAGTGCGCGACCACTGCATCGCTAGCGGTGACGGTGCGTTCGGCCCGGGTAACCGTGTGTTCGCCCTGCGTTTTAAATGTTAAATTTTTATGTTGGTATTTTATTATTATTACTTTTTAAATTGTTGTTATTTTTGAAGTTTTTTTTATAGTATATATGTCTACAAACATGTTCGTATATGTGTATATATATATGTGCGTATAAATATGTATGTATATATGTTTATATGCGTTTATATAGAAGTGTACATGTTTATATGTGTGTGTATATATATATATATATGTTTATATATGTTTAAATATATGTATATATTTCTATATATATGTGTGTGTGGGCGCGCCCGCGCGCGCACGCTCACGTTTATTTTCAAACGGTTTTAATATTCAAAATTTTTGATTAAAAATAATTATTATCATAATTTTCTAATTATTACTATTATTATTATTATTATTTTTATAATGTTTTATTTCTATGATGTTTTATTTTTATTAATAAGGTTTGATTTTTATTTATTAACTTATTCAATCTTATTATTGGTGTTATTATTATTATTATTATTATTATTGATATATATATATATATAATTTTTTTTGTTATCTTATATATATAGATATTTTATTTTATTTTTATTTTTTTATAGAAACCCTAATCTACCCCCTTACCCTGCCGCCCCCCTCTCCTTTATCCCTCTCTCCCCGAGCCCCTCCTCTGCGCACCTGCACCGTCCCCCTGTCCCGGCCCCCCTCCGGCGTCATCCCTCGACGCACCCCCGTCCGGCGCCCGATCGCCGGTCTCCACCTCGCCGACCCACTCCCACGCTCGGCCAGCCGCCGCTCCCCGCGGCTCGCATCTGGCCTCCGCGCAGGCATGCCCGTCGCTGCGCCCTGCCGCTGATCCGGCCCCGGCTTCCCGTCGCCGCACCGATGCCGCACCCTCACACAACACCCCGGCTGTCCCGGCTTTCCCTCACCACACCCCTGTCCGACACCGTACCACTGTCCTCTGCCCCGCTCCCCTCCTCCCGGCCTCTGCCTCGACCTCCTACCGGTGCCCGACTCCCCTCCCGCTTTGGTGCTCCTCCACCCGTGCGGCCTCCGGCATCCGTAATCGGCCCCTCCGGCGACCTCCCTGACCACCGCACCTGGCTTCTCCGTTTCCGGTCTCACCCCGCCGTGCCAACTTCCTCTCACCGGCCGCCTCTTCCCGCTCCGTTCAGTGGTGCCTCCGCCTCGCCGCACCCGCACCAGCCGCTCCGTCCCGGTCCGGTGACCTCGCCTACCGCTGGCTTCCCGACCTCCGGCAACCCCGCTGCCGCTGGCCGCACCTCCAGCAACCTCGTTACCCGCTGACCTCATTCTCTAGTGAGCCCCGCTCTGGCCGCCCCTTCGGTGTTCCCCAGCCCGGTCAGCACCTCTGACCCGCTCCGGTACCACCCTGTCGGCGTTCCATTGACCGTTTTCTGCACTCTGGTCGGCTCCGCCGCACTTTCAGCCATCCCTGTACCGTCTTTCTTCGGTCCGACCGGCCGCCGCCGCCTTGCGCTGGCCAGTGGCGCACCCAGTAATCCGCGCGCAACCTCTAGCGGTCTCCCTTCCAGTGCGCGCCACACCATTAACTGGCACCTGACCCCGGCGGTCAAGCACGTCTGTGCCGAGGTAGTCTTTTGTGACTGTTTACTGGTTGAGTTTTTTTATATATGTGGTTTGCTATTTTTCTATTTTGGTGTTTGTTGCAGTGCGTCAGTGGAATATTTCCGCAACGCTGAGGTCTTCAGCTTGTGTGCACGTATGCGCCTACGCGGGGTGTTTTGCGTCATCGAGTTCGGTTTGCGATTTTAGGTGATGTTTACTTTGTTTCTTACTCAAATTATTTTATATCAAAATTTATATATTTGTGTGTATATATATATACATATATATGTATATATATATATATTAGTACTTTTATATAAATTATTATAATTCGGTGGTTCTTTCACTTTGGTTGCTTGTTTGTTTTTCTTTAAGTTTGTGTTTGTGTAATTTCAGTTTTTGTGCGTTTGATGCAGCGCGTTGGCGAGATAACCTCGCGATACTGTGGTCATCGACGTGCGTGTGTTTGTGCATTTGTGCAAGGCGCGACACACTGTTGCATTTGGATTGAAAGTTGAGGTAGGTCTCCCATTGCACTTACTTTTAAATTTAGAAATTTATTTATTCCTTGTAATTTAATGATTTTTCAATAAATTATAGTAGAACAGGATAGCTATTGCTAGAGTCGTGACTTGTTTAAATTGAAAATTGTTTTCTTCCTGCATCGCACTGAATATATTTTCATGGATTTAATTGTGTGACTTTCTTGGGATGTTGCTAAATGAGTACTTAAAGAAATGTGAAAGTCTTATTGAATAGTGTTTTGAAATGATTGGTGTGTGTGAAATGGAGGGTGTATTATTTATGGAAAGTGGTTATTTTCTTGAAAAAATTGGATAGAAGAAATGCCTATTTGGCTTTTAAATTGGATTTTTGGAACTTTTCAGTGGTGGTTTGGTTTTCCTTAAATGAATTTCAATGTATGTTTTTCTGGTTTTCAACATGATGGTGTGTGTCATATCTTTTGGAAATGATTTGGTACTAAATGGTCTAAACGTAATTGATGTGGCGGCCCGTTTGGCACTTTATTGATTGTGAATTGACTGCATATATATATATACGTACTTATGGGTCATCTCTACAAAGGGACTTCCCTTCGAGGGTTGTCATGTAGCGGTGTCCGTGTAAGGGGTTGGAAAGTGCGGTGAGATGAGTCACACGTACGAGGGCTTCCCCCTTACACATTATTATTAAAACTACCATGGGTTCTTAGGCGTATTTTAGAGAATCGAGTGACGGTTGCTGGCTAACACCGATTAGACGGGTTAGTTCCCCCTTGGTAGGTAAGGCCTTGTGGGGCGTACCACTGGTTGGCTATTAGGGCGTCCAGTTGGTTATTGACTATAGAGTACCATGTCGGCAGGTAGTCTGAACCTGAGTACGTACAGGGGTTTTTTAGGGATGTTTAGGACCACCCATGGTTACTTGATTTTTCCCTTCTTGTTTACTTTCAGTTGTTCTTTACAGCTTATACTGTTACTTTGTGAAAATGGCTTTAAAATGAAAATGCGTTATTCTCTTTGTGTAAAATTTGGAAATGTAACACTTCTTTCTCTTTTAAAATGAATTTGGCACCAATGAAAGAAATTCAGATTTTGAAAAATAATAAGGGTAATGTATCATGTTTTGATTTTCAAGTGAAACATTAAGAAATCTTACTTTTATACACTGTAGTTCAAACCTGGAATTTGTAGATTCTTTATTTTCTGGCAGTGCTTGGGATTTGTTGTTGGGCTCACCTACTGAGTACTTTTGTACTCACGCCTATCTTTCATCTTTTCAGTTGCAGGTTCCTTTTTTTATAGGGTATTCCTGGTTTAGTCGCTCAGTGTTGGAGCAAGGTTGGTTTTCAGTTGGGTGGTGACCCGTGAGGTCACGTGGAGTTATGTTGTCGTATAGTTTTAGTTTCTTTGTTTCTAATGTTTTTGTTTTGATTAGTTTTCTTCTTATTTTGATCTTGGTACTGTTCGGGCTGAAATCATTCCCAACTATTAAATTTTTCTATGCCCGGCACTAGTTGCCATCCCGGGGGGATCAGGAACGCCCCTCGGGACTTTCCGCGGACCGGCTCGGGTGACCGGTTCAGGGTCGACCCGGGCTGGTTCGTGACAGGATCTGTGTAGTCTTCATCCACTCTTGGATGATCTGCTCCTTCGTAGTAATAGCCCAGACCAACTATGGACCCATGAGTACAAACTCCCCTATGTCTGTCCAGCAAATAGGGGATCTGCATGACCACCTGGATAAGGCCTCAAATGATGACATGACGATAGGGGAGTGATAGCTATTGTTGTATGAAAAATCCACCAGTGGTAGGTGGTCCCCATATCTATGACCAAAATCCATGACACAAGCACGAAGCATGTCCTCCAAGGTCTGTATGGTCTGGTTCATCTGACCATCTTTCTGGGGGTGAAAGCTCTCCCCAAGCATGCTAGAACCTGATGCCCAACACCCACTTGCAGAAAAAATAGGCATCATGAAGTGAACTCTACCATTTCTTTCTTCATCCCTGGCTACCAGTACTAACATCGAAGGTCCTGGTACTTCTTTTCAAAACAAGGATATACTATCAAAGGGGATGTGTGGAACTCCCCCAACACATCTGCCAATAGTGTCACTGGTACCATGGTGTGTCCACTGAAAAGGTTGACGTACTCCACACCTTTATAAAATCCTTTAGGATCCCTTATTGAGGATATCTATGCATGTCAGGCCTCACAGTCAACATACCTAATTTGTGCCACCTTGACTTGCTGAAGGAGTAGGAGAGTCACTTTCATAAACCAGAAGCATGATGCTCCATCTCTATCCAGGAAGGATTTCTACAACACGACTAGATGTTATGTCGCCTCCCTCAGCAACTATAGTGCAGACCTCCTACTGATTGCCTCTTCCACCACGTTCCCCTTCCCAGGGGTGTATTCAATCTCAATTTCATAGTCCTGGTGGAACTCAAACCATCATCATTGCATCAACTGCTAAAAATTATATGGGCACATTTCCATCCACATGATAGTCTACCCATTTTAACAGATTGGTGTTCCATCGACCCTCTGATTGTGGTGACTCATTCTCCACAGCCACATGGTTAATTTGTCATTAATCTACACGTATCCTCAAACACTGGGTCTTAATAATCCCTTCCTCTTCAAGTCTCCCAACTATACTCTCAGCTCCTGAAGCTTCGTGGGGGCCATCTGATATGAAGTTGTAGATATCAATGTCGTCCCTGGGTAAAATAAAATGTAGAAGTACCTCTCATTGTGGGGAGGTTATCATAGAAACATCATTAGAAATGATTTTCATGTAATCCGCCACTACTGTAGGGAACTGAAATCTGAAAACACTTATTTCCATGAGGCTATGGCTGGCCGAATCAAGAGTGATCGGATGCACCCTCCTATGCATGAGTTTATCCTGTGTTTCATGGGTTTCCATTTTCACCAAGAAAGGAAAACAAAATTCCAACATTGTAGATATAACACATCCCTTTTCCTAAAATATTCAATCACATCATCAACTGTGGATGACCATTATATACCCAAACTAACGTCAAAAGGGATCGATGCTGCCACTAAGAGGTTCCAACTGAAACACTCACCACAGGGGTTAAATCATACAGTTGACATAAGTGTGACTATCGAGTCTCCTCTAAAAGGTTTCTCTAAATGTAAGGGTCATGTCAACAGTTTAACCGGAAACTCAAGGTCTTGAATAAGAATCGTGATAGGACGAAAAGATTAGTACCTATGTCTATTAATATGGAAGCTAGTAGTAGACACAGACTATACCACGAATCATTCCAGGAGCCCTTGGGTCACACTCTATGACCGCCTGAAGCTACTCCCTTCCCCTGTCCTCCAGCTCCATGATCATGGTGGGGACCACATTGGGTTGGTGGTTGTAACATGTTGAAATGTATAACACATCATGATGATCTTCTAGATCCACATCCACGTCGGAATCCCAACATAATCATCTACCCCTATCACTTCTTCATCCCAAATCATTTTACATGAAAAAGTATCTGATACTGGCGTTATTTTTTTTCTTTCCCACTGATAACATTCACTAGCTGTATTTTCTCATCTAAATAACATTCAACCATAATGGTTCTCTCTACCACCCTAACACAAGTACGAATGCATAGTGGAATAGTGTCGGCTCGGATGTCCCTAAAACATCTCTCTCATAGGTTTGATCCCTAATGCACTAGTAGTATCATATACATTGAGTACCTAGAATGGTTGGTATGCCTCATGAAATACATAGCTACCGTCATGTCATCCTACCGAAGCAGTATAAGCTCTTGGGAACACATACCCCTTAGATTTTTATTGTAGGGGATCCATTGTCTTAAGAAGGTTCTCAAGCTATGTCTATTGAAATAATAGCTCATCATAAGATCAGGGTAATCTAAACCCAGTCATCATTTTGTGGAGCCACATCGAAGGCTCAATACCAGGACAACCATCAGATAAAATGGTGCCCTGGCTAGATAGAAACTCAGTCACCACCTCAAGTCAGTCCTTATCCACATTTGAGTCAGGATTGCCTCAGAACCTGAGGGGTATATGTTGCTCAAACACATGTAATGTACTGAGACTATATGTTTCCTCTACCACTAGCTCTAGTAGTAATTGCTAACCAATAGATAGTGGTATTACTGGGAAGCCACCTGATGGTATCATCTCAGGCAACAATCCGTGTACTGAAGCCTCATCACATTACAGACTATCCTTATGGTCCTGCACTAGAAACAAAGATGGTTGTCTGGGTGGTGGAATCATGATATAGAATCAAGATGAACCACATTCAAATGGTCACACCTAGTGATCTGAATCAAAATAGATCAATATACAAAATTTCAAATCACATGAAACTAGTGTTTTTGTTTACCGAGTCGGAAAACATAATTTAAGGTACTGGTGTACGGATACGTCATCCACCGCACCAACACTGGACTCCCCAAATATAAACCCGAACATAAGACGCTTAACACTATTTATCCATT
The DNA here is from genome assembly GCA_963277665.1 of Viscum album. Taxonomy (NCBI): domain Eukaryota; kingdom Viridiplantae; phylum Streptophyta; class Magnoliopsida; order Santalales; family Viscaceae; genus Viscum; species Viscum album. The sequence continues at coordinate 1,037,907,879 of OY728123.1, read as the reverse complement.
GCAAACATAGACTCTTAGTTCTTATGGTAGAACCAACACTTTTGATAACACTTTTTCACAACCCATCCCGAGGGGACCGTTCCCTGACTTCCCCAATTCTGTATTCCATAGGCCTCAGGGTGGCAACTAGCACTGGAATGGAATATCCATAAAATGAGAAAGAATTACCTCAAAACCTTCTACACATATAGATAAGGAACACAGTGCACAAGTAAACACCAAGAAGAATAATGGTAAAACCACAACTAAAAACCACCACTTACTATAAAAGTGTGCACTAAAAGTAAAGGGGCCAAAATACTTTCCCAACTAAAATTTAAGTACATCAAAAAGGTAAAACAGTTCCAAAGGTTCTCCTCCAAGGTTCCTACATGATGATTACGTATAGATCATCACCACAGCTCTCCACATCTACCAGTAACCTCCGTACACCATCTGTCAATCACCTCCGAGCACTGTCAAGCCCTGACTCCTCAAGACTTATTCGAAATGTCTATCTTCTGCACAAGACAAAAAATATTTAGGGTGAAGCCCATGATGGGGTGAGTATAAAAATACCTAGTATGGAACCCGAGACCCCTGGTGGTCTCCCAGAATTCCAAAATGATAAAGCCACAATACATGATTTCAATCACCAAGCACAAATCAAAATATATCTCAACCTGGGTGTAATTTCAGTACAGAAGTAAAAAATGTTTTTCATAAAGCAAGATCAACTTATTTTATCACGAGGATCTACTGTTGACCAGCATGGGATCGCTCGGTGCTGATCCATAGAAAATCACTCACTGTTGATCCACAGAGGATCGCTCAGTGTTGATCCACAGTGGATTGATCGGTTCTAATCCACAAATAATTACTTGGTATTGATACAAACAAGAATGATATTAGTTCTTCATGCCTCAGCCAGCCACTGCATTCCATCTCAAAGCACGCTTGATTCCAAGATGTCTTCCTCCTCAAGAAATCGATCATATTTCAACAGGAATGAAATCCCACTATAAAGTAACTCGATGAACCATCATGTCATAAGAGATCCAATTCAACAGGCGTCGTGTCAGCCAAACACTCTGTATGTAAGTTATAGGCATTTTAGTACCGAGGGCCCAGTTAAATTTAGGTACGATCCAACCCGGACAAACTCCAAAATTCTACAAATCTCTCATGGAGTATCTAAAAAAGGACCATATCTTCCTATGTATTCCAACACAGCAGACGGTTCTTCAAACAGATGTCTGGTTTAGGAGATATGCCCATTTAAGAGAAACTGGGTTGTAAGTGGGTCCAGGTCTGGTCTGACCCAGTTGGGCCGACCCGACCCTGCTCATTGGGCCTGGCCCAAATGGGATGGGCTTGGATCCATTCAGTTGGGCTATGTTTGGCATTTTGGGCCAGGGGATTGGCCCGCTGGCCGCAGGTTAGGCCCGATGGGCCGCGAGTTTGGCCCGAACCACCTGGATGGGCACGACCCGCCATGTCGTGGAATTTCCAAGCCCACTGGTTGGCGCAGGGGTGTTCTCCCATCCCAAACAGCTCAGTTATTTAGGTCATCAAAGTAGTGGTTCCAATTGGCATAGCTCCTACTAGCCGGTCTGCTCAGACCGGTCACTCACAGAACCCACGAGGCATGAGTCTGCCCCCCATTGTGGCTCAAAGTCAAGGTCGTCCTCCGTAGTGTGTTGTGCGGCGTCAACATGGCCAAAAAAGGCTAACACCCCCCATCATCCACCGTGGATCGGAGCCACAAACCTCCTCCGTGGCGTGCTACTGTCGTCAATGCAGCTGTAAATTGGCAGTTGGCCCCTCTATCTACTAAGACGCCTTCTGACGCCCTCATTATCTCACGGTCAGCAAGAGCTGGTCACCACTACCAGTTTGCGCCATGTTGGTCCGTTGCCCACGAAGAACGTAATCAATGTAACATTATCAGAGGGTCCGGCCGTTGTATGGTTCGGGTCACTCCCTCCACATTAATGTGAAAACATGGGAAGGTTTTCAACTTAACCAAGTTTAAATAATCATCAAAAATATTAAACAAATCCTCCTATATAGAGTTCGTTGGAATTCATTGCAGATGAGGAAGGAGTGTCCACGTTCGAGGATGTTGGGGATGAATGAGAAGGTTCACATCCTTTGGCTCACGAAGTTGAATCCTCCAATGGCTATTGAAGCTCAATTTTATGTTGGTGGAAGAAATCATTGACACTTCGTCAGAGGTTCCTCTCTTCAGTGACAAAAACCCCTACTCAAGATTTGATTAAATGAAGAAAAGATGAGATCAACAAACATCATAATTAAGGAGGTCCATTAAAAAATTTAATTAATGAACCTATTTATTATCCCAATGGAGTAGTTACATAATGAATTGTAACCAGTCCTTAAATGGTATGAAAACCCAGCGGTCCGGCCACCACTACCCAATAGTTACAATGAAAGAAATAAAATAACTTATTGAGTTATTATTTTTGTAAATTCCAAAAATTAACTTTTTTTCAGACCCTTTCTAGTCAAATTTAAGTTTCCCTTAAGAAAATCCTAGTGCTTCAGATTCAACCGTTCCCTCATATTTCTAATCTGAGAACCAGTTCAAAAGATAGAAATAGTCGCTCGCACGATTACTGAACGTACCTTAAAAGAGTTAAAAATTTATTAATAGTCACCCTCAACCTGCACTGGTTGAGGATAGGATTTACCATAGGTAATCATACCCTCACGAACTCAGTCATGGTGTCATATTTTTAATCCAATTATCCGATTGTGAGTTATAATCATTTGATAAATAAAATAATTTTATTGAATTATTTTATTTATAGTTATGACATTTTCTGGTTTTCTCACTGGAGGCATGTTCCGACTAGACATAGGTCGTGCCTAGGGTAAACATGCCATCCTAAACACAATAATGCCCTCAGATTTCTGATCTGGGAAACAGTTTCATTGTTATTCCAATTTTTTAGGAATACCACTCACACACGCTATTTGAATCTTATCATTTTCTGACAGATCATTCGAGGTACATAGGACCTCGGAATTATGTGCTATAAAATTTTTCAGTCTGAAAATAATTCCATAAAATTAATAAAAATTCTACAGAAATTCTAGAAAATTATAATCATAAAAATACCTAAAAATTATCCAACCTATATTTTCATGTCACTATTCCAAAGAAGTTGTTTCTTTTGCCAAATAGAACATATAAATGTGTCAAAAAATTGATTCAAAATGGTTTCTATATCAAAAGGAGGGAAATAATCATATAAAAATATTTTTGTTTTTATTCCTAAAATTGGATTTATTATTATTTTAATATCATAAAACTTGTTGGAATAAATTAAAACCATTTAAAAAACATGTCTAAAAATAATAATGTTAGTTTTCTTCATTCCCACCAATACAATTTTTAAGTGTTAACAACCATTTAAAATTATAATATAAATAATGTATTATTATTTTTTATAAATCAGTCTTCTATATAGCATACGATTTTGGAGAAAGCCATTATTACATGTAAGGTATACTCTTATTCATTTTTTCCACTATAAAATAAAATTAATATCTAATTTGAAAATATTAAAATATATGAAATACACTTATTTTATGATTAAATAAAATGTCATATCCTTCCCCCTTATGAAAATTTAGTCATTTCAATTTTGTTCACTTATCAAATAAGTGGGTGTATTTCACCCTCATAGTATTATTAGATACCCTTGTTGCCTCTTCTATCATACAGTTTGTCCATAAAAACCTAACCTGATGAATGACCTGATTCTGAAAAACATTATCTATGTGGTCAAAAATCAGAACTAGTTGTTCCTCATAAGAATAATTCTCTTCCAACTAAACTACTTCTGGAATCAGTATTCAAGATGGATGTAGAATATATATTCATGACATTGAATAGTGAAAAATATTGTGTACCTAGGATAAAATTGGAGGTAAATTCACTCAGTAGTTTTCTGATATGACATTCTCTATTATTTCATATGGTTAAATGATCCATGAACTCAGCTTCACTTTCATACAAAAACACAAGACTCTTTTCTATACATAAATATTAAGAAAGATATTTTCACCTACCTTAAAAGAATTATCCTTCCTCTTCTTATCTGTATAAATTTTCTTCCAACTCTGAGCTCTCCTCAGGCATTTCTGAATCATGTGAACTTTTTCTACCATCTCTTATACCAACTTTGGTCCCACAAACTTTCTTTCACCAAATTTTTTCCAAAAATATGGAGTTCAATATTACATTCAATATAATTACCAAATGGTTCCATCTATATACTATAATGAAAACAATTATTATACGAAAACTCAACCAAAGAAATATGCTTATCCCAAATTCCCTGGTAATCCAACATACAAGCCTAAAACATATCCTCCATGTCAGAATTTTTTATTCTCATTTCCCATCTAATTGTGGATGAAATGCTGTACTAAAATTTAAATCAGTTCCCAGTGACTTTTTAAGGCCTTTCCAAAAGTTATAAGTGAACCTCAGGTGATTATTAGATACAATGGAGAGACAAAGTCCATATAAAATGACTATCTCTTTAAGATATATCCATGAAAGTTGATATTGAGATAATATATCTCGAATAAGAAGAAAATGAGAAAATTTAGTCAATATTTCAACAATAACAAAATTGATTTGTTACCTTGACAATTCTTTTGTAATCCCACTATGAAATCCATGGATATATTTTTACATTTTCATTCTGGGAGCAGATATTGTTGTAGCATACCCTTTAGTAATTTTTATTCAGTTGGAACCTACTATAAAGTAAAAAACTTCACAGTAAATTTTTCAATACCTTTTAAATTCCATCCCACTAGTAACACCCTAGAAGAACTACATACATAATAGTATTTCAATGATGAACTAAAAATGTATGACTCCAAGCTTCACATAACAACTCATTCATAAAATGTGGATCACAAGGCTAAGATAACCTATTTTAAAACCAAAAAATAAATTTTTTATCAATATTCAATTCATAAAACATACCCTTTTGAACCAATTATACATTTTTCTACAATTCTCTAAATTCCTTCAATTCTTTCAAAATTATATATGAAACATAAGATTTAACTAAATCGTGGAACAAAAAAGAAGAAGTTTCTGCCCCAATAGCATTCATGAAGTAGTTCATCAAATCATTAACCAAAGGATTATCTTTCAAATGCAGAATAGTTAATGTAGGATTACTTATCTAACTCAATGCATCAACCACTTTGTTTTATTTTACAGGATGGTTATGAATCATGATATCATAATCCATGATTAGTTCCAATCATGTTCTATGTCTCATTTTCTGTTCTTTCTGAGTGAATATATACTTTAAAACTTTATGGTTATTATATATTTCCAATTTTACTCCATACAGATGATTCCCTCAAAATTTAAATGCCAAAAATAGATCATCTAATTCTAAATCATGTGTTTTATTTTAACTAACGAGTTTTCAAAATACATAAAGAATAATCAATTACCTGGTCATTATGTATTAGGATGCAACCAATTCCTTTCAATGAAGAGTCACTATAGACAACAGATTCACCATTTCAGAAAAAAAATTCCAATATTGGAGCATTAACCAATTTTATTTTCAATTCCAAAAAATAATCATCACATTATTTTGTCAAGATGAAAATAAAAACTTTTCAAGTTAACATAGAAAGTGGGATAGAAAATAATGAAAAAGTTCAATAAACCTCTTGTAATAACTTGTTAAACCAAGAAATCTATGAATATCAGTTATATTTGTGGGTCTTGGACATTATTCAACAAAATATGATTTATAAGGAACAATATTTTTCCATCTATAGAAACAATGTGACCAAGGAATGAAATTGGTTGTAACCAAAACTCACACATTATTAATTTCCCATACAATTTCTTTTATTTTTGAAATTGAATGAAAAACCTTAAATGAATTTTATTATCCTCTTTAATTTTATAATATATCAAAATGTCATAAAAAAAACCCCAAACATACCCAAGAACTCATATAAAATTTTATTCATAAGATCCATAAATATAGAAGGTTCATTAGTGAATCGAAATGGCATTACTACAAATTCATTATGTCTATATCTAGTATGAAACATGGTCGTCAGAATGTCTACACACTTTACATTAAACTAATAGCACCCCGACCATAAGTCAACCTTCAAAATATAATCTTCCCCTGTTGATGATCAATAAAATCATCAGTTTGAGTCAAAGGATACATGTTATTAATATTGATGTCATTCAAGGCTATATAATCAACAAACATTCTCATTGAACCATTATTATTTTTAATAAACAATATAGGGGCACCCCCAAGTAATGTTCTAGGTCGAATGAAACTATTATCATATAAATCCTTCAATTTCTTCTTCAACTATAAAAGTTCAATTTGAGATGTTCAATAAGGGGGTTTTGAAATTGGTTTAGAATCAGGAACAAATTCAACTGTAAATTCACCTTCTCGATCAAGTGTAATACTTGGAAACACATTATAAAAAACATCATTATTATCATTTATCGATGTCACATCATTAATCATAATATTTCCATTGTTTTCAAAAATATGTAAAATGAAACAGTTGTATCAATCTTTTAACAGTTTCATAGCTTCCTAATATGTTCTCAATTGTAATGGTTCATTCTTGGACACAAACTAAAACTATTTTTGAAAATAAACTTCTTTATATTATCTGAAAATCATAGCAAGTATACAGAAAGCAAATACATACCCAAAAAACATCAAAATATACTATAGGAAAAATGAAAAGGTTTGCAGCTAAATTCATTCCACAGACAATGACATGATGATTATTATAATTTCTTTTTACCTCAAAATTTCCCCAAGGAGTTTTTACCATATGTTGTGGATTAATTTCTTGAGTTGTAATTTCCAATTAACCATAAATGCTATCAGAAACGAATTAATGTATAGAACTTGAATCAAAAAACACATTGGAATAATCTGAGTTAACAAACAATGTAACTAATACTACTTTATTTGATGGACTATCATTTATTGAGTTGGTTGAAAAGGATTTCAAAATAGTTTTCTCCTTATAGAATGGTTATTTCCCATGATTAAAATTCGTTATTGGCTACTATTTTTCATAATGAACCATCTCACTATCCATAAAAAATTTAACTAACAATAAATTATATTTCTCCTTACCACTAACCAGATCATGTTAGTGAAATTTCAATGATTGTATCCCATTTTACCAAATTTGAAGAACTTACTAGAATTCAAAAGGCATTCCCCAGTGTGTTTTTACGACAAATTTCCCAAATTGTAAACATACTTTTCTTACCATTAGACTTTTACAGAGAATTACTTCCTTTGGCCTACCAGCTTGTCCTCTTATTATAATGTTTTTTAAAGAACACATGATCATTAGAAAACTCCATTTCCACCTTTTCTTCACATCAAATAAATTTTTCTTAACATTTTAAACTCATAAGAATCCAATGACTTTAAATACTTTGGATTTAATCCGGAGTAAAAATGATTGATTTTTCTATCAAAATCTGAAATGAAATATGGAGTATACCTTGCCAGTCGAGTGAATTTTCTTTGTATGTAGCCTCCAAGTAATCCTCTTGCATCAATTCCTAGAATTATTTTCCATCCTAAGTCAAACAACTATAGGAAAATAATTCTCAAGAAACATAGCTGTGAATTTATTGCAATCAAGATAATCAATATCCACAATATCCATGATATTATTCATCTTATACCACCACTGGTTGACTTCACCATCAAAATGGTAAATAGTAAGACTATCATTTTGATTTTCTGAACACCCCATGACATCAAAAATCTTCTCTATTTCTTTAGTCTACCATTTAGCTACATCAGGTTTATATGATCCTTTTAATGATCGTGGATGTGGCATTATGAAATTATCCCTACCAACAGGTTCCTATGTCGTTGATTTGGATGATCTCTTTCATGGATACCACAACCATTTATATCATGATCCTACTACACCATTCTTTCCAAAAATTATTCAGTTCTAATTCTAACCATCTCCAGTTGCTGATTTGGTAGTTTGTTTTCCTATGGATGACATCCTAGTACGGTTTCCCTTATTTATCTATGGAAAACCATTTTGAACAGACATATAATAGATTAATCAACATGGTAATATTCAAATGCTATATCATTTCAATTTAACAATAAATAAAAAATCATTTAGGGATATTCTATTAACAATATCCTTACCCCTAAATTGATCTAAACATTCCTCTAATACTAAATATAAGGCTCCAAACTTAATCATTAAAAAATGTTGAGTTATGCATCCAATTCACATTAAAGATCATTTTATGTTTAAATTTTTATGGAATTAGGCAACAAGTATTGAATAAAAACTCAAATATTTCTATGTAGACACTTATACTCACTATCTATTTTTAACAAAATAAAAAACATTAAAATTAAACATGATTTCAATTCTTGATAAAAATATTTTTTGCTTATTCCTTTCTATTACCCATCCATTTACCCTATGGAAAACATTTAAAAAACATTGTATGGGCACAAAAAGCTTAGTACGTCGAATAATATAATGAATGAAACCATTAATCCAAGAATATTTAAAACTCATGATATTTTTTAAAAAAATATATACACTTCACCCATAAAACATAAACTCTTTAACATACCTCATGAAATCAAAAAAATTCGAAAAAAACATCTTATCAATCATAAAATCATATTGGTATCTTGTGGTATCCATATCATACTTACATAGTATACTTCACAACTACATAGGGAGTGACCATCTTGGTAACGTTTTAAATACCAATCCTAGTATATTCCATAAATATCTCATAAGAAATCCAACTGTTTAACTTCGTCTCATTACCTGATTCATTGGATAGCTATCAAGGTCTCACCTGCCCTCATTTTATCACAAAACATCCAATATACATGAAAAACTCCCCTGAACCATAACATATTCATAACACATAAAATAGTCGTAAACGAAAAATAATATATCATAATTGAAATAACACGATATAATTTCAAGATATTGAAATAATAAATCCCTTCTCAAAAACATTTTCAATAAACAAATACATGAAAGGGAATATGGTATTTATTTTTCTTTTAAAAAAATTATGGCCTGTAGTGGAAGCCAAATATCAAATAATGGTTATGATGGAGGAAGTGTAATTATCGCTGCATATGTTAAAAAAATTCCATTTATCATGTAGTAAAACACTTCATAGAAAAATATTAATTTTGAAAAACTTCTAATTAAATTAAAATTAAATTGGTTTTACTATACACATTATAAAATATTGTGGTGTATAAAATAAAAATATGCCTCAATGAAAGGAGATTGAAACGAATTACCTTAACGTGATTTTGCCTCGTCACGTATAATCATTATTTTCATAAATAATAAAATTAGGTAAATTTATAATTTCATGAAAACCTTTTTCATGTTTATTATTATTTTTATATCACGTATTACCTTTTTATAAAAATTATATAATTTTTTTTTCATATCAGGAGGTTTGTCTAAATTCGATACTTTAGTCAAAAAATAACTCGGAATGATGTCAATAGTCAATGTTGTCATAATTCAGTAATCTACAAATTTAAATTCATTACATAATAATAAATTTAATAATTAAATTATACTTTTAAATCAATCTATTGCTATATGGTATGAAAAATGAACACATTATATTCATGAACACGGTAGTCTGTACATACACATGAGTAATTATTCAAATTTTCATTTGATCATTATAGAAATAAAACAATTATTATTTTATCTTTACAGAATGATCATCGTATTATTAATGTCATAATAATAATTAATATATACTTATATATATATATATATCAAAAAAGATATTTTGTAAATAAAAATGATCCACATCGCTTTGTGGTAGTGATATTTCATACATACGCACGAACAACGTTATCATTATTATGTGCGTGGAATTTTAGAACCTAATTGATATATTATTATGTTATAATTATAAATGTGTCATGAACATCACATATAAACATTAATTACCTCATTATGACTAGTCTATGGAGATGGTAATGAAAAATGAACTATATCGGTTCGTTTCGACTGTGATGCCTCCAGTGATGGGTGTGATGTTAGTGCTTATAGAGATGGAAAAACAACTATTTTATAAAGGGTAATGTTGATGGTAAAAAACCATAAATTATGTAGGAATTTGTGAGTACTCATGACTCGAGGTATCTTGGATGTTGGTTATTTGGAATTTTGAATTTGGAATTCTCTTTTTGGATACATTTAATATGTAACCCATTCTTGTTTTTTCGGTTACTACTCACCCATAATGTAACCTATTTGAAAATAAAAAATATGGAATTATTTATGAACTGTATCGGTTTGTGAGGCAGTAGTCCATCGTACATACGAATAAAATGTGTATTTCCAATTTATTGGAATTGTAAATGTATTCACGTGATAATATTAACATAATAAAATCCCATTATATAGGGATACTAGAGTTATTATTTTATAACGGTTTAAGGATATTTTATGATATGGAAGATGGAATAAAAATGAAACACTTAATGAAAATGATACCTCTTCTTTAGTTGATCACCATTTAAGAACACCTTAACACCTTTAAGGAGGGTTTTATGCCTAAACTAAGGCCTCATGAATGTGGGTAGGGATTCAAGGAAGGTGTTTGGGTAGATCATGTCTAAAACAAATGGTTTTATAAGTGTTATTAATAGATATTAGATGTATCTTTTTATATGATAGGGGACGGGTATTCTTAGAAAATATTAAAATTTTAATTTAATATAAATTCATTTTTGAAATCCAAGTGAATAAAACATGAGTTATGTATATGATATTATGAGTATGGTTCTAAATCCCTTCCTATAATAATTTTTAAACATGTATTGACTATATTTGGAACCTTATCTTTTCATTTTACCTTCAATTATTCCTTTTTAAAATGAATTATGGTAAGAACATTTTAAATATTAGAGGCTTTAAATTTTACTTAAATGGGGAAAATTTCAGATAATTGGACACATTTTGAACATTTAGACCATATAATACTCACTTTTTAATTTTAATTTTTTTTATTTTTAAATAATTTCATAATTTTTTTTTATAAAACATCAATATTGTCAATTATGACACTATTCATTTCATTGAATTTTAATAAATTACCTAAAGTGAGATAGCTTCAAACCAAAACATTTAATACACTTATAATATTTCATGGTCACCTAGTAGATTATTGGATTATAATAATTAATTCTAATTAGTTTTATTTTAATATTTTTCATATCATTTATTTGATATTTATATTAATAAAATAATTACTTTATAACCCTTGAGTCAATATTTAGGGTAATTATTTAATCTATAATAATTATAAATAAATTTCCTCGATTATAATAATTTCATTATATTTTTTCAGACTATTTATGATCAATGTTTTATCATTTTTATCACTATATTACAATTATTATACTATTAAGAAATAATATTGTGACATGTTGTCACTTTCTTTTGTTTTAAGAATATTTATATCAATTTTATTAAAAAAAGACCATTAATGGATTGAATTAAAAATTATTATGTGTTAAGGATTGAATTTTATTCATCCAATAGTATATTAAAAGGTTTTGGGGTTATTTTTATGTCCTTATCACATTTTTTGTTGTCATATTTTACCTTATTTACCTTTTATAGTGGAAAATAAAAATTACAAAAATTACTATTAATAAAGTCCATAAAAAGGAAAATATTTACGTAATTTTAAACCAAATATTCTCAATATAGAATCTATTTTTCAAAATTTAAATAAAATATGTTTTAGTAATTAATTTAAATTTAATCCCCGTTAACAAAACGAGAAACTGAGTTTTTTAAAAGTAAAAACTATCAAAAGATTGACATGTGATTACATAAAATATCGATGTAAAATTAGTTCCAATGATAAAATTGGATAAAATGATAAAAACATAATCTAATTATACCTTAATACCAATTAGAAGGATACTATGACTATTAAAATAAATTTTATGAAAAATCAACATTGAATTAAAAAGCAGTATTTTCACAATTCATTAAAATATTAAAGTTATCAGAAAATTGCAAAAAATTTATCCAAAATAATTATTAATGTCTAAATTTCAATGAAGAATTTTATCTTTGTCAACTAAAACATATAAAGGTGTCTAAAACTATATTTATAATGAGTTCTCCATCAATAGGTGTTAAAACATCATTGTAAAAATACTATAGCTTTTTTGCCAAAAATAACATTAATTATTACTTTACGCTCATAAAATTTACTGGAAGGTAGTACAAACATATAATAAACATGTGTAAACATAATATAGTTATTTTTGTTCATTATTTCCAATAAAATGGATAGAACTTAACTACCATTTAAAATTATTATATCAATACTATATTATATTTTTTGTATAAATTTGTCTTGTGTGAAACATAAGATTTTATAGAAAACCATTTTTTGTTCTGTGTATGCTATTGGACATAGTGTCCCCTTAGACAAAAATTAATATCTAATTAATAAAAATTAATAGATATGAAAAAATATTATTCCATAATTACATAGAATGCTAAAACAATATCGAGGATATTAGTCAATTCCACAAGTAATGAAACCTACATCTTAAAATGTTATGAAAAAGGGATTATATTACATTGTGAACATCCATAAGAGCTATTTGATATTATAATAAAAATAACATTCTCTATGGGCTATTTTATGCGTTTCTAGATGCTGATCATAGATGTTGGGCCAGTTAGTGTAGTGCTACTGAGAAAGAGACCTAGACGGTACCACAATAAGTATATCTAGAACTATAGTCAAATTATATTTTAATTTAATTTTAGAATAAATATAATTCTCATCTTTTGAGGAGTAATAATTATATGTGTCATGTAGATCATATAAATTCAATATCTACTTATTTGAATATGTTTGTGTGTGTGTGTGATTAATATTAAAAAAGTAATTATTCTTTATTTGGTGAAAATAATTCATATTTATTTATTTAATAAATAATATAAAAATATGTATTTATTTATATAAATAGTTATTATTAAAGGTTTAATAAATTATTTTTGGGGTTTTATACCGAGTTAAGGGCCAATAGTAAAATTATTTATTTTATTTAATATCCAATCATAAATATTAATTTATTTATGAAATGATATTTAAATATCAGTATGGTTTACATATATCATGAAAATAATAACAACAAAAACTATAAAAAAACATCAACAATAATAATTATTTATATGGGATTTATTTTGGAAAAGTATATTGGTCATGATCCTTTTTTTAAAAACTAATTCTCAGAACAAGATAAATAAAATAAATTATATCATTTTATATGAAATTTAATGTTCTATGCATAATGAATTATCTAGAATGCTCTATGATTCCCTAGAGTGGACTTCAAAATAAGGTTTCTAATAAAATAGAGAAATAATCCACCTCCCCCCTCTCTAAATTGACTGAACTATATATAGTACTATTTTTTTGGATGGGATTCTAATTTTGATTAGTGTGGAACAATGAATGTGTTTATGATTGTATGCACACTCACCCAAATGTTCGTTGATAATTTCATATATTTTATGTAGAATATGAGCATTAATCTAGATGGATTATGAACATGAACCCTTAATTAAATTGGTGATATGGAAAATAAATTAAACCTGTTAATCAATAAAGAATTATTTCTAAGAGAATTAAATTCTTGTTCCCGTAAATTAATTTGAAATTATTTATAGAAGATCCTCTCAAGTTATCAACAGTTTCATTCATCCAGTTATTAGGATTTATAAAATAAATTGATGAGAAAATGTTGTTTGGCATGGTCCAAACCACTACCCAGACGCACTAGGTACATTATATATATACATATATATATATATCTAAATAGAGATCAATAATAATAGTTATAAATTGAAAAAATTCTATTTTAATCATGATAAAAATTAAAAAAAATGTTCATGTTAGAAAATGATATCTATAAATTAAACCAAGTACAAGGGTCTCATATTCTAAAGATAAAGGATGTTTATAATATATGAATTCATTGGACGGATTTTCAGATAATAATAATATTGAAAATGACATAAAAAAATTACATATACAAATATTTTATATATTTATGAATTTATTTTTGGAGGTGCCAAGGTGTATATTAGTGTGAATATTTTTGAGAAAACTAAATTTTGATTTCAGATTCTAATGATGGGGAAGATGAAATTATTTTTAGAGAATCAAGTGATATAAGTGAATTGCGATATCATTAAATTCTAAGAAACATATAATATATATATATATATAATAAATAAGATTTTATGGAAGACTCGAAGTATCAAAGCCTATTATAGTTGGTGTAAAATTGAGTAATTAAGATATTATTCCAAAATATTATTTATAATGAATATAAGAAATGGAATATAAGTTTATTATATATGGAATAATCAAGAGTTGAGTAGACAAGTCTATAATGGAGTGGTACCTGATCATTATTTTTCCCCAAAAAATTAGGGTTCTAAATTAGTAAGTGGCAGAATTTAGATTTATTGTAACTGTTACTATAGCACTACAAATATCCACCCAAATTGGGCCTATGGTCAATAAATTTGGGATTTTGGGCCAAAAATAATTAATATCACCATATGCCTTCAATAATCAGGGTCCCCATCCACCAAAGTGTTGTAGGTGACTCAAAGTAACCAGTTGATTTGGGAAACACATCATATAGGTAGTTCATATTTGCTCCATGGAGCATTGACGGGTGGGAAAATCGAATGACCGATAGGTGCATTGTGAGGATCTGATCCCAAAATACCTGAAACTAGTGTTGTAAATCATGATGTGTAATTGTATTTTTACAAAAACAAACATAAAATAATAAATTACACATCATGCCCCATATAGAGGATTGATTATCCAATGAAAACACTTATGTTAATTACATTTTAATGGTATTAAATGTTCATTTTTGATCTTATGGGAATGAGTTAGTGGATTTTGATTTGGAACATCCATTCTCATCATTTGTGCACTTCATGCCTAATGTACACCAATGTAGGCCCAATGAGTCATATGATTACAAGGAATGTAATTATCTATATTTTAATTTAATATTTTGTGAAATGTATCCTAACTTAAATTTAAACATTTTTCATTCAGGGATCAATGGATGATTCATAAAGGATGATGGAGATATTTGGCGATGAAAAGAAACAATTCTGGAGAAGGCAGATTGGACACCATCCCATTGATGAGAATGTGGGGCCCACAATATAGGCCCAATGAAGCCCAAATTTAATATTATACTTGAATAAATATGGGGCAAGAAATAATTCTTCTGGAGACAGTGTTAATTCTGCCTCCATTATGGTTATTTAGGCGGTCCACGTTAGAGATAAAATTCTGGGCCAGATTCTGCAGCCCAGAAAAACATCCCACTAATATGATCATATCTCAGAATAAAAATTTCCAAATTGGATTATATTTTACAGGAGGTTATAATACATCCGAAACTCCATTTTCTTTTTCTATGTCCCACTCTGATTCAGCCATATAGAAGGCCTTACAAGCACCTCGTTTCGGTGAAGGAAAGCTGGATGCCACCTCGGGTCAAGGGTGGAAAAATCAACTCTCCCTTACATTCCATCCACCTATGGGATACCAAAATTAATTTAGGAGACATAGACTATTGGAGGCTCTACCCAAGAGATCAAAAATTCCTATTTAAGGCAGTTTTGTTCGAGGATTTAATCATCTTTGTGCTTTGTTATCATCTTAATGATATGCTGCCAATTTCTCTTTGTAACGTTCTTCCTTCACATGTAAGTTGTTTTAATTCATCCTAGTTTCTTAATAAAAGTTCTTCTTCTACTCTTATTATGTATTTATACATATCATGTCGATACTGTTGGTTCAAGGTGTGAATTTATTCACACCATACTTTGTGATATTTTACACACAACGGTGGAGTGATCGATTTTTGTTGTTGTTTTTTTTTCTTCTTCAATTCCACCCTCGTAATTCTACTTAGTGATTCCGTTGAAGACATGTCATCAATGGATGGATAACTCTATTATGGGTTGACCCAAGGTAGTAGAAATGGGCTGGATTGGATGTTATTTATCACTCCATTAATGGATAATCACTTCTTTTAAATGAGATTTTTATTTTATGATTTTAAAACCTCTTTATCCTTATTGAATTTAAGGTCACAAATTTCAAGTGCTAATACGAACCTATACTTTGGAGTGCTCAAAACATTGATCCTTCAAGTGTATAGGTGATTAGTATTAGGGTGTGTAGGAATTAAACTAGTAAGTGATTATTTCGTTTTATCTTCTAAAATGAATCCATCTCAATTATAATAAATTGAAATCATTAAAAAAGGAATTCATCCAATCCACCCCGAGCGATAACCTAGGATCAACTCATTACCTTAATTTGAATTAACTTAAATCTGTTAGTGATCCTTTAAAACCATCTTAAATCAACATAAGTTGGCCACTTCATATCCAAGGACCATCCTACCTTCTTCTTTTGGGTAAATTGGAGCGAGAATCAAATTATGGCGCCATTTCCGGGGACCCAAGTAATTTATCTCAACACCCATTATATTCTCCCCCATTTCTTCTTTTCTCATCCAAATTCCCTTATCTTGTCCCTTTCTCGTTTTTTTTTCTTTTGGAGCATGTCCGCCTACACTTGTGATCAATCAAACCATCTAGTTAGAGTGGATAGTCCTAGGGTTGGGGAGTCATGTACACCAAGGGAACTCTTTACATTAGATAATAATCTTCCTAACACCCCCGAGTCAAAAATTGAGCCCATTTCAATGGAATGTATTCAATGAAACCAACTCATTAACCCGGGTGGGAACCAAAATGGAAACCCAAATGAGGCAGCCCCAAACATGGGGAATGCAATTGATCAAACCATGAATGACTACCTCACAGCTTCCTGGACCAATGCCCCCTCATGAATTAGACACAATTCCCTAGGAGATGCCAACTACATCTTTAAACCCCATTTCCTAAACCACCTTCCCACATTCCATGGAATGGAGTCCGAGATGCCATACCTTCACATTAAGGAATTCAATGACATTGTAGAAACCATGTGTCCCACACATCAACTAGAATCTGCTAAGATGAGGATATTTCCTTTTTCTTTAAAGGATAGAGCTAAAAATTGGCTAAACAATTTGAGACCATCATCCATAATCTATTGGACCAACTACAAAGAGAATTCTACAAGAAATACTTTCCCCACCACAAAAAAATTTCACTTAAAAAGAGTATCCAAATTTTTTTTGAAAAAGAGGGAGAGTCATTATATAAAACATGGGAGAGGTTCAAAGACACTATAAACATGGTTCCACACCATGGTTTTTCTATTCTTGAAAACGTGATAATTTTCTATGAAGGGTTGGGTCCGGGGAACAAAAAATTCATTGACATGATGTGTAATGGAACCTTTAAAAACAAAGCCCCAAATGATGCTTATGAGTATCTAGAAAGCCTTTCTGAATAAAACCAAACATGGGGAACTTCAAATTATTCTGAGAAGCCACAAAGAACTACTGGAATTCATACACTTAGAGAAGAGGAAATCCTTAGGGCTAAACTCGCAGCACTCTCTAGGAAGGTTGAAGAGGCAGACCTTAGGAAAGTCCATGAAATCCAAACTGTTGACCCTGTTAGCACAATTTTTTATAAAAATGACCACAAGACAGACAACTGCCCAACCATTCCACCCTTCAAGGATGTTCTTTTAGGAGGACTCCTAGAGGAATTAAATGCTTTGAAATTTCAAAAGCCTTAATACTAAAACAACTTCAACCCAAGGTATAATGACCACCCAAGATTCCGCTGGAAATATAACTAACAACCTATCCAACCACAGGGAAAAAATCCTTACCCCCATCAGAACTACCAAACCCATAACTAGTTACAAACCCAACCTATCCAATATCAATATCCACCGGTCCATTTTCAACAAACCATCCCACCTCCAAAATTTCCCCCTCGGATAAACCAATCTTCTCAAGAACTAACCCAAACTGTTCCACAAAGCCTACTAGAACAACTATACAAACAAATGGAGAGGATGAACTTAGAAGTATCTTCCCTAAAACAAAAACTTTAAACCATCAAAACTGGAAAGGAATTGATGCCTACTTAGGTGGTTCCATCCTCAACTTCAAGGGGAGATTCAAGTTGTTCTCAAACAACTCATGAAAAAATAAAGGCTGTGACTGTTTTAAGAAGTGGGAAATAAATTGAGAAACCTGAACAACTAATTCAGAACCCATTTGAAGATTTAAACTTGGATAAAAATTTAAATGAACCACAAGATCAAACTGAAGAAACTGATAACAATGTGAAAGAAACCACTGTTCATCAAACAACCCCACAACCTCCACCATTTCCTCAATGCATTAGGGGGAAACCCGAGCCTGAACTGAGTGAAACATTGAGGGAAATCTTCTCACAAGTCAAGTTGAATATTCCCCTTCTCGAAGCAATCTAAACCATACCTGCCTACTCAAAGTACCTTAAGGAATTGTGCACTTTTAAAAGAAAATTTTCACATAAAAACCAAGTCCTTTTGGCTGCTAATGTGAGTACCACCATTCAAGGGACCATTCCTCCTATGTTGAAAGACCAGGGTTGCCCTTACATCAATGTTGAACTAGGAGAGAGTAAAGTTGTCATGGCCTTGTGTGACCTAGGAGCTAGTGTCAATCTCATCCCATATACTCTGTACTACCAGTTAGGCCTAGAAGATCTCCAACCCACATCTGTCACACTTCAACTTGCTGATCATAGAATTAGGGTTCCAAATGGGATTTTAAAGGATGTTCTGGTAAAGGTTGAAAACTTCATCTACCCCGCTGACTTCATTGTCCTTGACAACCATCCAAACATAGGAAATAATGAACAAACCCTAATCATCCTTGATCATCATTTCCTAGCAACAATCAACTCTATTATCTGATTCCGAAATGGGAACATGACCATCACCTTTGGAAAAATGAGTCTAGACTTGAATATCTATAATGAAAGCTCACAAATAGGGGATGATGAGGACATTCATGAAGTAAACATGATAGGAAGAATTGATAATGAATCCATAGAACATCAAGGAATATTTGATGAATGTTTAAGTCAGGATGATATTGATTTCCTTTGTTCATATGAAGGAAGTTTATCTCCTTGGATCAAATCATTTTCAAATTTCTCTTATGATGAAGTCTTAGGTCAAAAAATCAGTGAAACCTTTCATGAAGCCACTTTCATGGAGACCACTCCAACTTCCTTCCCTAAATCTGATCAAGCCAATCTTGTAGCTAAAACCTCAACATGTGGGGAATAAATCCTATCTAAAACTTTAGAAAATGAAATTTTTATTGATACAATGTCCCAATCTTCTGCTGAAATTCTGAACCGACTTGAGCTTGAATTGAAGGAAATTCCTACTGCACTCATGTATGCCTTCTTAGGGGACAATCAAACACACACTATTGTCATTTATTAATCTCTTGAATCCAATCATGAGAGGATTCTTCTAGATGTCCTTAATAAACACAAGAAAGCCATTGGTTGGATGCTGTCTGATATTCCTGGGATTAGCCCACTTATTGGGACTCATAGGATTGTTCTAGAATTTGATTCGAAGCCATGTAGTCAACCTCAATGGTGACTCAATCCTAATCTCATGGAAGTAGTGAGCAAGGAACTTATAAAATTGTTAAAAGCTGGTATCATATAGCACATAGATGAAAGTGAATGGGTGAGCCCAGTCCAAGTGGTTCCAAAAAAGGCTGGAATCACAGTGATAACCAATGAGGATGGAGTGATTCTTCCAACAAGGGTGAGTAGTGGATGGAGGGTCTGCATTGACTACAGGAAGTTAAAATCATTCACCAAGAAGGACCATTTCCCCTTACCATTCATTTACCAAGTACTTGAGAGAGTGGCAGGTCATGCCTTCCACTGTTTCTTAGATGGGTACTTAGGGTACAATCAAATTGAGGTCTCCGTAGAGGATCAAGGGAAGACTACTTTCACATGTCCATTTGGTACCTTTTCCTTCAAATGCATGCCCTTTGGTTTATGAAATGATCATGGAACCTTCCAGTGGTGCATGATGGGAATCTTCTCAAACATGGTAGGGGATTTTCTAGAGGTATTCATGGATGACTTCTCTGTGTTTGGGGATAAATTTGAGGGATGTCTGTAGAATGTGGACAGAGTCTTGTCAAGATGTGAAGAAAAAAATCTTGTCCTAAACTGGGAAAAATTCCATTTCATGGATAAAGAGGTACTAGTTCTAGTCCATCTGGTCTCAGATAGGGGGATTGAAGTTGATAAATCCAAGGTTGACATCATTTGTCGCCTTCCATCACCCAAAACTATCAAGGAAGTGAGGTCTTTCTTAGGAAATGTTGGTTTCTATAGATGATTCATCAAGGACTTTAGTTCAATCTCCCATCGCCTTTGTGCTCTCCTAGTAAAGGATGCTCCATTTGTTTGGATAAAAGCTGTGAGGGTTCATTCTCAACCCTCAAATCCTCTCTCACCTCTCCTCCCATTATGAAATTTCCAAATTGGAACCTTCCTTTCGAACTTATGTGTGATGCTAGTGACTTTTCTGAATGAGCTGTTTTAGGACAACGTTGTGATAAAACTCCTTATGTCATTTCTTATGCCAGTAAATCCTTAAATGATGCACAAATCTACTATAACACTACTGAAAAGGAGTTACTTGCTATTGTGTTTTCCTTAGGAAAGTTTAGGTCCTACCTCTTAGGATCCCCCATCACTGTGTTCACTGACCGTTCAGCACTAAAATACCTCTTCCAAAAACAAGATGCTATGGCTAGAATGATTAGGTGGGTCCTTCTCTTACAAGATTTTGACCTCACAATCAAGGATAAAAAGGGTGTTGAAAATGTTGTAGCTGATCAACTCTCTAGGATGGAATTAAAATACAACTCAAATCACCTTTATGTGTCTGATTCATTTCCTGATGAACACCTATACTCTATGAGTGACTGCCCTTGGTATGCCGATATAGCCAATTTCTTAGTTACATGAGTCATTCCAAAATTCGTAGGGACTCAACCTTGAATGAAATTTCTTTCTGATGTTAGACACTATGTGTTTGATGATCCATACCTCTATATGTTCTTCCCTGACCAAGTCATTAGGAGGTGTGTCCCAGAATCTGAGCAAGAGTCTATCCTTAAATTCTGTCATAGTGAGGCATGTGGAGGTCACTTTTCCTCTAAGAAAACTTCTACTAAGATTCTTCAGTGTGGTCTTTTCTGGCCCACCCTCTCAAGGGACTCATACACATTTTTTCAAAGTTTTCCTAGGTGTTAACAAGTAGGGTCCATCACAAAAAGGAATCAAATGACACTCACTCCCATCTTAGTGGTTGAAATCTTTGACTGTTGGGGAATTGATTTCATGGTTCCCTTCCCAAACTCTAGGGGATATCTTTACATTCTCCTAGCTATCGATTATGTCTCCAAATGGGTTGAGTCCATTCCTACAAAATCCAATGATTATCAAACTTTGATTATATTTCTCAAGGAAAACATCTTCTATAGATTCGGAATTCCTAGGGCTATCATTAGAGATCGTGGAACTCATTTTTTCAATCGTCCATTCTCATCACTCATGAAAAAATATGGAATTTCTCACAAAGTGTCCACTGCTTACCACCCATAGACCAATGTTCCAGATGAGTTAGCCAATCATGAAATAAAAAAATTCTTGAGAAACCTGTGAATCCTTATAGGAAATATTGGTCTAAGAAACTCTTGGATTCTCTTTGGTCATATCGTAAAGCATTCAAAACCATCCTAGGAATGTCACCATATAAGTTGGTTTATGGAAAAGCATGCCATTTAATTGTTGAAATTGAGCATAAGGCTTTTGGGCAATTACGAAAATGCATTATGACCTCTCATTGGCTGGAACAAAAAGGAAATTATATCTCAATGAACTGGAGGAACTAAGGATAGAGGCTTATGAAAATTCAAGGATCAATAAAGCTAGAGTTCAAGCCTACCAATCTATAAATATCAAGGTTAAACATTTTTAACCGGGAAAACTTGTGCTCTTGTATAGTTAAAAACATCATTTACACCCGGGAAAGTTGAGTTCTAGATGGTCAGGTCCATACATAGTGCATAAGGTGTACCCCCATGGGGCTGTTGAAATTCAAGATCCCACAAGTGGTTACATTTTCAAGGTCAATGGTCAAATGTTAATACCATTCATTAAATAATTCAATAAATAGGAAATAGAGGTGTAGTTATGTGAGCCAACCTATGAACTAGAAAAAAATTGATAGATTTAGGATCCATGTCGGGATAACGACGTTAAACATAGCACTGCTTGGGAGGCCACCCATGGTTTTAATGTTTTCAATCTTTTTGGAATATTTTTCTTAATCATTTTTATATTTAAAAAAAGTAGACTGTTGATCTATTCTTCTATTATGAGTATGGATGGGTATGCATGGGGAGAACCATATTCATCCATGTCACATGGTGTGATCCCTAAGTACTACCTTACCCATAAATTAAAAAGAAGACAATGTATCATCAGTTGATTTAAAAAAAATGGAAAACCATAAAAATGATGAGACTTGGTAATAAATAAATTGTTGTGTTGTTTTTTCTCTTTGATTTGTTCTAGTTTTTATGGTTTAGGGACAATTTTTTGGTGATACATATTCAATCAAGGAGGTGCCTACATCTCCCATGAGACCAAAGAGTGATTTGGGAGCACCACAATCATCATTATGAAGCCACTAGGTGAACCTGTTCCATGCCCTTTCCGACTCATTTCCCCCCACCCACTTCTCCTCTATTTTCTTTTTACGAAACCAGGGACACTTTCATTCTATGTTGGGGGGTGTGGAAATAAAATGTTTGTTAAAAACCAATGATAAAAAAACATAAAGTAAAATTCCTTTATCATTCATATAATAACATCTTTTCTTACATTAAAACGTCATAGGAAATATTTTTTATTTCATTGACTCTTAATTTAATTCATTATTAAGTTTAAAAGAATTGATTTTGGAAGTTTGGTTGTCCAATGAAAATTTTCATCATTTTTATTTTCATCCATTAAATCAAAATTCCACAATGCACGTCCACTAGACTGTGGGGTACTAATTTGAATTTTTGGGGTCCCATAATAAATATCATAGGCAGGTTTGATTTTTAAGAATAATATGAGTATTCAAAAATAAAAAATAAAATAAATAAAATAAAAATAAAATAAAATAAAAAATTGTGTGTAGAGAAATGGATTGACAAAAAAGAGAGGATTTCAGCACTTAGGGATCGTGGCTCCAAAGTTGTCTAGCCCTGAGTTTTTAACTCTATCCCTATTTATGGTAATAAGACTTTGTTTCTGAATAAGTTAACTCGAGATAATGCCCGAGTATGTGGGATTAACTTGGTGCTCTAAGGCCTTTGAGTATGGGAGTCATCGGCAAAGTTGTGCTACATGGGTTAATTTGATTAACAGCAATCTCAATTACTATGGAAATATTGCATAAAAAATCAAAAAAAAATTAATGAAGAATACTCATATTCGGATTAAATTTTATTCCACCTAGCGCTTCCATGATTTTCCCCTTCAATGAAAATGAACCCCCATATCTATTGTGATTCACAATACATCATTACACCTAATTGAGTTGGATGAAGTATGATGATGTATTTGATCAAAGGAATGGGATTGGGATTGGGATATGCTTTTAAATTTATCTTGTTTTAATTTATTTTGATAGGTTATAAAGATATATTTGTGTGCAGTTTACATTTTTAGCACTATTTGTTATAATGTGTTTGAAGAAAGGAATTCAAATAAAATCGTTGAATTATTTGCCCGAGACTAGCAAATCTCAAGTTGGGGGGGGGGGTTTATCCAATTAAAAAAATATTTTAATTACATTTTAATGGTATTAAATGTTCATTTTTGTTCTTATGGTCCTGAGTTAGTGGATTTTGATTTTGAACATCCATTTTCATCATTTGTGCACTTCATGCCTAATGTACGCCAATTTAGGCCCAATGAGTCATCTGATTATAAGGAATTTAATTATCCATATTTTCATTTGATATTTTTTGAAATGGATCATCACTTAAATTTAAACATTTTTCATTCAGGGATCAATGGATGATTCATAAAGGATGATGGAGATATTTGGCGATGAAAAGAAACAATTCTGGAAAAGGCAGATTGGACACCATCCCACTGATGAGAATGTGGGGACCACAATACAGGCCCAATGATGCCCAATTTTAGTATTATAATATAATAAATATATGGAAACAAATAATTCTTCAGGAGAATGTGCTAATTATGTCTCCATTATGGTTATTTAAGCGGCCCATGTTAGAGATAAAATTTTGGGCCAGATTCTGCATCCCAGAAAAACAGTCCACTAATATGATGATATCTTGGAATACACAACTTCAAATGGGCCCATATTGTACAGGCGGTTAGAATAAATCCGAGGATACATTTTCTTCTTTTATTTCCCACTCTGATTCGGACATCTATAAGGTCTCCCAAGAGCTTTTTTTCGGTGAAGGAAAGAATGATGCCACCTCGGGTCAAGGGTGGAAAAATCAACTCTCCCTTACATTCCACCCACCTATGTCCTAACACAATTAATTGAGGAGACTTGGAAAGTTGGAGGCTCGACCAAAAGGCTCAAAAATTTCTATTTAAGGCAGTGGTGTTGGAGAATTTAATCATCTTTGAGATATGTTTTCATCTTAATGTTATGCTGCCAATTTCACTTTGTAACGTTCTTCCTTCACATGTATGTTGTTTTAATTCATCCTAGTTTGTTAATAAAAGTTCTTCTTATACTCTTATTATGTTTTTCTACATATCACGTTGATACTGTTGGTTCAAGGTGTGAATTTATTCACACCATACATTGTGATATTTATCACACAATGGTGGAGTGATCGATTTTTGTTGTTGTTTTTTAACTTCTTCAATTCCACCCTCGTAAGTCTACTTCCCGCTTCCATTGAAGACATGTCATCAATGGAGGGATACATATTTTATGGGTTTATCGAAGGGAGTATAATGGGGCTGGATTGGATGTTATTTATCATTCCATTAATGGATAATCACTTCTTTTAAATGAGATTTTTATTTGATGATTTTAAAACCTCTTCATCCTTATTGAATTTGAGGTCACACATTTCAAGTGCTAATACAAACCTCTACCTTGGAGTGCTCAAAACATTGATCCTTCAAGTGTATAGGTGATTAGTATTAGGGCGTGTAGGCATTAAACTAGTATGTGATGATTTCTTTTTATCTTCTTAAATGAATCTGTCTCAATTATAAGAAATTGAAATCATTAAAAAAGGAATTCATCCAATCCACCCCAAGCGATAACCTAGGATCAACTCATTACCTTAATTTGAATTAACTTTAATCTGTTAGTGATCCTGTAAAACCATATTAAATCAACCTAATTTGGCCACTTCATAGCGAAAAACAATCCATAGAATGCACGTGTCTGTAGGTACTTCTTAGGTCTCTGAGGATTCGACAACCCAAACTAGAATACAAGGACCGTCCTACCTTCTTCTTTTGGTTAAATTTGAGAGAGAATCAAGGATCTAATTAGGTTCATGTTCTGGGAAACCATTCATTGTTGTCAAGCCTCTTTTATTTAAAAATGATACCTGAATTTTTTTAAAACATAGGGTGAGCATACGAATTCCCAGTAAGGGGTTTTAAAACATAACATAATGAACCAATACAATTTTTTGAAAACATCATTTAAAAATTTCCATAAAACATTTTCTAAAAAAAGATGAAAATATAAGTAACATACTTTAACAATTTTCTAAGAAATATACGTGCACAATTAAAAGCATACTAACAGAATTACAAGGGAACAAGATTAAATTATAGGAATACTCATTCAGAACTATAATTGAAAGACATTATAACTTTTATAAGTATGACATGTGAGTATACTGGTAAAAATGTTAATAAATATGAGTATTAAATGATAAAAGTTTTGCATAAATAAAAACTTCAATTTCACTCTCTACTACTGAGAAACATATACCGCCTAAAGACTTTATGAGTACTGCATAAATTCATTTCCATAACTTTTACTTCTTCTGATTCTCATAATCATAATCTCTTTAACAATGATTATTCTACTTGTTGACTATTCTTATGGTTAATTAAATTTCATAGCCATAATGAAGAAAGTGCATATATTGGACATCATAACCATACTATCAAGACCTCGTTCCAGGACTATAAATAATCATTTTGTCAAGGCCTTGTACCAAGACCATAGTTTGTCTAATGAGACCTACCGAGGCATCAAGGGGTTATAACGGTCCCCACCCATCACACACTATGTCCAATGTGTTCCTCATCTCTCTAAATCAATGTGCACATACCACACTAATTTTGTAAATTATTTACTACTTTCCATTTTAAATGTCACATTTTCCTGTTTCCTTATTTCACATTACTCAAAGTATCCCATACCACATTGAGAAATTATATTTCTTTTTTCCTTATTTCACATTACTCAACATGTCCCATACCACCTTGAGAAATTTAGTTCTTAATCCAATTAGTCATAATGTTTTAATTTCCTCCTTTAACATTTACATATATATAAACTGAATCATGCATTTAGATGTTAATTAAAAGTCCATCAACTACATGACTATGTCACTAAATGGTAAGAATGGTAAGAATATTTTGGCATTTTTGATGAAAAAAATGCACTTAACAAAATACTAATTTTTCCACATATAATGATAAATTCTAAAATCATATTAATCAATGATATATTGGATTTTCATCTAATTCATAATTAATTTAAAGGTAAAAAAAACATTTCATGAAGGGTTTAAATCATGAAGATGCTCAAACATTTATTGAAAAAATTCTTTTGTATATCACACCATAATGTCAAAAATAGAAACAAGAAACTCAACCACAACCAATAACCAAAAACCCATTAACACCCATATGACTTAAAATTATCCAGGGATCTAGAATTTAAAACCATATAGTGAAATTTAAAGGGTTTACTTATTTAAAATACTTATGTGTGTACATATATGCTTTTCTAAACAGCAATATCCTTTATGTATAATCGAGTACATTAAAGGGTCTTACAAAAAAGTTATTTTTCACTTAATTATTAATTAAAAATATCCACTAATCGTAGAAGTTTAAAGTTAAAGTATTTTATAACTGGTACAGAAGGTGAGACACAAAAACTATAAGATTGTATGAGACAATGTATACTGTATATGAATATATGTATATATATATATACATGTAAATATAATAAAATCCAACCTCATATTTGAAACATAATGTATAAACAACTTGAAACTGAACGGCAAGGAGTTTCTTTTAAAAATCTATGGTTATATATATATATTTGTATATAAAAACATACATAATTGGTTATGTAATATATATAAATGTTTTATACTAAAAATAACTCCTTGAATGTTTTAGTTCTTCATTAACTTTGAAAATCAACATTTTAGAAAATATTAAATCCGGACATAAAGTGGTTTATGAAAAACTGTAATGTTGTACTTGTGTATATTCGGATATATAAGTTATATAGTAATATATTACATGAGGATCGATCTAACATTTTTTTATTTCAATAATAAAATTCATCCAATATAATTCAAGGCAGCCTAAAATGATGAAGCCCTTGCACATCCCCAAGTATCACACAAATACATTCACGGGGTAGAGTACCCACTCCTATAATGACCATTGAAGGATTATTAACACTACTCCCCCGAGATAGAGCATCCACTTCAAAATTGGACTCCCTAGGAATATTCCGAACCAAAAAACCATAACTCATTTCCAGGATACATGCCTTAATGAAGTATGTCAAACACCATTGAAGCTCACCTTTTCCTTGAAGTGATTGGATCAATACCTCTGAGTCTGATTCCACATCCCAGACTCGTAACGATAACCTTTTTCATAGCTTAATTCCCTCTAAAAATGACCGACCCTCTACACCCATCGAGTTCCCCAGTCCGATGTAGCTACTAATGGATGCTATTACTGAACTACCTCTATCTTGTACCATCAATACCCTGCTCAAATGCCCATTTATGCACGATCCATCCCCATTTAATTTCAACCCATTTTGCGGAGGGTGCCATCTCACCGAGCCTCCCTGAATCCTTGGACGCCCTACTGTTCTGATAATAGAGTCACAACCCACATTGTAGCTCTCCCCCTTTCACCAAAGAATTCAATTCATAGATCAAAACCTCCATTTTCACCAATACAAGAGATACTGAATATCGGCCATCCCATATTACTGCATTTCATGCCTCCCATAGGACCCAGAATATCGAAATAATCATGATGCTACGGATCGTGTTTTCCAATCCACTCTGATCCACTCCCAAGAACTAGCCCTCAAAAAACACTTAAAATAATTAAACTCAGCCTTGTACTTAGCCCATCTATCTGCCGTGGACTAGAGGCAACACGCCCATTCACCCCTGATGAATAGGTGAAAGATCAACTCTGTTTGAGGAGATGTACATCAGATACATCAGGTTGCCAGCGGTATGCCTTTCGTCTGAATATTATATTCTGTGGGCGGGGCCTGGTTCCACACTCTCCAAACTAAGAAGATCATATTTGATGGAACCACTTTACACCACAGGCGAGTGCCCCACTCATCCTAGCTCCACAGATGCCGAATAAGACTTTGATAGTCCTGACTGTTGAAACAACCTGATCTAGCCTCAGTGAAACATAATCAATCTTCTTCCTCATAAAAAACTGTTTCTTTGAAAATTTCCTTCTAATCCGGGTTATGAATGGCACCCAAGAACCTATTATGTCTTCATGCCTCTTTCACCGAGATCTCTAGAACTGGGAAACTTGGGAAGAACAGCTTCTCTCCAAGCTACTGATCTCTCCAGAAATTAATATTCCCATAACCAAACATCCACCGAGAGGATTCCTGTAGAATCTCCAGGTGAGAAAATACTGTTTTCCCCAACCTGGATAATTTCATACAGTACCAATCCTCCCAATACTTGCAATATTTTATTCTCATGGATTTTTCCAACATCAATTTCCCCACAAGAAAGTCCCAAGCCAATCGAGCTTTCATGGTATGCATGGCTACTGTTAAGTCCCTAAGGCACACCCCTCCTTCCTCAACCAGTTTCACCACCCTAGACCACGAGGCCCAATGAGACCTTACCTTGTCATTTACATCCCATAGAAATCTGTTGAGAATCATCTCCATCATTTAAATAGTCCCTTTAGGAGGAGATATAATTCACAATACATGCATCATGATATAGGACAACACCCTATTGATCAACATCACCTGACCTCCAAAAGATAGAAACCTGTTTTTCCAATTATAGATCCTCCCCACCATTTTATTCATGTGTCCGTCAAAGAAGGATTTTTTCACCCGACCATTAGAAAGGTGGGGCCCTAGATACATCCTAGGATGTTGTTTCTACTGAAAACCCAGGATTTCATGGATGCTCCGAGCCCTTCTCCTTGAGAATTTAGGTCAATGACAATCTACTAAAATTCCTAGAAATAAGGATTTCATCAGCCAACATATTATGTGAGTAGGAACCCTCAGAAGCCTTGGATATATTAGGAAAAATCATCCAGTCCATCAGCCCTCTATGAAAGTTTAGAGACAGGGCCTCCTGAGTGATGATGAACATGGAGGGTGAAAGAGGGTCCCCTTGCCTCACCCCCTCAAATTCTTAAAGAATCCAAATCCCTTTCTGAGGAGAGAAATAGAGATCCAAGGTGAAGAAAAGCACCAGAAACATAAATCACAAACCCATTCATGAATCCTGAGCATCCTCATTACCCAAATAATAAAACTCCATTCAAGCCGATCATAATACTTATCCATATATATCTTAATCACAACGTTGGATCCCACAACATTCTTGTTAACATCCTCCAACAACTCCTGGGCCACTCCCACCACCACTTGGATTCCTCTGCCTTTGATGAACCCATGTTGTTCTTGGGAAATAATACTCAGGATGACCATATTTAACCTCTATTCTAGAATACTAGCCAAATTATTATAGGAGACATGGCATAGACATATTGGTCTGTACATGATAATACAAGTTGGGTCTTTCACCTTTGGGACTAGCACCACACTGGAAGCACACATGCCCCTATTGAGGCCACCCCCACGGAAGAGGTCCTGAACTTCCTCGAAAACTGAAGGACAAACAAACTCCCATGTTGCCACATAGAAGTCCCCCAGGAAACCATCCGGTCCTGGGGCACTCTCCAAAGACATGTTTCTAACCACTTCCCACACATCCTCACCCAATGGAAAAGCCTTCAAACTCTCATTACTCCTTGCATCCAACCTACTGATAATGTTCGACATGAAGTCCTCATGCTTATTTTTCAAATCATTCTCCACCTTGAATCTACCCGATCCCTTGCATGCAACATTTAAAAGTGATCTAAAGCCATCCTACCAGCGACATTCACATTCGAGGTGAAAGAACCATCTTTCAGCTTGATATTTATCTTCAAACATAGTCGTGCCTTAAAGAATGCATGGAAGAAACCATTGCTCCAATCCCCTTCCCCGAGCCACCGAACTTTGGATCTATGTCGGAGGCCCCTTTCTACCTCCAAAAAGCATTGAGTAAGGAAGGCCCATTTTTCTCCTAAGCATAAGAAAACTACATCATCCCAGTTAGGTTGCAGCACCCCTTCCAGCCGGTTGATTTCCTCCTGAAGCATCTCCACTGACACAGTTTGAGCCGAAACACTCCTGGTCCATCTACTGATACCCGATATGAGCCGCTTCAGCCATATCGATAGACCCACCCATGATCCTCCCTCAATATCCTACTCCTAAGACTCCTTCACCATTTACAAGAACCCCTCCCTACTATTCCAATCCACAGAATACAAGAAAGTCTTACTGATCACACTACATATATTTAGTTCCACTAGTAGAGGAGAATGATCTGAAAGAGCCCGAGAGAGATGTGATACCGAAGATCTAGAAAATTATTCAAGGCCCTGAATATTTTCCATACATCTAACCTCCTACAACAAATCCTATTATCACCTCTTCAGTTGTTACACCATGTATATTTACTCCCAAGAAACCCCAGATCCAGGAGCCCCATATTGGCAATGAATTTACTGAAATCCAGTATACCCTGATTACAGACCCTTGAACCCCCGTTATTTTCCGATATATCATCCATAGAATTGAAGTTCCCATCTATGAACTAAGGTAACCCATTTGCATCAAAGGAACCCAGATAATCCCACAAGATCCGCCTTTCCTAGCTATCCCCACTAGCATACACAAAGAATAACTACATTTCAAAATCTCTAAGCTCGATTTTTAATGTGATGCACTGCTCGGTCAACTGCACAAGCTCCACTTGAAGATGTTTCTTCCAGAACACCCAAATATGTTTGTTCCCTGGCTGACCATGCAAATGGAATCCAAATCCAAACCTCTTCGCAAAAACAACCAACTTACTCAGATCCTGTTTAGGCTCCAAAACAACCACCATCGAAGATCCAAGTCTTCTAATTTACAAAGAGATGAAGGAAAATTCTGTCTTTCCCCCTATACTGCAATCATTCCAGATAATCCCTAAATCCATTACAGAAATAAACAGCCAGCCCATCGGCCACTACTACCCGATCACGGAACAAACAACTCCATACCACCCCCTTCTTGGCCATCGACCTCATCACTGGCCTGGATGGCCCCTCTATGGAGTAACCCCTATTTGGAACCAGGACCTTCTTCCTAAATGGACTAACCTCATCCTCCAACAGAGAGAGTCAGTTTCCAGCCCTTACGGGTGGAGTTGAAGGCGATTCCTCCTCCCAAAGAAAAGAGATCATAAATCATCTCTGCGGAGAGTTGCACGACTAGGGTCAGGTATTTGATGGTTTCTAACCAAAAACATATGGTCACACATGCATTTATATATTCATAAACCATTACTACAAACAATAGTATATATATGTGAAGTACCTAATTAATTTTTTCATGTGTAAAATACAATTTTATGTTCATAAAAACTCCTTGAATCAGAAACAGAAAACTTAGGGTCAGTTTAAGGGAATTTTTTAACAGAACCATAAGGTTAAATATTTTTTTGTGTATACATGTATTTTTATATACCCCCAAACCAAAATACAAGGCGATAATAGATTCCCATACCTTAGTTCGTGGAGGAGGAGGGGGATCAGGAGAAGCTCGCAGATTCTTGAATATGGTGTTGGAGTTAGAAGAGGAATCTGAATGATTGTTGGGGGTGCAAAAGGGTTTCTTATATAAACTATATTATACTAGACTCTTATAGATTTTTTAATGACACTTTAATAGGATCTAAGGCCTATTTGGTATTTTAAAAGATTGGGGGATCGACTTTGTGGAAGACGCATGAACGGAGGGGGCCAGCAAGGTCATAGTCGAAGAAGAAAAATGGTACGATATAGGGTGTAGGGGTTATTGGTCAAATAAAGGTGGAGAAGGAGAGGACAATGTGAGAGAGGAAGATCGTAAATTAGACGGACAACCCTGATTTGATCAGGACATGATCTAATGGTCAGGGGGAATCTGAGGGATTTAAAAGTGATGAATAACTTGGATTTGATCCGCGATTAGATCGGATGGCCCGGGTTCGGCGCAATGGTTTAAAAATCTCTAACGGTAGACATTAGATCTGCATCGGATCAGACAATGTATGAAAACACAAATGTATTCCATGGTTGTCGAGGGTCGAGCATTGGTTCAAGATCGACTACCCAGATCACACGCGACGCGATCCTTCAACACAGATCCCGTTTAGCCCGAAAATCCTCATCCCACAACAAATCAGTTAGATGTTTGAGGCCTCTTTATAAGCCTAGGACTCCTATCATATGTTCATAAATCACAACCCACACCAAGGGGCCTTATACATGGGCTCCCACCTTACCCCACCGGCCTCGGCCTACCCCGGCCTCGTCGTGTCCTCATGCCCACAGTGGTGCGCACATGCTTTCATATGCTCCTGTGTGCCTTTAAGGGAAACTATGCCCAGGCTCGGGATGACCAAAGCTGAGTCTGAGGGCTATGCTCTTCCACCTAGCGTGATATTCCTCCCTCGACCCGGCAAAAGGGCTAACCACCATAGTCGGCTTATTTTTTATAAGCACCGTAATTCAAAATTAGAAAGTCACAATAAAATTAATCCATTTATTTTAAATATAAATGTAAATATTTAATAAAATGTGACATTCTATTTTAACATTGATAGATTAAATAACATTAATTAAATTATACTTTGTCTTAACTAAATATAATACTAAAAATTTTATAAACACTACTGTTTTAATATACAATGTTTATTAATTGAAATTTAATATATTTACATGAAAACATTTATACTTGTATTATAGATATCAAAACAAAGTTTTTATAAAGAAATCAAACATTATATAATTAAAACATTATTTAATACTTAGAAATGAAAACATTTACAACATATTTGAAATATTTTCAAGGCGTTTGAATTCCTCATCTCATTTCAAAATCATTTAACTGTAGTTCAAAATATTATACCATGTCATTTTAAAGGTCCCAATTAGAGGTAGTTTTATAATTTTAAATCCATAACATAAAAATTTGAAAAACTAATTTATTCTTAAACGATTTTAATTAATTCACCAAAAGGCCAACGACTATAATTATTTCTGTTGAAATTCAATGGTCACTCATGGCAACAGTCAAGTTGATGCCTTATAAAACTATGCCTTAGGGTGTCCTAAATTCAAGGTACTTGAATAATATGGCTATCCTCATTCCATCGGTGCTTAGCATAGCGGCAGTGGCTTTGTCCATTCTATTTTTTGTTATGACAGATCCTAAGGACCCATATTACCTTCTTGGGGTTCTTGTTGTTTTGGGTGGTCTCCCTGTAATTTTGATAGGGGTTTCAATAGGTATTCTTGTGTATAATGGTTTCTTGTGATTAAGGTGCATTGTATAAAATTTTGTGTCTTGATTAAATAAAAAACATTCTGTGTCCATTTTGTATGCATAATTTAGAATGAAAAAGAAATAAAATAAGATAAAACCATATTATTATCATTACATGAGTAAGAGTCTTGGGGCGTTACATTATCCCCTCCGCCCCTTGACAAGAATTGCATCCTTGCAATTCATTCCGTACCACAACACTAAAGATGATTCTCTAATGTTATTTACCACATCCTCCATCGTGGAGGATCCTCTAGTGTGGCCTGGTGAATTCTCAGAATGGTTTTCATCTACTCTGCTTCCCTGGCCTAGACACACCTTGGGAAGAAAGGGTCGAACTCTTGCACAGTGAATTCGGGCTTCCAGAGTGAGGCTCGTAGGGTTGAATGTTTGGAGTTGTCCATATGGACCATGTCTCTTTGGACTCTCCAGACTTTCTCTTGATTGAGAACATCTAAGTCATAGACGTGGTCTTATAGGCTGAAACTGGGGAGTTGGTACATGTAGGTTGCACAAAGGTTTCCCTCCAAAGCATCATCTTGAAATTTTACTCTAGTTGTGAAGTTCCTGGATAGTGTGAAGCATAGGAAAAGCCCTTTTTGGTATTTTCCACTTTGCATGTACTCGTCCAGTTGGACGGTGGCTATATAGTAGTATAAGTAAGCATTCCCCTAGTAAGAGCGGAGAATGTCCAGAATTTTTCATAATTCATAAAGTTTCGGCCACATTCTTCACAAGTTTACGAAGGGTATGTACGCTTATTTACAGCTTTTGACCATAATAACCACCAGTATCTCAAAGGAAAGGGATAAAATGTGGGGTTTTCCATCCATTTGAAAATTAAATATGAATTTTCACGTAGTGAAATCCACCCAAAAGTATAAACAATTAAAATATAGAAAAAAGAAGATATAACAATTCGTATTCACATATAACCACTGATACCTAAAAATGGCTAATGGTTCCCCCAGTTCCTATTTGCACGAATACCCAAATCAAGGTCAAAAATCTCAATCTCCCAAAACCATATGCAACCCGAGCAATTTGGTTCAATATCATGGGTGCACTTATAGTGTCTCCTGATTTTGAAATGAAGGGTGTATAATTGAGAGAGGTTAGTATGTACTTGATGTTTGTACACAGAATGGGAGGATTCAAATTCCAGAATTTTGAAGTCCATTACGTGACCAAAATGGCCATAGGACAAGACTTGACATATATATGTTGCGCAGGGGTCTCCTACTACTACACCTTCATGGAAGGCCATGAAGGATGAGATACCTTCCACTTTGATGAAGCATCTAAAAACTCCGCCGTAATACTTTCCCCATTGTGCATAGGATGGAAATTTGGTTTGTATCATAAATATGTAGTCCAAACCCGCTCCTCAGTGGAGTTGAAGTACTCAGGGAGAGTTGGATACATTTTAGATGTGTTTTCATGTTATACGGATATCAGAATAGTTTACAAAATTTTTGTGGCTGGCTATGGAAATTATGCTTTCTAGGGCCTCATTAGGAAGAGATAGAAGGGTAGTACATTAGTTTTCCATTTGAAATTTAAGAAAAACCACATATTTCATAATGCTTAAGTAAATTCTTCTTTTTTTTCAGTTCTAGTTTTCCAGAGTTATCTAAACTGAATCCACTGATACCAACTGTGATGACCTAAACCCAGAATAACCAAATCCAGTTCCATGAATCTTGATGTGTAATTTGCTTTTACAAAAACAAACATACACTGATAAGGTACACATCATGTCACATTAAAAGGATTGAATTCAGTTCAGGTTCTAGGAAACCAGTCACTGTTGTCAATCCTCTTCATCTGAAAACTAATACCTGAAAATTTTTATTTAAAAACATTGGGTGAGCATAAAAATGCCCAGTATAGGGTTTTAAAACACAACATAATGAACCAATATTATTTTTTTAAAACAACATTTAAAAATTTCCATAAAATATTTTCTTAAAAATGTTGAAAACATAGGTTACACACCATAACAATTGTCCAAGAAATATAAGTGCATGATTAAAATCATACTAATAGAATTACAAGGAAACATGATTCAATTATAAGCATGATAATTCAGAACAATAAGTGAAAGAAATTATAACATTTATAAGTTTGACATGTGAGTCTGCATTTACAAAATTTACTAACTAAGAGTATTACATGATCAGAGTTGTGCATAAATAAAAACATTTATTTCATTCTCTATAACTGAGAAACATACCCTGGATAAAGACTCTCTTAATACATCATAAAGACATTTCCATAAAATTTACTTCTTATGATATCATAAACATAAGCTCTATAACCAAGAATATTCTACTAGTCGACTATTCTTCTAGTTAATTAAATTTCATTTCCATAATAAGGAAAGTGCATATGCTGGACATCATAACCATACTGTCCTGGCCTTGTTACAGGACCATAAATAATCATTTTTTCAAGTCCTTATGCCAAGACCATAGTTTTTCTCATTAGACCCACCGATGCAACGAGGGGCTATTGCGGGCCCCACCTGTAACATACTAAGTCCAATTCATTTCTCATCTCTCTAAATCAAATTGCACATACCACTCTGATTTAGTAAATTACTTATTACTTCACATTTTAAATGACACATATTTCCTGTTTGATTATTTCACGTTACTCAAAGTGTCCCATACCACCATGATTAATTATATTTCTTGATTACTTATTTCATATTATTCAAAGTTTCCCATAACACCTTGATAAATATAGTGCCTAATCCAATTGGTCATAATGGTTAAATTTTATCCTTTAACATTTACATATATATAATGGGAATCGTGCGTTTATATGTTAATAACAAGTCCATCAACTACATGACTATGTCACTGAATGGTAAATTTGATAAATATATTTTGTCATATGTGATGACAACAAATGCACTAAATTAAATAATAATTTTTCATCATATAATGATGAATTCAGAAATCGTATTAATCATTGATATATTGGAGTTTCATCTGATACCTAATTAGTTAAAAGGTAAACAGAACAATTCATGTGGGTTTTAACGATTGCAGATACTCAATAATTTATTTCAAAAATGATTTTGTATAACCCACAATAATTTCAAAAATAGAAATCATGAAACTCAACCACAACAAATACCCTAAAACCCATTAACACCTATATGACTTAAAATTATCAACGGTTCTTGATTTTAAAACCATATAGTGAAATTTAAAGGGATTACATGTTAAAAATAGTTATGTTTGTACATATATACTTTTGTCAACATGAATATCCCACATGTATAATTGAGTAAACTAATGGGTCTCACACCAAAGTTAGTTGTCACTTACTTATTAATTAAAAACATCCACTAATCGTAGAAGTTCAAAGTTGAAGGATTTTATAACTAGTCCAACATGCGAGACATGCATATACCATTGTATTAGACCATGTATACTTCATATGAATATATATATATATATATATATCTGTGTGTGTGTGTGTGTGTAAATATAACAAAATCCTAGCTCATCTTTGAATCGTAAAGTATAGATGACTTGAAACTAAACCTCATGGAGGTTTTTTTAAAGACATATGTTTTTGTATATGTGTGTGTGTGTGCAAAAACATACATAATAGGGTATGTAAAGTATTAAAAAAATTATACTAAATATAACTCCATGCATTTTGTAGTTCTTTATTAACTTTGAAACTCAAAGTTCTAGAAAATATAAAATCTGGACATAAAGGGGTTTATGTAAAACCGTAAGGTTGTACATTTGTATATTCAGATATATAAGGTATATACATATATATTGCATGAGGAATGAAAATATTCCTTCATGTTGGAAAAGATTTCATAACCCAAATTCTGTTGGACCTAGGGGTGGGTATTTGAGGGTTTCCAACCAAAACCATGTGGTCCCACATTCATTTATATATCCGTAAACTATTTATACAAACAATCCTATATATATGTGAAGTACCTAATTATGTTTTCCATGTGTAAAATACACTTTTATGTTTATAAATACTCCTAGACTCAAAAACATAAAACATAATGTCGGTTTAAGTGAATGTTTTAACTTAACTATAGGGTTAAATATTTTTATGTGTATACATGTATTTTCATATACCCCCAAATAACAAGACATGGTGATAATAAAATTCTTTACCTTAGTTCGTGGAGGAAGAGGGGGCTTAGGAGAATCTTGGAGGTTCATGAAGGAGGTGACGGAGGTAGAAGTGGAAGTTGAGGGATTCATGGGGGTGAAAAAGGGTTTCTTAAATAAACTATATTATTATGGAATTTTGCAGAATATTTTATAGACACTTGTATAAGATCTAAGGACTCTTTGGTATTTTAAAAGACTGGGGGATGGACTTTGTGGATGACGTGTGAAAGGAGGGGCCATCGGGGTCACAGTCAAAGAAGGAAAATGGTGCAAACTAGGGTGTAGGGGTTACTGGTTCAAATAAGGTAGATAAGAAGATGATACTATGAGAGAGGAAGATCAGAAATTAGACGGATGACCGGGATTTGATCTGGACATTATCCAATGGTTGGGGCACATCCGCGGGATTTAAAAGTGATGGAAACCATGAATTTGATCCGCAACTAGTTTGAATGGCCCTGGTTCGACACGATGTTTTCAAAATCATTGATGACTGAGATTAGATCTGTGTCAGATTAGGTGGTGTAAGAAAACAAGGATGCATTCCTCGGTTGTTGAGGGTCCAACATTGTGTCGAGATCGAAGTCCCAGATCACACACAACGTGACCCAACGACCCAGATCCCATTTCACCCAAAAATCCTCATTCCACATCGAATCGTCTAGAGGTTCATGTCCTCTATATAAGCCTAAGACTCATGACATATGTTCAAAAATCATATCACACCCCAGGGGGTCTTATACACGGGCTCCTGCCTTCCCTTACAGGCCTCTTCCTAACCCTGCCTCGTTGTGGCCTCGCGCCCACGGTGGCACGCTCATGCCATACTATGCTTTTGTGTTTGTTTCAGTGATAATATGACCATGATCAGGCGACCTATGTTGAGGCTGAGGCTAGGCCCAACCACCTAGTGTAAGCTGCCTCCCTCAGCCCAGCTACAGGGGTACCCCACTATAGTGGGCTTATTTTTTGTAAAGGCCAACATTCAAAATTATAAAATCACAAGAAAATTGATAAATGAATTTTAACTATAAAGGGGAATATTTTATAGAATGTGACTTTCTATTTAATATTTGATAGATTAAAAAACACACATTAAATTATACTTTGTCTTAATTAAGAGTATTACTAAAATTTTTATAAACACTAATGTTGTAATACACAATGTTTAGAAATTGAAATTTAATATATCTATAAGAAAGATATTATACTAGTATTATAGATATCAAAACATATTTTATTTAAAAGATATCAAACATGGTTTAATTAAAACATTGTTTAATCCTTTGAAATGAAATCATTTACAACATATTTGAAATATTTCCAAGGCGTTCGAATTCTTCCTCTCATTTCAAAATCATTTACGTGTAGTTTAAAATATTATACCTTGTACTTTTAAATAGCATAATTAGCGGTTGTTTTATAATTTTCAATCCATAAATTAAATATTTGGAATTCTAAATTATACATAAATGCTTTTAATTAATTCACCAAAAGGCCAATGACTATAATTATTGATATTGGAATTCAACGGTCACCCAAGACAATGGTCGAGTAGATGCCTTATAAAACCATGCCTTAGGGTGTATTAAATTCAATGGAATTGTAGAAAATTTCTCTCATCATTCTGTTGGTTCTTAGCACCGTGGCGGTGTCTTCGACCATACTAATGTTTGTTATGATAGATCCTAAGGACACATATTACTTTCTTGGGGTTTTTTTTTGCTTTGGGTAGTCTCCCTATAATTTTTATTGGGTTTTTAATATGTATTTTTGGGTAGAATGGTTTATTGTGATATTGGAGCATTTTAAACACTTTGGTGACATTTTTAAATAAAAAAAGCCATGTGTCCATTTGGTATGCTTCATTTGGATTGCAAAAGAAATAAAATAAAACCATATTATTTTCATTACATGATAAAGTGTCTTGGGGCGTTACATGCATTATCACCTATCAGCTGGGCATCAAACATCTTGTAAATGCGGGGGTGATATTCCATGTTGTTTTAAATTGATGAAAAAATGATGTTTCTTAGAATAGGGGGCATTGAATTGTTTGAATTGTGAAAATCATTTTGGCGAAGTGATGCATCATTATATGAAATGTAGCATGGAGACATACATGTACTGGTAGATAGGTGGACTGAAAGAGGGATGGGTGTGTTGAGACCTATCCTCTGGCCCCATAAACAAACGTAAGTAAAACATGGTTTCTCCTTTATGACTAAATTGTGGGGAAGTTCAATATAACGTTTTTTGGTAAGGAGCAAAGAAACAATGGGAGGAATGGGATCACAATGTGATATTTGGTGACTTAGCTTCGATGTTTTGGTCATCTACATTGGATCTCTAGCCATTTGAACTTGATACCATAAAATATTGACTGTACATTGATCCACTAAGACATTGTTTCATGTAGGTTATCTTCTATACCATGTTTAAAAGAGGTATTTCATTGCTTGACCAAAAGTGGTTGTATATCCCAACCAATTTTAAAAAAATCAACTATTGAAATTCTCTATACAGCAATTTTTCATATGTGGTTTTAGTTTAAAAATATTGTGTAATACGTATATTATTATTAATTAATGATAATATATATATAACTAATGCTGGATTTTGGGATTTTAATGGAATAGAAGGTGTGAATTAGTTATTTGGATACATTAATGTGAATCCAGCAAATAATATAAATGATTAAAAATCAAAATCAAGTGGTATATTATTTCATAAAAGAGAACTTGGGAAGCAAAATTTTATTTTTTTCACACATAGTTCTATTTAATATAAGTATGTGAATACTATACATATATGAACAAAAAATGTATGTTTT
Organism: Viscum album; assembly: GCA_963277665.1. Taxonomy (NCBI): domain Eukaryota; kingdom Viridiplantae; phylum Streptophyta; class Magnoliopsida; order Santalales; family Viscaceae; genus Viscum; species Viscum album. The sequence goes on along the minus strand of OY728123.1, from coordinate 1,037,866,691 downwards.
ATGTGTTGAAATTATGATATAAATGTGATAGTTGATTTTTCATTGAGGATCTGTATTGGAAACCACATATCCCTTAATCTAAAATGAATCTAGGAAAAAAATCAAGGTAAATAATATTAATATCATGTATAAATTCGTAGTAGACAATGTTTCATGTTTAAATATTGAGGCCCATCATGTTACCAATGGAAAATATATTTCACATATCATTAACAAGATGTTACAAAATGACTGATTTTTTTAAATTAAAGATAACAAGGACTATTTTTCCATCCTGAATGAAAAATTATTGTTTGATTAAAATAAAATCATAACTATATATTTTATTGGTTATCATTTTCTATGTTATGATTAAAATAATAAAAAATATAGATGATAAAATTGTGAAAGGAAGGCTTACTTAAAATTGAATAATAAAGGGTATATATTTGTCAATGGGAGGATTTTGTTATTTTTAATTGACATGTAACACATTTAATTTATATTTTATTATATCAATGTACTAGTGAATTTGATGAAGATTTATGGTAGTGAAAAAATAAAAGGGAGATAAAGAACATAAGGATTTACAATTTATTATTTATTTTCAACACATCAACTGTAACATCCATGGTAAATAAAGAACATGACATTTTAATATATATTAATATTTGTGTATTAAGTATTAATTTAACTCTAAAGGGGATGTTATGTTAGATGGCGTACCCGATACGCAACAATGGGCTTCTTTGAAATCTTACGTTGCACACTAATAATATAATATTATTATTTTAATGATAGTTAATGCCTTACCATAGTATTGGAAAGAATTAATAGAACTAATAATAATATGAATAAAACTGTTTTTAAATGTTTTTACATTTATCCAATAAATTTTAGAGGCTTAAAAGAAGAAAGAATCAGATTTTAAGCATAAATACTGAAATATTCATTAAAAGGTCAATTTACTGCCTTTTGATGGATAATCCTATTTAAATTTATTTTTGATCACTTTTATATTTTATATTTGATAGAAAAAATTATTCTTTAGAATCTGGACATCAAAATTTACTTTGGGTAAATTTTTGGTATTTTTCTGATAAATTACATTTTTTGATGAATAGAGAAAAATACTGTATTTTAATTCCAAACTGTCTTTTAATGTAATTTATTTATATGGTTATATTATATTTTTAATTGGTTTTAAAGTTTACATATATTATAGTTTTACCATTTAATCCAATGTTGTTCATTTTAATTAATTTCACATTGAAATTGGGATAATCAAGTGTCAATCTTTTGACAGATATTTTTTCATAAAAACATGCTATTTGTTTTGAGAACGGAAAATAATTTTATATTAATTAATGAATCTTCTATGATTTTAATTTTTTAAAATAGACATCATTTTTAATATCAAATATAGCATAGGCTGAAATTTTTGTATTTTTCTTTCAATTTTTGATGAATAGTGAATCCACTATGTAGTAGTTAAAAAACGGAATTTTTCATTTAAATGATATTTTACTGCATCTGTGAATTGAATTTAGAAAATTATATATACATGGTTATTATTAGTATATAAAATTTGGTTCAACAAGATGAAAATAATTTTTGGGGAATAGTAAAATTTGACTTTTATTTACCACGGTTAAAGGAAAATAGGTTAATTCAGGTTAAAAAGAATATTATAATAATACCCAATTACCTTAAAAATTATCCTTTCCATATTATATTATTCATTTACGTCCATGGATATCTTTGGGTAGATTTTGGGACTCCATGGAGCCACTTAAGAGTGATAATGACGCGGTATTTAAATTAATTTAATGTAATGACCAAAATGACATAAACAAATATCTTTTGGTTCATTAATTTTTAAATAGGGTTATATAAGTTATATTTTTGACTATAAATATTAATTGGAAATCCAAAAATATTTCCTACATAATGTAATTTTTTTTATAATTTTTAAAAATCATATAAATTAAATTATTTAAGACACAAAGATGATAGATTATTTACATCATTAATAAATGATTTAAATAAATATGATTTTACATATTAAAATAACATCCAAAACCAGTAAAATTATTATTGGATGAATTTATTTCTACCATCAGTCATCTTATTGTCGAATTTAATATGTTTTTTACTATTAGAAACCTAAAATCATTATATAATTAAATAATAGTTTCACACTTTCCTAAAGAGTCCCTCCTCCCCCTTATAAAAATACCTCACTTCTAACTCATTACACACACCTCTCAAGCCCATTGGGTCATCCATACCTAACCCAAATAATCTCTCAAGATGCCTATCTTCCACCTAAATGCCATACATTAGGCAGAAGTCACCTCAAGAAGTCCTTTTGGTTCAAACCAAAGGGAGTTACCCAAATTAAAGGTAATGGTTTCTCTTAACTTATATTCCTTTATTTTACATCTACAACCCCTAAACTCTTTTTATTCCATTATTTTATAACATAAACGCTATCCCCAACTTACTAGTATGTTTTTATAAGAAGTATTTGAACTACCAAAACACACACATCCATCTAATGGTTAAATAACATACTGTTTCTGTGGATGGAAAACTAATGCCTCACAAAGTGATGATTGTTCAATTATATCCTACCACCTCTAATGGTGGCCATTAAGATGGTAATATATTTATATATGATATATATTATGTATATTTTTTCTTTTAAACTTATGTATTTTTCATTTATATCATACCTTGATGGTTTCCATAGTTGGTAAACGAGATAATTTTATTTGAGGAAGTGCGGACTACTGCCCCTTCAAAGTGATATGACTTGTTAATTCCAAATGTGGGATGTATAAAGGATATAGTTAATGATATTATATATGATGTTATACTGGAATTATAATATACCTATGTATCATTATGTTTTAATTCCATTAAATTAAAAAATAGAAATGAAAGTAGAGTTCATGCGTACGTACGACTTACCGTCTCCATGAGCGATGCATTTCATTTCTTATCTCCAAATGTTATGTAATATTATAAATAAATATATATAATGGATATATAAGATATATATGATATCTAAATCATTCATATCATTCAGGAGATTATTTAATTTAGAACACATGGACAAATTGTAATTATAACAAGTTCATTTTTAACTCAAATTCCTAACATCGAGAAAATGTCCGATATAAACTAAAATAATTAGCTAATTGTTTATAACATGATAATAAGTGATATAAAAGGAATAATAAACTTGAAAACGTTCTTAACGAATTAGAAATTAACATAAGTTTATTATTCAGGATGAAACCGGAACATACAAGTCATGTTGGACACGAGGTAAGTGATTTCTTATCTCACTTTTAATTCCATGAGATTGCTATTGTTCACCACAAATTTATTGAATGTGGTGTATTGAGTACTAAAATTTAGCATATATTATCATGATATATTTATATTAATGTTTTTCTAGGAATCATTTGGTGGTTATTAACATTTGGTCATACGACTCGATTGATTACAACGTGGTAAGGGGTTTTCATCTCATTTCTTATTCCTGTGAGATTCATGATATATTTTCCACTATTTCATTTTGTGTAGAGGATTTACATACCATGATTGTATTATTTTTGTAATATAATTTAATTTATGGGTATTTAAATCTTCATTTTATGATCCTTCTTTCATGGGTTTTATGTTTCGTATGTTACCAAATCAGTAAGGAAACCTTTTTACCCAATTTCCACTCCTTGGGTTAATCTTCAAATTCTTGATTGTGTCATGATATTATTATGTTTGGAATCACTATTTATTTATTAATGTAGCAATTTCAACTCCCCTTTGCATGGATATAATTTTGATACACATAATCACTCAATTGATAAATTCTCAAGTAATAGATATGAACTTGATAAGACTAATTTTAACCCAATTTCCATTCACTGAGTTAAACATCCAAGTCATTGGTTTTGTCTTATAATGAACATGTGTGAATTTTATATGATTTATTTACAATGAATATCCAATCATATTGAGTGTATTTATATTTTTCACAAATTATTATGTAATTTATTTGTCATTAATCTAAAGATAAGGTTTTTATAAGGGATTTAATCTCAATTTACATTTCATTGAGACATCATTGTAATTATGCACCAATTCACTTTTATACGGTGTATATACTGCCCTTTGGAATATTATATTAGGAATCCCTTTATTCTCATGATATTATAATGTTCTGATTCATTTTTATTCCCCAATTATTTGTAATCAAGCATCTCACATTTTGTAAAAAATTCTTTATCTAAAATATCGTTTTAAATGGTTCAAAGAATTATTCTTCTAAATATATCTCACTAATGTCCATATTTTCAAAATGATTTTTAGGATTTATTTATATGGAAATTAATGTTTTCAAATGATTTATCATTTAAAATCTTCAAAGTGGTATCAGACACTTTGATTCAAAAGTATCATTATGAAATATTTTAAAAGGTTTTGAAAATGGTTTGATAATGCATTTTTTTCAATATCTTTATATGATAATTTGTGATTGTATGGTGGAAATGTTATATTTCATCTATGCTTATGTTATTTGTTATGATTATGTTATATTTATTGGGTAGTGTTTACGTACATGGGTGGTTCTGTGATAAACCTAGGCCATGTGAGCCCGATATAGCTCTCCAATGCATTGGGTGACGTGACAGAGGTAAACGTTAGTTTTTCTCCAAAGAGATTTAGGGAATATACTATGATGGGTATTCCATATGTGACTGCCTATATATATTTGATTGATAAAATGTAAGAATGTTATGTATTCAATAATTTACCTTTATGATTTATGATTTGTGTGTGTTATTCATAAATTATATGATTTCATAAGTTAGGTTATGATTAAAAAGTATGGTTTCATTGATTTGTATTTAATGATGGGACAAGGTTTTCCTTCCTTATTTTATAACCCTTACTAATATTTTTATGATCATCCCCTATTTTTGAAATGTTTTCCACAAGGCATAAAGATGAATAGTGTCAAGGATGGGATCAAGGAAAAGTCATGCTATCTAAAACATGGAACTATACATGTTTCTTTTTAAGAGATTTTATTTTACAAAAAAATGGATACTGAGTAGCCGTGTCTACATGTAATTTCCAAGTTGATATGTAATAGTTAGGGCTTAATTATCTAAAACAAAAAACCTGAAAAGATCCTCAATATGAATTCTTTAAATAATTAAAGATTATTTAATGTCTAAGGTTGGGTCTTTATAGTTGGTATCAGAGGTCGATTTAGAAAACTTTAGAGGTTATAGTGTTATATAATCACAAGTGACCTAAACATAATTGTTAGCATATTATAAAGATTCATAGTTTTTTTAGATAAAGTGAATGAGTTTAAGATAAAATGAATAAGTCTATCTTAGTATTTACCCTCCTCATATGATATTATATGATGATTTTACTGATATACTCACAATGACCTTTTTGGTTTTAGTAAATGGATAGATCTAGAAGGCACCAATGTAATAGTGGATGTCAAGAAAACTGTGACGGTTTTATGAATGAGAAACAAAATGAAATGGGAGATGCATTGGGAACTGTTTTGGTTATTCTCAACCAACTATCTAGAGTCATGATTGAAAACATGAACCTTGGTGATTTTTATAAGGCATAGTATATGTAAGAAACAAATCCCTATGGACGTTCAGGTAATAATCATAAAGGTATGTATGTTCAAAAACCTATGTGTCAAGGATGTGGAAAGAAACAACAAGGAAAACGTTTCAAAGGGACAGGATGCTGCTATAGATATGGAAAATAAGGTCATAAAGCAAGAACCATCCATGGAAAAAGGAAGCATCATTTTGACTCTAGGAAAGGGAATGAAGTTCTTTATGAGGGATCAATTGAATGTTTTAAATGTGGTGTGTATGGTCATTATACAAACAGATTTCATACGAAGAAGGTTCGATAATGGGATCACCAGGATCATATAAATATATTTTTACCAATACCTAATGAAATTCTAATTGAGGAGGATAAAACTGACAATTACCTATGAAAGGTATGGATTATTTCATAACGGATGTTTAGACATTATTGAATATTAGGATATGACTTATGATTTTGTTTGTAGGACAAATGTATTTCAGAGAATGTTGTAAAGGAATTGTTAATGGATCATGAATAATGTTGAATGATTATGAATTCAACATATAAGGGATTCAAGAGTTATGATAGTTTTTAAAATGGTGAAATACATAAAATTATTAAGGCTCTTTTGATGATGGGATTACATTAGATGACTTTTTATTGTATATGTAACCCTGAAGTTTGATATATGAATATTTTATCCAAGGAATAATTATCTTTCCTTTTGTGGATATAGTTATAAATAACCATTTGGGGTTTTATGATCCTCGAATTTGAGGAAATTACAGGTTAGTACATTTTCGAATGCAAAATTAATGTTATTATATAAATATTTTGGTTAAAATACGTTATGGTTATTTTTGATGAATTTATCTATTTTTGGTAATGTTATAAAATTCTATAGTTTTTGAAAATGGACAACACTTAGACCGCATGACAACCCATCACGTCATAAAAATATGCAGGAATCAAACCCACAACCAAAGTACCATTGGGATTTATCACCCACCACTGGACTACGTGAAATCCCTAGTTAGTAGGACTAATTCTTCTTAGTCATATGATTTTATGAATCAATAATAAATTGATTTTGGGTTATCTATGAAAATTATTAAACTATCAAAGAGAATATGTTATTAGATTAATTACACATCACTGTGAGACTTTCAGAGTGACTGATGTTTTTTGGAGATAAATGTTAAGGATTATCTTGGAAAACAATGTGATTAAATCCTTATGAGATTTGGGTTTCAATATTAGTTTGGATTACATTTAAGAACATTATGGAAAACTTTTTATTGAATAGTTTTTTTTTAACAGTGGGTTCTGTTTGACAAATTTTGGAGATTAAGAGTAGATTTTCTGTTTGTAAAATATTATCCTTTTTGGGGATTATCTGATCATCTACTAACCATTTTTCTTTGGTTAATGAAGAAAGACATGGGAAAAATATAGATCATCTTTTGTGGGTTATGTGATTCTCTAGAAGTTGATTATAGCGCTTTCAATATGAACAATTCATCTTGAGTACACATCATTTGAAGAAAAAATGAGTTTGTGTTAGGAATTTAGTCAAGGATGAATTTATACAAGACAAGTAAGTATGTTTCCTTATGTTTTTAGTTAAGCTCATAAATAATTTTCTCAACATTATGAAAAGTAACTTAAAACAAAAATATTGTCTGTTAACTTTTCCCACTGCGGAATCAAAGACCATTTAACCCATCACATGTTTGTGATTTTCTAGTGGTTAACTATCTACTAATAATGTTTTCTCTCACTTTCCATTAGAACTTGATGGTTTTTTTCTCTTCCATATCCATGTTTTTATACTTGGAATCCTAGTATAGGTTATCTGGGGTAACATTTGGCTTCCTTTTTCTTTCTTTTAAAGTGTTATTTTTATTGACTCTTTTTCTGATGTGGTACTTTAAATGATATTTCTGAGACCAATTTTTAAATTGTGAGGACGCAATTTCTAAAAGGGTGAAAGATGTAACATCCCAGGTAAATAAAGAACATGAAATTTTAATATTTATTAATATTTGTGGATAAAGTATTAATTTTACTCTAAAGGGGATTCTATGTTTGATGGAGGACCCGATACGCAACAATGGGTTTCATTGAAAGCTTATTTTGCACACTAATAATATAATAATATTATTTTAAATACAGTTAACGCCTAGGCGTTGTATTGGTGGGAATGATCCAAACTAAAAAAATATTAATATTCATTTTTGTTAAATGTTTTTACATTTATCCCATAATTTTAGAGGCTTAAAATAAGAAAGAATCCAATTTTAAGGATAAATACTCTAATATTCATGAAAAGGTGGATTTACCACCTTTTGATGGAGAACCCTCTTTAAATCCATTTTTGGTCACTTTTTTTTGTTCTATTTGATAAAATAAAAATCTTTTTTAGAATCGGGACATCAAAATTTACTTTGGGTAAATTTTTGGTATTTTTCTGATAAATTTCATTTGTTGATGAATAGTGAAAAATACTGTATTTTAATTAAAAATTGTCTTTTAATCAAATATATTGATATGGATAGATTACCATTATAATTTTATTTAAAGGGGAATTATATTATAGTTTTACCATTTAATCCAATGTTGTTCATTGTAATTAATTTCACATTGAAATTGGGCATAAACAAGTGTCAATCTTTTGATAGATATTATTTCTTAAAAACACGCTATGTGTTTTGCCAAAAAAAATTAATTTTTAAATTAATTAATGCAACTTATATGTTTTTAATTTTCTAAAACAGAAATTATTTTTGAATTCAGAATGTAAAATATAGGTTAGACTGATTTTTTTTTATTTTTCTTAAAAACATCAATTTTTGATGAATAATGAAACCACTAAGTAGTAGTTAAAAAGATGACTTTTTCATTTAAATGAAATATTAACACTTATGTGAATTGAATTTCTAATATAATAAATACATGGTTGTTATTAGTAATTAAAATGTGGTTCAATAAGATGAAAGTAAGTTTGGGTGAGTAGTAGATTTTGAGTTTTATTTACCGCTGTTAAAGGTAAATATGGTAATTCAAGGTAAAATGAATATTATAATAATAAAAAATTGTCTAAAAATATTTCCTAACATTATTATATTAGTCATAGATGACCATGGTAATATTTGAGTCAATTTTGGGACGCCATGGATGTCACGACCCGTCCTCGGGGCCCATGCCATGACTACCCCAAGCCCGCCTTCCATAGGCCAGGGGCTGGCGACTAGAACCAAAGGCGTAAATCCCAAAAAAGGGAAAGAATTGCCTTTACGAAACGAAAGCACAGACAAACAGAGTACAAGCAGAAGCTACACTAATTAAAGCAGTATAACAAACGTGCTGAAGGTACGAGGGACCGGAAATACAAGCCCAAAAGAAAGATACAACTAAAACTGAAAGTAAAGTGCAACTCAAAGGACAACAGCTGAAAGGTGACAAGAAGTTCCTGGATTGTCCTCCGGGTTCCTACATGAAGGGTAGGTACAGATGTCCTCCACAGCACTCCACGTCTGTCCGTCTCCTCCGGGTACCAACTCGTCGTGAGATCCACCTCCGGGTACTGACTCATCATGAGATCCACCTCTGAGTACCGACTCGTCGTGAGATCCACCTCCAGGTACCGTCCAGCTCTACAAGCCTCAACCACGATCAGTGATGTCCATCATCTGCAACCAACACAACGAGGTGTTGGAAAAGCCCGTGCAGGGGTGAGTATACAATACTTAGTAGGGACCCTGATACCATCATGGTCTCACTAAATCCAACAAGGATAATCACAAAGAATGTTATCAACAGATAACCCTTACTTAGGTATAAGCCCATACATAAGTTACCAAGTAACCCATCTCAGCCACGAGGTATCACAAAGATATGAAGTCTACGGATAACAATTACATAGGTATATACCCATACATATATGTATGTTATCTAGTAACCCATCTCAATCATGAGGAAAACACAAAGGTCAATGACTCGGCTCAAACCAGGATTTTCCTTATCAAAACCATAACTGCTGAAGAGATCCGTCTCTGACGAGTACAGTGATCATGTCACGACTCCGAGGTACTTCTCACTAACCTAAGACAACTGAGGTACTCCTCCTTTCGAGTACTGCAGGTCAGCCACTTCACAAAGTAGTGCTTCTCTACCCTGTGTCTGCCACCTCTCACAGTAGTGCTCCCCCTCATATCCTACAGAGGTACTCCTCCTATCGAGTATTGTAGGTTTTCCACCTCACAAAGTAGTGCTCCCCACTGAGATATGCAAGTCACTCTGAATCAAATCGGACAAGCAGTCATCAGGTCTCAGCCAGCTACACGGTCTCTATACTCCATACGCTCGTCTCCTAGAGGGTCCTCTCCACAAGCTATAGTTCGATACTCCATGTATCAAAAAGTCCCATGAAGAAGTATCTCAAAGGACCGCCTCGTCATAGGGGTCTTAACGCAGCAGTCGGCGCGTCAATCAGATGCCTAGTCTTTGCGTTATTAGCCTTTTCGTCCCAGGGGACCGGTTGGTTTCGTGTAGGAACCAACCCAACTGTATCTCAACTATACCCCGAACTCACATAGGGTATACTCATAGGGACATTTTCTCATCGTGATCACCAACGCCGCTGATGGTTCGTCAAACGGAAGTCTGGTCTGAATGTTATCGGATTTTCCGTTCCAGGGGCCCGGTTGGATTTCGGGTACAATCCAACCTGGCCATACTCCAACTGTGTCCAAACCTCAGGTGATGTATACCAAAATATCCATCTCACTGAAAGGAATCTAGCAAAGTCGATGACACGTCATTCGGGCGTCCGAAACTCAGGCTATAAGCGTTTCCTCTCTGAGGGCCCGGTTGGTTTCGGGTTCGAACCAACCAGGCCATACCCAAAGTTCTCCGAAACCTTGAGTGTAATAAACCGAAACGACCGTCTCGATCCAAGGATCGCGTCGCAACTGACAGTGCGCCAATTGGAGGTCCATATCCCATGTTATGGGTGTTTGAACGAATCTACATGCTTTTAGGGGGGTTTGGGCCCGGACAGACCCGGCTCAAGACCCCCTAGGTCGCCCCGAACCTGGTCGACCCGAACCGGTCTGGGTCCGGCCCACTTGGGTGTGGCCCAGCCCAGCGGGTGGCCAGGCCCAGGGGCCGGGCGCCCTGTCCCAACGCGAGCGGCCCTGCTCGGTTGGGCGCTCGGTCTGCGACCAAGTGGCGCAAAGGGGGCGCACTGCCCCCTCGCCTTGTAACGTCGACCCCATGTGGGTGGACCGCCTGTCCACCACCTAGGGTTACGACCCACAGAATTCTGAACGGCCGGCCGGTGCCGCCTCCACGGGACACCGCGGTCCCGCCCCCCAAGCGCCGGCGGCCGGTTTATCCAGCCGCCTCCAGGTCTTCCGCCGCGGCCAAAGGTCCGCGACTCTTGATGCTCTGGCGGCCGGGGAGTCCGGCCGCCCCCTGTCGGTGACTGCCATGACCCTTCTTCAACCGGCGTGGCGCGTCGGCACCGCGCCCCTCCACCACGGCCCACCTCGACCACGACCCCTTCAAAATGCTCTGGCTCGGCGTGACAGCGCCACGCCCCTCCGCCACGGCCCCTGCTCCATCCACGGGCTCTTTCGGCCTTAATGGCGTGGCGGGACGGTGCTGCGCTCCTTCGTCGTGGTTCTCTCGTTTCCACGGGGTGCGACGACACCGTGCAGTCTCTGTTCCAATCCACAACAAAGGAAAACAATAAAAAGGGAGGAGGGTCGACTGTGTTTGTGCAGTCCAACCCCCTCTCGTTAATCGATAGAAAGCGGCTAAAAGATTAATGATGAACGCCCAAATATTCACGAACATAAAATCAAACCCCCACCTCTTGCTCGTCACTCATTGGCGGAGTCGCATAAGGAAGATGATGATGTCTGTCGTTCGTTGCGTCCACCACACGTCCCCAATTCCGAGCTACATCGGTTCGTTGATGATGTTGCGGAGGATAGGATTCTGGGGAAGGATGGTCGAAGAATAATCGCATGGAAGGTCGTCGTTGGTGTTCTTCACGTAATTCGTTGGAGAAAATATGATTTCCGCAAGTGTTGGGCATCACAATACCTTAACAGTGCTTTTTCTCTTGGTGAATCTGTCCCAAAACCTTCTCCAAAGCTCCCTATATATAAGAGAGGGGGAGAGGTATGTAACAATCGTGGAATTTATGACGGTTCATTTATTTGGAACCTTCCTAAATTCCAACGATGTGGTTACTTGGTTTAAAAAGGGGGTCGGGTGAATTAAATTGGGTTGGTGCAATTTAAGAGGTGCGTTGGAACTACTTAAGAGTGGAGGATGCCAAGAAGTTTCCCCCACAATGCCTGCGTCAAAACATATGACACGAATCAATTTTATGTTGACACAAAAAATTAATTGACATCAATTAATTTCACGTCGACACATAAAATTAAATCACAACAATTAATTTTTATGTCGACCCATAAAATTAACTGACAACAATTAATTTTACGTCAACTCATAAAATTAATTGAGAGCAATTAATTTTACGTGGACACATAAAATTTACTGAGAACAATTAATTTTACTTCGACCCATAAAATTATTTGAGTGTAATTAATTTTACGTCGACATATAAAATTAATTGATGCGTGGTTTGAGTGGTTTCCTCTCCCTCCCCATTAAATGGGGGGTTAGGGTGTGGCGGTTCCACCAAAAACTCCCAAGTGGAGCTTCTAACCACTTTATCCGCACTGCACGTGTTTAACAAAATAAAATAAATTATTCACTTATTTTATTTTATTAACCCACGTAAAACCCAAAAACTAACATTCATACCCGATCATCCACCGTTGAGGTGGAAGTCTTCTTAAGTGAATATCGGCACTGCGAGTTCAACGATTCCCTCAGAATTCGATTCCGAGCACCGGTTCAAAATTTATAAAATGCCGCTCGTACATTTACTGAACGTACCCGAAAAAAAGTTCAGAAAATTATTATCAGTAACCCTCAACCCACTGCAGTCATGGTTAGGATCTGCCTAGGAAAAACACGCCCCAAAAAATTCAACAGTACTCTCGGAGTTTCAATTCGAGTTACCGTTTAGATGTTATTAATTTTACAATAAAATAATTGTCACTTAATTATTTTATTTACGTCCAAAAACTAACTTTTTCACGTGGCTTGCGCCGGCCAAAGTTAGTATCTTCTTAAAGAAAGCATACCCTCAAGAGTTCAGAGTTGGTCTCCGATTTTTAATCCTAGTTACCGTTTTTGAGTTATAAGCATTTGAAAAATAAAATAACTTATTTAATTATTTTATTTACGGTTATGCCATTTTTGGGTTTTCTAACAGGAGGCCTGCACCGACTAAAATTAAGTCACTCCTAGAGTAAACCCGCCATCCTGAATACAATGGTGTCCTCAGATTTCTGATCTGAGTAACCATTTAACAGTTATTCCACTTTTTTAGGGAAACTTCTTACGCGGGTTAATTTAATCTTAACAAAACTTCAGAAAATTAATCCGGGCACATAGGGCCTCAGAATCAGGTGCTGCCAGAAACTGCGTACTCGTAAAATTCCAAAGAATTAAAAAAAATTCCCTTGAAATTTACAGGTCTTTACATTACTCCCACCTCCGGGCTTTACGTCCCCGTAAAGCTACATCAAAAACTAGGGAAACAAAAAGGGGGTACTATGCACGCATCTAAGCATCCTGCTCCCATGTGCTCTCTTGAAGGTTCACATGCTGCCATCTGATGCACACTAGAGGAATCGACTGTCCACGTAGGACCCGCTCTTGTCGATCCTCGATCTCCACCGGGACCACGGAAAAAGTTGCCCAGTCATCGATGTTCAGCTCCCCATGGTCGATGATATGCGTCGGGTCGTGCACGTATCTCCCCAGCTGAGATACGTGGAAAAATGTCGTGCACCTGGTGAAACTGAGGTGGATGGGTCAAGAGGTAAACCACCTCACCTACCCTATTGAGGACCTAGAAGGGTCCAATGAAGCGTGGAGATAACTTGCCGCCCCGACCAAAACTCCGTAATCCATGTCGAGGTGAGACCCGTAAGAAAACGTGGTCGTCATCCTCAAACTGTAGTGGTCTTTGCCTCATAGATGTCCTGAACCTTCTCTAGTACTACAAGAGCTGCTATGATGTCTAATTTTCCGATAAGAGAAATCTGGTCTCATCCCCTGGATGAACCACGTTCTTTGCCTAATATAGTAAATCCCGACATGGATGATACTAATCCATACCAAGGATGACGTCGTAAGGCCTCGATGCTACTACCAAGATATCCAACCGTTACTCTCACCTCTAAGGGTTGAGTCATACTGTCGGCATCAGTGCGTGTTCACTGGGTCTCCTCCAGTAGGTATCTCAAAAGTGAGGGTCAAGCCGACAGTTTTTAACCGGGACCTCTCAATATCAACCAAACAGATGGACAGGAAAGAAAACATCACAAAGATAAGTGTCTTTTATTACTACAGCTTGAAGTACAAAGACACAAATACAACAACATCATGAAACTAGAAGTACAAGGGAAAAAAGTAATCCACTAGTTCCACTCTTGTCCACATGCTTCCGGAGCTCTACTTCCTTGTCCACTACTCGGTTGTTTCTCTAGCACCTGCCGCTGCTTCTGTCTTGGTGGTTTCTCCAATGTATGCGGATCAACTGTGCGGGGGGTCGGACAGTCACGTGTCCTGTGACTCTTCCTACCGCATTCATAACATTTCCTGCTCCTTGTATGGTTGGCTCTATTTCATGTGCCTCGCACAACCAAACTTGTATCCCAAGGTCACCCACCTTCTAGTCTGGTCCTCTTGGAACCCTGCATCATCTGTCTACTACCTACAGATGACTCAGCTACTGATTGGAAAATCCCGTGACAAAGGTAGCATCTCCTGAGCATGCTCGGAGTGTAGAGTCACTGGTATGAACTCCACCCTGAATAAGGTCTCAAAGTCTTCCCATGTGAATGTCATCTCATCACAAAACTGGAGAATTCGTCTCCACCATCTGCCTGCTGCTGCCTGAAGGAGGCTGGCAGCAAAGATCACCATGAAGTCCGCTGGTGTACCCACCATCCTGAAAACTCCCACAACAGCCTCCAGCCAATCCTCATACACCTATGGGTCCGTCTCTCCCCAAAACCTAGATGACCTCTGGCGCTGGAACTCGTGCAGCACGCTCAAGCGGCGTGCATCACCTACTGCTAGGGATGGTGGCATCAGTGGCCCAATGTATGGTAGTATCGCTAGTGCCTCCACTGGTGCCTAAACTGTAAGAGGACTCTATACCGAGGCCTCTTCACTTAGATGGATTTCAGTACGTACATACCTCTGGGCTCTAGCTGGTAGTCCGTGGGAAGACATCCTCAAAGAAACATACGTGACACGGTCACGATTATACCTAGTGAGATGACCTGGTTTGAGCTGTTTTAAGGGGAAAACATTTGAAGACACACATGCAATTAGTGTTTTCGTGCACTGAGTCGGAAATCAGAGGTCAGGGCCCTGGTGTATGGATACGTCGGCCGCCCGCACCATCACTGGACTCCCTGAACTGAATACCACACTTAGTACTCTAAACACTATTTCTTCATAGAAAAGAAATATCAAAGTTATAAGTTCTCCGGTAGAAACGAATCCTCTGATACCAATTTGTCACGACCCGTCCTTGGGGATCATTCCGTGACTACCCCAAACCCGCCTTCCATAGGGCAGGGGCTGGTGACTAGCACTAAAGTCGTAAATCCCAAAAAAAATTGAAGGCATTTCCTTTATGAAATGAAAGCTCACACAAATAGAGTATAAGTAGAATCTACACTAAGTAATGCAGTATAACAAACGTGATGAAAGTACAAGGGGCCGGAAATACAAGCCCAAAAGAAAGATACAACTACAACTGAATGTAAAGTTCAACTCAAAGGACAACCGTTGAAAGGTGAAAAGTAGCTCTTGGATCATCCTCCAGGTTCCTGCCTGAAGGGTATGTACAAATGTCCTCCTCAGCACTCCACGTCTGTCCGTATCCTCTGGGTACCGACTCGTCGTGAGATCCACCTCCAGGTACCGACTCGTCGTGAGATCCATCTCCAGGTACTGACTCGTCGTGAGATCCACGTCCGGGTACCGTCCCACTCTACAAGCCTCAACCACGATCAGTGATGTCCGTCATCTGCAACCAACACAACGAGGTGCAGGCAAAGACCGTGTAGGGGTGAGTATAAGATACTCAGTAGGGACCCCGAGACCATCAAGGTCTCACGAAATCCAACAAGGATAATCACAATGAAAGTTCTCAACAGATAACACTGACTTAGGTATAAGCCCATACTTATACCTAATTTACCAAGTAACCCATCTCATCCATGAGGTATCACACATATATTAATTCAACGGATAACCACTACTTTGGTATATGCCCATAAATATACGTATGTTATCTAGTAACCCATCTCAATCATTAATAAAACACAAAGGTCAATGACTCAGCTCAAACCGGGATTTTCATTATCGAAACCGCTGCTGCGGAAGATCTCTGTCCCTGACGATTACATTGATCCTGTCACGACACCGAGGTACTGATCACTAACCTAATACTGCTGAGGTACTCCTCTTGTCAAGTACCGCAGGTCATCCACCTCACAAAGTAGTGCTCCTCCGCCGTGGGTCTTCTACCTCACACAATAGTGCTCCCCCTCATAGCCTACAGAGGTACTCCTCCTGTCGAGTACCGTAGGTTTTCCACATAACAATGTAGTGCTCCTCCTCCATGGGTCTGCCACCTCAAAAAGTAGTTCTCCCCACTGGGCTATGCAAGTCACTCCGAATCAAATTGGACAAGCATTCATTAGGTCTCAGCCAGCTAGACGGTCTCCGTACTCCGTACGCTCGTTTCTGAGAGGGTTTTATCCACGAGCTACAGTTTGATACCCCAAGAATCATAAAGTCCCATGAAAAAGTATCTCGAAGGACTAACTCATCATAGGGGTCTTAACGCAGCAGACGGTGCATCAATCGGACGCCCGGTCTGTGACTTATTAGCCTTTTCATCCCAGAGGCCAGGTTGGTTTTGTGTACAAACCAACCCGAACATATCTAAACTGTACCCCGAACTCACATAGGGTATAATCATAGGGACCGTTTCTCAAAGTGATCACCAACTCCCCTGACTGTTCATTAAACAGACGTCCGATCTAAAAGTTATCGGCTTTTCCGTTCTAGGGGCTCGGTTGGATTTCAGGTACAATCCAACCCGGCCATACTCCAACTGCGTCCAAACCTCAGGTGATGTATACCAAAAGATCCGTCTCACCAAAAGGTATCCAGCAAAGTCGACGGAACGTCATTCGAACGTCCGGAACCCAAGCTATAAGCGTTTCCGCTCCGAGGGCCCGGTTGGTTTCAGGTTCGAACCAACCTGGCTATACCCAAATTCTCCGAAACCTTGAGTGTAATATACCGAAATGACCATATCAATCCACGTATCGGGTCGCAACTAACGGTGCGCCAATCATAGGTCCATAGCCCAAGTTATGGGCGTTTGAACGAATCTTCCCGCTTTTAGGGGGGTTTGGGCCCGGACCGACCCGGCCCGAACCGGGTCGACTCGACCCGGGTCTGTGTCCGGCCCACTTGGGCGCAGCCCGGCCCAGCGGGCGGCCCGGCCCAGCGGCTGGGCACCCTGGCCCAGCGCGAGCAGCTCGGCTCGGCTGGGCGCTTGGTCTGTGACCGAGTGATGTGAAGGGGGGGCACTGCCCCCTCGCCTTGTAACAATGGCCCCCCATGGCGGGACCGCCTGTCCACCACCGGGGATTATGACCCCCAGAATTCTGAATGGCCGGCCCGGTTAGCCGGCTGGTGCCACCGCCGCGGGACCCCGGGATCCATCCCCCCATGCGTCAGCGACCGGTTTATGCAGCCGCCACCAGGACTCCCACCATGGCCAAAGGGTCCCAACTCTTGATGCTCCGGCGACCGGGGAGTCCGGCCGACCCCTGTCGGTTACGGCCACGACCTTAGGCCGCGACCCTTCTTCGATCGGCGCTGAACGTCGGCGCCGCGCCTCTCCGCCGCGGCCCCTTCAAGATGCTCCGGTGCAGCGCGACGGCATCACGCCCCTCTGCCGCGACCCCTGCTCCGGCCGCGTCCTCTTTCGGCCTTAACGGCGCGGCGTGACGGCGCCACGCTCCTTCGCCGCAGTTCCCTCGTTTCCGCGCGGTGTGACGGCACCGCGTCGTCTCTGTTCCAATCCACAATGAAGGAAAACAGTAAAAAGGGATGAGGATCGACCGTGTTTGTAAGGTCTGACCCCCTCCTGTTAATCGATAGCAAGCAGCTAAATGATTAATGATGAACGCCCAAATATTCACGAACGTAAAATCAAACCCCCATCTCTTGCTCGTCTCTCATTGGCGGAGTCACAAAAGGAAGACGATGAAGGCCGTCGTTCGTCGCGTCCGCCACACGTCCCCAATTCCGAGCTGCGTCGGTTCATTGACGATGTTGCGGAGGATAGGATTCTGGGGAAGGAAGGTCGAAGAAGAATCGCGTGGAAGATCGTCGTTGGCATTCTTCACGTTCTTCGTTGTAGAGGATATGATTTCCCCAAGTGTTGGGCATCACAATACATTACCAGCACTTCGTCGCTTGGTGAAGCCGTCCCAAAACCTTTTCCCAAGCTCCCTATATATAGGAGAGGGGGATAGGTATGTAACCATCATGGAATTTATGATGGTTCATTTATTTGGAACCTTCCTAAATTCCAACGATGCAGTTACATAATTTAAAATCGGGGTCGGGCGAATTAAATTGTGTTGGCACAATTTAAGTGGTGTGTTGGCACTACTTAAAAGTGGAGGATGCCAAGAAGATTCCCCCACATAGTCTGCGCCAAAACATATGACACGAATAAATTTTATGTTGACACATAAAATTAATTGACAGCAATTAATTTCACATCGACACATAAAATTAAATCATAGAAATTAATTTTTACGTCGACCCATATAATTAACTGACAACAATTAATTTTACGTCAACTCATAAAATTAATTGAGAGCAATTAATTTTACATCGACACATAAAATTAACTGAAAACAATTAATTTTACGTCGAACCATAAATATATTTGAGTGAAATTAATTTTATGTCGACATATAAAATTAATTGATGGGGGGTTTGAGAGGTTTCCTCTCCCTCCCCATTAAATGGGGGGTTAGGGTGTGGCAGTTCCACCACCAACTCCCAAGTGGAGCTTCTAACCACTTTATCCGCACTGCATGTGTTTAAAAAAATAATATAAATTATTCACTTATTTTTTTATTAACCCACGTAAAACCCCAAAAACTAACTTTCATACCAGATCATCAGCCGTTGAGGTGGAAGTCTTCTTAAATTAATATTGGCACTACGAGTTCAACGGTGCCCTCAGAATTCGATTCCGATAACCGGTTCAAAAGTTATAAAACGCCGCTCGTACGTTTACTGAACGTACCCGAAAAAAATTTTGGAAAATTATTATCAGTCAACCTAGACCCATTGCGGTCATGATTAGGGTATTCCTAGGAGAAAAACGCCCCAATGAACTCAACGGTACTATCAGATTTTCAATTATAGTTACTGTTTACAAGTTATGAATTTTACAATAAAATAATTTTCACTTAATTATTTTATTTAAAGCCAAAAAATAACTTTCTCATGTGGCTTGTGCCAGCAAAAGTTAGTATTTGATTAAAGGAAGCATACCCGCACGAGTTCAGTGGTGGTCTCATATTTTTAATCCGAGTTGCTTTTTGTGAGTTATAAGCATTTGAAAAGTAAAATAACTTATTTAATTATTTTATTTATAGTTATGACATTTTCTGGTTTTCTCATAGGGGGCCTGCGCCGACTAAACTTAAGTCACGCCTAGGGTAAACCCGCCATACTAAGCACAACGGTGTCATCGTATTTCTGATCTGAGGAACCGTTTAGGAGTTATTCCACTTTTTCAGGAAAACTGCTTATGCGTGTTAATTTATGCTTAACAAAACTTCAGAAAGTTATTCCGGGCACACTAGGCCTCAGAATCAGGTTTCGTCAGAAACTACATACTCGTAAAATTCCAAGAATTTAAAAAAAATCTTTTGAAATTTACGGCTCATTACATTGGATCCACTTAAGAGTGATAATTACATTTTATTATAATTAATTTAAGGTAAAGACCAAAATGAAATAAACACATATCTTTTAGTAAATTAATTTTTACATAGGGTTATATAAGTTATGTTTTAGACTATAAATATTTATTAGAAAGATAAAAATACTTCCTAAATCATGTTATATTTTTATAATATTTATATATAATATAAATTAAATTATTTATGACAAAAAAATGATGCAGTATTTACCTCATTAATTAATTATGTAAATAAATAAGATTTTAAAAATTAAAATAACATCCCAAACCTGTCTAATTCATATTGGATGAATTTATTTCGACCATGATTCATCCTATCTTTGAACTTAATATGTTTTGGACCTTTGGAAACCGAAAATCATTATATAATAAAATAATAGTTTCACACTTTCCTAAAGACTCCTCCCCCCTTATAAAAATCCCTTACTTCTAACTCATTCCACACACCTCTCAAAACCCTTGTCTTGTCCAACCCCTTACCAAATAATCTCTAAAGATCCCTATATTCTACCTAGAATCATTACCTTAGACAGAAGGCACTTCAAGAAGTCCTTTTGGTTCAAACCTAAGGGAGTTACCCAAATTAAAGGCAATGGTTTATTTTAACTTATTTTATTTTATTTTACTTCTCTAACCCATAAACTATTTTTATTCCTTTATTTTATAACAAAAATAGTATCCTAAATATACTAGGATTTTTTTATGAAAAGGATTTGAACTACCCTTACACACACCTCCATCCAATGGGTAAAGAACATACTTTTTCTGTGGATGGTAAACTAACACCTCACGGAGCGATGATTGTTCAATTTTACCCTACCACCTTTCATAGTGGCCATTAAGATGGAACTGTATTTATATATGATATATATTATGTTTATTTCAATTTTATAATTCTGTATTTTTCATTTATATCATACCTTTATTGTTTCCATAGTGGGTAAACACGATAATTTCAGTTGAGGAAGTGCCGACTACCGCCCCTCAAAGTGATATGACTCGTTAATGACATATGTGGGATTTATAAAGGATAGAGTTAATGATAAAATATAAGATATTATAGTAGAATTGTAATATACCTATGTATCATTATGTTTTAATTCTATTAAAGTACAAAATATAAATGAAAGTAGCATAGATATGTATGTATGGCTTACTGTCTCCATGAACGGTGCATTTCATTTCTTATCTCCAAATGTTATTTACTGTTATAAATACATATATATATACATGAAATAGAATATATATATAAATATGTTATCTAAATCATTAATATCATTCTGGAGATAATATACTTTTGACCACATGGACAAATTGTAATTACAACAAGTTTATTTTTATCTCAAATTCCGAACATTGAGAAAATGTTTGATATAAAGTCAAAAAATTAAATAATTGTTTATATCATGGTAATAAGTGATATAAAATGAATATTAAACTAGAAAAATTATATTAAGGAAGTAGAAATTAATATAATTTTATTATTCAGGAAGAACCCGGAACATACGAGTCATGTTGGACACGAGGTAAGAGATTTCTTATCTCACTTTTAATTTTGTGAGATTTCCATTGTTCGCCACAAATTTATGGAATGTGGTGTATTGTGTACTTACATTTGGTATATATTATCTTTATTCTCTTTATATTCATGATATTCTGTGAATCATTTGGTGGTTATTAACTATTGGTCTTATGACTCGATTGATTACAATGTGGTAAAGGGTTTTCATCTCATTTCTTATTCCCGTGAGATTCATGCTATATTCTACACTATTTAATTTTGTTTAGTGGATGTACAGCCCATTATTGTTTTATTTGTGTAATATAATTTAATTTATGGGTATTTAAATCTTCATTTTATGATCCTTCTTTCATGGGTTTCCTGTTTCATAAGTTACCAAATCTGTAAGAAAACCTTTTATCCCAATTTAAATTCCTTGGGTTATTCTTGTATATCTTAATTATGTCATGATATGATTATGTGTGGAATCACTATTTATTTATTTATGCTGTAATTTCCCCTCCCCTTTTTGCGGATATATTTTTGATACACATAATCACTACATTGATAAATTCTCAAGTCATCAATATGAACTTGATAAGAGTAATTTTAACTCAATTTCAATTCATCGAGTTAAACATCCATGTCATTGGTTTTTTCTTAAAAATAACATGTGTGAGTTTACTATGATTGATTTAAAATGTATATCAAATAATATTGAGTTTAATTATATTTTTAACACATTATTAAGTAATTTATTTATCCTTAATTTAAGGATGCAGTTTTTATAAGGGATTTCATCCCAATTTACCTTTCATTGAGACATCATTATCATTATGCACCAATTAACTTTTATTGGGTGTATATACTATCCTTTGGAAAATTATATCATGAATACCTTTATTCTCATGATATCATAAAGTTCTGATTCATTTTTATTCCTCAATTATTTGTATTCAAGCGTCTCCCATTTTGTTAAAAATTCTATAACTAAAATATCGTTTTAAATGGATTAAAGATTTATTATTCTAAATATTTATCATTAATGTCCATATATTAAAATTGATTTTTAGGATTTATTTATATGTAAATTAATTTTTTCAAATTATAAATCATTTAAAATCTTCATTGTGGTATCAGACACTTTGATTAAAAATCACTTTAATAAATATTTTAAATGGTTTTGAAAATGGTTTGATAATGAATTGTTTTTATTTCAATATATTGATATGATATATTGTGATTGGAATGTGGAAATGTTATATTTCTTTTATGCTTGTGTTATGTGTTATGATTATGTTTTGGTTATTGGGGATTGTTTACGTATACGGGTGGTTCTGTGATAAACCTAGGGCGGGTGATCCTGAGACTTCTCTCCAATGCATTGGGTAACATGACGGAGGTAAACATTAATGTTTCTCCTCAAAGATTTAGGGAATATACTGTGATGGGTATTCCAAATGTGACTCCTTATGTAGCTGTTATAGTTACAATATAAGTAGGTTATGAATTCCATAATTTAACTTTACTATTTATGATTTTTCTGTGTTATTCATAAATATTAGGATTTTGTAAGGTATGTTATGATTTAAAAGTATGGTTTCGTTTATTTGTATTTAATGATGGGATAACGTTTTCCTTCCTTATATTATAACCCTTACTGAGCTTTTTATGCTCATCCCATGCTTTTGAAATGTTTTCCACAGGACTAAAAGGTGAATAGGGTCAAGGATGGGATCAAAGAAAAGTCATGTTGTCTAAAACATGGAACTAGAAATGTTTATTTTTAAGAGTTTTTATTTTATGAAAAAATGGATACTGAGTAGTAGTGTCAACCTGTAATTTTCAAGATGATATGTAATAATTATTGCCTAATTCTCTAAAAATATAAACCTAAAAAGATCCTCAATGTAGACTCTTGACATAATTCAGGATTATGTAATTTTTAAGGTCGATTACTTTTATCAACAATACAATAACTAAGAATAAGGTTATCAAATAATTTTATGTATTCTTATGACATAATATATTATATATGTATGTTAAATAAAAAATGTTTTATAAAGCATAGAACATATGTGGGACCGACCATAAAGTTTAATATTTCTTATTAGATGATTTTTTAGAAATTATTTGTAGGGTAATAAAATAATTTGGGTGCATTTTGATGAAAAAAATAATTTCATAATTAGAAAAAAACATATAACATATGTTATTTCATATATTTCTATTTGTGAAATATTAGTTTTGAGACCACTCTGAGAGAAAATAATATATATATATATATATATAATAATTTAATGTGTTGGAAATAATGTGATTTAAAATATTGTGAAGTAATGGTTTTGTTATGGCATTATGGAGACACAGACCAAACAACAAAATTTTCACAAAAAATATTTAAGAATCCATCATAAAATATTTTTTTTGAGGAATATTAGTTTATGGGACATGTTTTTATTTTTTTATTTAAGTTATTTTAAGACTCTTGAGATTTTAAATAATATTAATTCGGTAAAAAAAGATGATATTATACATAATATATGTTTAAATTTCATTTAAAATACTTTGGACAAGAAAAAACCTTATTTTATGGTATAAAAACATTTTCTATTAAAATACTATTAATAATTCATTACATAAATCATATTAATACATATTTTATGAAATCTTAATTAATATTATTTAATACATCTATGGTTGTTTTATGTTTAAGATAACTTACATATTCATCGAACATATGCTGATTTTATAGAAAACATATTAGCAGAACATTTATTAATCACATTAAAAAGAAAAATGTTAGGGAAAACCAAACTGAAATTATATATTGAATTAACATTCATAAGGTCTATATAAATGGGTTTTTTTTCAAAAAAAATATTTGGGTTACACATAATATTTTTCTAAAAACATTTATTGGTATAGAACATTTATTTTCTAATGATGGATTATTTTTGTACTGAGAATAATATTTTTTAATTTATAGAACATAAAATTATTCAATGTCTTATATAATTATAATTTCGAATGGAAATATGTATATAAAATTCTAATAGATAAAATAATTACATTACATTAAATAAATAATTTCATTAAATTCAATGTATGTTGGGATATTATAATAAATATTTTTTCATACTTGCAAATAACTCTCTGAATGACATTTGACATTATTTTATTATTTTATATAACATTTCAGTTCAGAAGAATATTTATTCATGGATGGATTATTTTATGTAAGCCCATAGAATAGTTAACAATACATATTATTTTCCACTAAAAATTTATTTTTGATATTTATATAGATAATTTAGAGAATAAAATGATTATAGAGACCTGAGAATGACATATTTTAAAAAAAATCATTCTTAAATTTTTAAACATAAATTTTATACGACATGAATAATTGGATGAAGCTTTCCTATAATATTTTTATAATAATAAATATCATCTAAAAATTTATTTCCCCATAACATTCTGGTGGAATGTTATTAAATTATTAGAATAATGATTTTTTGACATTCGAATGAAAATATATAGTGATTTAAATGGAGATTACTTGATTCTAAATTTAAGTCAATTAAAATTATATTACCAATTGATCATTAACTTATCCTCATGTAAATATATTATAAATACAATTTTTCATGATCTTTAGAGATTTTGATATCGTCACATATTTTTTCTTTAATCATGATTAATGGATAATTAATAACATCCACCACGCCGAAGATTGAGTTTGGATAGCATACACGAGAATCTCAGTTAGTTCTTGGTTTTGAGTAATACAATTATTAAAAATTTATAATAATAATTAAATTCAACGTATTGATTGATTAAGAGAGGGGATGTGAAAATAAATAAAAAATTAGATATGTGATCAATGCTAAAGAGAAATAAATGATAAAATAATTTTAAGATGTGTTAGGGGGTTATTCATAAGTTATCATTAAAAGTTTTAATTTTTTATTCTTGCATGCATGGATTTGGGATATTATTATAATAAAAATAAAGAGATATCCTAACATGATACCTGAGGAGGCCCACCAAAAGGTTTTATGTGCATTCTCGGTCACCATAATTTAGAAGAATGATCCAATTATTCAACCCTACTAAACATCAAAATGGAATTTCCTCATGAAACATAATCTAAATAGAAAAATCATTAGGAATTTCAATATTATCATTCTAAAAAATGAGATTTCATGTATTGTAAATTAGTAGTTTTAATATTTAAAATGAACAAACGTGGAACTAAATCAAAAAATGTAAAGAATAAAAATGCAATATATAAGAAAATAAACCACAAAAACATACAATGTTTTAATAAATATTTATACCATCTATAACATCCAAAACATGAATTAAATATAAGACACAAAAATAAGAATGATGAGATAAATTATCACCCATGAAACACATAATATATAATACCATGATGTGGATAAAATTAAAATAACAATACAAATTTATATATTAGAAAAAACAAATCCTTCATTACACGTCCTTCATGCCAAAAACAACATACTAGAAATTTCAAAGACCAAAAGAACAAATTATTACCTAAATATTATGAGGATAATATTATATATAAGAACAGTGTGTATTTATGGGGTAATCTATTCATTCCTCAAAGGATTCCAAAAAATAATTTTGGAAATTCGAATTGAAAGTAAATTCATATACTCTAGTTTAAAAAACAGTATTTTAATATCATCATTTCATTTTTTTCCATATACTGTAGAAAAAAATGAAAAGGATGGTGCTATATCCATTTTGAAATTACAAAAAAAAATTATTGTGTGAGTAGATGGCATCAAAATTCATATGGGTGAATGATTTGAAATAATAGGTGATGAAACTCATTTGAAATAATAATTCCCATTTTTATTTAGAAAGAACTCATTAAATTCATACATAAAATTAAATTTTATAAAATAAACAATTGTGAAATCATTTTGAAACCATACATTATATTTCTCAAATCCATGAACATTACAGATAAATTTCATAAATGAAATAAAGCACAATAAGGCAAAATTATTAACTAAAAAATCAATTGAATTTATGAATAAACCTGTAAATGTTATATATAAGACATGAAATATATAGCTAACAACTTGGTAGAAATAATTACAACATAGATTGGATAATATTACAAATCATTATATACCTAACTATATTAGAGACAAACAAATATTAAATTGTATCCATCAAGGGACATCACTCCATGAAAAGTTGGGATGTTCTTAGGCACAACTTAATGAAAATTGTCATATGAAATGTTGATGTTCATATGTACAATAAAAAAAGGTTTTCATCACACCAGCCTTGATGAGTGATAAAAACCCCTAGCTAAATCTATAATCATAATATATGGAGACAGTATCCTACGAATAATCCCTACTTATATAGTATTCATCACTAAAACTCCCATCCTGCTACCCGTGGTCCACAATTTTGAATAATGGATGTCAGAAATCATGATAATATATATACATATTTTCATATTTATAATATTATAAAATTTATTTCTCACCATTAGAAACCCTTAACAGATAAAACCCATAAACTATAATATAATGAATCCAATGATAATAAATTTCCCCTAAATTACCTTGTAACATTATGAAACAAATATTAACCAAGGGGAATAGATTGAAATCAAATGATCAAAATATTTTTTTTATTAAATTTCAAATGGTAGTTTAGTCTTACAAAACCTCATCTAAATAAAATTATCAAGATTATATAAATACAAAAAATACCGTTAAATATTTTTTGGGATTTTTAATAATATAAGGTGATCATAAATCTCTAATTTTTAAATTTATCAAAATTTTAATAAAAAATTAAAAAATTTCATAAAACCCCTTTACTCATTGAAAACACACCAGAAAATAAATTAACTAACCATTATAATTTAGAATACATTAATTAAAGGAACACATTAGATTATTTTTTATGAAAGTGTATATTTGAATTTTATCAAACCACTAGGGTTCATAATTACACAGGTGACAAATTTTAATACATTGATTGTGGAAATAATTGTTATGTTAGATTGGGTATGAAGGAATACATAACCAACTCCTTAATCAAGGATTATTGAAATAATTCTTGAATTTTATATAAAGGGGAACACCTTTTGAAATTATAAAATATCCATTGTATCATAAAAAATTTATAAAATCCATCTACCGAAATCCATTGAATCATTTACTGAATGGTCATATTCCTAAATTAGAGAAAAACATAAAACACTATAAGACTATCCAAATCCACAATATGCAGAAATACTAGGTCAATATCAATAAAAACCAAATCCTAAGTCACCATGGTCATATAAGAGGAACACAAATAGTAGATAAGAGAGTAGAAGAGATATGATAAAGATCGTATGAGACATACCTTGAAGAATCACAATCAAATGGTAAAGGATACCATTGGGGAAGAAAAGAGAAACTAGAGAAAAATTGGGTGTATTCCGGGGGTGGATGAGTGAAATGAGGATAAATATGAGAACCTTCAATTTTTTTAGTTGTATGAAAATAATTAATACTTAATTTTTAAACATTTTATATGGTTTAGGTGAATTATTAGGCTTAGTATGCCCTAATTGTGCATAAGTTATTACGTTTGATCAATTAGAATTACATAATTTGGACGAATAGTTATTATAACCATGATATAACCCTGATGTAATTAGTAATGATCAAGAAATCACCCATAATATAAATCTTATATTGTACCAATCATTAATGAGCTTCTAAAGGTGAATTTTCACATTACATAGTTTACTATCATGGTTTAAAAATCATGTATAAATTGTGCGTCCTAAAATTTCCTTCTAAAGCACTAAATTTCTGCCCACAACCTGAAAATAAATGATAAAATAAATTACTATCAAAATATTAATCAATGTGGTATTTTGGGATGTCACAATTTTACTGACGTGGAAAATTTCTTCCCGTAGATGGTTTGTATGAATAAAAAAATCAAAACATGAACTTCAGATTTCAAATTTTCCCATATAACTAATAAACTAAAACTATAGAATGGATCAATTGTTAAATAAATCTTCCCATAAGGTATAAATAGTGTCAAAACATATGAATATTTTATTTACATCTTTTATCTATTTCATTTATTGTAAAATTTTGGTGTAGAGAATATTACCCACCAAATGAAGGCATGAGATGACGAGTAGATTCAAATGATCCAACTTCAAAATCAGAATAAATTTGGAAGGTCTAATCTATATATTATTAGACATCCAATCCAAAACAAGGAATTTCAATTTGTTTTTTTTTTCTAATTGTATATACTATAGGTAATCATTCAATCCATCACTTATTCAAAAATTTCCATATCATCCTTATCTATGATGTTGTAATTATTAACAATCGAGTTGGAAATATGAAAAAGATTTCCTAGATTTCCATTTGATCATTGATGGTGATATTGGTATAATCCTTTAGAGTGAAGGAGTTGAGAAGATCCTCTAAAGGAAAACCTATACAATTATCATGCTAATAATTGAGAGAGGAACCAACCAATTATATTTCACAAGGATGTGAGAGAATATTTTTCCAATAGAAGGCTAGACAGAGGATTCCATATAATTTATATTTCAAGATTTCAGTATATCGAGAAATTATTATCTAAGGGATGTGAGATAATATTTTTTATCATTAAAAATACACCATATAAAAAAATATTCTAGAGTCTATATGAAGGTAAAAAATATTTTAATTCTTTGGACACTAATAAAATATGTCTTACAACATTGATTCTATAGAATAATTATAACCATTTTTTCAAGGATTATTACAGTCCAAAAATATTCTTGATATAAGTGTAGATTCTATTGAGTAGTTATGAAATCCATTTATACAAAATGAATGAAATAACAAAATTTAGGGATAATTATGGGATTGATATGAAAGACCCTTCCCAACATGGGCTCCCATTATAGTCCCTCTGAGTTGTGGAGCCATCTTTAAAGATAATAACTATGATGTAAAGAGATGAATTTATGTTCCCTTTAGAATCATCTCATAAATAGAAGTTGAAATTATTTTCATGATCAATGTAATTGACATGGAAATACAAGAATATTAGAACAATTTATGGAAAGAGTATGATTCTAACTGTCTGGTGTATGTTTTTGGAAGTCATAATATAAACCATTCTTAGATTATTACTAGTCAATGGATCAAAATCATGGATAATCACTCATCCTTGAACTATTTTATTACACATTCTTATCATGAATCCAATTCTCTTGCTTATAAACTCACAAATAATGGGGTAGGATAAGATAGTAGTATTTATCTAATTCCCCCACTGTGGAGTTGATGCCTATGTTCCAATAAGATAATCTCAAAATGCATTCATTTAGATTGATATATAATTTTTTCCTTAATAAATTAGAATTATCATTAGGAAAATATATCATATTCTTCATAAAAAATATCTTATGAAAATTGATTGTGATAAATTATAGGTGAAAACGTATTTAAAGATAATATTACTTTTTTGTTCACTAAATTCAAACATCGCATAAACAATTAGAACCTCATCATTTTCCTAGGTATGGGTCGGTATAGGAAAAGGAATTCCCACCCACTCTCCACTAACTATCCAATCCTGGAATCAAATTTAAATAGAGGAACAAAAATTAGAAACACATTACTATGAGTGGAGACCATCCACTGGTGGTTTTCCTGCCATTTTAAATTCGTCTATGAGGATACATGATTCAAATCATGATCCCTTAAAAAATTTATAATGATGTAGAGTGACACTTATGATGAACATCAATAATCAACAACATTTATCCTAGAAAAATCCTAAAAATAAAAGTCATCACAATGTATTATATTTTCTTGGGAAACATTAAAAAACATTATTTCTAAAGAATTTCAATTTGGGGAAACACAAAAATTTAGATTCTAGTAAATGAGGAATTTAATTAAAATTTAATAATAATAATTACTTCAAATTGACACAACTCTACATTTATTTCAAAAAACCAAATAGAATATTTGGGTGTGTCCTAAAAAAATGAGACTAAGAAAAGTCTTTATAATATATTAACATGTGGCATTTTTGATACCAAAATTTCAACACTAATAGCACACCGAAGATTTAATCCTCATGTATTTTGAAGAAGAAATATGACTTATCCTTTTTATATAAACCTCACATGCCATAACAAGTTAAATTTATTTCTTATCTTTTTTTGTATTAAAAACTTGTAAGATACTCTAATTTATTTATTGAGCTTCATTACTTCTATAATTATAGGAGAAAAAACATATATAATTAGATCATAGGGATTAATCTCCACATAAGATATTTGATGATAGAAATTCATAAACAGTATAATATATAGATTAAGACTGTATCTTAATCATTGAGCATTTAAGATATTGGATGATATTAAATCGGATAAATATAACACTTGATAAGTGGAATGACTACTATAACCCATTAATTTATAATTACATGGATGAATTTATAAATACATTATTGAATTTAGAACTTTTATGCAATTAATTTAATATTGTTTAATGCACATCTCCTTATATCTTTATTGATGGAAATCCATATTTTCCAACTCATGTACAAAATATTTAATGGTTGTGAATATAGAAATCAAATGTTCATGTATATATATCAGATCAAAATTTTCATCCACTTTGATCACTAGCTCCTCCAGTTTTATGTAATCCATCCCCTTTTGGATAATATAGAGATTACAGTCCTATAACACACAAGTTATATCCATAGCATTAGGTGGACAAAAAAATACAAAAAACTCATTATGTCTCAATCCAATTAGACCAAATATATAATAATATTAATTATAGATCAATTATACATTATCATAAAAATTATCCCCATATGATGTGACAAACAAATGAGAATTGCGGAGTATTTGAAACAATTAGAGAATTTGATGTATCAATACCAATCTAATGGAAAAATAAGAAACTACCGAGATCGATATTATATAATTAAAATAGAAGTAATCAAGAATTACATTCAAATTGATATAACATGGATATGGTATCATTATAGGAAATTTAAATTAAGAAATCTATTAATAAATAAAAAGATCTCTAGAAATAAATAAGGTTTATCTATTTATGATCAACAACTATGGCATCATCATTAATCATAGAGAAGTTTTATATAAGGATTATGATATTATTTTTGGAAATAGTATTCTCTAATTTTTAGAAATCTCTTTATTATTTATGCTTGATTTTCTTTATTCTATTTTTAAACTATTATGTCACCCTATAAATGGAATTCTAAATCATTTAATTTGTCTCTAAATCAACCAAATCATTACAGATGACCCATATTGAATGATTATAAATTGATTGAAAAAATAGAGAGGGGTTTACCTCATTCACTATATTGTGATATGATTCATT
The DNA here is from genome assembly GCA_963277665.1 of Viscum album. Taxonomy (NCBI): domain Eukaryota; kingdom Viridiplantae; phylum Streptophyta; class Magnoliopsida; order Santalales; family Viscaceae; genus Viscum; species Viscum album. The sequence goes on along the minus strand of OY728123.1, from coordinate 1,037,834,899 downwards.
GAATTTGAGAATTATCATATTTATATATCACATGATACATCTTTAGTAGTCTTTGTAGTTTGGGTTATTCATGATCCCCTAGTTATAATGGTCGTTCAATCATATTATTTCCTATCTAGTTAGGTACTTAATCATGATTGATCACGTGTTTCCATGGACAGTTCAACATAATTTCTCAATCAACATAAATGGTTTAAGGTTTCATTCGTTCCTCTAAATGGGAAACTCTTATCTAATGATCAGTGAAATATAGAGGCCCATAATTACATCAATTATTCAATAAGGTCAATAGTTGGTAAATTTTTTGAACTACTAGTTCATGATGGGTCATTCTATCAATTGAATTTATACTTATATTCTACCAAATCACCACTTTACATCCATTATAGTGAGAAAGCATGGATATAAATTATTCTAGAACATCAATATTGTAACACCCTGAGATTTTATGAAAAATATTATTTTTAATTTCATTAATGTCTTGTGTTGTACACTACACCAAAAGGATCTTTCACAACACGCATCCCTAACTTGCCTTGCATTACATGCAATCGCGACCTTCCTCGATAGCGTGTATGCAATACCGAGTTTCACTAAACGAGATATTATTATAATATTATTATGAACTAGCCATTATGAATAGTAATACCCATTTTTTGAAATTTTATAAATTTTAACTTCCAAAAAGGACTCAATTTTTGGATTCAGAATATCTAAATTATCTTAGGGTGAAAGTTTGGTACATTTTGGATAACTTTCATATTTTGATGAATAGTGAAAATTACTAAATTTTAATTAAAAACAACTTTTTTAATTGAAATAATTAATATTGATAAATTATTAATTTGAGTGGTTTTAAAGTATATTTAGAATATATATTTACAATTTAATACAATGTTGTTCATTGGATTTAATTTCACATTTAAACCAGACATAAACAAGTGTCAATCTTTTGATAGTTATTATCTCTTAAGAACACACTATTTGTTTTTACGACAGGAATTAGTTTTTAAATTAATTAATGCAACTGATATGTTTTGAATTTGATAAAATATATATCATTTTTGAATTCATAATATCAAATATATCTTACGCCTAATTTTTGGTATTTTTCTGGAAACTTTCATTTTTTGATGAAAAGTGAAACCACTAAGTGGTAGTTAAAAAACTGAATTTTTCATAAAACATAATTTTACCGCTTTTGTGAATGGAATTTCAAAAATACGAGAGACACAGTTGATGTTAGTATGTAAAATGTGGTTCAATGAGATGAAAATAATTTTTGGTGAATAGTAACTTTTTACTTTTATTTACCACGGTTAAAATTAAATAGGGTAATTAAGGGTAAAAATGATATTATTATTACCCTAACACATGTCCTAATTCTATTGGATTTGTGTAATTTTACCAAAAACAACATTAGGAATAAAAAATGACCGTTTATGCCCACTTGGATTAGATTAGGACATTTATTATTAATTTACTTAAAGAAGGGTTAAAATAGTTAAAATCAATGTTTAATAAGTAACTAATTTTTAATATAGAGTAATATATAAGATAAATTCGACTATAAATATTCATTATAAACCTAAAAATATTTCCTAAATAAGTATATTTTATTTTTAATTTTTAGACTTTAAATAATTTAATTTATTTATGACATAATGATGATGCAGTAATTATCTTCTTAATGAAATATTGACATAATTGATGTTATAAATACCCAAATAAATGTAATTTGAGTCTTTTTATGAATTCCAATAATTTTATATGTTAATATGACATGTTAGTGTTGATTTAAGTAGCATTTTTCGAACTAATAATTCCGTTATGATTTTCACAAAAATCAATTACCAAATAGTGTCAAAATTGACATAAAATAGTTTTTAAAACAAATATTATATTATTAATTGTTATTATATTCCTAAAAATCTAAGTCTCGGCCAAATGACTTAGATAAGGTTATATATATTAATAATAAACAACTTGGGATTCGTTTGGCTTGTTATAATATGTTTATTAACCTTATAGTGTAAGAACACAAAAAGACACGGTAAAAGTAAACTTATCTAACTTAAAGTTAAATCTAAATGATATGGTTAAAATAGTAACCTAAACTTGTCTAAATTATATTGGATGAGAGTCTTTCGATCCATCCCCACCTTATCTTAGAAATAACTCATTTTTGAGCAATTAAAAACCGAATATGACTTTATAATAAAATAATATTTTTAGTTATTCCAAAGGTGCCCCTCTCCTCCCAAATAAAAGGGAACCTCCTCCCTCTCTTCCTCACACCACTTTGAGCATTCTAGATCAGAAAAACCCTAAAAAAGCCTCTTCTCCACTTCCCTAGAAACATCCTAGAGGTCCTGGTCTTCTTCAAAGATCAATTTTAGTGCCCTAACAGGAGGTCTCAAAGAGGCGCTTCAAAGAAGAGGTAATGTCGGTTACCGATTCATTCAACTTTATTTCTTCTTCCACTTCTTATTTTTTAGTTGTTTCATTATTATGTAATAACATAAGTATCACTCATATACTTATATGTTATTATATGTATGAAAACCCCATATTTCACCATCTATCCATCCTACGGAAAATGAAATCACCGCGCGTGCGTACGTACGGAATACCGTCTCCACCACGTGGTGTAATCTATTTTCCACCACCACCTTACTTAGATGGGTATAATGGTGAAAGTAACGAATATATATGATTATTGTAAAGTGATATTGATTATGTAATATTATACATACACTTTAATACAATTCCATGACCTAGGGAATGATATCATCGCTCGTGCGTACGTACGGACTACCGTCTCCACGACGCGATGAGATTCACTCTCCATGTTATCCATTCAAGAAGGATTATAAAGTATATATAATAAGTAATCATGAAATATATGACATAATAATGCTACTGGATTTATCTATATATATATATATTTATGCCATCTACTTAATAAGGAAACAAAAGCAGCGTTCATCCGTACGTACGGCCTACCGTCTCCATGAACGGTGTATTTCATTCCATTTATCGATCTATTATATATATACGTATATACTTAATATATATTATATATAAATAATGTTTTACATTCTAGATGTAATTAATCATGATATATGTAATCATATTAATAATTACAAGTTAAAACACGAATGACAACTGAAACGATTTTACCCAAAACTCTACTTTAACATGAATTTACAAAAGAACGGGTAATATAAAGTCATAAGTGAACCATATATGATATATTAACAATGAATATGATTCTGTAATAATTTAATGAAATTACATAAATCATTATACAGGAGGTTTGTATACGTACGAAGTACATCGGACCTAAGGTAAGGGATAAAATTTTAATCTCATTTTTATCTGAGATTGCTTATACGTAAGTATTTTCTGGGGTTATGTTTATCATCCATGACCATGTTTTCTAAAAATGTTTTCATAAAATGTTTACAATTCTTCCATGAATGTTTAAAGTCATTTTTACCCTTTATTGACTTTTTACCACATTGTATGAATGGAATCATTCCTTTGGTTACCATATAAGTTACTTTTTGACTTTTCCGACAAAAGTACGAGGAGAATGTTATTTTTAACTTATACGGCGTGAACAGATTTTTAGGGTTTCAAAATGCCACATTTTCAAGAAGATTCCTCTAAAATATTTCATGATTAATTTCAACAAAACCCTTTTATTTTAAAATTGCATTGAATTTTGTGAAAAGAAAATGATATTAAAGAAGAAAGGATATTTTCCTCAAGAATTCATTTCAAGTGTTTTTCCAAAACTATTTTCCATCTAAGATGAAATTATTTCATATGTGTATGTTTCAAGTAATATGTCTCTATGATTTAAATGTTTTCAATTTTCTTATGATGAAATGATATCAAACTTTTATGGATTATGTTATCATGGCATGATGTTTAAGAATCCCATTTTATTACATGGGTTATGCTATGATGTATGATTTATGATTTTGTGGCACACGAAAGAATGATTTCATTATGAGATGGGTGGGACCTATATCTCCCTCCAATGCATTGTGTAATAATTTATATCTCATGAGATAGACATGGCTAGAATTGTAATTTAATCTGGTTCAGTGTTACACGACTGAAATGAGGAGTGAACTCGATTCAAAAAGGGACTTTGTCCACTAAGATAGTCTTGGAAGCAATGCCTTGGCTACTATGGAAATCATGACATTTACTGAATTGTTGCCACAATTACATTTTTTATTCCCATTTTATCATGGTTGATGTTCTATTATGATATATTCCTTACGTACTTCCACGATTTATGTCTTTGCTCAAGATTTTGATGTTTATATTTCTTGTTCATGTTTTTGCTTCCAAATGTTTATGGATTGTTTTATGTTATCTATGTTTTCCCTTACTGAGCTTTTGAGCTCACCCATTTTATGTTTTATTTTCCCCAGGAAGTAAAGAAAGGTTTTAGGTAAGGAAACAAGAAGTGGGAGATTTTTATGAGAGTTGTTGAAGATCTTTCACCACGATTAGAATATTTTATTCCGAGTTTCCAAAGACACTAAACTATTACGGTCCTTGTGTGTCTGTTTTTGTTATGTATTAAGTATCTTGAAAATTAATGTATTGTCCATGTACGTCAAGCTTTAGGTATCTACAAATATGAATTTGAGTTTTATAATTAAATTCACCAATACAATGTATTTGAAATATTTTATAATAATAATAAGAGTACATTTATAAAATAAAAACATACACAAATTCTCAAATCATTATAGATTTTGAACTTATCGAATAATATGGGAAAATATATTATTTGATATTAAATATAATATATAATATATATGTATCAAATAAAAAATAATTATAATTTACACTATTGGGAAAATTATATGTAAAATCAAAAAAGCATATCCCAACCAAATCAATAAATAAAATTTATGATAAAACAAATTTTCTAATTATTTTAACAATAATTTTTTTCAATATTTTTTTTACATTTACAATGTTTTAAAATATCATCTCTATGATCCCTATTTCAATTAAACTTATCCTTTATATTCATTCATAAATTTTGACCTATATCAATCTTATTTGAGCTCTCAACACTCAAAAAATTATTTGTGAACTTCATTACTTAATTAATATGTACATGATATGATTCTAATTTTTTTTGGAATATTGAATTTCTTCTTCTATAGACAATTGTTATATTAATATTATGAAAAAACCAATTTTTATGAGGTCAATGAATTTTGGGTCATGACATGGAAAAATGTAGACACGAATGTGAAATGGTTATCTATTATGGTATACTAAATGGTCATAATTGACAAAAAATAAAAGGTTTATAATCCCCCTTATAATACGTATATCTATAATAAGAAATATTTTTTAATTGAATGATTCCAAAATTTTTAGTAATCCTTCCAATAATTTGATCAATTTATTTCCCATTTATTGTTTTATTTTTTATGAAATTTTCTAAATAGTATAATAAATAATCTATTTTTAAGTTTTTAAATTATTTCATGAAATGAATCAATGAAATAATTCCCACACTTTGTAACTAATTCATCTTCAATTGAAATTCGATGAAGAAACCCTTATATTTTTTTTAACTGAAAAATCCTGAAAAAGAAAAATATATGTGTTAATAGGTAAATAAATATTTTTATTGTGTCTTATATAACATACATCTACATGGATTTTAGGTATTAAGAGGAGGATAAATTGAAAAGGAGGATTGAGAATTTATATGGACAAAAACAAACAAAAAACTCAATCATTTTAATGACATTATTAATTCATTAGGTTCTGAAATAGATAAAAAACATATCCAAGAAGCCAATACATGTCTAAAGATTCTCTAAAGAATAAAGTTTATTTTTTATAATATATAATAAGGGTTTACATGACCTCTTTATAAATGATAAAGAAATTGGATTGTAAACATTAGTATGAATATGAATAATCAGAAACAAAGATGGAAATATTTGTTAATTAGAGTCATTAAATGATATAAAAAAATAATAAAACTCATGGTATTAAAAATAAAATAAATCATTATAAATAACTATATGTTATAAAAAATTACTAGGTAAACATTCAATTCATGTTTAAAAAATAGAATTTACTATGAAAAAATAAACATTAAATCTAATGAAAAACAATATGTAAATTATAAACTAAAAATTGATTTATTCACCATACTTATGTTTTTTATCTCTATTAATTTAACCCATAATATTTATATATATTTTAAATAAAAAATAGTATGAAAATTAATAAATATTATTGATGAATAGAGATAACCAGATGATTTAATTTATTGATAGGGGATGTGAGATCCTAACCTAATTTATTTTGAAATTATTAATATTAATTATTAAGTCTATATAGATTATGTAGGAAGGAATTATTTATTCATTACATTCATTTCCTTCACATTATAATGAAATCCATTAGTAATTGTCAATGGATCAATCCATCATGAATGAGATTTACATAAAATTAGTTTAAATCAAGGGTTGTAAAAAGGTATTTTTCCTATTTTTGAAATTATATCCATAATATGACCTTTTATGAGTAGATTATTTTCTAGTAGGATGACTGTTTACTATTGAGAAATTCTCTCCAATAATTGTGATTCTTTTGAGCTGTCTTCTCTGTAATATCCCTTTTCTATCTATTATACACATTAACAGATCTAGTAATGCAGTGGTGGTATATGGAATCTATCTTTTAAATGAACTTTTATTTTTCAAAAGTGTTTATTCATTTTTATTAACAAAATTCCATCCTTGATAATTTACTATAGATCATGAATTCTAATAAAAAAAGTAATTTCCCACAAAAAACAATAACTTCAAGAGAATTATGAGTTGTTATATCTTTATCCTCAATTCCTTTTGAAAAATATTTGAAAGAAATAAGAATGTATAAATAACAAGGTAAATTGGAAAATTACTATTAAATCAATACCCCAAATTTCAAATATTTCATAGTAATCATGTGTTGTTGAGAAATTTCATTCTCTTATGTTTCAAGTGTTTTGGAATAACATATTACTATTAAAAAAATGGGAATCATGGAATGAACTTGGAAAATAATGTTTTAAATCCAATAATTTTCATGTAGTGTTTTAGTGTGTAGAGGGGTCACCAAAAGAAATAGTGGAATAACCACTTGGATAATATATTTTTCTTTCTTATGTCGGAATATCATGATAGTATCACCAATAAAAATTATTTACATCTGTTTATATTAATAAAAAACATTATGTTTAGATTTTTTGTTTTCAAATTCATTTTATTTAAATTGATAGAAACATATATGGTCACTATGAAATTTTCTATACCATCATAATTGGGATATTTATCAGATGATTTTAAGAACTGATTATCAACAAGTGAATCAGATAATTAAACTTTTTATAAATTTAAATTCTCTAGTGTGTTTGGAATTCTATTTATGTGATCTGCCACAATATTTTCAAGCCTAATTTTTCTCCATAATTAATATCATACTCCTAAATAAGTATCATATGTCAGATAAAACATGGATTAACCTCTAATTTTTTATGATTTTGTAAAGATGAGTCATTAGGTAAAGTTAAATATTTATATCCTTATAAATATGTGAAATATTTACAGATATGAAATATAATTGGAGGAAAATATTTTTATGTTACTGTTTAATTTGTAATATTTTTATATAGTATTAATTATTTTTATGAATTTAAAATGGGATGAACCTATACATATTGAGTCAAAACTACTCAAAAAATCATGTTTGAAGAATTAAAAATAAACTATAATGAATGGTCACAATGTGGTGGCTGTTGGATTGGTGATGTGATGAGAATCTCAAATTCAGGAAAAGTTTCCAATAATGATTTATTGAATATATAATCAATATATCATTGATGAAAATAAGATACTGGTAGTGAAATCCAAATGGAAATCTTTACTAATTGAATATATTTCTTAAAAAAGATCTAAAATATCAAACAAAAATAGGAAATGATAAATATCAATTGATATCAAATTTTGATTTTCCCAACATTATACGATAATGAAAAATTACATTTATAGTGATTATGATTCTCACTTCCTTGAGAAACAATTTTCATTGTTCAATACAAATTTTTTTTAATATATAATTGAAACAAATAATCAAAATAGATAGAAGGTGGTCAAAATATGAACCATTAAATTTTAAATCACAGATAAAAAAATCTATGTAATTTTCTATTAAATCAAAAAATCCACATACAATGCATATTTTAAATGAACTTGGTGTGTTGAAAAGAAAAAATGGTATACTTTTGAGCGAAAATAATCCTAATAGAAATGTGAAATTTTCCTTTTAGTAGTCCTTTATTATAATGGGAATCTAAAATCTTCCAAAATAAAATTAAAATGAAATAGTGTTTTTTACTTTTAATTATTTATAATATTTGACAAATGAATATATATTGTAAATTTTCCTTTAATTGGATTGATCCAAATTATTATAGTCATTACATGCTATCTCAAAGATCTAATTTTTCCTTTTTTATACGATCATTTTCCTCATTCATCCAAACTATGATTATATAATAATAAGTTAAGACCTATATTTTGTTTTCATAATAAAAATATAAAATGAAATATATGAATACAACGTTTTAATGATTTTCAATCCATTACTTAAGAACATATAACATTGTTTGTTTTTTTATGTTGGGTTTTCCTAACATGTTTAATTCTATCCTCATGTAAAATTATCAGCATTCATTTAGTTGGACTCAATATTGGTAAATAATATATTGTCCATCAAAGGTATTAATTTATTTTACATTAAATTATTTAAAAGTATTATCTCCTTCTGTGTTTTAATATTATTTGAAATAATGATTGTTAACCCTCATCCACTCATTAAATAATCATATTTAAGAGTAAGAGTAAATGGCTTGAGTTATGGATTATCTTGGAGTTTCATGGATAGAAGAATCCTGGATAAAATAGTCTATGCAAACATAAAATTAGTCTTGTAAGGTTTGTTAAATATTAAGTATTGAAATCAATGAAATGAAAATAAAATAAAATAAACATTTTTTTAAATCAATTTTAATAAAATAGAGGGTAGAATTAAAATCATGACAAAATTCGTCAAAAAATAAAATAGAATTAAAATAACCCAAATATTCAATACTTATTTATGTAAAGAATTATAATTTACTGAGATTATTGAAAATAAATGTGGGAAATGTTTAAAATAAAATTTTCATTATGAGGATATTTCATGTATTCCAAAATTATAAAATTACTAAAATTAATTAAAAATTATATTGAAACCATTCATTCCTTGTAATTAAAAAATATTTAATATATTTTCCAAAATTATCTTCCTTGAATAATTAAAAACATTTTAATTTATCTAATCATATGCTATATTCAAAAATTAATGAATTGTAAGAAAAATTAAATCATGTACCCTAACTCTAACATCCTCTAATGCTCCTTTTGGAAATGTTAGATATTTGTTTTTTAGTTAAAAAACCATTAAAGTGGGATTGAAATTAATTATTTAAAAACATAGAGTGAGGCATGAAATTTTATAAACTACATAAATCATATAAAGAATCTGTAAATCAAAACACTATAATATTATATAAATAGGTAATGGTTCTAGGATGCTTACACATTATTGACATCTATGTTGTGATGTGTGCTGAAATATTGCATCGAAGACCAAGTAACTAACTATTGATTATCCCAATTTTATATGTATATGATTTATTATGATATCTTTTTATAGTATTATATATATTAGGCAGCTTCATGAAATTGAATGTCAATAAATAATTTCTTATATATATCCACTCTTTATTTCTATAATGAACCATTAGGTAAAATATTTTTTTTATTATCCTTGATATAAAATATAATTACCATCGAAGCATATCATACATCTTCTAAATTTATCATTATTTCCATTATTTATATTTCAATGGTTTGGATGAAACTAAATTCTCCCATATACATAATGGTTTTAAGAATCCAAAAGCCACTTTTGGGGATGGTTATTTCACCCTAATTTCCTTTACACTTTTCATAGGGATTTTAATGACATTACCCTTTAAAATAATAATGTGATATGGAGGTAACATCAGTAATCCTTGAATTGAATCCTCATGTACACCATGTCTAATAATTCATGTCATAGTTTTTAATTATTTAAATTCATTTCCACGATTCTTTTGTGTTAATTGATTAATGAATGTAATTTTTTTATAATTAATCAATAGCAATGTACACCTTTTATTGATTTTTTTAAATTAGGACGTTATCTAAATGATGAATGATTAGGACTCTCCCTTTCTAAAATGGTTTTTGTGGATAATTATTCTTAAAAAGGGGAATTTATTTTTCTGATTTCCCAAATCTATATTGTAAAATTGGAATTATCAAATGATATTAGTTTAAAATAATATTTTATATATGGTATTAATATCCTTGAAATGTTATTGAAAAAAATATTTAATTATTTTAATTAATTAAAATAATCAATTCAATGGTCATGTGATTTACAAATTCCAAAAATATATATAATGGTATTATCTACATTTTTTCCTATTATAATCCATCTCAACATGGTTGTCACCATATCCAAATGAGTATTAGTGAATTCAATTTTGTATATTTAATTGGGTGTACTTCCAAACTCCAAGTATATCTTATAATGAATAATTGATAACCCTAATAAATCATCCCAGTCAATATATTGACATCACATTGGGATTTATCAATGATTTTTCCTCTAGTTAAATTATAAATACTATTCTCTTTAGTATTAACTAATCATTGGAATGGATAAAAAATGAGATGATCCACTATTTCATGGTGTGGATAACCTGAAAACAACTTATTGAATCCCATATAAAAATAAATAAATGGATTCTCAACCATTCTACGTGATTCTGTAAATCTACTACCTAATGAATGTCTTTATTCAAGATATAAATAATATATGATAAAAAATATCCTAAACATCATAATAACAAGAATTTGGACTTGGCCGCAGACTATACATCAAATATTTTGAAACACCTTCCAATAAAATGGGAAATATCAATATTTAACATTATCACGAGGAATAGTATTGGGATTAAAAATATTACACACAATAATAATGAACATTAAATCTTTGTTGGGATCTTTACTTATAAGACCATGGAACTTTGGAATTTATTGTCTTAATTCTTCTATATGTTTAAAATCAATTTATTTATTATGATATGTAAAAATAATTAGTTGATAAATGAAATATGGTTGTACAGTATCAATATGATTTTGTTCTTAATTTTTGATGTTTATTATATTAGTATTAATATAAGGTGTATGAGTGGTTTAACTACTCAATAAAAGAAATATCAATGGAAAAATCCTCTTATAAACAATTAAAAGTTTTTTTATTGACTCTCTTTGGACTAAAACCCTTATTCTATTTCTTAATAAAATTCAATTAGGTATTCATTTCATAAATGTGTAATGATGTAAACTCATTCTAATAATAAAAAAAATATAATATAATTGTTTATTCACCCAAAAAAAATAATGAATATAGGGTAAAAATTGTTTTGACAGTTAGAAAATGGTGCTTGGGTTTTTTTGAGAATCCCATTGAATGGTTTGAAAATATAATAGATATCCTAGTTCAACACTCAATATTTAACAAAATATTCTTAATGTTTCTATATTTTTTTATGGGAATATTAGTAGTTAGAATAAGTAGGTATACGTGCAGGGGAATTTATTTTATAATGACCCACCCTCACAAAACCCCATGCCAGACCCATTGTGAATCTGAATGTAGCCCCAAAATCCTAACTCTAGTATTCCACGTGTAGACAATTAGAATCAAGGTTATAAATTACACATATGAGAAGAATTTCCCTTATATTTCCTCACAAAAATTCGTAAAACCTATAATAAAATCTATATAATGTAAAATAATAAAAATACCAAAATGCACTTATTTTAATACAAAAATGAAGTATCAAATTAAATACTTAAATATGAGTAATTATTATGATACAGAATATTCTACTAATGATCACCATGTTCTATTAATATCTAGACTGAAAAAAAAATCTATAAAATTAATGGGTACAAATGGGATATATTTTTATGAGTGATAATAGATGTATACTCAATAGGGTCCTCTCTTTAACCACTCATGAAAATTTTAAAGACACATACTAATGAGTCAATGAATTAAAAATGAAACTAAATTGTTACTTAATATGGCTCAACTATAATGCATATCCTAAATAATTTTCCAAAAAAAACTACAAACATCAACAATGTTATAATATTAAATAAATGAGAGGACAACCCACACCTGATTCACAACTAAAATAGTGCCCCACACAACCCAATGACATATGTACAGGCACTACCATTCCCTTCTACAAATAACATTACCATATAAATTTTCAGAATAAATGATTTTATCTGACAATTTCTTTGATTTATCTTTTTTGATGCTAAAACTATACTCATTTATTTTACTAACGATGTCCATTTGTTGAAATAATTGAATATATATTTTCGAATATTTTTGGAAGTTTATCTGGAATTATAAAAGTAATTTGAATAGTGTTTGTATTTATGAATTATTTTGAACATTCTCCAGATTTCTAGAATCATTTTTATGAATAATAAGTTTAAGGTAAATTTTAAGTATGGAAGCCAATGTTTAGATATGGAATTATACTTTTGGAACCATATGTTTGAACAGATCATTAGTATTTTAAACATTAATTTTATGTGTATCCCTACATTTGATCATCAAATGTACGGTTAGTTAACCCAAAACAAGGAATCAATAAAACATTTTCTATGATTAGTATGGATATTCCATATGAATATAAATTCCTACCTTTATGTAATCAACTTCATAATTTGGTCTTGATATTTTACAATATTTCTTTGATGGTATTTATTTTGTACATGACGCATTAAAATCCATTCCAATATTGATTCAATGGTTATTTAGTAATGGAATAAATAATTCATATTTCTATGGTATTTTAAGATTTTTAATTTGTGTATAAGTTTAAATTTCAAATGTGATGTATGTTTTGAATATAGAAATTTATTTATCAATATTTCCATATCTTCTTGAGTAGAAGAAAATCAGATTTCTTATATAGTCTCAATAGTATTTTTCATTTTCATAGATATGTATGAGTCAATGTTTTTTAGCCAACACTCTATTTCTCTAAATTATAAAATGTTTAATATTTTTATAATGTCTTAATTTCTCTTCAAGACTAAATTTTCTGTCAAATTTGTTTCTATCTATTGAAAATATTATTTAGTCAGGTAAATATATTTTTTAGGAATACAATTTAAATTCATCAATGTTTAAATCTATATCTGTGTATCTGGTCTACTATTTAGAATTTATATTTTTAACATTGTTCCCTCAAGATATTTTCTAAATAAATCTTTTTTTCTTCAGAAATTATATAATCAGAATTAATTTCATTTAACCATATAATGATATTTTCATCTATCAATTTTGGAGACAACTATGAGCTGAACTAGGGTTCAGTATTCAAAACTCTTTTTTCTATTAGACTGTTTTCCTCTTATACTAAGATGTGGTTATAGAGGTTCCATAGAAAATAACTTAACTTATGGTAAGGATTCATCAGCATGTACTCAGTTTTAGAGGCCCTAAGAAAAGGGACATGTTTTTGTGATAACCATTAATCTAAAAGAGAGCAGATTGGTAGAGTAGGAGAGGGGATATTTGTTCCCTAAACCACTATAAAAATTATTGTGTTATTTTTTTTTATTTTTAATCCATTCCATAATATACTAGATGAAAATTATATTGTGTCACCTGTTAAATATGAAATGGTGAATTATTTTAATTTATCCATGTGTTTTTAAAAGGAAAAAATCGCATCATTTTTTATATTTTTATTTATTCCAACCCACAATTTATATATATTGTGTTCTTTCTGAATATTATTTTTATGATCAAAAATGATTGAGCCAAAGTTCACTATGAATATATAATATCTATGAATGAGTTAAAATATGGAATATCAATGATATGAGATTGATATTTCAATGGAGAATACTATGGATGTTAGAATCACCATATGGATATCTATTTACAGATTGTTTGCTTCAATTTCAATATGGTGGTTGTTAAACCATACCAAACTCTTAATGAAGATTCTGAAAATTAGATTCTACTAAAAATTAAATATATGATTTAAATTCAATAAATAGCAATGCATTAATATATATGTACCTGGTCTTGAGGAAGTCAATAATTCTTCAAAAAGTCCCACTTCATATGATATGTGGTAGACTATTTTATTCACCTCACATGGAAATAATAATTTATGACAGTTGTGGTACGACATTGATAAATTGAAATTAGATAATTTTAGAATGTATTAAAGAGAATGTATATCATAATTTAATGTAATATTGACTGAAATTATTAGTAGTGATGCAACATTTTTAATTCCTATTCCATAATGAAATCAAGTGTAAAATGTTCTTAGAGCTCTCACATCTATGTGGAATGGAATCTCTACTCCTATCAGATAATATATTCGTATTAATATTTTACCAATGAAGTAATTAATAGGAAACATAATGATGTATAAATATAAAGTTCAATACAAATAAAAATATCATAGAATTATCAAAAGGGGTAATATTTCACTAAACGTATCTATTATAAAAGGATAAAATATGATGATAGTTGATATTTTATCCAAAAACAATTATTGCTATTCAAATTATTTATAGGAAATGGATCATGTATCCGAAATATTCAATATTTTCTATGAAATTAATAAAGGATTCAATAAGTATTTGAATAACTCTACAAATAATGATTAAATACTTGAAGATTTATTTTTTATAAGATAAAAAAGATGGGGCATATCAGACCTTATTTACCCTATATAATGGGGACAAAATGAAACTACAGAAGAAAGAGGGGAAGTAATAAATGAATGTTGATTATAAGACCAATGGAATTAAGGACATCAAGTCTACCTGGAAGGTATATAGGGACTATATCTAATCATTACTTTCTTATTCATAAAAAATAAATCATACACAGAATAAATCATTTTTTTATGGATGTGGATAAAGATGTAATATATAACCAATCAACATATTCTGACTCTAATAGTTAATGAAATGGTAAATTATCAAGTCAGTATTCTATAAAAGTGAAAAAATATGAACCCCATTGGAAAAATTATAAATCATTCAAGAATATTCATAATGTTGTTATTAGTGAAAATGAATTCATGCTAAAACAACAATAGTAATTAGAAGAAGAATTGAAAAAATTAGCTTCAAACAGCACAATGAATGAAAATGAAAATAACAATTTGTAGGCTGATGTGTAATCCTTTAAAAGAGATTCGATAATATTAACTAATGAAAAAGAATATTCCATACACATTCAAAAAACTATTTTTTTATAAAATAAGGATATTTTATTGATAGTAATGTGGAAGAATATATGTTTCATAGAAAATATTTTATGCATAGATCAAAGAACCATCACATATCTTAATTTACCAATGTTTACTATGGTATTAGTGTAAGTTATACTAAATCATGTTTCCAAAATAATCTATAGAACAATCATATTAAAAAGTATTATGTTTGAAGATATTTAACTGGTTTTGATTATTTGAATCATAAATTCATATTATTGGATTTATCTTTAATTTTATAAACTATAGTACCAAAGAACATTTTTGTACCAAGAATATTATTTTTATTTTTTATTTTTGTTGTTGAAAATACATAGGAAAAGAATATGGAACATTGATACTAGATACTTAATGAAAATGAGTAGATAATTTTCAATTTTCAACACAATACCTAATTTGGATGGATGCATGGTTACCTTTAGAGAAAACATGATAGACATGTTGATTAGATTTAGATTAATGGGAGATCTAATAACAATCATAATCAATAATGTTCTATATACTCGGGGTCTAAAAAATAACATGATAATCATTACTTATGTCTTTGGTGATAGATCTTCTATTGATTTCTATAGTAATTTTTCTTCTATATTTAATGAGAAATATCATAATATTATATGACTTGGATGTAAAAACATTTATACATTAGATCTTCAATGTTTGGTTGAATTTAAATTGAGTAGTTTAACTACTGAAATAAATGAATCATAGATATGGCATAAGAGACTTGGACATTGGAATATATTTTCCCTATACAATTTTTCTATGAACCATTTTGTTTTGGATCTTTCTAGTCATATGTTTGATTTTAATAGACATTTTGATTCATTCCAAATAAAAAATCATCATATGTAATCCCTAAAATCTATTAAGAGGTTTCTACATTAAAACATTTTTAAATCATCTACATGGAATTTTTATGGACCATCAATAGTATACATCATTGATTGATTATTTTTTTTATTAATTTAATTAATTATATTTGAGATTTACCTGGATTTATGTCATAAAATTCGAAATTATAGTTCTTCTGGTTTCTGTCAATTTTATGAAAATTATTCTAAATGAAATTATTAAAAATAATATCATTTTGAAGTGATCACATGTGATATTTTAAGAATCAACAGTTTAGTTTTATTTTCTCAAACCATGATATTGAAAGAACATTTCATACTCTAACAACAACTCAACAAAATCGTATTATAGAATTAAAAAATAGTATTATTCTTTAAATCTCAAGAACTATATTTAATGAAAATACTATTCCAACATATTTTAAAGTAGAATCTATTAATAAAACATTCCATGAAATGAATAGATATTTAATATTAATTTTTCTTAAAATTTTATATTTTGAGTTATGTAATAACAAAAAACCTAATGTTGGTTACATTAATTTTTTCTAAAGAAATGTGTAAATATCAAGCACAAAAAAACCTTGGAAAGTTTGATCAATTGGACGATAAAGGAATAATTAATTGATATCTTACTACATAGAAATCCTTTAGTGTGTTTAATAAAAAATCAAGGATAGTTGATGAATATGTCCGTGTGAAGATTGATGAATGTGTTCCTTTGAATAAAAAAATCAAAAAGATAAAGCCATAGTTTTTCTAAATAAAATTAGACATGACCCTTATAAAAAATTATTTGAAATTAAATTAGAATATGATCAGAATCATTCTTGTTCTGAGGAAGATGATACGAGGGATCCTGAATGTGTCTTATCAAGATATCCTAGAAACTTAAATGAGAATTATTTAATAATTCTTATAAGAGACATATATGAAGGATTTTAGATATGTAGTTGTTTAGTAAATGAGATATGTCTAATCTCTTATACCAGTCTAATCATAATTCTAGAATATAATAAATTAAAGATGAAGTTTGATGATCTCATTGGCTGAAAAGATAAAATAGTTTAAGAGAAATAAATTTTTGGAATTATATTATTGGACCTTGAACCATCCCATGATAGGAAAGAAATTGGTATTTTGAAATAAGTGGGATGATAAAGGTATAATTAATAGGAATAAGGATATAATGTTTGTTATGTGTTACAAATAGGATGAATGAATAGATTATGAGGAATTATTTGACCTAGTTTATAGGATTAAATCCATTAGGAACCTTTTTTCCAATTTATCTCAAATGGTTAATAAATTATAATGGATGTATGTCCAATATAAATTTAAAATATTAAATTATGTGGAGGAATTTTATGTAAAATATCCTCATGGTTTTAAAATTTATCATCTATAAAATTATTTTTTTAGTCATAATAAATTTCTTTATGTCTTGAACCAAGAAACAAGGGCTTCGTATGAATGTTTGAGTTCTATTACATTGAAAATTTTTATTGGGTTTGAATGATTCTTATCTTTAAACAATCACTTATATTGATATTTTAATAGTTCAAATCAATATAGATGCTGTTTTCAGATCAACTAATAAAAATATATACTATGAATCTCAAAACATATGAAATGATAATTATAAATGTTTATCATGGTAGAACTAAATTTCTTTCTATGATATCAATTTTATTGAAATTATTTTATAAATGTTTTGAATAAAAAAATATTAATTTATTAGAAACATATAGTCTTCAAAATAATTATTTATATAAAACTCTGACATGTAGAAATACGAAAGTTGACATGGGTGAATGAAGAAAAATATTAGAGAATATGTTATAACTAGGTATGATTTCTAGTAAAATATATCTTACTACTATCATACCACACATTATGTTTTCTATTTTAAATTAATAAAAATTTCAAAAAAACATAAATAATCGTGTCTTACTAAAATTTAATGTATTTTTACAAATTGAAAAAGGAAAATTTATTCTATCAAAGATTTATCCAAATACATTTAATTTTAGTGTAACTTAATACTCAGATATTGATTCTAGAGGACTCTTATTAGATAGAATAAAAAATTTAGGTATAAGAAAAATTTTAGGAATTTAATTTCTTTCATTATATAGTAAAAAGAAACAATGAGTTTCACTATCATAAGTTGTGGATGCAAATATATATATTTTTAGTTTCTGTGGAAATGTGTTGTTGAAAAAACAAACACATACATACTTTTTAAATAAATTCAATCACAATAATATTTTTTTGTAATATTACTAATGATATAAACATTAAAAAAACATGTGTGTCATTATTGGTCTATGAATATTGTTCTCAGACATCATTTTATTAATAGATATTATCCATGATTGTGATATGTATTTTTAATTTTTGAATATTGGGTACCAACTTGCTGATATTTTCACTAAACCTCTTACACATTGAGTGTTTTATTTTATTAATGGGATGATAGGTTTATTTAAGTAAAGGTAAAAATTTTAATTTTCTTAGTTAAACATTGTTTACATTAAATTAATATTTTATTTTTCATGATTTATCGATTTATTCAACTATTTTCTAATTAAATATGTTATTTTGAAAATATATTTTCCTATTTTTTATTTGGGTAATTTTCTTATTAGTCTCTAAAATATTTAATGACTATATAATAACATGGCTTGAGGAAAGGAAATGTTGTTTAAAACCATCACTGTAAAACCCTTATCTATTCGACATTTGATATTTTTCTCTTTTAAATTTCTGATCCCTCAATATCCATTAGACCCTAGTTTACAAACCTCAAACCACCAATTTTTTGTGATAAAAAATGATGAAGAGAGATGATAAATACAGTCTGAGTGCCATTAAGAGGATATAATGTTCTAGGTATGAAAAAAGAGCGATGAAAGATAATGTACTATATCTTGATTGGATTTTATTGAAAAATATATTATTAAATAAAGAATTATGTTTTTAAGGACTGGATTATATGTTTAATGAAAGAAATATATAATTTTTTTGAGAATGATTATTTGGAATTTTATGAGCATGTTCAGTTTATTTTTGGTGATACAGATGATTTCATATTATCAAATTTAAATGAAAAATAATTTCATATATCTATGATTGATATGGATCAGATTTTCAGATGCCCTCATAAATGTGTTTTTCACTATAGTTTAAGTATTATTGGGTAAATTTTCCTCAATTGAATGGATATTATGTACTTATATGGTTCCTATATAATTAGAAACATATTATTGAAATATTTGGATTTAGAATATAAAATCATGATCAGGACTGTTGAATCTATCACAATACCAATGATAAATGAATTGGAAAAAATCCATTTCCTATGCCTATATGTTATATTTTTGATTTTGGAAGACAACAACATGAATATCAGTTAGTTTATATTGCGGTGTACGTATCATTATAACCACAAGGAATTGAGATTTTCGTTAGACCCCAATGGAATTTTGGTTACTCTGGTTTTATTAATGATATGTATGATTTGGGACATCCAAACCAGACTGAGATATCATTACATCTGAATCCTATCTATTATAATTCCTATAATGTTTGGTTTTTTTCATAGACACAGGTAAGTGTATTTTATTGGTGATGTGGAGGAATAACTGTCTATTGTGCATTCCTATAGAGAGTACAAGATATTAAAAAAATGTGGTTCAATTATGAATGGAGTAGAAGATTTTGGGGAGTCTTCAGTTGAAGTAGGAGAAGGAATGCCTCAAGGTTCTTAAGGTTTAGAAGAAACTTCTTTGGTCACATCTAACATTCATATGAATTCATAAAAAAACCTTAGTTAGGGATGAAAATACTATTTCCCAGGTTATTAGAATAAATTAACATCCAAGGTGTTATGATAAAATGTCTCTTAAGATAGATCATGCGGTTTTGTTGGTCTCATACCCTAGCAGAAGAGAATAACCTCTTGAGAATGATATACATCTAGAATTTGGATAATATTATCAACAATGTTTTTCCATGGAAAGGGTTGAAGAGGTATATATTTTTGTTTTTTCTAAGGAATTTTTTTTCATGTTGTTCATGATAAAGAACTAGTAGTATAAGACACTAATCATTCTCAAGGATCTAATACAACTGTAAAAATTCATGTTGTGGAGGCTGCTTTGGATGATAATTTATGTACTTCTATAACATATGGAAATAAATGGTCAGAGATTAGTCTGTTTATCTTATTGAAATTTCCTTGGAAATGATGGTTTTTATCTAGTTGATGCAATATAATTTCATGGGAAATTTTTTCTCATTCTAGTTATGATTTTCTGATCCACTCTCTTGAGTTAATTGATTTTAGGGATCCCTATAAAAATGATGAGAATTTACTTATGGAATCAAAAGATGATTCAATTTTTATGCACATGTTTAATATTTTTCTGAAGGTTTCTTTTTAATATTTTAACAATTTAATGATGAAGTTGTAAGACATTTGACACAATTGAGGAGTTCCAGGGAGGCTGTTGAATATTTGAAAAATAGATCAATTTTATGAATGGATTTTGAATCTCTTCAGAATTTTTATCAAATCATGAATGTAAGTACAATATCATGGACGTATATCAATCCTTTTAATAGATAGATAGATCTTCATATTTGATAATTCATATGTGGAATTGTTTCCAAATCAAATTTTGTATATTTGAAAACATATTAATGAATTCTTGAATATATAAAAACCAATTCCAGTATTGAAAGTTCCTTTAATTATAGTGGTAAAAAACCTATTGATTTATTGAGAAGTATGGTGATTCCTTATTCTAATATATCTTCTATGGATGAAGGAATTCATTTCCTACAGTGTGATAATGTTCCCATTCACACATTGGTTGAAAATCAGAATGATCTAGCAGTTAAGATGACTTCATTAAATCTAGGACTTCAATGTTTGGTTATCTAGCATAGTGTCATGTAAGGAAAATATTTTAATAATTTTATGAACATTAATTATTTTCTAAAAACGAATCAAGTTTAGGTGATTAAGATTTTCCAAGAGTCATGGTTTTTAATGATGTTGAGGGTTGAGCCATTTATCATAATTTTGAGATGTTAATGAAGTAGATAATGGTTTTACATCATAATATCAATGATTCCATAACCATATAATATTTTTTTATGAGCCTAACCCTTCTTATCATATTACCGATTATACTATTTAAATCCTTGGCCAAAACATTCTTTATAATCTGGCCTATTTATTATAATTAAATTCAATCATTTTTATTTTTTTCATTTCTCTCAATGTTATATAACAGTTATTATTCTAAGACTATTCATTATTAATTAATAATTTTAATTTATTTAACAAAAAATTAACTATCAATTTGGTTTGACATTGAATTTGTTATAATCATTTCATAAAAGTTATTTTTTATTTCACAAAAGGTGGAGAAATTAGGATAAACCGAATATTCTAATATTTTATTGAAATAATCACAATTATTTGATTACAAATTTTTCAACTAATAGTTAGAACCAATAAGAATATTTGTGTTTATATGTTTATGAGATTTCTAATCATAAAAATGTTTAATATATTTTTTTTTATAAAATGTTAATCCATCAATTGTTTTTAATTTCTCATTAATTTTCATGCTCACCAATACGATCATTTATTTTAATAACTTGGTTTCTTGAAAATAGTTTCTAGATTCTATTTATGGAAATATTAATTTTATTTTCATTAAAATTATAGACGTATTTATGAGGAAATTGTTAATCAACTTAAGATATGATACATAATTGTTAAGATAAAATCATAAGAAATAAATAATATTCGTTTCTCCTATTCCAATTTCATTAATAATTTTTTTATTCACTTGGTTAATTTAAACTAGTTAATCATCAAAAAAATATGAATTATGGTTCCATATTTATCATACTAATAATGGAAAATAATTTCAATCTTCTACCACAATTATACCACCAACAATCATTGTATAAGGATAAGAATAAATGGAACTCAAAAAGTAGCACAATCATAATTGAAACCCTCAATAACCTATGACAGACCAATTTACATTAAAAAATCTCCCAAACCTAAATAAATGAGGCATAAATTCCACTCAATGAAATTAAAATAAATAGACTCATACATGAAATGAACAAGAGCCTAAATTATAGGACAAAAGTGATGAAAAACCAGCAAGGATAAATAGTAGATTGTTTATGGAAAGTGAAAGGATTCAAATTCAACAAAGGATTTAAAAAAAATTGAGACCTATGACTCCCTAAGTAATATGAAAGGTAAAAATATAGATCCAATGAATTATGAGGGAAGTATTTATGATAAAAAAATAATATGATATAATCACATCATGGAGAATATCATGATAGAACATAAACAAGCCTCACCAAAAAGGTTTTTGTAGATTGACTCCATTATAATGTCTATAAACCCCCTTAAATATCACTAAATATTTTTCTATTGTACATGTATTTTACCATATAAAAATATACTAGCTTCATCTATGGTCATTTTTATTATACACCTGACCTAATCTCCAAACTTCTATGTTAGGGGGATAGAGACACTTATCATATCAACCCTTTATACATGACTCAACCATGCTATAAAATCATCTTGTAAATGGTCATAGATCACCAAAAAATCTATAAAACCATTTTATGCTAAAACATTACTCAAAAGGATCCTACAAACCTACCATGATCACCAAAACACCCTATTCCATGGTGTATAAAACAACCATAATATAAAGATATCCGGAAAATGATTATTTTCAAAACAATTATACTAACTCATAAAAATAGTTAACCAACTATACTCATAGATAGGAAATGACATCATTCATTATTTTGGCCTCCTCAAAATGACTTCTTTAACCATTAAAAGCAAAAAACCAATCTTTTCACCATTGAACCAGATATAATTTATTTCAAACACATCTAACACCACTAAAATGAAATGTAGGGGACAATGTATGGTAGAATAATCTAAATTAAATCCATATAAAATGATTTTCATCCTAAAGAATCAAAATAAAACCATGAAAGAGTAATTAAATTGTCAAAAAAACAGAAAATATCATTAGATACCTCCCAATCAAAGTTCTCACCAATAAAAAGGTAAAATGAAACCCAAAAAGGACATAAATATAAATAATATCTATATAAAATCAAGATTGTCCTCCTAATAAAAATTTAGGATTTAGAATAATATAGGACTCTAAGCATGAATCCAAGACTCCAACTCCCAAAAACACTCCACTAATCAATCATGACAATAAAAAACATAAAAAAGAAATTACATTCCCATGAAACAACATTCACTAATAAAACTTGATGTCAACAACTAAATACATGGATATTTCAACAATTAAAATATCCAACTCACCTAATAAATAACCTGAGATTTCAGTTAATGATACCAATAAATCTGTGAAATATGTAAAAACCATAGAAATAATTTATCTATAGAGTAATTGTCAACTAATATTTAATCTCACCATCATTCTCCAACTCTTCAAAAAGTCAAATAAATTCAAGATACATCTTAATGCCTCAACCCAAAATCCACTGTCAATGAAATGGGTAAACCTTAAAGAATACATGATAACCACCCTCTAATTCTAGGGTGCTTATCCCTTAGTCAAAATATGAATTTTGAAAGTCTTAATCTTAATTAATCCATTTATGAATCACATGTATCTTCATTATATTTCTCTAAACCAAATCTATAATGACCAATTACATATAGAACCACTTATAGGTTAATAGTTAAAATGAGAATGACACATGAATTCCACTTCCAATAGACAATGATTTTGGGACTAGAAACAAGGGTATAAAACAAATGTATAAGAGGAATTACAATAAAAAATACGTAACAAGAAAAAATCACCAACCATATCCCTATATTGTATAATAAAACAAAATATATAATATATTTAATTTCATAAAAAAATTATCTAAAAAATTCTAAAAAAAAAACTCTTATGGTAGATACTCCACGTCTAATAATCACCATGAGATAGTAATACGATGTGTGAACAGTAAATACATCATGAAGATATATCAAAATACGATATATATATATATAGGGTTGACAAAAAAAATAAACTTATTAGGATCCTGAATGAAACCCCTCATCAAGATGTGTAAGAAGAATACTAATACTGCAATGAATAAAAAAACAAACTCATTTCCAAAATAGGTTAAATTATCACCCAAAAAATCCCCAAGTCTCCCTCATCCAAAACCCCACATATGAATATTAATATAATATTATAGCAAAGAATATTTTACACGTATTATGTTTATATATTTTATGTATTTTATTAAAGACTATGCATTGAGAAGGTGTGTGATTTTGAGGTCTAGTGTGCCCCAAATAAATGCTTAAAATCGTGTAAATATATTAACATCCCATGAATGTGGATTTACTAAAAAAGAGGAATAAATCTAAATTGGGGGGCCAAACTAAAAAATTGAGGAAACTATTGAATCCACACTTTATGTTTTATATTAGACATGACATAACATTTTTCAGGAAGATGCATTTTTTTGAAAAATTAATTATCGGTGTAAAATAAATAAGCTAATTTAATAAATTATTTCACTTTTTCATTTTTGAAGAAACTTTGGATTCCACTTTAAAAACATTGTTATGGGAATATTATAGGTTTATCAGAAAAACCATGTAATTTTTAGAGATTGTTGGAGAGATGTTTTTGGAAGTTCTATTGAAGAATGATACCTAGATCAATGATCGAAAACTGGTATGTAAAAAAATTAGCGGCTCTTTCCAATGACAAAGGACACAACTTTGTTCTTCATCAGTGAATAACCCAAATTGATGCAAGACATCTATTTAGTTTGGATTCTTTCTTCATTATTTATTTTAATAAAGAATAAGGTTAAATAAACCAACTAATTGATTCACCTATCAATCGTATTGTGGGATGTGTTTACCTAGAGCGATTTATTAGGTGAATTCTTTATGTTATTATTTTTTTCATTCATCATTCTAATAGAAACAAATGTAGGATAACTAAACACAATGGAGATCTATTCCACTTTGGTGTTTTTCTTGGTTTTCTCACATTATTCAATGGGAGTTCATCATTCGTGATTCATTTGACCAGTGGATTGAAAAAAAAACTGACAAATAAAATATTGTGCACTTGTTTCTAGGAATAATTTTTTGTTACCACAGTCTTGGACTCTATATGGAATTAGGTTTTGCAATGACAGTAGGAATAAGAAAATCAAAAAATATTGAATACCTCAGAGTTCAAGAATAGTGTGCGATAATGATGATGATAAAGGATAACTAATTCAAATATGAATCATATGACACGATTCTCAAGAGAGGTGATGAAAGGGATCAGACGAATTATATATATGCTTCTGGGAAAAAGACATGGTGGATTCGAGGGTATGATGAGTTGATGACAACATGGAGGTGAAACCCACAGGATTTTAGAATTCATACGGTGCATGGAATGTGTTCTAGAGGAACATTCTTTATGGGACCCCTTGTACATAGTCTATGGTTTATGTGATGGAATTAAATATCCTATGGTGTGTGAATCAGTCCCTAAATGTGTTCGTTAATATGGAAGCTCATTGTGTGCCTTAGAGGGTATATGGACATGGCTTCGATTATATGGGCACATGCATTTCGTGTACTCCAACTGTGAGATGACCATGCCAGGTGTACACCCACATAGTTGTGTATGTGGAAATGGTCAAAAGTACATGGGTTGGGACATGCCATGTGCTTTGACATAAACATGGTAATGGGATATGATACATGAGTAGGACGTGGTGCCAATGAGATATTCCATGTACTACTTTTACATGATTTTTACCCCTTTAAGGAAGGCTTCAAGAATTTTTCATCTTCATCTTAGAGAGTCTTTATTTGGGTGTATTCCCTATATCCATTAATTGAGGGTTTATATAGAATCATTTCATACACATAGGATAGTGACCCCTTTAGCATGACCTATTGGATAGAGTTGTTGGAATACTTCTGTAAGGCCATGACCTAGATCCTCTATCATCTTCTTTCCCTAGGTGGAGTTATTGGTATCATCCTGACCCACACAATGTGAGTAATTATTCTCAAAATAGGATTTTAATCAAGATTTTTTTATACCCCATGGAATGGGCTGTGATCCTTATTATTGTATTTTTCTCTTTAGACCACCAATATAATATTCTTATAGAGGGGCCTGATGAGTATTATATCTCATATGCACACCATCAGTTCAATATGACTAAAGGTGTATGTTCTCCAAGATTACATATTTATAGAATATAGGAGAACAATCCCTATGATGGAATTATGGTTGTGACTTGAAATTGGGAATGTGTTTCTTTATTTAATATATCAAGAAATTCTAGTTATTTGTTTCGTAAATATATTCCTATATAGATATTATAATTATTATTTTTGTTATCTTCTTAGTGATTTATTGGTTTCCTATTGGGTATTATTATACTTACCATTTCACATGGTCTTCCCGCATGTCTTGTGTCTTGTTTTGATGATCGACCATTTGACAGTGTCGAAGAGAGACCCGGACCATGAGGTTCATAGTGAGACTGATTGGCCCTAGCATGTTACTACAGTTATCATGCAAGCGGTCCCCATATTTTATTTGATGTTGGACTTGTTTTTAGACTATTTTTGGTGGTCTTTTATTCGGACCTGTTTATGTTCAATTACTTTTTCTCATACTTCATATTTGGGTTTCAGATGTATAAATTCATGAACTATCAATTCTTTTATATTAGAACATTTTATGGGATTAGTGATGTGTGGTTATGTACAAGTACTTTAGTTTAAGGCCTCCCACGGTAGTGATATGTCGTCCTTGTGCCAGTCACTATCCACTGGACTATTTGAGGAGGGAATAGGTGTCATGTAATGGGACCCTTTGGTATTGATCATGAAAAATGTAATTAAAGGATTCAGTTATACCAAAATACCAGAGTATGTTATATTGGATTGGGAAAAAATATTATGTGTTTTGGGTTTGACTTTTAGACCAGGGAATGTAGAGTTGGTGTGGTGATTGACATATCCATACACAAGGACAATAATAACCTTCATTTTGAATTGGTACATGAGAATACTAGTTGTAGTGAAATATATTGATACACGCATCATATATTAATGGGTTCTAGTTTCCATCTCCATCTTGAGATATCTCTCCAAATACTCTCATTTAGTGTGATAAGTGTCATGTACTCTATGTTGCCTCGGTGATGTGTTATAAATTGGATTCATCATCCATATCACAATGTTGACAACTTAGTGATGAGGCATTAATTTAAGATAATGTTCCAATGATGACACCTCTAGGTGGTGAACCAGTTATACCACCACTTTTTGGGAATTTCATGGTACCTCCAATACCAATAGATGAGGTGGGAAGGTTGAGATAACTTCATGAGTTTCAATGATAGTGGAAATTTTGGTTCCATGTCAAAGACTACCGAAAAATAATCTAAGAACTAGCTTGAGGTTTTGACATGTTTCTTCCAAATATTCAGGATACCCATAAATCAGATGGTGGTTCTTGAATCAGGACTTCCCTATGGATTTACAGGGTGATGTTGGAGTTTAGTGACCAAGTTTTACGATGAAGAAACTCTACCATTTTTAGAATTTGAGCTCGTTTCTAGAGTGGAGTTATCTCTTGAAATGTTTAGGGTTGTATGCATCCATGAGATCCTTATAAACCATCTGGGATGTACGATAGTGGAAGAGTATTCATTGAGTTTCACCAATCTCTCTTGGTACATGATGGATATAGTACAATATTAGATCACTAAGGCATATAACTTTGAGAAAGGACTACATAAAGATATCTGAGCCAGTGTTATACGAGTATGAATTAATACTTATGATCTAGTTCTTGAGTGATATTTTTTTTGAGTGATTCTAGGAATCTAATATGTAGACAATTGTTATTGACAGTGGGAAAACACGAACAGATACTTCGGCACTAGGGAGTCAATGTCAGTTACAAGGAACATGATGAGCATAGAGCTTCTAGAGATGGTCATAAGATAGAGGGTCTATAGTTCAAGGCTCATACCATATTTTCTTTTCATCACAGTTAATGTAATTTATACTCATGAGATGATATGATACATCTTATATGAGATTATCTGAAAATCCTTATGGCTAAAAGCGAGACAATTGATGGGCCACTGAGGAAGATGAAAGAGCTGTATAAGATAGGTCTATAGGGTGGTAGATGTGATTGAGGAACTAGGAGAGAAACTAGATGTGGTGGATGCATATCTTGTTACAACCATGACCCATCGGCGGTCCACATCATGCTCCAGAAGCTGAAGGATTGGGGCGGGTGTTTCTATAGGTGGTCGAGACATATAATCTAGAGGCTCTGGGGATGATACGAGTTATGATGTATATATATTTTATAACATAGATTTAAAACTTATAGAAGAAATTTATAGTCATTCTTTTCTATCAACTTATCTTGTTCACGACATAGATATTATGGTTGAGTCATTGCCCTGGCCGTTGTGCATGGAGACTCTGATAGGTGGTTACTCACCAATTACACACTTAGGCCAATAGTGTAACCCTAATCTTGGATGTGATAGTTCTTATTTGAATATCATTGTAGAAGGGATGATTCCTTATGATTTAATATTAGGTACGCATGTGTTATCTATGGTTCCTTCCTATATTGGTTGTTTCAGGAGGAGGATGTGGTGAGTTAGTTGCAATGGGATGAAGATTATCTTTATGGGTGAAAATGAAACCCATTCAACAGATGTTGGACTCATGAATTGGAGGGTTTGTCCAGTATCTAATTAGTAGGCTAGTATGATCCTTGGTGTAAGGTATGTTATGAATTTTTAGTTCGTTGAAGTGGTGGAAGAGTTTGAGGACATATTTCCTATGGATGTTCCATGATTACAACCAATCCAAAAGATAAGCTTCTACATTGATCTACACCCTCGGAAGACCCTACTATCTATTAAATCATTTCTTATGTCTCCCTCGGAGATTTGTGAGGTGATGATCTAGTTGGGGAACTTGTAGAGGAATAGATTTATTTCACCCAATGTTTCACCATGGGCAGCCCTACTATTGTTTACCAAGAGGCTAGATAGGAGCTGTAATGACTTGAACATTTTTAAATAAAAACCCCCTTGGGATTTAATTATATAAATCATTATAAATTATGTTTTTTAAAAAACATCCACTTAACTAGTGTTAAAATATCTTATTTAATTTAAAAGAGTGTAATGTATCATTACCATTGATAATATAGTCATCAAAAGATGATCATATTATTTTTTATGTATTGTTTTTTATCAAATCCAATTGACATTTTCAATTGAAGTGATGGATTCAAACTATAAATTTGTACCCTATGAATATTATTTATTACATAATAAAAGGGAGATATAATCATATGGATTCTACCTTTACAAATCCCAATATTAGATCCAATAACATAATAATGAGAGAAACCATTTATGGGAGAAGTCTAGACAAATCAAGATCATAACTGAAATCATGTATGTTGAACCACCCCATGAAAGTCTCACTATCGAACAACTTACTCATAGGTTGTTTTCATGTGTATTGATTGGATATGTATCAAGAACATAAAAATATTATTACATAAATTATTTTTTATATTATAAAAAATATGTTTTCATGATAATATTTTTATTATTGGGAAAAATCCATCAAGGCAACATTGACACATATTTGGGTTAATTGTGTTTGTTGACAAATATGGTTTCAATGGAAAATTTCTAATTTTGAGATATATTGTTGAAATACATGTTGAAAAAGAACCATGAAAAAGGAAGGGATGATATGGAGGAGGTAAAAAAGGATCATATACATCGTGGCACCATTTTGCAGTGTTTTCCATATTTTTGAATTCCAAAATTTGGGATTTGGATAGCATCACGAAATATGAAATTAAATTAATATCTCATCTAAATATGTAAAAGGAATGAGGTTTAGGAAGATGGGATTCATGAATTGTTTTTTGGGAAGGATCAATAAATGCTGACAGCCCTACCACAAACTGATCGAATTTTGGCGTTTTAAACTGCTGCTATATAGTTCTACGATGGTTTTAAAAAACCGTCGCTAAAATTAGGGTCGGCTGTCAACACATGGTTGTTTCTTTGATTTAGTGGTATATTTTGTAATGTGTCCTTGATGTTTTATTTAGCAGAGGTTTTATTGATTTTAGAG
Source organism: Viscum album (assembly GCA_963277665.1). Taxonomy (NCBI): domain Eukaryota; kingdom Viridiplantae; phylum Streptophyta; class Magnoliopsida; order Santalales; family Viscaceae; genus Viscum; species Viscum album. The sequence continues at coordinate 1,037,804,220 of OY728123.1, read as the reverse complement.
GTGGATATCACTTAAAAAAATAACTGGGATTTAGCGATAGTTTTCCACCGCCACTAATACAGATAAAACTATGACTAAGAAAAATTTAATAATATTTAGCGGTGGTTTTAACTGCCTCCCAAATAAAAATAAAATTATATAACAATGGTTTAAACCACACTGAAAAAAATCTATATCTGGCAGTGTTTTAAACTACTCTTATATCAGGAATTAAAAAAACAACCTGCAGGTTATGCGACCCCAGAACTTATAGCCAGAGCAACAAAAGTGTGACATCAAATATTTTACCTGATCATAAAATATATCATAAACGTAGATGTAAAACAAAATGTTAAAACTAAATAATAAAATTATATTGATTCAATCCAAAACATAAATAGTCGAAACATTGACCATGGAAAACAACACATTGAAAGAAATATTACATTTCTAAATACATTGAAAGAATCAAACAAAACACAACACATTAAATGAATAAACCTATATATAAAATAGAAACAAGAAACTAAACATATTATATGACCATATATAAATCTGAATCTCTATGGAAAGTTGAAATACATCTTATAGTCACATGGTTTTACAACACAAACATAGGGAACCCTTTCTCTGAATCCCATCTAAAATACAATAGAAAGATATAAAATACCCACATTGGATGTACTAATACAATAACAAACACTCTCCACTAATAATTTCCCATTGACGAACTCTGCTCATCACCCTCTTCATATCCATCTCTACTTCCTGCTACTGACACCTTTAAGATAATTAAACTGAAAATTAAACAATTTTGTATATTGATATTTTAACATAAAATCAATAATTTTTATTGAACTAAATGATTTTGAATATGTGTTGTTTACCATCTCAACACTAGTCATCACTTGAAATCCCTATATATACCCCAAAGACCTTAGATGGTAATAGTCCCAAACCCATCCATGCACATGACTAGAATGATCCTTCCCAATGACATTACCAACTAGGTCATCCTATGAGACATAGTAGTCTTGTGTGGGATTGACATCCCATAGTTACCTATAAAGAGAATATCCGTCATTTTAGAAGAAATATATATTAAAATAGTGATAAATAATAATAATTTTTTATTTTGAAAAATGAATTCATAACCCAACATCTTTGGAAAAATCATTAACAAAACTCCCATCATATTTTTTACGAACATTAAACTACACTTTTGTTCGAGATGCTTGGTCACCTAAACATGGTGAATTATTTAAAAAAAGATAAATCAACAATTTTATATATTCAATAGATAACATTGTATAATAAATATTTAAACTAATGAAAATATTACCAGAGTCGATCGGCATATTGAAAAACTAGTTGACCCCCCACAATGTTATTATAACTCTTCCTTGAAATTATTGTCATTTAATCATATAAAATTAAGTTGAGAACATATATTTTGAAAAATTCATGCAGAAAAAAATAAATTATAACTGATTCATATTACTAAAAAAATGCATAAAAATGATAATGACAAAATACACAAATGACATAAGTGGTTGATAAATGAACTGATAACTTCACATACAATCATTTTCTCCTTCAGTAATATCGATTTCATACTACATAATTACTTTATATACTTTATCCACTCTTTCAAGATTAATATTTTAAATATTATAATGGAAAACTAAGTCTTCTTTTTTTCTTTTTATGGTATTCAATGTCCGAGTTCAAATCTTCCACTTCATCACCCATATCATAAAATTCTCTTTGTTTTACATGAGTAACTACACTCCACCTTTCATCTGTGACATTTTACACATAATATACCATTTTCTATTATGATGAAAATATATAGATATCATGTAGCTCATGGTCACCAACATCCATCAAGCAAGATAATCTCATAGAAGTAAATTTGAAGGAATATATTTTAACCCATGATAATACCCACGAAATTTCATTTGAATAAAAACAACTGAATGTTTTTTGTGGTAGTTTAATTTGATAATATATATCAATTTTACATAGTACCCCACATAAGAATACGTAAATATGACACTATTTTGTGATTGAAAACCCTCTTCTTGATCAACTATTTGGAATCTAAATCCATTCATGTTACAAGAATTGAACATTGTAGCTTAATTTAGAGGACCTCGAGTAAGAAACTTCAAATCATCTGACAACTCTGCTCGAGTATCTATATTCATAATCTTAAAAAATTATTATACGTTATTAAATTTTAAAAAATATATTTATCAACATAATATCCATATTTATTGTAATATTTATGATAGCACAAATTGTGCAAACCATTCTACAATATCTTTATTAACATATTTTTGTTATATGTTTCACATTTCATGTTCATCCTCTCATTTGTATCTTTGTTTGTATCCTACCATATTTAATAAATGGATCTACAATTTTACTATTTAGTAGAAAAGATCTATATTTCTGTAATAATTACATTTCTATTAGTGTAAAATTTGAGCTCCTCCCAACTGATCGGCCAATATCAAGAATGATTTTTGATTACCCAGGTATTTAAGGTTGAGTCGATGTGTCATCAACACATCCAACATGATTGAATATTGTCTCAATATTGTCCATGTATCTAGAAAAAAAGGTAAGACACACCTATTCTAAATAGCCTTTCAAAATTGACCCATTAGGTTGATCATTATTTTTCACATACGATTTGAAATTCCCAAGATATCTGTGAAATAAAATAAAAAATATAATTATGTATTTAATGAAGTTCCATGAATTGTTTACTAAAATAATAAACATTTAATAAAGTAAATCTCAATTGGATACATCCATCAATAATGTATGGGGCCACCTAATTAAGATTCCCTAACCAAATTCATAGTTAAATTCATCATAATAGTAAAAAAATATGGAAGAAAGATCATCTCCATTGCAGAAAGTGCCAATAAAAATATCTCATGAAGGTTGTCATGTTGAAATGGAAATGTATTTTTCTAACCTAGATGTCTAAAAAATCTGTAGAATTGGATTACAATAGATATAACCATTTTCAATAATAATTTACACAATTCCGATTAATGTAACTGTTGTATCAGAATATGTGAATCGTGGAATTTCCATCCATGTTTCCTATCATTCATTAATTCAACACACCTTGATATGTAACTTAAATACCAATAAATTATTTCACATGTTATAAATTTCAATGGAATGTATCATTATCCATATTTATCATTGAAAATATTTTTGGATCATAATTTACATTCTCATCTGGCCATAGATCATGCTTTATGTTCATTACTTGTAAGTATTTCCGAGCATTGAGATGATCCGTCGACTTTCTATGCTCATTATGAAATATGAATATCAGATTTTGACAAATATTCTTCTCAATATACATAAAATCAATATTATTCTACAAAAAATTAAATTTCTAATATATAAGATTGAAGAATATACTTTTTTTCTTCCATTGTTGCGTTCTGATTTCACTAGACGATGCACTATGAACTTGTCTCACACTATAATTCAAATATTGCACCTTCCCCAATTCAGTTTCAAAATTTCCAATTTGTGTCAATATTTTAAAACATGTTAACATCTTTGGTTGTGTTTTACGATCAATGAAACCATTGATTTTGGACATGTTCAGCCAAAATTTTTGATAGGCATCGAGAAATATCCGATAACACAAGAAGTTCCATTTTCTATTGTGAATTAGCTGCTCGGGCTCAAAATAAATGTTACAAATTGGACATGAAAAACCCGTGTATCTTTTCCAACTAGAGAAATTCCCAAGTCTATGGTAGTCACTAATGGTCCACATTGGAGCATCTTGCATTTTGAACATTGTTCTAAATGATGAATCTTGTATCTCAACACTGTTGCTCCATAACTACTCTAATTATTCAATTAAGGGCTGCAAGTATACATCAATATAATTTTTATTCATTTTTTCTATGAATAATCATCAAAATGATAAAATGATGTTTTTTCATATGCACCCACAATGTTTGACTGTAATGGATAAAAAAACCGACTAAATGCTATAACTGTTACTCAAATTCCCTAATGGGTTTAATCTAGTAGAAACCAATCCCAATAAACAATTCCTAGGATCAATTTAGAAATATGGATTTAATGAATCATATGTCATACATGATTTTGAATCACTTGGATGTTGCATTAACCCATCATTGATATTATCTACATAATTACACATCATGTGTTCAACAGTTTTTGATGACATGAATAATCTTTGCAGATGAGGTTTTAATGTAATGTAACGCAAAACCATTGTAGGTTTGTTCATTTAATTTTTCTTCATGTTATTATTTTGATTCAAACTTCCAACATCACCCAAATACTTCCATCTAGAGGAAGAAAAATTCTTGCAATCATGTCTTTTTGAATAATCTCCCCAATAAAGAATACAACCATTGGGATAGAAATGATTTTTTGTATAATTAAGACCAATCTTGTTAACATTTTTTTTCATATCATAAAAATATTCCCCGATATTTTCTTTTAAAATTGCATCACCCAAAAATACCAATATCATGGACATCTCCTTTTTGGTAATTCCACATATGTTTTTGATATCGTACAACTTCTACAAAAATAAATTTTTTTCAATATTTCAAACTTCCACCATAAAACTCTTCATTTCCATAATAAACTAAACCATGAAACACTTCAATATACTCAATGATGTTTTCTCTTAAATTTTTCTCCACACAATCAAGAGGAGGATGTAATTATATGTTTTAATCTCGATCTGGTTGCCCTATAGTCTCAAAAACATCACATGTCATGCTGCTATTTTTAATACCCTCAACTGGTTGTTCTGGTATATTTTGATGTTGGTGTTGGTGTCTTGAAATGTTCAATGCATCATTTATAATTTTTTTCAATTTATTTTCCATTATCGACAATGTTGGGATCTCATTCTATGGATTGAAATCCATTCTCAACCTTTTTTAATGTTTCATTCTCAAGGCCAAATTCAAGTCAAATAATGAGAAGATCATTGCTTCAATATAAAGTGTTCATAAACTTCATCTCTCTTCAACCATCTTCTAAATATAGATTTCAGACATGGTCATATTATTTTCACATCAATAGATTGATTTGAAATTAAAAAATATAAACACTCCTCCAAACCCTTATCATAATAACATGTGTTCCCCAGTAATGTGATCCATACATTATCCACATATATCAAAATGTGCCAACACATTATGAAAAAAAAATTAACACACATTACTATTACTAAATAGGAAAGGATATTCTCATATACTAGATGAAAAATATGAATATGTTAGATAAAAATACACTACCTTTTAAATGTACCTACAACCATATGTGAAATAAGAAATACAGAAACTCCAAAAAAAACTATTTGGATTACTAGAATATGTCGATGAAGAAATTGTTGTAGAGTAGTGAACTTCGACACTTCATTAATTGATATAAATAAGGAAATATAGGGAAACTATAAATGCCTCAACAAATAAGTATAATGAATCCTTGAAGTTCTAAATATCTTTATTATTCTTTATTCCCTTCATTTCTTAGATTCTATTTATATAAAAAATACAAATGGATAACATTATTTATAAATCTATTGAATCTTCTACACATTGGTGTTTCCTAATTCAAAATCATACTTTTAAATCCCTGGAAACATGAAATCTAAAGAATATAATATCAATATAAAATTAATATCACAATCAATAAATAAGGTTAATAACACATTTTCATAAACCAAGAACATCCTTTTTAGGTAAGGAAAATGCTTTAGCCATAGAGTACCCACTATTATAAACCAATTTAGTTGAAAACATTATGTGCAATTCCTTTATTTTAGAGAACACCGTCATAGTAATTTTATCAAACATGAAACATGCATATAATTACATTTGAAATTAAAATACTGTGTCATTATAAATTCTATTGATTTTTCCATAAGGAAGACATGGGAAAGTAGTGTTTTCCTTGAAAAATCCATTACAAGTATCTTATAAATTAGTTTTTTAGTTAATAAACATAAGTTTAAAAGACAATCATTAAAATAACTCCCAAATAAAAGGATATGTAGGGAGACATATAAGTCAATGAAATAAATCACATCACCTTCAATGAGTAATAGAATATAAGGTCATAGGCAGAACTTCAGAATACCTAGAAAAAAACCCCATTTATGACATCACTAGACACAAGGTTCAAACACCATGGCTACTATGTTTAGAGAAGAGGTGATTACCATAGAATAAATAAAGATAAAAAGGAAGGATAAGAGTGGAGAGACCCTCACCTTAGGATTTAAAAGATAATACCCAAATAAATCACCTCGATTATAGTATGGATGGATAAGAGAGGGTGTGTGTTAGTAGGGGTAGGTCTCTTGAACATCATATTCAAAGAGGGGAATGACAATATGAATAAAATAATTAAAAAAATAAAAACAATAAAAAAATAAAAACAATTCCTCTTTTTGAGAAGGTTTCATTGTTTACCTACATAGTGTACTTTAATGGTTTACAAAACCATTTGGAAACCTTGCATCTTGGAAATGTATCAAATTGCTTATATTTTTCATCCCAAAACACATTAAATAGAATATAATATATAATATAATAAATTTATAAACATAAAAGTGAGAATAGGATGTTACGACAAGTGGTGTAATCCCCTGGTGATTTTTATACTCACACCCTATAGAAAACTTTATGGTGTATATTGATTTTGTATTATTTTACTCGATTTAAGGAAAGGATCCTATATGAAGTAGGGGTTTATTTAACTTTTTTGGATTTTGAGGTGGTGGATAGGTGGTAGATACCCCTTATCCACACAGTGATGAGTTACTATGGTTCATGTTTTGGTTATTTTTCCTAATTTATTTTGGTATCTCATGTATATTCAAACTAATAGGCTTACATAAAATTATTTCATTTCTTTTAGAATTATTTATTTACATATTGTTTTATATTTTAATTTTACTTGTAGTTTGCATTTGGTTTTGAGATTCTATGCCATGTATGGTTATAATTTATTTCAATAACTTTTACAATTTATTAATGAACCACCCATTTAATTCAAGGGTATTCTGAATTTTGTGGTGTAACCCACATTTCATGTATTATATTTTATTAGGTGAAGTCTTTCCCAATAGAGTATGTTTGATTCTCTAAAATTAATTTATATCATTTCGTGATAAAGAATTAACTTTTGGCCTTGTAGTTCAATGAATAATGGATTTGGAGGGGGAGGTTGGGATTGATTATTACACATGGGATATTGAAACTTCTTCCATTCTCCCTCTCTATCACATGAACTTCCGTTATAGTTATCCACTTTAAACTTATTATCAAATACTCCATGATCATTGACTATTCAATAAATCTATTTATATCTTTCTAGTATAACATGAGACTCCATTATAAATATTTACCGCCTAGATTTTTACATTATTATAATGACATGAATTTAATCTATTACAAAATCTATCAAAATTACACTCTAGATCAATGAATAATAAAAAATCCTACCTTTATAAATGTGTAATGTTTACTCCATATATCTTAGTGGATACATTATTCTTCTATTATAGTTCAAGGAATTTTCATCTCATCTTGATTTTTACAATTTGAGGGAAGTATTTCTCAAGGAACAACCTAATGAAATCACACCATAATATTGATTAAATGTCTTATTCATTATTTATATTATTTATTAATGCACACCATTGATCAAAATTTACCCCATGATGATAAATTGTTTAAAAAACATTCTATTTATCATAGTGTTCCCCTATATTAAATATCTTTTCCAATGTTGATACACACCATTAAACTATAAGTGGATCCATGGGACCCAAAAATAAAATAGGTCATTTCCTTAGGTTAATGCCATGATGTTGTAAGAAATTACACATGGTTATGTTTATTATCCATAACTTTAGTCATTGTGTTAATACAACCACGAAGTTTTCTATATTAGCACCCATGAAGTTTTTTGTACATATGGATAATCATCACATTGACTATTGTATCCACCTCATCGGGAATTTCTATTACTGCATATCTTTCCTCCATCCAAAATATAAATTTAAAAAAAATAGGTTGAAATTAATAAAAATAATTTTGAGTATAAAATTATATCCCCATACACTTATGCTAGCTCAGTAGAACAATAGGTTTTCTCTAAGGGTTTTCATCCCGATTAGCAAATTTTACTGGGTGATATGATATATAATAATTTGAAGGGGTTTGAATTAAGATAAATAAGTCTATATATTTACCTTTACAAATAAAAATATTTAACCGGATAAACTCATGAACTCCATGACATTAGAAACTATCAGTTACCCATTTACAAAAAAACAAACATGAACACAAGGCACCGATGTTTTTTAAAAGGTTAACATCTAATGTGAGTGAATTTTTTCTTACTATTACCATTATAATTATATGACATATATGGATCAGTAATGTAATTAATTTATTACATTAGGGTATGAATCATCCTTTTCCTAAATCCATTCCCTAATAAAAATGTCTCTTTACTTTCTTTAAATTAGATCAATCTGGTTTACAATGGTGTCCAAATTAGAAATAAAAATACCCTTCATGATCTCTAGAATGATTCATCAAAAAGATATATCTTCAATTTTATCCTTAAAATATTTAAAATAAATTCATTCTCCATCCATATTTAATAATTTTATGTACAAATGATTTAATAAAAAATTTTAAAGTTCAGGTCGTACTTAATTCCTCCTAAAACACTATTCCTAAAATCATTTCCTCCTTTTTAAATCCCAAAGACCATGTTGATATTTAACAATATTAAAAATTATATAGTCTATGAAAATCAGTAACAAAATAATCTCTATATTTGAATCGATTCAAAATGATAATCTTGATATCATATAGTTTTTTCATCATAATTAGCGTTGAAACTCGTCGTTTTTGAATCTCTAGAACTATGAAAAAAGGATCATCAATGATATTAGTTGAATATAAATTTTTATATAACCTCAAAAATCACCATCATGAATCCAAAAATCATACAATAGAGGGCGGGCTCAGTAATGGTAGTGAGAAGTGGTGAGGTTCAGGATTGGCGGCGAGGCGTGGCAAAGAGCGGTGATGATCGAGAGCAGCAATGATGCTCGGGACCGATAGAAATGCATGGAGGTGAGGTGCGGAGAGGGTAGGGCTATGGGGGGTCATGGGGGTCGGGGAGTTCGAGTATTGGGGGAGAATTTTTGGTATTTGGAAAAGGATGAATGTTTTAGAAGTGGTTTAAAAAACCGCCACTAAATTATTTTAAAAATCTTTTAGCGGTGGTTTATTAAACATCTACTAAACACTGATTTTTGTGTGGTGTAGTGGTATCCATGAATACGGTGTGCATTAAAAATAGTGAAGGTGAGGATCATCATTAGTGGAACATCGTGGAAGCATGAGGGTTCGATAGAAATATCAACAATTAAAATGATAATTTTGAATGGTAAATATCTGTGGAGCTTTGCAACAATGGGAGCATCACAACAGAAAAGTGGTAGCATTGTGAAGTGGAGATGACGTGGATGAAATGTTATGGAATTAGAAGAAAGGAATATATATTTCCGTCTTCCCCCTTCATAAGATCAAGCAAGTCATAATGAAAATCCCATGGCTCATGTTTTTTGAATGTGGTTCGTGAAGGTGGTTATGGAAAGGAACTTCGCGAAGGCTATTACGTCCAACCAAATGTTCTGTGCATTGTTAAAGTGTAGGAATTTGAAAAGGAGATAAAAATATGAATGAAATTTGGGATCATAGAAAAGACTTTTTTCTACATTAATTGTACTTTTAGGTTCATTAAATAAGGAAGATCACATAAGTTATTTGAGCTTCTTGACATAGAGAGAAACACGAAGGAAGTGTGCATCACAAAAAGTGTTTAAAAGGAATTTCCTAGAAAATAAGTGGTAAAGTGGTATTCATTATATTGATAAAATTGAAACATATTGATATACTAAATGATTTTTAAAACACATTGGTAAAAGGGATCAATGTTGAATCTTCTAAAGAATCAGTCGGCAGACATCAGTTGAGAGAGTAGTGAGCTTTCATTTTGTGATTGCTTATCAACTAGGAAGAATAGTGAGACCACTCTAAACCTTGTAAACATAAGTTAAATTTTATTATATTTGGTACATAAACATATTTTCCATGTATTCCCATTGGACATAGGCTAGTGATGGCGAACAAAGTAAATTTTTTGAGTCTTGTGGATGTTTATGTTTTAGTCCTTACATTTCTTCAGGAATGAGAGAAAAGTGATTTTTTTAACAATGAAACAAGATCCAAAGGGGATGTTGTTTTAATATTTCATGCCCTGATTCACCATGCCCCCATCATGGGGTATTTACCCTAGGTGGACCTAATAATTGGAATCAAAGTCAATGGTTAACTTCCATGTTTCTCTTAATGGAGTTTTTCAATCACAAAGGGGTTATGATCATTGGTGGTAACATTTTTCAATTATGGAAGAATCAGAAGCATCAGTACTTTCAAACATTTGGAATGGAAGTTGTTACATTGGAGATGCTTGGAATATTAGCCATTATTGACAGTGGTGATTTTTCAGAAGCTGAAAAAATAGAATTGGATTATGAAGAAAAAGGATTCAATGATTTAGGTTTATCTATAACTTATGAAATATATATGATGTTGAATCATGTAAAACATCACATGCATGTGGAAAAAGAAATTTAATATATATGAAGTTGATTCAATGGTTAAATAGAAAAATCTGCGATTTTGTGGAATAAGTATGGTTATTTGAGAATAAAATCAACTGATTTTTTTGATGCATAATTTATTAGGGTGAGTGTTGTTGTGGAAGACATGTGTGGTCATAGTGAACTTAATAAAGAATGTAAAGATCGGCATGAACATCATGAAAATACTTCCACCTCTGTTCCATCCAAAAGTGTCTGTAATGGAGGACAATGATCCAAAGGAGATGACATTGGATAGTTTTCACAATACTCTAGTGGCATATGAGATGAGAAGTTAGGGAATTGAGTCTATGGAAAATGGAATTACAATGAAGAGGAATTCAAGGCCATAATGAATCTCACTATTAAAAATTTCTTATAAGAAGAGGAGACCGATGAGGTGATTTCATTCCTTTAATCAAATCTAAAATGAGGAAAAATAGAGTTTAAATGGAAACATCCACTAGTATTATTTCAATGGGGAATATTTGTACATATTATAGAAAGGTTTCCTATGATGTTCCTAGAAGATGATTAAGATGAAGATGAAATCCCAATGAAGTATTTTTATTCCTAAGAGATAGGAAAGGGAAATTTTAAGAAACATTTCTTCAAGTAGAAGGATCTTCTTTCACAGGAATGTGAAAGTTTAGATGAATCTGAGTTTGATGAGATAGATAACTATAAGGACCATGGAGAAAATTCTATAGTGGAAGTCATAGTTACCACCCTTAAAAGTTAATAATATGAAAATGTTGAAGAAGAATATGATGGAAGAATTCATCAGCATGCTGAACTAAAGGATTCTCAAGAGGAGATAGATGTATAGAGATCCAAAATTAAAAAAGTTAATAAAGTGGTTCATTATGGACTAATATATTTTTAGTAGCATGAACAATACAATTTGGTGATGATGGAAGAAATTGAGAAACTTAAGTCTTCAATGGTAAATATATGAGAAAGGTTTATTGAGTATAAGCTCAAAATCAAATAATAGAAAATTTAAATTGACATTTTGACTAATTATTGGATGGATAAAAAAAATTCATCGAAGACACTGAAGAGGAAGTTTTCAGTCTATGATGAAAAGTTGAAGATCGTGAAAAAATCGTTACTCCCAATATGTCATCAGCAAAGTAGAACACATGGAAGATGGAAAAGTATAAAGTGAATCATTGAGGTCCTATAGAACATAATAAATATTCAAATATAAGGGATAATTCTTGTATGGGGCTTGATCAAAAACAAAAATCATTCATGGTTGAATTCAGACCCCAAAAAACAAAAAAAGATATTGAAAATTGATTTGGGTATGATGTAGAATCACAAGATTTATAGAACCTAAGGGGAAACTAGTAGTCAAAAATTGGAACAAAGTAATTTACCCTACATTAGGTGTTATTGATGTGGAAGGATGGGACATTCACAAAATATCACTTAGTTTCCAAGTGACCCGATGGGAATAAGAAATTTTTTAGAAGCCAAATAATGCTCAATACTCTTGAATATATATCGAATGAAATTGTTTTTGGTATGGATGATTTTGGCACATATGTAGATATTTTACATCAACCATTTAGGGGAATGTTCCCAAGCTGAATAAAAGTGGTTGCAAGTAGAAAATCATTGAACCAATAGGTGAAATGAAAATGAAAAATTTATTTGGAGCTCTTCAACTTGATTCCAGTCCATTATACACTGAAAAAAATAAAAATAGGAAATATATAAAATGGATGAATTGAAAAACATTTATTGGAAAGAAAAGAGATGAGAAACCAGTGGTTTCATAAATGGACCTTTAATCAATAGACCATTCTGCAGTATGGATCCTTCATAGTGGTTCCACATCCCATATGAAATTAAATAAGGATCTTGTTAAAAAAATAATATATGATATATAATGTGTTTTCAAAATTATAAATGATGAAGGATTTAATATAATTGGCTTGGGAAATGATAGGTTTGGGGGAAAGGAAATTTGATATGCTTATGTCTTAGTAGTAGAAGGTCCCAGTCAGAAATTGTTTAGTGTATGTCAACTATGTAACATAGGTCACTCTATAAAATTAACCAAGAATATTTGTATCCTTAAAGGATTTTATGGTAAAATTTTTCTATAGGGAGAAATAATAATGGGGAATATCTAACTTTTTACTATATAAGAAGATATCTGCTTTTTGTTGAGAGAGGAAAAAACAATCTATGGAATAAATGAATTTCTTATCTATGTCAACAATCCATAGAAGATCATGTAAAATGCGATTATGATCAATACCTCTCTATGATATCATGTGATCATACTCATACATTCAATTCATGTCAAAAAGGGATGATCATCTGAAACATGTACATAGAAAAAGAACGAAATCAACTAGAGTGCTGGAGTTGGTGCATGAAGATGTATATGGACATATTTCACCAAGATCCATCGACAAGAAGAGTTATTAAATCTTTTTCATTAATCATTTTATAAGGATGGCATGGTTATTTTTCATTTCCAATATTCCTGATGTGTTCAGTTACATTAAATATTTTCATAGGGAATCTTAATGGATTCTTGGATAGAAAATTACAATGTCCCGTATGGATAATAGAATGGAATTCACAAATAGTCAAGTGGAAGACTATCTCAACAAACCTTAGATAATGCATCGAGTTTCTTCAGTAAGAAATCCTAAATATAATGCAGTGGTAGAGTGGGGATATAATATTATCATCAACATGGACATAATGGTGTATGTTCATAAAGACCTACCATAGAAATGTTGGAAGGATGTTGTCTTGTCATTGGTCTACATTTCTAATAGGGAACTGTTGTGTCTGAATGAATTAAAGTCTTCTTATGAGATGTGGAATGGTAGGATGCCAATATTAAAATACATTAGAATCATTAGAAGTAAGTGCATTATTATCAAAAAATAAATATAGAAGAAATTTGAGTCATGTGCTTATGAGGGGTTATTAATTAGATAGTCATGAAAAATAAAAGAATATAAATCCTTTAATAAGATGATGGGAAAAGTAGGTGAGAGAAATTATGTCACTATATTGTAAAATGAAGAGAAAAATCAAAGACATAGTGAAAAATGTCTTGATGAATGTCATGAAGAATTAAGAAAAATAGGGGGAGCAGAAGTGGCAGATGTTGACACAGATGAAGATACTGATAATGAGAAAAATGAATTCAAGTCTGTATATACAAGAAATCTAATAGTCAATATGAGATTGAAATTCAAAATATCATTGGGGATGAGATAGTTGCAATTTATTCATGATGAATAAAGTCATATCAGAAGGCATCATTCCTATCTTAGGTAATGCCTCTGTGTTTTTTCGATGCATCTTGAGATGAAAATGGGTTCAGGTTATAAATGAAGTGGTAGACCAGATTGATAAGAATCATAAATGGGATATTTTTTCAAGGCCAATGGATAAAAATTTCATCAGGACTAAATGGGTATTCCACAATAATATGAATGAATATGAAACTATTATTTGAAACAAAGAACAACTAGTATACAATTGGTACTCACAGATATAGGGTATTGATTTTGATGATACATTTTCACCTATTTCACGGCTAGATACAATCAAATTTTTCTTGTCCATAAAAGAGCATAGAAAATTCCATATTTTCCAGATTGAATTCAAGTATGAATTTTTGTATGGGGTTTTGGATTTAGGAGTCTATATTGACTATCTGGATGTTTTTCTCATTCATGAAGATGAGAGAAGAATTTTTCATTTGGAAAAGTTGATTTATGGTTTAAAATAAGAACAAAGAACATGGAATTATAGAGTATATCAGTTTTTGAAGAGGCTCTATTTTTAGCTTGGTGGTGTTGATTACAATATATATTTCAAATGTTATAGTCATCAAAGGATAATGGTGTCGGTATATGTTGATGACATAATATTTGGTGGATCAGTTGAATCAAAATTTAGATAGTTTCCCAAATTCATTAAATGTGAGTTTGAAATATCAATGATTGGTCAATTGATGTTTTTACTTGGATTATAGGTGACATAATGAAATACTGGAACATTCATTTCAAAATCAAAATATTCCATATAGATGTTGAGAAGAAGGGAAATGGATAATTCCAAGGAGACGAAAACTCTAGTTTCCACCATGATGAAACTATCAAAAGGTGATGAAAGTAGAGCAGTCAATGATACAGAATACAAACTGATATTTCGAAGTCTATTGTACATAATAGAAACACAACCAATTTTTTTCACATGCTATGTAGTAAGGTATCAATGTAGTCACAAATAAATCCACATGCATGCAGTGAATAAAATAAATCAGTATATCAAGGGCACTGTAGAATTTAGTTTGATGTATAATTACAAATATGAGCCAGAGTTATTGCATTATAGAGATGCATATTGGTCATGTTCAGTAGATGATAAGAAATCAATGTCTGATGGTGCATTCTATCATGGTGGATTGTAAATTTATTTGGTAAGAAAGAAAAAATATTTATTTTCATTAAGAAAATAGAAGCTAAATAGTTGGAGGTAACTCAATCATGCATGAAGTTATTGTGGATAAAGTCTTAGCCTGATGACATGGAAGTTCAAGTTAAGTCTCTGATAAGTATCTAATGAGATAATTCATGTTATATAAATGTCACTAAAAATACCATACTTCAATCATGGAAAAATAAAATTGAAATAAATTCTCATTTTATCATATATAATGTAGAGAAATGGTTTCTGATGTTGGAGTATGTTCATATAGAAACATAGGTTGTAGATATTATGACAAAGGCCTTACCCATTGAAGCATTTGAAGGTCGTCGACTGGATCTGGGAGTTTAGTTGCCTCCCGGCACTAGAAAAGGATTAGAAGTGGGACCACCAATCCCAGAGGTATGGAGTGTTATTCCCTAATGTACTGATATTTTTTCTTCACCCTATTGTAAACCACAATGAAGTGACCGTAGAGTTCACTGATGAAGTGACCTTTAGATTCGTTGATAAAGGGATAGAAATTATGGTTATTTAAAGGAATAAATTTATTAGTCAAGACACAAGGAGAATCCGAATGGTGGGGAAACAAGATAAGGGGAGAAATAATATAGGGTGCGTAATAAATCTGATGTTTCTAGAAGAGATTGATCAAAGGATATATATCACGACAAATGAGGATTGTGATGATAGAAGAAGAGTGTTTTTGGAATGGAATGAAGTGATTCATTTATGAACATTTTATTATCCTCTTTTTTCTCATCACGAGCATGGATCATTTGGTCTTAGTGTATTTGTTGAGTAAATATGTGATTTCTATCTAAATAACAAGAGGAGTATGGTGGTAGTAGATGGAAGAAGCTGTAATGATGTATGAGAATGATTACAATTTTCATTTATTAAATTTTCAACAAACCCAACAGGGGAGATTGACTAGAGGAAATACCTTAATGTAACATTAATTAATTTTTAGTTTAATTATGTATGTTGACAAAGAGGCTTTCTAAGGACAATATTTGAGTTTTAGAGATATGTTTTGATAATCGATGTTGACAAAGATACCTAATAAAGTAGTGGATGATCTGGAGGTGGTAAAAAATGAGCATATACAAGGTGGCGTCATTTTCTAGTGTTTTTTTTTCCTATGGAAATGGGGATGACCTTTTTTATTTAAGGTTCAAACATTCCAATCGGTTTATAACGGTTTTATTCGTAGAACCGGAAACATCCAATGATTCTATATCTATTTGGACCTACTTTCCAATGATTGGTGGTCATTAGTTGTAGAACAATGAGGCTTAAGAATTTTCATTGGTCGAGAGGATGTGAGGTTGGACCCAGCACACCTTTTTTGGGGGAATTATTGTATACTCTAGGACTCTCTATATAGATTTGAGTTTTATTCGTGAATCCTTATTAAATTACCAAGTATAAAAATGAGCATTTCTTTAGTTCTGGGAATCAATGATTAATATGTAGGAGATTTAGAGAATCTTTTATATGTATTTGAGGTTATTCATCAATAGAGAATCATCCATATGATAAATTAATTATTCATAGTCCATGGTATCCTTCCATACATTATATAGAAATATCTTGGTAATTATGCTGACCATACTGGTTTTAAAGCCACTCATTAGGGCACTTGATGTTTATTGTCATTCAGAAGGAGATGGATTA
The DNA here is from genome assembly GCA_963277665.1 of Viscum album. Lineage (NCBI taxonomy): Eukaryota > Viridiplantae > Streptophyta > Magnoliopsida > Santalales > Viscaceae > Viscum > Viscum album. The sequence continues at coordinate 1,037,787,314 of OY728123.1, read as the reverse complement.
TTTCAGAATTGGTATCATACCCGCAGATGGGATTCCTACGTATCCTTATTAGAGAAGGAATCATAACCCATGTAGTTCGAGTGAGGATGTTTGAGGTTTATGCATGATTGATGAATCAAAGAAATGTGTCATAATTACTATTACGCTCTAAGCTCACGTGAGCCATGCTCGGTGTGAGAAACAAAAGGTATTAGTAAAACATGATGATTATTCCACGAAAGATGCAATCATAAGAAATGATGTGGGGCTTATGTATGTATGACTGCCCAGATAGATGAAGATTGGGACTTATATCGGAGAAGAAGCCCGAGAACAAAGTCCATAAAAGTATATGTGCTTTATGAAGATTTGGATACTTAACTTAGGACTTAATCCTGAGGATGAGGCCCAAATTAAAGGGGACTTATGATTGGGTTTTATTCCTGAGAAGGAAGCAAAAAATAAAGAGAAATTAAGACTGGGGCTTACTCCTAAAGTGGAGGCCCTGGTTAAGGGGAATTTAGAATTTGGGGCTTTCTCCTAAAGAGGGTGCCCGGATTAAAGATCTTGTGATTGAGGCTTACTCCTGAGAAGGATGCCCAAATTAAGGAAACATGATGACTGGGGCGTACTCTTGAAAAGGAGGCCCATGTTAAAAGGACTTGAGACTTTGGGGCTTACTCCTTAGAAGGAGGCCCAAATTAGGGAACTTGGACTGGGGCATACTCCTGAGGAGGATTCCCAAATTAGGGAACTTGGGCCTTATTCCTAATGAGGGTGACCATATTAAAGATCCTCTCATATTAAAGGATGAGGTTGAATGAAATATTTAACCTTAGTTACATAATGATATTTAAATCACTAGATTTTGAGAGATGTTCCACAGAATCCCTTTTAGATATTGAATCCAACAAAGGAACCATGCCAAAAAATGGCCTTGAAGAGGGTTTTGAAGGCTAAATCTTGAATAAGAGAGCTAGATTTGAAGAAAAGAATTCAAAAAAGATGGATGGACACTCAAAAAGAGGTAGGCGCGCAAGTCCTATTTGAGCACGCAAGTACTGGTCGTGAAAGTATACTTGCACGACACAGGTGTACTTCTGCGCCGGTTAACTAGTAGTGTAATACTTGGGCGACACTTGGCTAAAGCCCTTAGTATTACCCATAGAGTCTTCCAAAATATTGGCGCGCAAGTTCTGGTGAAGGGGATAAGGTGGCACTCAAGTGTCTTCATTTCCCTTAAGGGTTAGACACTTTGGCATGCAAGTGTTGATGAATTTCAACACTTAGGCCTTGTTCCCCCTCTTTATATATTCCATTCTAGGTAATAAATAACCTTAGAAATGTTCATAAGACTTGAAGAAGAGACTAGGGTGCTGAGATATTAAATCTAAGTTTCTGGATTTTTTTGTCCCCGAAATGGGGGGCCCACATGGGGTATTTATATGCTACTGAAGACCTTGGGAGAAAATAAAATAGGGCGCGCAGGTCACCTACGTTCCCAATATGTGGCGCAAAAGTTTTCTTTTGTGATCATGATGAAACTTGCGTGGCCCATTCTTAAACAAATCCTTGTTCATGTCGTTGTCAATTTTTGATTTTTCTTCAAAGGATGAATCTCTTTATGCTCAGGTATTCCACATTTTCAGTCGTTAGACTCTATGATGGAATGGAGAATAAAAAAGTCCCCCCTCAGAGTTGGAACCAAAAGGAAGAAGGATTTTACTCCGAGGTAAAGGAGAAAACAATGGAACTGCGGCGCACAAGTTTTGAGCACGCAAGTGGAGGCGTGCAGGTGAGAGCCGCGCAGGGTACATCCATGGCCTATAAATATGCGTCCATTCTCACACAAAGAAACCAACTTTCAAACCTTCCTTCTATCGCTGTGCAAGTTGCGGATTTTTCGTGGTTTCATTGCTTCTGTTCATGTCACACTTCTGCAGAGGTAGTTTGACTTGCGCGGTGATACCTGCGCGCAAAAACTTGCACGACACAGTTACACTTGTGTGCCCTAATGCCTTAGCAATTTTTTCACTTTTCCTCACAAATTTTATGAAAAATAAACTTACTTAAGAGATAATTATACGAACTTTGTGCAGATTCAATGGGTCCTAGATGAATCAGAATGGCTGATGAACTGGCTAGAAACCGGTTTGATAATATGATGAACGTTGTTGGCCATGATTACTATAATGTCTCCGACAACACTCTCCCAGATCTGCCAAAGTACTTGAAGAAGTATCACCTTAGTTTCCCACAAATCTCCTACCTGCCTCTGTATGGCCATGGTCATCTGCAAGGATTCAACATTCCAGATGCAAAGAACTATATGCTCGAGATGCAACTGCACTGCTACTCCTCTATTTTGGTTATGTTGTGCATTAAGAGAAACAACAATGGTGTGAAATTTCAAATTTTTTCTCCATCCCATTTCCTTGCATATATAAAAATGGAAAATACATGGGATGAAATGTTATCCAATGCCGATTGGTGGAGAAAAGACTATCATGGTATTAGAACAATATCTAAAAAGAGTATTGTTCTCCAAATGGATCTTTACATCCAATGCTCCATTCTCAAATCCATGAATCCATCTTCCTTGTCTCTTGGACAGAAACTGAGTCACTATTTGATCAACAGAAAATTTTCACAAACCGCACTCAAGAACATTCTTTTACAATTGTTCCAAGAAATGATGGTATCACTGAATCTTTTATTGTATCCAGATGAGTGAATGAATTCTAGGTGGCTGCTGATGAAGCTCAGGATGCTGTAAATAAAATGAAGATTTATTTTGAAAGTATCTTGTATTCCCTGAAAAAAGAGAAGATACTCTAGTCGATGGATGTCCTTCTAACTCATGTCCATCAATGAAAAATACTTTCATCTTCAATAATTTGTTCATGCCTTCTTTTGCTACCTACTTTAAATTTTTTACCTAAGACAATGCGCCTAGTAAGCATAGTTTGATTTTTTCTAGGATTATAAAAATAACCCTTCAAACTTTACATCTTTTTATTTCTCAATATTACCTAAATCATATAAAATGTATATTGAGTTTGCTGGGACTTGACATTTGTTCAGAGTTCCCTTGTCTTTTGTGGGTAGTTTAAATTCATGCACGTCAGACATAAAAAGGAAAATGTTTATGGTCGAATAGATTTGACCGAATAGATAATGGATTAAAATTGACTCAATTCCATGATAATTTATCTGAAAACATATTACCAAATTCATGTATGGGGGAAACATTTATTCTATGACTTAAGAAATTTTGAATCTCAAGAACGATATAAAAAAGGGATAAAAGGCATTAGAGGAAGTATTTCCCAAGAATGAAGTTACCACAATTTGAAAAACCCGTTAGGGGGTTTAATTATGAAGGTCCACTTAAGGGAATTGACTGTATAGTCAAATAAAAGCATCTTTTGGGGGACAGGTCCGTTATGTAGACTACATATGCAAGTCTGCCTAAGGGCACAAGCTACATAGTCAAGAAAAAGAACTCTTACAAATTTACATTTCTACTGCTAAAAAGCCAGTGGATGTTTATGGAGATTCAAATTTTCCAAAGCATAGAGTGTGCTGTATGGAGAGAGTTACTTGAATATGGGGAGGATATTCCAAATTACGATTGTCAAAGAATTGGATGAATGTCACTCCTGCGAAGGTCTGACCCAAACGTAGGGAAGGTAAAAATAAACCATAGATTTAAATACATTCAGATCATGAAAAATAATATGGAAAAAACATGTTATGGACAGCTATTTTTTGAGGATCCCTATATATTTTCGTTAATACCAATAAAAAAAGTGGTTTTCCTCCCAAGAATGAAATTACCATTATTTGAAAAACTTGTTATGGGGTTGAATTATGCAGGACCACCTTAGGGAATTGGCTGCATAGTCAAATAATATCATCTTTTGGCTGAAAGGTCTATTTTGTAGTCTGTTTAATCAAGGCCGCCTAAGGGCACGTGATGCATAGTCAGGAAAAAGAATTCATGGGGATCAGACATTTTGTGACCATATTTCAAGAAAAATGATATTGAGATCTGAATGAATTTAAGGTTAGGAGTATGACACATCAAAATGGGCATTGTTCAATGCATGTAGAGATACATAGACCAATGCCGACCATAATCATGTTGTGGTTGGGTCCTGAATTGAGATGCAGGACTTCACTACATATTCCATAAGGATGAGAATAAAGCCATACGTAGTTCATGAAAGACAGTTTAATGTCATGTGGGACTAGAGTGTAGGAGATCTTAGTTTAGGTTCGTAGAGCCCAGACAATAATAAGGAATACCCAATGTGTGTTTTATTAAACTGATGGGAATGAAGACCAGGGTTTTCATACCACATTCAAGTTTTCACATGGGGGACTTTTCAGCCAAGGGATGGAAAGTGGAATTTGGGGATAAGACCTAAGTCTTGGGGCAGGATTCGAGGGACGCTCGAACATTCCTATGTATCCTATAAGTATGGGAATCAAGCCACACATAGTTCTTAAAATACCCTTTGTACAGATTTGGTTCGTACATATGAATGGTGAAAGGGGACTTTAGTTCAATGATGGTTTGACGCATGATTAAATGTTTGGGCATTTCCATGTATGCACATAGACTTTGGAATATAACATGATTGAAGATCAATGTAAATAATGATTCCCACTCAGGTGAGGGTGTCAAAGAATGTTGTAGTTTATTGTCGTACAAGACAAAAGTGAGAATAGTTTAACGTCATATAGCAAGGACGATGGTGAACCAATGTAAAAAATATTGGTTCTGGGGGTGGATTCATGAATCAACATCGTATGAGATGGAGGTGAACTGATGTGAAGAGATTGGTTTTGGGCTTGAACCTCGGAGGGTTGCCTACGTACCCAGCCTAGAAAGCAAGGATCAAAGTCCGCGTAGTTCAATTAAAGAATGAATTATTGATCAAGTTGTTCTTGAGTACACCAACCTAAAAATAGTATTGGTACTTATGCATGGATAGCAGCCCAGAGAGGGTGTCATGGTTGAATTTTACTCTATGATCAGGTGATTCCTACTCGGTGTGAGAAAAAAGAGGTAGAAATAACCCAAACGATGCATAGTTTAACATCATCTTGGACGAAGAATGGAATGTGCAGTTTAATGTCATGTAGTAAGGACTTAAGGGGGGGGGGGACTATGCAGTTTAATGTCATGTAGTAAGGACAGAAGAGGGGGATGTATAGTTTAATTTCATATAGCTAGGACAAAAGAGATGATTATGCAATTTAAAGTCTTGCAGTAAGGACATTATGGACTGTGTAGTTTAATGTCATGCAGTAAGGACAACACAGTTTAACGTCATGCTGGACAAAAGGGGAACAATATAGTCAAATTTCATGTTGGATGATGGAGTGTTGTACAGTTTAGCGTCATGTATCTAGGACATATTAGGGACTTTTTCATAGTTTAATGTCATGTGGGACGAAGAGGTGCACAACTTAACATATTATTTCTAGGACGATTGTTATGCAGTTTAATGTCTTGCAGGACGTAAGGGACTTCTGTACAGTTTAGTGTCATGTAGCTAGTAAATCACATTTAACGTCATGTTGGATGTATAGTATTTTTGCTACAAAAAATACTTCATCAAAAATCGTGCATTGGTTGGAGTCGTGATGAGTTCTCCATCCATTGATATTAAAGAATAAGCTCCATTGGAGAAGACCTTATGTATTGTGTAAGGTCCTTACCACTTTGGCTCAAGATTTGGAGGTTTCATTCCTGGTATCATTGGAGTTCTGAGAACCAATACCAATTCTTCTTTAATGAATGAATGAAGATGAACTTTTTTGTTGAAAGCTCATGTTATTCGATTCTGATAGACTTCCAAGCGATGTAGGGTGCACAATCTTTTATCATATAATCATTCCAAATCATCCAATTTCTTTTGAGATTGTTCATCTATAGATGAATGATCACAAATGGCTACTATGAGTGACGGTAATTGAACTTCAATGGGCAAGACTGCTTCTGTTCCATATACCAATGAATATAGAGTTGACCACTTTGCAGTGTGGGTGGTGGTCTGATAAGCCCATAAATCATGAAAGAGTTTATCAGGCCATGATTTCTTATCTTTATCCACCATATTTTGAAATAAGTTTGAACGAGTCTTATTGAAGGCTTTTATTTGGCCATTAGCCACTGCATGGTACTGAGATGAATGGTTGAATTTGATGTCGTATTCTTGATACAATTTCCTTACCTCAGATGAACAGAAGTTGGTGCCATTGTCCATCAGCATGGTATGAAGGACACCAAATCTAGTAATGATGTTAGACATGATGAAGCTAACAATGATTTTAGAAATAAATTCTTTGAGATTTATTTCCTCTGACCATTTGGACAAGAAGTCAATAGCAGTAAGAATATACTTAAACTTCTTGGATGTAGCTGAAGGGTAATGTCCCACTACATCTATTCCCCATGTGAAAAATGGACATGAGTATTTAACCGTATGAAGAAATTCTAGGGGTTGATGAATGAAGTTGACACATACTTGGCATGAATGACACTTCATCATTAAATCAACACTATATTGTATCATTGAAGGCTAAAAGTATCCAAGCCTTTGAATTTGATCAGACAGTCTATGTCCAGACAAGTGGGCACCACAGAATCCTGTATTTACTTCATTTGTGATAGCCATTGTCTCTTCACCATTAATTCAACTAAAGAGAATTCCATCAAAACGTCTTTTATAGAGAATTTTCTCTATGTGATCAAGGCTATCATAAAGAGTAAAATTTACGACACGTCACCAGATTTGTTCTTTCTCAGCTCTATCATGTTGGAGTGTTCCATTTTGAAGCTATTACCTGATAGGTGTCATCCATCCTATAGTATGACCATATGGTTCAGAAATGGGACTAATTTCATTGATTACCACTATTCTAGTTTGAACATAAGGTGAAATTGTATGATGGTGGGAAATACTGATGATTGTCTTATCCTGATTTGGATCTGCCAGAGCAGTGGCTATATTATCCAGTGCATCAGCATGAGCATTTTGTGACCGCGGGACATAAGAAAATGTCAGTTCTGAAGGAAATTCCACCATTAACTCTCTGACGTAATCATACAAATGTATTAACTCTTCTTTTATGAAGGCATAATCCCCATTGACTTGTTTGATTACTAGGTCTGAATCACCTTTAACCTTTATGTGATTCACTTGTGCTAGAAGCACTAATTCTAAGCCAGCAATGAGAGCTTGATATTTTGCTTCATTGTTTGTACCGCCTTCCCACAATATGAAAGAATAGGGTAGCACTTCCGTTTTTGGGGAAATGAGCACAATTCCTAACCCAACTTTGTTGAATTTAGGATCTTCCATTTGCATCCTTGTTGGACTTCTGGAAGAACCATCAAAGTAAATTTCCCATTCTGGAGGATTATCTTGAATATAAAAGACTTCCTCATTAGGAAGTTCAATATCTAAAGATGTATCTTCAAATGAAGGGTGTTCAACAAGGAAATAAGCCAGATCTTGGCCCTTTATTTCCTTTTGAGACACTGGATATCAAATTACTACAAAATAACATCCCACCTTTCCAGACGTCCTGTAAGCATTGGATGAATAAGGATAAATTTGAGCGGGTTTTTACGACATACCAATTGGACCTCATGATGTTTCAGGTAGTGTCCCAATTTATGAACTACAATGATTAATGCTAGGCAGCACTTCTCAATACATGAATATCAGGTTTCTACTTCATGCATAGTCTGGATGAGATAGTAAAGGTTTTTTTCATTCCCAGTATTATTCTTCTGAGCAAGAAAGGAACCCAACGATCGCTCTAAAGCTATCACATAGAGGATAAGTGGTCTTCCATCAATAAGTGGCATTAATATTGGTGGACTCATGTGATATGTCTTGAGAATATTTAATGTTTCTTGAAATTCGTCAGTCCACTTGTAAGTGACTCCCATCTTCATAAATTTGGTGAAGGGTAAACGTTTTCCTGCCAAATTGGCGAAAAAACGCCGAATATAGGGAAAGTATCCTTGAAGTCCTATCAATTCCTTCAAATTTTGAGGAGGTGACACACTAATGATTGACTTTTTCTTCTTAGGACTGACTTCGATACTTCGATGGCATACAAAAAAGCCACAAAAGTTTCCTGAGGTTACCCCAAAAGCACATTTCAAGGGGTTCATCGTCAAATTGTGTTGTCGAAGTTTGTGGAATATGATTTCAAAATTTTCCACGTGATTAGAACATTGTCTCGATTTAACCACAAAATTTTCCATATAACATTAAACAAACTTCCCTAAAAAGGGTTTGAAGATATGATGCATTGCACATTGATATGTGGCGCCTACATTCTTCAGGACAAAGGACATTACCCGATAGCAAAACACATCTTGAGGGGATCTGAAGGCTATAGATTCTTCATCTTTTAGAGACATTCAGATTTTATTATACCCATAATATCCATCCATGAAGGAAAATGCTTCATAAACAGATGTTACATCGATTAAGAGTTCTGTGATTGGAGCTAGAAAATCATCCTTGGGAAAATTCCGATTAAGATCTCTTAAATCAATGAAAACTCTATTTTGTCCATTCGTCTTTTTCACATGGACAATATTATCCAACCATTTAGGATATTGAACTTCTCTGATGAAGTTCTCTTTGATAAGCTTATCCACTTCACTTCAATTTTGGAAGCATAAGTTGGGTGTGTTCTTCTTGTGGCTTGCATGAATCCTCGATGTTCATCTTGAAAAACCAAATGATGAGTAGCAACATCAGGATCAAGCACTGGAATTTTTTTTAAGATTGAAGAAAATATATATTGATTTTGTTTTAAAAATTAAATATACATTTTTTCCTTCAAGAGTCATGGAAGCACTAATTAAAGTGGGGTGTGGATCTTCTTTTGTACCCAAATTTATTTCTCCGAGTTCGTCCATAGTGGCAGAGATACCCTCTTCAAATTCTGGAGGATCATCTCTGAGATCTTCCTCTTCTTCTTCAATATGAATTATTTCTTCTGTTTTTACTTGTATAGTAGATGATGAAGTTGAATTTCCATGATCATAAGAGATGTTAAAATTTGAATATCTTGAAGAAGAGGCTACCATTTATCACCCTATTGATGATGAAGGGTCTTCCTTGGATAATAAAGAGGAGATAATGGATTGAGAATTGATATCATTGTTCATTTTGGACATTACTATAACTTCTTCTGGCCTGGTTGGCGACGTACAGAATTTCATAATTTCAGCTGATAAAATGAAGACATCTCCATTTGAGCTTTCATCATTGCCTGGTGAATCACCAATTTTCCCATGATGTCTGGATTGATTTCCATAATTGACATTATGGAGGTTTCCATAAGAGTACTTGGATTCGGGTTTATCCTATCAATTTGATTGATAGGAATCACATAATCTGTACTCACATGTATGAATGTGTTTACTGGAATCTTTTCCAAACCATATGGTGCATTAACTTTGGTAACCTTCCTTGTTGTGGATTTCTCATTTCCCTCCATGTGATAGAATTCCGCCTCAATGTATTGAGATTCACATGTTTTGAATGGGGCTTTATCACAATATAACTTCCCAATTTGACCATTGAAACAATATTTGAGAAATTGATAGTATGATGATGGAATAGCTACAAGTTGTTGTAGCCAAGGTCTTCCAAGAAAAATGTTGAAGTTTATGTCATGACGAACAACCATGAAATCTGAATTGGATACAAGGTCTCCAAACTGAGTTCTGAGTGCGATCTCACCCAGAGGTTCTTGTTCATTTTTATCATATCCTTGCAACATCAAAGTAGAAGGAGATAAATCAGACTCAGTGAGGCCCAATCGACGAAGTGTACGAATGGGGATGAGGTTGACTCCTGAACCATTATCAATGTAAGATCGTCAGATGTCTACATCATTGACCTTGCCAGATAAATACAAAGGTCTAATATGTCCATGCAAAAAATCATCTTCATCTTCATCAGTGAAAGATATCACTGCAAGACATTCTGTAGGATTGTTCTCTACATGGTAGACTTCAGCCACAACAATTTCAGTTTCGAATTCTTAAGGACTTGACAAAGATACAATGAGTGCCTCCTGAAGAACCTTTGATAGATTTAAAGCATCCAGAAATGATAACTTGGCCGGTACTTGGGCCAAATGTATAAAGACATCATATTTTTGGTCCAAAGGTCTGAGTTTCCCAACCGGAACATGTGGTTTTACAGGTGCCTTGGAAGTTGATGCTTTTTGTATCGGGGAAGGAGTTGGAAATACTCCTGGATTTGGAAGATTAGACTGACTAGGTCAATTTACCTGCTAAGAGGAAGAAGGTGTAACCTCCAACCGATCTTCCAAAATAACTGTGCCAGGACTGAATCTGCCATGCATGGATGAACTTTCTTGTTCTTGTTGAGCTCGCTGAAGGGCTCTTCCATGAGTTTCTGCTACATATATGGTTCTAGAGGGGGTAGAATTTGAATAGTTGCTTATGGAATATCCACGTCTTCCTCTCTATCCCAGTACTCTGGAACTCCCTCTAATTCCCCTATTTGTATAGGGAACTCAGGCTCATCAAAATCTAAACTTTGACTGGCATAAGGATCTATTAAGTGAATCATTTTAACAGAACCGCAGATCAACTCTTCATCTGATAAAGACTCTGCTTGATTAGCAAATTTTGGTTGTTCCATTTGGTGGGGCGGTTCCCGTGGCTTTGAAGTAGATGGCATAAAATCTTCCTTAGTTAAAGACAACTTGGGCTTTGATACGATCTCATATTCTTCTAACTGCTCCTCTTTCTTTGAATTATGCCGTTTCTTTGAAGATTTTCCTTCTAATGAAGGGGGTGTTGTTGTGGAATTCATAGCAGAAGACACAATTGGTTTCTTCAATTGTGTTCATAAAATGGGATGAGTTCGATTGATCATTTTTTTGACCATCCAATCATTATAATTATGCGCATTTTTTCTTTTGAATTTTTTCCACTTGCCTTCTTCCTTTGGATCTGTAGCAGTAACACATGCTACCTGGGCTGAAGATCCTTTCTGTTTGACTTGTCCTTAGTACACCATTTTTTATAGGAGGTCTTTGAAGAAAAAACACTGCTGAAAGGGATTCCCCAACATTTGATGAAATGAGAAATAGTTAGGACGGTCTTCATCTACTTCCTTGTTTAGCCTTTTTGTCCATGGAAATTGAACTAAATTATTTTCCAAATCCGAAATGAAGTAACCAGGAACATGTTCATTTCGGAAAGAGTAAACTTTTCTTTTCAAATCCACAAATTGTTTCCGTCTTTGATCTCCTTGATCATCTTGACAAAATGGCCTTTTTTGTTTAATCTCTGGAGGTGGAGCCCTTCGGAATGTTGAATGTTTTTAAGTAGAATCAGTTACAGGTTCTTGTTTAAGCGTAATTGTAGCAGTCTATACTCTACCCATTATCCTTCCTGGAACTGAAGGAATTACATGAGTTTTATCCTTAGTCTTTGTAATAGAATCTTCAATCTGTTGAGTGATTAATGTAAGGTCTCAAAACCCTCCTGTGTATTTCCCAGGGATCAACAGTGTGCGTAATTCATCACAAAAATTTTCCACACAGATTGGAAAAAACTCTTCTTGAGGGAGTGCTACGCTTAGAGAATATGTTAATCCCTTCAAATGTGAAATGAAATTTGAAACCCTTTCATTCCCACTTTGCTTACAATTTTTAATATAAAAAACTTTTGTATTTGGAAAAGTTGAGCTGAATTGAAGAAGAAATTGTTGACAGAGATCTTCCCACCCAGTAATTTACCCGGATTGCAAACTTGTATAACAGACAAAAGAACGCCCTTGTAATGACTGTAAAAAACACCTAAGCTTACCTGCTTCTTGTTGCTAAGGGGTTCCCATCATAGGATCACAATGAGATATTTTTTTTATGTTCTGTTCTGGGTCTCCCGAACCATTAATGATTGGGAATGTGGTACTTGAAAAATTCGATGGGGGAGGAATTAAATCAACCCATTCAGGGTAGGCACTCTTTTATGGTTGAATTTGAGCACGTTTTCCTTTTATAGATTCCAATTGGGCTATTAATTAATCAATGGTAGTTATTAATTTTTGAAAAACATCTGGTTGATCTTGGACCAGAGCAGGTGCAATAACTGGAGCTTGGATAGATGTGGTGGCTAGTACTGTAACTGATGGTAACACTACCGATTGTTGTTGCACATGACCCATAAGATTAGACTTGTGTGGGTGTACTAGTAATGGAGGATATTCTTGATCCATCTCAGTAGCTACAACAAATTTCCTTGGCTAACTGACTCCATCATGCTTAGGAGGAAGACTACCTTGAAGTATTTATGCATTCGACCTCCTTAACTCCTTCATTTCTTCCTCTTGTTGTGAAAACCTTTAGTCTAATGAGAGTGACTGGCCTTCTCTAGAGGAAGGGTTTTTAACCAGATTCTTTCCTTTCCCCTTTTTGGAAGCCTTTGGGAGAGGGGGAAGTTGATTACATAAAGGAATACATAGATTCTAGGTAATCCTTTGATTTCGTGTACACACACCTTCTTCATTTGTGTCTGTGTGTACAACTTCTTGAGTAGGAACTTCTGCATCTGATCTCTCTAAATAAGCCTCATGCTCTGGAGGATCAGCAACAACGGAATTTATGACATTTGTTGATGCCTAACGCATTGCATCCCTTCTATCGGAATTTCTGCGATGTTGTCTTCTCCCATGTTCTTGATGAGACATTTCCTTTTGTTGAGTTGATCCCTCAAGAACTTCTTGACGAACTGTAATTTGGAGGGAATCTCCGGATAAATCAACTCTGCATTCCTCTTGTGGATTATTCCCTAATCGATATAAGACTAAATTTCTCAGAGGAAGAGATTGATGATTTGAAAAATTCTCAACTCCGGTGGACTGGAGATGTTATTGTTATTTCTTCTCAACTCCTCGAATCCTATTTGTTGATTCTGAGGGTTGGGTTAATGGAGTCCCCAGTCTGGCCAGCTAATGTGGTTCTTGAGGTACTACATCTGAGAATTTCTTAAAATCTCTCCCGATCTTGTAAACATTAGTCCAGAAATTAACTGGATGCATCAACCTACATCCACTCAAATCTTCTAGCTGAAATGACCGTTGGATGATTTCTGAAACTTCTCTCACCAAATGATGCGCCCTTTAGAAAAGAGAAGCATGTTTGATATTCTCATTTGCCTGATGCAAGAGTAATTTGACAAATTTTTCTTTGTATACCTAACTTTGAGAATAACTAGTTGAGGCATGTTCCTGATAAAGCCTTTGATTACAAACAAAACCAATTCGCTATGGCCGACCATGGGCAATACCATTTCATGAGACCATTTTTGGCGGGCTTTGCTGACTGGAGAGTACAGTGAAATGTAGTACTCCATGAACAACCCATCCCCTGATATGAATAATATATGGGGTGTTGGAAATTAAATGGCACAATCTTTTTTGTGCTCCAAGGCATGAATGTTGAAGGGATCTCTACTTCTTTACATCCCTTGGATCTCGGGAAACAGAGAGAGATGCCATGTCAATTTGGCATTGTAACCCTTCTATTATCTTGACATGATTTTCATATTCATCATAAGATAATATTTTCTCTTTTTAGTGAAAAAGAGTATTCCACAAGTTCAGACGAATATCGTGAATATAATATTCCGTCAACATCTCTGGAATATCATACTGAGAGTCATCCAGAGGCCAAAACATGACTGGCACTTCACCTTTCTCTAGTTGTTTTATTTTATTCAGCATTTCCTCTTTATCATTTTATGAATATTCTTATACCTAATTAGACCAGAGATGTCACTTCCTTGTTGCTTCATCAGATTCAACAAGATTGGTAGAGAATTCATTGATCAAACTAGAAGATGAACTACCCAGGGGTGGTTCAGAGAATGACCTACACCCTGGGCTATCTTCGGATTGAGAACGTATTTCACCTACTAGAAATAAAGCATCAGAAATGACTGATATCAAATTTGAAAGTGCCTCAAGATAAGAGGGATTTCTCATTACCGCCCTGTCCTTTGAATAATTTTCCAGGCAATGTGAATCACTACTGTAGAGAGGACTTTTTCCTCAAAATTCATCATCATGTGGAGGACTACCATGGTGGGTTACTTCAAAAGATGAAACCTTTTTCTCTATAAACATCTGGAAACGTAGAGGTTTATCATGGATCTCATCTGAATATGATACTTCAAGATCGACCGAAATGTCATGAAGAAAGACTTCGTGAGGAAGTTTCTAATGAAGTCCTTCAGAATTAATGTTCCCACTATTGGGAAATGAGAGAGTAGAATCTTGAGTCGCAATAGATAATTGTCTGTGTGCATCGAGAACTCCAGCATCGAGCAAGGCCTTATTACAAATTGGATCTTGATTTCTTGACTGTGCTAGACGGGTCTTATTCTTAGATGCCTTCTTACTCACTTTAGGAACCTCTTGTTGAAAAAATTGGTTATTATCGGCAGGTGTATGTGACTTATCAGGAGAAATGGTCTAGTTAGGCTGATTATCTCCACTCAAATCAGGTGTATGTGCCTGACTTGGTTGTCCTTATGCCATTGGGGAGTATTCCCCACAACCCTCTTGGACTGCAAAAAATGGTTTTTGTCTATTCCAGAGTGATATGTTGATGTCTTACTCCACTGGTAGAGATAGATTTGAATTTCTTTCCCTGTGATGCAACTGAAGATGTTATAATATTCTAATAAGCATCCAGAATAAGGGCAGGGATTTGTTTCTGCTCCATCACCATTGTCAGAATATGCCTGGTGACTTCACCTGCTAGAATGGGAACATACCTCCACTCCATTTTTGGAGTAGGAGTGTATTCCTGCTCTTGTGCACCTTTCCTTGTGAGTGAATTCTGACAGTACTCAAGTGTGGGGGAAGAGAGTTGAGTCTGCTTCAAATTTTACGTTGGAGCATTCTTACTGACTTCTCCTGGTGATTCCAAACTAGACTGTTGGAAAGCTTGATGAACATTGGAAGGTGTATGTGCCTGCTGTGTATCCTTCGTCATGTTTGGCTGACAAATTTCCTTCAATACTGGCAGACGAGACTGCTGACAGAATTGTTGATTGTAAACAGGTGTATTTTCGTGCTTATTGTTTGCCACCATATTAGATTGGAAAGCTTCTTTGGTTGTGGTCAGAAGAGCCTGCTAACTAGATGATGAGTTATAAACAGGTGTATATGTCTGCCTATAGTACTCCGCCTGAATTGCCTGGCGGGATTAACGTGTTGCTGCTAGATGAGTCTTTAGGGGAGTAAAATCAGGACGGACGGGTGTGTATGCCCACTCATTGTTTTCCAACAAGTTGGATTTATATACTTCTCTAGAGGGGACGAAGAAAGAACCTACTCCCTATTGACCATATTTCACCTTTGGCGGTTCGTCTTGTGGACTCGGGTCTGAGGAACCTGTGCCGAACCCCGATGGGTGATACCCTCATAATGTTGAGGGCACACTACTGCACTAGTCTGGCAGCGATTGTTGATGGGATCCCTCGGGAAGGACTCATTTTTCCTTGAATTAAAGCCTTGAGTGACATTATCATTCACCTATCCATAGAATGGTAGGGACTAGTGATTTCTCTTCGGGGATAACGATCTGAAATGGTTGGAAACGGTGGTTGGCACCACCTGCTTCTTGATCATTGGTCATCGTTTTCTGGACAACCAATGTGTATTATTGACTTGGAGGGATTATCGAGCAGCCTCCAAAGTCAGAATGGTACCATGCTATCGGTATTGCTAAACCAGTGCATTTGAGACCCAGCGTTGAAGATGCTGAGAAGGTGATGTCGTCCTCAGAGTGGACGAGGATCCAATAGGAGTAGTAGTAGAGGTAGTCATAGCAGAGGTATTCACAGGTGTGAACTTTAGAAATTCCATTTCTGTAATGTAGAAGATCTTGGAAAAGTGTGCCTGTTTGATATAACAAACATAATAAAGATATGTTCGGCCACTACATCTTTTGGATGAGCACATAAGTTTTTGATTTCTTTTTTGGCCCTCTCATTGAGTTCAAATAGGGGCTTAACAAATAAGTAAAACAACATTTATCTTGGTAAAGGATTCACGTTGGGTTCACCATTTTTTGTTTCCTCTAGAAATGTGTATGACCTTATTTTTTTAAGGTTCAAACATTTAAATCAGTTTCTAACAGGTTTACTCATAGAACTGCAAACATCCAATGATTCTATATCCATTTCGACCTACCTTCCAAAGGTAGGTGCTCATTAGTTGTAGACCAATGAGGCGTAAGAATTTGCATTGGTCGAGAGGATGGGATCGGACACATCACACCTTTTTTGGGGGAATTATTTTCTACTTCGGGACACTCTTTATATATTTGAGTTATGTTCAGGAATCCTTATTAAATTAACAATTATGAAAATGATCTTTTCATTAGATCTGACAATCTATGATTAATATATAAGAGGTTTAGAGAATCTTTTATATGTATTTGAGGTTCTTCATCAATAGAGAATCATCCATATGATGAATTAATGATTCTTAGTCAATGGTATCCTTCGATACATTATATAGAAATATCTTGGTAATTATGATGACCATACTGGTTTTAAATCCACTCAACGGGGCACTTGAAGTTTATTGTCATTCAGAAGGACATGGATTATTTCAGAGTTGGGATCGTACCCGCAGATGGGCTTCCTACGTATCCTTATTAGAGAAGGAATCATAACCCACGTAGTTCGAGTGAGGAAGTTTGAGGTTTATGCATTATTGATGGCTCAAAGAATGATGTCATAATTACTATTACACTCTAAGCTCATGTGATCCATGCTCGGTGTGAGAAAAAAAAGGTATTAGTAAAACCTGATGATTGTTCCATGAAAGATGCAATCATAAGAAATGATGTGGGGATTATGTATGTATGACTACCAAGATAGATGATGATTGGGACTTACTTCGGAGAAGAAGCCCGAGAACAATGTCCATAAAAGTATATGTTCTTTATGGAGATTTCGATACTTAACATAGGGATTAATCCTGAGGAGGATGCCCAAATTAGAGGGGACTTATGATTGGGTTTTATTCATGAGAAGGAAGCCCAGATCAAGAGAAATTAATACTGGGGCTTACTTCTAAAGAGGAGGCCTAGGTTAAGGGGAATTTCGAATTTGGGGCTTACTGCTAAAGAGGATGCCCAGAATAAAGATCTTTTGACTAGGGCTTACTCTTGATAAGGATGCCCAAATTAAGGAAACATGATGACTGGGGCTTACTCCTGAAAAGGAGGCCCAGGTTAAGAGGACTTGAGACTTTGGTGCTTACTCCTGAGAAGGAGGCCTAAATCAGGGAACTTTTACTGGGTCTTACTCCTGAGGAGGATGCCCAAATTAGGGAACTTGGGGATTATTCCTAAAGATGATGCCCAGATTAAAGATCCTCTCATCTTAAAGGATGAGTTTGAAGGAAATACCTTACCTTATTGACATAAATCTATGTAAATTACTAGGTTTTGATAAATTTTCCATAGAATTCCTTTTAGATAAGGAATCCAACGAAGGAACCATGCCAAAAATGGCATTGAAGAGGGTTTTGAAGGATAAATGTTGAATAGGAGAGGTGTATTTGAAGAAAAGAATTTAAAAAATCGGAGGGCCACTCAAGAATAGGTAGGCGCACAAGTCCTGTTGGGGCGTGCAAGTACTAGTCACGCAAGTATACTTGCACGACACATGTGTACTTGCACACTGGTTATCCAGTAGGGTAATACATGGGTGACACATGGCTGAAGCTCTTAGTATTACCCATAGAGGCTTCAAAATGATTGGCATGGAAGTTCTGATGAAGGGGATAAGGTGGTGCGCAAGTGTTGATGAATTTCAACACTTAGGCCTTGTTCCTCCTATTTAGATCTTCCATTATAAGTAAGAAATTACCATAGAAGTGTTCGGAAGACTTCGAGAAGAGACAAGGGTGCCGACAACATAAATATGAGTTTCTAAATTTTTTTCATCCACGAAATGGGGGGCCCACAGGGGGTATTTATACGCTACTGAAGACCTTGGGTGAAAATCAAATAGGGCGCACAATTCACCTACGTGCCCAATATGTGGCACGCAAGTGTACTTGTGTTACCATGGTGAAACCTGTGCGGCCCATTCATAAACAAATCCGTGTTCATGACTTTGTCAATTTTTGATGTTTATTCAATGGCTGAATCTCTTTATGCTAAGGTATTCCCCTTTTTCAGTCGTTAGACTCTGTGACGGAAAGGATCTTCTACAGTTTGCTTAATTTTTGTGTCAAAATATTAGTGTTTTTCTAGCATCGTAATATATTTTTTTTCTTAAATATCTCATAAAAATATATAAAAGGCATGAGTTTCATGAAGATGGGATATATATATAGTGTTTCTCATGGGATCAATGAAAGTTTATAGTGATATCTATGACTATAACATGCATAATGATGTAAAAAAAGGTGACAAGAATCATGAGGGGACAATGGAATTATTAATATATCTATGATTAAGACAAGAAATTCGAATGGGAAATAGATAAGGAGATTCACGAAAAAAGGATCATTGTGGATGAAAATATGGAGCTCTGCAAAATAGTTTGCACATAGTTGGATGTTTCTAGAATTGGTTGAAATTCTTATAAATAGGCCTCTACCCCCATGAGAAGAGAGATAGAGACTCATAAAAAATTCTATGTATCTGGGTTTGTAAAGGTGGTTCACAAAGGAGGTTCTGGAGAGAAACTATGTAAAGGCTAGTGCAGCAAACAAAATGATTTGACCTTTATGAATGTGTTGGAATTCATGATCATGATAAAAAGACTATTGAAATTTAGGAGCATTAAAAATAGTGGTTGCTTCTCAAAGGCTAGTTTGATCTTCACGAAAGAAGGATATTTGTGATGGGTAGTTGATCTTCATAAAATATAGAGTTTCATGAAGGTAGTGTGCATCACGAAAAGTGCTTAAAAGAGATTTCCCAATAAAAATATAGCATTTTGGTATTCATTAGTTGGATGAATGTGGAACCTAATAAAAAACTAAATGAGCTGTAAAACACATTGATTCAAGAGGTAAAAGGAGAATCTTCTAAAGAAGTAGTGAACACACTTCACTCGAGAGTGTAGTGAGCATTCATATTGTGATTGGTTGTTAATGAGGACAGAATGTGAGTCCACTTAGAAACTTTTAAGCAGTAGTGAAACATTAGTGGATTCAGTATATTGGCACATTGGTGGGGTATGCTCCCTTGATGTAGCCAAGTGAGGGTGAAATAATAAAAATATTGCGTCTCATGGATGTTTTTGTGTCTGTTCATAAATTTATTCAGGAATGAGAGGGAAGAGTGTTTTGACTAATAATGAAACAATATCCAAAGAAGAAGTTTATTTAATGTATCATACCCTGATTCACCCCCTCTCATGGTATTTAACCTAGGTGGACCTAACACCTACGTTAAATTTTTTTTATTTAGATACATTAAAACAAAAATTCTATTTTTGGCTCATATTAAAATTCCACTAAGGAATTTATTTTTGAATAGTTAATGGATTTTTGAAATAAATTTAGATCTAATAAAATATTATAATTAAATTATTTTTATCAAATATAATTGATCACAATTTTATATTTTCTAATTCATGTTTAATTTTTATATGGTTTTAAAAATTCTTAATGAAAAAAAAAACAATTTTTCTATAAAATATTATTTTTATTTTATAATTTATAATACACATATTTAAGAAATTATTTGTATAAAATGATTTTTTTTCAATCACAACATCATAATAATACAATAGTTAATTCTTCATAATTATCTGAGACAGAAAAATGTTCACATAAATATTAAATATGGTATAAATATAGAATGTGTATTATGACAGCATAATGACCAAAAATAATGTAATAAAAACTATAAATTATATCTACGACCAAATAAATTATTTCCATTTAAAATAATGTGATTTTATGATCATTTTTTTAATTTACTGAAGCCTTTATGAATTGTCAAAAACCATTATTTTATTTTATGTTTTAAAAGTAATTTCATTAAGAGAATGAATCACTTAAAAATAAAAAAGGGTAATATTATATTATATGAGGCCCTTTTTCTTTTAAAATATTGGAATCCAATCCCATTTTTCAGAATAAAAATGGGGCAAAATCATTGGATGATTTGTGGTTTTGGTTATTATAGTATATAGAGTCCAAAACCATTGTTTTGGAAATAATAAAGATCCCCCATTTATTTCCTATATAAACCAAACCATTATCGCATTTACCATCACTAATAATCATTTGAGAATGCCATTACTCATCCCTTCCTTCTCTAGAGTCATATTACAGTGCCCCCGTTCTATGAAGAATCTCTTCCAAAGCATTTAAATTCTCACTATCAAGTTATGTGATCCTTTCCTTTTCTATATTATTCATGTTTTTTATTGTCGAATGCCTTCTATTTCAAATTCATAATGTTGGGATTTGTTTTCCCATGTCCCTATTACCATCCATTCTATATAAAAATGATTAGTTACCTCTTTATCTCATTTCAACTAGTTTTATAAATTTTTATATAATGTCATTATGATGCCATAATATAACCGAGATTTTCTATTCAAAACAATGTGTAGTGAATACCCATACCCTTCTCCTATGAAGGGTGTTAATATTTTTAAACTCATAATTATTTTTTTGGTAGAATTTAAGTATGTATTCCACACTCCAGGATCATGGAATAAAATTAGATGAAAAATTATTCCATCTTTTATGATCAATGTGGAGCACATAAGCATGTTAATAAAATCAATGTGTTAGGTGAACCAAGAATTATATAGTCCTCCAAGGGATTGTGTAATGTTTAGAATCATATATTTCATGTTTCAACCAGGAGTAAAACTAATTTATTTATTAGAGTCTTTACATCATGATTTCATGACATTTATCCTTGACCTATGTTTAGGATGAAACATTTTATGTTGTGGACACATTTTCTATATTCCTTTTATGATTATCATGGTATATCATACGACAATATTCACGTTTACAATTAACATTCCTTTTATTCACAATTTATATGACTTCATTCTAACTAGTAGACCTCTCTTAATCCTATGACATGTTTATTACCATACAAGGGTTTATAGTTCACCCTTTCTTATCTATGTCCCCAGGTTATCCTATTTAGTTTATAGTAGGATCATGTTAAGGCTATTATCAATAAATATGATGTTTTTCCTTGTTTTATGTTTTTTTGTAATGTAACTAATTCCCAAAGGCAGTAGTCTATTTGATATTCTAGGTTATATTAATTTTAATATTTTGTAATAAATCATGTATTAAAGTAAAATAAAGAGCATTGATGTTGTAGTTAGAATCAAAGGAAAATATTAGTTATTTTTGGGATTAGTATTAGAAAAGTATAGAAAAAGATTTATGGATAAAAATATAAATATGAAAACATCCTAAAATTTTCTATGTATATAGTAGGTGGTTTATAAGGATAATACAACCATGTCTGGATACCACAAGTAAATGTGGATCAAGCATAGATGTAAATATGTGGTAAAACCTAAAAACAACACATAGAGCTAGATTCTATTGAGAAGTATTACACAAAATGGGTCTTAATCAACACATTTTTTGATACTCCCATGGTATATTATTTGGTAAGTTCATATGTTCTTTAAAAAAATTATAAATGGACCAAAAATTACTAATAATACTTTATTATCATAAATAGATCATGGATATAACACATAGAAGAATTAAATTTACAAGTTATGAAAATTAATTTAATTTATAGGTTATCACTTCAATGTAATTAGATTCAAGTTTATGTGTTTAATAGTTTAAATATAATAATACCTAATTTTTCCATTATTCTATTCAATGGCCAAAAATAGGATATTACAAATAAGGATTTTCATACCTAGATATTACATCTTCTTTTCCAACATTTCATACATTATACAATCACATGCCCAAAGACTGTATTAGTTTTATGCCTTTAGAAACATGGAACAAAATAAATCTAGTCTTGGGGATGATCTTAAATGTTTTCCAAAAAGATCAGTCCCTTTAGTAATCCCATTTAAATCCTTTCCATATAACCTGTGAAAGGATAGGTTAGCTCATTTTCTCATGTAATTTATACTAGGATGATATTTTATCATAATAAGAACTTAAGGGTATGAGAACATGATCATAACATATGAAGATTATACTCTACATATCAAATACCATATGCATGAGTAATGGAATAAATATTATATGTTCTGAAGACATGAATCACAATATAGTCAAAGAACATGTTCCATGAGATTATAATAATGGAATAGGACATAGAAATTATGTCATGCCCATAAGATTATAATTTCTTATGTAAATGATTTCAACCAAGATATTCATATTATGTTTGTTATGGATTAATCACCCATGTACCTAATTATGGATTGGGATGTCCACATATTTACATTTTGGTTTCCATATTATGATAACCTCTCATGTACCCTATTCTTGTGGGCTTAGAATGTCATTCCATGTACCCTCTTATTACTAGATTAGGATGACCGCCCGTGTACCCTCTTGTTGCGAGCTTAGGATGTCCTCCTATGTACCCTATTTAAATCAAAGAAAATTTATAATTACCCAATTAATTTGAATGAGATATATGTCTCACCCATCACATAATGAAAACTATAAATAGGCGTGTCATAAGAAAATAACTCATTCATCATATCAAAACACATAGAATGAAATGGGTATCATAAACATCATTAAATCATAACATAATTCATTTAAAAATGATGGGTTTCATAAATATAATTACATTATAGGCATAACCCAACCATATGAATAAAATGGATAGTATCTCTTAAGAATATCCACTTAATATATATATAACATAAAATAATGTTATCATAAATGGAAAATAATTTTGACAGATAACTTGGAAATAACTCTTAAAGAAAATATCATTTCTTCTTTGAAAATACTTTCTTTTCTTAAGCTTCGACAATATTTTAAACGAAATAATTTTCATTGAAAATATAATTTTAATATATAATTAATGAATCATAGAATTAATGATCATTGAGGGAATAATATTCCATTCATTCCATATATTTTCAAAAAAACATTCCTTTCAATTATTATGTTCGTAATGTCACAGAGAGGCTTGTTTAGAAAATTAAAAAAAATTATTTTAAATCAATTTCATAAAATTAAAAAAAATTGGAAATAAAATTAAATATTAACCAGAAAATATTAAAATCATTTTTAAAAATATATTTACAATACATGCTCATGGACGATAAATATTCCACAATTGTGATTTTTTATGAAATAATCTCTATTATGGATGATATTTTGAAACAATCACTTATCACATTCTAATCATTATAATCGTATGATCCATGAAATAATGAAAATTTTATGTATATCAATATACCATAATCATAATAATAATACATATAAATGAAATTCATGGGTATTATATACACCACAAAAAATAAACAAGTAGCATCTAAGGCGTGTGTCCCATCGAAACAAAGTGAGACAAAAAACTTATACCTTTTGTATTGAATTCCATTGAATACATTAAAAATCCAATACAATAAATATAAATTTATTATAAATATAATACAATCCATATTCATTTATATAATACCATATGCAATTTACTTATGACTTTATAATACATTCTTACTAATAATTCCATGTTAAAGATATGTTTTTGGTAATAACTAAATAGTTTTTTGTTCATGTTTTTAATTGTTATCCTTTGTACTCTTACATAGATCGGGTTTTAATCCTATCTAGAATCACCACCATGATATAAATATCATATCATATATATATATATATTAAATAAATAAGTATTATTGGTGATTTATAAATGATAGAGATAAAAATAAAATAGATTGTTCATAGAGATGGTAGGTCGTACCTACAAATGGACATAATTTTAATTTTCATGTCATATTAAAAGATGGAAATTAAATGACATAATATAAATAAATTATACATATTATGTTATAATTTTCAAATATATTCAGAAAATTTATCCTTATTTTCACCCATGAGAAATATAGATGAAAAACGAATAACATTGTTTTATAGAGACTTTAAGTCATACGCACTCACAAGTGACATTATGATTTCCCAGAAGATTCCATGGTAAAAAGGTAGTTATGATATTATTATTATAGATGTATAATAATTTCATAAATATCATATATAAAAATTTTCCCATTCATAATTGAAACTCATAAAATATGTTTATGGAAAATGAATTGTATTTATATGAGGAGATGCTAAACCATACATATGGATGAGCGATACATTCATTTCTTCTTCAATGGGAAATGTGATGTATAATATATTTTTAATAATAAAAAAAATTCTAATAGTTGGTAGGTGAATTTATTATTTTATTATATATAAATATAATATATTTAGAGGATTTATAAAATAGTAGAAAAAGAGGGTGATTAGTTAAACCAACTACCGCTTCTTCAAAATGGCTTCATTGATTAACACCTTAACACTTATAAAGAGGGTTTTATTCAAAAACTAAGGCCTGTAGAATGTAGGTAGGGGTTATAGGATGATATTTTGGTAGATTGTTTCAGAAAAAAATGTTTTCATGTGTGATGAAAATAGAAAAATGGGTTTCTTTTCATAGGAGAGGGGACGTGAACTCTAGGAATTCTTTAAATTATTAAATTAATATAAATTTATGTCCAAATAAAAATGGATCAAAAATGATTTATTTAGAATATATTTTTATTATGGGTGGATATAATGTAATCAAGTAAATTTTTTAAATTTTTTGATTAATTTTTTACTCCATATCTTTCTTAATCCTTTTAACCCTTTCAGCACTTATAGTGATATCATGTAATTTCAACAATGAGGGTTAATATAATTACTATAAAATGACGAAGAACAATAAATTTGTCATTTATGACATTTTATGACTTTTACCAATAATTTTAAAGAATTTTTTACTTCAATATTTTTTTCCTATTTTAATAAAATACTATCTATTTTAAAATATCAATAATGTCTATTTTGGTACTATTATTTACAAGCCTATTTAAAAACATCATATCAAGTAGATATATTCAAACCATATATTTCAAATCATCACTAAAATTTCAAGGTTACAAAAAAAATGAGTTTATATTATTAGTTATACCAAAATATATTTATTTTATAATTTATATTTCATTTATTTGATTGTTTCATTAATTAAATAATTACTATATCATCATTGTGTAACAATTTAATGTAATTATTTTATCACTAAAAACCAGGTATAAATTACCATAATGTAGATAAATTTTTTATTGTTAAAAATAATATCAAAATAATATCATAGAGTTTATATAACCCCACTTTAAAAGAATTTCTTATTAAAAACAAAATATTGACAAAATTGACATTCCATTGAATATAATATTATAATGGTTATATTCAAATCCAAAAGGAAATAAATGGTGTTATAACGAATAATATAATTATTAAGGATGAAAAATAATAATAAAACAAAATTATGAAAATTATTAGTGTAATATTATAATATTTATAACATTATTTGTACCTTTAATTACACAATTTACCTTTAATCGGGGTAATAAAAACATTACAACAGGTTCTATTCCTATTTTTCATAAATAAAATGGAACAATTTTAATAAATTAAGACCCTATTATTAACAATATGGAGTCCATTTTTCAAAATACCAACCATAGAAATTGTATAAATTAATTAAAAATTAATCATGCTGAAGGATAGATAAAAAATGTTTTTAACCTAAAAATGATCAAATGATTGAAAGTTTTTTATATCCATATTCAATGTAAAATTGATTCGAATATCTTAAATTGTATTATATGATAAAATCAAGATCCAATTATTCTTTAAAACCAATCAAAAATATAATTTTACACTATAAATTATTTCGATGAAAATGTAGTTTTAAATTAAAATTCTATATATTTGACTATTCATCAAAACAAGATACTTTTCAAAAAAATATTAAAAGTTCAAAAAATTTAATTTTTTGTATCTCGATTTAAAATACTAAGTTTTTTTTCATATAAATATCATAAAAGTGTCATAAATTAGATTTAAAATTGTATCACCATTAAAATTTTATAAAATTACCCTTGAGAGAAATATATGTTTTTTTATAAAATGGGGGTTGTTATTAACTTATGCCAACAAAATATATTGGATGAATATAAAGAATATTTTTATATATATATAACATATATATTTCATTTTTATGATTCACTAGTTGACATTTATTTAATTTAAAAAAACAAAATGACTTTGGCTGCATAAAAATAAACAAATTTCCTTCATATTTAATTGTTATATATTTTCAATTAAAATTAATTGGAAACAAATGAATTCATCTTATGAACCATATATTTTCATTAAATTCGTTATTATTATATATAAATATTAATATAAGATATGGGACATATCTTATAATATGAAATAAAAATATTTTATTAATATACTGTTGTTTGGTAAAACATTCTCTTGTGTGTATCCCAAGAAATCAAAAATACTCAACATTATTGAAGAAACTAACCAAACATAGTGTATATTATAGAACATTTTTATCTATATGTTTCTCGATGTGAATCCTCTACATGGTGTTTCATATAAATAAATAATATCTTAGTTCTTTCATATAACACATGAAATATTCAGTGATGGGTGAACTGAAAAAAATATTTAATTGATAAAATTAATTATAGACAAAATATATCATAAAATACTGGGGTGTTATATTCTAACCCATGTAAAATTAATTTCTCCATATAAATTCATTTTGTTTATAATATTTTTAATACATGAAATATACATTCATATAAACCCACCTCATAAAAATGAATATTGAAATTTCGTTTTTGAGAAGGAATGTTAGTGGAATAACGGTTACCCAAATAATGGATAACTAAGATTCCACATAAGAGAAAATTTTTGAAACATGAAAACATGGACATGGAATGGAAATCAAACAATTTTGTTCTGATGGAGAGGGATATAGAATATGTTCAAAAGAAACCAGACATTCAAAAAGTATTAAATATGCGATGATCTAAGAGAACATTTTATTTATGGAAAAAGAAGGTATTCAGATACAATTTTTTGTTTCAAGATCCATTCCCTAGAGTTTAATAATTTCTTATCAATAAATATTTACATGATTTAATTATTTTTTATAATCACAATATCATCCTTTCAATGTTCCTTGATCAATTTCCACTTCAATTATCATCCCATGGAATGAAGGTAAATTTTTTATTCCTAAAGAATTAGCAGATCATGAGATCTATAAATAGAATTGTAGGTCGTTCAATTTGTGTTTAGTTAACATCACAACAAAAAGGACAAAATTATTATCTAATATTCAAAAGTCATCATATGGTGATTTAATTTTTTAATCTCTAAAATATTTTTAGATGTTTAACATATACAATTTTATTGTAAAAAATCCCTCAAGGAATCGTTGCATCATTTTCAGGTTTGTTGTGTTTGTTGACAAAGAGGGTTTCCATGGTGAGTTTTCAAATTTCAAGATACATTTTGATAATCAATTTTGACAAAGAAGCATGACAATGTAATAGATGATCTGGATGTAGTACAAAAGTAACAGATACAAGGTGGCGCTATTTTCCAGTGTTTTCCAAATTTATGGGGCTAAAAATTAGAAAATGGGGAAAATATATTTTTGCAAATGGAAGGTGCATACATGATTAAAGATTCTTGGTTAAGTTTCACGCAAGGTATTTTTAAGAATAAGAACATTTAAATAAGGAAAAATCATGATGTGAGAGAAAGATTATGAAAAGTGCATGAAAGAATGAAATTTCACGAAAGAATCTTGTGTGCTGAATGCAACATCAAAACGGGTGTTGCATGCTTAGAGGGGATATTTCAAAACACGATGAATATTCTGCTCAGGGGTCAGCAATGACAATAAATAACAGGTGACCCCATAATTTAAAAAATCTCATGATTTAGATGAAATACGAGCTTTGAATCACACAATATTTGTATACAAAGGTTTTTGTGTGAAAAAATTGGAGTAGTGTGCATGATAAGAAAGATGAATGTTATGTTGAAGTTTCATGCAAGAGGTGTTTTGAAAAACAAAAGTGAAATATTTCACAGAAGGAATCAATGTTGCGCTCAAGACTCCATATATATTGCGTGAAATATTTGGTGTTTCCTAGTACATTCGTGGTAAAGTAGTATTCATCTGTGGACGAAAGTGGAACTTTAACATAACATCTATATATAGTGATGAATTCATCTATTATTGATAATGAATGGGGATACACGTCTATAATCTATCAGTGGACCTTCTGATGAAGTAGTGAGAACACTTCTGTTGATAGAGGAGGGATTTTTAAAATTTTTATGGGTTGTAAAATAGGTGATATAGTGAGTCTACATAGAACTTTGTAAACAACAGTGTGCTTATAGTGGATTTGGTACATTGTCACACTATTAATGTATT
Organism: Viscum album; assembly: GCA_963277665.1. Lineage (NCBI taxonomy): Eukaryota > Viridiplantae > Streptophyta > Magnoliopsida > Santalales > Viscaceae > Viscum > Viscum album. Next base: position 1,037,758,724 of record OY728123.1, on the reverse strand, counting down.
CTCCTTTGACATAGCCCAATGAGGGTGAGACAATTAAAATTTATTTTTCTCTTATATACTTTGATTTCAATTCATATTTTTTAGTGGGAAAGAGAGAGATAAGAGAGTTTTATTTAATAGAGAAATAATATAAAAAATGGAAGCTATTTTATTCTCAGACAACCAAATTCACCCCTTTCTGGGTATTTGACCTAGTAGGCCAAACACCATTCCATAAATGGTTAACCATATAACCATTATGAAATATAAAATTCCAAAACCATTGAAATACGGTCACTATGTTTATCAAACACGACTTAACATAGATCCATCATATATCATAATGTATGTCTTATTTTACACATACAAAACATGTGAAGACCTTTATCATATATTCTATTAAAAAATGGTAATTAAAATAAATCCTTATGTAAAACATGAATTATTAATTAATATGGAGATAATTATAATTTTTCATTACGTCCAATAATGTATAAATGTATATTTATAATAACATAAACCACTTTCTCAACAAATCCTTAATCAATTCAAAGGAAATTTATACCATCCAATTTTCTTAATCATATCAGACATATCATTATCCAAACATCATTATCACACTACTAGGAATATTTTAAGAGTCATCTTTCCCTTAATATAGAGTTCCCGCTAATATCACAATTCCATTAATTCTAAATTCAACATATCCATTTGATTCCATAAGAAAATCATATAATGAAAATAATTATACATTTCTTAATTCGTATAACATAATAATTGAATTCCAAAACAAATAAATTTCAATAACACAACATTATTCATAAACAATTACTCAGGCTTTATCATCATATTCTTTCCTAGAATATAAAATATGAATCATGTCTTAATTTTCCACAACCTCAATCAAACCATGATTCTTATATATAATGTAAACAATATAATTAGAACATTCCTTAGCTTTATCATGTCATTCACAATCTCATTATCCTCATTAGTATAAACAATACTCAAAAAACCTTCCCAAAAATCATAATGAAATTTCCACTTAGGAAATCATTTTATATAATGGACATACATTACAAATTTGAAACATTCAACGTTAACCATGTAGTTTTTAGTTCCCACTATTATCTATGACCAGAAATCATAGTGTGAACAAAACTTATGATATAAAAAACACATAATCTTGAAAAACTACGAATTGGATGCCTAAATACTGAAACATAATTTTAAATCTATTAAACCTAAGGGTTATCCTTAGAGACATCCCAAGACATATCCTTATATTTATCAACTGGGATATGAAAAAAGTTTTCTCATCCAAGATTCCAAATTTTGACCAAACCTTTCCTCTAATACCAACTATAATGACCCATTCTTATCATACATGGACGTGAAATCATTTTTGTTGAACATTTCACAGATTCTATAGTCACACTACCAAAGACTATATTTTTTTACTTCTTTTGGAAACATGAAACAAAATAATCTAGTCTTGTGAATGATATTAAATGTTTATTAGAAAGAACATTCCATTTAGGACTCCTAAATAAAACCATTCATTGTAACCACAGGAAAAGAAGCATATGAAAAGGTTGGGCTCAAACTCTCAGATAGGGTAAACAAGGATTATATGAAAGAATAATACGAAAATAATGAGATCAAAAATGATCATAAATTTTGAATATCATACCCTGTATAATGAAGATATCTAAAAAGAGTCATGAAATAAATATTTGGAGTTTAAAAGAGATGAATCATAATATAAACAAAACAAACAAGCCATTAGAGTATAAAAATGGCATATGAGATGAAAATTGTGGCATACACATATTCCTAAAATAAATAATTTCCATGATTCCTAAAAATACATTCATACTATGTTAGTCATGGGTTAATCCACTATGTAAATAATTCCTTCTATATATCTACTCCCATGTACCTTCTGGTGTGGGGTATTGGATGACCCCCCATATACCCTCTTATTGCGGGCTTAGGCTGACCTCTCGTGTAACCTTTTGGGCTCATAAAACATGAATCATTAACCAATGTATTGTACGGTGATGTAGGTCCCACCCATCACATAATGAAAAATATACATATGTGTTCCATAATAATATAACTCATTCATCATTTGAGAACCCATATAATCAAATGGGTTTCATAATCATCATTCAATCACATCATAATACATAGAAAATAAATGGGATTCATAAATATCATCCCATCACAGCCTTAAACCAAACGTAGGAATAAAAATTGTGGTATCTAAAAAAAATATTCACATTTAAACATATTTAACAAATATTAATGTTAATGTAGATGGAAAATATTTTTTTTGAGATTGTAGTAACATAAAATTCTTGAGTAAAATATCCTTTTTCGCTTTGAAAACTTTTTATTTTCTTAAAATGATATAAACATTTAAATGAAACCATTTTATTTGAACATAAAATCATATGATTATAAAGTAATATTAAAATAATTATTGTTTTATGAGGGTGAAAGATTCCATTCATTCAACATAAGTTAAAAATATTACTTTCGTGTATTTTTTCATAAAAGTCACAAAGGGTTATGTTTAAAAAAAACACAAATATTCATTATAAATAAGATTTTAAAATTATAACATGTGTAGAAATGAAATTAAATATTTATTGGATAATAAAAAATTGAATAAATTTTTAGAAAACATGGATGTGGAAGATAAATATCCCACAATAGTAACTTAAAAAGAAAGAATGATGATTATTGATGTGATTATGAGACAATCACTTATCACTTTATTATTATTAGAATCATATACCCCGTGATATAAATAAAATTATATGGATTTTATAATACCATAATACTCAGAGTAATACATATAAAAGACATTCATTGGACATATATATAGCACACAGAAGAATAAATTAGTGTACAAGGCATGTGTCCCACCGAAATAAAAGGGAGAAAAAATCCATTACCTTAAGTTTTTTCTTCCTTCACATATGTTAAAACATCCTATATAACAATATCAATTTATTAAACATCTAAAATAAAAATTATATTTAAATATATAATACCATATATTATTTACATTCGTCTTTATATTATTTTTTAATTAACCATTCCATGTTTTAGTTATGTTTTCAGTTATATATGCTTTGATTTTGTTATTTCTTGACTTATAAAATGTGGTCCTCTTACATAAAACATGATGTAATCATCTCAAAAATTGTAACAATGATATAAATATCATATATATATATTAATTATATATTTATTCTTGGTGATTCATAAAATATAGAGATTAAAATAAAATACATCATTCTTAGAGATGGTTGGTCTACGTAAAAATGTATGATGTTTTCATTTTCTTTTCATTTTAGTGGAAATAAAATTATATCATAATTTATAACTCAAGAATAAAATAAATGATATATATATTATATATTAATAAAATAATTCCTTATTATCATCCGTGTTAAATATTGAGCAAAAATGAATCACATCGCATCATGAAGATGCTAAGTCATGTGTACGCACGAGGGACGTTATCATTTCCCAAAAGATTATGTGGTAAAAATAGTATATGATATTATCATTAAATAAGAATAAAAATTTCATAAATATTATATATAAAAATTAACCCTATCATAATTTCCACTCAATAAAGATGGTGATGGAAAATTATTTTTTCACTACGTGGACACAGTAACCCATACGTACACACGAGTACTACTTGAACTTCTTATTTTATGTGAAATTGGATGTGTAATGGTGAGTTAATAATCATAATATCATTTCATAAAAAATTTAATGATTAATTTATAATTTAATTATATATATCATAGATTTAGGGTTGGTATTGCCATGTTGAAAAATAGGGTGATCGGTCAGAGCGATTACCCCTTCATTGAAACTGCTCTGTTGGTTAACAACATAACCCACATATGGAGGATTTTATTCCTAAAGAATTATTCTATAATGTCGGGAGGTATTTTAGGACTTGATAAAGTTAGATATTTTCTGATTCAAATTGTTTTTTATGTTTTATGTAAAGAGATGATTGGGTTCCTTTTATAGAAGAGGGGAGGTGGACTCCAGGAATTCATCAAATTATAACAAAAATATAAATTAATTTTCTAATCCAAATGGTTTTAATTTTTTTAAAAAATATATTATTTTTATTGTTCTAATTCCATTTATATAATTAATAATAAAATTTTTTAATTTTTTAAATCTTTCAAATTTTTTACCATTATTTAACATTTTTAACTATTATCATGATATCATGTAACTTACATATTGAGGTTAATATATTTACTATTAAAGTTAAAATACAAATAAATGAGTCATTAATGACATTTTGATACACATACCAATAATTTTTATTAAATTTAGATTTTTTATGAATTTTCTATCATTTGATAATATTTTATTTATTTTAATAAATCAATAACGTCAATTTTGATAGTATTCATTTCATGACTTTTTTAAAATATCATAAAAACTAGTTATATTCAAGCCAAATAATATAAAACATCACTAATGTTGGACTCCACATGTATTAATCAAGTTTTAATGATCACAATTCTCATTAATTGTCACAAGTCTCATTAATGATCCCAAATCTCTTTACTTATCACAAATCTCATTCAACCTAGTTAACTCCTACAAATCATATCCAATCATGTGTATTTATGTTTTAAGTTCTATCATGATTTATAATGGTTAAGCTCAATCCATTTGATGAATATTACTGTTAAGCCTGAATACAGTTATTTGCTTAAGTATAAGACACCGTGAGAAAGACACAGTAAGCAGACACAGTTAGCAGGACACCATGAAGCTCAGACAGCGTTAGCAAGACACCGTGAAGCCTAGACACCGTCAACAAGACACTGTGAAGATTAGACATTGTGAGAAAGACACCGTGAGGATCAGACATCGTGAACAAGACATCGTGACACTCAGACTGTGACACTCAGACCATGACACTCAGACACCATGAAAGAGACACCATTTTCATAACATACTGTAACACTATTTCTCAAACTATTTTTTCATCTTTAAATTTAATTCTTAACAGTAATATTTGATGCCTTTAATGCATTGACATAATTAATGTTTCCTTATAGACATGGTACACGGCACGAGGTACAAAACACGTGGAACCTGTCAGCTAAAACACATGCATCCAAAGATAAAAAGTGGAGTGTGCCCAATGACCATAGAGCGCGATACTGAATGAAAAACTAGTCTGTGAGCATGACCACAAAGAACACATTGAAAGATTTTTAGAGAAAGCATTTTCACATGCATGAAATCCGACCTTTCTGAAGAACACACGAAGTACACTGGAATCCAGAGAACATCCTCATATTATCAAATCTCGTGGAAAACACAAGCTGAACCGTGACACTCTTTTTTTCAAGACAAAAACCAGAGAAGGACTCAGAAGAACTTCTGCTAAATCAAAGGATCCTAGAGCTGAACTTCAAATCACTAGAGCATTATAAACTCATATCTACTCTCTCTCAGTGATTATTTTACTTTCCTTTAGAGCAGTGTGTGTACTCTGTATATTCCACACACACATTGACTCCTGTTATAAACTGAAGGATTTCTAAATCCTTACACCAAACTCTCTAATTCTGTTTACCCATAAAAACTATAGAAGAGGTCCATATGTGTCCTGGTTATTGTTTTTTTCTACCCTCAAAAACTATGGAAGAGGTCTCTATGTGACCTAGATAGTTTGTGTACTGTTGTTAACCCCGATCTATGGTGTGCATGAAAGTTTATTTCTATACACTTCTTGGTTTCAGGTGATCACCAAGTGGAGTGGATTAGGTCTCAGCTTGAGATTGAACCACTTGATTTATATCTAATGTGCTATTTATTTTAGTCTTCTCTATTTTTACTGCTTGAATTCATAACCCATAAAACTCTAATTTCACATTGATAGTTAGTCTTGGAAAGAAGTTATAACTAATTTGTCTTTGTAGGATAACTTCAAAAGTAATCTTAATAATACATATTAACATTACTGAGAATTAATCAATCTTCTAAGAAGTTTTTTAAATAGTCAAACTCTTATTACAGTACAACCTTGAGTAACTAGGATGTATTTGAATTTGGGGAAAACCATTTCATTTAAAATAATATTTTTGTGATATAAATTTTTATAGTAACTCAATTCACCCATCCCCTCTTGAGTGAACTACTCCGACCAACATTTGGTATTATAGGCTTCTTTATTAGGACTCTGTACTCAACTGTGATTGTAGTTGTACTTTAAAGATCTGTAAATTTCTGTCAATTATAAATTTATAACTCTTTTAAATTAATTTTTTACTATGGATAATATATTAAAAGGGGCTACAAACAACAGACCAACATTATTTAATGGAACCAATTAAGCTCAATGGAAAATTAAAATAAAAATGCATCTAGAGAGTATGAGTTTTGAAATTTGGTTATCCATTATAGATGAGTACAAACTTCCTGTGACTGATAGAATTACATGGGACGAACCTACAATACTTTCTTATAATAACAATTTCTAAGCCGTGAATGATTTATTCTGTTCCATAGGAGATGAAAAATTTAATAGGATCTCTTCTTGTAAAACTGCTAATGAAATTTGGGATACCTTGTCTGTCTCACTTGAAGGCACATCTAGTGTAAAGGAAATGAGACTTAATACTTATACTATAAAATATGATAATTTTATGATGAAACCTAATGAGATTATTTCTGACATGTATCTCAGGTTCAATGATATTGTCAACACAATGATATCTCATGGAAGATAAGTCACAGCCAAAGAACAGATCATGAGAATCCTTAGGTGCTTACCTGACAGATAGAGGGGGACCTCCGTCTCTTTTATAGAATCATGCGACATCAATAAGCTAAATGTAAAAGAACTCATTGGGAAACCAAATATGTATGAGGAAGAGCCAAATGTCAACAAAAAAGAGGAGGATGAACCAAATAGGAAATTTGTTGCATTCACGACCACCATCTCAAAGCACAAAGACAAAGGAAAACTGGAAGCTTCTGTAGAAAGTTCCACCACTGAACAATCATCACCTGACAGTGATGAGGAGATTGCTCAACTGGCCAAAAGATTAAAATGTTTTTAAAAAAGAAGATCTTTTTCAGAAATCCTCTCTTCAAGGGAAAGTATGATCAAAAAGGAAACTGGAAAAAGGACTGGAAAAGAATTGACAAAACTGATGAAATTTTATGCTATGAATGTAAACACAAAGGAAATATAAAGGCTGAATGCCCAAAGTATAAGTATAAGAAGAAGTATGAGGATAAGGACAAGAAGAAAAAAATGTCAATGAAAGAAACATGGAGTGCCTTTGAGGATTGTTCAAGAGACTCAGAGACCTCAAATGATGAACAGGCAAACAAAGCCAATATGTGTTTTATGACAAACACTTCTGAGGTAAAACTGAACTCTTTTATGCATAATTAATACTATTCGGAAGAGGAAAGTGACTCTGAAAATATGACTAATGAAGAAATGATTTAATATTTCAACATGCTTGAAGAGGGATATAATTAATTAAAAGAAAAATATAAATCATTGAAGAAATAGCATTCTCTCACTGCAAATGTTAAATCTGAACTTACTACTGAAAGAAGAAAAGTTCTCAAATGCTCAAAGAAAAAAATGAATTAAAAATTTATAATGAGAAATTAAAAAGTGACTTAAAAAAGTTTACTAATGGGAAAAATACCCTTACTCAAATTCTAGGGAAAAAATTGCCCCCAAATACAATAATGGAATTTGTTATCAACCTGGTAAAAGAATCCTTTGTAGAATGAATTTTGTCTCAAATTCTAGGACATATAATTTTGTTCCCAATTCTGGACACAACTCAACTAACTCAAGTCATGATACATATTATACTGCTTCATGTTTTTGTGGACCAAATATAGTTTACTATTCATAAACATTACATAATTATTATAGGAAACCTATGAGACAAATGTGGGTTCCTAAAGAACTTATTACTAATGTTACTAGACCCAAACAAGTATGGGTACCAATATCTATCTTTACATGACCGTGTTATATGAAAGCTACATAAAGAGCTCCTGGAAGAATCTATGGTACTTGGACAGTGGGTGTTCAAGGCACATGACAGGAGACTACTCATGCTTCAAGAATTTGATAAAAGTAGATGGAGGACATGTCACATTTGATGAAAATTCTAAAGGGAAGATCATTGGATTTGGCCATATTGGTAACTCTGATTCAATTTTAATTTCTAAAGTACAATTTTTTAATGGCATAAAATATAATTTTCTTAGTATCTCACAATTATGTGATGATGGATATCATGTTAAATTTGAAAATGATGCATGTAATGTCTTTAATTCTAATGATGAAATTGTATTTTCTACATCAAGGAATGTGAATGTTTATTTAGTTAATTTAGATTCCTTAACTTCTCAAAATGATTCTTGCTTAAGTGTATTTCATAATGAGTCTTGGATCTAGCATAAAAGACTAGGACACTATAATGTTCACTCCCTTAGAAATATAACTAGAAAAAGCCTAGTTAAAGACCTACCCAAACTTGAGTTTCCAAATTACAAAGTGTGTAATTCCTATCAAAATAGAAAACAACACAAAATCCTTTTCAACTCAATGGAAGAAGTTTTTACTTCTCTACCTCTCGAATTGGATCACATGGATTTTTTTGGACCATCTAGAGTTTCTAGTTTAAATGGGAAGCACTATGTTTATGTTCTGGTAGATGATTTTTATAGATATACGTGGACCTTATTCATGGCTCAAAAAAGTGAAGCCTGGTCTTATTTTACTAATTATGCCAAGTCTATAGAAAACCTTAGTGGCCATAAAATTTCATCTTTAAGAAGTGATCATGGACGTGAGTCTGAAAATCACGAGTTTGAATCCTTTTTCTCACAAAATGGTTATAGTCACAATTTCTCTACCCCTAGAACACCTCAACAAAATGGTGTTGTAGAAAGAAGAAATAGAACCGTGCAAGAAATTCCTAGAACATTGCTTAGTGAATATGACATACCTATTTACTTTTGGGCTGAAGTTGTTAATACAACATGCTATATATATAAATAGAGTTTTGGATAGAAAAATTCTCAAAAAGACCCCATATGAACTCTAGAACAATAGGAAGCCTAAGGTTAATTACTTTATATTTTTTGGCTTCAAAGTGTTTATTCACAACGCTAAGGATAATCTTGACAAAGTTTCATCCCAAATTGATGATGGATTATTCCATGGTTACTCAATATTAAGTAAAACTTATAGACTATTCAATAAGATATCTAAATGTGTGGAAAAATCTGTTCATATCATGTTTGATGAAACAGATCCACAGGAGCCTAGAACCATCTTAGAAAATCTGCAGGATGATGTATTAAAGCTGAACATCAACTCAAAATCCTCAAATTCCTCTGTGAAAGAATCTGTGAAAACATCTAATTCTGGAAATTATATTCAATCGAGTCATAATTAACCAGAATCTACTGATTAACCTGAAATCACAAGTCCCACTTTTTCTAGAAAGGTTAAACCCTTAAAAACCATACCTTAGATTCTATTTTAGGAGACTTAGAGAAAGAAACACAAACTAGAGATTCTCTTAGAAATCAGGTTTAACATCAAGCCTTCTTGTAACAACTTGAACATGAAAACATTGATGATGCCATCAAAGGTGAATTTTGGGTAATGGATATGCAAGAAGAACATAATCAGTTTAAAAGAAACAATGTTTGGAAACTTGTTGAAAGACCCAAGGACACTTTCATCATAGGCACTAATTGGGTGTTTAGAAATAAAGTAGATGAAGCTGGAAACAAAGTTAGGAACAAGGATAGATTAGTTGCACAATGCTATCGTCAAGAAGAAGGAATTGACTATGAGGATACCTTTTCTCCAGTATCCAAACTTGAAGCCATCAGAATCCTACATGTTTATGCTACACATCTGAATTTCAAACTATATTGAATGGATAGTAAGAGTGAATTATTAAATTGTTATATAGATGAGGATGTCTTTGTTGAATAACCCCCTGGATTTACAAATCCTCATTTTCCCAATAATATTTTCAAACTGTCAATAGATATATATGGTTTAAAACAAGCTCCTAGAGATTGGTATGATAGATTAAGTACTTTTCTTATTTCCAATGTTTTTACAAAAGGAATAGCTGATCCTAACCTCTTTATAAAATGAATTTCTAATGATGTTTTAGTTGTTCAAATCTTTGTAGATGATATTATTTTTGGATCTTCAAAAAATTCATTATGTATTGATTTTTCTAAAATGATGCAAAACGAATTTGAAATGAGCTTAATGGGTGAACTAAAATTCTTTCTTGGATTTCAAATCTTTCAAAATAATGATGGAATTGTTTTAAATCAAATTAAATACACTATAGATCTTCTAAAACGTTTTGTATTGGATATCACTAAAAGCAGTGACACTCCCATGAGTACCACCAGTAAGATGGATCTTGATGAAGATGGAAAATCTGTTGATCAAACCACTTATAGAGGAATGATTGGAAGTTTACTCTACTTAACTACTAGCCGTCCTAATATTATGTTTAGTGTGTGTATGTGTGCTCAATTTCAAGAAAATCCTAATGAATCTCATTTAAATGTTGTAAATATAATTTTCAAATACCACAAGCACACACCTAATCTAGGACTGTTCTATCCTAAAGGACAATCATTTGAACTAGTTAGTTATTCTGATGCTGACTTCGGTGGCTGTAAGTTAGATAGAAAGATCACCTTTGGAACATGTCACTTTTTAGGCAAGTCACCAGTATCAAGGTGTTGTATGAAACAAAACACTATTGCATTATCTACTACAGAAGATGAATACATATCTACTGGAAATTGTTGTGCGCAAATTTTGTGGATGAAGCACACATTTCTAGACTATGGATACCAATTCAGACATGTACCAATAAATCGTGACATCAAAAGTGCTATTAACATCTCAAAAAACCCTGTTTCACATTCTAGGACAAAACATATTGATGTAAGACATCACTTTTTTAGAGATCATTATCAAAAAGGTGATATCACCTTGGAATTCATTGGAACTGAATATCAACATGCTGATATATTCACTAAACCATTAAATTCTGAGAGAATAGACTACATCATACATGATGTTGGCATGATAAATCTCAAATAGATATATTACTTGTCTTATTGTTCAATATTTTACTATGTTTTACTTTACTGTTTCATGATTACGGTTTCTCAGTCACTGTCTCTCATGTTTACTGTCTCTCCGTGAAGATCACTCACTATATCACTGTGAAGTTCGCTCACGATCTCACCATAACGACCACTTGTTGTCTCACCGTAATAACCAATTGTCTTAGAACCGTGATGACCGATCACTATCTCACTGTGAAAATTATTTATGATTTTATTTAAACTTGTATCACGTAAATTTTTATTTCACCCCCTTTACTTTGTCGCGTTTTTGTTTTTGGTTTTTGACATTCCTAAATGATAAAACAAAGAGTTTTCACTCGGTTCATCACCTGGACTTTCTCATACTCACTCATTTCGAACCCTTTCGACATTTAAAACCTCTTTCTCTCTCCCGAACCTTCAATGGATGCCAATAATGAAATGGACTTCGTCATCAACACCTGAGAAGCGCCGCCCGAAGAAGTAGAAGATATAACCCAAGATGACTCCCAAAGGGCCTCTGAATCCGAACCTGGTAAATCGTAGTGTCATACCTGAAAAAGAAATCTACCATTAATGGATTTTATCTAGAAAATATATAGATTTGAAAGTGGTAAGAGAACATGGTTGGATAGAGTGGTTCTCAAGGGAGAATAAACCCATTTATCCAAGTTTATTTTCTCAGTTCTACCAGTATGCACAATTTTCATTCGACTCTGGTGAAAGATTTGTTGTGAGGAGTAGGATTAATGGTCAAATATGATCCTTCTCGTCGAGGTTATGAGATGGATGCCTTAGGATACCTCACAAGGAATTTTTGATGATGATAAAAGAGAACCCCCTCCCAAAACTGATTTATTTAACCTTGAATGTGATTTGAAAACCCTAATTGGAAATGGCACCAAGAGAAGGGCCATAGCTGCTAAACATGACGGAGAAACAAGGCTGTTGTTTAAATTTGTTCAAATTTTGGTTAGCCTGAGGAATGGTGACTTTGCTGTATTAAAGTATCAAGATGTGTTCTTGATTCATCTTATGAATAATGGATACAAAATCAACATGTGAAAGTACATCATTCAAAAATATGTGTGAATTGATCAAGGTAACATCAAAATACACCTCTCTGTTCTACTCTCGGCTGATTTCATCCATACTTATTACCAAAGGAGTAGTTGGACCCAATTAAGAAGAGCTTTTGGATTGCGAGTACTGCCTCACTAAACCCATCATCAGAAGAATGAAAATTAATTAGAACCCTTGGAAAAAGGAGTGGGTGGAAGACAACGATATGATTTATGAAAATTTTAATCCTGTGGATTATCCATCAAGGCCAAAGGACATTTCAGATCTTGGTTTAGAACTAGATGAACTTGCTGAGTATTCAGAAGAAGAATAAGAAGATAAAATACATCATAGGGAAGAAGTTGTTTCTGATGAAGAATGGACTATTTTCCTCTGGTTGTTCTTGAAGAAGAACCTCCTGTTACTAGAGTTGATATCAATCTATAAATCCATCCTGAGGTTGAAAAAGAATCAGGTGTGACAGAATCTGAGCAGCAAGTCCTGGATGAGCCTGTTCTTGAAGAACTCCCTGTTATGGAAGAGGATGTAGTAGAAGAACTCCATGATGTGCAAGAAACAAATCTGTAAGAACTCCCAGAGGAACAACCTGTTCCTGAGAGAATAAAATATGATTAATATAGGATGGAGATAGCCTTTTAGTTGGATAGAAAGGAGATGAATGAGGAATTACGAGATGAATCTGTGAATTTAGAACTAGCTACTGAGCCTCTGTATCCTGAAAAGAAACCATCTGTTGAGGGGGAGGAAACCCAAAATCATGAGAATGATGAAATAGAAAATGATTAATCATCTCATCCGGCTGAGTCTAGTCTTGTGGCCACTCATTATAAATTCCCTAGATTTTATGATGTGAGTGAGTCCCAGAAAGTTACTGCCACTGGACATGATCTCTCCTCACTATTTCAGTTAAAGTCAGTTTCTAACTTTGCATCCGAGAAGGAACCAGAACCAGATCCTGCCACTGTACCAACTCCTGCACCTGAACCTCTACCTGAATAGCTGACCATTGTCATTAAGGATTATTTAAAGGATTTTGGAGATACTATTTTATCTGGAGTTGAGAAGCTATTGAAATCCCAACCTCATGTTGTGACAAATATTAGTGAGAGATATGCCTCACTGCTTTTAGAGAAAATTATCTAGAAGATCCAACTTATAATTCTCCATGAGATTCAGGAAGTTTGATTTGAAAATTGGTTTCCCATTACAGATGTCTCAACCCTGAGAAGCATGGTGGAAGATATGCATAAAGAGCTGCATTCTAGATCAGAACCTGTTGCTACCTCTTTAGAACCTTCTGTGTCTCAAATTTCTCGAGATGTTGTGTCCCAGATTCACCCTTACCTGTAATACATTGATGAAAAGATTGCATGAAGGCACAAACAGTTATTGAAAGAAATAATAGGGCTTGTTGTGAAATTAAATAAACATACTGATGAGTACACTGGTGGTCTTCAAAAGGCACTGAATCAGCTTAAGTCTCTAACCACAACCTTCAAATCTTCTCATCCCTCTGCCTAATCCTATACACCTACCTTGGATAGCTCATTGATCAGATCTATACTCCAAGAAGAGCTTTATACTGCTTTAAGAGGCTTCAATGTGACTTTTTTATCTGAAGTTATTAAGAATAGTGATAGAGTTATTGAGCTTGTGCAAATTAATTCCCAGATTTCCAATGATTCCCTTTAGGAGATTGCTAAAAAAGTGGATTTCTATTTCAACCAGATTTTCTCCAATACGGATATGACCAACCATTTCAAATACATTGTAGAGAATCTGTGAATTCCTCCTGTAACCCATGCCTTCAAAAACCAAGTCCAGAAGCTAACAGACTTTACCAGATTGTTGGAAATGTTCATGGAAAACAAATACGATTTTGAAAAAGCCATTCAATATGGAGGAGAGATTATTGCCGACATTATCAAACTTCTTAGACCGTATATTCATGTTCAAAGTAAAACAATTGTTTCTCTAGTGGCTGCTCCTCTCAGACCTGGATTGCCTAATTTCACTTCTGCCTTAGCTTCAACTACCATTTATGTTGGCCAGGCTCTTATTCAGATCAAGCCTGTCATCCATGATCAACAACTGCCAAGATCTTCCTCTACTCCAACGTTGGCTCCCTTAGTGTTCGAAGGTCTCCCTTTACCTTCTCTATCTACCACATCTCTGCATTCTTCTACATCAGCCACTTCCCCTATGGCTTCCTCTTATACTACTGATAAAGGAAAAGGGAAAGCCAATCCTTGATGAAGACCAGTTCTTACTAATTTTTTATGGGGATGCCATTGTTTTTTTGTCTTTCTACATTATGTTTTACTACACTCTGATTACTTTTACTGGAATGTGAACAGCTTACCCTCCCTTATTTTAACTTTTTAATAATCCCAAAAGGGGGAGAATTTATATTCTATGTTATATTCTCTATAGTTGCATCAGAATTACACTCTTACTATACATTATTTGTGATCATCAAAAAGGGGGAGATTGTTGGACTCCTCATGTATTAATCATGTTTTAATGATCACAAATCTCATTAATTATCACAAGTCTCATTAATGATCCCAAATCTCATTACTTATCACAAATCTCATTCAACCTAGTTAAATCCTACAAATCATATCCAATCATGTGTATTTATGTTTTAAGGTCTCTGATGCTTTATAATGGTTATGCTCAATCCATTTAATGCATATTACTATTAATCCTGAATATAGTTATTTTCCAAAGTATAAGACAACGTGAGAAGTCCATAGTAAGCAGACACTATTATCAAGACACCGTGAAGCTCAGACACTGTTATCAAGAAACTGTGAAGCTCAGACACCGTGAGCAAGACACCATGAATATCAGACACCATGAGAAAGACATCGTGAGGCTCAGACACCGTGAACAAGACATCATGAAACTCAGACTGTGACACTCAGACCGTGACCCTGAGACACCATGTAGGAGACACTATTTTCATAACATATTGTGACACCGTTTCTTAAACTATTTTGTCGTCTTTCAATTTATTTCTTAATAGTCATATTTTATTCCATTAATGCACCGACATAATTTATGATTCTTTGTAGACATAGTATGAGGTACGAGGTACTAAACACATGGAACCTGTCGACTAAAACACATGCATTCGAAGATAAAGAGTGGAGTGTGCCCAACAACCACAGAGCGCGATACTGAACGAAAAACAAGCCTGTGAGCACGACCACGAAGAACACTTTGTATGATTTTCAAAGAAATAATTTTCACATGCATGCAATCCATCCTTGATGAAGAATAGACAGAGTACACTGGAATCTAGAGAACAACCTCATATTATCAAAGCTCGTGGAGAGCACAAGATGAATCACGACACTCTATTTTTGAAGACGAAAACAAAGAAGGAATCAGAATCATTTTTGCTAAATCATAGGATTCCAGAGATGCACTTCAAATCACTAGATCATTCTAAACATATATCTACTCTCTCTTAGTGATTCTTTTACTTTCCTTTAGAGTAGTGTCTGTACTCTATATATTCCACACACACACTGACTCATGTACTAAACTGAAGGATTTCTAAATCCATACACCAAAATCTCTATTTCTATTTAACTATGAAAACTGTGGAAGAGGTCCATGTGTGGCCTAGTTATTGTTTTTTCTACCCACAAAAACTATGGAAGAGGTCACTGTGTGACCTGGAATGTCTATGTACAATTGTTAACCCCAATCTAGGGTGTGGATCAATGTTTATTTATATAAACTGCTTGGTGGAAGGTGATCACTATGTGGAGTTGATTAGTTCTCGCCTTGAGACTGAACCACTTGGTTTATATCAGTTGTGCTGTTTATTTATGTCTTCTCTGTTATTACTTCTTGATTGCATAATCAAGAAAACTCTAATTTCAATTTGATAATTAGTCTTGGAAAGACGTTATAACTGATTTGTCTTAGTAGGATAACTTGAAAAGTAATATTAATAATACATATTAATATTAATGAGAATTAATCAATCTGCTAAGAAGTTGTTTAAATAGTCAATCTCTTATAATAGTATAACCATGAGTAACTGGGCTGTATTTGAATTTGGGGAAAGCAGTTTTTTTTTAAATAATATTTTTGAAACATAAATTTTTAATGTCACTCAATTCACCCCTCTCCTCTTGAGTGAACTACTCCGACCAACAATTAAGATGATAAAATAACCCATAAAATAATTTATTGGAATTAATTAAGTCAAATTATATTTATTTTAATATTTTCAAAATCATTTATTTGATTCTACCATTAATTAGAAAATTACGTCATCATTGTCTCACCATATAATATAGTTATATTATCATTAAGAATTATAAATAAATTTACATATTCTATAAAAAAATTTAACATTCAAAATAATTTCTATAGTACAACATCACCATTATATAATCCTACATTAAAAATATTTTTCATGACAAAAAATAAAAGTGTGAAAAAATTGTCTTCCATTAAAATATAATATTATAAAGGTTATATTGTCATCCAAATAGTTATAAATTGTCTCATAACACATAATTTAATTATTATGAATAAAAAATACTCAAAAATTAATATTAAGATAAGTGTTAGTCTAATTTTGTAATATTTATAAAATTATTTTTTCTATTTAGCACCTGATTTTCACGTTATCTTTGTAATAAAAAATAATAAAGTTACATTTAATATCTTCAAAAAATAAAGGGGAATATTTACAAAATTTGGCCATTTTTATTACAAAAATTTAACCCATTTTTAAAAATTTCAAATAAATTTTTTTAGAAATTAATTAAATATTAATCTCGTTGGTAGAGTAAGAAAACCTGTTTTTAATGTACAAACGTCTAAATGATTGAAATGTTTTTATTTCCAAATTAAATATTAAATTTATTCCAATTACCTAAATTTTATTAACTGATAAAAAAATTATATAATATTTCTTTAAAACTAATCAATATTATAATTTACCACTATAATCTATTTGGATGAAACGTCTGTCTTAAATTAAAATTCGGTATTTATATTTATTCCTCCAAAATGAAACATAACAAAAAACATAAAATGTTCTTCCCAAGAAAATTTTGATATCAATTATTCAAATAAGAAGTTTCTTTGTCATATAAAATTCATAAATTGTCAAAATTTATATTTAAAATTGGTTCTCCGTTAAAAAGCTGTAAAATTACCCTTTAGAAAAATATAGGTTTTTTTGCATAAAATTGGGCTTATTATTATCTTACACCATCAAAATATATTGTGTGAATATAAAAACTATTCGATTGAATATATATAATAAATATTTAATTAATATTTATCACCAATTTAAAATAATTTTTTTTATTAATAATAAATGACTTTAGGGGCTTAAAAATGAAAATATTTCCATTATATTCAATTGGTATATATTTTGGTTTCTAATTAATTATTAACCAATGAATTCATCTTATAAACCATAAATATTCATAATTTTAGTTAATAATATTCATAACCACTAATTTAACTAATAGGTAATATCTTATTATATTAAATAATATTATTTCAATAATATACTATTGTTCGGTAAAACACGATCTTGAATATATTGCAAGCTATCAAAAGAACTCAACATTGCACGTATAAAAATAAAATAATAGTGTTGTGGTTACTGAAATCTAATCTAAGTTTGTCATGTAGTGCAACCTCAACATTGTGTTTCGTATAAATCAATAACAACACAGCTCTTTAAAATAACACAACCAATATTCTTTGTTGAGAAAAATGAAAAAAGAAAATATCTAAAAGAATAAGTTAATTTGAAAAAATATTTTCGCAAAATCTTGGTGTGCTACATTGGAGGAATCAGGAAAAAAACCAATGTGATGGGTAATGTGATGACTACTCCCATGATATGGCCAACCTAATTGGAGAAGGAACCATAAAAATTATTATGATACTCTCTTAGCTGAATCTGGTTATGAATAGAAACCCATATAAGGAGGATAACCAAAATTCATCTAAGTAATAAAATGCTGCAATTGAGTCCTTTATGAGATAAAGACCTACGACATTCGATTTTTCATCCAATATCTTAACCACAGAACAATGGATAAATTCCCACGAGAATATCTTCTCTATCCTACAATGTTCTGAATAAGAGTTTCTTCTGTTGGCTATTTATCATAAAGAGGGAGAAGTTAATTAGTGGTGGAAATTGATCAGTAATACAAAGAATTATGAAGAGAATGTAACAATTGGGTTGAAGAAATTTCCTAAAAATTCAATAAATATTTTCCATGAACACTCTTACTTAAAATGGAATCATATTTTATTTCCCTCAAGTAAAGATACATATAATATATTGGGGTGTATGTGGAAAATGTCCGAATACATGCTCACTGAGCCTCTTTCATTGACATTACCCTTGAATACAATGTTAGACACTAATTTGGTGGGCTAAATTCCAGTCTATGAGAATACCTGGAAATCTAAGACATTGATAGTTGTGAGGAAATTGTTTGATGGTCCCTCAATGTAAAAATGGTGATCGAAAAATTTCAATGTTATAACGGGGAGAAGAAGAAGAAATTGGAGTTTAGTACTAGTATACAGATGTATAAATCTAAGGGATCCAAGAAATTTCAATATCTTACTTATCAATGTTCCAGAAATAAATACACCAATAATATTTTATTGGGGGAGAAGAAATTATTTAGGTGAGGTATAGAAGGTGACCTAGATAGCGATTTTCGGTACGAGAAACCCAATGAAGCGATGGAGGAATGTAAATCCCCGATCAACCATCGCCACATTTTTTATTTCTTCTATTATAATGAACAAGGGAAATTTTTAAACCAATGCACTATGCCATGGTTTTTCAACGACAACCAACAACCTCCAGGGCAGAAAATTCCAATTTGGTTTATCACAACTACTGAGGTGGACCCCTACGATGAGGTGGTGATCGGTACCCATGTTATTAATTAATATATAGAAAACATACACTGTATTATGGTTGTATAAATTCCTTTATATCTTGAATTTTTAGTTGAACTATTCAAACACCACTCTAATGCATGGAAGTATTATTTTCTATGATGACGGAAAATGGGAAAATTATTCGATCCCAAGTACATAACACCTACCATGTCAAAATTTTTGGATTGAAATTCCTAGAAAATATTTTCATATTCCCTTTGGTAGAAATTCAAAAAATTACAGATTTCAATTTTCATTCTCAATATAGAGCCAAAAAGAACATCAGCGAGATGAAAATCACCCTCTATATTAAAAAATACCCTTCAATTCTGTACAAGTACACGGGGATGAATCTTTTTTTGAACCAACATGTCAATCTGGAATATATTTTCTCTATGTGAAAGAATATGTAGCTCAAATGATTATTTCAAAGGAATGAACTATATTTGAAGACATTTCCATTGTGAGGGAATACACTAGTGTGTTTCCTGATGAATTACATAGTCCTCCTTCTTGAAAAGAGGTTGAATTTTTCATTGAAATTGTACTTGGAGTGCTTCCATTTTCCAAGAACCTCTATGGAATGGTTTTTGTGGATCATGAGGAGTTGAATAAAAATATACAGAAGAATATGGATAAAGGGGTTATATTCCCAATTGCATAACCATGGGATTTATAAGTGCTATTAATCAAGAAGAAATAAGGTTCAATGCACCTATAAATTGATATAATGATCTCAACATGATCATGTTAATGAAAAAGTATCCTATACCATATAAGTATGACGTATTTGATCACCTATGTAGAGCACAATAACTCTCAAAGGTGGATTAGTTGTAGGGTAATTACAATGTTAGGGTTAAGAAGGAGGACGTCACCATGAATGCTTTTCATTCATGTAATGGGCACTATGAGTTCATAGTAATGCCATTACGACTCACTAATTCTCTATAAATCGTCATTGACATGATGAATAGATTATTTAGGGAAGAAAATGTAAAATTTATGGGAGTCTTTATAGATTATAAAGTAATAGACTCCAAATTAAATGAGCAGTATGAAGAGTATCTGAGAAATATTCTACTACCCTTATGAAAGGATTAAATTTATTCTATATATAAAAAATGTGAGTTTTCATTAAAGGAAATTTAATTCATTGGGAATATCTTCACAAGAAATGGGATATATATGGACCAATAAAAAATAGAAGTATTTGAATGATGTCCAAGTCCAACATCTATGAAAGGTATCTGTAGTTTCTTTATATTAGCTAGTTATTATGGTTGATTTGTGAGAAATTACTCATGATTATCAAACCCTCTAACCAATATCACTCGCTACAGAGTTAATTATTCATTGAAAAATGAATGTGAATGGATATTCAAGGAGTGTAAAAGGATGAATATCAAAACAAATTTACTCACACTACCAAAATATAGAGGACATTTCATGGTATTAATCGATCCATCAAAGACGGGATTGAGTTTTGTGTTATTGAAAAATGAAAAGGTGATAGCCAATGCTTTAAGGTAGTTTAATGTACATGAGTAGAACTACCCAATGCATGATATGGAGTTAGTTATAGTGATATTCAAATTGAAAATATGGAGACATTAGCTATTTAGGGAGAAGTGTGAAATTTATTCAGATCACAGAAGCCTCACATATACATTCACACAGAAAGAGCGGAATATGCTCCAAAGAAGTTTCTTAGAGCGGATGAAGGACTATGAATTCTGAATTCACTACACTCCAAGGATTGAAAATAATGTTAAAGATTCACTAAGTGTAAAGGATCCATAAATTCTATCATTGGTGTGAAATAAGAGGGGTCCCATCTCTTTATAAATGTAGAGGATTCACATGGATAGCATAAATAAAGTAAAATCATCAATCGTTTCAAAAATGATTGATCAAACATCACTTAAGAAATGACAAAGGATTCTTAGAGAAATGATTTGGGAATTCAGAATAAATGGGAAACTGTATGAAAAGTTAATCTACATAGTTCATCATTAATGAAAAAGGAGTTGTATGTTTTGGGTCACAACTATGTGTACCAAAAATGCTCATTTAATGAAGGGGATATTGGATGATGCACATAGTTAGACTTTCTCTATCCATCTAGGAAGAAACATTATTTCTTGAGATCTATAAGAGCACTATTGGGGGGGGGGTCAATAAGAAAAGGAGATCATTAAATAAAAAACAATATGACTTGTATTTCCAAAAAACTGTAGGAAAAATGTATAAAATCCAAGGTAACGAAGCGACCATTACCCATACCTTCAAGGAAATGGGATTACATCACCACAGACTTTCTCACTGGTCATCTAAAAACATCTAGAGGAATTAATACTATATGGGTTATAATGGAATATCATACAAAATACTCCTCACCTAGATTAAATTTTAAAGTAATTATCACTCGATAAACTTGGAAGGATAAACATTATTGAAGTGGTGAGTTAGCATGAAGCACCACAATCAGTTGTATTTTATCGAGATCCAAGATTTACCTATATGCTTTGGAAGAGTCCCAAACATTCTCTATATACTGAATTGAACTTTAGTATGGATTATCACCCTTAAATTAATGGACAATATGAGAATAATATCTAGAAACACGAGGATATGTTGAGAAACAATATTATTATCTTCAAAGGAGTATGGGATAATCATCTTCCATTGGTTGATTTATCATAAACTAATAGTTTCCACTATAGTATCCAAATGGATCCCTATGAGGAAAATTATTGGAAGTGGTGTAGAACACCTACCTAGAAGGAATATGTTGGGGAAGGAAAACTTTTATCTCATGAAATGGTTGAGGAAATGATGGAAAGGTCAATACTATTTAGTAGCACATCATGGTTGCTCAAATTTGATAAAAGATGTATGATGAAAATCTTCGACAAGACCTAGAGCATGATGTTAGTAAAATAGAATTCTGTTGTAAATTTATATGGAATATATTCATTATATCTTGAATTAAGGTAGATCATAGACTATGTTACATCAATCCCTTTGATATCAATGATTGCATTAGAGCGGGGGACTATCAACTAGTAGTCCCACCTAAATTTTCTCAAGAACATGATGCATTCTATGTATCCCTCCTAAAGAAGTACCAACCACACCACTCAAATGTACTCAATCCTAATGTGGTATCATTGGATAATGATGACGCATATCAGGAGTAGCAAGTGATGATCTTAGATCATAGTGAAAATGTTCTATGAAATAAGATAATTAAATTTTTTCAAATCCTTTGAACAAACCAAATGTTTATATATGTAATGTGGGAACCATATGAAGTGATTAAATAGAATTACCCTCATCTATTTTAGTGGGGGGAAAAGAAAGTTTTTGGGGTGAAATTTATGAGGGGTGGAATATTTTAATGCCCTGAACTGTTATAAATAAAATTCCCCTTGAGATTTAATTATATGAACAATTATATATTATAGATACAAATAACACATGATCCTCTTTGGTTACTATTTTATATATGATTTAAAATACCATTTATAATTGTTTCCATTGATAATATAGATGTCTAACAATTATCATATGAATAGAATAATGATAGGGTTTTAAGAAATCTAATTTACATAGACAAAGGATGTGATGACCTCATCCAGTTGGATCGTACACTATGAAGCGCATTTACCAAAGCTTCTGAGGGAGAAAGAATAACTGATATTTTCCCTTGACCACGTAAAATCATAGATTCAGTAACATAGGCATAATTGAAACTATTTTTGGGAGAAGTATATGCTCCTCGAGATCACTGCCCAAACCATGTACACCGAACTACTATTGAAAGTCTCACCGTTGTTTACTTAAATTGTATAGAGTTTTTGTGTTTATTAAAGGGTTATGTATCAAGACCCTAGAAATATTACTATTTAAATTATTTTTTAAATAATTATGTATATATTTTCCTTATAATATTTTTACATTATAAATGTTTTTTATTTTTATAAAATAAAAAACATATTTTAAATTTTGGTAATATTGAAATTTAATTAATGATTTATTGTTGGCGAATTAATGTATTTTTTAATAAATAATATTTTAGTAAAATATTATTATTAAATAATTTTTAAAATTTTAAATTAATATATATATTTATATGAATTTAGATGTAATTTTTATAGGGGTTTGAAAAGTGTTATTGTTAAAAAAACACATCAATTCTCAATAAATATCGATTCTTATTTTTAAAGTAAAATTAATCATATAGAGAAAATTATTTTTATTGAATGGATATTATTTTATGAGTGATATTTTAAAAATTAACTAATTGTGAATATTTCATAATTTTCAAAGATAGTTTAATTTTTGAGAAAAAATTAAATTTGGTATAAATAAATTTGTTTATTAGGATATCATAATTAGAAAAAAATGATGTCAAAAATAAAATAAATTTTATATGTGACCAAATATTTGTTTTAATAATGAAATATTGAGATTTTATATTTATAGGAATAATTTTTTAAACCCAATATGAATCATAAAAAAGTATTAATATATTTTAGGGCTTTACAAAGATATCTTTAAGAGAATGACTCAAATCCAAATAAGAAAGGGTATTATATTATTATGTTCATCCCTTAGCCATAAAAAATTAAAACCTCTCCCATTTAGATGAAATAATTAGATAACCCATGGGACGGTTTGTGGTTTTTTATTTTATTTTAGAGTCCAAAGTAAAAGTTAGGAAAATAATAAATAATTCCACCTAAATTCCGATATAATCCCATCAAAGATCCCATTTATCTTCACTCGAAATCCATGGATCATGTAATTAAACTTATTTCCACTCTCTATAGTCTTCCAATGGTTCCCTCATTATCTTAAGAAGCTCCTCCCAAGCATTTGAAGTCACACTCTCATGGTAAAGGGATCCATTCCTTCCCTTCATTACTCTTGTTTTTTTGTTATCGCATGCCTTCTATTTACAATTCCTAATATTTGGATATGTTCTTACATGTACCTATTATTGTCCATTTTATTTCCAAATTATGAGATACCCATTATTCTCACATAAAACCATTTTATTAATTTTTAATACATGTCATTATCCTACTAAAATTTCACTACGTTTTTCCATCCTAAACAAATGTGTAGTGAATACCGTTACCCTTTTTCAAATCAAGGGTGTTCTCCATTATGAACTAACAATTAGTTCATTGGGGAAATACATACATATATATATTCTAGATTACATGATCATGGAATAAAATGTGATGATTAATGTTTCCATGTTTTATTATTAGTGTGGAATACTTAATCATGAGAGTGAAATGAATGTGATAGGTTCACCCAAAATTATATAGCGCTCCAATGCATTGGGTAATATATAGTCTCATGAGACCTCAAGTTGGGTTAGAGAGGAAACTTGATTACTTTATGTAATTTTAACATTATAGTTTCTTGGTTTTAATCCCTGGATTATGTTTATAATTCAATGTTTTTAGTTTTTCCCACATTCTATATGTTTCCTTTATGATTATCATGCTATATCATGCTTCATTATTCATGTTTATGCTTCTCAATACTTTTATGATCCATTGATATTTCTATTTCCAAACATGTATTATTTTCTTCATGTTATTCCATTTTTATTAATTTATTCGGATTTAGAGATCTCCTATTTCTTATGTATATCCTAGGGATATTAAATTCAGTTTTTAGTCGGAGAAACATAACAGTGTTTTCAATAAGGATGATGTTTTCATTTTTTTAATTGTTATGTAGTGTACCAAATTCTCAAATACACTAGAATTATCAATATTATAGGTTTTACTATGTGTAATCATTTGTAATAAATAATTTAATAATGCTAAATAAATAGTGGGGTTTTTATAGGAGATTGAGGATTTGTGTTGAATGACATTGCCTAAACTAGGTGATTGTAAAGAACATGTATCCACTACCAAGGAAATACGAACTCTTTGAACAGTTTGAGATGGTAATGATGGTTTTCTATGATCTATCTCATGTAAGGATATAACAATTCATGATTATGGGATGAGGATATACCAAGGACAACATTCAAATTATACTACGGTCACTATGAGTACTGGGTAATTCCATTGGTATGATGAATTTAACAGTAGTGTTTATGGGAGTCATAAAATATATATTTCAACCCTTATTATACTAGTTCATTTTAGCCTTCCTGGATGAAATCCTAGTGTATTCAGTGACCAAGGAGTATAATGAAAGACACTTGAGTATGGGTCTGGATGTACACTGAGAGCACCAGCTTTACAAGAATCTCTTGAAGTACTAGTTCTAGATTTAGGGTGTCCATAATATAGGATATGTTATCTTATTGGAATTTGTGGTAGTGGAATTGGTGGAGTTTTTGGTAGTGTTCACTTGGGAGCCACCCAAGAGCATGATGGATGTGCAGAGCATCATTGGGTTGGCAGGCAATTATCATAGATTAATACTTGACTTCTCAATGGTATCAGGCCTCATGATAACTTTGACCCAAAAGGGTAACCCTTTCATGTGTAAATATAGGCTTCAATGTTTTTTTTTAAATTTTTCAATATAGTGAAGAGTTATCCCATTTTGATATTTTGAGATGAGGGTGTTGGGTATTTGGTGTTTAGTGATTCATATGAAGTTGATCTTTGTGGTATTCTAATTCAATGGTAGGTGATGATTTCAAATGGTACATATTATTTGAGAAAACATGAGAATAACATTTATACACATGATCTTGAGTTAGTAGTATTAGTTTTCACACTAAATTTTCGGCAACACTACCTGACTAGAGAGTGTTTTATCAACTATTATGACCACAATAGTCTCAAGTATGTCTTTTCTCATAATGATTTTATGTTCAGAAAGAGGTCATTTCCACAGTTCATCTAGGATTACGACTTCATGATTTTCTATACTCATTTGAATGGGGACATGGGAGCTGATTCTCATAGTCGAAGATCTTTTTCATAGTTTATGGGTGAGGTTTTAGAGAAGTTGGCCATGTTGAAGTTAACCTTTGTGGATAGAGATGAGACATCTTACCTCAAATTTATTGGTGTTACATCTACTATATTTTAGTTATTCATTAAAACATAGGTTGGGGATAATGACTATGAGACCCTACGTACTCAGATATCCACTGTACATGCTCTTAATGGATTTTTTGAAGGGGGTACAATGTCTTTATTTTTATAGTATGCACATTGGTACTGGTGAAGATGAAAGTGGTTGTTCTTACAAGGTTTCATATATCTCTTATGGGATTATTCTAGGTGAAACGTATATATTCATGTACCTATGTTTTCAGTTTTGGTGGATAGAAATGAAGAATATAGTTCTAGAGTTTTTCTCATGATGCCTTACTTGTCACCAATTGAAGGATGGGAACAATGTTATAAAATGTTTAGATCAACCCCCTGAGGTTCTAGAGTGATTATGGGATTGTTTATCTATGTAATTTATGATGGAGATTACATGTACACAAAGGGAACATGATTCCATATGGTTGATCATAGGCCAAATCACCAAGTCGGCCTAGTTACTAGCTATCCTAGAGTAATGTTTAAAAGAGATATTAGGATTCCTCTACATGTTAATGATTGTCTGACTCTATTTATTTCATTCAATAAATTTTGTTTCCATGATTCTCACATCACATATCATTTATGTACGGGATTTCATGTTGATTTTGGTAATATGTTTCAATTGAGGATGATATTTTATCTCCCAAGTGATGTCCTGACATAGAAGATCATTCAGGTATTGGAAGACATGATGCGGGATTGCATGTCGAACATTGGCCCTAATGGTTAGGATCACCAAGATTTGTTGATGTTATCCTAAAACAATATGTACCAATCCAACATCGGTATGAAACAATTCGAGGACTTGTATAGGGGACCTTTCATGACACCCCTGTTTTTGACCGACCCAAGAGAGTTAGCACTTATGAGATGAGAGTTGATGGGAGCCACTAAAAAAATGTTTAGATAATCTTCGAGTTGATGTGTCCTACACAAATATGTTAGTATACATACATTGACAGATGAAATCATCCTTTATTGTTTGGGGAGGTATACCATATATTTATATGGGTTTCATGTCGATGTGGTTTACATATATCAAGATGAGGTGGATATATATGTCCAATATTCATTTTCAGATTCAAGATATTGTGTATAGTTGGAGAAGAGACATACCACATATATCTACCTATATATATTTACTAGGTAGATGATGTAATCAATATGTCACAAATGATGATATATGTTCATGATACATCATATTTTATCAACCAGGGTGAGATGGACATCTAGGATGTAGTTACCTTCACTGAATATATGGTAGAGTTCAAGGATTAACATGATTGGATCCTACATAGATGTGATATTCCTTTATTGTGTGTCCAGTTTTTTTATAAGAATCGTCCAAAGAGAAATTGGGAAAGGGGACCCAGATCTGAGGTCAGTACACAAATCATTTTGTGAAAATGTTGTTTTGTATATTTTGGAAATAAAGACCCACGATGGGGAGAATATAGAAACTCAGATTAACTATTTATCATTTTCAATAATTTATTGATTATTTTCAAGACCGGGTGCCAATACAACATGTGATTATGAGGCCTTGTGTACTCGGAATAATCACTTGAAATATATAAAATATATTAATATCACTTGTGCGTGGTTTTCCGGAATACATTATATAACTCTTGAATGAAGGACATGAATAAAAATAAATAGGCATACTGGTTTTTAGAATGTGATTAAAACCTTAGGTGTGACATACTTTTTTTCATCACAGGATGTTTCTGAAAAAAGTCATCACAGACGTAAAAAGAATAAAATAATTAAATAAATTGTTTTGTTTTGTTTGTTAATGCAGCAACCTAGGATTTTCATTTAAGTAAACTATTATGGAAAAATTGTTGGGTTTATCATCATAACACTATGATAATGATAGAGTATTGGATATCCATTGGAGGATGCTTCATTGATGAACAACAATAATATCATATAAAAAAATTGGTGTGCAACAGATGTTGAGGATATTGCCAGTGACAAGGATGCAACATTGTAATTCCTCAGCGCTCGATCTAAATTGATGTATGAAATTTATTTAGATTATTTCCAGGTTATTTATTTTTGTGATGAATTCTGATCAACTGACAAACATATTTATTCAGGGATTGATCCTATTGTGGGATTTGATTGCCTACAGTGATTAATTGGGAGAAAAATTTATGTTATTATGAATCATTGTTCATTATTCCAAAGGAAAAATATCATGGACCGCTACACATAGTTGAGATTTTGTCCTATTTTGTGTGTTTATTTTTTTAACCATATTTTATATGTGTATTCGTCATTGTTTATTTTTTTGACCTGTGGTTCGACTAAAATACCATGATCTCAAATGTTGTGCTTCTGTTTCATGCTGCAATGATTTGATATCATAAATCTGGACTTGGATTGGCATAGGGATCTTGTGATTCAAGTATTAGAGAGAAAATAAGACCAAATTAGAGACCATTGTGTTCAATAGGTGTGTTTGACGGTGATGAGTCCAAAACATTACTGATTCCCACCTGAATCAGATAACCAGATTCCAGTGACCAATAATTGAGAGCCTCAATACGAAGTATATTCATGATTCCCAACATGATTCATGGATGATCTTTGTTTCAGAGGAGTGGATGTAAATGTGGAGGAGAAAATAATTTTATCATTGAAATCACATGGTACACGATGTGTGTTCTAGAGGAATAGGCCTTGCGTGAACCTTGGTGCGGTGGCTAGGGTTTTCACTGTATAATTAAATTTCACATGCATGTGACTCCATCACAATTTGGGTTCATTAACCTAGAAGATTGGTGTGTACCTTAGATGGTACATATACATGACCTGGTGTACAATTCCATATACACAAAATGTACTCTTACTCAGAAATTTCTAGGATAGGTGTACATGTGCATAACTGTGTACTTGGAAATGGTCAGAAGTACATAGGTTGGGACAAATCATTTACTTTGACACAGACCTGAGAACATGACATGCTACGTGGGAAAGACTCTATACCAAAGCGAAACACTATGTACTATTAGTATACGCCTTGTTCTCCTTCAATGAAGGAAGGAATCCCTTATCGTATTAGTCATAGAAATGTTTTATTAGCATTCTTTCCCTATAACCATTCCCTGAGGGTTAGCATGGAATCACATCATAGACATTGGATAACGATACCTTCACCATGATCTCTTAGAGAGAGTTGAAGGAATCCTTCTATGAGTCCCACAATGAGATCCTCTATAATCTTTTTTATCTTAGGTGGACTTCATGGTATCTCCGTGACCAACACAATTAGGGAGGCAATCCTTTACCTAATGGGTAAATCCATATTTTGTTTTTAGTATACTACAGGACCTTGGATGTGATCCTATTATATATATCATTCTATTTAGGCATCCAGTGTATCCTTCGTATAGAGGGGGTCGATGGGGAGTATATCTTGGATTGATTCCCTCAGTGATATCTGACTCTTATAGTATGTTATCATGGATGAGTCTTATGTATAATCTAAAACCATAATCTCTAGGATGTAATTATGTTTGTGACATTACAATGAGACTGTGTGTATTTGTTTAGTATATTCGGATATTCTTGTTATATGTGATGTAGATATATACCTATGTCGAGATAACTGTTATTTTTTTAATCTTTATAGTGATTTTAGGGGATCCAACTGGGTATTATTATACCCCCCCCCCTGTATGGGATATGCATGTACGTGTCATGTAATATGAAGATGATTGACCGTTGAACTAGTCAGAGAGGGACTAGGACCAGGATGTTTTTAGTGATTAGGATGGATTGAGGTGTGTCCATATGGTTATCATGATAGAAATAGTCATATTTAATTTTATGATGGACTTGTTTTTGGAATCATTTTTTCAGGATTTTATTTCTACATTTTTACATTACATTACTTGTTTACGTAAATAGGTTTTAGGATTTAGATGTATGTATTCATGGTTTATCAGTTGTTTTACATTTCACCACTGTATTGTCTTGGATATGTGTTTCTATACATTTACTTTAGGCTCAATCCTCCCATGTTAGTGATATTCCAACTCAGTGAGAGTCGTCATCCTCTGGCCTATTGGAGGTGGGATTAGGGTGTCACCGCATGGTCCCCTTTTGGATGGTTCAAGGAAAATATGAAAAGAATATATGAGTAGGTACCCTATACTCACTTACTGAATTATTTCAGTACATTATGACCTAATTTCATATTTTTTAATGCTACAATACCATATATAAATCACATCACTACATACCATATAACTAAATATCAATATCAATTTCACAACATAATATTGACAACCAAAATTACTATATCATACCCCCATCACCAACACATACATATATAACCCCATGATAGAGTATTTAATCCTAAAATAATTCAAAATCATGACCCCATTCACTCATTTATGGATCCATTGTGAACCCACATCAT
Organism: Viscum album; assembly: GCA_963277665.1. Lineage (NCBI taxonomy): Eukaryota > Viridiplantae > Streptophyta > Magnoliopsida > Santalales > Viscaceae > Viscum > Viscum album. The sequence goes on along the minus strand of OY728123.1, from coordinate 1,037,727,962 downwards.
ACTATAACCACAAGTCACCAAAACGACTGTTATGATTAGAAAGGGTGTGGGGAAGTGATGTCGGTCATTCGTATCACCTAGATCCAATAAGTTTGGGAACATATCTTGATTCCAAAACATTATTTTGGTTCCATTTAGGTAATATTACCTATGTTGCAGTTAGTAAAAAATAACAATATTATAAAGAATAAATAATTATGCACAATTCCATCAAAAGGGTTCACTACATACATTAATAACCCTATAAATATAAAGTGTCTGATGACCTTGACAATAAGAGTGTTGATATCAAACAAACATGCATGGAAATCCTTTGGGATGAATTCACCACACTTCACCAGAATGATTGTAATAAATTCCCCTCCATTATACTTGTGTAACTTTTCTTGATGAATCTTTGTGTTATGGTCTTTGACCAAGGCATCATCCTTTAAAAAAATGACTATCAACACTTTTCAAAATCGATAACACCTCTATCCTTACATGAAGAAATTTCATCACCACCACACAAATATGTCACAATAGCCACACAAATTATTATCCCTTATCTATTAATCAATATATTATTATTCACATAAAAATCAATTTAAATTCATTAAATCTATAGTAATTAATTTATCTCTATTAATTTGAAACTTTTTTATTTCAATTCCCATATGGATTCATAACTAGTATAACTTTACATAACCATCAGGTCATTATATATTGCCAAAAAAATTCATATATAGATAGAACATCTTAAAATATGAATATTTATTTCATTATAAAAAAGAATCACGAATATTGTAAAGGTTAGGTGTGTTTTGAAACATGGATACGTCAACAATAGGATCATTTGAGAACTACATCCCCTTTATGTAATTTATTTTTAACATGAACTCTTGTTAGATATATCATAAATGCCATCCTTCATCATAATCTTTGTAATGGAAACATAAGAAATGATGAGATCAGATACTCACTAAGGGTAAGAAAGGGAAATATTATCATAAAGTGTGTATAAGGGTATGAAAACATGATAATAACATTTCATAACCACACCGTGCATATCATAGATCCTAAACTTGAGTTAGGTAATAAATATTAGCTTTTCATATAACATTAATGACATAGGAATCAATGTACATAATCTATGAGTCCATAAAATTGGCATAATAAAAGTATTTTCGGTGTATCCATAAGATTATAAAAATGTGAAAATATATAAATTGGAATAGGATAACTCATTAAGTCAAAGTCATGAAATTAGGATCTTCTATAAACCTATAGACATAAAAGATATGCCAACACATAATATTATGGGCAAGAAATCCTGGTCCACACATTAAATTAATTTACAGAAATAAAGTTATAAAATATATGTATATGAAATCCATTCCCACACATAATCATATGGATATGAAAACCAATTCCACACAAGAAATGTTTAACATGAAATCAAGTTCACGAATAACATATTTTAGCTTGTGTTATCCATTAGAGTAGAATATAATTCTAGGACAACCCATCGCATAATGAAAATAAATCATATATGTTCCACAAGGATATTAAAAAGTAATAAAATCATAACCCATGAAAAGGAAATGGGTCTCATAATAAATTTTGCATTTCCTAACCCATACAAGTGAAAAAGGTTTCATTAAAATTTCATCAGGTCATTGTAGAATAACTTGTAGAAAAGGAAAGGTTTTCATAGTCATTTTATAATTATAAATATAACCCAACCAAAAAAAGGATAATGATTGTATCATTGGATAATATCCCCATTAAATCATATGTGACATCAAAGGATGTTATAAAATAAGGTAAATGATTTCTAATGATCACCTTGAACATTTTGTGAGGAAAACAAACTTTTCACTGGTAAATAATTTATTTAAAATCAAAAAATTTACAAATATCATGTTTTTTATAATATCACTATAATAATTTAATATAATATCTAATAAATTGATTGGTCATGATTGTGGAAAAGAAAATTCATGTCATACATGATAATACAGTGATTCGATTTACATTTTTAGTAAAAAGTCAAAGTACCTCATTAGGAAAAGTTAAATAATATATTTTTAAAACCATTATAATTTAACTAAAACAAGGTTAATAACTTCATTAAATAAATATTTTATAATATTAAAAACATTCTTCATAACGTTTTTTATATAATCATACAAATGGAAGATGAAATGTTTATAAACTGAAGACATAAATAGAGTTTTTTTATTTAAAAATGTATTATCTATTGATGAGTATATACAAAGAGGAAAATAAAGGTAACACGTGTTATTTTATGAAATAACCCTAGAATAATAAAATTTATTATTTTATTTAAATATATATTATAATATTTCATCATTTTAAGAATAATTATAAACAATCTAGATAAACAATTAGATTGTAAAATAAAACCCACACCATTTTGGTAGCTTTTGAAATGTATGAACCATGAAAGTGATAATGATATGTGGAATTGTAACAACAATAATTTTCATTAAAATATTCATAAAATAATGTCATGGTAAATATATACATCACACCAATAAATGGTGAATATAGAATTTTTCCCATAGATATAAGAGTGAGATGAAGATTCCTTATCAAAGGTTGTCAATTCCTTCATACACATTCAATAAACCTATATAATTAATATAGTTTTATTATAAATATATTAATAAATAATATATATACATATATATAATTCCATAGAAAATTTACTTATGATCTTTTATTAACTATTTATCAAAAATTCTATGTTAAAATCTTGGTTTAGGTAATAATTTCATCATTATTTCATGTATATTTGGGTTTGGTATTTCATTGTTTTTTTACTTTGATCAAGGTTCCATAAAATCAAGAATATTTTTCACTTAAATAATATAAAATTTATTTGGTGTATTATATAAAATGTTAATATAGATAATATATTACACCATTTGTGGAGATAGTATGTCGTACGCAGGCATGTGCACTTCTTCCGTTTTCATTATTAATGGAATGAAATAGGGATGAATTTTATATCACTATTTTAGAATAATTTTATGTCATAATTATAATATATATTCATAAACATCCTTCCTTATCACCATCCCTGTCAAAATTTTATGAAAAAAGATTCACATTTCTCCTTGTATGCATAGTTCCACACGTACACTTGAGCGACATTGTCATTTTCTAATTGATTAGTAGGTAATAATATTCATCTGATATTATAAATAAATATTTATAATTATGTAATAAACATTATATAAATATGTAAAATCCATTATTATATTTTGTAGTGTGAGGTGGAGATTGTAAACAAATTACATCACTTGGTAAGATGGTTGTCCACCGTACCCACAATCGATGGTTTTGTTTCCCATTTGATGGAAGAGGATATATAAGGGGTTTATGACGCTAAAATAATAACATATAGATATATGGGAGGTAATTATGATATTATATCTTCATAGTTTATGATTATTTCAATGGGGTTGAAGAATAAATAATATAAAAATTATTGTTTAAGAATGATACCTCGTTTTTAGAGAACAACCTTAGGTAGGCACCGCATTCCTTTTTTGGATATTTTCCATTTCAAGGTAAGGCCTATAGGCATGTCAGTTGAACTAAGGAATGGATTTGGGTATTTACTGGTATAAGAAAATTGGAATTGGGGTGTAAAGAGTATTTGATAGGGAGCATCTTTTATAATTGGGGATAGGATTACATATGGAAACTACAATGAAATTTCATATAAGAATCCAAAAAGATCGAGTCATCACAAAGATAAATTATTACAAATGGACATATATTCTAATTATGGATAGTATAAGGTTTCAATATTGAAAACCTATATAGTATACAAATGTTTTATTGGATACAATGACTTTCTCATGTGGTTTAATAATCGGTTAACCTTTTTTTACCTTAACCCCAATAATTAATTTTTACTGTGTTTAATATTCATCATGGAAAAAATAATATAGAATTATTACATAATATATATTATGATGAATCTAATTATGGAGTATATTTTATAAAATAAAATTAATAATTTTTTCTTAATTTAACTTTATGTTAGACCTCCTAACTTAATGAAAAAGTGGTGTTCCATGAAAAAAATTAATAAGTATAAGTTTTTTTATATCAAAATTGATCATAAAATTAATTATAATATCCTCAATTTGATTAATAATAATAATATTTTTCTAAAGTTTCTTTTAAATCTATATTAAAAATTTTACCTTTATAAATCCTATAAACTGAAATGAAATTTTCAATAAAAATCAATATTTTTCGCTATTCATTGACAAAATAATATTATTATAATATTCTCAAAAATTCATTCTAAGATAATATTTACATTTTCATTTAAAAAAGAATATTTTTTAAAAATAAGTTTTATAAAATTAGAAAAAATAGTTTTTAAATAATTACATAAAACTTGATGTAACCTTTTTTTGGAAATAAATTTTATAATCATAAAACATATGTTAATATTATCCCAAGCATGGAAACATATTTAATGATTTATAAAAAAAATTATTGATTATTAAATATATAAATTTAATTAAAATCATTCACCAAAAGTGACATTATTAATTTATTATGATTAAAAAACATTATATGCATGAAAATTGTTTTTTAGAAAAACTATTCTTTTGCGATAATTTTTTTTTATTTTATTTTCTAATAAATTAGTGATAAATAAATTTTTATTATTCCCTTTTAGACCATTAATTTTTTATAAAATAATTTATCATATTTATAGACATGTATTTAATTGATAGGTTTTAATTGTCATTTTTTATAATAATTTTAATAGTATATTGTGGTATTCAAAAAATTGGTGTTGTATGTGATGAAAGATATCAAATAAATTAAATTTCATTGAAATAATATGTTTTGTGAAATTTTATTGTGTTACATTATACCCCCCCCCCACACTAATTATATTTAATTATAGTAATCCATACTTTTTATTAATAATGAAGTGTTTAATATTTGATCATACCTTTATAGAATATCCACATTATCAAAAGGGTTAATAAAACTTCTTCATAAAATAGGGAAATAAAAATATTAATCCTATGAGGAATAATGCACAACTAGTATTTATAATATGAAAAAAAATTTGGGATGAAAAAATATTGACATTAAAGAAAAATAAGTTATGTATATCATTAGTTATATGAAATTGAATGATAAAGAGGAATCTAAGGACCAAAGAACAATAAACTAAAGAGGGGAAGAAAATACCATCAATTAATGTGAAATGATGTCAATATGATAACATATTTTGTTTCAAGATCATTTTCTCAAAGATGGGGAATTTTATTGAGAAAATATACTTATGTGATTTCATTGAATTTAATAATCAAAATCTCTTCCTTAGGTTATTCTTTGATCAAATTTATCATCATCTTTTACTCCATGAAATGAATAACAATGAATAATTTTTTATTCTTGATAAGTAAAATAATCTTTTAATGGATCATAGGACCCATTAAAGAATGGGAGGTTATTCCTCTTATCTGTATATATTATCCAAAACCAAAAATGTTATAACATGTCATATAATATGAATATACAAAATGGATTGTGTTCAAAATAATCATAAATGATACCTAAAGATCAACTTATCATATTATATAAACAATTAAACATAAATGTCCTCCAAAATATGTCTGACCAAAATTTAATCGCAAAAGTCTGGGCTGGGTTGATCTCACATCCTTCCATCAAAAAATTTAACATTATCTTGAAATAAATTTAGTCACTTATAATTTATCATACCGAGATTTATATACCCTAATCACTTCCAAGATAAGCAAACAATAACATTAGATATCCTTCGAAAATATAATTCACTATTTATTCCATAAATCATCTCCGATTTTTCTATAAAAAGGATATTTTTTATTAGAAATTTGGTTTTATTAAATCAGTAATAGACAACCATCAAATTATTCTGAATGTCAACTGTGATTTCATTAATTCAGAGTATAATTTGAGAGTGATAATCAATGATTATAAACTAATAAAATTTCACTAAATTATGAACAAAATGATAATCATAGGGATCCTTCATGAAAACGCTAATTTGAAATAACCTACAACATGAGTTAACTATATGTGTTCCCTAATTATCATTATCCAATTTCAAAATTGTGATTATACAAACCTTAAAATTTTCACATGATATTCAGAGGTTTTTGTGACTTATTATCCTCATTAGCCCTAGGATTATAGAATTGCTTCAAAAGATGCCCAAACTCATTGTGTATATATCTTTTATGTGGAAGTAGTGTATTCTATGGAACCTTCTCTTCACTCCTTTTACGAATATGATTCATAACATTACATTTCTAGTCTATTTAATTTTGGAGAGTTTTATCATGCTAGAAATATTATCTTGTTCCTTTATTGAATTGACTTAAGCTCTCCTTCCAACAAATTTGGAAAGCAGGAGGATGAAAAATTTTCATCCCACCATATGACACACCACTAGAGTATTCATAAAACCTCATATTCAATCAATTTTCATATGAACATTTAGAGATTTTTTCTCTTACATCAACTATTATTTCACATCAATAAATTTCATCTGAGTTCTCTAACTCCCTTATAGATAATTCTTTTGGAAGACATTCATACCAACACTACATATAGTAGACTAGAATCATTTTTTAGAGGGGGTAATTTTTAACCCCCTAGAAATTAATTTTCTGAATAACTTAGAGGGGGTTATGCACATCCCCAACAGAACATCATATTTAGAGATGATTCAAAACACCATATAAAATTTTTATAATTATTTTTTAATATTTGGTTTGATTTAAGAGGAAGTTTTTCCAAATCCACCACTAATTTTTTAATTAGAGGAACTATATATTTGGATGGATTTTAGAGGAAATATATATTTGGATGGATTTTAGAGGAACAATGTATATATATATATATATGATTTTGTTGTATTTTAGAGGAACAATATATATATTATGGATTTTATAAATGAAATGGTTGTGGTTCACGAAAACTTCTAATATCATAAATTATTTGGGTTTTGATCCCCCAAAAATATAAAAAATTAGAGGGAGTTCAAAGCCCCCTTATTTTTAGAGAATAGAGGGGGTTGTGAACCCCAATTATTTTATTAAAAAAATTACATAATATACATATTTTTTATTTAAAATCCATTTTTGAAATGGATTTAAATATATTATATGACCATTCTGTTTAAATAGATTTATTAATATAATTCATTAGGTTATATTTAATCATATTTAATGGTATAAAAAATTATTGGTATAATTAGTAAATTAATATATATTTATTTCATTAAAAATTTATTCCATATAATACTAATTATAATATAAAAGCATAAATTTATTATATAAATATATAAATAAATATATTTTATTTAAAAAATCATATAAACCCACTTTTATTATTTATAATATATATATATATTAATAGTAATGATATATTGTAAATATACTAACACACTAGTATAATTATAGGGAGTTCAAAACTTCTGCTAATTGTTAAGAATAGAGGGGGTTTTAACCCCCTATAATATTATTTATTCTTTTTAAAATGTATCAAATTATATAATTTGTCTGCTTTTGTATTATAAAGTCATTATATAAATGTATTTAAATACATTATAAATTAATTCTATAAAACATGATATAAATACATTAAATATATACAAATATATATGAGATCATATGAGTAGGTATATATAATAAATAATATAAATATATATTATATTATATTACGTACATAAATATATTATACATAAATATATTATATATTATATATATATATGATATTATTAAATATATAAATACATTAAATATAGATATAAATAAATATTTATAAATAAATAAATAATTTTATATCATTAAACATATATGCATTTAAAAATATCAAATATATAAATGTGTATACATAATATAACCATTTCTCCATGGGGCATAGTTCAGTGGTTACACCCCTAGAATACTCGTAGCTGTGAGTTAAGGTGGTCCAAGTTTTGATCCTCCTCTTTTGAAGCTTTCATCCTTTTGTACCCTCACCACGGACCAACCATGTATAATATAACTATATATATAAATATAAATATATTTATAGATATATTTAAATATGTATAATATATTTCGTAATAAATGTTCATAAAATATAATCTACAGATAAATTTCACATTATATTATATGTAAATGAATATATATATATTATTTGTATACATATAATTATATTTAATATGTATATCTATATCTATATAGATTATCTATATATATATAAATGTATATAATATATAAATATGTATTCAAATATATAAATTACCATGACCCGTCCATGGGGGCTCAGGTCGTGACTGCCTATTTCCTGTCTTCCATAGGCTAGAGGTTGGCGACTTGCACCAGAAAGGAATATCCCTAAAACCAGGAAGGCATTGCCTTTTAACATGTAAACTCACACAAACCAAGAACATAGTAAGATACAAGAACAAGATAAATTGTAAAGTAAACTTGGTGTGTACAGTAAGTAAAGGGGCCATAATACAAGCTCAACTAGAATGTATATGTAAAACTGAAAATAACAGCTCCTGTGAACACCCACCAAGTTTCCTCCATGATCAGTATGTACAGCTTTGGAACGGTCGCCCCTTTGGATCATCTCGTCTAATGTCCACCTCCGATCAGCCTCTAGTCTGGTAACCTCGACCTCGATATGCACTGTTTGTCGTCTACACAAGACACAACAAGGTGCGGGCGTAGCCCATGCAGGGGTGAGTATAACAATACTCAGTAGGAACCCTGAGACCCCAAAGGTCTCCAAAAGTTCCACAAAAAAATACCACAATGAAATACTTCAACTCTATAAAGGTATATGCCCATACATATACCTAAGTTATCAAGATATACTCATATCATACAGGCGGGAAGAATGCCACAAAGGTAACACCACAAGGGGTGAGATACCACATAAGTAAAACCACTGAGATAGAAGTACCACAAATGTAACACCATGAATGTATAAGTACCACACATGTACACCATGAAGATGCATGTACCACACTGGTACACCACACAGAAAAGTACCATAAAGGTAACACCACAAGGGTTGAGATACCACACAAGTAAAACCACTAAGATAGAAGTACCACACAGGTAACACCACGATGGTATAAGTACCACATAGTTACACCATGAAGATGAAAGTACCACACAGGTACACCACATAGAGAAGTACCATAAAGGTAAGGACTTAGATCACACAAGTATAAGTGAAGTATAGAAGTACAGATGATTAGTCATGAAGCTAGATCATCTTATTCTATTCAGAGGAACTACTACTGATTATACAGAGTCTGGCCCACATAAGATCGATAGGTACTAACCCCGGAAATGACCCACACAAGACCTGACCCACACAGGATGGGTATGCACTAGCCCACCAGTATCGCTGAGCCCTTACCCACACATGATCGGTATGCGCTGACCCACACAAGATCGCTGAGCACTGAACCACACAAGATGGATAGGTACTAACCCCCGCAATGATCCACTCATGATCTGACCCGCCAAAGTCAATAGGTAACTAACCTCCGTATTATCCTTCTCAAACCACCGCCTCACTACTAGCCACTTGATTCCATGCACCTGTTGCACTCGAGTTCCGTCGAATCTTTCCCTCGAGATATCGGCCATACCTCAACCGCCACAAAATACCATGGATAAGTATCCCAGAGGTCTGCCACGTCAGAAGGAACGCAATGCAATAGACTACACCTCAATCGAACGCCTAGTTTGTAAGTTATTAATGTTTCCGCTCTGAGGGACCGGTTGAATTTAGGGTTTAATCCAACCCATACATACTCCAACTTTATCCAAAACACATGTGGAGAATACCAAAATCACCCTACCTATTCCAGGATATGGGTGTCGTAGACAGTTTGTCAAACGGACGCCTGGTTCTCAAGATATGGCCAAAAAATGCGAAACATGATCTGGATGGGTCTGGGTCCGGTCTGACCCACTATGGTCAAGGTGAAGTTCTGTTTAATTGAATATTGGTGCTGAGAGTTCGACGGTGTCCTCATATTTTATTTCCGAGTACCGGTTCAAAAGTAACAAAATGACGCTCACACGTTTACTGAACTTACCCAAAACAAAGTTCTAAAAATTATTAACAGTCACCCTCATCTCGTGCTGGTCGATGTTAGGATCTACCAAGTGAAATCTCCCAAAAGAACCCAATGGTAATATCATATTTCCATTCTATGTTACCATTTAAAAGTTATAGATTTTAAAATAAATTAATTTTCACTTAATTATTTTATTTACAGCCAAAAACTAACTTTCACTGGTGGCCAACACCGACCAATGTTAGTAAATTACCAAAGAAAGCATACCTTCACAAGTTCAGCGGTGGTATCAGATTTTTAATTTGAGTTACCGTTTGTGAGTTATAATCATTTGAAAAAATATATATCTTTATTTAATTATTTTATTAATGGTTATACCATTTTCGGGTTTTCTCAATAGAGGCCCGCACCGATTAAACATATGTCACACCTTGGGTAAACCCGCCATCCTGAGCGCAATGGAGCCGTCATATTTCTGATCTATGTAACTGTTTAACATTTATTCCAACTTTTTAGGAAAACTACTTATGTGGGCTAATTAAACATTAACAAAACATCAACAGATCATTACGGGCACTTCGAGCATTGGAATCGTGCGCTGTCAGATTTCACGATCTCGAAATAATTTCATATAATTAAAAATATTTATACAGAATTTCCAAGTCATTACATTCTCCACACAATAGGGCATTTCATCTTTTAAATCCACAACAAAGGTATAACAACCAAAAGAGGGTACTGAGCACGAATCTGAGCCTCTTGATCCCATGTGCAGTCTTAGAGGTTCTCGTACTGCCAGCGTACGTGCACCAGAGGTATCGACCACCCACGAAGGACCCGCTCCTGTCGATCCAAAATCTCCACTGGAACCTCTATAATTGTCACCCCATCATCGATGTCCAACTCACCGTGGTCGATGATGTGACATTGGTTGTTCTCATATCTCCTTAGTTGAGATACATGGAAATATCCTGCACCCTCTCCAATTGTGGTGGAAGAGCCAAGCGGTATGCTACCTCGCCTATCCTCTGATGTATCAGAATAGGACAAATAAACATCAGTGATAACTTGCCTCCCCGGACAAATCTTTGTAGTCCCCATCAAGGAGAGACTCTCATGAATACATGGTCCCCCTCCTATAACTCCATGGGTCTCTGTATATTTTCATCCTAAGACTTCTACCAACTCTGTGCAGTCTTCACTTACTGACAAGTGAGACATCATGATACAAACTCTACCACTGCTTCCTTCATCCCGGACCGTCAGTACTGATGTCAGAGGTCATGGTACAACTTTTCCAATACATGGTGTACTGCTAGAGGGGATATATGGAACTACCATAACAACTCCTCCTGTAGTGCAACTGGTACCATGGTACGTCCTCTGAAAAGAATGATGTGCTCCCCACTTTTAGAAAATCCATCAGGTGCCTGCCCTGGGGATATCTGAGCACGTCGAGCCTCACAGTCATTATTCCCAAGCAACATATACCTGACTCACTGAAGGAGTGTGGGTGTGACTATCATAGAATGGAGGTTTGATGCTCCATCTCTATCCATGAAGGATATCTGCAATGTGACTAGCTTCTCTGTCGCTTCACTCAGCAACTTCAGACCAGACCTCCTGTTGAGAGCATCTGCCACCACTTTCCCCGTCCCATGAGTATAGACTATCTCAAAGTCATAGTCATGGACGAACACTATCTATCGCCTCAGTCTCAGGATCAGGTCCTTTTGAGAGAATATATACCTCAGACTCATGTGATCAATGTAGACTATAAAACATTCACCCATCAAGTAGTGCTGCCAAATCTTTAGTGAAAATACCACTCCTGCTAACTCCAGATCATAGGTAGCATAGTTCTACTTATCAGTTTATGTCTCAGCTTTGAGAGCTCTTCTAACACTTCTTTGTGCACAATAAAGGCTCCCCTCTTCGTCAAAGATGATAAGGGTTCCGCTACCCCAGAGAAGTTGGGTACAAATCTCTGGTATTACCTAGACAACGTAGACGTCCCTCTCCCTTCGAGAAGGTAATTCTGGAAACATCTTTTGAAACGATGTCCCATGCTCTGCCACTACTGTTTGGAACTAGAAACTAAAAACTAATGCTTCCATGAGGGTAATTCTGGCTGACTCTAGAGTGATCGGTTGTACCCTCCTATGCATGAGTTTATCCTACGCTGCCTGGGTATCCATTTTCACTGACCAAGGAAAATATCATTCCAACATTGTAGGTAAACCACAACACGTTTTCCTAATACATTCAATCTGATTATGAACTGTGAATGTCTAGTCCATACCTAAACTAACATCCAAAGGCCTCGACGCTACCACCAAGAGGTTCCAACTAAAACTCTCACCTTAAGGGTCTGATCACACCGTCGGTGTAAGTGTGATTATCAAGTCTCCTCCCAAAGGTATCTCTATACGTGAGGGTCATGTAAACATCTTAACAGGAAACTCTTTGTCTTGGACATGAATTGTGGAAGGAAGGAATGATTGGTATATATTTCTATTAATATGGCAACAAGTAGAAGACATAGACTATTCATTGAATCATTCTTAGAGCCCTTGGGTCACACTCCTTGACCATATGTAGCTACTTCCTTCCCCTGTCCTCCAGCTCCCTGAGCCTGGTGGGGACCACAAATGGGGGAGGATGTAACATGTTGAAATGTACACCACCTCATGCTACTCTCCTAGCACTGCTTCCATGTCTGCAGCCCTACAGATTCATCTATCCCTAACACTTCTTCTTCCCAAAAGATTTTTACACATCGAAGTCTCAAAGATTAGTGTTAGTTTCCTACTTTCCCACTGCTAACATTCACTACACTACGGCAAAAAAGGCATTTAGCGGTGGTTTGGTTTTACATTTCGCGGCGGTTTAAACCGCAGCCAAATAGATTGGCAGAGGTTTTGAAAAACTGCCACGAAATCGTGTGTGAGGAAACTATTCACGGCGGTTTTCAAAACCGCCGCAGAACGTTTCGCGGTGGTTTTTTAGCGGCGGTTTTTTTATTTTATTTTATTTATTTTATTTATTTTATTTATTTATTTCGAATTTATTTTATTTATTTCTTATTTATTTTATTTTATTTATTTATTTATTTTATTTATTTTATTTATTTTATTTATTTCATTTTTATTTTATTTATTTTATTTACTTCGTATTTATTTTATTTATTTTGTGTTTATTTTATTTATTTTATTTATTTCGTATTTTTTTATTTATTTTATTTATTTTTTTCATAATACATTATTTACTTTATTTATCCATGCATGCGCATCCCATGCCCATGCCCATGCCCATGCCCAGGTAGATGCCCATACACATGCCCATGCCCATGCACATGCCCATGTAATATAAAGAAATACTGCGTGAGATTTGAACCCCTAACCTCTTGCATATTTTCCAAAGACTTTACCACTCTAGCAAGCTCGTCATGTAGTTAATAAACAGAATTTAATTTACTTATATATATTAATTGAAAAAACAAATAATACATAAATAATAGATATAAACTCAATAATATATAATATATAATAGTAATAATAAATAACACGTAATTAATAATTATAAATAAATAATAAATAATAAATAAATAAATAATAAATAAATAATAAATAAATAATAAATAAATAATAAAAAACAAACATAAAAATAAATAATAAATAATAAATAATAAATAAAGATAAATAAAAAATAAAAAAAAATAAACCATAGATAATAAATAATAAATAATAAATAATGAATAATAAATAATAAATAATAAATAATAAAAAAAATTAATAAATAATAAATAATAAATAATAAATAATAAACAATAAATAATAAATAATAAATAATATAAAATAAAAAATAAAAAATAAATAATAAAAAATAAATAATAAATAATAAATATTAAAAAATAGAGAATACAAAATAAATAATAAAAATAAATAATAACAAATAAATAAAAATAAATAAATAATTAATAAGTAAATAATAATAAATAAATAATAGTAAAGAATAAATAATATAGAATACATAATAAATAATAAATAATAAATAAATAACAATAAAAAGTAACGAATAAACAATAAACAATAAATAATAATAAATAATAATAAACAAATTATAAAGAATAAATAATAAATATTAAATATTAAATATTAAATAATAAATAATAAAAAATAAATAATAATAAATAATAATAATAAATAATAAATAATAAATAATAAATAATAATAAACAATAAATAATGAATAATAAAAAATAAAAAATAATACAAATAAATATTAATAAATAATAATAAATAATAAATAATAAATAATAAAGTATAAAGAATAAACAATAAACAAAAACAAATAAGTAATAAATAATAAATAATAATAATAAATAATAAATAATAATAAATAATAATTAATAAATAATAAATAATAAAATTTTTAATAATAAATAACACATAATAAATAAAATAGTATTATTAATAAATAACAAATAATAAATAATAAATAATAAATAATGAGTAATGAATAATAAATAAATAATAAATAATAAATAATAAATAATAAATAATAAATAATAAATAATAAGTAATAAATAAAAAATTGTAAATAAATATAAATATAAATAATAAATAAATATAAATAATAAATAATAACTAATGAATAATAAATAAATATAAATAATAAATAACAAATAATTAATAAATATAAATATATATAATAGATAATAAATAATAAATAATAAATAATAATAAATTATAAATTATAAATAAATAATAAATAATTAATAATAAATAATAAATAATAAATAATAAACAATGGATAATATATAATCAATAATAATAAAGAAATTATAATAAAGAAATAATAACAAATAAATAATAATAAAAAATAAATAAAAAATAAAAAATAAAAAATAATAAATAATAAATAATAAATAATAAACAATAAATAATAAATAATAAACAATAAACAATAAATAATAAATAAATAACAATAAAAAGTAAAGAATATACAATAAACAATAAATAATAAATAATAATAAATAATAATAAACAAATAATAAAGAATAAATATTAAATAATAAATAGTAAATAATAAATAATAAATAATAAATAGCAATAAACAATAAATAATAAAAAACAATAAATAATAAATAATAATAAAGAATAAATAATAATAATAAATAATAAATAATAAATATTAATAAATATTAAATAATAATAAACAATAAATAATAATAAATAATAAATAATAATAAACAAATAATAAATAATAAATAATAAATAATAAATAATAAATAATAAAAAATAAAAAATAAAAAATAAGTAATAAATAATAAATAATAAATAATAAATAATAAATAATAAATAATAACGACAAATAAAATGTAACGCCCCGACCCCAGTTACCCAGAGTCGGTGCATTATTACATAACATTGGCATGATCACAAGAAAGATCAAATCTCGAAAGACCGATTGGTTTAGTAGCCTTGGAAACACTAGATATATTCATAAGTTTTACATTACATCATAAAATGAAAAACTACTACAACAACATAATGTCTCCATAATCCACACTACTATCCCCTCATAATATCCCTGCAGGTCATTCATAATTTACTTCTTCACATCCTGGGGAAAAATAAAACATAGAAAAGGGGTGAGCTCAAATGCCCAGTAAGGATAACAATATAGCGGAAACTTTCATAAATAAGAATAAACATTTAAGGCAATGCATTACTAAAAACAAAAGCCTTTTAAAATTGAACTTCAACATGGTATGGCAAAAGTAAAATGAAATAATGCCATTTACTTATTCACATGGATATTCTACTAATCGAATAATCACATGCAAAAATCAATAACCACTTTCATAATGTTGGAATGCATAATGCCAGACTATCATAACCACATAGCCAAGGCCTCGTGCCAAGGCTACAAATAAGATTTTGTCAAGGCCTTGTGCCAAGACACTAGTTTGTCTCATGAGACCTACCGATGCATCGAGGAGCTATAGCGGGCTCCACCCGTCACTTATTAAGTCCAATGCATTCCCATATGAAAAGGTTTAAACATAACACAAACATTCGTATTAAAACTAGCATACGAAATGTCAATACTTTCACAATAAACTATTAATGGTATAAAAATAGCACATCCACAGTCAAACATATCACAAAACCTTCAATACAATATAGAAGTTTTGTATCATAATAAATCAACTTCAAATAATCTTAAAATCCATCAAAGGATGTTGACATAGATGAAATCAAAATTCTTTTAAAAGAAATATCTCCTTTTATTTTGAAATCATTTAAGATCCATATAAAATAAAACATTTTCTTTGAAAATATTCTTATAAGCTTGTATGGGAAGCTTCGACGATTTTATAACGGCGGAAAATAACCGCACCCGCCGTATAAGTTAAAAAAAACATTCTTACCTCAATTCTGTCGAAAAGGTTAAAAAGGACCTTGTTTTGAAAACGACGGAAAGATTCCTTTATAAACCTCTTATAAAAAGTCAAACAAGGGTATAAATGACTTTAACCCATATTCTTGTAAATAGTAAAAATGTTTTGAAATACATTTCGAAGAAACATGGATGTGGATGATAAAGAGATCCCAGTAGATTATTACGTATAATACAACCTCGGATAATGAAGAGATTGTGAAATAACCCTTACCTTGTACTTTTCCTTGGTTGGGGTAGGTTAACCTCCTGTATAATGGTGAAATAGTTGTTATTAAATTATACA
The DNA here is from genome assembly GCA_963277665.1 of Viscum album. Classification (NCBI taxonomy): domain Eukaryota; kingdom Viridiplantae; phylum Streptophyta; class Magnoliopsida; order Santalales; family Viscaceae; genus Viscum; species Viscum album. The sequence continues at coordinate 1,037,711,071 of OY728123.1, read as the reverse complement.
AGAATCATATATATTAATATGATATCATATATGATCTTTTAACATAGATTTGTTAATAATATCTTAGAATTATCGTCGTTTCGGGAGTTAACTTACTCATTTTCTTTTATATGTTTTGTTACATAAGCCATGGTTGTTGTATCTTATTCATATCCAGAATGATATACAGTCCTTAAACATCATTTTTAAATCATCAAATGATAATTATACTTGAATGGATATGATGGAGAATGAATCTCATCGCGTTCGTGGAGACGGTAGTCCGTACGTACGCACGAGCGACAATATCATTCTTTTGATATTAAAATAATATATAAATGGATGGTATATCATATATACAGAATCATTAACATGTTATATTTATTATTTACATGAGTTACACATCATTATTATACCCATCCAAATAATATTATATTGAATAACAATTACACCACGACGTGGAGACGGTAAGCCGTACGTACGCACGTATGGTGACATGTTATTCAAAGGGTGGATAGAATACTGAATATGATTGTACCATATTTATAATAACATCACAGTATATGTGAGATACTGGAGTTATTATTTCATAATGGTAAGAACAAAGGAAGAAGAAGTGGAAGAAGAAATGAACTTAGAAAAGGGTGGTGAAATCATTACCTCTTCTTCGGGTTCTTCCTTTTGATTTGATCAAAAGGGCTCCTTAGGTTGGCTTTCTGATCAAACTAAGGCCTCTAGGTTGTATTGAGGGATGTTGGGAGAGTATTTGGGCAGAGTTTGGCCGAACCAAAAGGCTTTGAAGGTGTGAAGAAATGAGAAGGAGGAGTTCCCTTTTATAAGAGGGGTGAGGGGCACCTTTGGAAAAGTTAGAAATATTAATTTATAATAAATTCATATTCGGTTTACAAAGGCTCCAAAGTTGACTATTCAAAGGATGAGGTGTGGATAGGTCGAAAACAACTCATCCAGTAGAATTTAGACAGGTTTGGGTACTTATATTAACCTTATCTTTAAGTATTAACTCTAAGTTAATTAGTTTCACTTTTACAATGTCTCTTTGTATTTTTATATAATATGATTAATAAACTTACTATATACATCCAAGCGACCCCCAAGTGGTCCCTTAATGAGGAACCTATCATAATATAAGTCTCTTGGCCGAACCTTAGATTTTTAGGAATTTAATATCAATTAATAATATAATATTTGTTTTAAGAACTCTTTTATGTCAATTTTGACACTATTCAATAGTTGATTTTTGTGAAACTCCTAACTGATTGATTACTTCGAACAAAGTCAATTAAATCAATCCTAATATATCATATTATCATCGAAAATTAGTTTAATTCATTAAAAGTTTCATATTATAATTATTTGGGTATTTATAAGATCAATTATTTTTATTTTTCACTATTTTAGTAATTACTGCATCATCATTGTGTCATAAATAACATAAATTATATAATGTCTAAAAATTATAAATAAAATATCATTATGTAGGAAAACTTTTTAGCTTTCTAATGAATATTTATAATCGAAAATCCAACATGTATAACCCTATGTAAAAATTGTTCTTCTAAAAGATGTAAGCTTATGCCATTTTTATTTTTATTTTAACTTTATTAATATAAAGTGTCCCTACCACATACAAGTGGCTCCAAGGGGTCCCCAAATTGACCAAAGGATGCCCATGGTCGGGTATGTGTCCACCAATAAGGTTAGGACACGTTTTAGGGTAATTTTTTATTATTATAATATAATTTTTTAACCCTTATTTACCGGATTTACCCTTTAACCATGGTAAATAAAATATTTACCACAGTAACTATTCAAAATGTCTAAAAATAAAAGTTACCTATTTACACAATTTGAACATCCTGATTCCAAATATGGAATCCATTTTCCTAAATTCAAAACACAGAAGTGGCAGAAATTAATTTAAAATTAATTCCCGCTGTTAAAACAAAAAGCGTTTTTTAAGAGATAATAACTATCAAAAGATTGACACTTGTTTATGTTCGGTTTAATTGTAAAATTATGTCCAATGACCAAAATTATATTAAATGGTAAAAATATATTCTAAATATACTTTAAAACCACTCAAATTCATAATTTATCACTAGTAATTAATTTGATTAAAAAAGTTGTTTTTAATTAAAATTTAGTAATTTTCACTATTCATCAAAATATGAAAGTTATCCGAAATGTACCAAAATTTCACCCTAGGCTAAATTCGATATTCCGAATCCAAAAATGAAGTCCATTTTCAAATATAAAATATATATAATTTCAAAAAGTAGGTATTACTATTCATAACGGCTAGTTTGATTAGTTATGGTGTGTTAGAACTCGGTGTTGCGTACAACACACGCTATCACATTATTCAAAGAGAAGCGTACCATAGAAGCTTGGGGTGTTACATTCTCCCCTCCTTCAAATAATTGCGTCCTCGCAATTTCTAGGGTATTACTGCATAAAAAGACTCGGGTGGTTCTTCATCATAAGTTCCTCGGGTTCCCACGTTGCCTCTTCCATCTTATGATTCCTCCACAAAACTTTTACCAGACGTGTCGTCCGGTTTCTCAGCACTTGTTCTCTCGTATCAAGAATCTTGATGGGCTCTTCGCAATAGAAAAGATCGGGTTCCAGTTCTAATTCCTCATAGGTGAGTACATGCGTTGGGTCAGGCATGTATTTCCTCAACAGAGATACGTGGAACACATCGTGAACTTTGGAGAGACTTGGCGGCATTGCCAATCGGTAAGCTACAGCCCCAATTCGTTCTAGAATTTCGAAAGGTCCGATGTACCTGGGACTCAATTTACCTTTCTTACCAAAACGTATGACTCCCTTCCACGGAGATACCTTCAGGAAAACATGATCACCGACTTGAAATTCCAAATCCTTCCTTCGATTATCGGCATAGCTCTTCTGCCTACTTTGAGCTGCTTTGATGTGATTTTGGATTACCATCACCTTTTCCACCGTTTCCTCCACCAGTTCTGGGCCTACAAGTTTTCTTTCACCAACGTCATCCCAACAGGTTGGTGTACGACATCTCTTTCCATATAACGCTTCATATGGTGCCATTTGTATACTCGAATGGAAGCTATTGTTATAGGAAAATTCTACCAGAGGTAAATATTGATCCCACATACCCTGAAAATCAAGTGAGCAAGATCTCAACATGTCTTCTAAGGTCTGAATAGTCCGTTCTGATTGTCCGTCTGTCTGAGGGTGGTAAGCAGTGCTCAAATGAAGTTCAGTATCCAGGGATTTCTGAAGACTTTTCCAAAATCTTGAAGTAAAACGGGGATCACGATCAGAAACAATCGATAAGGGAACTCCATGAAGTCTCACAACTTCATTAATGTATAGTCTTGCTAGACGTTCCAGGGGTAGATCTTCTCTTATAGCAAGAAAATGTGCTGACTTGGTAAGACGATCAATAATAACCCATATTGCATCGTTCCTTCTAGTAGTCTTTGGTAGCCCCATGACAAAGTCCATCGTAATATTGTCCCATTTCCACTCCGGTATGGGAAGAGGTTGCATGACTCCTCCAGGCTGTTGCCTTCCAGCTTTCACTTGTTGACAAACCATACACCTTGACACAAAATCAGCAATCTCCCTCTTCATGTTGTCCCACCAAAAATGTTCCTTCAAATCCCTATACATTTTGGTGCTCCCAGGGTGTATAGAGAAATTGGAACTATGAGCGTCATCCAGCAATTCCCTTTTTAGATCAGGTATATTGGGAACACAAAGTCTCTTCCCGAATTTCAAAATTCCACCTTCATACGCAAAGTCTCTCAATCTCCCATCATTCACAGCTTTAATCTTCTTTTGGAATTCTTCATCATCAGTCTGAGAACTCTTAATCCTTTCTAGTAAAGATGGTTTGGCAACCATTTGAAAAAGCATTGATGTTTCACCTTCCCTGGTTATTCCCATGTCCATCTTCACTAGCTCCATGAAAATTGGATCCCTTTCAATTCTCATATTGTTCAAAACTCCATGGTCTTTTCTACTCAAAGCATCTGCCACCTTTTTTGCCTTCCCTGGGTGGTTGTGTATCGTGCAATCATAATCCTTGAGTAATTCAAGCCATCTCCTTTGCCTCATGTTGAGTTCTTTTTGTGAGAAAATATACTTCAAACTCTTGTGATCAGTATAAATCTCACATTTTTCACCATAGAGGTAGTGCCTCCATATCTTCAAAGCAAAGATCACAGCTGCTAACTCAAGATCATGAGTAGGATAGTTTTGTTCATGAATTTTCAACTGTCGTGATGCATAGGCAATAACTCTATCATTCTGCATAAGGACACAGCCAAGTCCTTTCTTCGATGCATCACTATAAATAACGAACCCATCATTCCCCGATGGTAGAGTCAATATAGGAGCATTGACTAATCTTCTCTTCAGTTCTTCGAAACATTCTTCACACTCTTTTGTCCAAACAAATTTAACCCCTTTACGTGTGAGCTTCGTTAATGGGTTAGCCAATCGGGCAAAATTCTGGACGAAACGTCGATAATAACCTGCCAAGCCAATAAAACTACGTACCTCAGTTATACTCGTAGGTGCTGGCCATTCTTGGATTGCCTTGGTCTTAGAAGGATCAACAGAGATTCCATCTTTAGAGACAATATGGCCAAGAAAAGAAATCTCCTGAAGCCAGAATTCACACTTGCTAAACTTTCCATATAATTCATGACTCCTCAGAGTCTTCAAGATAATGCGCAAGTGATTTTCATGATCTTCGTAGGTTTTGGAGTATACCAAGATATCATCAATAAATACCACCACAAATTCATCGAGATACTCCTTGAAAACTCTATTCATCGGATCCATGAATACAGAGGGTGCATTAGTCAATCCAAACGGCATTACAGTAAACTCGTAATGCCCGTACCTGGTTCGAAATGCTGTCTTCGGAATGTCTTCCTTCTTTACACACAACTGATGGTATCCAGATCGAAGGTCAATCTTTGAAAAGTATTGAGCTCCATGCAGTTGGTCAAATAAATCATCAATACGAGGTAGGGGATACTTGTTCTTTATCGTTATAGCATTGATCTCCCTGTAATCGATACATAACCTCATAGATCCATCTTTCTTTTTAACAAAAAGAACAGGGGCTCCCCATGGAGAAACACTAGGGCGAATAAATCCCTTATTACTCAATTCCTCTAGTTGTTTCTTTAGTTCGACTAGCTCTACAGTGGCCATTCTATAAGGGGTCTTCGATATAGGCCTTGATCCAGGAATCAAATCAATAGAAAACTCAACTTCTCGTTCTGGAGGATGTCCAGGTAAATCTTCTGGAAATACATCTACAAATTCTTTCACAACAGGTACATCCTCTATTTGAACATTCCTTTCCTCACCGATAGTTACTTCATTCTCTTCCTCCCCAATAATTGAATTAAGTTGAGCTATTGGGGGTGGGTCTAAATAAGAATTAGGTGGTGACGATTCTGCTCTAAAAATAAGGTGCTCCTTATCATTATCATCATGAATCGTAACCTCTTTCTTCTTACAATAAATCTTCGCATCATAGTCCGAAAGCCAGTCCATACCGAGGATTACATCAAACTCAATCATAGGTATGACGATGAAATCAGCAGATAAAGAAAATTTATGTGCTCTAATGGGGACTGATTCACAAAACTTTGTTGCAACGATACTTCCCTTAGGAGTTTTAACTGACAACTCCCTTATTAAATCAAATTGGAAATATCTAATTTTCTTATCAAACTGGGAAGATATGAAACAATGCGATGATCCAGAATCAAATAATGCATTTGCTAAACTTGAGGAAACCATTAAATTACCTGCCACCACGTCTTTCGGAGCTTCTACCTCAGCAGTAGTGATAGCATAAGCCTGGCCTTGATCCCTTGGCCTTTTCTGAGGTAAGTTCTCCTGACGCTTAGGGCATGCATTTGCATAATGCCCCATCTCCCTGCAATTGTAGCACTGAACGTTGGTAGCTTCCTTCTTCCCCTTGCAATCATGAGCTTGGTGGCCTTTTTCACCACACTTGTAACAGACTCCCATTCCCTTCAGGCAAGCACCGGGGTGTTTCTTCCCGCACTTACCACAAGATGGATATTCAACCTTTACCTTCTTCCCCTTATTTCCATTCCCAGATTGATCAGCAGGTCTCTTCTTCTCTTGCTTTGCTTTAAAGTCATAAGACTTAGAGAATTCCTTTTCGGTCTTGATAGCACATGAGACAATGTCTTCGTACGATGAAAAGGATTGTGAGACTAATGCTCGACGGAGAAATGGTTTTAACCCATCAATGAAACGATCAATCTTACTTCTTGGGTTGCGAATATAATCTCCAGCATACCTCGCTAACCTTGTAAAGTTAGCCTCATACTTTGTGACATTCTCATCCTCCTTTTGTCTCAGACTCAGAAATTGCCTTTCCATATCTGCTCGATGGTCGCGAGGAAAGTATTTTTCTAAAAACAGATCTTTGAACTCCCTCCATTCCATGTTTGATACTTCATCATCTTCCTTCATGTTTTGAATCAATGACCACCATTGATCAGCATCTCCAGTGAGGCGGTAAACTGCCATGGTAACTTTTTCCCTTTCACTACTCCCCAAAGCCTGAAATATTTTCTCTAGGGAAAATATCCATTGCTCAGCTACTAAGGGATTTGTACTTCCATTGAACGTTGGTGGTTGTTGTCTCATGAATCGATCTAACATTGATCCTCCACGCTGCGGATCAGGGTGCTCCATACGGGTAAGGTTATTATTCATAACCTGAGTAAGTTGTCCCAGTACGGTGATTAGCTGATCAGCACCAGTTGCATCACCAGCCCCACTATAATTATCTTGAGCAGGAGGGCAATCCCTACATGGAGTGCGTGCATTGATACGGTTTCCATTTCTTCCACTAGGCGCCATTTCTAAACAATGGCATAAACTAGACCAGTTTATGAATCAAAATACATAATCCCATACTTATAAAACACTTAACATAAATTGAACTATCTATGGATATAATCCATAATCATAAATATGTTTTCTTTGAGGAAGTATATACTCATAAACCCTTCATAATGATTTGTAATGAAAGTGAGAGTTATCCTAAGCATATCCCCCGGGAGTGTCGTAACCAAGAGTGCAGCAAGGCCCGTTGTCGTGCACCAGTTCCCGTTCGAGTCTAGCTCAAAGCGGTGTTTTCGGGTTTTACCCCTAGGTACATCTGTGCCAGAGCCGCCTCTACCTGCTCGTATCCAGACAGGGATGTATTGCTCGCAAAACTCACAAAGTCTCTACAATACCAAAATTCTAGGAAGTTCTTCTATACTAATCCTCAAAGTTCATCTTAGGTCTACGTGCTCTAATCAGAGTTTATCTAAATCTAGCTTCCAAGGTTTGTACTAAACTTCCTCTGATACCAACTGTAACGCCCCGACCCCAGTTACCCAGAGTCGGTACATTATTACATAACATTGGCATGATCACAAGAAAGATCAAATCTCGAAAGACCGATTGGTTTAGTAGCCTTGGAAACACTAGATATATTCATAAGTTTTACATTACATCATAAAATGAAAAACTACTACAACAACATAATGTCTCCATAATCCACACTACTATCCCCTCATAATATCCCTGCAGGTCATTCATAATTTACTTCTTCACATCCTGGGGAAAAATAAAACATAGAAAAGGGGTGAGCTCAAATGCCCAGTAAGGATAACAATATAGCGGAAACTTTCATAAATAAGAATAAACATTTAAGGCAATGCATTACTAAAAACAAAAGCCTTTTAAAATTGAACTTCAACATGGTATGGCAAAAGTAAAATGAAATAATGCCATTTACTTATTCACATGGATATTCTACTAATCGAATAATCACATGCAAAAATCAATAACCACTTTCATAATGTTGGAATGCATAATGCCAGACTATCATAACCACATAGCCAAGGCCTCGTGCCAAGGCTACAAATAAGATTTTGTCAAGGCCCTGTGCCAAGACACTAGTTTGTCTCATGAGACCTACCGATGCATCGAGGAGCTATAGCGGGCTCCACCCGTCACTTATTAAGTCCAATGCATTCCCATATGAAAAGGTTTAAACATAACATAAACATTCGTATTAAAACTAGCATACGAAATGTCAATACTTTCACAATAAACTATTAATGGTATAAAAATAGCACATCCACAGTCAAACATATCACAAAACCTTCAATACAATATAGAAGTTTTGTATCATAATAAATCAACTTCAAATAATCTTAAAATCCATCAAAGGATGTTGACATAGATGAAATCAAAATTCTTTTAAAAGAAATATCTCCTTTTATTTTGAAATCATTTAAGATCCATATAAAATAAAACATTTTCTTTGAAAATATTCTTATAAGCTTGTATGGGAAGCTTCGACGATTTTATAACGGCGGAAAATAACCGCACCCGCCGTATAAGTTAAAAAAAACATTCTTACCTCAATTCTGTCGAAAAGGTTAAAAAGGACCTTGTTTTGAAAACGACGGAAAGATTCCTTTATAAACCTCTTATAAAAAGTCAAACAAGGGTATAAATGACTTTAACCCATATTCTTGTAAATAGTAAAAATGTTTTGAAATACATTTCGAAGAAACATGGATGTGGATGATAAAGAGATCCCAGTAGATTATTACGTATAATACAAACTCGGATAATGAAGAGATTGTGAAATAACCCTTACCTTGTACTTTTCCTTGGTTGGGGTAGGTTAACCTCCTGTATAATGGTGAAATAGTTGTTATTAAATTATACAAGAATCATATATATTAATATGATATCATATATGATCTTTTAACATTGATTTGTTAATAATATCTTAGAATTATCGTCGTTTCGGGAGTTAACTTACTCATTTTCTTTTATATGTTTTGTTACATAAGCCATGGTAATTGTATCTTATTCATATCCAGAATGATATACAGTCCTTAAACATCATTTTTAAATCATCAAATGATAATTATACTTGAATGGATACGATGGAGAATGAATCTCATCGCGTTCGTGGAGACGGTAGTCCGTACGTACGCACGAGCGACAATATCATTCTTTTGATATTAAAATAATATATAAATGGATGGTATATCATATATACAGAATCATTAACATGTTATATTTATTATTTACATGAGTTACACATCATTATTATACCCATCCAAATAATATTATATTGAATAACAATTACACCACGACGTGGAGACGGTAAGCCGTACGTACGCACGTATGGTGACATGTTATTCAAAGGGTGGATAGAATACTGAATATGATTGTACCATATTTATAATAACATCACAGTATATGTGAGATACTGGAGTTATTATTTCAGAATGGTAAGAACAAAGGAAGAAGAAGTGGAAGAAGAAATGAACTTAGAAAAGGGTGGTGAAATCATTACCTCTTCTTCGGGTTCTTCCTTTTGATTTGATCAAAAGGCCTCCTTAGGTTGGCTTTCTGATCAAACTAAGGCCTCTATGTTGTATTGAGGGATGTTGGGAGAGTATTTGGGCAGATTTTGGCCGAACCAAAAGGCTTTGAAGGTGTGAAGAAATGAGAAGGAGGAGTGCCCTTTTATAAGAGGGGTGAGGGGCACCTTTGGAAAAGTTAGAAATATTAATTTATAATAAATTCATATTCGGTTTACAAAGGCTCCAAAGTTGACTATTCAAAGGATGAGGTGTGGATAGGTCGAAAACAACTCATCCAATAGAATTTAGACAGGTTTGGGTACTTATATTAACCTTATCTTTAAGTATTAACTCTAAGTTAATTAGTTTCACTTTTACAATGTCTCTTTGTATTTTTATATAATATGATTAATAAACTTACTATATACATCCAAGCGACCCCCAAGTGGTCCATTAATGAGGAACCTATCATAATATAAGTCTCTTGGCCGAACCTTAGATTTTTAGGAATTTAATATCAATTAATAATATAATATTTGTTTTAAGAACTCTTTTATGTCAATTTTGACACTATTCAATAGTTGATTTTTGTGAAACTCCTAACAGATTGATTACTTCGAACAAAGTCAATTAAATCAATCCTAATATATCATATTATCATAGAAAATTAGTTTAATTCATTAAAAGTTTCATATTATAATTATTTGGGTATTTATAAGATCAATTATTTTTATTTTTCACTATTTTAGTAATTACTGCATCATCATTGTGTCATAAATAAAATAAATTATATAATGTCTAAAAATTATAAATAAAATATCATTATGTAGGAAATCTTTTTAGATTTCTAATGAATATTTATAATCGAAAATCCAACATGTATAACCCTATGTAAAAATTGTTCTTCTAAAAGATGTAAGCTTATGCCATTTTTATTTTTATTTTAACTTTATTAATATAAAGTGTCCCTACCACATACAAGTGGCTCCAAGGGGTCCCCAAATTGACCAAAGGATGCCCATGGTCGGGTATGTGTCCACCAATAAGGTTAGGACACGTTTTAGGGTAATTTTTTATTATTATAATATTATTTGTTTAACCCTTATTTACCGGATTTACCCTTTAACCATGGTAAATAAAATATTTACCACAGTAACTATTCAAAATGTCTAAAAATAAAAGTTACCTATTTACACAATTTGAACATCCTGATTCCAAATATGGAATCCATTTTCCTAAATTCAAAACACAGAAGTGGCAGAAATTAATTTAAAATTAATTCCCGCTGTTAAAACAAAAAGCGTTTTTTAAGAGATAATAACTATCAAAAGATTGACACTTGTTTATGTTCGGTTTAATTGTAAAATTATGTCCAATGACCAAAATTATATTAAATGGTAAAAATATATTCTAAATATACTTTAAAACCACTCAAATTCATAATTTATCACTAGTAATTAATTTGATTAAAAAAGTTGTTTTTAATTAAAATTTAGTAATTTTCACTATTCATCAAAATATGAAAGTTATCCGAAATGTACCAAAATTTCACCCTAGGCTAAATTCGATATTCCGAATCCAAAAATGAAGTCCATTTTCAAATATAAAATATATATAATTTCAAAAAGTAGGTATTACTATTCATAACGGCTAGTTTGATTAGTTATGGTGTGTTAGAACTCGGTGTTGCGTACAACACACGCTATCACATTATTCAAAGAGAAGCGTACCATAGAAGTTTGGGGTGTTACATAAAAAAATAATAATGAAAAATAAATACGAAATAAAAAAATATTTAATAATAAATAAAAAATAATAAATAAAATATTATTATTCATAAATAATAAATAATAAATAATAAATAATAAATAATAAATAAATATAAATAAAAAATAATAAATAAAAAATAAAAAATAATAAATAAATAAATAATAAATAAATATAACTAATAAATAATAAATAATAAATAATAAATAAATATAAATATAAATAATAAATAATAAATTACCAGTAACAAATAATATTATTAATGATAATATTTAATTATTAGTAATAATATATAATAAATAATAAATAATAAATAATAATTAATAATTAATAATTAATAATTAATAAATAAATATAAATAATAAATAATAAATAAATATAAATAATAACTAATAAATAATAGATAATTATAAATAATAAATAATAAATAATAATTAACCGGTAATAAATAATAGAAAATAAATAAATTAAAGTATTTTATAAATAATAAATAATAAATGAATCACATGAAAAAAGTATGAAAAGAGGTGATAAGGGATGAAAAATCATGAAAACGCATTAAAACGGATGGAGAAGCATGAAAAATGGGGCATTAGAAAGAATGAGAACACATGAAAACTCATGTCAACTCTGGAAAACCCCTTAATAATTCAACATAATCATCATAATAACCCACAAAAAACCATTGATAAAGATAAAAAGTCATGGAAACCCAAATAAACAGTAATAAAGTGAGCAACCGTTAAAACCCGTCAAAACGGTCATAAAGTGACAAAAAATTGGACTCGCATTTACAGAGATAACTTATGATCCGAGAGTCTGTTTCAGATCTGCAACCTGTCCAATCGGAGATCCTGAAATGCTCATCGACCAGATAGGTGAAAGAGTCCAAATGGACAGGCGGAACGGATGATACAAACCATTTTAAAAAAAGTTGACGGGGAACGAGTGCTAGAAACGAGGAATCGAAAAACATAACAAACCCGTTACCCACTAAAAGGCCATAACATATGATCCAGCAGTGCATGTGGGTGCCGCGACCAGTCAAACTGAATCTCATGGAATGAACTATGATCTGGCAGGTGGAGGAGTCCGAACTGACACGTGGATTGAATGTTAGGTCTATTTGAAGACAAGTTCGACGGGTCACCGGTGACAGAAATAGGGTTTTTGAGGCCTTTGGAGGGGTTTTTGGGTCAAAAAACACGATAGAGTCTAGGTTCTGTCAAACTAGTTCATAGCTCTCTTCGCTGCCTTCGATTTGATTTATGGTAGAGCCCAAACGGACACCCGGATTGAACATTATGGTCGTTTGAAGTTGGAGTACTTTTTTCAACTTTCTTATAACTCTCATATCGTATGCACCTTAGAACGTCTCATGTTTTTGATTATAAATGCCTCTAGATCTCTTCCTGAGCTTCGATTTGACTGGTAATGGCGCTCCATTGGATGCCCAGATCAAAAGTTATGGTCGTTTTAGTGATTTAGTGGTTTCTTGTTTTTTTATATTTTTCTTTTCATTTCACTGTGGTTTTACCCCAACCGCCGCTATTTCACTGCGGTTTTTTAAAAACCCACCGCTAATCCTCAAAAAAATTTAAAAAAAATTAAAAAAATTAAAAAAAAATAAATTAAAATTTAAGGCTTTTTGCGGCGGTTTTTAAACCGCCGCCAAATGGCGGCCCGAAAGATGTTTTGTGGCAGTTTTTAAAACCTCCGCGAAAAAACAGCCGCTAAATGGCCATTTTTCTATAGTGCTTGTTGTATCCCCTCATCCAAAGGATATTCAACAAAAAAGGTTCTCTCTAGAACCCTAACATAGGTTGGAATGCATATTAGAATAGTGCTGGCTCGGATATCCCTAAAGACACCTCGCTCGGAAGTCCTAGACTTGAAGCAATGATCATATCATATTCATCGAGTACCAGGTATGGTCTGTAATCCTCGATGAATACTCAGCTACCGATATGGAATCCTACTGAAGCTGAAGAAGCTCTAGAGATATCTCAACCACCTTTTCATGCCAGTCCTTAGCCACCTCTGAGTCGGGCTCACCTCGAAACCTGATGGGTATCTGATGATGAAAATCATGTAAAGAACTAAGCCTAAATGTGTTATCTACCGGTACAGCTGGTTGTAACTACTGAACAATAGGCAATGACATAGTTGGAACACTACCCGAAGGTACCATCTCATGCAACTGACTAAGTACTGAAGCCTCATTATCCTGCGGACCAACATCATGGTCACATACTAGAAAAGACTTGCAACAAGAATCACCATCTGCTATACTGGTGTCTCAACTAAGTGGAAAACTCTATCCACTGCCTTCAGCCAGCCCTCAGCTACCTGGAAATGTTACTCTCATTGAATCCTCATAGGCCTCTGTTACGGTAACTCATGCAACCCGCTCAGTCGGCGTGCATCAACTTATGGTGGGGCCGGTGGAAACACTCGTCCATCGGGAAGTGGTGCTGCTGGTACCCCACCCGAAGGTGCTAACATCGTAAGAGGGCCCTACACGGATGCCTCGTCGCATGGTGGGTCGTCATCGTGCACTCTCTCGGAAATCCTAGATGGTAGTCTACACGGTGACATCCTGATAAAGAACAGGTGTACCACCGTCATTAAGTTATTCCTAGTGAGGTGACTCCAAATAAATCAAAAGAAAAACATTTCAAAAACACACACAATCAGTGATTTCGTGTGCTGAGTTGGGAATCAGAATTCAGGGTCCTGGTGTATGGATATATAGGTCGCCGTACCAACACTGGACTCCCTGAATAGAAAACCACACCCAAAATACATAACACTATTGCATCACAGAAAATATCAGAGTCCTCATTATTCGGTTGAACCAAAATAATCTTATAATAATTTGTCAAAACCCATCCCTGGGGGCCCATGCCATGACTACCCCAAGCCCGCAGTCCATAGGCCAGGGGCTGGTGACGAGCAACCGAAAGGCATATCCCTGAAACCGGGAAGGCATTAGCTTTTAACCTCTAACCTCACACAGACCAAGAACACATCAAGATACAAGCATAAGATAAACTATAAAGTAAACGGGGTGTGTACAGTATGTAAAGGGACCAGATTACATTCCCACCTGGAAATTTCAAGTAAAACTGAAAAGAACAGCTCCTGTGAACAGCCTCCACGGTCCCTAACTGAAGGGTTGATACAGCTCTCGAACTGTCTCCCATGTGAATCGTCTCATCTAATGTACACCTCTGATCAGCCTCCAGTATGGTACCCTCGACCTCGATTAGAATTGTTCATCTTCTACACAAGACACATCATGGTGCAGGTGTAGCCCATGCTAGGTTGAGTATAATGATACCTAGTCTGGATCCCGAGACCCAATAGGTCTCCTAGAGTTCCACAATGGAAAATACCACAAAGAAAAATTTCAACTCTACTTCGGTATATGACCATACATATGCCTAAGTTATCAAGATATACCCATCTCATTCATGAGGGATGAATACCACAAAGGTAACACCACAGGGGTTGAGAAACCACACAGGTAAAACCACTGAGATAGATGTACCACAAATGTAACACCATGAAGGTATAATAACCACACATGTACACCAAGAAGATGCAAGTACCACATAGCTACACCACACAGAAAAGTACCACAAAGGTAACACAACAAGGGTTGAGATACCACACAGGTAAAACCACTAAGATAGAAGTACCACACAGGTAACACCATGATGGTATAAGTACCACATAGTTACACAATAAAGATGCAAGTACCACACAGGTACACCACACAAAAAAGTACCTTAAGGGTAAGGAATTAGATCACACAAGTATAATTGAAGTATAGAAGTACCGATGATTAGTCATGAAGCTAGATCATCTTATTCTATTAAGAGGAACTGCTACTAATTATACAGAGTCTGACCAACAGAGGATCGATAACTACTATCCCCCAAAATTACCCACACAAGATCTGACCCACACATGATCGGTATGCACTGACACACACAAGATTGCTGAGCACTGGCCCACACAGGATCTGACCAACACTGTATTGGTATGCGCTGACCCACACAAGATCGTTGAGCACTGAATCATACAGGATTGAACCCACACAGGATCAGTATGTGCTGACCCACTCAGGATCATTGAGCGCTGACCCACATAGGATCGTTATGCGCTGACACACACAGGATCGCTGAGCGCTGACCCAGAAAGGATCTATATGTACAAACTCCCGCAATGAACCATATAGGATCTGACCTTCCCAGAGTCGATAGGTAACTAACCTCTGTATTATCCGTCTCCAACCTCCACCTCACTGCCAGCCACTGGATTCAACCCACATGGTGCACTCGAGTTCGCAAGAATCTATCCCTTGAGATATTAGTCATACATCGACTCCCATGAATTCCCAAGTAGATGAATCCCAAAGGTCTATCACGTCAATCGGACGATGCGTCAATCGGACGCCTGCATTTCTACTCCGAGGGCTTAGTTGGATTTGGGGTTCTATACAACCCGTCCATACTCCAAAATTATCCAAAACTCATGTTGTGTATACCTAAAGAACCACCTCGTTCCAAGGATTCTGGTTCTGTAGAAGGTTCGTCAAACCGACGCCGGGTTCTCATGATACGACCAAAAAGGCAAAACTGGGTCTGGATGGGCCTGAGTCCGGTCCGACCTGACCCGGTTCGAGTTGAATCGATTGGCCTGATCTGTGGCGAGACTGACATGCTGGGCCTTTCTCCTGCCCATCCCACTGGGCATGGATCCGCCCACACTTGGCATGACCCACTAGTGCGGCCCGCAGGGCCCAGCGATGTGGCGCGGACCATTGGGGCATCCCACGGTAGGGTGGAACGCCATGGAGGGGTCCGCCCTAGACTACATCCATGAGGAAGGAACCTCCCATGTCACCAGAATGGCCAAGGGCCATTCAATTTTTGGATGCAGGACCTGCCAGATCGGGTCCTGCTTAGTGCGCCACTACCGGCTGGTTCGTGGACCAGTCCACCTCCTCCCAGTGGAGCGACAACACCGCTATACACTGAGGCCGACTGGGTGCTGACCAACCTTAACCCTACACAGAGGCCTCCTGCTCCACCGGTGGCGCAGATGTGGGCCACCACTCGGCAACGCGGCTGGTCAGATGCTGGCCGCCTCCCTGTTCTGCTGCGGCTGACGGGCCGCGATCTCCTGCTCAACCTGCGGCGCGGATGCCCCCTCCTTGTTGATGGCCCAGTGATAGACACCCCCTTCTTTCTCGAGCCATTGCAGCTTCTTTCCAAGCCCGATAAATATGACCATAACGTCTTCACAATCCTTAGATCGAGGGCTCGGCGTCCATATGTCGCGCTCAACAAAGCATTATTTTTTCAACATCATTAATTATTTGGCTTTGATGAACACATGAAGGATGCTCAAATAAAAAAATATAAAGTACAAAGGTATATGTGTAGGATGATGGACACTTTAGTTTGGTCACCGTCATTATGAATCTAGAATATGAAGAATTTTCAAATAAATTCAATCATATTTCAAATTATATCCCCTACCTTGATATTCATTGGAGAAGTCATGAGGAAGGAGATGAAGTCGGTGAAGGGGACGCCGGTGTTTGTCGCTCCCACAACACATCTCTGATCCAGGATCATGTTTCATCCTCTTTCTTCATAGGGGTGGTTTTTCATTGGAAGATGATCCCCCAAAATCTCTTTCCAAGTCACTCCTCTTTTGCAAAATATTTTTCCAACTAAAAGCAATGTGAGAAAACAACTTAATATATTTTTTTTATTAATTTAATTAAATTTGTCACATTAATTAAATTGAAGTTGGCACATAAAATAGGGTAATTCCAAGGGTTTCCCCCACATTAATTGGGAGTTTGGGTGGTCCCCACCACCAAGCATTCAAAATGGTTTTTGTAAATAAAATAATTAAAACATTAATTTTTTTTTATTTTTTTCATCTCCCACCAAATTCTGAAAAACTAAATTCCACCCTCAAACCACTAAAGTCGAGGTGAATGTCTCTTTAAGCGAATTTCGGCACTACGAGTTCAACGGTGTCCTCAGATTTAAATTCCAAGCACCAGTTCAAAAGTTACAAAACACTGCTCACGCATTTATTGAACGTACCTGAATAAAAGTTCGGAAAATTATTAATTGTCACCCTCAACCCAATATATTTGAGGTTAGGCTCTACCTAAGTGAAACACACACCAAAAACCCAACGATACTCTAATATTTCCAATCTAAGTTACCATTTAAAAGTTATAGATTTTACAATAAAATAATTGTCACTTAATTATATTATTTACTGCCAAAAACTAACATTCACTGGTGTCCCACACCGACCATTGTTTGTATCTGCCTAACGAAAGCATACCCTCACAAGTTAAGCGGTGGTCTTGGATTTTTAATCAGAGTTACAATTTTTCAGTTATAATAATTTGAAAATTAAATTAACTTTAGTTAATTATTTTATTTACGGTTATGCCATTTTCGGGTTTTCTCACAGGTGGCCTGCACTGACTAAACTTAAGTCTCACATAGGGTAAACCCACCATCTTAAAAGCAATGGTTCTCTCGGATTTTTGATCCGAGTAGCCATTTAAGAGTTATTCAACTTTTTCAGGAAAACTGCTTACGCCTGCTAATTAAAACATAACAAAACTTCAATGGATAATTCCGGGCACTCCAGGCCTCAAAATCGTGCATCGCCATATTTTGCAGTCTCGGAATAATTCCATATAATTTATAAAATATACCAATGTTCTGGGACATTACATTAATAATTTATATAAATATTTATGTACATATATAAGAAAAATATAATAATAGATATATGAAAACAATATTATACGTATATATTAAAATTTATGTTAATGTATATATATATATATATATATATATAAATTATCACAAATGTACATGTAACTCCCCGACCATAGAATTACGTAGTTAGTAAATTATAATATTACATTTGCATATATACATGCTTCAAATCCTAAGGGAACAAAAATTTTTGTAGTTTTGGAATGATGGATTACATACAAGATACCCATAATACAATGGAAAAATAACGTTAATACATGAAATATAATGAAATGAAATAAACAACATCCTTGAAACACAATCAAATGAATCTTCTTCGTAACATGGGGATAAAAAACATAATAAGGGTAATCTCAAATGCTCAGTAAGAGAATGAGAATAGGAAGAAATAATGAATTTATGAGACTAAAACAACTTGGAATAGAAAAAATATAATAACATATTCCATTTAAATAATTGGATAATATATTATTTATGTGGCAAGGTAAGAATCTAAAAACACATTCCATTTACTCAATAAACTGAGAATGAAACGAACCCTTATATATATCAAATAAAAAACTCATAGATATATAGTAACTGAGTATGAATGGGGAAAATTATTAATTATTGGATGCCATGTTTCCATGGTACATGGTACTTCTACAGTCCAGACCTTTCACAAGATAGTTCAGCATATCGAGTAAAAACTCATCTTATATGGAAAACATATTCATATCCTGAGACTACAAATAAATTGAGGGGATATCTATAATTAGGAACCAACCTTATCATTCTTATCCAAAACATTCCTTTTTTATCTAGTAATAAGGTAAATTCATGACTAATGTGCCTTATAAAAAATTCACATTGAATAAAATATATAGATTTAAAATTAATTGCCCAAGATAACTGTATAATTGTCAATGTGAGCAAAATATTTAAAATTATATATAGTTATGGAAATAATAATATCCATTTCATGATAATAATTATATTTCAGATAATGTTATAAATGGAAGTGATTGTTTAAGAGAAAGTTTACAATCACACAAGAAAGTGATACTCTAAAGATAACATGTACAACTAGGTAATTTTCAAGTCCGAACCACTAGGATGAGATAATTCAAAGAATAATTTTTAATACCATGAAGATAAAAGTGATCATGATATAATATATCAAAATGGTATGTATATACACCCCAAAAAGAAAAAAGGGGTTAGTGTGATATTTATCACACAGATGTAAAAAATGAGATGAAAATATATTAGCTTGAATAAAAACTATGACGTGTGCCTTTGTCTTCCTGAATAGTAATTTTTTTAATTATTTCCCTGATTCAGAACCGTTTTCATGTCCATATAGACATTTAATTCATTTATTAAAATGTTGTATAAAACTAAATAATCAATTGTATAAGCATCCGGTATTTTGAACAAATTCAGATATTTTTTTAAAAATTACTTTGGTAGATCAAAAATGGCTAAATGGGTCATTATATAAATATATCAAGAATAATGATCATTAAAATTTTTCATATTAATACATAAAATATACTTTAAAAAACAATCACAAAATATGTTTTTGTAAAAAAATCCAATGTTATAATCCTAGAGACGGTAAGACGTACGTACGCATGAGTAACATTCTAAATTTCAAATTATAGTTATGGAAAGAATGTAATTAACATTATATATTCACAAAATTATCATTATATCATAAATAAGATTTTATTTTGTTATATATACTTATATATATAATTCTTGTAATGTATAAGGATTCACATCGTGTGGAGGAGGCCGTAGTCCACATGTCCATGACCGATGTTGTTACTTTTTAGTGTGTCAAATAAGAAATATTTAAAATGATATATTATATTTAAAGAAATGTAATTATGTCACTAATATCATATATTTTTCGTTTATGTGACTTTTTTTAATTTATACCATCCATTATACATTCTATGTCTCACGTGAATGATTCACATCGCTTTGAGGAGGTGGTAGTCGATACTTCCATAAGCCATGTTATTGTATTTACACACCTTAGAATGCATAATGCTTTATATTATAAAATAATTAAAAAATAATAAATACAAAATAAATATAATATATATATATATCATATATTAAAATCATTTTTATCATAATTACTAACCATGAAATATGGTGAAGAAAAAATTAACAATTATTATTTCATGAGGCAGTTGTTCATAGTATACATAAATGATAGGCTCGTTAGCCCTTAGAAGGATGTTTGTGTATGTTAAGGTATAACCATTAAAAAAAGATAGTATATTTATAAAAATTAGGTTATTATATACTCATGGGACAAGTATTCTTTTGAGGGTGTATAATGTAAATAAAACCAAAGAGTTTGAGGGAGGTGGTTACCTATTATTTGGGTAACTCTTGTGGATTTGGACAAAAGGACCTCCTTGGATTGATTTATAACGAACATTAGGCTCTTATGTATAGGTTAGGTTTGTTGTAATATTAACTACTTAGTGTTTTGGTGATATAAATTGATTTATAGGTGTGAGTAAGTGGGAGTATTGACTGCATTTTTATACTGGATGAAGAATGACATTCTTGTAAATTTTTGAAAAGGAAATTCAACCCATTTTTTTCATATGAATAGTAATTTTATAATTCATGAAATTTAATAAAATTTATGGTATGGTTGAAATCTAGAAATAATGTAGATTTTGGTAATGTTTCAATTTCATTTTCCCCCTTGTTTTTAATGTTTAATAACTTATTAATCTTATTATCCTCTTAATCAGTGTAATTAATTTTAAAATAATTTAGTAATATATTTGGGAAAAAATAATGATTAAATTATTATATTTTATAAATTATGATGATTCAAAATATTGAATCCTTTTATTCTAAATTCCAATAACAGATGTGTTCGAAATTAATTTAAAATTAATCCTACTAACGGGACAACAATACAGGGTTTTAATTTAAAAATATTCAAACATATTTTATGATTTTATATCAAATATAAAATTAAAATTGAATAGAATTACTTAAATTGGATTAATTGATGTTAAATTGCTCTAATTAATTTTTAACTCAAATAGAAAATACAATTTATCCTTATAAGTAAACTAAATGAAAAAGTAGTTTTGAATTAAAATTTAGTGTTTCTCACTATTTATCAAAAAATGAAACTTCATAGAAAAAACAAATTATCCTTAAGCTAAATATCGTGTTCTTGTTTTAAATATTAATTTTATAACAAAACATAATATTCATAAATGATCTAAATATATAATTTTAAATTGGATTTCTATTAATAGATTGTAAAAGTACCGTTAGAAATATATTGATTTTTCTACAAAATATTGCGTTTGTTATTATCTTATGCCAATAAAATATATTTGATGAGTAAAAAGAATAATTTATTGGATATAATATATAATTTACATTAATATAATTCGGAAATAGTAATTAATTTTATTTATTAGGAAAAAACACATTTTCTAATCAAAAAAATAAAAGCATTTCTTTTGTATTCAATTGGTTAATATTTTTGTTTCATATTTATTAGAAACCAATTAATTAATCATATATTTGTAAAAATATTGTGTTTTCATAATTTAGTTAATAATATTCAGAAATTATAATCAATGGATAGGTTATATCTTATAATATTAAAAAATAATATTTTTTATTATATATTGTTATTCGATAAATGTCATCCTTGCATGTTACACAATTTATCATGTAAAGTTAGTCTTGCATGTGACGAATGCTAAAATTTTTGTTCCTTTCAAAATGAACATAAAACTAATGTTTCATGTAACACAATAATTACATTATTTTTTATATAAATCAATCTAGGAATACAAATTAAATTTATTCTAAAAGGAAAATATTGTAATGTCTGGGGGCATTACATTATCTGGACCCTAAATAAATTTCATCCTCATTTTTTAATGTCAATCTCATTAATCAAGGTACTGATATTTGAAAATAAATTATTGTTAAAAACAAATATAATGAATAGGTTTACTAAAACATCTTCTTAATAAAATATAAAATAATATAAAATTTTTAGGAAAATAGGTTCCCTAGAAGGAGAACATAGTTGGGATAAGGATACATGAATACAGAAGAAAAATCATACAACTAAGATATGATAGAGAGTTCTAGGGAACAAGTTAAGATGAATGTTTATGACCAGAACTCCATAAATGACTATTATGACATGTTTGTTAATATCAAAAAAATTATGGAAATAGGATAAATTTATTTTTTCAAGAACATTATTCCTATATATGACGAATTCATTCACTATATAAGAAGATAAGTAAATATATCTTTCTATTTGATAAACAAAATCTTATCTTTTGGGTTTTCATTGAACTATATATTATTTATTTCTTATCACATGATTCATCATTTGATGAGGTAATACATTAACCTCTAAAACCACATCCAAATATAATCTTAATCCATTTTATAAATGGCTAATTTTCTAAAATATTTTGAACCAACACTTTAGAAGGAAGGTCAGAGAATTTTCAAAATTAATTCATCAAATAACATGATTTAAATTTTAATCATCACATAACAATAATGTGAATATGTTAATAACATGAATTAATATAAAAACATGTTGAAAACATGCATGATACCTTATCCTTAAATAGAATATATAGTATTGGATATATTCATTAAGTCCAAAATGATGCAAACTCCATAAATAATAGCATAAAACACTTTTTCAATAAATCATTAATTTGTTCAAAGGTAATCTTTACATATCATATTTAGATTATCTAAACCTATCATTTCATGATCCAAGCATCATTGTCCTAACATAAGGTACATATTAAGTGTTATTGTTCCCTCAACCATGTATTTTTGAAAATATTATTACTTTCTACGAAATATCCTATATTGATACCATTCAATATATGATCTCAAATCCCCAATGAAAAAGTACTATAGTACAAAAATAATATATTCCATAATTTTTATAACTAGTATGTCATTATTAAAATACTGAAATGATATAATTATTTAATAAAAACATATCCACAATAATCATTCCTCTTCATATTTTTTAATAGCATAATCATGACTATGATCCATTATCCTCCTTTTGAGTATATTCATTTGATGCATGAGACATTTATTTGAATAATGTACCACCTCCTAATAGTAGAAACATTTAACATTATAATTTTCTTTCTTTCTCTTGAAATCATGAAATTTTTGGTATTTTCCTCATCACATATAAAAAATATCATTACCTTCAAGAAAGTACCAGGGTGTTTCTTTCCACCACAATCACATGCATGGAAATAAATATTTCACTTATTCAAATTGTAAATCATTTTGTCAACTAGGTTAAATACCCTATAGGGGCGAATCAAGGTATGATAGATTAAAACTACTTCCCATTTTGACCTTGTTTAGTTATTAAAGAACATAAACATCTCTCTTTCCCCAAAGGAAATATATGAACGAAAATTAAATCATCCACATGACACAATGATTTTACATGGTTCACCCAAAATAGGCTACTTCCATGGAGCATACAATGGAATTTTGCTGATGTACCAAATTCACTAAATGTGAACTTCTATTTATAATATTTTGTCATGATCACTTCTATGCCCAGTCTCACAACCATCAAAATTTTAGTTTTTCTTCACTCCTTTCAGAAATATCACTCACAAGGTTTAATTCTCTAGCACACAACCGATATAAAGGAACATCATCTTCCACTTTATTCAGTCACTTATCTTGAAAGGGATCCACTAATAGTTTATGGACATTTATATCCCGTAATCATCACTAATTAGAGAATCCTCCAATTTATGTGGATTTTTTGTTGGACTCCATCTTTCATCCACTAATGAATACCACTTTACCACTGAGGTACTAGGTAACATCAACCTTTACCACATGTTTAATGGGATACATGACACATTACATAAGGTGTATCTGGAAACATCAAAACATTCACACAACCTCAGTTTTACATTCGTGATTATTTAATCATGGTATGAAAGTGTTTCCATTGTCATAGAAAACCATGTTTCATGCTACTAATTACTTGAATGAGACACCCTTTTACCTTGAACTCACTATTGGAATTAAAATCCCTTATCGTGCGCTACTTCTAAGTAACTCACTAATTTAACAACCTCAAAAATTTTATAACAAGATCTATTATTTTTTATAAGTGTTGAGATTCATATAAATGAGGGGAGAAACTACCAATTTATAGTCATTTTGGTGACCCTACTTGTAAGGTGAACTATGTCACAAACCATCCCCAGGGGCTCATGCTGTGACTACCCCAAGTCCTCCTTCCATAGGCTAGGGGATGGAATCTAGCACCAAAAAGGTGTATCACTATAATGGGATGACATTGCCTTTTAACTTGTACAAACACCCAATCCATGAACACAAAAATAAACAACTACGAAGTCAACTAAAGTAGTAAAATGTGTAGTGAATGTAAAGGGGCCAGAATACAGGACCAAATGAAAAGTAAAAGTACTACTAAAAAGAGAAAATAGATCTTGGATTGTCCACCGGGGATCCCACCTAAAGGATGGGCACAAGTCACGATCAGCAGTCACTACAACACGTCATATCAAATGGTCCACCTCTGAGCACCGTCTGGTCCTGGATCCCTTATCCACGATCAATGATGTTCATCTTCTTCACAAGACACAGAAAGATATGGGCATAGACCGTGCAAGGGTGAGTATCAAAATACTCTGTAGGGACTATAAGACACCCGATGGTCTCCTAGAGTTTCAAAAAGGATAAACCACAAAGATAGACCTCATACACAAAGCACTAATAAGTCATAAAATCTACTTAGTTATATGCCCATATGTATACCTATGTTATAATGATATACTCGTCTCATATGAGGAAACATAAGGATCCAAATTTTAAGACTTTAACATAACTGATCCACGAGGGAAGAATACCAGAAAGGTAACAACACGACAGTAAAACCACAAAGGTAAAAGTACCACAGAGGTAACACGACGATGGTAACACCATGATGGAAAAAGTATCATAATGGAAACACCACGATGGTAACAACACAATGGTAAAGTTACCACAATAGAAAAGGCTCAGCTCACACTAGGTATATAACTCAAGTACAGAAGTATAGATGATTAGTTGAAAATATAGATCATTGTATTCTATCAAGAGGCTGTACTGCTGACACACACATGATCGATAGATATTGACCCACATAGTATCACTAGGTGCGGACCCGCATAGGATCGATAGATCATGACTCACATAGGATCGCTACATGACGACCCACACAATATCGACAGATGCTGATCCACATAGGATCTATATTCTTTCTTCACGTTACATCTAGCCACGAGATTCCAACACCAAGAAGGCTTGATTATGGTAAGATCCTCTTCTCAATCCATTGGTCGTACTTTGACTTCCATGATGTTCCATGAAGATGAATCCCAAAGGAATGCTGTGTCGTAAGGGTTCCAACGCGATAGATGGCACATCAATCGGATGCTCGGTCTGTAGGTTATAAGCATTTTAATAATGAGGGCCCGGTTGGATTCAGGTTCGATCCAACCTGGTCATACTCCAACATTCTCTAAAACTCAAGAGGAGTAAATCAAAAGGACTGTCTCACTTCAAGGATCGCAGTTCCAGAGACAGGTCCTCAAACTAACATCCAGTTTACAAGTTAGGGCTCTTTTAGAGAAACTGGGCCTAGAAGGGTCAGGGTCCAACCCGACCCAGTTCAAGGATGACTCGGCCCGGCCCACCTAGGTGGTGTAGCCCGCTGGGCTGGGGTGGCTCGACCAATGGAGTGGCACAACCCAGCTCGCTGTAAATGTGCCCCGCTGGAGCGGGCACACCCTAGCTTGCATGAGGGGGGTGGGGGGCATTTCCCCCCATTTAGAAAACATAGCAGCAGTGCCACGGGGGACTGACAGGTTGCTTGCGAGACCTACAGGGAGTGGGTCTCGGCCCTCCACCATGGTTTCCCAGATGTAGTTGTCTTTAGCATTGCGCTACATCGCACTACTCACCTCTTCCCTCAGTTAGCCGGTGTCGGCCGCCACTGTACTCTGTGGTTATATTAGAGGACCCTTTTCACCAGCGGTGCGCGATGGCGCGATGCCACCTTTTTCGAGGCTAGCCCAAACCGGACTCCGTCTTCACGCACCGCAACTACGACTTTGACCTATTCTACTAGAAGTGTGCGACGATTCGCAACCATATACATTGTGTCTGGCTATTGCCGACCGCCACTTCCACCCAATAGTGATGGTCGCCAACATTTCTGTGCTAGTGCATCACTGGCAGTCTTCCACGGGTAACCGAGTGATCTCTGGTGGCCCGTCAATCCATCTGAAGGTACCAACAGACTTTTTGGGACACCCTCTTCATTGCTAAAACCCATCATTCTGTGTTTAATCCAAGGTTTATAAATCGCTAATGAAGAACACGTCAAATTTCAACTAAAGGCGGAGGGTTTGGGCCTTGTTCGTCTTTCCCACACCCTTCGCATTAGCTTGATAGAAAGAGGGTAGTATAATGATTCAACAACTCTTGAAATTATATAAGAAAGAAGACATACCTCAAGAATCATTGATGATTTTACATTCTTGAGGAGGAGTTGGTGGTCATCAGTTTGTGATTCGGTGGCACTCAAGACAACTTTCTAGAACCAATTCTGTCCTCCTTGTGGTTGGCATTGTGGTAATTTTCCAGAGCTTTGTTGCTTGGTGATGTCGTGAAAAAACTCTTCCTCGAGCTCCATATAAATAGAAGAGGGGGAGGGTGAGTAACGTCCTTGGGAATTTATGAGGTAAATTTAATGAATGAACCTCCTAAATTCCAATGGTTCTATCACAATGATTGTGGAGTCAAGCTAATTAATGGATCGACATGTCATTGGACCCTCCATCTCTACTTGTACGATGGATGAAAAGAAAATGAAAATTTAAATAACATTGATATTTTATTATTATATTAATAGTAACAATCTATCCTTTTCTCTTGACCTACTACGGTCAAAGTGAATCATTCCATATGCGAATCTTAGTGATGTAGATTCAATGCTTCTCCCAGATTTTTAATATAAGCACCAGTTCAAAAGATAGAAAATTCCTCTTGCAAATTTACTGAATGTAACTTATAAATAGTTCAAATATTCATTCCGGGAACACCAGGCCTCAGAATCATGTGCCGTCAATTTTCACAGATACTTAATAATTCAATATAATTAAAATAAATTCATGGAAAATCTTGGTCTTTACATTCTTCCCACCTTAAGTCTATTCATCCTCGAAATCCACAACATTGACTAAGGAAAAAAATGGGGGTACTGAGCACGAATCTGAGCCTCCTACTCATAAGTTCTTTCCTAGTGATTCCCATGCTGCCAATGAATGTGCACCTGAGGGATCGATCATCCATGAAGGACCCTCTCTTGTCGAACCTCGATCTCCACTAAAACCTCCGTACATGTCTCCCCATCGTCGATGTCTAGCTCACCCAAGTCGATGCCTTGTGATGGATCATGCATGTACCTCCTCAGTTGCGACGCGTGGAAAACATCATGCAACCGGTGCATCTGTGGGGGAAGAGCAAGGCGATATGCCACCTCGCAAACTCTACTAAGAACCTGAAAAGGTCCAATAAAATGTGGAGATAACATGCCACCATGACCAAATCTCTACAACCCTCATCGAGGTGAGACCTGTAAGAAGAAATGGTCTCCCTTCTCGAACTCCAAAGGTCTTCATCTCTTGTCAGCCTAAGACTTATGTCTGCTTTGTGTAGTCTTCAACCACCCCAGGATGATCTGCACCATCTCAGTGGTAGTTCGTACCAACTCTAGACCCATAATTTCTTACTCCCCTTAGTCTATCCAGCATAGAGGTGATCTGCATGGATGACCTTACATGGCCATAAATGGTGACATACAAATGGTGGAGTGATAGCTGTTGTTGTACGCGAACTCAACCAAGGGAAAGTGATACTCCCAAATGCATCCAAAATCTAGGAATCAAGTTGGATGCATGTTATCAAGTGTTTTTATATTCTGCTCCATCGGACCATTCATCTGAGGATGAAAAGCGGTGCTCAAACATAGCTGAGTCCTGAATTCCTCCTGTTATCCCTTCCACTATTGGGATGTAAAACATGTGTCATGGTCAAATATGATCATCAATGGAACCCCATAAAGTCATACAATATTCTGTAAGTTGAGGCGTCTGATGCCCTCTAATGATCCCTTCTCTTAGATGGGTAGGAAGTGGGCCAACTTGGTGAGCCATTCAATGATCACCCAGATGGAATCATGTCCCCTAAATGTATGTTGAAGCCCTATCATAAGGTCCATGGAGATACCATCCCCCTACGACCCCGAAACCTCTAGTGGTTGTGCTAATCCTGCTAGAATATGATGCTCTTCCTTCACTTACTGACAAGTGAGGCATCATGAAACAAACTATGCCACTACTTTCTTCATCCCTGGCCATAAGTGCTGATGCCGGAGGTCCTGGTACCTCTTTGCAACAATGAGATGTACCACCTGAGGGGTTGTATGGAACTCACTCAACAAATCCTCTCATAGAGCCACTGGTACCATGGTGCATCCTCTAAAGAGAATGATGTGATCCACACCATCTGAAAATCTATCAGGTTTCTGTCTGGAGGATATCTAGGCACGTCTAGCCTCACAGTCAATTTCCCAATGCGGTGCCTCCTTAACTCGCTAAATATGTGGGGAGTGACAATCATAGACTAGAGGTAAGCGGCTCTAACTCTATCCAAAAAGGATGTCTATAATGCATGTATCTTCTCTGTCACATCACTCGTCAACTATAGACAAGACCTCCTATTGAGTGCATCTGCTACCACGTTCCCCATCGTAGGAGTGTAGACTATCTCAAAGTCATAGTCCTCGAGAAACTCTAGAAATCTTCATTGTGTCAGTTTCATGTCATTGAATGAGAATATATACCTGAGATGCTTGTGATCATCAGAGTATATTGTTAAACATTCACCTTTCAAGTAATGTCACCACATCTTCAAGGATAAAACCACTACTGCTATCTCCAGATCATGGGTAGCATAGTTCTGATCATGTTGTCTAAGTTGTTGTGAACCAGAAGCGATAACATCTCACTCCTGCATCAGGAAACACACAATTACTGTCCCTGATGTGTCATAGTAGACTACATACACAACCCCCTCTTCTGGTAGCCTCAATATGGGGGCACTGTTCAGTCTCGACCTCAACACCTGAAAACTCTGTTGGAATCTCTCCATCCATACAAAGGGTTGTCCCTTCTTCATCATAGATGACAATTATACCGCAACTCTAGAAAAGTAAGGTACGAATCTCCAATAGTACCCAGTCAATCCTAGGAAACTCCACACATCGGTCACACTCCTGGGTTGCTCCCAAGCAAGCAGTGCCTCTATATTCGCCAGATCTACTACAACTCCAGCCTCTGAGATAACATGTCCTTGAATGTGGACATCCCATATCTAGAACTGCATCTTCGAGAGATTACTATAATTTTGTTGTTCTTAGAGTATATCTAGAACTATCTGAAGATGATAGGCATGATCCTCCTACGACATCGAGTATATAAAGATGTCTTTGATTAATACCACCACAAAGTGATTGAGGTATGGGTAAATGATTGTATTCATGAGACCAATGAACACTTCAGGGGCGATGGTCATACCGAATGGAATAAACAAGAACTCATAATGGCTATACTATCATCTGATGTTTGTCTTCTAAAAATCTTCATCTCATACCCATAGCTGATGATAGCCTGATCTGAGCTCTATCTTTGAAAACCATCGATCTCCCTTCAACTGATCAAATAGATCATCAATCCTTGGATGTGGATACTTGTTCTTCACAGTCACTTGGTTCAGGCATCTATAGTCCATATAGAGTCTCAAAATCCCATATGTCTTCTTGGGGAACAAAATCGGGGCTGAACATTGAGAAACACTAGGCCTTATGAACCCTTCATCTGCAAGTCCTCCAGATGTACTCGTAACTCACGAAGCTCCACAAGATCCATCCGATATGTTGCTGTAGATATTGGTGTTGTCCCATTGTAATGGTTGATGTAAATGTCTACCTCTCTGCATGGAGGTTGTACCAAAACATAATCGAGAAATACATCAACATAATGGTCCACCACAGCTGGATAGATCAGACTCTCAACATCAACTGCTCCGAGGTTAAGGCATGCCAACTGATGCGTGATCAGCTGCACCCTCCTTTGGGTAAGTCCATATTATGCTGCAAAGGTTCCCTTCTCACCATTGAAGGATAACCTGATACTATCCTTGCAGACATACCACACTTTGAAAATAAAATAGTTAATCTATGTGTTGACTTGGATAACCAATCCATACCCATGATGAAGTCATAAGGCCGTGAAGCCGCTACTAGAATATCCCACCCAAATCTCTCGCCTCCTAGAATAAGATCACACTATCGGCACCAGTGTGTAATCTTCTAATCCCTTCTCATAGGAGTCTCTTGCCATAAGGATTGAGCCAACGACTCCATTAGAATCCTTGAGGTCGGAATGAGTGTTGTGGCAATGAAAGAGTGACCGGAAAGTGTATATATAAGTACTAAAACTATGGTTGAGTAGACACAGATCATACTCGAATTATCTCTGGAGCACCCAGGTTGTAGGCCTTAGTTTCCTGGAGCTGAGCCCATCCATGTCCACCTACTCCTTGTGGTAAGGGTGGACCACCTGGTGGTAGTGGCGGTAGAACCTCAAATCACCACCTACCATACACAGCATAGCCAGCTCCTCTGCCACATCTGCTGCCTGTAGACGTCCTCTCTCAAACCACTGCCTTTTCCTCAGCAGTCCCTCGACCACCATCCGGTCATCCGTACGGTGAGTCGGCAGTCGCGATCCATGTGACGATTCACGCTGCACGAGTAGCACTTCTTTCTCTTCATATGTCCTCATCTGTTCCAAGATCCCCTCACCACTGACCATATACCCCGAGGTCTTCCAACAAAATTTGTGTCCCACTTGGGCCCCTGTGTCATCCATCTACTTCCTGCTGCTGATGACTCTGCTACCTGACATCCAATGGTGTCTCTCTCTGTTGGTTTCTGCTCAGCTAGGAATCTCTCCACCAAATTTTCTCTTTCTATAACCCCATCCTTCGTCATAATGGTTAGAGATATAATCAATTCTCTGATCTCCCATTGGAGACCCTACTCAAATATTTGGGCCTAGAAGAAAGGGTCTCGTACCAGGTCTGTGGAGTAGCGGGAGAGATCAGTGAACCTCGCCGATTATTGTTCAATGGTTATCCTACCCTACTGTATGTTTAGAAGCTCCTGTATATGCACTGATAATAGGGTTGTTGGGATGAAATCTGCCATGAAAAGGCCCTCGATGTCTGCCTAGGTGAGGGTTTCATCGTTGTGTAAATGGAGTGTCATACTCCACCATATCACTACAACTCCCTCAAAGAGACTGGCATCTAGAATCACCATCAGATTAGCTGGTTTTCCAACTATGCTAAAAACTATGGCCACAACCACAATCCAGTCCTCAGCCGCTTGTAGACCCATCTCGCCTCGGAACCGCGGAGGCATCGTCCCTTGATACTCTTACGACATGCACAGTTGCCGTGCACCCTCTACTGGTGGGGATTATGGAAACGACTTCCCAACTAGTAGTGGTGATGCTGGTACACCACCTGAAGGTGCCAACAACATAAGAGGGCCCTACACTGAGGCCTCATCACTTGGTGGGCCATCATCATGTATTCTCTCAGGAATCCTAGATGGCTTTCTACATAGAGGAATCCTGAAAGAAAATAGTTTTTCCACTATCAATAAGGTAAACCAGGTGAGCTGACTCAAAGAAAGCATAAGGAAAGCTTTTCAAAACACACACAATCAGTGTTTTCATGTACTGAGTCAAAAATTAGAATTCAGGGTCCTGGTGTATGGATACGTCGGCTACCACACAAACAACGGATTTCCCAAACTAAAAACCAAACTCATAACACTTAACACTATTGCCACATTAAAATGATAAGGATCCTAGTTCTTCGGTAGAAATTAATCTTCTGATACCACTTTTTCATGACCCATCCCCTCGGTCTCGGGCTGTGACTACCACCACCTTACCTTCCATTAGATAGGGGCTGGAAACTACCACAAAAAGGAATATTAATATAATGGGAAGGAATTTATTTTAGACATGTACAAACACACAAACCAAGAATACAACAGAAAGAAACCATGAAGTAAACTACTGTAGTAAAAAAGTGTATTGAATGTAATGGGGCTGGAATACAAGTCCAACTAAAAAGTACAGGTACAACTGAAAAGAGAAAACAACTCATGTATTTTCCTCCAAGGATCCTTTCTAAATGGTAGGTTCAACACACAATCAATAGTCACTGTAGCACATCACATCAAATGGTCATCCTCTATGCACCGTACAGTCCTGGCTCTCTCAGCCTCGATCAACGCTATCTATTTTCTTCACAATACTCAACATTTTTCGGACATAAACCATGTAGGGGTGAGTATAAAAATACTCAGTAGGGACCCCGAGATCCCAAAAGGACTCCCAGAGTTCCACAAAGGATAAAATAGAAAGCAAGACCTCAAACACAAAGCACGAAGTAGTCATCAACTATACTTTGGTATATGCCCATACATATATCTATGTTATCAAGATATACTTGTCTCATTCATGATGAAACATAAGGATACAACTGTTTAGCCTTTTTCACAACTGATCCATGATGGATGAATACCATAAATGTAACACCATGTAGGTAACACTATGAAGGTAATAGAACCCCAATTGTAACACTACAAAGTTAACTCTACAAAGGTAAAAGTACCACAATGTTAACACCAAGGAATAAATACCATGAATGTAAAATTACAAAAATGGTAAAGGCTCAACTCACATATGGTATATAACTCATGTACATAAGTATAGATGATTTTTCATAAATATAGATCTTCTTATTCTGTCGAGAGGCTCTACTGCTAACCCACATAGGATTGATAGATGCGAACCCACACTGTATCACTAGGTGCTGACCCACACAGGATCAGTAGAAGTTGACCCACAAAGGATCGCTAATCACTGACCCACACAGGATTGATAGTTGCTGACCGACATATGATTGATGTTTTTTCAGCACGTTACAACCAGCCACGAGATTCCTGCACTAAACACCATAGATTCCGGGAGGATAGTCTATTCAATCCATAATTCATACTTCATCCACCACTATGTTCCACAAAGAAGTATCCCAAAGGAACTCTACATCTTAAGGGTTCCAACGTGACTTACAGCACGTCAATCGGACGCCCGGTCTGTATGTTATAAGCATTTTCATGCCGAGGGCCCTGCTGGATTTGAGTTCGATCCAGTCCATCCATACTCCAAATTTCTCTAAAACATAAGCCGAGTATATAAAAATGGATTTCATTCTCCAAGGATCATATCTCCATAGACGGTTTGTCAAATGGGTGTGCGGTTCACAAGTTATGTCTCTTTTAGAAAAACTAGGCCTGGAAGGTCTGGGTCCGGTCCCGGCCGGTCCGACCCAGTTCGGGTTGACCCGACACGGTTTGGGTTGACCCGAAATGGTCTGGGTCAGACCGGACCAGGATTCAACCAGCCTGGGCTAGATCGTTTGGTCCGGGCCACGACAGGCCTGACATGCTAAGCTGTGGACTGGCCCGGGCCACCAAGTTAGTGCAGCCCATTGGGCCGACGACTGGCCCGACCAGCCTGTGGGGGGGGGGGGGGGGGCTGGACAGCTGGGCCAACGTACCCCGGCCCACAGAAAGGCTCGCCCCAGCGGGCTTTCATGGCCTGACCTGTGGAGGGCGCGACCCACTGGCCTCGCGCAGCCCGACCAACGATGTGGTGCGGCCGGCTATAGGTACGACCCACTGGAGCGGGGCCCGTCCGGGCTAGAACGAGGGGTGGGGGTGTTCCCAATTTGTAAAAAGAGCGGCAACAACACGGGGCATTACCATGTCACCCGCGGGACCCATAGGGAGCGGGGCCCGACCCGATGGAGGTGTGGCCTACTAGAGCGGGGTCCACCCTAGATGGAACGAGGGGGGGGGGGTTCTCTACATTCGAAAAATGTAGCAGTAGTGCCACGGGGCACCGCCAGGTCACTTGCCGGACCCATAGGGAGTGGGTCCCTACCCTCCGCCGCGGTTTTCTTCAGCGACGCATGACGGCGTGCCGCTCACCTCTACCCGCAGCTGGCCGGTGTCGGCCACAGCTATCCACCATGAATTTGTGCTATGTCCCTCTTCACCGGTAGCGCCCGATGACATGCCACCACCTACTTTGCGGCTGCACCGAGCCAGTCGATGTCTTCACCCGCTGCGGCTACGACCGCAATCTTCACTACCGATGGTGCGCGATGCTACACCACTATCTCCTCTGCGGCCGGCTACCACCAGCCGCTGTTGTCCCATTCCGGTGCAGATCACCGGCATTTCCATGCCGGTGTCGCGCTAGCGGTCTTTCGTGGGTCACCAGGAGAGCTCCAGTGGCCCATCTTTCCATGAAAAGGTACCAAAGGACTAGCCGGGATGCCCTCTTCATCACTATACCCATCCTTAAGGGTTTTTTCTAACCTAAATATATTTCTTACGAAGAACATGTAAAATTTCAACAAATGGCGGAGGTTCCGTGTCTTGTTCATTTGGCCCACGCCCTCCATGTTAGCTTGATAGAAATAGGGTAGTATAATGATTCAAAAAATCCTAAAATTAGACAAGAAATAAACCTGACCTTAATATTCATTGAAGAATTTCTACACATGATGAGGAGTTAGTAATCGTCGGTTCGTCATTCAGTGTCACTTTTCACTGCTTGGTGGAACTGGTTTCATCCTCCATGTGGTTGGCGTCGCGATACTTTGCTAGAGCTTCATCGCTTGGTGAAGCCATCCTAACACTCCTCCCCAAGCTCTATATAAATAGTATAGCGTGAGGGGTGTAACAACAGTAGTTAATTTATGTGATTCAATTAATGAATTAAACTCCCAAATTCCAATGGTGTTGGTACAAAAATTGGGGAGTCAATCCAATTAATGGCTTAACATGTTGTTGGTCCTTCCATCACCGTATGTCCATTGGAGGAAACGAAAAAGACAAATAAAATAACATTGCTATTTTATTATTCTATTAAATTTCTATAATCTATATTTTTATCCAAGCCAAAAGCAGTCGATGTGAACACTTACTTAAGAGAATACCAACGATGTGGATTCGATTGTGCTCTCATATTTTTAATCTGAGGACCAGTTCAAAAGTTAGAAAACCCAACTCCCTTGTTTACTGAAGGTACCCTAAAAAAGTTCAGAAATTCATTATGGGAACATCAGGCTTCAGAGTCACAAGCCTTCAATTTTTCACTGACTGGTAATAATTCCTTATAATTAAAAAAAATCATGTAAAATATGGGTCTTTACACAGAATGTACCCCAAGATGGTCTAGTCTATTTACACAAGCTTCTGTCTCCCAAAACACCTTGCAAACTACTCAAAAACATGTATGCTATAAGATCCCAGTTTTCGGAAAGGTATGTTCTCATTATGTTTTGGTTTAATCCATTGTTTTGGGCCTAAAGGGATGTTTTCTGAAAGTATGAGGGGCTTTGGGGGTAATTCAGGGACTCGGGGCACAGAAGAAGGGAGAGCTGGGCAAGACAGGCCAGGGCGCACAGCCTGCGCACGGCCAGGAAAACCATGCGGCCCTCCCAGATGAAGTCGTGCGAACCTTCCTCCTTCAGACAGTAGCATGCACATGGGTTGTTCACGGTTTGCTAAACCATGAGGCTAAACCATTCGGCCACTTAAATTTGAGAAAAATTATAGTTTTTCCACTCCGGGCTTTAAGATCCCAACTCGGGATTTTCCTCCCATTCCTCCACCTTCTCCCTTGGAACGAACCAAAACACCTAATGGCTCCATGAGATCTATATAATTCTATTCTTGGCTGTTTAGAGTGTCGTTTGTTGTAGATTGAAGCTCCGGGTAAGGCTAATCTCATCCATGGTTCTTTTCTTCGTTTAGGGTTTGTATCTTCTCTCCATCTTTTTCTGAAGCTCTAAAAACCTATCTTTTGGGTGAGCCTCGGGTTGAAGCTCCAAGGTTTTGTAAATTGAGGTCTACGGACTCTATTGAGGGTGTGTTCAACCACAGTTATGAGGTAGGTGGTCAACAAGTTATATCCCATGGTTATTCAGGGTTTTTGTGCATGTTTACTTGTGTTCTTGTTTACCTTTGGTTATGTTTTGTATAAACATGGCATGTTTGGAATTAATGGTGTTTAAAATGGAAAATGGGAACCCTCACAATCCGTATGGGATGTGTTGGGTTTGACTTGACCTAATTGGGGCCATCCATGGGATGTGCCGGCTTTTCCCGGGTTTTGGGACGTTCATTAACAAGTGGCCTTGTTGTGGTAAATTTTAGAGCTCTTGATTAACATGTTGGCATGATTTGTTGAACGTGAAATATAATTTAGGTGATGCACCTAGACTTGGCAATAACCTAGGGGGTTTTTGAAATGGAATGAATGGTTGATTCATGAAAATGATGAACGAGTTAAATGGGTTAATGTGTAAACTGATTTAAGACCATAACGAGATAGGTTATTGGTCTAATGTTCAATGCTTATTGAGATAGGCATGACACATGGGAATTGGGTAAATGGATAAATGATGTGAAATGGTAATGTGTTAATGGGTTAAGGCATGATGTGGATTCCCATGCGGGTTATTGTGAATAGTGGTTCCCGAAGGCAATGGTTTGGATGGTTGATGGTTACGTATATATGAGCATGTGCACATGGCTTCATAGAGTGGGGTAAGACATGAGGATCTACGCCCACGAGTTGAGTGAAGACTAAGGCTCTAAACTCCTCCCTAAATGCACGGGTTAAGAAAGAGGACTGAGGGTCTATTCTCCTAACGGTTGCATCCACCCTGACTGAGGCTTCGAGGTGAGGATATGGTTTCTATGAGGGAGTTAGTCGTAGTGAGACAGGATAACGATGTGTTTACCCTCTTGCATGTGATTCTTGGCCTTAGACCCATGTAACATAAGGTATGTGATTAACTCATGGAGATGTGATGAAAGGGTAAGTGATGGTTAATGGTAATAAATGGATGGTAACGGAATGACAATGGATTTGGCTCTAAACTGGGTAATGGCACCTTAAATAATTACTTGGAATTTATCATTCATTTTACTTTTTCATGCACAACTTTTTATACTGGATATTTTGTAGACACCGCTGGTGGTGGCCTACTGAGTTGTACTCACACCCTTCTCGGGCCGTCATTGGGTACCCGAGCAGACTTCATGTTTGCAGGTCAGGACAAGGGCAAGGTTTCTTGCTAGTTAGCAGAGTGGACATGGGTAGCACTTGGTGGAGGATCCGGACTTGGAGTCGAGACCATTTTGGGATTTTTTCCGTTGTATTTATTTTTGGGCTTTTGATTACTCTTTCACTGTAGTATGACATGACATATTTATTTTTGGAAATGGTTGTTGTACCTGCCTCCTTGTTGTTGGATAGTACTTACACTATTTTGTTATTTCTGTTGTGGCTCAGTCTGATAAAAAGGGGGTATAGTCTCCCCACTTGACTACATAGACCGCTGCTTCTAGTCGGCAGCCTTTGGCATTTGGGGAGGTGCGCTTAAGGTCATGTAACCACCCGGCTCGGAGCACCAGTTTAGTGGCTTCCGGGTCAGGGATGTTACAAATTGGTATCAGAGGAGGTTTTTCTTCTCCTTCTCTGAGGTCTTGTTATTGGGGATTGGTAGCCAAGGGTTAGGATGGGTTGATCCTTGGCAATGATCTCATTCTTGGGAGTAGCTAACCCAGGTATGAGGGAAAAATCCCAGTCACCCTGGGTGGGAAATGTTGAGCTTGGTTGTGTGTTGTTACAGTTGATGATATTTCACCATTGGGTGATTCACATGTGGTTAGATATGACTATTTTATGATATTTGGCTCAAGGAATTATTGGAATGAGAATTTTCATTCATGTATCATTGTAGGCACATAGGGAAGTAGGTGACATGCATTGTGTTAGGCACACAACCGAGGTGGGTGTGTGAGGCAGGAAGGTAGGCTGCATCATGCATTTCATGAAACCATGTGATAATGAGAAAATGAAATATAAGGGTCTGAAATGAAGTGGAAAATGTTGTGTAAAATGTTGTGTCAGTTCGGTGGTAGTGCATGGTTGTTTACCCCATATGGACCATGGCCGCAGTAGGGATGGTTGGGGCGGTTGTAGCTAGTGAAGAGATTTTGTTGCAGTTGTGAAGTTTTATGGTACGTGTTCTAAATTTCGTGCTTGGAATTGTAGAGAGATGCCACCACAACATCGATTTCCAGTTGGGAAATGATAGGATGTTGCTGAGAACACTCCTCCAGTAGAGGAGCACGAAAATGTGGTGATCAATGAAGGTAGAGAAGACCAATTCCGAGAGAACATGGATCGCCTGATGCAGATGATGGATCAGGACTCATGGCAGGTTGCACTAAGTATGTTTGAGCTGACCAGGGAATTCCACATGGAGCACCCTCTGAATTTCACTGAAGAGGGTGGGCCAGAAGCAGCGGAGTTCTGGTTAGTGTCCGTCCAGATGATACTGGATCATCTAGAGACCCCTGTCGAGATGTGGGTAAAGCTGGCTGCTTATATGTTGTGGGGCCAGGCTAGGCGTTGGTGGGACATTCAGGCTCAAATCGAGCAGGCTGAGAGAATGTCGTGGAAGGTTTTTTAGGAAAAGTTTCTGGAGCATTTCTACCCAGATACTTTGAGGCAGGAGCGGGCTACAGAGTTTATGAGCCTGACTCAGTGATCGTTGTCAGTGATGGACTATGCTAGTCGCTTCACTGATTTGAGATGCTTTTTCCCAGTATTAGCATGGGATCAGGCAGTGGTATCAAGACGTTTCTAGGATGGGCTGAGACATGAGATCAGGTCTCAAGAAAATATATTCTGCTTGAAGAGGTTTACAGAGGTAGTAGATCGGGCATTGATCTCGGAAGGAAACATGAAGGGAGCTTCAAGTAGTGGGCTTCTGGTGCCAGTGGGGAAGAAGCGTAGTACAACTACCGAGGGTCAGAAGTGATGCCATGAGGGCTCACATCATTGTGGAAGTGTGAAAAGAGGATTGAAGAGAGGGTCCGCCTCTCAGAGTGGGGATCATGTGCTCTGCTATCAGTGTGGTAGGTCGGGGAATATGCATGGTAAGTGTCCACGACCACCAGTTGACTCTCGTTCATGCGGCAAGATGGGACATGTGTAGTGGTTCTGCAGGAATCCTCAGTAGTCAGGTGAGCATGATGGTGGAAGGAAGATACCAGATACATGAAGGGTATCAGCTACACCGTATCAAGCAGGCAGCTGGAGCTCCACGGGCCGTACTAGCAGGGGCGGTGGATGTGGAACTCCCAGGAAAGCTCGCTCACGCCAACATGGTAGTGCAGTGCATGGCGTTCAGGCAGGAGCCCAGGGTAGAGGGGAAAGTCAGCTTCAAGCAGTTTAGTTTGCGCCTAGCGATGGTGAGGCCGGACCGTCGACTGTTCGAGGTACGATCCGTGTATGTTCTACGTTTTGTAGTGCGTTGTTTGACACAAGTTCCACATACTCTTTTACCTCTGCTCAACTTTTGGTATTGCTGGGTTTACATGTGGAAAGGATGTGTGGAGTTATGTCAATTGACACCCCGTTGGGAGTGCGGGTTGAGGATATCAAGCAGTGCAAGGGATGTGTCTTAGATGTTGGTGGGTATCATTTTCTGTGGAATTTGTTCATTCATGAGATGTCAGGGTTTGACCTAATCTTGGTAATGGATTGGTTGGTGTTGTATCGAGCACACATTGACTGTTATC
This sequence comes from Viscum album, assembly GCA_963277665.1. Classification (NCBI taxonomy): domain Eukaryota; kingdom Viridiplantae; phylum Streptophyta; class Magnoliopsida; order Santalales; family Viscaceae; genus Viscum; species Viscum album. The sequence goes on along the minus strand of OY728123.1, from coordinate 1,037,671,073 downwards.
ATCACAGAGTAACGTTTAGGTCGCTTGAGGGTGACTCTTATGTCCACTGTGGCGAATGGGATGTCCGAGTAGGGTGTGCAGGCCCGTTTTGTCATCAGATGAGTGGACTCATGACCCAAGTGGCATGTCTCATGCTCTATGATGATGAAAGAGGGGAACAACCTATTTTCCCTCGTGTGGTGGAACGGTTCCGGGATGTATTTCCTAAGGATTTATCGGGGTTTCGACCCGAGAGGGATGTTGAGTTCACGATCGAGTTGCTGTCGGGAGCAGAGCCAGTTTCTATTCCGACATACCGAATAACACCAGCAGAACTCCATGAACTGAAGGTTCATCTTGTGGATTTGAAAAATAAGGGGTTTATCCATCCTAGTATGTCTCTGTGGGGATCTCCTGTGCTTTTTGCAAAGAAGGCCGATGGGTCGTTGAGGCTGTGTGTGGACTATCGAAATTTGAATCAGATGACAGTGAATAGCCGGTACCCTCTTCCTAGAATTGATGACCTGCTTGATCAGTTGATGGGTACATCAGTGTTCTCAAAAATTGATATGAGGATGGGTTATCACCAGTTGAGGGTGAGGTCTTTTGATGTACCACAGACCGCTTTCTGAAGTCGGTACGGGTTGTTTGAGTTTGTGGTAATGCCATTCGGCATGACCAATGCACCGGCAATGTTTATGTCTTTGATGAACCGAATCATTCATCCCTATCTAGATCAGTTTGTGGTTGTCTTTTTTGACGATATCTTAGAGTAATCGAAAACACACGAAGATCATGCTCAACATCTTGAAATTTTCTAGGGTACGCTAAGAGAGCATCAGGTATACGCCAAGCTATCCAAGTGTCAATTCTGGATAGGTGAGGTGCATTTTCTGGGTCACATCATCTCGAAGGCAGGTGTGAAAGTGGATCCAAAGAAAGTGCAAGCAGTTGTATCTTGGGATCAGGCCAAGAGTGTTTCTTATGTTTGTAGTTTTCTGGGTTTGGCTGGGTATTACCAATGGATCATTCCAGATTTCTCTCGATTGGCATCACCAATCTCGGGCTTGACCAAGAAAGGAATCAGGTTTGAGTGGTCCGAGGCTTGTGATAATGCCTTCAAAGAGTTGAAGAAGCGATTTATGACCAGACCTATCTTGATCTTACATAAGATGGGTAAGAAGTACATCATGTTTTGTGATGCATCCGGAATCGGACATGGGGCTGTGTTGATGCAGGATGAGCGGGTTATGGATTATGGTTCAAGGCAGTTGAGACCCCATGAGCAGAATTATCCCACTCATGACCTTGAGTTGGCTGCAGTAGTGTACGCCTTGAAGTGCTAGAGGAACTATCTATTGGGAGAACGGTTTACCATGTTTACTGACCATAAGAGTTTAAAGTACATCTTCTCTCAGTGGGATCTGAATCTCTGGTAGTGAATATGGGTTGAATATCTCCAGTCTTTTGACATTGAGTTGGTGTACACGCCGGGAAAGGGGATCATTTATGCTGTTTCTATGAGCAGGAAGGTTCAGAATCAGGCAGTTCAGGAGTCCAGCACCGAGTGGAATGTGATGGCCTTGTTTGAAGAGATGCACATAGAAGTGCAAGAGGAGAATGTTCAGGTCACTCTCACTTCCTTAATGATGGAGTCGACGCTTTTGAGTTGAGTTAAGGAAGGTCCGCCTGATGATCCTGATTGTTTTCCCATGAAGGAAAAACGTAAAGTTGGGGAGCTACCTTCTGGTTGGGCCACTGACGCAGAAGGTGTTGTTCACATTCGTGATCATGTGGTTATGCCAATATGTGTGCGGGAAGAGTAGATGCGTGAGTTACAGGCGTCAATTTGGGTAGTGCATCATCTTTTGACCAAGATGTACCGTGATCTTCGAAGGCAGTTTTGGTGGCCTAGAATGAAGAAGGAAGTTACGGGCTTTGTGGCATGGTGCCTTACCTATTAGCAGGTGAAGGCTGAGCATCCACACCCAGGTGGTTTGTTGCATCCATTTCCCATTCCGGAGTGGGAGTGGGATGATGTAACAATTGATTTTTTTGTGGGTCTTCCAAGGACGCCGCGGGAGAATAATGAAATGTGGGTAGTTCTGGATCAGTTAACGAAAGCATCTTATATCTTAATGATTCAGGAGACCTATACACTCGACCAATTGGGTGAGTTGTACATTGGAGAGATATTACGGTTGCATGGGGTCCCACAGACCATAGTTTCATACCAAGATATGTGTTTCATGTCGCGTTTCTGGCAAGGTTTGCAGAAGGCGCTGTGTACGTAGGTGTTTTTTTGTATGACTTTCCACCAATAGAGGGACGGATAATCAGAGCGTACGATCCAAGTGTTAGAAGACATATTAAGAGCTTCTATCTAGGGCCTTGGTGGATCTTGGGATAGGTACCTATATTTGGTTGAGTTTTCCTATAACAACAGTTTTCAAGCTACGATTCAGATGACACCGTTTAAGGCACTCTACTGGAGACCATGTAGATGTCCACTGTGTTGGCTAGAGGCTTTTGAATCTGAGTTGTTGGGGGCCAAGTCTCGTGCAGGAGACATTAGAGAGAGTCAAGTTGATCATGAAGCAGATGGCTATGGCTCTGAGTAGACAAAAGTCGTATGCAGATCGGAGGCGTAGACCTCTTGAATTTGGGGTGGGAGATAAAGTGTTCCTTCGGGTGTCCCCAAGGTTGGGTCACCGTCAGATTCGAAAGTAGGGCAAGTTGGCACCCAGATATGTGGGACCTTTCGAGATTGTGGAGAGGATCAGACCAGTGGCATACCGATTGGATCTTCCACAATAGTATGGTGGGATGCATGATGTGTTTCATGTGTCGCAGCTGTGGTGGTATCCCCCTGACCCATCTCATGTGGTTGATGTTGAGGATGTGGAACATGAGGCTGATGCGTCCTTTAAGGATCATCCGGTCCGTGTGGTGGATCATAGTGAGAAGGTGTTGCGAGGCAAGGTTGTGCCATTAGTGCGGGTACTATGGAATCATGGGAAAGTTCGGGAAGAAACTTTGGAGCGAGAATCAGATATGTGGGCTCAGTGGCCCGTACTCTTCACTTCGGTGGATCGATAAGGCTTGGGAGCACGGCTTGAGGACGAGCCATTATAAGGTGGGGAGGTTGTAAGATCCTGGTTTTCGGAAAGGTATTTCCTTGTTATGTTTCAGTTGAATCCTTTGTTTTGGGCCTCAAGGGATGTTTTATGAAAGTATGAGGGGCCTTGGGGGTGTTTCAGGGACTCAGAGCATAGAAGAAGGGAGAGCTAGGAAAGACAGGCCAGGGTGCACGAACAGGAAAACCGTGTGGCCTGCCCATGTGAAGTCGTATGACCCTTCCTCCTTTGGACAATATCATGCACACGGTTTGCGCACGGTTTTCTAAACCGTGCATCCACTTAAAGTTGAAAAAATTACAGTTTTTCCACTCTAGGCTTTAAGATCCCAACTCGGGATTTTCCTCCCATTCCTCATCCTTCTCCCTTGGAACGAACCAAAACACCTAAGGGATCCACGAGATCAATCTCCTTCGATTCATGTCCATTTAGAGCGCCGTTGGTTGCGGATTGGAGCTCCGGGTAAGGCTAATGCCATCCTTGGTTATCTTCTTGGTTTAGGGTTTGTATCTTCTCTCCCTCCTATTCCGAAGCTCTAAAATCCTATGTTTTGGGTGAGCCTTAGGTTGAAACTCCAAGGGTTGGTATAATTGATGTCTATGGACTGGATTGAGGGTGCGTTCAACCACAGTTATGAGGTAGGTGGTCTACAAGTTATATCCCATGGTTATTTAGGGTTTTTGTGCATGTTTACTTGTGTTCTTGTTTACCTTTGGCTATGTTTTGGATAACCTTGGCATGTTTGGAATTAATGGTATTTAAAATGGCAAATGGGAACCCTCACAATCCCTATGGGATGTGTTGGGATTGAATTGAACTAATTAGGGACATCCATGGGATGTGCTGGATTTTCCCATATTTTGGGACTGTTATTAACAAGTGGCCTTGTTGTGGTAAATTGTAGAACTCTTGATGATCATGTTGGCATGATTGGTTGAACATGAAATAGAAGTTTGGTGATGCACCTAGACTTGGAAATAACCTAGGGGTTATTTGAAATGGAATGAATGGTTGATTCATGAAAATGATGAACAAGTTAAATGGGTTAATGTGTAAACTGATTTATGACCATAACGAGATAGGTTATGGGACTAATGTTCAATGCTAAGTGAGATAGGAATAAAACATTGGAATTGGGTAAATCATTAAATGATGTGAAATGGTAATGTGTTAATGGGTTCAGGTATGATGTGGATTCGCATGTGGGTTGTTGTGAATAGTGGTTGCCGAAGGGAAATGGTTTGGATGGTTGATGGTTACGTATATATAAGCATGTGAACATGGATTTTAGAGTGGGGTATGACATGAGGATCTATGCCCACGGGTCGAGTGAAGACTGAGGCTCTAAACTCCACCCTAAATGCATGGGTTAGGAAAGGGAACTGAGGGTCTATTCTCCTAACGGTTGCATCCACCCGGACTGAGGCTTCGAGGTGAGGATTTGTTTGCTATGAGGGAGTTAGTCCTAGTGAGATAGGATAATGATTAGTTTACACTCTTGCATGTGATATTTAGCCTTAGACCCAAGTAGAATAAGGTATGTGATTAACTCATGGAGATGCGATGAAAGGGTAAGTGACAGTAAATGGTAATAAATTGATGGTAATGGAATGGAAATGGATTTGGCTCTAAACTGGTTAATGGCCCCTTAAATAATTACATGGAATTTATCATTCATTTTCCTTTTGCAGGCACAACTGTTTATACTGGATATTTTGTAGACACCGTTGGTGGTGGCCTACTGAGTTGTACTCAAACCCTGCTCGGGCCGCCGTTGGGTACCCGAGCAGACTTCATGTTTGCAGGTCAGGACAAGGGAAACGGTCCTTTCTAGTTAGCGGAGTGGACATGGGTAGCACTTGGTGGAGGATCCAGACTTGGATTCGGGACCATTTTTGGATTTTGGCCGTTGTCATTATTTTTGGGCTTTTGTTTACTCTTGCACTATAGTATGACATGCCAAATTTATTTTTGGAAATGGTTGTTGTACTTGTCTCCGTGTTTTTGGTTATTACTTCTGCTATTTGGTTGTTTGAGTTGTGGCTCACTCTGATAAAAAGGGGGTATAGTCTCCCCACTTGACTACATAGACCCCCGCTTCTAGTCGGCAGTTTTTGGCGTACGAGGAGGCACACTTAAGGTCATGTAACCACCTGGCTCGGAGCACCGGTTTAGTGGCTTCCGAGTCAGGGACGTTACATATTCCCTTATTCCATTGTGATATTTTGATGTAGTGAACTTGAAAAACATATGGGGAACAACCTTCCAAGACTCCTAGACACTAGTGCACAACTCCCTTTCCCAAAAACAGTTTTCTACAATTTCCAATTTTCAGTCCCAAAAATGTGGCAAATACTATAAATCAATGCCACCTTGTGTAAGTTTTTTTTACCACCTATAGATCATTAATCTCTTTTCAATGCTTATTTTTTTGACTAGGATTGGAAAAAATATTTCCAGGATAGGGCAACTATCCATGGAAACCCTCTTTTTTCAACAAACACAATTAACCCAAAAATGAATCAATTTTACCATAAGGTATGTTTTCCCTATAATCCCCCTATTTGGGATTTTTAAAACTCTACAAATGGAAACTCATAACATTTTGATACATCATCACAACTTCATCAATCATATACAATCATTCAACTCATGTGATTCATATAGAGATCAATAATTTATTCAACACATACTCTAAGCCCTCATGAGCAATGTTCAGTGTGAGAAACATGAGTACAATGAAAAGTTAATCAATGAAACACTTCATTAAATTCAAAAAACATTCTTCTGATTTCATCATGAACCTCATATAACATGATATATAAAATTTTATCAATCACTTCTAGAATAATCATATTTGAAACTCCCCTATCTCATCGGTCCGCTTATATCACTACTCCACCTATCAGCTTCTCCCCATGTCTTGACTAAGACCATATCTTCGCATTAATAGTCACAACTTCTAATCCATTGTCAGTGAAATTAAAGGACAACATTTTGAGGTATTCAATAGGGTAAGGAACACAAATAAACACAATAAGGAAAAAACACCATTACTTGAGGAGAGGGGGTCCCAATCCACACTTTTTCAAGTGTGGTGAGTCGACATGACACCCAAATCAAGTCAATAACTCTCAAATTCTTCTTTAGGTGAGGAATTTATCATAATTTCCACATCCTATTGTTTTTTAGTAACTTAATCCAATGTCGTTAGACCTTTATCTACCTTCTCCGTGATAAGTTGATGTTTAACATCAATATGCTTTGTCCTTGAGGGACAGACTATATTGTTTTTTATGATTTATAGGACATGAATTATCGCAATGGATCCTGATTGGAGATTTCACTTCAACTCCCATGTCATCATGCTCAAACATTATACAAAATTATTACATGGAATGTTGATTTTCATGAATATATTCAGATTTTCCGATGCTCAGTGAACTGAAATATTTTTTCATTCTTATCTAATAAATACACAATACACCATGACAGAAATCACCTTCAGAAGTTTATTTTCTATAATATGCTAACCCAGACCAATTTTCATATGTAAATCCCAATAACATGGGCTGAGACGTTTCATTATACAATAAACCAAAATGTACAGTTCCATAGATATACCAAATTATTCTTTTAATTCCATGAAATTGGACAAGTTTTTTTATTTTATAAAACTCTACTTACCAAGTGGAAAAGACAATATCTGTTCATGTCGCTATTATGTACAACAGAATTCCAATCATCTACCTATATTCTACGACATTAACTACTTTACCTTCATCACCCCTTGACAGTTTCATCCGAGATTCTAGAAGAGTCGTCATCTCCTTGAAATTATCTATTCGCAATAATCTCATATCATCAATGGAATATTTTTATTGATAAATGAATGTTCCATTATTTATTTGGGTTACCTGTAAACCATGAAAAAATAATAGTTCTCCAATCATTTACATTTCAAACTCACTTTTCATGAATTCTGAATACTCTCTTCAATATTTTTCATCTGATACACTAAATATTATTTCATAGATATATACCAAAAATGTCATCCTTTAATTAACACAATTATTAAAATAGGGATTTTAATAAACTCCACCACACAGAAAGCTGAGCATCCTCATATACTAATCTAGTCTTCAATACCATGCTTTGGATGATTGGTTCAACCCACAATGATCTTTTTCCGGATGAAAAAAATATATTCCCAACCTCATGGATTAGAAAACCAATTGGCTACTCAATATAAACATCGTCTTCTAGAACCCCATTCAGAAATGCAGAATTGATTCCCATCTGGAAATCATTAAAAATTATTTTCACTATAATGGAAATGAATAAGTTGATTGTCTCCAACGTTGAAATAGATGAAAATGTATCATCAACAACAATACCCTATATCTAAGGGTACCTTTTTCACACTATTTGTTCATTATTTCGAATAAAAACACTATCATCATTTATTTTGTTGTGAAAGACCCATTTTAACCCAATGGAATTCTTATTAGTTGGCCTCAAAAAAATCACCCAAGTATGATTTTTTTCTATTTGATAAAGATCTTCATTCATAGATTCAAACCAAATATAATATCCATCTTATTCACTAAAACATTTAGACTCTACCTATAATATTTATGATGATTGATGTCGAGTATTTATGCTTTTTTTCAGCACTAACATTGTCTGATCAATAATTATATTCTATCTATCACCTTCAACTCTTATGGAAGGACACTATGTAGAGAGTATTTTATTCTAATCACTCTCATCATATGAGTTTTCATATGAATCATCCCATGGAACTAGAACATCCCTTGATCTACTAATCTCTTCATCACATTCCTCTTCAGTTTTACCATGTATTTTCTAATGATCCAGATCATTATCTACTATGGTTACATTATGGATTTCAACAACCTTTAACAACTACTTATTGACGAATTTAAATGCATTTTTTTCATTGATTAGTTATGAAATAGCCATTCATCTCAATGGGATTGATACTTTCTATGTTTCTCCTTAATGAGAATGAAACAATTACTTCAAAAGACTCAAAATCACATCAACTATAGCTTCTTTCTTTTCCATAGTTCATATAGAGTTCCCTCTTCTATTGAACACAATAAATCTCTATTTTATTTTTAGACTGATGTCATACCTAGCTCATTCCAAAATATTTTCTTATGGTTTTACTCAATGAGAATCGTTCTAGACATGTTGTTGATAATCCGATATCTTCTCACAACAAATCTATTCTAATATGATGTTCTTATAGCTAAAAATTGATGCCTTATCCAATGTTTCTCATGATAATCTACCATGTAGATATTTTTGAACCTTATTCCATTATAATATTGGATCTTCCATATTTTTTAATCCATTATCTTATCAAACTACCTTAAATATTAATTTATGAAACTGAATACCTCATACATGTGGGTGATGATTAAAATTCATACCCTTCTATTGTAATCATCAATGAAATGAATATAATATCTCCTTCCATTAATTCCCCTTGGTGAAATTGGTATACATACATCAAGATGAACTAGGTAAAGTAATTTTTTGACATTTTCTCCTCTGGATTATATGTATTTTGAGTGGTCTTCCATTTTGGAATGCCTCACACGTATGCGTACAATCACGTGATAGTCTTCGGAGATCTCAAGAAGCTACATATTTTACTATATCTTCCAATGATGTTTGGATCATGTAGCTAATATGTTTATGCAACAACATATTTTCTTCTTCCTTGAACAAACAACACATAAATTTTTCTACACTTGTATGTTAGAGATTTCATTTCCTACAATTTCCATGAAAAATATCAACACCCACATTTCCCTAGATGAATTATAATTTCATTGAAATGCCTACGACATATTTGGAGTCACATTATTGAAGGTTAATTTGTAAGTTGTAACTAAGTCCTTCAACAATAATGACGGTTGAACGTCTCATGTATTTTTCCGAAACATCACTTTTCCATAGCCAATAAATTTCAATCCCTCATCACTACTAAATCATGTGATAAATTATTTATATTAGCTAATCCCAGTCACCCGATTATTTTTCCGGCTATATTTGAGGTGAATCCACTTTCAATGGTCCATATTCCTATGTGATCTGATACATTAAATGGAATCTATGTAACATCTACATGCTCATATATTTTCAGCTTGAAACATATTTATGAATTCATACATAGTATAGACTGACAAATATTATCTTCCTCAGTGTACCATGGACCAACATCATCTTGCAACACTGCAAAGTGATTTTTCACTTTTAGTTCACTGGATGGTTCAATGAATTTCCTATTGTGACCAATTTGTCTCTTTTATGGCACATCCCTTTGCATGATTAATGTATAGTGTATGGCCATGTGTCAAAATCCTCCACAAAAAATGACCCTTCAAATATATTCTTTAATATTCTACTATGTTTTGAATCAATGGCATTTATTGTTCCCTTTAATATCTCTTGGAAATGAAAAACACATTTTATTATTGTCCCATATTTCCATACCAATATCATCTGATGAATGGAACATTCCATTGTGGCAATACTTCACCACTAGTTTTCCATTGGGGTATCTAAATCTTCTGATTCTCATTCATACCAAAATCAATTTTTAACATGTGAGTAGGTTCTTGTGGTCTGACTTTAACCATTACTACCTTTTGTTTTTTATCAATCCTCATTGAAGCCTTATCAATGGAATTTAAATGTTTATTATGTTCTGATAGACCACTTTTCTAAACATTAATCTTTATGTTTCTTGTATTATCTTCTTTCCCATTATAGTACTAAGGGTCAATAGTTTTTCATGATTATTGACTCTGTTTCATAGACTGATGACTCCCTCTTCGAGTTCATTGATTCGTTTTATTTGATCTTTTTCATATTTAGTAAAACTAACGATTTATATTTTTTATTTCTTCCTTTTTTACCATGTACCTGAAAACCTTATCTGAACTCTCTAGATTTGATGACTTCTATTTTTTCTATCTCCTTATTCAGTTTAGTATTTTTTTTCTTTCCACTGCTCAATATAATGTTTTGCATCATAAACCACTTTGTTGGAATTCTTTGTTTTGGCTCTCCAAACGTCTTTGTTCTCAAGAGCATAATTTAATTCAACATGAAGGTCATCTCATCCTTCAAATTCCCCTTATTCATTGTCACTTTCTTCTTTTTTTACTGTATTGTTGATAACATCCATGAGAGCATCGGCTTCAGGATCCTTACAATCCTCTAGTTATTCTGCCATAGATTCATCCAATCAATCTTCTACTCTTGAAATTATATCGTTCTTTTTGAATGAATTCCGCTTAAATTTTTATCCCACTTCACATAGGGTGAATACTTAATTATTTGAATTTCAACTTCTTCCCCTTCATCTTATTAACAATTTATCAGGAACCATAATATAATATGTACAACCTTTCCACTTCGAAATCATGAAAATGGATGTTTCCCTTTTAACAACCCATATCCTCTATGAATATTTGAATAATGTAACGAAATCACCTCATCAGTCTCATCATCTTATTGTCCATCTTCAATGTCACCTTCTTCATGGCCTTGAATTCCACCACATTTGATTTCACATTTTCTGCACCATCTTTATAATCTTTTCTCATATTATATGATAAAATTTTACTCTACAAGTTATCAATTGTCATCAATTTATGATCATTATCTTCATGTACTGAAACATTCAGTTTGAAATTAGGTGTGAATATTCTAAAGATATGTGTGACAATCTTTATATGTTCTATGACTTCTCCAAGACCATGCATGGCTTCCAAAACCACATTTACCCATTAAAATACTTTATCAACGAACTCATTAAGGTGAATTATGTTATCCTCATATTATTTCTATAGAACCTAAAGCTTTACTTCTTGGACATTTGAATCACCCTCATTAATTTTCATCAACTTATTTCCCATAGAATGGGATGAATTACAAAAAATCACCTTCTTATATATTTTATTTAATACAGATCCCCCTAAATCATTTATTCATTTGGTTTTATCATACAATACCCTTATTTTAAAATCAAATAAAGCACCACAACTAATATCGGTTGTTATTCAATTCATTTATGATGTTAAGAAATTCATTCATAATGATTGAGTGTAGTTTTGTATTTGATTCTTCCATAGTAGAAAATTATTTTCGTAGATGTTTGTAATCCCTTTATGGTTAACCACCTCAATTTATTTTTCTTATATAGAACCACCATCTTTCAACTATTTTTTCTAATAATAATTATAATGTCCACTAGCTTAAATACCCTGATGTGGGGGGGGGGTGAATTATGATAAGAAAAATTAAAACTACTGTACCATTTTATCTTGTTTCACCATAAAATAAAACAACATTATCTATTTCTCTCATAAAAATATATGAAAATAAATTAAATCATCCACATGACACATCAATTTTACTTGGTTCCTCACTGGGCTACATCCAAGGAGCATGAAAGAACAATGTGTTGATGTAAAACATCCACTAATGGGACACTATTGTTTACAAGATTCTGTAATGATCACATAAATACCTAGTTTGATTTACATTACAATGTTCAGGGCCAACAAACTACCTTCCCAATGGTCACTCCCCATGTATCTTTCTATGGATCACTACAAGTGGAAAGGGTCACCATCTTCCTCTTCCTCTGCTCTATTCTCTTAGATGGAATCCACTCCAAGATTATAGACATATAAGTCCCTTCATAATAACAAATAAATGCATCCTCCAATATATTTAGATGAATCATAGATTTCCAACTTTTATCCACTAAGGAATACCACTTCACCACATATGTATTGGTAGAATTCAACCTTTACCGCAGGTGTACTAGGGAACTTACAACATTACCGCTGGTGTACTGGGAAACTTTAAACTTTTTGTGAAACTATAAGTTGACATGAGTACTTCATTAAAAATGGTAAGAAAGTGTTTAATTTTTGAAATAAACCAACTATTTCACTATATAACACCTGTGTGACACACCAATTTTATTTCCAACTAACTATTGGCACACAACTCCATTCTGGAATGAAACATTTTTATAACTCCCTACTTACGTGCCCTTACAACCTGCATAACCATAAAATCAATTTTCTCTAAGTGTAGATAATCTATTAATTTAGGGAGTAGACACCTATATATTGTATTTTTTGTGACCATGCACGCATGGCACACAAAATTACCCCAGGCACACTAGTCTATTCTCCCAAGCTTCGGTTGCATAACTCACCATGCAGGCTGCTCAAAAACATTCATGTACTTATTTACATTTCCATATTTTGATGTATTGAAGTTGAAAAGAATGTGGATCAAAACATTACAAGCTTCATAGAAACTGGCACACAACTTTTTTTTCCAAAAACACTTTTATACATTATCTAATTTTCGAACCCAAAAATTTGGAAAGCATTTGAAAACAGTTCCACCTTGCACACCTTATTTTGGTACTGCCTCTAGATCTTCCATTTATTTTTCATATTTCTCTGTCAACATGGATTGTAAAAACTATATCTACAAGATAATAACTATCCATGTAAACCCCCTTTTTCAACAAAAACAATTATTAAAAAATGAATCAATGTTTCTTTGAGGGGTTTTGGCCCAAAAATATCCGCATTTTTGTTTGATGACAACTCTTCAAATGAAAACTCATATCATTAGGATACATCATTTCAATCTTTTACATCTTGTACCATGATTAACCTCTTGAAATTCAGACATAAATCAATGATTTACACAACACATACTAAAAGATGGAATGATCAATGTTTAGTGCGAGTGATAAGAGTATAATGCAATGTTCAACCCTGATACACTACATTACATTCCAAAACCATTCTTTCACATGCATCATAAACCTCATCTGTCATGATTTATATCCTTTTATTGATCACTTCTACCATCATAGTAATTGAAACTCCCAAATCTCACAACTCTCTATATCTCAGTGCTCCACCTTTTAGTTTCTCCATGTGTCAGGAGTAAGACATTTTATCCTTTTAATAGTCACAATTTCACACCCTTTTTCAATAAACCCGAAGGCCACTCCTTCAAGTTCAATAATTGGGTAAAGAACAAAAAATAGAACATTAGGAGAAAACACACAATACCTCAAGGGGGATGGGTAGGGGATCCCAATCCATACTTTTTCATGTGCGGGAAGTTGATTGGACTCCCAAAGCCAAAGGATGCCTTTCTAATTATTCATTGGGAATGTCCTTTGTTAGAATATCCAGAACCAGTTGTTTTGTTGTCACATAATCAAACATCATCATAACTTAATCCACATTATCTTTGACAAAATGAAATTTAATTTTATAGTCCTTTCTCTTTGTGTGATGGACTTGATTTTTTCATGGATTTATAGATATCGAATTATTGTAATTTATTCTGATTAGAGACGTCACATCAACAAAAATGTCATCAAGCATCTACTTCATCAACAAAAAGATAATACATTCTTGAGTAGCCCTAATATATTCATATTCTATGGTTCTTAATGAAATAAAATCTTGTTTCTTTCCTAGCCAAGAAATAAAAAATCTACTTTGATACAATGCACATATAGACATTTATTTTCTATCATATGCTAATCTGACCCAATCTACATCTATATATCCCAATAACTCAGGTTGATATTTTTCATTATACAACAAACTAAAATCCATTGTGCCCTTGAAATTCCGAAGAATTATTTTAATTGTAGGAATTTGGAATTCATTTGTATTGCATAGATATAGTAGTTCTATACAAGTAGAAAAAACATTATTTGGTCATGTCACTATTAAGTACCACATAACTCCAATGATATACCTATATTTTATGACATTAACTAATTAACCTTCACCATCCATTGAAATTTTAATTCACGAATCCAGTAAAGTCGTCACCTCCTTGAAATAATCCCTTCCAAATCATCTCAGCGCCTCTTTAGAATATTATTATTAGGAAATGAATGACATATGTTTCCCTACTATTATCTATATACCAAGGAAAATGTTAGTTTTATAGTCATTGACATTTTGAAATCTATTTTCATGAATTTGGAAAAAGTTCTCCAATGTTCTTCATCTAATAAACATATTTTATGTCATCGACATATACTAGCACATTCATCCTTTGATTACCGATATGATTAACATATAAATTGTAATCAACTCCACCAAGCTATAATACAAGCTTCTTCAGTTACTGATATTTCCTTGAAAACCATGCTCTTTGTGACTGCATCAACCCATAATGTTCCATTTTCATGTGAAAAACTCTATTCTCAACTTCAAGAATTTGAAAACCATATGTTTTCTCAATAATAACTTCTTCTTCTAGAACCCCATACAAAAAATGTGGACTTGACATCCATCTAGAAAACATTGAACATTCTTTGCACAATAATAGGCAAGAATAATATGATTTTCTCTAGCCTTGAAAATTCTGAAAATGTATCATCTACATCAATACCCAATATTTGGGGGTACCCTTTTCACACTATCCATGCATTATTTTAATCACAACACAATCTAAATTCATTTTATTGAGAAATACCCATTTTTTCCTTATGAAATTCTTATCTATTGGCCACTACATAATATCTCATGTCTAATTCTTCTTAATTTGTCCAAGATCTTTATTCATAGCTTCAACATACTTTTTATCTCCAGATTCCTCAATAAAACATTTCGGCTCTACCTATAACAAGCATGATGCTTGTTGTAGAGTCTTCATACTCCTTGTTAGCACTGGCACTGTATGATAACCAATTATGCTTTGTCTATCAATTTCATCTATTCTCCCGGGTCTCTTTATAAACAATTATTTAATCGAATCCTTATCATCATATGAGTCTTTTTCTGAATCAACCAATTGATCTTGAACATCCCTTAATCATCTTCTATTTTCATAAATTTCCTCTTGAGTTTAACCAAATATTTGTGGAAAATTATGCTCATTCTCAACCATGGTTACATCATTACATTCAAAAACCTTTCTCAATAACATAATTAAGTATTTAGTGTTTTTTATTTTCCTTAAGTATCCATGAAAAAACCCTTCATTGCTGTGGGATTCAAAATTTCTATGATTCTCTGTATTAATAATGAAACAAAAATTTCCAAATACATGAAAGTACTTAAATTTTAACTTCTTTCCACACCATAGATTATATGGTTTATTCTCTTCTATTGAAAACAATAATGCTCTAATTGATGCATAAACTGATGTCATCATTGGTTATATCCAAAACAAAATTGAATGACTTTTTCAGTGAGCATTATTCTAGTCACATTTTTCATAATCCAATTTCATCTCTCAACAACTCCCTTATGCTATGGAATTCATGAATATTAATTATGATGTTGTATCACATGATTCTCCCGATAATATTCCATTGGGATATTAGGGAACTCTATTCCATTATTTGATTCAATCTTCTAGAATGTTTTACCCATAATCTTCTCAACTTCCCTTCTATATTATTTTATGAAACTGAATACCTCATATATATTAGTGATGATTGAAACCCATTCCATTTTTCTATAATAATCATTGAATATAACATAATATCACCTCCAATCAATTTACTTTGGTGAAATGGTTCTTAAAACATAAATATACACTAGGTAAAGCAATTTTGTTGAATTTTCTCATATGGATTATATTTATTTTTAATGATGATCTATTTTTATTAGGAATCACAGATATGCGTATGATCACATAATTTATAGGGATATCTCATAGAGCTTCATATTTAACCAGATCGTTGAATAAGATTTGGATAAAGTGTCAAACACGTTTATTACACAACTTATTTTATTCTTCCTTTTACAAAAAGCACATATCTTCTTCTCTAATTACATGGTATTGATTCCCTTTACTATGTGTTCCCTATGAAATAACGACACCATCTTTTCCCCTGATAACACATAATTTCTTTGAAACGATTTGGACATTTCATATGTCACATAATTGACTGAAACTTATTATATTGTGACTGAGTCCTTCAATAATTATGAAATCTTCACATCTCATGAATTTTGTTCCAAACATTTATTTTGCAGGGCCAATAATTTTTATTCCCCATTCATTACCATATATTGGGATACATTCCCTATCATACATAACCATGGTCACCAGATATTTTTTCCTTATCATATGTGAGGTGAATCCAGTATAATCATACATATTTTATGGTGATCTAATACTTTCAAAACAATCAACACGATAACTTATGCCTCATCACATTTCTTCTTGACCAATATTTATTAATTTTTACTCGGTATAGATTTAGAATTTTTATCTTCCTTACTGTATGATGGACCAGCTTCATCTTGCAGCACAATAAATTGAATTTTCACATTTATCTTAATTGATGATTTATTTAATTGCTTCTTGTGATAAATTTGGATCATCTTCATCACATACCTCTGCATGATTGATGTACAATATCTAGACATGCGTCCAAATCCTTTGCACCAAAAACAATGAACCATGAAATATATTCTATAATATTCCACTCTGTTTGGATTTCAGTATTGTTCTTCTGCCCTTCTATATCTCTTGGCTATGAAACTCACATTTTCCGAGTGTCCCATATTTCTACAACAATAATATCTGATATGAGGCACATTCTTATGAGGCAATACTGCTACACTATTTTTCTCATGGGTTCTAGGAATCATATGATAATGCTTCACACCCAAATAAATCATTAACATCAGAGTGGGTTCTTTTCCTCTAACTTTAACCATTACCACCTTTTGTTTTTGATCAAGCCCTATTATAGCCTTATCATTCAAATTTTAATTTTTCTTATGTTTTAGTGGACCACTATACTCTACATTCATCTTCTATGTTTCCAGTATTATCTTCTTTCCCAATGTCATATAATGAGTCAATATTTTTTTGACCCTTGTCTTTTCACCACAGACCGATGAATTCCTCTTCATGTTATTAAATATGTTTGATTTAATATTTTCTAGTTTTAGCCAAACAATCAATTTCTCTTTTATGTTATACAATTTTCATCTTGTACTCGAAAACCTTATATGGACTCTCTCTCTTTGAGGAATTAAGTTTCTCTCTCTCTTCTTTTAACTCATACTATTGTTCTTCCAACTACTACATATAATGTTTGGCATCACAAATCAAATTGTAAACATTCTTAATATTTTCTATCCAAGCTTCTATTGCTTCAAGTGGAGATTCTAATTTGACTTGAAGGCTAACTCATCCTTCAAATTCACCTTAATCATTATCACTATCTTGTTTTGATATATTATTTTCAATTACTGTCATGATAACACTGGTTTCATAATCCTTTTAGTCCTCTAATGTTTTTACCTTAGATTCTTCTGAACTATCTTCTTATCTTTAGTGCATATTCTTCTTTTTGAAGAAATTTCCATTGAATTTTTTCTTTCCTTTAATTAGGACTAGGACTACATTAAGGGAATTTTAACTTCATCCTCTTAGTCTTCTTGAAAATTCTCATGGAACCTAGTAGTAATATGGACAACCCTTATACATCGGAAGCATACAGGTGGATGTTTCCCATTAAAAATTCAAATTATTCTTTGAATATTTGAGGAAAATAATGAAATCACCTCGTCAGTCTCTTCATCTTATTGTATATCATCAATCATAGTCTTCAAAATGGCCTTGAATTCCACCTAATTGGATTTCCCCATTTTCACTGCATGTTTATCATTATTTGTCATTTTATATGCTACAAGAATATTGTACCATTTATCCAATGTCATATCCTTCGAATCATTAATTTCTAATACTAAAAAATTCATATTGAACCGAGGTGGAAGATTTCTAAAGATTCATTTCAGAATATTATATCTTCAATGAATACTATAAGAACACTCATATCTTCTATAATAACATTTACCCTAGAAAATAATGTATAAACAAAACCAACAGGATTCATTCTGAGATTATCATATTTGTTTTATAGAACATCTATATTTTTATCTCTAACTTTTGATTCACCCTCATAAATATTTATAATCATATTCCACATAGCATGCGATGAAATAAAATAAATCACCTTTGATTAAATTGAATTTGATGGGTCTCCCCTAGAGAATTTATTACATTGAAATCATCAACCAATTCCTTTATTATAGATTATTATAAATCACCACAAAGGATATCAATTGATATTTCATGCATAACGGATGTAAAGACATCCATTTATAATTATCAGAAGTTGGGATGCATTTGATCCTTCCGTAGTTGAGAATTATTTACATTAATGATTGAAATCAATTTTTTATTAACAAATTCCATTTCATTTACTAATGTAGGGCCACTAACATTCAACCATTAGCTCTGATACCAATTTTCATGTCCACAAGGTTAAATAAACTAAGGGGGGGTGAATCTAGGTATGACAAACTAAAACTACTGTAGCTTTTGATATTTATTTTTCATTAAACAAAACAAAATTTTATCTTTCCCACATAAAAAATATACGAATATAAATTAAATCATGCATAGGATGTTTTGATTTTACATGGTTCACCCTCCCTGTGTTACATCCCACAAGCATACAACAACAATGTTATGATGTAACTAGTCCACTAAAAGTGAACTCAAATTTACATGATTTGGGCTAGATAACATCAATACCCTGGTTTATTGACTCTACAATGTTCAGGGTCATCTCACTACTTTCACAAGGGTCAATACATATTTCTCTATCTCAATCACACTTCTGGTAGAAAGGATCACTGTATTCCTCTTCCTTCACTAACTAATTTTGGAAGGGATCCACTCATAGATTATGGAAATGTAGGTCCCTTCATTATCACTAATGGATGCATCCTGAACTATATGTAAATGCTATTATAATATCCAAAATTAATACACTAATGCATTCCACTTTACCCCATATGTACGGGACAACATGAACCTTTACCATTGGTGTACTGGGTAACTTAAAACATTACCGCAAGTGTACTAGGACGCATCAACCTTTTCACATAACATTAGGTTGAATTTCACACTTCTTTAAGAATAGAATGAATGTATTTCCTTTTTAATGGAAAAAACATTGACACTACTCAATACTTGTGTGACTCATCCTTTTTACATCCAACTAACTACTGGCATGCTACTCCCTTTTGGCATGCAACTTTTGCGTAACTCATTACTTGAGCACCCTCACCACTTACATGACCAGAGTTCTAATTTTATCTATGTGTAAATATTCTTTGAAATATGTAGTAGCCACCAATTTATAGGTGTTTTGGTGACCCTTTTATAAAGCAGAACATCCTTTCCCAAGTCAAAAATGTCCATTCCCCCAATCCTATGTCACACAACTTACCTTGTGGGCAACCCTAAAACATTTTCACCCTTTCTTCTTTTTCTATATTTTGATGTACTGAACGTGAAAAATAAATGGATCAAAACCTTGTATATTTTGTTTTTTTACCTTATCAAGATCATTCATATCTTTTTCATGGTTATTTTTCCACATGTATTGTCAATAATATATTTGTTACTCAACAACTATCTATAGAAACCCTCTTAGTAAAAAAACACAATTAACCAAAAAAATATTAAATATTACCTTGAGGGATTTTTGAAAAACATAAATCATTTGACCTATGATACTCTTCTTTTATTGAATTACTTTGATACCATATTAATTGGATACTTATTCAAAAATCTCATAATCACATGATATTATGTCCTCATGTGATGAGATTTCTTGAGAGATTATTTCTATTTGAAATTTTGGCCAAGTGCCAAAAGAGATATGATCTTTCTTACTATTTGGATCATTTCCATTGTTTATGTTCACATTCATTCTTATAGGAAACATTTATAAAGGAATACATACAATAAAGAAGTTTATATAATTATAAAACATAATGTATAACCCCAAAACTAGTAAAATACTTAACAGTAGTTGTAAAATTTATACCTAGATAATATCATAATCATAAACATGGTTCCATGGGATATCATAAATCCAATCATCCATAATGATTTTTAAAACAACTTTGTCTTATCCCAATATTATCCCAGGGGAATATCAAAACAGGAATGTATTAATGCCCATTCTCACATACCTGGTCAGACTCAAGTGAGGCGGAATGGACCTTGTTAATGTTGTTAACCCAATGTACAACTTTTCTCGAACAAAATCCATTTGTATTATCTATATATGGATGTATTTATAGGAATAACCATATAATATATTACTTAAAAAATTTCTAGTATGTTATTTGATATTTATACTCAATGTATATATCATTGTTAGACTCCCTAATCCATGTTTTGTAAATATAGTTTTCAAGGTTTCTGCTAAACCTACTCTGATACAAACTATAACACTATAACCCCAATAGCCCGGATCCAATGCATTTATTAATTAATCTAAAATAGAGACAATTTTTAAATCATAAGGGCCCAAATAAATTATCATTTTTTAGAAAACAAGATTACATACATGATACCCATAAGAAATTTTTAAAAGAGAATAAAAAACAAGATATATAATAGAATGAAATATATAGCATCCTAGAAACTCAATCAAAAGAATCTTCTTCATAACAAGGAAAAAGGAAAAAAACAAGGGTTATTTAAAATTATCATTATTGGTAATTATGTAGGAAAAAATACTAAATTTATTAGAGTAAAACAACATGGAATGATAAATAACTGCTAAGACATGCCATTCAAATAACTTAAAGATGCATAATAAATACAGAAAGGATAGATACTAAAAAAATATTTCATTTAATCTATAGAATGTGAATGAAATGCATCCATAGATATGTAGAATAAAAATATCATTCACTAACTAATACTATGTCTGAATGAGGTAAATTATTAATTATTATATTCCATATTTCCTAGTTACATGGTACCTTTATCGTCAAGACCCATCACAAGATAATTTAGCATATCGGGTAAACCCATCTAATTTGGCCAACTGATTCATCTCAAGATTATACCCATGCATTGAAGAGATTTATTTAACTATCCGCCACAATGTTTTTACCTTTCCAAAGAAGTCCACTTATAAGAAACTAATCTATTTAATTCATTAACAAATTTCCTTATTTAATTTCCATATTTAATAAAGGATATAGATTTACTAATATTTCCCTAGTTAATAGAAAAATTATCAAAATGAAAACACATTTGAAAATGATATATGGTTTAGAAAATAATAATTTAAATTTCTTGATAATATGGAAATTTATTAAAAAATTATAATTGGATGTAATTGTTTCAATACAATGTTAATAATCCTAGAAGATTATGATAATGTAAAGATGACTTTTACCCCTTGGTAATTTTCATACCATATCCCGTTGGATGAGATATTTCAACATAAAAATTTAAATGAAATTAATATAAATGGATTCATGAAATAATATATCAAAATGGAAAGAATATATACCAATCCAAATATGTAAGCGTTGAATGTTACATTTATCTCACAGATGTGAAATGTGAGATTAATGCCCCTTACCGTGAGCCCTACTAGTCACATATTCCTTTAAATTTATGAATAAAAACAATATATTAATTATTTATGTAATTTAGAACCTTTTTCATGTTTATTAATTCATTTAAATCACTTATATAAATGTTTTTTACAACTACTTAAAAAATTTATTTTACGTTGGGTGTTTTGACCAAATTTGGTTCATGTATTATAAACGATATTGGTAGGTCTAAAATGGTCAAAGGGGTCATTATATAAATTTCCAAATAATAATAATTGAAAAATTATTATAATATATATTCAAAAATTATACTTTGAAAACCAATCATGAATTATGTTTATTAAAAGTGAACCAATGTTACAATAATGGAGACGTTAGGTCGTACATATGCATGAGTAACATTGTCATTTTTCAATGGTCATTATGTAAACAATGAATGTAACATTATATAATTATAGAGAGATTATTATAAAATAAATAACATGTTATTTAATAATATATATTTATATAGGAAATTATTACTATAACATCCCTCCTTTTTATCACATAAACTTTCATTACATTTTACAAAACCGAGGATCTTTAAGGTTTAGTGTATTGGAAACCAGGAACTTAAAACAAGAAAACATAACAAATTCTTCTTAAACACTTGAAAGGATTCTCCTCATGTTCATCCTAGGTTCATTACTACATCTCATAACCTGGGTACATACATTAGAAGAAAGGGTGAGCAGAAGGCCCAGAAAGGGAAACAAGGGAAACATTTAACATGTGAACTTTAGATACATCAATAAAGTCATGATAAGAACTTTAAGGCATGATAATGAAATCATGAGGCATATCATAATAAAAATAACATTTTTAATAACTTTAAGATGTGGATAAATCATTTAAAATATAAAATCATGAACATATCACCAAGGTCCATCCCCAAGGTGTAATTTGAAAATTTCCAAGGTTATTCACGAAGATATCGTGAAAATTGTAATCTCTTGTGGTTACATCATTACCCAATGCATTGGAGGGATATCAGGTCGCACCCTTAAATTTGCCTTTATAATCTTGTGAGACACATATATCATCATAAATCATTTCATACACAACCCATATAGCATAAAAGAAATGGGTTTCATTTCATAATCATAACGTTTTAAAAACTGCTTTAAAGACATGATCTTTACGTTACTTTAAACCCACGGAAGGGGAGATCAGGTCTCATGTATGTAAATCCCAGAATTTAAAATAAAACATTTTGGTATATATGTGAATAACCATTTTTAAGAAAGATCTTTGAGTATTCACTTAATAGAATAAAATTACTTTAGAAAAGAGAGATACAATTTGAGACGGAAATTCTGCAGCATAAGGTCAGGTCATTGAAATTAAGATCTATATGAAATATTTTCCCTAAAAAAATCTTAATACTAGAGGGAAAAAATATAAATGATTTGAGAACATGGTTATGAAATTTGAAAGATATAACATATGAAATGAAGAACATGAAAGGAAAACAAAAATAAGATTTATCTTATTAATATTCGACAGCCCAACAATGTCACTTCAACTTCAACAAAAATGAATTGATGAGATCAAATAGGGTCTCTCATAATATGAACATAAAAGATCAGTATGATAGATATAGAGATCATAAAACATCATAGTACAAAAGGAACTTGAAATAATTGACATGAAAGTAGATCTTTGAAAAATGAGAAAGGCGAACGAATCCCTTAAAAAATAGGTATCCTAACGGCGTCACTTAAACTTCAACCAAAATTGAATTGACAAGATCAAAATAGGGTCTCTCATAATTTGAATATAAGGGTTCAGTATGATAGATATAGAGATAATACCCCAACATAATAAAAAGAAACTTGAAAGACTTGACATGAAAATAGATCTTGAAAATGAGAAGGGTGAAAGAATCCCTCAAAAATTTCGGCAGCCTAACGACGCCACATAAAATTTCATAAAATGAAATGATGAGAGTAAGAGGGGGTATCTAATAATATGAACATAAAAAGGACAGTATAATGAAAATAAGAGAACATACTCAAATATAAGAACATTGATCATAAAAGGAATGACATTAAAGAGATTATTTGAAAAGAAAGAGAGAGGTCGGATCCCTTACCTTAAACGTAACTCTTAAAACTCAAAGGTTGGGTCCTTGGGAGGATTGAGGGAACCTTGGGAGGATTCATTTTGAGGTAAGAAGACCAGAACTTCGTTGAGAATGATATTGGAGTCGAAAGGTTGAGATAATGGCTTGGTATTTATAGGGAAAGTGAGGGGACAAGGCATTAAGGGCCAAGGGACACCTCATTGGTGATTTTGTTAAAACCATGGGATTGCCCATGGTATTTGCCCATGGTATTGGCCACATGGTTCCCCCTATACAATAATTAATCCCCTTTAGTCGAACATCCCTTACAATATCTCATGGAATCATCATGACACAGTTATGATGTCATTAAACATACCGAAACCCTAAAACTATATTTTCACTTTTCATCGAAAATTCAACTTTTTCAGAAAAATCCCAAAATTTCACCTTAACCAAATATAAATTCTCTGATTTCAAAAAATTAAATCCATTTTATAAAAATAATTTTCTAAATATTTTTAATTTATTTTATAAATAAATACACTATTCACCGAAAATTCATTTTTTTCAGAAAAATCCCTAAAAATTACCATAACATAACATCGATGATCTGAGTTCAGAAATGAAATCCATTTTATAAAAAAAATTCTAAATATTTTTAATTAAAAACACAATTCACCTGAAAAAACTAATACTTGAATAATAAGTTATGAAACTGTTTTTTAACCATTTTATTGAATCACATTACTTAATCAAGGTGCCTTGATTATATTAATACTTTCTTTAAGTGAGATTACTTATCCATATGGACAAATTACTAATCCTAATCATAAAATCACTATTCATAATTTACTATTCATCAAAAATTACGTTTGTCTTATTAGACACTAAATTTTGTACTGAACATAATTGTCGAAGACCCATTTTTGAAAATCATTACATATTTGTAATTATTTAAGGTTTACATAAACATTTTTAAAAAATCCTTTCTCTAAAATTCATAAAAAATATGCATACTATATTTATCCGGACATTTGAAGATTCATAAACTTCATCAAAAGAAGAGATAAATTTTTTTATTTAAAACAAAGGATTACACAAGGCAGTTACGGTCTCCATACATAGCCCCTTATCACACCAGCATAGGACCTAAGTGTAAGGTGTGATAAGGTGAGAGAATTCGAGGGAGGCTTAGCCAACATCACACGAGTAGTAATTTCTATCAGTTTAAACTTCTCGCAAACACGATTCCGTTATAGCTTCACACGATGAAGTTTGGCTTGGGTTTGGTCCCGAGCAATGCCCAGTGGTGCTACCTCCATCCCAAGTTCTGTTAGATGGGCTTCGATCGGTCCAAGACTACTAGGTGAGGCCATCAAATCTTCTTTCTATATTAATTAACCAATATCACTTGTATTTAGAGACAAAAATCGAAACGTTTAGTTTCTAGCGGTCATATTGACCAATGGTCATATAACAGTCAAAACCCAATAGTCTCATTTCAATTATACTCATGTTATTACATGAAATAGTTCTTTTGAGTATAAAAAAATTAAAATAACGCACAAAATTAGGAAACAAGGTTTATTCAAAATTTCGGGTCGTTACCATCTTCCCCCCTTAAGAAATTGCATCCTCACAATTTTTAAAATTGGGTTTTTTGAAACTTCATTGAAAGTCCCATATCAGAAAAAGAGTAAGTAACACTATTACTTTAAAATGAAGAAAATTAAGTACAAATGCCAACCGATTTAACCCACACAAGGACTCCATGTATGAAACATGGAGATGGAAGAAAAAAACAAAGGGTCAAGTTCTGTGGGAGAGTGATAGAATACATGATTAGAAGAAAGTTAAGCATAAGAAAATCCCAAACTTATGATGTGTGTAAACTGTCTTTGATTACCTAGTAGGAAACATAAACCAACAACGTTTTTGTTTTACATTCCTTTGCATAATTTTGAGGAATTCATTTACTACATAGAACAAAAAACATAAGAAAATATACCTACTTTCATGTAGAGTTTTATACTTTAATAAGTCTCTACCAAAACTAATCTTTTCTCCAAATGATGAGAATTCAAAAACACTTGGTCTCATCAAAAGCACAAGAATAATCTCCTAGAGAATCACATAATCCACAAAAGATTATCTATCAATTTATTCTATATTTAAACATTATCCCAAAAACATAAAGGGTAATATAAAACAACACTTCAAAAATAACGAATCCCCTAGGAAGGGAAACTACTTTTAAATCTTCAAGGTTATATGGTACTACCCAATGTTCATCATTGATCATTCTATAAAAAACGGTTCATAAAATTCCTCAAAATAAACCAAACTAAGATTGAATCCCAAATACAAGAAGGATTTGATAACATAGTCTTCCAAAATAAAATTCACTGTTCATCTCCAAACAACATCAACCACTCCTAACATCTTATAACGAAAGTATCTAACCTTATAATATTTTACCCATGATAGGTTAATAATTACTATAAGTAACCTAAATTACTATAAGTTCACCTTAAATTCATTGATTTTTCAAAATATAAGTCAACCTTTACTACTCAAAGAATATACCGTAGTAATCTATTTACCACGATCAAATAGGGTTCCCAAAATACTGAACATATTCCAAAATAATAATCATCTTTTAATCCCCTAATCATCTCTATCATATTAATACAGAAATCGACACATTTCCTATCCATTGGTTGTTGGGACATGTTCTTCCATTTCCTCCCATTAACTAAGAAAATAAATTACAATTAGGTGCTTAAATACTTAGCCAATAATCATAAAAGTAGCTTGAAGCATAGAAGGATAACTTGTAGAAGAAAAGTATACCCTAACTTGTGATCCCCTAGGTTCCAAACTAGGTTATCCATGATCATATATTCTTATGTCAATCTTTATTTTATTTTATCTTTGTTCCTTTAATAATGGTTCATACTAAGCTTATGAATTTACCAAAGCATATCCCCCGGGAGTGTCGTAACCAAGAGTGCAGTAAGGCCCGTTTTCATGTACCAGTTCCCGTTTGACTCTATCTCAAAGCGGTGTTTTAAGGTTTTACCCCTATGTATATCTGTTCCAGAGCCACCTCTACCTGCTCGTATCCAGACAGTGATGTATTTGCTTGGAAACCACTTACTCAATACTCACCAAAATACCAGGAAGCGTTCCTATATTTAAACATTTCTATAGGGTTCTTCCTTGAGTTTTCATATCCTAATTTCCACAAATAACTAAAACATCCTTTGATACCGACTATAACATCTCACGTTTTTATCACATAAAATTTTATTACATTTAAAAAACCGAGAATCTTTAAGGTTTAGTGTCTTGTAAAACAGGAACTTAAAACATGAAAACATAAAACATTCTTCTCAATCACTTGAAAGGATTCTACTCATGTTCATCCTAGGTTCATTAATGAATCTTATAACCTGGGGAGATACATCAAAAGAAAGGGTGAGGAGAAGGCCCAGTAAGGGAAACAAGGGAAACATTTAATATGTGAACTTGAGATACATCAATAAAGTCATGAAAAGAACTTTAAGGCATGAAAATGAAATAATGAGGCATATGATAATAAAAATAACATTTTCAATAACTTTAAGATGTGGCTACATCATTTAACGTAGAAAATCATGAACATATCACCACGGTCCATCCCAAAGGTCTCATTTGAAAATTACCAAGGTTATTCATCAAGATATCATGAAAGTTGTAATCTCTAGTGGTTACATCATTTCCCAGTGCATTGGAGCGCTATCAGGGCGAACCGTTAAATTTTCCTTTATTATCATGTGAGCCACATATATCATCATAAATCATTTCATAAAAAACCCATATAGAACAATAGAAATTGGTTTCATTTCATAATCATAACGTTTTAAAAACTGTTTTAAAGACATGATCTTTATGTCACTTTAAACCCATAGAAGGGGAGAGCGGGTCTCATGTATGTAAATCCCAGAATTTAAAATAAAACATTTTGGTATATATGTGAATACCCCTTTTGAAGACCAATCATTGAGTATTCACTTAATAAAATAAAGGTACTTTAGAAAAGAGAGAGACATTTTGAGACGGAAATTCTCCAGCATAACGGCTATGTTTCGGGGTTTTAGAAAACATTGAAAAGAGAGGGGACCTGGGTCAAACACTCATAAATTACCCATAAAATAGTAGAGGGACAGAATATAAATGATTTGAGAACATGGTAATGAAATTTTAAAGATATTCCATATGAAATGAAGAACATGAAAGGAAGACAAAAATAAGATTTCACTAATTAAAATTCGGCACCCAACGGCGTCACTTAAACATCAACAAAAATGTATTGATGAGATCAAATAGTTACTCTCATCATATGAACATAAAAGATCAGTATGATAGATATAGATATCATAACCCAACATAATATAAATGTAACTTGAGATAATTGACATGAAAGTATATCTTTGAAAAATGAGAAAGGCGAACGAATCCCTTAAAAATTCGGTAGCCTAACGGCGTCACTTGAAATTCAACCAAAAATGAATTGACAAGATAAAAATATGGTCTCTAATAATATGAACATAAGGGTTCAGTATGATAGATATAGATATCATAACCCAACATAATAAAAATGAACTTGAAAGACTTGACATGAAAATAGATCTTGGAAACGAGAAGGGTGAAAGAATCCCTCAAAAATTTCGACAGCCTAACGTCGCCACTTAAACATTCATAAAATGAAATGATGAGAGTAAGAGGGGGTCTATCATCATATGACCATAAAAAGGAAAATATAATTAATATAAAAGAACATCCTCAAACATAATAACATGGAGCATAAAAGTAATGACATAAAATAGATTACTTGAAAAGAAAGAGAGAGGTCGGATCCCTTACCTTAAACGTAACTCTTAAAACTCTAAGGTTGGGAACATGGGAGGCTTGAGGGAACCTTGGTAGGATTCCTTTTGAGGTAAGGAGACCCGAAAATCATTGAAAATGATTTTGGATTCCAAAGGATTAGAGAATGGCTTGGTATTTATATGGAATGTGAGGGGACAAGGCATTAATGGCCAGGGGACACTTCATTGGTGGTTTTGGAAAAACCATGGGCTTGCCCATGGTATTTTCCCATGGTATTGGCCACATTGGACCCCCATATAATAATGCATCCCCTTTAGTCTAACATCCCTTTAAATATCTTATGGAATCATCATGAGACAGTTATGTTGTCATTAAACATACTGAAACCCTAAAACTGTATTTTCACTATTCATAGAAAATTCAACTTTCTCAGAAAAATCCCAAAATTTCACCTTAACCAAATATAAATGCTCTGATTTCAAAAATGAACTCCATTTTATAAAAATAATTTTCTAAATATTTTTAATTTATTTTTTTAAATAAAAACACTATTCACCGAAAATTCATTTTTTTAAGAAAAATCCCCAAAAATTACCATAACATAATATCGATGATCTGAGTTCAAAAATGAAATCCATTTTATAAAAATAATTTTCTAATTTTTTTAATTTAATTTTTAATTAAAAAACACTATTCACCTGAAAAAAACTAATACTTGAATAATAAGTTATGAAGCTGTTATTTAACCATTTTATTGGATCACATTACTTAATCAAGGTTCCTATATTATATTAATACTTTCTTTAAGTGAGATTACTAATCCTTTTGGACACATTACTAATCCTAATCATAAAATCACTATTCATAATTTACTATTCATCAAAAATTATGTTGATCTTATTAGACTCTAAATTTCGTACTAAACATAATTGTAGAAGACCATTTTTTGAAAATCATTACACATTTGTAATTATTTAAGGTTTACATAAATATTTTTAAAATATCCTTTCATTAAAATTAATCAAAAATATGCATAGTATATTTATCCGGACATTTGAAAATTCATAAACTTCATCATAAGAAGAGATCAGAATTTTTATTTAAAACAAAATATTACAAAAGGCAGTTACAATCTCTATACATAGCCCCTTATCACACCAGCATAGGACCTAAGTGTAAGGTGTGCTAAGGTGAGGGAATCCGAGGGAGGCTCGGCCAACATCGCACGAGTAGTAATTTCTATCACTTTGAAATTCTCGCTTAGGCGATTCCGTTCTAGCTTCACACGATGAAGTTCGGCTTGGGTTTGGTCCAGAGCAAAACCCAGTGCTGCTACCTCCTTCCCAAGTTCTGTTAGATGGGCTTCGATCGGTCCAAGACTACTGGGTGTGGCCATCGAATCTTCTTTCTATATGAATTAACCAATATCACTTGTATTTAGAGACAAAAATTGAAACGTTTAGTTTCTAGCGGTCATATTGACCAATGGTCATATAACAGTCAAAACTCAATGGTCTCATTTTAATTATACGCATGTTATTTAATGAAATAGTTTTGTTGAGTATAAAAAAATAAAATAACACACAAAATTAGGAAACAAGATTTATTCAAAATTTTGGGTCATTACAATTACTATATAAAAGGAATTACATCATGTCGAGGAGGTAGTAGTCAACATGACCACGACCGATGTTATCATGTTTTAGTGTGTGAAAAGGGTAATAATAAAAATGATATATTATATTTTATATAATGGAATTTATTAAATTAATATCCAATATATGTAATTTATGAAACATATATTTAAACTAAAACCATATTTTATTAATTCCATGTATAATGAGAATGAATCGAATAGTTTTGAGGAGGTAGTAATCTACACATCCACAATCAATGTTAACATTGTTACAAAAAATGGAAAGTATGAAGGTATGAATTATTAAATAATTAAATAATATTAAAAATATAATAAAAATAAGAAATATCATATATTAATATCATGCACATCATTATTCCTAACCATTAATGGTTTTAATGAAAAAATGAACAATAATAGTTTCGTGAGTTGGTAGTCTTCCAAACTCATAAAAAGTAGGTTCATCATCGATCAGAATGATTAGTGTGTATGTAAAGGTATAAAAAAATCAGTATATTTAGGACACTGAGGTTTTTATATAATTATGAAATAAGAATATTTTATGGGGTGGAGAATGTTAACAATACAAAAGAACCCTAGGAAGAGGTTACATCTTCTTTGGGTAAATCCTTTAGGTTTTCACCAAAGGGATTCCAGGGATGGATTTATTATAGAAGGGAGGATACTAAATTTTGAGGAGGGATATTGGGAGATTGTTCGTATAGTTATTGAGAGATTTTAAGGGATTGAGATGTTTGATTACATGGGATGGGTGAGAGCCATTTTATATTGCCGGTGGAGTGGTATTCTTGTAAATTTTTTAAATGGGAATTACACACATTTTTTCTAGGAAAAGAGGCAAAAATAATGATACCATTTCGAGAAAAGAGAGTATAGGGTCTTAATATTTACATTAAAATTATTTTTTAATTGTTTATTGGTCGTTTTGGCTAATAGGATTATGTTAAAGTACCTTATTAATATAATATTCCTTATAATAATTATATTTGATTTAAATCACTTTTACTAATATTTTGAGAAGTAATTAATTTAACATTATTAGAAACTAGAACTTATTATTATTCCCATTATATAATCCATTTTTAAAAATTTCAATCACAGAAGTGGCATACAAAATTTGAAATTATTCCTGTAGAAGGGACAACAATTAAATGATTTAAAGTAAAAATATTCAAACGTTTCCCAGGTTTTTATACCCAATTTCATGGTGAAATTGATTCCAACGACTGAATTTGTATTAACTATGTAAAATTTATCATAATAAACATAAAAAATAATTAAAAATACAATGTCACATTACAAATAAATTATATGAAAAAAATGTTATGAATTAAGATTCAGTATTTTTCAGTGTTCATCAAAAAAATTAAAATTCAAAGAAAAATTCCAAAAATTCCCCCTAAGATAATTTAAATGATTTTATTTCAAATTTCAATTTTATTTTGACATTAAATATTTATAAAATTTCCCAAATTTGGATTTAAAATAGTATTTTCAATAAAATGTCGTAAAAGTGCCATTAAAGAAATATTGATTTTTATGTGAAATATTGGACTTTTTCTTATCATATGGATATAAAATTTATGGTATGAGTTACAAAAATATTTTATTGGATATAATATATAAATCTCATTAAAATAATTCACTAATAGTTATTTATTTAATTTATTAGGCTAAACCATCTTTATGAGTATAAATATAAAAACATTTCCATTATATTGAAATTGTTTATATTTTTATTTATAAATAATTGGAAAATATTGAATTAAAATTAAATTTTTGTTAACATATATTTTCATATGATAGTTAATAATATTTATAATGGATAATTTAACAGTTGGTTATATCTTATTATATTAAATAATAATATATCTAATAATATATTATTGCTCTGTAGAACTCGTTACTGCATGTTACAAAAGCCATATAAGAATGTCACTATTGTCGGTAAGAGAAGATAACCTCAGTGGTCCATATAGAGGATGGTAAACATTATGTTGTGTGTAATATAAACATACCTTGGTTTTTCGTATAATTTAATCTAGGAATATAAATTTAATTTATTCTAAAATATGAATATTATAAAGACTTACGGTGTAACAATACATATATAAATATATTGTTTATATAAATATCTAAAAATAATACAACATTAATGTATAATATTTAAACTTAGTTGTAAATTTATATAATATTAAGACATTAAAATATATAATTATATTAATTAATATATAAATATATGTTAAATTAATGTTTTATAAAAAAATAAATTAATTTTTATAAATTTATATAATGGATATATATTTAATGTATTTCAATATAT
Source organism: Viscum album (assembly GCA_963277665.1). Taxonomy (NCBI): domain Eukaryota; kingdom Viridiplantae; phylum Streptophyta; class Magnoliopsida; order Santalales; family Viscaceae; genus Viscum; species Viscum album. The sequence continues at coordinate 1,037,638,474 of OY728123.1, read as the reverse complement.
TACGAAAATACAACATTTTTTAATTAACTAAATAAATATAAATAAATAATAAAATGTAGAAAAAACAATTTGCTCGAGTGGTAGAGGACACACTTAATTTTTATCTTTAGAATGTGAGAACAAAATCAATTCGGGTGATTTTATAGTGGCTTAAGGGGGTTTGTTTTTAGGGGTGGGCAAGGATGATTGGTCCCTCGTGGTGTGTGGTACATAGGGAAGGGGGTGTTGGGGACTATAAGGGAACATAAGGGGATAGGGGGAGTGGGAATTAATTTAAACATGGAATAATATGTGTATGTGGGTTATTGGGGCACTGTGTATAGTGAGTGATTTTAAAAAATGTGGGCTGATTTAAAAAAGGAAACCATAATTCAGGTTATTATAAAAAAATGAGAAAAATTAAGGGGAGAGGAAAACAAGAGTCCTTAAATTTGTTCTTAAAATTCAATTAGAGGCGGTCTTATCCACCCAAAGAGGTAAATAATTTATGGATGGTTTTAAACACTCACAATTCATCTATTTCTTGATAATTTTAGGTGATATTAGAAGGTATTTTAACCCCCTTTAAAATAAATGCATCTAACTTTACCCTTAATTTAACATTTCTTCAACAAAGAAACCCTACACAACATAAGGAGGACACAATAGTGGCAATTTCTCATAACCACATATACTGTATTTCGAGGGGTTATAAACCCCTATTGTCACAAAAATAATCGCCTCCAACTGAAACATTTTATTTTATGTCAGACAACTAATGAATCGATCAAATTTGATTACGAGGATGATGATTAAACCTAATGTATACATTGAATGTATTATAAAAATTTCCCCATATGCACAAATGGATTCATCATCCTTATATTAATATAGGGTAATTCCATATCCATTTTGATATGTAAAAAATTTGGTATTTAGATACTAAAAAATATACCATTAAACTCATCCCATTCCAGATACTCAATTTCATTCTCTAGCATTGTATTCTTATAAATATCCCCCCATAGATCTAATTAAAATTCTCAATGATAACTAGTTAGGAAATATATTTCATGGTATGATCATTAAAGAGTAAAAAATTTCTTTTCCATCCAATTGATCCATTTAAAAGGAACCCATGGATCAGAAGTACGTAAATGTAGGGTGTGCACTATTGTATAAATGTTTCAATGGCATTTTACTCCATCCATAGTAAATTCATATGTTCAAAAAGAACAATTTTATAATTTATATCTTCCGATGGTTGAGTGATTATAGACTCTAAATGTTTCATCCCTTATTCTAATCAGTTTTTTTTTCTCTTGAGGATGGTCATTGACATGAATGTTATATTTGTTGATTGCACAATTACATTGAGTTCCTAGCATTAACTAAAATAAAAAATTATACTGTTAGAAAAAATATTCCAACTAGGAAACCTCTAAATAAAAAAACATTATAGTATGTATAAATCATGACCCAATATTTTTCATGGGTGTCATCTACTTGAATCCTTGATGATCATTCATAAACTGCTTATGAATTTCCATAAAATATCCCATTAGAGTTTCAAACATTGTATCTTACAAGGAACATTGTCGCTCACTAGGTTATGATAAATTTAAATCCCAATGTTTCTTTTTTAGAGTTATTACACCTAGGTAAAACTATTCATGTGCCACATCCACTTTTAGTATCTAGATACTTACATGATTTCTTGCAACCAATTTCTATATCATTCCCAAAATATCCATAATTGTTTCCTATACATAGACATATCATTAGACTTATCCATAAGGTTACCACTAATGTATTATCATCTACGTTCCAAATGATAATCCTCTCATACAATCTATAGTGGTCTATATTTGTAACCAGTTTCTATAATTTATACATATTAGATAACTCCATGTGTGGATATACCTCTTAAGAGGGAGTCATACCACCATCTCTCGTAGAATCCGTTTCCATAGGAATCCATTTAGGGGAGATGCATGCATCACCCAATGCACACACGTGAGAGTTCCCAAGGATCATAATTCTTCTGTTCCTATAATACAAACTATAGCAACCCATGATTTTTATATATAGATATTACATCGTAAATGAAGAATATATATATTAGTATATAAAAACATATATGAGGTTCATAAAGGTTTTGTGTCTTGTTAATCTTTGATACATAAAAAATAGGTTCATAAGTGAACAACATCATTGCCCACGATATTCGTCACAAATGGTACCTTTCATAGACACATCATAGATAATAAATTTATTCATAAATTGGGGAATTAAAACATAACAAAGGGAGAGCTCAGAAGCTCATTACTGGTATGTAATGGACATACAAACACAACATGATCATAAGGATATGTGAGCATATGAATAGCATTTTAAAATTGTAACCTTTATAACATAGATCTTAAATACGAGTCAGGTCACAAATATTATTAGTTCATAAGACATAAATAATAATAGAATTAGAGTTCATAAGCCAATAGAGGATAAAATTTGGATTATACATAGGTTTTTTGAATATTAAAAATATTATAACATTTTGATCATGTATAAATAGAAATAGGTTCACTCATTATATTAAGGATATTAAACCAGGACCTCATGTAAATCTTTGGAAATGAATTCTAGGTCCACACATAATCATAAAAACTGGAAATCCATGTCAACACATTAAATTATGCACATTAATGGAAGGTCTAATAAAAAACCTATTGACATGATATATATTCCAATTTTTAATAATATAGACATGAAAAATTGGTCAACTCATGAAATTGTGATCCCGAATTTAGGTTCTCACATAATAAATTTAATCACGAGTTATCCATATTTACTTAATGCATTGGTTGACAATATAATTCTAAGCGAACTCAAAACATAATGAAAATCATATATTCGTATTTCAAAATATCATGAAGCATTCATCAAATCATAACCCATGAAATAGAAATGGTTTTCAAAAACAATCCATCATAACAATTCCCTTGGAAAAGAAATCATCTTTATAAATATATCTTCATTACATCATAGAATAACCTATTGGAAAAGATGTGTTTGAAAATAATATTTTCATCATAAATAAAAACCAACCACATAAAGAATAAGGATTGTATAATTTGATTATTTCCATTGTGAAACATAATAAGAATCAAAGGATGTCATCTTAGATGGAATATGATTTTAAAAGATCGCATTAAACATTTATTTAGGATAAAAACCATTTCGAATTTAAATTATTTATTAATAATATAAAATTTTAAAAAATAAAAATGAAAAAATTAAGTTTATTTTAAAATTTTAAAAATGAAAGGGAATAATTAAAACTTTGGGTGGTCATGATGGCAGAAAATACATTTCATCCCATACAAATTAAAACAACAATTACTTTCAATTTTTTGGTATAATGTCAAAAGTACTACATCAGGAAAAAAAATAAAAGAATCAGTTTAATCTTTTCAAAAAATTTCTAAAAATTTAAAAATGTTTGTAAAAAATTTGAGAATATTAAAAAAAATCCTTAATTTGTTTATGAAAACATGGATGTGGTAAAGAAAATCATTTTTGACTCACGAGAAAAATATGTTATGTTTTCCTTATAAATATTATTTTGAACCCTTGAGTACCTAAATAGAGGAAAATGAAAGGAAAAAAAATTAATTTCAGATATAACCTTTGGAGAAGTAAATTGATGAGTTCCATTAGATATTGATAATAATATTTAATAATTATAATCATAATCATAAATAATCATGATAATCCATGAGATTGTTACATCAAACGCTTACCACTTTAGTAAACATTGAATTGTAAACCCTAGAAAATGGAGAATATTATATGGATATGTACATCATATAATTTTTAGGAGTATGATCATAGAATACATTAATGAGATGTATATACACCACACAAAAGAAACAAGTAGTGAACATGAGACATGTCTTGTTGTAATAATATTGAGACCGAAATCCCTAACTTATGTCTTTTCATCCAATATACACATTCAATAATTATTTATTATATATATATGTTTACTAAAAATATATTATAGAACCATAATTATATATATTATTCTATATATGATTTATTTTTTTCCATTTATTACTTATTTAATAACAATTCCTTGTTAAAATCACATTTAAGATAATCAGAACATTGATTATTCAAGTATGTTTTGGTTTGATATTACCATCTTTTTGCATTGACCGTGGTTCTGTAATCTAAACATTTTAACCAAAATATAGATATAATATATATTAATTATATATATATATTTAAATTAATCCATTAATGATATCGATAGAAAATGAATTACATTGTTCATGGAGATGGTATACAGTACGTATGCATGAACATTGTTTCAATTTTATTTAGGAATGGAATGAAATAAAGTTTTAATGTCCTATATTTATATGGGTTATGTATCCATTTATTAATATTTAATATTCCATTTTAATCATATATTTGTGATTAAATTATTATTTAAGTGTTCATGAGAATTCATGGGTTGTTCAGGGCACAATTCTTTGATTTTTGAGGAAATCCTGATGAACTTAGTTGGTTCATGGTTTGTAGTAACATTATAGATCACTCTATGGACTTCTAAGAGGAGGTTAATTTATAGTTTAACCATCTATAGGAGGACACATATCCATTATGGTTACGTCAAAAAACTATAATGGAGTGCACAAGCTGGACTTGGTTTATCCCAACCGTATGCCTAGCCCACACCCTTAGATAAAAAAAGATTGTAGAGCCAGAAGTTTGGAGCTCGGTTTGGCTAAAAAAATATCCAATTGGTGAAACCCCTATTTAAAAGTGAAAATTTTCCATTTTACCACATTCCTTCATAAAAATAAATCTGCCTTTCTTACCCAATTTCTCTAAAAACCTCTCCCATATGTGGAGAGTTATTCCTCTCCATCAACATAAATATTGAAGATCCTCCTTAAAACTAAATGTGATAGGATCACCATTAGTAACTTTGGTTATCCAGTTATTAGATATTTTAGCATTTACCTTCGATTACCATTATATATCACCTTATTCATCATTTTATCTATGTGATTAAATATGGCATATTTTCATGGTATTCATAAAATTCACTAATTTCTTCTATACTAGATTGAATCTAATGCAAAAACTCGATATGTTCTATTGTGACACAATATGTTAGATGGTCAATATTTTCACTCATTATCTCACCAATTTATAAATGATTACATTTCTCTTAACCCTTATACCTCCATTTTTTCCTTATACTTTTTAAATTTGATAAATTAATTATTGGAACTATGACATCAACCTATTATGATACCCGTTGACCTCTCTAAAGGTTGGAACCTCCCCGAGGATCATCCTTTCAGGTGAGTCTTTATATACATGATGCTTGGGTAAGGATTACCAACCACGGATTCAATCAGAAAATTGAATTTGATTACATTATAAAAAATTTATAATTCTGATATGTGAAGGCAAGAATCTTTCACTTGGCCCATTATTATTTATGTAAAACATGGTTAAAATATAAGAAAACCATTATAAATCTTTTTCATTTTTAAATGAAAAGGGAATGATTTAATTAAATTTTATTTTAATGATCCATGAATTAATTCATGGCATAGTGTTATTTTTGAATTGTCCGAAATGATTTTGGACCCTTTTTGTTGTTATTGGTGTGGTTAGACATGAGATAGCCAGGGATTCCAAAGGAAATTGCTGGAGCACTTCATGGATGAAACCCCAAATCATTATGATAGTTTCCAAGTGAGATAACCACCTTAGAATTCAGTATTTTTCTTATTAGTAATGTAATTAATTTACAAAACACCAAGGATTCATTCACATTATATCATGAAATTATAATGTGGTGTATTGTATCCAGTGGCTTAGATTTACGTATTTGTACAAATATTTCCTTTTATCATCATTATGGGATCTATTCATTCATCTCTTGACATGTAATTTGGAATCAGTACATGGAGTCTATTAGATAAATTTTTCTAGTGGAATGTTAAGGGTGTGCCCCTAGGGATATAATTAGAACTTTTGGATAGGTTCTTTTGTTACTAATAAGAGATATTCTAACCATATAAGGTAAAATATTCTATGTTTTTATCTTGTGTCCTATTCAATTATTATAATCCCATGGAAAATAATATCCTATTAGTTGGCCCGAAATTCTTGCAGGTTACTTATTCAGAGTCATCCAGATTTGGCTAATCTATTTATGGTTGTCTTGGTATTCCATAATGGACATAGACCTGACAAGCTTATCATTTTATACACTACTGAGGTATTTTGAGTTTGGGGGGGGGGGGGGTCATGGATTTTTAAGGGCATGGATACCATGTTTAATAAAAATGATGTTGGGTTATATGGTTAGTAAAAACTACGGGACCCAGACAACATGGTTTGAGTGAACTGGGGGGAATTTCAATAACAAGATGAGGACCAGATGATTTCTGAAAATTTTGAATCAAGGGATACATACCTATGTGATACACCTATAATTATTTCAAAGGATAAAAGAAATATATTTCATTATTTACACCAATGGGAACATGGAACATGTGAGGGTGTTCTTGGAGAAAAATGGTGTATGGTTTGCATATGGTTTGGACAACCCCACGGCTAAACTGTGTAATCCAGTTAAAAAGTATGAAAAATATGTTTTACCACTTTCTCACTAATAACTGAAACACCCTAACTTATTTCATAAAATTGATAGTTTTTGCTCTTCCCATTGAGTTTCCTCATTCCTGACCTACGTTTTTGTTTAGAATCATCATACAGACTTTGATTTAGACATTATTCGTCTCATTGGATTTTTGATGGTGAGTTCATCATTCATATTACACATTATTTCAATTTTCATTGTATATATAGAGTTATTTTGGAGAAAGATAATTATACCTATTTCTAGGTTAATATTCCATTATACTTATTTTATCCAACACAGCTTGAGTTTTTAGTCAATATTGGTTTAGTTTTCTATAGTGGTTATATTGATGGTGGTCTATACATTGCCCTTAACTTTTTTTGTCTTATAAATTTTTTCCCCTTTTTTCTACACACCTAGACTTTTATCATTCCCATAAAATTAATTTTGAGAATTTATTAAAGTGATTATAAGTTGTTTAGATTACCTTTTTTTACCATTATATTGTTGGAGGTCATTCACCTAAGTGCAATCCACACATGGGGTGTGTTAATACCATTTTATGTGGTGAGGAAAACCTTTTAGTGTGCTAATCCCTCCACTGTATTCATGATAATTAAATGAGTAATAGGATAAGGATCCCACCAATTTTTCATGTGAATAAAGATGATTAAATGGTTAAATTGATAATGGGGAATAGGTGGAATTAGTCAGAGGAACTCATAGCATGTGGGTGACAGTGAAATGGGTTATCAAATGAGATGATTAATTGATAATGAAAGTGGATTTTTTGGAAATTTCTATACCTCATATCATCATTTCATTGGATTCCATTGAAATTTCATCTCCATGGATCCGGATAATTTTACTGGATACGTTGGAAATTTATACTCTTAGGATCCTTGTTCTATATGATTCCACGTACATTTATACTCCCTCCATCTGGATTACATTAGTTGCTAAGAACAATTCTACTCGTTGGATATGTATTACTTTGAATCACCTTGGACATGCTCCTTAGGCTCCACCAATTTATTTACTAAGTGTCCATCAGGATTGTCCATATATTTGATGAGGATTCCTTGGTCATTTATTCCACAGATCCATCCCTTTCCGGACAAACACATTATTTAACTATATAAGACATTGTGGATGCTTTATTGTGATTTAATGTTTCTTGATTACAATTTCCCATTTTCTAATGGTGATTGATTATTTTTCACAAACAGAAATTATTGGATGGATATGATCAAATATGGATTAGATTCTTTACCACTATTTCTATTGTACATGTGATATACTACACAATGTTTCTGTTTTTTATATAGAAACTATAAATCATATAGAAACTGTTGGTGGTGGACTATTGAAAATTATCTCATTGCCTATTTGGGCCACCATTGGTTACACAGATAGACATCAATGATGTAGTCTGAAACTATGAAAAGTTCCCACTATATGATTCTAGAATGATTATTTCTAGAATCAGGGGATCCCAGACTGAGGTAGGTTTGTGATGTTCTTAGAGATAATCATTTTTGGTCTGGATATACTTTTTATACATCTATTATATTAGATACATGTTTCAATGCAGTTGATTCCTTTTCACTATAGAGGCATGACATGTTCATCATATTTTATATGTTACTACTTTTCATTATAAATGTTACAATTGTTGTCTAGATGTTTAACATATGTAAGTGATTTATATTATGATTCTATGGATTTTTTTTCAAGGGATACCATTGTGTTACTTTGATCATGAGTTTATAGACTTCCCAATATACAACCATATACACACACTACTATTTGGGAGGAACTTGGGTATTTAGAGGCACACATGAGGCCACGTGACCCATAGGCCTGAGGCACTGTTTAGTGTCTCCTGGGATGGGATTTTAGAAAGTGGTATCAGAGAATATTATCTTATTTTTTTCCTTCCTAATTATTTTAGGAAATAGATAAGATATTAGAAAGGAATTATAATTTTTATTGAATTGTGTCTAGGAGTAGATAACCCATATTCAGGAACAAGACAATTTCATAGAATGAGGAACTGTTGTTTTATATATTTTTTATTTCAATTTATTTGATTCCACAGCTGGGTGATAAAAAAATTTGTGCTATTATTATTGATATTATTAAGGAATTTCATTTTATATTTTGCCTGATATAGTAATGAATTATCAATCATGCGTTAATATATGCACCTAATATGATTCACATTTAACACATATTTCATTCCTTTTAGGATGCATTTCTTGACTACACGACATTATTCTGATTTCCCTACAAGATATAACTGATACTTGGTCATTGTTTTGTGTAGAGGATTAATAAACATAATTGGTAAAAAGAGTGAATGTCATAAACAAAACAATTATTTATTGTATAGGCTATAGAATAATCCATAATCAATCAATTATGTCAGGTTGAGTCATGAAAAATTGGTCACATGGACTAGAACATGTCGTGGTAGGGATTTATTACATGACACACTTCAGTTTATAAAGTGTATGGTATTTTATAGGATGGAGGTGGTGACACATTTTGTTCAACCATTTTTAGGGAACGATAATATAAATTTCCATTGATATAAAATTGTAATTATGAAATGGTAAGGTAACCAATAAAGGTATTTTTCTATTGCACTAGACAACCGATATATTGGGATCCATGTTGTGAAACAAAAAACATGACTTTGGACATGCATTCGAGTGGCCAGTATGCAGTGTTTCTGATACTTTTTTTAGGATTTTTCTATTATCCAATCATATCTTTTAGAGTAGGTTGATATGTGTGTCTTTTATAGTAAGGATTGTACATGTAATATACTTTTATCTATGATCTTATAATTATCGATCTTTTTAAAAGTATGTGATTGGAATTTTAGAGACATTCCACCTGGACGACCTCTACTCATACTCAAGGAGTGTGGTGAAAACCATGATCTAGAGGTGGTGGTCCATGAGAAGACATAAAATCCACCCATATTTCTATTTTATGTACCAATATTTGTATCAAATATGGGTGATGTTTCCTAGTTTCATGAGAAAACCTATCAAGATATGAGAGGTATATTTAATTCATCACCAATACTAATTGTTCAATATCCTAGAAGGTGGTATAGAATTTACTGTGATTCATCTATCATCAGGATTGGAGTTTTACTAATGCTGGAGGAGATATTTGTGGCATATAGGTCTCATATGTTTAGGAAACATGAGAAAAATTACTAAACGTGTGATCTTGAGTTATCCTCCATTTCTCATTCCTTGCACTATTGGAGACATTATTTTCTAGGAGTGCATTTTTTGGTTTACTAGGACCAAGAAAACATCATGTATATATTAACATAACATTATTTAAAGCATAGACAATGAGTTTGGTTTCTGTTTCTATAGTATTTTGACCTCGATCTTGCTGACACACTCTAAAGGGAATTGTATTTCTGATTTACTGGGAAGGACTCAGATACTGGCAGTTTGGGAGTCCAGTAGCAAGTGGAATATTATGAACATATTTTCAAAGTGAACTTGGAAGTGCAAGACAGTCATGGATGTCATTTTCTCTCATCCTCAGAAGTTAGTGAATCTATTATAGACAGGGTGAGGATAAGACAATTGTCAGATTCTTAGGTCCAAGTCCTATGAGAGTGCGTGGAAGTTGGGAAACTGCCTCCAGGTTGGACACTCTATGAGGATAAAATTCAATGTATTCATGGTCAAATTTTCTTTCCAGAAGACTTATGCATGGATTTTATGTATAATATTCATGAGTCATATTGGGTAGTACATCCAAGAATATCCCAGCAGTATAGAGACCTGTGTTTCCAGTATTAGTGTTTGGAGATAAAATGAGATGTAGCAAGCTTTTTCAAGTGTTGATCCACCTGTTAAGAGGTGAAGGATGAAAACTTGTGAGTATTCGGGATTTTATAGTTGTGTTAATCTCATAATAGGATGCGGGTCGATATTGCGATGGATTTTATGACCTAGTTATTGATGTCTGATTAAAGTAGTTATGTTGTGTGTGTTGTTTTATATTGGATCATGATGGTTTCCCATTTCATGCCAATAAGTGAGACATTATAAAAAGATTATTTTTGGAGATTTTAAATTCATTTGATGTTGTGATTTCATAGGGTTCATTATACCATTGCATCAGATAGGGATTCCTAGTTTACATCTCCATTGGTTAAATGGTTATTGAGGGAAATAGGTATATAGGTTATTTTGATAATGACATACTCGCCATTGATCGACGTCTTATCAGATTGCAGTATACAGGTTCTAGAAGATATTATAAGAGAATGTGTGTGCGATTATGTGGGCTCTTGGGAGAGGCATATATCCATGTTTTATATTTCCTACAAAAACAATACGATACTATACAGAAGCCACCATATGTGGTATTGTATATTAGGCCATTCCGATCACTTATGTGATAGTTATAGGTTGGAGAGGCAGCGCTGTTCGATCCATGTATTGTGGAGGAGACATCAGAGTAGGTCATATTGATCATGATTTGGATTTCAACTACACAGTGTAGACATAAATATTACACCAATCACTGAAAAAACAAATAGAGATCATGTTCATGTTTTTGGTTTTTTGTGTATCTCACTAAGGCTGGGGAATTGACTGATTTGAAGAGAGTAGGTCATGTTGATCCATGTATTGTGCATTTCACATAATAAAATTTTCAAATTCAAATTAATTTTATCATCAAAATCACACAAAATATCCCAAAAACCAGTTTCACAACCCCGTCACAATTTTATAAAACACTTTAGCAATTTATAAAACATTCTTAAAATGTTTGACATAATAAATCACTCATTTACCTTTCAAAAACCAATCATAAGTGAATACACTCACCAAAATAGTACATTTACATCAATTTCCCACTTTTTTAACACACTAAATCATTTTCAATTTTCATAAAACAAACCCAAGGGGTTTAACAATGTTTTGAAAAAAACCTATTTTAGAACCCTCTTTCAATGAAAAAAATCACACCAATACCACTCCAAAATAGAATTTGAAGCCCATGAAACATTTATTATACCACACTCATAATAAAATTTCATAATATAATATTTAAAAAAGATACACATGAAAATAAACCATTTCCATAAACACTTTCAAGAAGTATAACAAGGTTTTACACATATAACTCCTTCAAAACCCCATTTCAAGGACCACATGACACTAAAGCATTACCAAAACAGAATTGGAATCCCCTTTTAAAAACTAATAAATAACATTAATATTATATAAAACTACCACAAAAGATATAAAATGATTTACATTTTAAAAACATGCAACTTCATACAAAAATTTTACTTTAATATTAAATGCTTTTCTAATTCTACCAAAAATGGTTTTCGCACCACAAAAAATAGATTAGGAATGTGGTGATTTAATTAAACAAGAAGGGTAACTCATAAATAGTTTTTTACACATGGAATCACCTACTGAAAGTGTCAAAACCCACAAATCTTTTTGTAGAACATCAACCGTACCACCACTGAACCTTAAGGAAGATAAGTCGAGCCCTAGGCCCCAAGAGTTCACCAAGATAACTCATGGTTAATCCCTAGATACGAAATCTAGCTTATGGAAACGTTAAATATCTATAAATGGTGAATGAAGCCATAAGGAAAGGGATGAGATCAAACAGATAAAGACTTACGTGCATGATTTTGTAGTTTTCCCCATCAAATACCCCTAAAACTGATTTCAAAGGGAGGGAAAGAGAACTTGGAGGATTTCCATGGACGTAAGAATATAATAGAGAATAAAGGGGCGGATTTGGATTATTTTTGGAAGGTAAAACTTGAAATATCATAATTATTTTTGAGTTGGACACCCTTTCAAGGTTTCGATTCATGGTTTAGTAAACCATGTGGACTCTTATGGGCACCCAAAAACCTTCCATTCCCTTCAAATTTTAGGGGGGAAATTGGGGGAACCAATGGGAAAAGATAGGCCAAGTATATGGGATAAATTGACCCTAAATTAAATATCTTTTTCACACACTAACACATCCAACTCATGGGTAAAATCCACCTCAACAACATACCCCACATGTGGTTCCAGTAGGAGTTTCACAAAACCAAATCCAAAACACTACAACCTTATACCATAAATTTTACAAAAGTGGAGGCCATGTACCATACAATACCCACAAGACCGAGGTCTGGTATCAAGAAACTAGGAGACACCAACATTTCATACTCGGAACCCCTGTAAACCTAGAGAATGTTAAAATTGAAATAGGATTTAAACCAAAGCATGGAATTTAAAATCAGGGTGTGACACATAGTGAGGTGCTCTAGATTTTATCGTCATACTGAGGGTACAATAATGTTTTGGATTTTGAAATTGTACCCATATGATGGGTTTCCTATGAATCCCCGTGAGATGAACCAAAACCCAAACATTTTGGTTCCACATAACAAGGAACATCACCTTTTAATGTCTTCTTACAAGGAACCGTCAATGAGGTTTAACTTCATGGAGAAATGATGTCTGTGTGAAGGGTGTTTGGATAACGATTGTGTGGGAATCATGCTGAAGTGAATTGAGGCACCCAAAAGTGATATAGTCTCCCTGGTGGATTTGGCTCTATCGGAAATGGTGCTCGTATAACATTATGGTGGATTAGGAAGCTGGTTTTGGACCCCATAAAGGCATCATACATATCCCAATTAGTTGGATATCAATGCCAGAATGGTTAAATTGGTTGGGGGGTACACCTATGAGAATTCCCATTAGAATAGAAAGTGGGGATTAAAACTATGGATAATGAACATGAAATCATGGATTATATATGGAAGTTGTCCCTTTGAGGGGGAACAATTGGGGCTTACACTCATGGGATTCCCTTTTAGTGCCTCTTTATTGGGAATATGTACATTTGATGGTTTATATATTGTTTTTTGGTCTTACTGTGTATGAGTCCAATATAGCGAAAGTTGATGGAGCTTACTCATGGAAGTGGTCCATTTGAGTTTGTATATTATTGGGGCTTAAACTATATAGAATGGTCATTTGAATAGAATTTTGGTCTGACTTATATGGAGAATGCCCATTTATTGGGTTATGGTTGGGGATTATTTTTTATAAGAGGCCAATGCATTTGTTTGAGATCATACAGATTTTACTATTACCACTAACCTCTAAGACCACCTGACTCATGACAGTTTTGAGTAAAAATAGGGACTAGTTGACCAAAATCTCACATGATTCCACTATATTTAAAGGTGAAAGATGTCCCAAAATCCAAATTGTGAGTGAGTGGGATATTAGTGTTCCCATATACTCTTTTTATTTTAATATCTAGGATAGTAAAATCTATTGAGCCACTCTACTATGTCCCAAACTGAATTGTAGAGGAGAAAAAGTTCCACCTTCTGTAAGAAATTTATGGGTATTACTCGAAGCGGGATTACATAAATTTTCTTCATGGGTCTCATGTTGTTCCAAATGGAATGGGATTCTCGATCCTCTTCATTTACCCCTGGAACTGGGAGGTTCACTTGATCAACCCATGTTCTAATTCCGTATTACCACAAGAATATAAACTCAAGGAAATTATGAGGGTCCTCCTTATTGTGGTGGTTACACAGGTGACTATTCCTACCAAAGGTATGTAATATCAAGGGGACACACCGATGTGATTGATGAACATATCATACTTTTATGGTAGGATTGTAATGGGCATTTTATTGACGTCTTTAGACTGGTTATTAGAGGATAAAACATGGGGACCAATGACGTGAAAAAATTGATTGATGGGTGATGAGGATTTTAGTGCCCTAGGATGCCTCATTAGGTATAGTAGGTTTTTAGGTGGAATCTAGTTCCCTCTGTATAACATGTTTCTACATGGTTGAGGGTACAATAAATTAAGTGTTTTTTCACATAACTATGTTCTACCCATGATGCATTCCACTACGTAGGGCCTAATATTGTCCATGTAGTGTGTTACTACACAGAGTCAAGCTCCTCTAGCATATAATTTTTCCATTGGGTGTAAGGTTCCGCTCACCTTGTATCTTTTATTTATTATTACATTATGTAAAAGGGTCATTCATTTATTCCATTTGAAATATTTTCCTTAAAGGGGGTTTGATTTTTTGATGGTTAGATGAATTATTATTTCCTCACTATAATGAAATAGTTTTTAGATAATGAGAATCATCAATGTTGATTTTTCTATGAATCCTTATATCTAATATAAATTGGATCAATTTGGTTAAGTCTCTTCAACATTATTATCTCCCTTTTCTAGTTATCCTTTGGGATATTTCTATTGACAAGAGTAGGGACAGGGTGCCACTATGGCCAGTCATCCATGGTAGCCATGAGCCTTCATTTGTGGGATCCAACAGAGTGTTACCTAGCCAATGAATAACTTTGTCAATGGGGAGATATCATTCATGAAGGGGGGATGTCATTTGTAGAGGGGTCAATTATCACCCATCCCAATAAACAAATTTGATTTTTTCACAGGAAATGGTGGCATTACCTTATCGTATTGAGAAATATAGTTCCTGGTGTATGTTCATTCAGGGGGGAGGAAATAATTTCCTCCGTCCAATAATGAATTTTTTTGATTCATTGGGTGTTTCACAAAATGTATGAAATCCATGCGATGTACCACACTGTGAAGTGATTTTTTCTTCATGGTCTCATCCATTTTAAAAATTTCTTCAATAATCATCTGTGTTTTATTTCTACCATTTTCCATGTTTTATAGAATTATATTCTTGGGGTATGAGAAATTTTATAGACCCAAAAAATTCCCCCCATCAGAATGGGTTCCAATCAGGATAATGTGGATAATATTATGATATATGAAATGATCCTATTATGAACTTGATTATGGTATTAAAGTTGAAACTCATGAGGAGATAATGAAAATAAATAGGGGACTGGATCATTTTTAATTTACCATATTTATTGGAAAACTATGCTCTCTACAAACTCTTACAATTTTCTATTAATTCCATCTATTTCATCCTTTGTGGATGCCCTTTATGGGAACTGAAGTGCATAAACAATTGACTAATAGTCTCAACCACAAATGGATATTCTTGATTATCCACATTGAAGCCATATTATTCATAGATGGACTATTCTGTAGACCTTCAATTCATTGGAAAATGATTCCCTAGAAATCACTTTCACGAAATCATGCTTCCTAGTTGAATTCCTTTATGAACATATGTTCTGTTGGCATGTGATTCCAAGAAATAATGGTTTGGGGGCCAATGCCCTCACAAACTGATGGCTCGCAGACCTTTATATATTTACAATATCATTAAAACTAATTCCATTACTTTTGATATTTGATTCAAAAAATAGTGTGAACACATTTTTGTCTCCTTCCACTACTGGTACCACTACTATCTTGGTTGCTAACGAATGGAGGAAGGCCATGATCAATTTTGTTAACAAAAATATTACCACCAACAAGATTCATTGATTCTTGGATAGAGATCTTAATTACTGTAAAAGGGGGTATTAGATCACAAATATGCATCCCATTATGGATTTCAGTTAGCATATGATGTAGTTATTCTATCACTACAGCCAGAAAACCATCCTATAGCATGTATACCTGAAAATAGTAACATTCTACAAGACAACTCTTCATCAACGTTGAATTTCTCTAGGTAACCCACACTACTGAGTCTCGTTTAAACTATACTCCTATATCTCTGGGGGATACCACGTGGGTGTCAGATAGAATATTCCATTATGATCACAACATCGCACATAAGGAAACGATGTATGAGAAACTGGGGTGGTCAGTAAAATGAGACCTTCTCCTAGAAGGTTCATTCAGTATTGAATCGGGGTGGCATTTTTCTGTTTGTTGGTGCTGTGAGAAATTAAAAGAAAAGTTACATTCTAGGGTTCTAAAATAGGTAGTTTTTGAATCACATACCTTCTCTAACCGAAACAAAAAACATATCTCGTATATTTTTATTAGCTGGATCTGAGACACCAAAACCATTAACATAGTGCAGGGAGAGGTCATTATCAATCGCTTGGATGTGCATTTGATTTTGAGGGTGACAATTATTGGTGTTACGTATGAGGTGTTCTTCCTCCTTCGTCATCATGGAAGGATTCTTAGAGGTATCTCCCTCTTTTTATGAAAATTACTGATAAGGAAAGGGATATTTTTAAGGGCGACCTTCATTATTTGGAGGATGTCCAATTTTTTTGTTGGATTAATGCCTTTTTAACATTAACTGGCCAGGGTCCCCATGCAAAGTGGCTGAGAAATTAACTAAACATTAAAACATGAAGGTGTCATGGTTCCTTCTGGACATGTTTTTATGCTGTGGGATGCAACTAGTGGTTGATTTTGGTACTGAATTCAGATTCATGACATTCATGATGGAGTCTCAATTGGGAACTCACAAGGTGCAACAACCATTCCATCCCAATGTTGTAAAATATTTTACATTTATTAGGAAGAATTAGTGGGTGGAGGCAACCATAACATCTAGTGGGTCACTTTTTGTTTATTTGGGGCTGGAAACTATCCCATATTGGGTATATAGGTATAATAATACACACCAGATCTCATAATCTACAATCCTAAAATAACTCCAATGTATAAGAGGGTTCATTTCATTAGACTAGATTGAGTAGGAAATGATGGATTTTCTCAACTATCAGGATCATTTCACATATTAACTTTATGTTCCTCCTTATGGTACATTAGTGAAAGATGGATAAGGGGAAATCACTATGCGAGGTTATCATATAACATTCAGAGAAGGAATATTGGATGTTAGGGAAGATGGGGAATTGATATGAGATGTTTACTCACCCTATAGATTCTCCGGCAAATTCCACTGTATACAAACGAGGTGTCCTCCAACCCTCAAAAATGCATAGCATGATAAGTAGTTATTCATTTATCAAGAGCTTTGATTGATGTTCACTCAAGAGGACACACAATTCCAGACTTGGCTTCCACCATCCGTGGGTTTCCAGCCTATACTCAGTAGATACGATGATGATGTTTGTAACAGATCATACCGAGAATAAAAACTAGAAAACCATGTTCCTCTTGCCAAGGCCTGGAACCTAGCTAAGGTAAGGGGGGGATTTAGTCAGGCATTCTATCCTGAAGAAGAAGCCAAGAAAATATATTATTTAATAAACCCAATGAATGGTGTTGAGATCCATAGGTTTAACTTCCCATATTTTTAGTTCTACTCTTCAATGTCATGAAACTATAAGTTTTTATGTCACCTTTCAAATGGCTTGTAGATAATAGGATTCTATAAGGAGCTCTCATCAAACTCATGCATAGTGGCGCTTCCTATAGTTGAAGGATAGCACATTTACCAGATATGGCTATGTTTCAATCCCTGCAATGATCTTCAATGATGGTGATCCCAAGTGAGTGTAAGTAGATTATCCAGAGCTTGATGCCTCAATCAATTCTGGGCTAAACTGAAACTGTTATTCTTTCTGAAATTTTTCCATGTTTAGGAATGTAGTTAATTAGGATGGGGAAGATGATAACCATTATAACACCCAAATATTTTAATGAGATGATTTTTTTTAATTTAATTAATGTCTTATGATGTATTCTACACCAGGATAATATTTTCCAATATGCAACAGTGGATTTTATTTTCGTATATTCAATACTATTCTTAGCTTGTGTAACACACAATTCCACATTTTTTGATAGAATTTATATTATTCAAGACCGAGTTTAAGAGAACCACTAAATATTATTATATTTATTTATAACAAATAAAATATAAAATCTAATATGAAAAATAGTAACTAAACTTTGGAAATATTATTTACACATTTATATATACTTAATTCAAAATTAAAAAAAACCCTATTCATATAAAAGAAAAACACATTCAAAAGAACAATTTAAATGAAAATAAGCGACTTTAAAAATTATAAAATAACACTTAATTTATTATCTATATATATATGTAATATATTAAATAACGTTTAAAATCTATATTAAAATTTTTCTATACATGATATAAGATGAAATTCATTTTTTTAGATAGAAGAAGTGCTTTTCATTAAAAATTGTAGTTTTGTCACCTTTTTATGGTGCACAAAATTTAAATCTAGTTTTTAAGAACATTTTATATTCTATTTGACAAAATAAACTTATTTATTCAAAGAAGGACATAAATGATTACTTTGGATAAATGTTTGTTTTTTTCTCATAATTTTCTTGTTTTAATGAATAGTAAAAATAGACTAAATTATAATTTAAAACAACTTTTTTTGTTGAAATAATTTATACGACTATTTTGTTTTATTGTATGGATTAAAAATATAAATTGATTATATTTTTATCATTAAATATAATTTTGGTCATTGGAATGAATTTTACATTGAATTTCGATGTAAAAACTTTTCATTATTTTTTTTGTGTTTCAACCTTTTAAACCTCTTATCACATTCTGCCTATAGGATTAATTTATATTAATTACTAAAACTACTACGTTTTGAATTTTGAAAAATTGATTCCATATTTCTTATTTTTAAGTAAATATTTTTTAAATAGATCCCTTTTATTTTTGGGATGTTATGAATAGTAACAACTGTAACTTAAATTCAGTGCAGTTAATGGTAAATCAACTAATTTATATAACAAAATAATATGGTAAGGACAATAAAATTATCCTATCACTCTCAAAAATCATTTTAACTGATTATCAATCGACCCTTAACACTTAAGGATGAGAATTTTCTTACATAATGGAATTTTCTACATGGAAATAATATAAATATTTTTAAAATTATTGAAAGTGACATGAAAGTGAGAAAATGCCACCCGCATTTTTCTTATAAGTATAATAATTTTAAAATATTGATAAATATTAAATATATTTGATAATATGTAATCTTCATAGATATAATTAAATTATCTACATCATGTGATGTTTTTTGAATTTTTATTCAAAAAATAATTTCCATAAATGCAGACACCATTGTGATGTATATATTATTAATTGAAATATAAAATATTTAATATGAGAAATATTAAAACAAATATAATATTAATTAATTAGGGAACTCCATGAATTTTTTATGTATGACATATTATATGTCTATTCAATGTTTTTTTGAAGTTATCTCAATGTTTTGATTTTATTTAAATTCAATGGAATGAATATTGTCCAAATTGATACTATTGATATTTTATATAATGAATATTTTATTAAGTTATTTAAAAAATATAAAAATATTTAAAAATTAAAAAGAGAATATTATAAGGCTTAAAATTTCATGATATGTCTAGTTATGGGAAATTTACCCCATATAAGTAAAATATATTGCCTCCTAATATATAAAGTGTTGTCACTATAATTGAAATTAAAATAGATTAATTGATGATAAACCGAAAAGAGAACGTTTAAAATAAAATTAATATATGTATAAAAATTGATAGATAAGTGGATTCAATACATACACATTTTATATTCTATATAACTCAATTTGGGGTTACTTGGAGTTAAAAATTATTTTAAATTGAATTAATAGTTATGGAGTTTCCCAAAGTGCCCCTGATGTAATTAATATTTTCATGACTTATTATATTCCCCCTTTACTTATTTTATATGAAATGTGTATAATTTGTGTGAAATATTAATGTTTTAATATTAAGTATAATATTTGAGCATTTTTAGAAGTAGTCAAATTGAGTCAGTTTAATGTTTTAATTATAACTATCAATATACTGATCCAAATTGTGTGGTTCTTGTTTTGTAGGATTCTCCTTTCAATATACAACATTTCATTAGAAGGAACCATGAGCCAATTCTGCCATGTGAAGGTCCATATGGTCCTCACAAACAAGACCAAAGAATCTGTGAACAAACTGGACCATCCTTAAAGATTGATTTACTGGGTTCAATCCAGAAGTCCAAAAATCTTCAATCTCCACCCTAATTCGGGGGACACTACATTTCATCTTTTTAAAAAATTTCATGGCCCAAATCCAAGTACAATGGGCCCAAATAAATCTTTTAAGTCCAGCCCACCATTCTGGCCGAGAATTAAAATCAGTATAGTATGCATGAAATATCTCCTGATGTAGCATCCAATCTATCTGAGATTTTGCAGTGTGAAAGAGGAGATATACACCGCCGACTTTGTTGAAGAAACAATTCGGATTTGAAGGCATCTTCATATTCAAAAACCCTTTCAAATTATGGACTTCAAAAAGACTGGATTGAAATGGACAGTTTAAGTTTGTTTAATCAACCGGCCATAACTTTTTATCCTTAAGTCCAAATGACTCCAAATTTTGAGAGTAGTCGGCCAACATTATTGTATACAACTCTGAAGAAGGAGATATTCGAATATTCGGCTGTCTGAATATCTCCATTGGCGATGCAAGTGGAGGGACAGATTGGGAAAGCAAACAGTCCACTCGTTGGGCTATAAATACTCTCTCCTTCTATCCTTGAGAGGGGTTGGCATTTCAGAAGAGAGGAGATCATATTGGCACGACCACAGCATTTCCAAAGGCTTGGGAGGACCTGCCATACTCAATTTTACACTTGAGGGACCTTTCCTCCTCTCTTTCTTTTCACTTACTTTTGTGTTCTTCATTTTTGTAATTTTGTAAGTCCTTTATTTTGTAATTCTGTTTTAATGAATGTTTCTTCTTCAATATCTCTTATTCTCCTCCACCTTCTGTAGTATAATATTCATGGTCTTAAAATAGTTTGAATCATTTTAAATTACAGTACCTTATCTTGCTTCCTCATTCAATCGAAATTCTTTTTTTTTGATTCTCAAAATATTTCCTGTGTGTGTTCGGCACACTACTCTTATCTTGTCCCTTTATTTTTCTTCTCTTTATAATTCATCACCATAAAAATATATTACCAGATTAATAAACATCATAATGGCTGAGTAAATCTCTCATTGGGGTGAGTTATAATTTAGGTATGTTAAGTGATTGAGAGCTTCTGCTCAATGAATATTCTTTGAATTAACATTGTGTATGTTGGACTTAACATGTCATGGATTAATGACTTGTTTTGTTTAACATGTGGTTTCCATGGATTATTGGAACCATAAATACACAACCATAAATAAGATCTGATTGAGATTATAACCTTAAGTTAAGTTAAGTCTTGGTTTAAAGCCTTAACACTTAATAATTCTAATCAACATCATCTTGTGTCATGGGTGTTAATTTAAATGCAATATAAAGCAAAGCTCAAGGATATAAAAAGCTTAACTAACCTAATGATGAACTCACCCCAATCTTTATCAACTTGTTAAATTAAACATAATTCATTAAACATTTAAATTAAGCTCTGCAAACAAACCCCCCTAATCAAAATACAATCAACTAAAAACAAATGACTACTACAAAGTATCATCGCCGAGGATTTGACCCGAGTGCTTCTATACACATTAGCAGAGCACCGGAACCTTGACCGGTCGATAGGCGACAATCGGCCGTGCATTTCAAATGGCGCCGTTGCCGGGGATGGTGCTTTATGTATTCATTAGTTTCTGGTTATTGTAAAAAAAACCCAAAAAATACAAAAGTTTAAAAAAAAATTGAAAAAAACACAAAGAAAACCGCGCCTTCCTCTTAAAAATCATAAACTGAAAAAAATAAAAAGAAAAAACCGTCTTCCTCTTTCTTCCAAAATCCTTATGAATGCCCCGTAGCCTTCCAAACAATCCCTCAGATTTGTTGGACCCTGAAATTGAGCGAACACTTCGCCAACTTAGGAGGAACATAAGAGATACTCAAATAATTCAAGAACCAGTCCTCATCCAACCAGTTGAAATTGAAATGGCCAATCCTAGGGAACAAACCCTAAAAGAACTTGCTACCCCTGATATGAATTACCAACCTCTTGGAATTCAATATCCAAACATTGAAGCTGACTTCGAACTCAAATCGGGTTTGATGCATCTTCTCCCTCATTTTCACAGGCTAGCCGGTGAGGATCCACATCTTCATCTTAAAGAGTTCCAAGTAGTATACTCTACCATGAAGCCTCAAGGGGTTTCTGAAGAACAAATAAAGCTTAGAGCTTTCCCCTTTTCCCTAGCGGATTCTGCCAAGTCTTGGCTCTACTACCTCCCACCTGGTTCCATAAACTCATGGGTTGACATGAAGAGACTTTTCCTTGAGAAGTTCTTTCCCGCTTCCTGAACAGCTTCTATCCAAAAGGAAATAAGCGGCATCCGTCAATTCCCTAATGAATCACTCCATGAGTATTGGGAGAGGTTCAAAAAGCTTGTGGAAACTTGTCCACACCATCAAATCCCTGACCAACTCTTGATCCAATACTTCTATGAGGGGTTATTGGCTATGGAGCGAACTCTCATTGATGCCGCAAGTGGAGGTGCTCTTGTTGACAAAACTCCTACAGCTGCAAGAGATCTCATAAGTAACATAGCTGAAAACACGCAGCAATTCCATACTCGAGCACATGCTCAAGTGAAACAAGCCCAAGAGAATCAATCCATAGAGCCCAACAAGATGACTGAGTGGATGAGTGAACTTATAGGTCTTGTGCGTCAACTAGCGGTGGCTACCAAAGCCCCAACCTCATCTTCTCCATAGTCACTATTCCCTGGACCTATCAAGAATTGTGGAATCTGCAACTCTCCATCTCATCCAACTGACACATGTCCACAACTTCAAGATGATCCATCTGATTCATCTAGTCCAATGGATCCCAATGAGGCATATGCTCAGCGAAACTTCAACCCTCAACAATCAGGTCAGTTTGTTAGAAACTTCAACCAACCCCACTTTGAGCCCTTCTCTTCTACCTTTAACCCACCTCTGAGGTATGGTAATCCCATTTCTCATCCTCCGTAGTTCCCTCCTCAAAACCCAAACCAGTTTCAATACATTCAAGGTGTTGGTAACTTCCAACAACCTTACCCTTTTGTCCCTCAACCCCAAAGGAACAATCCTCCTTCTGGATTCCACTATCCTAACGAGCCTTCCCAATTCCCCACCCAATACAATCGCTTTCCCAAGAACCAAAATCAAGGCCAACCCAATTTGGGACAAGCCTCTTCTTCTAAACAACCATGGGAAAGTGCTGTAGAGGATCTTGCTTCCTTCACCCGTTCTAGCCTCAAGAACATTGAAACCCAAATAGGTCAACTTGCATCCCACATTAGCCAGCAACAACCATCCAATTCACCCCAACTCCCAGCTCAACCATTACCCAACCCTAAGGGTAATGTAAGTGCAATTGCACTTAGATCGGGAAAGCAAATTTCAATGCCCCATGCTGATTTCTCTACCTCCCCTTTCGATGTTGATCTAGAAAATGAAAAGAACAAAAAGCTGGAAAAGGATCTTGAATCCACTCCTTCACCTCCTTCCATTCCTCTAAGGAACCCAATTCCTTTTCCTCAAGCCATCTCCAAGCCTAAGAAGTCCTTTGAACCTGATCCTGAAATGCTTGACATGTTTAGACGTGTTGAAGTGAACATCCCCCTATTAGATGCCATCAAACAAATCCCTAATTATGCCAAGTTTCTTAAGGAATTGTGCACCCATAAGAGGAAACTTAGGAACATTGAAAATGTTTCAACCCAACAGTCCATTCCCATGAAGTGCAAAGATCTAGGGACCTTCACGGTTCCATGTCAAATAGGGAGTTCCAACTTTGATGATGCACTCATAGACCTTGGAGCCTCAATAAATGTCATGCCCAAATCCATTTTCTCCAACCTTGGTCTAGGTCCCTTGCACCCAACGGGTGTTGTCATTCAATTAGCCAATCGAAGCACTGCAGTCCTGAGGGGATAATTGAGGATGTTCTTGTTCGGGTCAATGATCTTATCTTCCCAGCTGATTTCTTTGTCCTTGACATGGAAGGTGAGACGACCTCTTATCGATCTCCCCTAATTCTAGGAAGACCATTCCTCATGACTGCGAGAACCAAGATTGATGTCCATTCATGCATCTTATCCATGGCATTCGGTGACGAACTGGTCAAGTTCAACATTTTCCAAGCCATGCGATACCCATCTGAGGATCACTATGCATTCTCAATCCATTCTTTTGAGGACACTTCTAAGATTCAATCGAACCCCAATCCACCATGTTCTTCATGTTATAATGATAAAGGATCTTGTGAAATCTGCACCATGATTAACAATGTCATAAATGGTGAAGTTGATGTGGACCTCTCATTCATAGACTCCATCAATCTGGAGGAACTTGAAAACTCTCTTGAATCCCACATCAACTCTGATCTCTACTGCTCCACCTTGGACAGTGTTGAGGAAAATGATCCAAACCCATCTGGAATCCCTTCTCCTTCTCCTAACTTGTCTAGCTCTCAAATCAAGGCTGAAACTGATCTAAAACCACTTCCTTCACACCTCAAGTATGCATTCCTTTTCCATAATCCCTCCTACCCTGTCATTATCTCTGCTTCACTTTCTGAAACTGAGGAGTCCCAACTTCTTCAAGTGTTAGAAGAAGAAAAAAATGCCTTAGGTTGGACCCTAGAGGATATTCCAGGAATCAACCCTGCCCTTTGCATGCATCACATCCATCTAGAGGAATCATCCAAACCAATTAGGCAACCTCAAAGAAGACTCAATCCACTCATACTTGAGGTAGTTAGGGAAGAGATTACCAAGCTTCTTCAAGCTGGTATTATCTACCCAATTTCTGATAGTGAATGGGTTAGTCCAATTCAAGTCGTTCCTAAGAAGGGCGGGATAACAGTTGTCACAAATGAACATGGAGAAGTGGTCACAACTCGAGTGAAAAAAAATGGCGTGTGTGCATCGATTATCGCAAATTGAATGCTGAAACACGAAAAGATCACTACCCACTTCCTTTCCTTGACCAAATGCTTGAGAGATTGGCCGGAAAGTCACACTATTGCTTTCTTGATGGTTACACCGGCTACTTACAAATTCCAATCGCACCTCAAGACCAAGAAAAGACCACATTCACTTGCCCCTTTGGAACCTATGCCTATAGGCGAATGCCTTTTGGCCTTTGTAATGCTCCTGCAACATTCCAGCGGTGTATGATGAGTATCTTTTCTGAATTCATTGAGAATTGCATGGAGGTCTTCATGGATGACTTTACCATTTATGGCGAGTCATTTGAATCTTGCTTACATTCACTCTCTTTGGTCCTTCAAAAGTGTGTCAAGTGCAACCTTGTGCTGAATTTTGAAAAATGTCACTTCATGGTTTCAAATGGGATTGTTCTAGGGCACATAATTTCTCAAGAGGGTATCCAAGTTGATCCAGCCAAAATTGAGGTGATCCAATCACTTCCGGAACCCAAATCAGTTCGAGACATTCGGTCCTTCCTTGGTCATGCCGGTTTCTATCGGCGATTCATTCAGAACTTCAGCAAGATTTCCCTCCCACTCACTCGTTTACTTCAAAATGATGTCACATTCAATTTTGATGAGGCTTGAAAGAGAGCCTTCATTGAACTCAAATCTGCTCTCACATCTACTCCAATAATCCAACCCCCAGATTGGTCCTTACCATTTGAATTGATGTGTGATGCTTCTCATAGGGCCGTTGGGGCTGTTCTTGGTCAATGAAGAGAAAACGTTCCTCATGTCATCTTTTATGCCTCAAAAACATTGGACGAAACTCAATCACACTACACTGTGACTGAAAAAGAACTTTTAGCTGTGGTTTTTGCCTTGGATAAATTTCGGCCCTATCTCTTAGGTGCCAAAATCATCATCTTCACGGACCACTCAACATTAAAGTTCTTACTTAAGAAAAGTGATTCCAAACCAAGGCTAATAAGATGGATTTTAATGCTCCACGAGTTTGACCTCATGATAAAAGATAAACCTGGAAAAGAAAACCCTGTAGCTGATCACCTGAGTAGAATTTCTAATTCTTCTCATTATGAAATAATTGATCCTGAATTTCCAATTGAACACCTCTCATCTCTCACTCCAAAGTTACCATGGTATGCCCCAATTGTCAATTACTTGGTTTCCGGTGTTTTCCCTAAATATTTTTCAAAAGAACAAAAAGAAAAGATGAAAAGTGATTCAAAGCATTATTTTTGGGAAGATAATAAACTTTGGAAAACTGGGGCTGACATGGTAATTAGGAGATGTGTTGATGAAACTGAACAATCCTCCATCTTGGAATTCTGCCACTCAATGCCTGGAGGTGGCCACTTTGGACCACAAAGGACTTCTCGAAAGGTCCTAGATTCTGGATTCTTTTGGCCTTCACTCTTCAAGGACTCACACGAGTTCTGTCAATCATGTCACACATTCCAATAGTTTGGCACAATTTCCAAAAGAAACGAAATGCCTCAAAAGCCATTAATCTTCTGTGAGCTTTTCGATGTTTGGGGAATCGATTTCATGGGACCATTTCCCCCTTCCAATGGATCCTCATACATTCTTCTTGCGGTCGATTATGTTTCTAGGTGGGTCGAGGCCAAACCCACTAGGAAAGATGATGCTCAAACTGTGAGTGAGTTCCTCAAAACCCATATCTTCCATCAATTCGGAACACCACGTGCTTTGATAAGTGACTTAGGAACTCATTTCTGTAATAGAACCATGGAGTCACTTTTGAAAAAGAATGGGGTTGTACATAAAACATCCACTTCATATCACCCTCAAAAAAATGGAATGGCTGAACTTTCTAACAGTGAAGTGAAAAGAGTGCTTGAAAGAATTGTTAAGCCCACAAGAAAAGACTGGCCCGATAGACTTGGTGAAGCACTTTGGGCTTATCGAACAGCCTATAAGACACCCATTGGGATGTCTCCATTTAGGCTAGTTTTTGGTAAAGCCTCTCATTTACCAGTTGAAATCCAACATAATTCATTTTGGGCTGTCAAAACATGTAATTTTGATTGTGAAAAATCTGGTGAAGAAAGATTGTTGTAGTTGACTGAATTGGAGGAGCTTCGACTCGATTCGTATGAGAACTCCATTCTCTACAAAGAAAAGGCAAAGTCACTCCATGACAAGAACATTCTTCGAAAGGTATTTCAGGAAGGTGAAAATGTAATGCTCTTCAATTCTCGATTTCGACTTCACCCAGGTAAGCTTAATTCTCGTTGGGAAGGTCCTTTTGTTATTACTAACGTTTACCCATTTGGTGCAGTGCAAGTCCAAGACCCTTCTTCAAAAAGAACATTCACGGTAAATGGACACCGGTTAAAGCATCACCATGAGAGGTCTCACAATCCAGGAACCACGTCGACTTCCATCGAAACCCCATCCACTTCAATAGAACCACCACTGGATGGAGACCCGCCAAATCCAAACCAGGGGGCACCTCTTTCCCTTTAACTCTATCTCTCCTCAATCTCTCTTCCCTCTCTTCTTCTCTCTATTTCTTCTTCTTCATCTCTCCCTCTCTTTTTTTAACAACATTCTTCCACAACTTTTTTTCTATTTTCACTTTTGTGTGGATGTGTCATTAAAAATAAAAAAAATTAAAAAAAAATAATTAAAAAAAATGAAAATTGAAAAAAAGGGGTGTCATAATTACTCATCATCCAATATTGAAATTCTGGCCAACCATTTTGGGGAGTCAAAAGGCTTGTTTTAAACTCAAATATATTGAATTTTTATCTCAAACTTGGGTAAAAAATTTTGTGTAAATAACAAACATTTTGAATGAACAATTATTGGTGGAAAATGATTCTCCCCTACTGTGAGGAATAACATTAGCCTTCATGCCAAGGTCATCTATGGCCATCTTTTTCATTGTGTTTCTTCACCACTGATTGTGAGTCTTGAGTTTGTGGACCTTCGAGCTGAATTTCCATCTTTTGTGTGCATTAATATGATAGAGGCATTTTCTAAGCCACATGAGAATCAGAATAGCCAAATAGCCTCCCGTTACCCTTACATTGATCCTACTTTTGAAAGACCCTTTGAGCCTATGAAACCCTTTCTTTTGATAGCCACATTACAAGCCTAATACCTTGTCCCACCCAACATCTTCATGGATTTTCATTGTTCAATTTATTGAAATTTAAGTGTGGGGGAATAGACTTCATTTTTGGGCGTACTTTCATTGATTTCCAATGTGTCATCATATGCTTGAGGGCAAGCTTCCATTAAAGTGTGGCGGAGAGGTTGTAATTATGTGAGCTTTGGGGTGTATATGTGTAATTGTCATTTTTACAAAAGTCATTGAAAAGTGTTAAAAAAAATGAAAAAAAATTATATAAAAAAAATGAAAAAAATTAAAAAAAGGAATGGGTTGTGTCTTGGGTGGGTCAAAAATCATTCATCATCAACTTTTGATCGTGTTATAAATTAGTTACATGTGGAGATCAAGCATGGGTTGGGAGATGACTGTGAGACTTGTTTCAAGCACAACTTTCAAAAAAAAGAGCAAAAAAAGAAGAAAAAAAGAACAGTTGAATCATCTTGTATTGTGCCATTATTGGAAGTCTTCCATGTTGTACATATTCCATCATCTCAACCTATTCCATTTTCCATCTCCCTCACTTTTCATTCATCACACATTCATTCCCTTGTAAATATGTGTTTCTATTTCCTTTCAAATCAAATTTCAAAAAAAATGTGCATTGATTTTTCCATGTTGGTGTTTTTAACCCCTCTTTTCCTTTGGACATTATATACCTACCGTCCCATAGCCACTGAAAAACCCCTTAAAAGACCTCTTGATTATTGTACACATTAGATTTGGGAATGGAAGCTGAGAGCTCTTACAAACTCTTGATTTTCACTTTTTGTTGGTGAATGAGTGAACCTCCTAAAATACATTTTTATCATCTTGAGAGGAGTATGTTTTGAGTGCCTACATTTTCCAATTCAAACCTTGAACATGAAAAAATGAATTATTTATGATGCATTATTGTGAACCAAATTTGTGATGGAATTCAATATGGATGAGTAAAATAGTCTAAACTTCCCCTGATTGGAGAAAACAAAATTTTAATATTTGTTGGTGAGTGAAAATGATTTTGTCATGTTTTTTTTATTTGTTGCACATGAGGACACGTGCAAATCTAATTGTGGGGGAGTTGATGTAATTAATATTTTCAGGACTTATTATATTCCCCCTTTACTTATTTTATATGAAATGTGCATAATTTGTGTGAAATATTAATGTTTTAATATTAAGTATAATATTTGAGCATTTTTAGAAGTAGTCAAATTGAGTCAGTTTAATGTTTTAATTATAACTATCACTATACTGATCCAAATTGTGTGGTTCTTGTTTTTTAGGATTCTCCTTTCAATATACAACATTTCATTAGAAGGAACCAGGATCCAATTCTGCCATTTGAAGGGTCATATGGTCCTAACAAACAAGACCAAAGAATCTGTGAACAAACTTGACCATCCTTGAAGATTGATTTACTGGGTTCAATCAAGAAGTCCAAAAATCTTAAATCTCCACCATAATTCGGGGGACACTACATTTCATCTTTGATAAAAATTTCATGGCCCAAATCCAAGTACAAGGGGCCCAAATAAATCTTTGATGTCCAGCCCACCATTCTGGCCGAGAATTAACATCGGTATAGTATGCATGACATATCTCCTGATGTAAGCATCCAATCTATCTGAGATTTTGCAGTGTGAAAGAGGAGATATATATGGACGACTGTTTTGAAGAAACAATTCAGATTTGAAGGCATATTCATATTCAAAAACCCTTTCACATTATGGACTTCCAAAAGACTCGATTGAAATGGACAGTTTAAGTTTGTTTAATCAACCGGCCATAACTTTTAATACTTAAGTCCAAATGACTCCAAATGTTGAGAGTAGTCGTAAAACGTTATTGTCTACAACTCTGAAGAAGGAGATATTTGAATATTCGGCTGTCTGAATAGCTCAATTGGCGATGAAAGCGGAGGGACAGATTGGGAATGCCAACAGTCCACTCCTTGGGCTATAAATACTCTCTCCTTCTCTCCTTGAGAGGGGTTGGAATTTCAGAAGAGAGGAGATCATATTGGCACGACCAAAGCATTGCCAAAGGCTTGGGAGGACCTTCCATACTCAAGTTTACACATGAGGGACCTTTCCTCCTCTCTTTCTTTTCACTTACTTTTGTGTTCTTCATTTTTGTAATTTTGTAAGTCCATTATTTTGTAATTCTGTTTTAATGAAAGTTTCTTCTTCAATATATCTTATTCTCCTCCACCTTCTGTATTATAATATTCATGGTCTTAAAATAGTTTGAATCATTTTAAATTATAGTACCTTATCTTGCTTCCTCATTCAATCGAAATTCCTTTTTTGATTCTCAAAATATTTCGTGTGTGTGTTCGGCACACTACTCTTATCTTGTCCCTTTCTTTTTCTTCTCTTTATAATTCATCACCATAAACATATATTAACAGATTAATAAACATCATAATGGCTGAGTAAATCTCTCATTGGGGTGAGTTATAATTTAGGTATGTTAAGTGATTGAGAGCTTCTGCTCGATGAATATTCTTTGAATTAACATTGTGTATGTTGGACTTAACATGTCATGGATTAATGACTTGTTTTGTTTAACATGTGGTTTCCATGGATTATTGGAACCATAAATACACAACCATAAATAAGATCTGATTGATATTATAACCTTAAGTTAAGTTAAGTCTTGGTTTAAAGCCTTAACACTTAAGAATTCTAATCAACATCATCTTGTGTCATGGGTGTTAATTTAAATGCAATATAAAGCAAAGCTCAAGGATATCACAAGCTTAACTAACCTAATGATGAACTCACCCCAATATTTATCAACTTGTTAAATTAAACATAATTCATTAAACATTTCAATTAAGCTCTGCAAACAAACCCCCCCAATCAAAATACAATCATCTAAAAACAAACTACTACTACAAAGTATCATCGCCGAGGATTCGACCCGAGTGCTGCTATACACATTAGCAGAGCACCGGAACCTTGACCGGTCGATAGGCGACAATCGGCCGTGCGTTTCAGCCCCTCCACTCTCTTATAAAAGAGAATCTCTCCTTATTTTTTAGTCACACCTCAAACCCATTTTATCATCCAAACCCTGCCAATTTATCTTTAAAAATTCCATCGCTTCACCTGAGAGGCCATAAATTGGACAGAAATCCAACCTAAGGAGTAATTTTTTTCAAAACAAAAGGATACACTCGAAGAAAAGGTAATTGGTATACTAACTCTTTCGAAGTACCTTTCTTCATCTACTTAATTTATCTATTTTGTTTCAATAACATAGTAATAGATGTATAATATAATATATTCTTATATTTATTATTATTATGGAATTACCATATTATCCTTTTACCTATCTCGGGAACATCAATATCACCATGCATGCGTACGCACAGATTACCATCTCCTTGCCGTTGTGAAAACTATTTTTCATCTATAATTTGTTTTGATGGATAAAATGTTGAATATAATGGATTTAAATAATTAATATGTTAGGAGAATGATTCTTTATAATTAATAAACCATTAAATTCCATACCATTTAACCATTAAGGGAATGATATCGTCTCTTGTGTGTATGTATGACTTATCATCTCCACAATGAGATGAGATTCATCCTCCACTATAATGATTTAATAATGATTAAAATTGTATATAATAAATAAGTATGTGAGCTGAGTTAGACCCTCGATCCTTTGATTCCTCTCCCTTGTAGGCGACGATGGCGGCCTACACGCCGGCTCCTCCCCCCATAGTGGGGGAGGGGGAATCTCCATCCCATAGGAGAGCAAGGATCCATGAAACATTCTCCAATCTGGAGTTTCTTCCACCTTTCCAAAAAAGATTCTACAAACCCTAAGGGTCCATATCTGGTTAATGGGGTGACGAATCTTCTCCTTTCTTCATTTGAGATTACAGAATCTTCCAGCTTGTCGAATCTCACCCTTGTGGCTCAGTTCAAGAACAAGAGGCCTTCTGTGGATGACTACGATCGATTCGTTTTCGGTTCATGGGATCTCCAAGAACGAGTGGTGGTTGGCTTGCTTAACAGTTAACAAATTATGATTCAATTTGAGATAGTGGAAGATCTCATTCATACGTCGTAAAGGGCTCCTTTCTACTGCAAGGGTTCTCACTTTCTGCTTCTTTGTTGGTCCTTCGACCATTATATGAACTGCGACTCACCATCAATCGTGGTTTGGGTTTGTTTTTCTAAACATCCCTTTCCGTTTTAGAACCCTTCTATTATTTGAATACTGGGCAACATGATAGGTCAATTTCTATGTTCTGATAGTCGTACAGAGGTGGTTTTCTATCCTGTGAACCCCCAGCTGTGTGTGTTGAAATTGATGTGTCTCGTAGTCCTTTTGACTTTGTTTGGATAACGATTGGTGAAGAGTATCATTATCGACAGTGAGTTGTTTAGGAATATTAGACCAAGTTTTGTGATTCTTGTAGGAGGCTGGAATATTCGGCTGAGGTATGACAAAGTGGACATCCTCCACGGTTGAGGGAGATCTGTCATATTGGGAAATCTGCTCCTATGAGCACGACTGATGATACTCGTTTGGAGACAGGCTTAGTGATGGGTCCATATCTGAGGTCGATTGGGCCTATTGATAGAGGGAGGTGCTCTGGTGGGTCTAGTTCGTCTTTGGATGGTAATCCAACTGGGTCTCATAAGGATCCTTTTGAGGGAAGTCATGATTTTTGAGCATCAGGTGGTAAGCATAAGTCTATCCTGAAGGTTTCTAAGAGTTTTCACAGGTTAAGGCAGGAGGATGGAGATTCCACTAGCTCCTTCGTTACTGATAGTGTAGGGAATGTTGGGGATGGGAGGGTTTTTATTTCAGCAGAAGTGGTTATCTCCGCTGGTGCGAATGAGTCTAGAGGGTTGGATCCTTTGGATCCTCCTTTTATTTCATTGAGTAACATGTTTGATGGAATTTCTGATGGTTTTATGGATGAGGGTCTTTAGTAGGATAGTCTTATAGGAGGGGATGTTGGTGAGGAGGGTCCGAAGAGACAGCATGTTGAAGGTTCAGAAAATGAACCTGTTATGGTTAGAGAGGAGGCTTGGGAGGTTCAACAGGTTGGCGACAAGGGGGCATGATCTTGTTGGTTTAACTATGTAAGAAAACCACAAATTGGTTAGGATCTTCACATTGGAGGAAACATATATGAGACCAGGTCTTCAAGCTGCTGGTGGTGTAAAGGAGGCACACGCGGTTGCTGTGGAAAATGTGATTATATAGGGTGAACACCTGCATTTGATGGAGAATAAAACTCCAGATCAACGGATGGGGAAAAACGTACAGAGTCCTGTTACGGGTTTGGGGAGAAATCCGGTAAAAGAAGGTAGATTTCTGGGGGAGGAAATGAAAATTCGAGTGGCCCAGTCGGTCGTTCTTTCAGCGATGTTGTTCAAAATAGGAATCAGAAATTGGCTACAGTTGACGGGCCTTTTTCTGGTACACCAAGCAGACGGCTAGGGAGAGATTATTCATGCCTTCCATAGCTGATGCAGACTAGATTTTCTTCTATGAGGGATTTTGATGTGACAGTGTCTTTTAAGAAGGGTAGCGTGGTCAAGAGGACATCAGCCGACAAATCAGTACTGGATCATCTTATGAGTCGGGTTCAAAGTGAATGTTACTCTAGGTCACCAGAATGGGAATCAGCTACGGCTATCGGAGAAGATGAATCTATCATGGGATGCAGAGATGATTATGGTTATTATGATGTGTAATTATTTGTTGGTTGAGTTGTCTAAATGTTTGTTTCCCTTGTTTGAGTTTGTGTTTGTAATTTTGGGCACCAGAATCCCATAAACCGGCTTTTGAAAATAAAAAAAAATATTTGTAGGCAATAAATAATTATGAAAAAATGATATAAAAATTATTTTGTAATAATATATATATATACATATATATATATATATATTTCAAATTCTGGATTCCATTCAATACAATAAGAAATCATAAACAACGTTCTTTCATACATATGACATATCGTCTCCATTAACGATGTATTCCATTTCATTTATATATATTATCTATATTTTTTATACTGAAAATATATGATATATAATTTTTTAAAATTCTTTATGTATGTAAATCATGATCTATCTAATAATATCAAGAATAAATAGTCAATACGCATATGATAAGCAATTCTATTATCTCCTGAAATTTTTTTTTAACCAATGAATTTTAAATTAATAGGTAATATAATATAATAAATGAATCATATATGATAATATAAATATTATAATGATTCTGTTAAAAGTTAATAATATTTCTTAAACCAATATACAGATCATTCATACACCTATAGAAGAAATATGTACCATGATAAGGGTTAATTTCCCACCCCATTATTATCCGAGATTGTTTATATGCAAGTTTTTACTATGGTTTATTTATCATCCATATGCATCTTTTTGAAAATAATTTCATAAAATGCATTATTATTTTCCAATGAATTTTTAAATTCATTTAAACCAATTTTTACTTTTTACTACATGGTTTGAAAGGAATCATTATTTCATTATCCAAATGAGGTAATTTTGGACTTTTTTAGTAAATGTACGAGAAGAATGTTTTTTAAATAATATGACACAAACATATTTATATGTTTCATGATGCCTTATTTCCATGAATCTTCTTTTATATGTTTTCATGGTCATCTTCTAAGAATTTGTTTTTTTTGTTAAAATTATGTTTTGTTTTATGAAAATTGAATGTTTTTGAAGAAGATGAGATATTTTCTTAAAGAATCAAATTCAAGTATTTTTTAAAAATTATTTTAAATCTGAGATTAGATATATTAATTAAGATATATTTTATGTATACTATCCCTATTATTTAAAAAGAATGATTATGTTTTTTTCTTATTTATGAAATAAATTTTTTTCCAAGAATATTATATAATGTAATGATGTTTACGAAACCTATTTTATTCCATGGGTAATGATATGTTAAATGATTTATGTTCTCGTGACACAAATATTTATTGTTTTTATTTTGTGAATGGTGGGACCTATATCTCCCTTTAATTAATTGGGTAAGTATTACTCATGAGGTATATATGTTATGCATCAACCTTATTTCATGTTAACAATTATATCCATGGACTTGGTTTTGAAGACCATAATTGTATGAGTGGACATAGTTTTTATTTTTAGGTGTTTAAGTGATGGCCTGATTTCATGTCCTTATTAAATGAGTAAAAAATTCTCTATTTATACATGTAAAAAAATTTACAAGTTTATGTGTATGAAAAAATTTCCTATCTTATATTAATATTATGATCTCATGGATTATGTTCTTTGATTTCCTTATTATTAAAGTCTTATAGACTGGAAATATTTATTCTCTATTTTTTGATATATGGGTTATGTTTTTATACTTTCATTCTCATGTTGTCATATTATTATTCTAATGATATGCCATTAAATTTTCTTTTTCTACCCTTACATATCATCTAATATCACCCCCTTTTATGTTTTCATTTCCTTGGCATATAAATAAAGGTTTTAGGATGGATTATTAAAGGATAAGTACATTATAAGAGATGTTGAAGATCTCTCATTAAATTAGAATAATGGTTTCCATGTTTTCAATGTCACTAAACTAATACTATATCGGGGAAATTGTTTGTGTAATGTTTTATGTATTCTGAATGTTTTTTGTAATGTCCATGTATATCAATATTGAGTCTTTACAGTTATAGTTAATGGGAATGATTAGTTAAATTTTTGAAACTAGGACGTCAAAACATTAGTGAGTTCCATAGAGGTAGTTCTAAGGATATGTCTAGTTATTTCCTATAGATAAGTCTACGTTTAGGTTACAATCCATTATTTTTTATGATAATAATGAATAAAATTGTTTTAATCTAAATATATCATATATTGAAATATTACAAGTAATTTACCTTCTTTATGTGTTTTTTCATCTCTGGTATATATTTCTCACAATTTTCTTTTTGGTCATAGTGAATATCCTGAACTAGATAGATCAAAGTTAACCTTCATTTTTTTAGATGTGGAATATATGAGAGTTTTGAAAATTGATTTCATAAGTGGAAATATCATAATGATAATCATGAAGGTTGTATGAGTATTGACTATATTTCTCAGGATACAGATATTTTAAACAACATTTGAATAGTATGGGAAGATCTAGAAATTTGTTTTTAAAAATAAACCAAAAAATCATGGTATTATTACGGTTGAGTAACCATAATAAATAATTCATATTTTAGGAAAGACTAAGATAATGGATCATATTTAATGGTTTAAGAATAATGTTGGATGACTGAGATGTACATGTTTTGGAATTCAAATAATATGTTTTGTGAATCAATAAAAATATATGTGTTTTGGGGAAAATATTTTCATTAAGGATTAGAATGCGTATGTTGAATTGTTCTAAAGGCCAAGAAAAGTTATTCAAGTGTATGTTGATATATTTATAAAACACATGATTATTGGAGGTATAACCCTTAATATGTCCAGTATGTTATTATAATGATATTTGGATTAAGATATGATGGATATGAATATTTAAATTGAATGATACTAGTTTCTTGGGAACTAATTATGGATTGGTGATCAAGAGAGTTATGCTATCATGGAAGGAGTATATAATTATTTGGAAATTAAGGTATATATATAATAATCACTAGAATAATGAAACATGCATGTTTTCAATAAGGATAAATGGTAATTAAGGTTAATTATAAAACTCTAGAGAATACATACTGAAGGTGTTCACATGTTTGCAATGTGACCAATAAGAGATACCTCATGATATTAAAAGGAAAATATTTATTTGATTTAGTTTACATCATTTTAAAGTTTATGATTTTTAGATTTTTGAAGGGTTGTAAGGTTATCAATTTATGGAAAGTGTAAGTTAAACATCGGAAGAAGTTTCTTAGAATAAAGTATTATCTCATGATAGGGGGACTTATTAATAGTTGATTACTTGTTCTAACTTTTTGTTCTGACAATGATAAATGGATTTACCTATTAATATTTCTAGGGATCACACAATACACTAATGATTTAGGAATGAAAAATTTAACATCATTTGTTTGAATAATATCGAAATAGAAATTGTTTCAAGTCATGACCAATGGTAATATTTTATCGAAATCAAGTAAGTATATCTTCTCTTGAAAATTATTCATCAATTGGAAAAATGGATTGTGATGTAAAATGGGAATTATTATAATCATTTATGATGATATAAATTACATCATTAATTATTATTTTTGTTTTTTGTTTTTTTATTGTTAACCTTCCTTGGATATACCGCTTTCTTGTGATCAAAGATCATTATCAATCTCTAGGATTATTTATGGTTTTC
The DNA here is from genome assembly GCA_963277665.1 of Viscum album. Taxonomy (NCBI): domain Eukaryota; kingdom Viridiplantae; phylum Streptophyta; class Magnoliopsida; order Santalales; family Viscaceae; genus Viscum; species Viscum album. The sequence goes on along the minus strand of OY728123.1, from coordinate 1,037,600,479 downwards.
CTCCATCCCAAAATCATCACCTATACTCACCGATGTAGAGACCTAGTTAATAATTAATTTGGGATAATGTTGTTTTCCAACTACAACTTTTTAAAAGGAATGTTTTGTCATTTTTATTATCATATGGGTTTTTGTGAAAGAAACTTTCGAGTATTAATCCTTCTATAATCTAGACTACTTTCGAGGGGGAAATTCATTTTAGGGGGGGGGGGGGTAGAATGTATTACCACAAAATTATTATGAGATAGATTTTTCTAATATCATTATTTTTATTGTTGAATGGTTCAAAAAAAAATCATGTGTAAACACAACACCATATATATCTTGAAGTATATACCACACATTGCTTGGCTTGTGTTACACACAATTTAATTTTCTATCGATATAATTCATTTCACAGAAGACCGAGTTTAATCGAACAACTAAATATTAGTATATAACCTTATAAAATAACCATTATAATGGTGGAGAAGATCAATATTAACATCATTTTGAAAATAATATTTAAATATGTATATATAATTAATTATAAATGAAAATAAATACATTTTATAAATAAAATGAAAATGAATTTTTGAAAAATTATTTTAAATGAATATAAGTGAGTTTGTAAAATCACCCATTAGTATAAATATATATATGTTTAATATATTCAATATATTGTTTAAAATTTATCTTATATGTTTTATAGATATGATATAAGAACAAATTCAATTTTTTTGATAAAAGAAATATTTTTCATAAAAATGTAGTTTTCCCCCTTTTAATGGAGAAACCATTTTAAATATAGTTTTAACACCTTTTTTCCATTTTATTTGAAAAAAATATCTTCTTCTATTTAATTAGGATATAAAAATGTACTTTTCAAGAATTTTTGATATTTTTTCTCACAAGATTCATGTTATGTTGAATAGTAAATATATAATAAATTTTAATTGAAAAAAACCTTTTTCATCAAAATAATTTATATGGTTAAGTTATATTATTTAATTGTTTAAAATTTTAAATAACTTATATTTTGATAATTAAATATAATTTATGTCATTGGTAATGATATTAAATTGAATTTTGAAGTAAAAATGTTTCAATATATTGTTATTTCATAACATTTAAAACATGCTATCGCATTTGGACAACATGATTAATATCAAATTTATTAATGAAACTACTATGATTTGAATTTTGAAAAATGGAGTAAAAATTCGGAAGAGGTGAGTCCAAAAAATGTAAATATGTTCCTTTTTTTATATTATTAATAGTAAATATGAAATTATTATTTATCATGGTTAATGGAAAATCATGAAATTTTAGTAAGAATATAATATGATAAGAACAATAAAATTACCCAAACACATGCCGAAATATTAATGGATGTGTAACCATCGACCTGAAATGACTAAGTAACTGAATTAACTAATTTAATCTAATTTATACCTTGAAATTGATACAAATATTATTAAAATAATATTAAGTGACATGCAAGTGACAAAATGCAACCCTCTAATTTCTTAAAAGTATAATAATTTTAATATATTGACAAATATGATATAACTTGAATAATAAATTATCTCTATAAATATAATAAAATTATCTACATCATTTTCATATATTTATAATTTTTAGAGATTAAATAATTACCATAAATACTGAGACAATAGTGAAATAGAAATTATTTTATGAATAGAAATATCAAATATATAATATGAAAAATATTAAAATTAAAAAAATGGAATTAATTATTGTACTCCATGAATTTTATTTGTGAATATGATAAATTATATGTCTATTAAATGGTTTATGTTCAATGTTATTTTTCTATTTGGATTTTTTTGAATACAATAAAATGTACAGTGTCAAAATTGATAGTATTGATATTTTATAAAAATAATAAAAATATTTAAAAATCATAAGAGTATTTAAAAATTACAATGTGACTATAATACTTTTTAAATGTTCATAAGCATTCAATTTATGGGTTATCAAACACATATTGGTAAAATTTATACCCTCTTCATATTTAAATTTTTTTATCGAAATTATAATTAATATATATTAATTAAGGGTAAACCAGATATATAAGGTTTAAAATAAAATCAATTCATGTCCATAAATTATTTGGTATGAATATTTACAACTATAATCATTTTATCTTCAACATAACACAATTTTGAGTCATTTTGAGTTAAAATTTAATTTAAATATTATTAATAGTTTTGGAGCTTCCTAAAGTGCCCATTCCCTCTATTATAAAAGGGAACCTCACATACTCTTTCATTCACACCACTAAATCACTTTAGGTCGGCTGAAACCTAGCCATTATTCCTCCTAAACTCCTAATATTCATATTAGAGATCATTCTTTGGGCAGAAAGCAAACCTACGGATTCCTTTTGTGAAAATCAAAATGTAACACTCGAAAAAGATATAATTGTTTTACAATCTATTTCAAAGTTATTTTCCTATTCTAATTCCATTTTATAAATTTATTCCATGATAAAGTAATAAATATAGAATCTAATATATTCTTAGATATTTTTATGATTATGGTACAACAATATTTATCTATTTGAACATCCAATAAATAACAATACGACCATGCGTGAAGACATACGACTTACCATCTCCATGACGCGGTATAATTTTTTTTTTCAGATATACAGTATTTTAATGAATATAAGGATTAATATAAAGGATATAAATAATAAATTTGAAATTAAAATTATAATTTATAATTAATATACCATCGAATTCCATATCATTTAACCATTAATGGAAGGATATCATTTCTCGTTTGTACGTACAACATACCATTTCCAAAACACGATGAGATTCATCCACCACTACACCAATTTAACAATGATTATGAAATTTAAATAAAATGAATAACTTTAAAATATATTTCATAATAATTTTATTTAATTAATATGTATATATATATACAAATATGTCATTTATTTGTTTCCATTCAATACAATAAGAAAATGGAAGCAACTTTCATGCATATGTATTACCTACCATCTCCATGAAAGGTTTATTCCATTCTACTTACCTATCTAGTATATATATTTATATACTGAATATATATGATATATAAAACATTTTTTAAATTTTATAAGTAAGTAAATAATGATATAAGTAATAAGAAAAAGAATAAAATATCACAACACATACGATGAACAACGATATTATTATCCAAAACATTGCTTTTAACATTGTTTTATTAAATGAAAAGGTAATATAAGGTCATAAATGAATCATATATGATATCATAAATATTGTTATGATTCTTTTACAAGTTTATAATATTTCAAATACTACTATACAAGAGTTTTGGAGAGATATGGATGAATTTGGACATAAGGTAAGAGATAATTTCTCAATCTCATTATTATCCCAGATTGTTTATATAAATGAATTCGCTCGAGTATATTTATTTTCCATTTCCATGTTATCTAAAAATTATTTCATAGAATTTTATTGTATTCTCATATGAATTTTTAAATTAATTTTTAAACATTTTTTATTTTTACTACATGGTTTGAAATGAATCTTTCTTTTGTTTTCTTAACGAGGTACTTTTTAACATTTCTGGATAAAGTATGAGAAGAATGATTGTTTTTCTAGTATAGAATGAATTAATTTATACTCATTTATGATTCCTTATTTTGATAAATAATCCTTTAATATTTATCTTGGTTATATTTAATGAAATTATCTTCATTTAATATATATATTTATTTTAAGAAAATAAAACATTTTTTGAAGATGAAATGATATTTTCCCCAAGAATCCATATCAATTATTTTATTGATATTAATTTCCTTCTAATATTACATTACTTAATAAGGATATTTTTCAAGTATAATATCCCTATATTCCAATGGTTTTATTTTGTAAATTCTATTTATTAAATCAAATTGTTTTTCCTAGATTATGTAATGATAGAGTGATGTTTAATAAACCAAACTCACTCCTTAGTTAATGATATGTTGAATGATTTGTGTTATTATGGGTGAAAAATTTATGGTTTTCATTATGTTATGGGTGTGACCTATATCATTTAACAATTCATCTAGTATGGATGAATCATGAGGTATATATATGTTATGTGATAACACGATTTCATGTTCACAATTCTAAATGTGGACCTGTTTTCATGGCCATAATTTTTTCAATGGACCTAGTTTCCATGTACATATGTTTATGAAAGGGAATAATTTCATTCCCTTAATTTAATGAGTCAACCTATTACTATTCATACATTTTCACAATGTTACAAGTTTATGTGTAGGAAAAAATAACATTCCTTATCTGAATGTAATGACCTCATGGATTATGTTCTTTGATTTCACTAGGGTTCATGTCTTATATACTGTAAATATTTATTAAATTATTTTTTATAAGAATGGTATGATCTTAAATTTTCACGATGGTGTTATCATACCATTATTCTAATGATATTCATAAATATTTTCTTTTTTTATTCCCATACTGAGCATCTCAACTCACCACTTTTTATGTTTCCTTTTCCTAAGGTTATATAGAACATTTTTACACAGGGGTACGAAAGGGGAAGATAATTATGTAATATGATGAAGACATTTCACCAAATTAGATGAATGTGTTCCAAGTTTCAAAAGGAACTAAACTAATACGGTCATCAGGAGTGTTCTTGTTTAATTTTTTAAGAATTCTGCTAATTGGATGTAATGTCCATTACGTCAACCATGGGTATTTATAGCCATATCATTAAGGATGCTGATGTAATCAACCCCACTACCACAATTTCTTTTGGGGAAATTCAACATTCTCATTTTGGGTCTTTCATGTTCCAAGCTAGAGAGGGTTCCAAGGTGGATAAGGAGGCCAAAAACAATTGTATCTATTGGAACAAAACCAACTTCCTATAGTAGATATCTCAAAATTGTATATCCCTATCACTATGTACATACCATGGGATTAGAGAGTTTGGAAAATCCTGAGGTCAAGATAATCCGTATATGATATTTAGGAAATGATCCATGAAGATCATCTTGAGCTAGAAGGCTTTGGATTGGTCACTTCCCCCCATGTGGGTCGTTTCTCAAGAAGAACCTCATGAGGTGGCCATATATTTGGATGAAATAGACATAAAAATTCATTAATACAAGGGTATATTTTATTGGTTTAGCTGAGTCGAGAGCATAGTGGTGATCATGATTTGAAAAGATTAAACTAATTAAGATATATTAAATTATTTTATAAAAACTATTATTATTAATATTATCATGGCCCTGAACCCCAACTTTTGTTACCTATAAGATAATGGGGAGATTTCATAGCTAGATCCTTACTGGCATACACCGCAAGAGAAACCACAGTTGGGGAGAATATCCCTTTATATATGGAAGTCACTATGGGGGGCTACTTTTGAACAAGGGATCATATAGAGGTAGTCTTTTCCAATCATACTAAATCATTTTCTCCTCGGGTACAACATGTTGTTCCTTCAAGGGGATCATCCCCATGAAACACCATCTGATGCCGATAAGAAGCACAACAGACAAAAACACTTAAGTTTTGGATAATTGGTGAATATTTCATTCCATTATTTAGTTTCCAAATTATGTGTCTTAATTTCATGAACAACCATCATGCATATGAATGCTTTTATTTATGGCGAGTAATCAGACAACAGTTTCCCTGAGGGTCACACTGCCATCTTATTTAGAGATACAAGTGATACAACTGGTGTCTTTAGGTAAATTTTATATTGTACCCAAACTAAATGAGGCCATTGGTGGAATCCCAAGTTCCAAGGGGAAACACTTTGGGATCGAACTACATCTATCCTACTAGTAGGGGAGCTTTAAAAATTTGATTCTTTATTTGAGCTTACATATCATGTTTATAGGTAGATGACTGTGGTGACTCTACTAACAGTTGCAGAATTGGTTGGGAAACCATGAACAACTGAATACATCAGGTATATCCCTAACCCTTATATTTCATTCATTCTAGATCAAAAAAAAATTATTCCCCAATAGAGAGGGTGTCCTCATAGGTTCATGTTCCTACCCAGAATATTGACCTTGCACCCTTGTGAAGAATATCCCAAAAAGAGGGAGACATTCAAGTTCTTGAAGAATAAAAATAATTTGTCATATCAAGTTCAATGATGACCATTACTATGGGTAAAATATCATTGAGTGTCCTTTTACATATTTCTAACCAGCTTGATCATTAGTTTGCACCACAAATATCTCTAGATGTTCCCAAATATAATGTTCAAACAGATGATGCAAAACCCACTCCTTTTAGTGATGATGAAACCATGGTGGCTATGGATGTTAATGTCTTGATAGATTGAGGTCAGTTCTCCACCCTTACAACCATTAACATTTATTTTGGTATTTAGGTTTTAACTATTTCAGTCTTCTGATTGCAGAATTCCATCCACATATTTTTGCGACTACAACCGATGTTCGGATAATTCCACCTACTGATTCTATAAGCGAACTGACTAATGTGGGATCAATCGATGATGAGGTTTCTGAATAAAGTCCATGTGTAGTGGTGCTTATTCACACACACACACATAGAAATATATATATATATATATATATATATATATATCTTACCATTTTAGAGTGATTCTATGGAGGACTAGGAGGCTCTGGATGATCATCTCTTTTCCCACCATTAAATATGGACGAATTTATAGATATTGTTTTCTCATACCTCTGTGTTAACATACAGAAAAATTTTCCCAAATTATACCACTTGTTTTCTATTCTGTGGTATGGGGTGCTTGGCTATCATGTTATCCATGATATATTGAAGTAGTTAATTACTTACTAGGTCATGGATAGTACGCTCCAATATCATCTCTATACTACACAGCCCAAGGATCATCTTTCTATGGCCTAGGAGATCATTCTTAATGAATTTATTAATCATTATAGAATTTTTTGGATGATATAAGGTTAAATTTTCTATTTTAGTAACTTTGAAGAGTGTCTTCATCAAGAGTTGGAGTGTCCTAGCCAAGATCTCGAGCGACTAATGGATGAATTGTCTTACACTAACGAAGTGATTGGTGAAGGGAATAAAATAGTGTAGGATGATGAAAATCCAAAATTAGAAGTAGCTATGAAGCCAGAGAGACTATGGTCTAGTGTAGATGCTAAGGCTATAACCATATCTGAGATCCATTGAGCCATAGAGGATTTGGATAGAACACAATACAATTTTTGTGAGTATACTATGTAGGCTCTGTAAACATAAAATTTTATTTATAATGATATACTACAGGTTTTTATGCTCCTATGTTATCATTTAATGATATGAAACTTGTTTACCCTCTAATGCATATTTTTATCCTTTCCTACGATGTCAAGTAATCAGAATTTTCAATGAGATTTAAATGATAATATTTCTCATTGGACATGAATAATTTCATCACTGAATATCAATTTAAATTACCATTTAGGATAATCAAATTGTCATGATCATGTAATGATAAAAAAATTTCATGAGTTTAGGGACTCAGCAAGAATATTTTTGACTGTTTCTAGGGTTACATAGAAACTACTACAACCTTTGTGTATTTTCTATTATCGCCTTTTTTTCTTAAACCGAATTTGGTGTAGTCTTAGGAGGCACAAATTGAAATATTCTTAGGCCTACATATTTGGGTTTTTGACCAAACAATATATTTTCCTCTAATTTTTTTTCTTCATTGTTTCGTAGACCTTACAAGGAGTATGTTTAGAAAGCTAGATCTCAACTTTTTAATAGGGTTTTATTTGTAGGGTTTCAGCATGGGTTGTTTTATGACACCTTTTGTGTTATGTTTAGCATCTTAAAAAATAAACTAATATCACTATCTTTTTAATTCACATAACATTGACCTGAATTATAGGGTGAGTGCCCCAATATGGATTATTGGGTGAGAATTCATCTATAGTTTAAGTAAATAAATGAGGGATTTTTATTATGTTTATTTTTCTGATTGGTGAAATTGAGTCATTATATTTTGAAATATACATGGATTAAATGTGAAAATAATTTCCAACACAATATTGTGGGGGCTTACAGAGGTAAGAAAAGAATATCGTGGGGATATATTTTCATTTGGTTGATAATCCTTTTAATGAGAATCTTAGATAGATCCAACTAGGTAATATTTGGTATAGTCAAAAAATGGGTCTCGAGGAAATAGATCCTTCATATCTGATGTTCATGTAATTTTTGAAAATTTGGATTTATAAAGACCACAATGGTTGTCTTATCAAGGGAATGATGTCTAAAAATGACAAGGTAATCTATATATGATTTTTCCCTGAATAAGAAACCACTACTATATAGATTTTGATTCTTTAAAGGAGGGATGTAACATGGTTCAGTTTAATGTCATGAAATGGGGACACTATCAGTGATGTTTAGTGTCCTATACCAATGATGTTCAAGGGATACCATTTAAGGTAACTTATCTTTAATCAATGGAAAAATGAGATTTTATTTCAAGGAAATATATCCAATAATATTCCACCATCTTCAGGAATGAAATAGGAAGGTGTAAGTTATAATCTACGGAGTTTTGAAATCGAGTATTGAAGTGGGTTGTAAACATCATTGGGGTGAAAGTATGTTAGAAAATTCTATCATATGGAAAATAGTTTCATTAGATGATTGGACTTTTTTTATCAAAAATTTATAAAGAGACGACTGGGGAATATTGTGGATAATCAAACCAAAGTTTACTCATCAGGGTGACCCTATATTTTTAATAGTGGGAGAGGTTTATGGAGATTCAAAATTTATGGACACAGATTTTGTTATCTTAATGAAATGTTCCTGAAAATAAATGTAAGAATTCATGTAAAACCTTCCATGGAAAGAGTATAAATATTTCTGTAATTTAGGTCTAAGAATGTTCCCCGTGGTGGTAAGACTCATGCAGAGGGAAGGGGAATTATATTTTTTTCTGCTATTTCTAAACCCATTATTAGAGACTCAAACATCATTATGTATCATGAGAGGTTAGGAATGAATCCCTACATAGTTCTAGGAAGGCTCCCCCACATTGAAATAATATCTTGTGTGGGTGAGGGGAATTTTACTTTGGATATGAGATATTGAATGGGGTGCGGTGCTTATTAGATTATATTATACAAATTTATCATATGTATATAAGTGTTGGAAATTTTTTTTTGGGATAGGATCAGGATATAGGATCCATGAATCACTGTTATCCCATCAGTGTGAGAATCATGCTATACATAGTTCGGATATGTCTCCCCATTCATGTCACACATGTTAATAGTGAAATAGAATTTTAGACTTTTTACATGGATGGACCTAAGATTGGATATTTTTGTGTCACTATATACCCTTAAGAAGAAATGATCAATCCATGCATAGTTCTATAAAAAAAATGTGTCACGTGACATGGATGACATAAATGTTATTTAACGTCTAGTGATGTGGAAGTCATGAGGTCTTGCAATTTTGGGACATTAAACATAGAAAATATGTCATGGAAACTATGAGTAATAGGGGGATCATCAGGATAAGATGATATGACATACCTCAAACATGTGAGAGAAGAAAGAATAACCCATGATTTTAGGGATTCTCATATTAGGAGAAATGATATGGGGAAACATTCTGTTGGGGCTTAGGGAGTTAAAGAATCCTCTTTGGGTGGATTTTCTGTTGGTTGACATGAACCTTTTCTTGGAAAATTATATAGATCCAAATGGGTCATATTATGAATGAATAAGAAATTTTTTCCTCGGGACATTGACACCACCCATCACCAGTGGCCAAAGGAAGATGGTGAGGATCCAAAATCATCTGTGGAAAAGTGTATGATGATTTAACGTGATATTATCATGTATGTTAGAAACATTCAAAATGAAATTATAAATATTTTTTGAAATTACCTACATATATATGACTCGTATTTACGATAGATCAATTATATTTCCTCGATATATTCCTAAAAGAGGAACCCAAACTTCATATTTGTTGTATATAACTTTTTTTCATATATAAGTTGGGGACATTTATATTTTCTGATTGCACCATGGATCTGACTAGGAAAAAAGGCATAGGAGTCAATTTTTATGTCAATGAAATGAGAAGCAGGCCACACATAGTTATATAAAACCCATGAAATTTAATTCCTTGTGGTAAGGTCATGGGTCAACCGATGTGAATTATGATGGATGTTGTGGATCCATAAATTTTTACATCATGTAGTAAGGAAAATTGGTATTCCTTTTATTTTTTTGATTCCTGGTCCATGGAAACAGTAATGTTCATCAATATGCCTTTATCATATAGTGAATCCCCTTGTGATATTCATATTCCCATGTGAGATATGCTCTACATGAGAAATATGTGGCAGAAAAATATTATTCTACCATAGAAATTTGAAAAAATGGATGACATTAAAATTATAAATTTAATCTATCTTAAACAAGATAAAAAATCATGGAGTCCCCATGTATCTCATCATAGTGAGAATCAATCCATTTATAGTTCTTAAGATAAATCACAGTGTATTTCTATCTCATACACCAGTAGGAGGGTTTTTTCCTTTTTTATACATTTGTAATGCTGGACCTAGGATTTGAGATCCAAGTGTCACTATGTATCTTGTGTGGTCAAGAATCATGCCACACATAGTAGTCAGACCCCATGAAGTTTAACACCATAAGGCATGGAAGAGGGTTTACCAACCTGAATGATTGGGAATTCATCTATTGGAACTAGAACCAGATATCCTGGCATCACTATATATTATATTTGGAATTGAATCTGGAGACATATAGTTCTTAATACACTTCTTGACACAGATCTGACTCATCTGTTAGGAGTGAGCATTTTTTATGAAATATACACGTCAAAATGACCTTCATTAGATCCCCTATATTGATTTCTATTGTATTCTTGGGGAATTTCATGTATATCAAGACTGATCCCTGGATGGCAGGTTCGAACATCACTATATATTCTATAGGGTGAAAATCAATCCACACATTATTTTTGATGAAGATCTCCCCATGTTGTTCAGATCCATACACATGGAGGGGAATTTTTTTACAATTTTGGTGGTCATCATAGTAATTAGAATCTATGAGACAATACATATCTATTTTATGTAGAAATAATATCATATTTAGTTCTTTAATACAACATGGTAGATTATTGATTTTGGGCGCAATGTCTTATCAGGTGAGAACATTATATTTCAACATTGTTCAATTCATACAATAAGGATATTGGTGTCATGTTGTTTATTTTCTTACGAGAGATATGGTGTATCATGTAATTTATATCTTATGATCAGGATGATATAAATGTTAGGAAAATTTCAGATGGGCATAATATAAAATTTCTTGATTTTCTTATGTACCCATTGATTCCTAGAAAGAATACACATGTAATTCTTAATGAAAGTATCCCTCTGTAGGTTTGTCCAATAAGCAGTGAGAGGGGCATTTTTTAATTTTCATTGGGGTGGTAGAACAATGATATAAAATATATGTGTATCTATGTATCATACATGGACAATAATCATTCAGTACATAGTTTTTAATAAAGAGACTCTATATGGGGATTTGACGCTCACACGGTGGATAAGGGAATTTTTTATTTCTCCAGAAAATATCTAGCATAGGTTTGGTGAATCATTGATTAGAATGATGATTCTCATGTTATATAACATAATACAGTTATTATGTTGATGTCATGAAGTTTTCTTTCATATGATTAGTATAATATAACCTTGTTAAATTTCATGGAGTTCAAAATTTGGGAAGTAAGATTCCCAAAACAAAAATTTGTGGTGTAACAGGGAGAAAACATGATGTGTGTGATGGACTATGAGGCCCAATGCCATACCAAATAGTCCCAATATATTTTAACAAAGTTTAAATTCATTATGGTTGGACATAGATGAAGAATTTAGCATTATATAATATGGGAAAAATGTAAAATGAATTTTATCATAATGAAACTTCGATGATTTACCATGTAGTTAATCTTTCTTAGACTGGGATTATTTTACTTTATAATATTTGAAACATTTCTTTGGGAACCATACATTGGTCGGATCCCTGGTGAGTTTTCCATTGAATGAAATTAGAGAAGAAACTCCATTGGAGTAGACCATATGTATATTCTATGGTCCATCCCATTTTGTCTCCACCTTTAGGGGTTTTGTTTCTAGGTATCATTAGAGTCATGAGGACCAACACAATCTCTCCTTTTAGGAAATAATAGAGGTGAATCTTTTTATCAATGGCTCATGCGATCCAATTTTGGTGGACTTCCAAATGATGCAAGGATATCAATATTTTCACATCATGTTTCTCTAATTCATCCTTCCTTTTCTAGAGTTTATCATATATCTATAATCAATGGAATATGAGAACACAGAGTGAGGTTAATTAAAACATGATGGGAGGCACCTCCTATATAACATATATTTATGAGTATGGGGTCTCTTATGTGGTGGTGTGGGATGTGGTATGGTAATCCCACTAGCCATGTATGAGAATTACCGATCAAGAATTGTAATATTTATATACCATCTTTAGGAGTATATTTGATGAGATAATACTGATGGAATTTGTATGCTTGTTATCCACTATATGATAGAGGGATGAATGGTTGAACTCTATGTCATATTCCTGGTATAACTTCTGTAACTCTGTAGAGTAGTAGTTGGGGATGTTTTCTATCAGTATTATATGAGAGACACTAAATTTGTGATGATGTTACCACGCACAAAGATGACAATGTTCCTTGCCCTGATTTTTTGAGGTGTATGGCTTAATATTACATGTAGAAGAAGTCAGTTGTAGTAGTGATTTAATTAAATACATGAATTTTGATGGAGGATATGGCCCTATGACATGCATTAACTATATGTAGAATGGACTGGAGTACATGGATGTGTGAAATGAATCTAGGGGTTAGTGAATGAAATTGGATTGAACCTATAAGTAATTGAAATTTTTGGTGAATATATTGAAGTCCTATGCTAGAGTGGGCCATTAGTACCAATTTGTTGAAATTTGGTGGGAATTCTGGAGTCCTAACTAGTGATCCCCACAGGCTTTGGCATGCACATACTTCATGATAATAGTGGTCGTTTCCCCATGAAGTTACCTGAGAAGGACCCCATTGAAGATCCACATAAAATGTTATTTTTTATGGTTTTTGAAATCATAGAAAACGTTGTTAATTTATACTTTTCAAATTTTCTCTTTCCTAGGTCCTTCCTACAATAGTTCTCCATTTTTAAGGTAGTCTACTCTTGGTTTCATCCAATTGGAGATTGGACCCTGCAAATCAAGGGTCAGGGTAATCTCATCGATCTCTTCCACATGGGATTGAACGGATTGTGTGACCATCTGGTAGTGCTCAATGATGATGACTGTATCATCCCACTCTTGAGAAGCATGAGTTGTGACTGCATTTGATGGAGCATTGGCCCAGGCATTTAATTACCATGGGACATGATTCAATTTCATTTATAAGGATAAGTCGCCCATGAATTTCCATACCTGGCCTAGCTGGGATATTATGTCTTCCTTTTTATGGAATAATCAGCATTAACCATCATATTGACTAGTTTTGATTCACCTTTTATATTCAATAGATTTACTTATACTTGAAGTGACAGATCTAGACCAATAATTAGAGCTTCATATTCTAATTCATTGTATATAAACCCCTATTGTAGAAGGAATAAATAAGGATGTAATTCCTTTTCTTGATAAATGAGCATGGATCCCAGGCCCACATTGTTGATCATTGGGACATCCATCATATTTCTTGTCGGGATTCTTGATGAACTTTCAAAATACATCTCCTATATTTGGGGGTCCGATTTAATATAGAAAACCTATTCATTGTGGCATTCAATGTCTAGTGGATTCATTTATACTATAAGGATCACCTTATGAAAATATACTAAATCTTGAACATTGATTTATTTATGAGGAATGAAATGGATATTGAAATGCTATAGGATTACCTCCCAACGTTAAAAATATCTAGTCTACAATGGATGATTGAGAATTTTTTCTATTCATTTTCATTGAGATACCAAACAGATTTCATGATGCTGCATATAGTGTGTCAGATTTTTGACTGAAGATATTAGCACCTGAATTCTCTTCTTAATATCTATATATAATGTATCAACATAGATAATTGTTTTTATGTGGTAATAAATGTATTTTCACTGCATGTGTCATTATTTGGTGAAATGATGGCACAAAGTAATCACACTAAGGTATCTGACTCAAAATAAGTAGTGTTCCTTCAACATGAGTCGTCAATAATTTTTAATAGAAGAGGTATTTCTTGATATTTTTGAATGAATCCCAGCAACCATTAGTTCACTGATATGTAACCCACCTTCTCATCAACCATGTAAATGGAAAATACTTCACTGAAAAGTAGTCAATGAAGCAGTGGATGAAGTCTATGTTAAATTAATTTCCTCTGAACTCCATGATGTTCTGAAGAGGTGACATTCCAAGTATAGAATTTGTATTCAAAGGGTCTAATTTGATGAAATGGTTGTGTACAAATAAGCGGAGAGATTTTTCAAAGTTAAGGTTGAAGGAACATTTCAAGTGGTTTATTTTTAGGATGTGCTGCCAAAATTCGTGGAAGATGTTTTGCTAGTCCGCCTGGTGGTCAGATAATTATCTAGATTTAACCACCAATAAAACAAATTAGTATTTTACAAAATCTCATGGAATGGGTTTGGAAATCTGATGCATGATGCGTTTGTATTTATTTCTAATATTCTTCAAGCTAAAGGGCATTACTATATATAAAAATTATCCTATGTGGGGATTGAAGGTTGTGACTTCATAATCATCTTACTCCATTCATGTATGATTATATTCCGAATATCCATCAACGAAGGAGAGAGCCTAATGTACTCTAATTTCATCAAACAGTAGTTCTGGGATTGGTACAAGGAAATAATCCATTAGTTAGTTCCTATTGAGATCTATGAAATCAATAAATGCTCTAATTTTTCCATTCTTATTCTTGAAAGGGATGATATGGTCCATCCAGATGGGATATTAGACCTCTTGAATGAATATTCCCTTGATGATCTTGTCAAATTTAGCCCCAATATTGGTAATATGTGTTGGGTATGTCCACATGGTAGCATGTTTATGCCCCTAATGGTCCTCTAACATTCTTAGGTGGTGAGAGGCTGCATGAGGATAAAGATATAGAAGTTATGTGTAGTTCCTGGTGAAAAATTCCAATTCTTCCTAGGGATGAAGTTATACAGATATTAATCATTCAAATATGTGTTCACATTAATAAAAGTGGTTCATGGGTCTTCTTTTATTCCTAGATTTTTTTCTTCAAGTACATCAATTGTGGTGGAGATGCCCTACTCAAAACATGGAATGGTATCCCTCAGGTCATAATACCCCTCTTCTTCCTCATATTCATATCCTTTTCATGTACCATTGTAGAATAATGTCTTGGTATGTGTTCTCTAATGTTAGGAGAGGATTTCATTTCTTGATTTTTGAATAATGAATTACATTCCTCATAGCAGGCTAACAATGAGATATTTCCTTAAAAATATAGAGAGAAAGGAGTGAGTGATATTGGAGTTTCTTTATCCTCTTTGAGTGATGATATATCCCCTTATTCCATAGTTTTTGAGGTAGGATTTCTTATTTCACTAAGGATGAACTGATGGCATCATCATCCAAGATTGAATATTTCCCTGGGGAGAGAGCAGACATCTCAACACTATTGAACACAATGGTACCGTTGTAAATCATGGTGATTCTGAATGCATCCCTGCCTATGGTATTATTGATATGATATGGTTGATAAATAGGATATTCTATTAAATAGGTTTTGTCATTATACATTTGTAAATATTTTCAATCTATTCTAGGTTTTTACCAACTCAAAACCATTAACTAGGGGTAGTTTCTCATTTCCTTGAGATAATCCTACATCAATATAATGAGACTCGTAGGATTTGAATGATGATTTATGATGTGAAACATCTGTATAATTCAATTAATCCATTATTTGATGCATTAATGTTTTGATGAGGGGAGTATTGAATGTTAATGAAATTAGGGCCATCAAAGTAAGATGTTGAATTTTATGTTCTTCCAAGATAACAGATATTAGGATTCAGGTACAAGGCCTCTGAAATCACCCATTTGAATGACTAGGACTAATGGATTCTACTTAATTATTTTAGCCATGTAGTTTTATGGAGGATGTAAGTAGGTTATTTTCATCACCACCCCTACTCGAGATGTGTTTATACTAGAATGTTATTAAATTGAGTGCCATTTTCAATTTAATATTTTTGGACATTGGCACCATTTATACTACCAAAAATATAATAGGATATTATTTTCAACTGTATAACAGAGTATTCATCTTGATTAATGATGAAAATAACCATATGAGATTCCATAGAATCTATCTCTATTTGATAGAACTCAAAAATGTGTACTTCAGATTCAAACTCCAATGGGATTAGAAAAGATTTTATGAGTGATTCACCGAGGTATTTTTTACAAACTAATCAAATCAATGATCGAATGTTTATCCGGTACTGAGGATATCAATTTAAGGATTTCATACATCTAGTATAATGTTAAATTCTTCCCAGTGTGGGGATTATCTTTCAAATTATATTTATAGGATTGAGTATTTTATATGGATGGATTGTCCCTTGAGACATATGTAGGATTTTCGGTTATTCTTGGTAGGTCTGGCCAAGAAAATCATCCTACTCAGAGATGTAGATTTGATACTTATTCCTATACTGATTGATATTTTAGATTGATGGGTTCAAAATTTATTTTTTCATGAGCAAGGGTATTTTCCTATTCTCATTGAAACAGATGAAGGTCTCTTCCACAAGTTTTTTCAACATTGACATTCTGGTTAAGGGTATGGATAGAATGTTCGCTCCTACCATGACTGTGTCTCCCCCAGTTTCCTCCCCACCGGAGACCTCTCCCTTTTATCCCACAATTGGGTGCATGGAACATGGGATCATAGAGATACCCATCATTGGATACTGGATCCATTTAGTGGATGCAATTAATGGAACTGAATATCAACTCCTCATCCAATAAGAAATTTTTCTGAGTGGCTATTTCTGGTATTTTTGGTCGGGTGGTCAGTTCCGATTTATAATTTTATGAGGGAATGAATTCAAAGAGTGTCATATAAGAGTTTGTACATGAAATAGGTTCATCTTTCTGCACTTGGTCCATACCTTTCTTGTCAATCCACTTTTTGGAAGTTCGGAATTTGGAGGGTTCTGTTGATGGTGACATTATATGTGTTGCAGTAGGATGAGCATTGGACATAGTTTTTTTTATAACAAATTCATGGGTAATTAAATTAGTTTAGTTTATTTCCTTTCTGGTCATCTAACTGTTGAACATACATTCCCTCCTTCTAAATATTATTTGAAAGTTTCTCCTTCATTAAGGGATGTTGTTGAAACATTCGCCACTTGCACTAGCATCCTTCAGAAATTTAGTATCCTAGAATCAATCATTTTCTATAGGAGTTCATTAAAGATAAATCATTTTCAAATGGGTTTTTAGATTATCTAGAGAAATCATAAATAATATAACCTGTCATCAAGAAACACCTGGCCCCCCATTTTCACCTTTGATTGCTGGATTAAATCATAGTTCATAGTGGCTATAAAATTGCCACATAAATGATCATCTCATAATGAGTAACCATTATTATTTCGTTCTTTACTTTTATTTCCCATGGTTCCATTATTATTGTCTTATCGAGGATGGGGTTTCTATTGACACCTAGGGGTACTACTAGATATGGTGTAGGATTAGGATTTTGAGTGGGAATAGGGGATGGCATATGTATGCTGGACTCAGCCTCTTCGTTTTAGGTAATTAACCTGGAGGCCGGTGGAGTTGTCATGGATTTTATCTTGGTACATTGAAGGCAGTCATACAAACTTTTTTGATGAGTTAAATATCCGTAAACACATTTGTAAACATCACTACAATGAGCAGTGTAGGCATCATGTTGTAGAGGTCGTCAATACATAGGGAAAACATATCCTAATAGGGAAGTGGCTGGTTCAGAAGTAGGTCAAAAATTTACATCTAGAGATGAAATTGGAGACTATAGTTCTATCAATGATTGATGTTTGAGAGGTAAAATAGTCATTTTTATAATTTATTGTGATAAAAAGGAAGAAGAACTGCTGATGGAGTTCTTCCCATCTCATGATCAACAGAGCTGGCAAAGTAGGTTTTTATACAATAGTTGGTCCTTCCAGGGTTTTCACGATGAATCTGAGTTGCACTAATTATTTTTTGTCTGGAGTCACCATAATGGTATGAATTGGGACTCATAATGGGCTAGGTATTGTTTCGAGTCACCTGATCTATTGTATAGTAGAAAAGTAGGACTCCCAAAATTTTTTGGTGGTGGGGTGTCACACACCGTTTGGGGTATCGTTTCTGTTTCAGCACCATTGGTGTATGCAACCCCTCAATGGATTAAAATTTGGATGCCAATGACTCAATGGTGTCAGTAAACCCTTGATGAGTGTTCTATTAAATATGATCTTGGTCATTTGAATTAATGGGTTGGATTTGGCCTGCTAGTTCTGCAACTATTTATGGTGGTTATCTGGACAGAGAAATCGTTTGAGGATTTTTTTGAATTCATTCTTATTGTCTCCATAATATATAGAAATATTGATATTCATCCATTATAAATTCTAGGAAAACTGATGTTACACGCACCATGTTGTGCGAATTTCATATCCTTACATCAATTGCCAGTATAAACCATTTTGGATGAGGTATACATATTATAATTGTACTTCTGGTCTTTTCCTAGGTAGAATATTTGATAGGAATGCTTCCTCGGAGCTACTAGGTGTTGATTCACCTAAATTCATTCTTTTCATCAACCACCAAGCTTATAATTCGTTAGGTGAAGGGATATCATCCTCATCGAGAGGAGTAGGTAGTTCATATAATGCCTTTAATTTATTCTTCTTTCTAGTAAATATTCATTGAGGAGTTAGTGGTGGATTCATCAATGGAGTTCCCCAATTTAGAGCGATTCACTAGTTCCGAGTGATCAGAACATTATTCACGGTGTGGACTATATTTGGGTCAAAACTATCCACTCCATGATCTTATGAATTCACTTAACTTTTTATTTTGTTTACAAGATTAATGTCAATGACATTCACTTCTTTTTATTTTTAATATAGATAACCCCCCTTTTAAGGGTTTAAGGGGAACCCGTAGATGACCCGTAGGCCCAAGGCACAAGGACCGACATGACCTGCAATACATTACCCGAAGGCCCAAAGGAAAACCATGCCCATTACATGACCCATAGACCCAGCCCACTAGAACAGCCCCTCCCCAGTGTCTTGCATCATCGATCTCCTTAGCTCCCCACCTTGTATTGCTGATCGGCTAGCATTGCCCCATACAAAGCTGCACGGTGCCTGGTCCCGATGGTGGCTGCCATACCCTCTCATTCTGCCAATCTGGATAGCTCTACATCTGGTGGATTATGGGGCCTGTTCTTTGTGAAATGGGATACTCCATGGTCTACGTGACCCAAAGGCCCTATGGCCCAAAGGCCTTTGATGACCCGAAGGCCCTGGAGACTCGTAGGCCCAAACTGGTGGCCTGAAGGCCCAAATCAGGTGAATAGTTCCTGTTGCTACAGTAATGAACAGTAAGTGCTACAGAAATGCTATAGTATTGCAATAGTGACTTCTATAGTGACTGCTACAGTGACTGCTTTTGTACCAAAAATTCACCTCCCCCTGGTTTTGAACCCAGGTCTCCTGGATGCCACGTAGGAGCCCTTACCACTCGGGTATGAGCTCGTTGGCTGTCAATGACATTCACTGATGTGTAATTAATTGTGGGAATTGTACAAGATATAGAATGATAGGATGACTATTTTCATTGTTTATTGGATCACTCCCTTACTTTCTAGAATCCGCTTTGTGCTTCTTGACGATGAGGGACTCCGAGGGAACCTTTGTACAACCTAGACATATGACACCCTTATAGGCAAAATGTGTCAAGAGATTGGATTAAATGGGGTACCTATTTTCATTCCATATTCCCTAATTGGGAATAGAATTATTTCATTCGATATGGTTTTTATGGTTGAAATTCACCCGATCCTATGTGGTGGGGTTTTAACCATTCTATTTTTGTTCTTACATGGCCTAAATTTGTCAGTTTTATATGGGAATTTGTTTCTTAAAAATGAACACATCCCAACATGATTGGACTACTCACACACTATGGTGGATGCTGAAACTGTCATCGCGATCATGGTCTCATGCATCACAATTCCGTCATGAATTGGATAGGGATTATGAGTCTACAAATGAACATTTTGATTCAGAGGACATTAGCAGTGCTTGATAATTTTCTTGGGAAGCCTGAAGAATTTTCTCATATTCTTGTTTCATGATTATTTTGATCACTTTCTCTCAATGGGATTAATGCTTTCGATATGTATTCGACACCAATTCGTGTTTATTTTCCACCTTTCCTATGCAAGGTATTGACTTGATAGCCTCCTTTGGATAATGTAATTATAGGACATCATTTCCAGTGAGTTCTATTGGATGGGGCATGGGGTAAAATGTAATGATCCAAGCTCCCCATCCCCAAATATGGACACCAATAAGGGCACCAATGATTAGGTGGAATAACAAATGCATTTCATTGAGGAATGTATGTTCGAGCCCTTTACTCAACCTAAGGATAATGATATTAGTGGACTTTATTTATAGTCAGTTTTGTTAGATGGGGTGTGGGGTGAAATTTAATGATTCTTGTACTGTAATCCCAAATTATGAATACTAGGTGGGGTGTCAAAAATTAGGCGACACAACTTCTGTTGATAATTGATGTTGGTTAGTTAGATTTATTTTTGTCACCACTCTAATTGTGGTCACCGCGTAGACAAAAGGTCTTCCATGTTTATTTGATGAAAAATCTCTACCAATATTTTTGAATGGTCTCTACACCCATAATATGGAAGTAATTTTTTGTGGTGGAGGGTTTCCCGTCTTTTGATATTAATATTTCGTATAAAGGATTTTGAAAAATCACTTGGTATGTCGAACTAAGAAGTCGAAGAGGGAAAAAATAATCAGTATTTCATCAATGGAATATTGTACTCTCATGAGAAAAATGTCCATTTCTTCATTGGCTAGAGAATCCTCAACATTATCTTCAAAATATGGATTCTTCGTGAATGTATTGTCTCATGTAACAGGTCTAGTAGTGGTCTCATTGGTATTCGAATGGTTTATTTTTTGATATGAGGATGACAAATACCTCGAGCTATCTTTTGGTCGGGAATGATTTCTACTTGTTATTGATCAGATTTATATCATATGTGGCCCAATCATTCCATGTTCCTTAGAGTATGAGGGCATTCTAATATTTGACTCAACAAGGGGATAACCACATTTTTAACATGAAAAGTTTCTATCGGGAGGACCATCATCATAGGTTCTATCATGGTGAAGACTACCATCATAATTGAACATTAGAATGTATAAATAATTTTTGTAGCATATACCCTTGCGTGGACCATTAGGGTGGACGATAGCATGGCTAGGACCTTCTTAAGGTTTGGTTTCACTGTGGGGAGGACCATTATAGTGCATTCCATGACAGTGAGGACTACCACTATAGATGGACATCCGAAAGTATTTAGAATTTCTACAATATATACAATGGGGAGGACCTTCAGGGTTGATGACCAAAATGGGGTGACCCGCATGATGTTTGATCCTCTATCCATGAGGAAGGATACCATGTGTCTCATCAATAGATCAGATATCATGATTTATTATGTGGTATTCAAGATAGAATCCTTCATGTTATGTGCTACGAGGAGGACCTCCAATGATTATTGCGACAGTGTTTCATGGCTAACCATCAAAACTGTAACTATCCCTTTTGTATTTTGGTATAATATCACCATGATCCATATCTAATTGAGAGGTGTTTGAATGTATTAGTAACCCCAGCTTCCATCAAATAATGGTTGTGAAAATACTCATTAATTTCATGTGTCCTTTGCCAAAAATTAATTTCGTTTCTCTCTTATGGGTGTATAAAACATCAAATTATAGTTAACAACTTTCATATAAGTGTACCTTTTTTATGGGCTCCCAAAGTGATACTAGGATATATCGGTGAGATTCCTGAGTTCTGTCATGGTAACATGCCTGCCCTGGAGTGACCACTAAAATGAACTGGTGTCCCCTAATTGTAATATCTTTCTAGTATTGATCATGTTGTCCATTAATTATGAAATATTACAAATGACCCACCTGGATGAGAGCATGAATGGATGTATTATTTTGAGTGACCACCTCATTGTATGAATGACTCACCCCACATTGGGAGGTGGAGTTACAGATATAGCTTCTTAATATTTTTGTGGATGTTACTATATCTTAGTAAGTCTATTTGATGTGGTCAGGAATTGATATATGATCCACCATCCTTGAAAGGATGTGTTGAGATAATTCCTTGGTTGGAATGAGAATTTATTTCTATCCTGGTGTCAGATCAGTTATATTTTTTTAATCTGGTACTCCACTTCCTACCAGTAAGTTCTAACAGTCCTACTCTATGGGAGTAGAGATATTAGTCAACCAATGATTTAAAATAGGGATATGTCAACTTAATTCTCGAATTTCCATTATATTATCAAGGTGTGATTGATATGAATGAGCATGAATTTACATACTGTCAATGACATCCATCATATTTGACTGATGGTCTTGGTCTTCATACAAATGAATCTTCCTCTACTGGTACATGGTTTTGAGAGTAATTTCCTTGCGAGCATCATATTTTTGAGCATGAAATTTTGTTTTCACATTTTTTATCTTGATTGAATGAATGGATTTTTGTGCATTGGCATGGATATATATTTTCCCTATGTTCTATTCCCAATTTGGATGATGGGTTTGATTCACATCAGTAAGAATTATCACCTTATAAAAATACTTCTTAATATTTTATAGATAGGATTAATAATATGGGCCTAGAATTTATATCCACCCATATTGTGAAACTATATTTTTATGTTGGGTTTTATAGAAAAAATGAGAATGAGGGTATCTTTCTAATTTTATGATCATTTACCTTTCCAAGCCTCCCTGTGGACCTGGGTTATTTTGACTTCATCAGGATCCCACATTGTAGTATCTTTTTCACAGTGAGGATGTTCATAATCAAAAACTTGGATGTGGATATTTCCAATAGGGGACCATGGGTGAGACCCCTATACTTCTAGGATGAATTCATTGGTGATGAATTCATAATCCTTCATGAGGTAAGGGGGAACTCATTATCACATTCTATGGAAATTCTCTTGAAATAGTTGGATATGGATAGTGGGGTCATCTAGTTATGGACCACGTACAATAATTGGGCTGAATGATGGTAGGAATTCTTGGACTGAAGGTCCTTATTAGCTACCTATAGGGTGGGGAGAGTAACCTTTTTTGGTACACCATAACCATCAAATTTTAATCACATCATTGAAGACATGGTGTGGGTGATAGCATCCACTATTCTATTGAGGCCCCATCCTGTGCAGTGGTTGAGGCACGTGTTTGTGGAAATTGCTGAGACACCATTGGGTTGAAGAGAGCTTTTAAGAGTTACTCTAAAATACATGAGAAATACCAAAAACAAAATATGTTATAATAGAATATCATGACCACATATGTAATTTAGGAACTCATTCATCCATTCTTATAATTTTTATGTGAAGGCTGTCTGACATAAGATAACACTCCCACCTTGGTTATGAATTCAAAGAGGGTCCACCATTTTGATTCACATGAATAATTGTTTGTGGTCAGGAATAAAATGTTCAGATGTGGAATGGGTGGTGTATTATTTTTATCTTGTAAAGGATTTGTCATAGTTATGTAATTCACATCATCTTCACAATTATTTTCCAAAGGAAACTGCTTCCACCTGGGTGGTTGATTGTTTGTGGTTAAATAGTGTGCAATTTCTAACATCTGGTGAATCCTCTAAAAATAGTCTCCAATGAGTTTAATTAGTTGATATGGAAACATTCAATGAATCTCATATCCATGATGACTCACATAACTATGTTCCAAAGGTAGGAATTATTTGGGGAACATTTCCAACGACAGTTATGAACTCCCATTGGTTGATAGGATGGGAAGTCGGGCACATCACACCCATTTTTGGGAACTATTTCCTATTACATGACTCTCTTAATGATTTTTAATATGTTAATGAATACTTATTTCATTCCAAAGTATGAATATTTTGTATTATCATAATAAATGATAAATATTTAGTACACATGTGTTTGGAATAATCTGTATGTATCTGAGGTTCTCCATCTTTGATACACCATTACTGAAAAATGTAGCATTCTTTGGCCTTTTATTATAAAAAGGATAGTTTTATGCCACATGATGAGGATCTCTAGAGAAAATCATCCTTTATGGGGAAGAATAATTTTTTGATGTTTGGATCACAACCATAAGATGGGTATCATACGAATCTCTGTTAGAGGAATCAGAATCCATGTTGTACAGTGCCACTTAATGGGGCATATCATTGTTTAAATTCATTTGACAATGACCCAACCATTGAGATTAAAATATTGAATAAAGTACATCCAAGAGAAGGGTTCTTGGTAATGTATTGATTGGGTGATTACACCATTTGGCCCAAGGTACATGGAAGATATATCTTCCCATAATTAGATACGAACCTAACCAGGATATGAACCTAAGAACATTATGGTTGAGTTAGGTGCAGGGTTTGTACCTCATGGATGCTCCCAATGTTTCCCATTAAGTTGGTAATAAATTCCGAAATATTTAAATTAGATATTTCTTAAACCTATAAGTGTACATACTGATTTTGAATTCGGGGAATACATCTATGGTGAAGGACCATATGACTAGAGATTACACATGGAAGCTGTCAGTGTGATGGGGAACGATTAGGGATTTCTCTCATTAGATTCCCATACAGTGTAACTTAATTGGGAATATATCCCTTTGAATGTTGAGATATGTTTTTTAGGATTATACCAATTAATAGGACCTTCTATTTTATATGGTTTGGGATTACACATGGTAGAGTACCATTTGAGTTTTAATATGATTAGTTTTAACATAATATAATGGGGCTATATAAATTTATTTTCAGTTATAAAACAATGAAGATGGCCCATGGATTTGGTAATGGTTGGGACATATAACGTATTGAAGGACCCTCTAGTATTTTTGGGATCATGAGAAATTCATGATCCCTACTAAACTCTAATACAAATTCTGTCATTATCAGCGTGAGAAACACAAGGAAGAAATAAATATGATGATCATAAGATTCTACTATATTTGATGGTGGGTGGGGTTACAATTCTCAATGGGATAATTAAAGGGATCATAGTTTAATATTATCCTCATTTATTTTCATATCCAGGATATTCACATCTCACATTCCATCTAGCTACATCCCAGATTGGGGAGATGAGGAGAGAAGATGTTGCCTATCTTAAGAAATTCTAGAGGATTATTCAAGGATGAATTTCCAAATATTTGTTCCAATGGGGGGGGGGATCTCATCGCATCTCAAAGGGAATGGAATTTATGAACCTCACACTCTGCCTCTAGAATAAGGAGCTTCATTTGATAACATGATGATCATAATCTTCATTACCATGAGAATGTAAACCCAAAGTCATTCTGAGGGTCCGCCCTATTGCTGAGGTTACCCATGTGAATTTAGTTACCACATGTATGTAAAATCAAGAAGATGTGCTGATGTTATTTATGGTCATATCATATATGTTAGGTGGATTTAGAATGGGCCTCACCCTGCTCCCATTGGACTGGTTCAGAGAGGAACTAACATGGGGAATGATGAAATTTCCAAAGGGAGTCATGAGGGCCGAAGAGTAGAATACCCTTAGATTCCCCATTCCACATAAAATTTCATTGGGAATGATGGGGTTCCATCTAAGAGTCAGGTGTATATGAAGGTGATGGTAACATCCATATAGATTTTTTCACTGCATACTTATAGAGTTTCACTACATGGGGCTTGGTTCTACCCGCGTAGAGTGCTGCTAAACAAGGATGAGTTCCTTCCAAATAGCATTTTGAAACTTGGGGCATGGTTCGATCACCTACCATATTTCTCAGTGGGATAGTTTTCAAAAAATTAGTCATCCCATTATTCCCAATGAATTAATATGTGCAATAGTTTTCTGAGTTCATCTATTGGGGGATGATTTATTATTTACTCCCTAATATGATACAATATATTTTTACTTACTAGAATTATTCGAAGATGATCCCGTTTTCCTGGTGCCTCATTGATCATTTTCTTCGATTCTCATTGGTTATATCATGTACTCTAAGTATCCCCCTTTTCCCACTTAGGTATATTTTATAGAACATAAGAGGGGCCAATTACTGGCATGGATGGTTGTTCGGGGTGTGACATGGGACTTCAATATTAGGATACTGTGGAGCCCCCCCCCACCCAACATGGGAACAACATAGTATGCTGGGATATGACTTTTATAAATGTTGTTCATTGTTTTTTCAGGAAAAAATTACCACGCAGCCCTAAACTGACTTTGTTTCATTTTTAGGTGTTGTAGGCACTGTCTCATCCTACAAAATATTTTGTTCATGGGGGATGGTCATTTGTGTTGGAAGAAAAAATCTCCTTATTCCCATAAATGAATGTGGCTTCATTTTTGGTCACTAGTGGCACCACCTTGACCAAATAACTATTTAATTCACAGTTCAAGTGAAACAATGGAGAAACTCCCTGAAAATAGACAGTTCGTGAAGATATTTTTACTTTTTTGTCTCATTCCTTTGAATGTTTTTGTTTATCATCTTTAGGTATTTTCCATCCTTTGCGAGGTTTGATGGAATTTCCTCCTTGTTGTAGGTTCAATTTTTAAGTCAAAATAGTCATACATAGTAATTGATATCACAACTAAAAAAACATAAATCAGTAAATAATAAGGAATTTAAATATAATACTCTTAATACATTATTATGGAAATATTATATGTGTTAAATTAAATTGATTGCAGTTTAAGAGTTTATATGTATGAGGGAATTATTTTCTCGCTTGATCTAACACACTAGGTATGTTGGTAAAATCACTATCATTGTTAGACCAAAATACCATTAAAAATAATGTTAATCCATATTTATAGTGATGTAAGATTATCATACAAAAATATTACATCTTTTTATATGAATATTAAGTATATTACACATACACATGTATGATGACTATAATACTTTAGTGACTATAGAGACTTAGATTATAATATTCTAATTTAGTGATAAATATTCAATTTATCAAATAATATTCCTACCCTTTAGTATTATTTCTTGGAATCCATTCTCCATAACTAGGATAATGAAATCAAAAGAAAGGGTGAGCTCAAATTATTTGTTAATGGAATAATGAAGATACATAATCATAACATGAACAATTGGATATGAGAACATGAACATAAAATTTTAAATCCATACACTCCATATCAGATATAATAATTTGGATTTCTTGAATAAATATAACATATTCTTAAAACATGAATCATATGTAAATAAATTATAATGAGATATGGGAGCATATAATTTTAATAATATAATGAATTGTGACATACACATAAGTATAAAAAATAATTTCCTTAGTAGTCAAGGATAATTTAAAAACATATCATAGAACACTTTATGAGGCTATAAATCTTGAGTGGTACACACCACAATTTCCAGTTCCATATATTTTTTCATATTAGAATGAATTCACTCCCCAAACCATCATAGTGGTCATGTATTGCTCAAAATACCATCATAGTAGGAAAATTACTTTACTAAATAGAGTTCTCTACCCATTCATATTTTATCGATATCATGAGATATAAATCATTAACTAATGTGTTGGAGGGTTATATAGGTCCCACAAATCAATAATTATAATGTAACCACCATCCCATAATGAATTTCAATGTGTTCTACAACATGATAAAACATTCATCATATCAAAACCCATGAAATGAAATGATATTCACAAAAATTACATCGTAACATAACCTATGAAAAATAAATTAAATTAATAATAATTTAATATTTTCATCAAATCATAACCTATGGAAAAATAAGAGGGTTCTAAAACTATTTTTTCCAGTTATAACACATTCAATAAAAACAGGAATCATAAAAAAAATTCCTCATAAACATGAACCATTCAAGGAATGAATAATAACGTTATAATTAGAACATATCCCCAATAAATCATAAGTATCATCAATTTATATCATCTTATATGGAAAATGATTTTGAATTAAAAATCACATGGAATGTTTCTTGAGGAAGATGATATTTCATTGAAAAACAATTTTCAAAACACAAAAAAAATTTGAAATCATTTCATTAGGAAAAAATTATTGGAAATTAGTAAAATTAGATTTAAAAAATATTTTTATCATTTCATGAAAAAAATTTAATTTAAATTTTATTGAAAATATTTTTCAAACATAAATATTTTTTTATTTTTTTAATCTTGGTTTTGGATAAAAACGGGTTTTCAAACCTAAATATTATTATTCATAAAAAATTTAAAGTTGTAGTCACTGGTATATGATGAGATAAAAATGAATAAAAATTTTAATTCTTATAAATTAACCCATGTAGGATAAAATTTATGTGTTTCATGTGAGACTAATTATAATATATTATCATCAAAAACATAATCATAAAAAAACCTACAAAATGATGAGATTGTGATATAAAATCAACACCACTTTAATAAATTTGAATTATAATACCCATGAAAGTATAA
Organism: Viscum album; assembly: GCA_963277665.1. Classification (NCBI taxonomy): domain Eukaryota; kingdom Viridiplantae; phylum Streptophyta; class Magnoliopsida; order Santalales; family Viscaceae; genus Viscum; species Viscum album. Next base: position 1,037,571,504 of record OY728123.1, on the reverse strand, counting down.
CATTAAATGAAACATAAAATAAAATTACAATAAATAAATTCATGATATTACATGTCAAATTATTTTTTATACATCTCATAAAAAAGATCGGTACATAACATGACATATGTCTCAAAGAATGAATATTGAGACATGAATCCATTACCGCATTTGAAATATTTTGAATCATAATAAAAAATAAATAATTACATTAAATTAAAATTAAATATAATTAAAATATATTTATTCATGATATATCATGTCAAAAGAGCAGTATATACAACACACAAAAGAAACAATTAATGAATTTGCATAAGTCACCTAGAAATAAAAGGGAGACTTGAAATCTCTTACTACATTGAGAACATTGAACCCATAAAACCCATGGAATAGATATATAGAAATGTATTTATAAATTCCACTAATATTCAGTATAATAATCATAAAATACGTTCATTTTCTATATATACACCACATAAAAGAAAAAGGCGGTGAATATTGAGTTTCTCTCATTGAAAATAAAAGGTTGATAGAAATAGCGTACCTTAAGTTATAATTTTTTTACTCCATGATACATCATTTATAATAAATAAAATTATATTATAAATATATTATAGATCAATATATATAATACCCTATATGGTTTTTATGACCTTTTAATAAACATTTATTATGAATTCCATGTTAGTGTCATGTTTTGTGACATAATCATGTTGATTTTTAATATGTTTTGATTTTTTGTTTTTGGTCCTATTAATTAAATAAATCAACAATTTAATTTTAAAAATGATATAAAAATAATATATATTACTTATAAATATTTTTATAGCAATCAATAAAATTAAGAGACAAAAAAATGAAATGCACTATTCATGAAGACGGTTGGTTGTACACAAGCATGAACGTTATTTCAAATTTATTTTCGAATTGAAATAAACAAGGGTAAATTATATATTATCATTATAAAATAATTTTTATGTAATATATATCAAATATGTTAATTAAACCCGACTGTATTACCTTCCATGTAACCTATGAACAAATTGCATCTCTTCACGTGGCAGTAGTCCACTGTACACACGAGTGACGTAATCATATTCCCAAAAAATGGAAAGAATAAAGGTATGTGTGATATTAAAATTCCATAAGAATTATAATATCCTAAATATCATATTTTAATAATAAATACAATATTATGTTTAAAAGTAGGAGGTGGTAATGGAAAATCAAATGACACCAGTTTACACTGCTGTAGTCCACCGTACACATGAACGCTAACTTCGTAACCCATTGGATGGAATTGTATTTTACTAGGGAATTTAATTAACATAAAAACATATATGTATGTGTAAGATAATATTTATATTATATAATCATGGTAAAATAATTATTTAAGGAGGTTGAAGAACAAATAAAACATAAATGATTATTTATGAATGAGACCTCCTCTTAAGGTATCCTCCTTAGGATTCCACCCAAATCGTTCATAGATTGGCCTTATATCCAAAATAAGGATTTTAGGATAGGTTTTGGTAATGTGGGATGCAATATTTTTTTGTTTTGGACATTCTAATGGCTAATATGGATGTGAATAAGTCAGCAGAGTGAGGTCACTTCTATAATTGAGGATAACTGAATGTTTTGTAAATACCCAATAGTAATCACTATTGGGAGGCCCCTCTTACAACATGTTACTTTAAAATATATCAATAACATAGAGGATAAATGATGGGGTTGATAAATTCAACAAAAAAATGAAATTTTCATCATGTTATTCCATAGTATTTATGTTTAATCAATTTTTCCCTTTTAGTTTTTACCATAGTAATATGTATATTTTTATATACCATGGTACTCTATCCTTTATGAATGCAATTAATATTATTATTTTTTTATAATGTAGGACATTTATTTATAAATATGAAATAAAATTTATTAAAAAATAATAATATGTGTTTAAAATTACATTAACACAAGAACATCCTGCGTGCAAAACCCAGTTTAAACCTTAATCGTGGTAATTAATTTTTAACTTTTTCAATACTCATTTTGGGAAATAAAAAAAATAACCATATTAAATAACTTAAATTATTTTGATTCAAAATATATAATAATTGTTTCAAAAATATATTCAAATTATTGGGAAAATTTAAAATAAAATTAATGTCACAGATACAACGATGAAACATGTTTTCAAAGAAAAATGTTCAAAAGATTACATAGTTTTATTATCCAATTTCTTTATTGAATTAATTAAAATTACCTAAAATGGATTTATAGATATATAATAGAACTAATTTTACTTTAAACCCGATTAAAATTTGATTTAACTTTCAGAATAAATTTAACAAAATGGTAATGTTCAATTAAGATTTATTATTTTTCATTATTCATCAAACATTATATTTTTCTAAAAATCCCAAAAAATTACCGATGGTAATTATTGTAATTATAATTTAATAAATTATTATTTTTTATTTCAAATAAATTTTCTTAATTTTCACAAAATTCATTTTTAAATAAATTCATCGATGTTAACAAAACTAGGTTATTTTAGAAGGTACATTTTAAACATAAATATATATTTATTATAATATATTTTATGGAAAACAAATAATATATATGTTAAAACTATAATTAAATATAAAATAAATGAATTTCATTAAAATAATTCATCAAAAGTGATTTGGCAATATAGTTATGTAAAAAAAATTATTTTGTACACAAAATTAGGTTTTTCAAAAAAGATATATCTTTTATTAAAAAGGATTTTAATATCAATTATAATTAAAAGTTCCCCAAATTATTCACTATATATTAATGTGAAAACCATATTTTAATAAATTAGTTACTCTTATTAATATATAGTGTTGAAATAGAAAGTTGGTGACTAATATATTATATTATAATACTTTATTAGTATATCATGTAGAATTTAAACAAGGAGTTTTGTCCAACACACGTTAAACTCGATATTTTGTGTAACAAATGAAAAACATAGTGTTTCAATTTAAAAAATATAATATTATTGTTACATGAAATTAAAATAATATAAAATAATAAATTCCTTTTTAAAAAAAATTCACAAAATATTAGGTTGTCACATTCTAACCACTTTAAAATGAATTTCACCGTCAAAATTCATCTTGGAAATCAATGGTTTAACATTTAAAAATTCCTTCATAGAAGCTGAAATTATAAAATTGAATAATAAAACTCCCCTTAAATGTTATATTTTTAATTTAAATGGTACCTAATGAAAATAAAAACTATGTTTCCACATAGGATTACATAGGTTTGATATTAATATCTATACATAAATGAAAAATGTAAATACTTACAGAGTGATAGAGATTATTTATCAAAATAATGTGGGTGATCTAGAGAAGGTTAATGACCAAAAAATGATAAATCATTAATATTTCAATTTTCCATTTGATTAATTAGAAATGAAGGTACTAGGATAAATTTTTGGATTCTAGATCATTTTCCTAATGGTGAGGAATTCAGTTACCATCTACACTAAGAACATATGAAAATGTTCTTACATGATATATTATTATTTCATGGGAACTATTTCATCATTTTGTTCAAAATTGATTAGTTTTCAGTCCATATATTACACCAATAGTTGAATGTTTTCCAATCTCATTCACTAAATAAAATCCATAAAATAATGAAAATTTATTTATTCTCTCAATTTTAATTATCAAAACCAAAATATTTCTACCAGTTATTCATAAATCTATATATGGTGATGCAATACGTTAATATCTAAATCCTCATCCAATGTTTAACTAAAATAATTTTATAATTTCATAGACATATAAAATTTCCAAAATATTAAATGAAAAATATTTACAAATAATTTAAATAAATTTATAAAATGAAATTTTCATTAATCCCAAAGGCAACATGAGATAGATATCAATATTACAATTTCAAACATGTGAATACATTCATCATGTATTCTTTTGAGACATGGTAATAACCTGAATTACTATAAAAACATATTTAAAACATACATTCTTTCTCATTCCATACACACATCATAAAATATTCGATATACTATGTAAATATAAAAATGTTGTAAACTCTATAAATGATAGAATAAACATATTTTTCACTTATCATTAATCAATTCCAAGGTAATCAAAATTATCTAATAAAATTTATACATATCAATCATATATTTATCAAAACTAAACACAATTATTTCATCATCAGGAACATATAAATGGTTACCTTCCAATAATAAATATATCTCAATTCCATTAAATCACCTCTCTTGGTCATCTGAACCATTCAACATATTTTTTTGAAATCCTTAATAAAAACATAAACTGAAAAATTTATTTATTTAAATAACATAATTCTTGAATTTATATAGGAAAAATTAAATAATAATAAATTTTTTTCTAACTATTGACTAGGCATTATCATCTTATTTTATAATATATAAATCATAAAATATGAAATCTGAATCATATTTTAAAATTCATCAAACAAAATTTTATCACGGTTCACACATTAAATAGATCCAATAATTTGTGAATAGCCCATTCATTTCATTTTTCATTCACGGTATCTTCATCATTAGTAGTAAATCTGTTACGTTTACATCCGTTCTGATTTCCATCCAAATATTTTACCATTGTAAATTTATTATAATAATTCCGAAAATTTCTACTATTAAAAAATTCATCTGTTGGTAATAAACTAGGGAGAAAAATATTCCCATCCATTTCATTATGTGAACAATCCATTTTTCCTTGTAAATTATATTCTTTGATTCCTTCTTTTCAATAGTGAAAACATCATTGTGTTTCTTCAAGACATTTACTTAGGTGATTCGTCCCACAATCTTATCATAGAGGAAAATGAATCTTTTTCCCACTATGGTATCCATTACTGGGAAAATCAATGAAATTTATTATTCTCTACTTTAGTTATTATATGAGTTTGTTTTGATGCACATGGTTAATAATATATTGTAATAACTAATTAAGAAAAATTCAAACATCCTTTACTCTATTAATCAACCCATTTACCTTCCCATAAAAAAACTATTCATCACATTCAATGTCAACCCGGTTATTTCTAGTTTCCCTATGTTTACTAAAATAAAAAATGAATAGTGTGAGACATATTAATCATAATGTAAAACCACACAATCATTAAAAAAATATGGAATATCTAAATCATGCCATAATATATTTAATATATTAAACATTGTGTTTATCCGAGTTCATTCATAGTCCTCATCTTTTTAAATCATTCATGATGATTTAAAAATAGTTTGTGAATTTCCAAAACATATCCCCTCAGAGTGTTAAACTAGGTGTGTTGAAATGATCATTTTCATGCACCAAATGATGATCAATTCTTGCTCAATGTGCCCTTTTAGAGTCATTACCCCATGTTACCTCTCTTCTAGATCCGCATCTACTTTTAGAATCATAAAATGTGTATAATTTTTTAGAAAACACAATCTCTATCCTTTACAAATATTCAATGATATTTTCCTATTCATTGACTTCTACTTATAATTATCCATATAGACAACCCTAAAAATATCAATAAAAATATACTTTTGATCAAGATAAGGATTTCTCATCCATGTTTCCATCTATTCTCTACAAAATTAATTTTATACCTTCTATAGGCAACCAAGATTATCAGACAAAGATATGACATCATTTTATATGAATATTCAATATGTAACAAAAAAATGACTGAGGACCATAATGGTTTAGTGTCTTATAATAATAGGAATAAAACCTTCTAATTTGATGAATGATCATCAATGTATTCAATAAAATTATTCCCCTTTTGAAATATTACATATAAAATGTTATTCATAATAGGGTAAATGAATCATAATATAGGGAAAGGTTATATGCCTAGTAAGTGTAAAAAATTAGATACATAAGAATATCATGAAAATAATTTTTTGAGAAAATAATATTAACAATTGAAAACAATACCATTCATTTTAAATATCATAATATTGATTCATGAGAAAAATATTACCAGTTCATAAGAAATGAATCATAATTAAATCAAATAGAATGATCCATGTGATCATAACACTATCATAAGACATATAATTTTAGCATAAATATTGGCCTAGAAAATCATTTTATTAGTTGTAAAATACCATTTCCAAATATATCATAACAACCTATACATGGATATACCCTCTTGGGGGGACACACTACTATCCCTAGTGGAAACCCTTTCTTGAAAATGGATTGGGTTCACTCCAAAATAATCTATAGAATTAACTCTTTACCCTAGGACCATCATTGTTGAAAAATACCCTTACGGAATCGACTTACTCACCATTCTAGTCTAATTTATCTAATGAGGTATGAATCATTACCGAATGCATTATATGGAGTTATAGGTCCCAACCATCATTGTATATAATGTAACCACCATTCTTGATATAATAAAACCATGGTCCATGGTAATTATGTAACCACCTTCACATAAAGAAAATTATAAATATATGTTCCTCAAGATCATTAAACATCCAATATATTAGAACCCTTGAAAAAATGGTTTACATATACATTTCATATTAACATAACCTATAAAAAATAAATTGGTTTCATAATAATTTAATTATTTCATCAGAGTATAGCCTTTTGAAGAATAAGTAGGTTTCATAAACATTTTTCTATGGTATAACCAGTGGAAGGGAAATGGCTTTCAAAAACAAATTTTCATCATAAAATTGAAACATTAATAAAAGAAATAAGACTTGAATCATGGGGGAATATCACCTGAAAACAATAACTACCATAAAAGTATTCCATATTATATGGAAAATGATTTTTAAAGATATATCACTTGGAACATTTCCTAAGGAATATGACATTTTAATGAAATCACTTTTTATATTATAAAACACTTTTTAATTCCATTTACTATTATATAAACATTGAAAACATTAAATGTAAGTTTTAAAAATCATCTGAAAATTTTACTTAAAAAATATTGTTTAGGTTTGTAAAGAACAGTTTTTTAAAAAATAAAAAATTGTACAAAACATTTTTTTGGAAGAGTAAGGGTTTTCGACCAGAAAGGTTTTTTTTCTAAATTTGTTTTTCATCTCATGTGTATATTAAAAGAGGAAAATGTTGGGATATTTTTTTCACATGAAATAAACATAAGTGAATTAAATTTATGTGTTTCTTGTGAGAATTCCCATTACATTAGATAATCAAAAACATATTGATAAACAATCTTGATAAATGATGAAATTGTAACAAAAAATCATCACAACAATGGTAAAACGTTAATTGTAATCCCTATGAATGAATTGACTTAAAGGAAACCAAAAATACCATGGGAATAAATAAATTCAGGATATTACATTTCAATTATTTTGTATATACACATTATAATATAAGATAGGTTTATAACATGACATTAGTATCGAAGAATAAAAATTAAGAAAAAAATCCTTTACCAATTTAGTGATCTTTGGAATCATAAACCTAAATAAATGATAAAATTAATTTAAATGTAAAATATAACTAAAATAATGTTTTTAATTACATAACATGTCAATGTTACAGTATATAAAGCACACACAATTAACGTGTGGTGAATTTTCATCTCTCTCCCAGGAATAAATTAGACAACAGAAATCCCTTACCTCATTGATATCATTAAACTCACAAACCCCATGAAAGAGATATTAAAAAATATATTTATAAATTCTTATAAATTTCAGGTCATTTATCATAAAATACATTAATGGTAACTATATACAACACATAATCGAAACCCATGGTTAATATGAAATTTTTAGCATAAGAAATTATATTGAGAATGAAATCCCTTACCTAAACTATTGATTTCGTTAATAAATGTTAAATCCACCTTTATAACAAATAAATTCTTGTTATAAATCTATTGGAGACCTATATTCATATATATGAAACAATATTTGGATTTTATATGACATGTTTCTTCCTAATTATTAATTTTTTTTATAAATATCATATTTTTGGAAACAACTGCATTATGTTTTGTGTGGGTTTTGACATGTTAGATTTGGACCTATAATATAAATTCTAGTTAATCAATGAGTAATCTATACTATTTGGAGATAAAAAATAGAATGCACCGTTCATAGAGATTATAGGAAATACAAACACATGAACTTTGTTTCCATTTTCTATTAAAATTGAATAAAATAAAGTTAAATGATAAGTATTAAATCTAGAACCAATTTTATGTTACATATATAAAATAATATTATCATAAAAGTATAATTACCATCCATTTAATGAGTGAATAAATCGCATCGCTTCATGAGGTAGAAGTCTACTGTGCAGTTGACTAACATTATCATATTCTAAAAAAATGGAAATAATGAAGGTAAATGGGATATACTAATTAAATAATAATAATAATAGCATAAATATCAAAAATAGAAAATAATTCCACCATCAGGGCCATACTTTAGAGGTGATAACGAAAATACCGACATCATCGGTTCGTGTGGCAGTTGTCTTCCATAGACACGAATACCAATTTCATAACACATTTGACTGATGTGAAGATGGTTGTTGGTCATTCACATAACATACCAATATATAATTTTATGTATGATACTGAGGTTATTTAATAACTATGGTATTATAAGAACTGATGGAGGTGGAGGGAAAAATGAACTAAAAAAAGATGAATGATACCTTTTCTTCATGTATCATTTTTAGGTTTCCACCAAAAGCCTTCCTAATTTGGATTTGTCTCAAAATAAAGGCTTTTTGGTTTAGTGAATTTATTTTTTAAAGTGATTTATAATGGTTTTTGGTTGATAAAATTGTCGATAAATATGTGTATAACTGAGAGGAGTGAGTTCCCTTTATAGTGAGGATAGGTGGAATTTTTTGAAATATTGAAAATTAATCAATGTTGGGGGTTCACTCTTACCTTGTGTGTCTCCAAAATAGATCAATAATGGGGTGGGGAAATTATTTTTTTAATTAAAAATCCACTACAGAAATGGAAAAATCTTTTCTATCAAGTTATTATATATTTTTTTAGTTTACATAATTTTCTCCTTTTAGTTTTCACAATAGTAAATTGTTTCGTTTTGTTTAACTATGTAATTAATCCATAAAGAATAAAATTTAAATTATATTTATTATAATATTTATAACTACTAATTTTAAATATTAATCTTATTTATTAAATAAAAAACAAATGTGTTGAAAATTAATTTTAACATATGGGCATGAAATTCCCCAAACAATGTTTTAATGTTAATAATTATATTTAATTATAAACTATTTTCACTAATAATTTTGGTAAAAAATAATGATCCCCTTATTAGATAAAATAAATAATTTTCATTCTTAATATTGAATACATATTTCCAATTTTCATTCACATAACTACAAAATTTTAATTTAAAATTAATCTGACAGTGTAAAGACCTGGAATTCCTGTGGAATTTTTTTTAATACATGGGAATTTTACGAGCCTGCAGTTTCTAACAATGCATGATTCCAAGGATCGGTGTACCTGGAATCAATTTCGGAATTTTTGTTCAGGTACGTTCAGTAAACGTTTATACGAGATTTTATAACATCTGAACCGGTGCTCGAAATTGAAATATGAGGTCACTGTTGAACTCGCAGTGTCGGTGATTGCTTAGTGACGCCTTCACCATAGTTGGATTCTAAAGAGAGTGGAAGATATATTTTGGGGGTCTTTAATTATGTTAAACAAAAACAAGGGTTAACTTATTTTTATTCCTTGGTGGTTAAAACTGTCAAGAGGAGGTTAGTCTTGGGGCCCACCCGCACATAACCTCCCTTGGAAGGATATTATTAGGTGGGGCCCACAAAAGCTTCAAAATCCCTAAACCCCCCATTTATATGGGATGAAACCCTTAAACATCCATTGAGTTAATGAAGCCAATCCTTTCTTCATTTAATTATAACATTCCACATTCCCTCATAAGTGTGCTAAAACAGAAAATAATTAATGGCATTAATTAATTAATTTGAAATCATTTGAATTCTTTTAGCCAACAATTAAATAATGGGTTAGCTTAACTTATTATTTTGGTTGGCACTTTTTTTTGGTGGAGCATTGGAGAACCCATGGAGAACATTATTCTCCCAATGAAGAACTCCCCTCTCCAACGAAGAACGACGAATATCTCTCTCTCCCTCTTCAACCGCGGAAAGAAGAGTAAACACCACTGTTCTTGAAGAACACCGGTGACGTCAACTTATTTGTCTTCTTACGAATTCAATGAAACGACGTCTGCATTTCTGTTACTTCATCAATGATCATCGGTAATCAAGGTAGGGCGATTTGAGTTATTTTATATATGAGTATACACCTCCGTTCTTCGGGGTTCAAATTTGTAGAATATGGTATGCCAAATGTTATCGTCATGACGAGGAGGGCTCGAACCGCCTGAACATAGCCCGACCCTCCCCCTTTGGTTGTTCTTATTTGCTGACGACGGAGGCATACCGTGAGAAAGCCGGTGGCGTAAGGCCGCTGGGTCGCCACAAGGGCACGACACGGTCGTGCCGCGGCGAGGAAGGCCGCATCGGTTGGATGAGGGGTGCGGCACTGTCACGCTGCACGGAGGAGCAGGAGGCTGTGGCCAGGCCGGGCCGCGACGGAGGTGATGTGGCGCCATGGATCCGCGGTGGAGGAGCAAGGGGCGGTCGGCTAAGCCGGCCGCTGGTGCGCGCTATAGGCGGGACCCCTCGGGTCCCGCAGTTCACCGAACCGGTGCCTAGTGCCGGTTCCATCAGAATCCAGAAGGCAACGCTCCCCCCGCCCCCACGGTGTGGCCAGCCGGGCCACACGGGCTTGCCAGCAGGGCTGCCTCTGGCCGACCAGGGTCAGAATCTCGGGCTTGGTCGAACCTGCTAACTGGGTCTGATCTGAATTTGGACATGGATTCATTTTGCCATTTTACTCCTTTTCGCCCCTATCTAGGGCTACGAGTGTCCGATTAAAAAATCGCCTAATATGATGGAAGGCTTGGAGAGAGATGGTTCTTTTGGCATAGCCCATTTGAGGTTTGGACACAGTTGCAGTATAGTCCGGTTGGTTTGAAGATAAAAACCTACTGGGCCCCGAGAACGGAAATGACAACAACTCACAGACCGGGGGTAAGAATGACACACCGAATGTCGCATTTGAACCTTTACTACATGGCAGTCCTTTGGGTTAATACATTGTGGATTTTATTGGTAGTATAGATACGAAAGATATCTCGAGGGAAGATTCTACGGAACTCAAGTGCACCGGGTGTAAGGAATCCAATGGCTGATAGTGAGGCGGATGTTGGAGACATATCATATGGAGGTCAACACTCATCGATCCTGTGTGTGTAAGTGAATACTGATCATGTTTGAGTTAGATCCTATGTGGTTTAGCACCCTGAAATCATGTGTGGGTCAGCGCATACCGATCCTTTGTGGGTCAGATCATGTGTGGGTCATTGCGTGGGTTAGTACCTGCCGATCCTGTGTGGGTCAGACTCTGTATGGTCAGAAGTAGTGCCTCTTGATAGAATTAGATGATCTAGCTTCATGACTAATCATTTTTACATCTGTACTTAACTAAAATATTGGTTTGAACTAAGTCAATCACTTTCAGGTTTTCCTCATGATTGATATGGGTTACTAAATAACATAGGTATATGTATGGGAAAATAACTAAGGGTTATCCATTGACTCCGTACTTTGTCGTTATCATTGTTGGATTTTGTGATACCTTGAGGGTCTTGGGGTCCCTACTGACTATCGTTATACTCACCCCTACACGGGCTTTGCCCACACCTCTTTGTGTTGGTTGCAGACGACAGAGAGTGGTGATCAGGGCAGAGAGTAGCAGAACTCAACGGTACTAGGAGATGGACCAATTGGCGAGACGTACACAGAACGGACGAACGAACATGGCGTGTCGAGGAGGCCATCTGTACACACCCTTAAGGTGGGAATTTTGGAGGATGACCCGGTAGCTTCTTTACTTCTTTTCTTCAGTTTTACTAGCTTTTCAGTTGTTTTGTACTTTACTATTGGGCTTGTATTTCTGGACCCCATTAATTTCAGCACACTCTATTTTATTCTATTTTACTTAGTGTTCTACTTCCAGTTGCGTACTCTGTTGTGTTTGTTTATTGTTATAATGAAAATTCCTTCCCAGTTTAGGGTTTTACACCATTGATTCTAGTATCCATCCCCTAGCCTATTAACAGCGGGCTTAGGGTAGTCACGATACAGGCCCCGGGGGATGGGTTGTGACAAATTGGTATCAGAGGAGTCAGTTCTACCACAAAACTTAGGACTCTGATCATTATTTTATGTGAAACAATAGTGTTAAGGGTACCGAATGTGGTTTTCCGTGTAGGGAGTCCAGTGTTGGTGCGATGGCTGACATATCCGTAAACCAGGACCCAGACTACTGATTTCCAACTTAGTGCATGAAAACACTCGTTGTGGGAATCTCTTTAAAAGTTTTCTTAAGTCATCTCAACCAGGTCAGCTCACCAGGTATAATCTTTGACTGTGTCGCATCTTTTTCTTTCTGGATGCCTCCCCGCGGACGACCAGTTAGAGCCCCGAGAGTTGTTCATGCAGGCAGCCAACTGAGCAATGAGGCCTTAGTGCATATCCATTTACCAGCGGAGGCGCCAGGGGTACCACTTCACATTGGGCCACTGATGACACCATCCATAACAACAGACGATGCATGATGCTTGAGTGCGTTTCATGAGTTACAGCACCAGAGGATAACAAGGATCAGGGGTGAGATGGACCCACAGGCAGTTGAGGATTGGATAGAGGCTGTGGCGAGAGTCTTCATGCTAGTAGGGACACCAGCAGACATCATGGTGATCCCTGTGGCTTGCCTCCTTCATGCAGTAGTAGGAAGATGGGGGATCCTGATACTCCAGGTGCATGAAGTGGTGACACTTCTATGGATATACTTTGAGAGCCTATTCTGGGCGGAGTCTGTTCCATCAACCCTTCGTGCGGTGTAGATACATGAGCTACTGCATCTACAGCAGGGTAGCATGATGGTAGCACAGTACTCAACGAGGTTCACTGACCTCTCGCACTACTCCACAAATATGGTACGAGACCCATTCATCCGGGCCGATACCTTCAATCAGGGGCTCAGGAAAGAGATTAGAGCCTCGATGATTTTCCTCAGCATTCTGATGCAGACATTACTGTTGGAGAGAGTCGTCCTAGTAGAGAGTTTCCTTGCTGAGTAGTCTCTAGCTGTGAGACCCACTTCTAGTCGACTTGTAGTGGTTCCTTCTATAGCTGGAAGTAGACAGATGATGCAGAGGTCCAACAGGACCCGACCTACATGTGGTCGACTGCGCGACTCAGGTTCAGTTGTCCGGGGTAGTGACTATGCCAGGAGTAGAAAGTGTTAATCATAAGGTGGGTAGGGTTACAAGGCACGTGATTGTCTGACTCGCCGTACAGACGATCAATAGTCAGTTGAGGGACCTCCTGGGAAGAGGTAGTTATTCAATCGAGGAGGTCTGTAGGGAGCATGCAGACGTGGAAGAGGAGCTGGTTGAGCAGCTGGTGCTGGACGACGTTTCAAGGTGTTGCCACTACCACAACCAGGAGGTCCACCCCGACTGTATGGAGTGGGTGGACATGGGAGAGCTCTACTTCAGGTGGTTGGGGCCTATGACCATGTCACTCTGGAGATTATTCGAGGTACAATCTAAGTCAAATTCACCTTAGCTGCAATTCTTATAGAGACGGGTTCCAATCACTCTTTCATAGCCACTGCCCTTGTTCAGAGCTCGGTGATTCTGACGGAGCCATTGGCTCGATCCTTACAGCTAGATACTCCTACGAGAGCAGAATCAATGATTAAGCACTGGTGCTGGTAGTGTGAACATACTCTATGAGGCAAGATCTTTGGATGGGGTATCCTCGTAGCGGCGTTGAGGACTTACAACGTTATCTTGGGTATGGACGGGTTATCTACAGTCCATCCTCAGATTGACTATATTAGGCACAAAGTGTGGTGTGTCCCCAAGGATGGGACTAGGTTTACCTTCACTGGTGAGAAGGGAACCTCTACAGCATTGGACATACTTACTCCGAGGAGGGTGAACCCGATCACTCATTAGTTGGCCCGCCTTACCCTCGTAGTAGTTAATGTGGAGTGTCTGACTTATCCTATAGTGGTGGACCATTACACGGATTTTTTCCCTGATGATGTTCCAGGAATACCTCCTCACATAGAGGTGGACTTCTACATTGACCTATACACCAGGATGACACCGATATCTACTCCATCATATTAGATGGATCCCACCGAGTTTTGTGATTTGCAGGTACAGATGGAGGACTTGTAGGGGAAGGGATTCATTAGGACCAGTGATTCTTCCTAGGAAGCCCCGATTCTATTCGGCAAGACAGCGGACGGGAGCATGAGGCTATGGGTCGTCTATCATCACCTGAACCAGGTGACCATGAAGAACAAGTTCCCACTCCTAAGGATTGCTGACCTCTTTGATCTGATCAAAAGAGCACGATGGTTCTCGAAGATAGTCCTCAGATTAGGCTATCCTCTGCTCAGTGTTCGAGATGAGGATATGCAGAAGACAGCCTTCAGGTGTTGTTATGGCCAGTACGTGTTTTTGGTTATTCCCTTCGGCGTAACCAGCGTTCCACCAGTGTTCCGAAGTCTCATGAACATGATCTTCCAAACTTGCCTCGATCGATTTGTCATAGTCTTCATCGATGACATTTGGATCTACTCGACGACTGAGGAGGAGCATGCCTACCATTTTTAGGTTGTACTGGACACACTCTGAGAGAACCGAATTTATGGTAATCTCTCAAAGTGCCAGTTTTGGAATCAATGGGTTAACTTCCTGGGACATGTCATCTCAGAGGCTGGAGTTGCAGTAGATCCAGTGATGATTGAGGCGATACTTTCATGGGAGGTACCCAGAAGTTTGACGGAGGTATGGAGTTTCTGGGGCTTGGCTAGATACTATTTGAGATTCGTCCTGGAATTATCTAGAGTTGTAGCACCACTATCATCCTTGATGAAGAAGGTGCTACCCTTCATGTGGTCGGAGAGATTCCAGAAGATCTTTCAGGAGATGAGGTATAGGCTGACTATTGCCCCCATCTTGAGGCTTCCAGAGGAGGGCATAGGGTACGTAGTCTACTGTGACGCATCAGGGATCAGACTCGGGTGTGTCCTAATTCTAGATCAAGCTATGATCAAATATGGTTCTTTGCAGGTGAGACAAAATGAGAATAACTATGATACCCAGGACATGGAGTTACCAACAGTGGTCTTCTCCTGGAAGATGTGGCGACACTATCTTATGGGAGAATGTTTTACCATGTAATATTATCACAAGAGTCTCAGGTATATCTTCTCATAGAAGGACCTGAACCTGAGACAACAACGGTGGCTTGAGTTCTTCCAGGACTATTACTTAGATATATTCTATAATCCTGGTTCGGGGAATGCTGTTGTGGATGTGCTCAGCAGGAGGACTGGTATTCAGCTTCTAGGAGAGGAGAAAGATCTGCTAGCTTCTTGGAAGATATCCTTTGTGGATAGAGATTGTGCAACCTTTCTACAGTCTGTCGCAGTCACTCCTGCACTTCTTCAGTGAGGCAGGTAGGCACAAAATGGAGACGCTGACAGTGGGACGCGACGTTCTCAGGTATCCACATGGCAGGAACTTGATGAATTTTATTATGGTGGGGAGCATGTCATCCTCTTCAGAGAATGTACTATGGTACCAGGTGCACTTTAGGAGGATGTGTTGAGGGAGTTCCAAACTCCCCCTGTAGCAGTACATCTAGTGGTGGAAAAGATGTACCAGGACCTTCGACGGCATCATTGGTGGCCAGGTATGAAGAAGGAGGTAGCGGATTTTGTCTCACGATGCATCACTTGTCAGCAAGTGAAGGCAGAGCACCAGGTACCCGCAAGATTGGTTCAGCCCTTAGAGGTCCCAGAGTTGATGTGGGATGGGATATCCATGGACATCATGATGGGTCTTCCACGTACATCAAGGTGTCATGATTCGATATGGGTGATCATTGACCGACTCACCAAGTTGGCCCACTTCTTACCAATCAGAGAGCAGGGATCAATAGAGAGTCTGGGATGCCAATATGTGCAGGATATAGTGCGTTTTCATGGATTACCATCTTCTATCATCTCCGACCGTGACACACGGTTTACTTCCCAGATATGGAAGGGGTCGAAGGAGGCATTCAGGACACATCTACGTATGAGAACCGCCTTCCATCCATAGACTGATGGTCAGACCGAGTGGACCATCCAGACCCACAAGGACATACTTCGTGCTTGTGTTCTTGACTATAGTCGCATCTTGGAGGACCACTTACCTTTGGTGGAGTTAGCCTACAACAACATCTATCACTCTACCATCAGTATTGCACCTTTTGAGGCCTTGTTTGGTTGACCTTGCAGATCGCCACTATGCTGGACAGACCCAGGGGAGTCGGTACTAGTGGGACCATAGATGGTATGAGCAACCATGGATAAGGTGTATATCATCTAGGAGCGGATGAAGATAGAACATAAGAGACATTAGTCATACACTGACTAGAGACGGAGGCCTCAGGAGTTTGAGCATGGTGACCACATCTTTCTACGGGTCCCACCTTGATGAGGTCTATAGAGATTTGGCTGAGGCGGGAAGTTCTCTCTATGTTTCATCAGACATTTCTAGGTCATCAGCAGAGTAGGCGAGGTGGGTTACCGCTTTTCTCTTCCACCTAAGCTACACCGGGTGCATGATGTCTTCCATGTATCTCATCTAAGGAGATACGTGCTCGACCCATCCCACATCATCGACCACAGGGAGCTAGACATTGATGACAAGGAGAATCTTACATAGGTTCCAGTGGAGATTGAGGATCGACAGGAGAGGGTCCTATATCGATGGTCGATACCTCTAGTGCGTGATCATTGGTAGAACATGAACCTCCATGAGAGCACATGGGAGCGGGAGACTCATATGCATGCTCAGTACCCCCATTTGTTCCCATAGATCGAGTTGTAGCTTATGGGGTCATAAATTCCTAAGGTGGGGAGAATATAAAGACCCAGAATTCTTGTGGAATTTTTTTAATAAATGGTAATTTTATGAGTCTGTAGTTTCTGACGACGCGTGATTCTGAGGCCTGGTGTACCTGAAATCAATTTATGAAGTTTAGTTCGGGTATGTTTAGTAAATGTATATACGATATTTTATAACATTTGAACTGGTGCTCGGAATTTAAATCTGAGGGCACCTTTGAACTCACAGCGTCGATGATTTCTTAGTGAGAACTTCACAAAAGTTGTGTTCTAATGAATGTGGAAGTTAGATTTTTGGGGGATTTTAATTAAGTTAAATAAAAATAAGGGTTAACTTATTTTTATTCCTTGGTGGTTAGAACCTCCAAGAGAAGGTTAGTGGTGGGGCTCATCCGCACATAACCTCCCTTGGGAGGATATTATTAGGTGGTGCCCACACAAGTTTCAAACCCCCAAAACCCCCCATTTATGTGGGATGAAACCCTTAAACATCCCATGAGTTAATGAAACCAAACCTCTCTTCATTTAATTGTAAATTTACACCTTCCCTCATAAGTGTGCCAAACCACAAAATAATGAATGGAATTAATTAGTTAATTTAAAATTGTTTGAATTATTTTGGCCAACAATTAAAAAATGGGTTAGCTTAACCCATTATTTTGGTTGGCACATTCTTTTTGGTGGAGCTTTGGAGAACCCTTGGACGACCGTGATGGTTCGACGATGAGCACGACGCCGTCGTGCCGCGTGGAGGAGTTGGAGGCCACATCCAGGCTTGGCCGTGGTAGAGGTGGCACGGTACCGTCATGCCATGCGGTTGGCCAGAAGAACCGTGACGTCGTCACGCTGCGGTGGAGGAGCCAGGGGCAGCCGGCCGAGTCGGCTGCCGGTGCGCGCTACAGGTGGGACCCGTTGGGTCCCGCAGTTCACCGAACCGGAACCTAGCACCGGTTCCTTCGGAATCCAGGGGGCGATGCACCCCCCACCCCCACGACGTGCCCATCCAGACCACGCAGGCTAGCCAGACGGGCTGCCTCGAGCTGGGCCGGGCCATTTCAGGCCGGGCCGCGCCTACGGGTCGGGCCGCCCCGTTGGGCCGCACCGCGCCTACGGACGGGACGTCCCATCGGGCAGGGCTGCTCTTGGGCCATGCCGCTCTGGTGCCGAGCCTCCCCGATGGGCCGGGTCGGTCTCTCAGCCCGGGTCGGACCAGCGGACCGGGTCGGATCCCAGTCTGGACCCGGACCCGTTTGGCCAATTTATACCTTTTCGCACCTATCATGGGATACTGGTGTCCGATTGACAAACGGACTTCGAAGATGGAAGGATTTGATTGAGACGGTTCTTTTTTCATACCACACATGTGGTTTGGAAATAGTTGGGTTACGGTCAGATTGGATTGAACCTAAAAACCAACCGGGCCCCTAGAACGAAAATGCCATCAACTCACAGGTCGGGCATCCGATTGACACACCGACTGTCGCGTTGGATCCCTTACGACATGACAGTCCTTTGGGTTACTCATTTGTGGAGTTTAGTGGCGGTCGTGGTATGAAAAATTTCTCGAGGGAAGATTCTACAGAACATGAGCACACTAGGTGTGATGAATCCAGTAGTTGATAGTGAGGCAGAGGTTGGAGATAGATCATACGGAGGTCAGCACTGAGTGATCCAGTGTGGTTAAGTGCATACAGATCTTGTGTTGGTCAGATCTTGTATGGGTCAGCGCTCAACGATCCTGTGCGGGTCACCACATACTGATCCTCTGTGGGTCAAATCATGTGTGGGTCATTGCGGGGGTTAGTACCTATCGGTCCTGTGTGGGTTAGACTCCATATGGTCAGATGTAGTGCCTCTTGATAGAATAATGTGATCTATCTTCGCGAAAAATCAATTGTACTTCTATACTTCACTGAAATCATAGTTTGAGCTGAGTCAATGACTTTATTGTTTTCCTCATGATTGATATGGGTTACTAAATAACTTAGGTATACGTATGGGCATATACCTATGTAAGGGTTATCTGTGGACTCTGTAATTTGTGGTTATCCATTTTGGATTTTGTTAGACCTTGAGGGTATCAGGGTCCCTTTTATGTATCGTTATACTCACCCCTACATGGGCTATGCCCGCACGTCATTGTGTTGGTTACAGATGATGGATAGCATAGATCAGGGCATAGAGTAGCAGAACTGTATGGTACCCTGAGATGGACCACTCGGCGAGATGTACACGGAGTGGACAGACAGACTTGGGGTGCTGAGGGGGCCATCTATACCCACCCATCAAGTGGGAATTCTGGAGGATGACCCAGTAGATACGTTACTTCTTTTCTTCAGCTGTACTAGATTTTCAGTTATTTTGTACTTTACTGTTGGGCTTGTATTTCTGGCCCCCTTTACTTTCAGCACACTCTTTTGTATTCTGTTTTACTTTGTGTTTTACTTCTAGTTGAATACTCTGTTGTGCATGTTTACTATTGTAAAAGCAATGCTTTCCCAGTTTAGGGTTTTACACCTTTGGTGCAAGTTGCCAGCCCCTAGCCTATGGAATGCGGGCTTGGGGTAGTCATGATACGGGCCCCGGGGGACAGTTCCTGACAGATAGGTGCAATGAGAAAGTGGGTGTCATAGGATTTTTTTTTTAAATTTTAAAAATTATATATATAGTTTAATTATATAATTAATTTAATTTTAATTAATTTTATTAATAGATATATTATTTTACTAATGTAACTTTAAAACCAATTTAAATATAATTTCAATTTATCAATAAAAAATACAGTTTACAATTAAAATTCTGTATTTTTTACTCTTCATCAATATATGAATGCTTTAATAAAATAGAAAAAAATACTACAATAATATTTTCATATTACAATTTATAAAATTAATTTAATCTTCAAAAATAGATTTTTTGATGATAGTAATAATTAATTTTAAATAAAAATCACAGGGGTGATAAACTAACTTTCTTTTAGAAGGTATAGTTTTAATTGTGAAATTGGATTTTGGATTATATTTTTTTTATAAAACACATAAGATGAATGTTAAAAAAATTATTTAATAGATAATATTTAAATTTCTTTAAAATAATTCAACAAAATTTATTTTATTCATTTAATAATTTAAAAAACATATGTGTGTAAAATTATTGTTATTTATAAAATATTTCACTTATATTCCAAAGTTCTCAATTTCATTTATAATTATTTGGTAAAAAAAATTCATAACAATAAATTATGTCGACCATTTATTCATAATTTAGTTAATTGTATTTATATATACTATTCCAATGGTTATGCAATAACTATTAGATAAGTAATAATATCTTAATAGTATGGAATGTTTCGTTAAACTCTGTGTTGTGTGTAGCACTAGATAAACTCAATATTGTGTGTAACATAGGACAAACATTATGTTGCATGTAATGAAATATAAATGTAGTGTTATATGTAACTCAAAATATAGAAAAATATTAAAATTCTTTGAAGATAAAATTCAAAAAATCTTCGGGGGTTAATAAAATTCTTCAAATGCGTTTTTGTAAGACTACATAAACAATTCAACATATGAAGATAAGATGTAAGATATTATACCTTATGAGATTCATTTATAATATAATGGGAATGACTAATAATGAAATTAATAAACTTGGTAAATGATATAGGATCATCTGGTTCATCTTGACATTGTGTATCACAACATTGTATTTACTGATCATTAATATTTTTATATTAATGTTATTCCAAAATTCACATTACCTTATACATAAAAGTTAAAAGGGTAATAAAAGTGGAACATGGTAATATCTTATTTGTATTTTAAAAATAATATTACTTCTTCCAAGACAAGTTCTATGAAGATAAAAATAATAACAAACCATGTGTCAACTATATAGACTAATGGATATCATATTATTAATAATATGTTACGGAGTACATTGGGTATAACTTCTATTGTTTAATGAGAAATGTTTGATTAAATATGACCTTAAATACAAAATAAAATCAATGAAACACTATGTGTATCTCCATTAATTATCATATAGACACTAAAGATTTTATGATCCCCAATTAGTCTATATTTCCTATATTTCGATAATAGGGATGAAAATCTAATTTTTAGATAGTGGTAGTAGGCTATTATTCAATGAATTCTAAAATGGAGATGCATATGTGTTTGAATAGGAACATAGAATTCACTAAGCTCAGTATGAGTAATTGTTCCAATAGACACATATTATGTGTAGAGTTAGAAACAAAGAGAATTTTTTATTCATCATGAAATGTTATATGGTAATCGCTAAGAATAAATACTCTTAAAAAGTATCATTAAATGTTACCCTATTAATATTGTTCAATATATATGAATTCAAAAATTGATACTATGTGACAAAATTTAGAGGCTATGTATTCTATATTTTTATAGACTTGATATTAGTAGTGGGTATTCATGAAAAACATTATATTAAATGTTCAAGATGATATTAATTAATAATTATTAATTTCTGAAGGAAATAAATGATGAATAGGTATTTTCTATGATTTGAAGTTTATTTTAACCATTATATTGAAAAAATAAATAATTCTAATTTTCATAACAAAATATTATGATCATTAAATTTTGGTATTATTTGTCATGGAAAATTACCATAAATGGATACCCTACGGAACATTTCAACATAAAACAACATATGTGTGAGTGACATCAATTAATTACAATAAGATATAAAAAATTTACATATACAATTGTTGAGAGAATAAATAACGGTTCTCAAAAACAATTCAATTGTAATAAATAATTTACATGATACCAAAAAAGTTTAGTGGACGTGTTATTGTTTTTGTAGAAAGATTTATTGATAACATATGGAAGACATATATTTCATACTAAATGTTTTCAAAGACTACATAATGAATTTCTATAGGAATGCCTTTAAAATATCTACATGAGTTATTAGAATTATGTCCTATATACTTTGATATATGGGTGGATGTATTTACTCATATTATAATCCATGATAATATGGCACAATTAAAGACTAAACATTTGACTATTCCACATTGAAAATACTCTCACCGGATAACATAGATCAACACATTAGAATATAATAAATATAATTTAAAAGATATAAGTGTTATCATTATATCTTATATGAAATTATATATATCGATGATTTGTATTACTTTTTAATGTTTTAATAAGCTCAAATATCAATCAAAACATAGAATACTAAACAATCTTGTACTAAAAAATATCCGACAATAAATGAGAAAGTATAAGTTGTTGTTTTCCTAGGAAAATGAGAGAGAGAAAAAAAATACTTTTTTAATGTGGAAAAAAGACTAGTATTATTTTGGATCATTTTGATATATGATAATATTGAGGCAAAGGTATTATGAAATTAAAAATTATTTTAACCTTTTCTTTCTATATCTATTGTAACTGCATATGGTTTGGATTTCGATGTATCTTAAGAAGAATTTAGGAAATTATTTGTTTAATCATGGGATATAAATTTTTTTTAATATTATTAACATATTTTGATAGTATTTGACAATTATATTATAAAAATTGATTGACTTATTACATGTAATATGTTTTAGATAATTCGGGATATCACTGCATGGAGTATTTCTTCAAAGATACATGGGTTGTAGTAAGAATATCATCCCCGATTACATGTTTTAATTCTTACCCTAGTAAAAAAACATTGAAATCCTAAAAAATTTATTGCTACAAATTTTATGAATGTATAAAATTTTATAACTAACCAGTTTTTAGAAATTGGATCTAGTTCCAAGTATGATTCTAATAGATTTGTTTCACTTTAATTACCAAATTTTTACTTTACAACATTTATATTCAAAATATTCAATATTAATTAATTTCTTATCACATGTTGATTTTTACTCAATAAAAATTTGTTGTTATAGTTTATTATAAAATAATTCACATTAAAAGGTCTTATTAGTTCCCTAATATGATGGGAAACATGATGTTTTTGATGATATTCTAAAACATATTTCATACTGTTAAGATAACATTCTATGATGGGACACCTAATATGTTGGATTTTAGGGTCATGTAATCTTATACAGTTGAGAAATTATAATATCTAGTTTTCACTTGGTACTACTCATAAAAGGAGATTATGTGGACATGTACTCTAGTAGGAATGCCACATGATTACATTATAGTGAAATTCCTACATGGAAAAGTTGGTAATGATGCATTGAGTTAAGATAATTATTAATTCATATTCTGAGTCATGCATGTTGATTTATTGAAAAAAATAATGTTTTTATATAATCATATTAGATTAATATTAATTTGGTGAATCACAAAAGATATTTTATTAATGAATAAGTAGATATAATATTTAAACCTCCCATTTACAGATGTTGGGATCTCATGCCGTTTGATTAGAACAGAACCATAGAAATTGTGAAACCACAGATTTTTGTGATTTTTTATAAAATTATTTAAATATCCTATTGGTTTTAATTACCTTAAAGACCAAATTAATCTTACCCTACTTGCTACACATTCTTCTCTCACATTTTATTAAAAAATAAGCTTTATGAAAACCACGATATATTATTAATGTTCTTATTTAATGTTTCCATTATATCCTTGAAATTAAACATAGTGATATGAATTGTAATAATTCTTTTTAAATATTCTTTTTATATATTTTGTTTATGTAAAGCACATTGATAATAAAATTAATTATTTCTGGTAAAGTCTAAATGTTTCAAAAATACTATTTTTTTCAAAAAAATGTATTAATTTATTTCTGTGAAAAATAATAAAATTAACTTATGACATATTATGAATGTTACCTTGATAAAATAAACATAAATTTTCAATTAATTATGAATAAAGGTATCATTGTTTGAAATTTTTGAAATTTTATAAAAATTATAAATTTTTTATTAGCTGTGAAAATACTAAATATCAATATAAAAGTACCATTTATTTTAATCTTTTAAAAATGTTAAATTAAATTTTAAATTACTTTTAAGGTAAAATTAGTTCAATTTTAAATCAATTAATCCAATTTTGGTCATTTTAATAAATCTCATATTTAAATTGGATATAAAAACATTGTAAACATTTGTTCATTTTTCTCTATAAAAATATTCTTTCTCGACCCGTATCCAAAATTTATTTTTAATTAATTATTTAAATATATTTGTAGAAAAATTCAGAGAAATGGATTTAAGATTTTTAATCATCACAATTAATAATTTTTAATAAAGTATTGTTACTTTTTTGATAAAATGAATTGTAAATGGGGTAAAAATAAATTACATAAGCTATGGTAAAAATTAGTTTACAAAGGGTTAAAATAAATAGATATGTGTCATATTTACCTATAATGTTGTGAAAAAAGTATTTTCATTCCAAATTTCTATCATATAATGTTTAATTTTAGAGTTTGAGCTATGTGTGACTATTTTTCTATGTGATAAATTTGAGAGCAGCAAATCCCTTTCAAAAATACCATGTGTGCCCTCTCCCCCACATATAAAGGCCACCCCCATTCCATTCATCATTAAAGATAAAAAAATACTTGTATTGGCCAAAGACAAATAAAACAACTTCCCAAATTCACTAAACTCTTTATAAAATCCCTATAATGGTAATAAATCTATTCTATTAAGGCATTTAGTGTAATCCTATGGAATATACTAGATGAAGAGGCAACATTCATCCACGAGAATCATTGTTTTATTTAATCCATGACCCCTATATATTTTTATTATATAATGAATATATAATAAATTATTATTTTTATGTATTTATAAGTTGTATGTAAAATTTATTTCTCAAACCATATCCACTTACATCAAATGTGTTACGAAATCATCATTCTTGTATATGAAGGACTACCGCATCACGAACAAATATAGTTTGTTCTTTAAATTAACAACATTCATTTCTTGTAATAATGATTGATTTATTTTTTTGTATGTGATAATTTTTATTTTATTATGATTATATAGCTATTATATTATGCATTCTTTCATATTTTTCTTTTTCTTTGATAATATGACAACATCAATTGTTTTTACAGTAGATTATTGCCTCACGAAGCGATGTGATTTGTCCACGCATTATATAGAGTGTATTAAATATGGGTTTAATAAATATATTAAATATATTTGACATAAAAATAATTCTATAATTATAATATATCATTTAATTATATTTGTTTCAATACAACAAGAAAATTGAAAATGTGTTCATGTGTATGTATGTTCTACCGTCTCTATGAATGATGTATTTTATTTTCTATAACTAAATTATATAGATTACTATAAGTACACACATACATATATATAGTGAATATATATTATATTTCAATAATTTTTATCATTATTAATTATCTATCCATGATAAAAATAAGAGGAAGATTATTTAACAAATCCAAACGTATTTGAAAAACAAAGCGGTTATTACATGAAAAGCCACTTTTACATGGAATTGTTAATAAAAAATAACAAAAGGACACAATATACTCGTATTTTGTATTATATATAGTAATATGTTTATATAATAGATATATAATAAAAATATTTTATTAGAAATGAGGTTTCAATCAGTAAAAATGATTCCATGACTTAAGGTAAGGGATTCTTTTCTCAACAATCCTTATTTAAGGCGTATCCTATATTGTGCACCTATATTATTCCAAGAGGTATATATATATATACACTTTGATATGTAATACCATGAATTTATTCACCCATTTTATATTTTAAATTTCATTTTATATTATTCATTTATTTTAATTTTTATTCAATGTTATCAAAGTGGTAAATATTTTATGTTGCAATTATATCATTTAATTTGATTGTTTATGATTTAGTCTCCAATGATGAAGTTTAATGATCTATATCTAAACACTTATCATGAATTTTATTCACCTCTAGTTATTATAGATAAGTTAAATTAATGGTAACATTTTTACACTCTCTAGTACTTTATGTAATTATTAATTTTTTAAAGAAAATATGACTTTATTAATCTGTTCGGTCAGAAATATATTTTCTTCCAAAACTGTATTTTCTAAAAATGTTTTCCAAAAATGTATTATTTACATATTATGATTATTAAATGAAATTTTTACACATGATTTACTTTTTGGAAAATAATTTAAAATTATTAATCTTGTTGTTTAAAAAACAATTATTTTTGGGATTTTATAAAAAATGAGAAATGAATATTCATTTTAGCATATACAACATGAACCAAATTTTCTAATGTCATGAAAAATCATTTTTTCAAAGAATTTATTATATGTTCTCAGGGTTTTTTCCATGAAAAATGTTTTCATAATATTTTTATTTATTTAATTATTTTTTCAATGTAAAAAGGATATTTTTATTACGATATGTTTTAAATGATTGATAAAAATTATTTTCAATATGAGATTATATACATTGCTATTACTTATTAATTATTAGGGATATTATACAAGGATATTATTCATATTATTTCTCATAAGGGTTTATGTTTTGATGGTTTGATGTTTATGAAACAAATTTCACTTCCATGGGGTATACTATGAAGAAATGATTTTAAACCCCGCTTATTTTCATAGTTTAATATATGATAAAATGGTTTTTAAACCTATATAGATTCTAATTGATAAGATTTAATGAAATTTTTATTATTCCCATTTCAATTCATGTGTTGTAATATTATGAATTTTTATATTTTTTTCACATAAATATTGTTTATATTATATGATGGATGGGACAAATATATCTCCACAATGCATTGGGATAATATTTATATCTCCTGATATATAAAGTGTAGTAACATGAGTAAAACTGGTTCAGATAGATATGAATGGGGTAGGGGAGAACCTTGTTCAGTAAGATAAGGTTGGAACTAGAGTGGACCTAGTTAAATAAATAATATATGGAATGGGGAGTGAACTTGGTTTTTTAATACAAGGATGGACCAAGGAGTGAACTCAATTTAGTAATTTAATATTTCCACAATGATGGTCTTCTTAGTGATCTTTGATTGAAATGGAAATGATTATCTATACTTATGTTCATGCCTAAAATTCTATGTCTTATGCCGATTTTTCCCTCTCATGGATCATGATATTTGATTCCCTTAGGATTCATGTATTATGAAATACTAATCATTATTACATGACTGGATAGTATGATCTTTTATATGTATGGTATGGTTTTCATATGTTATGATCATGTTTCCATACACTTATATTGATTCTATGCTTAAATTTCTCCCTTGATTACCCTTACTGAGAATCAGATCTCACCCTTTCTTATGACTGCTTAAACTAGGTTACAAAAATATGTATTGTGTAAGAAATGTATAAGAAGGGTGGTAGTTGTGAATAATTTAATGGGAGATAACATATCTCCCTTATGCACCGCTGTTTAGATTTCCATGTTTCAAAATGAAATATACTATTATAGCCCTCTGGTGTGTGTTTATGTAATATAATGAATATTTATAAAAATTATGTATTGTATATGTATGGAAATTCTAGGTCACTATTATTGGTATCAATGTATAGGTATAGGTAACCAATGGAAAATGGCATGAGAAAACTTAAGTAAGATCCCTATATGATATTTTTAATGATATGTATTAGGATGAGTCACTATGTTAGAAAATGTCCATGCATTTTGTTAAAGGATAGAGGGAGTATTTTCATAGAAATAAATCCCCGTATTGATATTATGTATGGATGTTGATCTAGAACAAGAGTAACTATGGGTAACCACCCCAAAACACCATATTGATCTAGAATCGATCTGAAAGAGGTGAAAGACAAAGGGAATTGTTGCTCAACTAGTTTGATACTCTGAGCAGATATGATTTGAAGATTCAGAGAATCATTATGAACCATCCAGAAAGGCTAAAATAATAGATGACTTTGAATGGATTAATTCAAACAAAATGTGTCATATATTAATGAAGATTCATGATTTAGAAATCGTAGAATGTATTTTTCATGATTATGTTGTTAAAACTATCATGTTTGCTTCTTACTATATTCTTTTTTTGTTAAACCCAATGGATAGAACAGAAAGTTTCCATTTTATTGCGGAGTGTGATAGACAATGAAATGATTTTCCTCTTGAAAATAAAAAATTTACAACTGATGGAATGAGAATCCTCATTACTATGCTCATGAATCCTTTTGATGTAATGAATCAAATTGGACATCCAAATGATCAATGGAGGAAATAAAATTATGTTGAGTCTTTCATGAGGAAACATGTAACATCTTTTGGTGGGTCATAGGATCTAGAAGTTACTGAAGAAGGGATCATTACCACTAAGAAGATATTTCTTACTATCCAATATTAAAAACTTGAAAAAGTAATTTTTTGTGCATACCATAGGGAAGGTGAAGAAGATCAGTGGTGAAAAATTATCAATTATAAGTGGAAACATAATTAAATTAACTCCATGGAATGGGATTAGGTAAAGATCGCAATTATCAATAATTAATTTCCTCATATTACTTGTAAGATGATGGATAAGTAGTTCATTTAGAAAAAGAATAAAAAAGATTAGCTTGTTGGTACCAACGAGAAAATTTTTACAATATATATGAGGTATGCTTCATGTATTATCTTCCAAACTAAAGTTAAGTTTAATAATTTCCATTTTTGATTAAAACCATGTCTCCAAAAATTCACTTGTAGAAATGGGGGACTCAAGGATGGTTTTTTTAGTTTTTGTCATCATATTTTACCGATGTTAATAAAGGCGACGTTAAAAATAACTTTTTACGGATAGTTCTACGAAATAGACACCGATATGTGTCCAGTAATGATTTTTGGCATTCGCTATAAATAAAACAGATGCCAAAAGTCCAATATTTTCAGCCTTTCATGTTGGTTTTAATTACAACTAATTCCGATTTCTAATTATTTGCATCAGTTATATTATAGAATTGAGGAAAATTCAACACAAATACTTTTCTATGGGTATTCAGAATTAGTTTTATAAGATATCTTATACCAAAATTAAAATATATATTTTTGGGAATTAATTTATATATAAACAAGTGATGAAAAAATTTGAACGTTTGTTATCAATATAACCTTGTTTAAACATATAATTTTTTTTTAAAATTAATTAATACAACAAAACCCCATAATCTAAAACATGTGTGAAAACAAAAAAGATAGATATAATGCACCAAAATTACTAGAAATCATATTTTCCTATCTGAATCAAAGCATTCAAATGTCAAGAACCATACAAACCAATCCAAAAGGCTAACCCAAAAAAATGAACAAATTTAATTCCAAATCCAAATCTCTATGTGACCATCCATCACTACCATCCTAACCCACTATGAAGGAAACATTAAGAAAGATAACCCAACAAGCTCATGATGGACTTCACTTTACATGTATCCTATAAAAACAAATCCATATATGCACAAACACATATGTAGGGAATGAGGAAAACATCTAGTTAGATACCACCATGAATATATATATTGGCGAATTCCATGAAACCATTAGTTATAACCTTATAACAAAACCTGATTCATAAATCAATTTCATTGGAAAATAATTTTATCACAAAACAACTTTTTAGTTCTTTAAAAATATTCCTCATTCAAATAATCAATGAATATGAAAATTTACATAGTAGATAAATATATAGAAATGATAAAAATCAGTCAT
This sequence comes from Viscum album, assembly GCA_963277665.1. NCBI lineage: Eukaryota > Viridiplantae > Streptophyta > Magnoliopsida > Santalales > Viscaceae > Viscum > Viscum album. Next base: position 1,037,541,695 of record OY728123.1, on the reverse strand, counting down.
TTTAAAAACCAATGGAAATCATGTGATCAGACAAACATGATTCATTACCATCAACTATTAAACCGAGATCATTATGGGATATAGCCTATGAGAATACATACAAGGACACATGATGGATCGCTATGTAAATGTAGCACAATTACTACTAATACTGAGTTCTACAATAGTTTATCGGTATCAAACCTATATATAATATTCCATGTCATAATGGATACCTGACCCCTAGCGGTGTCACACATAGTAATGATTTCATATGTCCATAACCTAAAATACACACGAATTCAAAGGAATGGTTCTTCCATTATAAAACAAAACATCATATGGTAAAATAATATAGTTGGTTGGTGAAACATTCCCTAAAATGAAAATTATCACAAATTTCATTTATAAAACGTCTCTTTCATTTTCAACCAAATCAATAGGTTTCCATAAAACTCAGGTGTTTTATAATCATTTTCCATTTAAATCCAAATTTTTGAATAATACGCATCAAATAAAAGCATGAAATCAAATTACAATTTAACCCGTTATTTTTTTCATAATTTATAAAAACAATCCAAATTTAACCACTTGATCAGAATAACATTCTCTATATAATTATATTTTAAACTAGAATAAAAAATAAATTACCTGCTAATTTATGAAATAATCAGTCACAAACATTGAATAAATTTGGTGAGATCATTAAGATCAATCGCCTATTATAACCATATAATTAGTTTTTGGACACATTATTAGAAAATATAAAATTAATTGTAAATATTAAATGAAACATACCTGATAATTAAATTCACAACCAAACATATCAGATAGTACACAAACAAATATCGAAGGTGGGTCATCTCATCATTCATATATGGATCATTATCATTGAACATCTACAATATCATTCATATTAAAATACAAAATAATAGGACATAAATATATTATAATTATTATAAATAACCTCATTAAATTTTATACAACCCTTTTTGTGATTATCGCATACATGAATCGTAACACATTTAACCACATTCCATTCTTCCTCTTTGACAATGACACTGAGGTTTTAAAATGTTAACTTGATTTTAAAATCCAAGATATATATATATATATACATATATATATCAAAAATCAAAATATCATAAAATATTAAAATATTTACCATTACATTCACATATTATATTGATTTTGTCTATATTTTCTTCAACTAATTTTTGTTAAACTGTTTCCATGAGATTCATTTTCAATTTTGTAAAATAATATAACATAATAATCAATTAAAATTAATGACAATGAACTTATAAAAAGATAAAAAATAGTCATTTTTAACAAGATGATAAAATCATTACGAAAATTACCCAAAAAATAGAAAAACCAGTATAGCATGCCTTCCCTTGGGCAGAATATGCCTACCATCCAATGACATCTTCAATATAAAATTTCCATAATTAATGAAATTAAATTAAATATTATTTCATAATTTTATTAATGTTTTTACCCATAGAGGGGTGGAGCAACCAACATCCAATCATTATCTTTGATAATATGTTAGATGTATATTTAATTCTATTAAGATGTTCCACATATTTTATATCTATTGAAATGAATTTTGGATCCATACGACCATAGGTATTAGTGGTATCATTTTTCCTTATAAGCAAGGCTAGATAAATAATTATATATTTATTATATTAGGTCACTTAAAATCATCATTACGTAAATAATTAAAAACATAAACATAAATTTACTTATATGAATAACAACTGAAACACATTCACACGAATCTCTTCTAACAGAATTAAATCATTGATATAGTTTATGAATATTTTCAATGGATATAATTTTTTCACAGTTTCAAACCATCATATGAAACTCATATAAATTATCCACTAAAGAAACAATATGGTATAATATTTTTATCCCATCAAAAATTGAATTATATTGTTGTTTTTACTTCCAGAACATTATGATTTTTCCCTTTGTATCATTTATTTTGATTTTACAAAATCCTTTAATTATTAAATGTCAAAAAACGTTATAAGTAATATCCAATTAAATGTTATTAATATTTAGAAACAACACATACCTCTTATGAAAGATAACATTGAATGTTTATTGGAAAAACTAAAAAATGACTTACACAAAACCCATCTATGTTAACGTCCTTTTTATGAAATGGTACGGGATAAATAGGATCAATAATCTTAGTCATCAACACTCTTAAAAAACTCAACTGGAAAGGCTGGTGGAGTATAGAATCTCAAATAATATGAATGACTGCATACGATACAATATGTAAATGTGCATCTCCATAATAAAACTCACAATATAATGTCAGGTTAGAACAAGGAGGTATAGGATCTGAGGCGGCAGGCTGGGTTAGCTAGGCCAACTGGATAGTCTATACATGCTGCATGTATGACTACGAAGGCTAAAAAGACTTAGAATGCTGGGCATGCTATTCAGGATGAGAAGGTTTTGATTGTCTTTCCAATTGTTCAAACATATCTTGCACATGTGATTAAATTTTTTCACACATGGACTATATCAATTATTTTATTTCAGCTTTTAAAGAATCCATTTCGTGGTCTCTTTACGACTTCATTTGATTACCAAAACAATCTTAATATGAACACATGTCGGATATCCTCATACATGTCCTAGGTGTTCTTGTTTTTTTAAAGGCATGCCTAGGATATCCATCCCTTCCACATGGATAAATGTGTATTCGATCCCTTTATCCAAAAGATCATCCTGAAATATAAAATGAAATATTTATATCTATAATTTTAATATAAAAAATACAAACACCAATGGAATATTAAAAACATATTTAATTATAATTCATTCATCTACTTTTTTATATTTCACTACATGATACATTTCATTATTCTTTCTCACATGTTTACATTCTTCATGGTGTGTGGGAGGAGATGGAGGAAAAAACATAACCTATTTTGAACCAATACTAGACCGATCACTAATTAATTCAAATTTTTCATCAATCATTTTTTGCTCCAAAAATGTATTTCCTCCACAAGATAAAGTGTGAGTGTATAAATTCCTCAATAGGATCTATTGATAAAATTTACTAGCGGCCTATTATATAAAAATAAACTAATAAGTAAATAGATAAATATATATAATAATTTACAATATAAAACAATTATCATACCTAAATTTTTTTTCATGTCATTTTTGAAAAAATTTCATCAATGTATCTGAATCGATAAACTCATACTAGGGGCATGTGTTTTCATACATTTTATTTCCAAAAACATAATTATTCAATATTTCTTTTTCAATCTCATTCCATCACACTACCTCCAAAGAGAGAAAACTTTTCCAAATTTCTTTTGTTTCCTCAATATTGAATGTCATCTGTAATGGAATAAATTATATATATCAAATTTAATATTTAATATTCATAAAATGAGATAAAATTAATCAATTGAGATATTTAACCGCCACTGACTCCCAAAGCGACTATTTCACTATCCTTCCAACAGAACTCCAATCAAGATATAAAATACTATTCCTGTAATGTATCTTCATTGATATATAATTGATAAACTAAACTAAATTTGGTCTTGTTGAATTATTATTAATATCAACACGAATATAACATCTATCATCTCCACGAGCAACTGATTGTTTTATTAAACATTTCATAAAATTTTTAAAAACATGAGAAATTGATTTCTCTATATTAATAAGAGAAGTCTCCTCAGATTATGACTAATCTAACGTCCTAGAAATATTATTTAGCAATTAAAAAATTTATTCGATAAATAAGTATATTACTGAATATTTAACAATATGAAAGCATATATATGCCTCATTAACTACTCCTCTCTATCTATATCTGGAATTGACACAAAAAAGTATATTGAAATTTTCTATACTGGAATACTGTTAGAAATTTGAATATTTAGAAAAATGGTTGAAAAGTATAAGTAAAAAAGAGGAAAAAATTTTATGATTCAAAAAAAACAATCAAAATATAAATAATTACTAGAAAATTTAGGAGAATAATTTAGTTTTTTCCCATATTCCTTCATCATGATCATTACGTACATCATTCTCTATGTCTTCCATATAGTCAATGAAATCATCCTAAAATCAAGTAATAGATGAATAAGACTCTTGTAAATAAGTAAAATCATCAACATTATCCTCACCAATAGAATGATAAATTTTTCCTTGATAAACAACAGACCACTGATCATTCGATGGATAAATGACATAAAATATCTAAATTTCATGTGTCACCATGATAAATGGTTCCACATTGTAATTAAATCACTTCAAATCAACCCGTGTAAAACCACAATCAACATGTTTCACACCACTTTCTTTATAAACCCAATTACACTAAAACATAGTGACTTGAAATATTGTATAATCAATTTCCCAAATATCCTCAAGAACTAAATAATATGTCGAAAAATAGGAAATTGGTTTTTTATCTTTGGTATTCAAAAAATTAACTACTTCAGTGATAACCATCACACAAATTTATTGAACAGAAGTCTTGTCATCTAGATTTTTGTGTAAAATGTATACCAATTAATATCAAAACCAGTCCATATTATCACATTAAAATATGTTCTGCCTTCCAACCATTTAAACTTTTATGATACATATAAATCTGTTCTAACATTCCCTTTAAACTATGAATCAAATGTATTTTTATACTCAATCATCATCCACTTTTCATTTCCTTTTGGATATCATATCATTAATTTATTCATATGTGATGATATATGTGATTGAACATCATCATTATTGTTCAAAATGAACAAATGTGTCACCATCACTTCATCAAATGAAATAAAAATTACCTTTAAGCCTATAATACCTATTTCATCACTATGAACTATCAAATGTCGAGATATATGTAGACCAATATGATCTATTTCATGTAAATAATCAATAAAAAACTCAATCACCTCTCCGATATATATTTTTGAACAATAGAGGCCTCAGGTTGATAATTATTTTTAACATATCCAATTAAAATTTTCATATGCCTTTCAAAAGGATAAATCCAATATAAATAAATAAGACCACATACTCTCATCTCATGCACTAGATGAATCACTATAAAAACCATAACATCAAAAAAATATAGGTGAAAAATACATTTTTAATTGACAATGTATAAGAGAATCTACATTCTACATCTCATCAAACAAATTTGGATAAACACCTTTGAAACAAATGTATTTGAAAAAATTACATAACCTAATTATAGACATTCTAATAGCTGGCGGTGATATACCATGTAGTTCGACTAGAAGCATTGTTGTATCAATACATGAAAATCATGAGATTTCATACCTAATAATTTTTAATACTTCAATGACAAAACATTATTCACATTTGAAGAAAATCCACTGTGTACTTTTATACTATACATACACTTAAAAAAAATCAAATTCTCACTCTTTATTAATGTGTGTCATGTTGGAGGTAAATATATTTTGTTTCCTTTCATAGTGGGAAATAACTCTCAACATATTCCAATTATTATCAAGTCCAATCTAGAATTCAATCCATATTTTTCCATTCCTTTAATGTCGAAAAAAATCCTATCAAACTACAACATGTATTTTTTCCCAACCTGAATAACATCAATGTCATGTTTTATCCCTAAAAATCTCCACTAATGCATTTTAAAAAACAGACTATTTCTTGTAGATATTTTTTTGATGACCAAAAAAACTTTTCATTACAAATGTAAAATCAATATTTTCTAACCTTTTGTAATATTATTCACCTGAAAATGTTTGTGGGGAATGATTTATTTTTTAAAGACTATTAAATTCCTTTTTCAATCATGGATAAGGATGATCTATTCATAAAATCCTTCGATTTCACTCTTACACTATATTTCTTCCATTCTAAAATTGATAATATAATGTCTGTTCCTCGCAAATTGTAAATTCTTTATGTCCCTTAACACTGTATCCAGATAAGTTTCCATATATAGGAAAGTCATTTATGATGAACATTATCATATCATGCAAAAGGAAATACTCTTTTTTGTATTCATCAAAAACATTAACACTCATCTCTTATAAAATATTAATATAATAAATCAATTTTGAAATATAGACATTAATATAATTTCCTAGATTGTTTGGTCTAGAAATCATCAAGATCATCATAACATATTTTATATTCATACAGATCCATGGGGATATGTTTTAAACTACCAAAAAATAATCCATGAACAGTGTTGGCCACTTAGGTTCCGATATAGATTCATTCAATCTGTACACAGTCTAATTATGAGATTTCTACCATCACCTCCAAAATCAAGATAATTTTTATCAAATCTCTTCAATTGTGATTAGTTATAAGTGTGAAATAATTTACCATCATATATGAATTCTTCTGAATGACATCATATCCTTTTTATCAATTGAATTTGAATTTATACACTTCACATGAGGAATTATTGGAAGGTATCAAATTTCTTTAGTAGGATCTTTGATTTCAGTTCATGAGAATGAATCAATGTTATTTTATTAGAATTATTTGATGGGAATATTTGATGAAATTATTTAATCTATCATGAGGTCGGATGTAAGTACATGGGAATAAATCTGAATTGACTTTTCATCCCTCTTATAGCTTGATATTCCACATGTATTACATTTTGATAAAAAAATCATATACTTTCATATACAACAGTCATTCATTGAGGAAATAATGTATCTTTTTATTCCTCAATCCCATTGGTAATAACATGTTCATTAACTTGTAATTAGAATTTAGAATCTCATTGCCTTTAAGATGTAGTTATTTTAAATGATAAAGTAAGTTATAAATACCTTTATCACTCAATCAATTTCATTCTTTCAAGTTAATTAATCTCAGAAAATACAGATAACACTTTATATTTACTACAACATGGGAATAATGGTTTTTTAGAATCACTATAAAATGATTAAAACATTTCTATTTTTTCAACAGTTTCAACACCTAAATCATAAATTATTTCTTCAATATGATCATCTAACACATTATGAATATTTTCATCAACATTATATATTGAATATATAGTTATTTCACCTTTCCATATTCGATGTGTATAATTAAGGCTAAAATAATAATAAAAATGAGATGATCCTTGATTTATCTAGAATTTATGTTTCTTATATTCAATGACTTAACATATATATATATAATAAAATCTATGATTTGAGGATTTAGTTTATTAAATACCATGAAATCATTTACTCCATTTTCATATAGATTAGTGGTTCTTCATAAATTTATCTAATAATGATCCATTTAAAACCACAAATCACAATACAATCAGTGATATATTAAAAACTATAAACATTTATATATATATATATTAATCATAAAAAATTACAATAAACTAATAATACCTTTATTTTATATCAAGTTCATTTTTGACAATAATGTTATTTTAAAAATAAAGGTGAGAAAGAGTCATTTAATCCACAATAATTCACCATTAATCATGATAAATTCCAATCAAAATCTTTCGTTACATAATTACCCTAGAATACCTTTAATGTATCATTTAAAAATATAAATTATTATAAAACACATTCAAAAAATTGTTAACAATTGATTAAAACCAAAGAGAAGCTGATCTTTTTACTACTATCATCTAAAAACCTCAAGAGATATGTCACTTGAAGAAGATAAAATATGACTAATAGAATATAATTATACTAATGAAAATAAAAAAAATTGTACATTAAATTTCATAAAAAATTCTTTTCATAAAATTTTCAAATAAGAAAAGTAATCATATTAATCAAATTATAGCAACAACATTAATAATTGATTATAAATTTCATAAAAAATGAAGTAATAATTAAACTTTATAATTATATAATAACTAAATTATATATAATATATCAAAAAACAAACAATATTCAGATATGAAGATGGAAAATTCATAATTTTATCCTTTAAATTAATTGGAATAAGAAAAAAATAAGATATAACAAAACAAGATGTATTTATAAAAGATAACCATGAATGAATGGAAATAAATCAAACCTGATTGAGGTATGACATAGAAGATGGATTAGGGTGGCCAAAAAGGTGGTTTGAGGTGGTTCGGGTTGTCGAGGAGGTGGTTTGAGTTTGTTCCACTCGAAGAAGGGGTTTGGATGAAGCTGGAACTATCGCGAGTCGAGGTGGTTCGGGTAACCATTAGCAACATCGTGAGTTAGGTGGCCATCAAGGTGTTTTGAGTCAGTTTGAGAAGATGAAGTGGTGTGAATGATTCAACATCATCATGATTCTAGGTGGTTTAGGTAATAGTGGATACATTGTGAATCATTATATATGAATAAAATTAAATTGATTTAAGGTTCCATGGCTGAATGATGAGGTAAATGTTTTATAAATGTTTCTGAATCAGTTCTTTAAAAACTGACTCCAAACATGTTTTCGGCATTGGATTTTGCATAAACCAATGCTGAATAGTTTTTTTTAGTTTTTGGTCTTCAGTTTTGTTCAAATGTGTTATAGAAACAATAATATTTTCTATTTTTAGCATCAGTTTTAATAGGACCTGACACTAACAACAATACGATTTTAATGTTTCAGTGATGGTTCATACTATCACCGAAGCCAAAAATAAAAAATATTATGGTTCCTATGTCAGTTTTTATAAAACCAACCCCAAAACCATTTAATATAAACATTAGGCATTGATTTTTCATACAAACTGATGTTGAAATGTTTTTGTTTAACTATTTTACATCAATTTCTTAGAACCAACATCTAAATTAAAATGTTTAGTCATCTACTTTTACCAGTGGGCATTATCCCTAAGATACATCAGCATATATGATGGTATTTTTCATTATACTATCACTATGGAAATGGAGGTTGGTGTTACATATCAATCCCATGGTTTTGATAAGAAAATGAAGATGGAGTATAAAGGGAAATTTAAAAACCATGGAGAGAAGAATATAAGCTTTCATTTCTGATCAATGTGTGGTAAAAATCATAGAATAAATTCTATAAGGGAACCCATAAATGTTTTAAGAGTTTCATGGAAGGCCATCAAGAAATTTATAGTTTAATTTATGGGAATAAATTTGATAAAAATATGAACAGAGAAAATTATTCATAGAATATACATTCTATTCTTCAATGATTCATGTTTATGGAGAATGGGAATTATTATAACTAGCACCCAAACCCCAAGGGAAAAAGATGATGATGGACGTTAGAAACCTATTAAGATGATGGAAATGGGTAAATATCATGTGATAATTATTTCTAATGAGGGGTGAGATAACAATGTTGTGAAGGGTATACATGAAATCTACTATAGAACTCCTAATGACTTATTTAAGTATGTGTCTACCCATTATATAATTTCTGATGAATTTTATAAGTGTATCAAGATTCCACCAAGATGATTAGATATATAATGAATCATGGAAACACCTAAGGGCTTGATGATCACATGTCTATTCTATGTTTCTTCTCCAGTTCTATTTGGTTGGAATATGCTTTCTATTAATATTGTTATTCTTCCTTTGGTTGAATTTAATGTCTACATAGGCATGGATTGATTTATCTTCATAAACACCACATTAATTTTCAAGTAAGGGAAGTCATATATCATATTCCAAAACCATTATATTTACATCTAAATTTTTTCAATAATTACAAATATTCGATGGATGATATGTCTACTATATGGTTAATGATTCCCTTTTTGAAGGGGAGTTTATCTTGAATGGTTGGGGTGTAATATGACATTGATAATATTCCTATTGAGCAAGAATTTGTAGAGATTTTTTAAAAAATGTTTCCCAATCTTCCACCAATATTTGATGTTGAGTTCTTAATTGAATTATACACAGTTTGAAACAAATTTTCTAGAATCCATATAGAATGATGCCGATATTGTTACTTGAAATGAAGAAGAAAATCCCTCTGAACTTTAAAAATGGATTAAATCGGAATTGTGTGTCATCTCAGTGTGTACCTATCCATTATATTAATAATAATGATTGGATGATGAGACATTACATTTATTAACGAGAGTTGAACAGGATCATAAATAATAATACATATCCTCCACCCCATAATGAGGACTTTATCAGTAAATTTCTCAGAGATATATACTTTCCTATGATGGACCTTCATTCTAGATATCATCCCTTAAGGGGAAAGAAGGGGGATATTACAAAAAGTTAATTCTATCCTTGCTATATAAAGTATGAATCTATAGTTATTACATTTAGTCTTAAACATTATCATAAAATCAACATGGATTTAATTAATTGATCCTTTAAGGATTGCCTTGATCAATTTGAGGCAGTATTTACAGATGATATTGTAATCTACTCAATGAGAATGGAAGAGAATGAATACCACATGATAATAAAACTAAATACCCTATGTAAGGTTAAATCAAATAAAAATATTATAACGTGTGAATTTTAGCAACAAAAGTTTCGATTTTCGGGGTCACAAAATCTAAATAGAGGGTATATCAGTTAATCCATCATAGATGGAGTGTTTTGAATGTTGGCCCAAACCAACCATAGTGAACGAGTTATAGGATTTTTTAGGTATAACTGGTTATTAATAATGGTTTTTTGAGAATTTCTTATGACTATCGAATTCACTGTCCTTGTTTACATAGAATTGAGACAAGTTCCTTTAGATAGATTAATATGAGGAAAATTACGAGTTATTCTAGAGAATATAAGTCTATGTAGCTATTCTTAAATTACCCCAATAGATGAGAAGTCTTTTTAATTAATAACGATGCTATAAATAATGGACTATGATATGATTTTATGCATAATTAGATGGTAATATATTATACCTAATAAAAATTGATTGTTAATGTGAAAAATTACCAAATTCATTATTTTGAGATTGATATGGATAAAATTTTATTTTGATATGTGGAGGCATTATGTTTATTATTAAGAGTGTGATATATATAACGATCACAACAGTTTAATATGTACATTCACATAGAAGGGGATGAACATGCACTAGGGAAGACTATTATACCTGATTAAATAATTATACTACTCAATAAATTACCACACTGGAAACGAGAACAAGGTGGATACTGCCCTGATTCGAAAGGATCAAACTATCTTATCCACGATGAGCACACAAAAAATAAAAATTTTCATAATTTTTAATGAATATATCATAAAATATTGAATGAAGTGGATGAAAATTTTCATACTTAATTGAGTGCTCAACCATCTATCCAAGTGATGATTAAAGAAACATAAAATGATGTTATTGTGATTCAAAAAAATGAGATAAAAGATCCTGAGTAAAACCTTGATCATGAAGGAATGATAATGTTCAGAAAATTTGTATGGGTTCTATTCAAAAAAAATTTGAAGAAGGATTTTTTAGAGTAATCTCATGGTTAATAATTAAATATTCTTCATTGAAGTACAATTATGTATAGATATTTACATGAATACTTTTGTTGAGATAGAAATAATAATGATAATTCCTAGTTTATATATCAGTGCACTGTTTTTCAAAAAGTTGTGGTTGAATGAAAATTTTATAGGGGGATGTTATGTAACAACCCCTAATTTCATGGTACATTATCTTTTTATATAAATTCAATAACTGTTTATACACAGAACAATGAGTTTGAGTGCACCATGATCTATCAAATTAAATATTTAAAAAGTTGTTATGAATACTATAAACCACATTATGAAATTTATAAATGTAATTTTTTTCAAAATAGAATTCATTTTAAAATTCAGAATACCAAATTAGCTTATGGTGTATTTTGGTATATTTCTGAAAAGTTTAAATTTTTGATGAATGGAGAAAAATATGACATTTTTATTAAAAATTGAAATTTTAATTTATGTAATTATTTTACTTTAATATTTTTTAAATTTAAAATATATAAATATATACATATTTATCTAATTTACTTTATTGAATATTTTTATATAATATAATTACATATAAAAATTTATTGTACTTTTGAACGTCTCTTTTACCCATCTTCTCCCCACATCTGTAGGATTAGGGTTAAACATAATTTTCTCATTTCTATGAATTGAATATCAAAACATAGACACAAATGGTTATTATTAGTTTTTTTGGTCTAATTGGAACAACATAATTTTTTATGAATAGTATCGTTAGTATTTTTTTAACAGTATTTTTGGAAAATCGAGTAAATAAGGGTAAAAATTATATTATAAGCAATATAAAATTACCTTAATAATTGTACTAATTTAATTTGATGGAATTGTTTGTGAATAAGAATGGTTGGGTATATTTATGGACTTCATGGATCTACTTAAATGTCTTTTATATATTTATAATATTATATTTAATGAAAATCCAATTTTGTTTTACTTTTGTTTTTTACAAGTAAAATATTTTTAAAATGAGGTAATATAAGTGATGTGGTTGAATATAAATACTCATTACAAATATAAAATGTTTATATATATCAAGGTAACTTATTTATAATTTTGAAAAATATATATTTACATTAAATGGTCACACAATGATGATGCAATAATTTAATTATTACGGGAGGAATGAAATAAATGATAATGATAATAGTAAAATAAATATCATTTCACATATTTGATGCCATAGAAGAATTTTTTGGATTACTGTGACATTTTAGGGACGATTTAAAATATTTTTTTCTAAGAAATAATTTGTTATGATTTTATAAAAATTCATATAATAAATATTGTCAAAATTTACATTAATTAGATTTAAAAAAAATATTATTTTATTAAATGCAATAAATTACATTATATTATATTTTTATACAAATAAATTTTATTAGGTTATTTTATTATTAAACGGTCCAATTGGGGTTCGTTTGACTTTTTATAGTAACTATATTAACATAATAGTGTAAAACAAAATAAGTTTTCAAGGTAAGAGTTAAATTGTTTAGCTAATGGTTAAAGTCAAAAGATGAGGTTATTTTTGTTATCTAAACATGTCTAAAATTCAATAGACTAATTATATTAGACCCTAATCACATTATGATCCATTTTGGGTTGTTTAATGCACATTTTTCAAGTAAAATAAATAATATATTATTTAAATCAAAGAGAGTTAGAAAATAACACTATATTGTATTTAATAACTTTTATGTGTCCACATATGGATAAAATACTTCTATGAAATAATATAAATGTATATTTTTTTATAAATATTTTTTTTCTTTACACAAATTTAATTTTACTTTTTAGAAGTTATATAATTACATTAAAAGTATCTTTAATTCTAGAACAATATTAATTTAATTAATATATAAATATAACAAATGGTTTTGATAATAGTATGTTCAATAAATTTTGTATTATTTAATTTTTCTAATGAAATCACTAGATCTATAAGATATATTATATATGATTAAAATAAATATAGTCAAATTTCTAATTAATTTTAACATATTTGAAGTCAAGATATATTGATAGTATTTTATTTTTCAATAATGATATCTTATTGAATAAATATATTATTAAATTATTTAAAAATAAAAAAGAGTTAAATAATCACAAGGGGGTGGGATATGGTTGAAAATTTATTATAATTTTTATTTAGGACATTTTTATGTATTTGGATCAAGTATAGTCACATTATATTTTAATCTTTTGAGAGTTTCCTAAATTAATCCTCCATCTCCTCTAAACTGGAACTAGTACTTCTAATTTATTCACACTTCTAAAACTTTTTGGCTCAGTCAAAACATACCCATTTATCGTCAAAAAATTCTCAAATTGATCCTAGATGCCATACATTAGAAATAAATTCAACCTATGATGCCCTTTTGTGAAAATAAAAAGGAGATACTTGAAGAATATGTAATTGTTTTACCTAGTCAATCCAATTTCATTTCATTTTCTACTACCTATTTCTATGGTTTTTCCAAAATAATGTAACAAATCTGCCATCATCTATATGTTTAAATGTTATTATGATTATGTTAAAATCGTATTCCGCCTTTTATACATCCAAAAAATAACAATATCACTATCATTGTGAACATATGACTTACCACCCGCACGTTGTGGTGTAATTTATTTTTTATCACTACATTATTTGGATGTGTATAATGATGAATATAATGGATAATAATAATAAATATTTCCTGATGATAAATTTTTATAGTTAATATGACATCCAATTTTCCACGGTTTAACTATTAAGGGAATGATACCATCACTTGTTCATACGTATGACATAACGTCTCCACTATGTGATGAGATCACTTCAACACCATAACCATTATATAATTATTAGAAAAATATATATAATAAATAAGTATGAAATATATGAAATAATAATGTTATTTTTATAATATATATATTTGTCATTTAATTTCTTCCATTCAATGTGGTAAGAAAATGGAAACAACGCTCATTTGTACGTAGGACCGAACGTCTCCATGAATAGTGTATTCAATTCAATATATCTTATATATGTATATAATTATAAATTGAATATATATTGAATATATACATTTATATATCATTTTTTACATTCTCGAATTACTGAAATCATGATATAAGTAATTGGATCAAAAATAACATGTCAATACACGTATGATAATCAGAGTGGTTATTACCTAAAACATTTCCTTAACATGGAATGGTTAATAAACTGGTAATATAAAGTCATAAATGAATCATATATAGGTAAATAAATATTATTATGATTTTGGTAAAAGTTAATAATATGTTTAAAATAAATATATAATAGTTTTATACATGTACAGAGGGAATCATACATACGGTAAGGGTTAATTTCACAATCTTATTATTATCAATGATAATTTATGAGTAATTATTTACATGGAAATTTCTATCATCCATGCCTATGTTTCTAAAATTAATTTTTAAAATTTATATTTTTTAGGTTATATTTAAGGTTATATTAAACTAAATCATCGTTTAAAATATTTTTAATATTTATTTTTATAAAAAATTCTCATTCATATCCATGTTTTCAAAATGGGTATTATAGATTTATTTATAATGACCTGGATATTTTATAATGTTCACATTCATATTTCTCTCAAATTCTTCGAAGTGTTATGAGAATCTTCGATAATAAAATATATTTTTAAATTCATTCTATTATGAGTTTGTTCCATTTGAATAAATGATTTCAAAGTATAAATGGGTATTTGGATAAATATATTTTTAAATGATTTATTAATGTATTTTAATCTATGTCATCATTCTTTATTGGATCTTATTCTTAATTGAGGTTGATCTTTTATTATATCATTTTTTATATTATATTTGATGGTTTAGGATCATTTGGATTATGGTTGTACTTTTTAGATTCCATTATTGGTTTATGATTAAAATATTTATATTTTATATACTAATTTTTAAACAAATGATTATATTGTTTTTGATTCAACATTTTCATATGTGGAATGTATTCTACATAGTATGTGTTGGGAAGGGATTTCTATATCCCATATATGCAGAGGTATGTCTGATGAGGGAAATAAGATATGGACTTGTCTAAGGCATCACCCATTTATTTTCATATTTGAATTTGGCTGAGGCCATAACAATTTATTTTTAGATGTCTTGGCTGAGGCCTCAATGTTTTGTTTTATATGTTCAGCATTATGAATTCCCACATCATGGGATTAATTATTGATATTAAATGTTTTTATTGCAATAGTATAATGTCCATGTAAATGTTTAAATGACATTAATATTTTGTTCTTTCTATATAATGCTCAAGAATATTTCTATAGGGGTTGTGTTTCATTTTTATACAATGCCTTAATAGTTTATTCTTATTTATGAATGCTTATGTGGTATTCGTTACCATTATAGAGAATCTATGCTCACCCCTTTGTTCTGTTCTATTTTACCAGGATGTCAAGATGTATATTGTGATTGATATAAAATGCCAATATAGAAAATAATGGTATTCTCAATGGATTATCTATATTGTATTTGTTTATTTGAATTGTAATGTATTTCTCATGAATGTTATCTACTTTCTATGACAGAAAAACTAGTTAGTACTCTAGGATTTGATTCCTTGTAATCATACTAAAGTATTAAAATAATGCATTGAATCATGGCATATTGGGTCGAGGTGTTATAGTTTATATCCAAGGAAATTTAGAAAGAACCTTGGAAACTAGGTTTTGAAATCAATAATTAGAAAGCATATCCCATTGAATGACATTGAGAACAAGTATAAATATAAGATATCAACCTTTATATTTTATAATGGATTAACTTAGTAAATTTTATGAAATTATGGATAAATAAGAAGACAATATCATATAGAGTTCCGATAAATGATTCTTTAGTAATATATCACTATGATAATTGTTTCTGAGTTTGTGATTTACATTATGGTTGATGGTTAGAATCAGCAAGGTTATAATGGAATGATTTTACTTCGGATAATGAATAGACTACAAAAGAAAAATGAGATGACTAAGGTATTAAGGAATAAGATGTTGAAGAACATTTAATGGTTTAAAAGTGAATTTGAATTATTAAGGTTATTTTTTATTTAGATCCATGATTTGTTACATCAATGGATCAACGGATAAAATATTAAATAGATATATAATTATTGTGCTATAATAATTCTTATTTATGGATATGGAAGCATACGAGTTTTCATTAAGGATTTAAAGGTGATAAATTATTTTTCAATGATTGTAAGAGCTACCTTACGTTATCTGGGGAATCTGATGTTAAAATTGATTTTTGAAATTTAGAATCCTTTATGGATAGTGAATTTGGATGGAATTATTTTTTGGAGTCTAAGGGTTGGAATTATTTATGTTGAGTATTGGATATTATTATTTGATGATAAATTTTTATTTATGGGATATATTGGGATAAACCTTTTGGTTTCTGTAAATATTTTTAGGATGATGTAAATTATTTTGGGACTTCTGATTTATCAAAATTCTTTTGTCATGAAAATAGAATTTTGAACCTTTATTTCTAGGTGTAATGGATGATGTGTGGATATATTAAACATAAAAAAAGGATGAGATTATGATTATTTCTTGAAAATAATTGAATTAGCTATTAATCTGAATAGTAAAATAATTCATCAACTATAGGGAAAGGATCCTGAAACCAATGATTGTATCATTTTTCTTTTTCTAATTAATCAAATAGTCTCTTAGATCATCATAGATTTATGAAATAGAGGCCCTCAATTTTCCATTTTTATTAACTTTTTTGTGATTGATGGCCTCAATCACTACATATAAATATTTATGTTTTCCACCATGTACGAATCTCTACATTCCACTAATATTATTCTATTCGAAAGCCTAATATTTTAGCATCCTATATATTCCTTATTCCCTCTTATTAGGATTATATTTAGTTAACCATATTTTTATGTGGGGTTTCTATAAGGGTATTTTATATTATCAAACATTGATTTTTGAAGTGAAATTTAATAATGTGAGGACAGAATTTTTTGAAAGATGATAGATTGTAAAACCACAGTATTTCACCGAATGTTATATTTTTAAATAAATTAAATATCTTACACTAAACGCAACACTAAGTTCAGGAGAACAATGATCAATCAAAATAGATGTTTATAATGTGGTTATGAATACTGTTATGAACATTATGAAATTAATAAATTTTATTTTTCCAAAGAGACATAATAATGAGTTTAGAATATCAAAATTATCTTAGTGTGATTTTTTTTGTATTTTTCTGAAAATGAACATTATTTGATTAATAATGAAAAATACGACATTGTTATTAAAACCCATCATTTTCAATAAAATAATTATTCTCATGAAAATTTATGTTAAATGCACAATTGATAAATAATTCACAAAATAATCAAATTAGTTCATTAGAGTTGATTTTATAATCAAGCTAGATATAAAAAATATTGAACTTTTGAATGTCTATTTTACCCTCCTCCCCACATCTACGGGACTAGTATTAAACATAATTTTAATGTTTATTTGAATTGAATTAAATAAAATATGAATAAATGGTTGTAATTATTATGAATTTATTTAATAATAGGAATAACATATTTTTTGGTTAATAGTAATTTTGGTATTTTTTACCATGGTTGAGGGTAAATTGTGTTACTGATGGAACAAATAATATTATAAGAATTATAAATTTACACTAATACTATTACATAACATTATTTTATGAGTGTGGTTCTACAAAATGAATCATTGGGTCGATTTTGGGACCAATTTGAGCCACATGGATTAATTTAACATATTTCTTATATTGTTTTTATTAAAATTCCAATTTTTTATAAATTTGTTTTTAATATGTAAAATATTTTCAATATGAGTTTATAAATGTGATATGGATTACTGTAAAAACTCATTATAATCATAAAATGTTTAAAAATATCATGGTAATTTATTTATAATTTTATAAAATATATATTTAAAATAATTGGTGACATAATGATGATGTAGTAATTGATTTATTAAATAAAATTCAAATAAATGATATTAATAATATTAAAATAAATATTATCAGACATATTTTACACCAAAAACAAATATTTTGGTGGGATATGACATTTTAGCGATGATATAATGTAGGTTTTCAAACATATCAAGATGTTATGTTTCTATAAAAAGTCAAATAATAAAGAGTGTGAGAATTGATATAAATGATATTTTAAAATAAATATTAGTTTAATAAATGAAATAAAATTCATAAAAATAAAAACTATAATGTTAAAGATTAAATAAATTATATAATAGGGGATAAATTTGTCATTTCATAGTATCGACATTAACACTATAGTGTAAAAAAGACATGCTCACACATTAAAAGTTAAATTGTTTGACTAAGGGTTAAAGACAGTAGATGAGGATAAGTATATGATTTATACTGGTCTAAAATTCATCAAATGATGATTTTTTATCCCTTATCACATTATGATCTATTTTTAGTTCTCTAATTGACAGATTTCCCTAAAAATAAATGATATATTATTTAAAAAATAGATTGTTACAAAATATAACTGTATTGTATTTAATATATTTTTTTGTGTCCACAAAGGGACAAAATCAAGATTAAAATGAATATAAATTTCTACTTTGATATTAATGAAATTATTTTCAATAAATTAATTTATTTTTAATTCTTATAAGTAATATAATTACACTAAAATTTTCTTCAATTCTAAATTAAAATTTATTTTAATAATATAAAAATACAATAAATGTTTTCAATAATATTTTTTTGTATTTATGATTATTTAATGTGTATAAGAAATTTACTAGTTTAATATGATATATTTTAGATGTGTGAAAGCATTATATTTGAATTCCAACTTTGTCTTAATGTATATAATATCAAATAAAATTAATACTATTAAATTTGACAATAATGATATCTTATTAAGTTAATATATTATTAAAATATTTAAAAATCCAAAACATGTTAAATATTCACAAGGGAATAGAATATGGAATAAAATTTTTTATAATTTATTATATGGAACTTTTTTTATGTTATTTGGATCTAGAATAGTTTTATTATATTTAAATATTTTTGGGTTTCTTAAAGTTCCCTTCGCCTCTCTTATAAATGGCCATCTCTACTTATATTTTATTCACACCTACAAAAAAAATTTATCTTCCAATACCTACCCATTGCTCATCCAATATTCATTCACTTTATCCTTGAGGATATAATTTAGGTATAAATCCAACCTATTATGTTCTTTTTGTGAAAATAAAAAGGTTATACTCAAAATAGAGGTAATTGTATGACCAATTCAATTAAATTTCTTTTGATATTCTATTTCCATAAGTTGTTTACTTAATAATGTAATAACACTAGTATCATATATATACAAATATGTTATTATGATTATTTTACAACCATATTCCTCCTTTTATCCATCATACACATAACAATATCAACAAGTTTTTGTATGTATGAATTACCATTTTAACGCCATGGTGTAATTTGTTTTTTAGCAGTTTATTATTTTGATGGGTTTAATGATGAATATAATGGATATAAATATTTAATATGACGTGCTAATTAATAATTATAATTAATACTCTGCCCAATTCCATACCATTTAACCATTAATAGAAAGGCACTATCAGTCGTGCGTACTTATGGCTTACCGTCTCCACGATGTGATGAGATTCATACTCCATAGAAACCATTCTAAAATGAATATAGAAATATATATAATGAATAAATATGAAATATGTGACATAATAATGACAATATATTATAATATATATATATATATATTCCATTTAATTACATTTATTCAACACGATAAGAAATTGGAAACTACGCTCATTTGTATGTACCACCTAGCGTCTCCATGAACAATATATTCTATTCCGTAAGTTATATATATGTATATATTTATATTCTAAATATATATGAAATATATATTATGTTTTATATTATATAATTAATTAAATCATTATTTATTTAATAGTATCCAGAATAACATGTCAAAACACATATGGTAAACAAAGCAGTTATTTCCTAAAATATTGCTTATAACTAATTGATAATCAAAGGGTAATATAAATTCGTAGATGAATAATATATGATGTCCTAAATATTAGTCTGATTTTGAATCAAGTTAATATTATTATTGGAAGCATTAAAAATTATTTTCTTACACTTATGGAGGGATTGAGACCAACGGTAAGAGTTATTTTTTTTTCAATCTCATTATTATTTAAGAATGTTTCTATGTTACTATTTACTGGGAAATATCTGTCATTGTTGACCATGTTTCTTAAAAATGATTTCAAAAGGAATGTTTTAATGTTATATGTAAGGTTTTCTTATACAAAAACAAAATATTAATTTTTTTTATATTTATTATTCTAAATATTTTTCATTCATATCATTGTTTTCAAAATGGTTTATTGGAATTTTTTTAATGAGATTATTATTTTTTAAAAATAACATTAAAATGTCAATAAATTTTTTTGAAGTGGTTTGGGACACTTGGATTCAAAAATTATTTTTAAATTACTTATTTTTTATGTGTGTGGCTTTTGAATATATGATTTCAATGTAAAAATTGGAATTTTTCTCATGATATTTTTAATGATTTTATTAGACTATTTTCATCTATATAAACAACCTTTATGGATCTTTTTATTAATTTAGGATGATCTTTTTTGATATAATTTACCATATTTTATTACATGGACTATGATGATTTTTATTTTGGATGTGAAATTTATATTCCATTCTTGGTTTATGGATAAAGTATTCAAATTTCATATACTAGTTTATAATTTGAATGATTATATTGTTTATGTTTAAGCTTTTCCATATGAGGAATATATTAGACTTACTAAGTGATAGAAGGGACCCGATATAGCCTGTGAATGCATTGAAAGGACTCATGCGACAAATCTTATATGTACTCGTTTGAGGCGGTTCCCATTTATTTTTAGATATGGATTTTTTCGCAACCTTAACCATTTATTTTCAGATGTCGTTGCTGAGGCCTCGACAATATGTTCTTGATCCCCGATAGTTTGCATTCCCACATTTTTGGATTAGTTATTAATATTACACTTGAATATATGACATGTAGAATATCGATGTTAATATTTAAATTGAATTATTTTATTTATTCTTTCCATATAATGCTAATGATTGTGTTTAAAAGGCTTGTCATTCAGTTTTATTCATTTCCTTAGAAGTTTATTCTAATTTATTAAATCATATGTTGTATTATTTACCCTTACTGAGTAAACAATCTCACCCATTTCTTATGTATTATTTTTCTAGGAATCCATGATGTGTATTATTATTGATATACATGGTTTATATAAAATAATAACGGAGTTCTCAATTGATTGTCTATGTTGTATAATATGTTTTTAATTGTAATTTATAGTTCATATATGTAGTCTATTTTCCAAAAATGATCAACTAATTATTCCTTCAGTATTTGATTCCCTTATAATTATTCCAGCCTATTAAAATAATGCATTGTCTCTAGGATTTTTGATTTTGTTCGGTAAATATTAAATCCATTACCTATACTAGAATGGAAATGGGAAATCACTACCTAGGATATTGACTATGGTCTCCACAAAACAACTAAAGGTCATAATTATATATGGGTGGTAGTTTATATCCTTACTATGTTAGCACAATATATCACTATTAAATAACAATTCCCTCTAGATAATCTTCCAAGGATATAAATTAAAGAATTAGAGAGGTTACTTGGAGTAAAACATTCAATTATTTCTGATCAGGATCTGATATTCACCGCACTGTTCTATTGATTTCTTCAACAAGATCATCTTATAGAGTTGAGTATCAGTACTGCATATCATTATAAAATAGTTTTTCAGTCTAAAATTTTAATTCAATCCATAAAAGGATATGCTTGATTATTTTTCCATGTATTAAAAATGTTTTTTTTGTACAATACCTTCCATTAGTTGTGTTTTATAAGAACAAAAACATTCACTCAAGAATTCAGATGTCTCTTTATGATGACCTCTATGGAAATAAATATAGATCTATAACAAGATGGAATGAATTTTTATAAGGTCTGCCAATTGGATTGGAGATAGATGAATAAATGGAATTGAATTTTAATACTAATCAGAAAAATATCAAGGAATCTCATAATCAATATTAATTTTATTCAAGTATTCACCGATGTGATCTAGAATTTTATATTGGTGATAATGTGTCTCTTAAAATATTCCATGGAAGAATATTATGATATTTGAGAGGAAATTGAAATTTTTCCCTATGTGCATTAGTTCAATTGAAATTATTGATTTTTTTCATGATTATATCATATCGCTGGGTGATTCTACCAATCATATCTCAAGTCCACGATGTGTTCCATAACTCACTCATAATTAAACAAATTCCTAACAATTCACATGTACTGAACTGAGAGGTTCTATCATTAGAGAAAGATCATTCTTATGAGGACCAACCAGTGGAGATTATTGATCTTATAAAGATTCTTCAATGAAATACGTCTACTCACCAGGTTATCATTTTATGGTGAAACCAATAGTTTGAGGATGTAACATGGTAACATAAAGATATATTGATTTATAAGTGTCCTCCTTTATTTATATCAAAATGCTAAATTTTTGTGGGAGAAATTCATTTTAGGGGGTGGAATGTAATACCATGAGTTTTGGTGATTTTTATCAAATAAATTTAAATTCCATGAGGGATTATGATACGAATATAAACATTTTAATCATACACTAAACAGAAAAATATCTTTTATTGCATCTCATGGGACACTATGTTTTAACAAAACCACAATATATAAATAATATTATTATTCCAAAATGATAGTTATAACCAAGACATTAAATATAGTGATTTTAATTTTAATAAATAATTTAAATATATTATATATAATGGTTTTATATGAAGTAACCATATTATTAATTAAATATATAATTTATTTTAAATTATTTATATGTTTCAAATATATGATTTTCATAAAAAATATTATTACGATTTTTTATTATTAATAATAAAATTTATTTTTGACTCTTTCAGAAAATTAATTTTCGAAAATAAAATTAATATCTTAATTTATATTTTCATTATTATCATAGGTTTAATTCTTGGGAATTTTTTTGTAATGTTTCATTTTGTAGATGAATACTGAAATAAATTGAATTTAAATTTAAAACAGCCTTTTCATTTAATTTATTTATAAAATAAAATAAAATTTTAAATTTTTAGTAAGATATTATTAGTAATTCCATGTATCTATTAATAAAACTTAGGTCATTGAATTAAATATCATATTGACCTTGGATATATTAACTTTGTAATTATTCAATCCTTTTCTATTTAATAACATGGTTTCTCTAGACATCTACGAGATATATTTTAAACAAATTTCTCAAATTATAAGAAAGGAATTTAGAAATTTGGCTTAATTTTTTGTAATAATTATAAATTTAAATGACTTATTAGATCAACATAATTTTTGGTAAAAATGAATAGTGATTGTAGAAAAAATTAATTCAGGTGATTACGGTTAAAATGGGTTTACCAGGGGTAGAAATAAAAATATTACGGGAATATTTCTAATAAACTCTCTAAAAATAATTTATATATATATTTATAACTATTAATGTATAATTTTATATTTTAATCTATTTTCACCCTTTTCAATGTGAAAAATGTGGTTGAAATCAATTCTTTTCAAAAATACAATGTGTTTCCTCTCCCAAATTTTTAGAAGCCCATCCCATATCTTCTTTTATTCACACATTCAAACATCATTGGATCGGCCATGACAAGACCAAATCACTTCAAAAATTCCCTCCCATAATTATAGAATCTTTATTTTGGGAATAAAATCCATCTTACATGGATTATCGTGAAAATATACGGAATATAACCAAAGAAGAGGTAATGTTCAACAATGAGACCCTTTTTTTATTTATTCCTATTACCATTTAATAATTATTATATCATGATTATATCATAAAATAATTATAATTCCTATAATAATCTATTTTTATTTATTTTTAATGTCCTAAAACCATCTCTACTTCTATCAAATGGGTTATAAAATCTTCATCCATATGTACAGTGGACTACCGCCTCGAAAACCTATGTCATTAATTTTTTTATTACCACATACCAAGGATGGACATAATGATGGTTTTATTATTTATATATGATAATTATGATTTTTTTTGTTTTTAAATTATTATGTCACACAAACTTTATATATTTCATTATTATGGGAATACGATAACATCGTTCATGTGTACAACAGACTACTTCCATGCGAAGCAACATGATTTGTTCACACTTTACATAGAATATATTAATGACGAGTTTAATAAAAATATGTGATATAATATACAGAAAATAATAATTTAAAGATAATATAACATTTAATTTTCTTTCTTTACATCCATTATGAAAATGTAAAAAGTGTTCACGCCTATATTTTACATAACATCTCCATCAATTGTGTATTTAATATTATATCACTAAATTATAAGGATTAATATATATATATATATAATTATATTTATATCATGGTCATAATTTTGGAGGTGATGGATTAATGATAAAATTAATATGACATAAATTATAACAAATCAAAACATATAAAAAAAAGTGATTGTTACCCAAAAAGAAACATTAACACAAAATTGTTTACAAACATGTAATAAATGGTCATAATAAATTCTTATATTTTATGATATATATTAATATAGTTATGTAATATTCTAATAATAATATTATATTTATTTTAAAGTAGGTTTGAAAGATTATGAAGGATTTCAAAACTTATGGTATGGGATTTTGGTCACAATTTTCCTTCTATGAGAAGCACATTATGTTTTATACTTATATTCTTTCACATGGTGTATATACATCCCACAAGACATGCAATTTAATGAATTTATTTATCCTAATTTTATTTTATGTTTCATTTTATGTTATTCCTTCATGGGTATCAATATTCAATCTTACCAAAGAGGTAATGTCGTATGCTACAATATCATCATTTATCACTATTTCTTATGATAAAGTATACAATGTAAAAATTTCGTGATATGAAACTCAATAATTATCAATAATTTTTATATACTATTTTTACTACTAATATCCTTGGGTAATGGTATCGTTTTCCACTCATTAGTAAAATATATAATGAATATTTATATAAGAAAATCCATCAATATTTCTATATTCGGTGACAAATTAGTTTTCTTCCAAAACAATTTCTTCTAAAAATGTTTTCAAAAAATGTTTTATTACTCTGTTATGATTCCAAAAATATTTTTACACATGTTTTACTTTTAATTTTTCTTGAAAAGGAATATTCTTCTCATTTAAACAAATAATTCCTCTTTGAATTTTACTAAAAATATTAAATGAATAATCCTTTTAATATGTACGAAATAAATTAAATTTTACGACTTCATGAAATATAATTACCTAAAATATTCATTTATATTTTTTCAATGTTATTTTCCATGAAAATAATTTACAATAATTTATTTTTTTATAAACACAATAAAATGATAAAATGATATTTTACTCAAGAAATGATTTAAACGGTGTATGAAAATAATTTTCCTTAAATGATTACAAACATTGGTATTACTTATTCCTTACAGGGGATATGATCTAATGATAGAACTCATATTATTACATGGAATGGTTTTTTTCCTGGTGATTATGAAAAGTTTTTATATTCCATGGGTTGTACCATAATGAAATTCTTATAAAAACTTCTTTTTTCAAATGTTATTTTATAATAAAATGGTTATGAAAAATATATCTTTTCGATAGGTGATGATATGATGAAATGTTTATGATTACCATTTCATTTTACTTAGTTATGATATGATTAATATTTATAATATTATAGAACTCATAAATATGGTTTCCATTATGTGAAAAGTGGGTCCTATATAATCATAGAAACAATTTTTTAATGATTTATATCTAATGAGACAATCATGGATGGAATTTGAGTGAACCCGATTCAGATAGATAAGTATAGAATAAGAGTACATTCAGTTCAGTAATACATTTATAGAATGGGAGTGAACCTGGTTCATTATGATAGTAATGGAACATCATGTGATATCGATTCAAAAATGGTCTTTTTCCACTATGAAGGTGTGGATAGTAATCCTTGTAAAATATAGAAATGATTTTCAATGGTTATGTTTATGGCATAAATTCCATGTCATTTCCAATTTCAAGCACTCATGTCTAATTTTCATTGATTATATTATGATTCATGTTTTATGAATATAAAATCATTATTCCATGACTCAATAATGTAAAATTTTATATGCAGGGTATGGTTTTCAAATGACATGCTCGTGTTATCATACCATTACGTACATGTTTTTATTATGTTTCTCATTTGATTACATTTACTAATCATATTATATGAACCTCTATTATTTTTACATTCCTTAATTTATGATGTTATTTATTACATATTATATGTATAATCAGGGGGGAAATTTGGAAGAACATATTGGGAGATAACATATCACATTTAAGGACCCGTTTTTATGTTTCTATGTTTCCAAAGACATTAAACAATAATGGTCCTTAGGTGTTTGTTTATGTAATATAATGAATATTTATAAAAATTTATTTAATGTCTATGTATTCATACCCTTAATATCTATAGAACTAAATTCCATGATCATGGTTTAATTTTTAGTATATATTAGACAGTAAGAGAAGTTGAAATCAATTGAATTTTTTTTGATACAATTATGCAAGCTAATTGATTATGAAATATGAAGAAAAACAGATTATATTATATAGTGGGAACAAATATATAATTTTTTTCATTTTGATATTAAAATCTACCCCAATGGTTCTTTTTACATTTTTCTAAACAGTAATATTGGAATTTATTTATTCCCACAAAATTCAACAAATGAAGAGGCATAGGGGGTCACATACATGGTGTATCCATTGGCCACAAATAATTTCTCTTATAATTTGATAATTCGAATAAATATTACTCTCCTAACCAAGGAATAATAATTTTTCTAGATTTATTAACCCCATATATTTATTCAAACTAATTATATGTGTGATTTTACTATTAAATAACTGTTTATAATAGGACCATTTGTGGGAATATTTATTTCTATTTACATTTACTACCTATGTAATAAATAATATTATTATTTTGTAAATCTTTAGTTTGATAAATGAATATAAAGAAAATTTATTCATAATATCATGAAGATAATATTTTTTATTTATTGAATGAATAAAAATTATTTATAAATAATGGTTTGGTAAATAGTAAGGAAAGTTGATGGGTCAAGTGAAACACCAGATAATGGAAATGATATATTTATAATTATAATTTAAATGAATAAGAAAATATTTTTTTTATATAAGGATATTTATTTGCATTTGTATTCACACACTATTATATAAAAATAAATTTATATTTATGAAGAATATCATATTCTGAATATTTGATTCAAGGATTATTTGAAGTTATCAATACTATAATCCTAACTCTATATATTCTAATGTAAATCATTTTAGTTTTGTTTTTAAAATCAGTAGTTGTGTTCAAAGAATATACTCTTGAGGGAATTATCTCTTCAAAAAAACAATTATTCGTATCTAGAGTAATATAATTTCACTAACATAGAAATCCTTCTCAAAATTGAGAGAATAATTGAATGAGACTCCTTAAACCAAATGGATTGTGTCACAATCATGATTAATAATGAAATATGTTTGGATTCTTCATGATATCACCTAGAGTTCCATCATCATCATTTAGAGATTTTGGTACACATGTGTTTACTATAATTAGGACACATTTTATATCCTCGTAGACCAATGATGGTTCAATGAAAATATTTTTTTTATGATCAACATCATTATCTAAGAAATAATCTAAAGAGTAAGAAAATTATTCTTAATAGATTAATTATAAATTTAACATGAAAGCTCCTCTCATCTGGGTTCTATGATATTTGTTTTAATTTTTTTGGTCATATTCCATAGACATCACGATTCTTCGTAACTTTCATAAATATTATTAATTTAATATTATAGAATATATGTTGGGAATTTGCTCAACCAATGCTTTCTTCTCAGCAAAAACATTTATAGAACACCTATACAAAAGATGGACTTAATATCATGGTTTTTTGGTACATTTTTACAATTGTTTCAATAAGAACCAAATGATTTAATGACTTTTTAAATCTTAAAAATAGTATTTTTATTTTACAATATCATGTATTTAACATAGATTATTTTATAACCAATATTAAAAACAATTTTAACTTCATTTATTATATAACCAACATTATCAATTGTTAAAAAATGTTTTTAGCGTCTGTTATATTATAACAGAAGCTAAAAAATAACCTTAGAAAATACTTATTTTATTATTAAACAATTAAAAATATAAAAAATAAAATTGACATCGATGAATAATTAACATGTATCTTCTAACACATCCATCTAGCACCACTATCCTAAAAATATAAATCGATCTCATAACTTTCTTTAAATTAACCTGACATGAATCACTTCAATGGTTCCATGTTGAGGCCTCTACATAACCTTAGGTACACACTTACACTACCATATGCTAAAAAATCATGTTTGGTTTCTATGAAACACTTGTAGAATGAAATTTAATACATTTAAAAATGAAACTATAAATTAAGAATTCCAAAATTATTTAAATTAATATAATTTAATAAAGTTAAAGAAAATGAAATATAGTTCAATGTTAAAGATCCAAATAATGGTTTATGATATTGGTAAATAATTTCCAACATTATCTCAAACCTCCATTTCCAATAATAGGTAGATAATATAAAAGACCATCTTGTAATGAGAAAAAGGAATCCAAATATCTACCAGAACCTATGGGTATCTAAAAAATATAACATAATGATCAATGTCCACTGAAGTGAAGTTTCAGTTTTTGATCATATAATAGTTATCTACAAACAACAAGGGTTCCAAAACATATACAAGATCATCAAATGTGTGATTTAAATCAGTATTCTCATTTATATAAATATATTGAGACATGTTTTTATAATATTCATCTTCACAAAATAGAATGGATGCACACAAATGGTATACATATAAAAAATAATCTATAAAAAATATCCCAATAAACCTAAAGCATCCATACATGATCATATTTTGGTTTACCTATTTTATGAGAGTCTCATATATATGTTAGGATAAAGATTGAGCAATCCTTTGGCTCATCCCATCCAAGATGGTGGTATTGAAATCATACAACATATACCACTATGGACAACTTGTAGAACCCTATACCATGATTTACCCATTGTAATGGGATGGGTTATTCATATTTTGGGCCTCATCCCATCCAATGAAATAGGTGAAGGGGTATAAAAACTCAAGGAATTGTGAGTGTATCCCATCCTCAAACATTAGATAATTTTCTATATGAAAAAAACATATATGGAAAGAATATATATATATATATATATTTGGGAAAAATCCTTCATGCATTATAATCTTCTCCCAATGTTGTATCAATTCTAAAAAAATTCAAATAAAAACAAATATAATAATTATTTATATAAATGAAAATAATCGAGGATCGATAATAATTCCATTATAATAACTCAATAAATATAGAAGTAGTTATTTTATTGTGTTCAAACTTAGTTTTAATATAATAAGATATGTTTTTAGTTTATACAATTTCAATATAAACTACTATTTATATTTTCATTACATGATGTTTTTCAATCAAGTATAAATGTGTGAAAAATATCATAGGATATGTGACCCAATTATTTTCATGTAACCCAAGAGTCAAATAATACCCATTATAACATTAATATAATGGATGAATTATGGTTATTTTAAATAAAGATAAGTATTTTACTCAAATTACGAAGGGAAAAAGTTTACATTGTGAACTACTATATTGTTGAATATGAATAGTATTGTTTATAACAAATAAATAACTAAAGCATCAAAAAGATTATGTTAATGGTTGGGAGTTTCAAAAATTTGGATTACAAATAATAATTAATTTTTTTATCAAAATGAGTTATTTTATAGAGTGTTTATTTTTAGAATAACACACATTTTATGTTATAATTTCTCCGAAATCCTTTCTTTCCCCCTTGAACATTTGGAAGAAGTGAAATGAGAATTATTTTAGAAATAGGAAAGGTTTTTCTAAACTAGGTTTTTTAAAAATTGATTTTTATTAAACCTATAAATTAAACATGAATTCATAATTAAGGAAGATAATGAATAATTTTAAAAAAAATATAATCAATTTTAAAAATTGTTGAATTTATTCACATTAGGTTATCACATCATTCCATTACACTTGGAACCAACCCATTTTTTACCTCCCCACTGATGAAATTCTTAACCAATGTTATATTTTGATTGTAAGCTTATAAATCATAAAGGATGAATTGTAAATAAATTATTTAATCAATATAAATTATTAATTTCATAAAAGAGATGATTTTTTAAAAATATTATTCAAAATTTAAATCTATTTAATCTTTATGCATGAAGGAAAATGTTATCATAATATTGACATGTTGACAAGTGTTGAGGAGGGTATAATTTAGGTAAAGTAAAAATTTATAATCCATTCAGAATGTTTAATAATCATATTAAAATAAACCAATTCTACACACTCTTAGGTATAAAAGAAATAATTTTATAAACACATAGATGGTATAATAATGGAGTCAATTCCATAAAAAATGACAATAACTTAGTTGAAATTATTTTACACACACAATATTAATTTTAATATAATGAAATATCATTATTATCATCAATAAAAAAAATTAACCATTGAACATGTTCACTATAATTATATTTATAATTTTATAAAGGGTAAAAGAAAGGATATGAATCAACTATAGATATAATACACTAGAATTAAAATATTATAATTAATCAATCTTATCCAAATGATTTTAAAACGAGAATTTAAAACCAAAATAGTAAATTTATAAATCCAACTCCTTGTATATGGAATGGTTTTCCTAAAAACAATTATAATTCCCAATAAATGTATTCCTGGAAAATATTTTATTTATACTCAAAGAAAATGAAGTTTATTTTCATTTTGTAGATTATGAAAAACTTGTGGAAGGTGATTATATGAATGTAATAAGTAGTTTCATTTGTTTTGGAGCCACTAAAAATTTATTTAGTAATTATGATTCCACAATTATTCTCTTATATAATCATATAAGTTCCTATAATCTTATAAAACACTATCCATAAATATGTTATTTCAATTTCCTATAAAACATAAATTTCTAATGTTATAAATGTAATTAATTACAAATTAAAATGTATATGGATTCCCAAAATTATTATTATAAACACCAAGGAAAAGTAATTCCCAATTAATTAAAAACTAGTAGGGCCTAAATTGAGATTCAAAATAAATAAAAATTTAATCAAATTCAATATTTAAAGTAATAATATTAAAATAAAAAATTATTTATTGAGAGGAGACCCATAAAGATATTCTTTAAACTAATCTATACAATCCCAAGGAATATAAATGGGTTTAACCATAACTTTGGTGAACTACCAAATCATGTAACCCTTTAAGGGTATGAGGAATAGTGAAAGGACACAAATATAATGAATTAAATGGCTCTATAGGAATCTTAAAATTGATTTTAAATTAAAAACTACCAATATTTCACCTGGGATCAAATGGATAAGGGGAGTGTAAATGAAAATCCAACATGGTGTTATGGAGGGGACTTCAAATTTCTAGAGGAGAATGGGTCTAATGATCCACTAATGAGAATAATAATAATCCATGAAAAATAACTAAATGTAATGTATTTAATAAAAAAAATTTGGCCATTCCACCAGGTACCTGGCTTGGGCCCTACATGTTTTTTGTGGCACCAAGAGGCCCACCTAGAATCTTCCACGAACACTATGTTCCCCATAGACATAGCTAGGTCCCAGATCCCTAAACTAGGTTTAAAATATAGGTGGAACATCTATGTTACACCCAAATCCTTGAACATCTTCTTAAACATCAAACCACCTTCATAATAACCTATAAAATTACCTTAACAATTCTGTTTATATAGAAAAGATTAATAAAATTACCCTACATAAAATCCAAAATATATACATTTTCTCTAGATTCAAATAATAAATTTCATAAAAATGTAATGAGAAAGGACATAGTTATTTTATCTCTCATATAATAAAGTCTCCCACATTATTAAGAATCATCATCCCACATTCTATAAATTTATTTGAGTCCTCACCATTTTTTTGTAATCCTAACCCCTCACTCTCTCTTCCAAGGAACACTACAGTAACATGAACACTCCTTTATTTCCAATCCTTTATCGATGCCAGGTCCACACTATTGAATCAACTATAGATCTCCTCTGCTACTTATTATTTCATGTATACTAGAAAACACGTGTTGAAATTCTAGGGGGTTTTGGGTTTTTTAATAAATCACATTACAATATTTTTTCTAAAAATGATAATTCTAGAATATTAAATTTTTATTAAGTATTTCTCTTCCAAAATAGTTGTTCATGTTTTTCTTTAGATATTTCAAATTTCAAATCTATATTTTTTTTATATATAAATTTTTATTTTGATTTTTTATATATTTATTTTTTTCAAAACTTTTTTCATGTAATTGTAGTGACTAAATTTTTTCTATAATTAATCTATAGTTATATGTTTTATTTTAAACACGTTAATTTCTATTGATTCTGAATATATAATTTTGATAATTTCAAATTAAATATTTATTTTATTTATATTTTAAGAAAAATATATGAATAATAAATTAATAATAATAATAATAATATTTTATATATTTTAAAAACCTAAAATACATTTTTGTAATAAGTTTAATATATTATATTACAATATATATAGTTTTATATCATATATATGAATATATATATATATATATCTGTGTGTATGTGTGGTTGTATTCTTTGATTTCATAAACACTAATGTAAAATATATATGAGTATTTAACAGAATAGTATTTATAAGATAATTTAATGAATTGTAGAGAGATATATATATACTGTATAAAATGTATAACATTTAAATAAATTATGGTTGTTTTTATTGTTTTCCTATCCTTATTGTTACTTTTTACTATTAATTTATTTTACTAAAAATAGAATATTTTATATTGTGTTTATAAGATAATGTATTTAAATTCAAAATATAAAATATCTTATATTCTTTATTTGATAGTTTTTATAGGTTATAATGAATTGTAGTAGGATTAGTGTAATGTGAATAAGTGATATATGTAAGAAAGTGGTGGATGGTTTCATATAATTTACTGAATGAGATAATATAAATGGTGATTTTTTTACTACCTATACATACAACATTTAAATATGAGAAAATTATGATCCATATATATCAACGATCATTTAATTTTTAATGGTTCTGATTTGAGTTATAATTTCTGGATATGAAATCATAGTTTGAATCTAAATTGATGATCTAATCATGATAGATATTTTTAAAATGATAAATATGAGGAAATAGATGAAATAATTCATTATATTAAAGTGGAATTAATTATGAAAACACCAATTATTTATGATCTATATGGGAATTCTAACAAACCATTGTATCCAAGTTGTAACTAATTCATGTGTTTACCTACGGTGTTGACAATAGTTAATATTAAATCTTGAATATGATGGGGGAATTGTTTTTAAAAAAAATTATAGACTCATTGAAAGATATATTTAAAGAAGGAAGTGGCCTATATGATTCTAATTATGATAAAAAAAATATTATGTTTGATGGGATTAGTGTACAAAAATATAATTTCCTCAATCAATTATTATTCATTGTATATAAAGAAAATATGAATGCTTGTTAGTGTTTTCTAACCATGGGAAATTATTGATTAATTTGAATGAATGATAACATGATGACTAATCTGTTATACCATGTACCAAAAATCATGTGAATGTATTTTTTTATCTTCTTATACTATCTAATTTGAATCACTTATTTTAAAATTAAATTTTTAATAAAATATTATGATAACATGAAGATATTAAAATATCTTATTAAAAAACTAATAAATCCAATATATTCCACCAAATGGGAGAAAATTTATAACAATATTACAATATTCTAAAAAAATGATTAAAATCATAGAATTGGACTGTTAATTGATAAAACAGATTTATATATTATGTTATAGAATTTTTTTTTCATGACCTGTTATATTTTTAATTTAAATTTTTTTCACACATATTAATATATGGAAAAAACTATTATGGTTTGAATTATTTAAAGACTAATTAATATTATAAAATTTATTTATATATACTTGTTGAAATTAATTTATTATTTGAAATTCTTATGGGAGGATGGTATCAATGTTTTCAATTCTTATAAAAAATATGTTTTCCAATTTCTTACCATGATAATGATCTCTATAAATGTTTTCCAAATATAGGGTCATTTTTGGATATTGTGTTAAGGTATATAAATTATATATGTTTTGTACATAAGGACTTCATTTAGATAACTATATTATTGGCAAATAATAGTGTAAATAGGTCACTGATGCTTTTTTGTATCTGTAACCCTTAATTAATATTGAAAAAATAATAATTTATTGACTGAAAATAATATTTTATTTTTATAAAAACATTATCATTAGATTGGTATTTTGAGTTGGTGAAAAACATTTACTTCACATTTATAAATTCATATATATCTTGGAATGATATAAATATATAGAAGAAACACTCATTATTTACTAATATTTCAAAGGGAATATTTCAGGAAGTAAAATATGACTTTCATGTGATTCATATTCATATGAATATTTGAAATTGTTTTATTGTATTTTTTAGAATTTAATGGTTAGAGTGATGAATAATTGAATGAAATATTGGACATTTTAATAGGAATATATCTGTAGTAATCATTAACATCAAATGTAAAAAATATAATTGAGTCTAAAATTCAAAATGTTATCCAAGAAGGATAAAATCATCTTTTTTCTATGATTACGTGTTCTTAATATTAATTTATGTTTTTGTAACCCCCAGATATTTTAAATTCTATATTCCTTTAGGATCTAATTAGTTCAACTATGCATGATACATGAAACACAAAACCAAAATGAACCAAATAAGAGTATATAAAATACTCAATGTATCCATATAAAAAGAACGTAAAACTGAATTCAATTTAATTATTAAATATATGTTTAAATAAAAATTATGGTTTTTTCTCAATGCAATGAAATTGATAAATTAAATTACTATAGAAAAATATCTAATTAAACTACTTTATGCTTTAATGTGTAAACTTTCTAAAAATTGAATTTTTATGTAAAACTAGATATATTATGGATTAAATAAATTAATAATATGAATAAAATTTTAACACACGGTTTATATGTTATTTATAGGAAATAGTTTTAATAATAGTTAATGTTTATGAAAATTTTATTTTCCGATGAAAATGATTACCATATAATTGTAATATTTTTATTTTATAGTGAAAATATAACTTTTCTAATTTAATTTGAAAAAAAATATATTCAGTTTTAGATTCATTATATCAATATTAGCTTAATATGATTTTTTTTATTTTTCTGATATAGTATAATATTATTTGTGTAGTTAAAAATATAGTTTTTTCAAAAATTGTAAATTTTATTTATTATTTTATAAGGAATACATATATGTTTATAAACCCTTTTAATTATTCAGATATTAAATATATAGTACTAGTATGTATTTTTAGATACAATTAAAAATTTCAAATCCATATGATTATATTCTTATTTACTTTAGTTTCATTTACCTATAACATAAACTCTTCTTGTCTATTCATATATTTAAATATTATTTTCATTAAAAATTTGATTTTATTATTTTAAATCCACATAAAATTTATTTGGATTATAAGAAATAAGTTTATATCATGAAAATATTTTTTGGATATTTTTATTCTACACAAAAACCTTAACCTTAAGAAAACACTTTTTAAAAAATTATGATTTTACTCGATACAAGATCTAATATTAAAATAAATTTTTCATATACATAAAATTTTTTTTTGATAAAATATATTTAATATTTGGAATAGTTTTGTCTAAATTATATAAAAATAAATTTTTCATTCATATTAATTAAATTTAAATTACTTTGGTAAAACACTTTACTATGGTAAAATCTAAATTAATTAAATTAATAAATCAAGGGGTAAAGGGATTGGAAGATTTTCAAAAACGTGTTTCTAATTGAACAGTAGAGATAATATAGACCTTATATCATCCCCAAAACTATTTTTTATATTTCGGAGATACATTACATGTGGAACATGTGATCTCTGTATATTATGATGAAATATTTTAAAAATATGTCATTATCAATCCTTATAAATGAGGCATCCCACCAATCCTTTAATACCCCTAAAATAATCTTGTAACCTCTTAAAAATATACTACCATTCCTTCCCATATAATCCTATTTCATCCTCTTAAGCTTATGTTTATAAGATATTAGAATATCTAATCCATATCAAGGACTCTTATATTGTAAAGTCCAAGTCCCCAAGGTGAGTACTAATTTTCATGAAATTATTTACTAATATATATAAATATTTGAAATATATTTTTATCATACAAATATAATTATATTAGTATTGTTTTTGTACATAATTTTATTATTATAACGAGATAACTATTAACCACCATTCCCCTTTTTTCCTTAAGGAAAACAAAAATTACATTGATGAATGGGTGAAGACTAATACCGCTACGATGCGTAATATAACATTTTACGTAACAAAAAAACATGAATTGTACTATTTATTAATTTAATAAATAATTATGTAATTTATAACATATTTTAGATTTATAAATGATAAAACATAATATACATTTTCCCATGTCAATAGAAAATGAAGTCATCAAACAAGCATTTGTAACACCCCGGGATTTTATGAAAAATATTCTTTGAATTTCATTGATGTATTTTGTTGTAAGCTACAACAAGATTATCTTGTTCTATACACAACACCGTATTAGCTTTCAGTATATGCAACACTATTCTTAGATTGTGTTACATACAATTTCATGTTCGTTTAATAATAGTCATTATACGCAACATTGAGTGTATATATATATATATACAATGTATAAATGAAAAATGGTTGGATTCTGTTATATGAAACAACAATGGAGTCTTGCACAACATGTAACCCTTACTTGGCTTGCATTACAGGCAATCACAACCTTCCTCGACAGCGTGTGTTGTACGCAATACTGGGTTTTAATAAACAACAATATATTATTATAATATTATTATGAACTAGAAGTTATGAATAGTATTAACTAGATTTTGAATTTTATAACCTTATTATTCATCTTTCACATTTTTTATAACATAGTATAAGAACAAAATAAATTTTTCAGGTAAAATATGTATTTTTTAGAAATGCAGTTTTGCCGCCTTTTGATGGTGCAACCACTTTAAATCTAGTTGTTGACATGTTTATAAGTTCAATTTCACAAAATAAAATTCTTATTTCGAATCAGGATATAAAAATTTACATTGGATAAAGTTTTGATATTTTTCTAATAACTTTCATATTTTAATGAATAGTAAAAACACGCTATATTTTAATTAAAAACAACTTTTTTCATCGTAATAATTTATATGGTTAAACTATAACATTGAATGGTTTTAAAGTATAAAAAGAGTATATTTTTCCATTTAATATAATTTATGTAATTAGCATTGATTTTACATTGAATTCATAGTTTAAATCAATTCAATCTTTTGCAATGTTTTTAAACAAAAACCCGTTTTAATTCGACAACAAGACAAATTTTAATTTAATTTTTGCAAATTCTATGTATTGAATTTGGAAAACTGGATTCCATATTTGTAATCAGTGGGTCCAAATTATGTTAATAGGTTACTTGTTATTTTTGGGAATTATGAATAGTAACTACGGTAAATTTTATTTACCTCAATTAAAGGTAAATTGGGTAATTAAGGGTAAATATAATATTATAAAAATACCCAAACACATGAAAAAATTATATTTTATGGATAAAAGTATACCAATATAACCTAATGGTGGGATTATATTCATTTTATGGTCTTTTGACCATGAAAATAATTTAATTATTATTAAAACCAGAGAAAGTGATAACATGTCACTCTCTTAAATATTATAAGTATAATAATTTTAATTTAGTGATAAAAATAATAAAACTTTGAACATGAATATTCTCCATAAATATAATAAAATTATCTACATCATGATTATTTATTTATAATTTTTAGGGATTATATAAGTGTCATTAATGGTGATACATTAATGATGCAGAAATTATTTATTAAGTGAGAAATCAGTAATATTGTTATTATTGAAATAATAATACCCATTAAAAGACCAACAAACCTAACAAAAAATTATTGGTAGTGTATATCTAAACCATAATCATCCAATTACCTAATATATAACCGTTTGGAGTCTTATAAAAGTGATTATGACACATATATTATTTTATTTTAAATGATGCCAAAGTTGTCACCTTCATAATTTAATAAATATAAAAATTTAAATATTGTGATTTTAAGACGATAAATTCAAGTAAAAGTATTATTGTGAAAGGTAATATATTTATATTAATCATAGGATTTTATTTTTAATTTTTATTCCACAAATAAGTATATTAAATAATTATAAAAAAATGTCGTAGTAATTATTTTATTAAGAGATAATCCAAATAAATGTTTTTAAAAATAATAAAATAAATATTATATGAACTATTTAATGTGATCCACTAATTTTATAGAAACATACGAACTTTTATTAATCTATTAAATCTTTGGTTCGAACATATCTTCTGTATATAGTTTATTTAAATTCAAATAAATGAATAGTGTCAAAATTGACACTATTGTTATTTTATAAAAATAACATATTATAAAATTGTTTAAAATATCAAAAAAATATATAAAAATTAAAAATTAAAATTTATATGGTATAAAATGTTATACAGTAACCAATTATGGACAATTCACAAAAAATAAGTAATTATTTGTTATAATTTAAAACTTAGAATGTTATTACCACAAATAAAATTTAATTGATTAAGTAAGGATAAATAAAGTTGACAATGATTAAAATAATTTTCTAAAATGTATAAATTTTATTGGTTGATGAGATTACAAACCTATCTCATATAATATTTTAAGATGATTCATTTTTGGAGGTTTTTAAGTGGGGTTTGATTTTCTATAAATTGATATTTTTAAGATTTTTAAATGTGCCCCTCTCCTCCCTTCTAAAAGGGAACCTCCTCCTTCTCTTCCTCATACCACTTTGAGCCTTCAAGCATGGCCAAACCCTACCAAATTATATTCTACACTTCCCTAGAAACATCCTATAGCTCCTGGTCTTCTTCAAGGACCAATTTTAATGCCCTAAGAGGGGGTCTCAAAGAGGCGTTTCAAAGAAGAGGTAATGTCCGTTACCGATTATTTCAACTTTATTTCTTCTTCCAATTATTCTTCATTAGTTGTTTCATTATGAAGTAATATAATCAGTATCAATAATATACAGATATTTTATTA
Source organism: Viscum album (assembly GCA_963277665.1). Classification (NCBI taxonomy): domain Eukaryota; kingdom Viridiplantae; phylum Streptophyta; class Magnoliopsida; order Santalales; family Viscaceae; genus Viscum; species Viscum album. The sequence continues at coordinate 1,037,501,503 of OY728123.1, read as the reverse complement.
TAAGTATGAAAAAACCCCATTTCACCTTCTATCCATCCTACGAAAATCGAAATCACCGCGCGTGCGTACGTACGAAATACAGTCTCCACGCCGTGGTGTAATCTGTTTTTCCACCAACACCTTACATGGATGGGTATAATGGTGTAAAGAATAACTATATATGGTTATTATAACATCATACTGATTCTGATATATTATACCATCCACTCCAATTCTATTCAATAATTATGGGAACGATATCATCACTCGTGCGTACGTACGGACTACCGTCTCCACGACGCGATGAGATTCATTCACCATGTTAACCATTCATGAATGATTATAAAGTATATATAATGAATAATAATGAAATATATGACATAATAATGATACTAGATTTATGTATATATATATATATGTATTTCATTTAATTAATTCCATTCAATTCAAAAGGGTAACGAAAACAACATTTATGCGTATGTACGACCTACCATCTCCATGAACGGTGTATTTCATTCCTTTTATTGATTTATAATATATATGTATATGTTGAATATATATTATATATAAATAATTTATTACATTCTGGAATTATGTAAATCAGGATATAAGTAATAATATCAAGAACGTCAAGTCGAAACACATATGATAAATGAAATGATTTTACCCAAAACGCTGCTTTAACATGGAATTTACAAAAGAACGGGTAATATAAAGTCAATAGTGAAACATATATGATATCATAACAATGAATATGATTATTTAATAAGTCAATGACCTTATTTAAATCATTATACAGGAGGTTCGGATACGTACGAAGCATATCAGACCTAAGGTAAGGGATAATTTTGCAAATCTCATTTTTATCCGAGATTTCTTATTCGTAAGTATTTACTGGGGTTATTGCTATAATCCATGTCCATGTTTTATAAAAGTGTATTCATGTATGTTTAATTTCCTTTTTACCCATTTTTGACTTTTACTACAAGGTATGTATGAAATCTTTCTTTTACGAGTTACTTTTTGACTTTTCCGTCTAAAGTACGAGAAGAATGTTTTTTTAACTTATACGGCATGAAAGGATTTTTACTGATTTATAAAGCCATATTTTCATGAATCTTCCTACAAAAGATTTCATGACTTTTTTCAGAAAAATTCTTTTCCTTTAAAATTGCATGACATTTTGTGAAAAGAAAACGATTTTGAAGAAAAAATGATATTATCCTCAAGAATTCATTTCAAGTGTTTTATCAAAACCATTTTCCATCTAAGATGACAGTATTTTAATATGTGTATGTTTCAAGTATAATGTATCTATGATTTAAATGGTTTCACTTTTCTTATTATGAAATTATATCCATTTCTTTTATATGGATTATGTGATGATGTGATGATGTTTATGAAACCCATTTTATTTATTGGGTTATTATGAATGATGTATGTTTATTTTGTGGAACAAGTAATAATGATTTCATTATGAGATGGGTGGGACCTATATGTCCCTCCAATGAATTGGGTAATGATTTATATCTCATGAGATAGACATGGCTGGAACGACAAGTTAAACTGGTTCAGTAATACAGGACTGGAACGAGGAGTGAACTTGATTCAGAAATGGACATTTTTCACTAAGATGGTTTTGGAAACAATGTCTTGGCTAATATGGAAATCATATCATGTGATTAATGGTTTCCACAATTACATGTTTTATTCCCATGCTATTCTATCTTTCTTAATGTTTCTTTATGATCTAGGCCTTACGTACTTCCATGTTTTATGTCATTGCTCATGCTTTTGATGTTTAAACATTATGTTCATGTTTTTAAGTTCAAATGTAAATGGTATGTTTTATTTTATCCATGATTACCCTTAATGAGAATTTGAGATCACCCATTTTTTGTTTTATTTTCCCCTAGGATTAAAAGAAAGGTTTTAGGTAAGGAAACAAAAGTGGAAGATCTTTATCGGAGATGTTGAAGATCTTTCACCACGATTAGAAGATTACGTTCCATGTTTTTCCAAAGACACTAAACTATTACAGTCCTTGTCTATCTGTTTTCGTTATGTATTATGTATTTCGCAAAAGTAATGTACTATCTATGTACGTCAAGCTTCGGGTGTCTATAGTTGGTATCGGAGGAAAGGTTTAGTCAACCTTTGGAAACTAGGATGCGAGAAATTTAATGAGATCCCTAGAGATATTTCTAAAGTATGTCTAGGGATGTCCCAAAGGTAAAGAATAAAAATAGGTTTTAGTCCTATAATTAGGATAACGATCTTAGAATTAAACCTAAGATGTTAGATATTGAAGGTACTCCCCCTTTATTATGTTGTTTTCCCTAGCATTATTTTTTCCTCTCACACTATTCTTTTTGGGTTTTAGATGATGGCTGGAACCCGAAGGAACCGTGTTGATCAATGCAATGGACAATGCAATGATTTTCCTCCTGAACAAACAAATGTTATGGGAGATGGAGTGCAGAATCTTATTGCTATAATTACACAAGCTATGAATCATTCTGGACTTCCAAATGAGCGGAGAAGGGAACAATATTCTATTGAGTCCTTCATGAGGAAATGTCCCTCTTCTTTCAGTGGGTCTTCTGATCCACTAGTTGCTAAAAAATGGATCAGTACCACTGAAAAGATATATTTAGTTCTTCAATGTTCTGAACATGATAAAGTCATCTTAGTAGTATATCATTTGGAAGGTGAAGCTGATCAATGGTGGAATCTTATCAAGAATACAAGGCCAAGAGATGAAATTAAGTCCATGGAATGGGATGAGTTCAATAACTTATTTTTCAATAAGTACTTCCCTCGTATTCTTTGAACAATGATGGAGAAGGAGTTTCTTGAACTAAAGCAAAAGGAAGATGAATATATTGGTGTATACGAAGCAAATTTTACAAGGCCTGCATGGTATACATCTGGCTTTATCATCCAACCTGAAATTAAAGTTGATCAATTATTTAGTGGCTTAAAACCAAATCTTTGAAGGGAATTAGCTATAAGAGACATCAGTAGCTATGAATAAATTTTGCGTTGTGCTATCAAGGTAGAAATAGAAGTTGGTGTTACTTATCCATCTCATAGTTTTGACAAGAAACATAAGATGGAGTTCAAGGAGAAATCTCAGAATAATAGTGAAAAGAAGATGAATGTTTCCTTATGCTCAAAGTGTTGAAAGAAGCATGGTGGAGATTGTCTTAAATGGACTAGAAAATGTTTTAAGTGGGGAAAAGAAGTTCATCGAGCAGCTGAGTGTCGAAGTAATGGAAAAAGGGGTTCTAATGATGTGAATAAATAAAATACTTCAGAGAATGCATCACCAACACTTCAATGCTTCAAGTGAAAGGAAATGGGGCATTATTCTAATAAATTCCCTAATTCAAGGGTTAGTGATGATCTACATGAGCAACCATTTAAGGCAAAGAATAAAGGGAAGTCACATGCGATCACTATTGGTGATGTTTAATATGACAACAATGTGGTGGAATGATTAAGTGTTTATGTAATGGGATTCCAAAATAATTTTGTATATAGTATCTTGGAATATTGGAATATTTATGTATTGGTCTATTGTGGTTTTCAATAATTTTATGGTACTGGTAACCATGGAAAGTGATTGAGATATTTTTGGAAAAAAGATGATATGCCCATAATGAAGGGATAAGGAGAAAATGAAATGTATGACAGTATTCATGAGCTCATTACTGATATAAGGAAATAGTTATATCATGGTTTGAGGTTTTGGTATGTGAAAAGATTTAAATTTTGATAGCACTCATTTTTTCACTATGATTCAATGGGTATTCATTTTTTAAGAGAATACATGATTAGGGCCTTCGAATGTTTGGAATGTGACCAACAAGACATATCTCATGATATATGGGGATCAATGATGGTATCAACATGCTTGTTATATGAACTCTTTGGTAATCGTTTTCACTATAATATGAGATTGGACAACAGTATTTTGGATAAGCCTAAAGATTGGAATGTAATATGTTGGAAATTAGTTAGGATTGTTTAAGGATAGAAGTTTTTTCGATATTATTTATTGGATGTTATGGTAATGTAGTTTTAGAAAAAGGACAACCTGTGGGATGGGCGACTACGCATCGCGTCGGACAAGGCTGTGGGAATCAAACCCACAACCGAAGTGAGACTGTCCTTTATCGCTTACCACTGGCCTACATGAAGTCCATGTTTAGTAGAAACTAGTTTTATTATATTAAGCAGTATGATATATGATGTATAAGTCCATTTTAGGAACCATATATGATTAATCTCACTATATATGGACTTATGTATTTTTTGATAACTTTTCCAACCTTTTGTTTGAGACAGATGGAATGACCCATCATTCTATCACATGATCTGCTAACACATCATGAATGACAAATTCAACTTCATCTCTTTAAGAGATGAAGTGGAAATTGTCCAAAGAACGACCAATGGTGAGACTGTACCAAAATCACAAAAGTATTTCTTCTAATTCAAATATCATCATCTTTAGTGAAATGATCTTGAAAACTAAAAATGTTGTCCTAGTAATCTTATATCCGATGAATCAGATGGTACCTTAGATCGTCACAAATCTATGGCTTTGGGATTGATGTCTTTTTCATAGCAATCTTCTCTACCACTCTCCATCATAACATGATGGTTATATTTGTCTTCCATATCCATATTTTCACATATTTTCTCCTATATGGAAACCCAGTGATGAGTTACATTGGGTAATCGTTACATTTCATACTTTAGTTTTTAAAATTAAGATGATGTGGGTTTCTATAAATAGTAAACGATTTATAACCCCCACGAATTTTGAGGGTGAAATTTATTTTAAGGGGGATAGAATGTAACACCCCAAGATTTTATGAAAAATATTCTTTTAATTTCATTGATATCTTATGTTGTAAGCTACAACAAGATTATCGTGTGCTATACGCAACACCATATTAGCTTGCAGTATACACAACACTATTTTTAGATTGTGTTGCATACAATTTCAAGTTCGTTTAATAATAGTCATTCTACGCAACATTGGGTATATATATATATATTCAATGAATAAATGAAAAATGGTTGTATTCTGTAATATGAAACATCAAAGGAGTCTTTCACAACACGCAACCCTAACTTGGCATGCATTACACGCAATCACGACCTTCCTCGATAGCGTGTGTTGTACGCAATACCGGGTTTTACTAAACAACGATATATTATTATAATATTATTATAAACTAGCCATTATGAATAGTATTAACTAAATTTTAAATTTTATAACATTATTATTCATCTTACACATTTTCTAGAACATGGTATAAGAACAAAATAAAATTTTAAGGTAAAATATGTATTTTTTTAAAAATGCAGTTTTGCCGACTTTTGATGGCGCACCCACATTAAATCTAGTTGGTGATATTTTTATAAGTTCAATTTGTCAAAATAAAATTATTATTTTGAATCAGGATATAGAAATTTACATTAGATAAAGTTTTTATATTTTTCTGATAACTTTCATATTTTAATGAATATTATAAACACACTATATTTTAATTAAAAACAACTTTTTTCATCGTAATAATTTATATGGATAAATTATAATATTTAATGGTTTTAAAGTATAAATAGAATATATTTTTACCATTTAATATAATGTATGTCATTATCATTGATTTTACATTGAATTCGTAGGTTAAATCAATTCAATCTTTTGCAATGTTTTTAAACAAAAACTTGTTTTCATTCGACAACAGGATTAATTTTAATTTAATTTTTGAAACTTCTATGTGTTGAATTTGAAAAAATGGATTCCATATTTGGAATCAGTTGGTCCAAATTATGTTAATAGGCTACTTTTTATTTTTGGGAATTATGAATAGTAACTACGGTAAATTTTATTTACCATAGTTAAAGGTAAATCGGGTAATTAAGGGTAAATATAATATTATAAAATTACCCTAACACCTGCCAAAATTATATTGGATGGATAAAAGTATATCCATGTCACCTAATGGTTTTATTAGATTCATTTTATGGTCTTTTTAAGATGAAAATAATTTAATTATTATTAAAATCAAAGAAAGTGACAACATGTCACTCTCTTAAATCTTATAAGTATAATAATTTTAATTAAGTGATAAACATCATAAAACTTCAAAAATGAATAGTCTACAGAAACATATTAAAAATTTCTACACCATGATAATTTATTTATAATTTTTAGGGATTAAATAATTATAATTAATGGTGATACATTAATGATGCAGAAATTATTTATTAAGTGAGAAATCAGTAATATTGCTTTTATTGAAATAATAATACACATTAAAAGACCCACAAACCTGACCAAAAATTATTGGTAGTGTATATATAAACCATAATAATCCAATTACCTAATATATAACCGTTTGGAGTCTTTTAAAAGTTATTATGACACTTATATTATTTTATTTTAAATGATGCCAAAGTTGTCACCTTCATAATTTAATAAATATAACAATTTAACTATTGTGATTTTAAGATTATAAATTAGAGTAAAAGTATTATTGTGAAAGGTAATATATATATCTACATCATAGGATTTTATTTTTAATTTTTATGCATCAAATAAGTATATTAAATAATTATAAACAATTGTTGTAGTAATTATTTTATTAAGAGATACACCAAATAAATGGTTTTAAAAATAATAAAATAAATATTATATGAAATATTTAAAGTTCTCCAATAATTTTATAGACACATATGACCTTATATAAATCTATTAAAGCTTTTAGATCGAACATATCTTCTGTATATATTTTATTTAAATTCAAATAAATGAATAGTGTCAAAATTGACAATATTGTAATTTTATAAAAATAACATCTTATAAAATTGTTTAAAAAATCACAAAAATATATAAAAATTATAAATTTATATTTATATGGTCTAAAATGTTATAAATTATTAAATTATGGACAATTCACAGCAAATAATTAATTATTTGTTATAAGTTAATATTTAGAATGTTATTACCACAAATAAAATTAAATTGATTAAGTAAGGATAAATCAAGTTGATAATGTTTAAAATAACTTCCTAACATATCTAAATTTTATTGGATGATTGGATTACAACCCTATATAATCTAATATTCTAATATGAGTCATTTTTGGAGGTTTTTAAGTTGGGATAGATTTATTATAAATTAATATTTTTTTGATTTCCAAAGGTGCCCCTCTCCTCCATTATAAAAGGGCACCTCCTTCCTCTCTTCCTCACATCACATTGAGCCTTCATGCTCGGCCAACCCCTGAAAAATTATCTTCTCCACTTCCGTAGAAACATCCTATAGGTCCTGGTCTTCTTCAAAGACCAATTTTAATTCCCTAAAAGGAGGTCTCAAAGAGGCTCTTCAAAGAAGAGGTAATGTCCATTACCGATTCTTTCAACTTTATTTCTTCTTCCAATTATTCTTCTTTAGTTGTTTCATTATGATGTAATATAATCAGTATAACTAATATACTGATATGTTATTATAAGTATGAAACAACCCCATTTCACCTTTTATCCATCCTATGGAAAACGAAATCCCCGCACATACGTACATACAGAATACCGTCTCCACGCCGTGGTGTAATCTGTTTTTCCACCAACACCTTACAATGATGGGTATAATGGTGTAAAGAATAACTATATATGGTTATTATAACATCATACTGATTCTGATATATTATACCATCCACTCCAATTCTATTCAATAATCATGGGAACGATATCATCACTCGTGCGTACGTACGGACTACCGTCTCCACGACGCGATGAGATTCATTTTCCATGTTAACCATTCATGAATGATTATAAAGTATATATAATGAATAATAATGAAATATATGACATAATAATGATACTGTATTTATGTATATATATATATGAATTTCATTTAATTAATTCCACTCAATTCAAAAGGGAAACGAAAACAGCGTTTATGCGTATGTACGACCTACCGTCTCCATGAACGGTGTATTTCATTCCTTTTATCGATCTATAATATATATGTATATGATGAATATATATTATATATAAATCATTTATTACATTCTGGAATTATGTAAATCAGGATATATGTAATAATATCAAGAACGACAAGTCGAAACACATACGATAAATGAAAAGATTTTACCCAAAACGCTGCTTTAACATGGAATTTACAAAAGAACGGGTAATGTAAAGTCATAAGTGAAACATATATGATATCATAAAAATGAATATGATTCTGTAATAAGTCAATGAAATTATTTAAATCATTATACAGGAGGTTCGGATATGTACAAATCATATCAGACCTAAGGTAAGGGATAATTTTGCAAATCTCATTTTTATCCGAGATTGCTTATTCGTAAGTATTTACTGGGGTTATTGCTATCATCCATGTCCATGTTTTATAAAAGTGTATTTATGTATGTTTAAAGTCCTTTTTACCCATTTTTTACTTTTACTACATGGTAAGTATGGAATCATTCTTTTACGAGGTACTTTTTTACTTTTCCGTCCAAAGTACGAGAAGAATGTTATTTTTAACTTATACGGCATGAAAGGATTTTTACGGTTTTATAAATCCATATTTTCATGAAGCTTCCTCCAAAATATTTCATGACTATTTTAAAAAAAATCCTTTTCCTTTAAAATTGAATGACATTTTGTGAAAAGAAAATGATTTTTAAGAAAAAAGGATATTTTCCTCAAAAATTCATTTCAAGTGTTTTATCAAAACCATTTTCCATCTAAGATGACATTATTTTCATATGTTTATGTTTCAAGTATAATGTCTCTATGATTTACATGGTTTCTCTTTTCTTATTATGAAATGATATCCATTTCTTTTATATGTATTATGTGATGATGTGATGATGTTTATGAAACCCATTTTATTTATTGGGTTATTATGAATGATGTATGTTTATTTTGTGGCACAAGTAAGAATGATTTCATTATGAGATGGGTGAGACCTATATCTCCCTCCAATGCATTGGGTAAAGATTTATATCTCATGAGATAGACATGGCTGGAACGAAAAGTTAAACTGGTTCAGTAATACATGACTGGAACAAGGAGTGAACTCGATTCAGAAAGGGACTTTGTCCACTAAGATAGTCTTGGAAACAAATCCTTGGCTAATATGGAAATCATATCATGTGATTAATGGTTTCCACAATTAAATGTTTTATTCCCATGATATTCTATCATTTTTAATATTTCTTTATGATCTATGCCTTACGTACTTCCATGTTTTATGTCATTGCTCATGCTTTTGATGTTTAAACATTATGTTCATGTTTTTATGTTCAAATGTATATGGTATGTTTTATTTTATCCATGATTACCCTTACTGAGAATTTGAGCTCACCCTTTTTATGTTTTCTATTCCCTCAGGATTAAAAGAGAGGTTTTAGGTAAGGAAACAAAAGTGGAAGATCTTTATCAGAGATGTTGAAGATCATTCACCACGATTAGAAGATTACGTTCCACGTTTCCAAAGACACTAAACTATTACGGTCCTTGTGTGTCTGTTTTTGTTATGTATTATGTATTCCTCAAATGTAATGTAATATATATGTACGTCAAGCTTAGGGTCTCTAAAACATACGTGTATACTACCTCCTATTTAGATTGGTTGATTTCAAATTTTTCTATTCATCGCACCATTCATGGATGGTAATTATAATGGGTTCAATGGATAAATATTATATTCTTGAAATTATTAATTTCCATTAAGAAAAACATTTTGAATTATTCATAATATGATCAATAAATAATCATGGTAATTACAACTGTCCAAAAGATCATTCTATGATAAAATAAATAATTTATTCATACTATATAATAACATCATATAGGATATCATATTCAATTAATTATTTCAAATTATTATATATCTCACTAATAAACATTAAATATCATCATTATTATTCTGTTATAATGTTATGGAAACAAAATCACTTTATAATCACATATTAATTATATTATGTTATTGTTTGGGTCATTTTAACCATGAACTTGAACAATGTTACAAATTTATCTCATGGATGACAATGTAAAGGTATTTTACAACAATACTTTATATAAATAAGTATATAATATTATTTTTTGATATGAAAATATTATATTAATATATAACTCCTCAGTTAAACAAAAAGTGTATGTTTGTGCAGTATAATTAAAATATGCTCATCACCAATTTCATAATTAATAATTATATCTAAAAATTGAAAATAATGAATTTATAAAAATAAAAATAATCATAATAAAACTTCAATTATAGTACCATTTACAATATTTTAATGATGAACATTGGTAGAATAATTAATAACAACACCACTATTGTGAAGCTAGTTCAAAATAATCAATATTACTCACATATGATGTTCAGAATAGAAAATAATTAACTAATATAACTATGGATAATTATTATAAATTTACATTATAAAATATTACATATTTAAATATTGTTGTAAATTTATTATTAATATTGTTATATTTTCTACGTAGAAGGTTATATATCATTTCAACAAAGCAAGAATTTAGATAATAGCTTTCTTTTTCCAAATTATCATTTTTTGACACAAGTTACATGTTATAAACCATATCTCGATTGTATTCTATTCAATTGAGTGAAAATATAATTAAGATTATATACATTAATACAATTTATTTCATATTATTTTCTAATATAAATGATTTTGATTTCTTCAATTTTATTTTGACTCAAGCATTACCCTTGTCATAAGTGTTTTTTGGTAACATAATTTTTATTCATTTTGTTATGATCATTCTATTATAATTATGTCAAATATATTTGGTACGTTATGCCATTTCATTGAGTTTTTTGAAAAGATAAAATTTATTAAATTTTTATCACATAAATCTATTTTCAAATATTTCATGCATTATGGTGTGTGTATCATGTATGGGATATTTATAACTCAAGTATTCTTTCATTGAATTATCATATTTTATCTAGAACATTTATTTTCTATATATGGGCTCTCACAACCCACTAATTGTTTTTATAGTACATTCATTCCCTATATGGGTATAACTACCTTTAAATCCAAATATTTAATATTAATTAATTTTTTCCAGAAAAGTATATCGTTGTTAAGAATAATTCCAATCCTCTTTAATGAAAATTTCCCCTCCTCATGAATATATTCAATTCCCAATTAAATTATCCATTATAATTGAAAATATAATTATGTGTCATATCATATGATCTCTATATTTTTGTTCACTTCTTTTAAGATGACTTTTTACTCTTTTTATGATGTATTTTTTTATTAATATTCGTAAAAATATGAAATGGTTTTCCTTTTGACAAAAAAATTATTTTCCTTATAGACCAAATTTCTTGGATATCTATATTTATTTTTGAAGGTTATATTATTGGAGACTCATTCTAATTGTAATTTTGATAAAATATTCACTTCCCCTTTTTCAATATTAATTTTAAAAGTTACCCATAATGTCATCTTTCAAATAATGTTAATTTTTTTTCTAAATACCCGATAAAATTTTCATATCAAATTTTTTTAATAATCATAATAATTCACCCTAATTGATTCTATACATCATTAGAAAACCCATATTTTAGAATATTTATCTTTTGGGAGGATTTAACTCATGGTAGAATATAATCCAATTCTTGATCCATTTTTGTGTGGTTCCATTGGTAGAACTCTTCACTAATTGGGGTTTTTCTTATATAACCACACCATTATATGTTTATTTTATTAGACTAATGATATAATCTTTTGTAACCATCCAACTTATTTTCCTAGATGGATTATGATCATATGATTTCTTATTCTCTACAGGGGAAATTTTATTTAATACTTATATTTGATAGGTCCATTAATATGGTTATGGATGATTATGGATGGTGGACTATGTATTGAAATCCAATATATTTTTATAAAATTAATGATTATTTTTTGAAATGTTGATTTTTTTTTTAATATTTTCATATGATGAATGTATTGGACTTAATTAGTGTTGGGAGGTACCATTTATAGATAGTGCGTCATTTTATTGAATTCAGAAATTAGTAAAATAGTCTTTGATATTTTTTGTGTATGTTTGTGTATAACAAATTATATATGTAACACATGGAAATAAAAATAATATTATGATATCTTGGATTGTGTCATGAAATTAGTTATCTGAAATTTTTGAATTTCCCCTCTAGGGAACCAATTATTATTATTCCCACATTTATTTAAAGTCATGAAAAAAATGGATAGGCTATGCTCACCATTTCTTTTGATTATGTGAAATTTATCATTATCTATTAATTACATATTATTTATAAATGTTTCATCTTAAATTATGGTCATTGATTCTTATCAATTATATTTACCATTACTGGGAATTTGAGCTCACCAATATTATGATTTTATTTTCCCATGTCCCGATGATTTTTATTACAAAATATACATCTAACTGAATATCATGTATGGGGAATTTTGAGGGTTATTTTTAAGACTAATTACATATTATGTAGTTTCTTATATAATGGGAAAAATATCAATTTAATGATACAGACATGGGATTTAATAGTAAAAATTTATTCTTTTATTCAATAAAATTTTAAAGCTAAAATGTCATCCGAGTGTACATTACTCAATATTTACTGGTAATAATTTTTTATTTATGGGTAAAATTCGGTCTCTCCAGTTCATTTCAATGATGTTATGTAATTTTTGCAATTATCAATAGTATATTTTCAGTGTGTGGGTTTGGGGTTATTCATATTTCTTTAAATGCAATTATTTGTTTTTATCATTAAATCATTTCAAGTTAATTAATCAAAACTATCGGTATTTTCTTATTTCAATAAAAAAACATGTAGATTTATATTATATAAAATAATAGTGGTCTTTTTTAGAATAACCATCATTAAGGTGTGTTAATTTTTGAATACAATTTAATGAAATGTTATGGATCTAGATTCATTAGAAAATATCGAGGAGATGTTTTTCAATATTCATTATCAACTAGAAATGTTTTTCCTGCCATTTTTATTTTTGATATAGTCCAATAATATATGTTTCATTTGGAATGAAAGATAATTTTATGTGTATTAGTATACTAAGGTTAGATATACCATTTTAAATGACATGTGGTGATAGTGAAAGGATATGTTAAAAATCCACATTGATCATAGGATTCTATTAATGGAAAGTATATTTCTATATTGGTGTTCACAATTTTTATGGATTAATTATTTGTTGTTGAGTTTGTTAGTCTTCCAATATCAGTCCATGATGGATATGATATTTCAAAAAATGGGATCCATGGAAAAAATTTCATTCACTGATATGTGAATAGATATTTCATGAACATATAGAAATCTTGAATGACACATGTGGGATTGTTTCACATACAATATCCTATATTAACGCTTTGAATCACTTATTTCTAAAGAAGAAATATATGGGTGCAACGAATGGGAATAAAAATAATTTTTTTTATGGATTTTGGAGAACATGATTAATGTTTTAGATACAGAAAAAATATTCAGATGGATTGAGGGTGATGCTAGATTAAATAGGATAATCTGTTCCTTATATGAAATTAATTGGTATATATTTTTTAACCATATAAAAGGATAAAAAACATAGTTCACAATAATTGAGTAATGATTTTTACTATAGTAACACATTTTTTGGAGAAAAGAAAAAATATAAATTTTCGATTAATATACTATTATAAATTTATTGAAGATATATGGACGACGAAATGAATCGAATTTTGAGTACTAGTTTTGAATGGTAAATTTGTCAATTTTAAAAATAGGGATATACATGATTTAAATTTTATTTGTTTATGACCAATCAAATATTAGGTAGTCTATCATATTTCATTCAAAACCATAAGCTTTTTTGAAAATATCTATTATGTTGTAGAATTTTGTGAGATATTAAAATCCATGGCAGGTTTATCAATGGATATTAATTACCATGAAATAGTCATGGTTTTTTATATCGAAAGATTATTAATGAACTAGATAAAGAACTATTCAATATTCTCATAACAGTGTCTATACTCTATAACCATTTTATTTTTTTACATTCCAAACATTAACAATTTTGAAGAATATTGTTTTTAATTTTATTATAGTTTAATTAAAATATTTTAACAAATATGTTAAATTTGTAGTTTAATAAATAAAGTTTTTATTATATATAAGGATAATTAATTTCTATATTTATATCAATTTTAGTATTTCTAATGTTTTTTTCTTCAATTTTTACCATTTCATGTCACATACATGATATGAAATTTTATATTATTTAGTTAATTATTATAATTATAATTTCAACATGACTGCATAACAAATATAATTTCAATATATACAGATATTAATTTTATTTTATTAGTTTATGTAAAATATAATATTAAATATGTTTAGATACTTTTCTATACCATTTATTGAGCTATAAATTTTTTTAATTGATGATATATTGTTAATAAATTGAATATATAACTTGTTATAAACTTTTATTTCATTTGTTTTATGTTTTACATGGTTGGAAAACAATTAATTGTTAGATAGATTATTAAAAATATATATACATTAATTTTATACTACTATTTATTAGTATTATTTGTAGGAACATTTTGGATCAATAATTTGAGTCATATTTATCTTTTATATATAATCATTCATATCCTTCTATTGAAGAGAATAGTCATTTTTATATCCAATATAGCCTTCTTATTTAACATTGTAAGAGAATAAATTCACAGTTGGTGAACATGGTTGTACACATTTACTATGATTATCACACACTAATTTAAATGAACATAAAACACATATCTTTTTGAATATAACAACCCCATTGGTCCAAATACATCCAAATTTTGATATTTCTTAGTTAAGTGTCTCAAAAAAATATTATTTTACATTATTTTTAGAGGAGTATCAACTAGTAAAAAGGACTATACATGCAATCCAAGATCCGATGCAAGAATAAAATACATCTAAAAATTTACATTGACACCATGTGAGATTATATAAGAATAAAATACAAAAATTTAATAATAGTATTACCTCTCACAATAATCTGACAAAACTCATAGAACATTTTGGTTTAGGTTATTTTAGGAATAATTACCTATGAAATATATTTTATTAATATTATTAACATTTATATATAATTGATCTAGACATGGTACCCCTCTAGGATATTCATATGTTACACAAATATTTAATAACCTTCATAAATTCATACATAATAAAAGTTTGAGATCAAATAACCATTATGGGTAAACATTGGTGATTAAAATAAAATATCATAAGTGGGCATAAGATGATAATATGGGTATAATTATGATATATAATAATTTTATACAAAATATATTATGTATAATAAAAAATTGTATAAGTAAAATGTTTTGAATCAAAAGACAGTGTAAACATTATCCAAAAACAAGATCAATTAAATTATGAAATCAAGATACCATAGAAATGGGGAAAATAATTAGTAAACATAATATTATTGTAATTCCTAGAATCAAATCACTATGTCCAGGATGATGTGTTATATGACCTCTTTCATTCCCCCATATGCTATAGACTATTGAATGATGGTGAGGGCAGAAAAAATTTGAAGACTGTTCCCCATTTATCATTTCTATAACATAACTACACATATAGAATTACTATAACATCCATAAACCCACACTCTCTCATCTAGTGCTAAAAATATAATATTTTTAAATATGTATTTAAATCCAAAAAAAGATTACAACATCATCATAAAATATTTTATCACTCGTAAACAGAATTAATTTTTAGGATTAATGTTTAATAGAATAATGAAAATTTATTATATAATAGAACCCTTGTCCCAGAGTGTTCTTGTTTCCCAATTATACCCACCATTTTCATATTTATTAATAGATATTAAACTTATTCAATAAAATCCCACAAAAATGAAACCTTTATGGAAATAATTTATATAACTCCATTCTTCATAACTTAGTTAAATGTTAAACATAATTAGGGTGTGATTATAGAGTTAAAAAGGGTAAATATATCGAATATAAATTTAAAAAAATGCAATGAAAATAATATGTGCATAAGGGTATGATGAAAAAATCCAATTTCATGATCATAATAGAATATAATTCAAACACATAAAGACATTGATCATTAAACTTGTTTTTTGGATAAAATATATTTCAATGGTATGTGTAAAGAGAATAAATAATAATGAGCCATGTGATGTCAATCTTGATTAGATAAACCATTAAAAACTCCATGAAAATTGAGAAACAATGTTACAGTAACATGAAACATTATCTCCACAACTAGTGTTAACTGGTTTCAATAATATCTAGATCCTAGTTAAGACTATAGTAGAACACTCCCTGGTTAACTCACCTGTACTTTTCTATAAAGACGTGTATCATTAATCGATGCATTATACAATAATTTTGGTCTCACCCTTAATATATGTTGTATCATGAACACCCTTAATCATGATCTATATCATTAACACCCATTGTAAATATTAATTTATATGTTCCATACATGAATATAACACGTGGAATATTTAATTATTTCATCAATCTTTTAGTTACATACTGAATTCCTTAATAACATGATTTACCCATAAAAAGTATATGACTTTCATGAATATATTTTTAAAATAGTTATTGTAGGACATATAGAGAATGAAAATGAATGTAATAATAAGAAAATATTCATTAAGTGGATGAGTAATCATCATAGGATATTGACAGTGATGAAAATACAATAAAATAACATTAAAAAAATTCATTGCAAAGAGGGGAATATAACCTTTTCTTTAGGTTCTATTAAAAACTAAAAATTAACATAAAATAATAGTTATAACCATGTGAATTTGGAAATTAATATTCAAATGAAATAATATTTATAATGGGGGGAAAATGCAGTCAAATTATATTTGTTTTAAAAATACTTTCACACTTCGGTAAATCATATCAAAATGTTTCATATGGGAATTTTTTTTAAAAATTAATTTGTATAGATTTTTATAAAATGTAAAAATTATTTAAAAACTGAGTTTTATGAAAATCAGTGGAGTATAGTAAAAAATTTATTTAATTTTTTTTGATAACATGGATATTGAATAGAAAATATTCTGAACCAAAACAATAAATATGTTTATCTTTTAAAAAAAATATTCTATTGATCATTAGGAGGGAAAAGGAGAGGAAAATGAAAAACAAGTCATATAAAAATAATAAATAAAATGAGGATAATATTAGCGATATTTTTAATGAAAATATGATCATATAATTTCCTCCACAATAACATTAAACAAAAACTATCCTCATTTAAATTGATATTTCTACATAAAATGTTTATCTCTTTTATAGCAATCGAATAAAAACCCATTAAAAGAAATAATGTGACATAAATTTATAAAAAAACCTAAATTTCATGAAGTAATATGTGAAAAATAATTCATGGTATATTAATTAATATATACACAGATATCACAGTACATGACATGAAACATGTCTCAAAAAATGACATTGAGAAAAATAAAATCCATACAAAGTCATAACTTTTGAAATGATAATTATCCCATTAGGGGATTATATGAAAATATTTAAAACTATAAAAACATATGGAAATGTTTCAAAAAAAGTTAGATATAAATTCACACATTATCATGGAATAAAAAATGAAATAAATAATTTTATAAACCAATTAATTGAAATTGAGTTAAGAAACCTCTTACCTTGTGTCTCAACTCAATACTTACGTTCAATAAATCTTACATAATAAACTAATAAAAACTATAAAAATTTATTACGAAATTATATAGTTTAATTAATTTATCATCAAATTTTTTTTTCATTTATCTATATGAAAATTTTAATTTCATTATATTTTATGTCCACATCGAGTGTTTTTAGGGGATTCGGTACAGAATTTGAAAATGAAATTGGTATGTTGAACATGGTCAAAGGGGTCATGATTTCATCATATCCATAATAATAATTAGGAAATAATTATCATTTGTGTATATAAAATAAAATTTTATAACAACCTATGGATTTATTATTTTAAAAAAGAATGACATTTCTTCATAGAGGTGGTATTCCACATGCACAAATCCGCAACATTATCATTTATAATGAGTGTATATGTAAGAAGGTATGGAATATAATATAATATTTGAATCATAATTATATAATAAATTATCCTAATAAAATATATTTTGAGTTTATGATATAAAATGAAACTCATCTCTTCTTAGACGTGGAAGTCCACACACAAAAATAATGAAGTATTTGTTCCTCGTAGGATAGAAAGGAGATGAATAATGTAATGAACCCACCCATGTACCCTGGTAATCAATAACCGAGTTAGTCACTACATGTCCTGAAGGGAATTCTTGATCCCCACAGGTTGGTGACTAGCACCTGACATAATATAAAATGAAATTAAAATAAACAATACAGAACAATGATGAAAAATTAAGAATGCATACAAGAAGTACTCCCCAAGGAAGAGTCTATTAGAAGTTAAAAATCTATAAACAACCCAATTTACTATAACAATTACCAAATAAAATGAATTATAATCAATATTCCGATGGATTATACTCTTTAAGTACACATATCAACATCTGGGACCACGACCATTTGGTGATTTACCCCAAGATGAACCAAGAAGGAGGATGTCTACAAACAAACAATGTAACTATAAGGGTGTGATCTAAAAGGCCAGTAAGGTATCAACATGGATTCTGTAATAACATGACAAAATTTAATTAACCAAAAAAATCATTCATGTTTAAATAAATAGATATTTCAATTCAGGGAAAAATTAAAAAAACTCATTGTTTACATTTCATATAATGGAAAAACATCAAAAAAATAGCTTCAAATAATTTTATATTAAATAATTTATATAAATACATTAGTCATGTAAAATAGTTTACATTCATTTAAACACATTTATATCTAACATATAAACATGTGAGAGACATATTCATCAGGAAAATTCTATGATAATTCCAGGATATGATATCCACACACACTCGAAGGTTATCATCAAAATATATATAGACACATGACCCTCTATTGCTATCCAAAGGTGACTCTATGCTATCCCATTAGGGATGTGACCTGATACACTATGTTTCTGATGTAAGTTGTCAAAGTAGAGATATCCAAATAAATCACTAACTATGTAAGATTTCTTGTTCTCTAGTACAATCAATGATATGAAATTTAATTTTAAAACATTTAAAAATAGAATTTAACCCATTACCCTATTCTAAATGTTCTAATTTTACTTTTAAAAACCAAAACCCATGTTTTTAATCTAACATTACTTTTTCCAAAATAAAACAACATGGTTATAATCTAATCCATTTCAAGCAATTTTTATCGAATTCTCTTTTGAGTTCAACTTCACCAGATCAATTTCATAATTTTAATTAATCAATTTTCTATAAATTTATTCAACACACCCCAATTCAATGGAATTACTTGGTTTTCAAACATTCATGCCAAAAAACCAATTTCACATAATGATCCCACAATTTTTTGTAATAAGGATTTCAATAAAAAAACTAATTCAGTTTCATGTACGATAATTGAAATCAAACTATTGAATTTAAATCAATCATTCACTATTAATCAAATAAGGCCATCATAACTAAATCTTCTAGCATTATCTTAGACACACAACTCCCACAATGGAAATAATGAATAAGAATACAGCAACAAAAGTTTTTTGGAAAAGAACCTAGAAACATGACTAATCAACATGGATTTTAGATCCATCAATACTAAGATGATCTATAAATTTTCATGTATAGAAAGATAAACAGATGATGATATAGGGATATTGCTTACCAAAAATGTCCCACCTCAACTGTGACAGTGACCTATCTCTAAAAAGAACAACATTGAAGGGTTTGAGGGCTTCAAAATCACCCGGGTATAGATATTGGGGTTAGAGAAATAAAATTTTGTGAGTATTAATTGAATTTATCCCTAAGTGATATGTTTGAAAAAAAACTTGGGCCATTACATGATGTACAACTTTATCAAGAACCAAGATGGGTTGGCATCTGAACTGGAACCTAACCCGGTTCGTGGAAAGGCCCAAAGGCAATCATGATCCCCATGGTTTGGTAGAAGTGACTGGTTTTAACTATTAGCAAGATGGAATGATTTAATGGAACAAATAATCATAAAAAATTCACAAAGGTAAAATAAACCAGTTCTATAAAAATACAACAAAATAATCCCTTATAATATTTCAAAATTTAGGTTTACAAGTCTACAAAAAAACACAAGAAGGCTATAAATAAAGGAACCAAAATCCACTCCAATTACCACAAGAAGGCAAGGGGAACATATCCCTCAATCTTTACCTTCACCACCACCCAAGACGAGCACCGACATCCCATACCACCAGCACCAAAATATTTTCCCTAACCTATATCAAACAAGATCAAGTCTTATTACACTCAATGGTATTAGTATGGTGTGAACTGTTTCCTAGCACAAATCCACCCAAAATTTATTCCATGCTCCGAATGTTAAAATTATAAATAAACAAAAAAAATTAAATAAATGAAAATAATTTCCAAAACAATTTAAGGGAATTTTTTTTTTAAAATGATTTTAGTGAAATTTAATTTTGAACAAAACACCTTCACCCATGATGTAACCCAAAGTCCATCATAGGCTGATGGTGAACACTACATAGCCAATAGCACCAACAAGGGAGAGTCTATATGGGTTCAAGCGAGTAATGGGACCATAGAACCTCGTAAATCTATCTAATGTGTTATAGGAATGACAACCATCTAGGTTCTTGTTCACGAGCCATGAGAGAGGAAAATCATCCCATCTTCTTGTGGTCTTTGATCATCATCAATGACTAGTTATAGTTGTTATTATCAATCTGGCTAAGTGAAACTTGGTTTTAGAAACAAAAATATCCCTAGAATACTATTCCTAGTCCACCCTTCTAGCCACCCATGATTCCCTTAGTGGTTAACAAGTTTCACATTTCACAAATTGTTTCACTTTTATGTTTCAAAAGACAAACATTGTGCAACAACATACCTAAGTCATCATTTTCATTCCCAAACCCATTTCTAAAATGAAAATCAAACAAAAACACATTCAACCATGATTCAGATCACAAAAATAATTTTATAATTCATTTAATCATTGAATAAAAAATTTTAAAATTACATATTAAGGGCTTATATCAAGATCTCACTAATTTATCATGTAATTTATAACTAAGAAATATCAAATAAATATCCAAAATCCCCCAAAACTACCTTTTTACCTCATTTTTAATTTTTAAAACATGATAAGAGCAAAATAAAGTCTAATAAATTTATCATGAAATGTTTTTTCATAGAATCACCAACCTGTTGTGTAGAAATCCTGAATATCTAGTGTTAAACTCCCACCACACCTCAATTTCACTAGAAATAAGAATTATTGAGATTATTCCAAGATATAGAACCTATAATGTCAAGGAAGAACTGTAAAATTATTATCGTAGGGATGATGAAGAGTAAACCGTCAAAAGTGAGATGGAAAGACTAGAATAGATGAAGATAAATAGAAGAAATGGGACATACTTGAATATTTGAGGATGGACTGCCCAAAATATGAAAAGAAAATGAATATCCAAGGTCTTTGTAAGGGGGGGATATTCACCTAGGGAGGAAAATATTATAGGAGGAGAGAAGTGGGGTGTTTTGGGGGTTAATCCCAAGATGAGAGGGAAATTTTAATATGGTGGCAGACTAGAAGGGTTGGTCCTCATGGTTTTGGAAATCATACAGTAGATGAATAGAATATTTTCTCCTAAGGGGAAATCATGCACTATTACCTAGAGAAAGTTGCACAACCATGAGGAAGGTTCTATTTCCAACTACCCAATTTCCAGGGATTGTGCGCAGTTACTGCTAACTGTGTGGAAACCGTCCAAAGAGGCATGACCTCCCAACATTCTATACATCATCAAAAATGTAAAAGGAAAACCCAAGGGAAAATAGATAAACCAAAATAAAATACAAAAATACATTGAAAAGTGATAACAGATGTTACATTTATCACTCCAAGAAAACATTCCATCCCAAAAATTCAACTTCAAACATGATTAGAAAAATAAAATCAGTACTATTGCTCGATCTAAGATTTTCACTCCCAAGATTCATGTGAATCATTCCCATGCTTCCAAATGAAACTATCCAACAAAATTTATTTCTATGGAATCACCTTCTATTGGGATTCCACTATCCATAACACTAGTTCAAACACAGACATGTAAGACTCTATCTCTAACTCTTCCCACCTCAACACTTGTGATGGGTCTGGGATAAACTTCTTCAATTGTGAAACATGAAAGACGACGATAATTCATGTCAATTCAGATGTTAATTCCAACCTTTTTTCCACCCTACCGATTTTCTCAGTGATTATAAAAGGTCCAACATACCATGGAATTAGCTTTCCAATTTTTGCAATCATCGATGGCCTGATTGAGGGGGCACTTTTAGGGAAACCTGATTGCCAACAGTGAACTCTATATCCCGACGCCTTTGATCGACATAAGATTTTTTATTAATATGAGCTGTCAATAGCTACTTTCTGATCAACTTGACATTATTTGATATCTCTTGCCCAAGGATTGATTCAAAAAATGACGTGTCGCCTATATTATCCAAACAATAAGGGGACCGACAAGTCTGACCATAAAGAACCTCAATATAATAAATTAAAATAGCGTATTTGTAACAATTATTAGATGATAATTCCACCAACTACAAATTTCTATCCCATGAACCTCCAATTTCAAAAACAGGTGCATGAATAATGTCTTTTAAAATCTTATTTTCCCACTCCATCTAACTATCTATTTCCAAATGATAGGTCATGATCATATTGATTTGTCACAAAAATTCTATTTTAAGGAATTACTAGAACTGATAAATAATGTAGGGGTCTCTATCAGAAGCAATCACTAATGGAAAACCATGAAGTTAGACAACTTCATGAACATACAACTATCCCAACTCATTCACCTTCACTGAATCTATGATGGGAAAGAAGTGGAATTATTTGTTCAAATGGTACATTATTACACAAATGGAGTTCCGTCCTTGAGGACTATGATTAAACCTTGTAATGATGCCCATGATGACCTCGTATTACATCCTAGATGGAATGGGTAGTGGATGAAGTAAACTAGAATCCTTTTAATGCTACGATTTCCCCTACTGACAAGTTCAGCATCTTGAGACAAAGTATGCTTTTACCCACCTCCTATACGGCCACCCAAACATACAACAAACATCATAATCATCTTTAAAGCACCATGATTGATGAAACACTACGACTGGTGGCTATCCTACCACCACCCTCAAAGATATTGGTACCATGAAACGTCGTTTGAGACACAGAATCCCCTAAAGAGATAACGAACAGTCATAAGACATCTCCCAACCACGGAGAAACTGCACATACTGCTAACATAAATCATTATCATGCTGCTCCAGCTTAATTAGCTCCAGAATGGATAGAGCCAACTATATGTTTTTCAGGAATACCCCTCCACTATCCTCCTTGCACCTATGTGCATCATGGCATTGTTTCCGACGCTTTCATCGGGGCGCGCGCTCTTCCGTCCGTGGGGGAGGACGCGCGGCGCTTTTGTTGCCCCGCATTCCCGCTTTCCAAAGGCGGGCGGCATTCACTCCTTATTCAGGGACGTCTGCTCCTTGATCGAAACGAGATGATGGGATGTCGGTTCTTCCTCCTGTGGATTCCTCCTCAGAACTTGTCACCTAGTCCGAGTCTCCCTCATAGATTTAATACGTAGTTCGTGAAACTATTCTCAGTGCCATGTTTCCATGGATGCTGGTTAAATACACTGCTTCTGTCGGGACATTCTAAAGGGTCCAGTCAGGGCAGCAACCTTCAGTCATTGGAGTAGTCACGTTGAGGCATCAGTAGCGTGTCTGGATGCTGAGGTACCTGGCATGTCTGTCTGTTATCCTTGGTCACAAGGCTTCTCGATGGCGTGGAAGCCCAAGGCATCCCACATCGAACGCGGGGAATTATATGTCATAGACACATATCTGAGGTTTTCCTCAGCTTCCCGTGGTTAACACAAGGTATGCCGCAAGTTTAACGTCCAGTGGAGACAGATCAACCCAATCAGAGCATTATCTAGGATAGATCGGATTGAGGGATCCTCCTTGAAGGGATGTCGATACCGGGGCCAGCCCATGGATGGCTGCAAAGAAGAGGGAATCGACATGATCTCACCAGGATAAGACGGTCCGGGCGAGAATTGGGACGGGTGGTAGGTTGATGATTGGAGTGGAGGGAGAGTGAAATGGGACCATCACAGGGGGGTGACAGTGAAGTTGGGCTTGAGCCTTGACGAGGCTTCCAACCTATCCCCATGGCAGGGAATCAAAGTCCGCGTAGTTCGGGATGACGCCGATAAACCGACGTGAAGGTGGACCTTAGCCCGATGAGCATCATCAGTGTATCGATGTGAAAGTAGACCTGTGGGTCCACTAGTGGTGGGATTGAACCTTGGGAAGGTTTCCTACGTACCGTGCCTTGACATGAATCAAAGTCCTCATAGTTCAGGGGATTGATGGAAAACAGTTTTACGTCATGCGGGACGATAGTGAACCCTGTCGTGAATAAACGACGGGCGGTGGGTGTCGGCAAACCGACGTAAGTGGGGGACCTTGGTCCGATGGGAGATGGGATTGAACCTCAGGGAGGCTTCCTACGCACCATGCCTTGACATGAATCAAAGTCCTCGTAGTTTGGATGAAAATGGGGGGGGGGGGGTTGGCACACCGACTAGGAGACGGTTTGGGCCAATGATTGTTGGGCTTGAACCTCAGAGAGGCTTCCTACAAACCATGCCTTGACATGGATCAAATACCTCGTAGTTAGGGTTGGGGAATGCAGTTTAACGTCATGCGGGACAGGGATGAACCGACGTGAATGAGGTCGGAACCACCGGATGGTGGCTTTGAACCTCGTAGAGGCTTCCTACGTACCATGCCTTGACATGGATCAAAGACCTCATAGTTCGGGTTGGGGAATGCAGTTTAACGTCATGCGGGACGGGGATGAACCGACGTGAATGAGGTCGGAACGACCGGATGGTGGCTTTGAACCTCGTAGAGGCTTCCTACGTACCATGCCTTGACATGGATCAAAGACCTCGTAGTTCGGGTTAGTCACAACGGCTTTCCGTCGGACTGGAATTGCAGTTTAACGTCGTGCTGGACGTAGATAAAACTCGACGTGAATTGGATGATGGGTGGTCTTGAACCTCGTAGAGGCTTCCTACTTACCACACCTTGAAATGGATCAAAGACCTCGTAGTTCATATGGGTGGGCAGTTTAACGTCATGCGGGACAAGATGGGGGCATGGAGTTTAACGTCATGCGGGACGAGGGCGAAACTCGTCGTGAATGAACGACCAAGAAAGGTGGCTTTGTCGGAGAACTGACGTGAAGATGGACCTTGGTCCAATGAGTGGTTGTCTTGAACCTCTGGGAGGCTTCCTACGTACCATGCCTTGACACGGATCAAAGACCTCGTTGTTCAGGTTAGTCACAACGGCTTGCCGTCGGACTAGAATTGCAGTTTAACGTCGTGCTGGACGTGAATGAGACCTGACGTGAATGAGTGATGGGTGGGCTTGAACCTCATAGAGGCTTCCTACATACCATGCCTTGACATGGATCAAAGTCCTCGTAGTTCGCTAAGGGTGGGGGTTCAGGGTCGGTGCTCACTCTAAGCCCACGTGAGTCATGCTCGGTGTGAGAAACAAGAGGTCGCAAGGACCTGACGATCACGTCACGAAGGAAGCGTCCGTGATAAGCGAAAAGGGGCTTGCACGTTAGGCGTCCCATGGTGTTGGGACTTACTCCAGGATGGAGGCCTAATGTGCGACGAAGCGCGGGAAAGAGGGACCTTGGTCCAATGGTGGCAGGAGCCTCGTTCCCTATCACGCCCTCCACTGACCATGGTAGTGGGGAAGTACGGAGATGCAGAGGTGCAGCCATCCGTTGGGGAACTAGGGTCGTCCTTCTCCTATGAACATATGCTACTCCCACAAGGAGGATCTCATCCCATGTGAATTGGTGATTCCATTGCCGTGGAGACGAGTGGTTTAAAAAATGTTCGAGTTGGGGGGACCCTTTGTGAGGGGCACGAGGTCGGGTCACAGTTTAACGTCATGTGTTGAGGACGTGGTGCTCGGAAGTTTAACGTCCTGTAACTCGGACGAGGTGGGTTCACTCCATGCCCCTAGGACTTACATAACCGGTACCCTCTGGTCCATGAGGAAGGGAAGGTACCAGTAAGGCCATGGTTAAGGGGGGTCGTGGAACGAACCATCGAGGGGTCCACGTTAGCGTGGCTATGCGAAGAAGCAATAGCTGTTAGCGTGCCTATGCGAAGAAGCATTAGGCGAAGCAACACTACGGGTGGTATTGTCCGTGGGACTTTGAAATCACATCGTGCAAACCAGGAGGGTCACACGGGAAGAGGAATTGCTATGCAAAGGAGTGTGCTTCGCGAAGTGGAGTGCCTTGGCCTTAGCATTGGGCATAGGTGTAAGTGGGAGGTGCTTCGCGAAGTGGAACAGTATTCGCGGAGCACTGCCTCGTGAAGAAGGGGTGCCTCGCGAAGCAAGGTCCTGCGAAGCAGTGTTCTTCGCGATGTGTAGCGATCCTACCTTAGCATAGGGATCACTAGCATGGGTTGGGTGTCTCGCGAAGCATAAACGCTCTGCGGCTGCCCGGGTTCCCTTGGGAATCCCCTTCCTTCGCGAATGCCCTTGAGCATTGCGAAGGGAATCCCTCTGAGAAGAAGGGCTCAAAACGAGACAATGCAGAGGAGTCTCGCGAAGTAGAAGTACCTCGCGGAGCTCATCATTCCCGGGGCAAAGCGTGCTTCGCGATTTGGGAGAGGAGAAGCCGAAAGGTTGGATCCTCCGTCCTTGGGACTCAGGGGGAGTCCAGTATTTATAGGGAAGGGGCACCGCAAAGCAGAACTCGTGTTCCGCCTTCGGTGTTTCACGGCGTGTTCGCTAACGTCAACGTCGTCCATGGAGCATTACCGCCTCTGGAGCTTCGCGGAGGCTCGCGAACGTCAAATGCGTTCGCGAAGCATTACCGCCTCAGGAGCTTCACGGCGGCTCGCGAACGTCAAATGTCTTTGCGGAGCATTACCGCCTCAGGAGCTTCGCGGCGGCTCACAAACGTCAAATGAGTTCGCGGATCATTACCGCCTTAGGAGCTTCGTGGGGCCACAATGGTCGGGGCGCTTCACGTGGGTGTTTCGCGGCGGTGCTTCGCCGCGGTACTTCGCGAGGCAGCGTGCCGGCTGTCTTTTTCGTTCCTTTCTTTCGGGCCATATTTTTTGGCGCCAAAAAATGCCCCCCCTCAGACTTGGATCCGCGGAGGGCGAAGGGTCGAAGTCTGAGGGAAAATCGCCAAAATTTTCGGCGGTTCGCGAAGCGGCTTCGCGAAGGGGGCCCGCGGTGCTGAACGGAGCCACAGATCCGGATGCGCCGCGCTGCTCCGCACGGGTGAGGCGCGCCGCGATGCTCCGGGGTCATTGCCTATAAATAGGGGGTCCAACCTCTTTTTCTTCACGTGAGTTCCTTGACTTTTTGTGCTCTCGACTTCACGAAGCTCCGCGTACTCCGCGATAGCACTCCGCGAATCGAACATCACGGCGAACCGCGGGTCTCCGACTCCGTGCCCGCGCCAAGTGAACCTCTGCTTGTCGGCCTTGGCCAGACTTCGCGGCTTGGTCTCGCGACCGATCTTCACGATCCGGCTTCGCGATTCAGCTTTGCCGTCGAGCTTCGCGATCCAGCCGAAAGAATTCATTTCTAAGGGCCAGAGTTAAAATGGCCCATCAAGAGGCTGCATTGGGGGTCCTCGCAGATGCTGCTCGTCGAGATGAGATGTCAAACCGTCCAGGATTGGGGGAGATGATCCGGAGCCACTCGGACCACACTTCTTTGACAGATCTTCTCTCAGAGGGTCAGAAAGATTATCCGCAGTGCAAGAAACTATCATTGTACGGCTTTGGGATGAGGGATGACGTCTTTATCCCTGAGGTGAGTAGGGACGAACCAGCTTGCTGGTTCAGGAGCATACCATGCTAGCATCAATGGTTCAGGGCAGCCGATGGTCAAACACAAGAGAAATTCACACCCGTCACCGCTAACTGTCTCTACAACCATGTGAACAACATTGACGGGAAGCCACTGCAGCCGGAGACTTCTCCTCCCCTCTACCGTACCATGCTGAAGGAGGCTTTGTAGGATTCGAAGAAGGGATGGTCCGATGAGTGGGACCTGCGCCAGGGCGGCAACTTTAATGATGACTGGGCCTGGGCCTACTGGGTAGGCGCCTTATGCGAGGAGTTTGGGGCAGATCTGAGGAGAGTGGGGTTGTATGAGGCGGCATGGGCCTCCAATTCCACATTTACCAACCGAAGCAGATAATGACGGAGTTGCTGAGTAGATGGTCATCTAGGGCCAACACTTCTCACCTGCATCACGTGGAGGTGGGCATCAGCCTGTGGGATGTCCAACAGATTTCTGGGGTCCCAATCTTGGGGGCCATGTATGAAGAATTCCTCCCCGTTGTCAGCGCGTGGGGGGATGTGGAGAAAATGCCGCGACTGGCGTCGGCGCTGAAGGCACTTGTCCCTGGAGAGGACAAGGAGGTAGTGAGGGACGTCCACTTCAGGAGGTGGTTCAAATGCTTCCTGAATTTTCCAGAAAATCGAGAGTTCCCTCTGTGGCCTCGAACTTGTCCAAGGGCAGCCCAACGGGGCAAGGGGCACAAGTATTGGCGGGTCTTGGAGGACAACCAATGGAAGACTTTGGGTTTCAGTGTCAGCACTGAACAACAGCCGATAGTCAGGCTGGCGGCGTTCATCGCGGCTCTCATCTGTGGCTGGATCCTACCGGTGAGGGATACAAGCATGGGGGTATGACCCAGCTCGTTTATCATGGTGTCGATGTTGGCCATGGGGCTGCGGATCAACCTGGGAATTTCGATGCTCACCAAACTGTACAGAATGCTGCAGCATATTAGCGAGGGCAAGAAGCCACCAAAGATATGCGGGCCCTTCCACCTATTGTATGGGTGGATCACAGTGCATATCAGGGGGGATTTACGAGTATCCAAACCCCATTTCGCCGCTGGGATTGAACTTCCGCCCCTCCATCCTGAACGCGGTCGGGAGCTTCCCGTTCAAATTAGCCGTGCTGATGGTGCTGAATCGGGTGTGGAGGGCGGATGAGTTCAATTTCCACCCCTTCCCATTGCCGACAGGGATGCTTACTGATGACGGACGGGTAACGGAAGAAGATCGGGCTTACCTCCTGGCCTTCCGAGGTGGATTTTTGGTTGCACGAATAGATCGTGAGCCACTATTTGAACCGTACACTCCGCATCGGTTTGAGAGGCAGTTCTGGTGCCTCCAGCGACTGACCCCGCAGGTCTACTGGGAGGTGCGTCACGAGGAGCACCTGTTTGTGATGAGGCAGTTGTGGCTCATGTTCACACGGGAAGATGGAAAGATGCGGATTTCATTGCCTCCATCCACCTCTGCCTTCGGATTAGTGAAGGCGTATGCCATCAGTTGGGAGGCCGCTTACCCAGGAGAGATGCTGAAGCAACCAACGATCCGGGTTGGTGACGGTGGGCCTCCACTATCTCGAGGTCGAGGTCGGAGGGCAGCTAGGGCCGCTCGCGGTAGCGGGGCTGCCATGGCGGCGAGACCCGCACTGGCCGAGGGTATGGCAGCAGCGGTGGATCCGGTGATTCTGGGAGAGCAGGGTCATCCGGAGGGGCGGCCACCGAGGAGATTTCGTAGGATATCCACCCAGGCTCTGGGGAAACGCCTGCGTCACATTGACATGGCAGAGGATGTCGTCTTCCCGGAATCTTGGGGCATTTGGGATGTCAACCGGCAATTCCTCAGCCCACCCGAGATATGGGATCACCTGAATCGCCTCGGGATGGAATTACCGGGTATAGGCCCAGTCCGGGCTGGATTCATGGCATCTCTGGCAGAGGAAACATAGTACCTGGATGAACTGGAGGATTACGTCCACTCTAGTGGTGTCCCTCGCCCAATGACAGACCGGGTGAGGGTACTGTTGAATCAGACGGTGCCCCCACAGTTATTAGCTTCCGATCTGAGGGAGCCCTTCCCCTTGCCGGAGGAATCAGAGGACTCCTCTCGGGAGGATGAGGATGGAGGAGGGAGCCCGTTGGAGGAGGGCGAAGTCGGAGACCGAGGCTCTGAATCTGACGATTTCACGGAGGCTCTCGAGGTAGCATTCCAAAATTCTATCCTCACGATCTGTTCTTGGGTCACTATGGACTTCTCACCAATGTTTGAGCCATGCAGGAGGAACTTGTTCATAGGCCTCGTTCTCGCTCCTTGGCGGGTGATGATGCGGGACCTTTAGAACCCGCGGCTATGGCTGCGTCCAGTTCTGCGTCTGGTGGGACCAGGGCGCCCGGGGTGGCTCCTCCGAAATATCCAGACCTTCCAACAGTATACGGGGGGCCTCGTCTCGGTGTCCCGTCAGTACCGGCTCAATAGAAGCACTCGGAGGTTGATCATCGTAAGTCTCCTCCACTGGTCTCCTCGTTGTCACATGTAGACCACGCCAACTAACGTTTATGTCTCTCTGTCGTACAGTTCTTCGACTGGTGTGGGCCGCTGCGGCAAGACTAGTCGGGATGTCTTGTGGCGTCCCTCCTAGGGGCATGCCGGTGATGGTGGAAATAGTCCCTCCATCTCCTCAAGCTGCGACGCACATCATCACTGGCGGGTCCACCAGCAGGGCCGTACCCGAAGTCATCGAGGTGGACTCCAAGGAAGAGGATGAATCAGTCGTTCCCAGTTCTGTCGCACCTGCTTCGGCGCCAGGTATCGCACTGGATTCAACACCGGATGTTGATCCTGCCGAGGATTTCCTGCGGGCATAACCCGCGTACGTGCCTGCCAATCACACAGACTGGGACGAAACGGCCTCTGACGAGGAAGAAAGCAGCATAGTCCGCCGCCGGTCGTGGAAGCTGATCACGCGCTTTATCAAGGACACTCCCCAAGCACAATGGCTGGCCGAAATGGATAGGCTTCGCTCGCAGTTGCGTGAAATGTGGGCTGGGGGAGTGGATTCCCAACGTCCTTACGCACTCATACAAGATCTTATGGCTGAGAAGATCCGGGAGCATGATTGCGGGCTCAGCGTGGGCTGGCAGCGGAGGAAAGCGACCAGCATCAAGAAGCTCCAGGAGGCTGAAGGCGAGGTTCAACAGATACAGACCCGAACAGATGAGATTTCAGCCTCTCTTGATGCACAAACTAAGCTGGTATCACGGTTGAAGGCCCAGCTGGCAGAGGTAGAAGAGCATATGAGGCAGACCTCTGGAGAGATGACTGTCGTCTAGGCTGGCGTGGAGAGGGCCAAAGCCAGGACCGACGAACTGCGCCCCGCCGCTGCTGAGGAGGAGCGGGAGCTATTTCAGCGGCAACAAGCCTTGGTTGCCGCAAGTCAATGGGTGGCGGAGCTGCAACGCTCTTTTGATGGGGTCAACCCGTCCATGGGGGAATTCGACCCCCGAGTATTGTAACAAACCCAAAACCATTTATTGGTACTTTCGTGCTTCCAAATTTTACCCGTGTTTTGAATGTCGTAGCACGCACGCTTTCCACTGTCGAATTTCCTTGTTACATCCCTACAATGTTTGCGGGACGTTCGACGAAAATTCCCCAAGCCCACGTGGGTCGAGCCCGATGTCCGGGATTCGGATTACCAGTCCGGATTTCTGAGAGACGGGAGAGGCTTGATGGGAGAAGGAACTTTCAGGATGACCGAATTACCATTTCTTCAACGTTCTCTTATGCACGAATGGGGAAACGCCACGGGCGCTGAAATCGGTCCAGACAGATGAAAATGGGAAGCGTGAATCACGATACCCACGATTCAGATCACTGTGGGGATGGCGTGACAATAAGGGACAACCGTTAACCTTGGAGGAGAAGCGGTACCCTTACTGTGTTAGCCTGTAATGGGGACAACCAATGAGGGTCGACCGCTGACCATGTTCGAAACACAGGACCATGTCACAAATGTTGTTGATCAATCCTTCGGGATGTTGGCCCGGGACAGTTGGCGGACCATAGGTCAAAAATCCATAATGTTAGCGGGTCCTTCCAAATATAACCCGTCTTCCGGAACGTTGGCCCAGGACGGTAGGTGAGCTGATGCGGCATGAGACCAGGCCGTTAGGGGGTCCTGTGAGACATGAAAGGGGATGAGGGTCCGAATAAAGGGCACGCAAAGCGTGGAATATGGCGTGATGTTCTGTCCGAACAGAATCCAACACTTAGGTAGTTACACCATCGTGGTGGGAGTACACCATATGGGTGCATTGGTCTGATCATGGATCATTCCTTCTTTGGGACAGGGCCTCTCTGGCAAGCGGATCTGCCACTTCCCAGTGGGATCTTGGGGCATCCTGAACTTGTTCAGGGTAGAACCGCAGTTTAATGTCATGCATTGAGGACACATAGACTCCTGTAGTTTAACGTCATACGATAGGACGTGGGATAAAAGGGAAGGAAGCGTGTGTCGTGGTAGATATAAAACCGGCGTGAATGTGTACTTGGAGTCCAAATCACACCACATACCCACGGATAAAACTCTTCAGGTCGAGGGACCAAGAGTGAGGATTGGGCTGGGCCCGAAGCAAAGTGGCCGGGCATTCCTACGTTCCCCATGAGGATGGGAATCAAGCCATACGTAGTTCTGAATGCGCATTTTAACGTCATGCGGGACTATGAGAAGCCCGACCGTGTTGGTACACATCCCGCCAAAACTACTAATCCCACATGAGTCGTGCTCGGTGTGGGAAACAAGCAGTAGTAGTGGGAATTTCCCGACACAGAGAGGGGCAGGTTTGGGAAAAGGGAAGCTTGGTGAATACCGGCCCAATGACACTAACACGATCATTTAGAGCACCTAGATGCGTGAAGAGAAAGAGCCGAGTATGATGGAATTCCAATTGAACATGATGAAGTGGAAATGTGTGACTCATGGTGCTCGAGATTCAGATCACGATGATGGCGGCGTGACGATGGAGGATAACTGCTGACCATGTTTGCAACACAGCATCCTGTCACGTTAGCCTAGAATGGGGACAGACAAATGAGCATCGACCGCTGACCGTATTCGCAATACGGGATTTTATCGATTTGTTGTCCAATATCGGTAGGGACGTTGGCCCGAAATGATTGAAGGGACCTCAGGTCTAGCATTCATGGAGATCCCTTAAGCCAAGTATCCATATCGTCCGAGGGTCCTTTTGGATGTGGAAGAGGATGAGGATCCAAATAGCGAGCTCACGAAGCTTGTTCATGGGACGAGGGGAATGTCCCTGTCACAATCCCACACTTCGGGCTCTTTGCCAAAACACATCTGAATACGGCAACGAAACATATTAGAGAGAGGGAGCAGATTCCTTTCCCTTGGGGGGATCTTAGTTTAGGGTTGTAGAATTCAGACGATGGGTGAGAGGAAACATAAGAGGCACATGGTGGAGTAACTCAAACACCTGGCATGAACGGGAATAGGAGGTGTGTACGGAACAGTGAACAACTCGACGTGAATGAGGGAACAACCCCATATCACACCGCGCAACCTCCATAGGAGAGGTTTTTGGTCAAGGGACCGAAAGGGAAAGTTCGGCTGGGCCCGCGGGGAAGTTCCTGGGCGCTCCTACGTATATCATGAGGATGAGAATCAAGCCATACGTAGTTCTGAAGGGTGCCTTTGACCATAAATGGGTAAAGGGAGCAGGGGACGCATGGTGTCAAGACCCGATGTGAAGGAGGACCTAAGCCCTTCTTACCATGCGTTCTCTGGGGAAATGTTTGAGTCGAGGGATCGAACACAAAGCTTAGGCTGGGCCCGCGGGGAAGTGTCTGGGCGCTCCTACGTATCTCATAAGGATGAGAATCAAGCCATACGTAGTTCTAGAAGGTGACATGGTAGGATACCAGTGCCAGGGAAAAAGGGGAGTGCGGGCGTGGCCCTTGCACTAAAAGAAGCGGAATTTGATGTATCTTGTTTGTTCATTAAGGTGAATGGTTTTTTTGTGAAGCGACAGGCCTAGAGTAGTAGGCCGTGATGTCACCACAAGGATCAAGCTGTGATGGGCATTAACAAATGGCATGGCACGTGACCAATACCCAACGTGATGTCCTCTAGAACGAGGTCACCAAAATGCAGTGCCGTTTTTCGTCGTGCGTCCAGGACGATAATGTCACAGTTTAGGGTCGTATGATAGGACCAAGCATGCATTTTATCGTCATGTAGCGCAGACGTAGCAGAGACGATGCTAGGGGGAAAATGTGCACAGTGTTATAAAACACAATTGACGGAGACATGATCCCACATCAGATTGTACACCATTCGTAGAGGGAAACTTTAGGCCTAGGGGCCTATATAGAGGTAAGAGGTGATACCGGGGGATAGGCTGGCTCTCTAAATGGGATGTACCCGAAGACAGGGTGTCCGGGCGGTCCTATGTATCCCATGATGATGGGAATCAAGTTGAACGTAGTTCCGAATGGATCTTAGTTTATGGTCTTAGAGATCGGACCATGGGAGCCCCGAAGGACGCCAGATTGCAGCTTTGTCCCCCTGACATGCAAAGGTGCACTGAGGGATAGCGCCAAAAGTGTCGAGATTCCACATGGACATGATGGGGTGGAAAACGATGTGAATCATGCAACCAACATTCAAGGACTAAAGGGGATGGCGTGACGACGGAGGATTACTGCTGACCATGTTCGCAACACAGCATCCTGTCGCATTAGCCTGAGATGAGGACAAACAAATGAGCATCGACCGCTGACCATATTCACAACGCGGGATTTTATTGATTTTTTGTCCAAAACCCTCGGGGGCGTTGGCCCGTAACGGTAGGAGAGCCCTTGGGCGTAGTATCCAGGCCGTTATTGGGGGTCCCTCCAGGTGCGAAAGGTGATAGAAGCCCGAATGGAGGGGAACACGAAGCTTGACAAGTGGAAGGAACTTGATCAAGTTGAATCTGACACTCTTAGTCCTAGGCCAGAGTACTCATAATACATGGGTGAACCACTACAAGGAGTCAAGGGACTCAACTTTGAGGGTGATCGAGAGATGGACGATTCCCGGGGGAAGGGGTCACGGTGCCCAAAACCTTGTATCATACCTACATATCCCCCTCCTGGAGAGGGATAGGCCAAGTGGCCTAGGCGACCGGGAAATCAGGAGATCTCCAAGAGGTGGGGTTGGACCCGAATCTTAGACATTCAGGTGTTCCTACGTATCCCATGAGGATGGGAATCAAGACACACGTAGTTCTGAAGGGTGACTTTTAATGTCATGCCGGACATGGAATAGGAGGGTTAACCCTCAGAAAGAGGGTTTGCATGGTGCAGCCATTGCAAACCCAACGTGAATGAGGACATAAACTCGCATTACGCCACGCGGTCCCGTGGTCGGGGTCCTGAAGGCAAGACCAGAGAGAGGTGAACTCACTGAACTCAAGCTGGACCCAAAGACAAGGGGTCTTGAACGTAGTTCCAGATGAGAATCTTATTTTATGGTCTTAGAACTCGGACCGTGGATGGTGACAACTCCCGAGTAAGAACAAATGTCAACCTAATCCCTAAGCCCATGTGAGATAAACTCGGTGTGGGAAACAAGGGGGGAAGATACTTATCGCAATACTTGGTCCGTCTATCAAAGGGGAGTCGGCAGAGAGTTTTGAAGGAATCCTTTGATGCAGCTTGTCCTCCCAACACGCAGACGTGCATGGAGGAAAATTACCAAGAGTTCTGAGATTCTACTTGGACATGATGAAGTGATGAAGGGTGTGAATCGTGTACCCAACATTTGGGCTTAATGGGTTGGCATGGAGATAGAGGAAAACTGTTAACCATGGTGGAAACACAGCATCCATATCGCGTTAGCCTGAGGTGGGAACAACAAATGAGCATCGACTGCTGACCATATTTGCAATGTGGGATTTTATCGATTTTTTGTCTGAAACCCTCGGGGGCATTGGCTCGTAATGGTAGGATATCCCTTGGGCGTAGTATCCAGGCCGTTATTGGGGGTCCCTCCGGGTGTGATAGATGATGAAAGCCCTGCTGTAGGGATACACAAAGCCTGGATAGCGGGTGCGGACGTGTCCGAGAAAAGCTTCGCATTCCAAGTAATAAACCAGAGTACTCTTAAGCAAATCGGTGAACCACCGAAAAAGGGATCGACGAAACAGCTCAGTAGGGGGGGAACATGGCGTGGTCATTACGAGACCATCATGAATGAGGACATAATCCCACACCACAACATATAATCCTCCCATGGAGGAAGGATATGCCAAGGGGCCAGGATGGGATGAGGATTCCCGAGAGATGGGGCTGGACCCGAATCTTGGACATTCAGGTGGTCCTACGTATCCCATGAGGATGGGAATCAAGCCACACATAGTTCTCTATATGTAGTTTAATGTCATACTAGACGAGAAAGGGAGTAATATACCTCTAATCAAGGGAGGTGTACGGTATGGCGAAGAAGCCGGCGTTAATGAGGACATAGTCCCACACCACATTATACACTCCTATAAGAGAGGACCTGGGTCGTGGCCCGGAAAGGCCGAGGGGCTTGATGGTTAGGAATCAGTCAGGAAGGCCTGACTGGTTTGCAGTTTAACGTCTTACATGAGGACGAGGGTCGGGGACCCGAGAAGGCCAGGGGGCCTGAGGCTGGGCCTCGTAAAGGGAGGGCGTACGACATGGTACATGATCCCGACGTGAATGAGGACATAGTCCCACATCAGACCATACACCCCTATGAGGAATCCTGGGCCGTGGCCCGGAAAGGCCAAGGGGCCTAAGGTCAAGCATCAGTTAGGAAGGCCTGACTAGTTTGCAGTTTAACGTCTTGTTATAAGGACGAGGGTCGGGGACCCGAGGAGGCCAAGGGGCCTGAGTCTGGCCCTCATAAAGGGAGGGCGTACGACATGGTACATGATCCCGACATGAATGAGGACATAGTACCACATCACACCGTACACCCCTATGAGGAATCCTGGGCCATGGCCCGATCACTAGCACCACCTGGGGGAAGTTTGTCACCTCGGGATGGGGCATAATGAATCACTTCTCTTGATGTCTGGGACATCTCGGGGTGGACCCGAAGATCCAAGACACTGTTGACCTTGTTCAAAACACAGCGTTCCTATGGTGACCCGTATGGGAGCAACAAATGAGGGTCGACCGCTGACCAAATTCGCAACGCGGGACTTGTATCGACTTGTTGCATGAAAACCCTCGGGGGCGTTGGCCCGTATCGGTAGGAGAGCCCTTGGGAATTGTATCCAGGCCGTTCTTGGGGGTCCCTCTGAGTGTGAAAGATGATGGAATCCCAGTCAAGGAGTGGGTGAAGCATAGATGTATCCATCCACGAAATGGGAAAACACCTCCAGGGGGGAATGTGCAACCGGGTTGAGGCTTGCTCGATGTGAGTTGGGGAAAAAGTGTGCACCCTTCCATGTCTTGACCCGAGGGGCAGATTTTGGCTTTTGGGCTGGGCCAACGGACGAAATATCCGGGCGTTCCTACGTATCTCATAAGGATGGGAATCAATCCATACATATTTCTTGAAGTCCATTAAGTTTAACGTCATGCGGGACAACAAGAAGCATCTCATTTGGGGATATGTACGGTACAACGAGTAATCTGACGTGAACGAGGACATAGTTCTACACCATACCGTACAATCCTGTAAGAGAATAGATCAGGGAAAACCAGGGGGCCTGAGGCCGGGCCGCGGTCAGGGAGACCTGACCAGCTTGCTGTTTAACGTCTCGCGGTGAAGACGGGGCCGAGGGCCCGAGGAGGCCAAGGGGCCTGAGGCTGAGTCTCGGTCAGGAAGGCCTGACCGGTTTGCTGTTTAACGTCTTTCAGGATGAAGATGCAGTTTATTGTCGTGCGGGACTTTACAGTTTAGAGTCATGTTGGACCATAACGTGCAGTTTAAGGTCATGCAGGACCATTTCACAGTTTATCTTCTTGCAGGACGAAGATGCAGTTTAAGGTCATGCGGGGCCATTTTGCAGTTTAGGGTCGTGCAGGACCAAGATGCAATTTATGGTCGGGCAGAACCATTTTTCAGTTTAGGGTCGTGCAGGACCAAGATGCAGTTTAAGGTCATGCAGGACCATTTTGCAGTTTAGGGTCGTGTAGGACCATCTCGCAGTTTAGGGTCATGCTGGACCTTTCCGCCCTAGGAAAAGTATCGCTTGAGGAACTTGGCATTGGTGGGAGGGGTTATACGCTATCCATCTGTGGTCACCAAGGAGTATGCTCCATTGGGGTAAACCTTATGGACGATATAAGGCCCTTCCCATTTGGGTTCTAATTTGGGCGGTTTCCTACGGAGAATCATTGGCGCTCGAAGGGCCAATACCAGGTCACCCTGTAGAAAAGATCAAAGACGAACCTTCTTGTAAAAGACCCTCGCTATCTTGTCCTGATGCCTTTCCAGATTGTGCAGGGCACGAAGCCGGTTCTCATCCAGTGCTTCTAATTCATCCAGACGGATCTCGGCTACCTCATCTGATGTCTGGTGGTCAAAAACCGCAGTGCGTAACGACGGCAGCAGGATCTCAATGGGTAGGACGGCTTCAGCTCCATACACCAGGGAATATGGGGTCACCTAGGTAGAGTTGCGATTCACCGTCCGGTAAGCCCAGAGGGCATTGGGGAGCTTGTCCGACCAACTTTTCTTGTTCTGACCAACCATATTCTGCAGAATGTTAGAGAGGGTCTTGTTGAACGCCTCGATCTGTCCATTCTCCTGTGCGTGGTAGCAGGAGGTATGGTTCGAACGGATGTGGTAATTAGCATAAAATTTCTTTTTTTTTCAGCTTCTTGGAAGTTGGTGCCGTTATCGGTGAGGACGGCGTGAGGTACCTCAAACCGGTGGATAATGTTGGAGCTCACAATGTCAATGATGGAACGAGCCTTGACCTCTTTGAGCAGAACTGCCTCTGCCCACTTGGAGAAGAAATCTGTAGCAGTCAGGATGAACCTACACTGGCGGGCTGTTTCTGGTGCATACGGTCCTACTACATCATGTCCCCATACCTCAAATGGCCAAGAGTACTTGGTGGGGTGGAGGGGCTCCGGCGGCCGATGCAAGAAGTTGGCGTGTACTTGGCACGCGTGGCATCTCTTGGCATATCCAATACAATCGTGGATCATAGAGGGCCAAAAGTACCCTAACCTCCGGATTTGATGGGACAGTTTCGGCCCAGCTTGATGGGCGCCACAGGAGCCGGCGTGAACCTCTTTCATAACTTGAGGTATCTCCCCTCCTCGGATGCAACGGAGGAGGACGCCATCGAAACTCCATTTATAATGGATCTGTTCAAGACTAGGGCCGCTCTAGAGGGTAAATTGTAGTGCGCGGCATCGGATTCGCTCGCGTTCGGCCCGGTCGTCCGGGAGATGACCATTTTGGAGATACTCGACAAAAGGTGCTCTGCAGTCGGGGGTGGTTTCAACCACTACGTCCGACGAACCCGGGACTCCTGATATGGAGGGTCCGGCGGTGAGATGGCTTACCCCAAGTCCATCATGGTCCTCTTGGGTGACGGGGGAAATGACTCTCTGGTGGGCCACATGTATGACCAAATCATCTTGCTCGGGTTCCGCGAGCGACGCGGCTAAGCTAGCAAGGGCGTCTTCTTGTCCTTTCTGTGACCGTGGGACATAGGTAACCTCTGGTCGAGAAGAGAACTGGGCCATTAGGCGGAGGGTGTACTCCAGCAACGGTGTGAGCTCCGGCTTCCTGACGACGTAGTCTCCATTAACCTGTTTGATTACCAGCTCGGAATCTCCCTTCACATGTAGATGGGGCACATGGATATCGATGGCCAACTCGAGGCCGGTGATGAGAGCTTGGTACTCTGCCTCGTTGTTCGTACAACCTTCTAACAATAGTAACGAGTACGACAGGATGGCTTGCGCCGGGGTAATGAAGACAATACCCAGGCCCACTCTGTTGAGCTTGGGATCATTGAGCCTCCTACCGGTGGGGCTCCGGGAGGCACCGTCGAAATGCATTTGCCAACATGGGACAACATGATCGACTGAGAGGATCGTCTCATCAGGGAAATCCAGGTCCAGGGATTGATCCTCAGAGGTTGGATGGGCTGCTAAAAAGTCTGCCAACGCCTGTCCCTTAATGGCCTTCTGAGGTACAAACCTGATATCAAACTACTGGAGAATCACTGCCCACCGTGCTAGTCGGCCAGTCAGCATGGGACTGTTCAGGATGTACTTCAGTGGGTCTACCCGGGAGACCAATTGCACCTCGTGGTGTTGCAGGTAATTTCGCAACTTCTGCACGGCGAAGACGAGCGCAAGGAAGCTCTTTTCGATAGGGGGGTATTTGATCTCCGTATCGAGAAGCATGCGGATGAGATAATAGAGACTATTCTCAGTACCCTCATTATTCTTCTGGGCGAGCAGCGCACCGAGGGATCTCTCCAGGGAGGTCACATAAAGGACCAACGGCTTTCCGGAGACGGGTGGCATCAAGACCGGAGGTTGGAGTAGATACTGCTTGATTTCCTCGAAGGAGGTCCGACACTCCTCATCCCATTCATAGGTGGCGCCCTTCTTCATGAGCCGGGAAAAGGGCTTACACTTGCCGGCCAGATTCGCGATGAATCAGAGTATATATGCTATGTGTCCTTGAAGGCCTCGAAGCTCCCGAATGTTGCTCGGGGGAGGCATTTGGCTGATGGCCTTGATCTTCTCTGGGTCGATCTCGATACCTCATTATCTGACAACAAAGCCTAGAAACTTCCCGGAGGTGACCCCGAAGGCACACTTCAACGGGTTCATCTTCAGGTGACGGGAACAGAGGAAAACGAACAATTTCTCAAGGTCTTTGAGATGGTCCTGGCACTGGCATGATTTGACTACAAGGTCATCCACGTAGCATTCCACCAATGTCCAGAGAATCGGTTTGAATATGCGATGCATGGCCCTCTGATAAGTGGCAACTGCATTTTTCAAACCCAATGGCCTAACCTGGTAGCAAAAGGTACATTGGGGATCCCTGAATTCAATGGACTCCTCGTCTTCGGGGGCCATTCGGATCTGGTTATACACGGAATACCCATCCATGAAAGAGAGGGCTTGGAACCCGGCCGTGGCGTTAATCAACAGCTCCGTCACCGGGAGTGGGAAGTCATCCTTTGGGCAGTGGCGATTAAGATCGTGAAAGTCAATGCAGACTCTGATCTGCCCATTCTTCTTCCTGACTGGCACAATGTTGGCAAGCCACTTGGGGTACTAGACCTCCTTGACGAAGTTGGCTTTGATTAGCTTGTCAACTTCAGCCTCAACCATAGCACCATGAGAAAGGTGAATCTTCCTGGGAGGCTGCATAAACCCAAGATGTTTTTCCGGGAGGCCCAGACGATGAACGACCACCTGGGGATCTAGCCCCGGCATCTCGTTGTAACTCCAAGCAAACACATCATGGTGTTGTTAGAGGAAGTCTACGTACTGCTGCCGCTCATCGGGGGACATGGCTGCACTGATCAAAGTGGGTTTCGGATCTGCCTCGCTACCAAGGTTAATCTGTGCTAGTTCATCAACCGTGGTAGAGACGCCTTATTCAAAGGCTGGGGGAGCATCCTCCAAGTCTTCCTCCCCACCCGTGGGGGGACTTCCCGCGACGGGGGGGACTTCTGGGTTATCAAAATCCGAGGTGCAGCTGGTGCCGGCTTGGGCAGCAGCGGTCATCACATCGGGAGACTCGTTTTCCATTGAGACCATAGAAATGAAGGCCGTCGACCCTATCCCATCTGGCCTTTGGCCTAAAGGGCCACGTTTGATGATATCAAAGCAGTGGTGACGTGTCGGCCTGAGTCGGTTAATTCCATCACGGTGGAAGAGACACGTATGGCGCACCGCCGTTGTCATAAGCTTGACGCCACGGTACCGTACAGGGGTAGGGAGTTCCGGGATGACTTGAGCCTGGTTGATGTTGGAGTACGAGGTCATTTTCCATCGTCACTTGGACACGGGAACATTCCTTCCTTGCGTACTCGAAACAACAAAACATTGTCACATGTCGGGGGTCTTGGCCTCCAACCGGTGGATCGGGAGGATGTAGGCGTCATCCATGCTTTCCTAGGGATCACTTGTGACCGGGGCGGGTTCATCCTCACTTACCAGGATTTTCTTGTCCTTACTTTTGTAATAACCCACATCCAGATAGCGGGCCTCACAAGAAGCAAAAGGGGAAGCGTCTCCTTGGATCACGCCTACTCGAACATTGAGCGAGTACTTGAGGCACTTGTGATACGACGAAGGGACCGATGCATGCAGATGGAGCCATGACCTACCCATCAATGCGTCGTAGGCGGTGTCCTGAGAGACAACCATGAACTCGGTGTTGACAATTAAGCCACCGAACTGAGTCTTCCGGCGAATCTTGCCGACTAGTGTTTGCTTTGTCCTGTCGTACCCCTGGATCCTGAGGTCAGAGGGGGTTAAATCACCTACGGACAGACCCAGCTTTCGCAATGTCCGGGTCGGAATTAGATTGATTCCGGAACCCGTGTCAACGAGGCAGCGACGGACTTCCACACCATTGAAGTGGCCAGTGATGTACAACGGGCGAATGTGCCCCTGTATAGGAGGGTCCTCATCTTCATCGGAGAACGAGATAACCACCTGACATTCGGCGTTTTCAATCGTCTCGGTATGGAAGGATTCTGCAGCTGCTACCTCCGTCTCGAACTGGAGGGGGCTCCTTAGGGCCTCGACAAGTGCCTCGCGCATTTCAGATGATAGGCGAAGGGCCTCAAGGAAGGAGAGCATCGCCGGAATTCCGTCCAGGTGCTTCATAACATCGTACTTTCATGCTAAACGCGAGCCTCTGCTTACATGAGGTCGTTCGGAATTTGGAGGCACAGCGGGTCCGGCTGGCTGAACCGGCGATTGAATAGTACTGGGTACATCTCGTTGCCTACTAGTAGAAGCCTGAAGAGTAGTCGCCGGACTGGGATCGGACAGTAGAGACTGGCCTGTAGCCGGGCAAGACTGACTGTGATACGAACAAGGTGGCTCCCCCCAATCCAATAGCACGAACGGTGGTAGAGGTAGAGCCGAGGGTGTTAGATG
The DNA here is from genome assembly GCA_963277665.1 of Viscum album. Taxonomy (NCBI): domain Eukaryota; kingdom Viridiplantae; phylum Streptophyta; class Magnoliopsida; order Santalales; family Viscaceae; genus Viscum; species Viscum album. The sequence goes on along the minus strand of OY728123.1, from coordinate 1,037,458,122 downwards.
GGTTTGCACGTGCTGAGATCTGCGCTGAGCCTGCTTCCTGGTCTCGGTAGCGTGAACGGCTTGGCCAAAAGTGCCTGCTGACGTACCTCGATGACCGGCGTGGTTGCGATTCCGCTGACGTTGACGTCGGCCGGAAACGATGGGGAGGTCTGCCTGGCGTTCCCCCTCGTCGGGGGTCATATAGGGCTTTACCAGCTCCACGGTGTTAACCGAAGCGTACCCCTGGCTGTCGCTCGAGGAGTCGTCCACCGCCGGGTCGATTCTGGGAGGATTCCCCATTTCAGGGGGCATAAAGTCGCAGAGAGTGCGGGATGACGACGACAATGGCGGTGCACATTGCTTCTTCTTGCGTCGCCGCTGCTTGCCCTTTTGGGCAGAGGTCGATTGTGAAGACGATGCGGAGGCACCGGATACTTCTTCTGAAGGTTCCGACTGCTTCAGGTGCGCCCGGATGATACCATGGGCATGGAAGATGGTTTTTCGAGCCATCCAATCGTCGTATTTCTGGGATCCACGGCTAGGGACCTGCTGCCACTCGCCTTTGCTGTCGTTGCCGATCTCTGATCCTGCAAAGACACCTGCCACTTGCGCTGCTGCTGGGCCCAACTTAACTATGTTGTTGTTGACTTGGTCTTGAATCCAGTTGTTAAACACATAGAATTGCTTGAGGGTGTGACCCATGATCCGATGATAAGGGTAGTAGTTGGGGTGATCGGTGAGATGCACCTCTGTCGGCCTCCTGCATTCAGGCAGACGCACAATCCCTTGCTCTAGGGAACTTCGGAAATAGCCGGGGACCTGATTTTCTTTTAACGAATAGGTATGGTACCTTCTTTTGGGATAGGGGGCCCTGGGGGTCTGGCCCTGACGAGGGGATGGAGGGGCCTACCGAGGAGGCGGCACCTGATTGTCTCGCCTAGGTGGCAGAGGTGCATTGCGCGGGGGAACCTGTCGGTTTTGAGGCGGTCGCTGCTGGGCAGGAGCCTGTGCTTGAGGTGGAGGACCTATGCGGGGTTGGGGGGGTGGTGCCGCCGGCATCAACTCCAGCTTCCTCGGGGCTTCTATTTGAGCCACCGTGGCGGGTTCAGCCCTGGCGGTCCTCCTGGCTGGGATCATAGGGGGCAACAAACTTGCCTGACTAACCTGTTGCAGGGCTTCCTCGAGGCGCTGGGACTTATCTGAGAAACCTCTAAACCCTCCAGGGTAGTTCTGGGTGATCAGGGAGGGTACCATCTCTGTCTTGATGTTCCCCACACACATCGTTAGTAGTTGCTCCTGAGTCAGTGGAATATCGAGGGAATACGTAAGTCCCTTCCACCAGGCGATGAAATCTGCAACCCGCTCATCAGGCCTTTGCTTGCACTTGAAGAGGTCTGCAATGCTAGTCTTTCGCGTGGTGGAGCTGAACTGGTATAATAACTGCCGGCGAAGATCCTGCCAACTGGTCACCGATCCGATAGGGAGCTGGCTGTACCAGATGAATGCCCTACCTTCCAATGTCTGTACGAAACATCGGAGCTTGGCGGCTTTTTGCTGAGCCGGGGTCCCCAACATGGGGCCACACCTGGAAGGGAAATGAGCCAAGTGCTTCGGTGGGTCCCCTGTCCCGTTAAAAGGCATGAAAGTGGGGTTACCAAAACCCGGAGGTGCGAGCATATCATCCACCCACGCAGGATAAGGCTTGCCATCCGGTGGGACCGCCACCTTCCGCGTTTCCAACGCTTCGAGGCGGGCTGTGAGCGCCGCGATATGATCCTCCGAGTGGGGGTCCCTGTCTTAACGGGGATTCCTAACCACAAGTGCATTGCCAGGTTCTTCCACACGGTAGACGGCTTCGGCCGCTCGTAGGTCAACTGGCTGGACGACCTGCGGGGCGACTGGGGGAACCCGGATCAGATTCTTCAGATTGCCTCATCGCTTGGGGGGATTTGGCGAGACGTATCGCGCCCTCTTGCCGTACGTTCTGGCTTCCACCCTGTCTGCGGTAGTAGCAGGATCAGGGTGGCCTGGAGGCATCTCACCGGGGGAAAATTGTTCCTGCCCCTGCTGCCCCGGCCTGGGATTACCATAGTCGGGTCGCCGCTCTGCGGCACGCTCAGCCAAGAGTTCGTCCACCAGCTTCTTCTGCTCAGCAAGCAGCTGGCGTAACGTGGACTTCTCAGGATCTTCGTCCGTCTTCTGCACAGAGGAGGACGGGTGGGAGTGATTGACTGTTCCGATGTGCTCCACACCCTTGCTGGTATTCCGACCGAGTACCAGCGACTCAGTGGGTACGGGGAGACCTAGCAGGTTCCTCTGCTGACGGGTAGCTCTCCCTGATGGGTCGAGCAGCGGCGGTACGCCCTCGGGTGTTTTGTCTCCATCATGGAATTCATGCTCATCTTCCTTATCCACAACTTCGGCCATGTGTACTGCGACCCCTCTTGAGGGCATGTCCACGATGTCACATAGCGAATCGGGCTGCCGTCGGATAGGGTCGAAGAGGAGATCGGTATAGAGCCCCCAACCACGGACTTGCACCTGGGGGGTGGCTTCCCTGACGATTCTTCAGAGTTCTTTAAGACTATGAACAAATTTTCGTTGAAGGGCGCTCTGGTGGTCTGGCGACTCAGGGTGCTGGGCCACAAGAAGTGCAGCCGCATCGATCAGGCGGCACTGCTCCCCGATTTCTTCGAAGTGCTCTCGACTTCTGGGGTACACCACCCGTTTGTAACAGAGGCGGAAGTGTGTTGCCCATAGGGTTCGACAAAAGCACCCCACTTCTTCAGGGGTAAGAGACTCTGGTATGCGGGAATTCAGCGCCGCTGTCGGCCAGAACTTCTCCGGGAAGTAATCCGCTGCAAGAATACTCCAGAAGCTCCTGGGCTCGGACTCAGGGTCTGGCCCTGTGTTTCCCCACTCATCAACCGTGGGCGGCTGAGGGACTAGTAGCAGTACCGAGGCAGACCTCTGGGATAGTAAGCTCGGCGGTGGAGAATACATCAAACGAGATGACTGGCCGCCGAATTCCGGGCCATCCTCCGAAGGGTGAGGTGACCTGGCCACGATGTCATGATACGATGGGCTGATAACCCCAGCTTCCGGAACAGGAGTCGCGGCTACTGGAGACAGGTCGTGTCGTCGCTCTACCGTCGTTGGTCCCCAAAATAACTCTCCGTGATCTCTAGTAGAGGTAGAGGGCTCTTCTGGTGACAGAGGCGGCGATTGCGTGGTCGAGACCTGTGGAATTCCCATGATTTCTTCCTCCTGGATTTACCTGTGGAGAGAAACGGGAATCTGGTGGACCTCAAATTCCGGGAGAATGAGGCTAACGCGTCTGGTTCCTACCCCAGTCCTTGATATGGAGGAGCGGGGAGAAGGTTCCATCGCTGAATCGCAGTCCGCTTCCGAGTCGGAGAAGCTGGCATGTTTGATCTCCACCTGGGCCTTCCCAGGATTCTTCTTGTGGTGGCGACGACCCGCTCTTCTGCCCCGGGGCGGCTCTTCGGGATAGGGTTGATCCCTATTAGGCAGCCGCGGGCCGGCGATGGCGCCGTGGTGGAGAGGGCCCCACCTCGAGATAGCCGGCGTGCGAGGGGCACCATGGAAAATGTCGAAGGGTACATGGGGAGGACCTCCATGAACAGTATCCATGTGGGCGGGGCCTCTGTTGGAACTGGCAGGAGCATGGGGAGGACCTCCATGGTCGATGCGAGTGGAGCGAGGCTGACCTTCACTCCTCGAGTTGCTCGGGCGAGGAGGACCTTCGCCGGTTACAGAGAGGACGTAGGGAGGGCCCCCACGATGGAGAAGGATCGGATCGACGGTGCCTTCAGGTTGGAGGTCGGGGGCAGTAGGATGGACTCCATACCCTGTACAGTGGGCGCGGGAAATGTTTCCGTGTTAAGAGTCACTACCGCGGGGCAGGTCTTCCTGCGGGAGGGGGGTAGCACGAGGCATGCCTCCATGACGAACCTCGGAGCGGGGAAGGCCCACGCTCTGTGGAGTAGTGGTACGGGGAGGACCTTCGTACGAGGTGACATTACCGTGGATTAGCTCGCGGAGATCACCACTTGGGCCTGCAACCCGGAGAGTCAACCCAGCCTGCCCGTGGGGCAGTTGGGGTCTCGATCCTGGTTGGGTGAAGGAGTGCCCTTGCTCAGTATATGCAGGGGCTTCACGATGTGCGTAGGCGGTGGCTCGGGCCACTGTAGCTGTCGACATCGACGCGCCCGGGAGAGCATCCTCAGCCTGGGCCCGGCGCGGAAGTCGGGTCAGGTGGGCTGGTGTAGGTGGTGCAGAGACGTAGCCTGTCTGCTCTTCCTACGGGGTCGGACGGTGGCGCTTACGCAGATAGGTGGGAGCTCTCACCTGGAGCCCTCGGGTCGGGACCCTGAGCGGGCTGAGCTGGACGGCGCCCACCTCTTCAGCGTAAGGCGAGGAGTCTTCAAGGTGTTCCGGAGACAAGCTCCTGAAACGGTTGAATGTTGGGGTGGGGAGCAGGGGCTCCCTATGCGGCCTGTTAGGGCAGCGTTGTCGGCGGGGCCTGGAGGCCTCCACGTCCAGGCGTGCCATATCCCGGGTTGGGATGACACCTTCTTCCTCGTACCTGCGCACGAGTTTTTTGATCACCCTTCGCTGGATGACCTCGGATGGGGAAAGGGGATGTGGGCGCCCCGTATTGCGCGATGTGGCGGCCATCATGGCTGTAGCGGTGTTACGTGGGGTGGTTGTGGCGGTGTTTCCCCGGCCCCTGCGTGGGCGGGGAGCGGACGGTGATCGCGTCTCGGTAACAACAACCTGGTTCCTGGCAAACGAAGGGATCAACTCATCAGTACTGTGAGGAATAGGATTGAAAGCCAGTGCCCCAGCGTCCTTTCATTCTCCACAACTGTAAGAAGGATCCACACCAACACGCTGCAGAACGGAGTGCCCCACGTTCTACTACCCCGACTTCCGGTGAGTTTCACGACAGGCCCGCTATTTGCTTGGCGGGACCAGGCACCGGATACCTGGATCCGGTGACACGTCAATCTACTGGTGTCTCGAACGCTACTAATCTCCATATTGAGGAGAAGAATTTCACGTCGGGTTCACCATTTCTGTTTCCAACGATTTCGCCGGGGCGCGCGCCCGTCCGTCCGTGGGGGAGGACGCGCGACGCTTTTGTTGCCCCGCATTCCCGCTTTCCAAAGGCGGGCGGCATTCGCTCCTTATTCAGGGACGTCTGATCCTTGATCGAAACGGGATGATGGGATGTCGGTTCTTCCTCTTGTGGATTCCTCCTCAGAACTCATCACCTAGTCCGGGTCTCCCTCATAGATTTAATACGTAGTTCGTGAAACTCTTCCCAGTGCCATGTTTCCATGGACGCCAGTTAATTACACTACTTCTGTAGGGACATTCCAAAGGGTCCAGTCAGGGCAGCAACCTTCAGTCAGGGGAGTAGTCACGTTGAGGCATCAGTAGCGTGTCTGGATGCTGGGGTACCTGGCATGTCTGTCTATTATCCTTGGTCACAAGGCTTCTCGAGGGCGTGGAAGCCTGAGGCATCCCACAGTGAACGCGGGGAATTATATGTCATAGACACATATCTGAGGTTTTCCTCAGCTTCACGTGTTTAACACAGGGTATGCCGCAAGTTTAACGTCCAGCGGAGACGGATCAACCCAACCAGAGCATTAGCTAGGATAGATCGGATTGGGGGATCCTCCCTGAAGGGATGTCGATACCGGGGCCAACCCATGGATGGCTGTGAAGAAGAGCGTACCGAAATGATCTCACCAGGATAAGATGGTCCAGGCGAGAATCGGGACGGGTGGTAGGTTGATGAATAGAGTGGAGGGAGAGTGAAATGGGACCATCGCAGGGGGCGACAGTGAAGTTGGGCTTGAGCCTTGACGAGGCTTCCTACGTATCCCCGTGGTAGGGAATCAAAGTCCGCGTAGTTCGGGATGACGCTGATAAACAGACGTGAAGGTGGACCTTAGCCCGATGAGCATCGTCAGCGTATCGATGTGAAAGTAGACCCGTGGGTCCACTAGTGGTGGCCTTGAACCTTGGGAAGGTTTCCTACGTACCATGCCTTGACATGAATCAATGTCCTCGTAGTTCAGGGGATTGATGGCACACAGTTTTACATCATGCGGGATGATAGTGAACCTTGTCGTGAATAAACGACATGCGGTGGGTGTCAGCGAACCGACGTAAGTGAGGGACCTTGGTCCAATGGGAGTTGTGCTTGAACCTCGGGGAGGCTGCCTACGTACCATTCCTTGAAATGAATTAAAGTCCTCGTAGTTCGGATGAAAATGGGGGGGGGGGTCTTGGCACACCGACTAGGAGACGATTTGGGCCAATGATTGTTGGGCTTGAACCTCAGAGAGGCTTCCTACGTACCATGCCTTGACATGGATCAAAGACCTCGTAGTTAGGGTTGGGGAATGCAGTTTAACGTCATGCGGGACGGGGATGAACCGACGTGAATGAGGTCGGAACGACCGGATGGTGGCTTTGAACCTCGTAGAGGCTTCCTACGTACCATGCCTTGACATGGATCAAAGACCTCGTAGTTCGGGTTGGGGAAGGCAGTTTAACGTCATACGGGACGGGGATGAACCGACGTGAATTTGGTCGAAACGACCCGATGGTGGCTTTGAACCTCGTAGAGGCTTCCTACGTACCATGACTTGACATGGATCAAGGACCTCGTAGTTCGGGTTAGTCACAACGGCTTGCCGTCGGACTGGAATTGCAGTTTAACATCGTGCTGGACGTAGATAGAACACGACGTGAATTGGATGATGGGTGGGCTTGAACCTCGTAGAGACTTCCTACGTACCACACCTTGACATGGATCAAAGACCTCGTAGTTCATATGGGTGTGCAGTTTAACGTCATGCGGGACAAGAGGGGGGCAAGCAGTTTAACGTCATGCGGGATGAGGGCGAAACTCGTCATGAATGAAAGACCGAGCAAGGTGGCTTTGTCGGCTAACCGACGTGAAGATGGACCTTGGTCCAATGAGTGGTGGGCTTGAACCTCTGGGAGGCTTCCTACGTACCACGCCTTGACACGGATCTAAGACCTCGTAGTTCAGGTTAGTCACAATGGCTTGTCGTCGGACTAGAATTGTAGTTTAACGTCGTGCTGGACGTGAATGAGACCCGACGTGAATGAGTGACGGGTGGGCTTGAACCTCATAGAGGCTTCCTACGTACCATGCCTTGACATGGATCGAAGTCCTCGTAGTTCACTAAGGGTGGGGGGTTAGGGTTGGTGCTCACTCTAAGCCCATGTGAGTCATGCTCGGTGTGAGAAACAAGAGGTTGCAAGGACCTGACCATCACGTCGCGAAGGAAGCGTCCGTGAGAAGCGAAATGGGGCTTACGCGTTAGGCGGCCCATAGTGTTGGGACTTACTCCAGGATGGAGGCCCAAAGTGAGATGAAGCGCAGGAAAGAGGGACCTTGGTCCAATGGTGGGAGGAGCCTCATTCCCTATCACGCCCTCCACTGGCCTTGGTAGTGGGGAAGTATGGAGATGCAGAGGTGCAACCATCCATTGGGGAACTAGGGTCGCCCTTCTCCTACGAACATACACCACTCCCACAAGGAGGATCTCATCCCATGTGAATGGGTGATTCCATTCCTGTGGAGACGAGTGGTGTAAAGAATGTTCGAGTTGGGGGGACCCTTCGTGAGGGGCACGAGGTCAGGTCACAGTTTAACGTCATGTGTTGAGGACGTGGTGCTCGGCAGTTTAACGTCATGTAGCTCGGACGAGGTGGGTTCACTCCACACCCCTAGGACTTACATAACTGGTACCCTCTGGTCCTTGGGGAAGGGAAGGTACCAGTAAGGCCATGGTTAAGGGGGTCGTGGAACGAACCATCGAGGGGTCCACATTAGCGTGGCTATGCGAAGAAGCAATAGCCTTTAGCGTGCCTATGTGAAGAAGCATTAGGTGAAGCAATTCTACGGGTGGTATTGTCCATGGGACTTTTAAATCACATCGTGCAAACCGGGAGGGTCGCACGGGAAGAGGAATTGCTATGCAAAGGAGTGTGCTTCGCGAAGTGGAGTGCCTTGGCCTTATCATGGGGCATAGGTGTGAGTGGGAGGTGCTTCGCGAAGTGGAACAGTGTTCGCGGAGCACTGCCTCGCGAAGAAGGGGTGCCACGCAAAGCAGGGTCCTGCGAAGCAGTGTGCTTCGTGATGTGTAGCGATCCTGCCTTAGCATAGGGATCACTAGCATGGGTTGGGTGTCTCGTGAAGCATAAACACTCCGTGGCTGCCCTGGTTCCCTTGGGAATCCCCTTCCTTCGCGAATTCCCTTGAGCTTTGCGAAGGGTATCCCTCTCAGAAGAGGGGCTCAAAACGAGACAATGCAGAGGAGTCTCGCGAAGTATAAGTACCTCGTGGAGCTCATGATTCCCAGGGTAAAGCGTGCTTCGCAATTAGGGAGTGGAGAAGCCGAAAGGTCGGGTCGTCCATCCATGGAACTCAGGGGGAGTCCAGTATATATAGGGAAGGGGCGCCGCGAAGCAGAACTCGCGCGCCGCCTTCGGTGCTTTGCGGCGCGTTCGCGAACTTCAACGTCGTCCGCGGAGCATTACCGCCTTTGGAGCTTCGCAGCGGCTTGCGAAAGTCAAATGCATTCGTGGAGCATTACCGCCTCAGGAGCTTCGCGGGGCCGCAATGGTCGGGGCGCTTCATGTGGGAGCTTCACGGCGGTGCTTCGCGGCGGTGCTTCGCGAGGCAGCGCGCCTGCTGTCTTTTTCGTTCCTTTATATCGGGCGATATTTTTTGCACCATCAGACATGAAGCCCTATCAATACCTACACATCACTGTAATTCCTCAAAACCTACTATGAAACCTTTCTTCATAAGGAATATTCCACCACATTACCATTTCTAGGGGTATAGATAATATAAATATTGATCCCCAATAAATAATGGATCCAAAGGTGCTACCTCAGATTGAGACCCTTATATGAAAAGATGTAGGATATGTTCTTGTGATCATAGTAGACCAAAAAATTCCCCCCAAAAAGGTAGTTACACCATGCCTTCAAATCATGCATCACCGATGGTAACTCCAAGTCATGGGTTAGTTAGTTTTTCTTGTGTGGTCTGAGTTGGTTAGAACCATACACCACCACGTCATTAGCGAACATAATCACACACCCAAGACCCATACCTTATGCATTGCAATAAACCACATTCTAAATTCTTGATTCTAGAAAGATCAACACGGGTGAGGTGGTCAAATGCCTCTTTAGTTTCTCAAAAGACACTTGACACACTGGGCTCCATACAAACATCACCACCTTTGAGGTGAGTTTCGTCATAGAGGTGGGAAATGATAAGAAATATAAAATGAACCACCAATAATACCCTACCATGTCAAGGAATATCTTGTTCTCAAACACATTATTTGGCTATTCCCATGACCTATCAGCATTGATCTTATCAGGGTCCACAAAAAAAATTGATTTCTGAAATTACATTGCCTAGAAACATTAATTCCTTTCTCAAGAATGTGTATTTTGATAATTTATCACAAAGATGAGTATTCTACATGGTTCCAAGCACACCCTACAAATGGTTTTCAAGCAATTATTCAGATCTATAGTAAACTATGATATCATCCAGGAATAAAATATTGACTAAGTTGAGATACTTGTGGAACACCCTATTAATGAGTGCCATAAAGTCCACTAGAGAGTTTTCAATCCCAATGGAATGACCAAATACTCAAAGTGTCCATACTTTGGATTCCATTTTCGGAATATTCTCCATCTTCACCCTGACTTGGTGGTAACCTGAACATAGGTTTGTTTTAGTGAACCAATTTTCCCCTTTATGTTAATCACCATACCATAAATCCTAGAAAAATAGTATTTACCTTATTCCTCTTTCGGTAGTCAATGAACAACTAGAGTGATCAATCAACCTTCTTCACAAACAACAAAGGAGTGGCCTAAGGAGAAATGCTCGAGTAAATAAAACCATTGGATTTCAAATAATCAAATTTTGTTCTTTAAATCACTCAATTCGATGAGGGAAATATGATATGGGGGAAGATATATCATATGTGTTCCTGGTGAAAAATCATTTGAATACTAAAGGCCCATCTCGGGGGAAAACCTGAAAAATCATCTGAGAATACCTACGGTAACTCTTCTACTACATGAGGTGATCCTCCCTCATGAGAATCACTATCATCCTATAGCATGCACAATGATTTTTGGATGGTATGACTTCCCATATCTGGGAGTGGATGTCCAAAATGACCCAACATAGTTTCTAATACTCTGAAGAAAACAACAGAAGTTCAATTAGGTTCCATGAAACAAACTCACTGCTGATAACAATCTGTTGGTTCTTAGGACTTCCCTGATCCAATCCATTACAAGTATCAAATAAAATTGATCCATATCCATGACCAATAAATCTCATTCCATCTCATCCCTGGACACAGAGAGTAAAAGAGATGGTAACCTGAGACCCTAATCCTTCAACTTTCCCAATGGTGTCACCAACTACAGCGCAAAATACAACAAATCGGTTGGAAAATTCAACGGGTTCATGATAGAGGAAGATATAAAAGACATAGATGCACAAGTATATAATAAAATTGCAGCTATGGATGATGCAGTCAGATTGTACCTAGAATAGTTAAGGGACCTACATCCTGTCCCATTGGTGCATACTCCACATCATGTCGATGAACGGTATAAGACTGAGTCTTTCTCCGACCACTCGCATATGACTTTTCTCTGAGCCAAATCTAACTAGAAGAAGAAATGGTCATGTAACCTCAACCACCAAATTGAGATCCCACCATCATAGATTGTTCATATCAAGATATTATTACCCTAGAAGCCACAGATCATGGACCACCCTAGTAAGAACATATATCTCTACAGAATTGTATTAGGTACCCCAATGATCCATATTGATGATAGGTTTTGGGAGGAGAAGAAAAAATCATTGATAGTGCCCCAACATTCATCATTGGTGGTACAAGACAAACCAAATCTCAGAATCCATAAAGGAAGGATTATTAGAAGGATGGTTAGAGATACCACCTCCCTTATTCCCATAGTCATAAAACTTCATCTTCTATTCAAATGAACCACCACTTCCCATTATTGACATAGACAAATAGTAATTTTACCTACCCTAACGGTCAATCTCCACCATGAAACCTTCGTCGACTAGTTCGGTATAAGTATTCATCTTGAACATGAAGACCTGTTAATTGATCTCTAGACACAAACCTTTCTCAATCCTTTGAGCCTTCATCTAATCATTTGAGACGATCTAAGAAGCTTACATGACTAGTTTGGTGAAATTGTTTGTATACTCTATCATTGGTTGGTCCCCCTAAACATGATCCATGGTCTCTTGGGATCTAGAATATGCCGAGACCTCTAGGATGTACTGTTCATTGAATACCTCTTTGACCTTCTTCCAAATCATCTTCTCATGCTTCCCAGCTTAATCCACTAAGTCCCACCACCTTCTACTAGGACTCTCTAGTAAAAGAGAAGAAAACATCACCCTGAACTTCTTAGGGGTGTCCCGGAACTTGAACATGTGCTATATCTTATCGATCCATTCCTCTAATTCTTGAGGCTATAAATAACCTCATAATGAATGAGGTTTTTTTTCAAGAAATCATGGCTATTATCCTTCTGAGAGAAAGCAATGCTTCCCTAACTGGAGAAGGAGCAAGAACTCTTCTTTATCCTAAAGCGTGAAGTGCTTGAACCACATCATTAATCATCCTCTGATCAGTTGGTGAGGGATAACTCTCTCCATATTCTTCCCATCATAGCAAGGGTCTCTTTTGGGGAGCCATGTTTCTACAAAAGGCAATAGACACATAAGAAAATCATTAATACATCGGGTCTGATAAATATCAACAAAATCAAAAAACATCAATAAACCAAACATTCTAAAGTAACAAAATGAAAAAAATAATTCACCACCAACCAGTGTCCACATATTTTCCACAGCCTACATGTACCACCTAGAAGAGTATCTAAACCAGAATCCCCACATTCCATGGCAAATCGAGGCATGTCATGTGGTTTCGTGGCCAGGCACCCTTCTAGAAAACAGAACTCTTAGCCCTGACAGTCTAATATTCTCTTTATCCAGACTCATCCTAAAAAAAACCCTATATAGCTAATAACAGCTTTGATACCATGTCTTCACAGAACAAGCCAGGTCATCAACCAATCCAATGCTCGACCGAGTCTGTGGAAAGTCCCTAAGTGTGTTTCTGATCCCCATGGATTGGTACACGTTCACGGGAATAAATATTATCAAGTGTGATAGACATAACCGAATATATAAACATAAAACAAACAATTATGTAAAATAAAATGAAGAAATAAAAATAAAACCAAACAATCCATTATAGTATTTCAAAATTCAGGTTTACAAGTCTACATAGAAAAAGAGGGCTACAATAAAAGTGACCAAATTCCATCTCCAAATACCACCATACGGTAACAGGAACATCCCCCTCAAGTTGTCACCGCAACACCTCCCATGTGGAAAACTAGCATCCCATACCACCTTCAACAAAAGTTTTTACCTAACCTATATAAAAAATTATCAAGTCATCTCATTCTCAAAGGCTTAACAAAGGTGTGAGATAATTCCTTGTATGATGCCACTGAAAACAGCTTCCATACTGTAAACATTAAAATGATAAATTAACATGAAATTTTTTGTAAATGAAAATGAACATTCAAAAAAATTAAGGGTAACACTTTTTATATAAAAAATGATTTTAATGAAATGAAATTTTAAAAAACACCATCACAAATGAAGTAACCCAAATTCCACCATAAGCTGATAGTGAATGCTACATACCCAGGAACACTAACATGGGAAAGGCCTTGTGGGTAAATGCTAGTAATGTGACCCTAGAACCACGTTTCTTAGTGTAATGTGCTATAGGAACCACAACCATCCATGTTCTTATGAATGAGCCATTAGATAGAAGAAACATCCAAAGTTCTAGTGGTATCCAATCATTATCAATGTTTAGTTAGAGTTACTATCATCAATCCAACTAAGTAAAACAGGGTCATATCCACTTCCATATCACAACCACACTTGTCCTATTATACCATCCTAGCTAACTAGGATTCTCTTAGTTGTCAAAAAGATTCATATTTCACACATTTTATCACATTTATGTTTCACAAGACAAACAAGGCACAATAGACGACCAATTTCACCATTTTCATACCAAAAGACCTTTTTAAATAAAAAACCCCAAAAACATTACAAAAATGATATTCGTCACAGTAAAAAATTAATAAATCATTTACTCAATGAATATGACATTTAAAAAGTTTAAACCAAGGGATTACAACATTATTTCACCAATTTGTCATTAAAAATCCAATTATAAAAATATTTTTTATATCCATACTCCAAAAAAAGCATCTTTCTATATGAAATCATAATTTATAAAACATGGTAATAACAAAATAATTACTAATAAATTAATCATGAGTCATTATTGTATAGAATCACATAATTTTTCTATAGAAAACCCGAAAATCTACTGTTAAACACCAACTACACCTCTATCAATCCACAAGGAATGATGATTGAGAATTATTCAAATAGATCAATCCAAGAACATCATGGAAGAATATTAAAATGTGAACCCCATGGTTGGAGAAGTATAACCCCTAAAAAGTTAAGGGGAAACACTAGAATAGAGAGAGATTAAGCGTTAAAAATTGGACTTACTTTAAAATTTGAGAAAGAACCACACCAAATCCGGTAAGAAATTGAATCTCCAAGGGAGGTGGAAGGAAGGAGAGGTTCACCTAGGGGGAAAATACCATAGGAGGAGAGAAATTGGTGGTTTTGGTGTTCAAACCCAAGAGGACAGAGAAATTTTAATGTGATTGATGATCAATAAGGTCAGTCCTCACTGTTTGGGAAACCATGCAGTAACTGTGTTGAACATTATATCTAAAGGGGATTTCTGGCATAGTTTCCCAGATAAATGAACAAAACCATGTTGAAGCTGTGCGGTCGGTTATTTCTCTAGCCACATGGTTTCATGTGATTCTGCACTATTAATACTTATTGGGCACAAATCATACATAGAGTCCTACCCTCCCAAAATTCTCCATTTTCTTCCAAAATTCAAGGGAAACCTCATGGGAAAAATAGAGACCAAAATAAAATAGAAAAATACATGGAAAAGAGATCAAAAAATTGACAACCCCAATTTCATGTTGGGTAATTGAAAAACAGAAAATTTACAATACTACGAGTTTACATTTATGACAAATGGGTTTATTATTATTTAAAGACATACAAGTCACGTAACAAGAATACACAGAATGTAAATCCCTTGCCTTCTACTGAACCAACATGTTTTATATTGATAATCAAAAAAATGTCTAACTTCACGATTATAGGTATCCTCCCAATTCTATCATAACCAAACCAAGATAATGAAAAAGGGAAATGATTATAAGGATTAAAATTTACCTCATAGAAAGGTAACATGATGTTACACCTCCCCAAAATAAAAACATTATATTCCTAAAAAGCCTATTAAGAACCCTCCTTATCGAAATGTTAAGGCCACTTATCTATCATCAATGTTTGTCTCTCATATTTCTCATGAGAATCTAATCAATGTTGCCATTTCACTTAAAGAAATGTAATTTTACATGAACAAATTAACTTGGTTTCATAATCAACTATCCAAAATGGTCTCTCAATCATGGATAAATCAAGTTTAATTTATGATCACTCTACTTTTGAACATGAGATGGATCAAAGAGATACATTCATAGATGGGATACATGGATCAAATTACGTTTCAACATCAACTGTGGTGAAAGTGATAAATGGTATGAAACATTACCCACCTACTCAACATCCTCTAAAGGTCCCACAAAATGCTGAGCATGTTTTACTTGCGTCCCATGTAGTTGAAGACAAAACTGAGGTAAATCATTCAATAACACTTGGTAACCTGCCTAAATTTCAATGTTCTCTGACAATGATCAGAATAATATTTATAATAACACTATATTTTCAACATTATATAATGATTCAATTGAATCTATGATATCATCTCTTGAACCTAGCCTGGTCCAGCAATAGAACATTCACCAATCTCCTATCAACACAACATAGATCTATAAGGTCAGAGATACAATACCTCAAAAGGAGCCATTCTAATCATAGACTGGTAACAATTGTTTTGGGAAAACTCATCCAGTGGAAGATGATCATCCCATGATCCACTAATTTTGACAAAACGCATGAAGAGAATATCCTAATGAATATATATAGCTCTTTCCATCTAGAAATCCTACTATAGATGGTATTTTTTTCTCAAATGAACCTGATATCCAAGTTCATCTTGAAGGCATCTCAAAAAAGATAAGTTAATGGAGGTTCCCAATCTGATACTAAAGATGTTGGAAATCTATTAAAATGAACAATCTCATTAAAAAAATGATTTTCCAACACCCTAACATTGTCTATATCATGAATGGGTAAAAAGTGAGCCTATTTGGTCTGCATATAGTTCATACCCCATATCAAATTCTTCATTATATAGATATGTGGAATCCATCAAAAAAATCCACATATATCTAATCCAACATCCATGGAGGAACACAACGTTGCTGAATTAAATTCTAAGGTTTATAGTTCTCATCCTTGAACATTTTTCAGGTATAAAAATGGGAAAAAAATTCATCAATTCATAGTCCACTACATGAACACTTGATTATACACCACCTGTCACGGAACATCATTGTGGTTCTTAGGTGTACAACCTTATTATGTTTTTTAAAATCACATTCAAGTATTTCCATACAACTAAAAATAGCAATTAAATTATGAAAGCATAGAATTAATTAGTGGAGAATGACCAGTCAGCTATGGTATCCCTGCTATAAATAGGGTATATAATGAGAAAAAACTCATAAATAGGTAGTTCTTCAAAATAATAGTTTCTATAAGGGAGTATTTCATACAAAAACTATCTAATGTAGCACCAAACCCTAATTCTGGGACTCTAATATGCAACTACTCAATGAGATATACTATGTTCCACTCACTTGATGATTATTTCATGGCATGCGTCAGATGTTTCCTACTCAAATCATATTCAATGATATTTCCTTTCCATAGGATATATGAAATGTCCATGACAATTGATTCTATGTATTCCACCCAATTTCTTTTAGGAATATTGAAATTTTTTTGAGAGAATATATAGATCAAGATCATGTTTTCTAAATACACGGTAAACCCTTCACCATAATGGTAGTGCCACTATATCTTATGTGTATACAACAATGATGAAAGTTAAAGGTCATGGTTAGGGTAATTTATCTTGGGTTTCCAAATACGACAAGATCCACTATCGAAAATTGATCACTATTTATAAGAAAGAAACCCAAACATGGACTAGATGCATCATAAAAGAGCATATAGCCCTTCCTGGCCTCTAGAAGAGTCAACACTGGAAGATAATTCAAAAGTCCACACATCTCGACAATATAATTCTCAAATTTCTCATCCCAATGGAACATTTCTCCATTATGTGTTATAGTGGTCATCATAGAGGCTAATATTGATAATTCCGTTCTGAACTAGGAATAATAGCCAGATAGATCTAGGATTCTATGAATATTGAAGAAATTTCATGTTTTTTATGATGTCATAACAACCATTTCATTTTACAGAACAACTAAAATACCATGTTCCTAAAATATATGTTAATATAATTTAACCTCTAGAATCTAAAAAATATATTTTTAATTCATAGCATAATTTCTATGATTTCTCAATAATTCATGAAATACACTTAAAGGATTTATGTGATCCTTCTCAGATATAGAGTGAATAATGATTCCATCCACAAATACCACCAAAAAAGCTTCATGTTACCCATGGAAAATCATATTTATTGAATCCATGGAGACATTAGTTTAATTTTTAAACCAAAAGGCATGAATATGTGATCATAATGGTCTTACATACTCTAGAATGTGGTTTTATGAATGGAATATTCTTTTACTCTCGAATAATGATAACCAAATCATTCGTCGGCCTTTAGGAACCACTTTTTCTATTTAAACGGATCAAAAATATCTTCAATCAATGTCATTAGAAACTTGTTTAATAATGTAAATCAATTTAGTTGTTGGTAATTAACACATAATCAGAGTTAACCATCATCTTTTGTTGCAAATAGAATTAGTGCTTCCCATGGTGAACCACTTGGGCTTATAAATCCTTTAAATAATAGGTCATCCAATTGAGAATTTCCTCATTCATTTCAGTGGGTTCTATTAATTTAGAGAGAATATGCACTGGTTGTGTACCTACAACTATGTTGATAGAAAACACAACCTCTCTTACCGGTGGAAAAACAGTGAAGTCAGAAAGAAAAAGATCAAGAAACTTGACGACCACTAGATGTAGATCATTTCTCAAATATTATTGCTCCATATTAATAGAAAAAATAGATATTAATTTAAAAAAATATGGATAATAATATATGGATACACAATACCTTAGGTACCAATCTCCGTGAAAGACATGAAACACACCCTTTTATGTAGTGAAGGAAACCTTTTATGGTAATAATCAATATGTTATCTATTATAAATGTGCCAATCCATCCAGAAAATTATGTCAAGAGGATTCAAATTTCGAAATAGAAATATCCTAAAATATAAACACATGATAAAGGGAAAACACATGTAGGAAAATGGAGACTCACCTCTCTCTTTAATCTAAAGGGTGTAATAATATTCATCACATAAGAAAAAATCTCCATAGAATGATTTATCATATTAATAATACAGAATGAAAAAAATTATTTAGATGAACTAGTATAAAATAAAAAGTAAAGAATGGGGATGCTATAGTTTTGGCACCTCTCATAATCATTGGAACTACATATTCTTTCCCTGTATACACATCCACTATGTTAAGAAGCATCACTCTCTATACATGTGGATGAAACACCTTTGTCCTTGAAGTATCTAATTACCCACATTTTTTGAAGGTGATTATGATCCTGAGCCATTAAATTGTGTGGAATAAACATGGAAGAACTCACAATTTGACCCATGAATTTGAAGGAGCCACATATACTTGGCACTTTAGTTAAAACCCTCCTATAATTCCCTAGATTTCCACACTAGTATGAAATAAAATGGATTATTCCTATCAAATTAGGAGGATTAGATAAATATTTATTTCGAGATCCAATAAGAGAATGATCATGATTTATCATCAAATTAAACAAAAAACAATACTATTGGATGGAAAAGAATATACCCTTAACATTGACATTCCATCCTAGTCCGTTTCAAACACCAAAGATCTATAAAACACACCTTCACATGAGGAAAGCATCAGTACGAAAACCTGAGACTGGATATTCACTTGAATTCCCAAATCAAATCATCAAGTATTCATCTTATCAATTCATATATTCTTGGGAGAAAATTACGTAGTCTTAGCAAATTTATTTGAATATTATTTTACAGTTTTATCACCACTCATGAGTTTCAAGAACTAAATAGTCTTGGCCAAAAACATCGACTTTAGAGAGAACTATTTCATGAAACTAACATTGATGTCTTCAATCTATAATACCCCGTGGTTATTATCCATAAATATTATTTCCACCATCTCCTTCATAGTCCCTATAGAATGAAGTTGGAACATATCACCGTGATTTGATCAGGTGTTTCAATGAACTCAAACAATCATTCATTTATTCTCAACCATTCATTAACCACATTCAGATCACTGGAACCATTGAATTTTTTTGTCTTCTGGAAAAAAATATATTCAAAATGATTCTAGAAAAAATTACGTTGACGTTCCATAACTATAGACTGGATGGGAAATTATGGAAATGGATAAATAATAATAGAATAAAAAATGATTCATGAATTGATGAACTAGATTATTTTGTTCCAACCACACATGTGTATGATCTGTCAGATTGTATCTTGAATAAAATTTTTATATTCCCTTGGAGAACAAAGGGTTGTATCGACATTCATCCTATAATGGAAAAATTACTTATACCAACAGTTTAGAACTATTGGTATAGGGCACTAAATAGTTGGTATAGTAAAATTTAAAAAAAAGTTACAGCGGATTTTTGAATCCACAATTTCGGGTTTATATATTAAAAACTGTACAACTATCCTGAAATTACCATTGTGATAATATTTGGATATATATATATATATATTTGATGATATTTGAAAAAATAATTCATGAAAAATAACTGTACCTATTCCAATGGTTATGAAAACCATTATGATAGGTACCACCCTTTCCCAATGGTTTATCCAATCTATTTTGAAAAGATGTATAAATTTATTTGATTTTCTCAACAATTTGGAAAAATCATTTGGAAAAGTGGTCCAAATGTGGCCTTTTCCCAACGGTTTGACAAACCATTGGGAAAGGGTATGGCTTTCTGAATGGTTCTTCCATAACATTGTGAAAAGTGGTGTCAAAGATGGCTTTTTCCAATGGTTTGGAAAAACTATTGGGAAAGCCATACCCTTTGCCAATGGTTTTTCCAAACCATTAGGAAAAGTTGTATAAAAGTGGGATTTTCCAAAAGTTTTGGAAAAACCATTGGGAAAGACATACCCTTTCCCAACTGATTGGCCAAACTGTTGGGAAAGGAGGTCTAAAAATGGGCTTTCCCACTATTTGGAAAAACCTTTGGGAAATCCATACCCTTTCCCAAAATTTTTTCCAAAACATTTGGAAAATTGGTCTCAAATTATGAATTCCCAATAGTTTTGACAAAACATTGTGAATGGGGTAGTATACAAACGGTTTTACAAACTATTAGTATAGAAGCATTGGTATAGGTAGAATTTAAAGCAGTGAACAGTCACTAGATCCAAATAAATTGTTTTATTGATCCTTCATTAATCAGAAAAGGTGAATTTATTTTCCCCAGTATGAAGATCTCTAATTTTTGAGTGACATTATTCGAGGGAGTTAAATGAGGTTCTATTTAAAGAATGTATCCATTCAGAATATTAACCCTAAGTAGTTTAAAATTAATCCTTTTCAGTTCACTCATTTATATTGAATACTATTCCAATATTTCTTATAATTTTAGGGTTTTAACACTCATAGGTAACATGTTGGATTGAATTATAGACTAGAAATTTTCTTTGGTATATTCCCATTGATGGTGATGTAATTTGGGATTCAAATGTGTTTTCAAATTTTGGGAAATCCTCTTATTTCTGGTGTGTGCACCTTCTTTAGTTATTTTTTTCAGGATCATATTTGGAATATAAATATTCCACACTTTTTCTCCCACATTGGCCGGATTTTCTAACTCATTATCAACAATGTTTCTAATTGATTTCACTAATGAAAATTAAATCATGATAGTTTCATCAATATCTGAATAATGGGGGAACTAGTTGATCCAAAATTGTCTAATAGAAGATCTATGATTCTCAATTATGGTTGTGCTCTTTATTGTTTATTTTTGATTGTGAAAAATACATGAGTTCATCCATTCATTCATGTATCCCTTTGAAACTATCTAGTAAAGGGTGATCATAAATGATCCACTAGATAAATATTTTGTTTTAATCCTTGAAGAAGAAACTATATCAGATGATTGGATGAACAAATTTTTTTGGAACTCCTTCCAAATGAGAAAATATAGACAATCACTATACAAAACATTGAGGTAAGAAAAAATTCCACCAACCCATGGGATGGGGGAAAATCTGTTCTATTTTCACGACATATTAGGGGTAATATTTTGGTCAAATAGGTTGGGTAAAAAATTTTCTGAGCCATATAGCCAGGGGTTTCCAATGTACAATCACACTTATAGGTACTACAACTACCATTATGATATTAGGGATTTTTGTTGCAAAATGGGTTAGTTTCATTATATGATTATATCCATGGACATTAGATTCCAAATATATTGGCATTTTCTGAAAATTGGATTCCCTTAATTAGGTGTCTTCCACAATTTTTTAGGAGATTTATGTTCGAGTTTTTTTATGGTTCACACTCTTTGAATAATCTTCTTTTAGAGTTTGGATATGTCAGTTCCTTATGTGAATCCAATATGTTGTGAATAGATCATATTTCTCGATTCCTGAATGAGTATATGACATCATATAATGTGATAGTTGGTGAGATTTTCTAATTTTAGAGTGATGAAAAATGCTATTCCCTCTGTTTTTTCCCTTCCTCTGATATGAAAACAGAATGAGGTGTCTGTGATCAACTTCCAAAACTCTTTAGACCCATCGAGACATGTGAATTGAATGAATCCATACCATTTAACCTTTTTCAAGTGTCATGCAACTAGGATGGCCTCAATGTCATTTTTTTGGCAATTTATTTCTATTTATTTGATGTGCCTTAGATATTAAAAATAAGAAAATACAATTTTGTGATGATGATTTGTCTATATATCAAGGAAGATGTTTTTCATAAATTCCTCTATAAATTCATCTATAATTCTGAATTATAGATTGTATAAAATCTAACACATTACATGTATATTGTCTTTACTCAATAGTTGTTCCATGATCATTATGTCTCCTTCAGCTTTTGAGATAGATTCCTCAATTAGATCTGACCAATGTAGAAATTTCCATATGTATTTTCTTAAATAACAAGGTCAGATGAATTTCATCTATCATATCAGATAAAACATAATGCAAGGCATATATAAGGAATTCCCATTTTCTTTGGCATATCATCTAGTTGATAATGAATCTATTTATTAATGAAAAGTCATCATGCATGACTAGCCTTATTTCCCCTATCGCTTCACAATTGGAGAGATTCCTTAGTATTGATTCGTCATGGGGAGGTAATTCATAATTAAATAGGGTTTCATTCTGGGGAAGAAAAACCATGATAATACCATCATGTGGAGTAATACCATTAAGATTATTTATCCTACTACATGGAGAAATTCAACAATGTTTACCACAGTGAGCAACTTTTGGTAGGAAAATTTCAAGCTGAGAACATTCTTGCTATTTTTTATTCTATTCTATAGGAGGGTTAATTTGTTTCGCAATGGGATATGTGATATTTTGATTAATAAAATTATGGTCATAATTTATTACATTATGGAATGATCTTTGATGTGGTCCACCAGAACTGATAATAGAAAATTTATTGGGAGGACCTTCCTAATTGATCTATTATCTCAATAATTTTATAATGTTTGGGTAGGATCTTGATATTCCAATGAAATAAATTATTTATTTTTTATGAACATCATAAATCATTAGCGAAATATTATGGATTGGATCTTCATCATCAAATTTTCTATAATGATATTTTTTAGATGATTTCCTATAAGTGATTAGGGTTTCCAACTATGTGTGATGACTTTCACATAAATGGTCCATTTTGAGTATCTCCCTTGATATTGTAATAATTTTTTGAATGGAATCTAGAAATTTGGTTGGGATATGTGCCATACATGGTGTGACCACCATAGTAGGCCAATAGCCTTCAATTGGAATAGATATATGGGTACGATTTGATGATCCTTTTATCATGGGCTTCTTACAATTACCTTCCTTGTATATATCAGGAATATGTGTTTTATCATGAGGTTCCATTATATAATATTTATGTTTTAGTTGAAATTTGGACGAATGGTTCTATTTTAGATATCATTTCACCGCCAATTTGATAATTATTTCCTATAAAAATTTTATAATGTGGAAAATTTTATTTCTATCCATCTATCATTGACTATATGTAAGGGGTAACTTTTGAAGTAAGAGAGAGAATATGTTCAAATTCTATATAGGGAGAAAAGATGTTTACCTACTCCTATTATCAATTTTTTTAAAGTATATGAATATAAAAATTATGTCTGGATTAGAGATATGGCTCTAACTGTATTTTCTGTTGGGATATTCCAAATGGTTTCTCCGGAGGCCTCTAATCTTTTATGGATGGCTTGGTGGGTAGATGTAGGGGTTTACACCTACTCATGGTTTCCCATTTTATTTTGTTAACAAGGTGATTTTGAAGGAGAAAAAGTATTTTCTTATTCCTTTTTGACTAGTTTCTACCCTTGTTGAGATGTCCTAAGTGATCGAGCCTAAATGACTTCAGATGTACTCTTGAGGGTGGTAGTATCATTTAGGTAAGGGTATGATGTCACTTGGAGTTGGAGATAGTGGTAGCATTTAGAATCCCATTGTGGTGAACCTTTGTTTTTTTGGATGAGGATATTACTGACATCCTCATAAACCTTCATTTGATAAGGCATGAACCTGTTGATGTGTTTTTGGGATAGAAATATGAATCGGTTAGAAATGTAAACCGATACCATCGAATTTTAGGCCACAAACCATAATTGATTTGATGTTTGAATAGAATTGGTCCATAAGTGGATTGACATGAATCATAGAGAGTTTTTATAGTACCATTTAAGTTTTAATCTTGAATAATTGGATTTTAAACCAATAACTAATAATGTTGGGTTGGTGAACATGTCCCCTAATTTGATGAGGCCCATGTTTGTGTGATAGCATATAAATAAATTCAAGCTAGTTTGTAGAATGTGAATGGGTTTATGGGAGTTATTATACAAAGGGATTGATAGATCAGAAAAAATTTAGAAAATCCCGTTAAATAAAAATATCAATAAATGATCAAATGCATAATTAATTTTTCAATATCCATGTTTTAACGTCTTTCATTTTTTGTGTGAAAGGTGTCTAACATGTGGGGGACAAAATTATCTCAGTTACGGATTCACATTGGTTTCAGCATTTCTATTTCATCCGAAAAACTGATGTGGGTTATAAATAAATTATATTGGTGTTTTTGGGATTAAAATCCAGGTCATAAAAATATTTCCACATCTATTCCGAGCGGTTTCCAATGGGTATTGTTTCAGGATCTAAAAACACCAAAAAATACCTTATTTGAGGTATTCTATGGAGCTTCTTTACAATGGTAGGTAGTCAATTGGAGATGTCTCCAATGATGTTTTGGGAACCACATTGTTTGAGGGATGGGTGATCGCGATCAACACACCATTTTAAGGGAAACTATTTCTAACTCATGGACATTCTTAATGATTTAAGACATATTTTTGGATGATGTATTAAATTCATAATATGGGACATGGCACCCTTGTATTGTCAAAAAATAATAATAACATGTATTGATTTTTGAATCATATTTATGTAAAAAATGATCTTTATTGATAGATACATCTATTTGTATCCCAACTGTTCTATATATGGTTCCCTTTTGTAAACTTTTTAGATATTATTATCTAATTTATTATTAGGATGTTTGTTTTAAGCCACACTATGGGGCACTCAAGAATTTATCATCAACAAAAAAGATTAGTGTTATTTTGATTTCAAAATTGGGCCCATGGTATGGGATTCCTATATATTTTTTTGAATGAAATATGAACCCACATAGTATAGTTCCACATATTGGGACACATCATTGATTTTGAGGTCATGTGAGAAGGACAAAACCGTGTAGTTTACCATCATGTGAAAATGATGTCTAGGAAAAAAGTGTCTAGTTAAGGGTTGTTGTGGGACTTCTGATGAATGATCATGGATTACCTAAAAGGGATGTAGCCTCTAAGTCTATATGTGAACCTACTAGTAATATTTCCCATAGAATATTAATGAGATTTTGAGGTACTTGTTTTAGACTATAGAGATTCATTCTATTTAACTCATTTAGATGGGAATCAAGTCCCATGTAGTTCAAAAAATAGGGACATACACGAATAGAGGAGGCACTATTTTTCCTCATCAAGAGTATAACCCTTTGAAAGATTTTCTCCTAAATAGTGTGGACCTTTTAGAAGAGATGTAATTTTTGGGGGCGTATAACATGTTAGAGGAATGTTGGAAATAAGAGAGGAAGATCTCGAAATGTAATATCCTCCCAAGACATGTATTTGATCATGTAGATGTTACGATCATCCCTAACCTCAAATACAATATGAAGCATTCATAGTGTGATAATGAATTGTATGAGTAACATTTGGCTTACCACAAAATCTACTTCTTCTACTGGTGGATGATACCAGGGATACCGAAGTGAGAAATGGCATTAATGTTATCATCAATACTCTTGTTAGAAATCCCTAATAACAGGACTAAAAGATGTGTACAAATATAGATCAAAAAAAGATCTAGGTGATTATCCCATTATAGATTCACAATTCTTAGTTACAAAGAGTACTATATATGTATAATACAATAGCCCTCATCAAATGAAAAGGAATGTGGTTTCCCCTATTTTTTGAAATGGGGAGGTCCCTGGTACTACCTCTAAGATTGGGGTGCTCGTTATGAGCGGGATAAATAATTATAATCATTGTGAGATCCTTACCCATTACTAAGAGTAAGTGTTGGATATGTTTTAATATGTGAATGAACAATAAAATGAGAGACTATCAATTATGTACATTTCCAGGTTCATACATGGTTGGGGTCCACAATTGATAATATTCATGACTAGATTTAAATGGGGAACATATCTGGCCTAGAGATTCGTTGGATAGGATGAAAGATAGTGTTTTTGGATAGTTTATAGATGGGCCTAGGTAATGCTGAATGCTACATCAAAGGGTTCTTCATAAGTATCATATTTTTTAAGGGGTTATGGTACGGCCTACTTATACACAAAAAGACTCTATCCAGTATACTACCATTCATGAAATTTTAGTCCTCTAAATATTTTCTATACATATTAATTTTTAAAAAAGATTTACTATGAACATGGTTTCTAATGTCAGAGACCTCCAATTTTGGGTGGTCTTGTGGGTTCCCTTTCATAAAATATGTTATTCAGAAAGTGATAACCTACTAGAATCACTTACTATAATTATTTATCTCTATTTTTCATCCATCATTATGTGTGGATTTTAAAGGGTTGAAGATATAACCATCATCATGGGTTTTCTGGAAGTAATAAAAAAATTTCTCATGGGGAATTTTGTTATTCAGGTATTTTTAATGTAACACATCACCCAAAAAACGAAAATTCATTTATGGGAGACCTCATGGTTTCTTCCATCACTCCCAAAATAAATTGTTTTGTGGGGGGAGGGTGAGGTGAAGACAGCTTTCCGAGATAAATGTATTTTTATTTGTGGGGAATCTATGTTGAGTGGTGACCTGCATAGCGGGCATGTGATGAAAAAAATGGGGGTTTAATTTTCTCTCTAATTCATTTGACAATTTGTCTTCACTTAATGGTTTTCTATATTTATTTGGGATTTTCAAAACTCAGAAAAGCCTTATGATATTCCACATGATCTTTTTTTGACCCAATAATGAAGGATTATTTTCCAATTTGGTGTTAGTTGTGATTGATATATATATTCCATTAACATAATAAAATATATTTTTAAGACATTATTTTTATTATTTCGACATGGTTGATAAATATTTGATTGAGATAGAAGGAGAAACAAATAGTAAATGGTTCATTAGAAGATACACCACTTATTGGGACAACCACTTTAGGTTTACACCTAATGCCTTATTAATATGGTTTTCTTATCAATAAAAGGAAACTATAATGTGGGGATGGATTTAGGAAATATATTTGGGTAGGTCTTGGATGATCTAGAGTTCTAAAAATGTGTATGTAAGAGAAGAGAGGATGTACCTTTTATAAGTGAGGGGAGTGGAAATCAGTAAATTAATTTGTTTTTTAAATCAATACAAATTAATTTGATGATAAAAAGGTTCAAATTGGTTATAACTCAAATAAAAAATCATTATGTTCCTAAATACATGTATTTAATCAAATTTGGACAAGTGTAGATCATTTTTCCTGCCATATATCTTTGTTTTAAACCATAACCCTTTTGAAACATATTATAATTTTGAGGGATTTTTACACTTAATTATTAATTAATGATTCAATAAAAGGAATAGTGGCCCATTAATGGATCATGGTTGATATTATAAATCATACCAAATTCACATACCCAGATATAATATTTTAGTAATATAAAATCAATTAGAAGTATATTACTTTTTATAAAATATCATTATTTTCATTTTTGAGTCTATTAATTTAATATTTGTTTTAGAGAAAAAAACACAATGGAATTTTAATATATTCAATTAACTCATCATTTATAATATATATATAAATATAAAAATCACTAGACACTATAAGTCACCCTGTAATTTTACATTTAAGGATATTAAAATAATTTCATTAATATTTATACTTATTGAAGAAGCATTATGTCTCGGATGCACGATAATTTAAATTAATTATTTCATTACCATCACATAAAAATAAAATTTTGTGATAAAAATAAATCACTTTAATATTTGGTAAACATTTATAAATAAAGATATGTTGGTTTTTTCCATATAAATATTTTAATAGATATTTAAGGAAAGCGAGTGAATTTTTAGACTATATATTTACATAAAAAATATATAAATCAAATTTTGTCAATAAAATTTTATTTTTAACCTAATTAAAAAAATTAATACTTAACCGAGGTGAAAAATATTTAGCACTATTACTATTCATAATGAAAAAATATAAGTAATTACAAAATTTTCTCACCCCAATTCTAAATATGGAATGAAATTTTCATCATCCAATTTTTAATGTTTTCATAAATTAAATTAAGATTAAAATACAATAAATAATGGCACACAGTATTAAAAAAATATCTTTTATGGCCAAAATGAACTAATACCAAATTATGGTATAATGATAATTAATATGTTATTAATTATATTATTTATAAATAAAGTATTATTATGTTACATTAAGATCAAATTGGAATTTTAATTAAATTTACTTAGTGAAAAAATGATAGTTTTAAAATAATAGTATTTTACTCTATTAATTGAAAACGAAAATTGAAAATAACTAAAAAAATTTCACACTATGATAATTTTGATTTTCAAATTTATAAAAGGGCGTTCATTTTTTCAAAATAAAATTCATTAATTTGGAAATGAATCATCTGAATAAAACTATATGATGCATTATTCTTGAATTTGTTCGGAAATAAATATTTTTTCCATTTTAATTGAAAATTTTCATTAAATTATTATAATATTAATTAATTTGTAAAATATAATTATAGAATGGGTTGTTAAAATATTCCCTCTTTTATGAAATTTCATCCTTATAATTTTAATCATTCGATTAATAATGGGGGATATCATTCCTTCATAGCATTTTTAGATTGCATAGTTTTTTTTACACCATATGGTTTTTCCAAAAAAATATTAACATCATGAATGACCTTATTTTGAAATATTTTATTTATATTATCATTATTCTAAAGATGTTATTCCCCATATGAAATATTTTCTTATAACCAATATTGGTCAAGGATCAAAACAAGATATTATATGGGAATGTATATTCCTAACAACGATACATGAAACACATAATGTACATTTGATAAACATAGGGTCAAGACCACTCAGTAAGAAACTCATTCAACAACCTCCACGATTCTATACATTCCAATGAAACAAGGACAATATATCCATTTTTACCAAAACATATAACTTTTTTTCATGGATATATTTTAAGAAAAACAAGTCCAAACACCACAAAATAAGGATCATTCCTAAACTTTTATGCATAAGGTTTCTACCTAATATGATTTATAGTAATTTTATTCGGAATAATTTTCACCTTACCAACAATTTATTATTATAATTTTCCAACCCATAACATTCTTTCCTTGAATCCATCCTAACTGACTTGAGTCTCCCACTTCATTCTATATAATTCTTCAAATGGTGAAATTTATATACATGAATGAAGAAAATTATTGATAGAAAAGTTAACCAAATTAAGATATTGATCCCAACATCCATGAAAATACATTGGTTAATTATGATTTACATCCTCCAAAGCCTTAAAATTTCCCTCATACATTCCATCAGATTAAGGATGAAAATCAATATTAAAATGTAATTCAAAACCCAGTGTCTTCAGTAGTACTTTAAAGAGAGTATAGGTGAATCCATGATCATGATAAAATATAATGGAAATATAGACTCCATGTAATATAATTATATAATATAGATAAATTTTGTATTTTTGATTTATAGAAATATTATATTTAATTCAATTAAAATGAGTATTTGTTATTTATTCAATCAATAATGACCAAAATAACATTATAACTTCAATATGTCATTATTAGTACCACCAATAAATCAATAGATATTCTATCCCATATCAGTTAAGGCATAGGAATGGTTGAATCATCCCCTTAGTAATTTTTATTTTAATTCATCCAATTCAATGGTTAAAAATTTCAATGTAAAATCCTCAATAATAATATTCATTCCATCCCACTAGTAATATTCCCATAGTCCCCTTTATATTTTTTTCCTACCTTGATGAATAGAAAAGAGATAACTATGAGAATCAATCAATATTTATTTCTTCAACAAAGGTTATTATTAACAACATAACCTTTATATGATTCTCAAAACACAATAGTTTGCAATATTAAATTTAGTAAACTAACCTTTCATAACCAATTTTTCATTTTCCTGTAAAACATAGTATTCCTTTTGAGATTTCTTAATACTATATAACTAATATTATTTTACTAGCACATGAAATTATAGGAAGGGTGTTCCTACATACACAATTTCTAGTCCAAAACTTATTGAATCATTAAATAAGTGATCATTTTCATAATTTCACATAGTTTATGAGGCATTATCTGTATAAATCAATGTGATAACTAATATTTTTTTTACCTTGATGATAATAAATTGTGATTTCATAATCCATTATGAATTACAACCATCCCCATTAACCCATAATAAATTCATTTCTAGTGAAAATATATTTCTACATTTAATAATAAATTTATCTTTCAGAAATTACTCCAAATAAATGATGAGTAAAATTTTATGATGAAAACTCAATAGATACAAGTTCAAGATCATTTGTAGGAAAATTTTTCTCAATATGTTTTAATTAAAGTATCAAATAAGAAATTACCTGATTATTATTACGTAAATTACAACCCAGATCATTCAAAGAAGCATTTATGTAGATAACTAAGTCACCATTTCTATGAGAAATGGATAAAACTATATAATTCTCTAATAATCATTACAATTCCATGAAACATTCACCAAAATTCTCTATCCCAACGTTACTATGATCGTTTTTAGTTAACGTTGTTAGAGGGATAGATGAAAATGAAAATATTTCTGAAACCAATCGATAACAACAATCTGATCAAAGAAAAATACAAATTTTAGTAATATTTTTATGACATGAAAATTAATAAACCACATTAGATTTGGTGGGATCAAAATTTATGACATCCTTATTTACAATATGTCTAAGGAATTAAATCTATTGTAACCAGGAAAAATATTTTTTAAATTTTCCATATAACATATTTTATTTTATGGTTTTTAGAATGTTCCAAGGATGATTTTTGTGATCCTCATAACATTTTTAGTAAATAAAAATATATTTGATAAACATAAAAAAGTAATCTAAATATTCATGGAAAAAAATATTCATAAGATCGATGAATACTGCTAGATAAATTATCAACCCAATGGTTATAACTATAAAGATATAATTCCCGAATATAGTATGGATCTCAGTCTTAGGGATATCATCCTTTTTCACCATCAATTGATGAAAATAGGACATATGATTAACCAAAAAATGATCTCCCAATATATGATGAAACATGCCATAAATATGAGGAAATAGATAATCATTCTTAACAAAGGTGTTATTTGATTCTATGTAATCAATGAATGTCTTAATGGACCAATATATCTTTTTTAAAAACAAAATAGAGGAACCTCATGATGAAGTACAATGATAAATGAAGCCGTTATAAAAAAATTCATGTAACTGATTATCCAATTTCATAATATTTAAATGATTCATTCAATAAATGTGTTTTGAAATTGAATTATCATTAGGAACTAATTAAGAAGTAAACTCAAAATTTAATATTGGTATAATATAATGTAACTCATCTGGAACAAATTATAGATATTTCTTTACTTCTAGAATATTATTAATTGGAATAGGTCCCCCATCCTTATCCATATGAGAAAGATAATATTCATTTCCACCTCTTAATAGTTTCACATATTCTTGGTTTATTATAAAAGGTATAATTTCATTCTTAGATATCAATAGAAATTCATCTTTGAAAATAAAACCATTTTCTGTTTAATCTATAATTAAATAATATAATTAATGTCAATCCATACCTTCAATGTCATTCTATAATTGGAAAAATAAAAATGATTGAATGTAAATACCTTCCCTGTATTATAATATGAATATATTTTTAAATTATAACAACAAAAATAATACCACAAGGTGTGTCTACTACAAGTAATGACTTTATTTATTAAGGTGGTGGATTTATTTTACATGTAAATTCCATTCAAACTATGTAGACCCTGAATCAAACATGTAAATATCATAATATAAATAAACAAGTAATTTACCCTATAGCACTTTTCTTGATGTCCTATCATCTAAAAATTTAGTCATATCGGGTTTTACCACATACATCTACTTAATGTTTGGAATCATTAATTCTATTCATTCGAAATGCATCCATATAATGACCAATCTCATTACATCTAAACAACCTTATTTCATATTTATCGAAATTAGTCTTACTACTACCATGATCCATTTATTTCTAATAATTATCCATAATACAAAACATGGAATGTCAGAATAACTTTCTATATTTCAAAAATAAACCACCATATGTTCTTTATACCACACTTATCAAAAACTAAAAAGGTTGGTTTTCTTATCTTCAAATATCATTAATGGAATTTTACCATTTCCCTACCACATGGAAGAATATTTATTTTTACTTTCCTAATGATCTTGATCATCATTAACTTACATATCTATATTATTAGCACAATAAACATGTTTTTCATTACTTTAATATTCATAAGAGGCCAATTTTATTCTATGTGTTGTCATAAATTCTATGTAAAACCGAATCAATGTAAGATCTCAGATTAAATATTTTGTATACTATAATAACTAGGTAGTGTTTTATAATATTTTCATGATAAATCATCCCCATTTTTAATTAATTATATAATTTAATTTTTATCTTATTTCAAAAAAACCATAGGAAAATAAATCATAGGAAAAATATTATTAAACGAAACACAATCTATAGAGTAGATATCTTAGTATTCACTATTATTGTTAATAATTTACCACCATTGATTTGAATTAACTTCCAAATGGTGAATAGTGATATTTAAATTTTGATTATATGAGAAACCTATCAAATCAAATATAATTTCTTAGTAAATAATTAATCCATTAGCTACAAATGTGAAGTAAGACCCACTAAATGATGAAGGTTGTTGTCTCATTAAATGCTTCACTATTGACATGTTCATAAATGTTTAATCTAGTTAAAATTTATAATGGATACCTATATCATTTTATTTTTATGTCAAATTATCCATCAAAAAAATGAATTACTTAGTTCCAATTTCAACAATTCTAGGTTGTTTATTTGAAAGTATATTAACCTTTTTGTGAATTTATACTTCAACTTCCATATTTATAATATAGAATAACATTTTGAACAGACATAGTTTAGTTGAAGCAACATGGAAATATTAAAAATTAATATCAGGACTAAAATTAATTTGAATTATGTACTTTATCATAATATGAAAAATTATACAATCCTATCATTTTATAACAATAATAAGTAATAATCCCTAAACATTTCATAATCTGGAGTTTTATATTGAGATTTTAATTTTTGGAATTTAATTATTTTTATCGTATAGAGGTTTTTATATTTAGTTAATCACCCACACAAAAATAAATAATACATAAAATTGTGGACACATCCACTGTGTATACATTTTAACCCCATTATAATAAATTTTCTCATATAAAAAGCTTCCATTTCATCAAATAACATCACAATTTTAATTTTGACCTCAACCATGTCACTATAAATCCATTAAAAACATGTGAAAGTCATTGAAATGTGGGTTGATTTAAAAAATCATATTAATTGACATATAAAAATAAATAAAGAAACATGTTAGTCTATGAACACTCAACAAAATCGGCCTTTTCAAAATAAATAAGGGGCACCATTTAATCATTTTCTTACTGGAGAACTTTACATAACTACCAAATAATTTTAATAAAACCATTTTTATGAAATAATAAATTTAAAATAATCACATAAATTTACCTTTGAATTAAAAAATAGTGTATTATATTTTTTTTCTAAAAAGGTATCTATTCCACCCAATACAAGTTTAATGCAATATACTTCAATAAAATACTCATTATTATACATTATGAAACCATAGATTATTTATATAGAAATACATAGCTATAATAGATAAATCATGTTGGTAAATTGGGAAATTTTCTTTATAGTAACCTTTTAAGTAGAATAACCACTATAGCCAACTTCCACCATAATTATCCATAGAACGTAATCATTAACCAAAGCATTGGAGGGATATAATGGGCTAACCCATTCTTGGATTATATCATAACCATCCAACATGGCTTTTATCATAATCACATGTCGTTGGTTTATAATATAACCTTTAATCATCATAAAGAATACCAAAAAACCATTATAAAATGGAAATCCATATAATATTTCATTTCCATTAAAATATTATATGCAACCATAGAAAAAATTAAACATTTATATATATATAAATATTCAATGCATTTAAAAATGATTTTGGAAAATACTAAAAAAAAGAAGAAGAAATGTAGTTTTTTATTAAAGATAACATGAAATATATTATATAAATACAAACATTAAATAATTATTTTGGGGGTGGGATATATTTTTATATTGTATATGTTAAAACAAAATTTACATCTACATTTCAGTCAAAACATTTTCTAAAAAACACAATATAAGATTCACATTAAAACCCATTTTAATGAAAGTCAAAATAAAACAAATATGTTCATTATAAACCATTTTTTTCCATATGAAATAATCAATAATTTTATTTTAATAATGTTGACATGGAATAAAAAAATTTAGAATCCAAATATTCAAAAAATTAAAAAATTGGATTTCAAGGTACAGTGTCCCCTATAATCATTCTAAATAACCGTGTTCATTATATAACGTCGTGAGTAATATGTATTTTTAATTATTTATATTATAATGTAATTATTACTTTTAATTTTTACCAAGTATTAATCTATTAATTCCACCTTAGATGTTCTAATGATATTTAGCTCATATGTCAAAAATGTCATTAGTGGGTTGACTAAGGTAAAAAATTTCTTTATTCAATAATATCCCAAATAATAATCATGACATAATTATTATTTTTATAAATCAATTATAATTTTAAATATAACCATGGAAAAGGATATAAAAATGAATAGTTTTACAATCATGTTGACAGAAGGTCATATGTACTATAGCACCACAAATAATAGGTAAATGACTATTTATTCGTGTATTTTGAGTTATTATATTAATTGGGTTATGTTAAAAGTGGTCATGAGGGGTTTTTAAATGTTGTGAATACTTTTATAGTGGTGTACGGTTTGTTTAATGTTAGTAGAAACAGTAAACCACCTCCAGGATACTATACAATGGATGACATTGGGCCTTTGGCTAGTCCATAGTTGGCACTTGGTATGGAAAACCCATGAGACATGATTCGAGGAACCATGAAACATATAATAGTAGAAATATAATTTCTTCTTGGTTTTCCTAATTATGTGATTCAACCATGTGAAGTGATGGATTGAGACAACAACACCACACGATTTACACACGATTTTAAAAAATGTGCAAACTAACCATGTGGTGTATTTTGAGAACCACTAAAATTATGGGTATGATCAGAATTAACTCCCCAAATATTATTTAAATTTCATATCACTCAATAAAGTCAATTATTTTATCTACCAAGCCTTTAGAGATGATACAATTTGATCTATAAGTTATTATTAGATAAATCATTCTATATTAGAGATTCATATTCGTTAGTAAGTACCAATTCATCCCCCTTATTCTTAAATACATGTTTCTTCTATCCATATAATGTTTATACCATATATGTCATGGATAGATATATGTGTAATGAATTTTTCTATGAAAAAATATTTTTAGATCTATTAATGGAAATGTTATTTGTGATTGGGTATAAAATTTCTATTGTGTCTTTCTTCATTTTAGAAAAACGTTTTGAGATAAGTGTTTTCTATCGTATATCCACATAAAAAATAACATAACGTATTAGTTTTTATTAAAATATTTTCTTGAAATGGCTTTGAAATAAATTTGGAATTTTTGGTGGAAACTCATTTGGTTTATGAATTTTTAATTTTTGAAAAAATGATGGATTTGTGGAAAATTCCTGTTTTTTATAATTTTAAAATGATAATTGTTAGATGATGATTTTGTTTTGAAACATGTATCTTTTATTAAATTCTATTATAAATGAAAAGATTTATGTGTAGTGGTTTGGGATGGGTATGTAGAATAAATGGTTTGTGTGAGTTCATTCATAAACATTGACCTAGTTGAAGGTGTGTGAACCGTTAGTGAACTTTGTATTCATCACCCTATGAAAACTTGGTGGATGAACCACAGACTGATCATTAATATTGAACTATCACCCAAGAGAGAATGATGTCTTTGTGGTGAGATGGTTTTGTGTATTCCAAATAAACGAAGATAATATTAAAATTGGAAATTTTTTAATTTAAAATTGTTTATTGTTATTATTGAAGTTGTTTATGCTTTTGATATAATTTGATTACACTAATTTAAAAAATATTATATCGATTATTCTGACAATTATTTTCAAAGTGGAATGAGTTTGGAAGTCATTTGGGTTAAATCCTTCTATATTTATAATCATCCCATTTTTGGAAATATTATGTGCTTTTATAATTCCTAAAATTGGAGATGTGCCAAGGCAAGGTATTTTAGTTCATCACTTAATCATCTAGATATTGTGGGAATGGAAAAAGCAATTAGATCTGGATCGAGATGGGTGTTTCATGTCAATTTCACTTGTGATGTTTTAGATTTTAATTATTTTTTTATACATGAGGATGCATTTTCATTTCCAATTAAATTATGTTATGTTTTATTGGTTTGGTATTATTTTATGTTTTACTTTTTATTCAAGAAATATTTATAGGTTTAGTCAGTTATTGTGTATGGAGTCTTGATAATTTTTCATTTGTAGGGAAAATCATCCACTGAATATTCATGAATCCCTTTGAATTTATTTTTGATCCATTACTGTCTCAGGGATGTCACCTATTGGATCATATCACACCCATAACTTCTAAATCCAATGAAGAGGAGTGAAATGTAATAAATGTTATATATGTCTTGAATCCTTGAGATAGTAATGCCTTAAGTCTTGGTCAGTGAAAATGCATTTTTTGGAAAAATAGTATCAATTTTTTCAGTTATTAAATTCAGTATATAGTAAGAAAATAGTATTTTATGAACATTGATACAAACCATAAAAGGAATAGCGATATGTTTTTATAAACAAAAAGCTATCGGTGTAATTTTTTATAAATGTGTTTGGAGACACATCTATGTGACTTTCCAAATCATCATCATGGGTTTATCCCATGATAATTTCATGACATGAATTGATATTTGGACATACCACATGGAATTAAATGTTTATTTGGAATTTAATGATTTACCAAATGTATGAAAACATTTTATTTTTTAATGTAGTGATATGGTTTTTTTAAATGGATGGTTATAGTACTTTCAATAATGGTTAAAATGTTGAAAATGGATGAATTGTGGAAGGATGTGTTGTGATATATAAAGAGAAATAGTATTATAATACATAGAAATTACATTGATTTTTATTAATATTAATTACATTACAGAAACTCATGCATGTGGACCGTAATAGTTTAATGTCTTTGGATACATGGAAACACAAAAAACATGCCCATAGGTAAACTACATCATCTCCCACTCTGATATTCATTACTAGTAACGTTCTAATAGATATCCTATGTAATAAATGTTTTCATAAACAAGGTAAATATAGGAAAATAAAGGGTAAGGTTAGATGCTCACTATGGATAAACAAGTGAGATACACAAGTATAACATGAATGTACAAGTACGAGGACATGGGAATAACATTTGTAAACCATATCCCAAATGTCAACTACAATAAACGCGAGTCATAGAATAAATATTTTACTTTCAGAAGACACAAATCAAAAGAGAATAAAAGAACATGATCCATGATAAAATAACATCTTCATAATATATATATTTGGGGAATGCACATAATAATAGAAAATCATTTCCATATTAGTCATAGCTCACTTCCAAGGCTATCATAGTTCAATTGGTTCACACCCCAAAACGAAATAATAGTCGAGGTTCGATCCCAAGGCCACCATAGCATAGAAATTTACCTAAAAATTATCTTCACTCCGAATTCCATTCCTTTTTATCTCATGAGATATAAATCATTACCCAATGTATTATAGGGGATATGGGTCCCCGCCTATCTCATAATGAATACTATATATGTTTGTTCCATAAAATCAAAAAAAAAATATCATATCATATCAGAAAAATGAAATGGGTTTCATAAAAATTTCATCATATCATAACCTATTTAAAATAGATGGGTTTCATAATCATTTAACCATTCCATTAGAGCATAAACCTCAGAAAAAAAGATGCAGTTTTCATATGATATTTATCATTGTATAACCCTTCAATGAGAAACAGGTTTTTAAACATTAAGACATTATAAAAAAACATTCATAGAATGAATAATATTTTTATCCTTGGATCATATCTGAAGTAAGGTATATAAAACATTAAATCATATCATATTATATGGAAATTGATTTTTGATAGATCATTTAAAAACATCTTGAGTAAAATATCATATCTTCTTTGAAAATGCTTTTTAAAACATAAAATATTTTTCAAGTATTTTTATTTGAAAATAACCATAAATACGTGTAAAGGATTCATAAAATAAAATATTTTTCATGACATCAAGATGTTTTCTCCACATCTTACACCTTAAAAAAATATTCCTTTCACATTTATAGTAAAAGAAAAATGATCATTGTTTTTAGAATAATATGAATATTCTATTGGAAATTAGCTTTTTAAAAAATCGAACATGGTAAAAAATTTATTAAAATGATATAATAATAATAATAAAAAACATTCTAAACAATATTGAAAAATCATGGTTTTTGAAAAATACAGATATCTGACCTCTTAGAATAATAACTTAATAATTTCATAAATAAATTTAATCAATTATGTTATATAAAAAATAGTGAAAGAAATTTAATATTACA
Organism: Viscum album; assembly: GCA_963277665.1. NCBI lineage: Eukaryota > Viridiplantae > Streptophyta > Magnoliopsida > Santalales > Viscaceae > Viscum > Viscum album. The sequence continues at coordinate 1,037,419,662 of OY728123.1, read as the reverse complement.
TGAAAATATCATGAATTAATATATAATAAAAAAAAATTTAGTTTGTTGATATGTGGATCAAAATAATTTTTCATCAGAAACAAAATCATAAATATCTTGATAAATAAAGATATTGTATCATAAAATCTTTACGACTTTGTTACCTTTGAATTATAATACCCATAAATTAATAAAAAAGATGTGGATCGAAAGATCATTACGTTAAATAAATTTATGATATTACATGTATGAGGTTATATGTGTACAACTCGTGAAATAATATATTTCCATAGCATAACAAATGTCTCAAAGAAGGAAAATTGAGACAAAAATCCATTACCACATTGGTATCTTTTGAACCGTAAACCCCATTAAAGAGTGATCATAAAATTGATTTGTAAAGTCCAATATTTTTAAGGTTAGTAATTATAAAAAAATTTCTGTGAGTTATATACTACATATAAATGAAAAAGTTGGGCAACACCCAAAATTTCTTACAGATTTAAAAGGTGAGACGAAAATCCATTACTTTAAGTCTTGACATCCATCATACTCATTAAAAACTACATTATAATAAATATTATTTTTTTATTAATGAATTATTGATTCATATTTATATATATGAAACTACATATGAATATTTATGAACATTTATTACCAACTAATTATCCATTCCATGTTAATTTAACGTATTGGATAACAACATCATTGTTTTTTGAATACGTTTTGATTTTGTAATATTGGTCCTATTACAGTGAAAATGATTTCACAATATACAGAATGTTAAACTTGATTTATATATATATATATTTCCTTATGTTTTTATTTATAGTAATATATAATAGATAGAGATAGAGAATTAAATAAACTATTCAAAGAGATGGTGGGTGGTACGTACACATGAACTCTATTTCGATTTTATTGATGAATTGAAAAAATGAAAGGTAAATGATATAATATCATTCAAAAATAATTTTAATGAAATATATATTTTATATATTAATTAAAATAATTCCAATTACATTCCATGTAAAGTGTGAATGAACCACATCGCTTCAAGAGACAGTAGTATTTCGTACGCCGGAGCTATGTTATCGTATCCCCAAAAACTGGGGAGAGTGATGGTATGAGAGATATAATGATTCCAACAGTATAATAATTCTATAAATGAAATATATTTTTAAATAATTATGTAATTATTTTTGGCCTTTGGATGTGGTAATTGAAAACAAATGGCATTGGTTCACGAGGCGGTAGACCGCCGTACGTAGGAACAATGATTTCATAACTTTTTTGAAGGAAGTGGAGATAGTTTTTAGTTATTTTCATAACAAAAAAATATTTAATTATATGTATTATGTTTAGGATATTACATAATAATGTTATAATATGAAATGAAGTAAATTTAGGATTAATGATAACTAAAATTATTGTCGATGAATGTTACATATTCTTCATGAATCCTCATTTAGTTTTCAACAAAATCCATCCAATGATGGATTAATGTCAAAAATAAGGAATAAAAAATTTGATTATGGATTTTGGAAGCTGTATTCCAAAGGTATTTTCTAAATAAAATGGATTTGAATGAGTAAAAAAGAGAGGAGAGTGATTTAACATTAATAATTGAGGCAAGTGACATGCTTGAAATTTGTTGAATGAAAGAATTGCACACATGTTTGTTTCATGTATTAAGGAGAAAATAGTTTAAACATCCAAAAAATAAAATATATACGGTGATATATAAAAATATTTTTTTTTGTGAAGGTTTATTTTTATTATTAACACATATATGTTTAATTAACTCTCAATAAAATCCTTTTATCCTTAACAATGATGAATAATTTTTGCCACATTAACTGTTAATTTTTTTTAAAATTTAGTTGACCATGATTAATTAAAATGATTTCAAATATGTAATTCATATTTATAAATTGAATTAATAAAAGTTTAATTTTTTTATTTAAAAATTACATTTCTAAAGCGATGAGAAAGTTCATTTTTCAAGAGAAAATATGAAATGTTTACAAAGTGAATATTTCAATGATAAATATGGAATTGATTCCTAGGAAATAAATTTACACAATTGTTGTATAATTGAACTAATTTTACATTACATAAATTTTAAAATATAATATCACATTATAAATAAATTAATTGAAAATTTATATTTCAATTAATATTAAGTATTCTTCTCTATTAATAAATAAAACAAACATTGTAGAATAATAAATGCAACACCATAAGATAATTTTGAAAGTAAAATTTCAAAAATTAAGTTTATTTTATCAAAATCATTTTTTAATGGTGTCAAAAAATAATTTATTTATTTTATAAAAAAATTAATGAATATCATTTAATTTAGAAATAAAAATTTTCGAAATATATAAATACAATACTCTAAATAAGGACTTTTTCATCAATGTTATTACTTTATATAAAAAATTAAAATTAATACTTGGAAATTAGTTATTAATATAAATATTGATATGTTAAATAGCTAGGATATAACAATAATGTTTATATAACTATATTAATAATATATCATGGTTTTTTAAAACTCAATGTCATGTGTAAAGGATGCTAACCAAGTGTTTCTTATATTGAAATTTAAACATGGTGTTTAATGTAACAAATCATAACATGTTGTTTCATGTAACACAAGACATTAAATAAATTTAATTTGTTATAAAAAATAATTCATAATAACCGGAGGTGTTACATTGTACCCCCCTTTAAATAATTTTATCCTTCAAAATTTTTCACCCGGATAGAAACAAATGAAGATAATAGTTCCTAATAATGCCCTATATTTCCCATATTTCTTACCTATATGAGTTGTTTCAATAATAAATTTTGACCAGGTGGGTGGTATTTTTTTAGAACATTCTTTGTACGATTCAGAATCTCCACCTGTTGTTCCTGATAAGAAAGAACATACCCTAGTGGTATGACCTCTGTGTCTAGTACATGTCATGGGGAAGGTATGTACATAATGCATAAGGATACATGGAATAAATCATGGACAAGAGAGTGGTTTTTGTGGAAGCACCAAGCAATAAACTACCATCCTGATATGATCTAGTATTTCAAATGGACTGATATTTGTACATCTTAGTTCCCCTTTCGTCATGAATATCATTAACAACATCCATGGAGAAATTATTAATGAAAAATTGTTATAAACATTAAATTATCGATAATTATGGAAATTATCTAAATAAAACTTCACTCAACTCTAAGCTACCATGATGTGTTTCTGAAAGGATTTAACATTCTTCTTCAACTTGTAAAGATATCTTGGGTCCTGATATCATTCCTTCCCTAACTTCATTTCAGCATAATGGATGTCTAGATTTCATTCCAAATATGGATTCATTAAGTGACAAATTAATTCGCGAGTGAATGTAATTTTTATAATAAAACTAAAATAGAAGAAGGTGTTGATCCAAAATACCTTTTAAATCTAATAAAAATGGTATCAATAATATACTCTGGGGTTTAAATTGTTCTCTCATATAGAACCACTATTTGAGGATGATACAGAGTGTTGAAACTGAAATCCATTTCAATATCACAACGAACACTTCTCCATAACATTCAGGTAATCCACAGATCATGATCATACTCAATGAAATATGGTACTCCATGATATGTTACATATTATTTTATGTCCTTCAATTCTTATCTAGATATAGTACTTATTTTATGGTGATGAAGTTTTTTATCTTCTCTGGGAGATAAAAAACAACCCATATAGATTTATTCCATTTATATGTTTTTTGGAGTCCAGTGAAAAATTAGTGGTGATGTGTTTCCTTTTTATTTTATGGTATATGCAATGTATGTAACATCCCCTTAGACAATTCTCTCTCTTCTATAACATTCTGACATACCGATCACTGAGATACAAAACGTATGATATCTATCTTCAATTCTTCCCACAAAAAAAATACTATTTCAAATATGTATACATAATTGTACCCTCCATAGGAATAAATGATGAAGAACTATGGTATTCCTATATCCACTCCTTCAAATATTTTGTGGATGGAGGACACTTATTATTTATGAACCTTATCATTAAGTCATGTTCAGGGTTATGCATAGGATCATTTTTATTTTTCATTTTTCACTCTACCTATAACTTCTAGTACTATATTATATTCACTCGGATATATGGTCGATCATTCTACTAAGAAATATAATATCTTTCCATTACTCTAGTATTTATAGATCCATCCTTTGAAAATAAATAAATATTTAATCATTCATAATACTCACTATGGATAATCTATAATGATTATTCTGACTCTAAGCATCAATTACATTTTTTATCCCTAGGTAGAAATATATTGAGTAGAAATAATAAAAAATAATTTTTATCCATCTTCATTTGCACATATCCAATAACTTCTATGTGGATTTATACATTAAAATTTAATATTTGGTATATGTCAACTATTTTCCCATTAATGATAATTCCTCTATATGAATAATTAAAAAATAGTGGTAACTAACTCCAAACTAATAGTTCTGTAATTTTGATAATTAATCTTCAATTTCTATTTGACATAATCTATAACCATTCCATTATTCATAAAAACACATCCATGTCCATTATTAGATGAATCACTATATATTAAAAACCATTATACACTATAGGGTAATTCAATCAAAGGTGCACTATCTAATCATCAATTCTGTTACATGAAATTTCCCTCTCATTCATATATATAGAGGAAGTTGAATCCCTTCCATGTTAACATACATATTGGATTATATGTTCATTATAAATTCATCATAAATCGTCAATAATGTCATACTAGACTAAGAAATATATGGATTTTAGTCATTATGGTTTTTCTGGACAACATTCAATAGCCTTCGTCATTCCACGATACACTGACTGATAATTATATTTTTATTGAATTTACAAAAAAGAGATATATTTAAGTAGTATGATAGTGGTCAATATCAAAGGTTTCAGCACTAATAATTAAATTAAAATCTCATTTTATGGAGCTCATACAAAAATAAGAAATTAAGTGCTCTTTCGAAGCTCTGTTACTTTCTAAAGCATTAATAAAATATTTTCAATATCTCAATGTGTAACCAATATCGATAACATGTTCCGAAATAATCCTCTCCTTCCTAATAAACTGTGGTAGCTCCCATGGAAAACTCATCCTTCAATGAATCATTCTATCTTGAACCTTTTAAACGAATTATACTTCATTTATAATAGCATTATATAGTATAAAAAATAGAACAATAATTAGATCCCTTGATTCTACTTCTAAGAAGATGACTAATCCTTAAAAGGTGCTATGAGAAAAAAGATACCAATCCTCTACCATCATGAACCAACCCTTTTCCATTCATGGTCCCTTTTATACATGAACCATCATCTTTTTTACTTCATATTTCTCATCGATGGATTCCAACACAGCCCAAAAGCACTGCCTCTATCATTTACCCAAATATTTAGAACCACCCATCAGAGAAATGTTCTTACAGGGTTTGATCCATACTGACAAGTTTAAAGGCTACATAGCTCCACCACCACAAAACATACACAAACATGGATGAAAGGGTGAGAATAGAACATTCTCTCCCTCACATTGTTCCTTTCATCCCACAAAACCCCACATACCATTGATAAAACAAATTTCCATTAATTTTCCTCTTCAATGTTTCAATACACCCCCAAGAACCAAGAAAAAAAACTCTACAATGGAATCCATTACTTATGTCATTCCTATGAAATAAAAACCGAATCTTTGAATTTTTTGTCTATATTTTCTTTTTTATTAGGGTCTATAGTAAAATTATCATGTGATCTTTATGATCTTCATTGCACTTTGGAAATAAATGAATATCATCTTTAAGGACTACCAAAAATGTATCAAGGTAATATCTGAAGATTCTATTCATTATATCATTTATGATAGCAAGGGAATTAGTATGAATGAATGGAATCACTAAATATTCAGATAGTATCATCCTTGTGTTCAATGTTTCTCATATATATCCACCATCATAATCTTCAATTGATGATATCCATAATGAACGTTAATCCTAGATAATTATTTAGCTCCATGAAATTGATAAAACATTTCATCAATATGGGGATGTTGAGACGTTTTCTTAATTTTGATATTGTTCATCTCTTGACAGTCCATAGAGATTTACATTGATCATTATTTAATTTTTTAACAAAAAGTATATGGGCATAACAAGGTGAAAAACTATTCCAAATGAGTCTATTTTTTTGTGGTTTTCCCAGATTTTATTATTTAATTATGGTAACTCATTTGGGGATATTCCTTATTGGGTCATTGAAATTCTAATGGAACTAGGTTTGAGTTCTATTAAGAGCTCATCTTATTTTTTTTGGAGGATGTCTAAAAATATCTTTCGGAAAGATATCAAAAAATCTCCACATAATAGTAATATCGTTTATTTCATGTTCCCCCAAGCATTTGAGATAATAAAACCTCTACTTGATTGGAAGTAAGACCCAAACAATTGATATGATATCCATTAGAAATTCATATATACTATCACATTGATATATGATCATAGGTTGGTGTGGAATATAAAATGTGATTTCCCTTACTCAAAAAATGGTGTGGTTTTATTGTTGAGAAATACAATAAATTCCCAATATAACATCAAATTCAACCAGAAGAAGATTGATAAGATTTTTAGGAAACATGTTCCCACCAACAACATCCCAAGATGAATTATAGACTTGTGATGGTATCATTATACATTTTGCATCTTTTCACTTCTAATTATAAATCAGATAATTTGGGTGGTATCATTATTTCCAAATAAAATTCATTAAATAGGAATGAATGGGTAGATCTATAGTCAAATAATTCATTAGTAACTCAACATTGTAAGGTAATTGTACTTTTCAACATGATGTAATTACTCCACTAATTAGAAATATTTATCGCATGAGACCATCCTCTGTTTCTCATTATAAATGGTTTCAAAAATCCATCATCATCATTATCCTTTGGATTTTGTAATTGGATAGCTAAATATCTGTGATACTTGTATTAGAAACACTTGAGTGTGAGTACTGAATTCTATATTTATTTACACTATTCATATCCTTAGCTAACTTTATCCCATCACATTAAAAATAAATTATGTGTTGACATTTCCTTCTACACATAAAATCATTTACTTCTCCACTTAATTAAATTTCTCCAATTATTTTTCCAATACATTGAAAATTATGTAAATACCATAATCTTATCTCCATGGTTAATAAATGTTAATTTGAATTCCATTTTTTCTTTTCTTATCAAACTCATGAGATTGATTGGTAACTCCAACCTGAATTTGCACCTTCATAGCACATTGAAAAATATCTTACTATATATTGAAGCCCCATATGGATAATGACCATCACATACCTAGTTCTAATCTATTGAATAATTGATCAATCATAATTTCAGGTTGGATGATAATACCATATGTGTACCTCACAAGTGTTGAAAAATATTCCTTGTAGGTACAAATGGATTGACCATCCTTCATCTTTAGGACAATTAAATCCTACTCTATTTGTTTATGATGAATATGAGGATATTGTTTATTGAAAAATATGTTCTTGAAATCCTCGTAATCCATGGAGTCAATTTCATCTTATTGCCTCATATTCTTGAAAAGAGTCCACCAAAACTCCCCTTTACATTTAAAACAATACATAAACAAAATGAATATTTATTATTCCAGACAATGGAAAATGTAAAATATATTATATGAGTTTCGGATCCATTATTCAGTAACTAGTGGATTAGAATAACCAATGAATGAATTTATACATTATCTCATGTAGGACTCATCCAAAATTTTCTCCGACCATTGATAATTGGGATGTCCAACATGATTCAAATCATGAGAATGTTTAGTGGGCATGAAAAATGTATTTTTCATTCCATCTCCCAAAACAATTGGATGTGTAGGAGGAAAATCATTTCATTGTCCCTGACACATAGAAATAATATGGTTCCTTCAGGTTACAACCATTAACTAAACCCAAAATTCATATTATATGAAATAACAATAATGATGGGGAACCACATAATAAAAAATAACATATTATATATCTAAATCCTGAAACCTAATTAAATACATGAACTCATAATTTATCATTATTCATTAATTTTCATCACCTATTTAAATAATTCATGATGGTTTATAATGGTTGTTTGATTTTCCAATGTGTGTCCCTATAGAGTGTCATATAAGGTGGGCAGTAAGGACCACTGGGATGTGTAAGATGAAAATCATGTCTAGATCAATACTACCTTTTTAGAATTATTTCCCCTGGGTATCTCTCTTCCAGAGCCACATCCACTTGTAAAATCCTGATAATGATGTAATTTCATGGGACCGCTCGATATATCCTTTACCAAATTTCTTAGAAATTTTCCATTCAACTAACTTGCCCTCATAATTTTCAATATACATTACCTTGATAATATCACTAATGTTTTCTCAACCATGTTTCCGAATTTTAAATCAACCTAAAAAATGATAACACCTATACAGACCCAATATTATCATATAAATATATTACACATTTAAAAAAATATTAATTACATTAAAAAAACAAATTCTTGAGAATCGTAATAGTTTATTTTCATTGGAAATATGGAAACACTAATAATGGTTCTATAGGTGAACTACATCATCTTCCATTATGATATTCACTACAAGAACCCTTATTATACATGTCCAAGATAATGTAGTTCCTCACAACCTATGGAATGGGATACTAATAATGGGTGATATTAGTTTCTCATTAAGGGTAAAATAAAGAAATATGTAAGCATAACAAGACCATAGGTGAATGATATCATGACCGCACATGTGAAAAAAATAGATTTAATGTCATATTTTAAACAACATCTATAATGGAGAAATAAAAAATATTGTTTTCACCATCACTTTTTCAAAAACTAACATTGAAAATGATAATAGGCTTATTTTTCAACAATAGTTAAATAAACAAAACAACATAAAAAATCCATCAAGATCTTGTTTTACACATCGGTTTTTTAAAAATTGACGTTGAAAACAACATATGTGACGGTTATTTGTCATCGTTTTAATAGTTAAACCGACACTGAATACCTAGTATTCTTTATTAAAATTATTTTTTGTTAGTTTCAATAAAAAATGGCATAGAAAGTTACCTTTTTTTAGAAAATTCAAAATATTACACATCCAAAATAATCAAAATCTGTTTAAAAAAACAATATATAATAATCAAACATCATTTATCATTGACTAAAAATCTATAAAAATTTACATGATTTTATATAGCCAATCAAAAAATTATCTACAAATTTGTAATATAAAGTAGAATTAAAAAACACATAACTAAAATTTAAAACATGATCAATGTTGGTTATTATTGAATCATTCATTTTATATCATCATTTTTAAATACCTATTATTAAAAAATAAATATTTTTTGGAAAATATGTTATTAGGAAAATGTGATATTATTCAGAGACATTAGAATATACTTACCTTAAATTATAAGAAGAAATAAAAAATTGTTCACAAACAAATATTGAAGACGATTAAGCTCAGTTTGGGGATAAGACATGTCATTATTGAATGTCAACAATAACATTTATTGATATGATTTTAAAAAATATATTTCTATGATAGAAAATATAAATTATATAACATAAAGAACCTTATCAAAATTAGTTGTCACCCCAATTGTGATTATCTTGTACTTGAATCATATAATTTTATAATCGCATTCAAAATGTCCTTATTGATGATTACAATGGGTTTAGAAAAATTCAACTTGAAAATAAAAATAAAAATATTTATATAAATAAAAAATTCAGAATAATATCTAATATAATAAATAATTACCTCTTCTTCGCCAAATTGGATTTCATTTTCTTTCTTTATTGAAATTTTTACTATGTTAGATGTTTTACTTGAACAACATATTTATAATTATGAACTAATAATCCATGTATAAACATTGATAATTAAACATAATGAGCTTATAAAAAAACATAACCATTTAATAAGGTGGAATTTTTTTACAATCTCTAATAAATAGAAAATCCAATATATGGTGGATTCATATGGGAATAATATATCGAACATCCCATTCCCACTATAATACAAAACGTTCAAAATTAATGAAATTATAATGATCATTAGTTCATAATTATGTTTTTGTTCTTATTTATCTATAAATGGAAATAAACAACACCCGATATCTGTATGTTATAATATCTCACATTTATATGCCACTCTATTAGCATTATTTACATGTTGAACATCCATGGAAATATATACTAGATCTATAAAACCATAAATGGTTGTTCTTTCATTTTGTACAAGAAGTATGTTTATATACTAATTTTAAAAATAAAATATAGCTAGTCAATTTAATCCATGATTAATTAATGAAATAAAAATTTAAATGAAAATTTACTTACATAGAAAAAAACTGAAAGACATTTAGGCTGAGCACTCCAAAATCAATGTAATGCATGATATCTTCTTTGAGTGTTCTCAAGGGATAATATATTCAGTATTTATCACACATCATCCAAAACTCAAACATATTATTCAATATGTATATGCTAAAGATAATATTTTTATCCAAAACTAAATATCGGATGTATCTACAGTTGATTTTTCTAGAACCTTTGGTTTTATTTCTAAAAATTCATTTTGTTTTAGATAATTATATATAAGTTAAATGTCAGAAAACAATTTAAGTAATTTTCAAACATATGTAGTTAATATTTAAAAAACTCATTCCTCGTATGAAATATAACGAAGAAGAATAATTCTATAAAGTACAAAATATGACCATGAAAATCCCCAACTCCAGTAATCTCCTCAATAAGAAATGATAGTAGATCATAGGATCAATAATATCATGTATTGATACAATAATAGGGCCCATATACATAGTATAGTGATGTAAATAATCCCACAAAAAAATGTATGAGTTCTAATGCAAATATATGTATATGAGGATCTCTAGAAAATAATTGACAGTATATGGTCTTCCCTGAGTGAGGAGTTTGTTGATCAATGTAGGTATATTGGGTATGGTAGTACCACTAGGAGGGCTGTAGATATTGTAAAACTAGTTGAGAAGGCTGAGAAGGCTGCACAACCAGTTGAGCATTCTTGGAAGGCTGCACAGAATATTACAATCCTAGAAATTGTTCTAACAAATCCTATTTCACAACTGCATGAATTTATCACCCATAAGAAATTTGAAATCATTTATTTCATCTTTTAAGGATTCTATTTTTTTCTCTTGATTGAATAATCTGATGAAAAAACTTTTTGAAAACTAACATCCACATGTAATACATAAACACATCTGGAGTTTTATTCCATTCCAAATGCAGTGGCTAAGATGTCCATCCTACCCTCAAGGATAAAAGGGTTATGTGTCTCTTTACCCGAATGTTCATCCTGATATGAAAATGAAACATTTATATTAGTGTTAATAATTTATAAACTAGAAAAAATCCTGAAAAATGAATAATATTTACATATAATTTTATCACCAACATATTTATCTTTCTATTTATGATACTTTTTATTTTTTATCCTTCTCACTCTTTTCCAATTTTCATGGTGAGTGGGGGAGAGAGAGGATTGAACTGGACTTCATCATAACCACTAGTGGAGTGATCTCTTTGAAGATCAAACATTCCCTCAATAATTTTATTCTCTAATAAATGATATCCTAAAAGCGATAACGACTACGGGTATACATTCATAAACACGAGATCTCAAAGGTATTTCCTAGAGGCATGTTATATGATAAGTAAAAATTTTCTAGAGGTCTCTTTCATCAGAAGCTGTTCCATTTTCTACTTTGATGGTTTCTTTGACTCAGTGCGACCTATTGACTTGTCTCCAACCCCATTTTCAAAATGATTTGACATACCCTACTTATTTACGGATCTCTTCCCTACATTACCCTAATTTTTCACATCATTCTCTCCTGAAAAACTATGGTGGAGTTTTTCCCTTCAAGGATATGTCATAGAAAGACAAGACCCCCAAGGGTGTGGTGAAAGAGTTGTGGACCTCTCAGGGTTCCCCATAGAGTATTTTCCTAGTATCCTTGCTTTAGGAAGATAAGTTCTTAGGTTTTATTCCATATTCATCGAGAAATTGTATATCATTCCTTGATAATTGGGTTGGGTTGTTCCGAAAAAGACCCTTTTCCCATTGATGTGAGGTTGGTAAAAAGGTGTTTTTGGCCCTGTCACTCAATAAGAACCGATGGAGGTGGGAAGGCCTGATCCATTTTTAAATATGTGTATCTCCATCTAGAAGACTAGGCTGGTCTTCTGGTAATGATCTCCTTGATTATTTTGAATTCAATTTGTTTATGGGTGCATGCCAAAAGAGATTTCTTTAATTATGATTCCATAAAGTTTCATTCCATTTTGGTTGTCATTATAGAGCCAATACAGAAAAAATGTAGACTCATCCCCTTCTCCAGGAGTTTGGGGTGCATTGGGTTCATGCATGGGTATCCCGTGAATAAAAATATTTTGATTTTTTGGAAGCTTAACCTTCATGTGGAGCTATTTATCCATATGGAACAATGTATTAATACCATGATTTTAGTGGGGGAATTGAGTTTTTCTTATCTCATTTTTACGCCAGTTGTGATATTCATTTAAGAGGTACTCTATGTATTTTCCTAGAGACCTTTAATTCAGAGGGATTTTATTCTTTTTCCTAGAGGTGACTTCAAAAATTTTGTGGATATTTCAGAGAGGAGTGGAATGTCAGAGATCTTTAATAGTGGAATGCAGGATTTCTAGAACATCCTAGGTTCTAAAGGTATTTTGGATATATTGTTTTCATATAAAATGTTTTCATAGAGAAATAATAACAAAGGGACTGAGCATATCTAGAGTCACCTTGATAGATTCCTAATAAAAAACCACAGCATAGATTACTATGGATATGTGTTGGTTAAAAATTTAATGTTTTTACTCTCAGACCCTAACCCACTAGTGGTGGATATCAAAATAACTATTCAAGGGAAGAGTTTTTTGTTTTATTCACCTAATTGGAAACAAGATGAAGGTTTCATTGGAACGACAATGTCTTTATGGAATGATAAAATGGAAGGGAGTTACTGGGTTGGACTTTACAATCGGCTAAGGTGACATAATAAGGACATACAAGAATGGTTGGTTAACAATAATGAGGAGGACATGGGTGTGGAATGATGAATGAGTAAATTGACATCATGGAGGATGATCTTCAATATAGTTGGGATGATATTTCTTTTTCCATGTTGGTTGATAAGAGTGTTGAAACGTCTGAAAAGTTATTGTAAAAGAAAAAGAGATGCAAACAAAGATCCTATATAAGTTTTCGTAAAGAGGCGGACAGGAACACATCCTTCATCCAGGACTACCTAATGGATATTAAAAGTATGAAAGATAATCTCAGTGTGGGGGATGGATCCTTCACATCGAATGTGGATGTGTTTGGAAAAATGGATCATGAACACATTGAGTAACTATTGGCAGGTCCATGTTCTACCGGGGATTCCTCTTATTTAGTGGAGTTAGAGGATGGATTTTTTGATTGCATCCCACAACTAATGAATAGATCTGATAACAACCATTTAATAGAGTTATCAGATGAGGAGGACATCAAGGAGACTATTTCCAAGATGTCAAATGATAGTTCCCTGTGACCAAATGGATTAATGGGGGCCTTATATTTATGCATGGTAAGTAGTCGGTGCTCATGTGGTGGATGACATTCATTATTGTTTTCATGGTGGATCCCTTCCTAAGAGAGCTTCTTCCTCGAGACTTATCCAAGTACCGAAGGATAAGGAACCCTCAAGTCTTAATCACTATTAGCCCATATTATTTAATGAATTCACCTATAAATTCAAATATAGTCTTATATATAGAATGCTGAATGGTTTCATTCCAATGTGGGTATCAAAACAACAATGTATAATTATTAAAGGAAAGCATACCCATGGGGTGATTGTGATTTCTTATAAGATGGTGTAGGATATTAACCATATATCTATGGGTTCTAATGTTTTTATTCAAGGTGAAATAGACAAATACTATAAAAAATTGAGTGATGATTCATCATTCATGCTTGGAGGAAACATGGTCATCATGAGTGGTTTTGTGACCTCTTTTTCAGGAGTTTATCTTCACCTTGTATCTTTATTTCCATTATGGGGAGAGGATTTTTGTTCCTCAGAATCATGTGTGGCGTCTATCAAGGTGATCATTTATCTCCTTCTTTATTTATTCTGGCATAATAGTCTCTGTCTAGGAATCTCCATAGTATCATATTGGAAGAAATAATTATATAATTCTATAATCACATGGGAAGTGTTATTTTCACCCACCTAATTTTTTTATATGACATAGTTATTTTTTTAATGGAAGGATAAGATAGCATTGTTGTTCATTGGAGTTCATGGTAACCTATGGGGGTTTGATTAGACAACATAATTATCCAAGGAAGATCCATGTTTTCATCTCAAATAAGTATTCTGTCATGCAATGTTGGAAAATTAAAAATATTATGGGGTTGATATAGGTTCATTTCCCAGTGACCCATCGTTGGACCCCTCATTCCATTGGCTGTATCAAGAAGATCTACTTTGATGTTATCATCAATAGGATGCTAGGAAGAATCCATTACTATATAAAAAAGATCATGAATTTTGGTGGACATACAGTGTTGATTAACAATGTGTTAACATTCATACTCATTGATATTATTTCAACATTTTTACCATCCAAGGGACAATTGATAGAATTGGGAAGGTTATGACAACATTCCTATGGGATGATAATCTTATACAACACTACTACTGGGCCTCCTAGAAATGCAAGGCCATGCTAGATGATAAAGGCAGTGTGGGAATACAAGACATCATAGGGACCATGCAAGGCATGCAAGCCTGGATGGCATGGGATATCATTGAAGGTGATTTTTTGTGGTCTTCCTTATTTAGATCCTGAAACAATAATCAATGGGAGGGCAGAGAATCCCACTTAGGATGACCCTCTCACTTGGCATGGTTTTTTTCACATTTTGGATGAGTTACAGGGTTCTTCTCGGTGCGTTTTGGGGATGTGTGATATCAACTTTGTAACAACCCGATATTTTATGATAAGTATTCTTGTTAATTTATTGGATGTCATGTGTTATATGATACAACAAGATTTTCTTGTGCTATACTCCACAATGTATTTTCTTGAAGTATACGCAACACTATTCTTAGATGGTGTTACACACAATTTCATGTTTTTTTATAATAATCATTCTACGAAACATTGAGTGTATATATATATATATTCAATGTATAAA
The DNA here is from genome assembly GCA_963277665.1 of Viscum album. Taxonomy (NCBI): domain Eukaryota; kingdom Viridiplantae; phylum Streptophyta; class Magnoliopsida; order Santalales; family Viscaceae; genus Viscum; species Viscum album. The sequence goes on along the minus strand of OY728123.1, from coordinate 1,037,404,260 downwards.
TAAAATATGGTTGGATTATGTTATACAAAACAACGATGGATTCTTACACAACACGCAACCCTGACTTGGCTTTCATTACACGCAATCGTGACTTTCCTTGATAGCGCGTGTTGTACGCAATATTAGGTTATTCTAAACAAGGATATATGGTTATAATATTATTTCGAACTAGCCGTTATGAATAGAATTAACTAACTTTTTAATTTTATAACATTATTATTTCATCTTACACATTTTCTAGAACATGGTATTTGAACAAAATAAATGTTTTAGGTAAAATAAGTATTTTTAAAAAAATGCAGTTTTGCCGCCTTTTAATGGAGCACCAACATTAAATCTAGTTTTTGACACGTTTATCAGTTCAATTTTACAAAATAAACAACTTATTTTGAATTAGGATATAAAAGTTTACATTGTATAAAGTTTTGATATTTTTCTGATAACTTTCATATTATAATGAATAGCAAAAACACGCTATATTTTAATTAAAACAACTTTTTCTATCATAATAATTTATATGGTTAAATTATAATATTGAATGGTTTTAAAGTATAAATAGAATATATTTTTACCATTTAATATAATTTATGTCATTACCATTGATTTTACCTTGATTTCATAGGTTAAATCAATTCAATCTTTTGCAATGTTTTATACAAAAACCCAATTTCTTTCGACAACGAGATTAATTTTAATTTAATTTATGCAACTTTTGTGTATTGAATTCGGAAAAATGGATTCCATATTTGGAATCAGTGGGTCCAAATTATGTTAATAATCTACTTTTTATTTTTTTGGGCATTATGAATAGTAACTACAGTAAATTTTATTTACCATAGTTAAAGGTATATCGGGTAATTATGGATAAATTTAAGATTATAAAATTACCCTAACACCAGAAGAAATCCTATTAGATGACTAAAAGTCGACCCATATCACCTAAGGGTCAGATTAGATTAATTTAATAGACTTTTTTCCCTAAAAATAATTTAATTATTATTAAAACCAATGAAAGTGACAACATCTCACTTTCTTAAATCTTATAAGTATAATAATTTTAGTTTAGTGATAAACTTAATGAAACATAGGATATAAATAGTCTCCTAAAAGATAATAAATTTATATACATCATATAAATTTATTTTTAATTTTTAAGGATTATATTATTATCATTAAAGGTGACATAATAGTGATGTTGAAATTATTTTATTATGAGAAATATCAAATAAATGGTTTTAAAAATATTAATATAAATATTATATGAACTATTTAATGTGCCCCACTAATTTTATAGATAAATATTACATGTTATGAATCTATTAAATCTTTTAGTTCGAACATATCTTCTGTATATTGTTTATTTAAATTCAAATAAATGAATATTGTCAAAATTGTCACTATTGTTATTTTATAAAAATAACATATTATAAAATGGTTTAAAAATCAAAAAAATATTTAAAAATTATAAATTTAAATTTATATGGTCCAAAATTTCCTTAAGTGTCAAAATATGTAAAATTCACAACAAATATGTAATTATTGATAATAATTTAAAATTTAGAATATTATTACCACAAATAAAATTAAATTGATATATAATGATAAATCAAGTCGATAATGTTTAAAATAGATTCCTAACATGTCTAAATCTAATTTTTTGATGAAATTACAACCCTATTTCATCTAATAATTGGCTATGAGTCATTTTGGATGTTTTTGTGTGGGTTGGGATTTAATATAAACTAATATTTCTTATATTTCCAAAGGTGCCCCTCTCCTCCCTTATAAAAGGGCATATCCTCCCTCTCTTCCTCACACCATTTTGAGCCTTCAAGATCGGAAAACGCCTACCAATTTATCTTCTCCACTTCCCTAGAAACATCCTAGAGGTTTTTGTCTTCTTAAAACACGATATTTAGTGCCCAAAGAGGAGGTTAAGAAGAGGCGCATCAAAGAAGAGGTAATATCTGTTACCGATTCTTTCAACATTATTTCTTCTTCTACTTCTTCTCCTATAGTTGATTCATAATGAAGTAATAAAATCAGTATCACTCATATAATGATATGTTATTATAAATATGGAACAACTATATTTCACCTTCTATCCATCCTATGGAAAACTAAATCACCGCGCGTGCGTGCGTACGAAATACCGTCTCCACGCCATGGTGTAATCTGTTTATCCAACACCACCTTACATGGATGGGTATAATGGTGTAAAGAATAACTATAAATAGTTATTATAACATCATACTGATTCTGATATATTGTATCATCCACTCCAATTCAATTCAATAATTATGGGATTGATATCATCGCTCGTGCGTACGTACGGACTACCGTCTCCACAACGCGATGAGATTCATTCTCCATGTAAACTATTCATGAATGATTATAATGTATATATAATGAATAATTATGAAATATATGAAATAATAATGATACTAGATTTATGTATATATATATGTATTTCATCTAGTTAATTCCAATCAATTCAATAAGGAAATGAAAACAGCGTTCATGTGTACGTACGGCCTATCGTCTCCATGAACGGTGTATTTCATACCATTTATCGATCTATCATATATATATATGTATATGATGAATATATATTATATATAAATCATGTTTTATATTCTGTAATTAAGTAATCATGATCTATGTTATCAAATTAATAATTACAAGTCAAAACACGGACGACACATGAAATGATTTTACCCAAAACGCTCATTAACATGGAATTTACAAAATAATAGGTAATATAAATTCATAAGTGAAACATATGTGATATCATAACAATTAATATGATTCTGTAATAAGTAAATGAAATTATTTAAATCATTATACAGGAGGTTCAGATACATATGAAGCATATCAGACATAAGGTAAGGGATAACCTTTCAAATCTCGTTCTTATCTGAGATTGTTTATTCGTATGTATTTGATGGAGTTATTGTTATCATCCAAGCCCATGTTTTATAATAGTGTTTTTATGTATGTTTAATTTCCTTTTTAACCATTTTTTCCTTTTACTACATGGTATGTAAGGAATCTTTCTTTTTTTTATTTTACAAGGTATTTTTTGACTTTTCTGACAAAAGTACGAGAAGAATGTTTTTTCAACTAATACGGCGTGAATGGATTTTTTCGGTTTAATAACACCTTATTTTCATGAAGCTTTATCTACAATATTTAATGACTATTTTCAAAAAAATCCTTTTCTTTAAAAATTTCATGGCATTTTGTGAAAATAAAATGATTATCAAGAAGAAAGGATATTTTCCTCATGAATTCATTTCAAGTGTTTTATCAAAACCATTTTCCTTATAAGATTGAATTATTTCATACGTGTATGTTTCAAGTATAATTTATCTATGATTTATATGGTTTCAGTTTTATTATGATGAAATGATATCCATTTTTTTGTATGGATTATGTTATGATGGGATGATGTTTATGAAACCCATTTTATTCTTTGGGTTATGATGAATGATTTATGTTTATTTTGTGGCACAAGTAAGAATGATTTAAATATGAGATGGGTGGGACCTATGTCTCCCTCCAATGCATTGGGTAAAGATTTATATCTCATGAGATAGACATGGCTGGAATGGTATGTTAATCCAGTTCAGTGATACAGGACTGGAACAAGGAGTGAACTCGATTCAGAAAGGGGCTTTGTCCACTAAGATGGTCTTGGCAGCAATGGCTTGGCTACTATGGATACCATAACAAGTGATGACTGGTTGCCATAATTAAATGATTTATTCCCATTCTATTTTATCAATATTGATGTTCCATTATGATACATGCCTTATGTACTTCCAAAATTTATGTCTTTTCTCAAGATTTTGATTTTTATATATTATGTTCATGTTTTTAAGTTCAAATGTATATGGTTTGTTTTATTTTCTCCATGCATACCCTTACTGAGAATTTTAGCTCACCCTTTATATGTTTTCTTTTCCCTAGGATTTCAAGAATGGTTTTAGGTAAGAAAACCAAAATGGGATGATCTTTATGGGAGATGTTGAAGATCTTTCACCATGATTAGAAGATTACGTTCCATGTTTCCAAAGACACTAAACTATTACGGTCCATTGGTGCCTATTTTTTTATGTATTAAGTATTCTAAAAAAGTAATGTAATGTCAATGTACGTCAAGCTTCGGGTCTCTATAGTTCTTATCAGAGGGAGGTTTAGATAAACTTTGGAAACTAGGACGCGGAAACATTAGTGAGATCCCTACAGATATTTCTATGGTATGTCTAGGGATGTCCCTATAGATAAGTATACATATAGGTTATAGTCCTATATCTACGGTAACAATCTTAGAATTTAGCCTAAGATGGTAGATATTGACAGTACTCCCCCTTTATTATGTTGTTTTCCCTAGTATGATTTTTTCCTCTCACAGTATTCTTTTTGGGTTTTAGAAAATGGATGTAAATAAGAAGATTCACGATAATGGAGGATATGATGGAAAATGGAATAATATTCTTCATGAGAAAACAAATGAAAAGGGACTTGGAATTCCAAACATCATTATTATTCCTAATCAGCAATATCATAATATGATCAATAATCTCAACTATGGTAAGATTCCCAACTCAGATAATAAGAGAGAGATAGTGTTTCATGATGATCATAGAGGAAGGAAAGTTCAAGTTCCCCCATGTAAGTCATGTGGGAAGAGGCATCATGGAGATTATTTCAACGGAACTGGAAGATGATTTGGGTGTGGAAAAGAAGGACACAAATCCAGTAAGTGAAAAGGAAAAGGTTCAGTTAACAGCATGGATAAGGATAATGGTATTGCTATGACATCAAAAATGATTAGATGTTTTAAATGTGGAATGTATGTGCATTATGAAAACCAATGCCCTAAGGGAAAATATCATGAATAGAATCAGAATGGTCATTTGAGTAGTATTAATGTGGATGATGATGAAGAGACTAGAAATGAAATATGAGATGAAAGAAATGATGAAGCTCAGCTAGTGGTTTAAGAAGTTAGTGGAATTATTGTATGTTTATCAAGAGTAATGTATGGTACTATGGAATAAAGAATCATCTAAGGAATGTTACACTATTGTTTTTCATAAAGTATTTGAATGTATATGCTGAATGGTACTGGTAACCATGAATGGTTATTCATATATTTTTGGAAAGAATATGATATGCGCATAATGATGGGATAAGGATAAAATAATCTGTTTGATAGTATTCATGAGCTCATGGCTGATAAAAGGACAAAGTGATATTGTGATTGGAGTATATAGATTTTATTTGGGATTTTGGTATGTGGAAAGAGTAAACTTTTGATAGAATTTATGTTTTCGCTATATTTCTATGGTAATTCATGTTTCCAAAGAATACATGATTATGGTATTCACATGTTTGTAATGTGACCAAAAACATATATCTTATGATATATGGGGGACAAATGAAGGAATTCACATGCTCGGTTGATGAAATTTCTAATAATCAGACAGAAGTATTTTGGATAAGCCTAATGGTTTGAATGGACATCATATAGTATTGGATATGGAAATAACATTTTATTTCTGAAATGTTATGATAGTATAGTTTTAGAAAAAGGATAACCTGCAGGACGGACGACAACCCATCGCGTCAGACAAGGCTGTGGGAATTGAACCCACAACTGATGTGCGACTGGCGTTTATCGCCTACCACTGGCCTACAGGATGTCCCTGGTTAGTAGAAATTAGGTTTATTTTATTAAGCAGTATGATATATGAAGTATAAGTTCATTTTTGGAATCGTATATGATTAACCTCACCATATATGGACTTATGTATTTTTGATAAATTTTTCTAACATTTTGTTTGAAACAGATGGAATGACCCATCATTCTATCACATGACCTGTTAACACTTCATGAATAACAAATTCAACTTCATTTCTTTAAGAGATGAAGTGGAAATTGTTCAAAGCAAAAACAACAGGGAGATTGTACCAAAATCAAGAAAATATTTCTTCTAATTCAAAATTTTCAACTTTAGGAAAATGATATTGAAAACCAAAAATGTTGTCCAAGTGGTCTTATATCTAATGAATCAGATGGTACCTTAGATCAACCCAAATTTATGGCTTTGTGATTGATGGATTTTTCATAGCCATGTCCTCTACCACTCTCCATAAGAACTTGATGGTTATATTTTTCTTCCATATCCATATTTTTACCTATGTTCTCCTATGTGGAAACCCAGTGATTTGTTAATTTGGGTAATCGTTACATTTCATACATTAGTTTTTAAAGTTAAGTTTTTTTATTTCATTTTACGATGAGTGTTGAAATTAAAGAAACTTTCTAGTAGAAAACCATATATAACCCCGACGAATTTCGAGGGCGAAATTCAATTTAAGGGGGTAGAATGTAACAACCCGATATTTTATGATAAGTATTCTTTTAAATTTCTTTGATGTCATGTTTTTTATGTTGCAACAAGATTATCTTGTGCTATATGCCACACAGTATTAGCTTGAAGTATACGCAACACTATTCTTAGAATGCATTACACCCAATTTCAAGTTCATTTTACAATAGTCATTCTACTTAACATTGAGTGTATATATATATATATATATATATATATTCAATTTATAAATGAAATATGGTTGGATTCTGTTATACGAAACAATGAAGAATTCTTTCACAACACGTAACCCTGACTTGTCTTGCATTACACACAATTGCAACTTTCCCCGATAACGTGTGTTGTACGCAATATCAGGTTTCACTAAACAATGATATATGGTTATAATATTATTATGAACTAGACTTTATGAATATTATTAACTATAATTCGAATTTTATAACATTATTATTTCAACTTACACATTTTCTAGAATATGGTATGTGAACAAAATAAAATTTTCGGGTAAAATAAGTATTTTTTAAAAAATGCAGTTTTGCCGCCTTTTAATGGAGAACCCACATTAAATCTATTTTTTGACATATTTATAAGTTAAATTTTACAAAATTAACTTCCTATTTTGAATCAGGATATAAAAATTTACATTGGATAAAGTTTTGATATTTTTCTGAAAACTTTCATATTTTAATGAATAGTAAAAACATGCTATATTTTAATTAAAAACAACTTTTTTCATCATAATAATTTATATGGTTAAATTATAATATTGATTGGTTTTAAAGTATAAATAGAATATATTTTTACAATTTAATATAATTTATGTCATTATCATTGATTTTACCTTGAATATGTAGGTTAAATCAATTCAATCTTTTGCAATGTTTTAAACAAAAACCCGTTTTATTTCGACAATGGGATTAATTTTAATTGAATTTCTGAAACTATTTTCTATTGAATTTGTAAAAATGGATTCCATATTTAGAATCAGTTGGTCAAAATTATGTTAATAAGCTACTTTTTATTTTTTTGGGCATTATGAATAGTAACTAAGGTAAATTTTATTTACCATAGTTAAAGGTAAATCGGGTAATTAAGGGTAAATATAAGATTATAAAATTACCCTAACACCTGCCAAAATCCTATTGGATGACTAAAAGTCTACCCATATAACCTAATGGTTGTATTAGATTCATTTAATGGACTTTTTTCCATGGAAATAATTTAATTATTATTAAAACCAAAGAAAGTGACAACATGTCACTTTCTTAAATCTTATAAGTATAATAATTTTAGTTCAGTGATAAACTTCATGAAACATCAGATATAAATAGTGTCCAGAAATTTAATTAAATTATCTACATCATATGAATTTATTTATAATTTTTAGGTATTAAATAATTATCATTAAAGGTGAGATAATAGTGATGTTGAAATTATTTTATTAAGAGAAATATCAAATCAATGGTATTAAAAATATTAAAATAAATATTATATGAACTATTTAATGTTCTCCAAAATTTTATAGATAAATATGAAATGTTATGAATCTTTGTAATCTTTTATTTCGAAAATATCTTCTATATATTGTTTATTTAAATTCAAATAAATTAATTGTGTCAAAATTGACACTATTGTTATTTTTAAAAAATAACATATTATATAATTGTTTAAAAATCACAAAAATATTTAAAAATTATAAATTTAAATTTATATGGTATAAATTGTCATAAAGTGTAAAATTATGGAATATTAACAACACATATGTAATTATTTAAAATAATTTAAAATTTATAATATTATTACCACAAATAAAATAAAATTGATAAATAAGGATAAATCAAGTTGATAATGTTTAAAATTGATTCCTAAGATGTCTGAATTTTATTGGTTGATGAAGTTAAAACCCTATATCATCTAAAATTCGTATATGAGTCATTTTGGAAGGTTTTAAATGGGGTTGTGATTTAATATAAACAAATATTTCTTATATTTCCAAAGGTGCCCCTCTCCTCCCATATAAAAGGGCATCTCCTCCCTCTCTTCCTCACACCATTTTGAGCCTTCAAACTCGGCCAAACCCTTCAATTTCCTCTACTACACTTCCCTAGAAACATCTTAGAGGTTCTGGTCTTCTTAAATGACCATATTTATTTCCCAAAGAGGAGGTTAAAAAGAGGCGCTTCAAAGAAGAGGTAATGTCCGTTATCGATTCTTTCAACTTTATTTCTTCTTATAATTATTCTTTAGTTATTTCATTATGAAGTAATAAAATAAGTATCAATAATATAATTATATGTTATTATAAATATGAAACAACTCTATTTCACCTTTTATCCATCCTACGGAAAATGAAATCACCACGCGTGCGTAGATACGGAATACCGTCTCCACACCATGGTGTAGTCTGTTTTTCCAACACCACCTTACTTGGATGGGTATAATGACGAAAAGAATAAATATACATAGTTATTATAACATCATACTGATTCTGATATATTGTGTCATCCTCTCCAATTCAATTCAATAATTATGGGATTGATATCATCGCTCGTGCGTACGTACGGACTACCGTCTCCACGACGCGATGAGATTCATTATCCATGTTAACTATTAATGAATGATTATAAAGTATATATAATGAATAATTATGAAATATATGACATAATAATGATACTGTATTTATGTATATATATATATTTCATCTAATTAATTCCATTCAATTCAATAAGGAAACAAAAACAGCGTTCATGTGTATATACGGCCTACCGTCTCCATGAACGGTGTATTTCATTCCATTTATCGATCTATCATATATATATGTATATAATGAATATATATTATATCTAAATAATGATTTATATTCTGGAATTAATTAATCATTATCTAAGTATTCATATGAATAATTACAAGTCAAAACACCGACGACACATGAAATGATTTTACCCAAAACGCTCTTTAGCATGGAATTTACAAAAGAACGGGTAATATAAAGTCATAAGTGAACCATATGTGATATCATAACAATAAATATGATTCTGTAATAAGTCAATGACATTATTTAAATCATTATACATGAGGTTCGGATACATATGAAGCATATCAGACATAAGGTAAGGGATAACCTTTCCAATCTCGTTCTTATCCGAGATTGTTTATTCTTAAGTATTTGCTGGGGTTATTGTTATAATACAAGTCCATGTTTTCTAAAAGCGTTTATATCTATTTTTAATTTCCCTTTTAACCATTTTTTCTTTTACTACATGGTATGTAAGGAATCATTCCATTTTTTACGTTACGAGGTACTTTTGGACTTTTCCGAAAAAAGTATGAGGAGAATGTTTTTTTACTTATACGGCGTGAACGGATTTTTGCGGTATCATAACACCTTATTTTCATGAAGCTTACTCAACAAGATTTAATGACTATTTTCAACAAAATCCTTTTCTTTAAAAATTTCGTGGAATTTTGTGAAAATAAAATGATTATCAAGAAGAAAGGATATTTTCCTCAAGAATTCATTTCAAGTGTTTTATCAAAACCATTTTCCATATAAGATGGAATTATTTTATATGTGTATGTTTCAAGTATAATTTGTCTATGATTTATAAGGTTTCACTTTTCTTATGATGAAATGATATGCATTTTTTTGTATGGATTATGTTATGATGGGATGATGTTTATGAAACCCATTTTATTCATTGGGTTATGATGAATGTTTTTTGTTTATTGTGTGGCACAAGTAAGAATGATTTCCATATGAGATGGGTGGGAGCTATGTCTCCCTCCAATGAATTGGGTAAAGAATTATATCTCATGAGATAGACATGGCTGGAATGGTATGTTAATCCAGTTCAGTGATACAGGACTGAAACAAGGAGTGAACTCGATTCAGAAATGGACTTTGTCCACTAAGATGGTCTTGGTAGCAATGGCTTGGCTACTATGGAAATCATAACAAGTGCAGAATGATTGCCATAATTACATGATTTATTCCCATTCTATTTTATCATGATTGATGTTCCATTATGATACATGCCTTATTTACTTCCAAGATTTATGTCTTTTCTCAAGATTTTGATTTTTAAACATTATGTTCATGTTTTTAAGTTCAAATGTATATGGTTTGTTTTATTTTCTCCATTTTTACCCTTACTGAGCATTTGAGCTCACCCTTTATATGTTTTCTTATCTCCAGGATTTCAAGAACGGTTTTAGGTATGAAAACCAAAATGGGATGATCTTTAATGGAGATGTTGAAGATCTTTCACCATGATTAGAAGAATAATTTCCATGTTTCCAAAGACACTAAACTATTACGGTCCTTTGGTGTCTTTTTTTTTATGTATTAAGTATTCCGCAAAAGTAATGTAATGTCAATGTATGTCAAGCTTCGGGTCTCTAAAGTTGGTATCAGAGGGAGGTTTAGTTAAACATTGGAAACTAGGATGCGAAAACATTAGTGAGATCCCTAGAGATATTTCTAAGGTATGTCTAGGGATGTCCCTATGGATAAGTATGCGTATAGGTTATAGTCCTATAACTACGGTAACGATCTTAGAATTTAACCTAAAATGTTATATATTGATGTTTCTCCCCATTTATTATGTTGTTTTCCCTAGTAATATTTTTTCCTCTCACAGTATTCTTTTTGGGTTTTAGAAAATGGCTGGAAACAGGAAGATTCACGATAATGGAGGATATGATGGAAAATGGAATAATATTCTTCATGAGAAAACAAATGAAAAGGGATTTGGAAGTCCAAACATCGTTATTATGCCTAATCAGCAATCTCATAATATGATCAATAATCCCAACTTTGGTAAGTTTCCCGACTCAGATAATAAGAGAAAGATAGTGTTTCATGATGATCATAGAGGAAAGAATGTTCAATTTCCCTCATGTAAGTCATGTGGAAAGAGGCATCAGGGAGATTGTTTCAAGGGAACTGGAAGATGCTTTGGGTGTGGAAAAGAAGGACACAATTCCAGCAATTACAAAGGAAAAGGTTCAGTTAACAGCATGGATAAGGATAATGGTATTGCTATGACATCAAAAATGATTAGATGTTTTAAATGTGGAATGTATGTGCATTATGAAAACCAATGCCCTAAGGGAAAATCTCATGAATAGAATCAGCATGGTCATATGGGTAGTATTTATGTGGATGACGATGAAGAGACTACAAATGAAATATGAGATGAAATAAATGATGAAGCTGAGCTAGTGGTTTAAGATGTTAGTGGAATGATTGTATGTTTATCAAGAATAATGTATGGTACTATAGAATAAAGAATCATCTAAGGATTGTTACAAAATTGTTTTTCCTAAAGTATTTGAATTTATATGTTGAATGGTACTGGTAAACATGAAAGGTTATTCATATTTTTTTGGAAAAAAGATGATATGCCCATAATTACGAGATAAGGAAAAAATAATATGCTTGATAGTATTCATGAGCTCATGGCTGATAAAAGGACAAAGTGATATCGTGATTGGAGTATATAGATTTTATTTGGGATTTTGGTATGTTTAAAGAGTAAACTTTTGATAGAATTTATGTTATCGCTATGTTTCTATGGTAATTCATGTTCCAAAGAATACATTAGTAATGTATTCACATGTTTGCAATGTGACCAAAATGATATATCTTATGATATATGGGGAAAAAATGAAGGAATTCACACGCTCGGTAGATGAAATTTATAATAATCAGAGAGAAGTATTTTGGATAAGCCTAATGGTTTCAATGGACATCATATAGTATTGGATAAGAAAATCACATTTTATTTCTTAAATGTTATGATAGAATAGTTTTAGAAAAAGGATAACCTGCAGGACGGACGACAACCCATCGCGCCGGACAATGCTGTGGGAATCGAACCCACAACCGATGTGCGACTGGCCTTTATTTCCTAACACTGGCCTACAGGATGTCCCTGGTTAGTAGAAATTAGTTTTATATTATTAAACGGTATGATATATGAAGTATAAGTTCATTTTTGGAAACAAGTCTCCTTCAGAGTGGAGTAATTCTTGATGAATACTTTCCTCAATTCATGGTTAAATGGAATGGATTATAATGGCATGGAGCTCAAGTTATAGATTACTATTTTCACTATTGTTTGTTGGACAATTTGTGGTGAATCTAACCAGGATAGACTGGGGAAAATTCTCTCTCTTGCCATTATGAAGATGAGGTTGCAGTCACTGTTTGGGGATTAGGGATCCCTTATTAAAGGGGGTAAAATTTTGATCTCCTGATTTTGTTTTCTGAAGATGAATTTCGTGGTTGACATTTCAACGTAGAGATTGATTAAGTGGTAGATTCCTATAAATGTCTTAATGATAAATGTTGATGGATCCTACTTGAATGGCTAAATGAGAGGTGGGGGATTCATAGAGGATTAGTGGTTTCTGATTTATTGGGATTCATTTCATTTTATGTCATGGTATTTTAATTGGTGGCATAAATTAGGGAACTCCATTCTCCTCTTAGGTTTTGTAAAGGGTTTGTCCTCTAGTTGATGTACGTCGAGTTGGAATCTGAATTTTTGGTCAAACTTATTCAGGGGAAATGCAGCATTCCAGGGGACTTACATTACCACTATAGAAGATTCTTGTTGGAAACTAATAGAGGCTAGCTGGTAAGGCATATTTGGAGAGAAGCATGCTTTTTATCTGATGCCCTTGCTCGTATGGGAAATCTGAATTAAACACTCATAAATCATTGTTAGTTTGGGATCTCTTCTATTGGAATGTAAATGTTTTTTTCAATGGGATTCTTTGGGACTTCACCATTTTCATCTTTTATGAGGATTTTGAGGTATTTTCATGGGTATTTCAACAATATTATTATAAAAAAACTTGAATTTTAGTAAATATAATTATCATATAATAAGGCTTATTCATGTTGGTTGGAAAAAAATTTCATCCATGTTTCTGCATCTAAAAACAAATACTTGACGAATAGGTTTTATTTTTATTTGATTACAAAAACATAAATTATTTTCAACATATTTTTAAAATCTCTCAATCTAACCGCCACCAAAGTAAGACATCATATCTTAGTATCAATTGTTTCATAAAAAATAAATGTAATGTGTAATTTAATTAAATAAAAAGTAGTCATTTAAAGTATATCATATTCATAAAATACAAAAACAATCAATTGAAAATTTATAACTTTAAATCCTCCCAATGCTGATCTTTATCCATATTTTCGATGGCCATCCAATCAGTAAATTATTTGGTGACTATAATGGAAATGAATGGAGATATAGGTGATAAATTGTGTTGCATTTGGTATGGTTTCATTATTATTATCGTTAAAATTAGTATTAAATCACTCATCTCCATGATCAATTGAATTTTTTGTGGAACATGTAATTCAACGTTTACTAACTCCAAATATTGATTACGTAATAGTAGAATTAGAGGATTCCACCACTATGGTATCATCCGTAGTCTTGGAATTATTATTTGTAAATTAACTGTTTTTTATAAAATAATTATATTAATGTGTATTTAATAATATGAAATATTAAAAAACCTAGATACATGTTACATTATCTCTATATCAGTATCCGTCATTGAAACAAGCAATTATAATTAAATTTTTGTAGACCTGCATTTTATTAGAAAATTTAATAATTAGAAAATAGGAAAACGAAAATATGAATATAAACAAAATACACACATGTGTCAGTTAAATAAAAAATAATGATTTTAGGATTCTAAACCCAAAACAAATATATGAGGAAAACTATTAATTATAAACATTACTTTTAAATTTACAGAAACATTTATAAATATAATTGTGAATATTTATTAAATTATACTATTTATACATATGTAAAATTTAAAAAAGAAAAATAATGTAAATAATTAATAGATTAATTAGGAGACTATATTATTGTTTTACCATATCCCTTCTAAATGATCATTTCATACTATATGCTCTATGTCTGCATTATAATAATTGCTATCTAAATATTTTTTCTTAGAAGAAGAAGCATCATATAAATAAATAAAATAATAATGATCATCATCAGCCAAATGGATTCTTTTCCCCTGAAAAAAATAGAGCAATGATCATTAGATGGATCACTGACATAAAATATTTGTTTTTTATGTGTGGCCAAGATAAATAGTTCCTCATTGAAAATAAGTTTTTATAAATCAACCAGTTTAAACCCATATTCATCGTGTTCCACACCCCTTTTAATTACAACGAAATTGAAAATAAACATTGTAAATATAAATTTAATATAATCCCTTTTCTATATTTTTTCTTGAACTCAAAAATAGGGCATTGATTTAGAAATTTGTATTTTATCATTGGCACTCGAAAAATGTAGTGCTTCTATGAAGTCCATCACACCAACATTATAAACGGTACTCTTATAATCTACATTTTATTTAAAATCACAACTAAATAATGAATAAAACATATTTCATATTTATTAATATTTGTGAATTAAATATTAATTTTACTTTAATGGGGTTGCTATGTTCGATAGCATACCCGATATGCAACAATGGGTTTATTTTAAATCATAAGTTGCACACTAATAATATAATTTTATTTTAAATGGTAGTTAACTCCTAGCCGTTGTATTAGTGAGAATGAAAAAAAACTAACAGAAATATTATTATACATGTTTTTTAAATGTATTTACAGTTATCCAATAAAAATTTTAGAGGCTTAAAATTTGAATGAATCAAATTTTAGGCATAATTTACATTAAAAGGTCGACTTACCGCCTTTTAATGGAGAACCATCATTAAATATAGTCTTGGTCACTTTAATACATTCTATTTTTCCAAATAAAATCCTTCTTCAGAATGGGGACATCAATATTTACTTTTTGTAAATTTCGGGAATTTTTCCGATAAAGTTCAATTTTTAATAAATAGTTAAAAATATTGTATTTTAATTCAAAACTGCGTTTTAATATAATTTATTTATATGGAAATATTATCTTTTTAATTTATTTTAATGTGTAATTATAATATATTTTTATCATTTAATCCAATTTTGTTCATTGGAATTAATTTCACATTTTAATTAAAAATAAACAAGTGGAAATCTTTTGACAATTATTGTTTTTAAAAAACACACTATTTGATTTCACAACATGAATTAATTTTAAATTAATTAATGGAAATTAAATGCTTTTAATTTGGTAAAATATACATCATTGTTGAATTCTTAATATCAAATATAGCTTAGTCAGATGTTTTTTTATTTTTCTGAAAAGCATTAATTTTTGATGAATTGTGAAACCACTTACTAGTAGTTAAAAAACCGACTTTTTCAGTTAAATGAAATTTTACCACTTCATTGATTTGAATTTCAAAAATTAGACATACATGGTTCTTATTAGTAAGTAAAATGTGGTTTAATAAGAAGAAAATGATTTTTGTGAATAGTAACTATTGACTTTTATTTACCGCTGTTAAAGGTAAATATGGTAATTAAAGGTAAAAAGAATATTGTAATAATTAAAAATTACCTTAACCCATCTTCTATATTGATTGGATGAGTCAAGACCAAACATGGACATCCTTGGGTCGATTTTGGGACACCATGGAGCCACTTATTAATGATAATGACACTATAGATTAATTAATTTAAAGTAAAGGCAAAAATCAAATAACAAAAAATATTTTAGTAAATTAATTTTTAAAAAGAGTTATATAAATTATCCTTTCAACTATAAATATTCATTGTAAAGCTGAAAATATTTTCTACATCATTGAATTTATTTAATAATTTTTATACATCAAATAAATTAAATTATTTATGACACAATAATGATGCAGTATTTACCTCATTAATAAATCATTTAAATAAATAAAATTATAAATATTAAAATAACATATAAAACTTGTCCAATTATTATTGGATAATTTTATTTCAACCATGAGTCATATTATCTTTGAATTTAATTATTTTCAGACCTTTATAAACCAAATACCTATATATTATAAAATATTATTTTCACACTTTCCTAAAGAGCCCCTCCTCCCGCTTATAAACAAAGACCACATTTAACAAATTCGTCACAACTGTCCAGCTTTTTGGATCATCCAACCTCTGCTCAAGTATTCTACCTACATACCTATATTCTTCCTAGAAGAATTACCTTAGGAATTAGGAACTTATAGATGTTAGTTTGGTTCAAACCATAGGAAGTTACCCAAATTAAAGGTAATGGTTTCTCTTAAATTGTTATCTTTTATATTAAATCTCCAACCCCTAAACTATTTTTATTACTTTATTTTGTAACAAAAAATGTATCATAAATATATTAGGATGTAGTTATGAGAAGTATTCTAACTACACATACACACACCTCTATCTAATTGATGAAGAACATAATGTTTATGTGGATGGAAAACTAACGCCTCACGAAATGATGATTATTCAAATATCTCCAACCGCCTCTCATGGTAGCCTTTATGATGAAACTGTATTTATATATGATATATATTATTTCTATGTTTTCTTTATACTTCTTTATTAGTTTTTATAACATACCTTTATGGATTTCATTATGTGTAAACATGATAATAGCATTTGAGGAAGTGCGGACTACCGCCCCCTCAAAGTGATATGACTCGTTAATTCCATATGTGGGACATATAAAGGATGGATTTAATGATATTATATATGATATTATATATGAAATTATAATGGAATTATAATATACCTATGTATCATTATGTTTTAATTACACTAAAATAAGAAATATAATTAGAAGTATCATTAATGCCTACGTATGACTTAGTGTCTCCATGAATGGTGCATTTCATTTGTTACCTCCAAATGATATGTACTGATATAAATAAATAAATATATATATATATACTGGATATATATGATATATATGACATCTAAACAATGAATGTAATTCTGGATATAATGGACTATTGATCACATGGACAACTTGTAATTATAATGGGTTCATTTTTTACTCAAGTACCCAATATCGACAAAATGAATGTTATTAACATAAATGATTACATAATGTTTATAACATTTTAATATGTGATATAAAAGGAATTATAAACATGAAAACGGTTCTTATGAAATTAGAAATTAACTTTAGTTTATTATTCCAGAGATTAAGGAACGATCGAGTCTTGTCGGACACGAGGTAAAGGACTTCGTCTCAATCTCCTTTTATTAAGGCATATTTAGTTTTAGACATGACATTATTTTATATGTTGTATAAACCCCTTTGAATATTCATTTCATTCAAAGGGAATCTTTTTATACGAATTATTTTACTAAATGACAAAAAATATTGTTGTTTTAATGTAAGCGGTGGCAATGACCTTTCCGCCACCGCGAGTATTATTTAATCTTTGTCTTCCATAACAAGCTGTAATGTTTTTAAAATGAAAAATAAATACCATATAATCATTTTATATATTATGGTATTGAAAATTATTTTGAGAATGGATTTATTATTCAATATCTTGAAATGATATTTTATTATTGCAAGGTGGAAATGTTATTTTTCCTTTATGCTTAAGTTATGTGTTATGATCATGTTATGGTTCTTGGGAATTATTTATGTATACGAGTGGTTTTGTGATAAACCTAGGGTGGGTGATCCCGAGATAGCTCTCCAATTCATTGGGTAACGTGACAGAGGTAAATGTGAATGTTTCTCCGAAGATATTTAGGGAATATACTACGATGGGTATTTCAATGTTACTCGCTATGTAGCTATGATAGCTACAATGTACTTATGTTATAGAAGCCACAAGTTACCTTTATTATTTATGATTTATTTGTGTTATTAATAAATCTTATGATTTCATGAGGTAAGTAAAAGAGTTCAGGTTTTGTATGTATTTATGAACAAATGTATTATTTCATTATTTTATAACCCTTACTGAGATTTTTATACTCATCCCATGTTTTGAAATGTTTTCAAAGGACTTAAAGATGAATATGGTCAAAGATGGGATCAATGAAATTTCATTTTTTCTAAAACATGTAACTAGATATGTCTCTATTTTTCAAGAGTTTTTATTTAATGAAAAAAATGGGAACTATGCAGAAGTGTCTATTTTGTAATCTTTTGAGATGTAATAGTTATGTCCTAATTCTATAAAACTCTAAAACTGAAAAGATCCTCAATGTCAATTATTCATTTAATTCAATATTATGTAATTTTTAATGATGGATCCTTATACTTGGTATCAGAGGTCGGTTTAGATAACATTAGGAGTTAGGGTATTGTTAAATTAATATACATAATGTAATTTGTGTTAATATTGAAATCATATGGAATTTACAGATTACTATGTTTCTTCGCCTAAGGTATTTCTATGTTAAGAATGATTTTTCATAGAGGAAACATGAAAGTTGTGATGGGAAGTCTTATATAAGGAAATTAACCTCCAAATTAGCTCCTTGAAATGGTCAGAATTAAAATTGAACAGTTTACTGCAATGATGGATATGTTGATTTAGGTGATAAATGGTGGTTGTGTTCATTGATGATATTTTGGCTTATTCGAAAAGTAAAGAGGATCATGAAATTCATTTAAGGGTTGTCTTGAAAATCTTAAAAGAAAATAAACAATTTTGGAAATTCAGCAAGTGTGAGTTTTGGCTTCAACAAATTTCTTTCCTTGGTCACATTGTTTCAAAAAATGGCATAACTGTTGATCTTTCTAAAACAAACATCGTTGAAGAATGGCCAAGACCCACAAATATAACGAATATTAGTAGCTTCCTTGGTTTGGTAGGTTATCACTGGAGGTTTTTTGAAATTTTTTCACATTTATCTTGTACGATGACTATGTTAACTCGAAAAGGTGTTATGTTCATTTGGACAAAAGAATGTGATGATTCTTTTCAGGAATTGAAAAGAAGATCGGTGAATGCTTCAATTTTCGAACTGCCATCCAAACATGGTGAGTTTGTTAATTACTGTGATTCTTTATTGAAAGTACTTGGATGTGTCCTTATGTAGAATGACCAGGTAATTTATTATCCATCACGTTAGTTGAAACCTCAGGAGTTAAATTACCCTACACATAATTTGGAATTAGCTGCTGTTGTTTTTGCTTTAAAAATTTGGAGGCATCATTTTTATGGAGTGAAGAGTGAAATATTTATTGATCAAGAAAGATTGAATTATATATTCACTAAGAATAAATTGAACATGAGACAGATGAGATGGTTGGAATTAATAAAGGATTATTATTGTATGATCCTTTACCATCTGGGAAAAGAAAATAAGGTGGCTTATACTTTGAGTAAAAAAAGTACTACTTCATTAACCATGTTACATTTGGAACGAGAACCTTAGTTTTTTGATTTGATGAACTTTGACATAGAACCTTTTGGTGAAAAAATTATTCTATTTTGTTTCAAGTGTCAGTGAAATCATCTCTATCAGAAAAAATTAAGCAAGCATAGAATGAAGATAGTGACATGAAAAAAGATAGAGTTGGTTCAGTAGGGTAAGATGCCTGGTTTTAACGTTGATAATGATTGTGTTTTGAGATTTGGGTAGAGATTATTTGTGCATTGTGATTTAAAGTTGATGAATGAGTTGTTATGGGAAGCTCATAGTTACTCGTTTTCAGTTCATCCTGGAAGTACTAATATGTACATAGATCTTTGGGATTATTACTGGTGTGATGAAATGAAAATAGATTTTTCTGATTTTACTGTGAAGTGTTGGACTTTTAACCAGGTTAAAGCAGAGCGGCAGTTATCGAAAGGAATGCTTCAGTCTTTACCGATGCCAGAGTGGAAATGGGAAAATATATCCATGGACTTTGTTATTGGATTACCAAAGACATCTCAAGGTAATAATGAAATTTGGGTTATTGTTGATCGATTGACTAAATCTACACATTTACTTTCTATTTGGGATACATTGTATCTAGAGAAACTTTTTCAATTGTATATTGAAGAGATAGTCGGGTTTCATGGAGTTCCTCTCTCCATTGTATCTGATCGGGATCCTAGGATGACTTCTAAATTTTGGAATGGCCTTCAGATGTCGTTGGGTACTAAATTAAATTTTAGTACATCTTTTCATCCTAAATCGGAAGGGAAATCAGAATGAAAAATTAAGACATTGGAGGAAAAGTTATGTGCTTGCATGATAGATTATCAGTGAAGTTGGGATCAACATCATTCTTTATTTGAATTTTCATATAATTACAGTTTTCATTCCAGTATATTGATGGCTCCATTTGAGGCATTATATGGAAAGCATTGTCGAACTCCTGCACTATGGAATGAAGTAGGTGAAAGGATATTGATGGGACCATAATTGGTAGAAGAGATGGTAGGGAAAGTTCAGTTGATTTAGAAGCACCTAATAATAGCTCACAGTAGACAGAAAAGTTATGCAGATAACCGGAGGAAGGATCTTTCTTTTGAGTTAGGTGATCATATCTTTCTCAAAGTTTCACCATTGAAAACTGTGATGCATTTTGTAAGAAGGTAAAGTTGAGTCTGAGGTTCGTTGGACCTTATGAAATTCTAGATAATGTTGGATCCGTTGCGTACAGAGTGGCTTTACCTCCATGTTTATCCCAGGTACACAATGTTTTTCATCTATCGATGTTGAGAAAATATATGCCAGATCCATCCCATGTTTTGAGGGGAGTGGTAGTTTAGTTGGAAGAGAATTTATCTTATGAGGGACAACCAATCTAGATTCCCGACCATAGAGAGCAAGTGATGTGAAATAAGGTAATTCACCAGGTAAAGGTTTTGTGGAAAAACAATATGGTTGAAGAGGCAACGTGTGAATCTGAAAATTCTTTGAGGGATAAATTTCCCCACTTATTTTGATAAGTAAAATTGCGAGGACGCAATTCCCAAAAGGGGGAAGGATGTAACATCCTAGGTAAATAAATAATAAGACATATTTTATATTTATTAATATTTGTGAATTAAATATTATTTTTACATAAAAGGGGTTTCTATGTTCGATAGCATACCTAATACGCAACAACGGGTTTCATTGAAATATTACATTGCACACTAATAATATAATATTATTTTAAATGGAAGTTAACTCCAATCTGTTGTATTGATAGTAATGAAAAAAACTAACTACAATATGATTATACATGTTTTTAAATATATTTACATTTATCCAATAAAAAAGTTAGAGGCTTAAAAGGTGAATGAATCTAATTTTAAGCATAATTTACATTAATTGGTCGATTTAACGTCTTTTAATGGAAAATGATCTTTAAATATAGTTTTGTTCCCTTTAACAAATTCTATTTGACCAAATAAAATCCTTCTTCGGAATGGGGACATCAAAATTAAATTTGTGTAAATTTTTGGAATTTTTCCGATAAGGATCATTTTTTAAAGAATAGTGAAAAATATTGTATTTTAATTCAAAATTACGTTTTAATCTAATTTATATATATGGTCATATTATCTTTTTAATTTTTTTTTTAAATATCAATTAGAAGTTCGTTTTTCCATTTAATCCAATGTTGGTCATTGGAATTAATTTCAGATTTCAATTGGACATAAACAAGTGTGAATCTGTTGACAGTTATCGTTTCTTAAAAACACCATATTTGATTTGACAACGAGAATTAATTTTAAATTAATGAATGCAACTTATATGTTTTTATTTGGGTAAAATAGAAATCATTTTTGAATTTGGAATATCAAATATAGCTTAGGCTGAATTTTTGGTATTTTTTTTGAAAAACATCAATTTTTGATGAATAGTGAAACCACTTAGTAGTTGTTAAAAACAGACATTTTCATTTAAATAAAATATTAAAACTTCAGTGAGTTGAATTTTGAAAATTATAGATACATTTTTTTATTAGTAAATAAAATTTTGTTCAATAAGATGAAAATAATTTTTGGTGAATAGTAAAATTTGACTTTTATTTACCGCGGTTAAATTTAAATACGGTAATTCAAGGTAAAAACAATATTGTAATAATTCAAAATTACCTTAACACATGTACTAACCTTATTTCATGAGTAAAATCTGACCGTGGTCATCCTTGGGTCTATTTTGGGACCCCATGGAGCCACTTATGAATATTACTGACACTTTAGATTAATTAATTTAAAGTAAAGGAAAAAATAAAATAAACAAATATCTTTTAGTAAATTAATTTTTACAAGGAGATATATAAATTTCATTTCAACTATAAATATTCCTTGGAAAAATAAAAAGGTTTTCTACATCATGGTATTTTTTTATTATTTGTAGACATCAAATAAGTTAAATTATCTATGACCAATAATGATGCAGTATTTACTTTATTAATAAATCATTTAAATAAATAAGATTATAAATATTAAAATAACATAAAAACATATCCAATTATTATTGGATAATTTTATTTCGACCATGAGTCATCTTATCATTGACTTTATAGATTTCTGGATCAGTAGAAACCGGATACCATTATATAATAAAATAATATTTTCACACTTTTTAATGAGCCGGTCCCCCCTTGTAAAAGGAGACCACTTCTAACCAATTCTTCACACCTCTCAATCGCTTTGGCTCGTCCAACCACTACCCAATTAATCACCCTACATCTCTCTATTACACATAGAATCATTACATTAGGTAGTAGACACTTCAAGAATTCCTTTTTGTTCAAAAGAAAGGAAGTTACCCCAAATTAGTGGTAAATGTTTCTCTTAAAGTGTTTTCATTTATTTTACTTCTCTAACCCCTAAAATATTTTTATTACTATCTTTTGTAACAACACCATTATCCTCAATATTCTAGGATGTTTTTATGAGACGGATTCAAACTACACTCTCACACACCTCAATATAATGGATTAAGAACATAATGTTTCTATGGATGGAAAACTAACATCTCACGAAATGATGACTGTTCAAATATCTCTAACCGCCTCTCATGGTGGCCATTATGATGGAACTATATTTATATATGTAATATATTATGTTTTTGTTTTTTTTATGCTTTGGTATTTTTTTATATCATACCTTTATGGTTTCCATTATGTGTAAACATGATAATTTCATTTGAGGAAGTGCGGACTACCACCCCCTCAAAGTGAAATGACTCGTTAATGCAATATGTGGGACGTATAAAGGATGGAGTTAATAATATTATATATGATATTATATATGAAATTATACATGAATTTTAATATAATTATGTATAATTATGTTTTAATTCCATTAAAATAATAAATATAAATGAATGTTGTGTTCATGCGTACGTAAGGCTTACCGTCTCCATGAACGATGCATTTCATTTATTACCTCCAAATGATAGGTACTATTATATATAAATAAATAAATATATACTGGATATATTTGATATATATTATATCTAAATAATGAATTTCATTCTGGATATAATGTACTATAGATCACATGGACAAATTGTAATTATAAGGTGTTCATATTGGTCTCAAGTACCAAATATCGAAAAAATGAAGGTTATTAACTTAAATGATTACATATTGTTTATAACATCGTAATAAGTGATATAAAAGGAATTATAAACTTTAAAAGTGTTCTTAATTAAGTAGAAATTAAATCTAGTTTATTATTAAGGAAATTAAAGAATGGTCGAGTCATGTTGGACAAGTGGTAAGGGACTTCGTCTCAATATCATTTCATTGAAGCATATTTAGTTTCATACACGCCTTTATTTCATACAGTTAATAAACCCCTTTGACTTTTCATTTCATTCAAAGGGAATATTTTTATAGGAATCATTTTACTATAGGACTAAAAGGATTGTTTTCTAACGTAAGCGGTGACAACAACCTTTCTGATGCTGTGATTATTATTTTATCATTGGATTCCTTTACACGGCATAATGTTTTTAAAATGAAAAATAAATACCATATACTATTTTTATGTATGTTAGTATTGAAAATAATTTTGAGAATGGATTTATTATTTCATTATATTGAAATTTTATTTTGTAATTGCAATGTGGAAATGTTATATTTCCTTTATAGTTATGTTATGTGTTATGATCATGTTATGGTTCTTAAGAATTATTTAATTATACGTGTGGTTCCGTGATAATCCTAGGGAGGGTGAGCCCGAGATATCTCTCCAATGCATTGGGTAATGTGACGGTGGTAAACATGGATGTTTCTTCTAATAGATTTAGGGAATATACAGTGATGGGTATTCCAAAGTAACTCCCAATGTAGTTGCGATGGATACAATGTAATTATGTTATTTATGCCACAAGATACCATTATGATTTATTAATTCTATGTGCTATTAATAAATCTTATGATTTCAGGAGGTAAGTAAAAGAGTTCATTTTTTGTATGTATTTTTGAAAAAATTTTATCTTTCATTGTTTTATAACCCTTACTGAACTCTTTATGCTCATACCAAGGTTTGGAATATTTTCATTGGACTTAATGATGAATATGCCCCAGGATGGGATCAAGGAAAAGTCGTGCTGTCTAAAACATGGAAATAGACATGACTCTTTTTGACAAGAGTTTTTATTTTATGAAAAATTTTGGAATTGTGTACAAGTGTCTATTTTTTAATCTTTTGAGATGAAATAGTTATGTCCTCATTCTTGAAAACTCTAAACATGAAAATATCCTCAGTGTGAATTATTCATTTAATTCAATGTTATGTAATGTTTAATGTCGAGTACATATATTTTTCATGTAAAATGTGTATCCATTAATATCAAAACCAGAAAATGTGATCACATTAAGTGATGATCCACCTACCAACCACTTCAATGTTTTTGATAAAAATATATCTATGGTTAAATTCTTTTTATACCACGGAACACATATCTTTTTAATCACAATAATCAAGAACATTTCATTTCTTTTCCGATATAATAACATTAATTCAGAAATATGTGATGATATATATGATTGAACCTCATTTGTGTTGATCAAAATTTATAAATTTTCCTACATCACTTCATCACATGGAATGAACTTTACCTTTATGCATCAAATCCCTTGAAATTGACTATCAACTTTCATATTCTGAGATATAGGAAGACCAATATGCTCCACATTATATAAATAATAAATAAAAAACAAAAGAACCTCTTCTGATACATATATTTGAAAAATAGAGGCCTCTTCTCGATAATGATTTTAACATAAACCTTCAAAATTTTCATATATCATTCAAATGGATACATCTATCATTAATAATTATGGCCACATATTCATATTACACAGACCAAATTAATCATTAGATGAACTATTATTTGGAAAATTATTGGTGGTAAATACATTTAGAGTTAAATAGAATAAGAGTTAATTTATTATCTAACACATCTATAAAATTTGGATCAACTAAAATCATAATATAGGACTTTAAATAAATAGATAACCTGATGATAGTATTTTTGATAGCTGTTGGAAATATACCACGCAATGCGATAGGTATAAGTTGTTTCATAAATACCCAATTATCAAGAGATTACATACCTATTAATTTACAATCTGTCATTGACCGAAAATTATTCACATTTTAAGAATAACCATTTGTTTCATTAATACAATGAATACAATTAAAAAAATTCATCTTTTCTATATTAATTAATGTGTGAATAGAAAGAGGTAAATATGTTATATTTATTTTCATAGTGGGAGAAAACTTCAAACATATTCTGATGATATCAAGTCCACTATATCATGAAATTAATCTATTATCTTTATTTTTTATGTCTAAAAAAGTTCCAATCATATATAAACATATTTTTTTTCCAATATTCATAAAATCAATGTTGTTTTTATCTCTAAAAATATCCAATGATGTAGTTTTAAAAAGATAGATTGTTTCTTCCAGATAATTTTTTGAAGACCGGAAAATCATTTATTTCCAAATGTTGAATCAATCTTTTTCACCATATTGTAATATTCTTCAACTAACTATGGTTATGGGGGAAGGTTGTATTCCTATAAACTATTAACTAATTTTTTCAATATACAACGTGGATGATCAATTCCAAAAAATATTTGATGATCCATGTTCACTATATTTCTTGCATTCTATAACTGATAAAAAGAATTATTTTCCTTAAAAATTGGATAAGATTTGCATCTCTTAACACTATATACTTATAAGATACTATTTGCAGGAAAATCATTTATAGTGAACATTATCGAAGATCACAAAAGAAAATTCTATTTTTTTATGAATCTAAATCAGTCACACCTATCTCTCATACATGTTTCAAATAATCAATAAATGGTGAAAGATACACATCAATATCATTTCTTGGGTCTTTTTTCCATAAATCCTTAAGCTCATTATAACATATTTTTTCTTTATACATAGATGTGGGGATAAGTGGTAAACTACCATAAAAATAGTCCATGCACTATTTTAGCTACTAAGCCTCCAATGTGGATTCATTCCATTAGTACACAATCCAATTATGATATTTCTAACTTCACTTCCAAAATCAAGGAATTCAATATCAAATATCTTCTACTGTGGTGAATCAGTAGGGTGACATGGGTTACCATTAGATATGGGCTCATCTAAATTCCATCTTAATCATTTTATGTCAATTAAATTTGAAAATATACTCTTCAAATGGGGAATTATTTGAAGGTTCAATATTATATTATTATAGGATTTGATTTTGGTACATAATAATGAATCACAGTTGAATTATAATAATTTTATGAGTAAAATTATTTGATGATATCATTAGAATGTAAAAAAAATATTTTTCATTAGGATAGATGAGAATACCTTACAATGAATCTGAGATTAAATTTCAATATATCTAATATCAAGCTACCCCACATGTAAGAAAACCTAATAAATATTTATATTTTTTCCTATAAAACACAGAATCATTGTGGAAAGAATGAATATTTTTATACCCCAATCCCATTGTGAATAATGTTTTATTCACCAAACAATTAGAATCCAGAAGCCTATTTTCTTTTGGAAGTATCTCTTATAAAATCTCATATATGTTGGAGAAACTATTATCCCCCCACCAATTTATTTCTTTCATGTTAACTAATATGAAAACTGCTAATATGACTGTATGTTTACTACAACCAGGGAAAAATCATTTCTCAGAATCTCTATACAATCTTTCATCATTATCAGTTTTTTCATTGGTCTAAACTTTTAAAACATGAATTAATTCTGCAATACAATCCTCAACCTCATTATGAATAATGTAATCTACATTAGATTTGGAATATTCTATTATTTCACCCTGCCAGATATGAATTTTATAATTAAGGCCAACACCATAGCAAATGAGTTGTTCCTTAATTTATCTAGATTTTAACATTCTCATATTCTAACACTTCACACATGGATATAAAATCAAGTCAATGTAGTGTATATTTTTTTAGAAAAATCCATGAATTCATCAACTCCTTTTTTAGATTCACCAGTGGTTCTTCATAAATGTATCCAATTACGATCCAATTAATACTATATATTTCTATATGATTGGTGAATATATTAATACATATAAACATTTAAAATTAGTTATATAAACAAGTAAATTTATAAAATTATTCAAATTCCATAAAAATGATTAGTAATCAAATTATACGGTGTTGGTTCTCACAAAATATCAATATGGATAACAACATATCTCAAGGAATATGGCTTGGCTTCATATCACATAAATATAAAAATATAAAATCAATGTGATAGAAAACAGTAATTACATCAATAATATATACTATAGTGATATTTTTCATACAAAAATATCAAATTATATAAATATCACAATATCATATCAATGTTTGAATAACCTTTTAAAAATTTAATTTACAATATAATTATATATAATCACATCGACCACCCATAAAAAATTATCATAATAATATTTATCAAACCACATTATCATTTAATAATTTCATTCAAACTATTCATATAATCCTTATGAAGAAAATATCCATAGAAACAAATTCAACATCAAATCAGATGAATTTTGTGAATTTATTCAACAACCACAATTTTTCACATTTTCCTATTATAAATTCATCTACATTCATTATCTTTATAGAATGTCTAACATCCACTTATCATTAGGTATCTAATATAATGAAATATTACATTTATCACTAAGATTTTATATCATCTCATCATAATAGATCAACATTAGAAACATTATTCTAATTGTTTTATCAAATCATTAATCAATATTTACAACACATCATAATGTCAAAACGAAAATATGAATGAAAAATATTTGACATATCATTGCTACAGAAACAAATTAATCAATATATATCATCATGGAGATTTTATGATTTTATCAACAAAAAATTATTGAAATAAAGAAGATATAAGAAATAAATTTATAAATAATATTGAACTACATACAAATAATTGAAATAAAAACTCATCAACAAAAAAATGATAAATAATTTTACATTAAAATTAAATACAAACATACAAAATTCATATTTAACCATGGAAAATGGAGTTCTAATTTTAACTTCATCATAAAAATTCACAATAAGAATAAAAAATTCACCAACTAACTCAAATATTTTTAAAATGAAAAATAAATAATAAAAAGAAATTAAATCAAATCGTGGATGAATGCCACCCAGAAAACAGGTTGTGAATTGAAATATTTCGATAGAAGATGAAATAATGATAGAGAATGATGAATCTCACCATAAATCATGAAATAATGATAAATATCAATGAAAATAATCAACAATAGCTATTTGTATCACCGGTCGCTACCAATGAGGTCAACGCGATGGAGAGAGAGGGTTTCAACATTAAAAAAATTAGAGTTTCGTGATACTATATAAAATTTTAAAACATTTCATTGCTAGTTGTTAGGAAGAAAAATGCCAAATAAGGATTTATAGTTTATAATATATTAATCATAAGAGAATAAAATAACATGGGAAATAAGTTCATAACATCATCATAATACAAATATTTGTGGCATACACATAAGTATAGAAAATAATTTCCATATTATTCAAGGATTATTTAAAATGATATCTTTGTTGAGTGGGTTCACACCCTAAAAAATAATAGTTTTAAAGGATCATTCCCAAGATCATCATAGTGGAAAACATCCCTTACTAAATTGGGTTCACTCCCCATTCCAATATTATCTATGTTATGAGAAATAGATTTTTATTCAACACATTGGTGGGAGATATATGTCCCACCCATCTCATAATGAAAACCATAATATTGTGTTTCATAATTTCAAAACACCTTAGTCTTTTTATATAACAAAAAATAAAAACGGTTTTATAAACATTTCATCATATCAGAACATATAGATAATATATTGGTTTCATAATAATTTCACTATTCCAAATGATTATAACCCATGGAAAAAAATAATTTTTTAAATGAATTTAATCATTGTATCACCCATAGAAGTGAAATGGGTTTCATAAAAATCTTGTAATCATTAACATATGCCATTAATACAAAGAATAAAAAATATATTTATGGAACATATAACCAGTATTGTATGAGAAACATTAATGGATTCCATCTTGGATAAAAAATCATTTTTATTGATCATTAAAATCATTTCTTATGGAAAATATCATCAAATCATTTAAAAAAATCAAAACAAAAAATTATTTTTTTGTGAACATATTCTTATTGAATTATAATTATCCTTCAAAAACTAATTTTCATGATTATGGGTTGTTATTTTAATGATTTACTACGTAAAACAATGATTTAGTTCAAAATATTAGTGAATAGTTAAATTTGAATTGTTTGGATAATGACAGGAATATTTCATTATAATAACGTTTTTAAGAAGTAAAAAAATTTGGAAATTTAAATTAACATTTATTGGATAATAATAAATTATTTTGAAACAATTTTTGAAAAATTGGTTTTGTAATAAAAGGGATTTTTAGTCGAAGTAATAAATAATTTTGACTTTTCTTCAAAACATTTATCAATAATTTTATGTACCAATGTGTGTAAAAATGGAACAATTACTTTAACATATCATTACCAAGAAGAGGAGAATGAAATTCATGAGTATCACGAGATATATATCATAATGATATATCATCAAAAATATAATCCTAAATAATCCCAATAAATGAAGTTATTGTTGCATAAAATCATCCCTACTTTGGTATCATTGAATCATAATCCCCATGATGGAATAATATAAAATGGAACATAAAATATATTTTGGATATATAAATTCATCTTATTAAACATAAATGGGGTTTTATATACGTGATGTGAAATATTAATGTTTTATAACATAATGTAGGTCTCAAAGAAGGTATATTGGGAAAAAAATCTTTTACAACAATGGTATCTTTTAAACCATAAACCAG
Source organism: Viscum album (assembly GCA_963277665.1). Classification (NCBI taxonomy): domain Eukaryota; kingdom Viridiplantae; phylum Streptophyta; class Magnoliopsida; order Santalales; family Viscaceae; genus Viscum; species Viscum album. Next base: position 1,037,373,542 of record OY728123.1, on the reverse strand, counting down.
TTGAATGAGAGAAACTATAATAGATATGTAATTCCCCATAATTTTAACGAAAATAATCATTCAATAAATTCATTTTCATTATATACATTATATAAAATAAATAGGTGGTGAATATGGGATGTGTCTAATATAAGTATAAAGTGAGACAAAATTCCCTTACCTTAAGTCTTCAATTATATAACACATGTTCAAACATCCATTATTATAAATATAGTATACCATAAATACTTTTATAATCCATATTTATCTATATATTATGATATATTATTTTTAAATGATCTCTTATTACCCTTTTATTAACAATTCAATTTTAAAGTTGCATTTATGATAATAGCGTCACTGTTTTTCATATATATTTTGTTTTGTTATTTTTAGACCACATACTTTGATCATGATTTAACAATATCCTTATATTCAAACCTTATATAAATATAGTATATATTCTTTTTATATATATTTAAAAAAAATATCAAAATTATAGATAAAAAATGAAATCTGTCGTTCATGGAGACAACAGGTCATACTTTCACATTAACTCAATTACGATTTTCTCAACATATTGATATTAAAAAATTTAAATGATATATTATCATTATAAAATCACATTAATGTCTTATAAATCACATATTTCAATAATACACATTATTATTAACTTCCATATAATGTGTAAATGAATCACATTGTTTCGTGAGGTAGTAGTCCCCCGTACACTTGAGAGACCTTATCATATTCCCAAATAAATTTTACTATGGTGGTATGTGTGATATAATGATTATATAATTATAATAATATCCTAAATAATATATAAAAACAATATATTCATCATTTTTTAAATACATGAGGAGCGGTATCGGAAAAATTAATGGCATCGTTTAACGAGGTGATAGTCCCACATACATGGAAATGAGGATTTGAAACCCCTTTGAAGGAAGTGGATATTAATGTAGGTCATAAACTAAACATAAAAATATTTCATTCTAGTACGATACATAGGCTATTATATAATCGTGGTATAATGACAATTTAAGGATGGGGATGAAGAATTAAAAACATATTCAATGATGAATGTTACCTATTCTTCAGGTATCCACATTATGTTTTCAACAAAAGAAATCCTATGATAGATTTCTGTAAAATATAATTAATATTATTTTATAGGGGGAATTTTGGAATTTAATATTTCCATGTTTGGAAAAACCAAATGGTTATTGGGGTGTGATTTTGAGATGTTATAGGGTGTCCTTTTATAAGTTAGGTTAGTAGGACACTTGTTTTTTTAAGAATGAATTACACCCACACTTTTCATGTCCTAAGGCCCCCATAATATCCCATTATAGATAATTAAATATGTAAATTAAAATTATTTCCCTAAATTTTGTGATGGAATTCTTTTGGGTAATTTCTAAACCCTATCCTTTTTAGATTAACCCCCGACAAATCCATTTTTACCTTAAACATAGAAAATAGTTTTTTCTATTTATATTATAAATTTTGATAAAAATCTATGTTAAAAATAGTAGATATTATAAATTATTCTAATTCCAAATATAGAATCAAATTTTCCAAATTTAATTAAAAGAATTTATTTTTTTACTTAAAATCAATCTTGATGATGCGACACTAAAGTAGGTTTTAAAGTGAAACTGTTCAACAATTTACAAGGTTTCTATATCCAAATTTATTATGTAACTTATTAAAAAACCTAAATTGGATTAATATATGTATAATTGATCTAATTTTAATTTTAAAAAATTACAAATATATTTTATATTTTTTTATAAATTAAATGAAGAGTGTTTTTTCAATTAAAATTCATCATTTTTCATTATTCATGAAAAAGTGAATCATTTTAGGAAAATACAAAAATATCACCCAAATATAATTTAGAAATGTTTATTTATAAAATTAATTTTATTTAATAAAAAAATATTTTTCTAAAACTGTCAAAAATATAAATTATTATTTTTCATAAAATGAATTAAAAAACAATTTTTGGAAAATATCATTTTCAAAACATAAAAAATGTTATTTTATAATTAAGTAAATATTTTTATAATATGTTTCCCTTATGTAAAAACAATATAATTAATATATAAAAATTATTTATTTCTATTCATATATAATATCTTAATGGATATTTTATAATCGTCATCTTTACCTAACAATATTTATAATATATCATCGTTTTGGTAAAACTCATTGCCATGTGTAATGCTAGATGACTTAGTATTGTGTGTGGAAGAGGATTAACATGGTGTTGTATATAATGAAAACATCACATATATTTCAATGCAACAAAATATATCAACAAAATTGAATTTATTAAGGAAAAACTAAACCATAAATACTCATGTTGTTACAATATCAGTTGAGGTTATAAAATAGAATTGATAAGTCTCTAGTTTCACATGAGTGAGACTAAGAAGAGTTTTTTTCTAGTTATACATAATGAGACATAGTAAATATAATAGTAATCAATTGGAGCTAGCTTCTGAATATGTGGTCTCACATAAGCCATAGGTGAACCAAAATATTATCCAATGATTTGTATATGATTTTTAGGCCTTGTATATGGGTGATTAGGATGATCAGACTTTGAAAGTGGACCATTGGGTTTTGTTGAAAATGTTGAATCCACCAATTGCTCAGGGGTATTTGAAACCAGAAAAAGTAGAAGTCTAGTTGAAAAGGATGCATTAATTCATTGATTTTTTTTGACACTAGTAGAGGTAAAAATAAAGATGGAAACAAATATACTATAGGATTTATCATGCTAATTGTAGGAATTATATGTTCTTTATAAATTGGAAAAATCATGTTATTAGAGGATTTAATAGAATTATTTGTAAATAATTTCTATTCGTAGTCCTTTTAGATTACTAGAACAACATAATTCATCGATGTGAAGTAATATAATATCTTCATGAAAAGGTATGAAACTAAATATAGGAATTTAGTGTAATGACCAAAATATTTATCAATGGAATTTCTCCCTTATTATAAAAATTTAATATATTTTAAATCAACTAAAATTACTTAGATAAAATAATAAAATCCCTATAAATGATGAGTTAATGAAATAATAAGTATTCAGATATGTTAAGGAACCTATACCGATGGAATAGTAATTTGACCATAGGAATAGTAATATTAACCTTATGAATAGTAAACTAGAAAAAAGAACAGTGACATAACACATTAAAATATTAATAAAATTTATATATATTATAAATGAATGTATGCTATAATTTTATAATAGTTTAGGTAAATAAATGGTTTGAAAATTATAAATTAGGTGTTGGAAGTTTCATAAGTGATAAATATTTAATCCAAATTTTATGATTATTTTAATAATTTGAAAAACAAATTATTTTCATAGAATGTATTAAAAAATTATATTTTTTATGTGTTATGATATTTTTATATGTTCATGAGACCTTGTTTAATTTTTCAAGGTGTTATAAATTCTGTTTTCTCTGTTTAAATGGTGAGTTTAATTAAGACATACATTAATCATATTTAGAAAATTATATTCATAAAATGGATTAAATTTTTAAATTATACACACTAAAATATTATTCAGGTTAATTTTTGGATTTTCTTAAATACTTAAATTGTTCATCAATTGTAAAATATGATAATTTTACAAATAAAATAAATGCATTAATTATTGAGTCTTTGGTGATGTAAGGAAGATATAAGCCTAAAATATCAAAATATCCCTCATTATTTTAATATATTAAGTAACAAGGCTCTAACTATTCATTTCCCTGAGCCAAAAATATAATACAATGAATACAATAATGAGGAAACACTCCTCTCCTTTGCTATTAATACAAACCATTAGCACCTCTTCTTCACACATCTCTCCATCTTTGATCCTTTCCCAAATTTAGAAACAAATATATTACCTAGCCCCTCCCCGAAGCCTAGGAGCTCTTGGTATCATAAAAAGACCAATTCTTGGTTCCTTGATGATGATCGTAAGAGGATAATTCAAGATGTAAATCCTCTTTCTTTTCCTTTTAATTTCATTTAATTTAATATTCTCCACTCACCACACTTAATCCAAATGTAATGATAGCTCCAGTAAATGAAATAAACTATAATTATTTCATATTAGTGGAATATTAATCATTAACCAACTCCCTCTCTTACTTTTATTTTGAAATCGATATCATCGACCGTGATGTGTAAATTTACCACCACCATGGGCAATGCACCCTCATTTTCCATAAACACCTTCAAGGATGTTAATAAAACAATTATAATGATTGAAAAATATTATAAAACATATTTTACAAAATTATTTATAATTTGAATCTAACACATATATGTAATAAAAAATGAAAAAAATGTGTTTATTGGGATTGAAAAACTGCCATAATTAACTTAAAACAATCATCATGAACATTTATCTTATGATTTATCTCTATACCATATAACTGAATTCATTATAATATAATTTAAAAATCTATAATATCATTAATAACATATAATAACAATTTTCGATACATTTTACATGAACATCCCTTCATATATACAAGTAAACAGATCAAGAAAACGTTGAGAATGAACACTCACAAACGATGAAATTTAAATCTACAACTTATTTAAAATTCCATAAATTAACTTAATAAAACAATAATGAGTTAAATTCCTTTATAAAAGGTTCTTTATTTGTTAATTAATTAGTATAATGTGGTTATATAAGATATTAATGTGAATAAAGAATATTGACAAAAGGTTTGGGGAATTCTCAAACCCAACTCTCTTTCTTTGGGTTTTCCATCTGTCTCCCAATATTGAATATGTATATTTGGTAAATATTATCTATTCATTGTCATATTATATTTTTTACGATATATATATTTTTTACTTGGGTTTATGTCAAACAAAATGTTCCTAAATGTTCCATTCTTTCAAAAAAAAACATGACTTTTAGTTCTCAATGATTGTTTCTTCTTTACTCATGTTTATTGATTATTATATCACGTATGTTATTCTCTTGTTATTTTGAGAACCCAGATATTAAAAATTCACTCTTTATGCATTAAAATTGTTTTTTACATCAGTTATTTTTTGTCCAAGATTGATATATGTCCAATGTGGCATGCATGATTTTTTAAAAGTTATGTCGTCACAAGTGTACGTGGAATTATTTAGTGTACTGTAAATGATATGATATTATGGGTGTGCCTAGAATTATATATAACCCTAATTCATTAGGTAATGTGTTGTATCTAATGATAAAAGTGAAATATTTGTGAACATGATGCTATCCTTATTCACAACCATGTGTGGTAGTGGACCACTAAGACACGATGGTTCTTTTTTATGCATTCCCACATTCAGTGCCACTATCTAATGATTCCTATCATGATAATGATTATTATGTTATTATTAGGCTCACATGATGCCGTAATGTTTAATTTTCATATCTATCCCCTTATAGGAATTTTAGATCACCCCTTTTTTTGGTAAATCCTTAGGTGATAACTTGTAATTAGGAGAATACGATGTACAATAAGAAGCCATAGAAGAAGGAATTAAGTAAATGTATATGTTTTATTTTGTATATGTTATGTGTGGTCCTAGATTTCATATGAAACTAACACTTTGGATCTTGGTTATATAATGATTTTATGTTTGTTACCATTGTAATGATGTAATAGAAATATAAGAAAATGCATGGATAATATTGTTGGTATCAGAGTACAATTTATTTAATTTGTGAATTAGTATTAGGGAACCATAGTGAAAAAGCATAGTATGTGACTAAGGATAATTAAGTACCCAATAATTTTATTAGAAAAACATAAACATAGTGATCCCACAATATATTCCTTTATACATAATTCCATAAAAAATAAATTATTTATTCATGATATATTGATAAATCATTTGATCTATCATTTAATATTTAAAAAATGGTTGTAACTATGTGAAACTACGAAAATGACCCGTGCAAGTGACAATTCAATGATTGTCTAAATGAAATCCACATGGCTTTGGGAGGTGGAGTCTAAAATTTCATTGTGAACCTTACCTGGGTGTCTAAGGACATAAAAAATATCCTAAATAATGTGGAATGCCCCCCTTCAACTAAGAGGGAGAAACTGACTATCGAGTGTTTTATGCCTCTTGAACCATGAATGTTTAGTGGATCTTATGATCCACTAGTTGAAGAGTAGGGGGTTCAGTCAATGGATATGATCTTTTCATTTCTTAATTGTTCTTAACTGGAGAAGGCGACTCTTGATATTTATCATCTAGATGGATAGGCTGAACAATGGTGGGAATTGATTAAGAACACCATGTCGAGGGATGCAACTGAAGAGATCGAGTGGCAACATTTAAAGACAAATTTTCTTAACAAGTATTTCCCTCAATATCTTCACGTGAAGATAGAGAGAGAATTCATAGATCTGATTAAAAAGAAATATGAGTATGTAACAACCTTTGAAGAAAATTTCACACGACCTGCAAGGTATGTTTGGGGTTTTGTTATCTAGAATTTTTGAAAAATTGATAGATTCTATAGTGTTTTAACACCACACCTTCAAAAGGCCATAGCCATTAAAGACTTTGGTTATTATGATGAAGTTGTTCTATGTGCTCTTAATGTGAAGAGACTTTTGGAGAATAGTCTCATGGACTTTGTTATAAAAAAAGATAGAGATCAAGATAGGGGATCTAATGAGAAAGTTGGAAAGAAAACTCAACCACCTATATGTAAAAATTGGTGAAAGAATCATCATGCGAACTTCCTCAAAGGGATAGGTAAATGCTTCATGTGTGGGAGAGAAGGTCACGAAGCTCATGAATATCGAATAGAAATGAAGAATCAAGAAAATGTAGTGTAGGAAATGATAATACCATTCATGGTCCAATGGTACAACTATAGGGAGAAATGGAACTATTAAAGCTAATGCACTAAACATAGATTACTAAACGGTAATCAGTTTCATCAGCCGCCAATTCCAAAGGGAAATGGGAAGTCTTATGTCATCACTACTCTAGAAGTGGAGCATGAAATTTAATTCATACAAGGTACCCTCCCTGTTCACTCAATAATGGAAAAAGTATCATTTGACTCTGGTTATATGCATTCTTTTATATCATTAATGTTTTGTAGAACTATTGAATAAATTCAATAGAAATATAAAGTAGATATATCTAAAAAACACTATGTTGTGCCATCATTACAACCCATGTGTTGGATATTCCATTATTTTTGAATGTGGGAATATTCATCTCGATAATATTGTGATACTTCCCTTTGTATAACTTGACGATATAATGGGAATGGATCAGCCCTCATTATGTATCGAACATATAAACATTTGGGAAAGTAATATACCTTTTAAAATTCAAAACCATCCCATTATCCTTTATAAATTAAAGGAAGATCATGAAAATACTTTGGAAAATCCTTCAACAATGTGGGCATTGATTCCCTATAAATAAGCATACATCACTCAAATAGTTGTGTTAATGTAAGTTATCAAACTTGTAGAAATGGACATTTTTTGGGAATACAGTGATGTATTTCTTGACGGGTTACCCATAAATCCCTCATATTTTGAGGTATTGTTATCAATTTAAGTCATACCTAATGCTACTCCAATATCAAAAAGACCATATGGGATGATTCTTATGTAATTTGAGGAGTTAAAGAAGTAGCATCAAGATCATTCGGATTAAGGGTTTATTAAACCTAGTGCATCAACATGGGGTGAGACAATTCCATTTGTAAAAAGAAGGATGGATGAAAGAAGGTATCTATCAATTATCAAAAACTCAAATGGATCCACAAAAATAACAAGTATCCTCTTCAAACGATTGAAACATGTTTGATCAGTTACAAGGATATTGGTACTTCTAAAATGTGGATCATTGTTTTGGATATCATCAGAAAAATGTGAAGAAGGAAGATATTGAGGATACATCCTTTCATAAAATATATGGTCCCAATGTGTTTTTGTTGATTCCCATCGGACTTACTAATTCTCCTACAAATTTAATAGATTTTATGAGTACTGCCTTTAGAAAATACCTCCAAAAAATTGAGGTGTTGTTTGTCGATTATATTCTCATATACCCTAAGATCATGAAGAACATGAATAACATCTAAGGATTGTTTGGGAGATTTATGGAAGAAGAAGTTGTACACCATGTTCAGAAATTGTGACTTTTGGATATAACAAGTCAGATTCTTGGTACATGTGATGTACCCGATATGTGTATACTTTTTCATACATTTTATCACAAATACATGTTTTCACCAAACAAATTTTGTTTTATGGGTAAAATGCTTTATTTTGGTTACTATAAAAATTTTCAGGGAGCATCCAGCCAGAAGAAAAAATTGGGGCTGATTAAAAGAAAAATTCAAATATACATGGCATGTACTCTTCTTACAAATAGTTTAAATTTTGACCCAGACAAGAATCTACCATACTGGATAGACGCCCATATTCTAGAACTGACATTACACATTGCGTACATGACTCCTAAATGTCATGTACTACTATTCTAGAAGTGGTTAGTGGACAAAGATGCACTTACATGCCATGCATGGTGGTACTACACACCGTGTACCCAACCAACAGACAACCAACACGTTTAGAGTCTAGAGGTGGCATGGTTGATCACCTACCAAGGGATAAAACATGGCCAAGTCATTTTGACCCATGTACATGGTGTGTAAATTTCTACACGCCATGTATTTAGAAAATGTATAAATATGGGTGTTGTCCTCCAATTTTTGATAGCCAATAATGGGGAGAAGAATGGAGAGATAATCTGGGAATGAGATGGAGAGAAGGAAAGAGGGGATGTTCTACCACTTTACCTTCCCCACCTATTTTCAAATGGAGGCTTTTGTGATGTGTGAATCTAGTTTTATGGGTTTGGTTTTCATGATCCACTCCACGAGTAGCTATATTTCACATTTGTTGGGGCTATAGATGATTATTGTTTGATTTTAACCTATTTTATTTTTGTAATGTTTTATCCATGTGATTCATGAATTCATTTCATTTATCTTGTTTAATGCTACTAGGAATTCCATATTGAAACAAGAATGGAACATTCAAGGATCATCAAGAGGAATAATTTTATGTATGCCAATGATCATTGGGCCCACTCAACATCTGAAATTGAGTAAACTTATCAAAAATAAAGGAATCAATTTTGGACCATGGAATCTATCAAATAATGTTTTTTGTGAATCTCACCAGACCTAGGGGTTCCACTACATTGAAACCCAGTACATATGAGTTATTATGAAAAATAAAAACTCAAAAATAAATCAATTAATTGATAACCTTAAAAACCCACAGCCCCAACACAACATCTCTATTTTTCATCAAATCCAATTTCCACAATTTGTTTATATTTTATGAAATTAATCAATAATTGCTGAATATGTGTTTTCATAAATCAAACAACAAAAATATACTCTAAATTCTAGAAAACCTTCACCGAATTAATTTCAAAAAAGGGAATCAAAACATACCTTTGTATCTATGTGGTTAGACCCCATATCTGCATTATACTGGTTGGGAATTAAAAATTGTGCGGCCTAACATAATACTTCACAAAAAATGATACCGAATTATGGCACCATTTCTAGGGAGAAAAGTTAACAATGTTTTATTAAATCTCATTTGGAGAATTTAATGTGATATTAAAAATAAATATTTCTACAATATTTTTCCTAATATTATTTCTGTTTATCATTATTTTTCCGTTTTTAGTGTAGTTTATTGTTTTCTGTTGTGCAAATTTACTAGAATATGATTAGTCGACTCACGCGTTCCAAGGGTTCCAAATCATTGGATGTTTTTCAAATTCACATAGAGATTTAATGGACGATCCTAAGGTGACGATGCACACTTGTGGAAACACAGGACCATAGGATCACCATGGAAAACAACGGATCGAAATAATCGACCGCTGTAGCTAATTACGAACATGCAGTTGGTCATAGTATCATCCAAGACCAAAAGCCTCTCAATATTGGGGAGCTATAAGATCCTCCACCGACCAAAATTATATATTTCCTGACAAATAACCATCAGAGGCCACCTACATAACTTATTCCTAAGTATGGACAACCACCGCAACACCCATAGTACTTTCCTCATAAAAGGACACCATACAACCAGTAGCCCAACTTTTTTCCATAGTAGTAGTATGTTCCTCCACCTCCTTTGGAAGATCTTCCATGACGTACTCTTATGTATTACAGAAAACCTTCGATCCACAGAGCGTATACAAGAATATTCTGACCATCGTTGCAATCCGAACACTTTGTAATCAAATTGGATATTATGAAGCTGACCTAGAATATGGTGCAATTTAGTAGTATACCATGTGAATACGTAAACACCGATCTGTCCAACTTTCTGTAGATCTCTAACAAATTTTTAACCATGTGGTGTCAAAATATTCTATATGTCTTCACATCTACGCATTCTCATCAAGGGATAAGTTGAAGGATTGGATCAATGGACTACCTCAATAGTCCATCCTCACCTGGGGGGCATTAGCCTAGGCATTCTTCTCAATGTCATTTCCCCCATTGAAGATGGTGACACTACAGAACGATATCAAAAACATCCAGCAACATGACATGGAATCCTTATACGAATCATGGGAGTGCTTCACGGAGATTCTATGAAAATCTCCTCACCACAGACATCTGTTATGGATACATCAAGAAACATTCTATGGAGGCCTGAACACAGATACTAAATGTATCATGGATTCCACTTTTGGAGGAATTTTATTGAAGAAATCACTAGGGGAACACTTTGACCACTGGGGGGATATGTCGACTAGAAGCTTACAATGTAACTTGGATCGGGGAACTAAAAAAAGAGGTATGCACAAAATTGATACCACCATGATTCTCACTGCCCAATTATTTTTGTTGTCCAAAAAATTTAATGCCTTGAACCTGGAGAATGAATTTCATTTTCAGGTAGCAAACCATCCTGCATGCAACAAATGTGGTGACAACTATATCATTGTTGAATACCTATGTTAAATTACCAATCCTTCAAAAAGTGAAGTGAGCAACATTTCACTGAATTGAGTGCTGAATATGTATCCTTAATACCAGAAACCACCATGTAAGGAACATAAGAACATGAGTTACCAGTATTAACAACAAAATCCTCCCCCCAGAGACCACATGGCTATGGTCAAAAATAGTACCAGAACCCATATCCAAGACAAAAATAGTAGGGGACATAACTATAGTAAGGGTACCAAAGCATTCTCCCAAAATCACCCAGGTATCCAACAACTCCACCAACTACACAAAAAAATCACCAAGAACACCGATCAAAACATGAATAAATGATGAAAAGTTATGTCACCACTACTGAAACACAATTCCAAAACCAAGAGTATTTAATTCCATTCATGGTAAATCACATTGGGAAACTACCAAAACTAGATCTCCTCGAGGAAACCCATTACATTTCTAGGTAAAAATTAGGAGAACCCATGAGAAGAGGCCCATTAATTGACTTTACAAAATGGGAAGTAGATACCATAGACACAAACTACAAAGCAAGGCTGGGCTACAATTCTAGCTCGACCATCACCCTCTTGCATTGAAAAAACCACAATGTAGGACCCATCCTCATCAAAATAACCATAAAAAGAGACGAAGCATCACATGATAAGGGAAAAGAGGCGGGGATCCCTTTTGAGACTGACATACTTTTTCTAGAGAGGATAAAGAAAAGGAAGTTGGATCACCAGTTTGGTAAATTAATAGAGATCTTCTAAAAGCTTCACATCAACATCCCTTTCACAAAATATTTAACTCATATTCTAACGTAAAAAAATTTAATGATGGATATTCTCTCAATCCAAATAAGGATGGATGATTGGGGAACCATTTAATTGATTATGGAATGCCTAGTAGTGGAACAATGTTCACTTCCTCTAAAATTCCAAGATCCAGGTAGTTTCAAAATCCCATGTACCATTGGATCTTGGGAGTTTAGAAAATCTCTCTCTGACTTAGGATCCAGTATTAACTTGATTACCTCAGAGTCTTCAAGAATTTGGGGCTCAATAATCTCAAACCCACACGTTATTCCCTCCATCTAGTGGATTTCTCCATCAAATATCCCAAGGGGATACTCAATGATGTACTGGTAAAGGTAGAAATGTTAATTCTCCTTGTCAAATTCATCAATAATGACATGGAGGAAGACCAAAAGGAACCTTTGATATTGGAATGTTCTTTATTGTACACTGGTACAGTATTGATTGATGTTCACCAAGGATAACTGATCTTCCGAGAAGGCAATGAATCAGTCTCCTACAACATCCTAAATGATGTCAAGGAGGCATCTCCATAGGAACATGAGGACTGTTATGTGATAACAGAAATGGACAAGCACTTTATATACAAGGAAGATTCTCTAAAATTATCTTTTATCATTGATAACTCACTCATCACAGATATCCAAGATGCACCTAAGTATTTGGAATTTCTCGAAGTCCAAGGTGGTCATTTCAAGAAATGATCAATTGTTCCAAACATTTTGTAGCGAGCAGAGGTGAAACCAATTGTGCCCTCGATCAAGAAAGTACCTCAACATGAGCTAAAACATCTCCCTTAATCTCTAAAATATGGATATTTCGGTGATAAAAACACTACCATTTATAATTAATGCAAATCTATCTCAAGATATAGAAGACACAATTCAGCAGGTTCTGAATCAAAGAAAGAATGGCATTGGATGGAAAGTCAATGATTTGATGAGAATCAGTACCACCATTTTCCCCCATGGGGTTTTATAAGATGATGGAGAAAATCCCTCTTGACAACCACGTTGAAGGCTGAAACTTCCAATGAAGGAAGACATGGGGAAGGATGTAATCAAATTGTTAGATGCAAGAATCATCTACCCCATTTCATATAGCCCTTGGGTGATTCATCTTCAAGTGGTACAAGGAATCACTATGGTCTACAATGATAGAAATGAAATCATCCATATATAGAGAGTCACAGGTTGGAGAGTATACGTAGACTACTGAATGATGAAAAAAGCAACATGGAAATATCACTTCCTGATGCCCTTTATGGATCAGATGCCATAACAACTTGCGGTGAACAAGTTTTACTACTTCATCGATGGTTATTCTATATATAACCAAATCTCCATTTCCCCTGAAGATCATGAAAAGAAAATTTTAGGTCCAAAAGGGGAATAGATACCCTAAGAGGGAGGGTGGTGAATCAGGGTATGAATATTATTTTCAAAATTCTTTTTTCCCCAAGAGATCATGAACTCTTTATTACAAGGGTAGCTTATTTTAATCTCTAATGGTAATTTAATTTCCAATAAAATATAATGATGATGTACTAAAAGTAAAATATTAAATCATGCACAAGGACACAAATATTTTTACTTGGTTCACCCTAACTGGGGTATGTACAAGTAGCATAAAATGGTTATGTTCCGTTGTACAAAATTCACTAAGGATCACAAACATTAATGAGTACAATGTGTGGGAAAGATCTTCTATGACCAAGATCAATACATTTACTAAGTTTATTTTCATCTCATTAAATTCCCAAGGGTAACGCCCTATGCCACTTTCTCTAGATAACTGCCGGTGGAAAGGGTAACTATATTCCTATTCCTTTGGTCAATGCTCTTTGAAAGGAATCCACTCATAGTTTATAGACTTGTAGGTCTAATATAGTTTTGGGACATGTAGGTCCCTTAAATTGCATTAATTCATGCATCCTAAACTATAGGTATATACCTTTTGAAGTTCCTTTTTCACAAAAATATTAATTCCACCGTCTTGATTACTATTGGGTATTGAGAAATCCATTCGCAAACTAATTTGAAACTTTTTAAAGATTCCTTCTGTATTTTGCGAACCACTTGCCTCCTCCGCGTACTTTGTATTTGGTAAGGTATGCAGACCGCCTGCTCTGTGTACTACTGCATCTTCTGTGAACCTCCATCATCCACTAATGGCGTGTTCCTTCACTGTCGCACACCACCTCAATGTTCCAACTACATGAACTTCTTCAGTGAACTACCCTCTATCCGCAAACTATTCTGTAATCGCAGACTATTTTCTCTTCCACGTACCAGAGCTCCTCCTATGCATACCAGTTGAGGAATTCACACTCTTTTGTACCATAGATTAATCCTCCACATACATAATCTTATGTAGATACAGATTTCTACTTAAATCATTCAGTGTAATTTCTCCACGCTAAACACTTTAGCCTTCACGAACCTCTTTTCATGAACTTCATTTAGCCTTTTCTGGAATCATAGATAAAAATGATGTTATCTAATGATATTATATCTCAGTAGTAATCATTGGGATTAGTGATTATTATATAGGAGAAGTTATTTGATTAATCTACTAAATTGATATATTCCATATCATTGATTTGGTAAAGCCTCCACCGCATAGTGACCCTCCTACAACTATGAACCGCATGTCACCCGAAAACCATTTTCCTATCTGATCCACATAATGTCTTAGTTTCTATATATCTAATCTTTTACTCCAATCTAAAATCCATCCACGTACCACATTTTCTTTTTTCCATAACCATTTTCTCATTTGTTTCTGGTTTTTTGAACCGCTCCTGCATAGTATTCCCACCGCACCACATTTTATTCCTAGAACATATTGTTCGGACCATGAATAATGATACGTGGTTCTCATAAATTTCCAATTTTCTCCAAAATTCTTCATATAATTCACTCTTATGAAGAAAAATTTCATTTTCCATCATCAAACTCTTGATTTTGAGGCCCAAAAATTTGGAAAACATTGGGAGACTATGCCAGCATTAATACCTATCTTCCGAAAACACGAACCATACTCATTTGAGGTAAGATGGATTTTTCAACAAACACAACCAATCTCATAATATATCGAGAGGATGCATTGAGGGATTTTTTTCCCATCAATGCACCTCCACATGCCACTACAGTACATTTTCTTATCGAAGAATGTATTTTGGGATGTGAAATGCTCTTCCCAGCTTCCAATGATGTATGTTGGAAACATTCCATGACATGGAAGAAAAAATACTTGTGGTTTTTATGGATGATTTTTCCATCTATAGAAAATAATTCAACACTTTTTTGATAAATCTATAGTTGGTTTTTGTAAAGGTGAAACTACGAAATCCTAGTTTTTAATTGGGAGAAATGTCATTTTATGGTGTAAATTGGTATCGTATTAGGACACCAGATATCTATGAAAGGGATATAAGTTGTTCCTTAGATGATAGAAGTCATTTCAAGTCTACCCATTCCAACTTCTGTTAGAGCCATCCAAAGATTTGTTGGGAATTTTGATTTATATTGTTATTTTTTGGAGACTTTTCAGAAGTTTCTCAACCACTCACCAATCTCCTCTCTAAGGAGTCCATATTTGAGTTTTATGAGACATGTGCCACGGTTTTTCAGGATATTAATCAACACCTGGTGGATGCTCCAGTGATGATTACCCCAGTTTGGGAAGAACAATGTGAAGTCGTGTGTGATGATAACAACTATGTGGTGGGAATATTACTAGATTAGTGTATGGATTTCATCTTAAAGGTAATAAACATTTCTAGAAAAAATATGAATGAAGCATAGGTGAACTACACTACCCCAGAGAATGAAATTATTGTAGTGGTGTTTTCATTAGTTATGATTCATTATTATTTTTTGTTCTCTAATATTATTGTATTTACTGACCATTCAACACTCAAGTATTTTCTGAACAAGAAGTATGTGAATCCATGACTCATCTGTTGGGTGCTTATCCTTGAAGAGTTCAACATGGAGTTCTATGATAAGAAGGGAAGGGATAACATTATTTTTACCATATCTCATGCCAGGAACTATGTCATTTGGAAAGGAGGATGACATAATAATTTGGGACAAATTCCCAGATGAGCCGCTTTTCTCAGTTGAAGGAACACCTCAATGTTAGTATAAAAATATTGCAAATTATTTGGGTACAGGAGCAGT
This sequence comes from Viscum album, assembly GCA_963277665.1. Lineage (NCBI taxonomy): Eukaryota > Viridiplantae > Streptophyta > Magnoliopsida > Santalales > Viscaceae > Viscum > Viscum album. The sequence goes on along the minus strand of OY728123.1, from coordinate 1,037,357,499 downwards.
TCACCCCATTCTCACTTACCAGCAGAAGAAGTGGTATTTATTTGATATCAAGATGTTCTTTTTTGGAGTCCCTCTACTCATTCAATCTGGTGGAGATGGGATGATTCTTCATTGCATCCGAGAGAATGATGTTTAAGGATTTCTATAGATTTTTCACTCCTCTCTAGTTGGAGGACATCATGGCCCAGACCATACTATAGTAAAGATCATGTAGTATGGATTTTTATGGCCTACCATGAATATGGATTCTATTTTCATTATTACTAGGAGTGATTGATGTCATAGGAAAGGTAATATGGGACGATGATCTGAGATTCCTCAACACACCATCCTATAGGCTGTAATCATGAATGTCTAGGGAATTTAATTCATGGGGAGATTTCCCACATCGTATGGGGACTTTTACATAATCGTCTGTGTGGACTATGTCTCCATGAGGGTGGAATCCACTGCTACAGCACATGACATGTCATAGGTAGTTGTGGCATTTATAAAGTATAACATCTTCATCTGATTTGGCATTCCTCAAGTGTTGATCAGCGATAGGGGAACACATTATAACAATGCCTTAATGAAGATTGTGTTACTTATTTATGGGGTCAATAATCTCATGGGAACACCTTATAATACCCAATCTAGTGGATATGTGTGTAGGTTTCAGGCACAGCGGAAGCACATTGGTGGGTTTGCCCAAATTTAATTTTAACGTTAAACAACATTCAATCCGATATCCGTCACGATATAAAACGCCGAATCTTCGAAATAGAATGAAGAATGAAAAGAAAATAAGAGTCCCGGAACCCTTGAGGAGGATCATCATATGTTGATTATAATTAATTTAATTAATACATAAGAATTACCTTGTTGGAATTCATTCTTCGTTGATGTGTCCGGTCACGATTCGGTGATCCGTCCTTGCGTCGTATAATCCAAGTGTAGTATTCCTCTAGCGGTGATCCACACGTGTGTCACGTATCTCTGGACATCACCGAAGAGATCTCCGGGTGCTAGCGCGGAAGAACCTTCGCCTGCGATGTCTGCCTTCGACCGCCTTGATCTGGTGGAGGATCTTGCTCTCGTAACTTGAGGGCATTCTTGGTGGAAAGGGAATTCTCTCTTGGATTGAGAGTATTTCCAAATCCATTGTGCACAAAAATGGCTCTAAAAAAATGTTGGGGTTGCGAGGATATTTATAATCAGGTTTGACGTTAATTGAGTTATGACAATAAATAAACGTGTTACGCGTTTTATTTATTTCATTAACTCTTATTGAAAACCCCCATGTCGAATTATTAATTCCTTGACATGCGCCCACGCTGATTATAATAAATATCATTTAATAAAACAATATTAAATCCTCAAAATCCCAATTGGAAAAACTACATGGCGTGTAATAATTAATACACGGCGTGTACTTTCTTTCCATAAAACTACACAGCGTGTATATTTAATATACACGTCGTGTACTTTTATTTTCCATTTTTCTCCACCACATTTATTAGACCTTGAGTAATGACTATTTATTTATTAAATAATTGTAACTGTATTACTCACTAATAAATATATTATTTTATCCACAGTATATTCTCTCTAACAACTAGTGTCAAAATAAATGCGATCAGACATCCTTAAATAATTATTAAACCACAGTTGGGAATAATATTTATTTAACTTGTTAAATTAATATTTAACTGAGATACATGGACACACTTAGTGTGTGACCCTCTAGGCCTCTTTCTTAGTGGCATTAGGCTGAGCCTGCCTAAAGTCCAAGGTTAGCGTCTAGCAACACGCCAAGGAACCCATAGAGAAAGAAGTTAACGCCGCAATGACGTGTCACCTCCAACGAACACTTACCGTGTAATATAATCCATTTGTCTCGATATCTCCAATCAAGCGGGTTGCATGCTAGTGCCATCAACCCATGTGCTTGATTATTCTTTCTTTGACTTCCCGGAATTGAACTTTCCCATACCTTACCATGGCCATGTATTTATTTAGGCTATAACAATTCCATCGAACGTCCTGAGATATCTACTTCCGTTATGGAATGGAAGTGACAAATCCTTTCTCGCATTATCTATTAATGCGGTATTACTCGTGACGCACCCAACGTATCCTACCTCGCTGTGAACAGTGTGTCGTCACAGTTTTCGTCAATACATCTAAGTGTGCGAGTTGTAATACCCATTAATAATAATCTTAAAGTCTAAGGATCAATACAAACGTCTGTAGATGGGAACATCCAATGACACTATGAAATGAGGATTTCCTACTGGCGGGTCTCGTTCTCATAATATCCTCCTGGATATTAAAAAGGGCGCACACCATGAGAAGGTACCTAAAAGTTTTATGAGTCCTCACCCATAATGACCTGTATTATTTGTTTCCCTCAAATAATATCATCCGGCCATAGAACATACATTCAAGAACAGTGTTATGGATCTTTCGGGTTCTCATCATAGCAGGGATCCTCTACGACCCTTTAATGAAACATCTGTCCTTAGGACATTATCACATGACATGTCACGTAGAAGAACAATCAAGATGTGATAAGGCTTTTATTTAATGAATAAAGTACAAAGTAGTTGGTTCTAGACCACCAACTCCAACAGACTCCCACTTGGACTAGAGACAACTACTAACAACATTTAACCTTCTAGCTCTCACATGATATTCATGCTTCTGCTGAGATAGGCCTTTAGTCATGGGGTCTACCAAGTTCTCTTCCGTGGACACTCTGCTTACTGTAACTTCACCCCTTTGATAGAAATCCCTCAAGAGGTGATACTTCCGGAGTATGTGCTTTGTCTGTTGATGTGACCTTGGTTATTTTGAAAGAGCCATCGCTGCAGTATTATCAAAATACAATGTAATGGGATATTTACTGCTAGGCACCACATCAAGATCCTGGACAATGTTTCAAATCCAAACGGCTTATTTGGATGCATCAGATGCCGCTATATACTCGGACTCCGCTGTAGAATCGGCGACAACTGGCTGCTTTGAACTCTTCCACCTCACAGCTCCTCCATTGAGACAGAAAACATATCAAGATTGCGACTTCAGATCATTCTGATATGTTTGAAAACCATCATTAGCATACCCTCTGATGACAAGCTCCTCGTCTCCTCCATACACCAGAAACATATCATTAGTTCTTCTCAGATACTTAAGGATAGTCTTAACAGCAGTCCAATGTTGTTCTCCTGGATCTTCTTGATATCTTCCTACCATGCTCAGTGCATAGGCAACATCAAGCCTGGTACATAACATGGTATACATGATGGATCCTATAGCATAAGCGTATGGGATCTTGCTCATCCAATCATTCTCCTGTTGTGTTTGGGGACACATTTTATTAGAAAGATGTAAGCCATGTGACACTTGAACCAATCCCCTCTTGGATTTTTCCATACTAAATCTCTTTAGTACCTGGTCAGTGTATGTACCGTGACTTAGTCCAAGAAGCCTCTTGGATCTATCACAAATGATCTTGATCCCTAGAATGTAGGCTGCTTCTCCTAAGTCCTTCGTGGAGAAACACTTGTTCAACCAGTCCTTAACTGACTGTAAGGCTGGTACATCATTTCCAATAAGCAATATGTCATCAACATATACCACTAGGATGACGACCACATTCCCATTAAACCTCTTATAAACACATGGATCACATTCTTTCTTAATGAAACTAAATTCCTTTATGGCATCATCAAATCGAATGTTCCATGACTTGGATGCTTTCTTTAATCCATAAATGGATTTCTGCAACTTGCAAACCCGTTTGGCGTCACCTAGTGTCACAAACCCTTTTGGTTGTGTCATATAGACATCTTCCTGAAGGATCCCGTTAAGGAATGTTGTTTTGACATCCATCTGTCAAATCTCGTAGTCATGATAAGCTGCTATGGAAAGTATGATTCTTATGGATTTAAACATGGCAAATGGCTAAAAGGTTTCATCATAGTCAATTCATTGACGCTGTCTGAATCCTTTAGCCACTAGCCTTTCTTTATAGGTTCTAACTTGACCTTCCATGTCCAGCTTTCTTTTGAATACCCATTTGCATCCAACAGGCTTTACATCAACTGGCTCATCGACCAGAACCCAAACTTGGTTCTGATACATTGAACCCATCTCAGGATTCATAGATTCTAGCCATCTTGCAGCTTCTGAGCTTTCTATTGTTTCCTTGTAGGAGAGAGGTTCATCATTGTCCAACAAAAATGATTCACCATCCTCGGTGACTAGGAAACCAAATCTCTCTGGTTCCCTTACCTCTCTTGAGCTCCTACGCAGTACTTGTGTTTCTGGAACCTCTTCCACGGGGACCTATGGAACTTTTTCCTATACCAACTCCTGTGTATCTTGAGCATCAACTTCGTCGAAGTAAATCTTGCTCCCACTATCCTTCTTGAGGATGTGCTCCCTCTCAAGAAAGACGGCTTGTCTGGCGACATTCACTTTCTTGTCTTGGGGGTTATATAGGTAATATCCTTTTGTTTCCTTGGGATATCCTATAAAGATACACTTCGTGCCCCAGGGTGCTAGTTTGTTTCCTGATAAGGCCTTAACAAACGCCTCGCATACCCATACACGTGTGTGCGACAAAGTGGGTTTCCTTCCATTCCATAACTCGGATGGAATTCCATTTGCCGCCTTAGTTGGTACTCGGTTTAATGTGTATGCTGCAATTTGTAATGCATATCCCCAAAAGGATAATAGAAGATCCGCATGACTCATCATCGACCTCACCATGTCCAACAAGGTGCGGTTCCTCCTTTCACTAACACCATTCCACTGTGGTGTATAAGGAGGAGTGAGATGAGATAGAATCCCAGACTCCTGTAGAAGATCGATGAACTCTTGGTTCAGATATTCTCCACCTCGATCCGATCGAAGCTTCTTTATCTTCTTACCAAGTTGATTCACTACTTCATTCTTGAATTCCTTAAATTTCTCAAAGGACTCTGACTTATACCTCATTAAGTTGACATAGCCATATCTACTCAAATCATCAGTAAAAGTAATAAAGTAAGAATATCCACCTCTAGCTTTTACTGGAAATGGTCCACACACATATGTGTGTACCAATCCTAGATTCTCTGTGGCCCATTCACCTTGTCCACCAAAAGGCGGCTTGGTCATTTTTCCTTGTAAACAAGCGTGAAATCTATCATGTGGTTTTATCTCAGTAGAGTCTAAATAGCCATCTTGGCAGAGCTTTGTCAAGCGCTTCTCATTCACATGACCAAGGCGGTGATGCCATAACTGGGCGATGTATGAGTCATGTGAGTTTGTTTCTTTATCAATTGCCAACAATTGGTTTTCGTAATTTAATACATACAAACCATTATTCAAATGTGCCATACCATAACATACGCTGTTCTTATAAAAGAGACAACCCTTATATCCAAACTTGAAAATAAATCCATCCATATCCAAACAAGATACAGAAATTTTGTTCTTGGTAACACTAGGCACAAAATAACAGTTTTGTAAAACCAAAATCATGCTAGTTGGAAATGAGAGGTGATAGTCTCCAATAGCCAACGCAGCCAGCCTTGCACCATTGGCAGCTCGAAGATCCACCTCTCCTCTGGAGATCTTTCTAAATCTACTTTGTTCCTGCATTTGAATACAGATGTGATCCCCACAAGCAGTATCTAATACCCAATGTGTAGAAATAGAAAGATTGCACTCGATAACGAATGCACCTTTAGCATCCCCACACTTCTGGGTGCAGTTCCTCTTCTAGTGGCCCAGCTTGCCACATGCAAAACACACTGCTTCTCATTCCTTGCCCTGCCTCTAGATCTTCCCCTTCTTGGAGGGACGGTGCTCGGGGGATTCAGATCGTTTATTAGTCTTTGGCCCCTTTTCCTTGTCCTTCTTTTTCTTGTTCACCATAAGGACCGCGGGTTTTTCATGCCCCATGTCCTTATCTACCTGGTCAATCAAGGTCAGAAGCTCCGATAGACTCTTCTCAGTGCCGCTCATGTTATAGTTGACAATGAAGCTAGAGAAGGTCTTGGGAAATGATGATAGGATCAGATCTATACGCAACTCATCTGGGAATTTAATCCCTAAGATGTCCAAGTGTTCAATGTAGCCAATAAGCTTGACCACATGAGGCCCAGCTGGCGCAGACTCTCCACGCTTCGTGGTAATCAAAGCATTAGAGATCTCATACCTCTCCTGTCTCTCCTTCTCTTGGTAGAGATCTTTATGGTGAGACATCATGCTATACGCATCCATTTTTTCATGTTGCTTCAAGAGCTCATCAGACATGACCGATATCATGGAACACTGGACATCTGTGGCATCATCCATGTGTTTCATGTAGAGAGATAATTCCTCATCACTAGCCTCTTTCCCAGGCGCAGCTGGAATAGGCTCTTCCAGCACGTATAATTTCCTTTTGTGGCGAAGGACGACGCGTAAACACCTCTGCCACTCTTGGAAATTAGTGCCGGTGAGAAGGTTTTCTTTTTCGAGTATGGTGCGCAATGATATGTTTGAAGTCATTTTATTGTTGTTTCTACAATTTAAGATGAGCAAAGGTTTAGTACTATATTATAAAAATTGAGACAAATATATAAATTAATACTTATTAGTCTCCCACTATTTCATCGAAATCCAATAGCCCTCACCATTGAATTCAAAATATTCTATTGCGTGAATATTCAAGTGGCAAGGATCCATATTTCCCTTCGCATTACCCCAACTAGGGTTGGTCAAGAAAATTGAAGGGTTTTAGGTAGGCATTCCAAATGCCAACTGCATTAACTCCCAGTTCCTTGATCCGCTGAGTGGACTCCCCAATCCTGAAATCCTTTTTGGATTTCCTCAACCTTTTCCTCTTGGTCACACCAAGTCCTGCTGTGGCAGTCAACCCTTGATGGGAACCAAGTCAAGTCAACCCAAAACCTTGAATTAGAATTCCCCGATAATTGAAAGCAGCCCAACTAGGGTTGGTCAATCACATTGAACTATGGTTCGATTCTAACCAAGATTATGGATGGCTATGCCAACTTAATATTTATTTTGAGGGATTTTATCCTTATACGTAAATTGCCATTTTATTATCTTTGATTACATGCTTGTTAATATTAAGTGGGATATTCTTAAGTGATTAACCATGTCTAAGATTATATTTACGTATAAGCCAATTTTATTTTAGTTCCATCTTGTATGCTCATTTAATTCATTAATTGTGTGATCGTGACAACACACCCACAATAAATAAACCATGAATCTGAAAGAAATAAAATAAATGGTATGATCTTGAGCTTTTCTATTGGTTAGTTTATCTAGAGGTTGATAAACTAACCCATGACCTAGGGGAGAAACACCTTTAACCTTTTGGGTTCATGTTTACAGCTTTCCACCTGTCCACCTTTGTATCTCCTTGGATTGGTTTCATCTTGGCTCCTAACTTGAGCCGCCTCCAGTAGCTTGGTAGCTCCATCAATTACATATGCATTTATCTCACACACAGGTGAGGGGAAAAAGGGGTTTTTACATAAAAGAATATTTGGGTGCGCAGGCCCTACATATTAATGAGGAGATGGCTCGCATGCCAACAAATTTAATTTAAATAAATAAATTAAAAGAAACCATTCACATACAAAGGTCTCGGTCTATCTCATGATCATCCACACATGCAACAATATTTACGCAAAAATAAAACTAGATTTCAATTCTTTAATCGTTCTTGTTTACGATAAATCACGCCCGAATCAATTAATTATCTTTAATTAATAAATCCTTTTATCATAAATACATTTTCTGAATTTCGTTGAGATTCTCATCCATCATAATTTTAAACAAATAAATTCATTTAAAATTATCCTTGTACACATCTTGTACCTTGGAGGCGACCCGGCGAATTCCCATTTATTACGCAGATGTTAAATTAAACACATATATATAAAACACCTATCACATGTTGTGCCTCAGCTTTACGCCTGCACCATGGTACACGTCTCAAGGGTTTGTATAATATAGTAATAAATTTTAATAAATCTGTGTAATTTGGGTGAGTACACGGGATGTAGTTCCGACTACACAACATGTACTTTTTCTTCACTGTCCATCCGAAGTACACGCTCGGGGATAGGGCGTGTTAATGTACTTCGGAAATTTTAGGAGTACACGGCATGTACAGTGGGACACGCGCCGTGTAGAGTCCACGTTACATGGTTTCCAGCCGGGCAGGCTATGTACGGAGTACACGACCCAACCCTAACCTGAAGGGACTACACGTCGTGTTCATTGGACCACACAAAATGTATTCTGGAAATCGTGTGCCACCTATTTCTGGTCAACACACAGTGTCTTAAATTCTTAGAAAGAATCCAATGCATGGCCTGATTTGGCGGATCAGTCAATGCATTGAACCTAGACTACACAATGTGTACTTCCGAATACACGCCGTGTATTCTGGTGTTATACGGCCAAAAACATTTGGCTCCTCCGGACGAGTTCCTCTATTTTATTTTAATCAAAATTTGAAGAAAAATCCGTTTCTGTGAGGTGAACGAGAAATGAGAGAGGAGGAACAGATCTCGATATTCAGATTTCCAGAACGATTAAACAAGAATTGAAATGACTAAATTATTAAATGCGTAAATCACCAACAAAAAAGTAAATAATTATAACCAACGATATGACCTCTCTGATACGACTTGTAGGTTCCGGGCGTAGCAGAAGCACGTTGGTGGGTTTGCCCAACATTAATTTTAATGTTAAACAATTTTCAATCCGAGATCCGTCACGATATAAAATGCCGAATCTTCGGAATAGAACGAAGAACGAAAAGAAAAGAAGAGTCCCGGAACCCTTGAGGAGGTTCACCATATGTTGATTATAATTATATTAATTAATGCATAAGAATTACCTTGTTGGAATTATTTCTTCGTTGATGTGTCCGGTCACGATTCAGTGATCCGTCGTTGCGTTGTAGAATCCAAGTGTAGGATTCCTCTAGCGGTGATCCACACGTGTGTCACATATCTCCGGACATCACCGAAGAGATCTCCGGGTGCTAGCGCGGAAGAACATTCGCTTGCGATGTCCGCCTTCGGCCGCCTTGATCTAGTGGAGGATCTTGCTCTCGTAACTTGAGGGCGTTCTTGGTGGAAAGGGAATTCTCTCTTGGCTTGAGAGTATTTCCAAATCCGTTGTGCACAACAATGGCTCTAAAAAAAGGTTGGGGTTGCGAGGATGTTTATAATCACGGTTGAGGTTAATAGAGTTATGACAATAAATAAATGCGTTACACGTTTTATTTATTTCATTAACTCTTATTGAAAACCCCCTTGTCGAATTATTAATTCCTTGACATGCGCCCACGCTGATTATAATAAATATCATTTAATAAAACAATATTAAATCCTCAAAATCCCAATTGGAAAAACTACACGGTATGTAATAATTAATACACGGTGTGTACTTTCTTTCCATAAAACTACACAGCGTGTATACACGGCGTGTACTTTTATTTTCCATTTTTCTCCACCACATTTATTTGACCTTGAGTAATGAATATTTATTTCTTAAATAAATGTAACTACATTACTCGCTAATAAATATATTATTTAATCCACAGTATATTCTCTCAAATAACTAGTGTCAAAATAAATGTGATCAGACATCCTTAAATAATTATTAAACCACAGTCGGGAATAATATTTATTTTACTTGTTAAATTAATATTTAACTGAGATACATGGACACACGTAGTGTGTGACCCTCTAGGCCTCTTTCTCAGTGGCATTAGGCTGAGACTGCCTATAGTCCAAGGTTAGTGTCTAGTAACACGCCAAGGAACCCATAGAAAAAGAAGTTAACGCCGCAATGACGTGTCACCTCCTACGAACGCTTACCATGTAATATAATCCCTTTGTCTCGATATGTCCAATCAAGCGGGTTGCATGCTAGTGCCATCAACCCATGTGCTTGATTATTCTTTTCTTGACTTCCCGGAATTGAACTTTCCCTTACCTTACCATGGCCATGGATTTATTTAGGCTATATCAATTCCATAAGAGGGCCTGAGATATCTACTTCCGTTATGGAATGGAAGGGACAAATCCTTTCTCGCATTATCTATTAATGCGGTATTACTTGTGACGCACCCAACGTATCCTACCTCGCTGCGAACAATGTGTCATCACAGTTTTCGTCAATACATCTAACTGTGTGAGTTGTAATACCCATTAATAATAATATTAAATTCTAAGGATCAATACACACGTCCGTAGATAGGAACATCCAATGACACTTTGAAATGTGGATTTCCTACTGGCGGGTCTCGTTCTCATAATATCCTCCTGGATATTACCAAGGGCACACACCATGAGAAGGTGCCTCAATGTTTTATGAGTCCTCACCCCTAATGAACTGTATTTTTTTTGTCCCTCAAATAATATCATCCGGCCATAGAATATACATTCAAGAACAGTGTTATGGCACTTTCGGGTTCTCATCATAGCAGGGATCCGCTACGACCCTTTAATGCAACAGATGTCCTTAGGAAATTATCACATGACATTTCACGCAGAAGAACAATCAAGATGTGATAAGGCCTTTATTTAATGAATAAAGTACAAATTAGTTGGTTCTAGACCACCATCTCCAACAAGGTGGAGTTATCAAATCAAGATCAGAAACTGATCTTGGTGAAAATATTGGGAGCTTCACAGATGGACTAGTTTAAAAGCTTGATGATTCCTTATGGGCATACCATACCACCTTCAAGACATCTATGGGGATATCTTTGTTCCACCTTATCTATGAGTAACCATTCCACATACCAGTGTATCTGGAGAATAAATCATACTGGGTGGTCAAGGCCATAAATTTTAATTTGAAGGCTATGGAAGAGAAGAGCATGTTCCAGCTGACAAAGCCTAATGAGCTCTGATGAGAGGAGTATGAGAACACCAGATTGTACAAAGAAAAGACATGGGCGATCCACAATTAGATGCATTCTGAAAAAACTATCCAACCCAGTGCTTAGGTATTGATCTTCAACTCCCGTATGAGATTATTTCTAGGAATGTTGAAGACCTGATGGTCAGGACCATTCCACGTGATCAATGTTTTCCACCATAGTGCGGTGGAAATGGATGGTGAAGATGGAAAACCATTCAAAGTGAATTAAGAATGCCTAAAGAATTACCATCACATAGAGGATATGGTGGTTACAATCTATATCATTCATTTCATGTAATAAAAGGTGGGTAGGTATAGGAAACAACATAAAACAAAGGTGCTTCTTCAGATGCAACCTAGAGGTTACACCCCAGGTACCATCTATACACACAACATGTATGGATCTTTTTTGTTTATATTATTAATATTATAAATAAATAGATTTAAAAACATAACGAATAGGTATGAGGCCGGTACCAATGGTAAGGCCACTAGAGTTTATCCATGCAATCACAGGTTCGAATCCCTCCATACTTACCTTCAGCATGGGGTTTAACCTTTTTATACCTATTTATAATTACACAACATGTGTGGTATTTTTCAAAAATAATATATATGTTTTTTAAAATACATGAAATATCATGATTGGGATAAAATGGTTGACCAGGTTTGTAAACAGGTTCCAAATGACTCAGGTTCAATTAATGAAAACCGGCCCATTTCCATAAATATTCCTTTTAATAAAACCACACGATGGAAATTTTTATATACATCGTGTAAGACATGTTTTCAATAAGTACTAAAATGAAATTCAAAATAAACGAATATATACAGATGATGATGTAAGATTGGCAGAGTCTCTGGCCTAGATTGAAAAGACCCATGTTCAAACAAGGCTAATCTCTTTGCGTTGCCCCTTTTATTCAAATTAAAACCAAACACCATGTATTTTCTTTGTTCTATGTAGATTTATACATTTACATTAAATATTAAAATTAATTATAAATGGGTAACACAAAAACATTTTCTCTAGTGGTTGAGGGCTTATAATCAGAATGGCTGATCGCTAGTTTGAATCACACCCCAAGCACCAGACTAAAGGTTGTAGTTCTCATTTTCTAATTTTATAACACACTGTGTATATTTTCACTATACATTACGTGTTTTTATTTTTTTAGAAAATAATATAGATATAAATATTTTTTATTTTTATTTTTAATAATAATTATTATAAATTTTACTATAATAATTATATAATATAATTTATTCGTAAAAACCCTATACACAGATTGTACACATTAATAAATGTTGTGTATTCCGGTTATAGATGATGGGTGATACCCGGCCTCCGACCGTGTCATGTGACCCCCTCCCCTTTTCATTTTCTTCGACCACGTGCCCTCCAGCTGAACCGATTTCAATCCTCCATTTTAGTGTGTTTTTTGTCCATATTTCTTCCACATTCAGATCCTTAGTCCATGTATTCACTTCAACACCCTCTATTTCCCAGTTTTACTTCGATTTTGGGAGATTTTCAGATTCACCGACCGTCGGCTCCAACACTGTACACAGTGTGAGAAAAGAACACAAGTCCTGTACGTACTATAAAGGGACACAAAAAACACTTTTCACCATTTTTCCAATACATGGCATGTATGTTCAGTACGTGCCATGTACTATGCCTACCCTGGTTTTCTAGCCCAGACCGTGTCCTCTGGGACACAACTGCTTCCCATGTGCCTATACATGCTGTGTTTGTTTTGGGACATACTGTATCCTCCAACCCATTAGAGGATGTTGTTTGGATGGAATACCGTCCTCACACACCATTTTTACATAAATGACATGTATCCCATTCCACCCGGCGTATCGATGGTCTGATTCCATGGCTTGTCGAAGCCGTGTTTGGATACAGACACGGTTACCACTCCATTTGGTATTAAATAGTGTGAATACTTTTCTATCGACCATGTATTAGTTTTACATGAAACATTCCCACATGGAATTTCTATACAGATTACACAGTTTCTTACATATCTTTTATTACAGGCCATGTACCCAGAATCTACACGTTGTGTTCTACTATATTTTCAGTTTTATAATATTATCTTCTTTTTATTTTTATTATACATTTATTTGGTTTTTTTCTTTTCTTCCATGTATAGAAAATAGATATCATGCTAGTGGGAAGAGGCTCGCTTCCGATACTATGGGTGAGTGGCCGCCTCTCCGTCATATTTGTCTTCGACATTTCAAGAAGCCATCTTTGGATTTGTGTGTTTTCCAACCCCCAATGTTGGCCGCTCTTCCTCCTTTTCTGATGCCGCCTCCATCTGTGCCATCAAATAATCAGGCCATTCCTATGGTACCTTCTCAATATATATTTTATTGTCTGGAGGTGGCTTCTGATCCTTCCATAGTGTCTGATATTTCTACTGTTTCTGGTCCTTCAAGCTCTACCCCCTCATAGTTACCATCCTCACCCGTAGTGGACCCGACTGATCCCACACATCCACCCTCTACTATCAAACCCTATGATCCCACTCTAGTATCCACTCCTCCAACTTCTAACACATTAGCATGATCATCTTCTCCAGCCCCATCTGTTCTTCCACTTCCTGCACCGGCTGTTGCCAGCTCTCAGCTGTAGCCATGCCTTCTATTTTCTGAGGGTCATCCTATAGCCATGATATTGCGGTGATTCCCACACCGCACTATCTAGTTGAATGGGAAATACATTGACATTGACATCCCTTAGTGTATAGGTATCATGGATGTGGTTGTGGAGCTTCTTGACTAAACACATCTGACTGACACACTCCATGTGTTCACTCTGATCTATCACGATTTATTTTTTGAGTTTCTTTCCATGATTGCATACGATGGGAAAAACTACCATAATATGCCAAATGACAATACTAATCCAATCAAATATCATCTAAGCATATTTCATTTATCCTTGACTATGGATAATTTGGATGAGGGTGTGGCTTTTACCCCACCCTTCCACCCACCTATTGTTTCTACCCTTACCCACATCGAGTGCTCAACCCTTGTTTTTATATAGTGGGAGTTTGTTGGGGATGACCATAGGTATACACCCACATCGCATAAGAGTATTCTAATCATTAACTCTCTTATTGGTTTCCTTCACAAGTGCTTTAGCACCATTCTTTTTCCTCTCCATGAGGATATGGGGGTCATGTCCGGGTGGGAAATGGAGCTCCTAACATTTATCGTCCGACTGGACTACCCTGACATCCCTTATATAGCCGCCTCATATTTCCACTCCAAGATTCATGACTATCAGAGCATCCTTAATGGTAGTTTATATGACCTCATTTGGCCCACCATTTGGGAGATTTTGAGCCATCTCTCCCTCAGGACACCTTATGTTCACCTCAGCATCTCGACATCCTCATGCTTATACACATGCGGATGGTCAAGCAACATGGGGATGACTATATGCTTTTCCGGGACGTCCCTACTCTTATAGGGGTGAGGGATGATCCATTTACTCCCACATATGTTCATTAATAGGACCCCCAAAATCCACCCATGTGTGTTCCCTCCCCAACTCACCCCCTTCTTTTAGCCTTCCTTCTTTTTCGACCATCCCCTCTTCCTATGGGCCTTCCACCTAACCACCTCCCTCCGCACCCATGGGTGATTGCTCCTTCACCGTACTTCTCACCCAGCTTTAGCACCACTAGGATGTGATGGAATAGACTCTTGGTCAGCTCAGGAATATTTTGCGGCTTATTCTTCACCACAAAGGTCATTCACAACTAGAGACCTCTCTGGCTCCGACATAGCTGTCTGCTCCACATCCTGCTGCCGAATAGCCTCAACCGACATCATTCTCCATAGATTCCATTCTTCCCTCTACTACTAATCCGACTTCTACATCCACGGGTGAGCCAACATTGCCTTTTGTTCCTCCTACTCATAGTATCAAGCCTATGGTTTTGCTTTTTGCTATGGATGCTTCTCCATTTATAGATTCTTCTATAGTGGATGATGCCTCTTCTGAGGTGACCCTATGAGTGGTTTTTGGGCACATTTATTTCCATTAAATTAATATTTTTTCTCTTCTTGGGATGTGATAATTTTCATATATACCGATTGTTTCCCTTCCTTTGACCACCACAGTTACATTAGAGCAATTTGGGTATCTCTCTTTCAACATATTCCCCATTTTCTCGATTCCCCCTGTGGATATTATGTTTCAATATTTCTTTTTTCCATTCTTTTGTATTTACTTCTTCCATTTCTTCCCCTTGTCTTATGTCCCATAGATTCCCCATCATCCTTCCTCTACCTAGGTATTGAACTCTGGGGACCATTTATTATATTAAGTGTGGGGGAGTGTCTCTGATTACACTAGTCATTTCCTTAAAATTTTTATGAGGAATCATTAAATGTTAAAATATTTTAAAATATGGATAATTTTGGATTAATTATAATTATAAATAATAAATAAATAAAAGTAAATTTTAAAATTTAAATTCTTATTTCAATTTTAAATGAATTTCAAAATGATTGATGATATAGTTTGATTCTGGATTTTAAGCATTGGACATTTACATTTATTAGACTAATCATTTTTACTATTTTCATGACCTGAATGACCTCTGAAATTTTCAAATTCTTGATTGGTATTGTAATCATTTTTTAGATATTATTTTTTATACCATCCTTCTTGAGTAATTCATGATATATGCATAAATGCCCGAACATGGTAGTTTTTCTCTTCATAACAAAATGATTTATTTAATTGCATTGTAGTCATTAAGGCATTTGATTTCTTTTCATCCCCTTTGACCTTGAGACCTACCCTACTTCTAATCATTGTAATCCCTTAGAATCCATGAACTGATTTGAAAGGAATCCACATTACAAGCCTATTTTCCATTCAGACCATAATTGTTTTCTAATTATGCATGATTATTAACTAGAGATTTAGAGAGGGGGTTTTTTCCATTCATGGTATATATTTGAGAGGCCATGAATTTATGTGTTTATGAGTTTATCACTTGTTAATTTGGGAAGAAGGGTTTCCAAAACAACTATTTATTTATTTCATAGTGGTACCTATTATAAAAAAAAGAGAAATTCATAAGGGAGAGAAAATTATTTATTACATATTACAGATGGTTTATAGGATGTTATTTTCTAGGTAATATCAGGGTGATGACACCATTGAGGAGTTTTTATTGGGGGTACAATTTCATTAAGATTTATTTTGAATATCAGGCATCATTTTTTAAGAATTAATCCCTTTTTTCTATCCTCCATGATTGATTTTCATCAATACCTACCAACTCATATCCTTAGAATCATTTGAACCATATTAAAATCCCACTTGAGTTCTATGATACGATTTATGATTTAGAAAATGAGAACAATTTCAATTTTATAGATAGAGTCCATATAATTAAGATTGTTCCTAACTCTGATAAAATAATATTGAGTGATGACTTGATTACTTTTTGGTGAGGTAAATCATTAAGGGGAATGTTTATTTTTGAAAAGATAAATAATGTGGATGAATGATGATGACAGGTTTTAATTAAATTATATATGAGGAATGATTAGAATATAATTTCACATAATATATGTTTTGTGACTTTTAAAATCTTCTTCTATGGATATATTATTTATAGTCATAATTAGTTATAGGCTTCCTTTCTTTGAGTATGTATTTTACTGATTTGATGTTGATATCTATCTTGAGGACTTGAAAATGAGTAAGTGTGGGAGAGTTTGATGTTCCCAATTTTTGTATACTTGTTCATACATTTTATTTAAAATAAAAATGTGTATTCACCAAATATATTTTGTTTTATGGGTAAAATTCTTTATTTTGGTGATTATGATATATGCATGATGTTTCTATGAAAAAAATATTGGATGAATAGAAGAAAAATTCACATATAAACGGAGTGTACACTTCTTACATGTCGTGTACATCTTGACCAACACACAGATCATCCAAAGTGGATACACGCCCATGTGCTAGGTCCGACACTACACACTGTGTACATGAGTCTTACAGGACGTGTACCACTCTTACAAATGTGGTTGGTGGCCAAAGACACACTTAAACATCATGCATGGTGGAACTACATGCCGTGTACACCACCAACTGACTCTCGATGCGTTCAGAGTCAGGAGGCGCTGCGGTTGATCACCTACCATGGGAAAAACAAAGCCATGTTAGCTTTACTAAAGTACACGACATGTAATTTTCTAAACACCATGTATTTTGAAAATTTGTAAATAGAGGTGTTGTTCTCTTATCTTCCACATCCATGAAGGGGCAGAAGAATAGAGAGATAATCTGAGAAAGAGGAGTGAAGAAAAGAAGGGAAGCCCAGTCGCTTTGCTATCCATGACTATCCTTAAACGAAGGCTTCTGTGATTTGTGCATCAAATATAATGGGTTTGGTTTTCATGATATACTCCATGAGTATATAATTTTTACGTGTGATAGGTTTGTGGATGATTAAGGATTTATTTTATACTATTGTATTTTTTTAATTTTGTAATTCATGTAATTCATAAATTCATCTATTTTATCTTATTTAATGGTACTGGGAATTCCGTATCAGATGAAGAACAAATCTTTTAGGGATCTTCTAGAGGAATTATGTTATGTACACCCATGATCTCTGGGTGCACTTAACATCTAAAAAAGTGGTAAAGATAAGAAAAATGAAGGAATCAATTTTGGAGCAAGGAATCGATCAATTGATGTTTAATGTGAAAATCACTAGACCAAGGGGTTTCCAGTACATTAGAACCCATTAAGTATGAGTTATTGTGAACAAAAAAACCTGAAAAATCAATAGATTAATTGATAACCTTAAAAACCCCAGCCCCGACGCTACTTCTCCATTTGTCTGCAAACTAGTTTCCACATTTTTTTTTATCTTTTATGTAATTATTCAAAATTTGGTGAATCAATATTTTCGTAAATAAAACAACAAAAATCAACTCTAAATTCCAGCTAACCTTCCCCTAATTAATTCCATATAAGGGAATGAAAACATACCTCTATGTCCCTATAGTTCGACCACATACTTTCACTATAATGGTTTGTGATTACATTTTGGGTTTCTGAACATAATAAATATGCTAAAAATGACACCAACATGTGATTACAAGTGAGGGAATTATGTGGACCCTTAACAACAGAAATTGAGGAATGACTGAGGCCCTATAGTGTCAAAGAAATCCACACGTTTCATGAATTAGGTGGGTACTACCAACATTTTTTTGACAAATTTCACAAAATGGTATAGACAAATAACTATGTTAACAAGGAAATGGGTAAGGTATATAAGGAAAAATGTATTTGTGTAATGTTTTAAGTAGATAATGAAAAGGTTTATCACTACACCTTCAGTCACATTACCAAAAAGTTGAAAATGGTTTGTTATATATAGTGATGCTTTAAAGAATTTCATGGGTTCTATACTCCTGAAAAATTATAATGTGACACCCTACGCATAATGGTAGTTCAAGATCCCTGAGCAGAACTATGCAACACATGATCTGGAGCTGGCATAAGTTTTTTTTTGCCTTGAAAATCTAACGACAATAGTTTTATGTTGAAAATAGTGACATTTATAATGATCAAAATATGCTAAATTATATATTCACACAATAAAAGAAAAAAATTATTCAATTAAATTGGTTGTATCTATTTATGGACTAGGATATCTCTATTCACTATCATCTTGAGTAGGTAAACAAAGTTGTTGACGCTCATAGGAGAATAGAACACACTTCTAAATCCATTTTCTAAATTTAGAATGAAAATATGATTATGGATATGAAAAGGATGGATTTTTGAATTATAATGGTATGAAATATATAGCATCCCTCCTTTTTATAACATAAACATTAATTACATTACACAAAACCGAGAATCTTTAAGCTTTAGTGTCTTAGAAACCAAAAACTTAAAACATGAAAACATAAAACCTTTTTCTTAAACACTTGAAAGTCATCTACTTATGTTCTTCATAGGTTCATTAATGCATCTCATAACCTAGGGACATAAATCAAAAGAAAGGGTGAGCAGAAGGCCCAGTAAGGGAAACAATGGGAAACATTTAACATGTGAACTTGAGATACATCAACAATGTCATGAAAAAGAACTTTAAGGCATGAAAAAGAAATCATGAGACATATCATAATAAAAATAAAGTATTTCATAGAATAAAGATGTGGCTACAACATTTAAAAAAGACAATCATTTTTGTTTGACCAAGGTCCATCCCCAAGGTGTCAAAAAAATTACCAAGGTTATTCACCATGGTATCAGTCTAAATGGCCATCTCTAGAGATTAATTATTTACCCAATGCATTCGAGCGATATCAGGGAACACCCTTAAATTTGTCTTTATCATCATGTGATCCACATATATCATCATCAATAATTTCATAAACAACCCATGTACCATAAATGAAATGGGTTTCATTTCATAATCATAACTTTTTAAAAACTGTTTTAATGACATGATCTTTTTGTCACTTTAAACCCAACAGAAAAGGAAGGTGGGTCTCCTGAATGTGAATACCATAATTTAAAATAGAAAAACATGTTATATATGTGAATACCCTTATTGAAGAGATAGATTTTAGTATTAACTTAATAAAATAAAAGAACTTTAGAAAAAGAGTGAGACATTTTTAGACGGAAATTCTGCAGCATAACGGCTATGTTACGAGGTTTTAGAAAACATTGAAAAGAGAGGGGACATGGGTCAACCACTAACAAATGATCCATAAAATAGTAGGGGAATAGAATATAAAGGATTTGTGAACATGTTAATGAAATTTTAATGACATACCATTTTATATAAAAAACATGTAAGGAAGACAAAAATTAGATTTCTCTTATGAAAATTCGGCAGCCTAACGTCGTCTCTTAAACGTCAACAAAAATGAATTGAGGAGATCAAATAGGGTCTCTAATCATATGAGAATAAAATTATAGTATGATAGATATTGAGATCATACCCCAACATAATAAAAATGAACTTGAAAGACTTGACATGAAAGTAGAACTTTGAAAAATGAGAAGGGTGAATGAATCCCTTAAAAATTCGGCAGCCTAACGACGCCACTTAAACATTCTTAAAACGAATTAATGAGAGAAATAGGGGATCTCTCATCATATGAACATGAAAAGGGAAGTAATATGAATATAGAAGAACATTATCCAACATAATAACATTTATAATTAAATAAATAACATAAAAGAGACTACTTGAAAAGAAAGAGAGAGGTCAGATCCCTTAAAAATTTGGCAGCCTAACGGCGCCACTTAAAACATCAAAATATTGAATAGAAGAGATAAAATAGGGTCTCTCATCATATGAACATTAAATATCAGTATCATATATTTATATATCATTCCCCAACATAAAATGGAACTTGAATGATTTGTCATGAAAATAGAACTTGAAAATGAGAAGGGTGAAAGAATCCTTTTCAAAATTTCGGCAGCCTAACGGCGCCACTTAAACATTCACAAAACAAAATGATGAGAGTAAGAGAGTATCACTAATCATATGAACTTAAAAGGAAAGTAGGATGAATATAAAATAACATTAAAAACATATGAACATGGAGCTTAGAAGAAATGACATAAACGAGAGTACTTGAAAAGAAAGAGAGAGGTAGGATCCCTTACCTTAAAATGTAACTCTTAAAACTCAAAGGTTGGGACCTTGAGGGCTTGGGGGAACCTTGGTAGGACCTCATGGGAGGTAATGAGACTAGAGATTCGTTGGGGTAGAGTTGGGAGTCAAATGGATGAGAGTATGGCTTGATATTTACAGGGAATGTGAGGGGACAAGGTATTAATTGCCAAGGGACACCTCATTAGTGGTTTTGGAAAGACCATGGGATTGCCCATGGTATTAGACACATGGGACAAATCATACCTTATCTTACTATTCAAAAGTCGACCATATTGATTACATACTTAATACATCATTTAATGATGTCATTAACCACCCATAACTTAAAAACTGTATTTTCACTATTCATCCAAAATTCATCTTTCTCAGAAAAATACCAAAATTTCACCTTAACGAAATATCGATGCTCTGATTTCAAAAATTAACCCCATTTTATAAAAATAATTTTCTAAATATTTTTAATTTAATTTTTACATAAATACACTATTCACCGAAAATACATTTTTTTAGAAAAATCCCCAAAAATTACCTTTACATAATATCGATGCTCTGAGTTCAAAAATTAAATCCATTTTATAAAAATAATTTTCTAAATATTTTTAATTAAATTTTTTAATTAAAAAAAACTATTCACCTGAAAAAACTAATACTTGACTACTAATTTATGAAACCATTATTTAACCATTTTATTTAATCACATTACTTAATCAAGGTGCCTAGATTATATTAATACTTTCTTTAAGTTAGATTACTAATCCATTTGGTCACATTACTAATCCTAATCATAAAATCACTATTTATAATTTACTATTAATCAAAAATTATGTTGATCTTATTAGACATTAAATTTCGCACTGAACATAATTGTAGAACACCATTTTTTGAAAATCATTACACATTTTTAATTATTTAAGGTTTTCATAAACATTTTTTAAAATATGCTTTCTCTAAAATTCACCAAAAATATGCATACTATATTTATCCGGAAATTTGAAAATTCATAAACTTCATCACAAGAAGAAATCAAAATTTTTATTTAAAAAAAGGATTACACAAGGCAGTTACGGTCTCCTTACATAGACCCTTATCACACCAGCATAGGACCTAAGTGTAAGGTGTTCTAAGGTGAGAGAATCTGAGGTAGGCTCGACCAACATTTCACGAGTAATAATTTCTATCAGTTTGAACTTCTCGAGGAGGCGATTCTGTTATAACTTCACACGATGATGTTCAGCTTGGGTTTGGTCTAGAGCAAAGCCCCGTGGTGCTACCTCCTTCTCATGTTCTGTTAGATGGGCTTCGATCAGTCCAAGACTACTTGGTGAGGCCATCAAATCTTATTTCTATATTAATTAACCAAGATCACGTATATTTAGAGACAAAATTAGCAACATTCGGTTTTCAACGGTCATACTGACTAACAGTCATATAATAGTCAAAACCCAACAGTCTCATTTTAATTATACTCATGTTATCTAATGAAACAATTTTGTTGAGTATAGAAAAATAAAATAACACAAAAAATTAGGAAACAAGATTTATTCAAAATTTCGGGTCGTTACAATCTTCCCCCCTTAAGAAATTGCGTCCTCACAATTTTTAAAACTGGCTTTTGAAATTTCATTGAAAGTCCCACACTAGAAAAGGATTCAGTTAAACTATTACATTAAAAGAATGAAAGGGAAGTAAATGGTCACCCGAGTTAACCCATACTAGGATCCCATGTAGGAAAACATGCACATAGAGGAAAAAAGTCAAAGGGTCACGTTCTAAGGGAGAGTGATAGAAAACATGATTTGGAGAAAGTTAACAATAAGAAAATCACAAACTTATGATGTGTATAAATTGTCATTGATTACCCAGTTGGAAACGTTAACAGACAACATTTTTGTTTTATGTTCCTTTTCATAGTATTGAGGAATTCATTTACTAAATAGAATAAAAACATAAGGAAATATACCTACCTTCAAGTAGAGTTTCGTCCTCTAATAAGTTTATACCAAAACTAATCTTTTCTCCAAACGATGAGCATTCAAAACTACTTGGTCTCATCAATGAACAAGAATCATCTTATAGAGAATCACGTATTCCACAAAAGAAAAACTAACTATCTTTAAACATTTATCCCAAAAATAGAAAGGGCAAGATAAAATGACTCTTCAAAAAGAAAGAATCCCATAGGAAGGGAAACTACTTTTAAATCTTCAATGTTCCACGGTACTACCCAGAGTTCATCATAGACCATTCCGTAAATAAATTTCCTTAAAATTCCTCAAAATAATCCAAACTAATATTGAATCACAAATAAAATAAAGACTTGATAACATAGTCTTCCAAGATAAACTATATCGTTCATCTCCAAACAACATCAACGACTCCTAACATCTTATAACAAAAGTAACTAACCTAAACATATTTTCCCTAGATAGGTTAATCATTTCCATAAGTAACCTATAAAACCATAAGTTAACCTTAAATTAGTCGATTGTTCAAAATATAATTCAACCTTTACTCCTCAAAGAAAATACCATAGTAATCTATTTACATCGATCAAATAGGGTTCCCAAAATAGTGAACGTATTCCAAAATAATAATCATATTTTAATCCCCTAATCATCTCTTTCATATTAATATGGAAATTGTCACATTTCCTATCACATTGGTTGTTGGGAAATGTTTTTCCATTTCCCGCCATTATCTAAGGAATTAAAGTACAATTAGGGGCTTAAATACTTAGCCAATAATCATTAAAAGGAAACTTAAAGCATAGAAGGACAAACTTGTAGAAGAAAAGTATACCCTAACTTGTGATATCATAGGTCCCAATCTTGGTTATCAATGATAATATATTCTTATGTGAATATTTATTTTATTTTATCTTTATTCCTTTAATAAGGGTTCATACTAACCTTATGAATTTACCAAAGCATATCCCCCGGGAGAGTCGTAACCAAGAGTGCAGCAAGACCCATTGTCATGTACCAGTTTCCATTCGAGTCTATCTCAAAGAGGTGTTTTTGGGTTTTACCCCTATGTAAATCTGTGCTAGATTCATCCTTTGATACCAACAATAGCATCCCACCTTTTTATAACATAAAAGTTCATTACATTTCAAAAAAATGAGGATCTTTAAGGTTTAGTGTCTTGGAAACCAGGAACATAAAACATGAAAACAGAAAACATTTTTCTTAAAAACATGAAAGGATTATCCTTATTTTCATCCTAGGTTCATTACTGCATCTCATAACCTGGGGACATACATTAAATGAAAGGGTGAGCCGAAGGCCCAGTGAGGGAAACAAGGGGAAACATTTAACATGTGAACTTGAGATACATCAACAATGTCATGAAAAAGAACTTTAAGGCATGAGAAAGAAATCATGAGGCATATCATAATAAAAATAATGTATTTCATAACTTCAAGATGTTTCTACAACATTTAACAAATACAGTCATTACCGTTTCACCAAGGTCCATCCCCAAGGTGTCAATAAAAATTACCAAGGTTATTCACCAAGGTATCAATCTAAATGGTCATCTCTAGAGATTAATTCTTTACCCAATGAATTGCAGCGCTATCAGGGCACACCCTTAAATTTGTCTTTATCATCATGTGAGCCACATATATCATCATCAATAATTTCATAAACAACCAATATATCATAAAAGAAATGGGTTTCATTTCATAATCATAACGTTTTAAAAACTGCTTTAAAGATATGATCTTTGTGTCACTTTAAACCCACAGAAAAGGAAGGTGGGTCTCTAGTATGTAAATCCCAGAATTTAAAATAGAAAAACATGGTATATATGTGAATACCCCAATAGAATAGAGTGCTTTCAGTATTGACTTAATAAAATAAATGATCTTTATAAAAAGAGAGAGACATTTTGAGACGGAAATTCTGCAGCATAACGGCTATGTTACGAGGTTTTAGAAAACATTGAAAAGAGAGGGTACATGGGTCACCCACTCATAAATGATCCATAAAACAGTATGGGAACAGAATATAAAGGATTTAAGAACATGGTAATGATATTTTAAGTAAATACTATTTGAGATGAAAAACATGGAAGGAAGACAAAAGTTAGATTTCTCTTATGAAAATTCGGAAGCCTAACAGCATCACTTAAACATCAACAAAAATGAATTGACGAGATCAAATAGGATCTATAATCAGATGAACATAAAATTTTAGTATGATTGATATAGATAAAATTCCCCAACATAATTAAAAGAAATTTGAAATACATGACATGAAAGTAGAACTTTGAAAAATGAGAAGGGTGAAAGAATCCCTCAAAAATTCGGTAGCCTAACAGCGCCACATAAACATTCTTAAAACGAATTGATAAAAGAAATAGGGGGTCCCTCATCATATGACCATGAAAAGGACATTAAGATGAATATAGAAGAACATACTCCAACATAAGAACATGGATCATAAAATAAATGACATAAAAGAGACTACTTGGAAAGAAAGAGAGAGGTCGGATCCCTTAAAAATTCGGCAGCCTAACAACGCCACTTAAAACTTCAAAATACTGAATTGAAGAGATCAAATAGGGTCTCTCATAATATGAACATAAAATATCAGTATGATATATTTATATATCATTACCAAACATAAAAAGTAACTTGAATGACTTGTCAAGAAAATAGAACTTGAAAATGAGAAGGGTGAAAGAATCCTTTACAAAAATTCGGCAGGCTAACGACGCCACTTAAACATTCATAAAAAAATATTATGAGAGTAAGAGAGTATCTCTCATAACATGAAATTAAAAAGGGAAGTAGGATTAATATAAAATAACATCCCCATCATAAGAACATGGAGCATAGAAGAAATGACATAAACGAGAGTACTTGAAAAGAAAGAGAGAGGCAGGATCCCTTACCATAAAACATAACTCGTAAAACACAAAGGTTGGGACCTTGAGGGATTGGGGGAAACATTAGAAGGACTCCTTGGGAGGTAACGAGACCAGAGCTTCATTGGGGGAGAGTTGGGAGTCAAATGGATGAGAGGATGGCTTGGTATTTATAGGGAAAGTGAGGGGACAAGGCATTAATGGCCAAGGGACACCTCATTAGTGGTTTTTGCAAAACCATGGGCTTTCCCATGGTATTTGCCCATGGTATTGGCCACTTGGGACACCTCACACCTTATATTACTATTCATAGGTCGACCATATTGATTACATACATAATACATCATTTAATGATGTCATTAAACACCCGTAACTTAAAAACTGTATTTTCACTATTCATCGAAAATTCAACTTTCTCAGAAAAATCCAAAAATTTCACCTTAACCAAATATGGATGCTCTGATTTCAAAAATGAACTCCATTTTACATAAATTATTTTTTAAATATATTTAATTTAATTTTTAGATAAATACACTATTCACCGAAAATTCATTTTTTCAGAAAAATCCCCAAAAAATAACTTAACTTAATATCGATGCTCTGAGTTCAAAGATGAAATCCATTTTATAAAAAACATTTCTAAATGTTTTTAATTAAATTTTTTAATTAAAAAAAACTATTTACCCGAAAAAACTAATACTTGACTAATAATTTATGAAACCGTTATTTAAGCATTTTATTGAATCACATTACTTAATCAAGGTTCCTAGATTATATTAATACTTTCTTTAAATGAGATTACTAATCCATTTGGTCATATTACTAATCCTAAACAGAAAATCACTATTCATAATTTACTATTCATCAAAAATTATGTTGATCTTATTAGACACTAAATTTCGCACTGAACATAATTGTAGAAGACCATTTTTTGAAAATCATTACACATTTTTAATTATTTAAGGTTTACATACACAATTTTTAAGATATCATTTCTCTAAAATTCACCAACAATATGCATACTATATTTATACGGACATTTGAAAATTCATAAACTTCATCACAAGAAGAAATCAAAATTTTTATTTAAAACAAAGGATTACACAAGGCAGTTATGGTCTCCTTACATATCCCCTTATCACACCAGCATAGGACCTAAGTGTAAGGTGTGATAAGGTGAGAGAATCCGAGGTAGGCTCATCCAACATCGCACGAGTAGTAATTTCTATTAGTTTGAACTTCACAGGAAGGTGATTCCATTCTAGCTTCACACGATGAAGTTCGGCTTGGGTTTGGTCCAGATCAAAGCCCACTAGTGCTACCTCCTTCCCAAGTTCTATTAGATGGGCTTCGATCGGTCCAAGACTACTGGGTGAGGCCATAAAATATTCTTTCTATATTAATTAACCAAGATCACTTATATTTGGAGACAAAAGTAGCAAAATTCAGTCTTCAATGGTCATACTGACTAATGGTCATATAATAGTAAAAAACCAATAGTCTCATTTTAATTATACTCATGTTATCAAATGAAACAGTTTTGTTAAGTATAAAAAAAATAACACAAAAAATTTGGAAACAAGATTTATTAAATATATCAAGTCATTACAAAATACATCACACCTTGATCAAATGTTTTCACAACCATCTATCCAAGTGAAGATTAAGGAGGGATAAAGGGATATTCTAGTGTTACAAAAAATGGTTTGTGCAATAATGGATGGGAAAATGCATCAGTTCCATATCAATGATGAAGGTGGGATTATGGTTGGAATGAGGATTTCTTACCATCATCACCTAATATGAATATAGAGATATTTAATAAGACATATTTCTGAACATTCTCAATCCATCCAGGGAGTACCAATATGTACTGTGATTTCTGAAAATACCTCCAGTGGAACAACATAAAGAAGGATATTATTGAGTATATCTCAATGTGGTTGATATGCAGCATGTAATAGTAGAGTGATAGAAGTCCAAACATATGATGCTACCATTTCCTTTTACCATTTGTAAATGGAAGAATATAACTTTTGTCATTTTCATGGGTCTACCATAGATGTTCAATGGATATCAGGCGATGGGGGTCATGGAAGACCCACACACCTATTCAACCCACTTTATTACTATTCGAGAAGATATAGCACTTGAAAAACATTAAACGATATAAGTGAAGGATAGTGTGATACTTCATGGGGTTCCACTCTTAATTATATTTGATCATTATCATAGGTTTATAAATAAATTTTGGAGGAGTCTTCAACATGCTTTGAATTATGAATTCAATTTCATCATGGCCTATCACCCCCAAAATGACATAAAATATGAAAGAATTATTCAGACACTCAAAGATATGTTAATATCCTTCTATATGTATTTCATGGGTGGATGGGATCAACATATACTAACGGTTGAGTTCTCATAAAATAATTTCTTCCAATTGATTATTTATATGTCTCCATATGAACCTCTTTATGGAAAGCGAAGTAGAACTCCATCCATTTGGGATGATGTTGTGAAATCAACGATACTTGTACTTGATCTTGTGCAAGAGATGATAGAGAATGTTCAATCCCTCCAAAAATATATAAATGATTCTCAGAGTCAGAAATATAGCTCTACTAGAAACCATCGAAGGGACTTAGAGTTCATTGTTAGAAATAAAGTCTTCCTTCAAATATCACCACAGAAGAGAGTCATGTGATTTTGAAGACGGGGAATCTAATCCAAAAGTATATTTGGAAATTTTAGATCCTTTATCTTATATGATTCGTTTCCTATCATCTTTCCATTCCACAGAATATGGATCAAGTTAAAGTTGTTTTCTATGTATCACTCTTAAGGAAATACATACCGGATCCCTCACATGTACTAAAATCATAGGTGGTATAATTAGAATATGATCTCCCTCCTGAGGAGAAAACATTAATGATTATAGACGATAGAGATACAGTTTTACAGAAAATGATAATCCACATTGTGAAAATGTTTTAGAAGAACAATATGTATAAAGAAGGAACTTGGGAACTATAGTAGGTGATGAAGGAAATGTACCCTCACCTATTTATGTAAAACAAAATTTTGAGGGTCAAATTTCAAAATATGGGAAGAATGTAATCCCTGGAATATTAATAAATGTAATTTACCCCTTATTTTATTAATTTCATAGAGTATAAAAAACATAAAATCACTTAAATACCATCATAAAATCATAATAAATGAAGAATTAATTAAATTAAAAGTATTCCTAGAAGTGAAGGATCCAATACTGATGAAATGATAATATGAACTTAAGAATGGTAATATGAATCTTATGAATATAAAATAATCGAAATTAAAAGAGTCATCACCCATGAATGTATAAATAATATTTATACTTCATTTAATTGTTTATAATTTTATCATTGTCCATGTAAAAAAATGTTTGAAAATATATTTATTATGTGTTGGCATTTCTGTAATTCAAAAATATTTAATCACAATTTCATGATGAATTTAATAATATAAACGATAATTTATTTTCCTGAAATGTATTGATAAATTAATATTATTATAATTTATGATTTTTATATTATTTTATGAGACATTATGTAATTTTTCAAATTGATATAAAATCAGTTACAATTTTAAAATTTGTAGTTTCCATGTAAATGATGATTTTAATTAAAAATTAAATCACTCATATTTAAAAAAATATTTTCATAAAACGGATTTTTTATTATTCTAAACATTTAAAACTGGTTAGGGTGAATTTTTTGGGTTTTCCTAAAATAATTAAATTGTTTGTGAATAGTAAAATATGATAATTAACAAAATAAGTTAAATACAATAACTATTTATTCATAGGTTATGTAATTCTTGTGTAAGCCTGCCATTTTGAAATATACTTAATTATTTTAATAAATTTATTAAAAATGCTCAAACTTTTCCTTTTCATGAACCAAAATAATAAATGAATGAATATAATATTGAAAATACACATATGACACCCCGAACTCGGATGCCACATTAGAAGTTCCCCAAGCTCGGTGGGTCAAATTGATTCTAGTGAATCCCCCCAAAATCCAAGGCTATCGACTAGCAGGGAGGTTAGAGGTTCTGTTTGAGGGGAGACTGTCCCCAAATTACCAGAGTGTAGCATAGTGGATAAATATAAATAGAGTTAAATAGAGGAAGTGACACAAGTAAATAGAATGATCATAGGAAGAAGACAATGATAATAATAAAAAATTCAACTGGATAACGGATACAATCACAAAACAACTGATGATGATATGTCATGTCACTATAAAGATTGAAACATGGTAACAAGGTAGCCGAAATACATAAAAACCCAATGTTGAAAAAGGAAATACATAAACTATCACAAGCATCCTTAGGTACAACTCATTCATCTACTACCAGATCCAAAATAACACAGTAAGAAAGAATGAGTTTGAAGTAATATTCATCCCTTTATCAATACCTATAATCATGTAATACGCCCCGAGTACCAAATATTAGCAAGAGAGGGTTTGAGATAAATCTCAGTGGTCCACCACCAACGCTGTCCACATCATCCAGCTAGTGGAATTGAAATGTGGCATTGTGAAATCATGCCTATATATGGTAAATTAATAAAATGTATATAAATACCCAAGTACCTACACCATCCTTTGGCTTGTGTCTAAACACGTAACTAGGTCATTAATTTCAAAATTACTAGTTACATTAAAATGTTACATGAGGATTAACCATCATTGACATCATCTAATGATAGTATAATAG
This sequence comes from Viscum album, assembly GCA_963277665.1. NCBI lineage: Eukaryota > Viridiplantae > Streptophyta > Magnoliopsida > Santalales > Viscaceae > Viscum > Viscum album. Next base: position 1,037,327,197 of record OY728123.1, on the reverse strand, counting down.
TGAATGTTCCAAGATGTATCAAGGAACACATAATTAATAAATAATATGAAATGGATCCAAGATAATACCTAAGGAAACCTAGACAACAATAGACACTAACTCAGTAGTATCTGAGTCTAGATACGGGGTGAGAATGTAATCCATGGAGCATTTTCCAAGGAATTACCACAATACGACACTTATCAAGTCCAAGGAGTTCCCCCTAGATAAAATGGGGATACTTAATGACTGGATCTGATGGGATGTATCCCGGGAACATACATGTCGATGATAGATCCATGTAGCATATCCAAGGAATCCAATAACAATAATGAAGGGATTCTATGTTGTCATACTAGGAATCCAGAAGTAAAAAAGGATCGGGTTCCTGAGTACGTCACATCCAAGGCAATCAACATCCTTGAATCGAAATGACATCCTCAAGTACCCAAGGAAATCCCTCTTGAGTCCAATAACTCACAAGATTCAATCCATATTCTTATTTCATGTTCCATATGCATAAATATTCACCATACAATTAATTTTTATACATGATAACTATAGAATTTATCAAATCAATTGGGTCAAGACTTTTCATTCATTAGTTTAAAAAGGCCAAGAAGCATGAAACCATTTAATTTAACTATATTATTAACGATCACTCCACTTCCATCCATGAACATAGAATGGTGTGATACATATGCGTAACAAAACATTCATGTACATTTTATAAGTCAAAGTAATATAATTTTGTACGTCTGTCATCATATCTCAATTAAATACATTTATGCACTCACCATAGGGGGGTCAAGTGGATGTGAGTTGTTACATTCCATTCACCATTACATGATTCAATAAGAATTTAATATATTTATGCATTTCATTAATGTGGTGCAGCTTGAGCACATTCGAACCATGGCTCAAAAGTGTCAAAACACTAAAAATGTAATCACGACGTAACACACAACATGGGTTGTTGAGAGGTGTGGTCATAATCACCAACCAAAAATCACTTATTTTGATAGAGAATAACCATACAGTAATAATTACTATAATAATTATAAATAAATTCAATAAATGACACCTGATAAAATAAGACTGCCCCACTCCATAATTTTAAAACCAACAAACCTGAGGGATGAGTTATAGAACCCCACCCATATGATTTTATGAATCTCCTCCTCTCGTATCCGAATATAATTTTGATTCTATTAGAGTATATCTAAGAAAATAGGAAACAAACTCACACCTCGATAACTAGTTTTAGAGATAGAAGGAAGAATAATCGCACAAAAAGACCTGAGTACTAACAATTTCACATCCAACATGATAATCAAAACCTTCATCAGATCCTAGATTATGGAGATCTCTGGTTCCCTAGATAAGGAATTTGAATGATTAAATATGGGTGAAAATGGTGGTTATCCAACTAGAGTTTAACCTGGGGACGAAGCGGGATCAAAAAATATCACTAAGGGGAAAAGACAAAATTTAACCAGAGTTTACCCAATGCATGTTTTTTTCATACAGTTATACAAACTATGTGTAGACCATGCAAAGGTACCTCAGAAAAAAGTAGCAGCACAGTTAAACAACATGGTTAGGGAATCCATGCACTAACCTAGTCGAATGGTTCTTCCTAAAAATTCATTTAATCCGCATGGTTAGATATAACTATGTGCCCTACCCACATGGTTTAATCTAACCAAACAACTTGGAAAATTTCCCCAATAAGATGGGTTATGGGCCCCAAACAATCCTCGGACACCCGTTAGTCCTTCAATACCTCACTAGGCATTCATAATTGGTCCAAAAAAATGAATTAGTCTGAAATTCAAAGGATCTATACCTGATTGAAAACTAGGTTATTACAGTATTCCTACAGAAAGGAACTCATATTCGAGTTCACCTTCTATGGGTGGAGACATAATTTATAAGAAAGACATGGGAAATTGGGCATATACATCAGCCTCCAACTCCAATCACTCCTATTGCATGCGATCATGGTGCTATAACACCAAAACCAGAGGGATAGACCGCCCTCATAGAGCATTCATGATCCGATCAATGATGCGTTCTGGATACTACTCAAATGTATCATTAAAATCTAACTCAACCTTCTCAGGATCATATGTATTAGACATGTAGGAAATATACTATAGATGCAGTGAAACAAGGAATACACAGTACATGGAATGGTACCTCGGAGGTAGTAGAAACTGATAGTCTACCATCCTGACTTGCTCTAGAATTTCAAATGTCCTTATATAATGAGGCGATAGCTTCCCTTGATTATGTAATCATCTATTCCTTATCCATGGTGATTCCAGGAGGAAAACAGAATCCCCAACCTCAAACTCTAGAGTTCGTCAATAATGATAATCATAAGTTTCGTGTCCAGTATTTCAAGTACTCATATTCTTACTAATCAGCTGATCCTGCTGTATAATCTCCATCATGAGACGAGGACTGAGTAGGGAAGCCCCTCCAGCCTCTATCCTACATTGGGGTGAATGGAATATCCAACTATATATGGCCTCAAATGGATCCATTAGAAATAAATTATCATTTACAAACATGCTATGAGGGATATGATTCTACCCAGAATCGTTGAAATCAAGGACATGTGATCAGAGTTTGTATTCTATAACATGTATCATCCATTTCGAGTACCCATCATCATGAGGGTGAAAATTTGTTCTTAAAATCACTTGTGTGCCCATATCATTCTACAAACCATTCTTGAATGATGATTTAAAATGAGAATCCATAACAAAATCAATAGTAAGAGGTTCCCCATATAGTCAGATTATCTCACAGACATAAAGTTTTCCCATATCATTAACTGAGAAAAGTCTCCCAAATATGAATGAAGTGGGTTCATTTCATTAGTTGGTCAATAAAAATTCATATTGAATATATACCCCACATCAACCTAGGTATATCGACTACGATATCCATGGGATAATCATCCCATTTCCATTTTGAGACTGTGAGCAGTTGTAGCAAGCCTGGAGGACTCTGGTGCACTGCCTTCAGTTGTTGATTGGTGGAACACCGAGTGACAAATATTACTATATGGAATTTCATTCTTGTCCTAAAATACTAGCATTTAATGTCTAGATTCATCTTGAAGAACCCTAGATGAACTTCCCACTTAGATGAATTGGACCTTCTCTTCAAATCCTCTCAAGTGTCAATGGGAAACTAGACACACCAATGAATACAATGGCTGTTGTCTCTATCCCGAGAGCAATCCAACGGTGGGTTATCTCCTGATATACTCTCTTGGTGAACCAATCCCTTAGGAGATCAAAATTTCATTCTCACCACCATCTTAAGCAGGAAATAGATAGCTTCCAAGGCAGAGAGGTAGGACTGCTCATAGCCATAATGAAACTCTATTTACAACTCAAAGAAGAGGGACACTAAATTCCATTAATAACATGCTTTGCCTATGAACAATGTTTTTGTTTTTCAACTCAATGAATCACCAACTACATTTCACATTCTAGGAATTTAGTAAATCTTCATATAAAATGAGTAAAGATATTCCAGCCATCATCACTGTATGAGATTAAAGACTTATTGTGGAAAGAAATACTTGAGGCTCTTGTGGTATGTGTACATGAAAAAGCACTCAGTAAAGTGATAGTGTCTCCAGCAATATAGGTCATGGTCAGGTACTACTATCTCATGGCCATGTGTTAGGTAATTTATCTCATGAGGCCTCAATTACTGAGATCCATACATAGTGAATCTATCCTCTTACATCATCACTACGTCATGGTCAATGCCTCATGCATCATAGAGGATAATAGATCTTTTTCAGGGCCCTAGAAGAATCAGAATGAGTTCCTAGAAAAGTATCCCTTAGAGATCCTAAATAGATTTATCACATGATCATGAAGACAATAACTTAACAACTTTCATTGTAAGACCTGTAATATGTAACGAAGGACATGAGATAACTTGTATGAAACTCTTGTAACATCCAGTCATCCCAAAGAAACTCCATATATCAATCATGTACTTGTGATTCTGTTTGGATAATACAACACTAACCTTCTATAGGTATATAGATACAACTGATTCTGAGATAATATAACACAATAAGTGAACTTTTTTTACCTATAAGTTTCAATTTGCATGGTTTTTGTAAAGTGGAATCTCTCTTAGTGTACTAAAAATTATCTCTAGGTGATTGGCATGGTCTCTATGAGTATGACAATACACAAAGATGTTTTCCACAAATACTAGGTCAAAAGAAACTAAATAGGGGTGGAACACACTATTAATAAGAGCCCTAAAAATGGATGGCATGTACGTATGTCTGAATGACATAACTAGGTACTCACACAAACCATATATTCTATGGAATGTTGTATGAGGTATGTCTGATGGTCTAACTCACACTTGATGAAAAAAATCTCAGGTTAATGATAGAAAAGACCCCAGGTCCTTGGATCTAGTGAAATATATCATCTATTAATCGTAGTGGATAATTGTTCATGACAGTAATCTAGTTCAACCATCTGTATCGCACACATAAATTCTGGTTCTCGTACACATTCTTGGCAAAAATCATGGGTGATACCCAAGAGGAAGTTCAAGGCTATATGAAACCCTAGGATTCTAGATCCTTTAACTAACACATGACCTTTTAGAGCTTGGTAGGTTCCATCCTATACGATGGAAAGGAAACAAAAGATGCACCTAGAATATTCTCAGTCACAAAATCAACATATCTATTTAGAGGAAATCTAAAAAATTCATCATGAAAGGCATCCCAGTAATGATCTACTACAGGTGGGAATTCAAAATAATTTAAAACATGATCCTCAATGAAGATATTGGTAATCATGGCATTCAATGCACCTATCCAATTATGATATGGTGTATATTTTCTAGCCTGGAAATCCCACTCGCACTTATATAGGTATATGTTTCCCTAGGGTGGTGTTAATGATACCCTTAAATGATTTCAGTCTACAAAGGGGAGATATATAACCAACCAATCCATCAAAATAATGACCTTGAATCCCCTCATATCAAGAAAAGAAGGTCATATAAGAAAGTGTAACTACCTAAATCAAGGGGTTAGTCCTAATACTGGCGTATTCCCTCTGATCATTCACCTCACGGTGTATCATGTGTATTTACACCATAGTAACATTGTATTTCTTGTCTAAGGCTTTGCATGATAAATAAAAAGTTAAATGAGTGTGAATCACTTGTATAAAATAAATCAACAATTATATTATATTACACTTGAATATCACCTCACACTATATATGGTCCCATAGACTGATCCTTAGGTATCATTTGTGAAGAATTCTTTTATCCTGATCTACAATCCTATCCAAAAGCGGGACTACCACAATCAAAGTTGCTCTGCTGACACTACTGGTGATTATGGGTATGGCTACCATGGGCATGACCTCCCCCTCAGCCAGTCTTGCCGGTGTTACTCCGACTCCCTACTAGAAATGGTGTAAATGGACCTCCCCCTAAAACTGGAGCTGGTTTAGATCCTCTTCCACTATTAACTGATGGAATGGTAAAATAAAAACAGTGAAGATTCCCTATACTACCTCAATCGTGACACTCCTGTGGGTCTCTATCATAGTGAGGCTTTAGATTACCTAGCCATCTACACTAGTGACACTCTATTGAGAGACCTACAATGGTACCCAGGTTTCCACTACTATGACGAGAAACCTCTAGGGATATCTTTCTTTAACCAGAAGAACTACTAGCTTGAAGCAGCACTAGCCCCCTACATCTTTTACAATCTCTGTCCTGTAGGGTGCACATAGTGATAAGATCCAAATTTACTATTTTATGGAATGTAGGTAGGTGAAAGGCATTCACCTAAGTGTGGATGGAATACTAGAGCCCATCCTTGATGAGTCTAGCATGCGAAATCTCATCACTGGCAAGAAGCGGTGAAAATCCTTGAAAATCTGCGAAATGTAATGAATACTACCTAGCTAAATTAAATCCCATTATTGAGATGCATGAACGTAATGTATATGTTATCTCTAAGTGTCCAAAGAAATAAGTTATTATAGAAGGTAGTCTAGAATTCAACACCCAACATTCCTCGATGACACATAGCCCAGGTAATCACATTACACTAGTGATTGGATGAATTACACAAAAATTTTAGTAGATTATTTGGCCCTAAACATCGTAGGTATCTCTATATGCTCAGTGATAGATAGAAAGGACTCTAGAAAAAACATTATAGCTTGCAGACATCTATACCCAAAGATTGTGGTAGGACGTGGTATCTAGAAATCACGAGCTTGATTAGCCATCATAGGTGCAACTTGTGGAGCCCCATACATGGACTTCATCTAATGTAGTTGACTATCAAAAACATGGAAATCAGTTCCCTGATCAAGTACAATACGTGGTTCCTCTAGTGGCCCAACTAGTAATATAATTTCTTATTTTGGGCCCACCATGTCTAGTTCATGGTTGTCGCCACCTCCAAGGAATATGAAATAAAGGCTTCGTGGTGGCATTGGTCTACAAATGATAAGAACCCACCTATAATCAATCTTTGAAGCATTAAGATAAAATAATCAGTGGATAATGAATGTGAAGAAGATCACCATTAATGTAATACAACCTAAAATAGCCTCTTAGAAATACACCTATTGGTTAGGGCTCAGATATTAGCTTCAAGGCTTCCAATAGATAATGGGTCAATTGTACCTCTCCTCATCATTTACTGGAATCCATCCCATTTAATTTATAATTTAATTACCAGGTTCAGTAATTTACATTTTATAATCATGAAAAATTGGATATGGATGTGTAACCACTCCACTTTTATGTCTTCCTTTTCTTATAACTCATATCAAAGTTCAGTTAAAATGAGATGTTTGTCCCTGTGAATTAGGGCACATACTCATTATCACTCATATTGAAACCCATTTGAATTTCTAATAAAAGGCTAGATTTAGTAAATTAATCATTCCAAACCATGATCTCCAATAAAACATCATGAATTGAAATAGGAAATAAATTAATCACCACCCAATAGCACCACTTGCATATGTACAAGGCAAGGCTCACTCAGTAATCAATCGAATAACAAGCAATGAAAAGCAAGTAAATTGACCTATATGGAATTGTAATATTCATGACATGGGAACTCTAGCTTCCTATTATAATTAATTTTACAACTCTCCTTTCTCTCATATAATCAGTCCAAGAATGAGATGATATTATAATTCGGAATAATAATAAACTACTCCACACATCATGTGTGTCACACAACAGTGAAAGGATATCAACTGTAATTAGAAAAATCAGAACAATAATAATAATTTATGAAAGTCGGCTTTAATCCCAAACATGGGTTCTAGAATCAAAATCATTGATTATGACCAAGTCATAAGCATTCCAAATCTCCGTAGTATTGTTTAAAAATAGTAAACTATGAATGGAACCACTCTCATACCAATTTTTGATGTCCCTATCCAATATAACACTTAATAGGTGGCCTATTCCTAGTGAGCCACCGGGCCTCAGGCGCCTCTCTATAAATGAAATAGGCTACAAACATTTAGTGAGGGCCTAGGTTGTGTTAGTGGGAATACTATATCCTCCATACTTAAGTTTTTCTTAGAAGATAAATATAAAAAGTGGAAAAAATCAGATGTGATATTTGTAAATAGAATGCATAATGGAAGGAGACAATGATAACAATAACTAAATCCACTAGATAACTGATAAAATCACACATCAACTAATGATGAAATTTCATGTCACATGAAAAATGGAAACATGGATACAAGTTATCATTCAAACATTAAAACACCAATGTAGAAAAATGAAATATATAAACTATCCCAAGCATCTCGAGGTACCACATGGTGGTCTGCTACATGCTTCATACTAACACAACAAAAAACCAAGTGTTCAAAGTCGTACACTTACCTTTATCAACACCTAAAATCATGGAGCTACCAAGGGTACGAAATGGATCCCAATGAGTGTGTGAGATAAATCTAATTGGGCCACCACCATCGATGTCTATAACATCTAGCCTGTGTAATGAAAATAAACATGTTTGAAAGAAGGAATGTATATATTAAAAGTAGTACAATGTAAATAAATACTGATGAAATACATTTATACCTCATCTGGTGTCTAATCATGTAACATCTTCATCAATTACATAATTACCAATTTATATAAACAATTCATGTGTGGAATATCCATCATTGACATCATCTCATGATAGTATAATAGTGAAGGTTCAAAGATTTATCGAGGAATCCATAATAAATAATTAAAATGAAATGGTTCAAAGGTAATAAAAAAGGATACCTAGAACTGAGGGGCTACTGAATGAGTTATATGTGATTGTATATAAGGGCTAAGAGTGTAATACAAGAATAATTTTTGAATTAATTCCATCAATAATATGACTTTTGAGTCCATGGTTTTTGTCTATGCTAAAACATGGATAAACAATTACTAGCCATGATGTGATGTAACCGTGGAACCTATTTTTTAATGCTAGACTGAAGGAGTTTATCCAAGGAATCAGATAATAATAATTATGGGGTCCTGGGGTGTTATACAAGGAATCCAAAAGTATACTTGGATTGATTCCCTGAGGATGTCTCACCATAGACATCTGACATCCTTGAATCAGAAGGAATTCCTCAAGTACCCAAGGCAATCCCTTTGGAATCCATGATATAACAAGATTAAATCCTTTTTATAAATATTTCATCATCAATTTTCTTATAGATTTACCTTACATTTAATTCATTACAATTAATTTGGCCATATGATAACTATTCCTTTTATCAAATCAATTGATTCCAGCCTTTCCTTTAATTAGTTTAACAAGGTCAAGTAGAATGAATCGATTTAATTTAAATATTTATGTCAGGTTCAATTAATAAGGTTCACTCCACTTCCTTCCTTAAACATGGCATGGTGTGCAACATAAAAATAACAAAACTTTCATGTAAATTTTATAAGTCCATGTAATCTACTAAAGTATGATTGTCATAATATCATGGAAATTAATTAATTACATTTATGAACATAACATAGGTGTTCATGTGGATGTGACTTATTACTTTCATTCACCAATACATGATTAAATATGTATTTAACATATGATGGCTTTACATTAATGTGATCAAGCTCAGGCACACCTGAATGATGTCTCAAAAGTGCCCAAAAACTAGAAACACAAATATGTCATAACACCCCACATGGGATATTGGAATTTTTGGTGATAATAACCAATAACTAATCAAATATTTAGAATGAGCATAACCATATGGTTATAATTAATATAATCATGATATATAAGTTGAATAAGTCACGCATGATGATATGTTGGGCCCCATATGATAACTCCAAAATTGATGAACTTGAGAAATGAGTTTCAAACCACCCACCTTGGGTTTGTATGACTATACTACTATATAATTGGCCTTTTAATTGTCTTCTATCAGAGTAGATCTAGGAAAAGTGGATAACTTATAACACCTCAACAAAGAGGTTGTGGGAATGATAGAAGAATAACGACTCAAAAGAACTCGAGTACATACCGTTGCACATCAATCATGATTAAAAGAATATTGATTAGATCCTATATGAACAATATATCACAATCCATAGGATATGCCCTGAAATCCTCCATATCGGGTTATAAATGGGGGTTCTCCCAGTAGAGTTCATATTGGGGAATAAGTAGGATCAAATTAGATTATTATGGAAAAAATGTAAATTTACCCAAATTTAGCTTGATCATGGATTGTATGGATGCTTAGAAAAACCATGGACAAACCATGCATAGTCACCTGAGAAAAAAAAATCTCACATTTAGGGAAATATTATTCCGACCATGTGTAATGGTTCTCCATGAAAATGAAGACCATCCATATAGTAAGATCTTACTATGAACCCATCCTGTAGAGTTTACTCTAAATGTGCAACAGGTCCAGGTTTCCCAAAAATATGCGGTGTGGGCCCATAATAGACCCTAGAAACCTTTCAGAACTTAATTAACTCACTAGGAATCTAAATTAGGCCCTAAATAATTAATTATACATAAATATAAATGATTTATCCCAATGTGAAAACACGGTTCTTACAACACCATACTTCTCACCTATAAATAGCACCCCTCACCACCTCCAATTTTACTCCGGCCTCTCATGATTCTATAAATTACCGTATTCTCCCCAAACCTCTTCCCTATATCTTCCCTAATGTCCAGGATTTATTGGTATCAACAAAAATACCATGTCTAGGTCCCTTGAGGAGGATCTAAAGATGAAAATTCAAGAGGTAAATCCTCTTTCTTTTCCATTTTATTTTATTTCAATTTAATTTATTTTTTAATCTATAATAATATACCATTATAAAATGGAATGATAATTCACATAATTTCATATATTGGAATTATTACATGTAAATTTATGGTCCTTTGTTCCTCTCTCACTTTTATTTTAAAATGAAAGTGTCAACTCTGATGTGTTAATTTACCAACATCATGGGAGATGCGCATTAATTTTAATTTAACACCTTAAAGGATGTTAATAAAACAATTATAATGATTAAAAAATATTTTAAAATGTATGTTACTTTCCTATTTATGTCCCAGAACTAACATATATACATAATACTAAATGATAAAAAATGAGTTCATTGTGATTGAGAAACTGCAAAAATTAAACTAAATGATCATCATTAATATTTATCAAAGGATTAATCCTCAAAACATATAACAAATATACATTATAAGATCATTTAAAGATATGGATGATCATTAATAATATATAATAACAATTTTTGATATTTATCCTCATTTTTCACAAATTTCCATTAATGTATACAAGTTAACCAATCATGAAAACAAAGAAAATGAACACTCCCAAGTGATCAAATTAAACTATATAACTCTTCAGAAAAAACATAAATGGACTTAATAAATCCTTAATTAATACAATTTATTAATAAAAGGTTCTATATTAGTTAATTAATGAATCTAATGTGATTATATAGGATATTAATGTGAATAATGCATTTGGGCACTAGGTAAGGGGAATTTTCAACCCCATCTCTGTTTCATTGGGTTTTCCCTCTATCACCGCAATTTTAGTATAGATATTCCATAAATAAAATTTTTTCATCATTATCTTATATTTCCTAAGATATAAATATTTTCTACTTGACTTTGTGACAACAAAAATGTTTTCCAAAAAAAAACTCTTATTTCCAAAAAATCAACATTTTACTTATTGAATATTGTTTCTTCATCACTTAAGGTTGATTTTTATTATACATAGTATGTCATTCCCAGTTTATTTTGGAATACTAAATTTTTTGAAATTATCATTTCTGAAATGAAACCCATATCTTGACATGTGTTATTTCTTTCCCAATATTCACATATGTTTTATGTGGCATGCATGATAATGTAAATGTTATGATATGGAGGGTGCTCCATGAATAAAATAATTCTCTGATTCATTTGTTAATGTGATGAATAACTTGATAAAAGTGAAATATTCATGAAAAACATATCATATTTGATAAAAACTATGTTTTTTAGTAGACCACTAAGGCATGATGTTTCATTTTTATGTATTTCCACATTCCCTTCATTATCTACTAGTTCCTCATATGATTATGATTATGATATTATGATTATATTCATCCCATGTTATATTGTTTAATGTTCTAATATATCCTCTAACTAAGATTTTAGCTCATCCATTTTTGGTGTATATCATAAGGTTATTAATTGTACAAAGAAAAACATGAGTTAAAATAATAATCTAGAGAAGAATAAATTAAATAAATGTATATTTTTTATTTTTTAAATGTTTTTTATAGTACTAGATTTCTTAATAAAAAAAATCTTTAGATCCTAATTATGTAATTTTTTATGTTTTTATCGTTATAAGGATGTATTATTAATGTTAAAAATTCATGGTTTCTGTACTAATTCCTCTTTGTCATGAAAATGATTGCACGTTTTCCTTGAAGGATAACATTTTTGAGTCAAGGATAATACTACGTTTTTTCCAAAATTATTTTCTTATTTTTATAATAGATTATAAAAAATGATCAATAGGGAGATGGTGGAATAAAGTGATATCTTGGGAAATATAATTGTAGTGATCATGTTTATTCCTGTGGGGACATGTAAGAACTCTAATGTTGGAAATCAATGGAATATGGACACTTGTTTCCCAGGTGGTGGAACACATGATGATCTTACCATGGGATTAGCAAACATTACATCTTGAATGAAAATTAATCTGTTATATTTCTAAGGTAGTTCTTTTGAAAATACAAACCAAGATTTTACAACACCACATAGATATTTTAATAGTTGTAGCTAGATGGGAAATACTTAACATTATTGTCACAATTACCCAAAGCTAGTTGGTAAATACACATCTCTTGGTTCCCTGAAAATTTATACATTGATCGTAACCAAGTGACCCAAGTGGATTATAGAAAAAACAACACTCCACTTGTGCAATATCAACTAGGTAACATAGTGAAATGTGTTGCATGTAAGCAATTATATGTAGTACAGAAAGTGATCATGGATTATCAATATTTTCCTTCCATGTTGGGAGGTATGATACTTCTAAATTATATCCTTATGGATGATTTATATGATACAAACGTTTCAAACTCATTCATAGCTTCTTGTGCCATTGATAATAATTTTTTGTAGGTTGAGATGATGGAATCTATGTTGAATCATCAAACTCCTCTTAGAAAATGAAAATTTCTCAACATCCGTGTAACTATTTTTATATAAATATCAATGGGTATGAGATACAATTGGATTTTTCTATGCTTGAGATAGATGTATATGACATGTTTTTTGGCATGGATTGGTTGACATTGTTGAAGTCCCACATCAACTATTTTTCCTGAAGGGATAGTTTCAAATCTCATTATAGCATCAAGTAAATAATTATATGGTATTTGGATGTAAAGGATAGTAGAGAATGAATTTTACCATCGGTTGATAGTACTATATCAAGATAGTTAGAAGAACTGATCTTTGAATAATTAGATGATATTGGGAATTGTTATTTTTCAACTAATTCATTCCAATTTCATAATACTTTTTTACTCAATGAAAAATTTTATGGGTTATCCACTAAAATGATTCATTGATATTAAGATTGATCTCCTTTAAATAATTTTTAATATCTTAGATTTAATCATTTAGGATGAAACCAATATAACTAAGGTAATATAATGTTCAGTGTGAAGTGTGAGAAGGAAAATGGTTCATTCAACCATGAAAATCGCTATGGGAAGCACCATTTCTTCTTTCAAAAATTTATATGGAACTCCTAATATTTGTATCGATTATAGTAATCTTATCCAACTAACGATAACAAATCAGTTTTCTATTCAAAACATTGATGATTATTTTAGATTTAATTTGGGTGACAATTAATGTATGACTTATGTTTGGGGATGCAGCCTCTTCTTACACACTTTCCAAAAACTTGTATGGTTGAATAACTTTGTTTTTTTATATAAATATGTTCTCTAATTTTTAGAATATATTTTTATTTGATAATATTTTATAAATTTCATTGTATTTAAAAATATGATTAATATGTTTATTTTTTGAAGTTGAATTGAATATTTTTTATATTTTTTCATTTAAATTATATTTTATGGAAATATATTTGTGGTTTTTGAATAAAAAATAATTTTCAAAATATTTTGAATGAAGATAATTTGGATAAAACAAATTATTTAATCATATTATATTGATTTCATATTCAACATTTGTTGTGGCATAATATTTTTTTAAATTTTATTTCAATTGAGAATTCTTATTATTTTATGATCATAGATGTAGTATGAAGATAATTTAAAATGAAAAATATTTTTAATTGTTTTATTTTAAATTTTTTGAAATCATTTTTTATAATTTAATAAATTTATTTCATTTTTCTTATTTTATGTTAAATATTAAATTGTATGAATAATTTGTTAAATTTTAATTAGTTTAAATTTTTTAGATTTATAATGTTTTCATTCAGCCACCGCCAGCCACTTCCACCACCAAAAATACACTACTAGTTTTAGAGAATCCCCTATTACCCCATTCCCCTAACATCGGTAGATGAAATATACTTTTCTATAAAAAATATTTCACTTAAAGAATATACAATCTCTCAATACATCCATCTTTCGTCCCTAACATTGGTAGATCATAATCTACCTCCAGTCAACTAGATCTATCACTAGTCTAATACAACCACCTCCAATTATGGTTTCTACCTATAGTCTCACTAGCCCAGTATCTTCAACTTAACCCCTTACTCCTGTAGAACACATCTACCATTCATCCTGCACCCTTATCTCCACATCCACCACTAGCCTCAATTGGGAGAAACACCCAACATCCACCATCGTTGCCTCCTATACATCCACCATCGGTCAACCACCATCAATTTCTAACCACCAGTAGACCAATATCTACTACTCCAATACCTCAACGAAACCACACCAATTGTAGTCCATCACCATAGTTGTACCCCCTATGATCTAGCCACACCACCACTAAAATATCATCGAGATTCTTCCTTACAATATATCTTCAAAATAACACAAGTTGAATGCACCATTCATAACAATCCAATATTTTAAGAATAAAGCACCACCCTAGATTAATGAGTAACTGATATCCATCACCACAAACACACCACCAAATGAGACCATCTCCATGTGTTTCCCTAGACAAATAGACCTCATAAAATCAATGCCACACCCATTACATTGAGTTAGTGTCATGACCACAAGATGATTTGGATCTATTTGTCTACATATACTACCACAAGTAGATCTAAATATTTATGTATGTGATCCCAATCAATCGCAGGTCTAACATGGCCGAGTGGAGATGAGGGTTCCACTACCATCATTTCCTTGCCATCAATTTCCTAAAGATCGATGCCTCACCTTCCATTATTGTATATGGAACCTTTCCCAAAGCTCTAGATGAGACCCGAAGAACCCTTTTCCCTATTAAAAATGAAGAACTGGTGGAAGATTCGGGGACAAAGAATGAAAAGAAAAAGAAAAAGATAAATATAAATAAATATGAAATGATTCGTTTAATAGATAATAATTTTAATATTAATAATAATTATATAGAAAATATTATATATATATATATATATCAAATTATATTAATATTTTAAAGTGTATATATATTTATATATATAATTATATATGTTTGTAAATGTATTTATAAATATAATAGTAAAATATTTTTTTTAATTTTAAAAAGTATAAAATAATAATACATTTTTGTATATATATAATATGAGTTTCATATAATTAATTAGTAGATATTTATTTATTTATTTATACACAAAGTGGTTGAGACCCTAATTGGAGTTTTTTGTTTCCCAATTTTCTTGACTGTTTTAATATTTCATGATTGAATTTGGTTTGATGATTGGAAAGAAAGAGATCGTGGGAATTGAATCAGGGACAGATGTTTGAGCATCCTCACATGGAAATAATCACCCCTGTAACTTTCTTCATAGGGAGATTTTGGGTGGGGGATCATTCTTCATAGATCATGCTATGCATTCTAGTGGAAGGGGATTGTTCAATGGTCAACATTATATAGGAAGATGCATATTGATCATTCCAAGTGGAGGTGAGAGAGATCATCTAGGAGTTCTAAAAGGAGTTGGCGATGGAAGATGAAAACATAATTAGAGTCCAAAAAGGGAAGACTTAATCATTACATGAGCATGAAATCACACCATAAACGACTTTATGTAGGGATCAATGGAGTATATATTATTTATATTGTGATATACAATACATCACATGGGTACTACATGAGAGAGAAGTAACTTCACACTTTTCTTCTATTTTCAAAATTTCATTCAATATGAATATCTCAATTTTAGAATCATTAAACAAATGAAATGTGATCATAATTTTAGGATAATCACCGCAATGAGAATATATTGTAATGGGTGACATATTATAATTTATTTTATATATTTTCATTACAATTTCTTCTATCTTGGACTCTATCTCTATATATCATCCAATATTAATTTATACTAATCATCATGTATTAGTGACAAATTATCTTGATTTGAATTTAATTCTAATTTTTTTCAATGTGATAATTTAAATTATGAGTAAATCATGCTCAAGGGATAGTATAACACAGAGTTAAAATGAAAAGTTGAACTCATAGATAACTAATTTTTTCTCACTCAGTGATCGAATTGCCTTTAGTGTTGATTAACTAGAAATTATATTCCTTTAAATGTTGGCCTGATGAAAAATTGGGCTATCCAAATTGAATAAGTTCAATGTGTTTCAATAAATATGAATTAGTAAAATAAAATAATGGTTTAACAGCCATTTAAAATTTTGATAAAATTTTACAGGTTAGTTTTTCCAAAATGCCTCATAGGATGACATTATAATTCAAATAGATTTGGATCCTTCAATTTATATGGGGATTCTAGGAAGTGTCTACAAATTATTATTTTGTGGTTATAATTCTATTTTTATAATAAATTCTCTAATAAAAATTCCCATGATTTGGAACCTATTTAAACCACTATTAAATGTTAAATTATATGTCCATTGTTTCGAATGATATTAATTATTTTTATAATATTTGGAAGATGTTTAAATAGAAATTAGTAAAATATTGACTATATTTAGTGGCAATTAAAACCACCACTAAATAATTTTGTTTAACAAATCTATAGATACTATATCCTAAGAAAATCAATAAAACATAAAAAAACATCAATCATCCGTCATAGACAGCAACGTAACATTTATACAATGATGATTATTAAATCTATAACATTATCTCATAATAATGAGATGATAAATAGTCCAATACATACTTATTATAAAATAGTGGAGAAAAACAAAAATTCTTGAGCGGGAAACCTCAATGTGATCAATGGGTACAATAAAAAACAATCACAAAATGCAGACACGAAATATAGAAAATCAGAGATAAACCAAACATTAAGAAATATAATGATGAGAGTCATATATAATAAATTAATAAGAATCAAGTATATTATTAATGAAGTCATATAATTTATATGTAATAGTGGGAATCTAAGATGATTTTAATGAGAGATTCCTATATATAATCAGGTGGATATATCTTCATACATATTAATTACGATTCTAGATGATATCATCTTAGATTACATCAATAATATAGACTAAGTGGTAGTACACATATTCAAGAAAAATCATGTAACAGAAGACCGTAGTGAGAGTTTCATCATGATTGGCACATATACCGTCTCTTAGTCTCCCACAAAGATTTCAAGGGTTCCCATGAAGAAAGTGAAAAATGGTTGGAAACAATGTATCATATATCAATAAAACATCAATAAAATATCACATTGAAAACCCAAACAATTTAAAAACTCTTCCATTCCCATAAAACCTTCTTATGTATTACCCTTTCATAGTTTACCGAATAGAAAAAAAATCACAATTTCATCATAGGATCTGTTAATATATATTAAATAGGGCTCTATTTGGGAATAGACCATATGTTTAACAATGCTTTTGAAAAAAAAATTGAAAAATGTTTCATATAGCCCTTTAGATTTATGATAATAACCATATAGATAAAAACATCCAAAAACCACTTTATCAACCACCTATTATTAAGATACATTGTTGATATTTATTTTTCAAAATATCATAAAAATAAATTTAACCATTCCTTTAAAACCACTAAATCCAACATATCATATATACATAAATACATCGATAACATCATAGAAAACATCATAAAAATAAAGTAATAAATAAGAAACACTATACCATATCAACGAAACTGTTGGACCTCATAGGTTTTTGAGAATGGAATTTCTGTTGATGATAAGATAATCTGTAGAAAATAATTTTTCTTTGAAATTATGGATTTTTGTAGAGGGTTTATTGTAAGGACCTGAACTATTATCCATTAAATTTTGATTTTGATTTAATTAAATATCTTATTTTGTAAAATTGATATAGAAAACATATACACTCCATATATTTTATTATATCCCATTGGATTCAAATTATGTTATGTATCCTTAAAATTGATAATATAGTAATTGAACAACGATAACATGACCAGTGTAAATATATTCTTTAAACTAATTATTTTCGACATAGACAAAATTGGTGATAACCTTAACCAGTATGATCATTCCCTATAAATCCCATTTATCTAAGCTTCTAAGGGAGATGATATTTTTGGGAATTTTCCTAGATGAGTCCCTTGATAGTATCCAACATATTAAGCATCAGTGAAACCTTTTATGAGAGATGTTAAAGCTCATCGAGATCACAACCCTAACGATGATCACTGAAGTGCCCCATTAAAGCCACACCATCACACACCGTAATCATGGGGAATATTTGGATGTAATAAACTTATATTTATCAGGACAGTATCATTATGAATATGTACATTATTTTTGTATAAAATAATGAATATGGATTCATTTTGTTATAGTTATTAATGCACAAATATAATTTTTGGTAAATATTGAAATTGAATTAAGAAATATCTTTGGATGTATTAATAAATAAAATTATAATTAAATATTATTGTTAAATCATATTTATTAAATTTAAATGATCATATAAATTTTATGAGGTAAAATGAAATTTTTATTAATGATTAAAAATTATTTTTGTAAAAACCCGCCAATTTTAAACAGATGTCATTTTTTTAAAAATAGAAAATTTAAATATTTAGGAAAATATTTTGATAAATTGAATATTATTTTTTTAATTCGGACTTCTAAATTATGTAATTCTAATATTTTCATAATTTTATGATATAATGAAATTTTTGGGTAATAATTAAATTCAATATAAATATACAGTGTGTTTTATTAAATCATAATGGCCCAATGGTGATTTAATGAACAATAAAAACAGTAAATTTGGATAAATATATGTATTAGATTTAAAATAATGAGATTTTACATTTTTTTACTTACATAATAAATCCTTACTCAATTTTCCAAAATGAATACCATATGATTTTATTTTAAGTTCATTTATTTAATAATGTGATTCACTTCTATGAAAGCAATGATAATATATTAATATATTATTCCCATGGACATATATAATAATTTTTCAAAGTCTTATTTTGAAAAAAACCATTAGAAAAAAATTGTAAAAGTTTTTGTTTTTGAATATTTAATTATATTGATTCCAAAACGTATTTTTTTTTGAAATATTAAAGAATCCCCCTCCAATTTCCTACATAAACCCACCGATGCTCAAAATTCTCTTCAATATCTTCACATATATTATTTTCTTAATATTTCCTACTCTTTCTGAAATCCTCCCAAGGCACCCCTTACTCTCATGGAGCCCCACTTCAAGCTTTTTAAGTCACACACTTGAGTAAGTGTTCCATCAATTCTCATTTTTTTCCAAATTTACTTATATTGATACTACCTTCTATTTTCATTTAAAAATAATAGGGTGTATTTTTTAACTAACACCATACATAAATAATAATTTTTCAATGATTATAGACCCCTTTCCCTCTCTTTAATTCCTCCCACGGACACTTTTTACCAAAAGAAAATTAAATCAGTGTTATTCCATTTCATTTCATTCTTCAGGTTTCTTTATTATTTTATGACTCATATTTACTAAATATTTATGTTGGTAAATTTATTTATATGACCCTATTACATTAAACATCAAATATATATATATGATTAGATACCTATTTCTATCTCATCTACCCTTTTATGATTATTTTCATCACGCCGTTAGGCTGCCGAAATTGTACTGTGAATTTCCATTTAAAAAAAATTATATAATTGAATACCATAACCATTACCTATCAAGGGTTATCACTTTTATAAACATATAAAATTTAATTTATGACTTACATGTATTTATTCCACACCCCTTTATCGTGGAATATTTTATGATAATGAATGAATACATGATTTACGATCTATGTGGGACACTTAAGCATGAGAATGAAATGGAAGTGACGAGTGGAACCAGAATTATATAGTTCTCCAATGCATTGGGTAGTGATTTGTATCATGATATGGCTTGTTGTTACAAGGTTTAACATGATTCCTTTATGGTAGTTTTTCTATTATGATGACTTGGTTGTTTATCCCTAACCTATGATGTAGTGTTTTATGTTTTTAGCAAATTTCCATGTAATGATTATTATGGTATATCATGCATTCATGTTCATGTTTCTTTTGTGATTCATTTATATACTTATTGTCTAAAATGTATTATCTTACTCATTTTATAATATGTTTATTCCCTTATTTTTCTATACAGAACACCCCTTGCATATGTACATCCCCATTTTATCCCATTAAATGTTATGTATGGAGGAATTTTGTGGTCATGTAATGGAAGTTTTCAATAAAGATATTTTATTTCTTGTTCTAGTTGAAATGTAATGTAACTAATTCCTAAATTCAGTAGACGTCTCAATATTTTTAGATCTATTAAGTGTACTTTTAGGTCATTAAATCAGGTATGGAATTAATATAATGAAGTGGGTTGTTATAGTTGGTATTTGAGTAAAGTTTACTTATTTTTGTGTTTCATATTAGAAAACTACAATGAAATGAATAGCGATTAAAATAAGTATAAGAAATACATACCCAAATCTTGTTGAGGATAGAGTAACCTATTTTTTCTTGAATATACATCCCATTATTGATATGAAAAAGTATATGTGGCTATGAAAAAGATATATCATGGGGTAATACCCGAAAATATCACTTTGAGATGGACTTGAATATGAACTGGTGCATGATAGTGGGCCATGATGAACTCCAGGTTTTACACTCACTGGGGATATGCTCTGGTAAATTAATAATAATATTTTGAACTATTATTAATGGAACCAAGAACTCCCATAAGAAAATACGTTACAAAATAGATCATGGTTAACATTGATTGATCCTACAAATTCACTAATTAGGAAATAAATGTAATTTATAAGTTCTCGATTTAATATCAATGGATTTCACATTATGTGTTTACTAGATTAAAATAGTTAAACCTAATTTTTCTTTTATTCTAGCCAATGGCCAGTAATATGAGTAATCAGGCTAAAAATTTATGTGACGATCAATGTAATGACTTCCCTAATGAGATGGCCAATATGATTGGATCAGAAATCACAAACATTGTCATGATGCTCTCTTGTTTAACTCAATTTTTGAAAAGATACCAACATGTAGAGGAAATTCATACCACAAATATTAATTAAAAATTATCAACAGAGAGATTAATGAGATGAAGGACTCCTACTTTAACCAAAACATCTAAACCCTCAGTTTCTGATCAATGAATCAACTCTATTGGGAATATCTTATCCTTCCTTCAATGTTTGGAACACGATAACGTTGTTCTCAATTTTTATCGTATGAAGGGTGAATTTGATCAATGGTGGATGTTTATCAAAAATATGAAGTCTTGGGAAGAGATCGAGGCAAGGGGATGGAAGGATTTTTGGAAATTGATTTTCGATAAAACATTTTCTTGCTCCATCCGACATAGGATATAAAGGAACTTCCTTGAACTTAAGAAAATAGTTGAAAATTGCATTAGAAAGTATGATGCAAACAACACAAGGATTTCATTATATTACTATTCCTTTGTCGTAGCCCTTGAATTCCTGGGTGATAGCATCTTTGTTGGGAAAAAACTATCCTACTGGTGATCAGTGTTGATAATGTTCCCTCAAAGTTGAAATGGAGATTGAATAATCTCATGGGTATCAAATGGATAATAAAGGTAAGGTGGAGTCAAATTATAGATGTCTAATAAAGAGATCAAATGGATCCAATATATTTCAACACCCCACTTTCCAATGGTGTGGAAAAAAGCACACTGTAATTTTCCTAAAGGGAACAAGGAAATGCTTTTGGTGAGGTAAGGTAGGACACCGAGCCAATGATTGTGAGAAAGAAAACCATTATACTATGACAGAGCAATGGAATTCCCCAGAAAACCTTCAGTGTGTTGTTCTTTGATACAACTGTAAGAAAACATAGTAGTTATCAAATCAATTCACTAAGCCAATGGTTGTAGGAAGAAACCAAAAAACACCAAGGTAGCAAGGGAGATCTTTCTCCATCACAACTACTGAAGTGAATCCTGACAACAATGTGGAGATAGGTATATAAGTTATTCATTATATAACAGAGAATTTTATTTTTTATTTTATTTTTATGATATATTTTATATCCCGATTGTTTAGTAGAACAATCAAAATACCACCAAAATAAAAGGAAGTAGAGATGTTAGTGAAAATGAAAAATGGGAAAATTATTTCTTCCAGGGAATATAACTCCTCACGTATCACAATTTGTGGATTGAACTTATCGGAGAGCCATATTATACTTTCCTTGGTGGAATTTAATGTAATTACTCACATTGATTTTCTATCCCAATTTAGATCCATTATAAATTTCCGTGAGAGGGAAATCACTCTCTATGTTGTAAATCAACCCCTAATTCAATACAAGTTCAATGAGGGGGATGAATTTTATTTATCACCATAATCCCTATCATGAATATTACTGACATATAAGAATGTATATATTTCTTACATGATCTATTATAATAATTGAAACATTCTCGAATACATGTCTATTGTTATGGAATTCACGAAGGTGTTTCCCAAGGAATTTTCTGGTCTTCCAAATACTAGAGATGTTTAATTCATGAATGATCTTATACTTGGGGAGTCTCCAATATAAAAGACTCCATATAGAATGGATGTTGTGTAACTTGAGGATAAAAATAAACAAATACATAATAATATAGATAAATGATTTATACGCCCAAGTGCTTCACCATGGGGTGAACTAGTACTCCTTCTCAAGAAGAAGGATGGGTCAATGCGACTTTCCATTGATTATCATGAGCTTAAAAAATTATGATACAGAATAAGTATCCTTTTCTAGGAATTTCGGACTTGTTCGATCTGATATGGGGAGTACAATACTTCTCCAAGGTGGATCTGTGGTCGTGATATTACCATGTAAGGGTGAAGAATGAGGATATCCCAAAGACTACTTTTTGTATATGGCATAGAAACTATGAAATCATAGTAATGCCTTTCTGACTAACTAATGCTTAAAAAATATTCAAGGACTCAATGAATATAGAATTTATAGATTACCACTACAAATTAGTTTTAGTTCTTATTGATGATATTCTAATATATTCCAAAATTAAGAAGTATCATAATAATTATTTAAGTAATGTTCTAAAGACCTTGTGAAAGGAAAAGATTTATGCTGAGTAAAAAATTGTGAGTTCTGGTTGAAGGATGTTTCTTTCACAGGGATTATAATCACATGAAATGGGATATATGTGGACCCTTTAATGACATAGGAAATTAAATGATGGTAGAGGGCAACATCTATGATAGATATTCATATTTTCCTTGGATTAGTTGGTTATTATCGTCAATTTTTGAAGTCTTTTATATGTTTTTCAAAATCTCTAACAAAGCTAACTCGGAAGGGAGTCAAGATTTTTTAGAATGTGGAATACAAAGAGATATTTAAGGAATTAAATAAGAGGCTCATCACTGCACCCATTGTCACACTACCCACATGTTGAGAGAATTTCATGGTATTTAGGGATTCTTCGAAAAAGTTCTTCAGCTATGAGTTGATGAAAAATGAAAAAGTCATTAACTATGATTCAAGGAAGTAGAATGTTCATGAGAAGAACTATCCAACAAATGATTTTTATATGATTTTAGTTATATTCTCTTTTTATATATGGAGACCTTCTCATTTGGGGAGAAGTGTGATATATAAACGGATCACAAAATCCTCTGGTATATATTCACAAAGATATAGTTGAATATGTTACATTGATGATATTTAGATCTGATCAATGAGTATGACTGCTCAATTCACTACCATCTGATGAATGCGAATAATGTGGAAGACACAGTAAGGATAAAGGATCCAACAACTCTTTCATTTATGATAATTGAGAAGGGTTTGATCTTCTTACACATGTAGAGAATGTAAATGGGAATCCTAAATGAAGGAAAATAATCAATCATTTAACAAAGGATTGCTCAAACATCCTTTCTAGAGAGGATAAAGGACCATCGAAGATTTTATAGGGGATTTTAAAAGAATTTGGAAACTACTAGAAAAGGAAAATCCTTGGAGTTCAATGAAAAATAAGAAGATGTCGTATGATTTTTGGTATATACTACGTGTATCATAAAATTATGAGTTAAAGAAGGAGATATTGGATGATTCAAATAGATTAACTATCTCTATCCCCCATGGATGCAAAAAGATGTATCAAGATCTCTGAGAACAATATTGGTGGGAGAATATGAAGAAATAGATAATTGAATATACATCAAGATATCTTGTATTTCATCAATTGAAGAGGGAAATGAAAACGAATAATGGAATTATGCAACCATTACCCATAACATAATGGAAATGGGAAAACATCACCTTGGATATTGTTGTCGGGCTTCCAAATACATCTAGTGGAAACAATGCAATCGTGGTAGTGGTGGATCGTCTTACTAAGAGTGCACACATCATTGTGATTCAAGAGGATTTCTCATTGGATCAACATGCACTGATATATATCAAAGAATTGGTGAGGCTACATGGAGTTCCCCTATCCATTGAATCAAATCAAGATACAAGATTCCCCTATATGTTCAGGAAGAGACAAACATGATCAGAATACTGATTTAATCTTGTGCTTGACTTATCACCCCCATACTGATGTCCAATCTAACTGTACTATCGAGACACTTGGGGAAATATTGAGAGCATACTCAATTGACATCAAAATAGGATGGGATCAACATGTTCCTATAATTGATATCTCTTACATAAATATTTTACACTCAAGCATCCAAATTCCACCCTATGAATAACTTTATGGGAAGAAGTTTAGAACACCTACATGTTGGGATGATGTTGGGGGACGAAAACTAATAGGTCCTAAAATGGTAAGGGACTGGTGGAGAATGTTAATACCATTCTATAACACATCAAGGCTTCATGGAGAATACATAAAAGATATGCTGACAATCATTGAAAAGACATAATGTTTGATGTTGGAGACATGGTATTCCTCATAGAAACTCGAGGGAATAGAGTAATATGATTTGGAAAGAAGGTAAATCTTGGTCCAAGGTACATCGTACCTTTTGAGATCCTTGATCGCATCAGAGCGGTGTCCTACCAACTAGCACTCCTACCAATC
Source organism: Viscum album (assembly GCA_963277665.1). NCBI lineage: Eukaryota > Viridiplantae > Streptophyta > Magnoliopsida > Santalales > Viscaceae > Viscum > Viscum album. The sequence goes on along the minus strand of OY728123.1, from coordinate 1,037,301,871 downwards.
CTATCATAAGTACATGATGTATTCCATGTATCCCTCTTGACAATGTACATACCAAACCCCTATCATGTACTCAATATAGAGGTTTTACCATTTGAGAATGAATTCTCTAATGAGGATAACCCAGTAAAGATCATAGATAATAGAGAAAATGTTGATTGGAATAAGAGAATTCTCGTGGTCAATGTGTCTTAGAGAATCGACACGTTTGAAGAAGTAATGTGGGAGAAAGAGGAGGTGATGAATTGGAGTTACCCTCATCAATTTTAATGTGGTAAATGAAAATTTCTAGGGATAAATTTCTTAAGGTGAGAAGATAGTAAGGACCTGAACTATTATAAGTGAAATTTCGTGTTTGATTTAATTAAATGCCTTATATTGTAAAATGGATATATAAAACACATGCACTGTGTTATTTTCATTATATCCAATTGGTTTTAAATAAACTTTATGTATGCTAATGGTTGATAATATAGTTGTTGAACTGTGATCACACACCCAATATATATATGGCATTTAACAAATCCTTTTAACAGAGAAAATGAGTTGATGGACTTAACTAGTAGGAATGTTACCTATGATTCCAATTTATCATATTTTCCAAGAGATATATCATTTTTTTCTTTTTCCTAGACCATGAAAAATCCATCATCCAACAACTTAAGAATGAGCCAAACTATTTACGAGAGAATTTCAAGCTCATCGAGATCCCTGAACAAACCATGATCCCCAAATAGCCCCATGAAAGCAGCACCATGAATCACCTAACAATCAGTCCATATGTTGTTCTAATAAAGGTATATATAGATCAGTACTCTAACATTATGATCTTGTATATTATTTTTGTATAGAAAAATTAATTTGTATTGATTTTATTGTTATTTTTTTGACCAAACTCAATGTTTGGATAATAATAAAATTTAATTAAGAAATCTATTTTGACAAATTAATAAAAAATATTTTAATAAAATATTATTATTAAATTAAATTTATTACATATAAATGATCATATAATTTTTATGAGGCCAAATAAATTTTTTATTAAGGTCTAAAAACTGTTTCTGTCAAAACCTATCATTTTTCAATAAATATTGGTTTCTATTTTGAAAGTAATAATTGACATATATTGAAAATTATTTGGTTAAAATTAATATAATTTTCGGAATTAAGATGTTGAAATTATCCAATTTTGAATTTATCATTCTATTATGATACAATCAAATTTTGTTCGTAAAAATTAAATACCATATAATGATATAGTGTGTTTTATGACATCATAATGGCCTAATAGTGATGTAATAAACAAAATAAAAGGTAGATTCGGCCAAATATAAGTTTTACAACTAATATAATTCGATTATAAATTTGTTTGAATTATTTTATAATGCCTTAGTGAATCCTCCAAAATGTATATTATATTTTATGATTTTAAATTCATTTCTCCAATAATGCGAGTCACCTCCACATAAGTAAAGATAATATTTTATTATCATTGACCCATGGCCTGAGAAATTAATTTTTTCCAGAATTGTTATGGAAATACCAAGAGCTAAAACAATGGAATAGTTTGGGTTTTTGAATATTTAATTATATAGATTCAAAAACCTATGTTTGAGAAATATTAAAGAATTCACCTATCATTTACTATATAAACTCACTCATCCTCACACTTCCCTTCACTAAAAATCATTGAAGCGCATCCTTAATTCGTCCTCCGCCAAATAGAATCCTCCTATGGTGCCCAAATATCTCAATAAACCCCTCTTCAAGATTTTGAAGTCACAAACTTGAGTAATGGTCCCTTCTATGCTCATTTTATCCATGTTTCCTTAAACCATTACAACCTTTTATTTTCATTTAAAAATTATGCAGTATGTTCTTTCACCTCCACCATACCACCCTTATTATGTTTTAATGATGAGAGAACCCTTTATCACTCAATAATCCGCCTATGTACACATGTTACCATGCTGAAATTTCATAAGAGTTATTCCATTTATCCTCTTTCTTCAAGTTTCTTTTTTTTATGTTATACATTCTATTTACAAATTACATTTGTTGGGATATGTATTTATATGACCCTCATATTTTCCATTTCATGTATATATGATGAGAGACTACTTTCTCTCTCATAAAGCATTTTATGATTTTTTTGTCACGCCTTTAGGTAGCTGAAATGACACCATGAATCTCTATTCAAAAACAATTTTGTAAGTGAATACCATACCCATTCCCTATCAAGGGTGTTCACTTTTACACACATATATATTTTTATCGAGGAATTACATGTATTTATTCAACACCCGTTGATCTTGGAATAAATAATTATGACGAATGAAACGATGCATTATGATCTATGTGGCACAATTAAGATTGAGAATGGAATTCAATTGAAGGGTTCACCTAAAATTATATAGTTCTCCAATTCATTGGGTAATGATTTGTACCATGATAAATCATGTTGTTACAAGTGTTTACCTGATTCCTTTATGAGACTTTTTCTATTATGATGTCGTATCAGTTTTTCCTTGACCTATGATGCAATGTTTTTAGGTAGTTTCCACATTTCCCTGTAATTATTATAATGCTATATCATGCCTTTATGTTCATATTTATTTTATGCTCTATTGATATTACTATTTTCTAACTTGTATTTTTTTCTTCATGTTATTTCATATATATTCCATATTGGACATTATAGAACACCCCTCTCTTATATATGTCCTCAGATTATCCCATGAAATGTTAAGTATATAGGAATTTTGTGTTCATGTAAATAGAGTTTTCAATAAAGATATTGTATTTAATGTTTCAAGATAATATGCAATGTAATTAATTCCCAAATACTATGTACTTCTCAATCTTAAGGGTTGTATGAAGTGAAATTTTATGTCATTAAATCATGTAGTAATGTAATAAAAAGAATAGTTTTGTTATATTTATACTATTGGAAAATGGATACATGAGAAAATATGGTACGTTCTGAAATCCTAAGAGAATAATAATAATGATTTTAAGGTAAAAATCAAATGAAAACATTGAAAATAAAAAAATATAGGACTCATATAATGTAAGGAAGATACAATTATCCCCTACCTCAAACTATGACATGGTTTCTCAATAACTATATGTTTGTTAGTTTGTCATGATTTTAATTACTCATAATCATCATGACATAATCCATGGTTAACCCTAATAACTACCTGAAAAACATAGATCAACATCGTTTCTCTCTCTCCATCCCCAATCCTTTCTACTGGAACCTGTATGACAATTTTTATGAAATTTAAAATTTTCTATATATTTAAATTTAAAATTACAAACAATACAAGTATGTGTATTAAATTATTCAGAAGATGTGTGATTTACTTACTCAATCAAACCATTCATCGATACAATATCACCAGGGACACAACCATTCATCTTTTGATATAATTCAACAGATGATTTCTATAGAGTAGTGGTATAGTAGAATAAAATTTTCACAAAGAAATTATTTATTAAAATATTTTGAAATATAATATATAATTTCATTCAATTGAAATATAATAAATTAAAATTACCTTTATCAAGGAATCAAATACATTATTCTTTATAGATTGATAAAAATGTATACAATTTTAATAAGAAATCTGAAGGTTAACACACTCCACAGCCAACTGGAATAGAATCTACCAAAAAATTCTACAGTATCATCTTTGGTGACCCCATAATAATCAATAGTGAATAATATCTTCAACACATTTAGATATTAGACATTTGAACTATTCAAATATTTCTTGGTTGTTACCTTTTTTGAATATTTTCAGAAAAATTGATATTTATATAAATAATTGAAATATATTAATTCAAATTATATATTTTACCTAAAACTACCACCATCCAATATCCTGATAAAGATAAAAAAATTCCAATGGGAGTATAAAAAATAATTCACCTTGTAATTCCAAACATTTAAATAGGTACAATTTTATTTTGAACAAATTATTTGAAAATTTCATTCAAAAAAATTTAAATTTAGAAATAATAAAAGAGGCCCAATAATAACAATAAACTTATACATAGGTATGATAATGAATGAGTGCCGATATAAACAAATATTTTTTTTTACAAAATTTAACAAATCATGGATAAAAATTAATTTAAATATGATAAAATATCCACAGTACTCGAAATAAATAACATAAAATATATGTGGTTGATATGTTAATGGATGATTTCAAATATATTTATTTTTTATTTCAATCATGTCATTATCTTTCTCTATCATTATGTCATCTACTATAGCCACCCTTGCGAAACTATTTTTTTTATTTTTAATTCATAAAATTAGTCTTCTTCTTAAAGTTGATGGCTTCAAAGTCAAATGTCAAATCATCCACTTCATCACCCATATCAGTCAATTGACTTTTTCTAGTGGGGATAAATACACCGACCCTTCATCCATGGCATATTCCTCATTATATATTATGTTTCCACAAAATATGAAGATATATGGATAATTTAATTCATGGTAACCGACATTAATCATGAATGTGAATTCCATAGAAGTATATTAGAAGGAATATATTTCCATTCCCCTACTAATGTCGACCAATTTGCATTTTACGAAGAAACAAAAAAAATGATCGTGGTAACTTATTTCGATAGTATCAATCAGCTCTACATAGTATCCCATTTCAAAACTATAAATTGTGAACAATTGTATGTTTTTATACATTCTCCCTGATCTGATGTATGAAATTTAAATACATTTAATTTGTAAAAATAATATATTTTAGCATATTTTAGAGTAAATCATGCTAAAAATGTCATATCATATCAAAAATATAGCCAAGTATTGGTATTCATGTTATAAAAAATTAATATACATCAATTGTTTTAAAATATATATTTTTCAACCTAATAGACAAAATGATTGAAATATTTATGAACTTGCACAATATGAAAACCATTCTAAAAAAACTTTATTAATAGATCATGTTGTATCTTTCTTATTTATTATTCGACTTCTCATTAGAATCCTTGTTTTTATCCTGAGATATTCAATAAATGGATATGAAATTTAACTATTCATAATAACATATCTATGTGCCTGAAATAATTCCATTTTTTTTCTTGGTAATATTTGAAAACCTCCAAACTGGTGTCTCAATTGTAGAAAATATTAAATAATTTCATGTAATTGATATTGAGTTGGTTTTTTATCTACATTTCAAAATAGATTGAATCTTATATGAATATCATCCATGTATCTAGAATAAAAGGCATGACACTCCTATGCTAAATACCCTTCCAAAATAGAGCCTTCTGGTTGAGATTTATTTTTCACAAATGATTAAAAATGACCGAGGTATCTCACGAAAAAATAAATGAAACATATATATGTATTTTATTATGTCCTAGTAATTTTATACATATGATGAAAAGTATATAAATAAATTATCTCTTAGTTGGATACATCTATCGAACATGCATAAGACCTTCTTATTTAGTTAACTCATAAAACTGTATTGTTAAATTCATCATGAAAGTATAAATATATGAATGAAAGATAAACTACAATAAAAAAGTGTTAGTAAAAATCCAAGTTAATGTTTTTAAAGCTCTGATCATTATATATTCTTCTCACACACAGTTCAAAAGAATGTGAAAAATTTGAGTACAACTATAGTTTTCTTTTTCTAGTACGAAAATGCCCAATTCCAACCGAAGTAACTAATGTAATAGAATATGTGGATGAACACATTCCCATCAATGTATCCTTATATCATTTATGTATAGAAACTATGATTTGTTACTTGAATACCCATCAGATACGTTCATAGGTTTTATAATTTAATTACTGTATATGTATCCCTATTTTTCCTTTAAAAATTTACTAGAACACACATTCTGTTATCATCAAGCCATAGATCAAGCTCTATATTTATTTTTCTATAACCTATCTATCATTGAGATGGTCCTTCAATTTTCCATGCTAATTAAGATATGTGAAGATAAAGTTTTTAGAGACATTCTTCTAAATATACATAACATCATGACTATGATTCAATGAATTAAATTCACTATATTGAATTTCGAAGAATATACCTTTTTTTCTTTCTTCTTGCATTAAAATTTCAATTGATTAGGTAATTGAAAACAGTTTTCCATGATCATAAAAATGAGGCATCTTCCCAAATTTTTACTCATCATTTAATAGTAGTTCTATTATTTTAGATCGTATCATCAACTTTGGTGGTGGTCTACTATCAATAAATCCACTTAATTTTGACTTGTTCATTTGAAATGTATGAGATGTTTTGAGAAATCAATTATGGTAGTAGATGCATCATTTTTTTCTATAATTAGGTTTTCCAATATCAAAATCATAGAAAAAAATAGACAAGGTATTCCCCTGTATGTGTTTCAACCAGATAAGTTCCCATGTCCATGGAAGTCACTAATGCTGCACATTAGAGATATATTCATTTGAACATTATTCTACAAGATGCATTATATGTCTCAATATAATTTTCCCATAATTCATGTAATTAATAAATTAGAGTCTATAATTATACATAAATATCATTTGAAATCATTATTTCATAAATATTTAATGAAATGATAATACGTTTGTGGCATACATATCCTTGGAAGTTGATTATAAGGGATCAAAACAACCAAAAAAATGTTGTAATTGTTACTAAATGTCCTAAATGGTTGGAATCAATTTGGTGTCGTTCCCAATACCACATGTATAGTATCATATGAGAAATATGGGTTTTATAAATAATATCCAATCCATGATTTTAAATGTATTTTATGCTTCATTAACGCGTCATTGTTTTTATCTATAGAATTGTAAATCATGTTCTTAGGGGTTTTTAATAGAATGAATAATATATGAATGTGTTATTTTAATGGGATGTAATTCAAAACAACTCCAGGGTTGTTATTTGTTTTCTTCATCATTTTAGTATATTTATTTGGACTTTTAACATCACCAATTAAAAGATATCTAATAGATTAATATTATTTTCAATCTAGTATACTTCATTCCTAACACTAAAAATTCATATATTCATTGGGATAAACAAGTTTTTTGGTATAATTACACCAAATTTGATCAAAAAAATATCATATAATAAAAATACATACGGATCATATCTTCAGGAATGTTCTCACGTAACAATTCTAATATCATGGATATCTCCTAATATTAATTTCCATGTAATAATTTTATATTGCAAATCATCCATAGAAAAACATGCTTTCGATATTTTAGAAATCCAGCATAATGATCTTGATTTTCATCATCAACTAAATAATGAATCTAAATTGTCTTATCATTGAGGATATCTATTACATTAGTCTCTATTGAATCAATAAGTGTATCCAATGATATATTAATATATTGATCTGGCTATCATATAGACCCAAAAAAAAAATTTCAAGTTACTATTAGTAGCACCAAAAACTGGTTATTCTTATATGTTTTGATATTGAAGTAATTCTCTTGTAATGCCAAAAATCAATTATATGTTTTTAAGTTACATTTTCCATTTTCAAAGAAGATGAGATCTCACTTGGTTGATTGACATCGGGGTTTAAAAATTATGAAATGTTTGATTCTCAATGAAAAATTCAATAAAAATATTAATGTGGGAATTTTTACAATATAATGTGTTCATAGACATCATCTCTCCTTAATCGTCTTCTAAATTAATTGTTTGGGCATGTAAATACTATTACACAATAAATTTATTTATTAAAAACTAAAAAAATTTAAAAACTCTTCCAAACCCTTAGCATACTATGGTATGTTCTTGAGTAACATGATTCAACATTTATCCACATATACCACATGGGTCCAATAAATTTTTATTGAAAATTAAAACAAATAATTTTTATTAAGTAAGAAATGAGGTAACTAGAAGTGGAGAAAAGGAAACCCATGTAGTTATATGGAATGTGATATATGTAATTAACATTTTAAAGTAAAAAAATTAAATCAATCGTGGATATTATATCTGGAAATAGAAGTATGATAAAAAAAATAAAATTATTAATTAAAAATCGGCATCAAGGGGTAACCACTATAGAGTAACTTTGTCTATGTGAACATAGAAATTCTATATCACCATAACAGTGGATTTATTATTATAACACATCTCTACATAGAGGGGGTGTCACATAATATTTCAATAGAATTTCTGGTGGTGGAGGACCTCATCCTTTCTAGGTTAGCCTACCCATGAACCCATTGTTTATCATAATGTTTAAAAAACAATAAAAATCGCTATCAAAAAATATTTTATTTAGAATTAGTAGAATAAGTACTTTTCCCATCTATAGGAGAGAATGGGTATGATAGTTATCTCTTAATGGGTATTACCTTTGAATTTTCATTAGATTATATAGTACTAACTCTATTGGTAACCTCATTAATCTGTATTTGAAACCCAATAATTAATAATAGAAAATATTTTTTCCCTTGTACATTTTAAAATCATTCTCAAATGTATTTTTACCCTCTCACTATTTTTAATAGATTTTATTATATACATTATAAATAAATAATGGAATAATTTATAATTCCTTAATTATTTCATAGCTTCATAAATATATAAATAAATTATCAATTTCATATGACAATGATAAACATATTTACTATTAATTGAAATTATATATTAAATTTATTGATTTATGTTTTTATCATTAATGCTACAAACATAAGAAGTGATGCACAAAACATAATGCATCACATTATTCAACTCATGGTATCCTGAAATTCCTTATCCATTAATTTAATGGATTCTACTATAAAACCAATTTTATTTTATGCAATAAAATTATATAGGAAAGATATTTATATATTTATATGATCAAAAAATCGGCACCACAACTTGTAAATATTGAACAGTAAATGTTAAAGGCCCTATAAAATCATAGGAAATTATCATGGTGGTTCTCTAATTAATGGATAATGTGAAATGGAAATTAATGATCTAGTATTTCAAATTATAAATCTATTCAAAGAGTAAAAGTAAAAGGAAACAGTGTATCAATTAATTCATATGGATTTGTAAATAGGACATTGTTAAATAAAAACCGACATCAAGATTTCGAAACGGTTTTTGAAACTCCCCAACATTAAAAATGGTGGAGTTAACCATCCTTAATGAGTTCCATCATAATCTAGAGAAACAAATGTGTCCTAAAAATTAAGAAAAACCACATTAAAATTGATCTAATATGGATGACATATCATTAACAATACCAAGAATAGGTGGAGTTGTGTTTTGGAGAAAGGGATGGAGTAGTAGGTGAAGGTTCTGGTGACTGAGTTGAGTAGAAGTGGATAAACAAGGGGTTCAAAAAATATGAGGTATTAATAAAGGGTTCAGGGAAAGAGGGAGCATAATGTGGGTGTTCAGTGGGACATATAGGGTTAGGGTTGATATGGGACTAGATAATGATCTTTTGGGTAAATTAGTGTAGAAACAGTTGTGTAGTGAGGGAAAGAGAGTTGAAAAACGTGATCTGGAGAGGGAGGGGTTGAGGATCGGCCCAATGATTGTGGGGCTCGTGAGAGAATTGGGGGGATGGTGATGAAGGAGGATATGAATTTGGGGATGGGGATCAAGGGATATTTTGTGGGAAGTATGGTTCAGGGGAAGTAAGGGAAGAGTGCATTAAAAAAACAAAAATAGTTTACTAGAAATTTTTATGAAACCAAATATAAAGTATTTTATTTTTATGTGTCCTTTTTGGAAACAATCACAACCAAGCAGCTTCAAAATTTTGAATTTCGTGTAGTGGAAGAACAATGGAAAATCATTATATAAATTAACTAGTTGATTTTCCACTATTCATTAATATTTGTTCTCTTCATTCTTATAGATATTATATCTGTCCTATTTTTGTATAGTCACATTTACACTCACCACCACACAAATCCACATTCTCCTCACTACTTCATCACCATTGTAACATCCAGAGATTTTATAAAAAATAATCTTTTAATTTCATTGATGTCTTCTATTATACACCACACCAAGTTTAGCTTGTACTATACGCAACACCGTATTAGCTTGTAGTATACGCAACACTATTCTTGGATTGTGTTACACACAATTTCAAGTTCGTTTTATAATAGTCATTCTACACAACATTGAGTGTGTTTATATATATATATTAAATTTATTAATAAAATATGGTTAGATTCTGTTATACAAAACAACGAAGGATTCTTTCACAACACGGAACCCTGACTTGGCTTGCATTACACGCAACAACGACCTTCCTCGATAGCGTGTGTTGTACGCAATACCGAGTTTAACTAAACAATGATATATTATTATAATATTATTATGAACTAGCCTTTATGAATATTATTAACTAAATTTTGAATTTTAAAAAATTATTATTCATCTTATAAATTTTCTAAAACATTTTATATGAACAAAATAAATTTTTCGTGTAAAATAATTATTTTAAAAAAAATGCAGTTTTGCCGCCTTTTGATGGCGTACCCACATTAAATCTAGTTTTTGACAAGTTTATAAGTTCAATTTAAAAAAATAAAATTAATCTTTGGAATAAGGACATAAAATTTTACATTGGTTAAAATTTTCATGTTATTCTGATAACTTTCATATTTTAATGAATAGTAAAAAGGCGCTATATTTTAATTAAAAACAAATTTTTTCATCGTAATAATTTATGTGGTTAAATTATAATATTGAATGGTCTTAATGTATAAATAGAATATATTTTTCCCATTTAATATAATTTATGTCGTTATCAATGATTTTACATTGAATTCGTAAGTTAAATCAATTCAATCTTTTGTAATGTTTTAAACAAAAACCCATATTCTTTCGACAACGGGATAAATTTTAATTTAATTTCTACAAATTCTGTGAATTGAATTTGGAAAAATGGATTCCATATTTGAAATCATTGGGTCCAAATTATATTAATAGACTACTTTTTATTCTTTGGCATTATGGATAGTAACAACGGTAAATTTTATTTACCATAGTTAAAGATAAATCGGGTAATTAAGGGTAAATATAAGATTATAAAATTACCCTAAAACCAAAAAAAATCCTATTGGATGACTAAAAGTATACCTATATCACTTAAGGGTCGTATTAGAATCATTTAAGGGACTTTTTTCCATGAAAATAACTTAATTATTATTAAAACCAAAGAAAGTGACAACATGTCACTCTATTAAATCATATAAGTATAATAATTTTACATTACTGATAAACATCATAAAACTTCGAACCTGAATAGTATCCAGAAAGCTAATAAAATTATCTACTTCATGATAATTTATTTAGTATTTTTAGGGATTATATAATTGTCATTAATGGTAATACATTAATGATGCAGAAATTATTTATTAAATGAAAAATCAGTAATATAGTTTTTATTGAAATAATAATACCCATTAAAAGGCCCAAAAACCTAACCAAAACTTATTGGTAGTGTATATATATACCATAAGAATCCAATGACTTAATACATAACCGTTTGAAGTCTTATAAAAGTTATTATGACACTTATATTATTTTATTTTAAATGATGCCAAAGTTGTAACCTTCATAATTTAATAAATATAACAATTTAAATATTGTGATTTTAAGATGAGAAATTATATTAAAAGTATTATTGTGAAAGTTAATATATTTATATTCATAATAGGATTTTATTTTTAATTTTTATGCAACAAATAATTATATTAAATATTTATACAAATATTCTATAGTAATTATTTTATTAAGAGATAAACCAAATAAATGGTTTTAAAAATATTAAAATAAATATTATATGAACTATTTAATGTGCTAAACTAATTTTATAGATACATATGACATTTTATTATTCTATTAATGAGATTATTTCGAACATATATTCTGTATATATTTTAGTTAAATTCAAATTAATGAATAGTGTCAAAATTGACAATATTGTTATTTTATAAAAATAATATATTATAAAATTAAAAATATTTTTAGAAATTAAAAATTTAAATTAATAAGTTCTAAAATGTTATAAAGTATCCAATTATGGGAAATTCACAACAAGTAATTAAATATTTGTTATAACTTAAATTTTAGAATGTCATTACCACAAATAAAAATAAATTGATTAAATTAAGATAAATCAAGTTGATAATGTTTAAAATAAATTCCTAACATGTCTAAATTTGATTGTTTGATGAGATTACAAACCCATCTTTTTTAATCTTCGGATATGAGTCATTTTTGGAGGTTTTTATGTGGGGTTAGATTTATTATAAATTAATATTTTTAAGATTTCCAAAGGTGCCCCTCTCCTCCCTTATAAAAGGGCACCTCCTCCCTCTCATCCTCACACCACTTTGAGCCTTCATTCTCTGCCAACCCATGACAAATTCTCTTCTCCAGTTCCCTAGAAACATCCTAGAGGTCCTGATCTTCTTCAAAGACCAATTTTAGTGCCCTAAGAGGAGGTCTCAAAAAGTCACTTCAAAGAAGAGGTAATGTCCGTTACCGATTCTTTCACCTTTATTTCTTCTTCCACTTCTTCTTATTAGGTTGTTTCATTATGAAGTAATAACATCATTATCACTAATATACTGATATGTTATTATAAGTATGAAACAACCCTATTTCACCATCTATCCATCCTACGGAAAACGAAATCACCGCGCGTGCGTACGTACAGAATACCGTCTCCACGCCGTGGTGTAATTTATTTTCCACCACCACCTTACATGGATGGGTATAATGGTGTAAATAATAACCATATATGATTATTTTAAAATGATATTTATTCTATAATAGTATGCATACACTCCAATAAATTTCCACGATCATGGGAACGATATCATCGCTCGTGCGTACGTACGGAATACCATCTCCACGACGCGATGAGATTCATTATCAATGATTAACCATTCATAAATGATTATAAAGTATATATAATAAGTAATCATGAAATATATGACATAATAATGATACTATATTTATGTATATATATATTTTTGACATCCAATTAATTCCATTCAATTCAATGAGGAAACAAAAACAACGTTCATGCGTACGTACAGCCTACCGTCTCCATGAACGTTGTATTTCTTTCCATTTATCGATCCATTACATATATGTATATTCTGAATATATATTATATATAAATCATGTTTTACATTTTGGATGTAAGTAATCAAGATCTATGTAATCATATGAATAATTAAAAGTCAAAACACGGATGACAAATGAAACGATTTTACCCAAAACGCTCTTTAACATGGAATTTACAAAAGAGCAGGTAATATAAAGTCATAAGTGAAACATATATGATATCATAAAAATTAATATGATTCTATAATAAGTCAATAACATTATTTAAATCATTATACAGGAGGTTCGGATACGTACTAAGCATATCAGACCTAAGGTAAGGGGTAATTTTGCAAATCTCATTTTTATTCGAGATTGCTTATTCGTAAGTATTTACTAGGGTTATTTCTATCATCCTTGTCCAAGTTTTATAAATGTGTTTTAATGTATTTTTAAAGTACTTTTTACCCATTTTTTACTTTTACTACAAGGTATGTATGGAATCTTTCTTTTACGAGGTACTTTTTTGATTTTTTCGGCAAAAGTATGAGAGGAATGTTTTTTTAACATATACGGCGTGAAAGGATTTTTACAGTTTTATAAAGCCTTATTTTCATGAAGATTCCTCCAAATGATTTCCGGAATATTTTCAGCAAAATTCATTTCATTAAAAATTTCATGACATTTTGTGAAAAGAAAATGATTTTGAAGAAAAATGATATTTACCTCAAGAATTCATTTCAATTGTTTTATCAAAACCATTTTTCATCTAAGATGAAATTATTTCATATGTGTATGTTTCAAGTATAATGTCTCTATGATTTACATGGTTTCACTTTCCTTATTATGAAATGATATCCATTTCTTTTATATGGATTATGTAATGATGGGATGATGTTTATGAAACCCATTTTATTTATTGGGTTATTATGAATGATGTATGTTTATTTTGTGGACCAAGTAAGAATGATTACATTATGAGATGGGTGGGACCTATATCTCCATCCAATTCATTGGGTAAAGATTTATATCTCATGAGATAGACATGGATTGAATGGCAGGTTAAACCAGTTCAGTAAAACAGGACTGAAACGAGTAGTGAACTCGATTCCGAAAGGGACTTTATCCACTAAGATGGTCTTGGAAGCAATTCCTTGTCTACTATGGAAATCATTAAATGTGCTTAATGGATGCCACAATTACATGTTTTATTCCCATGCTATTTTTTCATTCTTAATGTTTCTTTACGATCAATGCCTTACGTACTTCCATGTTTTATATCATTTCTCAAGCTTTTGATGATTAAACATTATGTTCATGTTTTTAAGTTCAAATGTATATGGTATGTTTTATTTTATCCACTCTTACGCTTACTGAGCATTTGAGCTCACCCTTTTTATGTTTTATTTTCCCCCAGGATCAAAATAAAGGTTTTAGGTAAGGAAACAAAAAGGGAAAGATATTTATGGGAGATTTTGAGGATCTTTCACCACGATTAGAAGATTATGTTCCATGTTTCCAAAGACACTAAACTATTACGGTCCTTATGTGCCTGTTTTTGTGATGTGTTAAGTATTCCTATAAAGTAATGTAATGTCCATGTACGTCAAGCTTCGGGTCTCTATAGTTGGTATCAGAGGAAAGGTTTAGTCAACCTTTGGAAACTAGGATGCGAGAACTTTATTGAGATACCTAGAGATATTTATAAGGTATTTATAGGGATGACCCTAATGTATACATATAAGATATAGTCCTAGAACTACGCTAACGATATTAGAATTAAACCTAAGATGATAGATGTCGAAGGTACTCTCCCTTGATTATGTTATTTTCCTTGTATGATTTTTGCCTCTCACAGAATTCTTTTTGTGTTTCAGTCAATGGAGGGAACCAGAAGGAATTCGGTTAGCATTGAATGTAATGGAAAAATTGGTGACTATGAGCAAAAAAATTGCGTAATGCCTATGGACAAAGATATTGTGATTATGCCGAATCAGTCATCACGATATATGATTAACAAGGTGAAATTTAGTGGTATGCCTAATTCATCAAATGAGTGGAAGATAGACTTTTATGCATGTTCGCATCTTGAGGATCATAAAGAAAGGAAGATTGAGATTTATAAAGAAGGGAAGAAAAACCTTGAGGAATACCTCAAATGTATGGAAAGATGTTATCTGTGTGGAGAAAAGGGTCATAGAGTAACAGACTGTTATGGAGTTCAATGTCTTATTTGTGGAGAACATGGGCATTACCCAACTCAATGCCCTGACCTAAAATGTTACTTCTAAATCAAGGAAGGACTTATTCCAGGACAATCATTGAAGAGGATGGATTAAAGTTTTTATGTATTGGTATTCAAGAATAATATTATTGGGGTACTTTTATGGTATATTAGAATATTTTTCTATTAGTCTATTGTGGTTTTCAATAATTTTATGGTAACGGTAACCATGAAAGGTGATTCAAATATTTTGGAAAGCAGATGATATGCGCATAATGAAGGGATAAGGAGAAAATGAAAAGTTTGACAGTATTCATGAGCTTATGATTGATATAAGGACTAAGTGATATCATGATTTGAGTATATAGTGTTTTGAGGATTTTGGTATGTGGAAAGAGTTAACTTTTGACAACACTCATGTTTTCACTAAGATTCAATGGGTATTCATTTTTCAAGAGAATACATGATTAAGGTATTCACATGGCTGGAATGTGACCAACAAGATATATGAGGGATAAATGATGGTATTCACGTGCTTGTTAAATGACCTTTTTAGTAATCGTTCTCTTTATACAATGAGTTTGGAAAGAAGTATTTTGGATAAGCCTAAAGATTGGAATGGATTATGTTGGACATAAGATAGTATTGTTTAAGGATATAACTTTTTTCGATATTATTGATGGGATGTTATAGTAATGTAGTTTTAGAAAAAGGACAACCTGCAGGACTGGCGACAGCCAATCACGTCGGACAAGGATGTGGGAACCAAACCCACAACTGAAGTGTGACTGGCCTTTATCGCCTACCACTTGCCTACAGGAAGTCCCTGTTTAGTAGAAACTAGTTTTATTATATTAAGTAGTATGATATATTAAGTATAAGTCCATTTTAGGAACTATATATGATTAATCTCACTATAGATCGACTTATGTATATTTAATAACTTTTTCTAACCTTTTGTTTGAGACAGATGGAATGACCCATCATTCTATCACATGATCTACTAACACTTCATGAATAAAAAATTCAACTTCATTTCTTTAAGAGATGAAGTGGAAATTGTTCAAGGCACGAAAAACGGTGAGATTGTACCAAAATAAAGTAAGTATTTATTCTAATTCAAATTCTTCAACTTTAGGGAAATGATCTTGAAAACCAAAAATGTTGTCCTAGTGCCCTTGTATCCAATGAATCATATGGTACCCAAGATCATCACAAATCTATGGCTTTGTGATTTTTGGCTTTTCTATAGCCATGTTCTCATGATGGTTATATTTGTCTTCCATATCCATATTATCACCTATGTTCTCCTTTGTGGAAACCCAGTGATTAGTTAATTTGGGTAACCGTTACGTTTCATACATTAGTTTTTAAAAGTCAAGTTTTTGTATTCCTGTTTACGATGTCGGTTTCTATTAAAGAAATTTTCATGTAGCAAACCATTTATATCCCCAAAGAATTTCGAGGGAGAAATTCATTTTAAGGGGGGTAGAATGTAACTCCCCGAGATTTTATGAAAAATAATCTTTTAATTTCATTGATGTCTTCTATTATACACAACACCATGTTTAGCTTGTACTATATGCAACGCCTTATTATCTTGCAGTATACACAACACTATTCTTGGAACGTGTTACACACAATTTCAAGTTCGTTTTATAATAGTCATTCTACGCAACATTGAGTGTGTTTATATATAAATATTCAATGTATAAATAAAATATGGTTGGATTCTGTTATACGAAACAAAAAAGGATTGTTGCACAACAAGGAACCCTGACTTGGCTTGCATTACACGCAATCACGACCTTCCTCGATAGCGTGTGTTGTACGCAATAACGAGTTTTACTAAACACCGATATATTATTATAATATTATAATGAACTAGCAGTTATGAATAGTATTAACTAAATTTTGAATTTTATAACATTATTATTCATCTTATAAATTTTATAAAACATTTTATGTGAACAAAATAATTTTTTCGGGTAAAATAAGTATTTTTCAAAAAATGAAGTTTTGCCGCATTTTGATGGCGCACCCACATTAAATCTAGTTTTTGACAAGTTTATAAGTTCAATTTAACAAAATAAAATTATTCTTTGGAATAAGGATATAAAATTTTACCTTGGATAAAATTTTCATGTTATTCTGATAACTTTAATATTTTAATGAATAGTAAAAACACGCAATATTTTAATTAAAAACAACTTTTTTCATCGTATTAATTTATCTGGTTAAATTATAAAATTGAATGGTATTAAAGTATAAATAGAATATATTTTTACCATTTAATAAAATTTAGGTCATTAGCATTGATTTTACTTTGAATTCTTAGGTTAAATCAATTCAATCTTTTGTAATGTTTTAAACAAAAACCCATTTTCATTCGACAATGGGATAAATTTTAATTTAATTTCTGAAACTTCTGTGTATTGAATTTGGAAAAATGGATTCCATATTTGGAATCAGTGGGTCCAAATTATATTACTAGACATCTTTTTATTTTTAGGCATTATGAATAGTAACTACGGTAAATTTTATTTAACATAGTTAAAGGTAAATCGGGTAATTAAGGGTAAATATAAGATTATAAAATTACCCTAACACCTACCAAAATCCTATTGGATGACTAAAAGTCGACCCATATCACATAAGGGTCGGATTAGAATCATTTAATGGACTTTATTCCATGAAAATAACTTAATTATTATTAAAACCAAAGAAAGTGACAACATGTCACTCTCTTAAATCATATAAGTATAATAATTTTACATTAGTGATAAACATCATAAAACATAGAACATGAATAGTCTCCAAGAAATATAATAAAATTATATACATCATGATAATTTATTTAGAATTTTTAGGGATTATATAATTGTCATTAATGGTGATACATTAATGATGCAGAAATTATTTATTAAATGAAAAATCAGTAATATAGTTTTTATTGAAATTATAATACCCATTAAAAGGCCCAAAACCTGACCAAAACTTATTGGTAGTGTATATATATACAATAAGCATCCAATGACTTAATATATAACCGTTTGGAGTCTTATAAAAGTGATTATGACACTTATATTATTTTATTTTAAATGATGCCAATGTTGTCACCTTCATAATTTAACAAATATAACAATTTAAATATTGTGATTTTAAGATGATAAATTCTAGTAAAGGTATTATTCTGAAAGGTAATAGATTTATCTTCATCATAGGATTTTATTTTTAATTTTTACGCAAAAAATATTATATTAAATAATTAATCAAAAATGCGGTAGTAATTATTTTATTAAGAGATAAACCAAATAAATGGTATTAAAAATAATAAAATTAATATTATATGAACTATTTAATGTAATAAACTAATTTTCTAGATATATATGACCTTTTATGATTCTATTAATGCTTTTATTTCGAACATATCTTCTGTATATATTTTAATGAAATTCAAATAAATGAATAGTGTCAAAATTGACACTGTTGTTATTTTATAAATATAATATATTATAAAATTAAAAATATATTTAAAAATTATAAATTTAAATTTATATGGTATAAAATGTTATAAAGTATCCAATTATTGACAATTCACAACAAATAATTAATTATTTGTTATAATTTCAATTTTAGAATGTTATTAACACAAATAAAATAAAATTGATTAAATTAGGATAAATCATGTTGATAATGTTTAAAACAAATTCTCACATGTCTAAATTATATTTTCTGATGTGATTACAACCCTATCTCATATAATATTCGTATATGACTCATTTTTTGAGGTTTTTATGTGGGGTTGGATTTATTATAAATTAATATTTTTGAGATTTCCAAAGGTGCCCCTCTCCTCCCTTATAAAAGGGCACCTCCTCCCTCTCATCCTCACACAACTTTGAGCCTCCATGCTCGGCCAAACCCTACCAAATTATCTTCTCCAATTACCTAGAAACATCCTAGAGGTCCTGGTAATTTTCAAAGACCAATTTTAGTTCCCTAAGAGGAGGTCTAAAAAAGGCGCTTCAAAGAAGAGGTAATGTCTGTTACCGATTCTTTCACCTTTATTTCTTCTTCCACTTATTCTTCTTAGGTTGTTTCATTATGAAGTAATAACATCAGTATCACTAATATACTGATATTTTATTATAAGTATGAAACAACCCTATTTCACCATCTATCCATCCTACGGAAAATGAAATCACCGCGCGTGCGTACGTACAGAATACTGTCTCCATGCCGTGGTGTAATCTATTTTCCACCACCACCCTACATGGATTGGTATAATGGTGAATATAATAACTATATATGATAATTTTAAAGTGATATGGATTATGTAATAGTATACATACACTCCAATAAAATTCCACAATCATGGGAATGATATCATCGCTCGTGCGTACGTACGGAATACCGTCTCCACGACGCGATGAGATTCATTCTCAATGATTAACCATTCATAAATGATTATAAAGTATATATAATAAGTAATAATGACATATATGACATAATAATGATACTGGATTTATGTATATATTTATGTATGTCATCCAATTAATTCCATTCAATTCAATGAAGAAACGAAAACAACGTTCATGCGTACGTACAGCCTACTGTCTCCATGAACAGTGTATTTCTTTCCATTTATCGATCTATTACATATATGTATATTCTGAATATATATTATCTATAAATCATGTTTTACATTCGGGATGTAATCTATCATGATCTAAGTAATCATACGAATAATTACATGTCAAAACACGGATGACAAATGAAACAATTTTACCTAGAACGCTCTTTAACATGGAATTTACAAAGGAACGGGTAATATAAAGTCATAAGTGAACCATATATGATATCATAACAATTAATATGATTCTGTAATAAGTCAATAACATTATTTAAATCATTATACAGGAGGTTCGGATACGTACAAAGTATATCGGACCTAAGGTAAGGGATAATTTTGCAAATCTCATTTTTATCCGAGATTGCTTATTCGTAAGTATTTACTGGGGTTATTTGTATCAACCTTGTCCAAGTTTTATAAAAGTGTTTTCATGTATTTTTAAAGTTCTTTTTCCCATTTTTTACTTTTACTACATGGTATGTATGGAATGTTTCTTTTACGAGGTACTTTTTTGACTTTTCCGGCAAAAGTACGAGAAGAATGTTTTTTTAACATATACGGCATGAAGGGATTTTTAATGTTTTATAAAGCCTTATTTTCATGAAGCTTCCTCCAGAATATTTCCGGAATATTTTCAACAAAATTATTTTCTTTAAAAATTGCATGACATTTTTTGAAAAGAAAATGATTTTGAAGAAAAATGATATTTTCCTCAAGAATTCATTTCAAGTGTTTTATCAAAACCATTTTTCTTCTAAGATGAAATTATTTCATATGTGTATGTTTCAAGTATAATGTATCTATGATTTACATGGTTTCACTTTCCTTATTATGAAATGATATCCATTTCTTTTATATGGATTATGTAATGATGGGATGATTTTTATGAAACCCATTTTATTTATTGGGTTATTATGAATGATGTATGTTTATTTTGTGGCCCAAGTTAGAATGGTTTCATTATGAGATGGGTGGGACCTATATCTCCCTACAATGCGTTGGGTAAAGATTTATATCTCATGAGATAGACATGGCTAGAACGACAGGTTAAACTGTTTCAGAAAAACAGGACTGAAACGAGGAGTGAACTCGATTCAGAACGGGACTTTGTCCACTAAGATGGTCTTGGAAGCAATGCCTTGGCTACTATGGAAATAATTACATGTGCTTAATGGATTCCAAAATTACATGTTTTATTCCAATTCTATTTTGTCATTCTTAAATTTTCTTTATGATCTATGCCTTACGTACTTCCATGTTTTATGTCATCTCTCATGCTTTTGATGTTTAAACATTATGTTCATGTTTTTAAGTTCAAATGTATATGGAATGTTTTATTTTATCCATGCTTACCCTTACTGAGCATTTGAGCTCACCCTTTTTATGTTTTATTTTCCCCCAAGATCAAAAGAAAGGTTTTAGGTAAGGAAACAAAAAGTGGAAGATCTTTATGGGAGATGTCGAAGATATTTCACCACGATTAGAAGATTACGTTCCAAGTTTCCAAAGACACTAAACTATTACGGTCCTTGTGTGTCTGTTTTTGTGATGTATTAAATATTCCACTAAAGTAATGTAGTGTCCATCTACATCAAGATTTGGGTCTCTATAACCATCCTGACCCAACACATGATATTCCTTGTTTATTTTTTTTGATTCCTTATTTTAGGTCACTCACAACTTATTTTGTCCCCATGGTTCGACCTTTCTTACCACAATACTAGTAATAGGTACTATGTTGGATTATAGATATTTAATTTTCATGATTCTAATGTCACACATGTCAAATTGTTTCACAGTTCCCAAGGAAGGCACGTGAGACAATGATTTTAAACAAAACGAAAATTTATATATTAAAACAAAGATAATAATTGAAAGTGAAGAAATAAATAAAATTAAGAAAACAAAAACTATTAAAAAGAAAAAAAAAATCTATTAATGATGATATTTTATAAAGAATAGGTCAAAAAACAGATACTATTTATACCATGAATATAGAAAATGAGTGATTCCAAAGATATTTAAAAAACAACCGAGAAAAAATCATAATAGAGTACAATAGAGAAGATGAAAACATTAATAATCCACCTCCAAAAAATTAAAATCAACCTGGTAATGAGATGATTGATTGGAAAAAAATTAGAGTGTTATTGTTTCCTATTATATCTAATAATACATCATGTATTCGGCGCACATGCAGGTCAAAAAAATTATGGACGAAAGCAAGACATGTTGTCCAAAAATTTTATCTTAAATGGAGGGAACACTGAATATTATCTGGACATCATTAGGGATATTAAATTTAATATTAAATACCTTCTACTGAGAGTCGTAATTGAGGAAAAACTTTATCTTATAGTGTTTCTTTTTTACCTCAAGGGAAATACATGGACATGGTTTCAATAGTTATAAGGGGAAATATTTTCACCTTAGTCCACGTCTATAATTCCGTTATCATGAAATTCTACCATAGTTGAATGAAATATTAAATCAAACAAAAGATCACCAGTTTCTTGCATTATGAGGGAGAACTATTCCATGATGTTTGTGATTGATTTATGGGAATACATTGATACTGCATGAAAGACACATTAACTCTCTAATTCCTCATGTACACAATCTATAGTATCATTGCCCATGTTAAACAATAATTGGTGGACCAATCATCTGGGTGAGATTTCAGGGATACAAATTCAATTGATCTAGGGATAATTTTTTAATAATTTGAAAAACATCTCACCACATAAATGATATAGGAAAAAGAATATTGTGAGGAATGAAACCAATAATCTTCCACAATATGAGTCATGTGTTTTTGTATTTCTCAATGAAAATAATAAAAACACTCATCGAGAGTAATTCCATCAATGTGACATGTTATTTAATTTACACTCTTTATATCCAATTTTGACATTCCTTCTAAAACTCTAAAGAATCCTAATTTTACTGGACATTAGCCTAGGATGCGATCAAGGGAGTATCATTTTTCAAACACTTATAATAAAGTGTAATTGAATCTCCCAAATATTTATTGGAGGGATAACTGAGTTCATCATCCAACTACACAAGCTATTTTTCAAACACCACCATGGAAATAGTCTGAGACCTAACCAAAACCTGAATCATCCATCACAAAATTATGAAGGGGTATGTTATAATATCCGATTGGTTGATTCGATAAACATAACTAAAAAAATATTTTTAAATTCTTCAAATGGGTTGATAAATGAAATATTTGGAAACTAAAATTGGGAAATTTTCTAGAGAAGTTGGCAGTAGAGACAAGTATAAGATTCCAAGTACAACAGATGAGAACCACATAAATAATTCTTTGGTTTTGACCACTACATGTGGTCCCCAAACCCACCAAGAATAAAAAAAAATATCCTCAAACATTGAAAAAAAATTATTTAAATTCATAAATTCAAATATATGAAATGTTGAATCTGGAAATTTTTACAACAGAACTAGATGTACTCTGAATGCTACAATTAAATATAAAAAAAAATTGAATAGGACATGAAATATAATGAAAATAATTGATTAATGATATTTAATATAACTTTTAAGGGATACATATGATTTTTAGGAACATTTATTATATAATTATTTTTCCATAAAAAAAACCATGATTCTGTACTATTGAAATTCCACAATATTTTAAAAAAATTAACATTGACATTACCTTCCTATATGAGTTGATTAAAATCAATTCTTATCTTACATAACTCAAGAAAATATATTAAAAAATCCAATAAATAATTTTTACATACATTCTAAAATGTGAGTTTGGTGATTTGTTAATGAATAGAATGACTCCCAAATATAAAAAACTAGGGATATTTTTCATCACATACACCTCTAGGGATATATGTGGATAGTTTAACTATCATTTTGATATTGGAGAAATAATTAATTTCTATAAAAAATATCCTTTTCATTAGTTGATATTTGGAGTTTCCCAACCCAACACAGTTTTCTTACAACTCTTTAAAAGATCAATCACTTACCCAGTTGGGTTTGTATATGATTTTATATTGGGAGTAATAAGGAAACTTCTACCAAATGATATACTAATGTTTCATACAGAGTGTGACCATGAGGTATATATCATCTTTTGTAAGACCTTTATATCCATAAGGGTGATCTTTCATAAGCATTAAAAATTGAATATTAATTTGCATTACGGGTGTTAAAAATAAGAATACAATGTTTTCAAAAAAAATTAAAGAACCCAAACATGACCCAATGTATACTATATAGGATATATTTGGAGATTAAGATTATTTTTATGAGAAAGGAGAGGAGTTTTGAGTATTTTTAATGATATAAATGGTTCACCTAAGATCCCCATAGAAGCCTACATTGGTATTAGTTCAAGTAATGATAAAGATACCTTAGTTGAGTTTTAGGGGGAAATCTGGGATCAATTATTTGGATTTTCTTTAGAACATGTTATGTCCCAAAAATATGATCCTAAATGTAAGGAAAACGTTTCTGGAAATAAAAATTAAGAAGCTAAATTATTCTACACTACATTATTTAAGATAAATCATGAGGACAATGACCCACCTAGGCCCATGTTTCTTCGCTCAAGATAAGTACCACTCCATCTAGAGCACAATCCCCTACCATAACATTTGAAATATTATTTTTTGGGAGTTTTATATATACTACCTATTATCGTATATTCCAAAAGGGAGAAAATTAAGAAGAATAAACTACTGAGTGTTTTGTGGAAATTAAATTCAGTTATTGGTTATTCAATTTCAAATATAATGAATATAAACCCATCATTCAATTTTCATAATATCTATAGGGAACCTGAGTGTAATTCAAGGGTTGAATAAAAAAACACATAAGCCAATCCTAAATGAAGTAGACTGAGAGTAATTTATCATATTTATTTTTTTATTGGATCAATGATACAATTTCTAACAGTCCATGGGTATGTCATGTCAAGGTATTCCCTAAATAGAGTGAACTGATTATGGTAACAAATAAATAGGACAAAAAAATTAAAAATATATATATAAACAAATTAAGGGTTTATATCTATTATGTAAAAGTCATTTTTTTTTCTAAAGAAGAATCATTTTACCCATTCTAATTATGAACCAAATGCTGGAGAGGCTGGATGGAAATTTTTATTTCTTTTTCATGATCGAGACTCTAGACACCGAAAGATTTATAATTTTTCTAAGGATCATATGATAACTACCTTCACTTGTCCATTTGGGATATTTTCCTACCAAATAATTAAATTTAGTTCATGTGGTGCTCCAAAAACTATATTGAGATGTATGATGAAAATCTTATCAGACATGATTTTTAGGATTATTAAACTGTGCATGGATGATTTTTTAGTTGAGATAAGAGATTTTAAAAATAACATTGAAAATATGGATAATGTTATGGAATGATTCCCTGAAATAATTCTTATTTTAAATTGGGAAAGTGTATGTTCATTTCTATAGAAATAATTGTACAGGGACACAAGGTTTCTAAGAAGGATATGGAGGTTTATAATTCCATCATAGACATAACCCAAAATCTACCACCACCTATGAATGTAAATTTAATAAGATGATTTTAGGCCATGATGGGTTTCACCAGAGGTACATTAACAATTTTACTAGACCAATAGTCCACTCGACTATCTTTTTATTATGAAAAAACCTTTTGTTTTCAATAATAAATCAATAGAGTCCTTTAACATGATAAAGAAGAAACTTACTACATTAAAAGTGATGAGTTCCCCAGAATAGAAGTTCCCTTTGATGAAATGTTTGATTCATGTGACATATATATGGGTTGTATTTTGGGGATACTAAAGGATAATAGATTTAATGTCATTAAATGTTATACTAAGATAATGTATGATGAATAGTGTAATTATTCCACTACTTAAACAAATATTCATTATATTATGCTTTCTCTTTAAAAATATTATTGTACTTAATAGGGTCCAATGTGGTCACTATTACCGACCCTTCATCCGACTTGTACCTTGTTGCTAAGAAATACACAAATCAAGGGTCAATGTTGTTGAAAAATTAGTTATAAGAGATTGAATTAGTGATTAATGAAAAATTGGGGATAAAAATAATGTTTTTGAACAATTTTCAAGGCTAACCAACAACCAGATTGAGGAACCGAGAAAGATAAATACCTTTTTCCCGGACGAACTATTAAGTACTGCTTGATTGTAGTGAATTGTTTTGTAATCATATTATGTTAAATTTAATACTATAAGTGTTATACCTAGAGACTTGTCACATATCCAAAGTAATAGGGTCTTATATTAGTTGAAACTATACATTTTTAATGACTATATTCTTATTAGAAGATGTGATGATGGTATTTTTAGTAGGTTTTTGGTGGATGAAGAAATGTTACCCAATATTGAGAGATGACAGTCATCACCATTGGGTGGAAGCCATTGATGTGAAATGAATACTCAAATTTATTTACATTATGTTTTACTCTAGAAAAAACTATTCAAAGATTCTTGGAATTTGGTGATTAGCTGTGACAAGTGTCATATTCTTGCGAATGTATATAGAAGGCATGAGCTATAATAAAAAATGAATATTAGAAGTTGATGTTTTCGATTATAGCTAATTACATTTCATGGGAACCTTCCCATTTTAATTTGGTAATGAATCAATTCTCAGGGATATAGACAATGTGTCCAAGTGGATTAAGGTAGTAGATTTTCCTAGTAACCTTACTAATAGTGAGGTGAAATTCATTAAGAAGACAACATTTCCAGGATTTTATTTCCAAGAGAAATCATAAAATTCCATTAAAACATTTCAAAAATTACATGTTTTATAATTTAATAGGGATGTATAATTGTTCTCCTAGAACCATTACCAACCACAAACCAAAATCAAATGGGCAGTTCGATGTATCTAATAGTGTACTTAAACAGCTTTGGGAGAAGGGAGTTTCCAAATCATGAACAGATTGTTCTGTGAAGTTGGATGTTGATTTCGGGTCCAATAGAACTTATTTAAATACCATATTATGGATGTAATCCTACAGACCAATCATTTTATATCTTTAAATTTACATGTGGAGTTACAAAAAATATTTTTTTTGGGTTGTAATGGCCCTAAACATTGAAATTAAGTTTGATAGTGAGAGGAGGGTGTTGGAGGTTATTGACTTGGATGAAATTAGGAGGGAATCATATGAAAATTATGAGATTTTAAAATAATGTCCAAATAGTTTTCTTGATTAAATAATTCATAATAGTGATTTCTAGGTTGGTCATAGTGTCATGCTATTCAATTCAAGGATGAAACTTTTCACAAGAAAATATAAAACCATGTGGGCATGACCCATCACCACATTGATAGTTCATATAATTGTAGATATAGTTATAGTTGGAGAGGAATATAATCCAGTATGATTCAATGGATAGATAATCTGTAAATAATTTTAATGGATGCTAAAGGGTTGAGTTTCAATTTTATTTCCTGAAGGATAAATCTGTTTCAAACTTAATTAAAAATAACAAACAATGTTATATTTTGGACCAAACCAATGGACATGTTCTACAATATTTTAATGTTATATTTTTTTAATAAAGATAACCCATTATTTTGATTATCCATTATATGATATCTTGGAATCTTGCCCCATTATATCTTTATAGTACTTAGACGTGTGGAAATTAAATAGTATTTCAAGGTCAAATAGTGTAATACACTACATAATTTGGAAAAATCCTACCTCACTCAATCTTTTGTTTATTTTTATAGAACATTAAATTCTCGATTCCTATGCATATTTTCTTAACATTGTACTAACTTGATAGGATTAGAAAAATGAATACAATCAGGGATAAAAAAAGTAAATTTTCATTAAAATAGTCCAAGATCCCACACTAATGGAAGTTTCATTTTTCATTATTCTATTTTTGTGATTTTATAAACATTTCTTGAATGATTATGTGAAATAAATTTTGGGGGAACCCCCTGGTTTTTTTGAAAAATGTTCACCTAATTATTTTCTTGGATGATAGGTTATATTATTATAATGAGTTAAAAATTGTGATGAGCTTCATTGTGAACACATCATGCACCAATTTCATTCAATTCCACAGAACATTTATTGTACAACATTGGTCATCATGAGACTATTTGAACTACATTGAAAATTAATTTTTACCTATTTTAAAAAATAATGATCATTAAAAAAATTATTGTTTAATGAAAGATATTAGATATGTGCATTGAGGTTTTTAAAACATTCTAGATACCTCATCAACATTATTTAAATACTGAATCTCCCTTCTATTATAATCTAAATTGTCCCAAAACATAAGGATCAATATTTCGGACAATGTTGAGTTTTATATTTTGGGGAGAGGGGTCATTAGGTGATAAGATGTGATTTAGTTCTACATGCATCAAAATCAACATTAATTTTTTCAACATAATAGAAAAAAATTTAAAAATCATTCACAACCATAGGGTTTTACCCCTCATTTTGTAGATCTGTTTTGTCCTTCCTGGAGAATAATAACATCTTGGTTGTTGAATCATTCCTCGATTCATAATTTTTTGGGGAAATAAGATTAATGAGGTTCGTAACCGACTATTATTATGGATATATTATTAAATAAATAAGAAAGGGTGTGATATAGGATAGATATTTGTGGAATTATGATCATAATTTAATGAAACTATAAATGTAAATTCACATCTATAAGCAAGAACCTATAAAATATAATAAAATTAGGGATAAAACTAAAACTATAATCATATAAGTCATTTGAAAGTAATGTAAAATTATAAAATGATATCCTGTGGTGATTCATTATGACTAGTCCACAAGGTGAGCTTTCGTAAATAAATAAAAGAGAATGTTAATATTTCTCTTTTATACTTCTATATAATACCTTTGGATAAGGAATTTTTTTTTAAAAAAAGTCCCTATCAAAATTGACTCATTGTTGTGGGGGATATTTTGAACCTACATGAAGAGTAGGAACATGTAATTTTATGAAAATTATTTTATTTGTATCAATTAATAGCTAATAATAAAATAAATTTATAGGAATATTTGAGAAAGTGTAAATTGATGGTGCCTTTTGTGAAGATTTTTTTCCACTTTTACCATACCTATCATTACTATTAAAATTGGGACATGAATTATACTTCATGTATGGTAGTATGTTACATCAAATATTACGTATGAAATTTTAAATGATAAGTGAATATGTGATCCCTTAATTCTTAGTCGGTATTTGAATTTAAGGTGGACCTTATGTAAACATTTCATTTGAAAATCCCGACTCTCGTATTTTTTCCTATATTACCAAATACGTTGATTAGGTTCGTTTTGAGATGACTTTGAAAATTCATGTCTTCTGTTTTAAAAATACAAAAAACATGGAATTGTATTAGTATAAACAAATATTTATGTATGGGGTAGTTTGATGTGTACTATTTTGATAAAACTTGCCTCATCCATTTTGGTGGAATAAATGAGTTTTTTATTTTGAATATGTGATATACTTTGAGAATTCCTTTCCATTTGATAATATTTTATTAAAATTGAAATTATTTGTAAATATAATTAATATTATTGTTTTGGGATATGATTTGATATTTTATTATATGCACTACATTTCAATTTGATTATGGGAAATAATTTTTTTCATTGAAAATATATTTTGAAAACTATTTTGAATTAATGTAATTTGGATTAATTTATATCATTACTTGATTAAAAATATTTTTTTGTATATAAACATTAGTTGAATTTTATTTTATATTTAGATAGTAATTTATTATCTGATATTTGATGTATTCAGTTCATAATTTCAACTAAAACCTAATTTTTATCGATGATTTTACAAAAACTCATAAAAATGTATTATAATTTAATGAATCTAATTAGATTTTTTTTTTGAAATTAATATTTTTTATTTCATAAATCATTAAATATTTTTATTATTAGAGTGTTTTTTATGATTTATAATGGTTTTATTCATTAAATGGTATCCATTTCCACAACCAATGAACTTTCACCAGTATGTGAGAATCCACTAAAAAAACTCACCCATACCCCAAATTGATCACATCTACCTGTCTTCCAACATCATCCAATAATGGAAACCTTACATCCTTTATCCACCACTTCTTCTATCTACTAGTATATCCAAATATAGATCAGGATATAATTATATTCAACTAGATCTATCCTAAGTCCAATGCATCTACTACTAAAATGGGAATTTAATGTTAGTCTCAAATTCCATAAATCTATTGTTTCACCGATACCACCATTAGAACACATATACTAGTCAGTCGGCTGACTTTCCACCACATCTATTACATCATGTTCAAGGATTCCTCTCAAATGTTCTCCACGACTAGTTGGACACATTAGCTCAAGAATATCGACTAAAATGAAAAGGATGATTACTAGAAGAGAGTGCCTAAGGTGTTTCTTTGGGGATACTATGCCTTCTTACCAGAGTGTAACTCCATATAATAGTAATTACATTGAAATAAAAGAATATATAAATCAATTTTTCAAATAATAAATGAATAATATAGTAATATGTAAATAATTTCAGAAGTACTCTCATGTATACATGATGATTATACAATTCATGTCTCTAGAAAACCACACAATTGTTTTACACGGTTGGTGTACCATACATGTAACAAAACCAAAAATAAAAAAAGATTTCCCAAATAGCAATTTGATCCTTTGTTTCATCCTATGATCCTTAGATCTAATGTAGGAATTAATAACATGTATTAGAGTGCTCTCCCTTATCCATTCCAGTACACATATAGTGTGTCTTGGTACCCATTCATGGCCCAAACAGGGTTTGAGATATAATCCAAGTAGGAAACCACCCAAAGGTATAATTCTGTCAATTAATTGAGGGTATAATTATAATCGTGTGAAAACATTAATAAAATATATAAAGGATGTACTGAATGTAAATAGCCTCTAATGTTCTTGGATCTGGTGGACAATAGTCCATTGCAACCAGGTTCTATCCTAGCTAGAATTCCACAAATAAACTATCGGTCATAAATGAATTTTTAATAAAGATTCATTTAATCATCCATTCTAATTTTAATAAAAGTATTGAGACCTATAACATAACCTAGAATCCCCCCATATGAATGAGATCATGAGGTGACTAACAAGGCCACTAACATGGTATATGTCTCTAACAGAATCAAGGTTTGTGATTTGGGTTTAATGATGCTTCATATAAATCATTTAATTTTATAATCATTTATGAACCTGATTCCCTCCTTGGACTTCCTTCTTTTGAATTGATATATGAATCCTGGAATAACAGGAACCAAACATGATTCAATCTCATATTTGGAATTCCTCCTTAGAATAGTTGTTTCTCTCTAGGTGTGGTATAACATCACATCTCTCTAGGTCCATCCTCAGTGGTCCGATGAGGGAGGCCAAGTGTCACCCATGGTATATATGATCAAATTCACTATAATTATGTCCATTAAAATCCATAAGGATTCCATGTGTCACTCAGGAGTATAACAATATGCCAACATGAGTCTATCCTGGGAAATTCATATAATGAGTCCATGTGTCACTCATGGATATGCAAGACAGTATCCAAATGAGTCTATCCATGGTGTTCATATGAAACCCATGTTTAACCTAAGGCATATGACACCATGAATTCAATATCATTTAATTTTGTCATTGCGATCACCAAGATCATTTCAATTTATCCTCTCCTCTGTATGAGGGTAAAGACATGGGTTGTACATTGAAGGCTAAGGATCATTATAAACTAACATGGTAATTTCAATATTAAGATAAACTAATTAATAAACAAGGAATTCCATGGAAATTGAATAGGTTATTTTTCACCCATCCCCTTCCATTAGTCAATTCAACTCACAAATCATTTTTAAATTAAATTCTTTAGTTGAAATTTCATACCAATGGTAAAATAAAACCCCTCAAGGGTGTCATAATTCAAATGATATTCCAGCCACGGTGGTCCAATTTATTTAAAAAAACACCCAATTGGTGGTTATAATTAATGGTAAAGTTTCATTAGTTAGTTTTTAAAGGGGAGAATAAATTATATAGATTATACAAATTAATTTAAATCTGGGATTAAACATCATTTAAAGGGATTCACTTTGGTAATTGCGCACATGAAATAATGAAATATATATATATAAACACTCTTAATTTATGGGAGAAGCATGATACCACCTACAATAGGACTTTAGTGGTGGGATCATCCATATCATCTCCTGATTTAGGTCAGATTGTGAGAAAAATGAAGAATGGGAGAAATCCCTAAAAATAGAGAAATGGAGATAGAATCTATATAGCGCATCTGATACCCAGAAGAATAAGGAAAAAAATAAAAGGAATTTAGATCACAAATAGATCGATCTGATTCATCTAATATATCTTTATTCCTAGCTCGGAAGGAGAAGATCTTTAACTTTATATATTAGGCTTCATAGAGTATCTCTCAATCGGTGGGGTTTTTAGGAGAAGGGATAATATCAAATTAGGTTTTAAATAATAATTAATTATGGAAAAAATGGTAAATTCAAAATAAAAACTTGGGTGTAATTGTTGGGATGCATAGTTGGACAAGCTATACGCTAACCATATTCCCACTGCTACAATAGTGTCACCTTGTATGGTTTGTATGGACGATTTAAAAAACTGTGCGCAAACCTTATATCATCCCAAGGTCGAAAACTACAGTGGGTACATCATGGGTGTGTGCATAAAATATAATTTTTTGAAAACCATTTCATATCCCCATTATCTCGTTCAATCCCTGAACAATTATTAGTAACCCTGAGACATGGTCGACATAGTTTCTACTAACTATTTAGGAATTCGTTTCACTTGAAAAGTAGGATTTTGGGCTTCGATCAAGACTTGGACACCCTAGATAACTCCATATCCTCTATGTCATTCAAAGTACGAAATATTTAAGAATACAATGAAACATTACACAATGAAAAGTATTCCATATCCCAAAAATTTGGTTTGTTACAAAATCCCCAAAAAGGAAATTTATCACCAAATTTCCTTCTCAAGGATGATCAAGAATCCTTATAAAATAACTCCATCCTATATTCTTAAACAATTGTTTCCCACTCACTATTCTAGTCTAATACATGGTCTTTCATCCTTGTAATATGTATTAAAGGAACATACCATCCTCATAGAAACATCATTCTATGATCCACAATATCAATATGATGCTCATGAAAGTATAAATCTACTTATTACTCAACCTCATTGGGCTGAAAAACATGTGATGTGTCTGAATGAATATGTTACATCTAAGATATGTGGATGATTTAAAGAATGGACTACTACATTTGATGTAACTTAAACTAATAGGCTACTAGCCAAACTCTCTCTAGAATCTCAAATGGCCCCACATATCACGATGAAAGTTCACCACGTCTCTAGATCCTTCAATGTCCAAGCCTCATTGAGTCACATAACATAACAAGTCATATATATTTTTCTAATAAATTAATGATTCATTAAAAAATATTACACTCAATAAATCCCATAGGATTGATATGTATACTTTCATTAGAAATTCGGACGATTACATTACAACTTAAAATAAGGAAAATTGACATCTTTATTTAAAAAATCCACAACATGATAGTACATAAAAATTCATGGAATAATCTAGGGTCATGCAGAATAACGGGATGGCCTATAAATCCTAGTAAGGGAATAAAAATTTCATAACGTGAAGAGAGTAATACATGTTAGAATATAGATATGTCAATGGGGCATAATATTTGTGAGAAACAAATACATGCATAGTGAGGCCTGAAATAGCACTATAATCGTAATGGGGATATGGGAAATGTGGAAACAACATAAAACACTACATCATAAACATTGGTCAGGGATGAATTCCATGAAATAATGATAGAAAGTGTCACATAAAGGAATTGGGTTTACTCCTTATTCCAACATGATGTCTCATGAGACTAAATATCACCCAATTCATTGGAGTGATATATAATTCTAGGGTTACTCATTACATTAATTTCATTTTCATGAAAAATTTCAAAACAAATATAAAAAATAGAATAATTTACCATCAAACTTTATTCAATGATCATGGTTTCCAGGATACATAAATGTAAGTCCACAATAATAAAATTATGAGTGCATAACGGTGAAAACACTTTGTATGAAAAGGGTATAGGTTTTCACTACACCTATGTTTGGTTGGGAAAATAGCGGTGAAATTTCGATAGTATAACATTGTCACTCAAAAGTGATAAAATGGATTGATGAAAAAATGGTCTTCTAATCATAAGGAAATCAAAAGGACAATTATTGGGAAATGGGAAAAAATATCCAAATAATTGGATTTGTTAATAGTATGCATACAATAAAAAAACATGAATAATTAATAGAAGGAAACGATCCCTTACCTTGAGTGTGTAACATCAAATTCTTAAGAGGATCTTATTGAGATATTGGGGTAACATTGGGGGAATATAGAGAGGGGGGAAAAGAATATGTACATTACACATGATTTTTGAGAGATGACAAAGGTTATCTTGGGTGGGTTTATATAGGCAATTAGTGGGGAGTTCTTTACTATTTCTCAAACACAATTTTTAGAATCTATATAATAAAATAATCAAAACCAAAAAAATCACCACGGTTTATTCGCTTGGTTTCTACCAAATGTGAGTGGTTTTCATAATCTTACAATTTTATTGTCCATACATAATAAAATATTACCTCTCTTTTGTGAAATTGATTAATTCTCTTAATTAAATTATTTTAAAACCATAAAATATATTAATGGTTATGGAAGACTCATAAAGGCTTTTAAAAATTTTTAAAATAAATATAAAATTTATTATTTTAATGGGAAAACATGAATTTTTTTGTGGATAAAATGTATGGTATCTATTACATCATTTTGGTTCATTATGATGTCAAAATGCACACTGTATAATTATACCGTATTTAATTTTTACCCCAAAATTTGATTGTCTCTAAAAATTTAGAAAAATGACTAATTGGATACTATAATTATACTGATTCTAAAAAAAATATTCATTTTATTAAAATATTCTTCAAAATATTTTTATTTTCACTCTTAAAATATCAATCGATATTTATTGAGAAATGTTATGTTTTATTTGATTATAATAGTTTTCTAACCCTTATAAAATTTACATTTGAATTCATAAAAAATGATAATTTATATTTGATAAAAATTATTTATGAATATTATTTTATTAAATTTTTATTTTCATTACAAATCTATTAATTCATCAAAAATACATTCGTTAATATAATTTGAATTTTACCCAATTATAGAATTTTTATTTTGATATATCAAAATAAAAATTATTTATAATGTAACAATAATAAGAAATAAAATCATTTATTATTACATAAAAAATATTAATAAACTCATATATAATGGGAATTTATACATATCCCATTGATACATTAGAAAAAAACCCTAAGAGTAACGTGTGAGACAGTGAGACATTCATGGGCTGGTTTGGCATAAATGGTTTGGGTCATGATCTAGATGAGATTAAACTTCACTTGTAAAGAGTTATGATCATTCATATGTGTGTGGATCTAAGACATGGATTGATTAAGGTAAAATATCAATGATGATATATCCATCTAACAATATGATAAGTTGGATTAATAGGGTGCGATCCTACTGGATGAGGCCAACAATTATTTTGTGGGTGTCAATTGGATTTGTTAAAACCCTATATATATACTAATCATATGATATATATTCAATAAAAATATTATCACTGGTAATGATGATTTATAGTCTTTCAAATATAATAGGAAATAATAAAATCAAATAATTTCATGTCTTTTATATATACATAGTATATAATAATTCATATAATTAAATCACAAGGATAATTTTATTTATATTAGTTCAGGTTGTTACAATATTCCCCCATTGATAAACTTCACCCTCAATATTTTCTTTTCACAGCTCTAAAAAAGATGAGGGTAATTTGGTGTCACTGCTTCATATGGTTACCATGCTTCTTCTTTAAAATTTTTGTTTCTTTACAGCACTTTTACCTAGTGCATTTTCTTTTTTGTAGAACATAGTATCTTCGATAAAAGCTCTTCAATGGATGCTCTTCATAAGAATTATCATTTTCCAATGATACCATCTCATGATTGATTAAATGTGAGGGTTCTATTATTTACATCTTCTAAAGAGATTAATGCAATACATCAAGTTCCTTATATAGTTTTAGTGGGAGTTATATTCGGTAGTCCACCACTCTGATATGATTCCAGATCATAAATGGATCAATGAATCTAGAACTATGATTTCCCCTTTTTTTAAAATTGCATCTTGCTTTTCAATATAGATAAGAGGAGTAATACCTTATCTCCAACATCAAACTCTAGGTCTCATTTATGATTTAAAAAATTGATCTTTTTTCGTCTATGAGCATTTTTCAGGTCTTGTTGAATGATATTTCCATTTTCTATCATTTCTTCCACCATTTTAGGACCGATAAGTTTTTATTACCCATATTCATCTCAACATTAAAGTGTTTTTTATCTTCCAATAAATTGCTTCATTTGAATTTAATTATTATCTATAGTGGAAAATTTTATTGAATGAGAACTCCACTATAGGAATATGTTGATCCCATCCTCATTTGAAGTCAATTAAGAATTTTATAATCATTTCCTCAGGTGTTAGGATAGTCTTCTCAAATTTCACATCAAATTGAGGGTGATAATCTATTATTAATTCCAAATAAGTCTTTAGAGTGTGTTGGAGACTATTCCAGAATATAGAGGTAAATCTAGAATTTTGAATAGATACAATTGATAGTGATGTTCCAAGCAGTCTCACCACATCTCTAATATATATCTTTATAAGTGGATTGAGTAGAGATTCATCTCTAATTGAAATTAAGTGATATGTATTTTTAAGAATATCCACCACAACCTATATATAAATATTTTCTCTTGATGATTCTGGATGAATAGGGACAAAGTCTATGATGGGATTTTTCCCATTTCCATCAATGAATGGGTAATATTTCTATCGTCAGACATGGATTTTTTCCATTCTTCCTTCAATTCTTGATATACAAGACATCTTGATATATATTCCATGATATTTTTCTTCATATTTTTTCACTAATAGTTCTCTTGGCGATCTCGATACAACATTGTGTTTCCCAAGTGGAGGGAGAAATTCAAACTATGTGCATCATCCAAAAGATTATTCCATAACTCAGGATTTGATAGAACACATTATCATAACCCAAATCATAAAATTCCTTCTTCAATACTGTTGATCTCTGAGGATTGAACTCGGAGGATTTCATGTTTATTATAGTTTCCACATTCCTCAAAATTCTTATGTCATTTCACTAAAAATCCTTTAACTTTTCTAGAAGGGATGATTGAGAAATAATTTATGAAATGATTACTGAGGTTTATTTCATTAAGAATCCCATGTCCATCCTCTTCACGATTGAGGATATCAGATCCTTCTTAATTCTTATCAATTATATAATTACTCTATCCTTTATACACACAGAATATTCTAATTTTTTTTATTTCCCAAGGTTGTTGCGAATTGAGCACTCATATACCTTCATCGTTTATATCCATCTTTGTTGGTTCATATTCATCTCCTTTTGTGAGAATATATATACTTTAGGGTTTTGTTATATGTATATATTTCACACTTATCCCAAAAGAGATAATGCCACCATATTTTCAATGTGACAGTCACAACAGCCAACTCCAAATCATTCATTGGGAAGTTCTATTTGTGGACATTCTACTACCTAGAGTCATATGAAATCTCATTTTTATTTTGTATTATGACACAAACAAAGCCCTTAAATAACTAATTAGTATATACCATGAAACATTCTCTACGTATGGGTAGTGTGTGTATAGGT
Source organism: Viscum album (assembly GCA_963277665.1). Lineage (NCBI taxonomy): Eukaryota > Viridiplantae > Streptophyta > Magnoliopsida > Santalales > Viscaceae > Viscum > Viscum album. Next base: position 1,037,263,921 of record OY728123.1, on the reverse strand, counting down.
TTAGTGATAATCTTCTTTTTAACTCCTTGAAAATATCTTCAGATTAATAATTCTAAGAAAAAATAACTCCCTACCATGTTAGCATGGTTAGATGGTTTGGTAATCGTAGAAAATGTCGTCAAAATTGATGATAGTACCCAGATATTCCATGAAATCTATGGATTTCTATCATAGATATTGTCCTCAACAATCCTCCAGTTACTTCAGTTATTGAAGGGTCCTCAAAAATATTATTTCTTGTGATTTCATTTCCCAATAATGGGAAATCCTTTTACTAGAACTCATATTTTCTATAATTTTTATATAACTTCTCCTTTCACAAGGTCTTTAGCACCGTTCATAGATGATCCTCTTGATCCTCCTTGGTGTTGGTGTATATTAGAATATCATCTAAATATATTACCTCAAATTTGACAAGGTAATCTTTGAAGACTCTATTCATCATATTAATGATGATTTCTAGATAATTAGTGATTATGAACTGAATTACTATTAACTCATATTGCTCGTACCTTGTATGGATTGTAGTCGTGGGCGTATCCTCCTTCTTCAACTGATCTTGGGACTATCTCAACCACTATTCCACATTGGAGAAGCATTGCACTCTGCATTGTTGACCGAAAAAGTCATAAATACAAGGTAGATGATACTTCGTCTTTATCTTATTTCTTTCAGCTCATGATAATCAACAAAAAATCCATTTACTCATCCTTATTCTTTACGAAGATGATCGGTGAACCACATGTTAAATCACTTGGGTAAATGAAACCTTTATATAGATTACCCTATATCTAATTCATTATCTCCTAAATTTCCACATCAACCATTTTATTAGGAGTATAGGATAATATCCATGCTCTGTGTATAAGCTCGATTGAAATTTTAACTTCTCTACTAGTATAAGGACCGGGAAATTCCTCAAGACACAACTATACACATTATCTCACAATTGGATAGTCTTCTGAGATGAATCATTATATAGTCATAATCATTGGATCTAGATAAGCTTTCTCATAGGTAATTAATATCCATTTTTGAGATGTTGGTTCAAAATGATATCTATCCTCCTTTTTTGACTCATACAAAACCAGGGTTTGATTCCCTATATGGAGGGTGATTTTTTTCTCATTACAATTTATATTGGCTCTATATAGGGAAATCCAACCCATACAAGGAATTGAATAAAATTACCCTAATTTAAGTATTAAAAAGTTAATTGGGAATTTTATCCCAAATTGTTTTAATAGGGGATGAGTTATATACTCGGGAGGCAATAATTTCCTCATTATCCAATTTCACCGACAACACTACATCCACGCATTATGGTGAGGTTTTAATAGTTATACTAAAAATTCTTGATAAAAAGGACAATGAAAACCCATAATCAAAAGTACATTCTCTTTTCATGATTTAATAACAAGAAAACTTACTACCAAATTATTATTGGGATTCACCCCAGCGGTTGTGATGGAAAATGTTCTCCCTTTCTACCTTGTAGGTTATTTCTTGTCTCGGAAAACCCTTCATATAGTGAATTGGTTTTCAATGTTCCTTGATTCCGTGTACTTGATGAAATGAAAAATGAACTAAAGTATGACAAGAGCATTCTATTCCACCATCTCATTAGTGTGTTTCTTAGGTTATCAATCGCATGAAGGTTATCCTTCCTTCCCACATATATCGACCTTAATTTTTCATACATTACTATTACATGATTTTAAAGGTAAACAATATAATAGTGATGGAAATGTAGGATCCAATGGTTTAATTTCATGGAAAAAATAGGACCGAAAATAACATTTACATAATAAAACATAAAAATTATTTAATTAGTTATTCTCTAGATTCTTATAGGCTCTCATGTAAGTCTTAGTATAAGTAGTCACATGAGGATATACCTCAGAGAAAGGGGTGGAAAAACAGCCTTGTAAAATGATAAATTATAACACGAATCGATATAAAATGTGTGAGAATAACCATTATAATAATAAAAATTTTAGGGGATCACCATAATAATCGTGAGAGGAAGAATAAGAAAAATTCATGGAATTTGTAAATTCAAAAAAATTAACCATCATGTCCCAATAATAAAATACCACACATTGTTGTGAACAACACTAATATCATGTTCAAGCATAACAAATATACATAACCAAAACATCATCACTTTGATCAAATATTGCATCATGTTCAAAATATTTCACATTGTCTCATGAGAAGCATCAAATTAACCAATGATTTTGAGAGATATATAATTTCATGAACACCCATAACATCATAACATTTGCATAATCATGTATGACACTTTAAATGTATATCAATATTAGATATATAATAACCCATTGAATGGAAGGTATTTCATTATAATTTCATAAAGAATATATTAGTCAATAAATATTTTAATTCTCAAATTATACAGGAAAAGAAATTTATGGTTTAAGATTCATCATTCTTGATTGTAGAATAAATAATCGCAAGAAAACTAAAATATATGACTTAGAAAGATGATTTCTTTTTTCAAAAATATGTGTTTATCATAAACTCAAGTAAAAAACTTTTATATTCTAGAAAATAATATTGTTGAAAAATGAATTTATATATGAGTTGTATCAAATGTTCATCCCCACTGTTTTTTGGAAAGAATGATGAATAACCCAGAGAAAATAAAATTAGGATTGAGATTCCCCTTACATTATGTACAAATGATTTCTTCACATTAATATCCTGGATAATGAAATTAGATTCAATAAATAATAAATCCAGAACCAATTAGTAATTTTTTTATTTTATATTCCTTTATTAATTTCATTAATATCCATTGTTATGAGTAATATAGATTAATTTCATCATTCAAGAGTGCTCGTTTTCTTGGTTTTCATGATTTGTACAATTATATACATGTATATATGGTCATGTAAAATGAGAATAATTGTCTAGAATATAAATTATATGTCATTATTAAATTTAATAGAGTTTAATTGTTCTTATATATCTTTTTTTATATTATAACGTGATTTGTGATATTCATCTTTAATGCCAACATTTTAGATTAATTTTGGCTATTTTCAATCAAAAAGGACTTGATTGGTTTTATTATTTAATATTATGTATATATATTACTTCAATAAAAAAATGTTATAAGGTACATTTTAAAAAATATTTCAATTGAATTAATGGATTTAGAACCATATTAGATGGTGGTAATGGTAAATTAAAACTAGTCGGCCTCGATGATGATAAATTATCACCACACAAATGACATTTTAATTTTTTAAATTAAAGTAAGGGGATAAGATGTCCGAGGATGGATTATTCCATTAAAATAATAAAATTACAGCATAAATAATATATTTTAATTTAACTTCCACATGGATGATGATATGATATGAAAATAAATGAAATTGAATGGAAATTAAAAGAAAATGAAAGATGATTTTAACTATTCAATTCTTCTCCTTGAGAACTCACATTGGGAAATTAGTTTTACAATTATGTTAATATATAATGTTCTTGTATTTTAGGGGGGATTGAAAATATTTTTGGCAATAATGTTTATAATCTTCAACAATTTTATGGGGGGAGGAGAATAAGGGTGACATGTGCTATTTATAGAGGAGGAAATGTGTGTTTTTTGAATATTTTAATATTTATTTATTTATTTATTATCAAGACTATGAATTGATTGATTCCTATGAATTAATAATATAATGATAGTATTATAATTCTATTTTATGTTTATTAAATCACTGATTAATAATGAAATAATGATATTATTTTATAAAAATATTAACTGTAAATTACGATATTTCACAATTCAACCCAAATTCTACTATTTTAGAATAATAAAAAATATTCCCTTAACAATATTTCAATGTGTAGAGTTCAAAAATTAACTTCATTTTATGAAAATAAATTTATAAAAATGATAAATTTAGTTTTTAATAAATATCATCAATTACTAAAAAAATACTAAATTTAAAATTATAACTCATTTTATAGAACTTTTAAAGATAAAATAATGTATCATAAAAATATATTATAATCATAGGAAGAAAAAATTTTAATTTATGAATAATGTTTATGAAATGAACTTTCTTTTAAATAATTACATTAAATATATAATTGATTTTATATATTTATGACTTATAAAAAAAATAATTTCTCAAGTTTAAAACATATATTTAATTATACCATTATATTAATTTTTCATATTTTCGTTCATAAGATTCTTAAATATTATTTATTATTTTATAGTTTAGGTCACTATTTTATTGGATGTATTTCTATTTCTAATGGTCATGTTACTATTCAAAGGGCCATGTTACTATTCCCTCAGTTTTGTTCCTTATTTTCTAGAAATACATCTTATTTCAATTTTTATTCATTTTTACTATTTGTATTATGTTATTTATTTCATTTTATGTGATTTATATGATATGAAATAAATAAAATAAGGTAATTTCCATTGATAGAATTTTATATTGTTACATTCCACACCCTTATGAAATTTCACTGTTGAATTTTTTTTGCATACTATGGTGTATAAATTGATCAAACATCTCTTTCATTATTTAATATGTTTCCCATTTTTCAAAATTGTACTTATGGTTCCGCCATATTACATTGAGGAGGTGATTAGTCTAGTTTCATTGAAATTTAAATCTATGATCCAAATATTCACTAGATGCTCCTCATAAGATATATCATTTCCCAACTGCACCACCTCTATACTCAGTACATGTGCGGGATCTATTATGTACTTACTCAAGAGATATACATGGAATAGATAATGTAATTGAGACATTGTATGTGGATGTGATAGTCGATACGACATATTTATGAAATGATCATGAATCTCTAAGGGGTCAATGTTCCTTGGACCAAGCTTTACTTTATTCTAGAATCTCACGATCCTCTTCCATAGAGATATTTGGAGGATTACCATGTCTCCAACATCAAAGTCTAGGCCCCCTTGATGATTTTTGGTTTCGATCTTCTGTCGAATTTGGGAGACCTTAATATGATGTTAAATACCTTTCAACTTTTCAACCAATTCATTGACCATTTCAATTCCATGATACTTATGTTCACATACTACATCCCAGCATGTCGGTGTTATGCATATTTTCCCATAATTGGATTCAAAAGGTGTCAATTGGTTGCTAGAGTGGAACATTTTATTATAAGTGAACTCAACCACATGAATATATTTGTCTCATACACCACATAATTCCACATAACATGCTCTTAACATGTATTCCAGGGTTTGAAAATTCCACTATTATTTTCCATCAGTTCATGAATGATAAGAGATACTGAAGTCCAGCTCTGTGTTTAGAGGGTGTTGGAGAATTTTCAAAAAAGGGTGGGGAATAAAACGTCTCGATCCGATTCAATCCATAGTTGTACTCTAGTGATACTTAACAATTATCTGATGAATATCCATTTATTTTTATCTTTTGAAATGCCATATATAATTGTTATAAAGTGAGTTGTCTTGGTAAAAAGATCAATAAAAACCCATACAAAATTTTTTCTTCTGGATAACTTCGGAAGTGCGGTAAAAAATTCAATGGTGATGTATTCCAATTTCCATGTTGGTATGGGTATGGGATTCATCATCCCCTTAAACTTCTATCCTTTATCTTTCACTTGATAATATACAAGACACATTCTTTTATATTCAACAATATACTTCTTTAAATTTCCCCCAATTGTTCTCTCATAGATCTTGATATATATGTTTTATCCCTACCTAAATAGAGTATATTGATCTACGTGTGACAAATAGATGATCATTCATTATAAATGGTTAAGATGGTACATATAGTCATTCCAAAAATCTTATAATTCCATCCTCATAAATTTTATAATATGAGGATTTCTCATTTCTCATAGCATCAACCATCTTCTAAATTTCCACATCATTTTATTGAGCGCCCTTTATTTTATCTATGAGGGATGGATGAGAAATCATTTGACAAAGGATTTATGATGTTCCTTAATTAATTATTCTCATGATAATCCTTTTCAAATCTATAAATATTGGATCCTTCTCAATTCTCTTCATTATTAATGTTACAGAATCCTTTCTACGTAGACCATATACCACCTTATTTGAATTTCCATGATTGTAGTGGATTGAACAGTCAGAATCCTTGATGATCTCTATACATATTTGTTGGAACATATTAATATCCTTATATTATATTATATTCGAGGCTATTGAGATTAGTATATACATATAACTTCTCCCAGAAGAGATAATGACATTGGAGTTTCATTGAAAATATCACAACTGCCAACTCCAAATCATGAGTGGGATTATTTTTCTCCTGAATTATCATCTAGAATGAGGCATAGGCTATTACTTTTTCATTTATCATCAATACAAAACCTAATCCCTACTTGTTAGCATTACTATATACAACAAATAGTTCTGCATTTGTTGTATGTAGGAGAACTAGAGTGGTTATAAGCCTTTTTTTAACAAGTCTTCACACTCACTATTATAGAAAAAAATCCCTCCCTTCAAATTAATCTTGGTTAATGGGTTTGACAACAATGGGATGTTATTCAAAAATCATCTATAATACCCAACATGACCATGGAAACTATGGATCTTTGTAAGATTTTTATGATTAAGCAACTCTTTGATAGACTTTGTCTTAGAAGGGTCTATAGATATTCCATTGCTAGTGATAACATTCCCTAAGAATGTTTATTCAACCAATTAGAACTCACATTTATTTTACTTTTCATCTTGTTTCTCCCTTCTCAATGTAATAATAATTGTATTTAAATTCTCCTCATATTCCTCCATTCTCTTGGAGTATACCAGGATAGATTTAATAAAGACTATAAAAAATTTGTCTAGGTTATATCTAAATACTCTATTCATTATGTTCATTGATATTTCGAGAGAATTAGCTAGTATGAAATGTATCACAGTTAACTCCTAGTCGTTGTATCTCATATTAATTTACCTATTGGTAATATCTTCATTCATCACTTTTAATTCATTATATTCTGATGGAAGGTCAACCTTAGAGAAATACTTGGAAGCTTTTAGTTGATCGAACAAGTCATCTATCTATGGTAGGGGATACTTTTTTATTGTGATTTTGTTGAAATAAGTATAATCAATGCATAGGTGCATTGATCCATCATTTTTTTATGAATAGGACTAGTACACCCCATGGTGAACCACACAAACATATGAAACCCTTTTCTAGATTCCCTTATAACTGATTTACTACATCTTCAAACTAAATGGTGGCCATTTTGTAAGATTTCATTAATATTTGATGAGATTCAGGAATAATTGAAATTGAAATGTCATATTCTTATTCATGAGGAATACCACAAAATTCATCAGGGAACATATCACTGTAGTCCCTCACACTAGTAATGTCCATGAGAATGATTCTCTCCTTTTTCTAAATCATTTGAGGCATGTATACTTTCTCATAAGTAAGTAATATCCAAATAAGAGAATATGATTCTAAAAGATATTCTTCTACCTCCTTACACTTGTATAGAGTTAGATCATTCTTTGGGATTTGAATAGATATACCCCTTTCCACATAGTTTATATTAGATTTTTATAATGATATCCAATCCATTCCAAAAATGTCGTCAAACTCCACCAAATGAAGTTAGACTAGATTTTTCGGGAGGTCCAGTCAACAAACATTAACCAGGTTGGATTTATATAATTTGGAAGAAATAATTTCTACATTTAATGTTATCATATATAACTAAAACTATATATTTTGTGGTGTTGTTTGAATAATTGTACTAAACTAGAAAGATATGAATGAACATTTAGAACTGGAATAAAAAAATATGTTTTCTATTATTGAATGAATAGCCAAAAAACCAATCACAACATCATTTCCAGTCTCCTTCTCAGTTGTTGCATAGGAAATAGATTTCTTATTATCCTTTGTAACTGGTGGCTATTAATTCTAGTTACCCTCCATGACTCAGGGTTTAGTGCACTGGCTTTCATAGTTCCCTTGCTCCCTATAGTTGAAGCAATAAATCATGGATGTTTATCTCCTTTCCTCCCCCACATTATCCTTCTTCGTCAAGTCTCTTCTACATTCATGAACATTGTAGCCTTCTCCCCCACACATACCACATTTAATAATCCCTTTGGGGTAATTCCCATGATACATCATCACATATTATTGATATGTGGTTGTTGAATTTTCATTCAACAATTATGATCATATCCCCCATCATGAATCTCGATTACTCATTTCATATCTCCATATCCATAGTACTATTCTCTAAAATATAGCTCCACTTTTAGAGAACATCAAATAAATTCGTTATAACTCCCAATGTCTCAAATTTCTGAGGCCATTCAAAGGTGTGGTTTGAAGAAACTAATAAATATATTCCTTTTTCTATCATTTTTATAACAAAACTAGAAGAGTAACTTGAAAGCCTTGTGAATTGTTCTTCATATGTAATGAAGGATTCACATTCCTTTTCCTTTAACTCAATTAATTGACTCTCCACCATTATATGTATATATTGAGGGAAATTGTTTTTTAAAAAATTTCTTAACTTCTTCCCACATCATCTCATCAATTTATTCCTTTATCTTTGTGTTCTTAATCAATCCGAATCATTGATCGGCCTCTCCATATAAACCATATATGGATATAGTCATCTTATTTAGCTAAGAATTGTGATTCATTAAAAAGGTCATATCCATTGAGTTGACCCAATTTTTTTGATGATTGTATTATAAGATCAACTAATCTTTAGTGGTTTTTGTCATGTAAGAGATAGTATGGACTGTTATCCCTCTTACGTGAAGCCATATATTTCACATTATTCAGGTTATTATTCATAGCGTAAGATATTTGGGAAACCATAACCATGAAATTTAGATCTCTGCCTACCAAGGTATTGGGGGTGTCGTACGGGAAATCACAGTATTTTCCATCGCATGGGTTGTTATCATATTTTTATCTAGTTTAATAAATTTTCTTAAATAGAAAAATTTTGAACACAAAACATTAAAGATTTAATTAATAAATAATTTATTCCAATTTAAAATTTACTCTAGAGACATATCTTATGTGAGAAATATGTTTTTAATTTTTCTAAAACAAATCATCATTTGATCTTTCCTATACATTGTCTTATACTATGGGTTTTCTCTAATTTTCACTAATACAAATTTCAATATTAACTAAACCATTTTATGATACCAACTATAGCACCCCATATTTTTCATACAATACAATTAAATTATTATAAAGATAAAAAATATATTTATGTTACAAAACTAGGATCCAAAGGATAAATGTCTTTAGAAAATTAGGACCAAACAACACATTTATATGAGAAAACATAAAAAATATTTAATTACTTCATCTCAACGATTTTTTAATCCGACAGGTAGTCCAGAGTAAAAGTAGTCACTTGAGGATATATATCAATGAAAGGGGTGATCTAAAAGCCCACTAAGAGGATAAATAAGCACATGAATCAATATAAAATAGGTGAGAATAATAATTATCATCATAAATTAATCATGGTATAGCCGTTATAAAAATGATATAAAGAATTATAAAATGATATGGAATGTGGAAATTTACAAAAATGAAACATCTTGTCTTATTTTTCAAATACCACACATAATTGCGAACAAATATAGCATCATGTTTATAGATAACATATGTAAATAAACATAACATCATCATTGTGAAAAAATATAATCATTTTCACAGATATTTCACTTTATCTCATGAGGTACATCACCTTACCCAATTCATTGCAGTGCTATAGAATTCATGGTGCACTCGTAACATCATAACATTTACATAATCATCCAATACACATAGAATTTATATCAACCATGTAAATAAAAACCCCAAATAATGGAATGGGTTTCAGGAGAATTTCATAAATAATAAATCCATGAATACACATATTAATTGAAAATTTATCAAGTGAACATGTATTTGGTGTAAGATTAATCATTCCTGAGTGAGGAAGAAATAATATAAATATATGTAAGAGGTACGATTTAAAAAGTTGAGTAGTTTTGAAAACACTAGGTGATTTTCCTAAGATCATGTATAAAATATGTATATCCCAAAAACAAAAATTTAAAAATAGTGAAATTATATTTTAATACTATTAAATGAACATCCACACTAAAATGAGTCATTAATGGGGAATAACCTTGGGAAAAGAAATTGGGATTGAGAATCACTTTACCTTATGTATGAATGATTTATCCATTTTAATATCCTAGAAAATGAAATTAAAATATTTATTTAATAATTTCTAATCTTCTTATACATGTATATTCTTTTTTATAACATTAATGTGTTCATTGTTTCTATTATGATGAGTTATGTAGTTTAATTTTATCGTTAAGTAGTGTTCATTTTCTTGTTTTATATGATCGGTTCACTTGTATACATTTGTGGATGATATTGTAGAATTAAAATAATTTTAAATAATAGAATTTATATGTTATTATTTATCTTCTTGAATTTTAATTTTTTTATATATAATTTGGTTATATGGTATGAGGTTGATTCATTAAACACACTTTAATGGAAACTATTTATATTAATTTTGGGAGTTTTCAACCATAATGATGTTGTTTTTGGGATTATTTAATATTATATATATACGATAGTTCCATAAATTTAAAAAGGTTATTAAATAAATTTCCAAATATATTTAATACGTTTTAATGGTTTTTTGGCTAGATTTGATTGCAGTAATAGAGAATCATATGTTTTATTCTTTCAAGGTGATAAATCAATACCCCACGAATGAGGTTTTCATTTTTAGAATAAAAGGGATAATATAATAGGTTTGATGATGCATTATTCCATTAAAATAATAACCTTATTGAACATTTAAGATAATAGTCGAATCATTCCACTTGGATGAGGATAAGATATAAAAATAATATAAATTAAAAAGAAAATAAATGAAGAAGAAATATTATTTCACCTCTTGAATTATTCTCCATGATAAAATCATTATGTAAATTGGTCATTTGATTATCATTGAAACAAATGGATACTAGATGTGGGAGAGGGTCTTGGAACATGTATTGGGTTTAAATTTTATATGATTCTTGGATTGGATGGTGTGAAGAGAATAGGTGATGAGGGGTGGTATTTGCAGTAGAGGAGAGAGGTGTTTTGGATCGTTTTAAAAAGTAGTTTATTATTTGGATCAAGACAATGAATAGTTTGATTCCCAGGACAAATTTTTTTAAATATACTAGGATAATTTGTGATTATGGTTCTTAAATAATCCATCACCCAATTAATAGTTATTACAATTTATACTAATATAAATCGTAAATTTTCGTATTTCAGAAGTCACCAAAAACTTAAATATTTTAGAGAATCCCGTAAAATTAACCCTAACAATTTTTCAATGACATGATATCCAAAATTAACTGCATATTAGGAAAATAAATATCCAATTATGATAAATTTAATTTTCAATTAAATCATAATTTTTTTAAAAATAATAATTTTCCAATTTTAACTAATTTTATGAGACTTTGAAATTTTCGTATTGACTCGTAAATATGTATTATAATCATAAGAAAGTAAAATATTAAATTGGGAATAAATGTTATGATGTTAAATTTTCCTTTAGTTCATTATATTTATCATAAAATTTTAATATAATATTTATGACTTACAAAATTAACAATTCCTAATGTATCATTTATAAAAAAATTATATACTTATACTATGATATAAACAAATCCTATTTTCATTCATAAGATGCATAAATTTTATTTAAACATTCATAGGTTCGGTTAAAATTCTATTTTCTATATTAATGTTAATAATGGTCATTTACTATTTCAAGGGTCATTTTACTATTCTATCAGTATTGGTTCTCTGACATCTATAAATACAACTTATATCATTAATTCATCATTAATAATGTTTTAATTGTGTTCTCTATATGTTTTTTTGATTTATACTATTCTATATATATATATATCGGAATTTAATTTCAATTGATAGAATATTAGGTTGTTACAACACATATAATGCATTTCCTCATCCCCCTTTGGCAATTTCTGGGGAGCTTCTTTTTTCAACTTTGACAAGAAGGACTTTGAAATTTTTTAGCACCATTAGATTTATCAATCGATCTATCCAAATTAAAATCAAATTTTCATTTCTTATCCATATAATACCCTTGATAATCATTGATCTTTATTTAGACTATTATGGAACATCATACAATTTCTTCAGATATATTAATGTATCAGATTGCTATGGATTTTCATAGACTATGTTTTATACTACTAATGAAGACGCTAAACATGTATTCAGGTGTGAAAACAATGATGTAAGCATATCGTTAAAATAATTTGATAATTCCTCATAGTCCCCAATAGATTTTTCATCTCATTAGATTAATTTAATTAAATCCCATTCCATATTATGTTAGAGTGTACGAGGAAAGTATTTATTGACAAACTTTTTTTGGAATTCCTTCCACACCATAACTTAAATATTTTCCTTAGGCTCATAATATTTGTCTTTTTACACCACCGATTATATTATACCACCATATGATATCCAATAAGTAGATCATACTCTTTCTTTAAACATAGAATATTGGAGAAGATATTCTCAAGGGAGTTGATCTATTCTTATATGATTACGGGATCATAGGATCCAATGAAATTGTGAGACCTTTATTACATAAAGGATTCAATTGAATCTTATTCATTCTTATTTTGTTTTGGATTCTCACCATAATCCAGGTTTCTATTAATCACCTATGTCATATGAGAGTATATTCATAATGTATTTGATTCCCGCTCTCATCGGGTTGGGCATCTCATTGCGTCAATCATCATATTTTTTTTATCACATTTTTTTTACATGGTTTCTCCTATTTAATGCCATTGGATAGAATAATGGGAAAATTAAGGAAGATTATTTTTAAACTATTAAACGTATAAATAGAAACATAGATGTTAATGGTATAAATTATAAATCTATTGTATTTTCTGATCATATAAAGTTACAGGAATCAATCAATGTTATCCATGATCTATTTCCTAATTTATAGTCTTATTAGAATTTTAAACTTAATAATTATTTGTACAGAGATTATGGTTTTAATAAACCATATCCCCAAAGAGTTTCAAGGAAGGTGTGTAGAAAGGCTCATTTTTTATCACAACTTCCCAGTCCAGTATAGCTCAACATGGTGTCTTTGGGTTTTACCCCTAGGTATATCTATTTCATTGCAACATCCACCTTTAATATCTAGGTATGGATTTATTTACTTGATAATCCACTTAATTTGTACTTATGAAAATTTCATAATGTTTTATTATATATAGACATATCCCAACGGTTTTCTCCAAATTTTATCATTCCTAATACCAAAATAACTAATGTTTTACTTGGAAGCAAAATATAACAACTCTTCTATTTCTTTTACATTAATACATGATTTATTATAATACTATATAAAGGATTTATAAGTATAGTGTATTTGGAAATTAGGTACATTAAATTACAACTTAAATCTAGTAAAAAAATCATATTAATTGGAATTGTTTTTAATATGCTCGTACTTAAAACTACAAGGGATAACTTAGGGACATACATAAGAAAGTGGTGAGCTATAAAGCACAGCATGGGATCAATCATGGAATTACATGAAGTCAGTAACACATGTTATACCAAAGGTACATAAATGGGTTAAAAATGTTTGAAAATTATAAACATGAATAATGGTGCATGATATAGAATTATTATCGTAAAGGGAAGATGGAAATTGTTACAACAACTTAAAACATTGCATCAAAAGAATAGTTCAACACAAACAGAAAATGCATCACGATTGATAGTGTTTTATAAAATAATATGGTTTACTCCATATAATAATTTGATTTTTTATGAGGCTAATCATTACCAAATTCATTGGAACATTATATAATTCTGGGTGCACCCATAACATTCCATTCATTATCATGCTTAAGTGTTCGACATAGATCATAAAATATGGAATCATTTATCACCAAATTTTAATCCAAAATATTGTATTTTGTAATACATACATGTATTTACCAAAAAATAAGTATGATTTCATAATTTTGAAAACACTTTATTAGTAAATGCGTTTGTTAATTAAATATATAGTTCTTTGGCATGGAAAATCGTTGGTATTGTTTTACATCATATCTACCTACTAAAAATTTCATAAAATGGTTCTATGATAGATAAAGTCCAATATAACCATTTTTAAATAAAATATAATGTAAAATTTACAAGTAAAGACATATCCCAAGATTCATAATTGGAAATAGAATCCGTAAAACAATAAATAATCTTGAATAATGAATAAAACGAATGAATCCCTTACCGTGAGAGTGTGAAATTAAATTCGTAGGATGAGATTTTTAATAGATTGGGATAACCATGAGATGAACCTAGAGATGTGAGGGAATATTAGGAACGTGATAAGGTGATTTTGGGGAATATAAATCTGAGCATTTGTGGTTTTATATAAGAAATTAGTGGGTAATTATTTATTATTTCTCAAATATAGGTTTTGGACCCTATATAATAAAATAACCAAAAAACAATTTCCATTATTTTTTAGCCATAGTTTCTAAAAAATAAGAATGGTTTTAATTATTTTAAAAGGCCAATTTTTATCCTAAAAAATAGTGCCCTATATTATGTGAATTTGAGTCATACTATTAAAAAAAATTAGTTTAAAACCATAAAATATATTTATGGTCTTGAAGTATTCAAAAATGCGTAATAAAATTAATAAAATCACATTATTTTAATTGTAAAACATATTTTTTGGATACCATTTATATTATATTATTACATCATTTTGGTTCATTATGATGTTATCATAAAAAATTATATTTATAACTTATTTAATTTTTATGAGAAAATTCTACTGTCTCAAAAAAATATGACATTTTCACCATTTTATAAATTGGAATTCGGACTCAAAAAATAATATTCGTTTTATTTAAATAATTTTCTAATTGTGTGTATAATATCTTTTCAAATAATAATCAAAATTTTTTGAGAAATATTGGGTATTTTTAACAATAACGGTTTCCGATCCTTTATAAAAATACATTTGACTTTATAAAAATATATTAGATCATTTATTTTTGATAAAAAAATTTATACTAATTTTTTACCAAAATGTTATTTATTTAAAAAATTCTTTAAATCCTAAAAAAAAATTTAATTGTATTTTAATATTACTCAAAAATAAATTTTTTTCATGTTACAAAAATTAAAATCATTTAATAAGAAACATTAATAGGAAGAAAATTTATTCATCATTCTATAAAAAATAATTAACATACTCATATTGTTGGCGTCTTAATACATATTCATTTATGACAGCAAAAAATTCCCTAAGAGGTACGGTTTGAGATAGTGATACTTTCATATAGTGGTTCAATGTACATGGTTTGGGTTGTGATATATATGAGCTTAATAATCTCGAGTAAATGGTTTAAAAAATGATTATGTAGTTGGATCATAGATTGGTCTTGGTTATGGTAAATTAAATGTGATTCTCTATAACTTGTAAGATCCAATAAATGGGCTTTATAGGGTATGATCCTATTCGTTGAGGACTTCACTTCCTTTTAATATGTCAATTAGTTTTATAAGAACCTATATTTATATTAATCATGTGATCACTTCCCAAGGGATATATTATAAATGTTTATAATGGATAATGGTATCTAAAATATGATATGATATAATAAAAAATCAATTTATGTGTTCTATATATTCATAATATCTAATAATTCATATAATTAAATCATAATGGGAATATTTTTTATAATAGTTTAGGGTATTTTACAAAAAAAGACATGATCTGCATCCTCTAACTGTAGAGGTCATCAATAATAATCAGCGAAATATTTTTTTCATGAATATTCAGTAGACATTTGACATTGAATCAACCAAACCATTTCTATAGTCTCCATCACAAGACTAGGACCATACATAAATGACTCTCTTAACTCTAACCAGAAAATGGGTGATCAGAATGGTCACCTGTATAAAGCCTCATAATCTGCTATATAAATAGTAACCTAAAATCTATTGTTGTAGGGAAATTAAAATAGGGTTGTGTCTCTCAAGTCCCCCCAAAATCTAAGTTTCATTATCACAACCTGACCCCATGAACCTATATCATATGATATGACTGGACATTATTCTAAGGGTGGTATGTGGTTTCTAGAAACACATGTGTACCTAATTCTCTTTACATCCCCTACCAAAATAGTGATGTTTTCTAGGTGTCCATATCTGAAACAACAGTATGGGGCCCCATGAACTCATAATATGTCATAGATATATAACATCCCATGACCATCATCTAAAAAAAATTCCTTTATAGGTAGGAAATGATCAACCTGTGTGATCCTATCAACAACAACCCATTCATAATAATTTCATAAATGTGAACTCAGTAAACCGGTCAAGAAATCCATAGAAATATCATCAATTGTCCTCTCAATAATGGGAAACTACTTCAAAATTATGATTGTAGATTGGTGTTATATAATCAACTACTAATAGGTTGAAGACCTCATGACCAAGATAAATTCATATCTTTTCATACCCACCCACTAGTATTGGTGATGTAAATCTCATTACATCAAAGAGATGCCAGGATGCACTTCCTATGATGGAGCATGAATGTATCAAATCATCTCCTCAACCTTGTATACTGAAATCCATACATGACCATTAAAAATCAAGATCATATCCTTGTATAGGGTATAACTATAATTAGGGTTATAACCTTTAACACTCTCCTGAAGGACTAGTCCCTCTGAATCTGAGAGCTAGATCATCCTCACCATATCCATATGTTTAGAGGTCATTATTATGATTGATAGGAAATTAATTCCCAAAAATTATTTCCCCTCCAAGTGCATCTCATAGAATAAATCCATAATCCTATACTCAATTGTGTCTTGCTGAAATACATGTATCTGAGTCCTCCTCATTTCCTCAGCCACTAAATTACCTTTACTAGTAGTGTATGAATGATAGAATTTTTAAGACTATAGGTATTCAACCCTCCTTCGATACATCATATTCAAATCATGTTGTGTAAATATGAAATTTAGTATATTTTGTTTTATGTACACCACAAAATGCACTCCTAGTAAATAGTATCTCCCACATTTCAATACATGAAAATCTATATCTAACGTGAGATCATTCTTGGGGTAATTCCACTTATCTAGACATAACTACAAAGTCTTGTACACAACATCTGTATCCCTCATCAAAATAAATTCTCATAGAACAACACCTAGTAAATCATAGTAAACAATGTGACATCTTCCTACATATAGACATATTTTTATCATTGTTGAAGTCAATCATACATTCATCATCAAAAAGGTGAAATCACAAGAATCTGACACTAAAAACTTCACCCCCTTCTTAGTCAAACACATGATTGAGAATTATAAGCATGATAAGTACTATATGAAAAACCTATAATATCGGACCATCCCAAAGAAACATAATACATCAATGTCATTTTTAGGATTCTCCTATGAAACTACAACTCTAATCATTTGTTGGTCAAGTTATACCTTTATATCTAATATAATGTCAGTCGTCATGTGAATCTTATCCATCAATAAGTAGACCATTGTGACATTAGAAAATAAATTACTCTATATTAGTGTATGTAATATGATCTCCAGATGTTTTGCATAGTGGTGTCGAGTGTGAGAATACACCAAGATATCATCCACAAATACCATGAAAAAAATCATATAAGGATAGAATACTCGTTCATCAGTTCCATAATAACTAATGGCGTGTTCGTGAGACCAAATAGAGAAACCTAATACTATTATAAACCAAGCCTACTATCAATGACTTTGTGTGGTATGACCAATGGTTTAACCTGTACCTGATGAAAACCAAATATCATGTCAATCATTGAGAACACCCAATCACCTCAAAACATATCTAAGATAACATCTATCTACAACTGAGGATACCGGTTTTTAAGTGTCAATTATTTCAATTTTGGTAATCCAAAAATATATTAAGGGTACCATCCATCTTTTTAGCTAAAAGGACTACAAAACCTACAAAAATGTATTGGGTCAGATAAACCCCTTTTGTCTCTAAATTCTATAACTTCTTCTTGATCTCATGAACCTCTTATAAGCTAGCATATATAGAGTAACAGATTCCAGTAGAGCTCATCAAACCATATCAATAGAAAATTATTCCTCCTTCACTAGTAATAATCCTGATTTTTTTTTGAAAAAATCATTAAAATGATCAACCACTCAAGGGAAATCTACCTAATGTGTTCCATGATATTCTAGATATAAACTTGAAATCTTGGCATTCATCACACCCAACCCATGATGCTCTGGTTTAGGTCCGCTACCCTATACATCCCATTCACTATTATGAATAAAATATCCTACCTATGGTGATGTTGAATTCAACATTAATTCATAGTAATCGAGAAATTATTAAAGATAACTAACTATTCTACCCTGAGTATTATTTCAAATCATATCAACATAACCACAAATAGGTTACATATGATGTTAGCACATGTATGTTGAAAAATCACTAGTTCCTAATCAAGAAATAATATAGAATCTATTGTTATCTTAGGACCCACCACCTCTAGATCATGATCACCTCCTCCCTCTTGGTGTGTGATTTGAGGATGTCATAGAGGAATTCATCAACGAATACTGAGCACACACTGCAGATCCTGAATGATATCAAAGTTAATAGATAATAGTGTATATATTGAAATGGGATAGGTATAATTCATACAATAAAGAATCACACTGGTCCTCCTACTCTTTAATTCAGGTCTGGGAGACATACATATCATATAAAATACAATGATGCTTCCCACTACCAACTAATATGGCTAGGCATGGGTCATGTTCTCTACTATGAATCATTTCCGATTTCATTTAATTTTCCTATTTATTTCCATTATATCATGAATAATTTTAAGTGGATGAACGAAAAGGTTCCCTAAACTCAAATTCATAAGGGACCATACTCCTCATGAACCAAAATATAGTACAATCCTAATCCATACCATAAAAATTCTAGTCTATGCAACTCATGGTCTATGAATTAACATTCAATTATTCGTTGCATAGGTTGCTTACTGTAGACCAGTCAAGAAATCACTCATTAGGTGTTGTCCAACACTCTATGTAACAATCATGTTTTTCAGTCCACTATATAGATCGTCGATCTAATTAGTAGGTAAATATATCATGTAACATATCCTGATATCTTGAAATCAAGCAATTCATCCTATATGGCATTAAATAATGTAAATAATGTGGATTATAATAGGGTCTTAAAAAGATGTATGAGAGGAACAACATCATCTCATTTGGTTGAATCACAATAGAATCAAAAATAATATCAATGATAACATCACAATTCATTTACATCACCCAAAATTGGAATCAATCAACCATAGTAGAAAACAATCCTACAAACAAAAAATTTCATTCGAGGAAATTTGGATTTTCGTGTACATGAGATAACTACCCAAAGGAAAAAATCATTACCAAATTCCCATTCACTGATATCCATGCCTATAGTCTCCAAATAATAAACCAGAAAAAGAATTCTCTAATTACACTTTGTAACATCAAGGACTCATATACCACTAAATAATGCCAGAATTCGGGTTGGCCACATGGAATCAAGAGAATCTCCAAAAAAATCTAGTGGTTATCGATTTGATTTGAGGGATATAGTGTGTATTTCTGGAGACCATTCCCACTTAACAAAGTGTAATACAATGTAATAATAATGATATTCAACCAGTGGAATCCTTAAATAAATATCTAAGATGATAAATGATGAAGGTAACAATATATAAATAATTTCAATAGTAATCACATCTACACATGATAATGACACAAGTCATGTATCAACAAAACTTCCTAAATAGGTATACATGGTAGGTGTACAATACTTGAAACAAATTAGAAAAAGACCAAAAGTAATCCTAGATAGATTCATCGAGATCAGGTCAATCATGTACTCCCGTGCTCCTAAGAAGTAATCATAAACCTATAAGAGGTAACTTACCCTTATTAATACTAGAAGTCATACAGTTTTTCCATGTATACATTTCTTTCCCCAAAAATGTGTGAGATAAATTCCTAGTAAGAAATTACCCAATGGACTAACATCAACTATTCTATGAGTATATAATAATAAAAATTTATAGGAAGTAATATAATTTTAAAAGAATGTATTAAAAGTAAAAAACCTATAAAGGTCCATGTTTATATGGGAACCTATCCTCTTCTTCATGCTTCATCCATAGACATATAGTCTTTGAAAAATCATTAAACCATATTCCATTTTATTATAATGTTTTATATAATCATTCAACTTCATTTAAAAAAATTTATCATGACATGTCATGTAGCCCATCATCCTCTACTTGAATGTTATCATGAGGTGCCTTAAAAGGAAACCATCATGGTATATGTCTCTAATAAAATATAAAAATGTGATATTTATTATAAGACACATCATATAAATAATTTATTTCATTAATCAATTAAGAGCATGAGACCATCCATCAAATTACTTATTTGGAATCTAAGTATCTCCAAAGACAAAACATGAACTAAGAACCCAAAAAGCCTATTCGGGATATTCCCCATTGAAATAATGGTATCTCTCTAGGTGTGGTATAGAATCAATACTCACTGCGTTCATCTGTGGAGTCCCACTCACACCTTCAGGTCAGGAGGGATTTCAGGCAACCACAAGGCCTTCAGGGAAACCTGATATGCAGATGCTCAAAGAGATTCCACATCGAACTATGTCCAAAGGAGGATTCATGAGAGGGGTGAATTCAACAGAGCATGGATAATATATTTGGAATAATGAGAAGGTATTCCATTTCTATTGGTATTGGGCCTGTAAGTCTCTGCACAGGGCAACTAGTCGAACATTGATGCAAGAGTGGAGAGTTGATCACGATACAGATGTTGGGGAGGGGTGGTTTCATGTAGTCATTGTCTGTAAGATTTCTTTAAAACCTATGGGTCTTGTATTGTCTACAGGACTATGATAAATGTAATATCTAATCCTACGGGACTTATAAGGGTTCCCCTCATCCCTTGAAAGGAGGGTTTTCAAAAATCAATAAAAAAGAAGGCCTTTAGGCCATTCAGGGGGAATTCCATCTATGAAATTCATATAAGAACCCATGTGTCACCCAATGAATATAACAAAATTCCTTCAACATAAATTTATTATTTCATGGTCATAACAATGATCATTTCTATTTAACCACACCTAAGAAATATTGTAATGACATGGGCTATACATAAAATGTCTGGCTTTATAATTAACTCATTTAGGAAGAAATAGAAGACATTATTTGACCTAATCGAGTTGAATAAAGACCCTAAAAGGTTTTTTTAATCATCATCAATAGGATTCAAGATTACGTACTTTATAAGGGTTTCTATGGTTCCCAGGTTTGAGGATGGATGGGGAAAACACTATTATATAAAGAGGACCCAGTGATGTACAACATTCTCTTTTTGGCATATTCAGAACTGGGATTTTCCTAAGGAGGATAATATGGAGATAATAGGAATTTGAAAAGTGTCCAGAGGTTTCTTACAATGAAACTTAATGGAGGAGAACACTGACCACCTATTCTTCTAAGGGGAGTGGGGGGTCATATTTTGGTCAGAGATAGGGGACATCATGGGACTCGCTGGTCAGCACAAGCAAGGGTATAATTTCATATAATTCTTGTTTATTGGACCTAATACTAAGGTAGTGTAATGGAAGGATTGATCATTGATAATTTTAGCACGATTCTAGATAATCTAGAATGCGCTAGATAACTCTCAAACTAAAGGTGTTCAATTCTCAGCACGGACAATGACCATCAGGACCAATTTAATTTTGGTCGACTTGGCATCTCTCCATAACAACCTGGTATATTCTCGATCACTCAGACACATTCTTGAATATAGGACTCAAGTTTATCTAGACCAATGCATTAATAATATTATTTTTGTCAGATAGAAACATCTTATCTCCAGAATTAAACTCAACATCGATGGATCTTTTGGTTCAGACGTCATGAGGGGTGGTTGTGTGGTTTGGGATCATCAGTTGGACATTTCCATAGAATTTACAGTGAATTTAGGAAATGAGTACTCACTCTTGGAATTATCTATGGCTTTTACCATAGGTATTCTCTAATAAATTAATGATATTATCAATGTGATATAGATTGAAACTAACAACATCACTCTTCATAACTCCCTTCATAGAATATGTACCATCCCTTGGTGGTTCTCATAGGTTATTTGGAGAACCATGGGTCATTTGAGTAATTAGTTTTATGTTATTCATGCATGGAGGGAGGTAATAAATTTTTTTATTTATTGTCCTCCATTACATGGTATAATGAGAGGGTTTTTGGTTTCCCCAGTATGCGGGATCTTACGATGGAGGGGGTTATTCTTGTCGTATCAGATGTACATGGCCTTCATTACATTCTAACTCCTCAATCTCAGTTTATCATCCCATGTGGTGGTATTTTTCAATTATGTGGAACATGTTAGTGTAACAAAATATAATGTTAGTAGTATTAGTATCATTCCATAGCAATGGAAAACAACAAACATCAAGGGAGA
This sequence comes from Viscum album, assembly GCA_963277665.1. Lineage (NCBI taxonomy): Eukaryota > Viridiplantae > Streptophyta > Magnoliopsida > Santalales > Viscaceae > Viscum > Viscum album. The sequence continues at coordinate 1,037,241,159 of OY728123.1, read as the reverse complement.
GTCAATTCAAAATCTATGCCACCCCGGTTTGTCACATTTATTAATCAACACCCCCATGGGGTGGTTCCAATTTATGGCCTATATAATTGAATAAATTTTCAATGGGTATCATTAAATATTTTTCATAACAAACAATTTATATCAACTATTAAACTCCATTTCATGGGAATTGCATTGGTAATTTGTTTCACAACATATGTGTATATATATATAAACTATAACATGAATGGGATACAACAAGACCACCAACCGTTGGTCCATAATAGATTGATCCTCTATTATTAGCTCCATATTCGATACAGATCAGAAGAAAAATGAAGAATAGTCCAAATCCCTAAAAATAGAGAAATTTATGATTCAACTAATGACCACAACTAATACTAAGTAGAACGAGGAATGACACAAAAATAATGGAGATCTTATTAAGATAGATTTGTTGATTCTGTTGGATCGTTCATTCATAATTCATTTGGAGATGATATTTCTGATGATATATATGGATTTAAAGAAGATATATCAATGAGTGAGGCTGTTTTAAAGATGAAGAATAGAATATTAGGTGCTAAATAAGGATTAATTAAGGGTAAAATTGTAAATTCCCCAAAAATCCATGGGTCACATGATTTGGTTGAACGATTGGCCAATCCGTGTTGCAACTATGTTCCCACTATTTTATGAAGGGTCACATTGAAAAGTGTGTATGAATGGTTTGACTAATAGTGAAAAAATAATGAAATAAACCATTATCAGAAACTATAGAGGTTGTTTCACAGGAATGCACCTCAAATCTCCTTGTTTTTTGAACTATTTGGCTATCGCTGCATTATTCCCATCATTTCATAGTTAGTATTAATTTTTCAACCATCCCCACATGGTTTCTTATAACATTGAAGAAAACATTTTTATACAAAAATTATGGGTATCAGGCAATGAATAATACTCAGACCCTGATGATACCTAAATAATCACAAAAGAATTCATAGTAGGATATATTTAAACATTGAAACCTGAAATGGATCAAAAGAAAGTGATTTCTACCTCAACAAAAAATTGGGTTCTTACCCCCCCCAATATTAATAAAAGCCGTCCCCAAATTGCCTTAGCAAGGATGGTCATGAATTTAATGAGAACAACTCTAGACATTGTGCTCATACATCAGTCTCCTGCTCCCAGGTCCCATCCTGTACATGATCCAGATTCCATAAAAACTGTAATAATGGAATTGACTAACCTCAAATAAAATTCGGTCTACAAACCCAAATAAAAATATGATGTTTTCTAAATGAATCATCTACATGTAACTCAATTTAATCAGGCTAAAAAAACAAGAGATGTGTATGAATTATAATGGAACAGCTGACATATGTGGAAGACCATATATTTTAACTATTTTCTCTATGGAAACATCAACCAATAGACCGCCAACCTAATTCTCTCTATAATATTGACTGGATTGACATATCACAGTGAAATTCTTCCTTTTATCTGAATACACTTATTTCCCAACCATGGTAAGACACATAAAAGGAATGATCCCCATCATCAATCTCTAGAGGACATATGCAAGAACTGGCATTAGATATTTTTTCAAGACTGTATAGTATCCATCCACTTTAAAATCAACTAAACATGCTCTAAATTATCATGTATGAGATGAGATCCAAGAATAGTATCCACTGCATCCTTTAACTAGAATAGGGGTGATTGGCATGGCCTACAGTATAAATTTTCATAAGGCCACATATGAATAGTATTCTAAATGTATTGTTGTAGGATAATTAAACTACATGTATGTGAATCTCCCAAGAGACACCAAAATTGAAGGCTCAGTCCTACATCATGTCCTGAAGAACCTTTATTAAGTCCTCTGATTGGCCATCATTCTATGGGTGGTCTATTATTCTAAGAGAAGCATATATACCAAACACTATTTGTAGCCCTTTCTAGACCCATATTATAAATTTGGCATCCCTATCTGAATGGTTAGTATGGAGAACATCATGATGTCATACTATATGACAAATATATATCCTCTGATGATCATAAATGTATATAGTTTGATTTATTTTTTTGCAAATGATCAATCATTGTGATCCTATTAACAACAACCCATACTTCATAATTTCCTCATGGTGACCATGGTATCCCTATCACTAAATCCACCACATCATTATCCCATTTCCACTATGGAAAAATAAACTATTATAAAAGTGAAATTAGATTATAGTGTTCCACCATCACCTACAGATATGTGGAAAACATCGTGACAAAACCAGCTACATCAATTTTCATACACGATGACCCTTATTAGCGATATAAATCCTGAAACTTCTATTTGATTCTATGATGAACTACCCAAGATAAATCACGAAATTCCTACATGAGTCCCTCGTGAATGTATTAAAAATACATATGTGACCACGTATACACAATATTTCATCATTTCATATGCTCTAACCAGGTGATTGATCCCACATACCACACTCTTTTATAGGGCTAGTCCCTTAGAATCTAATAACTGCGTCATCCTAACTCTATATAGAAGTGTATAGGACATAACTAAGTATAATAGAAAACTATGTCCATGATTTTCATTCACCTACATGTGCATCTCATAGAACAAAACCACATGCCGCTACTCACTACTGGCAAGCTAAACAATTTGAATATGAGTCCCCCTGCTTAGTGGATTGGCCCATGCATTTTCATTACTAGGAATAGAGGAATGATCAATGTCTAAAGACTATATGAATTCAAACCATGTTCACATCCTCATATTCATATAACACTATGAAAATTTGTAATTGAGTATTTTGTTGTTCGTGTACTCCAAAAAATTATATCCTTTTAAATTGTGTCTCTGATTGCATAATGCACAAACTAATCTAACTAGCTCAAGAGTTTACTTTGGGTATTTTTTATGGTGTTGCCTTTACTTCTGGGACCTATACGCCACGACTCTGTCCCACTACCTATGAACTGCTCCAAGCTCGAGACCTGATGCATCGTAGTAAGTAGTAAAACTCCAACCCAAATCTAGAAAAATCATTATCATCAATGAATTCAATCTCCCTTTTAGCCTTTAAAACACGGAATCACATGAATCAGAAAATAAAAACATCTCACCCATCTTAGTCAAGCCATGAGAGGCATTTATCCATGTGATAAGTCACATATTAAAGACCAATAAAATCTATCCAAGACCAAGAAACTTCATATTTCACATAAATTCGTGGGATTATCGTAAACAATTATAGCTCTCATCTTCTTTGGGTTAATGGGTACTCCTGTCTGTGAGATGATTTGACCCATGAAGTGAATCTTATCCATCCAGAAGTGTCACATTGTCAGATTATCATAATACAGATTCTCTTTTAGAGTATCCAATTTGATCCCAATATATTTGACATGGAAATTTTGAGTGTGAGATTACAATAAGATATCATAAATGAATACTATAAAAAATAAATTCATATAAGGATTGAAGTCACAATTAATCAATTATAGGAAAACTAAATGAATGTTTATGAGACCAAAAATCATATCCAAATACTCACATGATGGTCTAACATGAACAATAAGATAACCGTATCACAATTCAATATTCAAGAACACCCATACTTGAAGGAGGACTTTGAAGAGATCATCTATCTATAGTAAATGATACATGTTTTTAACCATTAGGCAGTTCTATTTCTGGTAATTCATGTATATCATAATAGAACCATCCACCTTTTTAAAAGAGGTCCAGAAAACCCCATAAAAAAGTACTAGATTGTATAAACCACATTCCCACTAAATCATCTATCATCCTATTGAACTCGTTCATATTAGTATTATCTACCCTATAATGAGGAATGTGTTACATTTTAGCACTTAGAACTTGATTTATAATGAAATATATCTCATCTACTAGAGTTATTCAAAATAAATACTTTAGGAAAACATCCCTGAAATGATTAACTACTGGAGGTAATTCCCCAAAATGTGTTCCCTATTCTACCTGGAATAATCTCACAATCTTGGTTTTTATCCTGCCCATCCCACAATGCCCGAGTCTAGCATTTCATTCCTTAGAATCCATTTCAAACTTATGAATATACTCCCCACTCTCTTTTAATGTTTATGTAAACCTTGGATGGTTTAAATAAATGAATGAATGAAAGGGAACTAACAAATCGATCATATGAATGTTATCAAAAAGTATATTCTCACGGAAAATGAGGTCCCATATGTAGTTCCACATTTCAATATCAAGGGTTCAACCCTTTGATTAATTTAAATACTCCTTTCTAATCCCCAAAATAGTATCATGCATTTGAAATCCATCTGAATTCTGATCACTAATCCCAATGAACACCTCAATAAGAAGATACATAAATCTATGAGAATCCCATGTATTTAAGGGTAAGATGTTATAGTAGAGGATATTAGAATAGAACCTATAATAGTTCATTTTCTAGGATTATTCTCTTTAGGCACTAGTTGTAAAGATTATATTGGTGTTGGTCCCTTTCCAATGATACATCCAGGTAAACCTAAGTGGATCTTCTCTACTGTCACTACAAATCACTGATATGTCTAACATGTCCATGATCGTAGGCTTGGCCTAGTCGGAAATTTTTACTCAAGATCCCTTCATTATGACAAGATTCTAACACAACTTCTACACATGGAGTTAGTTTAGACATTCCCTAACTAGATTCTAGAGTAAATGGTCTGATAAATCACATTATATTAAACTTATTTCCATGGGAATAGAAAATCATTAGATCTTTCGTACACTTAGGTCTCTTATGTCAAGATCTACGAAACTAGTTTCACCACACATGTCTACCTGTGTATATTCTATTGTAGATCATATCACCAAGTAGAATCTCCGTATGATGCTTCCTAATGCTGGTTGATGCTGTAAAAATGAAGGGTACCAAACCTCCATGGCTCTCACCCCTACCCTATCTCAGGCTATTCTCTATGATAAGTTAATAATTCAGTATTGAAAGAACATGATTGATCATAAATACATTTACCTCTGATCAGATGTCATACCTAAGACCATCCTCTAATCTAATAGATTAAGATATCTCATCACCCATGAAAATATATATTAGGTGTTGGATATCTATTAGAAAATCCAAAAAATCCATAATTGAAATCATGAAAAACTCCAAGTGTATGGGATATCTTGATTTATAATCCCTCCACATCTTAGGATAAAAATATCTAGGGAAAGTCATTTATAAATCCATCCATGCAATGTCCAGATCATAAAATATATGAATAATAACATCCCACCCTATTTTGGGTAAATGACCCAAAATATATGTAGAAATTATTACCCTACTTTCGATAGGTGTCTAGATATTTTCAAGGATATAGAGTATTCCCTCTAACAATGACTCATCAGCCTATGGTCTAGAATACCCCAAAAATGTTGGTGGATCTTGCTACTAAAAATCCCCTCCAAATCCATTTTTTATCATTTATAAAATCCAATTTAGGGATATGTTGTATCTTTAGATTGCAAAATTCAAAAAACTATAACACATTACAAAAATTTCACCACATTCCTAATTTAAGTATAAAGATATCACATCCAACTTCTTCAGAACCAATGTTCTATGCCACCAGGATTTTCCATATTAAATTTGATAAACATATAATTGCTTTTTAGAACATGTTCCATCCACCATAACTATGATTTGATCTAAGATCCCCCTCTAGTCATGTAAACTTTTAACCACACATCTTCCTAAATTTGATCCGATGTTATATCCAACATTTAGTCACCTCCATCACCATCGCTTCTTGGAACCACCACCTTCATCATCACCATTTTCATCACCAGAGCATCCATCACCATAATCCCCATCCTCATCACTCGACACTAACATCCACATCCACAATGTCTACCACCAAAATCACCTTCACCTTCAAATTAAACTCTGCATTTTTCATAAGAACACAAAAATCCATACAAATCTCTAGAACACCCAAAAAGAAAAAAAAATAACTTCCCCATCATCGAATGAAACAAATGAAATGAATCACGAGGTGCAGATCTATAGAAACCCATCCACTCACATGAACACATCAAAAAGCCTACATAGAATATAACACACCCAACTGACATGGGAGGGTGCAATGAACCAGAAAACTAGAGCAGCACACAAGTGTTGGGGCCTCTGGTAAGCCGAACCGCAACACCATCACCATCAATCAATCATGGAATACTAAATGGAAGTCACCATGAGACAATGAACCACTCAAACTGATTTCCCAGAGCAATGGGGAGACCACCACATAATCTGCCTAAAAGAGAGAGGTGGAGACTAGGTGGTAGAGAAAAAAAACAAGAGGCCAAACTCCTTGATTGAACAAAATATTGAGACCCAAAGAGAACCCCAGAATGAACAGAAATAATGAAAGAGAAAACGAGCATGATTTAATATTTAATAGAAATGTAGTATTGAAACCCTTAATAGGTCCCAAAGATATACATGAATAATAGAGGAGGTCACCAAGATGAAAATATCCAAACCTAATAGAAAATATGGGGATAGGGGAGAGACCTAGAAAGAAAGAAACCAAGATATCCCTCCACAATCTCCATGCAAATGCCTCAGATCCAAAATGATTTCAATATTCACAGCTAAAAGCACATATATTGAAATATGATAGGTACAATACTTCCTATAAATAATCACACCCATCTTCCTTCCCCTTGTGTCTGATTTGGTAGACTTGTATATCACATAAAAATAAGTGATACTTCTTACATCCCAAAACTAAGGTCAGGTCTAGGTGATATTCTATTCTACCCAATATCTGTTTACATTCCATTTTAAATTTCATTCCCATTATATCATATACAATTATATGTCATTTAACCAAATGGATTACCAAATTATGATCCATATGGGCCCATATACTTCTTGAACCAAAATATGGAATCCACCTAATCCATATCATAACACATTCCAGTACATGATACCAATGGTCCCCAAATCAACGTACACTGATTGGCTATTTAGGGCATCTATTATAGCCCAATCAAGAAAATAGTACTTAGGATAGAAAATTCACTCTAAGTAACACCCTTTATTCTTACTCTATTGCATAGATCATATATCAAACATTTACATACATCTTTTATAGAACATATCAAAAAAATATGTAATCAAGAAATGAATCCAATATGGTATGTAAAAATGAAAGAAAGAGAATTATTAGTGGTTCCTAAAAGGATGCTTGAGATGGAGCACCCTAATATCAATGGATTGAAACACAATATAAGCCAATATAATATCAATCACAAACTAGTAATTCAATTACATCACAAAATTTTGGAATCAAATCAAACATAATATAAAAAATCTAAAAATAATTTTTTTTATTTGAGTCAGTTTTTGTTTTCCTTTATGTGGGTTAGCTATTATGAGGTATAAATAATTATCAAATTCAAATTCCTTGTTATAACTATCTGTTTTATCAAAATAATAAATAAGAAAAATAAATCTCTGATACAACTATGTAACATCCCAGACCTAAATTAGATTCAAAAGTTCCATATTCTGAGTTGGTCGAAACTCATCAAGCACATCTCTAAATTCCATAGGCTTTCGACTAACAGCAAGGGCCAAATGAGTGTCTATAGGGAGACTATTCCTTCTTCCCAATGTGTAATAGAGTATTCTAATAATTACAGGAAAATATAAGAAGTGTTAAATCAATCAGTTAGTTGATAAATGTTCAATATGTGAATATATAAATAATTTTAGAAGTAATCTCATGTACTCATGATGCTGATACAATTCACGTCTCTGTGAAAATTCCAATATAGGCATACATGGGAGGTGAAAAATATATGTAATAAAATAAAAAAGACCAAAAGTTATCCCTTTTAGAATCATGATCCTCATCTTGGTCATATGATCCATTTCTCTTAATTAGCAATCTAAAACATAAGTAGAGCACATTCCGTTACCAATACCTTCATTCATATAGTCTATTCAGGTACACATCGACGGCCAGAACAGGGTGTGTGATACAATCCTAGTAGGAAACCACTCATGAGAATAATTTCATCAAACCAATGAGTATAAAAAAAATAGAATCCATGATGTAATAGAATATATAATGGAATTAGTAAAATAAACATCTTATAATGTTCATGCTTCCTAGGGACACCATCCCACTCTTACCAACTTCAGCCTTATAATTAATGTCTCTGAATAAATAGTCAGTCATGTATCAATTTATAATCATGTTTCATTTAAAAATTCATTATCATTTTAATATATGTATCTATTTCTTATTCATATCCCGTCATCCCCTATCTAAATTTAATCAAAAGGTTCCCAACAAGGCCACCAACATGGTAAAACTCTCTCACCGAATCCAAGGTTTTTATTTATTTTGGAGTACATATCTTATAAATAATTTCACTAAAAATCTAATAATAACATGATCCCTTCCTTCTCATCCTTATTTTCAATTAAGGCATCCCATAAGGAATAACATGGAACAATAACCCGACAATCCCATCATGGGAATTCCATATTTGACTCCTAGTATCGCTCTAGGTATTGTATACAATCGCCGCTCACTAAGACCATTTGTGGAGGTTTGTTAAGGTATATGAGGTGTCATCAATGGTTTATATGATCAAATTTCCTCTAAATCAATCCCTGGAAATGCATAATATTTCTATGTATTTGTAGATCATAAAATGGTAAGCCCCCAGGAGTTTGTCCTTAACAATCCATATATGGAGTCCAAGTGTCACTCGAGTGTAAGAAAGGTATTAGCCAAATGAGTCTATCCATGGTGTTCTTATAACAACCCATCTGTGACCCAAGGAATATAAAATAATGAATTAAATATCCATTTAATAATCCCAAGGTAATCACTATGATCATATCAATTTAAGGTCACCTCAAAAGGTGGCTACTGATATGGGATACAAATGGCTCATCCTCATAATTAACTCATGTGGGAATTTGAAGATGAAGATATATTCATTCTTAAATAAGAAATTACAAGGAACGAGAATAAATTCATGGTCATCCATTCCTTTATAGTAATTATTTTAACTCACAATTCAAATTACAAATCAATTTACAATTCGATTTAACCATTTACATCCAATAGAATTGGTAAATGACCCACCTCAAGGGTAACCCAATTCAAAATCTATTCCACCTATGGTCGTCTAATTTATTAAACAACACACCAAAGGTGTGGTTCAAATTCAAGGTATATAACCTTTAATAAATTTTCAATCGGAATCATTAATTACATGATGATTTCAAATAAATTTAAATTAAATATTTAACTCCATTACAGGGTCATTTCTCTTTTAATTGGGTGTGCAACACAGTTTTATATATATAAACACTCTTACATTGAAGTAAAAGCATGATACCACCTATCGTAGGTCCTTATTGGTTTGATCTTCTAGTATTAGTTCCAAATTTGACTCAGGTCGGGAGAAAAATGAAGAAAGGATAGACACCCAAAAAATATGGGAAATTATCTTTCACCAAATTAGTGAAGCTGATACCAAGAAGAATGAGGAATAAAAAGAAAAAAGGAATGAAAATCTTATAGATATAGATCTAATGATTTCGATGGATCTTGATTCAAATCATGGAAGGAGAAGATCATCCACATCTTAGATAAGGATTAAAAGAGGATATATCAAGGGGAGGATACCGTGTGGAGTAGGAATTGAAAATTATAATTGAAAAAAAGGATTTATTTAGGAAGAATGTTAAAATCAACAACAATAATTTGGTCACATGGTTTGACCACACGGTTGGCCAATCATGCGCCAATCGTGTGACCACTAATATAATAAGGGAAACCTCACACAGATTTTATACACTATTTGACAAATAGTGCACAAACTGTATCTCAACCCACTGTCAGAAACTAATGAGGGTTCCATAAGGTAATGCACCGAAAACACATGATTTTTAAAACATTTATCACTCCCCTTCTCTCTACCCATCCTTTCATGGTCAGTAGTAACCATGAAACCTACCCCTTCACATTTTCTAACAACAATAGGACATGCCTTTTAATCCCAAAAATTTGGGTTATAGACATTGAACAAGTCTCGACAACCCCTAACATGTCAATGAACTCAAAGGAATTCACATTTGACTATATTTTCCCAATTAATCTAAAAATTAATGTAAGAAAAAGTATATCATACCTCAAGAAAGGACTGAGTTCTCATAACATCCACTATAAGCCTCCACTAGTGGTAGCACCCCATATCAACCAAATTATGTGTCCTATGAATCAACTGTTGTTCCACCATTATCCACCTCTTTCCACAATTAGATTTATATATAATGATCATCTACCTCATCCTAGCCACACTGAATCATGACCATCACTATGGTGGTAAAAACAACATTAAACCACAACATTGCAGAAAAAACACTATGATTCATTTAAACCCAAAATATGATGATGAATCCCGATATGGATGCACCATTGATGAACAAACACTATTTTAAGATCCCAACACTTTCATAGGTGGTTGACGAACCAAGAACTAAAATATAATCTGGAACACCTGAAGCCATGCTCCAAGTGTGTTTCCCTAGCTAATTGACCATAAACATCAGTGCCACACCGTGAGACACTATTTCAGAGTCTCCAATAATGGTAGATATAGATCCACCAATCAAAATCTCATTCCAATGATAGATCCTAGTATACTATTTTAGCATCTCGAGCCACCTCATATCTACCATGGCAAAGTGAATCTGAGGTCGGTAATGTTATCAATATGCCACATGTTCTTGCCTAAAGACTCATCTCTCACCAACCACTATTAGATTAAAAACCCCATACAAATCATAAGCCGAGACCCAATGTACCCTTCCCCCACCTTGAAATAAATAATAATTAGATGATAAGGAAGAAATTAAAATAAATAAAAATGGAAAATGAAATTTTATATAAATATAAATAGATGAATATAATAAATAATAATAATAATAATGATCATAATAATAATATGTGTTTAGAAATAGAAATAGAAATAAATATTTGTATATAATGCTATTAATAGGAATATGTAAATATATATATTTATATAATTTTAATAAGTATGTTTGTTTGTAATTGTATTTAAAATTATAATTGTAAATATAATTTATTTATAATAATAGGTATAAGAAATACATTTATATAGATATATATTTATGTATATGTATATTAAAATTAATATATATATATATATATATTAAAATTATTATAATATAATTTCTTAATATATACATATTCACAAATATATATTTATTCTAAAATTTCTTCAGACTCAAATAAGAGATGAAATTTTCTCAATTCTGTTGACTATTTTCTAATTTCATGGATCAATTGGGTTTGATGACTAATATAATGGAGATTAGGGGAATCAAATAAGGGACTGGTGTTTTGATAATCTTCAACTTATAATCAAGGCCATAAAATGTTCCTCGTAGAGATAATTCATTAGTGGGATTATACCACATTGAATAAGATGAGAATTATTTTTGGGAGGGGCTTGTGTTATACTCACCATTGAAGAGGATGATGAATTGTGAATGTGCCACATGGAGGCAAGAGAGATCGTCTTGTAGATATGGATGTATCTAGTTATATATGATGAACAATATAAAATTTTTCTAGAATATGGAAGAATTAACAACTCTGGGAGAGGGACAACACACCATTCACCACTTCTATCTAGAAGGTGTGGAGAACATATATGTCACATTGGGAGCTACAACAATCAAGTTGGAGTTATAGAAGAGAGAATATTCTTCACAATTTTCATATTATTTCTTCCCTAATTTTAGCATGGACTTATATATTTTATATTATTTTAATATTTTCAATGTGATCATGATTTTGAGCTAATTACCCCTATTGAAATAGGTTTATATGGATTACTTATTTAATTTGTTCAGTTAATTTATTTACTAGAAACTTATATATATATATATATATATATCTCCCTCTCTTTCAATTTTTTTTTCAAAATTCTATGTATCAATTAAAACTGATCATTATCAATGTTGAATTTAAACATTATTCAGTCATATGATTTAACTAAAAATTCTAAAAATTCCAAAATATATTAGCACACAGAGTTCAATTGATAAATTGAACTCAATGATAAATTATTTTTCTAACTCAGTGATCGAATAATCTAGGCAGCTTATTAGTTGTATTGGAATATTCATTTAAATGGTTGAACTATTGAAAATTTACAAAGCAACTTTTAATCAGTTCAAGGTGATTCCATTAAAATTAACCAATATAGGATAAAAATTATAGAAAAAATCCATCTAGTTGCCCCCAATTCAAAAAACATTGTTCTCATTTTGTTGATAATCCTCTATCATTCCTATATTTCTACCCTCACGAACAATTTGACCATCACAAAAATAATAATTCCCATCACAGAATCAAAGCTATCCTTTATTATAAATTGAAATATCTTGCTTTGATATGTTTTTCTTTTTTGGGTCACCTGAATCAAAGTCCTTCCTTATGGTTCAACTGTTCTTTCCATAGTAATAGGTACAGGTATTATATAGGCCTATATATGTTAAATAATCATGAGTCCAGTGATACACTTTCTTGCTAGTATATCACCAATTTCATGTTCTGAAAGTGGATATTCCAAATATTTCTTTTAGATGTATATATTGACTTTATAAGTATGTAGTTATGGATTTTTATTTTTCAAAAGAACCCATAATCATTATGGAATTGATGAAAAATGTATTTCAGTGGTATCTAGATTAATTTTTTTTATTTTTGTAAAATACATAGTGGTGTATTCTAGTAAAAAATAGGACCATGATAAATACTTTGCTATAGTGTTGTGTATCTTGTGGGAGAATCTCCTTTATGATTAGTTATCGAAGTATCACATTTGGATACAAATGGTAGACTTCCCTGGGTATTTAATTTATGAAAAGGTATTCCTATATATCATAATGATATATAAGTTATTATCTCTTGGATATAACCAATAAATGTGTACAATATATATAGATTTATTGTATTAGTTGGATACTACATACATTTTTTGTATATTTTTCATGATTTGAACCACTGATAATAGTTTCTACAAGTAATGTAGTTTGTTTTCAATGTAATAAGAAATGGATAAATACATTGATGAAAATAATGTTAGTCTTAATTCATATCTTATCCTTATGTTATCCTATTCTAGATAAGATTATTTATTATATTGTGTTGTATTGGGGTCTGGGTAGGGGTTTTTTCTCATACAGGGAGATCATTTTGTTTCTTATAGGTCGTGATTGTTATAGGTTCTTGGTAAAATTTACACAATGCAAGATTTAGTGTTTGATATAGTATAGGTTCTTGTGAAGAGTTTGTTTCATTATAAATTTCGTTTCAAATTCAAGTTTTTAATAATCATTATTGTTTGAAACGCATTTTCTGAAACTGAGATTTCAATTTATGGTAGCACAAATGGATGGAATATCTACGGTTATTTGATTTCTAATTTATTTATACAATATGTAAAGGGAACTCGTTGGTTGATTCATTTAGTAGGAATTTATATACTCATTTGTATTGTGAGGGTTTAGACCATGGTAATCTGATGGAGTTAATAGTGGATTTGCATCTACATATGTTGTACAAAGGTGTAGTTTCATTTTTCATTCATGTTTCATTTTCTGATTTGATAGAGCATGTTAGAGATTCTCCAACATTTGTTCCAGATTTTTATACTAATGTCTCAAGAATAAATGGTTGGGAGAAAATTGAGAGTTGGATTCCAGTTAGGATTTTATTGTTGTGGTTTAGAGATTTTTAGTCATTCATTTTGATTATTAGTGTCATATTATTAGTGCATACCACCATTATAGATGGTATATTGATAATGGAATAAAAAATATGTGTAATTTTTTAAATCATATTTTTACTATGTTTGAAAAAAATGATCTCGAGTGCAGTATGTCTCAATATACTTCACCTGTATACAGGTAATGGAAATCCATCAGAAAACATCTATTATATTACAAATATTATTGATCCTAATGTGGAAATGGGAGAAGATAACTATGGATTGTGTGATTGATCTAGAAATGATGGGTAATAAATATGATATCATTTGAGTGATAGTGGATCATCTCAAAAATTTGTCTCATATCATTCATATTTATGAAACTAATATGGTGGGAGACTGGTTTAAACTGTAGAATTGGGAGACTATAATGACTCATTGAATTCTGATATCGATTTTATCTAAATGAGATTCAATGATTATGTATCATTATTGTAAATCCTTATAGAAATGCCTTAAACATAGCTGAATATTTGATTAGATTATCATCCTCAAATGGATGTACAGTATAAAAGGAAAATTCAAATTTTTAAAAACATTATTTGGTATTTTGTTATCTATTTTAATGGCTCTTTGGGAGAGAATATAGCATTAATGGATTTTTTATACAATAAAAATTGTAATTCCTCAATATATATGGATTATTTTGAAAAATTGACTGAGATCCATTAATGTTATCCATTTTATGTGTGGAAATATTTGAGACTTCGCTAATTGGACCCATCCTTATCTAAGAGATAAGATAAAAGAATCAAATGATTTGAACGAGGATGGATATTTCTCATAACTGAAACAAATCATATGTGGATCATCAATGATGAATAATTTAATTTGACGTGAGTGATCATATGTTATTTTGAACCTCACAACAGATAGAAAATCATCATTTGGGAAAGCATATAAAGTTTTTACAATGGTACATAGGCCCTTTCAAGATACATGAAAGTGTTTGTGGGGGAAGAACATCAATTGGATTATCCATCAATGTTTTTTTTTCAATACATTATGTGTTTTATCTATATTAATTGAATAATTAAAAACATGATATTGAACATGTGACTTTATGGGATAAAATTGATCTAGATATGGATTATATGTTGATTTAGGTGTGGACTTTGATTTTGTATTGACAAGATATGGTTTTGTTTGTGATATGAATCATTATATTATGAATTTTTTCGGAATCGTGGTAATATTTTGGATGAAATATGGATGTGTGATAAGGAAATGTTAGAGATGTTTCTCAAAATCACGTATGAAGAAGTGGACTGTATACATTTAAGGGAAAGAGATGATAATGTAGTAGTGAACCTAGAAACCGTGCTTTTTGGTTCATGTCACTTTATTATTTTATTTTTACACTAATTTTTTTGGTTTATGATAGGGATTATTTTGAGGGGTTTTTGTGGGGTATGATAGATTTTATAGGTTTTTATGATTTTTTCAAGGTTTGTAGAAACTATGAACCAGTATAAATAATCCATGTATGGGGTGAAAATCAGCACTGGGAAGGTGCAATGTTGGTTCATGGTTTGGCCCACCTGTTTGAATTAATGTGGTGAAACCATGAAACTTGTTACAATGTGAGAAACATGGTTGGATTCATGTTTTCCTAAGGGTGTGATCCAACCATGTAAGGGGTTTTCCTAGGATTGTATCTCTGTATGGTTGGTGCACAATGTTTCACACAATATGGTGTACAGTTGGAACCCCTAAAATTGTGGACCTTTCGGAATTAACTCAATTAAGCCTATTTAGTTTTATAATCACTCTTGATCCAAAATTCATTTTTTTATCTCACGCTTGAGAGGTGGATCCCTTCAATCCAGAAGTGATTTTTGGGTGAATCAATGTGTGTTGGAGACTGAGGTTAATTGGTGATTATTAGTTCTTCAACATTCTACAAAGGTACAACGTTCTTATCTCTCACTAAATAGTATATATAGTTTTATATAGATAGATATATGTGTTATTTGTCTTTTATGATAAAATATTATTACATATAGTGAACAAAACATGGTTTGTGATCAGATAATGGAGTTTTGTTTTGCAGTTTTTCATTTTTTCCATCCATTCTGAGGTTTTGGGATTCTTTATAATCCACAACAAAATAGAAAACGAAGGATTAGTATTTATTAAATGATTTTCTCAGAATGGTTTTAAAATCATTTTTTGATTCTTGATCAAACCCATTTTTTATGATGATTTAGAATTTGTAAGAAAATTGCTGTATTTTAAGAAAACACCTATTGTTTTTTATTATAAAAAGAAGATTTTATAATTATGATTATTTTCTCATGTATTTAATGAACTATTTGAAATTAATAAAATGAATTAAAAGTTTTTATTTTGAATTTTTTTCATTGTTGTTAAGGACACATGGTCGGTGTGAGATGATTCATATATGTGACCCTATGTAAGGTGTGTGTTCCACTAAGGAACCTAGCATTGGTCACCATAAAATGTATTGGCAGATCAAAAAGAGATAACTCATGAGTTGAGATTTTAATATGGGAAATTATGATTTGTGTGTGTGTGGAGACATTTATATTGGTATTCCAAATAATTGAGAAAGGTTTATTATGGGAACTATTTTCCATTGAATATTTTTATGGTTTAATAGAAGTTATTTATGGATTTGATATAAAAAATTCAAACTGCATTTATAAAATATTACATAAATTGTGGGTAAAATTATCTTCCAAGATGAATGATTTTTGAATTCACTAGAGAAATGCTACTATGTTTAGGCTCAACCCATTCTGGGTTACTATTATATGTTCACATATATTATCTATAAAGAAACCAATAAAGGAATATTAGCTTATTTCATTACTGAGACATCATTATACCATGGACATTACATGTGGTGTTGTTGCTTAGAGTAGTTCTGGTGTTTCTGGTAGATGTCACATGTGTGTTTTGAGTTTTATGGAATTTTTTCCCTTGGATTATGTCTTTTGGGATTCAATTATACTCAGATATGGTATATTAGTTTTCTTATGTTTTGTGTTTTATTTTGTACTTATGAATAAGTTAGAGATTTGGTTAGTTATTATTTCAAATTATTGAATATTTATATTAAAAGGAAACAATAATCCAATTTATTTTCTTTAATAATTTTTAATTTATTTCCAATCTCTGGTTTCCTGGGGATGTCACCAAATTCCTTGTAGCACACTCGCAACTTATTCGGACAATGAGGAGAGGTAGAATGTTACACCTACAAAATATAATGATTCCATTTTTCAATTAGCATTGCAGAATGAAAGTAAATATTATTATTAATTTAAATATTTAATATTATATCATAAATATAATATTTTTTCTTTAAGTTCACTAATATAAAACATCCTTTTTATGTGGTAATGGAAAAAAAACCACATTGCTCTATGGATGCCGTAATCCAAAGGAATCTATGAACAATATAATAATTTCTCTACGGATAGAATATTATAATGTAATGTGTAAAAATATATTTTTATAATGATAAATATTTCATTAGTATCATTTAGACAAATTAAATGCATCATTAGTACCATCTGTGAGAGGTGGTGATGAAAAAACTACAGCAGTTCATGAGGCATTTGTCCTCCTCACAAATGAATGAAGGTATCATTTTCCATGTGTTGTAATATGAGTTGGATAAAATTTATTCAAATAATATAAAAATATAAAAGAAAATGTAATTATTCTTTTCTAAAATTCCTGAATTATTTATGATTATTTTATTGATATAAAAGGAGAAATAAAATGAAAGCACTCAGTTATGAACTGTACCTCTTATTCAGACAATCTCTATTTGTGTAAACATAAATCCTTATTAGGATGGTTTTTGGATGAATCCATGAAGTATATTTAGTGTTAATGTATTTAATTCATATATTTGGGTCTGTATTGGATGATATATAGTTCTTATAAGGCTAGAATATGAGAGGAGATGAGGTGCCCTTTGATAACTGAATGTGTGAGCACTTGGAATTATATAAATTATTAATTTAATATAAATTAATTTTCCGGGAAAAGTGGATAAATATTGATATATTACACATATATAAAAAGTAATATTATACATCCT
Organism: Viscum album; assembly: GCA_963277665.1. Taxonomy (NCBI): domain Eukaryota; kingdom Viridiplantae; phylum Streptophyta; class Magnoliopsida; order Santalales; family Viscaceae; genus Viscum; species Viscum album. The sequence goes on along the minus strand of OY728123.1, from coordinate 1,037,223,187 downwards.
CACATACAATTAAATTATAACAAGTTTGAGTTACATGTTCTGCCTTATCTCTCTATTTCAACACATATTATCCACTTTGACAACTGCCATTGTCCTAAGGATTGTTTTTACAATGAAGGAGTCAATAGTATTTCTATAAAAGAGATATTTATGTATAAATGGGTCATTACTAATATTCTACACCATATCCCATTCAATATTCTAAGGATATTTTTTAGTAATTTTTGATCATTTACAAAAACATTATTAATTATATAATATAATTATTTTTATTTTTGAAACAATTAATTTAATATGAATTTTTAGACAACATGGATGAAGATATATTTGAATATAACACATTCACACATATTTAATATTTCATATATAACTAAAAAAATGTGGGGAAACTATAAATCATCCAAAATAATATTACTTTTTATGATTTTATAATTTGATACTTTATTTTTTGCTGCTTACTGAAGAACCATGTAAGTGTTGAATAAGAATTTAATGTAATTATATCATAAAAAAATAAAAACTAATTAACCAGTTTGAAATTAAATCATTCAACTTTCAAATAAAAAATTATAAGTAAACATAAGTTATTTTTTCCCTTTCACAATCTTTTATAAATTTTAAATAAAAGTGGCTTTAATTATGTACCTTATATTTACTTAAAATAATATATATGTACTTTTTATAGAAAAATGGAACAACATTTATGTCAATTAAAATAAATATGAGTACGATTGAACTAATGTAACCCAATATATTAATGTATTATTTTATATCTATTTTAATCCTTATCATATTATTTTTAACATTATTTACCAAATTTATTGTAATTTGCGAGCAAACCTTTATTTCAATTACTATTCATAATAAGAAATTTTTAATTTTTAATTTTTAAGGTAATCATGAACCAAAATGTGAAATATGTTTTTGATGATTTATTTTTGATAAGCGTACGAAATTAATATTAGATTAGCATGCAATAGAAAAAGGAAATCATTTTTTAGATAAATGTGTTTTATGCCAAAAAATGAACTTATACCAAAATATGTTATCAGGATAATTCAACTATAATTAATTATATAATTTCAAACATTACTATGGTTTTTACACATATAGTATGTTGTTCCCATCAATGGGAAATACAGAAATGTAATCACATCCCAACAAGTGCTCTCATTTCACAATGTAATCTAAATAAGATTTCTATCAATCCTTTACACAATCTACGAAAACTATCTAGTTAAAAAGGATCATATATCCCCACCCCTAGTCCCTAAGATGTTCCCACATTATAGTACACTTGCAATATAATAAGATATAATTTCACTTCTAGAATCAGTAAACTCATCTCCTCCGATCTCCTTATAATGACTACAACCATTATATCCTCAATATGGGGGACAATTTAATTCATTAGAACTAGATTAAATAAATTAAATACCAATGGAATAAATAGTTTAGTACTATTGTAAACTATATACATTCTTGATTAACACATAAAAAAAATACAACAAAGTATTTTCTTTGAGATCATCATTAACCCCCTATCATATCCTTGAATATCAATCATTACACACTTATAGGCATCCTGGGGAAGGTAATCATAAGAAATGGGTGATATTATATGATCAATAAAGGTATAAATACAATGGAAGATAACATAGAATTAATAATAAATGATTATTATTGAAGAAAATTATGATCAAATATTTGAATATAAATAATCACATAAGTTTCATACTTATTCATGGAAAATATAAATGTTAAAATAATCACATATACTTCAATAGCTGATTTCAAAACGATGTAATGCATAATGTTGTGCATGTTAAACATTCCATTAAGGCATTGGATATGAAATATAAATAAATTTCTAAGACCTAAACAAAATATCCAAACTATTTTGTCTCATGAGACATATCTATGCATAGAGGTGATACGTAATTCAAGGCCACAACCATCACATAATAATTTCAATTCCTAACATATATTTAAAAACATGTGAACTTGGTCAACATTCCATTAATATCAATAATTTCATATATTAAAATAAATATAAAAAAAATAATAATGCATTCCTAAGTCAATCATGTTATATACCTTCTAGATAAATACGATGGATAACATCTTTATTTTATAGCATAATATAAAAAAAAGATGTTTACATGGATGAAATTATGTTAAATATATATATATAAAATTTATTGAAGAAAGTTGGGTCATTACCTTGAAATCACTTATTTAAAATATGATGATTTCAGAAATATAATATGAAATATATTCATTGAAAATGTACTTTCATACTTTTGAATAAATGTTTAAATAATTGATTGTTCATAGTTAATGGAAATTCTATTCTAATTGTATATGTTAAAAAAATTATTCCTTTTACATTTTATGAAAAAAAAAATCAATTTAAATTCATATGGAAATTAAAAGAATATTCCTTTTAAAAAAATCATGTAAATTAAAACTTGGTGTATAATATCATTAAAAAATAATATATTTATATTAAAACAATTCATTAAAATATTTTAATGAAAATATGGTCATGTAAGAAAATGATTCCTAACTAAGTCAAAAACAATGTCTATCTTCCCTAAAAACATTATTTTGATATCATTAGTATATAATGATATGAAAATGAAAGGTAATTTTTTTATTTATATAAATACCTAGAGTAGACAAAAATATATTCTATAAATATATATTGAGTAAATAATTACCCAAGAGGGGTCTATGGTGCCGCACTCTCTTTGTCGCCCGCTCTTTGCAAATTTTGGTTTCATGCACCGTAATCTCCAGGGAATGTGCTTCCCTTTCTTAGGGTTTGATCTTGTTCAATCCATAAATCCACATCGGGCATTAATAGATCATCTTATGAGGTGGTTTGTTCTCAAATATTCATTGATGACATATCCCTTTCTTTAATTGCCTTGATTTGTTCATTGATGTCATCGTCAGCTTCCTGTGGGACCTTTCCACCTTTTCAAAATCCCTGATCTGAGCTCTATCGACATGATTCAATGCCCTAGTATGGGTTCACATGTGTCAGTTGTTCATCTGGTAGTGTTTGTTCAACATGAGGTGGAGGTTCTCAGTTCCAGGTGTCTATTGATTCCTCTCTCATGATTGGTGGTTTTCAGGGGTCTGATTATAGTGTTTTTGGATGGCTGATAGTGCCTTAGAGTTGTCTTCAGTGTTTTAGTCTGCATGAAAGTGTAAGAAGTATGTTTTTTGTGGATCTCTAATTATGGTTCAGGGGAACTAATTTCTTCTTTTGTGTCTTGGATGCATTTTATCGGTGGCTTGGCTGATATTCTTGATGGTATTACCTTCAAATAATACTTGATTGGTTGTTGAATGCAGTTCTTACTCTGCTTTGGCTGACATGGATAATGGAACTCTAGTGGTGTGTCTCTGTTGTGTTTCCTTGGATCTGAATATCTATTAGGGATCATAAATCATGTTGGTAATTGGCCTTCGTCTCTTTTCATTTGGTAGGCATGTTTTGTTCTTGTAGAAGGTGTCGGGTGCGTGACATCAAAAGAGGTATGGGTGTGTTGAAACCCATCAATCAGCCTCTTTTCCTCACATGATGGATGGATGTTTACCTTGAATAATTTCTTCATGGATTTTTTGTCTGATTTTGCGATGCATTTGGTCGACAGTGTAGTGAGCCCCTCGATTGCACCATTAGTTGGGTGGCTCGATAGAGAGATAGGTGGTATGGAATCTTTCATCCTGTCCTCTTCCAACAATTCAATGTGGGATGAAGGAGTGAATTGTTGTTATTGGGACTCCATCATGGAAAAATTAATGGAATGGGGGAAGAACATCATCATTTAATGAAATATCTATTGAATTATTAGATAGGGGGATTCCAGTACTTTTGATATGTTCTTGTTATGACTTTTGATTCTTATTTTACAATTGGGTCCATATAAGGCCCCTATACCAGGTTTGTTTTGAATCATTCATATGGTCCTTGTAATGTGTTCCACCTTTTCATTGTTTTCAAAAAGAGTTTTATTTTATTTATGTTCAATAAAGGGGGATTTTCCCACATCTATTTTAGAAAATAAATAAATAAATACCCATGTAGATATATAAACATAAACAATCAATAATAATGATGATATTCTGATAAAAACCCTTACCTAAAGTTTGAAATATTGTGTATGTGTTAAAAGATCCTATATAAAAAATATGTATTCATTATACATCTATTTTATTAAAAAATTAATATATATCAACCCATTTATAATATACTTATAACCCCTTATCAATCATTTACTAAAATTCCTAATTAACATCATTTTTTTGTGTGATAATTACTTCACTTTTCATGTAAGTTTTGGTTTGGAAGATTTGGTCCTATAATTTAATCGTGTTTGCATCATAAATTTTTTTTAATAATTAAATAAATATAAAATTTATTTATAATATATAAATATATAATAATACATAAAATTTAGACATAGAAGCATTAATTACACCATTGATGGAGACGGTTGGTCGTACTTAGAAATAATGTATATTTTCACTATTCAACTGATGGAATGAAATAAATTTAAAAAAAAAATTAATTTTAATAAAGCATTTTTACTTCATATATATCATAAATATTTATTATTAATATCCTTTTATGATCTATGTAATGATGAATTGAAAAATGAATCATATCACTTCATAATGGTGGTAGTCTAGACATTTTCCCGAGTGACCCAATCATTATAAATTTGATAAAAAAGAGGGTTGATAATATTGGTTGAAAAATAATAATAAAAATTAGGTATATTTAGTATAATTATTTTATAACATGATGATAAGTAATCCATATTTTGATAAGGTAAATAAATATGTAAAGGAAATTGATCGTTTAATGAGATTAACTTTTCTTTATAAAAAACTCATATTCAACACCTCTTAAGGATCAAGTGAATGTATTAGGGGAATAAAAAAATATAACATTGATATGGATGTTTGAATGGTATTTTTGAAGGGTTTTGTTGAGATATATGGGTCATTGTTTCATGAATAAAAGAGATAAGGGTTCCCTTTTATAAGGAGGGGAAATAATACTCTTATAAATACTAGAATAATTATAATATAAAATAGAATTCTCAATAAAAATGGATCCCAGGTTCTAGAGATTCAAATATACTGTGGATAAGGTTGAAAATCATCTGGAAATGAAATATAGAGTGGTTTTGGTCTAATTTTAATCCTTATCATTTTGTTTAACCCCTTGGTTCACTAATTTTGTTCTTAATCGTGTAATGCAATGTAAATATTAAATAGGTATAATTTTAATTATAAGTTATAAATTTGACAAAAAATGATCAATGAATTATACATAGACCATTTATCATCATAATTGTATAATTTCATCATTTTTATTATTTTTAAATAATTTAATAATATATTTTTTCTTTAACTACTATTAATACGAGTTCAAGAACAATTCAATTATGTTGACTACAAAAAAAACATGAAAACAGTTTATTTTGAATAAAATCCTATGAAAGATCTCAAATATATTGTTTTTAGATAAAAAAATTTCTAATCATAATAATAAACTAAAAATGAATTAAATTTAATGTTTTCAATATTATTTATTTTATTTATCTGTTAAATGTAAAATATTTATTTCAGGGTTGCATAATAATTTGATGTAATTATTTACTAACTAAAAAATATATATAAATTAACATGATAAAAAATAATTTATCATTCAAATTTAAATTTAAAATCTATCATATAAAATTATTATCAATATGAAAAATGATTAGAGATATTAAATTCAAGGTATAGACAATTTGTATTTAATCTTTCCTTTAATTAATATAAATTCCATAATCAATGAAGAATATAACAAAGTTTCCATATATTGTAAAACATGAAGGAAATAGATGAACTACTAAAATAAAATAGTGCAAAATAATTTTTTGGGATTATTTTTCAACCTTATATCATAGTTTAACAATATTTTAACCATTTTACCCTCAATGTAGTGAGAAATGTTCACCATGTTCATTATTCATAATGACCAAAATTAAAAGGGTCCTAATTACCAAATTTAATCCAATTAATTCAAAATATCTTATAATTTTTTCAACATTCATTCTTGAGAAGTGGAATAATTAAAATTTTAATATAAATACCTAAAACTCAATGAAAATCTTTTTGAAAAATGTTTTTAGTCATAAAATGGATTTCTCTTACACTATTTTTAGTAAAAAGATTAGATGGATTTTAAAATATTTAATTGAATATTTAATAAATATATTTCATTATAATTATTCAGGAAAAGTGATTAATTTAATTTATTAAGATAACAACACATGGAAAACATAAAAAGGTTTTTTTGATATATGTTTTTATAACATTCAAAGGCGTCTTATTTTCATTTATAAAGAATTGATTACCAATGAATTAATTTTATACATATTCAAAATATAATTTTTTCCATAATTCAATTTTTCATATTTATACACATCAATCTAATGGATATGTAATATTTATCACAATCAATAATAATACAGTAGTTTATCATGGTTCATTTGAACACAGTGTTGCATGTAGTGAATGATGAGTGAAATTATTTATGGATAAGTAAATCAAAAAAATTAAGGGTGTCACATTCTACCACCATTTAAATTATTTTGTTACTTTAGATTCTATATCTCTAATACAATCAACATTGTATAATTATGCATGATCACATCCTAAGGTTCTCACACAGCTTCCCCAAATTTATGGATCTTCCACAAAACATTGACCAAGTTGGTGGAACTGTTTTGATGAAAATTGTCTCTATAATAAAAAAATATTGGTTTAATGTTCCTTATAATAGAGATCAAGATTTATGGATGTTCCCTATGGTTTTAGTACATGAGAAAGATGAGATATATACTTATTCATGATAGATACATGGAACACATCAAGATCTTGATAGAGAATCATTAGAAGTTCTCAATGATAATCTATCATCAAAATATGATCTAGAATAGGAATGTCTATGGGTCGAGTCGGGTCATGTTAGGGACGTTTCGAGATGCGACCCGTCTAAAAAATGTCGGGTCATGTTGCCCTATGAATGGGCGAACGACCCAACCCAACACAACCAGATGTGGGTCAGGCCAGTTCGGGTCGGGTTCTATGTGTAATCCTGAACCAACCCGACCCAAACTCCGACCCAACCCGACCTAACCCAATGGACCTGGACCTTTCTCCCCAGACACCATCACCCCTCCCAGACCACACCCCTCCTCTTCCCCTCCCAACTGCACTAGCCCCTTCCCCCTGGACTAGACCCCCATTCCACGACCCCCTACCCTCTACAAAAACCCCTTGCACCCTTCATGCACCAGCCCCTCCCCCTCCCCACTGAACTACACCCCATGAAGCCCCCTATCCGCACTAAAACATCAGCCCCACTACTAGCCCCTCCCCCTCCTCCCCTGACCTGCTGCACCAGCCCCCCTGCCCTGCACAGCCCCTCCCCATACCCCATACTTCACTAGCCCCTCCACCTCCCCCTACCCTTTCACCTAACCGTCCCACTACCCTACACCTTCCCATACCCCTCCCCCCTCCCCCACCATCCCCTACCCCCTTTCATTTCTACATCATCCCCCAAAATCCAACCCCACACCCGGACCACCCCTCCCCCTCCCCACTACACCAGCCCCTGACCCCTGGACTCTGATCCCCCACCATCCCCCCTACACTATTCCCCAAATGCACCCCCCGACCCTACCCCCTATACTAACCCTCACCTCCCCCCAACATTGCACACCCACCATCCCCCTATCCCACATGTTGCAGCAGCCCTCCCCCTCCCGCTCCCCTGCAAGCCCCCCAGCCCTACACAACCCCTCCCTCTCCTCCCTACACCAGCCCCTCTCCACCCCCTACCCATGCTTGCACCAACCTCTCCCTCACACCACCAGCCGCTCCCCCTGCCATACACCAACACATCCCCCTCCCTCCACCAGCCCCCAACCCCCCAACACTACTGTACCTGCCCCCCAGACCCAGCCCCCACACAGACCACCCACATTCTCCTCCCCACTTGCTCCAGTACCTACCACCATGAGTAGGATCCCCTCCCCCAGCAGACCCCTACCATCTTCACTAAAACCCCCATGCCCCCTGCAGTAGTCCCACCCCCTCCACCCAAAACTGCACGCCCACCCAGCACTGCACCCCCCTATACTAGACACACCGCCTAGCCTCTGCACCATCCCTGGTCTCTCGCCCACCCAACCAACCCTCCCAATGACCTGCACTAGCCCACCCCCTCCCCCAATTATCCCCTACACCCTACCCTGCTACAATATCCACCCAGACCCAACCACCCCCACCCATACCACTCCCTCCCCTCCCCACTGGCACCAGCCCCAGCCCCTAGAATAGGCTCCACCCCTCGACCAAACCCCTACCCTCTGCTCCATCACCCCACCTGTACTAGCCCCTCCCCTCCACAAAACACTACACCCCCACCCCAGCACAACACCCCCTGCACTGTCCCAAATCCCTACCCTCTTCTCCAACACCCCCAACCCCCCTACGCTACACCCCCATTATCCCCTTATCCCCTATGTTGAACCAGACCCTCCCCTCCCCTCCCCTACAACCCTAGCTCCCCTGCCATGAACAAACCCTCCCTCTCCCCCTACACCAGCCCCTCTCCCTCCTTCTATGATCTTTCATGGAATAGCCTCTCCCCCACCAGTCCCTCCTTGTGCCCTCCACTAGCCCATCCCCCTACCCCCACCCGCCCCTACCCCCCTTTCGTGCTACACCATCCCATTCGACTCAGCCCCCACCCCCTCCCCACATGCACCAGCCAACCCCTACCACCCAGACTAGCCCCCCAGCCCCCAACCCTCTGCACACTGGACCCGACCTCCCGCACCTCCACCCATTCCCCAGACCACTAGACCCAACACTGGACACAAAAATCTTTATTTACATCAAAATTATTACATATAGTAACACACACATATATTAGAAAAAAATAACATCTAATTATGCCAAAATTCAAATAAGGAATGTTTCAAATCAGGATTCAGAAGTTCATAGATATTCATAAAATATGTATGATTCTATGTATTATAGGTAATAAAACCTGTAAATAGAAGAAATTAGCCAGCATCCATCCAAGCCTTTTAGAGCAGAGACTCCACCCTTTTTCACCCAATATAAGTTCAATGTTTTTGATAATTTAAGAAGAAAAAAAGATGTTAATTAAATGTATAATATAAGAATGAGTGTTTAGTTTGGCCTGATCAATTATACAAGACTAAAAAAATTAATAATGAATAATCCAATGCTAAGAACAATGAAAAACATGTTGTTAAAGTTCGTGAGGAGTCATCCACAAAATATTCCTTGAAAACTATGATAGATTAAATAACCTCACATGAGGAATCAATTCATGGGAATAAAATATATATTATTTCAGGGTGATTTATGTATGTGATGACAATATTATGAAAATAATTTGTAAATTAATCATAAATTTATACCTTACTGAAGAGTGCTACATCCATCATCCTTGCCTCTTATACTTTAGACAGGGAAACTATGGTAATGAATTGTGGTGGTGGATGATGAAATATCATGAAAAAACACAACAAAAGAACTAGCATTGTCCACGGTAGAAATATTAATCCTTTCAATCCCGCATTGTCTCAACGTTAGTTCTAATACTTGTCCAATTATATTCCCTTTATGATATGCAACAAGACAAAACCAGATGATTTTTTTATTTGTGATTCAATTATCATTAATAAAATGTGCAGTCACATTCATATAATTCAATTTCTGAAATGAAGTCCATGTGTCGTTGGTAAGGCATACCATGTGCGAGAACACAAAAACATAGAATTCAATTTTTATTTCTCAGCCAAATATAATTTTATGAAAACCCAAGAAATTGTTTGTCTAGATGGTACATGAATTGAGGCTGAATAACATCTATAATTTCTCTAAAACATTGATTCAAAAATTATTTAAATGAATGATTATCCTTTTAGTTAGAGCTATTCTGCAATATTCTTGGCCAAAATGAGATACTGAAATTTTAACCATCCCATCAACCTCATCTTCACGCTTCTTTGTAAGACCATGAGTGGATTGACTTTTGTTGATATTTTTTGGTGGTTTTTTGTGGCACCTTATCAAATGCCTATTAAAATTACCAGTTCCATGTTGGCCAGATGTGCACGCATAACCATTTCCACAATAATTATAAAAAAACCTTCATTTTTTCTTATTTAAATGATCCCCGGCTTCAGATATTTTGGATCCAAGAGGTTGATGAATTTTAACCTTCTTATTAGAAGGAGACATCTTACCCTCCCTTTATTCAACAAGTATGCAAATACCCCCTCCTATTTCCATTGAATTTGTAGTTAGTGTAGATGACATCTAACTTTGGGTTCCTGTGCCAACTAGAAGAGTAGAAAAACTAATTTTATCACCTTCTATGAATTGCTAGTTGTTGTCAGCTTTGGTACACACACCCCTGGGAGAATGAGGAGAATAAATTTTAAAACCAATTTATAATTTTGAAATTACAAAAATACAAAGATAATCAACGATAAAATTCTTATGAACCAATTTCATTAAATGATAATAAGGTTCATCATACAATGAGACCAACATGATCACAATACTACTAGGCTACCATCAGTAAAAAAGGTAACCCCAAAACACCACTATCGATGGAAAAATGAATCCCAAAGGAATAAATGAAACCAATGATAGTCATGCCTCATATGAAATTGGTGGATTCTCAACCAACACATACTAAAATTACAAAAAAAAACACACATCAACAAACTGGAATTGGGCCGAATGAAGTGAATTTGTGATTGAACCAAAATTTTAGTGGTGATAAATTGAAAAGGCAATTGTGACTAAACCCAAACATGATTCTTGTAGAGGTTGTTGAACTAGGTAGCAGTCCATCTGTAACTAAACCAAATTTTACAGCAGAAAAACAAAATTTAACACTCATAAATGAAAACATAATTTTAAAAAAATGTTAAAAAAATCAATCACATACCAGAAATTACTACCATGCTAGACCCACGCACAAGCGCAACAAAAGACAAAAGGATAGGTGTTGACCCGAGCCAAGCCAAGGGATTTCTTTTCTCCCCAATCAAGAACCTGATTTCTTGGAACATGTCTTTAAGGGGAGGAGGAAAGTGAATAGACATATTTTTTTGGAGGGTTTGGAGTTGGAAAAGGAGATAAATGGTGAGAGGAGGATGGAAGTAGGGTTTCTCATAGGGGAGGAGAAGAGGGAACATAAGGCATGAGGGGTTGTGGAAGCTTATGGAAGTAGGAGGATGGGGGAAAGGGGATTCTGTGGCCTCACATGTCATCGATCTCAATGGAAGTGAAGGAAGGGTTTAGGGTAGGGTTACTTCACTTCAAGAGGGAAGGGATGGGTCACGTGGGAGTGAGGTCGACATGAGCGCGACTCAGTCAAGTGAGCGAGGAGGGAGGATTGGATTTAAGGGGTTTTTTGGTTGTTGGCATCCATCTGGTCACGGGTCGGGTTAGGTCTAAATGAATCAAACCCGAGACCAGAACCAACCAATATATGGGTTGACTCATTATGAACCTGACCTGAGATTTTTTTCTGTGAAACCCGCCCCGACCTGACCAAACCTAGTCGGGTCCGGCCGAACCCATCAGGCTGAGTCTGTTTTGGACACCCCTAATCTAGAATCACTATAAGAACCATATTCCTAAGGATAATTTCACAATTATATTCCATTATCATTACCTTATTCAATAGTGAAATTCCTAGAAATATGTTCTCAATAATGTTATACTCTAAAACTCCTTAGTGACTGTGGGCATAATTGTTTTTTTCAATTCTTAACGACCAATTTATGATGTTGAATGGATATAAATATCCTTATCATTTATTCATCTATATCAGATACTAATTTCTTTATTTCTAAAACATCTTTATAACATGTTGGATTCCAATACATCCTTTCATAATGTGGATAATATGGGGAAAACGAAATACTGAAGTGAACGTTATTTTAATAAGAAATTCCACCAAAGGAACTTGTTGATCACACCCAGATTTGAATTCCATTGATAAATCACTCAACATGTATTATTGAGTTTAAATGGTACCCTTATTCTGAAAATTTCTCTTTGGATAATAAAAATCATTGAAAGTAAACATTGTAAATAGACATTGTTAAAGGATTCCCCATAGAATCGATGTAAAGCTCAAATTGTGAATAAAAACAATACGTTGTGGTACTCCATTCATACTTAAAGCACACTTAACATATATTTTAGAGAGTGAATCAATGTAGAAATATTATTTTTTAGTAATGGATTTTTTTGAATTGGATTTTTATCAACTACAAACCAAATAGAATTATGGCCCTTAGAAATTTAGGGGATTCTGACACATAATCTGTAATGTTTATTTTTGATATCAAATATTGTATAAGTAATGGATGTAACAACCCCTTAGAATTAAGTTTTTCATCCATTAAGTTTTAACACACTTAAAAATGAGATACAAACTATTAAATATCCCCTTATATATTACCCCACCAGAAATACTCTTTCAAATTACTATACATCTTTATACTTCCAGGATGAATAGATAATAATGAACTCTGATAATGACCTAATAGTTCCTTCTTCAATTATGGTATTGATGGAAAACATACTAATATTATAAAAATTATCTTTCTAACATGATCATGGTAAATATCATGAACATTACTCACCTTCTTCTATAATTCCCCATATTCATACTACGACATTTTAATCCATTAATGGATGGATGGTTGAGAATTAATCTGAGAAAGATATATCATGTCTAATTTCATGTTTGTTTGATTTTCCATATTTTATAAATTTATAAATTATGATATCTTTATATTTTCATAATGGATAAAGTAGCACAGTCTTTCTTACTCACAGAATCAGGCACCTTATTTTCATTCATTGGGTGGTAATGTATTTAGTAATCATAATATATGATATACACACACAATATTCTTTATCACATATTCAAATCATTCTAGGTAAATATAAAAATTAAGATTTTATTATCGTTTGATATATCACACTATTCACCATAGTTATAATGATTTCATATCCTCAATTGAAATATATGGTTCGATATTTTATTATCAATATATATACTAACCCATTCACCATACAGTTAATGCCTCAGTATTGTCAATTCAAAAATTACCATTTCCAACTCCAAATCATGATTTGGATAATATTTCTCCAAAAAATTTAATTTGTTAGATTCTTGTGATATTACCATGTAAATATCCCTGAGGATTCAAACCATTCTATTATTCTATACATTAGTATAGATAATAAAGCCTTATTTATTTTATGGTAGTTTGATCCGAAGTACACTAGCCAAACACATTTTATGTTTTTTTAAAACATAGTTCACATTCACTTGTAATTAGGAACATAACCCCATTCAATGTCAAAATAGAAATTGAACTGAATAGAATTGATAAATCTCTTAAAAAGATTATTTTTAACCATTTAACTGAATAAAACTATGAATTCTGGTTATCAGGGCCAGTCAAGGACATTGCTATATAACTTTTATATTTGAATTATCCACATATATACCCTCAATTTGGACTATGTGACCTATTAATTTATGTTTCTAAATCCATAATTCAACATGATAAATTAATAATAAATTGTCTCTTTCCTCAGGGTCTTCAAAAACCTTATAAAACATTCTTTATTATCTTCCTTTCTCTCTGAATATATAAAAATATAAACTATTAATACTACCACCAAAAGATAATTGTAATATACGACACTATTCATTAAATATATGAAGATCAAAATATTATTAGTAAGACAAAAAGGATTTACTATAAATTCCTAATGACCATATCTCATACAAAAAATATCATGGGTATGTCCTCTATTTTTAACCTTGGATAATGGTATCTCGATGAAAAAAATCATGAAAAAATATATTTCTCCACGTAATTGAAAAATCAAATAATCGATAGGGTATATGATACTTTTTTTATTAGTAATATAATTATATTATTTGTAATAAATACAGTGGTTCATTGAACCATCATTATTCTTAACTAAATAAACATTTTCACCCCATGGAAAATTACCAGGATGAATGAATCACTTATATTTGTTCTCATGTAGTTTATTCATCAATTATATTATGTTAATATAGAAAATTCAATATTGAATATTTGAAATATGGTAATAACCAAGTATGTGTTTTATTGAAAAATTAACATCACTATTTTAGGGAATAATCATAGTGTCATTAATAAATATATCAAAAAATTCCAAAACAATACGTATATTTTATATGTTTATTTTCTCCCCATTCCTTTGAGTAAAATATCCCTAGTGAATAGGTAGAAAAATATATATTATTGATTTCATTTCAATTGGGTTTTCATGATGATCCTCCTTTGCCTCTTTATATCTTCTTATTTTTTCAGGGAATATATTTTCCTAAAATGATCCCTCAAAATCATTCAAATCCACAATATCAATTTCTTCCTCATCCTTAGTGCATAGAATTAATGACCAACATTGATCCAAAAATATAGTGAGATAATAAAATATCTTGAAAACCATATCCTTATCATCACATCCCAATATTGGAAAAATCATTTCTATGGAAATTGTCCACATTAGTATAAAAATATAAAACTTGTTTTATGAAATAAATAAGATAAACTATCTAAAATGTGTCACATACTCAAACATCCTCATTTACCCTATTATAGTTCCATTAACTAATGGTTTTATCCAACCTCTGCACTTGGATAAATAATTCCATAATGAAGGGGTTCTTGAAATCATCCCAAGTGAGAAACTCATGTATTTATTCTTAGAAAATAAAACTTGATCTTCTCTATGAAGTTATATGTATTCGAAATGCCATTAGATTCACCTAAAAATCTATTGGTGTTTCTTGGAGTTTGGTGACTCCAATTAATGTGCTCCATCTATCAATCAATATCATGAGGACCACCTATAACCTATATGGTTTTAAAATTATGAAAATATATCTCCCAAACATAGTTAACCATCAATATTCATCCCATATGGGAACCTACTCTTTCTATTCACACCATGTGGAAAATGCCAAGATGAAGAGGGAATGTTGCCTAAACCATCTATATATCCATTAGAGTGAAATATTCCACACCATCTAGAACGCACAAAGGTAGTACTAGCGATTCCCCTTCTTATGAATGTTCCCACCCTGGTCCCTTGGTTGTACCACATGATGTCAAAGAGGTTGAATTGTTTTAAATTTCATGATAGATACTCAATAACATTTTACCACTTTAAATATTCATAAATTTTTAGTAGTTAAGATGAAAATATATGAATAACACAACCCAGGGAATTAGACTATAGAGATACCCACAACCATAACGAAGAACCCCTGTGAACCTACAATAGGAGGATTCTCACATCAGTGTACAAGCACATTAGCCATAGTAATAATGGAAAGTTGGTAGACATGGCGAGATTAAATTTCCACCACAATCCATATTTTTTATTTTCTAATAACACTTTTAAGGGGTGAGTTTGAACCCTAACATAAGACCACTCGATTCAACCCATCCTATAAATAAAACATCATAGTCCAGGAAATAAAACATCACATCCCACAACTGCTTCATTAAAGAACCATGCCCCAAGATTTTCAAAATTCAAATTCAAATTCAAAGAAGGTTTCAAAACGGATTACGAAACATGTTCCGCTGAGCCACCCGATAAACCAACCCTCGAACAACTAACAACCATCATCACGTCACCAACATCACTCGTTAACACCAGCCACCATCAACAGCTTTTCGGAGCCAAACACAACCACGCCATCGACATTCAATTCATCGTCACACTCCACCTCTCAATGCCACCCATTTAAACTCACATCACAATGGCCCTTGAAAACCACCGCGAAGCTCCACCTGCGAGATAATGGTGGAATCTAGACCCAGAGTAGAGAAAAGAGATGGAAAACGAAGAGGAAGGGATCTAGAACTGTCAGAGACTGTAGAAGACCATCGAACCACCGAAAAACATCACTTTTCCATCATCGTCCATTTGTCACTGCAACAGATACAAAATCACTGAAACCATAAACACCAACCATCAGAACATTCCAAATGTAGACTATCATCATTGATGAGGATGAAAGACCAAATGCCTATAAAACCATACCGTCGAAAACCACATCACTATCGAGGGGGAACAACAGCGAAAAATCACAGGGCAATAAATCGAACAGATCATAAG
This sequence comes from Viscum album, assembly GCA_963277665.1. NCBI lineage: Eukaryota > Viridiplantae > Streptophyta > Magnoliopsida > Santalales > Viscaceae > Viscum > Viscum album. The sequence goes on along the minus strand of OY728123.1, from coordinate 1,037,206,840 downwards.
AGAAAAGAAAACTCCAATCCAACACCCAAGCAACCAAAGATCCATACTAGCACTCCACTGTCACCATCCCAAAAAGTCTAGTTCACCATCGTATTATACTAATATGGGGTCTTAGTACGATGGTAAAGGCTGAAAGGGCAGACGAGGAGGAATTAGGAAACTCAGGCCACACGGGGGAAAAGACAAATACTGAACCGGGGCGAGGGAAACATGAGAGAGCTGGATGCAAGGAGAAGAAGGAATGGTCTTCAAATCGCCATAGAGGGTGAATGAAGAGGGAAATACAAGGGAAAAACCCAAAGACGAATGATGAAGATGCACCCGAGAGAGGAAACGCGGGGAAGAAAATCCATAAAACCAAGTATGAAACAAAGAAAAACGAAATGAAGAACCTGCATGAGACAAAGTGGATCGATGACAGGGAACACCATGAGGATCCGCCGCCGTAAATAACCAAGGGAGAAACCCTAGAGAAGGGTCGAGGTGAGGGGACCAGGCGAGTGTGGGGCAATAATGGGATATTTAAGAAAACATAAAATATTTTATTGGTGTAAATTATTAAATTTAACCTATAAATCACCAGAAATAATGGATGTTACAAGTGAACATAAGTGAATATCCATGATTCTTGAACTCATGTGGTATTTTCAGTCATTCCAAGTGAAATATTCGAAAACCATAACAATATAATAACTCCCAAATACCACATGAAACTGTAATGAAAAAACCAATAACATTAATCCCACTTCCCCGAAAACATGTAGCTCCACAACACATGTGCTTGATAAGATCATTTTAGCTCTCCTACCTGAGTCCCATAATCATATATCTATTTTTAAAAGCCCCAAACAAAAAAATTAATAAAAATAAAAATTGATCTTATTCCATTTTTAATTTCCCAACATAAATCAACTAATTTGGGATAGGGTTCCACAAGACCACATATTAACCTCCCCATGAACAAGAGGTTTCTGGCATGTTGTGAGGAATAAAATGATTCAGAAGGCGACTATACCCCCTATATTAGGTGTATATTGGAATAACTCATATCAGAGAATAATTAAGGATGAAAAAACATCAATAATCAAAAGAATCATACAATAAATTATAAGCACTAATATCATCACAACATTCAATATCAATATTACATACACAACCCAAGTCCCAGGTCAGTCAAAAAAGGATCCCAATCTATAGAGGATCAATGTACTGATGAAATAAAAGAATAAAAAAATACAATTCATTGTAAATGGTTTTGGGGAATGTTATGACATTATCTCAATCCAACATGCTCAACCTACTCATCTTCCAAATGCAGGTTCCTATACTTTAAATGGTTCCATGAACATGAAGTCTGCAAATTCATCAAGATTCCCATGTATGGATTGAAATTAATATCATTAGGAAACCACCAATTATACTTAAGAATAAATGTAATAATTTTATAAACATGGATTAATTAATAGAAAATAAATAGATATTTGAAAAAACAACCCACAAGGTCATTGCATGCTATCCTAGATGTGAAAAATGTGACACTATTATAATCAGATCATTATTAGAAATGTTTTACTTTAAAAGAACATAAGATCCAAACATCACACATATTGCATGCCTATGTATATATATCAATATCAATGTCCTCTTAACCCATCATATGGATTCCTAAGAGGTCATCATATAGACAGAACGATCTCGGGGATGATTCACATGTCTAAGATCCTAAAAAATTCTAGAGATGTATTGATCTTGTTTAAATGTTCTATTTTTTCATGTATTGAGTATATATTGTTTATGATTTATCTATGGTTCTTTTGGGTAAAATATTGATATTTTGTAGGGGTCGTGGGAATTTCAATATTAGCGTCTGATTTCCCCAAACTATGTTCCCTCTCGTAGAAAACCATGATACCCAAGGTGGATGGGGATTGCACGGTTATATAATAGTTTGGAAATATTTTTTCCCTCTTAATAGTAATGATGTGTCCCCCATGGAGGAAACCAATATTTAGGGATAATTTTTGGCATTGTATAGGAAACCATGCATGTGGAAAAATAATTCCACAAAAATTAGATTGAAAATTTACAAACCCCTTGATGTACACCAAATGTCAACCCAACTCTAAACCCACTCATTCTAATCAATTTTGTAGGATTTTGAATAAATTCATGTGGCTCTCGAACACTGTTCTTGATGAATCTTAGGCTGGATTGACGAATTGGAACCACACGTGGTATGAGACTTCTTATTGAGGAGAATTAATTATATATTGTCTCCCTTTATTGATAAAAATGCGTTTGTTTTTTTATGACCGTGATTGATATTGAACTAGGATTGAAGGATCATCATTCAATTGATATTGGAGATAGGTTTTTGGTTCTATATCTTGATCATTGTTCTGATCATGGTTGTTCTACCTCCAATTGGGGATTTGAATTTGCTAGTGTTCATCATCAATATTTATGTTAGTGGTCCAAATAAAAATTATGTAGTCTTTAATTCCAATTTCATGTATGTATTTTGGAATTTTAGTGGTAATGTTTTAAAATTTAATCTATAATTGAATACATTAATTGATTAATTAATGTTTTTGGAATAATTGAATTGATTAATTGAGTTTCAAGGTAAATTTGAGTTGAATTGATCTTGGGAAAATTAATTTGGGTAATTGTGTTTATGAAATAGGTCTTATTGAATTAATTAATTAGTTATTTAATGGATGGAATGATGAGATTGTGGAATTGTTGGTAAATTCAGAATGCGTAATTTGTCAAATAATGTAATTAAGAATTAATTGGAAAAGGAGTTTCTTAGATAGTTGTCTTGATCATAATGGGTTGATGGATTATATGATTAGAATATTTCAAAATGATTTAATGGTTATTTGATAATATTATACTACGTCATTAATGTATTGAACGATGTTTTTTAATAGCTCAAATGGTATATTAATGGACTTGAAATGTGATAAGAGGGTTTTTATTTGTTATCTATGATTTATGTTATATATATCATATATGTGTGACTGCTTAATGGGTGTGGGACATAGACAGGAACACCAAATACCTGTATGTGAATTGGGGTTTGGGATTGGGGCTGAGGGTCTTATTATCCATATTTATTTGTTATTTAATGGAAAAGGGAATATGGATCCAAATACAAAATTCTTATAGAAAAAATGGTATAGGTATTGTGGATCCAAATAACCACTAAGCGATGAGGTGTGTGATAGGGATAGATACTCCAAATGCTCCTGAGGTGTTAGACATGACAATGAAATCACATAAGATTGGAATCAGACTATGGTTCCATGTGGCCATGTTATAAATTATTATAGAATGAATAATGAAATCCCAAGTGTTATATTTAATTGTGAATTGAATATATCATATGGTTCAGACTCCAACTTGAGATGAGGAGAGTAATGATTGTATGGGTGTCCTCAAGAACCTTGGGGATTTCTGTGGTTATTTAAAGAGTAATGACAAGTGATAACTATTTTATTCATGTCTTGTGATTCGTTATTTATAATACTTGGGACACACTTATTGATGGATATTGTTTTAGAAAATCGTGGCGGTGGCCTACTATGTGGTACTCACACAATTCTTGGGATGCCTCATATATACATGAATATAATTTATTTTTATTGGAAATGATTAAGGAAAGATCCCGATGTTAGATGAAATTTTTGGGATGGAGCAGGGATGAAACAATTATAAATAGTATATAGACCCTACTGGGAGTAACAACATATTTTTATTACGGTTTCTAAATTGAAACTAGACATTTATTTGGAAGGACATATCTACTATTTGTGTTTGTACATTGTATTAACATTTTGGTTGTCATGTGGTACTGGTGTTGTTTGGTGGTTAGTTATATCATTGGGTTATTGTTTTTTTACATTCACTATTGAGATACTTTGAAAAAGATGGTATAGTCACCCCATGTTGATATATTAGACCCTAGATACAAAACAAAAGACTCTTGCATATGTGGATGCACACTTTAGGTCTTGTGTCCAAATGTCATGGGAATCAATATATGGACCCTGGGTCATGAGATTACAAAGTGGAATAAAAGTATTATTCTTGTTACATTATTTTGTATTACTATTTTGGAATGATAGACATGAGAATAAGATGAGTTGGGCCTTGTACATTTTATCATGTGTGGGAGTATTTATTCCATGTATGGTGGACAACCCATGTACCAAGGGTGGGATTGATGTTATTTGTTTTTCTATTACAGCTAGATGTTACTTCACCTTGGGTGATGCACATGTTTTGTGATATGATCTCTATTGATGAATATTTCTGAAATTTGATTGGTGGACTAGTACGCCACAATAGTTGACTATGTATGAATCATTCAATGTACCCTGGAATTATTATGACATGCATCATTTTTATTACTACATGGGAAAATGGGTTTTGGGGATTATTTTTATATTGAAACGTTTTTAATTTCATGTGTAATTAAAATGAAAAGGGTTCCTAATATTAATTGGTTGTTTTTAAATATCTCAAAAACATAATAAATATATACCTATTGAGAATCATTAATAATTAGAATTATTTTTCCCTTTTTAAATATGAACAGTATATAACATGGTTATGGATAGTGTTAGTTCCTTGGTTTTGACCATGTGGTGGGAAAATTGGGATGAATTTTTGTGGATTTATATAAATCCCTATTATTAACACTGTTAATATAGTGATAAGTATCCAACGATCTATGTTCCGTATTGTAGATATATGCCTCCATTATTACACTTTTTGAGAGGATGAAATGAGGATGTAATAGGAAATGATCCTTCAATAGTTGATCCTGAGGTACCAATAATATCGAGTGAAGAAGGTGAAAATCAGTTCCATGAGAACATTTCATAGTTCATGCAGTTTAGGGTGAGAGACAAAGAGCAGGTCGTGAAGAGTATGTCTGACTTGAAATATGTTTTTTTTCTAAACCCTCTTTCTTTCACCAAATAGGGTAGACCCAAGCCGGAAAAATTTAGGATTGTGTCCATGTATACTATAATTGATCATTTAGAAACTTCTGTTGAGAAGAGAGTCATGTTGGATACTTATATTTTATAAGGATCGATGAATAAATGGGGAGATGATTTAGATCATACTAGGAATGAAGATGGTTTTATATCAATATAATATATAGAGAAGTTCCTCATGCACATTTATCTGGAGAATCTAAGACAAGAGAGTGATGTTAAGTTCATGTGGTTGAATCAAGGGGGTATTCCTTTGAAGGACTATGATGGTCAATTTATTGACATCTGGTTCTTAGCTCTGGTTCATGTTGGGGATGAGAAAACTATAGCCATATGTTTCTAGGATGAGCATAAATTTGATATTGAGTTCCAGGTAAATATAATCTAGTATAAAATGTTTTCAGAAGTGGTGGATTGAGATCTATTATGTGAGGGAACCTGAAAGAAGCATCAAGTAAAGGATATGTGGTTTCTTCTTGGTTATCTATAGTGCATATTCTAAGGTTAGGAAGTGTATATATAAGAATGTTGACTTGAAAATAGGAAATAAGGATATCCATGTAGAATTATATGTTATATAGGATCATTCATGAGTTCTTTACCACATGCTTAGTCGAGATTCCCACATTCATTGGCATTGTCCTCAACCCCCGGTATAGTGACATGCTTTTGGAAGGATGTGACATCTATAGTGGTTCTACAGGAACTCATGATATATGGGAAATGATGGTGTAGCTAGGAAAAATTAGAGAGTGGGAAAAGGATCTTTTACACTATATAAGTTTGGTATCTAGAGATCTAATGTTTAGGATGGTATAGCTAGGGTATGTGGTGTTTCTTGGAAATGTCACCAGTATTAGCATATTTGTGTAGCTTAGGGGACTCAGACTACATCATCTGGAAGAGGGGCCGAAAAATTACATACCATTCACCCTACAATAGATGATAGCAAGGCCATACTATTATTAGTTAGTGGTTCTATTCTTATAGAATATATGATATATATATATCTATATTTTTTCTATATCCTCTAATTCTTTTATATCTATATAACATGTTAATGTGTAGATATTGACATTGGAGTTTGTGACTGGGGTTTTCATGATCAAATAATCATTGGTATTACGATTGATAAACATCTATTTTTGCAAGGGGTGTTCACTCAATTTTGGGGAGTATCATTTTATTTGGGATATTTTTATACTATATATATCATGATTTGACCTAATTATGGTCAAGGAATTTTTAGTGTTTTATCGCAACCACTTGGATTATTACAAAGGGATATTGAATTATACATATCTTGATTGAGACCGTTTAATAATCCATGGGCATTGGGATATCAAGGTGTGTAATATAAGGCCATTTCATCTACAACTGGGGGATCACGCCATCCAGGTTGCAGGTCTTCTCTGGGATGATTAGGAAAAAATCATGATATATTTATAGATGTCGTGGATAGGTTCTAGGATCCATTTTCTGAGTACATCTCAAAAATATGAGTTGAGAGAGATGTGGAGTTTATGATTGATATCTTTCCTAGAGCTGAGTGAGTTTGTTTTCCACCTTAAAAAATGTCACCAATAGAGCTTCAAGGGCTTAAGACTCAACATGATGAGTGGATGTATAAGGGGATTATCTATTTGAGTATGTAACCTTGGTGTTTTATTTTCATGATTGAAAAGAAGGGTATTGAGATTTTACTCTTAATGCTGATTACTGAAAGAAGAACCAGATGACTATGAAGAATCAATATCTTTTTTTTTTCATATCAACATTCTTTTTAAGATGTTAAGGGGATTTTTTATATTCTATATGATTAACATGACATTAGGGTATCATCAGTTGAGATATAACCCTTTTGATATACCAAGGACTTATATTAGAAGCAGGTATGGCCATTATGTGTTATATTTTAGCCCGTTCAGGAAGAATAATGCACTATAAGTGTTTATGTCCTTGATGAAAAAAATCATCCAACCATACCTTTATTAGTTTTTGTATGAAAACATGGTGTACTTCTAGACTCATGATGAATATTCCTAACAACTTGACATCATCTTAAGTATATTGTGAGAGCATCTGATATACAATAAGATAACCGTGTGTCAATTTTTTTTTGATCTGGTACACTTATTAGGTCACACAATCATAGGGGAAGGACTATCAGTTTACCTAGAGAATGTTTGGATGCAGTTTCATGGGATATTCCTAAAAACATTTATATATCCTTTTCTTTCAAGTGTTAATAGAATATCTGGATGTTTATCCAGGATATTTTACATTTGGTTATGCCACTTTTTCACTTTACCAAGAAGGGTATAATGTGTTAATGGTACGGATCATGTGTTAATGCTTTTAAGGAGTTGATTAATAGTTTGAATAAGAAATCAATCTCGATCCTACCAGATTCGAGTGAAGAGTATATGGTATTTTTTAAAATTTTCCGATCAGGATTTGTGTAGTTTTGATGATGGTTGATCATGTTCTCGAACTTGGGTAATGGATGTTGATGCCACAGGAATGGAACTACCCTACAAATGAACTCGTGTACTTAGAATTAATTTATGATTTAATGTGTTGGTGGAAATATCTATTAGGATAAAATTTTAATGTCTATTCCAATCACAAGAGCCTGAATTAAATATTTTGTAAATGAGATATGAATATATTGTAGCATATATGTATTGAATATATGAAATCAATTGTTTTTGAGCTTGCATATACTCTTGGGAAGTGATGTAGTGTTTTTGACACTCAAATAAGAAAAAAACTTAATCAAAATGTATTGAATTCTAGTCATGAGTTGAAGATGATAAAATTTCTATCTAAAATTCATGTTGTATCTCAAGAGGTTTATGAATAAAAAAACTATTATATCATATTTAATGGATTATACACATTTATGCCAAATCAGGGAGAGGTGTAGGATGACCCCAAATTTATGACCTTGAGTGATGGAATTAAAAGTGGGGAGTCAACTCAAACTGGAACATAGATAAGGATGAGACCATATTTTTCATGAATCATCTTGTTGTGCCTATGAGTATGTGGTAAGATCAGATATATGAATTCGGTGCCTCAAAATGGGAGGTGTATCTAGGTTTGACCAAAATATGACATGTCCTATGGCGATAGTATTGGTTACTAAGCAATAAAAAAGAGATGGCAAGGTACATGACATGATAGTACAATTATTAAGAGGTGAACACATTGTATCAATGACATGTTGGTTTAATACAGCTACTCCCCTTTCTCAAGTTGATGTAGGATGATGTTAATGTGGACTTCATGTCCGATATTCTGAGGATTCCTTATAGGAATGTATCTATTTTAGGGGTTGTGGACATGATAAAAAGGTATCCTATTTCATTCCTATGAAGAGGAACTTATTAGTTGAATAGTTGTAATACTGGAATGTCAGAGAAACTTTCCATTATATGGGGTTACACTAGGTATAATTTCAAAACATGAATTTGGTTTTATTTATTTCTCTTGGAAAGGTTTGAATAAAGATCATGGTACATATTATTTTAAGAGTATGTAATTTCACCCACAGATATATTGGTAGTCAGAATGTACAATACACATGATTGAGTACATTCTTCGAGCATGTATTCTTTATTTTGGTGGGTCTTGGGAGAATCAATTGTATATCATTAAGTTAACTTATATCAATAAATATCTGGAAACTATATTGATGGAACAGAAAAATTCAATTTATTTTAGGCCATTCTGATCAACTATATTATACATCGAGGCTGGTGAGTCCATGTTTTTAGGATAAAGTATCATGTTGATGACACCCAAGAAGATTGTGTTGATTCAGAAGCATATGAAAATTGTTTAGAGTATGAAGAATTCATATTATTATAGACAGTGAAACCCCCTATAGTTTACAAAGGCTGATCAATTTTTTCTTCTGGTGTCACTAAATTTTGGTCATTGTTGGATTCAGAGACATAGAACGTTTCCACCCGGGTTTGTTAGAACATTTGAGGATCTGGAGAGGTTCATTCTACTGGGATAACAATTAAATATTCTATTGAGGTATAATGTTATGCATAATGTGTTCCATGTGTGATAACATTGGTGGTATCACCCGGACCATTATCATGTGATCGATGTGGATGATGTTGATCATGAGACCGATGTGTCCTTTAAGAGAATCATATATGTTTGATGGATCATATTGAGAATGTGTTGTAGGGATAGACTATAGATAATTTTTATATACTGGGGAAATATGGATTTTATTTGGGTGGAAAAATGGGAGAGATTTGATGATATATGGGCATAGTGAACTAATATTTTTTACTTCGAAATGTTATTGATTCATTGGAGTACAACTCAAGGATGATATGTTATAAGGTGTGGATATTTATTTATCTGAAACCTTTTTGGATATGTATTGATCCCTTTTATAAGTATTATTTCTAATTATTTTTAGAATATAATTTTTGGGTTTTATAATGAGTGTATATGGTTGAAATTAGGATTTTTGAGGGGTTTTTGGTTGTGCACATTTAGAGCACAAATTTCCCAAACCGTACACCCTTCACCAAAAAACTATGAAACACCAGGAAGAGGGGGATTCATGTTTGGTGAATGACTTGGAATACTATATACCCACTTAGTAGTAACCTTGCGTTCCTAGTAGAGGAGGTAAACAATTTGGAACGCGGTTAGGGAAAACTATGTGCCTCGAACCAAAAACTATGAATATTGAAAATTAAACACCCAAAATTTAGAATAAAATTCCTCAAACCCCCTATAATTCACCGAAAAATGACCCAAATTGACTCTCACTCATTCCTCTCATTTTTTGAGGCTTACAGCCAAATTCCACAGGCTCTAAAACAATGTTCTTGATGAATCAAAGTATAGATTGAAGAATTTTCAACTCACCCAGTATGTGGTTTCTTCATGATGATATATATTTCTCTCTTATCTCTCTTTTAGGATAAAAAGTGGTTGTTTTCCTTGGTTGGAGATGGTTTATGATATAACTTTTATGTATCTTTAAACTATTAATTTATGATCTATTTGTTGGATCTAAATATCATTCTTCATTGTGGTCTTGATTATTCTACTTCAAATTAGTGATTTCGATTGGCACGAATTCATATTCAATCATGATGTCGGTGGTATAAATTCAATTACCATAGTATTGATTTTCAATTTCATCTATGTATTTCCCTATTTAAATAGGATTGTTGGAAAATTTAATCCGAAGTTGAAAAAATTTATTTTTTATTATTGTATAGAATCATGGAATTGATTAATTGTGTTTCCATATCAATATGAGATGAGTTAAACTTCTGAAAAATGAGTTGCGTTATTGTGTTAATTCAATTTGTATATTTAGTGTAATTAATTAGTTAATTATTTTTTGTATTATTGTGGTTGTGTAATTGAAGGGAAATTAGGATCATATAATTGTTTAATTAATTTTTGTATTAATGTATTGGAAATGGAGATTATGAGATGGTTGACTTGACCTTAATGGGTTAACAAGATTTAAGATTTGAATATTTAAAAATAGTTTATGGTGTTTTTTAATATTATTACATGTGATTAATGTATTGAACGATGAATTTTTATAGTAGAAATGGAACATTAATTGAGGTGAAATTTGATTGGAGGTGTAACGTTTATAAACCTTGACTGATGTGTTATATGTGATATATGTGTGATTGGTTGATATTGCAGAATATGGAACATAATATGTATCTAAATACCCATTTGTGATATTGAGGTTGGGAACATGGACAAATGATTCAAATAAAAATATTTTATTTTTATTCTATGGGAAATGAACTGATTCTATAAAACACATTTATGAAATGTAGTATGGGAAAGGTACTGAGGCTCCAAATAACCACATAGTAATGAGGTTTGGGATAAGGATAGATGATCAAAATAATGAGGGGATGTTAGACATGAAATTATACACCCATTAGATTAGAATTGAACTATGGTTCCATGTATTAGTGATATGAATTTTTATGGAATGTATAATGAATTTCTGTGTGTTATAATGAATCGTTAATCTAATGTGTGCTATGGTTCATAATCTGACACTAGCCAAAATGTGTATTGATAGTATGTGTATCCTCATAAACCTGGGGGATTTATGTGATTCATTAATGAATAATTATTTTTTATTATATTCATTTTAATTTATCATTTATAGAACAAGATACAATATTATTGAATTGATATTGATTTTAAAACCATTGGAAGCATCATATTGAGTTGTACTCACACCCTACTTGTGTTACCTAATCAGTACCTAAAGAGACATCATGTTTGTAGGAAAGGAAAATGGAAAAAGCCCCTTGATGGATGAGTGATTTGTGATGGATAATGGATGATTGAACCAGACATAGTGTTAGGGCTTCCTGGGGAGTATCAATGTGGCTTTATAATGTTTCTTCATTCTACACATGACATGTATTTGAATGGAAATATTAATTATATGGCTATGTAAATTATATTTCGGTTTTTGCAGTCATGTGGTACTAGAATCTTCTAGTTGTTAGTTATATTATCTAGATATTGTTTATTATTTCCTCTATTAGGTTACATTGATAAAGACGGTATTGTATCCTCATATAGATATATTACACCCTCAAAACTAGTTAGAAGCCTCTAGCTTACCGGGAGGTGTCTAGGAGTTCATGTGACAAACCATATCGGGGCACCGATATGTGGCACTTGGGGTTGGATGTTCTAGCAGGTCATCATAACAACTAATCCATCACCAATTCTTGTGAGTTCATCAGATCCATAGACACGTACCGCATGTTCAAGGGTGGTAATTAAATGAATAATGAAATAAAAAACCCCATTCATAATTGGAATATATTCAAATGAAAAGGTAAATGACACCCCTATCACATACATCATCTACAATGTGAAAAAAACACAACAGGCTCAAACAAATTCTACAAAATATCTACTCCATGTGATAATTGCACTGTATTACAGATAAATCCATGCATATTTTTCAATTTACAGAATAAATAACTCACCATGAACTATATAAGGAGTACACCACACATACAGAAAAAAACATTTCTACTATATCATATAAAGAATATGTATAGTTGAGTTATGAAAACACCCACATGTAAACAATTCATGGAAAATTTTAAAAACACCATAAAATGATAAGGGACTATATAATAAAGGTGTGGTGTAGTTGAAACACAAAAGACCACCACATAAATTAATACCAACACACAAGATCCATAATTTTATCCCCATATTTGGACATTATTTTTTCTATATAGGGGAAATAAGAAGAATATACAATGAATGCAAATTAACTGCTTGAGTGGAATTAGAATTACTGGAAGAGTACTTCTGGAACATATAAAAGTCCAATTATTTAACAAAGGAAGATCAAAGGCATCATAATGGCATTAAGGGAGATTCACATAGCCAAAATTTAGAGTCTACACTAGGTGGAAGAAATAATATGGGTTCCAATGTGTTCTGTGTGAAATAATTTCCATATACCATTTAAAAATATCCATGAATGTGGTGAAAACGTTTATATAAGTCCACGTAAATGAAACATAATATATGGAACCCCCTAGTGTGTCTACAAATATATATCAAGTGTAAATAATACCTATATTATGTTTACAATTTTAGATTACATGATTCAGATTTAGGTCACCCCCTATGTTTCTGAACCTATTTTAAGCCATTTAGACACCCTGAAGAGCGACGAATGAGAAAAATAAAAATTATTAGGATGAATTTAAACACTATCTCACTAGAAATTAATGTGGAATTAAATTTAATTTCACGAGCCATGGCATGATATAATAATATAATAATGGAAAACATCCTTAAAATAAAGAACAAACATTAGTATAAGGAATATTTCATTAATAAGATAGACCCTTAGATCCCACAGTTATGATTTACTATGACATACTCAAGAAGACACAATAAAGAACCCATGGAAAGAAAATTAGTTTCCTTCATCAGCTCATAATGAGCACATAGAAAGAAAATGAGTATCATTCCCCAAATAAAAAATAACCCATGCTTAAAAATCATTTCCATATCCTTTTAAAGGAATTAAAATATGGAAATCCTCAATATGATAAACCCAAGGAAATTAAATTTATCTCCAAAGGTATTTAGTAATATTTTTGGTATATACCTTCATGTAAATATAAAAAATATAGTAGTTGTACCATAGAGACATTGTATATATAGTTTTATCAACAACATTCTTAATAAATCAAATTATAACTTCTTGGTGAACTCTTTTGAATCATAGGAAGGAAATATATATTGATCATAATGAAAGGGTAACTAAAGAATGGTAATGTCTACTCCTAATTAATGGTTTATAGGAAAAAGGTAGTTATGGATCATATCGTTTATATTAAATAAAATTACAAAATTTAATAATTGAAATAATATGTATTGTTTCATTTTATGTATATATGTGATCAAGCATAAGATACACCAATGATGAATGAATAATTTCAAAAACACTATTTGTAGGATATTTAGAAATATCAATTTAGAAAAAAATATCCTTGATCTATTAAAAGGAATATAAAATAAATATTTTAAATTTTATTTGAAAATTAATTTCTTTTCTAAACCATTTTATCCTATTTGTATTGATTTATATAAAATGAAATAGGTAGCAAAAATACATGTTTATAGGTAAAATGATAAAAAGATATTCCATTCACAATTTCATGAAATTAACCACATAGAAATCATTAATAATTTCATTAAAAAAATTGATGAATTTAATATAGTATAAAATTGAATAAATAATATGTTAATAAATATATAATTATGTCAAAAATGAATATTGTGAATATAGATAGGGAAAAGGGTTGTTCTAGGACAAAAATAAAATGATTGGGTTAATATCATTACAATGGGTAAATAACAATCCAAGGGGGACAATGAAAATAAAATAAAATAATTAATACCCCAAAAGATACATTATTATGTTAATATAAATTAAATATTATGTAATTTATCTATATTATAGAGGACATTGTTGACAATAAGAATATGACTCAAAAAAATTAAACTTGAGACAAGAACTCATTAAATCCTTAAAAAATTTCAAGTCAAACACCCTATAAGGATTATATTTACAATTAAAATATTAAATAACATGTATAATTAATGGATAATGATACAACATATTAAATGGGTAGTGGATAAGACATTCTAAATAAAACACGGGGTTTAGTAATAATGATGTCCCATTGGGTGAATGTCTGGAAAAAAAATCATAACTTCTTTCCTGACTAAGTCGAATTCAATTTCATATCCTATATAAAAAACATAAATATCATAATAACCAATTTAATTATATATCTCATAAAAATAGGTTTTTAGAAAATTAAATTATAATTATTCTCTATATGAAAATTATTATATTATTAACTGTTTTTAATATCTGATATGAGTAATGTTTATCATTATGAGTTATATTCATAGTAATGGTGTTTTTCACCATTATTATACCAAATTTAATCATTTCTAGATAATATATTGTATTTTTATTTCAATTTTGTTATAAATTTATTCTATATGGGTTTATGTAATGATCCATTACGATAGTATCAGTAGTGATCACATTTCAGTGATTCTAATCTAACAATTTTATCTATCTCAATTAATGATTTTTATACTAATGTTTCCATTGTAGAACATTGAAAAATATTTATATACATCTATATAATATATTATTATTAATTATGTTCTCATATCCATCTATTGTATTATTTTATTTCATTATGATGTTGGTGGTCAGAATGACCCAAACAGGCACATTGCATAATTAATAGATGATTCTCAAGATAAATTTGTTTCTATTTAAAAAACATTACTATAAAAGTTGAAAATTAATATATTAAAAGAATTTTATGTGGGCAAATCATTTTTAATAACTCTTAATAAATTATAATGAAACTATATTTAAATCAGAAAAGATACTTCATGGAAGTCATAGTCTGCACAACGCATAATTCATATTTTTATTTCGCAACAAATGTGACAGAAATATAGTGGCTTATAATTAGTATCATCATAATATTTTTATATAAGTAAAAATATTCTATAATTTTATCCTTATAAACAATTCATAGTGGAAATTGTTGAAAATATAGGATGTCGGTTTGGGGAGGCGATAGTTCCCACAATACAGGATTACTAATTTTTTTCGTAATGGACAAGAATAAAGTTGGTCAATATTTATTCTATTAGTATAATAAATTTACGTATAAAACATACTGATTTAATTATAAATTAATTAGAAAATTATATTAGGAAAATTATTGAATAATAACTGAGTAGGAAGAAAAAAACTAATCACATTGTAGACTTGGGATTTCCCTTTGAATACTTCATAGAATTTGTGGTCCTGGGATAATATCCTATAAAAAGGATAATGCATAAGGAATAAGATTAAAAGTGAATTAGAAGTTCTATATTTTATGATTAACTAAAATTTTTATGGTGATCTTGAATGAGTGGTGATATGTACCTTTTATAGGTGGAGATAGTGGAATTTGTTTAAATATTTGAACTTAATATAAATATTGTATATTTTTAAAATTCCATGTAGTCTATAAATGTGATGAAAATTTATTTTGATATGATACAAGATCTATAATTTCTGAACCCTAAATTTTTACACATATCATGAACATATTTTTAATTCATTTTCTCTTATAAAATACACTTTCACTATTTCTAATTTTACCTTGATAAATAATTCTTACCAATGTAAAAAAATTATAATTCCTAAAAATAAAAAGTTCGTAATGAAATAATTTAAAAATAATAATCCAAAATTATAAATAATTTTTTTAAAAAAAATCATATAAATAAGGATCGTTAATTTCAGTAGTATTGCTTGTAACGCACAAAAACCGATTTTTAGGAAAAATAGAATTTAAATCATAAAATTTAGGTGTGTGTAAAATTTTAAATGAATTTTATATTAATTATATAATTGTCATTATTATTTAAAAAATTAATAGTTCATTGTATTTTAAAACCTGAATTCCCAAATTTCACCAAAATAATATTTAACAATATAAAAATCCCATAATTTGTTTTTTTGGAAAATATTACATATGTAGTAAAATATATGTTTTAAAAGCACAAAAATATTCTAAAACATATATAATTACTCCATAAATAAATATTTGATGATAATTTTTTTTATAAGTATTTAATTTAGACTTAATGTTTTATGTAGTCATAAACATTGTGATATTAGTAAAAACTGTATTTTTAAATATTCCTCCCAAATTCAGTCTTTTCCGAAAAATATAAAACATAAAATATAATAAAATTTTAAAATTATAAATAAAAATTGGAATTTTTTTTTCAAATTATAATTAAAATTTATTATATTTTTTAATTTAAATGAAAATAAAAAATATAAGTAATTTTTTTTTGAAAAAGTACTTCTTAGTAATTATTTGTTTTAATAATATTTAATATAAACATGTAAATAATTGAATGATTACATATTAGTTATTAATAAATATTACCTATTATAATTTTTTTTCCTATGATCACTTTAATTTTTTTAGATAAAATACATTATAATTGTTTTAATTCTTCTTTTAATTGAATCGTTTTTAAACTATTAATCAAAATAGAAAAGTTGACATTTATAATTTTTTATTATATTTTTTATATTCTAATTGTTATATTATTAATGTAACTGTTATATTTAATGGTTCATTATAATTTTTTGTTGAGTTATTTTGGTGTTATGTGTGACCGAAGTCTTTCAAGACAATATCAATTTAAGGGGTCCATAATCTCAAGTCATTACATTCTACTGCACATAAAAAAATATCAGACGTGAATTTTTAATTATTACTCATTTATGAAAATAGGAATGAAAAATGTGAACATTTTTATCATTCAAGATATGTATTCTAATATGAAATATTACTTACTCTCTCAATAAATATTAAGTTACATAGCATCCTTTAGGAAATATTTATCTTTCATACAGTTATATACCAAAGTATACATATATGCCATAATCATAGATTCACCAAAATATACCATTCCCAAATACATATAAATCTATATGAAATAAAACTAGAGAGAATCCCTAAATTCTTATAGAAATTAAAAATATATTTACCCCTAAAATATTATTAAATAAAACATCATATGGTTAAACACTGAAAAATATATATCATAATCTAAAAAATTATATAAAATTACCAAAAAAATCATAAATCAATTATAATTATCATGGTAACCCATACTATATAACTTGTGTTTTTAAAAATATTTCAACCCCAAGATTAATTAATTTTAAACCTAATTGTAATTGATCCCTCAATCATGTTTTATAGAAATATTATCCCCCAAAATATAACATTCTTATAAACTAACATTTTAGTGTTATTTGTACTATTGAATTATTTTTTCCAAACCATTAAGGAAATCATAATAAACTACAATTTTTTAATGTTTCATATACTCCACATAAATTTTATAATATAATATACTTTCATCAATAAATGTAAAAAATTAATCAAAAGATACAAGTGTATCATGATTTAATTTTTTATATGATATCTACCTCACTAACTATGTTATGTTTTAGAATGAATCATCTTTCCTCGTAAAATTAATATAGTAATATTCTCAACAATTTATGCATTCTACCTTATTCAATTATAAGACAGATATTTTTATTTAAAAACAATTTAATACTATATTGTCACGATAGTTTTTCAAAAAAATAGTGAAACCACATTGGTTATGATATAATTAAAAATATTACTATGAAAACTTATATATAAATATTTCATTCCATATAACAACTTCATTTTAATCCTCTCATAATTTTGATTTAACCTATGAATCTCTGTATTCATTCCGTTGTTATCCATGTTCATTTTTTTCTTATGTTATATAACATAATTAGTTTCCATCATAAATAAATCCTTCATAAATTATAATTAGAGAAATGTTCATTATCCATATAATATTCCCTAGGATTTTAAAATATGTACATAGTTAATTTCTTTTTTATGCACAAGTTGGGGATTGAGTTAATACCCAATCCACCATTTTCAGGGAATGTACCACAAGGTAATTTTTTACGAGAGGTTGAATCCACTCATAGTATAAACATATTCATGTAATTTATAATATAACTACAAATTAACTTGGTTACCAAACCATCAGGATTCTATCCTATTCGTAGACTTAACATTATGGTTTTCATAAATGTTATCTTATCCTAGTCCCTAAAATAACTAATCTAATCCTTAAGAATAACTATAAAATTCACTTATTCCAACTGAGGGGACTTATTCTCTCACTCCCAAATCTGGTTCTAGAATAAAATTATTTTAAAAAATATCATTGATACCATGTGAGATAATAAAAATTAAAATTAAAGAATCTAAACATTACTATTACATCACACTATATCACAATACTCCTAAAACCTTCGGGTTTAGTGTCTCTAAGGACCGGTAAAATTAGAGTAATATTTTAAAAAACTTTTCAAATTTCTACATAATATAACTATAAAATACCCCATTATAGGATTATCATATGTGACACTAAATGTAATAATATGGTGAAATTGAAATATAAGAAAGGGGTGATCTCAGATACTCAGTAATGAAAAGCATAGATGATAATAACCAAATTTCATGACTATGAATATTATTACACTATTATTATATCCAAGATAAAAAATGAAGTCAAAAAAAGTTTATATCATAAGTCATTAAATAATGACAATGTAATGAAATTGAAGAGTATAGACACATTATCCATTAAACATGATACATGAGATCTTAACATCATGATACCATAAAAATGTGACACAAACATATTTTTTAGTAATATTATAATAATTAGACACATAAAGAGATTATAAGATCAGAATATAAAATATCTTTCAATTATGTAACATGCATTACTATAGAAAACATTACTTTCGTGAGCCACAACACTGGTGCCCATACATATAGGAATCTAAAACATACCCATGAATAATTTATTTTCTGATATATAATATTTTAAAAAATGAATTTTTGGTTGATATTTTTAGTACCCACAGATTCTGGTATGTAACACTTTCCTTGTATTTTTAAGTATTACAATGAGTAATGTTGAATGTTTGGAGGTTTGGTAAACATTAAAGAGGTTTTAGAGGCTAAATGAGAGGTGCACGGCTATGCATGGTTTTTCCAAACCGTGGAGAAGTCCTATGAGGGACCATTCACACTAGAAGATTTTGGAAAGTATCATTAGTATGATATCTGAATAGTTAGGGAGACATTGTGAGGAGTCTATGTGAGATTTTATTAAATGCAAAAGATAATTCATGATTAACACACAGTTTGTCAAACCGTGTGGTCAAAACGTGCACATGGACAAAGTGAGATCCTAATAAAGTGGAGATCACAAGATTTCGGATATAACTGCCACATTTTCCCTCAATGTTTCCCTCATTTGAAAGTCATTTCCATTTAATGTAGGATAACCTCTCCCAAGTGAATTGGAGTCAATATAGAGCCATCTTTTGGTGTTTTCATGACTGATTCTTACGGTTAGTGTTCATTTATCCTCATTCTTTTCACATCTTATTAGATATACCTTTATCTACTTCTCCTCTATTCATGTATTCTCAGATCTACACCCATTATGGTATGATCTATTATTATTAATTCCAAATTAGTTAATATTTGGTTTTGATCTTTATAGGATAAGAGATCTAAGAAGGTTTCCTGTAGAATCGACTGGGTTTCATGATCATTATTCATCTAATTTTGGTTTTCATAATAACCGTTGAGGTAGGTGGATTCACTCACAAATCATGTTTAAATATGTTATTGTATTAGTATAAAATTTTTTATTTGAGTGAAATTTATAGTTATAATCATGGAATAAATCTTTGTTAGCGATGATTTATGGTTTTGGTGAAATTGTGTAAACTTGGAGAATTGTTGTGTAAAGTGATTTATTCTCATTAATTTAAAATGAAAATTTAAAAGTAAGGAATTTTTAAACTTATAAAGGTTGTTTTATAATTTTGGGTTTCAATAAAAAATTAAATTTTATTGAAATGGATCAGATTTAAAAAAATTTTGAATGAAAAGGGAATTTTATTAAAGCTAGATTTTATTGAAAGAGGTTTTGGAAATGGATTTTTTATAATAGATGTGTGTGTCTGTGTCTTACATTTATGAGGCATGGATATAATATGACCTTGTTCTATGTTCCAAATGGTTAATTGAGAAAGAGGTAAAATTATCATGTGATGACATTACAGCTTGGTGAGAGACTCCTCAAGAGTATGGATTTCCATCACAATGCATGGATGGTTGAATGATTGAATACATGGAATGGTTATACCAAAATGTTAATGAGGAATGGTTTTAAAACAATGTGTGGATTTTTTATGAAAATATTTCCAGCTGGAAAATTAGTTGTAATGGAAGTTGTTTACCATTGGTTTTAAATGGTTTGGTACTTGTTTATCTTTAGTTATAAAATGTTTTAAAAAAATTTATTATTTATATTGGTTTACATAAATTTTGCTAACTCTTTTATCCAAGTTGCATGAGTAGGAAAGTCACTAGGGGTATCCTACTATTTTATATAGTCACCCCTGCTTTGGTGCCTTGGAACTCTTTCAGTTGCTATCATCTTGGGTATGGGAAATGTTTTGTATTACACGTTTTTATCACCACCTCCTAATACATGGTCTATTTGGTGATGTTTGAGAATAACTCATGTAGATCGTGGAGTCTTTGTGGAAATCATGGATTCCTTAGTTTTTCATCCAATGTTTTCATCAATTTTGGTTTTCTTATTATATAGTACACTAGGGTGGAGATTTATATATAACTGAAATCCTTTAGTTGTCTTTTATTTATTCATGCATCATTTTGTAGTGGTTTGGTTATGGAGTTGAGTTGATATTTTTTATTTCTTAAAGGATAAATCATCCACCTAACGTCTTTTAAAACCCTTCAGCATTTATAGACATCATTTGGAATCTTGGGGATGTCACTTAAGCCCAAGTAATGATTCATTTTGTTCTTAATCCAATGAGAATTTGATGGTCATTAAAATGGTATCATCTTGTTCGGTCCTTCCCTAATGAGTTGTATTTAGTTTTCATTATCTTGGACATGAATTCATCCTTGTCAATTATATGTGTTGGAATGATATAGATGAGTAGTATGGTCGTAACATGAAATTCATTTCATAAAATGACCTAACTAACCCTTTAATAATTAACTTCAATTTACAAGGGTGTTGGGTTGATAAGTGTTTTGGAGACATATATAGGATTTTGAAATCTCAGTATCATGGGTTTAGGAAATGAGATGTGCATGCCAAGAATTAAAGGAATTATTTCCAATATGGATTAAACATATCTATTTGAGTAATGATTTATGTGGTGTAAAAGTGTTTATTATAGAAAATGTATGATTTTTTTTCAAATGGGAGACTTTTGAAAAAGGACATGACTGTGGTATTTTGAAAATGGTTTGATTTTCAATAAAAAAGTTGAATGTTTTCAAAAATGGTAGAACATGAATATGATTGATTTTGAAAATTAATGTTTTTATAGTTCACGTGATAGTATTTGAAATCCTTTTCCATTATTTACAATAATGTAATACATATAGATTTTTTACTTTATTCAGAAAATGGACCCCGGAAGGCACCATAGGAACCAATCAGAAGAAGCTATGGAGAATATGGTTTCACTTGAGACATTGGTGAAATAATAGTTGGTTCATTGAATGGTTCTTGCGTTGAAAGATATAGACATATGGAACTAGAGTCTTGAGTCAATACAAGTTGATCATACCATGAAGATAATGAAAAAGAATCCACCCAAATTCTGATGTGATTCTGAATCAAAAAATGTGGAGGCGTGGATGGGTAGGATGAATCATATCCTTGATTTCATTGGAACACCATCAGAGTTGAACGTAAATATAACATCTTATATGAACATGGATCCTTCACACTGGTGGTGAGATCTAGTGGTGTGGGCTAAATTGGGTGAAGTCATTTCATAGGAGGATTTTGAGGAATTTTTCAACAAAAAAATTATATCCTCACACATTTAAGATAAAAAAACAATAGATTTCTTCAGCATGAAGCATGAGATTCTCTCTGTCATAGAATATGCCGCTAAATTCAGGAATATAGTGTAATTTTCACCAGAAGTAGTACAAAGTGTGGCCTTGAAGGAATGCATCATCAAATTAGGGCTAAGGTAGGAGATTTAATCCATGATTATTGTGATATGTATTATAAACAATATATAAATGGTCAACAGAGAGATAGTGGCTAAAGGCGATATCTCTGGCACTGCGAGAAGAGGAATTATGATGATACCTATGGTAAAAGATAGGAACATGAATTATAAGATAAATCAGAAGAGGGAAAACTATTTCCTAGGTGGGAGTTGAAATATGAATCAGATGGTTGGATCATTGATCCTTTCACCATGACATGAGAGACAAGGGGGATGCTTCGAATGTGTTTCCTTTGACCACATGAAGTTGTAGTGTACAAAAACACCAAGATCATGCCATAATTGAAATAATATGGGACATGTTAAGTGATTTTTATGTAGTTCTCAGATGTGAGTTTCTCGAGAAACTTCTGAGTTGTCGCAAGCATCATATGATTTCACAAGCCGAGGACAGCTGAATCAGTCATTTTAGTAAAGTCGTGCATTCCATGGTTATTCTAGGAATACCATGACTCCTCAGCTATGGTAATCACATAAAGGTAACAAAGATAATAGTAAAAAATTAGAGAAATTTTATGGAGTTGATAATAATTTAGTTAATGACCAATATGGTTCATCTATGGTGGGAGGTATGAATATTTGGAATTCAACCATTGTGAAAGGGTTGTTATATAGTGGTGCATCCCATTTCTTAATTACAACTCATGCTATTTATTTGTGATGTGTAAAACTGATAATGATGCCTACTAAGATAAAAATTATAACACCTCTCGGTGGAAGAGAATGTAGAGCCTTCCTATGTAGAGCATGTTCTATAACTATTGATGGAGCTCGATAGAAGTGGTACTTCTCATTGTTGGACATGGGTGTCGATGATGTAATTATGGGTGTAGATTATTTGATAACATTCAAGGATCACATTGATTTCTATATAATGACACTGATTTTTGTGAACGAGGTCATAATTGATAATCTCATTAAAGGAGGAATGGTAGTGAAGGCAGGTGCAACTTGCATGCAGGAATAAGTGCTGGGAATAACCTATTACAATTTAGTGATGTTGAATTTTTCATCAATGTAAGTGATGGGGTGAAATATATTTCATTGATTTGTAGATCTATTTTCATATTAATTTTTGTAAGAATTCATTAGGGTAACCGCATCTATAAGAAAAGGATTTTACGATTTATCTCATTTTGGGGACTAGTATTATTTCCCTACTATCCTATAGTATGGAAGCATTAGAGTTAATAGAATTCAATGTGTAGTTGGATGATCGATAAAGAAAAGGTTTCATATAGCCAATTATGTCTCAGTGGGTAGCCACGATCATGATCATTAAAAAAGCAGATGGAATTCTTCGAATGTGGGTTGATTATCATAATGTTAAATAATTTAAAAAAAATAATATGTATCTACTCCCACACATTGATATTCTATTAAATTAATAAAGGGAGTCCTAGTGGTTATCTAAAATTGACTTGTGATCACGATATCACCAATTGCAATTTCAGAAGGAATATATTCTGAATACAACATTCAGAAGAAGATATGTCCAATATGAATATGCAGTCATGCCTTTTGGTATAATGAATTCACCAATGGACTTTATGGCATTAATGAATCAGATATTTTAGTTATATCTAGATTTTTTTCATGGTGTTTTTGGATGACAACTGGGTGTCTTCATGGAAAGGGTGTGATCATGAGGAACAACTAGAGACAATGTTGAAAATCTTGAGGGATCTTTATTTGCATGTCAAATTGACAAAGTATGATTTTTGGATACATGAAGAACACTTTATTTGACATTCTATTTTAGAAAAAATGTAGTTGATGTGGATTTAGATATGATAGAAGTTTTTATCTCTTGGATACTTCAAAATACCGTCTTTGAGATACAAGGTTTTTTTGGTCTAGATGTTTATTACTGAATCATTGTGTGTGACTTCTCATGACTAGCTTCTGCAATTATTGCATTGAAAATGAATAATGCTCCATTAAAATGGAATTCACAATTATAGAAATCATTATAAGAGAAAAATGTTCCCCTTATATCAGCACCCATATTGATTTTTCCAAATTCGATTAACGGTATGTGGTGTACTATCATTCTTTGGGATCATGGTTAGGCTATGTTCTCTTGCATGGGGACCATTTTGCGTCTTATGTCTCATGGATGTTAAGGGTTCATGGGAATAATTAACCAACACATGATTTGGAGTTAGTTGTAGTCATCGATTCATTGAAGACAGGGTATCATTATCTCTTTGATGATAAATTTACTGTGTTCAAGGACCAAAATACAATGAATCATATTTTCTCATGGTGAGATTAGAATTTGAGTCAAAGGATACAGATTGATAAAATACATATATATGTCATTGAATTCATGTATAAAATAGGAAAATGGAATTTTATGGGAGATGCGTTAAGAATAAAGTCATATGCTAAGTTGGAAAAAGGACATTCAGATGAATGGTTATTGATATCGGTCCTAATAGGAATGCACCTAGAATGTAATGATCAAGGTGATGTTGTGGTTTTATTTTTTGTTTTTGTGGTTCCTGATTTGCTAAAGATAATTATAAATTCATATACATTCAATGAAGAATGTCTTCTTATGAGTTCAAACCACAATGGTGGGGAGACCATTTAAGGATGGATGCTTTATGGGAGTTCGTTTTAGTGGTTTAAAGATCACAAATATGTACCCACGACATGTCAGGAACAAATTCTTTGTTCATAAAACCATTATATATGGGCTATACATAAATTTATATAGAAGATATAAAAGTCATTGATGGTGTAGTTTTTTTCGAGCGACCAAAAAAGGATTGTGTCGGAGATTTTCTCGTGTTGCTTGACATGTCATCTAGTTGAGGACGATCATTAAAGACCAGTGGGTTTGTTGTAGCCTCTACTAATTCTAGTGTGGAGATGGGTGAATATTATGATGTATTTTGATACAGGTCTCCCAAGAATTCTTTGGAAACACAATTCCATATAGATGATAGTGGATCATATTACAAGTCTTTCCATTTTATCCCCATTTTTAAAACTAATACGGTGGAGAATTTTCCCAAAATATATATCCACAAAGTATCAAAGAGATATTGAATTCTAGTTTCGCTCATCTCAAATAGTTATATGAGGTTCATGTATCTTTTTTGTAAATCCTAACATAAATCCATTTGGATTCATTTTACTATGAGTACAATATACCATCCTCTACTAGACGAACAATCTGAAACGACAATGCAGATGTTGGAAGAGATGTTCAAGGATTGTGTGATGGATTTTGGTGTCTCATGGTAATAACATATACCCTTAGTAGAGTTCCAATATAATAAAATCTATCCGTACTCGATACACATGGCTCTGTTGGAAGCATTTTTAGGGAATCCGTGTCTTTCTCCAATTTTAAGGGTTGAAATAGGAGAGAAATCCCTAGTTGTGATGAACCATGTATAATGAACAATGGAAGAAGATAATTTGGTTAGAAAGTGGATGGAGATGGCTTAGTGTCATCAGAAATATTATGTGGATCATCTTCAACAACCATTTTCATTTTTTTGTGATTGATCACATGTTCTGGAGAATTTCTCCAAAGCTTGGAAATCATCGTTTTCAGAAGCAAGGAAAGTTATCTTCTTTATTCATAGGACCTTTTGAGATACTTCAATGGGTTGGATAGGTGGAATATCAGCCAGTATTCCCCCCACGGTTCATTGCTGTGTATAATGGCTTCCATGTATCTCAGTTGAAAAAGTATCCGCGTGATCCTGACCATGTGATCAGATGGGATCTCTTTGATCTATTGTCGAATAATTCATTGGTACATATCCTGATGTGGATTTGGGATATTAAAGAGAAATAATTTTGTGGAAAAAAGAATTTTTATATTATGAGTTTCATGGAAACATACTAAGATACAATAAAAAGACTTGGGAGTGAGATAAATAAATGATTGAGGAGTGTTCGGAACCCTTTAAGGGCTATGTTGGTTTTCTAATTTATCAGTATGGAAAGACTAATGGTAGGGAGAGTGTAGTATCCCCAATTTCGAGTATGTGACCCTTTTATGGTGCTTTTAATGATTATAATGTATGTGGATGAAGGATGAGAGGGTATGGAAATCATTAAATAAATTTTCGGGATAAAAGATATGTGTATGGTCTGTGCATGGCTAGTCCAAATAGTGCGGAAATCATAGGAGAAACATTGAACAGTAGTAAATATTTGATAGTTGCTTCATAGTGGTGTCTGCACAGTTAGGGAGATCGTGAGATGAGGTCATGTGAGGGTTTCCTAAAGGTATTACCTAACACATGGTTCGTGCACGTTTTGTCTAACCATGCAGTCAAACCATGCACATGGTCAAAGTGAGATCCTAAAAAAGTGGATATCACACATTTTTTTGCTCAAAAATCTTCATTTGTTCTTCTTTGAACCCTTATTTAAATATTCATATCCAAAGAAGGTAGTAGAAGATCTCCTGAGTGAATTGGAGTCAATCCAGGGCTTTCATTTTGTGTTTTCAGGCCTGATGATTGTGTTTAGTCTTCGTTTCTCCTCATTCTCATCACGTATTCTTAGATATACATATATGTACTTATCCTCGCTTCTTAAATTATCAGATATATGCCTGTTATGGGTAGAATAATGATTTTTTATGCCAAATATTTTCATATTTAGTCATGATCTTGATAGGAGAAGATATCTAAGGTCATTTAGTGGAGAATTGGCATGGTTTCTTGTGAGTTATTCATCAGTTTTTGGTTTTATTCAAAACCATCAATGTAGGTGGATTCACCCTCTAATACTCTTTCTATTATTTATAGTCTTAGTTTCAAATTGGTTTATTTGAAATAAATGGATTACGAAATAAATGTAATAAATATTCTTTAATGATGATTTATGGTTGTGGTGAAATTACGTAATCTTGGTGAATTGTGGTGAAAAGAGATTTAGTCTCTTGTATTTAAAATGATTATTTTAAATTATAGATTACTAGAACTTATTAGTGGTTGTTTGGAAAGGGTTCTTTTAATAAAAATGTTTTTTCATTGAAACTGGTTGGCTATAAAAAAAATTTATGGAAGAATGGATTTTAATAATGGGTGGTTTTTTAAAAGTGGATTTTGAAATGGTTTTATAATAATAGTGGGGTGTGTGTCTATTTCATTTATAAGGAATTTTTGAAATATGACATTGTTCTTGGTGAAAATGCTATAATGGAAGATGTGGTATAATTACCTTCAGAGGACATGGTAGATCGATGAGAGACCTCTCATGAATATTGAACTTTCATAATGAAGCAAGCCTTGTAAAATGTGGGATTAAGTGTGATGTAATGTTTATGAAAAAATATTATTGAAGAATGTTTTTAAAACATTGTGTGGATGTTTTGTTGAAATATGGATTGCTGGAAAATTGGTTTTAATGGAACTTGTTTATCATTGGTTTTAAATTGTTTAGAACTTTTTAAAATTTAGTTATAAATTGTTTTGGAAAACTTTTTTACATATACTATTTTATATAAATGTCACTAACTATTCAATCATAGTGGATTTAGTAGTGATGTCAATAGGGAAATCCCATTTAGTTTTATACTCACCCCTACTATGGCACCTTGGGGATTTTGTAGATGATATCTTTCAGGACATGTGAAAAGGTAATGTATCACATGTTTTTATCACCACCTCATTATACATGGGTTGTTTGGTTATGTTGGATCTTGTGGAATTTGATTCATGGAGTCTTTTGGTCATTAGGGAGTCTTTAGTTATTCTTCTAATGGATTCTTTGATTTTGGTTTATCTTCTTTTGTGGTACACTTGGGTGGAGTTTTTTATATAAATGAAATGGTTGAGTTGTCTTTCATTTAATTATGCATAATTTTGTAGTTTTTTTTATTATGGTGGTGGGATGGTTCCATTTATTCATAAAGGGTAAATTATCCACAATTTTATTTTTAAATCCTTCGGCATTTGTTTCCAGCCTTTCGAATCTTTTGGATGTCTCTTAAGGCCTTTTGATGTTTGTTTGTGTTCTTAAGCCAATGAGAATTAGTGGGTAATTATAATATAGGTCCCTACCAATCATTCAACAAAATATACATGTACTATATGAAAAAAATAATTCATTATATAATTAAAAACCCATGGAAATAAAATGGATTTTATTCAACACATCATAATTATTCCATGGAATGAAAATAATTTATATTCATCTCATAATAAAGAACACATGGAATGAAAATGGGTTTCAAATATCACATAAAAGATACCCACGAAAAAAATGTGTTTCATTTAACTTTAAAATGGATTTAAATAATGTAACCATTGTATTTTATAAAACCATTGAAAATAAATGGGAATCCAAATATATTCATTGAATTTCTAGGTAAGCGTGCTTAAATCGAGATATAACACTTTTTATTGACACTTTGTCGATAAAGTGTATATGTTTATGATTATAATTTCCATATGTAATTGAATTATGGAATCTAGGTAAACACCCTTCAATAAATGTAAGAATATAGAATTTTTCTCACAAATCAATGTTATTGAATTAACATTATTCCTTATTCAAGGGGGATTGATAGAAAAAAAGGAACTAATTAATCATATCATTAATAGAATGAAATGTCCCAATCCTTCTAGTGAAATAATTTGTATTATAACATTTTTTTAATATGTTTCATTAATAACAAGAAATATCACCAATTGAAGACTTCGTTTTAAAATATATTTTTTTGTAGTTTTTCAAAAACGATTCGAAAAAATAATACCCAAGATATTTTTGAATAATTTTGACAGAAATATTTAATAAAACTAAGAAAAAAGTAATTTTATTTTGAAACCATTAAAATGTATTGAGAAATATTTTTATAAAACTAAAAAAGGATGTAAAAACATGTGGTCATGCGTAACACATTAAAAAGTCATTATTTTCACATTTTGAAAAAACAATCCCATATATAAATCAATAAAAAGCATTAAAAATTTTAATGAATATAAATTGCTATATAATTACCTTAATAAATTAATGAGTCATATGTAAATACACTCATAAAATCATCCCATTAATATGAAAATTGAAAAATGGATTTTCTCGACCGAAAATAAAATGTATGGTCGTATTTCATAAAATAAGAAAATAATGAGCCAAAGAGGTTATTGAAATATATATAAGACCAGTAAAACAAAAATAATATTTACATGGATATTTTTTAATATATTAAATAGGTATAAATAAAAACACATTAAAATGGATATGGTGTATAATAATAAATCTACATTAAAAAAAGGAAATTCAACACAAGAACCCATTGAAAACATATAAACATTTAAGTCAAAACCAATTAAAGTATATTATTTAAATTAAAAAATAAAATATCAGGAATAATTAATGGAACACCGTAAAAAAATATTAACGGATTCGTATATACATTAATACTTATAAAATAGTTGTATAATATGAAATATGTCTCAAATGGTGATTAGTTTTGTCAAAAAAACAGTTACCATATTTCCCTACATAATAAGATGCAATATAATCTTGAGTATAAAAAATAAATATCCTAATATAATATTTAATTTTTTTTAGATAATTTATAATTTATAATCTTCACTCTAATTATTCTCTACATGTATACTTATAAGTCATTATATATTTTTAATATCATGTTTTAGTAATATTGGCCTTTTTGAACTAGTTTTCTAATATCAGTGTTTTTCTTCATTATTATCCCAAATATACTAATTAAAAGTATCATAAAAAACATAAATTTATGTTAAATAATTATTAAATGTCGTATAATTTCAAAATATGGGAGTTTTGGTCACCATCAATAAATATGAAATTGACGATGAACAGTTTTCATTGATTTATAATGAACAGATATTAGTATGTTAATTAATTTGTTTATTATTTATTATACAATTATAGAACAAAAATAAAATTTTTATTTACATATTTATATCATATATTATCAATAATTATATCTTAATATTCATCCATAATATTATATTATAGTATTTTTCATGTAAGTGGTCAGACCGACCCCAACGTGAATATACCATAAATAATTTAGGATTAGAAATATGAAAGGGGATTCATATGGAATAATTTTATTATTATAGAAGAATTATGATATTATTTAGATATATTTATCTTTTTTAATAATAATTTATGAAATATTAATAAATAATTGTGGTGATTTATGAAAAATGTGATATAGTACTTCATGGAGGTGATAGTCTTCAAAAGAAAAGGTAAAAATTTTCATTTCATAAATATTTAGTGGTTTAAAATGTTTATTATAATTTTTATCTTGAAAATAATTTGTTATATTTCTTGTATCTCTCTGACTACATCATTATAACCGGTTGATATATGTGGTGGTGAAAGAAATGGGACATTTCTTCGTGGATTCGGTAGTCTGTAGAATTCAGAAATAAGTATTTCATTTTTATTACAGAAAAAAGAGAAAGGTGGTTAATAAATATTCCATTATAATAACAAGATCCTTAAAAAACTATTTAATTATATAAGTATTATAATATTAAAATTTTTAATTTAATAATGACCAAGGGGGAATAATGGAAATAAAATAATCACCTGGAAGACTCTGGAATTCCCTCATAAGACTCCTCAAAATTGAGAAATTAGGCCCATATCATATGACGAGAGAGTCCATGATATGGAATACTATTACAAGGGAATGAAAATGGGAGTTTTTGTAAGAGGAAACAGAAATTTTTGTGTTATTTTTAAGGGGTTATGAGAGATCCCATTTATAAGTGGTCTAATGAAAATTTTAATAAATATCTGAAATTGATACAAATTGAGAACATGTATTACATTTAAAGAAGGCGTAAAAATTTATAAAAAAGTATTTGAGTCAGAGATATGGTCAAGAATTTCTCAAATATTCATTTTAAAATAGGTTTTAAACATGATTTTAAGTCTATTACTATCGTTTTTTTCACTCTTTCCATTTTGGTTGACCTGTGGTAAATAATTTTTACCTAACGAATTATTTTTAATAAAGATAAATTAATTAGAACTTATTAAATAAGTTTCAACAATAGATTCCAAATATTAAATCCAATTTAATCTAAGAAAATTTATATTTCGAAGAAAAAAATATTTTCTACATTACCATATGTTAGGTGTAAATACTCTGTTATTGAGAAGGATTATTTTATTATTAAAATTTATATGTTGAATAAATTTATCAACTGATTTGATTTTATTGATATATATTGTCTTATTATAAAAATATATATCTCAAATAAATGAAATTATTAATTTGGGAGAAATAATTTTTAATTAAAAGATAATACAAATAAAATTAATGAGAATATTAATAATTTTGTTAAAAATTACGTTACAAAATTACTAATATTATTTAAATATATATATTTTTATACCATAAACACATATCTGATTGAAAAAAATATTATATATGTTTATATGTAATACAAACTTTTTGATATATACAATAATTATATGATTTTCTTAAGAAGTTTATTATTAACTATTTAGAAAAAAATTAGTTATTTTATAAAAATATCAAAAATTAAACCTATGTTAATTTTCATATTATAAATTAAAAAATTAAAATCTTTTTAACAACAAGAAATATATAATTTATATATTAAGTTATTTAATTCAAAATAAAAAATATAATGAAAAACAATTTATTGAAAAAATACATTCTAAATATCTTGTGTATTTAATGTTATTACATATAAATTTAAATATAACTGAATATTGTCATATTAGTTTATAAATGTATATATTACGTAATAGAATAACCATTACACAATTATAAAATAAATTTATTTTTTTAAAATACGATAGCATTTTATAAATTGTTCTTTAATGTACATCCTTCCTAAAAATATTAATCAATGAAAATAACAATTATAGGAAAATAATTTAGTGGATTAATATATGGATATTTAACAATAATTATATAATTTTATTAATTATAATATATATTGGTTTCTTTTAGTTGGGTGTTTCATTATTTTTGTTTGGCATGTGATAGAATGCCCTAAATATTTCCCACATTCCGATAATATTTCAGTTACCTCGTACTCAAAGAGTTCATACGGTGGAAATATTTTAATGATAAAGACATGGAGATATCTAAAATAAATATAAACATACAATTTCATGATTTTTGGAATAAAAAGACAAAAATCATTTAAAAAATTATTTTTAGATAATTATAATTAGGAGAATTTTGTAAAATACAGAAACGAAGAATCATTTTCTGTATGTGTAATTTCATCTATGTAATGATTCTTTTTATATAATTAGAAAAAATATATTATAAATTTTTTTTCTGAAATAATATTTAGAGGGATGATATCACATGGATATATAGGAATATAAATTTATACTCCAAATTTATTTCAAAGAGCATATACATTATATTAATAGAAAATGATTACAAGAATGCTTGAGAAATTTAAAATTTAGTCATGAGGATTTATGGATATTGAACCCCTTCTACTGCAGTACACCTAGAGAAATGAAAAGGGTGAAGATTATGATAAATTGGAAATATATTATAAAATGGAAAATGACTATTACTGATAATATTTTATTAAGTAGTTAATTTTATTTCCTAACACTTCCTTATTTTTTGTTACACTAATATAGTTTCATGATAATTTTTAAATAATGTCCACGTGGTGTGGAGGAAGTAAGGAACATTTAAATTAGAGAGTATAAATTATATATTAGTGGATACATTAGTGAAGGATAAATTAATCATCCACATAAAAATATACAAGGTCATTGTATATGTTAAAAATGTATTTGTTCATCATAGTAATTATTTGTGTGAGTAATCAGTAACAGGTGAAATGAAATGTTCAAAATATAATATTCACGAGTTATAATATTTTATAGGGGATATGATTAGATCATTTGTTCATTTATTGTTTTCCAGCATGTTGATATATTTTTACTATATATATCCAACCTTTCCACCTCTGCCACAATCATACATCTACTATGATATATATGTTGAGGATATCTAATATCATATTATTGAAAATGAGATCATGAATTATATTGGGAATAAATTACATAATTATAATATGGTTTCACATCAGTAAAGTGTGGTGAAAAGAGATATTATAGTTTCACTGGATAGTGTGTCTTTCCCTAATGATGGTGTGGCTTTAGTTAGAAAATGTCATACTTTTCATACTTTGGAAACGAAGATGTGTATAGAAAATGAAAACATTGGAATGTGTATGTTATATTTTACATTTAATATTATTTATAAATTTTTATAACATATACATATATGTTGATATATATATATATATATATATTCTTAATACTTTAAATGGAATGACACAATGTTGTATATAAAATAATAGTAGAATACTTCCCTTTCAAACACTAAATTTCAGGTATCTGTAGCAATTTTTAATTAATGGATTATTAAATTACGTGGGAGGGCTGCTTTCAAATACTGATGACAACTAACAAGTTCAGATTCAATTATTTTCTATTAATTTTAGTATAATATTTCTATGATCTTTTAGTTGAAAATATATTATGCATGAGAGTGATGCGTGTATTTTCTGAGCAAGAAAATTATATTGTTATTATTAGTTATGTATATAAAAAATGACATATTTTTTTGACTAAAATTTTATCTTAATAAAATTTTCATCTAATATATAATAAAGTCCATGTATGGATTCATAGACTCAGAATGTATTTCACTAGTATTGGGGCCATGTGTTATGAATAAAAAATTAAATTAGTTTTTGAAATTTTTGTAAATGAATTAATAAATTTTTAGATTCATTCTTATAAAGATATTTGAGAAAAAATATTTTATAATTCTTCTATAATAAATAATGTTTTAAATTACATTGTCATTGAAAATATATTTCTATTTATATCAGTACCCACATGTTTTCTGATATTTTTTTCTATATGAAAATACTTCTTACTAGATATAATTCATATATATTGTCATTCATGATAATATTTAATATATATTATAGTGGATTGTTATATTAATTTATCATTAACATATTATTATAAATTTTTTTTATGTTATAATATTTAATATATTTATAGAGGTGATGGATACAATAACACATATTATTAAATAAAACAATTAGAAAAATCTAATTTATCTGTTCACTGGTGAATTTTGATTTTTTATTAGATTTATTAAAATGTAATAGAAATTTATATTCAATTTGAATCTTTTTTTGGATGTGCAATATCATCAAAAACACTAATAAATGGAATATTGGTAATATGTGTTGAAAATTATGTATAAAAGAATTACCACTAGACTTAGTAAATATTTAAATATTTTTTTCTTATCAAAATGTTTCCTTTTAAATCTAATATCATTATATTAAGAATAATTATTAAAAAATGTGTTTATGAAGTGTAAATTATTGATAATCCTAACTCAGATAATCCAAATGAGTGGAATCATCTATGAATAACACCATATAAATCTTTTATACATTTAATTATATTATATTATATTATATTTTTTTTATTATGTTTTGTATAGTAACATATAAATTATAATTTTTGTATACTTATATAAAAGTAATAATACAAATTTTTATTATTGAATTTTTATTATAAAAATTTCAATGCATTTTCTATCATTTCATTGACATATATTTTTATTTAGAAATCATTCTATTAAATTATTAATAAATTTGACATTTTTACATTAGTTATTAAAAAACGAATATATAAAAAATAGTCATATTTGTTGTATCAATTCCACAAAAAATGGAGCGAATAATTTACATCAATGTGTATTTTAAATATATACTATATTTGAATATGTGATTCATCATTGGTTTTTGAATATAAAAAATAATATATATTGTTAATTTTTCAAAATAACAACATATAATATGTTGTATGTATACATAACAAACATTGTAATTTATATTTTTGGTTTCTTTTTTATAAAAACAACATCATAAATTGAAATAACATATAAATTAGGTAATTATGAAATATATTTTATGATAATTTTAATAAATGAAGTAGAAAATATGTTTTATCTTCTTTTATAATAATTAATGTAAAACATTTATTTAATATATAACATTAAAAACTATGCATAATATTCAATATTAAAAATAAAACCCATTTTAGAGAACAATTTTTAAACTAGTGAATCCACAAAACACCACTCGAAAATAGATATATATATATATATAATGAAAATTTATCCTTCGAATGTCTCCATACACATGTTATTGATGAGAAACTCCAATTTCACTTCTGAATGATGTTTTTTTACTAAGTGATACATAAGACTATACAATGTCATATTAATGTGGAATTACTTTAAAAAATATCTTAATAATATAATAAATAAAAAAATGCTAATAGGATCAATAATATGGGTTTTGGAAAGGATACATAATAATGTGAAGTGAATATGGTAAATATTTTTTAGGAATTTTTTCTATAAAGTGAAGTAAATTTATCCTAACCTTTAAATTATTTATTTATCAAATATCTCTTAAATTATATTACAGTTCATTATAATCCATTTATATTTATCTAGACCCTGTAAAAATGATAAAACCAAAAAATGGAAATATCTAAACCATAGGTTATTTATCTTTCATGTAGTGTTAACATTCCACTTTTATTATCATTAAAATACTTTCATATACATAGTAAACACTTATATAACTATTTATGTACTGAAAATTATAATTTTTGAGTTTAGGGGCTAGACACACACCCAAAAAACTGATGTTCAATTGATTCCATTATATCAGTTTTATTTAACACTCATGACTCAACATTTCTCAATGCCATTAGAAAAATGATTATTATTTGACTACATTTGAAAATAAAAATACAATTCATAGATTTTAATATATTTAACTGTATTAATGTCACATATAAAAAATAATTAATTTAATGATTTATGATTTATACTGAAACATTGATATAAAAGAACTTTAATGGATTAATTAGTCATTATAAAAATGATTTGTAAAAAAAGCATTAAAATAGAACACCATATTCCAGTCTGTTGGAAATACAAATTATTTTCCAATATTTCCCATTTATCCAATTATTTAATGTTCACAAAACCCTGAATAATTTTTCAAAATATTTTTATTAAAGTGTATATAATTATTATTTTTATGTATTAAATAGATTTCCATTATAATTAGTATACATTCAAGTTGAATAATTTCTCTAAGTCTTATACTCATACATTGATTTCATAAAAATTATAGAGGCCTTACACTGAATCCTAGTGATCAGAATAACTCCAATGAGAAATTATAGTTATTTGAAATTTTAAGATTTCTAAAATTTATATGATTACAAAAATTAAACCACTAAATAATTTTCATTAGATAATGACACTCACTGTTGATTAAAAGTTATAATGTATAAAGTTGATGATTTAAATTAAGAAAGAAGTAACCTAATTAATTCCCTTGGTAAAGCATTATGATGATAGTAACGTCTTAGGATTGCAAGAAATCCTTATGAAAAAGAAATTCATATATGAAAAATGTTGGTGGCAATTTTTATGGTCATATGAAAATGATTCATGATGATCATAAAATTAATAATATAAAAAAAGGCTAAATATTAAAATCCATACAATGTCAATGATTTAATAAATCTTTATATTTTTATGTTATATTAAGCTATTTTATTAAAATTTCTAGGTTTTTTTACCATTGTATTATATCAAATAAATTCTACAAAAGATTTTGATTTATAAAAAGTAAACATGTTTGATTATAGAAACGCTTTAATGTGTAAATCTGATATTAATAATGAATTAAAAGTTTCAAGGAACATGCATGATTCCCGAAAAAGATACAGTGTTGTTTTTCTTTATTGAATAATCTCACTTGAAAATAAAGAAAAAAACTTCTATGTGTTATATTATTTATTCCTTGATATTTGAATTAATTTAAAATTTCTAATTAAATAGTTAAATTTTAATATATTCAAAAAAAGAGATCAAGAATCAAGGTGGTAAAAACACACTCATTTTTTATTTTTTTGATCAATAATTATATGTAACAAAAAAATCAAATAAGATACTGATTAGTGGAGTGGAATAGATGATATTTTCTCCTTGAACCCCAACTAAATTACTATAATCTTACCCTTATATTATATTTTTAAATTTCAAAAAATTATTTATTTTTAATATATATATATATAATCACATAATTTTCAAGGTGGATGATTTTTATTTGGCGAATATTTTATCCCCTAAATTCACTAATCACATGAGTTATTATGCAACACATACCATAAAAAAATTGTATCAAATAATGTGACATTCATGTACTCTACCATTTCTAGTTGATTTGTGATGATTATTTTCAAAAGTTATTATATTAAATTTTTCTGATGAAGTAATTATATGTTTATAGGAATATACATAAATTGAGAACATTGTGGTGTCTGAAAGGTGAGAATGATTATCTATTTCAAGAACCTTGTATTAAATTTTATATAGAGGTTATTAAGCCATATTCATTACTAATGGTGATCTAAAGTCAATGGGTGATATAGAGGAAGCTGAATATGGCCTAAAATAGAAATAAATTGATTCTATAATCAATAGATTAGGTCCGGATGAGTTTTATCATGATTTATAGTGTGTTAAATCCCATTAAATGTTTACCAATAATTTAGTTTCAAATTAAGGAACATTCATTGTTAGGGAACTAAGGCACAACACTATCATGGTTAAAGTCAACCCATTCAGAATAAAATATTGTGATATAATAACTCAAATGAATGGTAGACTCCCAAAAAATTGTCAATTATGTCGATTTTTTTGAATCATCAGTTCCGAAAGTCAATCAAGAATTGAAATAACATAGTGTTTTTCATTTGTAGATGACATTAATCAAACACTGCATATATAAATACTAAAAGTTTTTAAATTAATATTCAATACATATAATTATGATCCTTTATAAAACCGTAATGTTTAGTGTCTTTTGAATTTTGGATACAAAATTAACCAGTATATAAAATATGTATATAATCTCACATGAAATGCTTCATTACTGGAACCCTTTTTAGTCATATCATACATTGAATTATTCTTTATAACATGGGGAAAATGAAACAAAATAAATAGTGAGAATAGATTCAATGTAAGGTTAAATTTGATATATATTAATCAATAATAATTTTCAAAAAATTGAATGATCATAAGTGTTTAATAAGATGATAAAAACAATGGAAAAACATTCCAATCAATTGATAGATCATAATCATGATTCATATAATATTTCTTAGTAAATCAAATAACTTGAATAAAAAAGGTATCAAATAATATGCTAAATGAGAGAATAAAATTCTCATAAGAGGATAAGATAAAATCATAGAATAAGGTTTTTCATAATCATAATAATATAAATATTTTTTCATTACTACCCACATATACATTCATCGCATGTTAGGCTTAGGCTAACCACACATTTACTCGATATCATCTTAGAAAACCTCTTGTGTTACAATTTTTGGTTTTGGGATAACATCATTTGTATCCTTTGAGCTCATAAAACATTAATATTTTCCAATTTCATTAGAGGGATATAACAATACCACTTATTAAATAATCATTATCTATTGATTTGTATACCAAACTATTATGAAAACAGTTATTATTTCATTATACCTTAGCCCATTAGAAAGAAAATGGGTTTCCTCATATATAATTCATCATACCAATAAAACATATGGAGAAATAATAAGGACGGTATCATAGGATCATATACCCACTGATGTATAAGTAACATCAATCGATGATACCATAGTTTTATAATGGCTTCAAAAGACGATTAAATTATTTTTTTTAGGAAAATACACTTTTAAAATTGAAACCAATTATTTAAAATGATAAAAATCCAAAAATATGAATGAAAATATTAATTAGATATGTTACTTAAGAAGCATGTAGTTGAATATTCAAATCAATGAATGTTCATGATGGTGGTAATTTCATTTCATTAAGGAATAATAAAAAATAAATATTGTATTTACACAATCAGTATATGGTACATCATTTTGAAATTGACTAGAATAATCATTCTAATACATTTTCATATAATGTAGAAAATGGATAGAAATTGATGGAAAAATAAGTTTACAATATGAAAATCATGACTGAAACCATTTTTTAATAAATATGGACATGGAAGAAACAAGTTCCTAACTAAATGAAAAAAATCATGTTTTACTTAAAACATTATTTTGGAAGTTTGAGTATGTAGAGGGAGAATTATAAAAGAATATCATTTGATTTAAATAAATAAATAAAGGGTAAAAAGATAAATAAATCATATAGAGATGTATATTATATAAATTCATCATCGTAAACCTTAAGTATACAAAACCTCAGTAAAAAATGAGATTGTAACATTGAACCCTTAATGATTTTGTAAATTTCAAGTCATAAGTACAATGAAAAACATAAAATCACATGAAACTTTTAATACAATTAAAAAATGTATACTAAGGATACAACATATCAAATGATAATTTGATAAGCTCATAAAAGAAGATATGTGTATAACATAACATATATTCCAAAGATAAAAATTTGAGATGATAAACCCTTACCACATTAGAAAATCTAAAGTAAAAACCCCATTAATGAAGCAATTTGAATTGTATCTTTAAATAATATGAATTAAAATGGATACATGATAAAATATTTCTAAATATCATTTTATACACAAAACTAATATTAATAGGTTAATAGCATTAAACATATATCAACAAATAAAAACTTAGTTGAAAAAAACATACCTTTTGTCCGAAATGATTTGAACATTATTTAGAATCATGTATAATAAATTTTAATTTACTATAATTCGCAACCATAAAATATTTTAAAAACTAAAATATCTCACATGATCCAGTTTTATCCTTTATAATGAAGTATATTACTAATTATTTATTTAAATAGTGATTTAATGAGGATATTAGTTTCCTTTTGCATGAAAGATTCAATTCATTGGCATTGGACCATGTACATTGGTCTTGTTTCCATAATTTCAATTACATTATTCATGATATTGTTTACATATATATTCATTATATAAATATTTTTAATATTCTAGTAATGTAGGATAAATAAAAATGAATTACATCGTTAATGGAGACAATAGTCCTTACATACATGCGAATGTTGTTTCCAAATTTTCAATCAAAATAATGAATGAAAGTTATTTTTTTATAATTATAGGATCAAAATTATATATTAAGTATAAAATATATTTACTAAATAAATGATTCTATATAGCTATGTGAGACTTTGATGGGAAATAAATCAAATCACTACATGGATGTAGAAGTCAACTGACATGCATAAACGATACTTTCATTTCTGATTTGATGGAAAAGAGGAGTAAAATAATTGTCCCAAAATAATAATAAAATATATTTATATTTATGATACTATATTACTGATTTTAAAATGGATATGGTCGGGCTATAGGATATTGAAAATTAATTAAAACTGATTGAGTGTGGATATGATTTACACATCTTCTTTGAGATATCTCATTCGACAGATATCTTTAGATTTAAAATATTTATATAGGAAGAAGGTTAATGGATCTATTATGATTGGAGAAATATATTATGGTTTTGGGTAGGCATTTAATACAATATGATACCAATTTTCTTTTGAATAATAGAGGATATGAGTTTCCCTTTTATAAGAAATTAAATGGATAGACAAGAAATTACAAAAATGATTTCAATAATATAACAACACTTCCATGTTAATTTCATTGAAATGGAAATGAATTATAATTTAGGATTATTTTATGTCTAAATAACTTCATATAATAATAATTATAAAAATTTATGTGATACTAATGTCATAATCTCTTTTTTTATCACCTCTAATAATCCTTTTTTTAACCTTTAGCATTAACACAATTTTAATGTTTTGACAATTAACTATGAAAAAAATTAAGTTAAATCCATTAAAATTTATTATTTATTTTAATTAAAAAAATAATTCATTTTAGAATATATTATTTTATTATGTGGATTAAATTAATGATATTATATGTGCAAAAAAATAATCAGAACACCATTTTTAGAAAGATGCATTTTTTGTATAAAAAAGAATCTATATTCATTCATTTACAAGTAAAAAAACTAAAATGGATGTTAAAATGTAGTAATGAATAATAATAATATATATATATATCTAATTAAAAAAATTAATATATAATTATTTAATTCATATATATTGATAAATAAATTGCACCAAAAAAACAATTATTCTGAAAATTGTGTTTTATGCTAGAAATTAACTTATACTAGAATCAATTAAAATTATTATTTTTTCAATTAATTGTACTATTAGTAAATAAATTAGTCTTCTGTTACAAAAATTAAATATTGAAAACATTTTATTACTTTTAAATAACTTTATTTAATGAAAAGAAAAGATAGTTTTATAAAAATCAATATTTTTTAATATTCTATAAAAAATAAGTATTATTATAAGATAATAATTGAGATTGGTGGATAGAGAGGAAAATATAGAACTAAGTTAGAA
Source organism: Viscum album (assembly GCA_963277665.1). Lineage (NCBI taxonomy): Eukaryota > Viridiplantae > Streptophyta > Magnoliopsida > Santalales > Viscaceae > Viscum > Viscum album. Next base: position 1,037,164,905 of record OY728123.1, on the reverse strand, counting down.
ACCCGACAATGGGAGAGTGTAAACCAACTTCAGATTCATGATTTTTCACAAATGTGGTTTCCAAAAATCAACCGAGAACACTAGGCCTTGCTAAAACGATATCACGGCCCCTAATAATCACATTTACTCTAAGAATTTTCATCACTGTAGACAAACAGTGATTCCATTCCCAACAAATGAGGTAACCCATCTTCTATTTGTTCTACGATTTGTTCTTGTCGAGCTATTTTTTAATTATAGAGAATAATTTAAATTCAAAATAGCCTCTCCTGATGCCGTAGGCTTCTCAAGCATTCATATTGGTCTATTGGGCTCCCTCAATATCATTTTTTCCCATTCTTTCGAGTATGACGATAACTAGTTATGGGTGAAATGATCATGGTTTTTTTGGGGTTTTTCCATGAATGTTATCAAATGGAAATCCACTTTTGACCCATATTTACAGGCTCCCATTTGTCCTAATTTCATCGGCTTCCCAGGTCTTCTGATACATTTATTTAATCAAACTTATGTGTTTCTTGATATTGATGCTAATTGGTAATCCACTAAAGCTTGATTCAGTGATTAAGAACCATTAAAGACCATATGTTATAATAATTTTTGTTGAAATTGATGTATCTCAGGATCCTCTATCTCAAATTAGAATCATGAATACATATTGTGAATTTTATCCAGATATTTCTTATGAAAGGAATCTAGATTATTTCCCTTATTTCCTCAAGCATGGACATGCTTAAAAAGATTGTGGCACTAAGTCTACATGTCCTGAGGGCAAAAAATTCACTTTGGTGAAAACAGTAAGATTTAATTTGATATATATGGGACTAATGCTTTTAATATGGTAAATGTAAGTCCCTGTGGGGAATCTAATGTAGTGTTGAAGAATGATATGATGAAAAAAATTTTGGTAAATAATGATCAACCCTTGGAAATAAATGGATTTCAGAACTTGTTGATAACTAGAATACCACCACAAGTACCATCATTTCCCCTCCTATCATGGGGGAGGATAAAGATAAAAACGTTGAATCACTCGATGCACGGGACTACGAGTAGTGTTACCTATCTGATTATAGTGATTCATTAAAGGATTAGGATTATAAAACTAACCAAATTGAGGAAGTATATTTAAAATCTCATAATAGGAAGGGGAAAAATCCAATAGAGTATGATGATGGATACATTACCCAAAATCCAAAAAAGAGTAGAGATTGTTGAGACAATTATACAATTGAATGGAAAATACTATCAAGGTCACTCAATACCTCTAGGATGGAAAATATTGAGCCTCCATTGCAACCAATATTTTTTTAACCTGATTCACCCCTTGATTTAGTGGAATATTATTATAATATAACTAACTCCCCCATATATAGAGATGCCTATATGATTGAAGAGATAGATGATGTGGGATTAGTAGTTTGTGTATGAATGGATGAATGAGATGAAATTAAATTCTATAAATAAATGTGTGGTGATATTTTAGGTGAGATATACATTCAAATCAGGAAACATATGTTCATCACAATTGTTGATGAATACAATAAGAATCCTTATTTGAAATTTAGAAACATTCCCTATGATTAGAAAGTAGATTCCATTTTTTGTACCATGTCATGGACAAGATGATCATGCTATATTACTTTTTGGTGACTAGAAAACGTTGAATAGGTGTGCTATATGAAAAATGGAAGCAAGGAATCTTGATTACATAGCCATTTTTATATAATTTGAAACACACATGGTTTTCTCTAAGAATGAACATTGCACATATCATCATGTGATTCTATCATTTTTTTCTTTGTGTGGAGACATAAAAGAAGATCACTTTTCTCTCTCAAGTAAGGATGGTCTTCTTACGTGATAGTTTTTTTATCTAAACATTTATTGGTTATCATTTCCAAATGTTGGATTCTATTTTTTAAGTTCATTCTCAGGTTGAAACTGAGCTAATCATTTTATAATCACAATTGTATATCAGCGTGAAACAAAAAACGCATGTTGATAGTGAATTAAGGTTATTGAGGTAGGCTTTATCTTCCCTATAGACTTGATCAATGTTTGATTCCCTTAGTCGTGTCCCCATTGAATTATATAACCCCTTAAGAAGACCATGTACTGGTTGATGGAAGGTTATTTCCATCATTCATTACACTTTATTTTTTTCTTTCTTTTTCATTGTATTTTCAGTTTTTACTCCTTTCAATATCTACATGTGTATATTCATTAAAAGTCAGAATTTTAATGATACACTTATATTTAATAAAGTCTTTTGGGGTATGAATTGGGTGACCAATTCATGTCACCACTTTTAATAAAACTATATTAATATTTATACTAATCTATAAAATTAACCATATGTAAATATATCCATGAATATTTAAAAAATAATATTACTTAAACAAAAAAGAATATATAAAATGTTTATAAATAAATTATAATTTACCCACACAAAATGAAATAAATACCATTTTCAAGAAATCTTATTTTCATAGCATAAATCAATTTTCAGAAAATTCATTATATATTAATTTGGAATTAATAAATACATTTGAATTGTTTAAAACCACAATAATCAATTTTAAAAATGTTATAATTAATATTAAAACCTTCTAATTTAATGACTATGAAATAATTGTAACATAAAAATAATAATAGTTTTATAGTATATAGTAGCTCACATGATGCTCTTTGTAATGTGTTAAACAAGATATCGAGCATATTAATCTTTTAAAATTAAGTTATTTGGTGTTATAATTTTCCCATATATAAAAATTTATTCCTAACAATTTCCAACAAGGTAAACTGGAATATAATACTTGAAACTACCTTCATTCAACACCCACACCATACAAAGTATAATTAAAATTCAATTCAAATAGGGAAGTGGGAAAGGTAACAATTATTTTTAATAATTCAAAATCCATATCCCATAATAGAATAACATTAATGATAATTGAAAATATGGAAATATAGGATGAAAGAAAGTCCTATGAATAATAGAGATTGTAAGTACCATGTTCATAAAAAATTTAATGACCACACATCCAAAAATTAGTATGGGATGAAAAGGCCGTAAATTTATCTAAAAGAATATAATAAGAAAAAAATCATTTTCAAGAAAATATTCTTAGTGTTGGGGAATTATTTTTAAATTGAAAAATATAAAATATAATTACTTTTTTTAAAAATTTCATGTACATATTTTCAACTTTCAGTTTCATGATTCAATTAGGTATCCCCACTTTTCACCCCATATTCCAATGACGAATGAACAACAAGGAATTTTCATTCCTATAGAAATAAACTAATATTATAATAGATCACATGATCTATAAAAATATGGAAATAAATTCGTCCTATCTATATTATGTTACTGAATGAAAAATTGATTACTAAATGATATGATAAATAATATGAATAAAATATCATTTTAATGATTAATCTCAATGGTTTCTATTATAAAACAAAAATATATACATAATTATTTCCATACAATACAGATACCCATCACCCCTCAATGAATTATTCACGAATTATCAATACCCAAAAAAATATAGAAAAAATGTCAAAAAACATCCAATATTGACTTAACTTTTATTCCCAGACAACTTATAGCATCTTATAATGTCCCATATGATACATTTGAATACCTTAATCATATATTCTATTAAATAATTATAATAACATAGATCACCGTTATACAAGATTAAAAACATATATTCTTATAGAAAAATTATTTTTTATTCCTAAAAAAAATCATAGACTTATAATATATTCAAAAAGTCCCAAAATGAAATATTCCCCATTCAAAGATAAAATAAAGAACTTTTTAATCAAATCACTAATTAAATTCATGTTCTCTTGTAATATCAAAGATTTATTATCAATATGAATCGTATATTTATTAGAGAAAAATTATTATTTCAAAATCATCAATATATAATGGGTTATCTGACCCATCATTATGTGTTTTCCAAAAATATCATGTTACCTATAAATCACTTTTCTAGGGGATCGGTGCCATTCATCATATACATGAAATACATTACAAAAAACACATGTAGAATTATCCTTCATGGAATAATGATTCTTATATCTATAATTCTGCTAAAAAAAATCAATAAAATAATTCATGAATCTTATTACATAAATAAATAAATGATTACACATAAAATATCAGATTATCATACATAATCAAAGAAATCGCCCTTATACTAGAGAATTTACTATGATAAAACCACATTTACCCACACATAATACATTGAAAAATATATGGTACTGTAATATTTACATTATTTTCCTCTATTATACTCATCATTTCCTTTGATAATAGATTCTATATGTTCTTATTTTACATATATAAAACATTTTCTCATTGCGTTGATATATTTACCCAGATTATTATTTCATAAATAGAATTTATGAAACTATATTTTTATATTTATTGGTTTTTCATAAACTAAACCATGATCATGTTTTGAAAAATAAATTATGATAACTAGTTAGGTATAATCATAATCGATAAAATTCCATAACCCATTTAATTTTGTTGATCATTAGGACAATAACCACATCAATCATCACATTTAGTGTTAACATGATCCTCACCATTCCTACCATTATCTAAAACTAAATCTTATTGTTGGAATAAAAAATCAGAGTGAGAAATCATATATCAGTGCTCTTATTATATAATATATCTGAATTAATAAAAAATAAATTCAATATATGAATCAATTGGTTAAATGTAGGTCATCCATGGTTATCATGGATTTAAATAATATTATAATGCTTCATAAATAAATGTTTTAATTAACACAATAATATATCCTATGAACTTATAGCCTGATGTGAAATATGAGGCTCAGTAATCATGTATTTATGGTGATAGAGTGAATAATCAATCCTACCCTTTCATAATTGTAACCCCTAGGAGAAAATGTGCCCCAACCACAACCAATTGAAAGTATCTATATAGGTATGTATTTTCTAGTCATAAAACAATTCTTCAACTATACAAACATATGATTTTATCTTACATATAATCTTATCCTATGTTATTCCTCTAAAATTTCCTCATCACAGTTTTTGAAAATAACAAAACCTTTATTTAACACCAAATGATATGATCCATTAATTACAAATAAAAATAATATATATTATTAGATGAATATTCATTGAATATCATTATGATCTATATCATAACCATAATGGGTTGCTATCATTGGAAAAATGGATTCATAAACTAATAGTATGTAAAATATATTAATAATCACCAACTATAATATTCACAACTACCACCTTAATTTGAAGAATCCTATTTAATATAAGTATACTACATTAAAAAATACATAATATAGTTAATTCAACTATAATACACTTATTACCTTCAAAAATATCATTTTAGATTAGATTATTATCAAATTAGGCCAGGATTCAAACATAAAATCCCCAAAGAATACAAAGTGTATACTACTAAAAATGTTTCCATTTCATTATAATACAATGTATTTTAATAATTCATGAATTATTTTCACGCTAATTATTGACAACATAAAACTTAGATTCATAATTTCCCTTAACAATTATTAAACACTTTGATTTATTTGAATCATGGCATGAGAAAAAATGATTAGTAAGGACATAAAAATAATGAAAGAAAAACATCAGTCCCTAAATACTTAAAAACACATGAAAGGTAAAATTATTAACCATAAAAGTAAAAATTACTTACATTGTGAAAACATAAGGTTTCTATAAACCTCATAATGCATTCAAAAACCATTTAGCTAAATTGAGGAATCATTTTATTACCATACATTCTTATTATTATAACGATGGTAACTAGATTAATATTTGTTACCCCACAACGGACGTAAAACATTACACTTTTATGTACATTATGATGTTACTATCACACCTACCCTTGGAATAACCATTACAGTCAAATTCCAACATACCCAATGCATTCGACAGATATCACATACATATATGTATGAGGGATATAATGGATCCACTAATCATGATAAACAATACCCAAGAACCATAATATAAACATAAAACATAAATAATTGCATCATAAAAACATTACTTGAAGAAAATCACTTATATTAAAAGAATACATCAGACATACCAAAGAAAACATTTTATTTGAAAATAACCATGAAATTTTGTAAATAAATTTTCCAAAAAACTAGTCTTCATGAAAATTGGATAAATCTCTCATGTTGTATGGGTTAATTAGAAACAATATTTTTGAATTTTTTTCAAAATAACATTTTATATGATTTTCAATGAAAACCTCTTACCCTAGGTTTCAATTAATTAAAATTTGATCAATACCTTTGTTTAATGGTTAACAGGATGTTTATAATGAATTATAGAATTATATTCTTATTTATAATACATTATATTAACTTTTTATAACATCATTACACTCATTTATTTTTTATATTTTGTTACTTTTATAATTTTAGGTGAGTTATTTTCATGGTTTCCATGGTTGGTTCATTATGGATATTGTTATTGAATTTAGGAAAAATACAAAAGTGGAAATAAATTGTATTAATATGTTTCCATAATTTATAAAAATAACATATATCATTTTTTTCTTAAATGAAGATTATTATTTATATAAAACATTATTGAAAAGGATTTATTTGATTTTTTCAGTTTTTATGACCATGAAAAACTGTTAACATTTTTTTTAATATCATGTCTATATATTGGTTAAAAAAAATATAAAACATATAATATGTATAAAACACATTATATTACCATAATAATGGTCTTATGACCATCCATGAAGGAGGTAAAGAAAAATTAAAACACATCATTCATGATGACGGTAAATCGACACATCACAAATGATGTTTTCATTTTTTAGAATAAAATGAGAGGTGGGGAGGATTGATGTAGGATATTTAATAAATACAATAATATTTTAGTATTTATATTATAATTGAGTTATCATTTCACTTGGATGAGGGTGATGAGATATTATGAAAATAAATTAAATTTAAAATAAAATAAAATTAAATTAAAGAGGATAATGCATCTTGAATACTTACACTTAAGAACCCTCTTAGGGAACTTGGATTTGGAATTTTTTGATACCATAAGATCCTAGATACTGGAAATAATCTTTGTTAAGAAATTGGAATGAAATTAAACAAGATACAAGGCTTTGGAGGTGTGATGTGAAGATGTGATGAGGGGTGCTATTTATAGTGGAGAAGAGGGGTATTTTTTGATTATTTTATTATTAGTTAATTATTTTTTGTCATGAATATGAATAATTTTAATTCATATTACTAAATATATTACATAATTAGGTAGATTTCATGATTATGGTTATTAAATCATAAATGAATTAATAAAGATGTAATTTTTACTTACCATGTTTTATAAAATATTGTATCCAATTTCACCATCCACAAATAATGAAGCAACATTAGAAAAATTCCAAAAAATCACAAATTTTTTTTTTGGATTTTATAATTATAAAATTAACTACATTATATTATAACAATTTTATTTATATTATAAATTTACTTTCTTAATGAAAATCATCATTTATTCAGAAAATACTGAATTTAATATTATAACTAATTTTGTGGAACTTTTAAAATATAAATAAGGTGTCATAAAAATATCTTATAATCATAGAAAAACAAATATTAATTTATTAATATAATTTATGATTTAATATTTTATTTTATAAAATTATATTTATTATATAATTGTAAATAACTACTGATGTGTCCTAAAAAATTGCAAGCAATTAATTTATCCTATACAAAACCACTATTTACTAAAACAATGAAATAAATATATCATATTTCCATTTCTATGATACATTAATTATATTTATAAATTAATAGGTGAGGTTACTATTGTATTATTATATATTACATAATATAAATAGATTTAACTTATTTCATTATACAATCATAATGAATATAACTATTTTATTCTAGATTGAAATAAAATTATTTTATAAGTTAAATGGTTGTTAAATTATCCCCCCTTATAGAAATTGTTTCCCCAAAAAAATCATTCATTTATTAAAAATATGAGGATTCCATTACCACATAACATTTTCAGATTCCCATGTTGCTTCTTCGACCATGTGGTGTCCCCACAAAACCTAAACAAGGTCAATTAGATTATTCTATTATAAATTCTCTCCATGATCAATAATATAAATAGGTTTATATATATATAATATGTTTTCTTCCTACTAAACAACATTTGGGCCCAAAACAAGAGATGAATTTGGTCGATACTATCTTAAAATTAAAAAATGAAAAAAAAAATTGAGTACCAGAGCTAAACTCACAGGAAAAGCCACTCGGTAGTTAAATGATCTAACTATTCCTAGATTTCATAGTGTATAATGAACTATAGACATATATGGACTTTATTAACCAAATTAATATTGAATCTACATGGAGATATTTTAAGGGAAAAATGACCTCATCCCTTGAAAATGATGTTTGTCCTCCTTTTACTTTCATAATTTTCAGAAATCTCTGTTTTTTCCTCATATGTTGCTCATTCATCTTAACTTTCTTAGATATTTTCTCTAATAATTATAATCCCATCAACTTGATTTCCCAAAATTCATTGCAAAATTATATATTTTGAAAATGATTTCCATATAATGATTCAAATTGAACCATCTATATATTTAAATGATAACTCTTAAATTAAGAAAACTCAACTAAATAAATATATGGATACCTTACTCCTTGGTAATTGATTCATCATGAATGTGTAATTTCTTAAAATATATGAGTTATTATCTTGGTCTATAAATTATATTGGGGATTAATGGTTGTGTTTAAATTTAATTTAGTGGTCAAAAACATTTGATGAGCTTACCAAAATATTGAAGTGAACATATGATCATTGTTGGAGACAATAGAGAGAGAAACCCTATGTAACTAGAAAATAACATTAAGTTATAGTCATGAAAGATGATATAAAGGAATATTATCTAGAATATGAAGAAAATTTATATATTTGTTATGTATATCATAAATAATTAAAATTACATTGTTACCTCACGTTTTCTTCTATTGTCCCACCTCGAAATCCATGGATATATTTTCCCATTATCACTCTTTCACTGGAAAAAGAAGAAGAATCCCCTTGGTAGTTTTAATTCTTTTTTAACATATGAAAAAGTCATAAATTTAATGGTAAAATCCATAATATCTTTTTTAATTTGACCCCACAAGTTACAATACTCATGTTCTATGTAAGTCATAGTGTTGTAAAGATGAAATAAAAATAAATAACTTTGATATTCCCTTATTAACTAATTAGTCAACTATGAATCCCATGAAACCTATTATTTCTTCCCAAATCTCAAAAAACAATATTTATGAATATTAATTTCATTAAAATTATCCTATTATCCAAATATATTATTTTTGTAACTCAAGGTATTCATTTTTTTCTATCATTATTCTGTCAGAAAGAGAATATTTCACAATCTGCTAATACAAAATATTGGAATTTCAAACACAAAAAACATCCATGGTTAAATTCATCAAATCATTAATAAATTGTTCATATTGAAAACACAAAATTTTTAATATAGAAATATTTTTTTGACTCATGGAATCCACCACTTGGTTTGGTTTTCCATAATTTTAATTGATCCTGAAATCATAATCCATTAATAATTCAATCCTTCTTCATTGCATCTTGTTCAACTACTTCTCAGTGAATACATACTTCAATACTATATGGTAATTAGATATTTTAAATTTAGTTCTTTATAAATTATGTCTCCAAATTTTTAAATAGAAATACATCGAATTTAATTCCATATCATTTGTGAGATAATTTAACTCATGAGGATTTAGTTGTCTTGATGCATGAGAAATTATCTAATCAATATACATCATAATGGAACCATGTCCCTTCAATGGAGAATCACTGTATATGAAAAACACTCTATTTATGGAATTTGTATCCATAACATTAGCTCTCCCTAATATTCTATTAAATTTTTGAAAAAAAATATCACAACCTTATGTCAATATTAATTTAACTCCTTTTCATGTTAACATGGTTAGCGGGCTAGATAGCCGTGATTTTTTAAACAAATCATCAGTAATAGTATTTGAATCCATGAAAAATTAGATTATCATTAACATTTGTAGGTCATGAAAATTTATCAAACACTTTATTTGGTTGGATCAACTGTTATTCCATCCTTATTTAATGTTTTCCCAAGTAAAGAAATCTATTTCAACCAAAAATCAAATTTACTTAATTTCACATATATCTTTTTTTCAATAATGATTTTCATAAAAATCCTTATATTTTTCCCATGCCCCTAATAACTTTATGAATTAAAAATAAATAAAATTTATAAAACCTAAAAATATCCAAATGTTTATATAAGATTCTATTCATAATATATATTAATAGAGTCATGTCAACATTCCAACGAAAGGGCACGACAAGAAACTCATAATGCCCATATCTAGTTCAAAGTTATATTTTTATAATTTCATTCTCCTTTATCATTAGCTGGTGGAACCCAAATCACATGATAGTCATGGAAAAATAAAGATCCCTATGGATATGGTCAAACAATTCATCTATATATAGAAATAGATACTTATTATTAACAGTTATATTATTTAAAGTGATCAGATCAATGTGAATACAAATGAAACCATATTTATTTTTAGCAAAAAAATAGGATCACCCAATGTTTACATGCTAAGACTAATGAAACCTCTATCAAGAAAATAATATATCTTATTTTTCAATTCTAATTGTTCCACTTTAAATATTCTATAAGGGGTTTTGAAATAGTCCTAGAATCATGAACTAAGTCAAAAGTAAATTCAACTTCACGATCATGTATAACCCCATGAATCTCATAAAAACATCCATGTATTCATTTACCTTTGTCATGTCATTAATCTAATGAGTTACCTTGTTTACAAGAATATGATTATGATAATAATCATTTCTATAATTTAGTTATTTCTTAACATTATGAAATGTTATCAATGGTATGGGATCATTAAAATATAAAAACTAAAAATATTTTTAAAAAACTACTTCTTTATATCTTCAATCAATCTTATAATGATAAAAATAAATCAATTCCACACCAACAAAAAAAACTAAACCACTCTAAGTTATAAACATCATATAAAAACCGTTCTCTTTATGACACCCATATACATGATTTACTACATAATCATGCACTTAATAAAACCCATAAGATTGAGAGGTATAGTGTATTTGATGATTATGAATGATACATGAAAACATATGACATAAAATACAATAACATTATTGGAAACTCCTTTTACAAGACCACGTCATTCCTTCGTCCTTAACATTGCATTGCATAATACATAAGTGAAGTGTGAGCTATAAATCCTAGTATGAGAGTAAACAAGGAATAACATGATAAATACAATACAAGTCAGGCAGTAGGTATTTCATTGGAGAATAAAGGGAAATATTAACATAATGTTATTATATAACATGATTATCATAACATGGAAATGTGGAAATAACAAAAAACATGATATTATCTTGAGCCAAGTCTCATTTCACATGGATTCAGATGAGAAAACCCTCGTTAAAAATTAATTTGCATTATTAAAACCTCATTGAACATTAATTAGAATGAGTAAACCATAATTTCACGTAGCATATAATGATAATAAACATTACCAAAGTCATTAGAGCACAATCCGGTAACACCCTTTATAAATATTTCATTTCATACATAAGTGTGCCACATGGATCATATATCATTTAATCATTCAACATCATAAGATTTTTCATGATTAAAGAATTTTGAATACAATCATGTAAGTACCATTAAATAACTATATGTTAATTCTGGTGAATACATTTGATAGAGTATTGGATATGGTATTCACTACATAATGATTTTGGCTTGGAATATATGGGTGTAAATTTGGTGGCATAACATCATTATATAGAAATTCATATGTTGGGTAGATGTGAGAGTGAGGGGTATCTCATAATTTATACATTAAATTTATTATTATGGTATAATGGAACAAAATATCCAAACATATTTATGTTAATTTGGATGCACAATATAAATGAAATGACTGAACGGAAATAAGAAGAGAGAAATCCCTCACAGAATTTCGGCCTGGTAACAGCTGTACACATAAAGAATTAATGAGTGATAAAGGGGTCTCTAATCCTCAAAACATAAGTAAAAAAGTATGTCGGATGTTAAAAATCATAAATCGACATTTTTACCTGAAAATAACTGCGTATAACAACAAGATGAACCGTTGATAAAAACAAGAAAGAAAGGAATCACTTACTTGAGTGTGTGACTTCAAAAGATTGAAGGGGGATTCATGAGACCATGGGTTGACTTGGGTAGATTATAATGAGTTAAGGGAATATTAGAAAAGTTATACATGGATTGTGGGTGACGATAAGTGGTAGAATGAGTGGGTTTATATAGGACATGAGTGCGATATTATTTCATATTTCACAAACTATTGTTTTTGAATCCATATAATTAAATATTCAAAACCAAAATCCTTTCCGTGGTGGTTTCCCATGGTTTTTTCCAATGGTTTTTGACAAATTGGAGTGGAAAAAATTATTTTATAAGGCCAATCTCTGATCATATTAAAATATTTTTTTTATTATATGGAGGTGAATTACACTTTTAAAGAAATGAATTTAAAATCCTAATGGTTATTATAAATTCTGTGGGATTCACTGTGAATTTATAAAATAAGTAAAACCCATCTAAAATAATATAATTTTAATGTGAAAACATATACAAAGGTCCATAATACCCATTATATTATTTATTACATCATGTTGTGGTCATTATGATGCCATAATACACATATTTTATGTTTTTATGGTATTTAATTTTTACCCAAAAATTCGATTGTTTCAGAAAATTATGAAAAAATTCCAATTGGATAATTTAGATGTCCTAATTCCAAAAAAATATTTATTTTATCTAAATAATTTTATATATATAATAATTTTCACTTTTAAAATAAAAACCAATATTTATTTAAAATGCACTGGTTTTGAAAAAAAAAACAGTTTTAAAACCGTAATAAAAATTACGTTTGACTTCATAAAAATTATAAACTCATTTATTATTCATAAAATTAATTTAATTATATTATTTTGTTAAAATATTAATTATATATTATATTAATTAATTATATATAATAAATTCTTTAAAAAATCACTTTCTATTTTAACATATAAAAAATATTACTCTCATGAAACTGATTATCTAATCATTTACAGATAACGAAATAATAAAATCCTAATTTATATGAAATTATTTATAATATTTTTAGTAAAATCGTTATTTTAATATAATAATGTATGTATTTCTCAAAGGTACCAATTTTACCAGAAAAATCAATTTATCAAATACATCATTTTTTTAATGAATGAATATTCCTATATAGTAATTAATGGAATAAGAGTTTTATTTATTAAAACTGTATTACACAATAAGTAAATAATACCTTATTACATTAACCCTTATAACACCTATATAAGACTTAAGGGTATGGTGTGTGATGGTGAAAGACTCTTAGGGTGGCTTGGATAACATCGCCCGAGAGGTAATCTCTATTAACCATAACCTCTCCCATAGAAGATTGCATTCACGATTATAATGTTGAAGCTCAGATTTTTATTGGTCAAAAGCGAATCCTAGTGACACAACTTCATTTATGTGAAAAAAATGATATTTTTATGGGCTGAGTCTAGTTGATTAGCCCATCCTCACCATTTTAGGTGTTCAAATTATTTTTTTCAAAAACATTTTATTTATATCGGTCTTGTGATCCTTGTTTGATGACATCATAATCAACGGCAATAATAGAAAATGGTCATTTAAACTCAAAAAATAGTTCATTTCATTTCTATATTTATAAGTCATAAATATAATGCTAACGTATTCATAAAATATTGTGTATTTACAACATTCCACCCTTATTAAATTTCACTCTCGAAATTTCCTTTTCCCATACTAATATAGATGAGGGTAACTCTGCCTCATCACTTCCTCTAGTTCACATTTTCCTTATTCCAACATGTGGTTTCACCCAAATACATTTATGAGGGGCATTCTATTATTTTGTATATCTTTTTCCCTTTGATCTAAAATCATCAACAAATTATTGTCATATGGAAGGTTATTCTCTTATGGTACCACCAATGGATTATGTACATTCGATGGTTTATGTATGTATATACTCATGAGTGGTACATGGAATACATCATGCAGTTGAGAAATTATTGGTGGGAGTACTAGTTCATAGGCCATTGCTCTGATGAGATCAAGGATCACAAAAGGGTTGATGTACCTTTGAATAAGATTTCCCTTCTTACAAAATATCATAAGACTCTTCCATGGTGATATGAGATAGAATACGCTGTCTCCGATATCAAATTCTAGGTCCTATCGATGATTTTCAATATATATCATTTGTTGAAACCGAGAATTATTAATGTGAAAATAGATGGTCTTATCCTTCTCCAACATTTCATTAACCTTTTCTAGAACGAGAAGTTTTTGATCCCCAACGTCATCCCAACATGCAGGTGTTTTACACCTCTTCACCTAAAGGGCTTCATAAGGATCAATTTTGATATTGAGTTGAAACTGTTGTTGTATGAGAACTCAGACGGTGGAGTATGTTGTTCCCATACTTTTTTGATGTCTATTGAGAATTCTCTCGAAATTTCCACGAGTTTATGGATAGTCCACTTAGATTAGACATTAGTTTAACGATGATAACCTGTAGGGATGTTGATATCAGTATTCAGATCATGTTGGAGACTCTTCTTGCATTTATAGGTGAATATTGGTTCTCAATCAGATACAATATGTAGTGGTACACCATGTAGCCATACCAATTCATTCAAATATATTTCACAGAGTTGATCCAATGATAAATCCTCTCGAATTAAAATTAAGTGTCTAGTCTTTGTATGATGGTCTACAACGAACCAAATGGCATTGTTTCCTTTGGATGACTTTGGAATTATAGTGATAACGTCCCTGGTGATGTTTTCCCATTTCCATGTTGGTAGGGGTAATGGTAGCATCATCCCCTTGGACTTATGCCTCTAAGCCTTCACTTGTTGATATAGTGGGTACCTTGATGTATACCCAGGGATTTCATTATTCATGTTATCCAACCAATATTTCTCTCATATATCTCGATTCCTTTTCTGTTTCTTAGGTTAATGGAGAAATTCAAACTATGTTCATCATTCAAAAGTTCATCCATTATATCCGGATTTGAAGGAACACATAGTCTTGACCGGAATCACACAATTCATTCTTCATTAACACTGAACTCCAACGCTTTCCATTTGTTGATAGTTTCCACTATCTTTTTGAATTACCACATCATCCATGTGTGAATTCTTTAACATTTCCAAATGAGATGATTGAAAAATCATTTGTGAAATGATTGATGAGGTTACTTTATTTATGACTCCCATTTCAATCTTAATCAAATCTAAAATATTTGATCCATTTCAATTCTCATCAATGTATCAGTTGTTGAATAATTTATTGTTATAGTGTCTTCCACTTTATGAGCATTCCAGAAATGGTAATGAATTGACAAATCATAGTCTTTGATCACATATAATAATCATTATGGGCACATGTTCTTCTCTATATTTGTGAATATATACATGAGGATCTTGTGATCTATATATATTTGCTAATTTTTTAGAAATAGGTAATGTCTACAAATTTTCAAAGAGAATATCACTTTATCCAACACTAAATCATGTGTTGGATAATTTTTCTCATGAAATTTCAATTGAATTGATGCATATGAAATGACTTTGTAATTATTCATCATCAGATAGCCAAGGACCTTCTTTGAAGAATCATTAAATACCCCGAAAATTTATCCAATAGTGGGTTTTTTTAAGCATGAGCATAGTTATAATACTCCTTTTTAAATCCTTGAAGTTCTCTTCACATTTATCATTCCATGAAAACATTTCTCCCTTTTGAGTTAGCGTGGTAAGAGGGTTTAAAAATCATGAAAAATATCTCAAAAATCGGCTATAATATCCCACCAACTTATGGAAGTAATAGAAATCTGTCACATATCATGACCTTGTCCATCCATCAATTACATTTTTCATGGAGGAATCCATATATATCCCATTACTTGTGATGATATTCCCAAAGAATGAAACTTCCTTAAAACCGAACTCACAATTTCTATACTTTTCACAGAGCTTCTCCTTTCACAAGGTCTCTAGTACATTCTTAGATGCTCCTAATACTCCTCCATGGTTTGGGAGTATATTAGAATATCATCTATAAAGACTACAATAATTTTTTCAAGGTAATCTATAAATAATCTATTCATCATGACCATGATTATTTCTAGAGAATTACTTAGTTTGAATGGAATTACTATAAATTCAAAGTTCCATTACTATGTACAAAAAGTATTCTGGGGTATATCCTCTTTCTTCACACTTACATGGTAATATATAGACTATAGATCCACCTTGGAGAAGTATTTTCCTCCATGTAGTTGATCAAACAATTCATCAATTAGTGGAAAGGGTTACTTGTTCTTTATTGATATTTTCTTGAGCTTGCGATAATCAATGAAAAGGTGCATTGACTCATTATTATTCTTAATGAAGAGGACTTGTGCACCCCATGGTGAATAATTTGGGTGTACCAAACCTTTATGCATATTTTCATTATGTTATTTCTTTATCTTCTCATGATCTACAGAACCCATTCTATATGATGTCTTGGATATTTTCATCTCCTCAGGTATAAGATAAATCAACAATTGAACATATATTCTAGGAGGAAGACCAGGAAATTCAATGTGAAACACTTCAATGATGTCTCTCACAATAGGAATTTCTTCAAGGATGTTACATCCCTATACTCAATCAGCTATGAAATATACTCACAGTCATAGGTAAGTAATATCCATTTCTTGAGATGATGGTGCTAAATAAGATTCATCATCCTCCTTGAACATGTACTGAATCGGTGGTCGATTTGCAATATGGAGATTGATTTCCCTCTCATTGAAATTTAAGTTTTCTCTATATAGGGAAAGACAATCCATGCCATGAATTGACAAAAATTCAACCAGTGGGAGTATGAAGAGTTTCCCTAGGACATTCAATCCACAAATTATGAAAGGGGAGAAGTTATATTCCTAGGATGAAATAATTTCACTATTTCCCATTCTCACCGACATATTTACTTCTATGATTTGACGTGGTGTTATTATTGTTTGACTAAACATTCAGGATATAAAATAATTCATAGATACAGAATCAAAGATTATGTTCAATATTATGGAAGGAATAACTAGTGTACATGTCACCACATCATTGTTGGGATTCTCTTCGGTTGTAGTGATGGAAAAAGCTCTTCCTTGCTTCCATAGAGGTTGTTGGTTTCCTTTGAAAACCTTTTTCTTAGGTAAGTGGTTTGAAAAATTCCTTGGTTCATTGAATTTGTATCCATGAACAATTAATTTGGGGCCACATAGAGTGTTCCTCTTCTTTGTCACAGTAGTGGGTTTTCCTTATTAGAAATTAATAGCCATGTGACCTCCTCTTCCACTCTTAAATCATTTCATCTCCACCATTAAGATGTTAATTGGGTTATTCGTTTGGAAACTTTGGTGAGTGGGCTACTGAAATTTCATAGCATGGTCGTATTTATCCATCGGGCCACTAGAATGAAAGTCCAAATTCTAATTCTTATCCCCATGATACCCATGAGATTCACCGATCACTATTTCGACATTGAGGGAACATCATATAATTTCCTCATATCTATCAATGTCATGGATTTATAAGGATTTCTATAAGATAGGTTTTATCCCACGAAATAATATGTCAACCTTCTATTCAGGGTTAATGACAAAGATGGTGGTTTATTATGCATGAATTTTTCATTGTATGATCTGATGGATTCATCGTATTTTTGATTGATGATAAGGAAGTATCTTTAAATCTGAAATTAGAGGGTGTGAGGAAAATATTTATCAAAAAACATTTTCCCAGAATCCTCCCATTTCATCACCTCGATGTCTTCCCCAATATTTAAATTTTTGATCAATGTCCACCACTGATCAGCTTCACCCTCCATACAATAAGCATCCATAAGAACCATCTGTTGTTCGGAACAATGAAGCATGGAGAATACCTTATCAATGTAGTTGACACATTTCATGACGATTTAGGTATCAAATGATCCCTTGAATTTTGGATGCCATTTTCTCATGAAGATACTGATTACGGTTTGTGCTTTCTCAGGGTGCGGGGGGGGGGGGGGGGGTGGAAATTCTTCTTCACCTCTGTTTCAATTCAAAATATGTATTAACTGAGAGAGTATGGTGACAAGGTTTTCAATTCCCACACCCATTGGATTGGTCATCTCATTAGAACAATCCTAACATTGATCTTCACATCTGAAGTTATCCTGAGTCGTCCTATTACTGACCATTGTATAGAATAAAAGGAAAATTGTGGGTATTTATTTTAAACTATTAAACACATAAAGGGGAATATAAATACCAAAAGGGATAACTTATTGATTAAATTTAATTCCTTATCTTCGGAATTTATACGTTTCGATCTACGTTATCCATGATTTATTTCCTAAAGTATATTTTATGGTATTTTTCCCATAATAATTGTTCATACAATGATCATGAAATTAAAAAAGAATATCTCACAGGAGTGTTGAAACAATAATGAAACAAGGTCTCTTTTTTCGCACTAGTTGGTAAATGAGTCCTGTTCACCGTGATGTTTTTGGGATTTACCCCTAGATACATCTGTGCCAGAGCCACATCTACTTGTTTGTGTCTAGACATGGATTTATTTTCATGATAAACCTATTACAAAATAATCACAAAATTTTAGGTATATTTTCTTATACTCAGTCTTATCCCTAATTATTTCACTAAGTTTTTATAACCCTAATCACATATATAACTAAATATATATTCTGTTACCAATTATAAAAAGCCAGATATTTATTACAGAATTAAACATTATTTATTACATAAAAACACATTTAATAAAAAAACCAAATATAGAGAGGTATGGTGTCTTTGTGGATTGGTAACATTACATGAAAATTTGATACACAAAATAAAACAACATTATTGAAAAAAAAAATTACATGTCCACAACATTCCTTCGTACTTAGTATTTCCAGGGATAACCTGAGGTCATACATCAGAATAGGGTGTTCTATAAAGCCCAGTAAGGCATTAAACAAGGAATAACATAAATAATTCAATACATGTTAGTCCATTGGAATATCAATGGATCATTAGAGAAACATGAAAATAATGGAATTATATAGCATGATTATCATAACAAGGAAGTGTGGCAACTACATACAAGATGATATTAGAATGAACCAAGGCTCATTGTACATGGATTAGAATGAGTAAACCCTCATTAAACATTATTTAGAATGAGTGAACCCTCATTTCACATGAATTATAATGAGTAAACCCTCATTTAACATGGTGTATCATGATACTAAACATTACCCAATGCATTGGAACACTACCAGGGGCACCCTTTACAAACATTTCATTTCATGTATATGTGCACAACATGGAATCATTTCACATAATAAATTATTCACAAAATAAGAAATGTGGAATAAATACATGTTAGAAATATGAAATAGTTATATATACATAAATTTTATTACCCTTGATATATCAATGGATATTGTTTTAACTGCATGATTGTTTTGGCTTGGAAATTCATAGCGCAATTTCGGCAACATAACCTCATCATATAGAAATCCATAAGATTGTATGATGAGAGAAAATTGGATCTGTCATAATTTATCCATGAAATAGACTATAAAGGGATCATGTAACATAATATCCCAACAAATTTAATTGAATTTAGATGCACAATATTGAAGAAATTCAAGAATATAAATAAAAAGAGAGAAATCTCCCACTGAATTTTGACATGGTAACGGGTGTACACGGAAGGAGTTAATGAGAGGTAAAAGGGTATATAATAATTAAAATATAACGATGGATGTATAGGGGAGTTTTGGAATCATGAATCATTATTTTGAATTTAAAATAAAAGGGTATATGAAAATGATGAATCTTGGAAAAAAATGAGACATGAAAGAATCCTTTACTTGAGTGCGAGACATAAAAATCATGAAGAGGGGATTGTTCAGAACTTTTTTCCCATTAAGAAGATTCAAGAGATGGGAGGAAATAGTAGAATTGTTATCCTATTATTTTTATTTAAGAGAAGTGGTATATGGGGTGGGTTTATATAGGAAATGAGGGGGTAATTCTTTAATTTTTCAGAAACATAGGTTTTGGAGCCTAAATATTCAAAACCACAATCCTTGCTATGTTTTTTCCCATATTTTTTCCATGGTCAAGTGGAATAAAATATTTTATAAAGTAAACTACATGAACATATTAAAAGAATAACTTTTCTTATGTGGAGGTCAGTCACATTATTAAAGAAATGATTTTAAAATCATAGTGTATATTATACATTATGGATAATTAACTAAGGCATTATAAAATAAATAAAAAATTAAAAAATCACATTATTTTAATTTTAAAATAGATATTGGTCCTATAATACCCATTATAATATTTATTATATCATTTCGGGGTCACTATGATGACATAAAACACATATTTTATTTATACATTATTTAATTTTTACCCAAAAAATAGACATTTTCATAAAATTATTAAAAATTCACCATCAGATATTTTCGACATCTTGATTCAAAAAATAATATTGATTTTTTCTAATTTTGTTTCTAAATATGTGAATATTCACTTTAAAAATGAAAAAAAATATTTATTAAAAATTGACACTTTTTAAAAAAAATTCAATCCTTAATAAAATTAACATTTGTCTTCATAAAAATTATATACTAATTCATTATTCATAAAATTAATTTGATAATAATATTTTATTAAAATATTAATTAGTTCAGAAATTCATTAATACCATAAAATAAATTCTTTTAATATACATTTTTTGTTTTATCGTATAAGCTATATAACTCGTATAAAACAGATTACCTAATATTTTACAGATAGGGAACATATAAAATCACCATTTGTTAGAATTTATTTTATAACATTATATATAAAAACCTTATTTTAAAATAATAATGTATTTATTTCGAAAAAGTACCATTTTTACACGAAAAATCTATTTATCAAATTTATTATTTTTTTATGGAAGTCAATTCTAATAAAAGAATTGATAGAATACCACTTTAATTTATAAAAAATTTATTTCCCAATATGTAACTAATACCTTATCACATAACCCATTATGACACCCATAATAGACCTAAGGATAAGGTGTATGATGGTGAAAGACTCTTGGGCGGCTCCGATAACATTACCCGAGTGGAAATCTCTATTAACTTGAACTTCTCCCGTAGGCGATTCTGTTCAAGCATAACATGTTGTACCTTCGATTTTGATTAGTCAAGAGTGAAGGCTAGTGATGATACCATCTTTCCGATCTCCAAAAAATGAGCTTCGTATGGCCTAAGTTAACATGATCAGTCCATCCTCACCTTTTTTGTGTCGAAATTATTTTATTAAAACTTTATATTTATATCAATCATGTGATCACTATTCAAAGACTATATTATCAATGATAATGATACTTAATGTTCATTAACAATCATAAATAAAAATAAAAATAGAGTTCATGTGTTTTCTATATCTAAAAGACATTAAAAAGGTAAATTTTATTCATAAAATATCAGGTCAGTACACAATTAGGATTACAAGTATTGTCTTTAAACATACCACTATAAGAATATTATTATTCCATTTTTTCCTAATATTTACCCCTTGTTCATTAATCATAATAAATGGTTTCATTTATTGCATTTTACATTCCAATTGACGTGAAATTCTATCTAAAATTATGTAATATGTAGACCTACTATAAAATAAGACATTTTCACAATATGAGTAATCAAACAATGTACCATATACCACTTAATTGGATGGCCAAACATCTTCAGAAGTAATCTCAAAGGTTTTTAGGAACCTTTTAGTTTATAGTATCATTCATTTCCATCATTAAAATCATTCTTGGGATAGGAATGTGCATAATTACCTATCTCACAACTTTTATTAAACCTTAATTTTTTTATCACAATTAAATAGATAAACACTATGATCATTTTAATTGCAATCTCAGGTCATATTTCTAAACATACCACATCAAAAACACTTACCATATTTTATATGTAATTCTCCAAGTATTTTTTTACCACACTTTCCACAAACTGGAAGAAATAATTTCTTACATTCACATTCATTTGATCGATTCTTACACATTTCTGGCCATCTGAACATTTTCATCTACATTGTGTTAAAGTACATGAGATCCCTGGAAAACATCATTTATACCCTATCATCAAATCAAACATGTTTTTCATATCTTCTAAATTCATCTCATTTCAATGAAATTCAATATCTTGGATTCAATCCTGAGTAAAAACGATTGATTTTACTATCAAAAACCCAAAAAAAACTTTTATGGTTCCATGAAAATTAATTGATGGTTTCTTCAAAAATGGCCGTTGAAGATTCTTCATATTGTTTCCATTCTAGGATTTCCATATCCATACTATGTCAATGTGTCGTAGGAAAATATATTTCAAGGAAAATATTCATGAACACATCTCTTTAGAAGGCAAAAATCTATTCTCTTTTTATGATATTCTTGTCCATTGGCCACCCATGGTCAACTTATTCTTCCAAACGATAAATAAAAAGACTATCATTTTGATTATATGAACACCAAATGATATCAAATATTATTTCAAAGTATTTAATTCACTAATAATCCATGACACATTTAAAAGATCCCCTTATATAAGAAGAGTGTTTCCTCACAAAATGTTCCACCATCTCAATATTCTTTTTTGATAGAATTATATGTTCTCCTCCAAGGTTGATACATCCATTAGTGGCTGGAATCATCTAATAAATTTCTATAAAGAACTGATTTGTTCCAATTCCCACTATTCCCGATTGTGTATTTGGAAATATATCATCTTCTAACTACCATCTAATTTCAACTTCCCAATTTCTTCTAGGGAAAACAGTTTTAAAAAGATGTATATTTGATAAATAAATATATTAATTTTTCATGATATAACATTTCAACATAATAAAGTGTTAAAAATAACTTTTGGTATTCTATTAACATTATCCTAACCACAAATTTAATCCAAATCATGCTCGAATACCAACATTAAAATCCCAACCGTAAATATTAAATAATCTATAGAATTCAACTAGAATAAACATATTACATTCCTAAAGATTTTTGGTTTTATATTTTTATATATTTTTTCAGTAATTAATACAAAAAACACAAACATAATAAAATGTTGATACCCCTAAAACAGTGTTCATTTGTTCCATAATACAATATATTTTTATAAAACATTCATTATTTTCATGAAAATTCTTCACAACATTCATCTTGGATTAATCTATTGTCTTACAAATTCTTAACCCCTGTGTATTTTTTTAAAACATTAGATGAGCACCAAAATCTTTTTTGTGACATAATAATACGGACAGAAAACAATTAGTCCAAGAATACATAAAAAATATGAATGATAAACTCCTCACTAATAAATTTAACAAGTTCTTACATTGTGAAAATATGATGTTTCCAAAAGGAATAAAAATCATAAAAAACCATTTAGGAATCTTTGGGAATAAATTTATTATAATAAATACTTATGATTTTAACCCTCTTGTCTACCTTATGACTTGTAACCCTCACAAAACCATACAATGTAACCCTCACGACATCCTTTTGAATTAACTATCACATATACACATAGAATAACCATTACAGTAAACATCCAAGATACCCAATTCATTAGAGGGATATAACATAGACACTGTTATTTGGATTGTAAAGGATCCACCCATCATCATATTCAATTATAATATATTAGAACATTAATATAAACCATGAATACTTTCTTCATGAAAACATTCCTTGAGGAAAATCAATTATTTTAAAATAATATATCACACATATAAAGGAAAAAATTCTTTTGAAAATAAATATCTATTTTTGAAAATAAGGATTCAAAAAATAAGGCATTTTCAAAATGAGACAATCTTTTCAGGACATATAATTTAAGAGTAAATGTTTTTTTGAATATTATTGAAAAATGCATTAAAGATGATTATAATTTGATTATATCATATATTATGTATTAATTCTTTCAAATGTGATCAATACTCTTGTATAATGGTTTAAAGAGTTTTATTAATTTATTAAGATATAATATTCAGATTTTTCAAACATTATATGATCATTTTATAACATACACAAACCCATTTTTTGATAATATTTTTTAATTTAGTTATTTCGGGTGTGTTTCCTTCATGGTTTCCATGATTGATTCAATATGGATTTTCTTATCGAATGGATGAAATAATATATTACTGGAAATTAGTGGTACTAATATTTTCTAAAAAAATTAAATGATACCATATATCATTTTTTTATATAATGATGATTCATTTGATTAAACATTAATGAAGAAGATTTAATCAATGATAGCGATTTCAACGACCACCATGAACTTATATCATTTTATATAGTATCATGTCTATATATTGGATGAAATAAATATATAACTTATAATATGTATAATAAGACCTTATTTAAAAATAATAATGGTTTTATGAATATACTTGAAGGCAATAATTCAAAATGAAAACACATCGACAAGGAAAATGGTGAATTGACACATCACACATGATGTTTTCATATTTTTAGAATCAGATGAGAAGAGGACATGATTGATGATGTATATTCCATTAAAATATTAATATTTTATTATATGTATGATACTAGATTAATCAGGTGACATGTATTCAGGTAGGTTTGAGTGAATCAGAAGTTAAAATAAATTAGATGAACATAAAAGAGAATCAAAGAGAATTTTACCTCTTGAAATGTTCTACCTGAGAACCACATTAGGGAACATGGATTGGATATTTTTTTGGGAATAAAAGGTATTTGATGTAGGTAATAGGAATGGATAGATAATTGGGATGAAATTAACCAATTTATAAGGCAGTGGAGGTTTGAGGAGAAGACGCGATGGGGGGTGGTATTTATAGTAGAGGAGAGTGGTGAGTTTTTTATCATTTTATTCAATAGTTTATTATTTTGGCACAATACTATGAATAGTTATGATTAAAAAAATTATAAATTAAATAGGTATAGAGAGATTAATATAATGGTCCCTATATAAGCAATTACTCAAGAAATTGTGTATCTTAACTTATCATATTATATATCAAAAATTAAAATATTTCACATTTCCACTAAAATTTAACTATTTTATAAAATTTACAAATAATAATACTCACCATTTTTTTTGTGTTGAATTAAAAAATATAAAAAATTGTATTAAAATAGACTTTTAAATATGATAAATTTAATTTTCAATTAAAATCATCATTTATAAAATATATCAATATTTTTAAATTATAACTGATTTTATGAAATAATTAAAAATTTATTATAGTCTCATAAAATTATCTTATAACCATATCAAAATAAAATATTAATTTATTAATCTATATTAGAAAGATAAATTTTATTTTATAAATTTCTTTAATTATAAAATTGTAAATACTAATTTATGTGTCCCAAAAAAATACCAAAACATAATGTGTCATATTCAAAATCTTTAATTGCTTAATCAATGATAAAAATATATAATATGTTAAATTATAGCATACATATATTCTATTTATTCCTTCATGAGAAATTTTACTATTATATTAGTATATATTGATTAATTTCAATAAATACATCTTATTCAATTATAAATTAATAATGAATTTAAATATTTATTTATAGAATGAAAACATATTATTCTATAATTACTAGGTTGTCACATTTAAAATATTTATTCATATCCCTTAGGAAAGGAAATGTAAAAAATATTATTCAATGAATATTAATAATGTTATATGAGGTTGATATCAATCAATGACCATTTTAAATCATAACATGATTATAAGGGTATGATAACATTATCTTAATATTTGAAAATCATACCCAGAAATTTGATGTTCATAAACATGACTCAAGGAATTAATTATGGCAGTTCATAAGACACGAATCATAAATTAATCAAAGAATATGATCTATAAGAGTTTAAAAAAAATTCATAATATTTTTTCCAAAAAGAGTGAAATAATGTGTGGAATAATCATAATCGTTGATAACATATATAATGAATTCCCACTAATACATTCATCACTTACTAGGCTTCGGGTAAAAAGTTGTGTACATGATGTGGGCTTGTGATAAAATGTCATGTACCATCTTTTCAGATTATTTTTAAATCACAGGTAATTTATAAGCTCATAATAAATTAATATTTACCCAATGAATTAAAGGTTTACAATGTACCCAAACATCATAGAATCATAACCCATTGTCGAATAAGATAATAGTTGATAAAATCGTTTATCATTTAATCATAGCTTATGTTTTGGAAAAATTCATTCTCACATATATCAAATTATCATAATCATAAACCATCCATTAGGGGGATAATTATTATATCATAGGATCATATTCTTATGGAAGAATAAGTAACATCAATTGATGTAATCAGATATTTAAAACACCTTTATAAAATATCTAGAATATTTCATAAGTAAAATAACCCTTTCATTTTGAAATATATTATTTAAAATCCAAAAAATTAGAATATATTGAAAAAATTTTCTTTAAAATAAACCACTAAACCATGCAATATAAGCATCAAATAATTTATTCATCATTATGATATGAAATTATATTAATACCATAATAGTAAAAAACAATTATTTTATTCAATCTATTTTTAAAAAGTGATTGAATTATAAAATGAAAAGAATGAACATTTTAATCCATTTTAAAGAAATTATTACATCGGTAAAATTGATATTAATAAATGGTTACTTATTTTTGAATAAATTATTGAAAGAATATTATATAAAATATATACATGGAATTAATATTCCAAATAAAATAGAAAAAATGCAATTTCACATTGGAAATTTTCTTTCAGACATATGAGTACATAGTGCTAGGGAAATAAATAGATATCATGACATATAAGGAAATAACTAAGGGAAAAATATGATTTGGGAGTTTTGGATCCTAAAATTTCAACATAAAAAAATTATTGTATTAAAAATCAAGATAATATGTGAGATGGAAACATTTAAACCTTACCACATTAATAAAATTTGATGAATAAGTGAAATTAAATAATTATATAAAACTATACATTAAATGTGACACAATGTACCCTCCCTCCACATCATGTTCCATAAATACATTCTTTGCATACTCTCGTGTATATCATCTATATACTCTTTTGTATATCCTTCCCAATATTCATGTCTTCAAGAAAATATTACCTATTTTTCATCACAATGATCCTTTCATGTTTATATATTTATATAATTAGGAAGCCTAAAAATATAATAATTCTAATATCATTCAAAAAATGGTTATTTTCCCCTTATATTAGAAATTACTTATTTCATGACAACTCATTATTGTCTCCTATATATTTTTCCAAAATTTAATCCTTGTATAAATGTCATGTGTACTATTTTTCATCATATCCGAGGAAATTGAAACTTATGAAATGTGTAAGATCAAACATTCATTAAGGAAAAAATATTACTAAATATTCCAATAACTTGAGAATGGTATTCCTAATATAGAAGGAATAAATATCATGAATAATTCCATTATCAACATCAAATAAGGGAATGTTATATCCATGAGAATAAATGAAAAAATAGATATCAATGGTACTAATCTCATATTGAAGGAATGCATAATACTAGAAATAAAATCCCTACTATTAAGGCCTTTTCCCAAAACGCTATCATGTTATGGGTAGAGGAACACACTAAAAGAAAACTAGTTTTATCTTATGAGAACTATCCATTTAATGAAAAGATAAATTATTCTTATCCCCACCCATCACCAAATTAAGCCCAATTATTTTACTATGAGAGTGAAAAACGCCTCCCATACCAATCCCTAAGGGACCTATTTTAGAAAAAGAACATCGATATTCATATAATAAATAATAAAAAATATCAATACATGATAATCTTTCATTATCAGCCAATAATAATAAACAATATCAATACTTTTTTCTATGTTAATGATTTAATAACATGATCATATATCTTCTTTAGAGAGAATGTGGTTTTACAAAAAATACATTGTCAACTGTACAATAATCATATGTATTGGAATAATAATATATTTTATTCCAACACATTTCACATCCTAGTATAAAGGGTTCCAAGATTATTACCCATCTAGAGAAAGAATGTGAATGGTAAACCAATATCTACTCAACTTGTCAACAATCATCTATATTATCCTAAAAATATATATATCACTAATATATTTTCTCAATATAACATTTAAATTTCATGTTGAACATTAACCAATTAAAATTATATAAATTTTAAATTTCAAACCTTATAGATCAGTGTGTATATGACTATATAAATATAGGAATAAAATGATTGTAATATATCTATAAGAATAGGGATGGTTTAAACGAACATATCCCAAGAAGTGAGAATGATTTTTTTGGGGGATTATATGGTATAAATTTCTTACCATATAAAAATTATAAAACAAAAAATAATAAAATAAAATTTTATAATTTTTCAAAACATAAAATTTCAAAAAAGTGATCATAATTCAATTAATGAAAGTTGTGTTACTAAAAATCCTTATTAATATAGAAAAAACTAAATCAATAGCAACATGAATAAGTGAATATTATTTGGATAGTTAGTCACATGAAATACTATTATTTTGGTAAAAAAATCCATGGGTAGTGAATACTCCAATCAATGAAAACATATTGAAAAAATGTATTATATCTTAATGAATCATAATTGAGAACTTGTAAAACCATATGGATATACAAAGTTTTTAATAAAATACAGTTGAAATAGAGGGTTTGTAATTGAACTCAAAATGGAATGATTAAAATATTACTAAAGATATGATATCTCTAGTGGGTAGAATATACTTAAGATAAATTAAATTAAGTTCATAATAGCAATCATGGATAAAAGAGAGGAATTTGGGAAGAAAACCACATACAACTATATGAGCATCATAACCGGTTGGAATAAATGTCATTTTGATAAACCGTAATTACCATTAATAGAATTTAATTCATAAAATCACATCTCAATTTTTAGAATAAACATCACAATAAATAATTTAGATTCATAATAGAAGACATTTCTAAAGATATTAATGCAAAATGAATGCTTTACAACATGATGAGAGTCATAAACTTTTGATAGGGGTTTATTTAAAGTAAATTTAAATCACCATGACATATATTTTTTAATGATATAAAATTATATTTATTTATTATATACAACACATAAGATAATTTATGTAAATAAAAGGGAACATGTCTCAAGGAGATGATTTTTATATGAAACCCTTACAGTGGACCCAACTCATATGGCAATTTCACAAAAAATAATAAATCTATAATTCTTTATTAAAAACACTTCCGTGAAAATTATTCAAATATATAATAGGTTATAATATTATATTTTATTCATTATATACATATAATTATTAGATACTTTTTACCAATTTTCAACACAGAGTGTACATTTTCATTACCACATTGAAATAGTTTTATAAAAACAATATTGGTATTAATTATTATTACATGTTCAGAAATACAATATAATTAAAGTAATTAGAATATATTTTCCAATATATTTATAATGGTTAAAATTTCTTCATTTTTATTTTTGTTCATAAATAATTAATAGAAAATTAGTGATGACCATGTTTCAAGGATTCATGTCCAACAAAATCAGTTTTAATAATTAATGAGTTAAATATTTTAATAACATTAAAATAACCAAAAAATATTATTTAAATATATATAAATATAATATCTCACCAATAAATAATTTTTCACATTTACCAATGATATAAATCAAGATTATTTATCAAGTAGTTTGTCAAAATGACACTTACATAAACATACCATGACTAATGGATGATTATGAGGAGGTTCAGTTGGAATATCATTATAACAGAATAATAATAATAATGTTTAGTTATTATTAATGTTATATATCTAAATTTGAATGAATTTTTAAGTGAGGATAATTTATATAATGTCATTACATAGAAATAAGGTAACAATTTCCTCTTTATTCACTCATTTTAAAGGATTGAGTTAGTGATAATCTTTTGTTGAGTATATCATCCTTAGGATCTCAAATATTTCTAAAAAAACATTAATGATATAATAAATATGATATTTATGTTTAAATAAAATCTTTATGACCATACATTTATTGAATTGATGAAAATAATAACGATAATCCATTATTCCATCGAGGTGGTAGTCCACAGGTATGTATGGTCGATGATTTAATTTTCCATAGAATGTGAGAAAGGTCAAATATGGTTTTTTATTTTTGAATCATAAAAATTTTATCATTATAATAATTATTTATTATATTAAAAATTTATAACATCCTTGTATGGCTGTGATGGAAAATGAAACACATTTTTTCCTAGAGGTTGTAGTCCACACAAAGAATGAAAGATGGTTTAACGATTCTTAATAGATGATGAAAATGAATATTAATGATTTTTTACAATTGAATAAAAAAATAGAAATTAAAAAATCAAATTTTATTAAATTTTTATTTGAAAAATAGAACAAAAATGTAAAATTTAAATGGATGAAGTTTTGTAAAATTAACTACACATTTTCATGAACATAAGATTTCCTTGGAACATCCCTTATATATTGTTGGAATATGCTAGTGTTTTTCTCCCATAAGATAAAAATATAGAAGTATTAATCTAGGGGAAAGAGAAATGGTTAGGTTTTTAAGGAATACATATTTTAATAGTGAATTTATGAGGTGGAGTGAGGCCCCTTTTATAAATAGTGAGAAATGATTTATGTTAACATTTCTGCATATTATAAAGGGTGATCAACTTAAAAATATCATGTAGATCAAAAATTAAGATCTAATTGAGTGGGTAAGATATAAGTGTGATACATACACCTCCACATAAATAATATACATGTTTTTTTTATGT
Source organism: Viscum album (assembly GCA_963277665.1). Classification (NCBI taxonomy): domain Eukaryota; kingdom Viridiplantae; phylum Streptophyta; class Magnoliopsida; order Santalales; family Viscaceae; genus Viscum; species Viscum album. The sequence continues at coordinate 1,037,133,600 of OY728123.1, read as the reverse complement.
TTCAAGACCATTACACTGAGATTTAATCCTTTAACATTTTAGGTTTTGTAGGGTGACTAGTTTTTTCCAATGGAAAATTAATCATTATGCATAAAAATAAATTTATACCAATTATATAATATAAAACCAATTGTTATAAATATTAAATTAATTTCATTTTATTAAATTTATAATGGTAATAAATATTAATTTTAAAAAAATAATGTTTCAAGTATTAATTTTTTTTCATAATATAAGACTAATGTTCTAAAATATAGAATATGAGAATGTTTATTAAAAAATAAAAAGTATAATTATTTAAAAAGACATAATATAAATATTTTAAATCCTATAATGGTTTCATGAATTTAAAATTCATAATGATATTCAAATAATACAATAAATGTCATGTTATTTTTGTAAATGACAGTTTTCACTATTCACCATAAAATCATTCTTCTTATAAAAATCCAATATATTAATCATAATATTATATTATTATTCCATATCTAATAATGATTTTCAGTTTTCTATAATTAATTTATAGAATATGATAATTCAATATTTATATAAAATTGGAAAATATTGTGGAAAAAACTCATATCTGAAAATAACTTTTTAAAATGCTAACCTTTATTCATTCATATTGTTTATGAATTGATAATTAATTTATGGGTAATATATTATTCATATTAATGATATATTTAATTGTTATCTAACCATAATATAAATAGTTTCTTGGAATAAAATATTAATTTTAGAAAAAAATTATTTTAAACATAAAATGATTTTCTTAGATATTTTCGCTATTCCAATTGAATTTCATTTATATTAAAAATATAAATTATTTTGATTCTTTAAATATTTCATAAAATATTATATCATATTCAATAACTTAAACTCAATGAATTTTTTTTATCAGTTTTACATAATTTATCAAAGTTGATTTTTCTTCGATGTTTTCTGTGAAACAAAATATCTATCACATTTACCTTTTTAAATGTAATAATGTATTAAAAATATGCAATGTTACATTATACGCCCAATAAATATATTGAAACCTTACAACATAAATTATTAACCATTAATTAATGTTTGTTATATTATTATAAACATAATCATGATTCAGGATATATCATATAGTATGACATCTACCACACACTTTTAAGTTATACCAAGTTAATTATCATTCCTCAAACAACATTAATCATTTCAACAATCCTATACCCAATTATGTATATACCCTAATAATATTTTCTCAATAACGTATATTTACCAAAGTTATTTGAATCCTCAAGACACTGAACAACAACCATAATACGTGTAATTTAAATATCTAACTTTATATCTACCAATAAAATTTATTAATCAGTAGTTCAAAATGTTAAAAACTAGTAAATATATATCATAATTCCATCAACAAGATAAAAATAACCTATAACATCATGGATCACATTTTTATAAAATTAATAATCAATTCAAAGGCATTAAATACAATAAAACTCAATATTCTAAAATTCAATCAACCCATTAATACCTCAATATCATGATTATTTTAAAACTAAGAGTAATGAAAACCACAACGACGAGTTATTAAATAGTTATTCCCTCAAATAATACCTTGTACATAAATAAAATTTCAAGTTTATTAATAAAATTTATCATATGTTTCAAAATAAAAAATGTAAAACTATCAATGAAATATCAATATGAGTTCCAAAGAAATCCCCAAAACTTTTAGAATATACCAAAATATAATTGATAATTATCAATACCAAATGAAAATAGTTGAGAGTATTAATATATAAATTTTATTATGATATCAACTAAACTACAAAATATTATATTATTAACATCATCTTCTCCAATCATGACAATCATTTCATGAAATTATCAACCACTTATGTATATTACGTTATTTAGTTATAATAAATATTGATTTATGGATACATACCTTTTTCAGTGTATTTCCTTATAAATTTAAACCCAATACAGGAACCAAAATATTTATGATATTATAAAAAATATGAATAATAAAACATAATTTTAATATGTATTTCATTATGTCACATTTCTTTTTAACATATGTTTTATTTATATTATCCTACGGTTCTCTTTTATCTGTCCTTTGTTTTTGATTGTCAGTTTTCTATTTGGTTATATATTCTAATTAATGTAAATAATTATTAAATCCTTTATAATGGTTCATAAATAGAATTAATATAACCAAATAATATTTCCATGGAGTTTCTTGCTTGGTGTTCACTCTTATGCCTACTCATTGTGCATCAGAGGGATGATTGGGTCATGGTTCAGCCATAACTTTTTAGGGAGATTTCAACTAGGCACATATTTTCTATAATTTCATCCAGATTAAAATATTAAAGACGAATGTATTTCTATGAAAAAACTTACTAGAGAAATTTTTAATATTTCAGTGTGTCATCCTATATATAGATTGATCTCTTGGTTTTTCACTAAAAATAATTAACAATAATCCACAAATAAAATAAGCATTAACAACTTAAAAATAAATCATATACTTACCCCATAGGGAATGTTGTACCTTTAAATTATTATCAAATATAATTTATCATCACATAAATTAACCTAAAAAAACCCTAATCTCTAATTTTCTATAAACCTTTCATTTGGTTCCAACTATGTTGTCCTACATCTGAATTATGGGACCACATTCCACAAATACATACTTTACATGATCTATTTGATTCCACCTATAAATGATATTATTTAATCCCGCAAAATTTCATGTACATAAAAGATACTAAATCTTATTAATCTTAAGTATTTAGTTAGGATTAAAGATTATAGAATTATGAAACATCATAACCTAATAAACCATTGTATTTTTCAAATAATATCGATTTTTCCATTATATAAGATATTGATTAATTCACTATGAATCTTCCCTTCCTTCATTAAATTCATAATCACACTCTATCCATGTATTCATGTCATGCACATTTCTTTTCCTCATAATCTGGGGGAATTGAAACACATGGAAGGTTGATCCTAAATTATTAATAATGGAAACATATAACCGATGCTATAAAAAAATGAACATGGTAAAAATAATATGATAGAAAAATAACCAAAATAACCATATATTTAATTGGAAATGGGAAAATGGTATATTTAATAAAATAAATGAAACATGAATATCACTAATAATAATCTTACACTAATGGAATGCATAATTTTGTACATTAGAAACCTACTGTCACAACCTTTCTCCAAGATGATAAACAAAAAAAGGAAGAAAAATACACCAATACCCAAAAGTTTTTGTGTCCTGATACATGTTGATGTATTTAGGGGAAATATAATTCAAGTCCCCACCCATAAAATTATTATGTTAAATGAATTCAGAATAATATTCAACATTACAAATTATAACATTCACAAAGGAACAATTTTCTAGAAAAAACAAGACATTCCTTATAATTAATTATATGAAACATCAATACATGATAAACTTGTTTTATTATATTCATCAATAATTTCAATACATTTACCTAGGTCAATAAATGTATTACATGATCATAACATATCCTAAGAAATAAGTTGTATGGTTAGACAATACATTGTAAAATTTATAAAAATCTTCCACATAAGAATAACTATATATGGAACACAAGTATATTCTCCCAGTATAGAAAATGGGGTAACATTATAATAACCCATATAGATATATAAGGTTAATGGTCAAGAAATTAATACTAAATTTTCCAATAGTATTTCTTATTGTAAAAACAATACAAAAAATGATAGTACATTTCTATATATAATTTCATAATTTTAGGTGAACATAATCAAATAATTTTATTTAAATTTATTTGAACACTATAAAGAAAATATGTATACAACTATGTAAATATTGAAATAAAATAATTGTTATGAAACTAATGTAAGATGATGGATGGATTCAAAATGACCGAACCAAAGATGTGAGAAATATATTTCAATGTATATTTATGGTAGGAATATATATCCACCATAAAAATGGGATAATAGTATATAATAAATTAAAATGAAATACTATTCAAAAAATAAAACTTCAAGAGAATGATCATAACCTACTAAACGAATATCGAGATACCAATAGAAAAAAAAAACAATGGAACAAATAGATCAAAAGAAAATTGAATTATGTAAAATTATTAGAAAGTCAATCCCATGAAATTATATGAGTATTATAAAAACACATCCATGGGAAATGGATACACAATATAAATAATACATGGTGAAAAAAATGTATTATTTCTAAAATAATCAGAATTTAAACCAATAAAAACCATACAACATTAGAAATTATTGAATCAAACCCCCCTGAAATAGAGGTTATGTAATTGGACATGAAATTAATTTAGTAAAATATAATTCATGAATTTATATCTTAAATTGGTAGTATATATAAAACATAAATTAAATTAGGATCATAGTACAAAAATTTCTCAATGAGAGTAACCTGAGACAGATATACGTACAACAAACATGAGAAACTCCATATATAGAAATATCTATGTTTAACATAAATTGAAATGATTTAACTTTATTTCATGATATAATATATCAATTTTAAATATATACACTGCATAAAATAATATAGGTGATTAATAGGAAACGTCACTCAATTGGAGTAATTTGAGACAGAACCCTTACAACAAATGTATCATCCTATCCTCTAGAAATATATATATATGTAATTTGATATTATATTACAATGAATCAATTTTATTTCATGATATAATATCTCAATGAGGTTTTATATGCACCACTTAAATGAATTTTGGTGCATAATATAAATCATTTCTCAAAGAGAGGAACTTGAGATGAAAACCTAACCTATGTATTGTTCGAATACGAATAACACTAAATGCTCTATATAATGAAATTAAGGTCATTATTTAAATTGAAAAACAACATATTCAAAACATAACCACTTACACTAGACATTTGCGTACCTTCTATGCATATAAATATTAGTTATTCTTTAGCAATTTTCAGCACTGGGTGTTAGTAGTCATTATCACTTTTGTATGGCTTCATAAAGTCATATTATATTCATTCTTGTTATAAGTTTTACTATATAATGATATATAAATGTAATCGAATAAATTTTATATAATTATTTTAAATGTTATAATTAACTTCTATGTAGTTTTTGATACAAACCCTAAAGTTCAAATTGATAATCCTCATGATTCAAGGATTCTTAGTGAATGAAATATGTTTTCTTAATTATTGAGTTAAATATTCATATAACCTTCTGTGATATGAAAAAAATTATTTTAAAAATTATATCATATATACTAGAAAATATTTTTATATAGTCATGCATGATATAAATGTGTAGTATTGTTCAAGTACGTGGTTAAACCAACCCAAACATGGATCAACCATGATTAATGGATGAATATGAGGTGGTTTATTTATAATATAACTATACTAGATGTATAATGTCATCAATTAGTTCTTATTAGTGTGATTTATCTAAATTTGAAATAATTATAATAAAATATAATTTATATAAATTTATACATAGATATAATGGATCAGTTTCATCATTTTTCTATATTTTGAAATAATTGTATTAATAATAATTATTTATTGATCATTTCAGTAATAAGTAATCCAATTTTTCATACCAAAACTTAATTATATCTTAAAAATATTATTTATCCATTAACACTTTCCATGTGACCATATATGTATGGATGTGGGGAAAATATACAGAATAATCGTTCCATAGAGGTGGTACTCCACATGTATGCTTGGTTAAAGATTTTACATTTCATATAATGAGAGAAAGATGTTACATGGTTTGTTTTTCCATATCATAAAAATGGAATAAATATAATAACAAACTATAAAATTCTATATTTATACTATCTTTTTATGGCAGTGAATGAAAATGAAACATGTTTTGGTGTTGAGGTGGTAGTCCACACAACAAATGAATGATGATTTCACTATTCTTAATAGAATTGGGAAAATTTGTTTAGTGATAATTAATATACATTAATAAATTTGGCTATATAGAATAAAATGATTTTATAAAAATTTATTAAAAAATAATATTTGTAAATGATCAATACAAATCAATGGAGTTAAGTAAAAATAATTACTCACATTAAAAAATTTGATATATCCTTTGAATATCTCATGGATGTAAAAATAATAGGATGGTATATTGTTATCTAAAGACAAGTGTTGTGAAATATTATTGTAGGGGAAGGAAAATTTTATCGATTTATATGGAAACTGAATTTTTGTACTAAATTTATGGGCGTGGTGAGAGGACCCTTTTAAAAGTGACGAGAATGGAATTTTTTTTATAATTTTTCTTATCATAAAAGTAAAACATGTTAAAAAATTCATGTGGATAAAAAATTGAGAAATCATTTATCGATAAAGATATTTTTTTATGAACACACAATACACCAAATTATAGAAATGTGTTTATAATGTTTCAATCCATTTACCAACTAAATTATTAATTTTACCATATTTTTTTCTATTATGGTAAATAATATCGACCTAAGGTAACATAATCATTATACCAAAAAATAAATAAACCCCTTTAATATTATTTGGACCCACATATTATATATTTTAAACTTTTTAATTTTATTCAAATTATAAAATGGAAAAAAATTTATTATTTTTATATTGTATAATTTATTAAAATTACCTTTTGAGAAACTATTCATTATATTTTAAAATATATAATATGGATTGTTAATTAAATAAAATTGAAAATATAAAATCATATAATAAATAACTATTTTATCTTATATAAATAATTCATGTATTTCAAATTTATAATAATTTATTAATAATGTTATAAAGTATTTGTTATTTATTAGAACAATATTTTTCACTATTATCCAAAAATAATTCCTTTTTAAACCATTCCATCAATTTATCTTAAAATTATATTGTTATAATTAATCCAAAATTTATGTTAATTTTTTCAAAATAAAATTTTAAAACTATAAAATTAATTATTTATATAAAATCCATAAATATTGTGGAAAAATATTCATACTGGAAAATAGATTTCTAAAATGTTAAGTATTTATATGACTAGTTATTATTAATTAAAAAAAATTATTGCTAATATATTATTCATATAATAAGTACAATGTGTTTTTATATAACCAAGATAGAAATTGATTCTTTAAATAAGACAATAATTTTAGAAAAATATATTTTTAGGCATACAATGACTTTATTATTTATTTGGCTTTATTAAATGATTATGAGTCATATTAAAAGTATCCATTATTTTAATTAAATATATTTTTCCCAAATTTTTTACCTCTATTAAATCCCTCAAATTCAATTCTTATTTCATAATAATCATGATATATATTACGTGATTTAATTTTAGTTCAGTGGTTCGTGTTGAGAAAACTAAACATCAAACTGTATAATTTGGAGGTAATTAAATAGTAAAATATTAGGGTGGTAAATTAAAAACAATTAAAATAAATATATTTGTGTTAAAAATATCAATTTTGAAATATATACACCTTGTATATAAAAATAGTAGAATGAAATAATATATGTCTCTGAGAAGGTAATTTGGGAAGAAAAATATATCTACATTGGTGATATTTGAATCTGAACCCCTTAGATGAAATAATATAAATTGTAAATTTATGTTATATTGAATAATATGGATGCATTATTTAACATTTAAATGTATCCTTATATAAAATTAATTATTGTAAATAGGTCTATTACATCCCACATGTTTCAATAAAATAAAATAAAGATGATGAACTTTTATCTTATATTTAACAAGATTATCATGAAGTCTATAAAAAAATGATAAATTGTAATTTGCTATAATTTAATACCAAAACCTATTTTAAAACATACAATACCCTATATGATCCACCTATAATATTTTAGAAGCAATTTAATAAAAAATATTTTATTAAATCCTCATTTAAAATTGTTATCCTTTTCAATTTTCATGGTGGGTTCAATTCAGAAGATTCAATCCTCGTGCATTGAGATGGTTCTAAAATATCCTAATTGATAACTATTATAACAGACAAATTTAAATAAAAAAAATTATATAGTATATCATAGAGCTCATAAATCTTGGTGTGGAGTATTAATTACACTATCATGTATAGTAATCTTCTAAACCAATTTTTATGGAATTAATGTAGTGGGGTGAAATATATGTGGTTATATTGTTATATACACCTATAAAATATATGAAAATAATTGTTCTTATATGATAATTAGTGATGTATTAAGAATAAATATAGGATGAAGTAGCCGACAAAAAATAGGTAAAAAGGAAAATAATTCCTTTATTGTCTTTAATTATATGGATGAGAATAAGGAAATAAAGAAAACACTATCCATCTCATAAAATAGAAGAAAATTATAAATTCTATGAATTTTACCAATAAAATTATTCATTTTATAGGAATTGGAAAATGTTTTATGATAACACAAGGGTATTCTAGAATTCTATCAATAAATATTAGAAATTTTATTAGAATTAAAAATATTTATGATTCTATGAATGAAATTAATTAGATAATTGTTAGCCCGACTAGGATAGTTACATTGATGGGTGTAATATTATGGGATGACAGATTAAGATAACACCCCCTTCAGATCTATTTTTTTGTAATTTTTTTTATTATCTCCCTTTCCTAGACAAATGTATGAAACGAAATGAAAAAATTAATAAGACATTAAAATATTACATGATTAAATTTAACATGGACACCTCCATAGATAATAAAAATTAAATGTTCTAATGTACCTAATCCATGAAATCCCACTGATGTTACAATGATTTGATCTGACTCACTATCCATCCATGTTTACAACCAATCACAATATGAATGCTTGTTACACTCTCAACTAATGTTTCCCAACAAATCCTTCTGATGATTATTTTTTTGATGACTTGAATCAATAAGTTTTATACCATATTTGGTGCACCATTAAGTTACACATTCATCCAATTGATGACTACCACTTTACAAAAGATTTACTCGGCAATCCATTCTGGTCTTCTTGAGATTTTGTTTTATAAAGGCCCTATTTGTATCCTTCACAAAACTTCCCAATTCTTACAAAGAATATCCACCTTCCAACATAATAAAAATATTAATGAAGCTATTTTATTTTTTGAAGATCACACAACCTTCTCAAAGATCACTACTTTCATGAAGCTCACGTAGCCTTTGTGATGGTCCCAACATTCTTGAAGCTCATTAATTTCCGGACGCTCACATATAATTCAAAAAGATAATTATGACGTTAAAATGATCTTATGAAAATCATTTTCCAATAAATATCCTCTACAAACCAACTCTGCAAATTCATAGCCATGGGATCATCATTAAGGCTTTCTTTATCAATTGAAGTGGTATAAAAAACTACTTATTATTGGTGCATACCTTCTGTGAATCTTTCAACCTACCCACCACCATTTCATGAAGCTATCTATTATTTTTTGTCATATCTATATTTTTCTGGATTTATTAATATTATCATGTTTTGAAAGCTTCTCAAAGTCACATAGCTTACCGTCACCTATTCATGATCAACCCTCTTTCACAAATTTCCATGCCTTCATGAAATAGTAGACACACAAAAAGAACTATTATATTGCAATACATAAAAACCTAATTAAATTTATGGTTATTAAAACAATTATGATTCATTTCTTGAATAACATATTTAGTTATTATTGATTCATCCCCTTAATTTTTTATCCCAAAATATTTGAAAATAATCGGAACGGAAACCAACTTGTATTAAAAAATTTCTATTAAACCTCTATAGATTTCACTCAATTTTCATTGATCATTGTCACCATTAAATTTCAATAACCATTATGGAACTCCACAACAATTCTGGGAAAAATACTTTTAAAAAAACAATCGACCCAAAAACACTATAGTGTTACCTGGAAGGATTTTTTCCCATCCCCAACATTTTACTAGATTCCCCATAGTTTAATGTAAAGATGAAATAAATGATAAATATTCAAAAAAATATAATTACAGGAAAATTTATAATATGGATTGGACATCAAAATAGAGTGCTTCACAATATTGTAGTGATAATTATGGTTCACATTCAGATGATAGGAAACAAATCTATAAATACAACTTTTTATTTATATCTTAGAAAGATGAGGTGCAATATATTTAATATTCATCCTAGGATTCATAATCAGGAAATGGTTTTTTAGTAACATACTAAGTATTTATCATGAAACACTAATATATTTTATGATATATTTAATGTTTAAAAATTTATATTTCTTAAATATCTTCTAATACAGGTAACCTCAAATCTAAATTAACTATAATATTATACAATATTGTCACTTAGTCAGTAAAGTGGGGGTATGAATTGGAATAAAAACATTTGCAAATTTTTTTTGAATGTTTTATATAGAGAAAATATATTGATAAATAATTACTCATTTTTTGTTAATGCAATCATATGTATTCAAAATACACCCATCCAATAGTTTTTAATTTTTTTTGATAAATTATTATAATTAATTTATAATAATATAAGAAAATTTAATTAAATAAATGAGATTTTTTTCAAACCATCATGTTTAAAATTCATATGTTTGGGTTTTTTATATTTTTCTGAAAATATTTCTATTCCAATGAAGAGTTAAAATTTTAGTTTTCAAGGAAAATCTATCATTTTGATTTAATGAATTAAAAAGGACAAATTATTTCAAAATTTGTTTTAAAAATAAAAAATATTTAATTTAAAATCATATTATTTATATTTATTTAAACATAATAATGTCGTTATTCAGTCACAAAAATAATACATTAGAAAAATAAATTTTTTTAAAAATTTCATTTTATCATGTTATACAAAATTAATTTAAAATATAATCCTAAAACATCAATGAATATAATTTCATAAAATGGAATATATATTTTTAATTTCAATTCCCATTTTTTTATTTGGTCATTTTTTTCATAATGAAAAGTAAATATAGTAAAAACATGTTACAATAGTTAAGAGTAAAATGGGTTTATCGATGGTTAAACTAATAGATAAAAGTTAAATTGCTTATTAAATAAATATAAATAATATTTTATGTAAATATGTTACTAATAAAATCGATGAATCAAATATGTAATCATTTGGATTCATTTCTCTAGTGTATGAAATTATTATATAATAATCCTTTATGAAATTCCAAGTGTCTTCCCCCCACCCACATACAAAAGGATGCCACAATTTATCTAATTTGTTTTACATTGAGACATATAGATAAGCTCAATCATGAAATATTATCTTGTAAACATACCTTTACATGATGTATAGGTTCATTTATTTAAATAATATCATTCCAAGGGTCCATAATATAGAATCTAAAGGACGGAAAGAGAAGGAGTGGAAATCATCATACATGAACTCTTTCAACTAGGTTATTATTTTACCTTTTATAAACCTTTGTTATTAATCATAAAATAAAAAACATCATCCTAAATATACTAAAATATTATTTTTAATATGGAACCACCATTATTCACCCTTAGTTCTAAAAAATGGTAATTGAAAGTATCGTCCATGTTTACTTGTAGACTATCTCAACTAAGTAGAGATACTATTCATTTTCCACCCCCATCATTCATGGATAGTAATTATGTTGGGTTTCATGATTATATATTTTATTCATGACACAATTATTATTCATTAATTATAATATTATATATATCATCTTACCTTCCTATATGTAGGATGTTTATAATGTTGCTCATGCATACGTGTGGACTACGACCTTTACAATGAGATGTTAGTTATAATTCTTATATTTATTTACATCGATGGTAATTATGATATAGTTAATTAATAAATATTATATGTAAATTATATAATAATTATTCTTTAATGGTGTGTTATTATTCTCCTTTCTTTCTTTCATTCTTTAAAAAAGTAAAACACAACATTCACGTGTACATACGACCTACCATCTCCATGAATGTTGTTATTAATTTTTTGAGCTCAATAATTTATTAATGAATCTAAATGTATATATATAATTATATAATATATATTATATTTATATCATTATTAAAATTTTTTAGATGATTTAACTATGATCAAATTAAAAGGACCAGAACTACCGAACCAAATTTCCCTTGACAAATGAAACAATTAACAAATGGAAACATCAATTTTAAAAATAAATTAATAATAAATGTGTGTTCAAATTTTATATGTGTATCATATATGATAATATAATTATTTAATATATTATTATATATAATTATGAAGAATATATATTTTCTATAATGGTTTTTTGAGACAATTTAAAATAAGTCCAAATTGAGGAAAGGGTTTTTATCTCTCATTTATTTTGATGAGAACAATTCCATATTGACCAATTGATTCATTTGTGTTATTTATTTAGAATCGATGAAAATATTTTATTATATTTCATATGGAAATAATTGAAATATTAAAACATGTATAAGGTTCCCTATTTCACGAGGTTTTGATTCATTTGTTACCAATGTTGAGATGGTTTATTATCACAAATGGTCTTCATTTCAAGATATGTCAGGTAATAATCCTATCTTCATTTACCTAGTGATTGTATATACCCTATGAACATTTTTACCATGAATATTAAAATTATCATGATGTTAATTATTTATTTTATGTTATATTTTCAATGGGATGATTATTAAAATGTTATCGTAGCAGTGAGGGTTTTATGTTAAAATTTCATTATTTATCAGGATTGTCTGTGATTATGTTTTTGATAAATAAATTTCATGAATCAACTCTAAAAAATATAAATATGTGTTTAATTCCATGTTTAATAATGTGATTTCAATGTAATAGTAAAATTTCAATCAAATTTTTTCTTAAATTGTTTGATAAAATGATTTCATGGAAAATATGCTTAATTTCTTCCTTGAGAGGGAGTATTTATCTTCAAACACAATGTTTTCATTAAAATGATTTCAATAATTTTCTTATTATTCTCATACGATTTTATGATTTCAACTTTTTCCAATGTTTATCTTTTTATGAAAATTATTGGGGAGAAAAGTATATATGAATCCAATACATTTGGTAAAGATGGATACCTCATCAGATACTAAGGACTGAAATGGGGAGTAATGCAAAATTAGTTAGAGACTCTTTCCTCTATTATAGTATCGGGAGTGAACCTTGAATAAAGATATGTTTAAAATAGGAGTGAACCTAGTCAACTATTATTATCATGAATGTGATCCTAGATTATGAAAATGACATTCAATATTTATGTGTTTTACAAAAACATATGTCTAATTCTATTATTTTGTTCTATTGGATCATGTCCTTTGATTCATTTATGAATAATTTATTCTATATTTATGGATTTTATTCCCTCGTATAATATTGTGATCTATTATATATTGAGTATGGTTTTTGAATGTCTTGATCATGCTATCATACCCTTATACTCATGTTTTTATTTAATGGTCATTCATATCTCCCTTATTTACCCTAATTGAGCATATAAGAAACCCATTTCTTATATTTGAATTCCATTGTCTATGAATAACGGTTTTATGTATGAGATCTGTATGAAGGTTTCATCCACAATGAATTTAGTGGGATACTATATGGATTATTTAGGAACAAGTTGTTATGTATCCATGTTTCCAAATACCCTGATCATATATGATTTTATATTGGAACCAAAAGCTATGAATTTAATATTCATCAATTAATGTGTATAATTTATATTGTAAATTTATGTGTCACCATTGTTTGTATCCAAGATAAGGATTAGTTACCTTTGGAAATTAGGATGAGAACACATTAGTGTGAAGCCTGAGTAAAATCTAATTTATAGGCAGCTATCCTTGGTTATGGTAAATAAATGAGTCTAGTTTTAGAAAAAAAACTCATTTTTGGATTCTATAAGTATACATGTATTTGTACCTAGTTCATCCGGGTGTAATAGTTCGAAAAGTTATGGTCAAGTATATATCATCATGACTTGGGTGTATGATGAGTGTCCCTTTAATGCACACCAAGTTTAACCCTCTTAGAGAGATATGATCAGGTTAATTCACATCCTCATTATAAATCAATGGTTAAAATTTTAATTTATTATAACCATGGATTACCATGGTGAAACCTAATTTGTTATAGATTGAAAATAATGTCTTATAATTCATATATCTGATGAATAATGTTTCAAGATTAATCAAACTAATTTACCATTATTTTTTGTCATGCTAATTATATTTTTCATAGTAAGGGAATGTATATAGAATGGTAAAATTTAAGAGGTAATACATATTCTCTATTATAAAAGTACCCCATTTATATTTATTATTTTATTTTAATCATATCCTGAATGGTCTCAAGGAATGTTAATTATTTTCCCCAATGATTATATATTTAACTCAGAGTAAAAAAAATTCTACGATGAGTGCATACCAAACATAATATTCTTCCTTGATCATATTTTGTGGGATCAAGGTTCATTAAATCATATTTATTCTTCATCTAGATAAATTCGATGTTATTTTTTGGTATGGATAGGAATTTATTATAAAAATTCCATATAAATTTATAAGGAATGAAGTCACATTTTATATTTAAAAGCAATATAATATCTTCTATTTTTTGGATATAAACATGAAAATAAAATGGAAGTTAAATCCTTTGTACGAGACGTGATTCAATCTCAAAATGGGTGTTTACCATAAATATTTTTGGAATAACTAAACATCTATTATGTACCAATTATATGATATTTTGATGATTTATTTTTCTATTATTTCTCTACTATCTCCCCAAAGCATGAAGATGAGTTTTTAGTATAACTCATACTTAATCCAAAAAAAATTTAACATACTCCATATATGATGGACTTTATAGAGTTATTTAAATTTAAAATGAAAATCCATAAGAATCTTTATAAAGGATTCAATAATTGAAGTGAATCACCCTAGGTCTCACTTGTTCTTTTTTTAATGAAAAATGAAATATCAATACAATTCTGCATTTATTATTACAAACATAAAATGATCATAATCAATAAGAAGAATCATTTTCCCCTACTGATTATTTTTTTTAAATTTTGTTGACATCAATATTTTCTATGATGGATCGTCAATCTGTACACTATCATTTGAGTGTAAAAAATGGAGTCACACACATGGAAACCATCCATACATTGTATGGTCACTATCAATTTTTAGTGATTCCATTGGGTCTTTCTAATGGCCCCACTATCTTCATGGATTTATAGAATAAAGTCCTTATCCATTACCATTATCACTTTATGGAAGTATTTATACATGAACATTTTATATATGCAATGATTATGGAAGAGAAAGAAGATCACTTGAGTATTTCACCAAAGACCCAAAAGAACGATAAATGATATGAAAAAATCTTAAAGTGTGAGTTTTGTAAAACAAAAGTTTCTTTTTTTGATCATATAAATTTAAGTGTGGGTATATCGGTGGATCAATCTATGTCGGATGTTATTTAACCCTAGACTAGACAAACCACTTTGACTGAGATATGTTTCTTTCTTTGTTTGGAATGATATAATCCATTATATTTGGATAATTTCCCATGGTTTTATAACACACTCACTATGGTAACTTGTAAGATGTCACGACCCATCCTCGGGGCCCGTGCCGTGACTACCCCAAGCCCTCCTTCCATAGGCTAGGGACTGGCGACTAGTACCAAAGGCATAAAATTCCGCTAACTGGGAAGGCATTGCCTTTATTAAAGAAAACAAGCACCGCAGAGTACAAGCGAAAGAAAAACTCTAAATACAAAAGAAAAGATGAAAAGTAAATGGGCCAGAATACAAACCCAAACGAAAGTACGCCTACAACTGAACAAGGTACAACAGTAAAAAGACAAACCGCTGGAAGAAGGAAGCAGCTCCTGGGGTATCCTCCTCGGATCCTACCTGAAGGGTAGGAACAGATAGCGCGGCACTTGGTCGTCCACCACGGATCCTACCTGAAGGGTAGGTATAGATAGCTTCCTCTACGCTCTCGCTCGTCAACCTCCTCTGTGAGTCATCACGTCGTGTAGTCCACCTCCGGGTATTGACTTGTCGTGTAGTCCACCTCCGGGTATCGACCAGTCCTCGAACACTCGGCCTCCGTCAGCCCTGCCTGTCGTCTGCAACCAACACAATGAGGTGCAGGCATAGCCCGTGCCGGGGTGAGTATAATGATTCTCAGTAGGGACCCCGAGACCCTCAAGGTATCACTAAAACCAATAAGGATAACCATATAGAAGATCTCAATAGATAACCTCTACTTAGGTATATGCCCATACATATACCTAAGTTATCAAGTAACCCATCTCAATCATGAGGAAACACAAGGATCATGAAAACAACGGATAACCACTACCCAGGTATATGCCCATACATATACCTAAGTTATCAAGTGACCCATCTCAATCATGAGGTCAACACAAAGTCAAAAGTCTCAGCTCAGACGAGGGTTTTCATTATCGAAACCGTAACTGCTGAAGAGCCCCGTCTCTGGAGTGTATAGTGGTCCTGTCACGACTCTGAGGTACTACTCACTGACCTAAGACTGCTGAGGTTCTCCTCCTGTCTAGTACGGTGGGCCTGCGGCTACAACCAAGCGCTTCCCACCATGGGTCTGCCGCTACAACCAAGCGCTCCCATGTGCCGCTACAACCAAGCGCACCTCTGTCGTGGGTCTGCCGCTACATCCAAGCGCTCCCCTGTTCCGCTACAACCAAGTGCACCTCTGTCGTGGGTCTGCCGCTACAACCAAGCGCTCCCTTGTGCTGCTACAACCAAGCGCACATCTATCGTGGGTCTGCCGCTACAACCAAGCGCATCTCTGTCGTGGGTCTGCCGCTATAACCAAGAGCTCCCCACTGGGCTATCCGTAACACACCGAGTAGATCGGTCAAGTAGTCGTCAGGTCTCAGCCGGCTACACGGTCTCCGTACTCCGCACGCTCGTCTCTGGGAGGGTCCACTCCACGAGCTACAGGTCGATACTCCAAGTATCTCAAAGTCCCACGAAGATGTATCTCAAAAGACCGCCTTGTCATAGGGGTCTCAACGCAAAAGACGGCGCGTCAATTGGACGCCCGGTCTGTGAGTTATTAGCTTTTTCGTCCTAGGGGCCCAGTTGGTTTTGTAAGCGAACCAACCCGGCCATATCTCGACTGTACCCCGAACTCTCATATGGTATAATCATAGGGACTGTTACTCAACGTGATCACCAATGCCGCTGACGGTTCGTCAAACGGACGTTCTATCAGAAAGGTATCAGCTTTTCCTTTCCAGGGGTCCGGTTGGATTTCGGCTGCGATCCAACCCGACCACTATCCAACTGCATCCAAAACTCGGGCGGAGGATGCCAAAGTTCTGTAACATCAACAGGAACGCAACGCAACAGACGGCGCGTCAATCGGACGCCCGGTCTGGAAGTTATTGGCTTTTTCGTCCCGGGGGCCCGGTTAGTTTTTAAGTTAAAACCAACCCGACTGTACTTCAACAGCATCCAAACCTCGAGCAGAGTAAGACAAACGATCCGTCTCACTTAGAGGAATTAAACAAAACTGACGGCACGTCAATCAGACGTCCATAGCTCAAGATATGAGTGTTTCCGCTCTGAGGGCCCGGTTGGTTTCGTGTACGAACCAACCCGACCGAACCCAAAGAATTCTGAAACCTTGGGTTCGATATACCGAAACGACTGTCTCGATCCAAGGATCGCGTTGCCGCTGACGGCGAGTCGTTTGGAGGCCCGTATTTCATGTTACGGGCGTTTGACCGAAAGTGGTCCGAAGACGGGGGTCCGGGCCCGGGCCGACCCGGCCCGACCCCCCCTGGGTCGGCCGAACCGGGTCGACCCGGACCGTTCGACGACCCGGCCCGGCCCGGAGCCCCGGCCAGGCCAGCGCCCAGTGGCGCGGCCAGCGCGGCGGCGAGCCTACGCGGCCAGCGCAGCGGCCAGCGTTGCCTTTGTGCCGCGCGCGAGCCAAGGGAGGGGCGTTGTCCCACCTTTATGGAACGACGACCCCTTTAATTTGGGCCGCTTGATTCCAGGCGGGGGAATTTATTTCCCCCGGTTCCTCCTCATCCAGCCGGCCCGACCTGGCCGGCCAGTTCCTGCTCAACGTGACCGGCAAAGGCCGGTCCCCTTCCAGCTCCGACGCCGGCGGCCCGGTCCGGAGGCCGGTCACCTTGCTCCACCGCGGCCCGGAACCGGCTGCAGCCCATGTCGTCCGGTGCGGTGTGACGGCACCGCGCCCCTCCGCCGCGACCCTGCTCCGGCCGCGGCGTCTTCGGTTTTCTTCGAAGCGGCTCAACGGCGTCGCGTTCTTGAATTTCTTTCCACGGCACCGCGCAATACTTGCCGAGTGATTTCCGCGTGGTGCGACGGCACCACGCCATCCCGTTCCATCCGCAATTAAACAAAAATGAACATAGAAGGGGGGTTCGGCCGTGTTTGTGTGGTCCGGCCCCCCTCTCGTTAATCGATGTCATCTAGTCGAAAAATCCACGACAATCGATAACTACAATTATGAATGGAAATAAGAAAATTAAATAATCCCCTACCTCGTAATTGTCGTTCGTTGACGATCTTGGAAAAAGGGCGGATATTGATTCCTCGATTGTCGTGTTCGTCACACACTCCCAATTCTCACTCTAATGCGTTGGAAATGAAGAAGGGTACTCGTCGTTGGTGGACGAGCATTCGGAGGTGGCGTCATCGTTGACGACGTTCTTCGCAGGAGATGTCTTCTCCTTTGACGCGGATGAAGGTCGTTGGAGATGCCGCGGGTGTCGCTTCCCTTTCCTTGCCTCGGTTGAAGAACGATGAAGAAGATGCCATCGTCGTGCTTCAGTGGCGGAAGAGATGTTCTTCATGTTCTTTGTCTTTGAGAAAGAAGGACTCAGGATTTCCTAAGATTTTTCTCCAAAGGCTCCCAATCAACTAAACTCCAACCCAAATAAAATAAGTTCTAAACTTATTTTATTAACACAACAAAGAATTTGAAAGTCAATTGTTTGAATTTGAAAAACCTTCATGTAACTCACCAAATTAATTACAACAAGTTGTCAAATATTAAAGAAGGTGAGTTAATGGGTAGTTGGAATGTGAGGGGTTAATAGGGTTAGGGAGTTTAAGGAAATTTGAAAAGGTTGGGGGTTCGTGTGGTCCCCACCCTTTCAAATACCCACACTTGGGATGTTGGATGGATGTGGGCCCACCACCAACTTCCCATGGGAGAAGTTAACCACACAACATGAAATAAAATTGATTCAAAAATTTTATTCACTTTATTTAATTAATCCCCAAAAATTAACTTCTTCTCCCACACAAACGCAGCTACGGTAAAGGTTCCCTTAAGCGGTTACCGGTGTTGCGAGTTCATCGGCGCCATCAGATTTCAATTCTGAGTACCGGTTCAAAAGATAGGAAAACCTGCTCGTTCGTTCACTGAACGTACCCTAGCCAAACTTCAGAAATTGATTCCGGGCACTCCGGGCCTCGGAATCAAGTGCCGTCAGAAACTGCGCTCTTGTAAAATTTCAAAGAAAATTAAGAACAAAATTTCCTTGAAATTTCCAGGTCTTTACAATACTCCCGCCTCAGGTCTTTACGTCCCCGTAAAGCTTCAACACAAACTAGGGTCACAAAAGCGGTACAGAGTACGCATCTGAGCCTTCCAGTCCCATGTGCTTACCTAGAGGTTTCCGTGATGCCTACGAAAATGCACAAGAGGAATCGACCGTCCTTGTAGGACCTGCTTCTGTCGATCCTCAATCCCCAATGGAACCTCCGTCCATGATGCCCTGTCATCGAAGTCCAACTCCCTGAGGTCGACGATGTGTGAAGGATCAAGCATGTATCTCCACAGTTGAGATATGTGGAAGACGTCGTGCTCCTAGTGCAACTTAGGTGGATGGATCAAGCGGTAAACCACCTCGCCTACCCAGCTGAGGACCTAGAAAGGTCCGTTGAACCTCGGAGATAACTTGCCACCTTGGGAACATCTCCGTAAACCTCGTCGAGGTGAGACCTATATAATGACGTGATCGTCATCCTCAAACTCCAGAGGTTTCCAATTCCTATTAGAACTGGAACTCAAACGACTGCTGCCACGAGGGTAAGGTTGGCCGACTCAAGAGTGATCGGTAGCACCCTCCTGTGCATGACTTTAACTTGTGCTGCCCAGGGTTTCCTTTTTTCCGACCAAGGAAAACCCATCCTGACGTTTTCCTAATACCTTCAATTTGAGTATGAATAGTGATTTCCAATTCCATACTCAAACTAACGTCGTAAGGCCTCGACGCTGCCACCAAGAGGTCCCAACTGAGACTCTCGCCTCACGGGTCAGAGCACACCGTCGGCGTTTGGGTGCCTATCGAGTCTCCTCCCAAAGGTATCTCCAAACGTGAGGGTCAAGTCAACGGCTTAATCGAAAACTCTAGGTCTGGGACTAGATTCATGGAAGGAAGGGATGATTCGTATCGATGTCTGTGGCTACGACATCTAGTAGAAGACAAAGTCTGCACTTCGAATCATCCTTAGAGCCCTTTTTTGGTCGAACTCCATGACCGCAAGCAACTAATCTCTTCCACTACTCTCCAACTCCCGGAGTCTAGTGGGGACTTCAAAGGCGGGTGATGGTAACATATTGAAATGTACACCACCGCAAGCTTCTCTCCTAGCTCTGCCTCCATGTCTGCTGCTCTGCAGATTCATCTGTCCTTAACATTTCCTCTTCTTGAAACATTTTACACACCCAAGTCCCCGAGATTGGTGCCAGTTTTCTGCTTTCCAAACTTCTATCACCCTAGCCTAAGTAGGAAAGCATAGAGAAAAGGTGATGGCTCAGAATCCCTTTAACATACCATGCTCAGAGGTCCGACCTCTATTGCACTGATCAAAACTCATCCATCGAGTACCCGGTATGTTCGGTATGCCTCGATGAATTCTCATCTATCAACACGTCGTCCTGCCGAAACTGTATAAGCTCCAGAAAACTCTCTGCCACCCCCTCAAGCCAGTCCTCAGCCGCCTGTGAGTCAGGTTCGCCTCGGAACATGAGGGTATCTGATGTTAGAACACATGTAAGGCAGTAATCTTAAATGTGTCACCTACCGGTACCGCCGGTTGTAACTGCTGACCAACATGTAGTGATGTATAGCTGACACACTACTCAAAGGTACTATCTCAGGCATCGATCCACGTACCGAAGCCTCTTCACTATGTGGACCATCCTCATGGTCATTCACTGGAAAACACTATTCGCCAAGTCCACCATCCACTCTACTGATGTCTCAACTAGGCGGAAAACCCAAGCAATCACCTCCAACCACTGCTCTGCTGTCTGGGAATCTATCTCACCTCGTAACCTCGGAGGCCGCTGTTGCTGGAACTCGTGCAATGTGCTCTGCCAGCGTGCACAGTTTTCAAGTAAAGATGTTGGCATCTGCTACCCAACAGGTGCTGGTGCGGCTGGTACACCACCCGAGGGTGCCAACATAGTAAAAAGGGCCATGCACCAGAGCCTCATCACTCGGTGAGCCGTCATCGAGTACTCTCTCGGAACTCCAACTGACTGTCTGCGTGGATACATCCTGAACATATGTGTCACGGTCAATGTTTATATTTGCTGAGCTGACCTGGTTTGAGATGACTTTAATACTTTAGAAACACAAACGCAATCAGTGTTTTCATGTACAAAGTCGGAAATCAGTAGTCAGGGTCCTGGTGTACGGATACGTCGGCCGCCGCACCGACACTGGAATCCCTGAACTGAAGACCACACTCGGTACCCTTAACATTATTGCTTCACATAGGGAAAGATCAAAGTCCTGAGTTCTGTGGTAGAACCGAACTCCTCTGATACAAATTTTTCACGACCCGTCCTCGGGGCCCGTGTCTTGACTACCCCAAGCCCGCCTTCCATAGGCCAGGGACTGGTGACTAGCACCAAAGGCGTAAAATTCCGATAACTGGGAAGGCATTGCCTTTATTAAAGAAAACAAGCACCACAGAGTAAAAGTGGAAGAAAAACACTAAATACAAAAGAAAAGCTGAAAAGTAAATGGGCCAGAATACAAACCCAATAGAAAGTACGACTACAATTGAACAAGGTACAACAGTAAAAAGACAAACAGCTGGAAGAATGAAGCAGCTTTTGGGTCGTCCTCCTCGGATCCTACATGAAGGGTAGGCATAGATAGCGCAGCTCCTGGTTATCCACCACGGATCCTACCTGAAGGGTAGGTACATATATCTTCCTCTTCGCTCTCATCCGTCAACCTCCTCTATGAGTCGTCACGTCATGTAGTCCACCTCCGGGTATTGACTCGTCGTGTAGTCCACCTCCAGGTACCGACCAGTCCTCGAACACTCAGCCTCCGTCAGCACTGCCTGTCGTCTGCAACAAACTCAACGAGGTGCGAGCATAGCCCGTGCCGGGGTGAGTATAACGATACTTAGTAGGGTCCCCAAGACCCACAAATTCTCACTAAAATCAACAAGGATAACCACATAGAAGATCTCAATAGATAACCTTTACTTAGGTATATGCCCATACATATACCTAAGTTATCAAATAACTCATCTCAATCATGAGGAAACACAAGGATCATGAAATCAATGGATATCCACTACCCAGGTATATGCCCATACATATACCTAAGTTATCAAGTGACCCATCTCAATCATGGGGTCAACACAAAGGTCAAAAGTCTCAGCTCAAACCAGGATTTTCATTATCGAAACCATAACTGTTGAAGAGCCCCGTCTCTGGAGTGTACAGTGGTCCTGTCACGACACTGAGGTACTGCTCACTGACCTAAGACTGCTGAGATACTCCTTCTATCGAGTACTGTGGGCCTGCCGCTACAACCAAGCACTTCCCACCATGGGTCTGCCGCTACAACCAAGCACTCCCATGTGCCGCTACAACCAAGCGCACCTCTGTCGTGGGTCTTCCGCTACAACCAAGCGCTCCCATGTGCCGCTACAACCAAGCACACCTCTGTCGTGGGTCTTCCGCTACAACCAAGCGCTCCCCTGTGCCGCTACAACCAAGCGCACCTCTGTCGTGGGTCTTCCGCTATAACCAAGCGTTGCCCTGTGCCTCTACAACCAAGCGCACCTCTGTCGTGGGTCTGCCGCTAAAACCAAGCGCTCCACACTGGGCTATCCGTAACACACCGAGTCGATCGGTCAAGTAGTCGTCAGGTCTCAGCCGGCTACACAGTCTCCGTACTCCGCACGCTCATCTCTGGGAGGGTCCGCTCCATGAGCTACAGGTCGATACTCCAAGTATCTCAATGTCACACGAAGAAGTATCTCAAAGAACCGCCTCGTCATAGGTGTCTCAACGCAACAGATGGCGCGTCAATCGGACGCCCAGTCTGTGAGTTATTATCCTTTTCGTCCTAGGGGCCCAGTTGGTTTCGTAAGCGAACCAAACCGGCCGTATCTCGACTATACCCCGAACTCTCATAGGGTATAATCATAGGGACCGTTACTCAACATGATCACCAATGCCGCTGACGGTTCGTCAAACGGACGTTCTGTCAGAAAGGTATCAGGTTTTCCGTTCCAGGGGCCCGGTTGGATTTTAGGTGCGATCCAACCCGGCCACTATCCAACTGCATCCAAAACTCGGGCGGAGGATGCCAAAGTTCCGTATCGTCAACAGGAACGCAACGCAACAGGCGGCGCGTCAATCGGACGCCCGGTCTGGAAGTTATTGGCTTTTTCGTCCCGGGGGCCCGGTTGGTTTTTAAGTTAAAACCAACCCGACCGTACTCCAACTGCGTCCAAACCTCGAGCGGAGTAAGACAAAAAATCCGTCTCACTTAGAGGAATTCAACAAAACTGAAGGCACGTCAATCGGACGTCCGTTGCTCAAGATATGAGCGTTTCAGCTCCGAGGGCCCGGTTGGTTTCGTGTACGAACCAACCTGGCCGAACCCAATAATTCCGAAACCTTGGATGCGATATAGAAAAACGACAGTCTCGATCCAAGGATCGCGTTGCCGCTGACTGCGAGTCGTTTGGAGGCCCGTAGCTCAAGTTACGGGCGTTTGACCGAAAGTGGTCCGAAGACGGGGGGTCCGGGCCCGGGCCGACCCGGCCCGACCCCCCCTGGGTAGGCCGAACCGAGTCGACCCGGCATGGTCGGCGAACCGACCCGGCCCGGAGCCCCACCCCGGCCGGCGGCGCGGCGGCCCGCCTGCGCGGCCAACACCGCGGCCCGCGCTGCCTTTGTGCTGCGCGCGAGCCAAGGGAGGGGCGTTGTCCCTCCTTTATGAAACGGCAACCCCTTTAATTGGGGCCGCTTGATTCCATCCGGGGGAATTTATTTCCCCCGGTTACTCCTCTTCCGGCCGGCCCGACCTGGCCGGCCGGTTCCTGCTCAACAAGACCGGCAATGGCCGGTCCCCTTCCAGCTCCGACGCCGGCGGCCCGGTCCGGCCGCCGGTCACCTTGCTCCGCCGCGGACCGGAACCGACCGCGGCCCTTGTCGTCCGGTGCGGTACGACGGCACCGCGCCCCTCCGCCGTGACCCCGCTCCAGCCGCGGCATCTTCGGTTTTCTTCGACGTGGCGCAACGACGTCACGTTCTTGAATTTCTTTCCACGGCGCGGCGCGACGGTGCCGCGCAACACTTGCCGAGTGATTTTTGCATGGTGGGACGGCACCACGCCATCCCGCTCCATCCGCAAGGAAACAAACATGAACATAGGAGGGGGGTTCGGCCGTGTTTGTGTGGTCCGGACCCCCTCTTGTTAATTGATGTGATCTAGTCGAAAAATCCATGACAATCGATAACTACAATTATGAATGCAAATAAGCAAAAAAAATAATCCCCTACCTCGTAATTGTCATTCATTGAAGATCTCGGAAAAAGGGCGGATATTGATTCCTCAATTGTCGTGTTCATCACACACTCCCAATTCTCACGCTTATGCATTGGAAAGGAAGAAGGGTACTCATCGTTGGTGGACGAGCGTTCGGAGGTGACGTCGTCGTTGACGACGTTCTTCGCAGGCGACGTCTTCTCCTTTGACGCGGATGAAGGTCGTTGGAGATGTCGCGGGCGTCGCTTCCCTTTCCTTGCCTCGGTTGAAGAACGATGAAGAAGATGGCATCATCGTGCTTCAGTGGGGGAAGAGATGTTCTTCGTGTTCTTCGTCGTTGAGAAAGAAGGACTCAGAATTTCCTAAGCTTTTTTTCCAAAGGCTCCTAATCAACTAAACTCCAACCCAAATAAAATAAGTTCTAAACTTATTTTATTAACACAACAAATCATTTGAAATTCAATTGTTTGAATTTCAAAAACCTACATGTAACTCACCAAATTAATTACAACAAGTTGTCAAATATTAAAGAAGGTGAGTTAATGGGGATTTTGAATGTGAGGGGTTAAGAGGGTTAGGGAGTTTAAGGAAATTTGAAAAGGTGGGGGGTTCGTGTGGGCCCCACCCTTTCAAATATCCACACTTGGGAAGTTGGATGGATGTGGGCCCACCACCAACTTCCCATGGGAGAAGTTAACCACACAACATGAAATAAAATTGATTCAACAATTTTATTCACTTTATTTAATTAATCACCAAAAATTAACTTCTTCTCCTGCACAAACTAAACTAAGGTAAAGGTTCCCTTAAGCGATTACCGGCATTTCGAGTTCATCGGCGCCATCGGATTTCAATTCCGAGCACAGGTTCAAAAGATAGGAAAACCCGCTCATTCGTTCAATGAACGTACCCGAGCCAAACTTCGGAAATTGATTCCGAGCACTCCGGGCCTCGGAATCAAGTGCCGTAAAAAACTACGCTCTTGTAAAATTCCAAAGGAAATTAAGAAAAACGTTTCCTTGAAATTTCTGGGTCTTTACATAAGATACCTGTGTACCTTTACGAAAATGATTTTGTGTAATATTCGATGTAATTCAATAGAAGGTCTATCTATGTAACTATAAATGCACTCTACTATAGTGAAGAATGGTTCAATATAATTATTGACGCATTATAAAATGTGTTGGGATATGTTTTCATCTATAGGGATATAGTTATATCTTATGACGTGCGATAATTTATGGTTCATGAGATAAATTTTCAAAATAATGATTTGGAGTAAGGTGTTGTAATTTTTTTCAGTAATGATATGTTGGAATTATATTAATTGAGAAATTATTTATATATATATATATAATTCAAAAAATTATTATTTATATATTCACTCCAAAAGATTTTAATTTGAAGATGTGAAGATAAATTTAGTTTTTTATGGGTTATAATTTCTCAATATATTACTACAATGGGAATGTAAACTTAATTGAAGATTCTCTGAGTCAAAAGGATCATGGTATCTTATCTATGATGTGGACCATACAATATCTCGTTTAAATGGGGTTACAATGGTAACATCAATATATTTTAAATAAATTGGAAAAATAAAATCATTCTCAAATGAGTGTTCAACCATATATAATGGTAATGATTAAAGAAGAAAAAAGGTATATGTTGAACTAAAAAAATATATACAAAATATTTAGAAGTTCAAAATTGATTTTGATAGAGTCATAAGATTAAGGGACCATTTGTGTTTCCATTATAAATTATATTATAGGATGTACTTATTGGATTAAGCATATAGCTCACCTATATATATTTGTCCAATATACAGAAGGTTGAGGAGGTAGGGAAGCCTGCTCCTAAATTTTTTATAAAAAATAAATGTAGAAAACTTGTAATAAAAGTGGATAATTACTAATATGGGTATGTAAATCACCCAAAAAATCCCCTTGTACAAGATTAGAATAGTAATCTGGTAAGTCAAAGGACCATCTTGAACTGACCTTCATAATACCTCTCGTAGAAAGAACATCAGTGAACTAATTTACCTCCCAATAAATGTGAGTTACATATAGAGAAATAAATTCTGCAAGACGAAGATTGAAAATATATGGGGCAGTGTCCTCCAATGTTAATTCCTTGAGAAGTCATTGAAAATTTTCAAAGCAATAGATGAATCTATTTCCAGCCTTAAATCATTCCAACCAATGAGGAAAACCGACATTATCTCCCTTACAATATCCTAGAGTTCTGCTTCAATTGAAAATAAATTTCTATTGAAGTGAAAGAAACAACCCTTAATGAAACCCCGATGGGTGATAAAGACACCACCACATTCAGCAGGCACTTGTGCATGGAATGTCACCCCATTAACATTTACAATAAGCCATCCTATTATTAGTGGTATCCATTAGATATATTTCACCACAAGTGGTTTCTTTTCCCAATCAGGACAACCAATTGACTTCAAAGTAACAAGGTCAGAGACATAATTATGCATCGATCTTATTTTATGGTTAGATGAATGTTTGATCCCATGATAAATATACAAGACACCATCATGGAAATATCATTTATTAATATAAAAAACCATGTCATCCCTTTTCTTCTAGGTCTAATATAATACACTAACATTCGGTGACAATAAGAGGGAATTCACTTGCTCTCTATATGCTAAGTTGTAAAATGATGTGAGAAGAACCACGATGGGCTGGAAGCCGAAGCATCTTCGATATAAGTCTTATACATAAATCCAATATCTATGCATGAACATACAATAAATAAATAGATGAATAAAGGATTCCTCGTCATTCAAACAAAAAACTATGTCAAAGAATGATGTATCATGATATGCTGGACCAGACAATGAATATGTAGCTAATATTTCTATAGTTTCCATATTAGAATATTATCATAAGGGGAAATTAATAGCATAATAAAAACTTCCACCCATGATGGAATACCAGGAATGTTACCAAATTGATGTCAACAAACATCACAGGTTAAAAATTTACCATCAAGAGTAGGAATCCAGATCAAGGTGTCAAAGTCAAAATAATGATATCTAGATACATCTGTATAAATATGAGTTGGAAAAAGAACATTCATATTCATATTTCCTTGTTACATAGATATAGTTATAGTCTTTAGGGATGAAGAAATATCAATATCATCAGTTATGGGTCAAGAAAACCATTGATTTGTCTGGAAATATAATTGAGAGTTCTTAAATACCACCCATTTTGAATGCAGTATAATATTAGAATAATCCTACATGACCTCTGGACAAACCTTGTAGGGAATATACAAATAATAATCATTATTCATCCTATCGACAAATATAGTGACTATAAGATCTATAGAGATGTTTTGAATGTAAATAATCCTTCCTGTGAAATGTTTTAGCAATGTATTGCTGAAAATCCTGATTTCTTTGATTCCCAATCCTCTCATATTTATAGGCTTAACACAATCATTCCATGAAACTGTGACCAGCTTCTTTTCATTAATCATACCAATCCAAATAATTTTTCTAATAGTTCCACTAAACTTTTTAACAAGATCCCTAGTATATCTATACAATGAGAAAGAGGATACAATCATTGAGGTGACAACAGAAATGACCAAACAAGCTCTTCCTACATGATACATAGTCTTCCATTTCCAATTTTCCTACTGATTAGTAATTTTTGATGTAATTATCTCTATGTAACATTATTTCATCCTGACCTAGAATAGGGGAACCCTAAGGTATATGAAAGGAAAATAACCTCTCTTCATACCCCGTCTTCAAGAAATCTTTTCTACTTGTAAATAATCACCCCAGCCCCAAATAAAACAAAGGACATTCTGTAGCGGATAAACTGACTTGCAACCTCTTCATAATGTGAAAAAGTTCTATTAATGCAAGATATGGATTCTTTTTCATCACTCCAAAATAGTAAAATATCAAAATAAAAAAGAATGTGAAAAGGTGAAAAATAGTCCATCTAAAGTCTCATCAATTGATACGAGCCAATATTGAAAAGATCATGAAGGTACCAGCTCATATAGTCCTCCACTATAGAAAATAAAAGTACAAATAGAGGATCACCATGCCTGAATCCTATTCAGTATTTGAAAAAACCCCTAAATGATCTATTAACTATAATAGAATGACTTCCGGTTTTCAATATGGAACCGACCAAACCTATAATCCTTAAGGAGAACCCATGCATTTTTAGGATTCAAAATTTGACATCAAATTTTATTGTATCAAAATAATTCAAAATACCACCCTTTCAAGCCATATTTCAAATTTATTCCTCTTCTACATAATATTAAAAAAATTAGAAGCAGTAAAGAGGTAATTCTATTAGTTCCTCCTAGGGGAAAACCCAAACTGAATGACCAAATAATGATCTTTGGAATCTCACCCAACCTGTGAGCCATGATTTTTCTAATAACCATTGGTATAGAGTTTCCAATTGAAATAGGTCTAATTTCGATTATATCCAAGTAATTATCTTTATTTGGAATTAGAGAAATGAAATTGGAATTCATCCCAAATGGAATTAGAGAATGCGTTAAGAAATCCATCATAGAATTTATTACCTCAACGTGAATAATGTCCCAATAAAACATAAGGAACCTGTTGGTGAATCCATCATGACCAGCAACGCTTTCAATTTTTAAAGAGAATATATCTTCATGTATTATCTTTGCATTGGGGGGGGGGGTTTATTCTCCTATTATATTCAGAATCATCAATGATTGATTCGAAGTATTTAAACAATTTTCCCAGCATATCCTCCACAGTATCATAATATAACCTTTAAAATAGCATTTCACGACATTTTCAATATCCATATTAGAATTGAACATATTCACATCAATTTTTAGAGAATTAAGTCTCTATTTATTACTTTTCTCACTATGCATGCAATGAAGGAAACAGGATTTACTATCTCCCTCCTTCAACCACCAGATGTTGAACTTTTTACTATTAATGCTCTCTATAGTATTCAAGTGGTTATCCAACTCTGCTGGAGCTTCAACCTCCTCTTGATAGGTCATTTTCTACATGTTATATTCCTATAAATTAGAAAGATGAGATTAAGCCCCTTTAATTTCAATTTTTATAGATGAAAATTCCTCCTTAATCAATTAATTCACTCTTTCCTTAAAAATCCTTTTCATTCTTGTTAAAATGTTCCAAGGGATACCAAAAAAAATGAAGGCATCCAATATGACTTACCTATATCCCAAGATGACCAACCAGAAAATATTAAACATTAAAGGGAGATAGGGTTACCATAATATTTTGAAACATATATCAATCAGCATGGGGTTATGATCAGAGGGTATTCTGAGAAGAGTCAGACCAGAACCATTAAATAAACCACACCTCTCATTCACGTGAAAAAAGAATCTATCAAATTTTCTTTGCTTCCACCAATTTGAAGTAAACCTTCTCCATTTGTAATCAACTCCAGATATAGGGACTTAATCCAATTCACACTCATCAATGTAATAAGTGAATTATTTGGCTGATCTTCTCTAGAATATATTACCCATTTTTTCACCTAGACTCAAGATCGTATTAATGTTTCCATGAAAAAACATACTGTTCGACATGCTCTCATAGATGGAATCTAGATTTCTCCACAGGGAACATAATCTAGTGTATACATTAAAAGCATAAAAAAATTCGTAGAAAGATAATTTCTATTGATACAACTTGATAAGGTCACCTAATGATGATCATTATATAAGGAATCAATTGTGACATTATTGATCTTGAGAACCCAAAAGGACTCTGTGAGAGTATCAAAATGATTGTTAGCAATAAAAGAGAACCATAATAAACTCCTTTTAAAACCCATCCATCTCTAAAACATCATTATTGGTTCTTCAATAACAATTATCATAAGTTTGTTGGTCTTAATAATATGCCAGATGTTTTTTATTGTGAGATATCTTCATAACCTTTGACAATTCAAGAAGAGAATCTTCATTGATTAGAAGGCCTAATCCTAGTTCTCGGAACATAAAAACCTTTTTTCATGCCTTCATCTAAGGATCTAGAATCATCCACCACTGTTTCAGTAGATGAAGGTTTAGACATGTCCTACAGATGGAAAAATAATCCTTGTCATATGCCACATAGGATTCAATGTTGAGATTGGTGAACCTATTAGTGAAACAAAAAACGGTTAACAACATGCTAGTAGGTAATTTCAACCATTAAATCATTGTCGTTGGAACCTATAAAAAATCGCCATAAATCAATACAACATATCCATAAAGTCCTAGGGGTACTACTCATATGAAGGATAGTCTTCGATTTATAGATAATCATAATCCATGATCTTCCCATAAGAGAGTGCTTGTGTAGGGAGCTGATCAGATGGTGGGGAAACATCCTAGTATGGAGACAAAGCAGTGCCCTGTAAAACCTGACTAGATTTAGAGACATCATCCATATCAAATGAGGATGAAGACACTTGTTAATATTTCTAGGCACTAGGAATCATCTCCCTATGTGAAAAAAATGTCCTGACTAGATTCTATTCTGGGAAGTAGAATAGGTACCCCAGTGTCCTAGTTATAACAAGTAATAGTAACGATAGGGAAAACATTAGGAGTAGTTTGATCATGATCAATAAGAGTATCTACATGGGAAAATCTAGAATATCAGAGAAAATTCATATATTTGGATCATCAGTACCATCCACTAGATTATAATATTCACCCATTCGACCACCCTTTGGAGAAGGAGATTCCTTATTCATGGAAGGACCTGAAATAGAGGAAGGTTATACCTCCTTACCAAAATTCCTCCAACAAATGGAATCAGTATGCCCCAAAAAATTACAATAGTTACAAAACATATTCTTCAATCATTCAGAGACCATATATCCAAATTTAGATAGTTAAGATAGAATTTTGGATTCCTTTTATAGATAATATCAGCATAAATACTATCATCTATAGTGGTGAATATAACGTATTCCACTAAAGTTGTATACATATCAACCTCAACCATAATTCATGCATAATGACCAAAATAATGATTGTGAGTCTCCCTATCAAGCCATTTTGGATTACCAACAGATGACACAATATAAAAATAGAATTATGGATTCCAATAGAGCTAACTGTGTGTCAGCCATGGATCCATACATATGCATAAGTTTTATTGACAATGCTCAGATCTAAATTACAATCCCATTAATGAAGGTAGAGAAAATTATGATTCAGATGAACTAAACCCAAACTCCAGGGACATTTTCTTAATTCATCTAAAGGGAAAATAATATGATAAAAACTACATCCCTAAGTGGTCATATTAGAATCATAAAAACCGATTATTTTTGTAATCCTACAGGTGATTCCATTAAACTGACACGGTTTTGTCCATTTTGGAATCATAACACGAGCAATAATTGCGTATTTTCGAATCATCACCTACTCATCAACATCATGAAGATTTATTGATACATGTGAAATCATATCATTCCAAATAATACTTCCCAATGGAGTTGAATCAAAGTCAAAGAAAGAAATAGTGATCACATACTTGGAATCATCTGCAAAACCTTTTTCATTTCCAAATATATCATGATTTTTATTAGATCTAACATGACTACTTTTCACATATAGACTGAATAAATCTGTGTGACTGATTCAATCTTCATAAAATGCCTCATACTAAAATTTCTTCTTGGAGGAATCGATTTTATGGCAATAATCTAGTTTGCCCAAACTAGGGTTGTCACCCATCCCCACTCCTTGATCCCCCATATATAGTCTCATTACCATATTAATCATATATATTTGAATATTTGTTAATATCTAAAATAGTATTGGTATTCGGAATACATAAATAGATATAGTGAAGCATATTTATCTTGGTACATGGAATGAAATTACGTTATGGAATATAGAAATAAGTCTAAGGGGATGATAAAAAAAGATACCTATTCAAGAATTGAATTGGGAAAACATCACATTTTCTTTAGTCATTAGACACCCCAAAAATTTGAATTCCATATCTCTAGTTGGGTTGTATTCAATCATAGTTCAAATTTAACAAACAAAATTTCTATCTAAAAAGATGTATCTCTTGATCTGTATTCAATATTATATATTAAATAAGTGTTAATGTTCAATGGAGTACCACATTCTATTATATCTGATCGAGATGCGTGGTTTATCTAAATGATCAATAAAATTGCTACGATCAAGATATATAGTTTTGTATCAGTACATCTTATTAACCATAGGAAGATTTCATGTCTAAGAGAACCATTCAATCCCCACTAGATTTGAGGAGATATTTTTCTTTGGATTTGAAATGTAGTAAATATAAAAAATGTCTTCTAGTAATGTTTTATTTTAAGAATACACTTTAATCATGAATTTAGATGGATACTTGTAAATACATCAATGAATTGATGAGTAAAAAGCTTATAAAATTGGATTAAATTAGATCAATAATCTTATTTGGACCTTATCATGATAATGTAATTGTAATGAAATCCAGATCTATTTAAAAACACATAATGGAAACCCGGAGTCGAAAGAAAATTTATAATGACCATTTTTTAAAATGAATTCAATTAATTGTTTCTGAGAAGGTATACCTATGAATTTATCCATGTAATAAGGTTATGATATTTAAGTAATAAAGGAATGGTGAGGCCATGGTTTTTTTCCCTTCTTCATTCTTAAAGGAGTGGGGACGATATATTATCTCTTGATGCTTCCAAATAACTTATCTCAAGTTTATGATATTTTATATGTATCTCTCCCAAGGATATAAATATGTAACTAATCACATATATTGAAATAAGAGGTTTTAAAAATGTGGCATGATCTTTACTATAATGAATAACTAGTATAAATAATGATTATAGGGATAATATGATACAAAACAAGACTGCTCACATGGTTAATATTCTATGTAGGAATCCAAATCATGATAAATCTACATAGGAAAATGTGGATGTGATGAAATATTTTTATAATTATTTAATATTATAAAAGATATTTAATTTGAAAGGATAAATTCATTTTGAGTGGTTAGATTGTATCACAATGGAATGCAATATTTTATTTCTCTTCGAATAAAATTAATTTCATCAATAGAATGCGATATATACTACTATCAGTCTGAATAAACATTAATATCGTATATTGATATAATCTAGCCATCATATTCTTGGAATGAATGAGAATAAAAAAACCATTAAAATATGTACTATATTTTTCAAAGTCATGATATGCCTTAAAAATTAAGTTTTTCTTAAAAATAGTTTTCATTATCTTTTATGAGATAAGAAAATAGTAAATTTTGGAATATTTTCTAAAAATTATTTTAAAAAATTAACATAATCATTTGGAATCATCTTTCCTAAATTATCGTAAGGTTTAATTTTCATTATATTTTGGAATGATTGATTTTATAATGAATAGTGAGAAATGAATACTTTTTATATTGAAAAATGTATTTTTATTTAAAGAATATAAAATGTCCCATTTTATTTTAAAACAGATTTAAGAGTAACAATATTTAACTTATATTATTAATTATCTAATTTATGTCATTTTATTTACTATTATGTATTATTTTGGTGTAAAACTTTTTATAAATATTGAATTATTTTTTCATGAAACCAAAATTTCATTGTTCTTTGCGGGTTTTAATTAAATATTTAATTTTATGAAAAATTTTAATTTTAATTTTAAAAACATAATAAAAAATTTTAATAAAAATTTTTATTTTTATTTAATATTTCCAAATTTTTTTTGGTTGTAACCAATATTAAAAACAATAAATAAAATTCACCTCTATTAAGGTTAAAATAATTTTATCAAGAGGTGGATGTTTATAACCAGATGTAATGATTAAACTGAAACATAAATGTGTCTAAATTTTATTTCATGGAATCATTTTACTTCTGAGTGTCCCATACTTATATATCTATCCTTTTGAATACATTTTTATTTACCATGACATTATAATTTTTTAATAATTTAAGAAATTCAAAAGGAGTCTTATACCTACAGTTATAAAAGAAAACAAATAATTTATATTATTTACCCCAATTATAACCTTATTTATAGATAGAACCCTAAAAAATATCTTCTTTCCATTCATTGAAATGATTTAGATCTGATAGAATCTTTAAAATACCATTCTGGGGGTCCTTTTGAATGAATCTAAAAGAGGCTAACCATTGTTGAGGTAATCATACCTCAAAACCACTTTCAATTTATTTACACATTTACTTCCACTACAAATATTATATTCATAATAAATAATTTAATTCAGTATCAAAAATATTATGATTATACACCATGCATTATACACAGTCTTTTCCATAAAATTGAAACTGAACGTATCACTCCTGTGTTCGTGTGGACTACCCCCCAAAACATAGTAATAGAATTAATTTTCCATCACCATCATTCATTGGTTATTGTTATGATTTTTTAATGATAATATATGATATTTATTAAATAATTATAATATCATTACTACCTTCTTGCATTCACTTCTATTTAATGATGACAATATCACTTGTGGGTATGTGAGGACTACCACATCAATGAAGTGATGCGAATTTTATTTCATTTATAATTAAAATGGATGTTAATATTGATATATTTAATCAATATATATGATTTATATGATATAATAATTATTTTTTAAATTAAAATTATTATATAATATTTTTATATTTGATAAGTTGACAATTGAAATAAATGTTCATGTATATATAAGACAAACTGTCTCCATGAATTGTATAACATATATTTATATATATATATATTATTTTTGAATATATATATATATATATTGAATTTATATCATATTTTTATCAGGATTAATATACTAGATATTATATTATAGGGTCAATTTACACGGATCTGAATAACCAAAAAAACATTATCATGAAAAATGAGAAAGTTAACATAAGAAAATTAAGATTTTAAATATGAATTATTAAAAATTTGATATTTAAATGTTATAAGTGTAAAATATATTATATTAGTAGTATTTAAATTATTTTTTATATAGTATAATAAATTTTATGCTATCATACTCGAGTATACAGTTATTTCGTGAAATTCGATCTTAATGTAATGTTTCGAAGCTCGATTTTATTTTATTAAAGCATACCCCAGAATATCCACTTGTTTCCATTGTGGGTTATATATAATTCCAATGATTTAATTTTATAATGATTTAAAATTAAAATAATGGGATTTAAAACATATTTACTATTTTATATTTCATGAGGTTTTGATTTAAATATTATTAACGTTATAAGGGTTTATCATCTCAGATTGTATTCTTTGAGTCATATGTTATGTTATACAGCTGTATTATTTTATTATCTGTATATATAGACCCATTTACATGTAATTTCATGAATATTTTTATGATCAGGATATTTATAGTTTAATTAATATTATTCTATTATGGTGACGGTGATTCAACAGTTACAAAATAGTAAATGGTTTTATGTTACAATCTCATTGGTTTCCAAGATTGTTTATGATTATGTTAATGATGATTAAATATCATAATACACCCCAAGAAATATTAATATTCTTCTGATGATCTGGTTATTATTCTAAAATTAATTTAATAGTTCTATTTTATTCTATTTTTTACTAAAAATTATTGAGAAATCATTTTTAACAAAAACATAATTTGTTTCTCTTTTGGTCAGGAACCTTTTCCTTCAAAGTAACTATTTTATTAAAATGATTCAAAAAATATATATTATATTATACTATGATTTTTTAAACTCATTTTTAATAATTATTAACTTTTTTTGAAAATGGTATAAAATGAATCATCTTATAGATTTCCAAACGATGTATTTCTGTGTTTTTATTGAATATTTGAAAGGAATTTTTTGTTTTAAAATACATGTAATGAATAGAATTTCGTGTAATCAGGAAAGATCAGTTGTTTGATTATTTCTTTAAATTTTCCCAAGGATATTTATTAAAATATTGTTTCCACAATATTTGGAAAATTATTTGATTTTAAATTTATAATTTTCAAACGAAAATGGTATTTTCCTCAAGAAAATATTCCAAGAAATATTTTAAATACATTTTAATTGTTTATAACATCCTTTATTAGTGTATATTCTATATTAGGTATAAAATCTAATAATACCATATGAATTATTTTTTAAGATATCATTGTTCATGATGGTGAGATATTTATGAATCATGTTTAATTTTCACTGGTTATGTTCTGATAAAATGTTGAAATGTTTATGAGAACCTTTTATTTTCCATAGGGAATGAAATATTATGAATGATTTAGGATCTTGTGGAACACATAAGAATAAATAATTATTATGTGATTTATGGAACCCAAATTATATAAACCTATAATGTATTGGTTAAATATATATATCTAATTTGTTAATAAGGACTATAATGATGATTATACCTAGTTCTGATGAGACTTTATCTACTATTGTAGACATGAGAGTAAATATTGACAATGGATATGATGGAATGGGTAGTAAACCCAATATAATAAGATAGTACTAGTAGTGAACCTATAAAAAATAAATTATTTTCAATGATTATGATAATGTGTCCAACTTATTTCTTATACAAATGTTATGTTCTTATGGATCATGTCCATTGAATAATTTATTATTCATGTCTTATGAACTTCCATTCTTTATGGGAATACTCAGGATTATGAACTATGATATTCATTTTCTGGTTATAAAATTTAGCACTCATGTTCCTATAATTATATGGATAGGTTATTTTGAAGGGTTAATTAATAGTTCCCTAGTTTACCCTTACTGGGATTCTGATAAAAACGTTTCATATGTTTTCTTTTCCTAGGAAATAAAGAACTTTTTAATGTGTGAAATGTATAATTAGGGTACTAATCATGGATACGTCATTTGAATGTGATATGGATCTCTTAGAAAAAGTTTTTTTCTTTATCCATGTTTCCATAAACATTAAAATTATATTACTATTGAATTTATCATAATGTTATGTACCGAATATTCTTATAATAAAATGTTTTTTTGTGTATGAAAATTATATTTCCCTATAGACTAGTGCTAGAAGATAATTTGGAATCACTCAAGAACATGTATAAATCATTAATGAAATTTAATCATGTAGTTACAAAATTAAAATTGTATCATTAGAAAAACTATTTTATATAAAATATAAAATAGATTCATCTACTTCTCGTTATTTCATCCATAATAAAAAAATTAAAATATTAAGGAATATTTAAAAAGAACTAAAAAATGTTTCAAGTGTCTTTAAAAAGAAGGATAATTTTATAAACCAAATCTTTTATATTAATAATGAAAATAAATATATACATGGATTTAATAGTGTTTGTGGAAATATTAGGCTATATTGTAATTATATTTTGTCTTCTTCCAAAAAAGCAGACTTGCTTAATATTACATGATTCATTATGGAATTGATGGTGATTATGAAAAACAACTATCATAAATAACATAAATTCTATGGTGTTAATTTTCTATTTATTTCAAAAAGTTCATCTATGTTTCATACAATAAATTTTGTAAAGTGTAAAAAAATTTGGGTTCCAAAATATTTAGTTGGAAACATTATTGGGGCAATGAGTATTTGGGCATAGAAAAACCTCTTTATTATATTCTTTTGGTGGGAAAAACTTCCCTTTAATAGTATTAGAAAATGGTACATGGATAAAGGTTATTAATGATATATGAGTGGTTACATCTCTATGTTTCCATCAATCTTAGTGTAAAATCTAGGATATGAAAACTTTGTTGAAAATTCGTAAGGTTAAATAATTATTTTGGATTATATATGAGATCAAGATTCATTTATGACAAAAAAATTTATTTTTAAAAGTGATGAAACATAATTGGATTAGTATCTCTCAACTATGAGATGATATATATTTTTTAATATTTCTAAAAATGTATGATTTTTATTTGAAGTTAAATTGATTGTTTTTAATGCACTTAGAACCAAAAATGATTACAGTCTAGATCATCTATCTTTTTATAAAATAATTTAATCATATTGAAAACAAAATTTAATTAAAACAAGATTTGGTATAGAATGCTTTTACATTATAATGACTATTTCTTAATAAAATTAACAATGAAAATGTTAATTTAATATTTGACACAAAAAAAATTTGAATGAATATAAACCATGTGATCCACACAAATTGGAAAGAAACACTAACAAACTTTCTATCAATTTTTAGCGGTTGATATCTTTATACACATATAACTAACACATATGGATCTGTTTAGTCCATCTAGAACATCTAGCATCGTAGGTAATATTTTTTATGTTTTCATAAATAATTTTTGTAGTATTTATATGTGTTTTTTTGCATGAAATAAGAGTGAATCATGTATTATGTTATAAATATTGGTAAGCTGGAATAAAATTTAACATTTTCAAAAAAATATACATTGAGAAGTATCTATTGGGTAGTGTTTGAGAATCATGAAATGAGTTGATTTTTTCTCCAAATAAGACCTTAAAAATTTTATCTTCTCCAAGAAAAAGTAAAAAATGGTGTCATTGAAAAGAAAATTAGTACATTGATGAAATATAAAACACTAAACTATGTAAATATATAATTAAAAGAAATTTCTACATTTAGGCAGTAAATTTTTTTTATTTCATCAATAGAATTATAACAATCCCTATCATGAATAAAACCTATATGAATTGTAGACATTATAAAAAATATAAGGTAATATACATTAAATTATTTAGATGAAAATTTTACTTCATGAACACTATGAAACATATTCGTACTTTTAATCAATTGGATTCTAATAGAAATTTACATTGATATTCTATAACTTCCAATTATTATAGTGTTTTTAACTAAAAGGTAAAGGTTTTTTAATAATACACTCTTGTTAAATTTTAGTAAAGTGATATCAATCATCATAAAATTTTAAATATATTACCTAAGTGATTTATTATACAAACTAGGACATAGAAATATCATCGATGATAATAATAAAAATAATCAGGAATGTGATAATGTATAATCTAGATCAAAAAATTGATTTAGAAGAACATCAATGAGAATGACCTAGAATGCCTAAAAACCATTCAAAAATTATATTTATATAATATTTTTGGAATCCTAGAATATGATGTTAGAACAAAAAATGGGTGATGAAATATATTTAAAATTTCTACCATTTTCTCACAGATTAAACCTATAACTATAGAAGAATAATTAAATGAAGAGAGATGGTTACATTCCATGCAAGAAGAGTGGTAATTGGTATATAGGGACAATATTTGTTAATTAGTTTTCGGAAACGGTGGTTATATTTTTATTTAAAGAAAATGAGTATTTATATATAACCATTATGATAAAGGTGTTATGAATATAAATAAGTGTAGGTTAGTTGATAATGTTTATAACTAAGATGAAGGATTAAAATATGATGAAACCATTTAGTTTTTAACTTGATTATAATATATTTGGATACATCAAGAATATGCATCATATATGGATATTAAATTAATTCAAATGGATTTTTTATCGATTGTTTTAATATAATTGTATTTTATGATGCTTATGTTGAACAACCTCCTAGTTTTTAAGTCTCAGATTTTCCAAATTATTTTTCCATGTTTACTATATATTGATATTTATTTCAAAAAGAACCAAATTATTCGTATAAATGGATGATCTCTGTAACACCCGAGACTTTTATGTTATATAAATCATCAAAGGAATATTTTTCTACACAACACTTTCTTGGATTTCTTTACAC
Organism: Viscum album; assembly: GCA_963277665.1. NCBI lineage: Eukaryota > Viridiplantae > Streptophyta > Magnoliopsida > Santalales > Viscaceae > Viscum > Viscum album. Next base: position 1,037,092,876 of record OY728123.1, on the reverse strand, counting down.
AAAATCGTGACCTTCCTCGATAGCTTGTGTCGTACACAATACCGAGTTTCACTAAACAAAGATATGATATTAAAATATTATTAAAACAAGCCATTATGAATAGTAATAAACACTTTTTGAAATTTTATAAATTTTATTTTTCAAAATGGACTTCATTTTTGGATTCGGAATATCGAAATTAGCCTAGGGTGAAATTTTGGTATTTTTCTGAAAACTTTCAATTTTTGATGAATAGTGAAACCACTAAGTGGTAGTTAAAAAAACTGAATTTTTCATAAAAATTAATTTTACCGCCTCTGTTAGTGGAATTTCAAAAATCCGAGAGAGACGGTTGATGTCAGTAAGTAAAATGTGGTTCAATGAGGTGAAAATAATTTGTTTGGTGAATAGTAACTTTTTACTTTTTTTTACCATAGTTAAAAGTAAATATGGTAATTAAGGGTAAAGATGATATTATTATTACCCTAACACATGTCCTAATTCTATTGGACATGTTTAATTCGACCAAAAACAAACTTAGGAATAAAATATGACCATTTAGGCCCACTTGGATTAGATTTGGACATTTATTATTAATTTATTTAAAGAAGGGTTAAAATAGTTAAAATCAATGTTTAATAAGTAAATAATTTTTAATATGGGGTTATACATAAGATAAATTCGACTATAAATATTGATTAGAAAGGTAAAAGGATTTCCTACATAATGGTATTTTATTTGTAATTTTTAGACATTAAATAATGTAATTTATTTATGACACAAAGATGATGCAGTAATTAACTTATTAATGAAATATTGACATAATTGATGTTATAAACACCAAAATAAATGTAATTTGACTCTTTTTATGAATTAAACTAATTTTATAGATTAATATGACATGTTATTATTGATTTAATTAACTTTTTTCTAACTAATAAATCTGTTATGATTTTCACAAAAATTAATTACTAAATAGAGTCAAAATTGACATAAAATAGTTTTTAAAACAAATATTATATTACTAATTGTTATTTTATTCCTAAAAATCTAAGGTTCTTCCAAATTACTTATATAAGGTTATATATATTAATAATACACAACTTGGGGTTCGTTTTCCTTCTTATAGTATGTTTATTAACCTTATAGTATAAGAACACAAGAAGACACGGTAAAAGTACAATTATTTAACTTAATGCAAAATCTAAATGATAAGGTTAAAATAGGAACCTAAACTTGTCTAAATTCTATTGGACGAGAGTCTTTAGACCCATCCCCACCTTAACTTCGAAATAAATCAATTTGGAGCTATTTAAAACCGAACATGAATTTATAATAAAATAATATTTTTTGTTATTCCAAAGGTGCCCCTCTCCTCCCTTATAAAAGGGCACCTCCTCCCCCTCTTCCTCACACCACTTTGAGTCTTCAAGATCGGCAAAAACCTGCCAATACCTACTCTCCACATCCCTAGAGACATCCTAGAGGTCATGGTCTTCTTCAAAGACCAATTTTAGTGCCCTAAAAGAATGTCTAAAAGAAGCACTTCAAAGAAGAGGTAATGTCCGTTACTGATTATTTAATCTTTATTTCTTATTCCACTTCTTCTTAATTAGTTGTTTCATTATGAAGTAATAAAATCAGTGTCACTATTATACTGATATGTTATTATAAGTATGAAACAACCCTATTTCACCATCTATCCACCCTACAGAAAAAGAAATCATCGCGTGTGCGTAGGTACGAAATACCGTCTCCACGCCGTGGTGTAATCTATTTTCCACCACCACCTTACATGGATGGGTATAATGGTGTAAATAATGACTATATATGACTATTATAATGTAATAATGATTCTGAAATAGTATACATACACTCCAATACAATTCCACTATCATAGGAACGATATCATCACTCGTGCGTACGTACGGAATACCGTCTCCACGATGTGATGCGACTCGTTCTACATGATCTTCATTTCATAATGATTATATAAATGAATTTAATTAATGAATATGATATATATTACACTAATTACATTCTAGAAATGAGGTATCTATAAACTAAAGAGAATAATAAGAATTTATTCGACAAGATACGCATAAGAACAAAAAGTTATAAACACCCGAATAACAAGTAGCAATGAAATATTACTACTAAGAAGCTAAGAATATGACCATATATGATATCATAAAAATAAGTATGATTATGGAATAAGTCAATAACATTATTTAAATCATTATACAGGAGGTTCGGACACGTACAAAGCATATCAGACCTAAGGTAAGGGAAATATCACAATCTCATTTTTATCCGAGATTGTTTATACTTTGGCATTTACTAGGGTGTATTTTATCATCCACATCCATGTTTCCTCAATATGTAATATTATTTCCATTCACCTACACATTTTTAAATCCTATTTTACCCTTCGGTGAGTTTTTAGTAAAATATATGAAAGGAATATTTTGTCGTTTTTTGTACGAGGTAATTTTTGACTTTTCTGACAAGAGTACGAAGAATGTTTTTTTTAACTTATACGGCATGAATGGATTTTTAAAACATTATTTCCAAGAAGATTCCTTTACAAGTTTTCAAGTTTATTTTTAATCAACTTATTTTAGTTTAAAATTGTAAGACATTTTAAGAAAGGATAATGTTTTTGAAGTAGAAAGGATATTTTCCTCAGGAATGGAGTTTAAGTGTTTTATCAAAATTATTTTCCATCTAAGATAATATAGGGTTCTATTTCTATCCCTATTATTACATGGATTTGATTATGTTGTGATGGAAATATTTTTTTGAATTCCTTTATATTATATGAATTGTTTTATAATGTCATGTTGTTTAGAAATCCCATTTTTACTACATGGGTTATGAAATGATGTATGATTTATGATTTTGTGGCACACATAAGAATGGTATCATTATGAGATGGGTGGGACCTATATCTCCCTCCAATTCATTGGGTAGTTATTTTATATCTCATGAGATAGACATGGCTGGAACGGTATCTTATACCGGTTCAGTGAAACAGGACTAAAACGAGGGTGACTCGGTTCAGAAATGGAATTTGTCCACTAAGATAGTCTTGGAAATGAGTATTGACTAATAATAAATGATTCTCTATGATTATGTGTGTATGCCACAAAGGTTCATGTTTTATGTTATGATTATTGTGATTACATTTCACTGCCATGATTTATCCCATGTTATGAAATTATGATCTCTTTTGCAGGTTAATATTTCCAAAAGTTATGTGCTTATGTATATGATGTGATTGATATTTATTTTGTTTACCCTTACTGATCATTTGAGCTCACCCTTTTGTATGTTTTGTTTCCCAGGTCAGGAAGAAGGTTATTAAGTAGAATATGCCAAAAATGGACTCTTGATATGATGAAATAAATGGGAGGCAAAGTAGATGCTTTATGAACCAGTTGTTTATGTTTCCCAGTTTCTAAAGACACTATACCTATATGGTCCTTTCTTGGTTTGGTTATATGTTGTAATAAGTGTGCTTCAATTCTGAATTAATAACAATGTATGTAAAGTATGGTTTGTTATAGTTGGTATCAGAGGAAAGGTATAGTCAACCTTTGGAAACTAAGATGTGAAAGCCTTGGTAAGAACCCTAAGGATAAGTATAAGCATAGAACACAATCTTAGTGTTTTAGAAATGGCCATGAATAACCTAGGATAAGACCTGAAGTGTGAAATTTTATTCTTGATTATGTGGTTTTCCTATTATAATTATTATTTCTCACACTATTATTCTTGGTTTTAGTCAATGGATGGAACCCGAAAGAACCGTGTTAATGCGGAATGGGACGGGCAATACAATGATTGTCCCCCGAAGCAACCAAACGTTATGGGAGCTGGAATGAAAAATCTTGTAGCCATGCTCACACAACTTTCTCAAGCTATGAATCATGCAGGACTTCCAAACAAGCAAAGGAAGGAGCAACATTCTGTTGAATCCTTCATGAGACAACGTCCACCTTCATTCAACAGGTCTACTGATCCATTAGTTGATGAACAATGGATTAGTACTACTGAAAAGATATTTTCAGTTCTTCAATGTTCTGAACATGATAAAGTCATCTTAGAAGTGTATCATTTGGAAGGTGATGCTGACCATGGTGGAATCTTATTAAGAATATGAGGCAAAGGGATGAAATTGGGTCCATGGAATGGGACGAGGTCAAGAACTTATTTTTCAATAAGTACTTCTCTCGTATTCTCCAAACTAAGATGGAGAAAGAGTTTCTTGAACTAAAGCAAAAGGATGATGAATTTGTTGGTACCTATGAAGCAATTTTTACAAGACATTCAAGGTACGCTTCTGCTATTATTATCCAACCTGAGAGTAAGATCGATCGATTCATTAGTGTCTTAAAACAAAGTCTTCGAAGGGCGTTAGCCATAAGGGACTTCAATAGCTACGAGGAAATCGTTCGATGTGCTCTCAAAGTAGAGATGGATATTGGAGTAACCCATCAGTCATATGGGTTTGATAAGAAGAGGAAAATGTAATTCAAAGGAAAATCTAAAGAGCACATTTAAAAGAAGATGAGCTTTCTCTTATGCTCAATGTGTGGAAAGAAACATGGAGGGAGTTGTCTTAAAGGGACAAGTAAATGTTTCAAATGTGGAAAGGAAGGTCATCGGGCATTTGAATGCCGCGATGATGGGAAGAAGATGTCTAATGATGCAAACAAAGGAAGGGATGCACAGAATGAACCTACTACACTTCAATGTTTCAAGTGCAAGGAGATGGGACATTATGCCAATAAATGCCCTAATCCATGGGTTGATGATGATTGTCGACGTCAAAAAACTCTTAAGGATAAAGACAAAGGAAAGTCACATGCAATTTCTATCAGCTATGTGGAGTACGATAACAATGTGGTGAAAGATACACTTTCCCTCCACTCTAAAGTAGCTAATGTTTTATTTGATTCTTAATCCACCCACTTCTTTATTTCTGAAGAATTTTCTATGGGTATCACCGTATTACCTCAACAATTAGATGTTGAGTTAGGTGTGACAACACCTAATGGCACAATAGTCGCATCAAAAGTTTATAATTCTTCTCTGATCGAAGTTTGTGGGAAAGTGCTTCCTGCAAATCTTGTGATCCCTCCTATAGTGGAATTTGATGTGATTCTTGGAATGGATTGGCTTTCTCTACATGGCGCTCATATCAATTTCCAAAGAAGGGAAGTCACATTTCATATTCCAGATCAATCTATGATCGTCTATTGATGCAAGGATGAACATAAACTTCTAGTGGAAATTTCTTCCATTTTATGGGTATTGATTCCACTAAATGATGGTTATTTATCTCAAATGGTTGGTTAGAAACTCATGATTAATAATATTCCAATTGTATGGGATTTTTATGATGTCTTTCCGGAGGAATTACCGGGTCTTCCACCAAATCGTGAAGTTGAGTTCTCAATAGAACTCGTACCGGGTGCTTTGCCTATTTCAAAGACACCTTATAGAATGGCCCCAATTGATTTGAAGGAATTGAAGAAGAAACTCCAAGAGAATCTTGATAAGGGGTTCATACGCCCTAGTGCGTCACCATGGGAAGCTCCTGTTCTATTTGTTAAGAAGAAAGATGGATCAATGAGACTCTGCATTGATTATCGAGAACTTAACAAGATCACTATCAAGAAGAAATATCCTCTCCCACGCATTGATGACTTATTTGACCAACTACGCGGAACTCAATAATTTTCCATGATTGATCTTCGTTCAGGGTATCATCAATTAAGGTTCAAAAGGGAGGATATAACAAAGACGACTTTCCGTACAAGGTATAGACACTATGAATTTATAGTGATGCCATTTGGTCTTACTAATGCCCCATATATCTTCATGGATCTGATGAATAGAGTCTTTAGAGACTATCTTGATCAGTTTGTGGTAGTCTTTATAGATGATATTCTTGTCTATTCAAAGAGAAAGAACATGAAGATCACTTGAGAATTATATGGATGACCCTGAGAAAAGAGAAGCTATATGCCAAATTTACCAAGTGTGAATTTTGGCTTCAAAAAGTTTCATTTTTGGGTCACATAATCTCAAAAGAGGGGATATCTGTGGATCCAGAAAAAACAGAGGTTATCAAAAGATGGTCGAGACCAACAACAGTAACTGAGATCCAATGTTTTCTTGGTTTGGCTGGATATTATCGACGTTTTGTGAAAGATTTTTCACGATTATCTAATCCACTCACCAAGTTGACTCGGAAAGGAGTTAAGTTTGTTTGGACGGAGGAATGTGAAGAGAATTTCAAGGAGTTGAAAAGAAGGTTATCTAGTGCACCTGTGCTCACACTGCCTTGTAGTGGAGAAAGGTATGTGATCTATAGTGATGCATCCAAGAAGGGATTGGGGTGTGTTCTTATGCAAAATGATATGGTGATAGCTTATGCCTCACGAAAGTTGAAAATACATGAGCAAAATTACCCAACTCAGGATTTGGAGGTAGCTGCGGCAATCTTTGCATTAAAGATTTTGAGACATTATCTTTATGGAGAAAGGTGTGATATTTATACTGATCATAAAAGTTTAAAGTATATTTTCACACAAAAGCAGCTGAATATGCGCCAAAGAAGATGGTTGGAGCTGATTAAGGATTATGACTGCTCAATTCATTACCACCCTGGGAAAGCAAACAAGGTGGAAGATGCATTAAGTCGACAAGACCATGATAGTTTATCCATGATGAGGATCACAAAAGATCCAATATTTATGGATTTACAAAGGATGGATCATGGAATGATAATGAAAGGGGAAAAATATTATATTTCTCAAATGAATGTTCAACCATCAATACATGTGTAGATTAAAGAGGCACAGAAAGAAGATGTCGAGTTACAAAAGAAGGTGAGAAATGTTCCTGAATTCAACCTTGATTGTGATCGGATAATAAAGTTTAGGAATCGGTTTGTGTTCCTCCCATCCCCGAATTAAAGAAGGAGATGCTGGATGAGGCTCATAGTTCTTCATTCTCTATTCATCCTGGAAGCACGTAGATGTATAGGGACCTGAAATAGTACTTCTGGTGGGATGGCATGAAAAGAGATGTTGCTGAATATGTCTCTCGATGCTTGGTTTGTCAAGAAGTTAAAGCTGAGAGACAGAAGTATAAGGGGATGTTACAACCATTACCCATACCTGAATGGAAATGGGAAAACATCACTATGGACTTTGTCACAGGACATCCTGAAACATCCAAAGGCAATAATGCTATCTGCGTCATAGTTGACCATCTTACAATGTCTGCAAACTTCATTGCTATTAGAGAGGATTTCTCTCTGGATCAGATTGCCATGATATATGTAAAGGAAGTGGTAAGATTGCATGGAGTACCACTTTCTATTATATCTCATCGGGATCCGAGATTCACCTCGATGTTCTGGCGAAGTCTTCAGCATACCCTGGATACAGAGTTGAGTTTCAGCACTGCATATCATCCTCAGACAGACGGTCAGTCTGAGAGAACAATTCAAACCCTAGAAGATATATTGAGAGCTTGCTCTATGGATTTCAAAGGTGGTTTGGATGAACACCTACCTTTGGTGGAATTTTCTTACAATAATAGCTTTCACTCCAGTATTCAGATGGCTCCTTATGAAGCTCTCTATGGAAAGAAATGCAGGACTCCAACTTGCTGGGATGAAGTTGGGGAAAGAAAGCTTTTAGGACCTGATCTCGTTGATGAAATGGCAGAAATGGTCAGATCTATTCAACAACACATAAGAGCATCTCAGAGTGGACATAAAAGTTATGCTGACAACCGAAGAAAAGACTTACAGTTTGAAGTGGGTGATAATGTGTTCTTACGAATATCTCCCTGGAAGAGGGTTATGCGATTTGGAAAGAAGGGGAAGTTGAGCCCTAGATATATCGGTCCTTCCGAAATACTGGATCATGTTGGGAAGGTAGATTACTGATGGGCGCTTCCTCCGAATCTCTCTCAAGTTCACGATGTGTTCCATGTATCTCTCCTGAGAAAGTACATACCCGATCCTTCACATGTACTCAGCTCAGATGTTGTACCGCTGGAGCAAGATCTTTCTTATGAAGAACAACCGATAGAGATTATGGATCATAGCAAAAAATTCCTACGAAACAAGACCACTCGATTGGTGAATGTTTTATTGAGAAACCACCAAGTAGAAGAAGCTACATGGGAGCTTGAGGATATAATGAGGGAGAGGTATCCTCATCTGTTTGTTACAAAGTGACGAATTTCGAGGGTGAAATTCATTTTAAGGGGGGTAGAATTTACCACCCGAGACATTTATGTTATATAAATCATCAAAAGAATCTTTTTCTACACAACACTTTCTTGTCTTGCTTCACACGAAATCGCGACCGTCCTCGATAGCTTGCGTCGTACGCAGTACCAAGTTTCACTAAACAATGATATGCTATTAAAATATTATTAAAACTAGTCATTATGAATTGTAATAACCACTTTTTGAAATTTTATAAATTTTATTTTTCAAAATGGACTTCATTTTGGGATTTGGAATATCTAAATTAGCCTAGGGTGAAATTTTGGTATTTTTCTGAAAAATTTCAATTTTTGATGAATAGTTAAACCACTAAGTGGTAGTTAAAAAAACTGAATTTTTCATAAAACATAATTTTACTGCTTCTATGAGTGGAATTTCAAAAATCTGAGAGACACGGTTGATGTTAGTAAGTAAAATGTGGTTCAATGAGATGAAAATAAATTTTTTTGGTGAATAGTAACTTTTTACTTTTTTTACCACGGTTAAAACTAAATATGGTAATTAAGGGTAAAGATGATATTATTATTACCCTAACACATGTCCTAATTCTATTGGACAAGTGTAATTCGACCAAAAACAAACTTAGAAATAAAATATGACCATTTAGGCCCACTTGGATTAGATTTGGACATTTATTATATTTATTTAATGAAGGGTTAAAATAGTTAAAATCAAAGTTTAATAAGTAAATAATTTGTAATATGGGATTATACATAAGATAAATTCGACTATAAATATTCATTAGAAATCTAAAAATATTTCCTACATAATGGTATTTTATTTATAATTTTTACACATTAAATAATTTAATTTATTTATGACACAAAGATGATGCAGTAATTAACTTATTAATGAAATATTGACATAATTGATGTTATAAACACCAAAAATAAATGTAATTTGACACTTTTTATGAATTAAACTAATTTTATAGATTAATATGACATGTTATTATTTATGAAATTAAATTTATTAGAACTAATCATTTTGTTATTAGTTTCACAAAAATTAATTACTAAATAGTGTCAAAATTGACATAAAATAGTTTTTAAAACAAATATTATATTAGTAATTTTTATTTTATTCTTAAAAATCTAAGGTTCATCCAAATGACTTAGATAAGGTTATATATATTAATAATAAACAACTTGGGGTTCGTTTGGCTGCTTATAGTATGTTTATTAACCTTATAGTATAAGAACACAAGAAGACACGGTAAAAGTAAAATTATTTAACTTAATGTTAAATCTAAATGATAAGGTTAAAATAGGAACCTAAACTTGTCTAAATTCTATTGGATGAGAGTATTTCTACCCATCCGCACCTTAGCATCGAAATAAATCATTTTGGATCTATTTAAAACTGAACTTGACTTTCTAATAAAATAATAATTTTAGTTACTCCAAAGGTGCCCCTCTCCTCCCTTATAAAATGGCACCTCCTCCCCCTCTTCCTCACACCACTTTGAGCCTTCAATCTCGGCCAACCCCCCCTGCCAATTACTCCTCTCCACTTCTCTAGAGACATCCTAGAGGTCCTGGTTGTAACATACCAGGTAAATAAAGAATAAAAAATTTTCATATTTATTAATATTTACGAATTAAATATTAATTTTATTTTAAAGGGGTTGCTATGTTCGATAGCGTGCCCGATACGCAACGATGCGTTTCTTTGAAACTAACGTAGCACACTAGTAATAAAATAATATTATTTTTAATGTTAGTTAACAAGTAGCCGTTGTACTGGCGGGAATGGATAGAAATAACTAAAATATGATTAGATATGTTTTTAAATGTTTATACATTTACCCAATAAAAGATAAAGTCTTAAAATACGGAAAGAGTTCAATTTTAGGGCATATATACTCTAATTTTCACTAAAGGCTCACTTATCACCTTTTAATGGTGAACCGTCATTAAATATAGTTTTGATCACTCTTATACTTTATTTTGGACCAAATATAACTCTTCTTTAGAATCGGGACATCAAAATTTACTTTGTGTAAATTTTTGGTACATTTCTGATAAAGTTCATTTTTTTATGAATAGTGTAAAATGTTGTATTTTAATTAAAAACATCTTTTTAATCTAATTTATTTATATGATTAGATTATCTTTTGAATTGGTTTTAAAATGAAATCAGAAAATATTTTTACCAGTTAATCCAATGGTGGTCATTGGAATCAATTTCACTTTGAAATTGGACTTAAACTGGGGTCAATCTTTTGATACTTATTGTTTCACAAAAACACGCAATTTGTCATGACAGCGGGAATTAATTATTAAATTAATTAATTTGACTTTTTATGTTTTGAATTTTGTAAAATGGACTTCATTTTTGAATTCGGAATATCAAATATAGCTTAGGGTTAATTTTTGGTAATTTTCTGAAAAACTTCAATTTTTGATGAATAGTGAAACCACTAAGTGATAATCAAGCAAACTGATTTTTCAGTTAAATGAAAGTTTACCACTAATGTGTATTGAATTTTGAAAATCTGACATACATGGTTGTCATTAAGAAGTAAAATGTGGTTCAATGATATTATAATAATTTTTTGGTGAATAGTAACTTATTAAGTTCTTAATCACGATTAGTGGTAATTAGGGTAGTTTAAGGTATAAATAATACTTTAATAAAATGAAATGACCTGTACACATGTCCCAACATCATTGGTTGTGTCATGGGCGACCATGAAATGCCATGGGTCAACTTGGGGACCCCATGGATCCACTTTTGTTGGGAAATGACATAAATTACTTTTTATTTAATGTTAAAGTGAAAATGACACAAACATAATATGTTTTACGAAAACAATCTTTAAGTGGGGTTATACAAGTCCAAAATTTGATTATAAATAGTCATTGGAAAGATAAAAGGATTTCCTATATCGTAGTATTTTTTTTATAATTTTTAGACATTAAATATATTTATTTATTTATGACATAATAATGATGCAGCGATGACATCATTATTTGACGATTTAAATAAAATAGAAAGATAATGTAAAATCAATGAACTACACATGTCCAAAACCAATTGGATGAGTGTATTGCGAACCCTTATCACCTTATCCACGAATTATATCAATGTGGGACATTTTAAAACTGAAACACATTTTCAAATAATGTAATATTTCTTTACTATCCAAAAGTGCCCCTCCTCTCCTCTTATAAAAGGCCCCGACCTATACCTCATTTCACACACTCTTCAAGCCTTTGGCTCGGCCAACCCCTGCCCATTTGCTCTCTCCACATCCCTCTCCTCGTCCTAGAGGATTCCCTTTGGGCAGAATCCTTTCAAAGGAAGCCTTTAGGCTCAACTCAAAAGGAGTTACACTTTTAAAGGTAATTCATTCTCTCATGTTCATTTGTTTTATTTTGCTTATCCAACCCCCTAAACTCTTTTTATTTACTTCTTTTGTAACAACACCAGTATCATCAATATGCTAGGATGTTGTTATAAGATATTTTTGAGCTACACTCTCACACAACTACATCAAATGGTTAAAGAACATACGGTTTCCGTGGATAGCGAAAGTCTGCCTCCCGAAACGATGATTGTTCAACACTCATTTAACACCTTCAAAGGTGGCCATTAGGATGTCACTATTTTTATATATGATATATAATATGTTTATGTTTTCCTTAAGCTTCTGTTTTTTTCATTTTGGGCATACCTTTATGGTTTCCATTATGGGTAAAACACGATATCTTCATTTTAGGAAGTTCGGACTACCGCCCCCTAAAAGTGATTTGATTCGTCAATACCATATGTGGGATGTATAAAGGATAAATTTAATGATATTATATATTTTATTATACTGGAATTATAATATACTCTTATATCATTATGATTCCATTCCAGAAAATATGAAATAGAAATGGAAGTAGCGTTCATGCGTACGTACGGATTACCGTCTCCATGAACGGTGCATTTCATTTCTTACCTCTAAATGTGATATAATATTATAAATGCATGTATGTACTGGATATATATGACATATATGATATCTACATCATTAATACCATTCTAGATATAATAAACCTTTGACCAAATTAACAACATGTAAGTGTAAGAAGTCTATTTTTGACTTAAGAACCAAATACCGACAGAATGAACATTATTAACTTAACTGATTACATGATGTTCATAACATGGTATAAAAGGAATAATGAACTTGAAAAAGGTTCATAAGCAAGTAGAGATTAACTCAAGTTTATTATTCAGGACATTAAAGAACGGTCGGGTCAAGTCAGATACGAGGTATGGGACTTCGTCTCAATCTCCTTTCGTTGAGGCATATTTTATTTTATAGACAACTTTCTTTTATACGGTGTATAAAACCCTTTGACTTTTACGTTTATTCAAAAGGAATCTTTTTTATACGAAGCTTTTACTAAACGACAAAAGGGAATGTTTTTGTCGTACGTATGCCGCGACAACAACTACTCCGCCGTCGTGACCGTTATTTGAGTTTCGGCTTCCTCTACAAGCCATACCTTCTTTTTTAAAAGAAAAATAAATACCATGTTTTACTTTTCTTTTACTTTGGTATTGAAAATGGTTTTCATAATGTTTTTATTATATTAATGTGTTTTATTGATATCTCGTGATTGAAATGTAGAAATTTTCTGTTTCCTTTATTCATGTTTTATGTGATATGATTATGTTATGGTTCTTGGGAATTATTATGAAGATGGGTGGTTCCGTGATAAACTAAGGGCGGGTGAGCCCGTTATAGCTCTCCAATTCATTGGGTAACACGAAGGAGTGAAACGTTAAGGTTTCTCCGAAGAGATTTTAGGGAATATACTGTGATGGGTATTCCAAACGTAACCAAGAGGGTTACTCCCTACGTAAGAATGTTATGAATGCCTCAAGTTACCTTTATGTCTTATGATTTCTATGATTTATTCATGATTTTATGAGGTATGTTAAAGTGCCTATGTTTTATGGGTAATGTATGATTTCATTCTTATGTATATATGAACTCATGTTTCCTTTCCATGTTTTTTTATAACCCATACTGAGTTTTTATGCTCATCCCATGTTTTTTAAATGTTTTTCACAGGTCAAGGGAAAGGTACATGATAAGATGATAGAGTCAAGGATGTGTCAAGAAATAATCCATGTTTTATTTTAAATGTGTTTCCATTGATGGGAATGAAGAATACTATCTTTATGTAACCACTTTGTTTATATGTGGAATGTAATGCAAGTTTTATGATCTAATTCTCTAAAACTCTAAACCCGAAAAGATCATCAATGTGTAATCTTGTAATAACTCAAGATTAAGTAAGGTTTAAGGCTGGGGCCTTATATTTTGTATCAAAGGCCGGTTTAGATAACTTTAGGAGTTAGAATTCTATTAAATGATTATCCAAAAAAAAATATTTTTTTTTTCTTTCAAAATGATATAGCATTTAAAGATTACCATGTTGCTTCATCTAAGACATGTTTGTTCAGAATGGTTTTCCGCAGAGGAAACATGGAAGCAGTGCTAGGAAGGTATATAGAAGGAAATAACCTCCCGAATCAGCATCCTGAGATAATCGGAATTGGAACTGAACAGTTTGTTGCAGTAATGGCGCAGTTGACTCAAGCGATAAATGGAGGTGGTATCCATGCATGAGATCAGCCAGATCAACCGCAGAGGAACATGTCAGTGGTGGAACATTTCATGAGGCAACATCCACCATCATTCAGAGGATCATCTGACCCTGTGCTAGCTGAGGGTGGATTAAAGCACTGGAGAAGATTTTTGATGTCATGGGGTGTTCAGTCAATCAAAAGGTTAGTCTTGTTATTTACCGCTTGGAGGGTGAAGCAGATCAGTGGTGTTCTATGGTTAAAAATATCAGGGACGCCGATGAGATTGATGCTCTTGACTGGGATGAATTCAAATATATGTTTCTTGAGAAGTATTTTCCTAAGGCTGTTCGACCTAGGATGGAAAAGCAATTCTTTGAATTGAGGCAAGAGGAAGACTCAGTGGCTGCCTATGAAGAAAGGTTCACTCGATTGGCAAGGTATGCTCCAAATTTTATCCAGGACCTTGATAGTAAAATCAATCATTTTTACTCGGGATTAAATCCAAAGTATCAAAGTGCATTAGCTTCTCGTGAGTTTAAAAGTTATGAAAAGCTTGTTCGATGTGCTGAGAAGGTGGAAATGGAGTTTTCCGATGACCAAGTTTTCTATAACAACCAGAAGAAGAAGAGACTGAGGTGGCAGGAGAAAGGTAAGAATTCTTCAAAAGAGTCTGATGGTAAGAGAACTAAGTTTCCAGTTTGTGATAAATGTGGCAAAAGGCATGCTGGGGAATGTCTTCTGAATTCTGGGAAGTGCTACCGATGTGGTAAGATGGGACATAAGGCTCGTGATTGCACTGAAAAGGATCAAGGTGAAGGTAAGAACAAATTTGATTTACAGTTAGTGAAATGTTATAAGTGCAATGAGATGTGTCACTATGCAAACGAGTGTCCGACAAAGAGCTTGAGTGATGGGAAGCAGTTAGACTACAAGCAGAAAGGGGTGGTGAAATCCTTTGCAACTACTTCAGCAGATGTCGGGCCATCAAATGAAGTTGTATCAGGTACTTTGTTTGTTTTTTCAGATTATGCCAGTGTGTTGTTTGATTCGGGGTCTACACATTCTTTCATCTCTGAAACCTTTTTCTAGTAAAATGGGAATACGATCTCAAGAAATGACTCCACAAATTTTGGTAAAAACACCTGGGGGAATTGTTGAGGCAAAAAGAATTTATAAGAATCTTCCTATCCTTATCTGTGGAAAGAACCTACTTGCAAACCTTATTGTTCTACCTCTAGTAGAGTTTGATTTTATCCTGGGTATGGATTGGCTCTCTATTTACCATTCTAAGATTGACTGTAGAGCTAAAGAAGTTTCTTTTCAGAAATACTTTCAGTTTGTTTACAAGAATGAACCCTTACTTTTGATAACATATCAAGAGGCCGAGAAACTTGTAAAAGATGGAAATGAATGTTACCTAGCACACGTCGTTGAAAATAAAGGAACTGTTCAGATTAATGATGTGCCAGTGGTAAATGAGTATCCTGATGTTTTTCCTGATGAGTTGTCTGGAATAATACCAGAACAGGAAGTTGAGTTTACTGTTGACTTAGTTCCTGATGCTAAGCCAATTTCAAAACCCCCTTATCGAATGGCACAAATTGAACTTTCAGAGTTGAAGGAGCAATTGCAAGATTTATTAGAGAAAGGTTTCATTAGACCTAGCACATCACCATGGGGTGCTCCTGTTTTATTTGTTAAGAAGAAAGATGGTTCTATGAGACTTTGAATTGATTATAGAGCCTTGAATAATATCACTATTAAGAACAAATATCCTTTTCCTCATATCGATGATTTGTTTGATCAGCTCCAGGGAGCTCAGTTTTTTTCAAAGATTGACTTGAGATTGGGTTACCATCAGCTGAAGGTAAAGGAGGCAGATATTCCGAAGACCGCCTTCCGTACGAGATATGGCCATTATGAATTTGTAGTAATGCCTTTTGGGCTAACCAATGCACCTGCTGTATTCATGGACCTTATGAATAAAATTTTCCATGAGTTATTGGATAAGTTTGTGTTTGTGTTTTGAGGTTTGGGAAGAGGTTATGTGTGCCTTGTGATTCACAGTTGAAGAGAGAGTTGTTATGTGAAGCTCATAGTTCTCCGTTTTCAGTTCATCCGGGCAGTACTAAGATGTATAGAGATCTACGGGAGTATTACTGGTGGGATGGAATGAAAAGAGACATTTCTGATTTTACTGTGAAGTGTTTGACTTGTCAGCAGGTTAAAGCAGAACGGCAGTTACCGAAAGGGATGCTTCGGCCTTTACCAGTGCCAGAGTGGAAATGGGAGAATATATCCATGGACTTTGTTGTTGGATTACTGAAGACATCTCGAGGTAATAATGAAATCTAGGTTATTTTTGATCGCTTGACCAAATCTGCCCATTTCCTTGCTATACGAGATACTTTCTCTCTTGATCAACTTTCCCGTTTGTATCTTAAAGAGATAGTCAGGTTACATGGAGTTCCTCTCTCCATTGTATCGGATCGTGATCCCAGGTTTACTTCTAACTTTTGGAAAGGCCTTCAGAAGTCGTTGGGTACTGAATTAAATTTTAGTACATCTTTTCATCCTCAATCAGATGGGCAGTCAGAACGAACAATTCAGACATTGGAGGATATTCTACGAGCTTGTTCTATGGATTATCAGGGAAGTTGGGACCAACATCTTTCTTTGGTTGAGTTTTCATATAATAACAGTTTTCATTCCAGTATACAGATGGCACCATTTCAGGCATTATATGGGAAGCGGTGTCGAACTCCAGCTATCTGGGATGAAGTGGGTGAAAGGAAGTTGATGGGACCAGAATTGGTAGAAGAGATGGCAGAAAAAGTTCAGCTGATTCAGAAACACATGAGAACAGCTCAGAGCAGGCAGAAGAGTTATGCGGATAACCGGAGGAAGGATCTATCTTTCGAGGTAGGTGATCATGTTTTTCTCAAGGTTTCTCCTTGGAAAAGTGTGATGAGATTTGGTAAGAAAGGAAAGTTGAGTCCAAGGTTTGTTGGACCATACGAAATTCTGGAGAGAGTTGGATCAGTTGCATACCGAGTGGCTTTACCTCCGAGTTTATCTCAGGTACACAATGTTTTTCACGTTTCGATGTTGAGAAAGTACATGCCAGATCCATCTCATGTTTTGAGTCCACAGGTAGTTCAACTGGAAGAGAACCTATCTTATGAGGAACAACCGGTCCAGATTCCTGACCACAGGGAGCAGGTGTTACGGAATAAGGTGATTCATCAGGTAAAGGGTTTTTGAAAAAACCACATGATTGAAGAGGCAACATGGGAATCTGAAAATTCTATGAGGGATAAATATCCCCAGTTATTTTGATAAGTGAATATAATTGCGAGGACGCAATTCCCAAAAGGGGGGAAGGATGTAACATCCCAGGTAAATAAAGAATAAAAAATTTTCATATTTATTAATATTTACGAATTAAATATTAATTTTATTTAAAAGGGGTTGCTATGTTCGATAGCGTACCCGATACGCAACGATGCGTTTCTTTGAAACTTACGTAGCACACTAGTAATAAAATAATATTATTTTCAATGTTAGTTAACAAGTAGTCGTTGTACTGGCGGGAATGGATAGAAATAACTAAAATATGATTAGATATGTTTTTAAATGTTTATACATTTACCCAATAAAAGATAAAGGCTTAAAATACGGAAAGAGTTCAATTTTAGGTCATATATACTCTAATTTTCACTAAAGGTTCACTTATCACCTTTTAATGGTGAACCGTCATTAAATATAGTTTTGATCACTCTTATACTTTATTTTGGACCAAATATAACTCTTCTTTAGAATCGGGACATCAAAATTTTCTTTGTGTAAATTTTTGGTACCTTTCTGATAAAGTTCATTTTTATGAATAGTGTAAAATGTTGTATTTTAATTCAAAACCACTTTTTAATCAAATTTATTTATATGATTAGATTATCTTTTGAATTGGTTTTAAAATGAAATCAGAAAATATTTTTACCAGTTAATCCAATGGTGGTCATTGGAATCAATTTCACTTTGAAATTGGACTTAAACCTGTGTCAATCTTTTGATACTTATTGTTTCACAAAAACACGCTATTTGTCATGACAGCGGGAATTAATTATTAAATTAATTAATTTGACTTATATGTTTTGAATTTTGTAAAATGGACTTCATTGTTGAATTCGGAATATCAAATATAGCTTAGGGTGAATTTTTGGTAATTTTCTGAAAAACTTCAATTTTTGATGAATAGTGAAACCACTAAGTGATAATCAAGCTAACTGATTTTTCAGTTAAATATAAAGTTTACCACTAATGTGTATTGAATTTTGAAAATCCGACATAAATGGTTGTCATTAAGAAGTAAAATGTGGTTCAATGAGATTATAATAATTTTTTGGTGAATAATAACTTATTAATTTCTTAATCACGATTAGTGGTAATTAGGGTAGTTTAAGGTATAAATAATACTTTAATAAAATGAAATGACCTTTACAAATGTCCCAACCTCATGGGTTGTGTCATGGCCGACCATGAAATGCCATCGGTCAACTTGGGGACCCCATGGATCCACTTTTGTTGGGAAATGACATAAATTACATTTTATTTAATGTTAAAGTGAAAATGACACAAACATAATATGTTTTACGAAAACAATTTTTAAGTGGGGTTATACAAGTCCAAAATTTGATTATAAATAGTAATTGGAAATCTAAAAAGATTTACTATATCATAGTATTTGTTTTATAATTTTTAGACATTAAATAAATTTAATTATTTATGACATAATAATGATGCAGCGATGACATCATTATTTGACGATTTAAATAAAATAGAAAGATAATGTAAAATCTATAAACTACACATTTCCAAAACCAATTGGATGAGTGGATTGATAACCCTTATCACCTTATCCACGAATTATATCAATGTGGGACCTTTTAAAACCGAAACACATTTTCAAATAATGTAATATTTCTTTACTTTCCAAAAGTGCCCCTCCTCTCCTTTTATAAAAGGCCCCCACCTCTACCTCATTTCACACACTCTTCAAGTCTTTGTCTCGGCCAACCCCTGCCCATGTGCTCTCTCCACATCCCTCTCCTCATCCTAGAGGATTCCCTTTGGGCATAATCCTTTCAAAGGAAGCCTTTAGGCTCAACTCAAAAGGAGTTACACTTTTAAAGGTAATTCATTATCTCATGTTCATTTGTTTTATTTTGCTTCTCCAACCCCACAAAATCTTTTTATTTACTTCTTTTGTAACAACACCAGTATCATAAATATGCTAGGATGTTGTTATAAGATTTATTTGAGCTACACTCTCACACAACTACATCAAATGGTTAAAGAACATACAGTTTCCGTGGATGGCGAAATTCTGCCTCCCGAAACGATGATTGTTCAACACTCATTTAACACCTTCAAAGGTGGCCATTATGATGTCACTATTTTTATATATGATATATAATATGTTTATGTTTTCCTTAAGCTTCTGTTTTTTTCATTTTGGGCATACCTTTATGGTTTCCATTATGGGTAAAACATGATATCTTCATTTTAGGAAGTGCGGACTACCACCCCCTAAAAGTGATTTGATTCGTCAATACCATATGTGGGATGTGTAAAGGATAAAGTTAATGATATTATATATGTTATTATACTGGAATTATAATATACTCTTATATCATTATGATTCCATTCCAGAAAATATGAAATAGAAATGGAAGTAGCGTTCATGCGTACGTACGACTTACCGTCTCCATGAACGGTGCATTTCATTTCTTACCTCTAAATGTGATATAATATTATAAATGCATGTATGTAATGGATATATATGACATATATGATATCTACATCATGAATACCATTCTAGATATAATGAACCTTTGACCAAATTAACAACATGTAAGTGTAAGAAGTCTATTTTTTGACTTAAGAACCAAATACCGACAAAATGAACATTATTAACTTAACTGATTACATGATGTTCATAACATGGTATAAAAGGAATAATGCACTTGAAAAAGGTTCATAAGCAAGTAGAGATTAACTCAAGTTTATTATTCCGGACATTAAAGAACGGTCGGGTCAAGTCGGATACGAGGTATGGGACTTCGTCTCAATCTCCTTTCGTTGAGGCATATTTTATTTTATACACAACTCTCTTTTATACGGTGTATAAACCTCTTTGACTTTTACGTTTATTCAAAAGGAATATTTTTTATACGAAGCGTTTACTAAACGACAAAAGAGAATGTTTTTGTCGTACGTATGCGGCGACAACGACTACTCCGCCGTCGTGACTGTTATTTGAGTTTCGGCTTCCTCTACAAGCCATACCTTCTTTTTTAAAAGAAAAATAAATACCATGTTTTACTTTTCTTTTACTTTGGTATTGAAAATGGTTTTAATAATGTTTTTATTATATCAATGTGTTTTATTGATATCTCGTGATTGAAATGTAGAAATTTTATGTTTCCTTTATTCATGTTTTATGTGATATGATTATGTTATGGTTCTTGGGAATTATTATGAAGACGGGTGGTTCCGTGATAAAATAAGGGCGGGTGAGCCCGTTATAGATCTCCAATAAATTGGGTAACGCGAAGGAGTGAAACTTTAAGGTTTCTCCGAAGATATTTTAGGGAATATACTGTGATGGGTATTCCAAACGTAACCAAGAGGGTTACTCCCTACGTAAGAATGTTATGAATGCCTCAAGTTACCTTTATGTCTTATGATTTCTATGATTTATTCATTATTTTATGAGGTATGTTAAAGTGCCTATGTTTTATGGGTAAAGTATGATTTCATTCTTATGTATATATGAACTCATGTTTCCTTTCCATGTTTTTTTATAACCCATACTGAGTTTTTATGATCATCCCAAGTTTTTGAAATGTTTTTCACAGGTCAAGGGAAAGGTACATGATAAGATGAAAGAGTCAAGGATGTGTCAATAAATAATCCATGTTTTATTTTAAATGTGTTTCCATTGATGGGAATGAAGAATACTATCTTTATGTAACCACTTTGTTTATATGTGGAATGTAATGCAAGTTTTATGATCTAATTCTCTAAAACTCTAAACCCGAAAAGATCCTCAATGTGTAATCATGTAATAACTCAAGATTAAGTAAGGTTTAAGGCTGGGGCCTTATACTGGTATTCTTCAAAGACCAATTTTAGTGCCCTAAAAGGAGGTCTCAAAGAAGCACTTCAAAGAAGAGGTAATGTCTGTTACCGATTCTGTCATCATTATTTCTTCTTCCACTTCTTCTTCTTTAGTTGTATCATTATGAAGTAATAACATCAGTGTCACTCATATAATGATATGTTATTATAAGTATTAAACAACCCTATTTCGCCATCTATCCATCCTACGGAAAATGAAATCACCGCGCGTGCGTACTTACGGAATACCGTCTCCACACCGTGGTGTAATCTATTTTCCACCACCACCTTACATGGATGGGTATAATGGTGTAAATAATGACTATATATGACTATTATAATGTAATACTGATTCTGAAATAGTATACATACATTCCAATACATTTTCACGATCATAGGAACGATATCATCACTCGTGCGTATATACGGAATACCGTCTCCACGATGTGATGCGACTCGTTCTACATGATCTTCATTTCATAATGATTATATAAATGAATTGAATGAATGAATATGATATATATTACAATAATACAATTCCGGAAATGAGGTATCTATAACCTAAAGATAAGAATAATAATTTATTCGACAAGACACGCATAAGAACAAAAAGTTATAAACACCGAAATAACAAGTAGCAATGAAATATTACTACTAAGAAGATAAGAATATGACCATATATGATATCATAAAAATAAGTATGATTCTATAATAAGTCAATAAAATTATTTAAATCATTATACAGGAGTTTCGGACACGTACAAAGCATATTAGATCTAAGGTAAGGGAAATATCACAATCTCATTTTTATCCGAGATTGTTTATACGTTGGCATTTACTGCGGTGTATTTTATCATCCACATCCATGTTTCATCAATATGTAATATTATTTCCTTTCACCTACAATTTTTTAAATCCTTTTTTACCCTTTGGTGAGTTTTTAGTAAAAGATATGAAAAGAATCTCTTGTCATTTTTTCGTACGAGGTACTTTTTGACTTTTCCGACAAGAGTTCGAAGAATGTTTTTTTAACATATACGGCATGAATGGATTTTTAAAACATTATTTCCAAGAATATTCCTTTACAAGTTTTCAAGTTTATATTTAATCAACTTCTTTTAGTTTCAAATTGTAATACTTTTTAAGAAAGGAAATGTTTTTTGAAGTAGAAATGATATTTTCCTCAAGAATGGAGTTCAAGTGTTTTATCAAAATTATTTTCCATCTAAGACAATATAGGGTTCTGTTTCTATCCCTATTATTTCATGTATTTGATTATGTTGTGATGGAAATATTTTTATGAATTCATTTATCTTATATGAATTGTTTTATGATGTCATGTTGTTTAAGAATCCCATTTTTACTACATGGGTTATGCAATGATGTATGATTTATGATTTTGTGGCACACATAAGAATGGTATCATTATGAGATGGGTGGGACCTATATCTCCCTACAATGCTTTGGGTAAAGATTTTATATCTCATGAGATATACATGGCTGGAACGGTATGTTATATCGGTTCAGTGAAACAGAACTGAAAACGTGGGTGACTCGGTTCAGAAATGGACTTTGTCCACTAAGATAGTCTTGGCAATGAGTCTTGACTAATAAGAAATGATTCACTATGATTATGTGTGTATGCCACAAAGTTTCATGTTTTAAGTTATGATTATTGTGATTACATTTCACTGCCAGGATTTATCCCATGTTATGAAATTATGATCTCTTTTGCAGGTTAAGATTTCCAAAAGTTATGTGCTTATGTATATGATGTGATTGATATTTCTTTTGTTTACCCTTACTGAGCATTTGAGCTCACCCTTTTTTATGTTTTGTTTCCCAGGTCAGGAAGAAGGTTATTAAGTGGAACATGCCAAAAAGGGACTCTAGATATGATGAAATAAATGGGAGGCAAATTAGATGCTTTATGAACCAGTTGTTTATGTTTCCCAGTTTCTAAAGACACTATACCTATACGGTCCTTTCTTGGTTAGGTTATATGTTGTAATAAGTTTGCTTCAATTCTGAAGTAATAACAATGTATGTAAAGTATGGGTCGTTATAATCACATTTCTTTTGCAAATGTAATTTAAATAGTATTCTAGGACACCATTAATTTTAGGAAAATATTATCAAAGGACACCTTTTATGTAAAAATTTATGTTTGTGATGTGTGTTTTTTAAAAAAAATTACAATTTGGTAAATGATTTTCTGAAACTCATGAAAACCTAAATGTAAATGAGCATGACAGGTAATTAAGACTTTTTTCATCGATATATTATTTACCAAAAAAAGTGTTAATATTTTAAATCAATTTAAACAATTACAGAATTCATATAAAAAGTTATTCTACAATACAATAATACTTATTCCACTCCAACAAGTTTTAACATTAATAATTATTTTAATGAAGCTAGGATATCAGTTTACAGAAAAATATATTGATATATAATTGGGACCTTTCTTAATATAACTATAAGTAGATCAGACATATTTTCTTAGTTTGTTTATATTGGTAGAATTTAAAAAACCCTTAGTGAGTATAACTTTCCTTCTATAAAAATGATATTACTGTATTTAAAATGAACAATTTAAATATTATTATGTTTTAAAGATATATTATTTTGATTTAAATACATACTCATATTACATTTTTTGGTGATTTATATTTGATAGAAAATGCTATTCTATAAATTTACACTTTCTGGTAAAATCATTAGATTCGGGTTCAAGTAAAATGAAACTGTTAGTTAGGTTTTGGAATATTGAGGCTATAAATATTTCTGCTAGTAGTTTTTGTTCTCATGTTCTGTAGACTCATCACACCTTAATGGATTTTGGAATAAATTTTTATTACATTATAAAAAAATAAAATAAAATTTCCAATATAAATATTGATAAAAATCCAATAATCTATTATATAATGAAACAAAATGATTTGAGGTATCATTTCATAATTTATTACTCATAGAAGTGTTATACTTATTTGGAGTTCATTAGTGATGAATATTAAAAATAATTCTTATTTTAAAAATACCTTATTGGATATCTAAATTTATTTCATTAATGGTGAATTAGATATATTTAAATTATCTAATTTTATACTGATTTAAATATGAATAAGATTTTACTATGTATTCTAGGTTATTTATTTCATAAATAATTTTTTTAGAAGTGAATTTCAATAAAAATTATCTATAAATATATTAGTCATTTTCCCCTTTAATGATTTTTTTGTTTACTTTTATTTCAAGAATTTTGATTCTTCCTTGTTCAAGGTGAAATTATGGAATCTATTGATGATTAGACTTTATAATACACATAGTCTCTTATATCAAACCATTTAATTTTCAAAGATTATTTATCTCTTTCCATGATTTACAAGAATCCTGATACTAAACCATTTACTTATCTACCTATTGAATACATTTGGTGTATATAGAATATCCAAAGATTTATTGATGGATATTTCGAATAATCCTAAAATTCTATGTCAACTGTTAAGGATCATAGTGTGCCACTAGGATGTGTTTTAGAACATTTCTTAAAAAATAAAATGAATAATTTGATTATGATAGGCTTATATTTATATAATTAGAAATTGATATTTTCATAGAATAATATATTATCTATGTTTGAAAAATTATTAAAAGAGTTTTATATTAACTACCAAACTCACTTTGCCGATGACTGATATATTACTCGATTGAAAGTGAATGTGAAAGAGTTCACCATTAGTTTTCTGGAGATTGATGAAGAATTCCACTCTCCCATTGAGTGTGGGATTATCAATAGTTACTATTTGATACGTGATGAAGATATCATGCTATTGGTTATGATGAAATAATTTTTTTTGTATTCCTAAAATTGAAATGAAATAAAAAAATGACCTATAACCATAACAATGATTCCTGACAAAGTTTATTCATCCTCATAAAGCATAGAAGACTGGATTGTTTGAGAAACCTATTATAAGGACACTAATTTAATATATCTATTATTGATTGATATAAATGTGATATTTCTAGGATTTATGATTCACTATAAGAATAATTAACAATAATCAATATAGAGTCTGAGGTTATTCTAGAATAGAATAATTTTTAATTTGACCATGAAGAAGGAGGTTGTAGAGATAACTAACACCAAATTGAAAACTATTTAAGGATATAAAAATCTATCAAAAGGCCTAATAAATAATACTTAGTCATTATTGAAATCATTATAAAATAATAAATAACTGAAATGGAAAGGGGTGATGGAATTAGAAGAGGATTTTAATTCAAAATCTTGTGATCATGCTTATCGGAATTTTAGTGTTTTTATATAAAGCTACTGCCAGAAAATGTGCTTCAATAAACAATTTTCCCACAGATATATCCAAATATGAAGGGGTTGATATGGTTAGACAATACATGAATTATTATGTGTGAGTAATGATGAATTATAAAATGTAATAATAAATGATCATGTTTTATTGAAAAATATTCTTTTAACAGATAATAATGAACATGTTATTGAGTTTCTTTTAACAAGTAACACTAAAACTTCATGATGTTTTAATATTTAAATGAAGAAATGTCACAATCATTGTATTAGAATTAAACTAATTATAGGTTTTAATATCATATCATAGATTTTATAAAAAGGTGATTAATTATTTTTAAAGCCCTAATGTAGAGATAAATGGGCCTAAAGATAATTTAAAAATGGTAAATGATAATTAAATATCAAAAAATAAAATTTTCAGTAGGGTTGAAATAATGATTGATTAAACTGATATGATATAGATCACCACCATACCTAGATATATGATTCAAAAAAATGGTTGAAGAATTTTAATCATTAAAGTATCCACTAATTGTGTTCGATGGAAGTTTTATATCTAAAAAAATTAAAGGTGTGGATAATGAACGGGTTGGCACACCATTTTCTATTATGCTTAATGAAATTGTGATAGAGAAATATAAAATCTTGAAAACTATTCCAAATTTTCAGTCTAACATTTTATCATCAATTCAATAGTAAATATAATATATTTTAAATATATTAGGATAGATTATAATCTAAAATAGTATTCTGTATTCTTAATGGGAATTTATAAGTAGTGTTTCTTCTACACAAGAATATTTTTTATATTCTATACTCAATGTGATTGAATCATGTATGAAATTTTTGGAACTTCTTCATTATATTATTAAATGGTGAGTGCGAGGATATAATCTCTCCATTTCATGTAGTTTTCATTAACCATATTAAATAGTTTTAAATGAAATCATTTCTCAATATTTATATACCAAGAATAAAATCTATAAATTATTAAATTTATTAAAGGAAATGGAAGTGACTATGAATGAAACATTTAGATTTGTAACCATTAATCAAAAAGATAACATTAAAAATTCTAAAAATCATTATGTTCCATTATATGGAGAATTAAATTATGAATAAATTCTTGAGTGTCCCGATATTAAAATAGATCCCGAAATTGAAATCAGATGGGTGTTTCTTAGGAGAAACATCAAATTTCTATACCTATGATATTAGATTATTATTTTGAATCTTTCAAGATGATAAAAACATATTCTTGTTATCTAGTTGATTATACCAGGTTGATTATCATATTGAGTTAATAAGATGTGATAAAGGTTTTTCTAATTTTATATGAATTTTTTAGCTAGAAATTGTGTAAAATATGGAATCCCCAGAAAATATATATTTTAAATCAGAGAGGGAAAATGTATAAGGATACAGATTTAATAAAAATAATGTTTCAATAGATTTTGGATGAATATTTTGATCAATAAAAACTCTTCATGAAATCCAAGAAAGCTGCTACTATAAAATAATATTCAGATACTTCAATGAATACTTTAGGAGTTTTACCTTATCTTATAGAACTTGTTAGAACCTATCTCACTCCATTAATTTATCATACATCCTTCTACTTATCGGACCATGAACATTATATTTCTCAAGATAATCATTATGAAGACTATTTACATTTCATTAATTTGTATCCAAATTTAATGTCTTGATCAGAAAAATGATAAATTATTAAAATGAAACTATGTAACGCTACACTATAAATCAAAAGTCAAATCTATTTAAAGAAAAAAATAATTATAATTTTATTTTAAATTTGGGATAAAAAGTTATATTTGATTATTTTAAAGATGATCATATGAGAAAATTGGTATGGGTTGAAAATACATGATTGAAATGAAACAGGGAAACTTAATAGGTGAGGTGCCCCAAAAAATTTCAATTCACCTGTAAAATATTAGATTAATGTTTTTATAATATTAATTTATACCAAGATGTTGGTTATTGGGTTGCTGATCTTACCTAGAGCTATAATGATAATATATTATGATCAACACATTCCTGACCAATTATTTTTTATTCTAAAAATATTGTAGTTAATGAATAGAAGATTTAGACTATTAATGGTTTTATCTGATCTATGAATACTTAAAAGAATATATATTATATTATTCTTAGGGATATTTAATTTAAAGGATACTAGTCACACCTAATATTGTTGTCTTTAAGACAAACCCACTAGATCTGAGTTTCATTGCTAATACTCAGTAACCTTCAACTTCAAATCCTCACACTGAACCACATACTTATCTCCATCATATCCACAAGGACTATCGTGTAAATATTATTTTAATGGTTTGTTCATTTTTTAAATCATTTTATTTCTTGTAATGTATTTAATAAATCTCATTCGTATAATTATTATTTCTAGTACTTATTTTGATGTTTAATATAACATATTTTTCATCATGTTATGTTTCTATTTATTATGTTTCATCCAGTAAATTCCAATCTCTAATCAATTTCAATAATATATTCCCATAGATCTAAAATTAAATGATCCACATTCAATATTTTACATCAATTCTAATATCGTTTTCATGATATAAAAATATCAGGGGGAAGAAAGTGTACTAAAAATTTAATCATTTTTATTATTATAAAGTATTCTTATTGGTATCATATTGGAATATTGTGATTTGAATTATTCTATAATGAATTTTTTTTTATGATTATTGTTTTATGGTTTATGTTTGCATAAAAAATGACAATATTTTTGGACACAATATTTTTGTTCCAATATATCCCAGTTTATCGATTTATTTATTTGACCCAAATTCTAAAATATTGTTTCTACTAATTTTTTTCGATGTTGGAAAAGAAATGGTTTTTTATTATATATTTGATTCCTTTAAATGTTTATATAAATTGTTTAAATAATTTCCTTATTAGTTGATGTCAGACATTCAAGTCTGGTAAAGTAATGAATCCTTACACTAAAGCCCTAGGACCAGTATAATGATTGAGGGAAATTTTTTGTCTCCTAATCTTATTGTAGGAATAGAAATCATATGGCCAAAAAAATTCATTCCCTCACGAATTATGAAAGGATAAGGACTAAAATAGAGTTATGATGCTCATAAAGTCTTAAAGTGATTACTTGTGACTAAAAAGAGGTCTTGTGATGAATTAATATTATAAATATTTTTGATCAAAAAAATTTCTTATCTCCATAATTGTGAGTCACTAGTATTAAAAAAATACATATTTAAAATATTATAAAAACTAAACATAAAATTCTTCTCCAGAATATATTTTAGTTTTAGAGTTTCAGTGAATGAGGACCAACTCGTAAATAGTAAACCAACAAATTAATAGTGGAAACTTATACTCAGTATTAATTTATTTCATTAATAAAATAACTAATATAAAACATAATTTCCTATGCTGATATATCATTAAAATTTTACATTGATCTCATCCTTGTCCCAACTCATCCTTAAACCCTATGAAATACATTTTAAACCACTAGATGAGCACAAAATCATAGAAAGGGAATTAAAGGAAAGAAACCATTAGTGCAGTGAAATTCTAAAAAACATTTCATTAAAAACATAAATTTTTACCTAGATTATGTGATTATCAATACAAAAATATAATTATATTAAATTTTTATGATTAATAAATTTTTATGAAAACTCATAATCAACCATATCAATGATAATTAGGTGACTTGGGACACAATTAAACTAAAATGGAAAAACTATGTGGTCGACTTCCATACATGTCACTCTTACAAATGGAATAATCATATAGTAGACATCCATATATTTCAATCTTATAAATGGAATAACCATACGACATACTTCCATATGTAATGCATTTGAGGTTATAATGTAACCACTTTTCTTAGTTTATCACAGAACCCCCCATACATGGGTTATCAAGTTACCACCCATAAAATTTCTAATTACCATTAAAAAATCATAACATAGAAAATATTATATCCTTTAAAATTTCACTCTTAAAATTTTATTTTCATGCTTAATAAAACACTTCATGTTGTGGAGAAAATTAAACCATTTTCAAAAAACATTTTGAACATTTTAAAAATAATTTATAGATCAGAGTGTCCCATACAAATTTGAAATGTTTGAGACAAAATAGAAAAATAGCCATTTTAAAACATTAATATATATATAGATATATAAATTTATAAAAATAATTTTTAAATATGGTCATGAAAGAGAATTATTTCAAAGAAATAATATTTACAACATTTTAAAACATTTTTTACATTAAATAGTCACTTACCTTGTGTCTACTTCGTCATGAATGTCGTTTTTCTTACTGAATAATATATTTTATTAATAATTTATTTGATATAGAACCTTTTCCAGTTTATTATTCATTTTATATCACTTATTATGATTTTATAATGTTATAATAATTAATTAATTATTTATGTTCATGTTGGACGTTTTTTACATAATACGATGCTAGAGTCCTAAATGACTTTATTATGATGATAGTAGTTAAATTCGTCATTAGACCATCATATCCAAAATAATATTCAGTACATAATAATTAATTACATGTATAAATTATACATTTAAATCCATCTATTCCAGATGGATATGAGAAATAAACTATATCAAAATCATGGAGATGGCATGTCGTACGTACGAATAATTAACATTTCAATTTTGCAATGTTCATTATCAGAAGAAGGTAAATATTATAATATTTTTCAGAATGATCATAATATAATTAATATAATATTATTAATTTAAATATATATATATATATATCATCCATGTGTTGTGGTGCTGAAAATTGAGTCGCATCGCTTCATGAAGGCGATAGTTCAAATATATGCACATATGATGTTATCTTTTTTCTTGTGCAGTGAAAAGTAATAGAATAATTGATGAATTATTCTTTAATAATTATACATATGTAATTAAAATCACATATAAATATAAATTCAATAATTATAACCAGTCTTGAGAGAAGGTCATGGTAAATGAATAATATCGTTCCGTAATGAGGTAGTTCATCGTACACATGAAAGACAAAAAAATTAGAATTTCATGGATGTCAAAATGAATTTAGGTGGTTATTTTAACTTAATAAAATATAAGTATATTTATTATAATTAATTATTATTTTTTCAAGTTTACATCTTCCTCAGACAACCTCCTTTGATTAAAACATTTAGACATAAATGGGTAGTTCTCTACCTAAATTACGATCCCTTGAATATATTGAGGTATTATAGAATGGTATTTTGGATGATTATGGATGATCTAGATAGTTATTCAAGTGTGATTTATAGAGGAGATGTGGTGCAATTTTATAAGAGATCTGAGGGGCACCCTTGGAAATTTTCAAAACATTACATTAATATAAATTACATTAAAAATATAAATGGATCCGAACATATTATTTAGAATATAATATGGGTTGGGATTGTAATAACTTCATAAAATAAAAATTATGAAGGGTTTTAGGATTTTAATCCTTATCTTTCATCTTTAACCCTCATGTAACATTTTTATCTCTTACCGTGATATCATGTACTTTAAAATTTGAGGGTTAATATAATTTTTATGAAATTTTGAAGGACCCGTAACTGAGACGTTATGAAAATTTTGTGACATATACCATTTATTTTTTTCATGTTTATATTTTTATGAATTTTATATAATTTTATAAAATAATGTTTTTAAAAAAATATAAAAAATCTCAATTTTCGAACTAATTATCTCTTGACTATTTAAAAATATTATAAAAATATGATTTCATAAAAAATATCTATTAAATTATTAATAAAATTTCAAAGTAATCTCTAAACATTATTTATTAATGTAATTATATGAAATAATATTAATTTTAATTTTTTTACTATCATTTACTTAATTTTTCCATTAAAAAAGAATTATCGCATCATCATAGTGTCACCATTTAAGGTAATTGTTTTATCACAAAAAACAACAAATCAATTAACATTATGTAGATAAATATTTTTTATTTCTAAATAATATTTATAGTAGAACATATCCCTTATATAACCACATATTTAAAATACTTCTTATGTTATATATATATTTGTGAAAAAATTGAATTTCCATTGAATATAATATTATAAATGATATATTCTTATCCAAAAGGCCATAAATGGTCACATACCTGATCCTACGATTCATATGGATGAAAACTAATCATCCAATAAAATTCATAAATGTGTTAGGGTAATTTTATAATATTTATAATATTATTTTTACCTTTAATTACTCGATATACCCTTAATAGTGGCAATAAAAAATACAATAGTTAGTATTCATATTTTTTCCAAAAAGGGAGATAATTTCCAAATTTAGACCCTATGAATCAATATATTGATAATATTTTTACATATTAAAAATAATTAAATTATATAAATTATATAATATTTATTTTGTCGATGAAATGATAAAACATGCTTTTAAAGTTAATACCATGAAATGAATGAAGTGTTTTTATATCCAAATTCAATGTGAAATGTCATCCAATTAAATTAATTGTATTAATTGACATAATAATTATCAATTTTTACATTTAAACCTATCTAAATTATATTCTATGAATGTAAATAAATCAGATGAAAAAATATTTTTCTATTAAATTAAATTATTTTTTCAATATTATTCAAAAAAGTGATATTATCAAAAAATTACAATAAATTAAACCATAGGAAACTTTTATACTCTTTTTTAAGTGTATAAGTTTATTTTATCATATATAGTTTATATATATGTCAAAACCTATATTTAAAATAAGTATACTATATAAAGGTATCAAATATGACATTTTAGAAAAAAAAATATCCATAAAATTGAATTTGTTTTTATATCATGTATAGACAACCCATTAAAATATTAAATAATAGATTTAATATATTATTAATATTTATTATTTAATATTGTCCAACAAAAAGGATTTGTTTATTTATTATAATATAAAAACTAGTGCACATTTAAATAGTTGTTCTGAAAAATGTTTCATTTTTTTATAAATTTCTTACATTATTTTATAGTTAATTGGTAAAAGAGTTATATATACATGTGTAAATAATGAATTCATTATATAGTTATTCCTACTCATACATGTGATTCAGTTTTCTATGTTATAATGGTAACATTTAAATTATAATATTTAATTGATGTCATATCCTTGATGTAGTGTATCATGTATGCTATTGAACATATTGTTTCCTAATACAAACCCAGGATGTTACATCCCCCCTTTTTTCCACACGATTTTGAATTTGGGCTTAGTGACTGTTGTTTTACATTTCAAAATTACTCTATTGAAATTCCACATCAGAAAAAAAGATTAATAAAACATCCACTATTAAAAAAATAAAGGGAAGTATGTGGGTAACCTGACATAACACATATAAGGGATCCATATTGGAAAACATGGTAGTGTAAGAAACAAATAACTATAATTTTCTTATTGGGAGTGATAGAGAAAATGGTTATGAGGAAGTAAACAATCACAAAACTATGAATTTGGTTATGTTATAAGGACATTGATTACTTATTAAGAAAATTAAATCGATAATTTTTTTTTATTTAAGATCACTTCCAGAGAGTTTGGTGGTTATTTTTCTTCCAATACATGGAATGTAAGGATTTATACTTACATGAATAGTATAGTATCATCAATTAATTAATTTCCTCTACCAAGTCATCTTTTTCATCAAATGATGAGTAATAAAGAAGAATTATTCACTCATGGAGCAGTAGAATCAAATTCTAGAGAATCCTATAACACACAAAATATTTTCTATCTATTTCCCTTATTATTATAAATTAATCAAAACTATTATGGTTAGTATAAGATATGATAATTCCCAATTGAAATAATCCATATAAAAAATTCCATCAATATCCAAAAACATAATAGTGACCCCTAAATTTCATCATCGACAAATAATAATCTATAAAAGTACTCAAATATACGCTAGACTAATAATAAAACCCAAAAAGTATTTGACCACATAATCTTCCAAAATTAATGTAACATTTATCTCCAGATAATATCAATCTCTCTTGATGTCTAATACAAAAAATGAAATTTCCCAGATATATAATCTCAATGTATTTAATCTATTACAACAAATATCTAGAATAAATATTAATTTATATTTTCATCTAAATGATAATTCAAATTTTATTTCCCCAATAAAATCCCACAGTATTATATTTAACATAATCATATAATGTTCCCAAAATATTGAACATATTGTGAAATAAAATTAATCACTCAATCAAAAAATCATTTTCCAATACCAATGATATATATTCAATGATCATATGTTCCCAAAAACAACAAAATATTCGTCCAAAGGATCATTTAACTTAATGAAAAAAAATCATACGTCATGGGACATCATGTAGGCCAATGGGAGGCGAATAACCCTTATCGCCCTTGGATTTTGTGTTCGATTCCAATGACCATGCTGAATGAGATGGGTTTTTACTCATCCCATGTGTTATACTTTTTCAAAAACTATATACTTCTTATAACATTCTAATAATATGATAAATTCATTAAAAAATAACCATAACATGTATGAACAAATAATTTAAAATCATACCTCTCATTTTTTACCCTAATGAGTTATAACACATAATTACCACAAAAACTGATTCTCTCCCAAAATAACATCAGCCAACTTAAAATTTCGTATCATAAATCTATCAAAAGTGTTTTTATTATAGTGAACATATGATCAAAATTAAAAATGTAATCCTAGAATGATATACATAACTCTTAGGAAAAAATTATAATCTCAAATGTTGTCTAAACTTGGATCTAATACCAAATGTAAGGATCTGACCATAAAAATTACATATTTTAGTTATTTTAAATAATAGAAATCACATTTTTTCTAAAGATCATTTATGATTAGAGTTTTAGATAATTATGAAAAACTCTTATATATTAAACCAAAACATTTTAAGAGGAAAAATATACACTTTATCTATTTATTTAATAAAAAAATTAAAATAAAACATCATTTATTATGCTTATATATCTTCAAAATTTCCTAGTGACCTCATCCTTGTTTGAAAAATTCCATAACAACTATGATTAATATTTTTAAAACTTGTCATGAGGAAAAAAATATTAATGTACTTAAAGTAATGGAACCATTAGCCAAGTGAAAAAACACAAAACATTTCCTCAAAACATACCTTTTTACCCTAAAAAAGTGATAATCATTTCAAAATGATCATTATCATTCCTTTTGAAAATAATATGATTTGAATAAAAACTCATAAGAATGAATATAAAATATATGTTGGTATCTTTTGACATAATTAAATCAAAATGGAATAACCATGTGGTAGACATCAATACATGTCACTCTTACAAATGGAATAACTATATAGTCGACTTTCATTCATGCCACTCTTCCAAATATAATATCCATATGGATATCTTCTATATATAATTCATTAGAGGTTATAATGTAACCACTAATCCTTGGATTATCACAGAACCACCCGTACATGGTTTATAATGTAACCACCCATGAAATTTCCAAGTACTATTTTAGAATCATAAAATATAATAGATTTTAAAA
The DNA here is from genome assembly GCA_963277665.1 of Viscum album. Classification (NCBI taxonomy): domain Eukaryota; kingdom Viridiplantae; phylum Streptophyta; class Magnoliopsida; order Santalales; family Viscaceae; genus Viscum; species Viscum album. The sequence goes on along the minus strand of OY728123.1, from coordinate 1,037,057,833 downwards.
TTCAATATTTCACTGTTATATTTTCAATTTCACTCATAATAAGACATTTCATGTTATAGAAATAATCAATCCATTTTCGAAAACCATTTTAAAAATTTATACATATATATATAAATGAAAGTATCCCTTAACACTTTGAAAAGTTTTTTATGAACAAAAAAATTAAAATTTTAAAAAATTAATGTCCAAGTAAAAACATTCATAAAAATAATTTGGAAAATATTTACCTAAAATATAGTTATTTACATGAATTGATCTCTAAAATAACTAAAACAATGTTTTAATAAAAGAGTCTCTTACCTTGTGTATCATTCGTTATGAACGTCCTTTTCCTACTTTAATAATACAGATATTTTTATAATTTACATTCATAGGAACCTTTTAAAATTTATTATACCTTTTATATCACATGTTACCATGTTATCATGGTATAATAATTATTTAATTATTTATGATCATGTTAGATGGTTTGACAATATTTGGTGCCTGAGTCCAACATTACATTGTTATGATGTCAATAGCCAGACTGGTCATTAGTCCATCTCCTCTAGAGAAATATTTGTGACATAATAATCATTTTAAGACATCAAATATACTTTAAAATCCCTACATTACATATCGATACGAAAAATGATCTACGTATCAATCATGGAGATGGTAAGTCTTATGCACACATGAGTGGAATTTCCATTTTAAAAGATAATTATAAAATATATGTTTTATTTAAAAAATCAGGAATGTAAATAAAAAAATTAATATTATATTAATAATGAAAATATTTTTATATATATCCTCCATGTGATGTGGTGTTGAAAAATGAATCTCATTGCTTCGTGGATATGATAGTTCATATGTTTTCAAGAACGACATTATCATTTTTATGTCCATGGAAAAGGAAGATAATAAAAGATAAATTATTAATTAATAAGGTGAAAAATTTCATTGTTATCATATATAAATATTAATTACATTATTATAACCAATATTTAGTTATGGTGATGGAAAATGAGTTATATCAGTTAGCACGGTGGTGGTTCATCATATACCTGAACGTTAATTATTTTCCCATTTGATGGATGTGGAGATTTATTTAGGAGATCATATTTACATAAAAACATCACATTATATTTAGGATACAAATTTTTTATTTCATTATGGTTGAATAATATTTTGTTGATGTGGAATGAGACATAATATAAGATTAATTGATTACTATTGATACTTCTTCCTTTGACAACCTAATTTTCTTATCACCATAAGACATATAAAAATGGTGTTCTGCGTAAACTAAGAGCCATATAATGTGGTCTAGGATAATAGGAATATGTTTGGGAATATATGTTCCATAAAAAACATTTTTATGTGTGAATAAAAATGGATAATGGGTTATTTATTATAAGATAGGGAATGGGAACTCTTGAAAAATCATCATCATATTAAATAAATATAAATTAAGATTTTAATAAAAATGTATCAAAAAATATTAATTTCAAATATATTATGATTTTGTGTTGAATGATCTTAATCCAATCAAAATTATATTAGTTTTGACTTTTTTTAATCCAAATATTTTATCATTAACCTTTATTTAGCCTTTTTAATTCATATAATGATATCATGTAATTTATAATTTTAGGCTTAATATAGTTACTAAAAAATTATAAAAACCCAATAAATGAGTCATTGTTGAATTTTTAAGACATAACACTATCTTTTGGAAGAATTTTTTTTTATTTTTATAAGGGTTATAGCATTTATTAAAATAATATTAATTTAAAAATATCATTAATGTCAACTTTCAAACTATTCATCACTTGACATTTGAAAAATATCATAAGAATATATATATTCAAACCAACCAATTTAATATATCACTAAAATTTCAAATTCATCCCTAAAATTTTTGGATGGCATTAATTATATAAAATTATATTTATTTTAATTTTTAAATATATTTTATTTTATTCTTCCATTAATTGAACAATCACTACATCATCCTTCTGTCACCATTTACGATAATTATTTTATCACTAGAAATTATACGTAAATTTACATGGTTTAGTTAAATTTTTTATATTTCTAAACACTATTTATATTGAAACATATCCCATGTATAATTTGATACTAAAAATATTTCTCGTGTCAAAAATGTCTGTCAAAATTGACTTTCCATTTAATATAATATTATAAAGGTTATATTATCATCCAAAATGCCCAAAATGGCCTCATAAACAATCATAAAATATAAGGGACAAACAATACATATAAAATAAAATTATGATAGGTGATTGGATGATTTAATAATATTTATAATATCATTTTTATCCTTAATGGTCTGATTTACCCATAACCGTTGTAATACAAATTACCATAGTTGTTCTTCAAATTGTGTCAAAAAATTAAAGGGAATTTTTTTTAAAAATGTACATTTTTATTCCCAATATGTAATATTTTTCTCAAAATTCCAAACACCTATACTATACAAAATCAATAAAATTATTCATGTTAACTGAACAAGAAATCATTTTTAGTGGTAAAAACACTCAAAAGATTGACATGATTTTATATAAAATTAAATATAAAATTGATTCCATGGAAAATAAATTGATTAAAAAATAAAATATTGATATAATTATACATTGAAACCAGTATAATATATAATGTAATAATGAAAATAAATCAGACGAAAAATTAGTTTTCAGTAAAAATACAGTGTTTTTAACTATTTATAAAAAATGAATCCAATAATAAAAATACCAAATAAAAAAATTTATTCCCATATTTCAAATAAGAAGTTAATATTCTCAAATATAATTTATAAAAGTTAAAAAAATTTAAATAATGTGAGGCATCAAAAGGAAACAAATATGAATATTTAGAAAACACATCTTTTGTTAATAAAAATTGGATTTATTCTCATATCATATCTAGAAAACAAATATGAATTATTTTAAATATTATATTTTATATTATATGTGGATAAATATATAATTCATCATATAATTAGATAATTTTTATTTGTTTATTTATTTATATAAAACAGACTTGTGAGATTTTAATAGTATTTTAGTAACATTTTCTCTTATTTTTAAAAAGGTTTTTCATTTATTTATAATGAACGAGTCATAGAATTATATATATTAATTAAAATCATAAGTTCACAATTCAGTTAATGTTGTTCATACCTACTATTATTAATTTTTGGATATAATGGTAACATTTATAAATAATATTTACTTGGTCATTTAATCTCGATGTAGTGTATCAAATATGTTATCATACTTAATGATTTCTTTAAAAACTCAGAATGTTGCGATAATCAAGACATTCAATAAAGAATTGAATACAATAAAAATGGATGATGAAATTTTTTTATGGTTATACACCAAATCCTTTCAATGATTAGTGAATTATTTTAAAGATATAAAGAGTTGCAACCAAATGTGTTACAATACTGAAGGCTTACAGGATTGAATATAATTAAGTATAATATATTTAATAAAATTTTAAGATGAGTTTATTAACATTTCAATAAATCAAGTAAATTATACTATAAAATTAATTTTTTTAAATTAGATATGTCTGGATAATGAAAATAATGATTAATTAAAGAATTAATTTTGATGATGTAAAATTTGGCAAGGAAGATGCAATCTATAAAAAAACCAAAATCTATTTTTTCTATATCTAGAAGAAAGACGCATTAAATATAAGGAAAGAATAAAATTATATGTATTAAATTTTTTACTAATGAAAAATATAATTAAATTATATATTAATATTTTAAAAATGTAGTAATTTGTATATTTAAAAATTACTTCAAGTAGCTGAGAGATGAAAACGTTTGAATAAAATATTTCAATGATAAATATAATTTTCTCACAAAAAAATAAATTATTATATTAACATTTACTTTCCGGATTCAACTAAAAATTTATATTATTCTAGGATACATTGCAAGTATACTAAATTTATAGAGTGGCTCGATCATTTTCTGGTTATTTTTTACAACTATGCCTTGAACCCGTAATGTTAAAATCTTCTAACTATTTTTAAAAATTATACGTGTTTTATTGAGTGTGTGATAACCAATGATAGTGTCGGAAAATGGGATATCCTAGTTAAAATCAAAAGGTGTATTTTTTTAATATCATCGATTACATGTGGTTTACTATCATTGTCCCTATAAAATTGACCTATTATCTAGAAATCAACAAGCTCACTGAGAGAGTTATTGGTGGATTTGAGTAAATTTTTTTCCCCAAACCACTATAAATTAACTACGATATTCCCATTCTCACATATTTTTAATTTTATACTAAAAATTTATTTTAAAGTAAATGAAATAATCATTTCTGTTTCAAATTAAATGGTTTTAAATTTTTGATAATTTCAAGACCTCAATTTAAACCACCCCACTCCTGAGTCATTATGAAACATATATTTGGGAAAAATTAATAACAATAGATTTCATCCCATGTATGTTAATAGAGGAGAATATAAATAATATAAAATGAGTAAAATACAAGACAAATTTATAATGTAATTTTTAATAAAAAACAGAATAATATAGAAGGAGATAGAGAGAACTCATGGGAGGTATCCAAACATTAAATGTTTTCTTCTTATAATTATTTGTAAAAATATACGGGAACTAATTTTATTATGATCTCCACATCTAAATATATTGTAAACCTAAAGAAATATGGTAAATATAAATTTATGTAGTTAATGGTGGTTGGGGGTTCTAGTATAGTGATTCATATAATTTTTTTGAAAAAAATACATAATAATAAACATCCGTAAATTGATTAGTTTTATATTTTTTTAATTTCGGTTGATATGACATTAATATAGAAAAGTTTATAAAATATATAAAATTATTTCTCTTATTCACCCTAAACACCATCATTATATTCATAATATGTGTTATCACCTAGGGGTATATATCAAGGGAATGGTGAGCTAAAAAATTTCTATAAGGGGTGGAAAATGTTTATATAAAAATTGTTACATTAATCAATATCAGTACATTTTTGAACATACCAAACAATATTATATCCCAATAATAATATCATAATCATTAAATCAAAGGACTCATAAGATTAATAAATTCAATGTGACATAATAAATATAATTAAATACCATAAGTATAAGTCAAGACATAGTTCTATGAAATCATAATATAGTGGACGAAGCTAACAACATCCAGCCTCTATATGAAATATTAATGAAAATTAAGTACATTATGTCACCACTTAATTATATAATGATATATAAAGCATTCATGAATCCATTAGAGGGATATATGATTCTAGTATCATCAATCACATCATAATATTCTATAACACATGTTTTCCATATTGAGAATAAGGATAGAGTGGTCATTCACCAATCTGTAGAAAAATATGGATAACCGGTAATAAAAATGTAATGCGATTCATATTAATCATATAAAAAATACATTATTTTAAAAATGAATAAAATTATATTAATATAGGTCAGTAATTATTAAATAAATATGTTAGGCTTATTCTTTTTATCATATTTCATAATATAAATAAATGTTTTACTAAAAAATGTGTAATTGAAAAGATAATGTGAGAGAAAATAAAAAGAATGATTTAGAAATATCCCCTTCAAATAATTATAGTAATTAATATAATAATAAATCATGTTTAGATATTTTTGTTGATACGTAAATACCCATAGAATAATTTTTAAATGAAAAGGTGATTTGGACTAGAAATTTAATTCATTTATTTTTAATTAATGTAATGGATAAGAGATACTTTCATAGAGATATGGTAGAAGCTCTAATTTTTTTAATAATATATAAATGATATTAGAACTGATATCCATATCCGAATATTAGGGGAATTTAATATTCCCCAAAATCAAGGTTAAACAAAATTTAATAAATAATAAAGTGCATAAAGAAAATTTTCAAAAAAATGAACGAGATACTCATTATGAAATACCCTTACTATAGGTATCTTTTACCTTTTTAATTCTTATATATCCAATATAAAAAATAGTGATAATTAGAATATCATTTTATAATTATTTTAAATTTATTTATGTTTTTATCATTATTACCATTGTACTTATTTATTTTTTTGTTAATTATATGAAGTATTGAATGAATGTTTGGTCCAATTATTAAATTTTACTTTCTATATTGTTATTTATGTAATTATAATTTTTTAATAATTTATTTTACAAAAATACATTGATAATAAATTTAAATACATGTGAATACACCCACACTCACACATATCTTATATAAGATACACTATCTAGCCATTAATGTGATTATAAATAAATAATTTACTATATCCGTGAATATTTTAAAACCAACCATTAATAGGTTATTTCAAAGACACAAGAAGAAAATATGTAATGCCCCGACCCCAGTTACCTAGAGTCGCTGCATTATTACATAACATTTACATGATTACAAACGATCAAGTATCGAAATTCCGATTAGTTTAGTAGACTTGAAATCACTTGATATATTCATATGTTTTAAATTACATCATGAAGAGAAAAAAACATCAACAACATCTTTTCTTCATATCCTCTCATACTATCCATGATGGTCATTCATAAAATAATTCTTCACATCCTGTGAGAAATTAAAACATTGAAAGGGGTGATCTCCGATGCTCAGAAAAGCTAACAATATAACGAAAACTTTAATAAAAAAACATAAACATTTAAGTCAATGTATAACTAAAAAAAGCCATTTAAACATGGATTTCAGCATAATATGGAAATGCTAAAATGAAATAATTCCATTTACTTATTAACATGGATATTCTACTAGTCGAATAATCACATGCATTATCAATAACCACTTTCATAATGATGGAATGCATAATGCCAAACTATCATAACCACATAGTCAAGGCCTTGTCCCAACACTAAAAATAAGATTTGGTCAAGGACTAGTGCCAAGACACTAGTTTCTCTCATGAGACCTACAGATGCATCGAGGAGCTATAGAGGTCTCCACCCTTCACTTTTTAAGTCCAATGCATTCCTCATATTAATAGGTTTAAACATAACATTTATATTTTTATTAAAACTAGCATATGAAAGGTTAATACTTTCTCCACAAACCATATATTGTATAAAAATAACACATCTATAGTCAAACATATCACAAACCCTAAAATACTATATGGATGTTTTGTATCATAATAAACCAACTTCAAATAATCTTAAAGTACATCAAAAGATGTTGACATATATGAAATCAAAACTATTTGAGATAAATATCTCTTTTTTTGAAATCATTAAAAATTCATATAATTATAAAATAAATAATTTATTTTTAATCTTATTATAATATTTTAAGGGAATATTCGATGATTTTATAACAGCGGAAAGTAGCATCACCTTCCATATAAGTTAAAAAAAATACATTCTTACCTTAATTCTGTCGAAAAGGTTAAAAAAGACCTTGTTTGGAAAACGATGGAAAGATTCCTTTATAAACCTCTTATAAAAATTCAAACAATGTTTTAAGTGACATTAACCAATATTATTTTAAAAATTAATAATGTTTTGGATTAAATTTTTAAGAAACATGGATGTGGATGATAAATAGGTCTATGTAGATACTTACGTAAAAACAACCTCGGATAATAAAGAGATTATGAAATTAACCCTTACCTTGTACTTTTCCTCGGTCGAGGGTAGGTTAAACTCCTGTATAATGGTGAAATAATTGTTATTAAATTATAAAATAATCATATACATTAATATGATATCATATATGATAGTTTAACATTTCTTTGTTAATAATATCTTAGTATTATCGTCGTTTTGGGAGTTAACTTACTTGTTTTCATTTATATGTTTTGTAACATAAGTCATGTTTGTGGTGGATGGGTTTTATTTTAATCATATAAAAAATGATATCATGTCCTTAAACATTATTTTTAATCATCAAATGAGAATTAGACATGAATGGATACGATGGGGAATGAATCTCATTGCGTTCGTGGAGACTGTAGTCCGTACGTACGCACGAGTGACAATATCATTCTTTTGATATTAAAATAATAAATAATTGGATGTTATATCATATATACAGAATAATTATAATGTTATATTTATTATTTACTTCAATTACACATCATTATTATACCCATCCAAATAATAATTTATTGAATAACAATTACACCACGGCGTGGAGATGGTAAGCCATACGTACGCACGTATGGTGACATGTCATTCAAAGGATGGATAGAATACTGAATATGGTTTTACCATATTTATAATAACATCACATTATATATAATATACTGGAGTAATTATTTTATAATGGAAATAACAATGAAAAAAGAAGTAGAAGAATAAAGGAACATGGAAGAGGGTGGTGAAAACATTACATTTTCTCTGGGTTCTTTCTTTTTGATTTGATCAAAAGGGCTCCATAAGATGGATTTCTGACTAATGGCAGGAATCTAGGATGAATTTATGGATGTTTAAACCATATCTAGATAGATTTTGGCCAAAAAAATTCATTGAGGGTGTGAATTTGAGAGAAGTGTGAGCTCCCATTTATAAGAGGGGCAAGCTGCACCTTAGGAAAAGATAGAAATAATATTTTATAATAAAATTATTTTCATATTATAATGGCTCCAAAGTGGATTATTTAAATTCTAAGTTGGGGATAGGTCGAACAGAATCTCAACAAATTGGGTTTAGATAGGTTTGGGTCACATTATTAATGTTATCTTTTAGGTTTAACTCTTAGTTAATTAGTTTGACATTACCATGTCACTTTGTATTTTTATATTCTATAGTCAATAAATATACTATATAATTCCAAAAGACCCACCAAGTGGTCCATTAAAGATAAAATTATCATTATATAAGTCCTTTGGCCGAACCATATATTTTTAGTAATAGAATATCAATTAATAATATAATATATTTTTTTAAAAACTCATTTATGTCAATTTTGAAACTATTCAATAATTGATTTCTGTTAAAGTCTTAACAACTTTATTAATTCGAAACAAATTCATTTATGCAATAATAACATATCATATTAACCAATAAAATTCTTTTATGTCACCAATACTTTCATATTAAAATTATTTTAAAATTTATATTACCAATTATTTGATTCTTTCATTAATAAGGAAATTACTGCATCATTATTGTGTCATAAATAAATTTAATTATTCAAAGTCTAAAAATTATAAATAAAATACCATTATGTAGGAAATCGTTTTATCTTTATAATAAATATTTATAGTCTAAAATATAACATATATAAACTTATGTAAAAATTGTTTTTCTAAAAGATATATTCTTATGTCATTTTTGTATTTACTTTGACATAATTAATACAAAGTGTCCCTATCACTTACAAGTGGCACCATGGGATCCCAAAATCAACCCAAAGATGCCCATGGTCGGACATGTATCAACCAATTAGGTTAGGACACGTTTTAGGGTAAATTAATATTATTATAATATTTTTTGTTAACCCTTATTTACAGGATTTACCCTTTAACCATGGTAAATAAAATATTTACCGACATAATTATTAAAAATGTATAAAAATAAGAGTTACCTATTTAAAAAAAATGAAATATGGATTCCAAATATGGAGTCCATTTTTATAAATTCAAAACATAGAAGTGGAAGAAATTAATTTAAAATTAATTCCCGTTGTCAAAACAAAAAAGCGTGTTTTTAAGTAATAATGACTATCAAAAGATTGACACTTGTTTATGTCCGGTTTAAATTTGAAATTACGTCCAATGACTAATATTGTATTAAATTGTAAAAGTATATTCTAAATATAAATTAAAACCAATCAAATTCATAATTTAACACTATTAATTATTATGATTAAAAAAATTTTTTTTAATTAAAATTTTGTAATTTTCACTATTCATCAAATTATGAAAGTTATCAAAAAAGTAAAAAAAATTCACCCTTTGATAATTTCAATATTAGGAATCAAAAAATGACGTCCATTTTGAATGATAAAATTTATAAAATTTCAAAAAGTTGGTATTACTATTCATAATGGCTAGTTTGATTGGTTGTGGTGTGTGTTAGACCTCGAAGTTGCGTACAACACACGCTAAAATATTATTTAAAGAAAAGTGTACCGCGAAATCATGGGTTGTTACATTCTCCTCTCCTTCAATAAATTGGGTCCTGAAAATTTTAAATTGTTCTTCAAAAATAAAAGGTTTAAAAAAAATCTGTTTGTGGGAAAACCCACATCGGAAATTGGGTTAAAATATTTAGTCATAATAAGTGGAAAAGAGAAATGAAAGGGTCACCACCAAATTATTATCTTGATTAGCAGAACATTGGTGGAAATTTGATACAAATAATTAGATGAAATATGTAAATATTTATGGGGAGTGACTGAGGTCATCAATCACAAACAAGTGTAGAAATGTGGGCCTCAAAGCCACCAATCTATGATGATTGAATATACCATCGGATCAAAAAAAATGTAAGGTATTAGGATAAAAAAATTTTGGTTTTAAGATCCCTTCCCTAAATATTAATAATTAATTTATTCATAATATAAGATTATATATATATATATATATGTATATTATATATATACTTGACAAGTAGATTTTCATCCTTCAACTAAATTCAACCACAAACTCATATTTCACTCTAAAAGATTTAAAAATAAATAAATATATTCTATTTATCCTAATCGTATAGGGTTAAAAAAAATAATGAATTTATAATTCACATATCAGGCCCTTAAAAAATACTACCTTATTCAATCTAGGACATCATGTGGTCCAGTGGTAGGTGATACACCCTTGACGCCCTGCAGTAGCGGGTTCAAGTCTCACAGCCTTGACAGATGCGACGGGTTACCACTCGACCTCTGGGTTGTCCATTAATGGAAATCCAAAAATAATCTCAAACTAGAATTATCCAAAATACTTCTATCCAAACTCACAGTCCAAAATGTATAAGGTACGTAAACATAATGAAGAAACTTTTTCCAACATAATAACATGTGAACACATTCATCATGTAATATTTTAAAACCCTACAACGTCATTAATTACCATAAAACCTTATTGATTACTTTCATGATCTCTTATTCCTTATAGAATACTGTATATACTTCTTCTATCCAAAATTGTTGTAAACTCCAACAATGACAAATCATTAATCAGTTTCAAGGTAGTCAAAAATATCCAATATAATTTATTCAAATCAACCATCTCTTATTAAAAAATCATCTCCTCATTATCGGGAACCTATTAAGGATTATGTTTCCTTCAACCATGTATTTTACCAAAAGTGCAGCTCACAATTATGTCACTTTTCTTAGAACCTTATAATCACAAATCCTCAATAAAATATTACTTCTGTATAATCCTTATTTATTTCTATTATTCAAATAACATGTATATTGTTGATAAAACACTCAAATGAAATAATCCAATAATAAAAACATAAGAACAATAGTCATTCTTCTTCATCTGATGTAGTATCGCAACTTGATTATTAATCAATAACATCATTTGGGGAATACTCTGATGATTTGGAGACTGGTTCACATAGTATCCCAACTCCTTACAGATGAAGCATTGTACATTTGAAACCTTTTTCTTACCTCTGCAGTCACATACTTTGTGTCCTTTTTCTCCACACCTATAACCATCTCACATTCCCTTCAGGCATGTTTGAGGGTGTTTCTTCCCACAGTTATCACATATGTGAAAATTCTTCTTTTCCATATTCCATTTATTCATCATTCTCTCTTCCATAGTTTTCTTCTCTTACTTCCCTTCAAAGCCATAGCACTCATAAAATTCTTTACTTATCTTATTAACACAAGATACTATTTCTTCATATGTTTAGAAAACATGAGAGACTATTTCCCTTCTAAATTTTGGCTTCATACCGTGGAAGATATTATCCTTATTACTCTTTGGATCATATGTATTGCTTGTGTTCACATTCCTTCTACTGGGGGTCATTTCTATACAATTTCATACACTAGAGTAGTTTATGAATCAAATACATAATTCAAACTTGTAAAACAATTGACATAAATTAAAAAGTTTATGGATATAATCCATAATCAGAAAAAAAATGTTTTATTTAAGGATGTATATACTCATAAACCCTTCATAATGGTTTGTAAAGAAAATGAGAATTATCCTAAACAAATCCCCCGGGAGTGTCGTAACCAAGAGTGCAGCAAGACCCATTGTTGTGCACCAGTTCTCGTTCGAGTCTAGCTCAAAGCGGTGTTTTTGGGTTTTACCTCTAGGTAAATCTGTGCTAGAGCCGCCTCTACCTGCTTGTATCTAAACAGGGATGTACTGCTCGGAAGACCCACAAAATCTCTACAACACCAAAATTCTAGGAAGTTCTTATATACTAATCCTCAAAGTATATCTTAGAGCTATGTGCTCTAATCAGAGTTTATCTAAATCTAGCATCCAATGTTAGTACTAAAATTTATTCTGATACCATCCATAATGCCATAACCCCAGTTACCCAGAGTCGGTGCATTATTTCATAACAATGGCATGATCACAAAAATATCATGTCTAGAAAGACCGATTAGTTTGGTAGCCTTGGAATCACTAGATATATTCATAAGTCTTACATTACATCATAAAGTGAAAAAAAAACTACAACAACATCTTATCATCATATCACCTCATACTATCCATGCAGGTCAATCATAAAATTCTTCTTCACATACTGGGAAAAGTTAAAACATTGAAAGGGGTGAGCTTAAAAGCTCAGTAAGGATAATAATATAGCAGAAACATTCATAAATAAACATAAACATTTAAGGCAATGTATAACTAAAAAATCCTCTTAAACTTGATCTTCAGCATAATATGGAACATATAAAATGAAATAACTCCATTTACATATTCAAACAGATATTTTACTAGTCGAATAATCAAATGAATTATCAATAACCGCTTTCATAATGATGGAATGCATAATGCCAAACTATCATAACCACATAGTCAAGGCCTTGTGCCAAGACTACAAATAAGATTTTTTTAAAGGCCTTGTGTGAAGACACTAGTTTGTCTTATGAGACTTACCGATGCATCGAGAAACTATAGCAGGCTCCACTCGTCACTTGTTATTTCCAATGCATTCCTCATATGAATAGGTTTAAACATAACACAAACATTCGTATTAAAACTAGCATACGATATGTCAATACTTCCTCCATAAAACATGAATGGTATAAAAATGAAACATCTACCGTCAAAAATATCACAAAACCATCAATAAAATATGGATTTTTTGTATCATAATAAATGGACTTCAATAAAGCTTAAAATCCATAAAATGATGTTGACATAGATTAAATAAAAACTATTGGAGATAAATATCACTTTTTTGAAATCATTTAAAAGTCACATAATTATAAAACAAAATATTTTCTTTTCAAAATATTCTTATAATCTTGTAAGGTAAGCTTCGATGATTTTATAACGTCAGAAAATAGCCGCACCTGTCGTATAAGTTAAAAAAAGACATTCTTACATTAATTCTGTTGTAAAGGTTAAAAAGGACCTTATTTGGAAAACGATGGAAAGATTCCTTTATAAACATTTTATAAAAAGTCAAACAAGGGTATAAATGACTTTAACCCATATTCTGTAAAATATTAAGAATGTTTTTAAATACATTTTTAAGAAACATGGATGTAGATGATAAAGAGGTTCCAGTAGATACATACGTAAAAACAACCTCGTATAATAAATAGATTGTGAAATTAACCATTACCTTGAACTTTTCCTTGGTCGAGGGTCAGTTAAACTCCTGTATAATGGTGAAATAATTGTTATTAAATTATACAACAATCATATAAATTAATATGATATCATATATGATATTTTGACATTTCATTGTTAATAATATCTTAGTAGTATCGTCGTTTTGGGTGTTAACTTACTCGTTTTCATTTATATGTTTTGTTACATAAGTCATGTTTGTTATGGATAGGTTGAATATTATTCATATACAGAATTATATCAATTCCTTACAAACTATTATTAATCATCAAATGAGAATTAGACATGAATGGATACGATGGGAAATGAATCTCATCGAGTTCGTGGAGATGATAGTCCTTACGTACGCACGAGCGAAAATATCATTCTTTGGATATTAAAAAATTTAAAATTGTGTGGTATATCATATATAAGGAATCATTATAATGGTATAATTATTATTTACTTAAATTACATATCATTATTATAACCATCCAAATAATAATGTATTGAATAACAATTACACCACGACGTGGAGACGGTAAGTCGTACGTACGCACGTATGGTGACATGTCATTCAAATGATGGATAGAATAATGCATATGGTTGTAACATATTTATAATAAAATCACAGTATATATAAGATACTGGAGTTATTATTTTAATGTGGAAATAACAAAGAAAAAGAAGTTGAAGAAGAAAGGAACTTGAAAGAGGGTGGTGAAAACATTACCTCTTCTTTTGCTTCCTCCTTTTGATTTGATCAAAAGGGATCCTTAAGTCGGCTTTCTGACTAAAGGAAGGCCTCTAGGATTAAGTGAGTTATGGTGAGAGGATATTTTGGTAGGGTTTAGCCGAACCAAAAGGCATTGAGGGTATTAATTTGAGTGAAGGGTGAGTGCTATTTTAGAAGAGGGGTGAGGGGCACCTTAGGAAAAGCTAGAAATATTATTTTATAATACACTTATTTTCGATTTCTAATGGTTCCAAAGTGGATTAGTTAAATTATAAGGTTGGGATATATCTAAAAAAACACATCCAATAGATTATAGACAGGTTTGGGTAACTTTATTAACTATATATTTTAGTTTTAACTCTAAGTTATTTAGTTTGACATTTACCATGTAAGTTTTTATTTTTATATTATATTGTTAATACACTTAATATATACTTCCAAGAGACCACCAAGTGGTCCATTAATGATACACTTATCATTATATAAGTCCTTTTTATGATCCTTACATATTTAGGTAGTGAATTTCAATTAATAATATAATAGGAATTTTAAAAACTCATTTTTGTCAATTTTGACACCATTCAATAATTGATTTTTTTTAAAGTCATAAAAACTTTATTAATTCGAACCAAATTCATTTATGCAGTCCTAATAGGTCATATTGACCATTAAAACTCGCGGATGTCATCAAAACACTCAAATTATATTTATTTTAACATTTATAATACCAATTATTTGATTCAATCATCAATAAAAAAATACTGCATTACTATTGTCTCATAAATAAATTTAAATATTAAATGTATAAAAATAATAAATAAAATACCATTATATAGGAAACCTTTTTATCTTTCTAATTAATATTTATAGTATAAAATATATGATATATAACTATATGTAAATAAAAATTTCTAAAAGATATATGCTTATGCCATTTTTGTATTTACTTTAACTTAATAAATATAATGTGCCCCTATAACTTACAAGTTGATACATGGGGTCCCACAATCAACCCAAAGATTCCCATGGTCTGAAATGTATCAACCAATTGGGTTAGGATACGTTTTAGGGTAAATTAATATTATTATAATATTATTTGTTTACCCTAATTTACAGGATTTACCTTTTAACCATGGTAAATAAAATATTTACCGAAATAATTATTCAAAATGTCTAAAAATAAGAGTTACCTATTTACAAAATTTGGACATGCTTATTTATAATATGGAATACATTTCTCCAAATTCAACATATATAAGTGGCAGAAATTAATTTAAAATTAATTCCCACTGTCAAAACATAATGCGTGTTTTTAAGAAATAATAATCATCAAAAGATTGACACATGTTTATGTCTGGTTTAAGTGTGAAATTAAGTAAAATGACAAAAATTGTATTAAATGGTAAAAATATATTCTAAATATTCTTTTTAACCAATCAAATTCATAATTTATCACAATTAAATATTTTAATTAAAAAAGTTGTTTTAAATTAAAATTTAGTAATTTTCACTATTCGTCAAAATATGAAAGTTATCAGAAAAGTACCAAAAATTCACCCTAATCTAATTTTGATATTATGAATCCAAAAATGAAGTCCATTTTGAAAGATAAAATTTATAAAATTTCAAAAATTGTGTATTACTATTCATAACGGCTAGTTTGATTGGTTGTGGTGTGTGTTAGAACTCGATGTTGCATACAACAGACGTTACTGTATTATTCAAAGAGAAGCGTACTGTAGAAGCTTGGGGTGTTATAAAATATGTATTATAAATTGTTTAAAATAACAATAAAATTGAATAAAAACATCTACATTATATAAAATAACTAATTTACTACTTTAGGAAGGTAAAATTTGAATTAGTATAGGATAAAATAATTTGAAAAAATTAATGGATTGTGAAGAAATGTTACACTATTATTGACTTTTAATGAATTACTATAGGCCTAATTCAATCAATGATTGGATTTGGGTGATACAAACAGGTATTAATGGATATTATGATTTTTTATGAGTGGGATATAATTATAAATCAGGTTGTGAGATGAATTTTGGAATTGACTTTACAATGGGGTGAGAGGTGGTATTTATACTTGAAAGTGACGGGTATTTTCAGTTACTATATAGAATTTTAATTCAATCAATGGCCCTGTATTGAAATATTAATATTTTGTATACAGAATATTAATATTCCACAGAACTTTGAAAAAACTTAACCATTCATGAAATGATATGTGATTTTTTTATAATGATTTCAATATTACACAACTATTACATCATATTTACCAATTTAATTATATATATATTTTTTGGAAAAATATTTAATTTATCCCTAACCTAATTTTTATATAATATTTACAAATATGGATAATATTATTGGATAGTAAATTTCTATATATAAGAAAATAATTTTTCAAACCATATTAATATATTAAAAATGTAGTGTTTATTATATTTAATATTTCCTAACCTCTTAAAAATATTCTACTAGACATTATAAATTACATAATTGATTTATGATATAAAATATATAGTTTCTAATTAGTTATTTTAGTAGTAAATCAATTTTTTTATAAAATATTCTTAATAATATAGCATACCATATTTTTATATATATATTGATCCAACTATTTAAGACAATTAAAATAAATTACACTTGACTAATTTTTATATTTTGATTAAAAATTTATAATTTTTTCATCAAATTAAATTTCCAAATTTACTAAATTTAATATTTATATATATTTAATGGAAAAAAAATTATTCATAAATATAAATCACAATAACCGAAATGTTTCATCATTTGTGTTTTATGAATTAAATAATTTTATTTAATACTATAAATATCCTTGTATGATATTTTCATGATTATATATTAATATATTAATTATTTTGTAAATTTTACTATTCCAATTGAAATTCTAGAAACTAGGTTACCAATATTACTAGCATATTTACAGCATTCATTTTTTCACTTCCTTATAAAAACGTATTCACTAAACAATATTCTATTCACTTAATTATCCAATTATAAATTTCATAATTTTAAGGAACATATGTATCATTTGTATATGATATTAAATTTTTATAATATAGAATAATGTTTTGTTTACTATGTTCATAAAATTTATTTATATTTTACAACATAATTATATGAAGAATGAAAATATAATAATGAAAAGTCAGAGTCATAAAATACACCACCCTTTAAAAATTTCTTACCTTATATTTCAATTCATAAAATTAATTGATAATAAAGACGAGTAATTTTTGTTTTATTATTTACTTATTTCACTATGATTCTCATTTATATTTATGATTTAACCAAATTACCTCGAAAATGTGAGTTATCATCTTGTATAGATCGTTGTCTCAAAAATCTAATATATTCACCAGTTTATCCCTATAATAGCCATCATCCTTTAGTTTTACCACCTATACATTAAGTAAATTATATGGATTGGGTATCTAAATCCTCAATATAGATACATGGAAGATTTTATATACATGATTCATGATTAGAGGATGTGTTAGATGATATACTATATCTTTTACATTATCATGTTTCACGAAGGATCTCGTATACAGAAGGATAAGTATTCTCCAATTTCCGAACCTCATTATTCAAATCTATGGAGATATAAGAAGTAATTATATATCTCTAACATCAAAATATATTTCAATTTTATTATTGTAAAAATAAATTTGTTGATTATGTGTATCGTTAATGTATTATTAAATGGACTAATACATCTATATCATTTACTAATGATGTTTAGGTACTATATGTTTTCATTAATAAAATTTTTCCATAAATTTTTGAGTTTTAAATATCATTTTTTATAGAGATTTCTATTGGGACATAATTATTACTAATTGAAAACTACTATTATATGATGACTAAAATAGTGGGAAATAATGATCATACCCTCATATAATGTCCATTACTATCTCTCTTAATTTGAATTAAATTGATTTGTTTCTCTTTTATGTTTGGACATTTTTTCTATGAGTTATAGTTCATACTAAAGTCTAACATCAACTTAAAAGACCATTTATGACTCTTCTAGAGAATTTCTGGGAACCTTTTATCTCAATCATAAATAATAAACTATGGTTCCCAATACATCCCCAATACATACCCATAATATAACAAAATAATTAGTATGATCAAGAAATGTTCTACTATTTAAATGAATTAATATATTATGATATGCTGATCCACTATAATCCATATTTTATTATTTCTTTTAGATGTCTTCAGAATACCCATGTAAAAATTTAGAGGGATGTTCTCCCATTTGCATATTTGTATTGGTAATTATAATATCATCCCATTATTCATATAAATATTGTTCTTAAATTATATCCATAACAAGCACGTTCACATGTACTCTAAAATATTATTCTTCATATTCCCCCACGAGCAGTATTCTCCAATTTATTGATACATCTTGATTCTAATAGGGTGGATAGATAATTTTTAGTTATGTAAAACATATAGTGGATCCATTTTAATCTATACTATAGGAAGTAAACATAATATGTGAAAACAATAAAACCCTTGAAAATATTCCATTTTCTATCATTGTGCTAGATTACTATATGTTAAGACTCATTCCAGATAAAGAGGAAAATATCAAACCATTATGTATCATAATATTGACTGTGCCCTAAGACCATATAGGTCCCCATGTTATTTTTAAACATATTCATGAAAAATTAATTAAGGGAAAATTATGGGTGTTTTCTATGAAAACATAAAGGGTTTTCCATTATCATTGGTAACCATATCTGTAGTTCATGATCACATTCCGTAGGTGAAACAACAAAAATAATTTGGGAAAATTTGTACCACAAAAATGTGTAACTTCACAAATAAAATGATTGATACCATCCTTAACAATAAAATGGATATTAACCTTAGGATCCTAGTATCATTTGAATAACATTGTTTTATTAAAGGAAAAAGTATTAAAGGTTCCATTGGAATTTCCCAGCAAAATATTGGTGATCTTGATAATAATGTGTTAGGATCCAATATGATGGCCCAAATTGTTATAAAAGAGGCTTATGATTTGATGTAATAGATTTTTATCCTCAATGTTCTCAAAAATGTGGCTTATTATAGTGGGTTTTTAATCTTGTTTATATTAATTGTGTCTTATCTCCACGAATAAAAGTATCTTGTATGTGGATAAAATTCAGTATTTTCAAATCTTATAGGGATTTGTGAAAAGGGGATCATATATCCCTAACCCTATTTATCCCCACTCAGGATGTTCATTATAGATATATCAGCATGTAAATTGATGAGAAAAAGGTTTTATAATTCAATTTATGGTATGGAATATATGAAATATTCCATTTTTGGTGGATGTCATTATCATTTTTTTTCAATTGTTGTTATATTTAAATTAAGAACATCAATATGATAATAACTGATTAATGTAACAAAATTGGTCAATGGATCACTACCAAGAGAATTAAAAATTAGATATCTAAAAAATTATCAGATAATAGACACATGATAATTATTGATTTAATTTCTATTTCAATACATATACATCAAATATATAAAATGTGTAATAAATTATCCAATTGAAGAGATCACATTTATATTTTGGTAAACATTTTCAACAAGATTATGAGTAGGGTCCTAAACTGGAAAAGTCACATCCTTCCAATTGTAGGTACAACCACCTTGTCTGAAAATATTCTATATTTTATTCCCATGAATGTGATATCCTTATATAAAAATCTCATTGATGTGACTAGAGGCATCAAATGAATCAACATCTTCATTAACTAGTTAAAAAACTAAGATGTTCATCGTAATTGGGATAATTTGTATGGAAATTATGGACCATTTTAAAAGGGGGCATCTACCAAAGAGGAATTGAAGATAGTAAATGGGTTTTACAGGCTATGCTCATATCATAATCTATCTAAGGATACCAAAACAAGACTAATTCCCCTAACAGATATTAACGTACTTACCCCATTTAGTGGGGTGACAATTATTATTATTGCATGCTATGTTATAGTATTTAATGTCTTTCTTAGTGAATCTTGGAAAATTATTATTTGATTATAGTGTAAAAATCTATATCTTTCTATAATTACAATAGGAGTTTCTAGCACCAGTACTTTTTATACTACCTTTTTTCGTATATTATATTTGAATACGGCATCTCATAACCTCAATTCACTTATTATAGAAAAAATGAGGTAAATAATTCCCTATTATGCTTCATTCATTTTTAGTGATTTGGATAATTGATTCATTACTTCCTCCCCTTACGAGAAGCTGACCTACATTGATTTTTTCAATAATATTTAGCTGGAACAAAATCATGATATGCTTATACCTGAAATATGGTGTAACGATATTTTACACTAAATAAATTACCTCATTTATAGAATTTACAATTCAGTTATTCACACTAATGATAAACAGTTAAAGTTTAAAATCATCCTTTGCACAAAATGTGAATTTTGTATAAATTCAATACCTAAAACCATGTTATCCCTTTTCATCAATAGTGAATATATGATGTATTTATATAATATACCTTGTGTCCAATTAGGATCCTACGGAAATGTTTTCACAATATATGACTTCCTCTAGGTGAAATATGATTTAAAAGGTAAAATGATACTATATGGATGAGGATATAATTTATTCACTCCAACATGTTGATGGGAGCTATTAGATACCCACAATTCTATCTATAAAAAGGAGTTCAACCCATAAATATAGTCATATGTACTAGATGTATTTATATTAAGGAATATATATATCTCTGATAGAAGTATATTAGTTTAAATCAATATATACATGGCCTCATTTTATCCAACACTTTCATATATATAAATTAATTTCATAGCAGAGGGGATATGGGTGTTTTGGTTTAATAGAGGGTTCCATACAATGGCTAGAAACATAATACATATGGAACATTTCCTCTAATAGATTAAGTGAGGTCATTGTATCATAAAATAAATATAGGGAACTATCATTAATTCGATATATTAATTCATTGAATAGAGAGAATTAATTGAGTTTGATGCCCACATTATGTTATTGGGGATCAACCAAAGTAATTCCCATAACATCAACTTATCATGGTGGAGTTAGACTCATCATTTATTATTAATGATTTAAAATAGCTATCATAATGTCTATGGAATTCCATTCATTACATCAAATCACATAAATTCATTCACCATTTGGAGGATTATTTTTATCATTCATGGTGAGATGGAATCAAGGTGGTAGATATTTTAGTCAATAATTTTAAATAGGACTATATAATGGTGGTGTCTTCATATATTGTATATCTTCTAGTTGATTATGTTGAATGCGTTTGTGGGGATTCACTTGATATTTATTAATTTCACCCCATGTGAAATATTTTTATCTTAATGTTTATTTTTTTTTTATTAAATTTTTTTATTTTAGTCCCATGAAATTTGACTAATGAATGAAGTAGATAATGAATTAAAAGTAAATGTGACTCCCATTAAATAATTTGTATAGTTATTTCAACCCACATATATTATGCCCGCCTAACAATTAGTTAGTACTACATTTTTAAATTCATTAAAGTCCCTCCATTGATCAAGGCTATTATTGATAAGCATTAACAATTATAGCTACAATTTATAACATTTAGTTTAGAGAAAGAGTTACACATATATTCCATTCAATAAATTTTAAGTACCAAAAATATTTGTTTAAAATATATGGGAAATTCAATTCACATATCACAATTCAAAATTTATAACATAACCATTTAACATTAATTCACATGTATATGAAAACTGACCAAAACAATTTCAAAAGTGGAAATTCGGAATAACATCCTCTATTATACTCTAGAAGCTACCACTATCTTCTTGAAGCCTCAAGTGACATATGAATTAAATACCTAAATATTACATCATTTTAAATCAATATAAAATATATATCATAATAATAAATGCCATATTATAATAAATTATTAGTGGCTTTTGAGATAAGATACTTAATCGAAATATTTTATAAAGGATCTTCATTATCTACCACAATGATCCTCAAACAGTTTACCCATATTAGAAATACACTATTTCAACTAATTCTTAATAACATGAGGATACATAAACACAAGAAAGGCTGATGTTTGATACCTAGTGAGAGTAGACACTGGATAATTAAATAAATGATCGTAAATGATCGTAAATGATTATAATATAAATAACCAAGTATTATAACATGATCATAACATATTAACATAATAGAATATCATTAAAAGATAATTAAAAATGAATCATAAATTAATAATTTTTTATTGAAAATGAAATAATTCACTGGAGTACAGAATCATCAATAATCAATCATGATCCATTAGGAAATATGTTAATCATAATATATTTTTTTTGGAATACATATATGTACTAAAAAAAATTTCCTTAGTCATGTAAAGACATAGAATGTCCATGAATGTTTTTTAAATTAATTGGATTTTTACGAATCTGAGAAATCTAACTGCGCGGGATTCCGAGGCCTAGAGTGCCCAGAACAATCTGTTGAATTTTTGTTAAGCTTAATTTAACACACGTAAGAATCTTTCCAGAAAAAGTGGAATAGCTCTTAAATGGATACTCAGATCAGAAATCCGAGGGAACTTTTGCGCTCAGGATGGTTGGTTTACCTTAGATGCAACTTATGATTAGTCCTTGCCGGCCTACTGTAACAAAACCCAAAAATGGAATAATCTTAAATAAAATAATTAAATAAATTATTTTATTTTTGAAATTCATATAACTCACAAATGATAACTCAGATTAAAAATCTGAGACCACCTCTAGAGTTGTGAGGGTATTATTTCATTAAGCAGATACTACCTTTGGTCGGCACCAGCCACAAGAGAATGTTAGTTTTTGACCACAATTAAAATAATTAATTGAAAATTATTTTATTTTAAAATTCATAAAATCTAAACAGTAACTCAGATTGAAAATCTGAGAGTACCATTGGGTTCTTTGGGGGGGTTTCACCTTGGCAGGGCCAAACCTCGACCGGTTCTTGTCAAGGCTGAATGATAATAATTTTATAAACATTTTTTTGTGTGGTTCAGTAAACGCGCTAGCGGCATTTTAAAACTTTTGAACCTATGCTCAGAAATGAAATCTAAGGTCACTGTTGAACTTACAGCGCTGATATTTTCTTAAAGAGACTTTCACCTTGATGTAAGTTAGTCTATGGTGATATTTAATTTTTGGGGTTTTCGTGGAATTAATAAAATAAAATAAACTTCATTTTATTTTATATTGAGCATCCAAATGGATATTTAAGGGTGTCCATCGGAACTAAACCTCCAGGTGGAATATAGAAGTGGGAACCACCAGAACTTACCTCCCATGATTGGTTAATGTGGTGGGGACCACCCGAACCATAACCTCCCAAGAGAGGTTATAGTGGTGGGGACCATCTGGGATGAAACCCCCGCCCCATTTAATTGGGAGAAACCCACAACTCCCACAATTAATTAGGGAGAGACTCTTGACATCCTACACCTTAATTAGGCAAAAAATCATACCATTATTCTTTAAAATGCACTGCATCATTTTTCCAGCGTAAATTATTTGTCTTGCCCCGTTTTAAATTATGTAACGACGTCGTTGAAATTTAAGAAGGTTTATAATAAATGATATATCATAAATTTCAACGATAGTAATGATAGATCTAATATTTTCATTATTATTCATATGTTTTCCAATGATTTAATCCCTTTAAATTAATCAATGTGAGCTGATTCACAATATTTTATGATATTTGGTGTGTTTTGAGATAAAATGTGAAAATTGTTTATTTCTGTAAATTTAACTGTTTTATAGAGCTTCTGTATTTCGGGTATAACATTTACAATTGTGATCACAAGGAGGTGATTATTATTTTTCAGGATGTTAAAATATGTGGGCTTCGTATTTGTCTTCTGTGCCAAGACCTAATTCGAAACACATTGGCTCATGAAAATCAATCAATTGGACAAATTATTCTGGCCGACAGAGTGGACCCTACCTCAATAAACGAATAATATCATGGGATTAAGACCTTCAATTGAGCTGATTCAAGCTTGGTTAGAAAGAGGAATGGATGGGTCATATTGAAATTAAATATCAAGAATAAAGGAGCTCATTAAGGCGTCCTTTTGGTGAGTCAAACAAGAGTTCTTGGAACAATTTTTTTGCGGCCAGAAAAAGTCATGATCAATGATTTGGCCATATCATCCTCTTCACATGTTCAATATAAATGAGCTTTAGAAGGTAGATATCCAACTGTATTACGAACATCTTTTAAGAAGATACCTTTGTGAGATTCGGGAGGATGGTGGGCAGAACAGAGTTGATCTTCTGGAGGACAGAATCTGGATCATAAAAATTTCATTTCGTTGTTTTCTTTCCCTTGTTCTTTTTAGTTTTGTAATGAGTTTTCTTACTCCATAATCTCATTTACCCTTACAATGGTGGGGTAAATAATCTGAGTGATTAGGGAAGGGATGTTTTTCCATTTATTAACGCTTGTGTTCATGCACTAAATGTTGTAATGTCCAATTCTCTATTCTGCGAAATTGGTTTCAATTTCTTACAAAAGTTTGTATTATCATGTGAGATTGTATTTTGATATTAGATTCGGTTGTTGCTATTTCATTGGTCAATGATCAATTTCACTCTCCATTGGGATCTGATTTATATACGATGTCATAGATCATGGCTTAGTGGTGAAGTACTTGGCGATCGCAGGTACGTGTGAGAGAGGTAGTTCATATTCTTGATTGTTTGGGATAAACAAGGACTGATTGGGAATTGCCTAATCTAATTGAGGGTATTATCTAAAAATCTATGACATATTGGAAGAAGATTAGACTGAGGTAATATTTTATTAATTTTTATTCTTACTATTTCTATTTGACCAAAGAAGTGATATTAATCGATTGAGGAATCTCAGTTTTATCGACTTAGCAGAAGAGAATTGGAAAAATTGGAACTATGATAGAATTAAAAATGGAGAACAGACACTAAAATAATCACCCTTCTCATATAATAGATTCAATCCCTTATTTTATCAATTTGTTCTCCATATTTTTCATAATTAATTTTCTTTGTTGTCTTTTCAAAAATCAAACAACTTCCATAAAAACAACCTCACTTATTTCTCTTATTTTAAGGTGACAGCTTAATTATTGTGCACTCCTCTCTGGAGACGTCCTAGGTTAACCACTCTACTAAATTTTATCTTAGGTAATAATTTTTTTTCACACCCCCTGATAGGCACATGTCAAAACATGGCGTAGTTTCCGAGGAGGTAGTGCCCACATTTTTTTTGTTTTTCCTTATATTGCATGACTAGAAGTACAAACCTTGAACCTATCCCCATAGATCCTAAAACTGAAATAAACATGTTTAATAGACATAGGAACCTTAATTTGCAATCTGAATTTGAGGAAATTTCTCTTATAGACTTAAGTGAAACTCCAAGTGTTCACTCTGAGCCTCTTATCATGGCTGGAAATCAAAACCAAACACTTATGGACTTATGTGCACCACAATTCCTTAATCAAAATAATCATCTTTCTATTCCTGTATTACAAAATGATTTTGAGATTAAAACTAACATGACTCCATTACCCACGATGTTTCATTCCATGGAAGGTGAAGACCCAAACAAATGTATCAAGGAGTTCACACATGCATTCTCCACTTTCAGACCCCGAGGAATAACTGAGGAGAAGGTGAAGTAGAAGGTGTTCCCATTTTCATTGGAAGGAGCTACCAATGAATGGTTGTATGGCCTACAACCTGGAGATGTGAGTGATTGGAATGACTTGATAAGATACTTCATGAAAATATTCTTCCCCACCTAATCAGAATGGAAATATATGCCATCAGACAAGCATCTAGAGAAACTCGTTATGAGTACTGGGAAATATTTAAAAAGTTATGTTCCAGATTCCCACATCAACCAATTGAGGAGAACCACTTTCTTGTGTTTTTTTATCAAGGATTTCTGGGCAATGACAGAAACCTTCAGGATGCATCATCTGGAGGTGTGTTGATTGACTAGTCACCAGATGAAGGCAAGGGCCTGATTGAGAAAATTTCCCAAAACTTGCAACAATTTGGTACAAGAGGTATTGGCACAAGAGGAATTCATGAGGTAAAGATTTCTCATCTACCACCATTATTAGAAACCAGGATTGAAGAACTAACAAGTTTGGTGAGACAAATGGCCTTGAAACAAGTGAGTGAACAACAACCACCGACTAAGGTATTTTGTTTATGCTCATCACATGATCATTTCCCTGACCACTGTGCTGAAATACAAGGAATGGAATGTTGTGAAGCAGCCTTTCAACCAAGGCATTTCCGGCAAATTCAATGATTTAGAGAGTCTTACCATGTCCAATATAGATTTGGAAATCAGCAGAATCAAGCTAGGCCCCAGTACCAAAATCAGTTTCAAAACCAACCCCCATTCCAGAATCAATTCCAGAACCGTCGACCATTTCAGCAAAAGCAATCTTATAACCAGCATTCTCACCAGAAACCACCCCCTTTCAAAAGAACCATTAAGCATCCATCAACATGTTCATATCCTCTAATTCAAAACCAACAGAAGAAATCTGAGTTTGAGGGGCTGAAAGACACCGTAAAATATTTTTCCAACAAGTTCGATAGTCTCATGAACTTCCTAACCAAAAATCCAATGAAACTCTCGTCCCAAAAATTTCCAAACCCACAGGAGAATGTCAGAATTATAAAAACAGGAAGTGGAAAAGAACTCCCACCACCATCCACCGTTGAACCCAAAACAAGACCACCTTGGCTAAGTGAGAATGATGTTGAAAATTCTGAGAATTCTGTCAAAATACACCAAGAAGAAGAGAAGAAAGAGGAGGAGGAGATGGGTAGGGCAATGAAGAAGAGACAAGAAACACCATTTCAAATGGAAAAAAAGGGGGAGGAAACACCTACCCCCACCATTTCAATCAAGGATGATTGAATTGAAGAGGTTGAAGGAGGAAGCGCTTCAAAAAGAAATTATGGACACATTTTAGAAAGTGGAAATCAATATCCATCTGCTTGAAGCAATCAAAAAAATCCGAATGTGTGATAAATTTTGGAAGGATCTGTGTACCAAGAAGAGGATACTTCAAGGGAATGAGATGATCAACTTGGGAAGAAGCATCTCAGCCATTATCACACCATAGTTTCCAACCAAATATCAAGATCCAGGGATGTTTTCTATTCCATGCACCATTGGATCTTTAAATTTATCTAATTATTTGTGTGATATAGGTGCTTCGATTAATGTATTACCACACTCATTATACAATTCATTGAATATGGGAGACTTTAAGCCCACAAGGGTGGTGGTTCAGCTTGCAAACAGATCCATAGTTTTCCGAGTAGGAGTTTTGGAGGATGTCCTTAAGAAAGTCAAATATCTCTTATTCCCACCTCACTTTTATGTGCTAAATATGGAAGATGATAGGATCCCATCACACTCACCCCTCATTTTGGGTAGAAAATTCTTGAAGACAGCCAAAAACATCCTCAATGTCCATGAAGGGACACTCACCATGGAGTTTGGAGATAGCACTGTCCACTTCAATATAATTGAATCCATGAGGCACCCATCAGATGATCATTCACTCTTTTCACTCTCCTATGAAGTTGGTACTGAATGCATTGAAGAATCAGGTATGTTCCATGAATTCTTAGCCTTAGGCTATACATATTCAACTCAAAATATCAATGAACATGTGGATGCCCAAACTACTGGAGATTCTGATTTCATGTGAGAGGAAGAGGTAAAATCTTATTTCTTTGATGATTTATTAATAGATGAAGATGATTATATGATTTCTTGTGTGCAGGATGTGCATCCTTTGGATGTGGGGATCCTCAACTTAATTTCATCCCTTGATAAGCCCCCTAATTTTGAATTAAAACCACTCCCCATTGATGCAAAATATGTGTATCTTATGGAGGAAGAGAAATTACCAGTAATAATTGCTAGTAATCTGATTGAAACCCATGAAAAATCTTTGATTGAGATTTTGATAGAAAATGTTCATTCAATAGGGTGGATCTTAGGTGATATTCCAGGAATCAACCGAAAAATATGCTCACATATAATTATTCTTGAGGGAGATTCAAAACCTATAAGACAAACCCAAAGAAGAATGAATCCCACTTCGAGGGAAGTTGTTAAAAAGGAGATTGAGAAGCTCTTGGAAGATGGGATCATATATCCCATCTCAGATCCACAATGGGTTAGCCCCATCCATGTAGTTTGAATGAAATCTGGACTAACCATTGTGAGGAATGAGAAGAATGAATTAATACATGTAAGAATTCAGAATAGCTGGAGAGTATGCATCGATTTTAGGAAGCTGAATCGGGTCACTCAAAAAGATCATTTCCCTATCCCATTCATTGACCAGATGTTAGAGAGATTGGCCGGGAGAACTCATTATTGCTTTTTGGATTGATTTTCATGTCATTTCCAGGTACCTATTATAAGGACCCGACCATATTACATAGATAATAAAGAATTTAGTCAAGAAAACTATTCCTTTTACATTGAGGATCTTTTCATGTTTAGAGCATTAGAGATTTGGTACAAAAAATTCATAACATTACAGATTGATACATAGTGGAAACCATAAAATCCGTTTCCATTTTTCTCAAAATGTAAAACATTAAATCTTAAAAAAAAGACTCCTTGACAATTCTTCAACATTTAAGATGTCTTACTTCATTGTATTACACATCCATTAACCTGTGAAATATCATTTAAAAACATGGTATGAGCACAAAATCTCAGTAAGGGATGGAAAAGAAGGGAAAATCACATTAGTCCATGAATACTCATAACGTATGAAAACATTTTCAAAAGATATGATTTTAACCCGTAAATACTTACTTCATGTAACATGATATTTACGAAAGATCCCCACAAACATGAGAACACAAATATAATCATAGAGGTATCTTGGGGGATTACTTACATAATCTTGTAACCTTCTTGGCTACCTTAATATTTGTAACCCTTACGGCTACATTACAATTTGTCATCATCGCAGTTACACATGGAGTAACCATACGGCCAACCTCAAACTTACTCATACCCAATGAATTGGAGGGAAATATAGGTCCCACCCTTCATCATAAACAATGTCCAATAACCACAATATAATCATACAACATAAATAATATTATAAAAATATTTATTTTGAATCCTGTAAAACATAATTTTAAAAGAGGATTTATTGAAGAAAAGTCCCTTATAAACATCATATAATTGAAATGAGACTTAATAGAGTGGATGGAATATGTATATACTATGTAAATACACATTATTAAACATATTATAATCATAATTCATCACAAAAACAATTTAAATACCACATAAATAACGAAGTAGAATGTTAAACCAAAGAATGGAAATCAGGTTAAGAATTCTCTTACAAACATCATATAATTAAAGTGAGAATTAATAGAGTGAATGTAATATGTATATATACTGTAAATACACCTAAATAATTATAATATAATCAATTTTCATCAAACAAACAATTTTTATACCACTTAAATAATGATGTATAACGATAAGCCAAAAAATGGAAATCGGGATAAGAATTTACTTACATTAGGCATGTCTTACTTCAAACTTGTTTAAACCTCCAGTATAATAGTAAAAGAGTGTTATTAGTATTTTAAAGAAACACTTTAATGTTTATAACATCTTATATGGTTATTTCATAACCTCATTTCACCCCTTAGTTGTTAGTATTTTGTAACTTGCATTATTTTGGGTGAGTTCTTTTATAATTTTCACGATCGGTTCATGGTGAATCGTTCTTGTTGATTGGAAGTGAGACTCCAGAATTGGAATGGAGTAGTATTTACATATTTCTAGTACCATAAATTTTACCATTTATCAGCTTGATTATTTATATGAGGAAGAATCATATGTTAAAACATTAATGATGTTCATTTAGATCATTTAAGCGGTTCTTTTATAATAACAACCTCATTTTGTCTTATAAATTAGAACCATGA
Organism: Viscum album; assembly: GCA_963277665.1. Classification (NCBI taxonomy): domain Eukaryota; kingdom Viridiplantae; phylum Streptophyta; class Magnoliopsida; order Santalales; family Viscaceae; genus Viscum; species Viscum album. The sequence goes on along the minus strand of OY728123.1, from coordinate 1,037,027,198 downwards.
GTACAAAAGAATTCCAGAACCATGGGTGATTCATAAAACATATATTATAACCTACTTCAACCATATAAATGGTTTCATGACATGACTTGAAAGAACTAATGGAAAATGAAAATACATCGTCCATGATGTTAGTAATTCGACACAAATGGAGAATGTTTTTTATTATTTAAATTAGTGGAAGAGGAGAAGAATACTGATGAGGAATTTTTCATAACCATGAGAAAATCATGAATATACATGATTTTGGAGATTTCATGCCTCTTGGATAAGAGGGAGTGAAGAAAAAAGAAAAAGGAATCATGAAATAAAAGAAAATCATCAGAAATTTCTCAAGAAAATTCTGTAGCCTAACGATGTCTATTAAAATTTAATAAAAACAAGATTGATGAGAGGAATGGAATATTTCATCATTCATACAAAATATGGAGAGTAAGGGGGAATTTTGAAAGAAATATCACAACGTAAGAAAATGGGAATGGAAGAGAATAACATAAAATGAAAGAAAATAATGAAAATAAAAGAGGATGTTTACCTCTTGATATCTTCTCCTTGAGATCCTCATTAAGGGATTTGATTTTGGTCTTTTGGGGAGAACAGCAGCTCTAGGACATGGGGAAGAAGATTGGGGAGGGAATTTGGTATAAAGAAGACTATTCTCAAGGCCTGAGAGGTGTGGGAGGAAGAGGGGAGTGAGTGTGGTATTTATAGTGGAGGAGGGGAGGTAGTTTAGATTATTTTAATCATTATTATAATAATTTTATCAATAATATGAATAATCTCAAATCATGTTATCCTAAATAGTTATAAAATCATGTGAGTTCGAACCAAGGGGGCTTGCATCACTTATTATGTCATAAATAGTGCATTTTTACTGATAAATTGATTATACGGCATTTTATCGTATTTCACTATTCACCGAAAATTCAAGTGTCTCAGAAAAATTCAAAAAATTTACCCCAACCATTTTTCGATTTGTAGAATTCAAAAATGAAGTCCATTTTTTGAAAATATTTTTCTAAATATTATTAATTTAATTTTTAAATAAAGGCATAATGAATTCGAAAAATAACAATTTTAAGGCACAGTTAGTTTTATTTCATATTAAAATTTTAATTAAGATCTCATTATCATATTGCCTAAAGAAAATAAAATATTAATAAAATTTACTATTCATTAAGTTCATATCACTATTCATATTACTATTCATAAGGGTATGTTACTATTCACTAAAAACAAGTTGGTTTCATCAGACTCTAAATAACATACTGAACACAATTGTATATGAATGTTTCTTGAAATTCAAAATGTAGAAGAAATAAAATTATGTTTAAAGGAGACTTATAAATACCTACCTTAATCAAAATATCATACATTTCAATTTATTTTTAGAAAACCTTGAGATGTTACATTATCCCCACCTTCTTGAAATTGCGTCCTCACAATTTTATTTACTTATTAAACAACTGAGGGTATTTTTCCCTTATTTCATTTTCAGACTCCCATGTTGCTTCTTCAACTATGTGGTTTCTCCACAAAACTGTTACCTAATGGATTACCTTATTCCGCAATACTTATTCTCTTCGATCAAGAATCTGAACCGGTTTCTCTTCATAATAATGGTTCTCTTCCAGCTGAACTACTTTTGGGTTTAAGACATGTGATGAATCTGGCACATACATTCTCTACATTGAAACATGAAAAACATTGTGTACCTGAAACAAGCTCGGAGGCAAGGCTACGCGGTATTCCACTATTCCAACTTTCTTCAAGATTTCAAAAGGACCGATGAACTGTGGACTTAGCTTTAATTTTTTACCGAAACAAATCACACTTTTCCATGGAGATACTTTAAGGAAAACATGGTCACCTACCTTGAATGAGAAGTATTTCCATCTGTTATCTACATAACGTTTCTGCCTGCTCTGAGCAGTCCTCATGTGTTGCCGGATCATCCTCACTTTCTCAGCCAGTTCTTCAAATAATTCTGGCCCCATCAACTATCATTCGCCATCTTCATCCCAAAACGCTGGAGTCCGACACCACATCCAATACAAGGCCTCAAAATGTGCCATCTGAATACTGGAATGAAAACTGTTATTATAAGAAAACCCAAATAATGAAAGATGTTGATCCCAAATTCCCTGATAGTACATTGAAAAAGATCGAAGCATATCCTCCAATTTTTGAATCATTCATTCTGACTGCCCATCTGATTGAGGATGAAAAGTTGTACTGAAATTCAACTCTGTGGCCAAAGACTTCTTAAGTCGCTTCCAAAATTTAGAAGTGAACCTAGGATCTTGTTCAGACACAATGGAAAGAGGAACTCCATGTAACCTGACATTCTCCTAGAGGTACAATTGAGAAAGCTGATACAATGTCATAGTATCTCTAATAGAGGGAAAATGTGCAGATTTTGTCAGTCGATCAACAATAACCCAAATCGCATTGTTACCTCAAGAAGTCTTTTATAGTCCCACCACAAAGTCCATGGATATATTCTCTCATTTCCACTCTGGAACTGCCAAAGGCTGAAGCATCCCCTTCGGTAACTGCCGCTCTGCTTTAACTTGCTGAAATGTCAAACATTTCATTGTAATATCAGAAATATCTCTTTTCATTCCATTCCACCAATAATACTCTCGATGGTCTCTGTACATCTTAGTACTTCCAGTATGAACATAAAATGGTGAACTATGAGCTTCACACAATAATTCATTCTTCAACTGGGAATCACAAGGCACACACACCCTTTTTCCAAATCATGAAACACAATATTTATCAAGATTAAATTCCGGAAACTTACCCATTTTAACCAATTCTAAATTTTTCTGTATCTCACGGTCTTTCCTCTGCGCTTTCATAATTCTTTCTGACAATGAAGAATGTAATGAAACCTGAAACAAATCAGATATATTCCCTCCACCAAAAACTTCTAGGCTAAAATTCATCAAATAACTAATCAAGGGATCATGTTCCAAACATATCATGGTTAATGATGCATGATGTTTCCTACTTAAGGCATCCTCTACATTGATTTATTTTCCAGGATGGTAATTGATCGTGCAGTTATAATCCTTTAACAGTTCTATCTATATTCGCTGCCTCATGTTTAATTCCTTCTGGGTGAATATATACTTTAGACATTTATGTTCAGAATATATTTGGCATTTACATCCTTATAGATGATGCCTCCATATTTTAACAAAAATCCATAGCTGCCAATTCCAAATCATGCGTGGGAAAATTTAGCTCATGAGGTTTAAGTTGTATCGAAGCATAGCCAATTACCTAATCATTCTGCATCCAAACACAACCAAGTCCCTTCATAGATGCATCACAAAAGATTACAAACTCACCATTTCGGGAAGGTAATGCAAAAACTGGAGCATTCCCCAATCTCTTCTCCAGTTCCTGAAAACAGAAATCGCATTCTTATGTCCAAACAAATTTAACCCATTTTTGTGTTAACTTAGTTATCGAGCTAGATAACTGTGCAATGTTCTTAAAAAACTGTTGGTAATAACATGATAAGCCCAGAAAACTATGAATCTCTGTAACATTTGTGGGTCTTGTCCATTCATCAAATACATTTGTTTTGGCAAGATTAACTGTTCTTCCATACATATTTACAATGTTCCCAAGAAAAGAAATATGTTGCAACCAAAAATCACATTTCCTGAATTTTCCATATAGTTTCATTTCTTTTAATGTTTGAAAAACAACAGTTAGATGTTTTTCATTCTCCTCTTTATTTTTAGAAAATACCATAATGTCATCAATAAATACAACCACAAAATTATCCATGAACTCATGAAATACTTTATTCATAAGATTCACGAATACAACAGGTGCATTAGTTAATCCAAACGGCATAACAACAAATTCATAATGCCCATATCTAGTATGAAAGGTTGTTTTTTGGATGTCATCCTCCTTCACCTTTATCTGATGGTATACGGATCTCAAGTCAATCTTGGAAAAGTACTGAGCTACCTGGAGCTGATCAAACAAGTCATCAATATGAGGGAAAGGATACTTGTTTTTAACAGGGATGTTATTCAATGCTCTATAATCAATCTTACCATGATAATCAGAAAGCCAGTCCATCCCCAGAATAACATCAAACTCGACTATGGGTAAAACAACAAGGTTTTCAGGTAAAGTATTTCCACAGACAACAATAGGAAGATTTTTATAATTCTTATTTTCTATAACATTTCCCCCTGGTGTTTTCAAAATAATTTGATGACTCATTTGTTGAGGTGATATTTCCAATTTACTAGAAAATTTCTCAGAGGTGAAGGAACGTGTAGACCCCGTATCAAACAAAACTTTAGAAAAATCTGAGTGAACAAACAAAGTACCTGATACAGCTTCATTAGATGGCCCAATGTCTACTGATGTAGTCTCAAAGGATCTCACTACACCATTCTTCTTGTAGTCTGGCTTCTTTGAATCATTCAGATCTCTCTTTGGGCAGACATTTTCATAGCGACCTATCTCACCACATTTAAAACACTTTATAGTTTTCTTATCAGGAATAGTATTTAAATCATTTTCATCACAATCTCGGGCCATGTGTCCCAACATACCACATTTACAACACTTCCTAGTTTTTCTAAGACAATCCACGAGGTGCTTCTTTCTGCACATTTCACAAACTGGAAATTGTATTTTCATAACATCAGATTTCTTTGGTTGATTCTTGACCATTTCATGACAACTAGACCTTTTCTTCTCCTTGTTTCCAAAACGAACATGATCATTAGCAAAATCCATCTCTACCCTCTCAGCGCATCAGAAATGTTTCTCATAACATTTGAATTCACGGGAGGCCAACACCCTTCGATACCATGGCTTCATTACAGAGTAAAAGCGGTTGATTTTTATATTGAGATCTAGAATAAGATTGGGAGCATACCTTGCCAGTTGGGTGAAGTTCTCTTTATACACAGCCACTAAATCTTCCTCCTTATATTTCAATTCAAGGAATTTCTTCTCCATTCTATGTCGCACCACCTTAAAAAAATATTTTTCAAGGAAAAGACTTTTAAATTCAACCCACTCAAAGGCATGAAAATCCTCTCTACCACTGATATTCCTTACCATTGACCACAACTGATCACCTTCCCTTCAAAATGATAAATGGAAAGACTTGCCGTTTGATTGATTGAACATCCCATAACATCAAATATCTTTTCAAGGGCTTTGATCCATCCTTCAGCAGCCACTGGGACAGAAGATCCATTGAATGCAGAAGGATGATGTATCATAAAATGTTCCACCACTATCATGTTCCTTTTTGGTACCTCTAGTGGTTCTCATTCATGGATTCCACAACCATTTATTGCCAATGTTAGCTGAGCCATTACTGTCACAAACTTCACATTTCCAATCCCTACCATTCCGGGTTGTAGATCAGAAAGGATGTCATCATGTCGATGCCACTCCTCTTTAGTATCCATGTTCCTTCTGTGGACAACCATTCTGAACAAACATTTCTTAGATGAAGAAACATTGTAATCATTAAATGCTATAACAAATTAAACATAGAGTGAAAATCATTTATGGTATTCTATTAACATCACCCTAACCCCTAAAGTTATCTAAACCATCCTCTAATACCAACTATAAGGACCCGAACTTATTACATACATAATATTGAATTTATTCAAGAAAACACTCCTTTTACATTGAAGATCTTTTCATGTTTATAGCTCTATAGAATTGGTACAGAACATTCATAACAATACACATTGATACGTATTGGATACAAATTTTGTTTTCCATTTTTCTCAAAATGTAAAACATTAAAACATTAAAACAGACTCCTTGAAAATTCTTAAACATTTAATATGTCTTCCTTCTTTGTATTATACATCCATTAACCTAGGAAAAATCATTTAGAAACGTGGTATGAGCACAAAAGCTCAGTAAGGTATGGAAAAGAAGGAAAAATCACATTAGTCCATGAATACTCATAACGTATGAAAACATTTTCAAAAGACATGATTTTCACCAATAAATAAATACTTCTTGTAACATGATATTTACAAAAGATCCACACCAATATGAGAACACAAATATAATCATAGAGGTATCTTGGGGAATTACTTACATAATATTGTAACCAACTTGGCTACCTTAAAATTTGTAACGGTCACGGCTACCTTACTTTTTGTAACCATCACAGTTACACTTGGAGTAAACATACATCCGACCTCCAACTTACTCATAACAAATGAATTGGAAGGGAATATAGGTCTCAACCTTCATCATAAACAATTCCCAATAACCAAAACATAATCATACAACATAAATAATAGCATAAAAACATTGCTTTTAAATCGTGTAAAACAGAATTTTAAAAGATGGTTTTTAGAAGAAAAGTCACTTATAAACATCATATAAATGAAGTGAGACTTAATAGAGTGGATTTAATATGTATATACTAAGTATATACACATTATTAAACATATTATAATCATAATTCATCACACAAACAATTTAAATACCACATAAATAATGAAGTAGAATGTTAACCCAAAGAATGAGAATCGAGTTTAGAATTCCCTTACAAACATCATATAATTGAAGTGAGACTTAATAGAGTGAATGTAATATATATATATACTATAAATACACGTAAATAATTATAATATAAACAATTTTCTTCAAACAAATAATTTTAATACCACATAAATAAGGAAGTAGAAGGATAACCCAAAGAATGGAAATCAGGTTAAGAATTTCCTTACCTTAGTCTTGTCTTACTTCAAACTTGTTTAAAACTCCTGTATAATGGTTAACAGAGTGTTATTAGTATTTTACAGAAACACTTTCATGTTTATAACATCTTATATGGTCATTTTATAAACTCATTTCACCCCTTAGTTGTCTGTATTTTGTTCCTTGCATTATTTTGGGTGAGTTCTTTTATGATTTTCACAACCGGGTCATGATGAATCATTCTTGTTGATTGGAAGTGAAACACCAGAATTGTAATGGAGTAGTATTTAAATATTTAAATTAACATAAATTGTACCATTAATCACTTTGATGCTTTATATTAGGATGATTCATAAGTTAAAACATTAATGATGTTCGTTTAAATCATTTAAGTGGTTCTTTGATAATAACAACCTCATTTGGTCTTATAAATTAGAACCATGAGTACAAAATAATTCCAGAACCATGGGTGAGTCATAGAACATATATTAAAACCTTGTTCAACCATATTAATGGTTTCATTACCATACTCGAAAGAACTAATGGAAATTTAAAATACATCATCCACGATGTCGGTAATTCGACACAAATGGATAATGTTTTTTATACTTTAAATAAGTGGAAGAGGAGAAGAATACTGAAGAGGAATTTTCCATAAAAATGAGAAAATCCTTAATATACATGATTATGGAGATTTAATTCTTCTTCGATAAGATGGAGTGAGGAATGAAGAAAAATTAATCATGAAATAAAAGAAAATCTTAAGAAATTTCTCACGAAAATTCGGCAGCCTAACGACATCTCTTAAAATTTAATAAAAACAAGATTGATGAGAGGAATGGAATATCTAATCATTCATACAAAATATGGATATTAAGCGGGAATATTGAATGAAATATCCCAACACAAGACAAATGGAATGGAAGAGAATAACATAAAATGAAAGAAAATAATGAAAATAAAAGATGATGTTTACCTCTTGATATCTTCTCCTTGAGATCCTCCTTATGGGATTTGATTTTGGTCATTTGGTGAGACCAGAAGCTCTAGGACGTGGGGAAGAATATTGTGGAGGGAATTCAGAAGAAATTATACAATGATCAAGGCTTGAGAGGTGTGTGAGGAAGAGGGGAGTGAGGGTGTTATTTATTGTGGAGGAGGGGTGGTATTTTAGATTATTTTAATCATTATTATAATAATTTTATCAATACTTTGAATAATATCCAATAAAGTGGCCCTAAATAGTGATAATATCATGTGAGTTCTAACCAAGTGTCCTTGCATCACTTATGATTTCATAAATAGTGCATTTTTACTGATAAATTGATTATACGGTATTTTATCGTATTTCACTATTCCCCGAAAATTCAAGAGTTTCAGAAAAATACCAAAAATTTACCCCAACCATTTTTAGACATGTAGAATTCAAAAATGAAGTGCATTTTTTGAAAATAATTTTCTAAATATTATTAATTTAATTTTAAAATAAAGGCCTTGTTAATTCGAAAAATAACAATTTTAAGGCACAATTAGTTTTATTTCATATAATAAAAATAAATTAAGATCTCATTATCTTATAGCCTAAAGAAAATAAAATAATAATAAAATTTACAATTAAATAGGGCCATATCACAATTCATATTACTATTCATATGGGTTTGTTACTATTCAAAAAAAACAAGTTGGTTTCATCAGATATAAATAACATATTGAACACAATTATAGATGACAGTTTTTTGAAATTCAAAAAATAGAAGAAATAAAATTATGTTTAAAGGATACTTATATATATCTACCATAGAATAAATTTCAAGAATTTCAATTTATTTTTAGAAAACCTTGTGATGTTACATCTATTTCTCCTGAGGATCAATATAAGACTACCTTTACTTGTCCCTTCAGGACTTTTGCATACTGAAGAATTCCATTTGGATTTTGTAATGCTCCATGTATATTTCAGAGGTGTATGGTAAGTATATTTTTTGATCACTTTGAAGATTTCTTGGTGGGTTTCTTGGATGACTTCACAGTTTTTGGAAATTATATTGACCATTTTTTGAAAAATATAGAAAAGTTTTTGAAAAAATGCATTGAAGAGAACCTTGTTTGGAATTTTTAAAGGAGTCATTTTATGGTTGATAGAGGAATTTTCCTTGGGGATGTCATTTCTCAAAAAGGAATTAAAGTTGATAAATCAAAAATTGTAGAGATAAATTATTTTCCTTAACCAACTTGTGTGAAACATGATAGATCATTTTTAGGAAATGTAGGATTCTATAGGAGGATTATCAAAGATTTCAGTAAGATTTATGTCCCTCTCTCTAGATGACTTTTGAAAGATGCTTATTTTTATTTCAACGGTTCATGTAGGGAATCATTTGATGAGTTGAAGAAGAGATTGATTACACCACTAGTGATGCATCCAACCAATTGGGAAGAACCAGTTGAGCTACTTTGTGATGCTTCATGCCAAGCAGTTGGAGCTGTCCTTTCTCAGCGAATTGAGGGCAGGCAAGAAGTCATTGTCTAAGCCTCAAGATCCTTAGATGCAACCCAATTCAACTACACAACAATAAGAAATCAGTATTTAGCAGTTGACTTTTCTTTAGAAATATTTAGAGGATATCTTCTTGGAACTAAAGTCATTGTATTTTATGATCTTGCAGCTCTTAGGTACTTGATGAAGAAGGCATCAGCTAAACCAAGGCTAGTGAGATATATGTTACTACAGTAAGAGTTCAACATAGAAATAAAAGACAAGAAAGGATCTGAGAACCAAGTGGCTGATCACTTAAGTAGACTACCCAACACCGCTGAAGCTAAAATTCCAGATATAGAACCTTTGAATGATAACCTTCAAGGTGAGAAATTGTACTTGATTAAAGGATAAGTGCCATGGTATGCGGATATGGTAAATTATCTGGTAACATCTCAGGTCCCATCTTATTTAATTTCTCATCAAATTCAAAATATTAAATCTGAATCTAGGTATTACATCTTGGATGATCAGTTTATTTGGACGATTTGCAATGAACAAGTGATAAGAAGATGTTTCCCTGAAAGTGAAATTGAATCAGTCTTTAAATTTTGTCACACATTATCTTGTAGAGGCAAATTTGGACCTCAAAAGATAGCAAGGATAGTTTTGGAATCTGGATTTTATTTGAACACACTTTTCAAAGACGCTCGTGAATTTTGCAAAATGTGTGAAAAATTTCAATTTTCTAGAAATATTTCAAGGAGACAAGAAATGCCCCAAAATCCACTGAATTTTTCTGAAATTTTTTATTTTTGGGGGATAGTTTTTATGGGCCCTTTCACAATTTAATTTGGAAATTCCTATATCCTTCTTGCAGTTGATTATGTTTCCAAATTTTTGTAATCAAAATCCACCAGGACTGACGATGATAAAGTTGTTTGTGATTTTTTCAGGGATAATATATTTTGTAGGTTTGGAGTACCTAGAGCCATCATTAGTGATCAAGGGACTCACTTTTGTAATAAGATAATGGAGGATTTACTGAAGAAGTATGGGGTGCATCATAAAACATCAACTCCCTATAATTCACAAACTAATGGGCAAGATGAAGATTCCAATAGAGAAATAAAATGAATTTTGGAAAAGACTATAAATCCAAATAGGAATTATTGGAGACAAAGATTGAAATATAAATTATGGGCTTACCGGAAATCAAACAAAACCCCAATTGGAATGAGTCCATATAGATTCATTTATGGAAAAAGTTGTCATCTTCCAGTGGAGTTGCAACATAAGGCATATTGGGCTGTGAGAAAGATGACTTTGGATCATGAAAATGCTGGAAATGAAAGAATATTACTGTTGAAGGAGCTAGAATAAATTAGAAGAGAAGCATTTGAAAATTCCAGGATTTACATAGAATGGACAATAGTGGATCATGACAAGATGATCCAACCAAAACACTTCCATCCTGGAGACACAGTGTTGTTATTCAACTCAAGTCTCAAGCTGATTCCAGGTAAACTTCGTTCCCAATGGGAAAGTACCATTTATAGTTACTCATGTATATCCTTTTGGTGTAATGCAGATATTGAAGGATGGAGAGAAGGATCCATAGACTATTAATGTAAATAGGCTAATGAAATTCCCTGGGACCATTCCATTAGATCCAGTGGAGGAGATCACACTCCTCCATGATATTTATCAATAAAACCCACATGGTCATACCTCTCCTTTACACTTTCTTGATTGTTGTGATTCATTTTTCTAATCTAATTACATCTATTTGGATGCATTGAGGACACTGTATAATTTAATTGTGGGGGAGGGAACCTTTATATTTTAGGTTTTTTATTTATTTTTTGTTTTTCTTATATTCAAAATAAATTGTGTGTTTTTCAAATTTTATGTCTTTCTTCTTCAAAATTTTGTGTGTTTTTGAAAATTTTGTGCTGAAATGATTATCATTGACATTTTTGAAACCCATATCCATGAGTGAAACAATTTATTCCATGAAACTAAGCCTAAATGAAGGCTGAAAATGACTTTGTTTCATGTTCAAATCATTAGGAATTTCATGAAAAGTACTCTGATTTTTGAATCCCATGCAACATCTCACTGTATTTATCACTGAAATAAAATTCCAATGAGGATTATGAACCATTGTTTTCATATTCTTTACATTCACCTCATTTCTTGAAAGAACCAAATAATGCATGATTTAACCAGAATTTGATTTATTTCTATCAAAACATGAGGGTTTGAAGTACTTGTGTTTTAAATGATTGATTCATTTCTTTGGTTTTAAAGCCCCCTTTTCAAGATAATACTTTTTATAATGTCCCACATTTTACATCTAATCTTTTTATCCCATAGAATCCATGAACATCTTATTAGGTTAGCTATATTACAAGCCAATTTTCCTTATCCAACTTTCTCTTGAAGTGAAATTGCATGATGTAGTTGAACTTATGTGTGGGGGAGCTCCCTTGTCGTGTGCTACAACATTTGGAGATACTTTGGTTAGAAAATAAAATTTTGTAGAGATGTGATTTCTATAGAAAAAAATCATTCTGTTGAAAGTTGTGCCATTTCTGGAGCTTTGATGATAAGAGAAGTTGTGCCTATCTGGAGCTTCTAATTGAGGAAGAAATTTGCTCCTATCTGGAACTTTAAAGGAAAAACCAAATATGAGATGATTAAAACTTTTTCTGATGAATGATGAATGGTGTGAAATATCATTGATTTTTCATGCTGATGGTGCTGATTTAAGGCTAAGGGGATTGAGGAGGAGACCATATTTGAGTGAAAATTAGAATAAGGCAATTTTGCTTCAAAAAGAGCCAAGCCCTCCTTATTCTGCCTCAGAAATTTTCACAAATAAATCCTACCAAGAAAAATCCATAGAACAACCCTATAAAATACTCATGATAAAAACATGTCCTTGACTCATATCGGGTGGAGATGTAGGAATTTATCAATCCTATGGTGACCCTTGTATGAGTTTTCATGAGAAAGACATTGCTTAAAAACTGAAAATTGTGTGATGAGTGAAAATAAAAGTGAGGTAAGTGTTTTGTGTGCATGGGAGGGAAAAAAAGAGGAAATATATTGAATGATATAAACTGAAGAACATGAAATAATAGTTTTTGAGGAGGCATGATATTGTTTGTTTCTTGTTGTCGTATGAGTGGATCTTATGAGCATGTATTTTGAATTTGCATTGATTTGATTTGGACTCTGACTTGTCCCGGAGTCCAAGTGCTATGTGTGGTGAAATTAATAGAGCTAATATTTTCATTATTATTAATATGTTTTTCAATGATTTAATACCAACCAATCTATCAAATAGATCAGATTTGCAACATTTTATGATATTTCGTGTGTTTTGAGATAAAATGTGAAAATTGGTTGTTTCTGTAAATTTAACTGTTTTACAGAGCTTCTGTATTTCGGGTATAACATTTAAAATTTTGATCACAAGGAGGTGATTATTATTTTTGTAGGGTATTAACATATTTCGGCTTCATATTTTTCGTCTATTCCAAGACCTAATTCGAAACACATTGGCCCATAAAAATCAATCAATTGGACAAATTATTCTGGCTGACAGATTGGACCCAACCTCAATAAATGAATGATATCATGGGTTTCCGACCATAAATTGAGCTGATTCCATCTAGGTTCATCGGAGGAATTTATGTTTCATATTCACATTATATATCTTGAATAAAGGATCTCATTAAGGCATCCTTTTGGTGAGGGAAAAAAGAGTGGTTGGAACAGTGTTCTACAGCGAGAAAAAGTCATGCTAAATGATTAGACCATAACGTCCTTTTCACATGTACAATATCATTGAGATTTGGAGGGTAGATAGCCAACTGTATTCCGAACATCATTTAAGATGACACCTTGGTGAGATTCTGGAGGATGGTGGCTATAATAGAGGATAACATCTCTTGGACAGAATATGGATAATAAAATTTTCGATTCTTTGATTTCTTGCCCTTGTTCTTATTTGTTTTGTTATGAGTTATTCTTACTCCATAATCTCAGTTACCCTTACCATGGTGGGGTAAATCTTCTGAGTTATTGGGTAAGGGATGTTTTTCCATTTTGTAACTCTTTAGTTCATTCACTAAATGTTCTAAAGTCCTTATCTCTATTCTACGAAATCAGTTTCAATTTCTTACAACCATTTGTATTATCATGTACGATTGTATTTTGATTTTAGATTCTATTGTTGCCATTTCTTTGGTCAATGATCAATTTATCTCTCTATTAGGTTCGGATTTATATACAATGGAATAGATTGGGGCTTAGTGTTCAAGTACTTGGTGATCGCCAGTACGTGTGAGAGTGGTAGTTCATATTCTTGATTGTTTGGGATAAACATGATCCGATTGGGAATTGCCTAATATAATTGAGGGTATTATCTAAAACTATATAAAATATTTGAAGAAGAGTAGACCAAGACAAGATTTTGTTATGTTTTATTCTTACCATTTCTATTTGACCAAAAGAGTGAGATGAATCGATTGAGGGATCTCACTTTTCTCGATTTAGCAGAAAAGAATTGGATAAATTGGAACTATAATAGAATTTAAAATGGAGAACTGAATCTAAACTAATCACCCTTCTCATATAATAGTTTCAAACCATTTATTTATCAATTTTTCTCAATATTTTTCATAATTACTTTTCTTTGTTTTCTTTTCAAAAATCAAACAATTTAGAGAAAAACAATCTCACTTATTTCGCTTATTTTAAGGTAGCAACTTAATTGTTGTGCAATCCTCCTTGGAGACAACCTAGTTTAACCACTCTACTACATTTTTTCTTAGGTAATACATTTTTTTTCACACCCCACATCATGCATATATCATTTAACCTACCTCCCCTCTCTCCTATAAATATGGTGCTTGGGAGGGGGAATTGGGATGGGTTCACCAAGCGACGAAGCACAGGTAATGTGACGTGACGCCCAACACTAGGAGGATTACACTCTCAAACGAACAACTTGTTCTCAAAAAGAAGAATGGTCTCCCAATGAAGAATGGCCTCGAATTCAACCTTCTTCCTCGGGACATCCTCCGACGTAGGACATCTTCGACTACGACGAGCCGGTGCAGAAACTGGCAATTGGGGAAAACGCCAATGACACCGATGTTTGTCTTTTCCCAACGATCCATCATCTTCCCTGTGACTCCCTTGAAAAACAAAGAACATGGAAGGGGGTTTTTATCGAATTCTTTAATCTTTTCAATTATTATCCTCATTCTTGGTTCAAGATTAAAGTAGATCCACTTTCTACAACTCTAAACACAGAGGGTGCGATCCAAAATAACATGGCCCGACCCCTCTGTCGATCTCCTTTGGTGTTCTTCGTGATGGAGAAGTACAGAAACCTATGTGGAGGAGTACATGAATGGCGTTTGACACCACCACTGGCCGCGACAAAGACAATGGTGCATAGCCCCGCTCTGCGGCACTGCCACCCCATCACGCCCTTGTGGCAGCCCCGGACGAGCCGCACGCACCCTCACAGCGGCCCCTGCCAAGCCACTTGTAGTCTCCACATGCCCCGCACGCCCCGTAGTACTTCCATTCATGCACCGCTCGCGCCTCCCTCGTTCGTGCGCCCCATGCTGACGCTGGCCTAACTGACCCTCCAGCCTCCCGAGCCGCCCCTCCATGCCTGCCTGTCGGCCCCTCACAGCGCCCCGGCTTCAGGGCTGAGCCACCCCTCATGGTGCACTCTGGGCTGAACCGCCCTCGTAGCACCCTCCGGGCCGACTCATGCCCTTGCGGCGCCCGCAGAGCCGAACTGCCCTTGCGCCGACCCGCTGCCGGACCGCACCCTCTCGGATCTCTACGGCCCCTCGCAGCCGGCAGGGTCGGGCCCAGTGGGCCGTGTCGTTCCAACCGGGTCAGACCGGACCCGGGCCCTCTATGATCCATTTTACTTTATTTTGGCCATATCAATGGCACTGAATGTACGTTTGACGAACCGTTAGTGGCACTGGTATTTTGGAGAATGAAGGACCCTTTAAGTATACAACACAAGTGAAGGACCCCGGAACACCCTGAGAGGGGAGAGGTGAATCCGGGTGACAACTTTATCTTTTAATGTGATGGATCTTGTTCCCACGTTGGTAGGAACCTGTTGAACCTATATGATGAATATGATCAGAAAGAAAACATTCACATGCACAGAGAAGACACAACACTTTTTACTTAGTTCACCGCTAAGGGCTAAATCCAAGGAGAATACGCCGACAAGTTGTCGGTCGTACCAAATTCCACTAATCTTCACTAGATGTGGATTACAGAGGTTGGGGCACATTCACTCTATCCCAGGATAACTGCCTTTATAAAGGTTCAGGGATCGTTAACTGCTTCCCTTGGGTCACTCCCGTTGACTCCCCCTGGCTCACTGCCCTTGGTGAAGTCACACTCAGTTTTTAGACATGAAGGTCTCTTCATCATTTCATAAAAATGCATCCTCTGTTTTATGTAGATTCTCTATTTAAGTCCAATGTTCATCCACATATGAATACCCCTTTTTCTCTTAAACACCGGGAAAACTACTTTTGGAAAGTACCTTCGCAAAGCACCCTACTTCGCGAGGCTCCCAATTTCGCAAAGCTCAAACAAGCCTTTGCGTATCTCCTTCCTTTTCGCGGAGTTCACAATTTCACGGAGCTCAGACCATCACAATGCTCATGCCTTAACAATGCTTATGCCGTCGAGGAGCTCAAGTCGTCGCAATGAAACTTCCCTTTAGAAGCTCACTGAGCCAACGCGGAGCACAGGACTTTCGTGGAGCTAGAATAGCCGTCGCAAAGCTCCTCTTTTGCGAAGCACACTGCCATC
This sequence comes from Viscum album, assembly GCA_963277665.1. Classification (NCBI taxonomy): domain Eukaryota; kingdom Viridiplantae; phylum Streptophyta; class Magnoliopsida; order Santalales; family Viscaceae; genus Viscum; species Viscum album. Next base: position 1,037,011,111 of record OY728123.1, on the reverse strand, counting down.
ACGAACATCCTTCGCGAAACAAGAGAAAATAATTTTCACTAAAAATATCTCTTCTTATCTCGAGGGGGTCGACCTAAATTTATTGGAAATTCCACAGACCCTCGACCCATCTACGCGAAGTCAGCGCCACGTCATCACTAATCGTGAAGCTCCGAATTTTCCGCTGGAATTCTATCCAAATCGCAAAGCACCTCGGAAATTTTTGGATCTAGGAGCTCATCGTAATCACAGATAAATACCATAAAAATTATTTTGTCCCTTCTCCAAGAAGCTCCCTCGCAAATCCCCTCACTACCATGATGCACTTCAACTCTTCCGTTCGCGAAACTTTGACGTAATCATGAAGCATCACTGCCTCCATTTTTCTGGTCTTCGCGAAATCCAATCCATTCATCATCTCTTCGCGAAATTAATTCCTTTTCCATATAAAAAAATGATCTTCACGGATATCCACTTTTCGTGATGCTCACCAAACTCCAAATTGTGGACCCCAAAAATTTGGAAAACACTGGGAAACGGCGCCACATTGTACTGCTCTGTTGTACCACCGAAAATGTATGATCTCTTTGATGGTACAAATTCTGAACTTCCCCAGAGGATTGACAAAAAACACAAACCATACTCCAAATCATGCATAGAAGACCATGGTTCCAACAACATGAGTTTGGGCTATAGTTAAGATATGGTTAGGATGGACCATTCAAGAATCCATCTGGGCCTTGGGACTAAAAGGCAAATAACTCACAGACCGGGTGTCCAATTGACGCGATGTCTATTGAATTAAGATCCCTATGATGTGGAAGACCATTACGATACTTCTTCATGGGACTTCATGACAGTTGGAGTACCGACCGGTAGCTTCTGTAGTGTATCCTCCCAGTAACGAGAAAGAATAGAGCAGAGACCTAGTAGTTGGCTGAGACTTGACGACTATTGACGAATTGGCTCGATGTGACTCGAGTAACCCAGCGGGGAGCGCCTAGTTGGGGTGGCAGAGCCATGGAGGAGGAGAACCTATTTGTGGCGGCAGACCCACCGTACTCGATAGGAGAAGTACCTCTGCAGGCATTGAGGGGGTGATCCTGGTTGTGGCGGCCGACATATGTTGTCGAGTGCCTCGGTAAGACTCAAAAGACCCATGGAACATGACAAGAGGAGTACCTCAGAAGTAAAAGGTTAGTAGGAAGCATGATTGGTGTCTCGGTAGGCCCACTGTACTCGATTCAGCAGGAGTTCTCCAGCAGCCATGGTTTCGATAATGTGAATAAAATCCTGGTTGAGCTGAGTCAGTACTTTTGTATTTTCCTCATGATTGAGATGAATAATGTGATAAATTAGGTATATGTATGGGCATATACCTAAGTAAGGTTATCTGTTGATTTCATACTTTTTGGTTTATCCTTGGTGGATCTATGTGATACCTTGAGGGTCTTGGGGTCCCTACTGAGTGTTGTTTTACTCACCCCTACACGGGATATGCCCGCACCGTGTTGTGTTGGATGAAAATGATGGGCAATGCTGACTGAGGTTGAGAGTACCAGGGATGGATGGTGCCGGGAGGTGGACCATATGGTGATTCAGTACATGGAGGATACAGACAGAAGTGGAGTACTATGGAGGCCATCTGTACCTACCCATTAGGTAGGAATCCTGGTGGATGACCTAGCATCAATTTTTCCTTTCTTCAGTTGTACTTGTACTTCTAATTCCTTATACTTTACAGTTGGGGTTGTATTTTAGGCTCCTTTTACTTTTCATCGATATTTTGTAATACAGTTAACTTAGTGTTTTTTTCCAGTTGTGTTCTATGTTATGTGCGTTTATAGGTTATAAAACCAATGCCTTCCCAGTTTTAGGGAATTACACCTTTGGTGCTACTCTCCAGCCCCTGTCCTATGGAAGGTGGGCTTGGGGTAGTCACAACACATGCCCTAGGGGACAGGTCATGAAAAATTTCTATCCGATGAGTCAGTTCTACCACAGACTTAAGAAATTGACATTTTCTATGAAGCAAGTGTGTTAATTGTATTGTATGTGGTTTTCAGTTCAGGGTGTCCTATTTTGGTGTGTTGTCCAACATATTCATACATCAGGACCCTGATTTCTTCTTTCCAAATCAGTGCACGAAAACACTGATTGCGTGTGGGTTTTCTTTTCGATTTCTTAAGACATCTCACCAGTTCTGCTCACTTGGTATAATATTTTTACCATATCACATCAATTGCTTTCAGGATTCCTCCACACAAATAGCCAGTTAGAGTTTTGAGAGTTGTACACACTGACAACCCACCGAGTGATGAGGCTCCAGTGTAGGGACCTCTTATTATGTTAGAACCTTCGGGTGGTGTACCATCAGCACCACCACCCATTGGGTAGCAGATTCCACCAGCCACACTAGCGGATGGTGCAAGGTGATTGAGCTCATTCAATGAGTTCTTGTAGTAGAGGCCTCTGAGGTTTTTAAGTGATACAGTTTCCCACACAGCTGAGGGCTGGCTGGAGGAAATTTCTAGAGTTTCACATCTATTTGAGACTCCCATAGAGCAGACAATCATCTTAGCTACTAGTCTTATTCAGTGAGTGACCATGAGGATGGTTTTCTTAGTGATGAGGCTTCGGTACATGGATCATTGTTCGAGACAGTACCTTCGGGTAGTGTTCCAGATATATCACAACCCATTGGTCAGCAGTTACAACCGGCGATACCGGTAGAGGACACCTGGAGGCTTAGTTCCATACACGTGTTTCAGCATCATATACCCCTTAGGTTCCGAGGTGAGCCCAACTCACAGGCGGTTGAGGACTGGCTCAATGAGGTGGCTGAGATATCTCTAGAAATTTTATAGCTTCAGCAAGAAGACATGTCGATTGCAGAGTATTCATCGAGGCGTACCAATCATTCCGGGTTCTCAATAAATTAGATACGATCAATGCATCAGGGCTTGAACTACCAAGCGGGTGTTTAATGGAAATTCGAGCGAGCACTATTCCATTATGAATTCCTACTTATGCCTTGGTGCTAGAGATAAACATTCTGGTTGAATGTTCTTTGGCTGAGCGGATAAAGCCAATGAATGTTTGTAGTGAGAAAGTAGGAATATGGCGCTAGTATTAGAGACTTGGGCATGTAAATTGTTTCATGAAGATGAAATGTTAGGGACAGATGAGTCTGTAGGGTAGCAAACGTTGAAGCATAGGTAGGAGAACAGCATGAGGTGGTGTACTTTTCAACATGTTACAACCCCCCCCCCCCCCGCCATTTTGTGGACCTCTCCAGGCTCAGGGAGCTTGAGGAAAGGGGTAGAAAGTAGTCACATGCAGTCAAGGAATGCGATCCAAGGGATCTAGGAATGATTCAAGGTACGGTCTATGTCTACCACTAGATTCCGTATCAAAAGACATAGGTACCAATCATTCCTTCAATCCATGAATCTTGTCCAAGACATAGAGTTACCAGTTCAACCATTCACTTGACCCTCACGTTTGGAGATATCTTTGGGAGAAGACTCGATAAGCACACATGTGCCGACTGTGTAATCTAACACATTATGTTAGTGTTTCTGTTGGAACCTCATTGTGGCTGCGTCGAGGCCTTATGATGTTAGTTTGGGTTTGGACTTGACATCCACAGTTCACACTCAGATTGATTGTATTAGGAAAAGAGGTTGTGGTTTATCTACAACATTATAATGGGGATCTAATTGGTCGACAAAAAATGAATCCTTGGAAACATAGGATAAACTTATGAATATGAGGGTGGAGCTAATCACCCATTATTCGGCCAACCTTACTCTCATGGCATCATAAGTTGACTTTGAGATAGTCTATACTCAGTGGAAGGGGAAAATGATAGCAGTCGCACCCAGTAGGAGGTCTGGCATTCATTTTTTAGGTGAGGCGATAGAGGAACTTTCTGATTTGAAGATATCCTTTGGGGATCAAGAAGGAGAATATTTTCTTCAGTCTCTTACAATCACTCGCCAACTCCTTCAGCGAGTTAGGGAGGCTCAGTACGAAGACACTGACTATGAGGCTCGACAAGCTCAGATATCCACATGACATGCACCTGATTGATTTTCTGAAGGTGGGGAGAATGTCATCCTCTTTAGAGGATGTACCATGGTACCAGTGTCACTTCAGGAGGAAGTGTTGTGTGAGTTCCACACATCCCCTATAATAGTAAATCCAAAAGTTGAGAGGATGTACCAGGACCTCCGATGACAGCACCGGTGGTTGGGAATGAAGAAAGAAGTTGCAGATTTTGTCTCACGATGACTCACTTGTCAACAAGGGATGTCAGAGCATTAGGTACCAGCCGGATTGGTTCAACCTTTAGAGTTACCAGAGTGGAAGTGGGATGTGATATCAATGGAAATTATGACAGGACTTCCACGTATATCCAGGGGACATGACTTGATCTGGGTGATAGTCGACAGACACACCAAGTCAACCCACTTCCTACTGATCAGAGAGAAAGGTTCAGTAGAGAGCTTGGGAAGCCTCAACGTGCAGGATATTGTGAGGTTACATGGAGTACCCTCAACGATCATTTCCCATCGTGATGCATATTTTACTACCCAGTTGTAGAAGGGGGTTTAGGAGGCTTTCGAGACGTAGCTTCGTTTGACCACCAACTTCCATCCTCCGACAGATGGTCAGACTGAGCGGACCATTCAGACCCTCGAGGACATGATGCGTGCTTATTTCCTTGACTTCGGTTGCATCTGGGAGAATCACTTACCTCTGGTGGAGTTTTCATACAACAATCTCGATCACTCCACCATAGGGATGGCAACTTTTGAGGCGTTTTACGTGGGACCCTGCAGATCACCTTTTTGCTGGACTGACCTAGGGGAGTCAGCACTCATGGGACCAAAGATGGTACATGCTACCACAGAGAAAGTGCAGAACATCAAGGATTGGATGAAGATTGCATATAGCAGGCATAAGTCATATGCCTACAGGAGACAGAGACCTACGGACTTCGAGGATGGCGACCATGTCTTCCAACGGGTCTCAGACCAATGAGATCTATGGAGATTTGGCCGATGCAACAAGTTATCTCCGAGATTCATTGGAACTTTTTTGGTCCTTAGCTGAGTTGGAGTGGTGGATTACCGCTTAGCTCTACCACCTCATTTTCACCGGGTGCACGACATCTTCCACTTATCCCAACTAAGCAGATATGTGCATGAACCTTATCATGCCATCAACCATGGAGAGCTGGAATTCGTCATTGGGTTGACATTTACGGAGGTTACAGTAGAGAGTTAGGATCGTTAGAAGTTGGTCCTTCATGGATGGTCGAAACCTTTGGTGTGCGTTCGTTGGCTGCACGACAACCTCCACCAGAGCACATGGGAGCGGGAGGCTCAGATTCATGCTTAGTACCCCCACTTTTTTACGTAGATGAGTTGTCGGTTACGGGGACATAGAGCCCTGATGTGGGAGAATGTAAAGAACCGGAATTTCCATGATTCTTTTTAAATAAATGGGATTTTTTCGAGTCTAAAAAATCTGACGGCGTGGGTTTCCAAGGCCCGGAGTTCCCAGAATGATCCGTCGAAGTTTTTTTAAGCTTTATCTAACGTGCATAAGCATCATTCATGAAAACATGGAAAAAATCATAACTGGTTACAAGGATCAGAAATATGAGCGCACTGTTGAGCTCAAGATGGCGAGTTTACCCATGGCGAGACTTATTATTAGTCGGTGGAGGCCTCCTATGGGAAAACCCAAAAATTGCATAATCGTAAATAAAATAATTAAATAAATTATATTATTTTTCAAATGGTTATAACTGACAAACGTTAACTCGGATTAAAAATCCTAGGCCACCACTGGACTCATGATGGTATTATTTCTTTAATTTGATAATAACTTTGGCCGGCGCGGGCCATCAGAGCATATTAGTTTTTGGAAACAAATAAAATAATTAAGTGACATTTATTTTATTGTAAAATTCATAACTTCAAAATGGTAACTCAGATTGAAAATCTGACAGTATTTTTTGGTTCGTTGGGGCGTGTTTCACCTAGGTAGATCCAAACCTCGACCGGCACATGTCGAGGGTGACTGATAATATTTTTCCGAACTTTTTTTCGGATACGTTTAGTAAATGCATGACTGGCATTTTATACCTTTTGAATCGGTGCTCGAAATTGAAATCTAAGGGCACCGTTGAACTCACAATGCCGGTATTTTCTTAAGGATACTTTCACCTCGACAATAGTTGGTCGAGGAAGAAAGTTATTTTTTGGGTTTTTCGTTGAATTAATATAATAAAATAAACTTCATTTTATTTTATTTTGAGCTTCCATGTGGATATTTCACGTGGGGTCCACCAGAACTCAACCTCGAGGAGGAATTTGGATGTGGGGACCATAAGACCATAACCTCCCATGAGAGGTTAAGGTGGTGGGGACCACCCGAACCATAACCTCCCATGAGAGGATATGGTGGTGGGAACCACCCTGGATGAAACCCCCATCAATTGGGAGAAACCCTGAACTCCCACAATTAATGAGTCAGAGCCTCTTGACCTCCCCCAACTTAATTGCATCAACACTCATACCATTAATCTTGAAAACATATCGAATCATTGTGCCAGTGTAAATTAATTGTCTTTTGCGTTTTTAAATTATGTACCAGCGTTGCGGGAATTGAGGAAGGTTCCTACTAAATAAACCATCATAAATTGCAATGATCGTTACCTACCTCCCCCCTCTCCTCTATATATGGTGCTTGTGAGGAGGATTTAGGATGGTTTCACTAAGTGACGAAGCGCTGGTAAAGTGACGCAACACCCAACACTTGGAGGATTATGCTCTCAGATGAATAACATGTTCTCCCGATGAAGAACGATCTCCGGACGAATAACGACCTCGACTTCGACCTTCTTCCTCGGGACATCCTATGACGCAGGACGTATTCGACTACGACGACCCGATGCACAAAACAACGATCAAGGAAAACCTCGAGGAAAACAACGTCCGTCTTGTCCCAACGAGTTGTCTTTTTCCACGCGACTCCAACGACGAACAATGAATATGGTAGGAGGTTATTATCAAAATGCTGAATCTTTTAGATTATTATCCTCATTCTTGATTCATGATTAATGTTGAGCCGCTTGCTACCATTCTAAACGCGGAGTGTGCGGTAAAAACTAACATGGACCGACCCCTCTGCTGATCTCCTTTCATGTTCTTCACAATGGAGAAGGACAGAAACCTACATGGAAGATCACATGAACTGCGGTCGGCACCCACACTGGCCGCGACAAAGGCAACGGCGTGCGGCACCGCTCCATGGAACCGCCACCCCGCCCATAACTTGTCGCAGACCCGGTAAAGCCACATGGACCCTCGAGGCAGCCCCTGGCCACGCTGCCCACGGCCTCCACGCACCCCGCGGCACCGCCGTCCACACACCCTGTGCATCTCGTGCGCCCCGCACACCCCGCGACTCCACCATCCGCGCTTTCTGTGCGCCCCGCACCGCCACTTGCCATACCAGCCCGCTAGCCCCCCTAGCCGCCCAGGGCATGCCCACCTGACGACCCCTCACTGCACCCCGGCCGAACCAACCAGCGCCCTCACCACACCCCGGACAAACCGGCCCCGACCTCCGGGCCGAGCCGCGACCCCTCGCGGTGCCCTCCAGGCTGAACCGCCTTCATGGATCCCTCCTCGTCAAGACGCACCCTCGCAATGCCTACTAGGATGAAGCACCCTCGTCACGACTCGCGGCCGGTCCGCTCCCTCTCAGCTCTCCAGGGCCCCTCACGGGCTCCTAGTCTAGGCCCAGCTGGCCAGGTTGGACCGGACCCGACCCCACTTCGATCTACATAACTTTATTTTGATCTAATATTGTGCACCGAACGTCGGTTTGATTAACCTTAAACTTTGCTGGTATTATTATAGTATGAAAGTACCTTTGTGTATACCCCACAAGAGTTTGGGGTATAGTTGAGATACGGTTAGGTTTGATCACTCACAAATCCAACCGGGCTCCTGGGACTAAAAGGTTAATAACTCACAGTCCGGGCATCTGATTGACGCGCCGTTTGTTGCGTTGAGATCCCTATTACATGGAGGACCGTTGATATACTTCATAATAGGACTTAATGATAGTTGGTCTATCTACCAGTAGCTTGTGGAGTGGATCCTCCTAGTGATGAGCGAGCAGAGTGCTGAGAACTAGTAGCTGGCTGAGACTCGAAGACTATTGACCGATTGACTTGGAGTGACTCGACTAGACTAGTGGGGAGCACCTGGTTGTGGAGATAGACCCACATCCGAGGAGCACTTAGTTGTGGGGGCAGACTCGCGGTACTCGACAGGAGAAAAACCCTTGCATGCTATGAGGGGGAGTGCCTAGTTGTGGTGGCAGACCCACATTGGGGAGCGCCTCTGTGTGACGCTACAGACCCACGATACTCTATTGGAGGAGTACCTCAGTAGTCCATGGTTAGTGGGAAGCATGCTTGGTTTTGCGGTAGGCCCACTGTACTCGATTGAGTAGGTGTTCTCCAGTAGCTGTGGTTTCGATAATGTGAAAAAAATCCTGGTTGAGGTGAGTCAGTACTTTTGTGTTTTCCTTAGGATTGAGATGGATAACTAGATAACTTAGGTATATGTATGGGCATATACCTAAGTAAGGTTATATTTTGACTTCATAATTTGTGGTTTATACTTGGTAGATTTTTTTTAGACCTTGAGGGTCTTGGGATCCCTACTGAGTATCGTTATAGTCACCCCTGAACGGGCTATGCCTCCGCCTTGTTGTGTAGGATCCAGACGATAGACAACGTTGACTGAGGCTGAGAGTACCAGGACTGGATGATACCGGGAGGTGGACCATACGGCGAGTCGGTACATGGAGGATAAATATAGGCATGAATTTATGAGGAGGATATATGTACTTAACCTTCAGGTAGGAATCCCAGAGGATGACCCAACAACTGTTTTTCCTTTCCTCAGTTGTACTTGTACTTCTAGCCCTTGTACTTTATAGTTGGATTGTATTTCCAACCCCTTTTTCTTTTCAGTACTCTTTTGGAATATAGTTTCCATATTGTTTAGTATCCAGTTGTGTGCTCTTTTTTGTGTGTTTATAGGTTATAAAGGAAATGCTTTCCTAGTTTTTGGGAATTACACCTTTCGTACTAGTCAACAGCCACTGTCCTATGGAAGGCGGGCTTAGGGTAGTCACAGCACGGGACCCGGGGGATGGGTCATGACAAGTCAATGATCACTAGCAAGACTATCATGGTGGATAGAGTTCCACCATGGAATGGTTACACATTCGATTCCATTATTTCCTTAGTCATGGATCAAAAAAAATTCTTTCATAGTGAAAAACACACCTTGATAAACTAGAAAAACTCCCCATTCATGTCTGTCACATCTAATTAGATATCAATCTTTACCCAATGCATTGGAGGTCAATATAATTCAGGGCCCACCCATCACAAAATAAAAATCATAAACATGTGTGAAAAATATCATAATAACATTCATGATATCATCTTATCATAACCAATAGAAAATAAAATGTTTTCTTAAACACCTCATCATCACATAATCATAATCCATAAAGGTAAATGTATAAGATGGTATCATAAAAACATTAATTACCTCATCAAAACGTAATTTACCCTTATGAATGATGCATGTTTTTATGAATTTTTCCAATGAAAATAATCATCAAAAGAAATAATAAAGATTTTATTATAATGTTATATATAAATTTAATCTTAATGAACATCAATTATTTTTGACATAGATGAAAAATAAAATAAACAATTATTCGAAAAATTCATAGAAAATAAGATAAAAAATAGCATTCCCTATAGTTAAAATATTATTAAAAAAATATATGAATATTGAGAAAGATATTTTAATTGAAAATAAAATGAAAGAATTTATGTGATACATTTATGAAAAAAAATGATTATGATATTAGTAAATTTTTTTCCTTTCACATATGTTAAATGTGAATATTCTTTTCAAACATCTTTAAAATTTGAAAAATAAATTACTCATAAATATTTTTAAAAACATTCTATTTGAACCATTGTAAATTATGTTAGATGTATTTAAATTATGTTTTTCAAAAAATTATGTTATTTTTAATAGCGTACATAAATTTTTTATAACCTTGATATAGAATCTGAGATTCTTGGTCTAAAAATAATAAATAAGATCATCATTCATAAAAACATTTCATTTATCATTTTAAATACCAATTAGTGGAAAATTGTTAAATATATTAAAATTATATAAATAAATAGAGTATATGAAAATTTTTTTGTTTTAAATAATATCACTAATATAATATCCCTCAATTTTAACTTAATTGAGACAATCCCAAAATGAAATGTTATTTTAACATAAACTCTTAATTTAAGTCATGCCTTACATCACACACGTTCAAAAATAAATTATAATGAATTTGTATTTATTGAACATATATTTTAGAACCACATTAATATTGACAATTATATATTCTAATTTTATGATTTTCAATTAACTTTTTCTTATAATTCTCCATTAAAATGTACATTCTAGTTAAAACTAGTCTCTTTTCCATGAATGTTTTGATTTAATGGTTCTAGTAATTTAACTTTGGTCATGGGTTCATCATCTAAATAATATTAATCATGTAAAAATAATATTATTTATTTATTAAATACATTTTAATATACTTCCATATAATGTTTTTATTAAAAATTACTTTCATCACTTCCAGGTGACATTACTCCATATGAACAAAAGAGTAATGTTTAGAGATTCCAATTGATGGAATTAATGAAAGGAAAATAAAAAATTAAATTTTGAATCCTAATTATATCATAAGATTCATATATATATTTTCTAAAAACATCTTCATTTCCAACCATGTAATGTTTAAATGAAAAAAAATCACATCATTGCATTGAGGTGGTAGTCCACACGAACATATGATCAATGTTATGATTTTCAAATTGATGGTATAGAGAAAACATATTTCTATATGAAATTAGAAAAAAACATCTCAGTATATTAATTATACTAATTACATTATGTTTTTATGGGTGTATAAAATTTGAATTAGTTATAGGAAAAATGAAATATGGAAAGGCTAGTAAGAACAAAAAACTCTTCTCCCAGGTGTTGTCCTCTGAAAAGAACTATAAGCCATCATGGATGGTTATTTTTGGAAGAAAAGTATCCCATGGTCGTGGATAATTTTTTTGGAAGATTATTTGACAATATTTTGGTTATTATATGTTTCTTAAGTGGTGTTTATATGTGAGAAAATGAGGTTCCCTTTTATAAGTGAGGTGGGTGGAAAACATTAAAATGCATGATACATTATTATATAATATATATGTTACCCAAGACTAGTTGATACAAAATTTTTAAAACATAGAATATTATATATATATATATATAAGTTATATATAACATCAACAACTAAATATAAATATATTGTCTGAGGAAATTGTATGCATTTTCACTTAACATAACCCATCTTTTAACCATTTTGTCCCTTACCTTGGTAAAATGGTTTTACCATGGTAAATATTTATTATAAAAAATGATACGATGATATTATAAAATATAATTAATTATATAGATACTAAATAGGAAATAAATATTAAAAAAAATAAGTTATATAATTTCACAAAACAATTTCTAATATCCGGGAAAAAATTGTGTGAAATTGGTTTTGTAAAAAAAATATTTCAACACTAAAAATGTTTTAATTTCTTTCATTTAATAGTGATAACTAATATATGAATATTCATATATTTTATTGAATTTATTATCTATATATTTCACTAAAATAATTAATCTTCAGGGATTGATTAATTTTATTATGATAAAAATATATTACACGTAATAAAAACCATTTTTTTAAAATAACACCTTTTAAACATCATCTAATAGTATAATCACATTTAACAAATTTAAATTATATGAATGAATAATTAATAATTTTTTACTTTCAATACCCTAAAAATCCTTGTTTATTATATATAATTATAATAAAATAAATAAACAATTTATATTTAAGAATATGATGACATTTTTTGTATATTAAATTGTGAACTTATTAATTGGTATTTATTGAAGAATTTTTCATTTTGAAAATTTGTATACCTATTTTTTTCTATTTAATATTCTCTTATTCAGACATTCCAATGCAAATACTTGGTGATACCTGTCTAGTTTAATGATATTGTATCGTAGTTCTATTAAATTCAGTGTAGTGTATAATGAGAGCTATCAGAAACATAAAATTCATTTAAATATTAATATATCCTAAAAGTGTTGGTTGTTACATTATATAAATACATAATAATTTTTCCATTGAAATTACAGCTGTCTGATATGATCACCTGAGGATATATATACCTCTCCACATCCTCATGTTCCAACATAGCTTCCTCAAATTAATGATTCATTTAGAGAACACTGAAAAATATGATTAGTCTTATTCCATAAAACATTATATACATAATATAGGATTTCTCTTAGTTGTTCCACATAATAATGATCATTATCTAGCTACACAACCATTGATTTCAATATATATGTATAATCATGCATGTACTTCAATAAATCAGATACATGAAACATATCTAGAACATAAGAGATATTCGATGGAAGATCCATGTGATATGACACCTTGTAAATATGACCATTTATATTAATGGGGATGACATATCATGGGAATAACTTTCCCATAATTCAAAACTCCATAACATTATTCAATAGAGATATTCATAGGAATACCTTATCACTAACATTAAACTGTATATCTAACATATAATTATCATCATAACATGTTTTTAATCTCTGTGATGTAATTATTTACTATTTAATAGATCTAACTTTTTCACCCATTACCTCATCAAGCACAGGTACCCATTAATTGTTTTCTATAACATCACCCCAACATGTTTGATCCTTGAACTTATTTCCATAGAGGTATTTATAAGGATCCATATATATTATCACGTGAATGAAATTATTTTAATAAAACAATACTAGTGGAAGGTTTTGATACCAAAATCCATTGAAAAATATTGATTACGACCTCAAAATATCTTTTTTTACTAATTCTGTCAGATAGACTATTTTTCTGATGATAATATATTGTGCCAAACTTCAAAACTATATTCACATATTTCTAAAGTCCTATTCCAAACATCTAGTTCAACCATGAATCCAAATTAGATAATATTAAATTTTGAACCCCAAAAATCATTCGAATTTTATAATTTTGATATAGAAAAACTCATTAAATGATAATTTTCCATAGATATAAAATAAATTTTCTATCATTGTAATGCATTCAATTGTGCCCCAAATTTCCTTATGAATACAAGAGGTTTGTGGTAATATGATGAATAAATCCATAGTTATGTTTTATTATTTTCGTTTTGCTATGAGTAATGTTTATAACACCCATTATACTTTTATGACTCATATGTTTCTTTAAGACATAACATGAAATGATATATATACTCCATAATTTCTATTTTAATATTATACCACAAAATGTGATCCTTCATATATCAATACATATTTATATGTTCAAGATGAACTGGGAATGTTGAACTATGAGCATTATAAAACAAATCCTTAATCATGTCTAGTATTTAGGGGACACCTACATTGTTCATGAGTCTTATAATTCCTTCAAAATTATGTTTGAACTCTAGAATAAGATTCAACTTCATCAATATCTCCACATATTCCTTATATGACACTATAATCCCCACATGGTGGATATTTGTGAGATAATATGATAAGGATATGAACTTTTCCAATTACAAATGATTTAAAGATCCATATTCATCAAATTAATAAGTATTAGATCTCTTTCAATCCAAATCACAAAAAAAAATAACAAATTCATTTCAAATTAGAGATTTATCCACCATTTTCACCCTTATACTATGGTTATGTCTTTATAAATCATATTCAATAATCAACTCAAGCTGCCTCTATCAGAATATACTCCACCTTTATTATGTGAATATATAATTTATGATTTTATGATTAATAAATATATCATACCATTCAATGTAGTTATTTTTCTTTCATATATTTAATTTAAAAATAATCACTTCCCCCACCAATTTATGATTCATATAAATATTTCCTACATTTTTAAATTTAAAAAGGCATAAGATATCTCCATATTAATGTGCTTGATGATGCTCCCCATTCACTTATTTGAGGCATCAATAAATATAAAAAACACTTCATAATAGCTGAGTTGTGTGATCATAGGTTACCAAAAAAGCCTTCCTTTTAGTTCCATGAAAATTTACTATCATTCATCTGTCCAATGGAACTTTTATCCCATATATATGATCCGGGATAGTGGATTTTATATATGTGACAATGAAATCTAAATGCATTGATTTTATCAAATCAACCTAAGAAAACAATGAATCTCAATTAATTTTTTTGGACATTCCCATTTCATAATAACATCATTCATTGAAAGAAACACTAATATATCTTTTAATAAGACTAGAAGAATTAAGAATTAAAAATTATATAGAAATAATTAATTCATAATAAAAATGGAATATAACTTCTAGTTCCTCATAGTCTTGAACAAAATCCTCAATTTATCTTCATTGTCTTACTTGGACAAATAATATAGATGAATATAATCTATATAGACAACCACAAGACAATATAGGTAATATAAAAATCCACTATTCATTAAACAAATGAATAAAATAGATCCATTGATTGGTAAAATTGGAATCACTATAAATTCATAATGTCCATGAATCATATAGAAGGTTGTCTTAGGGGTATATCAAACTAATTGACATTTAAATGTTGTTACCCAGATTGATTATCTTTATTGAAATAATATAAAACTCCACCTAATTGATTAAATAGATATTTGATATTGGGTATATGATACTTTTTATTTATATAGATCATACTAATTTACTATTAATCAATGAAAACACACAATGACCCATATTTATTCATAATAAACAGAACATGTTCACCCAATGTTGATGCACTATGGAGTAAGAATTCCTTATCAATATTATCATTAAGTAATTTTTTAATTCTTATAAATCAATAATGTCCTTTCAATTTGGAGTCTTTTAAATAATTGTAACAATGGTAATAATATATATTAGAAACGTAAAATCATCATTTGTGGGATTAATTTTTCCTCTTCAAGAAATGCTTAAAAAAATTCCCAAAAATAAGAATATATTAAATATTGGGTTTCTCCACAGCCATTCAAGATAAACATATCTCACAAATAGGTAGTATTAATTATTCAATATAATTACATTACACTAATATTTTGGGTTAATCCTCGCACTGATGTATATTCATTAGATGACTTTAAATATAAAATTTGAGTTCGATTTATTAAAAATTGAAACTGGTTCTATATAAAGAGTGAAAATAAATTTCCATAAGAACACAAAATTCATCTAAATATAGAGTATCATGATTTAAAATAAATGAATTTTTATCATATTTATATAATAAATAAGATATAATCAGTTGATAAAATCATGATTCCATTATAAGTCCTTATGACTAACTGAACATATAATCAATGTGGTGGTGATATGATACCCTAATAAAATTTATTAGAAATAAAAATGTGAGTAAAAAAATAATAAAATATTCAATTTTCACTTCTAGAGTGGATGATATGTTTTCATTTCACCCAATCATTCTCATGGTCCTATTTATTTGTTGGGATCACATGATATTTTCCGTTTTCTATTAACATAAGATATTTTTCATGTAGAGTGTCATCATTAGACATCATATTTATGCAATGATTAGTGTGATTTTAATACACCTTAGAATTATAAAATTGGAGTGTGTGTGTGTCACATTCAATTGATCATTTTATACATTCATTTTATTAATTGGCATGTTCACGTTACATCATCATTTTTTAATCGATAGATTTATTTTCCACACAAAAAAATATGGGAATCTTTAAGGAAATTATCCCCATGTTTCGTTCCTCACTTTTTCATGAAATTGGATTATTATTCTTTCCCCTATTGATTTTATTAATAAATTTTCATCAAAATCTCATATTTATATGGTATTATCAAAAACCCTGAGAGTAATGAGAGTCTGTAATATTCATTTCATTCTAGAGAGATTAGAAAAATAAATCTCCACAAATATAATTTTTTAAATGAAAATGAATTGTTGAGGATTTTTTATAAACCAATGAAGAATAAGAAAACTATTTTTTCATTGTATATTATAAGACATAAATAATTCCTATCACGAACCAGCTCAGGTACTCTGGTAACCCGATAATCGATCCGACCCTGACATTTCACGAAGGGAATTCCAGATCCCCATGGGTGGGTGACTAGCACTTGGAATCCCACAACATGAAAGTGGGAATGATTGTGCTGCTAAAAATGTAGTGGAAAAGTAACAAGACAGTATGTATAACAAAAATAAACTACACTGGAAGTAACGTAGCATAAAACCAAGAGGCATAAAAGCCCAAAGTACTACAACAAAAGTACTGAAAATGGGACGACATCCCCAAGGTCCCTAAGGGCATACCTCACCAAGACCAAAACTCAAAAATTGGATCCACCACCAAGAGATCGCATCCCTTAGCTCGATCCTGGAAGAAGAAAGCCTACAATCACCCAAAGGACAAATTAGGTTGTGAGCCTAAGCCCAGTTGGATACCACCAATGATTCCATAACAGATGCCAAATATAGATTATCCAATGAAAAGATTTAAATTCACAAATAAACATGTTTGGAAATTCAAAAGAATATTTTTAACAAAACATGCTTTACATTTTCAAATGATGGAAATAAATATTTTATGTAATAATTTTACAAATGATGGAATATTTTCTAAAACTTCAGATTAAATAAAAGAATTATATAAAACTGTTCATATAAATTCAGCAGCCATGTAAATTAGTTCATAAGAATTGGCATCCATTTATATCCCAAATATAAATAAACAAGCGAGAAACATGGTCATCTACCAAAAGGTACAATAGTATTAAGAAGTTATAGGATTCTGTACTCTCTATGTGAACTCAGCCAAATATGTATACACACATCCCTATGACACTGGCCAAAGGAGACTCGTCACCAACCCGTCAGGGATATGAGCCGCCACAAGTATGTTTTAGAAAGATTTTGCAGCATAGAGTGTATCCAAATAACTCACTAACTACCTAAGGATTTCTTGCGCTCTTACATGATTGGTGTACTATTTTAAGAATTATTAAAAATTCGATCATTCCCATTCTTCCATTTCAAATGTTCCATGTTCATTCTTTTTAAAACCAAAATTGGTTTTATTCAAAAACACGCCTTTTTCAGAAGATAAAACCAATGGGTTTCAATCAAGCCATTTTAAGCCATTTTCACCAGTTTGAAATCCAATAAAAACTAATTCCATCATCACAGAATTTATTTCTGCAGTTAAATTCAAAAATTTATATGAAATCATTTCCATTAAATCAAAATTTTAAATTAAACAATTTAAATCAGACAATTTCCATAAACACAACCAATTCAATGGAATTGGGGGTTGTCTAAATTTTCATGCCAAAATCATTTCAAACCCCTCGATTCACTGGAATCAACTTTTTATCAATTTAATTGAAAGAAATTTTGAGAAATTGAATTTAAATCAACAATTGAAATAAATCAAGAAATACAAGGATGATCAATTTGGAAATTCAGGATGAAACAACCTACCTTGATTTATTGATGGGTGTTAGCCCAACAAGAAACCCCAAAAAACTGAGCAGCAGAATTTATTCTATCAAGTTCTAGATCTAAATAAATAAAACCAATAAAATAAGATCAATGGCCTCAAGATCTTGTAAAACTATATTTAGATCCACAATCCAATATCTATATCTCAACTCATATGTTTAAATCTATGAACAATGGTGGAAATATCCAATGAAATGATCAAGTAAGGATAGAGGAAAGAACGGGAGAAGTAACAGGTTGAAATCCACTTACCAGGAGGAGAGAAAATCCTCAATATGAGCCTTCAATATCGAAGGAAGAAGTTCGGATCACCTTGGAATCTCTTTGGGAGGCTTTAGAAACACCTATAATGTTTCAAGCCCAATACAAGGTCAGAAATATGGATGTCCTGGGGGATTAGGTGGTTTTAATAAGACTTTTTGGAATTAAGAAACCACGTGCATTGTTACCTGGTCATAGGCGCACGGTCAAGAAAACCGTGCACCAACCTTGCGGAACCCACTGTCAAGGTTTGTAAGGTTGGCATGCTTTGGTCACACAGTCTGTCAAACTGTGCACAAGCTGTGTGGACCTCTCTATCCAGTTCTACAAGGTTAGCATGGTTTGGTCGCATGGTATGTCAAACCATGCGCAAACCGTGCACAATTCACCGCCCATTACTTTTCCTTAAAAGTTCTCCAAAACGCACCCCATGTCACTAATCCAAAACAGAGATACTTAGAAACATCAAATGTACCTGAAATAGTAACATTATGTTACAACCTCCCCACCATAAGATATATCTATCCCTAGAAAGCCTATGAAGAATCCTCTACATCAAAAATATGAGGCCACTACTCTTTCATTATTGCCTCTCATTCCAACGACTCATAAGAATCAGATCCCTACTACCATAGTACACAGACCAGTGGTATAGTTCTCCCACGAAGTACCTTGGTCTCAGAATCAACAATCCTGACTGGTCGTTCCGTCATAGATAAATCTGGTTCAATCTCAGGATAACTCCAGATCAAAACATGAGATAGATCAGAGAGATAATTTCATAGCTGTGATACATGGAACACGTTATGTATTGATGTTAGCTATGGTGGTTGAGCTAGATGGTAAGAAACTTTCCCTATAGGACTGAAAACCATGAAAGGTCCCACAAAATGAAGAGCAAGCTTCCCTTGACTCCCAAGCCGTCGATGGCCTAATCGAGGTGAAACATTCAAGAAAACCGGGTCACCATCTGAGAACTCTAAAGGTCTATGGTGACCATCAACATAAGACGTGTACCGACTCTATGCTATCAACATTCTCTGACTAATCAACTAGATCATAGTTGTCGTGTCATTGACCAAACTCGGTCCAACCATAGAACATTCAGAAGTCTACAACAAACATAAAGGATATTTACATGGAAGGCCATAAAATGCCTCAAATAATCCATTTTTATCACATACTGATAACTGTTGTTATAAGAAAACTCAACTATCCCCAAATGATCATCCGAAAACCCACCAATGTCGAGAACACATACGTGGAGCATTTCCTCAAGGATCTGAAGAGCTCTCTCTATATAGCCATCTGACTATGGATGGTAGGCCATGCTCAAATGGACTTGAGATCCATGTTCCTCCTGAATGCCTCTACAAAATAGAGAAGTAAACTGGGGATCCCTATCAGAGACTATAGCCGATGAAAATCCATGCAAACATATAATTTCATTCACATAGATATTTCACAACTGCTCTACATTGGTTGTATCTCGAATAGGTATAATGTGAACCAACTTGGTCATCCTATCGATCACAACCCATATCTTGTTCTTCATCATCTGGGTTTGAGGTAACCCAAACACAAAGTCCATTGTGATTTCATCCCACTTCCATGTAGGGACTAGAAGTGGTTTAAGAAAACCCAAAGGTTTCTGGTGTTTGGATTTCACCTGCTGGCATGTAAAGCAATGAGATATAAACTCAGAAATATCTCGTCTCATACCTAGACACCATAACTGTCGTCACATGTCATATAAAATCTTCTTGGTTCCATGTTGTAAAACCCACTGAGAGTTATGGAAACCCCCCATCACATCCTTCCTTGCCGATAACAACACAATGTAATAGTTTCGATAACACAGAACACCCTCTTTGGAGAACGTCCATTGGGTATCGGTCTCCTGACCATAAATAGAGTCTCTAATCCTATGGAACTCGTCATCCAGTTTTTTTTCCCTGAAGAATTAACTCAAGAAGAGTAGATGTCAATAAGACATTAGCTAAAGAAACTTCATTCCCCAACCACTGAAATCCAAAATGCAACTGAACATAAAGATCCATCAAACTTTTCTCTTTTGAAGATTCTTTCACAGCCGGTGATGGTTGTTTCCAACTTAACTCATCTTCAACTACATTCCCTTTATCTAGGGTATAGTCGATGTCAAGGTCGAATGATTTTAGGTACCCCACCCAACGCCTTTTGTGGAGATTCAAATATTTTTGAGAGTAGATATGACTCATTCTCTTGTGGTCTGAATACATAGTAAACCCTTATCCAAAACGGTAATGTCTCCAACACTTATGTGTTCGAATTAAATCTGAAAGTTCAAGATCTTGGGTATGATAATTTTTCTCATGAGGCTTAAGCTGATGAGATCCATAGGTAACAACATGATTACCATTCATAATGACACATCCCAAATCTGAACCTGATGCATCACAGAAGACCATGTAACCAATCCCATCCTCCGGAAGTGTTAACACTGTCACAGTAGTCAAAAGATGTTTTAGCTCAACAAAAGAACTCTTACATTTATCATCCAGGAAAATATCAATCCCTTTCAAGTAAGAGTAGTCATTGGAGAAGATAACTTTGATAAGCCTTTAACAAATCGACAATAATATCCTACTAATCCCATGAAGCTCCAAATCTCAAAAACATTTCACGGATGGTCCTAAGACATAACATCCTTCACCTTCTCAGGATCAACTGATATACCATGTTCTGACACAACATGTCCCATGAAATTTATATCCCAAATCCAGAAATCTCACTTTGAAAGCATAGCATAATGTCGTTGATTCTTTAGAAGACTCAGAATTGTTCTCAGATGTGGCACATGATCCTCCTCAAACATGGAGTAGACAAGAATTTGATCCACAAATACTACCACAAAAGTATCTATATACTAACGGAAAAACGTGTTCATCAAAACCATGAAAACTATAGGTGCATTTTTTAGGATGAATGGCATAAGACGGTACTTATAATGGCCATACCTACTCCGAAAAGGAGTCTTATGAATGACATATTCTTTTATCCTCAACAGATGGTAACTAGATTGAAGATAAATTTTTGAAAACCACTTTACCTTTTTCAATTGATCAAACAAATCATAAATTTGTGGTAATGGATATTTGTTCATTATCGTAACTCGATTGAGCTTTCGATAATCAACACATAAGAGAAGAGAACCATCAGCCTTCTTGGTGAAGAGAACTGGTGCTGCCCAAGGTGACACACTCGGGCGTATAAATCCTTTCTCAAGAAGATCATCTAACTGAAGATTTAGTTCTTTTAGTTCAGGTGGAGACATTCAGTAATAGTGAATAAAAAATGGTTGAGTACTATGCATTATGTCAATAGAAAAATCAACCTCCCTTACTGGTGGGAAACCAGAGATGTCTGAAGGAAAAACATCAGGAAACTCAGCGATGACTGAAGGTATATCACCACACATTGAATCTCTCTCTAGATCAAATGAAAAGATTGATATCAATTTCCCCAATTCTATATAAGAGGGTCCATCTATGCTTGAACATGGGTCCCACTCTCCTTGAAAAATAAGAGGAACACCACTAGGTGTAGTAAGGTAGACCGTCGAAGATTATAATCGATCAGGGATTTATTGGAAACAAGCCAATCCATCCCAAATATTGCGTCAAAAGATTTCATGTCGAGAACAAAAAAACTCCTATCATGATCAACATCTAATATAGAGAAGACAAAAGTAGGACTACAGAGACACTTCCCTCTCATTGTACCAAGGGGTGTAGTAATATCCATCGCACAAGATAAAATCTCCATAGGTAGATTATGAATATTAACAATATTGGTTGAAATAAATGAGTGAGATGAACCAGTATCAAAAAGGGTTGTCACTAAAGATGATTCTATTGTAATGGTACCTCTCACAGTTACAGGACCTGTATCAGCTACCTCTGGCAACTCTTCCACTGCATGAAGAAGCTTCATTCTAGATGCATGTCGCTGGAAATGTTTTGTACGTGATGCATTTGATTGCCCCATTGTTTATGGAGGTGTTGATAATCCTGTTCCACTACGTGGAGTAGATAAGTGATGGCTGAATATATGTATGTTCCTTAAAAATCTACAAGAGATACAGTTCTTGGGTTCCTCAATGTAAAACCTCTTATAATGTCCTGGCTTTCCACACTGATAGCAAGTCAATGATGCCCCTCCTGGTGCTAATGGAGGACTGGAATAACTCTGTTGTTGAGAAATACCATGAGAAACATCATGCTTCCAATTTCCATTAAAGGAACTGACACTGCCACTAGGAGGGAAAAAAACTTCCTTCAACCCTGAAATTCCTGCCAGGTCCATCTCAACCATCATCGCCCTATCTAGCACATCAGCATAAGTGGGTAGCTTTAGTATGAAAACCTGATAATGGATATCTAATCGATGTCCCAACTCAAATCGTCGAGACTTCAACTTTTCATTAGATACAATATCAGGTTCAAGCTGTACCAATTCAGAAATGCGATTTGAGTACTCATTCATGGTTTTTTTGTCCTTATCAAGCTTGAAAAACTCTACCGCCTTGGCCAACACCATTGATTCTGGATAGAACTGGTTAGTGAAAACAATACTAATGTCTTTCCACTACAAACCCCCATGTTTCCCAGCTGTCACCATCATGTCCCACCATCTCATACTTGTTCCCTCCTGTTATAAGGTGGCACACTTCACCTTGATCAGACTAGGTGTATCCAAGAACCCAAATAGACATTCAATCTTACTCAACTATTCCTCAGCATGTTGAGGGTTAGTGGAGCCTTTGAAAAAGTGTGGTTTCTAGCATAGGAACTCTTGAGAATGATTTCAGAGAATATCACTATGAGGATCAATAGCTGCAGACTGAACATGAACTAGAGGTCGGGCTTGTCCTAGAGCTTGGACAGTGAAAACAATCACCTCAACCAGACTCAGATCCACAATAGTACTCGCTTGCTAAGATTCATTAGAAGCCTCTTTTTGGATCTGATTCCCACGTCTTCTTAGATTCATGATGCTACGCAATATAAAAATACATTATATTGACACTCAAACAATGTAACAAAGAAAACTATTCTTAATACAATGGATAAAAATATTTGGATTCCACTCTATCCAAATCAAAATAGGGAAATACTAGAACTAATCCACATGTAATATTTCCTTAACCAACCCTGGTGACGTAAGGTTCATTGTGGTGAGAGCTGGCCAGGCACTCAATCACAACTACCTCCTATGTCATGAAAAGAACACTCAAATGCATACTGCAATAAAGGCATGATTATCAACCTGCCCTATGATACCATTTTGTCAAGAACTAGCCCGGGTACCCTGGTAACCCGATAACCGATCTGGCCCTGACATAGCCCAAAGGGTGTAACTGAATCCCATTGGTCAGAGACTAGAACCTATCATCACACAACATGAAAGTGGGAATGATTTTTCCACTAAAAATTCAGAAGAAAAGAAACAAGACAAT
Source organism: Viscum album (assembly GCA_963277665.1). NCBI lineage: Eukaryota > Viridiplantae > Streptophyta > Magnoliopsida > Santalales > Viscaceae > Viscum > Viscum album. Next base: position 1,036,987,564 of record OY728123.1, on the reverse strand, counting down.
ATGCATATCAAAATGAAACTCCAGAGGGAGTAACGTACCAGAAAACAAAGAGGCATAAATACCCAAAGTACTACAACCCATGTACTAAAAGTGTTAAAATATCACCAAGGTCCCTAAGGACACAACTCACCAAGACCAAAACTCTATAGCCAGATCCACCTCCAAGAGATCTGTTCCCTTTACTCGATCCTGGAATAAGTATGTATATAGACCCCTCAAGGAAAAAGTAGGGTGTGAGCCTAAGCCTAGTAGGATACCACCAATTATTCCGTAACAGATGCCAAATATATATTATCCAATGAAAATCTTTCAATTTTCAAATAAACATGTTTAGCAATTCAAAAGAATATTTTTAACAAAACATTCTATGCAATTTCAAATGATGTAAATAAATATTTTATGAAATGGTTTTACAAATGATGGAATAATTTCTATAACATTGGCTTAAAAAATACATTAATATAAAACAGTCTATATAAATTCATCAGGAATGTAAAGCAGTTCAAAAGAATTGGCATACATTTATATCTCAAATATAAATAAACAAGTGATGAACATGGTCCTCTTCTTAAAGGTATGATGGTATTAATCAGTTATTGGATTCCACACTCTCTATGTGAACTCAGCAAAATGTGTATACACACGTCCTTCTGACACTGGCCAAAGGAGACTCATCACTATCCCATCGGGGATGTGACGTTCCACAAGTATGTTTTATAATGTTGTCGTATCGTAGAGTGTATCCAAATAAATCACCAACTACCTAAAGCTTGCATGTGGTCTTACAAGATGGGAGAACTAATTTAAGACTGCTTAAAAATAGGATCAATCCCATTCTTCCATTTCCAATGTTCCAATTTCTTTCAATTTAAAACCAGGGAAGGTTTTATTCAAAAACATTCATTTTTCACAGGATAAAACCAATGGGTTTCTATCAAATCATTTTAATCCATTTTCACCAGTTTGAAATCCAATCAAAAATAATTCCACCATGACACAATTTATTTCCACAATTAAATTCAACAATTTAATTCAAATAATTTCCATCAAATACACAATTTAAATTAAACAATTTAAATAATCAAATTTCCTTAAACACAACCAATTCAATGTAATTGGGGGTTTTCCAAATTTTTAGGCAAAAACAATTTAAAATACCTTAATTCACTGGAATCGACTTTTTATCAATTTAATTGAACGAAAATTTGAGACATTGAATTTAAATCAATAATTGAAATAAATAACAAAATACAGGGATGATAAATTTGTAATTTCGGGATGGAACCCCTACATAAATTTATTGAAGGGATTTATCCCAACGAGAAACCCCATAAACATAGCGGCACAATGTCTTCGATCAAGTTCTGGATCTAAATCCTTAAAAAAATTAAGATCAACGACATTAAGATCTTGTAAAACCAGATCTAGATCCATAATCCTAGATCTAGATCTCAGCTAATAGGTTTAAATCCATGGAAAATGGTGGAAATATCCAATGAAAATATCAAGGAGAGATAGAGGAAATAATTGGAGAAGTAACAGTTTGAAATCTACGTACCAGGAGGAGAGAGGATCCTCAATCTGAGCCTTCGATCTCCAAGGAAGAAGCTCGGATCACCTTGTATTCTCTTTGGGAGGCTTTGGTAACACCTAGAATGTTTCAATACCGAGACAAAGTCGGAAATATAGATGTCCGGGTGGGGGGTTCATGTTGTTTTAAGAAGAATTTTTGGAATTAAAAAATTGCGCGGACAATTACCTGGATAGAGGCGCTTGGTCAGGAAAATTATGCACCAGCCGTGCGGAACACACTGTCTAGGTTTGCATGGTTGGCATGGTCTGGTCGCACGGTCTGTCAAACCGCACGCAAACCATACAGACCTCTCTATCCAGTTCTACATGGTTGGAATGATTTGGTCGCACGGTATTTCAAACCGTGCGCAAACTGTGCACAACTCACTACCCTAAATTTTTCTTTAAACGTTCACCCAAACGCAACCCAAGTCACTATTCCAAAACAGAGATACTAAGAAACATCAAAAGAACCTGAATATGTAATGTGATGTTACAATTCATTACATGTTCTGTGATACATTACTCATATATAGTAGTTGATTCACAATCCCTCTTTATTAGTTCAATAAATAAGAAATATATTTAAGTGAAAATATTTAATTGAAAATAATTATACAAAAATATATTTTAAAACACTTCCCATTCTTATGATTCAATTTCATCCCCTTCCTCGTATTATTGATAAGATTATACCACTAACCAAATTTACCATCCAAATGATACCTAAAAAAATAACCTTCTCATAGTCTATAAACTAAATAGTAAAGAATACATTTTCTATATAATTAATCCATTTCATAGAAACAAGTTGATTAGATGAACCATTTAAAGAAGTAATATCTTTCAACATAAATTATTCAACGTCGACTTATACCTTACATTATCCAATTTTATGTTTTATGTGGTTCATTTTATAGTTCATATCTTGAGAGAGTTTGGTTAGTATAATATCATGATTTCATATACAAACTACCACTTCATTTCAATATTTTGAGGTTGGTCATTTCATTATCTATCACATTAATTGTTCACTTGATTCTTCTAGATTGAAGCTATTTTCTAAAACCAAAAGTATTTTGGATTCAAAAATATATAATAATATCGGTTATAAATCATATAAAAAATGAAATAATTCCTGATATTTCATAAATTACGACTCAATCTTATCAGCATATGACACATGTAAGTTAACCATATATCACTATCAGTTCTTTAGATGTTTTCTAATGTTATATCCCAATATTCATTATAAAATATTCTATAAAAATAACTAAACCATAATCAAATCCACACCGAGGTGATCCAATCATTCAAAAAATAAATATTATATAGTTTTAGATAAGTATTTAATATATATCATAATAAAACATTCCCCAAAACCATAAAGGATTCCTTTCATTATTGACTAGATAAATAATAATATTATTCAATGAAATGTCTTCAACATCCCCCACAAAATTCTACTCACCTAGTACCACTAATATACATACACTATTTAAATCCAATTTTCATCACTGGTGGAAACTAAAACATAAGAAATGGGGACTTATATTCATATTAGGGGTAAACATAGGGGAATTCAATCAATGATAAAAAATGAATTTAATATAAGTAGAAGGGTATGTGGACTTGATCATAACTTATTAAAGTCATACTAAATCAGAAAAAGATCATTAATGATGATTCATGGAATAATTAATTTTCATAATGAATTAATATTTCTATTTGTTGTCTATTCATCATTATTAAATCATTAATCATGAGAACATATAATAATAATACAACATGTGTTTTGGGAATACACATATGTATTGAAAATTATTTCCTTATTCAAAGATCAATACAATTACTATCAAAGCAGATAGAGTCCCTCATAGATCTAGGTTTATTCGCCATCAAATTTGATATATTACCTTGATATATCAATATCTACCCAATTCATTTGAGGGATATATTATATTCCTCCCACTCACCTGATAATGAAAACCAGACATATTTTTTCCGCAATAGCATAATATCATTCATCATATCGTCATATATTATCCCATGGAAAACAAATGGATTTCTTAAAACTCTCACTGTCACATAATCATAAACAATAATGAGAATCTAAGTGAACTGCATTATAAAAAACATTCATTAACTCATCATGGATTAATTAACATGTGTGAAAAAATAGGTTTCAGGAAATCATCCCAAGAACATCATTATTAAAATTCATCTTGAAATGTGTTTGGTATCATAACATAATATCCCTTATATAGAATAATAAAAATCATATTTTGTTTCCATAGATGAAAAATACCTTTAAATGAATATTCTAACCATTGTCTTTAAAAAATATCATTTTTTATAACATTTAAACTAAAAAATCATAGAATATTAATAATTTTCATTGATGATAATAACCAAATACAATTCATAAAAACGATTCAAATAAATTAATTTTCATGGATGTGGAAAAATATTGTCATATAATATATGTTAAAAGAGAATATTATTTTCATACTTTCGTAAAAAGGGAAAATAAATTTTTTGGAAAACATTGAAAAAAGAATCAATTTTCATTTTGAATAAACACAAATTTTTTAAAACTAACCATTTAAAAGATTAATTAATATTTTAGAAACATCAATAAAAAATATTCCAATGCATGGAAGTGCTGGAAAGAAATTCAAAACCCAATATAGAAGACATAATGGAATATTTTCATTAAAAAATTCATGTTCATTTTAAGTACCAATGAGAATAAAATGACACTAATAATTGAAAATTACATAAATAACCATATCTGAATAAAGTATATTGGGATGAAAATAAATTTGAAATGCAATTTCTGTCAATGAATATTTAATATATGCAATTCAAAATGTAAAAAGATTATAACAAAAACCCTTACCTAAAGTCCTATATTTATTCAAATCAATTCAGAAATAATATATAATAAATATATATTTAATAAAAAACAATTGTACTATCATCTTCAATAATAACATAATATAAATAATTCCTTTAAATTTTTTATTAGATTCTTATTAATTATAATTTATTAAAAGGATCATTCTAATGAAATATATTCTGTTATCGAGGCTTGATTAGGTATGGAAATATAATTCATTTCACTTCTTAAATGGTTCCATCATCTCTATAATAATAATAATTTCCGAATTATCTTATTTTTTAATTATATACACTTTTATAACGATAGAGATAAAATTATGAATAATAATTACTTACAGTAATTCATGGAGATGATAGTCTTTATGTGTGCACGAGTGATGTTTATAATTTTTTAAAGTTAAAAAAATAAACATAAGTTATAATTCAATATTTAAAAATCATAATTATATTATATATATGATATATATTCCTTAAATATATATGTATGACTAGCCATGAAAAATGTAAATGATTAAAAAATCGCATTGCCTCATGGAGGTTGTAGTCCATATGCATGTAAAAGCAATGTTATCATTTTCCAATGTGTTAGAAGGGGTTATAAAAAGGATAGAAAATTTACATAAAAACAAATATGTATAGAAAATATAATTATTACATCATTTCAAGATCATTATTGATCATTTCTATAATTTTTTAGATGAAAGAATTATAAAAAAGATTTGTAAGATTATAAACATATTCTTCACGAATCATCCTTTGAAACGAACATTAAGGATTCTTAGTAGGGTATTTTTGGATGAAACAAAACTCACGAACCTCGATAACGATGTTGGGATAGTATTTGGGTAGAAACTTTTCAAGCTAAAAATATCACATATAGTGGATTTTCAGAGTATGAGGTTCCTTTTATATTTGAGGTGGGTGGTAAACTTCTAAATAAAATAAAATAAATATTCTTATATGATATATGTCTCAGTTACGTCATGTGGTAGCAAAATGATATATATTAAAATATAAGAAGGATAAGATAAAAATACCCTCAAACAAATATCATATAATCTCTTCTGTGATATTATAATCATTAAATTCTATGATAGAAGCTCTTTTAACTATTTTAAACCTTACCATGGAAATAATATTTTTATCTTTGTAACTAGTTATTATTTTGAAACAAAATTAGACAATATTAATTAATAGTAATTATAATTACTAAAATCATGGAATCAATTTTATGTGAATAATTTCTAATAATTGGTCTAAATTAAATTTTATATCAATTTAAAAAATACTGAAAACCGTTATAGATAAATTGTATTTTTATGCATAAAAATTAATTTATTCTCATTCAGTTTCTAGTGATATGAATTACATGAATTTAAATATGTTATATTGAATAATGTATTTATAAAATTCATTAAAATAATTCCAAAATAATGACTTATTCTTTTTATTAATATAAAAATATATTTATCTCAATTATAAAGTTTACTTAAAAATACATGTTTTTACATTCATATGATTTTATCATTACTTCCATCCAATTTATAATAATTTTTTGGAATAATTAATAAATTTATTTTCATCAATTCCATTACATTTATTCGAAATCATTATTTTATAATGATTAATAGGAATAAAATACTCAGAGAAAATTTTATCATTTAATAGAAAATGATATTACTTTTCACATTTAAATTTTTTAATTTATCTACTAGGCACCCATTATTAATTTTACATAATATATATATATATATATATATTATTTAGTTATTCATATTCATACTTTATAAACCAAAAAATATGTCATAACAATCTCTTTTGAAAATTGTGTTTTGTTGTTCATTTAATCTAGGTTTTTCATGTAATGAAATCAATCAATTAAATAATTTTTTTTAATGTTCAATACCACTTAAAATATTGGGGTCACTGAATGTAAATTAAAATTTATATTGTTTATAATGAATTATTCATTGTTAAATAAATAAATAAATGGGTTCTTACAAAGATTTATCTTTCTTAAATTTGTAGCTTCTTTTTAGTTTCTAGTTTTATGGAATTCAGTGAAATATTACATAACAATGTGAATATTTGAACATATAGTCCAATTTTTTCTACATGACATGTTATTTATAAAGACCAACAAGGTTAATTCATGGAAAATCCCATGTTTTCATATTTGAAATTATTAACATTTCGTATCATCCTTATACCCTATGAAAAGTCATTATATTTGATAAAAAGATTAAAAATATAAAGAATGGTATATAAAAATAAATGAATCATGTTCGTCATTCTAAAACATAAAAACCCATCAACCTGTTTTTTTTTTCTTCTAAATAAAACATGATCTCATAAATAAAATATGAAAACATATAAACACAAATAATTTCTCAAATAAATAATTTGAAAACCAATTATTATTTTTTAAAAAACTCATGAAGGGTTCTTCATACATGTGTGATCTCATTAAATAATTTTAAAACCTATCACTTTTAAAAAGACATAAATATTATGTGCCCCGTGATATATATATATTTACATAAACATTATTTTTCAATAATAGTATATATTTCCTTGAAAAACATGAATACTCATGAGTACCTTTCCTTGAGAAACCGTTCTTTTTTATTTAATAATATTATTAAAATTCCTTATAAATATAATCTCATTTGCATTCCAATTAAAAAATATCTTTATCAAAATTTCAAGGGGATCATGTAGGTACCTTGTGACATTATCCTTGAATTCACCCTTATAGAAAAACATACTATAGAATCACTAAACAATATAATTTCCAAATCACTTATATGTAATATGTCACTGGTACACTCCACCAATTTACCTAAAGAATTATAGATTAATAGTGAGCTCACATGTCATCAATGCTATATCATCCCCACCCATCATTCGTATAAAATATTTAATATCCATAGAAAGAATAAAACATTATTAGTGGATGTGTTTACTATAATAACATTTTAATTTGATTCATGAACATTGAAATAATACATTCAAATATCTCATATAATTTTGACAAAATTTCCATTTCACTAGAATAGCCTTTTTAAACAGAAAATTTAAATCATATTGAGGAAAATATTTTATTTTGAAACTTCCATGGATTATTAGAAAGGAAGAATCAATGAAAATAATGATATAAATTGTGGTAAAATATATTAATTCAAAAATCCTTAAAACAATGATTATGTTTACACTCTAGTAAAGAAATTCATAAACAACTTATATAAGAAACATTTAATAGATTAATTATTAATACAATAAAAAATTTCTAATGTGGTTAAAAATTAATTTTAATAATATTTATTACATAATTAAACAAATTATTTTAAATAAAATTGGATCATTAATGTGGATTAGAATTATTTTAATGGAATACAAAGAAAAATAAAATATAAATCATTTTCCTTATGTTCTGTCTCGATTCATACATTCTCAAAATCCTGTGAAATAAAATTATATAACATTAATATATATATAATATCAATTTAATTGTTCATTTAATTATTTTTAAACATTTGTATTAATTTATTATATTGATTTTTTTAACTTGAATTTTTATATTTATTATTAAATTTTACTAATTGTTTGTTTTATAACCACCAAACATCATCAGTGTGTTGATAGTGGTCAAAGGGGTTATTGGTCCTTATCTATAGGATAATAAAAGTGTTATAGTTATAATATATATACATTAAATACAATTTTAAAACCAATAATATAATGTTATCAGTAAAGAATAAATATTTGGTATCATGGAGATAGTAGTCCATACGTATACATGAATGAAATTTTCATTTTTCTAATGGGTGGAAAATGATTCACATCGATTGATTGAGTTGGTATTCAACAAGTAAAAATAGGTTTTGTTATTAATTAAATATGTATGGACACATTAAAAAGGTAAGTAATAGATTTTTATTATATAAACTTAATAATTTCATAAAATAAGATATATTCACTAATTTTATCTTTATAACCATCCATACGAGCTAGTGATGGAAAATTAAAAAGTCAACTTCATGGATTTTATAGTGAACACATACAAAAAATAATTATTTTCACTAACCATATGATGGATAAGAGATAAAAAATTATTTTTTACTAAATATATTATGATTTTATTATACATAAGTTGAACATATCATTATGTTATATATGTTGGAATATAATTTAAGGAGATAAATGGATTAGTAGACTTGAAATCAGTCGGTTATGACTTATACTATATCCTTGAATATCTATATTTATCGTCCAATATTAAGATTCATGGATTGTTTATTTACGAATATTAGGACCACTATGTAATATTTATAGATATTGAGGAGCATTTAGGGTATTTCTTGTCTGATATATATTGTTTGAAATATATGAGGAAGGTTGGAGTGGAGTCATAGTTTACATAGTGAAGGGAATGGAACCATTGTAATCTTTATAAAATTTTAAATATAATTGTGCCAACCGATGTAAATAAAGAATATGAAATTTTCATATTTATTAATATTTTGAATAAAATATTAGTTTTACATTAAATTGGATTCAATTCCTAATAGCATCCTCAACACGCAACAACAAGTTTCTTTGAAAACATACGTTACAAACAACGTTGAGTTATACTGAAAATTATAAATATAATATTATTATATTAAATGGTAGTTAACGACTAGACTTTGTACTAGTGGGAATAAATAGGACTAAATACAGTATGATTATATATGTTTTCTAATTATTTTACATTTATCCAATAAATTATAGAGGCTTAAAATGTGAATGAAACCAATTTTAAGCCTAAACACTATAATAATTTTTAAAAGGACGATTTTTCTCCCTTTGATGGATAACCATTATTAAATCTATTTTTGGAAACAGTTATTTTTTATATTTCAAAAAATAATATTCTTCTTTAGAATCGGGAGCTCAATACTTTATATGGATGATATTTTGGCATTTTTCTGATAATGTTCATTTTTTTAATTAATAGTGAAAATACTACATTTTATTTAAAATCTTCTTTTTAATCTAATTTATTTTTATGGTTATACTTTATATTTAAACTATTATAATTTTTAATTAGATTATATATTCAACATTAAATCCAATGTTGGTCATTGGATATAATTTCACTTATAAATTAAACATAAAAGAGGCTCAATCTTTTGATAATATTAATTTCTTAAAAACACACTTTTGGTATACAACATGAAGTAATTTTAAATTAAATTACGAAACCTATGTTCTTTTAATATAGAATTTTTTTTTCCATATTTGGAATTAGGAGGTCCAAATTATGTAAATAGAAAACTTTTATTTTTAGAAATTATGAATATTTACTTCTGTAAATATTTTATTTACCATGGTTAAAGGGTAAATCTGGAAAATAATGGTAAAAAATAATGTCTTAATAATATTAAAGTACTCTTAATCTTGTCCTAACCCTATTGGATGAGATATTTCCGACTAAGGGGATCCTTGGGATTATTTTGGGACCCCATGCAGCCACATATCAGTTATAATGACACATTATATTAATTAATTTAATGTAAAGACCAAAATGACATATACGTATATATTTTAGTAAATCAATTTTTTACATGGGTTATATAAATTATATATTCAAAAATAAAAATAAATTTTAAAGGTACAAATATTTCCTACATCATGGTATTTTATATGTAATTTTTACACATCAAATAAATAAATTTATTTATCACACAATGATGATGCAACGATTACCTTATCAATGAATGAATTAAACAAATGAGATTATAAAATGTAAACAAATATCCAAATACTATCCAATTATTATAGGATGATTGTATTTCTACTTATATTCACCTTATCTTTTAATAAAACAAGTTTTGTCACTTTTGAAAAGAAAACACATTTTACAATAAAATAATTATTTCAAACAGTCTTAAAGAGCCCCTCCTCCCCCTTATAAATAGCCATCAACTCTAACCCATTACTCACAACTCTATATACCATTGTCTTATACAATGTCTAGACAAATAATCTCCCAATGTCCCTATATTCCTCTAATAATCCTTAAAATTGACATAAGGCACTTCAAGAAATCCTTTTGGTTCAAACTAAACGGATTTACTCGATTTAAAGGTAATATCTCCTCTCAAATTCTTTTAATTTATGTTCATTGTTCAACCCCCTAAACTCTCTTTATTCCATTATTTTATAAAAAAATTATCCTCAATATATATCAATATTTTTATGATAATTATTCGGACTACACTTACAAAAACCTCCATCTAATGGATTTTGAACATAATGTTTCGGTGGATAACGAACCATTGCCTCACGAAAGGATGATTATTCAAATATCTCCTACCACAGCATATGGTGGACATTATGATTGAACTATAATTATATATTATATTTATGATATTTATTTTATCTCAATTCTTCTTTATTTATAAATTACATCATACCATAATGCTTTCCATAACGCGTAAATATGATAATTTCATTTGAGGAAGTGCCGACTAACGTCCCTTCAATGTGATATTACTCGTTCATTCTATACATGGAAAATATAAAGGATGGAATTTATTAAATAATGTAACATATATAACATATAAATTATAATGTATTTATAATATAACTATTTATCATTTAGTTATCATTCCATTAAAAATGAAATAGAAATGAAAGTAGTGTTCATGCATACAAACTCTTTACCGTCTCCAAGAACGATGCATTTCATTTCTTATGTCAAAATGTTATGGTCTATTAAAAATACATATATACATGATATACATGATATATATGATATCTAAATCATGAATACCATTTTGGAGATAATTTTCATTTGACTACATGGATAATTTGTTATTATAAGAAGTTCGTTTTTTACTCAAGTTCCGAACAAATACAAAATTTCTGATATGAAATCAAATAATTAACTAAATTGAATTAGCAAGGTAATAAGTGATATAAAATTAATAATAAAATTTAAAATTGTTTTTAATCAAATATAAATTAACTTAAGTTTATTATTCAGGATTAACAAGGAACAAACGAGTCATGTCGGACACAAGGTAAGGGGTTTTGATCTCACTTTTTATTCCCATGATATTCATGGTTTTTTTCCACTATTTCATTTTTGTGGTGTATGTACTTCCCTTACATGTATTATTTTTGTAATATTAATTAATTTATTGTTATTTAAATATTCATTTTAGGATCCACCATTCATGGGGTATATGTTTCTTATGTTACCAAATCTGTAAGGGAGGCTTTAACCATACACTTTTAGTCAAAAAGGTGTTTTTTCATGTCTTTTAATTTCATTTTTATTATGTTGGGATATGTCATTATATATCATTATTTCTGAAAATCATGTCCATGTTATTAGAGACCCTTTTCTATCTCATCGATTTATTTTCTGAATTTTAAATCGATGTTGTTCGGCTGTCAAATTTCTATAAGATAACTTCATAACCCCATTTCAATTTTTGGGTTAAGCTAATAATTAATGATTATGTCATTCTATGAAAATGTGTGAATGAAATATGATGTTTTTACACTTAATATCCACTTATATAGTGTGTATTATTATTTTTCACACATAACTAAGTCATTTATATTTCCTTAATCTAATGAAATGATCTTACCAAGGGACTTTTTCTGAATTTACATTCTATTCATAATTATTTATTTCTATACACCAATTCACTTTTATATGGTTTATATATTGACCTTTTAAATATTATATCATTAATATACTTATTATCACTATATTATATTCTTTGTTTAATGTTATTCTTCAATTAGTTTTATTCATTTATTTTATCAAGTGTTAAGGAACTCTTTAACTATGACATTGTTTTAATTTTTTTAATGATTTGATATTGTAAATAATTATCATTAATTTCCATTTTTTAAAAATGGTTTTATGGATTTATTTATATAGACATGACTGTTTTGAAATGATTTTTTTTTTAAAATCTTTATTGTGGTTTGGGAAAGATTGATTTAAAAATCTCTTTATTAAATTATTTAAATGGGTTTAAAAATGGTTTGATAAAACATTGATTATGTCAATATCATTAAATGACATATAGTGATTTCAATGCGGAAATTTTAACTTTACATTATTCTTGTTTTATGTGTTATGAATATGTTATGGTTATTTTGCATTGTTTACGTATAAGGGTGGTTTCATGATAAACCTAGGGAGGGTGATCCTGAGATAGCTCACCAATGCATTGGGTATTGTGATGAAGGTAATCGTTAATGTTTCTCCAAAGAGATTTACAGAATATATTCTGATGGGTATTCCAAAATAAATCCCTATGTAGTTGTGATAGGTATAATGTAGGTCTGCTATAGATGCCAAGAGTTACCTTTATGATTTATGATTTCAATGTGTTATTCGTAAATCTTATGATTTCATGAGGTATATTGTAGAGCTTATGTTTTGTATATATAGATGTTTTAATTTTTTCATTCGTTATTTTATAACACTTACTGAGATTTTTATACTCATCACAAGTTTTGATATATTTTTAATAGGACTTATAGATGAATAGGGTCAAGGATGAGATCTTGTAAAAGTCATGCTGTCTAAAACATGGATCTAGACATGTTTCAATTTTTAAGAGTTTTTTAAATTTTTTATGAAAAAAAGGAAATAGAATTGAAGTGTCTAATATTAATTTTTTAATTTTAATTTAATACTTATGGCCTAATTCTCTAAAACTATAAATCTAAAATGATCCTCATGTGAATTCATGACTTAACTCAACATTATGTAATGTTTTAGGCTGGGGCCATATAATAATAAATTTATTATACATGGTCAGGTGGATCAATTAATAACCTATTTTAATGATATGGTGATAATTTTCAAAATACCTTCATCCAATAAGAATTAAGATATGGTTTTTTTGGCCATATATCATATATTTTACTTTAATTAATATTATTTATCCTTTATTATAGAGACACATTTTTACAATCATTACTATTTATAATGAGAAAAAATATAATTATAATAATTAAAAAATTTGAACCTATTTATTCTAAATAATAAATCCATTAATAATGATTTAATTTTTATAATTTAAAAAATTACTATTAATATAACATAGATATATACAATATTTATTTTTTAATTTTTTTAAAGCATAAAATTGAACATATACCAAAATGAAATTAATATTGAATGATATATAAATATTAATATTATATATAAAAAAATGGATCCTATGTTAATTTAAATTCATATCAAATAAGAAATAGTAATTTGAAATTTCTTAAATAAAATAAATGAAATTTTTGTTTTGTAAAAATCAGGTCTTTCACAAATACATTAAATATAATATTTAAAAAACCCCAGAAAATAACCCTAAAATATGTACGATATTTTTATTTGAAAAAATAAATATATTTTTTCAAACATAATTAATAATATTTTTATACATCAATTACAATATCCATGATCATAATGAAATATAAACAATATTTGACTAAAATGTTTTTATGATGGAAAAAATGAATTAATTATCCTTACTTTTCTAATAATAATTTAAAGTAATTTTTAATTATCCCAATTGGATATTTTTTATAATTAATTCATTATTATATTTTATAAATAATAATTATTTTAAAATAATAAGATAAAAATACATTGATCACATAAAGTAGTTATATAAAAAATTTATCTTTTTCTGTTGAAATATATTACCTTCGTTTCCAACAAATTTATAATTAATGTACGAGTGATTGTTAATTTTATAATGGATAAACTTCGTAAATATATTTCAAAATATGTATTATCAAATTTATACCTTCCAAAACCATTACTAGTTATTAATAGTCATATTTAAATAATAATATTTCATTATTTAGTTATTACTGATGTTATGAATAACACCGTATATAAAATATATATTTTTTAATATTATTAACTCAAAAATATTGTGATGTTTTAGAGTTCCTCATTATGATCATCTGGAATAATAATTAGAGTATACATCATATCCCAAAAGGTTCTTCCTTTAAGTCTACAGTAAGTAAACCTTATAAACATCTATCAAAGAGAAAAAATTCCACACAGGTTGGAAAACGTTCTTATAACAACATTTGATTACCCAAATCCATTTGAGGTATATTTAACACTAAAAATTTATAGCACATGAATATTTTTTTCATTTCCAACAAAGAATTTATTATGTATATAATAAGAAAATATTACACTCCATCCTCCACCAACTCGTATATAAAGTGATATTTTAGGTTTATATATATCACTCGAGCATGAAATAGTTGATTTTGATCCAAATATATTTTACACTGAATATCATATACGTGTAAAATTCCTTTGTAATTTCAAATGATCTTGTCCAAAAAACAACATGACCATATCAGTTCTTTTATTTCGCACAGATCAACCTCTTATTATGCTTCCTCTGTGGATTGGGCTAACACTAGTTATAACATTGATATCCAACAAACTATTATTCTTCCAAATGTGAACACCAATATTGTAGTACTCTTATGTGTATCTAAATATCCATGAAAATCTTTATTTTCATTCCCAGGAGTTGGATCATATATCATAAAAAATAATGATATATCTTCTCATCCCTTATGAAACCAGATGATTCATTTCCTAAATTCATTGTGTTATTTCATTGTATTTATCATGAACTCACTACCAACTAAAATTATCAATTAAATGGCTGAGAAATTTTGTACCGTAGAATACCTAAAACTATATTCCAATAATGAAAAAAACCATCACCATGTATTTTACCACATCATCCATTTTATGTTTGTTCTATTTACAAATGTTGAATTCTCTAACTCTGTGTGTTGGGATTGTCTTACATATAGACAATAAAAACCTTTTAATTACTTATGGATGAATACCATCAGAGACAACACATAACATCTTACTATCCCTTATAAATTAATACTCATAAATAATAGTTTCTTGGCCTCCTAGGGATATTTTTTCACAAATATACATAAGATATCATTTTTTCAGCTCTCGAATCTAAATAATTTAGAGACGACTTTGAATTTTTTTCATTTATATATATGTTGATGTTGTTAAAGACATCAGACTCAAATGTAATATTGTAAAAATAGTGATCTGTATATCTCTATACAAAAGATTTATCTAACTAAAATATGTGGAACTCTCATTTAAATTATCCTAGTTCCCACTTCTAGTAAAGAATAATAATTTTCTTATTACACACTAATTACAAGATTAATTTCTCATTAAAATAGATGTGGAACCCTATTAGACATCCAAAATATTCTCTTCATATCTACTCTTTATAGTACAATAGTTTGTAGAGTTATATCTTATGTTCCTATAATATAAACCAGAGTTTCCCTATATCTATAAAGTATATCTTTTATGAGCTTTTATTCATAAATTTTAATGTTTAACACTGTGGGTTTTTTGGGAACATTTATTTTATAAACTACATTGCAATAATTCTATGTTATTTTTAATATAATTTTTTATTGGAATTGAAATTGACCTAGAAATAATTAATGCAATATATAAAATAAATCTAACTCCACAATTTCCATTAATAAGTGGAATTAAAAAAACATATATAACTATGTATTAAATTTCATGGATTTTTACTCTCCATAGATAAAATACATCGACTAAATGTGACTAAATTTGTAGGAAAAAATAGATAAAAAGAGTAAAATCATTATTACTAAGAAATCCAATTGATGATATTAAACCATAAGGATCACCTATATCTAAAACAACCCCTTATTGAGGAAGAACACCATGAGCTAAGGAAGCACTATGAAATATGTATAATAAGAAATAAGAACTATTCATTGTAAAGTGAGAGTGGAATGAAAGAATGGATTAGAAAATATATATAGGAATGAAAAATAGTCCGTGAAAATTAGGTCATCTCATATATTTTCATTGTAGATTTGGGATTTGTTCATATATCCAACAAGTTTATAGAAGTCATGTAACGTGAACTAGTAAATTTAAATGTAAACTAAAATAAAAATTTGATATTAAAATATTTCATGTATATATTCATTACATATAAAAAATAATATTATTAATTTTAAATTATGATATTATGTAAATAAAAAATTAAAAAAATTCAATTTCAATATCATTGTAAAATTAATTTACTGAATATAAAAAATTAATTTTAATGGTATTTGTTTAATACTATTTAGTATAATAGTTATATTTGTTTTTATCAATGTGATTTTTTGTTATTTATTGTTTATTTATTTAAAATAGATAAAATATAACACTTTTAAGATATTATGTTATATCAACTAATATATAATTGTATTTAAAATTATAAATAGATATGTAATAATAATACGAATAAATAAAATTTAAAAACAACATTTTCAATAAGAGAAGTTGTTCATTATCTTTTTAATTTCAAATTAAGAAATAAATTTATAAATTTTATAATTTGAATCATAAAAATTTAACTTCAAATTTTATGCATAATGTCAAATTATATGTGAACATAAATTTTTATATTTTTCATAAAAGGTTGTTGTTTAGTAAAAATGAATTTTTTAGGATGCATACAATTTTTATGACAATAAATTTAAGACCCTGAATATTATATAACATTTAATGTTTCAAATATGAAATTAATGAATAAATTTTTTCATTTTCATATAATACTTGAAATTATAAATCTGTTTGCAAAACATTTTAGAACTAATTTAAAATGTCTTTATAATAAATATTGTTTTCTATATTTTCATTGAATAAAGAACTTTGAAGGCGAGATTATGTTTTTTAATGAATTGAATGTTTATTAAACTCAATATGATTAGTTATAATTAAACTTTTTTCATAAAAATGAATAAAATTGTTAAGTATTATCCCACATACATATGTTAATCATTAAATCACAGTTTTCTAAAAAAATAATTTTATGTATTTAAGTGTTTTTTATTTTAAGAATAATTTTTTTCACCATTGGAAGTTTTATTACGAAATATTATTTACATATCTGAAATCAAAAGGATAAAATTATATAATAACATCAATATTAATTTTTTTCATTATAATTAGTTATAAATTTAAAAAATTAATTAATGATGTAAAAATAAATTATGGTAATAGTGAAAAATATAATGTAAAAATGCTAAAAAAACACTCATGGTTGTCTCCCAAATGAGTATTTTGTGTGATTATATAATGATATTTCATTTAAACTCAACATGCATCAAATTGTTTCATTTTCCGTTGAAATGTAATGAAATATTATTGAAAATGTAATACATACTCCCAAAACATCCCTTCTCTTCAATTAGAAATTAGTAACATCTATAACATTTTATGAATCACATTCACTAATAGATACTCCCAAAAGACCTTATAATCATATCCTCCTAAAATTCTCTCCCACTTCCGTAATCTTATTTTTCACTTTTATGTTTACAATTTAATTAATCTTCCAAGAAGTTTTCAATCGAGAAATATTGATTTTGACAATTTCAGGCACATAAGTCTAACAAATATTGCACTAAGTTAGGGATTCATTCTCAATTTCTCTTCATCAATGCAAGTTTACATAATACACTATGTTTAAATTTTTATGGTGTAATTACTACCCCATTGTAATATTTATATCATTATTTGTCATATTTTATTATATTCAATGTATTATTTCATGTTATCATTATCATATGGTTTTGTTTCCAATTTTCTTAAATGATGTAAGGGATTCCTCTCGAAATATGATTCACTAAGACACATTTTCTTTTTTTGCATCTAATATCATTTAAATTGTTTTTATATTTCTTATTTGATATATAATATCATGAATTATGTTTTTTTTTTCCAATTTAACATCAATTTAGTTTTTTCTCAAAATTAAGGGATGAATTTATTATAATGTTTTTTAAGTTATACAGGTTTTATCAGAAAATATCCTTATTTGACAATCATTTTCCATTGAAGAAATATTATTTTTAATATTCTGTATACTAGAAATTGGATATAAATTATCATGGGTTATCAATTTTTTTGAACATCAACATCAAATCTCTCAATCCAAGGGGTTTTTATTAGAATGATACATATGTCATTAGGGTTTTCATATCAATCACCCTTCACTGAGGAATGCATTGATATTCTTTTAATGTCATATTTTTTATGTTGTAACTAATTAAACCTTGAATTATAATATCATAAATATTTTTTTAACTTGGAAAAATAAAATCAATTCATTATCTCCATTATTGTGTGATTAGATTTAAGTATTAATTAAAATATATGGTTCTTTCATAACTGATTCTGTATTCTAGAGTTTTATTTTTTTCCCTTTAGTTTTTCCATTAATTTAATATGATATACCCTATTTATATTTTAGTAGAATCACTTGTAATTATAATATTTTTTACTTACGAGTACAATTGTTTCATTAAAATGGTACTATATTAAGAATAATTTCTATCTTATTATATAACATTTTTACCACCTTGTCCATATTTACCCTTCCCAATAATTTTAAACATTTTAATTTGAAACCGATTTATGGGTTATCTCATGTTGACATTATAATTACTATAATATATTTTTGAAACTAATTTTCTTAATCCCCATTACAATGAGTCGTTTCAATAAATTTATTAAAATTTTATTTTCCTTCCTTGATTATTAATCGAATAATTCGAACCATAATTAAATAAAATATTATCTTTTGTGTTGGCAATTTTTTAATATCAGATACTCATTAAATTGTTCTAATTTTTTATATATTCCCCATTCATATATACGTTTTAAATTATCATTAATATATCTAGGTTTATATATTTTTCTCATTACCTTAAATACTCTCACTTATATATAAACTAAATTTAATGAAAAATTTTTATTTCATGTCTCTTGTTTGGAATAAACCATATAAAATGTTTTTAAATCAAAAAAAAATTTCTGAAAGGATCATTATTTTATAGATAACCCTATTTTTTCAATGATATTTTTATAGAAAACACAATATATTTTTATTATTCTCTTAAAAATAATAATGATTTAACATTTGATTATTAATTAAACCACATCTATAAAACCCATCTCCTTATAATTGGTTTGGCCAGTATTATGAATTATTTTTGGACCCTTTCATCTCATGCGAAGAAATTTTTTTATTTTCATTATTTAATTGGTTGTCTCGATTTTAAATAGATATCTAATTCATTAGACCAATTTATAAATATCATGAGATAATGATGTTGAGTGTGAATCTGATGTGGTTTAGTAGGGTTTATAAGATTTTTTGTAAAGAAATTAAAATTTAGGTAGTTCAAAATATTGATAATGGAAATTATTTAGCTTAACTAGCTTATAATTATAATGAATGAAACTGATATTATTTGTAAGGATTACAATTTAATGATTTTCATAATCATAAGATTACTCTATTTCCCATGTTTTTTTGTAAAATAATTATTTTATGTTGCATTAGCTTTTATGATCTATGTTTTTTCTTTGTATGTTTTACTAATATTATATATTTAGATCCTGATGAAGCACTCATACACACATTTTTATCCTTTGATCAATTATGATAATCATTAGACATCTCTTCTGTTTCCCTTATAGAGAATATAACGTCCTCTCTTTCTTATCTGTTTTCCCCCCCATTATAAATATTATTATATTATATGATATTTTTAGAAGAGGGTTTACAGGAGTATGCCAATGGTGAAATGCTATCGTGGTTTGTAAAATAAGTAGATTGTGTAGCAAGTATCCAATAAATAAGAAATTTTCCCCACATGTTGTGTATCTTTTTAAGGAGATATATTATTTAAATCATGATATCAATGTACTATTTATGTACGTTTAGATTAGGTTTCATATTTTTCATTGAAGGGATGGATTAATAATTTATGGAAATTAGTTTAGTTACATTTTGTGTTTAGGTTATAAAACTATAGGGAACCCCATTAAGATGTGTCTGTGTATAGGAGGCCCTATAATATTTTTAATGTATTAATATGTTTTTTTCACTGCTTAAAAAAACAATTTGGATAATAGATTGTGGATGTGGTTTTGGCATAGATTCACCTGGGGGTAATCACATAAAAATGTTTTGATTGTTCAATTACTCGATCATCACCCTAATGCATGATGAGTGGGCCTAATACTATTCATATTTCTAGAAAATTTTCAAGTATTTTATTAAATTCGCAATATAATATTCAAGTACCACAATTATGAATTTTTTTCCTAGTTACATTAATTCATTATATTGATAATTATAAGATACAATAAAAAAGTAACCTAGATTAAACCGTGATTAATATATGTTAAAATAAATAAATTACAGGATAATGTGATGATGAAAGAATGGAAAATGTTTTATGGTTGAATGAATTTTTATATTCTTGATTATAATATTTACTTATTATGGTAAATGTTCTCCAATTATTTTACATAGTTTTTTAGATATGTATGGATCATGATGGAAATAAATTGATAATGGATGTGAAGGATTGTGAAACAAGTAATCCAACTAACTACCTAATGGAATTTGGTGTGGGGAAAACTCATAGACCTGCTATCCAAACATTTTAAGCTGTAAAAAATAAAAGAAACCACATTGGTACCCAAAAGGAACTATGGCGGGAGAATCATGGTATTGACTATTTCATGTGGAAATTCCCACCCACTTTTAGTGTCTCTCACAATCCACATGTTTCCATGTAATGGATCAGTGTGATGGAAAACTTATTTTTTGTACTCTAGAGATCAGAACATGGGAAGGTTGTTTTTGTTTTCTATGATTTAAAATTAATGACCAACCAATGGTGGAATCTCATTAAAAATACATAAAATAGGGAATATGTATAATCTATATATTGGAAAAAATTTAAAAAATAATTCTTCAATATATATATCAACACACTAATTCAATGTTAATATAAAGATTACTAATTGAATTGAAACAATAGTGTGATGAATTAGTGAATACTTATGATGAAAATATCATGATAGTCACAACATATGACTCTAGTTTAATTATGCACACCAACTATAAGATCAAAGGATTATTTAAGGGAATTAAGTCATTACATGAAATATATTACATATATGATACATTATTATCTCTAATAAATTTATATTATGTGATATTAATAAGAAAATTAATGTTGGTGACTTTAATTAATTCAATGTCAAGATAATGAATATTGAGAATCAAATAAAATCCAATGAAATATCTTATGGAGGAATAAAATTCCAATTCTTTACATGTCAACAATACAGAAGGAATCACCTATAAAAAATCTTTGGAGGAACCATTATTTTTTTCAATTTTTTAGGGGAACCATCGAGCTTTTGTCTGATATTAATGGGAAAATATGCTAGAAAATGGGATGTTGGAAACTAATTTCCAATGATATAAATTCATGGATTTAATGAATTATGAAAACTGATTTCATAGTCCAAATCTGAATGAGTATAATAGACACGAACAACCATAATGACCATGGTATAATAGAAGACCCTATGTAGCACTATATATAAAGTGAATGTAAATAATTAATGATTACATAGAAACTAATCTACATTTTTTTGACAAATAATTTGATCCAACCCTAGTGCAACAATGAATTTTTATAAGAGTAATAAATCAATACCCCAATGATTCCTCTATCGAAGGAAATCTATTATTTTATTTGTATTGTATCCCTTGATAATATTTGATAAGATATGCATCTTGTAAATATTATTATTCTTTATCTAGATATATTTACTGAGATTTTAGAAAAGCATTTGTTAAATCCCTTTTGAAAATGAATTATATTGAATATTGTCCAAAATTCACATAAACCATTTAATGTCTACTAGTAAACGAATTATAATGACTACTGATTAGAAGGTAATTTTATAATATAAGACTTTCAATATAATAATGATAGTATCATGTCGACAATAGTTGGATAAAAACTCAATATTTCGGATAATACATTTTAATGAATGAAATATGTTTACAATGTTGTATGGTTGGTATCTTTATATAAATTAAACAATGGGGACTTTATATATTTTAAATTTCCTTACCTATTTATTTTTTTATGTATAAATAAAAATGATAACAATAAATTAAATTGAAGAGGTGTAGAATGTAACACTCTGGTTTATAAGAAATTATACTATTTTTATATTCTATATTTACATATTTCTAATATATTTTATAATTACGTGATTTTAATTAAACAAAAATTAATTAGGAAACTATTCATTGAATGTTTTAATTAAATAAATAACCACATAATTAATTCATAAGAGGAATTTTACAATAATATATATAAAAATATGTCTTTTATGCAATGAATTATTACTCACCATTGATAAAATACGCCCATTAAAATCACATATATCAATATGGGATCTTTATAGAAATGAGTATCCTCTTTACAACTAGGAAATCTTCATAATCATCTGTAACATGGAAGATAACTAATATAAAAACAAAACTACTAATGTGGAAGATCACAATGAAGTGAGAAATCATTTTGAAAAATGTAACGACCCAAAGATTCCTTAATGGAAATCCCACTTGACCTAGTTAAATGTCTCTTCATTTAAAATGTTTATATAAAATGTCAAATTCTTTTCTTTTATGTTAATAATTTTGACCATTTCTAATATAGCCGTTGAACAGTGATCACATTATTTGTATAAATATAGGTCTTTAACAAATCCAATTTACTCTGACAAAATAAGCGATAGCCTCATCTAGTAGAATTGCTCCATACGAAGCCCATTTGTCGGAGCTCGGAAAAGAGGTGGTGTCTTTGGGCTTTCCTCATGACCAAGACCATGTTGAGCTTCATCATGTCATGCTCGAACTTGACCATCTATGGGAAAAGTGGAAGTTGATAGAAATTACCATTCTAGCAATGTTATCCGAGCCACCCCAACATTCTGTCACCATCGCACACCTTGCCCTTAGGTCTTATGCAGCTGTTTTAAGGGGTTATGTAAAAAATCTATAGTACTATGTTCATGTATATTATTTTTTGTATATAATAATCAATATACTTTCTTTTCATCATTGATACATTGTAAATAGTTTTAAAGTACAAATAGTGTTTTTAGTTATTATTTAATTAAGAATTCTATTTTATTAAAATAATGGATTTTTGAATTAAATAATATTTTAATAAAATATTATTATTATTATTATTATTATTATTAAATTAGTTTTATTATATATAAATGATCATATAATTTTATTAATGAAATTTTAATTTTAATTAAGGTTTGAGAGCCATTTTTGTCGAAACCCGTGAATTTTTGATAAATTTCAGTTTTTATTTGAAAAGTGAAAATTAACATATTTATAAAATTATTTAGATAAAATAAATGTTATTTCTAGAATTAGGACGTCTAAATTATCCAACCGTGAATTTTTCATAATTTTATGAGAAAGTCAATTTTCTGGGTAAAAATTAAATATTGTTTAAATATATAATGTGTTTTATGACATCATAATGACCCAATAGAGATTTTATAAAATAATATAAGATTTAATTTCGGAAAATATATGTTTTATCATTAAAATAATTTTATTTCGGGTTTATTTGACTTACTTTTCAAAGCATTAATGGACCCTACAAGATTTATTAAACACCTTGTCTTTTTAAATTGTTTTCCATGGGAGTGTGATTCACCTCCACAAAGGAAACCCAATTATTTTAAGAATTTCAAACTTTGGACTTATAAAATATTTTTTTCCTCTTACCTTTTCCAAAAAACATGGGCAAAAACCATTGGATGTTTTGTGGTTTGGATTAATTTAATATAATGGGTCCCAAACCTAAATAATAAATAATTCCCTCACCTTTCTTATATAATCCCACCCAAGATCCAACTTACTCCACACTCAAATCCTTTGGAGTTCGTCCAAACACTGACCTAATCTCTCTAGAATCCTCTCAAGGTGCCCCAAGATCCCACGAAGCCTCTCTCAAGCCTCTCTCTGGCCTTTGGAAGCACACTTCCAAGTAAGGGTTTTTTCTTCCATTCACTTTTTGTCCAATTTTCATAATATTGTTTTGCCCTTTTAATTTAAATTATAAATTCTTGAATATGGTTTCACACCTCCCCCATACATCCCTACTATTTTTTAATGATTTTAGACCCCTTTATCTCACATTAAATGCCCCCCATGTACACCTGTTACTATGCTGAAATTCCGAAAGGAACTTCTCTCTCTTCTTTTACATTCAATCAATACTTTTGTATCATGAATCTAAATTCCATTACAATTATTGGACATGTATATATATGACCCCATTACTTTCCATTTCATGTAAATATGATTAGAAACCTCTTTCTCTCTCATCAACCATTTTTATGAATTCTTATGTCACGCCGTTACGCTGCCGAAATTGCACCGATTTTCTAAGCCAATGCCATTGTGTAGTGAATACCATTCCCATTTCTACATCAAGGGTATACACCTTTATTCACATTTACTTATTTATTATAAAGATTCATTTATTAATTCCACATTACTTTATCTTGGAATAAATTATTATGTTTATTGAATCCATGTTTTATGATCCGTGTGGCACACTTATGCATGATAAGAAATGTTTAAGAAGGGTGCACCTTTATAGCGCTCCAATACTTTGGGTAAAGTATAGTATCATGATACGTAAAATGCAATGAGTGTTGACTCATGATAATTCAAGTGAAACGAGGGTTTACTCGTTCTTTATGAGCAATGAGGAATTACTAATGCTCTATGTGCAATGAGGCTTGGCTCATGCTAATTCCATGTTAAGTGTTGTTGGCACATTTCCATGTTATGGTTATCATGCTTTATCATGCCTTTATGTTCATGTTTCTCTTATTATCTATTGATATGCCTATTTTCTAACATGTATTGTACCCCTCATGTATTCAACATTTATTCCTTTACTAGTCTTTATAGCTCACCCCTTTTCTTATGCATGTCCTCAGGTTATCCCATGCAATGCTAAGTATGAAGGAATGTAGTGGTCATGTAAAGGATGTTTTAAATAAAGATGTTGTATTTTATGTTTTAAGTTGTTATTTTAGGATCCTAAGCCCAAAACACACTATACCTATCTATATTTCATTTTGTATCAAGTGAACAGTTTATGTAATAAATCATATTTATGATTGTAATAAAAGCAGGGTTGTCACAGTTGATATCAGAGGATAGGTTTAGTTATTTTTTTGGGATTTGGATTAGAAAACTCTAGTAAATCCTTAAGGACAATACTAAGTATAACAAAAACATCCCTATTTTTTGGTAAGTACTATGTTAGTGGTTTATCAAAAAAATATATCCCTATCATGATAAGAGCCGGTAGATGCGGCTCTGGCACAGATGTATCATAGAGGTAAAATCCGAAAACACCTCTTTCAGGTAGACTCGAACGAGAACTGGTGCACGACAATGTGCCTTGCTGCACTCTTGGATAAGACACTCCCGGGGGATATGTTTTGATAAATTCACAAGCTTATTATGAACCCTTATTAAGGGAATTAAAAAAAATCCCCTAAGAATATATGTTAGAAAGTAGAACATCAAATGCCTAGGTTGAAGCCTATAGACTCATGAGTTAAGGAAATAAAAGTTTATTTTTAAGTCATCAACTATTGCCTTTGAATTACCCTTTATGTGTTACCCCCTATGTTTCCTTTTATTCCAGCCAATGGCCTGTAATAGGAGGTCTCAAGCTAAAAATCGGTGTGAAGATCAGTCTTATGACTATACTAATGAGATGCCCAATCAAATGGGAGTGGGAATTGTGAACTTTGTCACACTTCTATCTCAGCTAACTCAAGCTTTGAATAGAACCACGGGTCAAGAAGAACGTCCAAACCCCCCTAATAAGGAACATGTCACTATCGAGATCTTCATGAGAGAAAGACCTCCTACTTTTAGTGGATCATATAATCCCACGATCGTTGAACAATGGATCAAATCCATTGAAAATATATTCTCCATCATTCAATGTTCTGAACAAGAGAAGGTTCTCCTGGCGGCTTATTGTTTGGAGGGTGAAGCTGATCAATGGTGGACGTTGATAAAAAATACAAAGCCTGAGGAGGAGATTGAGGCATTGGAATGGAAGGATTTATGGAAGATGATTTTCGATAAATATTTTCCGTGCACCCTCCAGCTTAAGATGGAAAGGGACTTCCTTTACCTCAAGAAAAAAGAAGAAGAATCTGTTGGAGCATATGAGGAAAACTACACAAGGCTTGCATGATACACTTCCGGCTTTGTCATTACACCCGAGTGCAAGGTTGACCGCTTTTTTGGTGGGCTGAAGCCTTGCCTGTATAAAGCATTAGTGATCCGTGACTTCGACAGCTATGCGGAATTTTTCCGATGTGCCATCAAGGTCTAAATGGAGATTGGGTAATCATAGGGGTATCATGGGTACAAGAAGCTTTAGGTAGACTTCAATGCTAGCGGTCTGATGGATAAATCCAACAGTGCTCAGAAGATCCCGCACACCACTTTCCAAAAGTGTGGAAAGAAGAACCCTAGAAATTGCCTCAAGGGGATGAGGAAATGCTTTAGGTGTGGATGATATGGGCACCTAGTTGTTAACTGTCATCATGAATGACCCACGGCTCCGATAGAGGAGAGAAACTCTCTGTTTGAACCTCAAAGCATTGTTCATTGTTTCAAATGCAAAGAACTGGGGCATCTTACAAATCAGTGCCCTAATACAAAGGTTTCTGGAGGCAATCAAAAACTTTCAAGGAAGCAAGGAAGAGATTTTTCCATCACTTCTATCGAAGTGAACCCTAACAACGAAGTGGTGACATGTATGATAGTTATTCATTCATGAATAGGAAATGTACTTTTTGATTCAGGTTCTACGCATTCTATTATATCTCGAATGTTTAATAGAACAATCACTACACCACCACAATTCATGGAAGTGAACATGTAGGTGAGTACGGAAAATGGGGCAATCATTGCATCCCATGAATATAAGTCCTCCCCTGTTATAATCTGTGGATTTAATTTCCCAGAGAACCTCGTCATTCTCCCTCTCATAGAATTTGATGCAATTCATGGCATGGATTGGCTTTAGTTATATAGAGCCAACATAAACTGTCGGGAGAGGGAAATCACATTCCATATAAAGAATTGACCCCCAATTATTTTCAAGTGTAAGGATGAAGTTGAATCTCCTTTAGCTCTATCATCTCAGGGATGGATATTACAGCCCTATGGGCACACGTATCTGGCTCATATGATTGAGTCCACGGAAGAAACCATCCTCAAAGAAATGATTATTGTGAGGGAATTCACTGAAGTGTTTCCCGATGAGATTCTTGGTCTTCCTCCTAGAGGAGATGTTGAATTCTCAATTGAACTTATACCAGGGGTGCTACCAATAACCAAGAATCCATATAGAATGGCTGTTGTGGAACTTGGAGAGCTTAAGAAGCAACTACAAGAGAATATAGATAAAGGGTTTAAACTCCCAAGTGCTTCACCATGGGGTGCACCAGTCCTCTTTGTCAGCAGGAAGGATGGGTCAATGCTGCTTTGCATCGATTATCGTGAACTCAATAAAATCTTTATAAAGACCAAGTATCCTCTTCCATCGATCAATGACTTGTTTGATCAGCTGCGTGGAGCACAATACTTCTCCAAGGATGATTCACGGTCAGGATGTTAACAAGTAATGGTGGAGAAGGAAGATATCCCCAAGACTACTTTTTGTATAAGATACGGGAACTATGAATTCATAGTAATGCCTTTCGGACTCACCAATGCACCATAAATCTTCATGGACTTGATGAATATAGTCTTTAGAGATTACATATAAATTTTTTTGGTAGTTTTTATAGATGATATTCTAATATAATCCAAAACTAAGGAGGATCATGAGGAGAATTTAAGAACTGTACTGGAGACTTTGACAAAGAAGAAGCTCTATGCATACTATACCAAGTGTGAGTTATGGTAAAAGAAAGTATCATTCTTGGGCCATATCATCACAAGCAATGGGAATCTGTGGATCCTTCCAAAATAGATGCAATTGAGGGATGGTCGAGGCCAACATCACCAACAGATATCCATAGCTTCTTGGGGTTAGCTGGATATTATCGACGATTTGTGAGAAATTTCTCATGATTGTCCAACCCTCTTACAAAGATAACTGGAAAGGGAGTAAAGTTTTCTAGGAGTGATGAATGCGAAGAAGGCTTCAAGGAGTTGGAAAAGAGGCTTATCACTATCCATGTGCTCACTTTACCCACAAGTGGAGAATGATTTGTGGTATTCAGTGATGCATCGAAAAAGGGAATAGGTTTTGTGCTGATGTAGAATTATAATGTGATATCCTATGTCTCAAGGCAGTTGAAAATCCATGAGCGAAACTATCCAAAGCATGATCTGGAGTTGCCGGCGATGATCATTGCCTTGAATATCTGGCAGGATTATCTCTATGGGTAGAAATGTGAGATATATACTGACTACAAGAGTCTTAAATATATATTCACATAGAAAGAGATTAATATGCGTGAGAGATGATGGATAGAGCTCATCATGGATTATGACTATTCAACACATTACCACCCTGGGAAAGCGAACAAGGTGGCAGGTGCCCTGAGTAGAAAGGACCCATCGATTCTATCAATGATGAGAATTGAGAAGGATAAAATCATCTTAGACTTGATGAAGATGGACATGGGAATCATAAAGAAGGGAAAATCATCAATCCTTTCACAAATGTTTTCTCAACCGTCACTTTTGGAACGGTTAAAGGATGATCCAAATGATGATGTAGGAATTAATGAAAAAGTGGAAGTTATCGAAAAATGTAAATCCTCATAGATTAATGTTAATGAATAAGGAATTGTGTGATTTGGGAAAAATATATGTGTTCCATCAAGTCTAGAGCTGAAGAAGGATCTTTTGGATAATGCACACATTTCAAATTTCTCTATTCACCCAGGGAGTACAAAGATGTATCGAGATCTCTGAGAAAACCTTTGGTGGGATAATATGAAGAAGGAGATTGCTGAATATACATCAAAGTGACTGGTGTGCCAGTAAGTGAAGGAAGAGAGGAAGAATTCTAAAGGGATGATGAAACCATTTCCCATAGTAGAATGGAAATGGGAGAACATCACCATGGACTTTTTCACCGGACTTCCTAGGACATCCAATTTCAACAATGCAATCTGGGTTATTGTGGATCGTCTTACAAAGACTGGACACTTCATTGCTATTTAGGAGGATTTATTTTTTGATCAACTGGCACATATATATATTAGGGATGTGTTAAGGCTGCATGGAGTGACACTCTCTATTGTGTCTGACCGAGATCCAAGATTCACTTCTATGTTTTGGATGAGTCTTCAACATGCTCTGAATATTGAACTAAACATCTGTACGGCCTATCATCCTCAAACTGATGGACAATCCGAGAATACTATCCAAACACTTGAGGATATGTTGAGAGCCTGCTCAATGGACTTTACAAGAGGATGGGACCAACATCTTCCTTTGGTTGAGTTCTCTTATAATAACAGTTTTCACTCCAACATCCAAATGGCACCATATGAATCCTTGTATGGGAAAAGGTGCAGAACACCTGCATGTTGGGATGAGGTCACTGAACGTAAGCTTCTTGGACTAGAAATGGTCGAGGAAATGGTGGAGAAGTTGAAAACCATTCAGTATCATAAAAACGCAGCCCAGTGTTGACAGAAGAGTTATGTAGATAATCGTCGACGAGACCTTGAGTTTGAAGTTGGAGACATGGTTTTTCTACGCATATCTTTGTGGAAAAAGGTCATGAGGTTTGGAAAAAAAGGGAAGTTATGTCCAAGGTAGATCGGCCCCTTAGAGATTCTTGATTGTGTTGGGGTTGTGGCCTATAGACTATCACTTCCACCTACCATGGCCAAATTACATGATGTCTTTAATGTATCCCTCTAAAGGAAGTACATATCGGACCCTTCACATGTACTCTCTTATGAGGTGGTAATGCTGGAGGATGATTTTGCTTATAAGGAGCAACCAGTAAAGATCTTAGATTTTAGAGAAGAAGTTCTACAAAATATGACAATACCCCTCGTCAAGATGTTGTGAAGAATCCACATGTTTGAAGAAGCGACTTGTGAATCAGAGGAAATGAAGAACCTGAGTTACCCGCATCTATTTTAGTGTGGGAAAAGGAAATTTCAAGGGTGAAATTTCTTAAGGGGGGAATATTGTAACGACCCAAAGTTTCATTAATTGAAATCTCACTTGACCTAAATAAATGTCTCTTTATGTAAAATGATTATATAAAATGTCAACTTCTTTGGTTTTATGTTAAGAATTTTGACCGATGAAAATATAGTCGTTGAATAGTGAACACATGATTAGTATAAATATAGGGCTTTAACAAATCCAATTTACTCAGACAAAAGAATTGATGGCCTTATCCTGTAGAATTTCTCCATACGAAGCCCATTTGTCTAAGCTTGGAAAAAAGGTAGCGTATTTGGGCTTCACTCTTGACCAAGCCCATGCTGAGATTCATCATTTCAAGCTCGAACGTGACTGTCTACGGGAAAAGTTGAAGTTGATAGAAATTACCACTCGAGCGATGTTATCCAAGCCACCCTAAGAGTTTGTCACCATCGCACACCTTACCCTTAGGTATTATGCGGCTTTTTTAAGGGGTTATGTAACAAATCGCTAGTACTATTTTCATAAATATTATTTTTTGTATATAATAATGAATATACTTTCTTGCCATCATTGATACATTGTAAATAGTTTTTATAGTACAAATAGTGTTTTTAGTTATTATTTAATTAGGAATTATGTTTTATTAAATTAAGGGATTTTTGAATTAAATAATATTTTAATAAAATATTATTATTAATATTATTAAATTAATTTTATTATATATAAATTATCATATAATTTTATGAATGAAATTATAATTTTTATTAAGGTTTGAAAGCCATTTTTTGTCAAAACCTATGAATTTTCGATAAATCTCAATTTTTATTTTAAAAGTGAAAATTAACATATTTAGAAATTTATTTAGATAAAATAAATGTTATTTCTGGAATAAGGATTTCTAAATTATCCAACGTAAATTTTTTCATAATTTTCTGAGATAGTCAATTTATTGGGTAAAAAATAAATATTGATTAAATATATAATGTGTTTTATGACATAATAATGACCCAAAAAAATGTAATAAAATAAAATAAGCTTTATTTTCGGCCAATATATGTTTTAACATTAAAATAATGTGATTTTGGTTTTTTTGACTTACTTTTCAAAGCATTAATGGATCCTTCAAGACTTATTAAACACCTTGTCTTTTTAAATTGTTTTCCATGGGAGTCTGACTCACCTCCACAAAAGAAACCCTATTATTTTAAGAATTTAGGACTTTTGGATTATAAAATATTGTTTTCCTATTCCCTTTTCCAAAAAACATGGGGAAAAACCATGGAATGGTCTGTGGTTTGGATTAATTTAATATAAGGGGTCCCAAACCAAAATAATAATGAATTCCCTCACTTTTCCTATATAAAACCACCCAAGCTCCCACTTCCTCCTCACTCAAAGCCTTTGGAGTTAGTCCAACCTCTGCCCTACTCTCTCTATAATCCTCTCAAGGTTCCCCAAGATCCCAAGAATCCTCTCTCAAGCCCCTCTCAAGCCTTTGGAACCACACTTCCAAGAAAGGTTTTTTTCTTCCTTTCACTTTTTGTCCAATTTTCTTAATATTGTTATTCCCTATGAATTTCAATTATAAATGATCGGGTATGGTTTTCACCTCCCCCATACTGCCCTATTAGGTTTTTAATGATGGGAGACCCCTTTCTCTCTCATTAAATTTCTCCCATGTACACCAGTTACTATTTTAAAATTCCGAAAGAAACTTCTCCTTCTTCTTTTACATTCAAGAAATACTTTTGTATCATGAATCTAAATTCCTTTACAATTGTTTGGATATGTATTCATATGACCCATTAAAGTAAATTTTATGTATATATTATGAGACACCCCTTTCTCTCTCATCAACCATTTTTATGAATTCTTATGTAACACTGTTACGCTGCAGAAATTGCACCGATTTTCTAAGCAAGTGCCATTGTGTTGTGAATACCATGCCCATTTCTCCATCAAGGGTATTCGCATTTATGCACATTTACTTATTAATTTTAATGTTTCATGTATGAATTAAATATTCCATTATCATCGTATTAATGATTATGTTTAATGAATCCATTTTTTATGATCCATGTGGAAAACTTATGCATGCAATGAAATGTTTTAGAAGGGTGCACCCTTATAGTGTTCCAATGCATTGACTAAAGTATAGTATCATGATACGTCATCTGCAATGAGTTTTCAATCATGATAATTCAAGTAAAATAGGGGTTTACTCATGCTTCATGTCCAATGAGGATTTACTCATGCTCTATGTGCAATGAGCCTTGGCTCATGCTAAATCCATGTTAAGTGTTGTTGCCACATTTCCATGTTTTGATTATCATGCTTTATCATGCCTTTATGTTCATGTTTGTCTTGGGCTCTATTGATATTCCTATTGTCTAACATGTATTTTACCCCTCATGTATTCCATGTTTATTCCCTTATAGGGCTTTATAGATCATCCCTTTTCTTATACATGTCCTCAGGTTATCCCATGCAATGCTAAGTACGAGGGAATGTAGTGGTCATGTAAAGGAAGTTTTCAATAATGATGTTGGGTTTCATGTTTTAAGTTGTTATGTAATGATCCTAAGCCCCAAATAAAATAGGCCTCTCGATCTTCCATGATGTATCATGTGAACAGTTTATGTAATAAATCATGTTTATGTTTGTAATAAAAGCAGGGTTGTCATAAAAAATATATATTATGAATTAAGAAATACATATTTTTATGTGAGAGTGGAATGAATAAATGGTATATTAAGTATATATATATATGTGAAATTAATAATTTTAAATCTATTCATTGAAAATACATCCATTAAGGATATTTTTTTGGACAAATTTTCAATGGGTATACTAAAGATGTGTATTTTTTGTACGATTATTATAATTCCAAATGAAATATATCTATAATATTACAATTATATATATATATTGTGTGCCTATGTGTTGTGTAATAATATTCTTTTTATTTAAATATTATTATTTTTATGATATATTATGTGTTATGTATAAATCAAATATTTTTTAAAAAAATTAATGTAGCATTGGAATTAAAATTTAGAATATAAATAATTAATTTTGTTGGTATTTGTTGAAGCATATTTTGTAAAAAATTAATACTTTTTTTAGAACAAAATTGTTCATTTTTATATGATTTCCAACTAGATTAAATTGGTAAGTATAAAAATGATATTATATATGAAAATATATATTAACATCTTATAAGATATAAATTTATTTGAAATAATATTAAGAGTAGGTAATGTATAAAAATGACTTTTTTCAATAAATATATTTTTCATTATATATTTTAATTTCATTAAAAAAATATAAAATTAAATTTTGTAGTATGAATAATATATAAATAACTTCTTTTTTTATTTTTAATATAAAATTTTATTAATTATGAATTGTAGGACTTTTTTGAATAGTTTTATTTTTAGTAAAAAAATGCAATTTTTTGAATATTATATTTACTATGTCAATATAACTATGAACTAGAAGATTATAAAACCTTTTAAAATTATAAAATATTCATTCATGGAATATAATTATGTATATAGAACTATTATTTAAAATTATTGATCCTTTGTACAATATCATTGGGACTAAATCAAATTTTTTACTTTAAAAAAGTTAATTTCTATCGTTTGTTTGAATAAATATGTTTAAAGGTTAGATTAGATTTTTTATATCATTAAAATACTCATAAATTTTATTTTATTTAAAATAAATCATAGTAATTCATCAAATTTATTTCCATTGATAAATCATTTTCTAAATCAATATTTTAATCTTAATAATAAACTATTCATAAAATCGTTATTATCTGATTGAGTGTGTTTATTTCAAAAATTGACTTCTCAATATATTTCAAATTTTTTTGACACATTTATTCTAAAATTTATAATATAAAGGGAAAAATTAGTTAATATATTAAATCCTAAAATTTTTATTAAATTTTTTGAAGTTAAAAGGTAATTACCAATGTAAAAGTAAATTATAGTAACAGTTTTGAAGTTATTGAAATAAAACCGAAAAAATATGGGAGGTCTAAAAATAACTGGTTGAGGTGATTTTGTACCCACATTCCCTCTCCCATACACTTTTCCACATTTTTTTGACATTTCACCATTTATATTATCGAAAAATTATTGAAAATGTATAGGTTACTCACAAAAATACGTTTCTCATCACATATAAAATGGTGATATCCTCACCACTTAATGTGTAAATATCCATTAATGTTTCTCATTGATTCATTATAATGTTTCTACTCCTATATTCCTCTCCCACATCCATGACAATCAAGTTAACCATATTTTTCAAAAATTCCTTCATATATAAGGATTAATATCCATTGTAAAACTCAATCTTCTATCAAATTTTGATGCACCAAAAGAAACAATTAATAATATGGTAAGGGTTTAAGTATTAATTTTTTACATTGATACATGTTTATGTAATAAGCCATGTTTTATTTCATATGGTGTATGTACTGACACATTTTAATATATACATCATGATTTTCTTATATTTCATGATATTCAATTACCTACTTCATATTAACATTATCTTGGGGTTTTGGTTCAATTGTTTTAATGATTTCCAGGGATTCATGTCAAATTTTTTCTTTGCGATACATTTTATTTTATTCCCAAAGTGTCATTTAAATGGTGTGTTTACATCCTATTTCATATGTAATATAAATAATTATCTTTATAAAAGGTATTTAAGGATAAACTTAATGATCTATCTCTCTCCCTTTCATTCAATGAGTTTCTTATTACAATTTTTCTAAATCTATAAGAGTTTCATCTTAAAATTTATTTCTCCGAGAAACATTTTCATTTGTGTATCTAATTTCTTATAACTATTTTGTATAGTATTAATATGAAATATAATTTCATTTATTTCCATTATTAATGATATTTGATAAATAACATTATTTATTCTCTATTTTAATGTGTTTTTAGTTAAATATGTATTAATCAATATGGGTTTCCATCACAATTACCCTTGATTGGTGGAATACATTAAAACTATGCACCAATATTAATTTTTATGGTGGGCTCACTAAATCATATACATGTAATATGATTGCTTATTTTTGAACATTGTAACATCACATCCATTAATTCACTTACATATTGTGGGACATGATTGATGTATCACATAAAATATATTGGTATTTAATAAATCATTCTAAATTATTGTGTTATAATTCCTCTCAATGAGTTTCAATATACATTTTATATGGTCTAAACTATTTATATCATCTAATAATAGATTTTGAAATCAATTTCCCTTATTTAGGGATTTTATTCCATCATTAAAATAAAACTATGTTTATAATAATTGTCATCATCCTAAATGTTGTGTTCCACATCTTATATATATTTACACTTCTTGTTAATTTTATACTATTTAAATTGAAACCATATAAATTGTTATCTCTTATATCATTCATAATTATCTTTTTCATGACCTTTAGTGATGTTTTCCCTTTTATTCCTAGGATGTTTGATGATCTGAAGGTGGAATGGTGGATTCACCATCATTGGTGGGACCCTACCCCTCTTCGTTGTTTTCTATCAGTCCCCATGGTTTTCTCGTTTTTGATTTTGGGGAGGGGTTATTCAATACATCAAATCTGACAAGATCCATGCCCAAAATGGGTTTTCTTGTTCAGATCGGCTCAGAAGCCCTCATTGGTGATGCTCCATTGGTGTGGTGTTGGTATATCCAGTCATTTGTGAAAATAGATCGACTTCACACTCCTTGTAAAGCCTTCCTCTTCATGTTTATTTGTGGATAAGATGTCAGAGGAAGTCTTGTGGTTAGGGTGGGGTTCTCATCTGGCTATAGTTATAGTTACTAGGTTGCTGAAAATGGTGGAGGTGAAAACAAGGATAATTCATGTTGATTGAAGAATTGGTCTTCTAGTCTATGAAGTAATTACTGTGTGTTGACAATGAATTTTTGATTTTGTGGGTTTTTTTTGTTGGTGAGTCTTTTCATTATGTCACTACGTCTTCAGTTTTCGTGGCAATGAAACCAGTAAACATACTAGCTACTACTCAAGAAGAGGTTCATAGAATGGTGTTTCCACTAGGCTATTTATATCTTGACTGGGAACATTGAGAGGGTATGAAAACTTCCATTGGCATCAGGCCCATGCATCCATCCATGGGATAGCTATCCGAGTAATGATGGGAAGGTGGAAGCTTATCTAAACATGTTTTATGATATGTATATGATTTTATATGTACAATTTAATAGGTTTTTTTGGACATTGCATTTGGACTGTGGGGAATGGTTGTTTTTTATGTATTTGGTTTCATTACTGGGTTCCCTCTCATTCAATAAAATAGGTTTTATATTAAAATAATAATAATTTTAAATCATTTTACCCATATATATCAATAATATCCTCATAAAAATATTATATTTTTTAATTTTCCCTTATATACATACATAGTTAAATACTCCATCAAATTATAGGGTTATATATGTTTTTAGTTAAATTCAAAAATACATCTTCTATGTAAAATAGATTTAATGGACATATCTTATTTCACGTATTCTATAAATAACCACAACCACAAATTACATTTTATCAATGTATATTTTATAAAAACCCTTATTTTTTTATTGATAGCCCTCTTAGTACAATTATATTTTTATTGGAATGATAACCACTTTCCTCCCGCTCTTGTAAATCATTGTGATTTAGACATCGATTATGTATTGAACCCAAATTATGAAACCCACTTATTTTTCATGGGTTTAGTCATGATTATTTTTTATGTATGGTTTCCATTCATTATTTGGATTTTATATGTATGTTTTTTATTTTTTTTATTAGTGGTCTAATGATTATATATATCCCTGCAATTCATTGGATAAATATTTTTATCATAAGAGATAATGAAGTAGACTATTAATAAAATGTAGTTTATATAGGTTACCAAGACTAAACAAGACACCTATAAATAATATCAGGTTTCAAAGATTGACTATGTATTTGATTTGGTTCATCAAGGTTCAAAAAATAGGGAATGTACCTAATGAGGATTATATAGGTACCCAAAATTGAGTGTGGACCCAATATAGATTGCTAGATTTTCAATGTAATGATTTTCCTATGATTATGATTGCATGATATTATAATGTTTTTCAAAAAATATTCTCATGTAATGTTGGTCCATGACTTATACACTATGTTTTTCATAGTTATGTTCTTCAAATTTATAGTTAATGGTTCCTGATTAGACATTATGAGCAACATGTTTATCCTTTTATCACAATTGATAATTATTGGGATTATCTTATGTTTCCCTTAATTTGAATCTGATATCACGACTTCTTATATTCCCATTTCCATGGATATGATGATGATGGTATCATAATTGATACTTGGGAGAGAGTCTATAGGATAATTGTCTTTGGGAAATGTCAAAAAAATGTTTTGAAATATATTGTCTATATAGCTAGTGTCCAAGACACAAATCCCTTTGGTCCTCTGGTTGTGTGAGGTTAATTATATGTAAAAATTAAATTATCTTATCAATGTATTACATATATATTTTTATAATGGGACTCTATGAAATTATGCATGAACTCTCTATAATAGTATTCAGTACAAATAATTCGTTCAGATAATCATAAAATGGTATAAAATTCATTAATATAAACTCCCATTTTTTCATGATATAGACATTCTAAAAGAAATTATCGTTTAGGAGAACATTAAAACTTCTTATATATTTTTAGTAGTCATCATAAAAAATCCATAAACCAAATAATTTACCGTAGTATCCCATATAGAATTATGCATGGGGCTTAGCATTGATTTTACCCATTATCTTTTAATCGAAATGGATACAGGAATTGTTACCTAATACATTTCGGTTGTTAACATACCGAGGTTTTCTATACCACATATTATTCAGAATATCCTAGTTAATTGGTTCTGATGGACTACTATTAACTAAGTGTGATACATAGATTAACACATCCTAAAAAATATACATTGACAGTGTGAAATTGAATCTCATGCTATGAAATTTCTCTATTGATGTTTCGTTTAATTGATTAACAACATAACTCTACACTGGTATCCTTGGTTTAGTCTCACCCATTGTATTTCCTTTGTCACTAAAAGAACTCTGGAAACCACATTCATTTTACATAAGACCATTATAATAACATTATCATTTTATCTTCCTAAAGGACTCCCATTCCATGATATGATTTCATTGAATAATAATTTTAGATATATCATATTTTCGTTTCAAGAAGTAAAACCATACATTTCTTTTTTAAATTATCAGTATAAGTGGAAACTTATATTGATCCTCCATTAGAACGTGGTGAGAAATGTCCCCAAACATCCATGTGAATAAAAGTAAACATATGTGATCAAGGTTACCTTCTATTGAAATTAAAATACTACATTCTCAACTTCTCAGGTATAAAAATTCTAAAAAATTCAATTTCCATGTGATTGAGTTTCAATAAACCATTTTTATATTGAAATGATTAGTTATTCACATAGATAATTCAATGGAGATAGTTCCACAACTTTGGAATTTTATAAGTTCATGCATTGGTAATTATTTCTTCACCCAATATTTGTGTCAAATATAGTTTTCTATCCTTTACACACCTCACCTCTACCATGGAACACTGAGTAACATTCATTTATCCATTGTTAAATCATGTTTTGTATCCTTTTTCATCTAGATAACCAATAAAAATTAAATAAATCCATATACTTTGTATGGTATAGAAATCGTTTAAATATAAAAATCTCCATGTCAACATATAGAAGTTAACATATTCATTCCCTATAATTTCAACATCTATATCATCATTTAGGGGTACCTTTCTATACATTCCTGATATTTAATTCACTATGAATCATTAATCTACAATATAGTTGAATGATACTATATAATTGACCAAAAATGATTCCATCAGAATATCGACACTCAAAATTATACTATTTATCGCTTCTAATAAGTTATTAAAACATATAGTTCTCACTGTTACAATTCTAGAGAAGACACTATTATATCTAAGGTCCTTTATGAGATTCCCTCTCTTCTTACAGCTCCAATATATGGGACTAGTTTTTTTATTTACCTCAACTCATATCTCAATATTTATCATTTCATTTCCATTGAAATTACATCCAATGAGGCTAAAAACCATTACATCATATATTCAGTTAATTTATAGTAGGTTCTTAGAAATCACTCTATCAAATATCTTTATTCAGGATTATGATTTTGAAATCCTCAAAACTCATATTTATTTTTATTTAAGATCTAAATGTGGATATGAAGATTCCATCCCAATGAAAAAATATGTGATGATACAATAACAGTTCCCACATGTATTATGTGAAGTGAAATTATATAATTTGAGCTTCCACCAGATTATGTTAATGTAATTTACATGATTAATTATATATCAACCATATAAAAACACGTAAAAAACTTCCACATTATGATCACATTATTCAATACTCTTGGATTCTCATATATGTATTCTATATTTTTCATCATCTCAATCACGGTAAACACCATTCATAAGATAAAGGATTCATTTTTAGGATAATAACATTCATACAAGGATAATTTCGTTTCTTTCCAACCAAAACATTTTAATTTTTTCAATATTATTCTATTTGATTACCATCAGTGAAACATATTCGTCCTTCTGTATGATATTGTTCTCTATTCCATTATTTATAATCATAAGTAAGTCTAATTAATTTTAACTAATCATAACAGTATTTCATCCAAATCCATAACATATAATATTTTAAATACCTAAAAATTTGTAAAGAAAATTCCCATATAGATGAATGAATTCCTTATAATATAATTTTTTAATGATAAAAAATTAAATATATTTCCATTGTAACATTATAAAATTTATTAATTCCCTATCTATATTAATTAAAATATCAATATGAATCATAAAAATTGTTAATATATCCATCATAATGAGATGATTATGATTATTATATATTAGAGGTTATAGTAAAATCTAATTGAAATGGAATGAAAATGTAATGTCGCTCAAAAACATGATTGTATACTATGATTCCCATTAGTTAGATCATCAAAGGAATATGGAATCACAAGGATTTTTCCTTGACCAAAGAAAAGAAGAAATTAATCCACCGAAATGCATAGAAATCCATTTATATGGTAATTTTATAATTATAGATATTACTTTCCAATCCATTTCTTCAAAACTCCCCAACAAACGTACTGTTATCGCACACCATACCTTTATAGCGTATACTATTTTAAAAAGGGAATATATAACTATAACCTTGAAGTATGATTTTTTAAATTTTATTTTGCACAATAAAATTAAAATATTAATCCCTTTTAATTATTACATTATTTTTATACATGATTATATAAAAAGTTTATAAAAATTTATATTTTTATACAACAAAACAAAAATTATATTATTAAAAAATATAAACTATCAATTGAAACACTATTTTTAATAATCAATGAATGTTTAAATATATGTCAGTTTCATTCAATATTCTTACTATAAAGTATTTAGTTAAATATAAATATTTATATAATATAAAGAAGACCCATGCAATTTTTATAACGATCAAAAAGTTAATTATTTTTTAAAAGTGAAACTTGCTCAATAAATATGGATTTTTCATTATATTTGAAAATTACTATATTTCCAAATATATTTCAGTAACATAAATTTCATTTTTGAAATTAGCATGTTCAGACATTCCTGTGATGAATTTTTTTAAAATTTTCTCCAACAACATAATTTTTGGGGTAAGAATTAAATAATGTATGAATATATGGTTTTTACTATTAAATCAGAGTTTCATTGTAACACCCAGAGATTTTATGAAAAATATTATTTTTAATTTCATTAATGTCTTCTGTTATACTCTACAAAAAAAGAAGCTTTCACAACACACATCTATGACCTGGCTTGAATTACACACAATCGCGACCTTCCACGATAGCGTGTGTTGTACGCAACACCAAGTTTCGCTAAACAACGATATGCTATTAAGATATTATTAAAACTAGCCGTTATGAATAGTAATAACCACTTTTTGAAATTTTTTTAATTTCTATTTTTCAATATGGACTTCATTTTTGGATTCAGAATATCGAAATTAGCTTAGGGTGAAATTTTGGTGATTTTCGGATAACTTTCATATTTTGATGAATAGTTAAAATTACTAAATTTTAATTAAAAACAACTTTTTCAATCGAAATAATTAATAGTGATAAATTATTAATTTGAGTGGTTTTAAAGTATATTTAGAATAGATTTTTACAATTTAATACAATGTTGGTCATTGGATGTAATTTCACATTTAAACCAGTTATAAACAAGTGTCAATCTTTTGATAGTTATTATCTCTTAAAAACATGCCTTTTGTATTGACGACGTGAATTAATTTTTAAATTAATTAATGCAACTGATATGTTTTGAATTTGGTAAATTAGAAATCATTTTTGAGTTCATAATATCAAATATAGCTTAGTCCTAATTTTTGGTATTTTTCTGAAAAATTTCAATTTTTGTTGAATAGTGAAACCACTAAGTGGTAGTTAAAAAACTGAATTTTTCATAAAACGTAATTTTACCACTTCTGTGAGTGGAATTTCAAAAATCCGAGAGACACTGTTGATGTCAGTATGTAAAATGTGGTTCAATGAGATGAAAATAATTTTTGGTGAATAGTAACTTTTTACTTTTATTTACCACAGTTAAAAGTAAATAGGGTAATTAAGGGTAAAAATGATATTATTATTACCGTAACACTTGTCCAAATTCTATTGTACAAGTGTAATTCGACCAAAAACAAGCTTAGGAAGAAAATATGACCATTTAGGCCCACTTGGATTAGATTAGGACATTTATTATTATTTAATTCAAAGAAGAGTTAAAAGAGTTAAAATCAAAGTTATTTACTAAAACATTTTTAATATAGGGTTATACAGAAGATAAATTCGATTGTAAATATTCATTAGAAAGATAAAACGATTTATTACATATTGTTATTTTATTTTTAATTTTTAGACATTAAATAATTTAATTTATTTATGACACAACGATGATGCAGTAATTATCTTATTAATGAAATATTGACATAATTGATGTTATAAATACTCAAATAAATATAATTTGAGACATTTTATGACTTACACTAATTTTCTAGGTTAATATGACATGTTA
Source organism: Viscum album (assembly GCA_963277665.1). Classification (NCBI taxonomy): domain Eukaryota; kingdom Viridiplantae; phylum Streptophyta; class Magnoliopsida; order Santalales; family Viscaceae; genus Viscum; species Viscum album. Next base: position 1,036,944,605 of record OY728123.1, on the reverse strand, counting down.
TTGTTGATTTAATTAACTTTGATCGAACTTATCATTCTGTTATGATTTTCACAAAAATCAATTACTAAATAGTGTAAAAATTGACATAAAATAGTTTTTAAAACAAATATTATATTAGTAATTGTTATTTTATTCCTAAAAATCTATGGTTCAGCCAAATGACTAAGATAAGGTTATATATATTAATAATAAACAATTTGGGGTTCGTTTGGCTTCTTATAGTAATTTTATTAACCTTATAGTATAAGAACACAAGAAGACACGGTAAAAGTAAAATTATTTAACATAATGTTAAATCTAAATGATAAGGTTAAAATATGAACCTAAACTTGTCTAAATTCTATTGGTTTAGAGGATTTCAACCCATCCCCACCTTATCCTCGAAATAAATCAATTTGGAGCTATTTAAAACCGAACTTGACTTTATAATAAAATAATATTTTTGGTTATTCCAAAGGTGCCCCTCTCCTCCCTTATAAAAGGACACCTCCTCCCTCTCTTCCTCACACAACATTGAGCCTTCAAGCTCGGCCAACCCCTGCCGAAATCTCTTCTCAACTTCCCTAGCTACATCCTAGAGGTTTTGTTCTTCCTCAAAGACCAATTTTAGTGCCCTAAGAGGAGGTCTCAAAGAGGTGCTTCAAAGAAGAGGAGGTTCGGACACTTACGAAGCAAATCAGACCTAAGGTAAGGGACAAATTTTCAATCTCATTTTTATCCGAGATTTCTTATATGTAAGTATTTACTGGGGTTACGTTTATCATCCATGACCATGATTTCTAAAAATGATTTCATAAAATGTTTACCATTCTTCCATGGATGTATAAAGTCATTTTTACCCTTTATTTACTTTTTACCACATTGTATGAATGAAATCTTTCGTTTGGTTACCATATAAGGTACTTTTTGACTTTTCCGACAAAAGTACGACGAGAATTTTATTTTTAACTTATATGGCGTGAGCATATTTTTATGGTTTCATAACGCCTCATTTTCAAGAATCTTCCTCTTCAAGATTGCATGATTATTTTCAATAAAACCCTTATCTTTTAAAATTGCATGGAATTTTGTGAAAAGAACATGATTTTAAAGAAGAAAGGATATTTTACACAAGAATTCATTTCAAGTGTTTTGTCAAAACTATTTTACATCTAAGAAGACATTATTTCATATGTGTATGTTTCAAGTAAAATTTCTCTATGATTTAAATGGATTCAATTTTCTTATGATGAAATGATCTCAATTGCTTATGGATTATGTTATGATGGAATGATGTTTAAGAATCTCATTTTATTTCATGGGTTATGCTATGATGTATGATTTATGATTTTGTGGCACACATAAGAATGGTATCATTATGAGATGGGTGGGACCTATATCTCCCTCCAATGCATTGGGTAAAGATTTTATATCTCATGAGATAGACATGGCTGGAATGGTAGGTTATACCGGTTCAGTGAAATAGGACTGGAATGAGGGTGACTCGGTTCAGAAAGGGACTTTCTCAACTAAGATAGTCTTGGAAACGAGTCTTGACTAATAAGAAATGATTCTCTATGATTATGTGTGTATGCCAAAAAGTTTAATGTTTTAAGTTATTATTATTTTGATTACATTTCACTGCCATGAGTTATCCCAGGTTATGAAATTATGATCTCTTTGACAGGTTAAGATTTCCAAAAGTTATGTGCTTATGTATATGATGTGATTGATATTTCTTTTGTTTACCCTTACTGAGAATTTGAGCTCACCCTTTTATGTTTACTTTTCCCCAGGATATAAAGAAAGGTTTTAGGTATAAAAAAGGGAAGATCTTTATGGGAGATGTTGAAGATCTTTCACCAGGATTAGAAGATTACTTTCCGAGTTTCCAAAGACACTAAACTATTACGATCCTTGTGTGTGTGTTTTTGTTATGTACTAAGTATTCCGCCGAAGTAATGTAATGTCCATGTACGTCAAGCTTCGGGTCTCTACAGTTGGTATTAGAGGAAAGGTTTAGTCAACCTTTGGAAACTAGGACGCGAAAACGTTAGTGAGATCCCTAGAAATATTTCTAAGGTATGTCCAGGGATGTCCATAAGGATAAGTATACATATAGGATATAGTCCTAACACTACGGTAACGATCTTAGAATTAAACCTAAGATGTTAGATATTGAAGTTTATTCCCCTTTATTGTGTTGTTTTACCTATCATGATTTTTGTCACTCACACTATTTTTTTGGGTTTTAGAAAACGACTGGAAACAAGATGATTCACGATAATAGAGGACATGAGGGACAATGGAATGATATTCTTCATGAGCAACCAAATGAAATGGGATTTGAAAGTCCAGAAATCAATATTATGCCGAATCAGCAATCTCATAATATGATCAATAAACTCAAATTTGGTAAGTTTCCTGACTCGGCTAATAAAAGAAAGATGGAGTTTCATGATGATGATAGAGGAAAGAAAGTTCAATTTCCCCTATGTAAATAATGTGGGAAGAGGCATCAAGGAGAATGTTTCAAAGGAACTGGAAGATGCTTTGGGTGTGAAAAAGAAGGACACAAAGCCAGTAAGTGCAATGGAAAAGTTTCAGTTAACACCATGGATGAGGTTAATGGTATTGCTACGACATCAACAATGGTTAAATGTTTTAAATGTGGAATGTACGGGCATTATGCAAACCAATTCCCTATGGGAATGTCTCATGGAGAGAATCGGTATGGTCGTATGGGTAGTATTTTTGTTGATGATGATGAAGAGACTACAAATGATATGTGAGATGAAAGAATTTTTGAAGCTCAGTCAATGGTTTAAGATGGTAGAGGAATGATTACTTGTTTATCAACTGAAATGTTGTACTATAGAATAAAAAGACATCTAAGGATTGTTACACTGTTGTATTTCCTTAAGTTTTGAAAGTTTATGATGAATGGTATGAGTAACAATGAAAGGTTATTCAGATATTTTTTGGAATGTGGATGGTATGCACATAATGAAGTGATAAAGAGAAAATGAAATGTTTGACAGTATTCATGAGTTCATGGTTGATATAAGGACTAAGTGATATCATGGTTTGAGTATATAGAATTTTGAAGATTTTGGTATGTGGAATGTATCAATGTTTAACTGCATTCATGTTTTCAATAAGGTTCAATGGGTATTCAAGAGAATACATGACTAAGGCCTTTAAATGTCTAGAATGTGACCAACAAGACATATCTTATGATATATGGCGATCAACGATGGTATTAAATATCTGGTAATCGTTTTCACTATATTATGAGAGTGGACTGAAGTATTATGGATAAGCCTAAAGATTGGAATGAATTATGTTGGACATAAGTTAGTATTGTTTAAGGATAGAAGTTTTTTCGATATTATTGATGGGATGTTATAGTAATATAGTTTTAGATAAAGGACAACCTGTTGGACGGCGACAGCCCATCGCGTTGGATAAGGCTGTGGGAATCGAACCCACAACCGAAGTGCGACTGGCCTTTATCACCTACCATTGGCCTACAGGAAGTCCATGTTTAGTAGAAACAAGTTTTATTTTATTAAGTGGTATGATATATTAAGTATAAGTCCATTTTAGGAACCATATATGATTAATCTCACTATAGAATGACTTCTGTATATTTAATAACTTTTGCTAACCTTTTGTTTGAGACAGATGGAATGACCTGTCATTCTGTCACATGATCTGCTAACACTTCACAAATAACAAATTCAACTTCATTTATTTAATATATGAAGTGGAAATTGTTCAAGGCATGAACAAGAGTGATATTGTATCAAAATAAAGTAAGTATTTATTCTAATTCAAATTCTTCAACTTTAGGGAAACGGTCTTGAAAACCAAAAATGTTGTCCTAGTGCTCTTATATCTGATTAATCAGATGGTACATTAGATCATCACAAATTTATGGATTTGTGATTGCGAGCTTTTCCATAGCCATGTTCTCTACCACTCTCCATCAGAACATGATGGTTAGATTTCTCTTCCATATCCATATTTTCACCTATTTGGAAACCCAATGGTTAGTTTATTTGGGTAACCGTTACGTTTCATACTTTTGTTTTAAAAGATTGGTTTTGGTATTCCTTTTTTACTATGTGGGTTTCGATTAATGAAAGTTTCGAATAGTAAACCATTTATAACCCCGATGAATTTCGAGGGAGAAATTCATTTTAAGGGGGATAGAATGTAACACCCCGAGATTTTATGAAAAATATTCTTTTTAATTTCATTAATGTCTTGTGTTATACGGTACACCAAAAGAAGCTTTCACAACACAAATCTCTGACCTGGCTTGAATTACACGCAATCGCGACCTTACACGATAGCGTGTGTTGTACGCAACACCAAGTTTCGCTAAACAACGATATGCTATTAAGATATTATTAAAACTAGCCTTTATGAATAGTAATAACCACTTTTTGAAATTTTTTAATTTCTATTATTCAAAATGGACTTCATTTTTGGATTTGGAATATCGAAATTAGCTTAGGGTGAAATTTTGGTGATTTTCGGATAACCTTAATATTTTCATGAATAGTGAAAATTACTAAATTTTAATTAAAAACAACTTTTTCAATCGAAATAATTAATTGTGATAAATTATTAATTTGAGTGGTTTTAAAGTATATTTAGAATATATTTTTACAATTTAATACAATGTTGGTCATTGGATGTAATTTCACATTTAAACTAGTTATAAACAAGTGTCAATCTTTTGATAGTTATTATCTCTTAAAAACACGCCTTTTGTTTTGACGACGAGAATTAATTTTTAAATTAATTAATGCAACTGATATGTTTTTAATTTGGTAAAATATAAATTATTTTTTAGTTCATAATATCAAATATATCTTAGGCCTAATTTTTGGTATTTTTCTGAAAACTTTCAATTTTTGATGAATAGTGAAACCACTAAGTGGTAGTTAAAAAAGCTGAATTGTTCATAAAACATAATTTTACCGCTTCTGTGAGTGGAATTTCAAAAATCCAAGAGACACGGTTGATTTCAGTATGTAAAATGTGGTTCAATGAGATGAAAATATTTTTTGGTGATTAGTAACTTTTTACTTTTATTTACCACGGTTAAAAGTAAATAGGGTAATTAAGGGTAAAAATGATATTATTATTACCCTAACACATGTCCAAATTCTATTGGATAAGTGTAATTCGACCAAAAACATGCTTAGGAATAAAATATGACCATTTAGGCCCACTTGGATTAGATTAGGACATTTATTATTATTTAATTCAAAGAAGAGTTAAAAGAGTTAAAATCAATGTTTATTTACTAAAACATTTTTAATATATGGATAAACATAAGATAAATTCTATTGTAAATATTCATTAGAAAGATAAAAAGATTTATTACATAATGGTATTTTATTTGTAATTTTTAGACATTAAATAATTTAATTTAGTTATGACACAATGATGATGCAGTAATTATCTTATTAATTAAATATTGACATAATTGATGTTATAAATACTCAAATAAATATAATTTGAGTCATTTTATGACTTACACTAATTTTATAGGTTAATATGACATGTTATTTGTGAGTTAATTAACTTTGTTCGAACTTATCATTCTGTTATGATTTTCACAAAAATCAATTACTAAATAGTGTCAAAATTGACATAAAATAGTTTTTAAAACAAATATTATATTATTAATTGTTATTCTATTCCTAAAAATCTAAGGTTCGGCCAAATGACTTAGATAAGGTTATATATATTAATAATAAAAAATTTGGGGTTCCTTTGTCTTCTTATAGTAAGTTTATTAACCTTATAGTATAAGAACACAAGAAGACACGGAAAAAGTAAAATTATTTAACTTAATGTTTAATCTAAATGATAAGGTTAAAATAAGAACCTAAACTTGTCTAAATTCTATTGGATGAGAGGATTTCGACCTATCCCCAACATAGCCTCGAAATAAATCAATTTGGATCTATTTAAAACCGAAAATGACTTTATAATAAAATAATATTTTTAGTTATTCAAAATGTGCCCCTCTCCTCCCTTATAAAAGGACACCTCATCCCTCTTTTCCTCACACAACATTGAGCCTCCAATCTCGGCCATACCCTGCCAAAATCTCTTCTCCACTTCCCTAGCAACATCCTAGAGGTTATGGTCATCCTCAAAGACCAATTTTAGTGCCCTAAGAGGAGGTCTCAAAGAGGCGCTTCAAAGAAGAGGAGGTTCGGACACTTACGAAGCAAATCAGACCTAAGGTAAGGGATAAATTTTCAATCTCATTTTTATCCGAGATTGCTTATACGTAGGAATTTACTGGGGTTACGTTTATCATCCATGACCATGATTTCTAAAAATGATTTCATAAAATGTTTACCATTCATCCATGGATGTTTAAAGTCATTTTTACCCTTTATTTACTTTTTACCACATTGTATGAATGAAATCTTTCGTTTGGTTACCATATAAGGTACTTTTTGACTTTTCCGACAAAAGTACGAGGAGAATGTTATTTTTAACTTACACGGCGTGAATGTATTTTTACGGTTTCATAACGCCTCATTTTCATGAAGCTTCCTCTACAAGATTGCATGATTATTTTCAATAAAACACTTATCTTTTAAAATTGCATGGAATTTTGTGAAAAGAACATGATTTTATAGAATAAAGGATATTTTCCACAAGAATTCATTTCAAGTGTTTTGTCAAAACTATTTTACATCTAAGATGAAATTATTTCATATGTGTATGTTTCAAGTAAAATTTCTCTATGATTTAAATTGATTCAATTTTCTTATGATGAAATGATATCAATTGCTTATGGATTATGTTATGATGGCATGATGTTTAAGAATCCCATTTTATTTCATGGGTTATGCTATGATGTATGATTTATGATTTTTTGGCACACATAAGAATGGTATCATTATGAGATGGGTGGGACCTATATCTCCCTCCAATGCATTGGGTAACGATTTTATATCTCATGAGATAGACATGGCTGGAATGGTAGGTTATACCGGTTCAGTGAAACAGGACTAGAACGTGGGTGACTCGGTTCAGAAAGGGACTTTGTCCACTAAGATAGTCTTGGCAATGAGTATTTACTAATAAGAAATGATTCTCTATGATTATTTGTGTATTCCAAAAAGTTTAATGTTTTATGTTATGATTATTGTGATTACATTTCACTGCCATGAGTTATCCCTGGTTATGAAATTATGATCTCTTTTACAGGTTAAGATTTCCAAAAGTTATGTGCTTATTTATATGATGTGATTGATATTTATTTTGTTTACCCTTACTGAGCATTTGAGCTCACCCTTTTATGTTTACTTTTCCCCAGGATATAAAGAATGGTTTTAGGTATAAAAAAAGGGAAGATCTTTATGGGAAATGTTGAAGATCTTTCACCAGGATTAGAAGATTACGTTCCGAGTTTCCAAAGACACTAAACTATTACGATCCTTGTGTGTGTGTTTTTGTTATGTACTAAGTATTCCGCAAAAGTAATGTAATGTCCATGTATGTCAAGATTCGGGTCTCTACAGTTGGTATCAGAGGAATGGTTTAGTCAACCTTTGCAAACTAGGACGCGAAAACGTTAGTGAGATCCCTAGAGATATTTCTAAGGTATGTCCAGGGATGCCTCTAAGGATAAGTATACATATAGGATATAGTCTAAACACTATGGTAACGATCATAGAATTAAACCTAAGATGTTAGATATTGATGTTTATTCCCCTTTATTATGTTATTTTACCTATCATGATTTTTGTCACTCACACTATTTTTTTGGGTTTTAGAAAACGACTGGAAACAAGATGATTCACGATAATAGAGGATATGAGGGACAATGGAATTATATTCTTCATGATAAACCAAATGAAATGGGATTTTAAAGTCCAAAAATCATTATTATGCCGAATCAGCAATCTCATAATATGATCAATAAACTCAAATTTGGTTTGTTTCCTGACTCGGCTAATAAGAGAAAGATGGAGTTTCATGATGATCATAGAGGAAAGAAAGTTCAATTTCCCCTATGTAAATCACGTGGGAAGAGGCATCAAGGGGAATGTTTCAAAGGAACTGGAAGATGCTTTGGGTGTGGAAAAGAAGGACACAAAGCCAGTAAGTGGAATGGAAAAGTTTCAGTTAACACCATGGATGAGGTTAATGGTATTGCTACGACATCAACAATGGTTAAATGTTTTAAATGTGGAATGTACGGGCATTATGCAAACCAATGCCCTAAGTGAATGTCTCATGAAGAGAATCGGTATGGTCGTATGGGTAGTATTTTTGTTGATGATGATGAAGAGACTAAAAATTATATGTGAGATGAATGAATTGTTGATGCTCGGTCAATGGTTTAAGAAGGTAGTGGAATTATTACATGTTTATCAACTGTAATGTTGTACTATAGAATAAAAAGATATCTAAGGATTGTTACACTGTTGTCTTTCCTTACGTTTTGAAAGTTTATGATGAATGGTATGAGTAACAATGAAAGGTTATTAATATATTTTTTGGAAAGTGGATGGTATGGGCATAATGAAGTGATAAAGAGAAAATGAAATGTTTGAGAGTATTCATAAGCTCATTGTTGATATAAGGACTAAGTGATATCATGGTTTGAGTATATAGAATTTTGAGGATTTTGGTATGTGGAAAGTATTAACGTTTAATTGCATTCATGTTTTCAATAAGGTTCAATGGGTATTAAAGAGAATACATGACTAAGGCCTTTGAATGTTTAGAATGTGACCAACAAGACATATCTTATGATATATGGGGATCAACGATGGTATTAAATCTCTGGTAATCGTTTTCACTATATTATGAGAGTGGACTGAAGTATTATGGATAAGCCTAAAGATTGGAATGAATTATGTTGGACATAAGTTTTTATTGTTTAAGGATAAAAGTTTTTTCGATATTATTGATGGGATGTTATAGTAATATAGTTTTAGAAAAAGGACAACCTGCTGGACGGGCGACAGCCCATCGCGTCGGACAAGGCTGTGGGAATCGAACCCACAACCGAAGTGCGACTGGCCTTTATCACCTACCACTGGCCTACATGAAGTCCCTGTTTAGTATAAACTAGTTTTATTTTATTAAGCGGTATGATATATGAAGAATAAGTCCATTTTAGGAACCATATATGATTAATCTCACTATAGAATGACTTATGTATATTTAATAACTTTTTCTAACCTTTTGTTTGAGACAGATGGAATGACCCGTCATTCTATCACGTGTTCTGCTAACACTTCACGAATAACAAATTCAACTTCATTTATTTAAGAGATGAAGTGGAAATTGTTCAAGGCACGAACTAGAGTGATATTGTACCAAAATAGAGTAAGTATTTATTCTAATTCAAATTCTTCAACTTTAGGGAAACAATCTTGAAAACCAAAAATGTTGTCCCAGTGCTCTTATATCTGATTAATCAGATGGTACCTTATATCGTCACAAATTTATGGATTTTTGATTGCTAGCTTTTCCATAGCCATGTTCTCTACCACTCTCTATCAGAACATGATGGTTAGATTTCTCTTCCATATCCATATTTTCACCTATGTGGAAACCCAGTGATTAGTTTATTTGGGTAACCATTACGTTTCATAATTTTGTTTTTAAAGATTGATTTTGGTATTCCTTTTTACAATGTGGGTTTCGATTAATGAAAATTTCGAATAGTAAACCATTTGTAACCCCGACGAATTTCGAGGGAGAAATTCATTTTAAGGGGGGTAGAATGTAACACCCCGAGATTTTATGAAAAATATTCTTTTTAATTTCATTAATGTCTTGTGTTATATGGTACACCAAAAGAAGCTTTCACAACACACATCTCTTACCTATCTTGAATTACACGCAATCGCGACCTTACACGATAGTGTGTGTTGTACGCAACACCAAGTTTCGCTAAACAACAATATGCTATTAAGGTATTATTAAAACTAGCCGTTATGAATAGTAATAACCACTTTGTGAAATTTTGTAATTTCTATTTTTCAAAATGGACTTCATTTTTTGATTCGGAGTATCGAAATTAGCTTAGGGTGAAATTTTGGTGATTTTCGGATAACTTTCATATTCTGATGAATAGTGAAAATTACTAAATTTTAATTAAAAACAACTTTTTCAATCGAAATAATTAATAGTGATAAATTATTAATTTGAGTGGTTTTAATGTATATTTAGAATATATTTTTACAATTTAATACAATGTTGGTCATTGGATGTAATTTCACATTTAAACCAGTTATAAACAAGTGTCAATCTTTTGATAGTTATTATCTCTTAAAAACAAGCCTTTTTTTGACGATGGGAATTAATTTTTAAATTAATTAATGCAACTGATATGTTTTTAATTTGATAAAATAGACATTATTTTTGAGTTCATAATATCAGATATAGCTTAGGCCTAATTTTTGTTATTTTTCTGAAAACATTCAATTTTTGATGAATAGTGAAACCCCTAAGTGGTAGTTAAAAAAACTGAATTGTTCATAAAACTTAATTTTACCGCTTCTGTGAGTGGAATTTCAAAAATCCAAGAGACACGGTTAATGTCAGTATGTAAAATGTGGTTCAATGAGATGAAAATAATTTTTGGTGAATAGTAACTTTTTACTTTTATTTACCACGGTTAAAAGTAAATAGGGTAATTAAGGGTAAAAATGATATTATTATTACCCTAACACATGTCCAAATTCTATTGGATAAGTGTAATTCGACCAAAAACAAGCTTAGGAATAAAATATGACCATTTAGGCCCACTTGGATTAGATTAGGACATTTATTATTATTTAATTCAAAGAAGAGTTAAAAGAGTTAAAATCAATATTTATTTACAAAAACATTTTTAATATAGGGTTATACATAAGATAAATTCTATTGTAAATATTCATTATAAATATAAAAATATTTATTACATAATGTTATTTTATTTTGTAATTTTTAGACATTAAATAATTTAATTTATTTATGACACAACGATGATGCAGTAATTATCTTATTAATTAAATATTGACATAATTGATGTTATAAATACTCAAATAAATATAATTTGAGACATTTTATGACATACACTAATTTTCTAGGTTAATATGACATGTTATTGTTGATTTAATTAACTTTTTTCGAACTTAATATTCTGTTATCATTTTCACAAAAATCAATTACTAAATAGTGTCAAAATTGACATAAAATAGATTTTAAAACAAATATTATATTATTAATTGTTATTTTATTCCTAAAAATCTAGGGTTCGGCTAAATGACTTAGATAAGGTTATATATATTAATAATAAACAATTTGGGGTTCCTTTGGCTTCTTATAGTAAGTTTATTAACCTTATAGTATAAGAACACAAGAAGACACGGAAAAAGTAAAATTATTTAACTTAATGTTAAATCTAAATGATAAGGTTAAAATAGGAACCTAAACTTGTCTAAATTCTATTGGATGAGAGGATTTCGACCCGTCCCCAACATAGCCTCGAAATAAATCAATTTGGAGCTATTTAAAACCGAACATGACATTATAATAAAATAATATTTTTAGTTATTCCAAATGTGCCCCTCTCCTCCCTTATAAAAGGACACCTCATCCCTCTCTTCCTCACACAACATTGAGCCTCCAATCTCGGCCAACCCCTGCCAAAATCTCTTCTCCACTTCCCTAGAAACATCCTAGAGGTTCTGGTCATCCTCAAAGACCAATTTTAGTTCCGTAAGAGGAGGTCTCAAGGAGGCGCTTCAAACAAGAGGAGGTTCAGACACTTACGAAGCAAATCGGACCTAAGGTAAGGGATAAGTTTTCAATCTCATTTTTATCCGAGATTTCTTATACGTAAGTATTTACTGGGGTTATGTTTATCATCCATGACCATGATTTCTAAAAATGATTTCATTAAATGTTTACCATTCTTCCATGGATGTTTAAAGTCATTTTTACCCTTTATTTTCTTTTTACCGCATTGTATGAATGAAATCTTTCGTTTGGTTACCATATAAGGTACTTTTTGACTTTTCCGACAAAAGTACGAGGAGAATGTTATTTTTAACTTATACGACGTGAATGGATTTTTACGGTTTCATAACGCCTCATTTTCAAGAAGCTTCCTCTACAAGATTGCATGATTATTTTCAATAAAACCCTTATCTTTTAAAATTCCATGGAATTTTGTGAAAAGAACATGATTTTAAAGAAGAAATGATATTTTCCACAAGAATTCATTTCAAGTGTTTTGTCAAAACTATTTTACATCTAAGATGACATTATTTCATATGTGTATGTTTCAAGTAAAATTTCTCTATGATTTAAATTGATTCAATTTTCTTTTGATGAAATGATATCAATTGCTTATGGATTATGTTATGATGGCATGATGTTTAAGAATCCCATTTATTTCATGGGTTATTCTATGATGTATGATTTATGATTTTGTGGCACACATAAGAATGGTATCATTATGAGATGGGTGGGACCTATATCTCCCTCCAATGCATTGGGTAAAGATTCTATATCTCATGAGATAGACATGGCTAGAATGGTAGGTTATACCGGTTCAGTGAAACAGGACTGGAACGAGGGTGACTCGGTTCAGAAAGGGACTTTGTCCACTAAGATAGTCTTGGCAATGTGTATTGACTAATAAGAAATGATTCTCTATGATTATGTGTGTATGCCAAAAAGTTTAATGTTTTATGTTATGATTATTGTGATTACATTTCACTTCCATGATTTATCCCAGGTTATGAAATTATGATTTCTTTTACAGGTTAAGATTTCCAAAAGTTATGTGCTTATGTATATGATGTGATTGATATTTCTTTTGTTTACCCTTTCTGAGCATTTGAGCTCACCCTTTTATGTTTACTTTTCCCCAGGATATAAAGAAAGGTTTTAGGTATAAAAAAAGGGAAGATCTTTATGGGAGATGTTGAAGATCTTTCACCAGGAATAGAAGATTACGTTCCGAGTTTCCAAAGACACTTAACAATTACGATCCTTGTGTGTGTGTTTTTGTTATGTACTAAGTATTCCGCAAAAGTAATGTAATGTCCATGTACGTCAAGCTTCGGGTTTCTACAGTTGGTATCAGAGGACATGTTTAGTCAACCGTTGGAAACTAGGACGCGAAAACATTAGTGAGATCCCTAGAGATATTTCTAAGGTATGCCCAGGGATGCCCCTAAGGATAAGTATACATATAGGATATAGTCCGAACACTAAGGTAACGATCTTAGAATTAATCCTAAGATGTTAGATATTTAAGTTTATTCCCCTTTATTATGTTGTTTTACATATCATGATTTTTGTCACTCACACTATTTTTTTGGGTTTTATAAAACGACTGGAAACAAGATGATTCACGATAATAGAGGATATGAGGGACAATGGAATGATATTCTTCATGAGAAACCAAATGAAATGGGATTTGAAAGTCCAAAAATCATTATTACGCCGAATCAGCAATCTCATAATATGATCAATAAACTCAAATTTGGTAAGTTTCCTGACTCGGCTAGTAAGTGAAAGATGGAGTTTCATGATGTTCATAGAGGAAAGAAAGTTCAATTTCCCCTATGTAAATCACGTGGGAAGAGGCATCAAGGAGAATGTTTCAAAGGAACTGGAAGATGCTTTGGGTGTGGAAAAGAAGGACACAAAGCCAGTAAGTGCAATGGAAAAGTTTCAGTTAACACCATGGATGAAGTTAATGGTATTGCTACGACACCAACAATGGTTAAATGTTTTAAATGTGGAATGTACGGGCATTATGAAAACCAATGCCCTAAGGGAACGTCTCATGAAGAGAATCAGTATGGTCGTATGGGTAGTATTTTTGTTGATGATGATGAAGAGACTACAAATGATATGTGAGATGAAAGAATTGTTGAAGCTCGGTCAATGGTTTAAGAAGGTAGTGGAATGATTACATGTTTATCAACTGTAATGTTTTACTATAGAATAAAAAGACATCTAAGGATTGTTACACTGTTGTCTTTCCTTAAGTTTTGAAAGTTTATGATGAATGGTATGAGTAACAATGAAAGGTTATTAAGATATTTCTTGGAAAGTGGATGGTATGCGCATAATGAAGTGATAAAGAGAAAACGAAATGTTTGACAGTATTCCTAAGTTCGTGGTTGATATAAGGACTAAGTGATATCATGGTTTGAGTATATAGAATTTTGAGGATTTTGGTATGTGGAAAGTATTAATGTTTAACTGCATTCATGTTTTCAATAAGGTTCACTGGGTATTCAAGAGAATACATGACTAAGGCCTTTGAATGTTTAGAATGTGTCCAACAAAACATATCTTATGATATATGGGGATCAACGATGGTATTAAATCTCTGGTAATAATTTTCACTATATTATTAGAGTGGACTGAAGTATTATAGATAAGCCTAAAGATTGGAAGGAATTATGTTGGACATAAGTTCGTATTGTTTAAGGATAGAAGTTTTTTCGATATTATTGATGGGATGTTATAGTAATATAGTTTTGGAAAAAGGACAACCTGCTGGACGGGCGACAACCCATCGCGTCGGACAAGGCTGTGGGAATCAAACCCACAACCGAAGTGCGACTGGCCTTTATCGCCTACCACTGGCCTACAGGAAGTCCATGTTTAGTAGAAACTAGTTTTATTTTATTAAGAGGTATGATATATGAAGTATAAGTCCATTTTAGGAACCATATATGATTAATCTCACTATAGAATGACTTATGTATATTTAATAACTTTTGCTAACCTTTAGTTTGAGACAGATGGAATGACCCGTCATTCTATCACATGATCTGCTAACACATCACGAATAACAAATTCAACATCATTTATTTAAGAGACGAAGTGGAAATTGTTCAAGCCACGAACAAGAGTGAGATTGTACCAAAAAAAAGTAAGTATTTATTCTAATTCAAATTCTTCAACTTTAGGGAAACGATCTTGAAAACCAAAAATGTTGTCCTAGTGCTCTTATATCTGATTAATCAAATGGTACCTTAGATCGTCACAAATTTATGGATTTGTGATTGCTAGCTTTTCCATAGCCATGTTCTCTACCACTCTCCATTAGAACATGATGGTTAGATTTCTCTTCCATATCCATATTTTCACCGATGTGGAAATCCAGTGATTAGTTTATTTGGGAAACCGTCACGTTTCATACTTTTTTTTAAAGATTGGTTTTGGTATTCCTTTTTACGATGTGGGTTTCGATTAATGAAACTTTCGAATAGTAAACCATTTATAACCCCGACGAATTTTGAGGGCGAAATTCATTTTAAGGTGGGTAGAATGTAACACCCCGAGATTTTATGAAAAATATTCTTTTTAATTTCATTAATGTCTTGTGTTATACGCTACACCAAAAGAAGCTTTCACAACACACAACTCTGACCTGGCTTGAATTACACGCAATCGCGACCTTACACGATAGCGTGTGTTGTACGCAACACCAAGTTTCGCTAAACAACGATATGCTATTAAGATATTATTAAAACTAGCCATTATGAATAGTAATAACCACTTTGTGAAATTTTGTAATTTCTATTTTTCAAAATGGTCTTCATTTTTGGATTCAGAATATCGAAATTAGCTTAGGGTGAAATTTTGGTGATTTTCGGATAACATTCATATTTTGATGAATAGTGAAAATTACTAAATTTTAATTAAAAACAACTTTTTCAATCGAAATAATTAATAGTGATAAATTATTAATATGAGTGGTTTTAAAGTATATTTAGAATATATTTTTACAATTTAATACAATGTTGGTCATTGGATGTAATTTCACATTTAAACCAGTTATAAACAAGTGTCAATCTTTTGATAGTTATTATCTCTTAAAAACACGCCTTTTGTTTTGACGATGGGAATTAATTTTTAAATTGACTAATGAAACTAATATGTTTTTAATTTGTTAAAATAGAAATTAATTTTGAGTTCATAATATCAAATATTGCTTAGGCCTAATTTTTGGTATTTTTCTGAAAACTTACAATTTTTGATGAATAGTGAAACCACTAAGTGGTAGTTAAAAAAACTGAATTGTTCATAAAACTTAATTTTACCACTTCTGTGAGTGGAATTTCAAAAATCCAAGAGACACGGTTGATGTCAGTATGTAAAATGTGGTCAATGAGATGAAAATAATTTTTGGTGAATAGTAACTTTTAACTTTTATTTACCACAGTTAAAAGTAAATAGGGTAATTAAGGGTAAAAATGATATTATTATTACCCTAACACATGTCCAAATTCTATTGGATAAGTGAAATTTGACCAAAAACAATCTTAGGAATAAAATATGACCATTTAGGCCCACATGGATTAGATTAGGAAATTTATTATTTTTTAATTCAAAGAAGAGTTAAAAGAGTTAAAATCAAAGTTTATTTACTAAAACATTTTTAATATAGGGTTATACATAAGATAAATTCTATTGTAAATATTCATTAGAAATATAAAAAGATTTATTACATAATAGTATTTTTTTTTTAATTTTTAGACATTAAATAATTTAATTTATTTATGACACAACGATGATGCAGTAATTATCTTATTAATGAAATATTGACATAATTGATGTTATAAATACTCAAATAAATATAATTTGAGACATTTTATGACTTACACTAATTTTCTAGGTTAATATGACATGTTATTGTTGATTTAATTAACTTTTTTAGAACTTATCATTCTATTATGATTTTCACAAAAATCAATTACTAAATAGTGTCAAAATTGACATAAAATAGTTTTTTTAAAAAATATTATATTATTAATTGTTATTTTATTCCTAAAAATCTATGGTTCGGCTAAATGACATAGATAAGGTTATATATATTAATAATAAAAAATTTGGGGGTCTTTTGGATTCTTATAGTAAGTATATTAGCCTTATAGTATAAGAACACAAGAAGACACGGTAAAAGTAAAATTATTTAACTTAATGTTAAATATAAATGATAAGGTTAAAATAGGAACCTAAACTTGTCTAAATTCTATTGGATGAGAGGATTTCGACCCATCCCCACCTTATCCTCGAAATAAATCAATTTGGAGCTATTTAAAACCAAACATGAATTTATAATAAAATAATATTTTTAGTTATGCCAAAGGTGCCCCTATCCTACCTTATAAAAGGACACATCCTCCCTCTCTTCCTCACACAACTTTGAGCCTTCAAGCTCGGCCAACCCCTGGCAAAATCTCTTCTCCACATCCCTAGAAACATCCTAGAGGTTCTGGTCTTCCTCAAAGACTAATTTTATTGCCCTAAGAGGAGGTCTCAAAGAGGCGCTTCAAAGAAGAGGAGGTTCGGACACTAACGAAGCAAATCAGACCTAAGGTAAGGGATAAATTTTCAATCTCATTTTTATCCGAGATTGCTTATACATAATTATTTACTGGGGTTACGTTTATCATCCATGACCATGATTTCTAAAAATGATTTCATAAAATTTTTACCATTCTTCCATGGATGTTTAAAGTCATTTTTACCCTTTATTTACTTTTTACCACATTGTATGAATGAAATCTTTCGTTTGGTTACCATATAAGGTACTTTTTGACTTTTCCGACAAAAGTACGAGGAGAATGTTATTTTTAACTTATACAGCGTGAACGGATTTTTACGGTTTCATAACGCCTTATTTTCAGGAATCTTCCTCTACAAGATTACATGATTATTTTCAATAAAACCCTTATCTTTTAAAATTGCATGTAATTTTGTGAAAAGAACATGATTTTAAAGAAGAAAGGATATTTTCTACAAGAATTCATTTCAAGTGTTTTGTCAAAACTATTTTACATCTAAGATGACATTATTTCATATGTGTATGTTTCAAGTAAAATTTATTTATGATTTAAATGGATTCAATTTTCTTATGATGAAATGATATCAATTGCTTATGGATTATGTTATGATGGCATGATGTTTAAGAATCCCATTTTATTTCATGGGTTATGCTATGATGTATGATTTATGATTTTGTGGCACACATAAGAATGGTATCATTATGAGATGGTTGGGACCTATATCTCCCTCCAATGCATTGGGTAAAGATTTTATATCTCATGAGATATACATGGATGGAATGGTAGGTTATACCGGTTCAGTGAAACAGGAGTGGAATGAGGGTGACTCGGTTGAGAAAGAGACTTTGTCCACTAAGATAGTCTTGACCATGAGTCTTGACTAATAAGAAATGATTCTCTATTATTATGTGTGTATGCCACAAAGTTTAATGTTTTATGTTATGATTATTGTGATTACATTTCACTGCCATGAGTTATCGCAGGTTATGAAATTATGATCTCTTTTACAGGTTATGATTTCCAAAAGTTATGTGCTTATGTTTATGATGTGATTGATATTTCTTTTGTTTACCCTTACTGAGCATTTGAGCTCACAATTTTATGTTTACTTTTCCCCAGGATATAAAGAAAGGTTTTAGGTATAAAAAAGGGAAGATCTTTATGGGAGATGTTGAAGATCTTTCACCAGGATTAGAAGATTATGTTCCGAGTTTCCAAAGACACTAAACTAGTACGATCCTTGTGTGTGTGTTTGTTATGTACTATGTATTCCGCAAAAGTAATGTAATGTCAATGTACGTCAAGCTTTGGGTCTCTACATTCATCGAGGTGATATAATAAATAATATAAATTTAATCATTGAATTAAAATGGTTTACCTTTAAAATAATATTTTTTTTAATTTATTGGATTAATTCTAGAAATATATAATGAATCCTCCAAAACCTATATTATATTTTACTATTTTTAAATAAAATTTATTAATATGAATCAATTCCACATCAAGAATGGTTTTATTTTAATTATTTTGGTTCTCTACCATTGAAATATTTGAAACCCATCTTATTTGGATTTAACCACAGGAAAACCCTTCATAAGGATTTTGTTTTTTTTAATATTTCATTACTTATAGTCGAAAACATATTTTTAGAAATTAAAAAGGAATTATCATATATCTTTCTACAAATACCCACCAATCATCTCAATTATATTTACTAAAAACTCATTTATTAGGATTTTTCTCTCTAACTCCCCCTCTATGTCCTTCCCTTGGTGTTACTATTATCGTAAGATTCGTCTACAATGCGTTTTTAAGCTACCTCTCATCTATGGGATTCTCATCCTCCTCATAATTGTTTGTGGTACTTTTTATATACGAAGACTTATTATTTATAATTATTCACATTCAAATGTGTATATTCGCATTCCATTATAGTCTATATGATTTCAAATGAATAAGAGACCACTTATTACTTTAATTAATCCCTTCAACATATCTTTATGTACACCAGTTAGGATGCTAAAACTATTAATTAATTATCCATAGAAAACATTTGTGTTGTGATTACGAATCCCAATATCCACTCAAGGATTTTCACCTATATATGACTATACTTAATTGATTTGGTACCTCAATTTATTCATCCTACACTACTTAATCACATTATTAGAAATAATAAACCATATTCTTATGTAGTATGATAAATGTTGAACAGAAATTCATGACAATTATATGAATATGATGGTTGGGAATAGAATTACATATCCCTACAGATATTTGAGTAATATTTTTTTCACATCATATACCATGTATGGTGCACAATTGGCTAACCTATGAACAAATTTTTTTTATTTCTGTGTTTTTATCCTCAATATATCATTATGATTTCATGATTTTTTTTCCCACATTCCATTGATTCCTTTTTTTTATCATCTTATATACTGATTTGATAGTGATGATAATGATTCCCAGCATTCTAGTCACCATGATATACCTATGAACTCAAATGATCTATATTACTTATTTTTATACCTTGATTATCCTCTTACTAGGTTAATAGCTCATTCCATTGTAATTTACATCCACAGGTCATCCCATGCGGTATTTGAAGCTCAAATGAATTTATGGTCTTGTTATGGAGTTTTTATATAATTTTATTTTATTTTTGTTTGAAATTACTATGTTATGAAACTAATGATTCTATAAACTAGAACCCTCAATTGAATGAGAATATATTATATTTTTTGTGATGTAAACAATCATGAATGAAGTGTAATCAAGATATGGGTTACCATACATGGTATCAGATAAAGGTAATGTATTATTTAGGTATTTGGATTAGAATACATGAATGAAATCCTTAGGGATAAGAGTAAATTTATGAAAACATCAATTAATTTTTTCCATATTTAGAGTTCTTAGTTTCTTGAGAAAATTCATCCCTCTTTCGAAACATGAAGGTGGACTCAAATATAAAAAATATTTACCAACATATAATAACATTTAATGGGTATGTTATGTATTAAAAATGCATGTACCTAGTGCATGTATAATCTTCTTAATGATGAAATCATATCCATTACCTCTTGTGGTATTTTCCTTGGTTATTCCTATACTATTTATAAAAAAATTTATGATAACAGAAATTAAAATTATATTTAATGGTAGGAAATATATCATAGATAATATAGTCTAAAAATGTTTAATTTATAGTTTAATGAATAAATTAACTTTATGGGTTATCCATCAGAAATCATTATTTTCCATTTTTATTATTAATATTTTAAAATTGATCATCAGTAATATTCCTTTATTTTATAAATTTTTTGAAAATATGAGGAATCATGTCAAAAACTAGTGTAATAGTAAATGTGATATCTATTCAAATTATACACCCAGAATGATGTGAGGGGGAGTCAAGAACTTCATGATAATGCATACTCACTAAAATGAATTTTTTTCAAAATTTCTTGTATTATGAGGAATATTGAAATCACCATAAGGGAGATAATGATTTAATTGAGAAATTTATATGATAATGTAATTAGAATTTATGTGGATATTATGAACCCTTATACAAAAAAAAGGATAAAATCAATTGTAATGATATTTTCAATCCTTCAAGGATAAAAGAAAGAGTAGTTCAAGCTTTTTTTATCACTTAGATGGATAATCTAATCAATAATGGATTTTGTTCAAAAATAATATGTTTAAAAAAGAAATTGGTGTAGTGGATCTGAAGGAATATAGGAAAATGTTTTCAATAATTAATTTTCCCTCTAAAAAGGAAATAAAAAGTGTAAGGGTTTCCTCATCCAATAGAAATAGTATGGAAGAATCAATTAGTCTGTATAGGTAAAACATTGTAGGAAATTCACATTACACCTATATCTTTATTATTTACCATAGAAGTAAAGTTGAACACATTATTAGTGAGATAAAACTAAATCTTGAAAAAAAATTAGTGATTTGAGAAATTGAAATTTAAAAGGGAAATTTTTTAATATTCCCTCATTGTTGAAAAATAGATCAAAGAATATAAGGGTTCTCAAAATATTGGAGATGGATGGGGGAGAATGGAATTAAATTTTTGGGGAGAAATGAGGTAATCTCATGGTGGTAAGAAATTAAAAATTCTTACATAATTAAATTATTTGATGTAAATTCTTGTAAATTGCATTAAGGGGACATAGAAATGATTTAGGTGTTCAATGGAGTGGCTGTAATCAAAATAATTCAAGTGGTTTAAATGATCTATTTTTTTAGATTAATGGAAATTTTAGTCAACCCTTAACCTATTGAATAATGTTTCAATATAAAGGAACAATGAAACTTCAAAACCAATTCACTAATCCAAGGGTTGTAGAAGTCAATTTATGGTAACAAAATATAGGACATTTAGATAAGGGGTGAGAATATAATGTAAATAATACCGAGGTTGGTCCTAATTGTCAATTTGTGATAGGTAGGCCAGTTATCCCTTCAATAATAGTGAACAAAAACATTGATTCATGCTCTAATCATTCTTTCATACCACACAAGTTTATTTTAAATATTCAATCCCCACCTCAAATCATAGAAGTAAAAGAATTTGTTATAATGGAAAATTGGTCAGTTTATGTATCCAATGAATGTTACATCTCCCATATCCATAATTTTTTATTGATTTTTTTAGAGAACCTTGTGATAAATAGTTAATGTAATTGGATGCTACTTAGGGTATGGATAAAATTTCCTTCTATAGAGACAAAATAATTTTTTTTAGGAGATGGAAATCATTATTAATATCATGAATCTCTCTCTGGTTATATAATTTTAAACGGATGACTATAAATCTAGTATGGAATCATCATTATAAGAATGTATATTATTTTTTTATAAGAAAGTTTATCAATATAAAATGGTATATTTTGAGGAATGAATTATCTAATATAACATTACCACTATAATAGAATATGTTAATATGTTCCCCAAGGAATTTATTAGTCTTCCTTCAAGATAAGAGATTATTTTCTCAAAGAAAGTCATACCTATAAATTTTCTCATATTCTGGACTCCATATTGAATGGACACTGTTTAACTTGAAGTACTGCTTAAGAATGTTCACGGGAATCTTGATAACGTGTTTATACTCCATAGTGAATCACCCTAGGGTGAACCCATCATTCTCCTTAGGAGGAAGTATAAGCCAATGTTCTTCAACATTTATTATTTTGATTCAAAAAGATTGTAATAAAGAACAAGTATCTAGTAGCACCAATTAAAAACATTTTTTATCATCTAGTTATTTTATAACAAATATATATTGTAGATATTCAATGACAATATTGTAAATAAATCCTAAAGAAGAAGTATATCCATAAGAATAAATTTTTTATAAGTTACGGGAGCTATGATTTTGTAGTGATTTCATTTGGAAACATTGAATCATCTATTAGATTCATTTACAAAAGGAATAGAGTATTGGGGGAATACATCAAAAAAATTATAATAGTATTGATATATGATATTATTCTCCACTCCAAATATAAAAAGAAACATGATGAGAATTTATATATTATACTGAAAACCTTTTGAAGGAAAATTAATATGTGAATTATATTAGATGATTTTTTGGGTGGAAAAAAGTGACATTGCTGGGGAATATTATCACCTGTAATGTGATATCTGTGGATCCTTTGAAGATAGAGGAAATAGAAGGATGTCCCATACCAAAATATATTATGTAGGTGTGTTGTATCCCTATATTAATCAGATACTATTATCTATTTTTAAGAAACTAGTAATAATTTTCAAACCCACACAGTAAGATGACTTAGAATGGAGGGATGATTTTCTAGACTAATTTATGCAAGGAGGGTTATAAAGAGTTAATGAAGAAGAAAATTACTTCCCTTAGGCTCACCTTACCCTCCAGTGGGGAAGGATTTGTTATCTTTAGAAATGAATCAAAAAAATCGTGTGTTATGTATTCATAGAAATTAAAAAATCAATAGTACATGAATCCCTCAAATTAATGATCAATGAGAAGAACTACATGATGGATGATATATATTTGGATGCACTAATCATCGCATTTATTATTTGGTAAAATTTTATATATAAGGAGAACTATGACATATATGTGAATCATAACATCCTTAAGTATATATTCAGGAAAAAAAGGATCAATATTCACTACTGAATGTGGTTAGAGATTATAAAGGATTTTAAAAATTCATTCCACTACCATATTTGGATTGAAAATAGAGTTGAAGATTCTCTAAACAGATTAGATCGCATAACCATATCCATGGTGTGGATTTAATGGGATCCAATATTTTTAGACATGAAAAGGATATACATGCAAATTATATAATAAATTTCATCAGGCCATTCATAAATAACTAAAAAACATCTCTTCTTGAGAGGATCATGGTGTCCTATCATGATGATGATGAGATATAGATAATTATAATAAACATTAAAAAGTTTTAAAATGATTAATATGGAGTTATAATGTTATAAACATTGATATCTGTTCTATTAAAACTAGAATAGAATAGAATAATTGATTATGATTCACATTGCTCATCCTTCTAAATTAATCCCAGAGTCACTATGATATATATAGAGAATTGGTGAAAAAAATCTACTAGGAAAAGATAAATAATGTCATTGGAGAATTTGTATCATCATTCGTAATATTTCATCAACAAAAATAAGAAGAAAAAAAGTGTAAGGGTACAATAAAATCAATGACCATACATGTATAGAAATGTGAAAACATACCCATGGAATTTTTATTGAACATTCTAGGAAAACTAAAACCCGTGTTTCTATTTTTGTTTTATCAAATCACATTACAAAATCAGAACAATTCCATACTATCAATGAATATGTCTATCTTGAAAAACTCACCATGGTATGCATTAAATGGATTTGAAAGGGTATATGGAGAATTACTCTCCATTGAATATGATCAATATTTTAGGTTAAGATCATGGTTATGGAAAACCCTAAAATAATAGTTGGATATAGGATTGAGTTTTAGTGATGTGTATAACTGTAATCTGGATTGTTATTCAAAGAGAAACATTCCAAATATTGAATATATATCGAGATATGTTTAGGGACTTTTCAAGCCAGTTTAGATCAATCCTTTCCTATCATTGATTTTTCATATAACAACAGTTTCTATAATAGCATTCAAATGGAACCTTGTGAGGATATATTAGGGAAGAGGTTCTATAGTCTAATATGCTAGGATTGATTATGTGATTCGAATCTAATGAGACTTACTATTATCAAATAGATGATAGAAAATGTTAAGACTATTCAACATATTAACAAATATATGAAATTTAATGAAAGAAAACAACACTTAAAATCATTTATGAGACCTAAAGGTTGATTTTGAAGATAATGTATTCAATAAAATATCAACATGGATGAAATACATGTGGTTTGGGTTGAAGGGAAAGCCCATTCCATGGCACATTTTCCCATATGAGAACATTTATATCTTCGAAACTATGTCCTAAGAACTAACTCTCCCACCAAACCAATCTTAACTACATGATGAGTTCCTTGTATCCCACTTAAGAAAGTACATACCAATCCCCTCACATATGCTAAATCAAGACATGGTACCTTTGGAGAAGAATATTTTAAACAAGGAGTATTTGTTGAAGATCCTAGATTATATAGATAATTGTTTGTAAATCATGGAAACACACATGGTCAATGTGTTATTTTAACCCAACTTCTTGTTAGAGTAAATAGTGGAAATTAAAATGGAAATAAAAACTGACGTAATTTCATCTATTTTAGTATATTAAATATTGTTTGAATGGATAAATTTTTGAATGGGGTGAATGTAAATATAAAAACATCTACAAATTAAATTTAATTATGAATTAAAAAATTCATTATTATTTTATTTATATATAGAAAACACATTCACAATATTTCATTTTTAATTTTGGACTGTTATAAAATATAGCCATTATTTTCCTATATGGATTGAAATACTATTATGAGTCATAATAATATATAATATACACATTCTATAATTACCATTAATATTAGTACATATTACTATTTATAAAAATCTAATTAACACAAAAGGAAGAAGCAATGGCCTTAAACAATAGGATTTTACCTTATGTACTAGATTTGGTAGTGATTCTAAGAGGGTTGGCTTAACTAGGTTTTCCCTAGACCATGTCCAAGATGAAATTCAATAACATTATCCCAATTCAAATCATTTAAGGGAGATATTAAGTATTATATAGATCATCAAAAAAACCATGTTTGTTAAACAACCCCAATAATGTACTACTACCATGCACTATATTCCTATATCATAAACTAGTTTAAATAAGAATACATAATTCCAGACTCTAGTATTTTGAATTTTTACATTTTATTTTTTAATAAAAAATAATAATATTCTTCTTTTTTCATTATAAAATTATATATATTTACATGATTATATAATGATTTTGATAAAAAAATTAATGATGAAAATAAAATTATATTTTTGAGAAATATATAGTTTCAAATAAAACATATTTTTAATAAATACCTGAATCTAGAAATAAATTTATTTTCATGAAATTGTATTAATAAATAATATTTATTTAAATATAAATTCAAATGTAATGTTATGAATCCCTACATATTTTTTATAAGGGATGGGAAGTTTATTGTGTCATAAAAACTAGTAGTTTTCACTTAAAAATTTATTAATAGTGTAAATTACTATATTTATACAATTTCTTTGAAAAAATAAATATCATTTTTGAAATCATAAAATAAAAATCTATCAATAGTTTTTTTTAAATAATTTTATGATATAGTTAAATGTTCTAGAAAAAAATAAAATATTTTTTAAATATAAAATATGAATTATGATATTATAATATCAAAAAATCTATGTAATAAGTACTATGAATGTAATCCATTAAAAAACAAATTTTTAATTTAAAAAAATTATTTTTCATTGATTTTTATATTTTGTATAACCATTAATGACTCTTCTAGAATCTATATCATATTTAAACATTCTAAAAAGAAATTCGTTAAGAACCTGAACCACTTCCACATTATGAATGGTAATATTTTTAATTCTTTCAGTTTTAACCTAATAAAATATTATAACCCAAATCTATTTTCTATAAAACATGTAAATACCCATGGGAAGGATTATGGTTTTATAATTTAATTCCATAGAGTGTAAATCATAAATTAAGAAATTATTACAAAAATCCTATATCATCTAATATAAATACTAACAGAACTTCCCTTTCCACTTCACAACAACGCTATTGATCCTAAAGATCCTATATATCCCTCTCAAGGTCAGGACCAAGGAATTACCAATCTCATATGAAGCTCATTATAATATTTTATATTCCACCTCTATAGTAATGTATTCTCTTCAACATCATTTTTTTCAAGTACATTCTTTTAGATAACTTTTTTATTTAAAATTTATCATGTTTACGTGTGCCTTTTCAAACCCATTAATTGTCTTTATGATTTCCATTTAATTTATGACCGCCTTCAGTACTATTTTTCACATCCAAGAATTAGAATGTAGACCTAGTGTCATTCCAAAATGTATCAATTATTTTCCATGAATTTTTTTTCTGTTTTGAATAAAAATACTGTATTATACTCACAAGAATTCACCTATTCATATCTACCTTTTTTTGATTTGGCATTTCTATTTATGAAACCCACACTCTTTAAATAGTGTATTAAAATTTTTGAATTAAATTCTTGTGTTTTGTGGTGTATGTTTTAAACAAATTGATGTATATCATATTTTTATTAAATGTGGTCACATAAACATATAATGGTCTAATGTATTAGATACTGTTATCATCTAATTATATACCACGTATTGTGAATGAATGGTTAAACTAAGTAAACAATGTTATGATTTCATAGTGGTTATCCATTACTTATGATTATGATGTAATTTTTTAGGTTCCTTCCACATTCCTTTGATTCCTTCTTAGTATCAACATATTTCATGATTTAATTTCAGTTATTATGGTTATAATATTTATATTTTACTCTTTTATTTCTCCTAATTCACATGTACACCACTTCATTATGAAACAACACGATTATTACCTTAATGGTATTTATAGTTGAACCCTTTAATATTTATGTCCCTTGATTATCCAATTCAGTATTATAAGTTTAAAAGAGTTCATGGAAATGTTATATAGTTTTTAAATAATCTCTGGGTGTCCCTATTTCAAGCCATTCTCTTATGTATGTAATTTCTCATCAAAAATAGTTATTCTGATTTTTCGGAATTTTATTTGTTTATATTGGTGTAATTAATCAGGAAATAACGTGTTTAATATATATGGTATCTTAATGATACAATGACTCCCACAAAATCAAAATAACATCATGGTATGACTTGAAAACTAAAGTTGAATCTACTACTAACTGTGTATCTAGAAGTCCTGATCCAAAAAATAATACCACTTATTTGTGGAATAGACCATATTTCGAGAAATATATAAACCATTCAGAAAAAAAAATTTATGTATCAATCCTTAGGACCTTCTTTACTAGAAGTTACCCGTCAATGCCTTGGTACTAGAATATTAGAATAGTCTCCTCAACATATCTCACCACAATGAATTTAACATTTCACACACTCTATAAGAACAACATACAACATAATGATATACATGAGATAATTAAAATTAATGATCTCTTATTTTTTAAATTTTTCAAACATTAGGTTGTAATTCCATTTGAAAATAGTGTTATGTTATAATTTAATCAAAATTTACACGAATTAAAATCAATTTTATTAGTCAACCAAGTAGACCCAGAATTAAAATTAATCTTAGTCCCATTACACCACATGTATAATTGGTCCTAACCACTTATAGTTGGCCTCAGTCTATCACAAGGTATCCGTAAATTCAAATTTTCATAAAATTCCCGCAATTTAGCAAGGTAATACTGACTACCATTAGAATTTATAGCTAAACATTACAGTTTCCAATGTATACTGAATGTTAATTATTTTTCCAATTAATGAATCGTATGTTTCAAACCCTATACCATAAAACCTACTAAGAATGACTTTCACATATCACCATTCTGAATTCCCTTTTTAAGCTCATAATATTCCTTCATATATGTTAGACCACTAACTAGTGCACCATCCTGATGTGTAATTTCTCAAAACCATATTTGTTATAGTTTTACACAACATATATCTTTAATAATCTAAGTTAATCTTATATAATTACACTATTTGGTTGTTTGGAATTTAAATTAGAGCCTAATTCACAGTATTTATAACTTCTTCAAAACAAAGGTCACTTGCATAACCCAATTTAAAGCACTAGAGTGTCTATATGATCTTATTATTTACTCATTCATTCCTTATGTGATGTTAAGTCCATTATATATAGGCTCCATCATATATCTATCGTACCAAGTAAAATTTATATTTAGAACTATACTTAAAAATTCAGGGGAAGAAGACACAACATTTTGGAAATGAAACCAACACATTGCATACCAAAATACTTGTCTTGAAGTTTGAAATTTTTTTTCCTGACCAATTAATTATGTTATGTTTCTTCCTTTAGTATCGAGATCCATACATGGGAGGAATTTATAAAAGTAGATTCATAATACACCATTCATTTCTAGAAAAGTGTAGGATGACTTAGGATTGAAAAATATATTCCCTTTTCTTTAATTTTTATGTAAAATCTATATATATTCAGTTAATCTATTCCAATAATAATGTTAAATTTCCCAAAATGAGGTAATATATTGTTTTTAGGAATAATATCCAAAAATATTATTACTATGGAATATTTATAAACTTAGGATGAAAAATTATAATTAATATGTAGTTTTATAGACATCTCAACTTCATGGTATTAAATATTTCAATAAATCATACAATATATAAAGGGATGTATTTATCCAAAATCATGTAAGGATTTGTAGATCATAAAAAACAAATTTTATACCTTCTACTTCCAAATTTTATTTCTATACCATAATGGTGACAATAGTGTTGGCCTTTTTGTACCCACTTGGTAGTTTTAGGCATTGGTTATCCATGGTGATCTTTCAGTTGGTGGACATTATTTTATTGTTCCCTAGTTCGTTATAGTTGATGAAGTGATCCTTGAGTTTTGAATTTATTAGAACCTTCATTTAAAATATTGTATCAATGTGAATTTTTATATCCATTAAACAAAAATGTTCATTTGGTTATCCTTCTCCACAATTGAATGTAGTCCATGTTTCCTTAATAAAGTAACTCAGGTGCATCATTCCTCATTTTTCACATATAGTTTAACAAATATATATAAATGTATTTCCTTTGACATATGATCCCACTATATTAAAATCCATCATTTTTTTATTTTATCTATATCAACGTGATAATCTCTCAAACTCCATTTATACATTAATATCACAACGAATGATGTATTCATAATTCCAAAATTAGTTAACACCTAGATCTTTTTAGTGATTTTATTTTAAGACAATACAGATCTATTAATTTTTGAAATTAGTAGACACAAAAACTAGAGGTGAATATTAAAATATTTTTTAAATTCATCATTTAAATCATTAAAATTTCATTCTAACATTCTATATGACCTAAAAATTCTCTCTCTATTTTGGTAAAAAGAAATTAAGAAAAATGCTTGTTAAAAAAGTATTCTTCAAGATTCCAAATCTATCGATACAAAATTATCCTAATTATTGATATTTTATATCAATTTATTATATTATTAGAGTATCCTTCTAAATTATATATAACCATATAAACTATTTTTTGATTCGAGATATATTAAAAAAATATCTTTTTAACCGAGTTGACCAACTGTTTTATAAGAAATGTATATTCAGATCCCCTAAATAAAGGTGTCAGTTGTCTTATGAATGAATCAAAGTCTATTTACCCTATAATGGGTTATATTGGATGCACAATGTTGTTCGGATTATTATTCATAACATGGTTCATGTGGTTAGGTAAAATTATTATGTTCTACAGACCATATTCACTACATTAGGAATGCCATTCAAAATATAGTTGCATTGTTCCACACAAATGAGGTTTTGTTGGTTTCTTATAGTTCTAATTATTTTATAAGTACGAAAAATTTAATTATAATTATTTTTAATAAATATAAGATAAATTATTTATTCATATAAAAAAGGAAATTCATATGTATAATATAAATTACTTATGAAATCCATTAATCCATCTAAGTGTCTCTTTTACTGTATACCACAATTCAAAAATCAACTAAAACATTATCTGATACAAAATATAGTGTCTCATGCATCAATTAGGTATTAATTAAATCATTTTTAAGAGTAACATACAAAATAATAGATATCCCAAAAAATAAAGGTTTAATGTCACAGAAAATTAGGTTCATGTAACATTAATATGCACAACAATTATAAATTTATTTAAAGTATATATTATAACTGTCCAAAAAACATTTAACATCATTATTGTATATTTTATCACCTTATATTATAAATTATGTAAAGGGTGATTTAAAAATATAATTAAAAGGAGGAATAATAATAAATAAAATGGAATCATGAATCAACAAATGTACATGGATGAGAATAATAATCATTATCACATCACAAACATAATGTATTTATTATAAGAAGAAATTAATCATTTAATGAATATCTGTAATGTGTCACATGCATAATAATAGAAATATCATAATCATTAGCCGAGGTTTACTACCAAGACATACTATTATAGTTGAAAAATCTATCAACAACATGCCCATTAATATCATAGTGAACATAGCTATCCCCATCGTGTATACAAAAAATGATCTCATCCGATAAAAATCATTACACAATTATTTGGAGTGAAATATAATTTTTAGTCCACCTATAACATCATAATACACTCAAAATCATTTTCAAAAATATATATAATGTTGATAATGTTTTCATTCATCAATGAATAAGTATAACATAGACCACCCATGTTAAATAGAAAAATGTGTTCTTTAAAAATCGTTTACATTATTTTATTTAATTAATCATGATGAAAATGAATAAAAAAACTAAATTCTTATGAAATAAATGAGGGATGATTAATGGTATTGTATTGAGAAAAAATGTATAATTACTTGACTAAATAATATAAAGTGATTTATAAGATGATGTGAGATTACATTTATGGAATACATGGGAAAAATACTCTAAAACGTGTTATAAAATTTATAATATTAATAACTACATAGAAAAACATTATTAGGACATATAAAACACAATAAAATAAGAATAATGTGAATGTAAAAGTTTTTCGAAATAGAAATTACATTCATTGCTTTAGAAATAATATAGAACATATGAAATATTTTCAATGAATTTTGACATACAATATGTAAAATATCAGGAACATATAAATGGGATATTAAAAGGGGTGTTATATATAAATATATAAGGAATATATTATTTCACAGAAATTAAGAAGAACTCAAGTCACTATATAATAAATGGTAAAATAAAATTATTTCAATCCCAAGAAAGACATAATCAATGTGAAATCCCCTTACCTTAAGTATAATTCCATTTCATCACACATACACATCCTCTATAACCAACAAGTGTTTATTAAAGCATTATTTTAGAGGTAATTAAAATTATTTTTTTGATAATTTATTACCATTACTAATTATTTTTTTTATTAAGAATAAAATCTCATAACGATATGTTTTTATTGATTTATTGAATATTTATTTAAATATATTTTTTTCATAATTATTATTTATTAATTAGTAACATCCCCTCTAGAATCATAAAAAATACAAGAAAATAAATAAATAAATAAATACAATCATATATACATACATACAAACATATATACCTACATAAAAACATACATAAATATATACATATAAGAACACAAACACGCATCATATATATACTACACTACTCATCCATAATGGTGGTGATAAATGTAGAATTGATAAAATATTTATATATCGGATAATGGACCATTAATGAGACATGAAATACAAGGGTGATAGTTGGATATAATATATATATTATAATCATTTTAAAACAACATTATAGCTGTATAATAACATTTAAATTATTTATAATTATTAATTAAATAATTTCTAATGCTATAAAATTAAATTCATATAGAATAATATAAAGAAAAAAAATTAAAAAATAGTGTAATGAATTTAACCTTGTCTATGATGATTACTACATTTCCATAGGGATAATTCCTTAAATTCTTAGAGTGTGATGGGACCCAAAAATCAAAATGGATCTTAGGAGTCTATAGAACTGGTATATGGGTAGAGCTTAGGAAATAGGGTGGATTTTGGAAGTGATTTTTCGTCATGGGGAGATTATACTAGAAGTGGATTCATATTCTTAGTTAAAATATAATGTTTTAAATTTATTATCGACCATTACATACAATAGTGTCATTCCACATTACCATTAATTGTATACCAGGCCTCATTATGTTAACATAAATATTAAATACATCATGCAGTATTTTTTTATGATGATTTCATTATTTCATCATTATTGGATCATATTTACCCATTTTTGTCATCGAAATAAGTGCCCCTAGAAATGTTGAAGAAATTCAAAACCATTGGAGATGGAAATCGAGCCCAAACACTCCCAAAAACATCAACATGGTCTACATCGTGAAGCTCCTTCATGGAGACCCCAAACTACTATGACATCGTTGGGATCTGACTGAATCACCATGATTCTGACACCATCCACGATTGATCTAAGGTAGTCCATAATTGAATTCATGAGTCTAATAAAGCTTCCACCTTTTTTGGAGCACCTCAATGCTTTGTAGTGTTACTTTGAACATCGTGACTCCCATATCCTATAAATATTAATCCTTTTTCCACACCAAAGGAACAGTTACCTTGATCATCAAGCTTCTGATCTCCCTTTTCACGGAGCACCATATCATAATAAAAAATACAGAAAAAATGGATCATCCATGGTAATTGAGACTAAAAAAAACTCCATTCCCTTATTCAAAAAATGTCCCCCAAATAAGATAGTGATTCCCTTCATGAAGGGTTATTCCCTTCATTGAGGATGATGACCCTTTGGGGTACATAAGGCTTCATGTAGTTATTATAATTTACATGAATCACTCATTTTCTATCTCTTGACTTCGTTCCAAGGAAGGGTCACCTGACTTTGTGAAGCTCCTTACTTATCAAAGCCCATGTTTTCCATGAAGCACCTCTCAGTGATGCCCCTTACTTCACTAGTCCCTCATTCATGAGTCCATCTGGGTTAGTGTGTCGTGATTTTGTGCTCCATCATGTGGTTTCAACTTTTGAATTTCCCTACAAATTTCTTTTCTGCACAGGTAGGCTAATGTATTTTACTTTTCTGTATACACCAAAAACTACCACTCCTCCGAATTGTTCCCACATGGAATTGCCAATTCCTTCCCCACCGCAAGGGTTAGTGAGCATCACATACATAATCCCATGGGGGTATAGAGTGAGTTCCCTCTATCCATGTCATAAAATGTAAAAATTAAAAGCTATATATTATCTTGTTCATGTTGTTAAATGTTAGTCTCACCCCATGCAATGCACATGGGGTGCCACGCCTTGAGAATTTTTCACGCCCACTCATCTTCATGGAATTGAGATATTACTTGTAAGAAATTAGATCTTCTGTACATAGAAGTTTATCTTCCAATAATGTAATTAGATCATCTTAAAAATGAATGATATCCCACTTGGGAAACTCATACGTGTATGTAATTCACCATCTCTCACAGATTCATCTTTCACGGCGTTGCATTCCGGTCTATATATTTCTCCTGTTTTTCACACTGAGAATGACTCACATGGGATAAGATGATAGTATTGACAATGTCACAATCCACCATCCTAATTAGCATCCCTCCAAGTTTAAGAATCATTTTCAGCCTTCATGGGACACTTCTATCTTTAATCCTCACACTACACAAGAATATGTGGACATTAATTCCCAACTAGTAGGGGTATACCGTAAGCCTCCATGATGTTCAATCTCATCATCCATGTACATAATTATCTTCCAGTAGACCCATCACTATAATACCATAAAATTCACCCTATAGACCTCATCTCCTATAGGAACATTCGGAATATTACCATAAGTAAGCCCCACACTATGTACATCCATTAATAACTTCATGTACTTTTATTCCCAACCACCAAGGATACATAGGAAACATCTTCAGGGTTCAAGCCCAATATTATCATACTCACCCATTTAATCCATTCCACCCCAACAATACATTTGTGTCTATCCTGATTAGTACCTTTACCACCACATCATTGTGAGTTCATGACATCCATCTAGTTTTATCCTATACATAATCCACATCCATGTCATTGATACTTCTAGTAGTACACGGGAAACTAACCATGTGTCAAACCCATGTCATTCATCATCCAACCAATAGAAAACCTCATTATATATGAATTTATAATGCCTATTAACCACACTATCCCTATCAAACTACATGAGTTTTGATTCTAGTTTTCTATATAGGGTACGTAGGAATCCCCCCTGAGGTTCAATATCCATCAATGGTAAACCATGGTTCCTCCCTCCTTGGGAGGTATGACTTCATGGTGCAACCTATTCGTTGTATGTGGTACACCACTCAGGTTCTACATTCAACGGGAATTATAATCTATCCATATGGTAATCCATGAGTTATAGTACTTGGGGTGTACTTCTATGATTTACCCCAAGGGGTGCCCAAACCTTCCTTCACCATGTGAAATCTCCCCTTTATGGGAATTACTATATTTGGACTGCCATAAAAGGTGTTATGATCCATCCATTTTTAATCATTTTTTGGTGTTCTCTCCTAGGGATTCACCTAACCAATCAACCTATGTAACACCTGAAGCTTCCACGATACGTTTCTCTTTGAATAATAGAATAGCGTACAATGTACGCAACAACACCATGACCTATGAAACTAGGTGTTTAAAAAGGTGGATGTGAATAGTATTAACCAAATTTTGAAATATATATATAATATATAATTTTAAAATTCTATATTTAGGTTTCTTATACATAATATAAGGACTAATACAATTATTAGGTAAATAAGAATTTTTTAAAAAATGTAGTTGTTCCACCTTTTATTGGAGAACCATTTTTAAATATAATATTTTAACTTTTAAATATTCAATTTATTTAAATTTATTTTTTATTTAGAATAGGTACCTAAAAATTTAGTTTGGATAAATTTTTGGTACTTTTCTGATAACTTTAATATTTTGATGAATAGTGAAAAATACTAAATTTTAATTGAAAACAAATTTTTTAATATAAAAAATTTAAAGTGTTAAATTATTAATTTGAGTGGTTTTAATGTATAATTAGATTATATATTTATTATTTAATGTAATTTATGTCTTATATATGGAATTTCATATTTAAATTAGACATAAACACTTGTCAATATTTTGATATTTATTTACTTTTTAAAAACACTCTTTTTTGGTTTTGACAAGAAGAATTATTTTTAAATTAATTAATTAAAAATACATGATTTGAATTTGGTAAAATACACTTCATTTTTGAATTCAGAATATCAAATTTAGCTTAGAGTGAATTTATGGTATTTTTCTGAAAGCATTCAATTTTTGATGAATAGTGAAAAACACTATGTTATTGTTTAAAACAAAATTTTTATTTAAATATTTATTTATTTTATTTAAATTTATTTTATGTCAAAATAGATGCATTATGCCTATATATGTTCAATGTAATTCATTGGAGAAAATTTATAATAAAAATTGATGTATAAAAGTTTATTGAATATTTTAACGTCTTTTACCCAACTTCTAGGCACGTTATCAAATTTGCATAAAACCTAGTTTTACCACTTCTGTGAATTTAATTTCAAAAATCTGAGAGTCATGGTTTACATGAGTAAGTAATATGTGGTTCGAAGGTATGAAAAAAAATTTAGTCAATAGTAACTTTTGAATTTTTTTACTACGGTTATAAGTAAATAGGGAAATTAAAGGAAAAAATGATCTTATAATTACCCCAAAACATGTACTCGTTCAATTGGATAAGTGTATTTCATGAAAAACTAACCTTATGATTAAGATATTATCCTTTTGGTCCACTTGGATTATATTAGGACATTTACTATTATTTTATTTAAAGAAGAGTTAAAAGTGTTAAATTCAAATTTTAATAACTACAACATTTTTAATATAGAGTTATACAAAATATAATTTCGACTATAAATATTATTTAGAAATATATAAACATTTAATTCATCATGTAATTTTATTTTTAATTTTTAAACATTGAATAATTAAATTTATTTATGACACAATTACGATATATTAATTATCTTATTAATGAATGAATAAAATAATTGATATTATAAATATTAAAATAACACTAAATTGAGACTTTTGATTCATTATAATATTTTTATAGGTTTATATTACATGTTAGGGTTGATCCAATTTATTATTTTCTAATAAATCATTTTGGTATGCCTTTCACGGAAATAAAATAACAAATAATGTCAAAATTGACATAAATGAGTTTTAAAACAAATACTATATTATTAGATGATATAATAGTCCTAAAAATCTAAAGATCAATATAAAGACTTATATAATAATATATATGACTTTAATTAACCACATTGGGTTCTATTGATATTTTATATAATGTTTATTAACCATATAATATGAAAACACAAGGAGACATGGTAAATGTTAAACTATTTAACCAAGAGTTTAATCTACAAGATAAGATTAATATGGTGACCTAAACCTATCTAAAAACTATTGGTTGATATGTTTTAGAACCATCCCCACCTTATAATCGATATAAATCCTTTTTGAGACATTATAAAATGAATATGATTGTATAATAAAATAATATTTCAAGGTTTTCCTAAAGTGACCCTCACCTCTCTTATAAAAGGGTACTTCCCCTTCTCTAAAAATCAAACCTCCAAAGACATTTTTCTCAGATAAAAACTACAAATATCCTACCAAATACTCACAAATAAACCTAGGGATATTAATTTCATCATAAAGCCATCCTTTGGAGACCTTTTGATCAAATCAAAAAGAAGCACCATAAGAAGAGGAAAAAAGTTCATCAACTCTTTCTATGTTTGTTTTTTCTTCAACATCCTATATCATAGTTTTTTCCATACCAAAATAATAATTCCATTACCTTCTACATACTGTGATGTTATTATAAATATGGTAAACCATAATCATTATTCAATCTATCCTATGAATGACAAAGTCAGCATACGTACGTACGTACGACTAATCATCTCCACATTATGGTGTAGTTTGTTATTCAACACTTAATTATTTGGGATGTGTATAAAAATGAGTATAATTGTTGTAAATAATAAATATTACATTTTAAGGATTTTATATATGATATTCCATCCAATTACATATTATTCCACCATCAATAGAATGATATTTTTTCTAGTACATACGTACAGATTACAGTCTCCATGAACGAGATGAGATTCATTCCCCATCGTAACCATTCAAGAATAAATTTCATTTTATGATTAAATAATAATATTTAGGAACATAATATCATTATTTATATGAATCTAGTACATACTATCCATAACAAAAATTATTTACATAACAAATCATATAAAGGAATGTGAATCAGTTAACACCCGAAATGATGACACAATTGAAATATTATTAACAATGAAATATTAAAAGAACATATATGATATAATATTTATTTATGTGCTTATTTTATAATTAAATAACAATTATTTAACTATTATGTATGAGTTTAACAGACCCTCGACCAAGGAAAAGTATAAGGTAAGGTTTAATTATACAATCTCTTCATTATCTGATGTTGTTTTTACATGAGTATCTACTGTGACCTCTTTATCATTCACATCCATGTTTCATAAAAATGTATTTTGAATCATTTATACTATTTCCTATAATATGGTTTAAAATCATTTTTACCCTTGTTTTAATTTTTATAAAATGTTTTTAAATTAATCTTTCTGTCGTTTTCCAAACAAGGTAATTTATGACCATTTAAATAAATTAAGGTAAGAATGTTTTTTAACTTATACTGCAGGTGAAGATATATTCCACCATTATAACACCATCTAAGCTTCCCTTACAATCATTTAAAAGTATTTTCAAAATAAACTATTTCCTTTATAATTACATGACTTTTAAATGATTTCAAAATAGAAAGAGATATTTCTCTCAAATAGTTTTGATTTCATCTATGTGAACATCCATTGATGGATTTTACACTTGTTTGAAGTTGATTCATTATAATAAAATATATCATAATGTATTGAATGTGTTATGATTTTTTTGATTGTGGATGTTCTATTTTTAAACAATTCATGGATTATGGTTAATGTATTGACATTTTTTATTCTAGTTTTAATATC
The DNA here is from genome assembly GCA_963277665.1 of Viscum album. Taxonomy (NCBI): domain Eukaryota; kingdom Viridiplantae; phylum Streptophyta; class Magnoliopsida; order Santalales; family Viscaceae; genus Viscum; species Viscum album. The sequence continues at coordinate 1,036,905,743 of OY728123.1, read as the reverse complement.
AATCTTTAGGTTTTGTTTCAACCTTTCCATATGAGGATGGCATTGGACTTAGTATGTGACGTGTGGAGCCTGCTAGAGCTCCTCGATGCATTGGTAGGTCTCATGAGACAAACTAGTGACTTGTCATGTGGACTTGACGAAATCATATTTTTAGTCTTGGAACAAGGCCTTTACTATGTGGTTATGATGTCCGACATTATACATTTCATCATTATGAAATTTTCTATTGATATTGAACATGATTATTCTACTAGTATAATATCCCTATGAATAAGTTAATGGAATTATTTGAATTATATTTTCCATATTATGTTCATGTTTATGTTTAAAAAGATTATGTTTTAGTCATTAACATTGCCTTAAATGTTTAGGGTTATTTATGAATGTTTCCACTATATTGTTATCTTTACTGAGCATCTGACCTCACCCCATTCTTATGTTTTATTTTTTCCCCGATGCGAAGAAGTATATTACGATAAAACCATAGGAATAGGCTATGGGATATGAGAGTGTTAAAAGGGGACACAATTTTGTTGTTTTTCTATTTCATCATGTAATGTAAAACTTATGTTTGTATCTAGTACATCCAAGGCTACTAAACTAATCAATCATTCGAGACTTCATCTCTTGTGATCATGAAAATGTTATGTAATAATTCCCCGACTATGGGTAACTAGGGTCGGGGCATTACAATTTGTAATAGAGGAGTTTTAGTAAAATACTTGGATACAAGATTTAGAAAAACACTGATTAGAGAACATTACCCTAAGATAGCTGTTGAGGATTGGTATAGAACAAATTTATAGAATTTTGGTAATCTAGTGATTTTGTGTATTTCCAAAGAAATACATCCCTGTCTGGATACGATTAGGTAGAGGTGGCTCTAGAACAGATATATGTAGGTGTGTAAACTTGGAAAAGGAGTTTTAGGCTTGACCCTGTGGAAAGTAGGTACGAGACAATGGGCCTTCATTCACTTTTGGATACGACACTCCCAGGGGATATGCATAGGATAATTCAAATTTTATTTACAAACCATTATGAATAATTTATTAATAAATACTTTTTTGAAGAAAACAATTTTATGATAATGGATTATATCTATAAACTGTTCTATTTAGGTTAAGTGTTTTACAAGATTGAAATTTGTTATTGTGATTCATAAACTAATCTAGTGTATTCCATTGTTTAGAAATGGAGCGTAGTGGAAGGAATGGAAATTGTATAAACGCTCGTAATCCATTTATGTATTTCCCTCCTTATCAAGATAATTATAGTGGATCGTGGGATGAAACTAGTTCGGAACAGCTTATAACCATACATGGAAAAGTCAGTCATGATATGAATAATAACCTTACCCATAAGAATCACCTTGATACACAATGTGGAGGATCAATGTTAGACCGCTTCACGGCGAAAAAAGAAACAACATTCAATGGGACTAAAGATCCATTTGTAGTTTAGTAATATATATGTTCCTTGTAGAAAATATTTCATGCTTTGGTGAGTAGCGAAAGGGAAAAAAATTTCATGGTAGTTTATCACCTCACAGGATATGCAGATCAATGGTGGTCATTAATTCAAAACACAAAGGATGATGAAGAAGTATCAAATATAAAATGAAAGGAGTTTAAAAAAATCATATATAAATACTTTGTTCATGAGCATCGAGAAGATATAGAAATGTTATTTTTGAGTCTAAGGCAAAATGAGGCTAATAATGTCACTAAGTATGAGGCTAACATTACAAGGTTATAAATGAATGTTACAGATTATATACGTAACCCAAGGAGTAAGGATGATTGATTATTTTATGGGTTAAAACCATTTTTCTATCTTGCATTAGTATCAAAATCATTCTCATCGTATAAATATATAGTTTTGTGTGCTATAAAGATAGAAAGGAAATTATCTTAGTCTAATGACATTAAATTCAAGAAATAGAATAAGAGAATTATGGACAAAGAGACAGATAAAGGGAAAATGGGAAATCAATATTTTCCCTTATGTGATAAATGTGGGAAGAGACACCTTGGTACTCACTTAAAAGGAATGAGAGTTTGTACAAATTTGGAGAAAAGGTCACCCTACTCATGATTTCTAGGGAAGGAAAGAGGTTTTCAAAGATAAATGCAACAATTTTACAGAAATGCGGAATTATGAAAATGAATGTCATAAGCACCAAGGACACATACCTCAGAAAAGGCCAAGGGATAAAGGACAAGGTTATGTTGTTACTATAGTTGAAGTGGAATGAATAATGTATTTTTGTTTTTGGATCAAAGAATTATATTCTGTTTTTAAGAAGAATGTGATATATATAAGGAATGTACTAAAACACTTTTTTGTTTTTATTGAGGTTTTAATATGATTAATTCAATCATATTTTTAGTATATGACAATAAGAGAAACATTACTTTGTTGGGGGAATCTGATGTTACATTTGATTTTGGAATTTAGTGACCTTTTTGAGATAGTTTGGAAAAATTATTATTGATATCTATAATGGTTGTAATGGATAAAGTTGTACATTGTATATAATTGTTAAAAGATATAATGTTTCTTAAGATTATTTATGAATTGTTATAAAAAGGAAAACCCGGAGGTCGGTTTACAACCCGTCGACTCCGGCAAGGCTGCGAGACTTGAACCCACAACTGAAGGGCTACAAGGGTGAATCACCTACCATTATCCTATGTTATTTCCTACATTGTATAATGTAGTTTTTTTTAAATGGCCTGAAAGAGGAATTATAAATTCATTTTTATGGAACCTTATACGATTACGATAAATATAACATTTTTGAGTTCATTATCTTTTGGAGTGAAAGATGTGTTTGTGGTAGAAATTAGTTAAAGGATGGAACTCTACTTGTAATGTATTCCTTTTTTCTTATTCAATGAAGATATTAATTATCTAACATTAGGGAAATGATCTTAAAACCCAAAATGTGTAATCCTAATACCTTATATTTTTTTTTTGAAATGATGATATTTTAAATTAACATTGATTAATGGCTTTGGGGACCTCAATTTTCTATTCACATGTTTGTTATTGATGACCTAATCACCCCATATAAATACTTATGTTTTCCTCCAACTATAATTGCCACCAACATTCTCTTATACAAAATCCTAATTTTTTAGTGACTTTTTCATTTCTCGTTCCCCCTTATTGAGTCTAAAATTTATTATTCATATTTCCGATGTGGGTTTTCTGAAAAGGTATTTTATATTTTTTAACCTTTTTTATTCGAAGAGCAATTTAAAATTCCAAGGATAAAATTTATTTAATAACGGAAGAATGTAACACCCCAAGCTTCCACGATACATTTCTCTTTGAATAATACAACAATGTGCAATGTATGCAACCCCGAGTTCAAGCGCACCACAACATATCAAACTATACGTTTAAAAAGATGTTATGAATAGTATTAAAAAATATGAATTTTATATATATTATATATAATTCTAACATTCAAAATTTGTGTTTCTTAGATTTAATATAAGGACAAATTTAATTTTCAGATAAAAGAAATATTTTTCAAAAAAATGCAGTTTTTCTACCTTTTAATGGAGAACACCTATTAAATAAAATATTTGACACATTTATATATTTGGTTTAGTGAAATTAAAATTTTATTTATAATAGGGACATAAATTTTTTTTTTGGATAAATTTTTGGTACCTTTCTGATACCATTCATATTTTGATGAATAGTGAAGATACTAAATTTTAATTGAAAAAAAAACTATTTAAATGAAAATAATTTTTAGTGATAAATTATGCATTTGAGTGGTTTTAAAGTATAATTAGATTATAGTTATATCATTAAATATAATTTAGGTCATTATAGGAAATTTCATATTTAAATTGGACATAAACTCATGTGAATCTTTTGATAGTTTTTACTTTTTAGAAACCCGGTTTTTAGTTTTGATAGCGGGAATAATTTATAAATTAATTAATTAAACTTATATGTTATTAATTGGATAAAATAGGATTCATTTTTTAATTTGGAATATCAAAATTATCTTAGGTTGAATTGTTTTTTATTTTTTCGAAAACATTCAATATTTGATGAATAGTGTAAAACATTGTGTTATTGTTTAAAACAAACTTTTTATTTAATTTATTATTTATTTTATTTAAATTCATTTTATGTCAATATTGATTCATATTACCTATATAATATCAATTTAATTCATTGGATTCATTTTATAATAAAATTAGATGTATAAAATTTTAACTGAACAGTTTAACTTCTTTTACCCACCTTCTAGACACATTAGCAAATTTTCATAAAACATAATTTTTTTTCATCTATGAATTGAATTTCAAAAATCTGAAGGACACGGTAGACATCAGTATGTATATGTGTTTCAATGGGATGAAAATGATTTTTGTAGAATAGTAACTTTTAAATTTCAATTACCTCGGTTAAAAGTAAATAACATATCTAATGGTAGAAATGATATTATAATTACCCAAACACATGTCCTAATTATATTGGATAATTGTGTTTCGACAAAAATAAACCTTAGGAATAAATATTATTCTTTATGTCCACTTGGATTAGATTAGGACATTTAGTGGTATTTTATTTAAAGAATAGTTAAAAGTGTAAAAATCAAATTTTAATAAGTAAAACCCATTTAATATAGGGTTATTATTAAGATAATTTCAACTATAATAATTAATTATAAAGATAAAAATATTTCCTACATCATGGTATTTTATTTTTAATTTTTAGACATAATATAATTAAATTTATTTATGACACAATGATGATGTAGTAATTACCATATTAACGAATGATTAAATAATTGATATTATTAATTTTAAAATAAATATAAATTGAGACTTTTGATGTATTACATGAATTTGAAAGGTTAATATTTTATGTTAGGGTTTATTCAATTTATATTTTTCGAAAATTATGATTCCTATCACTTTCACAAAAACCAAATACTAAATAGTGAAAAAAAGTGACATAAATGAGTTTTTAAAACAAATACAATATTTTAAATGATATAATATTCCTAAAAATATAAGTTTTGTCCAAAGTACTTTTGTATATCTTTCATTTTATAGTATGTTTATTAGCAATATCATATGAAAATACAAGGATACATGGTAAATGTTAAACAATGTAACCAAGAGTTAAATCTAAAAGATATGATTAATATGGTTACCTAATCCTATATAAAACTTATTGGTTGAGAGTTTTTCTACCCAAACCCAACATTGACTCAAAATAAATCATTTTGGGGCCATTATAAACTGAATCTGATTGTATAATAAACTATTATATCATGGTTTTCCTAAAGTGAACCTCACCTCTCTTATAAAAAGGTACTTCCCATTCTCTCAAAATCACTCTACCAAAGCCATTTGGCATGGCCAAACCCGCCTCAAATAACCTTCCAACTACTTTAAAATAAAACTAGATGTCTTACTTTGATTTGAAATCCATCCCAAGGATTCATTTTGACCAAATAAAAAGGATGCACCCGAAGAAGAGGTAATAATTTCATCACTTATTTCAATGTTCTTTTCTACTTTCATTTCCTCTTTATTTTTTGTATCCATACCAAAATAATAACTTCATTAACTTCTAAATAATATGATGATATTATAAATATATTACAACCATATACATTGTTCTATCCATCCTATGAATGAAAAAGTCACCATATGTGCTTACAAACGGCTTACGGTCTCAACGTCATCGTATAGTTTGTTATTCGACACTTAATTATTTTGGATGGGTATAATAATGAGTATAACTAATTTAAATAATAAATATAATATGTTAATTATTCTTTATATATGATATACCATACAATTACATATTATTCCACCATCAATAGAATGGTATTGTTTCTCGTGCGTGCGTACGGATTACCGTCTCCACGAACACGATGAGATTCATTCCCCTTCGTAAACATTCAAGAATAAATTTCATTTTATAATTGGAAAATAATGTTGAAGAACATGTTTTAATTCTTTATATGAATCAAATACATTCTATCCATAATATTTTTGACTTACGTAACAAAACATATAAACGTAAACGGATCAGTTGACACCGGAAATGATGGTACTGCTGAAATATTATTAACAATGAAATAATAGAATATTTTATATGATATAATATATATGTATGTGGTTCCTGAATAATTTAATAACAATTATTTAACTATATATAGTATGTTAACATACCCCAAAATTATGAAATGTACAAGGTAAGGGTTATTTCTACAATCTCATCAATATCCTAGGTTGTTTATACATGAGTATCTACTGGGATGTCATTATCATCCACATCCATGTTTTTTAATAATGTATTTCAAATGATTTTTACTATTTCCCAGAATATGGTTTAAAGTCATTTATACACTTTTTAACTTTGTATAAAATGATTTTAAAGGAATCTTCCTGTCATTTTCCAAAAAAGGTACTATATGAAATTTTCATCAAATTAAGGTATGAATGTTTTTTAACTAATACGGAATGTGCGGCTGTCTTCCACCGTTATAAATCCTTCAAAGTTTCCCTTACAAATTTATAAGATTATTTTCAAAATAAATGATTTCCTTTATAATTACGTGACTTTTAAATGATTTCAAAATAGAAAGAGATATATCTCTCCAATAGTTTTGATTTCATCTATTTCAACATATTTTGAAGGATTTTACACTTATTTAAAGTGGATTCATTATAATATACTCTTCCGTATTATATTAAATGAGTTATGATATGTTTTACTATGGATGTGCTATTTTTATACCATTAATGGTTTATGGTTAAAGTATCGACATTTTGTTTTCTTGTTTTAATAAGAATTTGTATGTTATGTTTCAACCATTTTCATATGAGGAATGAATTTGACTTAGTAAGTGATGGATGGAGCCCACTATAGCTCCTTAATGCATGAGTAGGTATCTTGATACAAACTAGTGTCCTGGAACAAGGACTTGAAAAATATTTATTTGTAGTCTTGGAACAAGGCCTTGACTATGTGGTTATGATGTCCGACATTATGCATTAAATCATTTTGAAATTGGATATTGTTATTGCATGTGATTATTCGACTTGTGGAATATCCATGGGAATAAGTAAATAGCTTTAATTGATTTATATTTTCCATATTATGATGATGTTTATGATTAAAAGGCTTCTATTTTAGTCTTATACATTGCCTTAAATGTTTATAATTATTTTTGAATGTTTCTGCTATATTGTTATCCTTAATGAGCATCTGAGGTCACCCCTTTCTTGTGTTTTATTTTTCCCTAGATGCGAAGAAGTAAATTATAAATAACATGTAAAAATAAGTGGAGGGATATGAGAGTGTTCAATGGGGACAAAATGTAGTTGTTTTTCCATTTCATTGTGTAATGTAAAACTTATATATGTATCTAGTTCCTCTAAGGCTACTAAACTAATAAGTCTTTATATAAATGATATTTGGTGATGATTCCAATGTTATGTAATAATGCACTAACTCTGGGTAACTAGTGTCAGAGCTTTACAACCTCCACATGGAATTCTGATTACCCTCACTCTATGTCTGTAGAACAATAAATCGCTAAATGATTCTACTACCCAAGGAAAACATGGGATGCATGTGGAAAACATCGAAAGACATATCTGTGGAATAATATTACCTGTGATCATTTTGGGATGCCTTGATATTCATGCTCTTAAGAGGCCTTCTTATAAAGAAGAACATATGTGGCCAATGATCTGGCATCTAGACATTCCAGTGATTCCCAACATTAAAACCCTTAGGAAAAATGCTTGTTTCCTGGTTAAGACCCCTTAGAATTTCAAAAAAGAAGAAACATAATTAACAGTTATCCACATTGAGATGGCACTAGGAACGCATATCACGAACCATGTATAAATTTATTTGGGAGACCCGGACTAGCTGATTAATTCCAAGGAGGAATTCATGAATGGGGGGACCAACATCTTGTCATCCTTTATTGATTATGGAGAAGATATCCCAAAAAAAGTGATGAATTCTACCCATATTTCCAAAGAAGGAATGCGGGAAAAAACAACACCCACTAGTGAATGATAACACAAGAGGAATCATATCCCAAAAATAGTGTCATAAATAGAATTGTTTAACCTGAGGTGAAACTATTCTCCATCAAATGGGGACTAGTAATGTTTGATACATACATAGATAAGCATGTTACTAGATCCAGCTATGAGATGTCAGTTCCCACCTATAAAATAGTGGACATGGCATGTAAATCACAAGAAGTTGGGGAAATTAATTGTTGGCTATTATGTGCAGTGTCATCGTCAGTGTGGTACGATTTTCCAACCATGGATGATTGGATGGTTCTAGAGAATTGGGTATTTATTTAGATAGATCTATAATGACAACTGAATATACGTTCATTACATGACCCCAGCTATAGTGAACTAATCATCAACCACTGGTAGACATTAGAGGGGAAGGAACAACGACGTGGCAATTCTGAAAAACTCCAACACTACCACAACATCATCCTCGACTGTGACTATCGGGCTTGACACCTCATATCACCCTCGATGAATATTCATAGAAGGGTGATAGATTCCCTTTCATGGAGGTACGAGTTGGATGGGGTCATTCCCATAAGGTACATGGACCATTAGGACCTAGAGTGTTCTACGCCTCACTAGCACCACTGCCCCCAAGGTCAATGCAAGGTGCCACAACTACCAACTCCAACATCCAACCATTTCGAGAGCCTCACCCAAAATGTTCATATGACTCACTCCCATATTCCATGACAATATGGGATGATAGGGTCATAATAGCTATGATTACTTCCAGGGAGATTCCAAGAAGGGCTCCCACCTAACCACATCAATGCCACTAATGACCTGTCCCTAAAGCCTAAAAGTTGGTGGTCTACACCCTTGCTCAATTCTCCCTGATCTTGATCAACTGACACATAACTTGGGTATAAGATTTGGAGGATTCCCGTCATGTGGAGTCATATTTCACTACATTAGTGTCCAATGCCACCCCAAGTGTATTATACTAGATCCCTTCTACAATAGGGAATGGACTAATTAGTTCCATATTAGAATCGAGACCTCATCTTCTCCATAGGTAGGAGGGGTGGACTATTTTGGTCATCAGCATAACGAGAAACTATAAAAGGATGACCCAGTACGATGAGATCATGTATGGATGTCCTAATATTACAATCACCATCCAATGTATAGGTCTACCATGATCTATCTCTCCCTTAGAATCGGGGTCCTTCCCATCTTCCTAGCATCATCCCAAGAAGATTTCATCCAAGCCATGCTGACATCATGCATAGATGTAATCAATGTACCTATGGTTACTGATCCATAGGTCCTCCCCATGTCAAAGACCAACAAAATTAATTCCATCTTCAAATTATTTAAAGCAGAGTTCCTCCCTTCTACATCATCAGTCAAAACGAAGGTCCTCCCCATTTTCAGTTTTCTCATTATGAAGGTCCTTCCCATGATAACACTACTAAACTATACTAATGTCCTCCCTGTTCCATAAAATGCCGACATGGAATTGCTCCCCAGGTTTCCATCAGCTCAAGAAGAAGTCCTCCTCAATCATGCACTAATAACCATAGAGTTCCTCCCCATGCATCCAGTAACTAGTATGATGGTCCTCCTTGAACACATGTATCACAACATGGATGACCTCAAATTTTCCTGTTTGACATATGTGAAGGTACTCTTCACAACTCATCTCACCAATGAGGAGTTCCTTCCCACTCTCACAAGTCATCATGTATGTCTTTTTAATTTTTTTATGACTCTATTAGAGGTCCTCCCAACTCTGTTAAAATACAGATTGGAGGCCCTTCCCACTCTCTTAGCAGTCCCAATGGAGGTCCTCCACTCTCCAATAGCAACATGCATGGTTGCCCTCACCTTTTACCAACCAGAAAAAGAAAAGGTCATCCCCACTACAGCACCAAACCATAAGGTAGTTCTCTTCCGGATGAAGCACATACCTATCCTGAATAGTTCTACGAGGGAAAAAGGTCACATTGCCACTGCAAATGGATGAAAATTGATAAGTGCCACATTGTTGTAAATCTAGTGTACTCTAATTCTAATGCAGAATGTGAAAAAATATGGATCCTTCACATAGATCCTCTGCAACATAGTCTAGTGTAGCAACCCGACATGTGAGATTCTTCATGCTAAGAGGAGAGATGCGCAAGATTACCAAATCCCTTCATGGGTACATACTAGTTCAGAAAAATATGGGTCCCTTCCAAGGTCTTGTAGTGTAATAATCACCATAATCACTAGATTCATTCTCTTCCTATTATTGAGATCACTGAGAGTAATTATGTGGTTTGGTAGACAATTAGATCCCATGAGATTCATCACTAGAAGTTTCTTCCCTCATACATTACGCAGTGGTTAAAAACCCATCCTATAGACACGGGATGAATCAGTTAGTATTGTCCCTGAGAGATGATCTAACACATTGCAACCAATCAGCTCATGAAGCGGATTCTCCACCGGCCAATCCATCATCACACTAATCTAGAACAGTGAAACTACAATTTTTTCAGTAGGACATTATTTAAGCATAGGGAAAAAATATCAGGATCCCTCTTTTGAATAAGAATGCATATAGTAATTCCTCATTGAACATTAGTTTTGTATGATGTTCTGGCTTATCACCTCTCCCAACATCGACATTCTGAAGTCACCCGCCAATGATGAGATTATGTGTTTGTAATAGAGCATTGGGATGAAACATGTTTTCCTCTAGGGACATCAGTTTGTTTACCCCAATAGCTGGGAGCACATTGATAACATCGAAAACCAGTGTCGCATGATTAAATTGGAAGCACTTTTAGTTTCACAAAATCATATGTCACCGTGCTATCACAAGACCCTACAACACCTATGCGCCAAGAGCTTCATAGTTCTCTGCGTAATTATTGAGGAATCATATCCACATGTGAAGACCTAGGGATGTGGTAGTACATTTCCCTCCAATTTAGTCACATCCTATGACATCCTTACATTCCTAGTGATATTGAAAATATTCATAGGGGAACCATATTGGTAAATATGGTTTTCCCCAAGATACACCAATATGGGGGGCATCGATGCATGGTATGAAGAAGATATCCCACCCATGGAGTATAGTTTCATTATAAGTAAACTAAATTTGTCCTTACTCATTAGAAAATGTAGTAATGTGGCCTTGTAGACCCATCTACCACCTTTACCATTATTATGAATGCCAACCATGGTAATTATCAAATTGGTTCCTCTATTCCCTCTGGCCCGTATGACACCGTGTAAAGGATATAGGACAATTTGGGTACAACCATTTTTCTCTAGAAGGTTGTATATCAATGGGTTCTCATTGAAGATCATCACATTGTGTGAATTGCTTAACGAAATCAAAATAATGGTGATCATCAAGACTTTTTGGTCTATCCTCCATAAGCCCTACATGGGTTTCTATAGGTTCTTCTCGATTAGTTTCCTCCAATTCATCATGACCGTCTCATGAATCCTGACATGGTAAGGATTGGAGGCTATGGAAGTTGACAACGATATGAATCACCAAATCTCCCTGAACATCATGGTGACCTTCCTTGGGATCTTGATCAAGCTGCTCCTCAAGCTACTCCACCAGTAGTCCCACTACACACTACACAAGCCACTCCTTGATCCAGTGATCATACATATTTTGTTTACGAGTCTTCCAATCCATTGGTGGTTATAAATCCTCCCCAAGAGAGGAATCCTTGAAAATATTATTTAATAGCCACTCTCACTAACATCCTTGAAGCCCTGGATATGTGGAAGGTGTCGATACAAGACGATGGAAACTTGTATATGACATGGCTGGAGGACATTATACCACCCCTAGATGTTTGGAATCCATCCTTAATCTCCTTCAATGGGAAGGGAGACCCACATAAGCATTAGTCACACTTCATCTCAAGGTAAATACCCATGTTGGGGACTATAGAGAAGCATGAAGTATCCAAGATCTGATGTTTTGTTCATTCATTGGATGTGCATTCATTTTTATGGTAAAAATAGTTACCCACAGGCTCTATCACTAGATGAGATGATCTTTATAAGTAGTATCTCTATTCGTTCAGCTCTACCACCCATAAGGAAACAATTTCCAACCTCTTCAAGTGAAATCAATTACAAGATGAGTGAGTTTCATACTTTTTCACCCAATGGAAAGGCCTCCTGTATTCCCTCGACATGTAATTTACTTACGAACAATTGGTGTTGATATGTGTGGGGGAACATAAAGACTGAATGGGTTCACATCCCCATCACTCATAATTTCATAGGTGGATTTATTAATTTTTAGGACATTGATATTAACCTAGAAGAAGTCATAAAAAATACCATCTAGTGCGGTTATTGCATCCTCCATCACCAGTAAGAATATCATCAAGGGAAGAGACTATTACATTCACACAGATTGAGGCCCCATATCTATAGAGTTGTTACCAGAAAGACCTTACTCAATGCCTTGCCATGATAAAATCCTCGGTCCCAACCTCAGTATCAATACCACCCAGTGCATATTTTGATGGGGCCCCAACATAATGCACCACTACTGCCTATGATACAAAATAAGGCTCCACCCACTCATTATACTCTCACCCCCCATTATAGACAGATTTCTAGAACCCCCATCCAAAATAGGAGAAATATGAATTAGTCATTCAATGAGGCTCAAGTTCCTAATTATTTCCATAGATTCATAGTTCAATGAATTATGAAGCAATCTGAATGCAAGAAGCCCCAAGAATCCGAGTTCATTAATTTTCCAGACAACTATCCTTACCAAAGAAACCATGTAAATACCATCATGAATTTTTTTATGTTAAAGGAATTAATCTTGGACCATGTTGATAAAAATGTATTTAGAATGGGATCATCCCCAGTATAGGTATCATGCATATCATCAAATCATGACATCGAAAATGAAATTTAATGGCAGAAAGTCTATAGATGTAGGACTCAAAGGTGTGATGACTAGTCGGATCGTAGAATAGTGTCTCATACACATGGTGTCATTAGTGTGTAATTGAGTTTACTCAAGTCTCGGGATTTTTTCATCCCCCATTAGACAACTAATATTTAATACACATTGTATCCTTCCCCTTATCAGTAAAGTAGGCATCGATGCAGAAAGGGAATGAAAATTCCCCTACCGGAAGTGAAGTCATCTCACACTCTCAGTGATTACATGACTTCATAAATGGGGGTAACCACAAATGTTCACCCATTAATGAATGAATCATTGAATAGTGAGTGGGAGTATCCTTAAGTGAATAATTTAGAGCTATTGGATCGCAATATGATACTCGATGATGAGGATTATAATATAGGTCCTCTAAATATCCCCAGTCAATCCCATAGTTGAATGGGAAACAGATTTTTGAGTTGTTAGAATGCTCCACCAAGCACTCCCAGTCAACCCACAATTGTTATCAAGATCATACAAGAAGTTTTGTTTAGATATATAAAAGAAATGTCCTCTCATCCTACCTTTTCGGATTCACTGCCACTATCGATCATGATACTCCACAATAAAGAACTGATGGGACTACTCCAAGATCAATCACAACTAGTTTTGGTTAGGCGCCAGCCATCCAAAATTTATCTAGTAGTGGCCTTGTATAGTTTATTTGATGAAAAGTGGTTCATTGAAATCACCAGTCAGAATTCTCCATTTCGACAAGTAGCACTCTTCATACCCTACACTGGTAAAAAAGTGTGTTTAGTATGGATGTATGATGTGCATAAGAAAATATCTTGAATTCTACAATAACTATATCTCCTCAATATACTCCTCTGATCAGAATGAAGGACCCCGGGACACTATGAGAGGGGAGGGTTGAATCAGGGTGACAAATTTTTATATTAATGTGATGGATCTTGTTCACATGTTGGTAGGAAATTGTTGGACCTGTTTGATGAATATGATAATAAAGTAAACATTCCCATGCACAGAGAAGAAATAAAACATTTTACATGGTTCACTACTAAGGGATGCGTCCAAGGAGCATAAGCTGACAGGTTGTCGGTCATACCAAATTACACTAAACATCACTAGATTTGGATTAAAATGGTTCGGGAACAATCACTCTGTCCCAGGCTCACTGCATTTACAATTTTTCAGGGATAGCTCACTGCGTCCCTCCGGTCACTCCTGTTGACTCGCCCTAGCTCACAGCCCTTGGTGAAGTCACACTCAGTTTACAGACATGAAGGTCTCTTCATCATTGTAAGAGAATGCATCCTCTATTGCATGTAGATGCTCTGTTGAAGTCCATCTCTCGCATGTAGTCAAATCTCACTTCCCTTCAATGTTACCAGGAAATATCCCAACTTTCATGCAGCTCCATAAAGGACCGGCATACTCCATCCTCTTCTGACGCGCTTGTCCAAGACCGGCACACAAGTTTTAGGAATGGAGCACAAGTCCCTTGCGCGGTACATATTTGGTGTGCAGGTGACACCAACCCACTTGTGCGAAAATTCCTCTTTCAACTCCAAACATAAACAATGATGCGCCTTTAACTCCCAAACCGCCTTGGTCGCGTAGCCAACAACCAGCGCACAGCCTCTACTTGTGCGACCCAACTACCACTTGCGAGATTCAATCACTTACCCGAAGAAATCTCGAGAAACATCTATGTATTGAACTTTATTACAAATGAGGAGGGTTGGAACTCTATTTATAGGAAAACTATACCCCCTACGCGGTGGCGCGCAAGTATCCTCTCGGCACACAGCTCCTCTCTTCTAGCCTCTGTCGCGCAACTCACTTGCCCGACCGAACCAATAATTGCATGAACCTTATCCCTTTTCCATTTTTCCAAGTTCTGATCATGAAAAACTCTTGGCGGGCATGTTCCCTCTCCTTCATGTGCACAACACGCAAGTCTCTTTTCCAAAAACACTTTTCTCCATTTGTCGATTTTGTGGCCCAAAGATTTGGAAAACAATGGGAAACGACGCCACCTTCAATACTGTTGTCTGCTTGAACTGTATGATCACTTTTCTAGTACTCATTCTGAACATCCATGGAGGATTGTCAACAAACACCATCCATACTCCAATTCATTCATAGAATACTATGGTTCCAACACAGAAGTAATTATAGAAGATCTTGGTGAAGCTTTGACAATCCCCCTCAAATTAGAGATAGAGGTAGACGCTATAGAGTCCTTACATAATTAGGATTTTTAGTGAGAAAAAAAAATTCAATCATCTCATTCGTAGGATAATATGAAGGATCTCATGTATTGGGGCACATATTCATGCTATACATCACTCAAAAGTTCAATGGTGTGGAAGTATACCACTATATGGTTGACACAGGTTTCATAATCAATATCGTTCCTACTCAGATGCTCTGCAACATATGACAATATGAAGCAGATCTAAGTCCATATGACTGAAAAATCTTGTGTTATGATTGGAATGTAAAATTATTGTGTGGATAGATCCACCTAAAGACCCAGTTTGGGGGATTGTTTTAAAAAATGGATTTCATGGTTGTCTCACAGGACATCACCTATAATGTAATGATGGGTACACTTGGTCACTATTTTCATGTAGTTTTTCTCTCTTCCTTTCACCAGTTAATCATGTATTCCCTCAATTTTAGAGTTGTAATTCTCCAAGGTGAGGAAACCCCCTTCACCTCTTGTGAATCTCTCTATATAGATTATGACTATTAGAATATCAAGGTAAAATAGGTTAATACCAATGAGGTTGAGTGAAAAAACATGGTGTAAAACACATTGAAAGATAATGAAAATAATTTCATCATCCCAATCCACTGGTTTCAGGCCATAAAAGAAGACTGGGGAAACTACATTGTCAATTCTAAGAAGAATTAAAGTCATGTTCCTAAGTACAAGGAAATCCATATGATTTCCACGTATATCTACAATGGTCAGGCTCGGGTTAAACAAGAACCCCCTTACCATTTCATATATCAAGAGGTTCTTCATATGGATACAGTTGTTTTCTAGACCTTCTTGTTCCACTTCGATCGGTCGATTAAGCACTGAACAACTCACCACCATTGCATTGATATCATCATGATTGGGCCCCTCAATCAATGTCCTAATGAAATCTATTTAGGGACTTTTATAGCCAAGGATTCAACATCTTAATATTCTCCATTGTGGATTCCACATCTCCTCAAGCGGGAATTAGTGATCCCCCATGATCAGTTAGCTTGTATGAATTTTGTTCTATCACTGATCCCATGCCTCAGATGACAAAGAGGATTTGGAATTTTCTCCTACAAAATTTTAAGAGGGAGTATCTACCATAGTCAATGAGTTGGTAGAGGTGAATCCTTATACTAAGGATGATTTGAGATGAACACTAATCAGTGTAGGCATTCCTACAGAGGAACAACAATAGTACATGGATCTTTTAGAGTCGCATCATGATGTGATTTATTGATGCTATGATGTGAATCTAGGACTATAACCTCAGGCCATTGTCCCCCACTTAGTCTCTCGGTAAGTCATCACGGGTTCAAGAAGCATCCTTGGGAAATTTACCCTTCTCACTATTCCATAGTGCATAAAAAATTTGACAAGATCAGCAACCCAAACTTCTTCAGGGAGGCTCTTTACCCAAGATAATTAGTTAACACCATCTCTATCAGGAACAAAAAATGACACATTTGAGTCTACAGTGCCTTCTGGGACCTCCATATCCACTTTCCGAAGGATGGTTTTCCACATCATATAATAGATATATTGATTTGTGACACCACTGGGTTCTAGGATCTCTCCCTCTACTATGGGTATAACATATATAACTAGATCTAGATGGCCCCTATGGATGAGGATTCCACCACCTTCAGGTCACCACATAGGACATTCTTCTATCAGGTAATTCCTTTCAATTTAATGAATGTAGGGGCCACCAATCAGCGTTCCTTGAATGAAATCATTAATCTTATACTCCTGATGTTAGTGGAATGATACATTGTTGATTTTGTGGTCATGTACCACTTTTGTCAGTACTATATCATAGATAATGAAATAGTATTTGGATTCCACTTCTCCATCCATATGAAGATAAACCCTCTGAATTGTGCCTTTTGGGTTACTTCTTGAAATTTTCTCATTTTATTCATCTTATACAGGGGAATCATGATCCACCCATAGATGATCAAGGACCTTAGTCAGATGAATACTATAAGAAACCTCTAAGGGATCAACTTTTATCAAGGCCACTTGGCCTACATACGCTGATTCACCACAAATATTTATTGAAAGTGAAACCCTTTCTCAAATCTCATGAAAAAATGTTATAAATACTATTACGATGAAGATTTCAAAACCACATTTGAAAAGATCAATCATTATCTTCTAAATCCTCAGATTCTATTGTATACTATATCAGGGAAGCATTTGGTCCTCTATTCGACCACCCTGGAGCGATTCCTCAGCACCCTCCTCTCCAAGAAGTGTAAAAAAGTGGAACAAAATAGTTTATACTATATCAGTCACAAGCTCCTCAAAATGGTGACCACATTCTATCCAATCGATAATAGATACCTCATTCTAGTTTTTATGATGATGAAGTTGTGTAATTATCTACTTCATCATGACATAGAACTCAGATCCCACATGGATGCAAAAATGTATATCCTGAGTTTCCCCTTGTTGGTTGGAAGTTTGCATCCATGGGAAGTGATTCTTCAGCAGTTTGTCATCCAGTTTATCCTAGAGAAGGCTGTCAAGGATCAAGTATACGAAGACTTTCTATTAGCTTATATGGCCCCTATTGAATAGTTATTGTACCTTAATATTATAAATGAGTTGATCCGCTATGTGTAACATTATATTCCATGTTAGTAGATGAATTTTGATGGAACCTACCAATGTATTAGCGGTAGGAGGCTCAATTGTATTAGGATTAATTGAGTAGTCCTTAGGATTGTATTCATCATGCCTATACAGGTTGTATGGCCTTATTTTTATTATTATTAGAAGACTATGCCACCAATAAGGAAGAGTATTATGCTTTCATCCCTACTCTTTATATGGTTATTGATATTGATGTTCCCCACCTATATTTGAAGTAGACTCTGAGTTAGTAATAAAAATGATCATGTCAATTATACTGTTAGGAATCGAGAGTTGATTCCCCTCTTGGAATGCACTCTCCAAATGATGGCCTAGATCCCTTATCTTCCATAGGTTATTCTATTTCCTCAATCACAAAAAGGTCAAGCCAATTACCTGGACGGTTTACCCAGTTCTCTTATAGATTTTGAAATGGATGATTTGTTTATCCATGTGATTCATTGAAGGGTCATCATTACCATCTCTTCATACGATGATGAAAACCATCATATAAACCATGTAACCACTGATGCTTCAAAATATGGATTTTTAAATCATCCCATAATGGAGGAGATCTCTGATTATATATCCCATTTAATTGGGTGTCTCCAAAATGGAAATCTTCTATCTTACTTAGCCCAACACGAGTGAATCCATCAGAATATCGCACATTTCACCCTCTTGAATATTCCTAGTATTGATAATACTCTCAAAAATTGTGGGACTCATGGAATTATACATTGCTTCATTCATGGGGATGAGATTCCCTATGATATTCTGTATGTTAATGTCATGTACATCGGTTTCCATCAGACAGGGTTGAGGTTTTCCCACTAAATTTGTAGGCTGGGATACATCAGGCCCACCATGGTTCATGATTGTATTGATTTATTCTAAAGAGGATCTACACATGTTATATGCATGATAACATTGTGTATCGACCAACAAATCCTCCCCTTACAACCTTGAACTCATATCCCCTTTTGGTCTGGGCACTTGATTTTGTCTGAACATATCCTCTAGCAACAACTCACCATTGAAGGTTCATTCTGACCATGACACAATTATTTTCTAAATGGGAAGAAGCGATTCCTATCAAGGAAGACAAATACCCTTCTATTTTTGAGCTCACGATCTCTGACATCATCCATCGATTCAGTGTCTCTCATGTTGTTCTCAATGAAAATGACCCAAATGTTTGAGTGGCTGAGCTAATGAAATTGTACGCTATTTACAACATTCGGTCCAACCATAATTTTCACTACTATGTGAAAGAAAATGAACTGGTTGATTAATTTCATAAAACCCTCTACAAAAATATACATATGATGGTACATCATAACAAGGAATGATGTCTAGAAAAGATCCCTATTTCCATACATTCTTAGTAGATGATAAATAAAAATTCCACCCAAGTGACTCCATCTTCACTGGTATACAGAACAGTGGAAGTCCTGCCCACTGACGCTAAATTTCCATTATTTGTAATACCTTTCTATGATCATAAGATGTCATATAAAATTTAAGAAGTTCATCAAGAAGAAATAGAATCCCTCAAATAGAATAAGTTATAGACCATGAAAAATCTAGACAGTCACCCAAAGAAAAACCTAGATCTTTCAATATGATTTTTTCCCCACTCATTCCATAAAGTGATCAAAATAAGGGGTCTAAGGATGCAGATGATTCCAGGAAGGAGACCACGAATTTTGGACACCAAATGTGATGGTGCTTACATTATTATCATGTTCTATCCCAATTATGCATATTCTATAATCACCATGTGGGCGGATCACATCACTCCTCCAACCAATGGAAATTTCATTAAATAGAACTTTGCATGGACACTCGAAAAATTCACATCCCTACAATAGGATGCTAAAAGATGCACCAATATCCCTACAAAAAAATGTTAAGCTCTGCTCAAATGTCCCTGAAACAAAAAGTTAAATTATGAGGCAACATCCATGAAATAGGATGTTAACTGTGCTACATTTTCCTAAACATATTTTGTTAATCTATCTTTCTCGTACTTGAAACTTGATGTTAACTATGATTTATTTTCATAGATGAATTTCCATAAAATGTTTGGCATTCTACATTATTACCATAAGACGTTAAACTGCCCAAATATGTCCCATGAATAAGACATTAAACCAGGAACCAATGGTCAAATATTTTTGACCATAAACAAATATCTTTTGGTCTAATAAATATTCCCTTAAACAATTTTCACCATAAGCATTTTTTACCCTGGGTTAGGTTGGGTCCCAAATATGACATGCTCTGAAACACTAGGGAAGGATGCCTATGGTTTTATGATTCCCATGAAAACATTCATGACCCATCTCCATACATCATGTCTTCCAGGTTCGTATTTTAACCATATTTCACATATAGATAGACCCCCATAATGATTATGGTCTCATGTCGCTTTGGCTCACCTCTTGTACCTGAATAATGTACTAATTTATTTTTGATGCCAAAAGTATATCCTATGTTTCGAACTGGGTTAGTATTGAATTCTGTGGTTTCAAATCCCACATATGACTACTCATGTTATGGATCTAGTGATTAGAACTTTTTCAATAGTGGTCCTTCCCATCAATATCCCCTTTCATAATTCAGTTCTTAGAAGACTTTATTTACATCCTTCCCACCTCCCAATGTTCTAATAGAGATCTAAAACCCATGGTGTTTCCGCTCAGCAAATCTACACATGTTTTATGGGCACATCAATTTCATTGGGAATTTCCCATAGTAAATTTATTTACCATTTTTTGTGCTTCCATGGGATAGGGAATTCTTTACACCACCCCTTTTTCCCACAACAAGAATGGATCACCTTGGAATTTGTGTCTTGGTGGTGTTTGTAGCTATATAGAGGAGCTATAGAATCCATGGTCTAAAATATATAACATTAAACTAAGATCATACCCATTGTTCTCTCAAGGGTTTGTTTTTTGTGGCATTATGACTTCCTTGGTCCTCATTAACGTCGGGTTATAATGGATTCACCATAGACCTCCCTTGGAAACACTTCTCTCCAATGGAATCTTAGTTTCATGATGAAAAACTGCATTACATTTTCCATCGTAGGAACATGAAGTTAGACTAAGTACATGAGTCCAGGAATTATGAATTTATACAATATACATGACTCTCTACCGATTTATTGTGGTGCTGTTGTGGCCTCCAAGGTCCTCATTCACATCATGTTTTCCATTCCACATGCTACACATGTTCTGTTGAAGTCTTTTTTCATGTTTTCCAAAATCAATGAACTTAAACTAAGAGACTATTTTATAGACAACATAACATTAAACTATCTACTCATGTTCCATACATTATGAACAGAAACCCTTTTTAGACCATATGGTCCATGCTTAATAATTCTAAGTGGGATGAAAATATCCTCTTGAATATGGGGTGCAGATACATACCTTATTTCCCCTCATAAATGTTGGGTTCATCACCTCTCCATGCTATATATATAATTTTGAGAAGCATACCCCATTTTTTGAATTATATAACCCTAAACTAAGAACCATATATTTCTATATATATTAAATTAAAATTGATAGTTCCACTATGATGTTTCTTTTTGATGGAATCACATTCGATTTTAGTCATCTACATTCAAATTTTCAAGAACTATGTATGTATTAATTCCAATACTTATGGGATATGTAGGAATTATCAGACATTTTTTCTTTTGGGTCCATCAGTACATTCAACCCATTCATCCCCTTTCCAATAAATTAATATTTGGAGTGTCTGTTTCTGTGTGGGCCTCTAAGTTCCACATCAGTTTACAATTCCCCACTATACACATTCCTTTCATGGATACCTCTCCACCCAATGTCTAAGATGCACAATGATAAACAGTGTAGAAACCAACATCCTTACCACGTGCCTTTAACCTGCATGACATTTGATAACTATGTGTGTCTTAATTCCCAACATTATGGGATATGTATTGGAGCCAATGTTTCTATCCTTCTGCCCATCCACAAAACTTCCTCTTTTGAAAATAGTTCATTTTTCATCCTACCGCATGAATTTAAAAATCAATGTATTCCAGAACAATGTGTGTCTTGATTCCCATCCATATTGGATATGTAGTGATGCAAAAAATAATGTCTTTGTTCCCACCCACATGATTATCTGATTTCTAGCCTCCTTAATATGATCTTAGTCCAAGAAACATGTCTTTGAAATAATGTGGTCTTCCCTCGGGAATAAGTTTTTGGGGTGTTGGGCCATGTTGGTTCTCATTCACATCGAGTTTGTAATCCCACAACAATACGCATATTTATCATGGAGTGCTTACATTATTTTCCTCACTCTATGACCCTAAACTAAGAGTAAATGTTCGGAACTCCATGACCATAAACATAGATCTTATAGGCCAAGATTATGGAATTTAAATTCTATATGGGTCTCTTTTGGGATGTGATGCGTGGTGTTGGGACATATTTTTCTTAATTTTGAATGAGTTTTTCATATCACCTCAATGTACATACACTTTTGAAATTAAATCCCTCATGTTCAAAGATCTATGACCTTAAACTATGAAACTTTTTATTAAATGATTGAATTTAAACTATGATCCAACCCTAAACAGGTTGTGGATGTTGCACGATAATCGTTGGATGCTTCAAATTCCTCACTAGAGAGGATTTCCTTGACCAGTGTTGGTCTCATAACATGTTGTATTTTATGACTACGTATTTTTGGATTTCCATCCTCATGGGATATGCAGCGATGCCCAATTTTTGTTTCTTTGTGCCTAGTCACATGTTCATTTCTCTTATTATCACTTAGGCCCTAGTTAGGGTCAATATATTGGGACCTCAAACTTTCTGTCAGTATTCTTATAGTGGGTATGCAACACACAAGACTCTATGGCCTTATTCACATTAGTTTTTACTTCATACATTCTATATACATACCACAAGACTAATTTTTTACCGTGGTCCATGCAATAGGACCTTAGACTTTTTTCACATTTGGGTGTAAATCCAACTCTCTGATATGTTCAGTCCATACACGAGTCTTCCTTAGTATAGGATTTCAATCATTCTTCAAATCCAAATAGACACTATAATGATGATGGTATCATTCTTCATTAGCTCACCACCCATCATGGGACAATTCCCTAATGTAAAATTGGGAACAAACATTGGATAATTGTTTTTGAACATGGGTAACAACGAATTTTAATTTCTTTTACCCTTACTTGTATGGTATGTTTTTGGTCACTGTGTTTCGAACATGGTCAATAGTCATTCATTTCTCGCCAGTATCCCTTTCATAAAGGCCTTGGATGTCTGTACATACTTCCATTTCCCATCATCGTTTCATGTTAGGACTTCATCCTTAGTGACACCCCTTCTATGGACTCCCACATGACATATATACCCATGTATGATTCCTTGTTCCCCAGATGGAGCATGGCTTATGTGAGCCTATAAGATTTGGGTTGGGTATGTGTTGATTAAATGTGGTTACATATGATCCCTAAAGTTCTGAACTCTTACACTCTAAACCATGTGACCTATAAGGAATTTGTGGTGTTACATTGGGCCATCTATGGTCTTGTTATCATTGGGATTATCACTCTACCACACCACTTTTACCCACAATCGGGAAGCCTCTTTCCCGTTTATTCCTAATAGTTTTGCAGTATGTAGGAACATTTTTTATTATTCCAATAATGTTTCTTCCCTCCATTAAAATTGAAAACATTAAAAATTTTATACACTATGAAACATGACATGAAACTTGTAACACCCCATGATTTCATAGTACGTTATTTCTTCAAAGTAAATCAATACCTTTCACTACACGCATCACCGACTTCAAGCACACCATGACATACCAAACTAGCAGTTAAAAAGAGGTTATGAATAGTATTAACTGAATTTTGAACATCATATAATCTTTATAATTTTAGAATCCCTATTATTAGTTTCATAGACACAATGTAAGAACAAATTCAATTTTTTTAGATAATGGAAGTATTTTTTAGAAAATGAAATTTTACCGCATTTTGAGGGAGAAACCTTTTTAAATCCAATATTTGACACTTTTATATATTAAATTTGTCAAAATAATGATTTTCTTTCGAATCGGGAGATAAAAATTTAGATTTGATAAATTTTTGGTATTTTTCTTCTAACATTAATAATTTGGTGAATAGTGAAAAATACTAAATTTTGATTAAAAACAACAATTTTAATAAAAATAATTTATAGTTTTAAATTATACATTTTAATGGTTGGGAAGTATAAATAGATTATATTTTTACCATTTAATCCAATGCGGGTCATTGTATGTATTTCACCATGATATTGCACATAAACAAGCGTCAAACTTTTGATAGATATTCTTTCATAAAAATACGCCTTTTGGTTTTTATAGCAGGAATTAATTTTAAATTAATAAATAAAAATTCTATGTTTTGAATTTATAAATATAGACTTAATTTTTGAATTCGGAATATCAAAATTAGCTTAGGTTGAATTTTCGGAATTTTTCTGAAAACATAAATTTTTTTATGATTAGTGAAAAACACTGAGTTATATTTTAAACCCGAATTTTTATTTAAATAATTATATATTTTATTAAAATTAATTTTTTTCAGAATAGATAAATTATACATATATAATTTCAATGTTATTAATTGGAGTCAATTTATAATAATTTTAGATATATAAAAAATTTATTGAACTTTTAACCCCCTTTTACCCACCTCCTATGAGAATTTGAAAATTCACATAAAACATAATTTTACCACTTTTGTGAGTTGAATTTAGAAAATCCGAGGGAAATGGTTAATATCAAGGAGTAAAATGTGGTTCAATAAGATAAAAATATTTTTTGGTGAATAGTAACTTTTTACTTTTATTTACCGCGGTTAAAGGTATATAGGGTAATTCAAGGTAAAAAGAATATTGTTATAAGTCAAAATTACCTTAACACATATCCTAACCTTATTGGATGAGTAATAGCCGACCATGGGAATATTTGGGTTTTGGGACCCAATGGATCCACTTATGAATGATAATGACACTTTAGATTAATTATTTCAATGTAAAGTCAAAATTGACAAAAACAAAAACCTTTTAGTAATTAATTTTTATAACGTGTTATATAAGTAATATGTTTGACTATAAATATTCATTAGAAAGATAAAACGATTTACTACATCATTGTATTTGTTTTATAATTTTTATACTTCGAATAAATTAAATTATTTAGGACACAATAATGATGTATTATTTACCTCCTTAATAGATGATTTAAATAAATTAGATTTTGAATATTAAAATAATATCCAAAACATGTCCAATTCTTATTTGATGAATTTATTTTGACCATGAGTCACCTTATATTCAACTCTAATGATTTGTGGACCGTTATAAACTGAATAGAATTATGTAATAAAATAAGTTTTGCACACTTTTATAAAAAGTGCCCCTCCCCCTTATAAAAGGAGACCAATTATAACCAATTACTCACACCACTCAAGAATTTAGGCTCGTCCAAACTCTGACAAATTAATCTCCCTACATCCATCTCCTCCTCCTAGAAGCCTTACCTTAGGTAGAATGCACTTCAATAAGTCCTTTTGTTTCAAACCAAAGGAAGTTACCCAAATTTATGGTAATAGTTTCTCTTAACTTATTTTATTTTATTTTATTTTTCCAACCCCTAAACTAATTTTATTCCTTTATTTTATAACAAAACCAGTATCCTCAATATACTAGTATGTTTTTATTAGAATGATACTAATTAATCTTACACACACCTCCATCTAATGGGTGATGAACATAATGTTTCTGTGGATGGAAAACTAACGCCTCACGAAACGATGAATGGTAAATTACCTCCTACCACCTCTTATGGTAGCCATTATGATGGAACTATATTTATATATGATATATATTTTGTTTATGTTTTCTTCATGCTTCTGTATTTTTATTTTATATCATACCTTAATGGTTTCCATTATGGGTAAAAGCGATAATTTCATTTGAGGAAGTGGGGACTACTGCTCCCTCAAAGGGATATGACTCGTTAATACCATATGTAGGATGTATAAAGTGTGGAGTTAATGATATTATATATGATATTATACTGGAATTATAATATAACTTTTTATAATTATGTTTTAAGTACATTAAAATAAGAAATATAAAATAAATTAGTGTTCATGCGTACGTACGGCTTACCGTCTCCATGAACAGTGCATTTCATTCATACACCAAAATGATATGTACTATTATAAATAAATGTATATACTGGATTTATATGATATATATGATATCTAAATCATGAATATCATTCTTGATATATTTATATTTTGACCATGGGAACATCTTGTAACTATAATGTGTTCATTTTTTACTCAACTACCAAATATCGACAAAACAAATGTTATTAACTTAAATGATTATATTTTGTTTATAACATGGTAATAAGTGATATAAAATGAATAATAGGCATTAAAAATGTTCTTAAGAAAGTATAAATTAACTTTAGTTTATCATTCCGGATATTAAAGAAATAACGGGTCAAGTCGGACACAAGGTAATGAGTTTCTTATCTCACTTTTAATTTCGTGAGATTTCCATTGTTCACTACTTATTGCATATGGTGTATTGTGTACTAACATTTGATATATATTATCATGATTCTCTTTATATTCATGATATTATGATATTTATTTTGTGATTATTGACTATTTCTCTTATGACTTGATTAATTACAACGAGGTAAGGGTTACTTCTACAATCTCTTCATTATCCGAGGTTGTTTATACGTAATTATCTACCGAGGCCTCTTTATCATCCACTTAAATGTTTCTTAAAAATATATTTCAAAACATTTTTACTATTTAATATAAAATGGTTTAATTTAATTTATACCCTTATTTTTTTTAAAGGAAACTTTCCGTCATTTTCTAAACAAGGTACTTTTTGACCTTTTCGACAAATTTAAAATAAGAATTTTTTTTGACTTATACGGCAGGTGCGACTATTTTCCTCCATTATAACATCATAAAAACTTCCCTTAAATTCTTATACTAATATTTTTAAAATAAATGTTTTGTTAATAATTATGTGACTCTTAAATGATTTCAAAATAGAAAGAGATATTTCTCTAAAAAGGGTATTGATTTTATCTATGTCAACATCCTTTGATGGATTTTAAGATTATTTAAAGTTGATTTATTATGATACAAAACTTCCATATTTTATTGAAGGTTTTGTAATATTTTTGACTATGGTTGTGCTATTTTTATAGAATTCATGGTTTATGGTTAATGTATTGACATTTCATATGTTAGTTTTAATACGAATGTTTACGATATGTTTAAACCTTTTCAAATGAGAAAAGTATTGGACTTAGTAATTGATGGGTGGAGCCCACTATAGCTCCTAGATGCATTGGTAGATCTCATGAGACATCTAGATGTGGAATTGGCAAATTTCCTTTACCAAATTTGATATATGGTTTTGGCCGGCGCCTTAATCATTTTTTTACTTCTTGGCCGAGGCCTTGACAAAGTGTTTCAGAATGTCCGACATTAAATATTCCTTCATTATGAAAATAATATTGATGGTAATGTGGTCATTCGAGTAGTAGAATACCCGTGATTATGTTTTATTATGGAATTAATTACTCAGTTCATAGTTCTACCCTAAATTTATTCATGTTTATTATTATTAAAGGCATGTGGTTTCAATTATTCACCATGCTTAGTATTTATGTTATCTTCCGCTGTATTACTTACCCTTACTGAGCGTTTGAGCTCACCACTTTCTTTGTTTTATTTTCCTAGGATTCCAAGAAGTGTATTGTGATTGGTTAAGATAAGGTAATAATGGTGTTGATAAATGATTTTGTATATTGTTTTGTATGTTATAAAGTGTAATGTAACATTCATGCATTTGATCTATTTTCCAAGACTGTTAAACTGATTGGTCCATTGGGACATGATTCCTTGTAATCATGATAATGTTATATTATAATGCACCGACTCTGGGTAATTGGTTTCAGGGCATTAGAGTTGGTATCATAGGATGTTTATCAATAAACATGGATACTAGATTTAGATAAACTATGATTATATCACATTACCCTAAGATAGAATTTGAGGATTACTATAGTAGAACATCCTAGAATTTTTGTACTGTAGAAATTTTCTGTGTTTTTCAAGAAATACATCACTGTTTGGATACGAGCAAGTAGAGGTGGCTCTGGCATAGATATACATAGGGGTAAAACCCAAAAACACTTCTTTGATCTAGACTCGAACGGGAATAGGTGCATGGCAATGGGCCTTATGGAACTCTTGGTTACGACACTCTTGGGGGATATGCTTAGGATAATTCTCATATTCTTTACAAATCATTATTAATGGTTTATGATTATATACTTCCTCAATGAAAACATTTTTATTATTATGGATTATATCCATAAACTATTCAAATTATGTTAAGTGTTTTACAAGATTTAAATTATGTATTTTGATTCATAAACCAATCTAGTTTATGCCATTGTATAGAAATGGCACCCAGTAGAAGGAATGTGAACTCTAGTAATACGTATGATCCAATGAGTAAGAAGGATCATATATTTCACGGTATTAAGCCAACATTTAGATGGGAAATAGTCTCCCAATTATTCTCAACATATGAAGAAATAGTATCATGTGATAGTAAGATAAGTAAATAATTCTATGAGTCCTATGACTTTGAAGGGAAGCAAGAGATGAAAATGATGGATGAGAGAAAGATGGATAAAGGAAAGAGGGAATAGAAGGATTTTCCCATATGTGATAACAGTGGAATGAATAACCTTTGTAAATTCTTGAATGGAATTGGTGTTTTTTATATGTGTGGAGAAATTGGAAACCAAGTACGTGATTTCAAGGGTAAGAAAAATGTTTCCAATGTACAATGATTCATCTGAAAGGAGTTGGGACACTACGCGAATCAATGTCCCAGTCATAAGAGTATTCTGAAAATAAAGTTATTGGATAAAAATCAGGTTATGATACTACCTCAGATGAAGATGAATGACTAGTGTTCTTATGCTATTATTATTTAATTATTTCATTTGAGTGTTGTATCTACAGTATACTGGTTATATGAATTATGGAGATAAATAAGGATTATACTGCAGTAATATTTTATTGAGGATCTAAGATTATATGGTTATATGGAAATTGACTTAATATTAAGCTACAGTTTTTTGAAAAATACATGGTTGAAGGAAATGTAATCCTTTATACGGTCTTGATAATGAGGTAGTGATTTTGGAATAAGGGATGGTTGATTTGGATAAATTATATTGGATATTCTCGACTACCTTGAAACTGATTAACGATATGTATATTCCATCATTGTTGGAGTTTACAATATTTTTGTATAGAATGAGTATATCCAGTATTCTATAAGAAATACAGGAGCATGAATGTAATCAATTATTTTATATTGTAATTCAGGATGTTGCAGTGTTTTAAAATAATACATGATGAAGGTGATCACATGTTATTATGTGGCAAAAAGTTTCTTCATTGTGTTTACCCTCCTTATAAATTTTGGACTATGAGTTTCGATAGAAGTATTTTGGATAAGTATAATGGTTGTTATGGATTAAGTTTGATATCAGATACTATTGTTAAGGTTATTTTTAGATTTTTATAAAAAGGACCACACACAGACAGTGTGACAACCAATCGCGTCAGATAAAGATGCGGGAATCGAACCTTCAACCATAGTGCGATTGGGATTTATCGCCCACCTCTAGACTAAGTGAAGTCTCAGGATTGTATAATGTAGTTTCTTTTCTTAAGGGTCTGATAGGTGAATTTTTAATTCATTTTTTTGGAACCTTGTACGAATAAGATAAATTGAATATTTTTTTTCTACTCTCTTTTAAAGTGAAAGTAGAGTTTGTGGTAGAAATTAATTAAAGGATGGTACTCTACTTGTGAAGTATATTTTTCTTCTTCTATTATTCTTTGAAGAAATAAATTATTAAACATTAGTTAAGGGACCATAAAACAAAAAATGTGTTATCCTAATACATTATGTTTTGTTGAACTGATAATATTTTAAATCATC
This sequence comes from Viscum album, assembly GCA_963277665.1. Lineage (NCBI taxonomy): Eukaryota > Viridiplantae > Streptophyta > Magnoliopsida > Santalales > Viscaceae > Viscum > Viscum album. The sequence continues at coordinate 1,036,875,692 of OY728123.1, read as the reverse complement.
ATTGATTAATGGCTTTGAGGACCTAAATTCTACAATTGGTTGTGACTGATGACCTAAATCACTCCCTATAAATATTCACATTTTCCACTAATTATGCATCTTTAATTTTGACCAATGTTCTTCTAATCTAGATCATAATTTGGTGGTGACTTTTTCATTCCCCTTTTCATCTTATTAAGATTAAATCTTATTAACCCAATTTCCGATGTGGGTTTTCCCACAATGGTATTTTCTATTTTCAACCTATTATTTTCGAAGAACAATTTCAAATTGTGAGGATGAAATTTATTGAAAGAGGGAAAAATTTAACACTCCAAGATTTCATAATATGTTATTTCTTCAAAGTAATTTAATAACTTTCACTACACACAACACCGAGTTTAAGCGCACCACGACTTACCAAACTAGCTGTTCAAAAGTTGTTATTAACAATATTAACTATATTTTGAACTTTATATAATACTTATAATTTTAGAGTCCCTATTATGAGTCTCATAGGAATAATGTAAGAACAAATTCAATTTATTTAGATAAAGGAAGTATTTTTCAGAAAATGCAATTTCACCACATTTTTTGGGAGAACACTTTTTAAATCCAATATTTGAAACTATTATATATTAAATTTGACAAAATAAACTTATTATTTAAAATCAGGAGATAAAAATTTAGTTTTGATAAATTTTTTGTACTTTTCTGATAACTTTCATATTATGGTGAATAATTAAATATACTAAATTTTAATTAAAAATGACTTTTTTAATAAAAATAATTTATAGTGATAAATTATAAATTTTAAGGGTTTGGATGTATCAATAGATTATCTTTTTTCCATTTAATCCAATGATGGTCATTGTAAGTAATTTTAATTCGAAATTGGACATAAACAAGCGTGAAACTTTTGATAGATATTATTTCTTAAAAATACACCTTTTGGTTTTGACAACGTGAATTAATTCTAAATTAATAAATAAAAATTATATGTTTTGAATTTTGTAAAATATACTTCATTTTTTAATTAGGAATATCAAAATTATCTTAAGTTTAATTTTTGGTATTTTTCTGAAAACTTATTATTTATCATGAATACTGAAAAACACTGAGTTATTTTTAAAACCGAATTTTTATTTAAATAATTATTTATTTTATTTAAATTAATTTAGGTCAAAAATGATACATAATACGTATATATGTTCAATGTAATTCTTTGGATTCAGTTTATAAAAATTTAAATATATAAAAAATTTATTGAACTTTTCGTCGTCTTTTACCCACCTCCTAATAGAATTTACAAATTCACATAAAACATAATTTTACCACATATGTAAGTTGAATATAAAAAATAAAAGAGACACAGTTAATATCAAGGAGTAAAATTTTGTTCAATAAGATAAAAATAATTTTGGGTGAATAGTAACTTTTTACTTTTATTTACCACAGTTAAAAGAAAATAGGATAACTCCAGTTAAAAAGAATATTGTAATAATTCAAAGTTACCGTAACACATGTCCTAACATTATTGTATTATTATTGGCCGACCATGGGAATCCTTGTGTCGATTTTGGGACCCCATGGAGCCACTTATGAATGATAATGACAGTTTAGATTAATTAATTCAATGTAAAGGAAAAACTGACATACACAAAAACCTTTTAGTAATTAATTTTTGTATGGTGTTATATAAGTAATATTTTTGACTATAAATATTCATTGGAAATATAAAAAGGATTCCTACATAATGGTATTTTTAAATAGTTTTTAGACATCGATTAAATTAAATTATTTATGGCACAATAATGGTGAAGCATTTACCTCATTAATAAATGATTTATATAAATTAGAATATAAATATTAAAATAATATCCAAAAATGCCCAATTATAATTGGATTATTTTATTTCGATCATTAGTCATCGTATCCTAGAATCTAATGATTTTTGTACATTTAGAAACCGAATATCGTTATATAATAAAATAATATTTTCACTTTTCCCTAAAGAGCCCCTCCCCCCTTATAAAAGGAGACCAATTCTAACCAATTACTCACACCTCTAAAGCCTTTAGGATTGTTCAAACATTGCCAAATGTAAGATCCCTACATCCCTCTCCTCCTCCTAGAATCCTTACCTTTGGCAGAAGGCATTTCAAGAAGTCCTTTTGGATCAAACCAAAGGAAGTTTCCCAAATTAAAGGTAACAGTTTCTCGTAACTTATATTATTTTATTTTACTTCACCAACCCATAAACACTTTTTATTCCTTTCTTTTATAAAAAAAACCAGTATCCTAAATATACTAGGATTTTATTATGACATTTATTATAATTAATCTTACACACACCTCCATCTAATGGGTGAAGAACATAATGTGTCTGTGGTTGGAAAACTAACACCTCACGAAACAATGATTGTTCAATTACCTCCTACCGCATCTCATGGTTTCCATTATGATGGAATGATATTTATATATGATATATATTATGTTTATGTTTTCTTCATGCTTATTTATTTTTATTTTATAGCATACATTAATGATTTCCATTATGGGTAAACGCAATAATTTCATTTGAGGAAGTGCAAACTACCGCCCCCTCAAAGTGATATGACTCGTTAATAAAATATGTGGGATGTATAAAGGATGGATTTAATGATATTATATATGATTTTATACAGAAAATAATAATATACCTATGTATCATTATGTTTTAATTCCATTAAAATAATAATTAGATATGAAATTAGCGTTCATGCGTACGTACAACTTACCGTCTCGACGAATGATGCATTTAATTCATTCCCCAAAATGATATATACTATTATAAATACATGTATATACAAGATATATAGGATATATATGATATCTAAATCATGAATATCATTCTGGATATAATGATATTTTGACCATGTGAACAACTTGTAACTATAAGGTGTTCATTTTTTACTCAAGTGCCAAATATCGACAAAACAAATGTTATTAACATAAATGATTACATAATGTTTATAACATGGTAATAAGTGATATAAAATGAATTATAAACTTGAAAAATGTTCTTATGCAAGTAGAAAGTAACATTAGTTTATAATTCAGGATATTAAAGAACAAATGAGTCAAGTAAGACAAGAGATAATGGGTTTCTTATCTCACTTTTAATTTCGTGAGATTTCCAATATTCACAACTTATTTCCTGTGGTGTATTGTGTACTGCCATTTGGTATATATTATCATGAATCTCTTTATATTCATGATATTCCGTGATTCATTTTGTGATTATTGGCTATTTTTCATACGACTCGATTGATTACAACCAGGTAAGGGTTAATTCTACAATCTATTCATTATCTGAGGTTGTTTACACATAATTATCTACTGGGACCTCTTTTTCATCCACATCCATGTTTCTTAAAAATTTATTTCAAAACATTTTTTATAATTACTAGACATTGGGTAAAAGTTATTTATACACTTATGTGTTTTGAATGGAATATTTTTGTCATTTTCCAAAAAAGATACTTGATTTTGTTAATATTTTCAAGACTTATTGTATACACCCTTTACTTATTTTTTATGAAATGTGCATAATTTGTCTGAAATATTAATATTTTAATACTAAGTATAATTTTTGAGCATTTTTAGAAGTAGTCCAATTGATTAAGTTTACTATTTTATTTATAACTGTCACCCTACTGGTCCAAATTGTGTGGTTCATGTTTTGAACGATACCTAATTAAATATACAACATTTCATTATAAGGGATCATGGGCCAATTCTTCCCTTTTAAGGATCACATTTACCACACAAAATGACCCAATAAATTTGTGATGAAACTGGACCAGCCAAGATGATTGAGTTACTGGTCTCACTGTTGAATCCAATGTTTTATGAATCTCCCCCATGTGTTCGCGACTATCCAAAAGGATCATGGATAAACCTTTTAGGGCCCAACTCCAAGAAAAAGGGGCCCAAATGAAGCATTGACGTCCAACCACCCATTCTGGACGAGAAATAAAATTAGTACATTATGAATGACATATCTCATGATGTAAGAATCCAATCAAGATGATATTTTGTGGTGTGAAGAGAAGATATAGGTGGAAGACTTTGTTGAAGTAATAATTCATATTTGAGGGAATGTTACAATTCAAAAACCCTTTCACACTTTTGACATCAACAATAATGGATTGAAAGGGACAGATTAAAATTGTTTAATCAGCCGGCCATAACATTGGATACATCAGTCCAAATTCCTCCAAATATTGAGAGTAGTCGGAAAAATGTATTATCTACAACTTTTAAGCAGAGGATATCTCAAGATTCGGCTTTTTGAATAGCCAACATGGGGATGTAAATGGAGAGACAGATTGGGAATTCAAACAGTCCACTCCTTGGGCTATAAATACTCTCCCCTTATCTCTATGAAAGGGGTTGGCATTTTATATGATAGGAGATCATATTGGAATGACCAATACCTTTCCAAAGGCTTTATAGGACCTTCCATACTCAATTTTTCACTTGAGAGACCTTTTTGCCTCTCTTTGTATTCATTTACGTTTATGTTCTTCATTTTTTTAATTTTGTAAGTCCTTTCTTTTGTAATTCTATTTTAATGAAAATTTATTCTTCAATATATCTTATTCTCATCCACCTTCTATAGTTTAACATTAATGTTCTTAAAATTGTTTAAATTCAGTTGAATCCCCTTCTATTATTTTTCTTCCTCATTCAATCGAAAATCCATTTTTAATTATCATCATTGTTCGTGTGTGTGTGTTCAACATACCACGCTTTTATAATCCCTTTAATTTTCTTATATTCATAATTTATCAACATAATTATTATAACCCTACTATTAAACGCCCAAATTTATGAGTAAATATCTCATTGGGGTGAGTCAAAATTTAGGGATGTTAAGTGATTGAGAGTATTTTCTCGATGAGTATTCGTTAATTTAACATTGGGTATGTTGGACTTAATATGTCATGGATTAATGAAATATTTTGCTTATCATGTGGTTTCCATGGATTATTGGATCAATAAATAAACTACCATAATCAAGTATGTATTGAGATTATAATCCTAGTAAAGTTAAGGCCTAGATTAATTCTTTAAAACTTATGAATTCTAATCGACGTCAACTTGTGGAGTGGGTTGTAATTTAAATGCAATATAAAGAAACTCTCAAGGATATCACAAGATTAACTCTCGAATAATGAACTCACCCCAATCTTTATCGATTTTTTAAATCAATAATAGACAATCAATTATCGATTTCCACGGGCTAGCCGGCGAGGATCCACATCTCCACCTTAAAGAATTCCATGTAGTGTGCTCTACCATGAAGCCTCAAGGGGTTTCTAAGGAACAAATAAAACTCTGATCATTCCATTTCTCCATAGCTGAAACCACTATGTCATGGCTCTAATACCTTTCTCCTGGTTTCATATCAACATGGAATGACATGAAGTGACTCTTCTGAGAAAATTTTTTCCTGCTTCTCGTACTGCTTCTATCTGAAATGAAATAAGTGGTATACGTCAATTCTCAAGTGAATCACTCCATGAGTACCATGAGAGGTTCAAAAAGCTTGTGTCAATCTGTCCATACTATCAAATCACTGAACAACTCTTGATCCAATACATCTATGTGGGGTTATTGGCTATGGAGAGAACTCTCATTGATGTCTCAAGTGGTGGTTCTCTTGTTGATAAAACTCCAACAGCTGCAAGAGATCTCATAAGTAACATGGCTGCAAACACACAAAACTTCCATACTCAAGAACAACCTCAAGTCAAAAAATCCCATGATAATCAATAAATTGAGCCGAATAAGATGAACGAGTTGATCAGTGAACATAAAGGTCTTGTGCGACAACTAGTTGTGGCTACAAAATCCCCAACCGTGTCTTCTCCACAATCAATGTTTCATGGACCTGTAAAAAATGATGGAATCTGCAACTCTTCATCTCATCCAATAGACACATGTCCAAAACTTTAGGAGGATCAATCCGATTCATCTTGACCAATGGAGCTCAATGAAGAATATGTTCAAAGGAACACCAACCCTCAACAATCAGGTCAATTCATTAGAAACATAAAACAACCTCACTTTGAGCCCTTCTCTTCTTCCTATAACTAAGGCCTTAGGTATTGTAATCCCATATCTCATCCCCCTCAATTCCCTCCTCAAAACCCAATCTAGTTTCAATATGGTCAAGGTGTTGGTAACTTCTAACAACCTTATCCTTTTGTTCCTCAACCTCAAAGGACCAATCCTCCTCATGGATTCCATTATCCTAGCGAGCCTTCCCAATTCAAAAAACAATAAAATTGCTTTCCCAAGATCCAAAATCAAGGTAATACCAATCCGGGAGAAGACTCTTCGTCCATGAAACCTTGGGAATGTATAGTGGAAGATCATGCCTCTTTCACCCGTTCTAGAGTCAAGAACATTGAAACCGAAATTGGTCAACTGGAATCCCACCTTAGTCAGTAGAAACCATCTAATTCTTCCCAACATATAGCTCAACCATTACCCAACCCCAAGGGTAATGTAAGTGTAGTTTCACATAGATCGGGAAAGAAAATTTATATGCCTCAAGATAAGTCTTCCAAACCTCCTTTGAATGTTCACCTAGAAAATGTAATGAAAAAGGAAATTGAAAAGGAATCTGAATCCATTCCATCACCTCCTTCCATTCCACTTAGGAATCCAATTGCTTTTTCACAAGCTATCTCTAAGCCAAAGAAGTATTTTGAACCTGATCCTGAAATGCTTGATATGTTTAGACGTGTTGAAGTCAACATTCATCTCTTGGATGCTATAAACCAAATTCCTAAGTATGCCATGTTTCTCAAGGAGTTATGTACCCACAGGAGGAAACTTAGGACCTTAGAAAATGTTTCAACCCATGATTCCATACCCATTAAGTGAAAAGATCCAGTGACCTTTACGGTTCCATGCCAAATTGGATGTTCTATATTTGATGATGCACTCATAGACCTAGGAGCCTGAATTAATGTCATGCACAAATCCATATTCTCCAACCTTGGTATTGGTCCCATACATCCAATGGGTTTTGTAATTCAATTGGCTAATCGAATCATAGCCATTCCCGATGGAATAATTGAGAATGTCCTTGTCTGAGTGAATGATCTTATTTTCCGTCCTGATTTCTATGTCCTTGACATGGAAGGTAAGACGAACTCTTCTCGATATCCCCTAATTCTGTGAGACCATTCTTCATTACAGGGAGAACAAAGATTGATGTCCATTCAACCATCTTATCCATAGAATTCGATGACCAACTGGTCACGTTCAACATTTTCCAAACCCTGAGACACCCATCTGAGGATCACTCTAAATTCTCAATCCATGCTTCTGAGGACAATTATAAGATTCAATCGAATCCCAATCAACCATGTTCATCATAAAATAATGAAAAATGATATTGTGATATTTTCACCATGATTAACCAAGTCATTAATGGTGAAGTTGATGTGGACATCTCATTCAAAGACTCCATTAATCTAGAGGAACATCAAAACTCTCTTGAAGACCACATCAACTCTAATCTCTACTTCACCACCATGGACAGTATTAAAAAGAATGAATCTGAAGCAACTGAAGTCCCTTCCTCTATTCCTGATTTTTCAAACCCACAAATGAAAGATGAGACTGATCTGAAACCTCCTCCTGAACACCTGGAATATGCATTCCATTTCTATGATCACTCTTATACTATCATTATCTCTTCTTCACTTACCGAAACTGAGGCATCCGAACTTGTTCAATTGTTAGAGGAAAACAAAAAGGACCTTGGATGGACCCTAGGTGACATACTAAGAATCAACCCTATACTTTTCATGAATCACATCAATGTAGAGGAATAATACAAACCATTTGATAACCACAAAGAAGACTCAATCCACTCGTCCTTAAGGTATTTAGGGAAGATATCATCAAGCTTCTTTAAGATGGTATTATCTACCCAATTTTTTATAGTGAATGGGTTTGTCCAATTCAAGTTGTACCTAATAAGGGTGGGATAACTGTTTTCACAAATGAACATGGGGAGGTAGTCAAAACTCGAGTGAAGAACAAATGTTGTGTGTGCATCGACTATAGGAAATTGAATATTGAAACAAGAAAAGTTCACTACCCTCTTCCATTCCTTGATCAAATGTTGGAACAATTAGATGGAAAGTCACACTATTGCTTTCTTGATGGATACAATGGCTACTTCCAAATCACAATCGCACCTCAGGACCAAGAAAAGGCTACTTTCGCATGCCCCTTTGGAACATATGCATATAGAAGAATGCCTTTTGGCCTCTGTAATTCTCCTTCAACATTCCAGAGGTGTATGATGAGTATATTTTTATAATTAATTGAACACTGCATGTATGTCTTCATGGATGACTTCACCATTTATGGTGATTCATTTGAGTCGTGCTTACATTCACTCTCTCTAGTCCTTTAAAAGTGTGTCAACTGTAACCTTGTGATAAATTTTAAAAAATGTCACTTCATTGTTGAAAATGGGATTGTTCTAGGGCACGTAGTTTCAAAAGAGGGTATTGAAGTTGATCCTACCAAAATTGAAGTGATCCAATCACTTCCTCAACCCTCATCTGATCGATACATCCATTCATTTCTTGGTCATGCCAGTTTCTATGGGAGATTCATCCATAACTTCAATAAAAGTTTCCTCCCACTCAGTTGGTTTCTCCAAAATGATGTCACTTTCCATTTCGATGAGGTTTGCAAGAGATCCTTCATTGAACTCAAAAATTTTCTCACATCAGCCCCGATTATCCAACCCCCAGATTGGTCCTTACCCTTTGAATTGATGTGTGATGCTTCTAATAGAGCTGTTGGGGATGTTCTTGGTGAAACAAGAGAAATAATTCCTCATGTAATCTATTATGCCTCAAAATCATTGGATGAAACTCAATCTCACTACACTGTCACTAAAAAAGAACTTTTTGAAGTTGTTTTTGCCTTCAATAAATTCTGGATTTATCTCTTAGGTTCCAAAATCATCATCTTCACATACCATTCTTCTATAATGTTCTTACTCGTGAATGGTGATTCCAAAATGAGGCTAATAAGATGGATCATAATGCTTTAAGAGTTTGACCCTGAAATCAATGATAGATCAGGAAAAGAAAACACTATGGCTGATCACTTGAGTAGAATTTATAATTCTCCACATTTTGAAATCATTGATCCTGAATTCCCCACTAAGCACCATTCATTTCTCACTCCAAAGTTACCATGGTATTCCCCGGTTGTAAATTACTTCGTTTTTGGTGATTTCCCTGAAAATTTATCGAATGAAGAAAAAAAGAAGTTGAAAAGTGATTCAAAATACTATTATTGGGAATAAAATAAACATTGGAATACTACGACTGACATGGTAATTAGGAGATGTGTCGATGAAAATGAACATTCTTCCATATTATAATTATGTCACTCACTTCCCGGAGGTTTCCACTTTGGACCACAAAGTACCTCCCAAAAGGTCCTAGAATCTGGATTATTCTAGACTTCACTCTTCAAGGATTCACATGAGTTCTGTTAATCATGTCCCACTTGTGAAAACATTGGCCCAATTTTCCAGAGAAATGAAATGCCCCAAAAGCCTTTAATTTTCTGTGAGATCTTCGATGTTTGGGGAATCGATTTCATGGGTCCATTTCCCCCATCCAATGGCTTCTAAAACATCCTACTTGCAGTTTATTATGTCTCTAGGTGGGTCGATGACAAACCCACTAGAAAGGATGATTCACATATTGTTAGTGAGTTCCTAAAGACACACATCTTCCATAGATTTGGCATGCCTCGTGCCTTGATTAGTGACTTAAAAACCCATTTTTGTAATAGAACCGTGGAATCTCTTTTGAAAAAGATTGGGGTTGTACATAAAACATCAACTGCATATCACCCCCAAAAAAATGGCATGGAGAAACTTTCTAATAGAGAAGTGAAAAGAGTGCATGAGAGAATTGTGAAACCTACTAGAAAAGACTGTCCTGAAAGACTTGATGATGCACTTTGGGCTTATCGAACAGCCTATAAAACACACATTGGGATGTCTCCTTTTTGGCTAGTTTTTGGTAAAGAAAGTCATTTTCCAGTTGAAATCCTACATAAGTCATTTTGGGAAGTGAAAACTTGTAATTTTGATGTTGAAAAATCATGTGAAGAAAGACGGTTGCAATTGGCTGAACTGGAGGAGCTTCGACTTGATTCTTATGAGAATTCTAATCTCTACAATGAAAAATTCAAGGAAATCCATGATAAACACATCCTGAGAAAGGTATTTCATGAAGGTGAAAAAGTAATGCTCTTCAATTCACGATGTTGGATTCACCTAGGTATTCTTAATTCTTGTTGGGAAGGTCCTTTTATTATTACTATTGTTTACCCATTTGGTGCAGTGCAATTCCAAGACCCCTCTTCCAAAATGACAATCATATTTAATGGACATAGGTTAAATCATCACCATGAGAGGATGAACAATCCTAGATCATCATCAACTTCCACAGGAACCCCTACTACTCCAGTCAACCTACCACTAGATGGAGATGGAAACCTGCCAAATCCAAACCAGGGGGCACCTCTTTCCCTTTAACTCTCTGTTTATCTATCTTCCTCCCTCTACCTATTTCTTCTTCTTCCTCTCTCTTTCATTTTTTACAACATTAATTATCAAAACTTTTATTTTTCACTTTCTATTTTGTGTCGGTGTATCTTTATTATAAAAACCTAAACAAAAAAAGCATCATAACAAAAACAAATATACAAAAAAATCAGGAGTCATGATTATTCACCTTCCAATTTTGAAAATTTGTCCAACCTTTTTGGGGAGTTAATAGACATGTTTTCATCTCAATTTTTTTTATTTTCATCAAGATGTTGGATAATGAATTTTGTGTTAGAATTTAAAAATTTTGAATGCTCGATTTTTGATTTTGATAATGATTTTCCCAAACCATGAGGAACATCATTTACATTCATGCCAAGGACACCTATGGACATCTTTTCAAAATGTGTGTTTTCACCCCCATTTGTGAGTCTTGAGTTTATGGATCTTCGAGCTGAATTTCCTACCTTAGTGGGCATTACTATGATATAGGCATTTTCTGAACCACATGAGAATCAAAATAGCCAAATAGACTCCCATTTCTATTAAAATAATCCTCCTTTTGAAATCCCCTTCGATCCTATGAAAACCTTATCCTTGATAGCCACATTAGAATTCAAATGCCTTTTTCCCACCCAGTATCAACATGGATTTTCATTCCATAATTTTTTGAAATTTATGTGTTTGGTGAATGGATTTCATTGTTTGGGTACCCTATTATTGATTTTCATCGAGTTATCATCTGCTTGAGGGAAAGCATCCATTTTAGTTTGGGGGAGAGGTTGTAATTAAGTGTTTTTTGGGGAATTTAAAGTATTTCCATTAATGTAATGTTGTGAATGTTATTGACAAGTGTTCAAAAAAAAGATGAAAAAAATAAAAACAAATGAAAAAATGGGTTGTGTCTTGGGTAGGACAAAAATCACTCATCCTCAAACATTGATCTTTTTATAACTATAACAATTAGTGTAGTGGGGAGATTAAACATGGGTTGGGATATGAGTGTAAATCTTTTTCAAGGTCAACTTTCGAAAAAAAGGAAAAGAAAAAAAATGAACACTTGCATTATATTCTTATGTCATTTGGAGAAGTTTTGTGGTTTGTAAATATTTATCTTCTCATTACCATTATATTTTCTTCCTCTATTGTGTCTTTCTTCACAAAATCATTCCTTTTTAAATATTTGTTTTCATTTCCTTCCATGTTTTATTTCAAAAAAATGTGCATTGATTTGTATATGTTGGTATTTTAACCCTCTTCATCTCTCTCTTGAAAATTATATTCCTACCATCTCATATCCATAGAAAAACCCCTTAAAAATACAACTTTATTCTTCTACACATTGGATAGGTATTGGAAGCTTAGATCTCTTTGAAACTCTAAGATTTTCACTTTTGGTTGGTGAATGAGTGAACCTCCGCCAATGAATTTTATCATCTTGAGAGGTGTATGTTTTGAGTGTCCAAATTTTCCATTTATAAATTTGAGCATGAAAAAGTAAATTAGTTTTGGAACATTATTTCTATAATAACCTATGGTGGAATTCAAAATGGATGGGTGAAATATTCTAAACCTCCCCTGATTGAAGAAAACAAAATTTTAATATTTGTTGGTGAGTGAAAATGATTTTGTCATGTTTTAATATTTGTGTACATGAGGAAATGCATAAGAATAAGTGTAGGGGAGTTGATGTTGTTATATTTTCATGACTTATTATATAATCCCTTTACTTATTTTATATTAAATGTGCTTAATTTGTGTGAAATATTAATATTTTAATACTACGTATAATTTTTGAGCATTTTTAGAAGTAGTCCCATTGAGTCGGTTTACTATTTCATTTATAACTCTCACCCAACTGATCCAAATTGTGGGGTTCTTCTTTTATAGGATTCCTATTTCAATATAAAACATTCTATTATAAGGGATCTTGAGCCAATTCTGACATTTGAAGGATCACATTTACCACACAGGATGACCCAAAGAATTTGTGATGAAACTAGACCTAACAAGATGATTGAGTTACTGGTCTCACTCCCGAAGCCCATATTTTATGAAACACCACCATGTGTTCTTGATTGTCCAAAATAATCATGTATAAAAATTTCAGGGACCAACACTAAGAAAAAGGGGCCCAAATGAAGCATTAAAGATCAGCGCACCATTTTGGCTGAGAAATAAAATCAGTACTATATGCATGTCATATCTCATGATGTAAGGATCCAATAAATCAAAGATATTTCAGTGTGAAATATGATCTATAGGCGGCTGCCTTTGTTGAATAAGGAATTAGTATTTGAATGCATCTTCCTAATCAAAAACCCATTCACATTTTGGACATCAAAAAGACTCGATTGAAATGGAAAGAGTAAAATTATTTAATCAGTCGGCCATAACTTTGGCTACATCGGTCCAAATTCCTCAAAATTTGGGAGTAGTCGGCCAAATTTATAATCCACATATTTGATGAAGAATATTTCTTGATATTCGGATGTCTTAATAGCCAACTTTCCGATGCAAATGGAGGGACAGATTGGGAATGCAAACAGTCCACTCCTTGGGCTATAAATACTCTCCCCTTCTCTCCTTGAGATGGGTTGACATTTCAGAAGATATGAGATCATATTAGAATGACCAATGCCTTCCAAAAGTCTTGGGAGGACCTTCTATACTTATTTTTTCACTTGAGAGACCTTTCCTCGACTCTTTGTTTTCATTTACTTTTATGTTCTTCATTGTTGTAATTTTGTAAGTCCTTTCTTTTGTAATTCTGTTTTAATGAAAATTTCTTCTTCAATATCTCTTATTCTCATCCACATTATTTAGTTTAATATTAATGTTCATAAAATATTTTAAATTCCTTTTAATCCCCTTCCCTTCTTTTTCTTCCTCATTCAATCGAAAATCTGTTTTTAATTTTCAGCATTGTTCGTGTGCGTGTGTTCGACGTACCACGATTTTCCAATCCCTTCCTTTTTCTTCTATTCATAATTTATCATCATAATAATTATAACTAGATTTTAAAAACCCATATGGATGAGTTAATATCTCATTTGTGTGAGTCAAAATTTATTGATGATAAGTGATTGAGAGTATTTGCTCAATGAGTATTCGTTAATTTTACATTGTGAATGTTGGACTTAATATGTCACAGATTAATGACATATTTTGGTTACCATGTGGTTTCCATGGATTATTGGAACCATAAATACACTACCATAATCAAGTACTGATTGAAATTAGTATCCTAGTTATGTTAAGGATTTTATTAAAGCTTTAATACTTAGGAATTCAAATCAAAGTCAACTTGTGAAGTGGGTTTTAATTTAAATGCAATATAAAGAAAAGCTAAAGGATATCACAAGCTTGAATCCCTACTAATGAACTCACCCAAATATTTATCAATTTGTTAAATCAATTATAGTCAATGAATCATTTCAATTAATCATTGCAAACAAACCCCCCAAATCAAAATACAATCACCTAAAAACAAACAACTATTAAAAAGTATCATCACCGAGGATTCGACCCGAGTGATACTATCCACATTATCAGAGCTCTGGAACGTTGACCAGTTGATATGTGACAATTGGCCGTGTGTTTCAGTAATTTTTCACCTTTTCAACAAATTTAATGTACGAATGTTTTTTTACTTATACGGTAGGTGCGACTATTTTCCACCATTATAATATCATAAAAGCTTCCCTTACAATCTTATAAAACTATTTTTAAAATAAATGTTTTATTTATAATTAAGTGACACTTAAATGATTTCAAAATATAAAGAAATATTTCTCTAAAAAGGTTTTCTATTTCATCTATTTCAACATCCTTTGGTGGATTTTATGTTTATTTGATGTTGATTTATTATGATACAAAACATCTATATTGTATTGAAGTTTTTGTGATATGTTTGATTGTGGATGTGCTATTTTTATACCATTCATGGTTTATAGTTAATGTATTGACATTTATTATGCTAGCTTTAATAAGAATGTTAATGATATGTTCAAACCTTTTCATATGAGTAATGTATTGGACTTAGTAATTGACGGGTGGAGCCCGCTATAGCTCCTCGATGCATAAGTTGGTCTCGTGAGACAACTAGATGTGGAATTGGCCGAGGCCCCTTCCCAATTTTGATATATGGTTTTGGTCGAGCCCTTAATCATTTTTAGATGTTTTTCCCGAGGCCTTGAAAAAGTGTTTCAGAATTTCCGGCATTATACATTCCCTCATTATGAAAATAATATTAATGGTTCAGGTAGTCATTCGACTAGTAGAGTATCCGTGATTATGTTTTATTATGGTATTATTTACTCAGCTCATATTCATTCCATAAAACAATAAATGTTTATTATTGGAAAGGGCATATGGTTTCTATTATTCACCATGGTTTATATTTATGTTATCTTCTACTGTATTACATACACATACTGAGTGTTTGAACTCACCCCTTTCTATGTTTTATTTTCCCAGGATTCCCAGAAGCATATTGTGATGGGTTAAGATAAGGGGATAATGGAATTGATAAAGGATTATTTATGTTTTGTTGTATGTTATAAAGTGTATTGTAAAATTCATGTATGTAATCTATTTTTAAATACTACTAAACCTATTGGTCCTTCAGGAATTTATTCCCTGTAATCATGACAATGTTACATAATAATGCACCGAATCTTGGTAAATTTGGTTGGGGCATTACAAAACTGTTGGTCAGGGTCCATGCAGTATGAATTTAAACGATGTAAAATGTTCTAGTCCCACAACAATGAACATTGGGTTGCATCCATATTACAATACATTAAAACAATACCATGTATCATCCTCATCATATGACATTAAATTATGTGATCATCATCCTTACTCGCATGATGTAAATCTACAAAGAATCCTAAGCCTCACCTGATAGGTATCTTCCCTTGATGATGTTCGTCTACCACATTTTTTACATCATCACTTTTCACTCATCATCTGAGACAAAGATCCACTGCGAATATGGTTTTGATCTTTTTCATTCTAGTATGATGGAACCAGTTAGTTCTGATCCATGGTTTTCTAAAATTTTGAGTGTTTTATTCCACTAGAAATACAAACACTCCACTCCCATTATTTTTGTTCCCCATTATTTGAATTTGCATTTTCTTTCACATTTTAAGGTACCCCCTAATAGAATTGTGTATGGTAAAGTCTCACCCACCATCCTAAGCCAACATTCCCAATGAATTTGGATTGAAAATTGAGATAGGTCTCTTTTTTCAAACATATTTTGTGGTTTACCATCATTTTTTTCCAATTTCAGGATATGAAATATAGACACTATGTTCTGAACATGGTCATTTGGTATCCTATATTGTGATACCTCTCATATAGTATTTTTAATTATTGGTATCATGATTCACTCTTTCCATTCCCCATTATTCAGATAGATTCCAACACTTATGGAATTATCCCATTCATGTGAAAAAGAATGTTATGAAGGTAGAATTGGCTATTCCGAGGACCAGATTCTCCATAAACTCCCTCTCTCAGCCTATATTACAATATATAGTCATTCAACAACATCAGAACCTGAGTGTCGATGATTATTGGACACACTCATTTAAAGTGAAAAAATATGTGGTTTCCCTTTCTGCTAACTTCAGGCATGAACCATGTGATCTTAAGGATTTGTCATTAGTTTTTTCAAAAATATGTTTGATCCATGTCAATTAAACCAAGAAAAAGTGATATTATGCATGAAAATGTATCAAAAGTAACTATAGGTCAATCTCATTAGTTCAGTCAAAAAACATATATGGATTAACCCATTAAACAGAGGAATTCAACTCATAAAACACTTATTGTGTATCCTCTAGGGTTTTCTATAATTTCCAATATCCCTATCTTAATCATCAACTATAGGGTGAAACATGCTGGACCGTTTGTCTACACAGTTCAGCTTGGCATGAAGATCACCATTTGACAAGACATCTCTCATAGCCTCACTTGGGCTTCCACTAGTCGGACCGTCAATTTTATGAGTGTTTCTGATTGGGGTGAGTAAGATGATTGCTCATTCATCTATTCTTTTAGATGTTGGATCTCCTTTTCAGCCTCTATAAGCATACAAATCATGTCAAAATTTTCCTGAAACCGGGCTCCATCCATGGGTTGACTTCTTTCGAGTATCTTGTCGAAAATATAGTCATGGAGCAGCACATGCATATCGCAAGCATCTTCCCCTACAACACATTGAAATCACAATCAGTGGTGAGTTGAACCCATCCATCTCACCCATTAAATCATTTTTTTATTAATGAATCCCTTTACTCACTTCCACATCTGACGTCGGATGATGCATCTCTCCTCAGCCACATTGAAATCAATGTCATCGAGTGCTTCAAGGTCCATAGGTTCACACTCTGAGAATGTTTCCATGATCCCTATTATAGGATCATTCTATGGTATTTCTTCTTATGATTTGGGCTCCATCTCCTGAGGGTTTTCATCTTCACTTAACTCCACCTTCATTGTCTTGTCCAGGCTAGCCACATGTATTATCCCATTAGTGGCATAATCGATATCCACAACTAACCATACACCTGAGGTTGTGTCATGGTTAGCTTATACGTTTGACTCCACATTGTCTCAAACTCATATTGGAAAAGGTATTCTTGCCGTTCATCTATTCATGTACCATAATAGAGTTCCCACATCACTCATTACTATTCATATTGAAATCCCGTCAGTCAATTTGGCCAACATACTATCTGTATAATTCTATAAGACATCAACTTATGGATGTTGAGTGGTGGAGTATCATCCAATCAGGTTTTCATAATCATGATATAGGTACATTGACACACATATATGATTTATTTATTTATATATTCCAAGGTGTCCACCCTATCCTCTTCAGCTCTGATTGGAATTGGAACCACTTTTACCCTAGACATAGAGCTCTGGGGCTTGGTTCTCTACACATGGTATTGTACCTCTATCCCAATAAATAGTGGAACCATTATTTAGATCCTCCTACATTAATAGATGTATGGTTTGGAATCCAATCATACATGATGAATGTAACAACATAAGAGAATGATTTGGGGATTACATTGAGAGCTTCGGCGAATCCATCAAGGGAGGATTTCTTCGAGGCTACGACCCCTCCATCCTCCAAGGGCATACTTCATTCATGTCTTCCCCAAATGATCCATCTGATTTGTCAGGTAAGGGATAGAACATCGCTAGGTCAGCCACAAGAAGCATTAGCGGAGGGGTTATATCTAGTATTACTTTCACCTAGTTCGTCATTGGGAACACAACACCTCAGGAAAGCAATTGTTCTGCCAACTCTTCTTCCTAAATTTCTCACTCGTCTTGGGACATGTTGAATTGGACCATGGAATAACTAATCCCCACATGTTACATTCTATGTATTTTGAAGTTGTCCCATGTCCTACCAGTATTGAAGAACTTCTTATTTATATCCCTCATTTTCCAGCCCTCAGGCTAGATTGAATCACTGAAGAAGTCCATGTGATTCAATAACATACCTAGAGCATGGTTAAGAAATATGTGAATCACTATTTATGGGTCACCTTCCTCATGATTTCACCCAATTAGGAAGTTATATCTGATGTGGATGCTCTTTTTTTAGATGGTGTAGACCCTAGAACTATCGGGTCCACTGCTGCAGCTTCACCACCCCTCTGTGTACCAACCCTACCACCAAGAAACATTCTCAATACCATTCCTCGACAACCCTGAGGAAGAGGGACACACACCCTCATTGACAAGGATGGTTTAGTACCACAATATTTCTCCCGAGTATGCATTCTCCAAGATATACGTAAACAAATATTCTCATTTTTATGTGGAAGTGGTTGGAGGAGGATCATTTTTCATCTTTATATATTCATGTGTGAAGATAATATAGAGATACCTCATTACACATAGGTGACATTAATGACGCACTCTTAGGTATACTTTTAGAATCACCCTCTACAGGCAGCTGGTCATCCTCACGAATTGTTGCATGTTGTACGGTTCCCAAATCGACTCATAGTCCACCATCGCCACTAGAAATATATCTCAAAAGGATAGGAGATAATAATATAAAATTTATGTTCCCATATAATCATCGGTTAACAACACCTTAAGTAGAGGAATCTATTTAAAGGTAAATTGATATACCATTGGTTTTGATTATCACCTCTTCTAATCCCAGATTGAAGGGAAAGGTCCCCACAATTTTCCAAATCACATTTAATATGTTCTTCTTAGGAAATAAGATTGGACTACGATATTAATTTCCTCCCATGTGAACTTCCACCTATTTTTATAAGAAGTGGAGTAGTCCTCACATGTTCAGTGGATTAATCCCTTATCTGATATGTCGAGGCACTATATATAGCTCTTCTAGTTCCAAGATTCCAAGATTGATGTGTTTTCCTATCAATAGCATCTCTTCCATGATAATAATACTCTACTGCACCCCCATATTTTCATCACTCACTGAATTCAACCACCCACATATTTGCATAGATATGAACCCATCCAACCAGACTATTGGTTGAGGCTTAGTTTTATTGTTGTACCCCCATAGTTATCATTGACTATCCTCTAAGATCCACGAGTAATAGACTTCTCTGTAATTAAAGGATCCTCTTCGATAGGTGTGGGGCCTCATCAGTTGTTTCTGGGGTATCTATTCCCCCTCGAAAGGCTCATCCATTAGAATGTTCAAAAAGTTGATGAACCACTGTTTGAAGTAGAGGTATCTCTTCCCTTTCTTGTATTTGGTCGTTCGAGGAACCAAATCAATTATGACCTTTTACAGACATGGAATATGATCCTAACTCCCCATAAATTTTTTTTCTTGGAGGAATTCTTCATACATTCTATATTGTCTGGGGATCTAAAAAATGTGATGGGGGTCCTAGAGGCTAACATCGACCACCATAAGACAATAATGGAAAGTGTTGGTCTCTAATGACCATCATCTCAATTGAACAGGAATGATCTCCCATTGTTGTTAGATGTGTTAATGAGAACCCCACACTACTTCATAGAATCTCACTCACCTTATCTCCACTATAATATCTATTCAGGATGCAATACCATGTAGTCCCAAGCCAATTTATATGTGAAGATGATTCCCTAGAACAAATCCCATTCATTTTTCCACCCCTTCTATGGGTTTTCTATACCATCCTTGACAACCATCTTGTATAGTAGTGGAGATTCCTCATTCTCTAGTGCCTTACGATCAATGTAATTGGTGTGTTTTTAGAGGTAGTCATCGATGATAGCTTTGTGATCCTTCTTGATATTTTCATCTACATCCCAGTACCATTGGTATTTCCTTGGCATGCCCTAAAACTAGTAAGATGGTTCATACATACATGTCTCTGGGATGAATAAATTACCCCTTATACTGAAACCATACATAAAAAACATCTTTCACAGAGGATACACCATATATGATTCTATTATTTGTTCAATTAGTCATTTTTGGTCTGAGTGGCTCTGGATAAACACTCCAATCATTATTTTATTTTCTATTTCTTCCCATCAGTGAGCTTTTGCAACGACTTCCTCAGCATCTTCTTAAGAATCCATCAGATCTAGGGATTATGTCAATCATTGCGACTATTCATAGAGTTTATTCACAAATATCATGCAAGAAGAAAATATTGCAATGAAATGGATTATTTAGAAAGGTTCAAAAATTATCAGTGGGATGCAATCCTCTACTTCGCTCATTAGCATTCACAGAACAAAGGTATGATGAACCTAGTTCTAAAATATGGCTTCATGGGATGAAGAAGCATCATTATAACAATGATCAATCGAAAACATTACAGATAACCATAATTGATGGGGGGCTCATTCATTATTTATAGTCCTAAGGCCGACTGAGCATCATAGCGTCCTCCACCCTTGCACGAATCATGCTACCTTCATCGCGAGCTTGTATCACAAGCCTGTATCGCGATTCATCAAGTTTTCAGTGACTTCACCATGTAATCCAACCATCTTTCTCACGTCATATCCCATTCATATGGGGAGAATTTTGGTTGTTTGAATACGTACCCTAAGATAATTTGAGGAATGATACATCAATTTGGGATGGAATATAATCCCAAACTGCCCCATAAATCATCCAAAGGGATTTACTCATGAATGTCCTTTAGGGGGACTCCTCACAACAATGAATGCACGGGGAGCTGATGGAACCGCCGCGAGTTTGATTCACTCCACAAATTCCCTATGGAAGCTAAATGGTGGATTCATAATTCTGATGGAGCTTCCAACTTTCTCATAGAACATCTTTTCATTGCGTCATGCCTCTAAGAATCAAGACTCCTTTTACCTATAAATATCCAACCCATTTCCCCTCAAATGTCAAGGTTACCATGACATTTTACCTTCCGATCTCCCATTCTATGAAGCACCCTAGAACCACGAACCCAATAAAAAATGGATCATCCATGGTATTGAAGCATTGTGAAACCACCTTCCCTTATTCCAAAATATCTCCCAACTATGTTGGGGATTCCATTCATGAAGGAATATTCCCTTCGTGGAGGATGAAAACCCTTTGGGGTACATAAGAATTCATGGAGAATTATTCCTTCGTGAAGCAGTCATTTTACATATCCTAAATTCATTCCAAAAAAGGCTCACAGTATATTGAAAATTTCTTTCATTCGTGAATCCCTTGTCTTCGGAGAAGTACCCATGCTTTAGGAAGAACCTCTATGTGAGGCCCCTGGCTTAGGGAGGCCCTTCTATGTGTGGCCCACTTGTATTTTTCATAGTTATTTATCATTCCATTGGGAGGTATTCCTTTTATGTGACCTTACATATTTTGTTCTGTATAATCATTCGAATGGAATTTTGATTTCAGAATAGCCATGCTAACATGGACCCCATAATTGACCACTCATCAGGACCATTCCAACGGGGCATTGTTGATGGATTTCCTTCCTCAAGTGTTAGTGAGCATTGTTATTGTATTTTTAAGGTGTGAGGAGTGAATTCACCACATCCATGAAGTAGGAAGTAAAACTTCCTAGATCCAACATCTTGAGAACATGAAATTAAACTGATGTCTCAACACATGTAATGCACATTGGGTTATATGCATTGGGAAATTTCCATGCCCACTCATCACCATGGGAGTGAGATATTTCCTAAAAGGAATAAGACCTTCCTCACAAAGAATTATATCATCCTTGCATGGAATTAGATCTTCCTTAGATGGAATGGGATCCTCTTTTGGAAGCTCAAACAAGAAAGACCCGCACCTTCTATCACTTATTCATCTTCCGAGACGCAAATGTATGGTATAATTTTCCCTCTTGCCTATCAAACAGAGATTGAATCACATTTTATTAGAGGATAGTAGTCATTATGACACCCTCCTCCATCCCAATGGGAATCCCTCCATGTGTAAGCCCAAGATTCCACCTTCATGGGACACTTCAACATGATTTCCCAAAACTCTAATAAAGTACATGGACATCGATTCTCATCTAACTAGGATATGTAGGAGGCCGCCTTGAGGTTAAATTCCATCATCCACATCCATCCATATCTTCTTAGAGACTCATCCAAAGAAGGCCATGCCTCTCACAAAAGAGACCTCATCACCTCTAATACCATTACGATGAAAACAATATGTAATCCCCACACCATATTACTCCATTCAGAACTACATGGACTATGATTCTCAGACACATAGAATATTTAGAAATCCACTTTAGGGCTCATTCCCAGCGTTCTCATTCTCACCATTCCATCCATTCCACCCCAATACTTTATCTATTTCCATCACGGTTCAATCCTGTCCCGCTACATCACTGTAAGATCATGCTGTCCATCAGGGTTGTTTCCTTACAAAATCTCTATCCACATCATTTTTCTCCTAGTAGCACCCGAGAAGAAAACCAAGTGTATTACCCGTATCACTCATAATCCCAAATAGAGTAATCCACCTAAGATGGGGAGTTCTGATTCATAATCCTTGTACCATTCCTCTCAAGCTATGTGAGTTTTGATCCTTATGTTATAAATAGGGTACATTGAAAGCCTCAATGTGGTTTAATCCCGACCAATGGTAAACCGGGGTGTCTCCCTCCTGTGGAAGTACCGCTTCATTGTCATACATCTTCCATTTATGGGACACAACACACATGGCCTTCCTTGATTACAATTTTGGATGAATCCATGTGTTAAACCATGGTATCCCATCATAGGGGTGAAATTATTTGAACCACTCTATGTGGGGTCAAGATAATACTTCATGGTATGATATATTCCCTTTACGTGACATGCCATCTCTTATCCACCTTGGTAGGAATTCTGATCCATCCATGATTATAACCTTTTAGGTGTTACCTCACAGGGATGTGCATTCCCAATCTGCCTCTTTGGGGCATTCTGATCAGCCTCACAATATCTGTGTAAGATGTTAAACTCACGACCTGTTTCTACTACCCCATGGTTAATATGGGGTTCTGATAAAAATCCACAAATGAAATTACTATAGCATAATATACCCTATTTTTGACATTGGTTGCAACAGGTTCTACACCCTTGAGATTCTCTCGTATGTGGTAGAATATTGGTGGATAATGTTACGGTGTCCATAAATGCCACTGATTCCCAATGTGACTACTCTCCTGACCGAAGGTAGCTTTCCTATCAAGACCCTTAGGAATTTCCTTACAAAAGTTTCATAATTAATCATCTTCCACAAATAGATGACAGTAGGATTATGTTTCATGTACCACATCTTAATCTATGGGGGATACTCAGATGAGGTGATAAAATCTCAAGAGGAATCAATAGAAGGAGGAACTGAAATCCATTCATCCCATTTTGATCAATGTGAATACATCACAGATAAAGTTGTGATTGTAACCCATCATTGGAACATAGAAATATGGGGAAACACCATGCCTGCTTGTGAATGATAACACATGAGTTGGTGCACCTCTCCGAATCTATCGGAAACACCCATATCTTTAATAATTTTAATAATTTTTTATGAACAATATAAAAAAACCCATACAATTTGTATATAATTTTTATAAATATGGAACAAATTTTATGAAAGTGAATTATTATATATGAAAAGGAATATATTAATAAAAAATCAGAATACTTTAGTCCTCCAATAATTGTTGTATAAAAACGTTCATAACATCTTCTTCTAATAAAAAATAATTAAATATAGACATATGAAATAACATTCCACATTAAAAAATAATATTATTAAAAAAATATTAATTTTTAGAAAATATTATTCTGAATATATAATTCTATATTAATGAATTTACCTAAACTTCAACAATCATTAAAAAATATCAAAATAAAATTCTTCAAAAATTTCTCCATTAATATTATATTTTTTCAACCCATTTTTTTATAAATTTTTTTGAGAATATATAAGTATAATAAGTTATTTAATTTTTAATACTAATGTATGATAACTATAGATAAATAAAACTTTTGGAATAATTACTTTAATTTTGTTGGAGTCATTTTAAAAGTATATTTATTATAAAATTATTAATTTTCTATATTTTAAAGTTTAAATTTTATAATTTTATTTATATTGTTAATTTTAGTATTTTAACAATAATGTAACTATTTTAATGGCCTTGTTATTATTAAAATGACCGTTTAACTAGTTATATAATCACATTAAATCCTATATATTTCGTTAAATTTGTTTCTCTTATGTTTCCATATATATCATTTATAATATTCTTTTTGTGGTTTTAATAATTTCATTTCTTTTTAGACTGTATATTTGAACTATTTCATTTATTGGAGATCACGACCCTACGAATTTTCAAATTCTTAACATGTTATTTGATTATTTTTTCCATCATGTACTATTTTTAATTTTATGAAAAGTATTTTTCCTTCATTGGTAATTATACGTATTTAAGAAATAAAATAGTTTTTATTTTATTTATATGGAAAACAGTGTTTATTTATACTATAACAAAAATATATATTAATAATGAAAATATGAAGTTAAAATGTTTTGGTTATTACATCTAGGGTTACAAGAGTTTAGATGTATGATTGATGAAATGTCCAAAAAAAAATTACAACAACTTGCACCAACTATTTGACAATCAAAACATGTCAAATAGCTGTCATCCTAGAATGATGAATTTTTTTAACTGAAAATAATAAACCAAATATAAAATGTGTTATCCCAATTCAAGCTATAATAAAGAATATATGTTATTAAAGGTGTGGTGGTACCATGGGTGAGTTATTGAGACACCCCTTTAATTAAAGGACCATTTTATCCTTTTAAATTCTATATCATTGAGACGTGATCTATTGGAACATTATGGCCCAATTAGTAGGGAATACTCTAAGGTAATTTCACATAAAAATAGGTTCAAAACAAATAATTTTAAAACTATAAATGTGTAATGTTTTATGTTTTTAAACCACAATTAAAATGATTTTTTAAATATTTCAAGTAATTATAAATTTTTATTAAATAATATAGTTTAAATAATTATGAGGAAGTTATTCATCTATATTCAAATAAAACATTCACAATAAATTTGATGTATCAACTCCCCCACACATATCCATTACACTCTCAGGAAAAATTCACAAACCAAATCATATACCATAACAAAACTCAAACCAATATACATAGATTTAAATTTTTTTCTAATATATTATCCTTGAATATTCATCCATATTATTTTATACAACGATATTTCCTAACTTTTTTATTACACCTTCAACACCCCTTTTATAATTATATTTACATCTATGAATTTTTTTAACCAACCATCCCAAAAAAATACGTCACTCTTGACTCTTGAGATAATATATACTCAATTTTCTCCATATAAAGTCATACTTAATTATAATAATATTTACTTGAGTCTTGTTTAACTACATATAGAGGATAAATTTTCCATATACATAATTATTTAATAGTTATATTTTGGAGCATATGGTTTGTGGGTGATAATGAACAATATATTAAGTATCGATGGGGAGGGTAACTCTAAGTACAATTATTGATATACAACAACACATTAAATGATATATTCATTATTAAATCTCCTTCGCAGTAATAAAATATATTAAAATCCTTCTATAAATGAATTTGGTTTAAAAATAATAAAAATGATATGAAAATTTAAAAATCATTCCTTTATTCTACCTTTTCA
Source organism: Viscum album (assembly GCA_963277665.1). Classification (NCBI taxonomy): domain Eukaryota; kingdom Viridiplantae; phylum Streptophyta; class Magnoliopsida; order Santalales; family Viscaceae; genus Viscum; species Viscum album. The sequence goes on along the minus strand of OY728123.1, from coordinate 1,036,849,838 downwards.
TTTTTATATAGATATTTATTATTTTTACTTTTTTACATGATTTTATCTATTTATTTTATATTTTGTTCTATATAATATTATAAATTAATGAAATGAAATAAAATATTATTCATTAATCTCATATAAAAAAATAAAAGGCAAACCCCCACATTCTACTCAAATATTAAATACCCCACAAAAAATTAGGAAATTGTCTCTCTCTTATATTATGTTTTAAGTGTAATTGTCAAAATTGAAACTAAGAGATGGGTAGGTTTGGAAATAGTGTCTTGTAATATGGATTATATGTCACATTAATGATATATTATGAAATATTTGAAGTTTTTCTATATTTTAGTTCGTCTCAGTAGAATTTAATGATCTTGAAATTAAAGAAATTGGCTTTTACACATGGCACAAATCACGAACTAAAAATGTTTTGAAAAATAATCAATAGTTGTTTGTGAATAATGTATCGGAAAAGATTATATTTTGTAAGGGTGGTATTATAAAGATATTAAAATGATATATAATGATTAAAAGTATAGATAAATTGAAATTTGACAATTAATCATTTTAAAGTATTTTTAAAATTAGTCAAACTTGATGTAACCCATCATAAATTAATTATTAATTTCACCTTAAAACAAGTACTATGATTAATAGATTGTTTCATACTAAAAAAATGATACATGATATATATTATATGTATATTATTCATATCATCTACAAATTACAAAACATGAACTAAATAAAAACATTTTAATCAATTATTAATCCATATAAATTTTGATTATGAACACCTAATGTTTTAAATTGGTTTTCTTCAATAAAAGTTGTTTTTTTCTATATTACATTTTTATTTAAATGAGAAATTTAGAAATTTGGGAATATAAATTTTGTAAAATATAATTTATTTTTCAATTCTGTATATTAAATATTTCTTCAGGTGATTATTTATATTTTTTCCAAATATTTTTTTCATGTGAATTGGAAAAAACATTTACTACAACTATTACATTTATAATTATATCTAGATATAAGAAAAAATTAAAAAAACATAAAAAAACTATATGATAAATAATTTATTTATGGAGTGAAATTATTCATTTAATAATAATTTTTTTAATTTATAAAATCCATGTTTACCATATTGAAATATAAAGTATATTTTTCTGATAAAAAGAAATTATTTAGTTATTCTCAATTAATTTTATTTTCCCCATGCGCAATTAGGATTTAGATTTATTTTAAAGTCATCTATTTAAAATTTCATTAATTTTAAAAAAATACATAATTCAATTTACATCAATCACTTTATTAATTCATTTATAGTCATCATATGTATTCTTAAAAATATATATTTTCTAAAAATGGGGTTTTATGTCTAATATGAGCTATTATTAATATTATTTTTTGTGAAAAATAGATATTTTATATTATAGTATAGTTTTAATATTTTTAATATTTCGGTATAAAAATAATATCATTGTTCATTTTATTTTTATGAATTAAAAATAAATTACTAGGAAGAAATTAATTACCATGGTAAAAAATAAACTTTTGTAAATCTGAGAAATATAACTGTAAAATATAGAAAAACATGTTAGAACTGTGTTTTAAAATGTCTTGATGAAAATATTTAGACCATAATATTCTTAAAATATATTATTTTATATTATTGGATTTATTTCACCTTTGAATAGAGGCTTCACATTTTACATATTCTGAACTTGTCAATGCCTACACTTATAAAAGGAGATTTCACCACCCCACTTTGCCTCACTCCCATTAATAATTAACTAATCAAAATTATACCTAAACCCATCCCCAATATTTATAGACCCATTTTACTAAATCTTTACTCCATATTTAGAACAATTTAATGGATTAATTATTTTTACAAATGTAGTTCTCAACGGAGTATTGAAAAAAATCCTAACTAGACCATTCCTATTTATATTATATAAACTATTATTTCAGAAAATTATGAGCTAGTTAATAAATTATATTTTAATAAAATTAGTAAATTTAATTTAATTATGTGGATCATTTTTTAGTTTTAATATATAGTTCGTACTTTTCCATACCATTGTTTTTGGAAATAAAAAAAACCATACATAAAAATTATTTACTAAATTTTTATATCCATATGTTTTTAGATTTTTTATAGAGAACATTATATTTTACTATACCAAAAATGATTTGTAATTTATTATGAGTATAAACATTATATTATTCATTATGATTATCGTAATGGGTATTTGTCCGATTAATCGGACTCACCATTATTAGTACCTCAATTTAGACAATTTATCATTTCAATCATAATGAAAATTTCATAATAATTAGACTAATGTAGGTACTGATAACATATGATTATACTTATAAATATTATCATATTCAAAAAAAGTTGGAAGCCTAATAGACTAATTTATGATTATAATCATATTTTGAAGACATATTTCAATAGAAATGAAAACTTTTTTACACTATAATGGTGTAAACCAATATGAAGTTTGACATTCAGTTACACAAGATCATTATGAGATGTCAAGTTTCATGGGTCCAAGTTGATGAGAAAAAAACTCAAATTAAGATGAAATTTTTTAAATCAATATGACCATTGGGAGGATGTCCATAAATATGGAGTCATTAAAATATTTTGGAGCTGATTAATTCAATTGAACTTTCTCATTTTGCGAGAACAATAGAGAATTCATAGATTGAACAGATTATTTATAATCATTTTAATTGTTTTGAGTTTGTTTGTTATAATGAATCATGATCATGTTTGTTTCATTAATAACCTTTTCATTGAAATCATCCATAGGGCATCTTAATGATCGAATGATTTTAGGGATTAGAAGATGCATATTATGACCTATTAGATCGAGGGATAATAGGGATGGAAATACAAATCCAATATTCACATCAACACCTTATTGAGATAGGAATATAAATTCATTCCAATAATCATATAGACGAATTTTCTTGGTATGAAAGAACTTACTTTCATATAAGGATAAAATAGTGGATATCTTTAGACTAGGTTATAGACTACCTTACTCATAAAGTTAAAAGAGATCTCTCTTATTAATAGCATGAATATCATTATTTATTTTGTAATTTAATATAATACACATTTCATACATGCTTATTTTTTATTATATAAATTCTAATAGAATTTGAAACATCATGTTCATCTTTATATTATGAATAGTTTTATATTATTATCCTTCATTAATATAACAATACATTGATAATCGAATCCATATTGATTATAGTGTTTTTCTCTTATTCAATCAGACTATTCCAATGTTTTAATTTTATTACATTGTTGATCAGAATGTGGGATGAGTCTGATAATATTATAAAATAGGTTTTCAATTTTTTTGTTTAGTTATTTTAAACATAGTTTTTATACCTAAAATTCACCCACTTATTTTTAGTATTTTTAATTGAGAAGATCATACAATCCATCAATTGGTATCACATCCTAGTAAAGTGTTCTATAATAAAGACACTTAAAATTTTTATTAAAACATAATTCCACCACTCATATACATGGTGAGTTTTTACTTTCAATACTATTAAAATTTCATTTATATTTTTGATATAAATCTATTTTTTATAAATTTTGGTACACTAATAAGTATTTATGGAAGACATTTTTCTATTATTTTAATTATTTAATTTCTTTGTATTGGATCTATTTAAAATTAGAATACTAAAAGAAAACCATTCATTGATGGTACTTATTATGTGTACTTGATGGGTAGAATGAAAACCTTTGTTATCAATATAAGAGTTGGTAATTTAATACTTTCAATTGGATAGCATGAGATTCCTAATATGGAATTTACAGAATTATATCATCATGAAATTCAAGAATATTTGTTTCATAATAGATTAAGGAATACACTATTTAATTCTATTACTAGAATAATTTATATTGGTATTATTTATTGTGAATCGTCCAATGGTATTTGGAAAAATCTTGAGGTCACACAATTTTCTTTATATAATGTCCTTGGGACTCATAGAGCTTTATTAAGAGAAGACTATCGTGCATTGATTTATTGATAGGTTAATAAGTATTTAGGATGCAATGGAGGTTCATGACTACTATAAATGGTTTATAATCTATTTTTGAAAAGGACTTGAGGATGAAATAATTTTTGAGAAGATAATAGATATTATTCCCAATGACTGATTGTCTAAAAGGGAAATTGATGAAGAAAATAAGAATTTCAATAATCATAACCTGGATTGTATTATTGGAAAACTAATGATGTATGAGGATTGAGTCAAAATATATGCTACGAAATAAAATAAAAATAAGGGAGGATTTAAATTTTTTACCTATACTATTCTTACTAAAGATCAATCTTCTAAAATTATTAATAAGTCCTCTAGAAAGAAGAATGATTACATTTTATATAATTATTGTAATTATGAAAATTATGATAATGAATTGGATAATCTCCCTATATGGTTTGATAATACAGTTAGAAATAAGGATTTTCATTATCATTTTAAAAGGTTTCATAAGGATAGAAGTGACCTGAATAATGAAGTTACTTATTATGAATCTAATAAATATGAAAACATTACGCCATACTTTCCAAAGCTAAATAGGAAATATATAAAGGATATCGATTCAAAAGGAAAATTCTATGAAATACTATAAATCTAATGGAATTAATTTTCTCATTGATATTGACACATGGAGTGCCAGTGGAGCTCATTCCTATGACAATTTATCATATAATGATAGTTTCGGTCTGAGGAAGTTAGATATTTTACAAATATTACTATTAAAAATCATTATTTTATATCAATGGTACTGATATATATTTTATTTTCAACAAATTTACATTCAATTTAATGTTTTTAAATCCCTCAAATGTTTAATTTTAAATGAAATTGTCACATTTTATGATTATAGTTGTATTTTGAACATAATCGGAATAATGGAGAATTTTTATTTAAACAGTTTTTTAATACTTTTTTTATTTATACCATAAAAATTGATAAAATAATAAAAATTGTGGAAATTACTTATATTTATGATTATATACCTCATGGTATAAATTTCATTCCTTTTTGACCACAACTAAATCCTAAATTTTGAAGCCTCAAACTAGCTCACATGTTGGGCCATGAAAACTATAGATAGATCAAGAGATGATTTATGTGTGGACCATGGAACCAAAATGTAGATACCAAATGTGCTGAAATGTGACATAGAGGTGTGAAATATATTGTAGAACATCATTCATGAAAGATTTTACATGTTATTAGATATTTTCATGGTCATTAATGCATAATCTGGATATTTGAAATATGGAGAGTCTACATGGGAAGAATAAATACAGGAGTAAAATTGAAATAACAGCCTCTAAACATGTCCACATATGCTAAAAGTTAGAGGGAATATGTTCAAGACATTTTTGAACAACATAAATGAAGGAGGACAAGTGGGAATCACTCATTTATTAAGGATTACATGTAGAAGCATTCATAGAAAATTTTGGCCTTTAAAAGGAGGAGAGATCCTCCCTCTAAAAGGATTCCATTATTTTTCCATACATCAGGGGCACCAATGAGGAGATCTACACCATGGATTATCACCTCACCATATTCATCCTTCCCTATTTTTCTATTTACCAATTTAATGGTCACAAACTCTCCATTCAAATCTATTACCCTTCACATGGAGGGGTAATAATTTTTATTGATCGAGGAATGTGGTGTTTTCTTTTTATAATATCGGAGTCATATTATTTAATGTAAAACTAACTTTTATATTGAATGATTTATATTTTAAATCACTACCACAAAACTGTGCAAGGCATGCGCCTGCCTTTATCAGTGCTAATAGTAATGCACTGATAAAGGTCCACTTTATCAGTGCTAAAAAAGCTCTGATAAAGGCTCACGCGGATTTGTTAAAAACCCGTGGGTCCACTTCCTCCTCCCTGCACCCGGTGAAGCTCTTGCGGAAGACCTCCTATGCGCTTCTGCCGCCGCTGCCGCCACCTACTCCTCCTCTGATGCGTCCGCCGCCTCCTCTTTCTCCTCCTCCTCTGGCTGCCGCCTCGTCCTCCTCCGGCCGTCGCTGCCGTCTCCTCCTCCTCCTCCACTGCGGCCCCGTCCTCCTCCTCCTCCACCGATTCTTCATCCACCTCATCGTAGTCTGTGGCCTCATCTTCCTCCTCCTCCACCGTCGCCTCCTACGCTTCTGCCTACTCCGCTGCCTCCTCCTCCACTGTGCCCTCCTCCTCCTCCTCCTCCTCCTCCACCTCTGCTGCCTCCGCCGCCTCCGCCCTGCCTCCACGCTGCCTCTGCGCTGCCTCTGGTGCCTCCGATATCGACACCTCCTTCTCCTCCGCCACCGGGTCCTCCTCCTTAAGGTGATTCAAATTGAATTTTCATGAATTAATTATGTTTGGAATGGGTAAGTGTTTGGCCAACTATTCTTCGTGTTGAATCTTCAGTTTCCATGGGTGGTTTGGGATTGTGGTTATGTTTTGATCCTGACTATGGGCTGTTTTTATGATTTCCCACTACTTCATTAGATTTATTTAGTTATTATTATGTTTTTGTGTTTTCATTTTGTTCATGTTTCTCTTTATCTCCCCACAAACGATTATCTTATGGCTATTAATTTTGAGATGGGTTTGAGGAAATATATCAGATTTATTATTATTGTTATAAGTCTACCTAGCTATTTTTAGGTGTTTCCCAAGGTATTGATGTGAGAGGCATATTTTAATTGAAATATTGGTCTCAATGGTGTTCCATTAATGGGTGGTGTAGGCTCCACTTTTTTAAGGGATCTTAGTTAAAATAAGAGGCTTCAAATGGTGGAGGATCACATCCTAAAAGAAAGGGGATTCTTAAGAGGGAAATAATACATAGAAGAGTCTAATCCAGAAAAAATAAAAGGAGTAGTGGTCATTCATGAGGGCTCATAATCTTGGCCAACCACAATTCGAGGTGAATTTTTTTAATTCTTCTATAGTATTGGTTTCATTTCAAAATGGTGAATCCTAGTCATTAATTTCACATATTTTTTTATTAATTGGTTCTGACGGCAGAGTTTATGAATTATTTCATGTATTGCCTAACCCTTTTGGGTAGGAAAAATGGTCATGGTTTCATGTTCTTTAATAGTTGTGTTGTGGTACTTGGCAAGGAGGACATTTCGGAATTCAATGTTTTGGACCTGGTATTTTCTGACCTCGTTATCGTCTTGGATTTTTTTATTGGATTTAGTGCAATAGATGACTATTATCACCATTGGGTTCAGTTACTTACACATAACAGGAGATTCCATGTCTTTTATGGAGATTGTTATTTATAACCATGGAGCGTATGATAAGTTTCTTCTATGTTATGGTTCATATCATGTCATTTTTCCAAGGTTTTCCATGGGGTTGTTGAGAAGTGTTCTTCATGTGAAATTCCAGTGGTCATGGAAAAGTACAAAAAATCATTTCTAGAGGACTTCATGGGATAACCTCCCCAATGAGTTTTTGCATTTTCTATCTATTTGCTTCACAGGAAGATCCCATTTTCCATTCCATAACATCATAAGGCTCTGGCCGATTTAGAGGAGCTAAAAGATCAGCTAGAAGATCTTTAGGGAATTTGTTCTATCTATATGATCATGTCACTATGGGATTTTCCAATTCTATTTTCAATGAAGTCATATCATAGCCTATTAAGTTTACCAGTCTACCGTAGTCCTAGCCAGGTGACAGTAATGAATAATTACATATTGCCTATAATTGATGATTTGTTTGACCATCTTATAAGGTTCTATTGGTTTTTGAAAATATTATAGAGATCAGGGTACCAACAGTTGAGGCTTTGGGAAGAGGATGCTCAAAAGATAGATTTTTAAAGTTGATATGGAAATTTAAAGTATTTATGAATTCCATTTGGGATCACCAATGCTCTATCTATTTCATGGAACTGATGAACTGGATCTTTAATATATTTCTAGACACCTCCATTTTCGTTTTTTAGAATACTTCTTGGGGTATTACAATATATAGGATGACTAATTCGATAATCTGGAGGTTGTTTTGGGTGTTTTTAGAGAGCATTGTCTTTATTATAGTATTATAAATTCCCCATATTTTATTTATGAAGTATTGTTTCATGGTCACATTATTTCCTTGGAAGGAGTTCTAGGTTATCCAGAAAAGGTTCGAGAAGTCATTTCTCCTCTAACCTATATACTCATCCTATGGATTTCAAATATGATGAATATAAATAAAGAATGGATGAATGCCAATTGGTTGACAAAAGAGTATGAAGAAGGCGTGAAAGAATTTATCAAGTTTGAAAAAGATCATGCATGTGACTCTTCTCAAATCCTTTGTCTGTGTTTATGCTGTTGTTATTCAAAACAAAATAGTCCAGATGAGTTGGAAGTACACTTGATCTGTCACAGAATAGATCAAAGTTATACATGTTGGAATAAACACGGGGTAACAATGAATGTAAGTAGTGATTGGGGTGACACTGTGTTTTATGGATCATCTGATATGATTACAAACATGAACAATGAAGATGACTGTATGGAGGATGTGATTACAGATGTGAATGATGATGAAGATCATATTGAGAAAATGATAAGGACCTTAGAAGCTGAACTTAGTGATTGCCCAAATTTTTTTGAGAAGTTAAAAAGTTGTGCAAAGACGCCATTGTATGCTGGTTGCACTAAATATATAGCATTTTCAACCATACTGAAGCTGTATAATTTGAAAGCAGATAATGGGTGGAGTGACGACAGTTTTATGAAACTACTTTCCCTCTTGAATGACATGATCCCATAAGACAATGAGCTCTCGAGCTGAACATACGATGTCAAACGAAGGCTACGCTCTATGGGTATGATCTCTGAAAGAATACACGCCTGCCCGAATGACTGTATACTGTTTCTCAAGGACCACCAATCACATATAGAATTCCCAAAGTGTGGTTCTTCTCAATACAAGAAAGATTAATCTAGTCCTACTAAAGTTATATGGTACTTTCCAATCATTCCAAGGATTAGACGCCTATATGGAAGTGAGGAGACTGCAGAGCAATTAACATGGCATGCAGATACATGAATTAAAGATGGGATACTACGTCACCCGGATGACTCTCCTCAGTGGAAGAGAATCGATCATGAGTATCCTGAATTTGGAAGCGAGTGGAGAAACCTCCGTCTTGCGTTATCTAAAGATGGAGTGAATCCTTTTGGTTTTCAAAGCAACAGTCACAGTACATGGCCGGTTATGTTGATAAATTATAACTTACCACCGTGGTTATGCATGAAACGAAAATACATCATGTTATCTATGCTTATATCAGGACCAAAACAACCGAGTAATGATATTGATGTTTATTTAGCTCCATCGATCGAAGATTTGAAATTATTGTGGGATTCAGGTGTTACATTGTATGATGCTTACAGAAACGAAGATTTCACTTTGAGAGTCATGTTGTATGGGATGATAAATGACCTCCCTGCTTATGGAAATTTGTCAGGATATAGCATTAAAAGAACTCAAGGCTGTCCCGATTGAGAAGAAGGTACACAGTCAATTAGGTTGAAACATTCATCGAAAACCGTGTTTCTAGGACATCGCAGATTTCTACCGCGACGAAATAAGTACCGTTCTTGGAAGACATCATTCGATGGAAGTTCAGAAGAACGTACAACACTGTCTCCACTAACAGGCGATCAATTTTTTGAGAAAGTTAAAAATGTGGACACTACTTTTGGTAAACCGGCTTCGAAAAACCTTACGAAAATCGGCTGGAAAAAGAGATCAATTTTTTTGAATTACAATACTGGAATTGTCTGTATGTAAGAAATTTTATTGATGTTATGCATGTAGAAAAAAATATATTTTACAGTGTTATCAGCACATTGCTAAATACATCTGGAAAAACAAAAGATGGAATTAAGGCTAGGTTGGACATGGTTGAGATGGAAATTCGAGAAGAGTTGGCACCAGTGAAGGGTGAAAAACAAACATTTCTTCCTCCTTATGCATACACTCTTTCCAGGAAGGAGAGATATCAGTTTTGCAACTTCTTGAATAACGTAAAGGTTCCAGAGGGGTATTCGTCAAATATCAGTAACCTTGTGTCAATGAGGGACTTGAAGTTAAAAGGTCTGAAATCACATGACTATCATTTTTTGATGAAAAATCTCATTCCAATTGATTTACGTTGCATTTTTCACAAGAATGTCCGCCATACATTAATGAAACTATGTTTCTTCTTCAAAGCTATATGCATCAAAGTTATAGACCCGGCGAAATTGCCAGATCTGGAAAAAGAAATTGCCGTCATATTATGTGAATTATAAATTTTCTTCCCACCTTCAATTTTTGATATGATGGTTCATTTGATTTTCCACTTGGTGAGAGAGATTCGACTATGTGGTCCTGTACATTACAGATGGATGTACCCCATTGAACGGTATATGAAGATTTTGAAAGGGTATGCCAAAAATCAAAGTCGGCCAGAGGGTTGTATTGCAGAGCGATATATTGTTGAGGAAGTCGTTGAATTCTGTACTGAATACTTGTCTGGTGTGGAAAGCATTGGCTTACCAAAATCTCGTCACACTGGGCGGCTTGAGGGTGAAGGAATTTCTGGAAGAAAGGTTGTCACAATCAATATTACAGATCAGGAGCAGGCCCAACTTTATGTTTTTCATAACAGTTTCGACGTTGACCCATATGTTGAAATCCACAAAGAAATTCTTAGGCATTTGAATCTATCAAGGGCTGAAAAATGAATATCAGATACACATAATCGACAGTTTATAGGATGGTTTCGAGATCATATTTTTAAGCAGTCAGATGAAAATCCAAAGTCAATTTCGGAACGACTTCGATGGCTAGCCGGAGGACCAAGTGTGTATGCATTATCTTACAATGATTATATAGTTAATGGTTATACATTTTATACTAATGAACATGATGAAGACAGTACCATGCAGAATAGTGGGGTTACACTTGTGGCTGAAGTGATGCATATTTCTGGTGCTAAGGACAGAAACCCAATTTATGCGAATATGTCATACTTTGGCATCATCAAACAAATATGGGAGTTGGATTATACGGAATTTCAAGTTCTGATATTTCAATTCAAGTGGGTTGATAAAAGGAGTGCTGTTAAAATAGATGATTTGGGATTTGTGAAAGTTGATTTTAGTAAGGAAGGGGAGAAAGATGAACCATTTATAATGGCATCACAGGCAGTGCAAGTATTTTATGTTCTAGATCTTGTAAACCGAAACTGGTCAATTGTTCTGTTATCGACCAAAACAGCTGAAGGGTCCGATGAAAATTCAACGGAAGATGACCCTTTCATTGGGACTTCGCAATCATTTCTTAGTGGTCCCAATGTAGACGACATTTTGTATGTCAGAGGAGACCAGAATGAAGGGATATGGATAGTTGATAGAGGGTTCAAATCCCTTCAGCCTTTAAAAAAAGGGAGTTCAATAATCAGGTTATTTATTTTTATTGTAATATAGATTGTGTTACATTATGTTATTATCTGTTCACTGCTGCTTTTATGTGATCTAAATTAAATTTTAAACCAGTTTTGCAGATAATGACTTCTTCACCTGCTGATGCACCCAATCCTGAGACACAACACGTCTCTCAACCTGTTGCTGCTGGTCCCACTGCTGAGAGACAACAGGTCTCTCAACCTGTTGTAGCTAGTCCCACTACTGACATACAACAGGTCTCTCAACCTGTTGCATCTTGTTTCAGTGCCGATGCTAGCACTTCGAAGAAACATAATGATGATGGAGAAAATGTGGAAAGGGTAGGCGATGAAACCCCAGCGAAACAAAAAAACAGGTGCGCCATGTTTTGGCAGTTTTAGCAAAAATCCTTAAGGCAACATCAAAAGGCATCAAATATGAGGTGGGATGGTATAATCTAGGCCAGCATGTAAACCCCAACAAAGCCTTGTTTAGTAGAGACATTGGAATCGTCACTCGGCAACGCGTGCTGATTGACGTAGAGTCATGGCACCATGTTTTCAGCGGGTTGAATATATTAATGTGGGAAGAGATTACGGTAACATTATGATATCATATATTTAATTTATTAAAATAAAATAAAATATTGAAATATGGACTAACCCTTCATCATCTCTTTCAGAGTGCATTTATAGTAGATGTTTTGCACAATGAATATGTATTCAGACTGGCAGGAAGGATTCATAGAGGCTTTCGCAGTAGTTTAACAAAACATCATCTGAAAGATGCCAAAGGGAAAATCAAGACGCACCCTCCTCCTCTATATGTACACTTGATATCCCAAGGAACGTGGGAGGCGTTTTTCAACCGTCGCGCGGAACAGAAATTTCAGGTAAATTGTGTTTGGTTACACGTTGTATAACGTTTCTTGTATTGATCACGTTGATTGATAGGTTTTTATTTATTAAACAGCAACAGAGTGCTGAAAATAAAGAACAGGCAGCAAAACCAGCGTACCCCTACCGGAAAGAAAGGTTGGGGTATGCTTCAATTGAAAAACAATTGGTATGTATTTTAAAAGTACTTTAATAATTTTATGTGACAAAAAACAACACTGTAACCATGTTTCTCTGTTTATATGTAGATTGATGAAGAAAAATCTCAAGTCACATCCATTCCACGCCCTGTGCTTTGGAAGGAGGCTCGTGTTAATAAAGAGGGGAAACTGATAGATGAAAATACACAAAAAGTATGGGAAACATGTGTAAGTATGACATAATATAAACTTGTTTTGCTTTAAATCACTATTACATAACGATGCTTACTTATTTTTTCATATTTTCTATTTGACATAGTCACAGAAATCAACAACACCCACACCGGATGCAGACATACTTTCAACGGCCTTGAAACAGCCAGAACAGTATGGCCGCGTCAGAGGTGTGGGTTTTGGGGTGTCACCCCGGACATATTTTTCAGAAAAAAAAAACAAGATAATGAACAATCTAAAGAATTGCATGTAATGATAGAAAAAGTAGCTACCCTTGAAGAATTAATCCAAACTCAGGGAAAGATGATAACGTGTTTGATGGAGGAGAGGCAAAGAGAACAAACAACTCAAGAACAACCCCCACGAGAAGATCCACCCCTCACTAGCTTTGAGTCGAGCCATTCCCCTCAAAGACCTGACTTAACCGAGGTAATCAATGTTATAATATTCTCTTTTGTGATATGTGAATCACATAAACACTGATACCTTTCATTTAATGATATTATGCAGGGTGAAAATGACTGTAATTTATATCTGTCAACTCCCACCCATCGCCTTGTAGCGAGGGCTACGGTGTTCAATATGAAGAATGACACGCTACACTCCAGACCACTTCCAACCGGTCATGTCAAAGTGTCGATTAACATAGCTCGTGAGCCGAGCGCCGATCTACCTGTGCCAAATGACGATGATGACATTCATATGGTGTAAAAATCTGTTGGAACATTCATTGCATTGCTGTCGAATCTTGTAAAAAAACATGTCGAGCAGGAGGCATTCATTTCCATTTCATTTTTCAAGAAAAACCTTTTACATTAAATTAGAAAATTACTGAACTGATGAATGTTATTACAGAAGGATAAAATGGATAAGCTAAAACAAAATAGCGGCTCCAACATTGGATCAACCAACCGATCAAAACGATCTACTGAGAGCGCGTTCACCCCACCCGTTCTATATCCACATTTAATATCATTGCAAGCTCATCTGGATACGAAAATGAAAGACAGAAAGAGTCTTACAATTGCTTGTGAAAAAGATATGTACGGAGAGGAAACAATATATTTCGTTATTGCAGACACTGTTTCTGAGATCATCACATACGACTGGCTAGGCGCCTCAGTTATAAATATATACACGAGGTATGTTTTCATGATTTGATTTTACAGAAGCTGATATACATTGATAATTATGGATAAATACATCTAATATTTTTCACAGGCGTATATATGAAAAAAAAATTGAAGGGATTTTCCCATGAATAAAAATTTGGACTCGTTAGTCCTCACACCATTTCTACACAACGAACAGAAATAGATTCTAATTTTCATGCTGAATTGATGTCAAATCTGCTCAGAACGTTTCATAGAAGAATTATGACTGACATGCTCTTTTTAATACCAATGATGCAAGGGTAAAACTCTACATTTTAATAATATCAATTATATTTTCATTTCTATCAGTAATTATTTCTTTTTGTGTTTTCAGGGAACATTGGATTCTCATTGCAGTCAATTTGGATACTCCAAAGATTTATTTTCTGGATTCACTGCATGGATATCCAACTAACCGACCACATATGATGGCGATTGTCTATTTATAATACACTAGATCCAACATTTTAGAACTAAATATCTAGTTATATAATTTATATTATCTTTTAATGAGGATTTGGTTATGATAGGGTGGTGTATGAATATCATCTAAAGGCTAGAATGAATCCAGGGCGTAAGGACGACAATGCCCACAAGATCTACAAATAGAGAAGTATCTGGGCATATATAATTATATTTCACTATCCAAATACATATCAAAACAAATTACATATTTTTCTCGATGTTTCTGCAGTTTCCGATACAAACAAATGACAAGGACTGCGGTTATTATGTTTGTAAATTTATGAAAGAGATCGTATTTCAAGAACAAACTAGCATCCTTGAAGAGGTATTTTTGAAAATAATTACTACTTAATTTAAAATAATTATTAATCCTTTGTGTATTTTTATTTTTTCAGTACTACTATGAATGTCGCAAAAAAATCCTATTCAGAAGATGATATAAATGTCTTTAGAAATGAATGGGCATCGTACCAGATGGAAGAATGTAAACAAGTAGGACAATGGAGTTGAATTCCTAATACTTATGTTATCATTATATGGTCATTGATATCTCCCATTACACTTATTGAGAATCTAGGATCTCCCTTTCTTATGTTTCATATCCTTAGATTAGTGAATTCCTACTACATAGTTTGAAAATGACAGAAACTTTGGAAAACAACACCAATGACATACGCCAAGCCAAGAAAACACATTCGGATTGTTTCGATACTTTAGGAAAATGATCCAAGAGTCATTTTTGATGTGTACGAATCGACCGCACCTCAATCCGACGCACGGTGTGACAGGTATGGCTAAAAGTGTCTGATATCAATTTCAAATTGAGATAAACTTTGGAAAACAACACCAATGTCATACGCCAAACTGAGCAAACACGTTCGGATTATTTTGATAATTTAAGACAACAATCCACAGGTCATTTGTGACGTGTAAGAATTGACCGCACCTCAATCCGATGCACGGTCTGACCAGTATGGCTGAAAGTGTCTGATAGTAGTTTCAAATTGAGATAAAATTTGGAAAACAACACCAATGACATACTCCAATCCAAGCAAACACGTTCTGATTGTTTTGATGAATTAAGACAACGATCCACGAGTCATTTGTGACATGTAAGAATTGACCACACCTCAATCCGATGTACGGTGTGACCGGTATGGCTAAAAGTGTCTGATATCAGTTTCAAATTGAGATAAACTTTGGAAAACAACACCAATGACATAGGGAAAACCGAGAAAACACATTAGGATTGTTTTCATACTTTAGGAAAATGATGAACGAGTCATTTTTGACGTGTAAAAATCGACCGCACCTCAATCTGACGCACGATGTACCCGGTATGGCTAAAAGTGTCTGATATTAGTTTCAAATTGAGATAATATTTGGAAGACAACTCCAATGACATACGCCAAACCGATAAAACGAGTTTGGATTGTTTGATACTTTAGGACAACAATGTAAGAGTCACTTTTGACGTGTAAGAATTGACCGCACCACAATCCGACGCATGGTGTGACCGGTATGGCTAAAAGTGTCTGATATCAGTTTCAAATTGAGATAAACTTTGGAAAACAACACCAATGACATATTCCAAACCGAGAAAATGCGTTCGGATTGTTTTGATATTTTAGGACAATGATTCACGAGTCATTTTTGACGTGTACGAATCGCCCGCACCAAAATCCGACACACGACCTGACCGGTAAGGTAAAATTTTCTGATATCAGTTTCAAATTGATATAAACTTTGGAAAACAACACCAATGACATACACCAAACTGAGAAAAAGTGTTCGGATTGTTTTGATACTTTAGGAAAATGATCCACGTGTCATTTGTTACATGTACGAATTGACCGAACCTCAATCCGATGCACGGTGTGACTGGTATGGCTAAAATTGTCTGATATCAGTTTCAAATTGAGATAAACTTTGGAAAACAACACCAATGACATACGGAAAACCGAGAAAACGCGTTCGGATTGATTTGATACATTAGTACAACGATCCATGAGTAATTTGTGATGTGTATGAATCGACCGCACCTCAATCCGATGCACGGTGTGACAGGTATGGCTAAAAGTGTCTGATATCAGTTCCAAATTGAGATAAACATTAGAAAACAACACCAATGACATATGCCAAACCGAGCAAACGGGTTAAGATTGATTTGATACTTTAGGAAAATGATCCACGAGTCATTTGTGATGTGTACAAGTTGACCACACCTCAATCCAATGCACGGTGTGACTGGTATGGCTAAAAGTGTCTGATATCTGTTTCAAATTAAGATAAACATTGGAAAATAACAACAATGACATACACCAAACCGAGAAAACGTGTTCGGATTGTTTTGATACTTTAAGACAACGATCCACGAGTCATTTTTGACATGTACGAATCGACTGCAACTCAATCCGACGCACGGTGAGACCGGTATGGCTAAAAGTGTCTGATATCAGTTTCAAATTGATATAAACTTTGGAAAACAACACCAATGACTTATTCCAAACCGAGAAAATGTGTTCGGATTGTTTTGATACTTTTGGACAACAATCCACGAGTCATTTGCGACGTTTACGAATCGACCGCACCTCAATCCGATGCACGGTTTGACCAGTATGTCTAAAAGTGTCTGATATCCGTTTCAAATTGAGATAAACTTTGGAAAACAACACCAATGACATACAGAAAACCGAGAAAACACATTTGGATTGTTTTGATACTTTAGGAAAATGATCCATGAGTCATTTGTGACATGTACGAATCGACCGAACCTCAATCCGACGCACGGCGTGACCGGTATGGCTAAAAGAGTCTGATATCAGTTTCAAATTGAGATAAACATTGGAAAACAACACCAATGACATACGACAGAATGAGAAAATACATTCAGATTGTTTTTATATTTTAGTAAAATGATCCACGATTCATTTGTGACGTGTACGAATCGACTGCACCTCAATCCGACGCACGACGTGACCGGTATAGCTAAAAGTGTCTGATATCAGTTTCAAATTGAGATAATATTTGGAAAAAAACACCAATGACATATTCCAAACTGAGAAAACACATTCGGATTGTTTTGATACATTAGGAAAACGATCCACGAGTCATTCGTGATGTGTACGAATCGACCACACCTCAATCCGACGCACGGTGTAACCGGTATGGCTAAAATTGTCTAATATCAGTTTGAAATTGAGATAAACTTTGGAAAACAACACCAATGACATACGACAAACCGAGAAAATGAGGTCGTATTGTTTTGATACATAATGAAAACGATCCAAGAGTCATTAGTGACGTGTACAAATTGACCACACCTCAATCCGACGCACGGTGTGACCGGTATGGCTAAAAGTGTCTGATATCAGTTTCAAATTGAGATAAACATTGGAAAACAACACCAATGACATACTCCAAACCAAGAAAACGTGTTCGGATTGTTTTGATACTTTAGGAAAACGATCCACGAGTCATTTGTGACGTGTACGAATCGACCTCACCTCAATCTGATGCACGGTGTGATCGGTATGGCTAAAAGTGTTTGATATCAGTTTCAAATTGAGATAAACTTTGGAAAACAACACCAATGACACACACCAACTGAGAGAACGTGTTCGGATTGTTTTGATACTTTATGACAACGATCCACGAGTCATTTGTGACGTGTACGAATCGACCGCACCTCAATCTGACGCACGGTGTGACCGGTATGGCTAAAAGTGTCTGATATTAGTTTCAAATTGAGATAAACTTTGGAAAACAACACCAATGACATACTCAAAACCGATCAAACACATTCGGATTGTTTTGATACATTAGGACAATCATCCACGAGTCATTTGTGACGTGTACGAATTGACCGCACCTCAATCTGACGCACAGTTTGACCGGTATGGCTAAAAGTGTCTGATATCAGTTTCAAATTGAGATAAACATTGGAAAACAACACCAATGGCATACGGAAAACCGAGAAAACGCGTTCGGATTGTTTTGATACATTAGGAAAATGATCCATGAGTCATTTGTGATGTGTACGATTCAACCGAACCTCAATCCAACGCACGGCGTGACCGGTATGGCTAAAAGAGTCTAATATCAATTTCAAATTGAGATAACTTTGGAAAACAACACCAATGACATATGCCAAACCGAGAAAAAACATTCGGATTGTTTTGATACATTAGGACAACGATCCAAGAGTCATTTGTGACATGTACGAATCGACCGCACCTCAATCCGACGCATGGTGTGACCGGTATGGATAAAAGTGTCTGATATCAGTTTCAAATTGAGATAAACATTGGAAAATAACAACAATGACATACGCCAAACCGAGTAAACATGTTAGGATTGTTTTGATACTTTAGGAAAACGATCCACGAGTCATTTTTGACGGGTATGAATTGACCACACCTCAATCCGACGCAAGACATGACTGGTATTGCTAAAAGTGTTTGATATTAGTTTCAAATTGAGATAAACTTTGGAAAACAACACCAATAACATACGCCAAACTGAACAAATTCATTCGGATTGTTTTGATACATTAGGACAACGATCCACGAGTAATTTGTGACGTGTAGGAATCGACCGCACCTCAATCTGACCGACGCACGGTGTGACCGGTAAAGCTTTTCATTAGATAAAGAATCATTATTTATTAAATGAGATAAATCAATCAAAAACATATTGATTTTACATTATTCCCTTTCATTGTTATGAAAATGAAAACATTTGAGTTTAAAATTTCATATTTTAGTTTCACATTTCTATATTAATGTATTATTTCATATTACTATTTTAATTTCTTTCATTATTTCATTACTAACATAATATTTGTTTTCTTATATAGGTGAATTTTTTTCCTTGAGTTCGGATGCCTTGTTCGGCAACAAATACCGTCGAGAGAGGATCACATATATCAAAGGATGAAACATGAATGTATATAATTGTTGTTGAATAATTTTAAATGTAACCATGTAGAACAATGCTTGAAATGTATATAGCAATGCGTTTTTTTGTATTCATGATGATAAGTAAATGTATATACTATTTTCGGTCAAAATATTGGGTGCGGGTGCTATGGTGTGAAGGTGTGCATGTGCTACATTGTGTAGGAATTCTGGTGTGCAGGTGTGCAGGTACTGTTTTGTAGGTGCAGGCGATGGGGCCTCTATCAGTGATTTTTTAGTGCTGATAAAGGACACCTTTAACAGTGTTAGAGGAGTGCTGATAAAGGAACCCTTTATCAGCGCTCCATCAAGTGCCGATATAGGAGACCTTTATCAGCGCTAAAAAAAGCGCTGATAAAGGGGACCCCCCCTTTAACTACAATGGCATTAACATCGCTTTTGTAGCGCTGTTAATGCCGATTTTTAGCCCTGATAAAGGGCCAGGTTGTAGTAGTGAATGGTGACCAATTGTTATAATACCATATTATTTTTTGTTTTTTCATTTATTTTGTATAGATTTGGCTTAAGAACATTAAACTCCCTCTGCCTTATATTGTATTTCAGGATCGATGAGATTATGTTTGGTGGTGAGTGTCTAGGGATCACTGGCACGTGTGAGAATTAATATAATTATTTCAATATTTCTATAGAGAAACAATTCCTAATCAGGACATTCCATAGTTGTTTAGTAATGTTTTATGAACGTTCATTCACACATGATTGGTTTTAATTTCGTTGTTCAACCAAGAGAGATTGAAAAATCGATCAAGTGGGCATTAATTTATCATTCAATATGAAGCCAGGGGAAATGCTTTTTTCAACCATGGTGCAATTTAAAAAAGTGATCCTACCTTAATCCCATCACTCTCTCCATCACTTATGGTCAAAAATTATTTCCTACATTCTTTTAAAATTCAAAAAAAAAAATCAAAAACAACTTATACTTCTTTTCGAAATTTATGTGAAAAACATGATTGTTATTCCCTAATATCTAGAGATACACTATTTAAACCACATTATATAATTTTAATGTTTAAAATATTTTTTTGTCACACACCACAATAGGTTTGTTTCAAATATGGCATCATCTCTGGAGTAGCAGTTCCACAATCTAATTGTAAAAATTTACCTCTTTTTAAATTAAAAAAAGCATAAAAAATCTTCAACAATATTTTTTTCAAATAAATATTTCTTTAATTCATAGACTATTTACCCACATGTTCATGAATCAGTGTTTAAATAACATTGGCCTATGGTGGATTATGTTTCATTCACTAATAAAAAAAATAGGGGATCTGGAATCTATAGCTACCATAATGTTTTACACATATCTTTACAGTCTACTATGAATAATTAGTCATCATATTACATGCCAAGGAACATAGAGTCCAATGTCTTTGGGGAATAGGAACATAAAACTAAAAACATGGGACTAAAAAAATTATATATATATCATCTTATATAACACTATAACAACTTTGTTTCCCTTACATATTCATAGGATTACCTAGGGATAACATGGAAAAAGGAATGAGTGAAAAACTCAATGTGGGAATAAACATTAAAATAGTTCTTAGAACATTATTGGAAGGAATAATAGATTGATACAAAAGGCATGGAACATGATAAAATATACGGAATCATAACATGTCAACATATCATTAGGTATTCATAGTAATGTGTAAGAATCATAAAACATGACATTAGCATGATTCATGGATCGTTTCATATAGAGGAGAGACGAGTTAAGGCAAAGCACCATGACCATTGCACATGGATCACGAGTCAAGGATAATCACCAAGACTATTTCA
Source organism: Viscum album (assembly GCA_963277665.1). NCBI lineage: Eukaryota > Viridiplantae > Streptophyta > Magnoliopsida > Santalales > Viscaceae > Viscum > Viscum album. The sequence continues at coordinate 1,036,828,676 of OY728123.1, read as the reverse complement.
CATAACATCTCATGAGACAAAACATTACCAAACGAATTGGAGGAATATATGGTCACACCCAACATAACATGTTCATGAATATATTTCCACATGATGAATCATATATTAGGAATATATCATAACCATAAGGGTTACCCACTGTATGAATTGCATATCATAATCTTATCAAAATGGAATAACATAAGTAAATATATAAATGGTGTCCATAAAAGAAAGGGTTTTACTCCCACATGGACATTCTTAAGGGGAAAACATGCATTTTTCATGAAACCTTATGTCAAAATAAAGCAAAAACATGTTATAATTTTTTGTAGGATACTTGATAATTAAAAATTTTTTGTTCGTTTTATGTTAAATATTAACTAGTATTTAAAGCCAAAAAGGAATAATATTTTATATAAAAAATTATGTGTAAAAAGAAGGATTTATAATAATGAAAATATTTTATAAAAATAATGGGGGCTCAAAATATATTATATATTTCACTTGAATATGTGTAATAATTCTGGATATTCCTTAGAACCGAGTTTGCTTATTGGGAAGGATTGAGTGGCAAAACATTTACAAATATACATATCCCCAAAGAGGAAGGATTATTTAATATTGTTTCTTGAGTTTGGAATAAAAAATATATTTAGAATATGTAAAAAAAGATAAATGAGAATTTAATTTTTTTAAAAAGAGAGAAAGAGTAACCCAAAGGAATAATGGAGGTTCATGTAGAATCCCATACCTTATGTCTGAAGGAGTTATTCACTTGATATTAATGTCCTAGATAGCAAGATTATATTTTTTAATTAGTAATTCCAGAAATATTTCTACCTGTATTTTATTTATTGAAATTATATTTAGTTCATTTATGAACTTTTTAAAGTGTTACAATGTTCAATTTCATCATTTGGGTGTGATCGTTTTCTTAGTTTCTATTTTCGGATTACTAGAAAATGATTTTGGATGTTCATTTAAAATGAAAATATAAATCTAGATTAATTTTATAAGAAACTAATGTACAGAAAATATTTAAAAAAATAAAATAATCCTTTTATTTTTCTGGGCGTGGATTAATCACTAGATAAATGTTATTGATAATTGTTTTGGTTTATTTTGGTGGTTTTGGATCTCAATGAAATCATTTTGTTTTATGAATTAATATCTTGTGTACGAAATGATTTAAAAACTTAAAATATGATATAATAAATATATTATAATAATTTTAAACAATAAAAATGGTTTCATTACTATTGGTGAATATTTTAATAGAAATTGAATACCCTTCATCCATGAATGTGATGAATTTACACATAACATACAATGTTTTAATTTATAGTATAAAAGTGGAAGAGAAGGGAGATGATGAAAAATTATTACAATATAATAACAAGCAGTTATTGCATTCATGTTACTGTAGTTATCATAACATTTTTATTTGGGTAGGTGAGGAGAGAAAAAGAAATGAAAGGAGCTCGAAATGAAATTAAATGTAACCAGGGTTTTACCTCTTGATTACTTTTTCTTGAGAACCTCTATAAGGGACATGTTTTGAAATTTTTTTAATACTAAAAAATCTGGGATGTGGATAAGGGTCTTGGTAATATATTGGAGTAGAATTTTGACAAGGATAAATTCTTGAGAGGTATGATGAGAAAAGGTGGTGAGCTGTGGTATTTATAGTGGAGGACATGGATGTTTTCTCATTACTTAAATCCATAGTTTATTATTTTGCTCACGGAAATTAATAGTGGTGATTATTTAGACAAAAAAAGTAATTAGATCATGTGAGTTCAAAAAAGGATCTCACATTATCCCAACATCATCTATGACTCCATAATTCATGTGTTTATCATTAATCATTAAATTTTGTATTTTACGATTCATCAAAATATTAACATATTTCAGAAAAATCACAAACAAATAAATGTAACCATTATCAATGTGTAGAATTAAAAACTAAACTCCATTTTATGAAAATAATTATCCTAGAATGTGAAATTTAATTTGTAATAAAAATCATAATTTACTTGAAAAATATATATTTAAAATGTTAACTTATTTAATAACAGTTTGAAAACATATCAAATGTCTCATAAAATTATATTATAATAATGAAACATAAAAATATTCATTTTTGAATAAATTTTAGGAATATATATTTTATTTTAGACTATTAAATTAATCACATAATTATAATTATATAATTAAGACTTACAGAAATACCAACACTTAATTAATAATTTTAAAAACTATTTACATATACTATAATATAATTATATTATAGTGTCACATAAAAGATGGACACATTTTATATATAAATTCCATGGTGTGGTTATTAATAAAATGTCTTGTTTAATATTTATAAGGGCCATGTTACTATTGTAAATGTGATGTCACTATTTTTTTGGTATATGTTCCTTAACTACTAGAAATGTCATTTATTTCATTGATTCATTGTTTAATGTTTTTTATGGTGTTGTTAATGTGATTTTATGTGATTACACTATATAAAATATTTATGATTCCATATTTACATTGCTAAAACCCATGGTTGTCACATTCTTCCCCCTTATGAAATTTCACCAATGAAATGTCATTTTACATTTTATGTTCAAAATAGTTTTGGGTACATTTCATTCATCTCTTCGAACATTTCCCATTTTGCATCTTTGTACTAATACTTCAACCATAGAACCTTAATCATGTGGTTAGTCTTGTTTTGTAGAACATTATATCTATGATCCAAGATCTTCACTTGATACTCCTTGAAATAAAGATCATTATCCAATAATACAACCTCTGAAATAAGTAAATGTGAAGGATCTATTATCTAATTTGTTAAAAGTGATATGTGGAATACATCATATAATTTAGACATTATAGGTAAATGTTCTTGCCTATAGGCCGCATCTACAACATGATCAAGAATCTTAAAGTTAAAGATATGCCTGTGATATGAGTATCCACTCTTCTCAAATATGCTGAACTTCATCCATTTTGATATGAAGAGGAAAACCATATCACCAAATTTTAACTGAAGGTATCATTGAAAATTTTCTACATAACTATTTTGTTGAAATTGCACTATCTTGAGTTGCTTCGTAATATGTTTCAGCATTTACAACATTTTATTGACCATTTATGGTCCTAGAAGTTTACTATCACTAACTACATCCCAATAGGTAGGTGTTCTGCACCATTTCTCGTAAAGGAATTCATATAGATCCATTCAGATGCTGAAGTGAAAACTATTATTATAGAAGAATTAGATCATAGGTAGATATTGGTCAAATTATTCCTTAAAGTCCATAAAATTTTCTGTCAATAATTCTTATAGTGTTTCAATAGTTCATTGAGATTATCCATCAGGTTGAGGTTGATAGGCCATACTGATGTTTATCTCAGTGCATCTATATTGATGGAGACCTTCCCCAAACATCAAGATGAATCTATGATCTTGATCAGTTACAATCGATAGTGGGACTCCATGTAGCCTTACCACCTATTATATATATATTTTTGAATATTTATCCAATGATAATCCCTATTGAATTGTTATAAATTGAGTTTTCTTTGTAAACCAATCCACAATAACCCATATAGTGTTGTTTCCTCTATATTTCATTAGAAGTTCAGTGAAAATATCCAAGGTGATGTTTTCTAATTTCCATTATGGTATGTGTAATTGTTTCATCATCCCCATATAATTTTAACTTTTATCCTTATCTTTCTAACATACAAGGCACATAAATGTTTATTCAACAAGCTCCTTCTTCATATTGTCAGACTAGTAGTTCACTCATAGATCTCAATAGATATTACTGCAACCTGGGTGAATAGAGAAGGCTGAGATATGGGTATCATTCAGAATCTTCTTTTATATAACAGATCACATGTTACACATAATCATGACCCAAATCTTACGACTCCATCCTGATAAAAATTGAACTCAACGGATTTCCTATTTCTGATAGATTCCACCCTTTTCTAAATTTCAACATCATATCTTTAAGAACACTTTATTTTATCCAAGTGGAATGGTTGGGCAATACATTTAGACAGGATTGTTGATGGCCCTCCCTTATTGATTAACATGTCTATCATTTGACAATCTATAATGATTGGATACATATCAATTCATAATATTGATAAAGATGAACAATCCTTTCTACTTAGAGAATGTTCCACCATATTTACCTTATCAGTACAGTAGTGGATTGATAGTTCATAATCCTTGATGAGCTCTAACCATATTCATAGGAGCATACTAACGTCCTCCTATCTGAAAAATATAATTGACACTCTTGCGATCCCTATTTATGTCACACTTATCAGCATATAGATAATGCAACAATATTTTCAATGTAATGATCACTACCCTAAATTCTAGATCTTGTCTAGGATAGATTTTCACATAAATTATCAACTCACATGAGGTTAAATGTATCAAATTATAATTATCAATTAGTGTATAGCCTAAGAACATCTATATTTCATCTTCTTGTAATACAAAGACCTCTCCACTTGTCTACAGTGTGAGTAATGGTGTATTGATAAACCAATTTTTGAGATACATAAAGACTTCCCCACGTTCTTGAGTCGAAAAAAAACATGACTCCCATACTTTTCATCTTGATTATTGGGTCTGACGTACAGGATATATTCTTCATAAATCTTTAGCAATACCCCGATATACCAAAGAAACTATGATTCTTAGTTAATGATGTTGTTCTGAGCCACTCTTCGATTTCCATTATCTTGAAAGGGTCTATATATATCCCATTACTTGTGATCAAATGCTCCAAGAATGACTCATCTTTCATCTATAACTCACATTTACTAAAATTTTCTTATAGATTATCCCTTTTCAATGACTTTAGCATTGTATTCAAATTCTCCTAGTGTTCTTATTTTCTCATAGAATATATAATAATATCATTGATAAAGACCATAATATTTTTGAGGTAATCACTACGCACAATATTTATTAAATCCATTTAAATTGATGGAGCATTAGTGAGTCTAAAATGCATCACAGTGAACTCATAGTGTCCATTCCTTTTACGAAAGGCCGTATTGGGACTATATTTCATCCTTATATTTAATTAGTGATATCCCGACTAAAGGTATACATTAGATAAATAATTGACCCCACGAAGATGATCAAATAAGTCATCTATCCATGGTAGGGGAAATTTGTTCTTTATCGTGATTTTGTGGAGATCACGATAATCAATACATATCATCATTGATCTATCCTTCTTGTTGACTAAGAGGACTATAACATCCCATGGGGAAACACTCAAGCATATAAAATCCTTTTCAATATTTTCCTATAATGTCTTCTTCATCTCTTATAGCACAACATTGGCCATTCTATATGGTGTATTTATTATAGTTAATGATCCACTAATATGTTCAATTGAGAACTCAACATAATTATTAAAAGTAAGAAAAAGAAACTTGTCATGAAACACATCAGTGTAGTCTTTTACAATGGGTATGTCTTCGATATTGATACTCTCCTTTGTATCAATCATTTGGGATTGATATGTTACTCATAAGTCATTAATATCCACACATTATAAAATGATTCTAACAAAGATTTTTCTTCCACCATACAATTGTACAGAACTGGACAATTCTTCGAGATGTGAATAGTGACCACATTCTTGGACTGTTGATGTTTTCTTTGTAAAAAGATAGTGAAACGATGCCCAATATTGTTTCAATCTCTACTAAAGAAAGTATGAAGATATTTTATAGGAGGTTCATTATAGAAATATTATCCTGTGATTATTTACATTCTTTATATGAAATATTTGACTCATTTTTCTATTGTCATATATAACTCAACCTAAATATTTTGAGTAGGTTTTTGAATATATCTAAATAAAATTAATGATATGTAAGAATGCATAGAACTACAATCAAATAGTACATTTACTATTATTGAATGAATAACCTACATAACTGTTTCAACATCATTGTTGAGATCCACAATAGTAGTAGTGTTAGAATATGACCTTCCATATTTGGTTTTATGTTATTGTTGATTTCCTCTGAAAACCCTAGGCACATGTAATTGATTAATAAACTACCCATGTTACATGCAGTTGAAAACTGCATGCTGGTTGAGTATAGATATGAACCTTCCTTTCTTTTTCATCATTACAGTAATTCCTCTTATCCCTTTGGTAGTTTTTAGCCGAATGTCCCATTATTCCACATTTTTATTATTTTATAGTTTCATTTAGATAGTTCCCAAGATGTTTATTCTCTCAATTTTGACATTGGGTATATTCATTCATCTTTCCATCATGGTATTTATTTTCTGAACCACCCATATTAGACCCCATTTTTTTATTTTTGTATCTGGGTCTACGAGACCATTTAGATTCTCTCGTATCCATTTCAACCTTGAGTGTACAATGTAAAATCTTCTCATAAAATTTGAAGTCATGAATCACCTACATTTTTTTTATACTCTGCTTTAGTCCACAAATGAAGCGATCCACCTTCCATTCAGTGTTCATGACAATAAAAGAGGTGTATCCTGTAAGAATTATAATGTTTCCTTCATACGCCCATATATATTTATATTCATTTTTGGTAAGTCCATGGAAATCTCCTTCCATATTGAGATAGAGGTTTCATGGAATATATCTATTGAAAAAATATTTTCATGAATTACACCCATTCTAGGGAATCAATTTCCTCCTTGATTTCATAATTTTCATAAGTGTTTACCACTGATTAGCATCCCCATCAAAATTTTACACTGCAAAATGTCTTTCTATTATTATGGGAATGATAGGAAAATTAATATCTTTTTAAGGGAGTTAATCAAATATTTAATGAGGAGGGGATTATAAGTTCCAATAAACATGGGAGGCATTTTCAATATAAAGGATTAAATGAAAACATTCTATTTCCTTGCAAAAGGGTGGTGTTCTATATGATTCGAGTTATTATTCATAACATGAGCTAGATGATCAAGTAAAATCATAAATAATTGAGAACCCATTCCCACCATAATTGGAATATAATTTGGGAAATCATCACATTTCAAACCCCCATAATTATTGGCATGTGTTCTTCTATTTACATTGGTTAACTACGAAAAGGAAAGGTCAATTGGGAGGATTGAATACTAAACAAATAATCCTAAAAAACAAACCTTAAACATAAAATGATAAACTATCAAGGAAGAAGAATATCTTAAATTTTCATTCCCTATGTTTAAATTTAGCATATAATGATCTGTTTCCTAACATATATTCTTAGGTGAATTTATTTTTCATTTAATAAGGGCTTGTACTGAGATTATGATATTACAAAATCTTATCCCCAAGGAGTGTCAAACCAGGTGCTCATTAAGCCCCATTGTCTTGTACTGTGATACCCCGAGTTAGGCCCAAAAGACAATGTTGGAGTTATTAGTCTGAGGTACATATGTGCTAGATCCAAATCAACTTCTATTATTTAGATAGGGGTACATTTCTTCGATAATCCACTTAGTCTATTCGTAGAATTATTTATTGATGTTTTCTTATACTAAGTATTATAACTATGTTTATTATTAAAGTTATCTTTTAATAATATCCAAAAATAACTAATTCCTTCTTAAATACAAAATTAAGAGACCACAACTCGTTATACAAATCATTGCATGATTTTATGAATAAATAATCCTTAAATAGCAATCCAAGGATCCTACAGACCATGGACATTGGATGAATAGGTACATAGAACATAAAACAGAGGACTAAAAAAAATTTATTTATTTATCATCCAATATAAGATCAAAAAAAATTTAAGACCTTACATTTGCATAGGACAACATATGGATAATGCGAACAACAGGATGAGTTAAAAACCAAAAAATGGAATAATCATTAAAATAGAGCATAACACATGGGCAAGAAGGAATAACATAATGATATAAAAGGAATACAAAATGATTAAATATAAATAATCATTAAATGGGAACATATAATAAAGAATTCATAGTAATGTGGTATAATCTTAAAACAAGGATTTTTTTTATTCACTCCTCGTTGCATATAGGGGACTATGTGTAGAGGCTAACCACATAGACTCTTCTACATGGAGCTAGAGTCAAGGCTAATCACCAAAACTATTTCACATAACATCTCATGAGACTAAAAAATTTACAATGCATTGGAACTCTATCTGGGAAAATCCATCATAACCTATTCATGAATATATGTTCTACATGAAGAATCATATAGAAGGAATCTATGATAATCCAAAGGGTCACTGATCATTAGAATTGGTTATCATAATATTGTCCAAAAAGAATAACATAATGAAATATCACAATGGTTTCAATGAAATAAAGTATTTGAATCATGCATGGAAATTTATATGTGAAAAATAGGCATAAAAAATGATAATTGGTGTCAAACTGAAGTGATAACATGTAAAAATATCTTTTAGGAGTCTTCATAATTACATCATTTTGGTGTGTTTTAAATAAAATATTAAATATATTTTGATGATGAAAAGGTAATAATAATTATATATAAACCAATAGTTAAACCAAAATGATATAATAATAAAATGATTGATTTTAAAAAAATTATGGTGGCTCAAAATATATAATAGAGTGAACATCAAAATGGGTAATAATTTGGGATGTTCCCTTAAATAGTGCTTTCTTATCTGGATGAATTGTTTTGGGAAGTATTAAAAACATCTATATCCCCAAAAAATAAGGATGAGTGGATCATGACACATGATTTATGAACTGATAAAAATAATGTATAATATGTACATAAAGATAAAATATAATTTCATTTGGGTAAATGGAGAGGAAGAATAACCCAAATGAATAATGGAGGTTTGTGTATAATCCCTTTCATTAAGTCTAAGGTGATTTTCACATTATCATAATGTCCTATAAAATAAAATTAAAATCATTATTTAATAATTCCATAAACATTACAACATGAAATTGATTTATAATAATTTTATTAATGTATTCTATGGACATTTAAAAGTGTAATAGTGTTCAATTTTCTAATTTGGGAGATCTCATTTTCTTATTTTTAATGATTGGTTAACTGGTAAAAGAATATGAAGTTCATTTAAAATGGAAAGAGAAATATAAAATAGATGTAAAATTTAATTATTTATAATAAAAAAATTTAAATTATCATAATAATAATTAGGTTATATTTTTTGAGGATGAATCACTTGATAAGACGTAATGATAATCTTCTAGGTTTTTTGGCAGTTTGCGATCACAATGAACTGATTTTGTTATATAATTTAATATAATTTGTAAAAAATGATACCATAACATTAAATAAGATATAATTAATATATTATAATATATTTAAATGATAAAAATAGTTTCATGAATAGCCATGAAAATGATAATTGAAATTGAAAACTCATCATCTTTGAAAGTGATAAATTTACACATCACAGATGATGTTTTCTTTTGTAAGTATAAAAAGAGAAGAAAAGATATATGATGATGAATTATTCCACTAGAATGATAAAATTTCAGTATTTGTTTTGTAACTATAGAAATTAAACCATTTGGATGAGGGGAGGTTAGGAAAGAGAAAGAGATGAAATGAACAAGAAATGAAATATAACGAAAAAAAGAGTGTTTTACCTCTTGATTCATTCTTCTTTAAAACCCACATAGGGGATATGTTCTGGTATTTTTGAATACCAGAAGACCATTAATTTGGGGAAGGGTATTTGGAAGTTATTTTAGTCGAATTAGAAAAAGTCCCATGGCTTGAGATATGTGAGTATAATAGGTGGTGTGGTGGTATTTATAGTAAAGGATAAGGGTGTTTTCTCATTATTTAATTCATTAGATTATTATTTTTCTCCATATAGAATTAATGTTTATTGATTAGAATAAATATAGTAATTAGATAATTTATGTTCTAACAGAAGGTGATTACATCATCGATGACTCCCTATTTCATGTATTTGTCCATTATCATAAGTTATTGTATTTTACTATTCATCAAAAATTCATGTATTTTAGAAAACCCCTAAAAATTCACCATAATCATTTTTTGACATGTATATTCAAAAATGAACAGAATTTTTTGAAAATAATATATTAATATAAAATTAAGTATTTTTTTAAAAATTAAATTTTACTCAAACAAATGCATATTTTTGGGAATATAATTGATTTTATAAGAATTTGAAAAACAAATAAAGGTATACTAAAATTATATTACAATCACAAAGAAAGAATTATATTAATTTACAAATACATTTTATGAAAATAAATTTTCACCTAAACTTATAAATTAATCATAAAATCATAATTAATTATTTATGACATACAAAAACACCAACACTTAGTTAATTTTTAAAAAATATTTATTAACATATAATATGATATAATTATATTACATGATCCCTTAGTTTTGTAATGTTCACTTCTTCACCATTCAACTCTATTACCCATCACATGGAGGGGTAATTATTTTCAGTGATCAGGGAAGGGGTTGTTCTCCTTTAATACTTTTAGAGCCTCCTAAATTTATGCAAAACTATGTTTTACTATTTGAATTATTTATATTTTTAGTGGATCCCAATTCTCAAAATAAAATTGTATATTGGGTTTTATTATCATTTTGTTTTATATCAATGGTTTAAAACATAAAACTCCCCCCACCTTGTGCAGTTTGTCTCGATCGATCATATTATGCTAGGTGGTGAGTCTCTAGAGATCATTTCCTCATGTGTGGAATGAGTGAATTGTTTCTTGATTTATAAGGATAAAAAATTCTAGATCTGGACTTCCCGATTTTTTAGGAATATTTTATTAAAATTCATGTACCCTTGAGTGTTTTTTATTACATCCTTCAACCATGGATAATTGAAAACTCGATCGAGGAGTCATTAATTTATCATTAATTAGGAAGAATGTGGAACTGATTTTTTGATCATGATGACATTGAAAAAGGTGATTCCCCAATAACCTTGTCATTGTCCTCATCACATTTGGTCAATATTTATTTCTTTTTTTTCATTTTAATATTAATTAATTTCAAAATCAATCTTTTCTTGTTTCCCATATTTATGTGATAGATGTGATTTTTATGCAATCGTCTTTGGGGAAATCAAATGTCAATAACTTTAACAAATTTTTACATTGGAAATATTGGTTTTTTCAAACACCAAAATGCGAATGTTTCATATAAGAACCACTAGAAACTTGAACAACATGTCTTCAATGGATAATTAACCCATTGAGAAGAATTATATATCTTCTGATTCAGTATCTTCCTCAGAGGAACACAATTCTCTTCCTTATTATGATTATTTTTCTCTTTATTCTAAATATCATGCGAATGAAAACTGTAAAATTAAAAAAAATAATGCTAAAGAAAAAAATTGATAATGTTGATTCAAGGATAAATGTCTTCAGAAATAAGAAAAATTAGATCTTTTAAATGATACTGATGTGGTTAATTTTAAACAGAAACTATGTCTAAAGATATATTAAAATAATTTCAGGGAAAGAAGTTCTACAAACCAAAATTGGTTTTAAAATTAATTCAAATGATGAGTATTATTTATTATTAAAAGTATAATATGAAATCTATAGTTCAATAAAACATTTTTCAAACCCTAGTACTGATAAAGATAAAATTGGTATAATGTAAAAAATTAATTCCTATTGGTAATGGTTCTTGAATGGGATTCACATATAAAAAACTTGATTTATAAAAAAATTAAATGGTTCCAATGAAATCACCATTCTTCATTAATTTTAAATGTGGTTTCCCATAAAAAAGAATTTCTCTATAAATAATGTTTGATATATAAGTTTTCAGAAAACATTTTTTTATAGAAAAAATTTGGCTTTTTAATTTGAAATTTTATAACATTATTAGACCCAATATGGTTTGGGTGCCTATTACATATATTTTTTACAAATAAAGGTGGTACTAAAAAAATATTACATCTCATATGGATAGTGAATTTTCCATACATATTAATGGTATTAATGATATTTCGACAACATAATCAAGATGAAAGGTGGGAAATTTACATTTGGAGATAATGCTCAGGAATAGAGTATTAGAAAATATAAAATTTTTCTTCCTGGTAAAGATCGTCAAACAGATGATTTATTTTTATTGGTATTGTGAACAACATTATAAGAATAATTCAATTATGTGAGGAATTTTACAATGTGAACATTGTGAATAATAAATAAAGAGTACATAGCTCCATGGATAAATTTATTATTTCTTCCCATCCATATGAGAATATTTATGCACTTATCCTAGAAGAACATAAGAAACAATACATACATTCCCATAGTGAAATGGAAGAACAATATTTGTTATGGAATAGAAGTTTATGAAATGTTTACCTTAGAAAATAAAAAATTGAAAAATAAATTAATTATTAAGGATCCCCCAAAACATAGGCTTTATACTGAAAATGTATGTCAATATTTTCAATATGGTAAGAAATAGAAGTCTTGTTTTAATTCTATTAGTTAAGCCTCATCATTTTATTCATTAATTTTAGTGCACATGGAATTAATTATTTTCCAAAAATAGGAAGTGTTGGTAGAAAATACTACGTATATTTCGTGGTTGATGATTAAACTATATATACATTGATTTCATTTTTGAGAAAGATATCTGAATATTTTTTTATTTTAAAACATATTATGAAAAAGAAAAAATTATAAAAATATTACCTTGATAATTATTCATAGTGATGATGGTGGGGAATTTGAAAATTATGATTTTGAAATATTCTGAATTAATAACGGTATGGAGAATTACTATTCAGCTCCTATAACTGCCTATAAAAATTGTTTAATTGAATGATGAAATAGAATTATTAAAGAAATAACTAAAACCATATTGATTTAACACTCAATTACAAAACATTTCTTGGCTGAAGTATTTTGTAATACCTTATGTACTATAAATTGAATTTTAATTAGACCATTTATTAATAAATTTTCTTATGAGTTTTATAAAATTAGAAAACAAAAAGTTACTTACTTAAGATTTATTAGAGGAATAGAATTCATCATAAGTACAAAATAAAATGTAAAAAAAAATTATCCCAAATCCAATGAAGTAATATTTTTAAGTTATTTAAATTATTATTTGGAATAAAGAGTCTTTTTATTAAAATTCTTGTAATATTTATGAAATAGTACTTGTTGTGTTTAACAAAACTAGAAATTATGTTTTCATACAACCTCAACCTACATCATCTTTTGTGGTAATTTCTAAAACTAATTTTCACACTTTTTTAAGAACAATATTTTTATAAATTTGTAATGAAAGAAGTTGTTTCATAAGTTATTCCTTAGTAATATTTTCTACCTTATGTTGAAGAAAATCCTTTTAAAAAAAGATGTTAGTTGTTTCTTATGAGTCATTCAATTGAATGTGTCATTAGTGTGGTTGATCATCCAGTTAGGACTAGATTTTTGTTATGGAATGAAATTAAACATCTAACATTCTTATCTAAATATGATCCTATTAATCAATATGCATAATTAGGTGATGAGGATTCAGTTAAGGCTCAAAAGATGATTCCAAGAATTTTCAGAGATACAATGTATGGAATTTAGTGTAATGACCTAATCAAACATCTATAAATAGAGTAAAATTGGATTTTCAAAACAAATATAATGAAAATTGAATTTTTTATAGAAATAAATCTAGATGAGTTACTATAGGTTATAATAAAAAATAACGTGTGGACTATGAAGATTACAATGCACTGGTAGCTACACTTTAACCTACTCGAATACATTTATCCTATAATGAAGCCGCTAAATTCAAATATTTTCAAACTAATATGAAGTGTTCCACTCATAATAAGTAGGTCTAGGAGGATTTTTATGTTCAAAACATAGTGGTTGTGATATTAAAAAACATCCTAAATACATATATATAATTACCTAATAATTATAAGGACTTATAAATCCAATAGATCTTGGTATGATATGTTTACATGATTTTGGTTACAAAACATTTTTTATGGGAGTTGAAGATCATCCAAATTTTATAAAATAATTTAATTACAATATTATGATCATTCATATTTATGATGATGAAATGATATTTTGACATACTCAAAAATCATTAGCAAATTCCTTTTCATATCATAAGAAATCTAAATTTGTGATGATTATAATTGGTGAGTAAAAAAAATTTAATTGTTTTCAAATATATCAAAAACCATAAGGAATTTTTATATATAAACATAAGTATATATATGTTCTTCATAAGAAATATGTTTAGGAAAATTCAAAATGTATTGGAACATCTATTCGTATATCATATACCCTTGATCTTGATGTGGTCGGGCAACCAACCAGTCAAATGTTTTTTAGATGTATGTGTACGGACTAGAAAACAAGGATAATTGATGTTAACTATGATAAAGAAAATAGATGCATGTTTTATTGGAAATTTTATAAGAATCATGGAGAAAAGAAATTTGGAAAAGGGCCCAATGTGGCCCATGTACTAATTACGGAGATTGGTCAACAGAAGGTGCATACTGCAAATTGATAGTCCGTAGACATCATACGACACACTGTCCCACAATGAATTGGTTACCAAAAAAAGCTACTCATGGATAATTTACACCTACAACCAGGTCGTCACAAACAATATAAATGGATAAAAGGAACAGAGAGGAATGCCCTACATACTATCTCTACAAACCAATCAGTTCACAAATGAGGTGAAACTGATGGTGTCCCACGAATCAAAACCACACTACCTTCATTGATAAAGCCAATATTTTAATAATTTATAATAATTAATTAAATGTTTTAATTCCTAAAAATCGAAAAAATTAGTTATTTTCATCAATTTTGGATTTATGAGGTGTTTTGTGCAAAAATTGGAAAATTTCTTAATTTTGGAAACAAAATAGATTTTAATCACATTGTTAATTAACACCTATATTTTAAAATATAGATCCAATTGATGTGGATATTCTTTTGGACAACTAGATTTATTGGATACAATTTTTTCTTCTGGTCTTGGGGCTAATTTGGCCATCTACTGAACTAAAATTTTAAATCAAGTTGTAAGAAGATTCTAGGTGATCACATGGACCCCACCTCAGTAAATTAATCATAATTAGGTCTGCATACCGCTAAATGGGGTGATTTAAATAGGATTTAATATAATATAAAAATTTTAGTTCCTCTATTGATGATCATGGAGATATTATTTGATTAAAGAGGCTCATGGAAGGTAATCATTTGGGGAAAATATAGGAGACATTCATTTGGAATAAAATATCTGAATTATTTGGCCATATCTCTTACTGTAGAGTGAGGATCAAGCATAACTTTTATGGCAAGAAGTAAAATATATTTTATTATATCAATCATGAATACATAACTCCAATAGTCTCCCATTAAATTGGACTACCATGATTAATATTTTGGTGTACAAAATCTGTAGGAAATCATAAATAGAGATTTTGAAGTTCTAAAATTTAAAGACCAAAGGTCGGAATCCCTTGGAAAATATAAAGAACATTACAACCATGGTGAAGGAGGGGTACAACAAAACCATTGGATAATATAACTAGGGAAATTCTGACGACTTGTGAATTTTCTACTCTTTTCATTTTAATTTAGTTTTCTTTTCTCAGGTAATGAATTTGCATATTTTTTATTCAATTGTTTCCATCTCCTTCCATATCTCATTAACATACCTACTTAGTCTAATTCTACTCGTTATTTTTCAATACACGATGATATCTTAGCCTATAAAATTAAGGTCTAACCCAAGACTTTTCCTAGGGTATGCATGTGGAAATTTCATTTAGATTGTGATTAAATTTTTATGTTTTATTATGTTTGAGATGAGAAAGAGTTATGTGAATGGGTGTGGTGATAATCCACCAAAACACTGAATTAAAAATCATTTTTATTCTTTTATAAAAAATTTCCACAACCTTTTACTAGATATAATCAATTCATACTATGTAGATGATCCATTTAGTAGATGAAATGGCATATGATGGAGCCAGGTCCTTGGAGATGTCATACGCTAGATCAAGTTGTTCCAACCACCATGATTATATATTGATGTGGAATTGAGATTTCTATATGAATTTATGATTTTAAACCACTGAATAAAATAATATTAATTCATGAATGAGATCGTAGAATTTAATTACCAAACATAATTTTAACCCCAATAAGGATAATAATAGAACCCCCAAACCAACAAACAAATACCATGTTCTTTCTTCACTAATTACATTATGTTTTCATTATATGTTAATATATTATTAGAATTTATCATATTTAATGTATGTTTAGTTAATTTAACATTTTAATAGGACAAAAAGAATTAGTTTAAGTGATATAGAATAAGTAGGTGACCAACTGAGAGTGCTCCTCATATGATATGACCCTGGTCAGCCACTATACCATGCTAGGAAAACATAGAAATTTGATTTTTCCATGTCCTATGATAGGTGTATGTAAAAACATCGTGTCATTTTTGGGGAGATAATCAACTATTTACTTCACCTTTTAAATTTTCAAATTTTAGAAATTATTCATAATTTTTTTAAAAAAAATATTTAAAAAATTATCTTTTCATGATGTATCCAAAAATCTATTTTCCAACATGAAACAATTATTCAAAGGTGTCGGAACATGAAATAGAATAAACTAAGGGGGGCCTCCAATGAAGGGTTGATGAACTTATGATAATGGTAAAGGAGAAGAAAAGATGCATAGAAACATGGATCTACCTAAATATTTGACCTCCATGGTCAACGATCTCCAAAATGACATACAAAGATTCATGGATCTAATGGAAGTGCCACTTGTTTTTCTTAATTTTTTTTAAAAGACATCAAATACGTTAATGCCAACATAAGGACCATCATTAACCTGTCCAATTTTTGAACAAAATACAAGAAGTTCATTATGAGGTATGGCGGATTCAAGAAGAAGAATACCTACTTGCTGAGTTACGTGTGGGAGATCAACAACATCTAGATGCATTTTGGAATGAGTATGAAGTACAATATTATCTCCTGGATCACTTAAATGTAGAATATCCAGAATCATTGCATGTCACTGTAGCCATATAAGAGGAGGAAGAAACACCAATGTTGCAATTTGAAGAAAGTATGGATGATCTCGACTACCTACTCCAATCCACTAATACTATCATTCAAGAGGCACTTATCACTGATGCGGAGATAGAAGATGAACCAACTCAGGGTGTTGAAACTTTCATTGACTCTATCTCTTATTATTTGATTAATCTTGAATTATGAATCATTCATTGTTATTTTTATTATAGAAAATTATTCAATCATTATTATTCCTTGTAGGAAGAAGAATATCCAGGACCCACACTTATTCAGGAACACATGAATCTCCATGATTTTAATGAATATACAATTGTGGAAGACCAAAAATGAAATCCAAGTTACTTAGCATGAGGGAATATAGATATAGGATTCTTAAACTAAAAGGGTAAATCTTAGATACATTATTCATATTCAAATTCTATTTAATTGAAAATCAATTCTATCCCTACATTGAAATTACAATTCATATAGCACAGCTGTAGAAAACACGAGATTTTGAAGAATACATTGCACAAGTTGCAACCTAAGAGGAGGAGGCTCCATAAATTATTTGATCCCACTATTCAAGAGGTACCTAATTCCCTAGGGGTTGATATGGAGTACTCTATCCATGGATTCCTCCTCAATAAGAACAAAGAACTGCATGTTGGGAAGAACAACTTGTGGCGATTCATGTCAAAGAAGATCCACCGACCATCAGAATATGGATAATAGTTGGTACTACCATTTGGTATAGTAAAAGAACCCAAGGACTGTAAGAGTTGGTGTCGTAGAACCAACTATTTTTACATTGATTTCATGGACATTTAATGTATATAAAAATTTAACATCTTATTACATATTTTTCAATATTTGGAATGACTATGATGTAACAATTTCCTAGAGTATTTGATGAATTTATAAGGTCATGGATGTTCATCTCTATGATGAGAACCTTGAAATTATACAACTATATTATTAAATATATTTCTACATTTAGATGGCATACTATGATTTGAAACATTTCATGCAGACTATCAGGTGAGAGTACTCAGAAGCAGATGAGACTTCCTTTCATAAAGTTTGCACATGGTAATCTACAAGATATGAGCTTATGAGAACAGAAACGCCTGCAGGAATTCTGTAAGTTTTGGTGTCATCAGATATTTATATATGCGAGCATGTGTAATGACCTTTACTCTTTAATATTATCATTAATACTTTTCACGAAACATGCACTTTGATTTTCTAACAAAAACGGTCCCTCATATAGTTGGTGGAAAGTAGGTTATGTTTGGTGCATCACGAGTGGCATGTTATTAATGGATAAATCGAGGAAGGATTTTCCCCTTCCATTTATGGAATTTTATATCTCATCCCTTTGATTGAAATATAACTTTCGTGAAAAATTCCATGGCCATGATGTAACGGTGAGTTTATTTTAGGTAGTCAAAGAATGACGTGTCAAGCATAAAAGTTGATGAAACTATCATGAAACATGCTTGATAAGAAATTATGACAAAGGGAATATATTACACAATGAGCGTTCTTATTTGGATGTCATTTTTGTGAAATTACGCACTTTCTTTGGGGTTCCTTGACATAATTCAAGACAATACTCTTGGACTTTAGGCAATCCCGCATAATTCCAATGATAAATAATCACATAAGGTCACACATTGATTGTTTTTTGTGGTCTTTGTTAAATTAAATATGAATTAAATTAATGAAATAAATATTATTCTCATGGCTGTGGAATAATTTTATTCAAGATAAAATGATAACATAAAATAAATAAAATTTATTTATTTATTTTATTGAAAATTTAATAAATATTTACTTACTAGTTTGTAAATAAAATAATTATTTAAAATAATAAATTAATTTTTTTATAATTAAATAAATAGAAGTGGGGTTCGAGTGGACCAAGGCCGGTCAGGTGGTAAAATAATTATTTACCAGATGGTAAATAATTATTTATCTAATTAAGACAAGTTAAAATAATAATGACGCTATTATTGTTTTGTAATACGGAATTTTATTTATAATTTTGTTTTCGCAAGTTGGAACCCCCTAAATAATGATGCGGTATTATTATTATGAGCATTGGTTTTCTCAATGATCATGAATTTATTTAATTAATATTTTGTAAATAAATATTTTAACTAATGTTCCGTGCATATAAATAGAAAAGTACCCCTATTTTACTAGACACCACCCGACACTGAATTGTGTACCCATTTAATTGAGAATTTTTGAGAAAAAAATTTCCTTCGGAATCCCTTTCTCACCCCTCTCATGAAACTGATACAATCTTAATGGCCAAAGAAAAGGTGATCAAGAACGACCAACATAAGAAACTGGTTGTGCCACTCTAGCACCCTGAGAATGAGTGATGTCGATCAGAGGCCATCAGAGAATGTATGGATCACCGTTATAGGGATTCTATTTTGGATCCGTACAAGCGCACAAGATATTCTTGAAGGGTTATTTAGGATGATCAACATCATGAATGTAGAAAATACCAATGATCCAGGTATTATTTTATTTATGAAAGTAATTGAATTATTTATAATCATGTTGTGCAAGATCCTCTCTCTAAATGTTTCAGGCCTCTTACATATTTTTCTAAATAATTGATTCTATTACATGGAGACCGGTGATCATAATCATATTGTTCCTAGAATAATAATTGATCATGATAAAAATCAAAGTTGGGTTTCAACCCAACCATGCTTCTATTGTGCCCAGATCCTTCAAGTGCTATCACAGCAGTTAAATCAATGTTTATAATTATTTAAATACTTCTTTGATGTATTAGGAATTTATTAATTTACTTGTTTCAATTCATTTCAATCATTCTGCAAATATAAATATCGAGATATATTCTTCGTCTTTCGTTTCTGTTTCGTTTTACATAAACAATCTATTCTATTAATTTTGATTAACATAAAATAGATGTTCTCATCTGGAGGTGCCAAAGATTCCTGTTTGTATATTAGTAGAATACACGGCTTGTATTCGACAGTACATGACATGAATTGAAGATTCAATACATCAGACTGGTCAGCCAAACCAAGTCATGTGTCAGAGTATTTCTATGTCATAAATGACTCATTGTGTTTACTAAGAATAGGTGGAACACATTTTCAAAATTACACATCATGTAGTCTAATGGACACGACATTTAGTCCCTTCGAGTTATGGTTGGAACGTATACCTCGTACATGGATTTCCCGATTGAAAACCATGTGACACAGATACTACATGGATTGTGGTCCACTGAACATGTTGTGTACTCTGAAGACTTCAGAATTACACTCAGACATCATTTATCCAGGTGTGTACTTCAGATGGATAGTGAAAAATAGTACAGACCGAGTAGTTGGAACTACACATCGTGTACTCATCCAAATTAGGTATATTTATTAAAATTTATTGTTATATTATACAAACCATTGAGACATGTACCATCGTGTGGGCATAAAGATGAGGCACAACACTCGATAATTGTTTTATATATATGTGTTTAATTTAACATTTGTGTAATGTTAATTTCTACTCAATGTGTAGTTATTTATAGGAAATCATCGGGTTCCCTAAAAGGTAAAAGTTACGTACAAATATAATTTTAGATGAATTTATTTGTTTAAGATTATGATTGATGACAATCTCAAGGAAATTCAGAAAAATTGTTTAATATTAAAGGATTTGTTAAATAAATATGAAAATTAATTGATTCGGGCGTGATTTATCTTAAACAAGAATGAATAAAGAATGGAATGTTAGTTTTATTTAAGGATAAACATTGTTTCATGTATGGATGATCATGATCTAGACTAAGAACTTTTCATGTGGATGGTTTCATATAATTTATTTACTGAAATTAAATTTTTTGGCATGTGAGCCATCTTTCCTCATTAATATGCATGGCATGCGTGCCCAAGGTTTCTTTTATGTAAAAACACCTTTTACCCCTCATCTACATGTGTGTTAAAAACGACATATGTATTGGATGAAATTCCTAATCTAGTGGAGGTGGTTCAAGATGGAGACGAGATGAAACCAATCCTCAGAGTATATAGGTGGATATGTGGAAAGATGTAAACACAAACCCAAATTGTTCAAGATGTTTCTCCCCTTGGCAAGGGTTATGTTTTCAATTTCAAGATAAACAAACCATTAGAAAAGATCATGATCATTCTCTTTTTTTTGTTAGTTCCCTGGTTTATCATTATGGATGTGTTGTCACGACCACATAATTAATTAACTAAACAATCATGCAAGATAGAACATAAATAAACTAGACTTATGCGTAAATATTATCAGGACATGGTTAATCACTTAATTAAGTTCCACATAATATTAAAAAACCTGTCATAATGATAATAAAAAATTAATGCATAAGTGATAAAAATCTCTCAAATAAAATATTATGTCAGATCAAGACTTGCATTAACTTATTAAGAGAAAACCTAAATAAAAATATGTGTTTTACCTACCCTTTTTTGGACACATACTTTTATATAGGAAACACTTCTGAAAGGTTTCAGGTTGACTTAACCATATTACTTCAAGAAGAGTTTCCCTTGCTATTCTTGATGTAATATTGGAGGAAAGATTTGAGGAAATCCAAAGTCATACATTCCATATTGGGGAGTCTGATCAATATTTCAAGGAGTTACAAGCCCATAGTAGACCATGACCTGCCTACCTAAATACCTTCTAATATCTTGACCATCCCTTTTTCAGGTTAGGTGAAGAGGAATGTGGTTCCATTCCACTAGAATGTTATAGAAACTGGACATTCTGAGTTCAATGGTGAGGGCTATTGGGACATGATTAAATAATGGGAGACTTAAGAAAATATATTATTTATTATAAAATTTATTCATGAAAGTACTAATGATCTGCACTTTTAATTCTAGAATAAAAATGACAAACTCGTCAACCACACTATCCATACGATCAATTGAGGAAGAAGACAAAATCCTCACCGGTAGTAACTTTCACGAATGGTTTAGATTCCTCTGGGGTTTCTGAAACCATTAACCGATGTCTTATGTGATGGACTTAGCATTAACTGATTCTCTTTTGAAAGAAGTGAGTGATGGTGATTTCCTGGTCTATGAGAAATAGATGAATGATGTGGTTGATGTTAAATGTTTTTTTCTATCATCAATGTCTATGGAGCTAATGATGTCTCATGAAAACATGAATTATTATATCATTCTTGAGTACCTCTATGGTCTTTACCATGAGAGATCAAGAAAAAAATGTTTGATATCTCTAAGGAACTTTTTCAGAGTAATCTTGGAGAAGGTGCCCTATCTGGGCCTCATGTAGTCAAGATCATTGGCTACATTGAGTACCTATAGGTTCTACGGTTTAAAATCCCCAATGAACTGGGCATCGATCTCATTATAACATCACTCTCTCAGAGCATATATAACTTTGTAGTCAATTTCAAAATGAAAAACATTGATAAATCTCTATATGATCTTCTTATCCTCATTCTCCAAGTGGAAAAATATATGAAGCCTGGAAAGCCTTCTGTCCCTATGGTGAATAAGAGGAATGTGATGGAGAATAAAATTAATACCAACACTTCTTCACGACCTTCAATGAAAAGGATGATAAAAGGGGAAGAAATGGAAAAGGATTATGTTTGATTCACAAGTGGAAATAAGGGCCACTCGAAGATGAACTGCACCCAGCCTAAGAAGCAAGGGGAACCATCAGCTTCATTTTTTATTGAATAAAATCTATATGTTTCTAAAAATTCGGTGTTATATATATCTTTTGGGGATCATATATGTATTCAAATACAAGAACCAAGTTGATTCATGAATATTGACCAAGGGTAGGTAGATCTTCGAGAAACCAACAGATCCATACTTGTTGTTGTAGCATTCAGGGATTACCACCTCATAATTCCAACTAGGATGATATTGGTGTTAAAGTGTTTTTATTATGTGATGTCTGTTTCTAAAAATATTATTTCAGTATGCAGATTAGATATAGATGTATTAGTTTTCATTTTTGGAAATGAATGTTTCTTCTTTTACCAGGATATCATTTGTTTTGGTAGGGGACATTTAAACAATGTTCATTATGTGTTGGATTGCACAAACCATGTAATGGTGATCGATAACAAAGATTCATCGCATGAATCATACCAAAACCTACTTTGGCATTACCAGATTGTTTATTTAAATGATAAATGATTGAAAAAGTAACATCATGATGGATATTTATATTATTTTGATCAAAAACCACTTGGTGTATGTCATTCATGATTACATGGAAAAATGACCAAAGCCCCATTTAGTGGAAGAGGGGAAAGGTCAAAAGATCTTCTTGAATTGGTTCATAACAATTTCTATAGACCATTTACTATTAAATCAAGGGAAGGGTACTCCTACTTTATAACTTTTACTGATTATTTCAGTAGATATGAATATATCTAATTAATGTGGTATAAGTCAGATTCTTTTTGATATGTTCAACGAATACTAGAAAGAAGTTGAGAACCAGCTTGGAAAGTAGGTAAAGAAACTCCGCTCAGACCGAGGTGGAGAATATATTAATCATGAATTCATTGATTACTTACGGGAGTTTTGGATCCTACCCCAACTCACTCCTACATACACTCCCCAGTGGAATAGTGTGAGCGAAAGGAGAGACCACACTCTGTTCGATATGGTGAGATCAATGATGAGTTATGAAAGTCTTCCATTATACTTTTGGGGATAAGAGTTACAAATAACGGAGCACATACTAATCCATGTAGCAACTAAATTGATTAATGGTATTCTATATGAATTATAGAGTTTATGGAAATCCATTTATTCAAATTTACATGTGTGGGGAAGAGGTGAGTTTGTTAAGGCCTCTTCAGTTAAAACAATTACACCCTGAGGCACAATGTGTAAATTTATATGATACCCCAAGGAAACAATGAGATATTACATATAAAAACCCTCTGAAAAAATTGATATAGTGGAAAGAAACACCATATTCCTTGATAGGGAGTACATCTCCAAAAGAGATAGTGGGAGGGAGATAGACTTTGATGAAGTTGAGGCTCAAGGTACACAAGAGTTGGTACATGAACATATTACACAATGACCCATGGAAGAAAGAACTATTCCAGAGATAAAAGATCTTTTTAGGGGTACAAGAGAGTTTAGATAACTAGAATGGTATGGTTTTCTAGATACCGAGGATGGTGACTAATTATTAGTTGATAATAATGATCATCTAACCCACTAGGAAGCAATAAGTAGCACATATGTTTCCAAGTGTCAAGAATCCAGGAATTCAGAAATGGATTCCTTGTATTAGAACTATGTATGGATTTTGGATGATCCACCAGTTGATGTAAATATTGTTGGTTGAAAATTGGTATTCAACAATAAACTGGAAATGGAAGGACAAGTCAACACCTATAAGGTACGACTAGTTGTTAAAGGGTTCAAACATCGTCAAGGAATTGACTACGACGAAAACATTTCACCATTTTCAATGATGAAATCCAACAGAGTTATACATTCCATTTGTTCTTAATATGACTATGATATTCATAAAATGGATTTCAAAATAGCCTTCCTTAATGGGAACCTTCCGGATGATGTACACATGACACAACCTGAAGGGTTTATGACTCCGAATGAAGACAATATGGTATGCAAGTTGTATAAATCCATATATGGATTAAAGAAATAATGCATGTAATGGAACACTCATTTTGATGAAGCCATAAAAAATTTAGTTTTATCAAGAATGAATAAGATACTTGTTTCTAAAAATAGTTTCGTGGGTGTGCAATTGTTTTCCTAGTAGTATATTTTGATGACATATTACTTATTGGAAAATAGATACCAGTCTTATATTCTATTAAGGCATGGTTGAATCAATGCTTCTTCATAAAGGAATTGGGTGAGGTAACATGTATTCTTGGAATCAACATCCATAATGGCAGATTTAAGAGATTGTTGAACCTAAGTCAAAGTACATACATTGATATGATAATGATGAGATTCATTATGGAACAATTCAAGAGGGGATTGTTTCCAAAATCACAATGTATTCATCGTTCGATAAAAATGTATCCCCAGACACATGAGGAATGAAAGAAAATAGAAAGGACTCTATACACATTAGCGATTGGGTCATCCATGTATGTTATGCTATGTACTAGTCCGGATGTCACCTACACATTGAGTGCAGTAGGAAGATATCATGATGACCCAGGTGAAGACCATTTGATGGTAGTCAATACTATCATAAACTATCTGAAGTATACTAAGGATATATTCTTGGATTATGGAGGAGATGATGAACTAGTCATCAGAGGAAATGTATATGCTAGTTTCTAGACTTATCAAGAAGAAATAAAGTCACAAAAATGATACATATTCACATTGAATGGAGGTGCAGTGAGCTGGAAGAGTTCAAAGTTGAGTGCAGTCACAGATTCTACATTAGAGTTTGAGTATATCGCCGCTTCTAAGGTAGCTAAAGAATCTGTTTTGATGTGAAGCTTTGTCTAGAAGATGAATGTGATACCTAGTAGTAAGGATCTCATCACATTGTACTGTGATAATAATGCAGTGGTGGCTCTCGCAAAAGAGCCAAGGTCACATCTGCGGACAAAGAAAATACTTCGAAAGAATCATCTCATGAACTATTTTTCTCAGAGAGGTGAAGTTTTAGTGGGAAATATTTCCCTGGAAGACAATGTGGTGAACCCCTTCACTAAATCTTTGACTCAAAAGAAACATGATCACTATGTGAGGTCTAGCGGACTGAAATTCGTTGGTAGTTGGCTCTAGTAAAAGTGGGAGTTTGTAAGAGTTGGTTTCCTAGAACGAACTATTTGTAATTTGATTACATGGAAATTTAATTTATTTAAATATTAAACATCATATTTCATATTTTTTCTTATTCAGCATGACTATGATGTAATTATGTCCTAGAGTATTTTTTGAATTGATAAGGTCATGACAGTTCCCCGCTACGATGAGATCCTTGAAAAGCTATAACTACAATCTTAATTATAGTTATACAGTTGGTTGAAAAACTATTATGGGACAAATAGCATGTAGACCATCTTGTATGAGTACTCGTAAGTAGTTGAGATTCCTCTAATGAAGTTCACACATGGTATTCACCAAGACACAAGATTATGAAAATAGACCTCCTGGTAGGAGTTCCACATTATTTTGTGTCATCAGATATTTCTATCTGTCAGCATGTGTAATGATCCCTAGACTTTAAGATCATCATTAATAGGTGTCACAACTCGTGCACTTAGATTTACTGACAAAAACCATCTTGCAGGCAGTTGGAGGGATGTAGGGTATATTAGGTGCATCACGAGCGGGATGTTATTAATGAATATGTTGAGGAATAATTTTTCCCTTCCATTAATATATGTTGACATCTCAACCCTTTGATTTAAATAGAACAGTCATGTGAAATTCTATGGCCATGGTGTAACAAGGAGTTTAATTTATGTAGTCCAAAAATGACGTATCAAACATTAATGTTAATGACACTATCATAAAACCATCTTGATGAGATATTGTGAAAAAGGGATTATATTTTATATTGAGAATTCATATGTGGTTGTTGTTATTGCAACATTAATTTCATTTAATTGGTTTCCTCGACCCATTACTAGAATGTACTCTTCAACTTTTGGCATTCCAACTTAATGTGAATGAGAAATAATCTTAGAGGGTCACACACTAATTGTTTTTGGTGGTCTAGGTGAAATTATATTTGAATTTAATTAATGAAATAAATATAATTACCATGACCATAGAATAATTTTATTCATGTTAAATGTTATCGCATTAATCAAATAAAATATATTTATATATTTTATTGAACATTTAATTAATATTTATTTAAATTTCTTTAAATAAAATAATTAGTTGATAGAATAAATTATTTATTTATTTATTCGAGTATTCAATAAGTGGAAGTTGATTTCAAGAAAGCTAAGGTCAGACCGGTGGTAAAATAAATATTTTCAAGATGGTAGATAATTATTTAACTAGTTGGCACAAGTTAAAATAATAAGGACACTGCTATTATTTTGTGACGCGTAATTTTATTTATAATTCCATTTTTGTGAAAGTTAGCTAACCAAAAATAATGTCGCGGTATTATTATTATAGGAATTTTATTTCCCTAAGTTCCTTAATGTATTTAATTGGTGTTATGAAATTAAATATTGTACCTGAAGTTCCATGAATATAAATAGGCAAGTACGCCTTATGTACCAGACACCACATGACTCCAAATCGTACTCTTGATTAATTGAGAATTTTTGAGCTAAACAATTTCTCTCTCAAAAACTTCTCCCACTAATCTGAAGAAAAAGTGACATTCTTCATTGAGGAAGAACAAGTGATCATGAATGAACAACACAAGACACTCACATCGCCGCGCTAGCACCTAGAGAATGAGAAGTTTCGATCGGAGGCCATCGGAGCCCGTGTTGATCACTACTAGTGGGATTCTAGTTTTTATCCTTACAAGCAGAATGAGATAATCCAGAAGGGCCATTCTGGATGATCAACATCATTAATGAATAATATAACAATGTTCCAGGTATTATTTTATTTATAAAATTAATTATATTAATTATAAACTTGTTGTGAAAGATCCCCTCTCTGTGGGTTTTGGGCCTCTTCCATCTTTATCTAAATCATTGGTTCTATTATGTGGATACTACTTCATCTTCATATTGATCTAGGAAAAATCCTTGATAATGGTAAAAATCAATGTTTTGTTCTGTGCCAACCATACATTAGTTGTGCCCGGAACCTTCATGGACCACTTGGGGGATTATACGAAGACTTATCTATATATGCTTTTAAGGAATTTAGATTCCAATTTGTTTTCATATAAGTAGTGTAGAATATTGAAACATCCCTCCTATTTATTTTTGATTTTATGACATGATAATTACATATAATTGAGTAATTCTCTTTTTTTGGTTTTAGATGGAAGATAGAAACCCCCAAACATGAAAAAAACAAGCATCATATCAAAAGAGAGTTCAATTTAAATGTCTATCATTGATGCTCTTTACATTTTTTTGAGCATTAAACATTAATTGAATTTATACACATGAATTATGTATTACTTGACATATCTTAGAGAAATTATTTTATTTGGAATACAATGATTTAATGATTTAGATTTAAATGTTAGTGAGATGAGTGAGTAAAATGGGGAATTGGATGATTAAAGTGAAGAATGAATTTTTAAATGAGGACTAATGATTTGATAGAATTTATTGATTAATTTAAATGAAGTTTACCTATCATTTTTTGTGCTTGGAATTTCAGTAATTAATTTGAATTAATTTTTTTATTAATCATTCCATGAGTGATTTTCCAATATCATATTCCAATTCTCCACAGGATTTGTAGACCAAAGATTTCTGATTTTATCTTGAGAATATTTCGTCACTGATATTGTAACATGGAACCTTCCATAACAAGTATTTAAACATGTCAACGATATGGATGTGAAGAAAAACATTTAAAATGATTGAGGAACTACTTTGGCAAGCCACGTATTTACCTGACACCCACACTTAAAATTTTCCATTTCCAGCCCATAGATTCGGTGAACTAACATATAGGTTTAATCCACCACACATGCCTATTATTCCTTACCTACCCAGAATTTTAGTATTTTTTATGGGTATTTCATGTTTTAGTGAGGGGGAAGGGACTTTAATTTGAGTTAATTGAGTTGTTTATCATTTTTGGGTGGTGTGAGCTGTGTTTCATCATTTATTATGTTTATTAATAGAAAATTGGGCTTGATTCATCATTATATTATTATTCATTCATTTCATCCAGTTATCCTTAGAAAAAATAAAAAAGGATACAAAAATGTTATGCCTTTCGAGAGATTAAAAAGAATAAAAAAGAATAAAAAATAAAATAAGCTATTCCATTTAATGATTTATTTAAATATGGGGAGAACGTGGATGATATCATTCTTTATAATCATTTATTGACCCATTTTCCATGTTATAAAAATGTAATGGTGTTGTGTTTCACATTCTCAAGGGGATTTGAGTGTGGTTAATCATAGGTTTTCACTTGATTAATCATGAATTTTACTTACGAGTCTAACCTCCTTCTTTTGGATTTTAATTATTTCAATAACTTTACCCACTAACTCTAATCCACAGATCCATTTGAACCTTTTTTATGTCCCCATGACATTATGTGACTTTTTCCTTTACAAAGTGGAGAAAGTAATTCCCATACAAGCCTATGGATAAGGATCATGTTCCCATGATATGAGAATAACTCCACTTTAATTATATCTTGAGTAATGGGAGAAAAGTATCAAAATATAGTTAAATCATGATTTGGAATGATTAATAACCACAAATTGTGGAGCATGGATGAATTAATGGAGAAGTTTTAACATTTTTCAAAGGGGAAAATTAAAATCTCAAAATTTATTGTTTCCTTAAAAAATGGAAAATTAAATTGATATTTTATGTGGAAAATGAAAATTTGATTTGACATTGATAATTTTTTATTTTTATTTCTTTTAAATTTGAATATTGGTAACATTGGTGACCATTGAATTCCATGTTGAGATTTTATGCTTGAGGAAAAGCATGGTTTATTTGTGGGGGAATTGATAGAGCCAATATTTTAATCATTTTTATGTAATTAAATTATTTAATTCCAAAAAATTGAAAAATTGGTGTTATTTTCATCAATTTTGTTTTTATGTTGGGTTCTGGGCTAAAATTAGAAAATTGCATAATTCCAGAAATTTAACATATTTTAATCACTTTGGTAATTTGTTCATATATTTAACTATATAAATCCAATTTATGTGATTATTTTTTTAGGAAACGTTTATGTATAATCTACAAAGTTGAATTCTGGGCCCAAACATAATTCATCCATCTAGCGACCTGAAAAATAAAATCATGTTGGTGAATGATTCCTTGAGACAATGTGGACCCACCTCACTAAATAAATCATAACTCAGTCTCAACACCACCAATTGGGGTGATTTTAATTGAATTTAAATGATTATTAAATGGGGTGTTCCTCTTTTGATGTTCATGGGAATATTCCTTCATAAAGTCAGACCATAGATGCTTTACGTTTGGGGAAAATTAGAAAACATTCTGTAAGAATAAAATCTATAAATTAATTGGTCATATCTCTTAATTAAAACTGGTTATCAAGAGGAATATATTTGTAGAAACATAAAATATATTTTTGAATATATTTAATGAATACATAATTCAAATATTCTGAAATTCAATTGGATTACCATGATGATTTTTTTGGTGGATAGAATGTATAGGAAATCATAAATAGAAATTTTGAGGATGTCATATTTGAAGACTAATGGATATATTACCTTAGGATATATAAGGAAGAGTTCACCCTTCCTGAAGGAGGAGTCCAACACCACCATTTGAGAGGAGTCATAGGGACATTCTACTAATTTAGGAATTTTAACTTATTTTATTTTTAATTTAGTATTCTTTTCTCATGGAATGCATTTTCATATTTTTAGTTTAGGGTTTCTTATCTTCTTCCATCTATATTTCTCATCCATACATAATATAATTATTTTATTTCTTTCTCATTCCAATGTGACATTTTACCATAAAAAATGTGCGGTTAACCCAAGGATTGGACTGGGGGATATATGTAACAATTTCATTTATTTTTAATTTTAATTTTTATGACTTATTATGTTTGTGATGAGTAAGAGTGACGTGAACGGGTGTGGAGAATTTCCATAAAAACACTGAATTCAAACACATTTTTATAAGTCAAATAAATATTTTAACTCTATTATACTACATATAATCTCTCCATATGATTGAGTTGATCCATTTAGTGGATAAAATGGCATATGATGGATCCAGGTCATGTGAGATGTCACATGCTCGATCAAGGTGTTCTATCAACCTTAATTATAGGATGAGGTGGAATTGAGATTTTCATCTGAATTCCAGATTTCACTCCACTAAATAAAAGAATAGTAATTCAAAAAATATATCTCATAATTGAATTATCAAACATAATGTTAACATTAATAAGATGAATAATGGAACTCACAAACCAACCCACAATGGACAAGTTATTTCATCAATAATTAGATTCTTTTAGAATAGTATGTTAATATAAGAATAGAATTTTTAAGATTTCATTTCATTTTAATAATATTAATTATATAATAGACAAAAAATAATTAGTTTAGGATATATAGAATAAGTTGATGAAAAACTTAGATAGCACCTCATGTGACATGACCCTCATCAACCACTGAGATGCACTAGGAAAACATAGAATTTTTTTCCCACACCCTATGATAGACGTGTGTTACTTGTTTTTACAAGTCATCTATGGGATGGGTGATAGCATCATGGGCTTCTGTTAGAGGTTCCTAGTGCCCATAGACACGCTTCCACAATAATATATAAAAGGAAAAAAGTGGAACTGATAATGTATGTTTTGGAAGATGGTGGAAAAGCTTGGAGAATGGTTTGGATGCTTGAGATTTTGAGCATAAGACATAGAAGGTGAAAAAATGATGAACTATGATAAATAATTTACAGAAGTTATAAACCATCCATAAGCCATAAATTGAAGGAAAAATAATAATAATCAATTTTTAATAATCCTAATTGTTGGACTGTGAATCATAGGACCTTTGCGGATGAACATCCCATTAACCATATGAACAAGTTCCCTCCTTCAATCTGGCATACCACTTAGAGCATTCCCATGCAGATAAAGCCCTATGCCAGATATCACCACACTATGTGAACGTAACCTAGTATTTCATACCACCATAGAATGCAGACCAAATATAGGTCTACGTACCCCTTCGATATATGGACATCCACAAAACCCTCATACCAGTATTCTATATTGGGAAACCCTTATCCCACATGAAAAAAATGATACATGGAATGGGGTGTCAATGGGTATTCCACATTTCATTTTTAATCACGCAATAACAATCCCATCCCATCCTCTATAGCCCCTCCATGAATTAGTCTACTGGCATCAAGCCAAAGCCACTTCCAAAGCCACCAGTCCCATATGAAAAAACCATCTGGTGCACCAGCATGCCCTTCAATGTCTACAAACTCGAGGTAAGAGAAGTCACAAAGGCAGTCCCCTCAAGGGTTTGGACTCTTGAAATGTCCTTATGTCATCATTATCGAGGTAACACAGGGTCCATGGTTGGGATTCCATTGAGAACATCCATGTTCATGGTGTTATGGGTGATCACATGTCTTTCCCTTTGTTAAGGACTAATGATTAGTCAAGGGGATCTCCCTTTCCTTACCCTTTGGAGGGGAATATGATCCCCCATTCCTAGATACAAATCTAGGGAATCCCTCCTAGATTAATACCCTATCCTTTCAGGATAGAACAAATAAACATTAACTTCATTTCACATTGAATGGTTATTCTCTTTGTTCCCTTTTCCACCATTATCCTCCTCCTTTTCCATTAGTGGTGAAGGGATGGTTTGGTGTTTCAGTAACCTCTTTTTTATCACACCGAGCATGAATCATGTGGTCTTAGAAATTAATGATGAACAAGTTATCAACACCATTCAGTCAATGAACATTGAGAATACTGACATTTTCATTATAAAGGATACAGATGACGCCTACCTAAGGCTCGAGCTCTGAATCATCTCATCCATAAAATGGGAATTCAATCCCCCATGTCGGGATTCATTTGATGTTTAAGTTCCAAATATTATAAAACTTTGTGTACAGCGATTCCATACTGAATGAGATACATATAAATCCCCTCTAAGGTCCAAATCATCCCTAACGTTCTTCTGTCTATATCCCTATTAGGGTCATATCAGCCCAAAAAATCAGATCTCTTGTGGCCATATCAGTTGTCCTTGGTGTATGTCTCACACCATGTGTTGATTAGGCAGCTTTCGCCTTGGCTTCTTCAATGAACAACATTAAAATACTCATATGGGTCTTTATCAGATGACTTTAAAGGGTGATGTGTCCAGTTATGCAGCACTAAACTATGAGGGTTATGATTCCTTTTATAATGATATGTATGAATCCCATTTCATGGGTTTGATCATGATATCAAAACAGATTATTTCCACCCAAGGTGATGATAAAACTCCATAGTACCTCATGGTATGGCTTAAATAGTCATTATTTCAGTAATTCATGATCAATTCATATCAATGGGGGATTTATTAACACATGTGTAACCCGAAGACACATTCTTGGGGATGAACCAAGGATTTGTGAATATATTAACATTGATTAAATATGTATGAGATACCTCAAATAGGAAATAACCCCCCCCAACCCAAGGGTTTGATGAGACTGACTTCCCATCCTATAAAAAAATAGAGTCCCCATGCGTTGTTGGAAAAATCATCCAACAAACACATTCCTTTGGAATGAAGGTCCATTAATCATGGATTGAAGTTTCGTTGGGTGGTCATGGATACAGAAAATAAATCCTCTCGAGACCATTAGAGAATGTCATACCGAACATGGAGGAATGAAAAAAACACAATAACCCCTGAAATCACATGCTGGGACCATTCAACTGTGGAACCTCCTTCTCAATATAAAAAGGATACACTTCCTAGTCCCTGAGAAATCAGTATAGGCTTAACCAAATTGACCACATCATTAAAGGGTTCCAAAATGCCAATCGGGTCAAAAAAAATGTTGAACATGATATGAATCCATAACAAAGGTTGACGTTTTACCCCAATGTTAAAAGATATGAAGATATTGAATGCTCAACCATTTATCCCCTGATAAAGAAATTTGAATTGGGGTGAAAAAAATGGTGGACCATAAGTGAATTCATAACCAAGGGGAAGTTTTTTCCCAATGATAATAGACATGCAGATATGGAACGTCAGACCATTTTTCCTCTATATGGAAATGAAAATCAGTTCAAAACCAAAATTGTGATCTTGATGTGAATCCTTTAGGAAGGTGGTGGTTTTACCACAATTATTACAACTAAGGGGATATAGAACATAAGACAATTTTGTTTTACCATATACGCAAACGTGGATCTGGTGGAAAACAAATGGTGAAACCGACACAAATCATTAATAAAGGTCGAAGTTCTATCCCAATGATAATAGATGTATATATATGGAATGTCAGGCACTTTTTCCCATTTACACAAATTAGAATCAGGTCGAAACAAAAAATTTGATCTCGACATGAATCTTTAACCAAGTGTGAGGTTTTACACCAATGATAAAATACATAAAGATATGAAATGTTGGGAAATTTTTCCCCAATAACCAAACATGATTGGGGTCAAACCAAAAATGGTGACCCAGACAAGGGTCCTTAACCAAGGTGGTGGCCTTACCCCACCACAAGACCCATTCACATCCAAAAGAAATAGGGCCAAAGTAATCATCAACTATGAATGCGAAAATGAGAAGATATATGGATGGTGTGTTGTTGAATATACATGGAACATATATTACAGGTATTCCATAGATCTACCATCAATCCAAATGCCATCTTGAATTCTTGCTCAGACATGCACATCTGCAATAGCAGAGGCGGCCAAGTCCCTAACAAAGTATATGAACCCATTGCCCATCCAGAGTCTTCAATACCAGGAGTAAAATTCACTGATCAATGTACACCAACAAAATTATACTCTCTAAATGATAAAGGATGCAAGACAGGCCCTCCAATATCTGAAATCCCCCATACACCTCCTTAGTAGTGGCTGACACTCCAGTATAGGGAATCCCCAGTGGTAGACTCAAATCATTTGAAGAGCCTATCCCCAGAATGTGACAATGAGTAACTGCACTATCTCAGGGAGGAAATTGAATTTGAATACTACGAATTCATCCCATCTACACAGGAACCCCGCTATAGGGCTCTTATCTGAGGACATTTCCTCCAATGCAGTATGACTCAACATCCTCATGCATAAGAGGATGTTACATAGAGGGAACCTGCTAATGTACAATGAAAACAGGCCCCGTGAGAATCCCACCGTGGGAGGAGAATGAATATTCCATAGTATTTCATTACCACAATTCCAAAGGAGGTGGTCCTTCCCAAAAACATGATGACATTCAACAGGAATACATACAATTTTCACCCAAAATTGAAGTCTACAGTGGAAATACAATGTAAATTTATGAGTGGTCACATATACTTGCTCAATCATATAAACCCCACTATATATATAGTGTGTAAAATCACAAGAAAATGTGAATTCCTACAAGTTCCCTTTGGTCTCTCTTTGCAGATAAACTAATAAACTAATGGAAAATGAAAACCTTGACCAACACATAAGAAGAATATCATCCAAATATGACGGTAACCAGTTATTGGCAGGCACAAATACTTTTCAATTCATTCCAATCAAGTCATCTAAATAGGGTAGAAATCCTTGGGATGTCACATAACAGTACCAATGAAAATGTCACCCCCTAGTCAAATATGGTGGCAACCAAATATAGGAAAAGTCAAAAATCTTGCTGATGCATATAAGGCTCGTAGACAAATACAAAGGCCATAGAAAATATGAAAATTTCTTCTCATCGATATTAAACCCGTATTTCCAATATTGTGGAAACTTGTGAAAGAAGTCGAGGAAATACATATTCCTCTTCCCCAATAGAGGAGAATAACCTGTATCCACTAGAAACCTTTAGGACCAGATCAGGGATAAACATTTACTCCGACATCATAACGGGACTTCATACCCATTCAAAAAAAGTTATATATCATCATATCTTGGAAATGATGTGAGAACTGATTTCGAATCCCGACTATATTCTCCAAACATGTCAATACCTAATTTCATTGGTTTAAATGTCTAGGAACTGAGACCACAACCCAGTCTCCCTGAATGAGGAAACTCATCCACAATATAGGATGGTCAACCATTGAGCTATTTTTCATCCCTGATCTAGTCTAGGGGGGTTGGTTGACATATCCTATGATATAAGGACAATCTGATTAGGGAGAAATACCCTTTCCAAATGGGGCACATCAGTCCAATGTGGTTGCCACTCTAGGGAAGGCATATATCCCTACCAGTATTGAATAAGTTCATCGGCGTATCCGGATAACATCATAGGAATAAACTAAATAAGGGATCATATATAAATTTAGTTACTAATAGCAGATGGCCCATGTAGCCTGGAAGAGGGAGCTGAAAAATGAAATGCTCTCAAGGATCTAGAAAATGCAGATCAAAATCATGATTATACTCTATTGGAATATGGAGTTGTTGATGCCATCAATAATCTATCAATGGGGGCTCAAGAGCATGATGATCTATTACCTAATTATAGAAGTGATAGTAGTTGATTAAAATTACATCCCTGTAATGTTGATACTAGTATATCTAAAGTTCTTCCCCAAAAACCCAAAAGTGCTTAGTCCCTGGTCCAGAAGCAATCGATCATGATATCCTATCTCCCAATACCTGTCTGGGTAAACCTCTGCATGACTAGAAGATCATATAGTAAGAAGTCATCAAGTTGTTATAGTCTACCCTGATGGTCCTCCCCTGGGCATGTAATGAAAAATTGAATATCATTGTAGTCGAGCATCAAATCATCATGGTTTTCCTCTCCATGATTTAAATCTCTTCAAAGGCCCTCCCCACAGTAACACCAAGAAACGAGAAGGTACTCCACTTATTACAGTACATCTGGAAGGTCCTCCCCCAGACACACACTACATATATTCTCAATTCAGTTAGGTGTTAATCTATGATCGCAGTCCACACCATAATAGAAGTCATCGAGAAGGTACTCCCCACAATTACATCAAGAATAAAGAATGTCTTACCCCTACTGCCATCCACCTTGATGGCCCTCCATATGGTATATGTCATAGGAATAATCACTATTGTTGGACACAAAGTATGGATAGTAGTCCTCACTATCACAACAGCAACTACAAATTACCTACCCACAATCTTGATTCACACTGATAAGATGTTCCTCCCCTTATTGGGCAAATTGTGAGAAATCCATCTTATGCCAAGGCACTTGGAAAGTTAGAGTCAGACATGTCATACACTCTTTCAATGATGAGGGATATCTTTTATCAACTACATTACGGTCTGGTATATTCTCTTCTTCTAATCCACCTCCACCCACTCACCAATAAATGATTCTCTTATTAGCCCAAATACTTGGAATTAAATCATTAAGGAGTATTCATGTCTAGAAGACAAGACAATGAGTCTTTGGAAGAACAAAAAAATATATTCTTCTTCTAAGGAGACAATTATCTCGAGAGGAAATCCCATTTATCTTTTAGCCCTCATCTACTTCTTTGTTCTATTTACCAAGGGAGTTCTAAGTGGAATGTATGCATAAAATTGACCTCAATATCAAGAAAACTCTCTTCCAATTTAAGAAAAAATTATTTCCCTATAAAGGGTATGAAAAACATATCAAGATATCAGGATAGATTCACTATTTAATCAACATAGAAGCCCTCCATATGGATAGAATCCACAATTTAAGAACAATTGAAATATATTGAACTGTCCTACCACTATGCGCTCCACAAGTTGTGTTTTCATTATTAGTGAATCCTTATATTGATTACATATCTTGGACTGAGGAGAACATGGATATCTGCATGTCACTCCACATCCCATCAAGCAACACCCACTGGAGGTGAAATTCTACAATGTCATCACCCAAAAGGTGTAATCGAAAGAATCCTATGCATAGGAAAGATGGAACTCTGGATAGGGATCGGTCTTGAGTAAGTGTCAAGAGTGTCAGACCTAAAAAGAGGAAGATATTGAGATGATCCTAATACAGGAAACTGATAACATCCAATAGGCTTCTCTCCTAAGGGTGGACTATCAAAAAGAAATTCTCATGTCCACATAAGTAACCAAATATGACGTGAACTCAAAAACATACCTGACACATTCCTAAATGGGAATTCGTGAGATCAATAATGCGGAAATAGAATCCCCGATGACTGCAATAGGGGAACAGCCCCAACCCATAGGACATGGAACGTTGTTAACTCAAATTTCTCCATAAGTCCAACAACTTTGGGCCATGGGAAACCTAAATAGGTCAAGAGAAACCCTATCTTGTAGGGAGGGGGAATTTTTTACCTTAAAAAATAAGCATTCAGAAATAAGCCTTCTCCTTCTTAGGGAGGGTGCCAAGTAAAGAGGTCATATGTTTTATCCTGCCCCATGAAGAATGTCCCCCATGATGGATGTGTACTTACAGGTCAATTCATGGCTCCCTTCATGTCACTCTTCACTAGGAAACTCAATGGGGATCATGAAATTGTAGGGGGAAATAGATAAATGGATTCTAGAAGCGCTCCTATAATTCATTACATGGTATGCTGCCCACAATGTGGTATGAATTAGTAAAGGTCATACAGGTCACTCCTACTGACCTCAACAAAGGCAAAGAAAATGAGGAGAAATAAGGAAAAGATTTTTTCCTATCAGTGGTGGACCATGCTGAGCCTGGAGGTGTACACACTTGAAACCTGAGTGATTGCCAAAATTTGGGTGCTCCCTTTGAAAAACCTTCATTTCCTTCCACATGGGTCCCCAATAAGGAAAAGAATAAGAGAATTTTTTACAACCCACATCCTCCTACTTGTGAAAATTATCCCCCCACACTCAGGGAGAGATTCTTTCAACGAGAGGATTAATTGAAAGTGCTCGGATAATGATCACTGAGTTGATTTGATCCACCCACCCCACCGTGTGTGTCACCTAGGTTGAGAGTCAGTATAAAATACCAACAGAATTTCCACTTCCATGTTGACTCATTTCTATGAATGAGTTATGACCTTGATGCTCATCCAATACAGCACTTGTTCAATCTTTTTACATGAATCCTGTCCTAGAGGGATATCATGATTTCCCTCCATTATGGAGATAGACAAGACATATTCTATAGAATCCATTGCGGATACCCCAAATTGGATTTCTACGTCATGAAGTAGTACAATTGGCACCTCTATTCATGTCCCATACTACACCTACCCATGCTCAATTTCAATCGTATATGCATAAATGGGTCATTAAAACCATCATGTCACTAATAGACTGACTAGAAGTCATTGAATGGAAGCATGCTCCTATACAACCGAATTTGAAACTATTCCTCGACTGGATGATAATTTTTCCACCACCATGAAATTTTGATAGCCCCATATTCCCAGTCTTCAACGGTTAATGGGAACTAGAATCGCATATTATGCATTATGAATCTTACTGTGACCCGATGATGGGAACCATAGAGCAATAATAAGTTGTGAAACTCAGATGCTTCATGACAACCCTACGTGCTTTGGTCATTTTGTGGTACACCAGTCTGCCAGAAAACTCAATCAATTGTTGGGAGGATATCTGATGAATGTTTCTCTTCAATTTCAACTCAAAGCATCAAGAAACAACATTCAACAACCTTATAAACTGCAAATAGCGGGAGAATGAGAGAGCCTCGGGAATCATTTCCATATATAATGGTGTAAGATAATCACTGAACTGACCACTTCCCCATTATGAGATGCTCACCATGTCTATTGACAGTCTCTATGATGAGATGCAGATGCCACACATTCAAATGAAATATAAGAGAAGGTTTCATTATTTTTAAAATATTTCCCAAATGATAAAATATTCCTTACAACAACCTAATCTAAAGACTATAGAAGCTCCATAGGCTCCTGTAAAAATAACATGGATAGTTGATGTGGCCTCTATCTTGCTTAAGACACCCCCTCCACTGGGTTAGACTTCGAGGCCTCCACCAAACTGTGCAAGACCCCCTAGATGCCAAAATCCACCCTAACCTCGATAACATGAGTGCATGGGATCCATGGAGAATCAGTTCTATGAATATAGAAGCAATGATTAATCCTTATATGATGCTAATATATGGAACTAATTTCTAGAATCTCATAATTACAACATTCTTTGGCTACTAGAGCCAAAACGAGTTGATGATGTGGGTCTCGATGACCAGCCAAATTATTTTCCCTACCAATACATATTGGGAGACACCATACAATATAGTTTTTTCATCAAGGACCTCCTAAAAATAATGGTAGACTCTATAAAAGTCAATCTAGGACAACCTCTATCATAGGCGGCCTATGTTTCCACATTAGACCTGAATGAGGGAGGGTAGTCTCTAGATGTCATTAGAAAAAAAGTGCATAAGTCTAATAGATGGATAACATCCGAAATTGTCAACCAGGATCATGGAATACTTTAGGAATAGATGTGTCAACCAAATGTTTCTCTAAAGGATCCTAAGAAAACACATCCATCATCCTCAGATCCACATTCCTCTAAGATCTATCTATCTATAAATTTATCCAACGTAAGAGGAAGAAAGAAGAAGCAAGAATATGAACCTACACCATGGATGAGGACAACCTTGACACTCTTAGACTTCATTCCATCAGATTTAAATTTACGTTCATCGACCCTCCAAATGAAAAAATTGACATTTCCCCACAAATGAGATAAATCATAAGAAGATAGTCGGGAAGAATCAGCAATAGAGGAATAGCTAATATTAAGTTCCAAAAATTTCATCCACTTAATGCACCGCTTTTTGTGATGATGAATATGGATACGAACCCGAATTCCCCTCACCTAATAAAATATTTGGTGGAAATGATATATAAGTTTAGGGTTACTAGGAATATATGTTCATTGCCGTAGTTAAATTCTTGGACACACCCCTGCTCAAACCATTAATGTTGAAAAAACTCATGGAAGATCTCTTTGGTGGTTAAAATAGGGGGAAAATATTTTTAAGCTCCAGACAGATGTAGTTATGGTTCGATAATCATTTATTATGTGTTGAAATAATAACATGTGTCTAATCACCCAAGGTATGTAGGCATACTTACCCATCCAAACCCAGAATGTATAGAATCACTATCTTCTCCTGCCCTGATTTCTGGTCCATCCATCCCTAAAGAGAAATCCCCTAATGAGCCTGTGAAAGAGAATCCACATTTTAGCAAGAACCAAACTTTGGTGAAGAGATATTTTAGTCTAAATTAGCTATAATGAGTATCATCAATGCTATTGATCATTGATTCTATAAATCTATTTGAATATCTTACGGATTCACTAATCGAAGCTATACTGATCACCCATGAAATTAAAGATTGTGTAGACACTACTAAAGTTTATCAGATAGAGAGAAATGATGTTGAATGCCATGATTCCTCCTCATTTGTAGATCAATATGAAGAATTCATCATGAAGGGTCAGATAAAGTCTCTATATGTGTCTAGAATGATAAATGGAATTTGCATCAAGAAAGTCCTTATTGAAAATGGCCTTGGAGATAATCTCATCCCCAAGCGGACACATCTATAATATGGATGAAATAAGGATAGTATGATGCCCTTCACCACAACTCTTCTGGGTTATGATAAAAGGGCAGAAAATGATGAGCCAAATCATGCTGAAAACTCTATTTGGTGACCTCACAGCCACGGTAGAATTCATTGTAGTTAAGAAGAATACGTCCTTTAATGTCTTCATAGGAAGGCCATGGCTAAACCAGCAAGTACTGATTCCCTCGTCATACCTTTAGGGTTTCAAATATCTCTCAAATGGGTAGTGTGAAACATTTCTTGCTGATATATCCCCATTTAAATCATGAAAATCACACTACAATGATGCAAGATTCTATGGGAATGAAGGTATGAGACTTTCTGCTGATGGAATTGATTGGGTCGCTACCACAAATGGTTTGGATGTGGTTACTTCCAATCCCCTATATCATCTTGGTGAAAAATACATACCCCTATAAATCATGTAGAGTGTGTGGGCCCATGTTCAAATGTTTATTCCACATTTCTGCATGATCGTAATCATGACCACTGAGCTGACAGTGTCAAAAAATGTATAAACCACCGAAACAATGGAAAATACACAAATAAAAACTCCCTCAATCCGTCTTCAAGGATCCAAAAAATTTCAACCTTTCACACCAATACTGAATAAGATGACCCATCCCCAAATGAAGGTGCATCAAATCCTCCATCCCTAACATCATATTCTTTCGAATATTCCCCATAGTTAGTTGAGACGGATGATTATTTTCTCATATCCAGACACTAGAAGTGTGATTCATCTCCCAATCCGGGAGCATTCTTCTTATGAATTGACTCTCCATCATAAGAGGAAGAAGATTAGGATGTGTACATGATGGAGGAATAATAATAAGGTCTTAAGTATTCCCCTCTTGCTTTCAATGAGGGTGTCTCTACCAAAATTGATGAACTCAGGGAAATAAACATGGGGACAAAAGAAGACCCATAACCAACTTTAATTAGTGAATTTGTTCCTTCTATAGAGATGGAATCATTCACCTCCTTCCTAAAAAATTATTAATATGCATTTGTATGAAACTAAAAATAAATTATAGGTCTCGATCCTAAGTTTTCCACCCACCACCCGTGCTTTCCTAAAGACCATCCTGGTAACATGTAGGCCTCCTGAAGGACTCAACCGACAAATGATTCCAATACAGAGGATGATGATGAAAAACAATTTAGAAATGAATTTATTAAATAATTTCAATATCTAATAAGGACATCCAACATTTTCCATATCAAAAATTAGAATAGACAGATCACAGTTTTCATTGACAATAGGGACCTTAATCGGTACTATCTGAAATAGGATTTTCCCGTACCAACCCTAGAATGGATGATTTACGTGACTGGTAGATATGAGGATATCTCTTTCATGGAAGTATTTTATGCATATTACCAAATACAAATGACCTAGGTATGTGAGGATTACACAACATTTAATTCCACACATGGAATATTCTGTTCAAAGTGATTCTCCTTGGTTTGAAAAATGTCATCTCCACATATCAGTGTGTTATGAATCTCATTTTGAAGCCTTCTTGGGAATATTTGTCAGATGTTGAGTAGATGACATAGTGGTTAAATAACGAAAATTTAAAAACCACCTAACAGATGTTGATACCATATTTAGTAAACTATAGTTACAATTTCTAAATACAAACCCCCTGAAATGTGAATTCAGTGTTACCTCAGGAAAATTCCTCAGCTTCATCGTACATCACCATGGCATCAATGTCGACCCTAAAAATAAATATTTCATTATTGGAATGTCACCACCTTGAAACCTCAATAAGTTGAAAAGTATCTATGTACATTAGAGTAAATTTTTTTCTTCATTTCAAACCCCATAGGAAAATATTTTCCCTTTACCAAGATAGTGAAAAATACAGTTTCATATTAGTGAACTGTTTTTTTATTGAATAAGTTGACAATATAAAGAAATATCACTTGATACAACCAGTTCTAATGCCAACTTTTGATGAAAGACCACATATTCTATATGTGACCTCCCTTGAATGGTCATTGGGTGTCTTCCTCACACATAATAATTATGTATTCAATGAGAATAGTTATTATTATCTTCTCTAAACTATCATTGATGATGATAATCATTATTAAAAAATCAAGAAGAGTAAACAAGCTTTAATATTTGTGGTCCATATGTTTTGGAAATATATATATCACCATATGGTCCATCTGGTCTCCCAAATAAATCCTCATAAGTATATCCTTCTCCCTTCGATGTTAACTAGATTCCTTTCATGATGGAAAGTCATCCTATAATAGTTTGACCTGTGGTTCGTGCTCGAGAAATCCATCAATGATTTTTGGGTAGAGAACCCCTTGAAATAAATGACTCCATTAGATGCTAACCTTCTCGAGGATATCGTATTATCTGTAAAGAGGTTTCCTAGACAAATAAATGTAATTTGATACAACCTATATAAGTAAGATAGAAAAGTGGAAGGATTATATCAAGATCAACAAAGACGGGATGAGGGTTATACTCATTTCTATAGAAAAGGATATATTTCCTTGCTGCTTACTACTGTCAGAGGGGTGCACAAATAATGAAGTAGAGTAATAGGCCCTCATCACAGGTCAGCAATTGGAACATTAGGCACTGGTTGAGAACTTGAAAGTAAGAGGTGATTTGTAACTCAACATCCAAAAATTCAATGGTAATTATGACATTACGTAAGAGGTATTGTTTCCATTGATAAATCATATCTGATATATATTGGAATTAATTCCATATGAACCGACATTGAAATATGTTCCCTAGTCACAAGACTCACAAGACAACGCATTGGAAAATGCAGCCACAACCCTGGATGACCCAGATCAGGATGAAACCGTCATTAGCCTCACCCATTGATGGATGTTTTTTCATT
This sequence comes from Viscum album, assembly GCA_963277665.1. Classification (NCBI taxonomy): domain Eukaryota; kingdom Viridiplantae; phylum Streptophyta; class Magnoliopsida; order Santalales; family Viscaceae; genus Viscum; species Viscum album. The sequence continues at coordinate 1,036,784,210 of OY728123.1, read as the reverse complement.
CGTTCAGACCAACATGAATGAAATCTACGAGAACATCCATGTACCTATGTCTTATGGTCATACCACTGGCTGGATGACTCCCATTGTAAGTTACCTCTATAGGGTAGAACTACAACCAGACTAGGATATAATAGAACATATTTGGCGGTGGGCAGTCATATTTTTCATATAAGACGGTGCAAAAAAATTAAAGGTTCTCAATAGGAGAGGCATTGATGGAGTCTATATCAGGTGCATTGATAGAGAGGAGACTGCTACTATCATGAAGGAAGTGCATGCTAGATCATGTGGGTAAAATCAGTAAACATCTAATATCTCTCATCAAATTCAAATTCTATGGTACTATTGGACCACCATGATATAGTATTGCACCACATTAAACAAGAGATTGCATTACTACCATGTACCTGAAAATTTCATCCCCCAACCCCCATAGTCACTTCACACAACTAAGTACTCCAGCCCATTTTTCATATGGGGAATGAACGCCATGTGACTATATCCTCCTTCCATATCCAAATAGTAGATGATTATTCTCACATCTTCCAACTTCTTTTCAAAAAGCGTTGAAGATGTACCCCTTAATGATTTCGGGGTTATAAGCATTTTTAGTTTTCCTAAATCCTTTATCATTACCATATTTGGTGTCACTCATAAAATACTCACAGAAAATTTCCCAAATTTCTACTCTTCTATGTTGGAAATGTTATAATAGGAGTATGGTATTGAAACGAGCAACTCGTCACAGTACCATGTAGCAGCCAACAGATAAATAAAGGATTTCAACATTTCCCAATATAATATACTATAGAAAATGGTAGAAAAATATAATTAATCATGGCCAGACAAGTTCCAAAAATCTCTATGGTCTTATAAAACCATGAATTTCATCCACACCTAGGCTACCCCATACTAATTAGTATAGAGGAAAAAGGCAATTCTTCCCTTTAAAGTACAATTATCATTACTTAGTTTCATCTTCTACGATCAGCTAACCACGGATTAGGAACCCAAAAAATTGTTCGATCATTTAGAGTAGTTGAATGATAAAATTGTACATACCTTGTACCATTTGGGAGACTATAAGAACCAAATCTCATGATCCTTCAACAAAATGTTTTTCCTCCAGTAATTCCTTGAAGGATAATTGGTGTTTCTCCTTAGAACTCCGATGATACTGGGGATTAATCCCCCAAAACTGTATCCAAAATGGGAAGGAATGTATGTCATACAAAAGGCCTACATCAAATGGAGCATACACCTTGATTTTAATGGATAGAAATCTCACTAAATCTCCTACCAATGAAAGGTTAATGAAGAAATATTTAAAGTATCCAAAGACAAATTCTCCAAGTTTCATGATGTGAAACTAAGTTAAAAAACATCCTGATCACATGATATTAAACAACATGAAAAAGTCATCCATGCTGAAAGATTCTAAACTTCCTAGTATCTACTTCCTTATAATAATACATTAAACTGCAAGAGAGGCATTTTTTCTAAATGGAATTCCATCACTTATGAGTCAAATTCGTGCGAGGAAAGGATAACCCCCACCCCTTGATGCATGATTATGATCAGCCCAATGTGGGAACTTCATTCAGAACAATTTTTGGAAATATTCATGCTCTCACATGATGTGTAGTAATGGCAGGATCCTACATCATTGTTCATCCACCATAAAAAAATATATAGAAAAGAAATGGAGGTAAAGGAACCAAAAAAATTCCCCCTCCCTGTGCACACGTTGAACCAGTACAGGGTTCATATTAATTTTGAAGAAGTATGTGTGGTTTGATTCTCATCCTAATAGGATACATAAGGATTACCAAACATACACATTAAGTACCAACCATAATATGATCACAATTAATGTCATTTTGTTTTCATCCTTGCCACAATATGTTAACCATCATGGAATCTTCTAGAACTACATGCGTCTTGATTCTCAATCTTCAATGAGATATGTAGTGATGCCAGGATACTACAACCTGGCCCAGCCACCAATTTCAGACAAATATTCCATCCCTCCTATAGCATAGGCCTGACCGGTATGAGGAACATATTTTCTAGGACTTTCTGTTGACGATTCTCATTCATCAGTGGGATATGTAGTGATCCCTTGACACTAGATCATTATCAAGCCTTCACATGACCTGAAATCCTTCGGTTATATCATTTGTTACCACTAAACCATAATGTAAATCCTTTTTTCTCATTGTCTCTTCCACCATGTATTACTCATGTGTGTTTAGGAATGACGGTAAGGGTTTCCCTAAGAAGGAAAAGAATAAAAGAATTTGACAAGCACATCACCCTAAAAGATGTTATGGAAATTCCACAGCCCTATGCACGAGCATGATGGTTATAGGAAACCTCTTTCTGAACAACACAGGGATTGATTCCTTCCTGAGCAGAATATGTCGTGATGCTCGGATCCTCTGTCTCGGTCATCTGAAATTCAATATTCCCCTCCTCCATGTGTATGGTCAAGAACTACAAAGGGAGGATATTTATAGAACTAATTATGGGATGATTCATTCAAAAGTAGGATACAAAATGACACATAGACCCTATATAGTGGTCTAGCCATCAGTTAAATAAGTATTCCGTTTTTCCATGCGTATAGACCAGATCTATGCTGGAAAATTATTCTAGAACGACTCGTGGATTGATTCATATCTATGCATGATATGTAGTGATGCACAAATACCCAATCCTTATTCTTCCACCATTCAAATTTCCCCTTTTCCCCACGTATTGGTTAGATTTTTGCAGGGGAACCTAGGATAAGTCCAACTTCCTTACATTGAACTACAAGGTACCTCAAGAGCTACGAGTGGTTTGATTCACTGCGTGATAAGATACTCGGTGATACCTAAACCAGAAATCCTGGGTCTATCCATGCAGAATAAAAAGGATCATTCCCCCAATTGTAGGAAGTTACAAATCTGGATTTATGTAATGAAAAAGTTTCAAATGATCATGCCTCCCTACATATGAGTTGGACCTATTTATAGGTTCTGATATTTCACATCTAATCATAGATTGGATATTTCTTACATACTGAGATACATCATTTCCATTCATCGAACTTCATGCCCTATAAAATACGGGTACCTTGATCTTCCACATCCATCAGAAATGGAAAAATAGTGTCATGTGCACACCTTTTCTTAATAATGAACATCATCCCCCGATGGATCCACATATGTTGCTCACAAATAGTACTATCAGACATAGAAAAATTAATACTTAAGAGATTCCTTTCCATCTTCATTACACTCAGGAAATCCAATTCTTGATTGCATTTATCCTGATCTGAGGGCCTTTGAGATGATGGATTACACATTCTACTATTGTCCATGTCTAGGGTAATGTCAGAATATACAACCCCGATCAACTCATAATTATTCATGTTGTTTTTTAGAATTTTTCCCTACAACATGACATCACACAATGTCACCAACGCCATTACCAAATGATGTTAAATTGTAAGAATTAAAGTTTCATGCCTACATGACATTAAACTAAAAAAAAGGATCGTGTAATCAACTAAGATAACAATAACCTCGGCATCAGTTACATATCATTCTGTGTATTATGAACTATGTTGGTCTAGAATCATGTCTCTACAGGATACGTAGTGATGCGTAGATCTATATCTTGGACTAGCTGCATCATAAAATTTCAATCTCCTCCATCTATATGGGTTAGACCTATATAGGAAATTATTATTGAGAACTCTATGTGGCTCGATAATCCTTCCACTGGAAATGTAGCGATACATGAACATTCTGACTCAGACTTATCCAAAAAATGCATTGAAATTTCCCCTTCTCTGGGCACTAACTAAATAAAACTCGAGAGATCCCATTCATTACCTATATATATTACAATATCATGGGTAATAAAAATTACTTTTATTTACATCAGCATTACATTATTTACACCCCACGTGATCATAAATACAACAAAAATTTCCCTTGTGGTAAGACATTAAACTGCACAACGTCACCATGAGCACAAAATGCTCCATTCTATTGATCATTTCATTCTTAGGTGGGGACTTGAAATCATTTTCATCCCTTGTTTCCCACACTGAACATAGTTCACATGTGATTAGGGACCTCATTTTGGAATTCATCATATCATCATGGATAAACAATCTAGGATCTTATCCTAGTAGCACAACCTTAAAAAGAAAGTCATGAAAATTCCACTTCTCCTATATATAGATCAGACCTATATAGGGTTTCTAATCACTAGATTTATATGGGTCATCAAACATAGGTCCAATCCTAATGAAAGAATCCAAATTCCCCACCCAGTGTACATGCCAAACCTATGTAGAGGAAATCCAAATTTTTTGAGTTAGTCACGGTCTGAATGTTTCTAATATATCCCTACACACTCCTACCATTCATCAATATCCTTTCTTAGAGTGATATTTGAACCTAATATTCCTCCACAAAAATCTTAAATGGATGTACAATGTCATATGAACACCTTTTCCTTACATATAATCGTAATACCTTGACGGATCTGCATACATTCCCAAAAAAACATCCTGTCATCCAAAGGCACATTCGACCTTAGGAGAGTCCATTAATACCTTTATATTCCTAATGGATTCCATGCCCCATGTAATTTTTCCTAATCCAAGAATCCTTGGAATCATGGTTTAAACATTCATTACTTCACACGTTGTGGACATGTAAGAACACCCTAACCTTATTTACCTTGAGTTACTCCAGGTTTCTATATTAATGATGAAATCACAAGACATTTAAATTGTACAATGCACAATACTCAGTATTGTCCCGTGGGACATGTTGTATCGAAGGGTATATACACTCATGTTCTTGCTCACAAAATAAATCCACATATAATATTTTACAATATTCCCTGCTTCAGTGGTGAATATGTATCAAAAATCAATGATTCCCCATCCATATGGGTGAATCAGATCAACATACGGATTACCATGGAAATAGCAATGTATGGACTGATTCATGCCTTTTCAGGATACAAAGTGACATCCAAATCCCATATTTTGGGTCCATCCATGTATTTTTTTCCCATCCCAGACTGTAGAAGAGCCATAACTAAATGAATAAACAAACAATGTTGATAAGAAAAAAATACATCCACTTATTTCTAGTATTTCAACAGATGTTCAATCAGAAATTACTCTATTCATGTTTAGGCACACCACCATTCACATGGAATAATATGTGACTAGAAAGGTCAGAATCCATATAATCCTCCATGGATTTCAGAAAATGGATGGTCATTGTCCAACTGACTGCTTTTCTTGACTTTGCACATAATGCATAGGATTCCCCATATGTTTCTCAAAAATTGCCTCTTAACCAAAAGAATGATTTTTCATTAGATGATTCTTTTCCTACTATCATACTCTCCTATAACATTTATGTCCCACCTCAATCACTATGTTTGAAAACCTCATGTATTTAATTTTAAATATTTCCTATTTCATGTACCTAAAAAAGAAGAACATTTCTTGTCAAACAATTGAATCACATTACTCTTAATTTACTAGAGAAAAATGGTTTTTTAAAGTGAGTCTCTAATGTCCCAGTTGTATGATATTAAAATACACCATGCATCAACCCACCCATACGAATGATAAATTCTATAAGGCCCCAGCCTTAAAAAAATACATAATGTTGAATTAAATAAATAATTTACCTTAATGATCTTTTCAGGTTTAGGGTTTTATAGAATTAGGCCATCAATATTACACAACCTCTCAAAAATTAAAAAGTAGAAAATTCTAATTAGTTTCCATTTTTTTCATAAAATAAAAACTCTTTAAATAAATAGTCATGTCTTATTACATGTTTTAGACAGAATGATGTTTCCTGGATCCCATTCTTGACCATATTCATCTTTAAGTCATGTGAAAAACATTTCAAAACATGGGATGAGAATAAAAAGCTCAGTAAGTTAAAGAAAATAAAGAAAGAAAAAATTATTCCATCATAAATTATGATATTTAAAATACCTCATGAAATCAAAATATTTAGGAATAGCACATAGAAAACATAAATCTTAATGGTAATTTATTGCATCCATAACATTCTCACGGTGTATCTTTCACAGATACATAGGTAGTTACATTTGGAATACTCATCACTATATATTACCTAAATCTCATTGAAGAAACATTAACGTTCACCTCTGTCTGGTTACCCAATGAATTGGAGATCTATCTCAGGTTTACCAGCCCTAGGTTTTAAACAGAACCACCCCTATATGTAAAACATTCCCATGAACTGTAACATATTCATAACACATAAAATAAACATAAAGGAATGATTACATTTCCACATTTCATTCACATTATATCCTTTTAATATATTGAAATAGTCAATCTATTATCAAAACCTTTTTCAATACCAAAATACATAAAAAAGATTATATGGTATTTATTTCCCTTTTAAAAACATTACGTTTGTTAAGAAATCCAAATATCCAATAATACTCGCAATGGAAAAAAGGCCATTGTCACCACATACATTAAAAAGAAACTATTACGTTTTTTACTTGGTAAAACACATCATAGAAAAAATATTACATTTCAATGAAATTAAAATTAAAAGGGTTTTATACATCATATAAAATAAAGTCGTTTAGAAATAAAAATATGCCTCAATGAAAGCAGATTGAGACGAAGTCCCTTACCTTGTGTCCGACTTGACTCATTAATAATTTAATTTATTAAATAATAAACTAAAGATAATTTATGCTTTCTTAAGAAACTTTTATCATGTTTATTATTCCATTTATGTAACTTATAAACATGTTTTAAACACTGTATATTCATTAATGTTAATAACTGTCGTTTTGTCGATATTTTGTACTGGAGATGAGCTTCTTATAATTACAAGTTGTACATGTGATAAAAATTACACTATCTCCAAAAACTATATTCATGATTTAGATATCATATATATTATATATATCTATTAAATATATGTATTTATAAGAGTACATGACATTTGGAGATAAGAAATGAAATGCACCATTCAGGGGGATAGTAAGTCGCACGTACGCATGATTGCTAATTCCATTTCTATTTCATATTTAATGGATTGAAAAAATAATGATAAATAAGTATATTATAATTCTATTATAATATCATATATAATTTCAGTAACTCCATCCTTTATATGTTCGATGTATTGCATGAATGGGTCATATAACTTTGATGGGATGGTAGTCCGCAATTCCTCAAATGAAATTATCATATTTTCCCATTATGGAAACCATAAAGGTATGATGTAAATGAAAAATACAGAAGAATAGAGGAAATATAAAAATATATATAATATGTCACATATTAATACAATTCCATCATAATGACCACCATGAGAGGCTGTATGAGATAACTGAACAATTATCGTTTCGTGAGGCAGTAGTTCGTCGTCCACAGAAACAATATGTTTGTATCCATTACATGTTTGTGTGTGGATGTGTAGTCAAAATATTTATCATAACAAAATCATATAATTTTTAAGATACTGTTTTTTTAAATGAAAAAATAAAAAGATTTTAGGAGGATGGAGAAGTAAAACAAAAGAAAATATCTTAAGAGAAAAAATTAACATTAAATCAAGAAACTCCCTTGGTTTTGAAATAAAAGGGTTTCTTAAAGTGCCTTATGAAAAAGGTATGGATTTTAGGTAGAATAGAGTGAAGTTTGGAGCTTATTTGGGTAGATATTAGATGAGCCAAGGGGACTGAGAGGAGTGAGTAAGGGTTAGAGATGATTGCCTTTTATAAGAGTGAGGAGGGGCTCTTTTGGAATGTTTGAGAGTATTATTTTATTATAAAATTATTTTGTGTTTCAAAATATCCAAATCATATTTAATTTGAATATAAGGTGCATATAATTTGAAATGAAATCATCCAATAATAATTGGACATGTTTTGGATATTTTTTTAATCATTATCATTTTTATTTCACACTTTGTTATCTTATTTATCCTTTACCATTTCCTCATCTATATTCATACTATATGGTTCCTATAACTACAATAAATTAAAAATAGACCCAAAATTTATCCTTAATGAAAATTTTAATATTATTTATTTTATTTAGAAGGACCATAGATTTTTATGACTATTATATCATTTAATAAAATATTAATTGTTTTAAAAACTCATTCAAGTCAATATATAAACTATTCATATGAAAACAATTTAAAAAATCAATAAAAATTATTATTTCGGAAAACATTCATTAATGATAATATAAAAAAGTCATTATTATCCCTATAGTTCATGGATGCCATAAAAAGTTTTAAATTTAATAAATATTAATATTTATAATCTCATTTATTTAAAACATTCACTAATGAGGTAATCATTACATCATCATTGTTTAATAAATAATTTTCTTTATATAACGTATAAAAATTATAAATACAATACCATGATGTAGTAAATATTTTTATATTTCAAATTAATATTTATATTCTATGATATCACTTATATAACCACATATAAAATAGTTTTACTAAAATATATATGTTTCTGTTATTTATGTCCTTACATTAAATTAATTAATAAAAATTGTCATTATAACTACCAAATGGCTCCATGGGATCCCAAAATCGACCCAAGGATGCCCTGGGTCGAGAACATCTCATCTAATAGTGTTAGGAAAAGTGTAAGGGTAATTTAATATTTTTATTATATTATTTTTTACACTTATTTACCAGATTTACCCTTTAACCATGGTAAATAAAATATTTACTAATGTAAATATTCATAATATCTAATAATAAAATTTAAATATTTACAAAATTTGGAACTCCTGATTCCAAATATGGAATCAATTTTTCCAAATTCAAAACACAGAAGTGGCTAAAAACAATTTAAAATTAATATCTATTTTTTTCAGAATAAAAAAAATGTTTTTTTAAGAAATAATAACTATCAAACGATTGACACATGTTTATGACCAATTTCAAGGTGAAATTATTTCCACTGACCAATATTGGATTAATTAAAAAAACATAATCTAATTACACATTTAAAATAATAAAAAAATATAATATATTCATATAAATATTTTAGATTAAAAGCTAGTTTTGAATAAAAATTCAGTATTTTGCACTATTCATTAAAAAATGTTCATTATTAGAAAAATTACTAAATTTCATCCAAAGTAAATTTTGATGTCCCAATTCAAAAGAAGAATTTGATTTTTCTAATAGATTATATAAAAGAGAAAATAACTATATTTAAAAAGGGTTCGCCATCAAAAGGCAGTAAATCTACATTTTAAAGATTATTATACAGTGTTCTTAAAATTGGTTTCATTCACATTTTAAGACTCTATCATTTACTAGATTAATGTAAAAAATAATTAACAAACATGTTTAATAATAATGTAGTTATTTATGTTTATTCTCAACCAATACAATGACTATGTGTTAACTACCATTGTAAATAATAATATTATATTATTATTTTTCTGAATAGCTCAATGTTGAATGCAACATAGGATTTCGAAGAAACCTATTGTTTCATATCGAGTATTCTATGTAATATAGAATCCCCATTAATGTAAAATTAATATTTAATATATAAATATTAATAAATATTTAAATATCATATCCTTTATTTACCTGGGAGGTTACATCCTTCCTCCCTTTTGAAAGTTATGTCCTCACAATTTTATTTATTATCAAATAAATGGGGGTAATTATACATCATAGAATTTTCAGATTCCCATGTTGCCTCTTCAACCATTATCTTTTTCCACAAGAAATTTACCTGATAGATAAACTTCTTCGGAAACACTTGTTCTCTTCGGTCAAGAATCTGGACTTGTTGTTACTCATATGAATTATTTTCCTTCCACTGAACTACCTCTAGACTCCAAACATGAGATGAATCTGGCATATACTTTCTCAACTGAAACACAAAAAACATTTTGTAACTAGGATAAAAATTGAGGTAAACCCACTCGGTACGCAACTGATCAAATTTTCTTAAGTATTTTATAAGGTCCAATGACCCTTGGACTCAAATTTCCGTACGTACCAAAACACATCACACCTTTCCATAGAGAAACATTGAGAAAGACAAGATAACCTCCCTCAAAATATAGATACTTCCTCCAGTTATTCGTATAACTTTTCATCACGATCTGAGCTGTTCTCATGTGCATCTAAATCAACTGAACATTTTCTGCCATCTCTTCTACCAATTCCGATCACATCAGTTTATTTTCACCTACTTCATCCCAAAAAGCTTGAATTCAACAACACTTTCTATATAATGCCTGAAATGGAGCCATATACATACTGGAATGAAAACTATTATAAGAGGAAAATTCAACCAAAGAATTATGTTGGTCCCAACATCCCTAGTAATTCAATGAGCAAGCACGTAGCATATCCTCCAATGTCAGAATTGTTCGTTTTGACATCCCATCTGATTGGGGATGAAATATTGAACTAAATTTTATTCAGTACCCAATGACTTCTGAAAACCTCTCAAAAATTTAGAAGTAATCCTAGGATCATGATTAAAAAAAATGTTGAGGATAACTCCATGAAACCTGAAAATATCTTTAACATATAGCCAAAAAAGGTTGATCTAGAGACAATGTATCTCGAATAGGAAGGAATCAAGCATATTTAGTCAATTGATCAACAATAACCCTGATTGAATTATTACCTTGAGAAGTAATTGGTAATGTCGTAATGATGTATGTGGAAATATTTTCTTGTTTCCACTCTGGCATTGGTAAAGGCTGAAGCATACCATTTGGTAACATCCACTCTTATTTAACCTGCTAACAGGTCTAACACTTCACAGTAAATCCATCAATATCCCATTTCATTCAATCCCACCACTAATACTCCAAAATATCAATGTACATCGTAGTACTGCCAGGATGACCTGAAAATGGAGAACTATGAGCTTTATAAAATAAATGTTTCTTCAACTATGAATCACGAGGAACATATAATCTCTTCCCAAACCTCAAAAAAGAATCATTAACAATGTTATAATCAGGTTACTTTCCCTTATAAACCAACTCTACCTTTTTCATCAATGCACCGAATTCCTTTTACCCATGCTTAATTCTATCTGATAGTGATTATTTCACTGACACCTGAAACAAAAGAGAGGAATTTCCTACACCAACAACTTCTATTCCAAAGTTGAACAAATCTTTATAAAAGGATCTTGTTCCTAATGTAACAGGGATAACACAACATTAATTTTTCTACTCAAAGCATCAGCCACTTTATTTCCCTTTCCTCGATGGTAATGAATTATGAAATCACAATCCTTGATTAATTCCAGCCATCTATTTTTTCTCATGTTCAATTATTTCTAGGTGAATATATACTTACAGCTTTTGTGGTCGGTATATATTTCCCATTTTACTAAAAAAACCTGATGCCTACAAATTTTTAATACCAAAATAGCAGTAGTTAATTAAAAATAAGGTGTAGGGTAATTTAAATCATGAGGTTTCGACTGATGTGAATCATTATCAATTAACTGATCATTATCCATTAGGACACAACCAAGTCCTTTCAATGAAGAATCATTTTAGATAACAAACTCGCCATTTCTAGATGGAAATACCAAAACTAGAGAATTTCCAAATCATATTTTCAATTCCTTAGTCAAATGAGCAATCACTACAACAAACTATTCAATTCTAATTCTAGCCATTTCATGACGCTGATTTAGAAGCTCATATTCTTCCTGATGTCATCCCATTATAGTTTCCCTGTTTCCTCTACGGAAAACCATTCTGAACATAGAAATATTGTCAGTGAAGCAACATGGTAATCTATAAATTATATTTCATTTTAATCATACCATATATGAATTTATTGATGTTAATTTAACAATATCCTAACTTCTAATGTTATATAAATCTGGCTCAAAAACCAAATATAAGGCCCTAGCCTTAAAACATTATGTAATCGTTAATTAAACGATTTATTCACATTAAGGATCTTTTCATGTTTAGAGTTTTATAGAATTAGGAAATAACAATTGCATTACATCTCAAAAATTACAAACTAGAAAATTCTACTCAGGTAACATATTTTTCCTAAAATAAACACTATTGAAAAAAGCACCATTTCTAGTTCCATGTATTAGACAACATGACTTTTCCTAGATCCCATTTTTGACCCTATTCATCTTTTAAGTCATGTGAAAAACATTTAAAAACAAGGGATGAGCATAAAAAGTTCAAAAAGGGTTATAAAATAAAGAAAGAAAACATTAGCCGATAAAAACATAAGCTTCTTAACATATCTCATGAAGTCATAATATTTATGAATAACCCATAGAAAACATAAATCTTAATGGTTACTTGTGGCATCCATAACATACTTACATTGTAGCTTTAATAGCTATGTAGGGAGTTACATTTGGAATACCCATAAAAATATATTCCATAAATCTGATAGGAGAAACATTATCATTTACCAATGTCACATTACCCAATTCATTGGAGAGCTATCTCAGGCTCATCTGCCCAAGGTTTATCAATTAACCATCCATATATGTAAACAATTATCAATAACCATAACATATTTAGAACACATAAAATAAAAATAAAGAAAAGATATCATTTCCTCATTTCAATCACAATATATTATTTCAAGATATTGAAATAATCAATCCATTCTCAAAAAAATTTTCAATACCTAAATATGTAAAAATAGTATATGGAATTTATTTTCCTTTTAAAAACATTTTGTCTTGTTAATGAATCCAAATATCAAATAATACTCATGGCGGCGGAAAGGTCATTGTCACCGCAAACGTTAAAAAGAAACATTCTTTTTTGTCATTTAGTTAAAAAATTCATAGAATAATGATTACCTTTGAATGAAATGAAATGTCATAGGTTTTATATACAGTATAAAATATAGTCATGTAGAATTCAAAATATGCCTCAATGGATGGATATTGAAACGAATTCCCCCGCCTTGTGTCTGACTAGACTTGTTTGTTCATTAATCTCCGGAATAATAATCTAAAGTTAATTTCTAATTTAATAAGAACATTTTTCAATTTTATTATTCATTTCATATCACTGATTAAAATGTTATAAAATTTATATAATCATTTATGTTAATAACGGTCATTTTTTCGATATTTGGTACTTGAGTAAAAAATGATCTTCATATAATTACATGTTATCCATGTGTCCAAAATTCCATCATCTCAAAAATTACATTCATGATTTAAATATAATATATATCTTATATATGCAGTGTATATATTTATTTATAATAGTACATAATATTTGGAGATAATAAATGAAATGCACCTTTCATGGAGACGGTAAGCTGTACGTACGTATAAACGCTACATTAATTTCTATTTCATATATAATGGAATGAAAACATGATGATAAATAGGTGTAATATAATTATAGTATAATATCATATATAATTTTATTAACTCCATCCTTTATGCATTACACATATGGCATGAACAAGTAATATCACTTTGAGGGGGCGGTTCTCTGCACTTCCTCAGATGAAATTATCGTATTTACCGATTATGGAAACCATAACGGTATGATATAAATGAAAAATACTAAATCATAGAGACAATTTAAATATAATATATATCACATATAAATATAGTTCCATCATAATGGCCACCGTGATAGGTGGTATGAAATAATTGATCAATCGTCATTTCGTGAGGTTGTAGTTTGCCGTCAACAAAAATAGTATCTTTGTATCCATTGGATGGATGTTTATGGATTTGTAGTTCGATTACTTCTCATAAGAACATCCTAGTATTTTTAATATACTTATTATTTAATAAAATAATTTAATAAAAATACTTTAGGTGGTTGTTGATGTAAAATAAAAGAAATTAACTTAAGAGAAGACGTTACATTTAAATCGGGTAACACCATTCGGTTTGAACCAAATGAGTTTCCTGAAGTGCCTTGTGACTAAATTAATTCTTCTAAGTGGAAGATAGTTATTTTGGGAGCTTATTTGGGAATAGGTCGGATGAGACAATGGGATTTAGAGGTGTCTGTAAGGGTTAGAGGGGATTGCCTTTTATAAGTGGGAGGGGAGGCTCTTTAGGAATGTTTGAACGTATTATTTTATTATAAAATTATTTTCTATTTCAAAAAGTCCAAAACATTGTTAATTGGATTATAAGGTTTATATAAGTGAAAATAAAATCATCCAATAATAATTGGACAGGTTTTGGGTATTTTTTAATCCTTATCTTTTTTATTTAACCCTTTGTTTTCTTATTTTACTTTTACCATGTCCTCTTATATATTAAAAATATATGGTTAATATATTTACTATAAAATTCATAGATACCAAAAATGTACCCTTAATAACATTGTTAATATTATATATGTGATTTTTCCGAATCATATATTTTTAGGACAATTTAATCATTTGATAAAATATTAAATGTTTTAAAAACTCATTTATGACAATTTATAAATAATTCAAATAAAGAATTTTTAAAAAATCTATAAAAACTTAATTATTTCCAAAAAAATTCATTAATTCAATGATAACAGGTCATTGTTATCCCTAAAACTCTGGGATATCATCAAAAGTTTCAAAATACAATTATTTTAAAATTTATAATATAATTTATTTAAAACATTCCTTAATTAGGTAATCATTACATCATCATTGTGTCATAAATAATTTTATTTTTATGTATAAAATTTATAAATAAAATACCATAATGTTGGAAATACTTTTATCTTTCAAATTAATATTTAGAGTCAAATATATCACTTATATAACGTCATATATCAATGGTTTTAAAAAATATTTTTTTATGTTATTTTTGTCTTTACATTAATTTAATTAATATAAAGTGTCATTATCACTCCCAAGTGGCTCCATGGGGTTCCAAAATAGACCCAAGAATTCACATGGTCGGAAAAATCTCATCCCATTGATTTAGGACAAGTTTAACAGTAATTTAATATTATTATAATATTACTTTTTACTCTTATTTTGCAGATTTACCCTTAAACTAGGGTAAATAAAATATTTACTGAAGTAAATATTCATAAGGTCTAAAAAAGGGTAAATATTTACAAAATTTTGAAATCCTGATTCCAATTATTGAATCCATTTTTTCAAATTCAAAATATTGGTGTTGCAGAAATTAATTTATAATTAATTCCCGTTGCCAAAACAAAAAGCTTGTTTTTAAGAAATAATAATTATCCAATGATTGACAATTGTTTATGTTAAATTTCAGTGTGAAATTACTTCCAATGACCAAAATTGGAATAATTATTTAAAAAAAGATATAATTAAACATTTAAAGTAATTAAAAATATAATCTATCAATATAAATAAATTAGATTAAATTCCAGTTTTGGATTAAAATGCAGCATTTTGTACATTTCCTTAAAAGATAAACTTTAATAGAAAAAAAAATTCATCCAAAGAAAATTTTCATGTCCTGAATCAAAAGAATAATTTTATTTTGACAAATATAATATATAATAGTTACAAAATCTAGATTTAAAAATGATTCAACATGAAAAGGTGGTAAATCGACATTTTAAAGAATATAGGACTATTTGTGCTTAAAATATGACTCATTCACATTTTAAGCCTCTAATTTTTATTTAATAAATGTCAAATATTTAACAAAAATGTGTAATCATATTTTAGTTAGATATGTTTATTTTCTCCAATACAACATCTATTAATTAACTAAAAATTTAAATATGAATATTATATTAATATTATTTTAATATAACTCATTTTTGTGTGAAATATAAGATTTCAAAGAAACCTATTGTTGTGTATCAGGTACGCTATCTAACATAGCATTCCCTTTAATTTAAAATTAATATTTTGTTAATTTTTTAAATAAATATTAAAATATCATATCCTTTACTTACCCGGGATGCTACAAATTCATTTGGGAGCAATTTCTCATCCAAATACAATATTGATTCCCCTATCACTTTCCTACATCAATCCCTAATCAAGCCACCCACTGATGTTCACAATAGCGAAACAAATCCAAAATTCCTATAAAAGTATAATGGCCATAAAAATGGATGGCAAGTGTTCTACAGACACATTTTAATGAATATGAACATAATTCCCTAATGGCTCGACATATGTTGGCTACAAAAAAATGTCTCGTCTACCAATGACAAAATTCATCCATAAGAGATTCATTTCATACTATGTATTCCAAAATGGCTCCCATGCCTCATATATATCAAAAAATTACAATGTTATAGTTAATAAAAATATACCATTCATATATTTATGTTATTAGGACACCCTCAGTTAATGAATCCCAAATTTGGGCTCCTTCCCCATCAATATTGGTTAAAGATGTCATACCTAAAACATTGTTGATGATAAGTTCAGATGGAATGAAAATAAAAGGACTATTAAAATAACATGAAACTCTCCAAGATGAAAACCCAAAAATGGAACCTTTGATAAATGTTTATTTCCATCTCACTAAACCTATACTACATGTACTTTAGGTAAAGATATTGAGTAATCAAATAAATAGAAAAACAAATGCCATGTTTTTTAGGTCGAAAACCCACAAATAGGTTGCCAAATAAAAAGTCAATTTACACCCTCTACGCCCATGAGAAATAAGTATTAGGCCAAATTTAGGGTACGAATGGAAAATGAATAATTATTTTGGGGTTTTCCATGTACTGCTATCAATAGAAAAACTACGCTCGGTATGACCCTCAGCTCGGGAAAAAAATAGAGCATGATTTGATTTCTTTAATTATGTTTTCCTGGAACATTATTAAAGTCAATATCCATTTGAATATGTTATTAATGATATGATATAATGATTATGTGAGAGAATATTGTGAGAGGGACACCAGAAAATATGGTATTTTAATTTCATTAATAGAAACCGGAATAGGGAGGTCAACCACAATCTACAGTCTCCCCATCATCAAAATAAGGATGAAACAATGTAATTCTATAGATTACAATAAAGAATGAATTTCTTTTTCCAATAGGTCAATGAATGCATGGCATGGGCTGTCAAGGGACTGTTCCAAAACAATTTGATGTTGGGATTTATCTTCCACCACTAGACATACTCATTTCATAATAGAATATAGATAATTTCCTTTACGTTTGATGGCCTCATAATTTAAGCTTGACAATACTAGTTACACATTCTTTATTTCCACATGAGCTTTTCATTCCTGTATCTCTTCCTTATGTGTGATCACATGGTCTTGTGAATTTACATCCGTATCCTACAGATGATGAAACTCATTAGTAATATTCTTTATGGTATTAACATTATTTGGGGAGGTGTTGAACTGAGCAAGGCTTCCTTCATGAGCAGTTAAATCCTCTCAGGATATAACAATATTGTACACAAGGAGATTCGTGTGCCTATAATCGAAACATCCAGATCCCAATTAATAAAATAGTTTTATAAGGTTATCTTCCCCCTCAGAGAAATATGTAATGGTAGTTTCTATGGAAAGAGGAAAAATTTGTTGTCATGCCCATTTTCGCAAATCCTAATGCCTCTTAATGGCACTAACCCATTGATTCTTCTTAACTATAATGGGTGTATAGCCAGGAATTTCCATAAGGGAACACTGAAGTGCCCTGAGTTAAGTCACCCAATCAGGGGTAGATTCCTACCCAATAGATGGTTCATCTCTTAGATAAATTCATGGTCAAATGATTATAGTTTCATGAATTCCTATGGATGTCTTAATTAATTCATCATTTGTACGAATGCAAGTTCTGACCACCAATGATGTGGGATCTCAGAAGCTCTCCATAGGTATACTCTATGCAGATGAATCCCATTAAAAATTTATGCCACGATGAGTGAAATACCTTATTACATAAGGAATGGAGGGAGAGGGTGAAAGAGGGACAACATGGAAAGGATTATCAGTAGTCAATGGATTCTCAACTCGTCAAACTGGTGTTGGAAATACACCATTTGGGTAGTAGGACCACAATCATTTGGCATTTTCTAGTGACAAGGATGTTAGGACCAATACAAGAGGAATGGTGAGATCTATACTCAAATACTCTTGCATCATCATCATACTCAATTGGAGTAGGATTATAATGTTAGATTCCCACCTAACCAATGTAGCAGGGAGAGACATGACATGCTAAAGGTACAAGATCTACCTGGGGAACCAATAAGGGATGGAATGCTCATAAATAACCATCATGTCTTTGTGAGAGGTAATTAATTTATCCCGATGCATGATGATAGAAGAAAATTCCTCATGGGATTGCCTCCCATCATCCATCATTTGTTTTGTGGGGAGCAACATAGGATGTAAAAGAGAAGTGAGTGGAATAAGATTGCAAATAAATTGTGATGTTAACAAAAAAAAATTCCCCAAAAGGAAAAATTGTCAAGAAATGTCATGAAAATGTCAGAGTGAGGAACCATGGAAGTATGCTAATATTCATAATAGGGTAAACTCTCTACTATTCAGCCCTACAATAATTTAAATGACCCGCTTAGTTGATTCAAGGGAATTCCTTACTGTATTTGGCCTAACAGTTTGTAGATACAGGAAAGGGTGGGGATGAATATGCTAATAGGTCATCCTTTAAAAAAAGGTAACTTCTATTATCAATGTTCAAACAATGAAATTGGTGTAAACATTGTGGTATGGGAAGAACCATCTACATTGGAAAATGAAAAGGAAACCTTTCAAACTAATCTCAGTGATACTTCTTGATGGACCTCATAACCCCCAGTGGTATTCCAACATACCCTAACGGTATAACAGTAAGTGCTAAGAATTAGCCATTAATACTAGTTTGGATGAGTTTTCTTTTTGATAACTCTCATTCATTTCACGTTTTCCTGTAAGAATTTCCATGTCCAATCCCTAAACAGAATAATTCAGTTGGTAAGAAGAGGCTGACCAAGTAGCTTCTACGCCATGAATATTAATTCCCCTTATAATTGGGATACCTATTCAATATTCCTATACGTGTCGAGTAGTGGTAAAAACTCACCGTATATGTTGTTGTATATTGGATGTCCCCCAATCTTGTAGACATTCCAAAGACTGATTCCCACTTCTCTATGGGATATGTGAAATGTATTGGTTCCCAAACACCAGCAGCTAACCATATTAGGTAGTATCTATCTTGATGAAAAGATTTAAAAATGGTATACCCACACCACTTGGTATAAATTGACAGCTTCTAGTGGCACAGATGCATCTATGTAATTTTGATGACATGAGAATGCCTATAACTGGTCATTAAAAATGCACCCTCATGATCGGGGATCCCTTCTAGAGCTCCATCCTCTTTTGGGGACACCTTGATACAGGTTCATAATATATGGATAATTTTGGATGACAGACACCAAAGATGTAATATTGGGGTGTTGTCTTCTCTGAGTCCACATTGATCCATTCAAGAAGAACATGTCCTCTAGACAAGGAATTGTCATGATCTCTCATGTAGATGAGTTTTATTCTCTTTCATGCCCTAAGATGTCTCAAAATATATTATGTGGATACACTAATCGAATCGTGGAATAAGAGAATCATCCTGGAGTTCAAAATTATAAGTGGAAGAAGACTGGAAAGTGGGTAGGCTAATTCCTAAGGTGAAAGGAGATGTTATAGAATACAAATTTGTGGTATGATGCAATAATGAAGGTTCTCATTGACATTTTCAACAATGGGTTCCTTTTTTCTAATTGATTCCATAAAAATTGGGGGAGATACATTTCAGTCTGCCTGAGAAAACCTAATAATTTGTTAGTACAATAAAAAATGATGGAAAAAGACAAAAAATGGAAAGGGACAAACGAATTCCATGAAATACAAGACACTATGTACAAATCCCCAGGGATGGTTCGTAGACAGCATTACCTTCCAATTGATAGTTTGTGGAATACATCGCATATCACTGTCCAACAAAGCATTGGTCAGCATGTTAGGTCTGATCATCGAATGGGTGAGTCGGGTATCACTCTTTACCATGTGGATGTTCATTTTTTAGAGTTCTAATATTTTAAAATTTGAATTGGAAATTTAGATATTTCTTTACTAATTTCATGTTCAGTTTGAAGGACATGCGAGCTGCATATCATCTTACTATACTGAAATTTGAACTTCTGTTTTATATTTAAACAATTCAGTTTTTGGATTAAAAGGATTTCTCATGGCTAAGGAAGGGATGAAGAGTTCTCAAATCGCAGAGACAAAATCAAAATTCACAGACTAAAGATTTCACAAAGAAGGTGGTATGTGGAACAAAGCAGAGTTGAGAGAACCTTGCAAAGTGATTTTCTTCGAGAAACCTATGAAAAGAAAAATGTCATGGGAACCCTATATATAGATATAGTCACCCATATGGGTCCCCCTTTCTATCGCAATACATTTTAGTTCAGGACCTCATTCTATGTCCGAATAACTTCATCTTTATTCCAATCAAACTCCATTCGGATGGGTGGGGGGGGGGAATTTATGGGGTCCTGAAAACATTGCAAAGGGAAGGTAAACACTTCCACAATTTTGATATAGAAAATATATGAATATCTGACCAAAAAATTTAGAATAAATGTGATGAAATAAAATTAGGAAAATGACCTATAGTAGTCCCCATATTCATTACATGGAAGGATCTATAGAAGGCACAAACGATAAACCAATAGTACATGGATATACTATGAAACACTGGCCCATGAGGCATTGGTTAGAAAAAAATACATTCACATAGAATTTACGGCCGTGTACCAGCCTCCCATGAACTGAGTTGTTGTTTAAAACATTATGGAGTGGTATGACTGACATAATGTTCCTGTGATCCAATCAGTTCACAGATGAGGGGAAAGTAGATATGTCCTGCAAAACAAAACCTTAATTAACTTGTATTTTCATGCCATCTTCCAGATGAGTGATTCCATCATGGGATTCTGTAAAAGGTTTCATGTTCCCAAAAATACATCTTCCCTAACCATCTATAAAAGTACAAAAGGGGAACTATGAATGTATGATTTGGAAGTTCATGGACATCCTTGGAGAACTATTTAGATTCTAGAGACCTTGAGTATAAGGCTCCAAAAGAGAACAATTGGTGAAGTGAGGAGAACAATTTCCAGGAATTATAAACCCACCCTAAACAATAAAAATAAAAATACTTAATAATAATCAATTGGACATGAAAAAAATTGTATAGTTTCATGCCATAGTCCACATGCCAATGAACGTATGGAATACTATTGGAACAAGGTCCCTCAATTTGTCTGACTTACCGAATAACACATCGCCATGAAAACAAATCTATGCACCACAGAACACCACACATTTTGGACGAAACCTATTAATACATACAACCCCAATACATTGAACGAATCTAGTTCTATGTACCACTTTAGTATGCAGATGACCACTCCACCCACATAGCAGTATGCTATGTGGGGAAAACCCCATCCCACATGAAAAGATGGTATATGGAATGGGGTTTCCTCAGCTCTTCCTCCTCATAGTTCCAATAATTCCCTTCCACTCCCTCATGTCCTCCATAGCACCTCTATGAACTAGTCAATCAACATCAGGCCATAAGCTCTTTCAATGCCACCAGACTCATATTATAAAACCATGAAACACACTAGTGTTCCCTTATGAGTGTACATACCAGAGGTAAGAGGAGACCCAAAGGATGTCCCAACAATGGTTCGGACCCCCTGAATGTCTTTATTTATACATTTTTGAGGTAACCCTATGTCCAATGTTGGAATTTCGATGTAAACCCCCTCATTCTAGGGATTAAGGGTGATCACAAGAAATTCCATATGATGAGGGAAAACATATTTGTCAAGGGTATCCCTATTTCCTTCCCCTTTGGTGAGGAAAAATTATCCACCCCTTTCCCGACACCATCTCTAAGAAATACCTCATAGAGTAAACCCATTTCTATTTGAGAAAGACATAATGATCTTCACATTCATTTGAAATAGAAATTTTGATTGATCTATGCCCTCATTCATTAGCATCCTCCTCCATTTCCTTCATTGGAGAAGGGATAGGATGCCGTTTTACATATCAACATTTTCCTATTGTCTCTCACATTGAGCATGACTCACATGTTATTAGAGGTTAATGATGATCACTTTAACCAAATGATATATTCAATTATATATGATGAATCTTATTCCTACTGTAGATTGGATATACACTAAACTTTCCTATTCCATGAGATCCATATCATATCGTTCGTAAAATGAGAATTCAAGCCCCCACGTTGGGACACCCTTGAAGTTTATGTCCCAAATCCCCTTGAACTACCTGGAAATTTGTTCCCTATAGTCAAAGATATGTACGAAGCCTCTCGAAGTTCCAAAAACAACCCCAAAATCGACCCTAATGTTCTTCGATATATATACTTTATCAGGTGAAATCCATTAAAATGTTCACATCTCATATGGGCCCCTCGGTACACCTTGGTGTATGTCCCGCACAATGTCTCGACAAGGAACCTTTCGCCTAGTCATTCTCACTCCATGCCATTAAACTGCATGGATGGATCCTTCTCACAAAATCATAAAGGGTGATGTGTTTACTTAAGCTTTGTCAAACTATGTTGGTTCATATTCCTTTCATAAGGATATGCAGAAATACAATTTCATGGGTTCGATCAAGACATCAAAACAAATTTTTTCCCCCTGGGTGATGCTAAAACTCTAGGGCGCCTCACTACATGGCTTAAACAAGAACTATCAAAGTAATTATTGATCAATGCATGTCCATGATTGGTTTTTCAACCTAGGGGTAATCCAAAGACACATTCTTGGAAATAAACAATGGATTTGTGAACATATGAAAATTTATTAAATCCCTAACAGAGTCTTGAAACATGAAATAATTCCCCCCAAAGGGTTTGATGAGCCAGACCTTCAATCCTCTCGAAAAATATATTATTCATGTGTTGTTTTATATATCACTCGACAGGAGCCAATCTTTGGTAATCAAGTCCTTGAACCATAGATAGAAGGTCCGTCGAGTGATTCTGTATCCTTGAATAAACCCATTGGAGACCATCC
The DNA here is from genome assembly GCA_963277665.1 of Viscum album. Lineage (NCBI taxonomy): Eukaryota > Viridiplantae > Streptophyta > Magnoliopsida > Santalales > Viscaceae > Viscum > Viscum album. The sequence goes on along the minus strand of OY728123.1, from coordinate 1,036,761,101 downwards.
GAGAATGTCGTTCCCTACATGGACTGATTGAATAAACACATAACCCACTAAAATTGCTCAGTGGGACAATTCAACTACAACACCTACTTCATAATATAAAAAGGATACACTTCTTAGTCCCCACGGGATTAGTCCTACCTCAACCCACCTAACCATATCATTAATTGGTTATACAACACGATTTACGTTGAAACAATATGATATGTTATATTATTTAAATAACCACAAATAATCCATATTTAATGTTTTCTATATGCCTATGTGAAAAAATAAAAAAAATAAAAAAGGGTCCCATTTAAAAGAATTAAAAAAATTATCTTAAGGGAGCTATTGATTTAGGTGTTTTATATTCTCATGGAATATTTTTGTATTGAAATGTGTTTTAGATGCTCACTTTAGATGATGTAGAATGGATTGGAAAATCACATCATAACAATTTCATTTAATAAGATATTTTTTAGTTTCTTAGTCTTGTAATATACAACACCCAATATCACATTCCATTGTAGAAGCGGAATATACAACGACTATATGTTTTTGTGCTCAATCATTAGGAACAAAATACAAACACACTGACTATGGCTTCATTTTAAAAAAAACACAAACACATTGTTATAATAAAAGAATCATTTCCATAATTAAAAAAAATCACTTTACCCCCTTCATAAGAACAAATATAAACAAAACCATTTCATTTAGGATTACAAAATAAAAATTAATATCAAATTTCAATTCATTGGAGAACTAGAAGAAATTTCTGGCATTTTTTAAAACCCCTAGCTTCAAATAGATTTAAATACACTAAAAAGAATCTAAAAATGATCATCATTATGTAATAATTAATATTTACTTATTTCATACCCATATCCTTACATTTCGTTAATTATTTTATTTGGGTAAGTTCATATGTTTTTTAAATTTTCAAAAGCATTTCTGTTATTCTAAAAAAAATTATTTTTCAAAAACTTTTATCATAATGATTTTTCCTGGACCAAATACATTTTATAGAAAAAAATTGTTGTCACAATCCTAAAAAACAACCTCGCAATATTAAAATTTTATAAATATTTTCTGAACTCATACTTATTTATATGGTTTTCATATATTAAAAAAATAATTTTCAGTTTTTTAATGATACTACTTAATCAGGATTCTTAAAATAAAGTGTCATATTTAAATTTCCTTTAATAAATTATTAAAATGTTTTATAAGAAATTTTTCTAATATATTTCCTTATATGAACTATCATATATGGTTTCATTATTAAATCTAATTACATATTGTTTTTCTCTATGAATTTATTGCAATTATCTTTCTACGAAAATATAATTAGGTTATCTATTTGAATCATTTGTATTCAATGTTTGACAACTATTCTATCATCATCTATTTAGTTCAAAAATTATCAACATTAAGAGTTTATTCATAATAATGGATTTATTCACACAAAAAGGTACATCTATATTAATTTAGTTTTTAAATTATTTCATCAGGTTAGTTCTTTTTTTTTATATGTTTATGTTTAATATAAAAATTATTTTCAGCATTATTAATTGGATTCATCATCAATATAATTATTATATTAAATAACCACTAAGAGTTCTAAAAAATATTAAATATTTCATTAGCTTTATATCAACCTTGATATCATAAATCTTTAAATATCAACCATTTTATATCATTTTGTATACTAATATTTATTTAAATCACCTATATAAATGATAAAGATACTCTATCACAGATCAGTTGTCACAGTGATTTTTTCCTAAGTTGATTCTACCTTAAAATTACACATACTGATATGTTTTATTTATATCTATTCCCCTATATTAATTTTAAAATAATATGTTCACAGAAGAGGTTTTTTCTATGTGGTATTTTTCTAGAGAGAGATTATTTCAAGAAAATTTATTGAAAAAATATTATTCCTCATTATAAAATATAACTCTTTTTCAAGGGTGGGAGTCTCTCTAAGTAGAGTAACTCGATAAGGATTTTTTTATAATATCATTCATGAATTTAATACCACATTTATGTTTTTTAGAGAGGATAAGAGTGATAAAATTTATTTCATGATTTATGGCATGATATATAATATTTAACATAACATGTTATCTAATTTGGATTGAATACCATTATAAATAAACACATTTTTAATTCACATAAGTTGTCTAATGAGATTGATATATTCAATTGGAAGAAAGAAGAAGTTTCTGTATTACTATAAATGACATCAAAACTGGTATGATGAAATTTAGGATTATAGTTTTTCCTACACTCTAATGTAAGATTGTTGTGGAATTTTTGATTGTTTTTAATATATCCTATTAATAATATCTTATGAGAGAAAAGATTTATTTCATAATTGATGATACAATGAACCACATGAGAATGAGTTTTTTTAATTTGCTGAAAATATTTGATGAGAAATTTAGTGGTACTACATCAGAGGAAGAACCATCGATGAAGCTAGAAAAGGCTGGGAAGAAATAGAAAAGGAAATAATTTACTTCCCCCACCAAAGAAGGAGAATAATCGAATTAATGTTCCTTATGATGTTTGTGATTAGTGGATGAGAAAGAATAATAATGAAAAATAGAAGATCCATAGATCATAAATTTCCCTTTGGAGGCTAAGGAATTGAGAATACATACTTCTTATACGTTATAAAAATTTGAAATGAAATGAAATCAAATGAAGAGGATTATTGATGATCAATATTGTGAAAATTTGTTGAATGGTATTGATATAACATCTTGGAATGTTATTCATCCAACATAACAAACTAAATAGGTTATTCCTGATATTGGATTAGTTATTTATGAATCCACTTTTGTTCAAACTGACAATCCATTTGTGGATAAAATAGATATTAAAAATTTGTTGATGAAGAATCTGTCCTAGTCCTTATTGAAAATAAATCGGAACCATGACTGGTAGGATAAGGATATTAGAGAACATATAGATATCTTGAGGAGTATGATAATAAAGTTAATGAAGAGGTTGATGGTATGGAATATAACATAAATAAGTAGATTAAGATGAAGTGTGAGGTTAATATGAAGTTATTTTAGAAGTGCATGAAGATTAGGTGGGAGATAATAAATAGGATGATCAAAATGAAAATAATGAGGTAAATGATGAGAATGAATGTCAATCAGATAAAGAAGTCATTGGATTCATCTTTTTCATAATTATTATATCTACCTTATAGAACTAATAAGGAAATTACTGATGGTAGTTTTGAAGATGAAATTTTATCAGAGAAATCAATGCCATCATCAATGAAGAAATAATAAGATAAAAATTCAAAAACCAAATATTTTGATTAGCCTTGCACCGATGATGTTGAGATCTTTGAATTAACAGATGATAAGGAAGTTGTTAACAAGAATGTTTCTACGGATGTCTCAAATATTAATTAAGGAAAAGTAGAAGTTAATGACATTAAAAGAAAAATAAAACCTCTTGAGGTTCATCAAGATTAGTCAATCTTATCCAGAACTATTTCATTTGAATCATTTGATTATATTATTAGTTTGTTGAAAAAGATAGATGAATCTATTCCATATTTCTGGAACCTTGAATCTCATTTAATAAATTTTCAATAATGTATTCATTGAAATGTGTTATTGATATATGTTTTAACCGAGAAATTCATTTATCTTGATGGTCATTTTAATGTTTTTTTAAAATATCCCAGACTCATAATAGAAGTTATAATCAAATGAAATATTTTTTCCCTCAGGATAATACATATAAAACATTTCATGATGATAATTTATATTTTTTGGAGAACCTCATGAATGAATACTTCAATTCCTTACATTTTTTATCTAATGAGATGGATGATAGGGATATGTTTTTGGATTGATTAAGAGATTCTCTCGAATAATGAACTGAGGATGGTAATTCTCTAAAATAGAAATTTAAATACATGGGACCAGTGTGAAGAATTGTTAATTTAGTTGAAGATAAAGTTATCATGTTGAGATATCTGAATAAATAATTGTCTATGAATGTTTTGTTTCTTAAATAAAAATTTAACAATATAGAGAAGTAATGAAAATAATTCAGTAAGTTGATGTATTTTGTGAAAACATTTATGAGTAAAATCTAACATTATTTTAACCTTTTATCATTTTGAATTTTAAAATGTCCTAATAGTTTATTATTAATGAGTTACATCTTCATCCAATTACGATTTTACTAAATTTTTTCCGATTCTGATTGGTTTAATGTTATTTAAAATTTATTTTATGGATGATGAGTTATATCATTGTGTTGTTTCATATGATTTTTTCCAAACCCTTTTTACGAAATTATGTCTTTTGCCTATTTTTTTGTAAATCAAAAGTGAATTATTTTATAGAATTTGGGAGAAATCTTTTTATTTGGAAGATATATTTAGAAAGTGATATGTGTTTCATTAAGGGGAGCAATATGATACTTATGCGGAGATATTATCTTGTGGTGGAGTTAAGTTTATTCATAAATCTTATATCCATCATTTCCAGATGAGTCATAATATATGGGGTAGTAAATGATTATTGTTTATCTTGAAATATGATGTATATAAAAGTAAAATTACTACATATTTTTTAATGTTTTTTCATTTATTTTTTTCTATTTGTGCTTTACAAAAGGGGGATATTGTTTAGTCGGAAGTTATATATCATACTTTTCCATACTTTTTTTGTGGAAATTAAACACACTTAACCTAAAACATATTTGATATTTTTTTTCCAAATGTGTTTTAGAATGTTTTTGTACAAATCATTAAATATTACCATGTTGAGAACATATTATTGTGAATTAATATTTTACTCATTATATTCCTCATTATGATTATTGTAACAGGAATGTGTCTAATTAATTAGTCTCGCCTTTATGAGTAAATAATTTTTGATTTTATATCATGACTATTGTAATGAAAAATTCTTAACATTCAGACACACACTGATAGTTATAATATAGCAATAATACTCATATAGATTATTATATTGACATAATGAAGGATGTCCATTAGGATGAATTATGTTTATAATAATATTTGAAATACTATTTATAATGTAATAAATACTTTTTACACTATAATGGTGTAAATAAAAACAACATCGAACATCCAGTTACACTAGAAAATAATGATATGTCATGTTGCAAGAATCCAAGTCATCATGAAAATCTCTGAGAAATATGTTAGTTGGGAGATCAATATGACCAGTAGGATGATTCTAATAATTACCAGGTCATTCAAATAATTTCATGTTGAATGATTCATTTTTATTTTCCCATTTTTAATTATCAATGGATATTTTATAACATAAACATATAGTTCTTAGTATTTGAAATTTTTTAGAGTTTTTTAGTTCTATGTAATATCGATTATGGTTTATTCCTTGAGTATTATTTGTATTTTAATAGTTGTATGATAATCTTAGAAACCAAAGGATTATAGGAATATGAAGATGGAGATTTTGATTTACCAGATCGAGGGCTTACGAGGTCCTTAATACGTAGATGATTATGATATATAGGAATTCTTGGGGTTGGAAAACAACAACAATTTGATGATCATATCGACAACATTCCTTGGTGATGAAAAACAGACATGACTATAATTATAAAATATTAGATAAAATTATTTTGGGGTACATAACACCATAATATTTAGTTTAAAATTTACATAAATTTTTAATAACTTGAAATTCCCCCATTATTTTAATTTAAAATTTTAATTTTTTTCCTCTCCATTTTTTAATAGAATGTGAAACATCGTATTCATCTTTCTATTATAAATAGTTTTTTTATATTAACCTTGATTATGATAACTACACTATTATAATTAGATCTATAGTGATTAATTTTTTTTTCAATTATTAAATTGAACCAGTTCTAGGATCTGATTCTATGACATTATTGTTTGGGATGAGTGAAGAGTTTTATTGTCAACTTAAAGATGTCCTGGGTTTGTCTAGTTTTGTTCTTTCAAACAATGTTTTTAAAAATAAAATTTTCCACCCCCAAAAATTATAAGTATTTTTAATTTATATGATCATTCAATCCCACATTTATGATGATGAGATATCCAATAAATACCCTTTACATTTAATTTATAAAAAAAATAAAATACCATCTTTCTTACGTGCGGTCCACCACCTACATGAAGGATGTGTTGTATATTTTTTCATTCACATGATTTTTTGGTAATAAGAATTATTTAATGTATAAAAATGTTATTTATAAAATTAAATTCATTTTTTAAATATTAACCATCACCTTCCCTCTAATCGTTTAATGAAAAATGAATACGCCACCCGTACGTACATGCAGACTACAACCCACAAGAAGGTTTCATATTCTGTTTTCCATTATATTCTATTATTATGTATATGTGAATCATAAAATATGATCCCAAACATTAATAACATATAAAATATCATCATACTTACATTATAATGATATTATCCCAAAATAATAACAATCTTATATATACTCACCTAAAAATTATATTTTGTTGTTATTTAGGTTAGTTTAATGGCTGACGTGAACAAAAATATAAATTTATAATGTGGACACTTCTAGAAACATATATAATTGTATTATTGGAAATTAATGATCCCATTATATTTTATTTATGGTTTATAAATTGTTATATCTATTTTTTATCATTATTAATATATTAACATTTCCAGTCAAAAATTTCTGAAAACAAGCCTCTAACCGATTATATTTTCTAGAATTTTAAATAAAAATATTATCGAATGAAATTAGAACACTATAATTCATTATGAAACAAATATTATAGTAACTATAATGATATTTGAATTATGAACTATGAATTTATAAAAAATAATCGACACCACTATTACTAATCTAGTATTAGACAATAAATCTATGAAAATAACATTCAGTGATGAAATTAAAATATTTTTAACTAATTTATTTATAATAATTAGTTATAAAAGAATTTTATAAACTTTTATAGGCACGAATATCGTTTTGAAATATGTGATTATGATATTATTTGTTATATAAGAGTTTAGAGTGTGTATTGTCTAAGTGGCTTTTAATGTATGATTTTTTCATCTCATTTATTATCCATTGATATATTAATGTGTCTTCACAAATTGTTTCATTTTTATGGTGTATAAATTTCTCATGATTTTTTAACACTCCATGAGGTATAAGGTATATGAAAATTCTTCTCATGTAATAGTGAACATGATGTTATGATTCAAAATTTAATAATGTTGACATAATAATTGTAACTCAATCCCTTTCATTTGAGTTATATTGTTTTATCCTCAAATTATCACTTATATTAGTGGTTTTATACACAATAAGATTTTTGAATATAATCTCTATTTCTCTCAAAGGAAAATTAGACTTTTAATTCAAATCTCTGACCTTTATGAATTTTTTCAATATAAAGTTATAATGCTTTTTAAATAACTCTCATCCTTCTAATGTGAGATATTTTTATGCTATACCCATGTTTTTTATTACTTATAATGACCTCATTTATATTTGGAAGACCAATTATGTGTTATCTCGTGTGATATTCACATTATCGTTATACTATTAACAAAAAAATTTATTTCCCCATTTTGGAGATATTTTTATCTTCAATTGTATTTTTAATTATTTAAAATTATTTCCTTTGATGATCATATATTTTATTTTCCACTCTATATAACCTTTTAATAACATTTTATACGTTTCAGGACTCCATTAATGAATAAAGATTATCCAATGTAATATTTTTAGAATGTGTTCACATCAATATTGGGAAAATTATTTTGAATATAGACACTAACACCATCTTTTAACGGTGATGTAAAAATGTATTATAATTAATTTATTTCTCCAAAAGTATGAAAATTATTCTCTATGAATCATCCTTTCCTTGTTTAGAAATATGTTTCCAAATTATTTTAACCCATTATGATTTGGAATCAAAAAAGAAATATCCATTTATTTTTCAAATGTAAAATTATGATTTTTAATAGGAATTGTTTATTTTTAAAGGAATTTTAATGGATTTTATTTGTAATAAATAATTCCCCAGGGGTTCAATTTCATATAAAATAATGTTTTATAAAATATATTTCTATTACAAAATTTATTTTATAAATTTATTTATTTTTATTTTAAGAGATTTTTTTAAATATTATTGTATTTTATTTTAATGAATCCATTTTAATATACTTTTAAAGCCTCTAAGAAAAATAAAACATAGTATCATTTGTTAAATGATTGATCCAATGATCACAGAGAGTCATTTTTCATCTATGAATATATAATTAATTATACTTATATTACACATGGCATAATTCTAATCCACCATCCTAATTATTTCTCTTTACTGATTATGGAATTTTCGATGAATGATTTTAATGAAATTCATATCTTATCAATTGGTTAATTATGTAATGTTTTATATATAAATATTTTCAATTTCCAGTGTCACATATATTTATAAAAATTATTATTATGTGAATAGTGGGCCTTATATTACCCTTAAATGAACTAGATAAAGATATAAATCTCATGAAATAATAAAGGAAAATGAGTTGTGATTCATTATACACTATAAGAAACATGTTGTAATAGAAAATCAACTATGGGAAAAATTTGTGATATATATTCCCTATAATAAATAGGTTGTGATACCTCATCCAATATGGGAATGATGTTATAATTCCTAATAAACTATGATAAATAGTTCATAATTTCCAATGCAATATGAAAAAAATATTGTCTTGTATTATCTACTAAGGAAAACATATTGTGATTAACTATCCAATAATTGATATAGGATGTCATACCTTTTCTATAAAATAATTCTGATATTTTATGTTATTTTCTATTATTGTAGAGTTTTCTTTTTATTAATGAGGGACGGTAAACCATGTCTAACCCTGTTCATCTCATATATGTTTCTTTATTTTTAATAAAATGGACCATTTTCCTTGCCTATTTAAAAACAGTTTACTATATTTCCCTATTTTAGGAATTATGGAAAACATATTTTATTACATTTAAAAAAAAGATATCACCCCCATGCCACCCCCATGATATATATTTTATAATATCTATATCATATGACCGTTGATTACATGAAAATGATTTATTCCCTTTAATGAATTTAAGCTCACATATTTCTCTAGTTTTCATTATATATGTTATGAAAGTGAGTATAACTCATGAAGAGTCTAGAAGAGTTTATAGAGTGGTTTTATTATGGACTAATGTTCAAAAGTTATGGGAACTAAGATAATTATATAGTTGATCTTAAAATACATTTATCCTGTAATTATTTGTGTTGTGTTATTATTATGAGATATAATTATTAACATTTATAAATTTTATAAAATGAATTTATATTTAGCTTCGGTCATCAAAATTGGTAAAAAAAAATGTGTAATGTATATGTTTTTACCACCAGGCCTTGAAGTATAGAACTAGGGTGCTTTAAATGGTATCATAGTAGGGTTTTGGTAATTTTTGTGATTATTTTGGTTATTTTTAAGGACTAAGATGAGAGAAAATTCATTAAAATATTTATGTATAATTATAAATATGTAGTTTGATACTATTATTCGGGTGAAGAAGAGAATATGTTATTCTCTATGAAATTAGGTACATTTCTAGATAGTAGAAAGAGGTTGAAGTTGTTGATCAATTTCAAGTAGGGGTAATCAACTTGAAAAATTCATGTTGATAATTGACTAGATATTTCCTCAATGAATGATATATGCGATTAAGATCGTCCACCTATGTAGAAACTCATCAGGGAATTTAATTTGAAATTCACATGATCATTATGAACCATTATAAGGGATTCTATTATATTTTGGTTTGATAACATAATAGAAAAAATGATCATGAATAACCTATATTAAAACTTTTACATTCATATTTTATGGTATATATTAATTGGAATTTCATTTTATGGATAAAAGATATATAGAATTTTGAGAGCATGAAATTCAATGATTTTAGGTTATATAATATTGTAATAAAGTGCATGAAAATTTTGGGATTATTATTTAATTATCTAGGTTAACATTTAGGACACAACACAATATAAAGAAACAAATATTTACTCCAGAGTGGTTTTGGTTGACCAAAAAGATAATATGATGTTTTTAAAGATTATGACATATACATGATGAGTTTTTCATGATTTTTAATGAAAATTACCTGATGCTGTTATCTTTTTATATTTCAAAATAACCCCTTTTGATTTTCCAAATGTCTTTATGTTACATGAATGATGTTAATGGAGGTAGTGATAGGCAATGCATAGATTGTACAAAAAAATAACATAATGAAATAAGAGTTTTAGTGATAATTTTTATGGTTCTTCCTAACTATATATTGTGATTTGTGATTAAAAATATAGTCTATATTGAACCTAAAAACTATTAAATGAATAAAATGATGTTTTCTAATGGAAATTAGGTTATAATGTCATTAGTGGAATGGTTGTTCCATTTTACTTGGCTCAAATATATGATAAAAATCACCAATGTAAATGTATTAAATTAACTGAGAGACCTTTTTTGGGTATAAAAGGAGGGAATTTGTTAAAAAATAACTATGTAAAAATGAAGATCTCAATTGATATAGAGAAAGATAATTGCGTTTTTATTTTGATACCATAAATAGTTAAATTTATGTACTATGGTGAAGTAGGGAATTATCCAAGTCAATGACCAAATCCATTGTTTAACAAGGAAGGTAGGATCCTAAAATTTTAATAAATAAGGGTACCATAGAAATCCTATAAAATTATAATTATTTAATTGGGTTATGAAAATGATGTGAACATAGGAATTTATTATCCAATCAAGAATAGTGAGTATGATATTTGTATCTTTTAAACACACTCCATTGTATTTAGAATGCCTTCTATGAACATCAAATCATTACCTTGATGAGATGATGTTAAATTATTATAAGACATTATATTGGTATGATGATTGGTTGAAAATTTTATATTTTCTTCAATCTATATTGTTAAAATCATTTTATTATTCTGTTAAAAGAAATTAATATGATTTTTGTAGTTAGATTGGTCATGTCCACTTAGAGGAAAAATTATTTAGAATAAGGGGATAACATTTCATGTTGACATATGATATTCTATCAATGTAATGATGATTAAGAACATTATTTAGAAGAAAATAATTTTATTCTTATCTTGATAGAAAATAATGGCAGACCCCTACCTAATATGGCTAGAAGAATGTCAATATATGGGATAAACCATATTTTAGGAAATCTATTTGTTTACAAAGTTTTTATGGTTCATATATCTCCAGAAAATATAACTTCAGGCCTATATATTTATTTTATAGCCTTATATATTTTAATTACTATGTGATGATTAATATTATTAGGATGCAACCGACATGAGAGGGGTTGTGGATATAGTACCTCGAGATGATAGTATTTTTTACATTTTAAATTAATACTATGATTTACAAATAATCCAACTCACAAAAACAAAATAGAATTAGTCACAAAATATTATATTAATATTATTAAGAAAATTTATGACTAATAAAAACGCTGTTAAATAATATGATTTAATGAATTATAAATAATTTCCAAATTGGATTTGGAATACATCAGGTTTTAAAAGGATATTTCTTCAAGGAATATATTTTAGTTTGTACATCATATTTTCATTCAAATGAATTTATTTAAAATATTAGAATATAAATTTTTTAAAATTATAATAATTTTTGAATTTTTAATGTGAAAATTGGTTAAATAATATTTATTTATAATATCATAAAATAATTTATTTTTAGGTGAATAATAAACTCGTAAAATTTTTACTAAAATTAATGAATTTATAACAATATCAAGTAGAATAAATTAAAAATGTTTAAAAAAAAATTTAAATTATAAAAAATACAATAATGGACTAAAATGATTCATTTATAAATTAAATGTCAAATTTTGAAAAATGTTATTAATCATTTTAAAAATACAAATATCTCTTTATAGTTAAAAATTTATTCATTCTATTTTAATTTTGAATCTTCTAGGTGAAAATTTGTTTTCAAATTATATAAAATTCACGTAAATTAATTTTTTAAACAATAAAACATTTAATTTCATTAAAATAAATAACACTGAATGTTTTTTTTGAAACATAACATTTACGCATAAAAACTGCATTTCTAAAATTGGGTTTTCACATGTTACAAGTAGTAATGTTAATTTTTTTCAAAAAACAATGAAATATTTTTCTATAAAAAGGAATAGATATTTTTAATTTGTAGAACCAAAATATGTTATATGACCAATTATAATTATTTAAAATAAATGTAAATTACTTATTTAAAAATTTATTACCAAGGTAAAAACCAAAAAAAAATATAAGGGAAAAATTTATGTTTAAAATAAATAAAACATCTTAAAAAAATATGTGAAAAACATTGAATCAGTATTTTATATAAATACAAATGTTTTTTGTAAATATATATTACTTATCATTAAATGTATATTCATTAGATTACATAAGTACAATCTTGGGGACCATAATATTTTAGTGTCTAAGGAAACATGGAAACACAAACAACTGGTACATAGGCAACCTAAATCATCTCCCAATATGTTCTTCAAAACTAGAACCATTAATAGAAGTATCATACCAAATATATATATATATTCATAAACATGGTAATGTAAATATATGAAAGGGTTAGCTAAGATTATGAATAAGCATAAACAAGGGTGATATATTAGCATAAAATGAACATACGGGTCTGAGAAAATGAGAATAACAGTTGAAACCCATACCCAACATGTCATAGATCATTATCATGAGTAATAAAATATCTATTTGCAGATCATAAGTTCTAAATCATATGTAATTCATAAAATATGATCCATTAGAACATAACATGGGCATAAGGTATAGAATTTTTGGCATAAACACAAGCATGTAAAATCATTTCCATATCAAACAAGGATCACATAAAAGACAATATTAATGGAAAAGTCCATTAATAAATATGGTTCACTACCCATAATATTATTTCCTTAATGAACTGGGATCACTTATCATTCAATCCTTATATTACTAAAAATGGTTCCCTCCCCACTCAAGATCCATATTACTGAACCATTTTAAAACCCCATTCTAGACCTACCTTACTCAATCGTTTTCTCTCATCCATTCATCCCATTCTAACTAAACTAGGTTCACTCCCCGATTCATCCGTATTTAACTGAAACAGGTTCACAAACCATTCCCCCCATTATAAATTATATAATATAAAAATTTACCCAATGCATTAGAGTTAAATATAATTCCCACCATCACTTCTAATAACGTAACAACTATCTATGGTGATAACATTACCACCCTCACATAATGAAAATCAAACATATGTGTTCCACAAGATTTTAAAACATTTTTAATTTCATAACCCATGAATTAAATGGTTTCATAAACATGTCACCATATCATAAAATGTAGGAAAGGGATTGGTTTTTTATCATTTCTTCATGTCATTATAGAATAATCCATGGAATTTGATATGGGTTTCACATTAATTTTAAAGTGGTATATGATGCTAAATAGGAACATGTTTCATAAACATCTTTTCAAAATAAAAATAAACCATTCACTAAAAAATAAGAAATGTACCCTTGGATAATAACCCTAGTAAAAAATAAGTAACATAAATATATTTCGTATTATATGGAAAATGATTTTGAGAGATAAATGAGATGGAATTTTTTACAAAAGATATATTTTCTTTCAAAATAACTTACCTTAATATTTTCTTAAATAAATTTCCTTGAAAATAAAATTCTATAACAATATAAAGGATCATTTAAAAGTCATTAAAATTATTTCATCATAAAAACATAATCTATATTCTAGAAACCTATTTTTGTAATATTTAAAAATTGAAAAAATTTTTAATCCTAGTTTTTGGATGAAAAATGGTTTTCATCCAAAAAAATTCATTTTTAGAAAGTAATTCTTTTGTACTTGTTAGTACAGTAAGAGATGAAAGTGGACGGAAAACCTATATTATCATGAAATTACCATAATATATTAACATTCATGGGTTTCATGTAAGATGGATCAATTTTTTTCATCATTGCATTAAAATCAAAAATAATATTTAAAAATGATGAGATTTAAACATAAAACTCTAAATAGTTTGGTAAATTTCAATCATAAGATCCACAATGGAATAACAAAAAATGAATCATAGAATATCATGAGGATGAGTAAATTTATGATATTACAGGAAAAATGGCCTCTATATATAGCTTTAAAAACAATATAGTTCCATAACATATCATTAATGTCAATGAAAGTAAATTTAGACCCAAATCCCTTACCTTAAGTATTGACATTAGTCATACTTGTTGAAACATCTTCTTTTTTGTGTATCGTCCATTGGTTTTCACTAAAAGCCTATATAGGATGGGTTTTTTATAGTAAAGCATATAATAGGAGGCCAATGATGTAGGGATGTGATTTTCATAGGACTTGGATGAACCTAAAAGGATTAAATTTATGAATAAGTGAGGAGTGTGAGTGCCCTTTTATAGATGAAGAGGAGTAGTATCTTTGAAAATACCAAAAAGTATTCAAAATTGGGAGATCTCCCATAGATCATGAGAATCCAAAATTAAGTGATAATGTATTGTAGGGTTGATTTGGTTGAGAAAAAAACCCAACAAAAAAAGAAACACATTTTTATTATCTCATTCATAGGTCATTAAGTTTACTCAATTTTACCCTTTTACCTTTTTTACTAACTTAAGTTGTATATTTTTATTTACAAATGTAATTTTAACTTTAAGTCTAAAATTATAATGAGTTTTGTTAGATACTATAGGACCATTTATTATAAATATTAAATAGAATTTAGTATATAAAAATAATATTTGTGCATAAATGTATTTTTAATACTAGCGTTGTAACACCTCGAGATTTTATGAAAAATATTCTTTTTAATTTCATTAATGTCTTGTGTTGTATGCTACACCAAAAGGAGCTTGCACAACACGCATCCATGACATGGCTTGCACTACACGCAATGACGACCTTCCACGATAGCGTGTGTTGAACGCGATACCGAGTTTCACTAAACAATGACATGTTATAAAAACTACCCGTTATGAATAGTAATACCCACTTTTTGAAATTTTATAAATTGTATCATTCAAAATGGACTTCATTTTTGGATTCGGAATATCGAAGTTACCCTAGGGTGAAATTTTGGTATTTTACTGAAAACATTCAAATTTTGATGAATAGTGAAAACACTAGGTTACTATTTAAAAACCGACATTTTATTTAAATAATTACTTATATAATTTAAATTTATTTTAGGTAAAAATTGATACATAATACCTATATATGTTAAATTTAATTCATTGGAGTCATTTTATAATAATTTTAGATATATATAAATTTTATTGAACATCTGACCGTCTTTTACCCACCTCCTAGGAGAATTACCAAATTCACATAAAACATAATTTTACCGCATCTATGAGTGGAATTTCAAAAATCAGATAGACACAATTGATTTTAGTATGTAAAATTTGGTTCAATTAGATGAAAATAATTTTTGGTGAATAGTACCTTTTTACTTTTTTTTACCACTGTTAAAAGTAAATAGGGTAATTAAGGGTAAAAATGATATTATTATTACCCTAACACATGTCCTAATTCTATTAGATAAGTGTAATTAGACCAAAAACAACCTTATGAATAAAATATGACCATTTAGGCCCACTTTTATTAGATTAGGACATTTAATATTAATTTATTTAAAGAAGGGTTAAAATAGTTAAAATGAATGTTTAATAACTAAAGCATTTCTAATATAGGGTTATACATAAGATAAATTCGACTATAAATATTAATTAGAAAGCTAAAAATATTTCCTACATAATGGTATTTTATTTATAATTTTTAGACATTAAATAAGGTAATTTATTTATGACCCAATAATGATGCAGTAATTACCATAAGAGTTGAAAAGTAAAATAATTGATATTATAAATAGACAAATAAATATAATTGGAGACTTTTTTTGAATTAAACTAAATTTATAGGTTAATATGACATGTTAGTATTGATTTAATGAACTTTTTTAGAAGTAATAATTCTGTTATGAGTCTCACTAAAATCAATTACCAAATAGTGTCAAAATTGACATAAAATAGTTTTTAAAACAAATATTTTATTATTAATTGTTATTTTGTTCATAAAAATAAAAGGTTCGACCAAATGTCTTAGATAAGGATATAGATGTTAATAATAAAAAACTTGGGGTTCTTTTGGCTTGTTATTGTATGTTTATTAACCTTATAGTGTATGAAAACACGAAGACAAGGTAAAAGAGAAATTATTTAACTTAAAGTTAAATCTAAAAGATAAGGTTAAAATAAAAACCTAACCATGTATAAATTCTATTGGATGAGATAATTTAGACCCATCCCCACCTTAGCTTCGAAATAAATCAACTTCGAGCTATTAAAACCCGAATATGAATTTATAATAAAATAATATTTTTAGTTATTCCAAAGGTGCCCCTCTCCTCCCTTATAAAAGGGAACCTCCTCCCTCTCTTCCTCACACCACCTTGAGCCTTCAAGCTCGGCCAACTACTTCCAAATTCTCTTCTCCACTTTCCTAGAAACATCCTAGTGGTCATGGGATTCTTCAAAGACCAATTTTAGTTCCCTAAGTGGAGGTCTGAAAGAGGCTCTTTAAAGAAGATGTAATGTTCGTTACCGATTCTTTCAACTTCATTTCTTCTTACAGTTCTTCTTATTTAGTTTTTTCATTATGAAGTAATAACATCAGTATCACTCATATAATTATATTTCATTATAAGTATTAATTAACCCTATTTCACCATCTATACATCCTATGGAAAATGAAATCACCAAGTGTGCGTATGTACGGAATACCGTCTCCAAACCATGGTGAAATCTGTTTTTCCACCAACACCTTACATGGATGGATATAATGCTGTAAAGAATAACTATATATGGTTATTATAACATCATACTGATTTTGATATATTATAACATCCACTACAATTCTATTGAATAATTATGGGAACGATATCATCGCTCGTGCGTACATACGGAATACCGTCTCCACAACGCGATGAGATTCATTCTCAATGATTAACCATTCATAAATGATTTTAAATTATTTATAATAAGTAATCATGAAATATATGAAATAATAATGATACTGGATTTATCTATATATATATATATATATGTATGTCATCTATTTAGTTTCATTCAATTCAATAAGGAAACGAAAACAGCGTTCATGCGTACGTACGGCCTACCGTCTCCATGAACGGTGTATTTCATTCCTTTTATCGATGTATAATATATATTTGTATATGACGAATATATATTATATATAACTCATGTTTTAAATTATGGAATTATGTAAATCAGGATATAAGTATTAATCTCAAGAACAACAAGTCAAAACACATACGATAAATGAAATGATTTTACCCAAAACGCTGCTTTAACAGGTAATTTACAAAAGAACGAGTAATATAAAGTAATAATTGAAACATATATGATATCATAACAATGAATATGATTCTGTAATAATTTAATGGAATTATTTAAATCATTATACAGGAGGTTCGGATGCGTACGAAGCATATCAGACCTAAGGTAAGGGATAATTTTTCAAATCTCATTTTTATCCGAGATTGCTTATTTGTAAGTATTTACTGGGGTTATTGCAATCGTCCATGTCCATGTTTTATAAATTTTTTTCATGTATGTTTAATGTCCTTTTACCCATTTTTACTTTTACCCCATGGTATGGAAGGAATCTTTCTTTTATTTACCCTAGGAGGTACTTTTTGACTTTTCCGAAAAAAGTACGAGAAGAATGATTTTTTTAACGTATACGGCATGAAAGGATTTTTACGATTTTATGAAGCCTTATTTTCATGAAGCTTCCTCCAAAATATTTCAGGACTATTATCAAAAAAATATCATTCTTTTAAAATTTCATGACGTTTTGTGAAAATAAATTAATTTTGAAGAATAAATGATATTTTCGTCAAGAATTAATTTCAAGTGTTTTTTCAAAACCATTTTTCCATCTAAGATGACATTATTTCATATGTGTATGTTTCAATTATAATGTCTCTATGATTTACATGGTTTCACTTTTCTTATTAAGAAATGATATCCATTTCTTTTATATGGATTATGTGATGATGGGATTATGTTTATGAAATCCATTTTGTTCGTTGTGTTATTATGAATGATGTATTTTTATTTTGTGGCACAAGTAAGAATGATTTCATTATGAGATGGGTGGTACCTATATCTTCCTCAAATGCATTGGGTAATGATTTATATCTCATGAGATAGACATGGGTGGAATGGTAATTTAATCCGGTTCAGTGTTACAGGACTGAAACGAGGAGTAAACTCGATTCAGAAAGGGACTTTGTCCACTAAGATGGTCTTAGCAGCAATGCCTTGGCTATTATGAAAATCATAACATGTTCTTAATGGTTTCCAAAATTACATGTTTTATTCCCATGCTATTTTATCATGATTTATGTTCCCTTATGATATATGCCTTACGTACTTCCAATATTCATGTCTTTGCTCATGATTTTGATGTTTGGATTTTATGTTCAAGTTTTTGCATTCAAATGTTTGTAGATTGTTTTATGTTATCAGTGAATAACCTTATTGGGAATTTTTGCTCACCCCTTTTATGTTTTCTTTTCCCCTGGATATAAATAAAGGTTTTAGGTAAGAAAAAAAAGTGGAAGATCTTTATGGGAGATGTTGAAAATCATTCACCACGATTACAATATTATATTCCAAGTTTCCAAAGACACTAAACTATTACGGTCCTTGTGTGTATGTTTTTGTTATGTTCTAAGTATTCTGCAAAAGTAATGTAATGTCCATGTACGTCAAGCTTCGGGTCTCTACAGTTGGTATCAGAGGAAAGGTTTAGTCAACCATTGGAAACTAGGATACGAAAACGTTAGTGAGATCCCTAGAGATATTTCTAATGTATGTATAGGGATGTCCCTAAGGATAAGTATACATATAGGATATAGTCCTAGAACTATGGTAAGAATATTAGAATTTAACCTAATATGTTATATATTGATGGTTCTACCCCTTTATTATGTTGTTTCCCCTAGCATGATTTTTGGCTCTCACAATATTCTTTTTGGGTTTTAGACAATGGCTGGAACCCGAAGGAACCATGTTGATCTATGTAATGGACAATGCAATGATTGTCCTCCTGAACAAACCAATGTTATGGGAGATGGAGTGAAAAATCTTATTTCTATACTTACACAAGAAATGAATCATTCTGGACTTCCAAAAGAGCAGAGAAGGGAACAATATTCTATTGAGTCCTTCATGAGTCAATGTCTACCTTCATTCAGTGGGTCTTCCGATCCACTTGTTGCTGAACAATGGATCAATACCACTGAAAAGATATTTTCAGCTCTTCAATGTTATAAACAAGATAAAGTCATCTTATCAGTATATCGTTTGGAAGGAGAAGCTGATCAATGGTGGAATCTTATCAAGAATACGAGTCCGAGAGATGAAATTGAGTCCATGGAATGGGACGAGTTCAAGAACATATTTTTCAATAAGTACTTCCCTCGTATTCTTCGAACAATGATGAAGAAGGAGTTTCTTGAACTAAAGAACAATGATGATGAATCTGTTTGTATATACGAAGCGAATTTTACAAGGCATGCAAGGTATGCATCTGGCATTATCATCCAACCTGAAAGTAATGTTTATCGATTCTTCAATGTCTTAAAACAAAATCATTGAAGGGAATTAACTATAAGAGACTTCAGTAGCTATGAAGAAATTTTGCTTTGTGAAATCAAGGTAGAAGTAGAACTTGATGTAACATATCCATCTCAAGGTTTTGACAAGAAACAAAAGATGGAGTTCAAGGAGAAACCTTAGAACAATGGTGAAAAGAATATGAATGTTTCTTTATGCTCAAAGTGTGGAAATAAGCATGGTGGAGATTGCATAAAAGGCAATAGAAAATTTTTTAAGTGTGGAAAAGAAGGTCATCGAGCAGTTGATTGTCGATGTAATGGGAAAAAGGTTTCTATGGATGTGAATAGGGAAAAGACTACAGAGAACACTCCACCAACACTTCAATGCTTCAAGTGCAAGGAAATGGGGCATTATGCTAATAAATGCCCTAATCCAAGGGTCAGTGATGATCGACATGAGAAACCACTTAAGGAAAAGGAAAAAAGGGTAGTCACATGTGATCACTATTGGCGATGTTGAATATGACAACGATGTGGTGGAATGATTAAGTGTTTATGTAATGCGATTCCAAAATAATGTTGTATATAGTATCATGGAATATTGGAATATTTATGTATTGATCTATTGTGGTTTTCAAAAATTGTATGGTTCCAGTAACCATGGAAAGTGATTGAGATATTTTTGGAAATAAGATGAAATGCGCATAATGAATGGATAAGGTGAAAATAATATGATTGTAATCATGAGCTCATGACTAAAATAAGGACAAAGTGATATCATGGTTTTATTATATAGATTTTTTTGGGATTTTGGTATGTGGAATGAGTTACCTTTTGATAGTATTCATGTTTTCACTAAGGTTCTATGGTAATTGATGATTCAAGAGAATATATCACTAAGTTATTCATGTGATTGTAATACAACCATCAAGATATATCTTATGATATATGTGGGATAAATACTTGTATTCACATTCTTAGTAGATAACTGTTCTAGTAATTGTTTTCATTATACAATGAGCTTGGACCGAAGTATTTTAGATAAGCCTAAAGACTGTAATAGATTATTTTGGACATAAGTTATTATTGTTTAAGGATAGAACTTTTTTCGATATTGTTGGTGGGATGTTATAGTAATGTAGTTTTAGAAAAAGGACAACCTACAGGACGGGCGACAACCCATCGTGTTGGACAAGGCTGTGGGAATCAAACCCACAACTAAAGTGCGACTGGCCTTTATCTCATACCAATTGCCTACAGTAAGTCCCTGGTTAGTAGAAACTTGTTTTATTTTATTATGCGGCATGATAGATGAAGTATATGTTCATTTTTGGAATCGTATACGATTAACCGCACCATAGATGGACTTATGTATATTTGATAACTTTTTCTAACCTTTTGTTTGAAATAGATGGAATGACTCATCATTATATAACATGATCTTCTAAAACATCATAAATGACAAAATCAACTTCATTTCTTCAAGAGATGGCATGGAAATTGTTCAGAGCACCAACAACAGTGAGAATGTACCAAAATCAAGCAACTATTTCTTCTAATTCAAAATTTTCAACTTTTGGGAAATGATATTGAAAACCAAAAATGTTGTCCTAGTGCTCTTATATCTGATGAATCAGATGGTACCTTAGATCATTACAAATCTATGGATTTGTGATTGTGGGCTTTTCCATAGACATTTTCTCTACCACTCTCCATCAGAACATGATGGTTAGATTTCTCTTCCATAACCATATTTTCACCTATGAGGAAACCCAGTGATTATTTTATTTGGGTAACCGTTACGTTTCATACATTTGTTTTTAAAGATTGGTTTTGGTATTAATTTTTATGATGTGGATTTCTATTAAAGAATCTTTCGAGTAGTAAACCATTTATAACACTGACGAATTTTGAGGGAAAAATTCATTTTAAGGGGGGTAGAACGTAACACCCCGAGATTTTATGAAAAATATTATTTTTAATTTCA
The DNA here is from genome assembly GCA_963277665.1 of Viscum album. NCBI lineage: Eukaryota > Viridiplantae > Streptophyta > Magnoliopsida > Santalales > Viscaceae > Viscum > Viscum album. Next base: position 1,036,739,267 of record OY728123.1, on the reverse strand, counting down.
TTAATGTCTTGTGTTGTATGCTACACAAAAAGGAGCTTTCACAACACATATCCCTAACTTGGCTTGCACTACAGGCAATCACGACCTTCCACGATAGCGTGTGTTGTACGCAATACCGAGTTTCGCTAAACAACGATATGTTATAAAAACTAGCCATTATGAATAGTAATACCCACTTTTTGAAATTTTATAAATTTTATCATTCAAAATGGACTTCATATTTGGAGTTGAAACATCAAAATTAGCCTAGGGTGAAATTTTGGTATTTTTATGAAAACTATAAATTTTTTATGAATAATGAAAACACTAGGTTACTATTTAAAAACTAAATTTTTATTTAAATAATTATTTATTTTATTTAAATTTATTTTATGTCAAAATTGATACATAATACCTATATATGTTCAATTTAATTCATTGGAGTCATTTTATAATAAATTTAGATATATAAAAATTTTATTGAACTTTTGACCGTCTTTTACCCACCTCCTAGTAGAATTACAAAATTCACATAAAACATAATTTTACCACTTCTATGAGTGGAATTTCAAAAATCCGAGAGACACGGTTGATGTCAGTAAGTAAAATGTGGTTCAATGAGATGAAAATAATTTTTCATGAATAGTAACTTTTTACTTTTTTTACCACGGTTAAAAGTAAATAGGGTAATTAATGGTAAAAATGATATTATTATTACACTAAAACATGTACTAATTATATTGTATAAGTTTAATTCGACCATAAACAACCTTAGGAATAAAATATGACCATTTAGTATCACTTTGATTAGATTAGGATATTTAATTTTAATTTATTTAATGATGGGTTAAAATAGTTAAAATCAAAGTTTAATAACTAAAACGTTTTTAATATAGGGTTATACATAAGATAAATTCGACTATAAATACTCATTAGAAAGCTGAAAATATTTACTACATAATGGTATTTTATTTATAATTTTTAGACATTATATAATTTAATTTATTTATGACCAAATGATGATGCAGTAATTACCATAAGATTGGAAAATTAAAATAATTGATATTATAAATACCCAAATAAATATAATTTGAAACTTTTTATGAATTACACTAATAATATAGGTTAATATTTCATGTTATTATGGATTTAATTAAATTTATTTTAACTAATAATTCTCTTATGATTTTCACAAAAATAAATCACCAAATAGTGTCAAAATTGACATAAAATAGTTTTTAAAACAAATATTATATTATTAATTGTTATTTTATTCCTAAAAATATAAGGTTCTATAAAATGACTTATATAAGGTTATATATGTTATTAATAAACAACTTGGGGTTCGTTTGGCTTGTTATAGTAAGTTTATTAACCTTATAGTGTAAGAAAACAAGAAGATAGGGTAAAATAGAAATTATTTAACTTAAGGTTAAATGTAAATGATAAGGTTAAAATAGAAACCGAAACATTTATAAATTCTATTGGATGAGAGGATTTATACCCATACAAACCTTATCTTAGAAATAACTCTATTTGGAGCGATTAAAAACAGAATATGACTTTATAATAGAATAATATTTTTAGTTATTCCAAAGGATCCCCTCTCCACCCTTATAAAAGGGAACCTCCTCCCTCTCTTCCTCACACCACTTTGAGCCTTCAAGATTGGCCAACCCCTGCCAAAATCTCTTAAAAAGTTCCCTAGAAACATCCTAGAGGTCATGGTCTTATTCAAAGACCAATTTTAGTTCCCTAAGAGGAGGTCTCAAAGAGGCGCTTCAAAGAAGAGGCAATGTCCATTACCGATTCTTTCAACTTTATTTCTTCTTCCACTTATTATTATTTAGATGTTTCATTATGAAATAATAACATAATTATCACTCAAATACTGATATGTTATTATAAGTATGAAACAACCCTATTTCTCCATCTATCCATCCTACGGAAAATGAAATCACCACGTGTGCGTACGTACGGAATACCGTCTCCACGCCGCGGTGAAATCTGTTTTTCCACCAACACCTTACATGGATGGGTATAATGGTGTAAAGAATAAAAATATATTGTTATTATATCATCATACTGATTCAGATATATTATTCCATCCACTAAAATTCTATTCAATAATCCTGGGAACGATATCATCACTCGTGCGTACGTACGGAATACCGTCTCCACGACGTGATGAGATTCAATCTCAATGATTAATCATTCCTAAATGATTATAAAGTATATATAATAAGTAATCATGAAATATATTAAATAATAATGCTATTGTATTTATGTATATATATATTTATTTCATCTATTTAGTTTCATTCAATTCAATAAAGAAACGAAAACAACGTTCATGCGTACGTATGTCCTACCGTCTCCATGAACAGTGTATTTCATTCCTTTTATCGTTATATAATATATATATGTATATGAGGATTATATATTATATATAAATCATGTATTACATTCTGTAATTATTTAAATAAGGATATAAGTATTAATATCAAGAACGACAAGTCGAAACACATACGATAAATGAAATGATTTTACCCAAAACGCTGCTTTATCATGGAATTTACAAATGAACAGGTAATATAAAGTCATAATTGAAACATATATGATATCATAACAATGAATATGATTCTGTAATAAGTCAATTACATTATTCAAATCAATATACAGGAGGTTCGGATACGTACAAATCATATCGGAACTATGGTAAGAGATAATTTTAAAAATCTCACATTTATCCAAGATTTCTTATTTGTATGTATTTACTGGGGTTATTGCAATCATACATTTACATGTTTTATAAAAGTTTTTTCATGTATGTTTAAAGTACTCTTTACCCATTTTGTCTTTTACCCCATGGTATGGATGGAATCATTCTTTTATTTAGCCTACAAGGTACTTTTTTACTTTTCCGACAAACGTACGAGAAGAATGTTTTTTTAACGTATACGGCATGAAAGGATTTTTACAGTTTTATAAAGCCTTATTTTCATGAAGCTTCATCCAAAATATTTCATAACTATTTTCAAAAAAATCTCTTTCTTTTGAAATTTCATGACGTTTTGTGAAAAGAAATTTATTTTGAAGATGAAAGGATATTTTCCTCAAGAATTAATTTCTAGTGTTTTATCAAAACCATTTTTTCATCTAAGATGACATTATTTCATATGTGCATGTTTCAAGTATAATGACTCTATGATTTACATGGTTTCACTTTTCTTATTATTAAATTATATCCATTTCTTTTATATGGATTATGTGATGATGAGATTATGTTTATGAAACCCATTTTATTCGTTGGGTTATTATTAATGATGTATGTTTATTTTGTGGCACAAGTAATAATTATTTCATTATGAGATGGGTGGGACATTTATCTACATCCAATGCATTGGGTAAAGATTTATATCTCATGAGATAGACATGGCTGGAACGGTAAGTTAATCCAGTTCAGTGTTACAGGACTGAAACGAGGAGTGAACTCGATTCAAAAAGGGACTTTGTCCACTAAGATGGTCTTGGCATCAATGCCTTGGCTACTATGAAAATCATAACATGTGCTTAATGGTTTCTACAATTACATGTTTTATTCCCATGCTATTTTATCATGATTGTTGTTCCCTTATGATATATTCCTTACATACTTCAAAGATTCATGTCTTTGCTCAAGATTTTGATGTTTAGATTTTATGTTCATGTTTTTGCATTCAAATGTTTATGGATTGTTTTATGTTCTCTATGTTTACCCTTACTGGGCATTTGAGCTCACCCCTTTTATTTTTTATTTTCCCCAGTATATAAATAAATGTATTAGGTAAGAATAAAAGAGGAAGATCTTTATGGTAGATGGTGAAGATCTTTCACCATGATTAGAAGATTATATTCCGAGTTTCGAAAGACACTAAACTTTTACGGTCCTTGTGTGTCTGTTTTTTTTATATACTAAGTATTTAGCAAAAGAAATGTAATGTCCATGTACGTCAATCTTCGGGTCTCTACAAGAACATGTAATGTGAATAAAGTTGTTTTAACCATAATTGTGGGATTTTAATTTTAACTATTTAGAATAATAATTACAGTTCAAAATTAATTTGAACATATTAAAATATATATATTATATAGATTCCAAATATGGAATCTATTTTTTAAAAATTAAACACAAATTACTTGATGAATATGACTTAAATTTAATCATGTAGATGCGATGAGAATTCTGGTTTTTAATGTGAAAATGTTCAAAAGATTACAAAATTGTTAAATCAAATATTAATATAAAAATAATTTCCATGGACTACAATGGATTAATAGATTTATAATTTGAATTATTATATCATAAAAATCAAAATATAATGTATATTTGTAATTAATTTTAGTGGAAAAAAATTTTCTTTTAAAATTATTCAATTTATAGTAATCATTAAAAAATGAACCATTTTAGAAAAATCCAAAACAATTATATAACACCCCATGATTTTATTATTTGTTTCTTCATCTATAATTTCAATTAATTAAAGTTATAGTGAAAATAAAAATTATTTCATTTAGTATAAACCATATAAAATTACATAGATAACACAAAACAAACCTTATAATTGAAAAATGAATGATGTAAGAGGTATTTATGGAAGTTAACGAACCTATAAAAATGAAATTGAAAATTAGGAAAAGTAATATTCCCCTTAAAATTAGTAAATCCCCAAAATAAATAATAACCACACACATTATAGAATAAATAAAATTTATGAATCATATAAATGGATGTATGATATCATTATATCTTTGTATGTGTATATAAATATTTTAAAAATTATTGTTTAAGTGTTGGTATTTTTATAAGTCATAAATATTTAATTACAATTTTATAATTAATTAAATTATTTAAAAGAAATATTATTTTCAAAAACATTGGTCTTAGATTAATATTATGTTGTGTAATTATTTTACAATAATCTAATGGGGCCTTATATAATTTTTTGGAATGTAATAAAATGAGTTATAAATTTAAAATCTGTAATTTTTTAGTAAATTATTATTTAAATTTAAAATTAAATTTCAATTATTTTGATAATTATTTTCATAAATTTGAGTTCATTTAGGATTTCTACACATAGAAAAATGGTAAGGGATAATTTTTGAGATTATTCTAAAATACATGAATTTTTATTGAATAGTAAAATACGATAATTTAAGATAAAAGAAAAATACATGAATTATATAGTTATAGGTTATGCATTGCTGATGTATGCCCATAATCTCGAACTCAAAATCCATCATTAAATTATTTTTTAGGGGAATATAATCTATTCATAGTCTTGATCAAAATTGTAAACTAATTTATATAAAATTCACAGATACCCCACTCTCCTCCACTATAAATACCACCCTCACCCCCTCATCTGCTCACAGTTATAAGCCATTATGGTTGTAAAAATTATTACCAAATACTATTACCTCACTTATCCCCTACATCCATGATATCTTGGTCATAGAAAAAGTCCCAAACCCTTTTCCCTAAGGAGGTTCTAAAGCTGGAGAATTCCAGATGTAAATTATCTTACTTTTTCGTTTAAATCCATTTCATTTTATATTCTTTTTTTATTCTCTAAAAATATCTTCTATCAAAATGATATTTATAAATATAGAATCAGCTATATATTGGAATGATATCCTGTTAATGTAATATAAATTATAAAACTATTTTTTCTCTCTCTCAACTATTTTAAAAACAAAATCATCTTCCATGCGGTGTCCATTTACATCCTTCATTGAAGATGGATTTTCATTACTTAATATACCCTTCATGTAGGGTCATTAAACAAAATATATGGTTCTAAAATATTATAATATATGTATTAAATTCTATTTACTGTTTTGGAAGGATTATATATTCAAATTATTAACAAATTTAATAAAACTAGTGTGTGACTATCACAAAAACGCCAAAATAATCAAATCAATTACCACTAAAATTATATATATAAATATATCCTTATACCATATAAAAATGATATATATAACCATTTACACTTATTTATGTTCAGTAATTACATACAACTCAAATTATGGAAAATTATACCCATTCTACACAATCTTCATTACATGTATAAAAGAAATTTGATCATGAAAACCACAGAATAAAATGATCCCATGAAATAAAATTATATCATCTAACTCATTAAAAGGAAATTATTTAACTTAATAAAATTATAATAAATCTAATACATATGGATTTTTTTCTTAATTAACTAAATAATGTATTTACTCTAATTATCCAATACATTAAGAAAAATTGAAGAATACATTCAGACATAAGGTAAGAGGATTCACATCTCCCATTTATTTTGGTGAGATTTCCATTATTCACCACATATATATTTTATGGGTTAGATTTATACTAACATTTGAAATATAATATAATGAATCTATTTAAAATCATGTTATTCAATAAACCCAATGAGGATTATTATTTTTCGGTTATAGTATTCGATTGATTACAAAGTGGTAAGGCACATCATCTCAATTTCCATTTCATTAAGACACATTTGGTATTGTGCACCATATCATTCTTTTATGGTGTATCTTCTTCCCATTGGAGATCATTTTTCATTTGGAAATATATCTATATTAATATCCATATTCTTCTATCATTGTTATAATTATTTTCTTAGTCATATACCATTTTACATATGGTGTTTATTTTTAATACTATTTTCTAACTGGGGAAATAATGATAAATATTTATACTCTAATAGATATTGATATTGAATATTCATATTATTATTGTATTAAATACGTTTATAAAGAATGATTAAGACTTTATGTTATGGGAAATTACTGTAATAGACCCTAGATGGATCGATAGGTCTCATGAGACAAAACAGTCAATGACATACCATTCATGTTTATTTCCAAACAGAATCAGACGGGTATCTACCTATAGAAGTAAACATTATTAATTGTATAATGGTTCATGTGCCATATAAAAATTCCTAAATAATAATAAATCTTTTTATTTAGTATTCAATTATTACTTTCCATGAGGTTTTCACTATGACAAAATCTATGGATACATTTGTATTATTAGTTTATTAATGGTGGATGTTTTTCAATTATTCACCATGAAATATTAATTATATATAATTGATTATGATTCAATTATTGATGATTAATTCTCCTACTATATGTAATCCTTATCGATCATTTTAGTCACCCTGTTTTTTTCATTCATGAGGTTTTGAAGATGAGATCTTTGAATAGTGACATGAATGATTTTATTCATACTTGTTATATAAAATTATTATCTACTAATTTAATAAGGGAACCATGTATGTATCTAGTTTATCAAAGACTACTAAATTAAGAAATAATATGTGATTTTAACTCTTATAGTATTCCATTTCAATAAAACAACCACAGAATCCAGGATATAGGGTTTGGGGTTATAATAATTAGTTTCAGAGAAAATATAGTAGAAAACATGGGAACTAGATTTAGAAAAAATAGTAAAAGGAACATAAACCTAAGATATACTTTGAGTATAAGCCTATAATAACATCCTATAATTTGGGTATGGGATATATTATATAGGTATTCTATGAAATACAACCCTATCTAGATTCTACAAGTGGATGTGGTTCCAGAATAGATGAACATAGGGGTAATAACACTAAAACGGTGTCTCGAGCCTGACTCAGGGTATCCTTGTACATGAAAATGGGCTTTAATTTCCACCTATTTTTACACTCTTGAGGCATACACTTAAGATAGTTCAAATATTCATTACAACCTATTATGAAGGACTTAATAGTCAATATTTCAAGAAAAGAAACAATGTTTATGACTATGAGATTGTCTATTCATATATTTTCTACTTATATTATGTGTTTTTCAGTTTAGAAATATTGAATTGTGATTCATAACCGAATTTTGTGTATGCAATTTTTTAGTGATGGTACCTAATGGATGAAAGGGAATCAATACTGATGGAATATATATGGATAACCCGAATAAGCATGTGAACAATGTTATTTTTTGAAAAGAGGATATTGTGAACATATTTGGACAACTAACATAGGTTTTGATGAATAATGACTCTCCCAATGTAGTATCCTTTCATGTACCAGAATACCGAATAATTTAGTGGGACTAATAATCCATTGTTATCTGAGTTGTGGATAAAGTCCATTGAAAAATATTTCTTCCATTAATATACAATGAAATTCAAAAGGAGATACTGGTAGTATATTGTCATATGGGTGATGCTGTTAAATAATGGTATTGATCCAAAATACTAAAGAGAATAGCTTAATATAATATATGGAATGGATACATTTTGAGGAAATAGTCTTCAATAGATATCACCCTCGTGAACAACGAATTGAAATAAATAGAAAATTACTTATCATAAATAAAAGGGATTACGAGATTGTTACAGAGTATGTGGCTACCTTCATAAGGCTATTTAGGTATTCTATAGATTACAAATGAGTTTTGGAATAAAATATTCAAAATTTCATTGAATATATTAACCCAACTCTCCAAAGGGAATTTTCTTCACAAAAATTTTCATAATATGATGATATAGTATTAAGTCCCATCAAAACAAGGAAGGAATTTTATCAATATAATTTATTCAATGGATATAAAGATAAGAAGAGGTATTATAATAACCATAGAAGGGGTTAGTCATAAATGAAATTGGTAATTAAGAAATTTAAATTATGTGAAAATTGTGAAAATAATCATCCTAGTAAATTATTGGATAGAATTGAAGTTTTTAATAAGTATAGAGAAAAGGTTCCACATGATAATGAATACAAGATTAAGAAAAATATCAATGATGTAAAATGATTCAAATTCAATGAAATGGGAAATTGTCCAAATAAACATTTCAATCATCACAGTAATCTCCACAGAAGAGGCCAAGGATAGATGGCTAAGAATATGCTATCACAATGATAGAGATTTCTGTTCTTAATGATGTGGTGTAAGGTACATTAATAGTGTCTTTAAATTTATCCAATTATTGATTTAATTATAAATCAACTCATTATTTTATATCTTCCTAATTATCCATGAAATGTATACATTTCCTTTTAGATTTAATAAAGAGGTTTTTAGTAAAAACCCCTAAGGAATGTATGACTGAAATAATGATTTGTCGTTCAATACACATTAGATACGTAAACATGAATTTTTCAAAACCTTATTATCATATTTATGGTTGAATTTTATATAATCCTCGGTATGGTCTAGCTTTCAATATATGATGCATAAATAATTTCAAGAAGTGGTAAGTTAATATTTTTGAGGAAGATATATAATCATTTAACATCAAATTTGAAACGTCATCATCATATTCTTATCCAGATCATACTCCAATATCACTATTAAATGAAATTATTTGGTTGAATTAACAAAAAACATCTATGGATATGGAAGGTAATCTAATAATTGAGTGTGTAAAAATTGAGAAATAATATATTAATGTATTTCTAGAGGATTTTGTCACGACCCTTCCTCAGGGCCCGTTCCATGACTACCCCAAGCCTGCCTTCCGTAGGCCAGGGGCAAGCGAATAGCACCAAAAGGCGTAAATCCAGATAACTGGGAAGTCATTACCTTTATAAAAGTAGAAAAAATACCACAGAGTACAAGTGGAAGTAATACACTAAGTACAAAAGAATGTGCTGAAAGTAAGTGGGCCAGAATACAAACCCGACTGAATGTACAGCTATAACTGAACGAAAGTACAATAGAAGAGGAAAATAGCTTGAATAAGAGAAGCAGCTCCTGGGTCGTCCACCTCGGATCCTACCTGAAGGGTACACTACTAGAAAATGGACCTATCCCCACAGTTTTCCCCAAAACTGTGGTAATAGAACCCCCCTCCCCTATACACACGGTTTTGGAAAACCGTGGGTATAGGTGACTTTTCATGACCTATACCCACGGTTTTCAAAAACCGTGGGTATAGGCGGTTCTATCCCCATGGTTCTCCAAAACCGTGGGGATAGGTCCTGAAAAGTGACCTATACCCACAATTTCCCAAAACCGTGGGTACAGGGGTACCTATACCCACGATTTTGGGGAACACCATGGGGATAGGTATGGGCTCAAATACCTATACCCACGGTTATGAAAAAACGTGGGTATAGGGAATTTTTTTTTGCGGGAACCCTATACCCACAGTTCTTCCCTCTATACCCATGGTTTTTATTACTATATTTAACTAAATATATATATATATATAGGTAAGTGATGTTAGGGTAGTGGATAGATGCGCTGTTTATAGCGAAGAGCTTGCAAGATCGAAACTCGGCGGCTGCATTATTTTAGGACCTATACCCATAGTTTTGAAACTGTGGGTAAAAGCTGTTGACACTATAGCAATTGGCTCTGTTTCGGTGAAACGGTGGTAGGACACCTATACCCACGGTTTTGGAAAACTGTGGGTATAGGATGGGGACCTATACCGATGTCGTTTCATCCCACGGTTCCCAAAATCGTGGGTATAGGCTATACCCACGGTTTTGGGGGCTATACCCACAGTTTTGAACCGTGGGTATAGGCCGTTTTTCCAGTAGTGGTAGGTATAGATAGTGCAGCTCCGGGAACGTCCACCACGGATCCTACCTAATGGGTATGTACAGATATCCTCCACAATGCTCTCGCCCATTTACCTCCTCTGAATATCGTCTCGTCGTGAAGTCCACCTCCAGATACTGACTCGTCGTGAGGTCCACCTCCATGTACCGTCTAGTCCTCGAACACTCGGCCTTTGTCAGCGCTGCCCGTTGTCTGCAACCAACACAACAAGATGTAGGCATAGCCAATGCTGGGTTGAGTATACGATACTTAGTAGGGACCCTGAGACCCTCAAGGTCTGACTAAATCCAATAAGGATAACCACAACGAAGGATCTCAACAGATAAACCATACTTAGGTATAACCCCATACTTATACCTAAGTTATCAAGTAACCCATCTCAATCATGAGGAAACACAATGTTTATGAAATCAACAGATAACCACTACCTAGGTATATTATCATACCTATACCTAAGTTATCAAGTGACACATCTCAATCATGAGGTAAAAACAAAGGTTATAGACTCAGCTCAACCAACATTTTCATTATCAAAACTGTAACTGCTGAAGAGCTCCATCTCTAACGAGTACAGTGATCCTGTCATGACTCTGAGTTACTACTCAGTAACCTAATACTGCTGAGATACTCCTCCTATCAAGTACCGCGGGTCTGCCACCTCATAATGTAGTGCTCCTCCACCATGGGTCTTCCACTTCACACAGTAGTGCTCCCCCTCATAGCCTACAGAGGTACTCCTCCTGTCGAGTACTGTGAGTCTTCCACCTCACAAATTAGTGCTCCTCCGCCATAGTCTTCCACCTCATAATGTATTGCTCCCCACTGGGCTATGCAAGTCACTCCGAATCGAATCGGACAAGCAGTCATCAGGACTCAGTCAACTGCACGGTCTCCGTACTCCGTACGCTCGTCTCCAGGAGGGTCCGCTCTATGAGCTACAGGTCGATACTCAATGTATCACAAAGCCTCACGAAGAAGTATCTCAAAGGACCGCCTCATCATAGGGGTCTCAAGGAAACAGATGGCGCATCAATCAGACGCCCAGTCTGTGAGTTATCTTCCTTTTCGTCCCAGGGGCCCGGTTGGTTTCGTGTATGAACCACCCCAACCGCATCTCAATTGTACCCCGAACTCACATTTGGTATACTCATAGGGACCTTTTTTCAACGTGATCACCAACGCCGCTGACGGTTCGTCAAACGGACGTCTGGTCTGAATGTTATCAGCTTTTATATTCTGGGGGCCCGGTTGGATTTCGGGTACAATCCAACCCGGCCTTACTCCAACTGCATCCAAACCTCATGTGAAGTAGGCCAAATGTTCTGTCTCATCAAGAGGAATCCAATAATGTCTATGTCACGTCAATCGGACGTTTGGAGCTCAAGTTATAAGTATTTCAGCTCTGAGGGCCTGGTTGGTTTCGTGTTCGAACCAACCCTTCCACACCCAAAGTTCTCTGAAACCTTGAGTGTAATATACTAAAACGACCGTCTCGATCCAAGGATCGCTACACAACTGACGGTGCGTCGATCGGAGGTCTATATCCCATCATATAGGCAATAAACCAGAAGTGATCGGAAAATGGTGGGTCATGGCCCAGTCCGACCCGATGGGGCACAGCCTGGCCTAATTGGGAACGATCCGACCCGACTGGGTGCCACGCTAGCTCGGCCAGCGTGCCAAGTGGACTTTGCGCTTCGCGGACGCGGCGAGCGTCGCGTCCTTCTCCCTAGGATCCCGCGCGACCGGGGGATCCGGCCACCTGCCGCCGCGGCGGTTCCTCCTGGCGGCACGCTGGGGCACCGCCACCTCCGGGCGGCTTGCCGGTGTCGGCCGCTGCCTCCGGCCGCCAGCGCCGCCGTGCCGGTGACCCACACCGTCGGTGATGTATGCGGCCCACCGGAGATGCTCCGGTGTTCCGTTTTCAATTCCGTCTGTGCAGGAAATCCTTATAGGACCCGAAATTCACTACGGGATCATCAAATCGCCTTTGTGGCCCGTTCTGTCATTGCCCGTCGATCCACACGTCAAATAAACAATCTGCGGAGTCTTTGATTCGCCTTTTCGGCCCCGACTTTGATGACGATTTCATTTGGCCTCAACGGCGCGGTGCGACGGTGCCGCGCTTTTTGTCGTGTTCTTCCTTGTTTCCGCGCGGTGCCATTGCACCGTTCTATCATTGTTCGTGTCGTGACAAACAAAACATCAAGGGGGAGGAGATTCGGCCGTGTTCGTGTGGTCCACCCCCCTCTCGTTAATCTGATATCAAGCAGATAAGAAATCAACAATGGAAGGAAAAGAAAATTTATGAAAAAAACAAACCCCTACCTCGATGAAGTCCTGGAACGAGGTTCGTTGCGGAAAAAGGTCGTTTCGGAAGACGGCGTCGCGGAACGATGCTTCGTAAGCACCGTCGGCATCGCAATACATGGCATCGCGGAGAATAGGATCGTCGGCATCGTGGTACATGGGATCGCGTCGTCGATCTCCGAGGAATCAGATTTTTTCGTCATCCTTCGTCGGAGGCAGACGTTCTTCGTCGTTTCTCGCGTTCTTCAACAAGGAAGAATGTTCTTAAAGACTAGAGTTCTCTTCTTTGTTCCACAAAAAGAAACAACAATAATAAAATAAGGTTTCTCTTATTTTATTCCTCATGTCAAACATATAAAAACTTCAAAAATAATCCACAAATTAATTAATGTGTTTTGACCTATTGATGAGGCGTTTAATAAACCAACAAATTCGAGAGTTGACTTGGCATTAAGTGGGGGTGCGGGTGCATTACTCAATTAAAGATGATTTTATAAAAAAAATAAAGAGGGAGGTGAGTTGTTATGGAAAAAGTGAAGGGGTGGGGCTCGTGTGGGCCCTACCTCTTCTTTATTCTCCAAAGGGAAGTTAGCAACCCAACGGGTCCCACTCCCACTCCCACACCTAGGAGTTAAACCACATAAGAGAGGGAAAATGTGTTGTGAGAAAACACATAAACCACTTATAAAGAAATAAAAATAAAATTGTAAAACAATGATATTTTTATTCCTCACACTTTTTTTAACAACTCCTCCCGAGAAAACACAACTCCAAAAAGGGTCTTCTTACGCAATTACCGGTGTTGCGAGTTCATCAGTGCCCTCGTATTTCAATTATGAGCACTGGTTCAAAAGTTAGAATAACATGCACATTTGTTCACTGAACGTACCCAAGCTAAACATTGGAAATTTATTCCGGGCAGACTGGGCCTCGGAATCAGGTGCCGTTAGAAACTGCATATTCGTAAAATTCCAAATAAATTAAGAAAAAAAAATTCATTGAAATTTCAGGGTCTTTACATTACTCCCACCTCAGGTATTTACATCCCTGTAAAGCTATAACACAAACTCGGGAAATAAAAGTTGTACTGAGCATGCATCTGAGCCTTATGCTCCCATGTGCTCACCTACAGGTTCTTGTACTTCCAGTAAAAGCGCACCCGAGGAATCGACCGTCTACGTAGATTCCGCTCCTATCGATCCTCGATCCCCACTGGAACCTCCGTGAATGTTGCCCTGCCATCGACATCCTACTTCCTGAGGTCGATGATGTGTGAAGGATCATGTACGTATCTCCTTAGATGAGATACGTGGATGACATCATGAACCTGGTGCAACTGAGGTGGAAAGGTCAAACGGTAAACCACCTCGCCTACCCTGCTGAGGACCTAGAAAGGTCCATCGATCCTCAAAGATAACTTGTCGCCTCAGCCCAATCTCTATAAACCTCATCGAGGTGAGACCCGTACAAGGACATGATTTCCATCCTCGAACTCTAGAGGCCACCAGTTCCGGATTAGAATTGAAACACAAAAGTCAAGCTTCCACAAGTGTATGGTTGGTCGACCCAAGAGTGATCGACCAAACACTCCTATGCATGAGTTTATCCTGTGCTGCCTGGGGTTTCCTTTTCACCGAACAAGGAAAACCCATCCCGAAATTGTAATTAGACCACAACCTTTTTTCCTAATACAGTCAATCTGAGCATGAACTTTGAATACAATCCATACCGAGACAAACGTTGTAAGGCCTCGACGCTGCCACCAAGAGATTCCAACCGAAACTCTCACCTCGAGGGTCAGACCACAATGTCGGCATAAGTGTGATTATCGAGTCACCTCCCAAGGTATTTCCAGATGTGAGGGTCATGTCTATGGGTTACCGGAAACTTTAGGTCTGGGACAAAATTCGTGCAAGGAAGGAATGATTCATATCAACTTCTGTTACAACAACAGCTAGTAGTGGACACATACTTTCCCTTGAATCATTTTTAGAGCCATTGGGTCACACTCCATGACAACATGCAGCCGTACTCTTCCCCTTCCCTCCAGCTCCCTGAGCCTGGCGGGGAAAAATAAGGTGGGTGGTTGTAGAATGTTGAAATGTACACCACCTCATTCTTCTCTTCTAGCTCTGCCTCCACGTTTGCTGCTTTGCAGACTCATCTCTCCTTAATGCTTCCTATTCTTGAAACATTTAACACGCCCGAGCCTCTATGACTGGCGCTAGTTTCCTGTTTCTTACTGCACTGTGCAGTCTTCATCTGCTCCTGAATGATCTGCACCTTCTTTTCCTACAATCTGTAAGAGCTGCTAAGATTTCTCCTTTTCCAAAGAGAGAAATTCGAGCTCATCGCCTGGATGAACCATGCCCATTGCCGAAAATAGTCAATCCTGACATTAATGATGCATTCATGCCATGGATGATGTCGTATGGCCTCGAAGTTACTACCATCAGATCCAACCATCACTCTTGCCTCTAAGGGTCTAGTCACACTGTCGGCATCAGTGTGAGGTCACTGCGTCTCCTCTAGTAGAAATCTCAAAAGTGAGGGTCAAGTCAACAGTTTTAACCGAGACATCTCAGTATCAACCAAAAAAAAAGGACAAGAAAGAAAACATCAAGAATATAAGTGTCTTTTATTATAGCATCTCAACGTACAAAGACACAAATAAAAAAGCAACATGGAACTAGAAGTACCAAGAACAAAAATAATCCACTAGTTTCGTTATTTTCCACCTGCTTCCAGAGCACAACTTCCTTGCCCACTGCTCGGCTGTTGCTCAAGCACCCACCTCTGATTCTGTCTCGGTGGCTCCTCCAATGCCTGCGGATCAACTGTGCAGGTAGTTGGACAGTCACATGCCATTTGACCCTTCCTGCCGTAGGAGAAACACTGTCCGTTTCCGGCACGCCTGGACTTGATCCCACCTCGGGTGCCCCAAACTACTGATCCTATAACCTGAGATCGCCCATCTACTGGTCTAGTCCTCTTGGACCTCTTCATCATCTATCTACTTCCTACAGATGACTCGCCTACTAATGGAAAATCATGCGACAAAGGCAGCATCTCCAGAACTAGCTCGGGGTGTAGAGCCACTGGTACAAACTCCACCCTGAAAAATGTCTCGAAGTCTCCCCATATGAAGGTCATCTCATCAAAAAACTATAGCATCCGGCTCCACCATCTTCCTGCTGCTGCCTAAAAGAGGCTAGCAGAAAATATCACCATGAAGTCCGCTAGTGTACCCACTCTCCTGAAGACTCTCACCACAGCCTCCACCCTGTCCTCAGCCGCTTGAGGGTCCGCCTCTCCCCGAAACCTGGGTGGACTCTGGTGCTGGAACTCATGTAGCGCGCTCAAGCGGCGTGCATTGTCGGCGGCTGGGGCATGTAGCATCGGTGGCCCAACGTATGGTAGTACCGCTGGTTCCTCCGCTAGTACCTCAACTATATGAGGGCCCTGTACCGAAGCCTCGTCGCTCGGTAGGCTGTCAGTATATATATCTCTCGGGGTTCTAGCTGATATTCCGTGATAAGTAATCCTGAAAGAAATAGACGTGACATGGTCAAATGATTTATACCTGGTGAGATGACGTGGTGTGAGCTGTTTTAAGGGGAAACCTTTAGAAACACACATGCCAGTAGTGTTTTCATGCATTGAGCTGGAAATCAAAGTCCGGGTCCTGGTGTATGGATACGTTGGCCACCCGCACCAACACTGGACTCCCTGAACTGATGACGACACTCGGTACCCTTAACACTATATCTTTAGAGAAAGAAAAAATATTAGAGTTATAAGTTCTGCGGTAGAACTGACTCCTCTAATACCAATTTGTCACGACCCATCCTCGGGGCCCATGCCATGACTACCCCAAGCCCACCTTCCCTCGGCCAGGGGCTGGCGACTAGCACCAAAGGCGTAAATCTAGATAACTAGGAAGGCATTTCCTTTATAAAAGTAAAAAAAACACCACAGACTCCATGCAGTTGTAATACACTAAGTACAAAAGAATGTGCTGAAAGTCAGTGGGTCAGAATACAAACCCAACTGAAAGTACAGCTACAACTGAACGAAAGTACAACAGAAAAGACAAACATCTTGAATAATAGAAGCAGCTCCCAGGTCGTCCACCTCGGATCCTACATGAAGGGTAGGTACAGATAGCGCAGCTCCTGGATCATCCAGCACGAATCCTACCTTAAGGGTAGGTACATATATCCTCCACAACTCTCTCGCCCGTATACCTCCTCTGAGTATCGTCTCATCGTGAATTCCACCTCCGGATACTGACTCGTCGTGAGGTCCACCTATGGGTACCGTCGAGTCCTGGAACACTCGGCCTCTGTCAGCGCTGCTTGTCTTCTACATCCAACACAATGAGGTGCGGGCATAGCCCCTGCAGGGCTGAGTATACGATACTCATTAGGGACCCATAGACCCTCAAGGTCTCACTAAATCCAACAAGGATAACCACAAAGAAGGATCTCAACAGATAACCCTTACTTAGGTATAAGCCCATACTTATACCTAAGTTATCAAGTAACCCATATCAATCAAGAGGAAACACAATGGTTATGAAATCAACGGACAACCATAACCTAGGTATAAGCCCATACGTATACCAAAGTTATCATGTGACCCATCTTAATCATGAGGTAAACACAAAGGTCATAGACTCAGCTCAAAGAGAATTTTCATTATCAAAACAGTAACTGCTGAAGAGATTCATCTCTGATGAGTATAGTAATCCTATCATTGACTCCGAGGTATTGTTCACTAACATAAGACTGCTGAGATACTCCTACTGTCGAGTATCGCGGGTCTGCCACCTCACAAAGTAGTGCCCCTTCGCCCTGGGTCTACCACCTCACACAGTAGTGCTCCCCCTCATAGCCTACAGAGGTACTCCTCCTGTAGAGTACCGTGGGTCTGGCACCTCACAAAGTACTGCTCCTCTTCCATGGGTCTGCGACCTCACAAAGTAGTGCTCCCCACTAGGCTATGCAAGTCACTCCGAATCGAATCAGACAAGCAGTCATCAAGTCTCTGCCAGCTACACGATATTCATACTCTGTACGCTCGTCTCCGGGAGTGTTCGTTCCACGATCTACAAGTCGATACTCCATGTATCACAAATTCCCACTAAGAAGTATCTCAAATGAGCGCCTCATTAAAGGGGTATCAATGCAATAGACGACGAGTCAATCGGACACCCGGTCTGTGAGTTATTAGCCTTTTCGTCCCAGGGGGCCGGTTGGTTTCGTGTACGAACCAACCCAACCGTTTCTCAACTGTACCCTAAAATCACATAGGGTATACTCATAGGGACCGTTTCTCAACGTGATCACCAACGCCTCTAACGGTTCGTCAAACAGACGTTCGGTCTGAAAGTTATCAGCTATTCCGTTCTAGGGGCCCTGTTGGATTTCGGGTACAATCCTACCCGGAATTACTCAAACTATGTCCAGACCTCAGGTGAAGTATTCCAAAAGTTCCATCTCATCAAAAGGAATCCAACAAAGTTGACGGAACGTCAATCGGACGTCTGGAGCTCACGTTATAAGTGTTTGTGCTCCGGGTGCCAGGTGGGTTTCATGTTCGAACCAACCCGGCCATACCTAAAGTTCTCTGAAACCTTGAGGGTAATATACCGAAATGACTGCCTCGATCCAAGGATCTTTACGGAACTGACGGTGCATCAATTGGATGTCTTTATCCCATGATATGGGAAAAAGACCGGAAGTTCTCTGAAAATGGGGGGTCTGGGCCGGGTCCGACCGGGCCCAACCCCCCTGGGCCGGCCCGAACCGGGTTGACCCGACCTGGGTCCAGGTCTGACCCGGTAGGGTGCGGCCCAGCCAAGCCGAGGGGCACGCTGGCTCGGCCGGCAATCCGAGCAGCCTTTGCGCTCCGCGGACGCGGCGAGCACCGCATCCTGCTCCCTCAGATCCCATGCGGCCGAGGGATCCGGCCGCCTGCGGCCGTGGTGGTTCCTCCCGACGGTGCGCCGGGCCACCGCCGCCTCCGGGCGGCCGGTCGGTGCCGGCCGCCGGCACTGCAGGTGATGTCCGCGGGCCACCGGAGTTTCTCCGGTGGTCCGTTTTCAATTCCTTTTGCGCTGGGATTCCTTACGGGACCCGATCATCACTACGGGATCATCAAATTGCCTCTGCGGCCCATTCTGTCATTGATCGTCGATCCGCACGTCAAATAAACAAACTGTGGAGTCTTTGTTTCACCTTTGTGTCCCCAACTCCGACCATAGTTTTGTCCGGCCTCAACAGTGCGGAGCGACGGTGGGGCACGACGGCGCCACACTTCTTCGCCGTGTTCCTCCTTGTTTATGCGCAGTGCCATTGAACCATGCTACCTTTTTTCGTGCCGCGACAAACAAAACATCAAGAAGGGGGAGAGTCGGCCGTGTTCGTGCGGTCCGGACCCCTCCTGTTAATCCGATATCAATCGGCTAAGAAATTTACATTGGACGAGAAAGAACATTTATGAACAAAACAAACCCCTACCTCGATGAAGTCGTCGAACGAGGTTCATTGCGGAAAAAGGTCATCACGGAAGACGGCATCGCGGTACACGACGTCGCAGAGAAGAGGATCATCGACGTCACAATACACGACGTCACATCGTTGATCTCCGAGGAATCAGTGTTCTTCGTCATCCTTCGTCGAAGGCCGGTGTTCTTCGTTGTTCTTTGCGTTCTTCAACAAGGAAGAACGTTCTTAAGGACTAGAGGTCTCTTCCTTGTTCCACACAACGAAATAACAATAATAAAATAAGGTTCCTCTTATTTTATTCCTCATGTCAACCCTTTCAAAATTCAAAAAGAGTCCACGAATTAATTAACGTGTGTTGACCAATTAATGAGGCGTTTAATAAACCAACAAATTAGAGAGTTGACTTGGCATTAAGTGGGGGTGTGGGTGCGTTACTCAATTAAGGATGAGTTTGCATAAAAATAAAGAGGTAGGTGAGGAGTTATGGAAAAAGTGACGTGGTGGGGCTCGTGTGGTCCCTACCTCTCCATTATTCTCCGAAGGGAAGTTAGCAACCCAGCGAGTCCCACTCCAACTCCCACACCTAGGAGTTAAACCACATAAGAGATGGAAAAAGTGTTGTGACACAACACTTAAACAACTTAGCAAGAAATAAAAATAAAATTGTAAAACAATTATATTTTTATTCCTCACTCTTTTTTTAACATTTCCTCCTGAGAAAACGCAACTCCAGAAAGGATCTTCTTAAGAAATTACCGGCGATGCGAGTTCATCGGTGCCCTCGGATTTCAATTCTGAGCACCGGTTCAAAAGTTAGAAAAACTCGCTCGTTCGTTCACTGAACTTACCCAAGCCAAACTTCGGAAATTGATTCCGGGCACACCGGGCCTCAGAATCAGGTGCTGTCAGAAACAACATACTTGTAAAATTCCAACGAAATTAAGGAAAACAATTACTTGAAATTTACGTGTCTTTACAGATTTATATGTAAATCCTTGAGAGATATATGTTGAGTTCTATATTGATTTAGTTCTTTGTGAAAGACCTCCATCAAAGACTCGCAATAGAATGGCCAATGTGGAATTATTAGAATAGACGAAATAAAAGGTGAAATTCAATTACAAGGGATTAATTATCCAATGTTCTTCTCTTTGGGGTTCCCATGTTCTCTTTTTCAAGAAGATATATGGATATATGGGGATTGTGCATTGATTATAGAGAAATCAATGCTATTAAAATAAAGAAAAAATTTCCGCTAACTTGTATTAATGATTCATTTGATCAAATTCATGGAGCTCAATATTTTAAAATGATTGACCTTCAATATGGATATCATAAATTTCATGTGTTGAAAGAATATATTCCAAAAACATCATTTTGAACATGATATAGACATTATGAATTTACAGTAATTCCACTTGGACTAACTAATGCAGACACTCTATTTATGGATCTAATGAACTGTGTTTTCAAGGTTTATCTTGATGATTTTTTGTTGTTTTTATTTTTGATATCACGATATATTCCAAAGAATATATGAGGACCGTGAGAACCACGTAAAGGTTGTTCTCAGACACGTAGAAGAAAATAACTATATTGGAAGTTTAGTAAATATGAATTTTGGCTTCAAAAAATATCTTTTCTTGACAATTTTATCTATAAAGATGTAATCTAATTTAATCATTCCAATAAAAATGCATTCTAGGAATGGACTATGAAAATGAAATTAACCAAGGTATGTATTTTTGATGGATTAGTAGGTTAATATCATAATTTCGTACTGAATATTTCCGAATTGGATAACCTTATAACCAAAGATCACTTATAAAGGGGTTATGTTCACATGGAAAAAAGAACAGTAAGAATGATTTGATGAATTGAATATAAGAATGTTTAATTCTACAATATTTACTCTTCCATATGAATATGATGGGATTGAAATATACTATGATGAATCAATAAATGGAATGGGTTGCATCCTTATACAAAATGAAAAATTGATTTCCTATTCATCAGGGGAGCTGAAGATACATAAACAAAATTACCGTACTTATGGTCTTGTGTTAGCAGCCAAAATCATTTCTTTGAAAATATTGAAACACTATCTCAATGTTGAAATATGTGGGTTATATATTGATAATAAAAGTTTGAAATACATTTTTATATAGAATAAACTCAGCATGAGACAGATGATATGGAAGAATATACTCAAATATTAGGATTTCTCAATACAATACCTCCCATGAAAGGAAAATATGTTGAAGATGCATTGAGAAAGAATGATCATGGACATCAGACCCAAATGAGAATTGATAGAGATTATTTGTTCATGGATCTTGTAAAGATGGATATGAGAATTTTTAGGGAGGATGAAACATAATTCCCTTTTCAAATGATTTCTAAACCATGTATATTTGTGAAGATAAGAATCTCCCATTCTGATGATGAGAACAATCAAAATAAAATTAAAGTAGTTAAGGATGTAATATTGGAAACCATCATTTATGAGGATGAAGTTATAAAATTTTGAAATAGGTTATGTGTCCCATTATTACCTGAGCTAAAAATAGAACTATTAGAATATTCACATAAATAAAATTTCTCTATACACAGAGGAAACACCATGATGTATACGGATCTAAAGGACCGTTTCTGTTGGGAAAACATGAAGTAGGAAATTGATGACCATGTTTCAGGGTTTTTAGTTTGATTGTAAGTGATGTCTCAGAGATTGCATCTTAGAGGAGTCATGTAACCCATACCAATTCCAAAAGGGAAGTGGGATGAAATTTTGATGAAATTTTTCATAGGAATAACAAGGTAACCTATATGGACATATGAGATATAGGTAATTGTTGATCGTCTTACAAAATTAGATAATTTTAAAGATTTAATAGAAGTTTTACCTCTTATGATTATAGAAAGACACTATAATAATGATGATATATGACATCATGGTGAAACTCTATCGAATGAGTCTGAGTGATATCACCAATTTACAATAAAATTCTAGAATATTTTTCAGAAGGCTTTCGATAATAAGATTCATATGAGTACTACATATCTCCCTCAAACTAACAGACTATCTAAAAGGACTATTCAAATGTTGGAAGACATGTTTAAATCAATATAACCTGAATTTCAAGGTAATCTGGTTTATTACATACATTTGGTTGAATTTTCCTACAATAATAGTTTCCATTCTAGTTTTTAAATGGATCTATATGAAGCATAAAATGCAATGATATTTTGAATTGTGACATGTTTGTATAAAGGTGGTGGGAGAAAAATATAGGACGTGAAATTATTAAAGATTCAATGACATAGGTAAAGATAGTCCTGGCCCATATTAACACATCCAAATGTAGGGAAAACTGATTTGCTGAACAGAAGTGAATGGAATTGGAATTTCAGGTTGGTGATCATGACTTTCCAAAAGTATCTCCATGGAAGGTTGTCTTAAGGATCAGTAAGAAAGGTAAATTGTGTGTTAGGTACATCATACCATTTGAAATTCTAGAATGAAGTAGAACTATATATTATCTTTAAAAAATGCAGAAACATCTCTCCAAAGTTCATGATGTGTTCCACATGTCATTGTTAAACAAGTACATGGAAGACCTAATGCATATATTTGACTATGATGAAATCGAACTGGAACCAAATTTGTCATACTGTGAAGAGCCTATTGTGATTCTTGACATAATAGAGAATGTATTGAGAAATCAGATGACTCTACTAGTAAATTTCTTTACAGAGACCATAAAATAGAGGATGAAATGTGGGAACTAGAGTATGTTATCAATAATAAACATCCACATCAATTCATAAGTCATTATACCGAAAATTTTTGATTATGAAATTTCCTATAAAGGAAAGTATATAACACTGAATGATTTTATAGTATGTTGCCTCATAAATAATTTCTAACCATTATGAATATATTTATACATAATGTTTTTTCTTTTTGTATAAGACACATAAAACCACATTAATAACATAAATATAACCTTATAAATGATCTAGTAATGAATTAAGATGTATTTTTAGAAGTTAAGTAAAAAATACTGATGAAATAGAAACATGGCCTTAGGAATAGTAATACGACCCCTGAAAATAGTAAATTGGCCAAAAGAATATTAAAAACACACCTAATTGTATAAAAAATTTATGATTCATATAAATGAATGCATGATTCAATTATATCATGGTATATGTAAATAAAAGTTTTAAAATTTATTGTTTAATTGTTGGTATTTTTAAAAGTCAAAAATATTTAATTGTAATTGAATAAATAAAATGTTGATTTAAAAAATGATATTTTAAAAAAAATCATAAATTAATATTATGTTTAATTATGATTTTAGGTTAATTTTATTAGAACATAGTTATTTTTAAATAGTATTATAAAATGTGTTATAAATATAAGATCTGTATATTTTTATTAAATGATGATTTTAATTAAAAATTAAATTTCAGATTTTTAGAGAAATATTTTTATAAAATGGAGTTCATTTTTTAATTCTACATAACAAAAAATATTTACAATTTTGTTTTTGTAATTTTCTAAAATACATGAATTTTTGTGAATAGTAAAATATGATAATTTATGATAAAAGCTAAATACCTGAATTATTGAGTCATATGATATATATGGATGATGTAAGCCCATGAAAGTGAACTCAAAATCTATATATACAGTACAGTGTCATTATAATCTAATCTATTCATTGTCTTGAACAAAATAGTATTGTAATTAATAAACAATTGAAGGAAACCCCACTCTCCACCACTATAAATACCACCCCTCAAACCCCCCTCTCCTCACACATCTTAAACAAGATTCTTGTCCAAATCGTGCCCAAATCATCATCTGTAGTATGTTTCCAACATCAATAATCTATTGGTCTTACCAACATACAAAAAAACCCTTTGCCTATTGTTTTTCTAGAGGAGGAGAATTGAAGAGGTCAATCTTCTTCATATTTCATTTAAATTCATTTCAATTTATATTATATTTATATTATCTCCCAACCCCCTATATCCAAATGGTCATGGTAATTTAATTATCATTTATATACTATAATTATATAATTTTAATAGAATATCCATTTTCAAATGCCTTTATCTCCATCTTATATTTTGTAAATGAAATCATCATCTGAGAGGTGCTAATTTACAACCATTAACGATGATAGATTTTTGTTCATCAATTTTTCCAAAATTATGGTAATGAATCCATTTTAATTGTTTATACTAATTATAAAATATTAATCACATCATATTTAATGTTATGGAACCATTATATATACATAGTATTAATTAATTGAACAAGAATAGAGTCTGATGATCGAAACATGCTAAAATAATTTATATAATTACCACAAATTATTTATCTAATTATTCATACTAATACCATCTAAAAAAGTATATGTATAACCATTTAAGATTTTTTATTTTAATTAATAACATATAATTCAATTATGGATAATTATACCCATTTAACACAAACATCATTACATGTATATCAGTAAAGTGATCATGAAAACCAAGGAATCATATGATCCTGAGCTATATAATTGTATCATATAACTCATCAAAAATATCATATGTGAAATATAGAAAAATATAATAAATAAAATAACAATATAAATTATTCTTGAATTAATTAATTAATGAATTTAATATTACTGTCTAATACAATGTGATCAAGTGAAGAACACATTCTGAAATAAGGTATGGAGTTTCTCATATCAATTTTATTTCTGTGAGATTTCCATTATTCACAACTTATGTCTTGTATGTGGTGGATGTATAATTCCAGTTTATATACAATTACATGAATTTATTTATATTCAGTGTATTAAATGATCTATTTTATGATTATTAATTTTATGTCTAATGATTCGATTAATTAAAATCTCGTATAGGACATCATCTAAATTTACATTTCATTGAGAGTTACTTTGTATTGTTCACCTTGGATGTATTCTATGGTCTATCTAAAAAACCTTTGAGATCATTTTTCATTTATAATTTTATTTCAACTAAATGTTAAAATTCATGTATCTTTCATATGACTATTGTCATAGCTTTATAACATTTTACAAACGTTGTTCACTTTGAATACTATATTTACATGGTAAATATTGATGACTATATATCTTCTACTCAACATAGATATTGAAAATGAATATTGTTCTTGTATTAAAAAAATTTATATAGAATTATTTGGACTTTCTGTGATGGGTGGTTCCCATTATAGTCCATCAATGCATTGGTATTTAACATGAGACAATAAAGTTGGCGAAAAAATATTTCTATTTGTTTGAAAAAAAGAATCAAATGTGTATCTACCCATAAACGTAAACCATATTAATTGTATGATTGTTCATCTTCTAGATACAAGATGACCAAATAATAAGGAGTCTCTTTATTCAATATTTAGTTATTACTTTACATGAGGTTCTCACTATGACAAAATACTTGAATTCATCTTCATTTTTTGTTTATTAATGGTTTTTTTTTAAATTATTCACCATCACTAATTTATTATCTCTAATTGATTATTATTCACTTATTATTGAATATTTCATTCTATATATGTAACCCTTAATATACATTTGATCTCACCATTTTATTTTATCTATTCCCCAGGTTGTGAAGGTGTGAGCCTTGAATAAGTGTCAAGAAGTAGTTTATTCTATTTTGTTATGTACTATGTTAAATTACCAATGTAATATGTGAACAATCTATATATCTAGTTTCTAAAATACTAATAACTCTATCATTCCATTGGGATGAGATATCTTGTATCTATGTTTTTTACTAAAATATCCATTAATTTTGGGCTACTGGTTTTGGTGTTGTTATAATTCTCCCTAAAATAGTTTTGAAATAATAAATTAAAAAATTTATTAAATTTTAAAAAATTAATATCTTAAATGTGATAAAAAGTAATTTTATTATTATTCATAAATAGATATAAAACCATTTTTATAGAAAATAGTATTCTTGAAAAACATATCGACTTTACAAAAAAATTATGTATTTTAATATGAATTTTTTTTCCTTTTATGAAAATATTATAATTAAATGTTTTTATTACGTTTCATATTGTTATTTTTAAGGGAAAGGTTATTAAATTCATGTCAAAATAAATATATTAATAATATATCTTGGTTATGTTAAAACTCAGTGTTCTGTATAACATAATCTATAATAGTCTTGTGTATAGAAGAATCTTATCTTTCTATAATATGTAATGTAACCCATCATTTAAATTTAATTTATTAGAAAATCATAAATCATAAAAACTCACAGTTTTACATTCTACCCCTGTAAATTCATCATTATGATAAAAAATGATTATAATTCAACTTCATCATATCCTCATGTTCCCACGTAGCTTCCTCAAATTAGTGGTTTCATCAAAAATCATTGACAATTTGAGTGGTCTTTTTCGTAGAGCACTTATTATATTATCTATAAAATCCATAAATTTTTCTTGATAAGTAATATATTTCTTAATAAATATGGTCACTGAGTATATTATATGTGAATTGAATGGTATGTAATTCCTCATTAGTGATACATGGAACAAATCGTGGACTTGATAGCGGTTCAGGGGAAATTCCACGTAACATGCTACAATTTGGATTTGATAAAAAATTAAAAAGGGACTGATATACCAATTTAATATATTCACATTCTTCCCTAATATCATAACCATATTACATGGATAAATTACTATAAAAATCATATCACCATTATTAAATTTTAGATCTCATTGGTGGTTTCCGTATATATTTTCTACTATCACTGAGCTATCTTATTGTGACACTGATGGGATTAACTTTCTCAGTCATTTATTAATATAACTGAATCACTGGTTGCATTATTTATCCGACGTCATTTTGACTTGTTGTTGGTCTACAATTGTTCCATAGAATACTTAATTAGGGCCCATCTGAATTCTTTAGTGAAAGCTATTGTTGTAAGAAAACTCAATTAGAACATGGTTTTTATCCAAAATAAATTCTAAATATAAAAAATAAGTTCACTCCAGGTACACACATATTTTAATTATATTGTTATACTAACTGTCCAGACATAACTGAATACTTCTCTAGAATGTAGAGTTGAACCTCAGATCTTGATAATACACAATGGAATAGGGTACTCCATGAAATATAACCAATTTTTTAATTTATATCCCTAATATTTGATCCAGATTGAAATATTATATGATAGACATGATGTATTTTATCATTTTAAGGTGATCGACAAAAACCCATATATCATTTTGACATTTATATTTTTTTGTGTGCCCAATAACAAAACCCATGGTGATTTTTTCCATTTATGTTATGGTATGAGAAATGGATGTATCATCCCCTTATAATTTTTTCCTTCTACCATAACTTGCTGACATATTATGAACCAAGAAATGAACATTGTGATATCACTCTTCATAGCATCCCACTAATATTATTATTTCAAATATCTATACATGTCTTTACTTTAAATATGTATAGATAATGAATAACTATTTGAATACTACAAAAAAATATTCTTAAAGTATGGAATGTATGAAATTCATATATGGTTCTTGAACGTTATTATTCTATAATGTCTATGGTTAAACTTTGGTAAATTTCTAACCATATTATTCATCCATCCATCTTCCCTCTACACCTCTTAAATGTTCTTTGGATAAATTATTGATCATTTAATTGGGGAAGACAATATTTTCCACTTCCTTTAGGATTTACATATCCAACCCTTGAAAATAAATAAATAATGGATGTTTTCTATCATCGTCAGGGATAAGATATCATGATCCTTTTGAATCAATGTATTGGGAACTTTGTTAGCTTTCTTATGTTGGTAATGTATTGAGAAGTCAAAATCTATATTTTTTTTGGAACCATTTTATTTTGATAATGTTAAAATATTTCCATGAGAATATATAATTTATGATTTTTGATCGAAATATATTTCACACTTTTCTCTATAAGGTTAAGGAAACATATCTTTAAGGACAAATTTACAACTTCTAACTCAAAATCATTCGTTGGATAATTTTTCCAATTAACCATCAATTATTGTGAATAATAATATATTCCCATGTAATTTTAAAAAACATTCATCCCAATACTCTCTTAGAGGAATCATAATTGAATAAAAAACCTTATCCACTACACGATAATATCAGCTTAGGTGAAGTCACTAATCCTCTCGTCAGTTCCTTAAAATTTTCCTAACATACATCTTCCCCGAGGAACATTGCTTATTTCTTAGTTAATATGGTCAGATGATTATATAGTAGGGAAAATTATCCACAAACTGTTTATATTATTTAGATAATCTAATAAAATAGAAAATCTATGTAATTGTGGTTCATCTATGCCAACCTTTATCTTTGATGGATCTAATGATATATGCTCTCTTGAGATCATGTGAACCAAAAATGATTCATTTACAGCCAAAATTCAACATAGAAAATTGTCACATAAATTATCATTCATTATGTCCTTTATTAAAATACTCAATTATTTTTCCTTCTATCCCATTCACTTTGAATATATATGAATATTTTATATAAATACTAACACATATTGATAAAGATAATATCTAAATACTATATTAATTGAATCCTCGATGTTCATGGGGGAATTTGTAAGACCAAACACTATCACTATGTATTCATGGTATCCAAAACATTAATAGAATACAGTAATCAGTATATTATCGTTCTTGACACTTGAATGATGAAATAATCCAAAAAAGTAAAATATTGGAATCGAATTTATCTAAGAACAATTAATCAAACAATTCATCAATCTAATGAATATGATACTTTTTCATAACTATGATATTTTCCAAATCCCAATAATAATTGAAGATCAAGCCATCATTCTCTTCTAAAAAAAATAGGTACACCCCATGGTGACCCACTTGGCCGAATGAATCACTTTTCAGGGTTCTCCTAGAAATACTAGTTCACTTTCTGTAACGGAATTGGTGTTATACTATATGGAGTCCATGAAATTTTAAGGAAATGGGATATTTGTTCTGTTATCATATCAACTTCATTTTATGGTGGAAGACGGGGAATCATTTTAAAATAAACATCAATATATTTCATGATAATGGGAAAAACATCTAGGTTAAATTTATCCCCAACCATTTGAGAAAAAAAGTCCTTCTAAATAAAAATCAAGAACCATACTTTATATGTGATCTCCTTTATAAGTGTGTACTTATTGTCACATTTATATATGGTCATATGTTGATTTGAAATATCAAATGTGATTTCCCTTACATGGAAATTGATGTGGGATTTATGTAGATAAATTCCATCCATGCCCATGATAACATGAAATTCAACTACAAGAAGAATGATATGTTTTTCGGGAAGAACATTACCACCAATTTAAAACAATGATGAATCATAGAATTGAGATATGATCATCATTACATTAGGGTGTTTCACTACTAATTCTACATATAAAAAATTGGATGGAATATTTACACCCCAATAAAATTTTTCAAATATAAATGAATAGGTAGATTCAATGTCAAATAGAACATTAATACTATAAAGTGGATTATATGTGTACAATTCACAACATCGTTCCCTCACCCCTCATCATAAGTAGTGATCATAAGAGATTTACCCTTTTATATTGACATATAAGGTTTCCAACATCAATCATCATAATTAATCATCAGGTTTGGGAACTAGTTAGAATATTTCCATTTCTATTTACACTTTAAGTGTTGATGTATGATTGGTTTATTCTAGGAACCTCTCTCGTTATTCAAATTATTAACAATCATGTTTTTGTCTCAACTGTAATAAATTCCACGATAACCTACAATTTTACTCTAAAAACATTTACTAATACCCTTAATACAATTTTCTCATTATTTTTTCAGAAATTTTCTATAAAGGAATGATAATATTCTCATCACCATGGTCTTTATATTTTCAATTAAACTGCATCTTCCTTTTCTTGAAAAAACCATAAGATTGATACCTAAATACAACCACTATTACCTATTTTATGGTGCACCAAGCAATATCTTCATTTATAATGAAGTCTCTTATTGGTAACACCCTTTACAGACATGGATTTAGGACACTAATAAATATATCGACCATACATTATGGTTGTATGATAATACAAGAGGCATTCACCATAACTCTTGTAATATTTTCCTCATAGGTTCCAACTGATTTGACATCATTTTTATTGAACTGAAGAATCTCCTTATCCATATATATAAAAAGAATACAACGTAATTACTTAGTTAAAAATATGTTCTTTGAATTATCCCAAACCACATAGTCAATTTCATCACGATACCTCATTTTCATGATAATAGTCCATCATTGATCGAATTCACCTACCAAATGGGAGACAAAAAAATTTATTTATTCATGTTATAGAAATTGGAGATTTGAAAATATAATTTCTTTTTTACTAATCCATTTTCAACATCCAGTTGATCAGAAGAAAAAAAGAAATATTCAGTAAATTTCATTATAAATGAATCAAAATGTGGTTTTCCCACCTTTGATTCGTGTGAAGTAAATCGTGAGTCACATCATGATACAATTTTGAGAGCGTAACAAAGATATTTTTCATTCTATATATAATAACATTTGGATTTTCATGAGTAATATCATTACATTGTCAATATCACTCATAATTAACATGATTCTGTTGGGTTCTATCCATTTAATAAAACAAAAAAAAACAATGTGTATGAAATAATTATCATATTAAGGAACCCAATAATAATGAATTCCACTTATTGTATGAATAAATTATGAGACAAACTTATTAGTCTAGGACACATTTTATATATCCTAGCATATTAATTTCCATATTCTATTTAAAGAATTCATGATCATTTGTAAATATTTTGTGAACTCCAAAATGATATTCCTCAACAATGTCACTCTAGGTGTGTTGAAAGGCCTATTGTAACTCACCAGTTCCTGATCAAGTATTTCTCATTATAGTTTTATCATGGTTGTAAAAAATAGGTTTATCTATTCCAGAGCCACATAAACTTCCCATTTTCAACATGGATGTAATTTCATGGAAACCACACTCACAATTCAATTAAAAATTATTATACATTTCCCTATATTTTTTGTCATCATTAGACATATGCATAGACATGTCCTCTGGGATCTCAATAAGGATTTCTCATCCACATTTCATCGGCATAAAAAATCTTTTTCATTGATACCGCCGATAGCATGAAATGATTTTCATAGATAGATATTACATACTTATTTATGAATATTCATTACATTACACAATGACACACCTGAGGACCATTATAGTTAAGTGTCTTTGATAAAGTTGAAACAAAGTCTACTCGTACATAGGTGAGAGAAATCATATACCAATTTTTTTTCAGAACATAAAATCATCATAGACATAGAATATATAATAATATATTCATAACATGGCGGAAGGAAAAAAAATAAACTTTGAGATTAGATGCTAAATATGGTTAAAAAGGGATATATGTAACCATAACATGATCATAAATATATGTGTCCATCAACATAATATTTGAAAATCATTACCTATATATTTAAAATAATAACCACTAGTCATGGAATAAATATTGGATATTCAAAAGACATGGATCAGATGGGAAAAAAAGAACATGATCCATAAGATGATAAAATTGGAATAAGGCATATAATTTTTATCTTACAAACAGGTATTTAAATTCATTTTCTGATTATCCAAGGACCACTACCATGACCATCATATCAGATAGAGACCCATAGTAAATTAGTCTCACTACTCATTCTAGACTTATCTTACTGAATAAGGTTGACTCCATGTTCCATCACTATCTTAATGAAAAAAGTTCACACCCCACTATATCCTAGTCTTACTAAGTTAGGTTCACTCCCCATTCTAGACATGTCTTAATAAACCAAATTCCTTCCCCAATACTACACTATACTAAGGAATTTTGATCACTCCTTGTTCAAGCCCAATCATAATGAATTGGTTTACCCCCTAATCTAGCCATGTGTATCTCAGGATATAAAAATATTTACCCAGTGTATTACAAGTTGACATATAACCCACATATCATTGGTTATAACATAAAATTAATCCTTAGTTATTTCATTAACACCTTCACATAATGAGAATCATCCATGTGTGTTTTACAATATTTATAATAATCATCATTTCATAACCCAAGAAATGAAATTTGTTTCATAAATATTTCATCATATCAAAACTTATAGAAAAGTGAATGGTTTTTTTATCATTTTATTATTTATTCATATATTAAATAATTGAAACAAGAGTGGGTTTCATTATAATTTTATCTTGGAATAACCCATAGTGTTTAAATGGTTTTAATTAACATCTTTCCAAAATAAACATAAACTATTAATTGAAATAAAAATAATGGTATCCCTGGATCATAACACGAGTAATGAATATGTGACCCCAATGGATGTTATAATTTATCAAAATAGATTTTTAAGGATAAATTTCTTGTATCTAATCTTATAGAAGACAACACTTATTTGAAAATCACTTTTCAAATCGGATATCATTTTTGAAACCATATTCTTTGAAAATAATAATTTAAAAAATATAAAGGAAGTTTTTAAATTCTTTTAAAACGTTAATGAGGAATATATATTTTCTAAATTGAGAAAATTATTTTAAAAAATAATACATTTTGAAATATTTTGTGAGGGTAGTGATGTTGGGATAAAATTTTGGTATGAATTGGCATAGAAAAAAGTGTTTAAAGATACAAATAATTGAGGCGGGTAAGTAACCTTTTTAGATTAAGAGGATTAGCATTTTTGGTAATACCCAAAATTATTCCCTAACGGGAGGTCTCATTAACCTCATATTCCAAACAAAAAAAGTATAATAATGTATGAAAGGGTTTATTTTTCCTATAAACACCTAAAACACACATAAAAACACATTTTCATCATGTTATTCCATATTATTTATGTTTACTAAATATTACCGTTTTCGTTTTTCTACCACTGTAAAATGTATCTTTTTATGTACCTTGGTAAAATATCTTTTATGAATATAAATAAAATTTGTTTTCTAGATAATTTATACTCAATAATTTTTAATATGAAATCCAATTTTTAAATAAAAACCCCAACCTGTTTTTTAAATTCATTTCAATACAAACTCATGTACTATGGAAAATCATGTTTTAAACATAATCAAGATTATTAATTTTATCTATTTCAACAAATAATGATGGAAAAACATTTTGAATAACTTATTAAAAAATATAAATAATACTTATAACAAATATTTATTACAAATTTCCAAAATTAACTCACATTATACGAAGAAAATAATTAAAATAAATCCCATAGACTCGATAAGAAACCATATTTTTAAAATGATATTGTTAAAAAGTTTACAAAGCATAAATATATAATTTCAATATAAAATTGATTCTAGTGACATTAATTTGATTAATATTTATATAGTTGATATAATTTTACGTTGAAAACAAATTAATATTTAATTAAAATTTTTAAATAATTTATTAAAAAAATACAGTTTTCAATTAAAAACCATAATTTTTCAATATTGATAAAAAATATGATAATTTTCAAAAAAATCCCAAAAATTCAACCTAAGCTAATTTTTACATTCTGAATTCAAAATTTACATTTATTATATCAAAATATATTTCCCAAAATATAAAAAAGACTAATTTTATTGTTTTTTAGAAAAATATATTAAACCAATTTAGAGAAAAATATTATTTCTGAAACACACTAACACCTTAACCATAATTTGTTATTTTATTTTCAATACGTTTTCTTTATATAAAACCCATATCAGTAATATTTGAAAATTAGATACTTGTATTCTTATTTCTATTATTAACAACTATGAAATAATAGACTCATTTTTGTAACTATATTAATAATAACCATGGTCTTGTTAAAACATAGTGGTGCATGTATCACAAGCTATGTCGATGTCACTTGTAGAAGAAGATTAGAATGATGTTTCATGTTAGACAACCCACCAAAAAAATTGAATTTCATTGAAAAAAAATTCATTAAAACCCATTTTATTATAATTATATGTCATAATCTAACCAAACATTATTATTTTTCATTATTGGGTCTGTTTGAGATTTGAATAGTGACATTATAATTTATATATTGAAAATAATATACTCCTTTCACTAATAAAATTAGCAAAACCCACTCCACATTTCATCACCCCCAAATAACCATTTTTTGAATAAAATTCTACCAAATACCTCATAAAAATCTATGTACTGGTATACTTGATCTAGTCTCTTATAAGTAATACCCTTAAAATTCATGATCCATTTTTTTAAGAGGATATTTCTAAGTATATTTGTAAAAAAATCCAAATTAATACTATTCCATTTTAATTGATTAACTTATTATTCCACCTCATTGTGATATTTTTGATCCAACAAATGACAAAAATTAAATATTATTAACATTATAAATTTTATTACTATGATGTAATTTTCATTAACTACCCTTCCTATTATAGTTATAATAACTAAAACATTTCCATATTCCGTTATTGATTATGACCTCCATGAATAACATGTTTGATTTTTCATTATTACAATGCATGGATGGATAAAAAATAGGTATATAATGGATTAAAATCAAATTAAAAAATTATTAGGAATCCAAAATTATAAAACATTAACTACCTTCATCCTGTTCAATGAAAAATGAATACGCCCCTCAAGTGTATATATTGAATACCACCTCAATGAAAGTGAAGTATTTTATTTTTCACTCTATTCCTTATATATTAAAATATATTGAAATATTTTTTAGCATTTCAATGTAATATAAGTAATATCATTATAATTTTTTGATATTAATTTTATTCCAATATAATCACTTTCTTAATTATAATATCCATATGATTATAGTTTGATTCTATTTTTATTGGCTTGACCACCTAAAAACAATGCGATAAATTTCTATCATGGATGAATATGGTAACAAAAATAATAGTGTTATCTGAAATCAATGATTAAATATTGGTTGATTTTGGGTCCATGAAAATTTATATTAAATTTGTACTCATTTTTAATTTATAATCTTTATTAATACTAAAATACAAAAAAAACGTCATTAATTATATTTTACAAACATTTAACTAAAACTCTAATAGAATGGAACTATTTAATAATAAACAATTTTTTAAAAAATTAATTATATTACCTATAATGTTCTCAAAATGATCAAATTTTAATTGAGAAAGTTGAATCAACATTTCCATTATGAATTTGTTGATAATTTTTTTGAAACTAATAGCATTGAATGATTAAAATAAAACATGACTAACTGATATATTTTAAATATATTATTATAGAATAAAAGTATTAAAGTTAAATAAAGTTTAAATTTTTTTAACAGTTTATTTTGATTATTAATTTTGTTATAAATTGGTTAGAGATCATTTCTACTAAGAAATACTTTATCCAAGGGTTTCTTTATCTCAATTTTGGTTCATTGTGATGTGATGGGTATTCACATCTTTTTCCTTTTTTAGGGTCTATATTTTGGATATGGACATATATTAATATAATTTTTCATGTAATATAATGTATTAAAAAATTAATATAATTTTATACATTACATGATTTTGTGATTAAAATTGAAAAGACATTGTATAGGATTTTGTTAACTCTTACTCCTTATTGAGTTATAATGTTTTTTCCTAATATTATTAATTAAATGTATGGATTCTTAATACCATATATTTTATATTGGAATTTATAATTATTCATTTGGAAAATTATTCAGTTGATTCAAATCATCCACCTCAAGGAAATAATTCAATATTAATCCTTGACATTATTATGAAAAAATCACATCATTCCCAAGTAAGAACATAGTAATCTATATCCATGTATTCTATTCCCTGTAATTTTATATTTGGAAACCCAATTGTGTTCTAAATTTTATTGTGTACACATTCCAAATATCATTTTTTCTATATTTTTTTATTAACCTTTCTTATAATGTGGGTTTTCCAAAAACTTATTTTAAAATATTCAAATAGTTTTCCTTTCATGATCATATATTTTATCATTAAATCCACATTCCCACAAAAAACATTTATATAATTTCTAGGATCCATTATTAAATATATTTTTTAATGTTATGTTTTTTAAAAAGTCTCATATATTTTTTAAAATAACCCTTGAATGTGACTTATAACATCACCGGTTATGAGTATGGTAAAAATAGCTTTTCAAAATAATTTATGTGTTTTTATCACCATATGAGAACTATTCATCACGAATAGTCATTTTTATATATTAAAATGGTTTTCTGAATAAATTATGCACATTATTGATTTGAAAATTACTAAAAAAAATTTATTATATGTTTTGAATGTTAGTATAATATTTTAAAATTAAATCATTATTTTAAAAGTAATTTAAATGGATTTTTTTTTGAAATTATTCATCTGGGATTTATGTCATCCCAAGATTGGTTTTTTTAAATAGATTTTTCCTATAAATTTCATCATAAAAGTAATATTATAATTTTCATGTGATTTTTCAATTGATGTAAAAAAAATTCATCGATATAAAAATAATAAAGGATTCATATGTTATAATGGGTATATTTTTAAGCTACCAGTCAACTTATTTATCTAGATGTATTATGTAATGTTCTTGGAAATATTAAACTCCTATACATTCCATATATTAATTATGTATTGTTTTAATTATGAATTTTGTCATGTCACATTGAATCATATATGTACAAATTATTATTATGTGATGTTTTATTCAAATATATCCGTAAATTTAATTGTCTAATTATATATTCATAAAGATACAATAATGAAAAACAAGTAGTTATGCTTGATCCGTAGTGGGAAGTAGACTGTGATGCTTGATCCACTATGGGAAACAAGTTATGATGTTTGATCTACTATGGTAAATAGGATGAGAGGCACAACCATTAAGGGAGACTTCTTGTGATTATTAATCCACTATGGTAAAAAACCTTTAAATGCCTTCTCAATGAAGAGAAACATGTTTTGATGCATGATCTACTATGGGAAATATGAAGTGATGCTCAACACACAATTTTAGGACTCATATGCTTTTTCTTATATGACATGTCAATGTAATGAGTCTATGATTATGCTATATTGGTCCTTTTTATTACCACACACACCATTTCCATTAGATATGTTTTTTTATTTATTATATGTAATTCCATAATTGAAATATAGAAAAAATTTGTTGTTCAATGACCATTATAATAATATATATCCCACTAATAATGTTTTCACATATACATAAGATTTAATCCTTTAATAAATGTTTATGAGTGTGTCACATGTTGATTATTTTTCTCAACAATTTTTTATATATCCACTCCCTATTTTATGAAGACGTGTATAACCTATAAGGAATTTATAAGGGGTCCAGTTTGGGACAATTATGGAGAAATGTTCACAATTATCATAATTTATTTTTCTTATATTGCTTTACAACAAATAAACTAAACCGTTTATATCCTATTATTATAGGATCTATTAAGAGAGGTAATTATATTATTTTTTAAATTATTTAATAATTTTTATTCTCATATTGTTTCATATTACATGATATCCAATCATATTTATAGTGTATGTGTTTTTAGATCCCGAACCCATAGAATGGTTATATCACATTTCAGTTGATAAAGATGATTGAAAAAATTAAGAAAATGAATTGATATCCATAATAATTATAAATATGGAGTATCTAAATACGATAACTTCTCAAAATTAACTATATAAACAAAAATTATTCAGGATATTTTACTATACTCATTTACGTAAAAAGAATAGTAAAAATAGACAATAATAAATATGAATCCAAAGAAATTATTTAAAACCTAAACTATAGATTCTTCTTCCTCCATAATATATCAATGTTACAAAATGTTTAATATTAACATGAAATATGATAAATAAAAATGAAATTATAAATTAATTATTATACGTAAAAATTGATAGTTGATTGAATAACCTACTAATCTGAATTGTTGGTAGAGTTATGCACTATAATGACATCAATTATTGGTGTTCGGAATCCGTCAAATTATTACGTTAATAAATTACCATTGACTATGATGATGATTATTTGTAATATTATATTCCCACAAATGACCATAAAATCATAAGATATAATAGGCAGACCTAACCATCTATAAAAAAATATGTCATGAAACAAATCTATCCTTGAATTTTAGAGAACGACTTGTCTTCCCATAAAATAATCCATATTTTAGATTATACTGAAATAGGAAAACATTGATCATTATTTATAGATTTGTAAGTTCTCATATGATGGATATAAAATATACAAAATATCATAAGGCATCCTTATTCTAGGATACTCTACTTAGGATAAATTCATGTTATATTATTCACTGAAAAATTTGATCGATACTCCACTACGGTGGGAAGAAAATCACTCACAAACCTCATTTAAAATGAGGAAATATTTATGGGAGTATTTTATATCATAATTTATTCCCAAAGACATTTGTAAAGTCACATTCTCTAGTTAAATTTATATGGCTATATGATTTTCACCAATATTCACTTCGTCTACTAAATTTTTTAAAAAAAATATAGACATTTTTTGTGGTGTTATGGTGTTGAGGTATTGAACATTAACATATAATGACAAATTAGTGAACATGAAATTTTATTAAAAAATAAATACCCATGGTCAATGATGATATATATATTTTTTATGTAAAACCTAAAAAAACTAGCTAATAACAAAATACATTATAACATGAGAATCATATATGGTAATGTCCTTAATCAATATCCATTATCTAACATACTAAAAAAAGGAAATTTCATATAAATAATAATATTCTAGGAAACATATCAAAAAATAATTTTAGCTACATGAAAAATCTAAGAGAAAAATCTGGGTATATTTGGCATTTTTTTTATCCTTGAAATATTTTAATTTTGTTTAAAACGTGCATGACATTTTAATATCTCATGGGAATCAAGGAAATGACTAGGAAAATAAAAACCTAAATTGGTGACCATTTATAGATGTTGTTGTGGGATAATGTATCCACTATAAGAAATATTTTTGGTATGAATGTAATATGAACATATACATATGATCATGTATGAATGGTTTTTTTCTTTTTCACTACAGATACACTAATGTTATGTATAGTCCCACACATATTACCTAGAATCACTTCTAAGTCATTCCACATTAGGTTC
Organism: Viscum album; assembly: GCA_963277665.1. NCBI lineage: Eukaryota > Viridiplantae > Streptophyta > Magnoliopsida > Santalales > Viscaceae > Viscum > Viscum album. The sequence continues at coordinate 1,036,699,510 of OY728123.1, read as the reverse complement.
TATAATATATATATTAATTTAATATATGTAAATATATATTTTTAAAATAATATAAAAAGGATGTTTACTCTAGAATGTATACAAATTCTAATCCTAAAAGTTATTCTAAAATAAGAACCTATTCGACAGTGTTTGCTATCAATGTATTATTAGTCTTTGTCTTTTAATATTATACTTTATTATATGACTCATTTTTACCTCTATACTCAATGAATAATTTCTAATTAAGGAAAACCCAATTAATAAGACTCAACATTGTATCAAACATACTCAACAGATTCCCCAATATTGTATACTAGAAAACAACTACATTAGAGCATAAAAAATTATAAAAAAATTATAAAGAAAATATAATAGTATGAAAATCAATTTCATTTCATTTAGTATTTTTTGGGTGAATATATAATCCTACAGTTTTGTGTAATAATATATGGACGTCCCAACATCCTCAATGAAAATAACAACCCAACTGTGATGTTTTAAGCATAATACAGAAGATAAAATGGGATCTCCCACCATATGGGTTTTAAAATGTCCGAAGAAGTGGAGAAAGTATTAAAATCATTAACGGATTTACATTAAAAATTAAAAAGAGAAAAATTATAATCCATATAAAGTAAGTTAAATAATTTTTGTGAGATCATATTAATGTCTCTAATGAACCATTGTTAAAAATTTAAATAATTTAAGAATGTTATAGCATTATCAAAACATGTATGATATGATAATGTTAAAATAATTACAAACATAGATCTATCCATAATAAAACCATGCTCAAAAACAGTATTCCCCATAAAATTAACATCATATAAAAATAATAATATTTTTTAGTCATCAAAATTGTTATTTTTCAATATGATGTTGCAAAACATTACTTAAACAAACAAATCCAATTATCAAATGATGAGTAATATGTAGTAATGTCTTGTTTAAATCATAAAAATTAATCACCAATCATATTTTTAAGGTACTTTGATTATTAAAATATACAAATGGAATTCCTTGGTAATAGAATTTATTGAATGGGCACGTGTCTAGTGCAATAAGAACCCAATAAATAACCACAAAACATATTTAGTAAGTAATAGTGTCTCTTAATTGTGAGTATCACATGAATATGTTTAATGAAGTTATTGTTGAAGAGTATTTTGGATTATAATGATTATGTTTCTTATAATATACTTAAATATATTAATTATTTTATACATGCATTAGAATTAAATCATCCTGGTTAATTTTTATAATTGTGAAGCTTATTTTGATGGGTATAACCTAAATGAGGCAAACTGGTTAAGAATAAAATATGGGGTAAATGATATATTCATTACGTAATTTTTTCCAATTTCTTAACAACAATCAAAATATTGGGATTAATTAATGTTTTTGGTTTTATAAACATTTTAGTCCAATCCTTTAAAAGGGAATCATTCTTGAAAATGGATAGCTTAATAATTTATATTCATGCTAATAATAAACAAATGGACAAGATATTATCCATTAAATATCTATATGAAAGTCTCAATATAGAAAATTTCCTAAATGGCCTGAAGGCCTTCATTTTTATTGATTTTTTATAACCACACTTTCATGGGATGAGGGGGAACCCTTACAAGGCCTGTAGGCTCCGAGATTAAATGGCCCGTAGTCATAGGATATTACATGACCCGAAGGTCTTACGGAATTCAACCAGACTATCTTCAAAGAAAAAATTGTGGATAGGTCATACATAATTTTTATGGAAACACTATAAGACTTTATACTAACCAAAATTCTCATTCTCACAATAAATATTGAATAATACTTATATCAAAATTAGTTTTAATCAATACAAGAGGTAGTATTACAAGTAGTAACAAAATGGTAGATAAAAATATAGAATGTTCTTTAAATGGGTATTTTATAGATCCCTAAAAAATTGATGTCGTGATTTTATCTCAATAATACAAATTTAGCATACCCTTTTTTTTCATTTTGACATTTTAGTAATTTTCATAATGGTTCTACCCAAAATGTTGGTCACATTACCATTTACTTTAATATCCTCCAAATTATTCATTGTTGATTCCCTCCAAATCAAAATTGGAAAATTTAAAAAGGAAAAATACCTAAATATATGTATTATTTTATTTATAAAAGAAGAGGAAGAATAAGGTGAAAATGATTATGCAGATCACTTGAACCCTCTGAGGAAATGTGATTTATGACTTGTAAGAGGACATATTTATGGTCATTCCCAACACATATTCTATGGAATTTAACACAATGTCCCTTAGAAAATCCCATTATGTCATTTATAGCAGTGTCCCTAACAATCACTTGTCATGTGGTGGTATCTATATAAGCTCTGCAAGGTCATGCAGCATGTCAACAGGATGACTCCCATCCAACCATCCAAATGTACTTTGAAAATCAGAGGAAAATGTCTAAAATGTGAGAGATTCCCATGTTTGTAAAAGTCAAAAGATGCATCACTAATGAAGAGAATAATTCTCATCGACAACATTCAAGAAAAATTGAATGATCTACATCCATTATAAAATAAACAATGGAAATAAAAGGGGAAGAGGCTAGAGCCTCTTGTGGTCATAAACATCACATGACACACACCTGGAGATCCACAAGACTCGACAAACACCCAGCGACATGTCAAACTGATCTAGTGAAAGCCAACTACCATATCACACTCATCACATGAAGAGCATCGTACATTCCCACGTGACCTCATCCTCCCACTATGTCTCTAAATGTAAAGTAGATAGAATTATCTCTAAAATACTTTTGCATTTCCATAGGACATTTTATTGTATTTTGACACAAATCCTAGATGTAAAGTGATTCCCCATAATAACACCCACAAAACCTCAATAAATCCCCTACAATTGTAAAATAAACAAATGAAATAAAATGGGGAGGGGGAAGGAGTCTCTCACAGTTATGAATGTCATGAAAAAATTTTAGGCCATTCACATCATGGTCTCAAATGAACCCTTGAAAAGCCATTCTGATTTCATGGAGGCCCCCTGACAGATCATCCTTATCTCATATAATTTCCCATAGAAGTTACCTGAGATCATGTGAAGGGAATTAAATTGGAATTCAATTCCCTTTAAGGAACATGTACATGAAAAATAGACAATATGAAAGTCCCTAGGAATTTACACATGATTTTAGCCGACCATAGTAATTTGAAATTGTCCTATAAAGGAGGAATTAGATGGAGGTTCTTGCTGTTACTGAAAGACATAAAACAACCCATGAAGTGATTCATTGAAGGTCCTCACAATGGTGAACAAAACTAATTCTCTCTACCAGCTACATCCTATACTCACGTGATATGCTCCCCTCAATGAAGTAAACCACATAGTTAAGGTCGAATATAAATCCCACCCATGCATTAAAATTGCACGACCATGACCACTACATAGGCTGATGAACTTCTTCTTCATCACCCCAGTGCACCCAAACACCAAAGAAGACTTCTATGAGGATCATATATCATGACAGATAATAATTCCATTAGGTAATATCCAGGGAACAACTAGAGAATCCTTAGAGAATTCTTAAAAAAATTCATTATCACTCATATTTCATGTGAAATAATTCTAGTAGGACACACTAATAAAAACCCTCATATCTCCAAGATCACGCAAGACTTAAAAAAAGATGACATCAAAAAAATATAATTCATTCACAATAAAAGGATAAAATGAATCCAAAATGATTAAAAAATTAACAATAGAACGTCTACATAGATCTTCATATCTTTTGCATGAACCACCTCAATCATGTGATATCACCATGACTTGTCATTCGGGTATCGTGGCCATTCTAGGGTATACAATTTAGATCAGGAGAAGTTCTATGTATATGTTAATTCAACTCACATACCCCCCCCCCGAATTCGATTTATGTATTGAGAATGACATAGTGTTTCTCCATACATATTTCTTGGCCCATATAACTGCAGAAGAACATGTAATCTAAGTCTCGTGATAGCACCTGAACATGTCAACGGGCTCTCGTGGCACCCTCTAGACACACCAACCAGACCTAGTGGTCATCTCTTTTCCATGAAAACATAAATGGTATACTCGGTCTAGATATCTAAAACAACAAAATTATGGGGTTATTTTCTCTTGGGACATTTTTTCACACTGTATGAAAACCGAAATGGTGAAACTAGCATGAATCTAAAAGATAAAAAATGGTATTGTTATCATCCACTGGGAAGCACGATTTTCACACTATATGAAAAAAATTGTGTACATGACATGGATCTCTAAAATAACAAGATGATTGGGTTATTAAATATAGACCAATTTGATTTCATACTACACGAAAATAAAAACTGTGAACCCAATGTGAATCTCTCAAATAACCAACTAATTGGTTATCACATTTCATTAAAAATTATTGTAATATCATACACAACTGATTATAATGACATGAATCTTACAGTTCATCCACTTTAACCGGGGTTCTATTGAAATAAGACCATCCCCACATTGATAAGTACACATGAGTATAATGGATGTATCTCGAATAAATAATTTTCTTGTTATACATGAGTATATGATTGATCACATCATTCCTACAATATTGCACTAATTAGCGACCTTGTTCGTTGTTGTCTTCATGGATATATATACATCTCTCATTAGTAATATCATAATCTGAGATAATTTCATCATCCAATAATCGATCAGGGATGTTTTATGTGCCTACAACCCCCATAGGTTGAAAAATGTTCTCACCTGCTGTATATCTTCATCATCAGGTAGAGAACATTACGGCTAAGAGTACTATTGATGTTGTACAATCCTGGCCCTTGAGGCTGCTTGTGAGGGTCTCCATTCACTTAAGATGGCGAGTCTGAATTAACTAGAGAAACTTGTATCTATGCCAGTAGCCCATATTTCCAAATCTAAACTCTACGAGAGATTATACTTAGATCATGATAATCACCACCTACAATATCTAATTATGGTGGACCAGGAAGCCAAATATGGATCCTTTCCAATTCAGGGGATTCCCAAGAGGGATCCTATCAACTTATTTCACCAACACCATCCCACCAAAACCCACCAGTCAGTTACGGAGGGTACCACCTGACACACTACCACCTCTAATGCCCATGAATGAGCATTAAGGAAGAAACATCAGGTGAAGAAGGGTTTGTATAATGTAGAGTAATATCATATCCAAACTCCCACTGACAGTGTCTAATGGAATATTTCTAGATTAACTAGAGATCAAGCTCATGTCTTTATTTTCTCTTAACTTGTCTACAAGGAAATTCCTAAAACAGACATGGGGTATTCTCATATCCCTATACAAATTCATGATTTCCATCCACATATTTCGGTGCATCTAAGAGGATAAAAGTGATCTCATATCATCACTTAAATTGAATATATCTACCAGTTCATAGTGGAGTTAGAAAATATGCATACATATATCCCTATGATCACTTTGATAATTTGACATTACAACATATTAACATCCCATGAACTCTTCCATAATATTCTAGCACTAGTACAAATATATGGACTAATTCATTTTCCTCTCCCTATGTCTATAGAATCATGGAATTTTGAAATTTATGAACAAGTTGTTGCTCCATATAAACATCAAATTATTTCTCCCATACAAGAGTCATATTTTCATATTATGATAAAGGATGAGGCATCTTATTGGGCTCACATTAATATTCCGAATGAGGACCGCAAGGTAAGAGGGTCTCATTCCTCGGAATTGGGGCACATGCTTTTATAAAAACATAGTGACACAATCCAAAGGTCTATGATTGGGCTCGTATCCCTGTTATAGATGGGTTTCACCATGTTATAGGGGAACAAGCCTTTGAAAAAGAATATGTTCATATTGAATAAGACCATTGATATACTCCAATGATTCGTATGGGGCACATATCTTAATTATGGTTGAGGATAAACATGTTAGAATGGAACACACCTCGATTATGGATCCAGATACTGTTAGTGAATCACCCAATCATATTCCACGATATCATGGAGTCCACAATAATTTTCCGACATTCATCTATGAAAGACTGAACAAGTATCATTCGTAGGTAATATAGGAGGAGGTTCATATCCCTTTTCCTATTCCATATGACCATTAACCTATTCATGTAGGAAATTTATATATGGAAAAGGATCATTTTCTTATTCCAACCAAGACTCAAAAAGTGATATTGACACATGCCTCAGATACGGATCATATTACTTCTATGAAATACTTGTGGAATATTCCAAAGGGTGGGGACTAGGATCATATTCCCATCCTAAGAGAGAATCTCCAAGTGAGAATAGGACATGCCTTGAGGTAGGTTCATATTCCTGTCAATAATGAGGAATCACATTGGCATATTCCTGTATCTTCATTGCCGCAAGAAGATACCCAGGCCATATAACACAATTTTAAATAGGTTCTGATAACCATCAAACATCAGGCTTATACCCATTCAAAATTCCAAAATTATGGTATGAATATTTCATCCATGGCAGAGAATGAGGCCCATATTCCAAACATCCACAATTCTAGTGTCCTTGAGGTCTTCTAAGATACATTCTTAGCACGCAAAGGGTCCATAAACTCTTTAATCAATGTAAAAGATGATCATTGACACTATTGTACTCCTCATGGTAGTGTGGAGATGGATCACATGGACTCTACTCATGACATCCACCATGGTCAACGACCCCATGGAGATATCTCCCATGGACAAAGAAATAATCCGCTTTCCTAGACACCTCCATATAGAGATGAGTTCAAAACTAAGATTCTTTCATTTATAGAGGTGATAAAGCATCATTGTCAACCGCATATAGTCCCACATTATCATATTGTATCACTCCACTCCAGTCAGTCGGTGACCTTCAGAATAATCTAATATGGATTAACTAGACGTAAGAATAAATTTTTGATGAATATGAGGATGACATTAACATATGTAGAGATTTAATAGTAAATAAATTCCCCATCATGTTATTGCATCTCACCCCTTCTAACTATGAGACCCGAGATGATCGAGAAAATGATTGAATGCCTTATCTATGCGATTTTTTTTTGAAAAACATAAGTAATTGAATACTAGAAACCCTTCATTGGGATAATAGGGTCACCTTAAGGCCTTAAAATACTTTATTATTAGCTATAACTAGCTTCTATATCTATAAAATAGGATCCAAAACCCTAAAATCACATAAAACAATCTATAATATGCTTGCAACCATTTCATTAGAACTCATTAGCATCTAATATCTAAAGTCGTATCAGGAATCTGTATTCAAGGATGAGGAATGAATGGATTGTTTTAATTCACTTTAACCAAGGAATAAAAAAACCCTATAGATACAACGTTCTATAATTTCATAGCCTCTGGAGAAATCTGGGGACTAGGTAACACTAGGCCCAGTTGGTCACTAAAACATAATTTTTCTACTTTAATGATTCCCAAACACCTCAAACAGAGGGAGTGGATATATAAATATTTTTAAACTAGGCCCCTCAAAATATAGAAATTCATTTTAGACACAGAGGCCGATGTTTTTATCTAACATAAAAAATCCAATGAATAATGTTTCCGATCATGGGCTACCATCACACCAATCTACAACATGAGCATAGGTGGGCTGCATCGAATAGGCTAAAGTAGAAACTTCCATCATATCCATTTTTGTGTTGACCCAACTCACTAGTATTGGTGAATATTAAACAAAGTAGATACCCTCAAATAAAAATTTCTAAATATGATTCAATACATATCGGTATAAGCTACAAAAAAACCCTAGGCCACTAGGCTGGAGGATTTTTATCCAAATCACCATCATCAGTTTCATCATCCCTAAAGAGGGTCTTTGGGAAATCTATATTGATTATAGATCAACATTGAACCAAAAGTCTTGTGGAATTTATATATCAATATTCATCATTGGATTCATCAAATCACTACATAGAATCAGTGGTTCTTCATCAGCATGATCAATCAATAAAAAAATTTTCCCTGAATAACCCCTAGTCCATAGTTATGGGAGATTTTTCAACAACATCACCATAATGAGAATAATTCTCCTCTATGTTGGGAGGTAATTATCAATGGTCCACAACCCATAAATTCCTCCAAAAACAAGACAAACCTCTTTTATTCAAGGACCATTCTGAAAAAATGTCCAAAATTCTCAAAAAGACACAATTCATAGACCATGATGGGAGGAGAATTTGATGATGGTGACCATACCACACAGGGGCCACAAAACAAAACTTCCCAATAAGGATAAATTTTTGAATAATGACCCTAATGAAGGTAGTGTAGAATTATCATATTGTTTCAAAAGTAATTGTAAGGCCCCCACTTCCCAATATTCCTCTATGAATATTGTAACTATAATCACAATATATTTTAATGATTAAGGGGAAAATATAGAGGGGAGAAACAAGGAAAAAGCTACCCCGATAAGAGGGTTATCTGGATGAACTAACTGAGGCTACATGAACACATTATCTAATATTTTTTTGAGACCTAACACCTATGAATATCGAGTTTTCACCTCTATAATGGAACACTACATATATAAAAAATAACGGTGTGGCTACATCCCAATCACTACCCAGAATAATTTAATTCCCTTCAATAGAAAAATTATTTTCACAATATGGGATTGAGATAAAAAATTTCAGAAAACCCAAGGAGGAGCTGCTCAGGGGTAATTTTCACATCGGGTATCGTCTCTATATAGAGACGAATATTCACCCTCTAATAGTTGATCTCATAGTAAGAGTATAATCTGAGTTTCAGATATGATATTAATCTAGGAATCCAATCTACATAAATGGGAAACTCAAAAATGATAGTGAATTCCATCTATTGTGGAGATATCATGTCCCTTTCCAGGGAAATCATTGCCAGAATGACCCGAATGCCTTATTTTTTATTGATTTTTGATAACCCCTATTTCATGGGATGATAGGGAACCCTTATGAGGCCCATAAGCTTATAGAATACATGGATCCTATGTCCTAGAGGAAATATCTGGACTATAACTACATCGAACTAATCTTCCATATATTATTCATCATGATATCATCTCTCCACCTTCACATGGATGTTTGGATCGGCTTCCCATGCAAGCATAGGATGGTCACGAGGGAAATACAATACCCTCTCCTTCTTCCAAATATGTGAACATTTCATATTGTGAATAGGTCTACTCTGAATCCTCATCAGGGTTCTTCACCTTGTATATTTTTCCTGGTAAATTAAGAACAATTTTAGATGGACCAAAACCCTTGAGGTAGCCTGAAGGCCTTGAGGTGGATTGAAGGCCTTCTAGTAGACTGAAATCCTAACTGGACCTAAGGTCTTGGGAGGCCCAATGGCCATGAAGGACCTTATGACCAAACTAGCGGCCCAAAAAACTAAAAAGATTAATATTTCCTACTACTATAATATTGAATAGTACTAGATATAGTGCCTGCTATAGTACTGATACAGTGCCTGGAAAGGCATGACAACCACATCATCCAACAACTGATCCCTATAGGCTAGATGCATATTTGCCAATAGTGACACTAAATCTTCTTGAAATCTCTTAGCCCCGAGATACTTGAATGAAATCTATATTAGAGAAATTACCACCTATGTAGCTTTAGTAAAATACATATACTGAATGAATGGACAAAATGTTCCCTCTGCCCAAATTAGAAAATCTTACCTTATTAACCATTAAATGTGTCTATGTCCACGAAATACATATCACACACACAGTATCCCATTGTGGGATGATGATGTTCCCTCAAGATCAAATGGAGGTGACTACGATGTGGTTGTTTATATAGACATAGATTGGGTCGGCCTCTGTTTGGTATAACACTACCAGTAGGATCCGTTGTAGGATGGAAATACCGTCATTTTCAATATCTTTATAATTTCATCTTCATTATATGGATGATTATAATAACTGACCTAAAAATATAATGAAATGTAAAAATGATTGGGGGTCTGACTTCATATCTAGATGGAAATTGTTTTACTATTCAATCAATAATCAACTCTCATATGAGAAACTACTGAATCTATGTGATGAAAATATCCATATTGGGTTGTAGACATCGCTAATCCTAATTATGTATACATGTGTGTTCCAAAACATCACAAAATTAAACATCTCAAAGATTACATTTTGGGAACCCAATCCAAATCTTGACTCATGCCATCAGCATATGGGAAAAGTCTAAGAAAATAAAAAACAACAATTCTCAATCTAATTCAAAAATCGGTGCCCTTCAAGGCACCTAGACATGCCTCAAACCACCCATCACCTCTTATCGAGCAGTAAAAACCACAAAATCACCCGTGAAATAATTCATAGGGAAATCCACCTCTGTCAAATTTGATGATTTAGTGAATAAACCACAATTGTTCCAAAATATAAAACTCAACAGTTATTTCATGGCCTCCATGATCAATACAAAACTCAGGCTACCACAGCCTGGGAATCCAAATGAGGTCGACCTCACCGAAAATCCAATTACCACTCTATCCATAGAATCATGGATCATAATATCCATGACTAATTCATCGTTCAAGATAACCATCATGGAATGGTCTATTATGGACATGTGGGGTGAGATAAATCCTTTGAGTTGGTGTCCTATATAACATTTTCCATTTCAGAGGAAGATGGTGATTGGAAGGAAGCCCAAACCCAGAATGAGTAGAACTTCAACTAATGGATGATGAAGAAGAAAATTTATTAAGATCCTAACTCTCTAAGAGAAGAGATGCACTGAACCACAAAAGCTCCACCAGCTTGATAGGTAACATCAAATATGACTCCCGAATATCAGTTCAACCATCCATGTTATGAAGAAACAGAATAGGAATAGTCATATTCCACTGAAACAAATGTTATAAATCTTGTAGATTTCTTCCTTGGAACAATTGAATAACAATCACCACACCACCAAAGAGTACCATCACTGGATGATGAACTAATATTTGGTTCTTTCAAAAGGATGCACTTGGATAATACCCTATTATATGGTGAATATTCCTCAGAACATGATTTTCCAACACATAGTTATGAAATTGGAGTCCATATGTGCGAGAACATTAAATAATGGTTATAGGGCGAGTGTGGTAAGACCCAATATTTAAGTCATATCCCCACATAGGACATATATATAGTTGAGACTCATAGATAAGCACTCCATCAAGATAAAAATAGGTATAGTAGTTTCCCAGAACCTTCTAGAGGTCACCATGATAAATATTTCATCCAAGACCACCTATTAGGGGCTTGATTATCTAATAATCCTAGAAAACAGGGATGTCCAGAATGACCCAATCCACTATAATAAGTTTCTCCCATGACCACATCATAAGCACTAGGCCTTTCCACCTGAAATTCATAATCTCTTGAGCCACATGTCTGGGAGCGACCCCACCTTACGAAGCACTAACCTCTAACACAAATGTAAAACATTCATAAATAGCTATAATTTATCCCAACCAAGATCTAAATCCTCAATATGAAATAAAATTAAAAATAACTCATTGAGAGACTTGTTGAATCCCTCTAGATCCCGCAATGGTTAATGACATAATTTTTTGTAGACGAGTTTTATTGAATGGTAAAAATGAAATCAGAATTTCATGTCGCCGTCTTGTTCATTAACCGGGATTAAAAAGTTGACATGTGAGATTAAAAGAGGCCCCAATATTTATCGATCACACTCAATAATGTCAAAATCCAATGGGATATAATTGGTAAGTGTTTTTGGATTATTCTCATTCTGGTTTGAACCTTCTGACATTTGTGTTACTGTGAAAGGGATTTTTCTCCCACCAAGATAAACATTCAAGGGTATGATAAGCTTGAGAAAAAAATATTGGAAAGATATAACTTTGATTTATGATTTGGGATCTCACAGATTTCAATGATTTAATGGTTATAAATTAATAAACTATATATAATTTACTACTCAGATGACCCTAGATGCATAGCCACTTAGAGGTATAATTGACATTCCACCAGTGCTTAAAATACCCCATCGATGGGAAGGTCATCATACTGAATGGGGACATTGCCCCAATTGAAAATTGTGGAGACACATATGCTGGCATGAATTTCTATAATAGGAGAGTAAAACATCCAATGGTTGATGATGATATATAGGGTGAAACCCCAACATCTTGGTTACCACCCAAGAAAATCCCTAGATTATGCTCGATCATAAGTATGTGATCCCTACAATCACATAGAGGTGGTAGACATTACCACATATTTGATAAAGCCTTATATCCTTAATGATGGGGTAAAATACATTTATCTCCAACATCTCTCTATAATAACTCTTGTAGAAGGGGTTGATAATGTCTCTTCTCATTGCCTCTATAACTTCGACAGTGACATAGATTCTCCTAGATTTCCATCAATGTCTTCGAATGCATCTTCTAAAAATGATGTGTAAAAAGATAAGGATGACTTTAGAAACATCGGTCCCACCTTCAAGGATGGTGGATCCACTTGTATTGATGTTCTCAAATAGGAAAATATGGGAATATAAGATGACCCACAACCTACACATATTTTTTCCACCATTTCCTTCGATGGTAGACTAATATGAATGTACTATATCCAAATGTGGCTATTCATCATCTTCGCTTACCCAAAGGCAATTGAGGCATCTAGCAGGTTGCCATGTGGATCCAGCCCTATGATGCCACCAACATGTATATGGAAGCTATAAATTGTACAACTACACCATTTTCTATGAAGTGAATGTCTCCATAATTAATTCCAACATCACCCCTATTATGAATAAGAATTGTAAGATTAGAGTCCATAATCAATTTTAGAGACTGTAATTGATAATTCCAATGGATTATTTCCTATTTCCAATCTATGAAATGATGATTAATGGAACTGATAGATTCCAAGAACAATCCATCATCGAGGGGTATTCAGGGTGAAATAACACAACTATGGCCCCTAAAGAAGGAGAATCCACTACCTTTAGAGAACCCCAAGTTATCCTTTTCTATCATGTCATTTTATTTTTCTTAAAGAATGATGTTGCAACATATCAATGCACCATGAATCATATCATTATTACATTACTATGTAGAATTGAAAAATGTTACGTTGAAGTACTCGTTTTCAAATCCCAACAATGATGTGATCACTTCTTGTATCCTCAAAAAATCATCGACAATCTTTAAAAAAATAGTATAATAATAAATATGATGAAATGTTCTTTCAAGGTAACATCAGGGAAGTTCTGTTGATTTATGGTATGCCAACACATCATTGTGGTCGACCCAAATAAGACTATTGATATTTTACCAATTTTTCCCCTAAAATATAGAACAACCAAGGGAGATCTAATTTCACCTCACCAAAATTCTACATTTCATATCCATCATGGAAGGAAAATCACTAACTTCACTGGGCTAATAAAGAATGGGATTGTATGCTTCCATGAAATATCCATAGTATAATCTGTGTCACCCACCAGTTTTAATTACTCTATTGTAATAGATCCCACTTATCTTGTTTGTGGCCTCCATGGATCGTTTATTAGGTGAAATGCTCTCATAAAAAATTGATGCACGGATTGGAAACAGTCTATGCTACCTAAGATGAAAAATGCTGGGTACTGAGATCCAATACTGTGATGTTGAGAAGAGATATCCTTCTCTCATCTTCACATGGTCTAAAATGAGGAATTAATTCTAGTATCATGAAGTCAATATGGTTACTCATTTTGACCCACTTAAGTACATACATCGACATCCTATTTAAATTTACTGCTTCATTTATGAGTGTTCATTATAAAAAAAATATTACATTTTTTTGTATCATTGAAATCAATGAAAGGGAAATCCATGGCTAAATTCCTCCCAACACATCCTACCCCATAGAATATACCCATGGACATCGAACATCCAGATAAGGATTTATTTTATTCCCATAACACTCACTAGGCATGGGATATATATATTTTTGGTGCCTTCCCAATACTTATAGAAAAAAAGATGGAAAATTAGAGACTCAATCATTTTTATAAGGGATTTTATTTTTATCTCTAAAGAATGATGTTTTCCCTAGTATTTCATAAGATATGAAGGCTTTGATAATAGAGAGTCTGAATTCTAAGCCATCATCACCATAATTTAACTATCCCTAAAACATTATTGATCCTCGATGAACATCAAAGGAGATTCAAAACAACTTATAAAGAAGAGAAATGGTCAATATGCAATCAAAAAGGAATAACTTGACTATCTCACTAGCTACGTCAAGGGATTGATGATATATTTTTTACTTTCATCTAACATTGCATCATGTTCCCAGGTCATATTATGCTCACACTGACACATTGGATAATATAGCCACAGTTTTGGATAACCCTGATTTGGAGGAAGAAATATTCAATATATCACATTGTAGAATAGTCTAATCAATAATTATGTGTGATATAGAAGAAATAAATCAGGTAAAAACCACCAATTGCATCATAAACTAGCATCTACACCTGAATTGATGGAGTCCATAATAAATTATCTCCAAACTGGGTCACTACTGATAGATCAAGCTGAAAAGGAACATATTTTGTGTCGTTTGGTGAATTTTACACTGGTGAGTGGTAAAAATGAACTGTGGTCCATATACTAGTGAGGCATTGCAAAATTCTTCCACAAATGCATAATAGAATGAGAGATTCAAATCATCATGGAAAAGTCCATGTGTGCTACTTCATTTCTCATTTGTCTTGGACAAGGCTCTGAAAAAATACTAAGTCTAGGTTATTACTAGAAAACCATGATACCTGGATACAATTAATTCACAATGAAATTTCATGTGTGCCAGATCCATGTGATCCCCATCCATCAACCACTATAATTTCTACATAGAGTAAAATATTAATAGAAAATTTCTTTTTGAGGATTAGAGGTTGTGTGAGCATATCCCCATAGCCACACCCAAGCACTTCAAGTATATCCTTACTAATACCAACTTCTTTTCCAAATAGGTGATGTAAATACCCCATAATGATGCATGGATGAAGAATATAATCATATTACAAAATTCTTATATCAACACCATGTTTGGAGTCCCTCACATAGTATTGATCGACAATAGCACCATCATATAGGTTACAAATTATATGAAACTACACCAAGAGTATAATATCAAGTACAATAACTAATATTTCTAGCATGAAATGAATAATGGATTGATAGAGGAATTTAATAGTCTCATTCAAATATACATTAGATGACGGTGGACACGAATAATATATCATATCCAGATAACCTAATCCATAATTTGTGGGCCTACCATACTACCACGCATACTACTATAGAATAAACACCATAAAAGTTGGTGTATCGGGCCAAGGTATTTTTACAAACACAATTCAAGATACCTTCACTCAGAATTTCCATTCGTATATACCTCTAGATGATGAGAAAATGAAAAGACAGCTAGATGAATTGGAGCGGTTTGATGAGAACATGCTGCATACATTGCACAACCTTGTAGTCCATTAGATTCAGATTGAATTATCATTTAATAAGAATGTTCACCTACATTCATTCAAACATGTTGAACTAGTGTTAGATCTCAGGACATTAGTTATACAAGGAAATAATCCTATAAATTGGGAAACCTCATTGGAAGGAAATTATATCATACATAAGGTCTATCACATTTGAGTTTTCTCATTGGCCACAAAGCATGAGGAACATGTTACACCGACCACCAATGTGAGATTTATGAATAAATACATTTCATAGATTTCATCAACAATCAATCACCCTTGAATAAAGATGTTAAAATATAAATGAACTAATGTTACAATAAAAGGATTTAAACTACACATTATCACACGTCCAGACCACATGATGTTAAACTGTATGGAGTTATCCCATTTACATAATGTTAAATTGTACGATATCATCCTAGTGGAAAGATATTAAATTGGAAAAAAATCATAAGCCTTGGAAGAAATACTTTAAACTATATGGTATCGCACATCATGAACACATGACACAAAACTGTATGGAGTCTCCTGGCTAAATGACATTAAATTGTATGACTTCATCCACTTAGCATGAAAATAAACAAATCCAAACCTAATGTAAAATAATCAAGAATATAAACTACACAAAATCCCATTCCTGGACCACATGATTTTAAACTGTGTGGGGTCATCCTTATTACAAGATGTCAAACTATATAAGCTCATCTTGGCCGCATGATGTTTAAGTACATAGCATCCGATGTTCTGGAAGAATTACATTAAACTGCAACATAATACATGTCCTTAACACATGACGATAAACTATATATAGATATCCTAGTTACGTGAAATTAATTTGTATGAGTTTTTCCTTGAATCAAGTTCTCAAAATGTGCAACATCAGAAGTCCTAGAATCAATACCTAAAACCACATGGTATCACATGTACTAAACACATGAAATTAAATTTTATGGGTTCATCCCAGTGAAATGTCATTAATCCATGGAATATATTCATGGATAATTACATTAAACAAAATAATATATGAATTCCTCTATGAATTAATTTAACCTTCATGGTATCCCACATCCTAACCACATGACATAATGCTATATGGAATCATCTCAGTTACATGATGTTAAACTACGTGATATCATCCTAGTAATGATATTTTATACAATAAATAAAAATATTTTCCAGAATAAATTCCTTAAACTACATGGTGTCCCACATTCTGACCACATGAAATTAAACTACATGGGGTCTTCCCTATTACATGAAGTGAAATTGTTTGAGATATGCTTAGAAACAAGATGTTAAAATACACAGCATATGATGTAATGAAAATTAGATTTTAGAAAACTTGGTATCCCATGGAATTACTCCCTCATGATAAATTTCTTGGAAAATTTCTGTAACACAAGATTTTAAACTAAAATGAAAATGTCCAGGTAATATGAAAACCAAACTACACAACAAAAATGTCTACACTACATATTTACAAACCACACATGAATCACCAATTCAATAACTACTCACCACACATGATCTAGATCTATAATAGGGAAGGATGAGATGTCCCCACCCCCTTACATGTTTTAGAACCAAATATGGAATCTCATTATCTTACAGCTATGTGTGTATCGATTCCTACCATATGAGGATATGTATCGTCGCACAATCCTCTATTATTGACCACAACCACAATATTCCTTATCCTTCATGTTGTGTGGCCTTATTCCTTATATCATGACATTAAAATGCATGACACGAGTCTTTTACACATAATTTAAAACTGTAGGGACCCATTGTCTTACTTCCCTTTCACATCATGTGACTCCCATTCTCACCGCATGACTTTTAACAACATAGAAAATGTTCTTACTGTGTGACATTAAACATCAAAAGTTTTTATAATCGTGGATAGATTTATTCACAAGTTTAATATGATATATAGGGAAACCCCAATCCTATATATTCTTCCACCCGTAACATGATGAAAAATTCACCATTCATATCACATTTTGGCTCTAAATGATTTGAGGGACCTTTCCATTCCGCGTTCTCAATACCAGAATAACTCACATGTGCTCATGAATTTTAGTAAGGTTTTTCCTTCAAAATGTAGTAATATCCTACCATGATAGGGAAATCGTGATTTTTGAAGGAAAGTGAATAAAAATAAAAACATGAGTCCTCACTGCATGAAATTAAACTTCCATATTGATGCCTTTTTCATGATAAAAATATTTCACATTCAGGTGGACCTTGCAAAAGAGGAACACTATTTTTAGTGTTGGTCTCCTACAACACCTCTGTCTATGAACTATGTCTAACTTGATTTCTAACATCACATGATATGTAGGGACACCTATATCATTTATTCATGTTCCATTAAAGAAATTAAAAATGAAAAAAAATTGTATTCCATGCGTACGCATGAAGGTCATTAATCTTGAACTACAAATTAATTAATTCATATATTAATAAGATATGTACTAAAAACCAAATTTATATCCATGGGTCCATCCACTGTACCCTTTTCCACAACTGGAATCCTACATCCGTTCTACATAATGATAAACTACATTTTTCATTATGAGAAGCATGTGGAATGATTTATATTATTGTATGATGTGTAGTGAAGCCCGAATTTCAAAACCTGAGCCCAACTACAAAAATCAATGGAAACAATGGCCACATATAAATATGGGTATAACATAAATAGATTGATTATATTTGAAAAACTATGTATGGATTGATTCATCTCATCATTGTATCCCTAATTAAATTTGAATCCCCAATCCAAGGCCTAGTGAAAAACATATATAAAAAATTCACCTGAAATACAAAGGGTTTACAAGCACACATTCCTGATGTATGAGTCATGTGTGTATACAGATTTCTTATGCATGTAATATATCATGAATAATTTTTCCCTTTGGTCCCCGCATTCTTACAACATGATGATAAAACTCATTTATAATTTCATTACCATATGATTTTAATCTGCAATCCAAACTTCTTGGTAACATGTCCTTAAAATAACAAATAAATTAAATCCTTACCACAGGTTGACAAACTGCACAATAAAATTCCTTACCACATGATGATAAATTACAAAGAATATGTCCTCACTATATGATGTAAAACATCATGGAGAAATCTACTTCATCAAAATAAGAATCTATAATACATAGACCATCATATATTACCACCATTTTTAAAATAACCAAAAAATCCTTACCTTGGTCATCGATAATATGGGGTGAATATACCACCATTTAAGCACCCCAATACATAAATCACTAATCATGTATTTAGTGACTTTGGTTTCAAAAAACATTGCACAGAAACTGGGAATGATACCCAACTTCTATAAAGCATTTTTGGACTCTTCATGGATGCCTATGCCACCTACACATGTGTCTATGGTTGTAATCTGTCCCTATATAAATTGGGTTTTTTGATACTTTTGAGTGCTAACATCACCATGTAAGAGCTCAGTACCTTGATTTATTTTACTTCATTAACAATATGATTTTACCACATCATTACTCATGACCTGACAACCACGATCCAAGATTTACAATATTTCCATCTCCCTCTCCAAAGGATGATGGGGTTCTCTAAAGCCTTTGTATCCAAATTAGTCTCGTGTATATCATCCCCCATATTAGGACCATATATTTCATGACATTAAACATCGTAAACATTGATAAAACTTGAATGAAATTTATATATATCCAAGAATGGTCTGAATCACGATACCATAAACTCCTAGTGAAATATAAATTAAACATGATAGGTCGAAAACTCTCAATGCATGACCTGTGTAAAAGTAAAGTATTTACTTGATAAACTCTTCATCACCAAAGTTTAGGAAAAATTATGGCATAAATAAATAAGGAATAAATCTTGTAGGTCATACTCTATATCCATTGTAAAATCCAACCTGTTCTCATTAGATCCATAAGTTCAACAAAAAGATAGAGTATTGATTTTTCAAAACTACTTTCCATGGTAATATATTCACAAGGTCGTGATGTATATTTTCTTCTGATCAAAACCTTCTTGGATATTACACATTCAAAAAAGTACAAATCATGATTTGGGTGCCTTATATCTCTACAAACCATCTGTGGACATTGGAAAAGATATAATGATTCAATAGATACTTTACAAGCATATGAATGAATGCCTATGGATCCTGCATATAGACCTATGGTTTTCAACCAATTGCATTACTCTGAAAAAAAAGGATTATTAATCCAGTCGTGCCCTGACATCACTATGGAAGAAACCAACTCCTCAGTGTGTTTTGGGTCATTCCTCGTATGATTGTCCCATATCATCCTGCAAACCTCAGCAATATGGACCATGATATACAATATTGGTAACTAAATATCCAACAATAATTTACATCCTTGATGTTATATCAACGTATTTTTTAACCCTTCTCAGTGTATTAATGGGACACATCTTACTCAAACCATTGATGACCCACACCTCATGATTCAAAATGACCATAATTAGGGCATGGGCTTCATAATAAAGATTTAAGATACCATAGGGTTCCATAACCCTTCTTTGATAGCTCCATTTCCATTATCAACATTAGAATCTAGATGCTTGAGTATTCATAAATCTTTTATAAACATCTGAATTGATTGGAGATCCAATTTTTTGTACCATGGTACCAATGAATAAGGGACATAACCTACCAACTAAAGGAATAACCTCATTGCTAGAATGTATCTTCATTCTTTGTGAGCCTAGAAAGAATAAGACGTTACCTGGAACCTGATGTTATTATAGGTTTTACCCATAAAGTCTACCGCATAGCATATTCATATAATCATGAATTTCAGTTATTACTTACATTACCCATATTCCAACTATCCAAGTGGACCTAGAAATCATAGTAACTCTCCCTCAACCTATATGATCCCCATAATCCTACAATAAACAATTGAAAAGAGTATATAAACATAAAATTTTAAATTATGATAACACATAAGAGTCTTGACATACCAAATACAGGGACAACCTCCTTGTATGAAAAGATATTTGATCCTTATTGGAATCGATGAAACTAGGGAATATCCTAACTCCCTATAGTGTTTCGGTCATTCAAAATAAGTCTATACTATATTCCATAATCATCAATCTGGTCTGATCTAGAGGACACAAAAATAATACAATATATGGTCTAAGTTGAAACACACAATCTAATGTGATAGAAGATCCGAGATAAAAGACCCTAAACTAGAATGATAAAAGGTCCTTGTTAAAATACCCTAAAATAATTCAATGTAATGTTATAGTTAATAAACATAAACTAAATATATATAAGGTATGATCTAAATGATCCACTAATATATTGATATAATGTTAGAGAATAATGTCCCTAAACTATAGTGAAATATAGTTTAGTCTACCATAATGGAATATATTTAAATGCCCACCATATGGCCATGGAAAAAATCATGATACACTCTCTAATCCTTTCAGCTGCATCAAATGATACACCAATATTCCATTGGAATATATATTATGTATAATTTATCCGTATATTAATCAAATGATTTAATGATAAATGGAATATATATATTAGTAAATAATCGCATTTTGGTGGGAATTCATGATCTTTTCTCAATAAAAATCTTGTATGATTTAAATATTATGATCCAGGATTTCAGGATTACTTGACGTTACAAAAAGGATAAGTATAGTTGGTGAATCACATAATATCATATCAATGAAATATCATGCTCATCATGAATGATAGAAAACTTGATAACATCATGTATTATTTAGATGAACAATTCATTGATACCATGGGATAAAAGGAATATCCGTATTTTAGAGTCTCTCTTAAAATATCAACTTAAAAGGTGAGAATATCAACATTCATATTATAATATGATTCGATCTGATGAAATTTCATAGTCATTAAGAGTCTGGATAGAATAGTCGATTGAACGATGTTGTGTTTCTCACCCTACATCTTCTACTTCTTTTCTAAGATTGAGAGTCTAGACTAACGTAGGTAGATCCGTAACTCTCTTTGATGATGTTGTAAATGAGGATGATGGTGTTTAATGTCCATACCTCAGGTGATATATGATTTCTCATGTCTCCAAATATGCATGGTCTAGGCCTCCATCTAGCAATGAATATTAGATATCATCTAGGGACCCTCATTCATTACCTCTATTAACTCCTCCATTGGATCTGTAAGGGGATCCTCCTCTTCAAAATTGTGTAATCCCCTATCATTACTGGTGGAATCTTACTGAGTCGAGAAAATTTTCTTCATGTTTTCTTAAAGTGGTTTTTGGTCTAAACCACACAGACCTAATAAATTAAATAACTGATGAATTTAGTTCTATTGGTAATAAACTATTTCTAATGGATTATCAATAATATAGTCACAAATATCTTTCAATACCAATCAACACCATGTATGATATTTTATGTTTTTTTTGATATACAATAAAATAGAGAAATGGATAGCCAATATGGAAAGGAAAAAAGAAGACAAGGCTTCTTATATACTTTTCTAAATAGAAGCATCACCCATCACTTTTACCAAATGGATGATTTCTTCAACAAATTACGTGCCACTATTGGGATGGTCATCGTCAGCTCAAGGTTCCTTCCTACAAGTCTCAAAAAAATCGTTAATCAACTCCACTATTTCCCTAGACGAAGGGGTTGGTGAGTAAAATGGTGTGCCCCTAGGATAGATTAATCATCCTAGCATACCCCATGAATAAGATACTACCCAAGCCTATGACTAATCAAGAACATCAAAGGAAGGTGAGATGATATGCAAATGAATAATATCAGAATCAATGTATTCATATTCTAACATCATCAAAAAGTAAAGGATGATCATGGGGTGTCGATCTACTCACACACTAGCCAAAGAAAGAGGGGAGACCCTTTGGGTGCAGCCAAACTGATGAGAAAACCAATATGGTCTATATGGCTCATAGAGGATCGACTCATCCATCCTAGATAAAAGAACCCTATCTCAGTGAAAGATCATATAGGAACTATAATAGAAAGACTCAAATCCATTATCAATGACCATCATAGTCAGTTCACAATAAGTGGTTAAATCAAAGCAATTAGATCGAAAAAATGATTATGTACCCTCATTAGAGCTCAGGGAAATAACACCAACAAAAAATACATTCATGAAATATTAGTAGAGATAAGGCATAAGGGATCCTTGTGGCATTGTAGTATTTATAGAAATGTAAATTCTCCCCTGTCATGCCAAAAACAATTGTGATGATCAATTCACACTATAAGGGATGCTTCCTTATTTAATATTTCCCAAGAGATGTTACAGGGAAGAAAGGGACAATTCTTCCTAATTAATACCCATTTTCTCTTCTAGTAACACTTCCATTACCAATGTACTAACCCTAGTTCTTAAACGTGCATCCCCAGTAGGTATGGTCCACCCATCCAAGAACATGTTTATAAAGTCTGTCAGTCACTGGCTTGGAGATATATATGACATAACTCTATATCACTAGGAATTATGATTAGAAACCTCTAAAATAGATTATTATGATCTAATAAAACACTAAAAATTATAATAAGGAAACCTATGGGGGTGTATAATTGTTGGCCTGACCCCACATTGAAAATGGAAAATAATGTTCTAGTTTTTTATGCCAATAATCATGTTCATAGTCAACTCCATTATTAGCATCTCATTAAAAATGATGAGCATGTGCATCTCCAAGACCTAAGTCATATATGTGTCATCCAAAAAATCTATGATAAAAATGAAATCTTCCTAAATCTCTCCGAAAGGGGGGATACCACCCAATTGGTAGATATCCAATAGATTGATTCCCACCACATATAAAATAGGTGAAATGAGTTGGTTCATGGACACTAATGGTTAATAAGATCACAAGGATAACTAGGCTTGTGATAGATAATGAGTTTTGAATTACATATTTCTTCATAAAGATGAACCATATATAAAATATTAGAAAATTATAATAATATTTTATTGATTCGGAATAGCCACACCCATTAATCAATAAAAATTACCATCAGGATAGATATCCCATTCCTTGATTCATCAACCTACTGTGTTGTCAGAAGAGGATAAAAATACACTCAAGTAACTCTAATAAATAGGATGATGAGTGACAAACTAGTGTAAATATGGGTTTTAACATCTAATTAAAGATGTTTGTTTTTTCTAATCCTTTACCAATAGTGTTGGTGAGGAATTGTTTTGCATCGGTTTTACTAAAATCCGAGGGAAAAAATTTTTAAGAATGGTTTTTGGAATATGTTTTTTTTATAACCAATTCCAAAAAAAACAAAAATAGGATTGGTATATGGCATCTGTTTTTATAAAAACAAGGCCATATATAAAAAAAGGTTTTGGCGTCAGGTTTTAAAAAAACTAAATCCCTAAATAGCTAACATGGGATCATTCAGCATCGGTCTTTATAAAACCTGATGACATATATTTAATAAAAAAATATCATTGATGATTAGTTTCCAATAAACCGACAGTGAACCTATTTTTCGGGCTCATTGTAGTCATTTTTTTGTAAAAACCAATGATGAATGTTTATTAAAATTGTCAGGATTGGGAAACCCTAATGTTTTTGGATCTGCGAAAGCTACACCCATGATGAGTCCTCTAAACTCCAGAAGACATCGATGGTGCATTTTTGATCTCCAACGACCATTTCTTGTCGATTTTATTCTATCTCCATGATCACCAGTATGGGTTATTGATTATCTCCCCTTGTTTCATCATCTACAGTTTATTTTTTCTTCCAATGCCTATTTTTGGTGAACTTCCCCAATGGTCTGATTCTATTGTTTTACTCATCTTCATTTTTCATTTTTACAATATTTTTTGTATTGATCTTATAGTGTTTAATTTTCCAAAGAATTCAATAGAGCAATGTTCATATTTGGATATATTTTCGTGTTAAACTCTGAATTTTTTATTTTTTTTAAAAACTTTAAGTGATATATTAGTTATCATTTTATTATGTTATTTATTTTATTTAATAATTATTTTATAGTTTATTATAAATGTTTTGGAACAAGGTTAATAGGTATCCCAATGAGTTATCATCCCATATATAGTGAAAATTCTAAGTGTACATAGATGTGATTTTTGATCACGTATACTTTTTATTGTTTATTATGGTTTCACCTTGAATGATGTTAGTATAATCTTCTTTTTACTAATTTAGTATATTTATGGTATTTACACATGGCGTAGTATATGAAGGATATATAATTATATGTATCTTTATAGGAACGCACATATTAACATGTACTCTTTATGAAATTTCATGTTGGTTTCATAACTATGCTATTTTAAATTTACTAATATACCTTGTATGATGCATTAGAATTACTTTTATATACCGTGATATGATTTTTATAAGAAAACATAATATTATCCTCTTTAGGTATTTGATATGCAAGCTTGTTGTCACGACATGACTCTATTATATAATTGTCATGCCTTGAATATATTATATTCTAGAGTGTTTCCAACTTATGTAGTTGCTTTCCAAGCATATTTGTTATGTTGGTGTTTCTCTAGCATGTCTACCTATACTTGTTACAGTGTGCATGATTCCTATAGATTTATTGAAGGCTCCCATGTGATTTACATATTTAGGATATTAATTAGAATTATAGGGTTGTATTCCCTACATCTATACTTAGACATCGTGTTTTATTTTATTTATTACTATTGATCTCATGAACTGATATGATTTTCGTACACTATTATGTCAAATAAAAATTTGGAATCAATCTAATTGATGTAAATTTATTATTTATCATCTAATCTTAAAAAACCAATAGATGTAATGGTGTATTTCACTTGGATATGTATTTTATATTAATATAAAATTATTTAAAAATGAATTTATGTTTTTGTTGGGTTTCCTCAACTGGTATAAATTTTATCTTTCTTTTTTTATTATTTTTATAATAATAATTTCATGATATAATAAAAAACAAATAATAATTAATCCAATGTGTTGTAAGATACACTAATATAGTTATGTATTTAATTTCATCTTCCATAACTTTTAGATTATTATGATTGATTTCACTTATAATATGAAAATTTACTCTAATTATTATTTCATATTACTAATAATATCTAATATTTTCCATTAAATTAATTATTTATTCAAGACTTTTGACATATGCAACATTGAAATAATTCAACAACTATGTAAAATGAAATAATAAATTTTAGATGATTGATATTATAATTAAATTATAATATCAATATAACACGTGTATATAATATGAAGATAAAAAAGTTTACTATTTGTAAATGTGTTTCATACTTGTTGTTTTATATCTAATTATCAACAGTTTTTTAAATGTGTTTCTGTTTAAAATTTATCTATATATATATATATTTTTTTAAATTCATATATGTGTTAATATATCCACCAATTATATTCTTATATCAGCTATTAAATGGATCATAATTGGATACATTTATGAAGAACCACTAGTGAATATGAAAAAGGTGTTGATGAATTCTGTGAATTTTCTAAAGAACATATTCAAATTATTGATTTGACTTTATATCCAGGTGGGAACTATTTGAATATGAGAAAGTAAAAATTTATATAAATCAAGGATCATATCATTTGTTATGGTTTTATCATTAATTATACACACTGGATATAACATAGTGAAGCAACTGAAAATTCAACATCCAATATTGATGTCAATATTCACAATGAGGCATAGGATCTTATTGAAGAATTAATTCACAATTTAGGAGTGGAAACCATAAAAAAATATAAATAGTTGAATGATTCGATGGAGATTTTGAGAAACCATTATTCCTAAGTTATAGTAAATATACATTTATATCAAAAGTTTTTATATTAGTTATTTTAAAATAAAAAAATGGGTGGAGTGATTTAATTTTCTCCATCCTACTTGAGCCTTTAAAATAGATACTTATAGAAGGAAAAAGGATTATAGATTCCAATTATGAGATGATGAAAATATTATGCCCTAGGGATTGGGGTATAAAATGATACATGCTTGCCCTAATGATTGTGTATTGTATAGGAATGAATATGAATATTTTTCAAGTATCCGTATATGAGAGACATCACTCTATAAGATAGATGGAAAAGTCAACTCAGATTAATTCTCAAGAACTGTCATCTATTATCATAAAAAATCAATTTTCTTCTTTCTAATGATTTCATTAAATATTTTATGCATTCAATTCTGATATTTCAATTGTATTTTTTCTTAGGTACCAGAATGAAAAATCATTCTAATAAAATTTGGTACCACCCAATAATTCCTCGTCTGAAGCATATATTTGAAAATTCAATTGAAACAAAAAGGTTAAAATGGAATTCTGATGAGAACATCTCTAATGATATCATATTTCACCCTACCGATTCACCAAAGTGGAAGAGTTTTGATAACAAAATTTCATGATTTAGGAAGTGAAGTTTGAAATATCATAATTGGGTTGTGTATTGTGAAAATGAATACATATTAGAGCCTCATTAGCCAACATAGTTCCATTCCTATTTTCTTGTAGTTTTCATCTTGTCCCCACATCTAAGTATGATGAAAACAATATGTTATGATGAGTTTGATGATTTCTGACCCAAGACAACTAGGAAATGATATTGATTTTTATCCTTCACCATTGATTGATGGATTGAAACTAATATAGGTTGAATGTGTAAATGTTTTTGATTCATAGAACATAGAGTATTTTATTTTCTAGGCTATGGTATTTTTAACTATAAAAGACTTCCCTTTATATGGAAACATATTTGGATATAGTGTTACGGGACACAAACCATGACTACTTTGCTGGGAAAATACTTCATATTATCAATTGAATATTGGATGACAGATAGTGTACAAGGTGTAAGGGTTGGTGTCCTCAGAACCAACTATTTTGTACTTTGATTACAAGAATTTTCACTGATAATATATTGTTCGTTGTAATTCATGACTATAATATAATAATGTCCTGGAATATTTGTTGCATTAGTAGATCCTTGTTATGATGAAAACCAGGAAATTCTATAACAATATTCTTAAATAATGTTCTGCGGTTGGATGACAAACTATGATAGGACACATAGTATACAGACAGTCATGTGCGAGTACTCATAAGAAGATGAGAATCTCTCTCATTGAGTTCTCACATGGTAATATCCAAGATGGGAGATTATGAGAACAGACCCGGCATTAGTAATTCCTCATGTCTTGGTGTAATCAGATATTTCTATCTGCGAGCGCGTGTAATGGTCCTTTGACTGGAAGATTATCATTAACTCATGTTATGACTCACGCACTTAGATTTACTGACAAAAACCGTTACGCAGACAGTTGGCGGGAAGTAGGGTATGTTGGGTGCGTCACGAGTGACATGTTGTTAATGGATAATTCGAGGAATGATTTTTCCCTTTCATTTATGGAAGTTGATATCTCGGCACATTGATTGAAATAGAACTATCGCATTAAATTCCATGGCCATGGTGTAAACGACGAGTTTATTTCAGGTAGTCAAAGAACGACGGATCAAGAATATAGGTTTATGACACTTCCATGAAACCTTCTTGATGAGATATCGAGACAAAGGGATTAAATTACACAGTATGGATTCGTAGGAGGTGATATGTCAATGAGGAATAAACTTCGTTCTCTTGGGTGCCTTGACCTGTTCCTAGATAGTAATCCTGGACATTAGGCAAGCCTGCCTAATGCCAACGAGAAAGAGGCCTAGAGGGTCACACTCTAAGTGTATCCAAGTATCTCATGTTGAATAAAGACTAATCTCGTACGTGGTTTAATAATTATTCAAGTAAGCCTATGTTGTTTTAAATGATGGAGGAAAAATAAAATAAAACAAGTACACGCCGTGTATTATTAAATGTACACACCGTGTTGTTTTATTTTGGAAAGGAAATGAATAAATGAAAACAAGATATACACACTGTGTACATTTAATGTACACTCCGTGTAGTTATCAATGAAAAACAAGTACACGCTGTGTATTTATTATTACACACCTTGTAGTTTTTCCAGTCTGGTTTTTGAGGATATAATATTGTTTTATTAAATGATATTTATTATAATCAGCGTGAGCGCATGTCAAGGAATTAATTATTCTACATGGGGGTTTTCAATAACAGTTAATGAAATAAATGAAATGCGTGATGCGTTTATTTATTGTCATAACTCTACAACCTCAAACATGATTATAAATATCTTCACAACCCCAACACTTTTCCTACACAAGAGAATCATTGTGCACAACATCTCTGGAGAATTCATTCAAGGATGAAAGAACCTCTTCCTCCAAGAATGCTCTCAAGACTGAGAGAGATCCTCTTCCATTGGATAAAGACGATCTAAGGCGGACAACACAAGCAAAGGCTTCTCCAAGCTAGCACTCGTAGAATCCTTTGGCGATGTCCAGAGATACGAGGTACACATGTGGATCATCGCTAGAGGGAGTCTACACTTGGCTTCTGCGGTGCAATGATGGATCACATTGACACCATGATCAAGAACATCAACGAAGAAAGAACACCAAAAATGTATTTCTATATAATTAATTAAATTAACTATAATCAACCTGTAACGATCCTTGTTTGTGGTTCTGGGATAAAGCATCTTATTTGTCTTTTTCTGTGATTCGATCCGTGGAGACTCGCGTTTATCACCGTATTGATCCTGGATTGATCATTGCTAATGAAAAAAAGCCAAGTGGGAACATCCACCCATGCGCTTCTGCTGCGCTCGGAACCATAAAATGGTATATGAGTGAGGTTACAACGTTGATTATAGTTATTTAATTTTCGTTGACAATTTACACATTCATGTTTGATTCAATTTGAAATAATTCGTTCTATAAATCTGAATTAACGAGATCTATTCTTCCTCATTCGTTTCCCGATTCATATCAAAGAAACGACATTTTAAATTTTATTTTTATTAAAATAAAAATGAGGAACTCATTCGGAGGAGCCGCTCTTTCTATCTGTACAACACGGGATTACACGGCGTGTAATTAAAACTACACGATGTGTACTTAGGTTCAACGAACCGGCACTGGTCCGCCAAACCACATCGTGTGAATTGATTATGCCTAAGTTTTAATCACGCCGTGGTGACCAGAATTGAACGGTGCATGGAAGCCGCAATACACGGCGTGTATGTTGGAGCAACACGCCGTGTAGTCTGTTCCGACCTAGGTGAAACCATGTACAAAGATAAGTCGTGTACTGCGTACATGGGATTGCTAGGCCGGTTACCGCGTAACAATGAAGTACATGCCATGTATGATTCATCTACATGCCATATACTCTAAAATTTCCAAAGTACATAAAACACGCCAAATCCCCAGCGTGTACTTTGGATAATGGGTGAAAAGAAAAATACACGCCGTGTATTTATAAACTACACGCCGTGTACTTTCCAGAAATGGAATTTCACCTGGTTTCCTCTAATGTACAAAGACCCGTATAAGTAATATGGATGAGAAGAATCTCAAGGAAATTCAGAAAGGAATTTAAGATAAAGAATTGATTAATTAAAAGATCATTATTAATTGAATTCAAGCGCGTCTTATCATTAAAAGAACAAATAAAAGAATTTGAATTCTAAATATGTGTAAATGTCATTTCATACTATGGATGATCATGAGCTAGACCAAAGACCCTTTTTATGTGTATGGATTCATTTAAATTTATTTAATTTAAATTTGTTGGCCTACGAGCCTTCTTCCAGTAAAATTTAGGGCCTCCGTGCCCATGGTTTCATTATTGTAATCCCATGTAATGAAGGATCTCCCATGCCAGAGGAGACAGTTCAAATCCCGAAGCAGAGGCGAAACCAACACAAGAAGATACAAAGGTGGAGAGGTGGGAGCTGCAAAACACGAACCATCAGGTTCAAGGTGTTTTCCCTAGGTCAGGGTTATCTTATCAAAACCGCTAGATAATCTAACAAAATAGAAGCTCATGATCATGCCATCTTATTTTATTTTTGCTTGATTGCATGGTTTATTTATTATGTATGTGTTTTCGCGATCATATAATTAATAAAATGAAGAAGCATGCAAATATGGAATAAAATAAAATCCGGACAATGCGTAAACATTATCGGAACATGGTTAATCACTTAAGTAAGCATCACTTAATATTAAAAAGCATGTGATAATGCAAAAATACGCATAATTAATAAAATCCCTCAAATACCATATTATGTTAGACCAGGCCTTTCGTTACTTGATTAAGGGAAAGACTCAATAAAACTATGTGTTTGAACAACCCTTGTTGGGAAACATAATTTTATAAAGGAAGACCTTATGAAAGGTTTCGGGTTGACTTAACCATATTACATCAAGAGAAGTAGCCCTTGGTAGACATGATGTAATATTGGAGGCAAGAGTTGAGGAAATCCAAGTCATTATTTCAAGATTGTGGAGTCCACTCAACATATCAAGGAACTGTAAGCTCACAGTTGGAAAAGACCTACCTACCTAAATACCTTCAAATAGCTTGAGCAACCCTTGTTGGGGTTATGCGAAGTGAAATATGGATCCTTGCCACTAGAATGTCAAAGCAACTAGTCATTCCGAGTTCAATGGTGAGGGCCATTGGGACTTGATAAAATAGTGGGAGAATTGATTTTTTTTATTATTTCTAAAAAAATGTAATCATGAAAGTACTAATAAATATGCTCTTTTAAATTTTAGAATCAAGATGACAAACTCATCATCCACTTTTTCTCTACGATCAATTATGGATAAAGACAACATCCTCACCGGCAGTAACTTTCAGGAATGTTTTAGGTGCCTTCGTGTTATCCTACGCCATGAACGAATGTTTTACGTGCTAGAGTCCTCACTTTCGGATTCCCCTGTCCCAAGGGCGAGTGATGAATATTTCCTAGTTTATGATCAACATTTGAATGATGCACTCGACATTAAATGTTTGATTCTATCATCAATGTCTAGTGAGCTCATGAAGTCTCATGAAGACATGGATTCTTATAGAATGCTCGAGCATCTCCATGGTCTATACCAGGAGAGAGCAAGACATGAAAGGTTTGAGATCTCCAAGGATCAATTTCAGAGCAATCTTGGAGAGGGTTCCCCATCCAGGCCTCATGTAGTCAAGCTCATTGGCTACATTGAGCGCTTAGAGGTTCTAGGGTTTAAACTCCCCAAAGAACTGGGTACCTATATCATTCTTGCATCACTCCCCTAGAGCTTCTCAAACTTTGTTGTGAACTTCAATATGAACAACATTGAGAAAAATTTTTCTTATCTTCTCATCCTCATTCTCCAAGTGGACACTGACATGAAGTGGGAAAGGCCTTCTATCTTCATGGTGAATAAAAGGAAAGGGAATGTGAAGATCATTAAGCCCAAAGCTTCTTCATGGCCTTCCAAGAAAAGTAAGATCAAAGGTGAGGCAAAGGAACAAGATGATGTTTGTTTTACATGTGGAAAGAAGGGCCACTAGAAGAAAAACTGCACCCAGCCAAGGAAACAAGGGGAAGATTCAGGTGCTTTTGTTATCGAATGCAATCTATCAGTTTCTACTAATTTGGTATTAGATACTGATTGTGGTGCTCACATCTGTATCCAAATATAGGAACCAAGTAGATTCTGGAAGATTGATCGAGGGGAGGTAGATCTACGAGCAGCCAACGGAGCCAGACTCGCTGTTGTAGCTGTCAGAGACTACCACCTCACATTGACTACTGGGATGGTATGGGTTTTGAAAGGTTGTTATTATGTGCCTTCTGTTACAAAAACATTATTTTAGTATCCAGATTAGATACTGATGTATTCATATTCAGGTTTGTAAATTAATGTTGCAACTTTTATAAAGATAACATTTGTTTTGGTAGGGCACATTTATGTAACGACCTTTATGTGATAGACTACACAAACCAAGTAATGGAAATCGATAACAAAGTTAATTCACATGACTCATACCACACCCAACTTTGGCATCACCGACTAGGTCATGTCAATGAAAAGCGTTTGACAAAATTACATCAAGATGGGTATTTAGATTCTTTTGAACTAAAACCACTTGGTGCATGTCATGCGTGTCTACACGGAAAAATGACCAAAGCCCCATTTAGTGGGAAAGGTTAAAGAGCTAAAGAGATTCTATAATTAGTTCACACAGATGTGTGTGGACCTTTTCCAGTTGATGGAAGGGGTGGGTTCTCGTACTTCATAACTTTTACTGATGATTTTAATGGATATGGATATATCTATTTAATGAGGTATAAGTCAGATTCTTTTGATCGGTTCAAAGAATACAGGAATAAAGTAGAGAACCAGCTTGGTAAGAAGATTAAGAAACTCCGCTCAGATAGAGGAGGAGAATATTTTAATCAGGACTACATTGATTTCTTATGGGAGTTTGGGATTCTATCTCAACTCACTCCTCCTTACACACCGTAGTGGAATGGTGTAAGTGAAAGGAGGAACCGCACCCTGTTGGACATGGTGAGATCAATGATGAGTCATGCTAGTCTTCCATTATCCTTTTGGGGATATGCATTACAAACAGCAGTGCACATACTAAACTAAGTACCAACTAAATCGATAAATGGTATTCCATACGAGTTATGTTGTGGACGCAAAGCCATGTTATCGAATTTACATGTGTGGGGTAGCGAAGCATTTGTTAAGGCCTCTTCAGGTAACAAACTCGCGCCCTAAGGCACAAAGTGTATCTTTATAGGATATCCCAAGGAAACAAGGGGATATTACCTATACAACCCCTCAGACAAAAAGGTTACAGTGGAAAGACACGCCATATTCCTTGAGAGGCAGCACATCTCCAAAAGTGATGGTGGGTGCGAGATAGACTTCGATGAATTCGAGGCTTAAGATACACATGAGATAGTACAAAAACAGATTCCACAAAGCCCCGTGGAAGAACAATCTGTTCTAGGGACACAAGAACTGTGTAGGATCATGAGAG
Organism: Viscum album; assembly: GCA_963277665.1. Taxonomy (NCBI): domain Eukaryota; kingdom Viridiplantae; phylum Streptophyta; class Magnoliopsida; order Santalales; family Viscaceae; genus Viscum; species Viscum album. The sequence continues at coordinate 1,036,665,902 of OY728123.1, read as the reverse complement.
AGGTGAGATAACTATAACGATATGGTTTTCTTATCACCGAGGATGGTGACTCGTTATTGGTTGACAATGATGATCCTCTTACCTGCAAGGAAGCAGTTGAAGGCACAGACGTTGCCAAGTGGCAAGAAGCCATGAATTCAGAAATGGATTCCATGTACCAAAACCAAGTCTGGATTTTGGTAGATCCTCTAGTTGATGTAAAACCTATTGGTAATAAATGGGTATTCAAGAAGAAACAAGACATGGAGGGGAAATTAAGCACCTATAAGGCACGACTGGTTGAAAATGGTTTTAGACAACGTTAAGGAATTGACTATGATGAATCCTTTTCACTGGTTGTGATGGTGAAATTGGTCAGAATCCTATTGGCCATTGCTGCTTAACATGACCACGAAAGTTGGCAAATGGATGTCAAAACAGCTTTCCTTAACGGGAACCTCCAGGAAGATTTTTACATGACACAACCTAAAGGGTTTGTGACTCCAAAGGATTCCAACAAGGTATGAATGTTTCATAAATCCATTTATGGATTAAAGCAAGCATCAAGGTCATGGAACAATCATTTTGATGAAGCTATTACAGAATTTGGCTTTGTTAAGAACGAATGTGAGATTTGTGTCTACAAAAGGTTTAGTGGAAGTTCAGCCATTTTCCTAATAGTATATGTTGATGACATATAGCTAATTGGAAGCGAAGTACCTGTCTTATAATCAATCAAGGCATGGGTGTATAAATGCTTCTCCATGAAATACTTGGGCGAGGCAGCATATATTATTGGGATCGAGATCCATCATGATAGATCCAAGAGAATGCTGGGCCTGAGTCAAAGTACAAACATTGACAAGATACTGAAGAGATTCTGTATGGAACAGTCCAAGAGGGGATTGTTTCCAGTGTCACATGGCATTCATCTTTCCTAGAAAATGTTTCCTCATAGACATGAGGAAAGAAATAGGATGGCAAGGATCCCTTGCGCATCCTCGATTGGGTCAGTCATGTATGTTATGCTATGTACGAGGCTAGATGTTGTGTACACATTTAGTGCGGTAGGAAGATATCAAGCTGATCCAGGAGACTGCCATTGGATGGCAGTCAAGACTATCCTAAAGTATCTGAGGCGTACTAAGGATATGTTCTTGGTTTATGGAGTAGATGAGGAACTAGTCATCAGAGGACATGTAGATGCTAGTTTCCAGACTGATCGAGATGACATGAAGTCGCAGACTGGATACATATTCAGTTTTAATGGAGGTGCAGTGACCTGGAAGAGCTCAAAACAAAGTGTGGTGGCAGATTCTACAGCGGAGTCAGAGTATATCGCAGCTTCTGAGGCAACTAAATAAGCAGTATGGATGCGAAGCTTTGTCCAAGAGCTGGATGTTGTACCGAGAAGTAAAGATCCTATCACACTCTATTGTGATAATACTGCAGTGGTGGCACTTGAAAAAGATCCAGGGACACATCAGAGGACAATGCACATACCTCGGAAGTATCATCTATTGAGGGATTTTTCTCAGAGAGGTGAAGTTGCAGAGAGCAGTATTTCCACGGAAGACAATGTGGTAGACCCATTGACTAAAGCCTTGACTCAACAGAAAAATGATCCTCATGTGAGGTCTAGAAGACTAAAAGTCATATGCAGTTGGCTCTAGTCCAAATGGGAGTTTTTAAGGTTTGGTGTTCTCAGAACCAACTGTTTTGTACTTTGATTACATGAATGTTCAATTATTATATATTGTTCATCATAATGCATGACTATAATATAATAATGTCCTGGAATATTTGTTTCATTAATAAGGTCATAGAAGATCCCCGCTATGATGAGATCCTTGAAATGCTATAACAATATTATAAAATAATGTTTTGCAGTTGGATTACATACTATGATAGGACACATAGTATACAGACTGTCATGTGTGAGTACTCGTAAGAAGATGAGATTCACTCTCATGGAGTTCCCACTTGGTAATCTCCATGATGGGAGATTATGAAAACAGACCCAACAGTAGTAATTCTACATGTCTTGGTGTCATAGGATATTGCTATCTACGAGCGTGTGTAATGGTCCTTAGACTGTAAGATTATCATTAACTCATGTTATGACTCGCACACTTAGATTTACAGACAAAAACCGTCACGCAGTCAGTTGGCGGGATGTAGGGTACGTCGGGTGCGTCACGAGTGACATGTTGTTAATGGATAAGTCGAGGATGGATGTGTCCCTTCCATTTATGGAAGTTGATATCTCGGCCCTTTGATTGAAATAGAACTGTCGCATTAAATTCCATGGCCATGGTGTAAAAGAAGAGTTTATTTCAGGTAGTCAAAGAACGACGGATCAAGCATATAGGTTTATGACACATCCATGAAACCTGCATGATGAGATATCGAGACAAAGGGATTAAATTACACAGTAAGCACTTGTATGGGGTGATACGTCAATGCGGCGTCAACTTGTTTCTCTTGGGTGCCTTGAACAATTTCTAGACAGTAATCTTGGACTTTAGGCAGGCCTGCCTAATGCCAATGAGAAAGAGGCCTAGAGGGTCACACACTAAGTGTATCCAAGTCTCTCAAGTTGAATAAAAATTAATCCCGTACATGGTTTAATAATTACTCAAGGAAGCCTAAGTTTTTTTAAATGATGGAGGAAAAATAAAATAAAACAAGCACACGCCGTGTATTATTAAATGTACACACCGTGTAGTTTTATTTTGGAAAGGAAATTAATAAATGAAAACAAGATATACAGACCGTGTACATTTAATGTACATGCGTGTAGTTTTCAATGAAAAACAAGTACACGCCGTGTATTTATTATTACATGTCATGTAGTTATTCTAGTCGGGTATTTGAGGATATAATATCATTTTATTAAATTATATTTATTATAATCAGCGTGAGCGCATGTCAAGGAATTAATTATTCGACATGGGGGTTTTGAGTAAGAGTTAATGAAATAAATGAAACGTGTAATGCGTTTATTTATTTTTATAACTCTACAACCTCAAACTTGATTATAAATATCCTCTCAACCAAACTCTTTTCCAACACAAGAGAATCATTGTGCACAACATCTCTGGAGAATTCTTTCAAGGCCGAAAGAACATCTTCCTCCAAGAACACTCTCAAGACCGATAGAGATCCTCTTCCATCGGATCAAGACGATCTAAGGCGGACAACGCAAGAAAAGGCTTCTCCACTCTAGCACCCAGAGAATCCTTTTGCGACGTCCAAAGATACGAGGTAAACGTGTGGATCACTACTAGAGGGAGTCTACACTTGGCTTCTACGACGCAGTGACGGATCACATTGACACCGTGATCGAGAACATCAACGAAGAAAGAAAACCCAAAAGGTATTTCTTTATAAATAATTAAATTAACTATAATCAACCTGTAATGATCCTTGTTTGTGGTTCTGGGACAAACCATCTTCTTTTCCTTTTTCTGTGATTCGATCCGTGGAGACTGGCATTTATCGTCGTATTGATCCCGGATTGATCATTGCTAATGAAAAAAAGAAAAGTGGGCACATCCACCCATGCACTTCCACTGCACTCGGAACCTTCACAAGGGACATAAAAGATTTAAAAGAATTGATCATCCTTATCATAGATTGTGAAATGCATTTAACGGTTTACAAGAATACAACATTCCCCCTCGCCCACCATTAGCTGAAGAATATAATGACAGGGTGAAAAATTTTGATTCACAATTTGGAAGGAAAATATGTTCTCATCTTCAATGAAATATTTGGAAGAAGTAGGTTGTTGTTTTGAACTACCATATTATATATTTTTAGAGATAAAACATAAAATCGGTGTTATGCATGTTGAGAAACCCATATGTGATAGTTTGATTGGAACTTTTATAGACATAAAAAATAAATAAATAATTTGAATTTAATGCAATATTGGTATGTATATTAATGAGAATACATTTGGATTTATCTCCCATTCTAAATGGAAATATATCATATTTACCTCTAACTTATCAGACATTTAAAAAAGAATTAATAGATATATTTTTTCAGTGTCTTCATGGTATTAAAGTACCAAGTGATTTTTATTAAAATGTGAATAATTTTGTGTCATTGAAGGATATTAAATTAGTAGGTATGAAATCTCATGATTTCCTTACATTGATGCAACAACTACTACTAGTATGAGTGCATGGTTTATTCCCATCAACTGACCAAAAGACTATCATCATGTTATGTAATTTTTTCTAATCCATTAGAAGAAAAGTCACTGATCCAAATTTTTTTTATGTGTTGGAGATTGAAGAAACACTTATTCTTTTTCAACTTGAAATATATTTCCCACCACCTTTTTTTGATATAATTGTTCATCTGTTGAATCATTTGATGTGTGAGATAAGAATATGTGGGACTATTCATTTATGATGGACGAAATCTTATGAAATATTATGAAAAAATTTATGGGATATGTTAACAATTTTTATTTCCCAAAGGCCCCTATTGATCAAAAAACCATATTTGAAGTGGTGATTTAGTTTTGTTCTGATTATTTATAAGTGGTGGATCATATTGGTCTTCCTAAATCTCGACATATGATAGTTGATAGTGAATGTAGAGGGGTTTGGGGATTAATGGAAAATCTCATTCCACTTGATGAAGTGATGAAGGCAAATTTATATATATTGAACAATACAAATGAGGTTCTATCATATATATCCTCACAGTTTGCTGAATTAAAGTTACTATATTATAAAATAAATGAATCATCGTTGATGAATAAGCATAAGAAGACATTTGTTTCATGTTTTAATGTGAAAGAAACCACAAATATATCTTCATTCAGAAACATTGATGTGGTTAGTAGGGGGATCATCTTATAATGTGATCATATGTTCTAGTTTTGATATTAATGGTTATAAATTTTACAAAAAAATCATAATGACAAGAGTATCGTTCAGAATAGTGGTGTGATGGTTTTCCCTGAAGCAATGCATTTTTTTGAGTGACAAAGATAAAAACCCAATTTTAGTGTCAAATCCATATTTTGGAATTATTTAAGACATATGAGGAATTTATTATTATAACTTTTGAATCACCGATTTTAAGTGTTATTGGTTTGATAGTATGAGTTGATTGAAACTTGATTAATATTGGATTAAAATAGTTTATTTAAAAATATTTTATTTCAATGAAGAACCATTTATCATGTAAACACATGAAAACAAGTATTTTATGTCATTGATCCATCGAATGATCAGTGGCTTGTCATTTTGAATTGAAAAAGATATCATTCATGTAATGAAGATGATGTTGATGATGTTATTGATTTACATTGGCATTATTAATCTATTACAAATTTTTTGGATGATTACAATTAGTATAAGACAGTTATAGTGTAGGAAATACATAATGATGATGATGAAGAAATGTGGGAAAAAATAAATAAGTCTCATATTTTTTCTGGTAAGTATTTATATTTTGTTTATTTTTTGGAAACATACAAATGCATACCTCTTTTTAACATACTTATTTTTTCATTATTTTCATTAAATATTTAGTTTGTAATGATATACATGTGAAAAAAATATCACAACACATTATAGTTTTAATGTCATATATAGATAGAGAGGATCAGATACTGAGGTATTACTATTTTTTAATATTATTTAATATTCAGAAATATACTAATTTAATGAAAAAAAATTGTTAATTTTAAAAAATTTAGAGGACTACAGATGCGCCCTTGGCAAAAAGGACTTCTACAATTACAACTAAAAAATCATGTTCTTAAGTTGGTAAGAGTTGTATTAATGGTTTACCAAAATTATCTCATTCTCATGATAATGACATATTGAACATCTGTTTTGAAGATGAAAATAATGAAACTGTCCGAAATGATGTTCAATTTATCAGTTATATATCTATACAAAGCCATTTTATGATTAATAAATTATATCCTTATTGGATGTAAGTCCATAGGATGGTGGAGCTAAAGATTTGGGAGGCCATGATGGTAAAATATCTTATTTTATTTCTTTTAATGCATTTTCTGAATATTAAATATTTTAAATGACATATTTAATTTATTAAATTACAGATGAAATTTAATTTTGTGGAAACCATAGAAATTAAGAAAATACACCTCTATTTAGCAGTATTTTGATGGAGAGATTTAAAAAAAATTCTATCAAAAAATTATGTTTTTGGAAATATATTACTTGAAAACCCATGCCTCGTGTATCCGTTTCTAAATGAAGATACATGGAAATGATTTTTTGAGAGTTGTCCTGAAGAAAAATGTCACGTATGATAAGTATTTTATATTATAAAATATATTATATGTATATATAATTACACAGTAATTTATTTTTATATAATAGGCCTCTAAGATATCTCATCAAGAGATTCAGTTGAGAAATTTATACCCACATACTTTATAACGTGGAGGGTATCCATATTTGGTGCAGAAAATGATTGAAGAAAAATTTGAAGCCTTAAAAGGATGATCAGGTAGTGGTACATATGAGCTCCATCATGGTCCTACATCTCCTCCCACTCGCCATGGAATATGGAAATGAGCAAGAAGAAGGAAAAATGAATAGTATCTTATAGAGAAATCTAAGCAATTACCGGATAAAATTTTATGTAAATAGTAATTATTTGTCATCAATTAATATATTTTATATATTTCAAACACTAATATAACATTTAATTTTCATTTTATGATGAACTTGAAGAGAAAGAGACACATGGATATTTTATCCCCGAGGGTAGGAAGGGCATCCTAGCCATAGTTTAGGGAAAGGTAGAACATCCTAGACGTTAAAGTGGATGTCAGGTAGGTGTTAGTATTTGGAAGGTTTTTGGTCAGAGTAAGAAACAACGTTACTTGAAAATTGAATCCTTATAAGACTAGTTGAATGTTATGAAATAGTATTTGGGTGATAAAATTCAAGAAGAAGTGTATAATGATTATTAGAACACTTTCAATACATTCATTATCTGTTCAGCCTTCCTTGGTATATTATTTATTTATTATCAACTTTCCATTTTATAAATTATAAACACTAATATAACTTTTTAATTTTTTAGCATTCCCAGTCGGCCCACTCGGACTACCATACCACATATGCCTACCATATCCCATATGTGTAGACATCCAAAGTATATTATTTATTTGAAATAAATTTTTCTATTTTATAAATTATAAACACTAATATAACAATTTCATTTTTCAACCATCCCAGCCTGCTCAGCTGGACTACCCTGCACCATTTTTCTACTTAAACTTCCACCTACTTTCTCAGACGAATTAGTATATCATTTATTTTTCATCAATACTTAAATTTTATAAAATATAAACACTATTTTTTTCATCCTTCCCAGCTAGCTCACCCAGACTACCCTATCCTATCTACTTACGTTGATTCTCCACCACCTCACTCGGACCAAAACATATACTGTGAGTTGTTTTCTAGATATCTGCATATACATGTTTTTATGTTAGGACATGCTCATTTTTTGTGGATTCTTTACATCACCCGCCTATGTAGATTGGTTTGGTTAGAGTATTAGTACTTGATATTATAGATCATATTGCTCTAATTCCATTTACTAAAGAGGAGATCACCAGAGTTGGGTATTTTCTGTGTCATTTTTTACATTATTAAACTAGTCTTCTTCGAAATATTTCATATGATTTATGAGTTTTTTAATATTAATTACAAATAATACAAAAATAATTATGATTTTTTTGACATTTAACATATATAGGATTATTTAAGACAAAAAGTAACTACACAAATGAAACAAATTTTTCATAAACTATCAAATGTAGATACGTAGGATATTTATTATGGGTTAAATATATTATATCATGCTTCTTTATCATTTAATTATATCTATTATTTTCATATGATGGCCAATATATGCGGAAGAGAATATCCATTGAGATTTCACAAAGAAGATATCATGCCTCTTGTTGATTTTTAAGAGATTATCCAAACTACAGAGCTGGTAATTTCCATGTAAGTAAATTGAAATATGAATATTTGTTTCTTTAATAATAGATGGTTTTAAATTGACTAACTATATTTTTTTAAATTATGAATCTCAACATGTTTCTCCTAAAAAATAAATTTATAAGCTTTTACAGTTTTAATGATCCAAAATTCATTTCCATGGATGTGATACCTATGACGGATCCTAATATTGTTGTATTTATATGTGAGAGATTATCACATATGAAGATTGAGTGTTGTTTTCATCCATTTCATGATATTTATGAACAAAAACATAATTATGAACTAATGAACATTATGATGTCATTAATTATGAACTTTTTGTATTATAGGGGGCACTGGATGTTAGGGGTATTGTGCCCATGTAAATGCACATTATATTGGTTTTTCTATTTATTAGAAAATGTTTGTAAAAATATTTCCACATTATTAGACAAGTATTTTATTTTTGTTTTTTATAAAAAAATTTTGTTTAATTATCATATTTTCGATAATTATTATAAGTTAATATATATGAAAATGATGTTCATGGAAGAATTTTAACAAGGAATACCTATTGCTAACAAATAAAATCAAATTTGTGTAAGTACAAGTAATTATTTTTTATATTATATTTAATTCTGATTTTTTTGTTATATATTGATTTTTATTATAATTTTAATGTTTTATAATTGCACAGTCATCATAAAAAAATAAATTTTGAATGTTGTTATTATATTCTAAAATTCATGTACGAGATAATCACAATTGGGGAAACTACTGAATTTTATACGGTTTTTCATATATTTTTTATAATATCTTCCATATTATTCTATTTTTTATCTCATGTCATTCAATGATTTTGTATGCATTCAATGATTCCTAGTCTTATTCTCAATCTGATCTTACACAAATTCAATCTAATTTTGAGAACTATTTGGAATGTTTGACTAGAATTTGAGGTATGTATATTCTAATATTTATGAATAATATTACATAAGGGTCCAAAAAACTAACTCTTTTGATATAATAGGTGTTTGAACATATAGATAATCAAGTAAATTCTTCATTAATAACCAATGATGACCATGTTATAAATTTCAGGTACATGTATTTTAAGTATACATTATAATACAATTGTGTAGATAATTTTTTTGTTAACTAGATAAAGTCATGTAATTAACACTTATTTAGTCAATGAAAAATACTCTTTGATTGTTTTATATTGTGTTTTTTATTGTGGTTTTTAATATTTTTGAATTGTAATATTTTGAATTTTCAAGAAAAAAATTTTAAACGTTTGACATCGGTTTTATAAAAACTGAAGGTGAAATTTTAAAAAAAATATTTCGATTTTTGGCGTTCGTTTTAAGGAAACCAATGCAGAAACATATTTGGAGAGGGTTTCCAGATTTGGTTTTTTAAAAACAGACCCTGAAAACTATTTTCTTCCCAGATTTTGGTGTCTTTTATTTAATAAACTGATGCCAAAAGCCTGGAAGAGGAGGGTTTTTAGCATCAGTTTTGGAAAAAACGGCCCTGATACCCATAATGAAATTGATTTTAAATGTCGTTTTTTGTAAAATCGATGCTAAAAATAATATTTGTAATGTATACTTTATAAATTCTATATAAAAAGCAACGTGAAAAATAAAAAAAAACAATGTTAAATCCAATTTTTGCACTAGTGAAATCAAATCCATCTAGACCCATGGTAGTCTCTGCATTCATATAAGGAAACCCCATGGGTTGTGTTGTGTCCACCAGGACAATGATGAAAATTGTTGTCTGAAAATAATAATAAGAAGTTTCTAGATAGTGAGGTAGAATATTAAAGATTGGATGAGTAATGGAAATATTGTCTAGAAACCCAAACCTGTATTGAGGAAGCTGGTGTGATGGAGGATAATACTAGAGCTTGAATAAGATGAACCTCTTTAAAACCTCATTATTAGAATTGACATGATATTGTGGGTCATAATTGAAATTACCAACAGTCATGAACAGTCCATTAGATATAGTAGATGATGTGTGATGAGAACCAAAATCCATCTGGCCAAAACAAAGTGACTTATGATGGGTAGTTAAAATACCATCCCTTTAATGAAATGACATAAAACCGACAGAATCATGAACATTTCAAGAATCAACACATATTCTCAAATAACATGACTCCTGATGATCTAGTGGGTGACCAAAACATATAAGGTTTTTTCCAACTAAAGAACTCCTCAGAAGACTCGGGATTTCTTGGCCTTGGAAAGGTAACACAAGACGTAAAATATTTAATGAATCATACCATCAATAAGGAATGTACCACATAACCAAAAAGACAACCATGAATCCCCATGTACGAAGATCAAACAATCATTGATGTTTAGTTCATAAATAGAATCAGGTGGGGGCTTCCGGAAATGTAGTCTTCTATAGTAGTCCTTGCGATATAGGCTCACAATGAGGTCTAGCGAGCAGATCATAGAGGGCAGTTTTTTATGAGGATATGAAAAGGAAGTAGGTTTAGATATAGGGGTAACTGAGTGGTGGTTAAATCAATCCACCTCCTCTATTTTATTGATTTTCTATCCCGTGAAATACTATACATCGCTTGGAAGACCAAGCATCACACAGGATAGTGGTTTGCGCTATCACCATAGCCTCAGGTGGCGATATATATTCCTCATAATAGATCCCTTGTCCCTATAGATGTCACTCTTGAAAGTGTATTTTTTTCCCACTAAATTAAAATTGTCAAATTAGAATAGAAAGAAATAGTTGACTATGGGTATTATTTTCTCTGCAATTTAAAATTAAGAATAAGGTTTCCATGATTGTATAGATCATGTGAACCCTCAGGAGACACGTTATTTCATGACCATTATTTGGTAATTCATATATCAATGCATAGTAAATATTATATGGAAGTTTCCAGGATTTACTGTGGAGAATCCCTATTTTTTTGCTGAGGAACCCTGGACAATCGATGGTCATGCAACGACAGCCATATATGCTTATCGAGGACCCACGACATCATTTTCTTTGAAATATTTAAAAAATAATAATGATACACCTATAATTTGTAAAATAAAAAATGGAAATTAAATTAGAGTATTCAAGATCCACTTATGGTCATAATCATCATGAGATGTGCCCCTAGTGATCTAAAAATGCAGAACACACCAAGCGTCAAATCAGCAACTTCTTAGAAAAAATCATTGGCATGTCACCATAATTAATATAACATCCTATGACAAGTCTAAGCGACATTGTTCTCCCAATTTAGCTCTGTAAGGGAACGAATATGGATTTATCCCTGAAATTCATAAGAATTTCTTCATGAACTTTTGTGGGCATGATACACATCACCCAGATGAAAACAGATTGTCCTTGACAACACACAAACAACCTCATGAAATCTATAAAAATTATAAAATAAACAAATAAAATAAAAATTAGTGTAGACGGGGGAGTATCAAGGTTGTAAACCTCACATGACAGGCCTAGGATGACCACATCATGTTATCAGAATACCCCTTAAAAATAAAATCTTATTTTTTGAAGGCCCCCTGAAAGCTCATCCTTATCTCAGGGATAGTCCCTCAAAATTCACCTGAGATCATGTGATAGCCTTTCAATCGGCATCAAAATACGATTAATGAAAATGGACATGTCAAACATGAATTTCCTTTGGCATATCCAAAAGATTTAATATGACCCCTTAATTTTAAATAATCCAATAAAGGATGCATTGATTGGATGGTATTGTGATTTTTGGAAGACATGTGGTTCCCTTAGAATTATTCCAAGCAATTCCTCACAAATATGTTTAATGTCGAGGCCTTCAACTGATTATAGAATAGATGCACATAATACACACAATGAAATATAGAAAATACATGGGGTAGAAAGGCATAAAAAATCCCTTTCCATTGCATGAAAAATTCCTGGCCATGTCAACTACATATGTAGATGACATGTTAGACATCACACCAGAACACCAAAAAACTAAAAAGGATTTATTAGAGAGTTTTATCTAAACTGTAATGTTTCTGATTTTTCCGTTTATTATTTTAAATATTATATGGAATTATTTTGAGACCAGACACGAAGACGACACATCATTCCGAGGTCCAGTGAGCCTAGAATGGTGATTTGATCATTTTAAGTAAAGTGATTCGGTGCTTGTGCACGGTTGTGCTAGTTTCCAAATGGATGCCCGGATTAAAAATCTGAGTGCACAGTTGCGTCCAGGACAACGAATTTTCCTAAGAACGACTCTAACCTCAACCGGCGTAGGTCGGCTATAAAGGTTAGTTTTGGACGTTTTAAAAAGTAAAAGAGGAAGCACTTTAGAAGGAATAAAATAAACTAATATTTTATTTTATTATTTCAAAAAATTTCACTTTTTTGAGCAGTGACCTAATCCTCCCCTATAAATTCTTGCTTATGGAAAATTATCAAGGTTAGTCTCATAACCCAACGAGTTGAGAGAATGAGAGAGATTTCTCTTGGAGCTTGGGAAGAGGAGGACGCGTTGGCGGACGACGAGGACATGATCAATCAATGCCCCTCGGATTTTGACGAATCCCTTCGACAGAGGTGTCGCGACGATCGCTCTTCAACCGTTTTGAGGTAGGGGTTGTTATTTCAATTCATTTTCCCCATTTTTTGTTTAAACGAGGAACGCGACACGAACAAGTTGATCCACATATTCATAATTTATTGCGGGAGGGATATTTCATTGGGATGATTATGGGGAATTCATCCATGTTACTTTATTGATGTTGATTTCATCTCTGTTTAATCCTATTAACGGGATCAGATCAACGCTGTGACGAACGACAGCGGAGGTTCATTCTTCAATTTGTTTATTTGATTTCTTGCCCATTCATTTCTCGCACGTTCTTCACGGGGTGATGAACAATGGATTTTTTTCGTGTCCGTTCCACGATGGAACGATCCCAAATCGAGTATTCAACACTGCAACGACCATGTAGAGGCGCAACGATGATGGCGGTTGAAGAATCAGACTAGATCGGGAAAGGGCGTTCTTCAAGCGTTCTTAATGCGGGAAGATCAAAACCTATTTTCGGAGCCGATTGGAGGTCCAAAAACACCGGAAGCGGCTTCTTTGTGATGGGGCGTCAAAAACCTGAAGGTTTCGTGGTGATCTAACCACTGGATCAATGACTAGATCATCATGAGAGGCACGACGACGGAAGTCTGTGTTTCTTGAAATTTCCAGAACACGACGTGTACTTCATAAGAACACGCCATGTAGTACTGGTGGTGGCGGCTAGGGTTTCGGGGTCAGAGAGGAATAACAGGACGTGTGACCCCTGTCACAAGGCGTGTTGGACATTCCACGATGCTTGGCATATACTTTGGGTAATACATGGACACGAGATGAGCTACACGGCTTCAGGCGGCATAGCGTGTACGGCTTGGCAGAGGAAGATACGCGAAGATCGGAGTGTATCTCGAGGATACACGGGCACAGGATGGAGTACACAATTGTTTACTCCATTACATGGCCAGGTGAGGCTAGTAACACGGGTCACCCCATGTGGCGGTTACACGGGTTGGTGTACACGGGTTGATAACCGTGTACGGGCACATGGCTAGTGTACATGGAGCCAACCCCAGTTACTCGGAAACGGAGTGTACATCATACTACATGCCATGTACTATGTTTTTCTACATGACCAGCCTTTGACACAGGCTATTGTACACGGGCTGTCCCTGGGGTTAGACAACACGACGTGTACGTTTTCTACACGCCATGTACATTTTGGAAAACGGCATGGTCCTTTCGTCCACCGTACCTTGGACATCATTAGTTTGGGTTAGTTTCCCTTCTTCTCATACCCGTGAAGGTCAGGCATAATTTCGAACTCAAGAGTATGATCCCTTGAGCAGGACATTCTGTGATAGAGTTAGACATCCATCCAAGAGGCCCGAATCGAGATCCTCTATCCATTCCTAACCCTAGGTAGATTCAGGCATCGATGTGACCAACCATACTAGGCGTTGATCATCTACCTAGTTGTTGTATCACCTAAATAGTGAATAAGGATGAGTTGTGGTATCCACCATAGCTCTGGCAGTGATCCTCATCTGTGTATCGAGATATATCCCACTCAGGAGTGTGTCTCCCGTAATTAGTGCATCTATCTAGAATAACCTTTTCACTCAAAAGTGTGTCTCCCATAATGAGTGTAGCTATCTCTCGTGACGGTTCCCGAAAAACAGCACATCTCAGACAGACGTCATCAGAGCTATATGACTCATGGAGTGTGTTCTCCCGAAATGAGTGCATCACAGAATCTTCAAACAGAATCCCAAACGGGGGTATGCGGTTGTGTGACTTGTCCCTTGACCACATGTTTGGGATTTGAGTATATCTAGTTTGTTCTATATGTTCTGAAGACATATATAATGCATAAATGACTGTACCTTTACTCTATGTATTACTTTGTGGTTTCCAGGGTCCTCTACTGAGTATTGTTATACTCACCCATGCACGGGCTTTTCTTGTACGTCTCGTGTCTTGTGAAAATGAGCATCCTTCTGACAGTGTTCAGGGGGGACCTGAACATGACCGAGATTTTTGAGTTCCCTACAGGCCATGGCATTCCTATATCTTCGAGTGGCAGTCCCAGTACCTTTTGTGCTTACAGGTTGGACTTTACATTTTTTAGACTCTTGTTTTTGGTGGGCTTGTATCCTGGCCTAGTTTACTTTTACAGCACTCCACCTTTCGTCGTAACTTGTTGGTTGGGTTTAGTTTTATGCATGAATTATTTTGTTCTTTTTCATTTTACATTTCATCATTTTTGGGCTTGGAGATGTGTGTGTGTGTGTACAGGTACTTAGGCAATGCCTCCCATGTTAGTGACATGCCTACTCGGTGCTAGTCACCAGCCAATGGACTATTGGAGGTGGGCATGGGGAGTCACGGAGCGTGCCCCACTGGATGGGTCATGACAGAGTGGTATCAGAGCTGGCCGGTTCTACCTTAGGGCCATGAGTCTGTGAGTTTGGTTTGGGGCAACAATGTTGAGTGTTTTGGGATCGGCTTTCAGGCCAGAGACCCCAGTGTTGGTGCGGTGGCCGATGTATCCATACACCAGGACACTGATAACCAACTTTTCTACTCGGTACATGAAAGCACTGGATGTAGGGAAATAAAAGGTACATGCATCATATAGGAATGGTTTGTGTTTTACATGTCCTTCTCGTCAGCTATCCAGATATAAACATTGACCATAGTACGTCTTTTTTGTATACAGGATGCCTCCGCGACACATACCTTCTAGGATTAAGCCACACGATCACGAGGATGACCCCCTTAGTGAAGAGACTTCGATACATGGACCATCTACCTAGGCATTTCCACCAGGTGGTGCACCTACTATACCACCACTAGTAAAGAAGGTAGTGGTAATTGTGTTACCAGTCGGCAAGGAGCACATGCTCAGCGCACTCCATGAGTTTCAGAGACAGAGACCCCTCAGGTTCCAAGGCGAGCCCAACCCTCATACGGCTAAAGACTGGCTTGAGACGGTGAATATATTTTTCCGTCTAGTGAGGACACTAGAAGAACAGATGGTGGTCCTAGGAGAAAGCCTTTTTCAGGGTTCGGCAGGACGGTGGTGGAGTCTGACCACACAGACTCACGATGAGGAGACTCTTTCATGGACGGAGTTTGAGTGACTCTTCAGGGAGGATTTCTCTCTAGTTACGCTGAGAGATGTGCCCATACAGGAGCTTCTCCAGCTCTAGCAGGGCGGTTTGACCGTAACTGACAATTCATCGATGTTCACCAACCTCGGCAGGTACTCGATGGATATGGTCAGGGATCAGTACTTCAGATGATGGACCTTTGAGTGAGGAATATAGAGAGACATCTGATCTAGTGTCGTTCCCATATGCATATCGACTTATGCTGGGGTGTTCGAGCATGCCTTGGTGATCGAGAGCTTCTTGGTAGAGGAGAGACAACCACCGTCAGTCAGCAGCAGGCAGACAGGTGCGGAGACCCCAACAGCAGGGAGCCGATGTCAGGCACAATGATCTAGATGTGGGAAATGTCACAGGAGGACCCAGGACAGGGGATCAATAGTCCAGGGCTCTTAGGATGGATCCAGTCAGCCTAGGGAGAAGCGATTCTACACATGCGACAGTAGGGTACATCTCGCTAGAGATTGCCTTACCTGTCGAGCTGGTGACAGGGAAGTAGTGGATGGACCACCGAGGCAGAGGCAGAGGACAGAACTGGCAGACCTGCCAGGAGGAGGATGTGGCAGAGGATTAGGGAGAGCTATAGGTGGTGGAAGAAGATTCAACATACTTCCACCACCACCCCCATGAGGTCCGCCCTAGGCTTCGGGAGCTGGGGGACAAGGATGGGGATAACTACATGCGGTCGAGGCATACGACACAGGGGCTCCAGGGATGATTCGAGGTATGATCCGTGTCTTTTCTACCTTAGCTTCCATACTCATAGACACAGGTTCCAGTAATTCCCTTATAGCCACATGTCTTGTACAAAACCTCGAGATTCCGGTAGATTCGTTGACTCGATCCTTATGCTTGGAGATATCTACTGGATGAGACTCGATGATCACACACCTTTGCAGATAGTGTGATCATACCATTGGACACAAGAGTTTCAGTTGGAACCTCTTGGTGGTAGCGTCGAGGCCTTAGGACATCATTCTCGGTATGGATTGGATATATTCGGCCCATGCTCAGATTGACTGTTTTAGGCAAAGAGTGTGGTGAGTCCGCCGTGATGGAACAATGTTTTCCATTGTCAGAGAAAGGGAATCCTAGGACGCAATGAATGGGCTCATACATAAGAGAGTTCCGCTGATCTCTCATGAGTTGTCTAGCCTTACCCTCAGAGTAGTAGAAGTTGTGAGATCTCAGTTCCCAGCAGTGGTGTTGAAGTATGAGGACATCTTTCCCGAAGATGTTCTAGGACTACTTCCCCGCTGGGAAATTGACTTCCTCATCGACTTACACTCCGGTACGACACCAATTTCCTCATCAGAATATTGGATGGATCCCATACAGCATCGTAATCTGAGGGTGTAGTAGGAGGATTTGTAGAGCAAGGGTTTCGTAAGACCCATCATCTCACCCTGGGTAGCCCCAGTCTTGTTTTCCATGAAGGTAGATGGGAGTTTAAGATTGTGTGTAGATTACCGATGCCTGAACCAGGTGACGGTGAAGAACATGTATCCTCTTCCAAGGATTAATGACCTCTTTGATTAGCTAAGAGGGGCACAGTGTTTCTTGAAGGTTGACCATCGATCAGGCTATCACCAGCTACGAGTGCGGGATGAGGATATACCGAAGACAACATTCAGATGCCGCTATGATCACTATTAGTACTTGGTGATGCCATTCAGCATGATGAACGCCCCTGTTGTGTTCATGGGACTAATTAACCAGATCGTCCAGCCGTACTTGGACCTGTTCATGGTGGTCTTCATCGAAGACATCTTTGTGTACTCGGCGTCAGAGGAGGAGCACGTGAGACACCTGCAGATGGTTCTGGACGTACTCCGGGAGCACCAGCTTTATGGGAAGCTCTCGAAGTGTCAGTTCTGGATTCATGAGGTCCACATTCTGGGACATGTCATCTCAGCAGATGGAGTGGTTGTGTACCTAGCCAAGGTGGAGGATGTGTTATCATGGGAGCCTCCTCAGAGCGTGATGGAGGTGCAGAGCTTCCTTGGGTTGGTAGGGTATTTCGGAAGATTCATTCCTGATTTTTCCTAGATATCAGCAGCGATAATAGCCTTGACTAGTAAGGGGAAACACTTCATGTGGATAGAAAATTTCCATCAGGATTTTGAGAGGCCGAGACAGAGTTTGACGAGAGCCCCAGTCTTGATATTTCCTGAGGAGGGTGTCGAGTGCATAGTTTTCTACCAAGAATCAGGGACCTGGCTCAGCTGAGTCCTGATGCAACAGAATGCAGTGATTGCTAATGGTTCGCGCCAGCTTAGGCCACATGAGCAGAACTATGCGACCCATGATCTTAAGTTGGCAGCGGTATTCTTCGCATTGAAGATGTGGAGAGACTACCTTATGGGGGAGCAGTTTGTTTTCTAATCTGACCATAAGAGCCTCAAGTACATATTCTCACAGAAAGATCTGAATCTACGGTAGAGGTGATGGCTAAAGTTCCTCCAGGACAAGGATTTTGAAATCATCTATACTCTTGGAAAGGGGAACAAGGTGGCCAATGCCCTTAGCAGAAGGTCGATCTCACAGCTGTTGAGTGAGGCGACAGAACAGTTGGTCGCGTTACAATTATCCTTCATGTATGGAGAAGATAAAGCTTACCTACAGTTGATGGTTGTCACCCATCCACTCATACAGTGAGTTAGGGAGGCACATCATGGTTTTTTCATCTTTATGTCTTTATGTGCTCAATTATCCATGAGACATGCACCTGATGGATATTCGCAAGGTGGGGAGAACATACTTCTTTTCAGAGGAAGAACTATTGTACTAGTGGCATTATAAGAGGAGGTCCTGAGGGAATTTCATACATCCCCTTTGGCAGTATATCCTGGAGTGGTAATGATGTACCAGGACCTCTGACAGTAGTTTTGGTGGTCAGGGATGAAGAAGGCAGTGGGAGAGTTCGTTTCTCGTTGCCTCACATGCCAACTGGTGAAAGCCGAGCACCATGTTCTAGCGGGATTAGCTCACCCCCTGGATGTTCCAGAGTTGAAGTGGGATGGAACAACAATGGACTTCATGACCGGATTACCATGAACGTCCAAGGGGCATGATTACATCAGGGTGATCTTTGACCGACTCACCAAGTCGTCCCTCTTCTTGGCTATCAGGGAGCAGAGTTCTGTAGAGAGCTTCGGACGCCTCTACATACATGAGATAGTTCATCTTCTTGGCGTCCCCTCGAGTATAGTCTCAGTCCAAGAAACCCGCTTCACATCCCGGTTGTGGAAGGGATTGCATGAGGCTTTTGGGACTCAGCTACACTTGAGCATAGCATTTCATCCCCCAACAGATGGTCAGACGGAGAGGACCATTCAGGTTCTAGAGGATATGTTAAGAGCCTGCGTCTTGGACTTTATTTGCAGTTGGGAGGACCACCTATCACTAGTGGAGTTTGCGTACAACAACAGATACCACTCCACCATCGGTATGGCACCGTTCAAGGCCTTGTATGGGAGACCCTTCCGGTCACCGCTTTGCTGGACCGACCCCGAAGAGTCAGCAGTAAATGGTCCAGAGTTAGTGTGAGCCACCACATAGAAGGTGCAGATCATCGGGGAGTGGATGAAGATTGTACGGAGCAGACAAAAGTCTTATTCTGACAGATGATGGAGATCGTTGGATTTCGATGTGGGAGACCACCTCTTTCTTCATGTCTCACCTTGACGAGGGTTGCAGAGATTTGGCCGAGGTGGCAAGATATCTCCGAGGTTCATCGAACCTTTCTAGATTCTATTCAATGTTAGTGAGGTGGTGTATCGCCTAGCTCTACTACCATAGTTACATCAGGTACATGATGTCTTTTATGTGTCGCAGCTGAGGAGGTACGTGCATGACCCATCACACGTCATGGACTAGGGCGAGCTGGACATCGAGTATGGAGTGACTTTTGCTGAGTACCTTGTGGAGATCGAGGATTGGTAAGAGAGGATCCTTCATGGGAGATCAATTCCCTTGGTGTGTGTCCGGTGGCAGCATGAGAATCTTCAATAGGGCACATGGGAGTGAGAGGCCCAGATTCGTGCCCAGTACCCACATCTTTTTCAGTAGCCCTTGTTTTGGATTTTTGCGAATGTAAATCCTCAAGGTGGGGAGAATGTAATGTCTTATATATTTCCGTTTATTATTTTAAATATTATATGGAATTATTTCGAGACCGGGCGAGAAGACGACACATCATTTCGAGGTCCAATGAGCCTGGAATGGTGGTTTGATCTTTTTAATTATTGTGAGTCCGCGCTTGTGCGCGGTTGTGGCAGTTTCCAAAAAAATGCCAATATTAAAAATTTGAGCACACCGTTTCATCCAGGTTGACGACTTTTCCTAAGAATGGCTCTATCCTCGACCAGTGCAGGTCGACTACAAAGGTTAGTATCTAACATTTTAAAAAGTAAGAGGAAGCACTTTATAAGGAATAAATAAATTAATAATTTATTTTATTATTTTAAAACATTTCATTTTTTTTTGATCAGTGACCAAATCCTCCCCTAAAAATTCAAGATTATGGAAAATTCGTAGGGTTAGCATCAAAACCTATGAGTTGAGAGAAAGAGAGAGATTTCTCGTGGAGCTTGGGCGGAGGAGGATGCATTGGCGTATGATGATGACACGAGCAATTGACACCCCTCAGATTTTGACGAATCCCTTCAACGGACGCGTCACGATGATAGATCTTAAACCTATTTGAGGTAGGGGTTGTTATTACAATTCATTTTCCCCATTTTTGAGTTTAAACGACGATAATGTATCAACCACGAACATGTTGATCCGCGTATTCGTACGTTCTTGTGGGAGAGGCTTTTCTTTGGGATGATTGTGGGGAATTCATCCATGTTACATTATTGATGTTGATTTCTTCTCTGTTTAATCCTATTAAAGGGAGTGTATCAACACCGTGACGAATGACGGTGAAGGTTCATTCCTCAATTTTTTTATTGGATTTCATTCCCCTTCTTTTCTCACGCGTTCTTCGCATTCTTTGTGGGGCGATGAACAATGGAACTTTTTCCATCCGTTACACAACGCAACGATCCCAAATAGAGGGTTCAACACTGTAACGACCATGTAGAGGCGCGACGACGATGGCGGACGATGATCGAAACAGATTGGGAGAGGGCGTTCTTCAAACGTTCTTCATGAAAGAAGATCAAAACACGTTTTCAGAGCTAATATGTGGTCCGAAAACACCATAGGTGGAATCATGGTGATAGGCCAACCAAAACCTGAAGGTTTCGTGGTGATCGGACTGCCGTATCGATGAAAAAATCATCACCGGTGGCGCGATGGTAGAATTCCACGTTTCTGGAAATTTCCAGAATACACAGCGTGTATATCCAATGAGCACGCCGTGTAGTATTGGAGGAGATGGCTAGGGTTTCGGGGTTAGAGAGGAATAACATGGCGTGTGACCCCGGTCACATGGCATGTTGGAATTTCCCCAAATCTCGGTGTGTACTTTGGATAGTACACAGACACGGGATGAGATGCACGGCTTCAGGCTGCACAGCGTGTACGGCTTGGTAGAGGCAGCTACGTGGAGCTCATCATGTATCTTGGGGATATAGGGGAATGGGATGGAGTACACAACTGTGTACTCCATCATACGGCCAGGCGAGGCCAGTAACGCAGGTCACCGCATGTGGCGGTTACACGGGTTGGTGTACACGGGTTGATGATCGTGTATGGAAACATGGCCAGAGTACACGGAGCCAACCCCAGTTACTCGGACATGGCATGTACGTCGTACTAAATTTTGGGTACTCTATTTTTCTACAAGACCGGCCTTTGACACGGGCTGTTGTACACGGGCAGTACCCAGGGCCAGAGAACACGGTGTGTACCTTTTCTACACGCCGTGTCATTTTTGGAAAATGGAATGGTCCATTATTTCACCATAACTTGGACATATTTTGATTGGGTTAGTGCCCCTTCATCTCATTCCCAGGATGGTCAGGAACCATTTCCCACTCAGGAGTATGATCCCTTCAGCAGTACTTTCTATGATAGAGTCAGACATCCATCTAAGAGGCCCGGATCGAGATCCTCTATCCAGTTCAGACACAAGGTAGAGTCAGGAATCGACGTGACCAACCTTACCGGGCGTTTAACCTCTACCAAGCTGGTGTATCACCTAACTGGTGAATAAGGATGAGTCTCGGTATCCGCCATGGCCCTGGCAGTGATCCTCATCTGCGTATCAATATCTTTCCCACTCAGGAGTGTGTCTCCCGTAATGAGTGCATCTATCTACAGTAACCTTTTCACTCAAGAGTGTGTTTCACATAATGAGTGTATCTATCTCTCATGACAGTTCCCGAAGAATATCCCTTCTCGGACAGACTTCATCAGAGCAATATGACTCGTGGAGTGTATTCTCCGGGAACGAGTGCATCACTGAATCTTCGAATAGATTCCCTAACGGGGGTATACGGTTGTGTGACTTGTCCATAGACCACGGGTCTAGGTTTTGAGTATATATGGTTTGTTATATATTTTTTGTAGACTTATACTATGTATAACTGAGTGTACCTTCACATTGTGTATTTCTTTGTGGTTTTTGGGGTCCTTTACTGAGTATTGTTATACTCACCCCTGCACGGGCTTCGCCTGCACGTCTGGTGTCCTGTGAAGACGAGCATCCCTTTGACAGAGTCTAGGGCAGACCAGGACAGGACCAAGATTTCTGAGTTCCCTAAAGGCCGAGGTGTTCCTATGGCTATGAGTGGCAGTCCCAGTTCCTTTTGTGCTTACAAGTTGTAATTTGCAGTTTTCAGACACTTTTTTGGTGTGTTTGTATTCTGGCCCAGTTTACATTTACAGTACTCTACCTATCTTCATACTCTGTTGGTTGGGTTTAGTTGTATGCATGAATTATTTTGTTCCTTAGCGTTTTAAATTTCAGTAATTGTGGGCTTGGAGATGTGTGCGTGTTTACAGGTACTTAGACAATGCCTCCCATGTTAGTGATTTTCCTACTCGGTGCTAGTCACCAGCCCCTGGCCTATTGGAGGCGGGCTTGGGGAGTCACGGTGAAGTCCCCACTGGGACGGGTCATGACATAAATACTGGGATGTTATATTTTAGGTGATATCAGGGAATAACTATGGGTACCATGCACCATGCATATAGAACATCACATGATCACTCATATATCACATGAAGGACTTTTATTAGGACATGTGAAAAACATCATATCTGTATTCTAGATAAAAAAACACAAAACAATACCTTACAAGAAAAATAAAAGATATTATAAATAAAATTAATGAACAAATACTAAAGGATGAAATACTTATGCAAAGAACAGATACAAATATTTTTATGTGCATCATGTGAACCACCCCAGTAATGCATCAACTTGAGGACAAGGGGCCCAGGTATCACAGTGCTTCTTGGGTATACTATTTGGATCATTATATTTCACCTAAAAATGTTAATATAAGTCAATTTTTCCCCCCAAGAATTCCACCTCAGTCATTAGAATCAATTCAAGCTCACTATCCAAACCACATTATGTCTTTCATATATGTTTTCAAACTCATATTACAACAACAACAAATGTTATGAATGTTTCATGATAGAACTCAGAAATATAAATGGTCTCTCATGATTCCATTTGGGCATGCCAAACAGATCTCATGATGTCCTATAGACATGACATATTGACTCCCGAATCACCATCCATTCATGTCATCCTACTTAAGTGATGACACCAGGGGATTTTAGCCGGATCATGTTACACCCTCAATGAATATTACCAAGGCTCCTGTCATGGAATCCATGATTTGTCATCTTGGTCATATGATGCCCCTTCGTCAAGTTGATAGGATCCTGAAATTGTCTTTTGACATGTCTTGAAGACATCATCTGATATGTCTACCAGACAATCAAGGCACACATCACGTAGGACAGTAGGCTTGGTCTATAGGGAATCCATGGAGTGGATGACCTTGTTCAATCCTCAGGGTGGAAGCCCCGATTATAAGGGAATCATCACTATTTAATACTTAACTAATTTACCAACGATTATTTTGATTCCATCTATAAACATGATACATTGGATACCTCATCGAGATGTATGCTCCAGATCAAATATCCCATGATTTTTCCTAGTGCATAAGTCCATAATCCATAAGCTATGAGACTGATTATTTACCCTCCATTTTTTCTCACACTGATCAAATCATATGTGGACATAGAGAGTTTCAGTGATCATATAATTCAAATCATAAGATTCTATAAATGAATGGTAAACCACGGTGTGTATGTTATAGTCAATAAAATAATAAGATGTGTCATTCATATAAGAGAAAACCCAATATGTAAGATGAGAATGACTAAATTTTGTGGAATCTGATTCCATCCATGACTAAGATACATTGGATTCATTCCTAAGGCCCAAGCCTAAATTCAAATGTTCATATAATTTTATGTAATACCCTTTACGTTTTCGACATTACAAGCATTATGGCCCTATAATTCCTATGGTTTATAAATTTTTCTCAATCCACCAACATACTATGAATTTACTGAATTAGGATTACATTGATTCCTACCATAGCTAATATACATAAGATTCCTCCCTAAGGTTAGAGATCATTATAAAAAATATCAAGGTATGTCCCATTATTTTAGTCATGCATCCACATATTGTGAAGATGATAGCATGATATCCTTTGTTTCTAACACCGAGTAAAGCTCATGTGGTCTTATGGAGTTGTAATGTTCTTTTCATTCACATCATGAATCTACACTACCCTTGGAAATATTTTTATGTAATCCCTGATGAGTGTCATGATAAATAACTCCCCCTATATAATGGCATCTACCATGGGGCCATTCCCAAGGGTCTGAACACACTATTGTAATTTCAATTGATTTTGTGACAAAGATACAAAGGACATATCTTTGAGACCGGATTAGAATTATATTTTCCCCATTTTACCAACCATATTTCCTATCCAAATTATGATAAACTACATGGGTTTTACAAAATATCTGTATTTTGATTCCTATAGTAAGAAAGATATGCAGGATTCTTCATAATGTCTCAATCCACTAATTGGAAAGTTAACTACCTAACCATATGGAAGAAAATTATGAAGTGTATGGATATGTGGAATCATCATATAAATATCTATTCATTAATTGTAAATGCATGAAGAACCTTAGATAAATACATATGGACTCAAAATTTATATCCCCATATTCTTTTCGTATAAAAAGATTTCTCCTATAATTGTTTTGTTTGGGTAACTAATCTTGTATTGGGATAAGGAATTGATTCTAAAACATATCATAAATATATAAGATATTCCCATAGTTGGAAAAATATTCCCTCTTACAAAGGCTTGATGATCCAGACCTCCCATACTCTCGACCAATGTGAGTTTGTAAGCATCATTCAATCTAGAACCCCAAGTTAATGTCTTCCTATGGAAAACAAGTCCGTAGATAGTTATGGATGAGGGAACCATTACGATTTTCCATTGGGGAAAAAATGGTAACATAACCTTAATGATTTTTAAGGAAATTAATCCCTCACGATCAACCTTCTAGCCAAACAATATTCACCCAATGGTGATATCTTTCCGGTTGAAACATTCAAGTAATGGCCTTTGATAAATATCATATCTATAATAATATCTTTGTAAACTTCATAAAATAACATCAAATTAATCATATCCATATTTATAAATTACAACACCAACCTCATCAATTTTATCTCAATAGTCTGTAATGATGAGAAAACAGGACATTAAATTAAGGGAGGCTTCCAAGTCACATAGAGCATCGGTGAAATATAACTATTATGTAATTAAATGTATAGTTAATAACCATGGGTCCATTCACCTTATATAAACTTCCAGTGTGGGTGTTATTATTTTGGATACATTTATTTCATTGTTGATCAACTTTTTTCCATTTATCACTCATTTATTAGCGTGATTTCTTATCAACAAAAATGGAACACAATGGATTTTTTAGTCACCTTATGTAGAAGTGTATTGATCCTAGGTTTAATTAACTTGTATAACACTTTAATTTTCATTATCTATTTATCTATATTCTTTATATTAAATCTATTTTTTGAAATGGAAGTGGAATATAAGGTACTTAATCATAAATACATTTCATGATCTTGTATTTATTCTATGGAATCTCATCCATTATCCCTAAATTGTTCATCATTGCGGATGGGGTAAATCCTAGGGGATAAACATGATTTTATTTCGAAATTTTTTACATTCTAATCATCAAAGTAATGATATTGAAATCCCATTTGGAATTCATATTAAGCTAGGATGAAATATTTTGATAGTTCAAGCATCCCACATCATGGAGTGAGATTTAAATATAGAATATCTACATCTCTATCTACCTCAATTACAAACCATAATTCAGTTGATTAAAAAAAGCTTCCAAAAAATATCAATAATATTGTATTTCACCTTTGGTTTTTAATTTTTTTGTTATTTTTTATATGCTTAAATTTTGATTATCATTTAGGGTTATTGAAATACTTTTTTTCAAGGAGGATATGGTTGAATGTTTTTTAGAAAAGTGGACATTTTATAAAACCCTACACAATACCTATGGTTTGAGTTAAAATTTTATATGAAATTGTTTGTTACTAAAGAAATATCATACTATTTTTGTTTTTATTTTGTTTTTTTTTAAATTGTTAAGGGATTTTTGGAAAACACTAGTCCATATCTCCATCCCTCAAGTTGTAAATAGTAATCAATAGGATATTTGATACACTGAATATCATAAAAATGGCCACATGATTAGATTATATTTCATTTTTATTAAATTTAATTGGTCTCCATATAATAATTTTCATATAAAAAATACTATGAATTAAATAATTATCTAAAGTAGAAGGATGTACATGATACACAACGCTCACATCATGTTTACCATGACTATTAGATAGTTGGTAGTTATTTATGACATAATGTCTATCAATGATCATAATAATATTTCTATTCAATCAAACAAATATCATCCTCTATGAATATGTAAAATATTCTCGTCGATTCATGTAAGTTCATCATTGAAATACTTGATGAGGGGTTATTAGCTGATTTTAGTTTGTGAGAACCTAATTCCAAAAATTTTGAATCATTTTTAACACTTTTTCATTGAATATATTTATAAATGATTCTTTCCAAAAATTACATTTTAATCATTTTGTTTTTCAATTATTGAAAAAATATCTACATGAAAAGAAATGGTAAATTTTTCTGATATATTAACTGTTTGTGTTGCAAGTAGAAAATTCAGTTCTTTGAATTTTCATCAAGATGTAATGATAATGTCCTTAATTTTATTTATTCTATAGAAATATTTATAGGTTTCTTAAGTAAACAATAATAAAAAATTCATGTAATAGTTTATCAATGTCATTATAAAATATTCTATGAAATTTAGGAATTAATTTTATTATTAATGATTTACATTCATTGTTTGACTCAGGAGTGGGTAGGAAATGATTGTTGGGTAATAATTGAACTATAGAAAAACAAATTATAAAATAGTCCATTAAAGATTATTTTTTATGTAAGAAACTATTAAATTATATTAACCTTTGTTCTATAACATGTTTTTATATTTCTATAACTGTTGGAATCCTCAATTTAGTGAATATCGACACTTCTCAAAGGTGAATATTATTTTATATTTTCATGGGGGTTAAATTGAAACATCTTATTTAGATATAAATTACATTTGAGATAATATTATTCTATATATCAATGAAAAAAATAAATAAATTACACAAAATTACCATCAGAATAGGTATTCAATTAGTGGTTACAAAATTTGGGAGGAAAATTAGAGGGAATGGAATGAAATAAAAGAATGGAAGAAAAAAAATTGAAGAAGAGGAAGGGAAAAAGTAAAGAAAAAATTAAAATAACAAAGACTCTGAATAATTAAAATTAATAAAATAAAATTTAATATAATTTACCTTTAATAAAATAAATATAATACTTTTCTACCTGGAAATAATAATAAATTTATGAGAGATGACTTTCTAAATACCAAATGATGTGTATTTTGATAAAGTGTAACATAATGGATGCCCCATTTCATTCTCCAGGAGATGGAGTAATTTGATAAAATTATATTATTTATAAAAATAAGTAATAAAAATAAGTTCAATGAAACCAAAATATTGGAGTTTTTTTATTACTTTCAAAAAATATAAAGTATTAAAAATATATGTTTTTAAAAAATTTGTTGAATATGACATAATTGATATAAATTACAACATTGAAAATTTATTTATTATAATACCTTAAATAATAACATGTTTCCTTATTATTGCCTATAATTTAGTATCCACAACCTATTGAAATTAATTAAATCATAATAAATACAATAATTAAACTTAAGGAATGTAATGTGACATGAAATCATTGTACCTTACATTAATAATAATTCCAAATCTAACATGTGTTTAGTGTTCAATTAAATAATCTTAAAAATATTGGAAATTATAATTTTTCAGTCTTATATGTTAGGTGTTAACATTATAAATTAATATTGGGTTTATTTCATTTTAGCAACAATAACTTTACTCTCATGATTCATACTTTCTTAACCTTCTGGGTAAGATTAGAATTATTTTACAGATTTATAAATTATAATCTCAATCCATATATTCTAAAATGTAGAATTATATTAACATCATGTATTCAAAATAAATATTTAATTTTGGTATGATTTAAGTCTATTACTATATAAAACTATAATTTTGTAGGTAAAAGTATCAATATAAAAAAATATACAAGAGAAAATGTTAGAAGTAGGTGAATCCAATTTTATTTTGAATCATATTTTCTGACCCCAATTAAGATAATTATAGAAGTTTGTATGTAAAAAATGTAAAATATAAGATAAATTTGTAATTTTACTATAATTGTATATAACTATATTTTAGATGAGGTTGAAAAAAACCATGTAAAGAACCACCTTTCTTCTTGTTTACAGATCATATTACTAGAAATGACTCCACCAAATATGAAAAATATTTATTTGCAGAGTTATGAGGGGAGTATATTATTTTATTTGTCATAAGAATGAATTATTTTGTGTTTATATATATTTCAGTTCAGAATTATATGATTATTCAAGTACAATAACATGTGAACTAACTACATAAATATAATGTTGAAAATTTAAATTAATATAATCTAATATACATAAAAATTTATACCCAATCGAGTTTCTTATGAAATATTTATGACCTTATAGTGAAATTGTATCCATGGAGACCCACTCAATATATCAATGAATTCATTTCCAATATTATCCTCTTAAGTATTAAATCTATAAAAGATTATCTAAATGAATAATGTACCCCAAATTCATGAGGAACCATATCTATATATTTCCAATCAGAATGATTTATAGAGGAAATTTAAGAATAAATATATTATAATAAATCCCAAAATCTAATGGATATATAATTAATTGGATTCTCAAATATATTCTCCAATTCAAAATTTACTTTATATAACAATATTTATCTCCATGTGAAGAAATTAAATAATTTTTTATCCTAAAATATTAATTCAAATTAAATTTTTTTAGTTAACAATAACTTGAAATCACTAAATCCAAGACAAGATCCACTCTAAGCATACAAGAAATGGATTAAGAAGAGAAATTATAGTTAATATTAATAACAAAATATAATACCCTATTTATGGTTTTAAAATTAAAATTTTATTGGAAGATAATCAACTTTACATTGATATTACAAGAATTTTATACTCTTATAATCAAGATTATGTAATTTAAATAATCTATAATGAATAAGAAGTCCAAAAATACACCTACTGCTTCATTTTTTGGACTAACCATTTCAGGATTATATCTCTATCAAATATAGTTTAATAAAAATATTCATAAATTAATATAGGTCATATTATCTATTATATTGATTTTTTTCTCTTATTTCTCTTAATTTATCCATTATTCCATTTCTTACTACTATATTTACCTCATTGTATAATTTTTATCTCTATGGAGAATCTCTCGGGTTTGAAAATCATTTTATATGGAAACTGAATTAAGCCTTTAGTTTCTAAAGCATGGGGACATGGTTTAACATAACAAAATGAATCATCATATTTAAAATCTATATATATATATATATTATATCACTCAATGATATTAACATTTTTTCCAATTAAATAAATATTATTTTGAACAGAAAAATTCACATAAAACACTGAACTAAAACAAAAAAACAATATAGTATTGGGATTAAATTATTAATTATGAATATTATGACATGTTCATTGAATTGGAGGTTATAAATAAATGTGACCACATTATAAAATGTATTTAAAAATGAAAATCAATGAAAATATATAGTGATATTTTTCGTTACTAGGATTAACTAAAATGGAATGTAAAAGAGGTAGTGTCAAAAAATTTTCAGTAGACAAATGAAAATATTAAATTCAATAAGTATGACTTGAATGAAATCATATTTGAGAGATTTTCTATAGAGCCCCTTGATTTTTCAAACATTGAAATTACATTACACATGTGAAATACTTAATCATTATACAAACATACAACCAATAACTATGATTGGTATAGTTCCTCTGGAAATATGGAAACATAATAACTGGTACAAAAGTAAGCTACATTAACTCCCACTTGGTTCTTCATGATTATCACCATTATTAGATAGATAATAAATGATACATATCTTCATAACATAGGGAAGGAAAAATAAAAGGGGTGAGCTGAAATGCTTCATAAGTGTAATCAAAGGAAACATGTAAGCATAAAAATGAACATAGGGGGTATGATAACTTGTTCAAAACAATATAAGATCATCTCCTATATATCAACAATCATAATCATGAATCTAGTCATAATGCTTGGATGTCTATTAGACAGGAATAATAAAAAATTAAATAATGTAATATAAGAAAGTGTATTGTTGGAATAAGACATGAAATTGTGGCATATTTAAACAACTAATATAATTCCATAGATGTCCAGACACATAACTAGAAATTATAATGGAACAAAATAGGAACATCACAGACTGGGCCAGACACACCACCTTCATTAGTTGCTGTTCTTTCCATGTAAGGGTTTGGGATTCCCCATCTTCCCATAATGGATGAGGTTTCCCCATTTTCTAACATCATGGTGACTACACCAACTAGACGGGAGACACCACCATCCCCAACTACAGTCCTTTCTTAATAAGGGATGGGGTTTCCTTATCTTCCCATAGTGGATCAAGATAGTCTACTTGATTCCCATCTTTATCCCATGAGATATAAATATTTACCCAATGCATTGGAGGGAGATACAGGTCTCACCCATCATGTAATGAAATCATACATACATGTTTGAAAATAACATAATAAACATATCCTAACCCATTAAATGAAAGGTATCATAAATATTGTAACATGTCAAAACCTATGGAAAGAGACCAGTTTTATAATTTGTTCATCATAAACAAAACCTGTGAAAATATATTGATTTCATAAACATTTAACCTATGAATTAGAAATGGATTCCATTATCTTATAACCCATCAAGAAGAAATGAGTTTTATAAAGACCATTACATTGATAATAAACCATTCATATAAAGGATATTAATGGAACCTTTAGATAATTTCCTATACTTGTATGAGTAACATCAATAGATGTACTATTATATGGAAAATAGGTTTGAAATTATATTTAAAAAAAATTCTAAAAGAAAATATCCTTAATTGTTTAAAAAAGTATTTTTAACACATAATAAAATTTGAAAATAATTTACATATAAAATATCTTGAAAACATATTAAAAAATTTTGACAAACAAATTCTTTGAAAACCTGTATCAAATTAACTCTAATACATTTTAAAAAATATTTTTCTTTTAAAACTAATGGATTTTTTTATTAAATATGAATCTTTTTTGAAAAAAATTTCATTGAAAATACAGTTAAAAATTATAAATAGAGTTTTAAAATGTTCTGAACTCATTTCATTTAAATTTTTTTTAAATAATATAAATATATCTTGAATACATTTTTAAAGCCATTTGATTCCTGTTTTTGAAACTTATAAAGAAATGTGTAAATGTTTTTAATGGTTTTACTTGAAAACTTATAATAGAACATTCAGAACGTTTTTAAAAAAACATTCCATGAATATTACTTTTAAAAAAAATTCTTAGGGATTTTCTTTAATGAAATTCAAATTATGCTTCATTGGAATGACAGTGTTAAAAACCATATATGACGTACGAGTTAAAAAGAACAATCATTGTGCATGGTAAAAAAAGTTATAATGATGATTTTTTTAGAAGGTGACAAGAATATTCCTTCAAAAAGTTTGGTAAAATAAGAAAGGGTAAAAATTAATTCTTTACATTATAGTATAGTGGTATAATATTTATGGAAGTCCCTTCATAGAAAACATAGATTTCCAACAATCAGTGGGTAGAGTCGGGATTTCATAAAAACTATTTATTAACCATGTTATGTACCTAAGAGTACAAAATGGTACTGATATATTAATATATAATGAAATAATAGAGTAACAGGAAACACACTAGTTTTCTTGAGAAGTGGATCATAATATTTAATCTAATACATCATAAACATAGGCAATCTCAAAATGCGATGAGACAGTATTAATAAACTCTTATAACTTGGTAAATTGGGATTATAATTTTCTATAATGAAATTAAATAAAAGATAAAATATCATTAAAATAATTATATTCAGGATATAATATTTAAAATGTATGTATATACACCTCAGAAAAGAGTTTAGGTTCATAATAAAAACATGAGTCTAAAAGAAGGAAAACTGAGGCCAAAAAAGTTTACTAATTTGGATATTTTTGAAACATAAATTCCTTGAAATAAGGATAATAGAATGGAAATTTTAATAAAAAATTTTAAGTATAAGATACATTGAATTAAATCATGGTATGTATATACACTACACAAAATTATAGAGTGACAAACGTAACATGTATCTCACAGAAATCATAAGTGAAATGAAATTCCCTTACCTTGTCTTTTGACCCTCTCCGTACATGTACAAACATACTATATAATAAATAAATGTTTATTATAAATATTCTAATTATTAATATTCTTATATCTATTTCTATATATGTTTTTATTGAGACCTTGTATTACCCACATGTTTATGATCCTAAGATAATATTTTACTTTGGGTAATATTCACTTAGTTCTTTGCATGTGTATTGATTTGTTATATCATTTTTTATTATACTTATTTAATTATTAATGAATTTAAATATATATATTTATATTTATATATATCATTTATATCATGTATATTTATATTATAATAATTTATATCATAAATAAGTAAAAAATGGAATACACTGTTCAAGGAGACGGTAAGCTGTATGTATGCATGAACGTCATTTCTATTTTCATTGTTGTATTGCAAGACTGTATGTAATTGAAATATGTATATATATGTTTTTATATAGATATAAATCATTATATTGTTAGAATTAATATATCATATATATAATATAAGTCCACTATACCCATCCATAAAACATTTCATGTGGTGTGTGAACAAGTCACATCACTTTGAGGGGGATGTAGTCCACACTTCCTCAAAGGAGATTATCATATTAACCCAGAATGTAAAGTGAAATGAATACTGTTGTAAAAATAATACTGCAGAAAAAATACATATTAAATATTATATATTAAATATATAATATTGTTTCAATGATATTTTCAACAATGAATGGTGGTAAATGAAAAATGATCAATCATCGATTTTTGAGGAAGTAATTCTCCACACACTAAAAGATTATGTTTGATATTCGTTAGATGGAGGTGTGTGTATGTTTAGGTCAAAAATATCATAAAACATTCTACTTTATCTATGATACATTTTTTCAATAAATAATGGAATAAATATGGTGGATGGGTGAATAATGAAAAAAATGGAAATGATCTTGAGAGAAGACATTATCTCTTAATCAGGTAACTCCTTTTGGATTATTCCAAAAGAATTTATAAAGAGGTTTTCATACCAGAGGCTGGAATCATAAATGTCGGTATGATCTTTTTTATGTCTATTGGGAAATTATTTTTTGAAAATAAGAGGGTTGAAATGTGTGAGGAATTGGTAGAGGTGGTGGCCTTTTATAGGAAAGGAAAATGACTCACATGGAATTTTTGGGAACAATTTGGGTGTTCACATGTTATTACCTATACAAAGTCATACTAAAAAAATAATACTCAGTAATTCAAGGTTTATTGGAGAAATATTGACATCCAATGGAATTTTTTCTTGTATATAGGTTGTTTTGATTGTTATATTTCAGGTTTTGTACTTAATTAACCATATTTTTCTCTTAAATGATGTAATTAATTTTATTCAGTTACACTAATGTTTTTTGTCAAAAAAATTTGACCATATAATAAATGATGGAATATTCTGATTCAAAACATTTAATCCATTTTTTCAATATCTAATCACATAAGTGGAAAAAATTAATTTATAATTAATCTTGTTATCGGGACGACACTGTAGGTTTTTGTAGTAAAAAACGATAAAATGTATGCTATGTTTTCCTGTCTAATTTAAATGTGTAATTGATTTAAATTACCAAAAATTATATTCATTGATAGAAATATTATCTATTTAAACATTGAAATAAAATTAAATTTTTAGTATCCTTATAATTAAATTAAATCAAAAATTCATCTTGAATTAAAAACGTGGTTTTCATTGTTCATCTTAAAATGATGTTTTTCAGTAAATCACAAAAATTCACCCTAAAATAATTTCAATATTCTAAATTCAAAAATGCGGTTTATTTTAAAATTTTAATTTCCAAATGTGTCTAAAATTAGTTTTACAATAAGTACATGAGAATGGATTATTTGTCGAAAAAAATTTAAACAAATTGAGAAATTTTCCAAAAATCATATCCTTAATTATCAATAAGTTTTTTTAAGTAAGAAAATAATAGAAATTTTTTTAAATTTTTTTCATTCTATTCACATAACTATTTTTAATTGTTAGTTTATAATTATCTTATGTATATAATTAAAATAAAAAAATGATGTTTTGTAGAAACTCAATGTTGCATGTATCGTAAGGCAACTCAGTGTTGCATGCATCGTACACTAACTAAGTGTTACATATAATTCTTGACATGTCAGTTTGGTTTGAAATAAGTTTTTTACTTCATTCATTTAAACATATAAATTAATTTTTTTAATTTATTCAGAACAAAATGATCCATAAAAACTTATGGTGTTAAATTCTACCGCCCAAAAAATGAATTTCTTCCTCAAAATTAATTGTGGTCATAAATGATTTAATACATTTAAATTTCATTCATAGAAACCCACATATTAAAAATGTATAACAAACCTTCCCTTAAAAAGGGAAATTTGGAACCATAAGGGTTTCCCAATGTAACATATAATGAGTACCTCACATAATAGAACATTGGTGGGAAGTGAAAACATGGTAATGGAAGAGAAATGTTACCATAAAGGTCTGATGGAGAGTGATTGAGAACAAGGTAATGAAAAAGTTATCAACCACAAAGCCATAAATATGTGGTGACCGAAGGGACCATCAGATCCACCAGAATTGAAGGTATTGTGATAAAATATTTTATTTTAAGATCATTTACTGAAAATATATAATTACATAATTTTAGGACAACATCATCATTTGTTTTTCATTGATCCACTTCACCTCATTCTATAAACTGGATGGTTACTTTTTCATTCCTTAAGAGATAATAGATCACGATATCCATGATATGTCATCCAATTTTCAATTTGTTATCATCAACATAATGTAGTTTGAACAGGATACCCAATATGCATAAAATCTCATATGTAGATATAACACTTTATTCAAGCTTACTCCATCTGATGCTTATTTTAAATAGTCCATAAATGGTTGTCCATATAATCCTTCCAAAATATAAAAATTTAAATAATTGGGATCAATTTCATGAAATCATATTAACATTAATCCACCATATATCCAAAAATACCACTTTGTTTCCTTATTCCAAACAATTGAATAAACATATTTTATGTTCCCTTGAAGCATGGTAACAACATCAATTACCAAATATCCTTTTGGAAAACATGCACATTTCCTTATTCCAAAAGTTACTGAATATATTCCATAAATCCAAGACATTGTAATCTTCATCATTGATGAAATAAAACACTTTTTCAAAAAATCAGTAATCATATTCATGGTAATTAGTGATACCCAATTCACATTATCCAAATTAATCATCTCTTTATCCAAGATAATGAAAATATTTCTGAACATCTAGATGAAATTATGTGTTAACTTACCTTAATCAAAATACCCCTATTATAAGTCTTTATCACCATTAAACATATCATTTTCACCCCGTAATTAAAATATATACATTATGTAATTACACATTTCATGATTCATATAACATAATATTTGAATTTTATAATAATTAATTAATATAAAATTATTCTTAAACCATTACTCATGCTTTATAAACATATTCCATAATACCAATTTTCTTGAATATGAAAATTTTTAACATGTTATTTGGTTACTCAATTTCAATCTTATCATACCTCTTATGAAAAATGTAAAAAATGCTAGAAGAACATCACATACCTTTCACAGGTCAGTTGTTTACTCTTTATCTTCATATTATTAACCATTACATAGACAACCTTCCTTTTTCTCCATATAATATTTCCATTGGGGAAATAAATTTTCACAATGCCCATATTTTAAAAATATGAAATATGAAATATTAGTCTTTTTCTATCTATTTCACTCCATCAAATAAAACCAAGACACACATTGTGAGAAAAACATATCATAGATGAAGACAACCTAATCATGAAAAATTACATATAGGATTTCTAAATCATGACACATAACTTTAATTGATGAAAACATAGGATTATTATAAGTTATTCATAGTGTCTTGTATTTAAATCATTCATCATGGTTCATGAAGTTTTTTAAATTACCAAAGAAAATACCATGGGATCATTAAACAAGCTATGTAGCGGGCCCTATTGTCATGTAATAGATTATCTCAAGTTTGGCCCGAAACCTCTTGTTACAGTACGTACACTTAGGTACATCTATTCCCAATACACATCCAAATTTTGTATCTAGGAAGGTATGTATTTCTAGAAAACCACTCACTTTATCTTTAACCAATATTAGTTGGAGATTTCCATAAATTTTATCTCCTCCTAATACTTATTATTAGAGACATCCCTATGAATATTCATAAAAATATACCTTGTGATCTGACTAAAATTTTCTCACCCTAGTTTCCAAAGGTTTACTAAACAATTTCTCTGATACCAACTATAGCGACCCTAAATTTTCAAAGATTAACAACACATTACATTTCTTGAATACTTAAACATTTTACAAACACACTCCCAAATACCTTGATTGGTAAACTGCTTTTGGAAACATAGAAACATAAACATTGGAAAAAAAGTGAGATAAATTATCTCCCACTATGTTCTTCATGAATAGAACCCTTCTTAGACATATCATAATTACTATATATCTTCATAACCTGGGGAAGGAAACATATAAAAGAGTGAGATAAAATTCATAGTAAGGGTAAACAAAGGAGACATGTATGCATTAACATGAACATAGGGGTATGAGAACATGATAAAAAAATAGAAGATCATACCCTGTATATCAAAGATCATAAATAAAAATCATGAAATAAATCTTGTTAGTTTATAAGACATAAATCATAATAAAATAAAAAAATAATCCATGAATGTGTATCAAATGAATAAGAAATGAAATTGTGGAATACATAAATATGTGAAATAATTTAATATAACTCAAGAGGAATAGCTAGAACTAATAAGGGGACATTATGGGAACTTCGCCAACTGGGAAGGACACACCACCATCCCCCAGTATTACTCACACATTTTAAGGCATTGGGTTTCTCCATCTTTCCCTAATAGATCAGGTTTCACCATCATCCATCAACATGTTGACTACACCCACTGGGTGTGACAAACCACCATCCACATCAACTGTCCTTTCATTGTAAGGGATCAGATATCCCCATCTTCCCATAGTTGATCAACCCCATCGACATGAATCTCATCATTATCTGATGAGATAAAAATCATTAACAAATGCATTGGAGTGAGATATAGGCTCCTCCCACCACATAATGAAATCATAGATACATGTGCCCCAAAATCATAATAATCATATCGTAACCCATGAAGTGAAACACGTTTCATAAATAGGTAAAAATATCACAACCTATGGAAATATATTGGTTACATATTTATTTCATCATAAACATAACCCATTAAAAGATACATATTTCTTATAAATTTAAACCATGGAAGAGAAACAGATTCCAAAAAAATATAACCCATAAATGATAAATTGGTTTCATAAAGATAATGACATTAAGAATTACCCAATAATAGAACAGAAATGAATGGAACCATTAAATCATTTCATATAATGTCATGATTAACATCAATAGATGTCATCATATTTGGAAAATAGTTTTGAAATACCTTTTAAAAACGTTTCTTGATGAAAATGTCCTTTATTGTTTGAAAAAGGATTTTGAACACATAAAAACATTGGATAATCATTTTCATAGAAAATACCTTAAAAAATATGAAATAATTTTGACAGACTTATTCATGGAAAACACTTATAAAATAAAATTCAAAACATTTTAAATACCTTTTTCTTTTAAAAAACATTAAAACATATTATAGAATCATGAAAAATATTTGAAAACCATTTCATTCGTAATATTTTTTAGAACATATAAAGTGATATTTAAAATGTTTTGAAAACCATTTCATTGAAAATTCCATGAAACTTATAAATAGAGCGTGAAAATGTTTTGAAATCTATTTCACTAAAAATTCATTGACAACATATAAAGAAGTGCTGAAAATGTTTTGAAAATGATTTTACTTCAAAATGTGTACAAGTAGTATAAAAATTTATTAAAAAATATTCCTTGAAAATTAATTTTAATAAACATTTTCGCAGTGATTATGTCTATTGAAATGCAAAGGAATATTCAATGGAATGACGATGGGTAAAACCGTACATGTTGTACGATGTAAAAGGAAAATTCAATTTAGATGATAAAAATGGTTAGAATTATTATTAGTTCATAAGGTGAAAAGAATATTACTTTGAAGATATTGGTA
The DNA here is from genome assembly GCA_963277665.1 of Viscum album. Taxonomy (NCBI): domain Eukaryota; kingdom Viridiplantae; phylum Streptophyta; class Magnoliopsida; order Santalales; family Viscaceae; genus Viscum; species Viscum album. Next base: position 1,036,626,892 of record OY728123.1, on the reverse strand, counting down.
AAGGATGAAAATGATAAAAATATTTTTTAGATATTATAGTATAATGGTATAACATTATTGGAACCCCCTTTTAGAAAACATATACTTCATTCTGTAGAGGGGGTAGAGTTGGGATTTTATAACCACTCTTTCTTAACCATATTATGTACCAAAGAGTATAAAATGGTACTAATATAATTATAAATCATGAAATAATATAGGATAATAAAACAAATTAGTTTTATTGAGATATGGATCATATTATTTCATCAAAGGAATCATAAACATAAAAAATCTAAAAAAGTGATGAGTCTGTCTAAATTAACACTTTGATTTTGGTTACATGGGAGTATACTCTCATAAAATTAAATTAAATGAGGAGTAAAATGTCTTAAAAATATCTTTATTCAGGATATAAAATTTAAAATATAAGTATTTACACCACAGAAACGAGTTAGGTGCATAACAATATCATTTGTCTCAAAGATGGAAAATTGAGGCAAAACATTTTTAGAGATTTGGTATCTTTTGAATGATGAACCCCATAAAAGAAGAATCATAGAATGGATATGTAAATATCCTTTAATTAATTATATTTTAGATAGAATTAAATCATGGTTTGTATATACACCACATAAAAAGGAGGATTACTAAACATAGCTTGCATCTCATTGAAGTTAAAAGTTAGATAAAATCCCCATACCTGGTGTCTTGACTCTCTCTGTACATGTACAAGTTCAGGTATAATAAGTATACGTTTATTATAAATAATTTAAAGAATAATAATAATTTTTATATTACCATATATGGCTTTATTAGGCCCCTATTTTACTCGATTGTAAATTATCTTATGTTAATGTTTCACTTTTGGTAATATTCTCATTGTTCTTCGCTTGTGTCTTAATTTGATATATCATTAGTTATTATACATATATCATGATTCCATAAAATAAATCATGATATTTATATTATTTATATCCATTTTATTTACATTATAATAATTTATATAATAAAAATGTACAAAATGGAATACACCATTCATGGTGATGTTATGTCATATGTACGCATGAACGTTGTTTCCATTTTTATTATCGTATTGAAAGAAAGTATGTAAATACCATTTTTATGTATATGTATGTATATATATATCATTACACAAATATAATTACTATATCATATATATCATATAAGTTCACTATTACAATCCATAATACATTCAATGTGTTGTGTGGATGAATCACATCGCTTTGAGTGGCAGAAGTCCACACTTCCTCAAACTAGATTATAGTATTAACACCAAATGGAATGTAAAAAGACATGTGTTGTAAAATTTTTACATAATATTAAAGAAATAATAAATATATAATATAATATATATAATATATTTTCCCTCGTAATGGCCATCAGGATAGGTGGTAAATGAAAATTTAACAATAATTGTTTAGTGTGCAATAATTCTCCAAAACACAGAATCATAATATTTGATATCCATTAAATGGATGTGTTTGTAACTGTAGGTATATCCATTTGCATGAAAATATCCAGGTATATTTATAATAATTTTTTTTCATATTAGAATTAAATTATGAGATTGGATAGGGTGATGAATTTATTTAATGGAAAAGAGCTTGATCGAAGACATTATCTCTTAATCGGGTAACTCCTTTGGGATTGTTCCAAAAGGCTTCCTTGAGAGGGTTTATTCCCAATGATAGGATTAATGACATAAGGTATTACTGTTGGTAAGTGTATTTGGTAGTTATTTTGCAAACATAAGTGGATTTAGAGGTGTGAGGAATGGGTAAAATTGGTGGGCTTTTATTGGGAAGGAAAAGGACTCACATGGAATTTTTGGAAACAAGTTAGGTGTGGACATGTTATTACAAAAAAAAAGTCAAAAAAATTAACCAAAAAAATAATTCAAGGCTTATGGGTAAAATATAGACATAAAAATGATTTTAGACATGTTTATGGGGTGCTTTCATTATTATATTTACGGTTTAGTATTTTATTAACCTAATTTTTATCATAAACGATGTAATTAATTTTAATCACTTCTAGTAAATTTTTTTGTAAAAAATAACATTGAACTTATTATAAATTAGACATTATTGTAATTCAAAACATGTAATCAATTTTTCCAAATTCTAATCAAATAATTGGATGAAATTATTTTTAAATTAATCACATTGTCGGAACCACATGGCGGGATTTTATAGTAAAAATGATCAAAGGTTTGAAAAGTTTTTATATCAAAATTGAATGTGGTTGCGTTTACAATTACCAAAATTGTATTACATTATAAAAATATAATCTAAATGACCTTTTAAATAAAATTAAAATATATATTATCCTAATAAGTTAATTAAATCAAAATGATGTTTTGAATTACAAACAGGTATTTCTCACTATTCATCTAAAAATGATGTTTGGTATAAATATCCCAAATAATCAACCTAATATAATTTCAATATTTTAAATTCAAAACTGTGGTTTATTTTATAAAAATAAATTTCTAAATGTGTCTAAAAATATTTCATATTGTATGGGTATTTGAAGTAGTTTATTATAGAAAACTATGTTTTTAAACATAAAGAGGACTATACCAAAAATCACATCTTTTATTATCAATATGGTTTATTTATATAAAAAAATTACATAAAATATTTTAAATTTAGTAATTTCTATTCATATACTTATGTTTAATGTCTATGTTATAACTATCTTATTTTAATAATTGATATACTAAAAAAAGATGTTTCATAGAAATTCAGTGTTGCATGTATCATATGCCTACATTGTGTTGTGTGCATCGTATGCCAACTCAGTGTTCTATGTAACATATGAAAAGTTGGTTTACTGTAACTAGAATATTTTACTTAGTAAACTGCATGATATAAATGAATATTTTAATTTATTCGATAATATGGCCCTTAAAAACTCAGGAGGTGAAATGTCCATGCTCAAGGAGATCACTATGAGATCCATGTGACTTGAATCACCACAAATTATTATATTTCAACTTAGATATTATGTGAATATGTTCAGGGTTTCGATAAATTTTAGTTAGGATACTATAAACACTTAAGTATTAATGATATGATTTTCCTATTACAATTATTTCTATACATTAATAGTTCTAATAAAATTTACGTTTAATGAATTAATTAATAAATAAATGTTTCACTAATTTAATTTTTTGATAAAATTCATTTACGCATAGAATAATAGTTTATAAGAAAAACATTTAACATTGTGTATTGTTATATTAAAATTAATTTTTTTTGCTTTTAATGTTTTAATTTAAAAGAATGATATTTATTTTATGGTTTATTTTATCCAAATTATCATATGGTGACTATTATTTATTTATTATAAAATCCTGATTTTTTATTGAATAGTAAAAATAGAGATTCTACATATCCCATTACTTTTATAAACTCATCATGAAATAAAAAAGTATTATCAATTTTTGAAATATTTTTTAAACAAAAAATGTATTTATGGAGAAAAATGAGGAATTTAAAAATAATATTTTGAAATAAAAAACCAATGAATGGAATTTTGGATGTTATGTTTCTTTTATTCTAAAAAAATTCAATTTTTTCCTTTAAATAATTATTTATAAGGTTCAACTAATATTTGGATTAGATTTACTGTAAAATAACGCCGCTTTATTTAATAAAAAACCAATTAATTTTCATGTTAATAATAATTATTCAAAATCATTGACCTAAATTAATAATTATATGTAAAATAAATTTTTCGAGAAAAAGATGTTATGTGTTATAAATTTATTAATATTGATCATATTTTTTAAAATATTTTTAATTGATTATAAAAAAATTTATTTTATATTTGGAATTAGAATATTTATGATAACTAAGAAGGTATATTTCATCTTTATCATATTAATATGTATCCTATGTAAACGATATTCATCATATTAATGGCTAAAATAAAAACAAAATTTTTAAATATAGGGATATGTTCATAAAATGTCAAAACCTTAAATCCAAATGTTTAGATGAGTTCATACTTAGACATGGATTATTTTTTTCATTTTTAACCATTTAGTATCCAATTTCCATGAATATTAAAATCCTTTTTATAAAAATAATTTAATATTTACACAAATTTCCCTTCTCTAACATATAAATGGATCCATGAACACCCTTTAAATCAATAAAAACATCCAAATTACTCTCCATAATATAAAAATTTTCCTTCCCTAATAATATTTTCCAGTATTGTGAATCATCTGGAACATATATATTAACCAAATTCCTTCAAATATTCTAGTTTATAATAAGATAAATTATTACGTTTTTATAACTAATCATTTCTTATCAATGTTTTTTTCCATATATAGTATACATAGAAATCATTGTAATTATTATTTTAATCTATCATTGTTGATGCTAGATTTTGGATGGGTCCATTAACATACACTGTTGAGAAAACGTAAGGCATATTTTTAATATATTGACAATTCCAAGATGCTCGAGGGAGGTGTGCACAAGATGTATGGTCTGCAAGAACGATTGGAAATGGAACCAAAAATATTGCATGCCCAATGCAGCGTCAAACAGATCCTTCCACAATGAACTTCCAAAAAATTGCCATGTTAATGGAACGAAATAAGATGGTCTTATGTGCAAGATTCCTAGATGCACACAGTCTCTTCTGCGCTCAATGTGGTGTCAAAATAATTATTCCACGTATCTCCTCTTATGTTCCTTTGACAAAGTCTCTATCTATGAATAGAAACAGACCATTCCATTCGGTGGATAGTAACAGAACAGAAGCAGATGTTTTTCTGTGAAAAGGATAGCCCTTCCATGACCACACAAAAGACATGGCCTCAAGGTAAAATATCTGGTGAGATAGGTCTCTCATGGGTCCTCCATTAGCTGGACCCAGTTGGGTTTTATCCTCACTCATTTCATTTACTATAATGAATTTATTCCCATCAAATCCATCTTCTGTGGATGTTTTCTATTATCTCATGTCGAATATGCGTGTGGGGTCTCCCTTTCCGCACATGCACTTGTTTTTCACACAACCACCAAATCTTGCATGCAAACTTTCATCTAGATCACACCCATTAAAAAATGTGTGTGCCCCTCCTTGTGTGATCCATGAGTTTCCCTTACCACAATGAACCTTGTCTGAGCCCCACATACGCATGACACCCCCATTCAGGCACATACATCTCGTGTATAGCCCTCCAGGTTTGTACGATTTGATTTCAAGGTCCCTTGGGAAGTGATTCATGTTGTGTTTCTTTGCCTCATGAATCTTCTCATAGGCATGCAAATTGATATTTCTTTTTTTCATATCCAAGATAATTTTATCCCCTCAATGGATCACTCCCCAACCCCATATCAATATGCAATTGTTGGTGTCTTCCCTTCACCAATGGTTAAGGCTCACCGATTATTTAAGTCATATGGATGAGGAGAAAAACCCCATTTTCTGAGCTGTAGGACATTAAACATCCAAGCATTATAGTCCCTTGTATAGGACACTAAATTTTAGCCTCATCCATTATGATATATATGGGGTCCCTCACCTTTGACATTTTCCACTCCCACTCACATCAACGGGAGTGTGATATTCCTCACATGGAATGAGATCCTCCTTGAATAGAATGACATCAATACATTGGGTAGGAAAAACTAACCTGGTGTAAGTCCCTAGCCTTTCTGATAGGAGGTAGAACCCTCGCTCCAACTTTCCACTTCTGTGCACCATGACCAAAGGGGATATATGCACAAAATACTGTCAATACCCCATCTCTCCCCCCTTGGTATTTTTCACCAACGAGCCTCCATCCTGGAGTAAGTCCCAAACTCCATCTCTCCAATCCTTGACCACACGTATTCCATGCTCTATTCCTCAGGTACGCACCACTCGTGACATGATCATCAGGTATTTATTGTCTCTTTATTGTCATATCGATCATGGATCTCATGGGGTTAGAGTAGTTATCGACCATGACAACCATTTTTGGGCCTCCTTAGTGTGAAATCCCCATCAACCATCCACCGAACTACATGGAATTTGATCTTTTCCCATTCCATAAAAGGTACAAATAAATCCTCCATAAGGTTCAATCCCATCACCCATTTGTCCCAACCACATCACATTAGTTCACCATTATCCTACAAGATGATAAATTGCATGCCCATTCAGTCTGGCATGACATTAAACTGTAATCCTACGACCTATGTGGGTTTTAATCCCTATCTCGTAGGTAGGCTATATAGGAAGCCTCCCTGTGACTCAACTCTAAACACTGGTAAACTTTGGTGTACCCCTTTTTGTGGCCCAACATCCATGGTATGTACCATAGTATCATTATACCATCTCCCGGGATCAATCCATTCATAATCCTCAATAAGTTTTTGGGTCGCTATCCTTTTTTTACACCCCAATTTCATTCCCTAGAATAAATTTTGTGGAAATTTATTCCCTACCATGGGGATAATTATGATGGCTCCCTGAGGTTCAATCACATCACTCATGCCTCATTCCTGACTATACCTTGAGCCTTTGTTTTTCGTGAAGGTCATGCCTTAGCTTGGGCGTTCCACATCCATCGAGTCTCATCCATCTATCTATTCTCCTTGGCTACATCCATAGGTGTCCCATTTTCCATTGAACCATGTGTACTTTAATCCTTTCCATCTCCTATAATGGTATATAGGAAGCCTATCCAAGGTTCAAGACCATCATAATCATCAACTTCACGTCGGTTCCACCCCATTTCTCACATCCACATCATTTAACAATCCTCCATCCATATTTATTCTTACCCGGGCTGCCACATTCCAGTGAGATCAGGTCTTCCTTATCATCATGGATCCTCATATCACCCAGTAATCTAACTACGCATAAGCTCCAAAAAATCCATAATCATCCATCCAAGAGTTTCCCTATTTCTATGTTATGCTAACTATGTGTATGCCCTATTTTCACTCTGGGTTGTTGTCCTTTGTGTACACCTTGATTCATAACCCTCTCGAACTATATGGGTTTTGATCCATGTCCTCCATATAGGGTTTTTATGAGGCCTCTATGAGGTTTCATCCTAGCCAATGGTAAACCTTGGTGTCCCCCTTATATAGACATAAGCCAATCCCATCCAATGGTAAACCTTGTTATCCCCCTTATAGGGACCCGAGCATCTTTGGATCCACCTTCATTGGACGTTTTTATCCACCCATTGGATCCCTTCCCATCTGTATGCTGATAAGTCTAATCCATCTCCTTTAGATTTTATACTCATGGAATACCCCGTGTTAATCATTGGAAGCAATTGAAAACCTCTAGTGCATGCATATGGCATATAATTCCCCACACATGACGTCAGATGCCTCGGGATTCTTCCCCCTTCAGAGGCCCAATCATAATGGGAAAAAATCTCGGTGTTCTAGTGTTTCAGCATCCATACATGCCAGTGATGTCCAATGTGAAAACTCCCCTGACCAAACATTGCTTCCCTAACTTGAGCCCTTGGAACTCCCAGATAAATGTAGTGTAATTAACTAGCTTCTACAAATACAAGGCACTGGTAAGAGTTTCATGAAAAGTGACACAAATATATGAAGGAGACCTAGAATATGTGGTGAATTGTAAGGAGGAATCCAAAAAAGAAAAGACAGAAATCCCATCATCATGTTTTGATCATAGGGGAAACATTCCTAAATAAGAAAAGAATGTTTCCCTGTTTTTTAAAGTGGGAATTCAGGGTGACAACAAGTACGGTGTGGCACGATGATGTGCACCCCAGAGAAAGAATCAAAAATATAAATGGTCAACCCGAGATGAATCTTTTCTTCAATATGGATATTAGTGGCGATTGATCTATCAAAAGATAATCATGCCACGATATCCAGTTATCTAGTGACCGATCCCTCCAAAAAATAATTTCCCTAGTGTGAAACTTGCCAATGTTGGGGTGGTTTATCGATGTGAATTCTGGTGTCTGGAATTGTTAGCATGGATCATTGAATCCACTCATGGAAGACTGAATGGTATTGTGGCATTATGCATCAATTTCCAATTCTCTATACTGATTAGTGATTTTTCATGCATTGTAGGACCGAAGCTCAAACTATAAGAAGTTGGTCATCTCCCTCCCATAGATGTAGGGGTTAAGGAAGTACTAATTCTACAATTACCCACAGCTTCATCTCCGCAGTGATGGTTCCAATGCCCACAGCTACTCGGCGACCACACCCCCTTTCACCCATAGAACTTATTCTGATGAGGGTGATTTAAACTCTTGTTCTCTGAAATGAATAGGGAGGGGTCATCCTGATGAGGTACATGGCCCACTAAGACATGGAGGTCTCAATTCCCAATCAGCCCCTCCACCCCACCCACCAAAGGTCCATGTATGTACACACTACTCCACACTCTGACCATCAACATATTTGGGATTATATCTCTGGAGAGCTCATTCCACTCACTCATTTATGTATACAATGTAAGGGATGTCGAATTCCACCCAACATAGACTTCAATTAGGGAGCTGCCAAGGAGGCCTCCAAGCCAACTGCTTTAGTGTCAGCAGCTAGTCCTATAGACCTTGGAGAAAGTGGTCCATCCCCCTGCATAGATGGATCTAGTTCAGTTGACCCACTGTCAGTGTTGGGTACATGATTAATAGAATGCCTGCATAGTGGAAACATCCTACCCATCATCAATGGACCGAGCCACCACTGACATGAGGTATCAACCCACTATCATCATTGGGTGGGGTCACCTCCCGATTACATAGTAGGGGAACTTCCAAGCCCATCCAAAACTGATGCACCAGTCACCCTTTGAGAAGGTTGAACTATATCTCCCAATTTCTGGGGCAATCAACATCCATCGAAGGCCAATCCATGATGATTTCATCCTATATGAAGGTCTTCCCAATTACAGTATTAGAAATATTATAGGTTAGTTCCCACTCCTCCATTCAGTATGGAGGTCTTCCCCATTACACTGTCATCAAATATTTTGGAGGCCCTCCAGGCTTCATTTCCACTCCACATAGGGGACCTCCCAGTGATTCACGTCTCAGGTATGAGAATTTCCCATACTTACAATGTTATCAACATGAGGTTCTTCCTTTCCTATTCACCCAACAGCATGGATGCCCTCCCCATGTGCTCATCGATTTCATTTGAGGTCCTCCCCATTCCAGTAATCACTTAAAATAAGGTCCTCACACTACCTAAATAGTGAGCACAGAGGCCCTTCTTATTTATGATATAACCAGCATGAAGGCTATCTGCATACCACGTCCACCAGGGCTAGCCGAAGAGAAGGTCATCACCACACTACTGACGACCACCATGGAAGTCCTTCCTATGTGATTACAAGTTCAAGTAGATGACCTACCCACTCCATCACTAACAAACATGGAGGTCTTCCCCGTGATCCATTATACATTTTCCCAGATGCCCCTCTCACCCCAGATCGACAGAGCGTTGGTCTTCCCCGCATCAGTAACAATCGATATGAAGACCCTATTCTTATCCCATCTAGTGTTGGTGGAGGTATTCCCCGCTCTAGCACCGATATTCATGGAGGACCTCCCCATGTAAAAATCCTATCATGTCTAGAATAACCATCTCAGTGTAGGACAGTGGGTTTCCGCTACCAAAGAAAGAATCTGAGGATGTTCCAATCCACGATTAAACTCGTCGTCTTTTTAGATTCTGGGGTGGAGTTTGATTTGGTGAGGGAACTATCACCCTGATCATCTTTGTCGGGGGATGTGGTGGGAACACTTCGTATAATACTCATATTTCAGGAATGTGAGGCCCACGGGATCCTTCTATACCTACAAAGATAAATACTGGAGGAATAATATTTGGCTCCTTTCTAAGGCCAGGCGGTGCAATCCACTTTATCATCAACATGATCATTATCCACCTCAAAAAGAGATAATGTAGTGTTTTTCTAGGAAAAAATGAAAGGAGATAAACAAGATGGCCCACATCTAATGATTTTATCACCAGTATAGGACATTGTGGTTGTTAGTACATCTTAAGAAAATGTGGTGGTGTAATCGATGATTTAATCGAATGACAACCCAATATGAGGTGGCTTGTTAGTTCACAAAATGTACTATCCACTGGCCAGTCTACCATCATGATCGTCTACATATGTGTTATTACCAGTCCCTAAACGTTCCCAATTCGATGAGTGCGGAAACCAAGGGTCATATCCGAACTCTCATATGAGGAGGTTGTGAGAAATCATAGTAGCAAACCATTTTCCAAAGATGTTCTGGGTAGTTACAACCATGAACATTATTACTCCAGAATATCTTACCTAGGAAGAGGTCATGTGTTTATACTAGAACCTATGGGAATCATAATTCCATCTCCATCATCGAAACGGGGCTTACCCCAAGTTCCATGAACAATATGACGATATCTTCCATCAATTCCACATTGTCTACATGGCTGTGCTCCCTATGGCTCAACACCTCGAGTCGCCCGGTCACCATCAGACCTACCAGCAATGACGTGTCCATAGCATAGTGGTGCTCTGTAGAATTATTCAGGAGGCTTCCTCCAATATTCAGATCATTCTTTGGGGGTAGTATGTTTCCCTTCACTAAAATCCAATCTGACGCCATACTGACTTTCCAGGTGATACTAAATATATCACCCCCGACACAGTTGTAGTTACCATGACTAACCCATGAGGGGATGAAATTAGTCTACGAATAATCAATGAGAAGTTACACCTCCCGGTGGTGCCTCACATGTTGGATTCTTTGGATAGGGTTACTCTCTACCAATTAATTTTGTTGGGCCTTCCCACACCATCTGATACAATATCCTTCGGTTGAGACCCCAACAAGGGGAAAGAGCATGTTGGGGTCGTCAAACACTCTGACATGTTTCGCTAAGTGAAAAAGATCGAAGACGATCCTAAAAAGATGGCATAGAATCAATAACTAATTGAACATAAAAAGATGGTCGATTAACATATCGCCGAACCTACAATGGAACATCGGCAAGACTATGGTGATCCTCAACCGGGGAGGCAGGTGCTGGTGTAGCCTCCACCCAGCAAGTTTCCTCCAGGTGACCTTGATCTTCCTACCCATATAGACATGGTAGAATCTTGGGGTTATTGATATAGGGTGTGATATGAATCACCAAATCCACCTGAGAAATGTGATAACCCTCCTTGGGACCCATATTAGGTTCCCTCGGCCTCTCCACAGGTCCCTCCCACGGAAATCCTTCAAGTAATCCCCAAAGACAATCCACGAGCTGTGGGTTCTTCCTGTCATATTGAATAACCTTTAAACACACTATGGGTTAGAGATCCTCATCAAAATAGCAATCCCCTCCATGATGATCCAATGCCCGCTCTTGTTTCCCATATTGAGGCCCTAAAAACATGATAGGTGGAGATCCTACCTGATGGTAAGCTGTATCCTTCCTGGGAGGATGATATGCATGTGCACCTAGTTTTGGAAACCTTACCTTCTCCCCCATTAATCTAATGGGTGCCCAATGAAGTATCTGGGCCACATTATTTAATGGTGGAAACCCATGCTGCGAAGTCAAGTGCAGTAGGAGGCCGCCGAGCTCAGGTGTTTCACACATATGCAAGAAGAGCCCACATTCAATTGGTACAACCAGCTTCCCATTTGGTTAGTAGCAAGTTGGGCGGAGCTTCATATGAAGTTTCTCTACCATTTCAGTTCCACCGCCTAGAAGAAATGCATTTCTGACCTCTTCATGTGAAAGAAGAGTCATGACAACCGCGTCATAGACTTTATCTCCAGGTGGAAAAGACTCACATACTCCTTGGATATGCAATGGAATCAGGAACAACTACTAACAATGTGTGTGGGGAATTTGAATATTAAATTGGACCCTTCTATAATCACTCAGAACAACTTAGAGGGATCATGGGATCTCTCTGTCAAAGCCTCGTTTTTAGAATATTCCTTGCAGCAAGTGATGTAGGCATGTCCATTTCCTCCTATAGTTCCTACTAGAAGAGCCTCTAAGGCTGAGCTCACACGGTAGCACAAATAGAGGCCCCTAGGAAGCTAATGTTATTACCAGTGTAGCCACCTCCACGGCCTTGCTGATGGCCACATCCTCAGGAACAACCTCTTACCAAGCAGTTCCAACCTCAGAATCAGAAGGTTCCCCCACATAACGAGTCGTGGCCACCTTGGAGAGATAATATGGTTCTACCTCTTCGAAAATTTCCTTCAACCCCTTGTTAGGACCATGCTCTCAGAGACCCCTTCCTGGACAGAAGGAACCAGACATAATCATTTAATGATTCTCAGGTCCATTTTTTTCTAACGTTCCTTGGACAAGGGATTATTAAATTTGTAAGAATGTAGGAGACCCCAAAAGGTAGATCTCATTGATCGCCCCAATTAATTCCTCTCTCACTAGATACTTGGGAACAACCTCAAGCAGTACTATATGATAAAATATAAGATCCATGACCAGTTCAATAACAACATAGTGAGGTTGGGTCCAGCCCCATCATAGGTGTGATGCTTTCTTATAAAGCCCTACATTGATAGAGAGGGTGAATGGTAGTTAATTTCTAACCACGAGTCTCAAAATAACGAAGAATAGATTGCTGTCAAGGCTATCTCTCATTCCCATGGTATTATCCATGCATGATTGAATCAGCTCGAGTCATTAGAACATGACATGTTACCTCTAGACACTACTCTTGTGTCATCATCTATGCCTTCTTCTTCATATATGGGGAATAATAGACGACAAATTCCACCACCAATTCCATCATCATCCAGTACTCTTAGTGATTTCATGCCCCCGGAGATGGTGGTTACCCTTGAATCCATCAAGTTATGGAATATTGGCCATGTGATGATCATGTGTAGGATTTAGTTAACACCGTGGAGCTGGTAAATTCTTACATGGTTCTCGATGATTGATATCGCCAGACGGACCCACCCAACTCCCCAAGCTGACGCCATTGACTATAGATCTGTGGGCATTTGAATTGATATAATGCATTTCTTAGTGATTCTAGCCATGTTTTCAATTCAACAATGACTATGTAGTATGCCCAACATAGGGATTTTCATGTGCAACCTTCTCATCTTGCTTCATCAAATCCGCATCCACCGCCATTTGTACTACTTGATCAGACAAAACCACCATGATCATATTATGATCAGTCACATTTCATTATGGATGGACCTCAGTAACATGGAACTCATTATGTAGTCACTCTAGACGGTTCGACCGATGAGAAATGATACATTCCTCATACTAGTTAGTTGTTGGTTCAACTAGTAGTGTTTGTCAAACCTCCTGCCATAGATATTCATCGTATCTATAGAAGTGTATGGATGGCACAGAAGTATGATGTCTTCAAGGAACAATCTATATTTTCTGTGTAGCTCCCTGTCATTGAGTCTCTTCACATATTAGTGGATAGGCATGAAGCCCTTGTGGTGTCTCTAATAAGCCCCCACTAGTTTGAGAGATAGGTAGGAGTCATAGAAACCATCCATGCTGTGATAGTCAAGAATGCACAATGTCAGGCCATCGTCTCTTTCTCCAGAGAATATAAAGGTTCTCCTATAAAGTGGAACATCATCCCACTATACATCACTGGACATTTCAATGGTGTAGAGGTCCACTAGTATATTTTGGATATGGGATCTGGCATAAACCTTATCCCGACCCAGAAACATCAAATGATTGGATTTTTTAAGGAATATATGACTCCCTCTAACCTGATAAATCAATGTTATGACCAGACGGAGTAGACACCAGTTGGAAAATTTTGAATGAAGTCTTAGTTTGATGCCCTAGTTTCCAGCACCAGGTTCATGGTTGTCTCACAAGACACCGTATACAATGCATAGATGGACCATTACTTGGTTTCCAAATATTTAAATAGAAATGATAGGTAGATTCATGATAATGAGTTTGAACATGTTACAGTTGTGATCAATAGTTGGAAAGACATAGATAATGCCTACATTTTCCCAATTCACCAATTGATGGCCATGACCCTAGACATGGGGCAATTCTTCATTATCTCTGGAAAGAGGGGGATGCATGTTCCCCTATATACGGATCATTGAATGATCACATCATATTCTTACACAAATCAGGATAAGGTGATCCTAGAGCCTACTACTCCCATAAAGTATTATGATGTCCACCCCATGGTAAGAGTAAAATGTAATGACATGAAATTTTTAAATATATTTGTTTCCTAAATTCGTGTGTTAGTTTATTTTATACTCAACAAAACTATATCCTTTAATTAATGATGGGGTTATAATTTAAATAGGACAATTGGGGTTCGACTATTAAATGACTGTTAGTCAATATTACCGTTGGAAACTATAATATTAGCATTGTGTTTTTCTAAATAGATTTATCTTGGAAAATTAATACATAAAGAAGATTGAATGGCCTCATCCAATAGACACGGTCCATATGAATTCCATCTTTCGGAGCTTGTGAAGGAGTTAGCATACTGGGCATAGTTCTGGACCCAGTGCAAGCCGAACTTCAACATATGAAGCTTGAATGAAATATCCAAAGGGAGAAGTTTAAGCTGATAGAAATCACCACTCAGACAATGTTATCTAAGCCACCCCAAGATTTTATCACCGTATCACACCTAACACTTAGGTCCTATGATGGTGTTATAAGGGGCTATGTAATGAGACCTTAACTGCATAATGTAATCAATTTATATAAATAAAATTTTTATTTCTTCTTATGTAAATGTTTGTGAATTTCGAATATCCAGATAAATATATGATGTTTATTATTGATGAATTTATAAAAAATGGGTATTTTATAATATTTTTATATTCTTTAAATAATTAATAGTGTGAAATGATTTTCTAAAAATGGTCTTCTATAGTTGTGATCAGTGAGAATTTTAGAGTCTAATAAGATCAACTTGATTTTTAGTAAATAGTAAAGTATGAATAGTAACATACATGTGAAAATATTATTGAATAGAAATGAATAGGAAATTGGCCAAAAAAATTGAAACATCACCCATGAATGTATAAATACAATTTAATCATCTTAAATGTGAACAAATGATTGTAGTATATGTTTTGGTATTTTTGTATTCTATAAATATTTTATTTACAATTTTATAATTAATTTAATAAATTAAAATACAAATATATTTTCATTAAATGTAATCATAAATTGTTAATTTATTTTATTATGGTTATATGATAATTGTATGGTACCTTGATTACTTTTTTAAGGTGTTACAAAATAAGTTATAATTTTAAAGTAGTATATTTGAAATAAATAAAGATTTTATTTAAAATTTAAATTAAAAATATTTAGGAAATTATATTAATAATATGGATTTCATTTTTCAATTCAGAGAATCGATATTAGGTTAGTGTGAAATTTTTTGGATTTTTCTGAAACAGTTGAAATTTCAGTGAATAGTAAAAAATACAGTTTTGATTTTCGGGTGTTTAATGAAATAATTAATGACGTAATAATGATGTAAGATTTCTGGAAGAATTATGAATAGTGAGATATTCTATGAGGTGTCCCAAGTGGAAATTAACATGGGAAGGCCCATGGTTTTTCAAATACCACCGATGAGGAGTCCATTAGAAATTAATAATTTATTCCCTCAGTTTTCCTACAAATACCAAGTCATTTCTTTCATTCATTTCATTCAAAATTCCTACTCAACGATGTTTTGGTCTCGCTACATCCCATGGAGTTCTCCCAATGTTCTCTCAAGGCTCCAAAGGTCTTCAACATCAAGCTTTCGATGTTACTCTTCAAGATAGGGGAACCATTCACCCTACTCTTTTATGTCGTAACTTCCTTTATGTTATGTCTTATAGTTCCATTTTAATTTGAGGGGTCTTGTTCTTCTTTATCCTGACTACATTCCATTTCATTTCCAAATTATGGGAGACCCTTTCTTATCTCATAATCTGATTTTTTTAATTTTTATGTGACGTCGTTGGGCTACTGAATTTTCGTAAAAGAAATCTCACTTTCTCTTTCCTTGCATGTTACTTTTTTCTGTGGTGTGTCATTTAATTGTCCAAAACCAAGATATTACTTAGTTTTATTCTATAAAGATTTTCTAAAATGATTCACTTAATGATTGGATACCCTTTTACCATCTCTTAATATTATTTTCTAAAACCATTTTATATAGTCGTTATGCAGCTGAAATTTCGTCTCAAAATTTCTCTCTTTTTCTCAAGGAATTATATTTTTTTATTTATGTGAATACCCAGAACTATTTATTATCTATGGTTATTCATAGATACACAAAAATGATATATTTTATTATAGAATTTACATATATGTAACCCTCACTCCCATTCCATGGGTTATAAATTACTTAATGATCATGTTTGTAAGAACTTTTAAAACGTCATGATTTTCAAATGAAACATATTTATTTTATTCTCTACGAGTTATTTATGAAATATTTGATAATGATATATGTGTGTCACATGAATATAAATACATATTAATGGTTCTCCATAATAGCACTCCAATTCATTGTGTAATGAATTTAATATCTAGAGATGACCAGTTTTATGATACAATGGTGAAAACCTTGGGAATATTTATGACACCTCAGGGATAATGCTTGGTGATATGTTCATTAATGTATAATGGATATGTTGTAGCCACAATTTCATGTTTTCATTCTTGTTATTTTTATCATAATATTCCTATTAACCCATTTCTTATGTATTTATGATTTTTATTATGTTCTTATTAATATTGGTCATGATCACATGTCATCTATTTCACTTGTTTTCCTTACTGAGCCTTCTTCTCACCCTTTTCATTGACGTATGTCTCCAGGATATGAGATGCAGTAATTGTACATAGGATGTACCTAAGATGAATCCTTATGAGTGGTTTTCAGAATGTTTTATGTTTCTTTCATATGTTATGTTCCTTATTTCCAAGACACTATACTTTAAAGAACCTCTGTTTGTAAAATGTAATGAAAAGTAATGTAAAAAAAGGCAGGAGGCAATATTTGGTATAAAAGGATAGCTTAGTTATTTATAAAAATTAGGATATGAAAACATTCGTAATAATATTATAGAAATGTTTAAATATAGGAAAAATTTCTAGTATTTTGGTGACTATTGAGTAAATAGTTAATCAAGAAAATATATCCCAGTTTAGATTCGAGCATGTAGAGGCAACTCTAGCATAGAGGGACCTAGGAGTGAAAACTCTGACAAGGAGTTTCGGGCTTGACCTAGGTAATCCTGGTACATGAAAATGGGACTTGCTACACTCTCGGTTACAACACTCTCAGAGGATATTTTTGTTTAATCTCAAGCTTTTTATGAATCAATATAAAGGAATTATATAGAAAAGTAATTTTTTAAGCTTGAAGTTTTAAGACATAAAATAATTTATTGTTAAAAGATTCGTAAATGAAATAAGAATCTCCCCAAGGATTTATTCCTTTATAAAATGGTGGGAAGTAGTAGGAACTATGAAAATGGTTATCACAATAGACCATGAGCTAACGGCCCTCCGATGGAAGACGAAATGGAAACATTCAAGGGAATGATGAACCAACTAGCTCATGTTATGGGAAACATCATGAATCAAGCTGAGAGACCAATCTCACTACGAAGGGAAAAAATTCTATAGATTCCATTATGCATCAATGACCACCAACCTTTAGTGGATCGACTGAACTATTGATTGTTGAGTAGTGGATCAGCTCTATCGAGAAGGTCTTTTCTGTGCTCCGCTGTTCAGAGCAAGAGAACATCACCCTGGCTACCTATGTCTTAGAAGGAGATGCTGATTAGTATTGGGAGCTGATTAAAAATTTGAGTCAAAGAGTGGGGATTGATGCTATGGTGTGGGAAGAGTTCAGATGTATCCTCTTTAGTAAGTATTTCCTTCATACCATGAGAACAAGAATGGAGAAGGAGTTTCTAGAGCAGAATCATAAGGAGAATGAATCTGTGGGAAGTTACAAGATGAACTTCACAAGGCATTCATGTTATACCTCAAGCTTTGTCATGGATCCTAATGGTAAGGATGATAGATTCTTCGATGGACTAAGACCTCATCTGTGGAATAATCTAGCCAACTGAGACTATGACAGCAACGAGGAGATCGTACGGAGTGAAATAAAATTCAAAATAGATTTTTTTGAGATGCAGTTGTCTCATAAATCAAACGAAATAATAGATTGATAGAGACCAGCTTATGGAGGTCCTTTGATCAGGGAAGAGGATCCATGAAAGTGAAATGTCCTGTGTTTAATAAATATGGGAAGAAGTATTCAGGGAACTGCTAACTGGGGAGTGATAAATGCCACATGTGTGGAATAGATGTCTGTATTTCGAGTAATTGTCATAGTGAGGTGAAACCTTAACATCCAAACAAAAAAGACAAGGGTAAGATGGTGTAGGCCCTACCTGATGTCTAGTGCTTTATGTGTGGAAAACTTGGGAACATTTCCAATCACTTTCCCAATCTGATGGAAGTGGAGGGGAACCACCATCAGCCATAGCAAAGGACAAGGGATCAAGGTCGTGCTTTTTCTATCACGACAACTAATGTAGATGCTCCAAATGCTATGGTAGCAGGTACTCTTTTTGTTCTCTCAAAGCTAGCAAGTTCTTTGCTTGATTCGGGTTTTACACATTCCTTTATTTCCTCTATGTTATTAATGAATTTGTAATCAACCCCCGACTTGATAAAAGTAGAGTTATCATTCAAGACTCCTAGTGGGATTATCAAGCATTATTAGTGCTTAGAAACTCATGTATTTACTTTGGTGGGTACAATCATATCCCAAATCTAGTAGTCATTCCTATGCTGGAATTCAACATTATATGAGGGATGGACTGGGTCTCAATGTATAATGCTATGATTAAATGAATAATTAAGGAAATATCAGTAGACTTGAATGGAAAACCTTCAGTTTTGTTCCAAGGAGAGATATCTCAACATGATATTTTTCTAGAATAACCTCTTATATCCTTCTTTATGGAATTTATGGGTGATGAAGAAGAAGTAAATGAGAGTTTGAGGATAGAAAATGTCCCAATAGTCCTAGAATAAATTGACGTATTTCCTAAGGAGATGATTGGACCTACCCCATAAAGAGAGGTAGAGTTCTCTATTGAACTCATACCTAGATCTGATCTAATAACAAAGACCTTTCATAGGATGAAAAATATGAAGTTCAAGGAATTAAAGAACAACTATATGATCATTGGGGGAAGGGGTTTATCTAACTGAGTGTGTCTCCTTGGGGAGAACCTATTCTCTTTGTGATGAATAAGGATGGATCAATGCGGCTATGCATTGATTATAAAGAACTGAACAAGATCACAGTAAAGAACCAATACCCTCTTCCATGAATTGATGACTTATATGACAATCTTCGTGGGGCTCAATTTTTCTCTAAGATTGACCTTCGATCTGGTTATCATCAATTGAGGGTGAAGAAATAAGATATACCAAACACTTCCTTCTGATCAAGATATGGGCATTATGAGTTCGTTATTAAGCCTTTGGGACTGACTAATGCACCTATTATTTTTATGGATTTGATGAATTGAGTCATTAAATACTACCTTTATAACATTGTGGTAGTTTTTATTGATAACATTATGATATATTCCATAATTTTTGAGGATCATGAGGATTATATAAGGGTTATTTTGAAAACAATATGGAAGGGGAGGGTTTTAGGAATTTTTAGAAAATGTGAATTCTGTTTACAACAAGTTTATTTCTTGGGGCATTGTTACCAATGAAGGAATCACAATTGGCCCTACAATGTAAAAATTTTAAAGTAGTGTCCTTAGCCTACAAAAATAACTGAGATTCATAGTTTCCTTGGATTAACAGTATATTATATGAGGTTTGGGGAAAATGTTTCAAGTCATTCTAATCCATTAACCAAGTTATCTAGAAAATGGGTCAAGTTCATATGGATAATGGATTGTGAGGAATGTTTCCAATAGATGAAGAAGAGATTGGTTACTACACCCATGTTAACTCTTCCCTCGTGTGTAGAAGGATTCGTTTTTTTGCGATTCATCTCTGAAAGAGAATGGGTGAGTCCTCAAGAAAAATGACAAGGCCAATGCTTACGCATCTCAATAGTTGAAGACGCATGAGCAGAACTATCCTATGCATGATCTGGAGCTGCTTGCGGTCATTTTCTCTCTGAAGATAAGGAGGAACTATTTTATGGGGATAAATGTGATACATACACAAACCATCAATGTTTGAAGTATATTTTCAAAATAACGGAATTGAACATGAGACATAGGGGATGGTTGGATCTTCTTAAAGATTGTGATTCTTAAATGCGTTATCATCCTGGAAGAGAAAACAAAGTTGTTGATGCATTAAGTAGAAAGACCCAGTTGTTCTGTCCTTTATGAGGATTGAAAGAGATCCTTTGATCAATGACCTAGTAAAACTGGACATGGGAATTATAAAGGAAGGAAAATCATCAACCCTAACCCAAATGATTTCTCAACAGTAATTACTATAGAAGATCAAGAAAGCTCAGAAATAAGATCCTTTAGTACAAAAGAAGTTTGAGTGTATGAGGGATGTGAATTTTCCTGAGTTCAATACTGCTCTAGTTGGTGAACTAAAATTTTGTACAAGACTATGTGTTCCATCTATTCTGGAAATAAAGAAGGATCTGATGGATGAAGCTCATAGCTCTACATTCTCTATACATCATGGTAGCACAAAAATGTATAGGGTCCTTCATGATCATTATAGGAGGGGTAATATGAAATTGGAGATTACGGAATACACATCATGGTGCCTGGTTTGTCAGCAAGTGAAGGCAGAGAGACAACTTCTTAAAAGGGTATTGCAACCACTACCCATACCAGCATGGAAGTGTGACAATATCACAATGGACTTTTTCACTAGTCTCCTGATAACATCCAAAGGAAACAATGTGATATGGGTTTTTGTGGACAATCACACCAAGACATCCAATTTTATCTCTATCTGATAAGATTTCTCTCTTGATCAACATGCTTGGATTTACGTGAAGAAAGTGGTATGGCTGCATGGAGGACCACATTCTATCATATCTGATAATGATCCATGGTTCACATCAAAATTCCAGAGAAGTATTCAACAAGCATTAATCACTTAATTGAATCTCAATACAGCCTATCACCCCAAACTTATGGTCCATCTGAAAGGACTATTAACACTCCTGAGGAAATGTTAAGAACATGCTCAATGGAATTTAAAGGTCAATGGGACCAACATCTCCGTTTAGTTGAGTTCTCTTACAATAAAAGCTTCCAATCGATCATTCAAATGGTACCCTATGAAGCTCTATATGGAAAGAAATGTAGAACTCCTACATTTTGGGATGAATTTGGTGAGAGAATGCCTCTTGGGCCTGATATTGTGCAAGAGATGATAGAAAAAGTCCATTTCATCTAGCAACACATTAAGCCAGCTCGAAAGAGCTATGCCGACAACCATCGAAGGGACTTGGAGTTTTATGTCGGTAACAAAGACTTTCTTTGGATTTCACATTTCGAGGAGAGTCATAATGTTTGGGAAGAAAGGCAAGCATACCCCTAGGTTCATTGGCCCTTATGAAATCCTTGATCGCGTGGGAGAAGTGGCTTATCAGCTTTCACTTCCTCCAAATGTAGAACATGTTCATGATGTCTTCCACATATTCTTCTTGAGAATGTACATACATGACCCTTCACATGTACTAAATCCAGAGGTGGTACAACTGGAACATGACCTCTCTTATGAGTGGCATCCAGTGGATATCTTGGTTCATAGAGACAAAGTTCTATGCAACAAGACTACCCACCTTGTAAAGGTGTTGTAGAGGAACCAGAAATGTGATGAAGCCAAATGGGAACTGGTGGAGTCTATGAGACAAAAGTACCCACCCCTTTTTCATCATAGGGTACGATATAAAATTTTGGTGTGGAAATTTCATAAGGGGGAATAATGTAATGACCCAAAATTTTTAATTAAATTTGTTTCCCAAATTTTTGTGTTATTTTATTTTATACTCAATAAAACTATAACCTCTAATTAATGAAGTGGGTATAATTAAAATGAGATTGTTTGGTTTCTACTATTATATGACCATTGGTCAATAAGACCGTTGGAAAATATAATCTTAACATTTTGTTTTTATAAATATAGTTATCTTGGATAATTAATAGAGAAAGAAGATTGAGTGGCCTTATCTAGTAGAATCAGTCCAAATGAATCCCATCGGTCAGAGCTTGGGAAGGAGGCAGCAACACTGGGCATTTCTCTGGACCAAGCCCTAGCTGAGCATCAACATATGAAGCGTTAACAAAATCACCTAAGGGATAACTTCATGCTGATAGAAATCAATACTTGAGAAATGTTTTCTGAGACACCCAAATATTCTATTACCATAGTACACCTTACACATAGGTCCTATGATGGTGTTATAAGGTTCTCTGTAACGAGACCTTAGCTGCATTATGTAATCCTTTAATATATATAAAATCGTTATTTCTTCTTATAGAAATGTTTGTGAATTTCCAATATTAGGATAAATATAGTATGTGTATTGTTGATGAATTTAAAAAATTGTGTATTTTAAAATATTTTTGTATTCTTTAAATAATTAATAATGTAAAATTATTTTCAAAAAATGGTCTTCTATAGTTATGATTAGTGATAATTTTAGAGTCTAATAAGATCATCTTGATTTTTAGTAAATTGTTAAGTATGAATAGTAACATTCTCGTATGAATTCTAATGAATGGTAAATA
Source organism: Viscum album (assembly GCA_963277665.1). Taxonomy (NCBI): domain Eukaryota; kingdom Viridiplantae; phylum Streptophyta; class Magnoliopsida; order Santalales; family Viscaceae; genus Viscum; species Viscum album. The sequence goes on along the minus strand of OY728123.1, from coordinate 1,036,604,076 downwards.
ATATTAAATTGTCCAAAAAATAGAAACTTCACCCATGAATGTATAAATACAATTTAAGCATTTTAAAAGAGAAAAAATGTTCATAGTATAATTTTTCGTATTTTGTATGTCTTAAATATTCTATTTACAATTTTTTAATTATTTTAATAATTTTAAAAGTAAAAATATTTTCATAAAATGTAATCATAAATTTTTACTATATTGTATTATGGTTAAACGATAATTTTATGGGTCCTTGATTACTTTTTTATGGTGTTACAGAATGAGTTATAGTTATAAAGTTGTATTTTTGGAATAAATAATGATACATATTTAAAAAATAATTTAAAAATATTTAGAAAATTATTTTCATAAAATGTAGTTCATTTTTAAATTTAGAGCATCAATATTAGGTTAGGATGAAGTCTTGGGATTTTTCTAAAAAAATTGAATTTTCGTTGAATAGTAAAAATACAGTTTTGAGTTTCAGCTGTTTAATGACATCATTAATGATGTAATAATGAAGTAAGCATTCCGGTAGACTTATGAATACTGATATATTCTATGAGGAGTCCATTGTGGCCAATATCGTGGTCAAGCCCATGGTTTTTCAAATACCACCAATGAGGTGTCCCTTGGAAATTAATAATTTATTTCATCACATTTCCTTTAAATACCAAGCCATTTCCCAAATTTATTTCATTAAAAAATAATCCTCAATGATGTTCTGGTCTCCAGACCTCCCATGTAGTCATCCCAAGCTTCCCTCATGCCTCCCAAGGTCCCGACCTTCATGCTTTCTAAGTTACTCTTCGTGGTAAGAGAACGTTTCACCCTCCTCTTTTAAGTCATGACTTACATTATGTAATGTATTATAGTTTTATTTTATAATGAGGGGGATTGTTATTATATAACTTTACTACTGTCCATTTCATTTCCAAATGATTAGATACCCTTTTATCTCTTATCAATTTATTTTTTGTATTTTTTATGTGACGTCGTTCAGCTACCGAATATTCGTAAAAGAAATCACACTTTTTATTTCTTTGCATGTTTCCTTTTCATGTAGCGTGTCATTCAATTATCCACACCATGATCTTATTTATTTTTATTCTATAACTCTACTATAAAATGATCAATTTATTTATGGGTTACCTTTTTCCTCTCTCTTTATATTATTTTCAACAACCATGTTATATAGTTGTTATGCTGTAGAAATTTCGTCTCAAAATTTCTCTCTCTTTTTCTCAAGGGATTCTATTATTTTGTTTATGTGAATACCTAGACCTATTTCATATCTATGGGTGTTCATAGATACACAAAAATGATTTATTTTATTCTAGAATTTACATACATGTATCCCTCAATTCCATTCCATGGGTTATAAATGACTTAATGATAATGTTTTTATGAACTATTAAAAAGTCACGATTTTGAAATGAAACCCATTTATTTTATTCTGTATGGGTTATTTATGAAATTTTTTATTATTATATATGGGTATCATATAAAAATAAATACATATTAAGGGTTCAACCTGATATAAATCTAATGCATTGGGTAAATAATTTAATCTTTGGATATGATAAGTTTCACAATACCTTTGTGAATAACCTTGGTAATTTTTATAACACCTCTGGGATAAACATTGGTGATATGTTCATTAATGTAAAAATGAAATGTTGAAGCCACATATTCATGTTATTATTCATGTTATTTTTATCATGATATTCCTATTCTTCCCTTTCTCATTTCATTATTATTTTTATCATGTTATTATTAATTTTTCTCAAGATCACATGCCATCTATTTCACTTGTTTTCCTTACTGAGCCTTCTTCTCACACTATTCTTCATGTATAGGTCCTGGATATGAGATGTAGTAATTTTACATAGGATTAACCTATGATGGAGCCTTAAAAGTAGTTTAGAATAATTTTTTATTTTTTTCATGTATTATGTCAATGATTTCCAAGATACTAGACCTTAAAGATCCACTATTTGAAAAATGTAATGAAAAGATATGTAATAAAAAGAAGGGATTCCATAGTATTTATCAAAGGATAGTTTACTTATTATGGAAATTTGGTTATGAATACTTTAGGAATAATACTATAGGAATGTTTAAATATAGGAAAACTTCTAGGTATTTTGGTGATTGTTGACTAAGTGGTTTGTCAAGCAAATAAATCATTGTCTCGATACGAGCATGTAGAGGTGGCTCTATCATAGAGGCACCTAAGAGTGAAAACACTGACAAGGAGTTTTGGAATTGACCCAGGGTATCTTGGTACATGACAATGGGCCTTTCTACACTCTTCGTTATGACACTCCTGGGGGATATATTTGGTTAATCGCATGCTTTTTATGAATCATTATGAAGGAATTATGGAGAAATGTAATTGTTAAAGCTTGATTTTTTAAGAGATAAAATAATTTATAGTTAAAATATGTGTAAGTGAAATAAGTTTCTCCCTAATGTTTTATTCCTTTAGAAAATTTCGGGAAATATTATGAACCGTTCCAACGGTGATCAGAATGGTCCATGCACTAACGGCCCTCCAATGGAAGCCGGAATGGAAACATTCATGTGAATGATGAACCAACTGACTCAAGTTATGGGAAATAACTTGAATCAATATGAGATACCAAAATCACCGTGAAGGGAACAAAAATTGGTTGAGTCCTTCATGAATCAATGACCTCCAATCTTCAGTGGATCGACTGACCCATTTGTTGATGATAAGTGGATCGGCTCTATCGAGAAGATATTTTCTATGCTCCGCTGTTCAGAACAAGAGAAGGTCACCCTGGCTATCTATCACTTATTAGGAGAATCCAATATGTGGTGCGATCTGATTAAAAAAACGAGGCAAGGATTGGAGGTTGCGGATTTGGAGTGGAAAGAGTTCATAAGGATCTTATTCAGTGAGTATTTCCCTCAATCCATTATAACAAGAATGGAGAAAGAGTTTCTCGATCGGAAGGAGAATGAGAATGAATCTATGGGAAGCTACGAGATGAAATTCACAAGGCTTTCATGTTATACCTCAAGCTTTTTCATGTATCCTAATGGTATGTTTGATAGATTCTTCGTTGGACTGAGACATAATCTGTGGAAGAATGTTCCCAACTGATACTATGTCAACTATGAGGATATCGTATTGTGTGAAATGAAATTTTAAATGGTGTTCGGTGAGACATAGTGGTCTCATAAATCAAATGAAAAAAGGGATAGATGGAGCACATATTAGGGAGGATCTTTTATTTTGGAAGAGGAGGCAAGAATGTGTTATATACCATGTTTAATAAATGTGGAAGAAGCATTCAAGGAACTGCCTGCTTGGGAGCGGTAAATGCAACAAGTGTCGAAGAGATGGCCCTATTGTGAGGAATTGTCGTAGTGCAGTGAAATATCAACTTCTAAACACTAAGAACTATGGAATGATGGTGTAGGCCCTACCTAATATCCAGTTCATTAAGTGTGGACAACTTGGTCACTTTGCCAATCACTGTCCAAATCTGAGGGTAGTGGAGGGGAACCACCATCAGCCTCGACAATCTCCAAAGGATAAAGGTCTTGCTTTTTCTATCACGACAGCGGTAGTTAAAGCTTTAAATGATGTGGTAGCAGGTAAATTTGGTGTTCTCTCAATGCTTGAAAGTACATTGTTTGATTCTGGTTCTACTCATTTCTTTATTTCCTCCATGTTTGCAATGAATTTTGAGTCAACCCATGACTTCCTAAAAGTAGAGTTATCATTCAAAACTCCTGGTGGGATTATCCAAGCATCAAATGTGTTTTGAAACTCTAGTATTTACTTTGGTGAGCACAATATTATCACAAATCTAGTAGTCATTCCCCTGATGGAATTCAACATTATACTAGGGATGGAATTGATCACAATGTATAATGTTATGATCATATGGAGAAGTAAGTAAATCACAGTAGTCTTAAAAGTAAAACCTACAGTTATCTTCCAAGGAGAGATATCTAAACCTAATATTTTTTTATAAGAACCTCCTATATCCATCTTTATGGAATTGATTGGAGAATAAGAAGAGGGAAATGAGTGTTTGAGGTTAGAAAATGTCCCCATCATCTAGGAATATGTTGACGTATTTCCTGAGGAGTTGCTTGGCCATCCCCCAGAAAGAGAGGTAGAGTTCTCTATTGAACTCAGACCTAGATCACATCCAATATCAAAGACCCCGAATAGGATGGAAAATATGGAGTTGAAGGAATTAAAGAAACAAATCCAAGATCTTTTAGAGAAGGGTTTTATGTTACCGAATGTGTCTCCCTGGGGATAACCTATTCTCTTTGTGAAGAATAAGGATGGATATATGCAGTTATGCATTGATTATTGAGAACTGAATGAGATCACAGTAAAAACAAATACCCTCTTCCAAGAATTGATGAATTATTTGACCATTTCACGGGGCTCAATTCTTCTCTAAGATTGATCTTCGATCAAGTTATCATCAATAGAGGGCGAAGAAAGTGGATATTCCAAAAACTACCTTCTGATCAAGATATGGTCATTATGAGTTTGTTATTATGCCATTTGGACTGAATAATGCACATACTGGTTTTATGGATTTTATGAATATAGTCTTTAAGGACTACCATGATAACATTGTGGTAGTTTTTAGTGATGATATTCTAATATATTCCAAATGTCTTGAGGAGCATGAGGATCATATAATGGTTATTTTGAAAACTCTATAAAAGGAGAGGATTTTTGGAAAGTTCAGTAAATGTGAATTTTAGTTACAACATGTTTCTATATTGGGGCACATTGTTACCAATGAAGGAATCACAGTTGACCCTACAAAGACAAAAGTTGTAGAGGTGTTGCCTCAGCTGAAAATAATAACTGAGATTCGTAGTTTCCTTGGATTAGTGGGTTATTATATGAGGTTTGTGAAAAACTTTTCACAAAATTCTAATCGATTTACAATGTTACAAGAAAAGGAGTCATGTTCATCTGGACAAAGGAGTTTGAGGAATGTTTCCAAGAGCTAAATAATAGATGGGTTACTACACCCCTGTTAACTATTCCCTAAACTGGAGAAGGATTCATTATTTTTAGCGATGCATATCTGAATGGGGTTGGGTGGGTACTCATGGAAAATGACAAGGTCATTGCTTATGCATCTCAACAGTTGAATACTCATCAGTATAACAATCCTACCCATAATCTGGAGCTGCTTGCGGTCCTTTTTGCTCTGATGATATGGATGCACTATATTTATGGGGAGAAAAGTGATAAATACTTAGACCAACAATTTTTGATGTATATTTTCACACAAAAGAAATTGAATATGAGTAAAATGATATTTTTGGAAATTATTAAAGACTGTGATTGTTCAATTCATTATCATCCTGGAAGAGAAAACAAAGTCGCTGATGCATTAAGCTGGAAAGACCAAGTTGTTCTGTCCATTAAGAGGATTCAAAGAGATCCTTTTATCAATGAACTAGTAAAATTGGACATGTTAATTATAATAGAATTCACATCATCAACTCTAACCCAAATGATTTCTCAACAATCATTACTAGAGAAGATCATGAAAGCTCATAAAGAAGATCGTTTGTTACAGAAGATGTTTGAGGCTGTGAAATATGGGAGGTTTCCTGAGCTCAATACTGATCAAGAAGGTGTACTAAAATTTAGTACAAGACTATGTGTTCCAACTATTACAAAATTAAAGAAGGAGTTGATGGATGAAGCTCATAGCTCTACTTTCTCTATACATCCTGGTAGCATGAAAATGAATAGGGACCTTCATGATCATTATTGGTGAGATAATATTAAAAGGGAGATTGATGAATACACGTCAAGGTTCCTAGTATGTCAGCAAGTGAAGGTGGAGTGAAAACTTCCTAAAGAAGTATTGCATCCAAAACCCATACTAGCATCAATGTGGGACAATATCACTATGGAATTTCTCGCTGGTCTACTGAGAACATCCAAAGGAAATTATGCGATATGGTTTATTGTGGACCATCTCACCAATGTTCCCATTTTATCTATATCTGAGTAGATTTTAATCTTGATCAACTTGTGAGGATTTACATGAAGGAAGTGGTAAGGATGCATGGAGTTCCACTTTCTATTATATCTGATCATGATCCATGGTTCACATCAAACTTTTCGAGAAGTCTTCAACAAGCTCTGAGCCCTGAATTTAATTTCAGTATGGACTATCACCCCCAAACTGATTGTCAATTTGAAAAGACAATTCAAACACTCGAGGAAATGTTAAGAACATGCTCCATGAAAATTAATGGTGGATGGGATCAATATTTCCCTTTAGTTGAGTTCTCATACAACAACAGCTTTCACTTGGGCATCAAACTGGCACCCTATGAAGCTCTATATGGTAAGTGATGTTGAACTCCTACTTGATGGGATGAAGCTAGTGAGAGTAACCTTCTTGGTCCTGATCTTGTACAGGAGATGACAGAAAAAGTCCAAGCCATCCAGCAACACATCACGGCTGCTCTAAATAACACTGCCGACAACCATCGAAGGAACTTTGAATTTGATGTCGGTGAAAAATTATTCTTCAGATTTCACATTGGAAGAGAGTCATGAGGTTTGGGACGAAAGGGAATCTTACCACAAGGAACATTGGCCCCTATGAAATCCTTGATCGCGTGGGAGAAGTGTCCTATCGGCTTGAACATCCTCCAAATCTAGCACAAGTTCATGATGTCTACAATGTATCCCTCTTGAGGAAGTACATACCTGACCCTTCACATGTACTAAATCCAGAAGTGGTAGAACTAGAACATGACTCCTCTTATGAGGAGCAGCCGGTGGAGTTGTTGGATCGTAGAGACAAGGTTCCACACAACATGACTACCCACCTTGTTAAGGTTTGTGGAGGAATTACAAATTTGAAGAATCTACATGGGAACCATAGGATTCTATGATACATAAGTACCCAAACCTTTTCTCATTAAAGGGTACGAGATAACGTTTCTGGGACGAAATTTCATAAGGGGGGAAGAATGTAAAGACACGAACTTTTTAATTATATTTGTTTCCAAATTTTGTGTGTTATTTTATTTTATACTCAACAAAATTATATCCTTTAATTAATTAACTGGGTATAATTAAAATGAGACCATTGTGTTTTGACTGTAATATGACTGTTGGTCCATATGACTGTTGGAAAGTATAATCTTAACGTTATGTTTTTATAAATACAATTATCTTGGTTAATTAATATCGAAAGAAGATTGAATGGCCTCATCCTATAGGCTCGGGTGATATGAATCCCATCTTTCTGAGCTTGGGAAGGAGGTAGCATAACTGGGCTTTTCTCTGGACCAATCCCAAGTTGAACATCAACATATAAATCCTAAATAGAATCGCCTAAGGGAGAAGTCCAAGATGATAGAAAATCACCCCTCGGGAAATGTTGTTTGAGCCACCCCAAGATTCTATCACCAGAGCAGACCTTACAAATAGGTCATATGCTAATGTTATAAGGGGCTATGTAACGAGACCTTAGGTACTTTATGTAATCCTTTTATATAAATAAAATTGTTATTTTTCATATGGAAAATCATGTGAATTTCAAATATCCAGATAAATATAGGATGTGCATTATTGATGAATTTAGAAAAAAGGGGTATTTTAAAATATTTTTGTATTCTTCAAATAATTAATAATGTGAAATTACTTTCAAAAATGGTCTTCTACAGTTGTGATCAGTGATAATTTTAGACTCTAATAAAATCAACATGATTTTTAGTGAATAGTAAAGTATGAATTGTAACAGACCCATATGAATAGTAAATTGGCCGAAAAAATATAATCTTCACCCATGAATTTATAAATACAATTTAAACATCTTAAAAGTGGAAAAAATGTTAATGGTATATGTTTTGGTATTTTTTTATGTCATTAATATTTTATTTACAATTTTATAATTAATTTAATAATTTTAAATGGAAATATATTTTCATAAAATGTAATAATAAATTGTTACTTTATTGTATTATGGTTATATGATAATTTTATGGGACCACGATTACTTTTTTATGGTGTTACAAAATGAGTTATATTTTTAAAGTTATATTTTTGGAATAAATAATGATTTTATATAAAAAATAATATTAAAAATAGTTATAAAATTATTTTCATAAAATAGAGTAAATTTTTGAATTCAAAGCATCAATATTAGGTTAGGGTGAATTTTTGGAATTTTTCTGAAACAGTTGAATTTTCGGTGATTAGTAAAAATACAGTTTTGAGTTTCAGGTGTATAATGGCATCATTAATGATGTAATAATGATGTAAGATTTCTAGTCTACTTATTAATAGTGCGATATTCTATGAGGTTTCCAATGTGGCCAATACCGTGGGTAAATACCATGGGAAAGCCCATGGTTTTGAAAATACCACTGATGAGGTGTCCCTAGGAAAATTAATAATTTTTCCTCACTTTTCCTATAAATACCAAGCCAATTCCCTCATTCATTTCCTTCCAAAATCTTCCTCAATGATGTTCTGGTCTCCTTACCTCCGAAGGAGTCCTTCCATGGTTCCCTCAAGCCTCCCAATTTCCCGAACTTCATGCTTTCGAAGTTACACTTCTAGGTAAGGGAACCATTCACCCACCCCCTTTAAGTCATGACCTCTTTATGTTATGTCATATAGTTCTATTTTATTATGAGGGGGATTGATATTCTATATAATTATTACTTCCCATTTCATTTCCAAATGATGAGAGACCCTTTCTTCTCTCATCAATTGATTTTTTGGTTTTTTATGAGACACCGTTAGGCTGCCGAAATATCGTATAAGAAATCGTGCTTTCTCTTTCCTTGCAAGTTTCCATTTCATGTGGTGTGTCATTAAATTTTCCACGCCATGATCTTATTTACTTTTATTATGTAATTCATTGTTAAAATTATTCATTTATTGTTGGGATAACCTTTTCCCCTCTCTTAATATTATTTTCTGAAACCGTGTTATATACCCGTTATGCTGTGGAAATTTTGTCTCAAAATTTTTCTCCCTTTTCCTCATGTAATTATCCTGTTTTATTTATGTGAATACCCAGACCTATTTTGTTTCGATGGGTGTTCATATATAAAAATAAAATGATATATTTTATTTAGAAAATGACATACATGTAACCCTCACTCCCTTTCCATCGGTTATAAATTAGTTAATGATCAAGTTTTAATGAACTTTTAAAACGTCGCGATTTTTAAACGAACCCCATTTATTTTATTCTCGATGGGTTATTTATGAAATTTTTTATTACAATATATGTGGCTCACATGAAAATAAATACATATTAAGAGTTTCCCCTAATATCTCCATAATGCATTTTTTAATGAATTTAATCTCTAGAGATGACATGTTTCACGATACCTTGGTGAATAACCTTGGTAATTATTATGACACCACGATGATAAACCATGGACATATGTTAATGAATGTCTAAATGAAATTTTGCAGCAACATATTCATGTTATGAATCATGTTCTTTTTATCATGATGTTCTTATTCTTCCATTGGTCATGTATTTATGATTTTTATCGTGTTCTTATTAATATTGCTCAAGATCACATGTCAATTGTTTCACTTGTTTTCTTCACTGAGCCTTCTGCTCAAACTTTTCTTTGAGGTATGTCTCCAAGATATGAGATGCTGTAATTTTATATAGCATGATCCAATTATTTATCCTTACGAGTGGTTTAGAATAATTTTTTATTTTGTTTTCATGTATTATGTTCCTGATTTCCAAGACACTATACTTTAAAGATCCTCTTTTTGTAATATATAATGAAAAGTTATCTAATAAAATGGTGGAATGAAAACCAATATGTCATACATTCTAGTTGAATAGGGTTAGGATAAATTGGTTCAAGACTAAATTCCAAAATTTCTTTGATATCGTCCAACATGGACCCATGGGTAAAAGGCCAGATGCGATTCTGTCGAAAACATTAATCGTTATGGATTAATTGTTGAAGGAGTCCCTGGATGAAGATTCCACTGCTGCTCAGGCTGGAAGTAGTGTCTTGTCATGATCTGTCAACTCGGAAGAGTTTCCTCCTACCGATGATCTTCTCACCACATATGAATAACATGATTTGGGGGATCCCCCCCTCCTCGAATTTGAAGAGGGTGTCTCCAACACAGTCGATGAATTGGTACAGGTGAACCTCAGTAATAAGATGGATCTGATACCAATGTAGATCAGTGTCTCTATGATTGTAAAAGAGAAACAAAGATACATGGATTTCCTAAAGCATCATCATGATGTATTCATGTGATGTTATGATGAGATTCCCTGGCTAGATCCTTAGGTCGTCGTCCACCATTTCTATCTTCCCGCAACTCATCGCAAGTTCAAACTACCTCCAGGAAAGATACACCCTTATCATAGTGCCATGGTCATGCCCGAGGTTTAAAAGCATATCAGATCCAACTTCATCAAGGGATCCTATAACCTAGATTTTAACCTAATAGTGTTCCCATCAAGAAGACGATAAGATATATCAAAGTCTTCGTCGACTTCCGGGATCTCAACCATCACTGTTCGAAGGATGAATTTCCCCATCCAATGACATAACTATTGATTGAAGCCACTGTTGGGATCTTGGTTCCCTCTTTCATGAATTGGTATTCTGGATATATTCAAATCCAAATTTCCACTATGGATGAGGGATTATTTACATCAAAAGAAACACGATTTACTTTCTACTACTATGTAATTCCCATCCGTCAAAATAATGTAGGTTCCACCTATTAGTGTTCCATGAACCGTACATTCAAGAAGATCCACAGGACATTGGTGGAATGATATGTGGATGATCTTGTGGTTAAAACATGCCATAATCAAGACCATCTCTATGATCATGATAAGGTGTTCATCTTTCTCTTTTCCTACTATCTAAAGATGAACCCCTTGAAGTGAGCCTTTGGGGTCACCATCGGGATGATTCTTGTATTAGTTATTAGATACAAAGGCTTTGAGATAGATAACGAAAAGATCAAGGACATCAGTCAGATGTCTCCTCCGAGCAACATTTTGGTGCCCCGAGGCTTTCAAGGCCACTTAAAATACATATAATGATTCATCACAAATCTTACTAGAAAGTGTAATCCATTTTCCTAGATAAAGACGAAAGGTGGTGATTATCAATGGGATGAGGAGTGTTAGACTTATTTTGAGAAACCCAATTAGTACCAGCTACATCCTCCAGTTCTAATGCCACCTATTTGTGGAAATACATTGTTCCTTTATTGGAACATGTTGAAAAGGTCCCTTTGCACCCTTCTCACTCAGATGAACAATGAGGGAATATAGAATAGTATAAATCATCTTATCCACATGCACCTTGATACAGATACAAGATACTCCGCTATAGAAAAGTGTTTCCTCACGATGGTATTCACAGTATAGAAATTGTGAAATTACTTCCAGGACCATGAGATACAGCTGGTGTGCTATGTTGATACACTGAAGTACATTCTAAACCAGCCCATGATGACAGGCCATCTATCATGGTGGGTAGCTATCCTTCAACAGTTGGACACCAATTTTGTCCCTCACAAGGCTATCAAGATACTAACATTGAATACTTTCATCCCGCACATCCAACCCCCATAGTATAGTCTCTAGATGATGATTTACAAGATGAAGAAATCATATCAGTGGATCAAGCCATTCCAATTTTGAAAAGGAACTTTTATGGTGCTTCCTAATATCATACTGGTAGAAGACTCAATGATTCCTGACTCAACAAAGAGGTCCTAGGTGTACTCTTCATCACTCATGCACATGTTGTCATGCCCTATTAATTTTTAGTGTGAAAATGTTCTACCAACAAAGATGTAGATTTTCAGGCCCTCAAAACCTTTCTCAAGATAGCACTTGAGATTGATGTCCCCCACCTGCATGTAAAAGGGGACTCCAAACTACCCATTGAGCAGATCAACGGTGACTAGATAGTCAGGAATCTGGAGCTTGTACCACTATTAGAGCGTACTTTCTAGCTGATGGCCATGTTTCCTTCTCAGCCAGAATTTACTCATGTCCCTCAATAATAGAAAGGACGAGTCGATTCCTTGGCCAGCCTAGACACATATCTGATAGATTCGGACTCGAATGATTTGATTATCCATGTGGCACATCGAATATTCATCGCTCACATCAATACATATGAAGACGATAGCGTATATGTACGACACCTTATCGCCAATGCCTCCACATTGGGACCTAAAGGCCCCCTTTCATGGTGTTGGACGTTACACCAGACTAGGAGAATGCTTTAATCAAGTATCTCTAGCATGGTAATCTCCTGGAAGACTGAACCGATCGTGAGAAGATCCAACGTCATGTCATGAAGTTCACCTTCTAGAGTGGTCTAAGTCTTGAGTGGATCCTTTTAATATGTGGTTTTGGTGGGATTATCCTCGGTTTCATTCAAGGAGGTGATATTTCTTAGGTCATGTAGGAATTTTATGCTATTTCCTATGGGGAAAAACAAGCGGGGCTCAAACTATCTCATTAGATCTGATGATTGGGATACTTTGGGCCCAACATGATCTGTAACTATATAGAGTTTTCCAACAGGTTACATGCATGTTAGATCCTTGATAATTTTTTATCAGCCTCCGGAAAGTCTCTATACATCCATGCTCTCTTGGTCCTTTACAGTCATGGGACTCAATGTCATGGGACCATATCCACCGACATCAACTCACCTGTGCAGGTTCATCCTGGTTGCAACAAATTTCTTTTCCATGAGAGCAGAAGTAATTCCACATAGGGATGTCAGGGCCCCTTTAATCATTGTATTCATGAGCTCCAATATCATCCATCGATTTGGAGTCACTCATGCCATCCTTACTGATAAGGGCCCCAACATTAGTGTAGCTGAACTAAATAAATTTTACACCATGTAATCATCAATTCGAATTATACCAATCGCTATCATGTGAATGATAATGGTAAAATCTAGGTGTTCAATAAAATTCTCCTAACATCTTGAAGAAGATAATTATTATTAATAATAAGAGTTTCCTCAATAAACTCCCCAATGCTCTTTGGGATTATCGAATGGCGTTTCATAATTTCTCTAAGGTGACTCTATATTATCAGGTGTACAGAACAGAGGATGTCCGGACCATCACGATTTTGTTACCCTTATTACGCACAAATGCCTATGATAAAAACAGGATTCTTTCCCTTCATAATCATAGGATACATAAGAACAAGATATCTGGGTGATTCAATAAGAATTCTCGACTCTTCCCCTTCTTAGAAGGTGACATGGTATTGTGCCTGAAAATTCCAAATCTACCTAGAAGGAAGACATATAAGTTAGATCCAAAATGGGAGTGACCTTATATCATTCACATAGTTTACCAAAATGGTGGATACTCTCTAGTCACCATGGATGGTGAGTTTATTACTCCGCCCACCAATGCTAAATTCCTCATGTTGTATTTTTCTTAAAGGAATTCCTCCTTAACATTACCACACGATGTTAAACTACATGATTCAACTAGGCTCGGGGATGTAAAACTACCCAACACATTTCCCATAGGACTATAAAATGAAATATGGTCCATGTTTTATGACCTTAATCCAAGACCCCTTTTATCCTTCAAGTCATTAAATGGCATTTTCGTCTATGTTGAAGGATGTAATACTACCCAACACTTCTCCCGCAAGAAGATAATTTGAAAAACGGTCCGTATTCTAGTACCTTAAACTATGATCTCATATGTGCTTGTTGTAGAATGTTAAAATGTATGAAATCTTCAAAAACTATGCATGTCTTTATTCCCATTCCTATGGGATACGTATGAACACCAACACCTTTCATCCCTGGACAAGCCTCAAGTCACTCGACATTTTTTCCCTATTTGGACCATGTTATAGCTTAGGATTACACCATGCGGTATGGAATCAATTCCATCATTCACGTCGGGTTATTTTCCACCGTACACACATCCCCTTGAGAAACTGCTCCCTTTTAGGCCCATGTCACACTATGTTAAACTTCACGTCATTTTCATAACTACTTGTTGCTTGATTCCGATCCTCCTGGGATATGTAGGAATTCTCAGACATTTTATATTTGGGTACATACATATTTTTAAAAACCCCACTTTCCCTTCTTCCCCCATAGTCAACATTCTCTAGGAGGGTGTATATGCCGTATGCGGGATTATTTACTCATTCACGTGGTGTTTTAAATAGCCACACCACATACCTCTCTCTTTAGAGATATCTTTTCCCATTTCCTCCACTAATCTCCTCAAGACATCTACTCATAATTTGGACCCTTTAAACTTTTGATGACTTGCCAACTTGCCCAGTTGCACTATGGTTTAGGACCTAAAGTTTTGGATTCTATATGGACCTGTTTTCATAAGTTTCCATGCTTCACATTTTCCAAGACACATAACGTTAAACTATGTTTCTTAGTCCCACATGACACTAAACTATTTCATCTTTTCCATATGACGTTAAAATTCAGGGTTCAGTCCTAACATACAACCTTACACTGGGATACTATCTTCCTAGCTGCATGATGAAAAACAGTACCTCATTGTGGTGTCCTCGCTCAAGGGGGGATCATGTTTACTATCAGTCATCCACCATGCCATTTCAAGGTCTACTTACGGAATGATTCCTGTATAAATTCCCAAATTCTCCTCCCTAGGTTTTATGCATCACTAAAACTAAAATACACTTTAATAAACAAGTAAAATCATTCAAATGATGCTTCTTTTGATGCAAGGGATAAACCTGAACGATAATATTTTACCTGGAATTTGGTAACCTACCATGCCATTTTCTAGAACTATGCATGGATTGATTCTCATACTCTTGGTAATTGTTGGAAAGCCTCAAAATATTTTGTTCGGGTCCAGCCCTAGGTACCTCCAATCCTGCCCTCCTTCTGGCCCCTTTGATGGAACTTTGTCGGAAGTACATCGTGTGGTGAGGACATTATATGTCCTCATTTACGTCAGGTTTATGATAGCTATTCCATGTACTTTTATTCAGGGTTCTTCCATCCATTATCCATCATCCTTTTTGCATGCTGATAAATATAAAAATAACATCAAGAACTATGTATGGTTTGATTCACAACCTTATGGGATACGTAGGAACATCAATGCATTTCACCTCAAGTCCCGCCCTAGGTTTATCAACCCATTTACCCCCATTATATTTGGTCTTATTGTCCAGTATTATGCTTCACCAACTTACCTAGAAGAAATGAGGTTTAGGACCTATACTATAGAATTATACATGGACATCTTTTCATAAATTTCCATGATTAATGTTTCCATTTATTTGAGTTTCCATCAACATTCATATGAGAAAGACCACTGAATGGATTTGATGTGAGGCCTCCGTTCTCTCCAACCGTCTTGGACCAACATCCCCAAGGATTTTGAATGACAATTTGAAACAAGTCCTGCATTGTGAATTTGGTCAGTGGCTGAGGCTCATTTGTTTTCTCTGATTTCAAGTCACATGTTATGGATTCTATGTTTCATAATTGGTTAACAGTTATCCAATATTTTTAAGCCACCCTCATTGAGCCTTATGTATTGGTCACATGATTCACATACATTTCCACTCCACCATGATCAAGTGGAATTTTGACACCATTGGTGTCATCCCTACGTGCACCTGTGCATGTTAAAGAGGGTGAATCAGCATTATGAGGGTCATTTTTGACTCCAAATCGTCTCCCCCAGCGGTGTATTACATGTATTGAAAAGATCTCCTCCAGTGATGCTTCCCTCATTGAGTTTACCTCACATGGGATTAGGGATATGGGTACGGTTTTTTCTTATATGAAATATCCACATACCTCATGTTCTGAACACTGTGAACATAAACATGGAACATTGGTCCCTTTGACCGAGCATCAGTAAATTAAACATTGTGCATCGAAATTTTTGGTGTGGTGATGACTATTTCATACCCATTCATGTTGGACGCATTATGGAACCATGTCACATATTTAGGTTTTTAGGAATATTTCCATTTAAGGTCTAATCTCTATGACCATAATCTATGATCTCTTACATCATTATTGTGTGGTGCTAAATTGTTTCTTCTATGCTCAGGCTATGTGATTATAAATTACCTAGCCATTAGATGTATTTTCACAAAGGATGTTAACACTTTTGGGTTTTCCTCTTACTATACCACCTTTAAGAACTAGGTGTGGCATGATTCCCATCCTAATGTGATATATAGTGATGCCCAGACTATAGTCTATGGTCCAGCTACATCATAATGAATCCACTTTTTCCATTCCAGCCAGAGTCCACATAAGTATGTTATGGGGTGTGAAATTATTTCAACATTCACATTTGGATTTCAGTAGCCACACCATGTACTTCTTCCAATATTTCTCCAATTCTCTATGTTTACCACATAAAAATAAATGCCACATGTGTGTCCCACACGCATGACATTAAACTAGGAACCATACATTCCGAGCCCTACTAACATAAACAAATATTCATACCATCTATGTTCTCATGATGTTAAACTGAAAAACAATTATGATATTCCCCTTTAAAATAGGATATCTCCCCCTTCCAAGAACTAAATGTGGCTTGAGTTGCATCTTTATGGGATACGTAGTGATGCCCAGACTTCCTGTTTATGGTCTAGTCACAACAACATTTTCTTATTCATCCCAGTCCGGACCGGGATTCCCTAAAAGGTACAAGGTGTGGTGCACACCAGTTGAGTCCTCCCCTAGGATCATCTTGCATGCTTCTTGAACTACATGATTAATGCTCATGCTTCACACGTTACTTCATTTGGGTTTTCATTACCTTTCATATCCAAAGGGACCACCTCTTGGTTTGGATTCTCAGCCTTTTGGTCACCTAGCGCTTTGGGCCAATGTCCCAGATGATTTTGAATGAAATCATGAGATAGGTTCCTTATTTTGAATACGGCCAGTGGTCAACCCTTATTTTTTTGTTCACATTATAGGCTAAAACAAAAAGGATGTTGTCTGTTTAACATGATCAATAGTTATCATTCATCATCACACCATTCCCATTGCTTCCCAAGTATTGAATTATGTCACTCGCATGTTCAATGCCCCTTTCTGTTTTACTTGTCCTTGACACAACTAGTGTTGTAACTCCACACATTCACATCTGCTGAGTAGTCATGTTGGTTTGTTTTGGATTTTCCCCACCTGTAATTTCCTTTTACCATTGCATGGTCTCATTAACCGAGGAAGGCCTTACAACACACATTGTTTACTAAATAGAGAATGGATAACATAGTCTTAGGGGATTTGATATGGTAGTATCCACATACGATACAGTGTGGCCCCTGGGTCTAGCCGTATAACCTTAAACTATGAAACTATCATCCTCACAACATGAAATAATACTGTAGAATGTATGAGGTCCTTTCTAGAGATTTTATTCCTGGAATTAGGCCTTATCTCGATTCAGATCGATATGATCACCCTGTGCACATTTGGTATGGTGGCATAATTTCAAGTTTTTTGGAATTCATTAAAACATCCCATATTTCCACCCCATGATTTTGGTGCCCCATATTCAGATCCATTACTTCTCATATATGGAGGTACCCCCTATTGGTTATTATTCTCGGCCTTATGGATCACATTCCATCATGGGATAATTTTCCAGAAGATGGTGGATGACACTATGAGTTCATCCCCATGTTTTGAATACGGTCAGTGGTTATCCCTCATTTGTTTATCGCCATTTTAGGCTAATGTAATGCAAATGTTGTATTTCAAATTCAGTGGAAAAAATCCTCTGTCATCATGACATCCTCACTACATCCTGAATTTGGGGTTTCATAATTCACATTCTCCATTCCCGTTTGTTAGGACTCATTATATCACCCCTTGTATCATCCCTCTCATGCACTAGAGTACATAGGAAATAAAATTTGGCTGTTCAGAGGAATCTATTATCGAGTTAATACACCTCAATTATTTAAAAAAAATCAGGCAGTCATCCAAACACAATGTTTTAGAAATTTTTTCCAGTTCTCTCATACGTAAAGTGAACAATTATGTAGTGTTCTATTTTTTTGACAGTGTGATGATCCACATGAGCCTAGGGATGGATTGCTAATTACATCATAGTTGTGGTTGGAATTTATTAATATATGAAAGAATGAAATTAATCAGTCCATGCACACAGTTCAGAATAATAGATTAAATAACATATATAGGTTTATGAGTTCGTCCAATACATATACCTTATAAATAATCACCATTGATGGATTTGACCAGTTATTACACCTTTTGACTCATAGCCTCTGTAGAGACCCGAAGATTGACGTACATGGACATTACATTACTTTTGTGGAATACTTAATACATAACAAAAACAGACACCAAAGGACCGTAATAGTTTAGTGCCTTTGGAAAGATGGAACGTAATCTTCTAATCATGGTGAAAGATATTCAACATCTCCCATAAGGATCATCCCATTTGGGTTTCCTTTCCTAAAACCTTTCTTGAAATCCTGGGGAAAAGAAAACATATAAAAGGTGAGCTCAAATGCTCAGTAAGGGTAAGCATGGATAAAATAATGCAAACCATATACATTTGAACATAAAAACATGAACATAATGTTTAAACATCAAAATCTTGAGAAAATACATAAATATTGGAATTACATAGGGCATGTATCATAATGGAACATCAATCATCATAAAATAGCATGGGAATAAATCATGTAATTGTGGAAACCATTTAGCACTTGTTATGATTTCAACAGTAGCCAAGTCATTGCTGCCAAGACCATCTTAGTGGACAAAGTCCCTTTCTAAATCGAGTTCACTCCTCATTCCAGTCCTGTATCACTGAACCGGATTAACTGACCATTCTAGCCATGTCTATGTCATGAGATATAAATATTTACCCAATGCATTAGAGGGAGATATAGGTCCCACCCATCTCATATTGAAATCATTCTTACTTGTTCCATAAAACAAACTTAAAACATTCATCATAACCCAAAAAATAAAATGGGTTTCGTAAACATCATCCCATCGTAACATAATCCATACAAAAAATGGATATCATTTCATCATATGAAAAGTAAAACCTTGTAAATCTTAGATAAATTATACTTGAAACATACACATATGAAATAATTCCATCTTATATGGAAAATGGTTTTGATAAAACACTTGAAATGAATTCTTGAGGAAAATATCCTTTCTTCTTCAAAATCATTTTATTTTCACAAAATTACATGAAATTTTAAAAGAAAAGGATTTTGTTGAAAATAGTCAATAATCTTGTAGAGTATGCTTCATGAAAATAAGGTGTTATGAAACCTCAAAAATCGGTTCATGCCATATAAAATTAAAAAGAAATTCTCCTCATACGATTGTCGGAAAAGTGAAAATGTACCTCGTAACGGAAAAAAAAAATTATTCCTTAAATACAATGTATTAAATAAAAAAATAGTTAAAAAGGAAATTAAACATACATAAAAACACTTTTAGAAAACATGGACTTGGATTATAACAATAACCCCAACAAATACTTAAGAATAAATAATCTCGGATAAGAACGAGATTGGAAAGGTTATCCCTTACCTTATGTCTGATATGATTCGTATGTATCCGAACCTCCTGTATAATGATTTAAATAATGTCATTGACTTATTACAGAATCATATTCATTGTTATGATGTCACATATGATTCACTTATGAGTTTATATTACCCGTTCTTTAGTAAATTCCATGTTAAAGAGTATTTTGGGTAAAATCTTTTCATGTGTCGTCCGTGTTTTGAATTGTAATTATTCATATGATTAATTAGATCATGATTACATAATTACAGAATATAAAACATGATTTATATATAATATATATTCATCATAAAAATATATATATGATAGATCGATAAATGGGATGAAATACACCGTTCATGGAGACGGTAGGCCGTACGTACACATGAACGCTGTTTTCGTATCCTTATTGAATTGAATGGAATTAAGTAGATGAAATAAATATATATATACATAAATCCAGTATCATTATTATGTCATATATTTCATAATTATTCATTATATATACTTTATTATCATTCGTGAATGGTTATCATGGAGAATGAATCTCATCGCGTCGTGGAGACGGTAGTCTGTACGCACGCACGAGCGATGATATCAATCCCAAAATTATTGAATTGAATTGGAGTGGATGATAAAATATATCAGAATCATTATGATGTTATAATAACTATGTATAGTTATTCTTTACACCTTTATACCCATCCATGTAAGGTGGTGTTGGAAAAACAGATTACACCACAGCGTGTAGACGATATTCTGTACGTACGCACACGCGGTGATTTCGTTTTCCGTAGGATGGATAGACGGTGAAATAGAGTTATTTAATATTTATAATAACATATCAGTATATTAGTGATACTAATGTTATTACTTCATAATTAAACAACTAAATATGAAGAAGTATAAGAAGAAATCATTTTGAATGAATCGGTAACGGACATTACCTATTCTTTGAAGCGCCTCTTCTTAACCTCCTCTTTGGGCACTAAATATGGTCTTTTAAGATGAAAAGACCCTCTAGGATGTTTCTAGGGAAGTGGAGAAGATTAATTTTCTGGGTTCATCCGTTCTTTAATGCTCAAAATGGTGTGAGGAAGAGAGGGAGGAGATTTCCTTTTATAAGAGAGGAGAGGGGAACCTTTGGAAATATAAGAAATATTAGTTTATATTAAATCACAACCCCACATAAAAACTTCCAAAATGTCTCATATCTGATGCTTAGATGAGATAGGGTTGTAATATATTCATCCAATAAAATTTAGACATGTTAGGAATCTATTTTAAACATTATCAACTTGATTTATCCTTATTATTCAATTTAATTTTATTTGTGGTAATAATATTCTAAATTTTAAATTATTATAAATAATTACATATGTGTTATGAATTTTCACTAATTTGACTCTTTATGACATTTTAGACCATATAAATTTAAATTTATAATTTTTAAATATTTTTGTGATTTTAAAACAATTTTATAATATGTTATTTTTATAAAATAAAAATAGTGTCAATTTTGACACTATTCATTTATTTGAATTTAAATAAAAAATATACAGAATATATGTTCTAACTAAAAGATTTAATAGATTAATAACATGTCATATTTATCTAAAAAATTAGTGGAGAACATTAAATAGTTCATATAATATTTATTTTAATATTTTTAATCCATTTATTTGATATTTCTCTTAATAAAATAATTTCAGCATCACTATTATGTCACCATTAATGATAATTATTCAATCCCTAAAAATTATAAATAAATTCATATGATCTATATAATTTAATTATATTTCATGAGACTATTTATATCTGATTTTTCATGAATTTTGTCACTAAACTAAAATTATTATACTTATAATATTTAAGAAAGTGACATGTTGTCACTTTCATTGGTTTTAATAACAATTAAATTCATTTCATGTAAAAAATCCCATTAGATGAATCTAATCCGACCCTTAGGTGATATGCGTCAAAGTTTAGTCATCCAATAGGATTTTGGAAGGGGTTAGTGTAATTTTATAATCTTATATTTACCCTTAATTACCTGATTTACCTTTAACTATAGTAAAAAAAATTTAACTTAGTTACTATTCATAATGCCCAAAAAATAAAAAGTAGCTTATTAATATAATTTGGACCCACTGATTCCAAATATGGAATCCATTTTTCCCTATTCAATACACAAATGTTTCAGAAGTTAAATTAACATTAATCCCGTTGTCGAAAGAAAACGGGTTTTTGTTTAAAACATTACAAAAGATTGAATTGATTTAACCTAGGAAATCAAGGTAAACTCAATGCTAATGACATAAATTATATTAAATTGTAAAAATATATTCTATTTAAACTTTAAAACCATTCAATATTATAAATTAACCATATAAATTATTATGATGAAAAAAGTTGTTTTTAATTAAAATATAGTGTGTTTTTACTATTCATTAAATATGAATGTTATCAGAAAAATATGAAAACATTATCCAATGTAAATTTTTATATCGTGATTCAAAAGAAGATGTTTATTTTGTAAAATTGAACTTATTAACATGTCATAAACTAGATTTAATGTGGGTGTGCTTTTAAAAGGCGGCATAATTGTATTTTTTGAAAAATACTTATTTTACCCGAATTTTTTTTATTCTCTTACCATGTTCTAGAAAATGTGTAAGATGAAATAATAATGGTATAAAATTCAAAATGTCGTTAATACTATTCATAACGGCTAGTTCGTAATAATATTATAACCATATATCATTGTTTAGTGAAACCTGATATTGCGTACAACACACGCTATTGAAGAAAGTCGCGATTGCATGAAATGCAAGCCAAGTCAGGGTTCCGTATTGTGAAAGAATCCTTCGTTGTTTCGTATAATAGAATCCCACCATATTTCATTTTTACATTAAATATATATATATATATATACACTCAATGTTGTGTAGAATTACTATTATAAAACGAACTTGAAATTGTGTGTAACACAATCTAAGAATAGTGTTGCGTATACTTCAAGCTAATACAGTGTGGAGTATAGCACAATATAATATTTTTTTAGCATAAAACACATGACATAAAATAAATTAAAAATAATACTTATCATAAAATATCGGGTTGTTTCATTCTACACAACTTAAAATGAATTTCTCCCTCGAAATTCGTCGGGGTTATACATGGGTTTCTACATGAAAGTTTCTTTAATTTCAACACACATCGTAAAATGAAATACAAAAACTTAACATTAAAAACTAAAGTATGAAACATAATGGCTACCCAAATTATCTAATCACTGGATTTCCATATAGGAGAACATAGGTGAAAATATGGATATGGAAGAAAAATCTAACCATCATGCTCTAATGGAGAGTGTTAGAGGTCATGGCTATAAAAAATACAACAATAACAAGGCCGCGGATTTGTGATGATCTAAGGTATCATCTAATTCATCGGATATAAGAGCACTAGGACAACATTTTTGGTTTTCAATATCATTTTCCTAATGTTGAAAATTTTAATTAGAAGAAATACTTACTTGATTTTGGTACAATCTCACTGTTGTTCGTGCTTTTAACAATTTTCACTTCATGTCTTAAAGAAATGAAGTTGAATTTGTTATTCGTTAAGTGTTAACAGTTCATGTGATAGAATGATGGGTCATTCCATCTGTTTGGAAAAAAAAGGTTATCAAACGTTATCAAATATACATAAGTCCATATATGGTGAGGTTAATCATATACGATTCCAAAAATTAATTTATACTTCATATATCACACCGCTTTATAAAATAAAACTAGTTTATACTAACCAGGGACATCCTATAGGCTAGTGTTAGGTGATAAAGGCCAGTCACACTTTGGTTGTGGGTTCGATTCCCACAGGCTTGTCCAACGCGATGAGTTGACGTCAGTCCTATAGGTTACCCTTTTTCTAAAACTATAATATCATAACATTTCAGAAATAATAATTTATATCCATAACCAATACTAAATGATGTCCATTCCAACCATTAGGCTTATCAAAAATTCTCTTATATGATTATTAGAAATTTCATCTATCGAGCATGTGAATTCCTTCATTTTCCCCCTATATATCATAAGATATATCTTTTTGGTCACATTCCAAACATGTGAATACCTTAATCATATATTCTTTTGAAACACGAATTACCATAGAACCTTAACGAAAACAAGAATTCTGTCAAAAGTTAACTCTTTCCACATACAAAAATCCCAAATAAAATCTATATACTCAAATCATGATATCACTTTGTCCTTTTATCAGCCATGAGCTCATGAATACTATCAAACATATTATTTTATCTTTATCCCTTCATTATGTGCATATCATCTTCATTCCAAAAATATCTGAATAACATTTCATGGTTACCAGTACCATTCAACATATACTTTCAAATACTTTAGAAAAAAATAGTGTAACAATCCTTAGATGATTCTTTATTCGATAGTACCATGCATTATTCTTGATAAACATACAATCATTCCACTAACTTCTTAAACCACTAGATGAGCTTCATAATTTCTTTCATCTCATATTTCATTTGTAGTTTCTTCATCATCATCCCCATAAATACTATCCATATGACCATGATGATTCTCTTTATGAGATTTTCCCTTAGGGAATTTGTTTGCATAATGCCCATACATTCCACATTTAAAACATCTAATCATTGTTGATGTCGTAGCAATACCATTTTCCTTGTCCATACTGTTAACTGAACCTTTTCCTTTGCACTTACTGGCTTTGTGTCCTTCTTTTCCACACCCAAAGCATCTTCCAGTTCCTTTGAAACAATCTCCCTGATGCCTCTTCCCACATGATTACATGAGGGAAATAGAACTTTCTTTACTCTATGATCATCATGAAACTCCATCATTCTTTTATTATCTAAGTCGGGAAACTTACCAATGTTGAGATTATTGTTCATATTATGAGATTTCTGATTAGGCATAATGGCGATGTTTGTACTTCCAAATCCCTTTTCATTTGGTTTCTCATGAAGAATATCATTCCATTGTCCATCATATCCTCCATTATCGTGAATCTTCCTGTTTCCAGCCATTTTATAAAACCCAAAAAGAATACTGTCAGAGGAAAAAATCATACTATGGAAAAAAAGATAATAAAGGGGGATTACCGTCAATATCTAGGTTAAATTCTAATATCATTACTATAGTTATAGGACTATAACCTATACATATACATATCCTTAGGGACATCCCTAGGCATACCTTAGAAATATCTCTCGGGA
Source organism: Viscum album (assembly GCA_963277665.1). Lineage (NCBI taxonomy): Eukaryota > Viridiplantae > Streptophyta > Magnoliopsida > Santalales > Viscaceae > Viscum > Viscum album. The sequence goes on along the minus strand of OY728123.1, from coordinate 1,036,579,202 downwards.
TCTCACTAATGTTTTCGCATCCTAGTTTCAAAAGTTAACTAAACCTTTGCTCTGATACCAACTGTAAAGACCCGATGCTTGACGTACATGGAAATTACATTACTTTTGTGGAATACTTAATAAATTTCAAAAACAGAGACCAAAGGACCATAATAGTACAGTGTCTTTGGAAACTTGGAACGTAATCTTCTAATCATGGTGAATGATCTTCAACATCTCCCATGATGATCTTCCCATTTTGGTTTACTTACCTAAAACCTTTCTTGAAATCATGGGGAAAATAAAACATATAAAGGGTGAGCTCAAATTCTCAGTAAGGGTAGGCATGGAGAAAATAAAACAAACCATATACATTTGAACTTAAAAACATGAACATAATGTTTAAACATCAAAATTTTGAGAAAAGACATAAATCATGGAAGTACATAAGGCATGTATCATAATGGAACATCAATCTTGATAAAATAGCATGGGAATAAATCATGTAATTGTGGAAACTATTCAACACTAGTTATGATTTCCATAGTATCCAAGGCATTGCTGCCAAGACTATCTTAGTGGACAAAGTCCCTTTCTGAATCGAGTTCACTCCTTATTCCAGTCCTATATCACTGAACCAGATTAACATACAATTCCAGCAATGTCTATCTCATGAGATATAAATCATTACCCAATGCATTAGAGGGATATATAGGTCCCACCCATCTCATATTGAAATCATTTTTACTTTTGCCACAAAATAAACTTAAAACATTCATCATAACCCAATGAATAAAATGGGTTTCATAAACATCATCCCATCATAACACAATCCATTCAAAAAAAATGGATTTCATTTAATCATAAGAAAATTCAAACCTTGTAAATCATAGATAAATTTTACTTGATACATACACATATGAAATAATTCCATCTTATATGGAAAATGGTGTTGATAAAACACTTGAAATGAATTCTAGAGGAAAATATCCTTTCTTCTTCAAAATCATTTTCTTTTCACAAAATTCCATGAAATTTGAAAAGAAAATTATTTTGTTGAAAATATTCATTAAATATTGTAGAGTAAGCTTCCTGAAAATACGTTTTATGAAACCGCAAAAATCTGTTCATTCCCTGTAAGTTAAAAAAACATTTTCCTCGTACTTTTGTCAGAAAAGTGAAAAAGTACCTTCTATGGTAAAAAAAATGATTCCTTACATACCATGTAGTAAAAGACAAAATTGTTAAAAATTAAATTAAACATAAATAAAAACACTTTTAGAAAACATGGGCTTTAATGATAACAATAACCCTAGCAAATACTTACGAATAAACAATCTCAGATAAGAAAGAGTTTGGAATGGTTATCCCTTACCTTATGTCTGATATGATTCATATGTATCTGAACCTCCTGTATAATATTTTCAATAATGTCATTGACTTTTTACAGAATCATATTCATTTTTATGATATCACATATGGTTCACTTATGACTTTATATTACCCGTTCATTTGAAAATTCCATGTTAAAGGGCGTTTTTGGTAAAATCATTTCATGTGTCGTCAGTGTTTTGAGTTGTAATTATTCATATGATTACATAGATCATGATTACTTAATTACAGAATATAAAACATGATTTATATATAATATATATTCATCATATACATATATATATATATGATAGATCGATAAATGGAATGAAATACACCGTTCATGGAGACAGTTGGCCGTACGTACACATGAATACTGTTTTCATTTCCTTATTGGATTGAATGCAATTAAGTAGATGACATAAATATATATATAAATAAATATAGTATCATTTCTATGTCATATTTTTCATAATTATTCATTATATATACTTTATAATCATTCATGAATGGTCAACATGGAAAATGATTCTCATCGCGTGCTGGAGACGGTACTCCGTACGTAAGCACGAGCGAAGATATCAATCCCAAAATTATTGAATTGAATTAGAGTTGATGATATAATATATCAGAATCAGTATGATGTTATAATAAATAGGTATTGTTATTCTTTACACCATTATACCCTTCCAAGTAAGGTGGTGTTGGAAAAACAGATTACACCACGACATGGAGACGATATTCCGTACGTACGCACGCGTGGTGATTTCATTTTCCGTAGGATGGATAGAAGGTGAAATAGAGTGGTTTCATATTTATAATAACATACCTGTATATGAGTGATACAGATGTTATTACTTCATAATGAAATAACTAATGATGAAGAAGTATAAGAAGAAATAATGTTGAAAGAATCGGTAACGGACATTGCCTCTTCTTTGAAGCGCCTATTCTTAACCTCCTCTTTGGGCACTAAATATGGTCTTTTAAGAAGACCAGAACCACTAGGATGTTTCTAGGGAAGTGCAGAAGATAAATTAGGAGGGTTTGGCCGTGCATGGTGGATCAAAATGGTGTGAGGAAGAGAGGGAGGAGATTCCCTTTTATATGGGAGGAGAGGGGTACCTTTGAAAATATAAGAAATATTACATTATATTAAATCCTAACCCCACATAAAAACTTCCAAAATGACTCATATCTGAATATTATATTAGATAGGGTTGTAAGATCATCAAACAATAAAATTTAGACTTGTTAGGAATCTATTTTAAACATTATCAACTTGATTTATCCATATTTATCAATTTAATTTTATTTGTGGTAATAATATTCTAAATTTTAAATTATTATAAATAATTACATATGTGTTGTGAATTTTCCATAATATGACACATTATGACATTTTCGGCCATATAAATTTAAATTTATAATTTTTAATTATTTCTGTGATTTTTAAACAATTTTATAATATATTATTTTTATAAAATAACAATAGTGTGAATTTTAACACTATTCATATATTTGAATTTAAATAAACAATATACAAAAGATATGTTCGAACTAAAAGATTTAATATATTCATAACATGTCATATATATCTAGAAAATTAGTGGAGAACTTTAAATAGTTCATATAGTATTTATTTTTATATTTTTTAAACCATTTATTTGATATTTCTCTTAATAAAATAATTTCAAAATCCCTATTATGTCACCTTTAATAATAATTATTTAATCCCTAAAAATTCTAAATAAATTCATATGATGTACGTAATTTAATTAACTTTCAGGATACTAATTATACTCGATGTTTCGTGATTTTTATCTCAAAACTAAAATTATTATACTTATAAGTTTTAAGAGAGTGACATGTTGTCACTTTCTTGGGTTTTAATAATAATTAAATTATATTCAAGGAACAAAGTCCATTAACTGAATCTAATATGACCCTTAGGTTATATGGGTCAACTTTTAGTCATCCAATAGGATATTGGTAGGTGTTAGGGTAATTTTATAATCTTATATTTATCCTTCATTACCCGATTTACCTTTAACTATAGTAAATAAAATTTACCGTAGTTACTATTCATAATGCCAAAAAATTAGTTTATTAACATAATTTGGAACCAATGATTCCAAATATGGAATAAATTTTTCCAAATTCCGCACAAATAAGTTTCAAAAATAAAATTTATATTAATCTAGTTGTCGAAAGAAAACAGGTTTTTTTATAAATCATTGTAAAAGATTGAATTGATTTAACCTTCGAATTCAAGGTAATATCGATGCTAATGAAATAAATTATATTAAATGGTAAGAATATATTCTATTTATACTTTAAAACCATTCAATATTATAATTTAACCATATAAATTATTATGATGAAAAATGTTGTTTTTAATTAAAATATAGCGTGTTTTTACTATTCATTTAAATATGAAAGTTATCAGAAAAATATCAAAACATTATCCAATGTAAATTTTTATATCCTGATTCAAAAGAAGAAGTTTATTTGGTAAAATTGAACTTATAAAAATCTCAAAAATTAGATTTAATGTGGGTGCGCCATTAAAAGGCGGCAAAACTACATTTTTTGAAAAATACTTATTTTACTCGAAAAATTTATTTTTTCCCGTACCATGTTCTAGAAAATGTGTTATATGAAATAATAATGTTATAAAATTCAAAATATAGTTATTAATATCCATAATGGCTAGTTCGTAATAATATTATAACCATATATCATTGTTTAGTGAAACCTGATATTGCGTACAACACACGCTATCGAGGAAAGTCATGATTGCGTGTAATGCAAGCCAGATCAGGGTTGCGTGTTGTGAAACTATCCTTCATTGTTTCGTGTAACAGAATCCAACCATATTTAATTTATACATTGAATATTTATATATATACACTCAATGTTGCGTAGAATGACAATTATAAAATGAACTTGAAATTATGTGTAACACAATCTAAGTATAGTGTTGTGATAGAGTTAATGTTTTTATTACTATTTATATTTTTTTAAATGATTTAATCCCTCCCAATTATTCAATGTGAGTTTATTTTCATCATTTATGTGTTTTTGGTGTATTTTGGGCTTAAATGTGATAATGGGGTAATTCTGTAAAATTGGTAGTTTTCTATAGCTTCTATTTTTCAGGAAAAAATTTTATAATATGGGTCCAATTGAAGTTAATCCTTTTTTTAGGATTACTATGCTTTTGGGCTTCAAGTGGTCCTTCTTGACCAAGTCCAAATTAGAAACCCAATGGTACAGAAAATTCAATCAAGTGGAGAAATCAGTTTGGCAGGCAGAATGGACCCCACTGCATTAAATATGGAATATCTCCTTCATCCATCCTTAGAATGAGGTGCTTCCAGCTGGTGTCAACATCGGACATCAAGAGGATGGTTCCAATTATATTTCATTAATTATTTAGCTCATTAATGCATCCTTTTGGTGCGTCCATGTGGAGTGGGTTAAAGAGTGTTTGGCGGCCAACAATGTAATTTTCATTGATTCGGCCATATCTTTCTTTCACCTGTCGAATGAATCTCAAATTTTGAGGGTTGATAGCCACCTTAATTTTAAACATTATATAAGAAGGGACCTCTGAGTGTTTCGGACGGCTGGTGGGCTGAAACAGAGGAAAACTTCTGGAGGATAGATTCTGGAGGATCAAATTTCTGTTCATTCTTTTCTGTGATTTAGACTTCTTAGTCTTGTAATGTGTTATTCTTTACCCTTAGTCACAATTACCCATACCATGGTGGGGTAAACTTATGTGTTATTGGGGAAGGGGAGGTTTTCTATTTTGTAACCCTTGATTTGAAGCACTATATGGTTTAAAATCCTTTCTCTCTTCTGCGAAATTGATTTCAATTTCTTATAACGGTTTTTATTATCATGTACGATTGTATTTTGATTTTAGATTCTTTTATTGCTATTGCTTTGGTAAATGATCAATTTCTCCCTCCACTAGGTTTTGGTCTATACACAATGGAATAGATCACGGCTTAGTGGTTAAGTGCATGGCGATTGTTGGTATGTGTGAGAGAGGTAGTTCATATTCTTGATTGTTTGGGATAAACAAAGCCTGATTGGGAATTGCCTAAGTTAATTGGGTGTATTATCTACAAACCTATCACATATTGGAAGGAGAGTAGACCAAGATAATATTTTGTTGAGGTTTATTCTTACTATTTCTATTTTACCAAAAGAGTGAGATGAATTGATTAAGGAATATCACTTTTATCGATTTAGCATAAGAGAATTAGATAAATCGAAACTATGATAGAATTACAAATGGAAAAACAACCCTGACCTAATCACCCTTCTTATATAATAGTTTCAATCACTTGATTTGATAAGTTGTTCTCGATATTTTTTTCCTAAATTTCCTTCCTTTTTTTAGTTTCTTTCTTTCCTTTTCAAAAATCAATCAAATTCAGAAAAACAACCACACTTCATGATATTATTTTAAGGTGATAGCTTAATTGTTGTGCACTCCTCTTTGGAGACAACTTAGTATAACCACTCTACTTCATTTTAACTTAAGTAATATTTGTTTTTTCCACACCCCACAACAGGCACGTGTCAAAACTTGGCGTCGTTGCTGGGGAGGTAGTGACAACATTTTTTTCTTTTATTTCCTTTATCTTTTCATATTTTCTCGTCAAAATTGCATGACTAGAACCTCAAAAATTGAACCATTACCCATAGATCATGAAATTGAAAGAACCTTATTGAATAGAATTAGAAACATTAATTTGGAATCTGAATTTTAGGATGTTCCCCTTGCAGACTCAAGTGAAACATCAAGTGTTCACTCTAAGCCTGTCAACATGGCTGAAAATAAAAACCAAACACATAAAGACCCCTGTGCACCAGAATTCCTTAATCAAAACAATCCACATGCCATGCCAGTGTTACAAAATGATTTTGAAATGAAGCCTAACATGATTCCTTTTCTTCTAATGTTTCATGGATTGGCAGGTGAAGATCCAAACAAACACATTAAAGATTTCACACATGTTTTCTCAACTTTCAGACCCCATGGAATTACCGAGGAGCAAGTTAAGTCGAAGGCATTCCCATTTTCATTGGATGGAGCTGCTAAAGAATGGTTGTATGGCCTAAAACCAGGATATGTACATGACTGGAATGACCTAGTAAGACGTTTCATGAAAAGATTCTTCCCCACCTCTAGAAGCACAGCCATCCGGAAGGAAATCTACGCCATACAACAATCATATGGAGAAACCCTTTACGAGTTCTGGGAGAGATTTAAGAAGCTATATGCCAGATGTCCACATCATGCCATTGAGGAACACCACATTATTGTCTTCTTCTATCAAGTACTAATGGACAATGATAGAAACCTTATTGATGCATCATCTGTAGGTGCACTAATTGACAAGTCACCAGAAGAAGCCAAGGGCCTGATTGAGCAGACTTCCCAAACTCCCTGCAATTTCGAACAAGATGAATTGGAACAAGTGGTATTCATGAGGTACACACTTCACATCCATCATCCTTATTAGAAACGAAGATTGAAGAGATTACTAGTTTGGTGAGATAGATGGCCTTGAAGCAAGTTAGTGACCAACAAGCGCCAGCTAAGGTATGTGGTTTATTATGATCACCTGATCATTTTACTGACCAATTTTCTGAAATACAGGGAATGGAAATATGTGCAGTAGCATTTCATCCAAGGAAGTTCCAAAAAAATCAAGGATGTAAAGATCCTAACCAAGTCCAATATGGGTTTGGAAATCAGCAGAATCAAGGTAGACCCTCGTACCAAAACCAGTTTCAAAACCAACCTCCATTCTAGAATCAATTCCAGAATCTACCAACATTTCAAAAAAAACCATCTTATAAGCAGCCTTCTTACAAAAAAACAACCAATCTCCAAAGACCCTATTAGCAACCATCCACTTGTGCCTATCCTCCAATTCAAAAAAAACAAAAATATGATTTTGAAGGACTGAAAGACACTGTGAAGGATTTTCCAACATGTTTGAATGTCTCATGGACTTTTGGACCATAAATCATGGTTAAATCCCTTCCCAAAAAATCCCAAACCCAAAAGAGAATGTTAGTAATATTACTACAATAAGTGGAAAAGAACACCAACCACCATCCTCCATTGAACATGAGATAAGAAAAACTGATCTGGGTGAGAATGAAGATAGAAATGATTATAATTCTATGAAAATTCATTGGGAAGAAGATAAGAAAGAAGAGGGGGAGAAGGATTGACCAAGGAAGAAGAAACAAGAAACACCATTTCAAAGGCAAGAAAGGGATAAGAATGATATACCCCCACAATTTCCATCATAGATGATTGAATCAAAGAGGTTACAAGAAGAAGCACTTCAAAAATAAATTCTGGACACCTTCCAGAAAGTGGAAATCAACATACCTCTGCCTAAAGCACTCAAACAAATTCCAAATAATGCTAAATTTTTTAAGGATCATTGCACTAAGAAAAGGAGGCTTCACGGGAATTATAGGATCAATTTGGGAAGAAGCATCTCAGCCCTTATCACACCACAATTTCCAACCAAATGGCATGATCCACAGACGTTATCTATTCCATGCACCATTGGTTCATTAAATTTCTCTAATTCATTGTGCGATTTAGGTGCATCAATTAACGTATTGCCTCAATTGGTATATACTTATTTATAGATGGGAGACTTGAAGCCCACAAGATTGGTTGTTCATCTTGCAAATAGATCCACAGTTTTCCCAGCAGGAGTTCTAGAGGATGTCTTGGTAAATTTCAAAGATCTTTTATTCCCTACTGACTTTTATGTGTTGAATATGGAAGATGATAGGATCCCATCAAACTCACCCATCATATTGTGGAGACCATTCTTAAATATGGCCAAAACCATCATCAATGTCCATGAAGGGACACTTACCATGGAGTTTGGAGATTGCACTGTCCACTTCAATATTTTTGAATCCATGAGGCACCCATCAGATGATCATTCACTCTTCAAACTCTCCGATGAAGATAAAATAGCACCAATTAAAGAATCAGGTATGTTTCATGAATTTTTATCATTAGGAGATAATTTTTCCATTAATGATATCACTGAACATATGGATTCCCAAACATTTGGAGATTCTGATTTCCTGTTTGAAGAAGAGGTAAAATCTGATTTCTTTGATAATTTGTTAAATGATGATGAAGATGATATGATTTCTTTTGTGTAGGATGTAAAATCATTGGAAGTGGAGTACCTCAATTTAGTTTCATCTCTTTAGCATCCTCCTGATCTAGATTTAAAACCACTCCCCACTGATCTAAAATATGTTTACCTTATGGAGGGAGAGAAATTACCAGTAATAATTGCTAATAATCTATCTAAAAACCATGAAAAACCATTGAATAAGATTTTGAGAGAGATTGTCCAAGAAATAGGGTGGATCTTAGGTGATATTCCAGGAATAAACCCAAAAATTTTCTCACATCGAATTTTTCTTGAGGGAGATTCAACACCTATCAGACAACCCCAAAGGAGGCTGAACCCTACCCTGATGGAGGTTCTGAAAAAAAGAGATTGAGATGATATTAGAATCTGGGATCATCTCTCCCATATCAGTTTCATAATGGCTTAGCCCCATCCATGTAGTCCCAAAGAAAAATGGCCTAACCATTGTGAGGAATGAAAAGAATGAATTAATCCCTATGAGAATTCAGAAGAGGTGGAGAGTATGCATGGATTTTAGGAAGTTGAATCAGGTCACTCGAAAAGATCATTTCCCTATCCCTTTCATTAACCAGATGCTAGAGAGGTAGTTATGTAGAACTCATTATTGCTTTTTGGAGGGATTTTCAGGTTATTTTCAGGTACCCATTACTCTCGAGGATCAAGAGGAGACAACCTTACTTGTCCTTTCGGTACTTTTTCATACAAAAGGATTCCATTTGGATTGAATAATGCCCCAGGTAAATTTCAGATGTGTATGGTAAATATATTTTCTGATCACATTGAATATTTCTTGGAGGTTTTCATGGATGATTTCACAGTTTTTGGAAATTCTATTGACCATTGTTTGAAAATTATGGAAAAAGTATTGAAAACTTGTGTTGAGAAAAACCTTGTTTTGAATTTTGAAAAGTTTCATTTTATTGTTGAGAGAGGAATTGTGCTTGGGAATGTCATTTCTCAGAAAGGAATTTAATTTGATAAATCAAAAATTGAAGTGATAAATTCGTTTCCTTACCCAACATGTGTGAAACATGTTAAATCATTTTTTGGACATGCATGATTCTACATGAGGTTTTTCAAAGATTTCAGTAAGATTTCTCTCCCTCTCTCTACATTACTTTTGAAAGATGCTGATTTCCATTTCAATGGTTCATGTAGGGAATCCTTTGATGAGTTGAAAATGAGATTGATTACACCACCAATAATGCAACCACCCAATTGGGAAGAACCATTCGATCTACTTTGTGATGCTTCAAACCAAGATGTTGGATTAGTACTTTCTCAGAGAATTGAGGGAAAACCACAAGTCATTGTATATTCCTCAAAAACCTTATATGCAACCCAATTCAACTACACAACAATAGGAAAAGAGTTTTTAGCTGTTTTTTTCTTTAGAAATATTTAGATCATATCTGATTGTGACTAGAGTCATTGTGTTTTCTGATCATGCAGCTCTTAGGTACATGATTATGAAGGATGAAGCAAAACCAAGGCTTGTGAGATAGATGCTATTACAACATGATATTAACATAGAAATCAAATATAAAAATGGACCGGAGAACCAAGTGGCTGATCACTTATGTAGACTGCCTAACACTGCTGAAGTTGAAATTCCAGACACTGAACCACTAAATGCTGACCTTCCACGAGAGAAGTTGTACTTGATTGAAGGAGAAGTACCTTTGTATGCTGACATGGTCAATTATCTGGTAACATCTCTGGTCCCATCTCATTTAAATTGTCACCAATTTCACAAATTAAAATCTGAATCTAAATATTACATCTGGGATGATCTTTTTCATTGGAATATTTACAATGACCAAATGAGCAGAAGATGTTTGCCTAAAAATGAAATCGAATCTGTCTTTCTGTTTTTTCACACATTAGCTAGTGGAGGCCACTTTGGACCTCAAAGGAAATAGACAAAGGTTTTAGAATCTGGACATTATTGGCCAACACTTTTCAAAGATTCTCAAGAATTTTTCAAACGGTGTAAAAAATGTCAATTTAAAAGAAATATTTCAAAGAGACAAGAAATACCCCAAAATCCACATAATTTTTGTGAAATATTTGAATTTTGGTGGATATACTTCATAGGCCCTTTCCCAATGTCATTTGGAAATTATTATATTCTGCTTGCTGTTGATTATGTATACAAATGGTTGGAAGCAAAAGCCACCAGAACTAACGATGCTAATGTTGCTTGTGATTTTGTCAGGGCTGACATATTTTGTAGGTTTGGAGTTCCCATAACCATCATTAGTGATTAATGGACTCACTTTTGTAACAGGATAATGGTGGATTTGTTGAAAAAGTATGGGGTGCATCATAAAACATCAACTACCTATCATCCATGGACTAATGGGCAATATGAAGTGTCAAATAGGGAAATCAAATGAATTCTGGAAAAGACTGTTAATCCAAATAGGAAGTATTGGAGCCAAAGGTTAGAAGACACGTTATGGGATTATAGGACAGCCTACAAAACCCCAATTGGAATTAGTCCATATAGGTCGATTTGTGGGAAAAGTTATCACCTACCTGTTGAATTGGAACACAAGGCATACTGGGCTGTGAGGAAGTTGAATCTGGATGGTGAAAGTGCTAGGAAAGAGAGAAGATTTCATTTACAGGAGTTGGAAGAAATTCAAAATGATGCATTTGAAAATTCCAGGATTTTCAAAGAGAGAACAAGAGTGGCTAATGACAAACTGATCCAACCGAAGGTCTTTCATCCAAGAGACACTGTGTTGTTATTCAAGACTCAAGTTGTTGCCATGTAAACTTCGTTCCATGTGGGAAGGTACATTTATAGTTACTCATGTATATCCTTTATTGCTGTGCATATTGTGGATGATGGAGCGAAGGATCCATTCAATGTTAATGGGCACATATTGAAGAAATTCCTTGGGACCATGCCATTAGAGCCAATGGAGGATATCACACTCCTCTAACCTGTTTATCAATAAACACCATCAAGTCGTACCTCTCCATTATTTTTAAATGATTTTTGTGATTCAATTTATAATATTATAACATCTTAAATACATTTGAATGAATTATGGACACCACATCATTTAAGTGTGGGGGAGGTAACCTTTGCAGTGTAGGAATTTTATGTATTGTTTTTTTCCTATTTGTTTTAAAAAAATGTGTGTGTTTAAAAATTTTGTGTGTTTTTTTTTCAATTTTTGTGTGTTTTTGAAACTTTTGAGCTGTAATTATTATCATTGATATTTTTGAAACCCATCTCCATGAGTGAAATAATTTATTCCTTAAAACTAAGCTTAAATGAATTCTAAAAATGACATTTTTTCAAGTTCAATTCTTTGGGAATTTCATGAAAAATACTCTATTTTTTGAATCCCATGCCACATATCACTATATTTATATTTGAAATCACATTCCCGTGAGGCTTTTGAACCTATAAATTTCATATTCTTTACATTCACCTCACTTCTTGATAGAACCAAATCATGCTTGATTTAACCAGAATTTTATTTATTCCTGTCAAAACATGAGGGTTTGAGGTACTTGTGTTTTAAATGATTGAGGCATTTATTTGGTTTGAAAGCCCCCTTTTCAAGATTATATCTTTCATAATGGCCTACCTTGAACATTTAATCCTTGTATCTCATAAAATCCATGAATATCCTGTTAGGTTAGCCACATTACAAGCCAATATTCCCTATCCAACCTAATCTTGAAGTGAAATTTCATGATCTATTTGAAAATAAGTGTGGGGAAAAGATGTGTTGTATTGTACTACCTTTTTTTGGGGATACTTTGGGTAAACAAAATGTTGAAGAGATGTTATTTCTGCAAAAAAAATCATTCAACAGAAAGATGTGCCTTTTCTGGAGCATTCATGATGGGAGAAGTTGTGCCTTTCCGGAGCTTCTAATGTAAAAATGAAGTTGTGACTTTTCTAGAGCTTTCAAGAAATATTATATTTGAGAATATTGAAATGTTTTATGCTGAAATGATTAACTATGAAAACATTACTTGACATTCCATTGATATGTACTTTATTTTCTACTAAGGGGAGTCAAGAGAAGACCATACTTTTTTGAAAATTAAAGTAATGCAATTTTGCTTCAAAAAGAGCCAAGCCCTCCTAATTGAGCCTCAGAATTTTCACATAAAAAACCTACCAACCTAAAGCCATTGAAAAACCTTAACAATTCCTCATGATAAACATATGTTTTGACTCAGATCCGGTGGATATGTAGGAATATTTCAAGCCTATGGTTACCTTGTATGAGTTTGGATGAGAAAGACATTGCTAAAAAATTGAAATTTGTGTAATGAGAGAGAATGAAAGTTAGGTAAGTGTTTTGTGTGAATGGGAGGATAAATGAAGAGTAAATTTATTTAATGATCCTAAATCATGAACATGAAATAATAGAGTTTGAGGAGGCATGATATATTTTGTTTCTTGTTTTCAAATTGGCGGATCTCATGGATATGAGTTTTGAATTTACTTCGATTTTATTTTGATTCTGACTTGTCCAGGATTCCAAGTGATAAGTGTGGGGGAATTGATAGAGTTAATATTTTCAATATTATTTATATGTTTTTTAATAATTTAATCCCTCCAAATTATTCAATGTGAGTGTATTTACATCATTTATGTGTTTTTGGTGTATTTTGGGCTTAAATATGAAAATGGGGTAATTCTGTAAAATTGGCAGTTTTATGTAGCTTGAGTTTTTCGGGTCTAACATTTATAATATGGTTCCAATTGAAGTTAATCCTTATTTGTAGGATTACTATTCTTGTGGGCTTAAAATTCTCCCTCTGGACCAAGACCCAATTCGAAATCCAATGGTACAGAAAATTCAATCAAGTGGAGAAATTAGTTTGGCAGGAAGAATGGACCCCACTACATTAAATATGGAATATGTCCTTCAGAAGACCTTATAATGAGGTGATTTTAGCTGGTGTGGACAGAGGAATTCAAAAGGAAGGTTCACAGTATTTTTAATAAATTATTGATCTCATTAATGCATCCTTTTGGCGCGTCCAAGTGGAGTGGGTGAAACAGTGTTTAGCGGCCAAAAAAGTAATTGTCATTGATTCGACCATATCATTCTTTTCACATATCCAATGACTCTCCGATTTTTAGGGTAGATAGAATACTTCATTTTAAACATTCTATAAGAAGGGACTACTGATATTTTCAACCTTCTGGTGGGAAGAACAGAGGATAACATCTGGAGGACAGATTCTGGAGGATCAAATTTCTGTTCTTTTTTTCTTTGTTTTACACATCTTAGTCTTGTAATGTATTTTTCTTTCCCCTTAGTCACAATTACTCATACCATGGTGGGGTAGAATTCTTTGTGATTGGGGAAGGAGAGGTTTTCCATTTTGTAACCCTTGAGTTCATGCATTATATTTTTATAAATCCTTTCTCTCTTCTGCGAAATCAATTTCAATTTCTTATAACAGTTTTTATTATCATGTACGATTGTATTTTGATTTTAGATTAGTTTATTTCTATTGATTTGGTAAATGATCAATTTATCCCTACACTAGGTTCTGGTCTATACACGTTGGAATAGATCAGGGTTTAGTGGTTAAGTGCTTGGCAATAGTCGGTACGTGTGAGATGGGTAGTTCATATTCTTGATTGTTTGGGATAAACAAAGCCCGATTGGGAATTGCCTAAGATAATTGGGGGTATTAGCTACAACTCTATCAAATATTGGAAGGAGAGTAGACCCAGATAAGATTTTGTTGAGGTTTATTCTTACTATTTCTATTTCAACAAAGGAGTGAGATGAATTGATTGAGGAATCTCACTTTTATCGATTTAGCAAAATAGAATTGGATAAATCGAAACTATGATAGAATTACAAAAGGTGAAACGACCCTGACCTAATCACCCTTCTTATATAATAGTTTCAATCACATGATTTGTTATGTTGTTCTCAATATTTTTTTCTTAAATTTCCTTCCTTTTTTTAGTTTCTTTCTTTCCATTTCAAAAATCAATCAAATTCAGAAAAACAACCACACTTCTTGATCTTATTTTAAGGTGACAGCTTAAATGTTGTGCACTCCTCTCTGGATAAAACCTAGGATAACCACTCTAATTCATTTTAACTTAGGTAATATTTGTTTTTGCCACACCCCACGATAGGCACGTGTCTTGTTTCATATACATCATGCTGATACAGCATGGCATATAGCACAAGATAATCCTGTTGTAGCATAAAACACATGACATCAAATAAATTAAAAGGAATACTTATCATAAAATATCAGGTTGTTACAGCCTCTAGGTCTGATTCCCACTCCATGAGATCCCTCTCTTCATCATCATCTATAGAGAGAAACTCATTAACATTTTCCTGGCCTCACACCTTCTCATCATGGAGAAAAATCATTTGACATCTTGGATACACCGCTTGATCCTGGGCATCCATGTAACATCCCGAGATTTTATGAAAAATATTCTTTTTAATTTTATTAATGTCTTGTGTTGTACGCTAGACCAAAAGGAGCTTGCACAACACACATATTTGACTTGCCTTTCATTACACGCAATCACAACCTTCCTCGATAGCGTGTGTAGTACGCAATACTGAGTTTCACGAAACAACGATATGCTATTAAAATATTATTAACTAGCCGTTATGAATAGTAATAACCACTTTTTTTAAATTTTAGAAATTTTAGCTCTCAAAATGGACTTCATTTTTAGATTCGGAGTATCGAATTTAGCCTAAGGTGAAATTTTGGTACTTTTCGGATAACTTTCATATTCTGATGAATAGTGAAAATTACTAAATTATAATTAAAAACAATTTTTTTAATCGAAATAATTAATAGTGATAAACTATTAATTTGAGTGGTTTTAAAGTATATTTATAATATATTTTTACAATTTAATAAAATGTTGGTCATTGTATGTAATTTAACATTTACACCAGACATAAACAAGTGTTAATCTTTTGATAGTTATTATCTCTTAAAAACAAGCTATTTGTTGTGACAGCGGAAATTAATTATAAAATTAATTAATGCAACTTATATGTTGGGAATTTTGTAAAATAGAAATCATTTTTGAATTCGGGATATCAATTATAGCCTAGGGTGAAATTTTAGTACTTTTCTGAATACTTTCAATTTTTGATGAATAGTGAAACCACTAAGTGGTAGGTTAAAAACTGAATTTTGCATAAAACTTAATTTTACCGCTTCTGTGAATGGAATTTCGAAAATCCGACAGACACGGTTAATATCAAGTACTAAAATGTGGTTCAATGAGATGAAAATATTTTTTGGTGAATAGTAACTTTTTACTTTTTTTTAACACGGTTAATAGTAAATAGGGTAACTAAGGGTAAATATGATATTACTATTACCCTAACACATGTTTTAATTCTATTGGATAAGTGTAATTCGACCAAAAACAACCTTCTGAGTATAATATGACCATTTAGGTCCACTTGGATTAGATTATGACATTTAATATTATTTTATTTAATGAATAGTTAAAATAGTTAAAATAAATGTTTAATAACTAAAACATTTTTCATATGGGGTTATACATAAGATAAATTCGACTATAAATATTCATTAGAAAGTTAAAAAGATTTCCTACATAATGATAGTTTATTTATAATTTTTAGACTTTAAATAAATTAATTTATTTTTGACACAACGATGATGCAGTAATTACCCTTTTAAGGAAATACTAACATAATTGATGTTATAAATGCTCAAATGAATGCAATTTGAGACATTTTATGAATTCCACTAATTTTATAGGTTACTATGATATATTAGTGTTGATTTAATAAACTTGTTTAGAACATATAATTCTGTTATGACTTTCACAAAAATCATATATCAAATAGTGTCAAAATTGACACAAAATATTTTTTAAATCAAATATTATATTATTAATTATTATTTTATTCCTAAAAATCTAAGGTTCGGTCAAATGACTTATATAAGGATATATGTATTAATAATAAACAATTTGGGGTTCGTTTGGCATGTTATAGTAAGTGTATTAACCATGTAGTGAAAGAAAACAAAAAGACACGGTAAAAGTTAAATTATTTAACTTAGAGTTAAATCTAATTGATAAGGTTAAAATAATTCTCTAAACTTGTCTAAATCCTATTGGTTGATAGGATTTCGACCCATCCCCACTTTAGCTTCCAAATAAGACCCTTTATAACCATTATAAACCAATTTTGACATTAATATAAAATAATATTTTGAGGTATTCCTAAGGTGCCCCTCTCCTCCCTTATAAAAGGACACCTCCTCCCCCTCCTCCTCACACCAATTTGAGCACTCAAGCTCGGCCAACCCCTGCCAAAATATCTTCCCTAGAAACATCCTAGAGGTTCTGGTCTTCCTCAAAGACCAATTTTAGTTCCCTAAGAGGAGGTCTCAACAAGGCGCTTCAAAGAAGAGGTAATTACCGTTACCATTTCTTTCATCTTTATTTCTTCTTCCACTTCGTCTTATTAGGGTGTTTCATTATGAAGTAATAACATCAGTATCACTCATATACTGATATGTTATTTTAAGTATGAAACAACCCTATTTCACCATCTATCCATCCTACGGAAAAATAAATCACCGCGCGTGCGTACGTACGGAATACCGTCTCCACGCCGTGGTGTAATCTATTTTCCACCACCACCTTACATGGATGGGTATAATGGTGTAAAGAATAACTATACATACTTATTACAACATCATATTGATTCTGATATATTGTATAATCCACTCCAATTCAATTCAATATTTATGGAAATGATATCATCGCTCGTGCGTACGTACGGAATTCCATCTCCACGACGTGATGAGATTCATTCTCCATGTTAACCATTTAAGAATGATTATAAAGTATATATAAGAAATAATAATGAAATATATGACATTATAAAGATACTGGATTTATGTATATATATATATATATATGTATGTCATCTACTTACTTCCATTCAAGACAATAAGGAAAGGAAAACAGCGTTCATGCGTACGTACGGACTACCGTCTCCATGAACGGTGTTTTTCATTTCATTTATCTATCTATTATATATATATATATATATACTGAATATATATGATATATAAATCATATTTTATATTCTGGAAGTAAGTAAATCATGATATAAGTAATAATAATGTCAAGAACAACAAGTCAAAACACCTACGATAAATGAAACGATTTTCCCAAAACGCTTCTTTAACATGGAATTTACAAAAGAACGGGTAATATAATGTCATAAGTGAACCATATATGATATCATAAAAATGAATATGATTCTCTAATAAGTCAATGACATTATTTAAATCATTATACAGGAGGTTCAGACACATACGAAGCAAATCAGACCTAAGGTAAGGGGAATATCACAATCTCATTTTTATCCGAGATTGTTTATACTTTAGTATTTACTGGGGTGTATTTTATCATCCACATCCATGTTTCCTCAATATGTAATATTATTTCCATCCACCTACAATTTTTTAAATCCAGTTTTACCCTTTGGGGAGTTTTTATTAAAGGATATGAAAGGATTCTTTTGTCGTTTTTCGTACGAGGTACTTTTTGACTTTTCCGACAAAAGTACGAGAAGAATGTTTTTTTAACTTATACGGCATGAATGGATTTTTAAAACATTATTTCCAAGAATATTCCTTTACATGTTTTCATGTTTATTTTTAATCAACTTCTTTTAGTTTAAAATTGTATGACATGTTAAGAAAGGAAAAATGTTTTTGAAGTAGAAAGGATATTTTCCTCAAGAATGGAGTTCAAGTGTTTTATCAAAATTATTTTCCGTATAAGATAATAAAGGGTTCTATTTTTATCCCTATTATTAAATGGATTTGATTATTTTTTGATGGAAATATTTTTATGAATTCCATTATCTTATATGAATTGTTTTATGATGTCATGTTGTTTATGAATCCCATTTTTATTACATGGGTTACGCTATGATGTATGGTTTACGATTATGTGGCACACATAAGAAAGGATTCATTATAAGATGGGTGGGACCTATATCTCCCTCCAATGCATTGGGTAAAGATTTTATATCTCATGAGATAGACATGGCTGGAATGGTAGGTTATATCGGTTCAGTGAAACAGGACTGAAACGATGGTTACTCGATTCAGAAAGGGACTTTGTCCACTAAGATAGTCTTGGCAATGAGTCTTGACTAACAATAAATGATTCTCTATGATTATGTGTGAATGCCACAGAGTTTCATGTTTTAAGTTATGATTATTGTGATTTCATTTCACTACTATGATTTATCCCATGTTATGAAATTATGCTCTCTTTTGCAGGTTAAGATTTCCAAATGTTATGTTCTTATGAATATGATGTGATTGATTTTTCTTTTGTTTACCCTTACTGATCATTTGAGCTCACCATTTTATGTTTTCTTTTCCCCAGGATATAAAGAAAGGTTCAAGGTAAAAAAAGGGAAGATCTTTATGGGAGATATTGAAGATCTTTCACCACGATTAGAAGATTACGTTCCGAGTATCCCAAGACACTAAACTATTACGATCCTTGTGTGTGTGTTTTTTTTATGTACTAAGTATTCCTCAAAAGTAATGTAATGTCCATGTACGTCAGGCTTCAGGTCTCTACAGTTGGTATCATAGGAAAGGTTTAGTCAACCGTTGGAAACTAGGATGCGAAAACGTTAGTAAGATCCCTAGAGATATTTCTATGGTATGTCTAGGGATGTCCCTATGGATAAGTATACGTATAGGATATAATCCTAGAACTACGATAAAGATCTTATAATTTAACCTAAGATGTTAGATATTAAGGGTACTCCCCCTTTACTAAGTTGTTTTCCCTAGCATTATTTTTCCTCTCACAGTATTCTTTTTGGGTTTTAGAAAATGGCTGGAAACAAGATGATTCACAATAATGGAGGATATGATGGACAATGGAATGATATTCTTCATGAGAAACCAAATGAAATGGGATTTGGAAGTCCAAACATCATTATTATTCCGAATCAGCAATCTCATAATATGATCAATAAAGTAAAATTTGGTAAGTTTCCTGACTCGACTAATAAAAGAAAGATGGAGTTTCATGATGATCATAGAGGAAAGAATGTTCAATTTCCCCTATGTAAATCATGTGGGAAGAGGCATCAAGGAGAATGTTTCAAGGGAACTGGAAGATGCTTTGGGTGTGGAAAAGAAGGACACAAAGCAAGTAAGTGCAAAGGAAAAGGGTCAGTTAACACCATGGATGTGGATAATGGTATTGCTACAACATCAAAAATGGTTAAGTGTTTTAAATGTGGAATGTATGGGCATTATGCAAACAAATGCCCTAAGGGAAAGACTCATGAAGAGAATCAGTATGGTCATATGGGTATTATTTATGTGGATGATGATGAAGAGACTACAAATGATATGTGAGATGAAAGAATTGTTGAAGCTCGGTCAATGGTTTAAGAATGTAGTGGCATGATTACATGTTTATCATGTGTAATTTTGTATAAATAATCTCATGCTACTATGGAATAAAGAGACATCTATGGATTGTTACACTGTTGTCTTTCCTTGAGTTTTGAAAGTGTATGATTAATGTTACCATTATCCATGAAAGGTTATTCATATATTTTTGGAATGTAGATGATATGCGCATAATGAAGGGATAAGGAGAAAATGAAATGTTTAACAGTATTCATGACCTCATGATTGATATAAGGACTAAGTGATATCATGGTTTGAGTATATAGAATTTTGAGGATTTTGGTATGTGGAAAGTGTTAACTTTAAACTGCATTCATGTTTTCACTAAGGTATTCAAGAGAATAACTGATTAAGGACTTTGAATGTTTGGAATGTGACGAAAAAAACATATCTTATGATATATGGGGATCAACAATGGTATTAAATCTATGGTAATCGTTTTCACTATGTTATGAGAGTGGATTGCAGTATTATGGATAAGCCTAAAGATTGAAATGAATTATGTTAGACATAAGTTAGTATTGTTTAAGGATAGAAGTTTTTTTTTGATATTATTGATGGGATGTTATAGTAATGTAGTTTTAGAAAAAGGACATCCTGCAGGACGGGCGACAGCCCATCGCTTCGGACAAGGCTGTGGGAATCGAACCCACAACCGAAGTGCGACTGGCCTTTATCGCCTACCACTGGCCTACAAGAAGTCCCTGTTTAGTAGAAACTAGTTTTATTATATTAAGCAGTATGATATATGAAGTAGAAGTCCATTTTAGGAACCATATGTCATTAATCTCACTATAGATCGACTTATGTATATAATTTTTGCTTGAGACAGATGGAATGACCCGTCATTCTATCACATGATCTGCTAACACTTCATGAATAAAAAATTCAACTTCATTTTTTTACGAGATGAAGTGGAAATTGTTCAAGGAATGAACAACAGTGAGATTGTCCCAAAATAAAGAAAGTATTTATTCTAATTCAAATTTTCAACTTTAGGGAAATGATTTTGAAAAACAAAAATGTTGTCCTAGTGATCTTATAACTGATGAATCGGATGGTACCTTAGATCGTCACAAATGTATGGATTTGTGATTGTTGGATTTTCCATAGCCATGTTCTCTACCAATCTCCATCAGAACATGATGGTTATATTTTTCTTCCATATCCATATTTTCACCTATGTGGAAACCCAGTGATTAGTTTATTTGGGTAACCATTAAATTTCATACTTTTGTTTTAAAATATTGGTTTTGGTATTCTTTTTTACGATGTGGGTTTCTATTAAAGAAACTTTCGAATAATAAACCATTTATAACCCCGACGAATTTCGAGGGCGAAATTCATTTTAAGGGGGGTAGAATGTAACAGCCCGAGATTTTATGAAAAATATTCTTTTTAATTTTATTAATGTCTTGTGTTTTACGCTACACCAAAAGGAGCTTGCACAACACGCATCTTTGACTTGCCTTGCATTACACGCAATCACAACCTTCCTCGATAGCGTGTGTAGTACGAAATACTGAGTTTCACGAAACAACGATATGCTATTAAAATATTATTAACTAGCCGTTATGAATAGTAATAACCACTTTTTTAAATTTTAGAAATTCTATCTCTCAAAATGGACTTCATTTTTGTATTCGGAGTATCGAATTTATCCTAAGGTGAAATTTTGGTACTTTTCAGATAACTTTCATATTCTGATGAATAGTGAAAAATTACTAAATTATAATTAAAAACAACTTTTTTAATCAAAATAATTAATAGTGATAAACTATTAATTTAAGTGGATTTAAAGTATATTTAGAATATATTTTTACAATTTAATACAATGTTGGTCATTGTATGTAATTTCACATTTACACCAGACATAAACAAGTGTTAATCTTTTGATAGTTATTGTCTCTTAAAAACACGCTATTTGTTGTGACAGCGGAAATTAATTATAAAATTAATTAATGCAACTTATATGTTGGGAATTTTGTAAAATAGAAATCATTTTTGAATTCGGAATATCAATTATAGCCTTGGGTGAAATTTTAGTACTTTTCTGAAAACTTTCAATTTTTGATGAATAGTGAAACCACTATGTGGTAGGTTAAAAACTGAATTTTGCATAAAACTTAATTTTACCGCTTCTGTGAATGGAATTTCGAAAATTTGACAGACACGGTTAATATCAAGGACTAAAATGTGGTTCAATGAGATGAAAATAATTTTTGGTGAATAGTAACTTTTTACTTTTTTTTACCACGGTTAATAGTAAATAGGGTAATTAAGGGTAAATATGATATTACTATTACCCTAACACATGTCCTAATTCTATTGGATAAGTGTAATTCTACCAAAAACAACCTTATGAATATAATATGACCATTTAGGTCCACTTGGATTAGATTATGACATTTAATATTATTTTATTTAATGAATATTTAAAATAGTTAAAATCAATGTTTAATAACTAAAAATTTTTAATATGGGGTTATACATAAGATAAATTCGACTATAAATATTCATTATAAAGATAAAAAGATTTCCTACATAATGATATTTTATTTATAATTTTTAGACTTTATATAAATTAATTTATTTATGACACAACGATGATGCAGTAATTACCCTTTTAAGGAAATATTAACATAATTGATGTTATAAATGCTCAAATGAATGTAATTTGAGACTTTTTATGAATTAAACTAATTTTATAGGTTACTATGATATATTAGTGTTGATTTAATCAACTTGGTTTGAACATATAATTCTGTTATGACTTTCACAAAAATTATATATCAAATAGTGTCAAAATTGACACAAAATAGTTTTTAAATCAAATATTATATTATTAATTGTTATTTTATTCCTAAAAATCTATGGTTCGGCCAAATCACTTAGATAAGGATATATGTATTAATAATAAACAATGTGGGGTTCGTTTGGCATGTTATAGTAAGTGTATTAACCATATAGTGAAAGAAAACAAAAAGACACAGTAAAAGTTAAATTATTTAACTTAGAGTTAAATCTAATTGATAAGGTTAAAATAATACCCTAAACTTGTCTAAATCCTATTGGATTATAGTATTGCGACCCATACCCACTTTAGCTTCGAAATAAGACCCTTTGGAACCATTATAAACCGATTTTGACATTAATATAAAATAATATTTTGAGGTATTCCTAAGGTGCCCCTCTCCTCCCTTATAAAAGGACACCTCCTCCCCCTCCTCCTCACACCAATTTGAGCACTCAAGCTCGGCCAAACCCTTCCAAAATCTCTTCCCTAGCAACATACTAGAGGTTCTGGTCTTCCTCAAAGACCATGTTTAGTGCCCTAAGAGGATGTCTCAAAGAGGCGCTTCAAAGAAGAGGTAATTACCGTTACCAATTCTTTCATATTTATTTCATCTTCCACTTCTTCTTCTTAGGTTGTTTCACTATGAAGTAATAACATCAGTATCACTCATATACTGATATTTTATTTTATGTATGAAACAACCCTATTTCACCATCTATCCATCCTACGGAAAAAGAAATCACCGCGCGTGCGTACGTACGGAATACCGTCTCCACGCCGTGGTGTAATCAATTTTCCACCACCACCTTACATGGATGGGTATAATGGTGTAAAGAATAAATATACATAGTTATTACAACATAATATTGATTATGATATATTGTATAATCCACTCCAATTCAATTCAATATTTATGGAAATGATATCATCGCTCGTGCGTACGTACGGAATACCATCTCCAAGACACGATGAGATTCATTCTCCATGTTAACCATTTAAGAATGATTATAAAGTATATATAAGAAATAATAATGAAATATATGACATTATAAAGCTACTAGATTTATGTATATATATATATATGTATGTCATCTACTTACTTCCATTCAAGACAATAAGGAAAGGAAAACAACGTTCATGCGTACGTACGGACTACTGTCTCCATGAACGGTGTTTTTCATTTCATTTATCTATCTATTATATATATATATATACTGAATATATATGATATATAAATCATATTTTATATTCTGTAAGTAAGTCAATCATGATATATGTAATAATAATGTCAAGAATAACAAGTCAAAACACCTACGATAAATGAAACAATTTTACCCAAAACGCTTCTTTAACATGGAATTTACAAAAGAACGGGTAATATAATGTCATAAGTGAACCATATATGATATCATAACAATGAATATGATTCTGTAATAAGTCAATGACATTATTTAAATCTTTATACAGGAGGTTCGGACACATACGAAGCAAATCGGACCTAAGGTAAGGGGAATATCACAATCTCATTTTTATCCGAGATTGTTTATACTTTAGTATTTACTGGGGTGTATTTTATCATCCACATCCATGTTTCCTCAATATGTAATATTATTTCCATCCACCTACAATTTCTTAAATACAATTTTACCCTTCGGTGAGTTTTTATTAAAGGATATGAAAGGAATCTTTTGTCGTTTTTCGTACGAGGTACTTTTTGACTTTTTCGACAAAAGTACGAGAAGAATGTTTTTTTAACTTATACGGCATGAATGGATTTTTAAAAAATTATTTCCAAGAAGCTTCCTTTACAAGTTTTCAAGTTTATTTTTAATCAACTTCTTTTAGTTTAAAATTGTATGACATGTTAAGAATGGAAAAATGTTTTTGAAGTAGAAAGGATATTTTCCTCAAGAATAGAGTTCAAGTGTTTTATCAAAATTATTTTCCATATAAGATAATAAAGGGTTCTATTTTTGTCCCTATTATTACATAGATTTGATTATGTTGTGATGTAAATATTTTTATGAATTCCTTTATCTTATATGAGTTTTTTATGATGTCATGTTGTTTAAGAATCCCATTTTATTACATGGGTTACGCTATGATGTATGGTTTACGATTGTGTGGCAAACATAAGAAAGGATTCATTATAAGATGGGTGGGACCTATATCTCCCTCCAATGCATTGGTTAAAGATTTTATATCTCATGAGATATACATGGCTGGAATGGTAGGTTATACCGGTTCAGTGAAACAGGACTGAAACGAGGGTTACTCGATTCAGAAAGGGACTTTGTCCACTAAGATAGTCTTGGAAATGAGTCTTGACTAACAAGAAATTATTCTCTATGATTATGTGTGAATGCCACAATGTTTCATGTTTTATGTTATGATTATTGTGATTTCATTTCACTACTATGATTTATCCCATGTTATGAAATTATGCTCTCTTTTGCAGGTTAAGATTTCCAAAAGTTATGTTCTTATGAATATGATGTGATTGATTTTTCATTTGTTTACCCTTACTGAGCATTTGAGCTCACCCTTTTATGTTTTCTTTTCCCTAGGATATAAAGAAAGGTTCTAGGTAAAAAAAGGGAAGATCTTTATGGGAGATATTGAAGATCTTTCACCATGATTAGAAGATTACGTTCCGAGTTTCCAAAGACACTAAACTATTACGATCCTTGTGTGTCTGTTTTTGTTATGTACTAAGTATTCCGGAAATGTAATGTAATTTCCATGTACGTCAGGCTTCGGGTCTCTACCATCCACAAGCTAGGCCTTCAACTATTCAATATGCTCAGACTGGCTTGTGATAAATGTTTCTATTTCGATTTCATACTCTTCATGGAGTCAAACTTCTTACTCAAAATTTCGAATCTTATGGGTATTCTTTGATTCCATCCGACATAAGGAAATATCATAGCATTGGATACTCTTATTTATTTTTTCATTAATATAACCATGGATCATTATATGATGATAGTGAGCATCCACCCCGCTAAGGTAGAGAATGATTAACCATGTGCGAATTGATCCCATTCGGTTCATAGATTCTATCTTTAACTCACTAAGGATGAATTTGATGCCCTTCCAAGCCTTGTGTCCCATCCTATGGCTCTCCTTGGCTACGTTGGGTTCAAATTTGTCCATCTCCTCAAGATATTCTGGCATGTACTCAAGATAAATACCCAAGAGTTCATCCGTAGGGTCTTTTTTGGCTCACATTCCTCACCATCAAGCTCACCCTCACCGGCTTGGAGCTCAACACTGACAGTGTCATAAGCCATGAATATATCTTCTTGCTTACCAGGTACTAGGGTAGGGCCAACATGAATAGTTTGCACCGTGAGAACTGGTGAAATCACTAGTAGGGTTCCTGTAGACATTTAATACCCATGAGTTTTCTTCGCCTCCATCATTGCATGTCTGGTAAGTCATTCCTAGGGTGCACCATTCTCTACTATATCACTTCAGTGTAAATAGATTTTCACAGTATCCTCCTGGTAGACTATAAATTTGTGAAGATGGCATCAGTGGTTGGCTTTATAAGATTACTCAGTTTCTTCATAGGTAGTTCCCTGGATGGCGCACGATGTTTCCCATGAGACCACACCTCTTCAGAGGGTGGAGGCGAACTCTATGCTCATGACACATCAGCTAATGATGTTCCAGTCCATGCTACACTAACTATCTAGATTATTTCTTGTCTCACCTACCCAGTGGTAAATTGTATGCTTCCCTGATGTACCAACTATATATCTCCCTCCTTGATTTTCTAAAATCATTTCTGTAGAATTTCCTTCAGGTACATTTATATCCATTGGGGTGGATACATCGTTGATAGGCCAATGTTGACATCGGTTGGAGGAAGGGAAATGAAATCCCAAAAGCCGGTGTTCATGAAAATAATCCACAGTTGATGAAGGATTCAAGGATGTTTCTCTTCCCAAACCTCTATATATACTTTCATGTTCATCCACTTTATACACCTAAATTTCGTAGAAAACTGAGTCGGCATGTTCAATTTGCAAAAAAATTCAATCAATCCAGGAAAACAGCATGCCTCCCCTGATAATTTACAGGTACTCCCACTACTCCACTGGTCTTCACCCATCATCTACCATGTGACTATCATGGGTTTCCAATTTATGAATGACTAAATTGGTATGGTTTATAATTATGAGTTTGGTCTCTTCCTCTATAAGTGTTATCGAGCAGATCCCAACAATGTTTAGTAATGATTTTCGTTGACCGTCACTTGGATGATGAATGGAATTCTGTAATTCATACCCACTGCAATGCATTACAACCCTTCCATGAAGAATCTGGAACATACCACTTATTCTCCTTGTTGTTATCCCTCTAGAAATTCTTCCCAGAATTATGTACATCCTTGCCAATAAAGGCACCCCCAGATTAACCTTGTTATTGGCCACAATGATTCTGGCCATCAATTTCATTCCATTATGAACCGCATCCTCATATTCTACGCTAGAATCAGCCACCCACCCAGTAATGTTGTAAGGAACCCGACATATCGTTCGTTCGGTTCCTAACATTCATTTATGTTGAATCCCCAATATCGATAATTACATTCTTCTAGGACCATCCAGTATGATCTCGCTTTCCCCCTATATGATGGGTCCAGGCACTACTTCCCTATAGATGGCATTTTCACAGCATTTTCATATGCCAGAAACATACTAAACCACCCTGAATAAGATATATCTATTATGATATACTGGATCTGTAGCTTCCCCTTATCCAGCTCCAATAGATGCCATGGAAGAATAGGTGTGTGTGTAATATCCCCCAAGTGTTCTCTATTATAATGAATTCATCATATGGGTAACCTTCTAGGGGAATTTCCCGATACAATGAATATACCACAGACTGACGCCTACATCCTTGTGGTGGAGGTGGAACACATTGGTGGTGGGAGACCATCGGCTAATAAAATCCATTATTAAGTCCTTCTGATTGTAGAAGTGAATTTTTGATGTCCACACATCTTCTAAAATCCTGATAGACCATAGCTCTGCCCCGAACACCTTAAATTTCTGACATACCTATTACATTCATGGCCATTCACTTTTGAAATTTCCCATAGACCTGAAGTCCCAGTCCTTCCATGATTTTATCTCATTGGTAATGCTTCTTCTGTAGGTGCTCATATAAGAAGTTTTAGATTCCTCAGGAACTGGATTGCATCCTACAATAGTCCTGGTCTTCGGATTCAGGATATAAATGGCGTTGTCTTGTGTTTCCATATTTGGGTAACCTTTTATCCGAATGTTGAACTGTTGAAGGATATCCTCACTTGTTATCCATGATTGTGGCATATCTGTATCAAACCCTAGCATCAACACATCCTCCAAAATAGAAAAATTTTATATCAGTAGATTATAACTCAGAACACAGTCATTCTGAGCTTTTGTCAGCATACTAAAAATCATTTGATTATCAGACACGATCCTTATTTCTTGATGTATCTTTGGTTTTTTATCATATGGGTCCTCTTAGAAATGGTGGTAGATTCCCTATCAACATTAGTAAGTTGAGAGTTCATTTCTATTAAGTCTTAAAAATCACACTGTGATTTGTGAAAATGAAGATTTTTTTGGCATGCAATGAAATATATTGCGTGAAACAAGTTGGCTAGGTGAAAAAGATGGTGGAGCTATGAAAAATATACAGATAGGGTCCATGGGATTTGGTGTAAAATGGAAGATATTTCAGATATGAGATAAAAATGGAATATGGCGCGAGAAATACAATGTGTGGAACCCCCCCCCCCCTTATGGAAAATTTATAGTCGAGGACCATCACTTTTGTGCATGCAGAAGTGGTTTACACGCCGAATGGCCATTTATTCTTATACGATGGTCATATGAACAGACTTTCTACATAACCCTCATAATCTCTACATTTACCCCCATTCTACTTTGATTATATGGGGGGGATTTAGTTGATGCTGAATATTTGATGGGGACTTAAACTGACACTATTGGGACAATAGAATCCATATTTTGAATCAGTGGAAAATTTTGAGATTCAATAGTGAGGAATGTGACAGATGCATAGTTTGTGCACAAGATTGGAAATTCTACATAAAATTTTGTGCACCCAATGTGACATCCAATGGAGGATTCTGCGGTTTCAATCCAAGAACCATCCAAGTCAATGGCACGAATGAAATGGTCTAGTGCGGAAGATTCCCTTATGCGCACAAGCTCTTCCCTTCTCAATGCGATGTAAAATGGACTATTGTCACATACATGACTTATTTTAATGGAAAATTTCATTTAAGTTCCATTCATGCATTTTTTTGGGGGTTTATCAAGATTTAATGGAGGAATGTGTGATTTTTCATGAATTGGGCCAAACCGTAAGCCCAATTCAAGATTTAAAAATAAATTTTGATTCCATTTTAATTACTTCATTTTCCAAAAAATTTCATCCATTGAAGTTCCTACCTAGCCTCCCCTGACCTATTAACACCTTCATATTAATTTGGACCATATTGGAATACATAATCATGGTGGATTTATATTATTATTTCAGGGATTGGGCTTGCCCGAAAGCCCATTTCCACCATTAAAAATAATTTTTAATTATTAAATATATCCTTCAATTTTTACAACTGTTCAGTAATTCTAACTCTCACCAGAGCCCTCTTACCCAAAGCACACCCCCATACTATCATAATCCTCTTTGGAGCTCGGTTTCATCGTGAATGGGGATAAAAAATCTCCTAATCGCTCAAATCACCTTGATTTGAAGAGGTAAATTGATTATTTCATAACTCCTTCATTTCTCACTCTATTTCCATCATTATAGTACATAAATGATCTCTTGATCCTTTCTCGAACCTCCCATGATTGTTTGGCTGTTTTCAAATTTTGATACAGGTGTATTTGTGGTGATTTTTGCAATGTCCTTTTCAAAGAAAGTTATTATTTCTTGTTTTCTTCATTTTCCCTTTGGGTTTACTCCATCCTTCATTATCTTATAAATTTTCCAGAAGTTAGGGTTCTAAACTAGGGTTTTAATTGGTGTCTTTTTGGTCAAATATTGTGGTCTAGGGCTAGATTTATCATCTTTTTGGTGTGGCAGTGGTGCGGTTGATGTTTCACACCATGTTTTGAGGGATTCAGCTGTTCCGGTAGGTGATTCCATGGTTAAATGTTCCTTGATGAGTTATTTTTCTGGTTCTACTAGGTTTTCATGTTCCTCATATACTGTGTGTGGTGAGAAAACCATTTTTTAGTGATTTGGTTAATCATTTAATTTTGTAATTTCATTTTTGTTGACGTTGTGAAACATTCGAATTTAACACACGTGGTATCAGTTGTGGTAGTTTTATAAATAATGAATGTGATTTATTAATTGTTCATAGGGGTAGAAAATTTTATATTTTTAATTTCATAGTGTCATGTGGGCCTTGGAAGGGGGGTTTTGGAATATGTTTGGTGTATAAAACATTGTTATATTTCATGAGATCATTTTATGAAAATGGGTGGTTTCATTTTTATC
Source organism: Viscum album (assembly GCA_963277665.1). Lineage (NCBI taxonomy): Eukaryota > Viridiplantae > Streptophyta > Magnoliopsida > Santalales > Viscaceae > Viscum > Viscum album. The sequence continues at coordinate 1,036,548,785 of OY728123.1, read as the reverse complement.
TTTCTTGGTATTATTAAAGGTTATTTTATCACACATGAAATTGGTTTCATAAATGTTTCTAGGAAATCCAATTCTACATAGGTAGTGTTTTTGTGGGGTCTTTTCCTTTAAATATGGTTTTTAATTGGATTTTGAGAGAAAATATTGTGTATACCCTTTGGAATTTTTATATGAAAGATTTGAATGACTTAAGGATTTATGTAAGTGGTGAAACCATATTGGAAAACAATTTGGGGTGCGTATATTTTTAAATGGTACATTTTATATGTGAAAGTGGATGTTTTGTGATGTGTTCTATCTTGGAAATTCTTTATAAAAATGATTTAATGATTTACTAAAGTGTGTAGGAGATGTGAAAGTGATGTGGGATGTTTTCAGTCAGTGTGATGTGCAAAATGGATTTTGGTTATGAACAGGGTATTATGTAACAGTTGAGTGGCTTATTATGTGAGTTGGAATATCTTGGATTTCATTTATAAAATTGTTTAATGGATTTGTGGATGTGTAAAGGAAATGTGAAGTGTGTTGGGGGTTATTTTGGTGTGAGTTGGATTTCAAAATCATTTTGAATGAAAATTGGACTTTTGTGACTTGGGTTGTATACATGTGGGTTGTTTGGTGAATTTTTGATGTGTAAATTATATTTTAATATGAAATGTATATTTCATGACATTTTTGACTTGTTTGAGAACAAGGAGAAAACCTAGGTATCTAGGTGGGTGGATGTGTACTAGTAGGCTAGTGAATCTATGGGGTTTGGCCTTAGTTTCACTTAGCAATATTAATGCTTAAAAATCTAACAAAACTGGTATAATGATGATTAGGGACAACATGGTTATGGTTATGTTCCCTACTAGTGGATCGTGCATGAGAACAACTATTTTTGATGGTTACTCTCACCGAGATACGAGGTACCTAAGATCAACAGCTAGCTAGTGCCCAGGGGTTATTTCCTATTTATTGTGCTCATTAGATCGTTTTAACACACTATCGGCATACGATATATTTAGATGGAAAATTAAGTATCATTGGAATTTATTTTAAAAGTGTTTAAACTATAAATTAACCCACCTGAAAACATATTTTTTTATCTGTCATCATTTAGAAATTGTATCTAGAAATTGCATGTTTTTGAAATCATGCATGATTTTCATCTTCAAATTTTTATCACAAGGAATCTACTAGTAGAGGTTTCCTAATGGGATTTGGATCACACCTTACATACACCATTGGTTGTAATTGGATGTGGTTATTTTGTTCTTGATGTTTTGGGTACAACTTTTGTGCTAATAGTTCGGGGTTTTACCGGTCGTTCGTGATACAGTGTTGGGAAGATGGCTTGAGGGTGGTGCCTCTTTGCATTTGTAGGTTATTGGTATATTCTTATTTGGTTTCATACCTTATTAATGGTCTTTAAACATTTTTTTAACTTATATAATTCCATTCTGAAATTTTCCAAAAGACAATTTATTTGAAAAATCCATATTTGTTTTATTGAGTTTGTTTGTTGTTTAATGTTTATAAACTCGGGTAAATTGTTCTCGAACTCCATTTTATGATACCTGGGCACTACATCCAGCCCATGCGGATCAGGAACACCCTTCAAGCCTTGTGTCATTCTGAGTTGGGTGCCGGTTTTGATGGCGACCAGATTCGTTTCATGACAAAATGGTATCAGAGGAGGGTCACTCTCATTGGGTCATGTTATTTGCGGAATAATCTGGATAGTGTGGAGTTAGGATTTTTGGGACATGGAATTCAAGTTATGATTATTGTGGCTGATCACCACAACCCATAAAGGGATTCATGTCACTAGGGGATTTCAGGACTTTTCTGAGCCCTTTGGTTTTCATTGTTTGATGATGATCAGGGGAAATGAAAAGAGAGTTGGGTTAATGGTCTCAGTGAGCTCGCAGGGTCTTGAAAGCCTTGTGGAGGCAGAGATATTTCCATTTAAAACACTCTGTGATGGTGAAGTTATTGGAGTATGGCCACAAACCATATCTCCATGTCACCCACCAAAGCTAATTTCCCCATGAATTGCCTTGTGTCATTTTATTTTGAAATCATGGAAGCTATGTTTTAAAACAAAAATGACAAGGTTCTAAGAAGCTTATGGTTTTTTGAAATGATTTTCAAATAAATATAGAATTTTTGGATTTGTGAAATTGTGTGACTGAGTTATTAGAATCATTTTTAAATGGAAAATGGTGTGTTTACACCTCTTTTTAATGTAGTAAATTTTGTTAATGTTGGTTTTGAAAAAGAGTTTCAAATAGTGTTTCCTAAACTGTTGGGAGGTGTTTTAATGGGATGATATTTTTTTGACATTAATTAGTATGAAATGAAAGTAATATTTCATTTAAATTATTTTTCCTTTCTAAAAATCTTGGTAAGATGTAATATGTGTTTGATTTCGTGGTTAATGGTTTTGAGAAAAAGGAGGTACTGTTTGACTGTTTTGGTTTTGAAAAGTGGAGTGATTTTTTTGTACCCTTTTTTATTTACATGAGAGACCACATGCATAGGGTTATTTGGGATGATGGATGGTTGATGGAATGACTGGATGAGTTTCTGGATGGATATGAGGAGGGTGCCCGGTGTGGTATAGAAACATGCATGTGTGAGTCCCATGGGGTACCATTGGTGGATACATTAACCACTAAATTGATTGTTTTAAAAAATATGATTTTAAATGAAAAAACTGATGTATTTATTACTTGTTTGGGATGGTGTGTATTATTATTTTTTAAATATTGGTATTGTTGGATGTTTTGAGTCCAAGAACCCCTCCTGTTTGAATTGTGTTTTGGGTTTGTGTTTGGTTGGTAAGCAGCGTTGAAGGGCCAGTTAGTGGTCTGTTCTGAGAAATGTTTTGTGATGCCTTTACAGTGGATCCCTTCATGTATTGAGATTGGGTTTTGGTATATTTTGACCAATGTACCATCTTGGTTGGGTCCTTGGGTTTAATCATTGGATAAGGTACACCCCATTAAGGGTTAGTGCACAAATGAAGTGATTCTCGGATTGTTTTTTCGTTTGAAGACCCCTTAGATGATCAATATAAGAAATATTTTTCTTGAGATTTCTAGATTGAGTATACACCCTTTCCTTTTTGGTTTTTTGAATCCTGTTAAAGTTGGAGAGTGATCATGGAAGGTTGAAAGAGACCTTAGCTTATTATGTGTCCCGATTTCCTGAAGGTGGAAGTGGTCTTATGTTGTTAGCATGGATGGGTATCTGGATGGTGTCAAAGAGGTCCTTTCAGTCGTTCATAGTCTCTTCGAAGATGGAGTTCACGTTAAACTACAAGTGTGGGAAATCTGGTCATGAGTGGATTTTTTGGCCACTTTCTAGAATTGTGTGTTATTTTGGGGATGTTGTATAAGGTCCCTCTCCATGCATTGTTTATATCAGTCGCAATGGTTATGTTCGGTGACACCTTGTGATTTCATGGGCTCGACTAACTATAAATGCGAAAGTTGTGAAATCCTCTAAAATTCACTGTTTTGTTGGGAGAATGTCTCCCTAGAAAAAACTTCAAAATCTTCAATTTTAGAAGAAGGTGAGTATAAGTGTTCTTTACTTCTATTCTTTCTCACTCAAAGAAGCAATGTGTGATGTGTGTGAATTTTATAATCCCTTGTTTAAGTGAAATATCGAGTGAGGGTAAAGTGAGTTTAGAATGTGTTATTCTTAGAAATTTTATCTGGGATTTTGTTATAGTTTTTTGGGGGCACCAATAGAAGAATTCTCATTCTGGGGGTTTCCAAAGCCTAACTGTGAGATCAAAGATGCCTCAGTAATTTGAGCTCTAACCATAGGTCTTAGAGAGAAGGTGGCTCATACTCCGTGAAATCCTAGGGTCTTTTAAACCCTTATACAATGTCTTATCCTTAGTATGGAATAAAGGTAGAGTATAAACCATTGGTGTAATCATCTTTCTTTTGATGTTCCCATTCAATGGAAATAGGGTGAGGGCCTTGTACCCATTTCATCGCCTAATGTCATTCCTTACCCCTTTGGTTTCCTTTGAGTTAGTGGAGAATGGTAGGAAATTTCACTAGATAGGCTGATCTCATATTTTGTACACATTTAGTAGTGAATGTGTTCTAGGAATCCATGTAGACAAAATGATCTGCACAGTTTGTACATGGTTTCCCAAATAGTGCGGACTAACCATGCACCCTTCCCAAATCTTTAAAAAAAATTGTCTTTCTCTGCTGACCCATGCTGGTCGGTTAAGATGGTTGGTCATTATGGTGTGGAGACACACTATTATTCTCATGTATGTTACTTCAATAATTTTGACAGTAATTCTACCCTTATTAATAGATATTCTGTTGAGGACTCCCCCTATTAGTGTCTTGATTCTGTCTCAGAAAAATATATGTTATCTCATATGGTGGGGAGCCTATTTGTGTCCCCCCATAGCAATAACTCAAATTTAACAGTGGTCTTGTCTTGGTGGTAGGTGGTCTCTTTCATAACTATCTATATACCAACATCTTCCACGAGTAAACGTTGGGATTGGGGAGTGCCCAATGGTTTAGTTATATTAAGGTAGGTGTAACCTTGTTCGATGTTTTTGTTCATTTGGATGAATTTATTTAGTCTTATTTGGATAATGTTTGGGGTGTTTTCTTTTGTGATAACGTATGAATGTGATTGATCATTTCAGGAAAGTTGAGTGAATTATGGTTGTGAGAGTAATCCTTCCATAATTTATCAATAGAGGTTTTTGGGTCATTGGTGGCGAAACATGGAAAAGAAGTGCATCGTGGTTTATTGGTTGGGTTTGGTCTTTATATTTAGCCTTATTGTGGCTTTCTGAGGATGTAAAGTTTTTATGGTGGGTAGAATTGTCACATACGTGACTTAAATTTAAGGAAAATTTCATTTAAGTTCCATTCATGATTTGGTTTGGGGGTTTCTCACGCTTTAATGGAGGAATGGGTGAGTTTTCATGAATTGGGCCAAACCGTGTGCCCAACTCCAAATTTAAAAATAAATTTTGATTCGTTTATAAATCCTTTATTTCTCCACATTGTTCACCCATTCCAATTCCTTAGTGTCCTAACTTGACCTATTGCCCCCCTATATTAATTTGGACCATTTATGAATCCATAATCATGGTGGATTTGGGTTTTTTGTTTAGGGATTGGGCCTACCCAAAAGTCATTTTCTTGCATTAAAAATATTTGATTAAATATTTAATATCTCAATCAATTTATACATTTTTTTGGTGATTCAAAGTCTCAATAGAGCCCACTTAACCAAGGTTCTCCCCAGGCTCTCCTTCCCCTCTTTGGAGCTAGTTTGCCTTGTGAAGTAAATGAAACTTGTGTAAATTTCTCAAAACTCCCAAATTTAAAGAGGTAAATTGATTATTAAATGGCGCCTTAATTTCACTCTTTTTACCCCATTAAAATTTCTACATGATATCTTTATCCTTTCTGTAACCTCCCTTGAATTTGTGGCAGTTTTCAAATTCAGATACTGGTGTATTTGGGGAGATGTTGTCAATATAGTTTTCAACTTAAGTGATTCATTTTTGTTTTCTTCCTTTCCCTTACAGTTTCCTTCCTCTTTAAATATGTACTAAAATGTTCAGAAGTTAGTGTTCTAACCAAGGGGTTTATTTGCTGTCTTTTTGGACAAAAATTATGGTCTAGGGCTCGGTTTATCTTTCTTGTGGTGCAGTGGTGGTGCGGTTGATGTTTCACCACAAGGTTTTATGGATTCGACACTTTCGGTAGGTGATTCAGTGGTTAACCATTCCATGATGAGCTAGTTTGCTTGATTTACTGGTGTTTCATCTTCCCCATATGTTCTGTGTGGTACGAAATCCATTTTTTAGGGATTTGGTTTAGAATTTAATTTTAAAATTTCTTTTTTGCTGAAGTTGTGAAATTTCGAATGCAGCAAATGTGGTATCTTTTGTGGTAGTTTTATAAAATATGAAATTGACTTATTAGTTGTTTAAAGGTGATAAAAATTCTATTTTGTTAATTCTTTAGTGTCATGTGGTACATGGAAGGGTATTTTTGGAATAGTTTTTGTGTGTAAAAAGTTGTTACACTACTTGAGAGCAATTTCTAAAAATGGGTGTTTTCATTTATAACTTTGGTGGTATTATTCATGTTTATTTTATCACACATGAAATTGGTTTTATAAATGTATCTAGGGATTTTAAATCTTCTTTTTTAGTGTTTTTGTCTGTTTTTTAATTGAAATATTGTTTTAAATCGGGTTTTATGAGAAAATATTGGGTATACTCTTTGGAAAAGTTTTATGAAAGATTTGAATGATTTAATGATTTATGTATGTGGTGAAATCATATTGGAAATTTGTTTTGTAGTGTGTATATTTTGAAATGGTAGATTTTAAATGTTAAAGGGGTGGTTTTGTGATGTGTGCCATCTTGGAAATGTTTTATTAAAATGTTTGAAGGATTTAATAAAGTGTCTAAGTGAGGTGAAAGTGATGCCGGATGTTTTGTGTGAGTGTGAGGTGAAAAATGGATTTTGGTTATGAAAAGGGTATTAGGTAACATTTTAGTGGGATATAATGTGAGTTGTAATATCTTTTATTGGTTTTATAAAATTTTTTAACGGATTTGTGGAAGTGTAAAAGAAATGTGAAATTTTGTGGGCTATTTTAGTGTGAGTCAGATTTCAAAATAAATTTGAATGAAAAGTGGACTTTTGTGACTTTTGTGGTATAAATGTGGGTTGTTTGATGAATTTGTGTTGTGAAAATGATATTGGATAATTAAATGTATATTTCATGACTTGTTGAACGTGTTTGAGCACAAGGGGAAAAACCGAGTATCTAGGTGGGTGGACGGGTACTAGTATGCTAGTGAATCCATGGGGTTTGGCCTCAGTTTCACTTAGAATGATTAAAGCTTAAAACTATAACTAAACTATGATGAATATGATTGGGGACCAATAGGTTATGGGTATTTTCCCAACTAGTGGATCGTGCATAAGAACAAATATTATTTATGGTTACTCTCACCGAGATATGAGGAACCTAGGACCCACAGCTAGCTAGTGCCTTGGGGTTATTTCCTATTTATTATGCTCATTAGATCCTTTATACTCACCTTCAGCATACAATATATTTGGTTGCAAAATCCATTCACTTTGGAATTTATTTTAAAATTTTTTATTCTTTAAATTTTCCCACTTGATAACATATTATTTTAAGTTGCATCTTTTAGAAATTGTAACTAGAAATTACATGTTTTTGAAAACTTTCATGCTTTTCGTCTTTGAATGTTTCTTGCATGGAATATCATAGTGGTGGTATCCTACTAGGATTTTTCTCACACCGTACTTGCAAATTTGGGTTTATGTAGAATTGGTTATTTTGTTGTTTTAGGTTTTGGTACAAATTTTGTGCCAACAGTTTTTTTTACCGGTCGTTCGTGATGTGGTGTTGTGGAGATGGATTGAGGGTGGTGCCTCTTTCCTTGTGGAGGTTCTTGGGATATACTTATTTGTTTCATAAATTTTTTAATGGTCTTCAAACATAGTTTTAACTTATGTTATTCAGTTCTGAAATTTTTCCAAACACTCTTTTAGTTGAAAAATACAAATATTTTTATTGAGTTTCATTGTTGTTTAACGTTAATAAACTCGGTCAAATCATTCCCAAAAATCATTTTATTATATCTGAGCACTTGTGTCCGCCATTGGAGATCGAGAACGACCTTGGGCCTTGTCGCGGGCCGAGTTGGGTGCCGATTTTGATGGAAGGTAGATTCAGTTCATAATAACTCTTTTGTGAAACTCCCCTTACACAATTCCATCAATGATTCTGGATATAAATTTAAATAGACCCCACCCCTTCAGGGGATAGTTTCAGAAGACTAACAGATGATTTGTGGTAAGATAGACATCCCTTCTATGACCGCTTAAAAGACATGTCCTTAAGGTATAGGATCCTGCAAGGTAGCTCTCCTAGGGGTCCAAATTTGGGATGGACCAATGGGGCTTGATCCTCACCAATTTTATTTACTCTAATCCATTTGTGTAAAAAATATCCCCCTTGTGTGCTAGTTTTCCATTTGCTCATTTGAAATATGTGCATGGGGTCCCACCTTGCACACATCCACAGATTTTTCCTGCAACCACTTCATCTGGCCCATAACATCTCATCTTGCGCCCACCCATTGAAACGTTCTCGCACCCCTCCTTGTGAGCTCCATGTGTCATCCTTAACCAAAGACACCATGTCCAAGAAACTCTTTTGGGAGAAACCAATTTCAAGATCATAATTTTCTCATACTACCCTACAGGTTTGTACGTTGTCATTTCAAGGTCCCTTGGTAAGTTCTTAATGTTACATTGATTTGCCTCATGATTCTTCACATAGGATCTCTAACGAATATTGTTTCTTATCATATCCATGGTATCATGAGCCCCTCAATGGATCACTCCACAAAACCATCTCCATATGGAATTCAAGGTTCATTCCCTTCAACCAGAGATAAAGTGCACTAGTCATGTTTGTCGTAGAGGTGAGGATTGAATCCCTATCATCTGTACTGTAGGACATTAAACTACCAAGAATCATCATCCTGAGCACATGACGTTAAATTGTATCCTCTCACCATGAAATATACATCAGGTTCCCAACTTACAACATTTTCCAAGCCCACTCGATGCCTTGGGAGTGGGATCTTCCACACATGGGACGAGATCATCCTTACATGGAATGATAGCTATCTTCTATGAAGGGAAACCTTCCTGGTGTAATCCCCTAGATTTTCTCACATAAGGTAGTACCCTCAATCCTCCTTTCCTCTTCTGTGAGCCATGACCATAGGAAAGATAGGCACATGGAACTATAGATACCCCTACACTCTCTCCTTGGTCATAATCACCATTGGGACTCCATCCTAGAGTTTGTCCCAATATTCATATCCCTGGATAAAACAACACTTAAGTACCACTCTATTCCTTAAGGAAATACCTTTTGTGATGTTATCACTAGGTCATTATGGTCTCTTTTTTATAACTTTGAGAATGGATCCAGTGGGCATAAAGTAAGCATCGACAATGAAACCCCCTTTTGGGTCGCCTTAGTGTATAATAATAATCCCTCGTCTCTGAACATCAAGGAAATTGTTCTTTTCCCATTCTAGGTAATTTATGCAGTAATCCTCCATGATGTTCATTCCTATCACTCATTGGTCCTAACCACTTGAACTTAGTTCACACTCATCCCGCAATATGTAAAACTCCATTCCCCTTCTGTCCCAGATGACGTTAATCTGTATGCATTTGAACTATGTGGGTTTTGATCCCTATTTCCTAGGCTAGATATGTAGGCATGCTCCCTAAGGTTAAACAGCAAACACTAGTAAACATTGGTCTCCAATTTTTTGGGATCCACATCCTTGGTATTTCCCTTAGTTGAGTTAGACAATCTCCGGGGTTGCAAATGATGCATTAGCCCCGTCATGTGTTCGGGTTATAGTCTTTTTTGTACACCCCAATTTCATGCCCCATCTATTAATATGTGGACATTGATACCCTTCCACATCGATACATAGAAATCCTCCCTAAGGCTCAATCCCATCATTAATTTACCATCATGGCCTCTCCCCTGATCCTTTCTGTTTCAGGAAAGTCTTACTAAAACCCATGGGTTCCACTTTCGTCGGGTCCCATCCATACATCCATTCTCACGGGCCACCGCTTTATGTGTCTTATAACCCACTGATCTATGTGGACTTTGTTCCGTTTCCTCTCTAATCAGGGTACGTAGGAAGCCTCTCTAAGGTTCAATCCCAACCTCATCATCATCTTCATGTTGGCTCCACCCCATTTCTCCCATCCAAATTGTTCAACCATTCCATATCCATCCTAATTATTACCTGGGTTACCATATCATGGTGAAATTGTGTCAACCATCTCCTCATTGATCCTTATGGTACCTAGGAATCTAACCACGCATAATACCCACACAATCCAAAATAATCTATCCATGAGTGCCCCTATCGTGATGGGCCACTAACCATGTGTAAGACCAAATGCGCCTTCGTGATGTTGTCCATTGTGCACAACACGATTCATCATCCTATAGAACTATGTGGGGTTTGATCCCTGTCCTCTCTACAGGATATGAATGAGGCCTCCACAAGGTTCAATCTCAGCCAATGGTAAACCTTGGTGTCCCCCTTATAATGACCCAATCCAATCCCATCCATTTGTAGACTTGGGTGTCCCCCTTATTGGGACCCACACATCCTATGATTGGTCTTCAATGGATGTTTTTATGTACCCATCTAATCCCCTCTAATTGGTGTTATGATAAGTCATATACATCTTCACTAGATTTTAAATTTACAGAATACCCTGTTTTAAACCTGGTAAGATGAGGAATACCTCATGGAAAGACCAATGGAATATAATTCCCCACACTCAACATGGGATGCCTCAGGCTTTCACACCCTCAAGATTCCCTATCAAATGGGGTTGAAATCCAGTTGTACCAGTGTTTTAGCATCCAGATATGATAGTGATGTTCAACGTGACTACTACCCTGATCGTAGGTTGCTTCCCAAAATTGATCCCTTGAAATGTTCTGATAGAATTACTGTAATTAACTGACATCCACAATGATTTAGCACCAGGATAAGTTTCACGAACAACGACTCAAATCGATGAGGGAGACCTAGAATAAGCGAATAGTTCCAAAAACGTGTCCATGGTTGTGGAGACCAACATCCCATCATCCCATTTCAATCAAGTAGAAAACATCCTAGAATAAGCGATGGATGACACCCCCCATTGGAAAGTGGGAATGTGGGGAAAAACCAGCATGTCAGGGCACGATGATGCACGCCCAAAAGAATATGTCAGAATAAATCATAAAATATAAATAATAACTTTCTATATCTGATAAATAATTATATTATATGAAAAACTATTCATAATAATAATCTTACATTAAATATCGCATGTTCTTGTTTATGTCTATTTAACAAAAAATATGAATAATGATTTAATTTTTTTCCACTCGTAGTTATGGAAACATAATTAGTAGTTTGAAGTAATATTAAAAATTAAAAAATGTTTTATTTTTTGTTATGTATTATTAATATAATTAATTAAACTCATTATATTTATTCCACCTTGTATTTATTATAAATTACAAAAATTAGATCATTATGGAATTTATCTTGATTAATCATACCCAAAAATCCCATGGAGTGAATCTGATGTGGGTCTATGTAATATTAAAATAGGAGGGTGTATTTATATTTAAAAAATTAAATTAAAATAAAAATATTAAATTAATATATAAGTAATAACATGAATGTAAAAGAATAGTATAACTCAATATTATTATTTATGTCTTCCCCCTCCATCAATTTCTTGTGGGGTATTATATTAAAAAACAATAATTTAGATATATCCAAGATAGACTAGAGGAAATAGAAATACGTTGTTTTCAATGGTCAATTTATAAAACCTGATGTGATCCTTACTTTTTAGTGGAGAATGAAAGAAACCAAAGAACCCCCACATTTGTGGTATAGATTAACTAAGAAGAAGAATAAGAAGATGATGATGTTCAATTTGAGGAAAACAATTTATAAGGTACTCCCAAATATCATTAAATAATTGGAAGAGTAACAATTAGAGAAATATAGAGGAAGAGATGAGAGATAAGTTATGTCCAATAAAGAAGCACAAGAATATTCTCAATAGAAGGAACTTGAATATTTTATTCACATAAGATTGAAACATGGATCATAGATATATATATCCTTGTCTCCGTGGTGTTATATTTATATGCTCCTAAAGTCCGTTGGCAATTATGGAAAATTACCATGACTAATAAAGTGTTATATGATGGGTTAAATAAGTGGGGTCCAAGTAAAATGGCTACCTGAATTGGGATCACATGTTTACCAGATGATCACTCATGCTCTCCAATGGGACTACCAACTAGTTGATATAAGTCCAACTGTTGGATGGTGGGCCCAATTATAAGTCCCTAGTCTTAAACATTACTTAATATTTGGTTATTTCAAGAATTCACATTGAGGATCTTTTCAGGTTTAGAGTTTTAGAGAACTAGATCATAAATCAGGCATTACATTACACATTTAAACAAGCTGCTTACATCAAAGAAAATATTCATTTTTTACACCAAAGGAAACAAATTTAAAATATAACATGGTTTCTTTCTTGAAACGTCCTCTACACTATCATCACATCATGTACATTCCCCTTGACCTGTGAAAAAAATTTCAAAAACATGGGATGAGAATAAAAATCTCCACAAGGGATATTAAAATACGGAAAGAAAACATCAGCACATGTATACATAAATATCAATGAAATCACACTTTACTCAAAAAAACATAATAACATTAACATACCTCTTGAAATCATAAGATATATGAATAAATCATAGAAATCAAAAGACATAAATGTATCTTGAGGCCTTCATAACAGACTTACATTGGGAGTAACCCTGTTGGTTATGTTTGTAATACCCATAACAGTATATTCCCAAAATCTCTTTGGAGAAACCTTAGAGTTTAACTTCTTCACATTAACCAATTAGTTAGAGAGCTATCTTGGGCTCACCTGCCCTTAGTATATCACGGAACCACTCGACATCAAAAAAATTCCCAAGAACCATAACATAATCGTATCACATAAAATATGCTTAATGTAAACATAATATTTCCACATTTAAATCACAAGATATCAATACAACACATTAATATAATCAAAACATTATCAAAAAAAATTTCCATACCAAAATAAAATAAAATTAAAACATGGTATTTATTTTTCATTTAAAAAATCTTATGTCTTGTAGAGGAAGCCGAAACTCAAATAATGGTCACAACAGCAGAGACGTCGTTGTCGGCACATACGTAAGACAAAAACATTACTTTTTTCATTTAGTAAAATGCTTCATGTAAAAAGATTCATTTTGAATGAAATTAAAAGTGAAAAGGGTTTAATATACAACTAATAAAACAAGGTCGTATATAAATTGAAGTATGCCTCAATGAAATGAGAGTGAGGCAAAGTCCCTTACCTCAAGACCGACTTGTCTTGTTCATTTATTTATATTCCTGAATAATAAACATTGGACAATTTATAATTTATTAAGGAATCACTTTAATGTTTATTATTCAATTAATATTACATATTAACATGTTATAATAATTAGTTAATAATGTGATTTCATATCATACGTTTTGTCATTGTTCTATACATGAGTCAAAAATGAACTTGTTTGAAAATAATTTCCCATGTAATTATAAGTACATAATCTCTAGAGTGGTATTAATGATTTAAATATCATATATATCCATTATATATTCATTTTATACTATTACACAACATTTGGAGATAAAAAATGCAAATGCACCATTCATGGAGATGGTAGGCCGTACGTACCCATGAATGCTACTTTCATTTCATTGTCCTATTAAAGGAATTAAAACTAAATGAGACACATATATATTATAATTATAGTATAATATATAGTTTATATAGGTAAAATAAGTTCATTAATTAAATTCTTTATAAATTTCATTATTGGTATGAACGAGTCACATCACTTGAGGGGGTGGTAGTCCTCACTTCATCAGATGGAATTATCGCATTTTCAGACCATAAAAAACATAAAGGTATGATTTTAATATAAAATACAGAAGCATAGAGAGGGAATAAATATAATATATATCATATATCAATATCGTTCAATCATAATTTCCACCATGAGAGGTGTTAAAAGAAGATTGAATAATCATCGTTTCGTGAGGCAGTAATTCGCCACCCACAGAAACAATATGATCATTAACAATTGGACAGAGGTGCGTGTAAGTGTAGGTAGAATCCATATCATAACAACATCCTATTATATTGAGGATAATTTTTTTATTATGGGATCAAATAATAAGAAGATTTTTGTGAGTGAATAGGGATAATAAAATAAATAAACTCGAGAGAAGACATTACCTCTAAATCAGGTAACTCTTTTTGATTTGAGCCAAAGGCTTCCTTGGAAATACTTCTACCCAAAATGAGGCATCTAGGAGTAAGAAAATGATGTGGAGAGATTATATGAGAAGAGGTTGGATGAGCCAAGGGCTTGAGTGGTGTGGGTAAGGGGGTAGAGGTGGGGGCTTTTTATAAAATGGAGGAGGGTCATTTTTGGATTGTCTGGAAATGTTGCTTTATTATAAAATGGTTTTCAGATTTTAAAGGTCCCAAAATGATATATTTAGATGATTAGGTGATAATGGTTCGAAATACACCCATATAATAGGTTTTGGAAAAATTTAAGTCTTATATTTTACCTTATCTTTTCATTTTATTTAAATCGTTCATTAATGAGGTAATCAATGCATCATCATGGTGTCATAAATAAATTTATTTATTTAATATCTAAAAATTATAAAACAAATAAAATGATATAGGAAATACATTTATCATTCAAATGACTATTTATAGTCTAAGATATCATTTATGTAAACAAAATTAAAATCGCTTTACTTAGGTGTTACATAGTTTGGTTATATTTTCCTTTTGTTAAAAATAATACGATAAAAGGTCACTATCACACAAAAGTGATTCCATGGGGTCCCTAAGTTGGCACAATGCTTCCAATGGTCATCCATGACAAAACCACGAGGATTTGAAAAAATTTTGGTGTTAATTTATATTATTATGATATTATTTTATTACCCTTAAACTACCCGATTACTAATTAATCATGATAATTTACGATAATTGTCATTGTTACTATTCAAAATGTCCAAAAACATAAGATTCTTAACTAAAAAATTTATACCTTCTGATTCCAAATATGGAATCCATTTTAACAAATTCCAGACATAGAAATTGCAGTAATTAATTTAAAAATAATTCATTTTGTCAAAACAAATAGCGTGTTTTTAAGAAACAATATCAATAAAAAGATTGATACTTCATTTCGTCCAATTTCTTTGGGAAATTAATTCTAATGGCCACCATTGGATATGAGAAATAGGAGTAGCAGCCACTAGATGTAGAGCTAACCAGATTGGAAGAATGAGTGGTTATGATAGAAGCCATCTGGACCAAGCACCGTGAAGCTTTGTATGGGGAAATTCTAGTCGATCAGCAATGAAAGGTAGGCAGCTAGAAGTTCCATGAAACAGAAAGCTGGGGAGGGGCAGTTCAAGTGGGTTGGGCCTACGAGTCATGTATTAGGCATGGTATGCATCTGGTCCTTCGGGTCATGTATTGCAGGTTTTTCGGGCCTTGTTCCTTGGGCCATTGGGTCATGTACGGGTTCCCCTTCAACCCTTAAAAGGGGGATTATCCATAAAAAAAAGAAGGCCTTCGGGCCATTCAGACAGTATGTTTCACTATTCATTAAAAAAATGTACATTGTCATAAAAATACCAAAAAATTTATCCAAAGTAAATTTCAATGTCCCAATTCTAAGTAATAATATTATTTTGACAAAAAGAGCTTATAAAATTTACAAAAGATAGATTTAAAAATGGGTTTCCATCAAAAGGAGGTAAAACAATCTTTTAAAAAATATTAGAGTATTATGTGCTTAAGATTGGATTTATTCTCTTTTTAAGCCTCTAAAAAACTATCTAACTTTTAAATAGACATAGATATGAAAATATATTATTCTTTACTTACGTGGGATGTTACATCCTTCCCCCCATTAGGAAATTGTGTCCCCACAATTTATTTACTTATCGAATAAGTGGGGGTATTTATCCCTGATTGCATTTTCAGATTCCCGTGTTGCCTCTTCAATCATGTGGTTTTTTTCCCAAAACCATTACTTGATTAATCAGATTATTCCGCAAACCTTTCTCCCTGTGGTCAAGAATTGGGACTAGTTGTTCCTCATAAGATTGATGATCTTCCAACCGAACTACCTTTGGACTCAAAACATGAGATGGATCTGGCATGTACATCCTTAACATTGAAACATGAAAAACATTGTGTACCTGAGATAAATTCAAGGGTAAAGACACTCAGTACGCAAATGATCAAACATTAGCCATAATTTCATAGGGTCCAATGAACCTAGGACTCAACATTCATTTCTTACCAAATCACATCACACTTTTCCATGGTGAAACTTTGATGAAGACACAATCACCTACCTCAAAAGATAGATCCTTCCTCCTATTGCCTGCCTAACTTTTCTTCCTACTCTGAGCTATTCTAATGTGTTTCTATTTTAGCTAAACTTTTTCTGCCAACTATTCTACCAATTCTAGTCCCATCAACATCCTTTCACCCACATCATCCCAAAAAAGCTGGAGTTCGACACTGCTTCCCATATAATTCCTCAAATGGTGCCATCTGTATACTGGAATGAAAACTGTTATTATATGAAAACTCAACCACTGAAATATGTTGGTCCCAACATCCTTGATAATCCATCGAACAAGCACGTAGAATATCCTCCAATGTCAGAATTTTTAATTATAACTACCCATATGATTGAGGATGAATGGTTGTAATAAAATTTAATTCAGCTCCCAATGACTTCTGAAGGCCATTCCAAAAGATAGAAGTGAACCTGGGATCATGATCAGATACAATGGAGAGGGGAACTCCATGTAACCTTACTATCTCTTTAATATACAGTCGAGAATGTTGATCAAGGGAAAAAATTATCTTGTATAGAAAGGAAATGAGTAGATTTAGTCAAGCGATCAACAATAACCCAGATTGCATTATTACCTCGAGGTGTCATCGACAATCCCACAACAAAGTACATGGATATATTCTCCCATTTCCACTCAAGCACTAGTAAAGGATGAAGCACCACTTTTGGAAACTTCTGGTCTACTTTAACCTGTTGATAATTCAAACACATCACAGTAAAATGAGCTATAACTCTTTTCATTCTATCCCACCAGTAATACTCCTGAAGATCACTATACATCTTAGTACTGCCTGGATGAACTAAAAATGGTGAACTATGAGCTTCACATAACAACTCTCTCCTCAATTGTGAATCAAAATTCACACACAATATCATCCCAAATCTCAAAACACAATCATTATCAATGTTGATTTCAGGTAACATACCCTTATGAAGCAGCTCTACATTTTTCTGCAACTCACCGTCTTGTATTGTGCTAGCTTAATTCTTTCTGATAGAGAATATTTCACTAATACATAAAACAAAACAGAATAATTTCCTACACGAACAACTTCCAAACCAAAATTCATCAAATATATAACCAATGGATCATGTTCCAAATGTAAAATTGTAAATGAGGAATTAATTTTTCGACTCAATTCATCTGCCACTTTATTTTCTTTTCCCGGATGGTAATGAATTGTACAATAATAATCCTTGATTAATTCTAGCCATGTCCTCTGTCTCATGTTCAATTAATTATGAGTTAATATATACTTTAAACTTTCTTGATCAGAATATATTTCACATTTTACACCGTACAAATGATGCCTCCAAATTTCTAAAGTGAAAACAACAGCAACTAATTCCGAATCATGTGTAGGGTAATTTATCTCATGAGTTTTCAACTGACGTGAAGCATAAGCCATTACCTAATCATTCTGCATTAGGATGCAACAAAGTCTTTTCAATGAATCATCACTGTAGATAACTATCTCAGTATTACTTGAAGGTAGTGCCAATACTAGATCATTCACCAATCTTATTTTCAATTCCAGAAAACAATCATTACATTCTTTTTTTCCAGATAAACAAAAAACCCTTCTGAGTTAGCTTAGTCAATTTCCTAACAACCGTGCAAAATTTTAACAAACCTTTTGTAATATCCTACCAAACCAAGAAATCTATGAATCTCGGTTACATTTGGGGTTCTTGTCCATTCTTCAAAAACCCTTTTTCTACATGATCATTAGTTACTCCATCTTTAGAAACAATGTGACCAAGGAAAGAAATTTGTTGCAACCAAAACACAGACATTCATGAATTTCCCATACAATTTCATTTCATTTAATGTTTGAAAAATAAGTCTTAAATGAATTTAATGCTCCTCATTACTTTTATAAAACACCAAAATATCATCAATGAAAACAACCACAAACTTGTCCAAAACACAAGGAAAATTCTATTCATAAGGTCCATGAATACAACAGGTTCATTGGTTAACCCCAAAGGCATAAATAAAAATTCATAATGGATATATCTTTTACGAAATGTGGTCTTCGAAATATATGATTTCTTTACCATCAACTGATGGTACCCCAATCTCAAGTCAATCTTTGAAAAATACAGATATCCCTGGAGATGATCAAACAAATCATCGATACGAGGCAAAGGATATTTGTTCTTAACATTGATGTTATTAAAGGCTCTATAATCTATGCAATGTCTCATTGAACCATCATTCTTTTTAACAAATAATATAGGAGAACCCCATGGCGATGTGCTAGGTAGAATGAAACCTTTCTATAATAAATCTTTCAATTGATCCTTCAACTCTAAAAGTTCAATTTGAGCCATTAAATAAGGGGTTTCGAAATTGGGTTAGCATCAAGAACTAAGTCAATAGAAAATTCAATATCCCGATCAGATATTATTCCAGCCAACTCATCAGGAAATACATCAGGATACTCATTTAACACTGGCACATCATTAATCTGAACAATTCCTTTGTTTTCAAAAATATGTTCAAGGTAACATTCATTTCCATCTTTTACATGTTTCTCTGCCTCTTAATATGTTATCAACAGTAAGGGTTCATTTTTGTACACAAACTAAAATTATTTCTAAAAAGAAACTTCCTTATCTCTATAGTCAATCATAGCATGGTAATCATAGAGCCAATCCATCCCCAGGATAACATCAAACACTGCTAGAGGAAAAACAATAAGGATTTCAAGCATGTTCTTTCCATAGATAAGGATTGGAAGATTCTTATAAATTATTTTTGCCTCAACATTTCCCCCAGGTGTTTTTACCAAATGCTCAGGGGTCATTTCTTGAGATGGAATTCCCAATTTACTAGAAAATTTTGTAGAGATGAATGAATGTGTAGACACTGAATCAAACACCACATTTTCATTATCTGAAAAAACAAATAATGTACCGGATACCACTTTATTTGATGGCCCAACATTTGCTGAAGTAGTTTCAATGGATTTCAACACACCTTTATTCTTGTAGTCTGACTGCTTCCCGTCATTCTAGATCTTTGTTGAACACTTGTTTACATAATGTCCCATATGATTGCACTTGAAATATTTCACTAATTGTAAATAAAATTTCATCTTACCATTACCTTGATCGTTTCCAGTCCAATCACAACCCTTATGTACCATCTTACCACATCAGAAGCAGTTTCCAGAATTCAAAAGTCTTTCCCCAGCATGATTTTTAACACATTTATCACAAACTTCAACCTTAGTTATCTTACCATCAAACATTTTGGAAGGATTATTCCCTTTCTTCTACCACCTTGGTCTCTTCTTATGTTGGTAGTCATAGAACACTTGATCATCAAAAAACATCATTTCCACATTCTCAGAACATCAAACAAGATTTTCCTTACTTTTGAACTCATGAGAATCTAGTGACCTTCGATATTTTGTCTTTAATCCTGGGTAAAAATGATTTATTTTACTATCACAGACTCGGATAAAATTTGGAGCATACCATGCCAATCGAGTGATCATTTCTTCATAAGCATCCACTGAGTTGTCCTCTTGTCTCAATATCAAGAATTGTTTTTCCATCCTAAGTCGAACAACCTTAGGAAGATATTTCTCATGAAACAAACCATTGAATTCATCCATGTCAAGAGCATCAATGTCATCAGCATCCCAGATATTTTTAACCACAGAACACCACTGATATGCTTCACCCTCCAAATGATAAACATCAAGACTGACCTTTTGATTGTATAAACAACCCATGACCTAAAAATTCTTATCCAGTGATTTAATCAACCATTCAGAAAGAATAGGGTTAGATGATCCTCTGAATGATGAAAGATTTTGCCTCATGAAATGTTCCACCACTAACATGTTCCGCAATAGTTGATCTGGTTGATCTCATGAATGGATACCACCACCATTTATCGCTTGAGTCAATTGCACCATTGCTGCAAAAAACTGTTCAGTTCCAATTCTGACAATCTCAGGATGCTGATTTGTAAGTTCATTTCCTTCTATATGCCTTCCTAGCATTGCTTCCCTGTTTCCTCTTCGGAAAAGCATTCTGAACAAACATGTCTTAGAGGAAGAAACATGGTAATATCCAAATTCCATATCATTTCAATTTGACCATAATGAATTTTTTTGGATAATCATTTAATAGAATTTAACTCCTAAATTTATCTAAACCGACCTTTGATACCAACTATAAGGCCCCAGCCTTAAACATTACTTAATCTTGGGTTATTTCATGAATTCAAATCGAGGATCTTTTCAGGTTTAGTTTTTTAGATAATTAGATCATAAATCATGAATTACATTCCACAATTAAACAAGATGGTTACATCAAAGACAATATTCATTTTTTTCCTCCAAAGGAATCATATTAAAAATAAAACATGATTTCTTTCTTGAAACTTCCTCGACACAATCATGACCTCATGTAATTTTCCCCTGGCCTGTGAAAAACATTTCAAAAACATTGGATGAGCATAAAAATCTCAGTAAGTGAAATAAAAATACAGAAAGAAAACATTAGTCCATGTATACATAAGAATAAATGAAATCATACTTTACTCATAAAACATAATCACATTAACATAAATCATGAAATCATAATATTTATGGATAACTCATAAAATCATAAGACATAAAGGTAACTTGAGGGATCCATAACATTCTTATGTAGGGAGTAACCCTCATGGTTACGTTTGGAATACCCATCACAATATATTCCCTAAATCTCTACGGAGAAACCTTAGTATTTAACACCTTTGTGTTACCCAATGCATTGGAGAGATATCTAGGGCTCACCATCCCTTATTTTATAATGGAACCACCTAACATCATAAACAATTCCCAAGAACCATAACAAAATTGTATCACATAAAACATGCATAAGGGAAACATCATATTTACACATTTCAATCACAAGATATCAAATCAACACATTGATATAATCAAAAAATTATCAAGGCCATATTCAATACCAAAATAATATAAAAGTAAAACATGGTAATTATTTTTCATTTAAAAAATGTTATGGCTTGTAGAGGAAGCCAAAACTCATATAATGTTCACTGCGGCAGAGAAGTCATTGTCGCCGCACACGTAAGACAAAAATATTCCTTTTGTCGATTAGTAAAACGCTTCATGTAAAAAGATTCCTTTTGAATGATATCAAAATTAAAAAGGGTTTATTATAAAACTAATTGAATAAGGTCATATATAAAATGATGTATGCATCAACGAAAGGACCTTGAGACGAAGTCCCTTACCTCAAGTCCGACTTGTCTTGTTCGTTTCCTTATATTCCTAAATAATAAATTATGGTCAATTTATAATTGCATAAGTATTTCCTTTATAGTTTATTATTCAGTTAATATCACATATTATCATTTTATAAAAATTAGTTAATTATGTGAGTTCATATCATACGTTTTTCCGATGTTCGGTACATAAGTCAAAATTGAACTTGTTTGAAAAGAATTACCCATGTAGTTATAAGTACATCATCACCAGAATTATATTAATGATTTAAATATCATATATACCCAGTATATATTCATTTTATACTATTTCATAACATTTGGAGGTAAAAAATGAAATTCACCGTTCATGGAGACGGTAAGCCCTACGTACGCATGAACGCTACTTTCATTTCATTATCACATTCAAGGTATTAAAAATAAACGAGACATATATATATAATAATTCCAGTATAATATATAAATTATATAGGTAACATGAGTTCATTAATTACATTATTTATAAATTCCATGTTTTGCATGAACGGGTCACATCACTTTAGGGGGCGGTAGTCCACACTATTTCAGATTAAATTATCGCATTTTTACAACATGCAAAGCATAAAGGTATGTTTTAAATATAAAATACAAAATAATAGAGAGGGAATAAATATAATATATATGATATATAAATATAGTTCCATCATAATGGCTACCATGAGAGGTGATAAAAGAAGATTGATCAATTATCGTTTCATGAGGCAGTAATTCACCACCAACAGAAATAGTATGTACTTTAACCATTTGAAAGAGGTGCGTGTAAGTGTAGGTAGAATAATTATCATAACAAAAACCTAGTATATTGAGGATATTGGTGTTATTATGGTATCAAATAATAAGAAAATAGTGGTGAGTGAAGATGGAAAATAAAATAAATATACTTGAGAGAAGACATTACCTCTAAATCGGGTAATTCTTTTTGATTTGATCCAAATGCTTCCATGGAAAGACTATTGCCAAAGTGAGGCTTCTAAGAGTAATAGGGGGATTTTTAGAGATAATATGAGAAGCTTTTGGATGATCCAAGGGCTTGAGTGGTGTGGGTAAGGGGTAGAGGTGGGGGCCTTTTATAAGAGGGAGGATTGTCACTTTTGGAATGTCTTTAAATGTTAATTTATTATAAAATGGTTTTTTGAATTTAAAGGTCACAAAATGATATATTTAGAGTATAAAGAGATAAGGGTTCTAAATCCACCCATGCAATAGGTTTTCTACAAGTGTAAGTCTTAGATTTTACCTTATCTATTCATTTTATTTAAATCATTCATTAAAGAGGTAATCACTGTATCATCATGATGTCAGAAAACAATTTATTAATTTAATGTGTATAAAATATAAAAAAAATACCATGATGTAGGAAATATTTTTATATTTACAGTGAATAGTTATAGTCTAATAGATAATTTATGTAAACAAATTTAAAATTGTTTTACTTAGGTGTTACAAGGTTTGGTTATATTTTCCATTCTTTAAAAATATTATGATAAAAGGTCACTATCACACAAAAGTGATTCCATGGGTTACCTAAGAAGGTACAAGGAATCCCATGGTCGGCAAAGACACAACCAAGAGAAGTTTGACACATTTTTGTGTGATTTTATATTATTATGATATTATTTTATTACCCTTAACTAACCAATTACTAATTAATCATGATAATTAAAGATAATTGTCATCGTTACTATTCATAATGTCAAAAAAAAAAATCATCTTAATTACATAATTTGGACCTTATGATTATAAATATGTAATCCATTTTAGAAAATTCAAAACACAGAAATTGTAGTAAATAATTTAAAAATAATTCCCATCATTAAAACAAATAACGTGTTTTAACGAAACAATGTCTATTAAAAGATTGAGAATTGTTTATTTCCAATTTCAAAGAGTGATTAATTATAATGGCCAACATTGAATTAAATGGTAAAATAACATTATAATTACACTTTAAATCCAATTAAAAATATAATCATACCATATAATTAAATCATATGAAAAAAAGTTTTGATGTGAAATGCAGTATTTTTCACAATTCATTAAAAAAATGAATATTGTCAGAAAAATACAAAAAATTTATCCAATTAAAATTTCAATGTCCCAATTCTAAAAAATAAGTTTATTTTGACCAATTTAACATATAAAATTCTCAGAAGTTAAATTGAAAAATGGTTTTACATCAAAAGGCGCTAAAACAGTCTTTTAAAAAATATTAGAGTATTATATGCTTAAGATTGGATTTATTCTCATTTCAAGCCTCTAAAACATAATCTAATTCATAAATAGACATAAATATTAAAATATATTATTCATTACTTACTTGTGATGTCACAATAATAGACCTACATCTCCACATTTTTTGCCAAAAAATATCTAATACTTCTCCATTGAGTAGACGATGAGTTTAACGATGGTATTATGCTACTAGTCATGCTACCAGCTGTCTACTGGTAGCGACAATGAGGGTCTTAAAATAATACCTCAAACATAATTCAATGCCTTTATTTGATCTATTGACATAATAAATTCATACCATAACATAATTGAAGATATTTCTATAAATAAAATTGGTATATCCATAATTAGTGTTTGTGATATTTAAAAAAATGTTAGGTACACAAATCTCCCCATTTTTATGATAACAAAACATAGAATAAAATGGTGACCATAATAGGAAATGGAATATGGAATTTTTTAATAAAACATATTTTGATGTTATTTCGAAAATAATTTCAATATTTCATAGTGGAATTGAAAAGAGGATTTTGAAGATATTTTGAACAAAGTCAATTTAAACTCATATATTTCAGTCCTTATATTTCAATACAAATATATCAACATGAATAACTCAATTGAACATAATTATTTGTTAAGGTATTGTGAATTATTGAAATCATATCCCCTAGTAGTCTCAGACCATGTGTTTGATAATGATCAACTACACATTTCTAGGTTTAAGATCAATTTATTACCCTACTATCCATTTTTTAGGTTATTAAACCTTAATATATTTATTCTATAAACTCTTACACTTAATTGTACCAAGTCATGGATTTATTTTATATGAAAGTAACACTAACATATCATTACCATTTTTGATAATATACCAAAATACTAAATGATTTATTTTAAGAAACCATTATTATTTTTAACGGTGATTTTAATTATCCAAATCATATCCCCATGAGTTTCAAAACAGGTTTGTAGTAAAGGTCCACCAATAATAAAAAAGGTGAATATCATTTTACTATCCTATTATACCATTTTAGGGTCAATACCTTTGTTAAATTTCACCAAAACAACATACATGTGTTCTTATCTAGTCATGGGTGCATTTTCTAGGAGATTCACACATAGTTCATATTTCC
The DNA here is from genome assembly GCA_963277665.1 of Viscum album. Lineage (NCBI taxonomy): Eukaryota > Viridiplantae > Streptophyta > Magnoliopsida > Santalales > Viscaceae > Viscum > Viscum album. Next base: position 1,036,523,942 of record OY728123.1, on the reverse strand, counting down.
AATATGAAAATTTACCATAATAGAAAATTGAATTAATATGTTTCTCCCCTTTTTTAATTATCAAATAACAACTCAAATCTTTAAAATGATATAAAACTAAGAAATATTCACCCCAAAAAAATAAAAAATTATAAAAAATTAACTATGAAGGAAAATAATATTTAAAACAAATATGAATAAATATATTTATAAAACATAAATTAATTTGAAATATAAATTATTTCTTAAGTATAAAATATGTATAATTAAGTAAACATTCAAAAAATACCCTTATTAACAAAACATTTTAGATAATGTTTTTTCATGTAAATATTCACAAAATTGATTATTTTATTAAATAATATTATCATGATATAACCATTTTGAATATTCTCTCTAAAGTAGTGGTTATATAGATCAATGTGCTTAGTAAAGTATTGTTTAATCATATTTACCTAAATACTAATGGATCTAATATTATAACATATGTAAGGAATATGACCATATATAGTATCAAAATATAGTAAAAAGTTTCTTCAAAATATTTTTTTCACAATAAATCCCACAACCATATATTCCACTAAATAAATGAAAATATAAATATATATTTTCATCGTACTACTCCAATAGATTATGGGGTTTCTATGTACGTGACATATCCCACTGGAAAGTATCTTTTCTAATTTTTATCTACCAAAATCAGCATCATGAAAAAAAGTAAGTTTTAATGAAGTAAATTTTTTATAAAATAAATCTAGATTTTGAGAATCATATAAATACTTATAAATTATTATTTGGTATTTTCAATTTGATTAATTATGATTATCTTTAAGAAATAGCTCATAAAGTAAAACTAGACATGATTTCTAGTAGGCTCTGGGTAAGGTAATGAGTGCTCCCATTCATGCATTTATAATTCAAGTTTTTAACTTGCTTACTGGCTTCATGAAATGATAAATTTAATGAAGTACTCATATGAGTACTTAAATTCTATAATTAATTTATTCAAACACCATTAAATTTCATTTTTACGTTCTATTTTTTTCGAAAAAATACATTCATTACTTGAGATAGTTGAACAATATGAAAAAACATTTACCCATCTGTTAAAGATAATACAAATTAATTTTTCATTAAATATTAAAATTCATTGAAAAGAGATTATTTTATAGAATGAAAAGATAACATCACTGACAAATCTAATTATTTATAATTTATTTGACATTTAATTTAAAAACAAAGTCAAATATACAGTCTTATTTATAAAATATTTTCAAAATTAAATATATTTTATAAATTATAATATTAATGGATGTATTTTATATACACAATTATGATAAACGGTAAACAAAAACACATGATTTTTAAACTTTCAATCATTCAAAAAAATTTCTTCCTCAATAAAATCATTTTTAGAAATAAAACCATTATGAAAAATACATTTAATTTCAATGGTAAAATCATTAAATATAAGAGAAATGATTTAGAATGAGAATATATTACATTGTATACTTGTGATGGGTGAAAATTAATAATTATAATCAATATATTCTTCATGATTATAGACTTTTGATATGTTTCTAGTAATGTAAGGTTTATGTTAGCAAAAACATCAAACATATTTCTAAAAACCCATTTATTACCAATAACGAGATGATCATTGGGAAATTTAAAAAGGGTACAGACATTGTTCCTTGTGAATTATTTTAATTCATCTTTTATTTCATATAAATTATATTCACTGTTATTGTCGTCAATAGTAGTTCGTTATTTTAGGTGAAAAAAATAACAATGTTGAAACACAATTAAAAACATTCTTCTAGTATGTGTACCATACTGAAAATCACTAATAACATTTTCTAAGTGATTTTAATTATATTTCACCCATTCATTAGGCTATGGGTTAGATTTTGGATCATTCAAAAGATCAATTTCATTAGTTAAAGGTGGAGAAATTATGGTCAAATTTGTAGTTCATCCTCGACAACATCATTTTAAGAATGAGTTTTAGGTTTATTCTAATTAATTTTTTTGTGAATTGATTATTCATTGGGTATAATCATTAAATTAAAACACTTTGTATTAATTACAGGAATTTGATATCATAATAAAAACTACTTCATAAAATTATGGATCTATGTTTCCTACCATTTTTTATGTCAATAATATATAATTTACACCGAATCACTTTTAAAAAGTATAATTTTAAAAGGTTTTCTTTTCCAAAGATCATAGGGGTCCACTTAAGGAATGGTGTGATAACCTAAGACTCACACTCTATAATCTGGTGTAAAAAGAATTAAATATAATTTTTTTAAAACGCTATAAAAAATAAAATGTTTGTTGCATACCCAAGGATGTTTTCTAGTCCATATTTTGGAGGGATGGTAAAATTATGTACAATAAATCCATGTTTTACACAATTTATGGAATAGAACGTTTTGTATTCGTTTGATCAATATAAATAGAAAAAAACACCTTTAATAAATATAAATATCATTTTAAAATAATTTTAAAATGAAGTGTGACCATCAAATTTACCCAATAAGATTTTTTAAAACAAATTAAAAATTCTTTTATAAATATTATTTAAATACTCATTTGAATTAATTTCATTTTTATCAAATTAATAGTATTTGATAATATATCTATATATATATCCCAAAATAATATATAATATTTTCATAAGAAATTAATTTTACTAATGCATTAGAATATAAAACACGTTGAAACCACATTTGATTTTAAAATATGTGGCCACTGTAATATGCTTTGGATTTTACTGTTAAAATCAATATTGAAAATAATTACATTTTGGTAGATTAAAATTATAGTTTCAAAACATTATGAAATAAATTTTTCCACTAGTAGTATAACCTTTATTACAACAACTATTTGAGGGGGGGTCACCCTATTTCTCATCAACTAATTCCCATTGCAAAGTGTGTTGTTTTTATTTTATTGAATTTTTTTGGAGGCCTTCCTTTTTAATTTATAATCTATTAAAATCATTTCAAAACATAAAAATTTATTTAAAAGAATAAAATAATTTTATATCTTTTAAATTCTATAAAAACTAAATTTCATAAAACAACATAATTTTTTTCGGAAATCCAAAATTTTAAAAGAAATCCCATGATCAATGTATATTTTATAAACTATATGGAAATTAAACATAATAATTTTTTTCATAGTCATGGAATGTGAATTGAAGTAAATCATGCATTGAAATATATATATATATATATATATTTGTAAAACAACCATAAATATTAATGTACATTTATTTCATAAAACTGTATCTTTAACATTCTAAAAACACCATTAAATTTTTTAAAATAACTCTTAATGGTAATATATAATAATATAATAAAAACAATTCTCCCATAAATAAGGGTTTTTAATTCAATAAACAAGATATTTTTAATATAAATTTGGAATTGAAATTTGAAAACAAAAATACCTTTTTGAATTGAAATAAAAAAAAAATATAATTTTTAAATTATGATGTTTAAAAATAATAGATTACAATTAATTATGGGTTTTAGAAAATCATTTAATAGAATACATTCTTTTTGAAATTTCTTATAGAATATAATATTACTGTAAAATTAGAAATCTACTTATCTTTTAAATTGATTTAAATATTTTTTTTGAAGGAAGAATCTATCTATTTCTCATTTTCTATTTTTCAACCATTTTATATGAGTAACCCTATTGGGATACTAATTTAATAAACTATTTTTAATAGCTTATAAATATATATAATCTAAAAAGTGGCATCTTTTTCTTGAATTTTTTTATCGAGATATATATATATATTGTATGATTCCAATTTATAAGAGGTTTTATTGTTTTTGAAAATGATGGTTCTTTTTATAAAAGAGATTTTGATATATATATATATATATAATGAATTTATTGACATAAGAATTTATAATAAAATTGGATGAAAATTTAAAACCACTGTGTATATACATCGATCGAAAATAATATATATCTGTAAATATATTCATATAGTCACAGCTTCTAGTAAAATAAAATGAGGAACATGAAATGTTCGAGAGAATGTTTCTATACTGTGAATAAACAAAATTTTAAATGTCATGGTTAAATTTATTTTAATAGGTAAATATATATAGTTAACTCATTCTAAAAGATTTATGCAACTTGAATTTCCCAATGAAAAATACCTTCTTTAGAAATCTATATTCAAGCTAAATTTTTTTTTTCATCAATGATGATAAGGGTAACATCGATCTGGTCAATGCATGTAGTCTAGGATGAAGGTAGTGATAAGAGAGGAGGGAAATGATTGTTTTGGAGATCATTATGATAATCAAGAGGTAGAATATGATACACGGGATGATTAAATGGTAAACATGAATTTGATAGGATGGAAAATGGTATGTGAGTGTTTTTATTAATGTGGCTTAATATTAATAGAGAAAATGCATCCCACGTTAGTGTTTTGGTGATTATAGTACATAAATATATGTTAAACTATTTGATTGACATAGTAGATGTGATTAACAAGATCTCCTTCTAATCCTTTTCTAGCATCATCCCATTCCACCTCGACTAAAACTATGCCGCCCCAAACTGTGACTCTTCTATTTTGACCCATATACTACATATGCTATCATCTAGGACTAATATTATTCTACTACATGGATGAAAACTGTGCAAGTTTGAGACATATCCCTTACACATATATGCTATCTAGGTAGTGGTTATCTATCCAACCTTTTTAATATAAATTGAAAATTTTATTTATTTGTAGATAATTAAAATTTAAAAAAATATTATTTTGTCATTGTTTTTTTCACTAATTCGTATTTCTATAATCATATATTTTCCATCAACCGTATAATATTTATATTAAATAGCTTATAAAATGGTTAATAAATATATTTATACCACATTAATTCATTTTAAAACATATGTAATTTGATATTATAATTTATATATTATGATAATATTTTATTACTTATTAATCTAAAATATTATTACCTCATAAAAAAGGCTTATAAATTAAGAATGAAAATATTATAAACATAAATTGTTTTAAAAATAAAATTTCATATCAAATAAAAATTTCATGTAAATACTTTATAATAACATTTATATATAATTTATTATAAAAAATATGATTCAAATAATTATTAAATATATATATTTCATAGGTTATTATAATTTTTATATCATGTAAATTTTTTAAAACTTATTAATGTAAAATATTGTTACTACATAAATAAGTATTATATATTAGAATTAATAATATTACAAACATAACATTTTGAAAACTATAAATTTCATATCAATGGAAAATATCTTATAAATAATTAAGAGTATCTTATATATTATTTTTATATTAAAACAAATTTTCATAAGTGTATTAAAAACATCTAAACATATTGATACTAATTTAATCTTTTTATTAGTATATTTAATTAATTATTGATAATTTAAATTTTTTTCATTCAAAGAATAATATCATATCCTTAAAAATACAAGCTTTTAATAATAATTTATTAATCATTTTCAAAAAAATAATATATATATATATATATATAATTAATATTTATATATTGTTTATAATATTTTCAATTAAAATAAAATTATGTGAAAAATATTAATACATTAAACCGTAAAATATAAAAAACACTATAATTTAAAAATAATATATTCTATATAAAATAATATTACTTTAAAAAAAGAATCAAATATTTTAAACTTAAAACATAAAATATAATTGAGACTGATTAATAACTAAATATTTAATTATTGAGTATAAATATATAGAAATATTTTCATTAAATTAGAATTTTAATATTTTAAGAAAATTGTATTGAAACACAAAATAATAAATTTACATAAAATGATACTTTTAAATAAGCATTCTAATTACACAACAACAATAAAAGTTCATAATTTTCAAAATTGTCTATTAATTTCTATTTATATATGATATATTCTAGATCATTTAATTCAACCACTTACAATTTTGTGATGTAAAATAAAAAAAATAATTTTTACTTTAGAAATATTTGTTTATAAAGAAAAAATAGTTTATAGAAAAACCATTTCATTTATGTTTCTTTGTATAAATATAAATTTTAATCTATTTAAATTATAAATTAAAATAATAAATTATCATTTATTAAAAAGAAAATATATTTACAAATATTGAAATGTTACTTTCCACCTAATGGAATTGTTCCCTCACAATTCATTCATATTATATATGTAAATTCAATAGTTCCATTTCAAAATTCCAAAATCCAGAATTATAAAAATTATATACTCTAAAGGGTCACATAATTACCTAAACCACATTTTAACCCCTCTAACACTTATGTTATCCTCTAATAGAAACATCAAATTTCCAACATTTTCTGAACCCTTCTGACAATACTATGTTTAACAGTCTGAGACCCGCACCCTTGGATCAAATTTTAAACACCTATTGTATAGTGTTTTTATAAAATGTATTCTGAAATTATATAGTCCTTTACATACATGAGAAAAATATCTAGAATATATATGGGATGTTTGGTATCATTCAAAAAAATATCAGAGTTTTAAAAAAATTAATCGCTAAAAGAAATTTTTGGCTTCACTCACGCTAGCTCTATAAATTATACTATACACCTTGATAATGATGATTTGATATTTTTTCTAAAATATAGGGTGAGAATAAATGTTTTCAAATAAGGAATTTTAAAAATAGTGAAAATATGTTTTCTAAATACTATTTAAAAAATCAAATGAAATCATTTAATTTTAAATACACTAACAAATATATGATATTTTAAATATATTTTTCTGAAATAACAATATAAGTTTATCAATGGATGTAACATTTGAATATCCTTTAGAATATATTTTAATTTGGAATCCCATTTTTTCATAACACATAACAAATGAAATATTATTTGGATTTCCTATTTAAAATAAATTTTTATAATGATATATTTTATCTGGATTAAACTGACACTTCGAAAACCCTGATAAATACTTCTGGCCATTAGCAATATCACCATTGGGAAAACATACCCTTGAGGTTTCGGGGTCACCCCATACCACATCAAATAATTCAATAACCATGTGAAGAATTATTATTTTAATTTAAGAAAATTAGCATTGCAATTCTCATTTTAAATCACCTAAAACATATTCTAAATGTAAATAAATTATTTAAAAAATAATAATCTAGTATCTAATAAAACTAAGTTAAATATATATTTTTTTCATAAAACATCCTAAGAGTTAAGAGAAATCCACAATTTTAGAAGAAATATATCTATTCAAGGAATAATTATTAATGAAATTGTAAATTAAATCTAAAACAATTGATTGTTAGTATGCATGTAATGGTATTTCTATACATTGTTCACGACCACACCTATATATATGTTCAAAACTAATAAATTTGAAAGGTAATTTAATATATATATTTATAGATTTACTTGTTCAACAATAGAACCATTAAAATTCTTGGAATAAATCATAAAGAGACTACATAATAATAACCTAGCAACCATTATACCATAAATTATGTACTATTAATTCAGTGAATATGTTATTTTTAAAACAAATATAGTACAGAAATGTTAAAATAAAAAACCCTTTTCTAAATTGAAACCTAAATAAAATATAATATGTATATTCAGTATTTTGAAAATAAAAGATTACCGATAAATAGGGGTTTCATATAATTACATAATCAAATTAATTTAAATTACAAAATCTATTTTTCAAAATAATCTTTGAAAAAAAATTCACCTCACCATATAAATTTGTAAATAATTTCTTGTTGAAGGAAGACTCTATCTCTTACAAAATTTATATTTTGTATCACAGTCAATATGAGTACCCCATTTTAATGAATGATCTTTATGTATATGATTTTAAACTATATATATATAATATTAATGTAGGTTTTGAGTTAATTTCTTTTTTTATTAATGTACATATATATATATATCTTGTAAGATTCCAATTTAAATGAGTTTTTTCTATTTATGAAAATTATGGCCTATATATATAAATGATATCTAAATATATATGTATATACATACAAAAAATACAATTTTATAAGTATGTATAACTAAATAAGATGAGGATCCAAATCCATTGTGAATAGAGTGAAATGTAAAATATATTATATATAAATATATAAATTCCCCTGGTCTCCACTTCTCTTGAAAAAAATGAGGATGAAAATAATCATTGGGAAATTCTAAATAAATTGGTGATAATGTTAGTTATAATTTTTATGGGTACATGTGGTGATATATATATATACCATTATCAATGAGTTAATTTCAACTTGTATTACTTGACAAAGATGAAATTATAGTGAAATCGTGATTTAAGATGAAATTGGATATCTTGTTGATATATTCCAAGTGTGACATCGATCTAGGCCATGCATATAGCTGAGGGAAAAGAGAGTTATGGGAGACTAAAAAGTATGGGTTGTGTTTTTTTTAGTTGAAGAAGGTGGTAAAATATGATACAAGGGTTTATCAGATAGTATTCGTGAATTAGATCAGATGCATGGTATTTATTTTGAGCATGTATAAAGTTAGTGATAATTAATGAAGAACCCACATACCACATCCGTCTTTCAGTCATTATACTTCTTCACTATATGTTAACACATTATATTGATTTAGAAATTGGGTCTAATGAGTTCTTCTCCTGATCCTCTGTCGACACTGACCCATGGTGGCTCCACTACCATCGTACATCCTCACACAATTATTCCACAGTTATAAACCATGCCCTCTTAATAAATTCATGGATTCCTACTGCAATTTCCCTATATTGATGACTCTTGTGGATGGTAGATATTTCTCCCAAGCCTGGTTTATCTAGATATTAGGTTGTCAACTAGCTAGTATTTTAAAATAGAATACAAAATTTTAATTACATAAAGACATTTAATATTCAAATTATATACTTTTTAAAAAAAAATTAATACTTAAAAGTACTTATTTTAGAATATATTTACCCATAAGCGTATAATAATGTTAATATATCACATATATAATTTGTATAATAAAATTACTACAACCAAATATATTACAATTAATACATACAAAATATCTTATTATAAATTTTATATCAAGTTAATATTCTACTAAATATTAATGTAAATTATCATTACTACATATCTAATGTATATAAATTAAATTTAATAATATTATAAACAAAACATTTTGAAAAAATTACATTTCAAATCAATGAATTTTTCTACTTCATGAGAGGATTTAGATGTATAAATATGTCAAAATTCACTATTATCTAAACCACAATTAAGGGAATTTATGGATTTTCCATAAATATAAAACTAAATAATATTTTCAATATTGAATTTGTCCCTAATACAACAGTGATAGTATAATCATGCATGACTATTCTCTAAATGGGATATACAATGCTTCTACAAAAAGTAGACATCTAAGTTTTCCAATAACTAAAATCTGAGGCATCAAATATTAGATCTCAACCAATTGTGTATCCTTTTTATAATACATTAGGTGTTTGAGGATTAATCTATTTTTTAATGGTGTTTCTTTAATTTTAATTTTTTTAATAATTTTTTTTTAAAACATGGTCTCCTTTGATACAAGTTGTCGATTTTATTAAGTTGAAATGATTGGGGGTGAATTTCCTTTAAAAAAAATTATCAAATTTAAAAACACTATTTTATGAAATTATAATTAACATAAATGAATTAGTGACATATATAAAATAATCTATTTAATAATAAAATCAATTAAAAGGAAACAATGTTTGATAAAAGAGTGTGAGAGTAACACAATATGAGTCCCCATGTAGCCTGACCTCAAATGATTAATATTTTTAGATTAAAACCATTGATATTATATGTATCAAAGATACCAAAGAAGAAATAAATATTCATTATTTTAAATGGTGAAAGAATGAACCAAATTAAACACTTTCATTTGATTAGATACAGAAATAAATCCATGGCCACTAATTTTAGTGGTAATAGAAACTACGGGTTGGAGAAGAGGATGATGGTATTTCCATAGAGAAAAAACTCCATAAATCACTCTTTAATATATCAAAAAAGAATGAATTTTTTTAAATGGATTAATAGAGAATAACAAAGGAGATATAAGTGGAGTACATTAAATAACTATAAGAGTATTCTTAAAAGAGGTTTCAAGAATATTTAATTCACATAAGATTTATTTTTATATTCATTAATTTTAATTCCTCAATAGGGTTCCATTTATGAGCCCTAAATGTCCCTATGTCTTTTTAGATAATTCCACGGTCTATTATAGATTTTAATGATGAGTTAAAGTGGTGGATTCTACTAAAAACAACTATATTTGTTAGGCTTAGCGTCTAGATGGATGATCAAAATGCCATACTATTGAGACCATTGGATATAAATTCAATTTTCATTGGCTAGTTGATGGTTTTTATACCCACGAAGAACCTCTATGATGGCCCCCGACTAGCCGTTTCTCCTCCACACGGTAGCTAGTGGCATTGATAGTGGCTTGGTTTCACTAAACATGCCATCATCTATTTAGTGGCTCTAATCTGACTAAATACTATTACTGAAAAGTTAGGGTTTAAAAACATTCCTCAAAAATATTATAATTATTTTTGTATTTATTAATAACTTATTACTATACAAGAAATAAATAATAAAATTCCATAAAATAAAATGGTTCCAAATCTTATACGTGTTTTTTATCCATAAAATAATGTTAGGAACGTATCATAAGACACCATGTATCATTATTTAACATCTTTAATAGTAACTTATAAATTTTAGAGATTATGAACTCAAGAAAATTAAATGATAACTGAAACCAGTATACCATAACAGAAAAGGAACATATAATACTAATAACACAATTGATCTATATTGACTAAAAGTAACTCGTAATTATGTAATAAATAAATAAATAGTATTATTATAATTTTAGTAAATATTATAATGGTTCTAGAATATTTGGTTAATAATTTAATGGTTATTATTATAAATGTGATTAGATATTTTTTAACCAAGAAGAAATCCAAAGTCATGGGTTTGTTGACTCAATTTCCTTTTCACTGGATTATAAAAATTATCACTTGAATATAATATTCTATGTTTAATTTTTAATAATTTATCTAATCTATAAGATATTTACTCATTTATATAAATTAAATTACATCATTATGTCATAATCATCTCTATTAATGTATTTTATTCTTTAAAAAAACATTATGTTATAAAGAATAAATCTCCTCATTTCAAATAAGTAATTTCCATCCATGTTGATGACTTTTTACTAAATATAATTTTTATTTTAGATTCAAATATTTATTAATGTGATATTAATTTTTCTTAAATTTTTAGATGGTTTTTAATAGATTCCTTAAAATTATTTCCATAGGGATCATTTTTACATACTTTTATAAAGTGTAGAAACAAATATTCTAATGTTTTTCAGGTTAAGTAAATTACTTCAATCAATACTATTATTCATAATATAGATTCTTTCCATGATTCAATTATATTTAAAAAATAAATTATATTCTTATCATTTAGTTTTTTTTAAATAATTGATAATGTTTTAGAAGAAAAAATAAAGGGGCGTCATAACAGTTATGTATATTTTAATCTTACACTTTTCAATTATTTACATAAATATTATTTATTTGATAGGTGGATTTAGTTTTACTCTATTACAATGTTTTTTATAAATTCTTCAATTTAATTTTTTGAAAAGTAATTTTGAATTTTTCTGATAACCGATTGTTTTATGGAAATGATAATAATGATTTCCGAAATATCATTTTATTGACTTCACATCCAATTATACTATATATCTCTAAAATTTATATATCATTTGGATTATATTTCTTTTTCATTATTTAATTTATTTAGTGAGGAAAATAGTTTGGGTGATTGATCTTATGGTATTAACGGATTTACTATTGTTGTCTTGTTATGAGATATAATTTTTAATTGATTTTAGAACTATTTCCATTCAATTGTATTTTATTGATATTTTTTATGACTGATTTAATGCCACACAAATATATATTTTATATCATTATATAATTGAGGTGTACTATATAATCCTCCATTTAATTGGGTATGAAATTATAGATCATGAAATAACTATGACAAATGGTTTTCGATTCACATTAGACTATGGGAAATAGTTAGTAACTCTTGATATACCTTGTCATGGTAAATAACTAATGGTAATTAATCGACTATGTTTTGTGGGTCTTGTTATTTACCCTTTAAATGTGATATTTTTTATATGATTTTGTTTTATCAAAAATTATTTGTTATTCCACATGCCTATTTAATGCTACATGGATCATGATTAATGGCTATTCATTTGTATCCCTATTCCAGGGTTTTTATTTTTTATCTTGATGTTAAATGTCCTTATATAATACCATATGAATAGTTTATATGGTTCTATGTTTCTTTTAATAATACATTTCTTCCATGATCATATGTCATTATATGATATAACCCCTTTATGACTCTTCCAAATGATTTTTCTAGGAATTTGGAGCCTATTAATTCTCTTGTATCCCTTTCCCTATGAGGAATATAAGATTTATTATGTAGAGATTTTTTTTCAAATATATTTAATTTTTTATTTCCAATGATATTTTTTGTATCTCATATAAAAATAAATTAAAATTTTGTTTTTAAATATTGTGTATTTATCATGACATGTTTGGGTTAAACAATTAAAATTTTATAAAATAAATCTGTAACATTCCTAGATCATCACATTGGGTATTAAGGTGAGGTTTATTTAATTTTAGGTAATAGGCTACAATGTGTAAGAGAACCTAAATATAATCACCCTTGGATGAACTAACAGAATTGTAATGTTTCATAGAGTAATACATTAAGAGGTCGAATTTTTTATATCATTGTTTAAACAAATTATCATATGTGATGAAGATTTAAACAAACCATATCTAGCTCTAGAACTCACCATGGATGGGGTAATCTTCTATATTGTCTTTTATGTGACAAAATTCACCCTCATTTAAAAGGTATTTCAATTATATAGTTATTTAGATATGGATTAATGGAAAAAATTGGATATTTCACATTCTACAATTCTAAGATAATGAGATGATTGTTTTATATATTTTTTGGAGGGTGAGACAAACTAATGGGGGAAAAATATATGAATATGAAACAAAATCTAAAAAATTGACTATATAGAATTATAGGTGTTCAAGAAAATAATATTCATAAAATATTCTCCCCATACTCTTAACATGAAAATATAAATGGATTCTAATAGATTAAAAAGGATTATATATCCATTGGTACATATGAATAAAATTTCATAACAATCCGAAGGTAAACATCAATTTTTATTATTTTAACAAAAAGAATTATCAGTTAATAATTTAATGAACAAAAAAATGTCTTCAAAAGGCCTTTTTTATAAGATCCATTAGAATATATAGGAATGATTTTTCTGTATAGTTAATGTTGAAATGGAAATTGGGGAATATCATAATTATCATGCATTACATCACCAAAAAATGAAAATGAATTTTATGAAAAACTTGTACAAAATAACCACATGGAATATATAATGTTGAATGATCTAAAGGAATAAATTCTTGGAAGATGCAGTAAGGAAGTTTCAATAGACGAACCAAATGTAGCTTTAATTGTGGAATGGATGGATATAAATATCATTAAAGTTGAATGGCGGTGATGATTTTTGTAAATTAAACTCAGGAAAATAAGACCCCAAATTTTTTAACAATCACCCATTATTTATTAATGAGACCACAAAAGTATTTCATCAATAAATATAACATCTTATAGGTAAAATATATATTATATTTCATTTTGATCACTTCTAGATTTTTAAATGTTTCATGTATTTAGAGACTTTTATATAATAAAAACCCATATGTAAAATATCGACATAATATTTCATTTATATCATTACAACCAACACCTGTATTGATAAATTGTACATAAAACCATTATCCATATACTTGGGTAAAAGGAAAAAATAAACGGTATGTTCAAATTCTCAATAACAATAAAAATAGGATATCAATTATTATTAAATCATAACATGAGTATTCTAGTATTAGATAATTATCTTATCATTTTAAAAATGTATTATACAATTCACAGATCATGATCATCTATCATGGCACGAGGCTTGGTAGTTCATTATACTAAATCATAATGTACTAAAAAACATGATACATAATAGAGTTAAATTGGAATAATATTATATCATAATAATATAGAATACTTTTTGGAAAAATAAAAATAATAGATATAATATGTTAATTCTAACCAATAATACATTCATCACATGTCACCCCCTGTCTAACCACCTGGGTACCTACTATGGGATTTGGTTAACCTCTACGTGTAACTGATTATTAGGATATGGATAAACACTCATATTCGATTTGAGATTATAAAACATTAATATTTTTAAAATTTATTGGTGGTATATAATATAAAAACTAATCAAATAATTATAATCCATTCAAATGTAATGTTGAGATCATGAAAAATTTCATCATTTTGTTATAACTAAACATATGGAAAAGAAAATGGGTTACATCAATATTTCATCATCATATCGGTAAATCATATAGATAAATAATATTGATCCAGTCATATGACCATATTAATAGGTATTAATAATTAATAGTAAATTATATAATTATAGAAAATAATAATTACTTTTAATTATCACTATATCATTTTTATGTGAAAATACCATTTTCATATTGAAATCACTTATTTAAAACCTCAGAAATTACAAAATATTAAATAAAATATTTTATAAGAAAATAGACATAGAATCATTCAATTTATGGTTCCGATAATTTATTTTTTATGACTATAGAATATTTGCTTCATGAAGTGTATGTTAAGCTAATGATTTTATTCACATAGTTGGTAGAACGTACCACATTCTGAAATTGAATTTAATTTTTTTAAACCATTCCTATGGATTCCAATAAATGTATAAATTAAATTAATAATTTATTTTATTATATTAAAAATTGATTTGATATTTTTACATAGAAATAATGGACATGTAAGAAATTTTTCCAATATAAATGAAAAAATAGGGTATATTTTCCATAAAATCATTACTAAAAAAATTAGGGTACTTATAGAAAGAAAAATGATATTAAAAAAATATTATTTTTAGTAATAATAATACTAAAATAAATTTAATATTATTTATGATATTTAGATCATATATTTTCATCATTTAATAATTAAGATTAAATAATCACATTAAAAATGAGATTAAAACATAAGACCCTTTCTATTACGTTATATTTAAAATAATACCCCCTTTGATGAAATAATTATTATTTAACCTTAAATTACAAGAGATAATATGGATCCATGATATAAAATTTTATAAGGGAAATTTATAATCCTCATAAACATAAATTTGTAGATCACACCGATCATGTCTTAACTAAAAACATTAAATAAAAATAACATGTACTAAATATCAGACTAGATTAAAGAGCTCTCTGAAATCATTTATAATAGATATGAATTTAGTATAATTTTATAAAATAAAACAAATACACATAATATATCATTCATGATAAACATAAAACATTTCAATACTTATTTATGAATTATTCTTTATCCAAATCCTTGTTTTTAGGTGATAAATATTACTCTATTGATGTGTGTTTTAGTTTGACTGATGTGGTATATGAATATTGATCATGGATCCATCATCTATAAAAATAATAATAATGTAATAGGTTTTATATTTGAAAATTTTATACACTTTTTTTCTATTCATATAATGTAGATTTGTGAAAATGAATTACATCAATTTGTATATATAGTGGTATATACATACGCATGAGTGATGTTTCCAAATTTTGAATGATGGAATAGAAGAAATATAAATTATAATTACACATTATCAATCAGTTATTATATCGTAACTATCATAAATATTGATTAAATATATCCTTATAACAATCCAACTAAGTAAAAAATTAAAAACAATTCCCACCACTCTTTGGAGGTTGTGGTCCACACATATTCATGATCGACATTACAGTTTTACAATAGATTGGATAGAAAAAGGTAGAAACAATATTACCATTAAAAAATAGTAATAATTTAATAAATACCATTTAATATGTTTAAATATATCATAAATCCCAACCATGTAATACGTTGATCGAAAATGAATGAAATTACTACGTAGAGGTTGTAGTTAATATTCATGAATGAGTGATACATAAATATACCATTTTATGGAATGGAGGTGATAAATGGAGGATAAATCATTATAATATCATATTATTTTATTTATGATACTATATTAATAATTTTATAATGTATATAATTTCATTAGGGATTGTTTAAGAAGAAATAAAAATGAAATATCTCAGTTATGATTTACACAATTTCTTTTAGATACCTCCTTGAGCTTAAAAATTAATCCTTGAATTATTAATTTTTGGAGATGGAAATGGGATATATGTTTAAGGTATGTAATATATATTTCTATTAGTATATCTATTTTATGATCTATAATGCCCAAAAGATATGAATAATGGTTCATATGAGCTTCCCTTTTATAAGTATTGTGGAGTACACACATGGAATTACATAAAACAATTAATATTAATTATTTTATTCCTCATGTTTAATGACATAAAATTTATAGATATTCAAGTTTAAGATTCTATTGGGTATAAATCCATTCATATAATAAAAATTATACAATTTTGACAAAATCATTACTTTATATACTAGTATAATACTCCCCATGGTAAACTCATTTTAACCGAAATAATTGTAATTTTTTATCTCCTTTTACTTTTCATTAAGACATGAAATGAATTTGGAATCATTATAAAATTATTACATAATTATTCAAAATATATAATCAATATTACTAATTTTAGTTTCTAAATGCGGTAGAATTTAATTCTAAAATAACTGAGGTAAATGCAATAATTATCAATTTTAATAAAATTGTTTTTATTTCTAAAAGTGAATTAAATATGATTATATTGTATTAAAAACATTGAAATAAATTTTAATAAATTTTATTAAATATATAATTTATAAATATAATTAAAACAATTTATCATTAAAAATCCTTATACATATAAATTTTTTTATAAAAAAATATGTTTTTATGCCCATAAATTAACTTATACAAAAAATCAATTTTTACTGTTGATTCATATATAATTAATTATATTATTTATAAATAATGTAAAGTTATGTTACAATAATATCAAATTCATATCATAATGGTAGCTTTAAATAAAATTATTTAATGAAAAGAAATGATAATTTTACAATTAAAACATTATATTTCTTCATTCCTTAAAAAATACATATATTTTTAAAAAAACATTAGGAATTCACCAATGTAAATAATTACATGTTAACAAAAAAATTATACCAAACCAATATTTTTAAAAAAATATATAATTAATTAATAATTATTTTGGACCATAAAATTTGATAAAAATAACATTGTAATGAAAACCAAATTTTGAAACATGAAATATTTTTACTGAAAATTGAGTACTTAACTACTATGAACCAATGAATAAATTTAAATTATCTAAAACCATTAATGTTATTTAATAATTCGTTAACTAATATTCTCAACTGCCAATTTAATTACAAAGTTTTAACCAACAAATTTAAATTATATTATTTTTATACCATATTGCAGTTCACATAATCCGTGGGGTTGTCTGTTAAATAGGCTATCAAGAATTGTATTATTTTAATCTAAATAATCATGTTTTTACATTATCCCCTTAAAAAAATACATCCTCACATTTTTATCTTGATAATGTAGGGTTAAATATTTTAAAATACATTTTTTTAGTACTTCATCATAAAAAATGTGTAATAAAACATCCATTGAAAAGGGGATGTTAGAAACATAAAGATTACCTAAAATAACACTTAATCAGGTTCCAAGATAGGAAAAACATTAGAAGGATGTTATGATATAGACATGGTGGTGAAAGATAATTTCCAAAAATTATTTTTAGTGTTATGAAACAAGATCATAATAAATTTAAAAACAAAAAAACTACAAATTAGTGGGGGGGGGTCCGAAAATCAATTTGTTACAAATAAATTTTAAAAAAAATCATTTTAATGGTAATATTTCATAGAGTTGAAGATTTATTTTACAATGGAATATGATAAAATATAATTAATTTATTTATATAAGTACATTATGTAAATATCATGTTTTGACTATAACATCATGACCTAGCTCACTCAAACTAGTAGCCAAACCAGTTTTTATGTGTCCTCAAGCACACCTCTCTGTATGATGGAGGCTGTCGACTATCATCTAGGGTATAATTTGGAATGTGGGTAAATTATATTATCTTTAATAGAGTAAATCAAAATTAAGAATAAAATAAAATAAATAAATTTAATAACCAAAAATCATATATCCAATTCCAAAAACAGTATAGGTTCCCACAATCAGATATAGAAAACATGCCATGTCATAACTATGTCATGTCCCCAGAGGAATCCCAAAAGAAATACATATGTGATAGTCCAAAAAATTTATATACAAAATTCCTAGTCCCATGATAAATGATCTATCACATATTTCTAAAATCAATATTCTATCACTTCGAATATGCACAAATATAGACCTATAACCATGAAGTCTACTCTGATGCCAACAAAGGCTTGAGCAATGTGTGAGTACAGCTCAGTAGGATCCTAACAATTGTTTTTTAATAAATTAAAAGTCTAAAATAGTGTATGTATATAGAAAATGATTAATAAATAGTGATGTAATTTTAAATATGGTATAAAAATAAATTGTGTTTAATTAACCTCTTGGGCCCTCAGGTTCAATTATGACAACAGAGCCAACAAAACCTACTTCATCCTAATTTAGAAGAATAAAACATAAAATATAGGGGGGAAATGATTTTGGTTAAAAAGAAAATCATCATTATTATATTCATTTATATATATTATGGAGAATCATTCCATGTACAGGAAACATATATCAAATATTAGTGCATGGAGCATTATACCAGCATTCGAACCTGGGATACAGATTGTCGGGCTCGACATTTCAAAAAAAGGACAAAAAACCAAATCTATAACTATCATAAATTAAGGATATAGAGCGCCATACCAAAAATAACAACACATGGGTCTATATAATTATTTCCAACATCATAAACAAACCGATCCAAGACATATTTTAATACCATTTAATAAATTAATCATCCCCATTTATCCATTGCCCAGTTCAACCCTTCACCAAATTTTAAACCATTTTATTCCAATATTAATAAAAATATCCCCTTATTCCAATCTAACAAGTCATGGAAATTTTATAAATGATTTAAACTCACAAACCAATACTTTATCATTTAAAAAAATTATACCATTTCCAATGTATTTTCACACACCGTAGGTTTCTGAAAGTCTGATCTCATAGATTTGAACAAATAAGGTGGGTTCCATGAAGGATAAAACATATAATTTAAAAACATAATATATTAATAAAAAAATTAGAAAAAAACAGTATAGAGTAATATAAAATTCCATATACACATGAATACAATGCTGGAAACCATAAATATCTTGTAGTCCACCTACCATAGGTTTATAGTCAAACTCTCATCCAACCATGACCTTTGATTCAAACTAAAATGCTAACAAAAAAAGGAAATGATCTCCCCGGAAAATGACTATTGAGATATATATGGAGTGGAAGAAAAATGTTTTCAATCATCCATATAATATAAGAAACAATCTCATATAATTATATGTGGCTTTTAAAAATAAGAAATAACACTTAAATTTCAATAGTATCGACGGTGAACAACCCTTAAAATAGTAAGGGGATTTTCTTTCACACTATGATAGTGGTAGTGAATTAGTAGATAAATTAATGTTAAAAATTTTTAATGGCTTGAGGTAAAAGTAGTAAATTCACCACTTTTAATGAGATGTGTAATTTCAAAGTACAGTGTTCCAAACTGCATTGAAATAATGAAATTTTTTTTTTTTATAGAATCTATGAAACCTAGTATTCATTTCCACCATTATAATTTTGAATTTATTTTGGAAATTATGTGAATTGATATGGATCAAACATGTATTTAATATGAGACTCCAAATTAAATAATTTTTCCAATATTTTTTTATCTTATTTATAGATTAATAGCCCACCAAAGAATCATTTTATTTGAATTTTCATTTTTTTTATATAGGGATGTTTTTAGATTTAACTAAATAGTTAGGAAATTTTGGAAATTTATGCAGTTTTAAATATATTATTTATTTTTTATAGTAGTTATAAGTCTCTTCATGACATGACAACACATTTTTTTGGGACAATAGTTCTAGAAATTAGAGGAGGAATAATTACATGACATGAATTTTAAAAAATGGATTTTTCATGAAAGACAAGTCCTTACATAATTATAATCAATGAAACACCCATAAAAATCATGTAACATCATTAAAAAACAATGATTTTTTGATAGGAATTTTTGGAGAAAATCAAGCTGAGATTCGTGATGACTATTGAACCGAGAGATTACACTATGTGAAACTCATTTACATGTCATGTATGTTACAAAAGCATAGAAAAAATGAATAAAATTCAGACGTTCTCTTATGGGGATGATATAAATTAAACATATTGTCCACCCATCGAATGCAGTCTGGGACCATTGGGGGAAGCGCTACACCAAAGGACGCCCACCAAACAAGGGAGGAGGATCTGAAGAATTTCATTGTCTTGGTGGAGATGGAGATATTGTTAATGATTTCATACTTTAATTCTATATTGTATATTATAGAGTATTCTAGAGTGACATGTGGCTAAGAAGAAAGTGTTTATGGATGGGTAAAACCAATAGATACTCTCGTTTGATTTGTAATCTTATTTTGTAATCTCATTTTGAATTTCTCTTGAACTTATATTTCTTAATGAATAAGGTTGTTTTCATTTTTGAATATATTTTCAAAAAACATTATGGAATTTTGTTCAATCTATTATGAAAAATAATTAACTTAAATATTTAAATTTCTTTATTGAGGTCTTAAAATTGATCATAGTGGTTTCAATTAGGTTCGAATACATAGATGTGATTCAAGCCTGGTGTGGGTCATGGACAAAAGAAATAATAATTTTTCATAGTGTAGATTTAGTTTGATAATCCAAACATGAAATTAGAATTTTGAATAAATAAACATTTATAGAATATAAATAGTTTGATTTTAATGTCATTGGTGGGCCATCACCACACTGGGAATATTCGACTCACCCAATCATGCTACTGAAATATACCACAATCTTAAATAAACATTAATGAATATTTATGAAAACCATGACCACCCCCTAACAATGTCTTGTAGTTAACCTCTCATTTCAGAGAGTAAGATATCAAAATATTGAAGTGTATGGAGTAAGGGGGAGAATAGTGTAAGAAAAAATTTACATTGGATGAATAAAATGAGATTGAAAGAATGAAGGAAATACAAATGCATGGATAATTAAAACAAAAATTTGAATTATAATTAAATAAAATTGAATAAAATAGATGTTAAAAAATGAAAAAACAAAAAGGGGTAGGACTCTATCCATACTCCCTTTGTGGATATCTCCCCATTGGTACCTAAAATGATATGGAGTGGAATGGAATGGAATTGGTAAGGAATAGAATGGATTTGATAGGTAGGAGCTCCTCACCATTTATAGGCAGAATACGTCCTCAATGATTTGACATGTTTTTGACCAATTATATTGATGATTCACATTAATTTTCCTTAGTTAATGTTTTCCCCATTTTCTTATGTGTCTCCCCTCAAAATTTCTACTCATTTGGCCACCTGATGTAGGTGTTATAAAGTTTTGATTGAGTATTACTTTTTTTGGATGAAGGTTTCAGGAAGCTTACTTTAAAAGAATAACATCCAATGGAAACATTAATGACTTCAAAAATCCGTCAAATTAATTGTAGAGGCTATTTATCCATATTCTATTGTTGGTGTATTCACCTATCTTTGTGGTTTGTAGGCTGAGATGGGATTTCGTTACGAATATGAGGTCTGCATTGTCTGCATGAAAAAATATTCAACATTATTGATTTTTAAAGCCTCTATATGCTTGAACCAACCCTTGGTCCAGATGAAAATGTTAATCGAAATTAATATAACAAAATAGAAAAAGTGAATCCCTAAATTTTGTAATATATTTTTCAATAAATGAAGAAAATAACCGTGATGTAAAAATCTGTCAAAAATTTTGAATTACAAACTTTTCAAAAAAATTATCATTTTATTATATAATCCAAATTTACCATTATTATAATAAAACATTTAAATACAAGGGTTTTATCATTAAAAACATCAACTATTCATCATTATTTTTTAAAAATATGCACAAACATTTATTCTATCAGGAGGTCTTCAACTAATTATATCTCGTCTATAGGTGGGGAATATCATATTGAGGTCTTGATATGATGTCTATTAAAATTTGAGTGTTCCCTTTAGTGTCATTAGGTGGGAATTTAGTATTTAAATTGAGGAATATATTTAAACAAGGAAGAGGGAAGTGTCAGATAGGTTTAAGCTAGTCTGTAACCACTATTTTAATTCTGATTTCAAACTCATTTAATTTCTTAAGAATTTTAGGGTTTATTCTTCAATTATATTTCACTATCGTTTAAATTTACCTTTTTATTATAAATTTAAATCAAATACCCATATTATTTTATTCTTTAAAAATCATACATAAAAACAAATGGGATAGTTTTGCATCTCAATTTGCAACCACCTTGAGAGAAAATCCAAGTACGACAATATTGCATCTATCTAGGAGATAAATTTCCTGATAGATATTTTCACGAAAAAACCCTCAAATTAGACTCCATGCATGGATTTTTAATCCTTTCTCTCACATATACCATGTTTCATTTTTGTAGTTGACACAGAGAATGAACCCTACACCATGTATTGTATTGCCAATTTTACAACACTTTTCATGTCCAAAACCCATATGATTATCCTAGGAGATTCCATACACCCAAAACATTTTCCATAAAGAAATTAGATAGAGTTTAATAAAAATTAAAATAATAAAATACATCCAAAAAAATAAATACACAACAAACCCCCTAACATATAACATCTTATCCTAGATATGTACATTATAGAACCACTTATCCTCCATGTTAAAAAAGTTTGTTCCCATAGTTCATCATATTAGCATCCCACTCCCAATTTACCTCCTGAACAAATTCACACTAATAAAGTACTATATAACATACTAATATGTAGGAAATTTATTTAATTATTTATTACATAAAATATCAATTTATACAACACCAAAGATATAGATTCCTTGTGTATTTTGTACATTAGGTACATAGCACATCGACATGATAAATGAATATAGAGACACTGTTGAAAACATCCATATCATTATTATAATATTTAATTTCACATTTAAAACTATATATGACAAAATGGGGAAAAATATAAGAATTAGGTGAGCTATACAGACTAGTAAGAGAATAATAAATAATAACATGATGAAAGTATAACATCAAATAAAATAGCGATTTTATTTCGGGTATAAATGGGGTGAGAATAATAAACATGAATATCTAATCATGATATACATTTAGAACATAAAGGAAATCATGTAATTTTGAAACCAACATTAAACAAGATGTCCACAATATATGCCAAGGATAACTACCATGACATCATTACATATTGGAAAATGTCACATTATATATTTGTTTTACTCGATAAACACAAAAATGAAATCTCATAAGAATATTAATTTACTGAATGAAATGAAGCACTATATAAGTTTGGGAACACATGTCGCATTAATATAATGTACTTGAATATGTGTTCTAAATATATCATTCAACCTAAAACATATTTTATCACATTTAGTCCTACGATTATGGAAATTAAAATTCATGTATGTATGCCCCCTAACAATGATATGATGGTATGTCTAGGTGAGTACCATTTAGTGTAAATGGAAATGGTATTCACAATACGAATGTTTTTATGGGAAAATATCTAGATAATTTTGGAATCTAAATAGGGGTACATGAGGAATAATGTTTAACAACCTGTGTTTTTATGAATTTTTATTTAGAATAAATTAATTTTCTATGATGGATTAAATTACACCATAAACCATGTAATGAATTCCTCATTCTCAACATCATGTTAAGATTGTGCTATAAACAGAACATAGAATATATTATTGTACACAAAATAGTATGTTTGGTTTGTGTTTCACATAATGTTGAGTTCCCTCATCTTCTTGTATTACACACAATACCGAGTTATACCAAACTAAAATAAACATTAAATATTTTTATTAAAATATTAACATTATTTTCAATAAGATTTTGCAATGGATATTATGAATAGATTTAATTTTAATATGTAAATATTTTTATACATATATATAAGATGAATTATTATTGACCAATTAACAATAAATCAAAATAAAACCCTTTTGAAAATTTAGAAAAAAAAATTGCTTGAGAAAAAAATTTATAAATTAATTAATGCAGTTTTGATGAATGATTTTAATGAGATATATATATATATAAAATAATTTATTAAACACTACTCTTATTTGTTTTTAGACAATATTTATGAATAAACCTATTTTAATGCATAAAAATATATATTTTTCTAAAACGTATCATTATCACAATTTAATGGAAAACATATTTTAAAACTAAATTTTGAAACTTTTAAAATAATATTTGGAAAAATAAAATTTATTTTTGAAATCATAATTATAAAATTATCTTAGGGTGAATTATTTATATTTTTCTGAAATATTTCACTTTTTATAAAACAGTGAAAAAACATTATTTTAAATGAAAACATTTTTTTGTGTTATTTATTTAAATAGTAAAATTATATTTGGAATTATCATTATAGTTTTATTAGTCATATTATAAATAAATTAATCTATTTAAGCTCTCTTGAACAAATTTTACATGGAAATTGTATATAAAAACATTTAAATGTTTTGAATATTATTAATTTCAAATCCAATTGTCTCGTCTCATCTTCAAGATTAATTGTAAATTAATTACCTCAAAATATGTGAATTGAATTTGTATAAATGGATTCCATATTTGGAATCATAATAACATATCACTTCTATTATGGTGAAATTAGTTTTTTACAAAAATTAATTGTGACTGCAATTAAAATTAATTTTAATGACTAATGTAAAAACTACTATATTTTTTCCTTAAACAATTATATTAAGGGGATCAATGGCCTAAAAACATGACCAAAACCTCTTTTCTAGAAATATTTCGTTCATATACCCTAAATTATAATATTTAGTTCATTATATGAGGCACATTATATTTGCGAGACCTCCCAATAGTGTTTTCTTTTTGGTATTTACATGAATGTCAATCCCTCTCCATAATAAAAGATAAAACATACCCCCTCACTTATTCAAAAATCTCAATCCTTTTGGCTTGAAAAAAACCTTATCAAATCATCTCAAAATATACCCCCTCTCATAATAGAACCCTTAATTTTGTAATAATTAAAATAAAGGAATTTCATTTGTGAAAACTAAAACTAGTTACCTAAAGAAGAGGAAACAACAATCAACGGGTAGTTTTATTTTATTTCATTCTCCATACCTGGAAATATTATTATTAGATTATTATATAATAAAATTATTATTCTAAATGTTAACATATGTTATTATGTTATGTTTATGAGTTACACCCACACACAATTATTTTAAATGAGATACACAATCGTCATTTGTGTGTACGACGGACTACAACCACATGAACTGATGTCGTTCGTTCATCAATTATCTCCTATAATGGTTAGAAATATTGATTTGAAAATAATTTTTATATGATATATATTACATTTATGATATTTTTGAATTATTATATAACACATACCTTCCATATTTCCATTTTGATGGAATATAATAACATTTTTTGTGTATGTGTGGACAACCCCCTCTTCAAAGCAATGTAATTCATTTATTATTTACATTTAATTCATTAAGGATGAGTTTAATATACATATATTATTGATATTAAATTATAATTATACTATAATTAACTAATGATATTTATTATTTACTATTAATTCCATGTTTTATTACGATATGAAAATAGAAATATTGATCATTTGTACATAAGACCAACCGTCTTTATGAACATTTTTTTATTTCTTATTTATATATATTATTAAATTATACAAGTATATATATAATGAATATATATTATATTTATATTCATTTTACCATTTAGTTGATGATAATATTATGGTCTATGTAATATTTCTAGGAATAACACATCAAAACATGTACGAGAAATGTTGTTATTACCCAAAACATATCTTAAACATGGAATTTTTATTAAATGAGTAATAGAAATACATAAGTAAATAATATATAGTAAAAATTATATATATATATTATATAGTTATGTGGTATTTTGACTATAATATTATATTTATTTATATATGATGATTGAACTTGTACGAAAGAAGTCAACACAAAAAGTAAGGTGATTTCTATTCTCACGTTTATTTCAATGAGACTTAATCTATATTAACCAATTGATACTTTTTTTGGATGTATATACTTCCATTGAAAATATCATATTATATTTATCCTTAAATTTATGACTATTGAAATATCCATTGGATGATATCCCTTTCATGGGGTTTATAGTTTGAATGTTATCAAATTTGTAAAGTAATTTGGTCTATGTTTTCCAACATTGAGACACATTTCATTATGCATATGTGTTCTTTTATGAGGGGTAAATACATCCATTTTTACATTTTATACCATTAATATCATTTTTAATGAAATAATCTACTCTATGTATTTATTTAATTATGATTATGATTCAATGTTATTAAAGTGGTAAGTGTTTATTGATACAATCTCATCATGTATCAGTATTGTTTATTATTATGTTTCTAATGATCCAATATTATTTTCTATATCTCATAAATTATCATAACATTTCTTTTACTCTTATTATAAAATATATCTTTATGTAGTGATAATATTTTCCCACTCCATGATCCTTAATATAAATTATAATTATTTTTAAAATAAATCTCTCCCTTATTACTCTCTTCGATTGTAAATGTTTTGTATTCGATTACAATGTTTTCTAAAAATTATTTGAAACTTTATTACATTATATTTTATGGTCAATTTAATGGAAACGAGTATAATTTTTTAATTGTTTGTAAGTGATTCAAATGGGTTTTAATGCTGCCTCTATGCATTTTCAATGTATTTTTAAAGGAAAATGGTTTTCAAAATGGTTTGTGTTTATTTTTTTAAAATGAATAATACTACATTCCTAAATAAATATTTTAAATGAATTTTAAAACCATAAATAATATGTTTTCACAATTCTTTAAAAAAACCATTTTATATTGTTTTATGGAAAAATCAACTGATTTCCAATGAAAAATTATTTTTCTTATAAGAATATCCTCGTGATCTTTCAAAATGATTCTCTAGTTATGATTACATCCTTTGATATAGGTTTTTATTTTCTAGGGATATGATCCAACAAAACCATTCTTATTATTTCTTTTAATGTTTTATTTTTAATATGGAATGTCTTTTTTGAAACCTTTTCTCTTCCATGGGTCATAAAATGATAAAAATCCTTTAAAACATCCATACTTTAATGTGTTATTAAATGGTTAATTATTATTAACATCGTTTATTTTAAATAGGTTATGATATCCATTTCATTTCATGGGTTATAACATGATGATTATGAAACACATATCTTTTTATGTGTTGTGATATGATGAATGCTTAATTATCTAGGGACACACATATGTTTTGTTTTAATACGTGAGGGGTTGGACCTATATCTATTTCCAATTAATTGGGTAATGATAAATGTTATGTCATATCATTGGTTACATAGGTTATTTCCCAATCCCGGAAACAAGTGGGCATATGGGTTATAGCCCAATACTGAAAATAAGGCGGTGTACGTGTTTTATCCTACACTCAAAAAAGAGGGTATACGAATTGTTTAAAAAACCTTAAAATAAGTGGTTATAAGGTGTATATACGAAGATTAAAAACAAGATGGTATATCTGTTGATTCTCAATCCCAAAGTTAAGAGAGTATACATGTTGTATCGTAGTATTAAAAACAAGTGGTTATATATGTTATAGCCCAATCCTGAGATCAATAGGGAACATGAGTTATAGCCTAAGAGTGAAAAAATATGGTACTTGGGTTGTGACCCAATCCTAAAATCAAGAGGTTATATGGGATAAAACTGAATCCCAAAAACAACATAGAACATATATTGGTTATAGCTAAAGCCTGAAAAATGGACATAGATGGTTAACCCTTTCCAAACATGTTATGAATGTCTTAGTGGCTACCCTTGGCATAATATTTTCTATGTATATGTTAATGCCACAATGCTTTGTCTTGTGCTAATATTATCGCCTAATGACTCATATTCTTTGACTTCCTTATGATTAATTCCATATTAATTTCCATTTATTATTCCTTGACTCCTGATTATGATCTCTGACATATCGTGTATGTTTTTCAAATGATATGATCATATTCCCACACCCTTATGTTCATGATATACTAACATATATCCTGTGTTTACCCTTAATGAGAATCCTATATCACCCTTTCTTATGTTCCCATTCCCCATGTTATGAATAATGTTTTTTTATATTATTATTAAAGGGTAATATCATTATGGAAAACATTCAAAATATTTCACTTGCCTATAAGATTACCTTCCATGATTCCAAAGGCACTAAAATATTATGTTTCATAGGAATTGGTTTGTGTAATTTATAGGATATTAATATAAAAATATATAATATTCATGTATGTTAAGACCAATTCAATCTAAGTGGTATCAATGTAACAGTTTAGTAAACATTCTGAAACTAGGATAAGAAAAAATTAGGGAGATCCCTAGGGACACATCTAAGGATATGTTTAGGTATGTCTAAGAATTAGTCTATAGATGAGTCAATGATTATGAAAATGTCATGGAACAGTAGTAATGGATTGAGAGAGTGGATTAGATAAAATTACATGCATGTTTCTATACTGCAAGTCTATGTGGATCTATAATATATTTTTGATAGGGGTAACATCCCCTAAAACACTGTATTGGGCTACAGATGATCAAAAACTGAGGCCTGATAACGGCCCATGTTTGACTCATATTTTTACAGTTCAGCGGGTATTCATTTGGAATTCAAAAACCCTTAATAAACCATCATAAATAATTTAAATATAATATAAATATGAATAAGCAAGGAGAAACCTATAGTGTCATTGGTTATAGAATAAATTTTCATTATTTATACATTATACAAGTGATTTTTCATAGTTATTATGTTTTCTCTTATGATTTGTCTAGTTCCCAACATGATTTGTTATTCAATTCATGGGATGAAACCAAAAGGAACTAGGATTACATTTAGTGTCATTATATTTTTTTCGATGAGTAGCTAAATTGGATTATGGTTGGAGTAATGTATTTATTTTAACTATTCCTAATTAATTTTCAATTAGCATTATTAAAAATTTGTACATTAACCAACTATTAAAATACCCAATGAATAGTATGAATGTATGTTATAATAGATTGAGTGATAGTAACAAGGGCAAAATGAGAATTCTATTTCATATATGAAAAAAATGATGGATTATGAACTCAAGAAAATATCTCAAATGAATGATAAGATGACTTATGTGTGGGTAAGAATGCCATAAAGTATGTAATTGGTGTGGAAAATGAGTTTTTAGTAAATTCAATGGATGGGAGTATTGGTCTCATTAAGTTATTATCAATATTTGTATATTTTAAGTGTGGAAGGTATGGGAATTAATCAAATCAACATCTTAGGGGAAATCACATGAATGAAATCAGTAAGGTTTTAAGAGTAATGATATCACTATATATGATGATGTTTCCATGAACAATATATTAATTTCATGTTGTTTCATTTAGTATTGATTATATGAATGATTGAATCGAGTTTGATGAATGTTTTTAACAATATTTATGTTTCATGTTTTATAAATGGGGTATTAAGGTGTATGATGATGAATCATGGCTAACGGTTTAAGGAAGAAGTGGGTTTATTGTTATTTATATGTATTGTAATTAATGAATTATTTTATATGATCCATGATGTACATGTATTACTTATGGATTTCCAAAAATATAATGAATGGTTCTGATGACCTATAATGGTGATTCAGTGAAAATGTGATATTTTCATCATGGGAAGGTAAAAATAATGTGTTATATATTTTAATATCATTATTTTTAGCTTGGATAAAGAGATGATTGATATGGATAATTATAAATCATGTTTTATTGAGGACCACTGTTGTGATAATATATTTGATAACGAAGTTGTTTATATTATCATTAATAAAGTTTATAGTGTTTTTTTATTTGATAAATATATCCAATTATCAGTGTTCTATGTCAGGAAGGAATAATATAGTATGTTTTCAATAAGGTTTTATGATAATTCATGTGTCATGGCCTATCCACGGGACCCGTGTAGTGACTACCCCAAGCTCGCCGTCCATAGGCCAGCGGCTGGAGACTCGCTCCAAAGGCGTAAATCCCTAAAACTGGGAAGGAATTGCCTTTAAAAATTATAAACACACACAACAGAGTATAAGTTGGAAGCAAAACACTAAGTAAAACTGTATACAAAAGGAGTGATTAAAATTAATGGGGCATGAAATACAAGCCCAACTGTAAAGCAGAAGTACAACTGAAAAGGGACAAAAACAGCTTAATGATGTAAAGAGGCTTCTGGATCATCTGCCACAGATCCTACCTGAAGGTTAGGTAATGATAGACTCCACGGCACTCCACGTCCATCCGTCTCCTTTGTGTACCTTCACACAATGTGGTCCACCTCTGGTTACCGTCCGATCCTGCAACTCTCGGCCGCTGTCAGTGTTGTCCATCGTTTGCAACCAACACAACGAGGTGACGGAAAAGACCGTGCATGGATGAGTATAACAATACTCTGTAGGGACCACGATACCATCAAGGTCTCACAAAATCAAACAAGGATAATCAAAAATTTAAGAAATCAACTAATAACCACACTTATTTATATGCCCATACATATACCTAAGTTATCAAGTAATCTGCCTCAATCCTGAGGTAAACTAAAAATTTACTGACTCAGCTCAACCAGGATTTTTATTCAGATTGTCGAAACCACGGCTACTAGAGAACAGCTCCTCTGATGAGTAAAGTGGGCCTGCCACCACAACTAGGCACATCCCACTAATGTAGGCCTGCTGAGGTACTCCTCCTATCAAGTACCGTGGGTCTGTCATGCTCACAAAGAGCCTCTCCCCACTATGGGTCTGCAGCCAACTACCAGGCGCTCCCCCTAATAGCCTACATAGGTACTCCTCCTATTGAGTATGTAACTTCCATGACCTGGAATCCACGAAATTTGTGCTCCGAGCTGGGTGGTTACATGGCCTTAAGAGCACCTCCCCGTACGCCAAAGGCTGCCGACTTGAAGTGGGGGTCGATCTAGTCATGTGCGGAGACTATACCCCATTTTTATCAAAGAAACCCACAATAAAAGCGAACCAAATAGAAGAAAAAATAACCAACAACCTGGAATATGTATAGCAACAAAATACAATAACAATAAATATGCCATGTCATACTACAAGTGCAAGAGTGAACAAAATCCCCAAAATAAAGACACGACCTGAATCCCAAAAATGGTCCCGACTCAAAATCTGGATCCTCCACTAGGTGCTACCCATGTCCATGCAGCTATCTAGAAAGGACCACTTCCCTGGTCCTGACCTAGAAATATTATGTCTACTAGGGAACCCAATGGCGGCCCGAGCAGGGTGTGAGTACAACTCATTAGGCCACCACCAATGGCATCTATAAAATATCAACTATTAACAGGTAGTGCATGCAAAGGAAAATTGAATGATAAATTCCTAGTAATTATTTAAAGTTCCATTAACCGATTCAACACCCAAGCCATTTCCATTACATTAACATTCATTCATTACCATTTACCATTACTTACCATTTCATCACATTTCCATGGGTCAATCACATTCATCATGTTACATGGGTCTAAGGCCAAAAATCAAATGAAAGAGGGTAAACACAATGTTATCCTATCTCACTAGGACTCGCCCCTCATTACAACCATATCCTCACCTTGAACCCTCAGTCCGGGTGGATGCAACCATTAGGAGAATAGACCCTCTGTCCCCTTTCCTAACCCGTGCATTTAGGTTGGAGTTTAGAGCCTCGGTCTTCACTAAACTCGTGGGCGTAGATCCTCATGTCATACCCCACTCTACAAAGCCATGTGCACATTATTATATATATATATATATAAGTAACCATTAACCATTCAACCATTTCACATTGGCAACATCATTAATAACAACCCACATGGGAAACCACATCATGCCTTAACCCAATAACACATTACCATTTCACCTCATTTGACCATTCACCGAATTCCCATGTGTTATGCCTATCTCACTAAGCATTCCATCCTAGACCCATTATCTACCCCATTATGGTCTTCAATAAAATTACACATTAGCCCATTTAAACCATTCATCATTCTACGAATCAACCATTCAATCCAACATAATTATCAAGGGATCTACAATTCACCACATCAAGTAATTGGTTTATTGTCAATCCCTAAACTCGCGAAAAGATGGAACATCCCATGGATGGCCCTAAATTAGGTCAAGTCCATCCCAACACATCCCACGGGGATTGTGAGGGTTCCCATTATTCCATTTTAACCATCATTATTACCAATCATGCCATGGCTATCAAAACATATCCAATGGGGAAACAAGAACACAAGTAAACATGCACAAAAACCCTATATAACTATGAGATATAACTTGTACATTACCTATCTCAAATAAGAGGTTGGACTCCCTCTCAACCGAGTCCTTAGACATCGATTCGACCAACCCTTGGAGCTTCAACCTAGAACACACTCATGAGATGGGGTTTTAGCGTTTCAGAACAAGAGGAAAGGAAGATAATAACACTAAACCAAAAAGAAAAGAAATGAAGAGGTTAACCTTACATGGAGCTTCGATCCACAACCAACGACACTAAAAATGCCTGAGAAATGAGGGAGATCGACCTCTTGGAGTACTTGGGAGGTCTGGTTCATGCCAAAGGTGAAGAGAAGAGGATGAGAGGAAAATCCCGAGTAGGGGTTATAATGCCTGGAGCGGAAATTTTGTAAATATTCCAACTTTAAGTGGCCGCACAGTTTGGAAAACCGTGGACAAACCATGCACTTCCTTATCTCCAGAGGAGGGAGGGTCGCACTGTTTTGCCTAGCAGGCTGCACGGTTTGGGTGAACGTGTGCAGGTGATGCTCCTTGGTCTGCTTTTCCCAGACTACCCTTCTTCTGTGCCCCGATCCCCCGGAACACCCCCAAGGCCCTTCATACTTTCAGAAGACATCCCTTAGAGACCAAAACAAGGGATTTAACCAAAACATAATGAAAACATACCTTTCCAACAAAACGGGATCTTACAACCTCCCCACCTTATAACAGCTCATCCTTGAGCAGAGCTCCCAAGCTTAATTGCTCCACCGAAGAGAAGAGTTCAGGCCACTGAGCACGCATATCTGATTCCCGCTCCCATGTTTCTTCCTGAACATTCCCATGCTTCCATAGTATTCACAATAATGGCACAACCTTGACTCACAAGGCCTTTTCACTATGATCCGCCACACGAACCGCAAGCTCCTCAAAGGACGCATCAACCTCAAGGTCCACATCCTCAACATCAAGAACATGAGATGGGTCGGGGTGATACCACCGAAGCTGTGACACATGAAACACATCATGAAACCCACCATACCGCTATGGATGAGCCAATCAGTAATCCACTGGTCTGATCCTCTCCTCAATATCAAAAAGTCCCACATACCTGGGAGCCAACTTACCCATCTTCTAAATCCGATGGTGACCCATCCTTGGCGACACCTGAAGGAACACTTTATCACCCACCCCAAACTCGAGAGGTCTACGCCTCCGATCTACATACAACTTCTTCCTACTCTAAGTCATATTCATTCACTTCCTGATCAACTGAACTCTCTCTGATGTCTCCTGCACAAGACTCGGCCCCAACAACTCAGATTCACCGGCATCAATCCAATACAACGAAGATCTACATTGTCTCCCATAAAGCACATCAAATGGTGCCATATGAATTGTAGCCTGAAAACTATTATTGTAGGAAAACTCAACCAACGATAGGTTCCTCTCCCATGAACCACCTAAGTCCAAGACACAAGCCCTCAACATGTCTTCCAACACTTGGATTATACGTTCTGACTGCCCTTCCATCTACAGGTGGAAAGCCGTACTAAAAAACACATGGGTACCATGCGCCTTCTACAATCCCTTCCTGAAATGCGATGTGAAGTGCCGATCTCAGTTAGAATCAATGGTCTGCGACACCCCATGCAACCTCACTACTTCTCAAACATAATGTTCACCCAACTGGTCGACTCTAAAGGTCTCTTGAATCGGTAAGAAATAATCCAGTTTCGTTAACAGATCCATGACCACCCAGATTGCAACATTCTTCCGTAGCATCCTCGGACGACCGACAACAAAATATATCGTTACATCATCCCACATTCATTCCAGGATGGGAAATAGATACATCAAACCACCTGGGCGTTGATGCTCGGCCTTTACCTGCTGACAGGTAAGGCACCGTGCCACAAAGCCTGCAACTTCCTTCTTCATTCTAGGCCACCAAAACAGCCTTCAGAGATCACGATACATCTTCGTCAAACCAAGATTCACAACCCACTTTTATGCATGGAACTCATGCATCAGATCTTCTCGCACACTCTTTGGCACAACTACACGATCATGAATGAAAATAACACTGATCTCTCCGAGTCCCAAGCCAGAATGTAGCTCCCCACCTTTAAGATTTTCCTTCATGGACAAACACTCATGATCACTATGCTGACTTTCCTTAAATCGAATCAAAAGTGTCAACTCCATCGTTAGGAAGAAAGAGTGACCTGGCCATTCTTCTCCTTCACCTCCTGGTGCATCTCTGCAAACAAGGCCATCACCATCCACTCAGTGCTGGATACTTGAACCGCTTGATTCTGAACCTTCATGCTCGGGGCAGCAACAACACTATTTCCCTTTCCCAAAGTGTACTCCAACTCAATGTCAAAAGACTGGAGATATTCAACCCATCTTCGCTTCCAAATATTCAAATCCCGCTATGAGAAGATGTAATTCAAACTCTTATGGTCAGTTAACACGGTAAACTATTCCCCCAACAGATAGTGCCTTCAACACTTCAAGGCATACACTACTGCACCCAGTTCAAGATCATGAGTGGGATAGTTCCGCTCATGGGGTCTCAGCTACCTTGACACATAAGCCAGAACCCACTCATCATGCATCAACATAGCCCCAATTCTAATTCTGGACGCACCACAATACATGATGTACTTCTTACCCGGCTCAGGTAAGAAAAATATAGTTGTGGTCGTCAACCTCATCTTCAACTCTTGAAAGGCATTCTCATAAGCCTCAGACCACTCGAACCAAATTAACTTCTTGGTCAAGCCTGAGAGTGGTGCTTCCAAGCAAAAGAAATCCTGAATGAACCTTCAGTAATACCCCACCAAACCTAGAAAACTGGGAATATCAAAAACACTCTTGGGCTGCTCCCAAGATACAACTTCTGGCACATTCACTGGATAAACCGACACACCTGCCTTCGAGATGATGTGACCCAAAAAATGCACTTCACCTATCCAGAATTTTTAATTTGACAGCTTGGTATAAATCTGATGAACTCTTAGCGTTCCTATGATGATGTCAAGATGTTGGGCATGATCGTCGTGAGTTTTCAAGTACACTGTGATATTGTCAACAAAGACCACAACAAACCAATCTAGATAGGGATGAATGATTCGGTTCCTCAAATCCTTAAAAACTGTCGGTGCATTGGTCAAGCCGAAATTCATTACCACAAACTCAAACAACCATTACTGACTCTGAGAAGCTATCAGCGGTATGTCAGAAGACCTCACCCTCAACTGGTGATAACCCAAACTTAGGTCCGTCTGAGAAAACACTGATGCACCCCTCAACTGATCAAACAAGTCATCAATTCTAGGAAGAGGGTTCTGGTTTTTTACTTTCATTTGGTTCAACCTTCAATAGTCGACACACAGCCTCAACGACCCATCATCGTTCTTTGAAAAAAGCATAGGAGATACCCAAGGAGACGTACTAGGACGGATAAACCTCTTATGCTCCAACTCGTGAAGCAGAACCTTTAGTTCTTGGAGTTCTGTCGGTGCCATTTGGTATGGAGGAATAGAAACTGGCTCCGCTCCTGGCTGAAACTCGATCGTGAACTCAACATCTCTCTCGGGAGGTAACCCCAAGAAATACTCAGGATACACGTCCTGAAACCGATCCACCACAGGAGGGAAAACTAACTGCTCCCCTATTTCATCATCAAGCATCATACATGTCAATCGAGCAGTGCGTTCACTCATCTGTTGACAAAATGGACTCACATTCCCTGCTCGAACATCCTACTCACCATGGTGGACAAAATAAATTCCCTCAAGAGACCTGAACGATACAATGTGACGATAACAGTCGATGTGTGCTCGATACAACACCAACCAATCCATTCCCAATATTTGTTCAAAACCTGACATCTCAAGAATGAACATGTACCACAAAAAACGATACCCACCAACTTCCAAGGCATATCCCTGGAACTGCTTGATATCCTCAACCCGCAACCCCAATGGAGTGTCAATTTCCATAACTCCACATACCCCTCACATAAGAAATCCAACCACTACCACATTTTCAGAAGTGATAAAAGAGTGTGTGGCACCTGTGTCAACGAATGCGATAGCAAAAGTAGAGGCTACAAGGATCGTACCTCGAACAATCGACAGTCCTGCCTCGCCAACACCAGGTGTAAACTGAACTGCCTGAAGCTGGACTACCCCTCTGCCCTGGGCTCTAGCCTGAATACTCTACGCCGCACTTCCCTGCTTGCGTGAGGGATCTTGCCCTGGAGTACCACATCCATCGCCTCTGCCAGTACGGCCTGTGGAGCTCCAACTTCCTGCCTGATACGGGGAAACTGATCCCCTTCCGGTATCTGGTACCTGATTCCCACCATTAAACTCGCCAACCTGTCATGGGTTCCTGTAGAACCTATGCACATGACCTATCCTGTCGCACGAACGACACTCTTCTGGAGGTCGAGGACACTGACCACCCACATGCCCAGGCCTACTGCACTGATAGCAGAACACCTGATTCCCACTCTGAGAGGCTGACCCTCTCTTCCAGCCACATTTCATGCTACCGCTATGTTGTGAGCTCTAATGGCGTTGATTCCGACCCCCAAAAGATGCACTGCTCGTCTGCCCCACCAGCACCACAAGCCCACAACCCAAAGCTCCCTTCAGGTTTCCTTTCGAGATCAGTGCCTGCTCTACTACATCTGCGAACCTCTTAAAGTAGAAGATATTCACTTGAGACTTGATCCCATGTCTCAACCCATCCTAGAAGCCCCTTGACAATGCTACCTCATCCACTGCAAATACTGGAACGAAGCATCTCAAATCAGTGAAGCGACTAGAATAGTCCATCACCGACAGAGATCCCTGAGTAAGGATCATAAACTCTACAACCCACTCCTACCTCAACATATCTGGGTAAAAATTCTCCATAAAAATTTCCTGAAAAACCTTCCATGACATTCCCTCAGCCTGCTCAATTTGAGCCTGGAAGTCCCTCCAACCCCTATCCTGGCCTCGCAACATATAAGCATCCGGCTTTACACGCTTCTCAACAGGGGTCTCCTAATGATCCAGTATCATCTGGACAGACTCTAACCAAAACTCCACAGCCTCTGGCCCACCCTCTCCGGTGAATGTCGGAGGGTGTTGTAGCTAGAACTCCCTGGTCAGCTCAAACATACACTGTGCAACCCGCTCTGGTTCATGATCCATCATCTACATATGGCAAGCCATGTTCTCCCAAAACTGGTCTTCTCTACCTTCTTGGGTCACCACATTCACTTGATCCTCCGCTGGAGGAGTGTTCTCAGCAACATCCTCCCGTTTCCAAACTGGTACCCGACGACGTGGTGGAATTTCTCTACAATTCCAAGCATGAGATTTAGCACACATACCCTAAATTTTCATGACTCCATCACAAAAGACTCCTTACTAGACACAACAACCCAAAAACATTTCCCAATTTTATTTCAAACCCTTATGTTTCATTATCATCATTTACCCACTAGTTTTATTTCAGTCTTCTTATTATTTCTTGGTTTCATGAAATGCATAATGAAAACTGCATTCCAACCTCACACACCCACCCCGTGTGTGTGCCCAACACAATGCATTTCACCTATCTCCTTAGGTGTCTATAATGTTGCATGGATGAAAATCCTCTTGCTGTTAAGACCACGAGAAAAATATCATAAAACAGTCACATCAAACCACATGTGCATCAACCAATGGTGAAATATAATCAACTATAACTACACACAACCATGAACACCATTTCCCACCCAGAATGACTTGGGTTTTCCCCTGTACCTGGGTTAGCTACTCCATATCACGAGCTCATTGCCAAGGACCGACACATCCTAACCCTTGGTGATCAATCCAAAATAACAAGACCTTAGAGAAGGAGAAGAAAGACCTCCTATAATACCACATTATAACGTCCCCGACATGGATTCCACGAAACCGGTGCTCCGACCCGGGTGGTTACATTGCCTTAAGAGCACCTCCCCGTACGCCAAAGGCTGCCGACTAGCACCGGGGGTCGATGTAGTCATGTGGGGATACTATACCCCCTTTTTATCAAAGTAATCCACAACAGAAGTGAACCAAATAGCGGAAACAATAACCATCAACCAGGAACATGTAAAACAACCAAATCAAATAACAATAAATATTCCATATCATACTACATGTGCAAGAGTGAACAAAAGCCCCAAAATAAAGACACGTCCAGAATCCCAAAAATGGTCCCGACTCCAAATATGGATCCTCGACTAGGTGCTACCCATGTCCACTCACCTATCCAGCAAGGACCATTTCCCTTTTCCTGACCAAAAAACATGAAGTCTTCTCGGGAACCCAATGGTGGCCTGAGCAGGGTGTGATTACAACTCATTAGGCCACCACCAACGACATCTTCAAATTATCTAGTATAAACAGGTAGTGCATGAAAAGGAAAAATGAATGATAAATGCCTAGTAATTATTTAAAGTTCCATTAAATAAATCAAGAGCCAATCCATTGCCATTCCATTACCATTCATTCATTACCATTTACCATTACTTACCATTTCATCACATTTCCATGGGTCAATCACATTCATCATGTTACCTGGGTCTAAGGACAACAATCACATGCAAGATGGTAAACACAATGTTATCCTATCTCACTAGGACTAACCCCTCATAGAAACAATATCCTCACCTCGATGCCTCAGATCGGGTGGATGCAACCATTAGGAGAATAGACCCTCCGTCCCCTTTCCTAACCCCTGCATTTAGGGTGGAGTTTAGATCCTCGGTCTTCACTCTACCCGTGGGCGTAGATCCTCATGTCATACCCCACTCTACGAAGCCATGTGCACATGCTTATATATATATAAGTATCTATCAACCTTTCAACTATTTCTCATCAGCAACATAATTCATAACAACCCCCATGGAAAACCACATCATGCCTTAAACCATTAACACATTACCATTTCACATCATTTAACCATTCACCCAATTCCCATGTGTTATGCCTATCTCACTAAGCATTCCATCCTAGACCCATAATCTATCCCATTATGGTCTTTAATAAATTTATAAATTATCCCATTTAACACGTTCATCATTCTATGAATCAACCATTCAAGCCAAAATTCTTATCAAGGGCTCTACAATTCACTACAACAAGTCACATGTTTATTGTCAATCCCTAATCCCGGGAAAAGCCGGCACATCCCATGGATGGCCCTAAATTAGGTCAAGTTTATCCCAACACATCCCACAGGGATCGTGAGGGTTCTCATTATGCAATTTAAACTATAATTATTACCAATCATGCCAAAGTTATCAAAACATAACAAATGGAAAACAAGAAAACAAGTAAACATGCACATAAAACCTAAATAACCATGGGATATAACTAGTAGACCAGCTACCTCAAATCAGTTGTTGAACTCCCTCTCAATCGAGTTTTTAGACCTCAATTCTCCCAACCCTTGGAGCTTCAACCTAGAACTAGCCCAAGGGATGGGGTTTTAGGGTTTCAGAACAATAGGAATGGAAGATATTAACCCTAAACCAAAAAGAGAAGCAAGGATGAGGTTAGCCTTACCCGGAGCATCGATCCGCAACCAGCGGCACCAAAAACCCTTAGAAACGAGGGAGATTGACCACTTGGATTACTTGGGAGGACTGGTTCATTCCTAAGGTGAAGAGAGGAGGAAGAGAGGAAAATCCCGAGTTGGGGTTATAAATCCCCGAGTGGCAATTTCATAAATTTTCCAACTTTATGTGGCCGCACGGTTTAGCCGCACGGTTTGGAAAACCGTGCACAAACCATGTGCCTGACACAACCCATAGGAGGGGGAGTCGCACAATTTAGCCGCACGGTTTGGAAAACCGTGCGGAAACCGTGCGCTCGCTTCAGTCCAGAGGAGGGAGGGTCGCACGGTTTTGCCTGGGCAGGCCGCACGGATTGGCTGACCGTGCGTAGGTCGTGCACCTTAGTCAGCTTTTCCTAGACTTCTCTTCTTCCATGCCCCGATCCCCCAGAACACCCTCAAGGCCCTTCATACATTCATAATACATCCCTTAAATCCAAAAACAAGGGATTTAACCAAAACATAACGAAAACATACCTTTCCAAAAACCGGGATCTTATAGAGTACCACAGGTCTACCACCAACTACTAGGCGGTCCTCCACCGTGGGTCCTCCGCAAACTACCAGGCACTCCCCACTGGGCTAGTCGAATCACTCCGAGTCGAATCGGTCAAGAAGTCGTCGGGTCTCAGCCAGGTACTAGGTCTTAGTACTCCGCTCGCTCATCACCAGTAGGGTTCGCTCCACGAGCTAAAGGTCCATACTCCAACTATCACGTAGTCTCATGTAGAAGTATCTCAAAGGTCTGCCTCGCCAAAGGGGTCTCAAGGCAATCGACGATGCATCAATCAGACGCTCAGTCTGTGAGATATAAGTTTTTTAGTCTCAGGGGCCTGGTTGGATTCGTGAACGATCCAACATGACTGTATCTCAACATTACCCTGAACTTTAGTGGGATATACTCTAAGGGACCATCATGCTCCATGAAAACCAGCGCCGCGGATGGTTTGTCAAACGGTCGTCTGATTCCAATGGTATGGAAAAGAATGTAATAGTCAGTAATGGGCTCGGGTCCGGTCTGGCTCGGTCGGAACGAAACGGCCCAACCCAGTGTGGGCTGACCCGGTCTAGGTTGACTTGGTAATCCCGCTTGGTTGGGCCTGGTCCGCTGGGCCCTGCCCAATAGACTACGTGGGCGGTTCGACACGGAGGTCTCCACATAGGCTCCTTGATGCGGAGGTCGGGGCCGGTTTGGCCATTGCCATGAGGGGCGCAGCTTAGGCGACCCGACTTGGAAGGTGGGGCCCAATTCGAGAAGGCCGGGTGGCAGCCCGAGAAGTCCTACTCAGTGCCGGGCAGGGTTCCAGGAAGGCCGGAAGGCGGTCGGGAGGGCGTCGAGCATGCCGAAAGGAGCTCGAGAAGGCCGGGTGGTGGCTTATGTAGGACGGTGGGGCATCAGGAAGGCCGAAAGGGTGCCGAGCAGGCCTCAGGGATGCTATGCGATGTTCGGGCAAGCTGTGGGTAAGCCGGGTGGGGCTCGGGCAGGCTGCGGGCAGGAGGGTCGGTGGCCGGGCAGACCGATTCGGCCCAGCTCAGGCCGGCACAGGCCATCGGTGTTCATCCAATAACATCGATGTTCCTCGGGGGAGGCGCAGTTCATGGAGGTCGCGGGAATCATGACCTTTGTCATTGCTGCATTCATCGTCTCATTACCTCTTTGAAGAACACCAAAAGAATGAAAAATCGACAGAGGATGTCAGGCAATGTTAGGGTGGCATGCATCCTTCGTGTTTAAGGTGGTATCAATTGGTTCATCATGAAAATAAGATGAACAACAATTAATTAAATCAGGTTGCATAGATTCCTTTCATTCGATGATGAGAAGAAGAATAGAAAACCATCAATATGAGATAACCCCCTACCTATATTGTCGGGCATCGACGGTGAAGTCGCGGGAAGAAGACGTAATCATCATTCATCACGTACACCACACACTTCCACTTCTGAGTTTACACGATGGATGTGGAAGTGACTACATGTTGATAGGTGTCCGGGGAAAATTTTGAAGAAGGATCGTCGACGACGTTCTTCATTGGAAGAACACGTTCTTCATTCTTCATTGGGAGGATTCTCTCTTCTCCCAATAATGCTCCTTCCCAACTTCTACCCAAATTCCAAATGAAAAAAATAGAATGAAGTGTTTGTCTATTATTTTGTTGGCACAACAGTTCAAAATTGGAGAATTAATTTAAGAGGCTCCCCCTTATTAATTCTCGAGAGTTTGCATGAATTAATTAGGGGAGATTGGCACAAATTAAATGTTAGGGGAGTTGGCTCCATTAAGGTTGGGGTGGTCAAGGATTTTCTCCCCATTTAACTAGGAGTTGAGGACTCAAGATTCTCTCCCTCAATAGTAAGGGGGAGTTGTGGGGTTTTCCGATCCTCCCATTAATAAGGGGGTTATGCCCCATGTGGTTCCCACCACATTAATCCTCTCATGGGAGGTTTTGTTCGGGTGGGCCCCAACACCATAACCTATCATGAGAGGTTAAGGTGCGGTGGCCCCACATCCAACCTCCATGAGGAGGTTTTAACCTCCAAAAACCAAATAACAATTCAAATAAAATATAGTGTATGGACCTTTATTTTATTATTTTTTTGAGAAATCCCAAAAATTAACTTTTATTCTCGACCAACTGTCATCGAGGTGAAAGTCTTATTAAAAAAAATACTGATTTTCGAGTTCAACGGTGCCCTCAGATTTCAATTCCGAGTACCACTTCAAAATTTATAAAAACCCTATTGTACATTTACTGAATGTACCTGAACAAAACATTAGAAATTGATTTCGAGCACACCGGGTCTCGAAATCAAGCGCCATAAATTTTTGCGTACTCCAAAAAATCCAATGTATTAGAAAAATTCCACGGAATTTCTGGGTCGTTACATTCACCCCACCTCTGGGAATTAGATCCATGTAAGCTACAACTTGAACTAAGGGAACAAATGGGGGTACTGAGCATGCATCTGAGCCTCCCGCTCCCATGTGCTCTCATGGAGGTTCATGTGCTACCAGCGAACGCGCACCAGAGGTATCGACCATCCACGCAGTACCTTCTCATGTTTATCCTCAATCTCCACTGGATCCTCCGTGAAAGTCTCCCCATAATCGATGTCCATCTATCCATGGTCGATGATGTCAGGAGGTTTGTGCACATATCTCCTCAGCCAAGATACATGGAAGACGTCGTGAACCCAGTGCAACAGAGGTGGAAAAGATAAGCGGTAAGACACCTCACCTACTCTGCTGAGGACCTGGAATGGTCTGACTAATCTAGGAGATAACTTTCCACCTTGGACAAATCTTCATAGACCTCATTGAGGTGATACCCATAGAAATACGTGGTCTCCATCCTCGAACACCTGAGGTCTACATCTACTATTGGCATACGACTTCATCCTTCCCTGTGCAGTCTTCATCCACTCCTAGATGATCTGCACCTTCTCCGTGGTAGCTTATACCATCTCTGGTCCCACTAGTGCTGACTCCACAGGGTCTGTGCAGCATAAGGGTGATATGAAAGGTCACCCATATAATTCCTCAAAGGGTGTCATCCCTACGGTGGAGTGATAGTTTTTGTTGTAGGAAGACTCCAACAATGGTAATTGATCCTCCCAGCAGTGACCTAAGTCGAGGAAACAAGAAAGTAGAATGTCCTCGAGGGTCTGAATGGTCCGCATAGTCTGACCATCTGTCTA
Organism: Viscum album; assembly: GCA_963277665.1. NCBI lineage: Eukaryota > Viridiplantae > Streptophyta > Magnoliopsida > Santalales > Viscaceae > Viscum > Viscum album. Next base: position 1,036,479,590 of record OY728123.1, on the reverse strand, counting down.
TGGAAGGAAGGTGGTGCTCAATCGAAGCTATGTCCCAAAAGCCTCATCCACCCCCTTCTATATTTGGGAAGTAAATCGTGTGTCAGGATCGGAGAAAATCGTCAATGGTATACCATGTAAACTCACAATCTCATGCACATAGAGGCGTCCCAAGCTCTCTACGGAACCCTGCTCTCAGGTCTGTAGGATGTGGGCCAACTTGGTGAGTCGGTAAAGGATAACCCAAATCGAGTCGTGACCCCCAGATTTACGTGGAGGACCCATCATTAAACTGATATATTTCCCATCCCACATCTACTATGGGACCTCTAAAGGTTTTACCAAGCCTGATGGTTCTTGGTTCTCTGCCTTCACTTGCTGAAAATTGAGGAATCGAGAGAGAAACTCTGCAACCGCCTTCTTCATAACTGGCCACCAGTGCTGTCGTATGAGGTCCTAATACATCTTCACCACACCTAGATGTACCGCTAGAAGGGATATGTGGAACTCCCTCAACACATCCTCCTGAAGTGACACTGGCACCGTATTACGTCCTATGAAGAGGATGTCGTACTCCCCACCATCAGAAAATCCATCAGGTGTCTGCCCTGTGGATATCTAAGCACGTCGTGTCTCACAGTCAGAGTCCCCATGTTGTTCCTACCTGACTCACTAATGATGTGGGGGAGTGACTGTAAGAGACTGTAGAATGGATGCTCTATCCCTATCCACAAACGATATCTGTAAGGCAGCCAGCTGCTCTGTCGCTTCGCCTAACAGCTATATACCAGATCTCCAACAGAGTGCATCAGCATCAACATTCCCCTTCCTAGGAGTGTAGACAATCTCGAACTCATATTCCTAGAGGAACTCAAGCCATCAACGCTATCTTAGGTTTATGTACTTCTGATAGAAGATATACATGAGACTCTTGTGATCAGAGTACACGTTCAAATGCTCTACAATCAGATAGTGTCTCCACATCTTCAAGTTGAAGACCACTACTGCTAACTCTAGGTCAGGGGTAGCATAGTTCTACTCATGCTGTCTCAGCTGATGAGAACTATAAGCGTTCACTGCATGCTCCTGCATCAGGACACACCCGAGCCTGGTCCCTGATGCTTCATAGTAGACTATGTACCCTATGCCTTCCTCTCAAAGTCTCAAGATGGGGGCACTAGTCAGCCTCTACCTCAACTCTTGAAATCTCTGCATGCATCTCTCCGACCACACAAAGGGTTTCCCCTTCTTCGTCAAGGCTGATAGTGGGGCTGCAACTCTGGAAAAGTATTGTACAAACCTCTGGTAGTAAACAGCCAAACCCATGAAACTTTGTCCCTCCATCACACTCATTGGTGGCTCCCAAAAAAGTACCTCCTCAATCATCACTGGATCCACTGTAACTCTAGCCTCCAAGATGACATGTCCCAAATATTGAACCTCTCAAATCCAAAACCGGAACATCGAGAGCATTCCATAAAGATGATGCTCTCGGAGTGTGTCTACTACTACCCGCAAATGGTAGGCATGCTCCTCCTTCGTAGTTGAGTAGAATAGAATTTCTTTGATGAAGGCTACGACAACACGATCGATGTATAGCTGGAAGATCATTTTCATGAGTCCCATGACCCTAACAGAGACTTGGTTATACCAAAAGGAATAACCAAGAACTCGTAGTGGTCGTACCTTCATCTGAAGGCTATCATCTGCACATCCTCATCTCGAACTACGAGATGCTGATTGCCTGATCTGAGGTCTATCTTTGAGAACTACCATGCTCCCTTTAGCTGATCAAAGATTTCTTCAATCATTAGGAGTGGTTACTTGTCCTTTATGGTCACCTGGTTCAGGCGACGGTAGTCGACACAAATCCTCAAGCTCCCATTCGCCTTCTTGGTGAATAGAATCAGGGCTACCCAGGGAAAAACACTGGGCCATAGAAATCCCTTCCCCTGCATGTCCTCTAGTTGTACCCATAGATCACAATGCTCAGGGGGAGCCATCCGATATTTCAGAGAAGATATCACTGTCATTCTGGGGTACTGTTCAATGTATAAGTCCACCTCTCTACAAGGAGGTAGTCCTCAAACATATTTAGGGAAAACATTTTCATACTGGTCCACCACTACAGGATTGCTCGAACTCTCCACATTAACTTCTCTAATGGTAAGGCATGCCAAATGATGAGTGATCAGCTGCACCCTCCTCCGAGGAAGTCCTTCCTACGATGCAAAGGCTCCCTTCTCACCGATAAATGTGAACCTAGTCCCATCTGTGCACACACACCTCACTTTGTGCCTAATACAGTCAATCTGAGCATGGACTGTATTTAACCATTTCATACCCAAGATGACGTCGTAAGGCCTGGACGCCTCTACGAGGAGATCCAAGCTGAATCTCTCACCTCCTAGAGTAAGCTCACACTACTTGAACCCATTCTTAATAGTTAAGTCTTCTCCCGTAGGAGTCTCTAGATTTAACGATTGAGCCAAAGGCTTCATCAGAATCTCGGAGCTCCAAATGAGGGTAGTGGAAATGAAAGAGTGGCATGAACCAATGTCTATAAGAACTGTAGATAAGGTGGAGTAGATGAAAATCATACCTCCAATCATCTCTGGAACATCTTGATCATAAGCCTCATCTACCTAGAGCTGAGCTCTCCCCTATCAACCTACTCCCTACAGTCGGGGTGGACCTTCTGGCGGTGGTGGCGGTAACACCTCAAATCGTCTCTCACCGCCCGATGCACGACCAGCTCCTCTTCCACGTCTGCCTGCTCCCTGTCGACTGCCTCGATCAAATCTCTATCTCTACCTGGGAGGTCCATCGATCATCTACTGATCATCTGAACGGCGGGTCGGACAATCACGAGCCATGTGACCATGGACTCCACACGAGTAACATTGTTCGCTCCTTGCATGTCTGGCTCTATCTCCACTCTGAGTGCCCCTCGAAACCGATCCTAATTCGTGTGGTCGTCCACCTGTAGGTCTGGTCCACTTCTACCTCTGTGACATCTGTCTACTACAAGCTGCAGAATACTCTACTGCATGTCGTCTAGTGGTGGGTCTCGCTGCTGGAGACTACTCGGAAAGGAATATCTCCACTAGGAGGGCTCCCTCAAACACCCATGCCTTCGTCAGGTTGCTAAGGGAGATCATTTAAGCCATGATCTCTTACCAGAGTCCCTACTCGAAGGTCCGATCTAGGAAGAATTGGTCTCGCACTATATTAGTGGAGTAGTGCGAGAGGTCTGTGAACCTCGCAGAGTATTGATCTACAATCATGCTACCCTACTGTAGATGCAGTAGCTCATGTATTCGCACCACCCATAGGGTGGCTGGGACAAACACTGACTGAAATAGGCTCTTGTAGTCACCCTAGAGTAGCGTCGCCTCATCATGCACCTGGATCATCAGGATCCACCATCAGCATGTTGCCTCCTGAAGGAGACTCGCGACAAGGATCACCATGAAGTCAGATGGTATCCCTACTAGTCCGAAGAATCTCACCACAGCCTCCATCCAATCCTCAGCTGCCTATGGGTCCATCTCTCCCCTGAACCTCGGTGGCCTCTGGTTCTACAACACATGCAATGTGATCAAGCGGCGTGCATCGTCTACTACTGGGGCTGGTGGCATCAGTGGCCATATAGGTAGTGGTACCACTGGTGCCTCTGCTGGAAGAGGGCCCTATACCAAGGCCTTGTCACCCGGTGGGATATCTGTGCATATAGCTCTTGAGGCTCTAGCTGGTCATCCGCGAGGAGGCATCCAGAAAGAAATAGATGCAACATGATCAAACGATTTTACTCGGTGGGCTGACCTGGTTGAGATGAAATAAAAAAACTTTTGAAAATACACACGCAATCAGGGTTTTCGTGCACTGTGTCGGAAATCAGAATTCAGGGTCCTAGTGTATGGATATGTCGGCAACCGAACCTATACTGGACTCCCTGAACTGAAAACCACACCTAGCACCCTTAACAGTATTGCTTCACTAAAAAAAATATCTGAGCCCTATGTTCTGTGGTAGAACCTCACTATGATACCAATTTGTCGTGACCCATCCTTAGGACCCATGCTGGGACTACCCCAAGCCTGCCTTCCATTGGCCACGATCTGGTGACTAGCACCAAAGGCGTAAATCCATAAAACTAGGAAGGATTTTTCTTTAAAAATTATAAACACACACAATAATTTTTAAGCTGGATGCAAAACACTAAGTAAAACATTATACAAAAGGAGTGTTGAAAACTGAAAGGTTCAGAAATACAAACCCAACTGTAAATAAAAAGTACAAATGAAAAGATAGAAAAACAGTTGAAAGATGTATAGAAACTCCTGGAACGTCCACCACGGATCCTACCTTAAGGGTAGGTATACATAGCCTGCACAGAACTCCACGTCTATATGTCTCCTCCGTGTACCGTCATTCCATGTTGTCCACCTCCGGTTACCATCCAATCATAGAACTCTAGGCCGCAGTCAGTGTTGTCCGTCATCTGCAACTAACACAATGAGGTGCAGGAAAATCCCATTTAGGGGTGAGTATAACAATACTCAGTAAGGAACATGAGACCGTCAAGGTCTCACGAATTCTAACAAGGATAATCCAGAAAGTAATAAATCAACCGATAACCACACATAGGCATATGCCATAACATATACCTAAGTTATCAAGTAATACATCTCAATCATGAGGTAAACTCCAAAGTTACTGACTCAGCTCAACCGGGATTTTTATTCACATTTTCAAAAACCACGACTACTGGATAACTCCTCTTCTTTCGAGTACAGTGGGCCTGCCTCCACAATTAGGCGCTTCCCACTAACCTTGGACTGCCGAGGTACTCCTCCTGTGGAGTACCATGGTTTTTCCTCGCTCACATAGAGGCGCTTGCCACTATGGGTCTGCTTCCAACTACCAGGTGCTCCCCCTAATATCATGCAAATGTAATTCTCCTCTCGAGTTCCATGGGTCTTTCGCCAACTACCAGGTGCTCCTCCTCCTTGGGTCTACCACAAACTACCCGGATCTCCCAACTAGGCTAGTCGAATCACTCTGAGTCTAATACATCAAGCAATAGTTAGGTCTCAACTAACTAATAGGTCTCCGTACTTCGCTCTCTCATCTCCGGGAGGGTCCTATACATGAGATAATGTTCAATACTCCAACTGTCATGAAATTCCATTTAGAAGTATCTCAATGGTCCGCCTCGTCAAAGGGGTCTCAACACAACAGACGACGTATCAATCAGACGCCCAGTCTGTGAGTTATAATATTTTTAGTCCCATGGGCCTGGATGGATTCGTGTACGATCCAACATTACTGTAACTCAAAATTACCCCAAACTTTAGTGGGGTATACTCAAAGGGACCTTCGTTCTCCAAGAATACCAGTGCCGCTGACGGTTCACCAAACGATTTTCCAGTGCTGAACGTATTGCTAGAGGAAGTAACCATTAGTAATGGGCCCGGTTCCGGTCCGACATGGACGGACCAACTCATCCCAACCCAGTCTTGGCCGACCCGGTTTGTGTCAACCCGGTCAGACCTACGGGGTCTGACCCAGCCACTAGGGTGGGTCAACCCACTAGGTTCGGCTCGGTCCGCTTGGCCCAGCCCTGCGGACTACGGGGGGCGGTTCGGCCTGGTGGTTTCCACGTAGGTGGCTCAACCAAGAGGTCGGGGTTGGTTTGCCCAGGGTCGCGAGGGGTTTGTCTTGGGCGACTCATCCCGGATGCTGGGGTGCAATTCGGGCAGGTCGAGTGGCGGCCGGCTCGGTAGGCCGGGTGGCGGCCTTGGCAGGCAGGCGGGGCGCCAGTCAGGGCACCGGAATAGCTGTCAGGTGGTGGGGAGGGTGTCGGCCAGGCCAAAAGGAGGCCGGGAAGGCCGAGTGGTGGCCATGGAAGGTTGGTGGGGCGCCGGTTAGGCCAGCAGGGTGCCGGGCATGCCGATTCAGCGTGGCTTGGGCCAGCCCAAGATGTCGGGGTTCGGTCGGGAACATTGGTGGGCCGTGGGGGCGGTGCAGTTCGTGGAGACCGTGGGTAGCGCGGCCTTTGTCGTTTCCGCCTTCATCGCCTAGTTTCCGCTTCAAAGAACACCACATGAAATAAAAATCGACTGAGGTTATAAGGCCATGTTAGGTTGGCCCGCATCCTCTATGTTTAAGGTGGTATCAATTGGTTCATCATGAAAAGAACATGAACATCAATTTATTACAACATGTTTCATCGATTCCTTTCATTCGATAATGAGAAGAAGAATAGAAAAGAATCATCCTGAAATTACCCCTACCTGGATTTTCCAGTGTCGATTGTGAAGTCGCGTGAAGAAGACGTAGTCGTCTTTCTTCGCGTCTTCCACACACTTCCACTTCCAAGTTCTCACGACCGTAGTGGTAGTGGATCCATGTTGGTAGGTGTCTGGGGAAAAGGTCGAAGAAATATCTTCAACGACATTCTCCGTTGAAAGAACGCGTTATTCATTATTCATTGGGAGGATTCTATCTTCTCGAAATTATCATCCTTCCGAACATCCATCCAAATGACAAATGAAATTAATTGGAGGAAGATTTTTTCTATTATTTTGTTGGAACAACAGTTCAAATTGGAGAATTAACTTATGATCCCCCCCTAATTAATTCAAGAGAGTTGGCATGAATTAATTATGGGAGATTAACACAAATTAAATGCTTGGGGAGTTGGCTCCATTAAGGTGGGATTTGTCAAGGCGTTTCTCCCCATTTAATGGGGAGTTGAGGAATAAAGAGGCTCTCCCTCATTAATGAGGGAGAGTTGTGAGGTTTTCCTCTCATCCCATTAATAACGGGGTTAAGCCCCGTGTGGTCCCTACCACATTAATCATCTCATGGGAGGTTTAGTTCAGGTGGGCCCCACCACCACAACCTCTTGTGAGAGGTTATTGTGCAGTGTCCCCACCTCCAACCTCCATGTTGAGGTTTTTACCTCCACACACAAAACGGTGGCTCAAAGAAAACAATGTGTAGGGTACATGATTTTTTTATTTTTTTACGAAAGCCGAAAAATTAACTTTTATTCATGACCAACTTTCGTCAAGGTGAAAGTCTTCATAAAAAAGTATCGGCGCTGTGAGTTCAACGGTGCCCTTAGATTTCAATTCCGAGCATTATTTTAAAAGTTATAAAAACCCGCTCATACGTTTACTGAATGTACCCGAACAAAACATCAAAAATTGATTACGGCCACACCGGGTCTCGGAATGAAGCGCCGTAAATTTTTGCAGACTCATAAAAATCCAATGTATTAAAAAAAATTCCCCAGAATTTCATGGTCCTTACTACATAATATTAAAATTGTTCAACATAATACATTATGAATGTATTCACATATTTGGTATGTGATAATCAAGAACTACATTATGACATATATGATATCAATGTTAAGATAAGTGAAAGTCTTTATAATGTTTTTGATTTTTATATTTTGGTAGAGTAAACATATTAACCATTAATGAAAATGATTATGTTGAACATTGGTTATAGTTTTAAAAATTAATGTATTATTTTCAAAAATTAATAATTACCCATATTAAGTAACTTGTTCTGGAATTTTTTTATAATTAAATATGATAGAATGAATTATTAGTCTCTCAATGGATCTTAGGATCCGTTACTGCTTTAGGGAAAACAAATTCCCCATTATTTCTTAGAGTAACAAATGAAGGAGAAATTGATCAGGGCACAACCGAATGGTGATATTTTTTTATGAAAGGGAATGGAATAGTGTATAAATATATTTTCCTAAATATTATTCAACATTAAGAAGATGATTATTAAAATCTAAAAAAAATTCCTAGTTTCTTCAATTCTGAGGAACTGATAGTGCTTTTAATGATCACAAATTTATGGTTTTAACCCCCTTGAATTTCAATTATCATTCACTCACATGTGACCAATGAACTCAATAAATTTCTATAATTATTTAAATATTTCATCCATATTTATATCTTCACCTTCCACCATTGTTCAATTATGTAGAAATCTAGTTATGAGATACTTTCATTATCTATTATGTTTCCAGCTTTCAATTTTTAAAGGATATTTTAGAATTCATTTTTACGTAGTTATCTATAAAAGGAACATTCATGTGTTAAAACGTTAATGAATTAAATAGATTTAGAGGCGAAAATTCATTTTATGGGGTAGAATGTAACACCCTTAGTTTTTAGATTTTATTATTATTTGAATAATTTAAATTTCATTGATAGCTTGCATTGCAATCTACATGGCGTTATGCTTTCACCATACACAACACTATTTTAATATTGTGATATATGTAAAAATTATAATGTATTGTGTTAAATAATAGAATATATGTTTCTTCTGTTAGCCTCAATTCTAAGCTCCCTTATCATATTTCATTACTCACAAGACAGATTTCTACTAAACTAAAATGTACAATTAAAAATATTATTATTATATTATTATAATTTTCACCAATCAAGTGGGATAGGGGGTGTTAATAGGTAAAATTAAATAATGAAACTTTGTTTAAATTCTGTTTATAAAATTAAATCTTTAGTGACAAATTAACTAGAAAGGAAACTGATACCACTTTGAACATATAGATAATCATTTTTTGGAAAAAAAATTTATAATATATTTAATCCAATTTTGATGATTTATTATAATGAAATATATATATATAATATAATATCGTTGAAATTCATATTATGTTTTTTTATAATAGTTATATGAATAAATCCAATTTTACCCACAGAAAGATATATTTTTCTCATAATGATGTTTTACCACCTTTTAATGGATCAAGAACATTAAAAATAAATTTTGATAATTTTAAAAATTATATTTTAAAAATTTAATTTTTTTTCTAAATTTTTAACATAAAATTTTCTTAGGGTTCTATTTTGGTTTTTTACAGAATTATTTAATTTTTCGATGAATATTGAAAAATATTGGATTTTAATTGAAATGTGAATTTTAATTTTAGTTTTATATATTTATTAATTATATATAAAATAGTTTTTAAAGAATAAATAGGTCCATTATACATCAATTAAATCAATTTTGATAAATTTAACCATCTTCACATTGGAATTAAATATAAAAACAATTTATACTTTTGAATATTTTCAATTTAAAATCATATTGTGTCATCCCATCTTCCGGAATATTTTTAAATTAATTTATGCATCTTCTATTACAAAAATTACGAAAAATGGATTCAATATTTGGAATAATCATACTTTATAATCTCTATTAAGGTTTAATTTTTTTTTGAAAAAAATATATTACTGAAAAAAATTAATAATTATTTCATTGGGTAAGTTATAAAAAAGTTTACGTTGTTGTCAATCCATAATCTTAAGGGATCAAATGACCTAAGAACTTGTCCAAAACAAATTGTGTGTAATTTTTTAGACAAAATCCCCTATTTTTATTTTTATTTTCACTTTTCTTGGAACATTATATATGGGATACCACCAAATATTTTCTAGTTTTTTGTATTTACAAGAATGCCACTCCTCCACCACTATAAAAGGGAACTCACACCCTCACTTATTGAAACCTTTCACACCTTCGGGATCATCACATCGCAGAAAAAATAAACTCCCAAAATCCGTCCTCTCTAAATATAAGTATCAATATGTGATTAAATAAAACCACAGATGTCCTTTAGTGGAAACCAAAAGGACATACCCGAAGAAGTTATAATGCCCTTCAATGGGGACTTTTGTTCTATTTCATTCTCTCCAACATAAATTCATTATTTTACATTATTATAAAATAAATTTCTTATCCTAAAAATAATTATATATTTTTATATTATGTTTATATCCTACAACAACAAATTCCCCCATCAAATTAGATACCCAATCATCGTTCATGTGTTCGACAACCTACCTCCTATCTAAACGATGTCATTAGTTCTTCCTTGTACACCCATAAAGTTTTTTAATAATGATTTAAAAATTCTATTATATGATATATATGATATTTATGATGTATGTATTCTAAAAAAATTATTATATAATAAATACATTCATAAATTCCATTTTATGGGAATAAGATTTCATTGTTTGTGGATGCGTGGACTACTACCTCCTCAAAGCGATGTGATTTATTCACACATTACATAGAATTTAATATATATTGATTTAAAAGAAATATTCAATTTATATTAAATAACAGTAAACCATAAATAATATATATATATATATATATATATCATTTAATTTTCATTCCTTATTTTAATACTAATAAGAAACTTGATATAATGTTCATTAGTCTGTACGGCCAACCGTCTCCATGAATGATGTATTTCATTTCATATTTCTATATTTTATATACTACTATAAATTAATATACAATGAATATATATGTTTTTTATATCATTTTTATAATTATATAGATCTAAATCATGATCTATGTAATATGACATAGAATAACGAGTCACATCATGTAAGAAAAACAAAGCGGTCATTACCCAAAACACAACATTAACAAGGAATTGTTATTAAAGGAGTAATATAAATTAATAAGTAAATAATATATGGTGTTATATATATATGAATATTGTTTTTTTAGATTTATAATAAACTATTATTTATTATATAGGATTATTGAATGTGTACAAAGGTAGTAAAGACATAAGGTAAGGGGATTTCTAGTCTCGCATTTATTTCTCTCATACAAACACCATATTCATATGTTTTTTTTTTATGTGTTGTGTATACATCATGGGAATGTATTCTATAATTTTATACCTATAATTATGGTTATTTTCATATCCAATTTATGATCTATATTTTTTTGGGATTACATCACAACAGTTAAGAAATCAGTAATTCAATTTTGTATCAATTTACTTTCTATGAGACACATGCTAGTTTTGAAGATACATTCTTTTATGAGGTGTATATAAATACCATTGACGTAATATATCATGAATCACATTAATGTCATAATATTTTATGATTTATGTAAATATTTTATGGGTATTATCATTTAATGTTAGAAAATTGGTAAGTGTTTACTTTGACAATATCATCGTTTATCATGATAGATTATGATTATGCTTCCATTGATGAATAATTTTGATCCATATCTCAAGAATTATCACTATTTTTTTCTAATATTTTTATTCATGATATATATAAGTAATATTAGCATTTTTTAACACTTTTTTTAAATAATATAATCAACATTACTAGAATTTTGGCCATTTGTGATTGTTCATTTGCGATAGTCAGAAGAACTATTGAAAATATTTTGTATTCTATTACTATTTGTGAAGGATAATTTCTTCCATCAAAAAAAATTGTTCATTTTGATAGAATAAATAATCCATCGTAAATAGTTTTGGTGTGCTTTCCTGCCTTGCAGAATGACAAACAATCATGGGGAGCATTTTCAACGGATAACAAAATATTTCATAAATTCCCCTAAGCATGAAGATATTTGTGAATAAGGCTAGTGTGTGTCCCAAATAATGTTGATGAAAAACTATTTTTGACAGCATTAATTCATTCAAAAATAGGACATCAAAAAAACTCAATCATTTTAACAGTTTCAAAATCCTCTTTTCTTTCTTCCTCCTCTCCTTTCTCCTCATTCCCCTGAACATGTTGTAAACCCAACAACCAACCGTTTTTTCGAAGCTCTATGCAGCTCCATTCGTCCCATTATTTTTGTTGATTTCATCTCAGATCTTTATGGTATGGACTACACTTATGTTCTCTATTAGTTTTTAGCATGTTTGGGTTTAATATTAATTATACTAGTTTGGTAACTACGTTTAGAAATATATCTTTCATGCTTTATTTGATATTTAGGATTGACCCAATTGTATTAATTTCTATTTTGATTTTTTGCTGGTTCAATTTATTTGAATGTTGGTTCAATGTAAAATATACTAGTTTGGTTAGAGAAAATTTTTAGAAATTTGTCTGATTTTCATGTTTTATTTGATATTTAGGATTGACACAACTATGTTAATATCTATTTTGTTTTTAATCATGTTCAAATAATATATTTTAATTGATTTGTTGGAATTATACTAATTTTTTATTTATGACATTAATATGTGTTTTGTATTTATGTCTATATACATATATAAGTTTGTTTTTGTATCGTGTTAATTTTGATATATCATTATGTGTATATATATATGTGTATTTCATTTCTATATTTTTATGTGTTTATATATATATATGATTATAACAACATGTTTTTGGTTTTTGATATATATTTACATATATGTATGTCTATATGTATATTTTTATAAATCTATATAAAAATTCGATATGTAGATCCGTTAAAAAATTTCCAAAATAATATATATATATATATTATTTCATAAATTTTCTAATATAATTCCATAAAAATAATTCATTTTGATTAACTAACTTTTTTAATATTAGTATATCTAAATAATACATTGTTTGTATAAATTAATAATCCTTTTAAAAAATGTGTAATTTTTTTAGCACATATATATATTCTTATATAAATAGTTGGGAAATAATTTTAATATATATTCATACATGTATATATATTAAAATGTGAATATATATATATATATAAGTTTAAAAAAATGCATAAACATTATGATATATATATATACTTATGTATTTAATGGTTTTAAAAAATGTGTAAGGTTTTTAATATATATATATATATATGTTTATATATATGTATGTATGTATTTAAGTATATATGTGTGTATGTATGTATTTATTTATTTATCTAATATATATATTTTTTAAAAAACCATGAAAAAATATATTTGATTATGAAATTGTGTAATATATATATATACACACATTATCATCTAAATATATATATATATATATATATATATTTTGAAAAAAAATTTAATGATTAATATATATATATATATATTCATATTTATTTATATATTTACATAGATTTGATAAGAATATTTATTTAAAAAAGAGTCCTAATATTTTTAATGTTTTTATATTAATCATGAAATAGTTATATACATATATATAGTAATTTAAATAATTAATAATAATAAATAAATTATTTATAATAATAAAAAATTAGTTATTCAATATTAGTAATATATATTTAATATTTATGTAGGTTAATATTTATTTATATAAAAATCTAATATGTATATTAGTGTAAAATATATTATCATATTTTTTTGTATATTTTTATTAATTTAGACATATTTTAATATAAATATACATAAATAATGATTTAATTAATATTAATAATAAATATTAAATTGTTGTGTTAATTAGAGAATATTAATTATAATTTGGAAAATTGAAGCAATGTATGAAATTTTTTGAGCGTGTGCCTATTGTGTGTATATAGATTTAATATGATAATTTCATAGAAAAAGATATAAAATTTAATTTTCTGTATGTAAATTTTAATATGTTATATATATATATATATTTATAATGTGTGAATGAAATATAATTGTCTGTTTTTTAAGAATGATGGGAAAATTAATTTAAATCAATCATTTTAATTAAAAGTTACTTATAATAATAGTTTATATTAAAAAAGTTAAAAAAATGTGGTTTAATAAAAAAAAATTAAATATGTACTATTTATAACAAAAATGTTTAATAATAATTATGATTATTTTTGATAATACATTCATAAAAAATATAACAACTATTATACTTATAAAAAATTCATTAAAAATTTTAATTATTAAATATATATTATTAATTTAAATAATTTATAACAGTTAACAAACAATGAGTTTTCTAATTATTAAATTGTTAATATTATATATGAATAGAGAATCATAATAATAATTAGTTAAAAAATATAGAAAAAATATAAAAATTATAAAAATTATTGTCAATCTTAATAAATAGTGTGTGTCTCATGTTAGACAACATTCAAGATATATTATATTATTTAAAAAAAAATAGATTTTGTCTTATATAATATATATAATATTTTTGTTTTATCTACAGAGAGCCTCTATGGTTCATGTAATCCAATGGTAACCCAGTGTTATACTCTTTTCATATTCTATAGAATATTTCATGGTGTTAAAATATAATAATTATTTACAATTAGTCAAAATAATTTATTGTAATTGTTTTTCTTTTATTTATTGTTAGGTAACTATGGACTCAAGAAGTATAAAATAGTATCTATCACTTGATCGTGATTTCATAAATAATCATAAAAAGCCAGATGGATCTGGTTTAAAGACATTCTACATTGAAGGTGCTGAAGCAATTATATCATGTGCATCATTAAATTCAGATTAGGTTTAGAAAAGAACAATTGAATGTCAATGTTAGAATTGTGATGTCCAAAAATTAAAAACATTAGACAATATTGGACATTAGTTATTGAATTCTAGTTTTCTAAAATATTATAATTTTTGGTATCAAGATGGTGAAAAGAGTTAACTATAAAATATTTTTTTCTTCAGATACATCATTTCAAAATTTAATACATGATGTATATGGTCCATCTATTCCTAAAACAACTACTCAGAATGATATTCCAAATACTGAATCTGAAACCTCTTAGTTTTTAATTTTTTATTGAAATCCACTGAAGATGCCTTATATTTGGGAAGTTAAATGTTTAACCATGAGGTTGTTACAAAATATTATGTTATTAAATGATATTTTGGAATATCTAGCAGTTCCATGGATAATATTTTATCTTTGGTTAATTCAATTTTTCTTGACAAAACTACATTACCTATATGTTTCAATAAAAGTAAAAGCTTGGTTCATAATTTGGGTCTATGTAATTAGAAGATCCATGCATGCTCAAATGACAACATCATATATTATGTTGAATATAAATATTTAGTTAATTGTCCAACATGTGTAGAATCGAGGTATAATTAGGAAAACAAGGAAATTATAGAGTTACCATGAGAGAGTTGAGATATTTTCTAATTACAACTCATTTACACTTTTTATTAATGTCTCACAACATAGCTGAATTTATCAGATAGAATAAATAAAATATTTCTACCACAGAAAGATTAAACCATCCATGTGATGTTGACTCTTGGAAACAGTTTGATCAAACACATCTTTACTTTTCTACTTAATCACATAACATAAGTTTGGGCCTTTCTAATGATGGTTTTTGTCCATTTCGTGCTTACAGTAGTCAATATTCATGTTTTCCTTTTTTCATTACACCTTACAATATTCCCCCGTGGGTGTTGATGAAGGAACCATATATATATTTGACATTTTTTATTGTAGGACATCCAATGAAGAATATTTTGTGATTATTTGAAACCAATAATTGATGATGTAATTTCATTATGGAACAATAATGTTACTACATTTTATATAACTCTGGATCATAATTTTATATTGACGGTTTCATTAATTCGGATGATCTGTGGCTTTTGGGAATATGCGATGTAAATTGAAAGGATAACACATGGACTAAAATCATGTCTCAACTACGTGGATGAGAAAAAAAAAATTATTCTTCGTCATGACAGAAATATTAGTAATTTTGACTATACTCATTTATTATACATACAGATTACCCGATTTGAAGAAAGAGAATTTATTTTACAAAAGGTCAAATTGAAATAGATGCACATCCATTAGTTCTCTCGGGTAATCTGGTTAAATATATTTTCACTATATTACATAATGTTGGTTTTGGACCATCAAAAATGATACAAATATTAATTGTTTTGGGAGAGATAATAATTGTATAAAATAGATTTTTTAGGACCTTCTATATTGGTATGATTTTTCTGTTCGTCACATGTTAAATGTAATGTATTTTGAGAAGAATGTTTGTTATAACATGTTATATATGGTTTGGGCACTCCTCGTAAGACAAAAAATTATTTAAAGGCATCGATATATCTTATTAAAATTAAAGACATCCTGGATATAAATTATTTGAAGATGAAACATCACACAAATGAAGGAATCCAAAATCATCTTACACACATTGTTAAGAATTCCATTTATTATTCTATCAATGGATTATGTATTTGATGTTACCATATGTTTATGGTTCTAATTTTTCTTTTTGTGTCCTAAATGGCCATATTAACATGTTAAAAAGTCATAACATCCATTTAATGATTGATAAATTACTACATATAGGTTTTAGAGGGCTATTGAATTCTTCAATCTGGGATGTGTTGATAAAAAATCATATTTTTTTTAAGATAATTGTGTAGAAAAATATAATTATAATTCATTGTGTTTGCTGGATGAAAGATGTTGTTTCAGTTTTATGTAAATTGGAGAAAATATTCCAATCTATGTTCATTGATTCCATGGAACATTTAATATTGAATTTTCAATAAAAAGATAAATGTGAAGTGCTGGAACAATTTTGGTTGATATATTCATTTGAGATATGTATGAAAAAATGATAGAAAAATGTTTTTATAAAGCATCACTTGTAGGGTCCATTGAAGAAGTATACTTTCAGGATAAAATTTAAAAATATTCCTCGTATTATTTTCTATCATGTTGTCCTTCAAAATATAATTTCTTGGGACACAGTGTGATAAATGGTGATGATCTTATAGACCCTCATTTCTATGTTTTTTATCTTCCTGATCTAGTTTTCAGTGGTTGTTGTGAGCAATGGCTTATAGATGAAGAAATGCACCGAGATTATAATTAGGTTCTACTCAATTACAATGAAATGAAATGATTTTTTTTAAGTGCTTGATTTTTATTATCTTGTTAAAAATTTATAAAAGATCATTTTATTTATAAGACTTTTTTTAGACTGTATGATGACCATAACAAAATATATTTATAGAATTTATATATACTGCTCTAGAGGAACATCGAAAAAAAATTTATAATGGTTTTAAAAACTAGAATGTAACGATTCTTTTAATATAATAATAAATAAACTTTTAACCATAACTGTTGTTAATATTTTTTATTTTTTACAGGTAATACAACATGAAAATATAATTACAAATCAATTATGTGTTCTAAAAAAACCTCAATCGAAATTGTTAATATCATATAATGTGTATGTGGTTAATGGATTTAGATTCCATACGCACATATATAGATACTCAAAGAAATCAATGAATATCAGTGTTGATTTGAAAGGATTCCATCAGAAGGAAAGTGAATACGAATTTAATGGTTTATTAGATGAAATATTTGAAATCTGTTATCTTGGAAAAAATTATTTTACAATGTTTAAATGTTATTGGTTTGATACTAATCGGGGGTTGATAGTTCATCCAAATCCTGGAGCCTTTGACAATATATATAATATTTTTCATTCTTCGAATGATCCATTTATATTGGTACATCAAGCAAATCTGGTTCAATATAAAAATTACTATGATGTTTCGAGATATTTGAAAGATAGGTGTAGTGTAAAAAAATAAAATCCCATGACAATCAGTTAATTGAAAATAAAAATGGTTATGTGGAAGTGAAATATATTGAAAATTTTCAAGAAACATCCCAAAACTATATCTCTTACCTAAAAGGATAAAAATATCGATGATGAAACCACCATGTTAAGGGCTAATGAAATATATAATGTTGAGGAAGTAATTGGGATGGTGAAACAGAAACTCATATAGAAGTTAACAATACTGAAAATGAAGGTGAATACATTGATGTCAACGAAAATTGATATGGAGTAGATGATTTATGTAATATATTCTGTTAATTAGATATAGGTATCATATTATGATATTAATTAGTGTTTTAAATTTCTTATTTTTATTAACAATCTACTATATGTAACATTATATTATTCTAGAATTAATTGGTTTTTTATATTTCATATCTATTTTAACAGTCTCTTACTGGTGAAAAAATATGTTTTAGATAGCATGATATGATCTTGACATTCTACTAAACTCTATCACTAATGCATAAATCCTGATGATGATCTTGATTCATGTCCACCTCCTCAGGGTAGTGCACATACTAGGAGGGTGCATGGTCTTGCTCGATTATGGATTCCATATCATATTCCAGAGAAACAACCATCTATTGATTTTTTTCCTTGTTTACAGAGGTATATTTATTGACCACTACTAGGAATGTGGCCTTTACCAACACTTCTATAACCCCTTTCCCAACGGTTTGGCCAAACCCTTGGGAATTCCCACTTTGTGGACACCTTTCCCGACGGTTTCCCAAACCGTTGGGAAATGGTAGGCTTTCCCAACGGTTTTTCTAAACCATTGGGAAAGCTAGGCTTTACCAAAGGTTTGGCCAAACTGTTGGGAAAGGTCTAATTTGGGGAAACTGTTCGCAATGTATTGGCCAAACTATTGGGAAAGCCTACCCTTTCCCAACTGTTTGGCATAGCCTTTGCGAAAAGTCCCCAATTTCCCAAATTCCAGGGACCTATACCAATAGTTTTGACAACCGTTGGTATAGGTCCATTGATTTTTTATCGGATCCTCTTAACCAGAATAATATATAAATCCAAATTTAAAATAATTATGATAATACATATATATATTTATGAAATTATTTTCACAAAAGTCATGTTAGGTTAGTGGTTAGGTCGTTGAATGATAAACTGGAGGTCCTGGGATCATATCCCAAAGAATGTTTTTTTTCGAAATAAATATACCAACGGTTTAATGGAACCGTTGGTATAGACTTTCCTATTACTTACACAAATGGTTTTCAAAACCGTTGGTATAGGTTTATACCAACGGTTTTAAAAAAACTGTTGGTAAAGACCTATCCCAATGGATTACTTTCATACGATTCTCCAAACCGTTGGTATAGCCTATACCAACGGTTTGGGGACCAATACTAATGGCTCCAAACCATTGGTATAGGTTAGTTTTCTAGTAGTGGTTGTAGGATACTTTTAATTAACTAAGTGTATCAAGTTTGAAAATAATTTTATGATTATATATTTGTTTCAATTTTCACTATTCTTGTATTTATCCATTAGGTAGGTTAGTCGGATTCTATGAAATTATTTTTTCGATCCATGTGTGTCATGTGGCCAGGTACCCGTAGTCATGCATGGATAGATGTTCGACTTCAAGATTGCATGTTATTAAATATTTTATACAATTTTAAAATTTATTTAATTAAAAAAAATTTAATTGTCTTGCAAAATTTAATTTCATTATTTTCTGATAGATAGAGAGGTCTTATATAAAAGTAGTGGGATATTTATAAATATTCATTATATTTAAAGGAAACTGATGAGGTGGTGACATCTCATTCATGGGAGAGTCAAGCAAATAATGAACAAGATGTCACTGTTCATGAGGGATTTAATGAGGGTTATTTGATACACACAACTTTATAGAGTGTCATGAACGGTCGAGTGATTATTATGGTTCTCGACTGACAACAATGAGTTATTATGGTACATCCGAAATGTCATCAGTGAATTTGAACGGAGCTCATAGGGAGACATCATCCACACCGTCATCTAAAACACAGTAGGAGGAGAGGTTTAGAGCCCCATATGATATGAAGCAACAAATGTAGAAGCATTGGGAGGAGGAGCATGGGTATCAGTCTCTGAGAGATGAGGAGAATATAGAGTATAAGTGGCCACTTGTGTGAGGCTTTGGTATAAAATTTCCTCTCTTGGGTCCTTCGAGTAATCCTCTTAAACATAATTCTATTTGATGAATAATGAAAATTTTATAACTGTTTTGTAATTTGGTATGATAGACATATTATATTTGATATGATATATTACATTTATTTGTGTTTTAATTTTTTTGTATTTATAAATACATATAATTTTATTTTATATTTATTAATATTTTTAATTATTTCTATTTTAAAAATGGTTAATTACGATGAATGAATAATCCATTACAGATGTTTATTTGTGACCGATCATCGAAAATGAGTATTAAATAATATTTTAGGATTTTGTTTTGACAGAGTGTATATCCATCACCACAAAGGGCTTTTATGATGGAACATCATAAATAATAATATCTTCGACACTGACTTTGGAGATGGACTGTTTATGATGAACACCCATTGTAAAAAGTCATTTGTGATGATAATCTATCGCAAATAATCCATCACAATTATTAGAAATTCCAAGTGTGTAAGAAAATATTTTTAAAAAAATAATACCTTATTTCTCTCCTTGATCACAAATCTTTTTTTAAAACATGTTCCCATAAATTTATCAGAATAAAATTTTTAAATGATCTAATATTCTCATTTCATGGAATATGAATTAATTTTTTTATGTGTTTTAAATGGTTATCAAATCATCCATTATATGATTTCAATATTATTTTCAAAGAAAAAGTTGTTCAAAGTGTTTTTTAGAAATATTTTAATCAATGGAGAAACGATATTATCCTCAGGAAATTATTTAATTTAAATTTAAATTTTAATTCATATGTTTTAAAAAAATGTCTTCCAATAAATGTTATTTGATAATGTTCAGGATCATAAATAAAATAATTTTTATAGAAAGGTTATTTTCCGTATGATATTTTCCAAGTGATATATCAAAATAATTCTCCATATAAGATGAAATACGTTGATATAGTGTATTATTTACTATAGATATTATCCATGGAAACATTCTTATTATTTCTTTGAATTATTTATATTTATGTTGAAAATTTTTAGATGAAACTCGTTTCACATCCATAGGTTATACAATGATAAAAATATTAAAAAACGATCTTCCTCACATGGTTTAATATATGATGAAATGATTATGAAACCTATAGCGTTTCCATAGATTATTATATAAATTTCATTTTTGGGGTTATGATGTGATTTTTATAAATCCCATCTATTATTAGGGGTCATGATATGATTAATGTCTTACTATCTTGCGACACATTGTTGTATGACGTTATAATGTGACGGGTGGGACCAATATCTCCCTCCAATGCATTGGGTAATGATAAAGGGTATATGATTTTAGTTCGTAAATGGGTTATATCCCAAGCTATAGAAATGGTATACATGTTGCATAACATGTAAAAAATAATAGAGTATAAGGGTTATATCCCTATATCTAAGATAGAGGGTATATGGGTTGTAACCCATGCTCGAATACAGGAGGGTATACGAGTTGTAGACCAAGCTTGGAAATAAGAGGGAATACATTTCATAACCTGAGCCTAAAAATAATAAGGTATGTGGGTTGTATCACACGTATAAAAAAAATAGTGTGTATGGGTTGTATGAAAACCCCGAAATCAAGAGGGTACATGGATAACACTGAAAATATTGGGTGCATGACTTGTAGCAGAATCCCAAAATCCATAGCGTACCCAGTTTATAGAATATTCCCAAAATCATTATGGTACATACACAGGTAATATCCCAAGACCAAAAAAACTACCCATATTTTCATACAATTCCTAAAATACTATTAATGCCTTTGTGTCTACCTTTGTCAGAATATTTTCTACTCTTATATCTACACTACAACTCTATGTCTTATGCCAATATTATTCAATCATGACTCAAGTTATTTAATTTCCTTTTGTTTCATATCATTGTATAAGGACCAAGCCATAGAACATTACTTAATCATTAATTTTAGACAAGACCATACATTATTACACATTGTGGATCTTTTCAGGTTTAGAGTTTTAATGAATTAGGATATCATACATATCTGACATACCACATTGATACAAGAGTATACTACTAAAACAATATCAATTTTCAAAAAAATAAAAAATTAAACCATAAAAGTTTATTTCATTAACAACTCTTCATATCTAACATCCCAATTCCCTTATTTCTCTTAACCATCATTATATCGAGTGAAAATCATTTTAAAAATTTGGGATGAGTATAAAACTCTATAAGGGATATAAAGAAACAAAGAGTTAGTCAATTGATAACATAAAAACCAATAAAACCCATAATCATAAAAACTCAAATGCATTGAAACATAACATAGTTCCCTTGGGAAATATTTTACTTACAACTCTTACATCCACCCTTACACTTGGAATTACCATTTGGACAACTTCCATCTCCAGAGTACCCAATGCACTAGAGAGCTATAATTTGGCTCACCCATCATATCTTGAGCTATAATGGGCTCTACCCATCATATCTTGAGATATAGTCTGATCAAACCAACATAAATATTGTCCGAGGAACATATAATGGTAATAAATTATATTGAAATCAGGAGAAACCATTCATTCAATACACATAAAAAACAATCCTTTTTAGATTTATTAATGATATTTTTAAAAGTATTTTAAAAGAAAAGTCCCTCAAAAATAAAATCAGAATGATAATTAATAAAATGGAATAGACATGTGAATACACTATAAATACACATGAAACATCATAATATAAAAAAATCATCACACCAACAATCATAATAGATCATAATGAATAAATAATAAGGTCAACCCAAAGAATGAAAATTAGGTTAAGAATTCCCTTACCTTGAGTTCTTCTTACGTGAAATGTGTTTAATCCTCTTGTATAATGGTTAAACGACTGTTACTAATATCTTACAGAAAAATATGATTTTTTATGATAGCATATATAATCATTTCATAACATCATTTAACGCTTTAATTATTTGTTTTTTGTTACTTCCATTATTTTGGGTGCTTTCTTGACATTTTTTCCATGATCAGTTCATGATGTATGCTTTTGTCGATTGGATGTGAAATTATTGAATAGGAATGTAATGGAAGTTACATATTTACCGAACCATATATTATTCCATTTATCATTTATAATTATCAAATGAGGATGATTCATAAGTTAAAACATTAGTGATGTTCGTTTAGATCATTTTAGTGGTTCTTTGATAATAACATCCTTATTTTGTATTATAAATTAAAACAATGTGTAGAAATGAATTAAATAACCACGAATGAGAAAACATACAGCTATTATAACCCGATTCAATAATAAAAATAGATTCATGAAAAAACATGAATGAATTAAAGAAAATTGAAATCACGTCATCCACAATGTCTGTAATTCAACACGTCACAAAAAAATATTTGTATTCCTTGAATAAGTGGGAGATGAGAAGAATAATGCTGATGAATTTTCGATGAAGATGAGAAAATATAAAATATACATGTTTTATGGATCTTTCATAACTCTTGTATAATATTATGGGAAGATACTATTATAAAATAAAAGGAAAGGAAAGGAAAATACATGAAAAAGGAAGAGGATTTCTTACCTCTTGATCACTTCACCTTGTGATCCTCCTTAAGGCCATTAATATTGTTATTTTTGTGAGACAACAATGACTTGGACGTGGGTAAGGAGTTTGGGGAGATAATTTGGTATAAAGTAGAAAATTTCCAAGGATTGAGAGGTGAGGGAGGAGGAGGGGGAAATGGGTTGTTTTTATAGGAGAGGAGGGGATGTATTTTACATTTTTTAAATCATTATTATAATATTTTTGTTCAAGACTATGAACAGTATTGATTCATGTGACTAAAAATAGAAACAATAAAATGTGAGTTCGGACTATGTGGCATTATATCACTTATTATTTCATAAATAGTGTATTTTACTGATAATTTGAGTACATGGTATTTTTCCATATTTGACTATTCATAACAAATTTAAGAATTTCAGAAAAATTAAAAAAATCACCCTAACCATTTTTCGATGTGTAGAATTCAAAAAATGAACTCCAATTTTTTAAAATAATTTTCTAAATATTATTAATTTTATTTTTAATTAAAATTATACTTTATTCAAAAATTAAAAAATTTAAAACTATAACTGTTTTTATATCACAGTGAAAAATTAACCATGATATCATTATATTAAAGCCTTAAGAAAATAAAACAATAATACTATTTAATATTAATTAGGTTCATATTACTATTCATAAGGTTATGTTAATATTCACCAGAAATCATTTTGGTTCCATTAGACTCCAAATAACTTACCGATCACAATTGTACATGATAGTTTTTTGAAATACAAAACATAGAATCTAAAAATTATTGTTTAAATGCTAAATATAAATATCTTCATAAAACCAAGTTTTAGGAATTTCAATTTAATTTTAGACAACCATGTGGTGTTACATTATCCCCACGTTCGTGAAATTTCATCCTTGGAATTTTATATACTTATTAAACAAGTAAGGGTACCTTTCTCTCATAACGTTTTTAGATTCCCATAATTCTTCTTCAACCGTGTGGTTTTTTAAAAAAAACTTTACCTGGTGGAATAACTTATTCCACAACACATTTTGCCTTCGATCTAGAATCTGAACTGGTTTCTATTAATTAGAAAGGTTCTCTTCTAGCTGAACTGCTTCTGGGCCCAAGACATTTGATGAATTTGGAATATACCTTATCAACATGAAAACATGAAAAGCATTATGTTCCTAAGATAAAATCAGAGGAAGAGCTTCTCGGTATGCAGCTAGTCCAATTTTATCATGTATTTCCAATGGAATGATGAATCATAGAAATAAATTTCCTTTCATACCAAAACACATTACACTTTCCAAGGAGAGATTTTATGGAATACATAATCCCCTACCTCGAAAGAGAAGTCTTTCCTTATATAATATACATAACGTTTCTACCTACTCTTAGCTTCCCTGATGTGCTACTGGATCATCTTCACTTTCTCAGCCACTTCCTCTACTAATTCGGGCCCCATCAACTTTCTTTCACCGACTTCATCCCAAAATGCTGGAGTATGACACCAATTCCCATTAAATTCCTCATAAGGTGTCATCTATATACTAGAATGAAAAATGTTATTATAAGAAAACCATGATAAAGAATGATGTTGATCCCAAATTCCTTCTCAGTCTATTGAACAAGCTTGAAGAATATCCACCAAATTCTGAATCATTCATTCAAACATCCAATTTGATTAAAGATGAAAATCTATATTAATTTAATTCTATGCCCAACGACTTTTGATATCCCTTCCAAAAGATATAAGTGAACCTAGGATCCCGATTAGATACAATGGAAATAATAACCCCATGTAACCTGACAATTTATTTGAGGTATTGTCAAGAAAGCTAATCTAACAACATAATCTCTCGAATAAAAAGGAAATGTGCAGATTTTTTCAGTTGATCAATAATAACCCAAATCTAATTGTTACCTCAAGAAGTATTAGGTAGTACCCCCATGAATTCCATTGATATATTCTCCCATTTCCAATCGAGCACTGCGAAAGGATGAAGTATCCTCTTCAGTAACATCCACTCTGCTTTAACCTATTGACATGTCAAACATTTCACAGTATATTCTACAATATCCTTTTTCATTCAATCCCAACAGTAATACTCTTGATGTTCTCTGAACATCGTAGTACATCCTGGATGAACTAAAAATGGAGAATTATGATCTTCAAACAACAAATCTCTCTTCAACTAGGAATCAAAAGGCACACAAAACCATTTTACATATCTTAAAACACAATATTTATCAACTTCAAATTTTGGAAACATACCCATTTTAACAAATTCTACCATTTCTTGTAGCTCACAGTCTTCCTTCTATGATTTCCTAATTATGTATGATAACGTTGACTGCACTTAAATCAGAAACAAAACAGATGTAATCCCTACTCCCAGAACATCTAATACAAGATTCATAAAATCATTAATCAATGGATCATGGTCCAAACATAACATAGTTAATGATGCATGATGTTTTCAACTTAAGGAATTTTCCAATTTGTTTGATTTTCCTAGATCATAATTCATTATCCAGTCATAATCATTTATTAGTTTAAGCTATCTTCTATGCCTCATGTTTAATTCATTCTGAGATAATATATACTTCATAATTTTATGGTCTGTATATATTTGAAATTTGGCACTGTATAAACTCTACCTCTAAATTTTAAAATCAAAAACAACAACTGCCAATTCCAAATCATGTGTGAGATAATTTTACTCAGGAGGTTTTAGTTTTCTTGAAGCATAAGGAATTATCTAATCATTCTGCATCGGAACACAACCATGTCCCTTCAATGTAGCATAATTTTAAATGATAGAATCACTTTTTTAGGAAGTCAATTCCAAAACTAGAGCATTTACCAATCTCTTCTTCAATTCATAAAAAAACATCACATTCTTATATCCAAACAAATTTAACCCATTTTGGTGTTATCATAGATAGCTAGATAGATAACCGTGCAATATTTTTAACAAACTATCATAAATAACCTTCAAATCAAAGAATACAAAAATATTTGTAACATTTTTAGGTCCTGGACATCAATCAACCACCTTTGTTTTGGAATTATCAACTATTATTAAATCCTTATTTAAAATTATTCCAAGAGAAGAAATATGTTGAAACCAAAAATCATTATTTTTGAATTTTAAATATAGTTTATTTTCATTTAAAATTTGCAAAACAACCCTTAGATGTTTTACAAACTCCTCCTTACTTCTAGAATATACCAGAATGTCATCAATGACCCCAACCACAAACATATCCAATAACTCATGAAATATTCTATTCATAATATCCATGAATACAACATGTGAATTAGATAACCCAACACACATAACTACAAATTCATAATGACCATATCTAGTATGGAACACAATCTTCGGGATGTCCTCATCCTTTATATTCAACAGATGGTACCCCGACCTCAGGTCAACATTCAAAAAATAATGCGCTCCATTTAGTTGATCAAACAAAGTATCAATATGAGGAAAAAGGTACTTTGTTTAATAGTAATGTTATTAAATGATCTATAATTGATGAAAAGTCTAAATGATCCATATTTCTTCTTCATAAATTATATAGGAGCACCCCATGTTGAAGTTTTAGGTCATATGAAGCCTAAATCTAATAATTCATGAAACTACTTTTTTAATTCTAGAAGTTCCATTTGGTCCATTAGATAAGGAGGTTTAGAAATTGTTTTAACATTAGGTTCTAATTAAACAGTACACGCAACCTATCAATTGGGAATAAGACTAGGCAAGTCACCGAAAAAAATAATCCATTTATTCATTTACCAATAATACATCATTAATCTGGATAGTTACATTATCCTAAAAAATATGAGAAATATAACATTCATTTCCATCCATTATCAGTGTCATTGCTTCCTATAATGTTATTAATAGTATGTGTTCATTCTTCTAAACAAACTAAAATTATTTTTTAAATAAACTTCTTTTTCTATATAATTTATCATAACATGATAAAAATAAATCTAGTCCATACCCAGAATAACCTCAAACTCTACTACAGGAAAAATAACATGGTTTTCAAGTGAAATTCTTCCAAAGGTAATGATAAACATATTCTTATATTTTATTTATTACTCAATATTTCTTCCAGGTGTTTTTACCATGATATATTATTTCATTTCATGAATTTGAATTCCCAATTTTTAGAAAATTATCTCAGAAATGATGGAATGTGTAGAACCTAAATCAAACAACATAATTGGGAAATCATTAAAAACAAAACATATAATTGACACCATCTCATTTCATGGCTCAACATCTATAAAGGTGATTAAAAATTACAAATCCTTCTTCCTCATATATTACTGATTCCCTGCTACAATAACTAGCTTCAGAAAAAAATTAGAAAAGTGACCCAATTATTTATAGTTAAAGCATCTCCCCATCTGGTTCTAATTAATTTTCAGATCAATTTACTTACACTCATGAGACATGTTTCCAAACGTTCCACATCACTATAATTTTCCATAATTTACCATGAATTCACCAAGATTTCTTTTACCACACTTTTCACACGAAGGGAAATTCATTTTCTTACCTTTTGACATTTTTGTTGAGTTTTCCCTATTTCTTACCAACCTAAATGCTTCTCATTATTTTCATCACAAGTAACAAATGTCTTAGAAAACTCCATATCAACATTTTTAGCACAACGAATGAGATTCTCATATCTTTTAAACACTTGTGAATCCTAATCTCTTAGCAAAAATAGTTTCAAACCGGAGTAAAATATATTAATTTTACATTCAAAATACAGATTAAAATCTGGTACATACATGCCCATTATTTTAATATTGGATTTATATGATGCCACAGAATCATTTTCTTTCTACTTCAATTCCAAGAATTGTTCTCCATTCTGAGTCGAACAGTTTCTGGAAAATATTTTTCTACAAAAATAATCTTAAAATCATTCCATTCCAGACTGTCAAGATCATCTCTTTCTCTCGTATTCTTAAATTGAGACTATCATTTATCATCTTCACCTTAAAAACTATAAATGGATACTATTAACATTTTACAAACCAAGCATCCCTCAAAATCAAATATCTTTTATAGAGCATTGATCCATCCTTTGGTTGTCACTGGATCTTCTGTTCTACTAAATGTTGGAGGATATTGTCTCATAAAATCGTCCACAAAAGACATGTTTATTTGGGGTTGATCATATTCCTCTATATAATTCATTCCACCCCCATTTATTTCTTGATTATACTAAGACATTTCTGTCACAAACAGCTCGGTTCCAATTCCCACTATTTCGGGCTGCAGATTCAGACAAAAAATCAGCCTCTGGATTCGTTCTTACTTCTGATTCCCCATTTCTTCTATAAAAACTATTCTAAACAAAAATATCTTAGATAAACCAACATGGTAATCATTAAATTCTATAACATTTCAAATTAATCATACTGTAATAATAAGTTATGGTATTTTTTAACATCATCCTAATGCGTAAAGTTATCAAAACCATCATCTAATAACAACTATAAGGACCCACCCTTAAAACATTACATAATCGTGAATTTTAGAAAAGGCCATATCATATTACATATTATGGAACTTTTCTTGTTTATGGTTTTCCTGAATTATGACATCTTACATACATTACATACCACATTCATACTAGATGATACTTCTGAAACAATATCCATTTTCAAAATATAAATCATTAAAACATAAAACATGATTTCTTTAACAACACTTCAAATCGAAAATCCTGACCACCATATTTCATCAAAAACATTTTAAAAACTTGGGATGAGTATAAAATTCAGTAAGGGATTTAAAGAAAGTATGTGATTGTCAATTGATAACATAAAACCCAATAAAACCAATAATCATAAAAATTCATCGTCATAAAAACATCCTGTAGTTTCCTTTGGACATATTTACCATATAACACTTATATTCAACCTTAAAAATGGAATAAAATTTTGTTCAACTTCCATATCTGGCGTACCCAATGCATTGGAGAGCTATAATGGGGCTCACCAGTCCTTGCTTGAGCTATAATGGGATCAACCCAACATATCATGAGCTATAAAGGGCTCAACATAACATAAATAATTTCAAAGGAACATATCATGGTAATAAAGTATCTTGAAATTAGGATAAACCACTCATTCCATACACATAGACTAAAAAATCCTTTTCAGATTTATTAATGAAATTTTTAAAAGGATTTTAAACGAAAATTCCCTCAAAAATTTACTCGAAGTGAAAATTAATATATTGGAATGGACATGAGAATACACTATAAATACACTTAAACCATTATAATATAAACAATAATCCATCACACCAACAATCTTAATACCACATAATGAATAAATAATAAGGTTAACCCAATGAATGGAAATTGGGTTCAAAATTCCCAAACCTCAGGTTCTTCTTACATCAAATGTGTGTTGGCCTCATGTATAATGGTTAAAATCAGGTTATTGATATATAATAGAAAATTATTCATGTTTATACAACCTTATGTGATTATTTCATAACATCTTTTAAATCATTAATTTTTAGAATTTTGTGCCTTCCATTGTTTTCGGTGCTTTCTTGATAAGTTTTCCATGACCAGTTCATGATGGATTCTCTTGTCGATAGGAAGTTAAACTCTAAAATTGGATTGGAATGGTAGTTTTATATTTCAAGAAAAATAAATTATTACATTTATCATTTTAATTAAGAAATTATTATGATTCATAAGTTGAGACATTAATGATGCTCGTTCAGATCATTTTAGGGGTTATTTGATAATAACAACCTCATTTTGTTTTATAAATAAAAACCAGTGTAAAAATGAATTCCAGAACCATTGATGAGAAATAAAACATATATTATAACATGGAGAAAATCTAAAAATGGTTACATGACCACAATTTAATTAATTAAAGAAAATTGAAATCACATTGTCCACTATGTCGATAATTCGACACATGACAGACAATGTTTTTATTCAATGAATAACTGGGAGAGAAGAAGAAGAATGATGATGAATTTTCCATGAAAATGATAACATCCATAATACACATTATTTATGGATTTTTCATTCCTCCTAGATAAGAGGAGCGGAAGATACTATAATAAAATAAAATGAATGGAAAGAAAAACACACGAAAAAAAGAATGAGGATTTATTACCTCTTGATCTCTTATCCTTGAGATCCTTCTTATGTCCTTTGATTATGGCCTTTGGGTAAGACCACTTGGTCGTGGAAGTGGGGAAGGATATTTGGGAGGGAATTTGGTACAAATTAGACAACTATGAATTCTTGAGAGGTGTGGGAGGAAGAGGGGGAAATGGGTGTTTTTTTAGTGGAGTAGGGGAGGTATTTTACATTTTGTAAATCATTATTATAAAATTTTTGTTCAAGACTGTGAGTAATGTTAATTTATGTGACCAAAAATAGTAATAATGGAAAGTGAGTTCAAAAAAAGTGGCTTTACATCATTTATGATATCATAAATAGTGTATTTTACTAACCATTAATTTTTTTTATTTTTCTAACCATTGTTAACATAGTGCATTCCATCCCCGGACACAATGGAAAATACATGACATGACAGCCATTGAAATCGAGTTTGAGTTTAAAATTTAAGATTTCGTACTACTATAAACTAGTGTTAAGTAGGATCAATCCAACAACAAAGGAAGGTAGCACCTTTTTTTAATAATAACTTTTGTAATACCCCAATGTTGTCAAAACATGTGAGGCTGTTTAATTTATATTTATATATATTTTTATCATTTATATTTTATTTAATATTTTTGTTCTATGAAGAGCTAATTCTAATCTCAACTAAAATGATTAACAGCTTAACAATGACTAAAACATTGAAAGAGAGAATGAAAAAATTCTAATCTTAATTAGCCCAGGGAATCTAAAATTGATGGTTTAATAATTTGCTTCATCAATTTTTATGATTGTATATAAGAACCCTACGAAATGATCAAGTAAACTAACTAACTAGGAGGTCAATCACACAGCTAAATGAAATTATAAACTATCACCACTAGAGTCCCCTAACATTGAATGTTATTAATTTATTTTATAGGAATAAATCTCACCAATCTAATCCAATAGATATAACATACAAATTTTAAAATAAATTATTCCTTGATCCTTTCTCCAAATGATCATAGAATTTTAAAATTTAAGCTCATTATATTTTAAAACTCTTTAAAATCAACGATTCATATTCAACATCACCATTTTATTATGCCTCATTGTTCAAATGAAACAATTGAATTAAAGAGGTGGATAAAAATACTACTTTAACTTCACTCAACTATTAAAATTTAGCATACAATCATCTCTATTACATAAACTGAAATCATTTCCCTGAATGGAAATTAAATTTTAAATGAATAGAGGAAGATATCTCCCTCACCAAGCTTGAACTAGTGCTGGTCCTGGGACTCAAGTACCAAATAATGGTTCACCAAGAGGTCCTCCTTGGTTTTCTCTACTCTGTCAGTTGGTGAGAAGTTGTGGAGTGATGGTATGATCCTGGTTTTATATCGTAGTGGTGAATGGTGCTGTGAAAGATGTAAAAATGATGCAATAGCCATGGGAGACTTGTGGTGGGATATAGATGGTGCAACAGGGGGTTGTTGAGGCACCGTAATGGAGGCACTAGCAGGGAGTTTTCTATGGCTGGGGAAATTGGTGGATGAGGAGCTATTACATTAGGAAAATGAGAAGAGGAAGTATAGTGAGAAGGTTTTGTGGAACGGTGCCACCAATTTGGAGATATAGTGCCATAGTTTTAGGGAAGACAACATCGGAGAATCAAATGGTAAGAGTTTGATCGTGGAGTGGATGAAATGTATGGGGGTACTGTGTGGGTAGGTCAAGAAAATTTGGAGTCACCAATTGTGAGAATAAAGGGAAAACACTTTGTAGCATGATGACAGACCGACACAACATCGGTGTGAGATGAGAGCGACATAGCTATGTCTTTATGTCGAGAGAAGGAAGAAATTATGATGGTGAGACATCTCATCAATGAGGTATCATTGTGACATGACCCACCATCAGTGTAATGTAGGTAGTGTGTCAGTGAGTCATGAAAATAATCAATGACTCGCTGCGACAAAAAAATTTAATAGAAATTTAATTTAAAAATTGTAATGAATTAAATGATTAATTAAATACAAAAACATAAAACTATAAATATTTGAACTATAATTAAAAACAAAATGAAAAAAATAAGTAAAAATAAAATTCAATTTAATATACATATTACCAATAATTAGAATTATAAATATGACCTCATTTATTATTAAATTAATTTAAGTTTCTCAAATTGAAAATTTTAAACTGAGGGAAAAAAATTAAAATTAATGACTCAACTTATTAAATAAATTTAATTAAAAGGAAAATCAATGATAGTATACACAGAACTGAATTGATAACTCAATGAGTCACTAACTTTATCAAAAATGTAGTGTCACTAAGAGAGGCAACAATCAGTGAGACCTATAGAAAACTGTCTATGAGTTAAGAACTAATGAAAAATTGTTAAATTGTGTAAAGAGTGCCGCAAATTTGTTGAATTATTATTTTTAACTGCATTCATAAAATTTAATACATTAAAAAAATTAAATATTTAATATACTAAACTATTTAATTATTCTTCAAGATAACGACTAAAAATAAATAACACATTAATTTATTAAATTAAAACATTACTTCTTATCTTATATTAAAAACCACCTATGTTATTAATAGAGTAGTTAGTTTACCAATTATTAAAGGAACTTGTAAAATTAAAATTAAAGGATTAAAATTAATAGATTCCAGAGAATTAATTAAATTGTAATAATTAATAGAGATAGATCATTTTAATTAATCAAAATTAAAAAATTAATTGATTAAATTGAATACTATGTTAATTTTATATAAACAAAACGATTAATTGATTAAATAATACAATTGTCAAATTACTAAAAAGTCAAGTTGATTAAATCCACAAAAATAATTAATGGATTATTAGAATACAAAAATTATTATCACAAAAATAAATATTTTAAACTGTAAAATTAAATAATTATTTATAGAAATTGATTAATTTATAAATTTATTTACAAAAAATAAAAAAAACATTTTAATATTTGGCATAAATTGTAAAAATAATTAATTAAACCTTATAAAATTAATTAAAATATGTGGAAACCTAAGTCAAATTAATTCCATATCATGGAAAAAAGGGTAATAATCGTAATCCGGAATTTTTTTTTGTAAAAGACATATTCATTAACGTAGGAGATTAGCGCACGTACAATCGCAAAGCCATAAAGGAAAATGGCCCAGCCAGAGTTGGTTAACATCAATGGGGCTTGAGGCTGCCAATTGATGGGAAACATTGTTACCTTCCCTTTTAGTAAAGGAGAAGGTACATATTGAGACACCTTGATGGAGTGAAATGATTCTCTGAATGAGGGATCCAAAAGACTAGAGGCTGCTGCCATTGGAATTTATAGCATTGATGATGGTGAGATAGTCTGATTCGAGGTTTATTTTATCCCATCTGCAGTCCTTGGCGAGCATCAAACCTACAAGGATGGCAGTAGCCTTACCCACCACAGGTTCCCAGAGAGCGAAGTGTGATTCATGTTTGGCCGCAATGATTTTCGCCTGATGATTCGAGGACAGGATACCAAGGGAGACATGCCCATCCTTGGGGATAGACGCATCCACATTAATCATAAGAATCCCCTCACATGGAGGACACTAGTGGGAGTGGTAAGAAGGGGTTCCAAAGGTCTTATTTTGCCCATTGTGGTGGTTCCAGTCCTCAATCCACGAAGAGGCCCGTTCAATCCATAATTAGGGGGTTCTATGCACATGGTTTAAAACTGCCTCGTTACGACAGACACAGATGATCCATGCCAGGGTGCAAAGTGGGCCAACATTGGCCGATGATAAGGATAAGCACCTTTGTATCTGGAATCTTGAGAGGTCAGCAGTCATGGCCGGTGAAGTGGCTTTAGTGGAGCCCCATTTGTGCCAAATTTCATTAGTCCATGGGCACTGGATGATAGCATGCATGGGAGATTCTAGGAAGATCAGGCAGAAAGGGAAAGAATTGTCACAAGACATGAACTGAAATGCAAGAATGCTCAAGGTAGTAAGGGTGCCCATTCACACCTGCCACTAGAAGTGGCAGATTATGGGGGGACCATTGAGTTTCCAAATTGACTTCCAGGGTCCGACATCCCAATCGACTTAATGGTTTCTAATGACAAGTCGATATCCAGACTTCACTGTGTAGTCTCCCGATAGGTCGTTGATCCAGAAGAGATGGTTGGGTCATGCATCTGGGACCCTGGGGGTACTCATGATAATTATTTTGTCTCTACCATTGATCCATGCGTGGATCTTCTCTAGACACCATCCAAGACCCTGATTGGAAAAGAGACACCTGACAGTTGCATCTTCGAACCATGGTTGGGCAGGGGATGAGGCCCGAACACCTTCCTTATCAATCAGCTAGGGGTTAGTCCAAATTTTAACCGTTTTTCCATTCCCGATCCTCTATCCCAACCCTTTTTCCAGGAGGAAACATTCCCCCCAAGTGCTTCTCTAGAGGAATATTGGACGGGGGCCAAGAGAGGAGGCGTGGAATTTCTTGTGGGGAAAATACTTAGCATGAAGAACATGCACATAGAGAGATGAAGGACGGTTATTCAGGTGCCAGCCTTGCTAAACTAGAAGAGCATCATTGAAGTGAAATATATTCTGGAATCCAATACCTCCCTCAGACTTGGGATTTCATAGTTTATCCCTGGCAATCCAGGGGGTTCGGTTCCGTCCATCATTCCTCCCCCACCAGAAGTAGGATATGCGTGAGTGGATCCGGTTGTCAATGATCGACAAAAGTTTAAACAGGGACATAAAATAGCTGGGGACATACTGGATGATGGATATAACGAGTATCTCCTTAACATATTTTGAAATTTTTTTGGGGGTCCAGACTTGGATTTTTTTCTCAATCTTGTCCATCAATGATGCAAAGATTTCTTTTTTGGAGTGGCCAATAACTGTGGAGTTCCAGAGGTATTTATGGTGTTTCTCAACCAATTGGATGCCTACATAATCACATAGTTCTTCTTTCTTATAAGGATGGACCCCTGCACTAAAATAGATTTCTGAATTTCTGTGATTGATTGAGTGACCAGACACCCTCTCTTACTGTTGGATCGCATGGATGATTACCCGACATTCATTAGTGGTTGCCCTAGAGAAAAGGAGGCAGTCATCGGTAAAGAAAAGATGTGAAACCGATGGAATACCATGGCATACATTTTCCCCATGTAAGGAGTTTGAGGATGCAGCCCTAGAAACAAGGTTAGAGAAAACATCAGCCACCAAGATAAATAGAAAGGGGGAGAGAGGATCTCCCTATCAAAGGCCCCCAGAAGGGTGAAAACCTTTGGTGGGCTCCCAATAGAACTTGATTCCGAAAGAGAAGGTCGAGACATAGTGCATGACAATATCAATCCATTTATAAAAGAAGCCCATTTTCAGCATAATGACTCTAAGGAAGTGCCATTACACTTTATCGTAGGCCTTGGTGATATCATGTTTCCAAGCCATAGTTCCTCTTTTCGTGGTGGAGTGAGTTTTCATGGAGTGGAACACTTCTTTCTCCACATTTTCATTATCAGTTGTCAGTATCGTGTCCACAAAAGTAGTCTGGTTTTCCGAGATGATGTCAGGTATCCAAGGGCGTAGCCGATTAATTAAGATCTTGGAAAAACATTTGTAAGAGACATTGAACAGGTTGATGGGTCTGAAATCAAGGACCTCCAGAGGTTTCTTTAATTTAGAAATGAGGATGAGTATAGATTCATTGATGGTGGAAATTCATGTTTTCCCGGCCCAAATATTCCTCATCAAATTTCAGATGTGAGGACCGATAATGTGCCAGTATTGTTTGAAGAAGAGGGCGTGGAAACCGTCCGGGCCCAGGGCCATTGTGGGGGTTATATGTTTCAACGCCATACAATCCTCCTCATCTATCACATATTTGGTGAGTTAGTAATTGATCTCTTTGGTGATCAAAGGTTTAATGAAATCCACCACTTCAGCAGAAATGAAAGGAGTTCCTGCAGAGAATAGGTTCTAGAAATAACAGGTCAAAGCATCGTGAATTCCATCGGTGTCAGATACTTTACTACCGTCTGGTTGAGATATGCATGTGATAGAATTATTTCGGCTCCTAGATAAATATTTCTGTTGAAAATATTGTGTATTGGAGTCCCCTTCGGTAATGTGGGTGTCCCTCGCCTGTAGAGCCCAGAAGCATTCCTTGATGCACAGGTCCACATCCAAATGTTTTTGAGTGGCACTGATAGAAGAGAGATTGTATTTAGATGGGGGTTTCTGGAATGGGAAATACAGTTTCCTTTCATGGGAATCACAGTGCCTATCAGTATGACAAAATTTAATATCACTCCAAGACCTTAGATCTGATGAAACCTTTTTGAGATTGACTCCCACATCTGCGTGATGAATCATCCAGCTGGAACAGATAACATCTTCACATTCCATTTCTCTTTCCCAAAATCTTTAAAATCTGAAGGGTCTTCTGGAGTGCGGGTTCCATTTTCTTTGACTGTAGTAAATGAAAATTGGGCAGTGGTCTGAGAATTTGAGCATCAGGTGGCCGATGTGGAATATACTAAAGAGATTTGTCCAACATTTTGATCCTATAAATATATCAAGTTGTTCGGTGATGCGAGTTCCATCTGTTTTTCCCTGGAACCAGGTGGAAGGATTTCCCGCATAACCCAGATCGGTCAGGTCGCCCCTCTAGACGGCATCGTTAAAATTGTACATCGATGAAGATGTTCAAATTGTTCTGCCTTTTTTTCAGGTGAAACAAAATCTCATTGATGTCCCCTCCAAAGAGAATAGGTCTCAGAAGATTGTGACACAACATGAAGAGGATCTCCCATGATTTCCACTTCTCGCTTTGGGCCGGCCAACCATAGAATCCCATGAAAGACCATGGAAGTGTGTTGTCTGCATGGATGGCCGCAAACCCATGGTGTGAAGAGAAGGACAAGATCTTCTCGTCGATAGAATCATTCCAAATAAGACAGATTCCCCCAGAGTGGCCTTATCGGGAGACCAGGAGGAATCCTTGGAAGCCTCATTTCAGAGCAATTCTTGTGGTGTCCTTGTATTCCAATATGGTTTCGGACAGGAAAACCATATTGGGGCTACTTTGGGTGCAATTGCACTGGAGCATTTAGACTGTTCGTGGGTTTCCAAGCCCACAAATGTTCCAGCATAAGATTATCATTGATCTAGGTGAGGCTGGGTCTTACCCGCCTCCACCTTTGAGTCCTCCAAACATGCTTATATACCCGTTAATTTCCATCGTTTAGGGGAGTTCCCCGCAAACAATCTTGTTACAAATCGTCTTTTTAGTCTCCCGAGTTTAGTGTCTTCTATTTTACTATCTCTTCCATCTCATTGCACCCTTTTCCAGGTTCGACAGGTGATTGGGACTGGTGTTGAGGTTCCTATATTTCTATATTTATCCTGTGTTAGGATGTCTGCCAGGGAAATTTCTAGATCCAGGTCGGGATCTAGTTGTCCAGTATGCATTTTCTCTAGTCTCGGGCTTTTCTATGGAAGATCATTTGGTGAATTCACCGACTCTAAAAAGGATGATACAATGTCCTTTAGGGGGAAGGATGAATTTAGTTTTTCCTTTGATTTGTTTTGCACTCTCTAGGGAATTCTGGTGGTCCAAGCATGATGATTTTTCCATGTTCAGTTTCCTCTTGTCTTGTGTGGGACACCATGAGACGTTCGCAGTCCTTTTTTTTCTGACTTATAGATGAAGGAAAATCTAGTCGTTTTGGCTCAGATCCATGGGCCATATTGTAGAATGATATTACCCGATCCATTTTCTTGATTTGATACACATAGTATTTCCAGATGGATGAGACGTCCATAGAAGAAGTAGAAGATTGGGTGTTTTTCGAATCCAATGAAATCCAGTAGTTTGTGTCGTCGAGTTTCAGAAACATTCCCCTCATCAGCGGCTCCGAAACATCAATACTGGCTCTGATCCGAACCTCGAGTCCCCATTGGATAGGGTCCGAAATCAATGAATTGACCAATGTAGCCCCCAATTTCTCTCATAACACATTCTGTTCGCGCATGAAGAGGGATTCCTTTGATCCATATCCAGAAGGGGGAACAAGTGATCTTAATGTGCTGGATCCCATCCACCCTTTGAATTCTACCTTTAGGAGGAGTTGGTTATGGAAAGACCATGGCCTACCTTTAAATATTTTATCTCTATCCCTCTAATTGAAGAACTCGAAGACTAAACGGTTCTTCCCCACTTCTCGAATTTCCACTCCGGCTTCCAAATTCCAAATATTCTAGAGGGTGTTTTTGAGTGC
The DNA here is from genome assembly GCA_963277665.1 of Viscum album. Taxonomy (NCBI): domain Eukaryota; kingdom Viridiplantae; phylum Streptophyta; class Magnoliopsida; order Santalales; family Viscaceae; genus Viscum; species Viscum album. Next base: position 1,036,440,989 of record OY728123.1, on the reverse strand, counting down.
CCCCTGGTTGACTGAGAGATTTTCCACAAACATTCCAACAACCAACAAAGACAAGCGTTTCTCCAAGAGTGTATCTTCATTTGTCCAAGCCTCGATAGCCTCTTTCTCTGTCTCCGTTAGGGTCATCCTCTTCCATAGGTTCACTAAATCCTTCTCCATTGATTTGTGCACATGGAAGGGGGAGGCGCTTCTAACAAAACACTGTGATCTGCAATCGGTATCAATTTGTCTCAACTATCCGGGAAATACAGTATTTCCCCCCTCTCTAATGGGGAAACAACAAAAATCACCGCACACGCCTGGGCCAAAAAAACCCGAGCCCGGTCCAGCCAAAAAAAAACATTCAATCAGGCATGTTCCATCAAAAGGCTCTTAAACCAGACAGACCAGTTCACAGCCTCCTTCCACGAAGAGGCTTTGCAGGCGAAGCCTTCGCGGAGAGGCCTCCAACAAAATATCTTTGCGTTCAGTGCATCCGTGAACCCCCTCACTCACAGCACGAGCACTCCACAAAACCCTTCATCTTGCACTGAAAGGCTCACCAAAGCATATGTTCACGGGGGTATCTTCACATTTCAACCACAACCCACGCCGCGAGAATCACCAGTGTTCCTAGGGTCTTCACGAAGCAGAAAACCTTTTCTTCACTCTCCACGCAACAGGTAACCTATGCACCACACTCTACGAAGCACATCAGCCACCACAGACTGGCACCACCGGCGGTAACTTCGCAGTCTGCCTTCGTGTTAGGGTCATCTCAATTTAGTCACAGTGTTCGCTAGGGATAATGAGATCTTTCAAAAATCTCCGTGAACGAGGTATCCATTGTACCACCCCTCTTCAATAAATCAACCTCCATTTTTGCATGAAGAAGGGATGAACAAAGCGGCCCATGCCATTGATAAACAGGAGAACACACGACCGCGTGGAACTGCGAACTGATTAAAGAAATAGGATCTAGATCAACCCCCAAAACCAATATCTGGAATCGGTGAATGAAGACATCAATGCGAAGGCCTTCGTGACATCGAACCAGAATAGGTGAAGAAAGATTTCGGAAACCATGAGAGATACCACGATCCCTCAGAAAAAACACCCAACCCTATGGAAAAAAATAGGCAGGGTTCTGAATCGAGCAGAGATAATGGATGATGGTAAGCAAGACTTCTTATCCATGGAGAAACTGGATAAAGACACGAATCCACAACTGGGACTCTCCGAAGAAGAAGGATCCGGCCTGCGAAAAAGTAGGTTCAGGAAAAACCCTACCCATAGTGAGAAGATCGGGGAGGAGGAACTCAAACCCTTGAAACCTAGGATGGACACTCTCATGTGGGAGAGACTTGGAATTCATTTCGTAATCATGAACATTGAATCATGATATATGTTTATAACATAAAGGGAACATGGGAATATGGAAGAAACACTAAACATGAAATTATAAGCATTGGTCAGGGATAACATTCAAGACATCAAAACAGGATGAAAAAAATAAATAATGTACTTGGTTTATTAAATATTCCCATAGATGATTCCTCATGATACTAAAACATTACCCAATTCATTGGAGAACAATATAATTTTGGGTCCACCTATTTCTTTCATATCATGCACATGCATAATATTTCCATATAGATTATTCTACATTTGATCATATTTCTTCACATGTAATCCAAATATTAAGGTCATTATAAGAAAAACAAGTGTTCCCATAATAAATTAAGGATATATATGTATTGGTGAGTAATATTAAGAAGAAATTACAATTGTATTTTAAATACAAATGTTTGGACTTGGTAAATCACAGGATAATTTTGAAAACATAATAGGTGTACATAATGAATCATGGTATGGATGAATTAGAGTGAATGGGGTCTATCATAACATTTTAAATAAATATTGAATTAATATGGCTATGAAATAACTTAATCATACAGTAATAGTTTTTAATTAAAAGGAATAACACAAAATGATTTCATCAATAAAAGTTTTTTGAGAAAAAAATCAGAAGATTATTTCTAAAGAATAAGAGGGGTACATAATGAATCATGGGAGGGAATAATAAGAGTGAAAGGGGTATCTATCACGAACCCGTCCATGTCGACCCCAAACCTGGAATCCGAATCGATACGTGGCATGGGTTTAAGGGTGTTACAGATCCCCGTAGGCAGGAAACAATTGTCGAGAATCAACATAGTACTCAAGGGAATGATTTTATCCAAATTTAATCAATAAATAACCAGCAGAATGAAATGGAAATCCCTACATAGATTTATTTAAAATTTAATTGAACATTATTTATACAAGAAACTATAAGTACAATAAAAAATATAACCAACTATCCAATCATGATGAAATTACTAACACCATATGACCCCACTAGTCACTCTACAACACAATGAATACATTCCACCCAATTGAACCGAACTCAAGATGAATCCTGAAAAAGGGATTAAGCTAGAAGAAACCTATTGGTGTGAGTATTAAAACATAATAGGTTATCCCAATATTCTCTTTTGAATGCATAAAATTTAAAATAAAAAACATAAATTTTTTGTTTTAGATACAATACCTAAATATATGATTTCCCAATGAGCTTCAATGCTATAATAATTACTAGACAAAAACTTTCATGTTTTATAAACAAGAAAGCAAGTAAGAATTTTACAAAAATGGGCGACATCAAAATGGAAATAGTATTCAAGAGGGATTCTTTAAAGAATTTAAAATTAAAAATAAAACAGACATGATATTGAATTTACCATCTAAACACATACTATGTCGATGGTGAGAACGAAATAGAAAATGAGAACATGTCACGGGAACACCTGTAGGCCTTAGCTCGTTTTGGGCCCCAGTTACATCGTATATTGGTTTAAAAGATACCATAAAAATATCTATTCTCATTACCATGATCCAATAGTTGGTTAATCATCCATAACCTATTGTTCCCCCAAAAAACATTGTCATATTTTAGTTAGTGTTTTCATCGTCAAAATTTCTATAAGAAACCGCGATAAAACCCCTCCAGATCACTATCATACTATTACAAATTTTCCAACCTAGATACCCATGTTTTTCATTTTTTTTCTCAAAAAAGTTACACACATATATAATACCATTCTATCATGAATATTAAATTTAATAATCATAAACATATCAAATTGACCCCACATATGTTTCACATTTCTTTCATGGATTAATAAACAACCTAAATATTCCAAAAATAATTTCAAGAAGTGTAACAGGGCCTTGCAAATAAATCCATTCCAAAATGGTCTATTAAGAAACAAAACATACCAACACCTTATCAAATCAGATATTTCAACCCCAACACCATTTAATAAATCAATTTCATGGACTATAAAATTACCCTACGTGATACAACATGAAATACAAATGGAAAACATTTTTACAACAAAAAAGGACAAACAAGCCTTTAAGAAATTCTCAAATCAAAAAATTTCCCAAGGTAATTATATCAGTTTTAATAAATTGTTCTATAAACACCATTTAATGAAGAAAAAAACTTTCTTAAATACCTTAAAAAATTTAGTTGACACATCCAAATCACGTCCATTTTTAAAAGGATTCCAAATGGGCTATTTTCCGGCAACTATGTCCAAAACATGTTAACCACAAAAAACCAATTTGTTTATAAAACCCAATGTACATTGGAAATCCATAAAAGGAACCCAAAATTTCAATTTTCATGCATATAATGTATTTTTAAATTTAAAAAATTCATTTTTAATTGCACTAAATGAATAAATCCAACTAGGAAATTTACCACACACATGGAATGCACTTATAAACAAACTACTTATTTAAAGCACTTAGAAAGGGATAAAATAAAAATTTAAAGACATAAATTTATTCAGGATGCATAAACACGTTTAAGATACCATAAAATAGGTGTGTAATCTTACAGAACATTTATGTATGCATGCAGTGTACATGTTTATAACAAAACAACACTACATTTAACAAAACAATGCTTAAAGAAACCATTTTTCACACCAAGAAAATTATCCAAATGTTGAAAAACGATACTAAAAATATATATCAGGTTCTAAAAGAAATAAAATTATGAATCTGAAATGATAAATGCATTCTCAAGATATATCCTACCTCAAAACCATGGTGGAATGGAACAGAACACTCGATATCACCCGCCGTAGTTCCCAAAACTCTAGATCTATCAAGACCAGACCTAGATTAAAAAATTCAAAATAAAAATAATGGGATAACATAATACTTGGTCATTCATGGATAAGGTATAAGAGTTAAGAAAATTAATGTGGATGTAGAAGGAAGAGGGAGGAGAAGGGATAAGGTATACCACCTTAGAAACTAGGTAACTATTCATCTTCCCATATATCTACAGCTTTAGAGGAAAGGGATTGGATTGGAACTTTTGGGAGAGGATCATTAGGTCTGGAAGAACTATGAAAAGAAGATTTAAGGGGAAATGTTAAAAAAAAAATTATTCTTGAATGAATCAAATTACCTTTCAAAATATTGAGGATTTTAGAAGGCTTGAGATATTTCCCACTAATATGTGACAAATATGATCTCCATAGAGGGGAAATGGAACTTGGATATGCGCCTAGGGTTCTTTGGCTCATGTGAGAGGTGGAATCACCGAAAAATTAAAAATATGAATAATATATAAAGGAAAGAAATTATATTTTTAAAAATGAAATGGGCTCTTGGGATGGCCCAATACATGAATAAATAACACAAATCCACCATGTTTATGAATTACTAAGGGGGTCAAAAAGTATATGGTGGTTTTAATAGGTTAGGGTAGGCCATGTGAAAAGTAGAATGAGTGTAGAAAGATGGAAACATAGTTATAAATGAATCATAATCTTTTTTTAAATTTGGAAATGGTCTCATGGTTGGCCCAAATCATGAAATAACCACCCTTTTCTCAAAAAACATTCAAAAAAGCTATGGGTACCCTATGGAAAGATGATTAGACATATATGGAAGTTCAACAATCAACATTAAACTCACCCAAAACCAATGAAAAGGATCAAGATTTCCCAAAAACTAGATCAAAACCAATACATGAAAAAAAACTAGGTGTGATCATTCTCCCAATCATTAATTCATTCAACCCTTGGAATGAAAAAAAAATTCCATCTTATTGATAAGCACCTAAGGGTTTCTTATAAATATGGTCTATCTTCTGAATCCAATGAAATTTCATCCACCATAAACAGAACATAATCTTCTTACCTAATCCAAAACACCAAATCCCAACCACATCATAAAAATATATTGAACGATCAAACCACTACATCCCCTACAAAACCAAGAACCAGATTATTGGGCCTTATCCTAATGAATCCAACGATCAACCAAACCAAATAAGACTAAAAAGTAACCAATGATTCCAAGGGGGTCTAGAATGGACTCCCCACCATTATGAAACAACTAGCACTTGGAAAATTATTAGGAGGAAACTCTAAGACACATGTGGTGGTTCTCACCAACATTAAGAACAAATAATCAATGAAAAAAAACGAGATTTCAACATGAACTAGGAATGGGTATCTCCCACATAGGCCCACCAATAATCTCCCACAACTACCTAACAACCCATGTTTATAGGAACACAACATGATTATTTAAACCCCCCACTCCCGAACGGAGGGGATAATAATTGGGCCAACACTCTATACATGGATCCAAAACCCCACCACTTGGTGAATGAAGGGAAGGGGACCCAATTTTTTGGACACTAAAACCCTAAAATAAATAAAGGAACAAACTCACTACAATGGTATATGAACGAGCTACGCAATACTACCCACAATCATGGGAATCCTAACTACACACCAACATCGAATTGAGATCTATGGCTAGAACTATGATCGATTAAGCATCTCCAACAATGCGGTCGGGCTTTGATAAACCATAAAATGAACTCTTCCCCTTAGTTAAACACAGTGAAACATAAAACTCCTAGGCTGAAACAACTGATCAGGGGACACCGCGAAACTCCCTTACTCAAACAACACTCTTTCCCCCAACAATAACTTGGAGATACACAACACTTTATTCTCTCACTCCGAATGTGGAGAAGAACAGAGAAGGTACATATAAAAACACATCCACCTCACTGAAAAAACAACCCAAATAGAGGGGGACACCATATTGTAAAGGGAATTTAAATAGATCCCAAAAAGAGCTCAATTGCAATAAATTGGTTGAGTCATTATAGGAAGATGTGGATTACAAATTTGGAATGAATCCTTAGGTTGATCACCTGGAAATCTTGCCAATGTAGAACCATATGGGGCCACATCATAACATTAATCACATCTTTAGAAACTCACTAACCATTTCTCCAAAACCAATCCAACAACAATATCACATATCAAGACACAATAATAGTATTACATCCATATCTCAAGGAAACAAACCGAACAAACCAATCATCTATGATATATAAAAAACCATCCACATAACAATTATTTTTTAATAGACACCCGGATTTTCAATTTGATCACATTTGAAAAACAAACCAACATGGTGGATTTTTGAAATCACCAATGGTATTTCATAAAGTCTCTCTCATATGCACGTTTTCGTCCCACCCTGGGCACCCAAAAACTATGTCATTCTATCCATTCATCCATATATCGATAAAACCATGAATGTGAGCACCCATGAAAACACCAAGGCTAAAATAAAACAATCTTCACTCCAAAAATAATCTTGTACCTTTTAAAAGAACATTAACCAAAAAATCAAAAACCATTTTCATAACACACAAAACAAACTGGGCTTCATCAAGAACCGTTTGATTGAAAACCCAATCCATTTAATTTTATTGAACTTCCAAAAACAACCATTATATTTAGAATAACCCTTTCAAATTTTCAAAAAATAATCAAGGTATCTTTTCATAATTTGACAACCATAAAGGCCAAAGCCCCATTCCAAAAAAACACCTTCTGCTCAAAGAAAATTTCAAGAAACATATAATCAGATTAAAACCCATTTAATCAATTCTCACCCAAGTATTTTCAAAACAAAATTCTGAAATCCAGAAAACTCCAAGGGATCCCCAAAAGGGAACTAGTTTCAGTGGGTGACTTGACCATATTGTTGGCGGCCATATGTCCGAAACACCACCAACATATAGATCCTTATTGAGACCATGCCATTAGTTCACATGTATTGACTTTCCCTGTGACATAGTGAGGACTATTAGTCCAACTCCCCTTGTCATATCCCAACATCCAATAGTCAATATGTACCAAAGAAACTAATAAAACTTGACATCCCATGGACAACCGAGGATGGGAATGAGGAAGTGGTCACATAAATCTTCCCAAACCCACCCCTAAAGTCCCAATAATCATACATCAACTACCATTAAATCCCAAAAAATGGCGCTATAAAAATAATGGTCCACTAGGAGCCAAATACCATTGATACCATTTTTCATGAACTAGACCGAGTCAACCCCAGACTGGGCACCTAAACCGATTTGTAGCATGGCCTGAGGGGAATTACTGATCCCCATAGGCTGGAAACTACATTCTAGAAAAAAAGAGTAATGAATGGAATGATTTCTCCCAAATATATTCATGAAATAAGAAGAGGAAAAAAATATACAAGATAATATACATTTATATAAAATAGAAGTGAACATTATATATATAAGAAACCACTAGTAAAAATAATCAATAAAACCTACTGAACAAACATGATTCCCAAACTGACACCATGTGACCCCACTATTCACTCTCCATATCAACAAATACTCATATCTCAAAGAGACTGCACTCAAGTTGAAACCTGAAGAAGGGCTAATAATAGAGGAAATCTATAGGCGTGAGTATTAAAACTCAGTAGTTTATTTTGATATTATGTTCCCAATTAACATATTTTTAATAGAAGGAAAATAAATTTCATTTTTGAGATAAAATATAATAAAATATGTTTTCCAAATGTGGTTGCATTCTATAAGTATTACATGACAAAAAGTTGCAAGTTTTATAAATAAGAATGCTAGTAACAATTTTTCAAAGATGTGTAACTTCAAAATAAGAATATTTTTCATGACGATTGAATTAAAGAATGTAAAATTATAAATAAAATACAAATTTGGCTTAATTTACCATCTAATCCCACTTTATACCAACAGTGAGTACAAAATAGTAAATTACCATAAGTCATGGGAACACCCCTAGGAACTAGTTCATTGTGGGCCCCATGTACATCGTATATTGGTGTAAAAGTAAGCAGAAAAAATATGTATTCTCCTACACATGAACCACTAGTAGAAGAATAAATCATAACCTAGTAGTCCCAAAAATCATCATCATCATTTTTTAGTTAGTGTTGTCATAGTTAAACTGCTTCGTGAAATTGGGACAAAATCCTTCCAGATTACTAGAATACTAGTACACATCCACCCACCGAGATACCAGAGCTTTCCATTTTTGTGCTCAAAGTGTTGTACCTCTCGTACCCATCGTGGCTTAATTTTCATGATCACAATCACTCTCTTATTTATCTAATCTTGTTTTAAGTGTTTTTGTTGATAGGCAAAAGGTTGCCAAGGAATTGGGCCAAGAAGGACCCAAAGTGGACTGATTTTCAGTCCACCGGCCAACCGGTGGATTCCCACCGGCCCGCCGATGGAGCCTGGACAGAAGGCATCCTTCTGTCCAGACCACCGGCCAACCGGTGTCACATCACCGGCCAGCCGGTGGAACCCAGACAAATAGTGTCAGCTACTGCCTCAGCACCGGACAACCGATGGCCTCCTCACCGGCCAGCCGGTGGTGCCTGAGCCCGAAGGCCTCTCCTTTTTCAAAGCACAGGACAACCGGTGGCCTAGCACCGGTCAGCCGGTGGAGCCAGTCAAACTAGCCGTTGGGCTTTGACCAGACTTGCCCACATGACCCCCAACGGCTCCGAAGGCCTCTCCAACGGCTCCGAAGACCTCCAAAGGCCATATGAGGGTTCCCCCTCTATAAATAAAGGACTAGGAAGCCCCGGAATAACAAGTAAGACCACGAGATCATTTTTCCATCATTTGGCGAACCTCCGGCGGATTTCTTCAAGGAACCTAAATTGCTCCAACCCATTTACACAACCAAGGAGCACCACCATAGAAGCTTGGGAGCACCCTTCATCATCACCAATAAATCCTTTAGCGCCCAAGGCTTCTCCTCTTATGGTATTTCTTGTTTTATTCATTTTGAGCATAAATTTGGGTTTGTGCCTACAAACCCCTCTTTCTCTCATCTTTATCTTGTTTGGGTTTTCACACCACCATCAAGGTGTGAAGAGGTTAGTCAAGCCTTCCCTTTGAAAGGCTTGAGTCATAGGTGAGCTAGCCTTCACCTGTAAGAAGGCTAGTGGGTTCTTGCTCAACCATTAAAAGCAAGTGGGTTCTTGCTCAACCGTTAAAAGCAAGCTGTAATAGGTTATAGACTACCTTAAAGTCTAGTGGGTTTCTTGCTAAAACCATTAAAAAGAAAGTGGTAGTAAATCTCTCAATGGTTGAGTTGGGAGCGGAGACGTAGGCTTTGGTTTAAGCCGAACTCCGTTATCAAGCTTTGTGTCTTGCCTCTTTTATTTCCGCTGCACTTTAACTTTGATTTTAAATTGTTAATTATTTTTTAAAAGGCAATTCACCCCCCCTCTTTCCATCACTTCTCCGTCCAACAATTAGTATCAGAGGAAAAATTTGAGTAATACCTTCACCGGTTTCAAATTCAAGATCCATTGTGATGGCTTCAACCTCTTTCACCCCCGAAGGCTATTCTTTGGGTCATGCTCCATTCTTTGATGGAACCGACTATACTTATTGGAAAACTAGCATGACTACTTTTCTTAGAAGTATTGGTTATCCTATATATAGAATTGTCATGCATGGTTACTCTCTCTCTTCTCCCGATGAATCCCAATGGACTCAATCCGATATTAAAAATTTCGATCTTGATGGAAAATCCATGAACGCTCTTCATTGTGGCCTTGATCGTAATGAATTCAATCGAGTTTCCACATGCACCTCATCACATGAAATCTGGAAACTTTTGGAAGTTACCCATGAGGGGACCAACAAAGTCAAGGATACTCGATTGGATATGTTCCATCAAGATTTTGAGTCTTTTACCATGCACCCACATGAAAATATAACTGAAATGTATACGCGTTTTACTGATGTTTGCAATGGGAGAAAGTCCCTTTGTGATGATGTGTCTGCAGAGATGATGGTCAAGAAGATCCTTTGGATCTTACCAAGCTCATGGGCACCGAAAGTCACGTCAATCCAAGAAGCAAAAGACATCAAGAACATGCCGGTCGAAGAACTCATTGGATCTCTTATGACCTACGAGATCACCATGAGGAGGCAAGCTAAAAAGGAAGGAAAACCGATCAAAGTTCCAAAGAACATCGCCTTTAAAGTTCAACAAGAAGAAAGCTCATCCTCCTCATCATCTTCCTCTTCAAGCGGCGATTCCGAAATGGAGAATCTTTCCCGCAAGATGCACAAATTCATGAAGAAGCACAAGAAGAATAAATCCCGCAAGGCTCAACCCAACGAAAAATCCGAGCCCGAGGTAACATGTTACGGGTGTGGAAAGAAAGGCCATTACAAGCCCGATTGTCCACTCAATAAGAAAAAGGCCAAGCAAAAGGAAAAGAAGAAGGCTTTCAAGGCCACATGGAGTGATAGCTCCACATCCTCCTCTTCCTCCTCCTCAATTGACAATGGTAAAAAATGCCTAATGGAATTTCACGAGGTAACCTCTTCCGACTCCTCATCCTCTTGTTCTTCAAATTCTTTTAATCATTTATCTTATGAGGATCTCCAACATGAGAGAGATCAATTGGAGGAAGGTTTTCACAAACATTCTTCCAAATTTGTTGCTTTAAAAAAGAATTTCAAAAAACTCTCTTCCGAAAAGGAACAACTTCTCAAAGAAAAGGAAGAGTTGTCCCTCAAGGTCTAAAACCTTCCCGATGTTGATTCTATGGAATCAAAAATAAAAGATTTAAGGGAATATCTTGCCAAGTTCACCCAAGGTGAACAAAATTTAACCAAATTGCTCGGTTCCCAAAGCATATCTAGAACCACCGAAGGGCTTGGCTATTCCAAGCAAGCTTCCTCTTCCCATGCTCCAACTATTTTTGTAAGGGGGATCTCCCAATATAAATTTTGCAACTATTGTAAAAAACCCGGGAACTTAATTTATGAGTGCGATTGCAAAAATGGCCGGTATGGAAGGCCCAAAACCATTTCCTTTAATGATGAATTTTATAGGAGAAGACCCGCCACTAGACAAGTGTGGATTGAAAAATCCCTTTTAGCAAGTCTCACCGGACCAAAATTTGTCTCGGTTTCAAAAACCTCTCCCCGGTGATTTGTTGTTTTTTTAGGGGGAGTTTGGATCGTTTAATCCTTTTTGCGTTTTTCAATTCAAAAATTTCAATTCAAAACATTCAATTTCAAAACATTCAATTTCAAAACTTTCAATTAAAAACTTTCAATTCAAATTTCAAAAATTTCAATTTGTTTAAAATCTCTATCTTGTTTTTCAACTCATTCCCTCAATCAAGTTTTATGCCCCGTGCTATTTTGATAATCACAAAGGGGGAGAAATTCTTGGTTGATTGGGGGAGAAATCTTTCTCTCATGCTTTTCTTTACTTTTCAATTTATCCTTTAAATCATGCCTCTAATTTCAGTCTTTTACATTGCTTGTTTTGGTGATTGTGATCATCAAAATAGGGGGAGATTGTTGTACCTCTCGTACCCCTCGTGGCTTAATTTTCATGATCACAATCACTCTATTATTTATCTAATCTTGTTTTACGTGTTTTTGTTGATAGGCAAAAGGTTGCCAAGGAATTGGGCCAAGAAGGACCCAAAGTGGACTGATTTTCAGTCCACCGGCCAACCGGTGTCACATCACCGGCCAGCCGGTGGAACCCAGACAAATAATGTCAGCTACTGCCTCAGCACCGGCCAACCGGTGGCCTCCTCACCGGCCAGCCGGTGGTGCCTGAGACCGAAGGCCTCTCCTTTTTCAAAGAACGGGCCAACCAGTGGCCTAGCACCGGTCAGCCGGTGGAGCCAGTCAAACTAGCCTTTGGGCTTTGACCAGACTTGCCCACTTGACCCCCAACGGCTCCGAAGGCCTCTCCAACGGCTCTGAAGACCTCCAAAGGCCATATCAGGGTTCCCCCTCTATAAATAAAGGACTAGGAAGCCCCTGAATAACAAGGATGCCCACAGGATCATTTTTCCATCATTTGGCAAACCTTCGGCGGATTGCTTCAAGGAACCTCAATTGCTCCAACCCATTTACACAACCAAGGAGCACCACCATAGAAGCTTGGGAGCGCCCTTCATCATCACAAATCAATCATTTGGCGCCCAAGGCTTCTCCTCTTACGGTCTTTCTTGTTTTATTCATTTTGAGCATCAATTTGGGTTTGTGCCTACAAACCCCTCTTTCTCTCATCTTTCTCTTGTTTGGGTTTTCACACCACCTTCAAGGTGTGAAGAGGTTAGTAAAGCCTTCCATTTAAAAGGCTTGAGTCATAGGTGAGCTAGCCTTCACCTGTAAGAAGGCTAGTGGGTTCTTGCTCAACCATTAAAAGCTAGTGGGTTCTTGCTCAACCATTAAAAGAAAGATGTAATAGGTTCTAGACTACCTTAAAGTCTAGTGGGTTTCTTGCTAAAACCATTAAAAAGCAAGCAGTAGTAAATCTCTCAACGGTTGAGTTGGGAGCGGAGACGTAGGCTTTGGTTTAAGCAGAACTCCGTTATCAAGCTTTGTGTCTTGCCTCTTTTATTTCCGATTCACTTTAACATTGATTTTAAATTGTTAATTATTTTTTAAAAGGCAATTCAACCCCCCTCTTGCCATCACTTCTCCGCCCACCACAAAGATGTTACAAATATATTAAATAAAATTTTACAATTATTATTCCATTTAAAAATCATACACACATGAAACATACCATACACACGTCTCACATTTCTTTCAAGGATCAATAAACAACCTAAATTCTCCTAAAACAATTTCAATAATTATAATGAGGCCTTGAAGATAAAATCCACTAAATATTGATTTATTAAGGAAGAAACCACACCGATACCATATAAAATCATAATTGGAAGCCCCAAAACCATTTAATAAGTCAATTTCATAGAGCATAAAATGTCCCTAAATGATAAAACATGAAATACAAATGGAAACCATTTTTACAAGAAAAATACCAAATGGTCCTTTAATAATTTATCAAAAATAATATTTTCCAAAGGAAAAAATTTCAATTTTAATAAATAGGTGTATACAAACCATTTGTAGTAGATATTTTTTTAATAAATCAAGTAAAACATTTAGCTTTCACAACCAAAACATGACCATTTTTATAAGGATGCAAAATGGCCCATTTTCTTGCAACTCGAGCCAAAACATTTTACCAACAAACCCCATTTGTTTATAAAACAAAAAATAATTTTGGAATCCATAAAAGGTCCCAAATATAACCTTATTCATGATAAAAATATATTTATAAATACAAAAAAATCATTATAAATCACAGTAGTCACATAAAAGTCAACCATGCAATTTAACAAACCCATGGCCTGCCATTTTAAACAAACAACATATTTTAAGGATCTGAAAAGTGATAAAATACAATTTTCATGCCATATATTTATTCAATATACTAAAACATGTTTCAAATATCATAAAACAGTTGTTTAAGATAACCTAACATTTATGTAATCAAATGGTGCACACATTTATAAAAAAACAAGAATACTTTTCACAAAACAATACATAAACAAACGTCTTGCACACCAAGATAATTAATAAAAGTGTAACACCCCAAGATTTCATAGTGTGTTATTTCTTCAAAATAATTCAATAACTTGCACTACACGCAACACTGAGTTCAATTGCACCATGACTTACCAAAAAAAAATCCATTAAAAGAGGTCATGAATAGTATTAACTAAATTTTAAACTTTATATAATCCTTATAATTTTAGAATCCATATTATGAGTTTCTTAGTCATAATGCAAGAACAGATTCATTTTCAGTATTGCACTTTTATCAACTTTTGATAGTGAATCCATTTTTAAATACAATATTTTAAACTTTTTGACTAAATGGAGACATCAAAAAATTTAAAATGAAACATCCCAAGCTTCCACGGTACGCTTTCCTTTGAATAAAACAGTAGCGTGTGTTGTACGCAACTTCAAGTTTTAACACACACCACAACCGATCAAACTAGCCATTGTGAATAGTAATACCTAATTTTTGAAATCATATATATTTTATATTTTAAAATGGACTTCATTTTTAGATTCGGAATATCAAAATTAGCCTAGGTTGAAATTTTGGTACATTTCGGATAACTTTCATATTTTGATGAATAGTGAAAATTTCTAAATTTTAATTAAAAACAACTTTTTTAATCAAAATAATTAATAGTGATAAATTATGAATTTGAGTGGTTTTAAAGTATATTTAGAATATATTTTTACCATTTAATATAATGTTGGTCATTGGACATAATTTTACAATTAAACCAAACATAAACAAGTGTCAATCTTTTGATAGTTATTATCTCTTAAAAACACGCTTTTTGTTTTGACAGCGGGAAATAATTATAAATTAATTTCTGCCACTTCTGTGTTTTGAATTTAGAAAAATGGATTCCATATTTGGAATCAGGATGTTCAAATTGTGTAAATAGGTAACTTTTATTTTTAGACATTTTGAATAATTACTGCGGTAAATATTTTATTTACCATGGTTAAAGGGTAAATCCGGTAAATAAGGGTTAACAAATAATTTTATAATAATACAAAATTACCCTAAAACGTGTCCTAACCTTATTGGTGGACACATACCCGACCATGGGCATCCTTGGGTCAATTTGGGGACCCCTTGGAGCCACTTGTATGTGGTAGGGACACATTATATTAATAAAGTTAAAATAAAAATAAAAATGGCATAAGCTTACATCTTTTAGAAGAACAATTTTTACATAGGGTTATACATGTTAGATTTTCGATTATAAATATTCATTAGAAAGCTAAAAAGATTTCCTACATAACGATATTTTCTTTATAATTTTTAGACATTAAATAATTTATTTTATTTATGACACAATGATGATGCAGTAATTACTAAAATAGTAAAAAATTAACATAATTGATATTATAAATACCCAAATAAATATAATATGAAACTTTTAATGAATTACACTAATTTTCTAGGATAATATGATATATTATGATTGATTTAATTGACTTTTTTCGAAGTAATCAATCTGTTATGAGTTTCACAAAAATCAACTATTGAATAGTGTCAAAATTGACATAAAAGAATTCTTAAAACAAATATTATATTATTAATTGATATTAAATTCCTAAAAATCTAAGGTTCGGCCAAGAGACTTATATTATGATAGGTTAATCATTAATGGACCACTTGGGGGTCGCTTGGATGTATATAGTAAGTTTATTAACCATATTATATAAAAATACAAAGAGACATTGTAAAAGTGAAACTAATTAACTTAGAGTTAATACTTAAAGATAAGGTTAATATAAGTACCCAAACCTGTCTAAATTATATTGGATGAATTGTTTTGGACCTATCCCCACTTCATCCTTTGAATAGTCAACTTTGGAGCCTTTGGAAACCGAATATGAATTTATTATAAATTAATATTTCTAGCTTTTCCAAAAGTGCCCCTCACCCCTCTTATAAAAGGGCACTCCTCCTTCTCTTTTCCTCACACCTCTCAAGCCACTTGGCTCGTCCAAACTCTGCCCAACTAAGCTCCCCAAATCCCTCTCCTCCTCCTTGAAACTTCCCCTTAGGCAGAAAGCATTTCAACAAGTCCTTTGGTTCCAACCAAAGTGAGTTACCTAAATTAAAGGTAACGATTTCTCTTAAATTATTTTCATTTATTTTGCTTCTTCAACCCCCAAAATATTTTTATTTCCTTTCTTTTGTAACAACACCAGTATCCTAAATATACTAGGATGTTGTTATAAGAAGGATTCAAACTACACATACACACAACTCCATCTAATGGATGATGAACATAATGTTTCTGTGGATGGCAAACTAACGCCTCACGAAACGATGATTGTTCAAAAACATCTTACCGCCTCTCATGGTGGCCATTATGATGGCACTGTAATTAAATATGATATTAATGATATATATTTTATATATAAGCTTCTGTAATTCCATTTTATTTCATACCATTATTCGTTTCATGTTGTATATACATACGATAATTTCATTTGAGGAAGTGCGGACTACCGCCCCCTTAAAATGATATGACTCGTTCATACCACACATGGAACGTATAAAGGATGGTGTTAATGAACTTAAGTAACATATATAAAATATTATATTATACTGGAATAGTAATATACCTATGTATCATTTGGATTCAATTCTTTTAAAATAAAAATTAAATGGAAGTAGCGTTCGTGCGTACGTACGGACTACCGTCTCCACGAACGCGATAAGATTCGTTCTCCATCATATCCATTCAAGTATTATTCTCATTTTAGGGTTAAAAATAATTTTAATATCATTCTGATTATGAATAAGATATAATCTATCCATTACAAACATGTCTCACGTAACCAAACATTTAAGAAGAACGAATCGATTATCACCCGAAATGACGATAATACTAAGATATTATTAATAAAGCAATGTTAAAAGATCATATATGATATCATATTAATGTATATGATTCTTGTACAATTTAATAACAATTATTTCACCATTATACAGGAGCTTAACCTACCCCAACCAAGGAAAAGTTCAAGGTAAGGGTTTATTTCACAATCTCTTCATTATCCGAGGTTGTTTATACGTAATAATCTACTGGGATATCTTTATCATCCACATCCATGTTTCTTAAAAATGTATTTCAAAACATTTTTACTATTTACAAGAATATGGGTTAAAGTAATTTATACCCTTGTTTGACTTTTTATAAGAGGTTTATAAAGGAATCTTTCCGTCGTTTTCAAAACAAGGTCCTTTTTAACCTTTTCGATAGAATTGAGGTAAGAATGTTTTTTTAACTTATACGGCGGGTGCGGTTATTTTACGCCGTTATAAAATCTTCAAATCTTTCCTTACAAGCTTATAAGAATATTTTCAAAGAAAATGTTTTATTTTATATGGATCTTAAATGATTTCAAAATAAAAGGAGATATTTCTTTAAAAAGAATTTTGATTTCATCTATGTCAACATCCTTTGACGGATTTTAAGATTATTTGAAGTTGATTTATTATGATACACAACTTCTATATTGTATTGAAGGTTTTGTGATATGTTTTACTATGGATGTGCTATTTTTATACCATTCATAGTTTATGGTGAAATTATTGACATTTCGTATGCTAGTTTTAATACGAATGTTTATGTTATGTTTAAACCTTTTCATATGGGAATGCATTGGACTTAATAAGTGACGGGTGGAGCCCGCTATAGCTCCTCGATGCATCGGTAGGTCTCATGAGACAAACTAGTGTCTTGGAACAAGGCCTTGACAAAATCTTATTTGTAGTCTTGGCACGAGGCCTTGGCTATGTGGTTATGATAGTCTGGCATTATGCATTCCAACATTATGAAAGTGGTTATTGATATTGCATGTGATTATTCGATTAGTAGAATATCCATGTGAATAAGTAAATGGAATTATTTCATTTTACTTTTGCCATACTATGTTGAAGTTCAATTTTAAAAGGCTTTTTTTTTAGTAATTCATTGCCTTAAATGTTTATGATTATTTTGAATGTTCCGCTATATTGTTATCCTTACTGGGCATTTGAGCTCACCCCTTTTCTATGTTTTATTTTTCCCAGGTAGTGAAGAAGTAAATTATGAATGACTTGCAGGGATATTATGAGGGGTTAATAGTGTGGATATGAAGACTTTGTTGTTGTTGTAGTTTTTCACTTTGAAATGTAATGTAAAACTTTTTGATTATATCTAGTGTTTCCAAGGCTACTAAACCAATCGGTCTTTCGAGATTTGATCTTTCTTGTGATCATGCCAATGTTACGAAGTAATGCACCGACTCTGGGTAACTGGGGTCGGGGCGTTACAGTTGGTATCAGAGGAAGTTTAGTACTACCCTTGGAAGCTAGATTTAGATAAACTCTGATTAGAGCACGTAGACCTAAGATGAACTTTGAGGATTAGTATAGAAGAACTTCCTAGAATTTTGGTATTGTAGAGATTTTGTGAGTTTTCCGAGCAATACATCCATGTCTGGATACGAGCAGGTAGAGGCGACTCTGGCACAGATGTACCTAGGGGTAAAACCCGAAAATACCGCTTTGAGCTAGACTCGAACGGGAACTGGTGCACGACAACGGGCCTTGCTGCACTCTTGGTTACGACACTCCCGGGGGATATGCTTAGGATAACTCTCACTTTCTTTACAAATAATTATGAAGGGTTTATGAGTATATACTTCCTCAAAGAAAACATTTTTATGATTATGGATTATATCTATAAATAGTTCAATTTTTGTTAAGTGTTTTATAAGTATGGGATTATGTATTTTGATTCATAAACTGATCTAGTTTATGCCATTGTTTAGAAATGGCGCCCAGTAGAAGGAATGAGAACTCCAGAAATACACATGATTCAAAGACAAGGAAGGATCATATCTTTCATGGTCTTAAGCTAGAATTTATAAGAGAAATAGTCTCCCATGTATTATCATCATATGAAGAAATAATATCATGTGTTGATAAGATAAGTAAAGAGTTTACTGAGTCCTATGGCTTTGAAGGGAACAAGAGAAGAAAAGGATGGAAGAGAGAAAGATGGATAGAGGGAAGAGGGAAAAGAATAATTTTCCCATATGTGGTAATTGTGGAAAGAAACACCCTGGAACTTGCCTGAAAGGAATGAGAGTTTGTTATAAGTGTGGAGGAAAAGGGCACAAAGTACGTGACTGCAAGGGTAAGAAAATGGTTTCAAATGTACAATGCTTCATTTGCAAGGAGTTTGGACACTACGCGAACCTCTGTCCTAGTCATCAGACTATGCCGCAAATAATGCTATTGGATAATAATCAAGTTATGATACTACCACAGATGAAGAGGATTGATTAGAGTTCTTATGTTGATTATGTCAATTGAGTGTTGTATCAACAATGTACTTGTTACAATAATCATGGAGTATATAAGGATTGTACTGCAGTACTATTTCATTAAGGACTTGAGATTGTGTGGAACAAAGAAAAGTGACTCAATAGCAGGATAAATTTTTGGAAAATATATGGTTGAGAGAATGATAAATCATAATATAGTTCTGATACTGAGGTAGTGATTTTGGAATAATATGTGATTGTTTTGGATAAATTATATTGGATATTCTTGACTACCCTGGAACTGATTAATGATTTGTATATTCCATCATTGTTGGGGTTTAAAACATTTTTGGATTAATGATGTATATCCAGCTTTCTATATGGAATAAGGGAGCATGAATGTAATCAATAAGGAATATGGTAATTCAGGATGTTTAGGTGTATTAAAAGAATACATGA
The DNA here is from genome assembly GCA_963277665.1 of Viscum album. Classification (NCBI taxonomy): domain Eukaryota; kingdom Viridiplantae; phylum Streptophyta; class Magnoliopsida; order Santalales; family Viscaceae; genus Viscum; species Viscum album. Next base: position 1,036,421,371 of record OY728123.1, on the reverse strand, counting down.
TGAAGGTATTCATATGCTATTACGGGGTAAAAAGGTTCTACATTATGTTTACCTTACTTATAAATGTTGGACTGTGAGTTTGGATAGTTCTAGTTTGGATTATTTTGGATTTCCATAAAAGGACAACCCGGAGGTCGGGCGGCAACCTGTCACGTCCGGCAAGGCTGCGAGACTTGAACCCGCAACCGAAGGGCGACAAGGGCGTATCACCTACCACTGGCCCACGAGATGTCCTGGATTAAATAATGTAGTTTTTATTAAAAGATCTTGTAGATGAATTATAAATTCGTTTATTTTGGAACCCTATACGAATAGTGTAAATAGAATTTTTTTTACATTCTATTATCTTTTAGAGTGAAAGATGAGTTTGTGGTTGAAATTTATTAATGGATAAAACTCTAATTATAAAGTAAGTATATCTCCTTATGATCTTAGCCAATATCATAAATAAATTCCTCAACATTAAGAAAAGCAACTTAGAACAAAAATGTTTTCCTAGATGGTACCTTAAATCATCACTAATTCATGGTTTTGGGATTGTTGGCCTTTTCATAGCCATGTTCTCTACCACTCTCCATCAGATAATTGATTGTTAGATTTCTCTTCCATATCCATATTTTCCTACATGGAACCCTAGTATGTGTTATTTTCGGTAATCTTCATACTTTCCACACTTTATTTTAAATAAAGGCCTCGTTAATTCATTTTTCGATGTGGGATTTCAACTAAGATATTTTGAAACGTCAAAAATGTGTTATCCCAATACCCTATATTTTGTTGAACCGATGGTACTTCAAATCATCATAGATTGATGAGTTTAAGGACCTCAATTTTATACTTGTTTGTGATTGATGACCTCAATCACTACCTATAAATATTTACGTTTTTCCTCCAATTATATGTCTTTAATTGCCACCAATGTTCTCCTAATCAAGATCATAATTTGGTGGTGACCGTTTCATTTTTCTTTTCCACATATTAAGACTAAATTTTAGTAACCCAATTTCCGATGTGGGTTTTCCCACAAATATATTTTCTATTTTCAACCTTTTATTTTCGAAGAACAATTTCAAATTGCGAGGACGCAATTTATTGAAGGAGGGGAGAATGTAACACCCCAAGATTTCATAGTGTGTTATTTCTTCAAAATAATTCAATAACTTGCACTACACGCAACACTGAGTTCAATTGCACCATGACTTACCAAAAAAAAATCCATTAAAAGAGGTCATGAATAGTATTAACTAAATTTTAAACTTTATATAATCCTTATAATTTTAGAATCCATATTATGAGTTTCTTAGTCATAATGCAAGAACAGATTCATTTTCAGTATTGCACTTTTATCAACTTTTGATAGTGAATCCATTTTTAAATACAATATTTTAAACTTTTTGACTAAATGGAGACATCAAAAAATTTAAAATGAAACATCCCAAGCTTCCACGATACGCTTTCCTTTGAATAAAACAGTAGCGTGTGTTGTACGCAACTTCAAGTTTTAACACACACCACAACCGATCAAACTAGCCATTGTGAATAGTAATACCTAATTTTTGAAATCATATATATTTTATATTTTAAAATGGACTTCATTTTTAGATTCGGAATATCAAAATTATCCTAGGGTGAAATTTTGGTACATTTCAGATAACTTTCATATTTTGATGAATAGTGAAAATTTCTAAATTTTAATTAAAAACAACTTTTTTAATCAAAATAATTAATAGTGATAAATTATGAATTTTAGTGGTTTTAAAGTATATTTAGAATATATTTTTACCATTTAATATAATGTTGGTCATTGGACATAATTTTACAATTAAAACAAACATAAACAAGTGTCAATCTTTTGATAGTTATTATCTCTTAAAAACACGCTTTTTGTTTTGACAGCGGGAAATAATTTTAAATTAATTTCTGCCACTTCTGTGTTTTGAATTTAGAAAAATGGATTCCATATTTTGAATCAGGATGTTCAAATTGTGTAAATAGGTAACTTTTATTTTTAGACATTTTGAATAATTACTGCGGTAAATATTTTATTTACCATGGTTAAAGGGTAAATCCGGTAAATAAGGGTTAAAAAATAATATTATAATAATACAAAATTACCCTAAAACGTGTCCTAACCTTATTGGTGGACACATACCCGACCATGGGCATCCTTGGGTCAATTTGGGGACCCCTTGGAGCCACTTGTATGTGGTAGGGACACATTATATTAATAAAGTTAAAATAAAAATAAAAATGGCATAAGCTTACATCTTTTAGAAGAACAATTTTTACATAGGGTTATACATGTTAGATTTTCGATTATAAATATTCATTATAAAGCTAAAAAGATTTCCTACATAAAGATATTTTCTTTATAATTTTTAGACATTAAATAATTTATTTTATTTATGACACAATGATGATGCAGTAATTACTAAAATAGTAAACAATTAACATAATTGATATTATAAATACCCAAATAAATATAATATGAAACTTTTAATGAATTACACTAATTTTCTAGGATAATATGATATATTATGATTGATTTAATTGACTTTTTTCGAAGTAATCAATCTGTTATGAGTTTCACAAAAATCAACTATTGAATAGTGTCAAAATTGACATAAAAGAATTCTTAAAACAAATATTATATTATTAATTGATATTAAATTCCTAAAAATCTAAGGTTCGGCCAAGAGACTTATATTATGATAGGTTAATCATTAATGGACCACTTGGGGGTCGCTTGGATGTATATAGTAAGTTTATTAACCATATTATATAAAAATACAAAGAGACATTGTAAAAGTGAAACTAATTAACTTAGAGTTAATACTTAAAGATAAGGTTAATATAAGTACCCAAACCTGTCTAAATTAAATTGGATGAGTTGTTTTCGACCTATCCCCACTTCATCCTTTGAATAGTCAACTTTGGAGCCTTTGGAAACCGAATATGAATTTATTATAAATTAATATTTCTAGCTTTTCCAAAAGTGCCCCTCACCCCTCTTATAAAAGGGCACTCCTCCTTCTCTTTTCCTCACACCTCTCAAGCCACTTGGCTCGTCCAAACTCTGCCCAACTAAGCTCCCCAAATCCCTCTCCTCCTCCTTGAAGCTTCCCCTTAGGCAGAAATCATTTCAACAAGTCCTTTGGTTCCAACCAAAGTGAGTTACCTAAATTAAAGGTAACGATTTCTCTTAAATTATTTTCATTTATTTTGCTTCTTCAACCCCCAAAATCTTTTTATTTCCTTTCTTTTGTAACAACACCAGTATCCTCAATATACTAGGATGTTGTTATAAGAAGGATTCAAACTACACATACACACAACTCCATCTAATGGATGATGAACATAATGTTTCTGTGGATGGCAAACTAACGCCTCACGAAACGATGATTGTTCAAAAACATCTTACCGCCTCTCATGGTGGCCATTATGATGGAACTGTAATTAAATATGATATTAATGATATATATTTTATATATAAGCTTCTGTAATTCCATTTTATTTCATACCATTATTCGTTTCATGTTGTATATACATACGATAATTTCATTTGAGGAAGTGCGGACTACCGCCCCCTTAAAATGATATGACTCGTTCATACCACACATGGAACGTATAAAGGATGGTGTTAATGAACTTAAGTAACATATATAAAATATTATATTATACTGGAATAGTAATATACCTATGTATCATTTGGATTCAATTCTTTTAAAATAAAAATTAAATGGAAGTAGCGTTCGTGCGTACGTACGGACTACCGTCTCCACGAACGCGATAAGATTCGTTCTCCATCATATCCATTCAAGTATTATTCTCATTTTAGGGTTAAAAATAATTTTAATATCATTCTGATTATGAATAAGATATAATCTATCCATTACAAACATGTCTCACGTAACCAAACATTTAAGAAGAACGAATCGATTATCACCCGAAATGACGATAATACTAAGATATTATTAATAAAGCAATGTTAAAAGATCATATATGATATCATATTAATGTATATGATTCTTGTACAATTTAATAACAATTATTTCACCATTATACAGGAGCTTAACCTACCCCAACCAAGGAAAAGTTCAAGGTAAGGGTTTATTTCACAATCTCTTCATTATCCGAGCTTTTTTATACGTAATAATCTACTGGGATATCTTTATCATCCACATCCATGTTTCTTAAAAATGTATTTCAAAACATTTTTACTATTTACAAGAATATGGGTTAAAGTAATTTATACCCTTGTTTGACTTTTTATAAGAGGTTTATAAAGGAATCTTTCCGTCGTTTTCAAAACAAGGTCCTTTTTAACCTTTTCGATAGAATTGAGGAAAGAATGTTTTTTTAACTTATACGGCGGGTGCGGTTATTTTACGCCGTTATAAAATCTTCAAATCTTTCCTTACAAGCTTATAAGAATATTTTCAAAGAAAATGTTTTATTTTATATGGATCTTAAATGATTTCAAAATAAAAGGAGATATTTCTTTAAAAAGAATTTTGATTTCATCTATGTCAACATCCTTTGACGGATTTTAAGATTATTTGAAGTTGATTTATTATGATACAAAACTTCTATATTGTATTGAAGGTTTTGTGATATGTTTGACTATGGATGTGCTATTTTTATACCATTCATAGTTTATGGTGAAATTATTGACATTTCGTATGCTAGTTTTAATACGAATGTTTATGTTATGTTTAAACCTTTTCATATGGGAATGCATTGGACTTAATAAGTGACGGGTGGAGCCCGCTATAGCTCCTCGATGCATCGGTAGGTCTCATGAGACAAACTAGTGTCTTGGCACAAGGCCTTGACAAAATCTTATTTGTAGTCTTGGCACGAGGCCTTGGCTATGTGGTTATGATAGTCTGGCATTATGCATTCCAACATTATGAAAGTGGTTATTGATATTGCATGTGATTATTCGATTAGTAGAATATACATGTGAATAAGTAAATGGCATTATTTCATTTTACTTTTGCCATACTATGTTGAAGTTCAATTTTAAAAGGCTTTTTTTTTGTAATTCATTGCCTTAAATGTTTATGATTATTTTGAATGTTCCGCTATATTGTTATCCTTACTGGGCATTTGAGCTCACCCCTTTTCTATGTTTTATTTTTCCCAGGTAGTGAAGAAGTAAATTATGAATGACTTGCAGGGATATTATGAGGGGTTAATAGTGTGGATATGAAGACTTTGTTGTTGTAGTAGTTTTTCACTTTGAAATGTAATGTAAAACTTTTTGATTATATCTAGTGTTTCCAAGGCTACTAAACCAATCGGTCTTTCGAGATTTGATCTTTCTTGTGAGCATGCCAATGTTACGAAGTAATGCACCGACTCTGGGTAACTGGGGCCGGGGCGTTACAAAAAGTATTAAAGACAATAAAATAACATATATCATGCTTAAAAAACAATTATATTTTGAAACATAAATTATAAAGGCATGTGAAAGGGATATCTTACCTCAAAACAATGGTTGAAAAGAACCGCACACTCGATATCACCTCCCACTGTTCCCAACACTCTAAATATATGAATACTAGCCGTAAACGAACCAAAACACAATAAAAAATCATGTTATAACAAAAAAACAGGTCTTTCATGATGATGGTATAAGAGTTAAACCAAAGAAAGTGGAAGGTGAAGGAAGAAGGAGGAGATATGATACGGAATCTCACCTTAGAAACTTGACCACTCTTCATCTTCCCATAGATATACACCATTAGCGGAAAGGGAATGTCTTTGAACTTAATATAGTGAACCCATACATCTTTAATAATAGTGGAAATAATATTTTGGAGGAATAGAGAAAAAAATTAATGATTCATCCATGAAACAAATTACCTTACAAAATCTGGACTATTTGAGAAACAATGAGAAATTTCTCCATTACCTGCCACTAATATGAGCTCCAAAGAGGTACAACGGCACACGAGGCTTCACCTGGGGTTCTTTTGATCTAGTGAGAGATTGAATTACTAAATGATATATAAAATTTATTAGGATATAAAATAAACAAAAAATATTTTTAAAACATGAAATGGGAACACGGGCTGCTGAATAACTAAATAAATAAACCAAATCAACCAAGATTGTAAATTAATAAAGTAGTAATAAAGGATATGTGGGTTTTAATAGGTCACGAGAGGCCATTTGGTAAGTGTAATTAGTGAAAAATATTGAATAATTAATGATTTATAAAAGAAAAAAATTTTGTTTTTAAATTTGGTAATGGGCTCATGGTTGGCCCAAATCTTGATATAACCAAACTTTTCTCCAAAAACTCCAAAACAAGATATGAGGAACCAATGTTAGGATGATTATAAATAGATGAAAGATCAAAAATATACATTCATCTCACCAAAAACATAATTAAAGGATCATGATTTCCAACAAACCAGATCCAAACCAAGACATGAAAAGAAACTCAGGTGTGATAGTATCTCATCAGATGGAAATAATAATGTCAATAAGAGGGATGTGGAAAATCATATCCCATTTATAATTATTAAATTTAAAAATTCATTACATAATAATGGTGCTAGAATAAATATGGGTACTGGATCCCTTACATTGAGATGGTATTTCAAAAATCATGGGTGGAGCTTCATGAGATCATGTAGGAAAATTATTGGGGATATTGAGAGAAATGAGCAAGATTATATTCATGTTCTTATTGATTTGAGTGAAGAGGAAGGGGATCTTGGGTGGGTTTTAATAGAAAAAGATAGGTTATTTATCTATTGTTTTTAAAAAATGTGTTTGAAAGTTTATAAAATTGATTAATAAAAAACAAAAACATAAAAAATGGTTGTTACCCACGGTTTCTACCAAAGAGGATTTTTTAATTATTTTATAAGTCTATGAACTTATAACATTAAAATATTACCCCGGGGGATGTGGATGTTATTCATGTTCAAAAATAATTTATTTTAAAAACATAAATTATAATATTGGTTTGACGGATTCATAATGGATTTGTTAAATTATTCAATCCCCCTAAAAACAAATTATTTTAAAGGGGAAATATATATTTGGTTTTATATACATTTTTTGGAACATAATAAATCACTTTTTGGACATTAAATTTTCCTAACATATTCAAAATATTTATATTTAACTACAATTTTACAATAAAATTTGACTATCTTCTAAAATTATGAAAAAATAACCATGGGATAATTTCAACATGATGATTCAAAACATAATATTTATTTAGTAATTTTATTAATAATATAAATTACTAATTTAAATGAAAATACATGTTTATTATGAAATAATCTTTTGTTGATATTAAATATTCTCTGACACTTCTAAAAAGTAAATTCATAGTTCATAGAAATATGTCATCATTTATATTGAATATATATTATTTTGTAATAATATTTAAATAAAATATAATTTTATTCAATAATTCGTGAAAAGGAATATCTAAATATAGAATGTCTTGACCTGGGTGACTTGCATTGGTGCCCCGAGCTAGATCGCCACATGACCTCAGGCCCACCTTCTCAGACTCTAGAGGCTACTGACTAGCAGCAAGGTTCTAGTAAGTCAGCCATTGGGAGACAATACTCTCTCCTATCCAAGTGAAACATCAGTGGAAGTAAATAAAGAAACAATAGAAGCATATATAATCAGAATAATACTAATGTCACATGGTAAAAAAATCTAAAAATATAGTAATCAACTGAAAGGGAAATATGCCATCCTAAAGTGATTGTAAAAATTCAGTGCAGAAAAATAAACACACCAAAGATTACCATGTGGGCCCCGTACCACATCTGGTTCCCTCATCGACACTCCATCCCCACTCATCTATCTAGTCCAGGGAATTTTCCGATAACATTTCCTACATTAATAAATTATATTTGGGTACCAATCATGCATCTCGAATAGGGTCAAAGTATCATTCGGTAGGCCACCACTAATAGTATCTAAAACAAATCAAGTCAATAGCATGTGTATGCAGTTGTATACGAAAATTAAATACAATGAAAAATTAAACAATTTGTCACATTAATTAATATTCTTTATTCAACACCACAATTCAATGAATATGTTGTCATTCTTATTTTCCTGCCATTTTAATGACGGTGTTACCATTCTATAACTCACACACACATAAATGGCCATGTTAACATTATTTACTCACACACCCTTGAATGTTCATGTTATCATTCCCTACGTAGGCACCCATGAATTTCCATGTTACCATTCTATACCCACACACCCATTTAGGTCCATTTTACTATTCAATAAACACCCACCCATGAATGTCTATGTTTCCATTCCATACTCACGCACTCTGGAATGTCTATGTCACCATTACATACTCACACTCCCATGAATTTCCATGTTACCATTCCATACTCACTCACCGATCAATTTCAATGTGACAAATCCATACTCACACACCTAGGAATGTCAATGTTACCAATCCATACTCTCACACCCATGAATTTCTTTGTCACAATTCCATAGTCATGCACCCATGAATGCCACTGTTATAATTCTAAACATTTATCTGAATAAGAATATTACCATTTTATATTTAATAATGCATAATTAACCATTTAAACAAATCACTTGTATCTCATTTATCAAGTATAATCATCTATTTACCCCATTATCCAATATAGCACATCATCACATCAAGATGAATTAATCAACATTAAACCTCCTACCACATTATCTCATTAATTTATCTGTTAATTAATTCGGTCACCCACATTGTTAATTCAATAATTAGATATCATATAAAACCAATTAATTAATTCTCCAATTAATTAACAAAATAAAACTATTTAATCAACCCAGATATAAATTAGTCACTTTATTATAATTAAATCATCTATTAATTATATCAATTACCAAACTCATCATCTTATAATCAATTCATCAGTTAATTAACCCAATCGGAAATTTAATATTCCATAATTAGATCCCCATTTATTTATATAAATTTTAAAATATCAATATCAAATATTTAATTCATCAATTAATTATCCAGTTCTATCAATTAAATATGTCAAAAATCCTCATTAATTAATTTACCAATTAACTAATCAAATTTATTTCCCTTAATTAATTCCACAATTAATTAATCTCATTCAATAAATTAACTTTATTCACAAATTAATTGTTCACATCAACCCTATTAATTAAATATGAAATTAATTAATCTAACTTAATCCCATCAATTAATTACCCATTTAATTTTTCAAATAACTTTCATTAAACAATTTGTAATTAATTAATATAACTCAATATTCTCAATTAATTATACAATTAGTCATTCCATCATAATCGATTCAATAACAAAAATTAATTCCGGAATTAGTTTTTCCAACTCACTTAATTAAATAATTCCATAATTTATTCTAAAATTAATTATTCTATATCACTTAATCCAATAACAATATAATTAATTCGCTAAATAATTATTCCTACTCACTTAATTCAATAATCAAATAGTTAATTATTAAATTTCAACAATATCAATCTAAAAATAATTAATTAAAAATTTTATTATACGAAATCACAATTTCATAGTTCTAAACATTCAAAACAATTAATTCAATAAATAATTAATAATGTTCAATGTTTTCAATAATTACATAATTATTTCAACAATTAATTATTTAGAAATTTCTAATACAAAAATTTCCTAATAAATTTTACCAATTAATTATCCTGATTCTATAATTCTTATTATTTACTCAAATATCCAGTTCCTATAATAATTAATTGACCACATAAGTTAATTTAATTTGTAATTACAACCATAAAAAAAATATTTAAAAATCTTAAATCACATATATTCAAGTGAAAATAATGAATATGTATTTTATTTTTAGACCTCCTACCTCAAGAACGCTGATGAACTCTTGATTATGAATTATCCCAGTTTGAAGCATATCCATCATGAATGAAATGAAGAACACAGTCTATATCTAAAACATAAATCCACAACTAAATGAAACAAGATCCCAAAGATATAGATCTAAAAACAACAATCCTATATCTATATTCCACAATTACAGATATATATCCAATAATGGATAAATATAATTCTTTTTTCAAGAAAGAGGAGATGAAGGGAGATAGATCATAAAAAGAAGAATACTCATATACGGTAGGTGAGTGAATTGTTTTTGATCGATGATGGTGGTGCATGGAGGGGTTTAGGTTTAAGGCCAAATATCTTTAGAGGAGCTTTGATTCATGCTGGAGGTGCATAGAGGAGTTTTGGTCCATGGCAGAGGTGTGCATTAAATCATGAGTTGAAAAAGGTTGTTCATGGAGTGTCTTCATTAAGGAAAGGTATATGAGATGGTTCAAACCACAATGGATATTTATTTTTGGGAAGATGGGAGTAACTATTACATGTCATAATTCAAAATTTCACATTATGTAATGATTTACAAGTGATTTCGCCCTTTTCCCAAGGAAATCCCATTAAACCATTATTAATTGTATTATTTATTTATTAATCTATCCTACTAATTTAATTTTTCAACTCATCATAATATTGAGTGTATCATGGATGTGTACTATGAGAATGAATTAAATATTATACAATGGTCTTGAAATGTCCACTTCAATTTTAGGGTCATACTGCCACAAACGGCGTGTCAATCAGACACCAAACATGATTTTTAAGACTTTAATGGTGTTTTGACAATAGTTATTTTCTCAATTTAATAATAATAATAAATTTATTATTATTAATATAGTGTATTTTTCACTATTAAGGTTTTTCCAACAATATTGATTAAATGTCAATAATATTTAATATTTTCCCCACATTTTCATCCATTTAGTATTGAATAATTATATTACCATTATTATGTTGATCAAAAACAAATATTTATACATGGAAAAACATCATTCATCTTTTATGTAAAAAACATTTAATTACACAAGTACTTTTCCATTCAGTTTGGATGAAAAAAATAAACTAATTTTTAAAAACATTATTTTTATCTTCCTAGTAAATATTAAAATACATGTTGTCTTAATTTAATTTAATTTAATTAATTTTAGATAATTTATAAAATTAATAATTTAATTATTTTACTAAAAAATTATATAACATAAAATTCCCATTGAATAAAAAATTTATACCCTGACAAGGGTAAACCCATGTTTTGTACACAATAGTTGTCTTAGATTTTTCATACAATGAACCATTTGAGATATATAAATTATTTAATATTCAAAAAATGGATCAAATATTTAATTAAATATAAAAGTTTATTTTCATGAGTGAGATATCCAACCCTCCGATTCATACATGTTTTTACCCCACCTATGGTAAATAACCTGTTCGGAACAAAACCTTGGTATCATATTTCCCATACGATGAATCATTTTGGATATATCCAATTATTTTCAGTTAAAATTTTTCCTTAATATTTTATATTTTATATTTTTATTCAGTCTTCAGTGAGACTTTGTTGGCCACAGAATCTAACAGTAACTCATGTCTAGGTCCAAAAATATTCAATGGAGTATTCAACGATGATAAATTTAATTTAAGTCCAATAACAAATTTATCAAAATTTCACACATAAATATATTTTTTCGACAAAAAAAGGAAAACCAATATACACCAAAATATTTAAATGATTCACACATGAAAAATGGACATGATATTACAATCTCTCCACCTAAAAGCAGCTCATCCTCAAACTGTACTCCCAAGAATCACTCTGAGAATTGGGGTTCTTACATCTCCCCACCTTATAGCTTCTAGTCCTCAATTTCTACTCCGATACATCTATATGATTGTGTGTATAAAGGACCAGACCACTGAGCATCTACATCCGATATTCACTCCCATGCTTCTTACTACACATTCCCATGTTTCCATAATATATGAACTATCAACACAGACTATTCCCTCAACAGCTTCTCACTCTGATCCAAACCATGTATAAAATGATCCTCATTGAAGTAATCAGTCTTTGGATCAACTTCGAAAACATACTCAATGCATCTCTCAACTCACTATTCCTAAAAAAGAGCATGAACCCAATACAACATTGGTACATAGTCGTTCCATTAAAAACTACCTAGAAAGGACATACATCTACCACCTGCTGGGGTTATATGGCCCTCCACTAAGAAATAAAAACCTGAAACATAATGGTTCCTCACTATAATTCATATTCCACTACTTTTAACCCATGGTCTTACTCCCCACACCTTTAATAGACATATCTATCCCCATATTAGGAGAGTTTTTAACATAACTTTTTGAAGAAACTCATTCACAACAGTTCATATCAAAGTCTAGTCAATCATAAGAACCTCACCTATAAATTCTATAGAGCATACCTCACACCTTCCCACTACACATATATATTTCTCCATAAGAACAACTTATAAGGGGACCCACATCCAACCTAAAAATAATAATTTATCTAGACACAATCCTATATCTTACTCATTATACATAGGATTATGCCAATGTAGGGGCATGATCCTCAGTTATTAAAAGTACTGTAAGAAGACATCGATGAACACCACCAAAAATATTTCATTATCGAATTTACCTCCAAATATTTAAAAACATTGACACTTTGAATGTCATGGGGTTCCCTGCCCACCAATCATCTCACCACCCTTATCTAAAGACATAAAGTACATCACCAACACATAACCGAGTTCTAAAACTGGGGAATTCTCACATCCTAAACTACCCATATCAGGGTTAAAATAAACAACATGATGGATTTTAATTTCACCACATTTATCTTATTTAATAAGAAGGATTTATATAAAACCATATCATGCCATTCCCACTTTATCATGCCCCACAGTCAGAATTGAGGATCTATCACTCTCCTTAACCATATTACACAATTGTCCTAGTTAACAAGGGTAACAAAATTATCATTTCCTAATTTTTATCATTTAGAAACTCATTTATTCTAATCATTCATCATTTTAAAATATTTCTTAATTTCATGTTAGTAAATATTTTCATATCCATTTCATAATAAAAAATTAAAAAATAAATGGTCAATAACTTTCCCAAAACCCATTTTCCATTCGTGACTACAATGATGCATGTCACAAAATAATCATGGGGCCTACAATGTTGTATGTAGAGTAAAATATCTTGCCAATAAGGTAACGATTTCTAACATAGAAAATATTATAAACAGTAATAAAATCACAAAAAAAAGTGTGTCACTCAAGGTGAAATAATATTCAATTGCAACAGAAAACAACAATAAAAACAATCCCACCAAGGTACTTGGGTTTTTTCCAACACATGGGGTAATTACTCCCAAGCATGAGCACATAACCGAACACTAACTCTTCCAATTCTTCTATACAAATTTCTAAAATAGTAAGACACAATTAAAGGAAAATAAAACTGGAGCTCGGATACCACTATGTAATGTCTCGGTCCAGATGCAACACACCAATGCCCCAAGCTAGTTCACCACACTTCCTCAGGCCCATCTACCTGTATGCTAGAGGCTGCTGAATAGTAGTGACAGTATTGTATGTTAGTCATGTGGAGACTATAGCCTCTCTTATCAGAGAAAATCCCAATATAAAGTTAATAAAGGAAAAGTGGTATCATATACACTCATAACAGCACTAATGTCACAAGTTAAAAAAATATACAAAAAAATAGTAGTCAAATAAAAGGGAAACATGACATTCCAAATTGAGTGTCAAAATGTATAAGAAGAAAATGAAGTCGCCCAAGACTCCCATGTGTGTATTGAACCATGTCTGATTCCCCCATCCATTCTCCATCACAAATCATCCATCTCATATAGGTACATTTCCCTTAACATTTCATGCTACCAAAAAGTCTATTCGAGTACAGATCAGGAAACTCAAATAGGGTGTGAGTAAAATTCAGTAGGACACCACAAATGATCTCTAAAATAAACCTTCCCAATAGTATGTGTATGTAGTAGTTTTAAAATATAATTACAATGAAAAATTAAACAATTAATGACATTAATTAATATAGTTTATTTAACCCCACATTTTATCAAACATGTTTACATTCTTGTTTTCCTCTCATTTGAATGAATATGTTTCCATTCCATAACCCAGAAAAACTTAAATGTCCATGTTACCATTACGTACTAATGCACCCATTAATTTCCATGTTAACATTCCATACTCATGTACTCATGAATGTCTATGTTACCATTCCATAGTAACATACACATGAATTTCCATGTTACCATTCAATACTCATGCACCCATGAATGTCTATGTTTCCATTTAATACTATCACACCCATGAATATCCATGTTACCATTCCATTCTATCTCACCCATGAATGTCCATGTTACCATTCTATACTCACACACCCATGAATATCCATGTCACAATTCCATACTCAAGCACCCATGAATATCCATGTTACCATTCTTAATAGTTGGTTGAATGATCGTGTTACCGTCCACCATTTAATAATTCATATTACCCCATTTACATGTATTACATGTATCTCATTTAACATGTTAATTAGTTATTAACCCCATTGTCACATATATAACATCATCACATTGAGTGGGGTTATTCGACATTAAAACTTTTAACCCAATATCACATTAATTTTTAAATTTTTTATCCAATCTCCCTCATTTCTAATTCTACAATTTATTTTAACATAAAAAACAATAATTAATTCTCTAATTAATTAAGAACATCAATCTCTTGGATTAACAAAAAAATAATTAATAACCTACACATAATTAATTTATCAATTAATTATCTCAATTACCTAACTCAATATCTCATAATTAATTAATCAGTTAATTATCTCATTCTGAAATTTAATATTTCAGAATTTTTATTCACGGTAATAATATTTCATAATTAATTCCACATTAAATGATATAAATTCTCAAATCTCAATATCTCATATTTAATTATTCAATTAATTATCCTATTCTATCAATTCAATATCTCAACAATCAACATTAATTAATTTACAAATTAATTATTCAAAATTACTTCCAATAATTAATTCTACGATTAATTAATCACATTTAATACATTCAATTAATTCAGTTATTAATTTTTCTCATCAACTCGATAAATTTATTCAACAATTTATTAATCTAACATTGTCCCTTCAATTAATTTACCAATTAATTGTTCTCATAAACACTATTAATATATTATTTAATTAGTTAATCTAACTCAATCTACTGATTAATTAAATAATTAATTCTATTATTGTAATGGATTTTATAAAACCTATTAATTTATGAATTAATTTAAGAAAAATCACTTACTTAAGTATCCCCGTAATTAATTCACCATTTAATAATTTCAACTCACTTAATCTAATAACATTATAATTAATTCACCAATTAATTATTCCAACCCACTTAATTCAATAACCGCATAGTTAATTATTAAATTTCATAAATCTATATCTCGCCATAATTATTTGGATACTTATTTATACCAAAAAAGAAGTTAATAATTCTAACCATTCCCATTAAATAATTATCCAATAAATTAGTCATGTTCAATGGTCTCAAAAATTCTGTAATTAATTCAACTCTTTATTCTTCCAAATTTCCCAATTCAAAATTTTTATAATTAATTTTACCAATTAATTATCCACATTCCATATTTTCTAATATTCAGTCAAATCTACAATTTCTAAATTAATTAATTGGCCACATTAATTAATTTATTATAAAATTCAAATTTCTGAATGATCCCAAAAAAATCATCAATCACATACTCATAATTGATAATAAAGACTATGGGATTTTAATTTAAGACCACCTACATCATGAACGATGAAAAAAACTTTCTAACTGATAATTTCAATTTTAAATAGATCCATCACGAACAATAAGAAGAACACAGTCTATATCTGAAACATTAATCCACAATTAAATGAAACAATATCTCATAAATCTATATCTAAATACAGTAAGTCTATATCTTCATTCAAAAAAGGATTATCTAGATCCAATAGTTGATAATCACTTATCTTTTATCCTAAAATAGGATTGCAAGGAATATATATCATAAACGACCAGAACAATCTTATTATAGAGGCGCACAATGGGTATTTGATTGAAGATGATGGAGTGTTGAAGATTTAGTTCTGAGGTGGAATCTATTCAGAGGAGCTTCTATCCATGTTGGAGGTGTACATATGAGTTTTTCTCTAAGTTATAGGTGCGCAGAACATCTTGTGTTCAAAAATTATGTTGGCATGGCATCTGCAGTAAGGAAAGTCATGAGTAGAGGTTAATGTGAAACTGGATATGCATTTTTAAAAATCTAGGTGTTACTATTACATGACATGTATCCTTATTTCCAATCATGTAAATATTTTTATCTAATTTATCCATTTTCTAAATGGAATCTGGTCAAACCATTATTAATTACAACCATTTTTTAATAATCTCACCTATTAATTTAATGTGTCAACCCATTTTAATATTGGTCATTTCATGGACCTGTACCATGAGCCTAAATTAAATAATCTACATTGTTCATAAAATGACCAACATAATTTTAGGGTAATGTTTCCACTGACTTCATGTCAATCTGACACCATACAGGAGAGTGATGACCGAAACAATGTTTTGATACTAATTATTTTTTAAATTTAATAATATTAATAATAATAATAATAATAACAACAATTATTATAATTATTATAAATTAGTTTTCACCATTAATGATTTACCAACAAAATTCATTTAATGTCAATAATAGTTAATATTAACCCAAATTTTCTTTCATTTTGTATTGACAAGTAATTTTATATTAATTACATTGATCAAAAAAAAATATGCACACGTGGAAAAATGTTATCCAACATTTATGTGAAAAAAGAATATTAAATTACACGTGTACTTTTCCAATAATTTATCTTCAATAATAATAAAAATAAGAATGTAATTATTAATTATATTCATTGTCCCATCACATTAAATATTAAAATACATTTTGTCTAACTTTCATTTTATTTACTTAATTTTGAATTAAGTGTTAAATTAATAAAATTAATTATTTAACATAAAACGTTAAATAACATCAAACACCCATTTGTTATAAAAGTAATACCCTGACTTGGGAAACCCCCTGTTTTAGAGCTAATGATGGTTTTATATTTATTATAAAACACACCATTCGGGAGATATTATTTATTTAAGAATCAAAAAATTGATAAAAAATTTAATTAAATATAAAGAGGAGATATTTTTGACCAAGACATCCAAACGTCTGATGCCTACAAATTTTATTCCTCACATAGGGTAAGCACCCTATTTCGGACACAACTTTGGTCTCATATTTCCGAAACAACACACTATGTTGGAGTTATTCAATTATTTGTATAAAAAATGTGCTCTTAATATATAATATTTAATATTTTTATTTATCCTTCCTTGAGAATTTATAGTCCTCAGAACATCAGAATAACTTAGTGTCAAACTCCAAAAATATTCATTTGAATAATAAAATATGTTAAATTTACTTTTCGGCTTTTATCGGATTTACCAAAATTTTAATAATAAATCATTTTTTTAATTAAAACAAAGAAAACCCATCTTCAGAAATAATTTTAAATGATTCACAAAAAAAGGGGATGATCTTATAATCTCTCCACCATATAATATCTTGTCCTTGAGATACAATCCCTAGAATCTATAAAATAATATGTGTTCTTATAAAATTAAAATTTCATATTACACAAAAATACATTATGAGACTTTTGAAATTATAATTTTTTCATCAAAATCATTTATTTCATCTGATATTAAGAAAGAAAAATTGTGAATAAATATATTAATTATATTATTTGAAATAATATATACACATCCATACTATTAGGGTAATTATAGATAGAATTTTATTACCCCAATGAACTCTTTAATGGTATGGTGTGTGACAATGTGATTTTCATTTACTGGTTTGATGACCATTGTTTGGGTTGTTATCTTGATGAGATTTAAAATATACTATAAATTGTTTTTTTTTATAATTTAGTGATTGAATATCATCATGGGATTCATTAAGGTAAAATGTTAGGGGTGTTATCACCCTTTGGAGATCAGATAAATGGGAATCATATGGTAGGATTCTACTAGTTGAGGCTATCACTACTTTTGTATATGAAAATAGGGCATATGATAGCCTTTAATATATAAAAATAATAGTACCACTCTTTTATGACTATATTATAAATGGTAATTATTCTAAATGGACTTTTAAATATCACATGTTATAACCCAAAAAAAGCATGTGATATCTACAAACACATTTTATAATATGGAATTTAAGTCAATCATAGATGGAATTTGATTTATAAAAGTTTGGGTCATTACACACTCAAACCAAATTCATAGTTTTACACTCACGAAAGTTCTCACTCTAGTCCAAAATATGAATCAAATGCTCCTCAAATTTTTAATTAGTCTCAAGAGTGATATTGTTGACCTAAATCACAATTGAATGGTAAAGGGGTCTTTTTTCTAAAGCTGTTCAACATGGAATGCATCATACAATGTACTAGACCACTATAGGAGAGCCAATTGATAAACTGTAGGACCATTCCCCTCTACAATATCAAATGAACTGACAATCCCATGCCCCTAAATATCATTATTCTAAATCTCATGATGAACTAATATCAACAATATATAATGGAACACGTGTTTAGCCATAGAAATCATAATTGGTTGAAGTGTTTGATTAATATATGAATTATTTCGACTTTGGGATTTATCCAAAAAAATAGATCAATTGAACATTATATAATAACACATATATAATATTCATCATTGAGAACTTTATCCCACTAGTTTCTATCTCACGCATAATTGATATACATGGACTGCATTAAAATACCTTTTTTGGTTCCCTCAAAATAGTCTAGTGGTAATTTTTATTTTCAGTGAATTCAAGAAGCAATAAGTGAATCTATAATGGTTGACCAAATTATGGGATTCATGATCTCATCATGTCCTTTAAAAGATTGATTTTTACTCTCATTTCCCATTTTTGTATCAGTGGTAGTCTATACTCATACACACATAGTTTCTATGAACCGTCTGAAATACATTCCAAAAGAGTGAAATAAAATTTGGTCCCCTATTTAAAATAATACGATATAGAATCCTGTGAAAACATACAATATCTAGAATATATAATACACCCATCTTATTGATGGTGAATATCTCTCTATTTTTTAATAAATGGGATATCCTTTTAAAATGATCCATGATCACCTATATAACGTCTCTCTTCTAAGGGTTCCTTGGTAAAACCACCAAAATTCGGGTAACATTGACACACTTAAATTATAGGATATTAAATTTCTATAAAGGACTAGTAGTCTAATTTTGTTCAGAATTAACCTGATGAAATGTTTATCACCACCTAAAAATCATACAACATCCATCTTCATTAAAAGAACCCAATACAATCTACAATGGTTGTTTTTCATTTTGGTCAAACAAAGATACACCACCAACTTTGAAGAATGTGACTCATGAATCAAAACCTCTCACATACCTTTAGGATTGTGTGCACCACCTTGAAGTAGACAATCTCATTGAAATAAATTTCTCTATTAACATGTGTCTTTCAAACATCAAATATATCACTAAACATCAGATACTATAGATCATCATATTGTTTCCTACTAATTTTGATCGATAGAGCATGTATAACTCGTAAATACTTCGGCATCATTAGACCCCAGTACTTTTAAACACATATCAACATCTCCATAAACAATGATATCATATTATACTCATATATAGATTTTTGATCTTCTTGATTCTATATATTTTGAATCAATTCATCAAAAAAATCTATTTCCTCTCGTATGGTGTATAAGCTACGTCAAAATCAAATGATTTTGTGTACTCAATTTAACTCCATTGTTGGATATTTTGATCATGCATTCACAACATATATATGAGTCTCATATAGTGGGTATAATTAGTAAACCATTCACCCATGTTATAATACTACAAAATTTTTGGGGCATTAACTAATGCAACTAAATCGAGATCATATATAGGATAACTCTATTCATGTGGCCTCAACTACCATGATCCCTATTCCATTACTCTATATCTCTTCATATAGACTACCCAATTTTATATCCTAGATGAATCACAATATGATGCATAATCCTTACCTATTTTTTGTAAGATCTGAATTAGTGTAATAGTAAAATTCATCATTATCTCATGAAAATAATTATTACATTCTTCATAAAACTCAAAATAGGTTCCAACATTTTTCAGGCTTATTACCTGAACTACCATGTGAAAAAATTTCCCAATTAACCTCTGATAGTATCCCTATAAAAAACATCAAATGTCATAATATTATTTTATACTATAAATAAATAATAAATAAAAAATTATAGATGAGTACTAATAGACTATCTTCAATGATGATTTGACATTTGAAATGTACATTGTCATACAATAATTGAAACATAGGTAGCTTGGAGTATAAATTATGGACTCTTATTATACTATTAATCTTTTCGATGTTTTGAATTATCATATCTAGTTTGCAATTACAAAAATATATCATTAAATATGAAAATAAAAAATCATCAATGTACATGTGAAGTATTTTTTTTTATCAAGGCCATGAATAATGCATTAGTATTATTCTATCTAAATAAAATAAAAATGAACTCATATAGGCCATACCATATTCTGAATATAGTCCGAGTTATATTTGATAGTCTCACCTTCATGTCCAGATTCCCTATTATCATATAAATCATATCGAATACTCATGAACCATTCAAGGGGTCAAAAATATCTTTAATACAATGATTAGGATACTCGTTCTTAATTTCTATTTATTTTTGATTCTTGTAATCGATACATAAAGGATTTTTTTGGTATGATTTCTTATAAAATATAACCAATCTAACACAAAGTAATGTAATTGAAAAAATGAACTACATAGCATATTACTCCTCTGGTTAAATATTATGATCTTGTAGATCATGTGGTTGCATTAAATAAGGTGGAATAAGAACTATCCCATCTCTAAGAATCAGCTCAATAGTAAACTCTATCTTTCTATCCCAGATGAAAACCCAAAGAATTCATCATGAAACACATTCTGAAATTGATTCAACATAATTAGGATTTTATCCTACTCTATGTCGAAAAAGTGGTTTCCCAAGACACAAGTATTTAGTGCTTTAGATTACCATTTCGTGTTTATAGTAATCTATACATGATGTCTTCTTACAGTTATAGTGTATACATTTCTACATCCACTATTGAAATGGTAATGTCCAATGGTTAATTTTCGTATCGAAAGGTTATAGAAGTTCCCATGATATAATGAGAACTTCAAGATACTATGACATTAATCTTAAATATACGTTCTATAGTCATGATACATCTTACTGATTGGACATAGTAGGTGTATGACTATCAGGTATTGGGGACTCATAAGCAATGAGACATCTTCTCATGATGTTCGCACTTGGTGATCTCTAGAGGTGGGATCATGTGGATTGACCCGCCAATAGGAACTCCACATGATTCAAGTGTCATTGGATGTTCCTATTTACGACCATGTTTTATGGTCTACTGAATTGGCATCATTACGAATGTATGTCATTTGATTGCATACTATGATGTAATTCGAAAAACATGGAAATGATGTCGTGGAGAGGTAGTTCATGTTGGGTGCATCATTGGTGGAATGAAATTGGTTGAATTTTCAAGAAAGGATTTTTCGCTTCTGGGTTATAGAAGTAATATATCTCAGGCCATGTTGATATGGATGGTAGTACAATTATAAGACCATGTCCATGGTAGTCAAGGGTAAATCCGACCAATTAAATTGACAAACTATTAAGCAATAAAAGGGAGATGACACGTGAGTGCGTCCCGCAGTATGAGATATTACAGACAAAGAGATTGTATTACACAATGTGTGTTCGTAGGTTGGTTGCTGCTACTGTGACAATCCTTAATTCATTTGGGGCCATGACGAGTTTCTAGATCCTGCTTTTGGTCACTTAATACTATTCACAACTGTCTAAATAAGGGCATAGAGGGTCCAATACAATAGTGTTTTCATGAATATTCCCTATTCAGTTGATTTTGATTTTTTGACATCGTGGACCCCACCACAGGTGTCCAAGATTTGTCCAATGTTAAATGATCACCAATGAAATAAATAAATTCATATTATTTTAGTTTAGAATATTGAGTATTGAATTTATTTACTATATTTATTTATGTTTTTTAAGTAAATTCATGAAAAATATTAACTGACGAATATTTATTTATTCAAGTTACAATTAATATTTATGGGAGCGACGTGTCGAGTTAATGACTCAATTATTATCACGTAATATATTACAAGTAAATGATAATATTATCTATGACACAGTTTAGTATAAATAAATGTTGTTGATAGTGTGTTAAGTATTCAGGGACCGGGTTGGAAATTCCAGGGAATTAATTAACCACTATAAATATTAGAGGAGAGGAGATTTCTAATTACTATTCGTGGAGCTTCTCTCTCCTTTCCTCTCACCCACACTCTAGAGAGAGATGCTCTGGATCCAAGGAGCTCAGATGGAGCTCTCTCTCAGGAATCACTAGAACACTGATGCAGTGATCATTGGAATGTTAAAGGTATCTTTGGTATTCCGCGCTAGCACACAGAAAACGACGAACGGTGCTCCCGTGGATTCCATGACATGCATGTGGACGATCTAGAGGAATTCTGCTTCAGATTCTTGGAGTAATGATCTCCAACGACGAGCAGACGTCATGAGCGGCTATGGATCTAAACCAGATATTTTAAAGTTTATGTTTGTGCTTAAAACACTTCACGAGTGGTCCTCTGCTTTTACCAAGATGATCATCATCGACGTCAGCATGTTCATGTTGGAATACAGTGGAAATGTTTTAAAAACTACCTGTTTGGGGATTCCGCTGCTCACCCGGTTCCAATATGTGTTATCAGAGTGATGAGTGTCAATTTTAAGCCATGAAAAATTAAATTTTCATTAATTCTTGAAAAGGGCATCGATATGGTCCTAGTGACGCAAACCGTGTGTTAATCTAACTTCGGATGACCATTCTGCGGTCATCTGAAGTTTTAATTCGGATTTAACATTGGTAAATAAATATGAGGTTATTGATCTATGAACCTCAATTTCATCAGGTGAGTTTTTATAATAATTTTAATTATAATAATTTCATTGTAATAATAATAGTTCTATTATAATAATAATTTGATTGTTATAATAATTTTGTCATAATAATATTTTAATTTTATAATTTTAGAAATGTTTTTTCTAAACCTATATAGAGTTAGGAAAATGTAAAATAAATAAAAGTAGATGACTCAAAGTTGTGGGTATAGTCATAAATTTAAATAAAAGGGGAGGAAGACATTATTTTAGGTCTTGTAAAATTTAAAAATAGGGGTGTTAGGGTGTACTCGAAAAAGAATGTTGAAATGAATTTTGTTTAAAAAAAGAGGGAAGGGGGCACGCCTCTCCCCAGCGCACTGTAGCACAAGGTGGGGCCATCTCCTCCTTCTTCACGCAGCAGCATCATACACCCTGAGGCAGTGGCCCACCTCGGCCCAGCTTTGGCAGGGTCCTCTCCCATGTGCGGAGTTGCTGCCTCCTCCATGTAGTATTTCCCGTAGCACCTACTTCTTCTGGGTTGCCTCACCCGAAGACACCCTGGTGCTCTAGTCCGTCGGTCGCCCCCCCCCCCCCCCCCCATCGTGGAGAGGCGCTGAAGCGCGAACCACCCAGGGACCCTAGGTGTAACGCCCCGACCCCAGCTACCCAGAGTCGGTGCATTATTACATAACATTGGCATGATCACAAGAAAGATCAAATCTCGAAAGACCGATTGGTTTAGTAGCCTTGGAAACACTAGATATATTCATAGGTTTTACATTACATTATAAAATGAAAAACTACTACAACAACATAATGTTTCCACAATCCACACTATTAACCCCCCATAAAATCCCTGCAGGTCATTCATAACTTACTTCTTCACATCCTGGGAAAAATAAAACATAGAAAAGGGGTGAGCTCAAATGCCCAGTAAGGATAACAATATAGCGGAAACTTTTATAAATAAGAATAAACATTTAAGGCAATGTATAACTAAAACAAAAGCCTTTTAAATATTAACTTTCAACATGGTATGACATAAATAAAATGAAATAATGCCATTTACTTATTCACATGGATATTCTACTAATCGAATAATCACATGCAAAAATCAATAACCACTTTCATAATGTTGGAATGCATAATGCCAGACTATCATAACCACATAGCCAAGGCCTCGTGCCAAGACTACAAATAAGATTTTGTCAAGGCCTTGTTCCAAGACACTAGTTTGTCTCATGAGACCTACCGATGCATCGAGGAGCTATAGCGGGCTCCACCCGTCACTTATTAAGTCCAATGCATTCCCATATGAAAAGGTTTAAACATAACATAAACATTCGTATTAAAACTAGCATACGAAATGTCAATACTTTCACAATAAACTATGAATGGTATAAAAATAGCACATCCACAGTCAAACATATCACAAAACCTTCAATACAATATAGAAGTTTTGTATCATAATAAATCAACTTCAAATAATCTTAAAATCCATCAAAGGATGTTGACATAGATGAAATCAAAATTCTTTTTAAAGAAGTATCTCCTTTTATTTTGAAATCATTTAAGATCCATATAAAATAAAACAATTTCTTTGAAAATATTCTTATAAGCTTGTATGGAAAGCTTCGACGATTTTATAACGGCGGAAAATAACCGCACCCGCCGTATAAGTTAAAAAAAACATTCTTACCTCAATTCTGTCGAAAAGGTTAAAAAGGACCTTGTTTTGAAAACGACGGAAAGATTCCTTTATAAACCTCTTATAAAAAGTCAAACAAGGGTATAAATGACTTTAACCCATATTCTTGTAAATAGTAAAAATGTTTTGAAATACATTTTGAAGAAACATGGATGTGGATGATAACGAGATCCCAGTAGATTATTACGTATAAACAACCTCGGATAAAGAAGAGATTGTGAAATAACCCTTACCTTGTACTTTTCCTTGGTTGGGGTAGGTTAACCTCCTGTATAATGGTGAAATAATTGTTTATTAAATTATACAAGAATCATATACATTAATATTATATCTTATATGATCTTTTAACATTGATTTATTAATAATATCTTAGAATTATCATCGTTTCGGGTGTTAACTTACTCATTTTCTTTTATATGTTTTGTTACATAAGCCATGTTTGCTGTATCTTATTCATATCCAGAATGATATCAAGTCCTTAAACATCATTTTTAAATCATAAAATGATAATTATACTTGAATGGATACGATGGAGAATGAATCTCATCGCGTTCGTGGAGACGGTAGTCCGTACGTACGCACGAGCGACAATATCATTCTTTTGATATTAAAATAATATATAAATGAATGGTATATCATATATACAGAATCATTAACATGTTATATTTATTATTTACATGAGTTACACATCATTATTATACCCATCCAAATAATATTATATTGAATAACAATTACACCACGACGTGGAGACGGTAAGCCGTACGTACGCATGTATGGTGACATGTTATTCAAAGGGTGGATGGAATACTGAATATGGTTGTACCATACTTATAATAACATCACAGTATATGTGAGATACTGGAGTTATTATTTTAGAATGGTAAGAACAAAGGAAGAAGAAGTGGAAGAAGAAATGAACTTAGAAAAGGGTGGTGAAATCATTACCTCTTCTTCGGGTTCTTCCTTTTGATTTGATCAAAAGGGCTCCTTAGGTTGGCTTTCTGATCAAACTAAGGCCTCTAGGTTGTAGTGAGGGATGTTGGGAGAGTATTTGGGCAGAGTTTGGCCGAACCAAAAGGCTTTGAAGGTGTGAAGAAATGAGAAGGAGGAGTGCCCTTTTATAAGAGGGGTGAGGGGCACCTTTGGAAAAGTTAGAAATATTAATTTATAATAAATTCATATTCGGTTTACAAAGGCTCCAAAGTTGACTATTCAAAGGATGAGGTGTGGATAGGTCTAAAACAACTCATCCAATAGAATTTAGACAGGTTTGGGTACTTATATTAACCTTATCTTTAAGTATTAACTCTAAGTTAATTAGTTTCACTTTTACAATGTCTCTTTGTATTTTTATATAATATGATTAATAAACTTACTATATACATCCAAGCGCCCCCCAAGTGGTCAATTAATGAGGAACCTATCATAATATAAGTCTCTTGGCCGAACCTTAGATTTTTAGGAATTTAATATCAATTAATAATATAATATTTGTTTTAAGAACTCTTTTATGTCAATTTTGACACTATTCAATAGTTGATTTTTGTGAAACTCCTAACAGATTGATTACTTCGAACAAAGTCAATTACATCAATCCTAATATATCATATTATCATAGAAAATTAGTTTAATTCATTAAAAGTTTCATATTATAATTATTTGGGTATTTATAAGATCAATTATTTTTATTTTTCACTATTTTAGTAATTACTGCATCATCATTGTGTCATAAATAAAATAAATTATATAATGTCTAAAAATTATAAATAAAATATCATTATGTAGTAAATCTTTTTATCTTTCTAATGAATATTTATAATCGAAAATCCAACATTTATAACCCTATGTAAAAATTGTTCTTCTAAAAGATGTAAGCTTATGCCATTTTTATTTTTATTTAAGCTTTATTAATATAATGTGTCATTATCACTTACAAGTGGATCCATGGGGTCCCAAAATAGACCCAAAGATTCCCATGGTCGACCATGTATCAACAAATAGGGTTAAGACACGTTTTAGGGTAATTTAGTATTATTATAATATTATTTTTTTAACCCTTATTTACCGGATTTACCCTTAACCATAGTAAATAAAATATTTACCGCAGTAATTATTCAAAATATCTAAAAATAAAAGTTACCTATTTACACAATTTGAACATCCTGATTCCAAATATGGAATCCATTTTTCTAAATTCAAAACACAGAAGTGGCAGAAATTAATTTAAAAATAATTCCCGCTGTCAAAACAAAAAAGCGTGTTTTTAAGAGATAATAACTATCAAAAGATTGACACTTGTTTATGTTCGGTTTAATTGTAAAATTTTGTCTAATGACCAACATTATATTAAATTGTAAAAATATATTCTAAATATACTTTAAAACCACTCAAATTCATAATTTATCACTATTAATTATTTTGATTAAAAAAGTTGTTTTTAATTAAAATTTAGTAATTTTCACTATTCATCAAAATATGAAAGTTATCCGAAATGTACCAAAATTTCACCTTAGGCTAAATTCGATATTCCGAAACCAAAAATGAAGTCCATTTTAAAATATAAAATATATATAACTTCAAAAAGTAGGTATTACTATTCATAACGGCTAGTTTGATTGGTTGTGGTGTGTGTTAAAACTCAAGGTTGCGTACAACACACGCTACTGTATTATTCAAAGAAAGTGTACCGTGGAAGCTTGGGATGTTTCATTTTAAATTTTTGATGTCCCCATTTAGTCAAAAAGTTTAAAATATTGTATTTAAAAAGGGTTCACTATTAAATTTGATAATACTGAAAATGAATTTGTTCTTGCATTATATCTAAGAAACTCATAATATGGATTCTAAAATTATAAGGATTATATAAACATTAAAATTTATCTAATACTATTCATAACCTCTTTTGAACGGCTTGTTTGGTAAGTCATGGTGTGCTTGAACTTGGTGTTGCATGTAGTGAAAGTTATTGAATTATTTTGAAGAACTAACACACTATGAAATCTTGGGGTGTTACATTCTCCCCTCCTTCAATAAATTGCGTCCTCGCAATTTGAAATTATTTTTCGAAAATAAAAGGTTGAAAATAGATAATATATTTGTGGGAAACCCCACATCGGAAATTGGGTTACTAAAATTTAGTCTTAATATGAGGAAAAGAGAAATGAAAGTGTCACCACCAAATTATGATCTCGATTAGGAGAACATTGGTGGCAATTTGAGACATATAATTGGAGGAAAAACGTAAATATTTATAGGGAGTGATTGAGGTCATCAATCACAAACAAGTATAAAATTGAGTTCCTTAAATTCATCAATCTATGATGAATTGAAATACCATCGGTTCAACAAAACATAGGGTATTAGGATAATACATTTTTGACGTTTCAAAATATCCTAGTTGAAATCCCACATCGAAAAATGAATTAATGAGGCCTCTATTTAAAATAAAGAGTCGAAAGTATGAAGATTACCGAAAATAACACATACTAGGGTTCCATGTAGGAAAATATGGATATGGAAGAAAAATATAACCATCAATTATCTGATGGAGAGTGGTAGAGAACATGGCTATAAAAAGGCCAACAATCCCAAAGCCATAAATTAGTGATGATTTAAGGTACCATCTAGGAAAACATTTTTGTTCAAAGTTGCTTTTCTTAATATTGAGGAATTTATTTATGAGATTGGCTAAGATCATAAGGAGATATACTTACTTTATAATTATAGTTTTATCCATTAATAAATTTCTACCACAAACTCATCTTTCACTCTAAAAGATAATAGAATGTAAAAAAATTCTATTTACACTATTCGTATAGGGTTCCAAAATAAACGAATTTATAATTCATCTACATGATCTTTTAATAAAAACTACATTATTTAATCCAGGACATCTCATGGTCCAGTGGTAGGTGATACAACCTTGTCGCCCTTCGGTTGCGGGTTCAAGTCTCGCAGCCTTGCCGGACGCGACGGGTTGCCGCCCGACCTCCGGGTTGTCCTTTTATGGCAATCCAAAATAATCCAAACTAGAACTATCCAAAATACTTCTGTCCAAACTCACAGTCTAACATTTATAAGGAAGGTAAACATAATATAGATCATTTTTACCCCGTAATAGCATATGAATACCTTCATCATGTATTACCATATTCCTTATTGATTACATTCATGCTCCCTTATTCCATATAGAATACTGGATATACTTCATCAATCCAAAAATGTTTTAAACCCCAAAAATGATGGAATATACAAATCATTAATCAGTTCCAAGGTAGTCAAGAATATCCAATATATTTTTTTCCAAAATAATCATGTATTATTCGAAAATCACTACCTCGGTATCAGAACTATATTATGGTTTATCATTCTCTCAACCATATATTTTCCAAAAATCTATCCTGCTAATGAGTCACTTTTCTTTGTTCCACACAATCTCAAGTCCTTAATGAAGTAGTACTGCAGTACAATCCTTATATACTCCATAATTATTATAACAAGTACATTGTTGATACAACACTCAATTGACATAATCAACATAAGAACTCTAATCATTCCTCTTCATCTGTGGTAGTATCATAACTTGATTATTATCCAATAGCATCATTTGCGGCATAGTCTGATGACTGGGACATAGGTTCGCGTAGTGTCCAAACTCCTTGCAAATGAAGCATTGTACATTTGAAACCATTTTCTTACCCTTACAGTCACGTACTTTGTGCCCTTTTCCTCCACACTTATAACAAACTCCCATTCCTTTCAGGCAAGCTCCAGGGTGTTTCTTTCCACAGTTACCACATATGGGAAAATTCCTCTTTTCCCCCCTTCCCTTTATCCATCTTTCTCTCTTCCATCTTGTTCTTTTCTTGCTTCACTTCAAGGCCATAGGACTCAACAAACTCTTTACTTATCTTATCAACACATGATATTATATCTTCATATGATGATAATACATGGGAGACTATTTCTCTTATAAATTCTAGCTTAAGACCATGAAAGATATGATCCTTCCTTCTCTTTGGATCATGTGAATTTCTGGAGTTCTCATTCCTTCTACTGGGCGCCATTTCTAAACAATGCAATACACTAGATCAGTTTATGAATCAAAATACATAATCCCATACTTATAAAACACTTAACATAAATTGAACTATTTATGGATATAATCCATAATCATAAAAATGTCTCCTTTGAGGATGTATATACTCATAAACCCTTCATAATGATTTGTAAAGAAAATGAGAGTTATCCTAAGCATATCCCCCGGGAGTGTCGTAACCAAGAGTGCAGCAAGGCCCGTTGTCGTGCACCAGTTCCCGTTCGAGTCTAGCTCAAAGCGGTGTTTTCGGGTTTTACCCCTAGGTACATCTGTGCCAGAGCCGCCTCTACCTGCTCGTATCCAGACAGGGATGTATTGCTCGGAAAACTCACAAAGTCTCTACAATACCAAAATTCTAGGAAGTTCTTCTATACTAATCCTCAAATTTCATCTTAGGTATATGTGCTCTAATCAGAGTTTATCTAAATCTAGCTTCCAAGGTTTGTACTAAACTTCCTCTGATACCAACTGTAACGCCCCGACCCCAGCTACCCAGAGTCGGTGCATTAATTACATAACATTGGCATGATCACAAGAAAGATCAAATCTCGAAAGACCGATTGGTTTAGTAGCCTTGGAAACACTAGATATATTCATAGGTTTTACATTACATTATAAAATGAAAAACTACTACAACAACATAATGTTTCCACAATCCACACTATTAACCCCCCATAAAATCCCTGCAGGTCATTCATAACTTACTTCTTCACATCCTGGGAAAAATAAAACATAGAAAAGGGGTGAGCTCAAATGCCCAGTAAGGATAACAATATAGCGGAAACTTTTATAAATAAGAATAAACATTTAAGGCAATGTATAACTAAAACAAAAGCCTTTTAAATATTAACTTTCAACATGGTATGGCATAAATAAAATGAAATAATGCCATTTACTTATTCACATTGATATTCTACTAATCGAATAATCACATGCAAAAATCAATAACCACTTTCATAATGTTGGAATGCATAATGCCAGACTATCATAACCACATAGCCAAGGCCTCGTGCCAAGACTACAAATAAGATTTTGTCAAGGCCTTGTGCCAAGACACTAGTTTGTCTCATGAGACCTACCGATGCATCGAGGAGCTATAGCGGGCTCCACCCGTCACTTATTAAGTCCAATGCATTCCCATATGAAAAGGTTTAAACATAACATAAACATTCGTATTAAAACTAGCATACGAAATGTCAATACTTTCACAATAAACTATGAATGGTATAAAAATAGCACATCCACAGTCAAACATATCACAAAACCTTCAATACAATATAGAAGTTTTGTATCATAATAAATCAACTTCAAATAATCTTAAAATCCATCAAAGGATGTTGACATAGATGAAATCAAAATTCTTTTTAAAGAAGTATCTCCTTTTATTTTGAAATCATTTAAGATCCATATAAAATAAAACAATTTCTTTGAAAATATTCTTATAAGCTTGTATGGAAAGCTTCGACGATTTTATAACGGCGGAAAATAACCGCACCCGCCGTATAAGTTAAAAAAAACATTCTTACCTCAATTCTGTCGAAAAGGTTAAAAAGGACCTTGTTTTGAAAACGACAGAAAGATTCCTTTATAAACCTCTTATAAAAAGTCAAACAAGGGTATAAATGACTTTAACCCATATTCTTGTAAATAGTAAAAATGTTTTGAAATACATTTTGAAGAAACATGGATGTGGATGATAACGAGATCCCAGTAGATTATTACGTATAAACAACCTCGGATAAAGAAGAGATTGTGAAATAACCCTTACCTTGTACTTTTCCTTGGTTGGGGTAGGTTAACCTCCTGTATAATGGTGAAATAATTGTTTATTAAATTATACAAGAATCATATACATTAATATTATATCATATATGATCTTTTAACATTGATTTATTAATAATATCTTAGAATTATCATCGTTTCGGGTGTTAACTTACTCATTTTCTTTTATATGTTTTGTTACATAAGCCATGTTTGTTGTATCTTATTCATATCCAGAATGATATCAAGTCCTTAAACATCATTTTTAAATCATAAAATGATAATTATACTTGAATGGATACGATGGAGAATGAATCTCATCGCGTTCGTGGAGACGGTAGTCCGTACGTACGCACGAGCGACAATATCATTCTTTTGATATTAAAATAATATATAAATGAATGGTATATCATATATACAGAATCATTAACATGTTATATTTATTATTTACATGAGTTACACATCATTATTATACCCATCCAAATAATATTATATTGAATAACAATTACACCACGACGTGGAGACGGTAAGCCGTACGTACGCACGTATGGTGACATGTTATTCAAAGGGTGGATGGAATACTGAATATGGTTGTACCATACTTATAATAACATCACAGTATATGTGAGATACTGGAGTTATTATTTTATAATGGTAAGAACAAAGGAAGAAGAAGTGGAAGAAGAAATGAACTTAGAAAAGGGTGGTGAAATCATTACCTCTTCTTCGGGTTCTTCCTTTTGATTTGATCAAAAGGGCTCCTTAGGTTGGCTTTCTGATCAAACTAAGGCCTCTAGGTTGTAGTGAGGGATGTTGGGAGAGTATTTGGGCAGAGTTTGGCCGAACCAAAAGGCTTTGAAGGTGTGAAGAAATGAGAAGGAGGAGTGCCCTTTTATAAGAGGGGTGAGGGGCACCTTTGGAAAAGTTAGAAATATTAATTTATAATAAATTCATATTCGTTTTACAAAGGCTCCAAAGTTGACTATTCAAAGGATGAGGTGTGGATAGGTCGAAAACAACTCATCCAATAGAATTTAGACAGGTTTGGGTACTTATATTAACCTTATCTTTAAGTATTAACTCTAAGTTAATTAGTTTCACTTTTACAATGTCTCTTTGTATTTTTATATAATATGATTAATAAACTTACTATATACATCCAAGAGCCCCCCAAGTGGTCCATTAATGAGGAACCTATCATAATATAATTCTCTTGGCCGAACCTTAGATTTTTAGGAATTTAATATCAATTAATAATATAATATTTGTTTTAAGAACTCTTTTATGTCAATTTTGACACTATTCAATAGTTGATTTTTGTGAAACTTCTAACAGATTGATTACTTCGAACAAAGTCAATTAAATCAATCCTAATATATCATATTATCATAGAAAATTAGTTTAATTCATTAAAAGTTTCATATTATAATTATTTGGGTATTTATAAGATCAATTATTTTTATTTTTCACTATTTTAGTAATTACTGCATCATCATTGTGTCATAAATAAAATAAATTATATAATGTCTAAAAATTATAAATAAAATATCATTATGTAGGATATCTTTTTAGCTTTCTAAATAATATTTATAATCGAAAATCCAACATGTATAACCCTATGTAAAAATTGTTCTTCTAAAAGATGTAAGCTTATGCCATTTTTATTTTTATTTAAGCTTTATTAATATAATGTGTCATTATCACTTACAAGTGGATCCATGGGGTCCCAAAATAGACCCAAAGATTCCCATGGTCGACCATGTATCAACAAATAGGGTTAAGACACGTTTTAGGGTAATTTAGTATTATTATAATATTATTTTTTTAACCCTTATTTACCGGATTTACCCTTAACCATAGTAAATAAAATATTTACCGCAGTAATTATTCAAAATATCTAAAAATAAAAGTTACCTATTTACACAATTTGAACATCCTGATTCCAAATATGGAATCCATTTTTCTAAATTCAAAACACAGAAGTGGCAGAAATTAATTTAAAATTAATTCCCGCTGTCAAAACAAAAAAGCGTGTTTTTAAGAGATAATAACTATCAAAAGATTGACACTTGTTTATGTTCGGTTTAATTGTAAAATTTTGTCTAATGACCAACATTATATTAAATTGTAAAAATATATTCTAAATATACTTTAAAACCACTCAAATTCATAATTTATCACTATTAATTATTTTGATTAAAAAAGTTGTTTTTAATTAAAATTTAGTAATTTTCACTATTCATCAAAATATGAAAGTTATCCGAAATGTACCAAAATTTCACCTTAGGCTAAATTCGATATTCCGAAACCAAAAATGAAGTCCATTTTAAAATATAAAATATATATAACTTCAAAAAGTAGGTATTACTATTCATAACGGCTAGTTTGATTGGTTGTGGTGTGTGTTAAAACTCAAGGTTGCGTACAACACACGCTACTGTATTATTCAAAGAAAGTGTACCGTGGAAGCTTGGGATGTTTCATTTTAAATTTTTGATGTCCCCATTTAGTCAAAAAGTTTAAAATATTGTATTTAAAAAGGGTTCACTATTAAATTTGATAATACTGAAAATGAATTTGTTCTTGCATTATATCTAAGAAACTCATAATATGGATTCTAAAATTATAAGGATTATATAAACATTAAAATTTATCTAATACTATTCATAACCTCTTTTGAACGGCTTGTTTGGTAAGTCATGGTGTGCTTGAACTTGGTGTTGCATGTAGTGAAAGTTATTGAATTATTTTGAAGAACTAACACACTATGAAATCTTGGGGTGTTACATTCTCCCCTCCTTCAATAAATTGCGTCCTCGCAATTTGAAATTATTTTTCGAAAATAAAAGGTTGAAAATAGATAATATATTTGTGGGAAACCCCACATCGGAAATTGGGTTACTAAAATTTAGTCTTAATATGAGGAAAAGAGAAATGAAAGTGTCACCACCAAATTATGATCTCGATTAGGAGAACATTGGTGGCAATTTGAGACATATAATTGGAGGAAAAACGTAAATATTTATAGGGAGTGATTGAGGTCATCAATCACAAACAAGTATAAAATTGAGTTCCTTAAATTCATCAATCTATGATGAATTGAAATACCATCGGTTCAACAAAACATAGGGTATTAGGATAATACATTTTTGACGTTTCAAAATATCCTAGTTGAAATCCCACATCGAAAAATGAATTAATGAGGCCTCTATTTAAAATAAAGAGTCGAAAGTATGAAGATTACCGAAAATAACACATACTAGGGTTCCATGTAGGAAAATATGGATATGGAAGAAAAATATAACCATCAATTATCTGATGGAGAGTGGTAGAGAACATGGCTATAAAAAGGCCAACAATCCCAAAGCCATAAATTAGTGATGATTTAAGGTACCATCTAGGAAAACATTTTTTTTCAAAGTTGCTTTTCTTAATATTGAGGAATTTATTTATGAGATTGGCTAAGATCATAAGGAGATATACTTACTTTATAATTATAGTTTTATCCATTAATAAATTTCTACCACAAACTCATCTTTCACTCTAAAAGATAATAGAATGTAAAAAAATTCTATTTACACTATTCGTATAGGGTTCCAAAATAAACGAATTTATAATTCATCTACATGATCTTTTAATAAAAACTACATTATTTAATCCAGGACATCTCATGGTCCAGTGGTAGGTGATACACCCTTGTCGCCCTTCGGTTGCGGGTTCAAGTCTCGCAGCCTTGCCGGACGCGACGGGTTGCCGCCCGACCTCCGGGTTGTCCTTTTATGGCAATCCAAAATAATCCAAACTAGAACTATCCAAAATACTTCTGTCCAAACTCACAGTCTAACATTTATAAGGAAGGTAAACATAATATAGATCATTTTTACCCCGTAATAGCATATGAATACCTTCATCATGTATTACCATATTCCTTATTGATTACATTCATGCTCCCTTATTCCATATAGAATACTGGATATACTTCATCAATCCAAAAATGTTTTAAACCCCAAAAATGATGGAATATACAAATCATTAATCAGTTCCAAGGTAGTCAAGAATATCCAATATATTTTTTTCCAAAATAATCATGTATTATTCGAAAATCACTACCTCGGTATCAGAACTATATTATGGTTTATCATTCTCTCAACCATATATTTTCCAAAAATCTATCCTGCTAATGAGTCACTTTTCTTTGTTCCACACAATCTCAAGTCCTTAATGAAATAGTACTGCAGTACAATCCTTATATACTCCATAATTATTATAACAAGTACATTGTTGATACAACACTCAATTGACATAATCAACATAAGAACTCTAATCATTCCTCTTCATCTGTGGTAGTATCATAACTTGATTATTATCCAATAGCATCATTTGCGGCATAGTCTGATGACTGGGACATAGGTTCGCGTAGTGTCCAAACTCCTTGCAAATGAAGCATTGTACATTTGAAACCATTTTCTTACCCTTACAGTCACGTACTTTGTGCCCTTTTCCTCCACACTTATAACAAACTCCCATTCCTTTCAGGCAAGCTCCAGGGTGTTTCTTTCCACAGTTACCACATATGGGAAAATTCCTCTTTTCCCCCCTTCCCTTTATCCATCTTTCTCTCTTCCATCTTGTTCTTCTCTTGCTTCACTTCAAGGCCATAGGACTCAGCAAACTCTTTACTTATCTTATCAACACATGATATTATATCTTCATATGATGATAATACATGG
Source organism: Viscum album (assembly GCA_963277665.1). Taxonomy (NCBI): domain Eukaryota; kingdom Viridiplantae; phylum Streptophyta; class Magnoliopsida; order Santalales; family Viscaceae; genus Viscum; species Viscum album. Next base: position 1,036,384,871 of record OY728123.1, on the reverse strand, counting down.
GAGACTATTTCTCTTATAAATTCTAGCTTAAGACCATGAAAGATATGATCCTTCCTTCTCTTTGGATCATGTGAATTTCTGGAGTTCTCATTCCTTCTACTGGGCGCCATTTCTAAACAATGCAATACACTAGATCAGTTTATGAATCAAAATACATAATCCCATACTTATAAAACACTTAACATAAATTGAACTATTTATGGATATAATCCATAATCATAAAAATGTCTCCTTTGAGGATGTATATACTCATAAACCCTTCATAATGATTTGTAAAGAAAATGAGAGTTATCCTAAGCATATCCCCCGGGAGTGTCGTAACCAAGAGTGCAGCAAGGCCCGTTGTCGTGCACCAGTTCCCGTTCGAGTCTAGCTCAAAGCGGTGTTTTCGGGTTTTACCCCTAGGTACATCTGTGCCAGAGCCGCCTCTACCTGCTCGTATCCAGACAGGGATGTATTGCTCGGAAAACTCACAAAGTCTCTACAATACCAAAATTCTAGGAAGTTCTTCTATACTAATCCTCAAATTTCATCTTAGGTATATGTGCTCTAATCAGAGTTTATCTAAATCTAGCTTCCAAGGTTTGTACTAAACTTCCTCTGATACCAACTGTAACGCCCCGACCCCAGCTACCCAGAGTCGGTGCATTAATTACATAACATTGGCATGATCACAAGAAAGATCAAATCTCGAAAGACCGATTGGTTTAGTAGCCTTGGAAACACTAGATATATTCATAGGTTTTACATTACATTATAAAATGAAAAACTACTACAACAACATAATGTTTCCACAATCCACACTATTAACCCCCCATAAAATCCCTGCAGGTCATTCATAACTTACTTCTTCACATCCTGGGAAAAATAAAACATAGAAAAGGGGTGAGCTCAAATGCCCAGTAAGGATAACAATATAGCGGAAACTTTTATAAATAAGAATAAACATTTAAGGCAATGTATAACTAAAACAAAAGCCTTTTAAATATTAACTTTCAACATGGTATGGCATAAATAAAATGAAATAATGCCATTTACTTATTCACATTGATATTCTACTAATCGAATAATCACATGCAAAAATCAATAACCACTTTCATAATGTTGGAATGCATAATGCCAGACTATCATAACCACATAGCCAAGGCCTCGTGCCAAGACTACAAATAAGATTTTGTCAAGGCCTTGTGCCAAGACACTAGTTTGTCTCATGAGACCTACCGATGCATCGAGGAGCTATAGCGGGCTCCACCCGTCACTTATTAAGTCCAATGCATTCCCATATGAAAAGGTTTAAACATAAAATAAACATTCGTATTAAAACTAGCATACGAAATGTCAATACTTTCACAATAAACTATGAATGGTATAAAAATAGCACATCCACAGTCAAACATATCACAAAACCTTCAATACAATATAGAAGTTTTGTATCATAATAAATCAACTTCAAATAATCTTAAAATCCATCAAAGGATGTTGACATAGATGAAATCAAAATTCTTTTTAAAGAAGTATCTCCTTTTATTTTGAAATCATTTAAGATCCATATAAAATAAAACAATTTCTTTGAAAATATTCTTATAAGCTTGTATGGAAAGCTTCGACGATTTTATAACGGCGGAAAATAACCGCACCCGCCGTATAAGTTAAAAAAAACATTCTTACCTCAATTCTGTCGAAAAGGTTAAAAAGGACCTTGTTTTGAAAACGACGGAAAGATTCCTTTATAAACCTCTTATAAAAAGTCAAACAAGGGTATAAATGACTTTAACCCATATTCTTGTAAATAGTAAAAATGTTTTGAAATACATTTTGAAGAAACATGGATGTGGATGATAACGAGATCCCAGTAGATTATTACGTATAAACAACCTCGGATAAAGAAGAGATTGTGAAATAACCCTTACCTTGTACTTTTCCTTGGTTGGGGTAGGTTAACCTCCTGTATAATGGTGAAATAATTGTTTATTAAATTATACAAGAATCATATACATTAATATTATATCATATATGATCTTTTAACATTGATTTATTAATAATATCTTAGAATTATCATCGTTTCGGGTGTTAACTTACTCATTTTCTTTTATATGTTTTGTTACATAAGCCATGTTTGTTGTATCTTATTCATATCCAGAATGATATCAAGTCCTTAAACATCATTTTTAAATCATAAAATTATAATTATACTTGAATGGATACGATGGAGAATGAATCTCATCGCGTTCGTGGAGACGGTAGTCCGTACGTACGCACGAGCGACAATATCATTCTTTTGATATTAAAATAATATATAAATGAATGGTATATCATATATACAGAATCATTAACATGTTATATTTATTATTTACATGAGTTACACATCATTATTATACCCATCCAAATAATATTATATTGAATAACAATTACACCACGACGTGGAGACGGTAAGCCGTACGTACGCACGTATGGTGACATGTTATTCAAAGGGTGGATGGAATACTGAATATGGTTGTACCATACTTATAATAACATCACAGTATATGTGAGATACTGGAGTTATTATTTTATAATGGTAAGAACAAATGAAGAAGAAGTGGAAGAAGAAATGAACTTAGAAAAGGGTGGTGAAATCATTACCTCTTCTTCGGGTTCTTCCTTTTGATTTGATCAAAAGGGCTCCTTAGGTTGGCTTTCTGATCAAACTAAGGCCTCTAGGTTGTAGTGAGGGATGTTGGGAGAGTATTTGGGCAGAGTTTGGCCGAACCAAAAGGCTTTGAAGGTGTGAAGAAATGAGAAGGAGGAGTGCCCTTTTATAAGAGGGGTGAGGGGCACCTTTGGAAAAGTTAGAAATATTAATTTATAATAAATTCATATTCGTTTTACAAAGGCTCCAAAGTTGACTATTCAAAGGATGAGGTGTGGATAGGTCGAAAACAACTCATCCAATAGAATTTAGATAGGTTTGGGTACTTATATTAACCTTATCTTTAAGTATTAACTCTAAGTTAATTAGTTTCACTTTTACAATGTCTCTTTGTATTTTTATATAATATGATTAATAAACTTACTATATACATCCAAGAGCCCCCCAAGTGGTCCATTAATGAGGAACCTATCATAATATAAGTCTCTTGGCCGAACCTTAGATTTTTAGGAATTTAATATCAATTAATAATATAATATTTGTTTTAAGAACTCTTTTATGTCAATTTTGACACTATTCAATAGTTGATTTTTGTGAAACTTCTAACAGATTGATTACTTCGAACAAAGTCAATTAAATCAATCCTAATATATCATATTATCATAGAAAATTAGTTTAATTCATTAAAAGTTTCATATTATAATTATTTGGGTATTTATAAGATCAATTATTTTTATTTTTCACTATTTTAGTAATTACTGCATCATCATTGTGTCATAAATAAAATAAATTATATAATGTCTAAAAATTATAAATAAAATATCATTATGTAGGATATCTTTTTAGCTTTCTAAATAATATTTATAATCGAAAATCCAACATGTATAACCCTATGTAAAAATTGTTCTTCTAAAAGATGTAAGCTTATGCCATTTTTATTTTTATTTAAGCTTTATTAATATAATGTGTCATTATCACTTACAAGTGGATCCATGGGGTCCCAAAATAGACCCAAAGATTCCCATGGTCGACCATGTATCAACAAATAGGGTTAAGACACGTTTTAGGGTAATTTAGTATTATTATAATATTATTTTTTTAACCCTTATTTACCGGATTTACCCTTAACCATAGTAAATAAAATATTTACCGCAGTAATTATTCAAAATATCTAAAAATAAAAGTTACCTATTTACACAATTTGAACATCCTGATTCCAAATATGGAATCCATTTTTCTAAATTCAAAACACAGAAGTGGCAGAAATTAATTTAAAATTAATTCCCGCTGTCAAAACAAAAAAGCGTGTTTTTAAGAGATAATAACTATCAAAAGATTGACACTTGTTTATGTTCGGTTTAATTGTAAAATTTTGTCTAATGACCAACATTATATTAAATTGTAAAAATATATTCTAAATATACTTTAAAACCACTCAAATTCATAATTTATCACTATTAATTATTTTGATTAAAAAAGTTGTTTTTAATTAAAATTTAGTAATTTTCACTATTCATCAAAATATGAAAGTTATCCGAAATGTACCAAAATTTCACCTTAGCCTAAATTTGATATTCCGAAACCAAAAATGAAGTCCATTTTAAAATATAAAATATATATAATTTCAAAAATTAGGTATTACTATTCATAACGGCTAGTTTGATTGGTTGTGGTGTGTGTTAAAACTCAAGGTTGCGTACAACACACGCTACTGTATTATTCAAAGAAAGTGTACCGTGGAAGCTTGGGATGTTTCATTTTAAATTTTTGATGTCCCCATTTAGTCAAAAAGTTTAAAATATTGTATTTAAAAAGGGTTCACTATTAAATTTGATAATACTGAAAATGAATTTGTTCTTGCATTATATCTAAGAAACTCATAATATGGATTCTAAAATTATAAGGATTATATAAACATTAAAATTTATCTAATACTATTCATAACCTCTTTTGAACGGCTTGTTTGGTAAGTCATGGTGTGCTTGAACGTGGTGTTGCATGTAGTGAAAGTTATTGAATTATTTTGAAGAACTAACACACTATGAAATCTTGGGGTGTTACACTAGGTGCCACCTCTCTTCTGTGCCAGGCAGCGGGCCCGCACACCGGCTCCTGCAGCCCCTCCTCCCATCCAGGCTCCTCCCTGAGCAACTTTCCACGACCACCCAGCACCGAAGATAGCCTCTGCGCTTTTTGGCGCTGCAACCGAAGCCCGCACCAGCCCCTATGGAACTACTCCTGGCACACAACAATGCACCACCTTCTCCAGCCAGCCCACATGGTTGCCTCCACCCCCTTTATCCTCCCTCCGCACCTGTAGAATTGGTGCGGAACCCTGTCGTGGGTTCCTTCTCCCGCAGATCTGCTCACAAGTCTATGTGCATGTCTGATGTCGTGACATCCTAGTTTAGTCCAGTGCACCGGCCGACATCAAACCCTAGACGTCACCCAGTCCTCCTAGGGGTCAAGTCACCTGTACTATCCCAAAATAGACCCGGGCGAGTCTACCAACCTTATAACAGGCTCAATCGGACCTGACCATCCTAAAACGCCCTTTCCTGGGGTCATTATCAAATGGACTGGGCCTACGCGAGTTTGGCCTGACCCGCACATTCTCTTCCCAATGTTTTAAAGGCCCACGTTTTTTAATTTAATAAAAAATAATTAATTTAATTAATTTAATTTCAGTTGATAATTAAATAAATTAAACATTAATTTTCGTTATTAAAATTTTAATGCGGCGTGATTAATTTAATTGAGAGATTAATTACATTAATTAATTAATTTAATTTTTACATTTTAAAATTAAATTAATTAATCAGGACCGAACGATGTTAAAATTAAATTAAAAACAAGAGTGAAGTTTTTAATTTGATTAAATGCCCTCAGAAATTATTTAATGAAATTTTAATTTTATTTAGCATTTAGTTTAATATATGAGAGTTTAATGCATATATGCTGGTCATGAACCATCGACCTACCAATGCATGTCGGGTGTTGGTTTATTTATTTAATTATTTCATGTGGTTCTGTAATAATTATTTTTAATAAAAGGGGATCTGCATGTCGTCTCAGAATCGTAATATGTATAAGAGCATGCACGCCCATTCTCAGAGTTTTATATTTATACCCCAAGACCCCCTCGCCTGCGTTCGAGTATAATTTTGTAATGACAAGATGACCGGTGACACATTTCACACCATGTTATGGAAACACACCAGACTGGAGTTAGTTGCATGGATGAGCATATGTTTTTTTAGTTGCAAGCCATGCGAATAAAGGTACTTACCCCTTGGGTTTCAGTTGATCAGTTATTTACTCAACAGATCAGCCAATAGAATCGGCTCATGATCAGGGGTTGCTTTTATTTTTTCATGGTTTATTATTTTTGTTCAAGTGAAATTTATTCCGTGATCACAGAGTATAATAATAAAAAAGCATGCAAGATAAAATGAACATGTGACGCGATGAAATTTCTATTTTCTGCATGGTCAGTTGTGAGTGCTGTCAAATAGTACATTCTTATAAAACTAATAAAATGATTTAATTCGTCACATTAAAAATAATAAAAACCATCAATGATATATTAAGTATAAACAGCCTTACGTCATTCAAATTTGGACAAACCCAGTTGTTTGAGGTGTCGATCATGCCTTAGTTAAGGGTGCCTCTTACTACCAGGGAGTCCTTATAAGAATGATAGGTCGAAAAAACTAATGTTTTGTTAAGGATTAGCCTCAGCTAACTTGATATCATTTTAGAGGCAAGCATTGTGAAAATAAAATTTTGATTTTAAGAAGCTGGGACTTTACTTCATCGATCAAGGATCTACAAGTTAATGTGGTCGGCCAGCCAAAAGCCTACCTAGAACCCTCCATGTAGTGGCGTGGACATAGCTTATAGACTATGAGGGGTGGTTCTGGGATCCTTTCCACTAGAATACTCATGTGACAGAGTATTCCTATTCTAGCACAGAAGGTTCCTAGAATCCGATAAAATAGTGGGAGACATTAAATGATTTAAGTAATTAATCAAAATGTCTAAACCGAAAATCCAGATAAAAGACACTAATCTGCTAAAATTTATTTTTATTGAAAAGTGGAATGTTATATAACAAGATTAAAACTGCAATATTATAATGGAAACAGTAAATTTCCACACTGACACAAGTATCCATGAATAGTACAGGTGTGTGTACATAGTACTATGATTTAGGAAACTCATGGTGTCAGTTTCCCCAACATTTTTATACTAACTCATTAAGTGAGAGTGAAAATTTCATACTGGAGACTAATGTATAAAGCATATTTTAGCTATATTATTATGCTTTCATCAATTTCCAGTGTCTGTTGCGGTCGCTACACCAGGACAAAGATGATATAACATAAAGTACCATCTCCGAGTTGTTTTCAAGTAGAAATAGAAGAAATGATATGAATAAGGTGAAGTTTACGCCGACATGTGTAAATTTAATGATCGATCATGTTCATTCAATATCATTTTCACCTCATTACTCAAGTCTCGTTTTATGTTACAAAATGAACAAGTATTGAGTAAATGATTCATTTCCAATTTAGGTAAGGTTCGCCAAGTGAATAAGAATAAATGACAATTAAGTATTAATTCTTATGGAAGATAAATTGAAATAAAATGTGAAAAGGTAAAAGTCATTTAATACCAATGACATATTCACGACGTCCTTCAATTAATGAGTTATTAATAGAGGTTATTTTCGTTTCATATTATAAAATAATACTCTTGAAGTTTAAAAGCAATAACCCGATTTAAAAGAGTATGTTTTCGCTTCTATATCAGGCATATTCATCAATGTAATGTGTACCTTTTACTACTTGGTTATTAAATACAATATTTTGGTAACATATGTGTATTCTAATACGATAAACAAGTTAGTATAGAAACCCTAATAGAAGTCAGGTGTATTCTCCAAGTGGTTGTGAAAGGGTGATACCTAGGCCAGTGGTGAGAATTACACAACATCCTTAATTTCCAAGTGAAAGATTTGTGTTGTCCTATTGTTGAGTATAACCAAAAACATTAATATCATGTGTCTTTTGACACAAGGAGACATTATTTTAGTGTCTAGAATGGATGTTGTTTTTGGTAAACTCAATCACTAGTTTAGTATTACATGATTCATAGGCAATTAGTGATGAATATAAATGTAAGACTTATAAGTAGTTGTGATAGGATAATTCATTGTCATGTAATACTAAAAATGGACATCATGAATATACCAAGTATTGTATTTAGGCTCGGCACAACTAAATATAGGTAGTATTATCGATATCTTTAGTTTGGACGAAGGAGCCTTTATAAATAATGGTACGTCACCAAAATTTTGGAAATAGTTTAACACGTAAGGGATAACTTTTCCAAGTATAACCTATAGTTATATATTTTTCATAATAATTATTTAAGAAATTAAGGAATAATAAAGTGAAGTATTTTGATGTATAGGAGATATGAGTTGCTTTGGGTTTGAATACCAAATAATATCTCAACCAAGCATTCATCAATTGTGATAAAGTAGCATGGAGTAATTCTTAACCGCACATTACTTTATCGACATCGCTGCATTGATGTTAATGAGGAGGATTGATGTTAAAGTCATAAATATCAACATTGATCAAAAAATATGTAGTGTGGAGTATTTCCAAAATGCACATTTTATATATCAAAGTATTGATGTAAGTAATATCAATGTTGGAACTGGCAGAAAATTTCTTTATATTTCATGAAATGATTTTATATAACAACGATATCCCACAACCATATGCCAACTATAATGTCAAATGGATATCATACGAGTCATTGTATATTGTAAACCCATTATTTCATAAGATCATTTGTTTTGATGAAAAGATCTTGTTCGGATATAAACAAACTTGCATCAAGACAAACACATTGTTCATTTAGTTTAATAATCCTAACAGTTGTTTAGGATGTTACAAGATAGAAGAATAGGTAGTCAAGAAATTGACTACACTTCTATATAAGGGTTTGTATCTCTATTAGAGATAGTGGGAGCTATATTGACTTGTGTTTATCAATGCTCAAGATGCACAATATAGTTGGCATAGGAACTAGTTCCAAATACGCATGTGGAACAAAGTATGTTCCAGAGACACATACTGCATTGGAAGGATAAAACCATGGTGATGTTATTTTTATATTCATCGCGGTCAGTGATCAATTATTCCATGTGAATAATATTTCCTAAAATTAAGGATTATATGAAAATTTGCTAAAATTGATAATACCAACTAAAATTCAATTAATGGATTCTATATATCAAAGTGAAAAGGGGATATTATTTTGAATATTACGGTGGGTATTCAAGTGAGTTGATACATGGATGGTACAAGTGAAGTACCAATAAATCTTGATTGGTTTGAACAAGTTTTCATTCATAAATCTGTTAGAATATTTCTTATCAGATATAATATCTATCATCAATTTATTTAGCATTGGATGTCATGACCACCAATTGTGGATGGTGTCTATGAGACACAACCAGAAAGGGTTGGTCACATCACAAAATTCTAATAAAGGTTACAAGTTACTAAAATCCAGTTTAGGATTACAGTAAGCAACATGATCATAGTATATACATTTTCAAAAAATGGTTTCCATGTGTATACTAGAGGCTAGTCGGAGCACCAATGTTTTCCAAGAAAAAATATGTTCAACATAATATGTAAAATAGATATTGGTCTCCCAGTTAGTTAATACCAAAATGAAATTTACTCTCGAATGATTGACTTAAAGATGAAACCTACGTTCTAGGGAAGAAATTCTACTAAGTTATATCTAGAGGTTGCTTCTTCCTAGTCCATCATACATATAGTGAAATTGTATCGAAAAATACATGTTGGAACAACTCAATAGATGAATTGTTGCCTATGTCACAAGGCATAATCTCTCCATGTTGACATGTCCATGACAAGGAAGAGATGAATGTGGTGAGTAGAAATAAATACGTTGTAGCGATGGATCAATCATGCATTCCAAGATATGTACAATAACTAATATTTCCAAGGAATATTTGGTAGATATAAGTTATATCCCGGAGCAATACAAGGGGTGAAGTCAGAACTATCTAATTGTACTTTGGAAAGTACAAAAGATATGTACATGGTATGTGAAGAGTAAAGGATACTATTTTTCAGGGGTACGAACTAATCTTCCATAGAACAATATGATCAAGTATTGCAGTTAGGCTATAGCCGATGAGTGAGGCAAGCTCATATTAGCAAGCGGTGGCCATACCTACAAGACCGAGTACATTGCAGCTTCTAAGTTATCTAAGAAGTAGTTAAATGAAATGATTTGTTGTAGTTCTTGGAATCACACACGGTGAGAAAAGTATTATCATAATGTAGATTATGATATTCACACTATCCAAGATGTCATGTTATGAAAGTGGAAAAAAAGAGAGATATACTCAGGATACCATCACTTGAGTAGTTTTACTCAAAGAGAAGAGGTCTCTATAGCAGAATAGCCATGCAGAGGAACCATGGCAGACCCAGTATCTAAAGTCATTACTCAGCAGGAACATGATGCTCATCATGTGAGTGGATAACAAGTTTGGTTAGCAAGTTGGATATATTGCAAGTTGGTGTGTTGAAATAGTGGGTGCCCTTACCCAACTATTCAATGCTTTATATTACCATATCGTGTGTACAATAACTAGACATGATGTCTTCTTACCATTATAGTGTAAAATTTTCTGCATCAAAAATTGAAATGGTAATGTCCAAAGATTAATTTTCGTATTGAAAGGTTATAGCAGATCCTATGATATAATGAGAACCTCAAGATACTATGACATTAATCTTAAATATATGTTCTATAGTCTAGATACATCATACTGTTTGGACATAGGAGATTTATGACAATCTGGTACTAGGGACTCATAAGCATTGAGACATCTTCTCATGAAGTTCTCACTTGTTGATCTCTAGAAGTGGGATCATGAGGACTGACCCGCCAATAGGAACTCCACTTGTTTCAAGTGTCATTAGATGTTCTTATCTACGACTTTGTGTTACGGTCTCCTGAATTGAGATCATTTACAATGTATGTCTTTTGATTGTGTACTTTGATGTAAGACGAAAACCATGGAAATGAAGTCGTGGCAAGTTAATTCATGTTGGGTGCATCATTGGTGGCATGACATTGGATGAATGGTCAAGAAAGGATTTGTCACTTCTGGGTTATGGAATAATATATCTTAGGCCATGTTGATATGGATGGCAGTAACATTATAAGACCATGGCCCTGGCAGTCAAGGGTAAATCAATCCAATTAAATCGACAAACTATAATGTAATAAAAGGGCGATGACACATGATTGCGTCCTGCTTTATGAGATATTATAGACAAAGAGATTATATCACAGGGTGAGTGTTCGTATGTTGGTTGTTACTGCTATGACAAACCATAACTCTTCCAAGGCCATGACGGGTGTCTAGAACCCGCTCTTGGTCTGTGAATACTATTCACAGCTGTCGAAATAAGGTCCTAGAGGGTCACATAAAATAGGTTATTCAAGAATAATCCCTATTCAGTTGAATAGGATTTTTTGACATGGCGGGCCCTGCCACATGTGTCCAGGATTTTTCCAAAGTTAAATGATCACCAATGAAATAAATAAATTAATATTATTTAAGTTTAGAATATTTATTATTGAATTATTTACTAAATTTATTTATGTTTTTTATGTAAATTCATGAAAAATATTAACTAGTGAATATTTAATTATTAAAGATACAATAAATATTTATGGGAGCGATGGGTCAAGTTAATGACTCCATTATTATCACATAATATATTACAAGTAAATGATAATATTATTTATGACTCAGTTTAGTAGTTATAAATGTTGTTGATAGTGCGTTAAGTATTCGGGGGTCAGGTTGGAAATTCTGGGTAATTAATTAACAACTATTAATATTTGAGTAGAGGATATTTCTATTTACTAATCATGGAGATTCTCTCTCCTCTCCTCCCTCCCACACTCTAGAGAGAGATGCTCTGGATCCAAGGAGCTCAGATGGAGCTCTCTCTTGGGCAACGCTAGCAAAGCGATGCAGTGATTGTTGGAATGTTGGAAATATCTTTGGTATTCCATGCTAGCACCCGGACTACGACGGACGGTGCTCCCGTGAATTCCATGAACTGCGTGTGGATGATCTAGAGGAATTCATCTTCAGATTCTTCGAGCAACGATCGCCAACACCGAGAAAATGTCGTGTGCGAATTCAGATCTAAACCATGTATTTTAATGTTTATATTTGTTCTTAAAACCCTTCACGCGTGGTCGTCGGCTTTGACCAAGATGCTCATCATCTAGGTCAGAAATTTCATGTCGAACGATGGTGGAAATGTTTTAAAACCCGCCTGTTTGGGGCTTCCAATGCACGCCTGGTACCAAAAAGTGGTACCAGAGAGATACTTGTCGATTTTAAGCCAAGAAAAATTAAATATTCATTAATTCATGAAAAGGGAATTGATACGGTCGTAGTGCTACAAACCATGTGTTAATCTGACTTCGGATGGCCATTCTACGGTCATCTGAAGTTTTAATTCGGATTTAACATTGTTAAATACATATGATGTTTTTGATCTATGAACCACAATTTCACCAGCTGAGTTTTTATAATAATTTTAATTATAATAATTTCATTGTAATAATAATAGTTATATTATAATAATAATTTTATTATTATAATAATTTTACCATAATAATATTTTAATTTTATAATTTTATAATTTTTTTCTAAACCTATATAGAGTTAAAAAAATTTGAAATAAATAAAAGGAGAAGACTCAAATTCGTGGGTCAAGTCATAAATTTCAATAAAAGGGGAGGAAGACCTTATTTTAGGTCTTGTTAAATTTAATAAAGGGGTGTTGGGGTGGACTTGCAAAAGAATGTTTAAATGAATTTTGTTTTAAAAAATATGGAAGGGGGTCCACCTCTCCCTAGTGCACTATAGCTCATTGCCATGCCATCTCCTCCTTCGTCGCACCGTAGTAGTGCACTCCCAGAGGAGGTGTCCCACCTATACCCTTCCTTGGCAGGGTCCTCTTCCATGAGCGGAGTTGCTGCCTCCTCCCTATAGTCTTTCCCGCAGCGCCTACTTCTTCTGGGTCGCCTCACCCGAAGACATGTGAGTGTGTCCTTCTTTATGAGATATTACAGTCAAATAGATTATATTACACATTGCGTGTTCATAGGTTGGTTTTTTTCTACTATGACAATCCTTATTTCTTCAAGGGCTATGATGTTTTTCAATATCCCGCTCTTGGCCAGTGATTACAATTCACAGCTATCGAAATAATGTCTTAGAGGGTCACACACAATAGCATATTCAAGAATCGGCCCTATTCAGTTGAATAGGAGTTTTGGACATGGTGGTCCCCACCATAGGGGTCCGGGATTTTACCAAAGTTAAATGATCACCAATGCAATAAATAAATTCATATTATTCAAGTATAGAATAATGAGTATTGAATTTATTTATTAAATTTATTTACGTTTTTTTATGTAAATGCAAGAAAAATATTAATTAATGAATATTTAATTATTCAAGGATCAATTAATATTTATCAGAGTGACGATTTTAGTTAATGACTCAATTATTATCACGTAATATATTACAAGTAAATGATAATATTATTTATGACTCAGTTTAGTAGTCATAAATGTTGTTGATAGTATGTTAAGTATTCAGGGGCCGGGTTGGAAATCTCGAGTAAATAATTAAACACTATAAATATTATAGGAGAGGATATTTCTAATTACTATTCATGGATATTTTCTCTCCTCTACTCTCTCCCACACTCTTGATAGAGATGCTCTTGATACATGGAGCTCAGATGGAGCTCTCTCTCGTTAATCGCATGCAAAGCGATGCAGTGATCTTTAGAAAGACGAAGGTATCATTGGTATTCTGTGATTTCTCGCGGACTATGATTAACATGGATCCGTAGATTCCTTGATGTGTGTGTGTATGATCTAGAGGAATTCAGTTTCGGATTATTCGAGCAGCGATCACCAACGACAAGAAGACATCATACGCGGCTTCAGAAATAATCTAGGTATTTTATAGTTTATGTTTATGCTTAAAACACTTCAGGTGTGGTCCTTGTCTTTGACCTGGATGCTCTTCACCAACGTCGGAAAGTTCAAGTCAAACGACGGTGGAATTTTTTTAAAATCCACCAGTTTGGGGCTTCCGATCCACACCCAGTTCCAACACTCTAGTCACCCATTATTTAGAATAAATCTCACAAACTAAGATGAGAACTCACCCATTTACGGATGGAAAAGACATACATGGCCTACATGGATGTACCATTCTCCATGATGAACATAGATGTCACCTTAAGGAGTTGTCAACATCAACCTATTATGGTAACCGTCTATGTGATAGTGTTATGAATCAATCTATTGCATTCCACGTATAATGTTAAACACTAAAATATAGAGAATAATAAAAACGAAAAGGATATGATACCAACCCATTAGGATGGAACACTCCCTATAATGTAAAATACCATTTGACTGCATCACAAACGACATATTTATTGTGATAAACCCATACTATAATTCCACTGCCAGGACAAAACCATTATGTACCTTTTAGATATAAAATAATAAAAATAACCTATATAAAATAAAAAACACATTGCGTTGAATCAATTTGGATCATACCACAAATAGTCAAAAACCAAACCTCACTTCCAGAAATAGAAGGAATAACATCATGTAGTTGACATGTCCCACTACCCTAAGCTCCAATATGAGTCTAGTAAACTAGAATACACTTCTAACATGATCACATATTTATTGATGTATATCATCATCCACTATTAATGGTATGTTTGGTTGAAGACTAAATACCATATTGATACTTGGTAGAAGATCACTCATCAATACACTATATTATCCTAGGTCTTTCATCACTAGTATTTATTCTTACAGTCTTGAAAAACCATTGTATGTGAGACATCCTACCACATTCTAATCACTCCATAGGTAGTCATGGAAACCAACATATCATGTGTTATAACTATCCATAATGATTTTATATGAGCAGATTGTTTCCTTGAGAGGCAGATCATATCCTTTAGTTGTTAGTATGGGGACCAACATGGAAAAATTTATCATAAATATCATTCCTTATAATTTAGTTCAATCCACTAGATCACCCAACGAAATCAATCTGCCCACCACCAGAGGAAAATTTCAATTCCATCCCCAGAAAAAAGATCTTGATTTACTACCTCAGAAATATTTTTAAATAGTAAAATAATAACATGTGACTTTATCTCCAATTATTTACATCGTATTTTTTTCAGTAGCTACTTTATTTAGAACAAAGATAATAAAAAAAATTATACAATTAGAATAAGTAGAAAAAATAATACATCACCATCATATTCTCTTATTTTAAACTCATAAAATCCAAATCCCATTATTCTCTCAGGGTCTCTATATAAAATTGTTCCATAATCTTTTCATTGATGTACATTCAAACTATTACATCTTGTTTCTCATCCTATACCTTAATATCTCATGATTGTTTCAGTAGTACACATAACATATAAGCCCCAATCAAAACCCTTATAGTGATAGAAGTATCCATTTGGTCAAGGATCATCTGTATAGAATCAATAAATAAATCATTTTCCTCCTGACTATCTCTCTAGAAAATATCAGATGATGTTTCAACTATAACTCTCTAGTCAAATCAATCTTACTCAGCACAACCCAGACTACACCTCTTTCAAAAAACTATATTATTTAGTTGAAATTTTCATGAAACTAGTATTCCTCTCTGTCAATTAGAATCAACTGGGGCTCTGGTTCCACTACCATAGGTGCATTATCAACAACATCCTCCTATTAATATACTAGAAAATATCATTGCATATATAAACATCTAAATTACCAAAAACACATTCAGTGAACATGTCACAAAATTTACACAATTAAACCACATAGGGGTCACAACTAGACAAGAAACATATTCCCTATATACACTATCCCATAACATATAATTGTATTAATGTCACTACAATCAACCATCAACAACCAAGGACACTGTCTAACAAAAATAAAAAACTATATTTTGTATCGCAATAATCTCATTTGAACACATTTTAAAAAATAAAATTAATATCATTCAAATTTAATATAGGGTTATATTATTTATTTGGAAATATTTAATTAAAAAACAAAAGTCAAAGAAAATCATTTTATTTCCCATAATATAAGTTTTCAATAACATAGGTACAAACCACAAAATTATTTTTCATGTGTTCCTAATATGATTCATCTCACAAAAATACATGAGTGGTAAAATGATTCATGAATAATAAAATATAATGACATAACACTCCATGTGGAAAATCTAATTAGTTAATTACATCACAAAACAAGTGTATCAACTAATGCGAATCAAATTCCAATTATATTAAGAAAACATCAAGATTAGAAATACCAACATGGGTGTTACCCCTGACATATGTTATGTACTCACATGAATGAGCTCATTACAAAGGCATGAAATATCCAAGTCTCATATAATTATTTCTTTAATATTAGGTAAAAATAAAATAACATGACACTTTGACAACAAATTATAATATCTTGAACTAGATCACTTATTATAATAGAAAAACTAGGTTGTGATGTGACCCCATGCATGACTACACATATTCTAGAGGCTTCCAACTAGTTGTGACTATCAATTGAAAAATGAGGAGAGATTATAAATCCTTAATAGATTAAAAAAATTAGAAAGGATAGTAAAATTAAAAACATGTAATTTCCATACACCACATAACCAATTCCTAAAACTGGTTATGTTCCCACAAACAAATATAGTGACCATGTCTAGTCATAATAATGTTATGTATCTATAGGAAAACCAAAAGTAATAAAAAACGGATTAACTGAAAAATGGATCACACCATAATGTATGGTCCCCAAATTTTTGTCCCATCCCATAATTCATAAATAATCCATCCATTGATTGGAATTAACAATTATCCAAACCTACAACCATGACATTTTCTTGGGTGATAAGGATGAATTGGACAGGGTGTGAGTACAACTCAACATTCCATTACAAAAGACGTATAATTTATTATAAAATCTAAAATACAATGTATGAAAAATATATATATAATAAAAATCGTGGTATTAAATGAAAACAAGTTTTTAAAATAAATGTTTTTAACTAAACATCTTGCTCCGTTTTGTTCCGCTATGACACCCAAACTAACCAAACCTACTATGAAAAACACTGCATTTATGAACTATATACCATATGAGTTGACAAAATTATCTCATGAAGAGGAATTTATTAATCAATTCAATTCAAGGTACCAGGGAGAATCATACCATATACATACACTGTGTCAAATATTATAATTCTTGAAGCATCATGTTGGCCCTATTACTAGGGAGATGAACACCCCAATCCAAATATTCAAAACAATGTGGTGGAGCCTCAGGTCCATCTATCCTAAATCCATTATACGGATTTCCATATCTATCATCCTTACACATGGGTGTGGAGTGTCAAATATGAAATTTTATTGAACACCATCAATAACTAATTCCCATGGACGACATGACATGATATTTTAACACATTTAAATTTCAAGGGTGCACCCATTTCAACATTGTTTATTTGGAATGGTCTATTATACCCATCACCTTTACACCCTTTAAATAGTTTAACACTATTTTTTCATGTAACCAGAAAACCAAGTTATCTTTATATACATTTAAAAACATCATCATGAACGTTTAACCATCCAACACTATATATATATATCAAATAATAATTGATTTAATTCCAAAAATAATCCAAAAAGACACATATTCAATGTTAACAATACATATATCATTTCGAACTACATAAAAAACATAAACCCTCAATTTCATCATTTACAACCAATTTATACAATTTCTATTGTATGGAAAAACCCCATTAGTGGTAGTAGGTCTAGTATCATAGTTAAAAATGTTCCTGATAGGTTACATGAAGTTTCCAACACATCATTTAGAAACCTAATATTTTAATCTTTAATAATGTTAAAAATCACAAATCATTGGATCAATAGAACATTCCTAATAGACATGCACAACATAAAGGTAAATGGAAATATCTTATATATAATCAACCATTATTTTTTTGAAAAAAAACATCCAACAACATCCTTTTATTCAACTTAAATTTTTTTAAACCACAATAGGGAAGAATCACATAGAAGAATGGATTATTATATTCTAATGAAGAGGGGTATCTAAGCTCTGATTCTACTATAAAATAAAATAAAATGGACACATACACATAAATGGGGCTTAAATTCACGTGTAACTCCACTCCAAAATCACATTAATTGTAGAATACACCCCTTTGGGAAAGGATGGAGAGTGTGGATCCCACCCAAGGCTTTCAGGAATAAAATAAGGGAGAAATGTGAGTAAAAATATCTAATGGCTTGGATGTAAATGTTGTAAATTATCCAACTCTAATGAAACTCTTTATTTTTACACATGATATTCATAACTATGAATCAGTCATGTGAGCACCATATTCAGAATAAGACTCATTTCAAAATATTTTTTTTCTACCCACATGGTTTCAATAATATTTCAGAAGCCATATAATTAGATCTGGACCGATCCATATGGATTGTAGGCTAGATCGAATGTTTTTTAATATTATTTCACAATTTTTTACAATTTTTTAATATTATTTTTTAATTTTTTTTAATGCCCCTACATGAATTATTTAATCTAGTAGTCGAACCTATTCATTAGATGACCTCATCCATACATCCCCATATACTAGAGGCTTCCGATTAAATGTTATGGTATAATAGGAAATGTGATGAGTCAATACAATTTTTATCAGAGTAATGAAAAAAATAGAAATAAAAAAATATAATCATGTAATAACCACATATCACATAACCAATTGTGAAAACATTGAATGTTCTGACAAGAAAATATTTTATTCATTCCATGTCTTAACAGATTCATGTCTCAAAAGAAATCATGAATGTATAAAACAAAATAAGAACCCAAAAACATTTCATGATGTCATTATCTACCAATAAATCCAATAACTATATCATATATAATAAATCAACCATCCATAAATATTACTTTTCCCTTATCCAAACTTACAACCCAGAAGACTTCTTGTGTTCCAAAATCTTCCTTATTAGCATATGAGTATGACTGAATAGGCTAAAAAACATGTCAAAAGAAACATATAGTATAAATAGCAGTGTTTATAGATTTAAAAAGAATAAAATCCATATAAATAAATGAAAATAGGATTTATAAAATAAATATGGTTAATTAACTTCTTTCTCACCCAGAATGCACTATAACAGATGAGCCAAACAAACCTTCATTAGCACATAAAAATTAAAAAATATATAAAATAGGGGTAAACACTTTAATTCATAATGGGGAAATCAATAGTTAATTCTATTCAATGATCCTAATATCATCAAACTAAGAAATTACAACATTCGAAACTTGTTATTGCTCAGAGCATCATTTATTCACTCAAAATAGGGATACAGAGCACCTCGATTCAAATTTCAAAACAAATAGGTTGTGAGTCATTTAAAATCATCCCAAATAACATATATAGTGTTTCATGTAACCCATCCATACCCCTATGTATGGATCACCATGTCTAGATTCTTAAAAAATTTCTTTAGTAACCAATTCAAAATTTCCAACATTCTTGACCTCTTAACACACTAAAATAATAAGGGTGTTCCTTTTTTAACATTAATAATTCACCATGGCCTATTATATAGAACATCTTCATCACAATTTCACAATTTTAATATATCTCAATTTATTTGTATAACATAATAATAAAAAATTATTTCAATTATTTTAACAATATAAACATGCCCAATTTATCATTCACCATTTCATCACTTTAAAAATTCCAAAATGATTTAATTCCCAAATTAATAAAAACAACTCTATATTCCATTATAGAAATATATGAAAAAACTTTAACTAGATAGAACTCATAAATCCTCTATTTCAACATTTAAAACCCATTTATACTTCTTCCAATGTATTGTCACACCCCATTGTGGTATTAATTATTATCATATAGTTTTACAAAAACAATATAAGGAAAATGAAGGGTCCAACCTATTATTCGGAAACCTACTATATTATTTGTAAACAAGGAAACTAACTCATATAAAATTATTACAATATAATATACAACAAACACGTGGAGAAAATGTTATCTATTGAAAATATATGGAAAACCACATTCCAAAGGTTTGTAGAAAACAAAATGATCCAAAATTATCATTTTTTAGCTGAAATAGTTATAACCACAAAATAAAAGAAAACACTACAGAAGTTATTATTTTAATTTGAATAAATGGAGAAATAAAACCATAAATAATTTGAAAAATATATGTAATATAACAAATATACTTTCCCATGTATTTGAATCAAAAATAAAAAACAAATCACATATCATTGAATAAAAGTATATCCACCTGTGGGAGATGAGGGAGAGTTTGATTAACAGAATATGATTCTAAAAGTAAAATGAGGTAGAAATTTGATTGGGAGCATAAAAGGATCATGATGGAAATTAATAAATATTATACTCCTGATGAGGCACAAATTTCGGTAGAATGGTTTTCCAAATCATGGTTCGACGATGAAAGATCTACTTTCGGAATAAATCTCCAGTTGCATGGTTTTAATGGACACTCACATTGGTTGTAATGTCATTTTGAAGTTTTTAAAATGGATCTGGACACAACTCACATGATTTATAGGCCACATCACATGGGTTCTAAAATATTTCTTCTATATAAAACTTGTTTCATGATCAACACTAACCCTTCTTCATTTATGTATATTTGGTTTTTATCAAAATTTCATATCCTTAAACACTGTGATTATCCCAAGGGCTTCTATACTCATATTAACCATTCTATAAAAAATTTCAAAATGAGTTAAACTAACATTAGAATAAAATTGAACCAAAAAATGGTGGGGATATTATAATGGTTGTGTTTTTCAATTTTCCACAAGTTTTTATCCCATTTACCAATAATTAATTAACAATATGAATTTTTCCTGGATTAAGAACTAACATAAACTACGAATAGATTATAATATCTATACAAGGATGAAAATATATTCATCTTATATCTATTTATTTATTGAATAAAAACATATTTAGTACATTATATGATAACTAATATTGGTTAATTATTATTATAATGATTATTAGAATATTATTTCTATAATAAAACTCCAATATCTACATAATTTTACCCAAAAAAAACAAAATTTCAATGATCCGCAATTAATTCCAGACAAATAATAGGCACTATAAAATTTAAAAAATAAATGGTCACAAAATTTCACAAGTCATCGTTACATTAATCCCAAAACAAAACAATTTAGCTCTTGATGTCGCATATAAAACATGTGGATACCTTTATCGTATATTCATGTCAATCATGTAATTATTCATATTTAGTAAAAAATAATAGTTAAAATATTTTTCCTTCCAAAATTAACTCTATCCTTATTCACTAACTAAAAAAACATATATATTAATATATTCTATAAAATAAAAAATACAACTAACATCATAAAATATTTCACAAAAAACCTTTTAATCAAATTACTAATCAATTTTATAGTCCCCAATACTATACAATTTACATTCTATAATGACCCTGACCCTAGTAGCATGTAGCTGGTGTCTACATTTTTTCATTGGCATTGATAAAAACGGTCAAATCCCAATGGGCTGATAAATTTTTATGTTTTTTAAAACACGATACATACATGATAACCATGTTAGATTGAGAATAGAAATTAAAACATAATACATATCAAAAAAAAATATTCCCAACATTCTTGAAAACACATTCAAATTATTCATCTTCATAACATGAGGAAATGAAACAAAATAAATGATAGTTATGTTTCTAACTACTGGTTAAGTACAGTAAATGATTTCAGGAATCAATAAGTATAATAAAAATGGATAAAGAAATAATTTAACTAAAATTCCATTTAAATAACATGAATATTATTTAAAGATATGGAAGAATAAATATGACAATGTGAATAACTGAAAACACAGCCTATTTATTCAATAATAAGAGAATGAAATAAATCCATGGATAAAATCATTAAGAAAATAACATGGAAAATAATAATAATTTTATTCTAAATGAATGAAATGATTAATTATTATATATCATGTCTTTGGAACAAGATTCCTCTACTATCATTAATTTTTATAAGGTATTTTAAAATATATGTGGAAACCCATTTAATTTTTCCAACTGGTTTGACTCATGAGACTTGTCGATGCATCAAGGGGATATATAATGTTAGTCCCCAAACATCTCTATAGGTCAAAACCCTACCTTATACATCTAAAAATTAATTTAATTGATGAATCAATATGTCTTATCATTAAATATCTGTACTGAGTAATGAATTATTATCTATAAATATTTCCTCAGTTAATTAAGTATCATTCAAAGTAAACACCATATATAAAAATGGCGCACCATTTTGGAAATAATTATATAAATCATGAGAGAATATATTTATATTAAAAATAAATTTAAGGTCTAATGAATTTTTTTTAAATTATAGTGACTAATTCAAGTGAAATTTTATAATCATATAATAAGGTGAGATTATTAAATAATATTTTCCACTTGGTAATTTTAAGGTAAATCCCCATAGATGATATAGTTCATGTTGGAACATAAAATACCATGAGGAATGAATTAATAATTATATTACATGAGAAATTGATATTATATAGACCATATAAATGTTAATTGGTTCACAATAACAAATAATCATCAAAGGAATGTAAATTGAGATTAAATCCCTTGCCTCATGCTTGCTTTTTTTTTTAAAAATTAACTTATCCAATAGTGGTTTTAGACATGTTAATATCTAATAAATGATGTATATTAATATTTATAATATCATATAAGATTATTTTATAATATATTATCACTCGTTCATTAATAATCATTCATTATTTTCATTGTTTTAAAACATAATTTCTCCAATTTCTCAGTTATGATTTTTCATGAATGATCATGTTCATGTTCAAGTGAATAGTATATAGTTCCATCACCTATAAAATAATAATCGAAAAATAATTATCAAATTTATACTTCTATTATTATATTAATACTGGTCATGAATTGTGGTCTTGAATTATTAAGTATGTTACAATCATTGAGGTGGTAGACCGTATGTACGCATGAGTAACATTCATATTTTCAAAAATCCTTATGGAATGGTAATAAATAATATTCAAAAATGTTACATTTACCATTATATTATAAATAATATGTTATTTATTAATGTATTTATATATATCATTGATGTCTTGTGGTGATAAAAAGAGAGTCGCTTCCCATCGTGAAGGCTGTAGTACACATGTACACGACCGATGTTATCATCATAAAGTGTAAAATGAATAAAATGTTACATTATATTTTTAAATTGATAAATATGTAAATAATTAATACATTCCATGTAAATGATTAATGATAAACTAATCACATTGCTTAACCAAACGTTAGTCCACCGTACATATGAGAGATGTTATTGTAGCCCATATAAAATGGAATGTAGAAAGTAATATATGATATAATGACTATACTAGTATAATTATATTATAAATATAAAACCTATATTTTATATCAATCATCATAATCATCATTGATTGTTGGTAATGGTAGAAAAAATAACATCATTTCATGAGGTGGTAGTTCTTCATAGACACTAACAGTGATTTATAACAAGTTTCATGGATGTGGACATGGTAATAGTTCATGGCGTTATTTTAACAAATTAAAATTATATTTAGGATACTTAGTTTATTATATAACCATGTTCTAATAAAAATATATGGATTGTGGAAATATTTAAAATGAAAATTCTTGTTGAAGAACGTTGCCTCTTCTTCTGGAATCCTCCTTTGGGTTGCACTAACACCTTCCTATGCTGGAATTATTCCAAAGATAAGTCATATAGTAAAATTGGAGGTAATTTGAAAATTTATTTTAGAATTTATTGGAAAAATCAACAAAGTTTTACGTTGTGAACCGAAGAAGTTATTGGGTATACTTTTTTATGTCATATGATTGGGACAATTGTAATTTTTGGAGAATATTCCATCATACATACGTTTTTATCATTCCACAAGATTAAAAAATGAGAAATTTTAGAAACCCCAAGATATAAGGTCGAAATATTTCCTTATAATTGGGGATGGATAATTTTGTATATATTTTTTAACACTAATCCTATATGTTTAAAACTCATGTAAATCAATTTTTTCCCTGACCTAGAAAAATAATTTTTACTATTTTCAAAATTCATTTTATCAATAAAAATGAAGATATTATTAGAAAATAAAAATAATTATGATACCAAATAAGTAATCTTTTTGTATGTTTTATTTTCTGAGTTGGAAAAATTGAAATTAAAATTAATCACATAAACATGATGAGAAATCCTGTTTTTAAAGATAAAATGATCATAAGTTTATTAAGTCGTTATATCAAAATTCTACATTAAAATGATTACAATGAACTATGTTTTATTAGTTTATATTAAATTAATCTTATTTAACTTTAAACCATATTGAAAAAATAATTTATCAGTTTAAATTATTTGAATAAAATTTTATTTTTCAATTAAAATTATGTATTGTCACTATTCATCAAAAAAATGATACATTTCAGAAAAACCCAAAAAATATAGCATAAGATATTTTTGATATGATTATTTCAAACAATAAGTTAATTTTATCAAAAAAATTTAAATGTTTTTTGAAATATATCTACACTATGTGGGAAAAGTGGGATTGAGTTATATTTTGTTTAAACAATATGATTCATGTATTGAAATCAATTAAATTTAGTTGAATGGAACAACATTATAACATCATACAGTGATAAATTATTCCCTAACAAAAAAAATCATCATAAAACATTCAGGTATACAACCACCAAAACTGTCTAGGGTAGTTATTCTTCATAACATTGTCTAGTTCCCTTGTTTATTCTTCTATTTTGTGATTTCACTGATGTACCATTACTAGACACACCATATGCTTACCAAAAAATTGATATCTAAAAACAATAAAATGAATATTTTTATAAGGGGTATAGGACTAGGGTACTGAATTTGGGAATTTATATTGTTAGGAAAAGTATTAAAAAAGAATCTTGATATTGTGTAGAAGAGATTATAGGGGTTGGACTTTAATAGGTTGGTTCAGTAGAACTGTTTTAATTGTTTGAAAATATTTTTTCCTACCCATGGTTTTATCATGTGAAAATCATAAATATGGGTCCTTATCAAACCATTAAGATATTTCAACAATATAATTCCATTCAATTTATAATTTAAAAATAGGTAGTTATTTTTTAACCCTTATCCTTTTAGGTTCACATGAGTAAATATATTTTTACATTTACCATGGTAATAAATTTTAATGTTTTCTCAATTTTTTTTATATTATTAAAAATTAAAACTTATGATGATTAAAAATATGGAATATTTTTTTTCAAAATAAATACATAGAATAGGAAAACTACAATTTTAAATTATCCCCACAGATGAGATGAAAAAGAATATTTTTAATTAGAAACTATTCAATATATTACAATTGTTTTAGATTTAAATTCAATATGAAAATAATTAAAACATCCTAAATTAGATTTATTAGTGAATAATTTACCTAATTTTACTTTAAAACTAATTAATATTATAATTTAACATTTTAAATTATTTATGCTAAAATGAAATTTTAAAATAAAATTTAATATTATTGACTAATCATTAAAAAGTCAAACATTTCAAAAAAATCCCTGATTTTGACATTATGATAATTTTGATATACTAATTTTAAAAATGATGTTTATTTTATCATATATGTTTTTTAAAAATAATTCCAAATTATGTGCGCAATGTGTGACTAAATCATGTTTTGTTTAAACCCAATGTTGAATGTATCAGAAGCTATTAAATTTATTCTAAGGGAAATATATTTTAATGTATTGATGTGCTAAAAATTTTCAATATAAATAATATCATTATCCTATATAATCATAATGATATAAATATCATACATATTTTAAGCCTTATTAATACCTCAGTCACATGGCCACAATAATCATCACCTTTCCAAAAAATTACTTTTATATTCTATCAACACTATTCAAAAAACAATTGAAAAATCATAATGAAAACCTACTGTAGAATAATCATGATAATTTTTATGATTATTATAACCATAATATCATTGATAAAAAACATACAAACTATAATTCAATAATACCATTATATAAACACATCAATCACTCATTTTAATTATTTGCATAACTTAGTCCCTTTTATTGTCTAGGAGTTAGCCCTTAGATTAGTTAATTGGATACAATAATGCCCATGTTTCCCACACAGAAGACACTGAAGTATAAATATTACAATTTTATGTACTTTATTCCACAATATTTTTATCTTCATTTTCATAAAAATTAGTTATTAAATATCCTTCTAGTCTACACTATGAACATATTCCTATTTTCTTGAGGCATTTTTATTGTTTCTTTTTCCCACATTCATGATATGTAAGAATATATATTTTCATTCCCCCATTTACTTCATGAAATTAAATTCTTATATTATTTGGTTCATTTATGAAATCATATATTTTCTAGTTTCTATCTATATATTAATAAATCTGGTTAGGAATTATCACTAGATTTTTGATTCCATCTTTCATTTCATTTAGTTGTTTGTGTGGAACATCGTTGGATTTTCCATCGTATTCAGCATTGACATAATTCCCTCTAGTTATATTAATTGAAAAAAAACCATAATATGAGCATAAAGAATCATAGATAGAAACCTTATAATCAAGAAAAATAATTCATAGAATATATAAATCAAGAAAAATTCTAATTAATCAACAACACATCAGGTTTCACATATGTCGTAGATGGTCTTTATATGTTGAAATCCATCATAATGATTTGTAATGAATATTTTAATTAACCCAAGAATATTTCTTTATTTTTTATTTCTAGGTGTGTAGTATTAGTCCCACTCATCATGCACTACCGAAGATCAGGTTAAAACGAGCTCTAACTAATTCAAATTTCTTAACCATAGGAACAAAAATTCCATGGTCACATCCAATGAAAAGATCTAGACATAGATTGAATTTATATGAATATAATTCTCTATTTTTTACTATAACATATTATTTTCACTTATAATTATGCTCATCATGAGGTTCATTAGTAAACATTCCTCAACCTATTTTTTAAAAATAACTATACCTTAATAAAATACCAAGTACATCAACTATGTAATTTTAGACATAAATATTACACCATATTAGATGAATACTCATTTCATATCAATATAATCCATTATATAACATTAATGTTTTAGTGTCTTGGGATACTTGGATATATAAAAATATAGTACATAAAATTTCTAGATCAAATCCTTATATGTTCTTCACAATGGGAATCCATCTTAGATGCACCATTGTTAAACCCTATCCTCATATCCTGGGGAATATGAATCATAATAAAGGGTGATATTATATTCTCATAATGGGTAAAATAATTAGATATCACTTATTACTTACACAAAAAATAATAATAAGGTATTGATAACATGATATTAAAATTTGAAACCAAACATAGTATTTCACAGTTAATAATCATGATTCAGGTCATAAAACATGGTTGTTTATAAGGCATGAATGAAACATTAACAGAGGAACATGAGGCCTGACATAATAATATTTTCATAATATCATGTCATAAAATAGTGGTATACAATGTGGAATAATCATTATCATAGAAATATTATGTCATGTCATCCCACTATGAAATTCGTCAAATATTAGTATTGGGATAAGAACCCATGTTCCAACTTTTGGATTGGGATGACCT
This sequence comes from Viscum album, assembly GCA_963277665.1. Taxonomy (NCBI): domain Eukaryota; kingdom Viridiplantae; phylum Streptophyta; class Magnoliopsida; order Santalales; family Viscaceae; genus Viscum; species Viscum album. Next base: position 1,036,357,145 of record OY728123.1, on the reverse strand, counting down.
CGTCTATACCCTTTTATGGTTCTTGGGTAAACCTCATGCGTAACCTCTTTTTCATATTGGGAAAACCTACCTTGTAACCATTGATATCATAAAACATTAATTTTTACCCAATTCATTTAAGGGATATAATTGACTCACCCATAACATATTCATAATACATTCATATATAGTCAATAAGATAGTTAAAAAATTATAATTATATCATAACATAACATGTAGAAAAGAAAATTGTGATGGTAAACATTTAATCCACATAACTATAAATCATTGGTGATTTTTTTTGGAATCATAGAATCATATTTCTAGTAAAAAATATTTATTCTTAAAGGATGTTATCATAGATTAATAATTACTATTAAAAATCACTAAAACGTGTCTTCAGGAAAATACCATTTTTGTTTTGAAATCCATTATTTAAAATATAAAAAAAAATGTATTAATAAAAATATTTTCAGTGAAAATAAAAATGGAGACTTGAAATTTAATATTAAAACACATGATTGTTCTATTTAGAGGGGGATTCCATTCATGCAGTGCATATTTATGGTCTTTTTCTATTATGGATACATTGTGTGTATTGTGCATATTTATAATTATAATGTGGATAAATATGTTTAATTCAATCTTTTTAATATGTTGATGATGTATATTTACTATTGTGGTATTTATTTGGGGATGGATCATGGTTATTTTTATGCATTGATTATTCTTAATGTATCATAGTATGTTGAAGTAGAGAAGAAGCTCTAAATAATGAGTCTATATATCTTTAATGATTTGATGCCAAACTGTTGGAAAATAGTTTTGGTTATGGTTGAAGTAATTTACATGAAATTAATTTGTATATAAAATTATAATGTCATTTGAATGTGTAGAATTATTTATTTATTATCTTAATATCTCTATGGTGATAGATTTTTCAAAAGGATAATTTTCCGATCATTGGATGATGTTCTCAATCAGAAAACTACAATTAAAATATTCTTCATCAATTAGAGAATTGTATATATATAAGGTGAATAAAATTAATTTACATGTTTATTTAATATATAATATTAATGGTGTTCTAATGAAAAATGATCGAAACAGGAGGAATTTTTTTTGATGATGTCTGGTGAGATGTCATTGTGAATAAATGGAATACATACAAGTGTTGTGAAAGACCAAAACAATAATGGTAATCATGAAGGATATATTATATTATTGATGTGTTAAATATAAAAGACCAATATATTGTTGTAATAGGTAATGGTGATCATTAGGTCTACCAATGAATCCCCGTGATAATAATTCTCAAGAAGTTATGGTCAAAATTTCTTTTAGTGAGAAAAAATGACTATGAAAAGTGACCACACATATGGAAGATAATATCATGGTGTAATGTTATAATTTTAGGGTAGAATAGTTTGGAGTATGAGGACTATTCTATGATGTTCATAGTTTTGGTGCAAAATCACATAGCATTCTACATAATGTCATGGAGCTAGATGTTTTTGGGATTTTGAGTTTGTTACAAGTTTTTTTATAGATTTTGGGTAATGGATAAATTTTTAAATCTATTAAATTTTCTACATTGTCTTATCTATAAAAATTAATTCTATTTATAATATAAAATTGATTCAGTAGATCAAATTTATGTGGATGTAGTTGTAAATACGGTTCAAATAATTTTGAGAATTGTAATTTTAATTAAATATTAAAACATAAGGAATGATAATGTCTAGTATAGTATACAACTTGATAGAAATGTGAGTAAGTAATCAATCAGAATATATGTTAATATCATAACCCTGGTATTTAGAGAAGATAAAAATTATTTTCACGAAAAGGTATTTGGTAATTCAATTTTTAGATAGAAGAATCATTGTGTGGGTTGTATGATTGAATGTGATATAAACCAACAAATTTTTTGAATATAAAATATTTGATAAAGATTTAAGAATATAATCTGGAGAAAATTTATTCATTCACTAACATGGTTGTGAACCGACCCCATATAGCTCAGATCTTGTTTCAACTATAAATTACATTGGCATGATTTGATGTAATCAAGACCCTGAAGACTGATCAGTCTAGGAGTCTTTTTAAACCAGATACATAAGTTATTCTTGTATTAAAAATTATTACACTAAATATAACATTTTTTCATCTTATTTCTAAACAAATAACATTAAGGATAACTCTTTTCCATTTAAAAAATCCTATGATATCATTCATATTATAATTGTTTAATTCATATGGAAAGTGACATAATAAGGGTCAGTTCAAATTCCTAGTAAGGGAAAAATATAGTCGAGGTAATAATGAATCAATTAGAGTAAAATTATGGAATGTAAAATAACTAAACAAATATATCATAAAATCAACAACGAGATATAGAATTGAATAAAAAATATAGAAAGGTAATAACAAGAAATTATTTACATTAAAATTACTAGATAAAGAAAAATAAACATAGAATATTAAAAAACTAAAACACATTCCATTTAATTAATAAAATGAAATGAAATGTATCCATAGATATTTCGATGAAAATTCTCATGAATTAATTAAAGATTAATCCAAATGCAGGATATGATTTCTTAATGGACATCATGTCTAAGGAACATGAGGACATGTAGTCTAGAGATATATCATCTGGATAGTTTAAAACAATAAATCCATCATATATTTAATTTCCAAAACTTATTTCTTCCATGTGAACCTAATGATGCATTGAGGACAAAAATAATTCATGTATTAACCCATCATTCCATGTCCAAATAATTCTTCATATCATGTAAATTATTTAATTAATAAAAATATGCCATATCAAATATAATTATTGAATAACGAATACAAATTTATCAATATTTCCAAAAATAATCAAATAGTTTTCAAAGTAGATGCTGTATATAATGAGTTTTATGGTTTAGGTAGTAGTAATATCCATGATTAATGTATTGAGTGATTTAGGTGAAATTTAATGTTTAATGATAATATGACATTGAACATTTTCAAGATGACTAACAAATGAATCATGAAAGTGAATGTAAATATTATCCTTGACTAAATCAATCTTAAACCATCCGATGGAATAATAAGGATAGTATCAATACAACAAATCCAATGTAGAGTAATAATACATGGTATTTGTTTTTGAATAAATAAAATATTAAATTCTAAAAATATTGTTGATGAAAATATACATTGATTTTGAAAAATCTATTGAAATTAATTTTCATTGAAAATACCTTTAAAATAAAATTTCATTAAAAATAAATCCATTAAACATGAAAATAATGCTTCAAAGAAATGGTTCCCGACAAATCAGTACAAATCGTACAAGATAAACATAAAAATCCATTCATATGGTAAAAATGTTTGAAAACATCATTTTGGAAATGTGTCAAAAAATTTCCTTCGAAAAAATGGGAAAAATAATAAAATTGAAAAAATTTATTTACTAAATCATTTTGAAAAGGATATAACATTTTTGATTTTTTTTAAATTTTTTTTTTCAATAATGCAGTTCCTCTGTTTAAAGAGATAAATTAATTTAGGTTTTCTTAAAAACATTTCTATAATAAATTCTGTTACAAAGAGTATAAAATGATACTAATACATGAAAATGGTCACGAATAAATATATAATAATTAAAGGGATTTTTGAACAATTTTTATATTATTTTCAAGAATATAAATTCTAATTAATGACCATTAGGATTAGTCTTGTGGAAAATAATCATTAAACATCCAAAAGTGTTCCATATCAATTTGAAACATTTTAAATCATAAAATTATAGTTTAATAATATTAAAATGTACTTATAATATCCTTATAAAAAAGGTATTCCTGATATGTCATTAAAATGGATATATACACACCTTATAAAATAAACTAGGTTCATAACAATAATTTATCCTCAACGGAAAGTAAATTGGGATGAAAATCGCTTAATTATGTTGTAACAACTGAATTGCAAAACCCAACGGTATTAATCCATAAATAAATATTTAAAATACCATTAATATATCAATAATAATTATATTATTTGTAAATGTGGAATTATATACTCCATATATAAAAAACAAGGTTTCAAACAATTAAGTGTGTCTCAATGAAAGAAAATGAGACAATAATCCCTTACATTAACATTCATTTAGTTTTGTGGTATTTATCCTCCTATATAGTGGTCAAGAATGTTTTATTTACATATACTAGAACAATTATTATATTTATAATATAATATATAATCCTATTATAATATCTTATTACTCGTTTGTTGACAATCTTTAATTATTTTAACAATATCTGTTGATAATTACCTAGTTTTTTATTATGTTTTATCTTTATATTTTTTCTTATCATGGATAACTCATTTAAATAAATTAATCCACGATGTTATTATCAAATATATGTATTATATATGTATCTAGAATAATATATACTATTTTGGAGGTAATAAATGCAATTCACCATTCAAGAAGATAATAGTTCATGTGTACGCATGAAAACAACATTCATTTCATTGTTTTGTATATAAGATTAAGAGTAAATGATAAGTATGTTAATTATAAAAAAAGAATAATATATATTTCATATATTTTATATAAGTTTATTAAAATTATCCTTAATATGTTCCATCTATATCATGAACAAATCTCATTGCTTTGAGGGGGTAGTAGTCCACACTTACTCAAACAATGTTATCATTTTTACAGAAAATGAAAATCATAATGAATGTGTTGTAAAATAATTACATAAGATTAAAGAAATAATAAATATCACATCTAAAATATATAAAAAAAATTTCCATCATAACGTCCACCATGATAGGCAGTAATCGATAATTGAACAATCTTCGTCTAGTGAGGTAGTAGTCCTCCTTAAAAGTAAACAATATGTTTGTTACCCATTAGATAGATGTGTATATAATTATACATATAAATCATATAATAAAAATTTATATTAAATTTAGGATTATAAATTTTTTACATAAATATGTAATAATATTAGTTTAGGGAGTGGTGAATGGAAATAAAAGGGAGGAGTGTGGTGGAGGGTGTTAGCTCTTAATCGTGTAACTTCTTTTGGTTTTCATGAAAAACATATTTGAATTGAATTCAAAAAAATTGGATTAAAAATAAAGGGTTTAATGTTGGGGATATATTTTTAAAGTGTAATATTCAATCCAATGTGTCTTCAGAGGTTTGAGGAGGTGAGACAAAATGAGGTATTTTATAATGGAGGAGGAGTGGCACTCTTGTGTTATTTTAGAATAAAAGAACACCGCCAACTTTTTTTATTTAATGTGGATCAATAATGATATTTAGTCAATTAAATTGAGTATATGGTCTATATATGGCCATAAATAGCTCTTGGAAAATTGTATAGGATGTTCTAGGCCTTTAGGATATGCTTTATTATGTTATTAAGAATAATATAACCTTAATCGTTGTATTTACTTTTTATTTCTTTCACAAAAAATTTTGTTAAAAAATATATTGGCCTTATTAAAAGTTATAAATTATTCTGATTTCAAATATGGAATTTTTTTTCCAAATTCTCATCATGTAAGTGGAAGTCAACAAGGTAAAATTAATCTCGCAGACAGAATGGAAATGTGGGGTTTAAAAATAAAAATGTCATAATTATTGATAAGATTTAATAGTCCATTTCAAAGTCCAATTGATTAAAATGACCTGAATGGGAATAATTTATAAATAAATAACATAATAAAACTTTATAACCTATAAAAATTATATAATATACTTGTAAATAAATTATATGAAAATGATGTTTTGGATAATATTCCAGTATTTTTTCATTATTCACTAAAAAATGAAACATTGCTGAATAATACTAAACATAAAAATAATCTAATTTTTATATTTTTATTCCAATGGATATGTTTATTATGATATATTAAATGAATTAATTTTTGAAAATTCAATTTTAAAATGAGTTCTACATTAATAGGAGGTAAAATTGCTTTTAGAAAAATATTGGGTTTTATGTGTAATATTGTGATTATTATTATCTAATGTATATAAAATCTATTTTATTATTATAAAAAATATTTTATAGAATATATGAAATATATATTTCATTTATATAATTTCTGAATTGTATTTAATTTAATTTATTAAGAAAAATGCTTTTATGAGTATAAAAATAATAATATTTACATAATATTCAATTCGTTTGTATTTTCATTTCTAATTAATTAGTAACATATTATTTAATTTTATATTTTTCTATGCCATATATTTTATTAAGTTAGTTTATACTATTAAAAAAATATAATTTAATAGCAGTGTTAATTATTAATATATTAAATAAAAATATTTTAAATATATAATATTGTTCGGTAAATCACAGTATTGCATGTAACACAAGCCATTAATGAAACTTGTTGTTGTGTGTTTCCCATGCTAACACCATGTCTGATGAATTTATTTCTATAAATTATATTTAATTTATTTACAATATTTAATCTATTATAAATACTTAGGAAATTATCTTTCTTTCACGCTTGGTTATTTGTGTCACACATGCTATTAAATAAAAAAAATTTACTATATAATTGTGGTTTGTTACATTATTCTGACAATAATTAAATTGTGTCATTGCAATTTAAATTGGATAATTCTAAAATATTTTTTGATATTTCATATTTTAAAATTTAATATCATGAGAAGGGTCTCTAGGACATCCTATACAAAATATTGTATGGGAAGTACAAAGGTCTCTTAGGCTAACAAAAAACTAGTTATCTAAGTAGAATAACATTATTGGAGAGTAGTGATAAGTACTTGGAGGAAACATATAATCATTCATGGGGAATGAATGAGGTCATCAAACATATACAAGTGAATGATCAATGGAAAATTGAGGGCCTAAAATCTACATATCTATGATTATTTTGGTACACTATAAGTTAAACAACAATTAGAGAATTATTACACCACATTTTTTTATCATTTTCAAATTGTTGTGTAGTTATTTTACTACCAAATAATACAATGTAAAATATTTTTCTGATACATTTCATTTTCAAAAGTACAATTCCATATTTTGGTTGTTCTTTGATCATATTCTAATTCATCGTTACCTAATAAAGATCCCCAAAGAACTAAAACTGTTATGAGGTTATAAGGCCCATAAATGAGTGAAAATTTCAACTATTTATCTCTAATTATTCTCCAATATCAATATGGTTAATATATTAATCCCTAAACTTGAAATTTAATACTAATGGTTCATCATTAATATTTATTCATCACATTAGTTAACAAAAAACAATCGACATATTAACAAGGATATTTCATAGGTCAGTGGGTGGAATGAAGAACTTATTATCCTTCGGTCTTGGGTTTTTGACCGGCATCCCTACTGGATGTGATAGGTTGTCACCCGACATATGGGTTGTCCTTTGAAAACAATATATTAATATAATTTGAAAATAAATTTAATGGACATCCTAGAAATATGATCATTAAATATACTCTTAACTATGGTTTTCAGTACAAGCATTTTTATAATGTATTATAATCTTATATAACTATTAGTACAATTTAATCACGAATGATATGAAACCAAAAGGTTATCAATAACCTTAAAATTATGTCTATAAAATATAAAGGCATTATTACTCCAATAAAATTTTTCTTATTAAAATATATTCTTATAAAAACAATTATATTCCTTAGAAGTTTTTGGATTCTTATATCCAAAAAAACCACTGGTATTATACTTCCACAATTTAAGAATTTAATTATAAAAACACATCACCAAAATTCTCCTTTCATTACTATAGTGTATAACCACAATATCATTTATAGGATTTATGAAGCATAACCCTTTATCTCCAATCTAAAAAGTCATAGGTTTAACCAAGTTCTCCAATTGTCATTATCTATACAAATTATTCATTTTTATTGGTAAATAAATGACTATTATCCATTTCATACCTCCAAGAATGTGAAATTAGGTGCGCAGAAGGCTTGTTATACTATATAATCTTACGTCGATTCAGGCCCAAAACCACTTATCAGGGTTTTTAATCCTAGGTATATCATTCCTAAAACCATGTCTAGTTCCAAATCTAGATAGGTATGTATATCATGGAATATGAACATAATATACACCTTACCAAAATTCTAGGATGTTATATAATCTATGTTTTCCTAAATCTAGTTCCCAAGGTTGCAACTGAAATTCCTCTCTTACCATCTATAGTGAACTAATACAAGATAATCTGGAGGCAATGTCTACTATAAATTACATTATAATTATTACAAGGAATCAAAACATAATTGATAGTTCATTTTAGTAGTCTTGGTAGAACAGATAAATAAATGATTATTTTATTAAATATTAATATAGTAAATACAACATATTTTTTAATTATTTCTAAAAAAATAATTTCAAAGATAACTCAAATCCATGTAGTAAATCCCAAAATATCATTCATATTATTCTTCGTGAATTCGTGGGGAGAGAAACAAAATAAGGGTGTGATCAAATGCTTAGTAATTTCAAAATATAGTTAGTATCAATAATTAATCAATGAGAGTAATAATAATGGCATGGTAAATACATGAACACACATACCAATAAATCAAAATATTAGGAAGGAAAAGAATAAACAATATTGAAAGGTAATAACTTGAAGTGCATTCCATTTAAATAACTATATATAGAAAAATAAATTTGGCTTGGTAAGATCTAAAAATGTGATATTTAATGAATGAATTGAAATGAAATGTATTCATAGATATGTCATCATAGAATCCCATAGATGAATAATAATTGAATCAAAATGAGGGTAATTATTTCTTAATGGATGTCATGTCTAAGGCACATAAGGACCTATACTATCAAAATCTATCCTCCAAATAGTTTAAAACTGTGAATCCATCCTTAGTTTAATATTTTAAACATATTTATCTCATGAGAACATATCGATGCGTCGAAGAGTGGTATAATGTCTAGGCTCCAACATCCATTTCAAGTCTAAAACAATATTCATATCGAGTAAATGATTTAAATAATTAATAATATGACTTAGAAAATAACTATATTGAATAAAAAAATATGAATTTATCTATATTTCATCAAATAATCAACAATATTTAAATGCAAATACCATATATAAAGAGGTATATAGTTAAGGAAATAATGTTATGCATGATAAAAGGAATGAGGGATTTGGGGGAAATTCAATTTTCAATAATCATAAGAGATTGAATATTTTCAATTAGACTAAAAAATGAATCAAGGAAGGGAATTTGAATAATATCCTTGGAAAAATCATTCATTAACCATCCAAAGGAAAATTCTAGATGGTATAAATACAAAAAATTCAATCTAGAGTAATAATAGATGACTTTTGGCATTTATTAGATAAAATAATATCATTAAAAAATATTCTAGGGGAAAATAATTCTTTCTTTTGAAAAACCTTTTGGAAAAATGTTTCATTGAAAATACATTTTTGAAAAAAATTATTTAAAAATAAACTTTTTAAACATGAAAAATAAGATTTAAAGAAATTATGGTAGATAAATAAATACATGTCATATCGGGTAATCTGAAAATTACTTTTGTATGGTAAAAAAGATTAAAAATTCCTTATTGGGAAAGATATAAGAAGATTCCTCTGAAAAATGGGTAAAATAATGAAATGAAAATAAATCAATTCTAAATTATTTGAAAAAGTTATAAAAAACATACTTTTTTTATAAAATATGGTTTTTAAAATAAAATTAGTTCTCTGACTAAAATGATAAATGACATCAAGTTTTCCTAAAAACTTTTTTAAAGGACTTTGAGTATCAAAAAGTGGAATAATTGTAATAATAGTTGAATTATTTCATGAATATCCAAATAAGAATGAAACAATTTATTGAGAAATTTTTATATAATATTCTCGAATATAAATTCAATTGAAAGAATATTATGTTTAGTCTTCAGGAAAACAATCTTTAAACATCCTGTTGGGTCCCTTGCCTTATTAAAAAATGATATTAATAAAAAAATATAATATAATGAGAATAAATTAATTCAAGATATAGAATGTCAATGGAAATATAAACACCATATAAAATAAACTACACTCATAACAACAATTAATTGTCAACAGAATATAATTTGAGGTGAAGATACCTTAATAATGTAGGGATAAATGAATTGGAAAATAAAAAGATAGTAATAATATTATAAAAAATTTAAAATCCATTTTGATAATATAATTTAGGATATTATATATAATTGTGGCAATATGCACAATATATTTACGAAATTAGATTCACAATATTTTATTATGCTTCATAGAATGGAAATGAGAGAAGAATCCCTTAACATAACATAACTTTTGTTATATGGTATTCATCCTCATGTATATTGGGTAAAAATAATTTAATCACTTATAAATGAACCACAATCAAGTTTATAATATTATATATAATCTTCTTATAATATCTTATTACTCATTTGTTAACAATCATTCATTAATTTTTCAATATCGGGTTTTAATTCCCTTGTGTGTCATATCTGTTTTAGATTAAAATTTTTGTTGTTATTTTCATGGAATAATCATATAAAAAATTTAAACAATGATTTTAATATCACAGAAACAGATTATTTAATAATCCAGAATAAAACATAATGTTTTTGAGATAAGAAATGAAATTCACTATTCATGGGGACAGTAGTCTGTGCGTACGCATGAACGATATTTTCATTTATTTTTTGTATGATGATGATAATGATTAAATGATAATTATTTATATTATAATTATATAAACATATGTATTTCATATATTTATCATAGTATTATTAATATTTTCCTTAATATCTTCCATGGATAGCATAAACTAATTAGATCAATTTTTGGGTGTTGTAGTCCTCACTTCCACAAAAAATATTATCTTTTAAAATAAATTAAAACTACAAGTATTTGTGTTGTAATAGAATATAAAAATAATAAATAAAGAATAAATATCATATATAACATATATATAGAGAGTTTCCCGAATAATTAATATCATGATAGTCGATAATAGAAAAATGGACAATCATCTTTTAGGAAGGCTGTAGTCTACCATTCATGTAAAAATATGTTTGTTACCCATTTAGAGGAGCTGTGTGTAATTTAATGTCATAATTATTGAATAAAAATATCCTATTAAACATATGATACAATAGGTGTAATAAAATATGGAATAATAAGTATTTAGAGAGTGGATAATAGAAATAAAATAGTCGAGTTTGACGGAGGGTGTTACCACATAATCAGAAAACAACTTTTTATTTACACCAAAAGACTTCATTGGATTTCATTCTACCCAAAGGGAAATCAATAATGAATGAATTAATGTTGTGTAGATATTTTTTTTGATTTTTGGTAGATCCAATCTGGCTTGAGAGGTGTGATAATGTAGGAGGAAAAGATGTCATATATAATTGAGGAAAAGTGGAACTATTTTATTATTTTAAAATAATGGATCCAAAAAAACATTTTTTTTATTATTGAATGTTGATACATAATGCATAAATGTTGATCCATGGTCTGATATGTTTGAAATATTTCTAGAAAATAGCTTTCAGACAAGTTTATAGTTTATTTTAGGCCTTAAGGTTGTGCTCTATTCCCTTATTAAACATAATTCAACCATAATTGTTGTAATTGATTTTAATTACATTCACAAATATTTAGGTCAAAAACTATGTTGACATTATTAGAAAATATAGGTTATTGTATTCCAAATTTGGAATCCATTTTTCCAAATTCCAATCATATAAGTGGCGAAAATTAAATAAAAATTAATCCCTCGGAAGGGGAGACAATTTGGGCTTTTAAGGAAAAAACATTCAAAAATATACTCTATTTTTAAGACAATTTCAAAGTGAAATTGAGTTAAATAACCTAAATTGGATTAATTTATAAAAATATAATCTCATTTTACATTAAAAAAATTAATATTATAATCCAACCTTATAAAAAATCAGATGAAAAAGATGTTTTGGTTTAAATGTTTAGTATTTTTTTAATTATTCACTATAAAATAAAACGTTGTAGAATAATACAAAAAATAACCCTAATATTATTTTTATGTTTCTATTATAATTTTTTAGTTTAATTTTTCATATTAAATTAATCAAGGTTTTAGAATTAATATTTAAAAATTGTTCTCCATTAATAGGTGGTAAAATTGGCTTTGATAAAATATAGGTTTTAACGTATAATATTGATTTTGATCGTTTCATATGGATATAATATATATTGTATAATTATTTAAAATATTTTATTGAATATATAATATAGATATTTCATTAAATTTATTTTCTAATTATATTTAATTTAATTTATTTATAAAAAATTCCTTTATGAGTATAAAAATAATAATATTTCCATTATATTCAGTTGGTTTTAATTTTCATATATAATTAATTTGAAAAATATTAAATCATTTTATATTTGTGTAAATCATATATTTGGATAAGATTGGTAACACTATAAATAAATTCTAATTCTACATCTGTATTAATTAGTATTCATTTAAAAAACAATATTTTAATTATAAATGATTGTTTCGTAAAACTCGTTCATGAGTGTAACACAAGCCATTAAAGGAAACTGATGTAGAGTGTTTCACATGTAAATTAGAATCTCCCGACTTTCTAAATATAAATTATATTTAATTTATTTAAAATAATATATATATATTAAATAATCAGAACATATCTTCCATTATTCCCTTGGTGATGTTTTTCATACATGCTATCAAATAAAAATTTGTACATAAGAATTTCAGGGTGTTGAAAATGATGAATAATATAATGAAAAAGAATCGATGTTGTAAAAAAATATTTCATAGGAAGAAGAAGAGAAACAAGATTGTTTTCTATAACATTATATTTTTATAGAATGAATGGGAAGAAAGAAACCATACACTTAAGCAATAAATATACCAATCAAATCATGGTATTGTAAATAAGGATGACAGATTTTTTATGATATTATGTTTTATCTCAAATGAATTTGACCATCCTTATATATTTTTTTATGGTTAAATAAGTGAAATAATAAAATATGAATAATCATATAAAACATGTAGCATTTATTATAATACTCTTTAGTTGTCTCTAAAAACTTGAATCAGTTTTGGTGACAATATAAATATATTGATTGATTATTTAGAGTGTAGAATACACCCAAAATGTATACATGGAAAATGACAACCAAATTTTTTACAAAATTAGATTCTAGTGATATAATTACCTTATATAAATCCAAATAATAAAAATTAAACACCCTTCATAATGAATGTTAATCCTCATAAATAATAATTCCCCTTATGTGGGACGTTTTTCTAGTATTTCATGAAAGAAAAATAACAAGAGATATATAGAGAGAAATTAAATCATCAACTAATAATGAATCAGGTAATATTTTTAAGACATTATGAAAAGTGATAATTAATAAACTTCAATGATTAAATACCCAAAATTACTGTATAAAAAATCGCAGAATTATCATCGTGAAATGGACTCAAATGGATAAGCTAATATTTATTAGATTATCAATTTATATTAAAGCATACATGTTCAACTATTATTAGATTCTCATATTGAATTTTATATTTTTAAGAAATTTGTGTTATTTCCCTATAATCATTGATGAGTTTAGTTTTGGGGAAGTTCATTATATGTGAAATCATAAAATGATTTTTTTAAAGACATTGATGAATAATGAAAATAATTAGAAGACGATGATAAGGAAGATTTCCCTATTTTCAAAAGAAAAAAGAAGTCTTAGGTTATTAATGAATGAAAGATCTGTCTAGATTGGAGGGATAATAACAAGTGGTTTGATATACCAAAATAGATCTTGGAAACATTTCCACCTCATAGGTATCAATGGATTCAAGTGATCCTAGGATATGTGAAAAATGTTGTTTAAAGCATCGTCAAGAATAATAATCAATTATAAATTATTTTATGCCTATATATTTGAATATTAAATCATTAAACGATATTATATATTCCATTACCAAGGAATAGTTGATTTCATATTTGGTATTTTTAATAGTTAATAGGAAGAATTCAGTCATCTTCAAGATGAAGAAAATAACTACGGGAAATCGCTGAGTAAACTATCTCTAATATTCATAATGCTGCCTAAAAAAGTTAAATTCATAGAATGTGTGCATGATAATCCTAATGGAATGTGATCACACTTTCAATAGGATTTTCCCAAATAAATCCAAGAGAATGATGTGTCCTTGAACCGTTATAGAAGATGTTCCATTTTTCGGAGGAAAATATAAATGATAGAATTGATGTAAAGAATGCACAATTGGATATTAATTCCAAGAGGAAAAAGGATCATTGAAATTTTTTAAATGAAATTAGTAGAATTCATGATGTTAAATGAGAAACTATGGAAGTATTTTCGAGAAATTATTTCATTTATTCAATATTCTATTAATTTCATAGACATGATGTTTTTAAAATTGGAAATAATAGTGACCAAAAAGGAAATAAAACATATTGAGTCTTTATAGTCAAATAATTATGATTATTCTATTACTATTAAAGATAAAATAATTTTGGTGGATTTTACATCACCAATATCATCCCAGAATGTAGTGAAAAAGTATTCAAGAACATGTAAAAAATTCTAGAAATTATAGAAAATATGAAATGTTATTATGAACATCAAGGATTGTTTCAAATTGTTGTTGGTGGAGTATACTTGGGGATTATGCCATCGATTTTTTAAAAAATAATCAAATATCAAAATAAAAAAAAATCTTAACTCTTTGGGGAGAAATATGGAGGAGGATCAACTTAAATTGATGATAAAGAATACTTCCTAGTAAATTAGATTCAATAAACATTATGATTTTAGTGATGTTTAAAAATTAACTGGTTACTTAAAATAAAACATGTGAAATTAAATATATGAAAAATAGAATAAATAAATGAAAATCATAGGTTTTTATAAAGAAATATTAATCGTCCTTGAGTTATAATTCAATGTAATCCTAAAAAATCATTCCCAAGGATATTTAAAATAAGGTATGGATATCCTTAGAAGAAAATGAATGGAAAAAAAGCTTATTCAAGAAATGTCATTGAAGATTAGGAAGAGTGAAAATCATGAGTTAATAGAGTGAATAATATAAATCATATTTTAAAACATAATTAATTAAAACAAGTTTTAATTTTTTAAAACACATGTTAGTCATTCAGTCAGTTGTCTTGGGATGGGAAATGAAGAATACAGTACCAGAAGAATTGTCATTTTACCAAGGAGAATAGAATATTCCACATAAATATGATGAATTTCATGAGTGGTTGTCGATAAATAAAATATATTATTATAATGAACTTATGTGTTGGTGACAAAATATGGCATGAAACAATGAGTGTGAATGTTTAACAAAATTTCTATTATAAGAAAGAAGTATTGAAGAGAATTAATATTTCATCATGAAATTCAAATGATTTAATGCATAAAGATGGAAGAAGTATCCTATAGAATGAATTAGAAAAATTAATGAGATATATGCCTCTAAATCCAAAAATATATTTTAAAAAACATATCTGAAATCCTATTGAATAGATGAAATAGTGTAACATGGTTGATAAAAATACCTCCAAAAAAAGGTTCACATTATGTACTACAAAGATAAAATGTATCCCGTTAATATTTATGTATTTTATTCATTTTTA
This sequence comes from Viscum album, assembly GCA_963277665.1. Classification (NCBI taxonomy): domain Eukaryota; kingdom Viridiplantae; phylum Streptophyta; class Magnoliopsida; order Santalales; family Viscaceae; genus Viscum; species Viscum album. The sequence continues at coordinate 1,036,341,417 of OY728123.1, read as the reverse complement.
TAGTTTAAGGAATTTATTGTGAGGTATATTCAAATGAGGGGAACCAAAAGTGAAATGTGGGATATCAATTATGTAAACAAATTGTAATAAGTATCCATTATTTAATGATCTCTCCATTGGTATTCAAAAAAAATCTAATGGAGAATCATAATTGATGAATTTAGATTATGTATATCAAAAATTGACAACATTATTATAAAGATTCAATCCTGGAGTGATCATTTTATTCTCAACTGAAGTGAATGATGAATATCATTATTTTTTAATATTTTTAATTCTTTTATAGGGATATCCTCATGAAGAATTTCCTTTTATTTTATTCTCAATATAATAAAATATTTAAATATATTCTTCAAGTGATTCCACATTATGAATATGTTAAGAAGTGTTTACCATGAGTGGAATGTTTAATGATTCACTTCTTGAGTATGCAATGATACCACCCATATTTGTAATTTTTATTTCTTATCAATATGGGTAAAAAGTGTAATGAAAAGTTTGATGAGAAAGGTGGATAGGAATGAAGTGCATGTCGATGAGATTTGATGATCATATACAGATGTATCCTTGCAAGATGGTATTGAAAATAAAAAAAGGGAATATAGTTATGTACACTATTTCAACATTGTTTTTATTGTCAAAAGAATATTCAATGAAAAAGGAGAATTTATTGATTTCAATATATTGATGAAAAAGTATCATGATTTTGGAATTCATGTAAATACTAAGTTTAGTGATTGTTATGTATTGATTATTGTTTTAGAATAAAAAATTATTTATGTGGATATTAATTTTACATGTAACAGTCAATATTTTTTAAAATATTTTATGAAAATCCTATAAAGGATTTGTTTTATTGAGGATCATATTCTTACCATGGAAGTGCATGATATATTTAACGAAACAATGATTTGATAATTTTATGTTCAATGGAGATTATGAAAATATATCAATTTTGAAGGAGTTTATTAGAGGATAATCCATGGATATTTGGATGAAATTATAAATCAGACCATATAATTTATGATGGTCATCAATAATTGATGAAATATAGAAAATTAAGGTGAAATACAAGATACCACACACCCATTTAAGAGGATATTTTTACATTTTTCCAGTGAGAAATAATCAAAATAAGAGGAATAATTCCTTGATGAAGCTATTCTAGATCTCATTGTAAAGGAGTGGCTTTCTAGTGAGAAACAACAATGAACAAAATAATTGTTGGGGTCCCTATGGTGATCTTCCTACATGAATATGTGAAGTGGAAAAAGAAAAATATGGATATTGAGAAATTAGTGATATTTTTGAGTCTTCCCATGCCAAATGGGAAGTGCCAAAATGTTCATAGTGATATTTGATATGTTGTTGTCAATAGATTTTGCAGAGAACCAATACCATATAAGGAATGGGTATGTGCATGAGATAGAACATGTCATGGAAGATAAGTAGATGTGTAGTAATCAACGGTCAAGAGTAAGAGGAAACACTAAGGCAGTTTCCATTTTAGAGGCAAAATGGCTTAGTATTCTACCCTAGGCCAGGTTTCAATCCATATTGGGTGATTTTGTTTATTTAAGAGAAGAATCACTGACTTGGCCTCTTTGAAAAAATTATAACTCTTCAAATTGATATATAAATTCATTTTAGGCATCATCAAATGGTATATTGATCATTAACATTATCTAATGGATTAAATTTAATGGGATGAAGTTATATAAGTGATTAAAAAATGCTCAATCATTTTAATATGACATTCGAACATATACACAATAAATGATGTGGTTAAATATACTATATAAATTAATAAAATTGTTAATAAGTATGTAGTTATAATAATTATGTATAGATATAAACTAGTATTGAGATATGATACACTATAATTTCAAGAAAATTAGTTTTTTACATCTATTTTTGGAGAGAATAATCTTTGTTTGTGTGCCATGTTTGTAGATGGTTTGACTGAACACTCAATTTGATTATTTTTTATGTATCAAAAATTGATGGAGAGAATCCAATGGATATTTATTCATTTAATGAATTTAAAGAATATTGCATAAAAGAGATGGTGTTATGGAAGGAACCTTCACAGCGATAATAAAATGAGAATGATGATTATTCTTTATACCCATTTGACATGAATATAATGGATAGAAAGAGAGTAGTTTTGATTTTAATAAATAATGGTAGCACTTAGATCATGTTAATATAATCACGATAAAAGGATGTTGGGTGCATTATTGTTTGAATAAAAAACTGAAGGCCCATTCATGTTGTTGAAAAAGAGAAATAAATCAATGAGGAAATGAGTATGTAGCGAATCAACAACATTGTAGATGATCCTAATAATAGTCATTGGATTTTTTATAAACATGAAACGTTCATGATGATATTATACATATAAATAGTGATTCTGGAGACTTTGGGAACACCAAACTTTGGTGTAAATATTAAACCTACAAATTTTCATCAACTAGTTGATATTAAATGAATATATATTATCAGAGGGACTAAAATATTATCAAATACTACCCTTTAATTTTAAAAGGTGAACCATGAAAATATCGATGTGTCCACTCTTTGCGGGTGTTGAATCATGTTTCTAGATGGAAAAATTAATGAGACAGATAGAGAGTGATATTGATACTAATAGAATATATTCATTATAGTGACATACATAAAAGTGAAAAGGGATTAATAAGTGTATATTTTGATATCTATACTATCTCACCCTCATCTCAGGGTACAACATATTATCAACCAATCATGCACACATTTTATCAAAGAGAGAGGTTAACATCTATAAGATTATCATTTTCCTTTAAAATATTTATTCAAACTATTGATTACATAAACTGTGTAAGACTAAATGAGAAGATGTGATTTCATAAAATAAAAACAATAGAAGAAAAAACATAAGATTTATTGGAGATAGCATGTAGAATTTCATAATCACAAATCTACGAATAAACAATAACATTTGAAATAATTTTATAATGTAAATCCCTTATTGCAATGGAAACTAGTGAATCAAATCCACATTGATGAAATAAATTGTATTTTAAATTTAAATATTATTAATTATGTAGGATATATGATATATCATGTGAAAGGGGTAGTATATATTGGAGTTTTTTCCATTGAACTAACATATAAATACATGGTGATTTTATGTATTTTTTTTTTGGATATTAATGATGTTTTATATGTTATAATTATTATTCTTATGTATGAATTGGTATGTGATAATGTACTAAGAATATCATTCCCAATGAAAGGTCGTATAGGTTCTCCTCTATGATGAGAACCTATATGTTGCGTGATAGTATTTTTGGATATATATGTTCTATAGTTGGATGATATCATAAAATGGGTGACACATGCTATCATGGATTAAGACTCATTGGACATTTAGGATACATCTCATGTTGTACAACCTTATAAATTTCCATCGGAGAATATTATGAGAATGAGAATTTCTATTAGAAAACCCTGATTTGTAAGTGAAATTTTATGTCCCTATATAAAAACTGGGTTTTGATCCAAGGATATTGTGATTATAATTTTTTGAAATCACATTCCACAATGTTTGGTGCATTGAAAAAAACTATGAAGTTATATACTAATATAAATATAGGAAATGTTGGGTAGAAAATGATTGATATTGAATAAAGGGATAAATTAAAAAAGGTATTATCCCTTCTATCCATTAATGGATGTTTCTATCTTAGGTGGATCCCAAAAGATAAATATCATCTCACGGTGTTCTACAAGCATTTTTATTTACAGAATATACAAAATGTGACATTGAGCATATAGTGTGATGACACCAACTTGAAATATTTATGATTAGTTATATCATGAAAAACATGATATTTCACATAGTGAGAATTATTAAGAGGTTCTATGTCACTGTGATATTAAAATCATTATCTATGGGTACTTTGGAATGTTGTTAAAAACAAATAACGTTCTTTTATACTCTCCACCAATTTTTATTGATGAATATTCCTAGTGGGTCACACAATATGTGTTTCCGAAAAATTAGATGAATTCAATATTTTCTTCCACTAGATAGATGTAAATCAAATTCAAAAATTAAGGTTTAATATTTTCATCAGGATTGGTTGAATGCCATGATTTAGTCACATGTTATTCGAAATGATAATTTAGTCAAATAATGAAAATAAATATTTATTTTCCACATTTAAAAAATATAATATATATTATATTTGTTGATGAATAATGTAGTGATATTTCCCTATCTAATAAATATTCAATATTCTATGTTTATGTAATTATATAATAGACTTAGATGATTGAGTTTAAAGGCCATTTGAAAAATGATATAATGATATTTATTTATTATTAGGTGAGGAAAATTTAAAATTAACTCTAATTATGATATTATTTTTAGACAAGGGGATCACATATGATTAACTAAATGTCTATGGATCTATGTGAAAATAGTTAAACCTTATATAATCATAATCAATAACTAATTTTAAAATTTACCAAGATTGATTCATTATGCACAAGAGATAGGGATAAGCTCTCCCAAACCCCACAAATAATTCTAGAGATATATAACATTTTATCTCCTAGTACTCATCAAACACATCAAGATAAAAATAATAATTTATTCTCTATTGAAGAGAATTATAATATATTCAACCACCAATTATGCAAATGATTCAGATCCACCGTTCTAGAACCCAACGATTCTGTTGTGATGTTCAAAGTGTGTGGTGCATGTGTGGATCACCTCTAGAGGGATTTTTACATGGATCATTAAAAAAATAATGGTACACTAGGAATGAGTCAACTATATCATTAATGAATAAATAATTATACGTTCATGTAATTACCATTGTACTTTTTAATTAATTATATGTTCCCCGAGGTAATCATACTCATATGGATTTGATAATTGAGTTAATTAATATATAATCTAAATCCATGGGTCGTCACATCATTCATCATGTAAATCATGGTATGTTGATAAATTATGAAAAAAATAAAACTTTAACACTCGAATATTGTTCTTAAATTGTTCCCAATACATGAAGTGGCCTCAGAGCTGTCACACAAGTAATTTATAATTATTAATTAATTGTTTATTTAATGGTGTGCATTTACTATTTTATTAATTTTAGATATACTAATTTCTAGAATCTGAACAATGTTTCATATTTTTTTTCCATTGTTCATTCCCATATATCCAATAAATAGTATAAATTAAAACGAAGTGACATCTGAATACTCCATCTTAATATGCCATATTTTATGGCTAGATATAACATGTGTACTTGGTGTGTTCCCCAAACTACACATCATGTATCCATTTATTTCCCTTTTATTTAATATTTCTGAAACATTAGTCATATAAAATTGGGTCTATGGTCAAATAAAATAGGATCAACTCATTAATCCAAATTGGTAGGAATATGGTTTGAAGAACCATACTTAATTTAACATGAATAAAATAAATTCCACCCTCTTGTATTTGTGATGAAGAGAATCCGGGTACAAGCATGTTGTTTATTTTATAAATGACACATGGTATACTAAACCAATTAACATTTAGTATAATGTTTGTCTTGGAATCATACACACCATCTATGCTTTACACACTTGTAGAAGAAAAATCTGCCCAATTATCGAGATTTTGTTTCAGATATAGGAAGAATAAAAAAACACCATGTAACCAAGTAAATTTTGTGTAGTATACTACATAATATTTTAATAATATAATGAGTATAAAAGAATTAATTATATGATTATACCTATTAATATGTCTTTCATGTGTCATTTTTTTGATATAACATGCCATGTCATTGGATTTTTAATTATATAGTCAATTAGTTTTTGTGTTGAATTTTGAAAGAAAAAAGTTGTGTATGGTATTTTATTATAGTTCAATAAATGCACAATGAGGTAATTAAATTAAATGTAATTAATATGTGATATATGCATAGTTAATATGAAATTACATGCCATGTTATTACATGTCATGCAACATTTTTTTGAATTAAGGAGAATATACATGAAAAAGGATAATTTTAAGCATTTTTTATGTGTATGTGTCATTTCCTCTAAGTACAGTTTTGTACTCAATTATTTTTTCTAAAAATTATTTTATTTAATTTGACAAAAATTATTAACGATGTAATTTATATGGATTCTCATATGGTATTAAGATAAATTTAATTAACCGGATAAATTTATGGAGCCTTATATTAAATAAAGAACAAATTGAATTTATTTATGGATATATTAAAAATGTATTCACATGGAATACTATGTGGATGCAAAATATATCATAATTGACCAATTTCTAAGATTTCTTTCCTTTAAATTAATTATTATATTTATATTAAATGCATGGTGCGTGAGTCAACACCTCATCATTATTATATAAGGGCATGTGTGCCTCTTATTTACATTATGTAACCCCAATGAAATGCATTGGACCCCATAACCTATATATAATTTATATATTCATTAAATATGGATATCCCATGGGGGATGGGGTGGTCCAAGTCCCAAAACTGAGGAGAAAGCAATCGTGGTGATATATAAGAGCCTTGGTGGATTAATACAACATGAACCAAACTGTGGTTCAAGGTATTTCCCCATAGGATTGTGGTTTTGTTTATGATCTTCTAGATAAATTAACCATTATAAAATATTAAGATCATTCCACTTATATTTAAGTTTTTCTAGTTCCATGGTTTATTATTTAATTTTTTGGATTCTACAGATCATATTGTAAATTAATTAATAAGAATAGAAGATGGAATAAAATAAAAAAAGTAAATGTTTAAATTATATTAGATATCATTATTTATATATATATAATATAAATAATATTAATAATCCATGTGATAAGAAAATAATGGGTTTGTATATATACTGATAAAATTATACTAAAATATTAAGTTGGTATATCCCACCATTAAATAAGTTAGAGTCAAACCCATTGTTCAAAGATATTTATTGGCCATGTTACGGGGATTTCAATTATTGGGGAACATTTAGATTGACATATTGGTTAGACCTAACTAGGATCACATTAGTGGTTGACTTCCTAGGTAGAGATTAGTTGAACTAAGAGGAAAGGGTTGATGAAATCATTACCTTGGATTTCATTATTGGTGAGTCCTCTCAACAGATAATATTATGATGGTTCAATGTAGTTGGAATGTTTTTCCTACTTAAAACCCATAAAATATCTATTCAGGACCATGTAAGGGGTATTAAAAGATGAATATGGGTCCTTTCTAGTATAATATCTACAAAAATGATATATCAAACCAAATGGTGTGTGATATTATGTTTCATCGAGTAATGGAGGTTAATAAACTTTCATCCCATTAATAAATCTAATTTTGTAATAAATGAAGTAATAAAAATATTCTCATAATTTATGAAGATAGATAAAACAATATGATTTCTACAGTATCACTAAAATCCATACTAAATACGGAAAACATTCCCATCATTACAGATTTCATAGAATAGTATATATTCTTATGAATTATAATACACCATGGGTATAAATTATACATAGCAGGAACCCCACTTATACAGTCTCTTTCAACAGATGATAGTAAAAGAGAAGTGTTTATCTACCATAAACAAGGGGATAAATCTACAGATATCCAATGTTTCAAGATAGCCTCCTTTAAAAGTGATATTATAAATTAATATAGTGATATGGATTCATATAGCTTCATGACTGAGTATCAAGTTCATTATCAAGAGAATGTGATATAAGTGAGATATACGATCTTTAATGAAATGTTCATGTGAACTCATAAATATTCATTACTAGAGGGGACACACATGGTATCTATGATTAAAAACATATAATTCATAGATAGTTTGGGTTTTAGGATCTCTAATGAGTGACACAAATTTCTCCTTAAATCATCACTAATTAAAACCATCTCTAGTTACTTTGTGAATTATAATAAGAGAAATATCAAGAACTCTATGTCAGAACAACATACTCTAATTCACTAATTATTCAATGACAGGGAGTTTGAAATATCAATGGTCTATAGGGCGAATAATAAATTTAATAACAATAAAAATGTTCAGAAGAATCATTCAATTTCTAAGGCTTTAAGCACCATCCCTCCCAGCAAAATAAGAAATGGAGTTAAGAGAAATAAAAAAATAAGTAATTTGTTGCATTTGGAAATAAATTTCATATGAACATGATAAAATGTATTTAATAATATTTTATGGATATGTTATTATGTAATATCATAGAGTTATAGAATGATATTTGTTTAATGATAAAATGTATTTAATAATATTTTATAAACAAAAAACCATATCTATTTAATAATTATTTGAGTATAAATGGAAATATGACCACTGGGTTTGGACCACTATATGACCATTGGTTATCTGTGGCTTTTGTTCAATATAACTATTGAAAACAATTTAAAAACATTAATTTTATAGTTAGTGGCACTAAGTTGAAATAACAACGGTTAATTAATAAAGAAAAGAGAAAAAATGGAATAAACAATTAGATTCAATCCATACGAACTCCATTTGACCAAATGCTGTAGAGAGGTAGTTTTACTGGACCTTTCTCTTAACCAATCCCAATCAAAACATGATATAATGGGGCTTCAATGAAATCGTATACGTGAGAAGTTATAGATAGTCAAAATTACAACTAGGCTAATGTCATCTGAGCCTCCACATGTGTATATCAACAATTCACACCTCCCCCTTAGGTTATATGATAGTGTTCTATGGGTTAATGTGTCGAGGCCAAAGTCACTAAAAATGTAATCGCTTTGTATAAATTCAATTTTTACTCCCACATTTCCTTTTTAATAATAGATTCTATCAACCAATTTAATATGGAATTTGATAAATTGATTTCATGGATAGAAATCATACAATAATGAAAAGATATTATTATTATAATAAATTAAGGCATTATATAAAAAACTATTTTAAAGAAATAATATGACTAAAACACTCTTATTTAAAATCAATTTTTTTTAAAAAAAAATCAAGTGTTTGAAATTTCACAATGAATTTTCAATCAACTATTATTTTTAATAAATAATTATTTTAATATTTTAAAGTTAATAATATTATATTTAAATAATTATTATTTTGAAAAAGATCTTTTTTAATCATCTCATCGAAATTCATTAGGGTAAATTCTTTATAATTTTCTAAAATACATTACATTATCCGTGAATAGTAAAAATATTGTTTGAGTTTTTATAATATGTTTAATGACATCATAATTATGTCATAATTAAGTATTTACTACCCAAATGGCCCGAAGGCCTTCATTTTTATTGATTTATGATAACCCCCCTTTCATGGGATAAGGGGAACCCTTACAAGGCCTGTAGGCTCAGAGTTTACATGGCTCGTTGGAATAAGAGATTACATGACACGAAGGTCTTAGGGAATTCAAGAAGACTATAACTATAAGGAACTGCCCCTCCCCAGCATCTGCATTGTGATATTAGTTCTATACTATTGCATGGTCATTTGGCTCAGCTTCTCGTGCAAGCACAGGCTGGTCCCTATAGTGTAGCCCTACACTTTCATTCTTCCAATTCCATTTTGTTCTGCTCTGGTGAGTGCACATTCTCTATATCCACTTTTGGGGATTCTCCATTTCTGTAGAGTCGGTATGGGGAAACTACACTGATCATGTGGCTCGAAGGCCATGAGGTGGATCGATGGCCTTAAATGTGGTATGAATTCTATAAGGAATCCTAGAAAAAACTGGTCTCCGAAGGTGAATAGTTCTGGCTGCTACCATAGCTAATAGTACCCGCAATGAACCCACATATTACCTACTATAGTCCATGCTACATTACCCCCAAAATTATGCCTCTACCTGGTTTTTAACCTTGGTTACTTACATGCACTTAAAGATTCCTCACCAACTATGGTAAGGATCATGTGAAGAATTATGTAATTATTAATCAACCAAAATCCACAAAAAAACATGTTGTTTTTTAATATATATTTTTTATATATATTTTAATTCATTTCCAAATATATAATTTACATTCCACATTTTTAAATTTAAAAATTGACTTTAAAAATGTTATTTTGTGAAAAGGTTAATTTTACTTGAAAAAATAAATAATATAATATATTGGTAAACTCTTTTGGATTAAAATAACCTAATATGTGTCTGAATGTTTCAATACCATGGGAAAACATCATGTTATTTCTGATGTTTTTTCATTTTTAACTACCAAAGTGTACAACGCCTTAATTAAGAAATTAATTAAAAAAATCAAACACTTCTGCTATAAATACTGACCAACTTGGTCATTTACGTTTCTCTAAAAATATCCTCCCTGAATATATGATATTTTGACCACACAAAGAGTCCCCCCAATGTTTCGTTAATCACCAAATGTCTGAATCATATAGTTTTAGTTGTTACACTTCATGGTAAGGGAAATCTCAACTTATCATTCTCTTTAAAGTTCCCATTTTATATGGAATGTCTTTTAATTTTCCAAACTATGTTTATATATCTATTTTATTATATCTATTTACTTTATTAAGATTTATTTATTAATGGGATATCACTATCACTTAATTTTTACCCTTTTTTTAAACCACATTTTATACCCATTGTGCTACATATTTTTCTGACCAAAATTTATTTATTCTACTAAATAACTCACATTTCATTTTCATTTTGTGAATACCGAAATAAAATTATTTTATATGGGAATTTATAGAAATGTAAAATGATTTTTTTAATTCTAGTAATGACATACATAAAACCCTCATTCAATATAGTGGATTAAAAAATGATATAATGAAATTGTCTTTTATAATATACAAAAATTCCATGTTTTGTATATGATTCACATTTCTTTAATTCTCTACAGGCTATTTTTGAAATGTTTTATTATGACCTATGTTTATCAAATTAGTTAATACGTATCTATGGTGTGTGTTGATTGTTATCCAATTAATTGGGTAACGAATTTAATCACAATTGATGAAATGTTTTACGATACATAGGTGAATAAGGAAAGTATCTTTTTTGACACCATAGTTAAAAAACAATGTGACATGTTTATGAATGTGTAAAATAAATTTTATAGACACATTTGAAAGTATTTATTTGTGTTATTATTATTATATTGTTATTTTCATCCCTTTATAATATTCCTCATGTTCATATTGAAATTTGTCATGATCATGTGTAAAATGTTTCCCTTTCATTCTAGTACATGGACTTATGCTCACCATTTCCTTTATTGTATGTGCATGGTTTATGAGATGTGTTAAATTATATATTATTAACCAATGATTAATCCTTTCAAGATCAAATGAATAATTATTTTATGTTTTCATGTACTATGTAACTTTTATCAAATAAACTAAACATTAAAAGATCCTCTATATGAACCATGTAGTAAATATTTTTTTATATAAAAAGGTGGGAATCCATAGTTGGTATAAAATGAATATTCAGTTATATGTGGAAATTAGGATTTGAAAACATTAGGAATATGGGAAATCAAATTTTAAAATATAGGAAAAAAATTGTAGTATTTTAGTGAAGTGTTATGTTAATAGTTTTGTTCAAAAATAATTAGCTTTCTGTATAAGAAGAAGTTGACATGGTTCTGGAATTGATGTACCTTGTTGTAACTTCTCTGACAATGTGTGTCATGTATGACTCTATGTAACCTAGTACATGGAAACAATCCTTACTATGCACCTGGTTTGAAACTCCTAGGGGATATGATTAGTTAATAACAATATTTTTATGAATCATCACTAAAGATTTATATAAAATTTAATTGTGGTTAAAGAATAAAATATTCAAGAATTATCTTTTAAGTCATTAAATCCTCAAAGATTTACAATAAAATAAAATGAAGTGTGTTTCTTACTATGTATTACTATTAAAAAATGGTGGAAAATAAGAGGAATTGTGTAAATGATGAGTGCAATGGACCAATATTTGATGCCCCTCAAATGGAATCCAAAATAGAAAGAATAATGAGAATAATAATTCATCTTTCTCAAGTTATAAGAAATAAATTGATTTGATTTGAGATACCAGATTCACCAAGATGGGAAAAAATTTATTTTTAGTCCTTTATGAATCAATTAACACATAATTTAAATGGATATATCAACCGATATAGTGTTGAAAATTTATAAGGTATATAGAAAAATTATTTTTTTACTCTATTGTTTGGAACAAGAGATAATAACCCTAGTTGTGTACCACTTAGAGGGAGAAGTTGATCAGTGGTGGAAACTGATTAAGAACATGAATCCAAGAAGGTATATTGATTCAATGAGGTGGGAGAATTTTAGAGGAACCAATTTTAAATAATATTTTCCCCATTTAATGAGAATAAAATTCAATAAAAAATTCCTAGAGCTGAAGCCAACAGAAAATCAATATATGGGATGCTACAAGAAGAACTTTATAAGACATTCAAGCTAGACATCTATTTTTTCATGGATTCTAATAGAAATTCTGATGTGTTCTTTAGTGGACTAAGAACCTATCTATAGATGAATCTAGCCAATGAAGTCTATGATATATATGAGGATATTTTGTAACATTACATGATTGTCGAGCTAGAGTTTGGAGAGATAATCTGGACACAAAGAATGAATGAAATGAGGAGATAAATAAAGCTTAAAATATGTAGTCACATTGATCACGAATGATGATTAAAATAAGTGAATATTATCATATGTAAGAAATGTTGGATGAATCATTCAAGGAACAGATTGATCAAGAGTGTGAAATATTATAAGTGTAGAAGATATGTCCATATAGCTCGAAACTGTTGTAGTGAGGTTAAGCCTCGTCTTAACACTAATGACAAAGGGAATATGGTACAGGCTGAACCTAATGTCCAATGTTTTTTGTTGAAATCCTAGACACATTACCAATCACAAAAAAAAATTTAATGTTAGTTGTGGGTAATCACCATCTTTCCTAGCATAGTCCAATAGAGAATGGTTGGGATTTTTCTGTCATGATAGTTAAAGTTGACAGTCCAATTTATGTGGTGGAAGGTACTATCATTATTCTCTCCAATTTAGAAAGTACATTGTCTGATTCTTGTTTTATTCATTAATTTATTTAATCCATTTTTAATAGAATATAGACTCAATCTAGGAATATCTTTAATAGGATTTATCAGTCCTGAATCCTAGAGGGATTACCCAAGAATCATAAATTTATTAAATCTCTATTATTAACAATAGTGAGAATAGTATCATCACAAATATAGTATTAATTAAACTACTAGAATTTTAAATTATACTAGGGATGTAATTTGTATCAAAGAATAATTCTATAATCAAATGAAAAATCAAGGAAATTTTATAAGCCTTGAATGGAAAACCTATAGTTTTTTTCAATGTTGATAAAACTCAACTTTATATTTATCAAGAAACATCTCATATAGCCTTCTTTATAGAAATGGATGGTGAATATTAAAAATTAAATGAAAGTATATGAATAGATCATTCCCCCATAACTCTCTAATATAATGTTGTATTTCTTAACGGGTAACCTCGACCTCCCCAGAAAGAGAGGTAGAGTTCTCCTTTGATCCCATTCCTAGTTCCAAACCTATATTAGAGACACCACATATAATTTCAAATGTGGACCAAGAGTAATTAATGAAAAATCTCCAAGATCTGTTGGAGAAGGTTTTTATCCAACCCAGTGAGTCTCCTTGGGGTGCATATGTACTATTTTTTTAATCATAATCATATATAAATGTATCTACAAATTGATAATAGAGAACTTAATAAGATCAATGTGAATAAAAATTACCCTAACCCATGAATTGATAATTTATTTTACCAACTTAATGGGGCTCAATTATTCTCTAAGATTTATCTCCAATCTAACTATCATCAATTGAGGGTGAATAAATATGATATTACAAATTATTACTTTTGATCTAGATCTGTGAATTATGAATTTTTTGTTATACTATTTAGATCGACTAATGCATGTTTTATTTGATAGATTGTATGAATAGATACTTTATTAACTGCCATGATAAATTTTTTATTGTTTTTATTGATGATATTATGATATATTTAAAATGTAGTGAGGAGCATGAGGATTATATAAATTTTATATATCAATATCTTATGATAGATATGCTATTTGTAATTTTCATTAAATGAGAGTTCTTGTTAAAAAAAGTTTCTTATGTGGGGAACAATGTAACCAATGAAGGAATCTCAGTTTTCCATTCCAATACAGTGGTTGTGGAGGAGTGAAATCATAAAACAATAGTAACTAATATTTTTAATTTCCTTGGCATAGAATGAAATTATAGGATGTTTGTGAAAAAAATTCACGAAGATATAATACACAAACTATGTTAACTAATAAAGGGGATGTGTTCATTTGGATAATGGTGTTTGAATAACATTCCATCAGATAATAAAGATATTGGTTATTTTACCTATGTTAACTCTACCCTATGTTGGAGAAGGATTCGATATTTTTACATATTCATATCTATAAGTTCTTGGGTGCATCCTATTCCTAAATGAGAAGGTGATTTCTTATGCATCTCTATAGTTAATGCCTCAAGAGAAGAATTATATTACATTTGAACTGGAGTGGTCTATGGTTGTTTTTTATATAAAGATATTGAATCAATATCTTTATGGGGATTAATGTGATATATACACAGATCATCAAATTTTAATGTATATTTTTACATAAATGGAACTGGACATGAGATAGCGGAGATGGTTGATCTTTATCAACATTATGATTTTTTAAATTCATTATCATCCCAAAAGAGCTAATAATGTTGATGATGCATTAGGTAGGAATGACACGATGTGATAGAAGTGATGAGGAAACCAAGATATCCTTTTATCAAAGATTAAGTTAAAATGGACACGGGGATCATAATGGAAGGTACATAATCAACTCTATCCCAATTGATTTCTCAATAATCAATACTATTGAAGACCAGGATATCTCAAATTGAAGAAGAACAATTACAGAAGAATATAGATGTTGTGATGAGTGGTTAGTTTCTTGAGTTCAATATTTATCATTATGGGTTACTGAATTTTCATACCACACAATGTGTTTTATATATTCCATAAATAAAGAAGGAGATGATGGATGAATCTCTTGGATATACATTCTTCTACATCCTTGTATCACGAAACTATATGTAGAACTTCAAGATCATTATTGGTGGGATAAAATGAGTGTAGAGATTGGATATTACACTATAAGTTTCCTGGTGTGTCCATAAGTGAAGGATGAGAGTCAAATTATTAATGGGGAATTACAATCACTAACCATACCTGCTTCGAAGCACGAAAATATCACTATGGACATAGTCACGAGTCTCCCAAAAACAACCAAAGGAAACATTATGAAATGGGTTATATTGGATCATCTCACCAGGAAATCCCATTTTATATCTATTCTGGAATCTCCCTTGAAAATTTATCCCTGATTTACATGAAAGAAGGTGTAAGGTTTCACAATGTGCTACATTCTATAATTTTTTATCACGATCCAAGGATCATCAAAAAAATTTCGAGATGTCGTCAAAATTATCTAAATACTAAAATGAATTCCACTAAAAACAATCACCAAAAAACTGATGGAAAATATAAAATGACTATTCAAACACTCAAAGATATACCAAAAACATGATGACTATAATTTAATGGCAGATGGGATCAACATACCCCCTTAGTTTAGTTCATATATTTCAACATATTCCATTCGATTATTAACATGGAAACCATTGATGTGATATATAGGATGTGGTATATAACTTTGACTTGTTGGGACATTAGTGGTGAGGGAATTATTCTTGGAACTAATCTTGGGAATGAAATAAATGAAATGATTCATGCCATCCTGCAACACATAAATGATGCTCAGAGTTGGCAAAAGAGCTATGCTGGAAAATGTCAAATGGACTGGGAGTCAGACGTTGGCAACAAGGCATTCCTTCAAATTTCACCATTGAAGGGAGTAATGTAGTTTGGAAATAAATGGAGGCTTATCCCACGGTACATTGGACACTATGAAATCTTTTATCGCAGATGAGAAATGGCCTATCAGATTGTACCTTCTCCAAATCTAGATCTGGTTCATGATGTATTCTGTGTATCCCTCTTTGAGAAGAACATCACTGACCTTTCCCAAGTACTATACTCTAAGGTGGTGAATTTAGAACATCACCTCTCTTATAAGGAGCATCCAATGGAGATATTTAACCATAAAGACAAGGTTTTATGAAAAATACTACCCACCTCGTCAAAGTGTGGTGGAGGAACCTCAAATATTAAGAAGACATTTGGGAACTAGAGGAGAATATATGACAGATGTACCCACAGCATTTCTCAACCAAGGGAATGAGTTGAAATTTCATGGGTGAAATTTATTATTGGGAAAAAATTGAATTACAGAGACTTTTTAAATGATAGTTTTTCATAACAAAATGTGTTTTATATTATTTTGTACATAAAAAAATTTCATTATTAATGATGTGAGTATAAATGGAAATATAAACATTGGGATTCATCCATTATTTGAACCTTTTATAATTATGGCAATTGGTCAATAAGATCATTGTATAATATAATAAAAAATTAATTTTATAATTTTTATTTCTAAGTAAAAATGATGAAGGATAACTAATCTATAGAGTAGAAACAATGACCTCAACCAGTAGAGTCATGTGGTATGAAGCCCAGTTTTTAGAACATGGGTGGGATGTTGTGTCACTGGGCTTCATTCATGATAAAGACTATGTTGAGCATCAACATGTTATGTTAGAATTAAATCTCTTAGAAGAGAAGTTTAGGTTAGTGGAAATTACCTCTCATGTGATGTTGGATGAGGCACCCTCTAATTATATAACCATCAAGTAAGCCACCCTTAAGAAATATGTAGGTGTTATAAGGTGTTATGTGCATATTCCATAGTTAGCTAATGTTTAATCCATTTTTATAATTAATTTTTTATACCATCAATTCAATTTTTAGAATTGTTTTGATAAACGTAATTGGGATTGAATTTGATAAATTGATATTCTAGATAGATATTTTTCTCTCAAAAAAAGATATAAGTATTATAATAAACAATCGTATAATGAATTTTTTTTGAGGGATTAATATGATTAAAAAATTTATTTAAAAATAATTGATAAAATATTTTTTTTCAAGTGTCTTAAATTTCACAATGCAATTTAAATCCACTGTTATTTTTAATAAATATAGATTTTTATATTTAAAATATTATATTCTAATATTTATTGAATTATTATAAAAAATAAATATAATTTTTGAAATAATCACATTAAGAATTTTTTTGGGTGAATTTACTAGAATTTTCTAACAAACATAATTTTTTTCCTAGATTAGTAAAAATACAGTTTGAGTTATTTATATTTTTATTGAAATCACAGTCATGAAAAAATAATATAATGAATAATTAACCAAAATAAACTACATTAAATAACTTTTTTTATTATTATCATGTAGTTTAATATACTTTATTCCATTATAAAATATAATATTTACTTTCCAATTATTAAAATGGAATCACATTATATAAAAAATTTATTTTATGAAAGCATTAATTTTCCTTTGTAAAATAAGTAATATAAAATAAATGTGGAAAAATTTCGATTAAAATAACATAATATGTATCCCAAGTGTCCATCACCATTGGCAAATACCATGGGAAATCCCATGGTCTTTCATTTACCTCTACCAAGTGGAACCATGCCTTTAATTAAAAATTGAAAACAATTCCCCCAATTTTTCTATAAATACCCATCCATTTCTTCATTTCCATTCTAAAAATATTAATCCTACATGAATATAAGATATTTTTTCCACCCATGAAGTACTTCTAATGAGTCATAAATCACCCAAGGTACCAATCATCAACTGGTAGGTGTTACACTTCTATGTAAGAGAAATCTCAACTTCTCTTTTTTCATTCAAGTTCCCTATTAAATGTGGAATGTATTTAAAATTTGACAAAATGTCCTTCTATCCATTTTGTTCAGTCCCATTAGTGTATTAATAGTTTTTTATGAATTAGAGACCCTTTCCCTCTATTTTTACACTTTTCTAAAACAATTTTTTATACCTGTTATGCTTCTGATTTTACGTATCACAATTTCAATCTTCTCCATAATATATTAGCTTTTGTATTCTTTTTTGAATACCAAAACCACTTTATATTCCATGGTTATTCCCAAATAAGTAAAAACATATTTATTTCATCTATTTATTAAATACATAAAATCTGTATTCCATTTATATGGTTTAATAGTGACATAATTATAAGTTTATATGATATTTTTATAATAAGGAATGATTTTTATATTTTAAATGACGATTTTATTACCCCTAATTAATTTATGAAATATTTTATTATGACCTATGTGTCTTGTATTTATTATGACAGTTGAAGGGTGTGCCTTGATATCTACCCATTTCATTCGGTAATGAATTAATCAATAAATATGACATGATTTATGATACCTTGGGGAAAACCCATTGTATTTTTTATTAAACCTCACTGAACAACATTGGTTATATTCTTATAAATTAAAAAATTAAATGTTGTATCCATATTTCCATGTTATAAATAATGTCATTATTGTTATCATATGCCAATTTCTCCTGCGTTTATGATATTCCTCACTTTCTTATTGATATTTCAAGAGATCACATGTAAGTTGTTTCCCTTGGTTTCCTATACTAGGCCTTATTCACACCATTTTATTTTATATATTCCCCCATGTGATGAGGTGATGTAATTTTACGTTGGAATGACTTTTATAGAGCCTTTTGATTGGAATAGATAATTTTTCTTATGTTTTATCATATTATTTAACTTTTATCCATGAAAAGAAACTTTAAAAGAACCTTTGTTTGTACCTTGTAATGAAATTTTTTGTTATTAAATGTAGGGATTCCATATATTATGTTACTACTATTAATAATAAAATTATTTGTATTTATATTTTAGACATTGATGGATTCATTTTAATTATTCAAAATAAGAGTGTATACTTATATAAAGATATAATATATTATGGTATCAAATAGTTAAATAATGTTCTTTGTGTATTATATTAAAAATTAAATATTGAAAAATTTATAATGAATTAAATTCACGTTTCCCATTTGACAACGCATTGTGGAGTAACTATATGGGTAAAGGAAACATGATGTGTTTGATGAAGCACTATCTTTATGGATACTTATACTCTTTTAAGATTAAACCACTTGAATGATGTCATTATTATTTTCAAGGAACAATTAGAAATCCACAATTTGGTGGCCAAGGTGAAATCCCCACATCACTTATTCAATAAGTTTACATTTATGTGTATAAAACTTTTCACGTAGACTCTATAGTAGTATTATCTTTATTTATTACATTTAGTAACAACTTTATTAGGTGATGTTACATCTAACTAATGAGGTATACGATTTAATGATTTGTAAAATTCAATAATTTTAAGAATGAGGTTGAGAAAAAGATGGTTAAGAAGACCAAGGACCATTAATATGATTGAGGTGGTAAGTAATATAACTAGGACATTATAAAAATTCATCGGTATTATGATATTTTTTCTAAAAACCTTATTCTTATACACCATAGTTGAATAATTTAAGAAAATGTAGTTATAATCCATTACTATACATGGTAAAGTAGATAATGAGACACATGATCCTTCCAATTTAATTTTTGGGATATGAATTACCAAGAAAATTATACAGAGTAAACCTAGTAATAATAAATTTAGATAATTTCATTCCTTTTGAGTTAGGTAGTGTAAAGTATCTTTTTCTAACATACTCATACATGGTGGTTTAAGGTGTTTATTAAGGATATATCAAGAAACAATGTAAAACCCTAGTGGGAAAAGTCTATCTTTATGTGTTACCCCATGTATGTGAGGGGATTATATTTATATTATCCCTAAAATAAATGGGATATAGTTTTTAGTAAATATATATTCTTTGAGAGTGAATACATCATCAATAAAGATAGTGGGAGAAATATTGACTTTGATGAGGTTGATGGTCCAGATTCACAGGATGAGGTATAGGAAAAGAATCCATTGGATATTATGGATGATTTAGTTCCTAAATCATTGGGACTATTTAGAAAAATTATATAGCTAATAGGAACATAATTATATTGGTTTTTAATCACAAAATATTGTAATTCATTATTGATTTATAATAATGATATTTTATCCTACATGGAGGTATTAGAGATCTCATAAGTTACAAGATGGAAGGAAGCCATTGCTTATGAGATGGATTCCATGTATAATAATAATGTTTGGGGTTTTATTGATCCTCTAGTTGATTTAAATAACATTGGTCATAAATGTGTAATCAACGGAAATTTGGGCATGGAAGGTCAGGATCATATGTATAAATCAATAATAGTGGAAAAGGGTAGACAATATTATTGCATTGAATACAATGAAACATTTTATTTAGTAATGATTCTTAAATTCATTAAAATTATAATTTCAATAAAAACAACCCTTGAATATTATTTTATGTATATCTATATAAAAAACCATTTTCCAGAATGGAAACAGTCAAAAAGATTTATATATCACACAAACCGAGGGGGTTGTGAAACTATTTAATTCCAATAATATATACTATTTTTATAGATCCATAAATGTATTGAAGTAAGCATCTAGTTAATGGAATAATCTTATCGATGAATCTATAAAAGAGTTTGGTTTCATTTAAAATGAATACAACAACTTTAGTGGTTTATAAGATGTTGTTAATTTTTAATGTAGTAAATTCAGAAAACATATTTCTAATTGGATATTAGATACCATCCGTATATAAAGAGATGTTGTGGTTGAGAAATTGGTTCTATATAAAGAAAAATGGCGAGGTAATCTATATTATTTGGATAACTAACATTCATGATATACCAATGATATTTTCTCGATTATGTTAGAGTGAATAAACTAACCAAATACTTAAGAGATTTTTTATGGATAAATACATGTGGGGATTAGTACTAGGACAACATGGTATATATATTTTGAATAAGATGTTTCCTTTTTAATAGGGGTAATGGTTGACATAATGATTAATTTAACACATGCTTTTGTGATTGGGCCTATCATGTATGTCTTTTTGTTTAAAATTCGTGATTTTTCATGTGATTTTTTTATGAATGTATGATATCAATTCTATCTAGGCGAAAGATATTGGACTTCTGTTATGGATTTTCCTAAGTATATATGGATAAATAAGGATTTTATCATGATATATAGAGGACACAATGTTCTAGTCATCAGGGGTTATACATATTATAGAATTCAAGAAAATCATAATGATATGATGTAACAATTAAGATATTTACTCAATATCAATGGAGAAGTTGCGAGATAGAACAGTTCAATGTAACTAGTTTTTTCAGATTCTATAATAGATTATCTGTATAATGTTGCTTTTAATTCATTCAAATATATAGTTTGAAATGATTTTTTTTAATGAGAAGGATGTGTGCCTAGTTATCAATATCATTCCACTATTTAATAAGATAACATCCTATAAATGGGTCTTTCCAAGGATCTATGGTCATGTATTAGGATAATTAATATTCATCCAAATATTTAACTCCTAAGGGAACATTTTTAACAAGGTGATGTTTTAGTGAGAAGATTATCAATGATGGAAAACATAGGGGACCACGTGATGAAGTATTTTCATTGTTAGAGACACGGGTACCGGGTGAGAGCTAGTGGACTGATGGAAGTTAATAGTTATCTCTCATGAATGTGGGAGGATTTTGGAGTTTCATTCCCTAGAAACATAATATATTTAAACAATTATTACATGTATTTATTATCATTGAGACCAATTAATTATCTTCTCACATCTTGATTATTCCTCACCATGTAATAGTATGTGATAGTGTCGAAATAATATATGTCACCCTGAATGTTAATAAGGATTATATAATATAATGGTAAAATAGAGGCTACACAATATTAATCTAGAATATATATGTTCTATATTAAGAGGATAACATTTTATAGGAAATAAATGAAACATGATATTAGGGCGAGACTAATTATACATTGAGGCATAAACTCATAGTTTTCACACTTTTTAATTCAATTGTATAAGATTATTTGAATAATACCTTCGAGTAGGAAATCCACAATTGTCTGTGTCATTGCATGTTCCTATATGTGGATTTTTGTATCGAGCATTTGAAATTAACTTTATCATTACTAATTAACATTTGTCATGATCTTCAATGTGTTGAAGATAATCATGATAACGTATGCTCATATTAAAATAGATGATGGGAATATCATGACAGATATAGAATTAATGGATAATCTGAGAATGGATTTATCCCTCTTATCTATTAACTAAATTTTATAACTCTAGAAATTTTATGGGAATGGGACCTCATATAAATATCCATGGACATTGTGTTCAATGAGATTGTTAATTTACAGAATGTAAAATAAATAGAAATTGAGGATATAGGTTAATAAGACATATAAGAAACCATCTGGATTAGAGATATCAATAAAATGTGAATATATTACATAGTGTGATCTTGAAGGAATCTCTAAATCATTATGACATTAAATTCATTCTCAAAGTGTTCCTTGGTGTGTTACAAGATGTTAGCCTTAGACAATGGGTGTCTCCACCTATTTCCTCTTACATATATGCCTACAGGGATAGAAACTATTTGTATCCATAATCTAGATAATATTAAATATATAATTACAATTTTATAATAATTTTTATTCAAGATTTACATTTTCATAGTTATTTTAGATTAGCTGATTTCCAAGATCTAATAAAAAGTCATTCAAATAGTTAAGTGTCATGAAAAATAATAATAAATATTTATTTTTAATTTTTAGAGAATATAATATTTCATTATATTTGTAGAAGAAATTAAAATATATTTATTTATAAAAAAATATTAATTATTCATGGTCTGGTAATGAAAGGGGTGGATTAGAGTTTTTCATTTAAATGTGTCATTAGAAATGATATAAATAAATTTTTTTATTCATTTGTGATTCACATGTCATATGAAATATAATAATTATATTATTATTATACATTGGTTTCAAAAAGTGTTAAGTGATTTTTATGGGATCTTTGAGAAAATAGATAGCCCAAAACCAAAAATTATAAATATTTGATTTTCTCATTTTCCTAAGAATGAAACTGTGCAATATAGATTATGATAATCTCTCTCAAAACACAGGGAGAGTTTAAGTGAAATAGGACATTCTCTATCTATTTAATCTCTCAATCCAATGAGAGGGAACCAAGAATTATTCATTCCCATAGAGTATTATATAGAAATAAAGCATAAATGATAAGTAATCATGATTTGGAGTTCTATCACGTAATGATTCATTAGTAACATTAAATGATTATGGTGCATGTGTGGATCACCAGTAGAGGGTATCTATTCAGAGATCCTGTAAAAAAAATATTATGATGAGATCAATTCAATTGAATATTAGTTGAATAATGTATTATACTTTTATGAAATTATTGATATACATATAAATTAGTTATAAATTATATGTGATTATACTCTTCCTCTTGATCCCACAATCATTTCGAGTAATATTTATTTTAAATCCATTGACCATGAAATAATTCTTCATTTATTACATGGATCATTCATAAATTAATACTAATATATGAGTTAACCATGAAAAATATTATCTTCCCCAACACCTTTAACCTTTTAATATACACATCATAAAATTAAATAGGTTAATAATATAAAATATGTCTCAATAAATTTTTTTTGACCAAGATGCTTTCCTAATTATTGACAAGATAGGTATGAAATATATCCTCTGGTATAATAAATTTATATTTATGGTAATTATATACCATTAAACATTTATATAAATATTATATCGTATATTATAATGTTAAAAAAATCAACACTGGTTTATTGTAAATTATATATTATAATCCTCAATTCCATGTTATAATTGTTTCATTGTTTCATATATATCTTAGTCCATCCGTTTTGGGACATTAACATTAATCATTATTACATCAGATATGGAATATTAATCATGTCATAAGTTTCTTATTTACTCATTATATTCATATTAATGACCATTCATATATGATTGTGGTGGAAAATTAATTACATCACTCCATGCTGATGGTAATTCGTACATACACGTGAGGGAAGTTTCCACTTTTGGATGGATAGAAAAAATGAATGGAAAAATAATTAAAAATAGAAGAATCATTTTGTTATCATATATATCCTATATATTCATTAAATATATCCTTATTATCAACCAAGAAAATAATATATTGAAAATTAATTGCATAACTTCATGGAGGTTTTAGTCCATATTACCACATGAATGACATTTTGTCTTCCATCAGATGTTATGGTAGGAATATATATAAGATATTATAATTATTAAAGAATAAATAATTCATAAATAACATATATATATATATATAAATATTAAATCTCTCATAATATCATAAAATTAAATCAAATTATGTAAAATAAATCATCTCTATATAGATGTGGTAGTCAACATGTTGGGATGACTGATACATTATTTTTCCATTTGATGAAAAAGTGGTGGAAAATGATGGTGGAAAATTGATAATAAATTCCTAATTTATTTATGATAATATATTCACCATTTCATGATAGATATAATAGTTTTACGGAAGGTATAGGATGAAATAAAAGTGAAATAGATCGATTAAGATCTATACCTCTTCTTTGAGAGACCATTATTGGATTATGCCTTATGCCCTGAAAAAGATTCCTTAAGAGAATAAAAAGGGATATATAATGTAGTTAAGTATTATAGGAAGCTGTTGGGGTATATATTTCTAAATATATATGGCCCAAAATTCATTAATAATGGAAATATGATGTTTCCTTTTATATGTTCGGGGAAGAAAACACAAGGAATTACATTAAAATTTTAAATGTCATCAATGTATTTCCCTACTATAATGCCTCAAAATATAAAATAATTAAAATAAAATGTAACATAAATCCCAAATAAATTAAAATTTTAAGAATTATAAAATTTCATGATATGATGTTAACTTTATCTCTCAGTTTAAGACACCAGGTAAACCTATTTTAATATTAATTGGGAGAACAAATTTTTTCAATTTTTAATATTTATTACTAAAAAAGGTGACACTAGTTTAAATAAATCAAATGATGATTCCAAATACATAATAAATTATATTAAATATCATTTCTAAATGTTTCAATGTTTAATTTAAAATTTACTCTCTGAAACATAGTGAAAACTTGTATTTAGAAAAAAAATGTATTTTATCCTAAAAATGATTTACATTAATTCATTTACTAGTTATGTAATTAAATATAATTATAAAATAAGTGATTGAATATATATAATATTGAATTTTAAATATAAATAGTAATTAATAATAATTAATTTAATTAAATATGCTAAAAACACATTTCCCAAATTAAAACTGTTTTTATAATGATGTTTTTTCCAAAAAAATGAACATATACCAAAATCAATTACAATTATCATTCATATATAATAAATTATAATATATAATTAAAAGAGACTGATTTCTCATTGTTATCATATTCAAAAATAATAGGACATTTTAATTATTCTTAATAATTTAATGAAATTACAATTTTACAAAAAATTGGTTTTTCCAAAATTCACTAATAAAATAGTATAATTATAAAAATCATAGAATATTTCACTACGGTTATATTGAAATGATGAATTCTAAAATTATAATCATTTCCTCAAATAAAATTTCTAAAAATTGTATAATTTATTTACATTTTCATTTCAAAAAATGTAATAAAATCAAATTTTGATGAAAATATATTTTCTGAAACATAATATGACATTACATACTATTGGGTACATAATTTTTATGAATATATAAATAAATTAAAATTATATAACACCTTTATATATAATTTTCATGATGTAGTAATTAATATTCAAACCGTAAAATTTAATCACTAATTAATATTCTTCACATTTAAAAATTATACATTTTATATTGTAGCACAGTTTGTTTAAAGTTTAATGTTCCGTGTTATGAATGCAATCATGAAGAATATTATATTAAAATAATTATTTGGGAAGTTAAACTTAAAATTAATGTATTTTCCACATTTTGAAATACAGTTCTTCAATTAAAGGAATAATGAGAATGATATACATCAATAACAATCAAAAATAAAGGAATAAGAAAAATCTTATACAATTACTGCTATTGAACAAGATATTGATAATGATATGTGGAATGGAACCCTTATTCCACACTCTGTATCTGGAAATGGATTATTCATATTTGGTTTATTTCATTCAATTATTCACAAAATATTTTATATGTATATTTATTCCCCACCTTGAACTGTGGATATTCAGTAATCAGTGAAAAGACCTAGTGGATTAATAATACATTCAAGCTATATAACAGTTATCTAATCATGGTTTTTGAGAAGATAATTTGTTCTGATCAAGTTCATCATCCTTTGGATGAATTTGTTGTGATATTGAGTCTAGAATATATATACTTTCATAGATTTGATTATAATTTATAGGATTTAGAAAAATCATTCTATATATAAAATAATACTACTATCAAATATCAAAAAAATATGATTATGGACTCTATATAGATGAAAATTATATAATATGTGTCTTGATACCCATTAATTCCAGAGTATTTGATCAAACCATTCGGTAGAAATTCATTAGAACCCCCAGTCTCAAGTATGTAAATCATTATTTATGTATTTTATGTTATTAATGTGTTTTTTGGGAAATGTTTGGGAAGTTATATAGGTATTTTGGAATGTTTTTGGGGATTTTATAAAGGTTCCAGGTAAGAAAATTGTTAATACAAACTATTAAAATCCTATTGAAAATTGTGAAAACTAAGGAAATGGGATCTCGGTTGTAGTGTGGTTAGGTGAATGGTTTGACAAACCATACAACCACCTAATAGAAACAATACATTTGGGGAAAAATATATTTTTATAATTAGAAAATAGTTTACAAAACTGTTCACCCTAACCATGTAAGTAAAACAAAAAGATCCCAAAACTATAGATCTAATTCTGATTTTGCTATAAACCTATTGGTTATCTTCTGACTCAAACCTACTATGTTTTATCTCTTCTCAAATTTTGTGAAGTTTCTACCTCTTTATCTATAATCAATCAATTAGTGTTTCTTGGTTCCTTGGAAGTCAATATCCTTAGTAAGTCTCCATTATTAGATGATTTTATTAGTTCTCTTATTATTACCTATCCTAGAGTCATAGATGTAGACCGTTAGGGATAGATGTATGATATGTGATCCCAATCACAATGATATTTTTTTTAGTATTAGGTAATGATATCTAAGGCATTATTTTTTGGTTCAAACCAGATTTATTAAAAAATTGAAACATTCTTTGTTTTCAACATATTATTTTGAGGTAGTTCGAATCAATCTTGATTCTACTAATAAAAACATGATGGTTTTATTTGAAAATTTTCAAATTACATGGAATTTTTTCTGAAAGTTTTGTGAACCACTTTGAAGAATCCTTCATTTGAGATGGTTTGTAAAATCGTGGTTTTATTGTGAAAAGGGATTTGTTGAATGATTTTAGAATGAAGATTTCAAAAATTATTTTTTCTGCATGACTTATGAAAAAATGTTTTTTATGAGGGTTTAAAAAAAATTTAGTTTTATTGATTTGTTTTTTGCACAATTGGTTTTGTAAAGGTTTTTGCTTAATTATATGGTGTCTGATCACTTCCATTGAGGTGACCCTATGGAATGAGGCTGTTCAATTGGGACACTAGAATATAGTTACCTTTTGATGACTTGGTAAATTTATGTAAGACTACTCATGAGTATGGATCTGTCACCTAGGAAACAAGTGTGGATGAGTGGATTTTTTAAATGAAATGGGTTACACCAAAATGGGAATTTTGTAATTGTTTAAAGAGTTTCATTGTTTCATTCAATGGAAAATTTATTGGATTGTAAAATTGTTTATATTTGATATAAACTATTTTAAAAGGTTTTTTATAAATTTATTTATATAAATTTTATAACATGAACTATCCTAGAGGTGTTAGAAGGGATGTCATTTGTATAAAATCTACTGAGTTTCATTACTCACACCCTACATAGGCATTTTCTAGAATTTTTAAATTTCATTTATTAGGGAACATATAATTACAATGTATCATATTTCATTCATGATGATTTTGGATACAAAGGCATGTATTTTCAAGCATTATCATGAAGAATGATTGATATGGATGTGAATGTCTATTTTGTATCCTTGAGATTTGTTTTTTGTCTTCCAATGTATTCTGATATATTTTTTGGGGATTTAATTGCCAAATTGATATTGTATGTGATATTTTTTCTACTTTTTATTGCATTATATTGGTATCGTACAAAATATATTAGTATTTTGGGTTTGTTTTTCTTTTTTGGGTTTTTTATTTTTAATTGGAAATTCACCCCCCAAATGTATTTATTACCTTAGTATTTATTGGCACCCATAGGAATCTTGGGGATGTCACCGATGGAAAAGTTTAAATTCTACCACAACTAATTCCAATGTTGAAGGGTGCAATGTCAGAAATAAAATATTATGTATATTATAATAGATGAGATGACATTGATGTATTACATTATGAAATACCTATTATTTACCAAGATTATGTGGTTGAGTTTTTAATTGAACTTGTGTTATTTTCTATCAAAATATGAAAGAGTCCAAAATATATAGACCTTTTTATATTAGAGGAATTTAAAAAGTAACTTCAAGAGAATCTAGAAAAGTGTTTTTTATGTCCGAATGATTCGGTGTGGGGTGCACCTCCTCTATGTCCCATGAACAAGGATAGATCAATGACCAATTCCATTGATTATCATGAACATAAAAATATCACAATAAATAAAAAGAATAATATACCATATAATAATGATTTTTTGGTCAAAAAAGAGGTGATTCATTTCTCTTAAATGGGGATATTCAAAATTGGTATAATAACTTATGGATGAATATATAAGATATACTTAAGAGAGCTTCCAATAAAATTTATAGTCTTAATGAATTCATAATTATGACTTAGATACATACTTATACATGTAAAATATTTAAGGATGGTACGAATAGTGTATTTATAGTTTACATTACTAAAAGATCATATTATTTATAAATAAAATTCTCATGTACTCTAGGAAAATGTAGGAAAATTAAAAATGTTTAAGAATATTTATAAATACCTTCTGAAATGATAAATTATATTTGGATATTTGAATGCCTGAATTTTGGCTACAAAATCCTCTATCTTGGGTCATGTAATCACTAGAAAGGGTGTATCTATGGATCCATTAATTATATAGGTGATTAGAGATTGGACCTAACCAACCAATCTGATAGGGATCAATTGTGTTCATGTTATATCCAGTTACTATCATTCTTTTTTTAGAATTTTTTCACAATTTTCCAATAAACTGTGTTTACACATTAGGGAGGGATGACTTCGTGGATGAACTATTTTTCCGAAAGATTCAAGGTGCTTAAGAAGATGATGGAATATAAATTTGTACAAATTTTAAACATGAGTGGAAAAGTGTTTTTAATTTTTAATTATTTCCCAATGAAAAAATTACGAAGTGTTTTATGATAAATACCAATGTAATTTCTTATAAATCATGTCAACTGAAGACCCATGTGAAATATTATGTGAAACATTATCTTGATTTTTCAGTAGTAATTTTGAAAATAAATAATATATGATCATTATCCCTTTGGTGAAATGTTTGATATATATAATTTTCACAAGAAATAAATATATCTATATACATAAATATAGTTGAACACACTACAAAGGAGATGCTTAGAGTTTATAAAATATTTTCATTTCATAATAAATTACCATATGGGGATGAAAACCAAGGTGGAAGATACTCTAAGGAAAATGGTTATGATTCATGATCCATTAAGTGTATGGAAAAGAGACCAATTTTTACTGATATTCAAAGGATGGATATTTAATTAAAAAGGGTAGTGAATGATTCCAAACATTTTAAAATAATTTATAATATATCCATGTATACATGATAAATGGGGTGTGAAAAGATGATATGGTGGTATTCAAGAAGGTAGGATGGATTTTTTAGGTTATAATTTTAAATGGATTAAGTTATAGGATTTAAGAAACAAATATGATTTCAAACAAAACATGAATTGATTAAGGATCTGTTGGGTTATAAACATATAGAATTAATTTTTATTCATAAAAGAAGCAAAATGATATATCATGATTATAAAAACACTTCTCTAGGGAAATAATGAATAAGGAAATTATATAATATATATCTCTATGATTGGTATGTAAAAAAGTAAGGTTGAACAACACAAATCAAAGGGGATGATTCAACCATTATCTAAACTAGCATGAAATGGTATAAGAACACAATCACTTTTTTCAACGATGATACAAAGATATCTAAATGGAATTATTTATTCTAGGTTGGGCTGAATTAACATAAACAAATTTCATTCATAATTTATAATTTAGAGGATTAGTCAATACATATAATTAACTATATTTACATAAATAATGATTAAATGTTTCATAAAGTAACAGTATCAAATATTTATGATCAAGATCGAAGGATCACATTAAACTGAAAGTCAATTTTCTTGAACTATTTTGATATTGGGAGATATTAAAATATTTCACTCAATGTATTTCAATGTATTTTTTTGAAACTATTTTCCTCCATTATAATTTTTATAAAATAGTAGATTCTACTCGAGCATTCAAATGGGAACACATGAGGCTCCATATGCAAAGTGATATAGTACAACATAATTCTTGGAAGAATTTAGATAGAGGATATTGTTAGGAACTGATACAACTTAGGAAATGATAGAGAAGGATCAAAATATCCAGTGGAATATAAAGCATCAACAACTCAATAGAATATCTATGACTCTAATATTCGATGAGATATAGAATTTAAAAGAGTTTATAATGCATTACATTAAATATCACTGTAGAAGAAGTATTTAATTGTTGTGAAAAATAGAAATCTAAGACCCAGATAAATCATTCCACTTGAGATTATTATTTTTTAGGGGACCACAGATCATCACTCAGTGTTTTCACTGAACCATTTACATGTTCATGATGAGTTTATTTTATTGTTATTGTGATAGAACATATCCAATCCATCACATGTACTAATATCAAAATATATAAAAAATTTATAAAGATTAATGTTATTAGGAAAAAAAATTTGTGATCATAGACAGATTAGAAAATGATATATGAACAAGTCCCGATATATGGTTAATGTTTTAGGGAGATATCATTAGTTTGAGGAAGCTATGAGGGAATATAAAGATGTGATGATACAAAATTACCCTGACTTCTTTTATCCAAGTAATGAAAATTATGAGGAAGGAATTATTTTTAAGGGGTATAATATAACATCAGACTATACTAATCTATATTTTCACATAAATTATATATTATTTTGAATATATTGTGACACATGAAAAGTTAAACTAAAATGAAAAGATATATTAATAATATTTTTCAAAATATTACTATTGAAATATTGATGTTGAATTGGTTATTATGAGTAGAATTTAACACATTATGAAATATATGTTGAATTCATATGTTTTCAAATAAACAAGTTGTGGTATTCCTTATGAGTCTCATCATCCGGATCATGGAATAGAAGTAGAATAACTAGGGTTTACCAAGAACAAGTACAATAAAAAAATCAATAAGTACAACATGGGTTAAATAGAATATTATATAAGGTCAAACTCAAGGAAATCACTATGAGATCCATTCAAGATAAATCAATGTCATTTTTTTATCATAACGTTAGTTCTTATGGAGTAGTATTGATGTGTTTTGAAGTAGATTTTAGGATAATATAAACCTGTAATTATAAATGTAATATATTTTAATTATCACAATATTTTTATAAGTTAGTAATTTTTATAAAATTTAATTTCTAATGTTGAATTTTAAAATAGTTGATGTGTTAGAAATCTTAATCTATGAAACTCAATATCATTAAAAATAATTATAAAAAAAATTAACATTATCCGTTCCTTTGATGATAATAATTTTTATCCATTTTCATATTTGAAATTGATACATTTAACATAAATAGAATATTTATCTTTTAAATATTATCTTAGGTAGATTTGTTTGTATTTCATCGAAAATAGTTAAATTTTTTAAGAAATTGAAAAATGATGTTATTAGAAACACCATAATTTTTATGAAATAATAATTATATAAATATTATTTAAACATTTTTAATCCTTGTTTGTAAAAAATTTAATTGAAGGATTGAATTAAATCGTTTAAAAATATTATATTGAATTTATAAACTATTGATTGACATTTTGGAACCCAAGATATAGTTTATTCATATAAAAAACAATTTTTGGTACTTTTCCTTTAATTATGTAATCACAAATTTCCCCTATGGTTTTTATTCATTTTAATGTAAAAATAACCTATTTAATTTAACAATAAGTAAATAAATGTCATTTGAATTTGTATTACAAATAATCATTATCCTAAATTAATTTTTAATATTCAAAATGTAATTTTTAAACAGCTGATAAATTATTATTTTAGAATTAAATTTTATAAATTATAGAAATTAAATATAATTTAATAGACTTAATTTTGATAATAATAAAAATGAAATTATATAAAAACAACTATATCACGTTTTATCCTAAAAATATATTTCATAGGTAAACTACAGATATCACATTAATGGGTTAAATACGATTTTTTTTGAAAAATTAAAGGATATTTACATAAAATATCACATAATTGTAACTCAAAATTTATGGATGAGTTAATTATTGTATATTACATATATATTTTTCTATTTTTTTTATCCAGTTTTTAGGAAAATGATATTTTTTTATGAAATTAATATTTATAAAAACTCAACAGTAGACACATATAGAAGTATCCTTCCACCAACCGTTCAAATATGCACCAAATTTTTATATTCCAATCAATAATTTGATATATTACATCCTTAATAATTTAATCCCACCTTTTTTATCTTTTGGTCACAACATAATGTATATATTCCTTCCAAACATAGAAGGTTCCATATAAGAGATAAAATTGTTTTTTTATAAATAATAATTTATTATATTTGTTTTTCATTTATCATCATCATCCACATTATTAACTATAACTAATATCATTATTAATTTGTAATGATTATGATATAAAAAAAAAATTTCATAATCATACTCATCCATTAATTGTAACTTGTTCTTGTTTTGGATTGTTTGACCTCCAACATGAATGATGCTTTATTTTTTTTCTTTGATAGTTAAGGATGTATATTTAATGATATGAGATAATATTAATAAATAAATAATAAATTATTTTTTTCTTCTTTTTTTGGTATTTATATTAAAACTCATAAATACTATACAACATTTTATTCGTTAAAATTCCGTGAAATAAGATTGTTATGGATTTCATCATAAGAATCATACCTGAAAATCTTATGCTGTGAAACTGAAGATCTTTAATTCATTATGGAATATATATTACCTTAAATTCAATAACATGGAGTTCATCAGATCAAAAAAATGGAATGTTTACCGAATCCACTATTTCAAAATAGATAAGAAAAAAATAAAATAATGAACACAATTGATCAATAAAAAATAAAAATAACAATAAATATGTTATAAATAAATTTATAGATTAATATCAATGATAATAAATATAATTAATGAAAATATTTATATTTATAATAATTTTTCATCATACAAGAGGTCAGAGAACGTTTTTATAATTGGGAATACATGTTATCGGTTTTGTCAAATCAATTATCTTTTCATTCTCTCTTAAACATTATTCCATCACTATACTCTTATAAATGATTTTATATTACAATTTCACCACTATGTTTTGTATTTACTCATATCCTTTTTTAAATTATTTTCTTACATGAAAATAGTTATCTCTTATAGATTTCCTTCCCTATAAATATATTACATTTTTAAGAATAATTCTCATCATTTTAGTTGAGTATTTTTCCACCATATCCATATTATTTTAATTTTCATAGTAATATTCTTATCTATAATTAAATGATATATTCCATTAATAATTGTTTTTTTAATTTTGATGATTGTATTTAAATTAATATTTTATTAAAAAAATTACACATGTAATTTTTTCTATTATTTTCAAAAGTGTGAAAAGAATTTTTTTAATGATTTTTTTGTGAACGAAATTTCCCAAAATAATTAATATTATTCATTAATAAGATTCAATTACAAATTTTCATGTTTTTTCAAATTAAATTATATTTCCAATATTTTTTGAACTTTTTCTTTTATAATGAATGATTAGTGTCCTATATGTATAAAACAATTTCATACCACATTTGTACATTTTATCTTCCCATCAATATTTATTTAAAAACTTTAAAAAATTTTAAGGATTAATTATTGGGCATTTCATTAAATATGTTTTTGTAAATTTTTAATTTTATTTTATGGAATATAAATTAAAAATACTAAATTTAACTATGAATTTTATATAATTGACATAAATGATTTTGGAAGAGTTATTTTCATGAATTCGTTTACATTGTTCCTATCAATTTAAAAAATAACTTTCACTTTTCAATTATTGTTCATGATTAACATTAAAGTAATTTAGTGATTTATTTTCTTTTTTGATAAAGATTTTTTGGAATTATATACTATACTCATGATGTCATGTTATGTGATTCCTTTTTGAAATTACATAAGGC
This sequence comes from Viscum album, assembly GCA_963277665.1. Classification (NCBI taxonomy): domain Eukaryota; kingdom Viridiplantae; phylum Streptophyta; class Magnoliopsida; order Santalales; family Viscaceae; genus Viscum; species Viscum album. The sequence goes on along the minus strand of OY728123.1, from coordinate 1,036,306,453 downwards.
CCATTTTTATTCCATGGGGTTTTCATAATTTATTGGGTGATTAATTTCATAAGGCCCACATGTTTTTTCTATTTAATTATATAATTTATGGGCCCCAAATAGCCGTTAAATAAATCATGTAATGAATTATACATCCTAAGATAATTATGATAAATTAGTTTTGATGCTCAATCCATTATGGGAAATAGGTTGTGTCACCTAATCGACTATATTTTGGGAAATAAGTAGTGAGGTCTGGTCAATAATTTTATGATAGTATTGTTAGTTAACATTGACATAGCATAACATTTATATTATTATGTTGGTTTAATGATTCTATTTTATTCCCCATTGATAAGTTATGATATGTTGTTCGTGAATAATATGTCATGAGTCTTGGAAAATATTTTCCCTTAGTGCTCATTTGAGCTAAATTTATCTTCTGTTTCCCTTTTCACCAAGGTATAATTTTTTTGTTTTTTTAAATGGATATAATTATTAGATATGTTATATTGTGACCCAGAAATAACATAAATAAATATTAAATCATTTTAGATGAAAATTCATTATACCTCAAAATAAAACATACCAATATAAATATTATTGTCGTAACCCTAACCACAGTATCCTAGAGTTAGTGGTAATTTTATCATAAGGGAATTGATAAAATAAATCAAATCACCAAGGAATGATAAGTTTAGTACTAGTGAAAAATATATATACATACATGGTTTCCTTTTTCAATTGAAAAAATAATCATATTACATAACAAATAAACAGCTTCCTTATAACTAATTCAAATATTAAATCTTCAAATCCGGGGGAATGAAAAAATAAAAAAATGGGTGAGCTAAAATTACCAGTAAGGGTTATATATAGGAAAATAAATAATCAATAATAAGTGATTAATGATCTATATTTCATAGTGAATAACATAAAATCACATTCCATTAATAAACTAAGAATGAAAACTAAATCATATATTTTTTCATAGTGATTATCCAATGGGTATTGATAACTGAATGTTGATTGATGAAAATGATTAATTATTGGAATTCATGTATCTGACACGTGAACCATCATACCATTATGAAAATTTATATTTGTCGGTAGATATCTTTCTTATAATGTTTTGGAAACAAACATGAAGGGTTGGTTGCCTCCTATTTTGTCCCAAGAGACCGATCAATGAATTCTAGGAATATAACAGGCCCCACCCATAAGGATATGTCTAAAGAAGTATTCATATATATATATTTATTTTAAGAACAATATACCTTAATAATATATCAAAGTTATGTACGAAATAAATAATTTTCAATATTTCAACATTCAAGGTAAAAATCGTATCTAAAAATGATATACCAATTAGAAAATAGTCATATCCATGATACATAAAAATATATACATAAAAGTCAAATATAAAGTAAAATTTAAAATTACCTTATTGGTGTGCTAGATAAAATCCATAACATATATTGTGTTCACAATACCATACGATTCATAATGATGTTGAAATTGAGACGAAGTCCCTTACCATTTTTCCAAATTTGTTCTACATTTGATCTTACTATCAGGGATAATTAGATTAAAAAGATTAATTAATTAATTTAGAACATTTTATATGAAATTTTCATGTTTATTTTTATTATGTTGATTTATAACCTTTTGGATGAGTTATAAGATACAATTTTTTCATTCGAGAGTGTTTGATTCCTTTGTTTCCATGATCAGTTTCGTTAATATATGTATAGAAAATCATGTAAAATATGAATAGTTGTCCCGAATTCAAATAATATGTTATAAATTAACTACCATAACATTTAATGGTTTTAAATTTCGTTTGGTTATATGGTATTATTATAAATCATTGAATGAAACATTATAGATATGATTTAGTTTATTTTGGAAATTTTTCCAATCATCGTGAACTAGTTTTCTTTTATAAATTAATATTATGTATGACCACTAGTTATAGAAATTAAAATAAGATTTAGTACATATATTATAATCTAGTCCAACCATAATAATGGTATTATTTTCATAATTGAAGGAATAATTGAAAAATAAAATCACATCATCCAAGAAGGCTATAAATCAGCACCTCACAGACAATGTTATCATTTTTAGAATAAATGGGAGAGCAGAAGGGGTTTGATTATAAAAATTCAAATATCATAATAATATTAAATATATGATAATATAGTTACCATTCATTTTCATAAGTAATTGGTAAGGATAGAATAATAAAAAATTTAAATAATATAAATTGAATGTGAACAAAAAAAGATTCACCTATTGAATTCATCTATGTGATAACATCCTTCAATGGAATACTAAATGGAATTTTGGTGATAAGAGAAATTATGTGACTTGGAGGTGGGGGTTTGCAGTGGAAATTGTCATATTATATGATGTATTAATGGGATTGGAAGTGTGAGGTGACGGGGCGATAGGTGATGGTATTTATTGTGGTGGAATGGGGTGGTTTTTTGAATATTTAATTCACTATTTTATAATTTTGGATGAAGACAAAAAACTATAATCATGACCCTTATGAATAAATTCAGTAACTAGATCATGTGAGTTCGAACCAGTGTTTTTTAGAATATTAAAGAATCAAGGAATAGTGTATTTATTAATAATATATATATACTATAAATTTCTATATTTTACTCTTTATTAACATTTCAAGTATTTTAGAAAAATAAAAAAAATAACCTTACCATTTTTTGACATTTATAATTCATAAATGATCTCTATATTATGGAAATAACTTATTAAATAATAGAATTTAAATTTTTAGTTCAAATCATTAGTTTCTTGAAAATACAAATATTAAAATTATAACTAATTATATAAAACTGAAAAAAAATAATTAAGGTCTCAAAAAATTATCTTAGAATCATACGAAAAAAATATTAATTTATGAATAAATTTTAGTAAAAAAAATATTAATATATTTTATATTAATTATAAAATTGTAATAAAAAGTTTATGGTTTATAAAAATACCAACACATAATTTATCATTTTAAAAAAATTATCAACTTATTCTATGATATAATTATGTCATATTTTAATTTATATGCAACTTAAATTTTATTTATAATTTTTTAGGTGAGGTAACTATTCCATTGGTCAAGTTACTATTCTTAAGGGACAAATTATAACTCAAAAGTTCATCATGTAATTTCATCAGTATATGTTCATTAATTTCTAGAAAAATCCTCCTATTTAATTAATTCATCATTATAAAGTCTTCTTTGTGTTCTCTATGTTATTTTATGTGATTTATAATAATTTAAATAATTTTTTGTTGTTTTTAATGTATTGAATAATTTAATTTATTTAAGAGGATGCATAATGTGAAATCTTGGTGTGTTATATTATTTCCTCCAAAAAAAATTGTATCCTCATAAATTTTAATGAATATTTCGATATAAATAGATGTGTGTATTTATTCTTCATAACATCCCTTGTTTCCCACATTCCATATTCCAATTTTTTTGTTTGTCCAATGAATCTATACAAGTCAAGTCATCCTATTTCTCTATAATTTCTCTCTTGTGTCATGAATCTTAGAAGAATCTTCATAGTAAGAAAAATCATTATCTAGTTCTATTTCATCATAAGTGATTATAAACCTGATAGGATACCACAAGTTCATGCTCAATATTAGTTTATTATTTTACAAATTTTCACTCTATAACAATAATATAAATAAAAAATAACTAATCATGATCCCAATCATCATGTGCAAACTGAGATGCCACAAACTCGATATCTACATACATGAGGAAAAACAAAAATGATGATTAGAAATAAAAATTTTATGAATATGATCATGACTTAAATTCTACACATTTTATCGATAGACTCATCCATCTATCCAATACCCATGTTTCACTTTTATCGAAAAAATCTATTCTATACATTAAGGGCATGTCACAATGTCTTGAGGTAAAACATATTCTTGTATATATGGTAATACAAACTACTCTATGTAGAACCAATATCTGGATTTAGGAAATGTTTTATTTCACATAAGTCATCCCAATATCCATCTATGGGGAAATACACTTTTCAAATTTCATCTCTGATTGTAATATCACAACTATTCAATCCCAAGTTATGCACTCCCCCTCTAAGGGATTAACAATTTGTGTTAGTTCGTCCATGAATCTACATTAAATCTATAATATATAATGTTATAATAAAAATCTATCAATGAAGTACATGTGGTAAACATACACACCCACATTAATATATCAATAGAATTGTGTCTCATGGTGCACTTACACCATCACCTGGAAAACATACAAACCAAGGTTATCATGAAAACAACACACACACAATCATGAAATATAAAACAATTAGTATATAAAGAACATAAATGGTAAATTATTGCAACCTTAGGAGTATAATTGGTCAAAAACATTAATTACTACTTTGATAAATCTTGGCCAAAGAATTCTCCATTGATATTGAACACTATATGTAAAACCATATCCCTTTAAGGGGTTATTATAATTAAAAATATCAGACCACCTTGATTTATTATGAACTAATTCAACAATATCTATCAAAATTAGGGTTCAAGTGGAGAAGATTCCCCATGAAAAACGACTAATGTTTTTAGATTGATGATCACTTTTTGTGGGACAAGGAATTGGTGGGTTTAGAATTGTTTGAATTTAAAAATTAAATATTTGTATTAACTAAATCAAAATTCAGGGTCTGGTTAATGGGTTTATTAAATTGTTTTACATCCATGTGAGGATCACTACCTCTCTAAGGCCCCTATTTGGCTTGTCATCACAGTTTGGTAACACATGCATTGACTGTGTTCTTTCCCCAATTTTTATTTACAAGGTTTTTTATGGAAATGTTTTATGGATTGTTTTAATAATATTTTTGTAACACCCCAAGCTTCCATGTTATGCTTCTCTTTAAATAATATAATACCTTCTGTTGTACGCAACTTCAATTTATAACATAGCACAACCAATCATACTAGTCATTATGAATATTAATTCACACTTTTTGAATATTTTTTAATTTTATCTTTCAAAAATGACTTAATTTTTTTGATTTGGGATGTCGAAATTAGCTTAGGGTGAATTTTTTTATTTTTCTGAAAACATTCAATTCTTGATGAATAGTGAAAAACACTGAGTAATAGTTTAAAACCAAATTATTATTTAAATATTTATATATTTTCTTTAAATTTATTTTAGGTAAAAATAGATACATAATACCTATATATTTTCAATGTAATTCATTAGATTCAGTTTATAATATATTTAGATATATAAAAAATTTATTGAACTTTTTACTGTCTTTTACCCATCTCCTAGGAGCATTTTCAAATTTACAAAATACATAATTTTACCACTTCTGGTAGTTGAATTTAAAAAATTTGACAGACACGGTTGATATCAGTATGTAAAATTTGGTTCAATAAGATGAAAATAATTTTTGGTGAATAGTAACTTTTAACTGTTATTTACCATGGTTAAAAGTAAATATGGTAATTAAGGGAAAAATGATGTTATTATTACCCTAAAACATGTCCTAATTTTATTGGATAAGTATAATTCTACCATATAAATCTTAGGAATAAAATATCAACCTCTTTGATCCACTTGGATTAGATTAAGACATTTATTATTATTTAATTCAATGAAGAGTTAAATGAGTTAAAATCAACGTTTAATAACTAATGCATTTTTAATATAGGGTTACACATATGATAAATTAGTCAATAAATATTCAATATAAAGCTAAAATATTTCCTACATAATGGAATTTTATTTCTATTTTTTAGACATTAAATAATTTAATTTTTTTATAAAACAATGATGATGTAGCAATTACCTAATTAATGAAATATTAATATAATTGATATTATAAATAACCAAATAAATGTAATTTTAGACTTTTTATGAATTACAATAATTTTATAGGTTAATATGACATAATAGGGTTTGTATTATTAATTATTTATGAAGTAATAATGCTTTTTTTAATTTTTCAAATAAAAAATACCAAATAGATTCAAAATTGACAAAAAAGAGGTTTTAAAAAATATATTATATTATTAATTGTTATTCTATTCCTAAAAATCTAAGGATCGGAAAAAATACTTATATAATGATATTTGTATCACTAATGAACCATTTGGGGTTCACTTGGAAGTATATAGTATTTTTATTAATCATATAATATAAAAATACAAATAGACAAGGTAAAAGTCAAACTATTTAACTAAGAGTTAAATCTAAAGGATACAGTTAATTTATTGACACATACCTGTCTAAAACCTATTGGTTTAGTGGTTTTCGACCCATACCCACCTTATACTTTAAATAATCTAGTTTGGATCCATTAAAAACCGAAAATTATTTTATTAAAATATAATTTTTCTAGCTTTTCATAGGTTTTCCCCACCCCTATTATAAAAGGGAACTCCCACTTATCTGTAATTCACACATTCAAATTCATTGGGTTCGGCCAAAACCTACCCAAATACCCTTAAAAATGTACTCCCTTCATCTTAGAGGCCTTATTTTAGTCATAATGCCATCCTAATGAGTCCTTTACATCAAATCAAAAGGAATATCCTGAAGGAGAGATAAATATTTCATCACCTCTTTCAAGTTCATTTCCTCCTCCACATCCTCTTTCTTTGTTGTTTACATTCTAAAATAATAACTCCAGTACATTCTATATAATTTGATTTTATTATAAATACGATAAGACCATATTCATTATTATATCCATCCTTTGAATGACATGTCACTATATATGTGTACGTACGACCTACCGTCTCCACGTCGTGGTGTAATTTCTATTCAATACATTATTATTTGGATGGGTATAATAATGATGTGTAATTTTTTTAAATAATAAAAATAACATGATAATGATTCAATATATATGATATACCATCCATTTATATATTATTCTAATATGAAATTAATGATATTGTCGCTCATGCATACGTACAGATTACCGTCTCCACAAATGCGATGAGATTCATTTCCCATCGTATCCATTGAAGACTAATTTTCATTTGATGATTAAAAATAATGTATAAATAAAATATATCATTTTGGTTATGAATAAGAGACATCCAATCCATAACAAATATGACTCACATAACAATGAATATAATGGAAAAAGAATCCGTTAACACCAGAAATGAAGATAATACTACAATATTATTGACAAAGAAATATTAAAAGATCATATATGATATCATATTAATTTATATGATTCTTTTATAATTTAATAACAATTATTTCATCATTATACAGGAGTTTAACCTACCATCTACCAATGAAATGTACTAGATAAGGGTTTATTCTATAATCTCATTATTATCTGAGGTTGTTTTTACAACATATATACTGGGACCTCTTTATCATCCACATCCATGTTTATTAAAAATGTATTTCAAAACATTTTTTTACAAGATAACTAGGTAAAGTAATTTATAACCTTATTTTTCTTTATATTTTTTAATGGAATATTTCCTTCGTTTTCCAGACAAGTTACTTTATGACCCTTTCCACAAAATTAAGATAATAATGTCTTTTTAGCTTATATCACGGGTGCTGCTAATTTTTGCAGTTATAACATTCTCAAATCTTCCCTTACTAGATTATAAGAATATTTCAAAATAAATGTTTTCTTTATAATTATATTACTATTAAATGATTTCAAAATAGAAATAGATATTTCTCTAAAAAAGGTTTTTATATCATCTATGTCAACATCATTTTATGGATTTTAAGATTATTTGAAGTAGATTTATTATGATAAAAATCCTCCATATTGTATTGATGGTTTTCTGAAATGTTTTACTATGGATGTGATATTTTTATACCATTCATGGTTTATGTTTAATGTATTGACATTTAGTATTATAGTTTTAATATGAATGCTTATGTTATATTTCAACCTTTTCATATTATGAATGTATTAGACTTAGTAAGTGACCGGTGGAGCCCGATATAGCTCCTCGATGAATCAGTAGGTCTCATGATACAACTAGATGCGTAATTAGATGAGTCCATTCCCAATTTGATAAATGGTTTTGGCCGAGGCCATAGTCATTTTTAGACATCTTGGATGAGCCCGTGACAAAATGTTTTAGAATGTTTGGCATTATTCATTCCCTCATTATGAAAATAATATTAATTGTTCAGGTTGAAATTCGACTAGTAGAACACCCATGATTATGTTTTATTAGGGAATTATTTACTTAGCTCACATTCCTTCCATAAAAGTATTCATTATTATTATTGGTAAAGGGATGTAATTCCAATTATTCACCACGCTTAATATTTATCTTACCTTCTGATGTATTTCATACCCGTATTGAGCATTTGAGCTCACCCCATTCTTATGCTTCATTTTCCCAGGATGTGAATAAGATAGTTATGAGTGACATTCAGGAATAATCTAAGAGGCATGGATGTTTCTAATGGAATAAAATCTTTTTGTCTTTCTTTTCAAGTTGTAAAGTTGAACATATGTATGAATCTTGTTTCCAATAATACTAAACTGATCGATAATTCGAGACAGGGTTTCCTTGTGATCATGCCAATGTTATGTAATAATGCACCCACTCTGGGTAACTAGGGTCGGGGAATTAAAGTTGGTATCAGAGAAAGTTTAGTAAAAACCTTCGAAACACGATTTAGATTAACTCTGATTAGAGAACATTACCCTAAGATAGACTTTGAGTATTAGTATAGAAAAACTTCCTAGAATTTTGGTAATGTAGATATTTTTTAAGTTTCCCAAGAAATACATCCATGTCTGGATACAAGCAGGTAGAGGATTTCTGGAACAGATGTACCTTGAGGTAAAATCCGAAAACACCACTTTGATATAGACTTAAACAAGAACTGGAGCACGATGATGGGCCTTGATGCACTATTGATTAGGAAACTCCCAGGGGATATGATTAAGATAATTATCATTTTATTTACAAACCATTATGAATGGTTTATAATTATATATGTCCTCAATGAAACCAATTTTATGATTATGGATTAGATCCATAAACTGTTCAATTTATGTTAAAAGTTATACAAGTTTGAATTTATGTATTGCGATTGATAAACCAATATTCTGTATGTCGTTGTTTAGAAATGGAGCCTAGTATAAGGAATTGAAATAGTATCAATGCACACACTATATGTAGGGATTTCCCTACTGATCAAGAGAAATATAGTAAATTTGGTGATACAACAGGTTCTGATCAGCTTATCACCATAATGGGACAACTCACACAGGTTATGAATAATAACCTTACCTGTTTGGATCACCCTGATCCTCAATGCAGAGGATCAATTTTTGACAGCTTCGTGAGACAAAAACATCCAACATTAAATGGGGGTAAAAATCCATTAGTAGTTGAGAAATGGATAAATTCCTTAGAGAAAATACTCCACGCCTTGGGGGGTAGCGAAAGTGAAAATGTTGTCATGGAAGTTTACCGCCTCACTGGAGATGTCGATCAATGGTTTTCATTGATTCAAAACACCAAGGAAGATGATGAAGTATCAAATATGGAAATGGATGAAGTTTAAAGAAATTTTCATATAATGATATGTTCCTCATGACCATAGAGCGGATATGGAAAGAAAATTTATGAGTCCGAAGAAAAAAGAGGATGAGAATGTCGCAAAGTATGAAGCTAACATTACATGGATAGTGAGGGAAGCTACAGATTATATATGTAACCTAAGAAGTAATATTGAATGTTTCATTGATGGGTTAAAATCATTTCCCCATCAAGAATTAGTATCACAATTCTTATCACCATACGATGATATTGTCTCTTGTGCTATTAAGAGAGAAAAAGAAATTCTCTAAGTCTGATAACATTAAAGCAATGCAAGAGATGAAGAGATCTGCTGAACACTCTGGGGAAGGAAATAAGGAAACATTGAAGGAGGGAAAAACTGAATTTCCACTTTGTGATAATTGTGGAAGGAAGCACCCTGGTGCCTGTCTAAAAGGAAAATAATAATGCTACAAATGTGGACAGAAAGGGTATCTTGATGGTGATTGTAAGGGAAATAATGATGCTAGTAATGTTTAATGCTACATCTGTAGGGAGATGGTACATTATTCAAATGAATGTCCTAAGGACCAAGGAAAAAAACCTTATAAAAGGACAAGGGATCATGTCCAAGCTTATGCGATCATTACTGCTGAGGTTGAATCCCTGAAAGACGTGGTGGAGGGTAATTTAATGCATTTCTCATGTTTAGCCAATGCTTTATTTGATTCTGGATCATCGCATTGTTTAATATCTTCCCAGTTTTCTAATAAAATTAATATATCCAGTTTGATTTTACAAGGGAGTTGTCAGTAAAAACTCCTAAGGGGTGTATCATTGCTACAATGTTTTGTGAATCATCTCCCATTAGGGAATATAAATGTTCTTTATCTGCTGATCTCATCATCAAACCCATGATTGAGTTTCATATAATATTTAGTATGGATCGGCTTTCAGAACACGATGAAAATATTTGTTTTCTGAAGAAGGATGTTACATTTTGTGATGACGATGATAAAGAACACCATATCTTTAGATCAGAATCCTCACTACCTAATTCATATTTAGATCCACCACCAATAGCTCAACTAAATTCAATTATTATGGAGGAAGATAATGATATAATTTTGGGTGAGGAAAAGAATGTTCAAATAGAGGATGTACCTATTGTGTAAGAGTATGTTGTTTTATTTCCATAAGAATTAGCTAGAAATCCTCCTGAATGAGAAATTGTGTTTTCCATTGATTTAATTCTTGATTCAAGGCCCATATCGTAGACCCCTTATATAAGGACAATATAGAATTAGTGGAACTAAAGAAACAACTAAAGGAATTGAGTAATAAGGGATTTATTCAACCTAGTGTTTCTATATGGGGATCCCCTGTCCTTTTTGTTAGAATGAAAGTTGGATCTATGAGGTTGTGTATTAACTATCGGGAGATCAATGCTATTACAATAATGAACAAGTATCCCCTACCTCGCATTGATGCTTTATGCGATGAAATTCATGAAGATCAATACTTTTTCAATGATTGACCTTCAATATGGATATCATCAGTTGTGTGTGAATAAGAAAGACATTTTGAAAACCTCTTTTTTAAATAGGTATGGGCATAATGAGTTTAAAGTAATGCCTTTCGGATTGACTAATGCACCCTCTGTCTTAATGGATCTAATGAATATAGTTTTCAAGTAATATCATGATGACTTTGTAGTGGAATTTATTTATGATATCTTGGTATAATACAAAAGCTTTGAAGATCATGAAAATCACTTGCGCATTATTTAGAAGACTCTGAGAAGACATGAATTATATGGTATGTTTAGCAAGTGTGAATTTTGGCTTCAAGAGATTTCTTTTCATGGCCATAATGTCTCCAAGTATAGAATCTCTGTTGATCCTTCTAAAACCATGGTAATCCATGAATGTCCACCACCGACGAGTATAACTGAGGTACACAGTTTTATTGGTTTAGCAGGATATTATTGATGTTTCATCCAGAATTTTTCCCAGTTGGATAATCCATTAACAAAGCTTACACGAAAAGGGTTTCAATTTTTTTGGTCAAAAGTGTGGGAAGAATGTTTTGATTAATTGAAGAGAAGATTAGATAATTCTCATATTGTGACTCTACCAACGGGGAATGATGGATTTGTTATTTATAGTGATGCATCAAAGAATGGACTTAGTTGTGTCCTTATATAGAATGATAGAGTTATTGCCTATGCATCACGATAGCTAAAAATGCTTGAGAAAAACTATACTACTCATGATCATGAGTTAGAAACTGTATTATTTTCATTGAAGATTTTGAGACACTATCTCTATGGTGAACAATGTGATATTTATACTGATCACAAGAGTTTGAAGTATATTTTCTCAAAGAATGAACTCAGCATGAGGCAAATGAGATGGCTTGAACAAATCAAGGATTATGATTGCACGATTCCCTGCCACCCGATGATGGAAAATAAGGTGATAGATGATTTGAGCAGAAAGGATCATGGTGTTTTGAACAAAATGATAGTTGAAAATGATCCTATATACATGGATCTTGTAAAGATGGAAATAGGAATCACCATGGAAGGTGAAAAATCAATATTTTTTCAAATGGTTTCCATATCATCATTACTTGAAAGGATAAATAGTTCTCAGACCAATTAATATGAGTTTCAAAAGAAGATTAAATCTTTTAATGAAGGGAGATTGAGTGACTTTGTGAATGAAGATGGAATTTTGAAATTTGGGAAGAGACTTTGTGTTCCCGATATACCTGATTTAAATGAAAATTTTTGGATGATGCTCATATTTCCAATTCCTCTATATACCCGGGGAGCAGAAAAATATATAGAGATTTGAGGGATCAATTTTGGTGGGAAAACATGATGAGGGACTTTGCTGATTTTGTTTCAAGATGTATGGTTTGTCAACACGTGAAAGCTGGAAGGCAACACCCTGGAGGAGTCTTGAACATGTTCCCATACCGGAGTGGAAATGCGATAATATTATGATGGAATTTCTCATGGGACAACCAAAGACTCCTAGAAGGAATGTCACAATATGGGTCATTATTGATCATCTTACCACGTTAGCACATTTTCATCCTATAAGAGAAGCTTTACCACTTGAACGATTAGAAAGACTATATATTATTGAAGTGGTAAGACTAAATGGAGTACCAATGTCGACTGTTTCTAATCACGATCCTTGTTTACATCAAGATTCTGGAAAAGTATTCAGAAGGCCCAGGATGTTGAATATCTTTTGAGCACTGCCTACCACCCCCAAACTGATGGACAATCAGAACGGACTATTCAAACCTTATATGAACTGTTGATATTATGCTCTCATGACTTTCTAGGTATGTGGGATTGATATTTACCTCTGATAGAATTTTCCTATAAAAATATCTTCTCTTAAAGTATTCAAATGGAACCATATGAATCATTATATGGAAAGAGATGTCACACACCAACCTGTTGGGATGTGGTTGCTGAAGAAAAACTCGTAGTCCCAGAACATGTGGAGGAAATGATGGAAAAGGTGAAGGTAATCTAAACCCACATCAAAGCAGCTCAAAATAAGAATAAGTGATATGTCGATAACTGAAGGAAGGATTTGGAATTTCAGGTAGGAGACCATTTTATATTGAAGGTATCTCCATGGAAGGGTGTTATAGGTTTCGGTAAAAAGGGAAAATTAAGTTCGAGGTACATCAGACCTTTCGAAATTCTATAACGAATTGGGGTTATATCTTACCGGTTGGAAATGCTTCCAGGTCTCTCTAAAGTTCAAGATGTTTTCCATGCATCACTATTGAAAAAATACATGCCTGAACCAACACATTTACTCACCCAAGAGGAATTAGAGCTGGAACCCGATCTGACTTATTGTGAAGATCCTGTCAAGGTATCTGATACAAGAGAACAAATGGTGAGAAACTGGACGACTTGTCTGGTAAAAGTTATATGGTGAAACCATAAGATGGAAGAGGCAATGTGGGATCCCAAGGAACTTATGATGAAAAACCACCTGAGTCTTTTTATGAAGTAATACTATAGAAATTTCAAGGATGAAATTTTTTGAATTAGGGGAGAATGTAACACCCCAAGAATCCACGATACGTTTCTCATTGAATAATACAACATCATGTGTTGTACGCAACTTCGAGTTCTAACACACCACAACCAATCAAATTATCCATTATGAATAGTAATACCCACTTTTTGAAATTTTATAAATTTTATCTTTCAAAATGGACTTGTTTTTTGGATTCGGAATGTCGAAATTAGCTTAGGGTGATTTTTTTTGTATTTTTCTGAAAACATTCAATTCAGGATGAATAGTGAAAAACACTAAGTTATAGTTTAAAACAAAATTTTTATTTAAATATTTAATTAATTTATTCAAATTTATTTTATGTAAAAATAGATACATAATACCTATATAGGTTCAATTTAATTAATTAGGTTCAGTTTATAAAAATTTTAGATATATAAAATTTTTATTAAACTTTTTACCGTTTTTTAACGACCACCTAGGAGCACTTGTAAATTTAAATAATACTTAATTTTACTACTTCTGTGAGTTCAATTACAAAAATCCGAGATTAATGGTTGATATTAGTAAGTAAAATGTGGTTCAACAAGATTAATATAATTTTTGTTGAATATTATCTTTTTACTTTTATTTACCACAGTTAAATGAAAATAGGGTAATTAAGGGTAAAAATGAAATTATTATTAGCCTAACACATGCACTTATTCTATTGGATAAGTATAATTCAGACAAAAACATCCTTAGGAATAAAATATGAACCTCTTTGGCCCACATGGATTCGATTAGGACATTTATTATTGTTTAATTCAAAGAAGAGTTAAAAGTGATAAAATAAATGTTTTATAAATAAAACTATTTTAATATAGGGTTACACATTAGTAAAATTCAACTATAAATATTCATTAGAAATAAACAAAGAATTCCTATATAATGGTATTTTATTTATATTTTTTAAAACAAAATATTTTAATTTATTTATGACATAATAATGATGAAGAAATTACTTAATTAATGAAATATTAAATTAATTGATATTATAAATATCCAAATAAATGTAATTTGAGACTTTTTATGAATTTCACAAATTTATTAGGTTAATATTACATATTGGGGTTGTTTAGATGAATTATATTCTATATAATAATTCTGTTATGAATTTACAGAAAACAAAATACCAAATATGGTGAAAATTGACATAAAAGAGTTTTTTTAAAAAAATATTATATTATTAACAAGTATTCTATTACTAAAAATATATGGTTCTACCAAAAGACATATATAATGATAGTGTTTTCACTAATTAACCACTTGGGGTTCTATTGGATGTATATAAGAATTTGATTATCCAAATAATTTAAACATACATAGAGACATAGTAAATGTCAAACTATTTAACTAAGAGTTAAATCTAAACGATAAAGATAATATAGTGACACAAACCTACCTAAAATCTATTTGTTGAGTGGTTTTCAACCCATCCCCAACTTAGCCTTTAAATAATCAATTTTTAATCAATCAGAAACCTAAAATATTTTTATAATAAAATAATATTTCTAGATTTTCCTACGGTGCCCCTCACCCCTCTTATAAAAGGGCACTCCCACTTCTCTCTAATTCACAATATTTATATCCATTTTTCTCGGCCAAACCCAGACCAAATACCCTCTTAACTATCCTACATTTATCCTACAAGCCTTCCTTTAGTTAGAAATCCATAATATGGAGCAGTTTTGATCAAATGAACAGGAAGAACCCGAAGAAGAGGTAAATATTTCATCACCACTTTCAAGTTCCTTTCTTCTTCCACTTCATATTTATTTGTTGTTTCCATTCTAAAATAACTACTCCAGAATATTATATATAATATGATGTTATTATAAATATGTTACAACCATATTAATTATTCTATCCATATTTTGAATGGCATGTCGCCATACGTGCTCATGTACGGCTTACCGTCTCCACGTCGTGGTGTAATTTCTATTCAATACATTATTATTTGGATGGGTATAATAATGATGTGTAATTGATTTAAATAATAATTATAACATGATAATGATTCTTTATATATGATATAACATACAGTTATATACTATTATAACATCCAAAGAATGATATTTTCGCTCGTGTGTACGTACAGATTACCCTCTCCACAAACGCGATGAGATTCATTTCCCATCGTATCCATTAAAGACTAATTATAAATTGATGATTAAAAATAATGTTTAAAGACTTAGTATCATTCTTTTTAGGAATAAGATACATCCCATCCATACAAATATTACTCACATAACAAAAAAATATATAATGAAAAATGAATCCATTAACACCTGAAACGACGATAATACTAAGATATTATTGATAAAGAAATATTAAATGATCATATATGATATCCTATTAATGTATATGATTCTTGTATAATTTTTTAAAAATTATTTCACCATTATACAGGAGGTTCACCTACCCTCTATCAAAGAAAAGTACAATGTAAGGGTTAATTCTCTAATCTCTTTATTATCTGATTTTGTTTTTACATAATTATTTCCTGGGACCTCTTGATCATCCAAAACCATGTTTCTTAAAAATATATTTCAAAACATTTTTTTACTAGATAAAGGGGTAATGTAATTTATATAATTATTTATCCTTATATGTTTAGAAAGGAATATTTCTGTTGTTTTCCAAACAAGGTACTTATAACCTTTTTGACAAAATTAATATAAGAATGTTTTTTTAAACTTATACGGCGGGTGTGGCTATTTTCCGCCATTATAACATCGTTGAAGATTCCCTTACTAGCTTATAATAATATTTTCAAAATAAATGTTTTCATTATAATTATCTGACTCTTAAATTATTTCTTAATAGAATGATATATTTCTCTAAAAAAGTTTTTATTTCATCTATTTCAACATCATTTTATGGATTTTATGTTTATTTGAAGTTGATTTATTATGATACAAAACTTCCATTTTGTATTGAAGGTTTTGTAATATGTTTGACTGTGGATGTGATATTTTATACCATTCATGGTTTTTGGTAAAATTATTGACATTTTTTATGCTAGTTTTAATATAAATGTTTATATTATATTTCAAACCTTTAATATGAGGAATGTATTGGATTCAGTAAGTGACGGGTGGAGGCTGCTATTGCTCCTCGATGCATTGGTAGGTCTCATGTGACAACTAGACATGGAATTGGCCGAGGCGTTTCCCTATTTGATATATGGTTTTGGTCAAGGCCTTAATCATTTTTATAAGTCTTGGTCTAGGCCTTGAAAAAATGTTTCAAAATGACCGGCATTATACATTACCTCATTATGAAAATAATATTAATGGTTCATTTGGTCATTCGACTTGTAGAATACCCATGATTATGTTTTATTATTGCATTATTTACTCAGCTCATATTCCAGCAATAAAATTATTCATATTTATTATTGGTAAAGGCATGTGGTTTCAATTATTCACCATGCATAATATTTATGTTATCTTAAACTGTATTTCTTACCCTTAATGAGCATTTGAGATCATCCCTTTCCTATGTTTCATTTTCCTAGGATATGATGATGTTAGTTATGAGTGACTTTCAAGCATAATATAGGAGGCTTGGATGTTTCTAATTGAATAAATTCGTGTTGTATTTCATTTCATGTTGTAATGTTCAACTTATGTATGAATCTTGTTTCCAATAATACAAAACTGATCGGTCTTTCGAGACATGATTTCCTTGTGATTATGCCAACGTTATGTAATAATGCACCAAAAGTGGGCAACTAGGGTTAGGACATTACCATTCCAACCATGCCCCATTCCTTACCCATCTTCAATAAGAAAAAATATTTCTCAACGAAAAATGCAGAACTTTCCCCAAACAATATAAAATAATGAACCCCTTTTAAAACTTATAAACCATCTCAAACCATCCATATTTTACTAGAAACATCAACCCATGTAATGCATTACTAAAAATACATTGTCCAGAGATCTACGAAATGAATAATAGCCCATAAAATTATAATCAATTAAAATTACCCATTAGGTATGTCTTATCCTCACAAAATTAATTTAGAGCTTCAACTTGAACAACTCGGTCTGTTCAGACAAAACAATGTATTCTGTCTCCATAACATCATCAGGAATTATCCCATATTATGAAAAAATTATTTTTTACTATCATACCCCTAAACATTTTCTATCTTCGGGCCACAACACTTACTTTTGAATCAAAATATGAAGAATTTAGTTCCAAAAGAACATCCTTTTAATAAATTACATGATCATTATTAGGTTCATACCTCCCTAAATGAGAAACGTGGATAAAGTTATTCATTCAAATATACTATAGAGGATAATCCAAATTGAAGGATGATGTTAAAATATACTCGTTGATTTGAATGTTTCCAAAACCACATAACCAATATCACTTTCTTATTTAATTATAGAAAAATAATACGATGTGAAACCCAAAATAAAAAACCTTTTTCCTTCGAAGAACTCAAATTTCCATCTCATATGGTCATCATATGATCATTATCTAATCTGATTGGGAACCAAAATCTAGAAAGGAAACTAATACGGATTAGAATCCTCGTAAAAAACTCTTCCGGATCATAGATACCTAAGGAAAACATAATTCTTATTGACCCAACTGAGCATAAACATCATTGAATGGTTCCATATGAATTGTTGACAGGTAAACATTATTCTATGTAAAATATTCTAATTACATATGATCAATCCATGCACTAATAAAATCCTTTATCCATTCCCCAATAATATATTACAAAATATTTATCACCTACATTGAGTTACCAATGACCTATTGATGATACATTGTACTTAGATTCAACTGAGTAGTCGTCTTCTTCTACAATCCTTTCGAAAATTGTTTCCGGAAACGTACATCCCGATCAAATATTTTTCTCATTGGAACTCCATAATGAAACATTGTCTATTGATCATAGATATCTAAAAACTCAACTATGTAACGAGTCTTTTGAATCAATAAAAAATATTCTTCTATCATCCCTTATTCAACCACATCCCTAAAATCTACCCAACAGTTCGGGTTCATTGGAAACTTTGTAGAAAAGTCCATCGTCGCCTCATCAAACTTCCGCACACTCATTGTATAAAGATAAAGTAATAATTATTTTTCTAATTCATGTAATTTATCATATATTTAGTAAGATATTTAGAGGAAAAAATATAAATTATTTCTTCTTACAAGGATACCAGAATAGTTTTTCAATATCACGATACATATTCATCAATCATGGGTGGTCTACCTATGTTTTGTTTGAGATTCTCATAGTTGTTCATTGTTCAAGGGTGTAAGAACCATAACTCCTACATGAATGTAGTTCATTTATTCACCGTCTAAATTCCATCATAATATTAGGTCATTCCCCAATGAATATTCCTACATTACTAAGCACTCAGAATTCGACAACTGTTTGGATTTCACCTGATCCACCAAGGCATATGAGATGACTAAGGGGTAATTCTAAAAAAACACTTGATAGTTAAATACATCCACAAAACATTCATCGAAATCAATAATATGTCACTATACATTATCTAAAGTCATCTCTCCAGGATCTTGTGTTTTTCTCCTATGTGCTTCAAATACAAAATTACAGTTTTTGAGAGAATAATCCACCTCAATGTAAATTTTATATAGATATTCAACCCAAAATCTCTCTCAATTTTTTTTGGACTATACATAATATATATTGCTAAATGTAAATTGTAGTTCCTAGTCATGTTTATACACTTGATTCTTCTATCCAATTATATACATAAAAGGGTGATGTGGATGATTCAACTCATGGTATTTAGGCCACATGGGATATTGAAGTTACTACCAATTGTATTGTCCCTATGAAGGTCATTTCAATCATTTTTCTGGGAAACTATTTTGAAGGTTTACCCACTAAAGGATTGGTTTTTGGCCCATCATCATTAATACTAGGGGAGAATTCTCATGAAGGTTGAGGTTTCTTAGGGGTGGAGGAAAATGATGGTAACTCTTACATTGGTTCAGATGTTAGTGCAGAGGGTTGTTTTGAAAGAGGGCCCTAAAAGATGAGGAGGAAAAAGGGGTGGAAAGGAAATAAGTTTTTTGGAAGCTATATTATTATGGAAAAACACATACCAAAAATTCAAAAAGTCTATTCATTTCTAATGAAACCAATGAATACTAGATCTTCTATGAAAAAGTTGGGCGTAGGAGAATTAGTAAAAAAATATTACTGCACATGAATAGGTCCAACGTGAAGGAAATTTTCTAGTCAATACAAATAAGACAAATGATATAATGGGATATACTAATGTGTCTTAAGAGGCACTAATGGAGGATTAACATGTCTTCTCTGAGAGTTCCTATTATTGGGCTGATCTTATGGGTTAGTATATTGTCCAGCTGTAAGAGACATCAGAAGAGGTCCCACCATGGGATCTTATTGGGACCTCATTGGAGGACATGAAGGGATATTCACATACCATTAATGTATCATGGGTGGATGATGAAAGGATGTCTCACTTATTTATTCTGGTGGATTCCAATAAAGTGTATAAGGAGTACATTAACAAGGAAGACCTTATACTAGTAATAGTACTTAATGTAGGAAAAATGAATATGGAGGAGTAAATCCAAATGTGGGAACAAATGGCTTATTTTTTCGAATATCTCATCAAGGGAGATCTCGATACTGAGGAAGGATACCTCTATTAGAAATTATTTATGTATAGTGGGTCAAATTGGATGAATGTAGAATATTATGGTTTTAACATCTCGTATGGTACTTCATTTTTTACAATTTGGGTTCTCTTATATTAAATGTACATGAAAATAAGAAAGAGTTTTTCAGTCAGGTAGATGATAAAACTCTAAATAATGAGATAATGATGCTAACACTTCATGTATTGTACCACGCCAACCATCTATAAAACAAGAGCATGTTTATTATTCTCAGGAGGTCACACCTGAAAAGACCCATAAACAACTACTTTATCAATATGAATCAAATAATCTTCCAATAAAATACATGATGAGCCATATTAAACTAAATATCCAATATGTGGCTTATATATTATGAAAAATAATATTTATTCAAATAATTTCTTCATCTCTTGGATCTCCACTTCACATTGATATGTTCAGTTAAATTTTTCCCACTTATTATCAAGACAAATCATATATTCTTCCAAATAGAATAAATTATAACCAAACCATCTATATTACCAAACCAATACTTGTAAATTATTTATATTGAACATAAATCTAGAGTTTCCCAAAGACATCACTACTTCTACAATCTCCTTTTCATTTAATATTACCACCTTTGTAATCATATTCCCAAGTAGTCACACTTATTTGTTCAAAAAATGACACTTTGAAATAATTTCATAAACCAGATGCAATCATAGTGTACTCAACGTCATAACAAGGTTTATATCAAATGAATTAAGAGACAATAAGTATTTTAAAATATCTTCGATGAATAAAAAAATATTGATGACATGGAAAAGATATCATGATCACGATAACCATGAATACCTTTTAAGAAATCATCAACCTAAAATTTATGAAAAGATAATCATACAATCTATGCATACTATAAAACACTATCTTTGGCATAACTCTTTTACCAAGAGCTCATGGTAGCTAGATGAGACGTCAATCAGAGAGAACCCCTTGGATCCCCTCAACTGATTAATCAAGTAATTTATTGTACACAATAACTAATTTCTCGTCACTATAACCAGGTTTTAATATGAAAAGACCATGCATATCCATAGGATTTCATCCAAATTCATAGTGAGAAAAACTGGATCACCACGAGGAGAGGTGATCAATTTGATAAATTACTTTTATAATAGATCCTCAATCTGGACCCAATTTCAAATTCATCTTTACTAATGAATTATGATAGGGATGGTTAAATATTGGTTATTCTAATTACATGATGTCAACATTGAATTTAATTCATAAGACTAGAGGTAAGTCCATTGAAATAATCTAGAGTGACACCTAGGTAATGTTTCACCACTACTGGAAAAGAGAATGGAGAAACTGGTTGATCTACCAAGAGAACCATGACTTCAACCTTCACTATATAAACTATAAAAACCTGCTATGGTCCTATTTTTTGTTCATTTTCAACATTTAATTCACTGGAAAATCATAATTCTCACCCATATGGGTGGTCTATGATACAGATCTCCCCTTATAGTCGATATTCTCTTTATAACTAGTAAAAAATTCTTTGTTAAAAAATTATTTAAAGATGACCATATCTAAGATACTGAAATAAATTAAATTTAAATAAGAAAAAACTATTGTAGGACACCATGTACATCTGTAATGATGGGGTACCTACCCCCTCCCCGCCAACAAGGGTGAATCATGGGAAAGTGATTTAGAGAAAACATAATGAATATTTATAACATATAAATGACATGAGATGATATAAAAAATTTGAATATATTGTATGAAACAATGTATTAGAGATAATATATGTAATTGGAACCATACCAACAAATATAGAAGGTTCCTAAGAACTGTTATATAGATCATGTACTACCACATAACCCATTATAGTGTTGGATCAAGGAACCTGCCCCCATGGCTTGTGAATCACCAATAAAATATAATTAATTGATGTAGGAATCTACTTTTGAGGTCCCATGACCTCTATAAGACATGATATCCCTCAAACTAGATATGATTCTCTCATAAAAAATCACTAAAGTTGATTGTTTTTGTAACATTGTGGGTAATTGGTATAGATTATGATATGACTTGAGATAATTCTCCATCCATCCAAATTATAATAATAAAGAGAACCCTATTTCATAGTGGTTGTTGAAGAACATTATCTAAATTATGATATCCTTCAACTTAACTTTCCCATTTCCTTTATCATCATCTTAATACATCAAGGAATGGAACCTATAACACTAGAAGATACAAAACCCACTTGTCTATAGTGATATGGATGAAAACTAATAAATTTTCCTCTTACAATCCCTTCTCAACTATTATATCCTTTCAAAGTACCTCATAGTATTTCAGAGACTCTAAATTCATATGCTGGAATGTCAAATATATTCAGTGTCGTATATTTACATTCTATAACTTTAGGACCCCATTATCAGCCAAAATATGAGCGAATAGAAGAACCTCATAGATTTTATAAGAGCACGAAGATACTAACAATTTAATTATAAAATCTCCATGAAATCTTGATCACGATCTAACTTCATTGAATCTATGATAACTCCTCAAAAAATGGATTCCTGATTGCATCATATGTTAGACTCTCATGTTTATCCACCAATATCATAACACCCTATTATCTAATCATGGTTATCTATTGTATTAATGTATCTAGCTTAACTAATGGATCCTATGAATTCCCCACAATATTGAATATTCTATGATTATTTTCAATCCTATAATCTATATTTTAGATCCCTATAGTATCTTGGATGAATGGGGGGATTCTAAATAGTAAAGTCTTGAGAATAATCAACCATTTTTAGGCCCTCTAATGTGACAAAGATGTATGTTAAAAGCTTATAATTGTAGTGGTTTCACTTCTTGAACCACTGAATTATCTGTTGGATCTCACTAAATTGTAATATATTGTACCCCTAGACGAAAATATTTTCTCACCACCCTTATAGGATACTCTGTACATACATTACTGGGTTTTACTACAAGAATTTTTCATAGATGAATTATCTGCAATGCTGAAAAAATGAATAGAAATCATATTAATATCTTAAATGAATACATTGCTCATGATATTATAGGAAAAAAGAAATTATAACTATAAAAAAATACTTCCATGCGGCCATCCATTATTACATGTAATAGACCTCTTTGTACAACTCATGACTTAACCCATGTCTCAATGACATGTATGCTGGTCACAGTCAGATATACTTATCACAAAACATAAGCTGTTTAATTAAATTAATTTAATTGTTAGTACAAATACATAACATAAGAATAGATCAAATATTACTTAAGAGATATAATTGAGTTAACGACCATGAATGAGAATAAAAAATATATATGAAAAGTAAACATATTTTCCAAGTCATGATTAATCAATACACAGAAATCGCATAAATTATGACAATAAGAATGAAAATAGGATAACACAAAAAAAATTAATATGACATTCAGTAATATTATTACCATCACAGATAACATGGTGGTCCATTACATAATAGATGGCCAAGAATTTAAATAATTCCCTATCCAAGATCCATATAGATTATTTAATTTTGTATATCTACCAAACAAATTCAAGAATATAGAAAAATAAAAAAGGAAACCACTTTTGATACCACATCATGATTCCCCATCCAAAATCACCCAGACTAGGTCATAGTTCCATTTAACTTCACAGGTGTCTTCAAAAATAGAAGTGGCTCTTAACTAAAGGGGATAAATTCAATAACTTTGTTGGGATATTATTCCCTCACTATAATATATGCGATCCAGTTAGGAAAAAATAAACTATAAGAACCCAAATGTGGTTTATAATCTAATTTTTGATGAAAAAATAAATGAAAATAAACACGTAAATAATAGTATGTGTTCTATCCCAACCTCAACTATTCCTTCTAAAATCCACCTTCTCATATCTTTTATATATGACCATTTCCCAAGGTTGGATCCCTAACCACAAAGTCTATAGTGCATCGAGATACCCATGTAGGGTTTGAGTATAATCCCAATAAGATTCCACTAGTGAATACTTAACATATGTTCATAATTATAAAAAATTTCATCCCATAATAGTTATTTAAATTCATATGTAAACAATCATGAACCGAGTAATCATCTTCTAACTAAGATTCCAAACTCCATGGGTCTACCAACTATAACACTAAGATAGAAGGATAATTTTATGTAATAATTTCATGAAATAGACTATTAGAAAATATCCACATGTAATCCCTATAGACTCAGACAACTATTCAATAAACATATCCCACCATTGTGCTATAACTACAAACATGCCTTTGTGTGAAAGTCATAATGTCTACACATCAACCCAATTCATTGATCTACGAAATTCCACACTACATCTGTTAGACACCACAACCATCTTCATGGAAGGCCATATTTTACACATGTGAATGCAATATCTATCTCTATGGTAATCTATATTCCACATGGGATCACATAATACGATATACCTTCCTTCTAATCACAACAAAACACTCTTAATTATGGACAACTATTTGATTTAATAAAAATTGTTTAATTAAATATAGACATAGTGAAAATATATAGTCATCCATATTGGATAATAAATATATAAGCAAATAATAATTCAATAACAAGAAATGTCTCATGGGCCACACACACCCCACCAAGCATATCATAAAAATAAATTTTCTCACATGTAACACACCCAACCACATGTGAATCATATCAAGATTGAAATCAAGGGTAAAAAACATGAAATAAAATATCATTTAATAAAATTAATATATAAAATATATATATTATTATGGAATCCTTACAAGTAGAGTATCTATACCAAAATTCATGAACCACCACCGAGATCATACCCATGTAGGGAATTCCCTAATGAGAGCTAATGTTAATGGTAGATCATGATCTATTTAAGGGAATATAATTTTCTTGAACTAGAGATCTACGCATATCATGGGCCAATATATCTAATTCCATAAGTATTATAGTTCATATGGAGATGAACCACCACGAAAAACCACTATAGTCATTCTATTCAGGATTCCTATGTATTGGAGAATAAAGGAACGGTTTGTAGTAGTTTTCTGTTAAAAATATTATTTTTTGACTAATTAGTACCACACACACAGTTTGGTTTCATCATTTACTAAAAAATACACTAACCATGTAAGGTTCACCACCTCCGGAGGGAATCCTCATTATTGGGATGCACAGCTTGTTAAACAATTCGACAAATGCACTTTTTTCCTCTATTACTAGTTACATAGTTTTAGAGGGAATGAAACTAAAATAGATCTAATCATGTGGAAACATTTTTCAATTTGTTTCACCACTCCAACTAGTATCATGTATTCCTATGTTAAATCAAATGTTTTTACCAAAATATTAAAAAATAATAAACCCCAATAGAATCTTCTAAATCCATCCAAAACCAACCTGATGTTACTTGAGACTTTACCCAAAAAATAAAAAATAAAAAGTAAAAATAGTAGGGATGAAAGGAATTTATAATATACATTAAATGTTTACTCCATTATTTCTTCCACACTAAATCTATTTTTGATATCCATTATAAATTTTAAAGTAACTGTTTTTAATATTAATTTTAAATAAAAAATTATGAAATTTTAACTTACACTTTTCAAATATGTCTTTTAAATTAATTATGTAATTTTTTTTCTAGTATGAAATTGTTAAAAAATATTAAAACACTATTTTATCACCTTTATAATAATTTAACCATCATATTTATATTAATTATTTAATTCAATTTTATTTTTCAAAAATATCTTCTTAAATGTTATGTTTGTAAACACTTTTAGGTTTATAGAATTTTTAATATGAAATAAAAAAATTCTTGAAGTAATTATTGGTGATACAATATTTAAATTAAGTGACACAATTTTTTTCATTCCATGGGATTCTTATGATGTTATTAATGAAACTAATTTTCAATTATATTAGTTTTCATGATATGTGGAACTATAGATAATTTATAGATCATGTGTGTATGGATAGTGCGTGGTGGAACCTATATATCCCTCCAAAGGATTTTATAAGGTTTTATAACACTTGAAATAATAATATTAATCCAGATAATTATCCAGTTATCTTGGATTAGAAGATATAAATTGAACCTAATTTGGGTTATATAGGATCAAATGATTGAGTATAGCCCAGAAATTGGGAAATTTGGATCACTAGTATGGGCGTGATTCTATTACAGATTAGCTAAGTTCAAAATACTACTTTTGAACCTGATGTGGGTTAGATATATTGACATGATTTATTGTGTCCCTTCTGAGGGTTAACTAGGTTTATAATGTTTAGTATAAAGTAATTTTTTATTATTTAGTTTCAAAATATTTAGCATTAACTTGTTCCAGATTAGTTAGGATCATAACAATTAGCAAGGACCGATGTTCGTGGCAGTGTTAACAATGTTATGCTTCCCTATTCTTTTGAATACACTATATTTCAATGTTATTTACCTATGAATATTCTCCATGTTTCATATTAATTTTTTCTTGATTCCTCAAAATTCTTCCATGGTATATGATTATTCATTTTAGATTACACGACCTTCAATAATTAATTATGGATAACACTTATTATTCATTATTATAATAATAATAAATATATTTCCTTCTTTTTTTCATATTAATATGTTCTGAAACTAGATAAAATGTTATGATTATTTCCATTATGTAGTGTTGAGCCTCACCCATTTCATTTGGTTCTTTTAACCATATAATTTATTACAACACTATTCTACAAATGATGTTTTATATAGATATTATTTTGAAGATATATTGATAACATAAAAATAGAATATTAGTATAGTTTAATAGAAATCATTTTTGGATGATACAAATATAGGTACTAATCCTCATAAACACTAATCCTTATTGTATTAGGATTGTGTAATTATTTCATGTTTTAATGTTAAATTTTTTGTAATGTTATATAATTGAGATAGTTTCATATATCATTGTATAAAGTCTAGTGTTTAAAGGATGTTGTATTACACTATACACATATGATCGTGTTCGAGGGACATCAGTTGGTATCATAGAATGGTTTAGTTATGTTATTAGATTATTTATGTTATTTTGGGGATTATGATAATATAAATTTACTCAAACCCATATTGAAAATTCTTAGGGATTAGTAAAATTATAGGATACCATCATGATGTTTTGGTAATGTGTAGATTGTGTAGTTTCCTAGAAATATCATCGTTGTCTAGATTTGGAATATGTATGTGGTTGTGGTAGATAATCACCTATGTGTAATCACCCATTAAATGGATTGTTTTGTATCAAATCAATATTCATTACGGTGTATGTTCATTGGCCCTAATACTACACACATAGCTACTCACTACAATGAGATATCAGATAGTTAATTAAAATTTTATTCACAAACCATTACAAAGTATTTATTTTCTCAATACATTGTATGAATAGGTAAATATATATGAGAGAACCAATATTAATAAAATATACTATGATCTAATAGAGACCCAGATTACACTAAAATGATTTTATGCTATCATGATGGTGTGAAAAAGTGTGACATATTCAAATTTAAATTTTTTTAGTTTACTTATGATAATTATCTTATGAATATATTATTGATATCCCATTGTTATAACTTTAGGTTTGGGAAATGAATATATAAAGTAGGATCCACATTAATAATGAATGTGATGAAAAATGAAGTAATTTTTCTAATGAGAACCCAAATGGGATTGAATCCCAGGTTGATACTCTTTTTTCCATGCCCACAAAATTATCTCAAGAAATGACTAATAACATTAATCTTTTCACACATATAAACACAATAATAAAGATATGGTTGTAGTTTTATACATGATCATTTGTTGAAGATGTGGTGGGAAATGATATTAAATATCATATATGTCAAAATGTGGAATAATTGGGAATTTATAAAAGCAGCAAGAAAGTGTTCCACATGTTGAAGGATTGTTCATTGAGATCATGAGTCTTATGCATGGTTGAATAATCTAATCAATGAAATAAATATTAATAATTTCAAATGTAATAAAAACTTTTTTTGGGAAATATACCAAATGATTCCATTACCCAATGACTAACAAGGATAATAGATATATGTATCCCCCTAAACCATTGTAACATGGGGATGAATATGTAATCCCCAATAATAGATGTGAGTCTTGAAATACAAGGGTAAAATGTCTACTCACCGTCCACTTTAGATTTGTGGATATCTAATTAAAACATAGTTCATCCCACCCAAGAAGGTCAAGAAAATTTTACCAGAGCATCGAATAAACAAAAAAATAAATTGATATTATTATGTAAATTATTCTATTAGTATTTTATATGATTTTTAGGTTTAACAAATATTCTTCCTAGAAGTCTTATTATTACTCCTTTAGATGTTTTGATGAGATTTTGGGAATTTATTGACAATATTCACAGAGAATCAATTGCAATCATCAAAACATGAAAATCAATGTTTAGATTTCAATAAAACCTATGATCATATACTAGTGAAAATATTTCTTTGATTTCTGTTAGTAAAATAGTACTATTATAGTAGTCATCATTATATATCTTGAGGTATGTTTAGCTTATATAAATAAAGAAAAAATCAAAATAATAAATGGTATATTTTAAGGCAAAATGATATATTTTCTTTGTTTCTTGATATCACACCAGAAATTATATAATAAGAAATTTATATAACTTAGATGTCATCATTTAGTATCAGATATTTAATATTATGCGCATTAAATTTATTAGTGGGGGTGTGGCGCTATGAGATTTTGGAATATTGTTTTAAATTAATATTATGTTTGATAGCTTCCTCTACAAGTGACACCAATGTAAAATAAGATATGTCACTTTAAATATAATGACAATTGAATACTAATAAAACATATAGTAACTAAAAAAATGTAATCAGTTTTAAAATCTATTCAAAATATGATTAATAACACATTAAAATTTAAAATGATATTTTTCAATAAAATCAATTTACCTTTATATATATTACTATTATTTAAAAGATAACTTATTCATCGTCTGAATTAAAATATCACAAAATGAAATTATTTTTTCAAATTCATCATGGATAAATTAGCATTGGATGAATTTATTAAATTTTTTCTAAAATTATTGAGTTTTGTATTTATAGTGAAAAATAATGATTTTGAAAATTCTATAAGTTTTATTACACTATCACATTCTATTAATGATAAAAATATTAACAAAAAACATTATATATAAAAAATATATTTATAAACACCAAAAATTCATCTAAAAATACAATATTCAATTTATAAAACCATTGTTTAAAGTTTTGGATAATAAAGTAATAATTTACTCTAAAACAATTTATATTCAGTTATATTAAGAAGTAATTTTACTCACATATATAAATTAAATATAGAAAAATGGATTGAATATATTATATTGATTTTTTTAAAATTATATAATAATTTCATTTTAATTTTTAGCCATAACATATGATTAATAAAATTAATGTTTATTAGCACGATACTATTGATAACCTCTTTTGATGAATCATTTTATTTAAATTAACTATTATTTTTTATTATGAATTAAATTAATATATCTATATTAATTACTCTATCATGATTTTTAAACCAATATATAAATATATTAACTATCATTTATTTAGTATCTAAAACGTAGTAATATTAAAACATCTTACTGAAAGAAAACATTCAAATTAGTTTTCAATATATAAAATGATTTTATATAATAGTTTACATTAAATTAATTAAAAATTGAATTAATATATATATATATATATTGAATTTAGGTACACCACCCACAAATTTGTTATAAGGGGTTATAAATGTTTTTAGTAAATCATAAATTATTTATGTGAAAACTATGTACCATAGTAAAAAAATAAAATTAAAAATCTAACAATAAATGAAATGAAACATGTATACTAATTTGTGTTAGAAAATTTTTCAACCTTATCATAATAAAAAATCCTTTATTTCCCACTTTTTGAATCATTTTCTCTTGAATAATTTGACTCTATTATTGAAATACATTTGGAGTTCACAAAGGTTCCCTTTTCTTCATTTATAAAAGGAATCAGTTCCACCCTATCAAGGTTACTAATCCCCATATAAAATTCAATGGAACCATTAACATTATTCATCATATATATTTCCCATTCATTAATAAAATACCATGGTGACCATGAGTTTTCGTAATAACTTATTTTATAAGGAATAATTTAAGGAATGTTCAATGTCCAAAAGTGAGTACTAGTTATCACTTTTCCTTTTCATCTTAATATTTCTCTTCTAAAAATTCCTAATCCATAGTAAAATAATTACCTCAGAATCAATATAATACACGAATATTATTATTTTAATTGGATATCAATATATTAATGTTTCTTATCCACATAGAAAAATAAAATAATGTTGTTCCGGCGTGCATGCAGAATACTACCTTCAAAAAACAACATATTCTATTTTTCTTCAAAAACACTACTGGTATATAAAAATTATTGATTGGATGAATTTATATGTTGATTAATTATAATTTTTAATTCTGAAATATTCGTTTATCATATTTTGTCCAACTCATTGAGAGATCAAATCACCAATCTTTTGTATTGCGGCTACAACCTCCACAAACAATGAGATTAATGTGTCATCACCTCCCTTCATGGATGATTCTAAGTATGAATTAATGTAATGTAAATGATATTCAAGAAGTATTTTGGATTCTATACAATTCATATTTATATTTTATAAAACAACATCTTTACTCAAAAAATCATTATAACATGTTCTTGTTTGGGGAAAAACTTACCACATATATGAAAAATGTTTTCTTATTAAAATGAATGATTATTTATTGTTATATAACGATAAAATAATTTCATAATAATATATAAAATATGTTTTAATGGTTATATGAATGTTTTATTATTATTTAATATATATTTTATTGTATGACTGTTTGATATTTAAACATATTGAAACTAGTTCATTATAAATTAATTTATCTCGAACCATATTACTTTGAATAAGAAAATGAAATTTAAATTATGTATTCATTAAAATAAAATTATTATTATATATTTAATAATCTAGTAATAATGATCTTTAAAGGAAGAATAACGATTAAACCCATCATTATAGAACTAGTTCAAAATAATCATGATTTATAACTCTAAATTTCTAAAATAGATAATAACTAACTAATATAAATATAGATATTAATTGTAAAGGAATTTCAAAAATGGTTATTTATGTGAATTTTTTTTTATTAAGTGATTAATATGGTTATATTTATTACCCAGGATATTTTATTTCATCAAATTAATCTTTAAAACATGGTATGGGGTCATTTATCTCAAATTAAATATCATGAGATATATTTATTATTATGCACCATGATATCCTAAATATATAGTAATTATATAAAAATGAGTATATTTTTTGATATTAATTTAATTCATGGGGTTTTATGATCTATATATTATTTTTTCGTTAAATGAATTTCGTTTAGAAAGAAACCCATGTATTTATGGCTTTTGTTAACCCAACTCCCTTCATTGAGATATAATGTGTCTTATTGAAATTTGTTCTTCTATGATTGGAAACATATAGTTTAGGATTTTATTTAATGGTTATTTATCTTTCTCAATTTATAATATGAAACCAGTGCGGAAAATAATCATACATTCTAAAATTTCCTTCAATAAATATTTAATAATTCACATAGTGTTTCATAGTTATTTCCCCAAAAACATTAACATTTACCTTTCCAAATAGTGTTCAATTTTTAATTTTTAGACTGAATTATTTTTTATCTTATGTGACCTTTATATTTACCTCATTGCCTTTAAATAAGGATGTCTTGGCACTCTTTTTATGATTTTGGTTTTCACCTAAGTTATTTCCAAATATTTAAAAGGTTTTCTATCTTATTAAAAGAAAATGTTTTGTCTCCGCCTCGACATTACTCTTTGATAATCGTTTCATAAATTCAAGGATACATTATTTAATATTTTTTTTTTCTTAAAAATTGATCTGAATTTTTCCCATTAAATTTATTAAAATGTATTTTTAATGGGATTTGTACGTTCATAATTTATGAAAATGATAAAATTATTTTCTAAAAAACTCATTAATGGTTTATCAAACAATTATATCATTATCTAAAAAGGATTTATTTCATTTTATGATTGAAGATTTAGGGAATAAATATGTATGGACGATTATAGGTGGGGTCTTATATCACCCCTTAATTCATTTTTTATGGTTTTATATCTCAATATATTATTTTGTAGAGCATTAACCTGATGTGGTACACTAGGATCCCGACATTTTTCATGAACCAGATGTTGATCATCTTGGTTCACAAGATTGAGAGTGAAATAAATGTGGGTTTTATTCATTCATAATATAGATCATTACCCAGAAGTAGATTAGATTGGTTCAAATGATTAAGCATGAACATTATACTTGTTATCTTGGTTCACAGGATTGAGTATTAACCCAATGTCGGTTAGCCTGGTTTAATAGATTGAGGATAAAACTTATTTTTGTTTGATAAGTTCACAATAGTGATCCAAATCCTAATAATGGTTATATAGGATAATAAAATTTATTATTAAACTAAAAGAGATTAATTAGGTTCACACAATTGATCATGGACCTAATGTGCTTAACTTGGTAGACAATGTAATGGTTTCCCATGATTAATCTTATTATTTAATTATATGTCATACAGGTTTGTTTTTCTCTCAATGGATCATAATTAATGTATAAGGATTTATTAATAAACTACATTGTTATATTATTGTTAATCTTAGATTAAATTTCATTCAAAAAAAATTTATTGATAAATATTACTATTCCCTATTTTTTTTTGGTTTTCTCCACAAATCATGATTTCTCATATCCTTATGAACTTACACATAATGTTATATATATATATATATATATGAGTTTATATCATAACAATAATTTAATATCAACCCTTTATTTTGTTTCCTTTTAAAAATAAAATTCTTAACCAGAATATATTTAGAAGGATGTTTTATATGGACTTGGATTGTGGGTGATGTTGAAGAAATAAAAATGGAAATATTAGTATAGTGGAAATTTTACTTTTTATAAGAAATAAATGGAAACCAAAGCTAAAATACATTAAGAAATCAATTATTGGGGTAGGATGATAATTTTTATATGTAATGATTAACATAATGTAATGTTGTAAAGTAAAAATAGGTTTATCTCAATTTATATCAAAGAATGTGTGTTTAGAATGTTTTTTAGCATCATACCGAGAGTGTGGGGATGGAGTGCCACAATTATTGTAAGAAAACTCTAATAGAAGAAGATTTTGTTCCCATACATCATTAAAATAAATAGAGTATGGTATCCCCATATCAGATATGGTGTGAATTTCTATTCATACCAACAATAGTTTTTTAAGGAATATATACAATGTTAAAATTCAACTATATATTTATTATGTGCATAATACTTCTCTATAACCCTAAAGTAAACATCATATCTCAATCAGATACAAATTAGAGTGGTATTCCATTAAAACATACCTATTCCATAATTTATATCTTATAATTATGTTCATGTGAGATATCTATTCTGATATAAATAAAATGTACTAACTTTTTAAGGCAATAGACTAAAACCGAATTGTTGTTAGGTCTTTACATACCATGGGAATTCCTACAAAAAAATCTGTGGTAATATTTTTTAATTTCCATATTATTATTTTTAATGGATTCATCATCATCTATATATTTGATATTAACTCATACCTTTCTTATATATCATGCATTGAGATACATAATTGGAAATATCTATATTCATGTTGTCCCCCCAGATTTTCTCTATGATATCTCTATACGTCGTTATGGTTTCAGGATTGATAGATATTGATCACATATGTGATTTATCCAAAATATTTTAATTTTACGTATAATATTGAATTGAAATAGATTTGAGCCTCTAAATATATCAATCAATCATTTTCATGGTTGAACTATGGAACATTCCATGCAATTATTTGTGGCTATATGGCTTCGTTCTATGCCTCCATAATATTTTAATTGATAAATAGATATATATTCATCTATATACTATCATTTTCTCCCCTTTCATTTTTATTTAATTATACATCTTCTTCAAAATCGTGAGTATTGGGTCTTATTAAATCATCATTATTGGTATGGTAGAGTTACCATTCCAACTCACAGCCTCAACCTCCATGTAATTCTTCCTATGATGGTATCGTATTGAGCAGTCATAATATATAACTTTTTTGCATCTATCTCCCTTAGATAAAATTAGATTCTTTCTATGTGAATACGTAGTTAAATATATTTTGATATGTAAATATATCATACCTTTAACCATAAGGTGAATCTCTCCATACTTTCAATTGAAAATTAATAATATTAGCTAAAAAATTACATGTCGGGTAATTTTTCCCATGACCATCAGGCTAGTGTGATAAATATTCTTCCAAATCGATATTATTCATGAAAATGAATCACAATGACTTCATTGATTCATTATAAAATATTTAAAACCATTCTATGATATATGGTAGGGTAAGAGTATGTTAACTTACCCACCTTCTATTCAGTTCAATGGCATATTCATTACATTAATATGTATAAATTGACGTGGCTCCCTTACACATGAACATGGATAATAGATTTGATATCCAAGGGAAATTTCTAAACACACCTTGATAGTATCAAATTAATCATAGAAAAATACAATTTAAAAAAATGCGGGTTTTCTTGGACTTTTTATAACAACCTTAATATTTGAGGAATCCATAGATATATCTTATCATGGGAATACATTTTCCACGAATGACACATTATATATAGAGAATTTATATTTCATAAATGTGGTATATGGTTTAACCTTCATCAAGGATCTCAACATATTCTTCAAATTTTATTCTTACCCTTATAAACTATTAGAATACATACGAATATAATCTATAAATTCTACCACTAAAAGAATAATGTAATCTTCAATGATTTAACTCATTATATCCCTAAATATAACTAGTGTATTTGTAATTTTGTATACAATCAATACAAATTCATAGTGTCAATTCCCTATACAAAGGTTGTTTGGGGATATACTCTCTTTATAACTTCAAATGATGTATCATATCAAAGTTCAAATATTTGATAATTAATGACCCCCATATAATTGATTAAGAAATAGATTTTATGTAATAGGTGATACATGTGGTTGATCAAGATCTTATTATATTCTACCTAATGAATGGAAAGACACATTGACCCATATTTATTCATAATACAAATTATAGGTGCACCACATGATGCTCCACTCGGGTGTATGAATCCAATATCCAAATTTTCATAGATTTTCTTCTTAAAATATGAGACTCAATAGGGGTCATTTTATAATGATTCATTGAAATAGGTGTACCAGTTTCTTTGAGTTCATTTGGAAACTCAAATTAATGATTCAGTGTAAGACTATGAAACTATTTATGACATACATCTGCATATCCTCTCTCAATAGAATCATCATAAATGTTGAGGTTATCTCCATCCATTTTCAAATAGAACCCGCATGATTAGCTATTATGACACAACAATATAAGTGATTATTATTAGATTTTCATATTCATTATTTCACTGATATATGTTCATAGATCACTTTAGGAAATTAAATGTAGATTTAATTCCTTAATAATTTATATGGAGTCTATATAGATAAACCTAATCACTAAACAATGTCCCCAAAAAATCAACTATAGATAGATTTATAAGAAATGTGGTAAGGAAAATACTAAAAAAATAAATTAGTTATGAGTTATATAATTGAGATTCTATCATCATTCCCTTACTTGTTTCCACTAAAATATCAATGTATAATCATAGGGGTGGTGATGTGAAACACTTATAAAATTATCCAAATATAAAATAGCCGGTAGAACCTAAATAAACTACATGTTTTCAATTAAAGTGTTTATGATAAGTAATCCATTCACCAAATTTTTATAATGACATAATTTAGAATTTTTTTATGATATCGGACTTCAATTTTTCCTTTGGTTGGAGAGATTTTTTATGTTTGAGGTCATCATTAGCACATGGTTTTGTAAAATTGTTGGAATAATGCTAATACACTATTAAATTGAAGCATTGCATTATGGGTATTAGATTTGGTTTTGATTTATATTTACTAACATCTCTTTACAATTCATGTTGGTTATGACATTCATTTCCACATATGAAGACTTACCCTATACATTAAGGATATTTTACACCATGATTCTTTAAACATTTTGTGAAATAATAAATATTATTTTACTTTTCATTAAGTGTTTTATTTTTTGAATTTCTGTGAAAATAAATTTTTTGTTATTTCCCCAAATGTATTAGAATAATTACAGTCTCTACTCTTCATTCTTACATTGAGAGTACATCTGAGGATTTCATTATATCTACCAATGTATTTTATATCCAATCCATTTCTGAGATACGATTCAAGTAAAATAACAAAATTTTCTATTTTTATTTCAGGATCAATGATAAGACTAGAACCATTCCAGGAATGTCTGCTGAATGTTTACTAATATGTGTAAATTGATTCATAATCCTTTTATTTTAGTTTTATAAATCCCATCTCTATTTTAGTGTGATGATTATAGGTAAAATACATATTGAAAAATACCTTCATAAACACTTCCAATGTAATAGAGTAAATTAATTACACTTACCTCACATTCATTGTAATATTTTTCCATTAATTAGCTTCACCATCATAGGTACACATTTTTAAAAAACAATTCTCATTTAAAAATCACTAGAGAACATAAAATATTATTTCTATTACATTGATCCATCAATCCTCCATTAGTGGATCATTATAGACAGTGAATGAGGGTGGAAATTTCCAAATAGTATATTCAATGATATATTATTCCCTCATTAGGTTGTTAATAACATTTACATGGTTTTAATTTTTTTTATATAGCTTGCGAGAGTTAGGTGAGCATAAACATAATATTTTTAATCCATTGTCTCATTTCATTTTTCCGATCAAGGGGATGGATACTGTATTGGTATTAATATTGATAGTTTACATAAATACAATTTGTTTAAGAAGTTGACAATACCTGTTACTATAATTGTTACTATCAATAAACATTAATCAGATTAATTAATTAGTTGATAAAAGATTTTTTCCCATGAATTAATAAATTATGACACCTACTTTTGAGAAATGAAATTATATGTTCATCCTATATCCCTTTTTGCATAGGTTTTTATATTATTCTTTATTATTCATTATAAATGATTCCAACTCAGGTTATCCAAGAGTAAAAGACTAAATACTACATCGCCATAGTTGGACATTCAATAAAATATTAATAATACTCACCTATGAACTGTAAAGGTTTAGTGTCCTTTGTGAGTAGATACCAAATTTTTTTTACAATGTTTAATATTTCAAAAAATATATATTCTCACATTTTACCCTTCTATACATTTCATGTATTAATCACTCCTCGTATCCTATGGAAATAAAAACGTAAATTTTGGAGATATCAGATGCTCTATAATGATAAACATTGAAGATAACTTTCTATGAACCTATTTTTATTTGAAATAAATTATTATACACAAATACATAAATCTAAAATCCCTACTCATGGTATAAAATATCATCATAAAATAAGACCTGGGTAATAGGATTGTGGAACATCAAAGAATCATAAACCTTGAAATTATAAAATATGTTCACTAATATTTCCTTGGAGGGTGGCATAAATTTATTTAATATATATAATTATAGAAATAATATTTCAATGATAGCCAATATGAAATTTATCACATTGTATGTTTTTGATAACCCCATGTGTATTTTATTAGGCCTACCATAACAAAAAATGTACCGTCTTAGGCATAGATTAACAACCTATATACCCTATGAGATCATGATCTATAAAACATTATCCAATGAATTGGAAGTATACAATTGTTCCAACCATCACCTAATAATTAAAAATTCATTTTTCGTCCATTGGTACATATTATCCTCTATCATTCTTTAATAGATTAATTAACCAGTGAAAATATACCAAATATCGTGAAAAAATCCTTAAAACATCTAGTTAAATACTTTGTATAGTAT
Source organism: Viscum album (assembly GCA_963277665.1). Taxonomy (NCBI): domain Eukaryota; kingdom Viridiplantae; phylum Streptophyta; class Magnoliopsida; order Santalales; family Viscaceae; genus Viscum; species Viscum album. The sequence continues at coordinate 1,036,267,861 of OY728123.1, read as the reverse complement.
ATTAAAATAATATATGAATTTAATAATATTTATAATACAATTATATGGTAATAGATGAAAATATATTTTAAAAAAACATTTAAAAATATGTTCTAAAAAACAATGCATCAAAATAAATTTCATTTTGTAATTTTTGAAAACAAAAAAATAACAGGAATAATGAAATATTACATTAATTGAAAAAATAAAATCATTTATATGAATCATGATAATAAATAATTATCATTAAAAAGGGGAAATTTTTTCATGTGGTCAATTTTTACAAAACATTATTTTCACAAATTTTCAAGGAATTTAAAAATAAAACATAATGAAAACATGGAAATGAATCATTTTCACAACATTGAGAATAAGTTAAAATATATCATTAAAATAAAAACATATAATTATTTTATAAAAATAAATAAAATTCTAAAAATAATATAAATAATATGTATATGCAAGAGAAATTACTTCAACCTAAAAGAATGGATAGGTTCATTTTCCCTTGTAATATTTTTTTGTTATTTTTTAATACAATAGGGAATGAAATGATATGAAGTCATAAAAACCCAAATTAATTCCTATGGATATTAAAATGGATGTTTTTAGGATATATATATATTTATAGAGAAATAAATACCCCAAATAAATTATAAACATGAACAATCACTATTAAACGTTATATTAAAACATAAACACTAACAAATTTTATAAATTTTGAATAAAACCCCATTGAATGAAATAACAAAAAATTTGTCATTAAATTCCATTAATATAAATATCTAATCATAATATATTATTTAAATGGGGTAGTATATATACAAAATATAGTAATACATGTTCATAATACAAAAACATGTCTCAAAAATGTAATGTTGAGACAAAAAACATACCTCAGTGTTTTTCTTAATTAACCATTATATAAACATATTTATAATAAATTTGTAAAAACGTAAATTGGTATTATTACATTATATATATATATATAATTACTACCTTACACGTATACTTTTTTATTTCCTGATAATTAATAATTCTTTGATAAAATCATATTTTGGGTGTTAATTGTTCTTCATTCCAAACAAGTTCTAGTTTGATAGTTCTATTCCATGCATATTGATGATAGTTATATTATAGTTATCATATCACAAATATAAAATTTTTTCATTATACATACTTTATTAAATAACATTGTAATGTGGTGATGAATAATAAAATATATCGCTTCATGGATGTGGCAGTCTGTAAGTGAACACATGCGATGTTTTCATTTTCCAAAAGATTTTATATATGGTAAATTGATTTTAATTTATATTTAAATACTGATAATTTTTTCATAAGAATAATATATATTCATTAATATGATCTATATAATCACCTATGTGAGGCATTTATTAAATATTAAATGCATCTCTCTATGGAGACAATAATCTTGACAAACACATGACTGATATTTTAATCTTACATTAAATGGAAATAAATAATATAATAATTTTTCCATAAACATATTGATATATAATTATATTATGTCTAAAAACTATAAATTTGTGAAACTAATTATTTTTTATAATTAAATTTGTATTCCTGTGAATATAAAATGAAGCTACATGGTGGACCAAAACAATGTAACCTAAGAGCATCACTATGAATAAATTCATTAATATCCATAATGAGATAGCTAAACCTAAAGTAAATAATTATCTACTCATGTTAAACTGAATTAAAATATTTTTAACCCATTTTGAAATTTCCCTCTCCTCATGTATGTGGAATCACCACACCTTAGTGAATCATATATCCATAAGTTTGGATTATATAAGCAATACACTAGTTAATAGGGACAATCCTTATAGGAACTGATCAAAAATCACTAAGTCCAATTTTATCCATATCAATAATATATCCCTAAAGTATAAAATATTAAGACTAGAAAATATTTCTCATGATTCACCAATGATTTAATTTTCATTATTATAAAATAATGAGAAATTAATAAATAATGAACTAATGGGGTCCTGGACAAGGTCATCTTCGTAAATGAATTCATGAATATTTGATCCAAATTCTTTTTTTATTAATTCCATTATTAGGTTCTTTCTTATGTACCCAAGATTAAGTTGTATCCCAATATTATTATTCATTATTTATAGAGGAAGTGGGAAAACAATTTTTTTATTTAAAATATCACAGTCCCATGTAACAGAAAATATGCTATTATTTGAAAAAATCCTGTTTTAATTACATAAATCCCTCAACTGAATCTTATTATAATTTACATAATTTAAATATTTATATATCACCAATAATCTAGCTATATAAATTAATATCCATGTCAAAAAATTTAGCAGTTTTATTGTATTTGGATGAAAAAATGAAATAAATTCTAGAAGGTAATGAAATATGTCTCAACGTCCATATTCCCATAAGAGATCACAATAAAAATCGGTTCAACTATTCATTTTAAAAGTGTTGGAATATAGTTTCAATCATTTCATAAACACAAAAAATGAATTTTGAGAAAATAGTGATCGATTGCTATTTTAATTACACATCAACCAGAATAGTTCCATTCTAAATATATTATAAGATAAATTTTATCATTTTGGGAATATGTTTTCAGAATAAAAATTCATCCAAAATTTTCACTACTTTTAAATTTTAGGATATTATGGAAACAATTAAGGTTTAATCTACCGATGTAGTTTACAAATAAGATTCACATGTTTATTACCTCAATATGTTCAATGGTGGAGTAGATAATCCCCAAATACGAATCATGTAGAGATTCAATGATTATAGGGTGTAAACTAACCTAATTTAAGGTTTTGTTTGGTATTGGTCCCCCTTAGAATAAATTTTTTTCATTGGTTTAGATTTCTATCAAAAAATTAATGTCATATTTACCAATGATCTAAATGGAGTGATATTTGATGATTTTCAAGGATTAATGCAAGATTTTCCACAACTGATATCCCTTTATGTCCTATTACATACATCTAGAGAAATATGAAAAAATATTAATGTTGAATAAATTAGGACCAAATAAAATTCTTATAGAAAATATCACATGTGATTTTATATTTCATAAATTTCATAGACACAACAATTAATTTGAGATTGTGCAGTCTATCCCCATGTGATTTATCAAATATACACTCCAAATCCAATGGTTTTTTTAAGATCTACTTATCATCCTAGATGAAGCCATTAATAATTCTCCCAATTATAATAATAAAATACTTGGCATCAGTAATGACAACACGTACATGCATTGGGAGAGAAGAGTGTGAACTATTTATGAGGGCGATTCCACCCCTGAATGATAGAAACTATATCATCTAATTAATTATCCTACACATACTACTATTATAGATTCCTTCAAGTCTCATATGTCTACTCATTTATTTGAAAATGTTCCTCTCAAATAATTCATAGTCATTTATTTTCTATAAATATCATATCATTAAAAAATGGCTTTCGCTTTCTTACCCAATCATTTACATAGAATATAGTTACATATCTTCAAAAATGTTGATTAATTGGATTCTCCTACTAAATTATTGTTTTAAAAATCCCTAAAACTCGGAATTTAATTTATTTTTCCATTAATAAATTAAAGCATTTCATCATTGAAAAATAATGAGTTTTCCTAAAAAATTTATATTTTTAATTGAATTAATATACCATCCCACTATGAATTTTAAAAGTAAACTTCCTACTAGTAAAATCATGGCCCAAACTGAAAACACATGTTGAGGGAGAAATAACATGGTGCAACTACCAATCCAGTTTGAAAATACTAAAATGACAACCCATTAGAGATATTGAAAATTAGGGTGATGAGATAAAATAGAAAAGGATGTCTAATTCCCATTATGAAAATAAACATTACCTAAAAACATTAATAGTGTAATATAACATCATTCCATTCTGTACTCACCCTATTTTAATCATGTCAATGAAATCAAATATGAAATATTTTCCCACCAATATCTATTACCATTTCATTAGAAGGACCAATCAACCTTTGAATTCCAATACTAATAAAGTAAATATGTTGATCATCAAAAATTTGAATAATCAATATTATAGAAAATCTCGAATAAAGGAAGGTATCAAGAAACCTGAAAGAGAAATTTCATAAGATAATATTTTATAATCCCTTAAATGTGATGGGAAGATTCACTATAAGAATAAGAAAATCAAATATGGAAGTGGTTACTTGAGGTAGTGATTGTTCGATGATATAGTTCTAGATAATCACTTTACATCATTCTTGATTCAATTCAATACAAATTTGTAAAATAATGAAAAGAATCTATCCAAAAAAGTCCACTATCCAGATCAATATTTTTCATGGTAGTAAGAACCTCTTTATCCTCTAATGATTCATTCAAATATTCATTTTCATATATTTCCACTAACGTCAACTTATTTTACAAATAATTATAATTTTCTTCTTTATAATCAATCTCCTCTCTGACACCATAATGATGGAAATATATGATCATCTTGAATTGGTAGGCCTCACACCATCCAATTTTATAAATATTTCAATCTAATAAACCATTATCTAGTTTAATTATTTTTTTTAAATTGTAAGGAAATATTTTTTATTAATTTATGAAATTATGCTAAGTTTTCATTGCCTCCCTATAAACCTTTTATTCAAGATCTCACTCAACAATCCCTTTATTTAGTAAGAAAAATCAATTCAAATAGAAATTTTTTAATATAAAAATGTTAAAATATATCTTCATCTCATTGGTTTTATACAGTTCCATTGACTTGATAACTTCATATTGAATCACTTACATATAATGTCTAACATTAACTTTCATATTCAACCAAACTAAACTATCACAAGATGGTATGTACTTAATTTGTTAATGTAAAACACATTACTTTCATTACAAGGGATAATTCCCAAAGATTATGACCATGAAAAAAAATCTATCAATCCATCTTTTAATGTAAGTCGTGATATGATTTTGGAATGGAGATAATTGACATAATTAATAATGAATAATTATCAGATAATGATCAAAATGTATCTGAGATATTCAATTGTCATAGTTTAATGATATAATTCATGTTCTCTAATAACCTTTCTAGTTGACATGAAATTCTACAACCTCATGTTTTATAATTAAATAACATAAATATATCTTTATTATAACACAAAGCCATGATTATACTATGACACATGAATTCATAGAAATAATCAAAATCCTTCTTTTAATAAACCCCCTTTTTCCAGACATTTTTATTATGGTTTTTAAATCACCAGCTATAAATGATGAACTGTGAAAATGGCTTAGAGATAATAATTATTTCGTTAGATCCTCCCTATATGCCACTACAAATATGTAATATATAAAAAAATAATATATATATTAATGAATAAACTAAATTAATATTTATTTTTTATAGAGTGGAATTTATTCATTTAACTAGAGTAATATTATTCTCAAAAATAAATATGTTAGAGTTACTCGGGATTTCATGGATGTAATTATACAAGAATAGATTAAATTAAAAAAATAACTTCCTCATCAATTTTATTTAGCTAAAAAATAAAAGGAAATTAAATAATTTTATGTTTAACCATTCATTAAAAATAAATACATTTTTTCTTGTAATCTAATGCCCATATAATTCCATATCATTATGTTTTCATAGAGAGAATAAAACTGAGTTCAGACACCTATTTAACCAAAATTGTTGGTGGATAAATATATTGGGTGTGATAAGGACATGGAAAGAGTTATAATACCCTTAATGTGAAGTCTTTTTTAAATATATTCCCTGGTTTTCTACTAAAAATTGGAGGACACTACATCTTTTCACTACCCAATTTTAGAGCAGAGAATTCATTATGGGAAGAATTGATAAAATCTGATTGGATGAACACATAAACTAATATCCATGAACCAGTAATATGAGTAATCACTAGGATGTGTTGGAATATATCCACCAATGTGGTTTATACTAGTCACTAATTCAATATCACTATAGATAGAGCACTGAATCATCACATTGATTTTACAGTTGTTCGGAGAAGTGGAAATCATGAAACCTTATTTTTATATTGTATTATACTTATATATTAGGACAAAGACATCTGTAGGATATATGATGTATGTAATTCATGCATCAGAATGGATTTTAGGGTTATTTTAATCATGAGAAATAGACAAAATTATTAAATATGAATCCATTATTTCATGTAGAGGTAAAGTATTATGTGATTGTATCATTCAAACTAGTAAGTCCACAAGGGTGATTTTTTGGTTAGGATAACTGTATATAAGGGTAAACAATTATGATAATTCTCACTGGGATGCATCCCATGTTTTTAAGACTACATTATTAGATTTTCAATGTAAATGGGACTTGGAATTACTAAAATTAATGGCAAAGGTTTCCTCCTCTGGTATCCTAAAATATGGAAACTATATTTTGTATGGGGAACCACTAGCCATTTCATCATTCAATATTTACTTTGATTTACCTCAATTCCAATAATCCATAACAGGATGTCTCATAATAGGAGAGTCAAAAAAAACAAATGGGTATTAATATAAAATATTTTTATAAGAGGACAAGTTTGAACTAGAATAGAGAAAAAATATTCAATGGAGGAGGAAAGGATAAATATATTTCAACACATATATGATATTCTGTTATATTTTTCATCCATGGAGTTTCATCTTCAACACAATGGAAGCTATTTAAATCATTACCAATTACGATAAGGATTTATATATTTTGAAAATAATGATAAATACTAGGATGGTAAATACAATTATCGATTTTTCATGAATCTTAACCCCTATAGATATTTCATTCAAAAAATACATAAAAAGTGATTAATATAATTACTTTAAGTAAAAAAAATTATCACATATAACTATTTTAATAAAATATCCATTTTTTAAATGGAAAATTTTATCTATTTTTTAAACCATTTTATAATCAATGTATGAACAATAATTAATTTTTTCGACATTCATACCGAATATCAATTGTAAATTCAAATTCCCATAAAAAATACATCATATTATTAATTAAATTATATATAAATAAATCAATGTCTCAAAATATAACATTATTCTTTTGAAATAATTATTAATGTTTTATTTTTTATCATTACAAAACCATTTACTATTTTTCCTAAAATGGTTTAACTATACCATCAATAAATTTCATTAATATAATTCCTAAGAAGAATTAAATTTAAAAAAAAATTCAAAATTCCAAAAATAGTCCAAAACATCATCATAGTATCAATAGTGTTTTTCTTAAGTGATTTTTAATCGATTTTATTTTATAAAATTTTTTCTTTACTATTTTTAAAATTAATTTCATTATACCTTCATATTGTCTACTATTTTCATCAGAAGCTATTGAGCACATATAATTTTATTAAGTTGAAAATATATCTGCAATCATTAGGTGTTATGTATTTTTTTGAAAAACATAAGTAATTATATATAATGAAACTTTAATTTGGATAATCTAAAATGTTAATAAACCATTGTGTTATTCAATTTTAGGTTTATATTGTGGTTTAATGATTAAAATATACAATATTTATAAAATATAAGAATGTGTAGATTTTTTGGTCTTATATAGGGATGATGTATTGTGTCCCATGTTTTGAAGATTTCCTTTTGATAGAAATAATTGAAATAGAATTGTATCTTCACCATATTATAAAATATTAATATTTTTAAATGAATATTTGGATAGCATGTAGGGTTGATTTTAAATATTCTTAGTTTACTAAGTGAGTCGTTGTCACATTGATATTGGTTTTAGTTGATTGGATTTTTTCATAGTCTATTGGTTTCTTCTTTATTATTAACCATGGTTCATCACATTCTATTAAAATTAATTACTCCATCGAAACAACTAGTTTATTGTCAATTCCCTTCCTCAACTTGATAAAATATCATATTTTTATTAATACCCATCAGAGTCCCGTTGTGATTTACTTCCTTTCACATGATGCACATTGTGTATATATTTTGTATTGTTAAGAAAACTAAAAACGATTTTCTGAAATAAATTTAGATTTATAAAAAATTAAATCCCATCCCTAAATCTATTATATTTTGAAAATGAGGATATAAATTATTCTAAAACATCATAATGTATTTATTTTTTAATTAAATACTATAAGTGTATTTAATTAATTTAATTTATGAAATTAACATGAATATTAAATAAATATAACAACATATCCAAATTCCAAAAACTATACAAATTACCGAAATTATGAATAATATAGATATAAATCGATCATAAAACTATAGTGATATTGATTAGTAATTCAGTTTTATCTGTTACTACTAGAATACAAATAACATTACTAATGCTAACTGATGGTCGCGTACAATGTACGAGTTGGCATTGAGTATAACTTGAGTAAAAGAATATGTGATAATATAAAAAAATAGTATAAGGGGCTAAAAATATATTTATAAAATAATTTCATGTAATAATGGAGTATAAGAAATGATTTAATTGTTTCTTCAGTTTAACATTTATATATTTTGAAATGGAATTATTTTTCATGATTTTTGAGTATTTAATTTTATATTTGTTCCAGGTGCATAGATATCATGTTTTTCTACTTGACGACCCATGTATTTTTTACATTGATTAAATTTTTTATTCAGTTAAAATTTCAATTTATTATTATAGCCTTAAAAATGTCCTTTTAGTTTTAGTAACTTTTCTAAAATGGATGATTTTTTTGTGAATAGGGGAATAAACTGTGTTCTCAAATGTCACAACTTTTCTGTTGATTATCTATTAATAGTGTACCATTAGTATTTGGATCAGATTTAAACTCAAATAAATCATCCTTTTTGTTCATAAATTAATAAATTTAATTATTATAAATACTAAACATGATTTTAGTTGAAATCTATTATTTCCATTATAATGAATTTTCTCTAAAAAAATATATTTCATTATGGTTTATGTACCGATATTGTAATTAATTTTTACCACCATTATAAATTAAATTTTTTGAAAGAAAATATATATTATAAATATGATGTTCCATGTTTTCTATGTATTTAAATTTCATTTTTTGTCATAAATATTAGTTACCTAGGTAAAAAATATTTACCTTTAGTGAATGTCAAAATGATGTAAAATGGTGTAAAACAATGTGATAATTATTGAAAATTAAATATTTTTATTGATTATTTGATTATATTATTTAAGATCATTACCCTATAATAAAAATTAGACTACTTTTTCCATATTACATGTGTTTGAATTTTATTATATATTAAGAAATCAAGTATTTAATAGAGTGTCAATCCTCTAACTTATAAAAAGTTCCCTTCACCACCACAATTCCCGACACACATTAAGAATCTTAACATTAAAAATACATAAACAATACTTCCCAAAATCCCTTTCCCATGCCCTACCTGTTCTACTATCCCTATAATCCAAATATAATAATTCTTAATTTTTTTTAGTATAATATATCCAAACTAAAAGTTTTATTTTTAACCTTGTTCTTTCATGTTTCATTCTTCTTACATGTTCCCAAGACCTTTTTTATAATAAATATATAATAATTATTTATCATTAGTATAAAATGATTTTATTTTTTTTGTACGAATTAATATCCACAAACCTCCCATCCCATGGAAATAATAAAACATATTTTCTGTTAGAAGTGGTCTACCAACTTTATGAATGAAATATTTTTTCATCACCAGTATATATGAATGCTCTTAAAATTCATTCAAATAATTAATATGATATTTATAACAAAAAATGATTTTTTAAAGATAAATTGGAAATTAATTTGATTATTATTAATTATAAATTGTCACCATAATCTTTTAGTGTGTAAAATGGGAAAACTACGATAAATTTTATGTAATATATTATAAGAATATTATTTTATTTAACTTCTCCCACTACATATTCTTTAAAAAACCACCTTACAATTTTTTAGAATCATTAATATTATGTTAAAGTGATATTATTACTATAAAATAATATAATCTTACTCATTCATTCATTTTATCCTATTTATATTTGGATTGGTATTACAACATAAAATAACGATTCTATAATGTTTTTGAAATGAATTATTAAAAATCATATATACTAGTAATAAAATTCAACATATAAAAAATTATGATTTCATTCAGGATTATAAGAATATAAAACATCCATCATAATAATGTAATAAAATGTGAAAATTCATTGTTACATTAAACCATCAAAAATAAGAATATAATAGAAGATTCATAGAAATGTAACTTCTTAATAAAAATTGGTTTTAATTTGTTTCTACAATTATATGGGAAATTTAAATTGATAAATCTAGGAATTATGTAACCATTGTGTATCATTATAAGGATACATAAGATGTTTAGGATATTAGGAACAAAAGGACCCCAAAATCAACAATAGTAACTATATTCATTTAGTAAATAAATGAAATATGATAATTAATCAAATAAAATAAATAAGAGTAATATAATTAATAAGTAAAATTTAATTAATTAATTAATTAATATAATTTTATTATTATTTATAGTTGAATTCAAAGGATATGAGTTGGGAATTGAGGTAATGGATTTTCCCATTAAGTCAAATTTTGAAGCTTTTAATATTTTCATTTCAATTATTTATCTTCCAAACCTATATGAATTCATTATTTCTTCCACACCATTATTTTTTGTGATTTTTCTTAACATAAATTTAATTAATTTGATAATGTGTGTTGCACACAACATTGATAATTAACAATCTATGAAATACAGTTATATTATATTTTTTTCTTATCCATTTTATTCAATGTTATAATTTGGATTAATTGAATTATAATAATAATTACTTTCACATATGTATAAATAAATTCTTTAGGAATAATATAAATATAAATATAAATAAAAAACAAAATTTAAAAGTGATAATTTTCTGAACAATTGTTTTTATGCACAAAATAGAATTTTAAATTAATAAATTAAATTAATATAAATTTTTTATCAATAGTATTTAAATTTAAATGTTATATATTAAAGTAAAATGTTTTTATATTTATTTAATATTTTATCTACTCATTAGATAATAATAAACCTTGTTTTATACATAAAAATGTATTTCACTAAAAACCTGTTTTTATAATGTGTTGTGTGTTTACATTGATATTAATATCATATATATATTAAAAGAAAATTTGATAAAATGGATTCCAAATTTGGAATTATAAGATTTGAATTTGGTAATTAGGTACATATAATTTCTTGTCAATATGAATAGCAATCCTACAATAATGTATCACCACATTAAAAGGTAAATCTGGTAAATCTAGGTTAAATATAAGTGATTAAGAATTGAGTTTTTAGAAAAATAATTATTGGATAATATAATTCTATATTTATCACCAATGGATCAAAATGTAGTTGTTTAATTGATATTTTTTCTTGAAAGAGACCACTACATTATTTGAAAAAATAAATTAACAAAATGTCACTCTTATAGATTTAAACACATCATATGTGTCCACATAGAGAAAAAATAAATTTATGAAAAATACTAATATCTATTTTTAGATTAATGAAAATATTGTAATGACAGAAATTTATTTATTATTTTTCGTTATTATGTACTAACATTAAATTCTTATGCAACCCAGAAGTAGTGTTTTCGAAAAATACAGAAATAAAATAAAATAAAATCAATTATTAAATGTAATATATTGTGAGTGGGTTAAGGCTAGATTTAAATTTTTTTAGATGCATATCACATGTTAGTGATATGTTAAATAATTATATTTTAATGAAAATAGTGTCTTTATGAATTTTATTCTGCATTAAATTAATGGTTAAAAAATATGTAACAATGAAATTTTTTTAATGTAATATATTATGAAATTACATAAATATAATAAAAAAATAAAAGAGAAAAGTTGAGATATTATATGTATGAAAATTTCATAAAATTCCCCCTTTTCTCATCTTGATCCATTTTTAGAATGACTTTAATATATTGTAATCATTTAATAATTGCAACTGCCCCCCCCCCCCCCGCTCAATTCTAATAGGGGACCCCTACATTCTCTTCATTACACTACTTTGGTCCTTTTATCTCAACTAGACACTTCTATTTATTTTTTCAATCAGATTGAAACATTGTAGAGGTTATTTTACATAGAAAATACCATCCCTCAAGAAATTAAGAGGATATATAAAATAATTATTTCAAAGAATACATAATATTTTTAATGGATCACATTATTTTTTATTATTATGTTACATCCTATAAATATATTTTATTCCCCATAAAGTAAATAATAAATATAAATAGAATAATAAAATGTCATTATTAATATGAAACCACCTTTATTTGATATCTTTAATTGAAATCCGATGTGAAAATACCATGCGTGAAAACGTACAACATATTGTCTCCATTTATGGTGTAATAAAATTGTTTATATCTATATTTGATGAATTAGTAAAAACATGTTTATAATGAATATATTTTATGATTATATCATAATTTTAAAAAATTAGATGATGTATCCATGATCAAAGTAAAATGACCAAAACTATTGAACCATGAAATACATGAAAAATGAAGAAGATATTACCTGGAAAAGATATTTTAATATAGAAGTGTAAAGAAATGGGTGTAAAAGTGTTATACGTAAATAAAATATGGAATGATATATATATGATTGTTTTTATAAAATATATTTATAATAAATATATATTTATTATATAAGAATTTCTAACATATACGAAGGAATTTAGTCATAAGGTATGTGATCTTCATCCCACTTTTACTTCATTGAGATACATACCATTTTCCACAATTGTGTATTTTATGTTGTGAATATACTACAATTAAATATATTTAATGATTATTTATAAGAATAACATTAGTATTTTAATATTCATCTATGGTTTTTCTCCAATTAGGGTTCTGATTCAAATGTAACCAAAGTGGCCATGGAATAATTTTTAATGTTATTTTAATCATGACTATTTATGATTTAATTTCCACTAAGGAAATTATATTCTCCTTGTTTGAAAAGTAAAAAATTATTTTATTCAACATATCTTATTTGTTGATAATATTTTTTCCTTTCATTATTTTCGCCTTATTTACAATAGAGTATAATAATATATTTTTAAGCAAACTCGACATTATTTATGTCTTTAGATAAAAAACATTTCCGCCCATATCCTTGATATTATAATAAAATTTCAAAAATGTTATAAAATTATAATACTATTGATTAATGTAATTTTTATCTATTTATGACTTTTTGAAAAATTGTTTTAAATGGAATTTTCTAGTTTTTTTGAATGAGGTACTTTTTGAATTTTTTTCAAAAGAATGAAAAGATTTATTTTTAACTTACTAATTTTTAATGGAATTTCCTCCAATCATGACCACTCTATGTTTTTATGAATAAATCAGAAGTTACCATGTTATGTACAAATAAAATTATTTCCTCAATTTTTTGGAAGAGTTTATATTTAAAATGTTATTTTCAAAATTAAAAGGATAATTTCTTCAAAAAAATAATTCAATGGTGTTTTAATGAAAATATCATATATGATAACATAATTTGATGTTAATTATGATTTAATAGGTATATTATGAAACATAATAATCATTAATTTTAATTTTTGTAGTTAACTTTTATGTTAATGAGATGTTAATGAAATCCATTTATTTCTTATGGGTAATTTTTTGTTAAATGGATTAAATTATTATGACATGTGATTATTTTATCAGGAAATGTTATAATTAAATGATTAATGTTTTTTAATCTTTTGGAACACACATGTATATAGTCTTCAGTATGCATAATTGATATTTTATAAGCAAGGATGGTGGTTATGTTTTCACTAAGTATGGTGGTTTTTTATAACAAAGGATGTTGGTCACATTACAACCACGGATTGGTGGGACCTGTGTCCCCATATAATGCATTATGTGAAGATTAATATTTCATAAAATTGATAGGACTAGAACAGTTTGTGAACCTAGTTATGACAAAGGAATTTATAAAATAATACTTTTTTATTTCTATTAATAATTACGAATAAGATATTAATTTTACATTAAGGGGATGATTTTTCTAATAGCGTACTCGACACACAACAAGGGGTTTCTCTAAAATCATACGTGGCACAAAACATTGAGATATATTGAAAAATATTACAGTAATAATATTATTATTTTAAATGGTACTTAATGCATATATATTGAAATGTATGGAATTAATGTTATAAAATAAATTTTGAAATATGTTTTATAGATGTTTAAATAATTATTCATTGGTAACCAAATTTAATTGAAATGGAAAAAAACAATCGAATATAATGGACATGATTTTATGGAAACCTATTTAAAAGAAAATAATTTTGTTTTCATATAATTATTTATGGATTTTTATTTAATTACAAAATGGATGATATATATTCAATGTATTTTTTTAAATTCATCTTATATTTTTTCAAGATATTATATGAGAAGAATTTCAATTTTTCCTATAAAAGAATTATTTTTCTAAAAATGCATTTTATTCCTTCTTTTGATGGAGAATCATTTTTAAATATTTTTTAATAACTTTTATTTGTTATATTTCATAAATTAAAATTATTTTATATAAGGGGGACGTCAAAATTTAATTTGGATGAAATTTTGTTATTTTTATTATAAAATTCATATTTTTATGAATAATGATAAATACTTATTTTTAATTCAAAACATCCTTTTAATATAATTAATTTATATAGATAGATTATATATATAATTGTTTTTAAAGTGTATTGGAATAAATTATTATAATTTAATCCAATTTTTTTCATTGGATGTGAATTTTCATTGAAATCGGACAAAAACACATGTCAATCTTTCGATAGTTATTACTTCTTAAAAACTAGCTCTTTGGATTTGACAACGGAAATTAATATTAAATTAATTTGTTCCAATTATGTGTTCTAAATTTTAAAAAAATTATTCTATATTTTTAATAAGGATTTCCAAATTGGTTAAATAGGAATCTATTATTTTTATACATTATTAATAGTAACATTAGTAATTATTTTATTTACCAAGGTTAAAGGGTTAAATATGGTAAATGAGGGTAAACAATAATATTATAACAATATTAAAATATATTAACACATATATTAATAAATTTTTTTAATAAATGTACAACCATGGGATTCCTTTTGTCTATTTTCGATCCCCATGGTGCCACATGGATGTGAAAATGACATTTTGTATGAATTAATTTAAAATAAAAAAATATAACATAAACATATATATTTTTCTAAAACAATTTTTATATAGGGTAAAATATGTTATCTCTTCGACTATAAATAGTTATTAGAAATATAAAACAATTTACTACATTATGGTAGTTTCTTTATAATTTTTAGACATCAAATATAAAAATTTATTTATGACAAAATGATGATGTAGAGATTACATTAATAATGAATGATTTAAATAAATGAGATTGTAAATATTAAATTAACTTTTTTTTGAATCTTTTTTGGACATCCATGAATTTAACGTATGATTATAACTTTTTATATTTTAATTAATGAGGTTTTTTCTAAATAATAAAGTTGATATGTGAGTTTTTTAAAATTCATTATATAGATTGTATAAAAATTGTCATAAATGAGTTTTTTTAAACATACAATTTATAAAATGATTTAATAGTCCAAAAAATTAATTACTCATCCAAATGACTTATATAGTGTTGAAACATTCATTAATGAACTATTTCTGGTTCGATTAGAATATTAATAGTAACTATATAAACTATGTAGTGTGAATATATAAGAAGACATGATAAGAGTAATATTATATAACTAATTGTTAAAGATAAAGGATAAGGTTATATTTGTGATCTAGAAAAGTCCAAAACCTTTTGGTTGAGATTGTTTAGACTCAAAATCCTCTTAAATTTGAAATAAATTAATTTGGGACCATTTGAAACCAAATATAATTTTAATAATAAATTAATATTTCAATAAATTCCCAAAGTGCCCCTCATCCCTCTCATAAAAGGGCATCACTTATACACATTTAATCACACCTATAAAGCCCATTTACTTGTCCAAAATCTACCCAAATAATCTCTCACTATTCCTCTGTTCCTCCTAGAATCCATACCTTGGGCTGTAGGAAACTACAAAAATCCTTTAGGATCAAATCAAAAGATGTTACCCGATTTTGTGGTAAAATATTCTCTCAATTTCCCTTCCATTATTTTCTTTATCTACTCCCAATGATCTTATTATTAATTTATTACTTAACAACACTAGTATATTCAAAATACTATGATTTTTTATGAGAAGTATTAGAACTGCACTTACACACACCGCCATCTAATGTATAGGAATATACTGTTTCTGTGTACAGTGAACTACTATCTCATGAAATGATGATTTTTTTGTTTTTTCCTTCCACCAATCATGTTGTCCATTACGATAGTAATATATTTATATATGATATATATTTAATTTATATTTTCTCTATGATTATGTTTTTTTATTTAACGCATACCATTATGCTTTCTATAATGTGTAAACGTGATAATTTCATATTAAGAATTGTGGAATACCACACCCTCAAAGTGATATGACTCGTTAATGACATTCGTGGAACAAATAAATGATGGAATTTGTAAGGGCCCAGGGTTTTGGGGTCCATTACGTAGTGAAAATCTATTGTTTGGTGTTCTGGGTTGTCTGGGAAAGTTATCGAGGCTCCACAGTGAAGCTTAATACCACTAATAGTAGCTCAGCCTACCGGTAGCAGGCCTACCGGTAGTTCGGCATACCGGTAGTAGGCCTACCGGTAGCTCGGCCTACCGGTAGCTTGGACTACCGGTAACCGCATCCTACCGGTAGCTCAGCCTACCGGCTGCTACCGCCCATCGGTAGCTCGGCCTACCTGTAGCTCGGTCTACCGGTAGCTGCGGCCGACCAGTAGTCGCAGCATACCGGTTACTCGGCCTACAGGTAGGCGCCGCCAACCGGCGGCGAGACCTCCTGGTAGCCGCAACCTACCGGTGGCTCCGCCAACTGGTAGCTCGGTCTATCGGTGGCAGCGGCCTACCTGTAGCCGCGGCTTACTGGTACCTCGGTCTACCGGTCACCGCCGCCTACCGTTAGTCGTGACTTACAGGTCGCTCGGTCTACCGGTAGCCGCAGCCTACTGGTAGATCGGTGTACTGGTTGCTCAACCTACCGGTAGAATCGGTTAACTGGTAGACCTAGCTTACTGGTGACCCCCACCGTTTTTTCCAGTAGCGCCTCCTTTTGCGCAAAATAGTTTTTAAACCCTGTTTTGACCCCCATAAAGCCCAATACTGGTATTTAAATAAAATGTTTGGTAAGATACCCTCCTTAAATGAAAACCCATGTGTTTCAGTCATTCCTTTAACCGATTTCTGAGGATTCCTCGGTTAGGGGGGGTGTGTGTCAGGTTTAACCGCCCCGAAGGGTGGGGATCTTTTAAGTTGCGCGTGTGGGGTGGCCCAACCACATGGTCAACCCATGATACCGCTCCTTATGCAGTTTCGAGTTTTCTCTTCGTATCTTAACCGTCCGAGGAATGCTGTATCTCATCCTTTTCAGCCTTTATAACCTAAAGGCTTCTCCGTACATTTTCTTTTCTCGATCACCCCGCGTTCGGAGTACCCTTCCTCCCGACTGATTGTAACAAGGCGATGCATTCCATGATCGTGTTCCATGGAGATCCTGCTACTCACGCGGGGACATAACATCGTTATGTGATCAGTCAAGTAGGGGTTTCACCTTCGTCTCTCCTATCTGTGTTTCTTGTGGGGTGGGTATGCTATTGGTTCTGTATAATTGGATGAACCAAACATTAATGAAGAAAACAAACAGATTCAAAAGAATGAAGGGGAGGGGTGTGATCGATGATGCTGCTCTATTTTTCTCCTCTTTCGTGATTAATTATTTCTATGTTGTGCGGGCTTATTCCCACTAAAAATCATGGTTTTGGTGGTCTTTCTTTGTGCACTAATAAACCCGTACCCCTTGGAATGTTTAAATGTCTTGTATTTTGGTTGTGAACATTTTACTATGTAGAGAAATTGGTTAATTACATATATTCGGCTAAATAAATTGGAAGCACCAGGATCAACTCCTTTTCTACGATAAGCCCAGTTTAAGCCCAGTGGAATTGAAATCATGGAGTGTGTTAAATCTTTTAAATATGAAAATACCTATTGAGTCAGCCTTGTGTTGGTAGTATTGTTTTGGTCATTTCCTCTACGGGCCGAGTACGGGTGACCTTATGGTTTTCATGGATAGGGGCATAGATTTCTGGGGTGATGTGGGTGAGTATGGGATCCTCTGTTTTAATCACGAATTGGGGTGGGATCCTATTCTATTGTGAAACCTTCTTAATCATAGTTCTGGGAACATGGGATTTTATCCCAATTTTAACTGCTTTGGTTCCAAGATGTGGAGGGATCTCACTTGATGTGATTTTAGAAGAGAACCGGGTGTGAATGATTAAATTTTTGTTGGGTTTACTCTTTCCTTGGCTTGTGCATATGCTTACTAGTTGCCCAAGTAGTTGCAGATACTTATTTGAACATTATTACTAAACATGAAAACAAGGATGGGACAAATGGGGTTTCGGTTTGGTGTGATTTGTGACTTGGGCATGGGTGATGTTCTCTCCTCTTATGAATTAATAGTAAGGATAATGTTCTTTAAGATGGATAGAGAAAATCCTAGATTGGGTGAGTTCATGTTACATATACATATACTTGAAGTTTCTATGATTCTTATTCACGCCCCACCCAAGTTGAGCACTTAGTGCCGAACACCCCCATTTCATGGGGGAGGGTTTTTCTCCAAACACTCCCATGAGTGGCAGGTTATTTGCTCCTTTTTTTTCTCCCTTTCCCAAATATCCCAAGACACTATGGGCTGGCTGTGATGACCTGTAGTCCATTATTATCCCATGAATATTCGGGCAGTGTAGTGTGGTGGTTGGCCTAGGTGTGTGCGGACAGGGCGTTTCCCAAGTATCTTTAGGATGAGGCCCAGGTGTCTTTGGGTGTGGTAGTAATTATTCTAGCCCAGGTGTCTTCGAGTGTGGTAGTGATTGTTCTGGACAAGGTGTTTGCAGGCGTGGTTACATGTGACAGTTGTGGCCCAGGTGTTAGTGGGTGGGTTAGTGGTTATGGCCCAGGTGTCTGTGGGTGGGATGTATGGTTGTGGCACAAGTGTGTGCGGGCGGGGTATGGAAGTGGGACTGCGATGAGAATTTCAAGATGGTTCCGATGTGTAGGATGTCTTCAATAACCTGTGGTAAAGTGGTGTGGGGTACCCAAACATGATGTTCAATTACTATACATTATATGACTTGCATTATTTTGGGAGTTTCTCTTGGTGAGGCTTGGGTGGTTAGTTTACTTTCTAGGTTCTTGGTTATCTATTTTTTCTCAGGGCATTAGTATGCCTCCCCACTTGTGTGGGACCATAGTATATTGGACCGTTGGGGTAGTTTTTTTTGTTGTTTCCCTTTTTATTGGTATCCTTTTTCCTTCAAGGTTTTGTGACTTGAATATTTTAGCTTTTAATATGCATATGGGAATGATTTTTTTTTCATCTGTATTTTCACTTTCAGTTTTGGTGTTGTGGGATTTACTATCTTATCTCCCAATCCTATAAAATGAAATGAGTAATGCCTTACATTTTGTTTTTGATTCTATACCCTTGGTGCTGGTCTCCACTCCTGGAACTATTAACGACGGGTTTCGGAGGACATTATCTATCCTTCAACTTAAAGAATGAAGGTCCTGACAATCTGTTGACCCTTCCCTCCTTTTGGTGAAGGCGAGTCATGACAGAATTGTATTAGAGGAGATGTTTGAGAGATAATATGGAGTATGGAGTTAGGAATAGTGAGTATTGCATGTGATGGTAAGAAAACTATGTTGTGTGACCTTGGTGTGTGAATTAGGCCAGGGAAGACCGGCTAGGACATGGGATTTTAGGGCCCCTCGTGGTTCGATGCAAAGACTCTGGACCTACCGAACGGCCAAGTAAGGACACATTGATTGTAGGGTAGATATTATAGAAATGGTATATTCATCATAATGACATGTGTTCTCATGTTTCATGGGTGTTTTGGGGAATTAAATAAGTAAGAATTTTAAGAAAACATTAAGAACAATATTCTGCACCAGTTGGGCATAGGCATTCCCTGACTACCTTGGAGCTATGGCACCTGGGAGGTGACCATGGATGGTGTGGGAGATCAATTCCTAGGAGGTTGACTTGGCCGATCGGCATAGGGCTGATCGAGAGGAGGAGGACGACCTCTGGTAGAAGATGCTTCGAGCCATCCAGCGACAGACCCTCGCGAAGTATGAGGGCAGAACCTCTAACATGAATACTGAGAGCTGGCTAAGGGAACTGGTGATTGTTTTCATCTTGATTTGGGCTCCGACTGAGTACTGGGTTCCTCTTTCCATCAGCAAGATGTGCGGAGTAGCACGTCAGTGGTGTACACTCTACCTAGGGGAGAGAAGATAGGCAGAGGTGGCATGGGCTGATTTTTAGAAGGAGTTCTGGGTGGAATTCCTCTCTTCTACGATGAAGGCGGAAAAGAGAAAGGAGCTACTCTCCCTCTAGAAGGGGAGTATGTCAGTAAGGGAGCTGGGAATCATGTTAAAGGACTTCCTTTATTTTTCTCTGGACCACATTCCAGATGAGGAGTCTCGGGCGAGGCGTTTAGAGGAGGCACTCCGACCCTCCCCCCGATACGATCTTACCACTTTCACCTTGCCGACATATATGGAGGTCCAAAAGAAGGCTAAAGTGGTGGAGAGGATGCACATTATGGGATGTGTATGACGAGAGGGGATCTAGCTGGGATCATCGAAGGGGAAGGTTGTCAGCACCAGACCTCCAACATCCGGACCCTCTAGGTTCCGACCAGCAGGGAGCGGTCCGCATCAGTTCTAGTTTCAGTCCCCCAGTCCTCGTCATTTTACTTTGGTCCCTGAATCGTGGTGCATCGTCTATGGGAGCCATGGAAATCTACAGAATCAGTGCCTGGACCGAGTACAATATAGCGGTGGTGGACAGTCCCAACACCCGCCCCAGCAGCAGCTTCTAGATAGGCCCTTCCAGCAGCAGCAGTAGGGGCAACGAGCTCCTGCTCCTCTGAGGGTAGGAGTTGCAGGGGGGAGTCCTGCCTTAGGGCTCTCCTCAAGGACCTCAACCAGGGCATGGTTGGGGAGCCGGCCTACATCCGAGATGCAAAGGATCAGGGTATGGTCAGTTGCATGCCGTGGAAGCAGCAGTTCCAGCAGTACCTGATGTCGTTCGAGGTACGATCAGTTTGTTTTGAACCCTTGCTTATGCCTTGTTCAATACCAAAGCATCGCACTCCTTCGTTGCACCCAGTGTAGCCTGTACTTTGGGTCTAGATGTCGAGATACTTCCAGTGTCCCTAGTGTTGATCACACCAGTCAGAGGTCAGACCGACTTGTTATATGTTTTTCAAGGATGCAGACTAATGATAGGGCCACATCAGTCAGTCAGGGATCTACAAATGATACAAATATATCTATATGATGTCATCCTAGGCATCAACTGGATATTCTCTATGTGTTCCATCATCGACTTCTTCTGATGAAGGCTTGTTTTCTCAAACATGGGTGGCCGATGTGTTACATTCACCGGCGAGCAGAGCGGTCAGAAGTGAATCATGCGAGAGGAACCCCTCCTTTCCTTGTTAGTCGAGCTTTCAGTAGAGTCAGTAGATGCTGAGATGGTGGAGATACCATGGATCGTCAGTGAATTTATGGACATATTTCTTAAGGAGGTAACGAATCTACCCCCTCGACGTGATATCGAGTTTGAGATAGACATGCAGCCTGGTGCGTATCTTATTTTTATGGATCCTTACCAGATGTCAACTTCGGAGCTACGGGATCTGTAGATTCAGATTGATGATCTGATGAAGAGGGGTTTTGTTCGACCAAGTGTGTAACCGTGGGGTCCTCCAGTTTTTTTTGCAAAGAAGGCAGAGGATGGTCTCAATTTGTGTACAGACTACAGGAGGATGAATCAGTTGACGATCAAGAATCGCGACCCTCTTCCGAGGATGGACGATCATCGTGACCAGCTAAAGGGGGAAAGATGGTTCTCAAAGATTGAAATGCAGTCTGGGTGTCACCAGTTGAGGGTAAAGGAGGGCAACATCTCGAAGATGGCCTTCAGGTGTAGATATGGGCATGTCTAGTTAGTAGTCATGCCTTTCGGTTTTACGAACACCCCGGGTGTGTTCATGGGGCTTATGAACTCTGTCTTCCGGGAGTACCTGGATCGGTTCATAGTTGTGTTCATTGATTAAATCCTGATCTATTCAAGATCAGAGGAGGACCACGCAGAACATTTGAGGACAATTTTAGAGGTCCTCCGACAACACTATCTCTATGGGAAGTTGTCGAAATGCATGTTCTTGACACGAGAAGTAAAATTCCTTGGGAACGTAGTGTCCGATCAGGGGGTAGCAGTGGACCCATCAATGTTTGAGGCGGTTGTTTCTTGGGCATCACCCAAGAATGTGGCAGAGGTTCGCAGTTTCCTCAGGCTGGCAGGTTACTATCTGAGGTTCATACCCAACATCTCCCATGTTGCAGCCCCTTGGATATCCTTGACCAAGATGGACCAGGTATTCGTGTAGAGTGAGCAGTGTGAGGCAGCCATCAACTATCTAAAGGAGAAACTGGTTAGTTCCCTAGCGTTGAGACTGCCAGAAGAAGGGGAAACGTATGAGGTGTTTAGTGATGCTTCAGGACAAGGCCTTGGTTTTGTGTTGATGTAGAAACAAGGGGTGATCTCTTATGGGTCTAGGTAGCTATGCCCTCATGAACGTAATTATTCCACCCCCTATCTAGATCAAGTAACTGTCATTTTCTCACTGAATTTATGGCGGCATTACCTCATCAGAGAATGCTTTATGGTCTTCACGGATCACAAAATCTTGAGGTATGTTTTCTCCCACCGGGAGCTAAACATACGACAGTGATGGTGGATGGAGTTCATCTAGGAGTACGACATCGAGATTTCCAACACTTCGAGAAATGGGAATGTAGTTGTAGATGCTTTGAGTTGGAGGTCGCAGAAGGATGCAGTCCGAGAGTCGGCAGACACCTGGAAGGAAAGGGAGGATTTGGATGCCTTGCACCTAGATGCGAGGATGGATTGCGGTCGAGGTTGAATGTATCGGATGACAGTGCAGTCATCTATTTTGTGAAAAGTATAGGAGTCTCGGTGAGGATACCTAGTGTGCGAAGTGATGCGTGATCGAGTTGAACAAGGAAATGCTCCGGAAGGGTGGACAGAGGATGGTTATAACCTGATGCTTTAAAGAGGGATGTTTTTTGTTCCAAAGGCGATGTGTGGACAGGATCTTTGTGTGTTCCACAACTCACCCCTAGCAGTGCACTCATGAGATTCCAAGATGTACCTGGGTCTGAAGAGACAGTTTTGGTGACCTGAAGTAAAGTGATCAATGGTAGAGTTTGTGGCCAAGTGCCTAGTGTGTCTGCAGGTGAAGGCAGAGCACAGTGTTCCAGGCGGCCTTCTACAGCCTCTAGATGTCCCTGAGTGGAAGTGGGACGAAATCTAGATGGATTTCGTCATGGGATTGCCCAAGGTACAAGGGGGATACGACGCCATCAGGGTAGTAGTGGACCGGTTGACGAAGTGGGCTCACTTTCTAGCTATCAAGGAGTCGGGTGTAGTAGATGGTTTAGCACGAAGGTACATGGATGAGGTGTTGCGTTTGCATGGAGTTCGGAGGTCCAATGTCTCTGATAGTGATGTATGGTTTACCTCACATGTCTGGAGAGGATTGCAGCACACTTTTGGCACCCAGCTACGTCTTAGCACTGCTTTCCATCCCCATACAGATGGACAGACAGAGCGCACCATCCAGACCATGGAGGATATGTTGGGAGCGTGTGTTCTGGAATCAGGAGGATCATTGGTGTGACTCTTTCCTCTGATAGAGTTTCCTAAAATAATAGATATCACTATACCAATGGTATGGCCCTGTTCGAATCCTTGTACGGGTGGCCATGCCACTCACCCGTGAGCTGGACCGAAGTCGGAGAAGTGGGCATCTTTGGCCCGGACGTGGTGCAGGGCACGACAGAGAAGGTTCAGCTCGTGCATGAAAGGATGTAGGCCTCCCAGGACCAGAAGAAGTCTTATGCCGATCGTAAGAGGAGGCCCTTTGTGTTTGAGGTTGTGAATCATGTGTTCATGAAGGTTTCTCCTCGACGTGGGCAGCGATGGTTTGGGAAGAGGAGTAATCTCTCACCTAGGTTCATCGGACCATTCATGGTGTTGGGATGAGTTGGTGAGGTGGCATATCTGCTGGAACTGACACCTCAGTTGGAGAAAGTTCACAACATCTTTCATGTCTCCCAGCTTCGACGATATCTACACGACGACCCCCACAACATCGATTTGGAAGAGTTAGATGTGGAAGAGGATGAGACCTTCGTAGAACGGATGATCAAAATTGAGGATCATAAGGAGAAAGTGCTTCGTGGTCTAACCATCCCCTTGGTTCATGTTTTGTGGAGGCTTTGTGGCTTGGAAGAGAGCACTTGGGAGCGGGAGGCCCAGTTACGTGTTCAGTACCCAGAGATGTTTTGACTTCCTTATTGTTTTTTTCTGTGCTTTTTTAAGATGTTTCACTTGGTGCTTCAATATATGAAATTCTTGTTTTTCTTAAACATGAGATGATCTGTTCCATGTTACCTCTGTGTGAGTCCGGATGTGTGATTATAGGAAAACCTGACTGCTAATCAGGATGCATTAATGCGGATGCGGTTAAACTCGTGCAGGTGAGTCTGTGCCACCCAAAGAGGATAATATCCTGACATGTAAGAAGGGACTCCCTGACTCAGGTGTTGGGCAGTGTAAATCCTTTTTCTTGTTGTGAATGTTGTGGTTGATAACTCTTCGGCTAGTATTACTAGATGTAGGGGGGGGGGGTTCTATTCTATCTTTCCTACAACTCAGGGGTATTCCCCTAAGAAGTATCTTAAG
The DNA here is from genome assembly GCA_963277665.1 of Viscum album. Classification (NCBI taxonomy): domain Eukaryota; kingdom Viridiplantae; phylum Streptophyta; class Magnoliopsida; order Santalales; family Viscaceae; genus Viscum; species Viscum album. The sequence goes on along the minus strand of OY728123.1, from coordinate 1,036,242,725 downwards.
ATGGTGGTTGTTCGGATCCCACTATTCTCCTTTCTGATTTGTTCTTATATTCTTCGGGATGATAATAGTTTGAGAAGTATCTAATGTAATGGACTTGGGGTTTGGGGTCCATTACATAGTGAAAATCTGATGGCGGGTGTTCTGGGTAGTCTGGAAAAGTTATCGAGGCTCCTCGGTGAAGCTTAAGACCCCTAACAGTATCTCGGCCTACCAAAAGCAGGACTACCGGTAGCTCGGAATAACGGTAGCAAGCCTACTAGTAGATCAGCCTACCGGTAGCTCGGCCTACCGTTAGCCGTAGCATACCGGTAGCTCAGTCTACCGGTTGCCTTAGCCTACCGGTAGCTCGGCCTACTGGTAGCTCGGTCTACCGGTAGCCGCCGCCTATAGGTAGTCGCGACCTACAGATAGCCCAGCCTACCGGTCGCCGTGGCCTACCAATAGCTTGGCCTACCAGTATCCCCAGTCTATCGGTAGCTCAACCTACCGATAGCCCCTGCTTACTAGTAGGTTGGCCCAATGGTAGCTCGGTATACCGGTAGCCACCGCCTACTGGTAGCTCGATCTACCTATGGTCGTAGCCTATCGGTAGCCATGGATTACCGGTAGCTCGGTCTACTATTATCCATAGCCTACCGATAGCTCGGCCTACCGGTAGCTCGGCCTACTGGTAGCCTCAGCTAACCAGTAGACCTAGCCTACTGGTGACCCACGCTGGTTTTTCCAGTAGTGCCTCCTTTTGCTCAAAATGGTTTTTAAATGCTGTTTTGACCCCCTTAAATACCATGAATGGTATTTAAATTAAAATTTTGTTAAGATACCCTCCTTAAATGAAAAACCATGTGTTTCAGTCATCCCTTTAACCGCTATTTTAGGAGTCCTTAGTTGGGGGGTGTGTCTCTTTTAACTGCCCCGAAGTACGAGGATCTTTTATGTTGCGCGTGTGGGGTGGACCAACCGCGTGGTCAACCAACGATCCCACTCCTTACGTGTTTTCATGGTTTCTCTCTGTATCTTAACCATCTGAGGCATGCTGTATCTCAACCCATATCAGCCTTTATAACCTAAAGGCTTCTCCCTAGGTTTTCTTTTCTCGATCACACTGCGTTCAGAGTACACTTCCTCTCGACTGATTGTAATCGGACGATGTTTTCCTTGATCGTGTTCCATGGAGATCCTACTACTCACGCGGGTACTTAACGTTGATCTATGATCAATGAAGTAGGGGTTTCACATTCGTCTCTCCATTCTATGTATCTTGCTGGGTGGGTACACTACTCTTTTGGTAGAATTGGATGAAGCAAACATTAATGAAGATAAAAAACAGATTCTAAATAATGGAGGGGAGTGGTTTGATCGATGATGCTGCTATGTTTTTCTCATCTTTCATTATTAATGATTTCTGAATTGTGTGGGCATACTCCCACTTAAAATCATGGCTGCTGGTGGCCTTTCTCTATGCACTAATAAAACCTTGCCCCTTGGAATGTTTTAGTGGGTTGTATTTTTGTTGTGAACCATTTGCTGTGTAGAGGAAGATGGTCAATTACGTATATTCGGCTAAATAAATTGGAAGCACTAGGATCAACTCCTTTTCTAATAGAACCCCGGTTTAAACCACATGGAATTGAAATCATGGAGTGTGTTAAATATTGTAAATCTAAAAATACCATTTGATTCTGCCTTGTGTTGGTAGTATTGGTTTGGTTGTATCCTCCACGGGCCGAGTACGGGTTACCTTATGGTTTTCTTCGATAGGGGATTAGATTGATGGGGTGATGTGGATGAGGATGGGATCCTATATTTGAATCAGGAATTGGGGTGGGATCATCTTCTGTTGTGAATCCTTCTTATTCATAGTTATGGGAACATGGGACTGTACCTCACTTTGACTTTATTTGGTTTCAATATGTACAGGGGTCTCACTTTATGTTCTTTTACAAGAGAACTGGTTGTGAGTAATTAATTTGATATTGGGTGTACTCTTTCCTTGGCTTGTGCTTATGCTTGCTATTTTCCCAAGTAGTTGCAGAAACTTATTTGAACATTATTGATGAACATGAAAATGAGGATTGGAAAAAAGGGGTTTTGGTTTGGTGTGAGTTGTGACTTGGGCATGGGTGTTATTCCCTCCTCTAATGAATGAATAGTAAGGATAGTGTTCTTTAGGCTGGATGAAGAAAAACCTAGATTAGGTTAGTGCTTGTTACCTATACATATACTTGTAGTTTATGTGTTTCTTATTCGCACCCCACCCAAGTTGAGAACTTAGTTCCGAACACCCCCATTTCATGGGGGTGGGTATTTTTTCCAACCCTCCCATGAGTGGCTGGTTATTAGCTCCTTTTCTTCTCCCTTTCCTGAATATCCCAAGACTCTGCGAGCAGTCTATGAAGGCCTGATGTCCATTATTAACCCAAGAATCTTTGGGTAGGGTAGTGTGGTGGTTATCCCAGGTGTGTGCGGGCAGGTGGTTTACCAAGTATCTTCAGGATGAGGCCCAGGTGTCATCAGGCCTGTCAGTAGTTCTTCTAGCCTAGGTGTCTTCGGGCGTGGAAGTGGTTGTTCTGGCCTAGGTGTTTGCAGGCGTGGTTACATGTGACAGTTGTGGCCTAGGTGTTTGCAAACGGGTTAATGGTTGGTGCCCAGGTGTTTGCGGGCAGGATGTGTGGTTTTGGCCCTGGTGTGTGCATGCAGGGTACAAAAATGGGACTGCAATGAGAATGGAGGGATTGGTCTGATGCATAGGATGTCTTCAATAACTAGTGGGTAAGTGGCGTGGGGTACCCAAGCATCGATGGGCTATTACTATACATTACATGACTTTCTATATATGGTGAGTTTTCCTTGGTGAGGCTTGGGTGGTTTTTTTCTTTTCTAGATTCTTGGTTATCTCTTTTCTCGCAGGGCATTAGTATGCCTCTCTACATGTGAATGAGAGTCTTTGGTTTTTCCCTACAGCGTATACTTGAATAATCACCCTACGTATATAAAACTGCATTCAGGTTTCTAAGAGGACTTCATGGATCGTGTGGGACTGTACTAGCTTGGACATTTGGGGCAGTTGCTATTGTTGTTTCCCTTTTTCTTGGTATCTTTGTACCATTGGAGTTTTGTGACTTGTATCTTTTACCTTTGAACATGCATATGGGAATGGTTTATTTTCAACCGTATTTTCACTTTCAGTTTGTGTGTTGTGGGATTTACTATCTTATATCCTGATCCTATTTAACAAAAAGGGCCATGCCTTCCATTTAGTGTCTGATTCTATAACCTTGGTACTGGTCACCACTTTGGGACCTATTGAAGCAAGGTTTCAGGGGTCATTATCTCTCCTTTAACTTAAAGAAGGAAGGGTCTGGCAATATGCTGAGCCTTCCCTCCTATTGGTGAAGGTGGGTCGTGACAGATTTAGTGAACATATTTAACATATATAACACATATATTATACTAGAATTATAATATAACTCTGTATCATTTAGTTTTCATTCCTTTAAATATGAAAACAATGTATGTAGCATTCATGCATACGTACGACTTATCATCTCTATGAATGTTGAATTTCATTTCTTATCTCCCAATTTAATGTCATATATTATTATAATACATATATAATTTATATATATGATATTTAAATCATGAATATGATTCAAGTGAAAATGGAATTTTGACCACATAGACAAGTTGTAAATATAACAAGTTTATTTTTGACTTAAGTTCCGAACATCGACAAAACGACCAATATTAACCTAAATAATAATATAATTTTTATAAAATGATGATAAGAAATATAAAATTAAAAATGTACATATTACGTTTCTTATGAAAGTATAAATTAACATGTTTCTATTATTCATGAATATAAATAATGAACGAGACAAGTTAGACTTAAGTTAAGGGAATTTTTAAACCAAATTTTAATTCATTAGGTTGATCATCTACTTCTTAGTTTTGACATGCTATGATTATTTCTAGAATCACTGTTTATTTATTTATGATATAATTTACCATTAACATATTCTGTATATACTAGTGTGGATCATCATATTATGTGATGAATATTCTACTAATATGTAATATCTATTAATCAAATATATGGGTCAATAAAGTTTAAATAGGAAAAATGGTTAGTTATCCATTGATACTAAGTTGAGAAAAAATTAGCGAGAACATTGGGCATAAGTTAATGTATAGGATATCACCCAAATGATTTTATAATTATCATGATTATTCAAGGACAAACATAAGGTTTCATATGAAAAGGTTATATTTTTATAAATAAAATAATTAATTTTCAATGATTATGTGGGGTTTAAATATGATATTTATTCTTAAAATAATTAATTTTGGTTTTAGTCATTATCTAGAACCCGAAAGAGTTGGGTTAATGCTGAATGTGAAAGATAACTCATTCATTGTCCACCAAAGAAAGTGAATGTTATGGGATTTTTATTGAACAATTGTCCTGTTATTGTCACAAATAATTTTTAAAATATGAATCTTGATGATCTTCCAAATTGGAAAAGGATGGAATAGGGTTATGTTGACTCCTTCATAGGTTAATTTCCACATTATTTTTGTGGTTTTATCGATCCACGTTTTGATAAATATGTATCAGTACCATTGAAAATATATTTTCTTTTCTCCAATGTTTGGATCATTAAAATTGTTTTTGTCTATTAATCAATTAGAATGAGAATGGAATCAATGTGGGATCTTAAGAAGAATACGATCGAATTGGAAGAAATTGAATCCGGAGAGTGGGATGAGTTTATGAGCATATTTTCCAATAAATAAATTCTTACTATTGTTTTCTATATTCAGAGATGTAATTCCATGATCATAAATAGAAGGATGATGAATCCATTTGTACCTATGTGGAAAATTTTACATGTCTTTTGAAGAACACATTATTCATTATAATCGAACATAAATGAAATGTTTCCCAATTAAATAGTGTATTAAAACCAATTATTTCCAAGAAGTTATCCAAAATAGAATTTTGCATCTATGAAGATATCATTCAACATTTCATAAAGGTGGATAGAGAGATTGTAGTCGCCCATCAATATCAGGTTTTAAATATGAAAAGAAATATTAAAATCAATGGAAATTAAAAAAAAACATTGAGAAAAGAAGTTGATAATTCCTTTATGCTCAATTTTTGACTAGAAACAAGAATGAATTTTCTTTAGGAAGTTGGTGAATCCTTAAACTTTTAAAAGGCATTTCATCAAGAAATATTATTCTAGTGTTATTAGAATAAGATATCTAATTATAAAAATAAATATAAAGCATTATATATTGCACCACCCACACTCCACTGTTTAAAATATAATGAATGTAGGAATTATGATAATTGATTCCCAAATATATCACTTAATTATTATGATTGTAACCAACAAAAATTTAAGATAATAAACAATGGAAAATATTAAATGGTCTAAATTTCAATTGAAGGGTATTACAACTTCATGGTGAAACCTAAAAATACCGTCCACTCTAGAACATCTAATTTCATTTTTGATGTTATATCAACCCAATATTTTATATTAAAATAAATTTCTAAGGGTATCACCATTCCACCTCATTTAATAGATGTTTTTTTGCATAAAAAATCCTTAATAGTGTGATGTCACATCCCTAGATTTTAATTCACCTCTGGTTGATGATTATTAAAATATTATTCACAAGAAATATTTTTATTCTGTTCATTTTTGAGTTTTATTTTATTCTTATCATGGATTTACTTCATTAAATAAATAACAAATCAAATGTTCATGAAGAAAAGTCAATTTTTTATTTCTATCCACTTATTATCATTTATCCATGTGATGATAATTATGAAATTTTTATATAAATCATATACATTATATGTGTATTAATTCCTATTAAAAGGTTTTGTTTATCTTAGATGGTTTGGGAGAAACTCGACATAAAGTTTATTCATATTATTTTATTGTTTTTCGCCGTGTATCGAGAATAATAGTATAATCTTCCACCAAATGATGATGTAGAGCTCTCAATAATTTATTTTTTGACATACCTATAACAAAGGAAACCATATTGAGTGAACTCAATTATGTTGTAGGAATTAGTGAGAGAACTAAAATATAATCATGAAAAAGAATTCATTCGGCCATCTAAGTCAGCATGTGGGGAACTAGTACTTTTTCTTGTGAAGAATGATGGATAAATGGGTCATTTCATTGATTATTGAGAAGATAAAAAATTCACTTTTTGAACAAGAATCATGAACCCCTTATTGATGAATTATTTTATATACTATAAAGAGATCAATGCATTTATAATATTGATACTAAATAGGGATATAAATAATTTAGGGTTAAGAGTGAATACATTTCGAAGACAACATTCCATATTAGGTATAAAAAATATTAATATATAGTCATTCCATTGGTCTTACTAATTGAAACTCTATCTTTTTGGATTTAATGTATAGTATCTTCCGAGATTTATTTGATCAGTTTTTGGTAGTCATTATATATGATATTGTTATATTTTCAAATAGAATGTAAGATCATGAGTTTCACTGGAAAATTTTACTAAATTCCCTAATGAACGATATTCTTTATGAAAAAATTAAAAACTATGAAATATAGATAATTTTTTTTCATTATTTGGTAATATAATTTCAAATGATTTTATATCATTAAATCTATAAAATATAGATGTTATTTAATGTTAGACAAGATCAACCAATGTGACTGATATCCGTATTGTAATTTTATGTCTATATATTAGTAGTTATTTGTAGATAAATTTTGAAAATTATCTAATGAATTCAAACAAACAAACTTATTAGGGAGTTATGTTCCATCAAAAAATTGAATTTGAAGAAAAAATTTAATACACTAAATTAATGGCTAGTCAGTGAATAATTACATATGTTAACCTGTAGTGGGGAATTAATTTATATCAATAGTGATGAATCAAAAAAAAGTTGTAGGATGTGTTATAATGTAGAATGATATGGTGATAAGATATACTACATTTAAATGGATGATTCATGAGTAAACAAACCCAACTTATGACCCAGAGTCAGTTACTATAGTTTTTTAATTAAATTAAATGAAGAATTTTCTTCTTACAAAAAAGTGTGATATATATATATATATATATTGATCATAAAAAATATTAAATTATAAATTGAAATTGAATGTGTTAAATAAGTTATAGAGAAAATGGTTATAGATGCATTGTGATTATAATTACATGATATTGTACCACCCTGGGAAAGAGAATGGGGTACAATATCCTCAATGTGAAAATGATAATGAAATATTATCTATTATGTGGATTAAAAATATAATCATTATATATTTTCAATGTATGGATCATGAAATGTTGATGGAATGAGGGAAATATTATCTTTCACAAAAGTGTGTTAAACCATCTCTCAAAGTGGGTATTAATCATTCAGAGAAGGAAGATATGGAATTGAAAAAGATTGTGGGTAATGATTATAAGTTTATCCTACATTGTAACAGTATGATAAAGATGAAGAACCAAGAATGTGGTCTATCCGTAGTAGATTCGATGCATGAACTATTGGATGAAGTTCATAGTTTTGTATTCTATATTCATCATGGAAGTATAAATATGCTTAGGGATATGAAATAATATAATTGGAAGGATTTTATAAAGAGAGAGACTATAGAATACGTATACTAGTTCTTAGTACATCTGTAAATTAATGTTGAGAAAAAAATTATAAGTGGACTTTACAAATAGTTGACATATCAGAATGGAAATAGGGAAACCCAACATTGAATTTATCATTGGACTACTGAAAAAACAAAAGGGAATAATTTTATATGGGTTATAATCTATCTCATTACGATGTAAACACTTTTCATTTTCCATTAGATATTATTTCTATCTTGATCATATTTTGGGAATTTATATTGAATAGGTGGTAATGTTGCATGGAGTATCACATTTTATATTATCTAATACGGGTATGAGGTTTACCTCATTCTTATGGTGATGTTATTATTAGGATCTGGTTACAAATTTGAGTTTTATTATAGTGTACCCTCCTCAGATAGATGGATAGTTGATAAGAAGAATTTATATAAATATATTGGATACATTTATTTAATATTTAATCACTATTTTGTTGATAATTCATTTTTTTGGTCTTATTTTTTCTGAAATATGATTTTAAGACTCAAAGTAATAATTTTTGATAAATGATAAAAACAAGCTTCACATGTCCTAAAATGAGTTCAAAATGCATATTATTCATTCAAACCATCTATTAGGATTAATTTACTACCAATGAATATATATAGGAAATTAATTTATTAAATGATTATTAAATGCATTACTTTTCATGATATCTTAATATTCATAATCATGAAAATCATATATGATGTGAAGTCAATACAAGACATGAATCACATTAAATACATATAGAATTTATATCATGTGAAATGTTTTTTATCTCATCCTATCAAATATACATGATGTTGATTTGGCATGATACAATATTTTCTAGATATGAATTTGGATAGGAAGTAAACGACATGAATTTAACATACACATCATGTGAAATTCAAGACAGAAGAAACATAAAGCCATTACATGATGTGAAGGCATTATACATCAGGTATTTCATGAGTCTATAAATATTTTAGTGTCACCACCAAAAAAATCATTCATGTCACGCTATCTTTTCTATCCTTTATTTCATATTTCATCAATATTTCTTTTCGAAAATCAATTATAATTCTATCTTTCACCATTTTTGAAAACATTTTTTTCCATACATGTCATTTTCCATCATTGTATTTTCTGTTCTCTGTTCAATTTGCATATCATTTTTCTATTCAACATCAATATTTTCCATTTTTTTATTTTTTATTCATCCAAGTGAGTTTTTTTATTGATTTTATATTTTACAAGTGTTGATGGATTACTTCTAAATCATCTATTTAGTAAGAAATAAAATTTTCTAAATTTTGAAACCTTTATTTAACATCATCATGTCCGTAAAATGTTCTTAGAGGTTGGTGTTGAAAGTATGGGTGTTCTTAATATTAATAAATCTGTAAATCAGACATTAGTTACCCTATAGTTATTAATTAGGATAAATTTTTTTTATCTCATTCCTTTAAAAAACCCTTCCCATGGGGTTGTATGTTAAGGAACATATCCCAATTCTAGTAGGGAAGGACATAACCATTATCTAGTAACATTTTTTACCAAATATTCATTTATTACTACATCTTTTATGTCAGTTATATCCAGACCAGGGACTAGTTGTCACTCAGGTTGATCAAATTGTTTTGAAATTAAAAAAATTGTGACCTTTACATCTTTTTTGCCGCCTAATACATGTCTATCACACATTCAAATTTGTATTATCATTTTTTAATAAACACTAAAATTGACCTTTAACCCTATTTTTCCATTACTAATTTAAATCAAATATATATAATTCTCGGAAAACCAAACATAAATAGAGATCACAAGAAATCCTACTCTAGTGTGTGAGTCAATAAGTCACATACGTTCTATTTGACCCTATGGATACAACCATGCACTACCTCTTTACTACACCTTTATTTTCAATTGTAGTTTGGGATATAGATTTCTAATATGATCATGCCTAGAGGATTTAATTATGGGTTTCAACCACATAGTATTTTTGAACCGTTATTGTGGACTAATGTTGATTATACATAGTATACTATGACTTGAACCTTGATTTACCTCACACCAATTTCCTTTTCTCAATTTATTTTTATATTTCACAATAATGAATTTGCTTTTTTACCCTCCTTTTTTCATATTGTGAAAAGCATGAGGGTCCCCTAACTCGTTCAATGAGTCTAGAATCCCACTATCAGTTGATCTAGAGATCATAAGACTATAGATACACACTAACACTTTGTAACGGAAGAATGGAATAATATTGCCATGTATCACTAGCCAAGCCTCCGATATGCACTCACTGAATGTCCAAGAGAGTAACTAATGATTTAATAGTACATCATCAAGTATTGCAGTTTCCCATCCATAAGTGGTGTTGCTCCTAGCACTGTGTATACTCCAATTCAAATGCATTATTTTGAAATAAAAATTCGACTCATGCATATAATCCAGAACATGGGGATGTTTATTAGAATTAATAAAGTGGACACCCCAAATCATATATCTAATTTTATATAGGTATCTATAACATTTTGGAACCTAGGTGAATCATTATACACCATTAAATTACAAGTTGTCCAGTTTCCCTTGAGCGATAGAGCTAAGGACTTCATTAAAAGTCAATATTTCAAGTCCATCGGGACATGGGATGAGTTAGAGCCAAAATTTCTAGATAAATACATCTCACTAAGACTAACCTAGAAATATATTAATTACAAACAAAACATCACCCTATGATATTGAGAGTTAGCAAGGTAATCCTTTGGAAGTTTCAAGGAACTGACTCGTAAATTCCCAAAACATGAACTTGATGTGTGGCAAAAAACCCAAAATTTCAATTAAGGACTCCAACCGACTTCTTCAGTTTTATTCAAAGCCACTAAAGATGGATAACTAGTGCTGAAAATTACATAAATATGAAAATACCTTCTTGAAGTGGTCTTCCATAATGACAGTATGTTTAAGAGTCATCAAGTACCGCCATGATGTATAAAATGTAACGTGGAGGAGAGTACCCAACTCGCAACCCATTTATGTGATCTTAAAAAATATATAGAGTAATTTTTGAAACTTTTTTCACCACAAACACATCCTTCCCCTTTTATAGAGATCCAATCTAGAGATATATATAATGGTTCACTCCCATACTAAGGCTATAGGGAAGAAATAAGAAAACCACAAATCCAATGTGGAAACAGTAGTCATAGGTCATGATATAAAGATTGGGGATTCTAAAGAATATACTGAACACCATCTATGTTACCACGCACCGTAGGGTATTCAAAAATAATATCATGAACCCTATGTTGTGGTTTATAATGTAGGAAATTCCAATAATTACTATGAACCCTATGATATGGCCAACAAGAATGTGGACTAACGTCCAATATGTGGGGGTCACGTCAGTACACAATGAACTCCATCTTGGGTGATAGACTATCAATCACACATTATAGAGGATTTAAAACAATATCTGGTACATTCCGTTCAAAGGGATTATCATGTAATGTCATATTGATACATTGAGTGAAGAACCAATATGGAACTCTACATGAATACTCGTCTTTTCTAATAACTGGACAAGCCAACTAAAAAAGTATGCATCTTCATGAGTTTCCTAATATCGTAACTTTCTCATCAATTAGACTTATGGATTTAACGTTTGGACCTTTTTCTAAAGACATTCATGGTATGGCCCGACCTGACATGACCCATGCACCCGTCCTGACCCGCAGTCCTGACCCGATCTACCAGATCAACCTTGTCTGATCCGCTCAGGACACGACATGCACTACATCCCACCCATGGATGTAGCCTTAGGTCATCACCACCATCAACTTGGACCATGGATTAGTATCCATGTCTTCCTGCACCACTTCTGACCATTGTCAGCAGCCCATATCCGCCTCTCGCGGCATAATAACGGGCCACTTCCACTACCACGACACACCACTGCATCTGTTGATCTACAACACCCCATGCACCACCCATAGCCTCTTAACAAGGGCCTCCTCTACCGCCATGGAAAACCACCAGAATGCATCGTCTCCCTCATCTCCATGACCATTGATCCCCAGCCATCTACCACGAAATCCTTTTGTCGCATCTGCAGTCCCCGCCTAGACCGTGGATCACCGCAATTATTCAGGTCATGGATTTCATTCTGGATTATTGTGGGGAAAAAGATCGAGATTCAAAGGACGAGGAGGATGAAAATTCACATGAACACCCAAGGTGGATGGATCGATCCTTGTCCATGTTGGAATTGATCCATCCACATTAGCATTTGAAAATGGGGAAAGGTGAGAAATTAAAACCCTGGATCAATTTAAACATGAATCAAGATAGATATAAATCATCCTAAACATGAATCGATTATCGGTTAAATTTATGAATCATAAATCCCCAACCCAGATCAACATATGATCCATAAATCAATCCATTTTTTATTGATTAATCTTCATCTTAGGGGAAATAATGAATATCGAGTTTAGAAACAAATAAAATCGCACGACCTACATGGAAAAGAGGATCAGTTGATGAAGAACGTTTTTGTTTGTTGTTCATTGATCCATAGTCGATCCCCCCATGAGTGATCACAATCCTCGATTTCCCATTCATCATTTTCCAACATCACCTCCCATGGTTCTATCTCTCTAGAAGTCTATTGAAGATCTCATGGTTTTGAAATATAACTCTAAAACCCTACCTCTAGGTTTAATGGAAAGGGGGAAATATAATATGCCTTGAACTAACAAAATAATTATATAAAAATATTTTTAATGACGGTTCTGTTCAAAATATAAATTTTTTGTCTGGCCCACGGATGATGATGATTGGCCCATCCTAGGGTAAATTGTTTGTTACTAACTTAATTATGCCCTCTACTTTTTGATCTAGGAACTGGTTTGGGAGTTATAAAAACTCAATTTTAGTCATCAAGTGTTTTTAATTTAAAAGGATAAATTTATTCAAAACAATTATTCTGGGCCCACCAGACTTTGAAATCATGTGTTGTCTCAGCACGTGGTCTCATAACAGTTTAAATTAATTTATTAAAATACACCTACAAAAACTCTAAGTCATTATATTGTCCATACCTTAGGGAATTGCATCTCAGAAATTCAAACCAAGGGATGCTCAACCAAAAAGAAAAACGAGTTGAGAATGCATCTAAGCCTTCCACACCCATGTTCTCTCCTAGAGGTTCTTGTGCTAAAATTGAACATGCACTAGAGGAATTAACCACCCATGATGTGTTTCCTCCTTTTTATCTTTGATATCCACCATAAACTTCACAAATTTCGCACCATCATCTATGTCTAGCTCTCCCCGGTCAATAACCGGTGAAGGGTCATGTACATATCTCCTCAGTTGAGACATGTGAAAGACATCATGCACCTGGTGAAATTGTGGGAGATGATATTCTTGGTACACCACCTAGCCATCTCTACTCAGAATAAGAAAGGGTTCGATGATTCTCGAGAACAACGTGCCACCTTATCCAAATCTATGGAAATATTGTCGAGGTGAGACCCAATGTAAGACATGGTCTCACTATTATAACAAAAATGGCATACATATCCTATCAACATAAGACTTCGGCCAACTCTGTGTAGTCCTCATCCATTCTTTTATGATATTCACCTTCTTTGTTTTATCCTTCACCAACTTTGGGACCATAAGTGTTGAATCCCCCGGTTCACTGTAGCATTATAGTTATCTTCACGGTTTCCCATATAAGGCCTCAAATGTTTCCATACTAATGGTGGTGTGGTAGATTTTTTTAAACACAAACTCCAAATGTGGTGGGTAGTCCTCCCAACTGTGACAGAAGTCCATGATGTAGGCATGTATAATGTCCTCTAGGACCTGAATGGTCCTCTTTATCATTACATCCATATGGGGGTGGAAAGCTGTTCTCAACCACAACTGGGTCCCAAAATCCTCATGCAATCCCTTTCATAGTCAGTATGTGAAACAAGAATCAAGGTATAAAATAATCTATGATGCCACCCCATGAAGTCAAACTATCTCCTAATGTTAGAGGCATCACAGGCTCTCTACAGAAATCTTCGCTTTTTTATTGATTTACTTTAATCCAGATTTCAAAGGGTGAGGTGGAACCCTTACAAGGCCCATAGGGATAAGTATTACATGGCCCACGGGTCTTAAAGAAATTCATTTCCCATAGGATTTATACATTAAATACAACCCAAACTAACTACTAGGAACTGATCCACCCGAACATCTTCATCCTGAAATTAGTACCTCTCAATCTTGAAATCCTTTTAGATTATTATATGGTTAATGATAGTTTCTTATCCGCCTTCTAGAACATGTTTCATGTAGATTGTCTTGTTTTCATCTACACATATGGTAGCACGACGACCTTGAGTTGTCCTGAAGACCATACTGATGTTCTTGTGAAACTCTGCTCTTGGATTAGTAGGATGTGGGCCGACTTGGTGAGTTGGTAAATGATCAACAAGATGGTCTCATATCCCTTATACATGCATCCTATAATCATCATGAAGTACTTATATATTCAATCAATCTTCCACTTTGGTACTTCAAGTGGATGATTCAAGCCTATTGGAACCTGCTGTAATGATTTCACTTGCAGATAAGTGAGACATCGAGAAAAAAACCCCACCAGTTCATTCTTCATCCCTGGCCACCAGAACAAGAATCAAATGTACTGAAATATTTTTTACACTCATAAATGTACCTCCAGGGGGCATGATAAACTCGCTCAGGACCTCCTCCTATAACACCACCGGCACAACCATGATCCCCTTGAAGATAACTATGTCATCCCCATCTATTAAATATCTATCAGAGGCCTACCCTATAGACAACTGGTAACATCGAGACTCACAGTTGACATCCCCATATTGTGCCTCTCTATATTTCCATTGGAGTGGATGGGTGACAACCATCGACTGGAGATAAGATATTCCACCTTCATCCATGAATGATATCTACAGTAAGGCCAAATACTCTGATGCCTCACCTAGGAAATGAATGTTGTACCTCTTGTTGATTGTGCATTCCACCACATTACCCTTCCTAGTAGTATAGACACTCTTGATGTCGTAATGATAGAGGATCTCATGCCACCGCCTCTGTCTCAAATTTAGGTCCCCATGAGAAAATATATACAAGAAGGTATTGTGTTGTGAGTAGCTTGTAAAATTATCCCCCATCATGTAATGCCACCATATTTTTAAAGCGAAGAAAACTGGTGCCAGTTCAAGATCATGGGTTGCATAGTTCTTCTCATGCTAGCTCAGCTTGCGTGAACCATAGACAACAACCCCATTCCCCTACAACAGGACACACCTGATTCTTTTCCCTAATGCATCAGAGAAGATCATATACCCAACACCTTTTTTTTTGAGCCTCAAAATGGATGTGCTCTCCAAACTCCACCTAAGCTACTAGTAACGCAGATGGCATTTTTTTCCACGCGAAGGGATATCCCTTCACATGAAGTCTGTCAAGGGTGATGCTACCCTATAAATGTAGGTCACAAACCTATGATATTTCCTAGTAAAACTTGGGATACTCATTACCATAGTCACACTCCTAGGTGTCTCCTAAGTAATCATCGCCTAAATATTCTTCATATCCACACCAACTCCAGCCTCTGAAATGATATTTTCTAGAATGTGGCCATCTAAAATCTAGAACTAACATGTCAAAAGTTTCCTATAATGATGGTTTTATTAGTGTGTATCCAGTACCATCTTTAGGTGTATTGTATGTTCCTGCTCAGTTTCTAAGTACACAAGATTGTCATCAATGAATACCAAAATGATCTGGTCAAGGTATGGCGTGAAGATACTATTCCTGATTCCCATGAACGCTGATGGGAAATTGGAAATACCAAATAGCATAACCAAGTTCTCATATTGGCCATAAAAGACTAAAGTATATCATTGGTACATCTGTATCCCATACACAAATATGATGATAGCATGATCTAAGGAATACCTTTAAGAATCACCTCTCTCCTATCAGCTAGTCAAAGAGGTCATCAATTTGCAGTAGTGGATACTTGTTCTTCACAGTCACCTAGTTCAGGAACCTAAATTCCACAAAAATCCTCTAACTCGTGTATTCCTTCTTGGAAAAAAATTGGGGCCATCCATGGTGAGACGTTGGGCCTCATGAAGCCATTTTTCTGCAAATATTATAGTTTTACCATCTACTCATTATGCTCTTTGGGATCCATATAATATGATGGTGTGGATATTAGTGATGTCTTGGGGAACATATCAATGCAAAATTAAACATCCCTACAAGTAGGTAATCCTAGAACATCCTAAGGGAATATGTACTCATACTCGACCACCACTATAGGAAACTAGGGATATCCATTCTCCTTCGAACTGAGGTTGAGGCTAGCCAACTAGTGAGAGATCATATACACCCTCCTCTAATAAATCCACTCCTATGCTTCATGTGTTTCCTTTTCACTAGTCACGGTACACATGATCCCATCCACGCGGACAAACCACACTCCGTTCCTAAAAATAAAATTAAAGCATGGACTGTGGATAACCAATCCATACCTAGAATGAAATAATAAGGCCTCAACACCACTACTAATAGATCCTATCTAAAGATCTCACCTAAAAGAGTAAGTGATCGCTAACAGAACTAGTGTTTAACTGTGGAGTCCCCTCTTGGAGGAGTCTCTAAATGCAAATATTGAACCAACAGCGCCACCAAAATCATCAAAATCTGAACAATGTCCATTGAAAGGAATGAGTGACTAGAACCTATACCCATTGAAATTGTATCTATGTTAGAGAAGATACATATCATACCTCTAATCATCTATTATGATCTGAGGTCAAAATCATGCATCACCTGATGTTGGCCTCTCCCCTATCCACTAGCTCTTGGAACCTGAGGTGGTGGTGGTAATACCTTAAACCTTCGTCCACCATTGGTTGTTCTACCTACTCCCATGTGACATTCGCCTCCCTGAAAACCACCCTGATCAAACGTATGAATCTATCTTGATGGTCCCTCATCTATCCGCTGATCATTTGTACGGTATGTCAGGAAATATCAAGCCACGTGTTCCCGAACACGACATGTGAAACACAGTCTGTACATATGTTATCCCAATCTTCCATGTGATCCACTCACCAGTGATCCAATATCATGGGATTGTCTCCTGAATAACATGACCCTTATGGGACCCTTCATCTATTTTTGTCTACCCACTACTGAAGACTCAGCCACCTGATGCTACTAGTAGCTCCCACCACTGCCGCCTGCTCTGCCAAGAAGCTCTCCCTGATTATATCTCACTCAAAAACTATATCCTGAGGGGAGATGGTGAGAGATACCACAGACACCCTGATCTGTTGGTGTATTCCCTATTCAGAAGTTCAAGCCCTGATGAATGGGTCTTGCACCATATCTATGGAGTAGCGATAAATTTTGATGAATCTTGCTGAGTAATCGACTAATGTCTTCTCGACCTGTTGTAGGTGTAGGATCTCCGAGATGCGTGTTGAGCATAAGAATTCTAAAAAGAACCCCTCCATGAAAAGGATCTCTAATTCCACACAATAGATATTAATCTCATTATGGGACTATATCATTAAGATCTGTCACTGTCCTACTGAGCCTTTCGGAAGGTTCGCTTCTAAGACATAAATCAGATCCGTTAGTTTCTTCACAAGGCAGAAGACATGTGTAAAATCCTATAGTGAAACCTTTATTATCTGTAGGTTTTAATCACCCCTGACCTATGTAGGTATTTTCCATTGGAACTCAATCAAGACACTAATTCTATATTAATCCTCTACGGGTAGTGTCAGTAGTTACTACTGCTCAACAGGTGGTACTGTAGTGGGAAGACAACCCGAGAATACGATATCTCACATATGCCCCTTCATTGATAACTTTTCGCTAAAAGGATCATCCATGTGACCCCGAATCAAGATCCCAAATGGTTGTCTGTGTGGAGGCATCCTAAAAAAAGTCCAGATAAACCATGGTCAAAAGAGTATATTAGGGGATCTAACTCAAAATGGACTTGGAAAACACAACCCATTGTTATATGATGCATGTTCCATTAATTTCCATGCAACTAGAGTTTTTATGCATCGATTCAGAAAACATTTTCTCAGAGTCCTTTGGTATGTATAATTTGGTCTCCACCCTTAGACTAGACTCCCTATCCTGAACGAAAAACTCAAAATAATTATCAATTTTTCTCGAAACCAATTTTACCGACTCACGGTCCCATATTGGAATCAAAACCCCCTCGGATACCACCATATCATAACCTACCCTAGTGGGACCTATGTCATCAACCTCCCAAACCTGCCTCTCATAGACTAGTGGATGGTGACAAATGTGGATTAGGCATATCTCAAAAATAGGTGGTCTTAGACTAAGTACTTTCACACACACACACACGTCTCTCATCCCACAAAGAATAAAGGAAGTGAAAACACCAACCACCATGCATGAAAACCACTAAATGTAAAAGTAATAAAAAATGTAAGAAACCGAAAAGTAAATATTATTACTAAAAACCAGGGCTATAATACATGCTAGAAAATAATGGAAACTACAAAGACCGGCCTACTAACAAAGGTACTCAAGCTGTAGTAGAAATCTATCGGGAACACCTAAGCCCGTATGATCTCTCAAGGAACCATATGGTCATGGTCATGGTCCAACTCCCTCTAGAACATTTACCAAAAATCACACATCTGTACAAGAAAAGAAATGTGTGGGAAAAGCTAGTGTAGGGGTGAGTAAAACAATTCTCAGTAGATGACTACCAAAACAAAATGGAAAGACACAAAGGAAATCATTTTTATCTCTACATAGGTATACACACATATATATACCATGGATATCCTGATATTCTAATAAGCATCCATGAGGATAGAAAGGGTAAGTCATAGCCAAAAGTTGGTCCTAATACTTCGATAACTTGGGCCCCGTCCAATGAGGAATCATAGGTCAGTGGTCATGATATATAGATAGGGGGTTCTAAAGAATATGGAAAACTTACTATTTTTTCCCACAATATAAGGGATTCTTACTAAATACCATGAACCCTATGGTGTAGATAAAAATGTAGTGTATTTCGAAAATTGTTGTGAACTTAATAATACGACCAACTAGATTGAGGATTAATGTCATATACTCAAAGGTCACATGAGTATCCAGAAAACTCCATTTGAGGAGATAATGTATCACTACCATACTATGGGGGTTTTACATCTCTATCCATGACTCGTTACTTAAGGGGATTTCCAAGAAATTGTGTACCAAAACCTCAAGGGAAGAACCAAGGGGGGGCCTCCTCAACTATACTAGTCTTTTTTATCAATCCAAAAAGTCATCTAAAAAGGTGTTCCTCATCGTGACAGTCATAATTCCACAAATGACCTATAAACTGAACTTATGATTTGAATCATATAGCATTTTCAAATAAAAAGTGGTTGGTTGGGTCCAGGTCCAGTATTACCGAACTGACCCAGGTCCACCGACCCAAACCTCGGTTCTGACCCAACTCACCAGGTCGACCTGGTCTACTGTACTTGGCATGAACCGGCTGGTTATTGCATGACTTCTGCGCAGCCCCAGATATGGTGGGTCTGACTCGGTCCACTAAACCGGCCCAGAATGGTTGTGTCTGGCCTAGTCCGCTTCGCTAACCTGACCCACCTATTCAACCCTGCCGACTGGAGTGGGCTAGTCCAATCCTCTTGGGACACAACAGGAACCATGTCCCACCAACAGATGTTACTGCAGGTCACCGCCGTGGTCCTTCTAGACTACAGTCTCCTGCCGGGTCTACCGACATCGTCATCGGCTATTCCCGGTAAACCATGTCCACCACCCGCTGCATAGCTACGAACCTCTTACAAAAACATGGTGTGCTGACTCCTCAATCGAGCGGAGGTCCCCCATGCGCCGCCCGTATATTCTTTCCATGGTCCTCTGCCTCCGCCACTGCGCGCCACTAGTGCACACCGTTGTGGTCGTTGACCCGCGACACTCTACTGCAACATCTGTTTGTCGTACCGTAGTCCCTACCTTCATTTCTGATCATTTCCAACCTTATGATCATGGATTTCATTCTGGATTTTTGTGGAATCAATGATTAATAAATCAAATGATGCCAAAAAATAAAATTCACAAGAACACCAAAGGTGGACCGATGGAGCCCTGTTCAAGTAGACCTTGATCTATCCATGTTAGAATTTAAAAATGGGGGAAAGATTTGGAATTCCAACCATGGATCAATTTAAACCAGAATCAATCTAGACATAATTCAACCTAAACATATATTGATTCTTGATTAAAATCCTAAATAAAAATCCACAACCCATATCTACATATGATCCGTGAATCAATTTATTATCAATTGATTCATGTTAGTTGATGGGGAATGAATGAAGACCGGTGATATACTCAAATTAAATCACATGCCCTACTTGGAAAATTGGATCGGTTGATATTGAACATTGGTGTTCTTACTTCGTTAGTCTATCATTGATCCTCCCATCAGTGAGAAAGATCCTAGATTTCTCGTTCGTTGATTACGAACATCTCCTCCCACGGTACCATCTCACCTAAGCTCTCATGAACATTTCATGGTTATGAATTGTATCCATGGTCCCCTACCTATGGGTTCATTAAAAAGTGGAAACAGAACTTATGATGTGCCAAAAAATTATTATTTTTATATATTTTTAATGAAATTTAATTAAAAAATATAAATTTTTCATCTAGCATACGCTAGACAATGTTAGGCCCTAGATAAGGGAAATACACTTTTTGGGACAAAATGTTTCCCTCTTATTTTTTATCCTGGAACGCCTTTTGGATTTATAAAAAATCAATGTTACCCTCCTAGTGTTTTTTATTTAAAAGCATAAATTTATTCAAAAAACATATTCCAGGAACACCGGGCTTCAGAATCTCAAGACTTCTTAGTGGGTAGTCTCATTATTTTCCCAGTTCATATATTAATATAAACAAATGAAACATCTGTTCGATAAAGATGTTTATCTAGGAATACCCACACAATCTATAACATACAAATATTCAAGGAGGTTCTTCTATAGTAATAATCAAATTATTTATTTCAGTTATGTTCCCTAATCTATTTTTCCCAAAATATATTTCCCAAATACAAAATTAAACATTATCTAATAAGAGATTTAGAAACAAGACTATAGAAATCCCAGAGCCAGTGTAGCGATAGCATAATGTTGGAATAATATACAAGTTAATAACATAAAAAATGAAAAAATAGATTAGAAATATTGGTAAATTTGATACATACAAGAGTCTTGTTTTCTAATTGAATACACAAATTAAAGATAAAGAATTCCTTCTAGTATAATAATATTCCATAAACTATATCCATTCATTGATATCTCAGTGCACTTCGTTAGTCCTTGGGAATGGGAACAAAATAATAGTAATAAGATATTCTTAGTACATTTAAACTATAAAGAAATAAATAATTAATCATTGAGAATAATAAATATGTCAAGGTAAATATCTAATAACACATTCAATGTAATCAATAACATAGATGGAAGTGATTAAATAAAATGGGACGGAATATAATTGAAAACACATTCCATTTTAACAACCAGATAAGGACTAATAATTATAGAAAGGTAAATAATGAAAAAATCCTTTAATCCATAATCTAAGAATGAATTTCAACAATATATATAATATCAAATCGAATATATCAAGGATAAATAACAACAATAACGTATTTACAAATGAATGAAATGATTAATCATTGGACCTCATGTCTGAGGAATATGAAAAAACACACCATAAATACCTTTCACAAGATGGTACAAAACTATAGGTAGAAAACCATTTAAATTAAACCACTATTTTTTCTCATGAGAACCTTTTGATGGATAGAGGGGCTATATAAATTCATGCCCCCAACTATCAATTATTATCTAAAGCATTCCTCATATATAATAATATATTTATATAATAAATAATGTTCCTTATAAAATATTTTTTTGAGTAAAGGATAACTATTTTTCAATATTTACTCACTAATTAAAATAAATTAATAGTAAACACCATATATAAAAATGGTATGTTGTTTAGGAAAAAAAATCCATGATAAATTTTATGAATAATTAGTGGATATTCAATGTTCAATGATAACGAGAAATTGAATATTTCAAGGGGAATAAAAAATAAATCAATGTGGAGAATGTCAATACTATCCTCGGTCAAAATAAATAATTAACCATTCAAGGGATGGATAAATATAGTATCAATACAACCCATTCCAAGCGGAGTAAAAATTAAGGGTTATCATTTTTGACAAAGATAAATATATTAAAATATCGTTTAAAAACGTTCATGAGGAAAATATCATTTTAAATTTGAAAAATATTTTTAAAATCCATTTGTTGAAAATATTTTTCGAAAAAAATTTCCTTAAAATTTAACATTTAAAAAAAGTAATATATTTGCTAACATAAGGATGATGTTAAAATGTGTACAGGACATACAAGGTAAAAAGAACATTCCATTTACATGGTAAAAATGATAGGGAAATTCCTTGCTCAAAAAGAGTGTAGTCGATTCTTTTAGAAAAATTTTTTAATGAAAATTGGGAAAAAGTTTAGTTAATAAATGATTTCTAAAATTTTGAAGACAATTTTAAAAAAAAAAACATATTTTTTTAGAATAAAACGGAATCTCCTACTAAAGAGGGAAATGATGTATGATTTCTTATAAAACATTTTATAAAATATTTGATTACTAAAGAGTGGAAAACAGTAGTATTACTTGAAAATGGTCATGAATAACCATATTAAAATAAAATTAAACGTTTTATTGATCAATGGTCATATAAATTATTTTAATGGAATTTCAATAATGATAAATATTGAGTAGAATGAGATTGTGAAAAAAACTCATAAAACTGTCATAATGTCTAAGGGAAAATTTATCAATGAATCGATTATGTGTATCAACTTCAAATCCACCTGAAATAAGTGTAAACAATAAATAAGTATTAAATTTAATTATAAACATATTCATAGAATATTAATGATAATTAAGAAGTATTATAACCCAATTATAAGATATTGGGTGATGAAATTTCATTACCACATGGGTATATTTTTGTGTAAATCCCCTTAGATGAAATAATTCAACACAAAACTAAAAATATACTTAAAAATTAATTGTTCATGACATTAAATTAAAATTTGGTAGTATTTATATCAAATATAACAAATTATGTTCCCAAAAATAATCCACGCCTCAATGAATAAAAATTGAGATGAAGTGCCTTACTTCTTAGAAACTTTTGAATTATATTACCCATGAAAGAAATAATTAAAATTGAAATACTAAATACCATGATGAGAAATTTATTCATTATAAAAAATATTTTATGGGTAGTATATACACCAGCCAAATTAATTATGTGGTGATGATGGTGTATGCTTGGTTGAACGAAATGTGAGACATGATCCCCTTACCTTTCATTTCATTTTAGGTGAATGTCCTTTAACCTAACGTATAATGGTTTTAAAAGTATAAAAAACTTATAAAAACAGATAAATATATATATAATATCAAATAATATGTTCTTATAATATAATATTACCCATTTAATAACCATATTTCATTAATTTACTATTTCTAATGTTAATTACCTAGTTTTTTAGCTTGTTTTGACATTTTACTTAATCTAAATCATAATTAGAATATGATGTAATAATATATATAATGTATATGATTATTTAAATATCATGTATCGAAATTATATATTTTTTTATATTATACAATAAATCATGGACATAGGTTATGAAATGCACCACTCATAGAGACGGTAAGACATAAGTACACAGGAACGCTACATCCATTTAATTTTCATATTTAAAAGAATAAAAATTAAATGTTATATACATTAATTATAATAATTGTATCATATTTATGTAATATATATATCATATGTTAATTAAAAAATACTTTATAATTTCTATGTAATGTGAAAATGTATCACATTTCTTTGAGGAGTCAATAGTCCACACGTCCACAAATGATGTTATCATATATACAGAAATTGAAAAGCATTGAGTAAAGTGTTATATGGAAATTCCAAAAGTATGAATAAAAAATAAATATCACATATATGATATATAAATCTTTTTTACATCATAATTCCCATTCCATAGATGTGGTAAAGGATAAATGAAAGGCATTGTTTTGTAAGGCGGTAGTTCGTCAGACACGAGTTAGTACGTTCGTTATCCATTTGATAGATGTGTTTGAAAGTTTAGATCAAACACATTTCATTAAAATATATCAGTATATTTTATGAACTTAATTTTTTATATTATCATGATATGTAACTAATTTAAGAGTTGAAGAAGTAAATGAAACAAAAACGATCGATAAATAAAATTACATCTTATTCAGGAAACTCTTTTTGGTTTCTAACAAAAGTATTCCATGGTTATATTTCTACAAAATATGTGGCTTCTATGATGAGGGGAGGTATGGTGGTAGATTATTTTATTAGTGTTTGTGTTTTCAAAACTATATGAGAGATGTGAATTTGTTTTAGGGGTGTGTTCCTTTTTATAGTGGAAGAGGAGTGGAATTCATATATAATTTTCAAAAGGGAGTTACACCATTTTTTTCCCAAGTAATGTGGACCTAATAATGAATAGATCTAGATAAACGGGATTATTAGTTCTATATATTTCTGCAAAATTTCTGTCAGAATATTTCCTAGGTATTTTTGGCCAATATGTTTTCAGTTTAGTCCTTTGTTAAGTTAATTTTTCTCTCAATAAATGTAACTAATTTTAAATACATTCACTAATAGTTTTGAAATAAACTTATTTGGAATTATTATAAATTATATATTATGATGATTCAAACTATTGAATACATTTTTCTAAATTAGAATCATATATGTGGAAAAAGAAAGTTATTTACATTTAATCTCATTGATTGGACGACAAAGCTAGTTTTAAAAGTTAAAATATTCAATTGTTTTCTATTTTTTTATATCCAATTTCAAAGTAAATTTGATTCCAATGTCCTAAATTTGAATAATTTATGTTAAATGTTTCTAATTATGATTTAAAAAAAATAAAAAATAATTTCAAATTATATATAATTTATATGAAAAATAATTTTTTAATTAAAATAAGGTTTTTTTATTTATTCATCAGAAAAAGAAACATCAAGAATAATTTAAAATAAGATAATTTTTATGTTAACATTTCAAAAAATAAATTTTATTTTTGGTGTAAAAGTTTTATAAAATCTCCAAATATATATTTAAAATGATTTTTTCATCAAAATATATTGTTATTTACATTAGTAAAATAGAGGTTTTTATGCAAAAAAATGGTGTTATTATTATCATATGACAATAAAATTTTTGTGTATAATATTAAAAAGTTATTGAATTTACAAAATATATATTTTATTAAAATCATACACAAATTGTAATTGACTCGATTTTTTAGGATGAAAACCCTTTATACACATAAAAACATTTCATTTATATTCAATTTGTTTTTAAATTCATTTCAAATAAATTTGTTACCAATGAATTCATTTTATATTGATCTAAAACATAATTTTTCATAAATTAGGTAATCTAATTCATAACCTAAAATTTAACAGCTAGATTATATTAAATAATAATTTATTAATAATATGTTGTTATTTTCTAAAACTTGGTCTTGTGTGTAAAAAAATCTGTGATTTAAACTCGGTGTTTTATGTGATAAAATATAACATAGTATTTTTATGCATTATAATCTATAGAATATATTTAAAATAATAATTATACCATAAAGTCTTACAAGGATATATGTTATCTAGTTAAATTTAATATTTTAAAATTTTTGTGGTGTAATAAACATCCAGGGATGATATTAGAGAATGATAGCAATGAAGACCCGATCAAAAAAATAAAATGATAGAGAAATTCATATCCATTTAACAGAACATCAATTCATATTAGATTTGATATAAAATTGATACTAAAAAATACTTTTGTGATCTAGAATTTAAGTTCAGAAATATGGTTTTACTATAAATCTATACATTGAAGACGATTATGACATTTGAGAATAAGGAAATTTTTTTGTCTAGGTATATTATCTAATTAGAGAATCATGACTTTATAAGGATGATATCTTATCTCTTGGTGCATCCATGTAACATAAATCATGTTCATGATGTGTTGCATATATCGCCCTTGAGAAAATAAATACATGATCCATCACATGTAATAAACTCAATGGTCCGACCATTGGAACATAATTATTATTATAAATAATAATAAATAATAAATTTCCATCCTAGAAATAGTATGTAGCAGAAGAATAATACTCCCCATGTGAATGGTCTCTAGAGAAATCACAAATTCAAAGAAGCTATATTAGAACACAAGTATGTAATGGGACAATGATAATCTCATTTCTTATCATAATGATATATTTTTTGGTATAAATTCAATTTAATTATTTCATAATTAAACCCAATGAAATTTTATGAAAAATAATTTCAAATAAATTTAATTACATTGATATTTGATGTTACATGAAACACATAATTTAAACAAAAAGTGTCCTAATATTAATTTATAATGATATCCTAGAAATTGGAATTGAGGTTATGAAGAGAACTAACTAAATTATAAAAAAATTATGTTATATATATAAAAATTATTTATGTTAGTATAATTTTGTTATAAATAAAAATAAAAATCATTTAAATGAAAAAGTGATATTTTTCTGAAATAACAATTTTTAAGGGAACATTGTATTTTTATATTAATAAATTTAATTAGTCACTTTTGGTGAAATAATTTAATGAAATTAATATATTATATATTTAATCAATTGTTTTGACATTAATTTAATAATTTTTATAAACATGGGAAATGTATACAGAAATTTTTTTGTTTAAAATATTAATTTTCTATAAGTGGTTTTTATCGCGTGATGTGTCCCTTTTTTAATATTAATTTATATAACTTATAGAAATAGAATGACATAAACTTTATTACATATTTATAATTAAGATTTTATAATTTGGTTAATAGTACCATTTTCTGGACAATATTAATAGTAACCAAGGTAAAATTTATGGTTTCAACAAATGGTAAATTGTGTTATTCTTAGTTCAAACTAATTGAAAATGAAAGTAAAATTCAACATAAATATTATTGGATAATGTTAAGTTTATCCTTCTCACATTATTGATTAAATTTATTTATTAATGAACATTTTTTAATGAAAATGACATATATAAAAATTAATGAAAAGAGGTACAAAATGTCTCTCTCGTAGTTTTTAATTTCTATTATGTGTCCAAGTAGAGGAAAAAGAAATTTATGAATGAATTATAGTGTATATATTGATATTAATGAAATTAATTTATTTATATGAATTTATTTATATCTTTATGTAATTATATATTGTCCATAAATTCTCATTAAACACTAACATAGTGTTTCTCAAATTAATAAAAAATCACATGATAAAAAGTAATATAATTTTTGTGGTTTTTAGTGTTACATGAATTTTTTATTGAATATTATGAACCATTATTATGTTAAAAAAATATAATAGAAATAAAACTTTTCTATTTTTGTCTATTAAGTCAAACTAAATGAATTGTGTCTCAATTATAAACAATGATATTTTATGAAAATAATATTTTTTAAATTTACATTAAAATCATAAAAACCATAAAATAAAAAAAAGTGAGATAAAATATGTTATTAAATGTAATCCACTTCAAAATTATTCAATTTGGAGCATTTTGTATTGATAATTAATATAATATATATAATACAGTTTTATGAAATTCCAAGAGTTCCCCCCCCCTCAATTATAAAAGGAAACCCCTGCTTTATCTTCTTCACACCACCCTGTTCATTCTAGATCCACCATATATTACCATGACATTCTCTATAATCCATACAAACATATTAGATGCTCTATTATTCCAAAAATACCAACCCTAGAGACCTTAATAGGGGATCTAAAGGAGTTATTTCAACCATCTAACGGTCCGAAGGACATAAATTTTTCATTATAAATAAACTACCTTTTAAGGGAAGAAGGGGAAAACCCAAAAGACATCAAAAATTAAATTATATAATTATATTATCATTTCCATAAAATAATAAATTTCATATATTAATTTGATATTAATATTATTATTAATATGGAACCACCATTATTCATAATCGTTCCATAAAATGGGAAGTGAAAATATCACTCATGCGTAGGTACGACATACTGCCTCCATGAACTATGTAATTTGTTTTTATATCATTATTGTTATGAATTATTTTAATCATGTTTATAATTAATATGTATGAAATTTATTTAATTATTAAAATTACTTATATGATTTATCCATGATAAAAATATAATATCCCAATCTAATTAAATAAATCATAAATGAAAATCAATGAAGATATCACCAAGAATAATATTTTTATTAATGTAGTGTTAAAAAAACAGTGATAAAATCATATAAGTAAATTATATATGGTATGGTATAATTTATTTTGGTTATATAATAGATATACAATAAATATATTTATTATTCAATTGTTTTTAATTTTTATGAAGGATTACAGACATAATATAAGGTATTTTCATCTCACCTTTACTTATCTGAGATATAAGCCATTTTCACCACATTCTTATTTTCTATGGTGTATATATTTACCATTAATTTATATTATGATTCATTGTATTAATATTTTTTGGATTTAAATATCAATCTATGATTATTTATTTAATGAGTCTAATGCTTCAAATGATACTAAAACAATAAGTTCCTTATGTTTTAATCCTATTTTATCTGAGATTGATTATACATTATTTTCATGTTAGGAAATTATATGACCCTTATATGGTAAAAAAAAATTCATATTTATTCTCCTATGATTATTTCTTGATAATAATTGTTTTCTTTCATTTTTTACACCACATGTATTCAAGATACAAGAAATGTTTTTTAAAAAAATCGAATTCAATTATATCATCTGTGTGATACCCTTTTTATTCAATATACATTTTTTAAAAAAAAAATCAAGAATAAATTTTATAGTCTTATATAATTAATGAAATTAATTATTACCATTGATTTAATTATTTAAAATTGGTTTTAGAAAGAATCTTCTTGTTTTTTTCCATATGAGGTAATGTTTTAAAATTTTACATTAGTATGGAAGAAATGCTTTTTAACATATATATCATGAATGGAATTTCTAGCCACCTTGTCCAATCAATGATTTGTAGATTCCCAAAAAAATTCCTCGTTTAATTTCAATGAAATTTCATCCCATAATAATTTAGATGTATTTTTTTCAATTTCATTTTCAAAAATGAATTTTAATTTACATAATGAAATATTCTAGAATCCATTTAAGATAAATTCCATTAATGACACTATACATTGGTGTTAATTATACTTTACTAGGGATATGATCTACTATAACCACAATTATTCATTCTTTCTGTGGTTGGTATTTTTTTGGGGACGTGTTTATAGAGTCCATTTATCCCATAGGTTATTCTATGATGAATGTATGAAAAATTATGAATTATTTTTTATTTACTTGAGTTATGATGTAATGATATGATGAATGTTCAATGATATTGTGGCACAAATATGTGTTGTTTTTTATTATTTTAATTTAATTTCAAAATAACAAACGATAGTGTTTACAATATATCCAAGGACATTAGTTTTTGTTATAACTACAGAAAATTGTAACGTTATAATCAAGGATGGGTGTGACCTATATCTCTATCCAATGCATTGGGTAAACATTTATATTCATTTAGAAAAATAGTACAAAAATTTGTATTGAACCCAGTTTAGTGATGTAATTTTTCACAATGATAGTCGTTGTAGTGAACAGTTACTACTATTATTATTTGGAGAGTGAACCCAATAATCTATTATATCCATGATAGAAAACCATCACCAATTTAATGGTTTTAGGAGTGCACAAAATCCACGATGATAGTCTTGGAAACGAGCATTGACTACTAGATAAATAATTTTTGTACTTGTGTGTGATCAAAAATTTCATATCATATTCCAATGTTATGCTTCTATGGAAAACATTCATTCATTACGTCATGATTCATGTCTTATGAGTTTCCAATATTTATGTTATGGAACAATATTGTGATTTATGTTCTCTAAGGTATGATTTTAAAAGGTTATACTTATATTTTTATACCCTTATGTTCAAGATATTATTATATGGTCATTGATATCAACAATTTTAATAGTTACTAAACATCTAAGATAACCCTTCTCTATATTTCCTTTCCTCATCTTATGAAGATAGGTAAAACGTATGATTTATATAAGAACAGATAAACTTATTAAAAAAATAGTGGGAGATGATGCAAATCATTAATGAACAGGCTATTTCTGTTAACATGTTTTAAAAGTCATTATACATATATGAATATGGAATGGATTTTTATGTTATGTAATGAATATTAATCTATTAAGATATGTTATATTTGTGTTAAAATTATGGTCTACTATAGTTATTCTATAAACATGCTGTTTTATTAAAGTCATTTCCAATTTTGTTAATTTTCATTGCAATGGTTTTAAAATGAGTCTTTTTAATTTTTGTAATGAGGCATTTATTAAATTTTTATAATGATGGAAAATATTGAATTATTTTTCATTTTCCTGATATACCCATATTCCCAAAATCATGTATTTTCATAAATCTGAATCATTATTTTTATTTTCTCTTGGTTTTCCAAATTAAAATAAATTGCCAATGTTCTGCGTATTTTTTATATTAGATAGTTATCAAAAAATATATATTTCCTTTAATTTTTATAGTATAAATATATTTAATTATTCTTATTGGATAAAAAAGTTGTGGTTTATGATGAATGTACACGTCCCTATTTGTTTTATCCATGTTATGGTTCATTGAAATTATATATAAAGATATGTGGGTCTGATATGGTTCTTCAATACATTAGGTAATGATGATGAAGTTAATTTGAGATTTAATCCTCCTATAATGATTTTAATGTTATTAAAACTGGTTATTCGGTTTTTAATGTATATTGGAATTAATTTTTAAGGATATTCCATTATATGGGTGATCGTATAAGAGCTTGTGTGGGTTATATGAATATGATATCTAAAATAATCATCGTGGTTATTTTTTTCTTCTATGATTTATTTTGAGATGTTATTGGAAAATAATTAATAAGTGATGTAGATTTCATGATAATTTTTAATTATTTGAGAAGAATGTTGAATATATTAAAAATGGAAACATTCTCTTGAGGTTTCTTATTTTTGATTGGAGTAACTAGTTTCCTAAATTTTATTTATTATAATGTGATTAATTTCATCACCCAAAATCTTATAATGATTCAAAAGGATTAATGGATGATTGGTAACTCTATCAAGGTCCATAATTTAGTTATTAAAACTCTTCACGAACACATCATGTTTGTCATGAATGAAATAAGAGCTTGATTTTAATGAATCATTTTTATGAAAAAATGTAGACTTTCTACTGGTGTACTGTATTCTTGGGTAACTGTTCTCTTAATTCGAAAATATTCTCAACTTAAAAGGTCACGGGAATGTAGGGAATGAAAATATTAAATATAGATATTGTAATTATAGGTTTATTAAATATGGGTTGTTATATTTATTTCCATTATAGGTTTTAGAAAACATTAAAAGATAGAAAATTGATAAGTAATAAAAATATGTGGCTTATTTTTTATGGTCCTGCTATTATGTGTATTTTTTATTACTAAATGGGTTTCCATATTTATTCATCTAGTCTGTGATGAATTTATAGAGGTCTTCTATTGGGTTAAAAAGTCGATTGATGTAGGAATGCATTAAGAGGAAAATATTCTACTGAATTAATAAAAGAAAATATTTATTATTGGAGTAGATACGTTTTTGTCCATGTTAACTCAATTATCATAGAATATAAATCATAGTACCCATTAATGTGGGATATTAACTTATCTATATAGAAAATTTTCATATGTAGATAATTTCATGAAAAAGTTCCTTCTATATTATTGTGGAACCATAGATCTGGTGCTATCTAAAGGATGTATAAATTTTGTGAAAATGATATTTGAGGAGTCGGGTTATTTAGATAAGCATAGGATTACTCATTCTATTGATCATATTGAATTTTATTCATAGTTTTGGTGGAATTTAGTTAGGAATAACCTATAGAAAAAGTGATATTTATTTGATGGAATGAATGATATTTGACGATATTTTACATCAAACAATTATCTTATTTTTCGGTTAGAATGGAAAGATTCTTTTTTGATTTAATATAGAAGGATGATGACTCATTTGATGCTTATAAATCATATTTTTTCATATTATTAAAAAATGTAATTTGTTTCATTCAAGAAAACGATTTTTGGACTGATTAATTCTCCAAAACATCGAATCCATATATAAGAATGGATTTAGAAACTCTTGAATTTAAATTATATGTGGAAATTATTTTATGTGATAAAATTTTTGAGATAGATTTTGTTTATTTTTATAGATATTAAAAAAATAATAAAAAGATATCAAGGTATAGATATGTGAGTAAATAATCTATTAGAAAATTTGAAGTTAAGAGAGTTTAATTTTTTTCATCTCTAAAATGGGTCAAAATGAATTTAGGTGTGTGTTTGATGCGATCCGAGAAATTTTCTCAGCATTGTTAAATTATAAATTAATACCATGATTAAAATTAAAGAAGAAATGGTAATAGTTAAACCCAATATGGAATGCTGTTATGGGAATGATATAATTGTAATGAGATTGGGAATTAAGAAAATGTGGGTATACTGATATTTATGAAAGGTGGAAATCATCAATATCATTTGAGAAAAAGGTGTGAAAGATTAATTTTCTACAACTACGGTTGATCTTTGAGGCTCAATTGCTGTAGTGATATGTACATAAATTATTTAATAAAACAATATTAATTTCTAGTTTTATTATGGATTGTGAAATTTTTATTTCATGTAAATTGGGTAGTAAAACTGAAATATCACCTCATGAATTAAAAAAACAACTATTATTAAAATTCTCTATTAGAGGCAATAATGGAACTGGTATTTATAGTAATATTCATATTATTATCTATGGAATGGTTTTTATAATAACTTTTTTTCTAACCCATAGTTATGTTTTACGTTATTTTGGGAATGGATTGGGTTTTTGTTTATCATGATATGATGTATTATAGAGATAAAGAATTTATAAACAATTTTCATAATTTTTATGAATTTATAAATAAGAATGTTTTTTTGATAAAATATCAATATAATGAGAAAATTATTGATGATGGGGTGTGAATTTTATATTTCAATTTTCATTAAAATTAAGTTATTTATTTATATTAGTGATTTGAAATGATTATATGATCTTTTTGACATATTTCCTAAATATTATAGTAGTTTTATTCTTGATCAGGAGGTTCAATTCAATATTTCCTTTTCTTTCATTGTTAATCCAATTTCAAAACCTCCTTATCATGTTTCTCTAATTGATATATTTGACTTGGAAAAAATCAATGGTTACTTGATAAGGGTTTCTAAGGAGATTACCAGTTTTCATAGATTGGCCTCATTAAAGGATACACTCAGTTAAGCGTTGAGGTGGGAGACATTTTATAGACAACATTCAGGACTAGTTATGACCATAATAAGTTTTTGGTTGTTCCATTTGGGTTAAAAAATTAACCTACTATATTCTTGGATCCAAAGTATAATTTTTTTCAATCATATTTATGGAAATTTTCATGGGTATTCATTAATGATATTCAATTATATTCAATAATTTATGGGGACCATGAAAAATATCTATATATTATTTTAAAAGTCATAAAGAAATTATTTTGTTTTAAAAATATTATATTTAATTTTTGATAGCAGTATAAAATTTCCTTGACTATATTTTAGACAATGATAATATAAAATATGGTCTTGTTAAAACAAATGTGGTGGTAGAATAAAAAAACATAGTAATATCATAGAGATTTTATTTTTTCTATAAATAGAAGGTTATTGCCTATGTTTTTTGGAGAAATTTTCTTGGATAGATAAGACAGTGACTAAGGTGACCAAAAAGGGACTAAATTTTTTTTATCAACGGATATTGATAAATGTTTTTGGGCCTTAAAAAAAGTATTTTTAATTTTATAGTATTGTCCATACCATAAATTAATAATGAATTTTTTATTTATAGTGATTCATATTTGGTAATCCTTCAAAATGTGTTGAGTGAAAATGAACTAGTTAAATCATATGAAGCCTGAAAAATAAAACCCCAATAGGAAAACCATCAATTGAATAATTGCGAATATACATTGGTAATTTTTTCTTTTATATTTTTTCATATTATTTATATTTGAAAAATTATTATATATATAGATCATAAATATTTAATGAATATATTCCCGGAAAAAATAATTATTGTGATGCTAATAATATTGTTTGAACTATTGATGGATTATGATTATATGAATCACTATCATCCAGGTAATGAAAACAAGGTAGAATATACTATTATTTGAAAAAATAATATAACACAACCTTTAAATTCATGGAATATAATCCTATAGTTAATGTTATAATAAAACTGTAACTCAAAGTTGTGTATCCAAAAATGTAATTTCATTTTGCATAACTATCATCCCAATCATCCTTATTTTCTAGAATTTAATTTTTTTAGAAAATATATATCTATTTTAAATGAATTTTATAAATAGTTATATAATAAAATTTAATTTTTTTGATATTGAAAATTAAGTATGAAGATATTTGTAATGATTTTATTTATACATGGTGACTATCAATTGAAAAAGAAATTATGGAAAGTGGCTTCTAATAACACTGAAATAAAGGTTTTATTTAATGTTCAATTATTTTTTAGATTCTGATGTGTATATAAAATATTTTATTCATTTTACATTACATTTAAAACCAATACACCTCAAAATTGATTTATAAACCATTCATCCCTTTTTCTGAAAAAATATTAATTTATAAACATTTATATAGAAATCACACATGCTATATGAAACAACTAATTTTTTCAATTTCAAATTTTTCTTTACATACATTTCATAAAATTAATTAGAAAATTACTCACTCATCTTGAAAGGAAAGATAAATAAATGAAACCAACACATCATGCATGAAAAAAGGAATTAAAAGATACTAATATGGGGTTCTACGCATGTAAAGAAAATTTGTGGGATCTATGAAGTTGGAATAACCATTATATAAATCTACCTACCAAGGAATAACTATCATGGGATCTTCCCTACAGCCACTATGTCTATGTAACCTAGAATATATGTAATATTAAACGAACATAAATGTTAGTAGCATGTGACAAACTTGTGGAAATAAAAACACTTTGGAAGCATGACTAGTTTAATGGGATACCAGCCCATTGTAGTTAACTTATAATATTTCAAGAGTTACAATGAATAAACTAAAGTATGTGTGTGGAAAATAGAAACTTTTTATGTTAATAATAACCATAAACAACAATTTCACCCTCACTCTTTTCTCCCACTAATGAAATATCCATGATCACACATAAAATATCTCATACGAAATAAAAATCATGCCCTATTATCAATAATTCCTATCAATAAAGATATAATGGTCCCCATGAATGTTTCACATAGAAAAATATTTTAGAAACAACTTAAAAGTTTCATACAACCCCTTTAAAAACAACACAACATCTTAAGATCTTATAAAAATTTGAAACTAGTTTCAAATATTATTTTTATAAATCATGTTTGAAATAACTCATAAAATCTTTTTCGAAAAAAATACTTTTTATAAAAGCTATTAAATACAAAAAAACAACATTATATTATTTATATTATTTCCAATATTCTGAAAAACTAATATATAATCATATATTTTATTCAAATAACACATTTAAAAAATATATTGATGCATATCATTATAAGTACCATTTAAAATTTTATTTAAAAAAATATTATGAATTAATTAAAATTCCCAAAAAAATTAATATCTTAAATATAAATTTTAAAGTGCTTTAAATGGAAGGAACTAATGTTTGGTTATCATGGATTAATTAAAAAATTAAAGCACTCTTAAATTTTTTTTTAAACAATTGAATCTATGAAAATAAACCAATAATAAAATTTATTATTTTATAATTAAACGAATAATATTAATATTAACATTACTCAATTTAAATTAAAATATATAAATAAACTCTCAAATAATTGTAAATTTTAATTTTTTAAAAGGATAAATCCTACCTAGAATCTATTGTGCAAGGTACAAATATTTAAATATTGGTTAAATGGGACCTAGAGAATGGATCACAAATACTGAAAATGAAGAAGGAAAAAAATTTCTTCATCAAAAAACACAAGGGTCTTTATGATTCATGTACATTATGGTGGAACAAATGAAAAAAATGTAAATATTGTAGAAATATAAATCTTATATTATATTATGAGCATTAATTAAAGTGGAATAGTATTGATTTTTTTGGGAATTGGATTGTGGAAGAGGGGGGTGTCTATAATCCTAGAGGCTCAACTATGGGGTTTAATACAAGTAGGATTGTTTTTAGTAATTAAAAAAATTGGTAAAATTTTTTTATTCCTAAATAATAGTTAAACGGTCAAACCAAACTATTTTCAAAATAGTAAATAAACCATGTTTCTGGTATTTCTTGGACAAAAAGGACTCACATGGTAACTACAAAAATCATCATGCATTATAATTTATTATAAAATAACTTTTCAAAATTACACTATCCTATTACAAAATCGATGAAAACTATTTACTAACCTATATAGCATAACATTGTGACCCTTAATTCATTTATATTTTAAAATTACAACTCTAAAAATTACATATAATTACTCACAATCATGTAAAATAATACAAAATTTTGTTAAATAAAAAAACAGATTTCCTACATGGGTGCTATAACTCTCCAAAAAATAACACATTATACCCCAAAAAGACATTGTTCAATGTTTAAAGCACAATAAAATGAGGGGACATTCTACTTCCAATCATAAATCAGGTAGGGAGAGAAAAAAATAAGAAAATCTTGTACCAAAAGATAATAATGAAACATGATCTCTAAGACAAACCATATTTCCAAGATTCTCAAATAAACCAACCCAACCTCCCAAAACAAGAGATGTATCTAAAAAATGCATGACCATATCTAGGAACCAAACACCATAGGATGATTCCATGATAAAATACGGTCCTAAAAAACACCTTGATACAATTTTATAATTATACTAAAATATAAAAAACCACCAAGCGTTCCACTATAAGAAAAAACTCTACAAAGAATATCAATTCAATAAAAATCACAAGAATCCTCAATGAAACACCAAAAATAGCATCCACGAAGGAGTAAAATCAAATATAAGAAATTTATTCATAATTTTTTAACTAAATATTTTGTGAAATATTATTTTTCCAATAAATTTAACATTTTTCATATTTTTCTTTTCACGTAACACTAAATATAGCTTCTGTTATATTAATACACTGTGTATTATTTTCATTTCCGGAAAGACCAATATAATATTTCAATAAAAGTATGAAATATTTTATTTTTATGTATAGAACACACTATGTTTGGTTTAGGTTAAACACAATTCATACGTACTTTGATATCTTTGGTTACATGCAAAACCCATTTTCACCAAACTACAATGTACTGAAAATAATTTCATTAAAATATTATTATTGTTATTACATAGTATTTAGAATGGAATTTAAGAAAATAATTATTTAAAATAAGAAACTATGGTCTAAACATGTATATAATAAGAGTTATTTAATGACTAATTAACAAGAAACAAAAATAATGCCCAATTGAAAATATAGGAAGCATTTTCTGGAAATAAATTTTAATGCAATCAAATAGGTTTTACCGCATTAAATTAATGAAACAAATTTTTTATAAATCATATTAATGAAATTATATTCATTAAACAATTCAATGTTTCTCTTATATGTTTTATAGGTAACATATAAGAGTAAATCAAATTTTTCCCAAAGAGATATATATATTTTTCTAAAAAAAATTCTATGTTTTAATAGAATACATATTTTTAATATAATTTTTCAAACATTTAGAAATATTATTTAAAAATAGAAACTTTTTAATGATATCTAAATATCATAAAAGTTTTTTGTTATTGTTTTGGTATTTTCAAAAAAATTACATTTTTAAATGAATATTGAAAAACATTGAATTTTAGTTGGATGATAAATATTAATCTAATTTATTATTATATTAAAATTAACTTTTAAATATTTTTAAAGTATATGTAGATAAATTATACATATATTTATTCAATTTATGTTTTTGTAATCAATTTCAAAAATATATTATAAAAAAACAATTTAAACTATTGATCATTTTCAATTTAAAAATGGGTTGTCTTGTCCCTTGTGTGGGATTAACATTAAAATAATTTATACCACCTATTAATTATTATATAAAAAAATAATTCCATATTTTTAATAATAATAATATATAATTTATATTAATGTTAAATTATTTTTTGGCCAAAATATTTACTGAATGTATTTATAAATAATTATAGTGATTTAGTTAAAAAAAAAGTTTATTTAGTGGTTTAATGCTAATGTATTGGCCCAAATAATCTAGAAACATGTCCAAAATGTTTTTCATATAAATATATAGAACATATAATCCCTTTTATCTAAAATGGACCATTATTGGGCCCATTTGATGTAAGGGGTACCTATCAATAGTGTTTAACTTTTAATGCTTTTGAGAATTCCACTCCTCCTCCATTATAAAACAGTATTCACACCCCCCCAACTTATTCACACCTATAATGCCTATAAGATTGTAAAAACCTACCACAATAATCTCTAAAATTACCTCATCATATCCTATAGTCCTCACTTTGAGTAAAAATTAGTCCAAGTTAGTCCTTTTATGCAAATCAAAATGAATTTCCAAATATGAGGTATCATATTTCCATAAGAAGTTTTTTTTAT
Organism: Viscum album; assembly: GCA_963277665.1. Classification (NCBI taxonomy): domain Eukaryota; kingdom Viridiplantae; phylum Streptophyta; class Magnoliopsida; order Santalales; family Viscaceae; genus Viscum; species Viscum album. The sequence continues at coordinate 1,036,203,882 of OY728123.1, read as the reverse complement.
TTTCTTATCCACCACTAAATATTGTCATATTACATGATTATATAATATCATATGTATCATAAATATAGAGAGATATTTTTATATTATGTTTTGGACCTACACCTACACACACTTCTCTCAAATGGGATACTCAATCGTTGTTCGTGTTTATAAAGGACTATGACCTTGCAATATAATATCGTTTGTTCTTCCATTAATACCCCACATGGTAGGGGAATAATTATTTAATTAACATTTTTATATTATATATATTAATTTTATGATGTTTTTATAATTATTTTATTATTATATAACACATTCCTTCATGATTTCTATTTTTTTAGATGAAGATAACATCGTATGTGGACGTGTAGACAACTACCACTTCAAAGAGATGTGATATGACCAAATTTTACACATAATTTATTAAGGATGGGTTTAGTATATATATATGATATATGTGACCAAATAATTCTATTTCAATGGTAATTTATATACATATATTTCATTTACATCATTTCATTCATTACAACAAGAAAACGGAAACAATGTTTCTTCCGTAATTACAACATGTCCTCTCCTTGAATGGTGTATTCAATTTCATATTCATATAATTCATAGATTATTATTTACAATTATATAATGAATTTATATGAGATTTATATCATTATTTATATTCTTAGAATGTTTTAATCATTAACTATGTATGAGGATCAATAATAAAATATCCAAACATATTCTAAAAATATATTGATTATTTATTAAAAAATAAGATCAAAATGATATTGTTAATTAAAGTGTAAACTAAAGTTATAATAAAATAATAAACATTTTGATATATAAAAAATATTTTTCATTTTTAGTTTTATAATAAAATTATATTTATTATACATGAGGTTTAAACGTGTATGAAGAAATTCAAGATTTAAAGTAAGGGTTTTCTCATCTAATTTGTTATCTGTGAGATATATTGTATATTCACCACTTATTATTGTTGTGTGGTGAACATACAAATGTATTACAAGTTATATCATGAATTTTCTATATTTCATCATATTTAAATTCATATATGTTTTTATTCCTTCACATATCTCATGATTTATGATTTACTGTAGCTGTAAGGAGATTTATGGTCTCATATTTATTTATGTGAGATTTATGCCATGTTCACTACACGTTTTGTGCATGTAGTGTATATATATACAATTTATTTATTATATGATTATTATTAATTAAATAATGAATATTTAGAAATAATTTTATGATCTATCATTAATCAGTTATAAGGTTCAAATGTTACCAAATTAGTAATGTAATTTCTTCTTAATTGGCCACCTTTTAGCCAAATATTATTTTCTGAACCTGTATTATTTTTTTGGGTTTATATAAGGATATTTTAATTTAATAAATATCCTTTTTTCATGAAATATAGAGAATAATTTTACATTAATCTCTCTTGGGGATTAAAATTCAAACTTACCAAAGTAGTCACTGTTATATGTTACAATCTCTATATTTATAAAGATTGTTTATGATCCAGTCACTAATATTAAAATTTCATCATCTAATTATCCTCATTTCTATGTAATTTTATTCTCATATAGTTATTCATGATATATTCAAGTAATGGTACCGTTTCCACTCTTTTTAATTAATACAATTAATAAATATTATACGATAATCTGATGTTATTTCTCTTTTCTGCTGGAAACATGTGTTCTTTCAAAACAATGTTTTATAAAAATGTTTTCAACATGTCTCAAATGAATTTTTAAAATAATTTTATAAAGGAAACAGTTTTTTAAAAAAAAATATGTCTTAAAAAGTATTCAAAATGGTTTTCAAAGCTTCCATTATATGTTTTCATGGTTATTTTCAATGAAAGGGGGTTTTTAAAATGTTTTATGATTTAAAAAATATATCGAATAGTGCAAAGGATATTATACCCAATAAATGTTTTAATGGTTTTAAAGGATAATTTCATATATTTTAAAAACGATTTTCAAGGGAAAGGATTTTTAAAAACAATTATGCCTTAAAAATTGATTTTCAAAAATAGGTTAGTTTTCATTAGAAATGCTCCAAGTGATAATTAAAATTCATATTCAATCCAAGATGACAGCCTATTATATTGTTTATGATATTCTAGGGATATGATCCTAGAACACCATTATTATTATTACTTTTAGTGGATTATTTTTAATATGACATGTTGTTTCTAAAAATTGTTTCTCTTTCATGGGTTATACAATGATAAAACTATTACTAATCCTAATTCCTTTCACATGTTAGTCATTGTAAAATGATTATGGAACATAATTATTTTCCATATGTTATGATATGGTGAACTGTTTATGATACACATTTTATTTCGTGGTTTATGATATCATGTTTATGAAAATAAATTCTTTTTATGGGTCTGGATTTGATGAATGTTTAATTATCTTGTGGTAAATGAATGTTTGATTTAATTATTTGATGGGAGGGTCCTATATATCCCAATATACAATTGGGTAATGATTAATGTCATATGAGATCATATGGTACACATGAGGGAATCCCAAGACCGTAAAAAGTGGGTACATGGGATGTAATACCAAAAAAGTACCAAGAGGGTACATAAGATGTCATCCCAAGCTCTTAACAAGAGGATAGATGGGTGGAAATCCTAATCCCATTTAAATTGGATACACAAGTGGGCCTCACAATCCGATAAGAAGAGGGTACATTAGAAGGCTTCCATACCCCACAACAAGATGATACATGAGAGGGAATCATAATAATGTAATAAGAGGTTTCCATGGATAGAATCCCTAGACTATAACAAAAAGGTACATGGTAGGGAATCCCTAGTTTGTAATGAGAGGGTACTTGTGAAAGAATCCCATGCTCGAAAAAAGATGGTACATAAGAGTACATCCCTAGCCTAAATATGGAACACTGGTGATTTGTTGAAGCATAACATGATATGAAGGTCTTAGTTGTTAACCATGACAGAAGATTTTCTTTGCTTATAGGTATTCAATACCCTAATGTTCTTTTTATGATTATGCATCTTAATTTTTACCCATACTAAGCATCTAACCCCACCCTTCCTTATGTTTCATTTTTCTAGTCTATGATAAATGGTATAAACATGAAGTAATAAATGGAAAGAAATTTATTGAAAATATTTAACATATTTTACCATGTAAAAATATTTTTTTCCTATATTACAAAGGAAATAAACTATTATTGTCCATATGAATTAATTACGGAAATGGGATGAATATTCATCATGACTGATTTAGTTTCCATGTTTGTTAATCTATGGTCTCTATAGTTGGTATAAAATGAAAGGTTTAGACAACCTCTGGAAAGTGGGATGAGAAAAAAATTAGTTAGATACCAAGGGATAGTTATAAGGGAATTTTGAGGGATATCTTTATTTATATGCCAAAAGAATAATATATTAAAAATAAGGTTTCATAATTTACAGATCCTATTAGTAATTTTTCATGTTTATTTGGTTGTATACTAGGATAAGTGTTTCTCAAACTAGGAATTATGGAATTATTCTGTTGTAGGATCTACAAGTATCTTCGTTAACATTGAATGGCTCAGATTTTTAAATTATCGTAATTATAAAAAACATTCCTAGGTGGAAACCTTATGAAGATAATGAGGATGGATATATGGGGTTTGATTATAGTACCGAAGATAGAGACTATGAACGACATGTGCATGTTGTGGGATGTTTTTATAGTATTGTTCACATAAAATGTATTAATCATGATAAAATTTAGGTTGAAAAATTTAAATACACGGTTAATATTGTTTATTCTAGGAAATGGTTATTGTGGAAAAAATGATGATGTCTATGTAATGGTTTAAGAATATTGTTAGAGTATTGATATGAATATGTATTGTTAATATATAATTATGTTATATTAATCATGAAGTATATTTTTTACATTAACGGTTTTCAAAAATTAATATAACAGTGTTGCTGACCTAGGTATGTTATTTAATGTAAGTGTGTTATTTTTATTAACAAAAGGTAACCTCTATTTTGTTCATGATATTTAGGAAATTGTGTTAAGGGATGCTTGATATGGATAAAGTAAATTTCATAGTATGGATTACCATATATTATATTATTAATTTTTTATGAAATTGGTAGACATTATCATTGATTAATATTAAAAATTATTTGATTTAAGAAACATATACAATAATATTTTTATTAAGGATGAATTAATGTTTTCCAAAAGTATTTATGGTAATTTTGGTAATTACCATGTTTCCAGAGAATATATTATAAACTAAATCACAAGAATGAAATGTGATAACCAATATCTACATAATGATATATAGGGGATTAATTTTAATAAAATTTAGTAACCATCATTCTAAAGATTTGGATTTTTATCTTTTTTATTGGATATAATGTTAACGATTTAGATAATGGTTTATATTAAACATGAAATGAGATTTTTGAGATTAGTGTATTATATCACCAGATGAGGATTTAATCATATTGGATAACTTGTGTTGACCATTTTGGTATGATGATAAAAAAAAGATATATAGAATGACTTTTCATCCTATTTATGTATATCATTATCTTTTTGTACTCTATTAAGGAAACATTCACCTTTATTTCTTAGAGTAAGAGACGAATTGAAAATTGAGAAAGGGACATCTTAGGGGTAATATATTTCAGTAAAAATGAAATGAATTAATGTGAGTATATTTTATTATGTTCTTAGAGAGAAAAATAATTCCTAAATTCATAAAAAAGAATATAAAAATTTATTTATCCTAATTACTTCATTTTTATTGAACATGGTTTTGTGGAACATAAAATTATGTGGATAATTCAATTTATGGAGATTAGTTATCTTTAACCATCTTTATATTTATTTAAACATTTCATCTGTATACAATATTAACTTCCAAAAATGTTATCCTATGTGGAAATGTAATTATGAGTTACTTTGGGAAACCATTATGGTTATAACATTTCTTTTTTAATGGAAATTTTTGTATTCATTTTTATGAAGTGTGATTCAATGAAATGAATATTAAAGTTTAAATACTTTTACATCAAAAATAAATTTCCAGTGAGAAATAATTTAAAAGAGGGTGTAGTTCGACACTATGCTATTTTTTCAAATTAATTGTACACAAATTAACTTATAATTTTCAATATTTTGAATTTCATGCAACACTGCATAAATCATCAATTATATGAAATCACTATTTTTGGATTGTGATTCATGAAAACCCATGTTATTCTTGCACTACACGGAACTCACAGAATAGATTTCTGTATACAATACACTAGGTTTTGCTTATGTTGCACAGAATGTTGGGTTCCTTCAATATCATTAATTCCATGCAATACCCATTTCAACCAAACTACATTGCTCCAAAAATAATATTATTAAAATATTATTATACTTCCCGCTTATCCATTGTAATCATTTTATGAAATATATTAATTTAAATTATATAAATATGGTATACACATTTTTATAATATGAATTATTTTTCTGACCAATTATGTAGAAAAGAAAATAAAACCCTCTTTAAAATATTGTAAATCTTTTTTTTTGAAATCTATATTTATAAAATAAAACAAATTTACCTAAAAAAATTAAATAATAATCTTTGGGTAATTTAATTTATCTAAAATATATAAAATAAAGTATTTCATATTGATATTATTGGTTTTCTAGAGAAGTTATAAGTATATATCCAATTTTTCTTATAAATATATTTTTTTGCTAAAAGGCAATTTTATCATTTCTTTATGAAATGAATATTTTATGGGTAATTAAGAAAGAATAGTAAATTTTATTTGAAAAAATAAATTTCCATTTTCAATGAGTAATTTCAACATATTATTTTGTTAAATTATATCTATTTTTAGAGAAGTTTCATTTTTGGATAAATAGTAAAAAGTATTAATTTTTAATTGAAAATGTCATTTTCATATAATTTATTTATATAGATAAATAATATTGTAAATTTGTTAGTAAATAATATTTACATAGATTATGAATCTATGAATAAAATTTACTACATTGGATATCAATTTACCATAGAAATTGGATATAAAAACATTTCAATGTTTTGAATATTTTCACTTTAAAAACAGGTGGTATCATCCCTTCTAAGGGATTAATATGAAATTATTTTCTATATCTTATGTGTTTAGAATATGGAAAATTAATGGGTTCTATAATTGTAATCAGAATAATTTATTATTTCTATTTCCAAATAGTTTTCTTCCAAAAAAATTAGTGTACGTAATTAAAATTAATTTTAACGATTAAATCAAAAAAACACGTTTAATTAGAAGATAATATTTATCTTATGAATCTAGATAACATATGAACATTTCCAAAATCCATTATATTTCCATATTTAGACCATATAATCCCATAGATATAATAATTACCATTATTTTAGTCACATTATGTGAGGGATACATCTCAATGGTGTTTAGCTTTTTATATTTATAAGAATAACACTCCTCCTCCATTATAAATGGGCACCCCCACCGCTCACCTCCCTCTTATTCAAACATCTCAAGACCGTTGTATCATCCAAACCCAATCCAAATAAAACGTAAAATTCCCTCCTCCCATCCAGAGGCATCGTTTTTTGTTATAAATAAAAAATGTAATACCTTTATTGAAAACTAAATAGAATTACTCAATGAAGATGTAACATCCTTCAATAAGTACTTTTGTTATATTTTTCTATCCACCCTCTAAATTATAAATTTGTAATTATTATATAATAACATAACTATCATAAATATATATTTATTTATTTATTTTATGGGTTCTACCCACACTTGCACACACTTCCATCAAATGGGATACACAATCATCATTCGTGTGTACGGCGGACTACCATCTCACAAACTGATGTCATTTTTTCATTCATTACCAACATTAAAAATTTATAATAATGATTAAAATACCATTTTTACATTATATATATTATCATTATGATTTATATATTTTTTTAAAATATTATAAAACATATAACTTCATGATTTCCAATTTGTCAAAATACTATAACTTTATTTGTGGATATGTGCACTAACGCCGCATCAAAAACATGTGATTCGTTCAAATTTAAAAAAGAATGTATTAGTGATGGGTATAGTAATTTTTAATGATATATATGATATATTAATTCTCCAGGAATAATAATATATATATTCACACAATTATATTTCCTTTACGTCCTTTCTTTTAATATAACTAGAAAACGAAAACATTGTTCTTACATACATACAATCTATCATATCTAGGAACGGTGTATTCCGTTTCATATTTATATATTTTATAGATTATTATAAATAATTAAACAGGTAATATATATGATATTTATATCATGGTTTACATTCTGAAAATAATTAAATCAGTGACTATGTAGGAGGATGAATAATGACATGACAAAACATATATGAAAACCCAAGTGATTATAACCCAAAACATAACTTTAACATGAAATATTTAAAGAAAATTTAATATAAAGTAATAATAAAAAAATATATATATATATAATTATATATAATCATATTATTCTTTGATATATTTATAACAATCTAATATTTATTATACTATAAGTTTTAACATGAATGAAGAATGTTAAGTCTTAAGTATGGGTTTTATCGCCTCACTATTATTTCTTTGAGATATATTTTGTATTTAAATATTATTCATATTAAAATGTGTATATACTAACCTATGAAATTTTTCATTATAAGTTTATATTAGTTAATGAGATTAAAATATTCTATTTATGATTTTCTTTCTTGTATATCATGATTCAATAGTCTCTCTTATATTAAGGGGATTTACCGTCTCACTTTTATTTATATGAGACTTATCCCATATGCACCACTAATTTCGTCTGTGTGGTGTGTATAATATCCATGATTATATTCTATTATTATCATTATTACATTCATTTTATTTAAATATCCATTTTATCATATATCCTTCATGGGGTTCATGGTTTAAAATTTACCAAATCAATATATTAATTTTATATCAAATTTCATTATATACGACACAAGTTATGTTATGAACCTATATTCATTTATAATGAATATATACCTACAATTTACTTGGTGTATCAAAAATATACATATTTTTAATTATATCCTATGAATAATTTAATATTATTCTACCATTGGGATTTGAATTAAATTTTACCAATGTGGTAATAGTTTTATCTTACAATCTCACTATTTCTCAGAATTACTTATGATCATGTCTCAAATGTTGAAATATCATGATCTACCTCTCATAAATTATCCTTAATTCTATTCCCCTCTAGTTTTTCATGATCTCTATTGGTAATGGTACTATTTTTCGAATAATTGTTACTTAATATAATTAATAAAATGATTTCAAGATAATATGACTTTATTTGTCTACTTGGTCATAAATCCATGTTCTTTCAAAATAATGTTTTCTAAAAATGATTTTAAATTATTATAAATTATATTTTAGGATTTGAATTAAGGAAACAAATTTTAAAAAATTTATTTTCTAAAATATATTCAAAATGGATTTCAAATATTCCTTTATAAGTTATCAAGGATTTTTCCATGGAATGTCATTCTAATGATTTTGGATTTAAAAATAGTTTTCCAAAGAAGAAAAGATAATTTCCACACAAAATTTTTTATAATTTTTAATGCTTAACTAATATGTATTCGATGTTGTTTAAAATGAATTTTGAAAATGTTTTCAACCTAAAAAAAGTTATTTTTAAAGAATAGTTATTTTCTTAAGGAAATTCTCCAACTGATCATTGAAAATCCTTCTCTATAAATGATGATCCTTCAATATAGTTTGTGATTTATTGAAAAGATTATTGAAGGAAACCATTATTATTAATTATTTTAATGTTTTATATTTATGATTACATGTTTTTAATGAAACTTGTTTCTCTTCAATGGGTTATACCGTGATAAAAATCATGTGTAACCCACTTACATTAATGGGTTATTCTAGGATAAATTTATTACGAAACCTTCTTATTTTCAAGAAGTTATGATATGATGTTATTTTTATGATACCCATTTAATTTAATGGGTTCTAATATTAATTTTATGAACGTCATTTCATTTTATGGGTCATGATACAATGAATATTTTATTATATAGTGGCACATGCATGTATGATTTAATTATAGGATGGGTGGGACCTATATCTCCCTCCAATTATTTGGAAAATTATTAGTGATCAATGTGAACATTGTTTACACGAATTGTTATCCCATGATAACAACCGAATGGTACGTGGGAGTTCTTCCCATGCCTATAACAAATGGAAATATAGGAGGGAATCCTAAGCTTGAAACAATTGGGCACATGGGAGGGAATCCTAAGCCCCTAAAAGGAGTGTACACAGGAGGGCATCCAAATCCCATAAGAATATAGTACATGGGGGTAATCACAAGAGTGTATCAATATGGTACATGGGATGGAATCCTAATCCCATTAAAAATGATATACAGGAGGGTATCCCATGAACGTTACAAGAGGCTACATGGTGGGGGGGCATCCCAAGCCCATAACAAGAAGATACACATGTGTGAATATGAAGCTCGTAACATGAGGGCTCTTTGGATGGAATCTAATGTCTGAAATAAGGAATTTTTGTTGGGGCTAAAATAAATTCCATGGTAATAGTCAAAGATGACATGTCAAACCAGGAATAAATCAATGAAAAAATGGAAAAAACCCCTATTATGGGTCTAATTCATGATGCCCTTCCACTTCACAAACGAAATGAGATCATAGAGGTCCCAACAAAGAAATAACCTCGATTAAAACATTTAGTTGTGAGGATGTTCATCCAAAATTCTAAAGTCCCATCACATTTTAATAAAGGATTGATGGTGTTTCTAATTGATTCTAATGCAGTTTCATGGTTGTGTAAATGAATGATGGTGTCCTTTGTGAGTCTGGAAGAGATATACCCATTCGAAGAACCCTCAAAATTCCTCATGTACCACTTCCCATCATCATAAAACACTTTTTCTTATAAATACCCCCACATTCCTACCTTTTGAGGATGGTCACCCCGACCACCCAACTTTCGAATTTCTCCCTAATCATGAACCATATGGGAATCTTGAAGAAAACCAAATTGGATAATCTAAGATACCTTGGATTTATAAATACTTGTTTATTTTATTCTTTAAATACTCCACCCTAGGTGTAGATTCAATTCATGAAGATTACACCTTTCATGATGGAATAATTCCTTTCCATGCACTCAATGTTTCTTCAAGAATTTTGCTTTCACAGTGGAATCTATTCCGGGACTAAAACTTCATCCTGGGGTGGGGTCACCCTATTTTATGAAGCATCACATGTTTTTAAACTCATGAAATCTATGAAGAAAATAATCTTTTCAAAGATCCTCTTTAAAAGTCTCTATGATTTGTGAAACCTCTGTCCTAGGCCTCTACATGATACTTCCTACCAGGAGACACCTCTTCAAGAAGGTTTAGTTCCCAAAGACACCACACTCATATAATACTAGACCAGCTACACCTTGAGTGCCTGTGGGATATGTTCCACCCCTTTCTATGGCCCACACCACCTAAATTTAGGCCCAATAATCCGACATATGTATTTGTTCTCAAAAAATGTATGTTAAATCCTGTAGAGTCCCAACATAGGCATCCTAACATTGACCTCATGATTCATTAATCCTCCCATTCAATTCACCATCACATTAATAAATCCATGCCCCACCCAAATGAGTATGAGTTTCTATTATATATTCTTGAGGGCTAAAGAGGGAGTCCCCCACTTCAGAGCGGCATGATGTAAGACATATTATACCAAAATTCCTCGAAAAATGATGTTAAAATCTGGTTTTACCATATGCAATAAGAACACAATGATCTATTTTTGAGAGTCATATATTAGTCTCCACACTACCTACCCTCATATATAATGATATACTACTCATATGAAATGATATCCTCCTATCATTGAATGACATCCACCTTGGGAAGGTTCAATGTGTAAGCCCGACATCATCTATCGTTATCACTTCTTTCGCGATACGAGTGTCAGGTCAACTACTTCCTCTAGTATTTCACACTAAGAGTAACTCACGTGGTCTTAGAGATTAGTTTTTATCTTTAAATCTATCTAAACCATCACATTAGACTCCTATTTATGATAATACCTAGTCTCCAACTTCCAATGGGCTACTCCTATGCATAAGATCAAACATTCATACTCCCCATATAGGTCACATTAATAAATAAACCCAAAAAAATCCCTATGAACCTAAAACTTATGTATAAGACCCAAAATGTTCCAAACACTTTGTATTTGATTCCCAAATACATAGGACATATAAGAAGGATCTTTGTGGTATGAACCCAAAATCTGCATCCATATGGATTTTATCAGAGCCACATCATGGGAAAGACCATGTCACCCACCTGGGAGACAACATCTCCCACATATGAATTGGGCAGCTCAATGTATAAACCCCCCCAAAAACTCCATCCAATAGAAATACTCATACTAATAGGAGTTTAAATGCATAATCCACACTCTATCACTCATAGATTCCCCAATTTTGATACTAGGGTCCTTACCACATGGAGTTAAACTACATGGACCAGTCCTGTCACATGTCCTTAAACTATGGTATCAAATGTCATGGTTTTTCCCCACTCTTCTAAATAGGATATATTGGGTGCTTACATGAGTATTAATCTAGAAAAATCATAATCTAAGATTCTCCCTCTTATGGATGTAACACATGGATCCACCTTTAGGGTTGCTCTAATTAACCATCAAATTATAAAATATTCCCATTATGGGATGTAACTCCATGATCTTCCTCCACCAATAATTTTGATCAACCCATTTGTAAACATTTCACTTGATCCCTCATATTAATGTGCCTCTATGAGTCACCTTTAGGGTTGTTTTGATCATCCTTCATGGTGTGAAATCTTCTCATGATGAGAAACACCTCCTGAATCATCCTCCACTGATCACTCTGCTCCATAAATTGGTATACAATCATGTGTGAAATCTTCCATCCATTGGATACATCCCCCATGATCCTTCCCGATGGGGTATTTTGACAAATTAAATCCTTCTCCAAATGATGAAAAATTCATTCATTTATCCTTATTTTCAATATGTTTAAACTCATCTCTACAATTTATTAATGTTGTGACCCCAAATACATACCCCACACAAGTAATTGGATGCCCGAGACGACTGATTTTGGAAGATATATAACTATGTTGTTAAATACCACATGTTATAAATGGGATTCCTTGGATTATATTCCTAATATGAATCTATTATATTCCCTTCTAAGAGTAAAAATACAAGTGACCAATGTTCATAGCATCCACACATTCTAGTGATTCCTAGTGTGGCTAATCTCTTGATAGAATTTTTATACCATATTGAGACACAAAAGAATATCTAGATAAACATAATGTAAATAATTAGTGCTGACAATGATATGGAAATGGGAATGAGTTCCATGAACATTACATAATTATATAAGGGAGACCTGGACTAATCAACGAGTTCCAAGGAGTAATCCACTAATAGAAGAACTGAAATCCCATCATCTTGTTTCACTTAATTAGAAGAAATGAACATTAAAATTGATTATAGATAATAAACATTTTAAATAGGGATTTTGGGTTGAAATTAATGCTAGTTCACATTCACAGGAAGGAGGTGTCCCTGGAGAAATCATCAGAAACAAAAATAGTGAACATAACCTAAAAAATATCTCCTAAACATAGGGACCAGTAGAGTTTGATAGATCACCTGATTATAATGTCACCGGATCCATCTAACTGGTGCTAGGGCCCATGCAAGAAAATTGGGAAATATCATGAAACTCACAAGATATGGGGGCAATTAAACAATGGGAATTATAGTCTATGATACTATCATCATAGATCTCTTCCTATCTCTTCCTTGAAGGATTGGATGGTGCTATGAAATTGAACATCAATTTCTTCATTAATATACTAACAAATGATTCCATCTAAATTGGATAATCCAAACCAATGGAAACCAACCACGCAACACACATATTCCCCAGGGTAATATAAATGTTATTGTGGAAAACATATATAACACCACCTCTAACACAACATCAACAACGAACTTAGCTACTAGGAACCCATCCCATGTCTCACCCATGTTGGTCATCATGAGAATGGTGATGAAAACCATCATATGTTTGTATGAGTAGGAGGTAGTCATTCCCACAAGGTATATGGCCCTTCATATCATGGTGTCTTCATCACCTCACCAACATTACCATGCATAACGATAGCAAAATGAGAAACCACTCCCCAATCAAACATTAAATCACTTTTGAATAATTTCCATGGGATCATCCTATAACTCCCTCACAAAAACTAAGTATTTGTGGTACTCTAGAGTCACTTGAGATGTGATTATTACCTAGGAGCCTCCAAGAGGGATCTCACAAGGAATCATGAGTTCCAAAAGAAACTAGTCCCTCAGGTTTAAGAGATGTTGGAAATTATCCTTGCTTTTCTGATCACAGTTTGTACTTCCCAATGTTAAAGTTGGGAGAATTACCATGAGAGTTACAAATAATAGGAATCATATTCCATGTTTCCAGTTTCCCCTTCAACCACTAGCGCATTCTTCTAGATTCATATGATAGAAAAGAAGTGATATGTCCATGCCCAATTGGGATCAAGGCCTTAACTTCCACATAGGTAGGTTTGGTTAACTCTATCAATCACCGACACCACCAATAATCCATAAGGGCTAAACTGTGATGGTAAGATTCATTGCGGAGGTCCACCACATGCTATCACTAATACATGATAAGGTCTTCAATGCTCTAACAATCAACACAATGGTCCTCCTTGTACTATTCTATGTTCAAGGGGTGGTCCTCCCTTCTTGAAAACATGTATGTAGGTTATCCATGTTCCATCACCAACACAAATGGGTTTCATCCCCACTCACATTATCATTGTGAAGGTCTTCCTTGTGTAATCCCATTTCAATCATTGGTCCCCCCTTATCAAATACTGGTACATAGGTCATACTTGTTCTACTACCATCAACCAACATGGAGTCCATCACCATGTTATAACCAATCAGAATAAGGGTTCCCCTAGCACTGTTCCATGCTTAGGCGGGAGTCCTCACTATTCCAGAATCAATCAATAAGAAGGTCATCCCCACTTCAGATAAAATTATATTGGTGTTCCTCTCGTACCATTACAGTTGGTCAACATATTGGTGCTCCCCATGTCCATTTCAACCAAATAAGTGGTCTTCCATGTTTTATCAATGACCATAGTGGAGGTCCTCCACGCACCAACAATAATCAATATAGAGGTCCCACACACTATAACAAAACTGATACAAAGTCTCTCAAAGGATCATAAAAAATCCAAGACTATGTCGTCCTTCTGTTATCACCCAACAATGTAGAGTTCATCCATTGGCCAACTAACCACTCTTTTCCGAAGAAACATCCAATGGAAGAATGAAAAACTTCTCGAACCAATGGAAAAATCCTATTAATCACCATGTATTCATCAATCCCTTTCACATATCAAATCTTATGTAGGGGAATTCATTTCAACAATTGATCCTCCACCCCATTCATCATAATTAATGTCTATGTAAAGTTCCTAGAAGGTGAATTTTATCATCATGAAGGTGAAGTTCACATGATCCCTAAATCCATAAAATAAGTACATGTAGGTGAAGAAGTTTAAGATCCCTTCCAACTATATGTGGAAAATTATATATATCATAATTGATTTACCTCCCCACCTCTACATCGGATCATGAAGAATTGATCAGGAATGGGATTGATGATGAGAATATTAATGAGTCTTCGATGAGTACTGATAGTCTCACACATGAGGAATTGGTGAACTCCAAGTCTAATATGGATGTAATGATATTATTGGTAAAACCATCAAGAGACATCCTAGAGTTTTTAGAATAGTATACTCACCATGTTACTCCTCTACCGACCAACTAACTGCCACAATGATCCACAACAGGGCCACCACCAATATTTTAGCATGTGTTGATCGATTTTTAAGCTAGTAAATTTAAAGTACCCATTTTTGAACAAGAAACAATGTGGTAATCACTGTCAGATGATCAGTTGTTAGTAATATTATATCCAAATTTGACTCCCAGCCTTGACATTATATAGTGCCCCTCCCAGTTCCAGGACACCTGTTTTCTCTAAACAATCAGGGAAATGCTTTATCACCTCCATGACTATCAGTTGGTTTATCTTGTAATGAGAGATCAGTTCGATGACATTGACTAATAGTGTCAAAATCGTTTAATAGTAACACTCCCAATGTACAGGCATCCAAAATCACCAAGATTACACTAGACACTCCAATGGAGATGCATCAATAGCCTTATAGTACCCCTCAAAATCAAAAAAGAGGCATCTCTATATGTGAACATCTGAGGTTGGGATAGTATACAACACTTCATATCATTCTTATACTAAAACATCATGACATACCCTATGAAATTGAGTATTTTCCTTCGGGTTTAGTTATAGTGAACATGGTTGATCTTGATTTTTCTATGGAATGGGGAACCAATGGGTAGTTAAAAATAGAAAACCCACACCCTAGACTAGCCCTACGATCATATAGTCCTTCATACCAATTCTTGTTCCTACCAGTAAAAGAAGGCACTCAGCCTCGAGGATCCATCTGCGTTGTTTCATAATTATCAGAATACCAACAATGAAAGGGGATCCCAATCCCTTTAATCTACAATTGATTACACCAAAGAAATGGAAGGTCTTGTGATTAAAACCTAGTTCCATCAGGTTGTATATCAATAAAATAATCATTGATGAAATCTCTACTGAGCAATGATTTATGTATAGTGCTATTCAATGTGATCTCATATGGCATCCATTTTAGGATTCCCATGTATAACTCGTCTGATTTACCGATTTTCTCATAGAAATCCCACACATCCCAATATATTAGTGATGGGAGTGTATGGGAAGAGATCACGATATGAGTCTTTGAATCTACCCATGATTTGTGATAATATTCCTCATGACCCAAATCATGCTACTCCAAGAGTAGTTAACCCTTCATGAGGAGTTAATGATCCAGTAAATACCTTGGTGGTTAGGAATCCTTATCATGATAATGATTCTTACTATGATGATTTGATATCCACTCTCACCGCTCACCAAGACATGAGTGGTGGTGATCCCCCATGATAGAAAGCTATACACATCATTGGTTGTTGACTTGTTAGCACCCATAAATTTTGAGAAGTGTATATTTTCCCCAATTAAATGGGAATGTCGATCCAATGATGTATTTGGACTACTTTATCTCAATGTTCTGACCTTTGTTTGGAACCCTAAAGCAGTATGAGGCTGCCAATTTCTAGAATTTTTTTAGACATTAGAATGACCTATATACGTCTGGTTCCCCCAGTTTCCCATCAGGTCCATTACTATCTGGGAAGAACCCTACATGCAATTTTTCTACCAGTTCAACTGTGGAACATGAAAAAAATAATTATCGACATGTTCAAGTGCATACAACTTCCTTATGAGTGTTTCATATATTTCATTGACTAGTAGAGGGGACTCACATATTCACCAAATATGTTTCTATATTAGGATCATCTGATGATGATGAGTGTGGGTAGTTGTTAAGGATTAATTGGTACCTACCCTCACCAATCAAAACTCCCTAGGTTTGTTCTGAGTTCTTTTAAAATAGGCCCATCATTTTGGGGATTCCATGAAATAGGACAAGAAGGAATGCACATTACCTCTTCTACGTACTATGAGAAGAAACTCCAAATATATGACATTCTCCATAGTATAGGTGGTGACTCCAGATCAACTATTGATGCTGGACCCTACACATGAAGAACTACACATAGTGAAGCTTCTTAATTAGGCACCACCTTTCCCAATAATGAATTTCAGACACCGCCTCATAGATCACACCCACCTAAAATGTAGAATATGGATCCAAAAACATGTTAGGATCCAACACCTCATCATGCCTGGGATCATAGAGTACATTCGCCATATATAATTTACCTTACCTACTCATTTAAATATTTCACGGTTCTCATTTATTTACTCAGTTATCTATGGTAGGGGATTCTGACGATTTCATAGTGAAAGAATCACCCTAAGGCTAATAATTAAAATCTCCATGACTGTTACCCTAATGATAGGATCCTTTGACATACTATTGAACAATGTTATGTGTTCATGGAATGGATTCTGGACCAAGTGTATAATGTTCTAGTCATGTTGCTAAATTTCCTAACACATTGGGCCCATATCACTTCTGATCATGGTAGTGAAAAATAATGTGAATGGAAGTAGTTATCCAACCAAAGGACTATGAAGTGTGATGAATAGATGGAATGTAGGGAAACCAGTCTGTCCTATATTGTCATATATGCCCTTTTACGCAAGTTGTAACCTCCTAATAATTTTCCACCTTCCTCAACTATAACTTTTATGTCAACATTGTAGCCTTCTATGTTATAGAAGACTAGGAGATAATAGATCAAGGGAAATAAGATTCCCTTACCGGTGCTGTCTCATCCAGTACTCATAGTGATTTCATGCCTCTAGAGTTTGGAATTGCATCCAGTGTCCACAAAACATTGTCAGACCCCTATAATAATGAGTATTATGTCTATGTGAACACCTTTTAGATGGTAGACCAATTCATGGTATCCGAAAGATATGAGTATCAGAATCCTCACTAGTGCCACTGATAATCAATGGTAAAGAGAAAGTTTATAGTATGATAACTACAGGAATACTAAGGCTATTTCTTCAATCCATGTTTTAGAAGCTATAGATACCATGAAGTAAGTGTTTCATAGAGAAAAATAAGAGCAGAACTCAAAAAACACTCTAGAATACATACCACCACAACTAACCATGATAACTATATATGAAGAATAGCTGAGTCAAACTAAAGCTTGGAGATAGCCGGTAGATAGTACGCTAAAAGTGGATTATGAAAATTTATTTGATGAGCATGAATAAATTTCCAGCACCATCCAATACCTAGTGGTCTAGAAGACAAAACCCATTGTGCTTCCATTTAATGAATGACACACAATGAGAGAAATTGGTATTAAACACAGATGTATGATGTGATTAATCATATATACATCATATTATAATGTCTCCTCATCATGGAATCCCCTATAATGTTATAATAAATTCATGATCCTCTCAAAATGACCATGAATATCACTCAATAGTTTGAATTAGTTGTAATGGAAGATAAGCCTAATGTGTTGGAGAGGTCGAGAAATAAGAATTATAAGTCATCATTTCCTTTTTTAGAGAGGATGGAGGCACTCTCTGGTAGTTTAACACACACCAAATGTACATCACAGGCCATATTAATGGAATGGGAATCTACCACTACATGGTGTACACTGGTTTCATGATCAATCTCCTCCCATCCCAGACACTCCCAATGTTGGGACATACTAATTCATATTTGAGTCTCTCTAACCATAGGATTCAGGGTTATGATAGGAATGAGAAGTTACAGTTTAAAATAATTTGGATGAATATCCAAGAAAAATTATTGGTATAAAGTACTGAATTCATGGTTTGGTCATAGGATTCTGCCTACAACACGTTTATGGGTAATATCTATTATCATCTACAAAGAAAAATCCACTCTTATATCACTAATTCCTCATATTCTCCCTATATGGTTGAGTGGGGGTACTCTACGGTGATGAATCACCGTTGGACTCCTAGAAATCACATTACCTTGTATCTGGTAATTACCATAGAGAGGTGAAGAATGTTTGGCCATTGACGTAGAGTGGAAAACTATTTCTTCCCTTGGTAAGATTAAGAATATTCTTTCATTATCCTAATTCACTAGTTGGAAGCCACAATTCCATATTTTAGAACTATCTATGTCATTTCCAAGAGGAAAGGGCTGAAAATAATAAATTTCAGCAGATTACCTCACAATATTTCATTATATAGGCCCATGAGATACTAGAATCCCCAACCCCTATGATGTATCAAGAGGTTCACCGAATGAACACCATTTTACAATACAATCAAATTTTTCTCCAAGACATAAAAAATTTCTAGAAAATGACAAACCACCACTGTACTGCTATCAATCATGGGCCCCACAGTTGAAATCCTTATGGGATTGGATTGGCAGTCACTGTCACCATAGTCTTAGCATATCTAGATTATGCTTAAAAGGATTTTGGATCCACACAAGTAGGCACAAGTGTTCCCCCAAAATTAGTCATCTCGGATGATCCTCCTACCACTGATTCTCCTAAATCAGATGATGAATATGAATATGGAAGATTCTCCTATCATTTTCAAATATGCGGTCTCCATCATTTTAAAATATATTATTCTGGTGATCCTTACCACTAAGACATATCCAGGGACAACACTGATTAGTGCAACCATTCCTCTAGAGAAAATATAAAAATATGTATATTTCTAAAAGAAACATCATGATGTATTCTCTTGAAGCTCTAAAGATATATCAGGACTATATCCTCAAGCCTCCATTCACGATCTGGGCCTTCTATCAATACATTGTGGGTAGAGAAATCCTCCCATGAAAAATAACCCTTCCGACGGTTCCATGGTCGAGGCCAAATTTGATATTCCTATCATGGAAAAAATCATCAATGAGTTTTAAAACCCTAATTGGATAGACCACATCATTCCATTCATAAATAATAATTGGTATATCAATGTTTTTATAGAAATATGGGATAATAACCATCATTTAGTGAAGGAACATTACCCCATTCTGGTGATTGAGCTATTGATCATTGTCACATCTAGTTTCAAGTCTCTCTCCTTCATTGATGGATATTATGGATACAATTAAAACTGGATGGTCCCTAAGGATGTGGAGTACAATACCTTTGAGACTCCTCATGGTACATTCTTTATTAGGAAATACCATTCAGTCTAATGAATGTAGAATCCACCTATTAGTGGTCCATGCATCACATCTTCAAACTGATCATCATGGAATTGGTGGAATGAAACATGTACGACTTCGTGGTCAAATCCAGCCAGTGTCATGACCATCTCTCAGATCAAGAAATTTTTTTAGATTTTTTTTCAGGCCTTTTAGGATTATACCCTCAAATATGCATTTAGGGAAACCACTGGGATGTTTATTGGCTTCATCATCTAATACTGATCCATTAAGATCAATCTATATATGATCAAATCCATCAGCTAGAGGGCTCCCCTGAACAACCTCTAGGAAATTAAAGGCTTTAAAGGACACTTATCCTAAATAATCCAATTCATTGAAATATCAATAGAATGTGTATTCCCATTTCTAGGATCATGATGAAAGGAACAGTCTACCAGTGGGATGCTGAGTGTTAGTCTAGCTTTAAGGTGATCAAGCAGTATCTTCTACAAAAACCAGATCAGATGCCACCCATCTCCTAGAATCACATGGTCCTTTATGTGAACGACCTAGAAAGATACCTCCTTTACCATATCCTCCAAATAAAAAATGAATGTATAGAGATTGGTTTATATTGCATCAATAACACTCCCCTCGATACGTATTCTAAGTACTCTCATATTGATAAGAGTATCATTACATTGGTTTTCATAGTTCCAAATTTATGATATTATCTAAAGAATTTTGAGGTAAATCTACTTTTCTATGTAGACCCACTAAATTATTTACTAAATCACCTCCATGTTGAAGGGAATACTAGCACAATGGTAAGATATTTTCCGTAGTTTGACCTCAGGTTAGTCCCATAGAAAGCTTTCAATGTTTTGGAATTAAAAAACTATATGGCCTCCCATCCAGATCCTACAAAATGTCACCTGGATATTGATTTCGTAGTTTATTCCATCCTTTCTATAAATCAAGATTAATGGATATGGAAGATGAATTTCGATTCTCAATACAAGATCCTTACAAGTTGAAGGCTCAATAAATTCAAGATCAATTGAGTAGGCATGAGGATCTTCTTCATCACTCCAACATTAGTTGTTCCAGCCTACTCATTCTTGTTATTAGAAGAATGAACAATCAACAAGTCATAGTATCATGTTATCATTATTGGTCTCAATATTTCCCTCAAGAATAATGTCCCCTACATTCATATTATTGGATACTCTGAGTTAGTCCCAAAATAGATAAATGGTTACTATAGGGGTAAAAATTCAGAGCTCTCTCCCTTGATGGAATGTATTCGCCAGATTATGGCCCAGTTCCATTCTCATCTAAGAGTGAATCATGTTTTCAAGTCACCAAATGGTTGAGGATATAGCTTATCCTGTCTAGCCACATCTTTTGTATAGCATGATAATGAAGATTTGTTCATTCACATAGCTCATCAGAGAGAAGTTTCCCATGTCATTTCAGATGAAGATGATAGTTAGCAGATGGACTATCTTATCACTAATGCTCCAGCATCAGGACCCTCAAACCCCCCTATTAGAACAAACATCCAATTGGATAACCCCTTTTTTCAGGTATATCTATCACAACTATATACTTCCAAACTGGGATGATCATGAAATAATATGCTAGTGTGTAGTGCCATTCACCCTATAGAGTGATCCTAACTTCGACTAGGTTCTCTATATATTTCGGTTTGATGGAATGATCCTCTATTTCAGACAAAGATATGAAATTAACTCGGTTATGTAGGATGTTAATTCATGATTATTTGGTGCTCATCGGGCACAATTGAATCTATCTCACATGATTCTATGGTTGGGCTACTTCTGTCCCACAATGGTTTATATCTGTATTGAATTTTCCTAGATGTGTGTTTCATGTCAGATTTTTGAAAAAAAAATTCATCGACTTTTATACCCCTTCATACTATAATGTATTATTCTCCCTTTGTATCATAGAGACTTGATGTCATGGGACCATATTAATTAACGACATATTCCTAGTGTATATGTATTATGAAAATGATGCATTTCTTCTCTATGTGGGTAGTAGTGATTCCCCTCATGGGAGGAAAGGCCTGATTTATGATCCAATTCATGAATACCCCCATTATCCATATATTAGGATGTACTCATGCCATTCTCACCAAAAAAGTCACCAAATTATGTGATGGTATGATGAAGATATTGTATGCCAAGTATATTATCTTGTCCATAAATACTTCACACAGTCATGCTCATGAAAATATATATATAGAGGAATTAAAAAATATTGTCTCTAAAATTTTGCAGATCAAGGAGGTTTATACAAAGAAGCATTTAAAGGAAAACCTAACCAACATCCTCTGGGACTATCGTACTACAATGTGAAACTCCACCAAGGTGAATCTATAATACTTTGTGCATGGAATTTAGGCTGTACTACCAATTGAAATTTAGTTTCTATTTGTTAGAACAATAATAAATGATCATAATACACGATACAGAAAGGAAGATGTCTATCTAGAGATTTTGAAACCATTGAAGTGAATAGGCTTCAGGACCTCTATAGTGTACCGAGGAAGAAAAAAAAAGATTTCAAGGGTGTTCATAAAGAAGATTAATATTTTCTCCTTCCTATAGGGTGACACAATTTGGGACTTTAGGACATTGATGATAATAGATAAGAAACCGCCAAAGATTAATCACTTGTTGGAAGGATCATATAACCATCATAAGGTATATTGAAGTGGTGGACATCTTATGATCTCTATTGATGGATATAACATTACTCCCCATTCCAGTGCCTTGAATTTCATGAGATACGTCATGTGAGGTGTTAACAGTGTACCAACTACACAATGATAATCTTCCTAGCACAAATGTCTTAGTGTTATGACATAATGCTATGTAACAGCTGTTTTCCTTACCATATGATGTTAAATTATTTGTCCACTTCTATGGAACACGATGTTATAATGGTAGCATAGTCCAAACATTTTTAAATTATACATAGTTCCTCATTGGTTCATGTATTAATACTTGAAACTATTATCCACCCTATAGACCAAGAAACACGACCTTAGACTATTTATAAAATTGGTATAGGATTTGGGACCTTAAACAAAGAATTATATTACATGAATCATAACATGAAACTATGTGAGAACATTCATTAAAATGTGTGGTTTTGCACCAGGCTTCCTAGTCCCTCGTTCAGACTAGTTTTGTCACTCATTTGCACCACATATGCCAGTTTGGGATTTCTCATTCCCTATAATAGAACTCCATGACCTCAAAATGAGAGTGGAAGTTTCATCATCATGACATTGTACATTGTGAAAATATATCCAGGAATGTGTTGTACAGCGAGATCCTCTTTGGGCATCATTCACATCAGGTTAGTCCTGTAATACCCCACAAATAACTTTGGTTGAGAGTATCCCCTCACTGTATGTTGGATTTTCACTGGGTTGTATCATGTGTCATTGCACCTACATTGACCTCAATCACATAACCACACTACACAAACCCATTTGATACATTTCTCCATTTTGGTCCAAACATTGGGACCTTATACTAGGAGTCAACATCCTTGATGTGCAATGTCAAACAATGATTTTACATTATAAAAAATTAACATTCCCCTTAGTAATATATTATTCCTTCCACATGCTCTTATCATGAGTTACATGATGATAATCATCAAATGCTTCAGTTCCATCATCGAGAGAGTATTTTCCCCAACACTGTGGATCTCTTATTATGTAGTGTTCTATAACATTTTATAGCTTGATTCCTATCCTTATGGTAAACGTAGCGATGTAGAGAAATTGACTGTTTAACACCAACTACGAATTCATCAAACCTCAGTCCCTTGGCCTTATTTATGGTCAAGGAATTGTGAATCTGATCATTATTTAGTCGATATTGAGGTTTGTATATGGTGGTAGGACTCTTAGGCACTCATTCATGTCAGGTTTATCACCCCTTTACAATACATACACTTTTTTAAAGAGCCTCAACGTCCATACTCTATGAAAATAAACAAAGAATCACAGTCCATACATCATGACTTTAAACTGTGTGCCACAGTACATGCCACATGGCCTTAAAAAATGTCCAATGAACCAGTCACATGACATTAAACTACGAGATGTGTCCAATTTATTTGATGTTAAACTAAACCATGAATCTTTCTGAATTTATGACATCGAATTGTGTGTCTATCTTCATCATTATATGATGTTAAACTACAATCCATCCTATGACACCGCCAAAGAGGTTGTCTCCTCAGTTGATGGTTATTTACTACATCCATATCATTTTAATTGTCGCTCATCATTCGACATAATGACCACCTTGAAGATTATTTTGACCATTTATCAGACCAATATTCATACTCAAATGTACATTATCCACAGTGGAATAATTCTATGAGTGTTAAAATCCATTCAAGAATTCTAATACTCCATTTCCTAACATTGTGTTCCCTTTATTTGGATCCTCATCCTACTCCACATATAAAGGGACCCCGTAATAGAATTGTGTTTATCCAAGGCACTCTTACCATCCAGGGTCAACAGCCAAGAATATTTTGGGTGAAAATTAGGGTTAGGTTATTTTTTTATCATATTTATCAGTCAAACATCATTTTCTTATACATATTCCCAACGAATGGTACAAATACTATTTTTCAAACTTGGTTAGAAGTTTCCAGCACAATAGTTTGAGATCAATCCACTGTGCATAAGCCCACATTATAAGGAATTCATGATCAAATACATGAAGACTGTTGTATTTAATCCCACCAGTCCCTATACTTACTATCCAATGGTGGAGAGATCCCACCCATCATAAATGTTGAGCTATTAGGTTTTTACTAAGATGGTTCGGAACATTCCCCCATGAATTTAGATGGATGTCCCAATTTTTATCGTCATCCACTATTACAAGATCCTCAAAAATATACATGTGGAATAGGCTTGTGTGGAGGAATAGTTGTCGATATCTTTTTTTCGAGATCATCCAGATTTAGGTATTCAAATTTAAAGGGATATAAAACTATTCCATCTGTAGGAATAAGTAGCAAGATGACTTTTTTAGGCAATAATTACTCATAATCCTCTCCACCTATTTAATATGTTTCTACTGAACCATGAGTCATCCCATATGTATAAATCATCAAGAAAACCCTCATGGATATCTATAATAGTAGTGAAATATCAGTCTTATCTCCCACATCCACCTCCAGTGACAATTTATGTATAGGTACATCTAATGCATCCCCTAGTTACATTGGCCTATGGTGCAGTCACTGCCTCTTCCACCATAAATTCAGCCTCAGAAGCCACTTCTTGTGGAACCTCATTGATCAACTTATTCACCATGTATTCTTCAAGAGACTATATTGAGGGACTTCCCAGGAACAAAGGGAACTATCTCAGTAGTCCCATCTAGTGGTATTTCTATTTTTGGTTCATGGGCCACTGTCTCCCTATCAACATAAATTGGTAAAGTGACCTCAAACATCAGCACTTCATCCATTGACACAACTTCCTTGGCAGAAGGTACCACTGATTGATTACCCAGTTCCACAATATCAGGAAGGGTCCTCACACTCACTACTTTGTGGGTTGAGTTCCCCTCTCCCACAATAGTATTCATATTATGGACCTCCCAATCTATAGTGCTCATTGATTCCTACCAAATTAAAAGATGGTCCGGAAACATTCTTGATGATTCCATGGCGATTAAAGGCCTGAAAAAGGTTAGTGATTTTACGTAGTTATTCGAAGTATGATTGTACCCTTCTAGTATATTATTGGTTTCACTACCCCCGTAGATTATTGTTCTTCACCTTCATCTATAATAGGATCTTCATCACTTGAAAGGGAATCTAAAGGGGTTGGAATGCCCAAAATCATCCTCACCCGATTGTGCAAAGGATGAATTGTAAAACATGATTCAAATAAATCCACGTTATATAGAATTTATTTTACCTTTTTTGTGGGTTTTATAGAAGACATTATTTTCATATCTCAATATAATGATATATATCCCATAGGTAGTGAGATCCTTCGACAACCCCCGAGGAGTGGTGATAATATTTTGAAGTTCCTACGCATCCTAGGAATTATGATACATGAAATATCTAGGAACTTTTAGGTGATGCACTCATTTCCATAGAACATGAACATGCACCATCAAGATCACCCCAGAAGGCCCACCTTCTTCATGCTACCTCTTACCCAGGAGTGTTGAGCCTTGTGTTATTTCCCTCCCTACGTCTATTACCTATTAGAGGCCATGGACTATTGGACCAACTACTATTTTCTTACACACTATACTAGCTCTAAATCCATGGTTTTATATACCCACCAGATATCCCCAGCCCCGTGGTGGGGGGACAACCCCTTCATTGGATCAGGTGGCATGCTGCCTCATCAAGATGTTAGGTTAGGTGGTCACCCATCTTTTTGGGTAATCAATATTATGCTCATAAAATTCATTAGTTTTAGGTACCTAATTCTGCATATTTTCATCTCCATCTATGAAAATATGCTACAACTTCCTCCTAAATAAAGGATGGAACTCAAGACACAACTATGAATACACCTTTTGAGTCAGACATTATAGAAAACTGAAAGGTTTTGAAAATTATTTTTGATTGTACATCTCTCAAACCTATTCACATTTAATTATTTATACATGTAACCCATCTATAATTTCCAACAAGTATGATCATTTACCATTAGTACCTCTGCATTCATCATTAACCACCTCCATTGGTAGGGATAATGGGTCAATCATGAATTGTTTCACCAACCCGACATTATCCAGCACTTCCCCCAGACCCAAAATTGAATGTTTGACTCCTCGCGATGTTCATTATTGTACAAAATAAGATTTTTGGGTGAGGTAAAATGGGTTTTGGTACTCATAAACACCCATTTTGGTCTCCACCAAAATATATAGAAAGTGAAAATTCCCATTCACATGAAGCTACATATTCCCTTCACTGATGTGCCAGCGTACATTGGATCACAAATCCAGTACTGAGAAAGAAAGGTTGAAATGAATTCCAATTTTCAACATAGAAACTATTATGAAGTTTCATCTCTAAATAACCATGTTTTCATACCTCAATGGGAGAATCAAACCCCATATGATTAACATGAGGAACACTTCCAGCCTTACTATGGATTGAACTTCAGTATTGACACATTATCACAACTACTCCAACTAGACAACTTCTATAATCTTCACATATATTCCATATTTACCATGTTGGTATCATCTGGGACATGTGTGTGGACTCTCTGACAATTTCCTTTCTGTATCTTCCACCTAAACAAGCCCCTCTATTGGTTAATTCAATATATATCAAACCACTTCATATAGGGAACATATCACATCCCATGATTCACTTCACTAGTACCAATGCCCCATTCTAGAGACACCTTATCAAATGTGATAAACTTCTATTGGTCCCCCATAAATTGTCTACTTGGGGGAATTAATCATACATAAACCCAAAAACATGGATCATATAGATTTTTGGAGTGTCAAGGAAGCTGAAATAAACCTCCCTGTGAAGTATATGGAATATAGTGGTCCTTGGTGACCATCATCTCAATAGATCGTGCTTGACCACCTATGGGCGATAAACATGGTGATTTTAATCCCATGTTGCTTCACAAATTCTTACCTATATAAGTATACCTTGAATTATTCCAATGAATACCATTCCCAATAGGCCCAAGCCCACACATCTTTGATTTTTTATCCATGGTTCAAATACAAGCATTCATTCTATCACTTCTATGGATCCCCCAATCCCACCTCCAGAATCATCTCATACTTAAACATGGATTCCTCATCAACCTGTATCTCCCCATCAACATTTTTTATATGTATTTGGAAGATGTCTATTGTGATGGGTTAATAGTCATTCCAGAAGAGGCCGACAATTGAAATGTACCCCTGATAGTACCCAAGTATGCCTCAGAATTAATAAGTTGGTTCATCCCTGCTCGCCACCGGGATGAAGAAATCATCCCTCAAGATGAACCCATAATGAGACAACCTCTTGAAGAATGGATATTACTTTTGATCCTATAATAGCAGTTCATGTATTGAATCGTGATTTTAGGAACATCATATGAACTTCCTAGTGATGAGGTTATACCCAATATCTTCCCTCTAGAAATCATATGTATTGACATCCTAAGAATCCATTGGATGCAAGACATAAGTGGTTTATAATTCTGGTTCAATTAGGTCCTTCTCAAATCCTAATAAAATAGAATGTTAATGGATATATGGGTCATAGTACATGATTCACAGAGGTGTGTTTTATGGTTTCAAGGTCACTAACGAGTGTTCACAGAGATGTGGTATAGATGTAAAGTTCACAAAAAGAGAATTCAAGAAGCATGTTTGTGAAGATAAATAGCATCATGAAAATGCATTGAAATCGTTCTTTAACATGATGGTTCAGTGCTTGGATCCCAATTACACTATTTATAGTTGTAAGACCAATACACCCTTCAATATGGCCTCCACACCAAATATCTTCATGTGTGATCCTCACAAGTAAAAATTCTGTGCAATCTTCACAAGCGGGATTTGATTACCAATTTTTCATCTATTCTACCACATAATTAGACAATCCTTATTTCCCCGTTTTATACCATTCTATGAGGAAAATTTTTTATAACTAAAATAAATTACACATGAATATTCTATGAATACATGGAAAACAGAAAAAAATAACCAATATGACCCTGAAACACTCTTAATAGTCTTCTTCACAAAACTATACCTCATTAAAAACAACCACATATCAAGGACATTCCATCAGATAAATACCCATTGGGAATATGTGAAGCCTTGATGGAGTTCTTACATGGTTATGATGGTTCTTTGTGACCACACAAAGGATTTATGGTGTTCCTCAATGAGTCTGACACTACTATGTGACCGCACAAAGGATTGGCATGGTCCCTTGAGAGTCTGATAGAGCCATTCCCATTCATAATGTCTTTAAATTATATCCTGAATTGACTCCTTTCTTTGAGACACCCCATACCAATAAATACCCCCACCAACTGATTCCATGCTTTAGAAGTTGGATACCTAAAAATTATATCTTTTGAAATGCTACCATTTCGCGAACCTCCTGAGCATTATAAATGAGACCAAAATGAATCATTCAAGGTACATGGGATTCATGAAACTATCATTAATTTGTTATATAATCCTTATTGGTAATGAGTGAGTCCCCCACATCTTAGCTAGATGATGTAAAGTATCATGTTCCAAACATCCTCAACACATGATGTTGAAACATGTTTTTACTCCTTGCAATAAGAAAAGGATGCTTTGTGTGTGAGCATCAGGTGATGATCTCCACATCGACTACCCACAATGGGAATGAGATCCTCGTCATATTGAATGACATCATCCTCGCATTGAATGACCCAAACATTGGTAATCTTTAATGTGTAACCCCTCTATCAACTCATATTGGAAATTCTTTTTTGAAATGAGTTTTAGGTATACTTCTTCCTCTTATTTCTCAAACTGATCATGTCTCACTTGGTATTAGATGTTAGTGGTGATAATTAAATCCTCCAAAACCAACCCATTAACATCTTATTATGAATGATCCCTTGTATCCTACATCATATGGTACAATCCTAAATGTAATCAACAACATCCATACTCACCATATGGATCTCTATTATCATAATCCAAAACCACATGCTTCTATTGGCCTCCTCCTTACTTATATTCCCCATAACATTCCAAACTACTTGGAAATTGATTCCCAACTATCATGGAAACATTTGATTTCTTCGTGAGGTCCAAAACCTACATGCCAATTCATCATGATTTTCTCTAGGCCACATCTTGTGTAAGATCATTCCACTCACATGTGAGACCAAATCTCCTCCATGTCCATTGGGAAGCTAAATGCGTAAGACCAAAACCAACTACAACCAAGATAAATCCTCTTGTGAAGGAAATATTACATGAATAATACACATATCAACCCTTTTCTATGCTCCCTTCACCACGTGAGTTTCCTAACTATATGAACATAAACTGTATGGACTAGTACTATCACATGACCATAAACAATGGTATCAACTGTACGAGTTTTGATCCTTACATTCTAAATAGGGTAAAAATTATGAATCCATGTGGGTCAATCCTAACAATTGGTAAACATAGGTTCTTACTCCAAGGGTTTAATCTCTCTAATCCTCCTACAATGGTGTTATTATAAACCCTCATGATGAAACATCTTCCCTTTATAAGAATGACCACTTTAATATTCCACCATCGGTCATTCAGATCAATCCATCGGTAAATATTTCATCTAATCCCTCATGGGGATGTGCCTATCTGATCGACCTCTAGGGGTGTTATGATCAACCATTATAGTGTGACATCTTCCCTTTATAGGAGTCACCTCCCAAATCCACCTCCACTGGGTGTTCTGATCCATCTATGTGTAAACTATTCAAGTACTCTCCTATAGATGGACCTATCTAATCCACCTCCAGGGGTGATCTGATCTACTTTAATGCAATGAAATATAACCTATATAGGAAACACCTTCTATATCCGCCTCCATGGGGCGTTCTGATGCATCCATTAGTAAAAATCCAAGTGTGATATCATACCTCATAAGGACACACCTCCTTGATCCACCACCATGTGGTGATATGATCAATCAACTTTATCCCCAAAAAAATGTTAAACTCATTCCTTGATCATTCTCTATAGGACATTCTGATTTTCCTCTATAAGTCATTTAATGTGTGACCCCAAATACATATATCACTTAAAACATTGGTTACCTGAGGTGATTATCCTAAAAGATATACTCCCTCAATATTATGTCTCTAATGATAGATATGAGATTACTTGGGGTTTGTGAATAAGATTCCTCCATGAGATTCTCTCCTAAGAGGATGACATGTGAAAAATTCTTCCAACATACAGACAAGACAACAATGCCCAACATGAAAAATCTATTGACAAAAGGTTGCTGCCTTATCAAAAACCACTAGATATTCTAGAGAGTAACCGTGTAATAAACTATCATTCACCAAAATATGGCACTAGTAATGAGTTCCACCAACATGACTTCATTCTAGGAGGGAGAACAGGACTAGGAAATAAGTTCAAAGGACGAATCCATTGAAGGAGGAATTGAAATACCATCATCCCATTTAAATCATGGATCATACATAAATATTGAATGTGATGAATGTCACCCACATTTTGAAAGAGGGAATATAGGGTAACAAGAATGCTAGTGCACAATCACGCATAGGAGGTGGCCATAGAAAATCCATTGGAAATAGGAACACAAGAGTATATCCCAATCCCGAAGAAGGTACACGGGAAATTACCTCATGTGTAACAAGATATGAGTGTCTTGGTAGGTATACATAACAAAGTATTTTCAATGCTAATGTGTATTCCAAAATTCTATGTCTCATTACAAAGTTATTCTGTCATGGATTATTCTCTTTATTTTATTATGATTGAAGTATTATGAACTTCTAATATTTATTCCATGATTTTTATATATGATCACTTATATGGAGGACATGATATGGTAATTTTTTTATCATACTCTCATATATTTGTATTCATGCTATTCTTATATATCTTGCTTGTTTACCTTTACTGATAATCTATCATCAGCATTTCATATGTCTCCATTCCCCATGTTATAAAGGAATAAATAATGTAGATGTACTAAATGGAACGATATTTTTGGAAAATATTTTATATTGTTCACCATGTTAGAATATCGTGTTCCAATATTCCAAACATAGTAAACTATCATGGACAATGGAAATGTTCTTTTTTAATTTGAACATGATGTAATATGCATCAATGTTTGGCTTCAGTATTTATTCGCAACCTAGAAGAATTCTCACCAAAAACCAACCTTATCTTTAGATCATGGGTTTATTCTCCACCCATTCAAATTGGTGCCACAACCACATGGGATCCATCTCTTGGATACCATCAAAAAAACCACCACACGCAGGTTCATTCAAAATATCATACTTATCATGGGTACCCATGCACAACATCCTTACGTCTTCCCATGTTCAACTCCTAAAGAAACCAGCCTCCAAATTTCTATTTCACAAGAACATATCAAATTCATCCTAAGAAACAAAAAACCCACCCACCCTCAATAACACTAAACCACCATCACAAAATAAACAAAGATATGGAAACCTAAATCTACAATGCACACACAAAACAATAATTCTATAAGGACCCACATAGAGTCTTCTAACCCACAAACTAGATCAGGGAAACACAAAAATATTTCACTCAATCATTATTAATTAATTAGGGAATCATTAACCTAATTAATTTTATTATAAACTAAATATTTAAATAATATTAATTCACTAAACTAGGTCCATCTTATGAATTGATGAAAAAACTAAACCATCACAAATGAAGGAGGAAATATATTCATGGAACCCAGAATTAAATTCCCTGAATAAAATAATTTAATCCTTACCACTTCATTTTGAGACATGTTCAATATATCAACATTGTGAATTACTACAAAATGAAGAACATAATCTAAATAAAATTTATCCCCTTTGAAAAATGATCCATCAATTCTCACCAACATTGGTGGAGGGAATAATTTAAATAACATAAGACATGAAATCAACAAGTTTGTATTAAACATAGCAAAACAAACCTCCAGCTGTAACCTAGGGACAAATCAATAACAAAATAAATAATTAAAACATTATATGTTTCCTTTTTATTGAACATCATAAACATTCAAAAACGAATTTTACAACTATACCGATTATTTAATTATGAAATGAAAATAATTTCCAAAATTTATTAAAATTAAGAATTGTTTTTTAAATTCAACTAGATTATTTTAAATAATTTTCATTAAATCTCAGTATTTTTCTAAATTCATTTTTATCAAATCCCAAAATTAAATCAACCACTTAATAAAAAACAAATATGAAATAAGAACCCACTTTAAAATGACCAGTAACAATTATTTTTATATAAAAAATATATATGAAAACTATAAAATCCCATTTCCACAATATAAAAATTCATGATGTTAAATCACAAAAAATACATAAGACAATACACAGTATTTAATTAATTTCAATAACATTAAACAATACTAAATATATCATTTATTCCTCTCTAACAAGTGTGAATTTATTTCAAATGAAATATAACAATTAACATGGGTAATATATAAATATTAAATTTTCTAAAAAATTAATTACATGTTTTATAGAGTTTCCATAACCATCCACAAAAACTCTATTTGGTTAACCATTTAATGGAGGAAATCCATGTAGTAATGAATCATCTTCCACTATCACCCAATGCTCAAGAAAACCCCAAAATCACATGGTTGTTATTTGAAATTTTATCATAATTATCCTACCAAAAACATTAATATATCAAAATCAAAATCAAAATCCCTGAATCAATTCTACACTACTGATATAAATTCAAGGAACAAAATGGAAGAGAGGTCATGATACCAAACCATGCTTGTAACATTCAAGATCTTAAAAACTAACTCGACACAAACTATACAATATAAATAACAAAGGCATATTTAAAAAATGTACTTCTAAAGTACCAAGGCTCTCATATACATTACCATTGACCATCATTATTATTCCATCCATCAGATTCCATAGCTGACCCATGACATACTCAAGGGTCATTATTGAACTTTGAATGATGAAAAAAAGAATAAAATGTGTATGATGTAATTTATGGGTATGATTTGTCACATAAATAAATGATGACAAACAACATATTTTATCTTCAAAATCTATAATGGATCATATTTAAGTCCATATTCCTTGTTTAAATGAAATTTAAAGAATAGCCTGGAAGATATAATAGATACCACTAATACCTCAAGTCACCCTATGAACTCCCTCTATAGAGGAAGCTCCCTATGATCACACCCAACTCCCTATAAATTTATCATCACCACTGATGTTGGTAATCATTTTTTCCAATTTTCAAAAGTCGGTTTATTGGTTCCTGGTACCACACTACATGATTCCAAAACAACCACATTCACCATTACACAAAAACAACAAAAACCAAAGGAAATGTCCATAAAACCACAAACCAGGTCACGAAAACATCAGAAATGCTGGCCAAACCTCAAAAAGGTTTACCTTGAACGTCCCCCAGTGCGACCATCAACACCGGCCCAAATCCTCCCATCGGAAAACATCGGCGGATTTCACCCATCCATCAAGAAAAAATGAAATGGACCTCCCGGAATAATCCATACACAATGGACGTCAAAGAAACCAAAATGAAGGTGACCAGACCCTGACTCCGTAAGCACCTTGACTCACAGACAACTGACAAGTTCCACCTTCCCCTTAAACCAAAAAACCTCCTTCACCATCATCATATAACCAAATTCCATCCAAAGCATGATATCCTCCTCAGATCATATAAAATCAGACAGAACACCGCAGAAAAATCACCGCAGAGATTGAATCACGAGCACCAAAAAGAATCCAAAACCATACCGAATAAAAATAGGAAACAAAAACACCTCACTGAAATGGACTCCACCAAATAAGAGTGGCAGCGCTGAAATCAGAATCACAATCATGTCACCACCTTCAAGACTGCACTTGAAGACCACCACAAACCACCCAACGCACCCAAGCCGACGCTGAAATGAGGTTGTAACCTTCAGACCATAGGAACTGGACCCGACCGCTGGACCTTCATCACTCCTCCAATATAAACCCTAGCGACAAGCCCGCGAAGCTGCATGACGCCTCCGTTGAAAGAGAGGATACACCCAATCATGACAAATGTAAGCACCGAGGAGAGGGTATGCCACCGATCTAAGAAGGAAAAGACGAAGGCGGCGACAGGTAGAACGAAACCCTAGGATGCAGAGACACTTACGAGATCATATCATCACCACTAAATCACCAAAACCTCCCATATAAATATTAATTTATATTAATTACTGTAATTGAATGTAGAAAACAATTAATGGGAATACTTGTATGGATATTCTGTAAAACGAAATTGTTTGTACATATTGAAAAATAAATTCTTAAGAATCAATGTCCAATGAGAAAAATAAAATATAATAACAATTAACCTCATGTAACCCTAGTTACTAACTATCATTAATGTTAGAAATTGATATAGTTTAATATGAACTTAATAGAGCCATTGAACTAAAATTTAAAATAGGTGTGAGCATAAAAACAAATAGTAGGACACCACCATACTTTCCACCATCCAATATTTTAATAAAAAATGTATATTATTCTATTTTTATAAATTAATATAAAAATAAATTTCCATTATTAATGATATGTAAAACCAATAACACCACAAAAATATTTTTTTGAACGTTTTAACTTTCTTATAAAATAAAAACAATCACATAAATAATTTTTTAAATATCACACACCCCATATAAAAATCACATATTTCTATTTCAAATATGACCTTATTACCGTTTCCAAAAACTCATTATAAAAATGGAAATATGTTACATGAAAGAAAATATCAACAAAAGAAAGATATAAATCATAAATAGAAAAAGAAATAAATAAAGGAAATATTGGGTTCCACAAATTTCTGAAAAATAGAGGAATATAAGAAGTTGAATGACCCCCCATATCAATATACTAACCAACTAATGAGTGTCATTGTCTCACATATATAGTTACTAATTCTTGGTAACCATGTATAAAATTCGATATCATACGGTGAAAATGTTTTTAACACATCACATTATCATAGAAATAAACATACACCACTAAAATGGATAATGGAATTGGAGGTCATCCCAATAATGTAAGATTACACTATCAACAACCTTCAGAGGACCAAAATAAAGAAATTGTGACGGAAAAAAATAGAATACTCAATAATCATCATAAATAAAAATCTATCCCTCACCTTTATCACCCTCTTAAGAAATATCCTTAATATCACATCAATCAAATCATATAAAATAAAAACAATAACACACTGATCAATTTTTCTTAATCATTGTCAAATAAGGAAAAAGTGAGTTTCACAGAAACCCAAATTTTATTAAAAACGTAAAACCTTTAAAGTGAAGGTTTGAAAACCACTACTGATATTGAGATAATTTATGATAATTCAAAATTATTTAACACTATCCTTCATAGGACTCATATTTCAAATTGACCTTGAAATCCATTTTGGGAATCAAATAACATGTTTATAGAGCCACATAATAGGATAAAATATTATTCTATTAATTAATGTGTAACACAAATAGGGTAAAAAAAATTCAAAGTTCTTATTTTTTTCAAACATTCCTTTAAATAATCTATAGATACCTGTAATATCATGTACCATATGAAATTTAAATTAACTACTATGGAAAAAGTAATTTAAAATTTGAAAAAAATTAATAGATTTAATAAAATTCAATGACTAATTATTGTAATATATAAATATTTTGTTTTCATAGTTTGATAAAAACAAAAATATTTTTTAAAAAAAAATTTAGAAGCATTGACATCTGTGGAAATAAAGAAAAAATTCAATTTCATGTTGGAAATTTAATTATATTGATTAATAATACCAGTAAAAATTTAAAAATTGAATTTATAAGAGATACAATACTTATTCTAAAATTAAAACTTTAGGCAAGGGGAAATTTATTAGGAATTAACAGATTATGGTCAAATACTTCAAATACTATTTAAATAAGACTGAATGAATTGATCTCACACCATAACAACAATGTTTTTGTAAAAATTTGGTCAAAAATCCATGGATTCGATTTATATTTTCAAAGATAAGTGAAACAATAGAGAAAGATTAGGTGGAGATGATAACAAAAATTAATCTAGAACTCTATTTTCTAAACTAGAATCATAGATGAATATAATGAATCTTCATGAATAGTAAAACCTAGGAGGCTTGGCTAGGGTGTACGATGCAAGTGGGTGGGGGAGATGGACTATTTTTAGGTGTTAAAAATATTTAAAATTTTAAAATTCTGTACATGAAAATAAATAATATATATCATACAGGGTTAACCAAAAAAGTTTTCCAAACCCTACCAAAATTGTGTCACCCACACTACCTATAAAAAAATATTACATAGTTACACCTAAGATCCTACATCGATTAGTTAATCAATATATTACCATGAGAAATATAAATTTCTTATTACTGACCAAATTAATATATGTATTTCATGATTTAAAAAACATTTATGGCTAACCTCTTGATACATAAAACATTTTAAATATTAAATTTCCAACTCCAAAAAATCTTAAAATTTAATATAACTCAAATTAATATAAATTAATGTAAAATAAATTTAAGTTTAAAATTACTATCAAGAGTGGATGTGATATGTATCATATATTTATTTGTGGGATTACCCAATACATATTGATGAATTAATTAAATATGGTTTGTCATTACAATTTTGATTATATCATCTCATTTTCTTTCTATTAATTTTAATATATATTAGGATAATATTTTAAAACATTATCATAAAGAGATATTTAGGTCACTTATTTTATATATTTATTATATCTTATCATCATACAACATTTTAATATATTTCTTGCAAGGGGATTCATAAATCATTAGATAATCAATTACATATCAATTTATATTTTCATTTTCAATATTATGGTGATTCAGATAAAACAATTCAAAGCTTGGAGGGTTTTATACGATCATACCCATTAGATTTTCATAGAGTTTTGGATCTAAACATTTCATTACTATAATTTTCTTACAATAAAAATTTTCATTCACGTATTATATCTCAAAATTTATTGCATTATATAGAGACGGATGTCAAACATCAGTATGTTTGGATAAATTATATGAGAGGAAATGTTTTTGAAAAAAATTCATAGAAGAGATATTTAAAAATCTATTCTTGATACAACGCCATCTGTGCTCATCCTAAAGCACACAGAGGATCCATGTAGATAACATATTGAAAGATCATTCATTTATGGTAGAGGACTATGTTTTTTATAAAATATCTCCATGGAAAGGTACAATGTATTTTATAAATAAGGGTAAATTAATAATAGAATCTATTGGTCCATAAGAAATTATAGAATGGTAGGTATCATTTTCATTCCATGTATCCATACCACTATGTTTATCTCTGGTATCTAATTTGTTTCATGTTACATTATTAGAGATGTATGTACCTAATGCATCCCATGTAATAAGCCCCAGAGTGGTATAGTTAATGGAATATCATTCCTAAAAATCCAATTAAGATTTTTGATCATGGAGAAAATATTTTTGGAAATAAATTAACTCACCAAGATAATGTTTTGGGAAAGATCACATGATTAAAGAAAAACATGGGAACCTGAAATATTTATGGGAGAACAATATCACCTCTAGTAATTCAATGAATAATATTATGAGTTTGAAATTTCTATAATTAGTATAATTTATAAGCAAAAGAATTTTTTCTAATGAATCAATTTTATAATTTATTCATATTATAATTTACTATAAGAACCTAGGAATTAAATATATATAATTAATAATAAATAATATGATTTCTTTTATTTAGAAAGTATGCAATTTTTATTCGAAATAAACTTTTTCCCATGTATGATATGGTTAAATTAGAAGTTATATTTCAAATTTTTTTAATGTTAATTTTATAAAAATACCCCATTTTAGATTCAACATATAAATATAAATTAGGGTGAAATTTTTGGAGTTTTTTAATGGTTGTTTTTATGTGAATAACAGAAAATATTGTGCCCTAAAATATCATAAATTTTCATTTGATTGAGTTTCCACAATGTACCAATCACATTTGGATTAAATTTAAAGTCTCATAACTGATAATATATTATTTATGAACCAATAAATGAATATATATTAAAAGTTATACACAAATTTGGTTAAAATTCAATTCTATTCATACAAATAAATATTTTAATGAAAATTTCTTCGGTTATGTGTAACATTAACATATTTTATTTTTTAACAATGATGGAAATTGAATCATAAAAAATTTATATTTAAGTTTTAAAATTTTCAATTGTTTCAATTTATGTTCTTCTTAAATAAATATTTTCCCAAGGTAGAATTTTACTTACAAAAGTGATCATTAAAATGAGGTAAAATAATTAAAAAGTAGCGAAAAGACCAAAAAATATTACCTTCAATGATTGGTTGAGAAGATTACATAACCAACATTCCCTATATTCTAAATTAGGCTATATTTAGGTATTTTTGTTTGATTATATAATTTATTATATATTAAAAATAGAATTATTTACATTGATATCACTCCTATCACATATAGTAGAAACTTTTCACCACCCCAATTCTCCACACAATTTATTCACCATACCTCTAACCATAATATAAAACATCTTCTCAAACACTTTTTTTATATTTCCTAGAAATTTTGGTATCACAAAAAAGAACAATCATTTCATTAAAGGTGAGTTTATTAAAGGACGATATCCAAGGAAGATGTAATAGTCTTAACCAAGTTTATTAAAGTATTTTCTTCTTACACATCCTAAACATTTTTTATACTAATACAAATATAATGATATAAATCAAATTAATATAATAATATTTTATTATTTTTAATTAAAATTAATTATTTACCTTCCTCCCATCCCTTGGAAAAGGAAACCGTCCCACATTTTATGTGCATCGTACCACCTCCATGAATGGTTTATTTATTTTTTCATCATTGCCTTATATGGATTGTTATAAATATGAATTTATGGAATTAATAGTATATTTATAAAATTATTAAGTTACTGGAATGATATATTTCCAACTATAAGAACTATTTGTTATTAAATATTAATTTTATGACTTACCTGTCTAAAATGAGCATACCAAGACATTTTCTAACTACTGGATTCATTCCATTCCATTTTATTTCCCATCTTCATAAACATATTATTACTAAAATTATCATTTTCATAACATGAATTTTCAATCATTGAGCTTATCTAAAAGTTATATTATTACTTTACAATTACGTATTCTTACTCATTCAGACATAATTTTTTTTTGATTTGGTTAGTATATAACAGACTTGAATGATGTGATAATATTTATCTCACACATTATTATAAAGGCATAA
Organism: Viscum album; assembly: GCA_963277665.1. Taxonomy (NCBI): domain Eukaryota; kingdom Viridiplantae; phylum Streptophyta; class Magnoliopsida; order Santalales; family Viscaceae; genus Viscum; species Viscum album. The sequence goes on along the minus strand of OY728123.1, from coordinate 1,036,163,676 downwards.
ATACTATAAATATCATACAAAAATGATTAATTTAATACATTTAAATGATATATAATAGTGAAATATTTATCATAAAAAATTAAGTAAGTGTGAAATGCATTGATTATTTTAATCCATTGAAAACATGAATATAAATAAATATTTTTTGAAAATTAACTATTTCATATCCTATTGAACTCATATGTTTCATGAATGATATGAACCATATAAATTGAAAAAAACATATAACCTATTGAACCATTGGAGAAATAAATGTCAATGTTATATGAATAGAAAATATATTTTTCATACTATGATCTAAATAACCCAAAACAAAAAACGTGAACTACATGTAGTTGGTGTTTGGCTTAGTGGTAAATACCCCATAATCTAACATGAATAATGGGGGTTCAAAACTCGTGGGGTGCAGGTACTGTAGCCACAATGGTTAATGTAATGAGGTGGTACTATGTGTGTCTATAAGAGGTTGGTACTGTGCAGTACTATTCACATAATGGGTCTTGTTAATAAAATTGGACCTACGGGCCATGTAATGGGATAAATTTTCACTAGTCCATTGGGCTATGTAATGGGTCTCCCTCTACCTGGTTAAAAAGAGGTCTTTTCTTTGAATCAATAATAAATGAGGCTTCATCCCCAACCATTTAAAAAATAAACATTAACTATAAATATTTTCTAAATAAATGAATCATGATAATAAATTAATTAAAATGTAATTAATTAAATGAATAAAAATTAGTAATGATATAAAAAAATATTATTATTAATATAATTTTATTATTCAATATGTTTGAAGATTTATAATGTGAATTGGGACTTAATATTAGTTAAATGTGTTTTAAAACTTATTTTAAATGTTTAAAAGATCATTCAAATAATACTCATCAATGTAAATGTTATTTCAATATTATTTTAATATACACTAAAACATTGTCTTTATGAATTTTTATATTTTCCTTGAATTTATTTAAAATTATCCTAAAAGGAATCCTATTAACATTTTTTATATCAGTAAATTTTAATTTTCATTACAAAAGTGTGAATGTATTTTTTTAATGTTTAGTTCATTTCCAAGTTTTTCCATTGAATTAACAGTTCATCAGTATGATGCTTTATTTTTTAGTTCTCTTGTATTTACAATGTAAATTCAGTTCCCTATGTTTTATGAATTTTTCATTTTCATGATTTGTTTAAGAAAATTTATTATCTCTTTTATGGACTTACTATATGTTTTTCTTCTTATGGGATAAAATGAATATTTTTACGTGTTATATAATAAATGTTGTAGACTATATGTTTTTTTACATTTATTGTTCTTGGATATTATATATGATGATGGGTGTGATTGATATATACCTAAAATTCATTGGGCAATGTTGACGATCTTTTTTGGATATAAGATACTATTATATATATTTTAGAATTATTGGGTTTGGTTTTTCCATCATGAAAATATATTTGAAATAATTATGCTGGTTATTCCATTTTAATGGTTTTCTTTATAGTGATATTAATATTATGCCCCATGTAACCTTCATAGATAGTGTTTTTCCATAATAATTTGTTATGAGATGTTTCTTGAAATTAAATATGAGATGTAGTTTATTTTTCATGTAATTTAGTGATTATTTAATTCTAATGAATACTATATAAATAAACATACTTTTCTATGTGTTTTCATGTTTTTCAATGGGGTAATGGGATTCATTTTTTTTATATATCAGTCTAGGATTTGTTTCCTCATCCTATTGTTGAGTCAATAAGGATTCTTTATGACTATACAATTCCTTCATTCTTGGGGGAGATTATTGAGTCAATAAGGTTTCCTTATCACTTTACCATTCTTTCTTGTATAGAAAATCATAAACACCTTATCTCAACGAAAACATATTTGTACACTTTGATTTTCTTCTATAAGGAAAATTTCCTTCCCCAAAAAAATTTATCCTTACTAAGTTTTTCATTGTTCATTATCTTGTATAAGTGTACAATTTGGTTTCTTGTCTAAAACCTCATAATCATATAATACTTAGATGAAGAGAATTTTGTTTTCAGACTCCAAATTCTGATGCTGAGTTCTTTGAATGCAGACTCCGAACTCTTCGGAGTTCTGAATCTACGATCATTGAATTCAGACTCTGAACTCTTCTGAGTTCTTACTCTGAGTTCTCTGAATTCCGAATTTGAACACTTATGATCTCTGAATTCGAATTCTCATGAACTCTGACTCCGAACATTGTATCCTTAGACTCAAAATTCTCGTGAACTTTGACTCCGAACATTTTAAGTATAGACTCCAAATTATCATGAACTCTGACTCCGAACTCTGTAAGTTTAGGTTCTGAATTCTGGTGAATCCAAATTCTAAATTTCCTTGAAATTCATACTCTATAATTCTATAGAGTTCATGTTCCGAATTCCTTAGAAAACAGAATCCGAATATCCTTGTATTATAGGCACCGATTGTGTTTTTGGTTAGACTCTGAATTTTATTTTATTACATTTCGAATATTTGATTTTGGTTACATAAAAATATTTTTTATTACAATTGTTTTTGTTATAAAATGATGTCATTCATTCAGTAACTAACTAACAGTTGTTTGAGTGACACATGTACATGTCCCTCTGAAATTCAAGGAAAAATTTGAATATTGGAAGAGGGAGCCGACCGTTTGTTCCGTTCCTATAAATAGGAGCTCAATTGAATGTGCTCACTAAAAGTGGATCAATCTAGAGATTACAAGCTGTTGAATTGATTTCTAGAGAGAGAGACTTTATTTCATTTTGCGTACTAAACACCTTGTTCAGATTTTCTTTGTGAGACTCCAATTCTTGCTGTGTACAATCGAGAGGCTTCCGGAGATTGGAAGGAAAAGGTATCGACTAACTTGAATTTAAGGGATTCCTTGTTATCTAAGACAGAGGTGTCGACTACCTTGAAGTTGTGGGATTGCAGGGAGAGAAAGACAGACTCTGGTCTTCATATTGAGGGCATACCCTAGTGCGGGTAAGAGATAATTTCATAAATTTATAAATCAATGGTCCTTTATCCTAGGTTGTTGGATACCCTTCTTTTTGGGTTAAAAGATTTGTTACTTGTTAATTTTTTTATACATGTTTTCCGCTGCATTTTATTTGTTGAGGAATGTATAAATATCTTATAATTCATTATAATTGTACTCTAATATTGTAAGATTCTATATGCTTTAGGGTAGAATCATTTTAATTGTAAACGTTCATTAAGTTTCAGTTTCTGGAACCATTTCATAGAATCACTTTCACATAATCATATTTCCAAAATCTAGAAATTGTATAGAACTAATGGTTTTTTTAATTACCTTATTTAACCTTGTTAAACATATCAATCTTTAAAAAGATCCAAAGGAATTTTTAAAGTGTACAATTCACCCCCCTATTGTATTTTGAGCATCATTAGATACTACATACATTGTCTATATTATTTCGTTCCTACATTTGGTATTATAAATTATATCATACTCCACATACTATCTCAAAAATTGGTATCCGAGTATTGGTTCAATCTGAATTAATTTCATGAGTATATTTAGAAGAGAATTATTCTTCTTCTTATTTTGCAGATTCATATTTCTAGACTCCAGTTTTATTTTCCTTGCTGGGGAATATTTTCTTTGTTTTAATACTTTTTCTATTAACAAGTTTGTGTGGAAATATTTTTCTTTAAGATGGACGGAATCAATACTTGTTACAAAGTCAATCTCAATCCAACCAGACCACCTATCTTTGATGGGAATGATTATGAATACTAGAGAGATTGTATGAAGGCATTCATTATCAATACTGGAGTTGATAATTTTTTTTCTTACTAGAGGATATAAAATCACTGATAAGGAAATTAGTACCTTCATAAGTCAATAAAATCATGAATACCAACTGAATTATAAGGTACACAATACATTTCTTTTTATCTTTGACTAGAAATATATATTGGCAAAATTCATCTTGTGATGCAGCAAATTGTATTTTGAAGAAACATGAAGTTACTCACCTTGGAACTTCCAAATTCATTGAAATAAGAAAATCCATGCATAGAGATGAATATCATCATTTCTTCATTCCCTTTAGAGAACCCATATGTAAGGTGCAACAAATATTAATGACTACTGTGAATAGTCTACAATCCATGGTTGAGAAAGTATTAAATGATGAAGCTCTTGTTGATAAGATCATAGTCATCATGCCAAATGATTGGGAATCCAAGAGGACTACTATTGATGAAAACAGAAAGGTTTCTCATATTTCTCTTGATGAACTTTTTGGAACTCTTCTTCAACATGAGACTACAATGAAGAGAGATGCTGATAATATAAAGAAGAAGAATGGGAATGAAAGTGTTTCTTTTACTACAACTTCAAATCACATGAAATACAAGACTCTTGAGAGAGTTACTAAATACAAATTTAAGAAGATTGTTATTCAATCTGAATCTAGTGTAAGTGAATCTTCAGAAAATGAATTAGAAAATCTTGTTTGAAGGACGAACAGATTGTTGGAGAGAATAACTTTTAATCCAGATATAAAAAGAAGTAATGGAAAGAAAAGAATGATTCAAAAGTTACATGTTTTGAAATCAAGAGATCTAGACATATAAGACATGATTGTCTTATGCTTAAGAGAAAATAATGAAAGGAAAATCATTCCGAGAGAAACAAAAAAGAAGTACTACAATGCTAAAGCTAATAATCTTGAAATCTAAGGACACATGGAGACCTAGAGCTGGTGACTCTTCAGATGAATCCTTAGATTATGAAACTTCTGGATAGAAGATTCTTAGTCTAATAGCCAGAATACCTATTGAAATTCATTATTTGACTGGTAAGATACACAATACTGAATCAATGACCAGTGTGTATTTAAATAACAATTATAGTGATAATAAATACTATAACTATTCTTATGAATAATCTTCTTCTGATGAAGAAAATACTTTACCTACCTATGAATAATTTTCAAGGTTTTCCAAACTCATTGAGATTGAGAATTCAAATTCTCGGAATATTATTCTTAATAAGGAAATATCAAGTCTTTCTAAAGAACTTGATAAGAAAATTTCAGATTTTGAAAGTATTTCAAAAAATCATGAGGAAGTAAATTATGAGAAGAAGAATCTTTATAAGGATCTAGAAAATGAAATTTCAAATAAATTTTTTTGAGCATAACTTTAGTTCAAAATCAAATTTTTTGGAAGACAATAACATAGTTATCACACTAAACTCCAAAAAAATTTCCCTGAAGAAGTGTTTATCATAATTTACCGTAGGTAAAAACAGTTTGATAAGATTTATTCTCAAATCCTAACTCTAAGGAATAGTAATGGTTTTGGTTATACTAGTTCAAAACCAATTTTTAGTAACAAATATTTTGTTCCTCAGTGTGCTTCATTCTGTAATAAGTGTCAGTGTGGTGGAAATTGGGAAAAACATTGTTCCATAAACAAAACATAGTCTTTAGGATTTCATAAAGCCTATATTTCTACGAAAATGTGGGTGCCTAAGTTGTTGTTTTCTAAAGTTACTGGATCCAACAATGTTTGGGTTCCGAAAGTCTAACCCTTTTATTTTAAAAAAAATGAGAAGGAACCAATAAAAATACCTGGTACATGGATAGTGGATGTTCCTAGTATACGACTGGTAACAAAAACTACTTTGAAAATATTATTAAGATGAATGGAGGAAAAGTAAATTTCGGGGATAATGCACAGGTAGAAATTTTTGGTATAGGTAACATCGTTCTTCTTGGAAAAACATTGATTTAAAATGTTTTATTTATTTAGGGTCTTAATCACAACTTCATTAGCATATGTTAATTGTGTGATGAATGTTACCTTATGAATTTTAGGAATGAAAAGTTTTTAGTACACAATTCTAGGGTAGATTTTATTCATTCCACCGAATGTAAGGAGAATGTGTGCACACTAAACATAAAAGACCTTAGAAGCCAAGATCAACCTTTCCTTAGTGCAATGGAAGAACATTCTCAGTTGTGGCATAGTAGGTTAGGTCATTGTAACCTTAAGAACATATGAAATCTTTCTAATAAAAGATTAGTTAAGGATATATCGGAGCTTAGATTTGATTCTTCAAAAGTTTTTGATCCTTTTCAATATGGCAATCAACCTAAATCATGTTTTAATCGGTCAGTGAAGTCTCAACTACCGATGCATTATAGTTAGTGCATGTGGATCTCTTTGGTCTTACAAAAACTGGATGCATTGGAGGTAAGTATTATGTATTTGTTTTATTTGATGATTACAATAGATTTACATGGGTCTATTTTCTAACAATGAAGTCTGAAGACTTCTCATGTTTTAATGATTCTAGAGCCTAAGTTAAAAATTAGAAAAACCTTCAACTGAAAACTATTCATAATGATCATGGTGGAGAATTTAAAAATTCTGATTTTGAAGTTTTTGTATTAGAAAAGGAATTACTCACAATTTCTCAGTACCAATAACTCCTCAACAAAATTGTGTTATTGAAAGAGGAAATAGAATTCATCAAGAGATAACAAGAACCATGTTGAGTAAATATTCTATATCAAGACATTATAGGGATGAAGCTGTAAGTACTGGTTGTTATATTATAAAATGAGTTTTAATTAGGCATTTTCTTAATAACACACCTTATGAGTTATGCAATGGTAGAAAACCTAGAATTTACTACTTCAAGATTTTTGGTAGCAAGGTATTCATCCTGAATACTAAAGATAATCGAAACAAATTGTCACCATAATCTAAGGAAAGAATTTTCTTAGGCTACTCCACAACATCAATGGAGTATAGAGTTTCCAATAAAAAACATGTACTGTTGAATAGACAATACATATCAAATTTAAAGAAACTGATCCCTTTGTTTTTAAGCAACACCAACCTATATCTTCATATGTCTTTTCTAAAACTGATTATCATCCTTTGTTACAAGATCCTTATGATAAGGAAAATTCCCAAAAAAATGTTTCTGAAGACGTCACCCTAGAAGATTTCCTACCCTATATTGATCAATAGATTTTACAAAAACCAAACCATTTGTTTCTAAAGATTCATCCTGGTGATAGTATCATTGGTGATGTCAATCAAACTGTAAGTACCAGAAGTTCATTAAAAATGAAGATGAACACCTAGCATTTCTTTCCCAATTAGAACAAAAAATGGATAGATGAAGCTTTAGGTGATGATGATTGGATGAAAGCTATGCAAGATGAAATAAATGAATTTGAAAGGAATAAAGTCTGGACCTTGGTTGAAAGACCTAAGAAAACTTCTTTTATTGGAGGAAAATGGGTATTCAAAAATAACTGTGATGAAAATGGAATCATAGTAAGAAATAAATCTAGATTGATTACTAAAGGCTATAATCAACAAGAAGGAATAGACTATGAAAAAACCTATCCTCTAGTATCTAGACTTGAATATATTCGTATTTTACTTGCCTTTGTAGCATTATTCAATTTCAAATATTTTTAAATGGATGTGAAATGTGCTTTCCTTAATGGTTATGTTCAAGAGGTTGTTTTTGTCAAACAACCTCCTGGCTTTGAAGATACAAAACATCCTGATCACGTGTTTAGACATACCAATGCCTTGTGTGGACTTATGCAAGACCCTCGAGCCTGGTATGATAGACTTATTTGATTTTTCCTTTAAAATAATTATGTTAAGGGAAATGCAGATCCAACCCATTTTATAAAGAATTATATGAAGAAAAAAATTTGTTGTTCAAATAAATGTTGATGACATTATATTTGGTTCAGCCTGACAATATTTAATTGATTCATTTATGGATCTAATGAAATCTGAGTTTGAAATGTGTCTGATGGGTGAGTTAGCATTTTTTTCTTTTGTTTTCAAATTTCTCAAGAACAAGAGGGAATCTATATATCCCAGTATAAATATATTAATGATCTTCTTAAAAAGTATGTATATGAAAACAATAATAGTATAAGTACTCACATTGGTACCTCAAATACACATGACTTTGATGAAGCTGGGAAACTAGTAGATCAAAAATATTTTAGAGGTATAATATGAAGTTTACTTTACTTGACATCCAGTCGTCCAGACATAATGTTTTCAGTATTCTTATGTGAAAGATATCAATCCAATAATAAGTAATCTCATTTAAAGGTAGTGAAAATATTTTTCTCTACTTAAAGGGGACCATGGATTTAGGACTCTTTTATACTTATGGAAATGATTTTGTTTTGAAATGTTTTTGAGATGCTAAATTTGGTGGATGTATAATGGATAGAAAGAGTCTATCCAAAACTTTTCATTTCTTAGGAGATTCATTATTTTCATGGTCATGAATGAAGAAAACCTAAGTAGCACATTCCACTATTAAGTCTGAATATGTACTAGCTGGAAGTTATTGTGTTCTTGTGTTGTGGTTGCAACACACACTCACAGACTATGGTATGAGTTTTACCAAAACACAAATTTTGTGTAATACTACAAGTGCCATTTCCATTAGTAAAACCATTCACATCACTCTCTTTAAAAACACCTAGATATTAGATATCACTTTTATAGGGAGCACACACAAAAAGGAAAATATCATTCTTCAATTTATCAGAATTCAAGATCAACTTGCAGATATTTTCACAAAATAATTACACTCTGATAGATTTGAATACATTAAATAGATGTTCGGAATGGTAACTGTAAGGTAATCCTCCTTGTTAACATCCTGTTGAATAAATATACTTACTGTAATAAACTCCTTTTCATAGGGGTGTTACATTTTCATGTATGTTTTTCAAAATATCAGTAATGGAGTTCTTCAAAATTTTCGTAATGGAGTTTTTCAAAATTTCCGAAATTGAGTTTTTCAAAATTTTCATAATAGAGTGTTTCAGAATTTCCATTGTAGAGTTTTACAAAAAAATATCGTAATAAACTTTTTCAAAAATAAAATTAATGATGTTTTTGAAATTTTTCATAATATTGTTTTTCAAAAAAATTCGTAATCAAAATTTTTTGAAGCTAAATTTCTTTAAGAAGAATTTTCCCTTTTACAAATAATCTTCCTTACAATCCAAAATGTATGTTTTCTTTCTTATGTTTTTGTATTCATCAATTATTTTCTGGTATTTTTTTTGTGTTTTATATTTTTAGGATTCTAGTTTCCTTAAATCCAATTTTTTTCCTTTAAAAACCTCAAAAGTTTGGATCCTACCAAATTTTCATTGGGACTATCATTTCAATCATCAGATCTAATCAGAAGATTTCTCTACCATTGGATCAAGATTGGGAGATGAATCATCACTTCCAATGACTATATAATGGTCTCCCCGATGGTGATCCCACATCGGATTTCAAGCATTTCCATGCAGAAGCTCTGCCCCTCTTTCAAAATCTCATTCCAACCTCTCAAATCTTTCTCAAATCCGAATGTCTATTGAAGTTCCATCTCAAGAGATGCCAAATATCAAGGTGATTTTGAAGTGGCATATTTACAAGGAGGGTTTGGTGCATCTGAATTTCATTGCCACGTACAATTCCATTAAATCCAAGAACATCAGGTTGAATTGATGGGTAAGCATTTTCATATCAAATCCAGGAGCTCAAGATTTAGTATATCAGGATTTTCTTGTGGATTTGTATGAATCTATGTTCTTTTTCAAAGAATAATAGAGGTGTAAATTTTATTTGAAAAGAAATGGAAATAAATATGCCCTTTAATACACCAAGGATGCTAGCATGGTGGGGTTGTCTTATGTAGGGGAAGCTAAATTCTGTTCCCATAAATTGCAAGATGTACACCGAATTTTTGTCAAGGAGAATTCTATGGAGTGTCTTGGACATTCAGATTTCAAGACTCCTAAGATTTCTCAATTTTCAACATATAACTGGATCATTAAATTATGGGTTCCGAGTTTTATCATTCTGAGATATAGTGATAGGGACACCTTGAATAACAACGAAATGTACATCTTATATTTTCTAGTAACCCTGAGGAAGATTAACTTGATGACGCATATTCTAATTAAGATTGATAATATTAAGAATGCAATCTTAAAAGCTCAAATAATCAAGTATCCAGATATCCTATCTTAGCAAATTGTTTGGTTCCTTGAGTCTTTTATGAATCCATGCAGTTCCAAGCCGAGGAATTTCAAAGTCATGCTAATCAGTGATGATACTCTAAAGAAGATGAAATTTGGTTTTTCTAAGGAGTCAAGAGAATTATATGACATACCCGAGGAAGAGGCTGGTGATATTCTGAAGGAACAAGAAGTTCATGAACCATCGATAAAAGGAGGAAAGAAGAGGAAGTTAAAGGATGTGGAAGAAGAAGAGAGAACCCCTAAAGCTAAAGAACCTCAATCTACACCTCCAAATCCCAACAAGCAGAATGCTTTCCAGATTAGGTGGTATCTAAATGGAGGGAAGGAAAAAATAATCGGAAGGAAGGAGAGCCAATGTTTGGCATGGATCCTGCTGAAGCTAAAGCTTAAAATGAGAATACATCATATGTGCTTGATAAATAAGACAATCAAAAGAAACAAAAGAAGAAGATGTCTCATACCGAAATTTTGCAATCCCTTCTGAGGGATTCTGAAAAAACATCTGAAAAAATTCTGATACTAGAATCCTTCCTAGTAGAACACTTACCTGAGACTCCGGGGATGAATTTTATGACTCCAGAAAAAGATCAAGAGAAGGTTGTCGAAAAGAAAGAAGCTTTAAAAGGAGTGGAAGTAGAAGCTGATAGCACTGCTGATATAGATGATTTGATTAAGAATGTGGAGGACTTTCATGAGAAGGATAGTGCATCAGAGAAATTGTCAATCCGGACTTCACAAGCTGGTTCTTCCAACATAGGTACTCCTGGATTAGATGACAAGGCTAAAGATGAAGTGCAAAAGTAATCTGAGGACGAAAGTTATAATTATCATTTCATTCACCCTGATGATGTTGAGGTAGGAGATGAGAAGGAGAAGATAGATGAAGATATAATTGTTCAGCTATCAGACAGTGAACATGAGTCTCATGATGAGGAAGCTGTTCTGAATATTGATAAGGGGAAACATGTTTTTGTGGATACACCAAATAAAGATGTTTTAAAAAAGACGGAAGCTAGTGGATCTTTGAATATGAATCTTTTTAAGATATAGAAAGAGTCCTCACCAAGAAAAGTCTCAAATTCCGAATCATCATCCCTAGGAATTTATTTCATCATTCAATCACTGAAGAAGCTGGTTGACACCATTCCGATCCTTCCACGCATTGACTTGAGATGTTAGATGCTCCAACATAGCTTGAATCAAAAATCAGATTCAGTATCCATGGTGATGGATAAGTGTGTAATGATTGATGTTGATTTCAAGAACTTCTTCATTAACTACAATGCCCACTAAAAATCTTGTATTAAAGTGATTATCTGGTCAACGAAAATAGTTTAACATTTGAGAAAGCTTGATGAGTTTCAAAATGATGTTAACAAAGCTTTTGATATTGAAGATAGTAAAATCAAGGATCTCATGACTTGCTTCGCGTAAAAGTTATCCCTTGAAAAGAATATTTGGATTCAAGAGTTAAAGAATCTGAATGGACAGTTGTATTCTGTTGCCCAAATTTGGAAGAGGGAAAGGGATCTTCGGATTGAGATCGAAGAGAAGCTACTTAAGAAATATGGACAGTTGAATTCTCAAGAAGAAGCTTTAAAGGATCAAAAAGAAAATATCAAGGATTTAGAGAAGAAATCAGAGGATTAGGATCAGATTCTAATGTAAGCAGAGGAAGACCACAAGTTACTCAAAAAGCTGAAAACCATAGAGAAGAAATTGTTACCTAATGAGAAGGAAGGGAAATATATCCAATCCGATCGTTGGTTGTATTTTTATTTCCTTGTACAAATTCATCCTATCTGAATGAAATTGTTATTTCTTGTTTTTTATGGATTCTTTTCACTTATATTTCAGGTTCTATAATTTCTTTTCCAATCCCTCAAATTTTTTTTTGAAATCACAATGGGGGAGAAATGAAAAAAGAATACTAAGTGGAAAAATTATCCCTTAGTAAGGGGGAGTTTTCATTACAGAGATTTTCGTACTCAAGATAATGAATAATTTCCTTCTGAAAATCTAGAATACGATCCTTAGTGTTCCAAATCCTATAAGGGAGTTAGTCTTATTCATCCTTTCCCATACGATAATGGAGATAAGATTTATTTTCAATCTCTAAAAAAATATTTATATGTCCTTATATTCTTTTGTCGTAATGATGTTTATGCTTTACAAAAATGAGGATATTGTTGATTCAATAAGGATTCCTTATGAATTTTCCATTTTTTCATACTTGGGGGATATTTTTATGTCAATAAGGTTTTCTTATATATTTACCATTCCTTCTTGTTTTGAAAATCACAAACACCTTATCTCAAGTCAAATTTCATTTAACACTGTGCTTTCCTTCTATAATGAAAATTTTCCTTCCCCAAGGAAATTTATCCTTACCATATTTTTCATTGATCATTATCGTGTCTAAGTGTAAAATTTGGTTTCGTGTCTAAAACCTCGGAATCATATAATACATTGATAAAAAGAATTATGTTTTCAGACTCCGAATTCTGACTCCGAGTTCTCTAAATTCAGACTCCGAACTCTTCTGAGTTCTGATTTCATGTTCTCTGAATTCAGACTTCGTAATATTCTGAGTTCTAACTCTGAGTTCTTTGAATTCAGACTATAATCACTTATGAGCTCTGACATTGGATTCTCATTAACTCTGAATCAAAAAATTTTAATCCTAGACTCTGAATTCTCGTGAACTCTGACTCTGAAATTTGTAAGTTTACTCTCCTAATTCTCATGAACTCTGACTCCGAACTCTGTAAGTACAAGTTCTTAATTCTTATGAATCTAGATTTCGAATTTCCATTAAATTCATACTCTGTAATTCTATAGATTTCAGGTTCCAAATTCATTAGAAAACAAAATCTGGAAATCCTTGTATTATAGATACCGAATTTGTTTTTGGTTAGTCTCCAAACTTTTATTTGTGTACATTCCGAATATTTGATTTCGGTTATGTAACCATATATTTTCATACACATGTTTCTGTTATAAAATGATGTCATGCATTCAATTACTAACTAACCATTGTTTGAGTGATGTGTGTATAGGTCCATTTGAAATTAAAGGAAAAATATGATCGTTGGAAGAGGGAGCCGACCATTGGTGTTGTGACTATATGTAAGAGCTCATTTGAAAGAGCTAAATACATGTTGATCAGTCTAGAGATTACATGCAGTTGAAGAGATTTCTAGAGAGAGAGTATTTATTGCTTTGTGCGTACTGAACACCTTGTTCAGATTTGCTTCATGCGACTCCTATTGTTGATGTGTACAATAGAGGGATTACGGGGATATGAAGATAGAGGTGCCGACTACCTTGAAGTTGAGGGCTTCTTTGATGAGGAAGACAGAGGTACCCACTACCTTAAAGTTGAGGGCTTTTAGGGATAGCAAGACAGACTCCAATATTTGTATCGAGGGCTTACCCTTGTATGGGTAAGATAGACTTTCTTGAATTTATAAGTAAATGGACCTTTATCCAAGGTTGTTGGATACCAGTCTCTTTAGGTTAAAAGAGTTATTACTTATTACTTGTTTTGTTACATGTTTTCCGCTACATTTTATCTGTTGAGGAAAGTATAACTACCTTATAATTATTTATACTTGTACTCTGATATAGTAATATTCTATACGCATTAAGGTATAATCTTTGTCGTTGTAAACTTTCATTATGTTTCACTTTCCAGAACCATTTGTTAGAATCACTTTCTCAGAATCATATTTCTGGAATCTAGAAAGTGTATAGAACGATAGGTTTTTTGAATTACCTTGATTAACCTTGTTGAAAATAACCATCTTTATAGACTTCCAAAGTAATTTTTAAAGTTTACAATTCACCCCCACCCCCTCTTGTATTTTTAGAATCATTATATCCTATATACAGTATCTATATTATTTAGATCCTATATTGGGTATTATAGAGTATATCATACTCCACATACCATCTCAACAATGTTTTAAAAATTTTTATAGGATTTTTGAATAAGTGGAAACATTAATATGGTAAATATTTAAGTTATGAGGGATCATCATAAATAAAGCATGTCTGTGAAGAATGAAACAGATTTTTCAATTTAAGATTATATTTTTTTGTTAAAATATATAAATTTTGTGGATTATTACATTTTTTATGTAATGTGATTTATTATTGTTTAAAACTATAAACCAAAATTGTCTGATGAATGTAGGGAAATGAAATCATTTTTATAAATCATGTGATTATTTCTTGATTATATATAGTTTATCATACCATGCATCCTATTCAATATGAAGGATAATGAGAGTGTATAATTGAAATGTATTTTTTAAATTTATTTAATATTTTTAAATATAATTAATTAAATAATTTATTAAAATATTATTTAATCAATTATTTCATAAATGAATTATTATCCACAATTAAATTTACAATAACCAGTGAGATAATTTAGATAAATTGATAAATAATTTTTCTTTATTATGATTCACATATTAATGTTTTTATTAGGTTTGTGATGTATGTAAAATAATGTAAAATGTAATGATGTTTGATTTAAAAAGGGAGGGATTATTTTGGGAACTACAATGCATTTTTTATAATTTTATTTCACAAATATTATTTTGTATTTAAATTTTAATTTTGTAAGAGCATGGGGAATAATAAAAATGATTATTAGTTTTTTGAGTGTCAAGTAGGTTAGATTTTACCAATGGAAACTGAAAACAATTGGGCTGGTGTGTGGGGTTCAAGATGTTGTATAGACGAGTATTCATAGGGTTATATTTATGAATTTTGATATCAACCATGATTTTAAAATGTATTATTATCTAGAATTCATGGGAGATATGAGATTTTATTGTATGAAATTGGTGATTAAGATTATTTTAATGGTCTTAAAGTTGGTTGACATTCTAGAATATTGAATTTTGTATTTTAAAATATTTATAAAAAATACACTGAAACAAAAATAGTGGGATGTCTTGGGGAATAATAGTAACACAAAGGGGTTATAATTAAATATGTTTTAATATTTTCATTATGATTTTTTATCCTAGTACTATATATATAGATAATCCTAACGTGTTTATAAAATATTATAATATATAAATAGAAATGATAAATTTTTAGCTAACAGTATAATATTTCATATATTTTATCATACATTGGGTAATAATTAAGCAATTAACCCTTTTGATAGGCTTATATCCATATCATCTAGAAAATGAGAGGTATATCTTTTTACCTGCTTGTAAATATGTGGTGAATGAATTTCACAATGTAGAAATGGATTTGGAGAGAGTTAGATTGTTAGAATGATTTTAAGAGTTGTGGATTCATGAAATGAATCTGTAAGATGGAGGAAGGGGATGTTTTAGGATATAATTCATTTTTGTGAGGGATTAGTTGGTAAAAAAATTGAATTTCATTTTCATCATCCCTAAGGATCAACAACATTATATTTACAATTGAGTGTTCATGATGGTAATACTATGTATATAAACTCAAGAAATCAAAAGGAGATTCTCTCACGGGGCAGGATATTGAATCTTTAACACATTTTCAAGAGAGGGACTCAAGAAGGTGTTGGATGATAACCTTTATAAATTCATAAATCTTATATACAATAAAAGGGACATCATTTGGGTAGTAATTTGATCCCATGGGAGAACTGTGGATATGGTAGTTGATGAGGTTTATAGGGATCACCATAAAAGGTATATTATTATTAGTTTATCTAAGTAGCTAATTGATAGGGTCATAGGGAATATTTGGAGAATTTGTATGTTATAGGGTTAGTGGTGGTGGATAATATATAAGTAACATTGATGGAGTGACATATAATTTTGTTGAATTGTACATTAGATAATATCTTTTTCATATCTGTTAATTTCAATGCATTATTTATTCTTATCTGGTATGAAATTTAATTTTTGATGTGAATGTTTTACTAGTTCATTAAATGATGACACTCAATTAGAGAATAGATATAACAATATTAGTAATCATTTATATTATGTTATCATTATGACTGGTTATAATAATTGTTGTGATTTTTGATTATATGATAAAAATATATTAGATAGAATAATTTATATAGATTTGTTTTCTTATGACAACATATTTATTACTATCCATGATTGATGGTAATTAATTATTCTTTAGATACACCATACACATTTACCAATAAATGGAATTTAAATGAAATTATAACTTTGAATGAATAAAGGAACTCAATTTTATCACATATTATATATAATATATAGTCCATGTATTATTGTATAATTATGATCAGGTTTTATTATTTCCGTTTTAGTATTTTTTTCAAATATATTTCATAAGAATTTAACTAGTTTTCATATCAAGAATATATAAAATTCAATATTGATTCAATATTAGATTCAATTAATATCTCTTAATCCTATGAAATATATTATAATTGGTAATTTAATATCCAATAAATTTAATCAATTGGAAAAATGATTTGTTAAACATAGAATTTCTCCATGGGGTGTATTAGTTGTAATTTGTGTGAAGGTGGATGGAATCTTAAATATTTGAATTTATTAGTAACTCTTGAATCATATGGTGACTATAAATATTTATCTACTTCCCTAAATTGAATATATAATTGATCAATTTAATAGAGTTCTATTGTTTTATAAGATTGATCAATGGTCTATTTTCCATCAACTTAATGTGATAGTTGAGGATATTATTGAGACAATGATAAGTGTTGTAAAGGTTTCTATGAATTATTAATGTTATGATATATATTACAAACAATCATATTGTATTAGTTACCATTATTAATAAAATATTTCATCCATTACCTGATTAATTTTTTTTAGTTTCTGGTGATTACATTTTAAAATATTAACAACCCCAAAATAAACATTAGCAAAAAATGAAACTTTTATTAAAACCCATTTATGACAATCAAATATACTACAGACTCTCAATGTGGAAATTATATATTATGTAATTAAAAAATATATGTAAAGTAGTTTTAAAAGATTTTATTTACTAGAGAATGGTTATTTCATTGTTATTATGTATATAGGGGAACATAATAAGGTTTTTATATAAGAGATCACATTCTCCTCACATAATATTACTAATTATTTATAAAGCATTTATCTAGACAAGTACCACTTATAATGGATCTGACAATTATGGGAGTAAAGTTACATGGGATAACTAATGTGAGACAACATTTTAGGTGTTTTAGAATGGTACTTTTTCATTTTTTACCATTATATTTATTTATTATAAGGGATGTTTTATTTAACACCCCATGACTTTTTGAAATATTTTTTAAAGAAAATTTTATTTCTATGATAGATTATTTAAGGTTATTGATATCTCCTATCCATTGGGATTTCATGTATAAAGAGGAATTAATAAATTATGAAAAACATATTACTTAAATGTAAATATAATGAAATAATTAGTTATAAATTAATTCCAAATGAAAATAAATTTCATTTTTAATGAAAATAGAATTTTTATGGGAAATTTTATTTTGTGAAAAATGTACATTTATCTTATAAAAAAATTTTATTCTATTTTTTAGATTGAATTTAACAAAAAATTTATATATTATAGTCTATAGAAAAATCTATCATTCATTTTCTATGTTTCTTGTAATGGGATAAGAGGAAACCATGTTTTATGCTTAAAAAATATTTTCCAAAAAATCAATTTTTCTCTCGTGTTTCACGTTATTATAGAAATAATTTTTTCAAAAATTATAAATTCTATTTGATAAAATGAATTAAATTATTAGAATATTTATGTTTAATTTTGTTAAATAGGTACCTCATATTTTTCCTAATTTGAATATTATCCTTGGTAAATTTTTTCACCATAGTAATAGGTAAATCGGGTAAATCTACGATACAAATGACTGGTAGGTCTATAATTATTCATCCAAATTCTTATTAGATGAATTAAATTAAACCCTTATAACATTAGGCTGAATCTATAGTAGTTTAATGGAATATTTTCATTGAAAATTTCCTTAAAATATTTAAATCCAAAAATTTGCAAAATGTCACACTCTAAGTATTAAATAACTCTTCCATTTCCACAAATGGAAAAAACTAATGTTGTGAATGAATATAAGTGTTTATATTAATATTAAGGAAATTATATTATTTATATAAATTAATTTATATTCTTTAATAATTATACACTGACCCAAAATTCATATGAAGCACTGATGTAGTATTTCTCCAATTATTAATAAAATGCAATAAATGATATTAATTTTTTTAAAAGGTTTATAATTTGAGTAAGTTGTGGTGTCCTGTGAATTGAAAAGAATTTTATGACATATAATTTTTAATTTAAATAATTATATTCTAATTTCAACTATTTTATTATATCATTTAAGTGAAAGTAAATAAATATTTTAATAATTTTAAATAGTTATATTTTTTTTCAAATAATATTTTCTATAATTACATAAGAATAATAAAAATGTTAAAAGAATATAATGGTAATAATATGTAGTTGAAAATGTCCCAGATTTATAATTTTTTTTCCATTTTGTATCTGTTATTTTATGAATTAGTTTAATATATTTTAATCATTTTGGAAATTATAAGGGTTCCCCACCCCTCAATTATAAAAGGGACCCCCTTCTCTACTTCATTACAAATTGATTATAACGACCCATACTTTACATACATTGTTAATACTTCAAAATTGAAGCACACTTATTACAACATATGACAAAACCACAAAGGACTGTATAGGTATAGAGTCTTTAGAAACTGGGAAACATAAACAACAGATTCATAAATCTTCTACAGTGTCTCCCATTTATTTCATCATATCTAGGGTCCCTTTTAGCATATTCTACTTAATATCCATCTTCCTGACCTGGGGAAAAGAAAACATAAAAGGGCGAGCTCAAATGCTCAGCAAGGGCAAATAATGGAAATAAAAATCATATCATATCTTTTTTAAAATCATAACCTGCAAAAGAGATCATAATATATTAACATGGAACAAATCATAGAAGTGGAAATGAGATCCCCATAATCATAACATGAAACATGAAACTTTGTGGCATGCACACATAATCATGGAAAATCATTTCTTGTTAGTCATGACTCATTTCCAAGACTATCTTAGTGGACAATGTCCCTTTCTGAACCGAGTCACCCTCGTTCCAGTCCTGTTTCACTGAACCGGTATAACCTACCGTTCCAGCCATGTCTATCTCATGAGATATAAAATCTTTACCCAATTCATTGGAGGGAGATATAGGTCCCACCCATCTTATAATGAATCCTTTCTTATGTGTGCCACATAATCATAAACCATATATCATAGCGTAACCCATGTAATAAAAATGGGATTCTTAAACAACATGACATCATAAAACAATTCATATAAGATAAAGGAATTCATAAAAATATTTCCATCACAACATAATCAAATCCATGTAATAATAGAGATAAATAAAGAACCCTTTTATTATCTTAGATGGAAAATAATTTTGATAAAATACTTGAACTTCATTCTTGAGGAAAATATCCTTTCTACTTCAAAAACACTTTTCCTTTCTTAACATGTCGTAAAATTATAAACTAAAAGAAGTTGATTAAAAATAAACTTGAAAATTTGTAATGGAAGCTTCTTGGAAATAATGTTTTAAAAATCCATTCATGTCGTATAAGTTAAAAAAAACATTCTTCGTACTTTTTTCGGAAAAGTCAAAAAAGCACCTCGTACAAAAAACGACAAAAGATTCCTTTCATATCTTTTACTAAAAACTCACCGAAGGGTAAAATTGGATTTAAACTATTGTAAGTGGATGGAAACAATATTACATATTGAGGGAACATGGATGTGGATGATAAAATACACCCCAGTAAATACCAAAGTATAAACAATCTCGGATAAAAATGAGATTGTGATATTTCCCCTTACCATAGGTCCGATTTGCTTTGTATGTGTCCGAAGCTCCTCTTCTTTGGAACGCTTCTTTGAATCCTCCACTTAGGGAACTAAGAATGGTCTTTGAAGAAGACCAGGACCTCTAGGATTATTCTAGGGTAGTGGAGAGGAGAAAATGGCAGGGGTTGGCCGAGCTTGAGTGCTCAAATTGGTGTGAGGTGGAGGGGTATGAGGTGCCCTTTTATAAGGGAGGAGAGGGGCACCTTAGGAATATCTCAAAATATTATTTTATATTAAAGTCAAAATCGGTTTATAATGGTTCCAAAGGGTCTTATTTCGAAGCTAAAGTGGGTAAGGGTCGAAATCCTATCAACCAATAAGATTTAGACAAGTTTAGGGTATTATTTTAACCTTATCAATTAGATTTAACTCTATGTTAAATAATTTAACTTTTACCGTGTCTTTTTGTTTTCTTTCACTATATGGTTAATACAGTTACTATAACTTTCCAAACGAACCCCAAATTGTTTATTATTAATATATATATCCTTATCTAAGTCATTTTGCCGATCCTTAGATTTTTAGGAATAAAATAACAATTAGTAATATAATATTTGATTTAAAAACTATTTTGTGTCAATTTTGACACTATTTGATATATGATTTTTGTGAAAGTCATAACAGGATTATATGTTCGAACCAAGTTGATTAAATCAACACTAATATATCATAGTAACCTAGAAAATTAGTGTAATTCATAAAAATTCTCAAATTACATTTATTTTGGTGTTTATAACATCAATTATGTCAATATTTCATAAATAAGATAATTACTGCATCATAATTGTGTCATAAATAAATTAAATTATTTAATGTCTAAAAATTATAAATAAAATACCATTATATAATAAATCTTTTTATATTTCTAATGAATATTTATAGTCGAATTTATCTTATGTATAACCCCATATTAAAAATGATTTACTTATTAAACTTTGATTTTTACTATTTTAACCCTTCTTTTAATAAATTAATAATATATGTCCTAATCTAACCCAAGTGGGCCTAAATGGTCATATTTTATTCATAAGGATGTTTTTGGTCAAATAACACTTATCCAATAGAATTAGGACATGTGTTAGGGTAATAGTAATATCATATTTACCCTTAGTTACCCTATTTACTATTAACCGTGGTAAAAAAAAGTAAAAAGTTACTATTCACAAAAAAATATTTTCATCTCATTGAACCACATTTTAGTCCTTGATGTTAACCATGTCTGTCGGATTTTCGAAATTCCATTCACAGAAGCGGTAAAATTAAGTTTTATGCAAAATTCAGTTTTTAACCTACCACTTATTGGTTTCACTATTCATCAAAATTTGAAAGTTTTCAGAAAAATACCAAAATTTCACCCTAGGATAATTTCGGTATTCCGAATCCAAAAATGAAGTCCATTTTGAAAGATAATATTTATAAAATTTCAAAAAGTGGTTATTACTATTCATAATGGCTAGTTTTAATAATATTTTAATAGCATATGGTTGTTTAGTGAAACTCGGTATTGCGTACGACACAAGCTATCGAGGAAGGTCGTGATTGCGTGTAAATTAAGCCAAGCTAGTATGTAGTGAAAGATTCCTTTGATGATATATAAAAAACAAAATATTACTCATAAAAATCTCGGGTGTTACATTCTACCCCCCTTAAAAAGAAATTCGCCCTCGAAATTCATCACTTTGTAACAAACAGATGAGGATACTTCTCCCTCATAATATCCTCAAGCTCCCATGTAGCTTCTTCAAGTTGGTGGTTCCTCCATAAAACTTTCACCAATCGAGTGGTCTTCTTTCGTAGGAATTTTTCGCTACGATCCAGAATCTCTATCGGTTGTTCTTCATAAGAAAGATCTTGCTCCAGTGGTACAACTTCTGAGCTGAGTACATGTGAAGGATCAGGTATGTACTTTCTCAGGAGAGATACATGGAACACATCATGAACTTGAGAGAGATTCGGTGGAAGCGCCAATCGGTAAGCTACCTTTCCAACACGATCCCGTATTTCGAAAGGACCGATATATCTAAGGCTCAACTTCCCCTTCTTTCCAAATCTCATAACCCTCTTCCAGGGAGATATTCGTAAGAACACTTTATCACCCACTTCAAACTCTAGGTCTTTTCTTCGGTTGTCGGCATAACTTTTCTATCGACTCTGAGCTGCTCTTATGTGTTGTTGAATAGATCTGACCTTTTCTACCATTTCATCAATGAGATCAGGTCCTAATAGCTTTCTTTCCCCAACTTTATCCCAGCAAGTTGGAGTCCTGCATTTCTTTCCATAGAGAGCTTCATAAGGAGCGATCTGAATACTGGAGTGAAAGCTATTATTATAAGAAAATTCCACCAAAGGTAGGTGTTGATCCCAACCTCCTTTGAAATCCATAGAGCAAGCTCTCAAAATATCTTCTAGGGTTTGAATTGTTCTCTCAGACTGACCGTCTGTCTGGGATGATAAGAAGTACTGAAACTCAACTCTGTATCCAGAGTATGCTGAAGACTTCGCCAGAACTTCGAGGTAAATCTCGGATCCCGATTAGATATAATAGAAAGTGGTACTCCATGCAATCTTACCACTTCCTTTACATATATCCTGGCAAGCTGGTCTAGAGAGAAATCCTCTCTAATAGCAATGAAGTGTGCAGACTTTGTAAGAAGATCAACTATGACCCAAATAGCATTATTGCCTTTGGATGTTTTAGGAAGTCCTGTGACAATGTCCATAGTGATGTTTTCCCATTTCCATTCGGGTATGGGTAATGGTTGTAACATCCTCTTAGACTTTTGTCTCTCATCTTTAACTTGTTGACAAACCAAGCATCGAGAGACATATTCATCAACATCTCTTTTCATGCCATCCCACCAGAAGTACTCTTTCAGGTCCTTGTACATCTTCGTGATTCCAGGATGAATAGAGAATGGTGAACTATGATCCTCATCCAGCAGCTCCTTCTTTAATTCGGGGATGGGAGGAACACAAACCTGATTCCTGAACTTTATTATCCCATCACAATCAAGGTTGAATTCAGGAACATTTCTCACCTTCTTTTGTAACTCGACATCTTCTTTCTGTGACTCTTTAATCTTCACATGTATAGATGGTTGAACATTCATTTGAGAAAGATAAGATTTTTCCCCTTCCATTATAATTCCAAGATCCATCCTTTGTAAATCCATAAATATTGGATCATTTGTTATCCTCATCATGGATAAAATAGCATGGTCTTGTCGACTTAATTCATCTGCCACCTTGTTTGCTTTCCCAGGGTGGTAATGGATTGAGCAGTCGTAATCCTTAATCAGCTCCAACCATCTTCTTTGACGCATATTCAACTCCTTTTGTGTGAAAATATACTTTAAACTTTTATGATCAGTATAAATATCACACCTTTCACCATAAAGGTAATGCCTCCAAATCTTTAATGCAAAGATTACTGCAGATAACTCCAAATCATGTGTTGGGTAATTTTTCTCATGGATTTTCAACTGTCGTGAGACATAATCTATCACCATATAATTTTGCATAAGAACACACCCCAATCCCTTCTTGGATGCATCACTATATATCACAAACCTTTCTCCACTACAAGGCAGTGTGAGCACAGGTGCACTGGATAACCTTCTTTTCAACTCCTTGAAATTCTCTACACATTCTTCAGTCCAGACAAACATAACTCCTTTCCAGGTTAACTTGGTGAGTGGATTAGATAATCGTGAAATATCTTTTACAAAACGTCTATAATATCCAGCCAAACCAAGAAAACTTCGGATCTCAGTTACTGTTGTTGGTCTCGACCATCTTTTGATAACCTCTGTTTTTGCTGGATCCACAGATATCCCCTCTTTTGAGATTATGTGACCCAAAAATGCAACTTTTTGAAGCCAAAATTCACACTTGGTAAATTTGGCATAAAGCTTCTTCTTTCTCAGGGTCTTCAATATAATTCTCAAGTGATCTTCATGCCCTTCCTTTCTCTTTGAATAGACAAGAATATCGTCTATAAAGACTACCACAAATTGATCAAGATAGTCTCTAAAGACTCTATTCATTAGATCCATGAAGATAGTAGGGGAATTAGTAAGACCAAATGGCATCACTATAAATTCATAGTGTCCATACCTTGTACGGAAAGCCGTCTTTGGTATATCCTCCCTTTTGACCGTTAATTGATGATACCCTGAACGAAGATCAATCTTGGAAATGTATTGAGCTCCGCGTAGTTGGTCAAATAAGTCATCAATGCATGGGAGAGGATATTTGTTCTTGATAGTGATCTTGTTAAGTTCTCGATAATCAATGCAGAGTCTCATTGATCCATCTTTCTTCTTAACAAATAGAACAGGTTCTCCCCAAGGTGACGCACTAGGGAATATGAATCCCTTATCAAGATTCTCTTGGAGTTGCTTCTTCAATTCCTGCATCTCAATTGGGGCCATTCAATAAGGTGTCTTTGAAATTGGCAAAGCGCCCGGTATGATTTCTATTGAAAACTCAACTTCACGATTTGGTGGAAGACCCGGTAATTCCTCCGGAAATATATCATCAAACTCCCGTACAATGGGCATATTCTTAATCGTGAGTTTCTCACCAACCATTTGAGATAAATAACCTTCATTTAGTGGAAACAATACCCATAAGATGGAAGAAATTTCCACTGGAAGGTTATGTTCATCCTTGCATTGATAGACGATCGTAGATTGATCTGGAATATGAAATGTGACTTCCCTTATTTGGCAATTGATATGAGCTCCATGTAGAGAAATCCAATCCATGCCAAGAATCACATCAAATTCCACTAAAGGAAGGATCACAAGATTTGCAGGAAGCACTTTCCCACAAACTTCGATCGGAGAAGAATTATAAACTTTTGATGCGACTGTTGTGCCATTAGGTGTTGTCACAGCTAACTCAACATCTAATTGTTGAGGTAATACGGTGATACCCTTAGAAAATTTTTCAGAAATAAAAGAGTGGGTGGATCCAGAATCAAATAAAACATTTTCTACTTTAGAGTGGATGGTAAGTGTACCTTTCACCACTTCGTTATCGTACTCCACATCGCTAATAGAAATTGCATGTGACTTTCCTTTGTCTTTAGCCTTAAGATTTTGTTGACGTCGACCATCATCATCAACCCTTGGATTTGGGCATTGATTGGCATAATGCCCCATCGCCTTGCACTTGAAACATTGAAGTGTAGTAAGTTCATTCTGTGTATCCCTTCCTTTGTTTGCATCATTAGACATCTTCTTCCCATTATCGCGGCATTCAAATTCCCGATGACCTTCCTTTCCACATTTAAAACAATTACTTGTCCCTTTAAGACAACTCCCTCCATGTTTCTTTACACACTTTGAGCATAAGGTAAAGTTCATCTTCTTTTCAGTGTGCTCTTTATATTTTCCTTTGAATTCCATCTTCCTCTTCTTATCAAACCCATGTGACTGATGGGTTACTCCAATCTCCATCTCGACTTTGAGAGCACATCGAACAATTTCCTCGTAGCTATTGAAGTCCCTTATGGCTAACGCCCTTCGAAGACTTGGTTTTAAGCCACTAAAGAATCGATCGATCTTACTCTCAATTTGGATAATAATACCAGAAGCGTACCTTGCAAGTCTTGTAAAATTTGCTTCATAGTTACCAATAGATTCATCATCCCTTTGCTTCAGTTCAAGAAACTCATTCTCCATATTTGTTCGGAGAATACGAGGGGAGTACTTATTGAAAAATAAGTTCTTGAACTTGTCCCATTCCATAGACTCAATTTCATCCCTTTGCCTCCTATTCTTAATAAGATTACACCATTGATCATCATCTCCTTCCAAACGATACACTGCTAGGATGAATTTATCATGTTCAGAACATTGAAGAACTGAAAATATATTTTCAGTAGTACTAATCCATTGTTCAGCAACTAATGGATCAGTAGACCCGCTGAAAGAAGGTGGACGCTGCCTCATGAAGGATTCAACAGAATGTTGCTCCTTCCTTTGCTCGTTTGGAAGTCCTGCATGATTCATAGCTTGAGAAAGCTGTGTGAGCATGGCTACAAGATTTTGAATTCCATCTCCCATATCGTTTGGTTGCTCAGGGGGACAATCATTGCATTGCCCATCACATTCTGCATTAACACGGTTCCTTCGGGTTCCAGCCATTGACTAAAACCAAGAAGAATAGTGTGAGCAAAACTAATTATAATAGGAAAACCACATAATCAAGGATAAAATTTCACACTTAAGGTCTTATCCTAGGGTATTCATGGCCATTTCTAAAACACTAAGATTGTGTTCTATGCTTAGACTTATCCTTAGGATTCTTACTAAGGCTTTCACATCCTAGTTTCCAAAGGTTTACTATACATTTCCTCTGATACCAACTATAACGACCCATACTTTACATACATTGTTAATACTTCAAAATTGAAGCACACTTATTACAACATATGAAAAAACCACAAAGGACCATATAGGTATAGTGTCTTTAGAAACTGGGAAACATAAACAACTGATTCATAAATCTTCTACAGTGTCTCCCATTTATTTCATCATATCTAGGGTCCCTTTTAGCATATTCTACTTAATATCCATCTTCCTGGCCTGGGGAAAAGAAAACATAAGAGGGTGAGCTCAAATGCTCATCAAGGGAAAATAAAGGAAATAAAAATCATATCATATCTTTTTGAAAATCATAACCTACAAAAGAGATCATAATATCATAACATGGAACAAATCATAGAAGTGGAAATGAGATCCCCATAATCATAACATGAAACTTGAAACTTTGTGACATGCACACATAATCATGGAAAATAATTTCTTGTTAGTCATGACTCATTTCCAAGACTATCTTAGAGGACAAAGTCCCTTTCTGAACCGAGTCACCCTCGTTCCAGTCCTGTTTCACCGAACCGGTATAACCTACCGTTCCAGCCATGTCTATCTCATTAGATATAAAATCTTTACCCAATGCATTGGAGGGAAATATAGGTCCCACCCATCTTATAATGAATCCTTTCTTATGTGTTCCACATAATCATAAACCATACATCATAGCGTAACCCATGTAATAAAAATGGGATTCTTAAACAACATGACATCATAAAACAATTCATATAAGATAAAGGAATTCATAAAAATATTTCCATCACAACATAATCAAATCCATGTAATAATAGGGATAAAAACAGAACCCGTTTATTATCTTAGATGGAAAATAATTTTGATAAAATACTTGAACTTCATTCTTGAGGAAAATATCCTTTCTACTTCAAAAACACTTTTCCTTTCTTAACATGTTGTAAAATTATAAACTAAAAGAAGTTTATTAAAAATAAACTTGAATACTTGTAAAGGAAGATTCTTGGAAATAATGTTTTAAAAATCCATTCATGTCGTATAAGTTAAAAAAAACATTCTTCATACTTTTGTCGGAAAAGTCAAAAAAGTACCTCGTACGAAAAACGACAAAAGATTCCTTTCATATCTTTTACTAAAAACTCACTAAAGGGTAAAATCGGATTTAAACTATTGTAAGTGGATGGAAACAATATTACATATTGAGGGAACATGGATGTGGATGATAAAATACACCCCATTAAATACCAAAGTATAAACAATCTCGGATAAAAATGAGATTGTGATATTTCCCCTTACCTTAGGTCCGATTTGCTTTGTACGTGTCCGAAGCTCCTCTTCATTGGAACGCTTCTTTGAATCCTCCACATAGGGAACTAAGATTGGTCTTTGAAGAAGACCAGGACCTCTAGGATTATTCTCGGGAAGTGGAGAGGAGAAAATGGCAGTGTTTGGCTGAGCATGAGTGCTCAAATTGGTGTGAGGAGGAGGGGGAGGAGGTGCCCTTTTATAAGGGAGGAGAGGGGCACCTTAGGAATATCTCAAAATATTATTTTATATTAAAGTCAAAATCGGTTTATAATGGTTCCAAAGGGTCTTATTTCGAATCTAAAGTGGGGAAGGGTCGAAATCCTATCAACCAATAAGATTTAGACAAGTTTATGGTATTATTTTAACCTTATCAATTAAATTTAACTCTAAGTTAAATAATTTAACTTTTACCGTGTCTTTTTGTTTTCTTTCACTATATGGTTAATAAAATTACTATAACATGCCAAACGAACCCCAAATTGTTTATTATTAATATATATATATCCTTATCTAAGTCATTTGGCCGAACCATATATTTTTAGGAATAAAATAACAATTAGTAATATAATATTTGATTTAAAAACTATTTTGTGTCAATTTTGACACTATTTGATATCTGATTTTTTGTGAAAGTCATAACAGGATTATATGTTCGAACCAAGTTGATTAAATCAACACTAATATATCATAGTAACCTAGAAAATTAGTGGAATTCCTAAAAAGTCTCATATTACATTTATTTTGGTGTTTATAACATCAATTATGTCAATATTTCATAAATAAGATAATTACTGCATCATAATTGTGTCATAAATAAATTAAATTATTTAATGTCTAAAAATTATAAATAAAATACCATTATGTAGGAAATATTTTTCGCTTTCTAATGAATATTTATAGTCGAATTTATCTTATGTATATCCCAATATTAAAAATGATTTACTTATTAAACTTTGATTTTAACTATTTTAACCCTTCTTTAAATAAATTAAAAATAAATGTCCTAATCTAACCCAAGTGGGCCTAAATGTCATATTTTATTCATAAGGTTGTTTTTGGTCTAATTTCACTTATCCAATAGAATTAGGACATGTGTTAGGGTAATAGTAATATCACATTTACCCTTAGTTACCCTATTTACTATTAACCGTGGTAAAAAAAAGTAAAAAGTTACTATTCACAAAAAATTATTTTCATCTCATTGAACCACATATTAGTCCTTGATATTAACCGTGTCTGTCAGATTTTCAAAATTCCATTCACAGAAGCGGTAAAATTATATTTTATGCAAAATTCATTTTTTAACCTACCACTTAGTGGTTTCACTATTCATCAAAAATTGAAAGTTTTCAGAAAAATACCAAAATTTCACCCTAGGATAATTTCGGTATTTCAAATCCAAAAATGAAGTCCATTTTGAAGGATAGAATTTATAAAATTTCAAAAAGTGGTTATTACTATTCATAACAGCTAGTTTTAGTAATATTTTAATAGCATATCGTTGTTTAGTGAAACTCGGTATTGCGTACGACGCAAGCTATCGAGGAAGGTCACGATTGCGTGTAAAGTAAGACAAGCTAGTATGTAGTGAAAGATTCCTTTGATGATATATAAAAAACAAAATATTACTCATAAAAATCTAGGGTGTTACATTGATCCTTTTATAGAGACCATAATAGTAAATTCTATATTATCCACTCCATGAAAAACATTCAAGAGGATTTATTCATCCCAAAAGTATAACCCTAGAGTCGTTAGAAGGATATATAAATGAGATATTTCAATGAAGAGGTCATTTCATCAGTCGATCAGCTTCTTTTAAATTAATAAATGACCTCATTTAAATATATGTTATTCATAATAAATTTATAACACTAGTATACTCAATATAAATAAATGGTACTATAATTTATGAAACTACCATTATTCACCCTCTTTACATCAAATAGAATGTCAAAATATCACTTGTGCATATGAGAGGGTTACAATCTCCATATAGTGACACAATTTATTTCTCATCACCATATTTTAATAATGGTAATTATTATGGATGTAATGTTTATACATGATACGTATTAAATAATTATCCTTATATATTTATATTATCATTTGTAACTTCTTAATGTCCAAACCATTGGAAATGATAATTTCTATCGTGTATACATTTAGACATCCACCTCCAAGAAGTGATGTGATTCATTTTTCATTCCTGTTTTATTTGGATGGTAAATATGATATTTTTAATAAATATATTATATTTATAAATATATTATACTATAATTATTCTAGTAATGTGGTTTAATATTTACATTTCCTTCCATTCAGCAGTCGTAAAATGGAGACAACATTGAAGCATACATATGACCGACCATATCTATGATAAATGTAATCAATTTTTCTATATATATTTATTTTTTGAATGACACTAATAATGTATATAATTATTTTATAAAATATTTATATTATTTTTAAAATTAATTATATGATGCAAAAAATATTAAAATTGAAGTACAAAAACCACCGAAAAAAAATCAAACAAAATAAATGAAGCAGATATCACCAAGAACAATAACTTTTAAAAAACAAAAGAGTATTAGAAAACAATTCAAAAAATGATATATGTAAATAATATATTTTAATATATATATATATAATTTGGGTTCAATAATATATTTATAATATATATATATATATTAATTATATCAAAGGTTACTACGTGTACAATGAAAATCTGGACAAAGGTAAGAGATTTTCATCAAGAATATATATCCATGGAACACATGCCAAATTCACCACTTGATTCTTTATTGTACTATCTATAATTACCATGAATGAATTTTATAATTAAAATTTTTAATATTTTTAGGATTAAAATATTCATATAATATACTTTATTTCATGGGTATTATGATTCAAAAGTTACCAAAGATATAAATGTTTTATGTTACAATCACATTTTTTATCAAGATAGTTTGTGATCATGGTTATGAGGATGAAATCTTATGATATATCTCTCATAAAGAACATGTTTTTTGTTTAACAATTATTATTTCATTAGAATACATGTTTGTCTTTAATTTTCTTCCCATTAAGTATTCTTGATACTTAAAATATTTTTATAGAAAATGAAATTTATTTCTCTATTTGGTCAAAAATAATTTTTATTAATTATCTGTGTTATCCAAAAATGATTTTAACAATATAATAATATTATCATTTTATAGGTTAAATTAATTTTTAACCATGATTTAATTTTTTTAAAAAAAATTATTTTATTAGTAGTATTGATTTGTTTTTTGATTGAGGTACTTTTTAAAATTTGTATACAAATGTTTGAAAAGAATTCTTTTTAACTTATACAGAATAAATAGAATTTCACTCCACCATAACCGCTCAATGAATTAAATTATTATTTACAAGAATCCACTATTATTTTTAATGAAAATGTTTTCCATATATTTTTTGATTTTTTTCTATATTAATGTAGTAATTTCAAAATTAGAAGGATATATCCCACATGAATTCTTAATGATATATTAATGGCATATCTATTCATTAATGATAATAAACCTTGATTTAACTTATGATAAAGTTGGTATATGATATAATGATATCACCCTTATTCATTTGATAGATGCTTTATTCTTATAATGAAAATATTTTTGAGAAACCCATTTCTTTTCTGTTGGTTGTGATATGAAGATGTGATGCAATATTAATGAAACACATTCATATCAAAGGTTTGTACTATAAGAAATGTTTATGAAACCCATTTAATTTAATGGGATATAATATAATGAATGATTTACTATATTTTGGGCCACATTTTTTAATTTTTATAATATATTGGATGGGACCTATATCTCATTCAATTTTATTCGGTATATATTAATATCTCATGAGATAAACTGGTCTAGAATTGGGAGTAAACCTAGTTTAGTAAGATAATTTTTCCCTAGGATAGTATTTGGAGTTAACCTTGACTACTATTATGGAATATTGAGTGAACCCAATAAATAATTATAGTCTTGTATATAATATTTTTCTACTAAATAAATGATTTTATATTCTACTATGAATACAAAATTACCATATCTTATGACAATGCTATGATTGCATCGATTATATTCTTTAATTAATTTCTGATTTTTGATTATTATCTAATAATATTTATGAAAATACACAAGATTGTGATTTATGATATGTATGATATGATTTTCTTAAGATATGTTCATTTTTATTAAAACATGTTAAACTCGTGTTTTCTTTGACATCTAGCTCAATTACACTTACTGATCATCATAGATCACCCTTTCAAATGATTCCATTCCCCAGGTTATAAATTATGATATTTCTAAAAAGGTTTCTAGTATAGATGATCTTAATGGGAGATTATATGGATATTTTTTGAACGATTTTTTATGTTATCGTGGTTTAAAAAGCACTAAACCTATAAATTATTATTTTGGATCATTATGTTATGTGATTAATATTCTACTAATATGTAATTTCTATTAATAAAATATATGGGTCACTATAGTTGCAATTAGATAATGTTTCAGTTATCCATTGATACTAGGTTTTCATTACATTAGTCAGAACATTAGGCATTAGTCTATGTATTGGATATCAACCTAATGATTTTATAATGATCATGAATAGTCCAGGTTAAACATAAGGTTTTATATTAAAAGGTGTCATAATTTATCAATAAAATAATTAATTTTCAAATAATATGGGGTGTTTCAATATGATCATTATTCCTCAAACTATTAATTTTTTTTCATTCATTGGCTAGAACTCGAAAGAATCATTTTAATGCTGAATGTGACAGATAATTGATTCATTTTCTACCTATGAAACTCAAAATTATGGGTGTTTTATAGAATTTTTTTTTTATTTATCAAACAAAATTTTCACAATATCATTATGAGCTTCCAAATGAGAAAAATATGGAACGATGTTCTGTTGAGTCCTTCACGAGACAATTTCCACCTTCTTTTAGTGGTTTTTTCTATCCAAATTTTGATAATAAATGTACCAGTACTATATAATATATATTTTCCTGTCTCTATTATTTATAACATTAATTTTTTATATTTATCATTTAGAATTTGAAGATAATCTAAGGTTGACTCTTGTTAAGAATACGATGGAATGAAACGAAATTGAATCCATAGAGTATGATGAGTTTTAGAGGGTATTTTTCAATAAGTACATTCTGACTATTGTTATCTATAATCAGAGAAAGAATTCCTTGATCATAAATAGAATGAGGATGAATCCATTTGTACCTATGTGTAAAATTTTATAAGACTATTGAGGAACACACTCTTCATTATAACTGAACATAAATGAAATGTTGAGGAATTCGTTATTGTATTAAAAAAAATTAAATCAATGTAGTTATTCAAAATATAATTTATTACCTATGAAGATATCATTCAAAGTTCCACAATGGTGGATACAGAGATTGTATTTACCCATCAATATTAGGGTTTCAATAATGAATGGAATATGAACATCATAGGAAACTCAGAAAAACATAGACAAAATAAGTTTAGATTTACACTATGCTCAATTTGTTTAAGGAATAATGAATGAAATTGTGTTTAGGTTGCTATTGAATGCCTAAAATGTGGAAAGACATGGAATAAATAAATTTAATGGTGGTGATATTTTAAAATGATATCTAATTATGTGAATAAATAAAAACCATTATTGAATGCACCACCCACACTCTACTATTCAAAATACAACCAGAGGGAATTATGATAATTTGTGCATAAATATGACGGTAAATTATTATGACATTCACCAAAAACAACATAAGAAAATAGATAAAGGGAAATATTATGTAGTCGCTATTTCAGATGAGGGGTATGACAACAACTTGGTTAAACATAAAAATATCATCCACTCTTAAACATTTAAATTCATTTATGATGTTAGATCTACCCTCTATTTTAGATTAACATATTTTTCAATGTGTTTCTCTATACCACATCCATTATTAGAATATTAGGTAGAATTTTAAACCTTTAATTGTGTGAGGATCACCACTCAAGATTTTAATTCTCCACTGGATGATGTTTATTTGAATGTTCTTCCATCAAATATTTTTATTCTATATGTTTTTGAGTATGATGTTATCCTTCACATGGATAGAATTATGTACATAAATAACACATCAAATGTTGAGGAAGAAAACTCAATTTTTTATTTCAATCTACTTATTATCATCTATCTGTGTGATGATATTTATGAAATTTTTATGTAAATAATCACTATTGTATGTGTATTCATTCCTATTAAAAAGGTTTGTTTATATTTTATTATTAGGGATAATCTCTACACAACTATATTCAAATTGTTTCATTATTTTTTGTTTTATACACAGAATAATAGTCTATTCTTCCACGAAACCATGATGCTTAGCTCCCAATATAATTTCTTTTTCGATCTATAACTATATCAAAGGAACACGTATTTGGTGACTTCAATTTAGTTGTAGGAATTGATTAGGGAACAAAATTATAATAAAGAAAATGTATTCATTTGGCCATGTGAGTCACCATGGGTGCACTAGTAAATTTTGTTAAGAAGAATAATGGATCAAAGGGTCATTTCATTGATTGTTGAGAAAACAAAAAATTCACAATAAAGAACTAGTGTCATGCACCCCTTATAAATTAATTATTTGATAAACGTTAAAAAGATAAATTCATTCATAATATTAACATTCAATAGGGATATCATCAATTTAGGGTTAAGAGTGAGGACATTTCGAAGACAAAATTCCGTATAAGGTAAAAAAATTGAATATATATTAATGGAATTGGACCTACTAATTCCCCCTATACGTTTTTGATTTAATGAATAGAAACATCAGAGATTTACTTGATTAGATTTTTGAAGTCATTATCGATGATATTATTATATATTCAAATACAAATTAAGAACATAAGGATCACTTGATAATTTCTCTGAAGATACAAATGAAAAATATTATTTTTTAAAACATTAACAAGTGGGAATTATAACTTTAATAAATATCATTATTTGGTAAAATAATGTCAAATGAATGTATATCATTAAATCCATAAAATATAGATGTTATTGAATGTTGGAAAAGATCAACCAATGTGAAAAATATCCATAGATATGTTGATATATAATGATATTATCAGTTCATTGTAGAGAATTTTTCATAATTATCCAATCAATTCAATCAATTAAATTATATGGGAGCAATGATCCTGTGGAATAATTTAATTTGAAGAAAAAATTTGAAGAACTAAAGAAAAGGGTAGTTGGTGAACCATTACATACATTTCCATGTAGTGGTTAATTATCTTTAATCAATAGTGAATTATCAAAAAATTATTAGGATGTGTTGTCATATAGAAATATATGGTTATACCTTATACAACATTCCAGTTGATGATTCTCGAGAAACATTACCCAACTCTTAATTAAGAGCCAACTCCTATAATTTTTTAATTGAATAATTTGATTCATTGGGCTCTTACATAATGGTGTGATATATATAATGATCATTAAAGTTTAAATTATAAT
The DNA here is from genome assembly GCA_963277665.1 of Viscum album. Lineage (NCBI taxonomy): Eukaryota > Viridiplantae > Streptophyta > Magnoliopsida > Santalales > Viscaceae > Viscum > Viscum album. The sequence goes on along the minus strand of OY728123.1, from coordinate 1,036,128,370 downwards.
TTCACATTGAATGTGTTAAATATGTGATAGAGAATACTGTTAGATATTACTTAAGATTATAACTGCACAATAAAGTACCACCATGTGAATGAGAATGGGGTAGAATATCCTCAATGTCAAAAGGATAATGAAATATTATATATTATTAGAATAAAAATTCTAATTTTTATGGATTTTCAATGGTTTGATCTTGAAATGTTTATGGAATGGTTGAAATCATATCTATCTCAAAATAGTGTTCAACCATATCTCAATGTTCATATTAATGAGTCGATGAAGGAAGATATGGATTAGAAAAAGAAGGTGAGTAATGGTTCTTCATTTATTTATCACTGTAATGGATTGATAAGGTTCAGGAACCATGCATTTGGTCTATCCATAGTACATTCTAAGAAGGAACTATTGGATGAAGCTCATTGATCGGGATTATATATTCATCATGGAAGTATAAATATGTTTAGAGATCTGAAATAACATATTTGGTGGGATAGTATGAAGAGAGATGCTTTTGACTATGTATATCAATTCTTAGTACAAAAGTAAATTACGGTTGAGAGACAAAATTCTAGGGGGATTTTAAATAAAGTTTCTCTAATAAAATGGATATGGGAAAAAACAACATGGATTTTATCATTAGACTCCCTAAAATAACAAAATTGTTTACTTTTATATGGGTTATAGTCATTCTATTTACAATGTCATCACTCTTCATTTTACATTAATGATTATTTTTATCGTGATCATATTTTGAGAATTTTTATTGAAAAGGTGGTAAGATTGAGTGGAGTACCACATTTTATATTATTTGATAGGGATATGTGGATTACCTAAATGTTATGGTTAATTCATCATTAGGATCTGGATACAAATTTGAGTTTCATTATGGTGTATTAGCCTCAAATAGATGGATAGTTGATAAGAAGAACTTATATAATCATTTTGGATACCATTATTTAATATTTAATCAATGTTTTGTTGATAATTCATTGGATTTTGTTTTTTTGTTTGAAATAGTAATTTAAGACTCAATAGAATAATTTTTGAAAATTCACAAAAACATTATTTACACATCCTGAAAGAATTTCATAATGTGTATTCTACATTCATAGAATATGTTAGGATGAATGTCCTACCAATGAATATTTTCATGAAATTAATTCATTACATGATTTTTAAATTCATTACAGGTCCAGAGTTCGTCAAAATGATAATCATGTAGAACATTCATGATTTGATGTAAATACAAGACATGATTCACATAAAATACTTATAGATTTTACATAATGTGAATTTTTTATATATCTCATCTTATCAAATATAAAGTTGTGGATTTCACATCATACAATATTTTCTAGATATGATTGTCAATATGAAGCAAATGACATGAATTTAACTTACACATCTTGTGTAAGTCGAGATAGAAGACAGATAAATCCATTACATGAAGTGAAGACTTTACACATCATATATTTTTATGTCTCTAAATATTGAAGTGTCTCCACCCAAATAAGATTCCCAGGACACTATCATTTCTTTCTATTATTTCATATTTATTCATAATTTCCCTTCCAAAATAAATTGAAATTTTATCTTTCACCATTTTAACCAACATTGTCTTCCATACTTTTCATAATCCATCATTGGATTGTTGTTATATGTTTGATTACAATATCATTTGTCATTCAACATCAATAGTTTCATGTCCTTTTATTTTTAATTCATCCAAGTGAGTTTTTTATTGATTTTATATTTTTCAATTATTCATTTCTTACTTTTGTATCGTCTGGTTATTATACAATGCATGTTCTGAAATTACACACTATCATTTAACATTGTAATGTGTGGCTAATGTGCTTATGGGTAGGTGTTAAGAGTAATTATGTTATTAATATTATAAATCTATAAATCAAGCATTGGTAATCATATGGATATTAAATAGTTTCAAAAAAAAATTATCTCATTCCTTTGGAAAACCCTTACCATGGTGTTTTAAGTGAAGGAACCGATCCAAGTTTTATTAAGTAGGCTAAGACCATTTTCCCATAATATTTTATACCATATATGCTATGAGTTACATTTCTTGTGTGCAATATGTATCCCGACCATAGACCTGTTGTCACTGAGGCATATAAAATTGTTTTGAATGTATCCAAATTGCTGACCTTTGCATAATTTTGCAGCCTAAACAATGTCTATCACACATTAGAAATTGGATTATAATTTTTAACTGAACACAGAAATTTAACTTGAACCCCATTTTTCAATTCCAAATTTAAATCCATGATACATAATTCTAAAAAAAATAATCCTAAACTGGGATCGTTTGGAATCCTATGCTAGGGTATGAATAAATAGGTCACGTTCCTTCTAGTTGATGCTATGGATACAACCACACACTACCTCATTACTAAATTGTTTTTCAATTGTAGTTTGGGATATAAATTTATAATATCATCATGGATAAAGGAGTTAATGATGGGTTTCAGTCACATGAATTTTATACACTTCCATTAGGGACTAATATTGTCTATGAATTGTAGACATTGACTAGAACATTGATTTACCTAACACATATTTCCTTTCCCCGATTTATTTTTGTATTTCACTCCAATTTATTCTATTTTTTACTCTCTAATTTTTAGATTGTGCAAGTACCTGGGTCCCTGGACTTGCTGTATGAGTTTAGAATCCCATGAACTACATTCATTCAATAGTGAGATATATAGGAATATAGCTACACACTAACACCTCTTAATGGTGGAATACAAAAATATTACACTTCCTCACTAGCCAAACCACCAACATAAACCCACTGAATGTCCAGGATAATAATTCATTCTTCAAGAGTACACCATCAAGGATTACATCTTCCAATCCATAAGTGGTGTTGTGCCCAGCATTGTGGACACTCTAATTCAAATTCATTATTTTGAAATAAATATTGGACTCATCCATATGATCTAGATTATAGGGATGTTTATTATAGAAAATATTGTGGACCTCCAAGAACATATATCCAATTTTATAGAGGTTTGTAACACATTTTGGAACCTAATTGTATCATTAGACACCATTAAATTAATTGTCTTCAAATTCCCCTTAATCAATAGAGATATGGATTTCCCTAAATTTCAATCACCCTAGTCCATCATGACTAGGGATGAATTACATAAGAAATTACTGGATAAATACATCCATGTAGGACAAGCCTATAAACAATGGAATGAGATCCAAAACATCACCCAGGTAGATCGATAGTTAGTAAGGGAATCCTATGTCTAATTCAAGGAACTGACTCTTAAATTCACAAAACATGGACTCAATATGGATCTAAAAATCCAAAATCTCTATTAAGGACTCATACCCACTTCATGAATTTTAGTTGAATCCACTAAAGATGGATAACTAATGATGAAAAATATATAAATCCAAAAATAACTTCTTTAAGTGGCCTTACATAATGTCAGTATGTTTCCAAGTGATCGAGTACCACCTCGATGTATAAAACATTATTTGGAGGAGATAACACACCTCACAACCCATGTAAGGGATGGTTCAAAATAGATAGAGCAATTTTATAAACATTTAGAACCACCAACACTTTATTATCCTGTTATAGATATCCAATCTAGTTATATTTATATGTTAACAACCATGCCAACACTATAGGGAAATGTTAAGGAAACCGAAAAATAGATGTTTTAAACACATCAATTACAATTAAGAATCTTTATTTTTGGTGACCACAACAGTAGCATCAATAATTTTGTCACCAGAGGAGAACTCAGCCACAACAATAACCTAACCAGGGTTACTATCACAAGAGATGTTTAAAACTAACAACAAGGAAATAGGGACCACATGTGTACCCACACCAAGGTTTATCTTCTCGACTGAAAAAATACAGAAATTTCCTTTTCTTAATGCTCAAAAAATCCCACCAGCTCAACAATAACACCAATTCTAGTAAGATCTAGAAAGTCCATCACAATAAGCCCAACCACTTTAATATAACATTGAAAACCATATTACCATATGTGTCTAAAAATAATATCATATGATTACTACCCAAGAGGGTGAAATGAAAATCCAATGGTCTTCCTTGAGAAAATATGAGTACCATGTTAGAAATTTTCAAATACCTTATCTAATAAACAACCAGTTATGTTACCCAGTAATTAAAAAACAAACATGTTACTGGAGATGAATGTGGTGGTTCTTTATAGTGAAAAAATGATATACATACAGAATTCATCAAAAATTGAGGAATAGAGGCTTGAAGAACATGAGAAATGTGAAATAGTATTTAGAAATGATGGTGATGATATCTTGTTAAAATTAAATTAATAACAAAAACTTGATTCAAATCCAAATGAAGAAGAAGAGATTAACGAGATACTATAATTAATAGAAAGATGTATATTTGTCACCTCTAGCATTCAAACCCCCTTTCCCCATCACAAAATAGATGATACATGACAAGATCAAGGGGTAATTTAAGAAAACTCAAGAAATGATTAATTAATTAAGCATTAACATCACGTTCATTGAATCCATCTGTTAAATTTGTGACTAGGAAATTTATTAATTTATTTTATTTTGAATAAGAGGAAAAGAGATGACTTAAGATTCATCTCATTTAATGAATAATTGTTTGTTCTCATCTAGATAATTCTTCCACCTAAGATGTGATAACCTTGTTGTTTCTGGATTCCTTGTACTATAGTGTAATGAATCATCAGAACGTATTTATGTGATATTGGCACTAACAACAATCTCATTATTATGTGATTCATCCAAAATACATAACCTTATGAACTAAAGAGCATAAGAGTGAAACATCCATTGGTTGACTGATAAGTCATGTATCCTTGAGGACTCATTGAGGATGACATAGACAATGGTTGAAAATTCATATTTCCTATATAATTTCTTATCTTGGACAAGGAGGAAGATGGATATTTTCTTATTATCTAGATATGGCTGTTCTTCACCCCTAGAAAGAAATTAATTTTACTAATTCATGGGAGTATAATATTAAAAGTTTTAAATTAATAGGTATTGTTCGAATGAGTGATGTCTGCCAAGAAAACTGCTGGATCATATGATTGTCAACCCATTCTTCATAGTTAAAATATATGGTTTTACAACCATGGTGGATGATAGAGAGATATTTTCCCCTTATGAAGATAAAGACATTCATCATGTGAACATTAATTACATTGAACCATTGATAAGGGATAATACCACCTTCTATACCCTCGGTAATAAAACAATCAATGTTGGAATTAAATCCTCTACAGTGAACCCTAATGTATATGTTTTTAGAGACATAATACACATTGACAGTCATTATTAACTCATACATGAGTCATTTAAAATGATAAAAACTAATTGATGTTTGTAAAAGTCAAAAAAAAATAAATTTTCTTTGGAGTTTAAAAAACTAAAGGGATCACCCTCATGTTATACACCCAATAGATTTTATTAGATTAAGGGGATAAAACAAAACATGAACAATAGAGACGACTCACCGCTCGAATGAAATAAGTAGTTGGAATAGAATTTTTTATTCTTCTTTATACATGGTTAATATTTTAAATCAATAACATTGAATATGTGAGTCTTCTATAAGTCTTCCCTAAGAATGGATGTATAAAAGTTGATAAAAATAATGAAGAGTAGTAAATCTCAACTCAATCAATTACATGATGGAGAGTAGAAATTCAATATAGAAACCTCAACATGGAAACATGAAAGAAACATTTCGTATTACCATTCATGGATCAAATTTTGTAGAGACTAGTTGGTAAGGGATTCTATTATTTCTTGGATGGGTACTCTGGATATAATAAAATAGCTATCGACATAGAAGATTAACCTAAAAATAAATTTACACATCCTTTTGAGACAATATCTTATAAAATAATATCATTCAGAATGTGCAACAATGTAAAAAACCCATCAACGATGTTTGGAACATATATTTCGGTATGTCAAGGAGGAATTCCTGGTGATCTTTGAATACGATTTCTTGGATTATGAATGATCTATTGAGGGGTGCCTATGTAATGTGTAAATTGACCTACTATTCTGTGAAGATGTGTGCCTAGTATTAAAATAGAAAAAATGATAATTTATGTTCAAAAGAGGCATATTTATTAGGAAAAAATATATCAATATAAGGCTTGAATGGTGATCCAATGAATATTAATGTCATTAAATACATACCTAATCCCACAATTGTAAACGTTTTAAGGAGTTTTTTAGGTATGTGGGATTCTATCACTTCATTATAAAGGACTTTGAGAAAATATCTTTACCATTGAAACACCTCCTATTTAATGGATCTATTTTAAATTTTAATTCTGATTTTCACTAGGAATTCAACACATTAATGGAAATCATGGTGGCTACTCTGGTTATAATTTTAGCATACATGGACAAGGACTTAGAGATGATATATGGCACCAGTGATTTTGCAGTAAGAAGTGTTTTTGGAAAACAATTTGGTCTTATCATTGGTCTCATATATATAATACTCAATCATTATCATAATGAGGAGAAGGTAAATTACCTGACCACATAAAAGAAATTAGTTACAGTATTCTATCCATATAAAAATTTTCATTCCCACCTTGTACTACGAAATGTAGTGAATTATACTAATCATGTAGCCCTAAAATACCTATTAATTAAATAGTATTTAAAACTGTAGAAGATATGGTAGGTCCTATTAACACAATAATTTAAAATATATATGAAGGATATAAAAGGTATGAGAATGTCATATATGATGACATATCAAGTCTCCCAATTCCAAAAATTAACAATAATGATATTATGATAATTGAGGATGACTTCCCTAATGAAGTATTCTTCAGCATAAATACATAGGAATTCCCATGGTTTTATGATATTAAAAATTATCCTTCCATGATATTCCTCTACACACACTTCTCCATTCATCAAAGGAATATATTTTGATCAAAACTTCGCTACTACGATGAATGATACAATTAAAACACTTTTTTGATTGATTAAAACGATGTTTCATCCTCGAAGTTGAAATACAAAGTGTTATCAACATTTCTAACACATATCATAGTAGAGGTCATCAATATATCAGTTTATTATCACAAAAATAATTTTTAGTGGATTTCTATAGATTAAACTCCATCAATATCCCAAGAACAGTTTTTGACATTTTTATCAATACCAATGAACAAGAACACTTAGGGGAACAAATGGATTACCCCAAAATCCTATCCTTGTATTTGAAATCTTTAACTAATGGGAGATTAATTTTCTGGGACCATTTTCAAATTATAATGTTAAATTTTATATCCTGGTTATTGTGGACTACATTCCAATGTAGGATGAATAAAAAGCTACCATTCATGACTCAATAAAAGGTTTCATTAAATTTTAATGAAAAATAAATTTTCTATATTCCTATTCCCCCTAATTACTCAATAGTGATCATGAAACATATTTATCCGGTAATTTTATGAAAGGATTTTTTGGAATATATTTCATCTTATATAATAAGGGAACTTCGTACCACCCATAAAAAAGTGGGAAAATTGAAATATCTAAATATGATATAAACAAAATTATTGAAAAGATGGTTAATATAAGAAAAATTTTGTAGAGTTTTAAATTGGATGATTCACTATGGGAGTATCACACAACCTATAAAATTCTCATTGGCACTACTTTGTTCCTCTGTATATGTAGAATACCTTGTCCCATTCATGTTGAATTAGATCATCACTCTCACCGGGCCATAAAAACATGTATCATGGATGCTCAAGAAGCCAGTGAAGAAAGAATCCAATTGATATAACAAATTAATGAAATTAGAATGAAATCCTATGGAAATACAGAATCTATAAAAAGGGAAAATGATATTGAATGATTAATAAATTATGTGTCGAATCTTCAGACTTGGAGATAATGTTATAATATTAAATTATCACTTGTAATTATTCACTAGGATGTTGAATTCCTGACATTCAAATCCTATTTATCTGATCAAATTATTCATATGTGGGGTGACACAAATTAAAAAATAGGCAACCACCAATTAATGTAAATTAAACATGGTTAATGATTAATCAAGAGTTATTCCATGAGGGGTACTTCATTACATAAAAATTAAACTAAATCAATGATTTCTTTCTCTAATTGTTAAATGAATTGTAGAAAATGAGGAAACCCATGAAAGGTCAAGAATGTTAGCTTATATTTTAGGAAGGTTTAGTGACACTATAATCGTAGGAAAAATGACCTAGTCAATATGATAAATAACAAGGAATACAAATGTTGTGTAAACTTGAGACGCCTTGTAAATGTATTGGGGCTAATGAAATTAAATAAAATGATCATTAAAAATCATGAATTATTATAAAATGTTAAATTTAAGGGTGGATTTAATATCAATGAACTGTAGGATCATGGCACACCCCTCCTCTTTTCCTTCCTCCCCTCTCTTGTGGACCTCCCCTCTCTAAAAATACCATTAAAACATTATACATCCCTCACCACTACTCAACAATCACTCCCCTCCTCCACTATTTTCATCCTTTTCTGGACCACATATTCCCTCTCAATCTCAAATTCATTCCCTTATTTTTCAATGGACATAACCAAGTATATATTGACTCCTTTCCCCCACCATCTCGGCTAATATTGTTGCTCGCACCATGACATATTTTTTAGTGATAGATCCTCCAATACCTACCTCCATCAATGAGAATGATTTGATAGTGCTAATAAAACCCCCACTATTTGTAAGGGATCATCAGATGTAGATACTGGTGTTCACCGCCCACTATAGTTTCTTGTCCATATCCCCATCCATAAATATAACATTATTGGGAATTTTTTATACAAAATTTATTCATATTTTCACTAAATTATATTTTTATCATATATTTGGATCAGAACCGTCTTATTCGATACATTATTTACTAGATTATTTCTATTTTCACTTACGAATTATATTATCCATGTCATGATTTTTTCCTGTCCTCCATAGTAATTGATTGTTCTATCAGGAAATCATCTACCCTCCTATAATATGTATCCTCATCTGGATGACATTGAGAACCATATTTAGGAGATTTAGATCCAGATACATCCTTGCCAGGAGTCCTCTCAATGATAAGCACCTTAGATACTGCATTCACATAAGATTTCATTCGACCTATTTCTATGGTGGTTTACCCCACCAAGTGTCCCTTTGAGCTCGATGGAACTAACATCAATTCCTCATATGGAATAGGACCTCTAATCCAATAGACGACACTAACGACTATATCTTCCATCTGTATAGATGGTGAAATCATCTTTATCTATTCATCAGTGGAACCCCATTTTTTATTTTTTCATCATTTTCATCATGTTATGAGGTCCTTTTTCTTTTTTATCATTATATATCTATCAGTTATCCAAATCCTCATAGAATCCAAATCCTTGTTTTCTCTATGATAATTTTTCCTAATAATTATGGTTTATAGCTTCCCATATTTATTCTTACATTTTGATTAACCCCTTTCTCTAATGGATTATCTTGTACATATATGGCTTTTTAGGTAGCACAATTTGAAATTGACATTCACAAAACATCCTCTTGGCATGATTTTCATTAAATAGAGCTCTTAGTTCCCTATTTCAATTTCATAATTTCCATTTCATTTCATTTGTTCCAATATTTATATATCTTACACATTTCATTCTAAAATAGTGCAAGCACTCTCTAATTTTCTATTTAGGGAAGTCTTTCTTATGCTTTATTATCTATACACATTCACTAATACCTATTTTCACTAGTTTAGGATACATTTTTCATCTAAGTCATGATATAAACAAAAAAAACTCCATACACCAATTTAAATAAAATACCATGTTTTGTTACAGATTATTGAATTCCATTTTTATTCATGTTTATATTTTTATCATGATTGATGAGTTTAGTAATAAAATCTATGTCTATATTATTATAATTTATTTCAATTGACTTGTTATTGTACATTATTCCCTGCATAATTTCATGTTATTTTACACTTCCCTTCAACAGAAGATTCTAGACCTAAATTGAAATATTATTTGTAGAGCATATAACTTAAAAGATAATTCAGGCATGTAAACATACCACACCTAGAATTTGAGTCTTGTTCAGGATATTATTAAACAAATGCACTATTCAAATTATTGAGAAAATATTTGAGGATACAGTTTTCCTCATATCTACAAAAAATCCTCCCTTCTTTCACCCGTAGTAGTTGAGAATAACCATGTCAGGATGGATTTGTTACAAGTATATTATCCCTTCATACCATACTCCTTGTATTATTAGTGATTTTATTTTGAACTATTGTGGTGGATTTCTAACTACTGATAGTCAATCAAAATTTAAATTATATGGTTATTGATTAAATTTTTAATTCCATATTAATACCTTATTTCTTTTGAAAAGGAAATATATAAAAAATAGGTCACGAATTTTGAGGTTTAAAAATCACCATTACCAATTTTATGAGTCTTATGATGGATCCTCTATGGTTTGTGATGTATATGAGTTCTGGAATATATATTATTTTTGATAAATAAATAATATAAAATAAAAGGAAGGACCACGGATTATTATTTATTTTCTCTTTACATATTCATGGAACCACATAGATATGTTTTTAGCATTGAAACATGGAGTCTGGGAAGATTTACTTCATGTCATTATTCACATATATCATGTATTATACTATAGATCATACCCTACTTTTTTATCTTTATTTTCATCAACTTCCCACCTTTCGTCCACCTCAGAGACATTAGAACCATATTTCTTAATCCCTTGTGATTTATTTTATATAGGTATTTGATAAGTGGAGAGGTTAGAAAAAATGAACGACTAAGTTAATGAACAAGTATACATGTTATGGTGATAACTCCAGTTACGTGTTACCTTAAGTGATGAGAGAAAATTAAATTATTTGTAAATAAAAAAATTGTATCCTTCTTTGGAAAAACTATGATGTTTCAATTAAAATAATAAAGAACATAAATAAATAACAGAACTATGTGGTGTGACTAATTTTTTATACATGATTTTCTCTAGAAGATATTTTTTTCATGCATTAACACATATACATATATTCCATGTTGTAGTTCATATTTTCTATTTAAATTTTTTTTATTTTTTATTTATTTTGAGATCATTTTTTTGAAGACAACCATTTGTTCAGGTGTGGTGGAATTTGATAATGAAATTTTATACAAAAATTTTCAATGTATTTGTTTAAGGTTTAATCACACTTTATATAATATTTATCATGATTTTGGCATTTTTTTAGGAAATGAGAATTTAAGACTCAAAGAAATAATTTCTAATGGTTGAAAAAAGAGGATTTACATGTCGTCAAAGGAGTTCATGTTGTGAATTCCTCATTCATAGCCTCCGTATGGAGAAAAAGAGATACCATGAATATTTACATGTTTTTAATTAATTACATGTCATGTAAATTCATTACAGATCATGAAATATTTGAAATCAGAATCCAACTAAATTTTAATGACATGATGGAAAAAAAATGAATCACATACACAATGTATTGAATTTATCAGAACATAAATGTTTATAACATCATCCCATAAAAGATATATGTCATGGATTATTCAAGATACAATATTTTATGGAGAATATTATTGATCTGAAGTAAATGGTGTTTAATAGTCTTTCTTTTCATGTATAATTTAATACATAACTCACTTAAATCTATTACAGGATCTGAAAACATGTCATGTCATGTTATTTTTCAATCTATTAATATTTGGTAATCTATTCCACATATAGAAGACCATGTACCCCATATTTTATTTTATGTTATTACCCATTTCTTATATATTTCTATTATAAAATCAATTTTTATCCATTCTTTCACTATTTTTAAAAATTCCATTATTATTACTTGTTCTTCAATGTCATTGTATTCTCTATCTGCATTAGTTTTCATTACAGGCTTCTATTAGTTATAAACCATTGATTTTTCTTTATATTTTATTAATCCAATTTCATTTTTATGTATTTTTAATGGTTTAAATTTTTTATATCTTAATTCTTAATTGTTTTATTATTAGAAAAATTATGGTGCTTATTTTGTTCCTTCTTTTAACAACATAATTTGTAGAAAATTTATTTTGGTTAGTGTTGAGAATATGTGTGTTCATAATGTTGATGTGTCTATAAATCAAAACATGGTAACCATATGGATAGTAATTTGGTTAAAAACAAATTTTTATTTCAATCAATCACACAAACTTGGCCATCTATGGTTTAATTTAATGAACCTAGCCTAAATAGTGTTATGTAGTCTATGAAAATTATCCAATGACACTTTTTCCAAAATAATCTAATCTTACTGCATCTATTATGTTATATATATATATATATATATAGAATAAATAAACATTTTATCTTATGTTGATCCAATTTGTCTGAAAATATCCAATTTAAGAAATTTTCATTGATTCAAAGCCTGATCCATAAGTATATCCCACATTAGACATAAGAATATCCTTTTCCCAAATCCTGGAATTGACCATGATACCTATTCTATTTTGGTAATTTAGATCCATGCTATATAATTATAGCACACTATAATTTTATGATCTTTTTATTGAATAAATTTTATTTCCTTGAGGTCTTATTTTATATGCAACACTATGTTAATCTTTGTCTACATACAACACTATCTTAACTTTCATTACACAAAACACTGAGTTTCTATGAATTTTTTATTATTATTATATTTATTTAAACAAGAAAATTATATCTAGAAATTAAACATAATTATAAGAATCTAAGAAACTGATTTTTTAATATTATTTATAATGGGTTTATATAATTAATCATTTTTAGAATTAAATATATAATTTCATTTAATGTATTTATATGTATTGAAAATACGATTTTCCCTAAATATTAGCTTTTTTTACATATATGAACAATAATAAAATTAATATATGACCTTTTTTGAAATTTAATGTTATAAATTAAACCTAATTTGTTAATTCATAAGGTAAAAATTATATTCTCATTAATTTTTGTTATTTTTCAAAAAAATTTCTTTTTTGGATGAATATTGAAATAATAATTATTTTTGTATGAAAACTTCCATTCAGATTAATATATTTAAAAACATAAAATATATTTTAAATTTATTTTAAAGTACAATTAGATAAATTATAAATCCATTAATCAAATTTATAAAAATATAATTAAATTCACATATACATTTGAAATAAAGAGTCCTGACTATTGAACATTGCACAGTAAAACACTGTGGTTTCATCCCATCTGTGAAATTAATTTTCAATTAAATTATTTTGATTTTTTGAATTGAATTTGGAATAATGGATTGTATATTTTTAATTTGAATTTTTTTTTTATTTTTAATAATACAAACTTAATTTTTACCAATGTAATTAGTGAAAAAAATAAATCATGCAGATTAAGAGAAAAAAATATTTTCAAGGGACTAAACCATAAACATAAGGGAAAAATGTCCTATAAACTTATAAAAACCAAATTTATAGACACACTTAAACATTATAATTTATAATTTTTTTTAACTATTTTGACTACTTTTTCAATATAAAAAATGTTGGTTGATTTCTATCTTTCAAAAAATAAAACATTTTCCAGTCACCTCCCATATAAATGGCCACCTCAAATCCATCTATCATTATAGTTATGAAAACATATTTCGTAGACAATCCATGTAAAAATATTTTCCCAAAATTCATAACCACGTCTTAGAAGCCTTATTTTGTGCATAAAACCATCCAAGGGATTCCATTAGTGAAAACTAAAGGGAGATACCTGAAAAAGAGGTAATGTTGATTAACAAACACTTTTTTACCTCAAAAATTTATTATTATTATATTATGAATATATAAGAATTTAATAATCTTATATATACTAATATATTTTAAATTTAATATAATTATAAACAAACACAAATACTTCTATCAAATGGGTTATAAAATCATTTTCCGTGTGTGTAGTAGATTATTGACTCATGAACCGATGTAATTCATTTTTCTATTTCCACTTATAATGAATGGGAATAATGATTGTAATTATTTATATATATTCTATTTATTCTATTTATGATTTTGTTATTATTCTATAATTTTTATAACACACATACCTTCAAGCCTTCAATTTTTTGGGCATATTATAATATCATTCATGTGTACGGTGGATTACCACATCACATTGTGATCTGATCAACTAATGATTAAAATGGAGTTCCTTAAGGATGTGTTTAATAAAAATAAGTTACATATATGGCATAAAAATTATTCTTTAATTATAATTTATCATATATTTTTCATTCTTTTAAACTGATATGAAAATTGAAAAATGTTCATGTGTACGCACGGCCAACCGTATCCAGAAAAACTGCGTTTATTATTCTATTTCTACATCTTAAATATTTTTATAAATTCATAAATAATGAATATATATGATAATTATATCATGTTTACCATAATTTTTCTTTTCAAATAGTGATTAATATAAGAGGATGAAAAATAAAACAGATGAAAACATATAAGAAAAAAATTTGTTATTGACAAAAACGTAACATTAAAAAAAATTGTAAAAAAATAGTTATTAAATTGACATAATGAAATAATATTTGTTATTATATATAATTATATTTTTATAAAAATTATTAATTATAATCAGATATATATTATAAATTTTTATTAAATGACTAATCTTAAATTCAAGACATAAGGTATGGGATTTCCCTCACATCTATTTTCCATGAGACACAAGACATGTTCAACACATATTTATTGTATGTTGTTTTCATAATATCCATGGTTATGTTTTATGATTATTAAACTATGTATTTTTTTCTTTAAATATCAATTTAATGATACAGTTATCATGTGGTCTACGGTTCAAAAGTTTCCAAATCTATAAAGTAATATAATATAAACAGGCCCTTGTTGTGACACGTGTTATGTTATACATCTATATTCATTAATATGATGTATTTACTTCCAATTTGAAATACTATATCATAAAACTTATTATTTTCATTATATTTAATGCTTCATATGATCTTATTCTTTCATAGGTATTATGATTCAAGTTACCAAAGTGGTAAGGTCTTATTGCTTAAATCTCATTGTTTATAATGATTTTCCCATATTATGCTTCCATTAATGAAATACCTCAAGAATGATTCCAAAATTTATTCACCTTAGGTAAATTATTATATATTCATGTAATATTTCCATTTTTTACATGAATTAGAACTGAAAATTACTTATAAATTTTTTTATTATAATTCGAATTTACTACTGTATTCGGTTAGAAATCTATTTAATTTGAAATCTGTGGTTTCTAAAAATATCATAACAATGATATCTTTAAACTGTATCTTAAGATCATTTTCCTATACAAGTATTTTAAAAAATTTACTACTTAAAAATTAATTTAAATCATATTCAAAGAGTGTTTTGTAATTTCTCATGGTTATTTTCATAGAAAATGGTTTTCCATAGGTTTTATGTTTTAAAAAAAATACAATGAATAAAGTATATTTTCTCCCAGAAAAGTTAAATATGAATTATCAATGCATTATTGATAAGATTAAAATGTTATTTTCAAATTAAGGTATTTTGAAATTTTTTTATGAATGTGATTTTCAATTAAAGTGTATTTTTCTTTAGAAATATTAAATGTGATAATTCAAAATATTTTCACGTCTATAATAGCATCACAAGCTATAGATTATTATTTAATATGGATACGATCAATGGAAATCATTTATTTTATTTCATTAAATGGTAGATGCTTAAGTTGAAATGTTTTTTTATGAATCTGATTTCTCTTCTACGGGTTGTACCATGATAAAACAATAATGAAACCCTCTTTTTTTCATAGGTATTTCTATGATGAAATGATTATGAAACCTATCTCTTTTTATGAGGTTATGGTATGATGATGTGTTTATGATACCCATTTCATTTGATGGGATATTATTTTATGATTTTTTTTCATATTTCAACACACATATGTATGATTTCATTATTTTATGGGTGGGATCTATATCTCCCTCCCATGAATTCAGAAAATATTAATATCCCATGATATAGACATTACTAGAATAGTGGGTAAACCTGATTCAGTAAGGGAACCTCTCTACTAATATTATATTTGAAGTGAACAATGAATACTAAAATGGTTTGTGGAATGACCCAATTCAGCTAATATATCCCAGACAGGGAGCCTTGACTACTATGTAAACCATCTTATTTGGTTACGTGTTTCCAAAAATCCATGTCTTATTCCATTATTATGCAATCATGGAACATATTCATTGATTATATTATGAATAACATCTTATGTATAGCGAATATTTGTTCCATGATTCAATATTGTGATATTTGATATGCAATGTATGTTTTTGCAATGTTATGTTAATGTTACTATAACCATATACTCATGTTATGCTTTGTTATCTCCTTTGTTTACCCTTAGTGATCATTTGATCTCACCCTTTCTTATGTTTTCAATTACCTAGGTTATAAAGATATATATTATATTGGATGTATATATGTTAGGTGATAGTTATAAAGAAATTATTTAGAGATGATGTAGTTCACTCATGGGGAGAGTGTTTATGTTTCCATGTTTCCAAACATGCTAATAAAATAAGGTCATCTAGAGTGTGTTTGGGTGTGGTAAAAAATATTTCACAAAATTGATGTATTTTCAATATATGTTAAGCCTAAATCTCTCTAGTTTCTATCAGATCATATTTTTAGTTATCCATTGGAAACCATAAAGAAAATACCTTAGTGATATCATAATGAAAATTTTAAGGATAACTGTACGGAGGAGTAAATGTATAGTAAAATATCCTAGAATATTTGTAAAGTATATAGGGAGTGGTATCCAATATATTAAATCTTTGTTTGGATATATATGTCTCTATTAAATATATAAATATAGGTATGACCCCAAAAACACCATATTGATCTAGACTCGATCAGGAAATCGAAAATGATATTCGGTCTTACATCACACCTGATTTGATAGTCTTGTGGGGTATTATTTTAGAATAAAAAAACTATCTCGAAACCATCATGAAAGATTTAAATAGTTTGTTACTATGAATGACATAGGAAAAACCAAATTTGTCATAGATTAAATAATGTTAATTAATTTCGACATACTATATGTGATTTTAATGATTATGTGTTTCTCTACTATGATATTTGTTTCTCACACAATAATTTTTGGTTTTAGTAAATGGTTGGAACTTGATGGAACCATTTTAATGATGAATATGTTGAATAATGAAACCATTATCCTCCTAAAAGAATGAAATCTATTGGAGGAAAAATTATTAATCTTATTTCTATTCTCTCACAAATTTCTCAATATATGAATAATGTGTGAAACCCAAGTGATAAATGAAGGAAAACAATTTTTGTTGAGTCTGGAATGAGGAAAGATATACCTTATTTCATTGACCGTTTTAATCCACTAGTGGATGAGAAATTTTTTAATTCCACTAAAAAGATATTTTTAGTTATCTAATATTTAGATCATGAGAATGTCATTCTTGTTTTTTACCATTTATAAGGTGATGTTTACCAGTGGTGAACTCTATTATAGAATATGATGATGAAAGATTAAATTAAATACATGGAATATAATTCAATCAAGAACATTTTTTTTTCAATATGTACTTTCCTATGGGTTGATCTTAGTATATCCTCTCCCGATAGAGCCCGATGGTTTTTGGATCGAAGGATTCGGTGAAAAGCAGGGATGGATTGTCCAGATAGTTCTTTTCGAGGTATTTTTGGGAGAGGATTCATGGCATGTGGACGACAGGATAACCGAGTGACAGAATGGTTTTTTAGGTCCTCATTTCTATTCATATTGGTGTGGTCAGCGGGTTGCCTTCGATTGCATCTTCAGCCGGAGATCTACTGAGTGGCAGAATTAGATTCAGCATAATCAACATTCGATGTGGATTAAGGAATAGATCAGCATTGTTTGGCTCTGGTAGGATCATATTCCATGGTTTTTCGAGTTTTATTCAGCAATTTTTCAGTGTCTTTAAAGGAATTATTCTTGTGAAGTTTTATTCTTTAAGTGACCTTTGCATTTCTTCTTCACTATAGTACATGCAGTTGGTTGTGGTGGCATCACAACCTTATAGATCTGTATTTTTGTTGCACCTACTATTGATGTTTTTCTAGGTGGATGATGTTGGTCTTAATTATGGATCTATTTCATAAATGGCTATCAATATTTGATTTGGTTCAATTTTAGTGATGGTCTTTAGTGTGGTCAGAGGCTCGGATGGCCATCGTCAGCTTAATTTTACAGTAAAATCTCTTTTAGATTCAATATTTGAGGCCTTCACGGCCTTTGATGTTCAAGATATGCATTTCATTGAGAGTATTTTCATTATTTATTATATCTATTTTGATGCTTTCCTTTTGCATTTTTTTTCTCCTACTCTACTGATTATGTTTGTGTCTCGAGTCCTAATTTTCATTTGGGTTTGGTGATTCAAGGTGTTTCTATAGTTGATGTAATTTGTCCCATTTCATTATTCATCCCACCTCTCATTGATTTTCTACTCTGGTTTTGGATTCATCCATTCATTCTGAGGTAGAGAAGTGTGGGGGTTTTCTTGGACTTTTGGGATGTGAGTCCGAGAAATCAGTTCAGGGAGATCGATGTTGATTTCCGATTAGTGTTGATTAATTTGAGAACTCATGGAGGCTTTTTTGGTTGAATATTGGTTTGGAGACTCTGTTTTTGGATATTTTGGTTTGAATTTTATATGATGTTTTGATGTGTTTTCTCCACCTTTCTACATGTATCTTATCCAGACAAGGTTCAGAGAAAGAAGCTCTTACCCCCGCAAGCCATTGGGATTTTGAAATTTGAGAGGGTATGGCTCTACCATTGGTTCCGAGCCCGTGTAACTTTTCATGTGACAGCTAGCCAAGTCATCATTTGATGGTGGTTTATTTTCACAACGGTGTAATCATTATGGGGGCAGATCTAGTAGTCCTAATCGGGTTTATCCTTCTTAATGGTTTTATTTGATTGTAATATTGGATCATGTGGTTTCTCACTTTACCCTGAAAAGTGTTTTCAAAAAATTAATTTCTATTCAGTTATTCAATATGTACATTCCTCATTTTTTTCTTAAAAAATGGATAAAAAGTTCCTTGAGGTAATGTAAAGGGATGATACTTTTTTTGTTACATACAAAGGCAATTTTACAATACTAATTGTTATGATTCTAGAATATTTATCCAAACCAAAACAAATGTTGATCAATTATTCAGTGGATTTATTCTATTTTTCTGAAGGGTGCTATCCATAGAGGACATTAGTAGCTACGAATAAATTATTCATTGTTATATTAAGTTTGAAATAGAGGATACATTAATGTATCAATATCATGTTTTTGATAATAAGAGATAGATGGAATTCAATTAGAAATATAAGATCCATGGATAATATAAAATGACTTTTTTTATTAAGAACAATGTGTTTTCATAATGTTATAATAAATTGTAATAAGGGGATAAAAAATTGTTTTATTAGTGGGAAGGATGACCACAAAGATTTAAATTACTTAACTCAAGGGGAAAAGTTAGTGAATGATGAAAATAAAGATAAATTTTCCCCGAATGCACCTTCAACACTTCAGTGATTCATGTTTAAGAAAAATGGGGTTCATGAAAACTAATTATGATTAAAAATGTTTACCAATAATGATCATTAAATGCAACCTATTATGCTAAGGGAAAAAGTGAAAAATAAATTGATCGCTAATAATGATTAATGGAATGGAAACCATGTCTTGAAATATACCCATACCAACAACTCTAAAACATATAATGTCATATTTAACTCTAAATATACACATTATTTTTTATGTAAAGAACTAGATAGGGGTATCATGATTACACTAGAATGATTAGATGTTGAAATTGTAGTATGAACACCTATTTTTGTGATTATGACACATCTCATGTCTATGTTTCCTCTCTAATAGATATTTTTGGGAATTTTCAATGCATAAATCTTATTATTCTCCATATGGTTGAATTTGTTGTTATCTTCAGCATAGATTGAATTTCTATTTCTAATCCCTACCTCAATTATTGAGGAAGGGGTGCCACGTTTCATATTTAAATACATACAATGATCTTCTATCAAGGTGATTATACATATGAGGTTGTGATCAAGATCAGATCTAGTGTATGTGTATTAATACGCATTTATATGGTGTGGTTATATCAAATGGATGGGGAGAGAATAAAAATTTATAATATGCCTTTTTCAGAGTTTTATGGATTTATTTATAAAATAATTATGTTGTCTTTCGCTAAATCATTATGTTGAGTTCTCATTAAAACTCTTACTAGGTTCTAGACCAATTTCATAGACTCCCTATAGAATGGACCTGATTGAGTTGTAGTAATTAAAGAATAAAATCAAATAAAAAAATACAAGAGTCTCATTTGTCCTTGTGTGTCTCCATATGGTTTGCCTATTGTTTTTGTCAAAAATAAATATGGATCGATGAAACTCTACATTGATTATCAACATTTTAACATTATCGGAATCCCGAACATGTATCCACTTCCCTTTATTTATAACATATTCGATCAACTTCACTGATATCGATACATTTCGTTGATTGACCTATTCTTTGGATATCAAAAATCGAGGTTCAATAAGGAACATATTCCTAAGAAAACATTCCATACAACTTATAAGAAATATTACTATATATTGATTCTATTTTATCTTAATAATCCCCATAATATAATTATAGATTTAATTAATAGAGCCATCAGAGATTACCAAAATCGGTTTTTGGTATTCTTCATAGATTACATTATTTATCATTCAATGGGAAAGGAAGTTTATGAATATCACTTGTGAATTATACTAAGTATCCTAAAGAAGGGGAAATTGAATGAAAAATATGAAAAGTGTGAATTTTGTAAGCAATAGGTTTTTTAAGTCGCATAATCTCAAGAGAGGTATATCTATGGATCTATCAATGAAGGATGTTATTGAATGATGTTCTAGGAAAAAATGCTAATTGAGATCTAATATTTTCCTTATTTTCCTGCATTATGCTAATGCATTGTGGATAATTTCTCAGGAATTTCTAATCCCCTCTACATGTTATCTTAAAAAGGTGAATAGTACCTCTAGATAGATAAATGTGAAGAATACATAATTGAACTAAAGACAATGTTAT
This sequence comes from Viscum album, assembly GCA_963277665.1. Taxonomy (NCBI): domain Eukaryota; kingdom Viridiplantae; phylum Streptophyta; class Magnoliopsida; order Santalales; family Viscaceae; genus Viscum; species Viscum album. The sequence continues at coordinate 1,036,107,023 of OY728123.1, read as the reverse complement.
GTATCAACCTGTGCTTACATTACCCTATAGTGGATAAGGGTTTGTAATCTATTTTGATTCATCCTTGAATGGATTGGGATGTTTTTTTATGAAGAATAAAAATTGTATAGCATATGGCTAGAGAGAATTTTGGAATCATGAGAAAAATTACCCAACTCTGGATTTGGAGTTTTCCATGGTAATTTTTTCATTATAGACGTGGATCAATTATCTTTATGGAGAATAGGGTGATATATAAAATGATCAAAAATTCTTATAGTATACATTCCCATTGAAATAGTTAAACATGTAACAAATAAAAGTGTTATAGATGAATAATGATCATGACTTTACAATACATTACAACCCTATGAAATCAAACAAAGAGGTCAATGCTCTTATTATAACGAATCATTCTAGCTTATCCATGATGACGATCACAAAAGATCCCATATTTTTGTATTTATGATGGATGGATCTAAAAATCCAAATTTAATGGGAAAAGTTTTTCTATATTAATTCATTGTTCTAAAATCTATCCATGTGATGATTAAATGGATGTAGAAAGATGATATAGTGATGAAAAATACAGTTATAAATGTTCTTGAGTTTAACATTAATCTTGTTGGAGTTATAAGGATTAGTAATTGTATATGAATTTCATATATACCAAATTTGAAGAAGGAGAGGTTAGTGGAAGCTCATATTTTTCCATTCTCTATTCATCCATGAAGTACGAATATGTATATAGATTTTGAAGATATCTTATAGTGGGAAGGAATGATGAGATATTTTTAGTTTCTGTATTATGGTTCATGATATTCCAGCAAGTTAAAGCTAAAGGAAAAATGTATAAGGGGATGTTTCGTTGATTACCCGTACCATAATGAAAATGGGAGAACATCATAATGTAATTTTTCAGTGGACACCCAAAAACATATAATGGAAATAATGTTATATAGGTTGTATTCAATCAACGTATGATGTATGAACATTTCATCTCTATTAGAAAAGTCTAATATCTCAATTTTATAACTACGATATACAATATGTATGTTGTATGGTTTCATTGAGTACCACATTCCATTTTTTATTATTGAGATATAAGGTTTACCTCAATGTTTCGACACTGTCTTCAGCAAGCCCATGATGGGGAATTGAGTTTCAGGAATCCTTATCATCCCCATAAATTTTTTAAATCTACAAGAACAATTCAAACCCTAGATGATATGTTGATATATTTTTTATATGATTCCAAAGGTGTTGGGATCAATACCTTCCTCTAGATGAGTTTTACATCAATAATTAATTTCACACATGATTTTAGATGAATTATTATGAATTGATATATAGAAAGAAATTTATAACCCCAATGTGCTATAATGATGTTGGATAAAGAAAGATGTTGGGACCTAGGATAGCTTAGTAGATGGAAGATAAAGTTTGAGTCATTCAGCAAAATATCATGAAAGTTGAGAGACAGCAAAAATATTATGATTATAACCGCAAACTTGATATAAAATTTCATATTGGAGATATGTTTTTTATAATAATTTTAACATAGAAAAAGGTTATAACAGTCAAGAATAATGGTAATATAATCCCTAAATATATGATTATCATTGAAGTTTTGGAATTTATTATGATGTTATCATATTTCGTCGTGGTTCCATAAAATATCTCTCCATTCCACGATGTGTTCCATGTGTCCCTCTTTAGAAAATACATACCTGGATCTACACATGTATTAAACACAAAGGTCATACGGCTAGATTAAGATCATTATTATGAGGAACAACCAATGGAGATTATAGACTATATAGACAAACATCTATAAAACATGACCACTCACATAGTCAATTTGTTTTGGAAAAACAACCAGTTTGAAGAAACTATTTACAAACTAGAGGATAAGATGATGTATAAGTATCCTAATTTTTTTGTAATACAGTGTCTAAATTTTAATGGGAAATTATTTTTAATTAGTGTAGAATGTAACCAACCTGGTTTTTATGAACCTATTTTTGATTAATTTTTTTATGTATTTAATTATAATCAAAATCAATTTAACCATTTGCAATAGAAAACACCATCTTATGTTATGTTACACACAACACTATGTTTTTACGAAATAACATTTTATTATTCAAATTATTTAAACAATATAGTCGTTACCTAATTATTAAACATAGTAATATGAATATTAATAACTAATTTTAAAATATTATTTATAATGTTTTCATATAAAAATCAATTTTATAAAGAAATATAAAATTTTCATTAAAGACATTATAAGTTTTAAAAATACTATTTTCTCATAATGAAGACTTGTTATGTACTTCTATGAATAACAATAATATTAATTATTAAATGTTTCATAGATTTAATTTGATAAAATAATATTTCTATTTTATTTTATAATTTAAATTTTTGATTAGGTAGAATTGTTGTCATTTTTCTGGAAGTTTTCATTTTTTGTTGAATAGTGAAGAATAGAGAATTTTGAATGAAAAAAAACCATTTAATTTATTTTTTTTATAAAGTTAAATTATACATTAAAGAGGTTTTAAATTATATTATAGTAAATTATATATATTTTAATCCAATTTTGATCATTTTAATAACATTCCCAAGGAAATTAATTATAAAAACATTATTGTCTTTTGATATTTTCCACTACAATAACCAGTTGTATTGTGCCATATTTCGGATAAATTTTAAATTAATTTATACTATAATATAAATTTAATTTGTAAAAATGTATTCCATATTTTTAATAATAATAATTTATAATTTCTTAAAATTCAAAGTTATTTTTTTTACAAAAGTTATTAGTGAAAATACAGAAAAACTAATCGCATTGATTAAGTGAAAATTAAGTTTATAAAGGGACTAAAAATGATGATTAATAATTTAAATGACCTATAAAATTGTAAAAATCCATTTTATGGGAATAATTAGACATTATCATGTTTACAGTTTGAATTTGAATCATTTGGGACACGTTTTCCATTTGAAAACAGAGGCTGGAATTCTCTCTTTGAAAACATTACATGTTTGCCACTAACTTCCTCTATAAATGGCCAACCCTTGTCCCGAATATTTACACCTCTCAATACATTTGGATACAAAAATACCTCTTCCATCCTCATAAAAATATACCATACTATTCCTAGAATCCATAATATTGGAAAAAATTAACTAGGAGGGGTCTTTTTGTGCAAACCCATAGAAGATACACAAATAAGAGGTTATGTTCATCAAAAAACAATTTGATTTGATTTAAATATCATATACATTTAATTAATTTTATATAAATATTATATTATAAACTTTGTGTATACAATTTTAATTTATTTAATTATGTTAATAGTATGTTATAAAACCACCCACAGTTCTATCAAATGGGATGTGAAATTATCATTTGTGTGTACAGAGGACTACAGCCTCATCAACCGATATAGTTAATCCTTTATATTAAAAACTATAAAGATTGAAAATAATGATATAAATTATATTTATATTTTATATTTGTAATTTTTATGATGTTATTATGAATCGTTAATTCTTATATCACTCATGCATTCACGATTTCAATTTTGTGGGAATATGATGACGTTTTTCTTGTTTACAGTAGACTACTGGCTCATATAGCAATATGATTCGTGAATTATTTATGAGGAATTGATTAAGGATGGTATTTATAAACATTTGTTATATATATGAAATAAAAATTATTCTACGATAATAATATATCATATAATTTTCTATGATTAACACTGAATAGAAAATGGAAGAAGTGTTTTAGAATACGTATGACCTACCCTCTCCATGAACGGTGTATTTTATTTCATATTTTTATCTCATATAGATTAAATAAATTTATTAATAATTAATATAGATTATATGTATATCTTGTTAATAATTTTTCATACGATGAAAATTTTATTAAATTATTAATAAAATATATAACAAATCAAAACATATATTAAGAGAAAAATATTTATTTCCCGAAATGTATCTTTAACATGGTATTGTAAATATTTTTTTATAAAAGGTCATAAGAAAAAAATATATAGTATGATATATATGAAGAAGTTTATTTAATATTTTTATAACAAATATATATTTTTGATATATGAGTATTGAACGAGTACAAACAATGTCAATACTTAAGGTAACCGAATTTAACATCACTTTTATTTTATGTGATACAGAATCCATGTTCACCTCCTTTTTATTATACATTGTCTGTATATTTCCCATGATTTTATTTTATTATTATTATAAATATATTTAATTTTACTTACATATGTATTTTAGGATCAATATTTCATGTTGTTTATGGTTTAAAATGACAGCAAATTGTTTAGGTGGTTTTGTATTGATTTTAATTTTTAAGACACTTGTTAAGTTACACACCTATATTCTATTACGAGATGTATGTAATGACCATTTGAAATTATATATATTGAATAAACATATTTTAATGATATTTCATGCTTCACAAAATTTTATTATTCCATTGGTATTATTATTCAGTTTTACAAAATGTAAAGGGTTTATAACCACAATTTCATCATTTATCGTGATTATTTAGGATAATTCATCCATCAAAACAATATCTCAAGAATTATCCTAAATTTTCTTATTATGTTGTTATTCATTATATATTAAATTAATATTACTATTTTCCACAATTTTTTACTCAAATATATTAGGAAATGTTTTCTATTAAAATTTTAATTTATTTCTATATTTGGTTGGAAATATGAATGATTGAAATACATTTTTTAAATCTATTAAAAATTATTTTTAAATTAACATTTAATCTCATTCTAAATGAAAATTATTTATAATTATTTTAAGGTTTTAATATTACTTTAAATAGATTTCAAATGATCATTTGTTTTTTTTTCAATTTTTCTTTAAACAGAAATGGTTTTCAAAAGGTTTCAAATTTTATAATGTGTTTTTCAAAGATGAAATTATATTTTCCCCTAGAAATATTTTATATGAATTTTCAATGATTTATTTATTATTTTCCAATATAATATTTATTGAAATGGATTTTGAAAATGATTAATATGAGTTATATTCCTAGAGAATCTATTTTGGTAATGAAATGTTATAAGTGATATTTCAAAAATTTTCTCCATCTAAGATAACATCCATTTATATAGATTTTTCGCTACTTGGGATATGATCAATGCACATTATTTATATTCATACTTTTAATTGTTTTTTTATGATGAAAACTTTTTTATGAAACCTATTTCACATCCATGGGGTATAATATGATAAAATGATGATGAAACACGCTTTTTATGGGTTCTGTTATAATGAAGTTATTATGAAACCTCTCAATATCCAAAAATTTATAATATGATGAAATGTTTAATGTATACATTTAATTAAATTGTTTATTTTTAGGGAATTTTATGATCTTATGGGAAACATATATATATATATATATAATATTTCATTATATAATGGGTGGGACCTATTTCTCCCTCCTTGTATCTAATTAGATGGAAATGTTTGGAATGATGATTGATCCTAATTTCTTAAACGATGTTGGCTGATAAGATAGAAATGTGATTGAACCTTGACAACTAAGATGGTTTGGGGAGTGAACTCATTACACTAACCTAGCATTGTAAATGATCTTTTACTACTATGGAAGTCACTTCATGTGTTTTTTGGTTTTCCACAAATCTATGTCTTATGCCTTTTTTATTTTCTCACGTGACATTCTATTTGATTATCTTTTGATTCATGTGTTATGAAATTCCAATTATTATTACATGATTCAACATTATGATCTTTGATATTCATGTTATGATTTTAAACTATTATTATCGTGTTCTCAAACACTTATACTAATTTTATTCTTATTTATCTCCCATCATTAACATTACCTGGAATTTAAGCTCAATGTTTCTTATGTTTCCTTTCACTGGATTATAAAAAAATGTGTAATTTATTATGTTTCTATGAATGGTTCTAGTTATGATGAATGTAGTGGGATAATATTAGCTTCACTTATGGACTAGTGTTTATTTTTTATATGTTTCAATAGGTACAATACTAATACCTTCTATGGGAATGAGTATGTATAATGAAAAATACCATTCCAAAAAATGATATAATTTCTATGTATGTTAATCCCAGGTCACTATAATAATTTTGAAAATAACATAAAGAGATATCATGAGAAATAATATCCTAGGTATTAAATAAATATGTTTTATTTCTTCTAGTTGTCCACTTGGCTTCGACCGTGCACTACCTATTTACTATGCCTTTGTATTCATGTGTCATTAAGGATATATATTTCTAATATGATCATGACCAATGGATTTAATGATGTATTTTGGACGAATAGTAAATCTATAAGAACAATTAAAACCCTATTTTATAATATATGATCATTTTCTATATATTTTTATGTTGTATGGGATCAAAACCATCCTCTTGTTGAGTTCTCTAACAACAATAACTTTCACTCAGGTATTCAGGTGGCCCCTTATGAAGACATCTATGAAAAAAATTATAACTCTATCGTATTTTCATTATATTATTTATTTAATGTAATTATATATTTTTCTAGATGATAAAAAATATATATTAATTAATATTCATTTAGGGTCACATAAAAATAACTTAGAGTCCATAGAAACGTTATGCTGCCAATCGTCGATGTGACCTAGAATTTTAAGTTGGTGATATAAATTTTCCATAAATTTCTCCATGTAAAAAGGGTACGAGATTCAGAAATAAAATAAATTTATCCATTAATTTGATGGTGATTTCATGATTGATGGTATATTTGGGATGGTATCTTATCACATTCTTCTTCCACCAAACCACTCTCAAGATCATGATGTGTTTCATATATCATTCATGAGGAAGAAAGTACCAGATCTGTCACATTTACTATACATAGGCTTCATGAACTGGGAAACTACGATTTCATATGAGCAAAAACCAATATAAATCTCAGATCATATAAATAAATGAATATGAAACAGCAAAACGAACATTTTTATTGTTATATGTAGAAATCACAAATTTAATGAAGCTACATGGCATCCTGAGGATATATTGAAACTATGATATCCCCATTTTTAGCAGGGTGATAAATTTCTAGACATAAGATTATTTTATTGTGGAATACATTAACACAAAGAGTTTTAGGAATTTTATTTTTCAAATAAATTTAATTTCACAGATAAAATGTGTTAAATTAAACACTAAGTTTTAATGAACTGTTCCATACTATTAAAATTTATTTATTTAATGTTTTAATTATCACTAAACCATTATATTTAATGTTATGAATAAAACTAACTAAATTATGTTAAATATATAGTTTATATATGAATAAAATTATTTCAATAATTATTGATTAATTATAAATGAAAAAAAGATCCTTGGAAAGAAAAAGATATACTTTTTGATAACTTTTTTAAAGTGCATAATATAATTTTTTTTATTATCATTAATTATTAACAATTAGTATATTATTTGATAGAAATATGTATAAATTATTTTTAATAAAATTATTAAAAATTAATTTAATATTTAGGCATGGTATAAGAATAATAATTGTTTTTTTCATAAAATTTTATTTTTTTATAAAATGTTATTTTAATTGTATGTTTTCAGAATATTTTAAAATGAATTCCAAAAAATTATAGAAATGGAATTCAAGAAAATGGATTGCATACATGGAATCAATAGGTAAATTTTTTTTGATGGTCACTTTTATTTTTTGTTAATATAAATATTAATCATGGAAACAGTTTTCACCTCGGTATTGGGTACATCAGGATTATCGATGTTAATAATATATATGAGGCCCCAATTTTTTATACAAATTTATATGCGATAATATTAATTCTACCCTTATAAACATATCCTCTGAATTGAGTTATTTAATGGAAATGTTTCCATGAAAAATACACATATAATATTTAAATCAAAAAAACATACAGAATATCACTAACTAAGAATTAAATATATTAAATCAGTCCACAGTGGTAAAAAATCAATTAATAAATGATCTTAAATTTCTGTATTGATTTTAATAAAATTATCATTGTGGTAGAAACTTATTTCTAATTTTTTGTAATTATCTAATGACCCTAAATTCTTATGAAACACCAATGGATTATTTCAAAAATTTATAAAAAAAATAATTTATGATTTTAAAAATATTAAAAGTAATATAATATTAAATATATATAGTGTTCCCTGAATTTTATAGATTATTATATCATATATTTTTTATTTTATTTAATAATATTTGAATTACAACTTTTTCATTTTTTTCATTCAAAAAAATATTATATATGTTTTCTAAAATCAAAATAATGATATTTTATGAAAACATTATTTTTATTTAGTTACATCAAATTAATAAAAATATTAAAATAACAAAGTAGGATAAGATGTATTCAAAAAAATCATCCCTTTTACATTTATAGTCAATTTAGACAATTTTTATGATAATTACATTAATATATTTTAATCCTTGATGAAATTATAAGGGTTCTCCTCCCACAATTATAAAAGGAATCCATTATTTTCTCTTGTTCACTCCACATTGATCTTTATAGCTCAACAAGAATCAATCAGGTTCAATTATACACAACCCTAACAATATTTTAATTATTTTTTCATTAAAAAATATCATCCCTATATACCTTAAGAAGATATCTAGAGGAGTTGTTTTAATGAAGTGGTAATCGCATTAATCTATCACTTGGTTTTTAATTATTGTTTTACCTCCTATAAATATATTATAATAAACATAAAATAATAATTTTTGTATAATAAATATACTGAAATTTTATTATGATTATGAAACCACCATTATTTTCCCTCTTTCTTCCAAATACGATATGAAAATATCGCTCGTTTGTACGTATGAAATATTATATATATGTAGCAATACTACATGTTTTCATCACCATATTTAATGGATTATTACTATGATAGAATTAATTTTTATTTATGATACATATAACGTAATTATACTTCAGTACTAATAATATAATACCTACCATCTTACCTTCCAAACAATTTGACAATTATAACTTTGATCAAGCATGCGTGCGGACTACCATATCCATAAAGTGGAGTGATTTGTTTTTCAATTATGTTTTATATTGATTGTAATAAGGATAATTTTAATGAATATTTATTATATATATTATATTATAATTATTTTATAAACTTCATTATTTATTTAACAATATTTAATTCCATCATTCAAAAATTTAAAAAACGTTCATGCGTACATATGACCTACCTTCTCCAAGAATAGTTTAATACATTTGTCTATTTATAGATTTTATCAATGAATATAATCTATTATATAATGAATATATATTTTATTTATATCATTATTAAAAAAATTAGATAATGGTATAATTATAATGATACAAGGACCATAAATACCAAACCAAAACATTCATAAAAAATGAAGTAGATATCACCAGGAACAATATTTTTAATAAAAAAGTGTTACAAAATAGGTGAAAAAAGGTTATCATTAAATAATATATCATATGATATATATGATTATAGTAATTTAATATCTGTTTTATAATTATATACCTAGTATAAATGATGTTCTATCCTGTGTGAACAAGTCAGACCTATGGTAATAGATTTTCATCTCACATTTACATCAATGGGAGACATGCCATATTCACCACAATCTTCTTTTGTGTGGTTTAATATATGTCCAATGATTGATATGTAGGATTTATATTATGAGTTTTATGGGGATATAAATATAGCTATAAGGTTATTTATTTTATTGGTATTATGAATCATATGTTACTCTAGTGGAAAATATTTTATAATAAAATCTCAACGATTATCAATGTTATTTATGATAAAGTTTTTGATGATGAAATTAGATGATATAACTCTCCAAAAAACATTTTAAATTTATTATAATATTCTTATTTCTTGAGAATATAGGTTTTACATTTATTTATTACACCCCAATAACTCAATATACTAAAAATATTTTTTATGGAATGTTTATGTTTATTCACTCTTCAGTCCAGAAGCCTTTTTCATCAATATCCATGTTTTAAAAAAATTTCTTAAATTATTTCTTGAAATATTGACTTTTGGATTTTTTTAATGTCACTTTTTCCCAATTTTGAATATTTTAATAATTATTTGTCAAAGTAATCTTCTTCATTTCTCTAATGTGGTAGTTTTTTTCTTTTTTAAAAAATTATGAATGGAATGTTTGTTTAAATTATATGGCATCAATAGAATTACCCACCTTCATGATATCTCAATTATTTGAAAATGACTTTATAATATTACACAGTTATTTTCAAATAATATTTTTACATAGTAATTTATATATTTTTTGTTATTAAAGCAGTTTTTTCGAAATGAAAAGTATATTTTCATCAGGAATGTTTTAATGATCATTCAATGGTATTAGTATTCATAAAGTATAATAACCCTTGTTCTAACTAATTCTATATTGGAGATATTATCCAAGGATTCCATCCTTATTATTTATCTTGATGGTTTAAGTAATGAACCTAAATATTATAAAGTTAAATGTCTTTAATATAATTATTTGATATAGTATAAATCATATGAAATCACAAGAAGAAAAAAAAACAAACCTTATATTTGATGAATTAATGAAATAATATTTTTTTATAGAAACTCATAAACCCAAACTAATGGAAAAGTACCTTGACATTTGGAATAGTAATATGACCCTAAGGAATAGTAAATCATCCAATAGTATATAAACCTCACCTATGGAAGTAAAAATAAATGTTTTTATCTTATTAATAAAAATCTGATATATCTATATTTAGGAATATGTAAATAAATGTTTTAGAAATGATAAATTATGTGTTATTTATTTTATGTTGTAAAATGAAATTACAATTTTATACTTAATATAATGATTTAAAATAAAATTAAATTTCATAAAATTTAATCATAAATTAAGGATTTGTTGTTTTATGATAATAATATAATATTATGAGAGTTTAATTATTTTTTCAACGTGTTATAAAATCCGTTATAATTTCAAAAATTTATAAAATCCATGTAAATAATGATATCAATTAAAAAATAAATTTATAAAATTTATAAAATTATTTTTCATAAAATGGTGTTCACTTTTTAAATTTCCACATAGAAGTATTATGAGGGTATCTTTTTAGTATTTTTCTAATATACATGAATTTTTACTAAATAGTTAAATACTGTAATTTACTGAATATATACAATATAAGTTAAATTAACTTTTCCTTGAGTCCTCACTGATGTAATCATCATAATATTGATATACCATTCATTATTTTTGTATATTTATTGATAATTATAAGACTATTCACAGTCTTGATCCATAATAATAAACTAATTAATAATGTAACGAAAGAACACCCCTCCCATCCACTACAAATATCACCCCTCACCACCTCTTCTACACACCCAATTAATGCTTTGAGACATGTACAAAGTTCTATCCAATATTCTTACCAAGCCTCTCCCCCACATCTATCTTCATTTTTTCTACATAAATTAACATACCAATTTCTCTAAGGAGTTTCTCCAGGTGGAGAATCAATGAGGTTAAAACAAATTAACTTTTTATTTAATTTCAATCTAATTTCATTTCTTTTATTATTCTCTCCTCACCTACACTTATCAACATAGTATAGAAATATCAGTAACTCACATATACATGACTTTTATTATGTTAATAAAATAATCTATCATCATTTACTTCCCATATATTTTTTTCCTAAAAATGAAAGCATCATCCATGATATGTTAATTTGTCACATTCTAGGACAAAGGGTTTTCAATTTCCCTTGAATCCTTCATGGATGTCCTTTAAACCATTATAATGGTTGAATAATATTTTAAAATTAATTTTATAACCCATTTTTATGTAATATATCTAACATATACACATAATATAAAATAAACAAACATGAAAAGTTGGTTATGATCAGAAACTGCCGAAAATAAACCAAACAATTATGACTATTGTCAGATCTAATTTTTCATAATCACCCAAAATTTCCAATTGAATTTTATAATAATCTAATCTTATGTATATTCATCAGTAAAATATAACATCAATTCTGGATTCTTATTCCCATTATACATGATCTATCATACACGTGTACAAATGAACTAATACAAAAAACAATGGAAATAAACACTCTTGAATGAATAATTTTCTTCTTATAACTTATAAAAAGACCATAAATGAACTTAAAAAGGATATAATAAATAAAATTAATATATAAATGGTTCTGAATTAATTTTTTATTTCATTTAATTTTATTATCCAGGGCATTATTCTCCAGTTTAGAAGACTTTCAGACTTTAGGTAAGGGATTCATTCGGAACATCCATTCATTCTTTCTGGTTACGTTTTATCTCTCATTAACCAAATTTAAATATTATTTATTTTTATATAAATCATCTAAATTCTTTTTATTTTTTGAGAAATCATATTTCAATATAATTTCATTCTTATTTTCTATGGATATACATGTCATAGAAAGGATCCTGTCTCAATTCTTCCTGATCTGCAAGCCTGATTAAAGGGAACATCCTAATTTCATACCCATTTTCTACTACACTACAAAATATGTTTTAAGACATTATTATTTTTCTAAATTGAATAATTTTAACGTTATGAAATATCATTGTATTTTTCTTGTTTTACAAAAAAACTCTTATTCCTTTCCCATTTTAAATAATCCTAAAAATTTTCATTTAAACCATAATAAAATGTTTTATTTCTAAAGCATCATAAAAAATATTTTTACATTTTTTCAATTTAGAATTACATATCATATCAGTATATCTTCAATTTTTTTCTTTTAAAGGTTCATGTATAATTAAAATCCATTCTTTCATTCACACCATTATGATATTGTGTTTAGATATTGTTTTTCACATGATTATGATACCCAATTTTTTTTATGGGTAACAATGATGTTTATGTTTGATTTAATATGTATGATTATTTTTGTGTCACACATATTCATGAACAATTTATGATTGTTGTGCCAAGAAAATTCCATAATTCATTGGGTAATGTTGTGTCTAATGAGAGGTCATGTGAAATGGTCTTTTTAGTTAGCCTTGAATCGTGCTATATGTGCAACGGTAATGATGGATAACCTTGACTCGTAATCCCCCATGTGAAATAGAACATGAATCATGATTTTTTTAATGTTTTATTTTCAATAAAAATTACTATGATTCCATGATTACAATATCCCATGATCTATTTGTTACGCCTCCATATGTTTATGTATGTTTCATGATTTTTTATTTCATCATGTTATTCCTTCTAACAAATGTTCTATAATTTATTCTTATGCTTATTCAATTACTGGGATTTTTACCTAACCTCGTTGATCATGTATTCCCCATGTTATCCTATACATTTTTATAGTCTCAAAGGAATAAAGGATATCATTATGAATATGAAGTAAGTGGTGTTAATTTTGTTTTCATTTTGTTTAATAATGTATCTAATATTCGAAATACACTAGAATTTTTTATCCTTGGTTTTTATTTAATGTATATTTATTCTTAAAATCATGTAATAATATGTGTAAAATGATAGGGCCATTATAGTTTTTATCAAAGGATGGTCTAGTTATTTTTGGTGATTAGAATTGGAGAACATTTTCATGAAACATAGGGATAATTCTACCACCATGGAAGACCTAAATTGAATCATAAAGAATTACTAGTTAGGATAAAAATATAATTTACATTTTTTCCTTCCCGGTTTGGTATTTTATTTTTGTATTATTATTATTTATGTATTTAATTTCACCAAATTGGAATTTTTATTCTAAATTAATGGTTATAAATAAAAAAACTCATTCCACTAATCATTGTGATATGCTATATGAAAATTTCACAAATGATATTCCAAATTTGATAGAAATTGGTGCTCAAAACATAATGATAATACTTTATCAACTAGATAATGTTTTGAATAATATCATTAATCATATAGAACCACCTCCTTCTCCAAACAAATAGAATGTTTTTGTAAAATCCATACTGTGACAAAGGCCTTTTAGGTTTAGTGAATCATGACCCGTCCCTCAGGGCATGTGCCTTGACTACCCCAAGCGCTCCTTCCATAGCCTAGGGGGTGGGAAATAACACCAAAAAGGAATATCCCTAAAATAGGAAGGCTATTCCATTAAACTTATAAGAAACATATTCTAATAACCCAATAAGTTGCTACCACGATGTAAAACAATAGTTGTAAACGTGTGTACTGAATGTAAATGGGATAGAATACCATACCAAATGAAAGATAAAACTATAAAGGAAAATATTAAATAGATCATACGATTTTCAACCAAGTATCCTACAAGAAGAGTTGGTAAATATCATCTCCACGACTCTCCACGTCAACCAGTCACCCCATGTACCGCCTGGTCCTTACGCCAATTGTCTCAATCGAGCTTTTTGTCGTCTGTAGAAGACACTAAAAAGTGAGGGCGAAGCCCATCCAGGGGTGAGTATAAAATTAACTTAAATGGTCCCTGAGACCCAAAAAGGTCTCTCATAATTCCACAATAGAAAACCTCAAAGAATGATCTAAATCACACGCACAAAAAAAAATAATCAGCTCCAACTAGGTACACAACCCGGAGATAGGGAATATAGATTATTAGTCTTAATATTTATCATTTTATTACATTTTTATGTTCCAAAAAAGACCACAAAGAATTTGTTCCATTATCAATCCACACAGGGTTGTATGTCGTTGATCCATAAAGGGATTCTCTAAGGAAGGTTCTTATCGGTTCGTGCACTACTGATCCACACATGGTCATTAGAATGTTGATCCACACAGGGTCGCTTTGATGCTAATCCACACAGGGTCGCTAAATGATGATCTGCATAGGGTCTCGATGTTGTTGATCCACATTGGTTGCCTATAAAATTGATCCACATATGGTCGCTAGATGTCGATCCACACAGGGTCACTTTGATGCTGATCCACACAAGGTCGCTAGATGTTGATCCAAACAATGTCTCTACTCAGATGACACCCAACCATAAGATTCCCGGCATACGGTGTGCATGAGTTCCATAGTATTCGCTCCTATGGATATCGGTCATTCCAAAAAATCTACTAAGTTCCACAAAATAGTATCTGAAAGGACCTTCATGTCGTTAGGGTTCCAACGCAATAGACGATGCACCGATCAGCCACCCAATCTGGGAGTTATTGCCTTTTTATTCCAGAGGGCCCTGTAAGATTTAGGTATGATCCAACCAAGTATTACTCCAACATTATCCAGACCCATGTTTAGAATATCAAATGGACCATCTCATCCCAAGGATTCTATTTCCGTAGTCATTATTTCAAATAGGAATATGGTTCACAAGATATGAATCTTTAAGAGAAATCGGACCTGAAAGGGGTCTAGGTCAGACCCAACCCGGACCAACCCATCCTAGGCAGACCCGACCTAGTCGGGGTCCAACCAGACATGGAATAATATTTACTAGGCTGGCCTGGTTGAGCTAGGCCATGGTGGGCTCATCCCACTGGGCGACAGCCCGGCCCGACCCACCGGCTGGGCGCGGTCCCATAGGAGACATGACCTGGTGCACTGGCACGGCTCACCAATTGAGGTGCCCCCCTGATCCCTGAACAACTCAAATAGTCATTCGGTTCATCAATCAGTGGCTCCAAGTGGCACCAACACATGCTCTGTGGGACCCATGGGGAACGGTTCCCCCTACTTCTTGGCTTCGATGTCGCGGACCCTTCAACGAAGAGCGCGATGGTGCGCCACCTCACCAATGCAGTCGTCTAAGTGCCGGATGACCCATTGGGTCCACCACCACACCATTTGGTGCGGCCCTCTTCAATGGTCGGCAATCAGCGGCCACTTCATTCATCTCTGGTGCCAGTCACCAGTGCTACCACGTCGGTCACTGGTGTCGCACCGAAAGATCATCAGCGGGCCACAGGGTGAGCTTCGTTTGTCTGTTTCCCCTTCTTCTCATGTGTGTGGGCCTCCCGGGATTCCGTCATCGCAGAACGGCTCCCTGATTCAAGGTTAAAATATGTTATGAATTATTACTCGTAAGAACATTACATGAATGAAGCTGTGAAGGTTCTAGGTTTTGTTCGTTGGGCATGTACCCTCCACATTAGCATCATAACAGGAGGGTAACAATTTTTTCACATTCGACTCAAAGAACTAAAACATGAAAAATACCCCCACCGTGAGATTTGTAGGAGATTTTGTGGTGGTGGAATAATATTCCTCACATGATGAATCCATCGTTGTTCATCGATCCCAGATCGATCCCTCCAATGACGTCCAAGTTTCCATTCCTCATCGGTGGAAGTCATCGCGTCACTTTGCCAGAGGTTCCTCACTTTATTCTCAAAAACCAAACCCCGAGCCTCATATAAACAGATGGAAAACCAATCATGTTTCAGAAAATTATTATGGTTCATTTATGAACGACAGTTAATGTTTCAATGTTGTGGCTACAAAAACCAAGAGTCAAGCCATTATATGTATTGTCAACTCAGTGGTCCTACCACCGCCGCTTGACCGCTAGAGAGAAATAAAATAATATTTTTGTGATATTTATTTATTCATTTAAAAGCATGAAAAACTATCTTTTTCTCCTGAACCGCTACGATCAAAGTGAATCGTCCCTTAATAAAATCACCGCATTTTGGATTCCATGGTGTCCTCAGATTTCAATTATATGAACTGGTTCAAAAGATAGAAAACGTCACCCAAACATTTACTGAACATACCTTAAATAAAGTTCATAATTCTGTTCTGGTAACACCTGGCCTCAGAATCACACGCCATCAGTTTTTGAAAACTCTTAATAATCCAAAATAATTTACAAAAAATCAGGGAATTTCTGGGTCTTTACATTCTCCCAAACATAAGGATTTTTATTCCCAAAAGATGCAAACAACATGGAGAACAAATTGGGGTATTCAGCACGTATATGAGACTCCCTCCCCCATTTGATCTTCTGGAGAGTCTTGTGCTACAAAAAAACTTTCACCATATGGATCGACCATCCATATAGGACCCACTCTTGTTGATCCTCTATCTCCACTGGGAACTCCACAAACATTTCGACATCATAGACGTCCATCTCACCCCAGTCGACAATGTGTGACGGGTCGTTCAGATACCACCTCAACTGCATCACGTGGAATACATTATGAACCCAGTGCATCTGTGGGGGGGAGATCTAGATGGTACTCCACCTCACCTATTCTACTGAGGATCTAGAAGTGTCTGATCAACCTCTGAGAAAGTTTTTCACTATAGCCAAACATCTGTAATCCTCATCGGGGTAAGACCAATATGAAGACATGGTATCCCTCCTCAAACACCAAGGGTCTCCACCTTCTATCGATATAAGACATTTACCATCTCTGTGCATTCTTCATCTACTCCAGGATGCTCTGCACCCTCTCTTTGGTAGCCTATACTAACTCTGGATCCATAAGTGTTGACTCACTTGGGTATGTCCAGCAAATATGTGATCTGCATGATCTCTTGTACAAGGCCTCAATCAGAGCTAAGCCAATAGTGGAGTGATAACTACTGTTGTATGAAAATTACACTTGGGGTAGGTGGTCCTCCCAACTATGGCCAAAATCAAGGAAACAAACACGATGCATGTCCTCGAGTGCCTGTTTGGTCTACTATTTCTGAGGGTGAAAGGAATTTCTCAAGCGTAGCTGAGTCCCGAACTCCCCCTACAATCCATTCCAGAACCAGGATGTAAAATTTGTGACGTTATCTGAGACAATCGTTGATGAAACCCCATGAAGACATAAAATCTCCTACATGTAGAGACATCCCAATCTCTCTACTGATCCCTGCTCTCAGATGAGTAGGAATTGGTCCGACATGGTGATTTGTTCAATGATCACCCATATGGAATCGTGGACCCTATGCACACGTGGTAGCCCTATCATGATGTCCATTGATATAGCATCACACTTCAACTCTGGTACCTCAAGTGGTTGAGCTAATCCTTCTGGTACCTTATGCCCGGCCTTTACTTGCTGACAAGTGAGGCATTGGGATACCAACTCTGCCCCTACTTTCATCATCCCTGGACACCAGTACTGACACTGGAGGTCCTAGTACATCTTCTCTACTCTATGATTTACCTCCAAAGGGGATGTATGGAACTCCCTCAACACCTCCTATCGAAGCATCACTGGTACCATGGTGCACCCTCTGAAGAGGATGACATGCTCTCCACCTTCAAAAATTCAATCAGTATCCTGTCTTGAGGATATCTAAGAATGTTTGTCCATGTAGTCTATGTCCCCAAGCTAATCCTTTCAAATTCACTGAATAACTAGGGGATTTATAGTCATATATTGGAGATAAGCTGCTCCATCACTATCCATGAAGGCTAACAACAACGTGGGTACCTATTATGTCTCCTCACTCAGAAACTATAGGAAAGACCTCCAAATGAGTAGCTCTGCTACTACATTCACCTTTCCAGGAGTGTAGACTATCTCAATGTCATAGTCCTAGAGGAACTCTATTCATTGCCACTGCCTCGGGTTTGGGTCCTTGGGTGAGAAGATATACATGAGACTCTATTGATCAGAGTAGACTATAAAACTTTTTCCATCAAATATTTCGGCCACATCTTCAGCTTAAAGACCATTGATGCAAACTCCTTGTCAAGGGTAGAATATATCATCTCATGTTGTCTCAACTACTATGAGTCCTAGGCGATGAATGCTCACTCCTACATCTGGACACAACCAAGACCAATCCATGATGCGTCGTAGTATACTACATACCCAACACCCTCTTTTGGTATCCTCAAGATGGGGGCACTCATAAATATCCACCTCAGGTCTTGAAAACTCTTTTATCAATCCTCCATCAATAGAAAATGTTGTCCCTACATTTTCAAAGGTGATAAGGGTGCTGCTACCTTGGAGACGTTAGGTAAAAATCTCTGGTTGTACCTAGGAAATTCCAGAAAACTCTGCACCTTGGTCACACACCTGGGTGTTTCCAAAGCATGAAATGCCTTTATCTTCACCAGATAAACTGCAACTATAGTCTCTGAATTAATGTGCCCCGGGAAGTGGATATCCCGTTTTTGGAACTGGCACTTAGAGAGGTTTCCATTAAGCTGGTTCTCTCAAAGTGTATCCAGGACTATTTTTAGGTATGCGGAAAGATCCTCCTCCGACACTGAGTATATCAAGATGTCATTAATTATGTATACCACGAAGAGATCGAGGTATGGCTGGAAGATCCTATTCATGATTCCAATGAACACTTCTGGAGCATTGGTTATGCTGAATGGAATCACCAAGAACTCATAGTGTCCAAACCAACATCTAAATGCTGTCTTCAGTACTTCTTTGTCCCGTACACTAAGCAGGTGATAGGCTGGTATGAGTTCTATCTTCAGAAACCATCAAGCTCCCTTAAGCTTGTCAAATAGATCATCAATCCACGGGAGTGGATACTTGTTATTCACGGTCACTTAGTTCAGGTGCTGATAGTCCACAAAAAGCCTCAGACTCCCATATTCCTTCTTAGAAAACAAAATTGTGATGCCCCTGGAGAAACACTAGGCCTTATTATCCTCTTCTTCTACAAGTCCTCCAATTGTACCTGCAACTCATGAAGCTCTGTGGGAGCCATCCAATATACTGGACTAGATATTGGTTCTGTCTCGGGGTATAGTTCATTGTAGAAGTTTACCTTTCTATGAATAAGTAGTCCCAATAAATCATCTGTAAAGACATCAACATATTAGTCCACTACTATAGGATAACTCAGAATCTTCAAATCAAATACTCCAAGGGTAAGGCTAGTCAACTTATGAGTGATCGTCTTTACCCTCCCCCATGAAAGTTCATCCAATGCTGAAATGGATCCCATATCACCAATAAAGAAAAATCTTGTCCCATCCTCCTGGACACACCACACTTTTCGCCTAAAAATATTTTATCTAAGCATTGCTCGTTGAAAACCAGTCCATACCCAAGAAAACCTCATATGGTCTCGACGCTGCTACTAGGAGATTGATGCCAAAGATCTCGCCTCATAGAGTAATATCACTCTACTAGCACCAATTTTTTATTGTTGAATCCTCTCATGTAGGAGTCTATAATTGTAATGATCGATCCAATGGCTCTACCATAATCCCTGAGCTCTGAATGAGAGTCGTGAAAATGAAATAGTGACTGGAACCTATCTATATATGTATTGTAGCTAGGGTGGAGTAGACACTGATTATACCTCAAATCATCTCTCGAGCACCGTGGACATTGGCCTCAGTTTCCAAAAGTTGTGCTCATCCATCTCTGCCTACTCCCTGAGGTCTGGGTGGACCATTTGAAGGTTGTGGCAGTAGAGGATCAAAACATCGTCCACCACCTGTTGCATGACCCGCTCCTCTTCCATGTCTGCAGCCAGTTTGACCTCCTTGATTGAATCTCTGCCTCTTCCTTGGAAGTCCCTAGACCATCTTCTGATCCTTTCTATGGAGGGTCGGGAATTCATGAGTCATGTCTCCCTTCCCACCGCACGTGAAGCACAGTTGGCTTCCCAGATAACCCACGCTGCCTCATGAGCTCTGCACTTCTGAACCTGCATCCTGGGGTCGTCGATAGGAGTTTATTCCCCACTTGGATCTCTACATAATTTTCCAACTTCCTGTTACAGATGACCCAACCACCTGTCTTTTGGTGGTGGCTCTCACCATCGTTGCCTCTTTAGCTAAGAAGCTCTCCACCAATAATTCTTTCTCGAGCACTCTGGCCTGCTTCAAGATATTGAGCAATATCATCGACACTCTGATCTTTTGTAGGAGACCCTGCTCAAAGGTTCAAGCACTAAAGAAAGGGTCTTTTTCCATTTCAGTGGAGTAGAGCAATAGGTCAGTGAATCTCACCGAGTATTAGTATACATTCAGGTTTCCAAACACTATGTGTAGGCGATCCTGAATACGCACAAAGTGTAGTGTTTCTGGAATGAACTCCTCCCTAAATAGGGTCTCAAAGTCCATCCAAGAATGCATCACCTCATCATGTGACTATAGAGTTAGGATCGACCATATTCTTTTCATGCACAGGAAAAGACTAGTAGCTTGGATCACCAACTGCTCTGCTGGTGTCCCAACTAGGCAGAAAACTCTAGCCGTAGCCTCCAGTTAGTTCTCAGAATTCTGAGGATCTATCTCAAATTGAAACCTTAGAGGGCTCTGCCCATGGAACACACGAAATGTGCTCAATCGGTGTGCGTCTTCTAACAGTATAACTAGTGGAAACTACTACCAAATGGGTGGTGCCGCTGCTGGTGCAACACCAAAAGGTGCTATCTTTGTAAGAGGGCCTGCACTAAAGACTCATTTCATGGTGAACCGTCCTCATGAACTCTTTCTGGAATCCTGGATGGCTGTCTATGTGGAGGTATCCTAAAATAAACAGGTGTTCCCTGGTCAATATGTTATACATTTTGATATGACTCAAAATACATCAAAAGTAAAAACATTTCTAAAATACACGCAATTAGTGTTTTCATTTTCTAAGACTAAAATCATAATAAAGTGTCCTAGTTTATGGATACATAGGCCACCATACAAACAATGGACTCCCTGAACTGAAAACCACACTCAAAACACTTAACAGTTTTGCTCCATTGGATAGATCAGAGTCTTATTTCTTCATTAGAACTGAATCCTCTGATACCATTTTTTCATGAATCTTCCACTGGGGCTCGCGCCGTGACTACCCGAAGCCCTCCTTCCATAGTCCAGGGGTTTGATACTAGCTCTGGAATAGTATATCACCAAAATGGGAAGGAATTTCCTTTAGAATTTAATAACACATAGTCGATAAACATGACAAGATGCAGTGATTATGTACAACAGTAGTAGTATAACTGTGTACTGAAAGTAAAGGGGCTGGAATACAAGCCCAACTGAAAGATACAACTATAACAGAAAACAGTAATCATCTCATGTGATCATCAACCAAGGATCCTACTTGAAGGGTAGATACAACTCATCTCCACATAAACTAGTCAGCTCTATTTACTACCTGGTCCTGGATCCAATAGTCTTAGTCGAGCTGCTCATTGTCTGCACAAGACACAACAATGTCTAGGTGAAGCCCGTGTAGGGGTGACTATAAAAAAAAGTAGGTACCCAAAGACACCCGAAGGTCTCTCGTAATTCCACAAAGGTAAACCACAAAGAATGATCTCAATCACAATAAAAAATCAATGACTCATCTAAAACCATGTACATAACTCATAGATCGGTAATAAATATGATTAGTAATATGTTATATCATTTTACTCCCGTGGGAAGATCCACAACTTAACCACTAAGAATTTGTTCCATTGCCATTCCATATATGGTCGTATGTCACTGATCCAAGACGAGACACTATAAGGTTGGTCCTCATCAGGCCGCGCACTATTGATCTACACATGGTTGGTAGAATGTTGATCCACATAGGGTAGCTTTGATGATGATCCACACAGAGTCGCTAGATACTGATCCAAACACTGATCGATATGATTCTCATTCACATAGGGTTTCTATGATGCTTATCCACATAGGACCTCTTGACAATGATCCACATAGGATCGCTTTGATGGTGATCTACATAGTTTTAGTAGATGTTGATCCACACAGGGTCACAAATCAGATGACAGCCAGCCACGGGATTCCTCGCACTAGATGCGCTTGAGTTACATAGTTTCTGTTCCTTTTGATATTTTTCAAACCTAAAATAGTACTGAGTTCAAAAAATAAGAAACCCAAAGGATCTTTATATTATAAGGGTTCCAACGCTACAGACGGCACGTCCATCAGATGCCCGATCTGTGAGTTATTGGCTTTTAGTGCCGAGGTCCTGGTTGGATTCAGGTATGATCCAACCCGACCGTACTCTAACTTTTTCAAAAACTAAATTGGAGTAACTCAAAAGTACCGTCACTTCACATAGATTCCAATTCCATATAATATTCATCAAATGGACTGCTGGTTTTCAATATAAGACTTTTTTTATCAAAATCGGGCCTAAAAAGGGTCTGCGTCTGGTCCGATCCGATCGGACAGACCCGTCAAGTGCGGACCCGACCCTGTTCAGGTTGCCACAACCCGGTCCTGGTCTGACCTGACATGTGTGGGTTGGGCTATATCAGGGACGTGGTAGGATTGGCCCGCTGACTAGGTCTGGCCAGGTGTGTGCGGCCCATCGGGTAACGCGACCCAGTTCCTTGGCAGGACTCACTAGTCGAGTGGTAGCCCAACTCCCCAAACAGCTCAAAGAGCGGTTCGACTCTTCAATCAATGGTGCCACGTGTCACCGACACGTGGTATGTGGGAACCAAGTGGCATTGGTCCCCTCTTCACACGTCTTCGATGTCGTGGCCACTTCACTACGGTGCACGACGGTGTGCCACCTCGCCAAAGCAGTCGACATAGTGTCGGCTGACCCTACAGGTCTGGCATGGCACCAAGCGGCGCCGCCCCCTTCCATGGTCGGCATGCGCCAGCCACAGCCTTCTCTATCAACATAGGTCACTAGTGTCATCACCACCAGATCTTCCGTGGGCCACCAGGTGAGCTCTCGTGGTCCATTTTCCCTTCCACTCGTGGCTAGGGCCTCCCAGGATGCCATTGTTGTTGTGCTGCTCCTGGATTCAAGTTTCTACGGAGTTGGAAATTATTCCCCAAAATAACACAATAGGAAAAAAGTGGTGGAGGGTCCAAAACATGTTCAATTGGAATGCACCCTTCATATTATCATCGTACCAAGAGCGTAACAATTTTTTCATCTTTAACTCAAATAATTATAACATGAAAAATCTCCCTACCTCGAGATTCAATGAAGATGTCGTAGTGGTGGAAGATTATTTCATGGTTGATAACTCTGCTGGCATTCATCGATCTCGAATAAGTCCCTCCAACGACTTCCAATCTTCTATTCCTCATTGGAGTAAGTCTTCACATCACATAACCCGAGGATCCTCACTTTCTACTCGAGAAACAAACCTCGAGCCTCACATAAATAGATAGGAAACCAACTGTTTTTTCCAACATTAAAGTGGTTCATTTATGAACCACATTTAATTTTTCAACATCTTGGTTACAAAAACCCTGAGTCAATCCATTAAATGGATTGACAACTCAATGGTCTAACCACCATCACTCAACCGCTGCATAGAAATAAAATAACATTTTCATGTGGTTTTATTTTCCTTTTTAATGTCCGAAAAACTATATTTTTCTCCCAACCCACATCAGTCGAAGTGAAGCCTCCCTTAAGTGAATCTCGGTGCTACATATTCAACGATGTCCTCAGATTTCAATTCTGAGCATGAGTTAAAATGTTATCAAATACCACCCTTACGTTTACTGAGCATGCCTTAATAATGATCAAAATTTATGTTCTGGGCACACCGGTCCTCGGAATCGCGTGCTTTCAATTTTCACAAACTCATAATAATCCCAATTAATTTAAAAAAAATACATAGAATTATCAGATCTTTACATAGTGGATTATTGGATCCCCTTAACACATAATAATTTATTGACTCCGCTAATAAAATATTCTCTATTCTCCAATTCCCTAATGAGGAGACAATTATTTTGGATTTATATCATTTTGAAGGGGAAGATGAATAGTGGTGGAAACTGATCTAAAAACTAAATCCCAATGAGTAAATTTATTCCATGGAATGGGATGATTTCATGAAAATACTTTTCATTAATTATTTTCCCTAAACCCTATATCAGAAGATGAAATGGGAAATCCTTGGACAAAAGAACAAAGAATGTGAGTCTATCGAGTTGTATGAGGTAAACCTCACATGTCTTTCAAGATATGACTCCAACTATTTAATGTAAACTGAAAGAAAGGAGGATCATTTCATTAGCATACTAAAGATGAGTCTGTGAAATGAATTGGTGATTCAGGACTCTGATATCTATGGAGATGTTTTTTGTGCTATAAACATAGAAATAGAGATTGGAAAAGCTCAGTGGGATTATGGGACCGAAGAGAAGAATGGAAAATGGAGTTTAATATGGGGGAATTAAAAACAAAATCCCAAAATGTAATTAAAACCAAATACCCCATGAGACAAAAGTATAGGAAGAAGAATCCTTGGAAATTTCAAAAGGGAAAAAGTAAGTTCTTCAAATGGGGATGAATATGGAATTTGAAAATAACTATTGAAGGTGTATGAGTAATAACACCAATGTTCATGAAGAATGGATGTTTGAGAACAACACTCAGCATATAGTGTATTGTTTAAAATACAATAAACATGGGCATTATGATAATTTTATCTCTAATCCAAGGGTTGTTAGAGAAAATCAAAAACAACAACCTCTAAGAAATAAGTGGAGATAATATGCTATCACTACTACTAATTTGGATATCTAAAAATATATGGTGATAGGTTTTCTATTTATTCATTAAATAAAAGTGAATGTACTCTTTTTTTGGTTCTATGCATTCATTCATATCATGAATGTTTATTAGAACTATTAAAACACCCCCTCAAAAATAAAAGGTTGTGTTATCCGTGATAACAGAAAATGGGGTAATTCTGGCATCCACTTTATATAACTCCCCTTCAAATAAAATTCAGGGATTGGACCTCCATGAATTTTTTTCATAATCCCTCTATTATATCATGATGCTATATAAGAAATGGATTGGTTATCCTTGTAAAAATCCAACATTGACAGTTGGGAAAGGGAGATAACTCTTCTCATCCCAAGGAATCCTACAATTTTGTATAAGTGTTAGGACAGATATAAATATTTTTCAAAATATTCATCTAAATTGTTTATATTACTACATTATGAGAGAGAATATCGAGATAAAAATGATCAAGATAAATAGGAGAATTATTCTTGAATACATTCCCATCAAGAGGGGTTATACTTATGTATTTATTTAAGAATTACATGGTCTTCCTCATGACCAAGAGGTTTAGTTCACAATTGAAATTATTCCTATATCTTTTCCAATATCAAACAAAAATTATAGAATTTCCACTATTGAGATGGAAGAACTAATTTACTAGTTATATGATATTCTGGAATAGGTTTTTGTACACACAAGTTCTTCACTATGGGGTGAACCAGTAATATTCACAATAAATAAGGATGGATCAATAACCATATGTATTAATTATCATGATATCAAAAAAAATAACAATTAATAAACATTATCCCATTCCATGGATAGTTGAATTGTTCAATAAACATTGTTCGTCCATGTAATTCTCTAAGGTGGAACATCGGTTGCGGTGTCCCCAATTAAGGGTATGGTAGCAATATATTCACATGATTTCATTTAAAATGAGGTATGGATTCTAAGATTTCATAATGATTCCCATCAGACACAGTAATGCTCTAAAAACATTAATGGATTTAATGAATAGTGTCTTTAAAGATTACCTCTATAATTTTTTTTAGTTTTCATTGATGATATTCTAATATACACAAAGTGAAAGGAGGAACACAATGAGCTTTTGAATACCATGATGAAGCCATTATGAAGGAAGAATCTATATTGAAATTATAATAAATGTTTGTTATGTATAGTGGAATTATCATTATTATGAAATTTAATCACCATTAAAGGGATATTTGTGGAACCTTTTAATGAAAAGTCAATCAAAGAGTAACCTAGGAAAACATCTGTTATGGAGATCAATAGCTTCCTTGGTTAAGTTGTGTACTGTCGATGATTTTTGAGGAACTTTTTATAGTCTTCAAGCACACTTTCCAAGCTGAATTTAAATGGAGTTAAGTTTTTCTAGACCTATTAATGTGTAAACTACTTTAAAGGGTTTAAAATGAGGCTTATCACTGCACTGGCTTTAACACTAACTATATATGGGGAACTCAATGTCTTGTGCCAAGATGAATCAATGAAGGGTTAAGTGTTTTGGTTATGAAAAATGATAGATTGATAGCCTATGACCCATGGATGTTGAAAATTCAGGAGAAGAACAATCCAATGTATGATATGGAGGTTAAACCGATGATCATTACAATGATATATGGAAGAATTACCTATATGGTGTGAAAAGTGAGATATATATTGATTATAAGATCCTAAAATATATATTCACCTATAAGGAGCATAATATGCACCAGAGATGATGGTTATCCCTCATTAAGGATTACAATGATGCAATCCATTACCATAATGGTAAGGAATATAATGTTGAAGATTCTCTAAGTGGAGAGGATCATGTATCTTTATCAATGATGAGAATTGGGAAGGATCCAGTCATCATAGATTTGAAAAGTGTGAAGAAGGAATCATTATGGATGGAACATCATTAATCCGTTCACAAATATGTTTTCAAACATCCCTTGGGGAGAAAATAATGTATAATCAATGAAATGTTGTAGACATATAGAATAAGGATGATGCTGTCAGAAATGAGAAACCCTCAAAGTTTAAAATTTATCTGGAAGAAGTAGTATGACTTGGTTCATGAATATATGTCACATTCAATCCATAGGTAATGAATGAGCTTCTACATGAAGCACATAGCACAACCTTCTCTATTAACCTAGGGATTACAAAGGTGTATCATGATATCTAGGAAAACTATTTGTGGGAAAATATGAAAAATTAGATCCATAAATAAACATCAATGTTCCTATGATAAAAGGAAAAAGTCTAAAGGGATACTGAATAGATTTACTATACCATCATGTAAATGGGAATACATAACTATGGAAATTGTCATTGGACTTCCCATGATATCCAATGGAAAAATTCTATATCGGTTTGAGTGGATCACCTTACAAAGAAATATTAATTTATTTTAATTCGAGAAGACTTATCCCCAGATCAACTTGTATGGATATTCATATCAAATGTGGAAAGGCTGTATGGAGTAACACTTTCTATTATATCAGATGGAGATATAATATTCAACTCAATGATCTAGAAATGTCTTCAACATTATCTAAGCACTATGTTGAACATAAATATTACCTATCATCTTCCAAATGATGGCCAATTTGAGAAGAAAATTTAGACACTGGAATTCATGTTGATTGTAACACCCCAGGTAAATAATGAATATGAAATTTTCATATTTATCCATATTTGTGAATAAAATATTAATATTACTTTAAAGGGGATGCTATACTCGATGGCGTACCCAACACGCAACAACGGGTTTCTTGGGAATCTTACATTGCACTCTAAATAATAAAATAATATTATTTCAAATGGTAGTTAACATGTAGCTGTTGTAATGGCGGGAATGGATAGAAATAACTAAAATATGATTATATATGTTTTTAAATGTTTTTACATTTATCCAATAAAAGCTAAAGGCTTAAAATACGGAAAGAATTCAATTTTAGGCATATATGCCCTAGTTTTCACTAAAGGTTCACTTATCACCTTTTGATGGAGAACCGTCATTAAATATAGTTTTGTTCACTCTTAAACATTCTTTTGGACCAAATAAAACTCTTATTAAGAATCGGGACATCAAAATTTACTTTGTGTAAATTTTTGGTATCTTTCCGATAAAGTTCATTTTTTTAATGAATAGTGTAAAATGTTGTATTTTAATTCAAAACCACTTTTTAATCTAATTTATTTATATGATTAGATTATATTTTTAATTGGTTTTAAAGTGAAATTAGAAAATATTTTTACCATTAAATCCAATAGTGGTCATTGGAATTAATTTTACTTTGAAACCAGACTTAAACTAGTGTCAATCTTTTGATACTTATTGTTTTATAAAAACACGCTATTTGCTCTGACAGCGGGAATTAATTATTAAATTAATTAATGTGACTGATATGTTTGGAATTTTGTAAAACAGACTTCATTTTTGAATTCAGAATATCAAATATAGCTTAGGGAGAATTTTTGGTAATTTTCTGAAAAACTTCAATTTTTGATGAATAGTGAAACCACTAAGGGATAATCAAGCAAACTGATTTTTCAGTTAAATGAAAGTTTACCACTAATGTGTATTGATTTTTGAAAATCCGACATACATGGTTGTCATTAGTATGTAAAATGTGGTTCAATGAGATTAAAATAATTTTTTTGGTGAATAGTAACTTATTAAGTTCTTAATCACGATTAGTGGTAATTAGGGTAGTTTAAGGTATAAATAATACTTTAATAAAATGGAATGACCTAGACACATGTCCCAACCACATATATTGTGTCATGGCCGACCATGACATGCCATGGGTCAACTTGGGTCCCCCATGGATCCACTTTTGTTGGGAAATGACATAAATTACTTTATATTTAATGTTCAAGTGAAAATGACACAAACATAATATGTTTTACGAAAACAAATTTTAAGTGGGGTTATACAAGTCCAAATTTTGATTATAAATAGTCATTGGAAAGATAAAATGATTTCAAATATCATAGTATTTTGTTAATAATTTTTAGACATTATATATATTTAATAATTTATGACATAATAATGATGCAGTGATGACATCATTATTTGACGATTTAAATAAAATAGAATGATAATGTAACATCTATGAACTACACATGTCCAAAACCAATTGGATGAGTGGATTTCGAACCCTTACCACCTTATCCACGAATTATATCAATGTGGGACCTTTTAAAACCGAAACACATTTTCAAGTAAAGTAATATTTCTTTACTTTCCAAAAGTTCCCTTCCTCTCCTCTTATAAAAGGCCCCCACCTCTACCTCATTTCACACACTCTTAAAGCCTTTGACTCGTCCAACACCTGCCCCTTTACTCTCTCCACATCCCTATCCTCATCCTAGAGGATTCCCTTTGGGCAGAATCCTTTCAAAGGAAGCCTTTAGGCTAAAATCAAAAGGAGTTACACTTTTAAAGGTAATTCTTTCTCTCATGTTCATTTGTTTTATTTTGCTTCTACAACCCCCTAAACTCTTTTTATTTACATCTTTTGTAACAACACCAGTATCTTCAATATACTAGGATGTTGGTATAAGATTTATTTGAGCTACACTCTCACACAACTACGTCAAATGGTTAAAGAACATACAGTTTCCGTGGATGGCGAAATTCTGCCTCCCGAAACGATGACTGTTCAACACTCATTTAA
The DNA here is from genome assembly GCA_963277665.1 of Viscum album. Taxonomy (NCBI): domain Eukaryota; kingdom Viridiplantae; phylum Streptophyta; class Magnoliopsida; order Santalales; family Viscaceae; genus Viscum; species Viscum album. The sequence continues at coordinate 1,036,076,828 of OY728123.1, read as the reverse complement.
CACCTTCAAAGGTGGCCATTATGATGTCACTATTTTTATATATGATATATAATATGTTTATGTTTTATTTATTCTTCTGTATTTTTTCATTTTTGTCTTACCTTTATGGCTTCCATTATGGGTATACGCGATATCTTCATTTAAGGTAGTGCGGACTACCGCCCCCTCAAAGTGATTTGATTCGTTAAATACCATACGTGGGATGTATAAAGGATGGAAATATGATATTATATATGATATTATACTGGAATTATAATATACCTTTATATCATTATTATTCCATTCTATAAAATACGAAATAGAAATGGAAGTAGCGTTCATGCGTACGTACAGCTTACCGTCTCCATGAACGGTGCATTTCATTTCATACCTCTAAATGATTATGTAACGTTATAAATTAATGAATGTACTGGATATATATGAAATATATGATATCTACATCATGAATACAATTCTGGATATAATAAACATTTGGCCACACGAACAACATGTAATTGTAAGAAGTCCACTTTCAACTTAAGAACCAAATATGGGAAAAACAAATATTATTAACTTAAATGACTACATAATGTTTATGACATGGTAATAAGTTGAATAAAAGTACTAATGAACTTGAAAAAGGTTCTTAAAGAATTATAAATTAACTCAAGTTTATTATTCATGAGATTAAAGAACGATCGAGTCAAGTCGGACCCGAGGTAAGGGATCCTACAACTCTCTTTCTTTTAAAGTACACTCTTTTATGTCATTTCTTTTAAGCTCATCTTTCTTATGATTGGGATGTTCTTTTATATTACTCCTACTTTAATTTTTATGTTCATGTGATAGGAGACCCTATTCACTCTCATCAATCCATTTTGGAAGTTTTGAGTGGCGCCGTTAGGCTGCCGAACTTTCGTAAGAGATCTAACCTCTCTCTTTCTTTTTAAGTACTCTCCTTTATGTCACTTCTTTTAGGCTCCTCTTTGTAATGTTGGGGGATGTTATTTTATATTCCTCTTGCTGTAAATTTTATTTTAATGTGATGAGATACCCTATTTGATCTCATCAATCCATATTCGGAAGTTTTATGTGGCGCCGTTAGGCTGCTGAGTTTTCGTAAGGGATTTTTCACCTCACTTTTATTCCCGTGAGATTTATGATACATTTTCCACAAATTCCATTGAGTGGTGTATGTACTGCCCATTATTCTACTATTTGTGTAATATAATTTCATTTATGAGTATTTACATCAATGATCTATTGTCATTCTTTCATGGGGTGTATGTTTTGAATGATATCCAAGTCGGTAAGGGAACCTTTCACCCTCCTCTTTTTTAAAAAGACTTCTTTTGTTGGGTCTTTTAATTTACATATTGTTATGTTGGGATATGTTCTCATATATCCTTATTGATGTAAATTTTATGTTCAAGTGATGAGATACACTTTTTATCTCTCATCAACTCATTTTGATGTGATTCCGTTAGGCTGTCAAGGGAACTTTTTAACCCAATTTCGTTTTCTTTGGGTTCAACTTGTAGTCATTGAATATGTCATCCATTGAATATGTGTGAATGACCTTTTATTGTTTTACACTTAATATCCACTTATATTGGGTGTATATATATTTGTCACACATATTTTTGAGATTTATTTGTCCTTAATTTAAGGATACCTTCTTTATAAGGGATTTCTTCACATTTGACATTTCTATTGAGGGTTCATTGTTGTTATGCACCAATTCACTCTTATATGGTGTATATATTGTCCTTTGGAGTATTATATCATGAATCCTTTTATTCTCATGATATTATAAAGTTCTGAATAAATGTTATTCCTCGATTATTGTATTCAAGTGTCTCTAATTTTGGTAAAACCCCTTTAACCAAAATATCGTTTTAAATGTTTTAATTATTTGTTCTTATTAATATCCATGTTTTCAAAATTGTTTTAAGGATTTATTTATATGGATATTAATGGTTTAAAATGTTAAAATCTTCAAGGTGGTATGGGACACTTTGATTCAAAAATATCTTTATTAAATGTTTTAAATGGTTTTGGAAATGGTTTCTTTTTGAATGGATTCATTATTTCAATATCCTAAAATGTTATATTGTTATTGAAATGTGGAAATGTTATGTTTCCTTTATTCATGTTTATGTGATACGATTATGTTATGGTTCTTGGGAATTTTTATGAAGAACGGGTGGTTCCGTGATAAACTAAGGACGGGTGAGCCCGATATAGCTCTCCAATGCATTGGGTAACGCAAAGGAGTGAAACGTTAAGGTGTCTCCGAAGAGATTTAGGGAATATACTATGATGGGTATTCCAAACGTAACCAAGAGGGTTAATCCCTACGTAAGAATGTTATGAATGCCTCAAGATACCTTTATGTCTTATGATTTCTATGATTTATTCATGATTTGATATGCCTATGTTTTATGGGTAAAGTATGATTTCATTCTTATGTATACATGTACTCATGTTTCCTTTCCATATCTATATATCCCTTACTGAGCTTTTTATGCTCATCCCAAGTTTTTGAAATGTTTTTCACAGGTCAAGGGAAGGGTACATGATGTGATGATAGTGTCAAGGATGTGTCAAGAAAGAATCCATGTTTTATTTTAAATATGTTCCCGTTGATGGGAAGAATGAATACTGTCTTTTATGTAACCACTTTGTTTAAATGTGGAATGTAATGCAAGTTTCATGATCTAATTCTATAAAACTCTAAACCTGAAAAGATACTCAATGTGTAATCTTGTAATAACTCAAGATTAATTAAGGATTAAGTATGGGGCCTTATAGTTGGTATCAATGGTCGGTTTAGATAACATTAGATGTTAGGGTATTCTTTAAGCATAAGTGACATTACCATAATGGTTAGGATTTCAGAAAGAGTCCTATTTTTAGATAAAGTGAATGAGTAAGTATATCTTAGTGTTTATCATACTCATTAGTACATGATGGTTTTGTTGATATACTCACACTGACCTTTTTGGTTTTAGTAAATGGCTGGATCTAGCAGGCACCAAAGTGACAATGGGTTTGAAGGGAACTATGGTGGTTCTCTGATTAAGATACTGGATGAGATGGGGGATTCAATAAGGAATCTCATAGTTGTTCTAAACCAACTATCAAGGAGTCATGATCAATCACTTAAACCTTGGTGAGTTCTCTAATGCATCATGTACGAGATGGCCAACTCGATGTGGAAATTCAGGTAATAATTATTAAGGTAACCATTAGGGTTTATATGATCCTTACTTTTGAGGTAATTATGGGTTACTCTATGATATGATGGAAAATGAAAGGAATGAGATAAACTTGAGGTTAAAATATGTTATGATTATTCATGAAGATTTTATCTCATTTTGGAGAATGTTTTAAGAATTATATAGTTTTGGAAAAAGGACAACACGCAGACCGTGTGACATCCCGTCACGTCGGACAAAGCTGCGGGAATCGAACCCACAACCAACGTGCGACTGGTATTTATCGCCTACCACTGGACTACGTGAATTCCCTAGTTAGTTTGACTGATTCATTCTAGTTATATGATTTTATGAATTAAGAGTAAGTTGATTTTGGGTTATTTCTGAAAATGATTAACCTATCATGGAGGATATGTGATTAGGTTAATTACTTTTCAAAACGATACTTTAGGAGCAACTGATGTTGTTTGGAGATAAATGTTACGATTTAACATGGAAGACTATGTGACTAAATCCTTCAAATATTTGGGTTTCAATCTTATATTGGTTTACTTTGAAGAATTTTAAGGAAAAATTGTTTATCGGATGGTCCTCGTTGAAATTTGGGTTTTGTTGGACAAATTTTAGAGATTAAGAATAGATTTTCTTTTTATAAGGGGTTATCCTATTCTGGATTATCTGATCTTGTACTAACCTTTTTGGTTTTGGTTTTGGTTAAAGCCTAAAAACATGGGATGTATATAGTTCTCTTTTGGGGATTAGGTGATTCTCTAGAAGTTTATTATAGTACTCTTAATGCGAACAAGTCTCCCTAAATACTCGTCTTTTGGAAAAAATATGAGTTTGACTAAGGAATCTAGTAAAAGTTGAAAGTCAACATGATAAGTGATTATGCTTCCTTATGAATAAATTCCTCAATAAAAAGTAACTTAAAACAAAAATGTTGTCTATTAACTTTTCCTCCTGGGGAATCGAATACCGTTTAACCCATCACAAGTTTGTGTTTTTCTCGTGGTTAACTTTCTCCTAAACATGTTTTCTATCACTCTCCATCAGAACATGACCCTTTGTTTTTTCCTCCATGTCCATATTTTCATACTTGGAATCCTAGTATGGGTTAACTCGGGTGACCTTTGTACTTATCTTTCTTTATTTTAAAGTGATTGTTTTACCGACTCTTCTCCGATGTGGGACTTTCAAGGATGTTTCCAAGCGCAATTTTAAAATTGCGAGGACGCAATTCCAAAAAGGGGGGAAGGATGTAACACCCCAGGTAAATAATGAATATGAAATTTTCATATTTATCCATATTTGTGAATAAAATATTAATATGACTTTAAAGGGGACGCTATACTCGATGGCGTACCCAACACGCAACAACGAGTTTCTGGGAATCTTACATTGCACTCTAAATAATAAAATAATATTATTTCAAATGGTAGTTAACATGTAGCCGTTGTAATGGCGGGAATGGATAGAAATAACTAAAATATGATTATATATGTTTTTAAATGTTTTTACATTTATCCAATAAAAGCTAAAGGCTTAAAATACGGAAATAATTCAATTTTAGGCGTATATGCCCTAGTTTTCACTAAAGGTTCACTTATCACCTTTTGATGGAGAACCATCATTAAATATAGTTTTGTTCACTCTTAAACATTCTTTTGGACCAAATAAAACTTTTATTAAGAATCGGGACATCAAAATTTACTTTGTGTAAATTTTTGGTATCTTTCCGATAAAGTTTATTTTTTTAATGAATAGTGTAAAATGTTGTATTTTAATTCAAAACCACTTTTTAATCTAATTTATTTATATGATTAGATTATATTTTGAATTGGTTTTAAAGTGAAATTAGAAAATATTTTTACCATTAAATCCAATAGTTTTCGTTGGAATTAATTTCACTTTGAAATCAGACTTAAACTAGTGTCAATCTTTTGATACTTATTGTTTTATAAAAACACGCTATTTGCTCTGACAGCGGGAATTAATTATTAAATTAATTAATGTGACTGATATGTTTTGAATTTTGTAAAACAGACTTCATTTTTGAATTCATAATATCAAATATAGCTTAGGGAGATTTTTTGGTAATTTTCTGAAAAACATCAATTTTTGATGAATAGTGAAACCACTAAGTGATAATCAAGCAAACTGATTTTTCAGTTAAATGAAAGTTTACCACTAATGTGTATTGAATTTTGAAAATCCGACATACATGGTTGTCATTAGTATGTAAAATGTGGTTCAATGAGATTAAAATAATTTTTTTGGTGAATAGTAACTTATTAAGTTCTTAATCACGATTAGTGGTAATTAGGGTAGTTTAATGTATATATATAATACTTTAATAAAATGGAATGACCTAGACACATGTCCCAACCTCATTGGTTGTGTCATGGCCGACCATGACATGCCATGGGTCAACTTGGGGACCCCATGGATCCACTTTTGTTGGGAAATGACATAAATTACTTCTTATTTAATGTTAAAGTGAAAATGACACAAACATAATATGTTTTACGAAAACAATTTTTAAGTGGGGTTATACAAGTCAAAATATTGATTATAAATAGTCATTTGAAAGATAAAATGATTTCCTATATCATAGAAATTTTTTAATAATTTTTAGACATTAAATAAATTTAATTATTTATGACATAATAATGATGCAGTGATGACATCATTATTTGACAATTTAAATAAAATAGAATGATAATGTAAAATCTATGAACTAAACATGTCCAAAACCAATTGGATGAGTGTATTTCGAACTCGTATCACCTTATCCACTAATTCTATCAATGTGTGACCTTTTAAAACCGAAACACATTTTCAAGTAAAGTAATATTTCTTTACGTTCCAAAAGTGCCCTTCCTCTCCTCTTATAAAAGGCCCCCACCTCTACCTCATTTCACACACTCTTCAAGCCTTTGGCTCGTCCAAAACCTGCCCCTTTACTCGCTACACATCCCTATCCTCATCCCAGAGGATTCCCCTTGGGGAGAATCCTTTCAAAGGAAGCCTTTAGGCTCAAATCAAAAGGAGTTACACTTTTAAAGGTAATTCTTTCTCTCATGTTCATTTGTTTTATTTTGCTTCTCCAACCCCCTAAACTCTTTTTATTTACTGCTTTTGTAACAAAACCAGTATCTTCAATATACTATGATGTTTTTATAAGATTTATTTGAGCTACACTCTCACACAACTACATCAAATGGTTAAAGAACATACGGTTTCGGTGGATGGCGAAATTCTGCCTCCCGAAACGATGACTGTTCAACACTCATTTAACACCTTCAAAGGTGGCCATTATGATGTCACTATTTTTATATATGATATATAATATGTTTATTTTTTATTTATTCTTCTGTATTTTTTCATTTTTTTCTTACCTTTATGGCTTCCATTATGGGTATACGCGATATCTTCATTTAAGAAAGTGCGGACTACCGCCCCCTCAAAGTGATTTGATTTGTTAAATACCATATGTGGGATGTATAAAGGATGGAAATATGATATTATATATGATATTATACTGGAATTATAATAAACCTTTATATAATTATTATTCCATTCTAGAAAATACGAAATAGAAATGGAAGTAGCGTTCATGCGTACGTACGGCTTACCGTCTCCATGAACGGTGCATTTCATTTATTACCTCTAAATGATTATGTAACGTTATAAATTAATGAATGTACTGGATATATATGAAATATATGATATCTAAATCATGAATACAATTCTGGATATAATAAACATTTGGCCACACGAACGACATGTAATTGTAAGAAGTCCACTTTCGACTTAAGAACCAAATATGGGCAAAACAAATATTATTAACTTAAATGATTAACTAATGTTTATGACATGGTAATAAGTGGTATAAAAGTAATAATTAACTTGAAAAAGGTTCTTAAAGAATTAAAAATTAACTCAAGTTTATTATTCAGGAGATTAAAGAACGATCGAGTCAAGTCGGACCCGAGGTAAGGGATCCTACAACTCTTTTTTTTAAAGTACACTCTTTTATGTCATTTCTTTTAAGCTCATATTTCTTATGATTGGGATTTTGTTTTATGTTACTCCTACTGTAATTTTTATGTTCATGTGATGAGAGACCCTATTCACTCTCATCAATCCATTTTGGAAGTTTTGAGTGGCGCCGTTAGGCTGCCGAACTTTCGTAAGAGATCTAACCTCTCTCTTTCTTTTTAAGTACTCTCCTTTATGTCACTTCTTTTAGGCTCCTCTTTGTAATGTTGGGGGATGTTCATTTATATTCCTCTTGCTGTAAATTTTATTTTCATGTGATGAGATACCCTATTTGATCTCATCAATCCATATTCGGAAGTTTTATGTGGCGCCGTTAGGCTGCCGAGTTTTCATAAGGGATTTTTCACCTCACTTTTATTCCCGTGAGATTTATGATACATTTTCCACAAATTCCATTGAGTGGTGTATGTACTGCCCATTATTCTATTATTTTTGTAATATAATTTCATTTATGAGTATTTACATCAATGATCTATTGTCATTATTTCATGGGGTGTATGTTTTGAAAGATATCCAAATCGGTAAGGGAACCTTTCACCCTCCTCTTTTTTTAAAAGACTTCTTTTGTTGGGTCTTTTAATTTACATATTGTTATGTTGGGATATGTTCTCATATATACTTATTGATGTAAATTTTATGTCCAAGTGATGAGATACACTTTTTATCTCTCATCAACTCATTTTGATGTGATGCCGTTAGGCTGTCAAGGGAACTTTTTAACCCAATTTCGTTTTCTTTGGATTCAACTTGTAGTCATTGAATATGTCATCCATTGAATATGTGTGAATGACCATTTATTGTTTTACACTTAATATCCACTTATATTGGGTGTATATATATTTCTCACACATATTTTTGAGATTTATTAGTCCTTAATTTAAGGATACCTTCTTTATAAGGGATTTCGTCACATTTGACATTTCTATTGAGGGTTCATTGTTGTTATGCACCAATTCACTCTTATATGGTGTATATACTGTCCTTTGGAGTATTATATCATGAATCCTTTTATTATCATGATATTATAAAGTTCTGACTAAATGTTACTCCTCGATTATTGTATTCAACTGTCTCTAATTTTGGTAAAACCCCTTTAACCAAAATATCGTTTTAAATGTTTTAATTATTTGTTCTTATTAATATCCATGTTTTAAAAATGGTTTTAAAGATTTATTTATATGGATATTAATGGTTTAAAATTTTAAAATCTTCACGGTGGTATGGGACACTTTGATTCAAAAATCTCTTTATTAAATGTTTTAAATGGTTTTGGAAATGGTTTCTTTTTGAATGGATTCATTATTTCAATATCCTAAAATGTTATATTGTGATTGAAATGTGGAAATGTTATGTTTCCTTTATTCATGTTTATGTGATACGATTATGTTATGGTTCTTGGGCATTGTTATGAAGATCGGGTGGTTCCGTGATAAACTAAGGGCGGGTGAGCCCGATATAGCTCTCCAATGCATTGGGTAACGCGAAGGAGTGAAACGTTAAGGTTTCTCTGAAGAGATTTAGGGAATATACTGTGATGGGTATTCCAAACGTAACCAAGAGGGTTACTCCCTACGTAAGAATTTTATGAATGCCTCAAGTTACCTTTATGTCTTATGATTTCTATGATTTATTCATGATTTTATATGCCTATGTTTTATGGGTAAAGTATGATTTCATTCTTATGTATACATGTACTCATGTTTCCTTTCCATATCTATATATCCCTTACTGAGCTTTTTATGCTCATCCCAAGTTTTTGAAATGTTTTTCACAGGTCAAGGGAAGGGTACATGATGTGATGATAGTGTCAAGGATGTGTCAAGAAAGAATCCATGTTTTATTTTTAATATGTTCTCGTTGATGGGATGAATGAATACTGTCTTTTATGTAACCACTTTGTTTAAATGTGGAATGTAACGCATGTTTCATGATCTAATTCTCTAAAACTCTAAACCTGAAAAGATCCTCAATGTGTAATCTTGTAATAACTCAAGATTAATTAAGGTTTAAGGCTGGGGCCTTATATTGAGTGTCTGTTCTTTATACTTCAAAGGAGGTTGGGACCAACATCTGCCCCTAGTTGAGTTCCCTTTAAATAATATTTTCCACTCAAGCATCTAGATGGATCTATTTGAATCCCTCTATGGGAAACGATGTAGAACACTGGAATTCTAGGTTGAATTCCGTGAACATAAGCTACAAGGTCCTAATATGGTTGATGAAATGGTTGAAAATGAGAAAATCATTCAAAAATATATCATGGTATCTCAATGCTGACAGAAGAGAAACGCATAAAATTGTCGATGTGGCCCAAACTTTATGGTTGGAAACTAGGTATTCCTCTTCATATCTTCATGGAGGAGAATAAAGAGATTTGGGAAGAAAGGAAAGCTAATTCCTAGGTATGTTATCCTCTTTGAGATTCTTGAACATATTGGAGATGTGGCCAATCGATTATAAATTTCTACTTACATGTCTCAAGTATCTAATGTATTCCATTTAACTCACTTGTGGATGCACATACTTGACCCCTCACAATTACATAATTCATTGGTGGTACATTTAGAAAATTATCTCTCTTATAAGGAGCATCCAACGATGATCATGTATCATAGAAAAAAAGATATATGCAACTTGGACACGCTCATGGTCAAATTTCTATTGCAGAACCCTAAGTATGAAGTGGGAACATGGGAACTAGAGGAATAGATAATGGGGAGGAAACCTAGATTTTTTCCCCTATAGTTTCTAAAATGAAATTTTTAGGGATACATTTCGTAATGGTGGAAGAATGTAATGACCATGAATTTTATAAATGAAAATATTCTTCTTATAATTATGTAATATAGTATAAATCACATCAAATCATAGAAATTAAATAGAACCAACTTTATATATGAATAATGAAGGAAATAATAAATGTTTATAGAAATTAAGAATCCTAAGCCAATAGAATAGTAACTCGGCCTTTGGATTTCTAATGTGACCCATATGAATAGAAAATCATTCCACAAAATATTATCCTCACCTATGAAAGTATAGAAAAAGTTCTGATATAATACTAATAAAAATGGATATATCTATATCTTAGAATAAGAAAATAATTTTGTTAAAAATGATAAATTATTTTTTGGTATTTTTGTTAGTTAGAAAAGTATAATTTCAATTTTATAATGTATATAATGATTTAAAATAAATTTTTTTTATCAAAAATAATCATAAATTAACATTTTATGTGTTATTATTATAAGTTAATTTTATGAGAGATTATTTATTTTTTAAAAGTGTTATAAAGTTAATTACAAAATAAATTTTTTTATTTTCTATGTAATTGATTATTTTATATTAAAATTAAATTTCTCATAATTAGAAAAATATTTTAAAAAACTGGTGTTTCTTTTTAATTCAACAAATTGAAAAATGGTTAGGGTGATTTTTTGGTTTTCTCCAAAATACAACAATTTTTGTGAATAGTAAGATACGATAATTTATGTTATATGTACATTATAAATTAAATACAGTATTTTTTGAGTCATCGCTGATGTATGCACAATAATCTAGAACTCCACTAAATTATATTAATATATTTAGTGATAATTCTCAAACAATTCATATTGCTGAGCCAAATTAAAAAACTAATTAATAAAATAATGTGAAAACCTCGGTCTCATCCACTATATATACCCCCAATCACTCCCTCTTTTATTAACACCATTTAAGCATTGAACATTTCCCAAATTATGACCAATACCCATCCAAAACCTCTCCCACATTTCTTGGATCCTTTGGTCACACCAAAATACCAATCCCATTTCCCTATGGATGTTCACAATGAATAGAATCCAAAAGTTAAAAAACACTTCCCTTTCCATTTAATTTCATTCCAATTTAATTTCATTATTTGTAATCACTTCACCTCCCCTAATAAATTTGGAATGGTATCTAATTTATATCACATGTACTATAATATTATTATTATAATGGAATAATCCGTCATCATTTCCTTCCATTACCTTTTTTGTTCAGAAAATGAAAATATCATCTATGATGTGTTAATTTATTGGATTCAAGGATAATGATTTTTCGATTTCCAATATCACGGTCGAGCCTAGACTTAAACGAATTATAATAGATGAACAAAATTTTAATATTCATTTTATAACCCTTTTTATGATATGGAACTAACCTATACACATATTAATAAATAGTAAATCAAAACAAGTTCATTGTGAGCAGAAACCAAAAATAATAATACAAACTCTGATCCCAAACATTTTATCAAAGGATTCATCCACAACATAAATAACCAAAAGAATTATATAACCTCTTAATATTCTCTAGTTTCATTAATAACATATAACTTAAATTATGGATATATATTATAATTCTACATGATTTTTCATATATATTTACAAATGAACGGATCATAAAAACCGACAAAGGAAACATTCCCGAACGAAACAATTGCATCTTATAACTCATAAAAAGAGAAATAAATAAAATTAATAAAATTATAATAAATAAAATAAAACTATTATTTTTTTAATTAATTAATTAATACATTTATTTGGATTATTCATGACATTATGATCAATTGAATAGAACATTAATACATCAGTTAAGGAATTGTTTCTAATCCTCTATTTTTTCATTCGGGTTAAGTTTTGATTCTCATTACACCAATGTAACTCTTCTTTATTTCTATGTAATTATTCAAAATTATTTGTATATGTTCCATAATGAAGTATCTATATCATTCATCCTTCTTTTTCAAGGACATACATGTTTCAAAAATCTTCTATTCTCAATTCATTCTTATAAGCAATCCTGGTTATAGGTAATTTCTATAGTTCTTCCCCATTTTCAAGTTCACTCTGTAATCTATTATAATCTACTACTATTTTTATCAATTAATTAATTTTATGCTTAAAATATTTAATGGCTTATTTAAGGTTTTATAAAAAATGTTATGTCATTTCCATTTTAAATAATCATGTAATTGTTCCTTTAAACTCAAACGAAATGTTTCCTTTATAAAGTTTATTAAATCACTTTTCACATGTATTTACATAAGGATGCCATAAAATATTGTGATCTATGACTATTTATTCATATTAAATTTCTTTTATGATTTTAATACATTATTTCATAGACTCCATTAGGATATTTCATTTTATATTCCTTTTAACGGGATTATGATATCGAATTCTTTCCATGCATAACCCTTATATTTTTTATTGATTCCTTATGTAGGATCATTTATGTGGAAAACTTATTTAAGAAATTTTTTTGAAGTGTGTGCCCATATTGCTCTACAATTCATTGGGTAATTTTTAGTCTCATGATACATCATGTGCAACGGTCTTTGTGGTTAGCCTTGACTAATGCTCCATGTCTAACGGTATTGGTGGATAACCATGACTCATGATCCTCCATGTGAATTGAGACTTGAATCATGTTTTTAGGACTTATGTTACTACCAAATTGATCATATTATATGATTACATAATATCTTATTCTTAATGTTATTATTACATATGTATATTTCTGTTCCATTCCTTCTTATTCCATCATGTTATGCCTTCTAACCCGTGTGATATGATTTATTTTTATAATTATTATCTTACATGGATTTTTAGATCATGAAATTTTTAATTTATTCCACATGTCATACTATATAGATATAAAGGCTAAATAGAATTTAGGATCTCTTTATGGTGACTAAATAAAAGTAGTTTTGTTGTGGTCTCATGTTGTTTAATTGTGTTTCTAATCATCCAAAGATATTATAACTGATCATCATTATATTTTATTTGAAGTAATATTATGTTTAAAATCATGTAATAATATTTGTAAAAGTATAGGTCCATTATATTTTATGATTATCAAGAAAAATATTTTCCTAAAAACAATTCAATTTCCATGGGTTGACCACTGTTCAAATGATGAAATGATTATGAATACTGCTTCTTTTCAATAGGTTCTACGTTGATAAAATGTTTTTGAAACCCATTTATTTTCAGGGATTTGATATATTTAATTATATATGATTTTATAGAAAAAATATTTATGATTTTTATTATGTGACTGGTAGTAACTAATTTTCCCTATAATGCGCTTTAGGAAGATTAATATCCCATGTGATAAACATGTTTTTAATAGGGAGTGACCCCAACCTAGTATGAGAATTTTTCCACTGTGATAATCATGGGACTATTCACAAGAAACACTAATAGTATTTAAAAAGTGCTTTGTCTAATAAGGGAATTATTTTTTATGATTACATAAATTCCAAAATTCCATGTCTTATTCCAATGTTAAGATTCCATTTCATATGTTCTTTAATTGTAGTATCATTCATATCATATTAAATGTGAAGAATTATTACCTGAATCAATATTATAATTATTACCAGACTCAATATTATAATTCAGACCCTTATGTTTATGTTACCATCATATGATCATTGGTATCTCCCTTTATTATCCTTATTGAGCATCTAGAGCTCATCCTTTTTTCTATTTCATTTACCCTAATTATGAAGTAAAATTTTCCATATAAGGCCCATAATGATTATGAACATAGTGGGAGACTATGTAGATCCTTTATGAACCAGGTTTTATGTTAATAAATGATTCAAAAGGTACTAGACCTATATAATTATGGCATGGATTGTTATGTTTTTAATGAATATTTATATTCCAAGATGTGATATATATGTATGAAAAGTATGTGCCTCAATATAGTATATTGTGATTCATTATTAATAAGGATTGGACATGTGTTGATATGGAATGATTTGATTTCATATTATGGTTCTTGACGTCATATGATTCATGATAAAAAATTTTGAACACAATATCTCATTTGAATAATAGTAGTAAATACTCTTGAATGCTTGATCACTACTTATTTCAGGAATATACTTCCTTCCCCACTAATAAAAAAAATTTATTCATATTTTATATCAATGATATTTGAATCATATACAGAGGATATGGGTAGAGTATATTCATTCTTATAACATTGAGATAATGTATAATTCAGGGAATGGTCGTTTTTGTTATTGATGTAGTGAGAATGACGTAATTTTTTGTAAGCAATTAAACGACTGGAAACTTATTTATATTTTTATATAATTTAATTTTTATATGGAAGATTTATAGAGTATGTAGGTTTTTAAATCATTTATTATTACCTCTTATTTTATGGAGTGAGTGAAATATAGTTAACCTGAAAATTTTGATTACCATGATTTTAATGAAATGAAGTAGTAGGGGAGTATGTACCAAGATGGAATTAGTACATCAAGATTATCATATATGTGTACGGATGACTAGTAGTTTCAACTCACATTTGATTAGATACTATCCATTTTTCATATTCTTTATAATGGATAGTTCATCCTTTAATGACTAAGATTCTTCATTATAATTAGTGGAAATTCTACAGCTCATGGTTAAAAGGGTAGATTGGTGGGTTAAATTTTATCTACCTTACCAGCCAATAGGTAAACATGTAGTATAATAAGAATACTAGTACATGAAATTAGGTTAGAATTATGTTATAAAAATAATATGAGATCAAGATTTACTTTTTAATATGTCTTTCAAAATTTCCCAAGGGTATAAATATTTTTTGGGTGATTGTGAATTGGTTTAAAACATGTCTTATTTCATATAAATATGAAATATACAATTAGTAGATGAATTGGGAAAGTTATACACATAGGGTATGGTCATATTTTATGGAGTTTCTATGTATATTATGTAATATATGGAAATTAGATTGGCCTCTTAATGTTACTAATGATTTCAATAAACATTGGATTTTCTAGAAACATTATTACTTTGTTTGTTTCACTGAACAATAAGAAGTATATGTTTATCATTCATATAATGATGGAAATGTTATGGGTGTGAATTATAATATTTATTTGTTTTTTTATGATCAATTTTCCATATTAGTTTTTTTATTACAATAATTATCATGGTTCAATCCAGTTTTTTTATTGATGTGATATAAGGAGAACTATATTTATAGGAACCCAAGTATCCTTGAGAGAGTATAAGTTATTGTGTTATAAAATTTTTAGTTTTTAAAATCAAATATGTTCTTCTATACTTTCTTATCTTGTTAAAAAGAATTCATTTTATACATATATATTCATTAAATTCACAAATATCAAACATCATTCTCATGTACATAACAAAAAATATAGAATCGAAATATGTTTTTCATTGTTTACCCACATGGGAACACATTTAATGAGGAGACACATGGTATTGTGTTGGTGCACCCAGAAACCATTATAACTAACAATTTATTTGATGAAAATATATATATACATTATCTTCTTACCAAGGATCAATATATGTACAAGAAATACATAAGATCACTCCTTAACAAGGATAAAATTCTATTCATTGGTTTAGGGATACGTTCATTTCCTCGAAAAGGTCACTCGCTTTGTCATACATTTCTCACTTCTCTGGGAGATATCAATTTATAAGATTTTAGTTATCTTATCATATTAATAACATGAAGGTCATTCCATGTTATATAGTTAAATTATAAATCACCATTCTCGATCATATTCTTCTTTGTAAAACATGTTCCACTCCAAAATAATTTATCATGATGTGACCAACATTAATGTAGAAGATATAATTAAATATACTAAATAAAATCTATACAAAAGCACCCCTCCTTATAAAATAATTCCGAAAGTGAAAATATTCAATTCCTAATCTTCAGTGATTTTCACATTAACTATTTATCATTTAATCTACTCTTCATTTATGTGTACAACACTATTATTATTAAATATATCTTTAATGATATTCAATGCACTTGAAAAACATCATTTTTAAAATGTGATATTCAACAAATCACTTCTTTTCTAATCACCTTCCATCTATGAATGAATAAGTACCTCTCTTATTTAATTCATTTATTATATGATGTCTTTTATCTTTTTCCCATTTCATCACAACCACATACAACCTAGGAATTTTGAATTTCAAATTGAAAATTCAACTCTCAATTCACTTTTCAACATCATATCATTTGAATAAATCCTTCATATCATATTATAGAAAATAATCACTATATAACTCCATAAATTTTATTTAAATTTTATAAGTAACCTCTAAAATGTTATATAAAACCCAAATCAAGAAAAACTAAATGTAACCTCAAGATTTCAATCTTTATGGAATTTTATCCTATAAAAACATGTGTTATGTACTATAATTGTTCAACAAATCATTGTAGAACCCCATGTTCATCTAATGTTTTTCATATTCAACTCCATAAACCTAATTAACAACATTTCATTATACATGGAATAGTTCTTTTGGGTTCCAATTTTTTACATTCTTATGGGACATCAGATACATTTTCATTATGTACTCCACATTTTCCATTAAACTAATAATAGTCCTCCCTATGTTGCAATTAGATTTTACTAATGTAAAACATATTGTTCTATGATTTTGAATAAATATCTTCCCTCTATCACTTTAGTTTTCACCACTGTGATATTATAAACAT
Source organism: Viscum album (assembly GCA_963277665.1). NCBI lineage: Eukaryota > Viridiplantae > Streptophyta > Magnoliopsida > Santalales > Viscaceae > Viscum > Viscum album. The sequence goes on along the minus strand of OY728123.1, from coordinate 1,036,060,008 downwards.
ACAATGAAATGTCTTACATGTCATTTCCAAATCTACTTGCCTTATGTGGCATTATATATTCTAATTTATCTAGAAATACATTTACAATTGCATGTATAGACATTTATATTTACCATATGTAATATTATCAATTTAAAATTTTCTTTATTGTAATTTATATCATTTATATTTCTTATTTAAATGATTCTAATTTATAAAATCATAAAAAAATTATGAAAACATCATCAATATTGAAATTTTTTAGATCCAAATAATCTTATCCTAATTCATTATTCTATTGATTCAAACTCCACATTCAACCTAAACATTAATTTTCTAAAGTCTCATCCTTGATTTATAGAGATATGAAGGTGTACCCATTTATAAATTTTTATATTGTTTTATGAACATCCAAATACACCAATGGTATATATGTTGAAATCATGAATTATTATATGACCATCATTAGGTTTTCTACACATTAATTCTTTAGTAAATATTTTCCTTAGTAAGCATCGACAAACCATTATTAAAATTAAATATCCAAATTCATCAACATTAACCATATGTCATGGTCCAAAAATTCAATATAAAACCTCTTTTTTGTAACCATATCTCATTTTACATTTTATATAATATTTCAATAAAACCTAATGACTATAACAGTTAGAGATAATCACTCCCCCCTTTATTTCATAATATATGATCCACTAATAATTTGTAGGTTTCTTGATTTTATGGGTTTGTTTTCCACCACATTATTGAATAGAATTTAATGATTTACTTCATATAACATTTTATGTATAATTATGTACCCATATTTTTTCTATAAAAATAATTCTATTATAATTCTAATATGAATTAATGATTATGAGAGTCTATCCCCCCTTTAAATTCATCTTCAAAACACTTTTATACCACTTTTATAAATATTAATTTTTTCCTATAAATGCATTTTTTCCCATATTTCAATGTATCTTATTATTTATATTCACTTTTACAAATCTAGCTAGTGTAGTTAGCACTTAGCAATGATCCATCAAAATGACTTTGATAAAAAACTGTCTTGTTTCTCTGTATAAGAAATTATCTACTTTTTTAACAACATCATTACTTTTCAAAAAAACTCACTAAATAACATCGAACAATTTCTACCTGGGAAAATTATTTCCTCTGCCATTAAAATCATTAGGTCTCAATCACCTTCATATAAAATTTCAATTCTATAAATAATTAAACAAAACAATGTGGGATATACCACATGTTCAATCAATTTATGCCATATTTTTATTATAAATTAGTCATACATATTGATACCCACAATCTTCCTTTGATTGCAGTACTTATATATATTCCTCTAGTCTAAACAAAATTCAGTTACCCAACCACTTATTGGTCAACATAAAATTATTTTTAACATCTATCAAAAATCCAAAAATGTGATCAAATGACATTATATTGTCATCTCATTAATAAATAATGGAAATATTCCTACATTATTATATTTGATTGAAAAAAACTACCCATACTATGCATCAAATATATTCATAATCGGACAATGTTATAATACCTCCATTTTTTATTCATATTATATAAAATATTAATCTGTGGATTTGAAAACAAAATCACTCTAAATCTATCTTTGTACATTCTGTACATCAAAATATATCTACGTTTATCAAAATTAAGGATTGATTGTTCATGTTAACTACATGGAATCACTATTGATACCACTTTTATATAATGATTATCAATAACACCCCTTAAATTATTTTATCAATACATGAATATAAAAATTTTATAATATGGAAATTTATTTTTAATGTAAGTTCTTTTAATTTATAGTGTAGTTGAAACTACCATGGATGAACTCTTAGAATTTAACGAATTTACGATTTTTTTAAGTCAGATATTAATTAGTTATTTTTATAATTAGAAATTATTTTTTGGAACCACTATGTATCTGTAATTGATGGAGGTTTCTAATAACCCATGATAATGAATGAAATGGTATAAATGTGGAATTAATATTTTACTTAACGGTTGTTATAACAAATATGGGATCTTTTCATAATATTTGTCTCAATATTTTTTTTAGAAAATAGAGATGATTAATACCAACATGATTTAATTATATTTAGTTTAATTGTACAATCGAAAACATTGTGGTTATTTAAAAAAACTATAGCAGTGGATAAAATACTTCTAAACAAATTAACAATTGTTTTAAAAATTAGTGGGATCATAAACCCCTCTAGATGGTAAAAATTTTTATAGAAAATAGGGGCATATGAATATGACAACAAAAATAATTTTATGTATATATATATTGACAATATATTTACATAGTTACTGCTAATATTAAAAAAAATTAAAAATTTATAAATATTATATCATAAAAAATCATAAATACACGTAGTTGTTCTTCTTGGTCAGATTCAATAATGAGATCATATATAAGTTCTTATAAAAATAAAACTCATTAATAGGGGTTTCCAACTTCAATTATTCCACTATATGTCTATAAAACTACCCCTAAGTGATGAGTTCTCTGGATATTTTTATCAAATAATAGCTACATGTGTATTTGATACACATGTTAAATATAATATTGAATGTAAATTAGTTTTAATTACCTAATAATAATAAAGTATATATTTTAAAAATTCAATAAAAATAACTATATATATCAATACTGGTAATTGATTTGGTAATATTCATATCAAGGATGAAATGTATTGGTGATTTCATCTTGTCATTCCTATAAATGGTGTAGCCAATGAACTTTCAATTCATATAAACTTCTTGTCCCAATAAAAATTGATACACTAGGGCCTACCTTTCTAGTAGTAAGCCAAGTGAGGCAGCACAATCCTAACTTCAATTTGCATGGGATTGATGACAAGAACCGACTATGAAATGCTGAAATGGAGGCCTTAACATAACTACTTATACATAATTACACAACCAATTCCATGAAATAGAGGAGAGCTATTAAAGAGGTTTATGAATATAGAGTGTAAACAATTCATGCATCAACATCTAGTATGGTTTCAACATATAGAAACATAATATAAATGAATATCTGGAAAAACACATTTCCAAATATAAATTAGATCCTAACCAGAAAAAAATTGTACCAAGGGAAATAATCAAGAGCACTTGTATCACAATATACATGGACGACTACTAACCGTGGTCAACTCTGCTAGATATGACTTTTCCTCTTTGAATCATTCTCTACTAAGGTAACCACTTATATGTATGTTCTTTGGATAAGACACCACATGTTTTAGTGGGTCCCATGATGTGGTGAGTATATACGTACATTATAGGGTTCCTGGAAAACCAGGAATGATGAAATAAGAGGATATAATTATCATCTCAGCCCATAAACAAGAAGAAAACAATACCATATAGATTTACACTCATAATGAAACCCTAGTGGGAGAAAAACGGGATCCTTATCTCCATAGACCATCAAAGTGATAAGAGTTATCTTTATTCTCCAATGTTTATCTTTGATGCCTTAGACAATGCCCAACCTAACTAGAATATTAGAAGAGGGGAACAGTCCTCACTGCTGCACTCCACAATATTGGGAGATCTAACTCAAATGGTGGACCTACTCATCACTGAAGGTCATTGAAGGAGAAGTACCACTCAGTAGATAGATGAATCATGACCTACTATAGTATGGGGAGTACCGACTCTACCTATGTAATGATTATTGGAGACTCATTTCCAAATCATATTTGGGATTACCAACCTCAAAATATCATTGATGATCACCCTGAATTCTTGTCATTATACAAGTGTCATTGCATAAAGCTCCTTTCTTGTAACACCTCATGTTATATCTCTAATTCCAAAACAAAGTCCACAATCACGTTATATGTTAAATAATTCTTAGTATAGGCTATTCATTAGCCAAAATATGAGTTTCAAATGAGGATATAAACAATGTGTAATTTCTCAAGTAACATTCATATTTTATACATTAGGGCACACAACTTGTGACCTCACCAGGACAACTAGTTTGGTTCTCTCTTCCACAAATATTTCTTAGCCATTGGAACTACAGTGTATACAATGGGTACACATCATGTGTTCTCTATATAGAAGTATGAATGTGTATTTCGGCCCATACCCAGGTAATTTATCCAATTTCTATGTACATTGTCCATGTCTATGCACCCAAACCAAATAACCCATGGGTACATATAGAGCTCCTAGTACCAGGACAGAAGGTGTATATGGTTTATACAAGGAATATGATAAATATCCTCACTAGAAACCCTAAATGCCAATAGCTAGGGGACTACACAGTGTGTGTTCCTCAACTTCCTGGCATATATGTTAGTTTTTTCCAAGATGTCAAGAATTATTCACACTTCTCACCCATGCTCCCTCTACCACCATTATATCCTAGATTCAATCCAAATAAATCATATCTAGGTCTGACTGCACCGAATTCATCACTGGTGACAAAATTATAGCCAAATGAACATTATACGGTATATACCACCGCACTACACGTCCCCTATGGATGATGAAATGAGATATGACCTCAAGTAAATGTCATCATCACACAAACCAAAAAAAATCATTGTGAAACTATATAAAACCAATATATAAGTCCCACATGCCTCCTCATAGAATCTTTAGGTCTGATCGCACTCAAATTTGACGTGTAAATGGAAAATTTCCAACTGTGGACTAATGATGAAGAACACAATGGAAAATTTAGGAGCGTGTAGAAGAATTTTGTGATATTATCTTTGGATAAAAAATTTATAATCTAGGTCCATGAAATATAGCAACAACTATGGTGATATTCAAATGTTCAAAAATATTAATAATATCGTTAATGATTACCAAAATATATGAGATCCTGTAGAGAACTTGATTATCATAAATTGAGAGATTAAATATTTGATTAATTATTATATAAAATATGTTTGAAATATATGAAATAATGCACCCTACGATGAAAATGAAACAATCATTAGTGGGAAAACTATTTTTTTAAAATGAAGATAATGATCCCAATATGTTTTACCTCTTTCTGATGATTCACCTCAATCAATTCATCATCGATCATTGATCTGGATCCACCAATAACATTGAAGAATTCTTACACGTATCCAATATCTCAAGATTACATGATAATGATATAGATTTTACATACCATAGTACTCATAAAAAAGTAATAAGTCCTGATATATTAAATAAATAAATTAAAATAATTATTTAATATAAATAATGCACCCTCCAAAGGCTACCTCAACTAAATTCCAAATAGTTAAAATATTTATGTCACATATATAGTAAAACCCATATTCCAAAATCATCTAGGATCGTAGATTTCCTATAAAAGTTCCTACTCAATAGTAAAACCATTTAAATGAGAAAAATATTTTCACATAATTTAATATATAAGAATATTTTTAAAATATTAATTTTGGGGTACCAGGACACCTAAACACCGCACCTACACCAATGAAAATTCTTGATACATATAATAAATATTCAATTGAATAAATCCACAAAACCAGAGATATTAAATTTTCCCCTCGATCATGTATTTTGGGGCCAAAAATCACAAGATATAATAAAATGTTGGGGGTGCTGGTTCCATAACTTACTCTAATGTGCCTTTGGATCTAACACATGATCCTATGATACAAAATCACTCTAATTAATGTATTGAAACGTCCACATTGTATTCCCACATATCATTCCTCTATCTCCCCTTAGTACGATATAGATGTGGCTTTATCCTAAATTTATATCTCTCCCTAGTTGAAAATGCATGAAGGGTTGTGCATGTATCTCCTAAATTTTGGAATTTAGAATATGTTATACACTCTTTCCAACTGAGGGGGTAAGGAATAGTATTAGGTAACCATTATAATGATATGAATGATTTAAATTCCCTAATGAGAAATAGGGATAGCTTAAATCCTTATAAAAACATCAACGATCCTTTTCTTGGGGAGACTCTCTAGAAAAAGATGTATATCAGGTCAAACTCCAACGTTTGACAGTATCGATATGGGTATGATTTATTTTATCTATGGGATGTTCTCATATTAAAAAATATCACTTTTACCTTCTAGGTCATTTCTTGAATCATTTATTTCTTAATAAGAGATGTCTCACCAATCTCATTACAACCAAATGGTGACAAAGTGGATCTACAATACAAGGCCACAAAAAGTTAAATATTGATATTAGAGTAATAGATGTTAATATAAATAAAATATAACAATGTTAAGTGATCCTCATAGATCCGGATAAACTCCAACTCATAGGTGATCATCATGTCCTTTAACATTTAGATAATCTCATCATATTTTTCATTTAAATGGGAGTGAAATGTTGTAATACTTTGTTTCTCGGTCCTGGAATCCTCTAGAATACTTCTCCAAAACCATGAAATGAACTGAGAATCAACATAAAATATTATCATCATTGGAACCCCATGAAACCAGATAATATCACTCCTACAAAACATCCCCAGACCATCAACCAAACTCTGCACCATAATGGAATGTATGATTGATAATTTTGTGAGTCAATCAAAAATCAACCACATGGAGTCATGGCCTATCTCTATACACCGAATCCCAAAACAATAAACACATAAATATTCTGTCCCATATCACTCTAGGATCTCAAGAGGCTAACTGAAACCTACTGAAGAATGATGTTTGGAATTTACCATTGGACATGTGAAACACCGATAGACAAATTGGTTGACACTCTAACTCATGATATCCCAACTAAACTACTAATGATGGTTTATGTAAATCTTTACCACACCATGATGTAAAAACAAGGGATAAGAGTAAATATGCTGCATCACCTATACACCAAAAATAACTAGAACCACTGACCATCCCTAGAAAAATATGTTTTTATCACATCCATATTAAAATCGTTGTATTTCAGCTCATGATTATATATACTGATGTAGAACCTCAATGTTGTTTTCTCCCAATAGAGCATCCATCAGAATATATAGATGTGGTAGAGTCACCACCATCATCCGATGAAAGATAAAACCCCTATCCTCCACTAGGGATATATGTAAGGTATCCATTTTCATAGAAATATTTTCTACTACGTGGGATAATAATTTCATTATGATGTCATATGCCACAATGTTTTCCTTCCCACATGTATAAAATATCTCAATTTCATATTCTTTTATGTACGAAAACTAACCCCACTATTTGAGGTTTAGATATGTCTATGTGGTGATGTACCTGACACTCTACTCATTTGAGTAATCTAAAATACTCTTTCCCAAAAGATAGTTCCACCATAACCTTAGAGATAATTCTATCGCTACCAAAACGAATTCATGAATTTCATAATTCCACACATGGGGCTTCAACTACATCATCCCATAACTAATCATGAATTTCATATACATCAATACATACCAAATCCCATATGCGAAGGGATCAGAGAACATTGCATACTCAAATCCCTCATCTGGTAGTCTCAACATAGGTTCACAAGTTTATCTCTACCCTTGTTCCTCAAAGCCTATCTGGCAACTCTCAGTCTAGGTAAACATTCACCCTTTTCTAATCACGTCTTTCATGGTAGATTATACCCAAGAATATTATTCCATTAACCTACTATATTACCCCACCAAAAGAGAAACGTTAACAAGTACAAAATTCTATATGGAAGATTTAAGAATTCACTTAACTAATCCTCACAAGATCTACAAATAAACTAAACATAGAAATGACAAGTCGTAGAAAGAGAAACTCATGGATTAAAACCTATCACTTATAAAGATTTCCACAACTCTATTTCAACTAAAGTATGTCTAGAAGCATCCTAAAATGCTGAACATACTCCCTTATAAAAAATAGTAAATTATTTTTTCATAGATGATGTTAACTATGATTCAATCCATGTACGACTACAAGGTCGCATTAATTATATCCATGAACACATCAAGAGAATTCATCACACTGAATGAAATCAATAGGAACTATTGATGTTTATAGAATCATCATAATTCCATATTTAGAATATCATATTTTAGAAGATTCAACTGATCATGTTCATAACTAAAATCGATCTTGGGGAACCAATACGCACCACATCAGTCCTCAATAAGGGTAACTTGTTCATTATCATTACCTAAATTAGTTGAATGTTTTTTCATAAAGCCTAAAAAAACCATATAATTTTTTATAGAGTAAAATATAGCATCCCAAGGGGGTATAATTTTATCCTATAAAAACATTCCCCTAATGGTTCTCCCACTACACCATTATGTCATTGATCTTGGTAGGGGACAACTAATAAGATCTATACGGATTAATTTCAATATGAAGGATTACATTAATGAAAATTTCTATATTATTCAATAGAGGTAATCTCAAAACATCATTAGGGAAGAAATTCATATAATACTCCTATTCTAATGGGTGTTAGATAGCTAAATATCCCACAACACCAAGGTGTATTCTCTCTAATTGGTGGGTGTTAGGTTGATGCATCATACTTGCAAGACCTATCTACTATTCCATATGATCTCTCTCTCAACAATGGATAATGTCATACCATATATAGAGAGGAATATAAATCTCATATGATGATATTATATCTAATAAAACACCACGGAAAACTATTCCTTACCCAAGATGATGTCATGTGGTTTCATTTAGAAAAACTGAAGGTCCCACGAGAAATGCTCTCCAATGAGTTCTCAATCACTCTATTGATAGAAATTCGATTTAAATGAATTACACCCAGTGATAATCATTAACCACATATTTTTTGGTAATTACTCAATGTGAAGATTGAGATCCCCCAAAAGGATATACAGAAGAAGGAATGACTCATTCCAGCATCTATATGTACTAGGGAAAGAGTATCAAAGAGGCTGGTCATTTCACGATTAATCTCAGGAGAATACTGTTCATATCCATCCCTATCCTATAGTTTCTCACACCCTAGTTCACCAGCCCAAGGATCTATCAGTGGGTCCCTAGGAGGTGGTGGTGAAAGTAGATCATAGTGTTACCATCCATAAGAATCTCTTCCATATGTAGCTTCACTTCCCCCTTTTTCAGAACCACTTCTCCAAAACCGTCCCTGACCATGCATTAGAGATCCCAGATCATGACATTGACACTTTAGTGGAGGTATATCCATATATTTACTACCCTCATCATCATTATTGATATGGTAATCACAATTCATGTTATATTACACATCACCAGAATAAAATTACACCTATCCTAGAATAGATATGGGAATTCTAACCATTTGACTATTGTATCATTTTGAGTTTGCATGATTTGACAACACCAATTACCTTAGGATCTTAAAAATAGACAGGGTGAAAGAAAAACCATCTAATAATTTGGGGTTTCAATAAGCCTGAATATTTAAATCATTTACTCGAGAAAATCCACCACTACTTGAGGGTATGGATTACTATGAAATCTATGTGGTATTTATCAATAGAAATCACATAACACTCTAAAACTATGATAATAATCATCTAGACATTATAGAGCTATTTAATCTTCCACACATAGTCAATATTGTATCAAGATAACTATGGGAATCACCTCATAAGAAGGACCCTAAACCAAGGCATCATCACTCGACTAGTTGTCTCCATGATCCTATATCAAGATTCTATCTTTTTATCCTCAAAGAGGCATCCTAAAACATAACACTACATATCATGGATATATTAGAATCTATTTTAAGATTACTCATGAATTTTATGAATGTTAAAGGCCTTATAATATATTATTCATTTAACATGTGATCCATGGAATCGATGTCTATGTATACCAATCCAATAAGAAGGTAGTTTGAGACTGGTTGAATGGAACAATCATAAGACACATTAATAATAGGTTACGTTGTCTGAAATCAACAATATATATATTCCAAAAACATTTCCCAATATTACCAATCCAATTTCGACAATATGGTAAAATTCAAAATATGAACTCTGGGAAAAGAGAGAATTTGATATCATTATGTCATGGCCCATCTAACCTAAGTCCAACTAAAAAGTGGTTGGATGAGTGACACATCCTGAGTCCACCACAAATAGGATATGGGATTATGAGAAGGGTTCAGTAGGAAATGATTAAATGGGAAGCATCAATGAAATTTTTTGTACACATTCACAAAACCATCTCCATGAAATATTGTAGAGGTGATATGAAATGATGAACATCTTGTGTGCAAACTGTGCGTGAAAAAAATTTCTAGAATATAATCAAGGGATTAAAACATAATATAAAATTATAAAAGTAAAAATTCAATACAAAAAAGAAATGATATCCCAACCTGAAATAAAAATTAAAAATGGAATGACTAAAGAGATACTGACTCAAAATCCTAATGTTTGAACCCCAAATACGGTCACCTCAACTTTTTACAAATATATTCATTTGATTCCTATTCCACCAAGGTTAAAACTGATTTGTATTAATCTTACATTAGACACAATAAATTTGGTTGAGTCCCATGTAGGGGTGATTATATATATTCTTAGGGATTATCAAAAAACTGATAATGGATACATTGGAATATAAAATAGTCATCTCCACCCATAAGCAAGAGGGAAATGAAACTCAACATATATATGTACATTAAGAATCCAACGTGATAGAGAATGGGGATCTCCAACTCCAAAAACCATCTATGTATGCTGAGTCATATTGAAGCTCCAATGATTATATCTCATTCCTAGAACCATGTGAAACCTCAAAATAATTTTAGTAGAGTGGTAATGTTTGTTATTTTTCTCCCTAGATAATGGATAAATTAAACCTATAGAGAACCTTATGGGAAGTAGATCATGACAATAGGGGTGTATTACTCAGTAGATAAAGGATAAACGTCCTTTTATATTATAGGGAATGTTGGCTCATCTTGTTGAGATAGTATTGGTGTCTCATACCCCTGTGAAACATGGGAGTATGAACCCCAATATCTCTTTGATGATCACATTTGATTGCTGGCATCAGTCAAACATCATTGAAATAAGTTCTACACTCATAACACCTCACATTGTATCTTTGATGAAAAAATGAAGGCCAATATCACATACCATGAGGAAATATTATTAGTAAATGCTTCTCATTATACCAAATCTGAATCCCAATGGATGATAGACATAAGGTTTAAATTCTTGAGGAATGTTCACAATGCATACTTAGGGTCACAAGGTGTGAAACCTCACCTATTTAACTATTTTTTCCTCACCTACATATGGATTTTCTATCCATGTGGGACTACAAAATGTTTATAGGTGGTACACAATGTTTCCTTCCAATATGGTTGTATACTAATGTCATTCGGACCGTTCCCGTGTACCCAGGATTATACTCATGCACATTGGTCTGTCCATGTGTCCAAACTGAGTCCATGAGTTTGGGCTATATATACCTGGGGTACATGAAAAACCACCAGTACAGGGTCACATTTTGGGTATGGGACAAATACTAAATGTGATACTTATCAACATTTGATACAGAAATTGATTCAGATAGGGGATAATAAGACATGTGTTCATAGACAACATGGCATGAATGTCATTTCTTTATATAAATTCAAGAGTCCTCATGCATCTCACCCACACTTATGACTCCCTATTTTCTATCTTAATTCACGTTACGAATAATGGATCAATGGCTAACTACATCTGATCCCTCATTTGTGGAATGATTCCTACCACTCAAACCTTGCTCTTTAAATCCCATCACACCACTCTTATCCCATGGATAAAGAAACAAGATATAGACCCTATGATATGACTTCAACAATGAAATTCCACATATAATCATGATCAATATATAAAAATTTATGTGTACATCATTCACACATCTACCACAAATTTTGGGGTTCAATCGCACTCAAATATGACCGGGAAATTTCAAACCCTGACCTCATAAGACAATGGTGATGAATGTGAAGAAATGTGGTGGGGAATTCACAAGACCAAAAATATATCTCAACCAGCCAATGACATATTGGCCTATTAACATCAAATGTGGAAATTACTAGGCTGAATTGTATATGAAACAAGGATTTAGATTTGTTTTATGAATTTATAATTATTTGGGCTCAAGTGAAGAACACGATTGTAGAAAATAAGAAGATAAAATACATTGTTATCAATTAAATAAAATATGGTGGAAAACCATTAAATAACATTACTTTCCTCTAGTATGAATCAATAATTTTTAAATAGAACTGTATCATTTAATGAATACAATCATCCCACCATGTTTTGTGTGTGTCTAACAGTTCACCTTGATCTGTTAATCATTGATCCACTATCCTTATCTTCCAATGACAATAAAAAATGATTTAATTTCTCTAATATCCCATTGTTATGATGACAAACATGTATACTTTCCATGAAAGTGTATTTATAAAGGTGTATTGGATTATGTGTAATTAAATAAAATAATTAAATATTTTAATTAGCTGACTAACATAACCACCAATGGAGGCCTAAACCGAATTCATATCACCAACCAACTATAGGTTATCCACAAGGGAACTCCCATATTCAAGAATTAGTTGTGGACTTAGAGATTCCATAAGAGGACCCAAAAAATGGGGAAGCTATTTAAACCAAAAATATTTAGATTATTTCTTCAATATATTTTATTATTTTTAATATTCATATTTTGGGGGCCTTTAACTACCAAACACCACTACGACTCTGAGAAAAAATATAAAAAAACATAAGGAAATAATAAATTTGTAAATACAAAAAATTGGAGTAATTATATTCATGATTTATCCATCATAACCCCTAATTATATATTTTATTAATGAGAATTACAATTTTCTTTTCTCATTCTAAACAAATGAGACAAATAACATTACATGAACCCATAGGAGGAGATATTGTAGTAAATTAATATGAGCACCTCTAAAAGACTCATGGGGGAGGGTCAAATACTCAAACATCACATATGAAGGACATGCTCTTTTCCCAAAACATCCACATTAGAATCATTAAAGGATGATGACTATGATTCAAATGGATTTTAATCCTTTTCCTTTAAATTTTATGTTTATAATAGAACCAAATTTAATTTAGTTATACAACCAATAATTACACATGAGAAATTTAATCACTTTTAATTAATTAATATTATAAAAAATTGTTATCAAAATAATAAATAACTGAAATTTTTAGGACAACTCCTCAATGTAAAACATTAATGATTCGAAAACTCTTTTTTGTTAAATTATTACTATTCTATTTTTTATTTACTCTCTTGGTCTAGTATAAAAATTAATATAAAATTAAAACATAAATAACATATAACAACCAAGAAAGACATATATATATAACATCAATATTAAGGTTACTCAATAAATATGTGATATCACAATATTTTAAATTATTTTCATATTAATGAAGATATAATATGTTTTTTAAAAATATATAACAATTATGAAATTGGAAAAACATAACATTAAATATTGAATCAAAACACATTCATATGGTGTGTAAAAATGATTTTTAAAAAACTAATATTTTCAATTAAATACAGATAATCATATGAGAAAATAATCATATAACCATTGTTAAATGAACTACTAACAATGACATGAATATTACTCATAAATAATAATACTACATCTTATTTTACAGACAACATTCCGATACTGACTGAAAATTAGTTTTTATTATGTAAAACACTTTTAATGCAGATGTGGGAAAATATGTTCAGAAGTAAAGGAAATAAAAGAACCATTAAATGAAAATTTATTTATGTTATATTAGATCTCTCACCATAATTTCTATGAAATAATGCTAACTAGGGAACCAGTATTGTCCTTAAAAAGGTCTTCGAACTGATATACCATCCTGTCTAAAGAATGAATGTAATCCTCTAGAGAGATCTTCCTATTATTCAATCCCCTGATCAATATTGAATTATGCTTGTCAATCCAATTACTCTTATCCTAATTGGTATCCTCCCTTAATTTCCTTCACATCATCTTGCTATATTCTTATCCAGTAGCATTAATCATCAAAATGGATTCAACCATTTCTTTTTCTAAGTGCATGAGAAACTCCATAGAAGGATATATCACCACACCAAGATCCCAATGTTAACTAGAAGCAACCTTGGGGGAAGTTAGGGAACACTATCCATCAGTTTTTCATTCAATTTATTTGTTTATATAGTCTCCCTTAGGGGTGGAAAAAATGAATAATCATTTCTCTCTATTTGAATACCCATCTAGCTCTTACTTCGGCTTGGTCATTAAATTCGATCAACTTGAATGTCAGCATTTATATAACCTGATAAATGATAAGAATACTCATAAATGGACTCAGTATCGGGGGTCCCCTACTCCTCCATTGAAGCCTTAACTGGGTCTATATAATCCTTATGGACTAGATTATAACTCAAAAACTCCTCAAAACTATTTCCCAACATAATAGAAGCCACCTCCTCTTGACGCATCACTTTACAACTAGATGAGACACCCTCCCTTGGTGTATTATAAGCCTTAGTCAGACCCTTGTAATTAGTATTAGTCCTTGAGTCCACTTCCTTGGCATATGATGAATCCATGGGAGACTTAGATCCTCTTTTGTCCACCATGTGTAGGTCAAAAAAATTATACCATTATCTGGTCACACCTCCTCCACACCAACTTATATCCCCAATGGAGTATGAATAGGGGGTTTGGGTATGTCCAGATCATTCTTCAAGAGACAAAAGATGACAATCAACAAGGGATTCACATATTGTGATCCAAAATTCAAACCCATTTCTAATTTATAAATAGTTTTTAAATCCCACTAAATTCTATCTAGAAAATCCTACCTCACCACCAACATCAGGTTCCTCACCACTATATTAACCAATATTCATGTAAGGATCCATAGACCCTCGTCTATAAGATGTTGAAAAATGGCTTAGATGCTTACATAAACCACAAAAATTAGACCATGATGTAAAGACCCGGAAATTTAAAGGAAACTTGTTTTAATTTCTTTGGAATTTTACGATTATTTGGTCTCTGACGGCACCTGATTCCAAGGCCCGGTGTGCCCGAAATAAATTCCCGAAGATTAGCTCAGGTACGTTCAGTGAATGAACGAGCATGTTTTTCTAACATTTGAACCGGTTCTCGGAATTGAAATCTGAGGGCGCCGATGGAATCACAGCACTGGTTATCGCTTAAGAGGACTTTCACCTCGACAGAAGATGATCAGGTTTGAGTGTTGGTTTTTGGGATTCACATGTGTTAATAAAATATAATAAGTGACAACTTATTTTATCTTTTCTTGAACCCACGCCATATGGATAGTGTTGGGTAAGAGCTCCACATGGGAGCTGGTGGTGGGACCGCCATACCATAACCTCCCATGGGAGGATAATTAGGGTGGGTACCACCCGAGCAGCATAACCTCCCACGAGAGGTTATGACATGGGGTCCATACGGGGCTTAACCCCCCATTTAATGGGAGGGGAGGAAATATCTCACTACTCCCACATTAATGAGAGAGAGCCTCTTGGACTCTAACTCCCCTCTTAATGGAGGAGAATAAAACCACCTCAAAACCCCCAATTTAATGGGAGGACACTCGTTGACTCTCTCCTTGTTAATTAGGTGGGGACCACCCGGGCCCCTAAACCCCCTCGAAACTCCTCAAATTAATTATGTCATCCACTCGGGCAATTAATTTAGCAGAGCCCCTCCACTTTTTGAATTTTGAATTGTGCCAACCATTGTGAACTTAATTAAGTGGGGCCCACTTAATTAATTTATGACACCATGAATAATAGATTATATTATATTATTTTGGGCATGTTATTGTGCATTTTGTGGAGAGCTTGAGAGAACATCCTTCTCCGGAAAAGAACGCGAAGAACACCGATGATGCTTCTTCCCCGACCTTCTTTGGCCTTCTTCCTCGAAGACCCCCCTTTCTGACGTGGTGCTTCTCCGACGACCCTCCTTCCTCACTCCTCATTGTCAACGCACTGACGCACGAACTCAGAAGTGGAAGCGTGCGGTGAGAGACGCCATACTCGTACATTGACGACGCGACGCCGTGTACTGCGATGCCGACGATTCTCTTCTACGGGACGCCATCAACGCTTACAGATTCATTGTCCGCAATGTTCTTTTCCACGACGAACCTTCGTTCAAAGGCACCTCAAGGTAGGGGTTAATTGTTTTGTTTTCATGAATAATTTCGGCATCGTTCCTCGTTTCCTAAATTGGGCTTCCTGTTATCGAAATAATGGGAGGAGGTTGGACCGCACGAACATGGCCGACTCTCCTCCCCCATGATATTTGAATTTTTTGCGGCACGAGCAAAGGCAGCATGGTGTCGTTGCACCGTGCGGAAATAGTGAAGAACGGCTGAAGAATCGCGACGCCGTCGCGCCGCACCATTGACATCGATCAAGTCGCAGCGACATCGTGCCACGCCAGAGAACCTCGAAGTGGCCGTTGCCGTAGCGGGGCTGCGGCGGAGGGGCGCAGCGCCATCGCACCCTGCCGATCGAATAAGCCCGCGGCCTATGGCCGCGTTGGTGCATGAAGCGGCGGCTGGAACCGTCGGCCGCCGGAGCTGATGGGTGGGCCCGCAGCGGTCCCGCGACGACAGCAACCAGTCGTCTGGACCGGGCTGACCGTTTCAGGGGGAGAAAGGGGTTTCGTAACCCCTGCCTGGAAGTAGAGCGGCCCCCCACATGGGGGGGCGGTTGTCAATTAGGGGGGCAGCCCCCCCCCCCTTCTGCTCGGCCGTTTCGGCTGAGCCGCCGGGTCACGTGGGCGCCACCCCAGCGCCAAGACGGTCGGGCCGCGCCCCCCGAGCTGGGCCATTCCCTAATGGTCCAGACCCGGACACGGTTTGGGATGCCCCGGTTCGGGCCAACCCGGGGGTGGGGTATCGGGCCCGGTCGGACCGGGCCCGAACCCCTATTTTTGGCAGGGTTCGTTCAAACACCCATAACATGGGAAACAGACCTCAAATCTACACACTGTAAATTGCAATGCGATCCTTGGATCGGGATGGTCATTTCGGTATTTTACACTCAAGGTTTCGGAGAACATTGGGTACAGCCGGATTGGTTTGAACCCGAAATCAAACCGAGCCCCTAGAACGGAAAAGCTGATAACTTTCAGACCAGACGTCCGTTTGACGAACCGTCAGTGGCATTGTTGATCATGTTGAGAAACATTCTCTATGAGTATACCCTATATGATTTCTGAGTACAGTTGAGATACGGTCATGTTGGTTCGTACACGAATCTAACCGGGCCCCTAGGACGAAAAGGCTAATAACTCACAGATCGGGTGTCCGATTGACGCGTTGTATGTTGCGTTAAGACCCATATGACGAGGCGGTACATTGAGATACTTATTAGTGAGACTTTGAGATACTTGGATTATCGACCTGTAGCTCGTGGAGAGGACCCTCCTAGAGACGAGCGTACGGAGTACGGAGACCGTGTAGCTGGCTAAGACCTGATGACTGGTTGTCCGATTTGATTCGGAGTGACTTGTGTAGCCCAGTGGGGAGCACTAATTTCTAAGGCGGTAGACCCATGGCGGAGTAGCACTACTTTGTGAGGTGGCAGACCTGCGGTACTTGACAGGAGGAGTACCTGTGTAGGCTATGAGGGGGAGCACTACTGTGTGAGGTGGAAGACCCATGGAGGAGGAGCACTACTTTGTGAGGTGGCAAACCCGCGGTACTTGATAGGAGGAGTACCTCATCAGTCTTAGGTTAGTGAGAAGTAACTCAGAGTCATGACAGGATCAATTTACTCTCTAGAGACAGAGCTCTTCAGCAGTTATGGTCTCGATAAATGAAAATTTTGGTTTGAGCTGACTCTATGACCTTTCTGTTTACCTCATTATTGAGATGGGTCACTTGATAACATAGGTATGTGTATGGGTATAAACCTAGGTAGTGGTTATCTGTTGATTTCATAACCATTGTGTTTCCTAATGATTGAGATGGGTTACTTGCTAACATAGGTATAAGTATGGTCTTATACCTAAGTATGGGTTATCTGTTTAGATCCTTCTTTGTGGTTATCCTTGTTGGATTTAGTGAGACCTTGAGGGTCTCGGGGTCCCTACTGAGTATCATATACTCACCCCTGCATGGGCTATGCCCGCACCTCGTTGTGTTGGTTGTAGACGACAGGCAATGCTGAAAGAGGCTGAGTGTTCGGGGACTGGACGATACCCGGAGGTGGACCTCACGACGAGTCAGTATCCGTAGGTGGACTTCACGGCGAGACGATACTCGGAGGAGGTCGACGGGGGAGAGCGTTATGGAGGCTATCTGTACCTACCCTTCAGGTAGGATCTGCGGTGGATGATCTAGGAGCTGCACTATCTGTACCTACCCTTAAGGTAGGATTCGAGGTGGACAACCTAGGAGCTTCTTCTTTTATTCCAGTTATTTGTCTTTTCTGTTGTACTTTCGTTCAATTTTAGCTGTACTTTCAGTTGGGTATGTATTCTAGCCCACTTACTTTTCAGCACTTTCTTTTGTACTTAGTGTATTACTTCTGCATGTACTCTGTGGTGTTTTGTTTACTTTTATAAAGGAAATATCTTCCCAGTTATCGGGATTTAAGCCTTTGGCGCAAGTCGCCATCCCCTGACCTATGAAAGGCGGGATTGGGGAAGTCACGGCACGGGCCCCGAGGACAGGTCGTGACAAATTTGGTATCACGGGTGGTACCCGGCCTTAAGTGTGGTGCACTTCCTGGGATGAGATGTACGTCCCACAACGAGGGTGTTGTGCTCTAAAGGAGGGGTGATTGTAACATCCCTGAATGATAAAGGGTTAAATGACTAAATGATATGACTAATGTCAATAAGGCACAACTTCCTTTTTGGGAGCCAGTCTGATTAGAACTCCACAGTTAAGCGTGCTTGGCCTAGAGTAGTGATCAGGATGGGTGACCTTCTAGGATGCTTCCTATGGTATGTGTGAGTGAGGACCAAGCACACTTTAAAGGACCTGTGTTGGCCTATGGGGAATATCATCATTCAGATGACCTGTTCGGGCACGTGGGTGGACCCTGGGGTGGGCCCCACCTGGTGGGCCAGGAACCGACGGCCGTGTTAAGGGTGGGGTGGTTGTGCTGTCACTGGGACCCAGTTGTCACAATTGGTATCAGAGGAGTCGTTTCTACCACAGAACTTATAACTCTGATATTTTATTTCAGTGAAGCAATAGTGTTAAGGGTACAATGTGTGGTATTCAGTTTAGGGAGTCCAGTGTTGGTGCGGGCGGCCGACGTATCCATACACCAGGACCCTGAATTCTGAGTTCCGACTCAGTGAATGGAAACAATAATTGCGTGTGTTTTTTTAATTTTTTTTCCCTTATAACAGCTCAAACCAGGTCATCTAACCAGGTATAAATAGTTTTACCGTGTCATGTATGTTTCTTTCTGGATGCCTCCCTGCGGGCGACCAGCTATAGCCCCGAGAGTTGTACGTACTAACAGCCTGCTGAGCGACGTCGCCTCAGTAAATGGACCTATCTCAGTTGAGGCACTAGTAGAGGCACCAACGGTACTACCACCCGTTGGGCCACCGATGCCAATAGCCCTAGCAGCAGAGAGTGCACATCTCTTGAGCGCACTGCATGAGTTCCAACGCTAGAGGCCACCCAGGTTCAGGGGAGAGACGGACCCGCAAGCGGCTGAGGATTGGCTAGAGGCTATGGTGAGAGTCTTCAGGATAGTAGGGACGCCAGCAGACTTCATATTGATCCTTGCTTCCTGCCTCCTTCAAGAAGCAGTAGGAATATTTTGGAGCCTGATGCTCCAGATGCATGACGATGCGACACTTCTGTGGGCAGACTTCGAGAGCCAATTCCTGGAAGTGTTTGTACCAGCCACCCTTCGAGTTGTGCATATACAGGAGATTCTATATCTACATCATGGTAGAATGATGGTGGCGCAGTACTCAGCGAGGTTCATAGACCTCTCGCGCCACTCCACAGATATGGTACGGGACCCATTTTTCAGGGCCCAAACCTTCGATCAGGGGATCAGGCGAGAGATTAGAGCTTCTGTTCTTTCTCACAGCATCCTAACGCAGACATGGGTGTTGGAGAGAGCCCTCTTAGTTGAGAGTTTCCTTGCTGAGCAGTCTCCAGCAGCCGGACCCACCACTAGCCGTCATGCGTTAGAGTCTTCTGCGGCGGGCAGTAGACAGATGACACAGAGGTCCAAGAGGACCATACCTACAGGTGGTCGACCGCATGACTCAGGGTCGGTAGTGCGAGGCACCAAGGGGAATGACAGAGCCAGACCTGCAATGCAGTGTTACACGTGTGGCGGACAGTGTCACATGGCTCGTGACTGTCCGACCCAACGCTCGGATGACCAGCAGATAAACGAAGGACCTCCCGGGCAGAGGTAGAGGTTCGATCGAGGTGGACCGCAGGGAATAGGAGACCAAGACATGGGTGATGGCCGTGCTGCTGGAGGTGGATGACTCTTCGAGGTGTGCCACCACCCCCACCAGGAGGTCCACCCAGACCGCAGGGAATAGGTGGACATGGGAGAGCTCAGCTTCAGGCAGCAGAAGCATACGACTACGGAGCTCTGGAAGAAGATGGACAGGAGCGGGACTAGCGGAGACACCATCAGTACTACCACCCGTTGGGCCACTGATGCCACTAGCCCCAGAATCAGAGAGTGTATGTCGCTTGAGCGCACTGAACGAGTTCCAGCGCCAGAGGCCACTCAGGTTTACGGGAGAGACGGACCTACAGGCAGCTGAGGATTGGCTGGAGGCTGTGGTGAGAGTCTTCAGGCTAGTAGGGACACTAGCTGACTTCATGGTGATCCTTGATGGTGGCCTCCTTCAGGCAGCAGCTGGCCGATGGTGGATCCAGATGCTCTAGATGCATGACGAGGCGACACTTCTCTGGGAAGACTTCGAGAGCCTGTTTCGGGCAGAATTTGTACCAGCCACCCTTCGAACGGTGCGTATATAGGAGCTGATGCATCTACATCAGGGTAGCATGAAGGTGGCGCGGTACTCAGTGAGGTTCACAGACCTATCGCGCAACTCCACAGATATGGTACAAGACCTGTTCTCTAGGGATCGAACCTTCGAGCATGGGCTCCGGCGAGAGATTAGATCTTCTGTTGTTTCTCACAGCATCCCAACACAGACAGGGGTGTTGGAGCGAGCCCTCTTAGTGGAGAGTTTCCTTGATGAGAAATGTCCAGCAGCAGGACCCACCACTAGTCGTCATGTGGTAGAGTCTTCTGCGGCGGGTAGTAGACAGATGACACAGAGGTCCAAGAGGACCTGACCTACAAGTGGTCGACCACATGACTCAGGGTCGGTAGTGCGAGGAAACAAGGGGAATGACAGATCCAGACCTGACATGCAGTTTTACACATGCGGCAGACAGTGTCACATGGCTCGTGACTGTCCGACCCACCGCTCAGATGACCAGAAGATAAACGAAAGACCTCCCAGGAAGAGGCAGAGGTTCGATCAAGGCAGACCACAGGGAACAGGAGACCGAGACAGGGGAGCTGGTCGTACAACTATAGGTGGACGACGCTTCGAGGTGTTGCCACCACCCCCACCTGGAGGTCCACCCTGACCGCAGGGAACAATTTGACATGGGAGAGCTCCGCTTCAAGAAGCAGAAGCATACGACTATGGAGCTCTAGAAGCAGATGGAATGGAGAGGGACTAGATCTATACATGGAGACATTTTTTTATGTTTCTTCTTGCCTTTTTGATGTTTTTTTTGTTGATGCTTTTTCTCTTTGTACTTTGAGCTGTAGTAATAAAAGAGGCCTTCCTTTGTGTCATTTACTTTCCTGTCCACTCTTCTTGTTGTTACAAAGATGTTCTGGTTAAAAAAACCCTTTGACTTGACCCTCACTTTTGATATACCTACTAGAGGAGACCCAGTTACCACACACTGATGCTGACAGTGTGAATCAACCCTTAGAGGCGAGAGTATAGGTTGGATATCTTGGTAGTTACGTCGAGGCATTACGACATCATCCTTGGTATGGATTAGTATCATCCATGTCGGGATTGACTGTATTAGGAAACGAATGTGGTTCATCCAGGGGATGAGACCAGATTATTCTTATCGGAAAATAAGAAATCTTAGCAGCTCTTCTAGGACCAGAAAAGGCCTAAGTCACCTAGGAGTGGATGAGGACAGCTCAGAGCCAATAAAAGACTTATGCTGACAGAAGGTGGAGACCACTAGAGTTCTATGCTGGTGACCACATTTTCCTATGGGTCTCACCACGACGTGAGTTACAGAGATTTGGCCGTGGCGGAAAGTTATCTATGCGCTTCATCGGACCATTCTAGGTCCTCAGCAGGGTAGGCGAGGTGGTTTACCGTTTGTCCCATCCACCTTAGTTGCACCAGGTGCATGATGACATCCACGTATCTTAGCTGAGGAGATACATGCATGATCCTTCACACATCATCGACCTCAAGAAGTAGGCCGTCGATCGCAGGGATACATTCACGGAGGTTCCAGTGGGGATCGAGAATCGACAGGAGCAGATCCTACGTAGACGGTTGATTCCTAAGGTGCACTTCCACTGGAAGTATGGGAACTACCAGGTGATCACATGGGAGCCGAAGGCTCAGATCCGTGCTCAGTACCACTTTTCCTTCCCTAGTTTTTGTTATAGCTTTACTGGGATGTAAAGCCCTGAGGTTGGAGTAATGTAAAGACCCGAAAATTTCAAGGAATTTTTTTTTAATTTCATTGGAATTTTACGAGTATGCGGTTTCTGACGGCACCTGATTCTGAGGCCCGGTGTGCCCGGAATCAATTCCTGAATTTTAGCCCAGGTACGTTCAGTGAACGAATGAGCGGGTTTTTCTAACAGTTGAACCAATGCTCGGAATTGAAATCTGATGGCACTGATGGAATCGCATCACCAGTTTTCGCATAAGAGGACTTTCACCTTGATGACAGATGATCAGGTTTGAGAGTTAGTTTTTTGGTTTCACATGGGTTAATAAAATAAATTAAGTGACAACTTATTTCATCTTTGTTGAACCCCCACCATGTGGATAGTGTTGGTTAAGAGCTCCACATGGGAGTTGGTGGTGGGACTGCCAGACCCTAACCTCCCATGTGAGGATAATTAGGGTGGGGACCACCTGAGCAGCATAACCTCCCACGAGAGGTTATGACGTGGGGTCTATAAGGGGCTTAACCCCCCATTTAATGGGAGGGGAGGAAATCTCTCACGACTCCCCCATTAATGAGGGAGATCCACTTGGACTCTAACTCCCCTCTTATTGGAGGATAATAAAACCTCCACAAAACCCCCCATTTAATGGGAGGAAACTCCATGACCCTCTCATTGTTAATTAAGTGGGGACCACTCGGGCCCCAAACCCCCTCGAAACTCCCCAAATTAATTATGTCTTCCACTAGGGAAATTAATTTGGCGGAGCCCCTCCACTTTTTGAATTTTGAATTTTGCCAACCATCATGAACTAAATTAAGTGGGGCACACTTATTTAATTACATCCACCAAGAATGATAGATTATATTCTATTATTTTGGGCACGTTCTTGCGCATTTGTTGGAGTGCTTGAGAGAACTTCCTTTTCCGGCGAAGAATGCGAAGTACGCCGGTGACGCTTCTTCCCTGACCTTCCTCGGCCTTCTTCCTCGAAGCCCCCCATTTTTGACATGGTGCTTCTCTGACGACCCTCCCCCCTCCCTCCTCGTCGTCAACGCACCGACGCACGAACTCAGAAGTGGAAGCGTGCGGTGAGAGATTCCATCCTCGGAGATCGACGACGCAATGTCGTGTACCGCGATGCCGGCGATTCTCTTCTCCAGGATTTCGTCGATTCTTACGAAGTCTTCTTCTGCGACGAACCTTTGTTCAATAGAACCTCGAGGTAGGGGTTATTTGTTTTGTTTTCTGAATACTTTCGTTTCCATTCTTCATTTCCTAAATTGGGCTACCAATTATCGCAATAATGGGAGGAGGTCGGACCGCACGAACATGGCCGACTCTCCTCCCCCCTTGATGTTTGATTTTTTGGGGCACGAGCAAAGGCAGCACGGTGACGTTGCACCGCACGGAAACAATGAAAAATGGGCGAAGAAGCGCGGTGTCGTCGCGCCCCACCATTGAGGTCGAACAAGCCGCGACGCCGTCGCGCCGCGCCAGAGAACATCGAAGAGGCCGCAACCGGAGTGGGGCCAGGGTAGAGGGGTGCCGCTCCGTCGTGTCGCGCTGATCGGACAAGGCCGCGGCCTATTGCTACGGTGGTGCGGGAAGCGATGACCGAAACCGCCGGCCGCCAGAGTAGGAGGGCGGGACCACGATGGTCCCGCGGTGGCAGCAACTGGTCGGCCGGACTGGGCAGGCCATTTCAGGGAGAGACCGGGGGTTCGTAACCCCTGGCTGGAAGGAGAGAGGCCCCCCATGTGGGGGGGGGGGTGCGGGTTGTCAAACAGGGAGGCAGCGCGACCCCCATTCCACTCGGCAGTTTCGGCCGAGCCACCTGGTCACGTGGGCGCCACCCCAGAGCCAGGCCGGCTGGGCCACGCCCAACGGGCCGGGCCGCACCCTAATCGGCCGGACTCGAACCTGGTTCAGGTCGCCCCGGTTCAGGCCGACCTGGGGGGGTGTATCGGGCCGGGTCGGACCAGGCCCGAACCCCCTATTTTCGTCAGGTTTCGTTCAAACACCCATAACTTAGGCTACGGACCTCCGATCGACGCACCTTTAGTTGCGATGAGATCCTTGGATCAAGACGGTCATTTTGGTATATTACACTCAAGGTTTTGAAATACTTTATGTACGTCCGGGTTGTTTTGAACCCGAAATCCAACAGGGCCCCTGGAATGGAAAAACTGATAACATTCAGACCAGACGTCTGTTTGAAGAACCGTCAGCGGTGTTGGTGATCACGTCAAGAAACAGTACCTATGAGTATTCCCCATGTGAGTTCGGGGTACATTTGAGATACAGTCAGGTTGGTTCGTACACAAAATCAATCGGGCCCCTGGGACGAAAAGGCTAATAACACACAGACCGGGCGTCCGATTGACGCGTCATCTGTTGCATTGAGACCCCTATGATGAGGCGGTACATTGAGATAATTCTTTGTGGGACATAGATACTTGGAGTATCGACCTATATCTCGTGGAACGGACCCCCTCGGATATGAGCGTACGGAGTACGGAGACCGTGTAGCTTGCTGAGACCTGATGACTGCTTGTCTGATTCGATTCGGAGTTACAAGCGTAGCCCAGTGGGGAGCACTACCTTGTGAGGTGGCAGACCCATGGAGGAGGAGCACTACTATGTGAGGTGGCATTCTGGTGGTACTCGACAGGAGGAGTACCTCTGTAGGCTGTGAGGGGGACCACTACTGTGTGAGGTGGCAGACCCATGGTGGATGAGCACTACTTTGTGAGGTGGCCGACCCGCGGTACTCGACAGGAGGAGTACCTTTGCAGTCTTAGGATAGTGAGCCATACCTCAAAGTCGTGACAGGATCACTATACTCTCTAGAGACAAATCACTTTAGTAGTTACAGTCTCAATAAATGAAAATCTTGGTTTGAGCTGATTCTATGACCTTTGTGTTTACCTCATGATTGAGATGGGTCACTTGATAACTTAGGTATATGTATGGGCATATACCTAGGTAGTGGTTATACGTTGATTTCATAACCTTTGTGTTTCCTCATGATTGATATGGGTTACTTGCTAACAAAGGTATAAGTATGGGCTTATACCTAAGTAAGGGTTATCTGTTTAGATCCTATTTGTGGTTATCCTTGTTGGATTTAGTGAGACCTTGAGGGTCTTGGGGTCCCTACTGAGTTTCGTATACTCACTACTACACGGGATATGCCCGCACCTCATTGTGTTGGTTGTAGATGATGGGCAGCGCTGACAGAGGCTGAGTGTTTGAGGACTAGACGATACCCGGAGGTGGACCTCACGACGAGTCAGTATGTGGAGGTGGACTTCAGGGTGAGACGATACTCGGAGGAGGTTGACGGGTGACAGCGTTGTGGAGGACATCTATACCTACCCTTCAGGTAGGATCCGTGGTGGACAATCCATGAGTTGCGCTATCTGTACCTACCCTTCATGTAGGATCCGAGGTGGACGACCCAAGTGCTGCTTCTTTTCTTCCAGCTGTTTGTCATTTCTGTTGTACTTTCGTTCAGTTGTAGATGTACTTTTAGTTGGGTTTTTATTCTGTCCCACTTACTTTTCAGTAACTTCTTTTTTACATAGTGTATTACTTCTTCTTGTACTTTGTGGTGTTTTGTTTACTTTTATAAAGGTAATGCCTTCCCAGTTATCGGGATTTACGCCTTTGGTGCTAGTTGCCAGCCCCTGGCCTATGGAAGGTGTGCTTGGGGTAGTCACATCACGGGCCCCGAGGACGGGTCGTGACACATGATTATTATCCCACATGCGTATTGTACCTAAAATCATCACATACTATGATCCAAACAATATCGAACGACACTCTAGACACATCCTCTTCCACATAGACTCATGGGTTTATAAGATGGAAAATATATTCAGTGTAGCTATCTAAACACAATATTATACCCACTATGTTCCCAAGGATCCTAATAATAGTGGTATTTTAAAATTGTAAATGAAGATTAGGAAAACTAAACCAAATATCCACTAAAGAATACTCATACTTCATAAAGAAGTATTAGGTCTATCTAAAAAGGTATAACCAAATTTCATTGAGTCTCAAAGGTGAGCTAGATAAGGAATAAATAAATATTACACTAAAGAAAAATGTATCATAATATGTTTTTATTCATGAAAACCCAATGTCGCCCTATCTTGAATTTCCTAATATACAAAAACATACCTATCTAAAGCACCAACCAAAGGTCATCGCTACTCTAACTGAGAAACTGAAGTATGATTGGGAAGTGTTGATGTTTCATTGAACTATAAAATCATGATCAAGAAGTTAGATCTCCCAAAAAATAAATCAAGGACATTCAGACTCAATAAATCACGAGGAAATGAAGAATTCAATCAAGGTCTAAAAGGGAGAGAAAGAAGAACCCATACCCATATTAGACCAATTAAATTCAAAAATTTATTTAATTTATAACCTAACACATAATCAAATTTAAATTATTATTTATGTGTTTAACCTCAATGTTTTTGGTGGGTTCATTTACATAATTCTAATCATAATTCATAAGAACATTGATCCAAAACTGAGTTCTAACAACCTCATTAAAACATCATTCTTTTATATCATCCATGGATAAAATTATTAACAATAAAAATTTACCTTCTTCATATGAAACAAAATATATTTAATTATTCCTACCAAATTACAATGTTTTATATTCTACTGAAAAAACATTTAGAACCAAATGTTTTTGTGTTGAATTGTTTCTCACTACATTTTTAATTTTTAGATATGATTCCTCAAAAAATTTCACATTAATAAAAATTTCATTATTTTTAATATGTTAATATCAATGAACTGAAATAGTATCAAATAAATAATTTTAATTGGAATAAATCATATCCATAATGAACTTCCACTTATCACATGGTATCCCATCAAGTACCTTTTCACATATTGGAAAGAGACTCAATGTTTTTTCAGTGAACTCATGCTATAAACTATAGAAAAAATGTTTCCAGTTTTTTTCAATTCTTTTCAATGTTCCTTAGTTCATTTTCTTTTAAGGAATGTCATACTAAAAATGTATCTATGTATTAATTATGTAAAAATAATTACATGTATATTTCATAAGGATTTATGGTATAATAAACTTAAATTACATATTTAATTTTTTTTACAATTTTTATTCTAAATTATTATTGTTCCCAGTGATAAGAATGTTCCTCAAATTATGATATTTCATGGTTTGTGACGTCATATCATATGAAAATTTCACCATGATCTACCTGTATAAGCCCCCAAAATCATCTGTATACATACCATACATGTATATTGGAGGAGATACATTTAAATGGTTCATCCTTCAAACATATTATGTATTCAATTTAATTTCTTCCTATTATTTTTTGGATCTCTTCAATAAATTTATTTATCAATTAGTATACAAATGTAATAAATTATTTTTTCACATTAACAATTTCATAGGAATAATTTTCACCCTAGAATAACCTCATGATGTTACTATTAAACTATATGGTCTATGGAAAACTACTCCATAGAGGGTCATACAAACCACCCTCTCCCCTATTACATCCCAAAAGAAAAAGGTCATGCACTAGAAATAGGGTCTGAACCCGATGAATAATATATCATATAATAAGAAATTAAATAGTAGAAAGGGTTTATTCCCAAAATAAGAAGCATAAATGATTAATGTGAGAGTATATCAAATGATTTCAATGACAAAAATGTCAGGGAAGTCCTTATTATATCTTATAATCATTTTTTTTGAAATTACTACATCCTAAATGATAAATTATACATCATTTAGTAAAAATTTATAAAAAATGATTTTATAAAAAAGGAAAAATTAAACAAATATTAGTTTTTCTATTAAAATAAACATGTTTCATTTCTAATCATTCATAGAAGAAAATATTACTAGAATAAAATAATAATATAATTATATTCTTGGCTCTGATAGAATGACTACTTCTAAAAAATTACTTTCGATTAAGAAAAATGATGATATTTTAAATAAACATAATAATAATGGATGATAGTCCCCTAAAATCTCATTAGTACCCATCAAAATATAAATCAATTAAATTTCCACTAATGAATAAAAAATTCATTAAAATTATATTAAAAATAGTATATAATTAATATGTAATTAAATTTTATTTATTATTTCCAAACATATTCGTCATGTTCCATCAAATTATCACATTTTTAGAAGTTATTTTTATTAGTTAATAAATAAATACAGAATTCATGAAAATATTTATTTTAATTTTATATTTATAGAATCATCGAGTGGTGGAATTTTTTATAGATAAAACTCAATCAGACATTAATATTTTGTTCATGACATAAATCAAGAGTTTAGTGGTTTGGGAATCTAATTAAATTTCATACATTGTCAGTAAGAATAGTCAAATATATCATTATACCCTAATGTTTGAAATAATATTACATTGTTTAAAATTAATTATTTTATCTTTAGATTATCTTTTTTAGATAGAATACAGATGTTTGTTTTAAAATATATTTTTTTTACTATCGAACATATTTTTGTTGAAATTAATATACATTATTTTTGGAAATATAATGATATATTGGATTTGTTAAAATGTTTTTATAGTGAAGTGAAGATAATTTCTTTAATATTAATTCATTATAAAATAGTTTTCCTTTATCAAAATTAGGTTATTTCTAATCACATTAAAATTATGTATATATTTAGAAGTGATCAATGTGGACACCATTCATAAATGAAAGAAAAATTATAATGGGGTATCATTTGTTATCTCTAAAAAATAACATTGATAAGTAATCATATATATTTGTAATTTATTAAATATTAGGAAATAAAAATTTATAAAAAATATATTTCCTTATGATTCACCACATTCTAGAAATAATCAAGGTATAGTACATCATAATCATATCATACAATATGATATGTGGAATTTTGAGGTGTAATGTATTCCAGGATTTGGATATGAAATAATGCATAAACAATGCCTTAATTCACAATTTTGAAATAAATATATGAATTTATTTAGGGTTATTGAAATCATAGAATTGTAAATATAAGATTATGGTTTATCTTCCAAAGACATACATTGTACATGAAAGCAACAAATATAGTAGGGGAAATGATTCACGTGATAGATGATAATAAATGAGGCCTAGAAGGAATTCTAAAATCTACTATGATCAATGATATTGGTACATTATTAAAGAGAATATGATGTTTTAATGAGGGAGGATTTTGGGAAATAAGAGTGAAGATTTATTCAAGGGAGTAAGGTAAATAGGGGGAGGGAGTGATGGTGGAAGAAAATAAATATGAGGGGAGATTCTAAAATTAATTGAATGAATAGAAAAGAGGATTCCACTATGAAAAAAATGGTTGAAATAATAATTTTTTAATAACAAAATCATATTACAATTCTAATACTGCTTTTTAAATAAAAAAATATATATATTTTAGTATGAAGTGATGATATTTAACCACCACTAATAAAGAGGGATTAATTGGTATGATGCTATTGTTTTAAAATTCGTGATAGCCTTTTGAAACCATAGCTAATAAATCTTAATTTTGCATGCATCATCTTGTAGTGTTAAACATTCTTCTTTCAACATCTTAAAAAAATTGTATAAATATTAGTTTTTATGATACCAATTCATTGAAATAGATTTAATATTTTTAATTCTAAAAATTATAGTTTTTTAAATATCGCAATGTGTATAATCCCCCTATATCATTTTTTATCATTGATTCAACATTATTAAACCAATTATAAACCTCTAGAAAAGGAGTACTTCTAAATATCCTATATAATAGAAATGTGTATGGCCGTGAAAGGTAATTTTATTATATTTTTCTTTCAAATCCACATAATTTATTTACTATTATTTTCACCTCCACTAAAAATTTTCTTATGAGAAGTGGATTCCAAATGATATTATTTAACTGAATATTTGTTTCATATGTATATATAATCCCACTGATACATTTTTCTTCCATTTATATAGATTTTATTAAACATAAATATCTCTTGCAAGAGTTTTTGTTGTTATTAGTTTTATTGATACCTTTAAAACAATGATCCCCATGGGGATATACTTTCTTACTCTACATCCATTTTACACTTCATGTTAATTTTCAATGTTAAAATATTTTACGGATTCCACTCATTCAGTATTCTATTATATTCATAAAAAGATATCTTCTTCCAGCTCTATATGTGGTTTTATTTTAATTCATTTTAACATTATTAAAGGATTACATTAAATATACATTTTATATTTTATTTATGAACATAGGTTCCAATTTCTTATTATATTTACAAAATATTTTATTTTCCTTCTTTTCTAACTACTATACCATATCAACATTTTTTCTTGGCATGATGGAATATTTACTTGTCTAGAACCATCCATCTTTTTTTGTCTTTTATTTACTTTAAATAAAAAGTTTTATTCCATTGTATGTTTAAAAAACGGTACCATCCATTGATGATTGAAAATTATCCCATTTAATTTTTTTTGTATAATTTTTTTCCAAGAACATGAATTTGTTATTTAATTTATTAAATTCCCTTTTCATTCCAGCTCTACTTCTTCTGGTCACTTTAGAAGTATATTTTCTGATTTTTCATTCTCTTACATTCATATTTAAATGCATTGAAATATAGAAATTATAACAAAATTAATAAAATATTACTAAAAAAATTTCTACACATTCTATTGATTAATGGATTTTATCCCCTAAATTCCATTTTTCATTCACACATATTGTGATCTTGTTTTATAATAAAATAAAAAGTAAATGTGATGGTGTTGTTTGAATTTCATTATATGGGTTTTACCTATTTTATTGAATTTTATTTACAACTCAAACTAAAAATATCATAATTATAATGATAATACGTAAAGTAATTTGAATTTTAACTTAATTATTGTCAAATAAATTGTTTTATTATTCTATTCCCTTAACGTTTAAAATAAACTCAGTAAAATCATTAAAAAATTACACTTTGGCCAAGAATTTCACAATAGTATCACATATTTCTATAATTATCCTTCTATCTCCACCTATTTGATTTATTTATTTTATTGACATTCTAATTTTTTTTCATTTCTTTATCATTGTATACTCATGTTATCTCGTTTTTCAATGATATTTCAGAATTCATTTGGATGATGATATATCATTCCATAATAATTATTTACCTCAAAATTTGTTCTTTTAGTTTAAAGACACTCTATATAATATCTATTTTACTCATTAAATCTATAAAACAATTATTATAATTATTTATAGTCAATTATTCAATGTTTATTATCATTTACAAAAAACTAAAATGATTCAAGTTGAGCTGGTCAAATTCATTTAATAAGGATTTTGCAGTTATTTTACATTCAGTGTTCATCAATTTCACTTAATCTCCATTTATTCTTATAAATATTCTTATGAATCATAATGTTATTTAATTATTTTTCCAAATATATATAACATTTCACTGTTGATAGTCGTTCTTTTTTCAGTTCAC
Organism: Viscum album; assembly: GCA_963277665.1. Lineage (NCBI taxonomy): Eukaryota > Viridiplantae > Streptophyta > Magnoliopsida > Santalales > Viscaceae > Viscum > Viscum album. The sequence goes on along the minus strand of OY728123.1, from coordinate 1,036,027,745 downwards.
CAAAAAACATATTTTTATTTTTCAACAAGTGTATTCATCCCCATCCATTTATAAATACATAATTATCACCCATTGAGGGATCAAATAATTATATTATTTTTACATATTTATCATTGATATAATTAAAAATTCTTTCAAAAGTATGTTAATATTCCCTTATTATATTTTCCAAATAATGAAAAAATTATGATGAACCCAAGTGAGGATTTCTTTTACTAAAAAAAATTAATTTTCTATATAAATGTATGTGGTTAGCTATATTCTTATCCCTGTTATTGGAAATTAAAATAAATGGTAAAAATTAACAATAATTTCTTTATATATCATTTTTTTTATTATTCAATGATTTTTCATTAAAACTTTTTCTCAATTTTTAAAAGTTAAAACATGATTAAATTATTCATATATAATGATAGAATCACATTTTATACCCAGAAATGATCAAACATTTTAAAAACTATAATTTATGATGAAAAAACCAATTTAAAAAGTAAGAGTGTGTAATATAAACCACAGAGATTAACATAATCTTCTCATCAACCATTATTCCCAATTTAAAATCTGATTTAAATTAATATATTTAATGATACATGTTTTTTATACATCATCATTAATTTTTCAATTGGTTATCCAAATTTTTTGTTTTTCTGAAATAATACATCTCTTGAAACATAACTCATTTTTCTCCCCCTCAAGGTTAGTAATAACATATTCATCACAACTTCTCTAATTTAAATACATTGTTAATGTTTCCAATGATACTCTATGAGAATTAAGAACTCCAAAATGGATGACATGACCTCATTATACAACTTCTAAAACACTCCCCAACTCCCAATTAAAATATTAACATTCTTTCATAGCATGGTAGTGTAAATAAATCATATAAGAGAATAAATAGGTAGTTCATTACTCTGTATTGAGGGAAACATGATTTAGAAATACTCCTCAACCAAAATTTTCCAAAACGTCCAACTTTAGTATATAGAATGATCTTCATGATTTCCATCCCAATTTTCCTATCAAAAGTCTTTATGTAAATCATGATTTCTTCTTATATTATTAATTTATCTTGTATATAGTATTCTTATTTGTATTTTCTAATAAACTGATTTCTTTTGATTTTTCTTTTCCCTTGTCTTTAGCCACCTATTAAATTCTTCTTGATTTAGTAGAGTAGTAATATAATAATTTGAAACATGTCTGTCAATTATGAACCTTACATATAGATCATATTGGATTTCTGGTTTATCCTTTATGAAAAACCGCTTAGTAAATTCAATCTCTTCATTGGGAACAACATTTTTCCCTTTGAAACATTTACTTGTTTAGGTTTTTTCAAAATATCTTCATATTTGTTGTTTTTAGCTAAAAAATATGGCACTCTTTCTTAATAAACTCATATTTAGGATATTTTCATCATGTTTTATTCATATACTTTTTGTTACAATTCATAAAAAAATACTTTAACGCTTCTTCTATGTTTTCAATCACCAAACAAAACCCTTTTTACATTTATTGGATTGATTACCTTAATAAACTCAAATTTATTCGTTTAATTTTAACAATCAAGGAATATTTAAACTGATCCATGTTGTGTGCATTGTTTCGAAAGTGGATAAATCTCCCCTTGTGTTTGAAATACATTATTGATTGTTTCAATTTCTTCTTTGGAATATTTTTTTGATCACCATTATTTCATTTACTCTATAAAAATGAACCATGCTCCTTTGTCAATAAATTAATTTTTTGTTTAGATCTTCACATAACATTATCAAATGATTTGTGCATTATTTTTATATGCTATTGAACTTAATAAATCTAACCACATTTCCTACAATGGTCACACAAGTTACTCATGAATCTAAAATTATTTTTCATTGAGTGATTTTTTAAATTTTAAAGGTCTGGATTTTATACAGTAGGTAACATTTTGATTATTGTAATTATGAAAAAAAATTAGTTCATATATAATCTTTATATGTTATATATTATTCCAACACTTAAATTAAATATGATGAAAATTCTATGAGCCCTAATTGTGGCCAATTTATCACTTCAAGTAGCTTGTTAATGTGGTCGGTCTAGGAGATTTTTCTTATTTCCTAAATAAAATTCGAGGAAATAAAAGATATCGTAGCTCTTCACGGGGATATAAATTTCATGGACATACTATAATAAAACATTGATGATGTTATAGACTTATTAGTGTTTCTATTGGCTGAATTTTTCCTAAATTTTACATTTAAACCTATTAATGAAGAAAATCCAACATTGGTTAAAATGGATTTAACTTAGTTTTGGGTCACATTTAATTAATATTTTGACAGATTTTGATCATAATTATATTTAAATATCCACATTACACTTCTCTATTTCATTTTTAGAATAGGATTATCAATATTTTTTCTGGCAGTCGATCTCTTCATAGTTATTTGATAATTTAAATCATCTATTGAGTCTAAATTTTAAAATTTCACATCAATTTCATGAAATTTCATATTGATAGAATGTTTGTCATTGCCAACTAGTCACAAACACTCTTTTCAATATCCCATTCGGTTATCAATCAAATCCTCATGCCTTTTTGTTGACTCTTATAATGAGTTGTTATTCTATCTAATCTTTTTCCCTCCAACTGATCATATTTAACACTTAAAAAAGTATTATATTGATTTTATAAGGTGTGGAAAATTTTCCAATGACATTAACAGTAAAACATTTCTCACAAAAACATATTTTAAACTTTTATTAATTTAAGGTAATATTTTTATTTAAAAGTCAAATATATTCTTTTTTTAATTTAATATTTTGTGAATGTTTCTTGTAACATCATAAGTTCTTGACAAAATAATTTTTCATGTCATTAGGATATACTTCTAGTTGTGCCATCTCATCATTAAATTCCCTGAAAAAAACTGAATATATACATGAATAATTAAATGGGGAGTTTCACTAAATTCAATAGAATGTTGTAATAGAGAACGCTATCTATTTTAATTGATTCATAATCCTATAATGATATACACCTTAAAATTTCATATTCAAAGGATCGATATCAATTGTTTTAGTGGATGAAAAATTATCATAAATAGGATCTTAAAGTAGTTATAGATCCATATTAATTTTGAGATATTTAAAATATTAATTTCACCCTTTTTCATCGTATTATTTATATTTTTGTATGATCTTTTAATTTTAACATCACCGTGGATGAAGACTGATAAAAGTAACTGAGATAAAAAATGAGTTACCATTATAGGATAACTAGTTTTATATGATACCACTTACAGTGACTTGTGGATCATTTTGGTACACTATAGGGGAGGGGGAGAATAAATGATTCCAATTGTCTCGTGTTTTTCTCCACTGAATTACCACTCATAAAACAAGATCAACTATTTTTGTTCAGTTTCATATATCTATTGAATCATACTCAAAAATTAACTTTGTATGCAATATAGAAATTATAATATGAACAATAACATATATGTATTTTTAGACTGTTTGAACCCTCCTAGAAATCCTACACCATTCCTTATTTTACACTAATTGATACATGAATTTATTGATCATTTTTGTATTAAAGTGATTAAAAGATCCCAAAATTAAAAAAATTGTTTTGAAAAATATATTCAATATCCCTATAATTATTATATTATGAAACTGAAGATATCTTCATTCCTAATCTCATAGCCAACATTAATAATAATTGTAATGAACTATTTATAGTGGTCCTATAATTTATTTATGGTTTTTTTATACTAAAACCAAAATTTCTTCAATGGAACTCCCAATGATCCGATTAACATGTTTTTCAAATCTACAATCTTCTGCTGTAGTGGTGAAATTTTCATGATCTCCTCCCAGTTTTCATTAATAGTGTTTTGTATGACATATAAATGTATTAGGATAATTGTTGTTAAATATCTCACTTCTTCTTGAAGATTTGACTCTATAGACCTGGTAAATGATTCCTTCCATTTCCTTCAATTTATAGGTTCTCCATAATTTCATAGTATCTCATTTTTTTTTAGTCTCATGTGGCCTCTAGGTAGAAAATGTTTTGAGACCTCCCTCTTCAATATAAAGACAATTTTTCCCACTTCATTACAATAGGGTTAGAGATTTGTGCTTTATTTTTTTAAAATTAAAAAATATTTTCTTTTAAATAATATTTAATTTTTCTCCTTAATTTTTATGTTACGTTTTTTAAAATTGATTATAAGGTTTTCTTTACTATTTTTTTAAAAAATTATTTTATTTTTTAAATATTTTGTCACTAAAATGTTTAAATATTTCATTGATTATTTTTTTTTTAATTTTTTTAAAAAAATTAATATTTTTTTTATATTTTTTTAACTTATGTTAAGATTGTTTTTATCATCCATGTGATAATTTTTTATATTAATTTTTGAACCTGTTTTCTTTAAATAAATTTTTCTTCTCTTCCATGATTTTATTTTTCTTTCAGGATTATATTTTATCTCATCAGTTTTATATTACATGCATCTATTTTTCCACATGAGTATTTTGAAACCATTTTCATGAAGCTCTTTCCTTATACTGCATGAATGTTTTAATTCTTATATAGAACTGATATCTTATACAATGTGGGGAATCATTTATTCCCATATCCATGGTTCTCATTCTCTTGTGAGGTATTACAATACGTTGACTTTTGTGGGTTTGTATATCCCAAAATATTGTTACCATTATTCCACTTAATGTAAAATAATGAACGGACCATGAAGTAATGAATCTGGTATATAGTATCACTTCAAAATAAGGGGGTATTAGCTGCGATTGTTTCTATAATTGGTGGTGGTTAAAACCACCTTTTAATTATTTTGAGGCATATAATAATATTTCCTTGCAATGAGTGGTCTATAGTTAATTCACAGTGGGTTTTCCATTTGGATTTGGTTTTTATATATGTTGTTTTTCGATCATTTAGAGATAGTTTCAATTTTATTTAATAGATGGTTTTCGAAACTAAATTCCCTAAAAATATAATTTAAACCTAACCAATGCTAATATATTTATTGGGTTATATATATATAAGTGGTTAATTTTAATTTCTAATAATTTGGATTTTAAATTATATATTCAGTGGTTGTTTTTTAAAAACATTTTTAATATTTCACGTCAATGTTTTTATATATTTTATCAAATAAAAAATATAAAAAATATGACTTTTAATAAACTAAAACAAAAACTCATGATAAAACTATCACACGTACATAATATATCCCCAATAATATATATTTACATACCTAATAATATATGTATACACACATAGTCAGCATAACCTCACTCACCATTGTCAAACGCAGGTGTTTAAATATAGCTTTTTTTAGCTCGATCGGGTTTTGGGATTTTTTTTCTCAAGAACCATGTGTGAAGGGTGTTATTTTGGAGGTATTTCATTTTACTATTTATAGCCAAGTTATTTTCTATAAGTTCCCCACTACATTTCAAAAAATATTGAAAATCTTTTTTGGATACGGTGTAGCGTATGGTTGTTACATGGTTAGTAGTATTTTTGCTCCCTTCCCAGGTAACCATTCAGTAGGTGTTCGAGTGATATAAAAGTTACCGCACGTCTAGCACACAACTGTGCACCTTAGACCAGGTAAGAATCCAGTAGGTCAAGGTCATGGCTAGAAGTATCCCTATAGATTTTCCACAGTAAGTGAGACCTTGTAGATTATTATTCATATATGTGTCTTCCTCAATAGATACGAACACACTATCATTCAACAATTTGATAAACTGTTTGGAAAAACCATTCGGCCTACCGGTACATTAAATTTGGGGGTTTTCACTCTCTCTATTATTATAACCCCTAAACCCCATTTTTATTCCCCACTTAGTTTCATCCCCCCAAGGTTCCTATTCCCCCTTCCATGGCTCCCATGGATCCCCCCTTTCTTAGTGGTTTTGGTTTGGAAGATCTAGGTAATCCTCATCTAAGTCATTCTCTCCTTTGAATTCCCATATATTCTATGGTTTTTCTTCCACTTCTTTCAGTTTTCATTTTTCTATTTGTTAGAGATCCGATTTTTGGTTAGATATTAATCTTTTGGGTTCAATCCTATTGTCTAGAGTTTGATATTGCATCATTGAGGAGTGGTTGAGGTGTGGTTATGGATTCTCACTAGATTCCAAATGTTTATCAATATGTCGTAGTTGATTTCATGACTTAATGTTTTTAAATGTATTTAATATGCTTGTTTTTGTATTTATCCATGTTTTATAAATTGTTCATGGGGTGAAAAATGTGTTTTAAAAGATTTTGGCATAATTATATGATGAGAATAAATTTTACTAATGAAATTTCATATGATTTTTGTGACTTAATTAATTTTATGATTTAGGGAATTTTTGGGGATTGCTTTTAAGGTGGAAACCATGTTTTATATGGAATATAATGTGAGAGTATGATGAAAATGATATATTCAAGGAATATGTATTTCTTTGGAATGATGATCTTTTTGTCGACCATTTAATTTAAATTTTAAATTGTTTAAAGGATGAAAATAATGTTTTAAAAATGAAGTTATTTTATGTATGATTTTTCTAAGGGGTATATACCACAGAATTTGTTGATCAATGTTGTGTTTTTCTTGTCAATTAAAAAAAGGAGAATCTATGAATTTTGAACGATATGGTAAATTCATTTAAAATATATTTTGGTGTGACAAAAATGGAAAATGGTTTGTTTAATGAAAAATTGCCATTTCAATGAAGATAATTTCATTGGTTCATAAAAGTTGTGGTTTTTGATATATGTGAACATAAACCCAACACATAAGGGAATCTATGGTACCTATGTTGGATAATTAGTTCTAATATACATGACATCTTGTAAGTGGTTCATCTCGAATTCATATAGCTAGATTGAAGATTTCAATGATAAAACAACTATTATGATGATTGATCACCACTAGAATATTGGATGTTTCTCCACTCAAGTGGATTGTTCATGAAGATGTTGGCGGTTGTGGTTTTTATACCACATTCCACTGAGGTACATGATTTTACTATCTCACATGATAAATATTAACCCTAGGGAAATACCCATGGTATTCTACTCTATATGATGTGGTTTTATCCGTTGTTATATGATTTACATCTTCTCTATGTGTGTGTGTTTTATTATAAATTCCCCTTTTAATTTAAAAAATCTTTGTGAAATGGATTTCCTTTGAACTACTTTCATTTTAAAGTGTTCATCCAATTTTTTTTTATGGAAATTTTCCAAAACCACTTACATAAATGAGAATGTTAAATTATATTATAAATCTCTTGGCCTGGAATCTTTTAATTTGGGTGGAATCATACTGGGATTTGGCACACACCCTTCATAAAAAATTTGTTTTAGATAGACCTTTGGTGTATGTCATATTCATGTAAATGAATATTTTACCATGATAGAAATTTTGGGTTTCTAATGGTCTTCATTTGGAGATCAAGATGGAGGTGGCTTAAGGATGTGGCACCTCTTGTTACTTGGTGTTTTAGGATATAGTTTTAATACCCTTTTGTTTTATTATTTGGGGTTTTTATTATTGATTATAAGCATTAAATTGGAAATTTTTTATACAAGGTTTGGTTGTTCATATATCATTTTTGGTTTATTTTTCAATTTTGTTGTTTTTATGTGTTTAATTTGATAACATCATTCCCAAATCATGTTATAGATACTTGGAGATTAGTTTCTAGCCTAGGGGGATCAGGAATTCCCTTCAGGCCATGGGATTGACTTGGTCGGGGGTTAGGTTGGATTATGACCCATCTTGGTTTGTGAATAAATGGTAACAATGAAAGGTAATACTATTTTGGGTCTTGAGATTTAGGTTATAGTTTGTGTAGTCTGGAGCTAAGATTTTCTAAACTCGATGTTCTAGTTATGAGTAGGGTTTTTGGGCTAAACACCTCATGGCTAACATTAGTTACCATAGAAATTTTGGTTTTATTTGGTTCGTATGGTTCTTCTGGTTTATTGAATGTTTATTTTTGGAAATTTAGTGGGAGTTGGGAAAATGGTATTAGTGAACTCGCATGGCCTAGATAGCCAAGTGGAGATGGGGACATGGTCATAAAACCATCTCTATAATGGTGGTGTGACTGGTGTTGGCCACAAACCATATGTCTAAGTCACCCATCAGCACTAGTTTCATCTTAAATTGATCTGTTCCTCATTGGATTCAGAGATTTATTTTGGTAACCAATGTTTTGGAATTTTCAAAAATAGATTCTAAAATGGATATGGTTTGATTTTCAAAAGGGTGTGAAATGGGTAATCAATTTTTTTGGAATGAATATTTGGATATGAGGATTTTTATTAAATGAGTTTTTTTGTAAAATAATAATGCTTTCAATGAGATTGGTTTTTTATAAAAAAATCATGTTGCTTTTCAAAAATTGGTAGTTTGGGAAAATATTAATTTATTTTCAAAATGTTTCTGGAAACATGTTTTAAATAAACAAATATGACTTTTAATTAAATACTAATTGATTAAGTGAAGTTTTTTGTACAATTGAAAATGTTTATAAATGAGATGTATTATTTTGAATAGATTAGTAGAGTTTAAAATAGGGATTTAATCTAATAGTTGGGGTTTATCAGAAAAAAATTTGTGAGATTTAAATTGATCATCAGGTTTTGTGGGAAGTACATATCAAAATGAGGATTCATGGAATTTGGTAAGGAAATGGGTGTTGAATGTTTTATTCTGAAAATTAGAAGTTATTGGTTTAGAAATTTTTTTTTCTCAATAGAGATCACAAGAATGGTATAGGTGGAACATAGATGAGTGCCCAGTTTTGTAGGGGGAAAATATAGGTATTTGACTCCATGAACTACCAATGGTAACTATGAAACCATCGAGTCTTGATTTATTGAAAAAAGGGTGTTTAAGGAAAATATGAGTAGTTTCATAATATTTTGGTGTGTGGTGTTTTTCTTTGTGATTTGTAGTTGTTGATTATATGGTATTTTGAGTTTAAAAACTATTCCTTCTTAGAATATATTTCGAGATGCGTTTTTTAGGTGAGTAGGTTTGGGATAATGGTAAGTAGTTTTCTATCGTAAAAATGTTTTGGATTACTTTGAATTGGTTCCCTTTTTGTGTGTTTAGATTTTTCTTATGTTATGATATGACCATTGGAGTGGTTAGATTAGGTCCTTGAATATTCATTGTTAGCTAGTGTGCACCAACAAAAAGAATTGACACATATTAAAATTGCATCCATGGGAGATCCACCATTGGCAGACCATCTAGCAGATCAATTTAAGGACTCTCTTGTTGTGTTTTTGACCTGACATTATCTCTATTATTTTTCAGGTTAGCTAACCCTATTGAAGCAGGAGAGAAAATTTGATATGATTTTAAATAATCATTAGTTTCTTTCAGTTTCATGGGTCTTCAATGGTGAATCTGGACATCATTAAACTGAAGGTCAAAACTAGAAGTGGTAAAGGGAGTTATAGTGAGGAAAGGAGAAATCTATCTCATTTTTTAGTGAGGGTTCCTATCTAAAAATGGGAAATTGGATCTTTTGTCTGTTTATTCTAAGAAAGGGTTTATATTAGGACCCTAGTGTTGAAATTGAAATCATAAGAGGCTGTTATCTTCATTTTCAAGAATCATGTGTTGCTTGGGGATCAGTTTAAGATTTCTTTTCTTTTAGTGTTTCTATCTGTTGTGAGGGTCATGATCGGTGGAATCTTGTAGTGTTGTATTCCCATTCTAATGCAAAGGTGGGTGTTGTGGATCCTTTTAAGAGCCTTCATTTTATTACAATTATGTCTCTCTTCTGGGGAATTATGAATTTCTTTATTCTGAGTGAATTTATCTTTCTTGTGTCCTTTGAATTTTTGTTCTCTAATTAGGATTTGTTGTGTTATGTCGGTGCTGTCTGAATAGTTGTATGGTTGCTCATGGAATAAGAAGGAGGATTTCCATTTAGGGGCTTTCAATGCTTGAATGCGAGCTAGGAGATGATTCAATCATTACAGCTCTATCCATAAGACTTGGACTAACGCTGGCACATAGTAAGGAACCCTCAATAGTGTAAAGGCCCTTGTTTAGTTTCTATCTTCCTCGTGGGAAATGTTGATAGTCTTACCCTCCTGTGAAGAAGATTCATCCCAAATTGTACCTCTTGGTGGAAAGGGACATGGGGATCCTATTTATTCATTGTGAACCTCATGGGTCAAAGATTTCCTCCTTGGTTATAAGGAGGCATGATTGTCTTGTTATCATGAACTTCATTGCTTGTTACCTATATAGTGATAATCTCTATGTGGTTTCACATTTATGTTCATCATTTTGAGTAGATTTTAGTTTCTTTTTGGTCTCACCCGAGGATTATAATTCCCCGTAGGAGTACAAAACCGCGTAAATCATTTTATTTGATTTTGGGTCTTTCTAAAAGACCCCTTTGGTAGGGGTGGTATGTGTTGGGATTCTTATGTTAGTCTGTGTTAGCGAGTTTGGGAAGTGCCTAAGATGTTACATATTAGGATTCTATTCTCTTTATATTCATTTTTGTTAAGCTAGTTGGTTCTTATGGTTGGGAGGACCATCGTGGGTCTCATTGGGTTAATGTAACACCCCGCCCCTACCTCAGTGGCTTGAGGAGGCGATGAGGGATACTTGGCCTTAAGCGACGTTCCCATGATTCCAAAGGTTGGAAATAAATGTCTAGGGCTTCAAGATTAATTTGGGGAATGATTTTCCCTTACGATAAAACCAACCAAACCATCCACTAACAACCACTATATGATGCATGTCAAGAAAACACAAAAACATGTATTCCCAAAAGAATCAAAGTTGTTCCACAATACAACCCAAACCAGATCTACTAGACATGTTCACCAACATCAGTGTACAAGAGGAAACTAAACAACCAATTCACCACGAGCCATGACACCACCACAGCTCAACACCCAGCTCCGAGCTCCAAGCCCTACAAATACATCACAACGCGCCACTAAAGGATGTAGATGCCTTACCTTTTCCCAAGTCACGGTACACAACATCTGCAAAGACAACAAAGTTCCAAAGAAGGGTGTGAGTACTAAAACTCTGTAGGATTTCTCCAAATGACTTCCCTACACATGCCGCTAGGATAAAACTATTAACCCATTTTTATAAAACAGTTTATATAATGTAATCACAACTGAAACCATTTCAATAAAAAAACATTCCCTTACCAAGTCACCATACCCAAGACAAGAAATCTAGGGAATGACAACCAAACAATACACAACCATTCCTTCATTTAAACATCAGCACACAATTCCATCTTGCAAAGCATTTCACTATAAAACAACCAAAACACCCAACGGTAGATCTTTCGTCCAACCCGTTCACCCATTCAAACTAAGCGGCACTTCCCATCCACTTATCCTTTGATGGTGGCCCTTCCGTCCACTATCTATCCCCTTTTTATAGAGGTACATCTCACAACATCCACACAACATTCCAATCAATCCAAAACAACCATTTAACCCACCAAGGTCACAAAAACATGCAATCAACCAATTCCATTTCAAATCAATCCACTTCAATAAATCACCCATTTATTGAAAATCATTTTCCATGACAAAACACATTTCAATAAAACATCCTCTTTATTAAAAACCATTATTCATCAATAAATTTTACAAGTCAACCAATGTATCCCATTTTAAAATCTCCATTTTTAAATCCACAACAAAATCATTTCACCATAAAACCCCTTTTTCCCCAAAATCCCCAAAACATCACCCAAGGGATTTCCCACCAATTTTGCATAACAATTCACAATTAATTTTCATCACAACAATTAATGGTAACAAGTAACCACTAGTTCTATCCATGTGTAGTCGAGAGAGAAGCCACCTACCATTAGGGTTCCTAAGAAAATGACCCACAAGAAACCACACCTTAAATATGGTGAACGCACCACCAAAACCTCTCTAGATCACTTTCCCTCGCATCCATAAGCCTTAAAATTACCATCCAAGGAAACCAAAACCCTAGATCTACACACACTATGTGTAGATCATGAAAACCAAAGAACGAGAGAAGAAAGGATCTAGAGAAAACCTAAAGGAACATAGAGAGAAGACTCACCCAGGAAAAATCACCTTTAAAACACCTTGAAAAACCTTAAAGTTGTTTCCAAAACGAGTGGGAGAGCCCCTCCAACCCTTGAGAACTGAAAATCCTGAGGGTGGATCTAGTGGGAGGAAGATTGGAGTGAAATGAAGCAATCCCAAGTCAGCCTGGGTTTTAATACCTTAACTTTAGGTGTCCGCACAGTTTGGCAAATTGTGCGCTAACCGTGTGGACACCACTACCTCAAGAGCCAGGGTTCGCATAGTTTCCTCGCACGATTTGGAAAACCGTGCGTTGGCCATGAAAGGCCAACTGTCTCGAGAACAAGGGTCCACAAAAATTCCTAGAGAACCCTCACGGTTTCCACAAACCGTGCTCAAAGCGTGCTAAAAATGTGCACCCCTTTAAAAGCCTCCAAACTCATCCAAAACCATTCCAAAGTCTCCCAACCTCTTCCCAACTAATACAATGCACTTTAAACACATAAAATGTCATAAACAGAGGCCAAATTCCTCAAATCGGTGGTGCTAAATTCTCCACGTCATTGGACATTCTGTCCTAGGAATGTAGTGAACCCGCCCTTTTCCGAAAGAGCTCGGGCCACTACTCGACCATCTCTTTCTCCCTCTCACTAGTCTCCTCCTAAATCTGACCACGTTCCCAAAAAACACAAACTAAACTGATGCTTTTACCATGCAATACATTCTCTTGCCTATCCACAACCTGCACTAGCACGTGCACAAACGACGCATCTGGATGTAGCTCAACATGATCTCATCGAATAACATGGTCATGATCCGGTTGATAAATTTTCAATTGGGACACATGAAACACATTGTGCACCGCACAAAACCTAGGTGGGAAAGACAATCAATAATCCCCCTCACCAACCTGCTCAGGAATCTCAAAAGTCCCAATATACCTCGGAGATAACATTCCATGCTTCCCAAACTGACGATGTCCCAACCTAGGAGAGATCTGTGAGAACACATTATCACTCACCTCGAACGATCACAGTCATCGACGATGATCCACATATGATTTCTGACGACTCCAACCCATATCCATTCTATTCTTGATCAACCTGATCTTCTCTGTAGTCTCCTGGAGAAGGCTTAGTACAGTCATCGAGGACTCACCTGTTTCCACAAAACATTGTGGAGAAAGAGACGGTCGCCCATACAATGCTTCAATTGGAGCCATCTGTATGGAGGACTGATAACTATTATTAAATGATAACTCAACCAACGATAAGTTATCCTCCCACAAGACACCAAATTCCATAACACAAGACCACAACATATCCTCCAGAGTTTGTATCATCCTCTCGGATTGACCATCCGTCTGAGGATGATATGCCGTACTCATCGTCAATTGTTTCCCAAGGGATGGCTGTATGGATTTCTATAAATGTGGTGTAATCCTAGGATCTTTATTTAATATAATAGAAACTGGAACACAATTCCTCTTTGCCACCTCCCTGATATAGATTTTGGATAGATCAGTCACTGTATGAGATTCACAAATCGGGATGAAATGGGCTAACTTCATTAGCTGATCCACTATCACCCAAATGGCATCGTGCTTCTTGACAATTCCTGGGAGACCTGTGACAAAATTCATCGCTATCTTCTCCCACTTACAAACAGGGATTGGTAAAGACTACAACATTACTATTAGCCTCTGATTCTCTACCTTGACCTGCTGACAACTCAACCATCTCGAAACAATCTCAGCCACACTTCTTTTCATACCAGCCCACCAGAACTGTGCTTTCAACACTTTATAAATTTTCTGAATTCTAGGATGAACAGTCCACCTATAATGATGATACACTCGGAGAAGATCCTCTTAACAGGAAACTTGGTACAACTATTTGATTCTAAAAACACAAAACTGAATCTCCAGTCAGTGGACAACCCTCAATGGTCTCCCCACCATTGAGTATCAACCCCATGGTCACACACTCAGAATCAGATATTTGTGCCTCTTTAACCAGGAAAACCAAGTCAGGATTCAAAAAAACTGGAAAGAAGACTTCTCTATCACCCTGGTCTTCACATTCCAACCACAGGTCAGTTATAACCGACATCAACTACCACTGGTCTGATGCCTGTTTCACCACCTGAGCATATGATTTTCTACTTAATACAACTACCACTGAATTTCCCTTACCTGGTGTGTACATCAAGTCAAAATCAAACATAAAGAGATATTCCATCAATCTCCTTTGGCTCATGTTCAAATCCCTTTGTCAGAAAATGTGTCTCAATCTCTTATGATCAGTATATACCATGAATTTCACACCAAAGAGATAATGACGCCACAATTTCAAAGCATGGACCACTGATGCCAGTTCCAAATCATGAGTTGGGTAGTTCTTCTCTTGCACTCTCAACTACCGTGAGCTATAAGCAACCACATGATTCCCTTTCTTGAGAATTCACCCCAACCCTGATCCCAATGCATCATAATACATCACGTACCCTTTTCCGGGTTCTGGAAAAACCAATATTGGTTCTCATGTAAGGAGACCCTTTAGCTCTTCGATACATTGATTTTACTATTCATTCCACTAGAATGGAACATTATTTCTTGTCATAGCTGTCATCGGCGAAGCCAAATGTGAAAAATCAGGATCAAAACGCTCATAATACCCAGCTAGGCCAAGAAAACTCAGTATTTCAAACACATTATTTGGTGGTCGCCACAAGATAACAGCCTCTATCTTTTCTGGATCCACTGAATCACCTATTTCAGAAATCACATGGCCAAGAAAACGACCTTCCTGTATCCAAAATTCACAATTTTACAATTTGGAATACATCTGATGATCCCTCAAGATCCCAAGAACTGTCTTCAAGTGCTGCTCATGCTTCCCCTTAAACATTGAATACACCAAAATATTATCTACAAACACCAACACAAATGAATCCAGATATCTCTAAAATATCCAATTCATCAATACCATAAACACTTCTAGTGTATTCGTTAGACCAAAGGTCATAACAACATATTCATAATGTCCATATCTACTTTTGAAAGCTGGTTTATAAATATCCTCCTTCCTCACCCACAATTGATGATATCCCGACCTCGGGTAGATCTTGGAGAACCCCTGGGCTCCCCACAACTGGTCGAACAAATCATTGATTCATGGAAGTGGATATCTATTATTTATCGTAACTTGGTTAAGTCTACGATAATCCACACAGATCCTCATCATTCCATCCACCTTTTTCACGAACAACACCAGAGCTGCCCACGGGGACATGCTAGGCCAGATAAACCGTTTGTTTTCTGACTCTTCTAAATATATTTTCAATTCCTGTAATTCAGCTAGTGCCATCTGATAAGATGGAAGTGAGATAGGAATGGTCCCCAGAAAGAGATCAATCATAATCTCCACCTCTCTTACGGGAGGTAACCCAGAAAATTCTTCAGGAAAAACATCAATAAACTGATCTGCCACTTCCTGAAGAACACTCTGGTCAACTCCCTCTTCAGATTCCAATGACAAGACCTCCAACCAATAAGATAATGTACCCACGTCTGGTCCCAACAAACCCATTTCACTCTGCCTTTCATGCTTCTCTCCTCTAAAGAGATGTCTAACGCCATCATGTGTTTTAAAAGCCATTGTTCGCACATCACAATCGATTTGAGCCTTAAACACCACCAGCCAATCCATTCCCAGGATTACATCATACCCATCCATCTCATGAATTGTGAAAATTCCACATTATCTCAAACATTCCCACAACAATACAACATTCTCTACACAAGAAGGCTCGACACTCCCTTCGACCCAGAGGAGTTTGTTGTTTCAAAACCTAGGGCACCATTTTACCCTTAACCCCAGAAAATCAACCACACGTGCAACAATAAAATAGTATGAAGCACTCGTATCAATAAACACTTGCATCAAGGTAGAATTTAAAAGAATAGTACCTTGCACTGTGGATGGCCCCAACTGATCATCTTCCACCACTTGTTCAGCTCCGAACATATGATTGCTTTCGACACTCTTCTCTTTATTCCTCGGCTGAGGCATCATGGTATTCCGAGAATCACCTTGACCTTCGTTACTCTGCTGACGAGGGGTGTGCTACTGTCCCCATCCCATCGAAGCATATGACCTCAAAGATCCCTATGGAGTGTCACACGCACCCAACCTTGTAGAATTCCAGAAATAACATTGCAGATGGCCCATCTTCTTACAATTATGACATGCTCGAGGTGGTGCTGTACAATCCCGCTTGTTGTGGCTCGTAGAACCACACTGAAAAAATCCAGGCTTGCATTGGGGATTCTGAGGAATATTTACCGATCCTTCCATCATATTATATGCCATATTACCACCAAAGGAATACGTGTCCCTCCTTCACATGAACCCAGTGTTATATTTCCCACTATTCCCCATGGGTACCACCATGATTCCTCCTCCCGCAGGGCCCTACAAATCATGCTCATCCACCGAGGCTCTATTCACTATCTCTGTGTAATCATATATACATAGCACCGTAATATTTGAATGGATTTATTTCCTTAACCATGCTTCAAAGATCCTTTCCTTCAACAATGTGCTACCCACTACCTCGGGCGCAAGCCTCACTATGTTCGTAAACATAGTTGCATACTCCATCACAGAAATAAGCTCATGCTTCAAACTAAAGAAATCATTCATACATTTAATTCTAAACGTATGTGGGTAAAATTAATTGTTAAAAAATTCCTCAAATACTTCCCACGTCATACCCTGGTCCATCCCTGCTTGGACTACCAACTCCCACCACTGAAGGGGAAGATCTTCTGACATATACGTGGCCAAGTTCACTTTAAACTCTACCGGTGTTCCCAAGAACTCAAATATCATGTTCATTCTATTCAACCATTCTTCTACCCTCTCTAGAGATGAATCAGCCCTAAATATGTGTGGATAATTCTTTTGAAACTGAACTGCATGATCCAAAATCCTTGGTTCATCCACTTTATTTCCACTTTCCACAGCTTGGAAAGCTTGCACAATGCTTTTCACTAGCTACTGGTTCACCGTAGGTTTAGGTGCTACCACATTCTGAGTAACCTCCCCTGGTTGGTCTCTACGATGCCTACCTGGTGCCATTCCTATAAACAAAAAACAAACAACCATGAGTCTCACTTATGTAGACAACACGAAATCCCATTTCCAATCACATTACACAACACTATCACAACAAGGCTTTCCACCAGTTCACATTTTCCACATGTTCCACGTTTCATCATTTTGAAAACCAACCCTTTTTCAAAATACCAATTTTTTCAAATTACAATTTCTCAAATTCATATCACTTCATAAATCATTATACCCAAATGATATATGCATCCTATAGGGATGTCATTTCTACCTTATATGCCATGCACATCTCATTGGCTACACCCACGACAATGAGATTTAAAATGCCTATAAGTATCTTCACAACACTTATGTACCCAACTCCCTGGTAACATTAATTTCTATATAAAAGGTTTAGCTACATCCTTTTATACTATACATTCCAAGTTTCGACAATCATATTCCTTTATACCATCCCAAGTCAAGAAATGTAACACAACGAATTCCAACACCAAATCTGAGAATCAACTCCAAAGAACCGAAAAAACTGATACCACTTGAAACACCCCACCCCTACCTCATTGGCTTGAGGAGGCGGTGAGGGCTAATTTCCCTTAATAGACATTCCCAATATGCCAAAGGCAGGCAATAAATTCCAAGGACGTCAAGATCAAGTTGGGGAACGATTTTCCCTTATGAAAAAACCAACCAAACCATCCACTAACAGCCACTATATGATGCATGTCAAGAAAACACCCAAACATGTATTCCCAAAATCAACCAAGTTGTTCCACAATACAACCCCAATAAAAAAACTAGAAATGTTCACCAACCTCAGAGTACAAGAGGAAGCTAAAAAACCAATGCACCATGAGCCATGACACCTCCACGTCTCCACACCTAGCTCCATGCTCCATGCTCTACCAAGACATCGCAAAGTGACACTAAATGAGGTTGATGTCTTACATTTTCCCACATCATGGTAAACGACATTTTCAAAGACACCAACATGCCAAAGGAGGGGGTGAGTACTAAAACTCAGTAGGATTTCCCCAAATGAGTTCCCTACACACGCCACTCGGATAAAACCGTTAGAACATTTATATAAAACAGTTTATATAAAGTAATCACAAGTGCAACCATTTCAATAAGCCAAACATGCCCTTACCAAGTAACCATACCATAGCCCTGAAATCAAGGGAAAGCCAACCAAATGAGCCTCAACCATTCCATAATTTAAAAATTATCACACAATTCCATTTTTCCAAACATTTCACCACAAATCAACCAATAAAAACCAAGAGTGGAGCTTCCGTCTAACTTGTTCACCAATTCACACTAAGTGTCACTTCCCGTCCACTTATACATTCATGGTGGACCTTCCACCCACTATCCATCCCCTATTAATATTGGTACTTCTCTCCACTTCCACACAACATTCCAATCAAGCAAAATCAAGAATTTAACCCACCAAGGTCACAACAACATGAAATCATCCAATTCCATTGCATGCCAATCCACTTCAATAAATCACCCATTTATTGAATATAATTTTCCATGACAAACCAAATTTCCATAAAACAACCTCTTTATTAAAACCCATTTTTTATCAATCAATTTCAAAAATCAACCATATCATACCATTTTAAAATATCCATTTAAAAATCCACAACAATAGTATTTCATCATAAAAACAGTTTTTCCCAAAAATCCCCAAAACATCACCCAAGGGATTTCCAACCAATTTCTCAAAACAATTCACAATTAATTTTCATCCAAAAATTAATTTTTACATATAACAACTAGTTCTATCCATGTGGAGTCAATAGAGAAGACACCTACCTTTAGGGTTCCCAAGAAAATGACCCACAAGGAACTGCACCTCAAATCTGGCGAACGCACCACAAAAACCTCTCCAGTTCCCTTTCCCTAGCATCCATAAGCCTTAATATTATCATCCAACGGAACCACAACTATATATCAACAAAAAACAAGTGTAGATCTAGAAAACAAAGAAATAGAGATGAAAGGATCTAGAGAAAACCAAAAGGAACCATGAGAGATGGCTTACCTGGGGGAAATCACCTTCAAACCACCATGAAAACCCTTAGATTTGCTTTTGAAATGAGTGGGATATCCCCTAAATCCCTTGAAAACTGAAAATCCTGAGTGAGGCTCGAGGGGAAGGAATATTGGAGTGAAATGAGGCAATCCCTAGTGAGCTCGGGTTTTAAAACCCTATCTTTAAGTGTTCGCACAGTTAGCCCGCACGGTTTAGAAAATCATGCGCTAACTGTGAACACACCACTACCTCAAGAGCTAGGTTCCGTATGGTTTCCTCACACGGTTTGTAAAACCGTGCATAGGTCGTGCTAGACCTACTCACTCGAGAACAATGGTCTGCACGATTTCCTGGAAAACCCTAATGGTTTCAACTAACCATGCTCAAACTGTGCACCCCTTTAAAAGCCTCCAAACTAATCCAAAACCATTCCAAACTCTCCCAACCACTTCCCAACTCATCCCATGCACTTTAAACACATAAAAATTTACAAATAAAGGACACATACCTCAAACAGGGGGTACTACAGTTACCTTTGATGTAACCCATTATTAGCATATGTCTAATGGGGGATGTCTATTTGTGCCTCCCCATGTTCATATTCTGGTCTCGTCTATGGTTTTTTGTTACCTAATGTTGTGAAGTCCATTCAGGCCTCCAAATGATAGTAATTCAGGTACATATTTGGTGCTCTCTTGGTGGTAGGTAGTCTTGTTCTGATCTATCTAACCCAAAGTTCCATTTTTGAGTAAAATATGGTGTTGTAGAGTGCCAAACAGTTTTTTTGAAATGACGTAGTGGAAGTGTCCATTGAAGTGTGTTTTGTGTACTTTTTCTCTTCTCGGTAGGTGGATTGAGCTTCATTGGTAAGGCTTAAGGTGTGTTGTCTTAGGATATCAGATTATACGTCATGGAAATTCATTTTCTGTTGATCAATAAAATGGGGGTGTTATAACTTTTTGGGCTGGGTGGCACATAGTGAGGAGTCCATTTTGGTCTCCCATGTTCAATTTTTTAAATCTTTTTTTCATTATTATGGTGTTCATGTCTTAATTTAATTTTTCAATTGTTGAAAATACCCCTGATTTGAGAAGGAGTAATAATTCTTATTTTTGATTCTACCGTTGGGATGTCTATCCATGGGTGGAAAGCATTTTGGTATAGACACTTGTCAAACTGGGGTTTTTAAATATACTTTTTTTTTGATCGAGTCAGGTTTTATGATTATTCTTCTTTGGAACTACGTGTGACATGTCATATTTTTGAGGTATTTCTTTTTTCTATTCATATCAAAGTTCTTTTCCATAATCTCCCCCCCCCCCTCCTTGAATTTTGATGAAAAAGTGAAAAAATTTGCTGGAAAGGGGGTGGCACATGGTTGGAGCATAGTTAGAAATAATTATGTTCCCTACTTAGGTTAATGTGCGATAGGTGTCTGGGTGAGAGAGAATCTACCGCACAACCAATGCATGATCGTGAACCTCAAACATTGTAAGGGTACGATAGGTTAGGGTCATGGCCAAAAGAGACTTCACGGCTTTTTCCTAGTATGTCAGATAGCGCGTATTACCCATGTGGTAGGTTTCTTCCTCCATAGATATGATCTCATGGTCACCGCATGGTTTGAAAAATTGTGAGGACTAACAGTGGTGTCTTCTAACTCATTAAAATTTTAGGATTATTTTGATGTACAATATTTTTAACCCCATAATAACATATTTTCTTCCCCTCTTGGTTTTTTTCTCCCTATGTTCCTCCTCCCCCTTTCATTTCTCCCTCAGATCCCCCCTTTATTGGTGGTTTTTTCTTGGAAACTCCATGGAATCCTCATGTTAGTTTTTCTCTCCTTTTATTTCTTTTTCATTCAACGGGTTTTCATTATTTCTTATGGGGTTTTAGTGATATTGTGGATAGGGTTCTGATTTTTTTGTCAAATAAAAATATATTGGGTTGATTCATGTTTTCTAGGGTTTGATCCTTCATATTGGAGGTGCATTTGAGGTGTGATTATGGTTTCTCACCAGATTCTGGATGTTTCTCAATTTGAGTTAGGTGGTTCCGTGCCTCAACATTTTGAATTTTTTTAATATATTTTTTTGTGTATTTAACCATGTTCTATAAATTGATTATGGGGTTCCAAATATAGTTTCTAAGGATTTTTCATACATATATTATGCGAATGAATTTTACCATATAAATTGGGAATGTTTTGTTTGAGTGCTTGTGTGCAATGTTTTAGGGAAATGATTTATGGATTGTTTTAATGGTGAAAAACATGATTTCATAGGAACTTAATGTATGAGTGTGTTGAAAATGGTATTTTGATGGAAACTGTATTATTTTGGCATGTTGACATTGTTGTGTACCTTTGAATTTTAGTTGTAATTTGTTTAAATGATGAAAAGTGTGTTTTAAATATGAACATGGTCTATGTATGATTTTAAAAAGTGGATTGGCCCATTACATTGATTGATGAATGCTGTATCTTTCCCATGATTTTTATAAAGGGAAATCAATGAATTGTACAATATATTACAAATACATAGAAAATAGATTTTTGTGAGCGTAAAACAGAAAATGGTTTTTTTAATGAAAAATAATTATTTTTTTGAAAAGCATGGAAATTGTTTACGAAATTGGTGGTTTCACTGATATCTGAACATGAACATGAACATAAGGGAGTCCTGGTTATCTAGGTGGGATGTCTTTTTCTAGTATGCTAGATGTATTATATGTATTTCATCTCAAATTTGTCTACCAGGATTGATGATTACAAAACTAAATAAACTATGATGATGATTGATCTCCACTAGAATCCTAGATGTTTATATTCTCTAGTATGTTGTGCATGAGGACACTGAAATTTGTGGTTATTATACCATATTTCACTAAGTTACAAGGTTATACTGTCTCACTTGAGCTAGATTAAGCCTAGAGATTTACCCATGGTACTCTACTCTATTTGATGTGGTTCCATCTGTCAGCATATGGTAGACTACTTGTGTTTGTTTTTTTATGAATTCCATTTTTATTTTAACAAAATGGTTTTTGAAATGGAATTACCAAGATATTATTTATTTTTAATTTGTTTTTCCTAGAAATTTTTTTCAAGGAATTTATTTTAAAATAACTTACATAAATGATCATGTTGGATTTTCATTTAAAAGTTTTAGCGTGGTGTCTTTATATTTGGGTGGAATATTACTAATATTTTCCTCACACCCTATATATACCATTGGGTGTATACAGACTGTGTTTTATGTTTGATTTAGGTTATGTAATTGTTTTCGTGAAAACAATATTTTCATATATAGATGTTGATAAGTGAAATGGGTCACTCGAACGTTCCCTAGGCAACATCTTGGTTTTCAATCATTCTGCCCATTGCATGCTCATCTGCCTAATCTATTTCTAGTCCATTGACCTTTAATATCATTTCTTCATCGGATCATCCACTATCTACAACTCGGGAGATCCCTCATTGTCCTTAATGCTCCTTGATCTCGATGGATGTTCCCCAAGTACCTAGTTAGTCTCCCATTTCTGATGCCTTTTCATCCCTGTCGGATCCTAGTATCGCCCCCCCCCCCATTCCCCCAAGATGGCCTTCAATAGAGAATTTCCCTATGAATCATCATGTGTCTTATCTCAAGCATGTTTCCTAGAGGTTATTTTGTCAATTTTGAAGTCATCACGGGATATTGGTTTCCATTCTTTTTAGTTCCCTGCATCGGCCTTTGCAGATGCTGAAGCATGCCTTAAACAGACTCTCGTGGCATATTTTGTGGCATCAAACCCTCTTCATAGTGTCTTCCAGCACTTCTTCTCCTCGTGGGGTCTTTGGGGCCTGAAAAGGATCTCACCGTTTCACAGGAACTCCTTCTACCTCATATTCACCTTGGAAGAAGACTTCATTCACACATGGTTCAATGCTCCCCAATCTTTTGGAAAGTGGAGCTTCAGTATATCCTAGTAGTCCCAATAGGTCCCCATGGATAAGGAAATCTTTCTCATTTTAGTTTAGATCTCCTTCCATGGGATCCTCCTATACTTTCAGAATACCAGTTTTCTCAAAGAGATCAGAGACTCCATTGGATGGTTTCTCTTCTGAGATGAAATAACTAGAGGCTATGTTGATGTTTCTATGGATCGAGTATTCTTAGAGGTAAAACATCCCTTCCTCTTCTAGATATCATATCACTTAGGGAGCATGATGCATTATTAGGGAACCAACACATCTCACACCCAGTCATCCCCAAGTATTCATCCCACTACATTAATGAAGGGAACTCCATACATGAATGTAGAAAGAAGTGCTATAGTGATAGTCAATCTTCTCCTAAGGATGATTGTGCTTGAGTCAGGTAGCCAACACTACCACCCATTGGCCCTCTTCCTTTGGAGGTGGATCAGTGTGCTTCAGACACCCATATGAAGCTCCCCTCTAGTCCCTCTCCTTCTGATCTAGTGATATTCCCATTTCCATTACCTATATGAATCCCATAGAAGTTCATGGACCAGATTCCTTTCCCGCCAATTAGCTCGCCCTCCTATATGTATGGTCATGTTCACCCTCCCCTACTACTTTATCTCGTTTCCTTGTAGTCCAGTTTAGGAGAGCTCATCCAAGGATGCATTCCATACTATAATGGCCTTTGGGCCTTGTGCTCGACCCCATTTGATCATATTTCAAGGTCCACTAAAGCTTTTGGCCCTTCGAGTCCTACATTAACTCCTCCGAATGATTTCCCCAGCAATCCTCCCTCTTCTATTTCCCCATGGTCTCCTATCTAACCAATTGAGAGTTCTCTTAACTTAATCCAAAGTGTCCATGGAAGGGAATCTAGAATCTGCACCATTGGTTGAAGAAAAACTCCATCCACCCCTTGGGGACCCTGTCTACCCAATAATAAGTTGGTTTAAAAGGATGGAGGTTTGTGAACATGATCATGATCAATGAACCAAATGGATCCCTCATCCTCACACCTAAATAATTCCAAGAGTTCTAGAGCACATGCCAAAACTATACTCACCCAATGATTTCTTTAATTATCTAGAATTCTCGGGGACTCAGTTCCCAGGTTAGGGTATACTTCCTCACCACCAAAGTCAGGAAACACAAAACCTCTATAGTCTTTATCCATGATATTATGAAAAAACTCAATTTGATTAAGGAATTATCCAAAAAAATCAAATTGTATGACTCCATGCATGCTGACCACGTCAATAAGCACAACTGGGTCTTCTAACATAGGGACATCTCTGTTTATTTTAATCATGATAAAAAAAATTTTATCACTATGAAGGTGTCACGCATCGACACTTATGTCTTCTTTTCCATCATCTATGGGAGTTGTGACACTCACTAAATGGATTTAATTGGCAGGAACATAATAGATTCGATCCTAACAATCAACCAAGGATCATTAGGGGTGAACTTTAATGTATATTCTGATCCAGATGAGAAGAAAAGAAGGGGTCCCATAAATAAAAAATCCAGCATAGACATCAATTAGTTCATGGTTAGAAAACACCTTAGTGATCTAGGATTATCACGTGGCCACTTCACATGGTGAAACAACCAAAGAGGTTCTCATAAAACATGGAGCTTCCTGAACCGTTCTTTGGCTAACATATAGGCCCCCACTTCATTCCCCCAACACCGATGTTAGCCATATTGTTTTTGGATTAGTAGAAAATTCACATATCCTAGTCTCTCTGACCACAGGGATGAATCTCCAAGGTAGATTTTAGATTTCCCATTAATAGGCTAGCTCCCTAGGCTTCCATGACCTAGTGAGATAATTCTGTAATGATCATACTCAAGGGAATACATGGGTGGCCATCCATAACAGACATAGATGTCTAATGTCAAAACATTAGGTGTGGGAGAAAGGGCTTCTTACCATCGATATGGATATTTGTGCTGCTATGGAGGAGGTTGAGTGTTTTGAGAATAGTCAACAGGAAGCCTGGGAGGATCATCTTTTGGAGGACCTATCTATAATGAATGAACCATTATCTGAGATGATTCTCATACAAGAAATCTAGTAGATATAAAAATAAATAATCAAATGGATAAGCGAGGGAGACAAGAATATAGGCTTCTTTCATGATTGTATCAAATAGAGGAAATGTTAGGTGAAAACAAATATTCTCCAAGACAATGGAACATACATAGATGAGATTGATACTATGGGTGTTTTGGATCATTCTTTATTTATGGATATCCTTTCTATCCCAAAACAGCATATGCTTGATGGGTACTCGGGGTGGAATAGTGTGTTCTCTGATGTGATTCCAATTCATCTCTTGAAACAGGACAATGAAGGCCTTGGAGTTATCCCGTATGAAAATGAGATTCATGGTACAATGTTGATCCTTAACCCTAAAATCACCCTTGGACCGAATGACTTCCCAGCCTCCTTCTACAGATCCTCATGGGAAGTGGTGAAAGATGAGATCACCTCTACCATCCAGGACCTCTACTAGGGTGTGTCTTAATTTAGGATTCCTGCGCCACTACCATTGTTCTACTTCCCAAAAAAATGAACTCTTCCTCTATCATGCACTACTGCCTGGTGACTCTGTGAAACATTCCTTATGTGTTCATGTCCAACATCATCAACACGAGGTTGTCCCTTCAACATCCATTGTGGATTTCATTGGATCGGCATCATTTTGTAAAGGGGCTCTACATCCAGGGAACCATTGCTCTAGCTCAAGAAATAATATGAGATATCATATTCAAGAGACATGAATCCGAAATGGCCATAAATATGGACATGAACATAGATTATTATCGGGTCGAGTGGGGCTTCATCTACAAGGTGTTGGTAGGTATGGGATTCTCCCCATGGAACATTGATCTCCTATTTATGTGCTTCAGATCATCAAGGTTGGTAGTCACTTTAATAGGTAAGAACTATGTTTTCATTAATTCCACTCACAACCTAAAGAGAGGTGACCACATCTCCTTAATCCACTTTATTCTCATTTGGGATTTCCATAGTCACCTCCTACATAGGAGAATCAACAATTGAGAGAACCGACTTTACCATAGAAGATATCTCCAACCTGATGATCACAGATGATACATTCATTTTAATTAATTCCAATAGAAGATAAATCAAATGCTTCTATAGGATGACAAAAGAGTATTCCCACTATATTGGACAGGTAATAAACAAGGGTAAAAGAAAATTTTCCATCTCCAACAGATGTATGTGTAGTCGTATCTCTAGAGTTCAGCAGGGACATAATCCTAAAAGATGTTCCTTTCCAATGGAGTACCTATGGGGACCTATGTCCTCAGGTTAGCTCTTGATTGGGGACATTGATTTCCAGATTAGGAGAATCCCTGACCGGATTCACAATGGGAAGAACAAATAATTATCCTATGGGGTTCAGATCACACTTGTTAATAGTTTCCTACTTACTACACCTTTTCATGGTATCTCATTGGTAAATGTTTCTAAATGTATTAATAACATGATTTATAAGATCTTGTCCAAGTTCATATGGGACCCCACTACGGAAGGTAAATGCCAATTGGAATCCTAGTGTTGAGTGGGAATTCTTGTGAAGGAAGGTGGAATTAACATTCAGAGCCTCAATGATACCCTTATAGGAATTCTTGGTAAGCTATCATGGGATGTTATTGAACAATGAACGCTTTTATGGATCACCATGACCAACTCTCACTTTGGTATTCCACCCCTGACTGAGGTTCATGCTTCCCCACTCTCCAATCCCATGCACGGTGGATCATCGGGAAGGGTGAAATCTCCTTTTGGCATCACAACTAGGTCATGCATACCCTTAGCTTCCCATGATTCCCTATTACCTCTATCTATATTAGGGTGGGTATACTTTTCTAGCCTTTCATCAAGTATGTGTTGGATAAGGTTCAATAGGACGCGTCTAATATCATTGATCTCAATTCGGATCTACACAGATGGGTCTTCACTCTGTCTTCCACAGAGGCCTTCCCAACTAGATATATTGGATGCACCATTGCATTGCATGAACAAAAGAATCATTGGGATGAGGATATCTGGCCTCGAGGAATCCCCGGGAAGTATAACTACCTTACATTGAGAATAAGGAATACAGTTGTACCGATGGATGAAAATATCAAGTGTATTGGCATCCCTATATGCTTGAGATTCCCATGAAGTAGTCAACATAGTGAAGATAGTGACACCCACATAATTTTTGAGGATGAATGGGAGAGTGCAGTGTGGGATTACATTGGTGACTTCACTGGCCACCATGACCAGACAACCACTAATATGACATTCCTAGAGAGTAGGTTCCGTAGTGCGGGGGAGTTGGGTAGGCAGAGGTTGGATTGAATGTCGGTCATGCACTCAGGCTACTGGGGTATTTGGGTAGTTAGAAATAGTTTCAAGCATGAAGGATTCTGTGTCTTATGCAGATCAATCACTGTTAGAATGAATAACATCCTTGTCGATATTTTCAGCCTCTTCTCCAACTAGGGGGAGGAACCTAACCTCCAAAAGATTAAAGCATATACCCCTAATACTCATTCTAGAAGTAGTAACAAAAGCAACCACTGGGTATGTTGGTCCCCCCCATTCATTGGCCTTAAGCTCAATAGGGTTGGATCCAAAAATATGGGGGTTCTAGAAGGATTTTGGTTCATCCATGACCCTGCTGGATCGGTCTTACTTGATTTTTCTGGCCATATGGGTCTTTGTTCCTCCCTTCAGGAAGAAGTTAAGGCGGTGCTTCCTGGTATTATGTAATGTCACTAGAAGAAGATTTTTTTGATGGAGGTTTGAAATGATTTAATGCTTCACCAAAATTCCTTTCATGGAATTGGATCTAATCTGTGTTCAATTCATTACATCATTATAATATTCAAGGGCATGCTTCGAAATAACACTATAGTGTTTCATTCATGGCGTGAGAGAGACGAAGTTGCCGATCCCCTTGAATCCCTTACTATTCCTGGTCCCAATCCTATCCTCCTTTATAATTTGTACAGCTTGACACATGATGGGGTGAATTCTATTATGGGGGATTCCGTTGGCCATCATTACTTCAGGCCCCCCTATGTCTCTACTAGAATTGGTTGTTTTGGACGTTTGGGTTTTCCTTTTCCTGTTTAATAAAAAAATTACAGTAATGATTATGGTAGAGGAATGGTTTATCAAGATAGAGGTTTTGGTTTCTAGTGGTATTATGTTTTGGATATTTATGGTGGTGGCTTGGGGATATGGATTCTCTCATTATTAGGAGGATTTTTTATATAGTTTTAGTAACTATTTTTTGTATTATTGTAAGGTATTTTTCTAGGTTGTAAACATTAATTTGGAAGTTTTTTATTACCTATTTGGTTGTGTATTTATAAATTTTTTATTATTTTTCTTCTTTGTTGCTTTCTTTTGTGAAATTTAGTAAAATTGTTCCCAAAGTATGTTAATGATACATAAGCCTTTGTTTCTTGCTAGTGGGGATTGGGAATGACCTTCGGGCCATGCCACCGAATGGGTTGGGTGCCGGGTTAGATGACGACCCATCATTGTTCGTAAAAACCATAACTTCAGTCAACCCATAAATAAGTCATCAATATACACATATAAAATTTGTTTAACAAAAACCCATTCCTAATATACATCCCACACATAACCTCTACTAAATCCATCGGTATAACAGTGATGTATTTTTCGTTTGATTGGGTTTGATGAAAAATCATGTTACCAAAGTCAGTTGTGGATTTCCATAGATAGTAATGGAAATATATGTTTACAATAGACTAATTCTAAGGAATGGATTCCCTATATCTGGAAAATCAAATTTCATATACAAGGTGGTACCATTTAACAGATATTTCCAACTAATTGTGGTCCACAATATGGTGAATGACTCAAGAATCATGGAATATGGATTTCCCATAATGCCTCACAAAATAATGATAAAGGAATTAATTTTTCAATGAATTGACTCTAACGAATATCTTGAGCCTCGCAAAGGCAGTTGGTTACATGATGTTTGGAATGTTCGTGAATGCACAAAGGGTAAACTTTATTACATTACGACTACAAGAAACGTGAAAATGGTAAGTTTTCATTAGCTTTTTGTGAAAATATGTAACATTGTGAACATGATTTGGGGTATTTTCAATAAGGTTGTGGAAATCATGGAGGCATTGGGAATGAGAGGGAATGCCTATAAATAGGCCTCTTCCCCTTATAACAGTAAAGAATGAATTAATTAAAATCCAAAGGTTCTCAATTCCCATAGTTGATTCGTGATGGTTTTTATTGTCAAAAATATCTCCAATAATGAATGTTCTTGATGTCTAAGTATGATTCAAAAGATTTCGATCCTCAAGAAGGCTATGTGAGATTTTCAAATGTTAGGGAGTATCACAATGTCTAGTTGAGTTATGTGAAAGGAAGGAGCTTAGAGAAGGCAATGTGAGCTTCATGAAAGTGGTGATCTTTGAGAATGTTGAGGGGTTCGTGAAAGAGAAATTTTATTTTAATGAATTGGTAATTTTCAGGAAGTTTGTGTGAGCTTTGAGATAGTATTGGGCATCTCAATGGTTTTGAGAAAGGATTACCTAGTAAAACTATGCTAATTTTTTATTCATAAACAAGATTAATTTTGAACATAATCATTCACCAAATGACGTATAATACATATTGATTTAACTGATCAAATCAATAATAATCTGATGGATTAGTGATCACACAATAGTTGAGAGGCAAATTATCTTTCATAATGTGTTAGGTTGTAAACCAAGAGGGATACTGTGACTGCTCAGAACCATGTAACAATAGTTCACATTATTGGATTTTGTAAATATGAACATTGTCTTTGTGTGAACTATAGATATATCTTAAAGAGAGGGATCCATTTAATTTTTTTTGTTTCATTCATGCTTTCAATTCATCTAATACAATACTAAAGGAAAGGGAGAGATGAGAGTTGGGTTTAATGACAATACAAATTCTGATTAGGTAATAGTTTTAATCATTATACCGTACTTCAGCCCCTAGGATATTTCATCTAGTTGAGATAATTTTATTCCTCCACATCATCTCATGAACTGAAAATGATCACCTCATCTTATCAACTATGATAAAAAAGAAGGAAAAAAATAAAACAAAACATTAAAAATTAGAGTCACAATATAATAATATGAAAAATTTAACATTATCCTAGAAACAAAGAACCATCATGATGGCCATCTAAAGAATTTCATGGATAATAATGTTTAACCACCTACTTGTCATTAGTATCTTTCACCCATAATAAAAACCATATTATTTAAGAAAATAAAATCAAAATAAAAAATACACATAATATATTTATAATATTACACACAAATTTTGTTTTATGTTTTTAAAAAAGAAGGTATATTAACATAATACTAATAACATATCATATATAAATTTTTGAAAACATAAAAATACTTATTTAAATATGATTAAACACATGATTCTGAAATGGAATAAGTATATTACACTCTAATTAATTTTTAAATTGACGTGTTGTGTGTTGGACGTTTACTAAATTAGAAAATTTAAATACATTGATATGATTATCTGAAAAATAAATCAATTAGGGTTATCCTTTATTTAATATCTATTTGAGGTAATTTTCTATTGTTTTGAAAATTACATGAGAGTTTTAGTGTTTTCAAATGCGAAAAATATGTTTACAGGAATCCTAGAAAAACCATAACTCAAAATGATATACCGTCAGTTCCAATATTTAAAATATCAATATATTGTCATTGAAGTATAATTTAATGAAAATATGATGATCTTATTCTATTTTTTAGCCACTTATATAGCTTTTTATAGGGATCTGTGCCTTTAAAAAGATTTATTGAGACATTCCAACCACTCCACACATTAAATTAATGTGTTGTCTATTCTTAAACATCATAAATAATTAAAAAGTTGTTTTAACCTGATTTCACATAAATATGAGGTCATTCTATGTAATTTTAATTATGACATATATGTTTTGTGATTTAAAACACTAAAAACAAGTTCATAGTAATATAAGTGAAATTTTGACGCATAATGAAATTTCATTGCTTCTTAAATTTTAAAAATCAATCAATACTCATATTAATATAACTTATTTTTATTTTTATGTCATTTTCTATGTTTTACCCCCCCTAAAAATATTTTTAAAGGCTCCAATTCCTTTAAAAAAAGGGTCACTGAGTCATTCAGACCACATCACATGTTGGATTGACTTGTTATCTGCATGTACACATCTTTAATTACTCAACATTGTTTTCCCTTGATTATAAATAAATATGGGGTTGTTTTTTATTGTTTTCATCATTAAATGAATGTTTTATTATTTTGAAATAGTAAATACATGTTTACAATAATCCACAGAAAAACATAACACGGATTGATGTACCCTCAGTTACTACATTTAAAAATTCAATTTATGGTCATTTCCATGTGTTTTTTTGTAAATCAAACATTTTCTCCTAGATTTGACCCCCCCCCCCCCCCTCACACTCATTTTTAAAGCCTTTGATACCATTGAAAACTGTTTACTGAGTAATTGCAACCACACCATATAACATATTCACATGTTCCCAATGTCTACAAATAAAAAATATCTATAGTTTTCTTTTCCTATGATTCCAGGTCAATATGAGTTTTTTATATGGTTTTGACCCTCACACACATGATTTAGTTTTTTTAAAACATATGAAACATGTTTATGGGAATCTTGATAAAACCATATCTATGAATGGAACCAACACACATAATCATTTATTTATTAAAAAATAACCCTGGATGGGAAGAACAAGAAAACTATGGGGGCCTAAAAAAATGTAGCCTGAGAGAGTTCCCAAGAATTATTTTACCCCCTTAGAGGAAATAGACCGTAGGCTAGAAAAACAAGTGAAAGAGTCATCAAGAGGATCCTGAGAAGCAAGATAATCGGCGGCCCTGTTTCCCTCGCGCCAAGTGTGTGAAATCTCCAGATTGATGGCAATCAACCTGTTGATTTTCTGGAAGTGATACACTATGGACCACGTAGATGAGGCAGTACACAGGATGGACTTGTACATAATCTAGGAGTCCACCTCCAAGGAACCTATGGAAATTTTAACCCTTCTACGTAAACCAAGGCCATCCATCATAGCAAGAGATTCTTCATGGAAGGAGGTTCCATTATTGAGGAAGGCCAAGAAAGCAATGGTCACAGAGCCAAGGGAATCCGGAACCAATCCACCACCTCACATAATTCCCAAGACACATGAAACATCAGTTTTAAGTTTCATCCCCCTACTAGGTTCATGCCAACTGATCCACCGGCCATAGGTAGGGATGTTTTTTTCAGGAGAGATCTGATAGGGGAAAATAAGAGCATGAAAAGTGGGGACGGAGTTCGAGTTGGGAATGAGGCAGGAAAAATCTAACACCAAGAATCTTTCACGGGAAAAAGTGGCTATTATGGTGAAGGATTTCCCCTCAAACCTTTATTTGTTCCTTGCCTACCATATGCACCAGTTAACGGCAGAAAGAATGGCCGCACATTCTTTAAGCTCCATTTTGTTCCTCACCACCCTTGGAAACAGATATCCAAGAAACTAGACCCCAGCGGCCCAAGAGGAAGCTATCCGACAGAGGCACCTAGGGAAGACCAAACCCAGCTCGCCTATTTTTGGTGTTTTAAAACAGTAAAACTAGTTTACATTGTAACGGACTGGACATTTTGAATGAAAATAGTTTTTGGTAAAACAATGTTTCATTATTCAATAAACAAAAAATATATTTTTTTTAATAATTAATTGAGTATACATCATAATGTGATCATTGGGTTTTCAAAGTTATGTTCTTATTGGTCACTATTGACCATTGTAAAATTTGACTATTGAAAACTATACTTTTATTAATAATGTTAATGTTGTATTAACTATTTATATGTAGAAATAACAAAGGATTATTTATAGGGAATATAGAAATGATGGCCTAAACCAGTAGATTCATGACTTCTGAACCCCATATTTCATAACACGGGAGGGAGGTATAATCACTTGGATTCTCTCTTGATGAATCTCATGATGGGCTCTAACAATCAAATCTTGAATGAAATCTCTTATTGGAGGATTTCAAGATAGTGGAAATTACCACTCGGTCATTGTTACATGAGCCACCCCATGAATCTATCGACATCACACACCATACCCATAGGTCATATTTGGGTGTTATAGGGGTATTTTTTCAATGAATAAGTAAATAAATCTATAATCCATATTAATAAAAATATCAATTCCTTGAATTCCATTTTATGAATATTTTTTATTAATATAAAAATATAACAAATATGAAAAATTGATTTATCAGACAGAAATTTTTCTATCCAAAAAAGATATAAATAATTATAATAAAATAATATATTATGTATGTTAATTATTTCAATGAAATATTATGATAAAAATAATCTTATTTAAATATAAATGATAACATAATTTCTTTCATGTGTCAGAAATTTTACAATGGATTTTCAATACATTCTTATTTTTAATAAAAAAGGATTTTTATATTTAAAATATATAATTATCATACATTGATAATTATTATGATAAATTAAATATCATTTATGAAATAATATTTCCATGTTAGGTTTGGGTTAATATATTAGAATTTTCTAAAATACATTATTTTTTAATATTCAGTAAAAATACAGTTCAAATTTATTTGGTATGATTAATGAAATCATAATTATGTCATAATGATGTAATGACTAATTAAAAACAATCCATTACACAAATAATGTTATTTTATTAATACCATGTATTTTTATAAATTTTAGTCAATTTCTAAATCTATAATTTTCTTTCCTGATTATAAAAATAAAACTTTAACTCTAAAAATGTTATTTTGTGGAAACATTACATTTCATGGAAATATTAGTTAATATAAAATTTTGGTCAAATCTTGTGGGGGTAAAATGACATAAAATATAATCCATGTGTATAATACCATGGTAAAATACCATGGCCTGCCCCATGGTTTTTCATTTACAAATACTAAGGTTTCTAAAGCCATTATTTATAAATTAATAGATAAATCCCCCACTTTTTCTTCAAATATCCACCAATTTATTCATTTGATTTTACTCCCAATTAATCCACCATGAATTTCATTTGGTATTACTATATAATGTTTCCTCCACCCCCCAAACACCGAATCATCAAATTTTAGGATTAACTCTTTAAGTTAAGGGTAATATCCTTATATCTCTTCATTACAAGAACATATTTTTTGTATATTTCTTCTGAATGTTTTGTCCACAGTCTCTTATTTCCATTATATTAATTACTTTATTTCAAAATTGTGTTTCATAAGTGGGATACCCTATCCCTCTCTCTTTTTACCTTTTTTAAACCACATTTTATACCCATTATGATGTCAGTTCTACATCTCATAGTTTCTCTTTTCTTCCCAAGAAATTTCATTTTCTTTTATTTTTGTGAAGACCTGTAACACTTTATTTTCAAGGGGTATTCACCAAGATGAATAAACTGGTTTACTTTATATTTTTTATATATACATAAAACCCTCATTCCCTTTCTATGGGTTAAAATTGACATAATGATTATGTTTTAAAGAACTTTTGAAACACCAGGATTCGGATATTAAACCCATTTTATTTTATTCTCCATGGGCTATATATGAAATGATTTATTATGATTCTATTTACATACATGATAATTAATACATATGAGTGGTTTCCATGATATCTCATCAATGCATTGGGTAAATAATTTAATATCTATAGATTCCATGGCTTATAATACCTTGGTGAATAAACTTGGTAAATGTTATGAATCCTCATTAACAAACCGTTGAGATATTCTTATGAATGTCAAAATTAAAAGATGTATCCACATTCACATGTTATTTATCAAGTAATTTTATTATGATATGTCTATTATTCAAAACATTATGATGTTAATCAATGTTACTTTTTATATTTCTCATGATCACATGTAAATTGTTTCCCTTTCATTCCCTTTCTGGGCCTTATTCTCATCATTTCCAATGATATACGTCCCTTGGTTATGAGATGTAGTAAATGTAAATAGGATGAACATATGATGAATCCTTACAAGTTTATTAGAAGAATATTTTATGTTTTCATGTATTATGTACACTTTTATTCCATGAAATTAAACATTATAAGTTCCTTTGTTAGTACCTTGTAAATGGAAAGTGATGTTTAAAAAATGTGGGATGGTGTAGTTTTTATCAAATGAAGGGTTTGTTATTTATAGAAGTTTGGATTTGAAATTTTTTTGAAGAAACCTAGGGAATGGTTAAATATCATAAAAAAAACATATTAGTTTGGTGAAATATTATGATTAGTGATTTTTAGACAAAAAAATCCATGTTTAGATATGAACAAGTGGATGTGTCGTTAGTATAGATGTATATAAGGGTAATACCAAAAAACACCACATTCAGCTAGAGTAAAATGGGAACGGGTGCATGAAAATGGTCTTTGCTACACTTTTGGTTTGACTATCCAATGGGATATGTTTGGTTAATAAAAAAATTATGAACTGTTGTGAAGGATTTATAGAAAACGTAATTGTTCTTAAAGAATAACATTTTTTAGAATGATGTTTTAATACCTAATAATCATTTTGAGATATATGATTATTAAGAGACACATGTTTCTCACTGAGGTTTTATTCATTTATAAAATAATTGGAAATAGAAGAAACAGTTTAAATGGTTAGCACAACATACCAAGCACGAACAAACCTCTGATAGAAGACGTAAGGGAAAAAATCATGAGAATGATGAATCAAATAACTCAAGTTATGAAAAATTACATGAATGAAACTAGTGGACCAGATTCATCTGGAAGAGAATAAGTTTCCCTTGATTCCTTCATGTGTCAAAAATAACCTTCATTCAGTGGATCTACCTACCAATTGATTATTGAGCAGTGGATAAAATAATTATAGAAGATATTTTTTATACATCATTGTTTAACACAAGATAATGTCACCCATGTTTTATACCTCTTAGAGGGGGAAGCTGATCAGCGGTTGAAATTGATTAAAAACATCAATCCAATAATATATGATGAATATATAGAGTGGGAAGAGTTTATGGTATCCTTTTTTAGATAATATTTTCCATGTTCAATTTGAATGGAAATTGAGAAGGAATTCCCTAAGATAAAGAATAAGGAAAATGAATCGATGTGATGCTCTGAGATGAACATTTCATGAATCTGTCTCTACACCTATATCATTTTCATAGATGTTAATGGGTAGGTTGATAGATTCATTAGTGGACTATGACGCCCTATTAGGATGAATATAGCCAATAAATAATCTGACAGCTATGAGGAGATAGAAAAAAGTTCAATGATAGTGGGAATAAATTTCATAGAAATGCATTGGTCCCATAGATCAAATGTAATGAAAAGATCAATGGATCCAAGTATATGGACAATCTTTGAACATGGAATATAAGGAAATCATGTGAAATTTTCCACATGGAACACATGTGGGAAGACAAATTCAGTTAAATTACATTTTGGGATCAGTAAATACTTTAAATATTAAATAGATAGCCATATTTCTCGGAACAGACATAGTTAGGTGAAGCCTCAACTTCTCAACACTAATGAAAAAGCGTATATACTGTAGGCCTGGCCGGAAGTACAATGCTTATTGTGTGGATAGCGTTCAAGATTTTACAATAATTTTACAAATCAAAATATAATAGAGGGGAATCATCATCATCCTAAGAAAAGAAAAAGAGAGAAAGGATGGGATTTTCCTATCATGATGGAATTGGTGGAATCTCTAAATGATGTGGTGGAAGATACTCAGATTTTTCTCTCAAATCTTGAAATTACTTCGTTTGATTCATGTTAAACACATTCCGTTATTTTTTTCCATGTTTTTATGGAATATAGAATCAATCCATGTACTATTAGAAGTAGAGTTTTCATTCAAGACATTTGGAGGTATTATCTAAGAATCAACGATGTATAGAAACTCCATTTTTCAATTTTTCGAGCATAATATCATTGAAAATTGTGTATTCATTCCCTTGCTAGAATTTAACAATATACTATGGATGGACTAGCTATCAATCTATTGTTTTAATGTCATCTATAGAAGAAAGGAAATATCAATAGTCTTGAGTGGACAACCTATTATTATCTTTAGTGAATAGATATCTCAACCTGAGATTTTTCTAGAAGAACCTCTCATATCCTTTTTAGGGAAATTATTGGTGATGATGAAGAAAAAAATGAAAGTATATAAAGAGAAAATTTCCCCATAATTCCATAATACATTGATGTATTTATTGAATAGTTACATGGACCTCCCCCATAAAGAGAGGTAGAGTTCTCCATTGAACTCATTCTAGGATCGAATCTGACATCAAAGACCCCATATAGAATAAAAAATGTAGACCTTGAGGAATTAATGAAACAATTATGAAGTAATTTGGAGAAGGGGTATATCCATCCTTGTATATCCCATTAGGTAGTATGCGTTCTCTTGGTAAATAAATTTTTTGGATCAATGGGATATTAATTAATTATAGGTAAGCCAACGAGATCACAATGAAGAACAAGTACCCATATCCAATGATTGATGATTTATTTTTCCAACATCATGATCTCAATTCATCCCCATCATTGAACTTTGATCAGGTTAACATCCATTGAGGGTGAAGGGAGTGACATTACAAATATGGACTTCTGATTCCTAATATGGGCCTTATGAGTTTGTTGTTATTCCCTTAAACATGAATAATGTTCCTAAAATATTAATGGATTTGATTAATAGAGTCTTTAAGATCTACCTTAATAAATGTTTGGTAGTTTTTATTAAAGATATTATGATATATTCAAAATTTCATGAGGATCATAAGGATTATCTAAGGGTTATATTGAATAATCAACGAAATGATATTATATTTGGAATGTTTAGGAAATGTGAATTTTGGTTAAAAAAAGTTACTTTCTTCAAGCGCATTGTAATAAATAAAGGAATATTAGTTGACCCAACAAAGACAAATATTATATAGCAGAATCCTCATCCTACAATAGTAACTATGAATCATAGATTCCATTCTATTGAAATATTTATATGATAATTGTGAAAAAAAATTAATGAATATCTAATCCACTAACCATGTTAACTGAAAAGGGGCCATGTTCATCATGACAAAAGAGTATAAATAATGTTTTTAGTGCTAAAGAAGATATGATTATTTCACCCATGCAAACTAAACACTCTTTTATAGATGGATTTTTTATTTTCAGTGATTCATCTCTCAAAGGGATTGGGATTATCCTCATGAAAAATTATAATGTGATTGCTTATGAATCTTGGGAGTTAAATCCTCATGGGAAGAATTACCCTACGCATTATTTTGAGAAATATATGTTTGTTTTTTTCTCTGAAGATATAAAAGATCTATATTTATGGGGAAAAATGTCATATATACATAGACCATCAATGTTTGAATTGTATTCCCTCAAAAATTAATTTAACATGAGAAATACGA
This sequence comes from Viscum album, assembly GCA_963277665.1. Classification (NCBI taxonomy): domain Eukaryota; kingdom Viridiplantae; phylum Streptophyta; class Magnoliopsida; order Santalales; family Viscaceae; genus Viscum; species Viscum album. The sequence goes on along the minus strand of OY728123.1, from coordinate 1,035,988,898 downwards.
TATGGATGGATCTTATTAAAGACTATGATTTTTCAATTCATTATCAACATATAAGCGGAAATAAGGTCACTAATACATTAAGTAGAAAACCCATATTGTTCTTACAATGATGAGGATTCAAGGATACCCATTCATTAAAGACCTAGTAATGTTAGACATGGGAATCATGAGGGAAATTACATCATATGTCCTATCCCAAATGAATTATAAACCATTATTATATGATAAGATCATGAAATCTCAAATAGATGATCCTTTGTTAAAAAATAATATAGATTCTATGAAGAATTTGAAGTTTCCTGAGTTCAATATTGATCAAGAAGGTATAATTAAATTTAATACTAGGTTATGTATTCCATATATTCAAAAAATAAATAAGGAGTTATAGCATGATGATCATAGATCTACAATATATACATATATATATCCTGGGAACCATAAAATGTATAGGGACCTTAGTGATCATCATTTGTGGGATAACATGAAAAGGGATATTGTCAACTACACTATAAGGTCCTTTGTGTGTCAACATGTTATGGAAGAGTGATAGCTTCTTAAATGTGTTTTACAACAACTACTCATTCCATCATGGATGTGTGGTAATATCACAATGGGCATTGTCACTATCCTCCCGAAAACATCCAAAAGAAATACTTAGACATGGTTTATAGTTGAATATCTCACCAAGACAGTCTAGTTTATCTCTATTCAAAACGATTTTTCTCTTAATCAACATAACATTATATAGCTAATATAAGTGGTTAGTTTTTATGGATTTCTAGTTTTTATAATATCAGATAACAATCCATGGTTCACATCAATATTATAGAGAATTATTTAACATGGTCGTAATACTATATTGAATTTATTATGGAAAATCAACCTCAAACCGATGGCCAATCTTAAAGGATAATTAAAAAAGGGGAAAAAATGATGAGAATATGAACAATGTAATATAAATTTATATTCGATCAACATATCCCATTAGTTCAGATCTCATAGAATGACATCTCCCATTTGAGTATTCCAATGGGGCCTGATGAAACTCTGTATGGGAAGTGATTTAAAACTCCTACTTGTTGGGATGAATTTGTTGAGATAAATATTAATTGACTTTTTCTAGGAATGAGATGAATAAAAATGTTAATTCCATCCAAAAACAAATAAACTATGCTCAAATTTGGTAGACGAGCTATAATATGAAATATCTAAGGTACATTGACATTTATGTTGGCGAAAAATTCATACTTCTATTTTCACCTTGGAAGAGAGTCTGGTAGTTTGGGAAGAAATGGATGTTATTCCCTAATTAAATTGAACTCTTTCAAATACTTGATCACATAGGAGAAGTGGAATATCTTCTTGCACTTTAACCAAATCTTATACTGGGTTCATGTTATTTTCTTTATATATTTCTTGAGGAAGTACGAACCTAAACATTCACTTGTACTAAATTCGAGGGTGGTAGAACTTGAACATGGACTCTCATATGAGAAGTAGTCAGTGGAGATCTTGGATCTGAGAGTCAAGGTTCTACATAACAAGACTACCATCCTCATCAAGGTGTAGTGGAGAAACAATAAATATGAATAAGCGACATAGGAACCATATGAAACAATGAGGTGGATGTGGTCACAACCCGAACCAAGCTTGGGATTAATCCCAAAATACCCCAAAAACACCTCTATAGACCAGGGGTGGAAATAAGTGTCGAAGGCACAACTAAACATGGGGAGGCCATTGTATAAAACCTATACACATTAATGAATCCTAATCAATGAAAAAGTGGATAGGAAAATTATAAAAAGTGCAAAATTCTATAATGTAAAATGAATATGCACAAACCTCTATATAGTAAAAGAGTACGGTAGTGTCAACAAAAAATTAAGAGGGAAAAAATCCTGAACAAACATGAAACATGTCCCATCCTAAAGGAAACTGAAAAATATTAATATCTAAGATCCCCCCCATCCCAACTCCAACCACCGTACATGGTCCACACAGCCCGTATCCCTAAGATCCTTTATAGTCTCGATCGACCTGTCCGCCAACTACATAATACACGACACATGTTGGGAAAATCGCATGTTAGGGTGAGTATATATATACCTAGTAGAATTCCCCAAAAAGGATTAGGGGGAGCCGCAAGAGATATAATAGAAGAGAAGCAGTAGATATAACAAGGTATAGTAAAATAAATAAGGAGTACAACTAAACCAAAAAAGGGAGTGAAAGTAGACACATCAAAGCACAAGGAGTTTGAAAGGGTGAGGGTATGAACACATCATCGATTCATCACTCCCTATATTTGGAGAGTATACTCATCCAATCACAAGATTTTAGACATAGAAAGAACATGGAATAACTTTTGCGTCTCTACCTCTCCTAGAATGAGATTAACCAAAATTCAATGATTGAGTTCTATAACAGGATAGATATTTATTTTCATTCAATTAATCCCAAAATAGAGTGTAAGGGGATATCTATATCACATATCATATAAATAAAAAATAGTATCCAATATTTCCATGTAAATCCTTCTGCAATTCCATGCACATCATCATCTGCCTAGGAGACACATGTCAAAGGGGCTAAAATCACCACACCTTAATACTATCATCTTTGGGAGGCAATGAATCACCCTCAAAGTTTTATGTCGAATGAAAAGAATGTGCATCAGTGGGTAAATTTCACTCTTTATTATAGTTCCAAGGGTCTTTCAAACCACACCTCATCACTATTACACACAATCGTGGGTCCGGATTTGGTAGTCACCAAGTAATGTCACTGCCCAGTACGAATGGAGGGTACAACATGGGATGGTCCCTGGGGAATTCCACTACATAGACACTACTGGTTGTTAATCCCAGTGATCCACCTTGGAAACACCACTACCCATCCCAACTATAGGGTTACTCTTGGAATATCCTCAGGGAACCCTATTTCCCTTACTAGCTTTTATGTAATCCAAGAATATATAGGAACTCCAGTACCCAAATCCTACTAAAGGGTAACTCTGAAAGATTATAGGGGAATGCCACTACCCAGTGCTACTAGATGGTATTCATGGTACTACCATCACAAAATTCCATTACTCAACCTTGGTAGAGGGATAGCTTGGTACTGTCATCAGGGAATTCCATTTCCCATCCTAGCTCGTGGGTAAGCCTGTTAATACTCTGGTAATCATGTATGATTAATTCCATAATCTTTTATTTGCTATCTATGTGAGAAACCTGGAACATTTGTTTCATATCTCAAAATCCACTTTTGAGGGCACTATCACATTCTACATAGAATAACACAATAGGCACATTGTGGGCCAAAATCCAAATACAAAATAAAGGGATATGAGAGTTATAGGGTTTTAATGAAGTACACAATGGTTATGGGGCCCACACAATGTGTGATCCCACCTCATCTCTTGGTTGTGTACCTATCTTCCTTGGGTACTAAAATTTTTACATGTACCCCATGGTGTTCCAGTGAACTCCTCGAGCACATGACATATCTGGTCAAGAGGATGAAGAGTTCACGATGATCAATATTGGTGTGAATCGAATAAAATTAATTTCACATCCATGCATCTTCAAAATGACCTATATAACATAAAATGTTACATTATTGTGGTCCTTGTGGAAAAGTGTATAAGATAGTCTATTCATTCACTCAAATCAGTCACCCAGTGAGGAATCCTTATTTCACAACCTTGTCACGAATTATGCCTCAATGGGGAAAAATATTGATCCAAAAAAAAGGATCACACTATTGCAATACTCCTATAAAAATTCATAGGATCAACTATTTTTTTTTTCTAAATATGATTCTAAGTGAAAAATTTACATTTCACTGCAACATGCCTTAACTAGGAATCATGGGGACCACACCATTATCTTGATTTAAATATCCTAAATTTGTATTAAATGATCCACCTTAAATTAAGGGTCCTGAAGCCACTGACGGTTCATCAGTCAGACGTCATACAGATAATCTATTACATATACATTATTTCACAACAACAACAATAACAATGATATTATTATTATTCATAGTAATTATGTGCACCTGATCCACAAGATCGAATTATGTCTCCAACATTGGTCTTGAAATTTTCGTTTTAAAGATAGGGTCACATCACTATAGATGGAACATAAATCAGACGTCGCACGTAGGAGTTATGGCGGATCGAAGATTTAATAATAATATTAAATGTATTATTTAATAGCCATTTTTTGGGCCCAGTCCATGTGTCGGAGAAAGTAATATGGTATGGACATAAAATGATCGTATTTTGAATAGGGTCACACCACCATATATGGTGTGTGAATCGGACCACCCAAATGGTTGTTATGGGGGTTTAAAGTCTATTATAATAATTATTATTATTTTATTATTATTATTTTTTATATTTTTCTTGTCCCATAGTGATTCCCCCTTTCTTCCCGTCTTGAAACTCTATCAATCAGGCTTCTTCCTCACCCACGTCATCTAACATATCTCTCATCATCACCTCGGGTCTGTCATGCTACCACACCTCTGGTCTTCCATGCTACGACACCTCCAGTCTACGTCGTTGTTGCACCTCTGGTCCACTCTCCCTCGTCATCGGTCGAATCCACCTCTTATAATGCATTGTGGCCGATGTCCATCCAAGACCCAACCTGCTACATGGACACCCACTCCCATTTTGGAGCCAATACAACCACCACTTGGCAGGACAACCCGCCTCGCGAACCCTTGCTACCTCCACAAGACATGCCTATCCACCTTCCTCACCGAAGTCGCACCCTGAAGCCATGCTAGATCACCTTATCGACCAAATGCCCTGCTTTCATTCCTCACACAGCCTCCTCACCTTTTGTGAGCCACCATCGATCGATTCTAAGTCCAAAACAAGGATGCTATCACAGATCTTCAATCCTCTAGTCCCGATCTACACATATTCATTATTACTTCATGATTTTGTCATTGTTTCGTTGATCTTCAACGAATCTGGGAACCCAATTGAGCTTGGGTCACTTGGAAATTGTGGAAATAGGAACTATAGGGTTTTTCATGTGATTATTGTGAAGAATTGGGGAGTGAAAGGAACATAAATGAAGGTTTGGATAATTTTCCAAGAGTTCATTTCCAACCAATCATGAAAGGGCATCCGGAGGTCGAAATAATTGACAAAAGAAATTGTTCATAGTATTTGGGGATCATGAAAGGGGAAACTTTTGAATAAATAAAAATAAAAAATCTAAATGTTTTATCAAGGGATTAAAACACCAAAGATGAGTCCTACATAGATTGGATCAATAATTGTTGACAAAGATCACAATTGCACAATGATTTGAGCAAGCTACTTTGTTTGTGGCACTTAGATCCTCTTGGATCCAAGACTTTATTATTTTTCTTTATTATCCAATGGGAAGGAGGAGAGAGAGATTGCCTATGATTGCTGGAATTTTGTTTCAAACCTAGAAGAAAACCATTTGTGATATATTTATAATAACTATATAATTGGTTAAATGAATTAAATTAATAAACTAAATAATTTATTAAATCATTTTAACACAATACCAATGATTGGGGGGGTATGAAAATCCCATGATGACTCATTTTATGTCACTCGTAGGGTATAAAACATGTTATAAAACAAACCATTATATTATATTTCTGATCTGATAGATTTTTTTGGTGATATTCTATTATTTATTAAAACTTTGTGCTCATAATAAAAATATTTTTTTTTTAAAAATTAATTCATGGCACACCAGTCCTCAGAATCTAGCATCATCTCAATGTTTAGATCTAAAATTATTCCTATGATTATTAAAAAGGCTTAGATGGAAAAACTGGACTCTCTAAAGACGTACCCACACCTTTTCTCAGTAGTGAGAATGGGTTGAAAATTCAGGGAATAATTTTCTTAAGGGTTGGGAAATTTAACCACACAGACATTCTGAATGAAATTATTTCCCAATAAATGTGTTTTATATTATTTTAGACACCACAAAATATATCTCGTTAATAAGTAATAGAGTATAAATTGAGATGTGATCATTTTGTTTTCACCGGTTTGTGAACATTGATCAATTCTGACCATTGGTCAATATGAATATTGAATAATATACTCTTATTAATAGTATTAACATTATAATTAGTTTTTATAAGTATAAATAAAAATAGAAAATTATTTCATAATGGAGAAAGGATAGCCTAAACTAGTAGATTCATGTCATATGAATCCCATTTGTCGGAACATTGGAGGGGGTTAGTGTCACTAGGCTTCGATCATGGTGATGCTTAGGCTGAGCTTCAACAATTAAAGCTTGAACAAAATCTCTTCATAGAAAAGTTAAAGTAAGTGTAAATTACAAATTATCAAATTTTAGCTAAGCTACATCACGAGTCTATCACAATTCCACACCTAAGCCATATGCATTATGTTGGTGTTATAAAGGATTATCAGTCTAGTCCTTAGATACTTAATGTATATTGTTTTTTTATAAATAAAAGTTTTATTCCATGAATTTATTTTAAGAATAATATTTCTTAATATTAAAATATGATGAATTCGACAAAATGATTATTCTGAAAAAAAAATTGTAATTTCAAAAAAGGATATAAATATTTATAATAAACTAATATATTATAAATATTAGTTATTTTAAGAAAATATGATGATAAAAAACTAATATTTAAATATAATTGATAACATAATTTTATGTTTTTTCACGTGTCAAAAAATTTACCATGCATTTTCAATTCGATATTATATTTAATAAATAAGGATTTTTTAATTAAAATTTAGAATTATAATATTTAGATAATTATTATATTCAAATAAATATAATTTTTCAAATCATCATATCAAAATTAATTTATTGTGAATTTATGAAAAGTCTCTAAAATACTTCATTTTTAGAAAATAGAAAAAATACAGATTCTATTTTTTCTATATGATTAATAAAATTAAAATTATTTTATATTTATTTAATAAATAACTAATGAAAGTCCAGGAATTAAATAAATTTATTTTATTAATATCATGTATTTTCATATATTTTAATCAATTTCCATATCTATACATTATATTCAAAATTTTAAAATTTAAACATTTTTGTCAAAATTGTTATTTTTTGGATACTTTACTTTTCATTGCCAAATTAATTAATATAAAATTGTGGTCAACTATTGTGTGATAAAATTAAATAAATATATGATCCATGTGTTGAATAAAATATGAAAATACCATGTCCAAGCCCATGGTTTTTCATTTACCACTACCTAAGTGTCCAAAGCCTTTATTTAGAAATAATAAATTAATCCCCCAACTTTTCAATATATATCTACACATATATTAATCTCCATTCAATCAAAATTCATCCTCTAGGAAGCTGTGGTTTTTTTACCTTCCATGGATTACTACCCAGGTGTTATCATTCACCTAATGTCACAATCCTCAAGTTTTAGGAGTAACTCTTTTAGGTAAGGGAAATATCATTGTTTTATCTTCGTTTCAAAAACTAATTTTTATAAATGTCTTATGTATATTATGGAAACGCTATCTTATTTCGTTTATATTCATTCCTTTACATACAAATTTTATTTTATCAATTAAATACCAATTCCACCTCTCTTCTGAACCTTTTATAGAACCACATTTTATAGTTGTTACGATGTAGATTTTACTTCTGAAAATTTCTATCTTATCCTCAAGAAATACATTTTATTTTATTTTTCATGAATACAATAAAAATTTATTTTCTAGGTTTAATCAAAAATATAAATAAAATATTTATTTGATTATTTATTTTACATGAATATAAATTTCACTCCCTTACAGTTGGTTAAAAATTAAATAATGATTATGTTTTAAAATCGCTTTTGAAACCCCATGATTTTAAAATGTAACAAGTTTTATTTTATTCTACAAAGTTTATTTATGAAATGAATTCTTATTATCTATATTGATCACATTATAAACAATACATATGAATGGGGATCCCTCATAGTGCAACAATTCTCATGTAAATAATTTAATCTCAAGATATGACACGTTTTAACATACATTTGTGAATAACCTCGTTAATTTTTGTGACAACTCAGTGAAAAAAATGGTGATATTCTTTTAAATTTCAAAATTAAACATTGAAATCCGATTTTAATGTTATTATTCATGATCTTATTATTATTATATTCTTCTTTCACATTCATTTGTTGTATTCCTCAAGTTCATATTGAAATTCATAAAGATCACTGGTAAACATTTCCCCTTTCATTCCCACACTCGACGTTATGCTCTCCCTTTCCTTTGATGTATGTCCTCAAATTATGATATATGGTAAATTCAAATTGTATGATCCTATGATGAATCCTTTCAACTAGATTATAATTATTATTTTTTCATGTATTATGTAACTTAATTCCAAGAAATTTAACATTAAAAGATCCTTTGTTTGTACATTGTAAATGAAAAGTAATGATTTAAAAAGTAAGGATAACATATTTAGTAATTATAGAAAAACAATAAATCAAAATGATATTCCATTAGTTTAAAAATATTAAAAATCAATCAATGGTCTTTTGTCTATGATTTCATGTCCATCAAACATTTCTTTCCATGTTTTTACCACCCATCACACATTTTTAATGGCTTTGGTACCCTTGAAAAATGTTTACCAATATATTATGACCACACCACATTTTGTACGGATCTGTTATTATCTCATGAAATCATAAATAATTAAATTGTGGATTTACTTGATTTCAAATAAATTAGATGTCATTTTCTATGATTTGGACTAATATATGGATGTTTTAGTATTTTAAACCACTAAACCTCATTTATCAGAATGCCTATAAAACCATTACTCAAAAGGATTCGTTGTTAGTTACAATATTTCAAAAATGATTCATGTGTAATTTTCTTTTGATTTTATATAAATATGATATCTTTTACCAAGTTTTATCACCCAGAAACATGTTTTTAAAGTCTTTGGAACCTATTAAAATTGTTTATTTATTAATTCCGACCATACAATGCATTCAATTTATGTTTTGTCTATTTATAGACATAAAAAATAAATCAATAGTGTGTTTGCAATGATTTAAAATCAATACGGGTCTATTTTCTATGGTTAGGGCCATTACATAAAATATTTAATTATTTAAAACACTTAAAACTTATTTATAGAAATCCCAGAGAAACCGTATCTCAGAATGAAGTGTTGTTAGTTCATATATTTAATAAACTAATATAAAGTAGTATTACTCTAATTTCATCTCATTTATACAATGTTTTATTAGTTTATAACCTCCAACTATAAAATTATGAACCCGAATTCCACTCAATAGTTCATTGAGCCTGATGGGACACATGGCATCAATCGCATCTCAATTAATGTCAGATGCTTCTCACTAGAAGGGAATAAGTTGTATATGTGGGGTGACCATGCCCTCATTACCATTCTGTAACATATATGAATATCAATAATAGTCAATAGTAGAAACATTATGACAATCAAATAATAAATAAATAGTTGTAATTGTAATAATTCAAAAAGTAATATTATATAAATTGATGATCATTCATCTCTCCACAAAGAAGAAAAATCTGTACATAATAGTAAAATACAATACATATGTTGATATACCAAAAAAACAAAAAGCTATATCTATTAATAGCATCACAAGCCTGATCCGGGTCATGTGCTCCCATGTTTCTAGAATTGTAAAAATCAATAATTGAACTATTGGTCCTAGCCTTGCTACACACATGCATTCATGAAGTATGCTCTGGTACCAAATGGTGGCACGGACAGGGTGTGAAATACAATCCCTGTAGGTATCCACCCAAATATCCATTTTAAGTCCTAACTGTGAAATATAAGAAGATTAACTTTGTGAAATTAATGTTTTTATGTAGCAAGTAAATGTAAAATACCCCTATCATTGATGTAAAAAAAATCAAGTTTTCATTTATTTCAGGTCATGGATCCCTAAAAATAATGTTTCAGGCTCCAATCACAGGGAAATAGTAAAAGATAAGTAACCATCAAACCCTCATTGTTCATCCATATGTAACAAGTCAACTGAAACCTTTTTATATAACGAGATGTTTCAAAATAATCACGACTGACATGTAGAATCATACGCATAACATTTTTCAAGGTTACATCATATAATCAATGTGTTAGACTAAGATGGTATGGATACAAGGTATAGAAGACTATGTATACTCATTGACTCCTATGAGCACCTCATTGGAAACTCAGTTAGGCTTATTATATGAACCAAGTAACATGTATACCAACAATGTCCATTTTGAACTCACAAAATACTAGATCAATGTGGTTGTAAGGCCTAAGGAATACTATAAAATCAACACCCAATGAGAATATAAATCCAAGTAATCTGTAACTTTGTTCAAGAGCCATAGAGAGTTGTTCATTGCATCTAATGGAGTCATATATGTTTTCTTCCATTTATGAATTTATAGCAATCCAATTACAACCAATGGGTATAACCACTAATTTAACTACAATTCACATTCAATGTTAGTCAATGAGTATACCCACTCATTTAATATATCACACTCAATCTATTGAATCAATTCAATGGGGAATAGATTTTAACACATACCAATGGGTTGAAGAACATATTCTAAGAAATAAATTAAATTATGCTTAATTATACTATGATTATTATAAATAGGAATCTTTGAAACAAACCCCATGGGTGGTTTAACAATTGGAAAAAGAAAAAGGGAACACACAATGGGTGGAATTGGTTTGGGAAACAACCTATATCTCATTAGAATGAAATCTAAGGGAATCCCAAAAATTTCCAGTTCCATTTGATCTAATTTATAATTTCAAATTAAGGTCCACACTAGAAAGTCTAGTGGGAGGAATTCAAAATTGTAGGTCTATAAAGAACCACACTAAATCGAAAAAGTATACACCACCTATCATAGATCAGTAGTAGAGTGATTATCCAGTATCATCTCCTTATTCGACTCAAGTAGGGAGAAAATTAAAAATTGATGAAGATTATTAAATTAGGCCATGTAATCTTACACCTAAATTTCAAATCCAGTACTAAGAATAATGATGAATGAAATAAAAGCAATTCTAAAATCACTGACTCGAATCCAATGAGATAGACGTTGCTCAATTTTGGTATTAGATGGATGAGTGGTATCATATTCTACTTTAGAGATTCATGTGAGCTCCCAAAGATCCACCAGCTTCATAAATGAGATAGGTGTATAAAATTATGTTTTAAATTGATTTAATTAATAGAATTATAGAAATTTCCAAAGAATTATAGGGATGGATGGTTTTTCTGCATAGTTGGCCAAGACATATGTCAGCCATGTACCATATTCCGTAGGAATGGCCACACAACTTGGTTTTCATGCATAGTTTGTCTAACCATTATCAAACTATGAAAAACCCAACTATAAAAGTTGTTGAAATTTTCACATGACCATGTGGCCTAAGTCGCATGGTTCATTTAATCATTCTGTATATAGGCCTTCTTTGACCTGCCTTGCATGGTTAGAAGTAACTATTAAGCCCACCCCACATGGTTTTTTCTTACCATAAACTATACAATTCTCACCCAACGTCTAGGTTTCAAGATCCAGACACTCCCTAGACACCCCTGATTCCACTATGACCATAATAAGAATTCATATTAGTCCATATTTTATCATTAAAAAATACATTTACCAAATATAAAGGATTTATACCTCAATGAAGAACGAGGTTCTTACAAACATCTCAACATAAAGCAATTCACCCATAAATTTCCCTCTAAATGGTGGTCCATAATGTTTTAGAATAACTTTTTCCACTATAATTGTACTTAAGTCCCCCACCCCTAGGTCTCATTCTGTACTCAGTCATGCTACCATAGAAACCTTACTAGGGGAACTAATTGGACTCAATGAACCATCATTATATGGTCCACAATAGGTATTAGATGCTCCTAAAAGGACACATCTAACTAAATCTCAACCTCCTCAAGATAAAAATCATGAAATGGGTCTGAATGTTAATGGTGAAGATAGTATATATGGAAGAATTCATGCATGGATTGGAACCATTGAGTTAACTGCACCTGATATGCCTTTATCCAAACACTTATAGGAATCTCAATTTGCCTAAAAATACCTAATGATGTCTTACCATTTCTCGTGATCTGTCTGGGTCCCTACCTCACCAAGAAACTTAAAAATAACTGATCTCATCTAGAAACTCTAGAGTTCATATGTGGTGATCACTGAAAGATTTTTATCAAGACAGATTAATATCCATCAGTTTTCTGATCAATTAGACCTAATCACATGACTCACAAATGGGATTTGGTCCCAGTAAAGCTGCATCAACAACCACTAACACCAAATGGGTGATTGGCATGTCCTACCGTTGAAAGTTAGATAATGTTCCATCTTTATCATCTTCAGATAACTATTATACTAGGAAAACTAAACAATGGTTATATGCCTCACCCAATATCGCCAACAATTCTAGAGGCATGCACATAGAATGTACTCAAGAACCTGTATCATAATCATTGACCAACCATCTGTCTGAGGGTTGTATTTTGTGCTCAGAAGCACCTATGTACTCTGTTCCATCTCTAAACTCTTCTAGAAGTGATATGTAATCTACGAATCCATATCCAAAATGATTGAGTGTGGATCCCCATAATACATACTATCACATTTATATAAAACCTTCTAAGATTATATACAATGTAGGTATCCTTGATTGGCAGTAAATGACCAACCTTCATGATCCAGTCAACAACACCAACAGTGCATCACTCTGTCAAAGATACCTTGTTTAACTAGTCATGAAATCCATCATCACATCGTCTCATTTTGAAATGGGAGATTATAAATTCTATTAAAGTATGAGTGCTCATTGATTTCCCCCCTTATCCTAATTGTGCAAGGAACACCACATAACAAAAATAGCTACTTATCTCTTCATACCCATCCAACATTACTGATGAAAGATATCATGGTATATCTCAGTGATGCTGGGATGAACTTAACTAACATAGGTGTGGAATTTACTCAATATTTCCTCCTTTATTCCCACAAAACTTATATGTTACCATGATAATGTAGGATTAAATCATCACTTACAGTCTAACCTAGTGGTGGATCCTCACCTTCTACACTCTCCCATAGAACCAGGCCTTCTGATTCTAATTTCCACCTCATCCTCACTCTATCATATAGGGTAGGGGTCACAATTAAGGATTATTGAAAATACTTTCCATGACTATCCATCACCACCATGTTCATCCTGGAGAATAAATCCATATGCTTCCGCTCACTACTATCTTCTTAAATTGAATGTATATGAGCCCCCTGCTCAGTACATTATCTACTTCATTTCCTTTACCAGGTGTGTATGCAAGATGGAATTAAAAATACTATTGGTATTCAACTAACCTTCACTTTTTAGGATTAAGATCATGATGTGTAAATTTATACTTGAGGATTTTGTGGTCCTTGTACACGAAAATATTCTATCTCTATAAGTAATGTCGTTAACAACATAATGCATGAACCACTTCTACTAACTCATGATCGTGAATCGGGTAATTCCACTCATGTGTCCTTATAAATCAGGACCCATACTACATTAATCTATCTCTATACATAAGAACTACTCCAATATTGATTCATGATGAATCACAACACACAGTGTATCACATTCCATTCACTATCAGTATATGTATTGGCATCGGTGTTAATCTAACTTTAATCTCCTGAAAGGTCATGTCAGCGGAATATAACCATAAAAATATGACACTCTTGTTCTTCATTCCCATAGGTGGATCTTCTAGGTGCGATAATTTGTTTATTGAACACCTATACTAACCAAATATCTACATTAAACTCCATACCTAAATGATGTTCTTGGGATGCTCATAGAAAATTACACCAATCACCATCTCTAGGTCAACTGATACTCTTATATTCCAGATAGTATGACCCAGGAAGTGAATATAATCGATACAGAATGTTTGCCTTGTGATATTATCATATAACTAATTCCCTCTGAGTGTTCCCAGTATGATCTCATGATTTTTGTCACGGTCGTGTCGATTGTGAAAATACACCAAGATATCATTCATAGAAACCACCATAATCTAATCAAAATAAGGATGAAACAATTAGTTCATTTCATCCATGAAGACATCTGGGACATTCATGAGATTGAATGGCATAACCAAATACACATATAGGAAATACCTTCTACGAAAGGATGTACAATGTATGTCTATGGATTGAACATTCCCCTGATGATATCTTGATCTCAATTAAATTTTTTAGAACACATGATCTCCTTGAAGATGATCAAACAGGTCATCGATACATGGAAGGCTATTTAGATTTTGAACCATTAGATGGATCAATTTCTGGTAACCCTAGAATTGCTTAAGGGTACCATTATGATTTTTCTAAAAAACATCATCCAGTGAACCACACAGGTAATTATCGGGGTGAATAAAACCCTTACCCTCTAAATCATATAAATTCCTCATGATCTATAGTAACTTCTCCATATCAGTCATGTAAGGAGAGATTGATAATGGTTTAGCTCCTAGAAATATCTAGATGGAGAACTCAACCTCTCTCATAGGAGGATAATGAGAATAAATTTATTAGAAAAAATCCTTGAAATGTTCAAACACATGAGGAATGTCTACCTGATGTACCCTCTAATCATCCAGATACAAACTAGAAATCTGGGTTATCATTCCACCTATCCCATGATTATGTAGTTCATATTGCCTCACATATACATCACATTCTCTTTTGTGTGTATAAATTGTGCCCTATGGTGATGTGAATATCAACCTATTGTGAATGTAGTCATCATGGGTTTGATAGTCCTCTAGACAGTACATTCTGATTATGAAGTCAAACATGATTATCTTGACAAAAAAATGATTCCAAATGATGTGAAACCCACAAAATTCTTGGTGAACTCCATGAACTAATGTAATTACTCCATTCTGATCCCAAATACATTGTCTAGAATACTAATTCTCTCAGAAGACAGTATGATATGCCCACGCCTTTCAACATAGATACCGATATGACGCTATGAAATGCACCTACATCAAAAAGAATATATGAAATATTAGACGATACTAAGATCATACCTCTCACCAGATATGGTCTGAAAACCTACTCCTCAGGGCAGGCTATACAGAATAGATCTATTATAAACCATTACCTCTTCAGACATCCTTAGTGACTGGAGTATGTCCACTATGATTTTTTATGTAACTCGTTTCAGGATGCCTCAACCATAAACAACATCAACTCTAGCTAATCGCCCGTACTTCCCCTTCTCCATACCTATTGTGAAGAAAAGAACCAACTCCTTAACATGGTGTCAAATATGAACCCCATGCCCCCACTACTGCAGGAAAGGTCCTACAAATATGTTTCATGTGGCCCATCTTTTAGCAATTTCAGCACTAGACAGGGTCATTATCACACAGTTTCATTATGTTTTATTTTTTTCCATAGTGTTGATTGAATAATGAATTACTAGTACTCGAATACTGAATGATACTAATCTGATAGGAAGCCTCAAAACATGGTTCACTACCTATAGAAGTCGATATAATATGACAATATACTATACTACTCTACTCCGCATCCCTATAATTCCTTAAAATGAACTATATAATCAGAACATGATTCCCAATTTTGTAAATAGAGGTTTATCTGAAATCATTGACATGAGATATAACAGCATGTCAGATACCTTCCCCAAAGTGTCTCACCATTAACATCTCATCAGTAATGTATATATATACAGAATGACACAACACTATAAATCATTCTCAGTCCTCCATAACTATCATCACACCCTTCACTAGATGTATGAAATTGTTTTCCTAATCTAATATAAGAGTATCAGGGTAAAATTACTCATTGACCCGGGTTTGGAAATTAGCATAAATCATGACTCGTAGCCTGTCATCACGGATTAGAACATCCAACCAACACTTTTCTACCCCATATAGCATATACATCACAAGCATCACTCTCCGACCAAGAGGTGTCTCTAGATGATCTATGATAAAAGGAGTATTCTCAATCCACAAATCTGCATCTTGTGGAACCCCATCCCATGAAATTATGGGAGGATTATTCTACTCTAACACACACACGTCAGCTCATCCATAGACAAGGAAGGTTGTGGTGATCCCTGATAAGTATGAATGAAGAAATAGAACCCCTCGTAGAACTATTCCTCATCACCTATTTCAAAAACAATAACTTGTTCAATAGATAGAACTAAATAATGATCCATTGGATTACCATGGCCAACTTCTCCGGAGTACGGTTGTCATGACCCTCTAGGAATATGACTAGAGATTGTCTTGCTGTCCTAGCTCTACAATGCCAAACACATTCTTAAAAAAAGAATGATATCCATCTTCACATATCTAATGCATAGAACAGGTCAATAAACTCCTAAAACATGGTCATACAACACAATCTACACTTAATTTGAGGACCATAAAAAGAATAGTCACAAAAGTCACTAAAAATAATGCCACATTCCCAATTAGATGTCAGGCCATGTTCTAGTTTTCTATTTCTCATTTCAATTTTCCATTTCATTCAAATGCATTTCACATTTCACATTCAATTAATGGACCAAATAACCCACCAAATTTGATCCATAAGGGACCATACTTTTTATGAACCAAATAATGATGACCACCTAATCCACACCTTTTTTCACAATTTAAAACACATAAGTCTAGTGTAGTAGTAGTTTTATCTATAATAGCATCTATCACAAAAACATGAAAAGAAGAAATGATTACTCTATGGAATGTTATAATGTATGAGATATGATTTATAACATGTTCCCAAAATGAACCCAGAGATGGTATACCAACATCTCATCATGTTTCAAAAAAATAGAACACATAATCAATCAACAATAACATCCCAAATAATATGCATCACCCAAAGGGTTAATCAAAATAAATTTAATAATCAAAATATTGAAAACCACTATTTTATTTGAGGAAATTTGGTTTTTCTTGAATGATGGATAACTAAAACCGGGAATGGGATACTACCAAATTTTATTGCCTTTATATCCCTATATATGATAACCAAATAATAAACTAGAAAATAAAAGGGCTTTAATACCGCTTTGAAAAATCATAAACATAGATGCCAGTCAACAGTTCCTTGAGTTTAGTTAGACACATAGCCTAATGTGCATCAATAAAAATACCAAAGGCATATGACATGTAGTGGGGGAAAAGGGTATGTTTTGGGGATACTACTCCACCATTATTAGAGTGTAACATAGTGTAATATTAAGAACAATCATAAGTAGAAGTAGTATAATAGTCAGATAATAGATAAATAGTTGGAATAGTTAATAATCCAGAAAGTAATCCCAAATAAAATGATGATCATAAATATCTCTTAAAATAATCCAAAATAGATACATATAGTATAATACCATAAAAATGTCAAAATTCTAAAATGACCAAAACTTTTATCTTCAATGTACATCAAAATCCTCATCTCAGTCTCATGATCTCCTATTCCTAGCATGAAAAAATCAAGCATCGAACTATGGACGCTTTCCCTAGTCCCAACCTGTATCTATAATGTCATTCCAAGTACCCATAGGTGGCCCTAAAAGTGGTTAAGATACAATCCAAGTAGGTAACCACCAAAATATATATAGTGGGTCATGGATGTGCAATATTAAAATCTAAACAGTGTGAAAGTAAAGAAGGAAAGCATCAGGTAAACATAATGTGCCCATGGATTACATGTGACAAAGCTAGTGATACATTATATCAATACATGGATCCCTAAAAATCACATGTTAGAATAATATAATAATGATATAGTAAAACAAAATTACCCATCATGTCCTTTCTATTAATCCAGATGTAACAAGTCAACCACAGACTTACAATAAAACTAGATGTGTCAGAACAAGCATGACCAAGCTGTATAATCATACACATAACATCTCCTATTGACATAATATAATCAATTATTCATACCATGAAGGGGTGTATACAATGTGTAAAAGAGTAGTAAATACTCATCGATTCGAAGTTGAATCGTGATAGATTCTAGGTTAGAATATAGGTGGGCTCCAAGGATCCTGTCTACTATCCATGTACATTGCGAGACCAAGGAAGCCTAGATCCAAGGGGTAGCCAGGACCGAGGAATCTAACTGAATCAAGGCCCAAGGATTTATCACAATCCAATGCATCCACTACCACATTCAATTCCCATGGAGTCACATCCATGTAATCACACATTATTTATTCCATTTATACATTCACTAGAAACCAATAACAACTGGTGACCATTCTAACTCATTAAACAATCATTCACATTCAAATGAAATAATTTAGTATACCCACTCATTTAACATATAAAACATGATCCATTTAATCAATTCTACATGGGAAGAAAGTAAACACATGGAAAAGGTCGGTAGAACATCTCATAATAATGAAATTAAATTCTATTTAATTATAAATAGGATTCCTATTACTAGGTAAGATCAAAACACACCCCATGGGTGGTTTAGCATATCGACAAAGAAAAATGGTTTGTAACGTCTTAGAATTTCAATGTAATTTTTTTAATGTTATATTGATTATTTTCAAACCATGCGCTTAGATGATACATGATTCTAGGGATCTGGTTTACCAGAATACATTTTTGAACATTTTACAGAACATGTACCTGGTTTTGGAAAATTCTAAATTGGTGCCCAAATTTAAATTTCTAGGGCATCGTTGTGTCCGGAATAATGAATTTTTCTTAGGAAGGGCCTAACCTCGATCAAAACAGGTTGAGGGTAAATGTTATCTTTTGGATTATTTAAAGAAAATAATAAAATAAAATAAAATAAAATAAGTTTATTTTATTATATTTTTTTTCTTTTTGAATGACTGATAGAAATGTGGAGACATTGTGATGCAACAACAAGTAAACTCATTTCCATTCATAAATGATGCAACGTGGCGATGCAGCAACTCATCAAAATAGTAATACTAAAATGTATTTATTCAATTAATACCATTATAGAGATATAGAATCAGGAATTATTTATGAGAATTACCTAGAGACTCTGGAGAAGGGTTTTTGTTCTTCTCTCTCATTGGTGAACCATGAACGACGATGAATTACGGACCACAGATCAGGGATCAACGAACGATAGCGGTGAAGCTCCAAGTTTTTCCAACGAATTATCCAACATTTAAGTAGGTGTTTTATTTTCAATGATATTACCTTTCCCCCATTCTTTCTTTCTAAATTATGAATACAGATGAAGCCACCAACAAGTTGATCCATGGGTCGATCATTCTTGCGAGTTAGGTTTAGTTTTGTGGGGATTAAAAAAAGGGGATTAGATCTACATGATTTTCTATTCGTTTAATTTTATCCCACTAACACGAATGAAATTGGACCAACATGAAAAAATGTCCGGGACAGTTCTTTGGGTTTTCTTGTGCTTATTCTATCCCCCATTTAACATTCTTCATCTGCGGACCCTCCTGGGTGAACCATGAAACTTCATAGAGGTTCTGAATGCGGCCAGACCCCTAGAGTGATGGAAAATTATTTAAATCTCATAGCTGATGAGTTCACGGCCCAAGGATCATGCTAATAATTTATATTCAGAAAAAGGGACACTATGGAATCAGTGGAGACCAATGGATGGAGTGTGGCTAGCGTCAGTGCATAGTCGTGCCAACAGTAGAGCATTGCAGTGCAAACACTCATTAGAAGACAGCTTCTGGCTTGATGGATGGTGGTAGTGACAACTAAAAAAGGTGGTGACGTGCCATGTCAGGAGTCTACGACACCAATGAGATGCGTCTCCCCGATTCATGTCACAAGGGATAACTGAGGCTCTACCGCGGGTGCAAACTGGCCATGCAAACTAGCCGTGGGGCTGCATATCGGGGAGATGTGGTCGCTTGACCACGTCTAATAGAAGTGAGGGGCGGGATAGCCTCGGTGCCCGAATGGACTAACCGACCCGAAATGGCGGGCCGGGCTGGGGAAAAAAGGATATCGGGAGGCCCTATGATCTGGACCGCACGATACCGCATGACGCTGTCTAATGACCCAATGGGCTTGGCCTTCCAGCTAGGCCCGTTCAAGTCATCCTAGACCCAACTATGTCCGGTCAGGCTGGGTTGGATTGATCGGGATTGACTGAACCCGGACCCAACTGACCTCTTTTCACTAAAATAATCATAACTCTTAAACATTTCACTTGTTTCATGAGATTTTTGTGGAATTGGGATCCTCATTTTGAGGTGGTACTTGTGAGAGACTAGATGATGGTTTTTTTGGAAGCATAATTTCGGCCTTTCACTGGAGGAGTAGGTTATCCCAGATCAATCATGATAAAATAATAAACATGTGGCTGGTTGTGATGCGAACACTATGTGACTTGGAGACTATGCAACTCAAAGACGATGTGAATCATGGTCTGCATGAATTGGAGACTAAGTGGATCATCAAGTCGAAGTTACTCATCTACTCTAGGTGACTCATCAATTCTAATTGACTTTTCTAGTCTCTGTGACTCATCGAGACTAGGTTTCTCCATAGTACTAGGTGTCCTATGATTATGTCTGATAATATTTGGTTTCATACATTAGATTTATACCTATGTGAATTGAAAATAAATTGTGATTACATTCCTTTTGGGTCTTTCCATTGTGGTTTTATGGTGTCATAATAATTATTTTTTTACTCATCCCTACATGGGCTTTGACCACACGTTTCATGTCTTGTACAGACGACAGAAATTCTGAAAGATACCTTAGTGGTCCTGGACCAGATAGTTCCATGTGAGATCAGAAAAATTTTCACACTCCTATGGCTTTAGCCAGCTGCCCTTCACATACCAGTCAGGTAGGGTTTTCTGCCTATGGGTTTCCAATGACATGTGTACTCACATTTTCAGAATTTCATTTATTGGACATGTATACTGGTCCCTTTACTTTAGTTTTGTAATGTTACTCTCAGTGGTTATCTTAGTGGAATTCATGGTTTTCATTGTGTTTTAATTTTTTCCTTTTTTTGATTTGAATCATGTGTGTGTGTATAGGAACATTGGAAATTCCTCCCATATTTTAGATATTCCTATATGGCGCTAGTCACCAGCCCCTATATTATTGGAGGAAGGATTGCGATAGTTCCAACATGGACCGCACTAGGATGGGTCATGATAGAGTAGTATTAGAGCAGGTTTGGTTCCACATTGTGAATGAGAGTCTATGAGAATGGTTTGGGGAAATTGTGTAAAGTGTTTTGAGTTCAGATTTAGGCTAAGGACTCCAGTATTGGTGCATTGGTTGACCTATCCATACAAAACAATTCTGGACAACAGTTTTTCGACTCAGTACATGAAAACACAGGTTTTGGGAAAATAAAGGGTACATTCATCATATAATATTTTGATTTTGTCCTCTTGTCTTTCTAGAGTCAACTCGTCATGTATTCTCTATTGACATTGGTCCAATTTTATTGGTTTCTAGATGTCTCCACACAGACAGCCAACCATTATTTTTTGTTGTGAATATAAGGATGGTACACCTAGAGATTAGGCGTTGATACCTTGACATGTACTAGGTATATCCCCACTAGGTGGTTCACCAGTGATACAAACATCCATCGATCAGCAGTTGCAACCTACGCTACCAGTAGAGGATACACTCAGACTCTTGGCATTACATGAGTTCTAGAGGTAGATACCTCCTAGTTTCAGGGATGTGATTGACCCCCATGTTGCTGAGGATTGGATGTAGGTGGTCACTCATATCTTCATCCTTGTGAGAACACATCCTGATTAGACAACAGTACTAGCGGCTATAATTCTGCAGGGCTCAATAGGATGTTGGTGGATCTTAGTGGTCTATATGTGTGAAGAGATGACCCTCTCTGGGTCTTACATTGAGTAACTCTTTCAAGATGAGTTCTTTCCAGCAACTTTGCACGTAGGGCACATACAAGACCTCCTACATCTGCAGTAGGGAAGCACAATAGTAGTGGAGTACTCAGTGAGGATTACTAGGATTTCATTATGTTCCATGGATAGGGGACGATTCCAGTTTTTCAAGGCTTAGGCTTTTCAATAGGGACTACATTGGGAGATCATGGAATCCATGCTATCTCTTGGTGTCCCTAATCAGGTTGTGGTGATGGAGTGATCAGTACTCATGGAGAGCTTCCCAACATTGTAGGCGCCAGAAGAGAGATCTACCATAAGAAATCCGGTAGCAGAGCCTTCATTAGATTGTAGCACGAAACTGATGTAGGGACCCAATTGAATCAATAATTCTAGGGGAAGACCCCCGGACACAAGGTCAGTGGTACAAGGCTCCCAGGGGAGACAGAGCCATCAGATGAAAAGGTTTTGCTACTCAGGAGGCGGTCATGGGCACAAGGCTCGTGATTTAATGAATCATTGTACAGAAGATCAAAGGAAGGTCGAGGGACCAATTAGGAAGAGGCATAGAGTTGACAATGGTGGTCCATAGGATTGAGGTAATAGTAAGGAAGCTGGCATAGCAGCAACCGGTGGGCATAGGATTGAGGTACTACCACCCCCACCACCAGGTGGTCCACAATGGGCTCTAGAATCCAGTGGATAGGGTCAGTCCCAACATCTAGAGATAGAGTCTTATGATCCTGATTCTCCATTGATGATTAGAGGTATGATCTGTCTATTTTCCACCCTAGGTTAATTTTATATAGACATAGGTGATATTAACTCTTTCCATTCCAAAGGCCTTGTTCGGAGATTGGATCTATCCTTAAATTTACACACTTTTATGGGAGGGGATTCAACGATCAGGCAATGGTTCTGGTAGTGTTAGATTACTCTTAGAGGTTAGATCTTCAGTTATGATCTCCTAGAAGGGGTGTCGAGGCCTTACAACGTCATTCTAGGTATTGAATGGTTATCCACAGTCCATTCTTATATTGATGGTTTTAGGGGCATTGTGTTGTGTGTCTTCATAGATAGTATCTAGTTTTCCTTTACTAGTGATAAGGGAATGATTATAGTCCATGATAGACTATATTAGAGGAGGGTGGTGTCGATCACTCACTAGTTGGATACCAATACCATCTATGCAGGGGATGAGAGCAGTTCTCAGTTTCCTATAGGGTTGGATGAGTACGAGGACATATTCCCTACGTAAGTTACAGGAATAACACCATGCATGGAGGTTTACTTTTGTGTTTATTTGTACCCTTGGATGGAACCTATATTCACACAAGAATATGATATAGCTCCCACGAAGCCTCATGAGTTAAGGGTACAACTGGAGAACCTGGAGAGGAAGGGATTCATAAGGCCCAATGTTTCACCTTGGGAAGCCCTAGTTTGTCTGCCAAGAAGGTAGACAAGAGTATGAGACTTTGTGTGGACTACCAACACCTAGACCAGGTGAACATAAAGAAAACATATCCACATCCAAGAATCTATGACCTCTTTGATTTGATAAGAAGGGATAGGCGGTTCTAGAAGAGAGACCATAGGTCGAGCTATCATCAGCTTCATGTAAAAAATGAGGATGTGATGATGGTAACCTTCAGATATTGGTATGGCCACTATGAGTTCTTGGTGATTTCATTCAGTGTGACCAATGATGTGGTTGTTTTCACAGGACTCATGAAAAGGATCTTCCAGCCTTACCTTGATTGTTTTCTTGATGTATTCATTGATGACATCCTAGTGTAGTCAGTGTCAGAGGAGTATCATGTGATACAATTTTGGATGGTCCTGAATACACACCGAGGACACAAACATTATGGGACACTCTCAAAGTGTTGGTTCAAGAATCAAGAGGACCAGTTTATGGTACATGCCATTTTGGAGACTAGAGTTTTAAAGGACCCAACAAAGCTAGAGGTGGTGCAGGCATGGGAGACACCCTAGAATGTGACTGAGGTGAGGAGTTTCTAGGTATTGGATGGGTACTATAGGAGGGTTGTTCGAGATTTTTTCCATCGTAGAAGCACCCTTATAATCTATTAAATTGAATGGACATCCCTTCATATGGATGGAGAA
This sequence comes from Viscum album, assembly GCA_963277665.1. Classification (NCBI taxonomy): domain Eukaryota; kingdom Viridiplantae; phylum Streptophyta; class Magnoliopsida; order Santalales; family Viscaceae; genus Viscum; species Viscum album. The sequence continues at coordinate 1,035,964,750 of OY728123.1, read as the reverse complement.
GTGCCTTTAGTGTTTCTAAGAGATGAGGCGAAGGTTGGAGAATGCCCTCATCTTGAGACTACAATAGGAGGGTGTTCGGTTTGTTGTGTTTTGCAATGCATCATGGACCATACTATGTTCTGTCATAATAAAATGAAATGTAGGGATTTCCTACAGTTGACGACAATTGAGGAAGCATGATCAGAACTATTAATCCCTTGACCATTAGCAACTAGCAGTGGTGGTCACACTGAATATGTGGCACACAACTTTATTTGTGAGCAGCTTAACATTTACTCTGACCACAAAAGTCTCAGGTATATCTTCTCCTAGAAAGACATGAACTTGAGGTTGTGGCAGTGGTTAATGTTCCAACATGATTCTAACATAGAGATACTATATACACTTGGAATCGTGAAGGTGGTGGAAGAAGCATTCAATAAGTGATATGGGTTACATTGGCTATGCGAGGAATCATTAATGTTAGTCGTGGTGAAGATATCCTTTGTGGATTATGATGGATAAGCTTACCTTCAGTCGATGGTTTTTACTCCCCCACTCTTATAGTGAGTTAGGGCATCACATCATGGGGATGTTGAATGTGAGACCAGACATGCTCACTTATCTATAGGGTATGCCCCTGATAGATATTTGATAGGTGGGGAGAATGTCTTCCTTTTCAGAGGGCTCACCCTTGTACCGGTGGAATTGTGAGAGGTGGTTTAGCGGTAGACCCACATATACCCTTTGGTGGTGAATCCGAGAGTGGAAAAGATATTCCAGGGTCTCTGACATCAGTTATGATAGTCAGGGATGAAAAAAGGCATTGGTTTTGTCCATCTCCCGGTGCCTCACTTGTCAGCAAGTGAATGTAGATATTCTAGTTCCAGCAGGATTGGCTCAACCACATGAGGTGCCGATGTGGATGTGGGATGGTATATCTATGGACATCATGAAGGGTTTACCTTGCATGTACAGGGGGAATAATTCCATTTGGGTGATCTTTTTGTGACACACCAATAATATAAACATACTAAACATCCAGGAGTAGGGTTTGGTAGAGGGATTGGGATGATTCTATATTTAAGATATAGTTTGGCTTCATAGGGTTCCTTCGACTACCATTTCAGACTGTTATTCTCGATTCACATACGGGCTATGGAGGGGATTGTAGATGTCTTTCGAGATTTAGTTGTTCTTTATTAGGGTGTTTCATTCCCAAACTAATCGATAGAAGGAGATGAATATCATGGTTTTATGTAACAAGATTCATGCTTGCATCCCGTAGATTGTTCGCAGTTGGGAGGATCACATACCACTAGTGGAGTTTGCGTACAACAATAGCTACCACTCCCCCATTGTTATGGAAGCGTTCGAGGCATTTTATGGGGGACCATGAAGGTAACCTCTATGATAGATAGAACAAGGGGATTCTGCATTCATGGGTCTAGAATTTGGATGAGGTAATATCGAGAAGGGGCAGGTCATCCAGGAGAATATGAGGACTGCACAGATCCAGAAGAAATCATATGCAGATAAGATACCGAGGCCTTTGGAGTTCAATTATTGAGACCATCTATTTCTTTGAGTCTCCCCTCGGTAGGGATTAATGTGATTTGGTCGGGGCACCAAGTGGTCTCTATAGCTTTTGGAACCTTTTCAAATTCTTAGTAGAGTTGATGAGGTGGCATACTACTTATCTCTACCCTTGCATATGCAATGGGTTAATGATGTATTTCTTGGGTCATAACTGAGGAGGTACATGCAAGATCCATTGCACATTATCTACTGGGGTGAGATGGAAATTCATGATGGGGAGATGTTTGCAGAGTTCCTGGTGGATATTAAGAATTGATAAGAGTGGGTCCTTTATATATGTTTGATTCCTCGGGTGCACATTTACTGTCATCATGATAATCTCTAATAGAGCACATGGTAGTGGAAGTATTAGATTCATTATCAATGCTTCCATTTGATTGTTTATCCCTAGTTTTGTATTTCAGGGAAATAAATCCCTAAGGTAAGTATAATATAATGTCTTGAAATTTATATGTAATTTTTTATGTAATATGTATTATTTCAAAACCAGGCACTGTGAAGGAACCTGATTCCGATACCTGGGGTGCCCAAAATAAATTTTTAAGCTTTTTTAGTGAGTGTACCCAGTTTTGGTTATAACACCCTGACCCTAGTTACCCAGAGTCAGTGCATTATTACAAAATATTTTCATGATTACAGGAGATCATATCTCGAATGACCTATTAGTTTAGTTTCCTTGGATGTACTAGATACATACACAAGTTTTACATTACATCCTAAAATAATGAAAAACAACATCATTGTGTCCCCATTGAACACACTATTATCCCTTAGCCTATTACTGTAGGTTATTTGTAAAATACTTCTTCACATACTGGGAAAAATAAAATATAAGAAAGGTATGAGATCAGTTGCTCAATAAGGAAAAAAATATAGTGAAAATATTAATAAATATGAATAATTATTTAAAGAAAATGTATAAGACTACAACATTATCCTTTTAGACATAAAATTCAGCCAAATATTGCTAATATAAATCAAATAATTCCATTTACTTATTCACATGTATATTATACTAGTCGAATAATCACATGAATTATCAATAGCCAGTTTCATAATGACGCAATGCATATTGCTGGACACCATAACCACATAATTAGGGCCTCATCCCAAGATTAAATTTTTGAAATCCTTGTGCCAAGACAGTAGTTTGTCTCATGAGACCTGTCAATGAATTGAGGAGCTATAGCGGGCTCCATCCATAACATTATAAGTCCAATTCATTCCCCATATGAAAAGGTTGAAACATAGCATAAACATTGGTATTAAATCTAGCATACAAAATGTTAATACTATAAACATAAACCATGAATGGTATAACAATAAAACATCCATTGTCAAACATATCAAAAAACCTTCCATTCAATATTGATGATTTGTATCATAATAAATCAACTTCAAACAAGTGTAAAATCCATCAATGGTTGTTGACATAGATGAAAAAAACTGTTTGAGAGAAATATCTCATTCTATTATGAAATCATTTAAAAGGCACATAATTAAAAATAAAACAATTATTTTGAAAATATTCTTATAATATTTTAAGTTTAGCTTCGAAGATGATATAACGGTGTAAAATAGATGCACCCACCATATAATTTAAAAAAAATTCTTACCTTAATTTGTCAAAAAGGTCATAAATTACCTTTTTTAGAAAACAACAAAAATATTCCTTTTTAAAAATTTTATAAAAAAGTCAAAAAAGGATATAATTGACTTTAACTCTTAGTTTAGTAAATTTTAAACATATTTTGATATACATTTTTATGAAATATGGATGTGCATGATAAAGAGGTCCGAGTAGATACTCAAGTGTAAACAACCTCGGATAATGAAGAGATTGTAGTATTAACCCTTACCTTGTACTTTTCCTTGGTCGAGGGTACGTTAACCTCCTGTATAATAGTTAAATAATTTTTATTAAATTATTCAAGAACCACATACATAGATATGATATCATATATGATATTTTAATATTTCATTGTTAATGAAATTTTAGTAGTATCATCATTTCGGGTGTGAACTAATTCATTTTACATTATATATTTTATTACGTAAGTCATGTTTGTTACAGATAGGATGTATTTGTTTCATATACAAAATGATATTAAGTTCTTAAAAATTATTTTTTAATAGAAAAAGAAAATTATTTTTGAATGGTTACGAGGGGAAATGAATCTCCTCGCATTCATTGAGACGATAATCAGTACGTATGCATGAGCGAAAATACCATTCTATTGATGGTGTAATCCTATGTGATTTGATGGTATATAGTATATAAATAATCATTATAATTTTTTATTTTTTATTTACATCAATTATACTCATTTTTATACCCATCCAAACAGTGATGTGTTGAATGACAAACTTCACCACAACGTGGAGACAGTAAGCCGTATGTACGCATGTATAGTGACTTTGTCATTTATAGGATATAAAAAATAAAGAAATATGGTGGTATAATATTTATAATAACATAATAATATATATAAGGTATTGGATTTATTATTTTTGTATGGAAACAACCTTGAAAGAGGAAGTAGGTGAAGAAAATATCTTGAAAGAGGTGATGGAATAATTACCTCTTCTTCAAGTATTCTCTTTTATATTTGATCAAAAGAGCTCTATAGGTTTGCTTTCTCATCAATGTATGTCCTCTAGGTTGAATTAAGTTAAGTTGGGAGGAGATTTGAGAAGGTTTTAGCTGAGAAAATTGTCTTTATAGGTGTGATTTTTAGATAAGGGGAAGTACCTTTTTATAAGAGAGGTGAGAATCACTTTAGGAAATGCTTGATATAGTATTATATTATAAAATATTATTCAGTTTCTAATTGCTCCAAATAGATTTATTTTAATGCTATGTTGGGTATGGGTATCAAACATATCAACAAATAGGTTTTAGACAAGTTTAAGTCACCATATTAACCTTGTATTTAAGATTTTAGTCTTATTAAAAAGTTTAACTTTTACCATGTATTCTTCTATTATTATAATAAATGGTTATTAAACATAATAGGAAAAGCCATTAGAACCCCATGTTGTTCATTATTGATATAATTATCCTTATATAATTCCTATGGCCATGCATTGGATTTTTAGGAATATTATATCAATTAATAATAAAGTGTTAGTTTAAAAAACGCATTTATGTCAATTTGGCACAATTTGATATTTTGTATTTGTGAAAGTTATAAAAAAAATTCACTTCGAAAAATATTTATTAAATTTATGCTAGTATTTCATATTAACCTATAAATTTTTTGGAATTCATAAAAAGTCTCAATTTACATTTATTTTCATATTTATAATATCAAATTTTGTTAATCATTCATTAATAGGGTTATTACTGCATCATAATTGTTTCATAAATAAATTTAATTATATAATGTATAAAAATTATAAATAAAATACAAATATGTAGGAAATCATTTTATCTTTCAATGTAACATTTATAGTCAAATTTATGTTATGTGTAATACTATTTTAAAAATGGTTCAGTTATTAAACATTCAAGTTAACACTTTTAACTCTTCTTTAAATAAAATATAATAAATGCCCTAATGTAATCCAAGGGGGTAAAATAAGATAATATATTATTCCTAAGGTTGATTTTGGTCGATATAAACTTATCCAATAGAATTAGGACATGTTTTAGGGTAATATAATATCATTTTTACCTTTATTTACCCTTTTTAATCTTAACCTTGGTAAATAACAGTCAAAAGTAACTATTCACCAAAAATTATTTTCATATTATTGAACCAAATATTACATAATAATACAAATCGTTTCCCTCATATTTTTTAAATTCAATTCACAGAAGTAGTAAAAATATGTTTTATGCAAATTTGCTAACATTCCTAGAAGGAGGATAAAAGACGGTAAAAAGTTCAATAAAAATTTATACATCTAATTATATTATAAAAATGACTCCAATGTATTATATTTTACTAATATATATATTTTGTATCTGTTTTGACCTAAAATAAATTTAAATAAAAATTCAGTTATAAAAAATAATGTAGTGTTTTTATTATTCATAAAAAATTGAATGTTTTCAGAAATATAACGAAATTTCACCCTAAGGTTATTTTGGTATTCAGAATCCAAAAATGAAGTTTGTTTGGAAATTTTTTTTTATAAAATTTCAAAACCACGGTATTACTATTAATAATAGCTAGTTTTATTGGTCGTGGTGTGCTAGAACTCGAAGTTTCATACAGCACAAGCTATTGTATTAATCAAAGGAAAACATACTATGGAAGCATGGGGTGTCATATTCTACCCGCCATCAAATAATTGCATCCTTGAAATTTCTAGAATACGTCTGTGCAAAAATATTTGGGTGGTTCTTCATTATATGTTCCTCAGGTTCCCACATTGCATCCTCCATATTATGGTTTATCTATTGAACATTTACCAGACGAGTTTTCTGGTTTCTCAGCACCTGTTCTTTGATATCTAGAATCTTGTGAGGCTCTTCACAACTAGACAGATCTTGTTCATGTTCTATTTCTTCATAGGTGATTACATGAGTTGGGTAAGGCATGTATTTTCTAAACTGTGATATGTGTAACACATCATGAACTATGGAGAAACCTTGAGGAATTTCCAAATGGTAAGCTACAACTCCAATTCGTTCTAGAATTTTGAAAGGTTTGATGTACTAAGGACTTAATTTACACTTCTTTCTGAATTATACAACACCCTCCCATGGATATACCTTCACGAAAACATGATCTCTTACTTGAAATACCAAATCATTCCTTCTGTTATCAACAGATCTCTATTGACTACATTGAGCTCCATTGATGTAGGTTTGGATGACCTTCACATTTTTCATTGTTTCCTCAACATTTTTTGGGCCAAAGAGTTTTTTTCACCTACATAATCTCAACAATTTGGTGTGAAAAATATCTTTTTATATAACGCTTCATATGGTGCCATTTGAATACCTAAACAGAACCTATTGTAATAGGAAAAGTCTACAATAGGTAAATAGTGATCCCACATACTTTGAAAGTAATGTGAGAAAGATATCAACATGACTTCTACGGTTTGAATAGACCATTCTAATTGTCCATCAGTTTGAGGGGGGTAGGCAGTGCTCAAATTAAGTTTAGTATCCATGTACTTCTAAATAATTTTCCATAATCATGAAGTAAAATGGAGATCACGATCATAAAAAATTGATAGAGGTACTACCTGAAGTCTTAAAACATCATTAATATATATTCATGCTAAAAATTCAAGTGATGAATCTTCTCTTATTTCATGAAAATGTGATGACTAGGTAAGACGATCAACAATGACCCATATTGCATCATTCCTTATAGGATTCTTTGGTATCCCCATGAAAAAGTCCATCATAATGACATCCCAGTTCTACTCAGGTATGGGAAGAGGTTTCAGGTGTCCTCTAGGATGTTGTCTTCCCGCCTTAACTTGTTGAAAACCCATATCTCTAGACACATAATTAGCATGCTCCCTCTTCATTTTGTCCCACAAAAAATGTTCCTTCAAATATCTATACATCATAGGTCTACCAGGGTTTGTAGAGAAATTGGAACTATGATCATCATCAAAAAAATCCATTTTTAGATCAGGTAAATCAGGAACACAAAGTCTCTTCACAAATTTCAAAATTTCATCTTCATATACTAATTAAATCAATATCTTATCATTCACAGCTTTAATTTTCTTTTGAAACTCCTCATCATCAGTCTGAGAACTTTTTCTCCTTTCTTGAAAAGATGTTTTGGAAATCATTTGAAAATGTATTCATGTTTCACATTCAATGATTATTCCTATATCCATCTTTGTAAGATCCATGAACATAGGTTCCATTTCAACTCCCATCTTGTTCAAAAATCCGTGATCATTTCTATTCAAAGAATCTTCCACCTTATTTGCCTTCCTAGGGTGGTAGTGTATAGTGAAATTGTAATCTTTTAGTAGTTCAATCCATCCTCTTTGCCTCATATTGAGTTCTTTATATGAGAAAATATACTTCAAACTCTTGGGATCGGTATATACCTCACATTTTTTCCATAGAGATAGTGTCTCTATATCTTCAATGAAAATATTATATCCGCTAACTTCAGATCATTAGTGAGATAGTTTTGATCATTAATTTTTAGTTGTCATGATGCATAGGCAATAATTGTATCATTCTTCATAAGGAAACAACCAATTCTATTCTCTGAAACATTACTAAAAATAAGAAACCCACCATTCCCTGATGGTATAGTAAATGTAAGAGCATTGACTAATCTTCTATTCAGTTCTTTAAAGAATTATTCACTCTTTTGTTCAAAAAAATTTAACCCATTTTTGAGTGATCATGGTTAATGGGTTAGCCAATCAGGAAAAATTATGGATGAAGCATAGGTAATAACCTGCAAAACCAATAAAACAACGTACCTCTGGTATAGTCGTCGGTGCTGGCCATTCTTTGATTGCCTTGGTCTTTGAAGGATCAACAAAGATTCCATCCTTAGAGAAAATATGGCCAATAAAAGAAATCTCCTGACGCCCAGATTTACACTTGCGGAACTATTCATAAATTTCATTTCTTCTATGAGTATTTAGAATAATGCACAGGTGATTTTCATGATATTCATAGATTTTAGAGTATACCAAGATATCATTAATAAATAACACTAAAATGTCATCCAGATATTCCTTGAAAACTCTATTATTTAGATCCATGAAAATAGAGAATGCATTTGTCAGTCCAAAAGGAATTACATTAAACTAATAATTCCCAAACCTGGTATAAATTGTTGTCATTGGAATATTTTCCTTCTTCACACACAACTGATGATATCGGGATCAACGTTCAATCTTTGATAATTATTGAGCTCCATGATGTTGATCGAATAAATCATCAATGTGAAGTAAGGGATACTTGTTAGATATTTTTATAGCATTAACCTCCCTATTTTCAATGAACATCCTCATAGATTCATCTTTCTTCTTAATGAAAAGAATAGGGGCTCCCCATGGAGAAACACTAGGGTGAATAAATACTTAATTAATCAATTCCTCTAGTTGTTTCTTTAGTTACACTAATTCCATAGTGGTCATTATATAAGAGTTCTCTGATATGGGTCTTGAACCAAGAATTAAATCAATGGAAAACATAATTTCTCATTCTAGAGGATCTCTAGGTAAATCCTCTTGAAACACATCAAACTATTCATGCACAATAGGTACGTCCTCTATTTGAACATTCCATTCCACACACATAGTTATTTCACTCTCTTCCCCCCACCCAATAATTGAATTTCGTAGACCTAGTGGGGGTGGATCAAGATAATAATCTGATGGTTATGTTTCTTTTCTAAAGATAAGGTACTCCTTATCATCATAGAAAATTGTAACCCCCTTCTTCCTAAAATAATTGTTCACTTCATGTTGTGATAGCCAATCTACAGTGAGGATTATTTCAAATTCAATCATGGGTCTTACAGTGAGATCAGTAGATAAATAACATTTATATGCCCTAATGTTAACTGATTCACAAAAAATTGTTTCAATGATACATTCCATAAGAGTTTTTACTAACAACTCCATTTTTGAATCAAATAGGAATATCTATTTTTCATAGAAAACATGGATGATATGAAACAATGTGATGATCCAGAATAAAATAAAGCATTGGCTAAACTTGAGGAAACCATTAAATTATCTTCCCCCACATATTTTTGAGCTTCAGTATCTGTAGTAGTGATCTCATAAGCTTGGTCTTTCTCCCTTGGAATTATCTGAGGTATGTTTCAATGGAACATAAGAAATTAATTTGGATAATTACCCTTTTCTATAAAATTGTAGAATTCAACATTGAAAGCCTCTTTCTTTCCCTTGCAATCACGAACATGGTTTCCTTTTCACCACACATGTAATAGACTGTCATTCCATTTAGGTATGTACCAGTGTGTTTCATCCCAAATTTACCACATGATGGATAATAAACTTTTCCCTTAATCCCCTTACTTGCATTTATAGTGTGTTTAGCATATCTCTTCTTCTCATTCTTTTCATTAATGTTGTATGACATAGAGAATTCATTTTCTGTCTTGATAGCACATGATACAATTTCTTTGTATGATAAGAAGGATTGTGAGTCTAATGATCGATGGAAAAATGGTTTTAACCCAACAAAGAATCGATCAATTTTAATCCTTGGGTTACATATATAATCTAATTCATTCCTTTCTATCCCTATATAGTTAGCCTCATACATTGCAACAATCACATCCTCCTTTTGCCTGAGACTCTGAAATTGCCTTTCCATATCCGGTCAATAGTTATGTGGAAATTATTTTTCTAAAACAATCTCCTTAAACTACTATCATTCTATACTTGACACCTTTTCATCCTCCTTTCTATTTTGAATTAAGGACCCTCATTCATCTGCATCTCCTGTGAGGTGATAAACTGCCATGAAAAATATTTCCCTTTCTCTACTCCTCAAAGCCTGAATTATTTTCTCTAAGGAACATATCAATTTCTCATATACAAATAGATTTGTAGTCCCATTGAATTTTGGTGGTTTTTTTCCTCATGAAGCAGTCTAACATTGAGCCTCCATTTTGAGGATCAGGATGCTCCATACGGGTAAGGTTATTATTAATAACATGAGTGAGTTTTCCTAGTATGGTGATAAGATGATCAGCACCAGTTTCATCACTAGATCCTCTATAATAATTTTGAGTAGTAGCGAAATACCTACATGGATTACATGCATTTATACAGTTCCATTCCTTCCACTAGGATCCATTTCCACACAATGGAATACCCTAGATTAGTTTATGAATCACAATACATAATTCAAAACTTGTAAAACACTTAACATAAACTGAATAGTTTATGGATATAATCCATAATTATAAAACATTTTTTTGAGGAAGTATATACTCATAAATCATTAATAATGGTTTTAATAGAAAATTTGAGTTATCCTAATCATATCACCCGTGAGTTTCGTAACCAAGAGTGAAGCAAGGCCCACTATCGTGTACAAGGATACCCCAAGTCAAGCCCGAAACTCCATGTTGGAGTTTTCAATCCTATTTAAATATATGGAAGAGCATCATCTACCTTCTCGTATCCTAAAAATGGATTTATTTTTGGAAAATACACTAAATATCTACATTACCAAAATTCTAGGATATTCTTCTATACTAATTCTCGAAGTCTATCTTATGGTAATGTTCTATAATCAGAGTTTTTCTAAATCATGGTTCCAAAGTTTGTAATAAATTTCATCCAATAGCAATTGAAACACCTCGACCCTAGTTACCCAGAGTCAGTGCATTATTACATAACATTGGCATCATCACAAGAGATCAAGTGTCAAAAGAAAGATTAGTATAGTAGCCTATGAATTACTAGATACATAAATAAGTTTTAAATTACATCATCAAATAATGAAAAAAACATCATTGTGTCCCCTTTGAACACACTCTTATCCATTAAACTTTTCTTTTAGGATAATCGTAAAATAATTCTTCACAACGTGGGAAAAATAAAACATAAGAAATGGGTGAGCTCAAATGCTCAGTAAGGATAACAATATAGAGAAAACATTCATAAATAAGGATAATTATTTTTAGCCATGTATAAGACTAAAATATTAGAATTTTAAACATAAACTTCAGTATAATATGGAAAATATAAATCAAATAATGATATTTACTTATTCAAATGGATATTCTAGTGTCTAATAATAACATACAATACCAATGGGCAATTTCATAATGTTGGAATGAAAAATGTCAAACATAATAACCACATAGTCAAGGCCTCATCCCAAGACAACAAATATGATTTTTTCAAGGCCTTCTTCCCAGAAACTAGTTTGTCTCATGAGACCTACCGATGCCTTGAGGAGCTATAGCGGACTCCACCGGTCACTTTATTTGTCCAATGCATTCCCCATATGAAAATGATGAAATATAACAAAAAAATCTGTATTAAAACTAGCATACGAAATGTTAATACTTTAAAAATAAAACATAAATGGTATAAAAATAACACATCCACATTCAAACATATAAAAAACATTCAATACAAAATGAAACATTTTTATCATAATAAATCAATCTCAAAAAAGTGTAAAATCCATCAAAGGACATTAACATAAATGAAATCAAAACTATTTGAGGGAAATATCTCTTTATATTTTGAAATCATTTAAAAGTAACTTCATTATTAAAGAACACATTTATTTTGAAAATATTTTTGTAAGCTTATAAGGGAAGATTTGAAAATGTTATAACGGTGGAAAATAGCCGCACCATCCGTATAAGTTAAAAAACATTCTTACCTTAATTTGTCAAAAATGTCATAATGTTCCTTATTTTTAAAATGAGGGAAAGATTCCTCTATAAGCATTTTATAAAAATTCAAAAAATGGTATAAATTACTTTAACCCATAGTATAGTAAATTGTAAACATGTTTTGAAATAAATTTTTAAGAAACGCATATGTGGATGATAAAGAGGTCCCAGTAGATACTCACATAAAAACAACCTTAGATAATGAAGAGATTGTAGAATTAACACATACCTTGTACTTTTCCAAGGTCGAGGGTATATTAAACTACAATATAATAGTTTAATAATTGTTATTAGTTTATAAAAGAACCACATACAGAAATATTATATCATATATGATCTTCTAATATTTCTTTGTTAATGATATTTCAGTAGTATCATTGTTTTCGGTGTTAACTGATATGTTTTCCTTTATATGTTTTGTTACATAAGTCATGTTAATTATGGATAAGATATATTTGATTCATATTAACAATTATATTATGTTTTTAAACATTATTTCTAACTATAAAATTAAAATTATTCTTGAATGGATACGATGGAAAATGAATCTCATCGGGTTCGTGGAGACGATAATCATTTCGTACGCACGAGCGACAATACCATTCTATTGATGGTGGAATCATATGTTATTGGATAGTATATAATATATAAACATTAATTATCATGTTTTATTTATTATTTACATCAATTATTCTCATTATTACACCCATCCAAACAATGAAGTGTTGAATGACAAACTACACCACGATGTGGAGATGGTAAGCCGTACGTACGCACGTATAGTGACTTTGTCATTTATAGGGTGGATAGAATAAAGCATATGGTTGTACCATATTTATAATAACATCACAGTATGTATAAGGTACTATATTTATTATTTTGGTAAGGAAAAAACAAAGAAAGATGGAGTGGAATAAGAAAATAACATTAAGAGGTGATGGAAAAATTACCCCATCTTCGAGTGTTTCATTTTGATTTGATCAAAATGGATCATTAGGTTGGATTTATGATCAAATTAAGTCCTCCAAGATTAATTTATTGTAGTTAGAAGAATATTTGTGTTGGGTGTTGCTGAGACAAATGGCTTTGGAGGTGTTATTTGGAGAGTAGGGGAAGTACCCTTTCATAAGAGAGGTGAGGGTCACATTAGGAAAAGCTTGAAATATTATTTTATTATAAAATCTCTATCGGTTTCTAATGGATAAAAATGGATTTATTTAGAGGATAATTTTTTGATGGCTCAAAAATCTCTCATCTAATTGGTTTTAGATAGGTTTATTCCACCATATTAACTTTATCTTTTAGATGTAACTCTTAGTTAAATAGTTTAACATTTACCATGTATTTTAGTATTATTATAATAAATGGGTAATAAGCATACCATAAAAGCCAATTGAACACCAATTGGTTCATTATTGATATATATAACCTTATCTATGTTCTTTGGCTGAGCCTTGTATGTTTTAAGAATTTTATTTCAATTAATAATATTTTGTTTGTTTTAAAAACTCATTTATGTCAATTTTGACACTATATGGTATTTTATTTTTCTGAAATTCATAAAAAGTTTATCACTTAGAAAAAAAATATTTAATCAACCCTAATATGTCATATTAACCTATAAAATTAGTGCAATTCATCAATAGTCTCAATTTACATTTATTTGTATATTTATAATATCAATTATTTTAATCATTCATTAATAAGATTTTTACTCCATCATCATTATCTCAAAAATAAATTTAATTATTTAATGTCTACAAATTATAAATAAAATTCCATTATGTAGGGAATTTTTTTTAATTAATATTTATATTTGAATTTATCTTATCTGTAACCTTATATTAAAAAGGGATTAGTTATTTGACTTTGAATTTATCACTTTTATCTCTTTTTTATGTAAAATATAAAAAATTTCCTTATATAATCAAAGTGGGTGAAATTAGATCCTATTTTATTCTTAAGGTGGATTTTGTTCTGAATATACTTATCAAATAGAATTATTGTATGTGTTCGGGTAATTATAATATCATATTTACCTTTAATTACCTCATTTACTTTTAATCGTGTTAAATAAAAGTAAAAAGTTACTATTAATCCAAAATTATTTTCATCTTATTGAACCAAATATTACTTATTAATATCAACTATGCCTCTCGGATTTTTCAAATTCAATTAACAGAAGTAGTAAAAATAAGTTTTATGAAAATTTTCTAACGTTCCTAGATGGTGGGTAAAAGATTGTAAAAAGATCAGTAAAATCATATACATATAATTTTATTACAAAAATGATTCCACCGAATTACTTTCAAAAAATATAGGTATTATGTTTTTATTTTGATTTAAAGTAAATTTTAAAAAATACATAAATATTTAAATAAAAATTCTGTTTTAAACAGTAAAGCAGTGTTTTTAACAATTCATAAAAAAATTGAATGTTTTAAGAAAAATACAAAAAATTCACCTTAAGCTGATTTTGATAGTCCAAATCAAAAAATGAAGTCCATTTTGAAAATTAAAATTTATAAATTTTTAAAAAGTGGGTATTAATATTCATAATAGCTAGTTTGATAGGTCATGGTGTGCAAGAACACGAAGTTTCATACATCACAAGCTATTGTATTATTTAAATGGTAACATTCCATGGAAGCATGGGGTGTGACCTTGGTAACTACTAAACAGGTTCCATAATTAATAATCCAATGTCACCATTTCGTCCGGAATGAAAACTTTCCTTAGGAGGGGCCAAACCTCAACCGGTAAAGGTCAAGCGTAAATGCTTATTTTTTGATGTTTCAATGAAAAGAATAACATAAAATAATATAAAAGAAGTTTGTTTTTTAATGTCACACATGGACACGACAACTCTGTGAACAAACGACAAGTCCACCTGTTTCCTTTCATAAGTGACGCATCTTGGCGATGCTGTAACTTAGAAAAACAGTGATGCTAAAACATGTTTATTCAATTAATACCTCAATAAGGATACGGGATCAAGCATGATCCTTTATAATTCTTTGGGGACTATGGTGAAATGTGTTGGTAGTTCTCTCTCATTGGTGAATTACAAACGATTAACGCCAATGTATTGCACACCAAGGATCGAGGATCAATGAACAATGGTGGTACAACTCTGTTTTTCTCCAATGAATTATCCAACATTTAGGTAGGGGTTTTATTTTCTTTGTGATTACCATTCCCCATTCTTCCGTTATAAATGATGAAAGAAGATCAACAAACTAACATGTTGATCTTTGGGTCGACCGTTCATCCAGGTTGGGAATTTTTTTTGTGTGGATTAAAAAATTGGGATTGGATTTATATGTCTCTAGTTTCATTCAATATGATCCTTCTAGAAATAATGAATTTGGGGGAACATGAACAAATGACCGAATTCATTCTTTGGGTGTTATTTTTCTTCTTCTCTCCCCCATTCTATGTTATTCGTCGACAGACCGTTGCGGTCTCTACGTGAAATATATTGGAGTTTCCAAAGGTGGCTAGACCCCTGGGGTGATGGAAAGAATAATTGTATCCCATAAAAGATGATTTCCCTCCCCAAGTATCATGGTCCACCTTTTGATTTGGAAAATTGGCCACCGAAGCAATGGTAGCATCCTGCAGAATGGGGGCCACCAGTGGTGGCATGTGGTGGCATGACCACCTAGTAGTGGATGGTCGTTGATAGGACGTGACTACCCGAGATGCATCATACATGAGACTTGTGGCTCTATAAGAGGTGCATGATGACCACGCGAACGAAATGTGTGGCTATAGACCATGGTGATGCGGTCTCTCGATCGTGTCCAGCAAGGGGGAGGGGCAAGACAACCACATCGATCGTCTAGATGAACCAGACCACACAGTTCGGTCTTGCTTGGGAAAACCATGCCACAGTCCAGCGGACCAATGGGACTATCCTTATTGCCATGATGGTTTGGGTCGGAAGACCCGGGTGGGTTCAATGGACCCAATGTCGGGTTTGGGCAGGTTGGTCTGACCGAGTTGGACTGAACCTGGACCAAAGCAGCCCCTTTTCAGTAAAACTCTCATAACTCTCAAACCGTAGGTCTATTTTTGGAACTAATGTTAGAGTTGAGACCCTCACGATGTGGTGATCCTATTGAGATTCTCTATGTGGGTTTTGTGGAATTTGACCCATGAAATTTGGCATGAGGAGTTGGTTCTCTGAGATTAAGCGCGCTAAGAGAGGAATCATGTGGTTGGCTATGATGGGGAGACTATGTGACTTGGAGACTATGTGACTCAAATATTGTGTGAATACAAGGCTGCATGAACTAGAGGTTAGGTGACTCATTGGGTTTAAGTGACTCATCTTATCTAAGTGACTCATCATGTCTAAGTGACTCATCGTGTCTAATGACTCATCAGTTCTAAGTGACTCATCAGGCCTAAGTGACTCCTTGGGTTTAATTGACCCATCGGGTCTAAGTGACTAAACAAGACTAGGTGTATCATTAGTACGAGGTGTTCTATGATTAATTATGATACCCTTGTTTTCATACTTTAGATTTATATCTATGTGAGTTGGCAATGCATTATTTTTACATTATTTTGTGGTCCTTCCTTTGTGCATTTGGGTTGTCTTTCTGAGTAATGTTGTACTCACCCATGCACGAGGTTTTCCAACATGTGTCTTGTATTCTATAGATGATCAACGTTTTAAAAGCGACCTTTGTGGTCTAGGACCAGGTTGTTCTCAGTGATATCAGATAGACTTTACATACTCTGATGGCTTCTAGCAGCATCCCTTCAGCTACCCATCAGGTCGGGTTTTTAGTTGATGGGTTCCCAATGACTTGTACTCTCACATGGTTATATATTTTCTTTTTTTGGTCTTGTATACTTCCCCATTTGGTTCAATTTTTTAATGTTACTCTTAGTGGTTGTCATAGTGGAATTATTCATTACTATATATTTTATTTTCATCATTTTTGGGCTTGGAAACATGTGTATTCATATAGGTACAAAGGAAATGCCTCCCATTTGTGAGATATTCCTACTTGGAGCTAGTTTCATGCCTCAGGACTATTAGAGGTGGGATATGTGTAGTCACAACACGGGCCCACTAAGTGTTTTCGTGGTGAGGTAAACCTCATTGGTGGCAATGGATTGGAAACAACCTATAACTAATCAAAAAGAAACCTATGAGAATCCCAATAAGCCCAATTACATTTGATCCAATTTATCATTTCATTTTTCAGGCTGAGCTGGAATGTCCGGTGGGAGGAACAAAGGTAGTTAGGTCAATAAAGTAGAAAACTAAACAAGAAATGTTTAAACCACCTACTATTGTTTAGTAGTAGAGTGATCATCATGTATCAACTCCTGATTTAACATAGATTGGGGGAAAGGAACAATGGGTGAAGAACCAAAAATTAGGGCATATTATCTTACACATAAATATCACATTCGATACCATGATGATCGAGAAATGAAAAAAATATTTGGTAACACACTAATGCAGATCCAATGAGACTATGGTCACTCAATTCTAGTATCAAATATGGAATGATGATCAAATTCTACATTAGATATTTCAGGGATCTCCCAAGATGCACTAACTTCTAATGTGATATGATAATAGAAAATATGGTTTAAAATTGATTTAGTTGAAGAAAAATGGATAATTCATATGAATTATATTTCCACATGGTTTGGATGAATGTTTTTCCAAACCATTCACCATATGTATACCATTTTTATAGGAATGGGTACACCATATGGTTTCCTCACATGATTTTTCTAATCCTGATCAAATCGTGTGAATCTCTAGTGTCAAAATTATAGACATTTTCACATGGCTATGTTCCCTATGTATCTTGGTTTTTCAAACCACGAATACTATAGTAATTCACTGTCCATCCCTACATGAATTGAAGTAATCTTGTGTCAGTCCCCATATAGTATCTTCTACACATGTTCTAAGTTAATTTCCCCCAATGTATAGGTTCTGGGCCCTAATGAACCCCAAAACCCCCAATTCCTCAATATCCTCAAAGAGAATTCATATGAGGCTATATTTAGTATTTTAATCTACGAATTGATATAATATAAAGGATATATCAATCAAAGGAGAACCATGTACTTACACCAAAACTATTTTTTAAACACTTCAATGAATATAAAAACGGTTTACTAAGTAATTATGACCACACTACATGTAGAATTGATTTATTGTATACGAATAAACATTAAAAATAAATCAAAGGTGTTTTTCTAATTATTATATGTAAATATGAAATCATTTTCAATGGTTTTGACCATTACATGCATGTTTTATTTTTTTATTCACTAAAAATGTTATTAATTTCATACTAGGAAAACAATGACTCAAAATGTCATTCTATTGGATCCTAAATTTCACAAATAAATATTCATTCATTTCCAGATAATTTTATGTGATTATATAAAATAATCAAGGTTTTTACGCAACAACGCACATTTTTAAAAGCATATGTTGATTTAAAAACTATTTACTTAATCATTCAGACCACACTGCATGTTAGATTGAATTGTTAAATGTCCCTACAAGTCAAAAATTACTCAACATTGGTTCCCAATTATATCTAATTAATATTAGGTTGTTCTCTATTTTTTTACCATTACATGCACTTTTAATTGGTTTAAGAAACTGAAAACCCATTTTAGGAATCCTAAGAAAACCATAACTCGGAATGATTTTTCAGAGGTTCCTATATTTAAAAAATTATTCTATAATCCTTTTTAACTCATTTTAGGGAAATATGATGATATATTCTTTTTTATGACCCACCGACACATGTTTTTAAGAGGCGTTATTACCTTTAAAAAATGTTTACTGAGTTGTTAGAACCACACCACACACTGAATATTAGTTTTTTTATGTGTACACATCATAAATAAATCAATAGTGTTTTTCCAAGATATCATTTCAATATGAGTTCGTTTATATTCTTTTTATTGTTACAAACAAATTTTAATGTTTTCATACATTAAAAATTAGTTTATACACATTTGAGACAAATCATAATTCTGAATGACATTCTATCTGTTACCACAGTTCAATAATCAATCGAAGTTTGTTGTCTGATCATTTCACATCAATATGACATTGGTTTTTTAGTTTCAACCCCAAAAACATGTTCTTAATGGATTTAGTACCATTAATAACTTTTTACAATGTCATTTCAAAAACGCCACTTGTTGTATTGAGCCTATTAAAATTAAGAAAGTATTGAATGATTCAAATTGGTTATGTTTTATGAATGATGAACATAATATATTTTAGAGAAATATATTATATAATTTTATAGGGTTTCTAAAAGATAAAATTTCCATTGGAACTAAGTTAATGTTTAAAAATAAAATGTTTGGATCATTTAATATACTTAGAAATTAGGGTAGGATACTAGTCCATGGATATTTTCAAGGGAAAGGTGTTGATTTTGAAGAATAATTGTCACCAGTTTCTTTAAAAGAATTAATTTATATTCTATTAGATTTTTCATATTTTCAAAACATTATATTATTTACGATGGTAATAAAAAGTCCATATTTAAATTTTGTAGTATATAGAGAGGTGCATGTTAATTAACTACCTACTTTAAAAATTAATGAATTTACAAAGATTTTTTTCAAACTATCTAATGCTTTCAATGGTATAAAGAATTCACTGGGAAGATAGCATAAATTTCCTATTGATATCATAATTTTTTATTTTGGGATAAAATGTAGAAAAAAATGAATTTATGGAATCTTCTATCCAAGATTCATTCAGTGGTCATCAATAAAAAATAATATATTAACTCTATATTTAGTACTGATTTCTAGAACTAGATTATATTGGAGAATTATTAATAGGAAGAATTCTCCACAAATCATGTAATATTTAAATATAGTTCAAAGCTATTGGTTTCCTACTACTATAAATAGATTAACTTGTCCTCCCGATTAGGTTACTAAGATGACATAATGTAAATTATATCATCAATCTAAGATGTGTTTCAATTTACAATATCTATGTATTTTCAGAGTAGAATAGAATTATTGTAGGATTATTATTTTGTTTCTACTCTTGGAGAAGTAGAAATACCCATATATTATGTAAGTGAGATAAAATTTTTTAATATATAATAATTTTCACTACTTTTAATAATTTTTTACTAAATATTATTATGACATGCTTAATGTGTTTTAATTATTTTATAATTCTTTTGAAATATAATGAATGTACATTGTCTGTTTTTAAATCATTTATTATTAGAAGAAATTATATATGTTTCATAAGTTGTCTTTATATTACAATGTCATATTTTCAAAATTTCCATTTTTTAAATACAATGATTATATTCTTTATTTTAATTTTGATATATATTTATAAAATATCATATATTTTATAGGATTATATTCAATATATTTTGAAGTAGATTAATGTATGAATAAAAGAGTTCAATAATTCAATGTAAATAAGAACTATTTTTCATTTAATGGGTAATGTGTATTTTTTAATGTTTATTATATTATAATTTTGTTTTATAGTATTTTTTCACACGAAGATCCCACAATCTCAAGAAAATTTAAAAATTAATATCAATTGATTAGTTATTAGAGTGTGATATATATAAAATTATGAAAATGATTCACTAAGTTGATTATGAGATTCATATGATAATTTGGATGTGTTGAAACGATACAATGGATACTATTTCACTCATACGATCATAAAGGTACTTCATCATTTTGATCATCTACTACTAAAGTGATTGAATATCTTGATCTATATCGACATTCAGTATCATCTGCTTCATTATAATTCATAATTTTATTATGTACATCATTATTATTTTTATTTTTATTTTTCATTAATTCCTTAAAAGAGTTATTTTTTGAATTTTTAATATAAAAATCAACTTTTTTGTTTATTTCGTTGATTTAAAAGAAAATATGGGTCATTATTCCCTAACAAAAGTCAGTTTGGTTATAGGTTGTGACTGCTATAAAAGTCTGATGGGTTATACAACCAGGTGAGTAATAGGTACCTTGGTTATTGAGTAATGAATACCTATAAAAATTCATATTCATAGTAGAAATATATCTTCTCAATAGGTAGAGAAAATTTAAGATTATAGTTAGGTTCTTGTTGATCCAATATATTATAAAGTACAGTGTGTTAATCTTTTTATTTTACACTCCATAATCTATGTCATATTTTTCATATTCACTATTTACAATTGAGTTTATATTTATTGGTATATTTTTTTTACTCTGATAATATTAATTTCATTAAATGTAAATTTCAATTAATTAGTTCTAACCACTTATAGTCCATATTTATTTCTCCCTAGGACATAACATAGTATAGATTGAGGTTCTATTTTTCACTTAGAATTCATCTCTTGTCTTTTATATTCACATTATCTTATAAATATTATATTAATAATCAAATATTTATTGTCGTTTATATTTAGTGGAAAAGTTCTTCTCATTCAATATAGTGGATATTTTCATATTTTAATATTATTATAATGTCCTAATAAACATTATAATTTAAATCTACAAGTGAATTCATAAATCCTGCATGAAATATTTAAATAATCTTAAATTATTTTCTCTAAAAATATACATATTGAAAATAAATATCACTCCACATGTTTATAGAATCATGTAGTACTATGATTCTGTACTTCGACTTCCAATATGGATCGTTATCATAATCTAAAACATTTTTTTCATCATGACGATATATTCTCAACGTGAATAAAAATTATTTTCATATAATTATAATGTTTTAATACTATATGTGTATGTCTATTATCATCTAAATATGTATCCAAACTAATTATAAGAATCTCACATTTTACAAAATATATATAATTACATAAAATGTATATGTTCTTACATGTTATTTTAGAGGTAATCAATCATCTTATAAATTGTGAAAGATGATTTCCTTCAGTAAAAGTAAAATTTCATGCACATCAAATCATACATATTCCTTGGTCCTTTTTTGGGAATCATAAATTTCATAAGATAAATCATATATTATGATGTTTCAATTATATCTTCTTGGTTTTTAGGAACATAATAATACTCCTTGAAACCTCTTATGAGATCATATAGTAAAATATAACAACTCTTATAATGTCTTGGATATCATATGAAATATGATAAATATCTTATAAACTCAAACACATCATAGAAAATGAGTTCCAATTCCATATAACATAATTTCTCAGGACACAATTATTTTCTTAATGTAAATTTCACTTTACATTCGTCTCTGGTACCACACTCTTATTAAGGTGAATATCCCCATGCATTTTTGAGGGATCAACATACATTCCTGAAGGATCACCTAAGAATATTCAAGACACAACTTATGCTTCAATATATTGACCTTATGAATACTGAGAATGTTTATTATGAGTTTCGTTTATCATAATGTAAGAAACTTTTGAATGTTTCTCAGCATTATAAGGTTTCATGTACAAAGAATACAAAATTTTGTATCCAAACAAATAATTTTTATCAGCATTACAATATTTCTCGTGTTAAAATTATGATGTGAAAAAATAAATATTTGTAATTTTTCAAATAATCATAGAACTTATTCAATTGTTTCCATGGAATTACCAATAACATCATGTTAATTAAGAAAAACATCCAAAATACCTTGTTACTATATTATGTATCCAAGATCCTCAATAACATTTACATGTTTTCACCACTCATCAAGCTATCTTTTCATATTTAATAAATATTTTTCCATATATATTTGTTATACCTTTATTTATGCTCATTTACAACTATATTAGATAGTTTCACATAATAAAACAACACAGAATTTGGATATCTATAAATATCATCTCATAATCATCACATATATTGGATGATTTCCAATAAAATATCTATCCAGATGTTCTAAAATGTAGAAATTATCATTACATTCTAATTTATATTGGAGAAAACATTCTTCTTATCTTTCCTATTATCGATGAAATATTGAAAAAATCACTATATATGGTATCCTTTATCATTACCATTAAATGCAATAGTATTGAAAAAAACTCCAAAAGGGGTGATTGATGATCCATGTGGCTGTTTTATTTTCCAATAAGAATTGATTCAATTATGGATTTCAGATTTCAATATGTGATGGGAAACCTATAAAAAATGAGAATCTACTTATCCTATATTAATGATCATGGGAAGGATGATTTTTTCTTCATAGAACACGAATCTATAGATTTTCTAGGATATCAACCCTTTATATGTTATTATTATGGAGCTCTCCTTCATTGAAATCAAACACCAGTATTTAGGGACGATGATACATTATTCACTACATTATTGAATGTGCTATAATGGTGTTGGAAAATGGAGATATCAAAGAATAGATATTCAATAATAAAATATATCATGAAGAGTAAAGAAAAAATAAAAATATTCGAGAGGTTAATGACTATTGAAATAAATAGTGTAGGATTTTGGATAATGGTCAAGGAAATCTTGAAGTAATTGATAATGCATCCGAATCAATTAATGATATTTATTCATTATTTGATAAATTCAAGATATTCATAGTTGTGTTTTGTATATATGTTACCAGAAACCTATTAGGGTTTATAAGATTTATAATGCTGGCTATAAAATATTGTAAGGTTTATATAATCATCTTTGTGAGGTTCAATAATATATTAATGTTTGTTACGTTTGAAAAATATATATCATAAGGTCCATTTTTTGATTATAGGGAAAATCATTGGAATCATATTGTTTTTCGTAAAGAATTTATGCTGATACATCAAGAATATAAGGTGATCCTCGAAAATAAAATGTGATATTCACCTTTTAAATAGTTCACCACCCTTGAAAAATGTGAGGAAGAATTCACTTTTAGAGAAGATATAATTCTTTAGATTGTGTGAAAATTAAAAATTAATTGTCTTGTTAAGTTTGTTCAAAATTTGTATGATAGTTTATTCATTTTTTATGATATGTCATGAACTACTAAGATGTTTATGAGACATCATAATATGTCAATAATACCACAAAATATATACTCGAAACATCACATGATATGTTTTATATAACCAAATTACTGATGCTAAATTTTTTTATAAGGAATATATATGATGTCAGACCTTGGAAATGGGAATTATGTGAAATTCAAACATCTTATATAATCAATAAGATGATGTATTTTCACTAAGTTACAATATGATTGGTTCTAAATATTATATAACTTCCAATACTTTAAAAAATGTGAGTTCTTCAAATAGAATTTAGAAACTAAATACGATGATTCAAGAAATGTTCTTCGGGTATTCAAACATCATAATAACATGAATAGTAATAGGATTTCATTCGAGCATAAATAATCATACTAAAACTAAAAATTTAGAGAATGAGAAATTTCCCCATAATTTGAAGAGTTTACATTCATATAACTAAATGATTACATTCCCACATTGAGTAAAATTTAATTTAATGTAGTGTGTAAATATTCACCATAGGATCTTTGAAGACACCTAGGATGGAGGGTGATGTGGGTTTTTCTAAATGATTAAAAAATTATAATTATCCATTTAATCTTAAAACCCCTTTGTTTATGAGGATCTATTTTCAATTATGAAAAAGTGATAAATTATTTTTTACCCTAGCAATAATACCACATGCAATACAAAAAATTAAACAATAATACAAATTATTTTCAAATGTTCCAGAACCTACTCTTAAGCCTACTCATTTTTATGTTTGGGATGTCCAAGTCAAATATTTTCAACTATAAATTCATCGTCTCGACATGTAGACTTGTATAGGTAT
Organism: Viscum album; assembly: GCA_963277665.1. Classification (NCBI taxonomy): domain Eukaryota; kingdom Viridiplantae; phylum Streptophyta; class Magnoliopsida; order Santalales; family Viscaceae; genus Viscum; species Viscum album. Next base: position 1,035,939,998 of record OY728123.1, on the reverse strand, counting down.
CATTCTAAAAACCACATTCCCCATACTAAAGAAGTGAATATTCACAATTTGACACTAGTTAAGGGAAGTCTCTATTTCATGTTCTTTATACTTGAACCCATGAGTTCTCAAAACATAACCGAAACTATTTAGGAGTTCACATGTTAGTATTGGATTCCATTTAATCACTAGAGTATATCGCATTCCATGAGAAGAATCCTCTATTAAAATTGTTTCTTTATGAAAAGTAACATTCATATTTTTCTCTCTAAAACATGAAATCTACATATTTTTTTCCAGAAAATATTCACTGAGCTTCGTGGGACGCAAACACAATGGTTATTGAGTGTCTCAACATCACTTTGTTTATTTATTTGTATAGATATTTTAAAAAATAAAACTGTCACAAAATCCTCATCTTATTTCCTCAAACATGATTTTTAAAAGTATATATGTTTTTTTGTTTTTATATATTTCAGTTAAATTCAAAATAATGACATTATTATTGTTGGCGCCAAAATATGGACCAAAAGAAAGGAACGAAAAGGACGACCGGTGTGATGCCTCACGAAGCACCGCCGCGAAGCACCCACGCGAAGCCCCACCGCGAAGCACCCCGACCATCGCGGCCTCGCGAAGCTCCAGAGGTTGTAATCCTCCGCGAACGCATTTGACGTTCGCAAGCCTCCGCGAAGCTCCAGAGGAGGTAATCCTCCGCGAACGCATTTGACGGTCACGAGCCACCGCGAAGCTCCAGAGGCGGTACCCTCCGTGGATGACGTTGACGTTCGTGAGCGCGCCGCGAATCACCGGAGGCGGCGCGCGAGTTCTGCTTCGCGGTGCCCCTTCCCTATAAATACTAGACTCCACCTGAGTCCCGAAGATGGACAATCCGACCTTTCGGCTTCTCCTCTCCCGAATCATGAAGCACTCATTGCCCCGGGAATCATGACCTCTGTGAGGTACTTCTACTTCGCGAGATGCCTCTGCTTTGTTTCGTTTTGAGCCCCTCTTCCTAGAGGGATGCCCTTCGTGAAGCCCAAGGGCATTCGCGAAGGAAGGGGATTACCAAGGGAACCTGGGCAGCCGCGGAGTGTTTCTGCTTCGCGAAACACCCAACCCATGCTAGTGATCCATATGCTATGGCAGAATCGCTACACATCCCGAAGCACACTGCTTCGCAGGACCCTGCATCGCGAGTCACCTCTTCTTCGTGAGGAAGTGCTCCGCGAACACTGTTCCACTTCGCAAAGCACCTTCCACTCACACCTATGGCCCATGATAAGGCCAAGGCACTCCACTTTGCGAAGGACACTCCTTTGCTTAGCGATTACTCTTCCCGTGCGACCCTCCAGGTTTGCACGATGTGATTTCAAAGTCCCATGGACAATACCACCTGTGGTGTTGCTTCGCCTAATGCTTCTTCGCATAGGCACTCTAACAGATATTTCTTCTTCGCATAGCCACGCTAACGTGGACCCCTTGATGGTTCATTCCACAACCCCCCTTAACCATGGCCTTACTTGTACCTTCCCTTTCCCATGGACCAGAGGGTACCAGTTATGTAAGACCTAGGGGTGTGGATTGAACCCACCTCGTCTTAGCTGCAGGACGTTAAACTGCCAAGCACCACGTCCTCAACACATGACGTTAAACTGTGACCCGACCTCGTGCCCCCCACGAAGGGTCCCCCCAGCTCCATCATTTTTTACACCACTCGCCTCCACGGGAATGTAATCACCCATCCACAAGGGATGATATCCTTCTTATTGGAGTGGCGTATGTTTATAGGAGAAGGGCGGACCTAGTTCCCCAACGGATGGCTGCACCTCTACATCTCCGTACATCCCCACTACCAAGGTCAGTGGAGGGCCTAATAGTGAATGAGGCACCTCCCATCATTGGACCAAGGTCCATCTTTCCCGCGCTTTGTCGCACCATGGGCCTCCATCCTGGAGTAAGTCCCATCACCATGGGCCGCCTAACGCGTAATCCCCTCTTCGCTTCTCACGGACGCATCCTTCACGACGTGATAGTCAGGTCCTTGCAACCTCTTGTTTCTCACACCGAGCATGACTCACGTGGGATTAGAGGGAGCACCGACCCTGACCCCCATTCCCAATTAACTACAAGGACATTGATCTATGTCAAGGCATGGTACGTAGGAAGCATCCATGAGGTTCAAGCCACATTGCTCGGTCGTTCATTCACTTAGAGTTTCGCCCCGTCCCACATGACGTTAAACTACATGCCCTCGTCCAGCATGACGTTAAACTGTATTCCCCCCTCATCCCGCATGACATTAAACTGCACACCCATTCCCACCTGAACTACAAGGTCATTGATCCATGTCAAGGCATGGTACGTAGGAAGACTTCCAGAGGTCCAAGCCCACCACTTATTGGACCAAGGTCCACTTTCATGTCGGTTTGCCAACAAATCCCCACCTGAAATACGATGACTTTGATCCATGTCAAGGCATGGTACGTAGGAAGTCTTCTTGAGGTTCAAGCCCCACCCATCATCATTCAAGTCGAGTTCTACCTACATCCAGCACGACATTAAACTGTAATTCCAGTACGACGATAAGTCGTTGTGACCAACCCGAACAACGAGGACTTTGATCCATGTCAAGGCATGGTACGTAGGAAGCCTCTACGAGGTTCAGACCCACCATCCGGTCGTTGCGACCTCATTCACGTCAGTTCACCCATGTCCAGCATGACGTTAAACTGCATTTCCCAATCCCAACTACGAGGACTTTGATTCGTGTCAAGGCATGGTACGTAGGAAGCCTCTCTGAGGTTCAAGCCCAAGAATCATTAGCCCAAACCCTCTCTTAGTTGGTGTGCCAGGCCCTCCATTTTCAAGCCCATCTGCCATCGGACCAATGTCCCTCATTTACGTCGGTTCACCGACACCCACCACCCGTCGTTTATTCACGTCAGGGTTCACTATCGTCCCGCATGACGTTAAACTGCATTCCATCAACCCTTTGAACTACGAGGACTTTGATCCATGTCATGGCATGGTACATAGGAAACCTTATCAAGGTTCAATCCCACCACTAGTGGACCCACGGGTCTACTTTCACGTCGGTTCACTGATAAAACCCTTTGAATTATGGGGTCTTTGACCATGTCAAGGCATGGTACATAGGAAGCCTTCCAGAGGCTCAATCCCAACACTCATTGGACCAAGGTCCACCTTCACGTCGGCACGCTGACGATGTCCATCGGACCAAGGTCCACCCTCACGTCGGTATGCTGACGATGCCCATCGGACCAAGGTCCACCTTTACATTGGTTCGCTGATGACATTCATTGGGCCAAGGTCCACCTTCACATCGGTTTACCGACACCATCCCGAACTACGCGGACTCTGATTCCCTGCCACAGGGATACGTCAGAATCCTCTTCAAGGTTCAAGCCCAACTTCACTGTCGCCCCTGCGATGGTCCCATTTCAATCCCCCTCTACTTCATTCATCCACCTATCACCCATCCCGATTCTTGCCCGGACCGTCTATCCCGGTGAGACCATGTCGGTACGCTCTTCTTCACAGCCGCCCATGGGCTGGCCCCGGTATCGGCATCTCTTCAAGGAAAATCCCTCAATCTGATCTATCCTAGCTAACACTCTGGTTGGGTTGATCCATCTCCTCTAGACGTTAAACTCATGGCATAACCTGTGTTAAACACGGGAAGCTGAGGAAAACCTCAGATATGTGTCTATGACATATAATTCCCCGCGCTCAATGTGGGATGCCTCGGGCTTCCACGCCCTTGAGAATCCTTGTGACCAGGGATAACAGATAGACATGCCAGGTTCCCCAGCATCTAGACATGCTACTGATGCCTCAATGTGACTACTCCCCTGACTGAAGGTTTCTACCCTGACCGGACCCTTTGGAATGTCCCAACAGAAGCAGTGTAATTAACCGGTGTCCATGGAAACATGGAACTGGGAAAGAGTTTCAAAAACTACATATTCTATCTATGAGGGAGACCCAGACTAGGTGACGAGTTCTGAGGAGGAATCCACAGGAGGAAGAACCGACATCCCATCATCCCGTTTCGATCAAGGAGCAGACGTCCCTGAATAAGGAGCGAATGCCTCCCGACTTTGGAAATCGGGAATGCGGGGCAACAAAGCGCCGTGCGTCCTCCTCCGCAGACGGAACGGATGTGCGCGCACGTCCCGGTGAAAGCGTCGGAAACAGAAATGGTGAACCCGACATGAAATTCTTCTCCTCAATATGGAGATTAGTAGCATTCGAGACACCAGTAGATTGATGTGTCACCGGATCCAGATATCTGGCACCTGGTCCCGCCAAGCAAATAGCGGGCCTGTCGTGAAACTCACTGGATGTCGGGGCAGTAGAACGTGGGGCACTCTGTTCTGCAGCGTGTTTGGCGTGGATCCTTCTTACAGACGTGGAGAATGGAATGACACTGGGGAACTGGATGTCAATCCTTTTCCTCTCAGTACTGATGAGTTGATCCTTTCATTTCTCAGGAACCAGGTTGCTGTTACAGAGACGCGATCACCGCCCGCTCGTCGCCCACGCAGGGGCATGGGAAACACCGCCACTGCCACCCCATGTAGCGCTGCTACCGCCACAACGGTGGCCACATCGCGGAATAAGGGGCACCCACGTCCCTTTTCTCCATCAGAGGTCATCCAGCGAAGGGTGATCAACAACCTCGTGCGCAGGTACGAGGAGGAAGGGGTCATCCGAACTCGGGATATGGCCCTCCTAGAATTGGAGGCGTCCAGGCCCCGCCGTCAACGCCACCCTAACAGGCCACGCAGGGAGCCCCTGCTCCCCACCCCAACGTTCAACCGTTTCGGGAGCCTATCTCCAGAACGCCTTGACGACTGCTCGCCTTACGCTGAAGAGGCGGGCGCCGTCCGACTCAGCCCGCTCAGGGTCCCGACCCAAGTGATCCAGGCGAGAGCTCCCGCCTGGCCGCGTCAGCGCCACCATCCGTCCCCGCAGGAAGAGCAGGCAGGCTGCGTCCCTGCACCACCTGCACCAGCTCACCTGACCCAACATCTGCGCCGGGCCCGGGCTGAGGACGCTCACCCAGGCGCGTCAACGTTGATTGCTACAGTGGCCCGAGCCACCTCCGACGTGAATCGTGAAGCCCCTGCATACACTGAGCAGGGGCACTCCTTCACCCAACCAGGATCGAGACCCCAACCGCCCCACGGGCAGGCTGGGTTGACTCTCTGGATTGTAGGCCCAAGCTGTGATCTCCGCGAACTAACTCGCGGTGACGTCACCCCGTACGGAGGTCCTCCCCGTACCACTACTCCATGGAGTGTGGGCCTTCCCCGCTCTGATGTTCCTCAAGGAGGCATGCCTCGTTCTACCCCCATCCCGAAGGAAGACCTGCCCCACGGCAGTGACGCTCAGCGCGAAAAACTTTCCTGCGCCCACTATATACGGTATGGAGTCCATCCACCTTCCCCCGACCGCCAACCTGAAGGCACCATCCATCTGGTCCTTCTCCAACATAGGGGCCCTCCCTATGTCCTCTCTGCAACCGGCGAAGGTCCTCCTCGCCCTAGCAACTCGAGGAGTGAAGGTCAGCCTCTCTCCACTCGCATCGACCATGGAGGTCCTCCCCATGCTCCTGCCGGTTCCAATAGAGGATCCGCCTATATGGGTGTTGTTCATGGAGTTCCTCCACATGTACCCTTCGACATTTTCCCCAGTTCCCCTCGCACCCCGACTATCTCGAGTGGGGGCCCTTTCTGCCATGGCGCCAGCGTCGCCCTGAGACTGCTTGGTAGGGATCAACCCTGTCCCGAAGAGCCACCCCGGGGCAGGAGAGCGGGTCGTCGCCGCCACAAGAAGAATCCTGGGAAGGCCCGAGTGGAGATCAAACATGCCCTCTTCTCCGACTCTGAAGCGGAATTCGATTCAGCGATTGAACCTTCTCCCTGCTCCTCCGTATCAAGGACTGGGGCAGGAACAAGACACGTTAGCCTCATTCTCCCGGAATTTGAGGTCCACCAGATTCCCATCTCTCTCTGCAAGTACATCCAGGAGGAAGAAATCTTGGGAATTCCGCAGGTCTCGACCGCACAATCATCGCCATCACCACCAGAAGCGCCCTCTACCTCTATCAGAGATCACAGAGATTTATTTTGGGGGCCAACGGCGGTAGAGCAATGACACGACCTGTCGCTGGTAGCTGTGACTCCTGTTCCGGATGCTGTGGCGATCTTCCCGTCGTATCGTGACATCGTGGCCAGGTCACCTCACTCTTCGGAGGATGGCCGGGAATTCAGCGGCCAGTCAGCTCTTTCGCCATATTCTCCACCGCCGAGCTTACTATCCCAGAGGTCCGCCTCGGTATCGCAACCGGTCCCTCAGCCGCCCCCAGTTGATGAGTGGGGAAACACAGGGCTAGGCCCTGAGTCTGAGCCCAGGAGCTTCTAGAGTATTCTCGCAGCGTATTACTTCTTGGAAAAGTTATGGCTGACGACGGCACTGAATTTTCGCGTACCGGAGTCTCTTACCCCTGAAGAAGTGGGGTGCTTTTGTCAAACCCTATGGGCGACACACTTCCTCCTTCGTTAAGAACTGGTGGTGTACCCCAGAAGTCGAGAGCACTTCAATGAAATTGGCGAGCAGTGCCGACTGGTCGATGCGGCCGCACTCCTTGTGGCCCAACACCCTGAGTCGCCAGGCCGTCAGAGCGCCCTTCAATGAAAATGCATTCAGAGTTTTAAAGCACTCAGCAGAATCGTCAGGGAAGCCACCCCCCATGTGCAAGTCCATGGTTGGGGACACTATGTCGCTCTCCTCTTCAACCCTATCCGACGGCAGCCCGATTCGTTATGCAACATCGAGGACAGGCCCTCAAGAGGGGTCACAGTACACATGGCCGACGTTGTGGATAAGGAAGATGAGCTTGAATTCCTTGAAGGAGACTTCCCCCGCGAGGGCGTACCGCCACTGCTGGACCCATCGGGGAGAGTTACCCGTCAACAGAGGAACCTGCTAGGCCTCCCCGTACCCACCGAGTCACTGGTACTCGGTCGAAACACTGGCAAGGGTAAAGAGCATGTCAAAACTGTTAAGAACTCCGACTCGTCCGCCTCTGTGCGGAAAACAGACGAAGATCCCGAGAATGCCACATTACGCCAACAGCTTGCTGAGCAGAAGAGGCTGGTTGACGAACTTTTGGCTGAGCGCGCCGCAGAGCGGCGACCCGACTATGGTAATCCCAGGCCGGGGCACCAGGGGCAGGAACAATTTCCCCCCGGTGAGATGCCTCCGGGTAACCCTGATCATGCTACTGCCGTATACAGGGCAGAAGCCGGAACGTATGGCAAGAGGGCGTGATACGTCTCGCCAAACCCCCCTGAACGACGGGGCAATCTGAAGAACCCAGCCCGGGTTCCCCCAGTCGCCCCGCAAGTCGTTCCGCCATTTGATCCACGAGCGGCCGAAGTCGTCTACCATGTTGAAGAACCTGGTAATGCACTTGTGGTTAGGGATCCCCGTCAAGGCAGGGACCCCCACCTAGATGATCTTATCGGGGCGCTCACAGCCCGCCTCGAAGCGTTGGAAACGCATCAGGTGGCGGTCCCACCGGATGGCAAGCCTTATCCCGTGTGGGTGGATGATATGCTCACACCTCCGGGTTTTGGGAACCCCACATTCTCACCTTTTAACGGGACAGGGTACTCGCCGTAGCACTTGGCTCATTTTTCTTCCAGGTGTGGCCCCATGCTGGGGACCCCGGCTCAGCAAGAAGCCACCAAGATCCGATGTTTCGTACAGACATTGGAAGGTCTAGCATTCGTCTAGTACAGCCAGCTCCCTATCGGATCGGTGACCGGTTGGGAGGATCTTCACCGACAGTTCTTATACCAGTTCAGCTCCACCACGCGGAAGACCAGCATTGCGGATCTCTTCAAGTGCATGCAATGGCCTGATGAGCGAGTCGCAGATTTCATCGCCCGGTGGAAAGAACTGATGTATTCCCTCGATATGCCACTGAATCAGGATCAATTACTGACGATGTGTGTGGGGAACGTCAAGAAAGAGCTACTACCCTCCCTAATTACCCATAACTAACCTGGAGGGTTCAGAGATTTCTCAGATAAGGCTCAACGCTTTGAGGATGCCCTGGAAAAGGCCAGTCAGGCACGTTTGTTGCCCCCCTATGATCCTGGCTAGGAGGACCGCCAGGGCTGAACCCGCCGTGGTGGCCCAAATAGAAGCCCCGAGGCAGATGGAGTTACTGCCGGCGACACCACCCCCACAACCCCGCAGAGGTCCTCCACCTCAAGCACAGGCTACTACCCAGTAGCGACCACCTCAGAACCGACAGGTTCCCCCGCGCAATGCGCCACCGCCACCTAGGCGAGACAATCAGGCCCCACCTCCTCGTCAGGACCCTCCGGCCCCTCGTCAGGGCCAGGCCCCCAGGGAACCCTAACCGGAAAAAATGTACCAGACTTATTCGTTCAACGAAAATCAGGTCACTGGCTACTTCTGAAGTTCTCTAGAGCAAGGGATTGTGCGTATGCCTGAGTGCAGAAGGCCGACAGAGGCGAATCTCACCGATCACCCCAACTACTGCCCTTATCATCAGATTCTGGGGCACACCCTAAAGAAATGATATGTGTTTAAAGACTGGCTTCAAGACCAGGTCAACAACAACATAGTCAAGTTGGTCTCAGCACCAGCGCAAGTGGCAGGTGTCTTTGCAGGGCCCGAGATCAGCAGCGACATCGATGGCGAGTGGCAGCAGGTCCCCAGCTGCAGATCCTAGATATACGACGAATGGATGGCTCAAAAAACCATCGTCCGTGCCCATGGTATCATCAAGGCACGCCTGAAGCAGTCGTAACCTTCAGAAGAAATAGTCGGTGCCTCCGCAGCGTCTTCACAGACGAACTCTTCCAAAAAGGCCAAGAAGCGACGACACAAGAAGAATCAACATGCACCGCCGGTGCCGTCATCATCCCGCACTCTTGACGACTTTATGGCCCCTGAAATGGGGATTCCTCCCAGAATCCGCCCAGCGGTGGATGACTCCTCGAGCGACAGCCAGGGGTACGCTTCGGTTAACATCGTGGAGCTGGTAAAGCCCAATATGACCCCCGACGAGGGGGAACGCCAGGAAGACCACCCCAACATTTCCAGCCGACATCAACGTCAGCAGAATCGCAACCGCGCCGGTCATCGAGGTATGTCAGCAGGCACATTTGGCCAAGTCGTGCACGCTACTCAGACCAGGCAGCATGATCAGCGCAGATCTCAGCACGCGCAACCCCATCTAACGCCCTCAGATCTACCTCCACCGCCTTTCGTGCTACTGGATCGGGGGGAGCTGCCTCGTTCGTATCACATTCAGTCTTGCTCGGCTACAGGCCAGCCTCCGCTGCCCAGTCCTAGTCCAGCGACTACTCTCCAGGCTTCTACTAGTAGGCAGCAAGATGTGCCTAGTACTAGCCGATCACTAGTTCAACCAGCAGAACTCAGTATGCCTCCAAATGCCGAACGACCTCCTGTAAGCAGAGGTTCGCATTTGGCACGAAAGTATGATATCCTGAAGCACCTGGCCGACATTACGACGAGGCTTTCTATCCATGAGGCCCTCCACCTGTCATCCGAAATGCGCGAGGCACTTGCTGAGGCCCTAAGGATCCCCCTCCAGTTCGAGACAGAGGTAGCCGCTGCCGAATCCTCCCATTCCGAGATGATTGAAAATGCCGAAAGTCAGGTGGTTATCTCGTTCTCCGGTGAAGATGAGGACCCTCCTATACAGGGGAACATTCCCCCGCTGTACATCAGTAGCCACTTCAATGGTGTGGATGCCCGCTGCTGCCTCGTTGACATAGGTTCCGGAATCAATCTAATTCTGACCCGGACGTTGCGAAAGCTGGGTCTGTCTGAAGGTGATTTAACTCCCTCTAACCTCAGGATCGAGGGGTACGACAGGATAGAGCAAACCCAGTCGGCAAGTTCTGCCTGAAGACTCAGTTCGGTGGCTTAATTTCCAGCACCGAGTTTATGGTTGTCTCTCAAGACACCTCCTACAATGCATTTATGGGTAGGCCATGGCTCCATCTGCATGCAGCGGTCCCTTCGTCGTATCACCAGTGCCTCAAGTACTCCCTCAACGGTCGAGTATGCGTGCTCCAAGGAGACGCGTCCCCTTTCGCTTCTTGTGAGGCCCGCTATTTGGATGGGGTTTATTACAAAAGTAAGGATAAGAAAATCCTAGTAAGCGAGGATGAACCCACCCTGGTCACAAGTGATCCCTGGGCAAGCATGGATGACGCCTACATCCTCCCGATCCACGGGTTGGAGGCCACGACCCCCGACATGGGACAATGTTTTGTTTTTTTGGGTACACAAGGATGTCATGTTCCCATGTCCAATCAACGACGGAAAATCACCTCGTACTCCTATATCAACCAGGCTCAAGTCATCCTGGAACCTCCTACCCCTATACGGTACCGGGACGTCAATCTTATGACAACGGCGGTGCGCCATACGTGTCTCTTCCGCTCGGCTGGAATTAACCGACTCAGGCCGACACGTCACCACTGCTTTGATATCATCAAATGTGGCCCTTTAGGCCGAAGGCCAGATGGGATAGGGTCGACTGCCTTCATTGCTATGGTCGCAATGGCAAGCGAGTCTCCCGATGTGATAACCTCTGCTGCCCAAGCTGGCACCAGCTGCCCCTCAGATTTTGATAGCCCAGAAGTATCTTCCGTCGCAGGAAGTCCCCCCACGGGTGGGGAGGAAGACCTGGAGGATGCTCCCCCCGCCTTTGAAGAAGGCGTCTCTACCATGGTTGACGAACTGGTATAGGTGAACATTGGAGGCAAGGAAGATCCGAAACCCACATTGATCAGTGCAACCATGTCCCCCGAGGAGCGTCAGCAGTACGTAGACTTCCTCAAACAGCACCGTGACGTGTTTGCTTCGAGTTACAAAGAGATTCCAGGACTAGATCCCCAGGCAGCCCTTCACCGTCTGGGCCTCCCGGAAAAACATCGTGGGTTTAAGCAGCCTCCTAGGAAGATGCACCCTTCTCATGGTGCTATGGTTGAGGCCGAAGTTGACAAGATAATAAAATCCAACATCGTTAAGGAGGTCCAGTACCCCAAGTGTCTTGCCAACATTGTGCCAGTCAGGAAGAAGAATGGGCAGATTGGAGTCTGCATCGACTTCCGCGATCTTAATCGCCACTGCCCAAAGGATGACTCCCCACTCCCGGTGACAGAGTTGTTAATTGACTCCACGGCCGGGTTCCAGGATCTCTCTTTCATGGATGGGTATTCTGGGTACAACCAGATCTGGACAGCCCTCGAAGACGAGGATTCCACTGCCTTCAGAGCTCCTCAAGGTACCTTTTTCTACTAGGTTATGCCATTCGGTTCAAAAAATGCAGGTGCCACTTATCAGAGGGCCATGAATTGCATATTCAAGCCGATTCTCGGGACATTGGTGGAATGCTATGTGGATGACCTCGTAGTATAATCATGTCAGCCCCAGGACCATCTCAAAGACATTGAGAAAGTGTTCGGTTTCCTCCGTTCCCGTCACCTAAAGATGAACCTGCTGAAGTGTGCCTTCGAGGTCACCTCTAGGAAGTTTCTGGGTTTTGTTGTCAGATACCGAGGTATTGAGATCGACCCAGAGAAGATCAAGGCCATCAGCCAAATGCCTCCCCCGAGCAACATTCGGGAGCTTCGAGGCCTTCAAGGCCACTTAGCCTATATACGCCGATTCATCACGAATCTGTCCAGCAAGTGTAAGCCTTTTTCCCGACTCATGAAGAAGGGCGCCGCCTACGAATGGGATGAGGAGTGTCGGACCGCGTTCGAGGAAATCAAGCAGTATCTGCTCCAACCTCCGATCTTGATGCCACCCATCTCCGGAAAGTCGCTGGTCCTTTATGTGACCGCCCTGGAGAGATCTATCGGTGTCCTGCTCACCCAGAAGAATAACGAGGGTACTGAGAACAATCTCTACTATCTCAGCCGCATGCTTCTCGATACGGAGGTTAGAAACTCCCCTATCGAAAAGAGCTGCATTGCGCTCGTCTTCGCCGTGCAGAAGTTGCGACATTTCCTGCAGCACCATAAGGTGCAATTGGTCTTTCGGGTAGACCCCCTGAAGTACATCCTGACCTGCCCATGCTGACTGGCCGACTAGCACGGTGGGCAGTGATTCTCCAGCTGTTTGATATCAGGTTCGTACCTCAGAAGGCCATTAAGGGACATGCATTGGAAGACTTTTTAGTTGCCCATCCAACCTCCGCCGATCAATCCATGGACCTGGATTTCCCTGATGAGACGATCCTCTCAGTCGATCATGTTGTCCCGTGTTGGCAAATGCATTTTGACGGCGCCTCCCGAAGCCCCACCGGTAGGAGGCTCAACGATCCCAAACTCAACAGAGTGTGCCTGGGTATTGTCTTCATTACCCCGGTGCAAGCCGTCCTGCCATACTCGTTCCTGTTTTCAGAAGGTTGTACGAACAACGAGGCAGAGTACCAGTCTCTCATCACTGGCCTCGAGTTGGCCCTAGAGATCCATGTGCCCCATCTACATGTGAAGGGAGATTCCGAGCTGGTAATCAAACAGGTTAATGGCGAATACGTCTTCAGGAAGCTGGAGCTTGCACCGTTACTGGAGTACACCCTCCGCCTAATGGCCCAGTTCTCTTCTTGACCAGAGGTTACCATTGTCCCACAGTCACAGAACGGCCAAGCAGACGCCTTTGCTGGCTTGGCCGCATCGCTCGCAGAACCCGAGCAAGATGATTTGATCATACATGTGGCACACTAGAGAGTCATCGCCCCCGTCACCCAAGAGGACAATGATGGCCTGCGGGTAGGTCATCTCACTACCGGACCCTCCACGTCAGGGGTCTCGGGTTATCAGACGCAGTGGTTGAAGCCACTCCCGACTGGAGAGCACCATTTGTCGAGTATCTCCAAAATGGTCACCTCCCGGAAGACCGGGTCGAGCGCGAGTGAATCCGATGCCGTGCACTGCAATTTACCCTCCAGAGCGGTCACGGTCTTGAAAAAATCCTTTATAAGCGGATTTTCGATGGTGTCCTCTTCCGTTGCATCCAAGGATTGGAGATACCTCAAGTTATGCAAGAGGTTCACGCTGGTTCCTGTGGTGCCTATCAATCTGGGCCGAAGCTGTCCCATCAAATCTGGAGGTTGGGGTACTTTTGGCCCTATATGATCCATGATTGTATTGAATATTCCAAGAGATGCCACACGTGCCATGTACACGCCAACTTCTAGCATCGACGGCCGGAGCCCCTCCACCCCACCAAGTACTCTTGGCCATTTGCGGTATAGGGACTTGATGTAGTGGGACCATATCCACCGGCAACAGCCCGCCAGTGTATGTTCATCCTCACTGCTACAGATTTCTTCTCCAAGTGGGCAGAAGCAGTTCCGCTCAAAGATGTCAAGGCCCGTTCCATCGTTGACTTTGTGAGCTCCAACATTATCCACCGGTTTGGGGTACCTCTCGCCGTCCTCACCAAAAACAGCCCCAACTTTCGAGCATCTGAATTGAAGAAATTGTACAACATGTACGACATCCGGTCAAACCATACCTCCTTCTACCATGCACAGGCGAATGGACAGATCGAGGCGTTCAACAAGACCCTCTCTATCATTCGGCAGAAGATGGTTTGTCAGAACAAGAAAAGTTGGCCGGAAAAGCTCCCCAACGCCCTCTGGGCTTACCGGACGACGACTCACAACTCTACCCAGGTGACCCCATATTCCCTGGTGTATGGTGCTAAGGCCATCCAACCCATTGAGATCCAGCTGCCGTCGCTACGCACTGCAGTTTATGATCACCAGACATCAGATGAGGTAGCCGAGATCCGTCTAGCCAAATTAGAAGCACTGGACGAGAACCGGATTCGTGCCCTGCACAATCTGGAAAGGCATCAGGAAAAGATAGCGAGGGCATTTGACAAGAAGGTTCATCTCCTCTCTTTTCTACAGGGCGACCTGGTACTGGCCCTTCAAGCGCCAATGATTCCCGGTAGGAAATCGCCCAAATTTGAACCCAAATGGGAAGGGACTTATATCATCTATAAGTTTTACCCCAATGGAGCTTACTCCTTGGTGACCACAGATGGAGAGCGTATAACCCCTCCCACCAATGCCAAATTCATCAAACGATACTTTTCCTTGGGAAAAAGGGTCCTGCATGACCCTAAACTGCAAAATGGTCCCGCCCGACCTTAAACTGCATCTTCGTCCTGCAAGACGATAAAATGTGAAATGGTCCCGCATGACCGTAAACTGCACATTATGGTCCAACATGACTCTAAACTGTAAAGTCCTGCATGACCATAAACCACATCTTCGTCCTGCAAGACGTTAAATTGCAAGCCATTCAGGCCTTCCTAGCCGAGGCTCAGCCTCAGGCCCCTTAGCCTCTTCCAGCCCCTGGCCCCCCGTCCTCACTGCAAGACGTTAAACTGCAAGCCAGTCAGGCCTTCCTGACCGAGGCTCAGCCTCAGTCCTCTTGGCCTCCTCGGGCCGCTGTCCCCCGTCTTCACCGCGAGACGTTAAACCGCAAGTTGGTTTTTCCCCGACATACCCTCTCGTAGGATTGTATGGTATAGTGTAGGACTACGTCCTTATTCACGTTGGATTACTTGCCATACCTTACATATCCCCAAATGAGATGGTCCTCACCCCTCATGACGTTCAACTGCATGTCAAAAACTACTTGTGGCTTGATTCCCATCTTTATGGGATGCGTAGGAACGCTCGGACGCCTCGTCCTGAGCCCAGCCCCATGCTTTTCTTTTCCACTATCCCCCTGGGAATTGTTTCCTTGGAGGATCTTTGTGTAGCAGGGAGTAGGCTTTCTTAGCCCTGCTCATACAACCTCGCTCACACAAGGATTGTAAGGGTCACACCATGTGCCCACTCCCGTTCTTCTATCCTCCCACGTCCTCACCGCACGACACTAAATTGCATGGCCTTCAAGAACTACGTATGGCTTGATTCTCATCCTCATGAGATACGTAGGAACGCCCGAACATTTCGTTCATTGGCCCAGCCCAAGAGCCAAAAGCTTCCCCTCGGGTCAAGACATGGCAGGGTGCACACTTTTTCCCCAACTCACATCGAGCAAGCATCGACCCGCCTGTACAGCCCCCCTAGAGATGATTGCCTCTTTCGTGGATAGATACATCTATTCTTCACCCACTCCTTGACTGGGATTCCATAATTTTTGACACCCATAGGGACCCCCAAGAACGGCCTGGATACAATGCACAAGGGCTCTCCTACCGTTATGGGAAAACGCCCCCGAGGGTTTTCAAGCAACAAGCTGATACAAGTCCCGCGTTGCGAATTTGTTCAGTGGTCGACGCTCATTTGTTGCTCCCATACCAAGTTACCATAGGAACGCTGGGTTACCATAGGAACTCTGTGTTTCGAACATGGTCAACAGTGTCCTGGATCTTCGGGTCAACCCCGAGATGTCCTAGACATCGAGTGCAGTGATTCGTTCTGCCCCATCCCGAGGTGACAAACTTCCCCCTGGGTGGTGCTAGAGATCGGGCCCACTACCCCGATTCCCCATAGGGGTGTATGGTGTGGTGTAGGACTACATCCCCATTCATGTCGGGATCATGTACCATGACGTACGCATCCTCTTACGAGGCCCAGCCTCAGGCCCCTTGGCCTCCTCGGGTCCCCGACCACCATCCTCATGTAAGATGTCAAACTGCAGACCCGTTAGGCCTTCCTGACTGATGCCTGACCTTAGGCCCCCCCTGGCCTTCTCGGGCCCCTCTGCCCAACCTCCTACCCGGGGTGTATGGTGTGGTGTAGTACTACGTCCTCATTCACGTCGGGATCGTGTACCATGCCGTACGCCTCCCCTTACGAGGCCCAGCCTCAGGCCCCTTGGCCTCCTCGGGTCCCCGACCCTCGTCCTCATTGCAAGACATTAAACTACAAGCAGGTCAGGCCTTCCTGACCAATGCCTAACCATCAGGCCCCTTGGCCTTTCCAGGCCACGACCCATGTCCTCTCTTATAGGAGTGTACGGTGTGGTGTGGGACTACGTCCTCATTCACGTCAGCTTCTTTGCCATACCGCATAACTCCCTTGTTTAGGGGTATATTACTCCCCTTCTCATCCAGTATGACATTAAACTACATTTAGAGAACTACGTGTGGCTTGATTCCCATCCTCATGGGATACGTAGGACCACCAGAATGTTCAGGATTCGGGTCCAGCCCTATATCTCGGGAATCTTCATCCCATCTTGGCCCCTTGGTCTATCCTTCCTCTATGAGGGGATTATATGGTGTGGTGTTGGACTATGTCCTCATTCACGTCGGTCCCGTAATGACCACGCCATTTACCTCTCCCTACTGAGTTGTTTCGTCGATCCCTTTTCGGCAGCTCACCGATGTGCCTAAGAGTACTCTGGTTTATTAACTTAAATGTCATGATTTACTCGGACACGTCCGCACCCGCTTTCCAGGCTTTGTGTATCCCTGCATCAGGGCTTTCATCATCTTTCACACCCGGAGGGACCCCCAAGAACGGCCTGGATACTACGCCCAAGGGCTCTCCTACCGTTACGGGCCAATGCCCCCGAGGGTTTTGGACAACAAATCAACAAAATCCAGCGTTGCGAATATGGTCAGCGGTCGATGCTCGTTCATTGTTCCCACCTCAGGCTAACGTGATATGGATTCTGCATCTCCACCATGGTTAACAGTTTTCCTCTATCGCCACGCCAACCCATTAAGCCCAAAATGTCAGGTGCACAATTCACACCCTTCATCACTTCATCGTGTCCAAGTGGAGTCTCGGAACTTTTGGTACTTTTCCTCCATGCACGTCCGCGCGTTGGGGGAACAAACCGTGTTAAAGGTGTCCTTTGGGGCTCTCTACCAACTCCCGTTTGACTCACCCAAAAGTATTGCAATGAGGATACACCCCTTGTTTCCCACACTGAGTTTATCTCACGTGGGCTTAGGGATCAGGTTGACATCTGTGCTTACTCGGGGAGTTGTCCCATTCACAATCCGAGCTCTAAGACCATAAACTAAGATTCTCGTCTGGAACTACTTTCATCTTGATTCCTATCTTGATAGGATACTTAAGAATGCCCAGACCCATTGTCTTTGGTTCCAGCTTGAGTTCAGCATGTTCACCTCTCTGGTCCTGTCTTCAGGACCCCAACTACGGGACCACATGGTGTAGTGTGTGATTATGTCCTCATTCACGCCGGGCTTGCAATAGCTACACCATGCACACGCCTTTTCTGAGATTTAGCCCTCCTATTTCTTGTCCCGCATGACATTAAAAGGCACCTTTCAGAACTATGTGTGGCTTGATTCCCATCCTCATGGGATACGTAGGACCACCTGAATGTCTAGGATTCGGGTCCAGCCCCAGCTCTTAGATATCTCTTGATCTCCCGGTCACCTCGGCCACTTGGTCTATCCCTCTCCAGGAGGGGTATATGTAGGTATGATACAATGTTTTAGGCACCATGCCCCCTTCTCCCGGGAACTCGCCATCTCTAGGTTACCCTCAATTTGAGTCTCTTGACCCCTTGTAGTGGTTCGCCCATGTGTTAAGATTACTCTGGTCTAGGAACAAGAGTGTCAGATTCAACTTGATCAGGTTCCTTCCACTTTTCAAGCTTCGTGTTCCCCTCCATTCGGGCTTCCATTGTCTTACACACCCGGAGGGACCCCCAATAACGGCCTGGATACAATGCCCAAGGGCTCTCCTACCGTTACGGGCCAACGCCCCCGAGGGTTTTGGAAAACAAATCGATAAAATCACGTGTTGCGAATACGGTCAGCGGTAGATGCTCATTTGTTTGTCCCCATTTTAGGCTAATGCGACAGGATGCTGTGTTGCGAACATGGTCAGCAGTAATCCTCTGTCGTCACAACAGCCCCTTCAGTCCTTGAATGTTGGTTGCATGATTCACATCATTTTCCACCACATCATGTCCAGGTGGAATCTTGACACTTTTGGCGTTATCCCTTAGTGAACCTTTGCATGTCAGGGGGATAAAGCTACAATATGGCGTCCTTTGGGGCTCCCATGGTCCGAGCTCTAAGACCATAAACTAAGATCCATCTGAGACTACGTTCAACTTGATGCCCATCCTCATGGGATATGTAGGATCGCCCGGGCACCCTGTCTTCGGGTACCACCCATTTGGGGAGCCAGTCTCTCCCCCATGTTTCACCTCTTACCTCTATATAGGCCCCTCGGCCTAAGGTCTCCCTCTATGAGTGGTGTACAATTTTATGTGGGATCATGTCTCTGTCAATTGTGTTTTATAACACTCTACATGTTTCCCGCCTAGCATCGTCTCTGCTATGTCTGCACTGCGTGACGATAAAATGCATGCTTGGTCCTATCATACGACCCTAAACTGTGACATTATCGTCCTGGCCGCACGACGAAAAACTTCACGGAATTGTGGTGACCTCGTTATAGAGGACATCACGTTGGGTATTGGCCATGTGCCATGCCATTTTTCAACGCCCATCACGGCTTGATCCTTGTGGCGACATCAGGGCCTACTATTCTAGGCTTGTCACTTCACAAAAAAACCATTCACCTTAAAGAAAAAACAAGATTTATCAAATTCTGCTTCTTTTAGTGCAAGGGCCACGCCCGCACTCCCCTTTTCCCCGACACTGGTATCTTACCGTGTCACCTTTCAGAACTACGTATGGCTTGATTCTCATCATTATGAGATATGTAAGAGGTCCCGGGAACTTCCCCACGGGCCCAGCCTAACCTTTTTGTTCGGTCCCTCGACTCGAGCATTTCCCCAGAGAAAGCATGGTAAGAAGGGATTAGGTCCTCCTTCACGTCGGGTTTTGATGCCATGCGTCCCCTGCTCCCTTTACCCATTTATGGTCTAAGGTCCATCAAGAACTACGTAAGGCTTGATTCTCATCCCTATGAGATACGTAGGAGCACCCAGGAACTTCCCCACGGGCCCAGCCTAACTTTCGATTTCGGTCCCTTGACCAAAAACCTCTCCTAAGGGGGTCGGGCGGCGTGATATGGGAATATTTCCTCATTCACGTCTGGTTGTTCAGCGCTCTGAACACACCCCCTATTCCCATTCGCGCCAGGTGTTTGAGTTACTCCACCATGTGACTCTTATGTCTCTTCCCATCCATGGTCCGAATTCTACGACCGTAAACTAAGATCTCCCTATGGGAAAGGACTCTGCTCCCACTATCTAATACGGCTCGTTGTCGTATTCAGATGTGTTTTGACAAAGAGCCCGAAGTGTGGGACTTCCATAGGGACATTCCCCTCATCGCAGGACCATGCTTCGTGATCTCTCTATTTGGATCCTCATCCTCTTCCACATCCAAAAGGACCACCAGACGACATGGATACTAGGATTAAGGGCTCTCCATGAATGTTGGACCTAAGGGCCCTTCAATCGATTCGGGCCAACGTCCCTACGGATATTTGAAAACATTTGTGACATGGTCCCGTGTTTCGAACATGGTCAACGGTTGACCCTCATTTGTCTATCCCCATTCTAGGCTAACGCGACAAGATTCTGTGTTGCGATCACGGTCAACAGTTATCCTTCGTCGTCACGCCACCGTCATCGTGATCTGAATCTCGAGCACCATGATTCACACATTTCCACTTCCCCATGTTCAAGTGGAATTCCATCATACTCGGCTCTTTCTCTTCGCGCATCTAGGTTCTCTAAATGATCGTGTTAGTGTCACTGGGCCGGTATTCACTGAGTGTCGCTTTTCCCTAACCTGCCCCTTTCTGTGTTGGGAAATTCCTATCACTACTGCTTGTTTCCCACACCGAGCACGACTCACGTGGGCTTTGTAGTTTTGGCCGGATGTGTACCAACACGGTCAGGCTGCTCCTCATCCTGCAAGACGTTAAAATGCACTTCCAGAACTACGTATGGCTTGATTCCAATCCTCATGGGGTATGTAGGAATTCCTGTCCACTCTGCTTTGGGCCCAGGCCATTCCTCACACTTGGTCCCTCGACCTGAAGAGTTTCCTCCAGGGGTATGTGGTATATCCATCGCGCCACACGCTTCCTTCCCTTTTATTCCACGTCCTATCATATTAAGTTAAAATACAGGAGTCTATGTGTCCTCAACGCATGACACTAAACTGCAGTTCTACCCTGAACAAGTTCAAGATGCCACAAGATCCCACTAGGAAGTAACAGGTACCCTCGTCAGAGAGGCCCTATCCCAAAGAAGGAATGATCCATGATCAGACTGATGCGCCCATCTGGTGTGCTCCCACCATGGTGGTGTAACTACATAAGTGTTGGATTCTGTTCGGACAAACCATTACTCCATATTCCACGCTTTGCATGCCCCTTATTCGGACCCTCGTCCCCTTTCATGTCTGAAGGAACCCCCTAAAGGCCTGGTCTCATGCCGCATCGGCTCACCTACCGTCCTGGGCCAATGTTCCGGAAGACGGTTCATGTCTGGAAGGACCCCCTAATAGTATGGATGCCTGACCTATGGTAGGAAAACTATCCTGGGCCAACGTCCCGAAGGATTGTTCAATAACATTTGTGACATGGTCCCGTGTTTCAAACATTGTCAACGGTCGACCCTCATTTGTTTTCCCCATTACAGGCTAACGCAGTAAGGGTACCGCTTCTCCTCCAAGGTTAACAGTTGTCCCTTATTGTCACGCCATCCCAAAAGTGTTCCGAATCATGGGTATCGTGATTCACACTTCCCATTTTAAACTGTTTGGACCGATTTCAGTGCCACTGGCGTTGCCCCGTTCCTACATTAGAGCACGCTGAAGAAACGGTAATTCGGATAACCTGAAAGTTCCTTCCCCAACCAAACCTCACCCGTCATTCAAAAATCCGTACTGGTAATCCGAATCCCGGATGCCCAGAGCATGATCCCCACTCCTATGTTAGGTGGGATGAGAGGGAAACTATCTCCTATTTCTCACATCGGGCTCGACCCACGTGGGCTTGGGGAATTGTTTCCGAACATCCCGCAAACATTGTAGGGATGTAACAAGGCAATTAAAATAGTGGAAATCGTGCACTCTATGGCATTCAAAACAAAGAAAAAAAACTTTTTGAAGCACGAAAGTACCAATAAAAGCTTTCTGGGTTTGTTAAAATACCCGGGGGTCGACTCCCCCCATGGATGGGTTGACCCCGTCAAAAGAGCATTGCAGCTCCGCCACCAGTTGACATGCGGCATCCAAGGCTTGCAACTGCTGAATCAGCTCCCGCTCCTCCTCAGCAGCGGTGGGACGCAGTTCGTCAGTCCTGGCTTTGGCCCTCTCTATGCCAGATTGAACGACAGCCATCTCTCTAGAGGTCTTCCTCATATGCTCTTCCGCCTCTGCCAGCTGGGCCTTCAACCATGAGACCAGCTCATATTGTGCATCAAGAGAGGTTGAAATCTCATCAGCCCGGGTCTGCATATGTTGGACCTCGCCTTCTGCCTCCTGGAGCTCCTTGATGTTGGTCGCCTTCCTCCGCTTCCAGCCCACGCTGAGCCCACGATCATGCTCCCAGATCTTCTCAGCCAAAAGATCTCAGATGAGTGCGTGAGGACGTTGGGCGTCCACTCCCCTAGCACACAGTTCGCACAACCGCGAGCGGAGCCTATCCATTTAGGCCAGCCATTGCGCTTGGGGGGTGTCCTTGATAAAGCGCGTGATTAGATTCCACGACCGGCTGTGGACTATGCTTCTGTATTCCTCGTCGGAGGCTGTTTCGTCCCAGTCCGCGCGATTGGCAGGCTCGTACGCGGGGTACGCCCGCAAGAAATATTCGGCAGGATCAACATCCGGTGTTGAATCCAGTACGACACCTGGCGCCGAAGCAGGCGTGACAAGACTGGGACCGACCAGTTGATCCTCTTCCTCGGAGTCCACCTCAATGACTTCGGGTACGGCCCTGCTGGTGGTCCCGCCAGCGATGATATGCGTCGTGGCTTGAGGAGATGGGGGGACTATCGCCACCATCACCGGCATGCCCCTAGGTGGGACGACACCAGACATCCCGACCAGTCTTTCCACATCGGCCCACGCCAGTCAAAGAACTATACGACAGAGAGGGGCAAACGTTAGTTTGTATGGTCTACATGTGACAACGAGGAGACTGGTAGAGGAGACATACGGAGATCGACCTCCTGGCGCTGGTCTTGAGTCGGTACTGATGGGACCCCAAGTCGAGGCCCTCCGTATACTGTTGGAAGGTCTAGAGATTCCGGAGGAGCCACCTCGGGTGCTCTGGTCCCACCAGATGCGGAACTGGACGCAGCCATAGGCGCAGGTTCTGACAGTCCCGCATCATCACCCGTCAAGGAGCGAGAATGAGGCCTGCGAACAAGTTCTTCCTGCATGGCTCAAACATTGGTGATAAGTCCATAGAGACCCAAGAACAGATCGTAAGGAATGAAGTTCGGAATGCTACCTCGAGAGCTTCCGCGAAATCTTCGGATTCTGAGCCTCGGTCTCCGACCTCGCCCTCCTACAACGGGCTCCCTCCTCCAGCCCCATCCTCCCGAGAAGAGTCCTCTGATTCCTCCGGAAAGGGGAAGCGCTCCCTCAGATCGGCAGCCGATAACTGTGGGGGGACCGTCTGATTCAACAGTTCCCTCACCCGGTCTGTCATTGGGCGAGGGACACCACTGGAGTGGACTTAATCCTCCAGATCTTCCAAGTACTGTTCTGACTCCACTGGAGACGCCATGAATCCATCCTGAACTGTGCCTATGCCTGGTAATTCCATCCTGAGGTGATTCAGGTGGGCCCATATCTCGGGTGGCCTGAGGAATTGTCGGTTGACATCCCAAATGTCCCAAGCTTCAGGGAAGACGGCATCCTCTGCCATGTCAATATGACACAGGCGCTTCCCTAGAGCCTGAGTGAATATCCTACGAAATCCCCTCAGTGGCCGCCCCTCCGGATGACCCTTCTCTTCTGGAATCACCAGATCCACTGCTGCTTCCATACCCTCGGCCGTTGCGGGTCTCGCCGCCATGGCAGCCCCGCTACCACGAGCGGCCCTAGCTTCCCTCAGACCCCGACCTCGAGATAGAGGAGGCCCACCGTCACCGACCCAGATAGTTGGTTGCTTCAGCATCTCCCATGGGTAAGCAGCCTCCCAACTGATGGCGTACTCCTTAACCAATTCGAAAGAGGTGGTGGATGGAGGCAATGCAATCCGCATCTTTCCATCTTCCCGTGTGAACATGAGCCACAGATGCCTCATCACACATGGGTGCTCCTCGTGACGCACCTCCCAGTAGACCTCTGGGGTCAGCCGCTGGAGGCACCGGAACTGCCTCATAAACTAATGTGGGGTGTACGGTTCACAGAGCGGCTCACGATCTATTCGTGCCACCAAAACTCCACATTGTAAGGCCAGGAGGTAAGCCCGATGTTCTTCCATTCCCCATCCGTCATCAGTAAGAATCCCCGTCGGCAATGGGAAGGGGTGGAAGTTGAACTCATCCGCCCTCCACACCCGATTCAGCACCATCGGAATGACAAGTTTGTATGGGAAGCTCCCGACCGCGTTCAGGATGGAGAGGCGGAAGTTCGATCCCAGCAGAGAAATGGGGTTTGGATACTCGTAGTCCCCCTGATATGCACTGCGATCCACCCATATAGGAGGTGGAAGGGCCCTCATATCCTTGGAGGCTTCTTTCCCTCGCTAATATGCCACAGCATTTTGTACAGTTTGGTGAGCATCGGAATCCCCAGATTGATCCGATGCCCCGTGGCCAACATCAACGCCATGATAAACGAGATGGGCCGCACCCCCATGCTTGTATCCCTCACCGGTAGGATCCAACCATAGATGAGAGCCGCGATGAATGCCGCCATCCTAACTGTCGGCTGTTGTTCAGTGCTGACATTGAAACCCCAAGTCTTCCATTTGCTGTCCTCCAAGACCCGCCAATACGAGTGCCCCTTTCCCTGTTGGGCTGCCCTTGGACAAGTTCGAGGCCTCTGAGGGAACTCTCTATTCTTTGGGAAATTCAGGAAGCATTTGAACCATCTCTTAAAATGGACATCCCTCACTGCCTCCTTGTCCTCTCCAGGGACAAGTGCCATCAGTGCCTATGCCAGTCGCGACATTTACTCTGTATCCCCCAACGCGCTGATGACGGGGAGGAATTCGTCATACATGGCCCCCAAGATCGTAACCCCATAAATCTGGTGGACATCCCACAGGTTGATGCCCACCTCCCTGTGATGCAGGTGAAAAGAGTTGGTCCTAGACAATTGTCTACTCAGCAATTCCGGAATCAGTTTCTTGGGTTGGTAAATGTGGAATTGGGAGGCCCACGCCACCTCATACAACCCCACTCTCCATAGCTCGGCCCCGAACTCCTCGCATGAGGCGCCTACCCAGTAGGCCCAGGCCCAGTCTTCAGTAAAGTTGCCGCCCTGGCGCAGGTCCCACTCATCGGACCATCCCTTCTTTGAATCCTGCAAAGTCGCCTTCAACATGGTGTGATAGAGGGGAGGGGAAGTCTCCGACTGTGGTGGCTTCCTGTCAATGTCGTTCACATGGTTGTGGATATAGTCAGCGGTAATGGGTGTGATGTTCTCTTGTGCGTGACCATCGACAGCATTGAACCATTGGTGTTGGCATGATATACTCCTGAACCAGCAAGCTGGTTCGTCCCTACTCACCTCAGGGATAAAGACGTCATCCCTCATCCCGAAGCCGTACAATGGCAGTTTCTTGCACTGCGGATACTCTTTATGACCCTCTGATAGCAGATCTGTCAATGAAGTATGGTCCGAGTGGCTTCAGACCATCTCCCCCAGGCCTGGACAGTTGGCCATCTCATCTCGATGAGCAGCATCTGCAAGCACCCCCAATACAGCCTCTTGATGGGCCATTTTAACTCTGGCCCTCATAAAAGAATTTTGTCACCTGGATCGCGAAGCTAAATCGTGAAGCCAGATCACGAAGATCGGTCGCGAGACAAAGCTGCGAAGTCTGGCCAAAGCCAATAAGCAGAGGTTATCTTGGGGCGGACGCGGAGTCGGAGACCCACGGTTCTCCGCGAAGCTCGATTCACGGAGGGTTATCGCGGAGTACGCGGAGCATCGCGAAGTCGAGAGCACAAAAATACAAGGAAGGCACATGAAGACAAAATATGTCGACCCCCCTATTTATAGGCGGCGACCCCAGAGCATCGCGGCGGGCCTCACCCGCGCGGAGCATCGCGGCGCGCCCGGATCGGTGGCCTCGGTGAGAAACGCAAGGCTCCTTCGCGTAGCCGCATCGCGAACCGCTGACAATTTTGGCTATTTTCCCTCAGACTTAGACCCTTCTCCCTCTGTGGCTCCATGTCTGAGGGGGGAATTTGTTGGCACCAAAATATGGCCCAAAAGAACGGAACGAAAAAGACGGCCAGCGCGATGCCTCGCGAAGCACCGCCGCGAAGCACCGACGCGAAGCCCCTCCACGAAGCACCCCGACCATCGCGGCCTCGCGAAGCTCCCGAGGCGGTAAGCCTCCGCGAATGCATTTGACGTTCACAAGACTCCGCGAAGCTCTAGAGGCAGTAATCCTCCGCGAATGCATTTGACATTCGCGAGCCACCGTGAAGCTCCAGAGGTGGTACCCTCCGCGGACGATGTTGACATTCGCGAGCACGCCGCGAAGCACCAGAGGCGGCGCAAGAGTTATGCTTCGCGGCGCCCCTTCCCAATAAATATTGGACTCCCCCTGAGTCATGAAGACGGACAATCCGACCTTTTGGCTTCTCCTCTCCTAAATCGCGAAGCACTCTTTGCCCCGAGAATCATGAGCTCCGCGGCGTAATTCTACTTCGCGAGACGCCTCTTCTTTGTCTCGTTTTGAGCCCCTCTTCCGAGAGGGATGCCCTTCGCGAAGCCCAAGGGCATTTGCGAAGGAAGGGGATTCCCAAGGGAACCCGGGAAGCCGCGGAGCATTTATGCTTCGTGAAACACGCAACCCATGCTATTGATCCCTATTATAAGGCAGGATAGCTACACATCACGAAGCACACTACTCCGTAGGACCTTGCTTCGTGAGTCACCTCTTCTTCGCGAGGAAGTGCTCCGCGAACATTGTTCCACTTTGCCAAGAACTTTCCACTCACACCCATGCCCCATTCTATGGCCAAGGCACTCCACTTCGCGAAGCACACTCCTTTTCTTGGCGATTCCTCTTCCAGTGAGACCCTCCAGGTTTTCACGATGTGATTTCAAAGTCCCATGGACAATACCACCTGTGGCGTTGTTTCGCCTAATGCTTCTTCACATAGGCACGCTAACGGCTATTGCTTCTTCGCATAGCCACGCTAACGTGGACCCCTTGATGGTTCGTTCCACAACCCCCCTTAACCATGGCCTTACTGGTACCTTCCCTTCACCAAGGACCAGAGTGTACCGGTTATGTAAGTCCTAGGGGTGTGGAGTGAACCCACCTCGTCCGAGCTACAGGACGTTAAACTGCCAAGCACCACATCCTCAACACATGACGTTAAACTCTGACCCGACCTCGTGCCCCTCACGAAGGGTCCACCCAGCTCGAACATTTTTTACACCACTCGTCTCCATGGGAATAGAATCACCCATCCACAAGGGATGATATCCTCCTTATTGGAGTGGCGTATGTTCATAGGAGAAGGGTGACCCTAGTTCCCCGACGGATGGCTGCACCTCTGCATCTCCATACTTCCCCACTACCAAGGTCAGTGGAGGGCCTGATAGGGAATGTGGCACCTCCCATCATTGGACCAAGGTCTATCTTTCCCGCGCTTTGTCGCACCATG
Source organism: Viscum album (assembly GCA_963277665.1). Taxonomy (NCBI): domain Eukaryota; kingdom Viridiplantae; phylum Streptophyta; class Magnoliopsida; order Santalales; family Viscaceae; genus Viscum; species Viscum album. The sequence continues at coordinate 1,035,913,152 of OY728123.1, read as the reverse complement.
GGCCTCCATCCCGGAGTAAGTCCCAGTACCATGGGCCGCCTAACGCGTAAGCCCCTCTTCGCTTCTCACGGACGCATCCTTCGCGACGTGATCGTCAGGTCCTTGCAACCTCTTGTTTCTCACACCGAGCATGACTCACGCGGGCTTAGAGTGAGCACCGACCCTGACCCCCATTCCCAGTGAACTACGAGGACTTTGATCCATGTCAAGGAATTGTACGTAGGAAGCCTCCATGAGTTTCAAGCCACATTGCTCGGTCGTTCATTCACGTCGAGTTTTCCCCCATCCCACATGACGTTAAACTGCATGCCCTCGTCCAGCATGACGTTAAACTGTATGCCCCCCTTGTCCCGCATGACATTAAACTGCACACCCATTCCCACCTGAACTACGAGGTCTTTGATCCATGTCAAGGCATGGTACGTAGGAAGCCTTCCAGAGGTTCAACCCACCACTCATTAGACCAAGGTCCACTTTTACGTTGGTTCGCAGACAAAGCCCCAACTGTACTACAAGGACTTTGATCCATGTCAAGGCATGGTACGTAGGAAGCCTTCTTGAGGTTCAAGCCCCACCCATCATCATTCACTTCGAGTTCTACCTACATCTAGCACGACGTTAAACTGCAATTCCAGTCCGACGGAAAGCCGTTGTGACCAACCCAAACTACGAGGACTTTGATCCATGTCAAGGAATGGTACGTAGGAAGCCTCTACAAGGTTCAAACCCACCATCTGTTCGTTCCGACCTCATTCACGTCGGTTCACCCACGTCCAGCATGACGTTAAACTGCATTTCCCAATCCGAACTACGAGGAATTTGATCCGTGTCAAGGCATGGTACGTTGGAAGCCTCCCTGAGGTTCAAGCCCAACAGTCATTGGCCCAAACCCTCTCTTAGTCGGTGTGCCAGTTCCCCCATATTCAAGACCATCTCCCATCGGACCAAGGTCCCTCATTTACGTCGGTTCGCCGACACCCACTGCCCGTCGTTTATTCACGTCAGGGTTCACTATCATCCTGCATGACGTTAAATTGTATTCCATCAACCCTTTGAACTACGGGGACTTTGATCCATGTCAAGGAATGGTACGTAGGAAACCTTCCCAAGGTTCAAGCCCACCACTAGTGGACCCACGGGTCTACTTTCAAGTCGGTTCAGCGATGAAACCCTTTGAATTACGGGGTCTTTGATCCATGTCAAGGCATGGTACGTAGGAAACCTTCTAGAGGCTCAATCCCACCACTCATTGGACCAAGGTCCATCTTCACGTCAGCATGCTGACGATGTCCATCGGACCAAGGTCCACCCTCACGTCGGTATGCTGACGATGCCCATCAGACCAAGGTCCACCTTTACGTTGGTTCGCTTACGACATTCATCGGGCCAAGGTCCACCTTCACGTCGGTTTACTGACACCATCCCGAACTACGCGGACTTTGATTTCCTCCCACGGGGATACGTAGGAAGCCTCTTCAAGGTTTAAGCCCAACTTCACTGTCACCCCTACGATGGTCCCATTTCATTCCCCCTCTACTTCATTCATCCACCTATCACCCATCCCGATTCTTGCCCGGACCGTCTTATCCCGGTGAGACCATGTCGGTACGCTCTTCTTCACAGCCGCCCATGGGCTGGCCCCGGTATCGGCATCTCTTCAAGGGAAATCCCTCAATCCGATCTGTCCTCGCTAACACTCCGGTTGGGTTGATCCATCTCCGCTAGACGTTAAACTCGCGGCATACCCTGTGCTGAACACGGGAAGCTGAGGAAAACCACAGATATGTGTCTATGACATATAAATCCCCACGCTCGATGTGGGATGCCTCAGGCTTCCACGCCCTCAAGAAGCCTTGTGACCAGGGATAACAGACAGACATGCCAGGTTCCCCTGCATCCAGACACGCTACTGATGCCTCAATGTGATTACTCCCCCGACTGAAGGTTGCTGCCATGACCAGACCCTTTGGAATGTCCCGACAGAAGCAGTGTAATTAACCGGCGTCCATGGAAACATGGCACTGGGAAGAGTTTCACGAACTACGTATGAAATCTATGAGGGAGACCTGGACTAGGTGACGAGTTCTGAGGAGGAATCCACAGGAGGAAGAACCGACATCCCATCATCCCGTTTCGATCAAGGAGCAGACGTCCCTGAATAAGGAGCGAATGCCGCCCGCCTTTGGAAAGCAGGAATGCGGGGCAACAAAGCGCCGCGCGTCCTCCTCCGCGGAAGGAACGGATGTGCGCGCGCGCCCCGGAGAAAGCTTCAGAAACAATTATTACATTAAATAATTTGATAATTATGATTTTTCACATTAGTAGTTTTTTAAAAATATAATTTGACTCAGTTACTATATACAACTTATTTATAATGGATTTTTTATTCATTGTTTTACTATATTTTCTTAACTTTATGTGGGCATGTAAGAACATTATGACTAGTAATCAGAACCTTACATTTGTATTTATGAAAGATAAGGTATTTTATTTGACCCTTAAACATATATGTCGTAACATTGTAGTTTCATTTCATTAACATTCTGAGATAACCTTTTTATGATCCATTATAAATTCTGACCTGATAAATATGAATATACCAATATGTTTTAAGCAATATGAGCTGAGTTTAACATTATAAAAATTGATCATATAAGATTTAATAACAATTACTGATCTTGGTATCACCATCTAAATGTTTATTAATTTTTAATATTTTAATTTCTTTATCATTATAATATTTTATTTTAATGAGAATTATTTTTATGATCACATTCAGATCTATTTTAACATCCTTAACATAGTATTTATAGTGGATTATATTTTTTCGTATCCTGTTCTAATTTTTAGAAAAATATTTGAATTTAATTTTATTTAGTAGGAAACTGTATTGTGTTATTTGGGGTATATCATTGACCTAATATTATAGAGGATATCTCAAAGATATTATACATCATTAAATATAATTTTAAAAAATAATAATATTTGATGTCATTTGTAATCATTCATTCAACAATTATGGGAAAAATTGATTCATTGGATTTGATAATTTTTGTTTTAATTCTAGAATTATTCTTATTATTATTTTGAATATTTTATGACTATTAATGATTCTATGTATCAAGTGAATATATTATTTAAATAATATAATATTCATTGTGGAAGTACATCTATAAATTAATATACTGAAAGAAAATATATGAACTTATATACAAGTGAAACATTGTGATATAAAAACTAAATGAACTTAATTTCCTATGAGAACAAATTTAAAAATCATAGAATATTCTCAATGGTAAAAACTAGGTATACAATCATTATAACCTTGGATATATAAACTGAACTTTTACTCATGATCCAGTGGTTGTTTTGTAACTATTTTAAACCCACTACCACCCAATGGAATTTTGAGTTTGTAGTTATTACTTTTTGAGCTCTTCAAATATTCTAAATATTTTTAGTTTATGATATTACCATCATAATTTATTCATCTTATTAGGTTTTTAATCCTTGTTTAAAAAGTCAATATGGTAGATGACTTTTTTAAACACTTCATATTTTGTCATGACACATGGATAACAGTCCTTGTTGCATCAAGAAGTCACTCTCCTTTTAAATCTAGGTTGTTTTGTGGTTCTTCCTCCACTAGAAAAAGTAGGTTTGTAATCATTTTGTGACTCCCTTATCAATTTTAGGTTATCCATGAACACCATACCTCTCGAGGAGCATAGTGGTGAGAAGAGTAGTTGTAGGATCACATATTGTCTCAAATACTATAAAACTTTTGTATGATTTCATTATTCTTCCACCGCATAATTACATTAATGCTAATAATTTATAAATTTAAATTATAATTAAGTAACATGGATATTTAATTCTCATCATCCATAAATGTTTTAAATTGTTCTACTCACCCATATACCATTTTCAATATTACTTATGACCACAAAATTTATATTATGGTCAAATAACAATTAGGATATTTAACACAATTATATGTATATTTTTATGTCAAATATAACATATAACTCACCACATATGCAGAATAATTTTTACACTAAAATAACTAGACAATATTAAGTATATATTCCATATAAACAATATCAATTTTATGGTATAGACAATGGATACTCAAAAACATGAATGGAATCATATCTTAAAAACTAGAGAATTAATCTTTTGACAACTTTGGTAAAACCCTAAAAATTATATAACACTAACCACCACTCTCTTATCAGATGTGATACGAATAAATAATATTTTAGTTAAAAACTTATGAATACCTTATATTATGTAATTAATAGAAATATATTTACTCATATTTCTACTTGTTTGACTATTATTAAAATTTGGAGAATTTTATCAGTCTGTCATCTTATCTATGATAAATTGATTATATCAACACAAGGAACTATTTAGGATTAATATCAATATTTCAATATGGGATAAGGTCAAATATTATGCCAAATATTTTATCAGTTTAACAACATAGTTTATAAAATTAATTCTCTTCTAGAATCCATAGAAAATCTTATGCCTGTTGAAATTTTCCTAGGAGCTCTTCCTAGAAGGTGGCTTAATATGAAGGTTGGAATTGAGGGAGGAAAGAATTTAAAATATTATATCATTGATAAAATATTTGTTTCATTAAATTAATGTAAACTAAATTGTATGAAAATGTATAAGGATGATAACTCAGACGATAAATATGTAGGTTTAATGTATTTAAATATTTTTTCTTCAAACTCTTATGGTTTTTAATCTTTAAGAATGTTTTTTTTGAGATATGGATCAAATTTTCTAGGATTTTTACATAATTATTAATAATAATGGTTTTAAATGCTGATATTTATAGAACACTCTAACGTTTAATCACATAGGTGAAAAAAAATTAGTGCCAACATCAATTATAATACATGATATTTTATTATTTTTTATGGAAAATAAAATCTCATATAAATACAAACTACCCCAGATTGAAAAAATAGATAGGGATAAATTGTAAAAAAAAAATATAAAAAGTATATATCATAAATTTGGTGTTTTACTGACAAATCTGATTCTATTAAAGAATTTAGGAAAGAAATGGATTCACTGAAATATTCATTATAGAAGAATTAAATATGGTTAGTAATTTGAGTCTTTATTCTGGATGTTCTAATTATGATTTATATTTTAACAAACCATCTATTGATGAATTAAATAAAGTTCTTGATAGATTAAGAAAATATGTTTTTAGTGATGTTAAATTCTATAATAAACAAAAAATGAAATAATAAAAAATTCTTGTGGAAAAAAATTAATTTTTTCATGAAATTTAAAAACATAGGAATACATCATATAAATTTAATGAAAAATTTTATGAATATTTTAAATCATCGAAGATGATGAATGAAAAATAGAATATAAATGATTGAAAATAAAAATTAAAATAACTCAACTTTTGTTCAATATAGAAATAACTATGATAGAAATATGTCTCTAAAAAGATGAATAAAAATAATGATTGTGTTATATGTGACATTAGATTACCACATAGGTATAAGAATAAATTGTAGAAAATTATAAAAGAAATTTGTCTATTAATGTTAGTTTTAGAGATATTATGAAAAGAACCTAAATTAATGATTTCTCACTCATATTTCTATAAACATATAGATTTACTAAGACTCGTGTTTCTAAATACATTCCATCTAGAGTACCTTATAATAAATTTATAAGATATTTTTGGATGCCTAAATTTTTTAGTAATCTTACTAGTACCAAAGTATTATGGGTAAAAAATTGTTTGACAATTATTTTTTTTGGAAATAATCCTTGGAAGTCTTAATAATGATGTATGGTACATGGATAGTTCCTCTAGTTATATTACCAAGGACCCATATTTAATTATTTATAATGAAAAATGTGATCTTGGAGATATTAATTTTGAATACAATTCAAAAGTAAAAGTAAAAGTTATTGGTTAATTTTTTCTATAATTATACTATTTTTTTCAGTGTTTTAAATTTTGATGGATTAGAATGTAATCTGATAATAATTTTCAATTAAATGATGATTAAATGTAAGTTAATTTTTTAAATAAAAAAAGTATCTTTTAAAAATAATTCATTATTATTTTTTAGAAAATTTTAGGAAAATGTTTTCACTATTTACCTTGTCATACAAAAAATTGAATATGGAAATTTATTGAACACTTTCCATACTAAAAGTCAAATTTGGAATATATTACTAGGTGATTTGAATTTTTGATAGATACATAATCTATATAAGAATGAAAGTTTTATGAATATATCTGATTTGTGGAATGATAAATTTCATCTGTGTGATACGCAAATCAAATAGAAAACAATATATACTATTTTAGAGAAATTAAATTAATACATTTTGAAAACCCTTTATTGCAAGTTCATCTTGACTTGGATGGTTCTAGTCAAATAATAAGTATTAGTGGAAATAAATTTTATTTATTTATTTTTGAAGATATTAGTATATTTAAATGTTTATAACTTCATTTATAGAAAATTCAAACCAGGGATATTATTACTAATTTTTACAACATGGAAAAAAATAAAGATGTTTTTACTACTGTTATTCACAGTGATAGAGAAAGTGAATTTTGAAATATGGAATTTTATTTTTCTTGAAAGGAATTGTACATTACATAATATTTTGGCTATATAACTCCTTAGAAAAATATATTTGTTAGAAGAAAGATTCAACGATTAATTTAAATTGATAAAAACATTTTTTCTGATTTTAATTTACCTATTTTTTTGGTTGAAGATTAATTTATGAATTGTGATATTTGTAATTTAATTGATGTTATGCCTATTTCAGAAAATAGCCTTTAAGAACTATGTAGTGGTAAGAAACAAAATTATAAATAGAATATTATTTGGATATAAGTTTTTTAACCATTAAACAAAAGATAGTTTTGATATCTTTTTTCTAAATCAGATGAAGGATTTTTATTTGGTTATTCAAGGAAAATAAATATTTTTGGGTATTTAATAAATGAAATAGGATTATAGAACAATTTTTTCATATTAATTATGATGAAAATATTATGAAACCAAATTCAGATATAGGGAATGTTGAAGTTGAATATAGAGAATTTTATTTATAAGAATATAATCCTTAAGTAAATGTATCTATTTTGGGGGATCATACTCCTTGACCTAATTATATATCATGAAAAGCCTATAAATATCACACTATTGATAATGTTATTAGAAATAATGATTCAAAAATTAAAACTAGAAGATCTATTTTTAATTTATATTAAAAATATGTTTTTTATTACTTCATACATAACAATATTAATGATGACATAAAATTTGTAAATATACCTATATCTATTATATATAATCTTAATTAATTTACATGCTCAAAATTTTGGACTATGGTTTGTCCTCGTAATGAATAACATATTATTATAACAACATGTAATTTGAAAAAAAAATCAACAAATATGGATACGTTTTAGTGAATATGTCTAAGTTTTTATATAAGGTTATTCTTAATTTGAATTTATAGATTTTGATTAATATTTTTCACATGTTTCTAGAATTTAAAATCATATAATATTATTATCATTTACATTTTTTAATGTTTTAAATTCCATAAATTTTTTTTTTAATGAGACTTCAAAAAAATAATTTTTAATAAATCTATATAAATCAAATACAATGGTTTTAATATTATGGCATTCCAAACAATGTTGTTAAATTATCATTTGATTTTTATGGAATTAAAAAACCTCATAGATATTTATATGAAATGTTGCCTCTATTCTTATTGAATAATAGTTTTATTAAATATAATGTTGAGCATACATTTTATATTAGTGGGATTTACAATAATATTTTAATCTTTCCACTTTATATTGATGATATTATACTTTGTCCTACTATTGATTTTCTTTTCAAATAATTTTCTAATTTAAGGGATAGTGAATTTCACAAGGGTCTAATGGGACAATTAGGATTCTTTCTAGTACAACACAATTATAAATGAAATAATAGAATTTTATTGAATCCATATAAATGTGTAAAATAATATTTTATGATATTTTTACGTGGTTCTAGAAAAACTATTTGAACCCCTATGAGTTCATATTGTAAGCTAGATTTAGTTGAATTGAGAAACTAAATTTATGTTAAATTGTGTATTTGAATGATAGGTAGCATAATTTCTTTAAATACTTATATTATTGAAATTATTTTTTCCATATGTGTGTGTGTATACATTAGGTTTATCCAAATTAATTTTTCGTCAATGATTTTAATTGAATTATTATATATATTAAAGGAAGAATAAAATATTGATTATTTCATTCTAGATAGAGTATATTTAAATGTTTATTAATTATTATTTTTATTTTTGATGTTGAGTAAATGATATAAATATACAATCAGGAATGTGTCATTTTTTATGAAAATGATTAATTCCATGGAGTTTAAAGAAATAGTTAATAGTTTCTTAATAAAAATTTGAAACTCAATATATAGCCTCTTTTAATTTTTGTGGTCACTATTTTATATCTCATAAAATATTTTCCTGACTTTCAGTTTTATTTTAAAAATATCTATATTTATTATCATCACACTTATACAAATTTTATATTTGAAATCCTATTAAGAAATTCAAGAATTAAACAAATACATGATATAATTTATTTTATTATAGATCATGCTGTAATAGTGAATTTTTTTAAGATTTTTTTAATATCTAATCAAGTAGAGAATGTATTTATTAATCCTTTAGAATAAATTATATTTTAAAAGATTAAATTTTAACATAGTTTAATAGTTTATTGAAATAAAAAATTTAATAGAATATGTATTAATTTATTTTTAGCCAGTATTTATGTGCAATCAATTTTATCATATGGTTCATTAATATGTTCAGTCTTTGTGGATTATGAAAATGATTTTTGGAAAATAATTTTCTAATTAAATGTATATGAAAACATTTTTTCATGGGCCCTTGAATTGTTTTGGCATATATGTGTATAATATTCAGTATTATATATACATATAATTTCTAATATAAACAACATTGTTTGACCATTTAAAATAATAAATAAACAAATAACATTATTTTTTATTATTTTTCTTTACTTCACTTGATATATATTATTTAAAATGAATAAATTTAGTAGGAGTAATTTTTATCAAATTTAATACTATTTTTGAAAAATATACTATGAATATTTTTAATTTTTTAAATATCCCCAATTTTATTTAATAAAGGGGTAATTGAACTATTTTTTATTTTTGTATTAACTAAATATTCTATTTTTATCAAAATCAGATCTTTCATGTATTTTTTAAAATAGGGAAATATGACTTAACTTTTTGATCGATTAAAAAAGTTCATATTTTATCATTTTCTATGTCTTGTTGATTATTTTCAGAATAGGGGAGATTTTTGAGTGCATTGTCACTACATTATTAATTTATAGGTTTTGATAACAAATAATCCTCATTGATACTAAATATGCAATTGTTTCTCCCTTATTCGTAGTTTTAAAAGTATAAAGTATTCCTTCATTTTAAAATCATTCACTAACTGTATTAAGAGTGAAATTATTTTTAGTTTTATTAATTCTAATATTATACATTATCATTGAAATTATTTTCATCTTGCTTAATATATTTTAGTTACTATATTGAATATTTTTATAAAGGATTTTATAGTCCCAATTTTATTTTATTGTCCTAACATTATGAATTCATTTGAGATCCTTATGGTTAGCTGTCTAAAATTTAATCACATATATATGAACCACAGATATATCTGAACCATACATCCATTTTAATAAAGTATGTTATTTCATTTTCTGAATCATATGAGGTCACTATAAGAAGAGGTATCAAACCTTCTGAGGTAAAACTATAAATAATTATTAAACCTAACATCTACAACCTTATGATATCACTAGTATTGTCTAAACATTATGAGTTTAGCTAAAACATTTTAGAAAAACACTAAAAGTTGAAAAGAACAATATGTGTTTTGTATATTGTCTTTTATATGTATTAATATTTCCCCCTTTTTATTTGTATAATATTATACCAATTTAGTTTATTATGTACTATTTTTTTATAAACATATTCAATTATGTTTTGAAATTATTAATAGATTATTTATTTTTATTTTTATTTTCTATATCATCGGCATATTAATTGAATGATATTCGAATTTCAAATTTTACCAATAGAAAATGAATTGTTATATTTTTCAGACATCATTTATAACATGTCTACTAGATATATAATATTAAGAATTTTTAACAATATTTCATTAGAATTTATCTTATAATATAATTATAAAATGGGTAATAAATTATCTTTTCGTTACATTATTAAAACAATAAATTAATTTTTTAATATATATAAATAATGTTTTTAATGTGAAATATTTATAATTATTTTTAATTGAACAAGACATAATTTTTAAATTAAAGTGATACCTTGTTTTTTAAATTGATCTTTCACTATTTAAAACAATTTTTTATTAGATTGTTAAATGGATTGAATATTGATAGGGAATTATTTATTTCATTATGAATTTGTTTAAATTATTGAATTGGAATTTGTAAATATAGAAGTCAAGTGTAAAAATTTTTATTGTTATCTTTTTATATTAATTTATTCCTTAAATCTAGAAATAACCTCCCCTATAATTAATTTTAAATTTTAGAGGTTAACAAAAAAGATTATCAAAGTGTATTTTCAAGCAACTACATGTTGAAAATTTGACCTTATTGCATGTTGAGAATTTTTAGTGACCATATAAGGTCCTCTTTCTCGACTACAATACAATCACAAAATTATGTATGAAGAAAACAAGAATAATCAAAAAAAGATTCTATAATATACAATCAATATTCAACTGATCCCATGTTCATTGTGAATCAACTATTCAAGATAAATGTTTTTTGAAAAAATGAAAATCTGATCATGATCATCTGATCATTCTTCTTACAACACGGATTTGCGGTAAGTACTCTTAGAATATGTTCATATTAAAATGACCATATTTTAATGATCTATTTTCAATCCCCCAAATGATAAATTATAGATCAACTAACCCAATATGGCATTTCACCGAATTCATGCCCCTTATTCTTGGTATCTTGAACAAATTTGAATCAATAATTAATCACAATCTACATTCATTACCAAGATACCAAGTCTAGATGAAAAAACTAATCCATTGTAGGTCGTTTTTAATATGAATCACACTTTCCATTCATCACAACTATATCAATCTTGAAAAATATCCAAATTATGGTTGTGTTCAATCAATCGAAGAAAATGAATTTATAAAGAAGGATTATTGAACGAGAATGTTGATGCTTTTCCAATCAATTTTCATAGATATTAAATTATTCAAATTCCTTAAATAATGATATATAGTGGCTTACATAATTAGATCGGTCAAAAAAATAATTCATTAAATTTGACCTACTCTGGGAAATGAAACTTATGATGAATCACTATAAGAAGATTAACATAGTCTACTTTTTGATGTTTTTGGTGTCATTTTTTTATGTTGTCCTTGTTGGGGAATGATCAATGGGACCCCCCATTGACTGCGTCATTATAGGAATGTATATATATGTTTTTTGATGTTTGGTCTATAATAACATGAAGAAGGGATCAAGTCTTACTAAGAAAGGAGTTTTATATCTTCTTTTATTCAAGTGATGAGTATAGAACTGGAATTATGGTTGAAGATGGTCAGTGTAATGATGGTGATAAATTTTAATGTCACTAGATGAAGAAAACTATACAACCAATCAAACTATTATTTAGTCCAGGGAATTATATTATGGATATTAGTTTGAAGTATATTTTTTTAGAGAAAACTTTCAATATTTTATGAACTTGTGGGATTGTTTACTCTGAGCTTGAAAAAGAACTAAAGATGACTGAGATTCTAATAATGGACACTACATGGTTCAATTGGAGCATAATAAGATGAGTTTTTTAGTGTGGTGAATGAATACCAAATTATAAAACATGTGTGTATGCCACACTAGGAAAACATATAGATATTACCACACTCTCATTATCAGAGCCTACATTATTGAATCCCATGCTCGATATATCCATATATCATATAAGATAAACCCACAACCGTGGTCCAAGTAGTAAACCAAAAATGTTTGTTTCATGAAGTGTGATTTTTTCTAGGAACAATTTCAAGATGATTACTATATTTATAAAAATATACCATCACGTAGTCAGATATCCTCCCACCATCTATCAAGTGATCATCTCACCTAAGCAACACTCATCTTTTATTATAGTTGTGATGCACTAAATCAATTCAACCTTTGATTCAACCCAGAGGCATATGAAACCAATATTGGGGGGATTTATTTCATTTTGATGTTTTACATGATACTAATATCCACCTTATAACATGATATGTGGATAAAATAAATTCAGAAGAAGACATGGGTCGAATTTCAGGAATAATATTGAATTACTGAAATCATTAGAGTTGAAGGTCACGCTCCAAAAATTGTTAATTTTGATGCATTCGTAGGATCTGGGATCCCTTCCATATAAATTAATAACTATTCCCTGAGTTAGGGTGTTCTTTTCTAAAATTTCTTTATAGTTAGTTAAGATATTGTTTTAATGCTTTCATAATTCATTTTACTATAATAATATTGGTGATGGCACAATAGTCCATTAGTGGATGAGATAAGGAGACTCCCCTTAACCCATGTTAATTAATTTTATGATTTTAGTATTTACATATTTTGTTTTTCTAGATTTAATTAAAACATTTTGTCATTAAGATATTTCCTTATATCATTACAAATCAAATTTATCTTCCATATATCACATGATTAAGCATGAAGGACACTTCGAATCACTCTATTTATTGAGATCAGGAATAGATTATTGACCTAATGGTGATTCGATATTCCCCATCACTTGGAATATGTGAGGTTAGAGAATGTAATGATCATTGAACCACTCTAATAAAATAAAAACATCATTCTCATGGTATTCTTGAGAGGTTGTACTTTTTTATTGATAAAATAGTACACTAAAATCAATATCATGAATAAATAATTAATGTGAGTGGATTTATAAGGTTATAAGACATCATTAAGAATTGAATTAAAAATATAAATCCAATTAAATATTTAATTGAAAATTATATACACAATAATAAATATAAAAACACTCAAAACACACTCATCTTTGAAGACAACATGAACCCACTACTACAACATATAATAGAGGTAGACTAATTTATTTGTTGGAGCCCTCTATATAAGTTGACCGTAAACCTACAATAATTGTAGGGTGTGAACTGATTTTTCTAATTTTTTTTAAATTTATTTCAACATATGACTAGGTTAAATTCATATCATGTTATTGGTTATGATATAATGTTTCAACGAACAATCATAGAAAGAAAATAGAACATTTGAATCAACGATGATATAGAAATGATATTTTTCAATGTTTTATTGATTTACTCCCCATCATCCTCATCTTCTTATATTATAGTTTCTATATGTAGTTAAAATATTGAAGAAAATTTATCCAAACATAATAAAACATTAAAATATTTTTTTTCAATTAATTTCGACAATAAGAACCAGATGATAAAAATAAATAGCTGATAAGACATTGATCTTTGGACACGGATGATTCAAGACCATGGATTTGACGTATAATATCCTATTTGATATTAAATAGAGTTTAATAGTGAATATAAATATTTAAAATTGAGAGAAGTATCATAATATCATGTTTTCTTTGATGGGGTATCCCTTACCTCTGGAAAAAGAAGATATTGAATGATTTTAAAATGAACAAGAAAGAGAACTAACTATATAAGATGAACTAAACCAAGAATTATAATTGAAATAGTTACCTTTCTCAATTACAACCAAAAAATGAGTCAAATTTATGTCTTAATGAAAAATATCTAAGAGTCCACTACATGATCTAGGATACATTCAGGAATCATATTGAATCCTTCCCAAAATAGCCTTATGAAGACCACTATTTCACGGTAATCATTCACCGTGCATTTAAATACTCTGAGTATATCATATTTAATTATTCCTCAATAGTTTCGCTGCTAGATAAATCCCTTACTAATGTTAGTGATTCAATAGATATAATTTTCCAAAACTCACAATAATTTTGTACTAGGACTATAAAAAGTGTAGTGAAGGAGGTGAAAAGATATAACACTTTTTTTTCAAAATATTAATGTAGAAGTTAAAAAATATATTCAAATAAATTTACCTATGAATAAGTTACATGAAAAACACCCACCACACATCTATGATTGTTCCAACATTACAACTATTGGGACAAAAAATGATGGTTTACCACAAGTTTATGGAACAAATATATGTGATATCATGTACAATTGATAGTACAAATAACATAAAAAAATATAAACAATGATTCATAGTGTGAACAAAAATTCCCCATGGAGTCAAATACAATAGTCACAATAAACACAAATACAATAGTGTCTCTAATCACCACCCTTTCAATGAAGGAACTATCAACCCACAGAATTTCATAATAAAGGAAGATTAAAAAAATCCAATTAAGGAATGGCTAGTACAACATGTGGAGTCGCAAAGAAATCCATAAGCTCTTATCTCTACTCATTTATTAAAACTTAAGGAGTTTAATTTACAATTTTTTCAGTTTATGTATACTCTCAAAATCAATGTAAATCTACGTGATTGTATAATTATTTCATGGCTAATTCTAAACCCAAAGGGAAAATATTAGTACTATTTATTTTAGAAGCTTTAGAATAGGGAAAAGGAATAAAGAACCCTCACTACATGTTAATGTTGGATGTAGATATCTAAATTAATATAATGATTCCTTCCTATAAAATTATCATTAAGAAGTATTTATAGAGGAAACACACCAATGGAATATGAAAAAGTGTGAAAATAATGTGGGATGGAAAAACCATCCAAACCTTACATTACATATATATAAAAACACACAAGGAGAACCAAATAAGTCAAACTATAGAAATAAATCTATAGATATTCGAAAAGTTATAAATTTGTATTCCATTGCTGTAATCAATTCACAAAATCATGTGTTATGTAAAATTAATCAAATACATGTTCACTGAGAAGATATGATTTTAAGGGAGTAACAAGTAAAATATTATTATGACTGGGTATTCACTTTTTACCCCACAAATACCTAGTATATTTCATGACCTAGGAACATTCAATATCACTTTCACCATTTTAGAACTCACCATTTCCAATTCACTATGTGATTTTGGGGAATCTATTGATGTAATTACATACTATATTTATTTTTTCCCACATACACGGGATATTAAACTCACACAAGAGTTTTTATAGCTTTCTAAACGAGTCACTGTAAATCTAGTTGGAGTTTTAGAGGATGTTCTAGTAATATTCCTTGAATTATTGTTCCCTGTTGATTTTTTAATTTAGAACATGATGGATGAAAGATGTGAACTTCACTCCCCTATCAATCTAGGAATGATAATTAATTGTAATTCCTACAAAATAATAAATATTAATGAGGGAAATCTTTTAATAAAATTTGGATAATAGGCAATGAATTTTAATGTTATTAATTCAATAAAATTTCCCCATAATGAGAGATCTGGGAATAAATTGAACCATTTTGAATTTCCATATTGTTATAAAGATATTATTCAAATACTTTATAAAATTATACGATTATGTGAAGCTCTACAAAAAATTAATTTTTTGTGATTCTATATTTGGAAAAAATTTCAATGTGGAAAATGTAATTTTTTATTTTGATGATAGTTATTTTGATTATTTCTCAAAAAAATCCTTCAAACATAATATTTATATGAGTAGTTTTCTAGAATGGATAAATATGAGTTATTATTATTATAATATCCCCCTTAAAATTGTAAATAAATTAGATTCCATTTTGACATAAAAAATTAATTTCTTATGAAAAATTAGAAACAACACATATTAATTTTAATTGATATAAAATCAAATCAAGAGAATTAAATTATGGAAGTTTTAAAAAAACATACGGTCTATAGGATAGAAATTATAATACAATCCAAAACATTTATTTGCTAATTATATTCACAAATATTGTTTAGATTCTAAAACTAATCTTATGAGAGAACCCTAAAGGATTCTCAAACTAACCCTCCGAGAATATTTTAAAAAAATAAATATAATTAATTTGAATGTTGGATTCATATAACCATATTTCTTCTATGTCCCATTCAAATGTTCCTAAATAAAACTAGTGAAAAAATAACACAACAGTATAACTTTGAGTTAATACAAATATGATTTATAAAAATGAATTGTTTGATTTGATTACCAGAAACAAAGCCATGTAACAAGAAGAGATCACTTCCATTTTCAATAAAAAGAAAAATTTTAGAGAGTATAGTTGGTAAGGGGTAGTATAATAACTTTTTTTTATTTTAATTGTATTTTCAGCTTCCAATATATCCAGATTAACATGAAAGACTATTTTCTTCTTCCAGTTCAGTTTTATTTCATACTGAATATTATACTTTAGTCTTTGAAATTACCCAAGTAATATTCAACAGTTTATATTGAGTATATTTTTATATTTTTAGGTGTTTAGTATAGGTGTTATATGAAGAGTTTTCTATTTATAGACCTTGATTTATAACCTTACCAGAGTGTTGTGAACCGTTTTTATGAAAATTTATTCAATTTATTTTGGGAAATTTGAAAAATGTAATTTTATTAAAGGAAAATAATTTTTTATGACAGATAATATTGAAGTATGAGATTGATATAGATAATTTCCAAACTGATGTGTTTTATAGACTATCATACCACACCATTGTGAGTAACATTCAGTCATTTTTAGGCCATGATAAGATTGAAAAAAATATTTTTTTGGGAATTTAGAAAAGAAAATTACTTTATTAACCAAAAAATAACTAAAAAAAATTATCAGATGACTCATATTGGTTAAAATTTAAAATATTTAACAAAT
The DNA here is from genome assembly GCA_963277665.1 of Viscum album. Classification (NCBI taxonomy): domain Eukaryota; kingdom Viridiplantae; phylum Streptophyta; class Magnoliopsida; order Santalales; family Viscaceae; genus Viscum; species Viscum album. Next base: position 1,035,896,107 of record OY728123.1, on the reverse strand, counting down.
CACGTTCACAAAACCCATAATCTATCCAGAAGAATAAAATTTCCCCTTTGAGATATTATGTGATGACTCAAGTAATGCAACAAGATCTATGTTATCCTAGATAATTAATTGGAACCCAGATGTGATATCCAATACTTCTCAAGAACAAAAAATATCCCAAATAAATTACCCAACAATATAAATATAATTTTTTTTCATTTTTTGTTGATTTAGAAAAAAATTTATCTTATATATTTGGATGTAGAATCACTATTTACTGAAATGATGAGATATTTTGAAATCAAATAAAGAATGATGATATGAAGAAGATATTAGAGAGTTGGGTATTACTATGATAATAATTTACTTGAAAATGGGGAAAATAGTGTGAATATATGGTTTCAATTCACATGAGTATACTTCATCACACATATGAGGTAGAACAACCCACTGAGATGAACATGAATGGTTCCTTCCAATTTGAGAAACACTATAAAGTCATCCATGTACTCTAGTACGCTAATCTCGAAAAATTATTATCACATCATTGGAACCCCCTTCTTTACCATCAATCAATAAATTAAATAAAAATCAAATTTAAAATATTCTTTTTTGGAATATTCATATTCATGGATGATTTGTAATGACCATATAAATATAAGGTGTATCCCTAAAAAATAGGTAAAATCAAAGCTAACATTTTTTAAATAAACATGTATATGGTGGCCATTTTAGTCTATATAAAACATATAGTATGGGTTTAGAAGTAATTTTATTTTATCCATAATTTTCTAAATACTCACATGAATTTGTAAAATCTTTTTCAAAATAAAAATTTACTTATAGAGTTATCAAATTACTTTAAATACCCAAAATCCTATTGGTTTTTGTGAAATATTTTATGTCTATGAACTATATTCAAATATTCCATTTCAAATCTCATTTAATTTTCGGATGATATTATTAGTACTGGACTAAGTTTATTTTTTGATTAATGAAAAATACACCATACTGAGAATTCAATGCTCATAATTGAATTTCTAAAAATAATCATTTTATGTGGTTATATAGTACCTTATGAAATAATATATGAAAAAGGTATAAATGTTTTCAATATAAATTTTTTATCCACAATGATGTGTTATATAGTTCACCTCATGACCTTAATTTCATATAATCCACATACATATGGAAAATCATATGAATTAAATAGAGAAATGAATATTATTACAAAGTAGAAAATACAATCCAATTAGAAGTAATATATGTATGAATCTTGGAAATGAATAACAGGACTGTTGAACTTCTTAAAAAACTCTCTTTTGATATTCTCTATACATAATAGTTTTTTTGTAATAAATGTCTCTTTCTTTTGGAGTTACAATATAGATCATACTGGGATATCAAAAGAGTGAACTTATAATTTTTAATAGTTTTAGAGAAAGGGAAGTTGATGATGTTGAAATTTGGAAGAACTAAAAATTGTGGATGGTGAGAATTCAGTAAATTACAAGAAAAAGTTCAATTCCTTGTAAAAAATATAATCTATAAATATATATTCACGACTAGATATATATTTCTAATATTATCTTTAAGAATGAATCACTTCCCTGGTAAAAAAATAATTCAATGTATACTAGAACATATATAATTAGTAACTCTTTTCCCATTTGGTGTACTTGCGATCGAGGGATATGATTCAAAGTATCCATTTAAAGGGAATGAATAACATGTAAATAACTAATATGGTCATTTTTAGAATTAAACAACAAAGAAGACTAAACTCCTCCCTCATTCCATAGAATAAAATACAATAATGATTTCTCCATCCCTTATATTTTCCTATATTGTCATTAATTAAAATATATTATTCCTAAAACAAAACAATGAAGTAATTAATTTCCATGGTATCTAATATACGAGTGAGTGATATGAATGATTTACATATGAATTAATTAAATTTTTTAACCATGTGTATTTATAGGTGTGTTTGAATTGGAAAAAAATCAAGAAGAGGATCCAATTTTTCCCTTAGGTTTTCTACATAGTTTCTTCATGTATCTATTTCAAAAAAAAATTAATAGTTTTAGAAATGAAAATTTGAGTCAAATGTAGTCCTACATATAAAAATTACCATACTAGAGTAGAAGGATTTAATTTGTTCTATAATTTTAAAATTTCAATTATTAATAATTGATGTTGGTCAATTTTCCATGCAAATCTAGTTTTAAATCTTAGAAGAGGTTTGTGAAAATATTTTTGTGGACCAACAATTAAAACTTGAGGTAACCGTAATTTTGAACATAATATAAAGTAGTTTTTCCTCTAAAATAAAAACCTTAAAGAACCAAATAAAATGAAATATATATAAGTCCTTCTAATCTTGAGTAAATTTGGAAATACACATCCCATGGTAAATCTATAACACATTAGACACTAGGTGTGTGAGTGAATGTCATTTTTTAAATTTAATAAGTTATTTTATATAGTGATTTAAATAAATTGAGTATTGTGAAAAAATCAATAACATCTTCATTGTCTAAAATTAATTCATTTTATTGAGGGTGATAGTTATCCATGATGAAGAAAGTTAGATTAACTTTAAAATTTTCATTTGATATTTATCAATGATGTAGATATTTGGGAATAAGTAACATGGGAAAATAGATATATAGAAGTTTCACTTGATAAAATTCTATTTTCAAAAAAATAAATATATTCCAATCTATGAAATAGAACTTTTTGTAGAATTGAAATAGCTAAATGGAATACACTCATATAATAGGAATGATAATTAAAAATGAGGAATATATAATTTCATTTCCCTCTAGAATATGTACCTAATTCCATAAATGTGAATTATTTCGATCAATTTTAATTCTTCTTAATTTTAAAAGGGAATAGAAAAGCTCTTTGGTTTTAGTGAATTTTATGAAATGAAAAAAATGAAAATAGTAGATAAATAATTGAAAATATGATTGAATAGAACTTTATTGAATTCAAATTATTTCCATCACCATTATCTATTATGCTTTGTTACCTAACACAATAATAATGATCAATATTATTTATCCACTCATATCACACTTTTTCATTTGTATGAGATCCCAAGTAAACAAATGATACTTATGGAACAACATTAAATCATTTATCCTCATTAAATTTAAAAATAAAAACCCTCAATCGGTAGATTGAACATAATCAACCCACCAGGAAGCGATCACAAGTCATCAATATCTAAATTCAATCACCTCATTTGGTGTGGTGATTGTACCAGAAAAAAGAGAAATAATAAGATGTATAAGAGTTAATGAGTGAGGCAATATAGATTGAAATTTTGATTTGAAATCACCACCCCCACTCTTTACCATTACTGAATCACTAAATAAAGAAAATATAATTGAAATAAAAGACCTAAATTCAGAAGTATCATTATTAATCCCGTTTGGACCACCCATAATTTTATATTACATCATTGTCTAGAAGTATTATATAATTATTGTGTCACATGGATGCTGAAACATGACAATATTGAAAGATAATATAATCAAATAACAAAAAATGGTGAAAACAATGAAATTAATATATATATATATATATATATGAAACTCATTATCATGGATTCATGGTTTCTCGCTTCATAATCCACAATCGATTTTTAATGTTTTTTTAATTTTAATGATACCAGAAATTTGTTTGTTTTTTTATTATTAAAAATTGAAAATGATATTAATGAAATAGATAATAAATTAACATTATTTTTTAATGTTCTTTATTTGAATTAGATTAAATTGCATCATTATACTCTATTTTTTTCAGAAACATAAATCAATATGTATGATCAATTTAATTCATCCACTCATCTCACACTACTTATTATATTTGGGATCACAATTATTACCAAGGATAATTGATCACACTAGTAACTCACATATCATACTTTAGGAATTAGGTAAGAACAATTAGTAATTTATAGAGTGAACATACTTAACCATCCTCATGAATAGTTGAATTTTTATTGATGGATTGTGTCTAAGAAACAAAAAATAAAATTTTTGATACTAAACATATTAATGTTGTAGTTAACGAAGGTTGTCTAGTGTTTTAGTGTGTTCTTATCATGTTTTGTGGGTTTGAAAAATTAAATCATTAACTAAAATTTATTGGTATTTTAAATAATTTTGTGAGGAAGTAGCCTCATCTCAAATATCCACTCGCATTTCCAATAAATTACTGATTCTAGTATTACTCACATGTTTTCTCTCTAAACAAGTGAAACATCACTTGATTATCCTCACATATAAGTTTTATATTGATCAAAGGAATTAAGTAATCATTTAATTCTATAAAATAACCTAGAAGTAGGGAAGGGGGACTAGTAATATCCCTTATGTAAATCCATTACACATCATCTAATGAATTTTATGTAAAGACCCAAGACTGACATATGTGGATATTATATAACTTTTGGGGAATATATAATACATGACACAACTATCCACCCAAAGTATGTATTAGTTTTTTTCCTTTGAAAACATGGAACACATTCTTGAATTATCTTCAACATCTCCCTTAAGTACATTCCACTCTATATTTCCAATCTAAAACCATCCATTATATCATGGGGAAAAGAAAACATATAAAAAGGGTGAGCTCAAATGCTTAGTATGGGTAAGCATTAAAAATATCATAAAAACATAATCATAAGAATGAAAACACATGAAAATCAATTTTGTAAATAATACCACATTAAACATATATCAAATTCATGAGTCATAAAATAATTCTTGGCAGTTCATAAGACACATATCATAATGGAATCTTGAACCTTGAGAAAATAACATTGTAATAAAACATGGAATTGTGGAAAACATGTTAGCATAGAAAATAATTTACATATTAGCCATGTATTATTTCCAAAACCATCATATAGGACATAGTTGATTACTAAATTGGGTTTACTCCTCATTATAGCCTTTTATTACTGATCTAGATTTACTTTTCCTTCCACTACTGTATTACTGAACCAGATTGACCTTCTATTCTAGTCCTATCTATCTAAGGAGATATTAATATTTACCCAATGAATTTGAGGGATATATAGGTCCCACCCATCCCATAATGAAATCATTCTTACATGATTCACAACATAATACGTTATTCATTATACCCCAAGGAATAAAATGGGTTTCATTAAACTTCATTCCAACATTACATAATACATGTAAAAAATAAATTTCATAAATGGAATCCCATCATAAACACAATAAAACAATTGGTACAATAGTTATAGTATAATAGAAACATAAACCCATTGAATAATTCAATCTTAGATGGAAAATATTTTTGACAAAACAGTTGAAATTAGATATTGAAGAAAATTTCATTTCTTCTTCAAAATATATTTCTATTCTCGAAATTCCCAACAATTTTAAAAGAAAATAATTTAATTTAAAAATAAACAGTAAACATTTCAAATGAATTTTTATGGAAAAAATTCATTGTAAAATATAAAAATTCGTCCATGTCATATAAGTTAAAACAAAACATTCTTCTTATACTTTTTTTTAGAAAATCATAAAGTACCTCATAATAAAAATAAAAAAAGATTCATTTTATACCATTTAATAAAAATTTACAAATTGGTAAAATGGAATTTAAAAATTTTCATAAGGATAGAAATAAAATTAAATATTTAGGAAACATGGATATGGATGATAAAAGTACCCCAATAAATACTTTCGTATAAACAATCTCAGATAAAAAAATTAGATTGTGAGATTATCCAATACCTTTAGTTCGAGTATCCTTTTTATGTATGTAAAGATCCTATATAATTATTTAAATGATGTCATTGAAAAATTCTAGAATCATATAAAATTATTATTATAGCATATATTTACATATTATCATCTATTTGGTAATAATATTTCACTATTAGTCGTTATTCGGGTAGTAACTACATCATTTTTGTATGCATGTTTTATCGAATAGGTTTCAGTTATCCTTAATAGGTCACATTTATATCATTACAAAATAATATTTAAATAATACATATCATATTAATTTATTATTTACTTTGATATTATAATTATTTAATGGGTATCATGTAGAATGAATCGCATCATATCATGGAGATGGTAGGCCGTACGTACGCACAAGTGATAATACCATTCCTTTTAATTATGAAATGGAAACGAATTTGAAGGTATATATATATTGTTGAAAAATAAATAACTTGTAATAATAATCATATATATTAATTATTTCATCATTATACCCTTCCAAGTCATGTGGTGGTGAAAACAGTTACACCATATCCTGGAGACGGTAAGTCGTAAGTACACACGCGTGGTGATTTCATTTTTCATAGGATGGATATAAGGTAGAATATGGTTGTTCCCTAATATTAATAAAATATTAGTATATAATTTATACTTGAGTTATTAATTTATAAGGGAAACAACTCATGACGTGGATCTATAAGAAGAAATAATTTCAATGAATCGGTAGAGGAGATTGCCACTTTCTTCAACGATATCCCACTAGATCTCCTCTTAAAGGCACTAGAGTTGGTCTTTTTAGAATAATGGAACCTCTAAAATGTTAATTATTATGTTGAGAAAGTAAATGGTTAGGGTATAACCTATATAGAACTGTCAATGTGAATTGAAATTTTGATGGAGTATGTCCCCTTTTATAATTTATGTTAGGGGAACATTTGGAATCCCCAAAAATATTAACTTATAATAAATTTATACCACATTAAAAAACCTAAAAATTGCAGAAATTTATATGATTATATGAGATAAGGTTTTAATATTGTAAAATAATAAATTCTGGACCGGTTTTTCTGTCAATTTAAAACATATCATTTTAAATAACTCTTAGTTATTCTATTTTAATTTTAACTAAGGTAAGAAATGATTCAATATTAAAATAGTGTAATGATTACATTTTTTATTAAAATAAGACCATAAATGAACAATTTATAACAGTTTAGAATATATTATAATTTTTTTATATTTAAAAAAAATTATTATGATTTTTAAAAAATTTAATAAAACATTGTTTTGACAAAACAACAATAGTGCCCCTTTTGATACTTTTCAATTATTGGATTTTTAAAAATATTAGGATAAGAAAATATCCCCAGAAAAAATATCTTATTATGTCCCTATAGGGTATATGTCCCATATAAAATTCATTGTAAATATTAATTAGATGAAATTATATTTATTTTAATATTTTTAATATCATGAATTAGATATTATCATTAATAAAATAATTACTTCATCATTTTTGTATAATTATTTAATATAATTATTTGATGGGTAAAAATTAAAAATAAAATACTATCATGAAGAAAAATCAATTATGTTTCAAAGTAATACGTATAATTTAATATATTATCTTTATAATAATACATTGTAAATTTTATATTTATTAAAACATGAATCTGACAACTTTAACATCTCTTTAAAAAAATATTATAAGTGTCATAATACATTCCATATTGTTCAAAATGGTAAATAAATATAATCTTGAATTATTATGGTATATATATACTTTTACAATAAAATGTTTTCTAGAGTTTGTGTCCTTTTGTGGTTATTCTCATTTAAAGAAAATAGATTATTGATTTTTCATCAATTAAATAATTTTTGCATCATCAAAATAAAAACAATTAATGTAATTATTTAGATCCAAAAAATAAAAAAAAACACCATGATAAATATAAATATATTATATTTCAAATGAGTATTGATATTCGACATTGTCTTCTATATAACCTTATTTTAAAAATTATATATTATTACAAACATGAATGTGAAATCTTTAAAATTTCATTAAATAAAACATTATAAATATCATAATATGTCCCAAATAGACCCAAAATGCAAAAAATGTATTTATATTAGGGAAATATGTTTATTAATATAATAAATGGCATTGATATTCATTGATACCATCCTTTTGTCCATATGTGGACACATAATACTTATTAAAGTCAAAGAAAATGAAACTTTGTGTATTTATTTGATTTGAATATCTGTTAAGTCGTTTTCCTAGACATATTTATATTAACGAACATAATATAGATCCTTAAGAGCATAGGATATAGTTCATTTCATCCAATGATTTTTTTTCAATTTTTTGATCATTTTATTGATCTTATAATATTATTGTTATCCTAAATTACATAATTTATCCTTTACTATGGAAACAAAATTTAACATGGTTGCTATTTATATTGGTCAAAAGTAAAAGGGACCTACATAAAAGAAAATTGACTTCCATAATTCAACGTTTATATCAATTTTCCAATAGTCTAAATATAGATTTTTCAAGATTAAATTAAAATTAAAACTGGTAAAATGTTAAGAAAACCCGTTTTTTAGAAAAATTCCCCTATTTAAATTGAAAATGTTTTTTTAGTAAATTCATCTATAAAATAATTTTAAAAACCATATAATGATAAAAATAAAAAATTAAAATTTAAAATAATCCATAACATAATTTTATTATGTAATGACTGTAAAAGAAAATAAAATATCAAAAAAATCCTTATTTCCACTATTCATAAAAAATGAAACTTTTTAGAAAAATACAAAAAATTAATCCAAATTAAATTTTAATATTATGAATTAAATTATGATATTTTTTTATTAAAATTAAATATTAAAAACATTCGAAAAACTATATATAAAATTGATCTGCAATCGGATGGCTGAAAAACATCATTTTTTGAAAAATAATTCTTTTATCCAAATAAATTTTAATTTGTTCTTTTATCATGTCCTAGAAACATATAAGAGGAATTATAATTTATATAGTACACAAAAGTATCATTAATTAAATCCATCCAAAGATATTTTATTATTTTATAAACTCGCTTATTTTCATTTAAATAGTTTTCGAGATGAATTTTATTAATGTTCATACCTACCATTATATAAAATATGTAATAAGGTAAATTAATAATATTTATTATTTCACTTAAACATGGTCTTTTGTTAAAATGATTTTTATCAAAAAACATGAAATTTCTTTAATCAAAATACAAGATTAGTGTTGTGTATATTGGTAGCTAAGATGTTGTTGTGTGTCTTATCTTACTGAATCATACAACAAAAAACATCAAATTAAATAAAAAAATATATATCACATAAAAATATCAGGGTGTTGCATTCTACCCCCTAAAAATGAGTTTTCCCTCAAAATTCATCAGGGTTAAAAAATGATTAATAATTTAAATTGTATTTCACAGAAACCCAAATTGTAAATGGAATACTAAAACATAGTCTTAAAAAGGAAATTTAGAAACATACATGTTAACCAAAGTGATTATCACTGGGTTTCCACATAGAAAAACTTAGATAGGAAGTGAAAATTGGATATGGAAGATAAATCGTAGTATCAGGTTTGGGGGAGTATCCTAGAGAACATAGATAGAAAAAAGGTTAATAATCACCAAGCTATATGTCAACAATGATCTAGGGGACCATCAAATTCATTGTATAGGATAGCACAAAGATAATTTTTTTTGGATTCAAGTTCCTTTACCAAAATTTAAAGATTTATTTTAGAATAAATGCATACTTGATTTATGTACAATCGCACCATTGGTTGTTCCATGGAAAATTTTCACATCATCTCTAATTCAAATAAATGATGTTGAATTTATCATTTATGAAGAATTTATAGATATGGATATCTATAAATCGAATTATAGTTCATTACATGTATTTTTAACACAAAAAAGGTTTGAAAATTTATTAATTATACATATGTCGACATATGCAGAGATATAACTTTATTCTAAAAAACTCATCAAAATTTTAACGAAAACATTCGATAAATTTATAACTTTACATTCCTTATAAATGGTGACAATCCAAAACATTAGAAATAGGTACACTAACTCAGATTACAATTTATCCCCATATTTCATAAGGTATCTATTGAGGTTCACATTCCAAACATGTGAACACCTTCATCATGAATTCACTTGAGTTATGGTAATAACCATAATTTCCTTATATACTTATTGGAAACATGAATGTTTCCTTATTCCAAAAATTATTTGATATATTCCTTATTTCCAAAAAATTGAAATACTTTATCCATGATTGTGTGACCCTATTTCAAAAAAAAATCCATAATTAGTTCCCAAGATACAACTATCCTTAAATTTTATTATTTATATCCAACAAATCTTAATCCAAAAATCATTATCTTAACATAAGAGACATATTAAGGGGAATTTTTCCCTTAATCATATGGTCTCCAAAAAATAAAAGCTTCCGACCTCTATCATTATTCATGGTCATTAATACAATATAACATATAGTTTTAAATACTTAAGGAAAAGTATATTGTGTCAATCCATAGATGTTTCATTAATCCATAATACCAAAAAAGTAAATTTTTAACCTTTTTCTTCAATTCCAATACATAGACATAAAATTATTGCAATATCTTCCTAAACCATTAAAGAGGCTTCATCTTTTTATTCCATAACACTTCTTTCATATCACATATCATTCATAGCCTCTTCTTTGTTTCTAACGTAAATATTACCCACATGACCATGCTGATTCTATTCATCAGATTTTACCCTAGATAATCGATTTAAATAATTCCAAAAAATTACACATTTAATACATTTATCTATAATTTATGCATTATAAATACCATTATCCTTATCAATTGTGTTAACTAAACCTTTTCGTTTGTAATTAATTTAATTTATTCCTTCATTTCCTCACCCAAAAAAACATCTAAATACTTAGAATAATTCTCCTAAATGCCTCATCCATCAAGATTTACCTGTGAAAAATTGAACATTCATTCCTCTGTGGTCACCATGAAACTTTATCCTTCTATTATTAGGTGGGTCCAAAAACTAACCAAAGAAGAAATTTTTTATCATATTATGTTATTTCTGGTTATGCATAATAATGATGTTTCACCTTCCATCTCCCATTTCATTTGTTTTCTCTTGAGGAATATCATTCCATTGCCCATCATATTCTTCATTAATATGAATCCTAATTTTCTCATCCATTTTATAAAACCGAAAAAGAAAAGTGGGAGGAAAAAACCATACTATGAAAACAAAATATTCAAGGGGGTTCTTTCAATCTCTAACATATTAGGGTGAATAATATGTTTTTCATGATTACTAACAACATTATATGACTGTAACCTATAATTAGACTTACCATTAGGACATCCCTAGACATACAGTAGAAATATATCTAGGGATCTCACTAAAGGTTTCACATAATAGATTCAAATGTTGATAAACACATTACTTTGATACCAACTGTAATGACCCATGACTGGTGTACATGGACATTATATTAATTTTGAGGATTACTTAATACATGACACAAATAGATACCCAAATACCGTATTAATTTTATGCCTTCAAAAACATAGAACAGATTCTTGAAAGATCCTCAACACTTCTTACAAAGATATTCCACTCTATATTTCCTACATAAAACATTCCTTTATATCCAGAAATAAAGAAAACATATGAAAATAATGAGCTTAAATTCTTATTAAGGGTAAGCATGTAAAATATCCTAAAACATAAAAATAAGAATGGAAAAATATGAACACAACTTTTCTGAAAAAGACAACATTTATCATATATAAAAATCCTTAGTCATGAAAAAAGTCTTGGAAATTCATAAGGCATTGATCATAGTGAAATCATAAACCATGAGAAAATAGAATCGGCATAAAACATGGAATTGTAGAAAAAACATTAGCATAGAAAATCATTTCAATATTATCCAAGGCTTATTACCAACACCATCATAGCGGACAAATTTCATTACTAAACTGAGTTCACTCCACATTTCTTCCCGGCATTTCTGAACATTATTTCCTTGCCGTTCCTGGCCAATATTATTGAATCTTATTTACCTATCATTACTGTACTTCCTATCTCATTATATACAAATATTCATCAAATTAATTTGATATAGATATACATCTGACCGATGTCATAATATAATAATTTATACATGTTCTACAAAAACAAATATTATTCATCATAACCCAATGAATAAAATGGGTTTCATTAAACCTCATTCCACCAAAACATAATCCAAGTAAAAAATTGTATTTCATATTTATAATTCCTTCATAAAAACTATCAAAACATATGAAAAATAGGTATAGTAAAATTAAAACATAAACCTATTAAGGAATTCCATTTTATATTGAAAATAATTTTAATAGAATGCTTAAAATTATTTCTTGTGTAAAATAAACTTTCTTCATCAAAAACATTTTATCTTCTATAATTTCTGGGAAATTTTCAAAGAAAATAATTTAATTGAAAATAAACGTGAAATATTTTAAAGGGGGTTTATTGGAAATTAGATGTTATTAAAACATAAAAATATGTTCATGTGCTATAAGTTAAAAGAAAACAGTTTACTTGTACTTTTGTTGGAAAATGACAAAGTACCTCATAATGAAAATGAAAAAAGCATAATTTCATATTATTTAATAAAAATTTACCAATGGATAAAATTGAATTTAAAAAATTTTATAAGTATAGAAATAATATTATATATTTAGGAAATATCTTCATGGCTGATAAATATACCCTGGTAAATACATACACATAAACAATGTCAAATAAAAATAAAATTGTGAGATTGCCCCTTACCTTAGGTCGGATATGATTTGTATTTATTCAAACCTACTATATAATGATTTAAATGAAGTTATTTACTTATTCCATATTTATATTCCCTTTTATTATATCATAAATAATCATATTATCATTCATTTGGTAATAATATTTCATTATTACTCCTTATTCATGTATTAAGTACTTCTTTTTATTAAGCATGGTTTTTCAAATAAGTTCTAGTTCTATAAAATAAGTTATAGTTATACCATTAAAAAATGATATTAACATAATATTTATCATATTTAATATTTATATACAATTATATAAACATTCATTAATGGATATCATGTAAACTGAATCGCATCGCATCACTGACACGGTAGGTCGTATGTACGCAAGAGAAATGATATCATTACTTTAATTATGAAATGAAATGGAAGTGGATGTTAAATATATTGTTACAGAAAATTTTAGTTTTTATTTTATTGATAAAAATATATTATTTTTATCATTATTCCCATCCAAGTAAAGTGGTGGTAAAAAATAGATTACACCACTATATGGAGATGTTAAGTTGTACATATGCACGTGTAGTGATTTCGTTTTTCATATGATGGATAGAATGTGAAATATGGTTGATACTTAATATTAATAAAACTCATTATCTTATTTATATTGTATTTATTAATTCATAATGGAAAAAACTAACGGAGAGGAATTAGACGAAGAAATAATTTGAATGAATCGGTAGAAGAAATTACCTCTTTTTTGATGAGCTCTTTCTAGATATCCTTTTAAATGAACTAGAGTTGGTATTTTGCGAAGAGAAAAACATCTAGAATGTGACTAAGGAAGTTTATAAGTGAAATGGTAAATGTATATAAATTTTTTTAGGCTCAATGTGAATAGAAATTGTGATTGAGGATGTTCCCTTTAATAATTAAGGTGAGGGGTACATTTTGAATATACAAAAATATTAATTTATAATAAAATCAAACCGTATCAAAAAAACACCAAAATGTAATATTTTAAAATAACATATGGAACATGGTTTTAATATCATTAATCATTAAATTTTGGTCAAGTTTGTATTGCAGCTTTAACCTAATCATTATAATTAATCCTTAGTTATCCTATTTTAATTTTAACTAAGGTAACAAATGAATCATTATTAATATCATTTAAATTTTACTCATTTAATGTTAGTTATACGATAAATTAATATTTTAGAACAATTTAGACCATATAATAATTATTTTATATTTTAAAAAAATGATATATAAATAATTTAATAAAACACTGTTTTAACGAGACAACAATAATGTCAATTTTGATATTATTCATTTCATGGATGTTTAAAATTATCCAGAAAAGATGTTAACCTCAAACAAAATATTTAATTATATACCTATGGAGTCTAGATCATCATCAACATTTAGATGAAACATTAATTAGCTAAAATTATATTTATTTTAAAAATTTAAACACATTAATTTTGTAGTTCTATTTATAAAATAATTACTACCTCAGTTTTTTGTAATTAATCAAAATACTTTTTATTTTGTGGGAATTAAACATAAAATACTAAGATAAAAGTAAATTTAATATATTTCATAGTAATAATTATAGTCAAATATATATTTTATAGAACCCAACATTAAATTGTTTTATATTTATTAAAAATTGAAGGTGAAAACTTTATCATCACATTAAATAAAATATTATAGGTGTCATAATCATTTCCATAAGGCTGAAAATGGTCAATATCTTAACACATGGATGACTATAGTCGAGATATAATCGACCAATAATATTTTTTCAAGTTTTTGAGTCTTTTAAAGGTTATTTTAATTTTAATAAAAATAACATTATTGAATTTTCATCAATTATATAATTCATTAATCATCAATATATATACCATTGAGGTATTTTTCTCATCACTAAAACTATAAATAAATTACAATGATAAACAAAAATATATTATATTTCAAGTTGTATTTATAGACGAATTTATCATCTCTATAACTTTATTTTAAAAATGATATATTATTTAAATCATGAATGTGACATATTTAAATTCTGATTAAATAAAATATTATAAATACAATAATATCTCCCAAATAGCCTCAAAATGTCAAAAATAAATATTTATAATGTAAAAATGTTTATTAAGTCAAAAAGTAACTTTTACATTCATTTATTCCAACAATTTGTTCATATATGGACACATAATAGATATTAAAGACAAAGAAAATGGCACTTTGTGTGTTTCTATGATTAAGATGTTATTTAAGTCATTTTCATGGAAAGAAGTCCATTAAATGACATAATTTTGATCATTTTGTGATGATGGTTTAATTAAATTTAAAATATATTTTTTTCATTTGTTTTATTCATTTTATTGTCATTATAATTTTATTGTTAATCTGAGTTACCTTATTTACGCTTTACCGTGGTAACAAAATTATCCCTCGTATCTATACATCTTGGTCAAAAATATATTAGAACTAATTAAAAAATTTATACATCCTAAATCCAAATTTTAAATCCATTTTTAAAAATTCAAAATAGGGAAGTTTTAAGATAACATATAAAATAAAACGTGTAAAACATCACATAGAATTGTTTTTTTTGGAAAAATCACCCTTTTAAATGGAAAATGTTTTTATAATAAATTAATGTATCAAATAATTTTCAAAAACCATCATTGGGTAAAGATTAAAAAATTAACATTTAAAACTAAACCCATAAATATAATTTTACTATATAGAGACTTTAAAAGAAAATGTTTTCAATAAAAATCAGAATTTTCACTATTCATCAAAAAATGAAACATATCATAAAAATACCAAAAAATTAACCAAAGTAAAATATTTTATTCCACCTTAAAATTATAAGTATATTTTTACAAACTGAATATAAATAATTCTCAAAAATAGATTTAAAATGGGTGCGCCATCAAAAGGCGGAAATACAACTTTTTTAAAAAATTACTTATTTTATCCAAAAAATGAATATGTGCTTATATCATGTCTATAAAACATATAATATGAATTATTTTGAATATATTACACATGTATTTCATTAATAAAATCGATAAAAGATTATTTTAGTAATTTATAATGTCACTTAATTGTAATTAAATAGTTTTTGAGATGAACGTTAATAATGTTCGTACCCGCTATTATAATGACTTGGTAATAAGGATACATAATAATATTTAGTTGTTCTCTTAAAGTAGTTCTTTCATAAAAATAAAATTTATCAAATAGAAGATTAATTTTTTTGAATGCCATGCTAGGCATTGTGTTGCATATACCATATACCACAAACTAATACGGTGTATCATATAGCGTGAGATTATCTTGGTGTAGTGCACAACAAAAGACATTAATGAAATTTGAAAATAAAAAATATATATGTCATTAAAATATCATTCTGTTACAATTTAATTAGCATATTTGGTTTGTGTGTGATCTAATGAGAGAGAGAAGATAAATTTCTAGTGTAAATAAACAATGAAATATCCAAATGTAAAAATAGTTTAAATAAATTATGAGAAAATGAACAGAAGTGATAAAAAAAATTAATTTTTTGAATTCATTAATAAGACGTTAGGGGAGTATCCACTACTCATCCTCTAATATATTATTATTTCATAACTCAAATTATTATAGTGGGATGAAATTATAAAATGGAAAAATATGAGAACTACATATGATCAACAATTTCATAAAAAACCCCCCCAAATCAAAAAAGAATTCAAAGTTTATTTTGAAATGATCTTTGACATATGAAATTCTAAAAGGTTTACATTGTGAGTAGAACAAGATTCATCTCTGATGATTTAAATAATTCGGAATTGTTAATGATATTATATTCCTTAGAATATTCTAGACTGACCGTCGCCACATATCCATATCCAAGGATGATATTTTCAACACATGAAACTTAGACTTGTAAATTTTTATTCACACAATTTATCTCTCAGTCCATCATTAAAAATAATAATGTGAAATGATTTAGTGTGTCATGGTTAGAGAGGGAGATCAATTTTACTTAATATAGGTGACTACATGCTATATAGTGTGGGTTTATATGAATGGGAAGGGTCTTTTTTATTTTATGTGGTGTTGATCATGAAGATGTGATTATACGTCACAAATTTTTTTGTATATACATTTTTTATTACTTCATGGGCCACTAATGTATATATAGTATGGGAGAAATATGGTTTTATCATGTCTGGGATTTAATGATGTGAGCCCAGATCATGAGAAGGTGGGAATCACTATACATGGTCCTCGAATATGCTACATAATTATTTCGTCCAATTTCCATTTTTCTACAGACTATCTATATTTGGATTCGATCAAAATTTGTGATCTCCATCATTGTAACATTAGTCTTCTATTTTTCTTCATCAAGATCCATGTCATAATTCTTATTATTCCCTTAAAACTGGAGTTGTTTTTCCTTGTAAAATTAATATTCAATGCCTTATTTATATTACACTATCCATGGAATAAAAAAACTTCAATTGGTTATATAGTTTTCATATTTGGGTGAGCGTGAAAAAAATAGCAGCTTTGTTAATATTGTCATATTCCACTTGATAGAAAATTATTCACTCTTCTTATCATACACAGATAATATCAAACTCCCTTCATTGTTAGACGTCATTAATTATTCTATATCTCATAGGACAAAAATGTAAAAAATTATGAGATCTTCCTGAAATGAACGAACCATATTGTTAGGGTAGAATAAGATCATGTTGATCATACAACAGAAAATCCAGCATACAAAAATCTGGTTAACGCCATTGAAAACTAAGTGTGGTTATCATCATTAGATTCATCCTTGGTCATTTCATAAAAAATTAATTAGACTCTATGATTCCTTGATGGGTGGATATTGTTTGGTAATAATTGTTCAGTCTGTGAAGCTCTTTATATTGATAACAACATAGTTAATCCAAACCAATAAGAATAGTCAGGTCTCTAAAATCCCACTCATGCCTTATCAATTATTCATTTTTATTACAATAGAACCCCTATTTATCATCAATACTATTTTTAATTTGAAGGTGTAATAATATGTGGTATGTATGTAATATAGTGTATAGGAGTTGACATTTTGACCTTTAACAAGTTGATGGTGTGTTTTGTAATTGATATTATGTCTCCATTTCTCCAATAGTAGAGAAAGTGCATGGCATGAAGGGTCATATAGAAAACTTTGATAGGTATATATGGGACTAGTTCACATAATTTTTGGATTTGAGAATCTCAAATATATATTTTTTGAGTTGAAAAATGCACTATGATGGATTTTGGGGTCTCTTATAGCTCAACGATAGAATAATCTGGGTTTTCCCCACATGCACAAACAATTTTGGTTTGAACATCTTATTGATCACCTTGTTTGCGTCTCCTTAAACAATCACAACTATTTCATAAGAAAATAATGAATCCCTCCATTATTCCCATATATATGGAGTACATCACATAGAACTAATATCTTAAATCTCAACCAATTTTAACCCAGATTTATCCAAAATTATCTTAGTGAAATCTATGATAATGTAAAAGATCATTACCTTTTCGACAATAAAGTTAAAAATATGTTTGGTATGGTTTGATTCATCATCTTCACTTTGATTTCCTAGTATTAATTGTATCTTCATTAATTATCATCATTACATGGGTTTATTGAATCGTTTAATCCTTTTCAAAATCAATTTGAAATCATTCAATCTCTGTATGCAGTAATCTACTCATATAATTTCTCTCATTTTCAATAAAATTAATGCATCATTTATTTGGTTATTTATCAATATTTACGTAGCTATGTTTATGAGTAAATTCACTCAATTAGTAAAGGGGCATAATCTTGCTTGGTTTGATCCTCTTCAAATGGTATCATAGAGAAGAAGGTGGCTTGACATTAGTTGAAGGTTCATTGGTGCTCATTAAACTATAAATATGGGGCACCAAAGCTGGGTAACACCTCATATAGTTGGTTAATATATAATTTCTCACATTGGGGATTCAAAATAGTGTAAAAACAACATTTGGTTGAAGGTGAACAATATGTAATTGTACATTACACACATCCTTTTTCCATTGTTTATAGGCATCACAATCAGTTGAGAATGTACCCATCAATAGTTTGCTAAAATAATTAGAACATTTAGTTTATTCACATTAAACAAGAGGTATGTGGAATAGAAATTATTTTTTTACACTTCTTCTAGTCGGTTCAATATGTTTACATGTGTAACGTTGAGCTATCTTGTCTTCTTTCTTGGGAACTTCATATTTTCAATTGAAATATGAAATGTGTTCTTAATTATCATTTTCAATGATTAGTCACTTAAAAATACACTTTTAATATATTTTCAAAAAACCTATAAAATTAAAAACTAAACAGATTGTAGGCCATGTTCTGATTTTAATATAAAATATAAATAAACAACTAAAAATATAAACATGAAAACTAGAATTAAGAATATCCAAATTTTAATTCATATCATTCAAAAATTACAATTTTAACAAAATAATAGATAATTTCATATTTGAGGTATTTAGAAATTTAATTTCCAAAATGTATTAAATAGTGAAAGATAAAATTCAAAAACATGTGAATATTTTAATCTTAAATAAATTGTTCAATTAAATATAAATTATAATAAATACAATTTAAAACTACGATTTTTATCCATAAAACAAATTATGGTTTAGTTTTCATAAAATAGAAAAATGATAATTAATTACACAGTTTATAATTATATTTAATGCTAGCATATATTTAAATGAATTTATATATTTTAAAATTTTAAACTCCTATTAAATACTATATAGGATATTTCAAAAACTATAAAATATTGAAAAAATATTCTTTTAAATCCAAAATCTCTTAAGTGGTTCCTCATCATTCTATTTTCAATTATGGGACCGATAGATTCATTAGACATGATAATGTTGGATATATTTTCAGTATGATTATGATTATTTTTTATTGTTTAACCATTCAAATTTAAGTGTAGTTAGTGTATATCTTATATAAATAGATTAATCCATGTTCGAGTATTACACAGGTGAAAAAATAAATTGAAAAATATTAAAGTAACCAATATAGAGGTAGAAAACTATGATATAATAATTTATTGAATGATGTTATACAATGATGTTTTTTCAAACTTTTGGATGAATGTCAAAAATAAACACAAATAAAATTATCATTACTAATTTAGAAACATGAATAGATCCATTAATCATGAATATGTGGTTGTTATTCCACATTTATACATCGTCCTTTAAGGTCTTATTTTCGTGACTTTATAAATAATTGATTCTATCTAATTCACCAATTCTAAACATGACCGGTTTACTTTTTCCCTTATAAAATAATTATTCGCATTCAATTGTGAATATTAAGTAAAACATTTAGTGTTGGTTATACCTCCTTCAATTGTTTGGTATTTATTTGGGATATAAGGATAAAATATAGTTTCACAATATGTTTTGACTCTCATTTAAAATTCAAGTGATATTGGTTGTTCCACCTCATTCACATAATTAATGAGTGGTGGATCAACATATTTATCTATCTTATTTCACTATCAGACCTAGATGGTGATGGCCTCTATTTTAATCCCTTCCCTTCTAGAGGGTGAGGGACTTCCTTCAATGTCTACAAGATATCATCCTCCCCTTTTCTCTCCATTCTCCACTATTTAATTTCTCCCTAAAATCCTCATTATCACTCTTATCCCTAATGTTCTAGATTTTTATAGTACGTACCCTAAACATAAACTATTTATCCTTGAGTTTACAAAGTCTTCAACCCACTTGAATCTTATAGTGGCCGCCTCCATCAGACCACACCAGCAATTGATCGAAATTTTTGACATTTGTTTTTGTTCTTAGGGATAACCGAATGATTGATATATGTCCTCCTCTCCCATCAGAATATCATGGGTCCCTTCACATATGAGTAGGATTCGATTATATACTATTCTAAATCTTCATGACTCTTCAATAGGTAATATTTCTCCATTTTCATATGGACCATAGACATTTATTTCAAACACAACCCACTGACCAAAAATATTTCTGTAAATTTCCCTAAATATTATATCCCCTATCAAAACCCTTATATATATTTTTTTTTAAGAAATGTTTTTGTGAGAATTCATCTGATATAATATAAATACAAGTTCGATTTTTCATCCAATATCATCATGCATATGTGTTGAATTAAACATCCCTAAACCACTAATAAAATGTTTTTTATTTTGATTGGGGAAGTGTATCATTATAAATAATTTGGGATATCTAAGTAATGAATTGGTTAATTATAAATATCCAAAACCCAATGTCCTAGGTTCAATGTTTATATTATTACATTATTACAAGATACAAGTGAACACATGTTAAAGGGCCTCATAGTTTAGTATTTTGGAAAATCAGGATACATACATGAATTTCTCATTACATTTCAAAACATAAATTACAAAATAGAATTTTATTTGATAACACCATTATTAAATCTATGATATCCCTTCATATAAATAATAAAAAACTTCCTATAATCCAAGGGAATAAAATAAAAGTAAGCGGTGATCTCAAATTCTCTGAAAAGGTATGCATATAGAAAATGCAAACAAATCATTTGTTATATAGAAAGAGTATATGATTATAAATTAATGTCATATAATTTATCTAATGTTATTGAATGTTATCCAAGGATATAATAACTATTTAAATAATCAAATTGATATCAGTAAAATATTTTATAATGATGGAATGCATAATGATGGACATATGAACCTTATATTTGAGGACTCGTGCCAATACATCTTTGATAAATGGGTACTAGCAAGACTAAATACACAATCTGGTTTTCCCCATGATACCTACCATTTCATCTTGGCACTATGTATTTTCATAATAATCCATTATTTAATAATTTCAATGAATTCATCATATGAATAAACAACACAACTTAATCAGCATTCCTTAAAATAATAATTTTGAATATTAAAATAACATTTATATAAAATATTAATGTTTTCCCCGGTAATTTTGTTCATAAAAAATAAAAAAAAAACTAGTAATGGTATAAAAATTATATTACCTTAGTAGAATTTTT
Organism: Viscum album; assembly: GCA_963277665.1. Taxonomy (NCBI): domain Eukaryota; kingdom Viridiplantae; phylum Streptophyta; class Magnoliopsida; order Santalales; family Viscaceae; genus Viscum; species Viscum album. Next base: position 1,035,874,305 of record OY728123.1, on the reverse strand, counting down.
TTTAACAAATTATATTTACATAGATTAAAACTCAATCAAAATATCAAGGAAATCTTTGTGAGGAAAATATAATTTTTTAATTAGAAATCATTTATAAAAATTCAAAAAATAAAAAATATAAGAATGTATTAATATGACATGAAAAATATAAACATGTAAGGTAATATTCAATTAAATTATTATTCATGATGGTGATAAACTATATTCATGTTATACAAGATAAAAAATCATTATTTTCAAACTTTTATAGAATGGTCAAAACATACATCGTTCAAAAAATAAAAAAGATTCCTTTTAAAATATTTTGTAAAAATTTAAACATGGATTAAAATACAATTAGTTAATCATTATATGATGTAAAAAAATTCCGTTTATAAATTTTAAAGAAAATATAGACAATTAAGAGAATTATTGTTGATAGAGTAAAAAAATTATGTTGGATTCCCTTTAAAACATTTTTTCTTTTTTTTCAGTAACTAATGAGAGGAAAATGAATGGAAAAAATTTATTTATAGAAATAAATAGGTTATGAGAAATTAAATTTTATTTAATATATAATGATAAAATATTTTCCTTAGTGGGCTCATAAACATAATCATTTCTTAATAATAATGATATTGTGAGATAAACTCTTACCTCAGGTTTGAAATCAATTATATGTGTCCAAATATATGGTATAACATATATAGATTTATTATTAATATATTAAGGAACCATAATAATATATATAATTCCATATATTAGTTACTTATTACCTTCTATCACCTTTTTTGTTAAAAACTCTTTTTTAAAATCACTCTTCTAGTAACAACAACTTCGTTTTTCGCATATGTTTTGTTTTAGTAGTTTTAGTAATTATATGTTGATCATGGCTCAATAATATCTATAATATTGATAAATATAAAAATTTCATTAATATTAATTATATATGTATATATAGTAACCCCTAAAAATAATAGATATAAATAATGAATTACATCATTTGATAGAGAAGGTGGGTCGTACATACGCATGAAAGTTGTTTTTAACTTTTCATCATATGGGAAAAAAGAAAGGTAAATAATAAATCATCTATCTAGACTCGTTATAATATCATATATATATATATATATATTCATTAATGTTACCCATTTTACTGTCTATTAAAAGTTGAAATGGAATAAAAAACAATCACATAACTTGGTGGAGGTGGCAGTACACATGTCTACACGAGAAATGTTATCATTTATCATTTGATTTAACAGTGAGATGATAATTGTTGTTTAATAAAAAAATTAGTATTGATAGAATACTTAAAATATAATTGTATAATAAATACCACTGATTTGGAGTAGGTATAAAATAAGTATGATAAAATTGATTTGTTAAGGGGAATACATATTCTTCTAAATAAATTCTTTAGGTATCCTCTAAGGGTCACTAGTGAGGATGTTTTTGGAAATTATAATTTATAGATAGTCTATAATGATGGTAAAAAGGGAAATGGGTAGGTATTGGTCAATATATGTTTCTTAATGTGGTGTATAAAAGAGAGACATGGTGTTCTTTTATAAGGAAGAGAAACGACACACATGGAATTACATTATTATTTAAATATAACTAAGTAATTCTATATCCAAATTCTTTTATATTGTTGGAATCATGGGTTTTCATATGTAGAAATGGAGTATATTTTTATGATTTTTAAAATCCACGGTATTATTGTTCTAGGATTTTTCAAGGGAAGTGATCTTACGGTGAATATGGATTCCATGTTGAAGGTGAATTCATTTCCCAGTCTTTCTAAAATTTTTGGAGCTCAAAATTAGGAGGAAGGAGCCATAATAATGATAGATATTTTCCCAGTACTAACAATTCATAAATATGGTGAAGGAATGGATTTTTTTAATATTGGATCATTTAAAAAGATGCATACCTTCACAATGGAATCTAGTGTTATAATGTTTTGATGAGTCATGAAATAGGATTCATAAAAATAGTTGAGTCACTATTAGATGATGGTAATCTACATGAATATGATAATATTGGTGAACAAAAAAAATTATTTCCACTTCTAGAATAATGGATCTTCATGATTAGGGTTTAATTGGATTCTAAAAAGGGTGTTGGTGTATTGGCATCTTCATCATGGGAAAAGTCTAAATATAGGGGGTTGCCCCCCATTTTAAATAAAGAATGAATTTTAAAAAAATGTGGAGTCTATCTAAATTAAATAATTCTGAGTGATTCGAGAGTCGTGAAATTTTCATGATAAGAAAAAACTATGGAAATACTATCTAAGACTGAGCTAATTCAATGCCATTTCAAAAAAAGCGAGTTTCATAATGACTAGGAGTTTCATGAAATCATAGAGTTCCGTGAAGGATTGGATCTTCACAAAGGACGGTACCTTCAAGAGAGTGTGTGAGTTCATGAATAATAGAAAACCATTGAATCGTAATGTGTTTTTCATGAAGGATAAGAGCATCGGGAACAGTATGGTTGGTCATCTGTTTTAAGTGAACAATGATTTCAAGTGCATGAACATAAAACTACGGTACAAGAAGAGTCTCGTGATAATCAGGGAAATAGACTTAAATTAAAAATATATTAAGGCTACGTTCAATTAATTAAACTTAGTAAGACATCACCCATACAAGGTAACTAGGGGTAGGGAATAGAATTGTTTTAATGGAGGTATTTTACTACCATTAAATTTAATGTAAATGCTGTGTTCCTGTAATAGAGTAACTATGTATGATATTTTGTACTATTTAATAACTAGTGAATCTTAGTGGATTTAGATACATAAGACACACTATTTTCATGTTCTTCATTAACTATTGAAGCATTCCTGCACAAATCATTGGGTTCATGTATGCAGTGGTCAAATTAGAATTTTTATATCCCCAACTTTACTAACTACCAAGGCGTAGTATAATAGAAGTGCGGGGTTGTACCCATGAGGAGGAAGATTTTTCGATGTTGGATCAATAGTTTTACTCCCTATGAGGAGTCCTTTCAAGATATCATTATGTTTGGGATTTTTATTAAAGATTTTTTTAAAGGTTAATTCAATTTATTAATGAGGGTTTAAGATCAATTTTGATTATCTGTGTAATGTATGATCTTTAATTCTAATCTTGGCAGGGTCCTATAGCTTATTATTGGAAGAAAATAGTGGTCACTAGATGACTTTGGTCATTTCACTAATTTCTACCTAGAAATTTCCTATTACATGATTGGTAAATAGTAACAACAAATGAGCATTATGTTTATCTTCTTGGGAAGAAAGCTAACTAGGATAGTGGTCATACCCTCATCTACTCCAATCAGGGTGGGGTCATTTGTTTGAATACACCATGATCAGGGGTGTTTAGACAAATTGGGATTACTTTAATTATTTATCTTGATTAATATTCCAATTAGGGTTGTCATGTTTATAATTAAATATTTATTATTAATGCAAATACATATAATTTTGATCCTTACCCCTATGGAGTTCAGATATTCAAAATGGGTGGAGAAGCATGAAGGAATGGAAATCATGTTTGACCTACTTTTTGACATTAATTGAATTTAAATAATTCATGGGGTTTTCTGATTTTTAAAGGTAATGAAACATGTAAACAATGATTCACAACATCATTAAATTTCTTACTTTAATTAAAAGTGAAAATGATTCTATCATTGGGTGTTGGAAATCAAGGTTGCGTGACAGGAATTGATGCATGGAGAAATCAAAGACGATGAAGAAAATCATACCTTCATCTCTTGAATTAGTATAAATATGTATAATATGAATAAATTTTGACTTTATTGGGAAAAGGGAAAAAGGAATTCAAAGTGGAATGAAAATAGGGAATAATCCCATCTATAATTGATATAAAATGTTATGTCGCTCCTCTGTATATCTCGGCGAATTTGGTCACGACGTGTACTGGAGGTACACGATGTGTACCATCAATACACGTACATATTTTCAGATATAGGGGTCTCTTATATGCCTCATGTATATCTATAGTATTAATGAGGTTTGACTAAATACATCTTGTGTATGGAGTGTGAACGAGATGTCATGGTCTCTATCTATTCCTTTTTGAGGATTTCTTGTGGATTTGTCACTCAACTATTTTGACTAGAGTCATGACCTATACATGGTGTTCCCGATGTGTATTGAATTTCTCGTTTGTTGGCCTCACGGCTTGGTCACAACTTGGTCATGCTTTGAACCACTAGTACACGATGTGTACTAAGAAGTCAGGGAGTGTACTGGCAAAAATCATGTTTTTTCTGAATTTATTCAATGGAATCCTATAATTCCTTACTTCTAAAAAATTGAACACACACCACATTAATTATAATGTAAATAAATGAAAATGTATAAATAAATGACCGCGAACAATTTATATAAATTTGGATTATCAAATCCCAAAACACCTAACCAATTTCTTATCCTCAATAAAAAATTTATCAACAATGATTTCAAAAAGGATAATAAATTTTTAAATACAAGAAACATTCATTCTTTCTAGGAAATTAAATTTGGTATAAAAATAAAAAGTCCATATTCTATAATTAACTATGCTTGGAAATATAGTCATGCATCCTAATCGGGCTTCTGAAAACAAATTCTATTATTTTAATTATAATCTTTCAACTATTCCTTATTTTATGTGCACATTATTAATTTACCTCACCCTGATTTTATATCATCATTTCGGGTAATATGAAAGTAGATGTATGCTCATAACTTCAGTACAAGTTCCAAACCATAGACTTTAATTGGTTCAATCATCTCCATTGTCTGAAGACAAGTTCAAAATTAATCATGAGGACTTCATCAGTGGAGTTCTAATGACTCTGAGGTCATACGTAGGTAGGTAAAAAAGTGCAAATCATGCTAAAAATGAGGGGAATAATTGAATTAGAATGCATAAGTGATAGGACATGTTCAATATAGCTTCTCTATTATTTGGTTAATTCAAACCTCTAACATCTCCAATAGGATCCATATATGTGTCAAATATGTGTATAATGATGATTCTATTAATTTTCCCTCTTTATTTTTATTTTTAATTTCTATTATTCTAAAGTCATGTTTAGGACAGATCTCACATCTATCCCCTAACCACATGTGATCCTTTGAGATATTCAATGGTCTAGAAAATTGTGATTTTAGACCTCCCTAGTACACAACCCTTATCAAATTTTTTTCTTTTGAAATTTTAAAAGGAATAGAGTAAAAATGAAATTTAGCGAAGATGATATGGATCACAACCACATAGTTTGGTGAGATCACCATATATATCTAAAAATAGGTGCATCTTATACTATCTGAATGCCTCCCCCCCCCACTTGTTCAAATGTAACATTATGCATTATAAAAGGAGAAGTGTAGGAATGGTAATCATCTTGGATTAGCATCATCCTAAAAGGTCATTCAGGGAAACTGTGTGCTAATCAAAGGAAAGATTCATGGGGGTCAAAAGAAAATGGATATCAAAGAGTGTCTTAATCATTTTAAATGTGTACTTATTCATTCATGACTTCAAAAAGATAGCAATGAAAGTTATGGTAGGTTGAAATGTACCATGTATTTCATAATAAATAGGCTCAGACAAGAATATGTAATCGTAGGCTTAGATTCCTCTCAGGTAATGTGAATAAAAAGAAACTGAAAATAGTAATGACCATAAATCATATGTAATTAGTAAATCAATCATAATTTCAAATATTCCATATTTGAATCAATTTTCTAAACACTAAAATCAATCTAAAAAGTTATCTATAGGAATAAAACATGGTTCTTAATAATTTTTTAATTAAATTTCTCATTAATAAAAATTGGAATGATGATATTCAAGGATAAATAATGCTTTCCGTTTTAAAAAATATATCCTAGACAAGTGAAAACTAACAATATTTCAAGTGTATCATTAGTGAAAATAATTAGAGTCCCACCCCCCACAGACACAAAGAAAAAAAACACTTTTGTCACTGTCAATGATGTTTATATGAGAGTGTTATAGCATTTGAAAGTCAAAATATTTTAAGTGGCATTTTTGGAAAAAAATAATAAGAGGGAATCGAGACATCACTGGATTAAATGGTATTCCCTTGGGGTATTTTCAAATTTTAATGCGAAGTTCATGTCACCTGTAAATGGTGTGAGAAAAAAACATACACTAGAGAGAGAATTAGTCCATAGGTTTAATCATTTTTATAGTATAGTAAAAGTCAGGTGCAATGAGTAATAAACATATATAATCAATTTTATTAAAAATAATGCTAAAAGTTTCCAATATCGCTCCATCATGTTCTCAAATGAAAAATGAAAAGATGAAACATGAAGACTCAAAATAAATAGACAAACAACTATGGCTTCTCTCCCATAAAGTGCTAACAAGACATCATCACCTAGACAGGTGGAATGAAATTTTCATCAGTGGGTCCACTAGTATAGTCACTCATTTTCCGTTTATAGATACTCAAGTATGGATCTCCATGTTCTCATAGTCACATTGTTGGGTTGATAACTTCAGGTGTTGCAGCGTTCATGCGAATGAAATAAGGTAATAATAGAATCATGGACCGTGGATGCTGCTTCTCTTTGTGGAACTCTATGGAAAGTTGCTAAAATTGTTCTACAATTTCTATGAGTTATTGGATCATATATTCATTGAGAACAGATTGTGGTCTAGAGCCATCGATAATAACGAACGACCCTGTGGAGCTCGACATAGCTACTAGTAAAAATTTAATGAAAAGTAAATCAACAAAAAAAGAATGAAAAAAATCATGTCCTATTTATAAATAGATCATAAATTAGTCGAAAAGAAGGGATATATAGAGGAAAATATGAATAGACAGCATTACAAAAAAAGTCCCAAAATCCCAAAAGAAATGAAAAATGATAGCTCTGGGGTCCATGCAAAAGGTCTCATCAAGCTTCATCTCGCTACCAAGAGGTGATTCCAGCTATCTAATGTGGTCAACATCTATAGTAGCAGGAGTAGTCAGTGGGACAGAGGCTGGAGTAGAGGTTGTGGTGGTGGTGGTTGGTATTTATACATAGGTGGGTTGTGGAGAGGTATTGATCCATACATAGGTCACATGTCTAGAAGCTGGATCCATATATGGTACCTTAGGGGGTGTCTTTGTGGCAATCCCCTTACCCCTTCTGGACTACTCTTCTACAAACACCTATTGAGAAGTGGGATCAAGGAATTATGAAGGCAATATAGAGTGGAATATAGAGGGTGGGAAATGGTAGATGATGTGGGGTAAGTTGTTGTGGTTAGTGGTGGGGTAAACATGGTTGGCTCTGGGAATGTACTGTTGAGGTGGCTAGAGAGATATCACAGATTCTCCAAGATACAATATTGGATAGCTCAGATATCATGAAGCGTGGTGTGGGAGCGTACCAGAATGGATGATTGTTGGGGAATAAGTGAGGGTAGTAATGTTTGGTTTAGAATTTGGAGGGATAGATGGGTCTGTTGTAGCTGTTTATGGTGTCTCATGTAGTGTGGCCTCTTAGATGTCAGTTGCCCAAAAGTACTTGTTACTCTCCCTCAATAAAATTTTCATCTTATGTATCATCACTTGATCAATTATCTGTATAGGTATTGAGAAGGTAAGGGTTTTTTCTACGTCGAATACGTGGAGGTATCTGGACAGGTTTTGATAAAAATCTTCCCATCAACGTACCATGATGCCTCTATGTCTTAATCCAGGAGTACTGGAAAAACTAAGAAGCCATGATAATTGTTGGACCACCCATTACTAACTCAAGGATCATAAAATCTACAATTTTTATTCTTCTATTAGTCTGTACCAAGGAACATTGTCCATATTCCATGGAATTGTGCAGGATACGCGGTTCTGGGGCCCACAGTTGAGTAGACTTTGTGAGTTGAGGGTCATGGTGTGACTTTGGGTCATGAGCTATCATTGGAAAAAAAATATGGTGCAGCCTTCTGAGGAGGTTTTAGCTGAAGGGTAGAATAAATGTATAAAATAATAGACTCTATAGTGAATATAATCAGCCCAATCTTGATTTCTGTAAAATGAAGATCAAGGGGTTTTCCACCAAATCAAAAACATTGCAAGTGAATGGCTACAAAAAAAGTGAAAAAAACTCTAGGAATAACTCTTGGAAGGTCTCCTCCCAAAAATCAATAATGCTATCAATTTGTAGTGGCTCTAGGAGGTATATGACAGCGTCAACGATATTCACTGTTGCTCGAAAACTCGTGTCTACTTTATTGTTAGTTTTCATGGTTTTGGCCTGCAACATGATAAGATTAGCATAATGGTTTAGGATAGAAAAAAATGGATGGGTTGCAGGTTCTCATCATTGGATGGATGGGGACACTTGGCAGTTTTCTACTGCTCCGCTGATGCATGGGAGGAGGTAGAGGAGGTGGATGATGGTGAGAGAGTGGGCTGGGGATGTTTGGTGCATTCCATGAAGGTAGGTGTGCGGCTATCAAGGGGAGGGTGTGCTGGTTGGGTGCATCGTGCATGGAAGGAAAGGGTTTCTATGTGTTTTTACAGGTAGGGAGGGTATGTGAGAGGTGGAAGGAGAGGAATAGGGGGGATGGGGATCACGGGTTTGGTTAGAAGAGAGGTGGAAGAGGTGGGTGGGAGTGATGAATGGGAGAGGGGGATCATAGGAGGCGAAGGTTTGTTGGGGTGTATGGGTCATGACCTTTGCATTTGTGACCTGTGGTTATTTTAAACTAACCAATCATTGTACATGATGTGTACTAACAGTTTACTTTGTTTAAGGGTAAAATAATTTGGATTTTCAAGAAAAAGGGTACACATCGTGAACCATTGGTACACAACATGTATTATACTATTTTTTCTCCTTTTTTGTGATCCTTCTTGCATCCATATCATTCCGATCCAAGACTCTTTTAAAACAATCCCATTCAAACCTAGTCTATGTTCTACTACCCGAGGTTGCCTCTGAGTCAGAGTTTCCATTTAAGTCATGATCTTGAATCCATTAAAGCACTATTGAACTTAAGGGTCATGACAAAGCCTTCAAGAAATGTTTCCTAAAAAATAATCATCCTATGAACTTTTACTTTAAATGGTGTTCATCATTCTCTTTGTATTTAGATATTTCTATTTGGAATGACTTCAGGGACTTAAAATGGGCCTGAGCATCGTGACTTTAGTTTACCCGAAAATAGCTTCATCCTTGAATTAAACCACATGACTTTATTCACAGGGACAAAGGTATACCATGAAATTCCCTAGTCGCGCCATCTCTTTTCCTTTTCCTTATAAATCCTTTCATTTTAATACATATATTTCATGATATCTTTCAAACATAGTTAATTGCAATAACCTTTCTTCTACAACTTTTTCTGAATTCAAATTCATATTTTTGATTTCCCATAACGAATTATGCACCAACTCAACTAAAAGATAACATGGGTTTATATAAACCAATCTAAATTGGATGGTACCTATGGGTATCTTGTAGGTTGTTTTTATGACCATATTTAATCATCTAGCATGATGCTCCAATTACTTTTTCTTGTGTTCACTATTTTCTCCAATATTTGCTTCACCTCTATATTTGACATATCTACTTGGCCACTTGTTTGTGGGTTCCTAGGAGTTCTAGTATTATGTCGAATACCCTACCTGTATAGAATTTTTATCACAAGTTTGAAGGTGTTGTTTTTTCCATAATCACTAATGAGACGCCTCAAAATTAAAAATCATGCAAACACATTTTCAATTATAATGTTCATGATAACGTTTATTGTGTCATATTATATAACTTTGGTTTTAACCCATTTAGAGACATAATAAAATATAATCATAATGTATTTTCTTTCATTTGACATATGGAATGGTCCTATGAATTCAATTCTACATACATTGAAAACCTAAAATTCTATAATGGGGTTTTCTGGAATCACATTCCTTTTTCTAATATTTCCCATCCACTTATATCTATAACATCGTTGTAAAATCCCCTTGCATCTTGATGTGGTGTGGTCCATAAAATAAATCCACTTTGTAAAATCTTGTCCATTGTATGTTCGGGTCCATGATGTCTACTAGTTGGCAATGTGTGACATTTATCAATAAAATATTGTGTCTCGCCCTCTGGAATATTGTGTCTTAACAAGCGATTGTCACAACTCTTAACCAAAAGATGATCATCCCAAAATTAGTTCATGGCATCTGACAAGTTTTCTTTTTCGGTTGGTATGATAGGTCTTGATATATGAATCTTGTTTCAATATAGTTATCCATATCTAAAAATTATGTCTTGTCCTTGATACTAAATATGTTGTCATCCATAACATCCACTTTGATATCAGCCTCATCGTCTTCTTTAATGATGGAGATATGGAGTCTGGATAGTTGATTTGAAATTACATTCTCTATAAATTTTGTTTCTTTGATCACAAAAATCAAATTTCTCTATCATAAAAATAGCGATCACATTAGGCTCAGTTTGGAATCATTTTTTCATATCAAATACCTTTGGGCAAGATGATTACTGTGAAAAATGGATTTCAACAGAACAATAAAAGAATAGAACATCTCAAAGGCATACGCAATGGAAAAATGTTCTTTCTCTATAATCATGTATTTGACCTTTGATTAATTTAGTAAATTAATTGCATAATAAATTTCATAGATGATGATTCCAATGTGCTATCCTAGCAAAGCTCTCATAACAATGTCCCTAGTATCATGCATTAATTCAAATTCATTCCCCAATTTAGTGAAATAATTACTGGTGATGATAACATTCCATATTTTGGTGTGTTGAAAGCATGGTAATTGTCTTCAATGAATTGTAATGTGACATATTTTGACAAATAATGTGTCAATGTATGGGAAACATTATCAAAATCCTTCATAAATCGTCTATAGAATCCACCATGGCTTAGAAAACTTTTAATTTCCATGATAGTTGAGGGTTCTGGTTGATCGTTAATGACATTAAAATTAGCTATATAAACCTCAATACCTTCCTTGGAGATATTTTGTCTGAGGACTATTCCTCCTCGTAACATAAATTGTCATTTCTCCCAATATAAGAACTGAAATTTCTTCTCAAAACATTAGATAACTAACTCCATATTGCTTAAACAAACATCAAATGACCTTCCATCAACTGGTAAATTGTCCCATAAGATTTCAAGGAATTCCATATACATATCATGAAAAGGTGTTCCATGCTTCTCTAAATTGTTTTTAGAGAATTTTACATTCCAAATGAAATATTTCTGTATGAAAGGTACCAAATGGTAATATAATCATGGTTTTTGTGTTATATGTGGGGTCAACAACAATTTGGTTGTATCATGAATATCCATCCTGGAAATAGTATAATTAATTCCCCAAGATTATTTCAAGAATATTTTCTATGAAAGGTAATGGAAAATGTTCCTTTATCGTTGATGAATTTAGGCATTTTTAATCCATAGAAACTCATCATACAGTGATGGTGCGTGTTGAAATAAAATCATTTTCATCAATCATTTCTACAATGAGTCCTCCTTTATTTGGAACAACTCATTGGTGGATCACCCATTCACTATCTAAAAAAAGATTGTTGAATCCATGAGTATTAGATCAAACTTTTTAACAAACTTCTTCACTGCTGGTGAGATCCATCTATGAGGTTTTCATTTAGGATTTTTATCTGCTTCATGTTAGATTTTGTGGCTGCATTCAGTAAGAATGATACCTTTAATTTCTGCCACTCCCCAAGAAATTGATTTATTGTGTCTTTTCAAAACGTTACCCATTTTTTATTCCAATTTCTGGGATAGTTCTATATTGATAATGATTGGAAAAGAAGATGACATTCTTATATATGATTACTTCTCTATTCCGGGTAGTGGTTCCAATTCTAACTTGGGAAGCTGAATGATAGAGTGAATAAAATTTGGTATGATGTCTCTTCTAAGTGGTTCAATAAATATTACTTATTTAAAATAATGTTTTTTCTACCTTCCCCAAGAGTAAATCATCAATTTATTCTTCTATGGCCTTGTAATCATCTCCTTTCTATGCGAGAGAGATAGTGTTACAATCCATAGTATCATCTGAGTGTGGGCAAGGTTTAATAAAGTTAAACACTATATGTTATTCTCCAAATTGTAGAGCAGACGTCCCCGATTTACGTCAATCAATGCCTTTCTAGGGGAAAGGAGTGGACTTCAAATAATTATTGCGACGTTTCCTTCTTCATCCTTGTTTAGCACTAGAATTTCTTCTGGGATGATAAATTTTCCGACCGTGACCAAAACATCTTCGAGAATCCCTATGGGGTATTTTACAAAAAATTTGGCTAGCTACAATTGTACCCTTGTATCTTTCTATTCCTAGTGTTTGAGCATGTGGAATAAAATCATAAGCATCATGTTATTTGTGGCTCCAAAATATCACAATTCTCTTACAATCATAAATTCCTTTATAGCACACGGAATTGATATACATCTAATATCTCTCGTTTTTTTGGGGAATTTTTTGCTGCAAAATAGAAGGGCATTCCTCATTGAAAGAGATCACTCCATGATATTATATTTTCCTCTTGATTGATAGGTGGTAATTGAGAAACCTAGCATAAAAAAGCATCTAGGAAATGGATTCATGAAATGGTATATTGATGTGTAGTTTCTTAAACATTTCCCAGAACTTCTTGTATCGTGCCTCCTGGCTACATTTTCCTTCTCTCACTTAAAAAGGAATATATGGATAGTATAGAGGTTGGGAAACATAGATAGGTTCCTTTTATTACTCAGGAGTGAGGTTCATTTCTATTAGAACGTATTCTTCATGTGTGGCTGGAATTAATTCATCATCTTCTTCATCTTTGGTTGGTTTCTTCTAGGTATATTCATCCTACCTTTCATCTTTTCCATTTAGTTGTGGAAATTCCAAAACATTCCCACTACTCAGCACTACTTCCTTAGATTCCTCTCTTTGGTATAGTTCAATGATACCAGGTAGAGTACCTAGTAATCTATCTAATAAGGTCTTTGATATTTTACCCATTTGAATATCCATGTTCTTAAAGGAAGCTATTTGATTTTGTATTACTATTTCTTGGGTTTCCATTCTCTGATTATACTTTTGAGCAAAATTACGTAGGATAATTTCGATGTTTCTTTGAGGTGGTGGAGGTGGTTTCTGAGGTCTTCGCTGGTGGGTTGGAATTGATCTTGTTGGGGTCTTGGTGTAAATGGTTGTGGTTTAATTTGTTGGTACATCAATTATTGTGGTCTCAGCACATGTTTTATTGGAGGATTCCATGTTTGTCCTTGATTGCAAAATTGTATTTGGAAACTTCATCGTTGAAAATATCCTTGATTGCTCTGAGGATACTTCCAAGAAGTCCTCTGATAGTAATATTGTATTAGTTGTTGAAATGGTTGGTTCTATTTATTTTAATTGAACTAATTAGAATATTGATACTCTTCATATAATTCCTTTAAATAATGTTATGGGTGCGGGCCACCAAACATCTCACATGACTGAACTCCAATTACTATAGTTGGTGGGGTTGTGTGTATCATATTTGAAATAATTAAATCTTCTGTATATGTGCCCAAACTAGCACTACTAATTATGTTTTCTCAACACTCTGGGGGATACCACTCTATGGTGGTCCATGATCACTTATCCATAGACTAGCATTGTGAGATAATTCATCTTATAGTTCACATCGAGCATCATGAGTCTTGAAAAAAAAACCTCCATCAATGGAAGCATCAACAACAATTCGTGTCTCTATATGGAGTACTTGGTTAAATGTCTACAATTAAATGCTTGTATTGATTCTATGATTTGGACTCTTTTTCGTAATCTCCTTAAATTGGTCACATGCTTCCCACGTAGATTCTCCATCTAGTTTTGCAAAGTTATGGATGAAAATAGAAAGATTCTAGGTCCATATTGGTGGAAATTACATGTCTAAAAACATTGTAGAAAGATCATATGAATTCTTGATCAACTCAAGAGCTAGTATTTTGAGCCAATCTTGATCTCTATCTCTTATCAAAAATGGCAAGACACATTTTCTTATATAATTGTTTGTGATAGGTGATGCATACATATTTATATATGGAAATGTGTTCACGATGGTCATCACTTTGGAGGACAGTAAATTATAACATGTTATGGATCATATGAATGAGTCTAGGCTTGATCTCACAGGTCTAGGCTTAAATTGGGGGGGGGGGATAATGTTGGTGTTGCACCATGGATTTATAGAATCCCATAATCCATGATAGTATTTTTAGGGCGCATTGGGTGATCTCCCGAAATTATTTGATGGGGGTTCGATGGGTTAAGTCCCACCCGACTATGCCACTTGACCATTTTTTACTAGAAATGTGAAAATAAATTCCTTTCAATATCGAGATCGAAGTCATATGGTTCTATTAATTCATGGTTCCTTGAAGGAGTCAAAGGACCTTGGAACATTCACCATTTTAGAACATGAGGATGAAAGGGTGTAATGAATGAAAATAAATAGTGGGGGTGAGGGAGATGTAATACTATGTCCAAGAGAAGAGTTATTCAAGGAAATAGCACTGCATCCCCATCACTGATGCTAGAATTTGGATCACGACCGCACATGTTATGGGGTTCTCATAGGCAGCGATCAAATTAGAATTTGTATTTTCCAAACATTACTATATACCACTGCATAGTATAGTAAAATTGTGAGGTCTACCATATGGGGAGGAATCTGTTTCAAAGGGGGATCACTAGTTTTATACCTTTGGATGATTTCATTCAAGCGATCATAGTTTTTTGGAGTTTTACTAATGTAATTTTTGGAGGGGACATCATGTAATTAATGAGGGGTCAGGATCAATTTGTGTTATTTGGGTAATGTATGATATTTAATTCTGATCTTGGGAGGGTCATATGGCTTAGATTATAACACAAACTATGGATTCTAGTCGACATTATTCATGTCACCTAGTTCTACCTATGTAGTGACTATTATGTGATCAAGAAATAGTAATGGACTAGGAGCATTAATTTTAGCTTCTATGGTAGAATGTGTGCATGGATAGTTGTTATAGCCTCATATACTCCAACAAAGATAGGGTCGTTTTTTTGAATATCCCGTAGTAAGGGGATTTTGCACATATTGGGATGAATTTGGGTATTTATCCTAATTATTAATCCTATTAGAGTTTGCATGTTTAGAATTAATGATTGATTATTCAAGCAGATAAATATACATATTTCCCTTACACCTACGGAGTTTAGCTACCCATAGAGGTAAAAGATGAAATAAACAAAGGAAATCATGTATGGCATGATGTTTGATAGTGATTGAATTGAAACAATTACAAGAGGTTTTGGATTTATAAAGGGAATAAAATAAGAAAATAATGAATCATGACTTGATTTAATATCTTAATTAAATTAAAAGTAGAAAAAACCTAGCATGGGGAATTGGAAATCAAGTATGCATGACATGAATTGATGCAGCGGGAAATCGAATGTGATGAATAAAAAAAGTTTTTATACTCTTGAATTTATTTAAAGATTTATAACACAATTAAATTTTGAGTTTAGAGGGAAATGGGTCAAGGTAATTTTAAGGGGAACAAAAATAAGAAAGAATATTGTCCATAATTTCTGTTAAAATGATCTCTCTCTCTTCGGTACATATAATAAAATTTGGTCACAGTATGTACTGGAGGAACATGTTGTGTTCCATCGATCCACATACATATACATTTATTTGGGATCTCCCATGTTCTTCACCCATATCTATCATATTTATGAGGTTTTAATGAATACATGTCATGTACGAAGTGTTAACGAGGTTTACCGAACTACAGCTATTCATTAGCGCATATTTATCACAGATTTGTCACTCAACTATTTTGCTGCAATCATGATGTGTATGGGGTGTTCATGATGTGTAGTGGATTTTTCATTTTATGCTCTCACGGATTGGTCACAACTTGGATTCATGACATGGGAATTTTGGGAACCACATATACACAATGTGTACTCTGAATTCATGATGTGTACTTAACAAAATCTGTATTTTTCTACATTTCATCTAGTGAATCATATGATTATTTATTCCTGAAAAATTGAAATCATTCCAAATGAATTATCAAGTAAATCAATAAAAATATATAAATAAATGACATTAAATAAAATAGATAATTTTTTCCTATCAATTATCCCTTTTCGGTGAACTGAATAACATTGATATGTTTTTCTTTGTGAATGGATGTTTAATAATTTCACATTTCCATTAAAACAATTTATAATTTCCTTCCAACAACAGAATAATATCCTTCTATGTAAATGAAAAATTTGACAGCCTACTTCAGATCACCCCTCTCATGGTTTTCTAGGGTCTTATATGTTGTATTATAGATAAAATATTTTAATATTTTAATATCTCCTCTATGGTGTTCGTGGATAATTTAGTTAATGATAGGGGGTTTAAATATTTGATGGAAGAAAATTCCAAATTTGAAATAGTAGAATGAGATCTCATCTACATTCCCTTGGAATGGATTTTATTTTCAACCAAGATCATGGGATCTAATACATAGATACAATATGTCTCCCTATGACTAAATAAGATAAAATGATTCTTGATACAGATTTCATAGCTCAAAATACTCTTACCACCACTCTATATAATCAAATATATTTTATGGTTATGATTTCCACAATATCCATGTCCATGTGGGATAAATGGGAAAATAATTATTATGGAAATAAAAAATGATGGAGGAACAATTTTAAAGAGTTTCAAAATAATTTCATTGATCTAAAAATGCATCCAGATGGAAATGCATGCATTTTAATTATTTTCTTTAATAAAGTTGTAGGATCTGTTCATTGATATGGGGAGAAAATTATGGATATTATATTTTTTTGTTAAATCCTGAGAAGTCTCCCATCAATGTATAATGAAAAATAATCATCCCTTGGGGAATGAGATCTATCTCATATATCTACTGATTATCTACTAAGCAATCTAGTGGATTATTAAATGCAAGTCAACCCAGAAGATGCAACAATTCGAGTATGGAAATTACATTCAAATACATGGAATAATTTTAAATCTATAATGATAGTGATGATATACATGGTGGGGATGATGAACTTATTTTTTTATTTTCTTATAATTTCACGGGAGAAAAAGGGATATTTGAAGTTCATCTTCCATTGTCATTTTTTGGTGTTGTAGAGTAGGGAACATTTTCACTCAATGGTCAAGAAAATTAAATGATGTATAACGTGATTAAGAAATCACTAGAAGAACTATAAATGATTCTCTTAATAGGGATACTTAAAATCAGAAATTAAAAATATAGAGAAAGGGCATCATTTGAAATGTTTAACAAGATGATAATAACTATTTAGAGGTTATTAAACTATTTAAACCTGAACCCAAAGCATCTATTTTGGATATAGTTGAAAATTTATAACATAAAAAAGATGAAGATAATCAGTTTATCAGGATTTCTGATCTAATGTTTGAACAAATTTGTGTTATTGATGTGATTGACATTCAATCAATGAAAAAAATTGGATCCCTATTAAAAGAGTCATAGAGTATATGGATAAACATGAAGCATAAATTAATCTACTAGAGTGAGAGTTTTAAGAACATTTAACAACTCTTGATATCTTAGAAGAGGGTGTAGATTTAAATATAATGATTCCACATAAGTAAATCATCATCAATTATCTTACATTGATACGAGATAAATTTTCTATGATTGTTGAGTGACATGAAGAAAAATTTGTTACATTATGTCAGAAATGTGAATCTAAATAAAAATAAAGGTAAATGAAGATGATATTACAGTTTGGCTGGTTTTCAGATGAAGATCTATTATAAATAACTTATCATGGTTCTAAATGAGTATTGAAGGCCTTGAATGATAGTAGATCTGCATTTCTAGGAAATAGTGGAATTGGATATGATATATAAACCTCAAATAATATAAATTGGATGAGCTAAATTAAATGGAAGTAGAAAACATGAAATATCACAATGGAACTCGATGTCATAATAGAGAAATATTCAAACCAACTATAAAATAGAGATGAAAATAATCCTCAAGTACACATAGATGATCACTAGTCAAATACATTTACAAAACTATGGGACATGAAAAGGAATAAATGTGATAAGATATTTCTTCATATGAAATATAAATTCTGTGGCTTTCAGGGCCATAACAAGTCATTATGTGATAATGGCTGTACATATATAATAGGGGAAGGTCTTGTAAGTCAATAAAGGATAATGAGACTATATCCTTAATCATATAGAAGAAATGGTTTCTATGGATATAGTTTCTACTATTCTAAATATTTCAATAATGTTATTCATTATAGGAATATGATTGGTATGAGAAATAACTAAAAACCTCCAAGACAAGTAAATAACCATCAACCAAGAACAATTACTACTGAAAATAGGTATTCACCTCTGAAAGAAAATGAATTAGATAGTAATGATCTCATTTATATTAAATACAGATATGAAATTGTATCTTTATCCTAAAAGCAATATGATATATCATGGAATGAAAAAAAGAAGATTATGAGATCCCACCTTGAAAAGATTACTCTAAAATATATAATAAATAGTATTTATTGGAATCTTGATAGTGGATACACATCCCATATGACATAAAATAAATGTTTATTGAATTTTTTTTAAAATATGGTTGATTTAATTGTGACATTGGGAAATGATGGTGCCTTAAATATCATAGGTAGTGTATATATTGAACTATAAAGAATGAAATAATGAAAATAGAACATCATAATAGGTGAGGTTTGAATTGAAATCATTAGTGTGTGAGTAAAATATGTGACTCATGACTGTTAGTGATGTTTAAATTGAAGGGGTGAATAATTAATAGAAATACATGTAATTGTCTAATGAATGGATATATAAAAAATGAAAATTTATACCATGTTAGTAGTAATGAATCAACAAGATTCATAACAATTAAAGAAGAAAACATTATGTGACAATGAATTCTGGGTCACATTCATCAATAATCCTAGAAAATATATCCATGATAATGATTTTTTTCAACATTCCTAATTAGAATCGGGATATAGAAAAGGCATGTGATGCTTGCATGGGATGAATGATGGTTTAGAGTCCCTGTTAGGTGAAGAAGAAAAGGGAATCGAATCTTCTTGGTCTCAACAACACATATGTGTGTTTTCCAATAAATATGGATTGAACATTTTGTATAGGAACATTTTCTTTTTAATGAAGATTATATTAGAATGGCATGTGTGACATTTAAATAGAATAAATTGTACGAACTTGATTGTATGAAGAGTTATCATCAAATAGATGATATTGAATATAGTCGCACAATCATGAATTTACAGTCTAGTAATAGAATATAATACACATCCATTGAATTTTAAAATTACCTCAAAAAATATTGGGTAAATAATGATGATTCTTTAGTGAGAACACCTAAAAATGGGTCCGTTCAATGTAGAAATTTACTGTTTAATAATATGTCTACTACAATACTAATGGAGTTTTTTGTTTCTCATCATTATTCGAGTGAAGATGTCAAAGTAGAAGTGTACACTAAAAATTAAACAAGTATTTTTATAAGTTATATCATGACATAATATGATATATGGTATAGAAGGAAGCACAATCTAATGTATTTTCAATTTTTTAGAAGGTACGTGATTTATTGGGAAACAAATATGTAATCAATGAATGTATGTGAAGCCATATATGGGAGAAAATTCCCAGAATATTCAATGAAGAGTATTTCCAAAAAATGATAAAATAACATTCTTATAATTATTATGGAATGAAATGATGTCAATTTCATTGTCGTCAAAACCATAACTACCTTAAAAACATCATATATTGATATGATTGAAGATAAAGTATAATGTGGTTAAGGGATGGATTCAAATAAATAAATATTCTAAGGCTTATAAAAAGTTTAGTGCCCCCAAATGGTGATGGTTCCAAAGAATAATTAGTAGAGGAAACCATTTTTGAAAAATCATTATTTCACCCTCATAGGAGAAATAGAAGAGAAGAAGTAGATCAATCCAAAATTAGTGAGGACTTCACTCTATCTACATAGAGAAAGAGAATGTGGAATGAAGGAAATTCTGTCATCCTATAAAATAAGGAACCAATATCATTTGATGAATAAATAAAGGATGAATCACGAGTAATTCCATGAATGAAGAACTAGATTAGATTGACAAGAATCTGAAAAGGGATCTTGTTAAGAGACTAGAAAATCACAATGTGATTCGAACAATGTTGATCATCACAAACAAATTTTATAAGTATATAAATTTGATCATAAACAAGGCACGCTTGGTGTGTAAAGGTTTTGTACAGATTTAAGGCATTTATATTGATGAAACATTTTCTACAGTAGCCTGAATGGGGTCAATTAGTATCTCTCATTCGATGGTAATTCATGGATGGTACAAACATTATCAGGTGGATGAAAAAATAGAATTCTTAAATGGTGTCCCTGATGAATAAGTATATATTGAACAACCCAAGGTATATCTGATTGGTAATAATGAAAAGAAGTTTTCTAGATTAAATAAGGATCTTTGTAGTCTAATATAGTCAACTCGATCATGGTATTCATGACTTTATGATTACCTTATGAAGGTGGAATTTAATTTTTAAGGTGTCTACTAAAATCTGTAATTGTATAATTCTTATGGAGACCAATTTAGGGTACTTCCATATGTGGATTATATTATATTTGGAAAAATAATGAATGGATTAGTTGATTAATTTTCTAAGAATATGAAACTAGAGTTTTAAATGTCCATGATTCATGAAATCACAGACTTTTTTGGGTTACAAGTGATTTAAGAAAAGGATTATAGCATCATTTATCATTAAAAATATACAAGAGATAGTTTGAGGAAATTCAACATTATTGGCACAAAACTAATGTCGACGTTTATTCGGGTTTGGAAAAAACAAGTAAATAATATCGATGTGAAATCTATATACGACACCATATATATGATGAATGTTGAAAGATATTTACTCTTGACTAGAACAAGGTTGGATATCATCTTTGTAATATTCTTAGAAGCTCGCTTCTAAAGTAATATAATGGAAGAACATTTTTACTCATTAAAGAATAATTATGTATATGAAAGGAAATCTAAATTTGTATCATACTTTATAGTTGGAGTGGATAACAAAATATTATCATTTTATGATACTAATTGGGATAGAGATATTGTGGCTAGAAATTCTACAAGTGGTGGTTCATTCCTTATAAGAAATTAATTCGTGTGATAGTTGAGAAGAAAATATGAAATCAATTACTTTATTGTGGATAAATCATTATACATATCTTCGAAAAGGTAATACACTCATCTATTATGGACCAAACAAAAACATATTGATATTTTTTATCTGGTGAAATAGCTGATGATGATACAGTGTGACAACAATATCATGATCGATCTTACGAATAATCTGGTTCCGCACTATCATATGAAAGACATTGAGTTATGATATCACTTCATCAAATAAAAACATAAACATGGTTTAATTGAAATGGATAATGTTGGAACTAATAACTAAATGGTTTACATCTTGACTAATCCTTTGGAAGAACCAATTTGCATGAAACATCGGTTAAACCTTGGGTTCAGCTACATCTCATTTCATGAGGAGTTTATAGTTTTCACCCTCCTTTAATTTTTTGTTAAATATTTTAATCACTTTGTTGATGTTATATAGGTCTATGAGGGAGATAATGTCCAGCAGAGTTTTTTTAGAACTAAAAGTACAAATACAGATTCTTTAGATTTATTTCTAAATGGGGGATAAGTTGAATTCATGGTTTATTTGTTTTTAGGATTTGATGTTAGTCTATAGAGGCTTAAAATTCGCATTTTATAATATTTTCTTTGACACAGATATTTTCTTCTGAATGCATATAGTGATGGATTATCTATTTTGGTGATATCATATTTTTTTATCAAAGTAGGTTCTTTACTAAATTAATCTTCATATTTCAAAAAAGGGTTGGATTTTTAGTACTAAGGATTTTCATAGATTGAAAAGGAGTATATTTTGTGTTTACTATTTATCCATAGTAGGGATGATCAGGGATCATGAAAGGTATGATATCTTATGTTTTATATCACTCCAATGTTGATGACTTGGTCATTTCTTAGTGTTTTCCAAATTTTTTGATCTGAAAATGAGGAGGATGGGGAAAGTATTGTGAAAGGTCGTCTTCCTAGATTAAATATTCATATATATGGTGAACACATGGATTTAATAAATATGTTAGTTTCAAAAATATGTGGAGATCAAAAAAGGAATCAAATGTCGTAAAGGTTTAATAGATCGTGAAACATGATTCGCAAAAATAGATGACTTCCTATGAGAATATGTAATTTATGTAACAATGAGTAACATAAAAAATTGTATAATTTACCTTTCACTACATAAATAAAAGATATTCAACAGTAGGGATGAAGAGGATCCTAAATAGATCACAAAGAGAAAGGGATCTTTTTAAATGCTATATCTATAAATAGGCATCATCCCCTCATCTGAAATATGTAAAATGTTAGATAAAATGTTGCATCACTCTATATTTGATAATTATAGGAACATTGTGAATTATGAACTCTTCATGAGGATAGGTTTCAAAAAAATTGTTAAGCTATAAATATTTCTAAGGTATTTCAAAAAATGGATTTTCACTAAGACTATGGGTTTTTCAAACACTTACAGTTCTGAAAAGGAAGATAGATTCATGAAATATGGTATATTTTTTAATATGTGTGTGTTTGCGTACACTGGTATATATTTAAAAAGTTAAAGGGTTTTGCAAAGGTTGGTCACTTTTTGAATAGTTTATTTTTACTTATCGTTTAAGTGAACAATGCTTTAAACTGCATTGACATATGACTATGGTGAAAGTAGAGTCTCATTCCAGTATGAAATAAAGTATTAAATTAACAATCAACTGATACGACCTTCAAGTCATTAAAATGAATAAGAATTCAACCAAGGACGCAATATAGGGTATTCTATGGATGTTTTTCTAGCGAGGAAGTGTTCTAACCTAAAAATTCATATAATGATAGTGTTCCAAGAATATAGTGACCATGTTTTAAATTTTATACTCTTTAATAATATGTGATTCTTATTGTATTTTGGTATGACCGTCATAATGTTGGTCTACAAACCTTAAACAAGACCTTAGTGGTGAAACATGTAAATTGTTTGTTTTATTTATCTATATATGGATGTTTAATAACTGTATGATTCCATAATATATATTTTACAAGTTCCATCAAATGTGGGAAAATGATCTATCTCCTCAAATGAAAATGTTGACACACCGATTCAACCATCCCCTCTCGGGAAGATATAGGGTCCTATAAAAATGGATAGAGAATATAATATAAGGTAATATATGGTGTAAAGATCATCGTTAAAAAATATTTTTATAGTTTTAATGGTTTTACAAACCATGTCTTTTAAACCCCTTAGTTACCTATTTTAACGTAAACAGATTTAACAAAATTTTAAATTAGAAAGGTGTAAATTTTTAATTATAAAATATCAAATATATCATAAATAGAAATGGGATAAAAAAATTTATCATATATTTCCCCTATTATGATGTTTCAATAATTTAATTATTTTAAATAACAATAATAATTTATTTTCCAATAAAATATCATTACAAATGTTTTTTAAATGTATTATTTAAATATAAATTAAAAAAATCCAAATAAAATTCTATTTGAATATAAAAATATAACACATAGCACATATAATATATTCATATATAAAATTGATGGAAAAAAGAAATCCCTCCAAATATATTACTTTTATAAATTTTAATATATATTTTTTATTTCCAATTTAAATTTATTATATACTCTGTTGCATCTTTGAAAGAATTTAAGGTAATTATATAACCACTAAAAATTTGAAATAAATTACCTTCATAAAAATAATTTCACTATTTTCAAATTAAACATTAATTATCAATCATAATATTTTTTTATTCATATTTGGATATAAAATATATATTTAAGGTCAATAGAGTGAAAGTTTTTATTTTTCATTACACAAAACAATATTATGGTCAATAACATAGAAAAACGGCACCAAGTGGAAATAATTTTGAAACATGGATGGAATTGTAAAATAAAACCATATAGAATAAGACAAATTCGTGGTTTATAGAAAGTTTAGAGCCTTATCAAATACTTTTTTTCCCTATTTAACCTATTTACTCATTACCGAGGAGATAAACTTTACCAACATATTTATTCAAAATTTCCAAAAAACGGCTTATTTTAAGAATTTTATCCTATTGAGTACATATTTGGTATCCATTTTTCGTGGGTCAATCTCAATAAATGGTGGAAATTAATTTTAAAATAAGTGAGAAAACATGATGAAAATCACATTTACAAAATTATTATTTTTATCCATAAAACATGATTAATTCTAATCACTTTCCCAACAAATATTAAAAAAATGGTAAATTTTCATAATGAAAATAGAATATATAAATTAATAAAAAATCATTCACTAATAGTGATCAATCTAATATATTAAAAAAACATTCCATGCATAAAAGTATTTTTCCAAAAAACGTCACTTTTATCATCAATTTTTTTATATTGATTTATAAAAAAATTAAAATTAATGAATTAATTATAATCCAAAATTTATTAATAATTTATTTATTCCTACTCATATCATTAAATTGTAATAAATATTTAATAATTCTCATATTTAAATAATATTTCAATTATATACCATGGTTTATTAAACATGGTGTTTCATGAAACATATTCTATATATGAAATTTAATTGTTTTTTAATTGAAATAAATCATAAAATCTCATATTGTTTGATTCTACCACCCTTCACAGATTTTATTCCAAAAATTATTTCACTCTTATACAACTAAATAAGGGTACATCACCTCATCATATAGTCTAGTTCCCATGTGGCTTCCTCAAATTCATGGTATATCCCAAAAATAATGTCTACGTGACTGGTCTTGTTTAATACATCTTTCACTCTATGAAAAAAATCACCACAATTTGTTTGTGATATGATATATATATATCACGAGGTGTGAATTTGGACATCATTACATGTAGAGGGTTATGTATATACATCATCAACAAAGATACATGGAACACATCGTGCTCTTAATAGGAATTTGATGGAATTTCCAAGCGATAAGTTACCATCTCGATTCAAACAAGAATATTAATGGGGAAAATGTAGCTCAGTCACAAATATCACTTCATTTAGAATCTCATTATCTTATTCTAGGTAAAAATCACATCAATACATTATCATGAACATAAAACTCTATATCCTATCAAGGATTGTTAGAATAACATTTTTATACTCTTACCTACCCTTATTTTCTGTTGAAAGGATATAACCCTCTCTACCATTTCCTTAGCTATCTCATTTATTTATATATTGCTTCTTCAAAATCAACATTACACATTAGTGTTCTACACCTACAGTCATAGATGACATCATAGAGAAGCATCTAACTTCTTGAGTGAAATCTATTATTTTAAGAAAATATCACCATATGAAGGTGTTTATCCAAACCACCTTTTAAATACATATATCATGATCATAACATGTATTCTAGTGTTTTATTGGTACTCTTAGAGTAAAAAACTATTTGAGGATAATATGTAGTACTGAAAATCAACATTGTATCATTTTTTTACTAAACTCATTGATAGATTATTGAGGTAAACCTATGATCTTGATCAACTACAATATAATGTTGAAGTCCATTAAACCATAACACCACCATAATTTATTTTCTTTAAATATTATCAAGGGAAAAGTATTTTATGATTTAAATAATGTGTTTTTAATTTTTATGGTAATAGATGAAAAACTAAATGGAACTATATCTATTCTACATTTGGGGAGTCTGATAAAATAATTCATGGTGATGTTTTTTCCATTTCTATTATGGTATGGAAAATGTTTATAACATAACCTTAAATTTTATTCACTTCGGTATAATATGATAACATATCAGGAATAGAGATTCATAATCGGTAAAATCTCTCTTTATGTTTTCCCACAAAAAAATACTATTTTTTGTCTTTATACATTATCATAATTCCTGGATGAATAGAGATATGTGAAGAAAGTGCATCATAAAATAACTCCTTTTTCAATTATAGTATGTATATGTGATTCATACTCAACTAATTAATATTATCATTCCAATATTATCATGGTTGAACTCAAGAAAATTCCACGCCCTCTTCTTTAATTCCACATCTTCCTACCATGCCTTCTAAATGATCTCTACGATAGATGGTTGAAAATTAATTTATAAACGATTATAGATATCCTCCATCCTTGTGATTTTAATATTATTCTTATTTTAATAGATAAATATTTGGTCTCATTTAATCATTATCATAAAAAAATAATTGTGGTCATCTAGATAATAAACGGCCTTGTTTTCCTTCCCATGGTTGTAATTTACTGAGTAGTCATAATCTATAATCAACTACAACAATCCTCGATGATAAATTTTAAACTCATTTTTTGTAAATATATGTTTATATATTTTACGATAAGTATATATATTTCAACTTCCACTATATCTGTAATGCCTCTATATCTTCAATGAAAAAATTATGCTACCAAATAAAAATCACGTGTTTTGTAATTTTTCTGATGAACTTTTAATTGGAATGAGGAATATTCAAACACAACATAATTCTACATGGGGATTAATCTTATATTCTTTTTGATACATCACTAATGATCAAAACCCATCTACACTATAAGGTAGTGTAAAAAAAGTTTGTTCACTAACATTCTCTTCAGTTTCTTGACATTCCATTCATATTATGCTACCTTTAAGAACTTAACAACCTTATAAGTCATCCTGGTGAGTGGATATATAGGCATGTAAAATATCTCACAGAGAATTGGTAGTATCACACCAATCAAAGAAAAATATAGAAATCAGATATCATGGCATGTATTTTTCATTTCATAATAACTTTCATCTTTGAAAGATCCACTGATACACACTCATGGGAGATTTTATGACCCATGAATGAAACTTTATGAAGCTATGATTCAAACATGGTAAATTTAACCTAAAATATCTTCTTCCAATTCATATTTATCATAATTACCAAATATTTTTTATTCACATATTTTCTATTTGAATATATAATAATATCATATATAAATACTTCCAAAAACTAATGATGTTAATCACTAGGATGATAGCAATTATATCTATAAATATTATATTAACAATTTTTAAGTCCATATAGAATTAGTATAAATTCACATTAATCATACCTCGTATGAAAGGATATCATGGGTATATACTCTTTATTGGTCCTTAGCTAATGAAACTGAGATTGAAGATCAATCCTAAAAAAAATATAGTGCTCTACATAGTTGATAATACAGATCATCAATACGGGGAACACAATGCTTATTATTAATTTTTCACATGTTTTATTCCTAATAATTAATGAAAATATGTAATTAACCATATTATTCTTAACAAAAAAAGGTCTACCCCATAAATAGTAACTAGCCAAATTATTCCTTCATCTAGATACTCATGGAGTTTCTTCTTCTATTCCATCAACTAAATTGAGGCCATCCATTTTTAAATTCATTGACGTAGGCATAGGGAAATGAAAAATCAATATTAAAAACTCTACTTCATGATTCGATGGAATTCTATGATATTCCCTAAGAAACAGAGTATAATATTATTAAAAATTATGCAAATTTTTATCACTGAGTTTCTCCCAAAACATTTGAGATAAATATCCAACACGAATTGGTAGTAAAACCCATATGATAAAAGTAATCTACATTCATTGTTCAGGTTTATCCCCACACTGATAGATGATTAAGGTTTGATTTAGAATTTCTAATGTTACTTCACTTAATTGAAATTTCATATTTCCCTTATATTATGAGATCCAATCAATCCCCAAAATTATTTAAAATTTTACTTGAGTTAGAATAAAAATATATATATAAATAATATTCCCACAAACTTCTATCAGATAGTTGTTACATACTTGTTAAGTTTTCATCCTACTATTATGAGTTTTCAACTCAAACGCAATATCTAATCATTGAGGGGGTTATATGATAAACATAGATAATTAACCATATATATTCTTGTGGTTTGAATAGGAATCAAATATATCATTTTCAATCCTTGAGTTCATAATAAGTGCACCCATCATTACATCTCATAGAACATCAACATCGATTGTTGTAATTTCATAAGATTAATCTTCTCCCATTGGTTTCACATATATTATGTTCCCCTGATGTTTAGGTAATTTGTAATAATAATTATCCATATCATTATTGTTTAAGAACTATACAATGATGTATTCTCCCTTACCCATTCATTCCTAAGAATTATAGATTTTTTCTCAACCAATGAGGCCAAGTCATTTTCCTTTTGGGAATGTACCAAGGTGTTTCTTTCCACAAGTATCAAATGTTTTAAAATTATTTTTCTCTTATTCCCCTTATCTAGATATTATTATTATGTCATCCTCATTAATGTCATTCCATTAAATTCATTAGACAATGGGAGTTAATTATCTTTCTTTATGGAATATGATACAACATCCTAATGTAATGAGAATTTTTGGGAGATAAGTTCCTTTATATGGTTTGGATTAAACCTTGAAAAGTAATGGTCAATCATTATATTTGTATTACATATATTGAATATGTCATGATTTAATGGACTTGAAGAGTTATCATCATTCATATGATAAATTTTCTCTTACTTTTTTCATACACTCAAGAATTTTTCTCCAAATCCTCCCGTTATTTAGAAGGAAAATATATTTCATTGAACATTTCTTTAAAATCCTTCCAATATCTCATCGTTATTTCATCGATACAACAAAAAAAATCCTTTGAAAATGCCATAACAAGACTTTATCAGTTCCAAAGAGCACTGATAATCAATGTATGGTTAAAATCATAAATAATTTTTCTGTGCTAAAAAAATTGATTTTAGAGACCCCCTTTAACGGCGCTGAAAAAACACTGTCAAAGGGGTCCTTTAACAGTTCTTTTTAGTACTATTAAAGGCTTCATTTATCATCACATTTTTAGCGCTGTTAAATAGGGAATTTAATAGTTATAAAAAGTGATTATAAATTCCCCACTGATAAAGGGTATATAATGTTTTTATATGTCCCAACCCCTTCATCAATGCTTCGTATCCCCCCCACAACTTTATCAGCGCTTCCATGACCCCTTTATCTACGATTCCTGCATCCCTTTATACGTTCTTTAAATAATGAAACCCTCCCACATGTGCCCCTGCCTCCAGTGAATTTCAAACCCTCAACCTCCAGCATAGACACCAAATTCTTTTTCCACTCCCCTATACTATTATGTTTCCCTTTTTATAATATATCAATATATTTATGTATATATCAATAAATTTTATTATCCATATATTCACATAAATGTTTATATATTAATAAAAATATTTTATATGAATTTTTTTTGTTTATTAAATAAAAGTTTTGTGTGTGAATTTATAAAAGATGTGTATATATTGTTATATATTTGATTATTAATAACAGTATATTGTGAAAAAAGTTAAAATTTCAAGAAAATAATATCAATTTCAATTTAAGACCAAGGAATAAATTTAGTATCCATATAATTAAAGCAATAATACCCACTTAAATGAGTCTAAAAATCTATGGAATATTAAAAATTTGGGGTACCTTGAATAAAAACATAGTTTTAGAGGATTTCTAGGCCGTTTTGGCATCGAAAAATGATACAGAGGTTTATAATTATCAATAATGGCATAAATCACATCTCATTATTCAATTTTAAATGTGGTAGATCCTAAATGGACACCTGAATCAAACTTTATGGTTGTCTGATGTTTTAGTAATGTTTTCAACTTATTTTAGATCTTTTTTAACTTTTTGGATATTTTTTTCCTTAAATTGTAATTATATTACTATTACATGGTAATAATAATAAAATTATTAAATAATAATATATTTTTAATTGTTTTATAAGTTATTTCCAAACAAAATATCTTATATATTAAGTGTAATTATTAATTTACCTTATATAAAACAAATTTTAAAAAATATATATTATATTTATATGAATATAAATATATTTATATATTTATATATTATTTTTAAATAATTTTTTTCTGAAGTATACTTTTATCGTCACTTTTAAAAAAATGATGATAACCCCCCCCCCCCCCTTTAATATGGTTTTTTAGTGTTGTTGAAGATTCTCTTTAACAATGTTAAAAGAATCACTATTAAAGAATCCCTGTAATAGCGTTTTTTAGAACATGAAAAGTGGTTCTTTAAAAGTGTTTTTAGATAGAATTGTTAAATCCATTGGGAAGGATAAACTCAATGTTATAGTAGTGGCTCATAATTCTTTTTTTAATCATTTAATACTATTTCTCCACATCCCCTGGGAGAATATAAACTTCCATGACAACCAACTCTATTTTATTACTTCCCAATATGAGAAGTGTACTCTCTAAGGGACATTCCATTTTCTTAGATACAAATTGATTTTTAGTCTCATTAAATAATGGAGGTTTCTAATATATAAATAAGTCTAAATCCATTACACCACATTGTGAACTAACATGATTCTCCATATGAGAAAGGTTATTTGTTGTTACCAGAGTCAGCTACTATAATATTGTTATAATTTTTTAATATCTGTTTTTATCACCAACTCTAACTTCATTATCTTTCCCAGGAGTTCAATTTATACTAGGATTATATGTATTGATAAGGATTACATTAATTGTTCTTGTAATAATTTTTAAACAATGTATTACACTATATTATATCAAAATATTGTTAATCATAATGTATATTTTTTAAACGAGTGAAACACATGACATAAATTGAAAATATTATTCATAGATAACTCCAAATTTTTATTCTTGGTTTCTTTTGAATTAAGATCAAATAAAAAAATCCCTAATACTTCATCATATTTTGTATGTAAAATGTTAACCAACCAAATAACTTCCCCAATGAGGGTCAAACCAGGTGCATTGTAAGGGCACACACATCATGCAATAGAATAATGGTTGGGATATACTCAACCAATTTTTTTGGGGGTTATTACCAATAGATGAATCTGTTTCGAAACCATATAAACATGTACTATCCATAAAGGGATTTATTTCTATGAAAACCCCTTAATCCCCATATTATAAAGTTTTTAGGATTCTCTCCTATAATTAGACATATCTTCAATGTTAGTCATAGTTTTATATTCTTTGATCTATATTTCCTTTAAAATAGTTCCTAAGGTTCATAATAAACATGATTTGATACAAATTTTTAAGACCATTACATCAGTATCCCATAATCAATGGTTACTTAATTACAATTTTACTATATACAAGATATGATATACCAAAGTAATAAATAGTATAACAGTTTTGGAAAACTAGATACATACATGAATTTAAAATTAAATTTAATAATTTACAATAAGGTATTTTATTTGAAAAATAATATTCACTATTGAATATACCTATATATAATTCATGATTGACTACTTGGAATCTAGGACGAATTAAACATAATAAAGGGGTGATAACATATTCTCAATAAGGGAATTCTTACTTTTAATGCTAAAAACTTATGCATAATATAGAAATAATATATGAAGTCAAAATAATTCCAAATAAATAATAAAATGACAAAGAAAAACATCCATTAATATCATAAGTATTAAAATAAACACATGGGCATTAATAATTGATTTCATAAGGACATATTGCATAATGTCGAACATCTAAAACTTATCATCGAGGACTCGTGTCAAAACATCTTACAAAAATGTTTAAGGCCTTTTCCAAATACCAAATCATTTTTGTTTCATAAGACCCACCAATTCATTAATGAACTATGTAATTACATACCCACCCATCACATATTGTTTCCAATTTATTCATCATATGAATAAACAACACAACTAAATTTTCATACCTTAAAATAATAAATAATTGTATATATCGGAAGAACCATCAAATGAAATAATAATAATTTTCCCAGTCAATCTAATCCTAAAAAATATAAATAAATATTATCAATTTTATCATAATATTATAACCTCATTAATTCATAATATTCAATAATGGATGTTTATATTAATGAAAATAAATTCAAAATTATACTTGAATGTTTTTTAAGGAAAATACACTTTTTCACTTTGAAATATCTTATCTAAAATATAAAAAATTTGAAAATATTAGGGTTTTTAAATACCATTTTACAAATTTAAATGAATCATTGAATTAATGAGGTTTTTTATGGATGAAAATCCCATTCACGTCATATAAGTTAAAAAAAATTCCTTTAACACTATGGTAAAATGGATATAAAGTACATCTTTTGGAAAATGAAAAGAACATTCATTTAACAAATTTCTTAAAATTAAAGCATGGGAGAAAATTTATTATTAAATCCTAATATAGTTTTAAAAAATAGTTCTAGATATTATGATAGAAATATGGATTTGGAAGAAAATTATTCACACACAAGTAGAATGTTTATTGGTTTACCTTAAAACATTATTTTGGTATCTCATGTGTATAAAGAGACTAAAATGAAAATAAAATATGAACTTTATATAAAAAATTATATAATAATAATTTAAATTTGGGTCAATTTTCAGATAAAAAATTGTGATCCATATATAGAAATAAACCTAATCAATCCTAAATAATAATGAGATTTTGAAACAAACACTTACCTCTGGTTAGAATTCATTCATATGTTGCTAAACCACATGAATAATAAATAAATATATGTCACATATATACATTAAAGAGCCAAAATAATATATATAATTACTTTATGGATTTACTTATTACAATTTTTCAATTGTTTATTAAGAATTTTTTGTTAAAATAACTATTTCGGTTAATGACATATTTTCTTTTCATGTGTGTTCTTGTTCATTATTTTCATTCCTTACAATCTAATCCTAGATACATCACATAAATAATGTTACTAATTATATAAATATCATATATGATAATTATATATGCATTTATAATCAATCATAAATGATATATATAGAAAACATAAATTAACCCATTCATAAAGACTGTAGGGCGTATGTACACTTGAATGTTGTTTTCACAATTAATCAGATGGAATGAAAGAAATTTAAATAATAATTTACCTTTCTATAATTGTAATTATATCATATTTATCATATAATTTATTGAATATTCACTAATTTCAATCCGTGTAAAATATAAATGAAAAAATAATCACATCTCATAAAGGAGTTGGAATTCCCAAGATACACACAAGCGATGTTATATATGTTAATTTGATGGAAAATAAATAGTATAATGGTGGTTTTATAATTTTAATAACATTTTAGTATAATGCAGATACAAAATTACATATTTTATTTTAAATTACATTGTTTTAAATTCAGTGATAAAAATAATTAAAAACAAAGTTGTTGGACAAGGATGTCACATTATCTTTTAAAGAAATCATTTTGATCTCATATAAATAACACTTGTGTCGGTATTTTTTGGCGACCACCACCTCTAGAAAGAGTTTAAATATTATTATAAACTAAATGGGTGGGACTTGTTTGATCTTGGTTTTTAATTATTTTGTAATGTTGAGAGGGAAGGGGTGCCCATTTATATGGGAGGGAAAAGACACAGATAAATTTTAAAAAAATATTAATGTCTAAAGATGTAAATATCAATACAAATTCTTCCCAATAGATAGATATTTAATGATAAATAAGGATATGGCCGAAATCAATTCTATGAATAAAATTTGGATAGGAATATGTGGAATTTTAAACATTATATTTTTGTTTAACACCTTAGTTAATCAATTTTAATCTTAACTGTGATAGTAAACTTTTCACTCATAAAGGGTTATAATAATAATTATATGGTAAATAATATATTATAAGTGGGAGGGGAATAATTTATAGACCATATAATATCCTTGTTTCCATTTTTAAAAAATTCTAAGATATTTGATTAATTTTATAAAATCATGTTTCCATAAAATACCAATATTATCATTTTTTTACTCTATTTATATAATTTGACAATACAAATATGAAGAAAAAATGGAATTAAATTATAATCCTTTGAAACATACCTAATATAATATATTAATTTATAAAATAAATTAAACATCATAACTCACTCATCTTATATTAAATTTATTATTATTCAATTCATATACTTAATTATTCTATGAATTGAATACATACATTCTCAACATTGTGAAAGATTTTATAGTGATTATATAATCACTAAAAATTAGAAATAAATTTCTATCATAGAAATAATTTCATTATGCACAAAATAACCCTTAATATTTAATTGGAATATTATGAAATAACATTTATTTCATACACACTATCTATTAATTTATTAGATAATGATTCCATTAATGAAACCCTAGATGATCATGATGCCTAGTGTAGTTGAGTAGTAATGTAGATAGAATAAAATCATGAAATATCAATAAAAATATATTAACCAAAACACCAATACATGCCTAAAATTTCCTTGATATGCTAAATGTAAATGGGATTGCCCAGGAGAGGATATAAGAATGTGGTGAGATATAAATCCCTATAATGAAATAATCAAATAATTGCATGGTAAATTTAATACATGTTAGACAATGGGAAAACAAATAAATTATAATTGGAATCATGATGTCAATAATTAATATAAAATCATGATAAAATAAGTTAACTTAAAGGAAACATGGGTTAGAGGAAAACACAAAAAACATGGGGATATAATCCTATGTCAAAGATAGCTTCCAAGACATCCTAACATACACTTATATGGATACCCTTTCATTAAATATACATGGAATTTTTTGAGATTATAACATTACCCAATTTTTTATATAGATATATATTTTTGGTCCCACTTGTCTCAGTCATATCATTTAGATACATAGGTTTTCCTCATATATATTATAACAAAAGGATTTTATTTATCACGTTTAATACCAAGATTAATTATTATGGGTTATATATAAATATATAGAAGCCCCAAATCAGTAATATATTGGTATAACGAGGTGAATACCACTTATTGAAAATGGGTATGGGTATACAATACATTATATTTTCGCATGATAAATCAATGGATAATTATGATAGCATAATGTGTTAATATAAAGGATTATTAAAGGATTAAATAAGATTGAAAATAGGTCTTCGATTACATATAACTAATAAGGATCATAAAGGGATGTGTGGATAACACTTTGGAAAATTTCAATTCAAAAGAGTTTTAGTGTTCGAAAAGTTCAATAAATAGATTGGAGGGAGAGAGTCCCTTACCTTGAGAGAGAACTTATAAAAGCATGGAAATAGCTTATTAAGTGTTGGTTAACACATTGGGAGGTTCCTATATGTGGAAAGGTGAGTAAATTTAGGCTCTACGAGTTTTTATTGAAGATGAATGTGAGGTTGGGTTGGTTTTTATTACAAAATAGAGGACAATTTCTTATTAATTTCATAACATAGTTTTTGGACATTATGAGATAAAATAATCCAAACAAAATACAATCCCATGAATTTTCCCATTGTTTATGACAATGAGGAGTTCATTTTGTAATTTTAAAACTCAATGAAAAGAAATAATTAACATAATAATCGTCTTTATGTAGAAGTGAATCATGTTTACAAATAATTGATTTTAAAATCCTAAAATATATTATTGGTTTTTAAAGGATTCATTAATTGTTTATAAAATTAATAAAATAACATAAAAACATTATTTTAAATGGAAAACAAAATTTCAGTAATGGGTAATATTTAGAATATTTAATATATCACTTTTTCTATTTTATAATGTCAGGATGCATAGTATAAAATTATACATCATATAAATTCTTCAAAAAATATCAGCTAGCATTGAAAATAATAAAAAAATCACTGTTGTATAATTCTGACATAGAAATTTAAATAATATATTTATTTTATGATAATAATTCTTAAATTGTGGAAATATAAACCTTTAAATCCAGAATCCATTTTTATTAAAAAATACAGTTTTTTAATATTAATGTACAATGACCCTTTTTAAAATTACATTTTAATTCATAAAATAATAGTATAAATAACATTTAAGAAATATAATTTAATTATAATATTTTATTAAAATTAATTTTATTTTGAAAAAAAATAATTAATTTATCAAAAAAGAGTGTCTTTGTTGAAACTATATATATCCAAAAAATAAAATTTGTGTTTCATCAAATCAAAATCTAAATTTTATCAAACATAATATATTATCATTAAAAATTATAAAAGATAATAATGATAATTAATTTATTAAAACTAAAAATTTAAAATTTTATAATGTATCCATCTATATGGATATCCCATTATTTCAACGTCAAATGCCCTAAGGGTAAGGTGCTTGATGGTGATATTTTCTTAGGGTGGTTTGGAGAATATGGATTGGGACATGATATTGATAAGCTTGAAATTATCTCGTAAATGGGTTCATTTATGCTTTATTTTTTTAATCCAATGCTTTTATTGGTTAAGGAAAAATATTAGTGAGTTAATCACCCTTAGAAGAATCGATAGTTGGGATTTATATGGTACAATCTGATATTTCGAGGACAACACTTAATTTTTTTTCGTAAAATGGATTTATCATAACCCTGTATATATACTAGTCATACGTTTAATATATAATGGATATAGTATGAACATTAATGATTCATAAAAATATTTTCAATTATTCATGATATAACTAATGATGGTCTAAATTAACTGATGTAATGCATGTTTTTCTGTAATATGATTTCATAAAAAGGAATTTACTAATTTACGAAGGTTATTTAATTTATAAATTTTTGGTTCATTATATTGTTACACCATTCATGAATTCTAACCTATAAATTTCTTTAGTATACTAAAATAGACGAGGTTACATGTATTCCATCACCTATTGTAGTTCAAATGTCTCATAATCAATTTTTGGGTTCCACTATTTCACTATGACCTTGTGAGTTGTATTGTTTCATAGAACCTTGTCTTAATGATCTATGATATTCACTGGATTCTCATCTAATGAAATATTATTCTTCAATTGATACAACATATGGATTTAGTAAATGTGGGGGTCTGGTATTTACATCCCTGAGATGGAAACATGGAACTTATCATGTAATTGGGATAGGTTAGATAGTAGCTTTAGTCAATTGGATGCCATTATAATGCAATCAAGGATCATGAATGTGTTTATGTATCTTTTACTAAGCATTACAATCTAAAAATCCTCATGAATATCTTCCATTGTTTTTTAAAAATATAAACATTCTATCCAACCTCAAACTCTAGGTCTCACAAACATTTGGTTGAATAAATTTTTTGCAGTCTTTGTGAACATTTCATATAATGCTAAATGGTTTGAACATTCCCTATCAACTATAAGATACTATATTATCCCATAATTTTATTATCTCAAACATCACCCATTCTTATTAAAGTATGACACCTATTGCAATATATATCCTTATAATGTTCCATCAAAATGATACAATGGGAACTTTTGTTATATGAGAACTCCACTTGGTGTAGGTGTTGATCTCAAAATCCTTTAAAAACCAATGAAAAATATATAAGAATATCCTCTACCATTTGAATGATTATTTCATAATGATAATCATTTTGATGGTGATAAGTTGTTCTAAATTCAGCTCTTTCTAAATGCTTATCAAAAACCTCAATGTAGACAATTTATCCTAATCACATATAATAGATAGTGGAAAGTTATGCAGTCATACCACTTCCCTAATGTATATAATAGAGAGTTTACATAGAGAAAAATATTTATTAATTATAATAAAATATGAAAAAATGATATAGAGAATGACTACCACCCATATATATTTATTTCCATTAGAGGTCCTAGGTTTTCCTACGATATAATCCATAATTATTTGTTCCCATTCTTATAATGATATATAAAATACATTTTTCATACCCTTATACATCTATCATTCAACCATGAATTTTTTTGTGTACAAAGAATCTTGGTACAAATTTTATAATATCCCTATTCATTTTTTCCCAAAAAAATTTTTTCTTCAATTTTCTAAAAATATTGGTGATTCATTGACAGATAGTTAAGGATAATCTATGTTCATAATCCATAATTTTTCAATTTAGTTCATGTTTTGATGGGTCATATATCAGATTTTGAAACACTTTAACACCATATTTAGAAAAAATTTACACTGTAATATTCAATACCATTTTATATATCACCTCTTCATCCTTCAAGAATTCCTTTATACTATCATGAATATATGGTTCTGAAGTAAATTGAGAAAAGTAATATAAGGAGCCTCTTATTAATCCAATTTATATCCTTAGTGTCCAAAAAGACTAGATCCCTTTTAATTCTCATCTGGGATATGGTTGCAGGACCCTTTCTAATTAGAAATTCATCTACTCTTTTCAACTTCATATAATGGTAAAAGAATGAGTTAACATAATACTTGATAAAATATAACTATATTCATTGGTTCTTATAGATCTATTTTTTAATATATAGATGATTCTTATATGATCCTTATATATTCCACACTTCTCTCCATAGAGTTAATTTAACTAACTAGTCATTTCATATATCACTGTAGATATTATTTTTATCATGTGTATGTTAGTTCTCTACATGGATCTCTAATTTTAAGGATACATACACGATAAATTTTTAATCATCATGTGTATATAGACCAAGCCTTTTTTGGATGCAACAATATAGATCAAAAAACCATCCCCACTGGTAGGTAATGTTAGTATTGGTGTAGTGATTGATATCATTTTCAACACTTTAAAGGATTATTTTTATTTCATAAACTCCTCCCCCTTTTGAGTAAGCTTTGTTATTGGACATGATAATCATGAGACATTCCACCCAAATCAAAGATATTACCCAAAAAATCTTAAAAAACTACTGATATCTATCAAAGAGGTTACTCTGATCCATCCTTTAATTACCTATGTTCTTTTGAAGGATCCACATATATCAGTTTCCTAGTGATAAAATTCCCTAACAAAGTTACTTGATCCATATAAAATCAGTATTTAGTATAAATTGAATACATCATTCCTTTCATAGAGGTCAATATTACAACTTGTATATAATCCTCTTGCTCCCCTTATATTTTAGAATATATAAGAATATCGTCTATAATGACCACCACAAACCATCCACGGTAATCACTAAACACTCTATTCATTATGTCTATGATAATTACTAGATAATTTTTGAGTTCATATTTCATCACATTGAACTCATAGTTACCATACTATATACAAAAAGTATTCTACGTGAAATCATCCTTCTTCACCTTTTCATTATAATATCTCAACTAAAAATTAACCATAGAACAATATCCAGATTAATATAACTGATTTAAAAGGTCATTAATTCTTGGAATAGGATAATATTTCTTTATCATGGTCTTTTGGAGATCATGATAATCTATATAGAGGTGAATTAACCTATTATTATTCTAGTTTAAGATGATTTCTACACCCCATGGTGAGGCACTTGGGAGTATAAACCTTAATCCTGATCCTCTTACACTTTCACCAATAGCACATCATGTTAAAAAATATCTAATATATATGGATTCTTGGATATTTGAAATATTAAGGGTATAAGTTTGATTGAGAACTGAACCTCATGGACTATATGGAAGACAATGAAATAATTGTGGAAACACATCATTGTATTCCCAAAAAATGGGCATGTCATCAAGTATAAT
Source organism: Viscum album (assembly GCA_963277665.1). Classification (NCBI taxonomy): domain Eukaryota; kingdom Viridiplantae; phylum Streptophyta; class Magnoliopsida; order Santalales; family Viscaceae; genus Viscum; species Viscum album. Next base: position 1,035,834,363 of record OY728123.1, on the reverse strand, counting down.
CATTTCCTTGGTCTCAATTATTAAACCTATATATTCTTGTTCGTAATGAAATAATATCCTTCTATTATAAATTTATATTAGATAATTAAAAGGAAATATAATCCATGCCTAGAATAGTATCTGATTCTGTTAATGGATGTATAATAAGGTTTTCTAGGAAATTAATCCCACAAATGTTGATAGTGTAGGAGTTATATAATTGGGATCCAATAATTTACCATTTTCTGTTTTAACTAATAGATCTACTAATGTTTTATATAGTAATGTTTGAATATTCCCACTAAACTTTTGTGATATGATGGAATCCATAGAACATGAATATTATAGTATATTCACTTTCCTTTAAAAATTAACTAGCATTATTTTCAACACTTTCTTATGGGAATCCACCATATTGATTTTTTTTTGAATAGGATGATCCTTTTCCTCTTGGAAATTGAGGTTGTTGTCATCATTTTTCAGCAACAACCCTTCTATTATTACATAGATTCACATAACATGTTTTTTCCTTTTAGTTAAAACATTTGAAAATAGGGTAAGGTTTTATAAGATCATTCCATTCTTCCATCACTTTTTGGGGTTTCTTCTATAAATAATTTCTAGACAGCTGCTCTTTCTCCCTTAATATAAATCAATTAATATTCCCTTCGGGTTATTTCTTGGATTCTTTTCCCTCACTATGACTTGTGTGATATAGGAATTCCATTCCCCTATGAGACTTTTCCATTTCACTACCATAAATAAAATCCCTTTTCTTAATTATTATCTCCATACTCGTGCAACCCTTGAGATTCATAGATCATTATATTAACTTATATGGAATATCAAACAATTTCATTACTACTGTAAATGTCTTGAATCACCGATTATTTTCATAGAATCGTCTTTATCCCACCAAATAAGTGGTCAAGTTTACTTTTAGGTTACATAAAAAATCATAAGGCATATCATAAAAGGTCTCCTCATACACCGTGATAGAATCATCAATCATTTTCTTGAGGGAAAGGAAATCCCTCTATATTTTATGTTTATCTGTATATAAAAAATATATTTATTTTTTCCCCTGAAATTCCTTCCACCCAATTGCATCAATCTCTTCCCTGGCATAATATTTCACGCCGATATACACCATTGATCAAATTATGACTCTATATGATAAACTACTAGAACAAAATTCTTTTTAGAGAACATTGAAGGATTTATAAGATATTTTCAACGGATTTGATCCATTTTTATATGATTAAAGGATCAGAAGATATGCTAAAAGTAAGAGGTATTTGTCACATAATGTTTTCAATTGACACTTTCTCTTTCTTAGGGGGTATGTATTTTTTACTTGATTCAAGTTTCTATTCAAGACCTGTGTTAACAAAGAATGTATTTTCCTGAATTTTTTGACTCCCGGTCCCATCAGCATAGAAATATCATTTGTGATATCAACTAATTTATCATCACTCAGTTTGTTAATTTATTTCCTCTTATTTCCAACCATTAAATAAAATACTATGAATGTTTGTGATGAATGTTTTTAAATTATTAGAAATATAAATGGGAAACATTAAACAATAATGGGGTACCTCATAAATAAAATATATTTCTAAAACCATGAATTAAATTTTTTCAATATACATAATCCATTTTCAATTTCTTAACATAAGTTATGATGTGAATTTTTTACCCTTAATAATGATTGATAATGATATTGAAAATTTACCAAATAATATCTACAAGATATGTAAAAAATGTTGTGTAGAAAATTATATTTACTATAAATTAGGTGATGATTGAGTCTAGCTTAATATTCCATCATCATGGTTATTACCCCTAAGAAAAACAATACATGTTAAAAATCCACTTATTGTTTCTTATGTTGGTTGAATTTTATGGAAAACCACTTACGCTATAAATTACCTTGTTTCTATGAAGTTTTATCATTTTTAGTCTTATCTTTAAGTCTTTGACTATGGTTTTCTAGTCCTAATCCCTAAAAATTACAATTAATTTCTCTACTACCAAATATGTCACCTCATATCAATCTTACACATTATTACATAGTTTATTAAATATAGATATAATTAATACAGCCACAGAAGACCATTCAGCCTAGTGTTTTTAGATAGCTGTGTATATAACATAACAACAAGAAACTTAAATAAAAATTCATAAACTAAATATTCATCACATGACCATAAATTTTCTTATCATTCAAAAATCGAATGGGATGAAATGAAGGAGTATATAAAAAAGGGGTGAGTTCTAAATCCCATAATATAATAATAAAATAAAATAAAATAATTATACTTGTTAATCTATACGAATATCGAGGAAATATAAGATGGGTGAGAGTCATAAATATTACCATCAAATAACGATAAAAGATGATAACATAATGATGACATGTGGATATGGAAACGACATAAAACATGTCCTCATACAACTAAGTGAAGGATAACCACCAAGAAGTTATAAATTAGTCTTCTTAAGATAACCTCTCATGAATAATACATTGAATATAATGAGACCAAAAAATTTACCAAACCATTGAAGGGCTATAAAATAATAATCCCACCAATCCCATTCATATAATTTATAGGAATATGTGTTCCACATAGATCATTCAACATATGATATGTTTCATCAATTTCAATCACAATATTAGGATGTGTGGGTTCTGGAAAAATTATTAAAATTATACAGAATGTTCAGGAGTTTCCTATTATAAAACTAGTGATAATGAAGCAATATTATTCTATGAACTAGATCAAATATGGAATATTTCAATTTGGACTTGTAATATTATTCCAAGAATCCCTATAGTGACTCCAAGTTTGATTCTGCTTCTAACAGCATACCCTGAAAATCCATTTCCTTTGAAGAAGCCTTTGATATCCCTATGAATACTGATGAGAAAAAGCTTCCAATGATATATAAATTTGGGGGATGGATCCATCAACTTGATTTAAGGTCCTAATTCCCTTAGACAAAGGAAAGAAATATACAAGTTTTTAGATGAGCACAAAATTGAAATTAAATTTGAGTTTGATAATATACCTCACTTTTTTGAGCAATGAAAGATGGTGGGGAATGCTATCAACAATTGTTGATTGGTGAAGATAATGTTTAATCTAGTAGATAACCCTGTATCTTGGAAGAAGTATTCAAATGAAAAAATATTAATCAGGTGATGTAGAGAACCATATCATGATGTACATGCACATTACATTAATTTTATAGAATACTTAATATATAAAGTATGCAACACTCAAGGATCGTAACAGTTTACTGTCTTTGGAAACTCAGAACATAATATTTTAATCAAGTTGAAAGATCTTCAACATCTCCCATAAAGATCTTCCCATTTTTTTCTTACCTAAAACCTTTCTTTTTGTCCTGGGGAAAATAAAACATATAAAGGGTTAGCTCAAATTCTCATTAAGGGTATTCATGGAGAAAACTAAACAAACCATATATATTGGAACTTCAAAACATGAACATAAAGTTTAAACATCAAAATCATGAGTTGTGAAATAAATATTGATAGTACATAAGGAATTGATCATAAAGGAACATAAATCATGATAAAATAGCATGGGAATAAAACATGTAATTCAATCAAACCATTAAACACATGATATGATTTCCATAGTAGCCAAGTCATTTCTACGAAGACCATCTTAGTGGACAAAGTCCCTTTCTGAATCGAGTTCACTCCTCATTCAAGTCCTATAAAATTGAACCAGATTAACTTACCGTTCCACCCATGTTTATCTCATGAGATATAAATCTTTATCCAATGAATTTGAGGGAGATACAGGTCCCACCCATTTTATAATGAAATCATTCTTACGTTTTCCACAAAATGAACATAAATCATTCATCATAACCCAACGAATAAAATAGGTTTCATAAACATCAAACCATAACAACATAATCCATATAAAACAAATGGATATCATTTCATCATAAGTAATGTGAAACCTATTAAATCATAGATACATTATACTTGTAAAATACACATATGAAATAATGTCATCTTAGATTGAAAATGGTTTTGATAAAACACATGAAATAAATCCTTGAGGAAAATATCATTTCTTCTTCAAAATAATTTTCTTTTCACAAAATTCCCTTCAATTTTAAAAGAAAAGTTTTTTTTTGAAAATAGTCATGAAATCATGTAGTGTAATCATTATTAAAATAAGGTGTTATCAAACCGTAAAAATTTGTTCATGTCGTATAAGTTAAAAAGACATTCTCATCGTACATTTGTTTGAAAAGTCAAAAAGTTCCTCGTATGGTAAACAAAATAAATATTCCTTTCATAACATGTGGTAAAATTCCAAAATGGGTAAAAAGGAATTTAAATATACATTAAAGAACTTTTAGAAAAGATGGACATGGATGATAATAATAAACCCAGCAAATACTTAAGAATTGACAATCTCAGATAAGAACGAGATTGGAATAATTATCCCTTACCTGAGGTCTGATATGCGTCGAACGTATCAAAACCTCATGTATAATGATTTAAATAATGTCATTGACTTATTACATAGTCATATTCATTGTTATAATAACATATATGGTTCACTTATGACTTTATATTACCCGTTTTTTGTAAATTCCTTATTAAACCAGCGTTTTGGGTAAAATCGTTTTATTTATCATACATGGTTGGAAATTTGTTATTGATATTATTATTACTTGTATCATGATTTAATTACTTCCTGAATTTAAATCATGAATTATATATCATATATATTCAGTATATATATATATATATTAGATAGATAAATGAAATGAAAAACACTGTTTATGAAGACTGTAGGTGATACATACGCATGAACGCTGTTTATTTTCTTATTGACTTGAATGGATGTAAGTAGATGGAATATATATATATATATACATAAATCCAGTAGCTTTATAATGTCATTTATTTCATTATTATTCATTATATATACTTTATAATCATTTTTGAGTGGTTAACATGGAGAATGAATCTCATCACATCGTGGAGACAGTAATCTGTACGTACGCATGAGCGAGGATATCATTCCCATAATTATTGAATTGGATTGTATTGGATGATATAATATCTCATAATCATTATGATGTTATAATAACTATATATAGTTATACTTTACACCATTTTACCCTTCTATGTAATGTGGTGGTGGAAAAACAGATTTTACCATGGTGTGGAGACGGTATTCCATACGTAAGCACACACGGTGATTTCATTTTCCGTAGTATGGATGCAAGGTGAAATGGGGTTGTCTCATATTTATAATAAAATATCTGTATATTAGTGATACTGATGTTGTTACTTTATAATGAAACAACTAAATAATAATAAGTTGAAGAAGAAACAAAACTTGAAAGAAATGGTAGAAGAGATTACCTCTTCTTCGACGCACCTCTTTTAAGCTTCATCTTAAGGCACTAGAGTTGGTCATTTGAGGAGACCATAACCTCAATAATGTTTCTAAGGAAGTTTATAAGGGAAATTTTAAGGGTTTTACTGGTCTTGAACGCTCAAAATTGTGTTGAGAGAAGAGGAAGGTGGTGCCCTTTTATAAGGGAGGAGAGGGGCACCATAGGGAAAACATAAAATATTATTTTATAATAAAGTCATATTCAGTTTTTAATAGCTCCAAATTGATTTATTTCGAAGATAATGTGGGTTTGGGTCGAAATTCGTTCAACCAATAGGTTTTAGACATGTTTTTGTTACTATTTAAACCGTATCATTTAGATTTAACTATAAGTTAAATAATTTAACATTTACAGTGTCTTCTTGTTTTTTACACTATATGGTTAATAAAGTTTCTATAACAAGCCCAAAGAACCTCAAGTGGTTCATCCTTCATATGTAAATACTTAATATGTCATTTGGACGATCCTTAGGTTTTCTTAATCATATAATAACAATTAATAATATAGTATTTTTGTCGAAAACTATTTTATGTCAATTTTGACAATATTTGGTAATTGTTTTTTGTGAAAATCATAACAGCATGATTAGTTCGAATAAAATTAATTAAAGAAATAATAACATGTCATACTAACCCATAAAATTAGAGTATTTCATAAAAATTCTCAAATTACTTTTATTTGGGTATTTATAACATCAATTATGTTAATATTTCATTAATAAAGTAATTATTGCATCATCATTGTATCAAAAATAAATTAAATTCTTTATTGTCTAAAAATTATAAATAAAATACCATTATGTAGGAAATATTTTTATCTTTCTAATGAATATTTACAGTCGAAATTATCTTATTTATAACCCTATATTAGAAATTCCTTAGTTATTAAACTTTGATTTTAACTATTTTAACTCTTCTTAAAATAAAATAATAATAAATGTCCTAATCTATTCCAAGTTTACCAAAAGGGTAATATTTTATTCCTAAGGTTGGTTTTGGTTGAATTACACTTATCCAATAGAATTAGGACATGTGTTAGGATGATAATAATATCATTTTTTCCCTTAATTACCCTATTTACTTTTAACCGTGGTAAATAAAAGTAAAAAGTTACTATTCACCAAAAATTATTTTAATCTTATTGAACCACATTTTACTCCTTGATATTAACTGTGTCTCTTGGATTTTTAAAATTCCACTCATAGAAGGGGTAAAATTATGTTATATATAAATTTTCAAATACTCCTATGAGGTGGGTAAAAGACGGAGAAAAGTTCAATTAAATTTTTATATATCTAAAATTATTATAAAATGACTCCAATGAATTAAATTGAACTTATTTAGGTATTATTTATGTATTTTGGCCTGAAATAAATTTATATAAAATAAATAATTTTTTAAATAAAAAGTCGGTTTTTAAATTATAACTTAGTGTTTTCACTATTCATCAAAAATTGAATATTTTCCGAAAAATAACAAAAATTCACCCTAGGATAATTTCGATATTCCCAATCCAAAAATTAAGTCCACTGTGAAAGATAAAATTTATAAAATTTCAAAAAGTGGGTATTACTATTCATAACAGCTAGTTTATAATAATATTATATTAATATCTCGTTTAGTGAAACTCGGTATTGCGTACTACACACGCTATCGAGGAAGGTCTTGATTGCGTGTAATGAAAGCCAAGTCAGGGTTGTGTGTAGTGAAAGCTCCATTTGTTGTTGCCTATAACATAATCAAAACTTATTTCATTTATACATTAAACAAATTCTATACTTAATGTGGCGTAGAATAATTTCCACAAAACAGTCTTGAAATTGTGTTTAACACGATACAAAATAGTGTTGCGTATACTGAAAACTAATACGGTGTTGCATATAGTACGAGCTAATCATGTTGTAGTGGATAATAGTAGACATCAATGAAATTTAAAATAATATATCTAATAAAATCTCAGGTTGTTACATTCTACCCCACTTAAAATGAATTTCCCCCTCTAAATTTGTCAGGGTCATAAATCATTTACTACTTGAATGTTTCATTCGTAGAAACCCACACTGTAAAAGGAATACTAAAACATAATTTTAAAAAGTTAATTAAGAAATGTAATGGTTACCCAAATTAACTCATCACTGGGTTTCTACATAGGAGAACATAGGTGGAAATATGGATATGGAAGAAAAATCTAACCATCAAGTTCTGATGGAGAGTGGTAGAGGACATGGCTTTGAAAAAGTCAAAAATCACCAAGCCATAAATTTGTGATTATTTAAGGTACCATCTGATTCATCAGATATAAGGACACTAGGACAACATTTTTTTTTGTTTTCAAGATCATTTCCCCAAATTTAAATAATTGGTGAATTAAAAGAAATACTTACTTGATTTTGGTACAATCTCAATGTTGTTCATGCCTTGAACAATTTCTACTTGATCTCTTAAAGAAATGAAGTTGAATTTTTCATCCTTGAAGCATTAGCAGATAATGTGATAGAACGTTGGGTCATTATATCTATCTCTAATAAAAGGTTAGAAAACATTATTAATTATACATAAGACCATATATGGTGAGATTAATCATATATGGTTCCTAAAATGGACGTATACTTCGTATATCATACCACATAATAAATTGAAACTAATTTATACTAACCAGGGACTTCTTGTAGGCTAGTTGTATGTGATAAAGTAATATCGCACATTGGTTGTGGGTTCGATTCCCACATCCTTGTCTGACGCAACGGGTTGTCGCTCTTACTATGGGTTCTCCATTTTCTAAAACTATACTATTATAACATTCTAGAATTAATATCGAAAAACATGTTCTATCCTTAAATAATACTATCTGATATCCAACATAATCCATTCCAATCTTTAGGCTTCTCCAAAATACATCTGTCCAATCTGATAGTATAAATAAAACGATTACTTGAATGGTCACATAACAATCACATGAATACCATCATTTATCCCCCATATATCATACGATATATCTTTTTGGTCACATTCCAAACATATGAATACCTTAATCAAGTATTCTCTTGAAAATTGAATACCCATTAAACCTTAGTGAAAAAATGAATTCTATCAAAACTTAACTCATTCAACATACCAAAATCTCAAAATTTCTATATACTCCAACAATGATATAACTTTGTCCATATATCAGTCATGAGCTTGTTAATACTATCATTTTATCTGTATCACTTCATTATGTACATATCATATTCTTTCTAAAAATATCTAAATAACCTTTCATGTTTACCGATACCATTCAACATATACTTTCCAATACTTTAGGAAAAACAATAGCGTAACAATCCTTAGATCTGTCTTTATTCCAAAGTACCATTATCTATACAACATAGCTCTTGATAAACATACATTATTCCACTACCTTGTTAAACCATTGACTGAGCTTCAACAATTATTTAATCTCATATATCATTTTTAGTCTCTTCATCATCATCAACATAAATACTACCCATAAGACCATGATGATTCTCTTCGTGATACTTTCTCTTAGGGAATTGGTGTACATAGTGCCCGTACATTCCACATTTCAAACATTTTACCATTGTTGATGTCTTAGCAATACCATTATCCTTTTCCAGGGTGTTAACTGAACCTTTTCCTTTGAATTTACTGGATTTGTGTCCTTATTTTCCACACCCAAAGCATCTTCCAGTTCCTTTGAAACATTCTCCTTTATGCCTCTTCACACATGATTTACATGGGGGAAATTTAACTTTCTTTCCTCTATGATCATCATGAAACTCCATCATTCTCTTATTAGCTGAGTTAGGAAACTTAAAAAGTTGAGATTATTGATCATATTGTGATATTTCTTATTAGGAATAATAACGATATGTGTACTTCTAGATCCAATTTCATTTGGTTTATCACAAATAATATCATTCCACTATACATCATATCATCCATTATCGTGAATCTTCTAGTTTCCAACCATTTTCTAAAACCCAAAAAGAATAGTGTGAGAGGAAAAAATCATGCTAGGGAAAACAACATAATAAAGGGAAAGTAACACTAATATCAAACATGTTAGGTTTAATTCTAATATTGTTACCATAATTCTAGGGCTATAACCTATACATATTCTTAACAATAGGGGCATCCCTAGACATACCTTAGATATATATCTAGGGATCTCACTAAAGTTTTTTCATCCTCATTTCCAAAGGATAACTAATCTTTTCCACTAATACCAACTGTAGAGACCCATAGTATGACGTACGTGGACATTACATAACTTTTTCGGAATACTTAATACATAGAAAAAATCAAAACTCATGGATAGTAATAGTTTAGTGTCTTTGGAATCTCGAAACATAATCTTCTAATCATACTGAAAGATCATCAACATCTCCCATAAAGATCATACCCTTTTGTTTTCATACCTAAAACCTTTATTTATGTCCTACGGAAAGGATAACATCTAAATGGTGAGCTCAAATGCTCAGTAAGGGTAAGAATGGAAAAAATAAAATAAACCATATTTATTTGAACTTCAAAACATGAACATAAAGTTTAAACATCAAAATCGTGAGTTGTGAAATAAATATTGGTAGTACATAAGGCGTTGATCAAAAAGTAACATCAATAATGATAAAATATCACGGTAATAAAACATGTAATTGAGGAAAACCATTAAGCACATGATATGAATTCCATAGTAGCCAAGGCATTTCTGCCAAGACCATCTTAGTGGACAAAGTCCCTTCCTGAATCAAGTTCACTCCTTATTCCAGTCCTGTAACACTGAACCAGAATAACTTAACATTCTAGAAATGTATATATCATGAGATATATATCATTACCAAATGCATTGGAGGGAGATATAGGTCTCAATCATCTCCTAATTAAATTATTTTTATATGTGCCACAAAATAAACATAAACCATTCATCATAACCCAATGAATAAAATAGGTTTCATAAAAATCATCCCATCATAACATAATCCATATTAAACAAATGGATATAATTTCATCATAAGAAATTTAAAACCATGTAAACCATAGAGACATTTTTCTTGAATAATACACATATGAAAGAATGTCATCTTAGATGGAAAATTATTTTTATAAAACACTTGAAATGAATTCGTGATGAAAATATCATTTCTTCTTCAAAATAACATTCTTTTCACTAAATGCCATGAAATTTTAAAAGAAAATGATTTTGTTGATATTAGTCATTAAATCTTGTATAGTATTCTAAATAAAAATAAGGTGTTATGAAACCATAAAAATCCAATCATGCCGTATAAGTTAAAAAACATTCTCCTCGTCCTTTTTTTTGGAAAAGTCAAAAAGTTCCTCGTATGGTAAACAAAAGAAATATTCCTTTAATAACATGTGGTAAAAGTCAAATATGGGTAAAAAGGGATTTAAACATACATAAAATCCCTTTTATAAAACATGGAAATTGATGACAACAATAACCCCAGTATATACTTACGAATAAACAATCTCGGATAAGAATGAGATTGGAATAATTAACCCTTACCTTAGGTCTGATATGCTTTGCTTGTATCTGAACCTCCTATATAACGATTTAAATAATGTAATTTACTTATTACATCATCATAGTCATTGTTATGATATCATATATGGTTCACTTTTGATTTTATATTACCCGTTCTTTTGCAAATTCCATGTTAATGCAGCGTTTTGGGTAAAATCGTTTTATTTATCGTACATGTTTGGACATGTTGTTCATGATATTATTATTACTTATATCATGATTTAAATACTTATAGAATGTAAATCATGATTTCTATATCATATATATTCATTATATATATATATAATAGATAGAAAAATTAAATGAAATACACCGTTCATGGAGACGATAGGCAATACGTACGCATGAACGTTGTTTTCCTTTCATTATTGACTCGAATTGAAGTAAGTAGATATCATATATATATATATATACATATCCAGTAGCATTATCATGTCATATATTTCATTATTATTCATTATATATACTTTAGAATCATTATTGAGTGGTTAACATGGAGAATGAATCTCATCACGTCGTGGAGACAGTAATCCGTACGTACGCACGAGCGAGGATATCGTTCCCATAATTATTGAATTGAATTGGAGTGGATGATATAATATCTCAGAATCAGTATGATGGTATTATAACTATATATAGTTATTCTTTACACAATTATACTCATCCACGTATGGTGGTGGTGGAAGAACAGATTACACCACGACGTGGAGACGGTATTCCGTATGTACGCACGCGCGGTGATTTTGTTTTCCATAGGATGGATGGAAGGTGAAATTGGGTTGTATCATATTTATAATAATGTATCAGTATATTAGTGATACTAATTTTATTACTTTATAATGAAAAAACTACTGAAGAAGAAGTTGACGATGAAAGAAAACTTGAAAGAATCTGTAGAAGAGATTACCTCTTCTTCGACGCACCTCTTTTAAGCTTCCTCTTAAGTCACTAGAGTTGTTCTTTAGAGGAGAACAGAAACCCAATAATGTCTCTAGGGAAGTTAATAATGGGAATTTTCAGGGTTTTTCTGAGCTTGAAAGCTCAAAATTGTGTAAAGAGAAGAGGGGGAGGTTCCCTTTTATATGGGAGGAGTGGGGCACATTCGGAAAAACTTAAAATATTATTTTATAATAAAGTCATATTCAGTTTTTAATAGCTCTAAATTGATTTTTTTCGAAGCTAATGTGGGATTTTGTTGAAATAATTTCAAAAACTACGTTTTAGAAAAGTTTGGGTTAATATTTAAACCTTATCATTTAGATTTAACTCTAAGTTAAATAATCTAACATTTACCGTGTCTTCTTGTTTTCTTACAGTATATGGTTAATAAACATACTATAACAATCCCAACGAACCCCAAGTGGTTCATTATTCAAATATATGACCTTATATAAGTCATTTGGCCGAACCTTACATTTTTATGAATATAATAACTGTTAATAATATAATATTTGTTTTAAAAACTATTTTATGTCAGTTTTGATACTATTTGGTAATTGATTTTTTTAAAAATCACAATAGCATTATTAGTTCGAAAAATATTAATTACAGAAATACTGACATGTCAAATTAATCTATAAAATTAGTTTAATTCATAAAAAGTCTCAAATTACATTTATTTGGGTATTTATCACATCAATTATGTTAATATTTCATCAATAACGTAATTACTACATCATAATTGTATCATAAATAAATTATATTATATAATGTATTAAAATTATAAATAATATAAATTTATATAGGAAATATTTTTATCTTTCTAATGAGTATTTATAGTCAAATTTATCTTTTGTATAACCCAATATTAGAAATTTTTTAGTAATTAAACTTTGATTTTAACTATTTCAACTTTTCTTTAAATAAAATAATAATAAATGTCCTATTATATACCAAGTGGATATAAAGGGTAATATTTTATTCTTATGGTTGTTTTTGGTCGAATTAAACTTATCCAATAGAATTAAGACAAGTGTTAGGGTAATAATAATATCATTTTTACCCTTAATTACCTTATTTACTTTTAACCGTGGTAATAAAAGTAAAAAGTTACTACTCACCAAAAATTATTTTTATCGTACTGAACTAAATTTTACTCCTTGATATTAATTGTGTTTCTTGGATTTTCGAAATTCCACTCCCAAAAGTGGTAAAATTATGTTTTATGTAAATTTTCAAATTCTCATATGAGGTGGGTAAAAGACAGTGAAAAGTTCAATAAAATTTTTATATATCTAAAATTATTATAAAATGAGTCCAATGAATTTCATTGAACTTATATAGGTATTATGTATAAATTTTGACCGAAAATTAATTTAAATGAAATAAATATTTATTTAAATAAAAAGCTGGGTTTTAAATAGTAACCTAGTATTTTTACTATTCATCAAAAATTGAAATTTTTCAGAAAATTAAAAAAAATTCACCCTAGGAAAATTTGGATATTCTGAATCTGAAAATGGAGTCCATTTTGAAAGATAAAATTTCAAAATGTGGGTATTACTATTCATAATAGCTAGTTTATAAAAATATTATAATAATATCTCATTTAGTTAATCTCGGTATTGCATACTACACACGCTATCGAGGAATTTCTTGATTGCATGTAATGCAAGCCAAGTTAGGGATGCGTGTAGTGAAAGCTCAGTTTGGTGTTGCGTATAACATAATCAAAACTTATTTCATTTATACATTAATCAAAATCTATACATAATATTACGTAGAATAATATCCAAAAAATGAACATAAAATTGTGTATAACATGTGCCAAGAATAGTGTTGTGTATACTGCAAGAAAATACGGTTTTGCGTATAGTACAAGCTAATATTGGTGTAATGTATTATAGAAGACATGAATGAAATTAAAAATAACATATCTCATAAAATCTCTGGGTGTTAGAGGTGATTTATTGGAAAAAGGATGTTCCTGGTCCTTTAAAAAGAGTAAAGGATAGAAAATATGTTCCCACAAGTTCCTCGTGGGTAGCTCTTACTCTGGAGGAGTAGAAGAATGTAAACCTATGGAATGCAATATGTACACTGGAAATAAACATTCAACAATTCCATGAATTATATTACATGGACATTTCATCAGATGTTATTTCTACTATTATCTTCTTTCAATCTAAGGATTTTATGCTTGACCTTGTCTCCTCGCACATTGATGAGTAAATTCAAGAAGAAAAACCCCTAGCTACTGCAATTATGAACCATTACACTCTGGAAAATAATGAGGAGATTATAGAGACTCTTGTCCATGACAAAAAAGGAATCTTAATTTAAGAATTACCAATTCAAAATAACGTGAAAATAGGATGTAAGTACCTATGTAAAATCTCAGCACACACTGGGGAATAAAGAAGGTACAACTGAGATTCAGGTCCAAAATATCACTAATAGCCACAGTGAAGACTTTCCTTTGGGAACAACTATAAAATGAAATTAAAATATTTCATCATAGTGTCATCATAATAATAATTATAAAGATTCCAAATCTATTTCAAATCCTAAAATCAAGGGGATGTTGCTAGGAAATCCTAATGGAAATTAATATGAAAGGAAAAGGTTGAATCACCCCCAAATCGTAGACAAAATGATGATAATCTTTTCGAACTACTAGGGAATAGCCAACCCAAGCACAGAAGGTTTCTTTTATCTCATTACAGGTAGGTAAAAACCTGATATCATGGGAATTTTTGAGCCAAATATTATCTCTTCAATTTGAAGTTCTCTTCTCAACAATATGGGATACTCCAGGTCAGGCGTAATTTGGTCAGTATCTATCTTTGATTAAATCTAGCACATAGTTCATAGTAGGGTTGAAAACACTATCGTTATTCCACAAGATAATAATGCCATCAATTGTAGCTTTGATATTGTTGGGAAAATAATTCTTTTCTCAATTTTCTATGAATTTTATAGCTATAAGGACAAGAGAGAATTATGAATGGAAATCAGGAACACATACAATATTATCATAGACTCATGTACTATTATTGGTGACTTCAATTCCATTGTTCCTCCTGATGAAAATCTAGGACCTGTGTACAAATAAATCTCAATAAATATACTAGGGAATATATTTTGGAAGTAACCATAACTTAAATAAATCTCAATTGGTCAAACTATACATGGTATAGGAGGCATCTCAATGGAATGTGAGCTATCAAAATTGATAGGGCATTTTCCAATTATGCCTTGCTTAGTAAATGGAAATGTATAACATGTGTTACTCTAACAAAGCACAATTCTAGTCATTATCCTTTTCTAATTAGTATTTCTATAAATGAGATGAGGTTTTCTCTCCCATTCATTTTTAATAATGCATGGTCTGCTCTCCCAGGCTACTATAAAATTGTGAATGAGTCTTGGGCCACAAATTTTTGTCTTGAAAGCCCTCTATAATGTCTCTAAAATATTAAGATACTTAAGACAAAGATAATGGAATGGAGAAAAACCAAGTTTGTAATACATGATGAAAAAATATATTCCCATGAGTTCTCTATACATTCAATGTAAAAATAATTAACAATGATAAATGTTTATGGGGATTCAGATTATTAACTTGAGATGACATATAAACTTCAGAATCTCAAAACACTCAGAGACAACAACAATAGAGATATATTCAAAATTACATATCATGTGGATAGAGGGAGAAAAAAAAATCTTCAATTATTTACAAAGTAATCGAAGGGAAAACAAACATCTTTCATTACTTAAAGAGAGATAATTACTCCTTGAGGAAAGGAAATATCTTTCCAACTACATTGTCTCCTTCTACACGAACCTTTTTAACATGACACCAATGAATCAGATGCTAAGGGAAAAAATAATTCCCAATATTATATATTAGGAGGAAAACTGATTTCTCACAACTACGCCTCTTGACATGGAAACCCAAGAACCTATATTTGGCCTAAAAAACAATTCTCATCTAGTTTGGATGGATTCACCAACTTATATGTCCAATATATTTGGAATGTAATCTGTAATGACGTGTGCAAGCGAATTAAAAAAATAAAAGGTGGATCCTTTACTCAAGTATTCAATGACCAATTATTTTCTCTAATACCCAAATTGGAGAATGACATTGATATCAACCAATTCAATCTAGTATCTCTACTCAACACATTTCATAAAATTCTTATGATGATTTTTTCCAACAGACTTTCCAGAGACTCGGACAAAATTATATCTTGGAATCAATGTGGATTTGTGAAAGGAAGGAGTATCCCAGATTTTTTTCTCACTAACTCAGATTGTTTTGATCTACTCGTGAATTTAACCTCGGTTTGTAACATTGCACCAAAACTCGACATCAAAAAGGCCTTCAATAAAATGGATTGGAATATCATAAGAAATCTGATGTACAGTTTTTGGTTTCATCATGCAATTTATCCACCAAATCGTAGCTCTTCTAAGATCATCTCTCATATCCATACTTATTAACAGATACTTGGAAGGGTATGTCAAATTCTAAAGGGTTCATGTATAGGGATCCAATTTCCTTTACAATCTTTACAATTGTGGAGGATTATCTTAGTTAGGTACTTCATCACATGGTGGATATAGGAGAAGTGAAATCAATCAATGCAACTAAGGGTACCTCTTTCCTTTATCAATTGTTTTTTGCTAAGGTCATTATCATTCTTACCAAATGATATAGGATAAATAACAACAATATGAAACATCCACTCTTGCACTATGAAAGTCTCTCATGCTAGGAGACTAACTGGAGCAAGTCATTCATCTACTTTGGGAATAATTTCTCAACATCAAGATAGAAATGTATCATTAATGACCTGGGAATAAGGGAAGGATCCATAAATTTTACATAATTCGGAGTTCCCATTTTCTGGGCTAAGACTCATTCTTCATACATTACAAATTAAATGGGAGATATTAGAAGGTCTCTAGAATCATGGAAGGGTAAGTCACTCTTAATGGAAAGACACATTTTCCTAGTCAAGCATGTGATGATTTCCAAATTACTTTACTAAATCATAGTTTATCTATGTACATCTATTATTATTAAAGAAATAAACTCTATTATGAGGAATTTTCTTATAGTGGGAGTGTGCGTGAAAGAAAGATCATAATGGCCTCTTGGAAATAGTGTTTAATGCATCAAGACGTAGGTGGCCTCAGAATTAAAAATTTGAATCTTTTTAACCAATATCATTATGTACATTTCTTATGGTGACTCATCAATAAGATATTGGCATGACTTGACTTCTTTATATTAAGATTTCTTTTAAAGAACTTGCATGAAAAACAATGTATAGAGAGTCCTCCATTTAGATTTATTTTAATACTATCTTTCAAGGAGTTCATAGGCACTCTCGTTGGATTGTCATCTCAAATTCTCCCCTCAATTTATGGAACACCAATTGGACCAGGGAACTTCTCAATAATAAGGTTATCTACATAGATGCAATGATTGTCTAGAATATACCAATTAATGATCAGTTGGACAATTTGGACTTGCGTCCTCATGACATCGTTGTAACTATTAAAATATATGATTTTATCAACCATGATTATATGATAGTATGTGATTATTATCCAAAGGACTAGCTCAATTCCATGATTTTTTAAGAATAACTTCTACAAGGAGAATTTTAATGGATTGGATGATTCAATAAAATACGGCTAGCCCCTTCAATATTCACACTTATATGGAAAATCTTGCTCAATAAAGTACATGTTGATGAGAACCTACAGTGTGCTGGGATCTCCATGTGCTCCAAATGCATCCTCTTCGATCATCAATGTAGAGACATGGATTATCTCTTATATTTTTCAACTTCTTCCTCATTATGGATAGAGTTTTTCAATATTATTGAGATGCTCACTCCACAAATAAATTCGCTTCATCACTTCACGCAAGATATTCAAAATTTGCAGTCTTCCAAATAGATTGGTACTCTTTACAAAGTGGCTAGTGAAAAACGGTTTCATGAAATATGGAAATGGATAAATAATTTCTTCCACTCAACAGCCCAATTCAAATCATAAACAAGTTAGGGCTACTGTAATTTCCACAATTCGAAATTTATAATCATTCTAAGCTGATTTTGGCAGCAACTCGGTTAGTGACTACACTGTTCTAAGGCAACTGAGCCTTATAGGTAATTTCCATAAAAACTATAGAACCCTTGAGTTCTTTTGGTCCACCCCATCCCCCCCAACCCATCGATGTCTTGATTAAATGTAACACCAATGGTTCTTCAATAGAAAAAATGAGTCTATATGGATATGGGTACATCTTTAGAGACATAATTATGATATTGTATAATTCCGTTATAAACCTTATGGTCATGTCACATCCTTGCATGTGGAAATTATGGGATTTATCATGGTGGTTGTATTTTTATTTCAACATGGCTAGCATAAAATTTGGTTTTAATGTTATTCCACTACATTTGTGAAATAAATTAGGATGGGAATGATTCATCTCTCAAGGAAGCTGATTGATAAAAAGCTGAATTATCTGGAAAATCATTCTTCTATCAACTTCATCATTGGTCATATTTTTCAGGAACCCATAAACCTCACTAGTTGGATTGAAATAAAGAGTTTCTAAAGAAGGTTATATATTCACTGGCATCCATCCTCATGAAATGTTTTCTCTTTTTCATCATGAAAAATGTAAAAAACCTTCCATCAAGATAATATATTTTTTTAATTGACCCAAATAAATATCCTTTGATCTCAAATGTCTTAAAAAAAATTTATACTGAATTAATGGTTTTATCTGAAAATAGGTGAATATACCTGAGTAAAAATTGGTATGGGGGTTCACTACATAAATTTTTAGCATGAAAATCATAATATATTTTCAGCAGCATAATAGGTGTATATAAAGGCTTATAGAAGAGGTAAATGAGACTGAAATGATGTATCTGATTACATGGATAACTAAGAACAATATTGGACTTTGGGAGAACACATTTAAATTTGGATAATTTTAAATTGACAGGGTATTAGTACAAGGAAAGTACCTAAAATAAAAAGCATGTGAGAAAGACCCTTACCTAGGGCGGGTGCTTATTAAAAATTATGAAGAGCTTCTTAAGAAATTGGGAACACCTTGTTATTGTTTTTGAATGGAAAAGGTAGATTAAAATTGTCCTCCTATGGTTTTGGGTAAAGGGGAATAGTATGTTCTGTTGTCCTTTATAGAAAAATAGTGGAAATTTTATTATAATTTCAATACAATGGTTTTGGACTCTATATGATAAATTAATCCAAACCAAAAACCATTCCTTCGTATCTACCCATGAAATCATCCAAAAGGGGTGTATTTAGTTATTTCATATGTCTAATAGAACATATTAATGTAATACACTTGGAGATGTTGTGGTGAATCATGTTTATAGAGAATTGATTTTAAATACTTTAAATATAATATATGTTTTAAAGGATTCTTTAATAGTTTATAAAAATAAAAAAATTACATCAAAAACATTTTTATAATAGGTAAAGATTAATTTGATAATGGATTCAAATTATAGTATTTATTATATCCATTTTTGTTTTTTATGATGTCCTAATACATAACATATAATTATACCCTATTTAATTTTTACCAAAAAATGACTCTCTTAAAAAATTATGAAAATATCACTTTTGAATGATTTAGACATCCTGATTTAAAAAATAATGTATATTTTATGAAAATAAATCGATAAAATGATAATTGAGACATTTAAATGAAATATCCAAATT
The DNA here is from genome assembly GCA_963277665.1 of Viscum album. Lineage (NCBI taxonomy): Eukaryota > Viridiplantae > Streptophyta > Magnoliopsida > Santalales > Viscaceae > Viscum > Viscum album. The sequence goes on along the minus strand of OY728123.1, from coordinate 1,035,814,644 downwards.
TATTTGACGATGCTTGGTTTTTTAAAAATTATTTTTTTAAACCTTATACAAATTAAATTTCCATTAGTAAAATTGTAATATCATTTATATTTAATAGATATTATTTAACAATAATAGTTTATTAAAATATATTTTATGGAAAAAAATTATTTCTTTCATCAAAAATAGAGTCCTGATTGAAATTATATATTTCCCAAAAAATGAATTTGTGTTTCATCATGTCCAAATAAGATATTTATCAAACATATTATTTGACCATTATAATGTAAAGATGATAAAAATAATAATTATGTTTCTAAAAAAAATTCAAATTTATACTACTATGGTCTAGATTCTTAACATTTTACTACACCAATGAATTACTTAAGAGTAAGGTGTGTGATGATGAGATTTTATTGGGGTGGTTCAGTGAACATGGTTTGGGGTGTGATCTTTCAAAGCTTCAACTTCTCCAATAAACATTTTTTATCATTTTTTGATTGTTGAATCGTGTCTTGGGATTGGTCAATAGAAAATCCAAATGATGTTATATCGATCAAAAGCTCTAAAAAATTGGCTTTATAGGGTAGAATCAAACTAGTTGGGGTCATTTCCTTATTGGTCATAGTCAAATTTAATTATCATAAGCATAAATATATACTAATTGTATGATCATTATATATTGTCTATACTATCAACAATTTTAATGCATATTATTCATTAACATTTCATAGAGTATAACATATAGTGGTCCCCAAAAACCACAGTGTTTCATTTTTTCATTAATTTCATTTATTAATAAGGAATTTACTCATTTAAAAAGGTAATATAATTTATAAATTATAGAGTTTTTACATATAATTTTATTATTGTTATGTTAATATAACAGATAATTTTAATGTCAGGAGAGTTACATTCTGTATTTTTATTTACTTAAAATAATATAAAAGTAAATTTAATGGAAATGTGGGATGAAGTGGTCATATTTATATGAATTTTTTAACACCCCATGATTCCATGGTATGCTTCCCTTTTAAAAATACAATAGCGTGTGTTATACACAACTTCGAGTTCTAACACACCACAAACAATCAAACTAGACGTTATGAATAGTAATACCCACTTCTTGAAATTTTATAAAAATTATCTTTCAATATGGACTTAATTTTTGGATTCAGAATGTCAAAGTTAGCATGGGGTGAATTTTTGATATTTTTCTCAAAACTTTCAATTCTTGATGAATAGTGAAAACACAGAGTTATCATTTAAAACCGAATTTTAATTTAAATATTTAGTTATTTTATTTAAATTTATTTTAGGTCAAAATAGATACATAATACCTATATATGTTCAATTTAATTCATCGGAGTCAGTTTATAATAATTTTAGATATATAAAAAATGTATTGAACTTCTTACCGTCTTTTACCCACCTCCTAGGAGCATTTGCAAATTCACATAAAACATAATTTTACCACTTCTGTGAGTTGAATTTCAAAAATCACTGAGGCGCAGTTGATATCAGTAGGTAAAATGTGGTTCAATAAGATGAAAATAATTTTTGGTGAATAGTAACTTTTGACCTTTATTTACCACGGTTAAAAGTAAATAGGGTAATTATGGGTAAAAATGATATTATTATTACCCTAACACATGTCCTAATTATATAAGATAAGTATTATTCGACCAAAAAAATCTTAGGAATAAAATATGAACCTCTTTGGTCCACTTGGATTTGATAAGGACATTTATTATTATTTAATTCAAAGAAGAGTTAAAAGAGTTAAAATCAATGTTTAATAACTAAAACATTTTTAATATAGGTTTAAAAAAAGATAAATTAGACTATAAATATTTATTAGAAAGATAAAAATATTTACGACATAATGGTATTTTATTTAAAATTTTTAGACATAAAATTAGTTATTTTATTTATGACACAATGATGATCCGGTAATTAACTAATTAATGAATGATTGAAATAATTGACATTATAAATATCCAAATAAATGTAATTTGAAACTTTTTTTGAATTCCACTAATTTTCTAGATTAATATGACATATGTTGGTTGGTTATATGAAGTTTCTTCAAATTAAAATTTTGTTATGAATTTAGAAAAAACAAAATACCAAATAGTTCCAAAATTGAAAAAAGTGTTTTTAAAACAAATATTATATTAATAATTAATATTATCTTCCTAAAAATCTATGGTTCGTCCAAAAGACTTATATAATGATATATGTATCATTAATGAACCATTTGGGGTTATCTGGGAAGTATATAGTAATTTTATTAACCATATAATATAAAAATACAAAGAGATGTGGTAAATGTCAATCTATTTAACTAAGAGTTAAATCTATAAGAAAAAGTTAATATATTGACCCAAACCTATATAAAACAAATTGGATGAGTTTTGTTCGACCCATCCCCACCATTGACTTTAAATAATCCATTTTGGAGCCATTATAAACCGAAAATGATTTTATTATAAAATAATATTTAAATCTTTTCCTAAGGTGCGCCTCGCCCCTCTTATAAAAGGGAACTCACCCTTCATTCAAATCCACACCTTCAAAGCCATTTGGATTGGAAAACCCCTTCCAAAATACCCTATCAACTATCTTCTATTAATTCTAGATTCTTTCCTTTTTCAATAAATCAATCCTAAGGAGCCCTTTCGATCAAATCAAAAGGAAGAACTCAAATAAGAGGAAAATATTTCATCACCTCTTTCAAGTTCCTTTCTTCTTCCACTTACTCTTTATTTGTTGTTTCCATTCTAAAATAATTAATCCAGTATCTTATATATACTGTGATGTTATTATAGATATGGTACAACCATATTCATTATTCAATCCATCCTTTGAATGACATGTCACCATAAGTGCGTACGTACGGCTTACCGTCTGCACATTGTGGTTTAATTGATATTCAATACATTATTATTTGGATGGGTATAATAATGATGTGTAATTGATGTAAATATAAAATATAACATGATAATTATTCTGTATATATGCTATGACATACAATTATATATTATTTTAATATCAAATGATTGATATTGTCGCTCATGCGTACGTACGGATTATCATCTCCATAAACATGATCAGATTCGTTCCCCATCGAATCCATTCAAGAAAAATTTTCATTAGATGATTAAAAATAATGTTTAAAGACATAATATCATTCTGAATATGTATATGTTACATCCGATCTATAATAAACATTACTTCTGTAACAATGCATATAAAGTAAAACGAATCAGTTAACCCCCAAAATGACGATAATACTAAGATATTATTAACAAAAAAATATTAAAAGATCATATATGATATCATATTAATGTATATGATTCTTGTATAATTTCATAACAATTATTTCACCATTATATAGGAGGTTAACCTACCCTTGACCATGGAAAAGTACAAGGTAAGGGTTTATTCTACAATCTCTTTATTATTCGAGGTTTTTTTTACGTAAGTATCTATTATGACCACATTATCATCCACATCCATGTTTCATAGAAATGTATTTCAAAATATTTTCTTACTATATAAAGGGGTAAAGTAATTTATAACCTTATATATTTTGAAAGGAATCTTTCCATCATTTTCCAAACAAGGTACTTTATAACCTTTTCTACAAAATTAAGCTATGACTGTTTTTTAAATTATACGGCGGGTGCAGCTATTTTCCATCGTTATAACATCGTCGAAGCTTCCCTTACATGCTTATAATAATATTTTCAAAATATATGTTTTCTTTATAAATATGTGACTCTTAAATGATTACAAAATAGAAAGAGATATTTCTCTAAAAAAATGTTTTGATCTCATCTATGTCAGCATCCTTTGATGGATTTTAATTTTATTTGAATTTCATTTATTATGATAAAATCATCCATATGGTATTGATGGTTTTGTGATATGGTTGACTATTTATGTGATATTTTTATTCCACACATGTTTTATGGTTAAATTATTGACATTTCATATGCTGTTTTTAAAATGAATGTTTATGTTATATTTCAACCTTTTCATATGAGTAATGTATTGGACTTAGTAAGTGACCGGTGGAGCCCGCTATAGCTCCTCGATGCATCGGTAGGTCTAATTAGACAACAAGACTTGGAATAGGCTAAGGCCTTTCCAAATTTGATATATGTTTTTTTTCGAGGCCTTAATCATTTTTAGACGTCTTGGCCGAGGCTTGGAAAAAATGTTTCAGAATGTCTAGGATTATACATCCCCTAATTATAAAAATAATATTGATGGTTCAAGTAGACATTCCACTAGTATAATACCCATGATTATGTTTTATTATGGAATTATATACTCATCTCATATTCCTGCTATAAAATTATTCATTTTTATTATTTTTAAAGTCATGTGGTTTCAGATATTCACTATGCTTAATATTTATGTTATCTTCCGCTGTATTGGTTACCCATAAAGAGTGTTTGAGATCACCGCATTCTTATGTTACATTTTCCTAGGATATGAAGAAGTTATTTATCAGTGACTTGCAGGCATAATCTAGGAGGCTTGGATGTTTCTAATGGAATAAATTCGTGTTTTATTTCTTTTCAAGTTGTAAAGTTGAACTTATGTATGAATCTTGTTTCCAATAATACTAAATAGATCGGACATTCGATACATGATTTCCTTGTGATCATGGAAATGTTATGTAATAATTCCCCGAATCTGGGTAACTAGGGTCGGGGCGTTATAGTTGGTATCAGAGGAAATTTAGTATGAACCTTGGAAACTAGATTTAGATAAACTCTGGTTAGGGGACATTACCCTAAGATAGACTATGAGGATTAGCATAGAAGAACTTCCTAGAATTTTGGTAATGTAGAGATTTTGTGAGGTTTCCAAGTAATACATCCATGTCTGGATATGAGCAGGTAGAGGCAGCACTGGAACAGATGTACCTAGGCGTATACCCTGAAAACACCACTTTGAGCAATACTCCAACGGGAACTAGTGCATGACAACGAGCCTTGCTGCACTCTTGGTTATGACACTCCCAGGGGATATTATTAGGATAACTCTCATGTTATTTACAAACAATTATGAATCGTTTATGAGTATATACTTCTTCAAAGAAAACATTTTTTATGGATTGTCTCCATAAACTGTTCAGTTTATGTTTAGTGTTTTTCAAGTTTGGAATTATGTATTTCAATTCATAAACTAATCTAGTTTATGCCATTGTTTGGAAATGCACCTAGCTGAAAGAATGGAAACTATATCAATGAACACACCCCATGTAGGGAGATCCCTCCTCCTCAAGATAATTATAGTGGAGCTGGTGAGGCAACTAGTGCTGATCAGCTAATCACCATACTGGTGTAACTCACTCAGGTTATGAATAATAACCTTACCCATATGGAGCACCCTGATCCACAGCGTAGAGGATAAATGTTAGATCACTTCATATGGAAATAACCACCAACATTAAATGGGCGTACAAATCCATTCGTAGCTGAGCAATGGATAAATTACTTAGAGAAATTATTTCATGCCTTGGGGAGTGGTGAGATGGAAAAAGTTGTCATTGAAGTTTACGGCCTCCCTAGAGATGCTGATCAATGGTGGTCATTGATTCAAAACACAAAGGAAGATGAATAAGTATCAAATATGTAATGGAGAGAGTTTAAAGAAATTTTATTATAAAAATACTCTCCTCATGACCATCGAACAGATATGGAAATACAATTTCTGAGCCTGAGGAAATAGGAGGATGAGAATGTCACAAAGTATGAAAATAAAATTACAAGGTTCTCGAGACATGCTTTAGATTATATACACAACCCAAGAAGTAAGATTGATAGTTTATTTGATGGGTTAAAACCTTTTCTCCGTCAAGAATTATTATCACAATCCTTCTCATCATACGAAGATATTATCTTAGGTGCTATTAAGACAAAAAAGGAATTTTCTAAGTCTTATGACATTAAAGCAAAGCAAGAGAAGAAGAGATCTGTTGAACACTCTAGGAAAGGGAATATGGAAATAGGGAAGAATGGAATAATTGAATTTCCACCTTGTGATAATTGTGGAAGGAAGCACCCTGGTCACTGTCTAAAAGGAAAAGGATTACGCTACAAATGTGGACAGAAAGTCCATCTTGCTGGTGATTAAAAGGGAATGAAAGTTGCTACCAATGTTCAATGCTAAAATTGCAGGTAGATGGGACATTATTCAACTGAATGTCCTATGAATCAGCGAAACCTACCTCAAAAAAGGACAAGGGATCAATTCCATGATTATGCGATCACTACTTCTGAGGTTGAAGCCCCGAAAGACGTAGTGGTATGTAATTTAATGGTTTTCTAAAGTTTAGCAAATGATTTTTTTGATTCTAGATCATCTCATTGTTTCATATCTTCCCAGTTTGCTAAGAAAATTAGATATTTCAAATTTTATTTAACGAGGGAGTTGTCAGTAAAAACTCTTAAGGGAAGTATCATTGCTACAAAGTTTTTTGAATCAGTTTCCATTATGGCATATAAATGTTCTTTATCTTCTAATCAAATTGTCATACCCATGATTGAATTTGATATAATCCTCGATAGGAATTGGATTTCGGACCATGATGCAAAAATTTATAGTAAGAAGAAGGAGGTTACTATTTTTTGATGACGATGATAAAGAACGCCTTATCTTTAGAGAAGAATCATCACCACATAATTCTTATTTAGATCCACACCCAGTAGCTCAACTAAATTCAATTATTGAGGAGGAAGAGAATGAAATAACTGTGGGCAAGGAAAATAATGTTCAAGTAGAGGATGTACCTATTGTGCAAGAGTTTTTTGAAGTATTTCCAGAGGATCTACCTGGACATCCTCCAGAATGAGAAATTGTGTTTTCCATTGATTTAATTTCTGGTTCATGGCCCAAATAGAAGACCCCTTATAGAATGGCCACTGTGGAATTAGTTTAACTAAAGAAAAAACTAGAGGAATTGAGAAATAAGGGATTTATCAGCTCTAGTTTTTCTCCATGGGGATCTCCTATTCTTTTTGTTAAGAATAAAGATAGGTCTATGAGGTTGTTCATTGACTACACGGAGATCAATGCTATAACAATAAAGAAAAAGTATCCCCTACCTCACATTGATGATTTATTTCACCATCTTCCTGGAGATCAATGCTTTTCAATGATTTACCTTCGATCTGGATATCATCAGTTGTGTGTGAATATGGAAGATATTCCGAAAGCAACATTTCATACCAGGTACGAGCATTACATGTTTACAGTAATGCCTTTTGGATTGACTAATGCACCCTATGTCTTCATGGATCTAAAGAATAGATTTTTCAAGTAAGATCTTGATGAAATTGTAGTGGTATTTGTTGATGATATCTTGGTATACTCCAAAAGCTATAAAGATCATGAAAATCACTTGCGCATTATCAGGAAGACTCCTATAAGTCATGAATTATATGGGATGTTTAGAATGTATGAATTATGGCTTCTAGATATATCTTTTCTTGGCCATATTTTCTCTATGGATGGAATCTTTTTTTATCCTTATAAGACCAAGACAATCCAAGAATGGCCACCAACGAGTATAACTGAGGTACGTAGTTTTGTTCGTTTAATAGGTTATTATCGTTATTTCGTATAGAATATTTATCGATTGGATAAATCATCAACCAAGCTCACACATAAATGGATTAAATTTATTTGTAAAAAAGAGTGTGATGAATGTTTGGAAGAACTGAAGAGAAGATTATTCAATGCTAATATATTGACTCTACCATCGGGGAACGATGGGTTTGTTATTTATAGTGAAGATTCAATGAAAGGGCTTGATTGTGTCCTTATGCAGAATGATAGGGTTATTGGCTATGCATCACGAATGCTAAAAATTAATGAGAAAAACTATCCTACTCAAGATCTTGAGTTAGCATCTATAATCTTTGCTTTGATGATTTGGAGACACTCTCACTATGGTGAAAAATGTGAGATTTATACTGATCACAAGAGTATGAACTATATTTTCTCACAGAAAGAAATCAATATGAGGCAAATGAGATTGCTTGAGCTACTCAAGGATTATGATTGCACGATACACTACCACCCGAGGAATGAAAATAAGGTGGAAGATGCTTTGAGTAGAAAGAATCATGGTGTTTTAAAGAGGATGAGAGTTGAAAATGAACCTATGTAAATGGATCTAGTAATGTTGCATATGGGAATCACCATGGAATGTGAAACATCAATGCTTTTTCAAATGGTTTCCAATCCATCTTTACTAGAAATGATAAATAGGTCTCAAACCAATGATGAAGAGTTTTCAAAGAAGATTAAAGATGTGAATGATATGAGATTGAGTGACTTTGTGTATGAAGATCGAATTTTGAAATTTGGAAAGAGACTTTGTGTTCCCGATATACCTAACCTAAAAAGAGAATTTTTGGATGCTGCTCATAGCTACAATTTCACTATACACCCTAGAAGCACAAAAATGTATAGAGATTTGGGGGAACATTTTTGGTGGGACAACATGAAGAGGGAGATTGCTGATTTTGTGTCATGATGTATAGTTTTTCAACAAGTGAAAGCTGGACGGAAATAGCCTGGAAGAGTCATGCAACATTTTCCCATACCTGAGTGGAAATGGGATAATATTCCGATGGACTTTGTCATGGGACTACCACAGACTCCTAGAAGGAATGATGCAATATATGTCTTTATTGAACGTCTTACCATGTCAGCACATTTTCTTGCTAGAAGAGAATATTTAGCACTTGAACGATTAGAAAAACTATATATTAATGAAGTTTTAAGACATCATGGAGTACTAATATTGATTGCTTCTGATCATGATCCCCATTTTACATCAAGATTATGGAAAAGTATTCAGAATTCCCTGGATACTAAACTTCATTTGACCACTACATACCACCCCCAAACTAATGGACAATCATAACGGACTATTCAAACCTTAGAAGACATGCTGATATCAAGCTCACATGACATATGTGGGATCAATATTCACCTCAGGAAGAATTTTCTTATAACAAAAGATTTCATTAAATTATTCAGATGGAACCATATGGAGTGTTATACAGAACGAGATGACGCACACCAACCTTTTGGGATGATGTTGGTGAAAGAAAACACATAGGCCTATAACATGTGGAGGAAATGATGGAAACTCTAATGTTAATCCAAACCCACATGAAAGAAGCTGAATGTAGGTAGAAGAGCTATGCCGATAACCGAATGAAGGATTTGGAATTTCAGGTTGGAGATCATGTTTTCTTGAAGGTATCACCATGGAAGGGTGTCATACTTTTTGGTAAGAAGTGAATATTGAGTCCCAGGTACATATGTCCTTTCAAAAATTCTATAATGAATTGGGTTTGTAGCTTAGCATTTGGAAATACCACCAAGTCTCTCCAAAGTTCACAATGTATTCCACGTATAATTGTTGAGAAAATACATGCCTGACCCAACGCATATACTCACCTATGATAAATTAGAACTAGAACCCGATCTGTCTTATTGTGAAGAGCCTATCAATGTTAATGATACAAGAGAACAAGTGTTGAGAAACCGGACGAATCTTCTGGTAAAATTTCTATGGAGAAACCATAAGATTGAAGAGGCAACGTGGGTACCTGAAGAACTTATGATGAAAAACCACCCATGTCTTTTTATGTACTAATACACTAGAAATTTTGAGGATGAAATTATTTGTAGGAGGGTAGAATGTTACACCCCAGGCTTCCATGGTATGTGTCTCATTGAATAATACAATAGCATGTGTTGAACGGAACATTGAGTTCTAATACACCATAACCAATCAAAATATCTGTTATAAATACTAATAATCACTTTTTGAAATTTTATAATTTTATCATTCAATATGGACTTAATTTTTTCATTCGGTATGTTGAAATTTTCTTAGGGTGAATTTTTTGTATTTTTCTAAAAAATTTCAATTCATGATGAATAGTTAAAAACATTGTGTTAATGTTTAAAAACAAATTTTTTTTAAATAATTATTCATTTTATTTAAATTTATTTTAGGTCAAAATAGATACATAATACCAACATAGGTTCATTTTAATTCATTGGAGTCAGTTTATAATAATTTTAGATATATAAAAATTTCATTGAACTTGTTATCCTCTTTTACCCACCTCCTATGAGCATTTGCAAATTTACATTAAACTTAATTTTTCCACTTCTCTGAGTTGAATTTCAAAAATCCGAGAGACATGGTTGATATAAGTAAGTAAAATTTGGTTCAATAAGATGAAAATAATTTTTGGTGAATAATATCTTTTAACTTTTATTTACTACGGTAAAAAGCTAATAGCGTAATTATGGGTAAAAATGATATTATTATTTCCTTAACACATGTCCTAATTCTATTGGATAAGTATAATTCGACCAAAAAAAACCTTAGTAATGATATTTGATCCTCTTTGGTCCACATGGATTATATTTGGAAATATATTATTATTTAATTCAAAGAAGAGTTAAAAGACTTAAAATCAACGTTTAATAACTGAAACATTTTTAATATAGGGTTACACATAAGATAAATTCATCTATAAATATTAATTAGAAATATAAAAATATTTCCTACATAATTTCATTTAATTTATATTTTTTAGATATTAAATAATTTATTTTGATTTTGACACAATGATAATGTAGTAATTACCTACATAATGATTGATTTAAATAATTGACATTATAAATATCCAAATACATTTGATTTGAGACTTTTTATGAATAAAACTAATTTTGTAGTTAAATATGAAATATTAGGGTTGGATAGATGAATTATTTTCTAATTAATAATGCTTTTATAAATTTAGAAAAAAAATACCAAATAGTTTCAAAATTGACATAAAAGTGTTTTTTAAGAAAATATTATACTATTAATTGATATTTAATTCGAAAAATATAATATTTTGAAAGAATACTTATATAATGATAGATTTATCATTAATGAACCTCTTGGGGTTCTCTTCTAAATATATAGTATGTTTATAAACCATATAATATAAAAATAGAATGAGACGTATTAAATGTCAAACTATTCAACTAAGAGTCAAATCTATAAGATAAAGTTAATATAGTAACCAAAATCTGTCTAAAACCTATTTGTTGAGTGGTTTTCAACCCATACCAACCTTATACTTTAAATATTAATTTTTGGATCCATTAGAAACCGAAAATTATTTTATTATAGAATAATATTTCAAGCTTTTCCTAAGGTTCCCCTCACCTCTCTTATAAAAGGGCACTCCCACTTCTCTCTAAGCCACACCTTCAAAGCCATTTTTCCCGGCCAAACCTTGCCAAAATACCTCTAAAATGTCTTCCCTTCATCCTAGAGGCATTAATTTAGTCATCATGTCACCCTAGAGATCCATTTTGATCAAATCAAAATGATGAACCAGATGAAGAGGTAAATAGTGCATCACCTCTTTCAAGTTCCATTCTTCTTCCAATTCCACTTTCTTTGTTTTTTCCATTATAAAATAATAACTCCAGTATCTTATATATAATATGATGTTATTATAAATATTTTACAACCATATTCATTATTATATCCATCCATTTAATGACATGTCACCATACTTTCCTACATATAGCTTACCATCTCCACATCGTGGTATAATTGCGATTGAATACATTATTATTTGGATGGGTAAAATAATGACATTTAATTTATTTAAATAATAAATATAACATTATAATTATTCTGTATATATGACCAAACATCCAATATATATTATTTTAATATCAAAAGAATTATATTGGCGCTTGGGCGTACGTACGGATTATCGTCTCCAAGAACGTGATGAGATTCGTTTCCCATCGTATTCATTCTAGACTAATTTTCATTAGATGATCTAAAATAATGTTTATAGACTTAATATAATTCTGAATATGAATAATATACATCTTATCCCTAAAAAACAATACTAAGGTAACAAATACTATAATACAAAACAAATCATTTAACACCCTAAATGATGATAATACTATGATATTATTAACAAAATGATATTAATATATCAAATATAATATCATATTAATTTATATGATTCTTGTATAATTTATTAACAATTATTTCACCGTTATAATGTAGTTTAACCTACCCATGACCAAGGAAAATTACAAGGTGAAGGTTAATTCTACAATGTCCTTATTATCCAAGGTTGTTTTTACGTAAGTATCTACTGGGACCTCTTTATCATCCACATCCATTTATCTTAAAAATGTATTTAAAAACATTTTTTACTAGATAAAGGGGTAAAGTAATTTATAAAATTATATGTTTTGAAAGGAATATTTCCGTCATTTTCCAAACCAGGTACTTTCTGACCTTTTCGAAAAAAATTAGCTAAGAATGTTTTTTTAACTTATACGACGGGTGTGACTATTTTCCATAATTATAACATCGTCGAAGCTTCCCTTACAAGATTATAATAATATTTCCAAATTAAATTTTTTCTTTATAATTATGTGACTCTTAAATTATTACAAAATTGAAAGAGATATTTCTGTAAAAAAAGGTTTTGATTTCATCTATGTCAACATCCATTGAATTATTTTAAGTTAATTTGAAGTTGATTTATTATGATACAAAACTTTCATATTTTATTGAAGGTGTTGTGATATCTTTGATGGTGGATATGATATTTTTATATCATTCACTCATTATGGTTTAAGTATTAAATTTTTTTATTTTAGTTTTAATATGAATGTTTATGTTATATTACAACCTTTACATATGAGGAATCAATTGTACTTAGTAATTGGTGGGTGGAGCCCTCTATAGCTCCTCGAAATATCGGTAGGTATCATGGGACAACTATATGTGGAATTGGAATAAGCCTTTACCAATTTGATATATGTTTTTTGATGAGGCATTAAACATTTTTAGATGTCTTCACCGAGGCCTTAACAGACTGTTTCTGAATTTCCAGCATTATACATCCCATCATTATGAATATAATATTTATGGGTCATGTCTAGTATAATACCCATGTTTATGTTTTATTATGGAATTATTTACTCAGCTCATATTTCTACCATAAAAGTATTCATGTTTATTTTTTCTAAATTCATGTGGATTCAATTATTCATCATGCTTAATATTTATGTTATCCCCCGCTGTATTGCTTACCATTACTGAGCATTTGAGATCACCCCTTTCTTATGTTTCATTTTCCCGGGATATGAAGAAGTTAGTTATGAGTGTCATGCAGGAATAATCTAGGAGGATTCAATGTTTCTAATGTAATAAATTTGTGTTTTATTTCTCTTCAAGTTGTAAATATGAACATATGTATGAATCTTGTTTCCAATAATATTAAAATGATCGGTCTTTCGAGACATGATTTCCTTGTGATCATGCCAGTGTTATGTAATAATGTAATGACTCATGGTAATTATGGTCGGGGAATTAAAACTTGGATGGGAATGGATAATATACACTCATCTAATATGATATTTTAAAGTGTTAGAGAAAATTTAATTCCATATCACATTTGTTTTTAACCATAATTACTTGATTTACTCTTTATCGAGGGGATAAATTTTACCATTTTTAGTATTAATAATGAAAAAAATAAAAGTTTCATATTTACCAAAAATGAACATAAATAATTACATGTATAATATCAATATTTAAATATTAAATCACTATAATTTACATAAATTAATTTTTGAATGAGCTCACAAAATGTGATGAAAACAGTTTTTTAGAAAAATGTAATTTTTACGCATAAAATATATATTTTTTCATATCCCATTGATAAATAACAATTATATTAATAATAAAATATTTGATAAAATATATAATAATATATTTCAAAAAAATAATTCTAAAATATAGATCAATTAAAATTAATATGATTTTAACACATTACATGCATAAAAACCCATTTTCCTAAAAAAATATTACATTCGTCTTCAAATGTTTTTTATTTTCATTTCATATAAATTCTTAAATAACAAAATAATTATAAATAATTATTTTTTTAATTTAAATATTGTAATTCATCCAAAAAGTACTTAAGGATGAGGTTTTAACAGTCATATTGTAATAACAAATGATTGGTATATCCTATTTAATTATTACTTGGGGTTTCGTGCAGTGTAAGCTATCAAAAAATTTAATTTATTTAAATATAAACATATCATAAAATATTTAGGTTTTATATTTATACTCCTCAAACATGATATTTCATCAATGATTTTTAGAATTCCATTATGGTCATAAGAATCATAATTGGATTTGGATTCCTAACGCAATTATGTAGAATTATTTTGAGTTATTGAATATTTGGATTCATCCAATAATGGTTGGGATATGAAACCCTAAATTCTTATACCATGGGATTCCACAATATTCATAAGGACCTATGATGGTTTATATACACCCTGACACCTACAAGTGAGGATGGTATCATGATTTCCATCACTATTGTTGTGAGGCCTGGTCCGACCTGGGTGGTAGACAGTTGAGTGGTATAGGGGGTCTATCGGGTGAGGAGGAATACTTATTTACTAGTATGGTAAAATGAAATTATTATTTCTTAAATTGTATGATAAGGGATATTGGAATTAAATTAATTTTTTTTAGGTCAATCACACTTCTTTGGAAGAAGTTTCAAATGTCATGAATAAGGATGACCATGCCAATAGACAACATCAAAAGTCAAATCCAACTCTAGAGATAGGGGTTGTGACTTATAATAATTTAGTTTAGAGTCTCAAGATAATAAAATGTTATATGGTTGTTTACAAGAATAATAATAATAATATATGGTCAGAACACCCCATTTCTATGAACAATGAGTAGGGCTCATAGTATATAAAAATTGAGTATTTTTTATAGGCTAACTCTAATAATGGAATGGATGATTACACCAATAATGAGAAAATATCTCTCAATTAATCCTAATTTGATAAATATATGATGAGTTTAGGTATTATTATTCTATGGGAAATAATGTATGAATTTTGAGAAAAAATGATAAATGATTTCTCATCATTACCTAAACCAAGAGTGATAGGATCTACTATTACAATGGGGTCACTAAGAGGGAAATTCATGAACCACTTGAGAAGGATAATAATTCTCCCATTAAGGAGATTATTAAGATTTTAAATTCCAGGAAATTCATATTCAAATTGAGGACCTAAGAATCTCATAGAAGAAGGAGGTAGTATAATTGGACCCGACACTTATGTTGGATTTGTTGTGTAATACACGAGCCTCAATTGAAATAATTGAACATTAAATTTTAATAAAACTATAATACAATTAAAATAACATTATTTTACAGATCAATAATTCTAATTTTATAGGTTTAATATATATTTTGATCTTAGTCGGTTAAAATATTCCATGAAAAATGTTTTTAAAATTTTCATTATAAATAAGAATTTATGAATAACTGAAAATATAATTATTTAAATATTCCCTCTCTAATTCCCAAAAGTGAATAATAATACATAAAATTGATAATTAATTAACTATAAATTTAATATAAATAAATATAATACTATTTCAAGGTAAAATTGGATATCTTCAGGAAAACACTATTTCTTCAGCAAATTGTTTTTGTTTAAAAATTCATAATGTCTATCCATTTAAATTAATCAGAATAATATTTACTAATGAATGATAAAAATTAAATTAAAATTTTTTATATCTAAATTTATTAAATTTAATCTATATAATTATATTTATAAGTCATTAAGTTAAAATTAGGTCAACTTATTATTGAAAAATTTGTTTTTGAGAAAATCACTTTTCTGTACGATTTGCATGAATATTATAAAATAATTATTTCAACTTAGGAAAATGTAATTTAATAAAAATTATTATATATTTTTAATCATAATAATTAATATTAGGTATAATTTTAAAATAATATAATCCTAAGGAAGAGTAAAAAAATTATTAATTAATAACAACAGTTATGGTTAAAATGAGGTTTAACGTGTTGCTAGAGATTATATAATAATTAAGGATTACAAAATATATATTTTTAAATTGGTAATTTTAATTTCATATTTAGAATTATTGTGTTCAAATAATCTAATAGGGACGATTTTATTTTTGACTTATATAATTAATTTCCATGGTTAATTACTAGTTATAATAGTGAAAACTAAATTGGAAAAAGTAAATAAAAATATAGGATAGGGGAATGAAATTTAAAAAAAACTTATTTCTATGTTTTGTAAGCATTATAAACAATATTATCCCCAAAAACTATTGTTAAAAAAAATTGGAACTCGGGGTCAATGTAACTTCCCATTATTGAATAGTTTTGGTTATTAACAAAAATGCAACTCCTCCTCAATTATTAATGTTCACTCACTACCCTCACTTATTTTCAACTATCCAAACAATTTTATCAGTATCACCCTACCAGAATCTCACAAAAAAATCCTAATGAACAAAATATAGGAAATTTTATTTCCAAAAGTCTAATCCTAGGGTCCATAAAAAGAGATTCAAAGCATGTTTTCCTTTGAGAAGTTAATCGTCTTAATGAAGCACTTTATTTGTCTATTATTTTTCCACCTTCCATTAGGTCCTAAAAACTAAAATATAATAACAAAATTACCTATAATATAATGATGTTATATTTTTTTATTCCAAATATTTTTTTCTCTCCATCTGCAACTAATTGTAGACAAAGCCTCCTCCCTTAAGTACGACAGACTACTTCCCCGTGAACCGAAGTATTTTTTTCATAAACAGTTAACATACATAGTTTTAATGATGAAAATAACAAATATATATAATAATTATGATATGATATTTATTCTATAAAATAAATATTACATTAAATTTCTTTCTCTTTTACCCATTAATGGAAGTATTTTATCTCTTATGTTTAGGTACGACCAACATTCTCCACAAAGCATTGTGATTCATTTTCCAGGTCAATATTTCATAAATAGTTATCAAAATGTATAAAATAAATAAATATTTTGTTTTTAACATTATGATATTTTTTTAGATATTTTATATATTTTCTAAGAAAAATAATAGGATTATTCATGCCAAAACACACATGAGAAAATAAGGTAATTAACACCTGAAAATACGGTAACAATAAAAAAGTTTTAATGAACATGTTGTAAAATTTAATAATATAATATAATATGATATTATAAATAGTTATATGGTTCATTTATTAATTAATAAAATGATTTAAACTACTATATATGATTTTAAATCATGATCAGATAATGAGAAGTGTGGAGTAAGGGATTTCATATCAATATCCATTTCATTGATTCATATTTGTTAATATGAACATATTCAATTTTATGTGGTGTATATACTATCCCAATCATGTACTAAAATTAGTAAATATTTATTTATCATGTTTTATGTTTCAATTAAGCTTTATTATTCCATGGGGTTACAATTTCAAGGTTATTAATGTGTTATGAATCATTTTTTACATTCTCATTGTCTTCTGGAAATGCTTTTTATCTCCTTAAAGGAATATTATCCTTTATCCATCATAAGTTCCAATAATTTTATTATAATCTAGATATTTAAGCAGTTTGAATGGTTTCCTACATTTTTTCCTATCATTTGTACTTGAATCAATAAATTAAATTTTTAAAATAAAACCTGAAAATATTTTTCTTTAAATCGCATATATATCACTTCAATTATAATGTTTTTCAAACAAAAAATACAAAAGTATATTTATTTAAATAAATTATTTATTAAGGTTATTTTAGTTTTTTGGTTAATTAATAAAATCTATTGAATGTAATATTTCTTCTTCTTTTTAAAATGATTTTTTTTTACAAAAAGTCAAAAGGAATGTTTTTATAATATATCTTGATAACTGACTTCCCCACCACAACGACTATTTTACGAAATGTTTCTTATTATAAACATTTTCATTAGTTTTAAAAACATATTTTATGAAATATAAATTTAATAATTCACTTACATTTCCTTTATTATTTTTAAGGTAATGATATTATTGCAAAAACCTATAATTTTCGATAAACAGACGGTCACCTATCAATTCTTGATTAATTTTATTATTTTTAACATTCAATTGATAAAATCAATTTATTAGTATACTTTTTCATTGTAAAAAAATTTCTATGAAATATATATATTCTATGTATCATGGATATGATTATTTAATAACACATATGCCATATATATGTATGGTGTTTACATTGAATGTTATTTAGTAAACATAGAAAATAAAGATAAATATATTTTTTTAATCAATATGAATTTTTATGATAAGGAAGATTGTTCACAAATTAAATTGGTCATTTGATAAATGAAAAATTACTTAGATGTTTATTTATGGGTGTGGCATGAAATTATATTAACCCTTGATTCATTGATAGGTCTCATGACAAAAATCATTCCGCCAAATTAAATGGGTTTTAACTGAAATTTATAAACTATCATGTGAAAGGTATTTATAGTGTTAATATAATGATATCTAGTATCATGACATCCAAAATTAATTAGTTTCATTAATTTAGATTTAATTTATTATTCTCTAAGACATTATTCATTAGTATTATTCATGGATGCATTTTTATTAGATGTTGTTCATTAAATGGAATGTGTGTTAAATTATTTACCTTGTCATATTTATTATGCCTTATGTAATTATTATATTCAAGTTATTTATTAAATGAAATTCTTTTCCATTATTAACCATTAAATATTGATTAATACTTATTTTTTCTTTAAAGCTTATGTTTTATGTAACCCTTACATTTCATTTGATCTAAACCATATTTTCATTTATTTCCCAATAATGTGAAGAATAGTTTTTTAATAAGTTAAATGATTATGAATGTTTTCAATTACCATGTTTTAAATTTTATTCCCAATATTAAATATGTATCATTTAAATATCTAGTTCTCCAAAATTACAAAAATGATCAGTCCTTTGGGATTTTACCCCTATATCTATTATACCCTATGATTTTTATGAGATATTTTTTTTAATTTATTTGATGTCTTAATTTTTACACTACAAGAATATAAACTTGTTCTACAGGAAACATTGTCTTAGCTTGCGGTGTAAGTAACACTATGCATGGATTTATTTACACACAACTTTGAGTTCTTATGATATATTTCATTTCATGAAACATCGAGTTCAAGAAAAAACTAAATATTATTTTTTACCTAATAGCATAGGGATTATAATAGAGGTTCTGTATAGTATTAAATGAATTGTGAAAATATGATTAATTATTTGAGGAAAAATTAATGATAACTAAAAATAAATCACTTCTTCAGTAAAATGAAATGTTTTTCAGAAAAACATTTTAAATGAAAATAAGTGAGTCTATAATATATTAAAAGCATAGTTGGTGGATTTAATTAATGAAATATATATTAAATATAATCAACCTAATATTTATAATTCATATTATAAGTTTTATAGATATTCTATATAAGAAAATTATTTTTTTGAATAAAAGAAGTAGTTTCCAAAAAATGTAATTTTTTAACCTTTTGATGGAACTCCCATTTTAAATATAGTTTTAGAAACATTTATATATTATATTTTATAAAATAAACTTCTTATTTTTATTTGGGATATAAAAAATTACATTTGAATAATTTTTTATAATTTTCTGATTATTTTATTTTTTGATGAAAAGTAAAAGTATACTAAATTTTAATTGAAATCCTATTTTTTCATCGAAATAATTTATGTGTATAAATTATGTTATTTATTCATTTTAAATTATTATAATAATATATTTTTATAATTTAATATAATTTTTTCGTTGCAATTAATTTTACATTGGATTTAGAAGTAAAAAAATCTCAATCTTTTGTAATGTTTTAACTTTTAAAACTTGTTTTCTCATTCTGCCAATGTGATTTTCATTAAATTAATTACTACAACATCTAGGTATACAATTTAAAAAAATATATTCTATATTAGTAATCATTATTTCCAAATTATTTAAATATATTTCCTTTGTTTTTTGGGCATTATGAATTGTAACGTTCGTAACTTTTATTATTACGGTAAAAAGGTAAATCTCATAATTAAGGGTAAATATAATATTTTTACCCTAACACTTTTCATAATGTTATTGGATGAGTTTTTCTTACCTAAAAAATCCTCGGTTCTAAATGGTATCCTTTGTAAGCCAATTCGGTACGATTTGGAAATTTAATATATTTCATTTAATGAAATGTTTAATATATCTAACTCAAATTTTAATAACATTATCATTTTTTAAATAAGGATATACATAAGATAAATTAGACCTTAAATACTTGTTTTCAAAGAAAAATGTTTTCATTTATCATGGTAAATTAATTTACATTTTTAGGAAATAGATAATTACCTTATGTATTATACATTAATGATGGGAAAATTATTTAATTGATGGAAAATAAATAGAATATTTTTTATTAAAATGATAATAACCATTAAAAGACCAAAACAAGTGACCAAATCTTATTGGTTGATTATATCTCAACACAAATCATCCAGGGGTCTTGTTTTAAATTTATAAAATAAATATTATTTACTATAAAATGTACTATATTTTTCCCATACAGTCTAATTCAAATCAAATAATAAAAAATTATACTATTTTAATATTGAATAATTTTTTGCCTTCGTTAAAACTAAAATAGAATAATTATGGATTATTTTTTATTATAAGGTTTAAATTGAATGAAAAAGTTGTCTAAAAATTATTTTTTGATGATATTGCAACCGTATCTCCTCTTATATTTAAAATTAAAACATTTTTGAGGTTCTTGGATGTGGTTTTATTATTTTATAAATTAATACTTTTGGAGATTCTAAATCTACCCCTTATTGTATTTAAAAAAGGACACATCATCCCTCATTTCGTCACATCACATTGAGCCTTCAATATCATCCATAACATGACCATTTCAGTTCTCAACTTCCCAAGTCACAGTATAGCGGTGTTGGTCTTCTCAATAGACCATCAATAGTGATTTAAGTGGTGATCTAGAGTGAGCTCATCAAGAAAAAAGGTCATCTCTTCTACAGATTATTTCAAACTTCATTCATATTATACTTCCTCTCCACATATTTTATACATTATAAATCAATAAATACATTATAAACTATATATTTAGATGTTATTATTATTATTTAAAATCCATATTGGACCTTCTATCCATCCTAGGAAAAATGAAATGACAATGCGTGTGTACGTATGGTTTACCATCTCCACCCAGTGGTGTAATCAGTTTTTCACCACTATCTTACTTGGATGGGTGTAATAATGGAAATAATAACTATATATGAATACTATAAAAAATATGGTTTCTAGAAAAAAATACATACCACCAAATTTCATACCATTTCATAATTATGTGAATTTTATCATCACCCATGTGTACATATGGCTTACTGTCACCACAATGAGATATGATTCATTAAACATGATATTCATTAAATCATGATTATATAAATGTATATACTGAAAAATATGACATATATTATATTAATATCATTTTATAAATGATATAATTATAACCAATGAAGTGGAACAAGAAATTATTCATAAATATATTTGTAATAAAATAAAGCATTCAATACCTAAAAGATGAGTACTGATGTTATAAATAAATGGGTAATAATATGATCACTTATATTATCATAAAAATGAATATTTTTATGTAACATCTTAATTATTTTAACCATTATATATGAGGTTTGGATACAAACAAAGGATATCTAACCTACAGTAAGGGATTATTTTCTGTCACTTTTATTTTTGTGGGACATATGCCTTATAAAACACTTATTTATTTTGTATCCTGTTTATGTTGACCATAATTTATTTTATGATTATAATTATTTAGGTTGTTATGTTTATATATTTACAAAATTTTATTTATTTTATGATTCATACAATTCTATTGATTATAAATTAGTATGGAATAATTTCATAATCTTATTATTGTCTGAGTGTGTTTGTACGTAAGTATTTACTGGGGTAAATTTATTATCCACATCCATGATTTATAAAAATATTTTCATAAAATATTTAATATTATAGTATGGGTTTTTAGACTCATTTTTACCCATTATTAAATTTTTACTACATGGTATGAAGTAAATCATTCTTTTCTTTTCTAAAGGAGGTACTTTTTGACTTTTCTAGAAAAAAGAATAAGAATAATATTTTAAAATTATAATACATGAATGTATTTGGATTATTTACAAATTTTGTATTTCCATAAAGATTCCCATAAAATTTTTCATTCTTATATTCAATGAAATTATTTTCCTTTAAAAATTTGTAGCTCTTTAAGAAATGAAAACAATTTTTTAAGAAGAAAGGTTATTTTCTCAATAATAAATTCAATGTGTTTTATCACAATAATTTTCCATCTAAGTTGAATTTATTTAATAAGTTTATATTTCAAGTATAATATCTATATTATTCATATGATTTTATTATGTTTATGCTATTTATTATGTCCATTATATTTTCCTGTATTATTTTATGATGTAATGATGTTTGAGATACTCATTTTATTCTATAGGTTATGCTATGTTTAATGATTTAGGTTCTAGTGTAAAACATATGTACGGTTTTCTTTTTGTGATTGTTTATACCTATATCTCCCTTAAATGTATTGGGTAAAGATTTATATCTCATGAGATAGATAGTACTGGAACAACAAGTAAATCTGGTTCAGTAACAGAGTGCTGGAATGGCAAGTAAATCATGTTTAGTAATACAGTGCTAAATTGATGAGTGAACATGGTTCCATAAAGGAATTTATCCTGTAATATGGTCTTGGTAAAGAGTCTAGACTAAATTGTAAATTCTTTTCTATTGGTATGTGTGTGCTACAAATTTGTATCATATTCCAATTCTATTTTATCATGGCTCATGTTCTATTTTGATTTGTGTCATACAAACTACCATGAATTATTTCATGACTAAAGATTTTGATAAATGATATACGTGGAATGATTTTCAAAATTTATGTTCATGTTTATACATTGTGTTATTCATTTTTTTTTATTTTTTTATTTCTCTTTTTTACCCATATTAAGTTTTTTAAAAGACCCTTTTCATTTTTTTTTCTTTTCCCCAGTATATAAATAGATGTTATTAAATAAAAAATAAAGGGGACTATCAATATGTGAGAAGTTGAACACATTATAAAAATTAGAAGAATGTGTTATATAGTTCCAAGGGAACTTAACTAATGTCTTTTTAGGTGTCTATTTTTTTGATGTATTTAATATTTCAAACAATTAATGTAACGTTCGTGTATGTTATGCTAGGTTGTTTACAGTTGGTATCATAGAGAAGTTTTAGTCAACCTTTGGAACTAGTATGTGAAAACATTAGTGAGATCCCTATAGGTATTTATATGGTATGTCTAGGTATGTTCTTAGGATAAGTCTATGTATAGGTTAGAATCCTAGAGTTTTTGTGGTAATCATGAAAAACCACAGATTAACCCTAAGATATTATAGACTGAGATTTATACATAATTTAAATAAATTATGTGATTTTAATTTTTATAATTATTTATCATCATTTTTTTGGACATAATAGATGTCACAACCCGCCCTCGGGGCCCATGCCATGACCACCCCAAACACGCCATCCATAGGCCAGGGGCTGGCGACTAGCACCAAAGGTGAAAATCCCGATAACTGGGTAGCAATTTCCTTTATAAAACATAAACACATCCAGCCAGAGTACATGCGAATGTAATACACTATGTACAAAAAAAATTGATGAAAAGTAAATTGGCCAGAATTCAAACCCAACTGAAAAGTACACCTACAACACAACAAAAATACAATAAAAAAGTCAAATAACTAGAAGATAAAAGTAGCTCATGGGTAATCCACCTCAGATCCTACCTAAAGGGTAGGTATAGAAAGCCTCCTCAACACCCTCATTCGTCAACAACCTCCAGATACTGTCTCGTCATGAAGTCCACCTCCAGGTACCGACTCGTCGTGAGGTCCACCTTTAGGTGCCCTCTAGTCCTCGAACACTCGGCCTCCGTCAATGATGTCTGCCGTCTGCATCCAACACAACGAAGTGCAGGAATAGCCCGTGCATGGGTGAGTATAATTATACTAAGTAGGGACTCCGAGACCCTCATGGTCTCACAAAATCCTACAAGGATAACCACAAAGAAGGATCTCAAAAGATAACCCTCACTTAAGTATATTCCCATACATATACCTATGTTATCAAATATCCCATCTCTATCATGAGGTATCACATAAGTATGGAATCAATGGATAACCACTACTCAGGTATATGCCCATACATATACCTAAGTTATTAAGTAACCCATCTCAATCGTGTGGCAAACACAAAGGACATTGACTCAAATCAGACCGGGATTTTCATTATCAAAACCACAACTGCTGGAGAACTACTCCTCTGTCAAGTACATTAGCCATGTCACGAATCTAAGGCGCTAATCACTAACCATAGACTGCCGATGTACTCCTCTTGTCGTATACCATGGGTCTGATTTCAAACACCAGGCGCTCTGTCCACTGTGGTTCTACCGCCAAATACATGGCGCTCCCCCTAATAGCCATCAGATGTACGCCTCCTGTTGAGTACTGTGGGTCTGCTGCCAACTACAAGGTGCTCCGTCTGTTGTGGGTCTGCTGCCAAATATCGGGCGCTCAATCCAATGGGCTAATCGAATCACTTCGAGTCGAATCGGATAAGTAGTCATCAGGTCTACAGCTACTAGGTCTCCGCACTTTGTATGCTTGTCTCCGAAAGGGTTTTCTCCACGAGCCATAGGTCGATACTCCAAGATTAACAAATTACATCAATGAAGTATCACAAATGACCGCCTCATCCCAGGGGTCTCAACGCAATAGATGTCACGTCAATCGGACGCCCGGTCTGTGAGTTATTAACCTTTTTGTCCCGAGGGCCCGGTTGGATTCAAGTACCAACCAACCCGTCCGTATCTCAACTATGCCCCGATCTCTCATAGGGTATACAAAAAGGGACCATTTATCAACGTGATTACCAACGCCGCTGACAGTTCGTCAAACCGACGTACAGCCTGAGAGATATAGGCTTTCCGGTTCCTGGGGCCCGGTTGTATATTGGGTACAATCCAACCTAGCCATACCCCAACCAGGTCCAAATATTGGTTGAATTATACCAAATGAACCGTCTATTTAAGATAAATCCAACAATGTCGACGATACGTCAATCGGACGTCCAGAGCTCAAATTATAATTGTTTCCGCTCTGAGGGCCCGATTGGTTTCGGGTTCGAACCAACCCGGCCATACCCAATATTCGCCGAAACCTTGAGTGTAATATACCTAAATGATCGCCTCGATCAAAGGATCCCTAACCAACTAACGGTGCATAGATCAGTGGTTTGTAGCCCCTGATATGGGAGTTTGAATGAACATGGTCCGAAAATAGGGGGTATGAGCCCGGTCCGACCCGGCCCAATACCCCTTGGGTCAGCCCGAACTAGGTTGACCTGACCTGGGTTGGGGTCCTTCCCGGTTGGGCGCGGCCCAGCCTGGCAGGGCACGGCCTGGCCCGGCCCGTGCGGCCTGTGGCCCGACTCAGAATTCGGTCGTGGCTCGGCGCTGGTCGAGTAGGACGCAAGAGGCGTGTCAACTTTTTCTGGAAATGGTGGACCCTGTGGGGCCCGCCCTAGTAGTAGGTCATGGGGGTTACACACCCCCCCACCCGGTTTTACAGGTAACGGCCTGCCATTATGACCGTCCAGTTTTGGGAGCAGCTACAGGACCTAGAGGGGGTCCCACCTCCTGGAGTCGCTGACGGCCGGCACAGCCATCCGCCCCTACTGGACTGCCCTGTCCTTGGCCGCGACTCATCTCACCGGCGTGGCGCAACGGCGCCACGCTCCTCCGCCGCAGCCCACTCCTGCCGCAGCCTTCCTTGGCATCTCCGGCTTCGCTCCACGCAGCACCACCGCAGCCCACTCCGGTCGCAGTCCTCTATGTACCTGCGCGGCGCAACGACACCGCCCTACCCTCGCCGCGACCTTGCATGGTCACACTTCCCTGCCGATCACTGTATGGTGAAACGGCACTGTGCACCTCCACATCCAACATCCTCAAAAATTAACAAAGAAGAGGGGAGGATAATTGGCCGTGTTTGTGCAGTCTGATCTCCTCCCGTTATGACGATATCAAGCGGCCAAACCTTATTCAATGAAGAATGACGATAAAGACACGAACAAAATAACCCCTACCTTATGACGTGATCACTCAATGGATCTTCGGAGAGGTAGCGTCATTCATTGATGTCGGAAGGTGACATCGTCATTTGAAAATTACCTGTGGCGGTGTCTCCTCCCTTGATGGAAATCCGGGGAGCGTTCTTCGTCGAGAAGGATGGTCGTTCTTCGACAAAGGAGATGGACCGTTCTTCATCAGAGGAATAATTTCTTCAAAACCCTAGAGCTCTCTCTCCCAAAATATTTTTCACAACACAAGTTCCAACCCAATTAAAATAACCTTCTACATAATTTTAATTGAACTTGCCAAGCCATTCCAATTTTGAAAAATAAAATCATCTTAATTAATTAAATGTAGAGTTGTTTAATTACTTAAAAGTTAGGTTGGAAAAATTAATAAGGAAATAGAATAGTTACATAATTAAAGGTGGGATTTTATGAGAGTTAAAAGTGAGTTATGGAAATGTGAAAGGTTGGGGCTTGAGTGGGCCCCACCTCACATTTATCCTCACATGGGTAGTTAGGTGCTCCCACCCCAACTCCACTTTGTAGGATAAAACCACCTTAGTTATAAAAATAAAATTGTTGAACAATTTTATTCATTCCTCATTTAATCCATAATTTTTAACTTCTCCACCCGTGATAAAAATAACCGCGGTAAAGGTCCCCTTAAGCAATTACCGATTTTGCATGTTCATTGGTGCCCTTGGATTTCAATTCCAAGCACTGGTTCAAAAGTTAGAAAAATCCACTCGTTCATTCACTGAATGTTCCCGAGCTAAACTTCAGAAAATTATTCCAGGCACACCGGGCCTCGGAATCAGGTTCCATCAGAAACTGCGTACTCGTAAAATTCTGAAGAAATTAAGAAAAAAAATTCCTTGATATTTCTAGTTCTTTACATTACTCCCACATCAGGGATTTATGTCCCCATAAAGCTTCAACACAGACATGGGAAAATAAAGGAGGTACTGAGCATTCATCTGAGCTTCCCGCTCTCATATGCTCTCCTAGAGGCTCCCATGCTGCCAACTAAAGCGCACAAGAGGATCCGACTATCCCTGTAGGACCCACTCATGAAATTCCTAAACCTCTACTAGAACTCTATGAAAGTCGTCCCATCAACGATGTCCAGCTCTTCGTGGTCGATGATGACGGATATGTTGTGCACACATCTCCTCAGGTGAGATACGTGAATGACATCATGCTCCCGGTGCAACTGAGGTGCAATGGACAGACGGTAAGACACCTCGCCTACCCTGCTGAGGACCTGGAAAGGTCCGATGAACCACGAAGATTACGTTCTACCTCATCCAAAACTCCTTATACCTCATAGAGGTGAGACCCGTAAGAATACGTGGTCGCCATCCTCGAACTCCAATGGTCTCCGTCTACTATCAGCATAGGACATTAGTCTACCCTGTACTGTCTTCATCCACTCCTGGATGATCCGCAACTTCTCTTTCGTAACCTGAACCATCTCTGGTTCTATACGTGCTGACTCCATCACTATCCACAATGGTTATCTAAAACGCGTTCGCCTACCGTCTCGCCAATCCTAACAGCTGAATTCCCAATCACCTACTAAGAGTATCTGCTACAATGACCCCCTCTCTAGGAGTATATACTATATTGAAGTTATAGTCCTAGAGGAATTCATGCTATCACCGCTTTCCCAGGTTCATGTCCTTCTGAGAGAAGATACACCAGAGAATATTGAGATGGAGATAACCATAAACCGTTAACTCAACAAATAATGGGAGAGACTAGCCAATTGTAAGAACTCATCTCCATCCTTTTTCTTCTATGTTCCACCAAAGAGATACTGGGATTTCTCCTCTGCCGAAAAGAGAAATCTGGTCTCATCCCCTAGATGAACCATTTTGTTTTCCTAATACAGTCAATCCTGACTTGAACGGTACTATTTAATTCCATGGACGACATCGTAAGTCCTTAAGGATACTACCAAGAGATCCAACCATTACTCTCGCCTCCAAGGGTCGAGTCGCACAGTCGGCAGCAGTGTGTGGTCACTGGGACTCCTCTAGTAGGTATTTCGAAAATGAGGATCATGTCAGTGGTTTTAAACTGGAACATCTTGGTATCAATCATAGTGAGAGGCCATGAAAGTAAACGTCACAATGAATGGTGTCTTTTATTACTGCAACTCAAAGTACAAAGACACATTCAACCACAATAACAACAAAAAATTAGGCTAGAAGCACCAATAACAAAGGCCTCCAAGACTAAAACTAGTCTCGCTCCTGTCTTCCTACTTTCGGAGCTCCATAGTCGTATGGTTCAGCTACCTGAAGTTGTGCTCTCCCATATCCACTTATTTCCCTACAGTCGGGGTGGGCCTCCTGGTGGTGGTGGTGGAAACTCCTTGATGCGTTGTACACCATCAGTTTTACTGCCAGCTCCTCTGTCCCGATCTGGTAGGTCCCTCTACTGCCTGCTGCTCATCAGCTGGACCGGTCGGGCAGTCTCAAGCCATGTGACCCCGCCTGCCGCATGCATAGCACTTCCTTCTCCTTGTATGGTTAGCCCTACTTCGTGTGCCTCACACAACCGAATCAACAACCTGAGGTCTCCCACATGTAGTACCGGTCCTCTTGGACCCCTGCATCATCCTTATACTGCCTATAGATGGATCAGATTCTGATAGAAAACCCTGCAGCAAAGGCAGTAGCTCCTGAACACGCTCAGAGTGTAGATCCGCCGGTATAAACTCCACCCTAAAGAATTTCTCGAAGTCTCCCCAGGTGAAGGCCATATCGTCACAAAAATAGAGAATCCGGCTCCACCACCTCTCAGCGGCTCCCTGAAATAAGCTAACAGCTAGGTACAACATCAAGTCAGCGGGTGTCCCAGCTGTGTGGAAAGCTCGAGCTACAAACTCCAACTAGTACCCATCTCTCTGAAAATATGACTCGGCTAAAAACGCCAGAGGCCCCTGTCACTGGAACTCGTGCAACGCACTCAAGAAGTGTGCACTCTCTGTTGTTGTCTCAACTGGTGGAGGGACCAGTATTGAGGCCTCGTTGCTCAGTGGGTTATCATCGTTATCCCCTCTCGGTACTTGTGATGTCTGACTAGTTGATGACATCCTAAAAAAACAGACGTGACACAGTCAAAATATTATACCTAGTGACCTGACTTGGTTAGTGCATATTTAAGGGAAAAGAAAAAAACTTTTAAAAAAACCCACACAATCGTTGTTTTCGTGCACTGAGTTGGAAATCAGAAGTCCGGGTCCTAGTGTATGGATATGTCGGCCACCCGCATTAAAACTGGACTCACTGAACTGAAGATGACACTTAGTACCCTTTACACTATTTCTTCACAGAAAAGAAATATCAGAGTCCTATTTTCTGTTGTATAACCGACTCCTCTCATACCAATTTTTCACGACACGTCCTTGGGGCCCGTGTCGTGGCTACCCCAATACTGCCTTCAATAGGACAGGGGCTGGCGACTAGCACCAAAGGCGTAAATCATGATAAATGGGAAGTAATTTCCTTTATAAAACATAAACACATCCAACCAGAGTACAATCATAAGTAATACACTATGTACAAAAGAAAGTGCTGAAAAGTAAATGGGCCAGAATACAAACTCAACTGAAAAGTATAGCTACAACTGAACAAAAGTACAATAGAAAAGGCAAACAACTGGGAGATAGAAGAAGCTCTTGGGTCATCCACCTCAGATCCTACCTGAAGGTTAGGTTCATAAAACCTCCTCATTTCACACATTCTTCAAACTCCTCTGGGTACCGTCACGCCGTGAAGTCCACCTCCGGGTATGGACTCATCGTGAGGTCCACTTTCAGGTGTTGTCCAGTCCTCGAACACTCAGCCTCTGTGAGCACTTTCCGCTGTCTGCATCCAACACAATGAGGGGAAGGCATAGCCCGCGCAGGGGTGAGTATAATGATACTCATTAGGTACCCCAAGACCCTTATGGTCTCACTAAATCCATCAATGATAACCACAATGATGGATCTCAACAGATAACCCTTACTTAGGTATATGCCCATACATATACATAAGTTATCAAACATCTCATATCATCCATGAGGTATCACATAAGTATGGAATCAATGGATATCCACTACTTAGTTATATGCCCATACATATACCTAAGTTATCATGTAACCCATCTCAATCGGGAGGTAAACCTAAAGGTCATTGACTCAGCTCAAACTAGGATTTTCATTATCGAAACCACAACTACTGGAGAACTCCTCCTCTGTCGAGTATAATAGCCCTATTACGACTTCGAGGTGCTACTCACTAACCTTAGAATGCTGAAGTACTCCTCCTGTCGAGTATCGTAGGTCTGATTCCCAATACCAGGTGCTCTGTCCGCTGTGGGTTTGCCGCCAATTAACGGGTGCTCCCCCTAATAGCTATCAGAGGTACTCATCCTGTTGAGTACCGCGGGTCTATTGCCCACTACCAAGCACTTTGTCCATCGTGGGTCTGCCGCCAAATACCGGGCAAACCGTACATTGGGCTAATCGAATCACACTGACTCAAATCGGTCATGTAGTCATCATGTCTACAACTACTAGGTCTCTGTACTCCATACGCTCGTCTCCGGGAGGGTCCGCTCCACGAGCCACATGTAGATACTCGAAGTATCACAAAGTCCCACAAAGAAGTATCACAATGTACCGCCTCATCACAGGGGTATCAACGCAACATACATTGCGTCAATCGGACGCCCGGTCTGTGAGTTATTAGCATTTTCGTCCCAGGGGGCCGTGTGGTTTCATGTATGAATCAACCCGACTATATCTCAATTGTACCCCGAACTCTCATAGGTTATACACAAAGGGACTATTTCTCAACGTTATTACCAACACCACTGACGGTTCTTCAAACAGACGTCTAGTCTGAGAGATATTGGCTTTTCCGTTCCTAGGGCACGGTTGGATTTCGGGTACAATTCAACTAGGCCATACTCCAACTAGGTCCAAATATCAGGTGAAGTATACCAAAAGATCCGTCTCATAAAGGTAATTCCAAAAAAGTTGATGGTACTTCAATCAGACATCTGGAGCTCAAATTATAACTATTTCTGCACTGAGGGCCCAGTTGGTTTCAGGTTTGACCCAACCCGACCATACCCAATATTCGTCAAAACCTTGAGTGTGATATAAAAAAACGACCTTCTTGATCCAAGGATCCCTACGCAACTGACGGTGCGTCGATCGGAGGCACGTAGCCCAAGATATGGGTGTTTGAAAGAACTTGGTCCGAAAATAGGGGGTCTGGGCCTGGTCCGACCTGGCCCAATACCCCCTGGGTCGGCCCGAACCATGTCTACCCGACCCGGGTCCAGGTCTGGCCTGATTGGGCATGGCCCGACACGGTTGGGGCGGCCCGACCAGCGGCCGAGCACTAGTCGGGCGGGACACAAGGGGCTCACCCCCTTTTTCTGGAAACTGCAGACCTTGTGGGGTCTGCCCTAGCACCATGTCAGGGGGGTTAAACCCCTCGGTTTTCTTTTTAACGGCCGGCCATAATGGCCGTATGGTTTTGTGAGCAGTCGCAGGACCCTGAGGGTATCCTGCCTCCTACAGTCGTCGGCGGCCGGCTCGGATGGCCATTCCTTCTGGTCCGCTGTGACCTTAGGCAGCAGCTCATCTCATCGGCATGGCGCGACGGCGCCACGCTCCTCCTCCAAGGCCCTCTCTGGCCGCATCCTTCCTTGGCTTCTCCAGGGTGGCGCGATGGCGCCGCGCACCACCGCCACAGTCCGCTCTAGTCGTGGTCTTCCATAGCCTCATCGGCGCGATGCGACGGCACCGCGCACCGCCGCCGCGGCCTGCTTCGGTCGCGGTCCTATACATCCCTGCGCAGTAAAACGACACCTCGCCACCTTCGCCACGGCCTTGCATTGCCGCTATTCCCTGCCGATCACCGCACGGTGCAACTGTACCATGCACCTCCGCCTCCAACATCATCCAACATTAAAATAGAAGAGTGCAGTAGAATCGGCCATGTTTGTGCTATCTGATCTCCTCCAGTTATGACGATATCATGCACCCAAACCTTAAGTAACGAAGAACGACAATAAAGTCTTCATCAAAATAACCCCTACCTCATGACTTGAACAATCGACGAATCTACGGAGAGGTAGCGTCGTTCGTTGACGTCGGAAGGTGACGTTGTCGTTTGCGAATTCCCCGTGGTGGTGTCTCCTCCCTTGATGGAAATCCTAGGAGCGTTCTTCGTCGAGAAGGATGGCAGTTCTTCGAAAAACGAGATGAAATGTTCTTTATCGGAGGAAGAAGTTCTTCAAAACTCTAGAGCTCTCTCTCCCAAAATATTTTTACCAACACAAGTGCCAACCCAATTAAAATAATTTTCCACCTTATTTTAATTGAACATACCATGCCATTTCAATTTTGAAAAATACAATTCTCTTAATTAATTAAATGTAGAGTTGTTTAATTAATTAAGAGGTAGGTTTTCAAAATTAATAAGGAAATATAAGTGTTACATAATTAGAGGTGGGATTTTATGAGATTTAAAAGTGAGTTATGGGAATGTGAAAGGTAGGGTCTCGTGGGGGTACCACCTCACATTTATCCTAACATGGGTAGTTAGGTGCTCCCACCCCAACTCCCCTATGTTGGATAAAACCCCCTTATATATAAAAATAAAATTGTTTCACAATCTTATTCATTCATCATTTAATCCACAATTTTTAACTTCTCCACCCGTGAAAACACAACCGTGGTAAAGGTCCCCTTAAGAAATTACCGGCATTGCGAGTTCATCAGCGCCCTCAGATTTCAATTCTGGGAACCGGTTCAAAAGTTAGAAAAATGTGCTCGTTCGTTCACTGAACGTACCTGATCTAAACTTCAGAAAATTATTTCAGGCACAAATGGCGTCGGAATCAGGTGCCGTCAGAAACTGTGTACTCATAAAATTCCAGAGAAAATAAGAATAAAATTTTTGTTGGAATTTCTACGTGATTATAATAGAACATAGTTACCCTTGAATGTTTTAGATTTGGAATGTATTTGAATTATGAAAACCTACTTCCTACATTTGAATTTCATATACAAAATCATGAAGGTTTTACAATTATTGGTTATAGAGCTGATGATAAATAGGTTGTAAACAATATGTGAAAGATATGGGATGTTGTAACATTATTGTTTACCTTAAACCAATAAATATTGGTTAGAATAATATTTAGGAACCATACAAAATGATTAATATTTTATGAAAGACTAAGGCATTGGATTCTAAGTAACGGTTTAAGAATAAAGTTGTATGGCTAAGGTGTATGTATTTCAAAATTCAAATATTGTGTTATATGAATCATTAAATATATAAGTATTTTGAGTATAAGTTTTTCATTAAGGATGGTAAAGGGTATTTTGAATATTCATAAAGGATTAGAAAAGTTATTTAAGTGTAAGGAGATACATTTTATGTAAACATGATTAAAGGAAATATAATCTTTAGTATGTACCTTGTATTAAGATAATGGTGTTTGGATTAAGATATGATGGATTTGAATAAGTAAATTAGATAATATTGGTTTCTTGGGAATTAAAAATATATTTTTTGGTAACAAGGTTATGCTCTCATAGATGAATTATATAAAATTTGAGGCTATAAGAATTATATCCAATATGTTTTGGAACAATGAAAAATTCATGTTTACAATAAGGATATAGGGCAATTCAAGTTATTACTGTGACTCAAGATAATACATGATGAAGGTATTAAAATGTTTGGAATTTAACCACCAAGGGATACCTTATAATTAATGAGAGATAAATTGTATTCTAATTTAGTGAACCTCTTTCTAAAGATGTTGATTTTTTTGTTTTTAGAAGGATTATAAGGTTATCCATTTTTGGATAGTTTAAGATAAACTTAAGATGATTCTTGATAGAATAATGTCTTATTTCACCATTAGTGGACTTATGAAAATTGAATAACATGTGATACCTTTTTTGTGATAATTCTAGAGGGAATGATATATCATTCAATATATGGATCACATTATTTTCTAACACTTTATGAATGATAAATTAATCGTCCTTTCCTTGATTAAGAGATGATGTGGGAATTTTTCATGGCACAAAAAATGGTGAGATTGTACCAAAATTAAGTAACTATTTCTACTCAAAAAAATTATTCATCTTTAGGAAATTGTTATTAAATCCAAAACTTTTATCCAAGTACCTTCTGATCTGTTGAATCAGATCATCCCTTATATCACCATAGGTTTATGGATTTTTCATTATAAACTTTTTTATAACCATGGTCTCTATCACTCTCCATCAGAACATGATATTTATATTTCTCTTTTGTATAAATGTCTTTACTTCCCACCTATGATCTCCAATCTGGAAATGTATTGACAGGTCACTTTGGGTAACTGTTATGTTTCTAGATTTTTTTTAAAAACAATGTTTTATTTTTTTTATGATGTTCATTTCTATGAAAGACACTTTAATATATTAATCATCTTATAACCTCGATGAATTTCGAGGTATAAATTCACTTTAAGGGGGTAGAATGTTACACCCAATGATTTTTATGAGATATATTTTATTTTATTAATTTTATTTATATCATGTTTTGTATGATGCACCAGGAAAATCTTATGCTACACACAACACATTCTTAACTAATGGTATACACAACACTAATTTGGCTTTCTATTAAATTTAATTTTTAGTTCTTTTGATAGATTTCATTTCTTGCATTATTGAGTTCCATCAAAAAAATTAATATTATTATATTACCTTATAACCTTGTCATTATGATAGAGGGTATGAAGATTATAACTAAATTATGAAAATATGTTTCATTATTTTTGGAGAAATTAAAGATAAGTGAAAATAAAACACTTTTTCAATAAATGGAATTGTTTTCTTGAAGAAATATTTCAATGAAAATCAATGAATTTTTAAAGTAATGAAATCATTATTGATAGATTTTATTAACTAAATATATATTTAATATCTTCAATATAATATATAAAATTCATATTATATGTTTCCTAAACATGATACAAGAAAAAATTAAAATTTTTAATAGAATATTTACCTTTCAAAAAATGTAATTTTGTCACCTTTTGATGGCGCATCCATTTTAAATCTAGTCTGTGAAGATTTTATATATTATTTTTTAAAAAATAATCTTTTTATTTGGAAGGGGGATATAAATATTTACCTTGGATGAATTTTTTAAATTTTTCTGAAATTATTTATGTTATAATGAACAGTATAAATATTCTAAATTTTAATTGAAAACATATTTTTTCATAGAAATAGTCAATATAGATAATTTATATTATTTAATGGTTTTAAATTAAAAATAGATTAATTTTAGTAGTTAATATAATTTTTTTCAAAGGAATTAATTTTAAATATAATTCAAAAATAAAATCATTTCAATCTTTTTTAATGTTTCAACTTTTAAAAATCGTTTTCTCATTAGGAAAATGAGATTTATTTTAAATTAATTAATGAAACATATGTTTTTCAAATTTTGAAAACAGGATTCCATATTTGAAATTAGTAGGTTCAAATTATGTAAATATATTTCATTAATTTTTTAGAATTATAAATAGTTACATCAGTAATTTTTATTAATACGGTAAAAAGGTAAATAAGTTAATTAAGGGTAGATATAATATTATTATCCTAACACTTGTCCTAATAAAATTATATGAGTTTTTTGTATCTAATTCATTTTTTGTTTTAAATGGTATCCTTTGGATTCCACTTGGAATAGAATTGAATATTTAATATATTTTATATAAAGAAATATTAAATATGTCCCACAGAAATTTTATTGATTTATATTTTTTTAAATAAGGTTATATAGAAGATAAATTCAAATCTAAATACTCATTTGAAATAAAATTTTTTTTTCATTGTCATGGTAAATTATTTGTAATTTTAAAGAAATAAATAATTACCTTAAAGGCTTATAAATTGTGGATGCATAAATTATTTAATTGGAGTAAAATCAAGAAAATAATTTTTATTAAAATTATAATAATCATTAAATGGGAAAATACTTGACCAAGTCATATTTTATGAGTATAAATGGACCTTAAATATCCACGTTTCGAGTTATTGACAATTTTTATTAATTTGGAAAGTATTATGACACTTAAAATATTTTATTTGAAGTGATGTTAATATTGTCACATTCTCATTTTATTAAATACAAAATTTTTAATGGTGTATTTTCCTAGTGGTATATTACACTATAATGATTATTATGAAATATATATGATTTATATTCATCATTTTATTTTATTTTAAAAACATTCCATCAAATTATTATATTAAATAATTACACAATACTGATTTAGTAATTATTTAATTACTGGAAATATAAAATTAATGTTAATAAAAATACTAAATTAAAATAATTTGGGATATTAAATATATATTAAAAATTAGAATTCCTTGACTCAATATATATATAATTAAATATTATACTTAAGGTTATCATATAAGGTTGATATTTTTAAAAAACCATTAAATGAATTGTGTTGAAATTGTAACTATTGATATTTTTTAAGAATAATTTATTATTAAATTATTTACAAATCACAAAGTGTTTTCATAATTATTAAATAAATATTAAATTGCGTATAATGTTATATATTGTTCATTTATGATCTAATTGACTTCAGATAAGTAAAAATTACACTATTTTAATATTGAACAATTTATTACCTTAGTTAAAATAAAATAGAAATATTATGGGTTAATTTAAAAGATAAGGTTTAAATTTATAGAAACACATATCTAAATATTATTTATTGATGATATTATAACCTTAGATGATGTCGTATTCTTAACTAATTCATTTTTTGGTATTTAGATGTTGTATTATTTTATTATAAATTAATATTTTTGGAGATTCCCAATATGCCCCTCACCATAATTATAAAATGACACATCCTCCCTCATTTCATCACATCACTATGAGAATTCATGATCATAAGTCACCAATAAATTTCACTTATCAACTTCCCTAATCAAATTATAGAGGTTCTGGTCTTCTCAAATGTGATCTTATAGTGCATCATGTGGTGATCAAGAGAGAGCTTGTTGAAGAAGATGTAATCTCATCTACAGATTATTGAAAACTTCATTCTTCTACTACTTAATCTTACTTTATTGTTTACATTATAAAGAAATAAATACAATATCAACTATATACTGAAATTTTATAATGATTATAGAACAACCATTCAACATTTTATCCATCTTATGAAGAATGAATTCACCACATGTGTGTACGTACGACTTCCAGTCTCCATACTGGGGTGTAATCTATTTTTCACCACCATCATTCTTGGATGGGTGTAATAATGGAAAAATTAACTATATATGGTTATTATATCATGATATGGAATTTTTTAATAAAATATATTATATCCACTTCCATTCTATTTCCCAATTACGGGATAGATATCGTCACTCATGTGTATGTACGACCTACAATCTCCATAATGTGATGCTATAAGTTCTTCATGATATTAATTAAAGAATGATTATATAAATTTATTTAACGGAAATATATGAAATATATTATATTATTATCAGACTATAAATGATATAACTAAAACATAAGATGTGGAAAAATAACATATACATTAAAACATACATATTAAAATAAATCGGTTAATACCAGAAAGATGAGTAATGTTGTTATTAACAAACGGGTAATAATATGATCACTTATGATATCATAATGATGTTTATGATTCAATAATATGTTCATTATTTAAATCATTACACCATATTTTTGGATACATACAAAGGATATTGGATGTAAAATATGGATTATTTATTCACACATTTATTTCTGTGGGACATATAACTTATACCCATGGGTCTACCACGTCACACATATGCACTTCCCACTAGGCCAGTCAAGTCACTCCGAGTCAAAAAGGTCAGTAGTCATCAAGTCTCATCCAGCTACTAGGTTCCCACACTATGCTAGCAAGTCTCCGAGAGGATCTTCTGCCCATGCTACTAGAAGATACTCTAACTGCTACAAATTCCCATTAAAATCATCTCAAAGGTCTGCCACGTCATAGGGGTCTCAATTCAACAAACGAGGCATCAATCGGACGCCCGGTCTGTGAGGTATTATCCTTTTAGTCTTGAGGGCCCCATTGGATTCATGCTCAATCCAACCTGACAATGCCCCATCTTAATCCAAAACTCCAGTGGGGTATACTCAAAATGACTGTCTCGTTCCAAGATTATATGTGTCGCTAACGGTTCATCAAATGGACATACTGTGCAAAATTTATATCCAAAAGGAAGTAAATGGGTCGTAATGGGCACGGGTCCGGTCTGACCCGACCCAACTCACAGAGCGGCCTAGCCTGTTGGGTTCGGATCCGCCCGCTGGGCGGTCCATCAGACCGTGAGGGGCCGCAAGGGTTTAGTCATGGATGGTGTGAGGCTGGAGGGCGACTCGGTCGGGGCACCTCAGCCTTGAGGGCAGAGGCCACAGGGTGGCACGGCCAGAGCGGCTCGGGGGCGTGGGGTGGCTTGGCCAGAGCGGCTTGGGGATGTGGGCAGTTCGGTAGGAGTGGCTTGGGGCCACGGTGAAATGACCAGAGTGGATCAGCCGTGGGTGGCTCGTTGGGAGCAGCTCAGCCACGAGTGGCTCAGAAGGAGCGGCGCGGAGGGTCGTCGAAGGCTCGGTCGGAGCAGCATGGAGGGCCCCTGGAGCCTCCTCCAGAGCGGCGTAGAGGGTTGTGGGTGGGGCGGCCGGGGTGGCTCGGAAGTCCATGAGCGGCGCGGCGTGGCGAACGACAACGAAAACTTAGCGGATAGTTGTGGTGGCTCGACCCGGTCGGCGGTGGCGTCTCTTCCCGGATGGCGATGGCGGCTCGTCCCGGTCGGCAGCAGGCGTGGGAGGTATATCCGGGCCGCGGGTGGCGGAGCCATAGGGCGTGGTGGATGTGGGTGCTGCGGAGCTGCTCAGCCGCAGGGGTGCCGCGAGGGCACCGAGGTCGCAAGGCGGTAGGGGCCGCGGGGTGGTGTCGTTGCATAGTCACCTTCGTCACGTTCAACACCATAAATCATCAAAAGATTTCTAAAGGCATATGTCAATGTTCTTTTGGCTC
The DNA here is from genome assembly GCA_963277665.1 of Viscum album. Taxonomy (NCBI): domain Eukaryota; kingdom Viridiplantae; phylum Streptophyta; class Magnoliopsida; order Santalales; family Viscaceae; genus Viscum; species Viscum album. Next base: position 1,035,775,215 of record OY728123.1, on the reverse strand, counting down.
GTACCCTCCACATTAGGGTGGTAGCATATGGCTCAACAAGAACTTAAAGATGAACTTCATGCTTTACAACCTCCCACACGATTTATTCCCAATCACAAAAAAGAATTCAAGGGAAGAAGATGGGAAAAGTATTCATATACAAATAAACCCCTAAATCGTTCATTGACAGAGATCATGAGGGAGGAGACGATGTCATTAGGGACGGAAAGATGATCATAGATTGAAGATGTCCCATGATGGATGATGTCCTAAGGAAGAAAGTCTAATTATTGCGATGGCGTTATTCATCAGTGGAGTGTTCTTCATTTGAGAACTTTTTTCTCATGGCTCCTTCCATTGGAAATGATTAATTTCCCCCAACCCACCAAAAAGAATAGATATCCAATATAATAAAATATGTTGGCATAATATCAAATTGGAAAATTTAATTAATTGTGATGGCATAATTAATTAAATGGGGAGGTTTGGCATAATAAATGTTGGATGATTTGAAGAGGCTCCCCCATATTTTATAGTAAGATTGAGGGTTTCAAGCCTCGGGTGGTCCCCACAACCATAACCCCCCATGGGAGGTTTTACTAGCTCGGGTGGTCCCCACCACCAGGTTTTCAATTTGGAGAATAAAAAACTTATGGCCCCCACCTCCATAATTTCCACAAGTGGGTGGTTACAAAAAAATAATATATAATGTGTGATTATTTTATTTTATTATTTCCACAAAAACCCCAAATATTATCTTTCACCCTCGACCAACTACCATCGAGGTGAAAGTCATCTTAAGAAAATATCAGCGCTACAAGTTCTACGTTGCCCTTGGATTTCAATTCCAATCACTGGTTCCAAAGTTATAAAAACCCGCTTATACATTTACTGAACGTACACGAAATAAAATACAGAAATTCATTTTGAGCCCTTTGGGCTTCAAATTGATGTGCCGTCAAGTTCCATGGAATCGTAAAATTCCCATTTATTTAAAAAAATTACATGGATATTCCGGGTATTTACATTCTCCCCATCTCAGGTATTTATGTCCCTTTAAGCCACAACTCAAATTAAAGAAACAATTAGGGGTACTGAGCATGAATCTGAGCCTCCCTCTCCCATGTGCTCTCCTGGAGGTTCCTATTCTTCCAGAGACTGCACACCAGATGTATAGAACATCCAAAAAGTACCCACTCATGATGATCCTCAATATCTACTGGAACCTATGTAAAAGTCACCTCATCATCGATGTCGATCTCTCTATGGTCGACTATGTGAGAAGTGTTGTTCACATATATCCTCTGCTGCGATACGTGGAAGACATCAAGCACCCGGTGCAACTGATGTGGAAGAGCTAAGCGGTATTCCACCTCGCCATCTTTTCTGAGGACCTGAAAGGGTCTGATGAATCTCGAAGATAACTTCCCGCCTCGACAAATTCTCTACAAACCTCATCGATGTGAGACCTGTTGAGAGACGTGGTTGCCATCATTGAACTCCATAGGTCTCCATATCTTATAGGCATAGGACTTATGACTTCTCTGTGTAGTCTTCCTCTTCTCTTGGAGGATCTACACCGTCTCTGTTGTAGCCTTAACCATCTTCGGTCCCACGAGTGCTGACTCCCCTAGGTCAGTCCAACATAAAGGTGATCTGCATATTCACCCATATAATGCCTCAAAAGGTGTCATCCCAATGGTGGAGTGACAGCACTTTTTGTATGAAAACCCCACCAAAGGTTAGTGGTCCTCCTAGCTACAACGGAAGTTGAGGACATAAACACGCATCATGCCCTCGAGGGTCTGAATGGTCCGCTTAGTCTGAGCCTCCGTCTGAGGATGGAAGGCGGTGCTCCAATGAAGTCGCATCCAAAAATCCTCCTTAAAACCCTTCCATAGCTGTGAGGTAAAACATGCATCATGATCGGATACAATCTTCATGGGTACTCCATGTAACCGTACAATCATCGGCACATAGAGATATCACATGTTGTCTACTGAACCCAGCTCTCTAATAGGTAGGAAGTAGGCCAACTTGGTGATTTCATTGATGATCAACTTGATAGAATAATGACCTCTAGATGTACGTGGAAGTCCTATCATGAAGATCATGGATATCTCATCCCACTTCCACTCTGGGGACTCTAAAAGTTGAACAAAGCCTACTCGTACCAAATGCTTCGTCTTCACTTGCTGACATGTGAGGCAATTGGAGACAAAACTATACTACTGATTTCTTCATTCCCGGCCACCAGTGCATTCATCGGAGATCCTGGTACATCTTTTCCACTCTTAGATGTACCACTAGAGGGGATTTGGGAAACTCCCTCAACACTTCCTCCTGATGTGACACTGGTACAATGGTACATCCTCTGAAGAGGATGCCATACTCCCCACCTTCAGAAAATTTATCAGGTTCCTGCCCTGTAGATATCATAGAACGTCGAGCCTCGCAGTAAGCATCCCAACATTGCCCCTCCCTAACTCACTGAAGAAGTGGGGGAGTGACTGTAAGAGACTGTAGAAAAGCTGCTCCATCTATATCCTCAAATGATATCTGCAAAGCAGCCAACTACTCTATCGCCTCACATAGCAGCTGTATACCAGATCTCCTACTGAGTTCACCTGCAAAAACGTTCACCTTACCAAGAGTATATAATATCTCAATGTCATAGTTCTGGAGTAACTCAAGTGAGCATCATTGTCTCAGGATTACACCCTTTTTAGAAAAGATATTCCTGAGACTCTTTTGATCTGAGTAGACTATTAAGAGTTCACCCAACAGATTGTATCTCCACATCTTTAAGGCGAAGACCACTACTACTAACTCCAAGTCATTAGTAGCGTAGTTTTGCTCATTTTGTCTCAGCTGTCAAGAACCATATGCAATCACTAATCACTCATGCATCAGGATACATCCAAGCCATATCCCTGATGCGTCGCAGTAAACTACGCACCCTACGCCCTCCTTTGGAAGCTTCAAGATGGGGGCACTAGTCATCCTCTACCTCAGCTCTTGAAAACTATGCTAGAATATTTCCGACCACATGAAGGGTTTCCCATTATTTGTCAAGGATAATAGTGGTGTTGCATCTATGGAGAAATTTGTCACAAACCTCTTGTAGTATCCAGCCAAACCCAGGAAACTTTGTACCTCTGTCACACTTCTAGGTGGCTCCCAGGCAAGTACCACCTCAATCTTCACTGGATCCACTACAAATCTAGCCCCAAATATTACATGTCCCAAAACGTGAACCACATGGATCCAGAACTAGAACTTCAAGAGACTACCATAAAGCTATTGCTCTCAGAGTGTGTCCAGTAATAACTGCAAATTATTGGCACGCTCCTCCTCAATAGTCGAGTAGATCAGAATGTCATAGATTAAGACTACTAAAAAGAGATTATAGTATGGGTGAAAGATCCTATTTATGAGTCACATGAACACTAGTGGAATGTTGGTCATGCCGAATGGCATAACCAAGAACTCGTAATGGTCGTACTGACATCTGAAGGTCATCTTCTACACATCCTCGTCTCTTAATATGAGCTGGTGATAGCCTGATCTGAGTTCTATCTTTGAGAAACATCGTTCTCCCTTTAGTTGATCAAAGATATCATCCATCCTTAGGAGTGGGTACTTGTTCTTCACGGTCACCTGGTTCTGGCATCGATAGTCAACACAAAGACTCAATCTCTCATCTACCTTCTTGGAGAACAAAAATCAGGGTTTCCCAAGGTGAAACACTAGGTCGTATGAATCCCTTCCCCTGAAAGTCCTCCAGTTGTACTTGAATCTCACGAAGCTCCGTGGGATCCATCCGATAATCTGGTGTAGATATCAGTGTCGTCCTGGGGTACAAGTAAATGTAAAATTCCACCACACTACCAGGAAGTAGACCCAGAACATCATCAGGGAATACATCCGCGTACTGGTCCACCACTACAGGATAACTCATACTCTCCACATCAAGATCTCTAGAGGTTAGGCAAGCCAACTGATGTGTAATCAGCTGCACCCTCCTTCAGGTAAGTCCATCATGCTCTTCATAGGCTCCTTTCTCGACAGTGAAGGTAAATGTGGTCCCATCCGTGCGGACACACCACACTTTGTGCCTAATACGGTCAATCTGAGGATGGACAGTAGATAACTAGTCACACCCTTGATGACATCTTTAGGCGTCGACGCTGCTACTAGGAGATCCCAGTTGAAGCTCTCACCTCCTAGAGTAAGCTTAAACTGCCGAAAACAGTGTGTAATAATCAAACTACTCCCGTAGGAGTATCTAACCGTAAGGATTGAGCCAACGGCTCCATCAGAATCTCTAAGCTCCAAAGGAGGGAAGTTACAATAAAAGAATAACTGGAACTTGTGTCTATAAGTACTGCAGCTAAGGTGGAGTACACAAAAATAAATCCTCGTATCATATCCAAAGCGCCATGATCATAATCCTCAACTGCCTAGAGCTGATCTCTCCCTATCCACATGCTCCTTGCGGTCAGGGTGGACCTCCTGGGGGTGGTGGCGGTAACATCTCGAATCATCGCCCACCACCAGCTGCATAGCCAGATCCTCTGCCACGTCTGCCTACTCCCTTTAGAACTCCTCAGTAGAACCTAGGTCTCTACCATGGCGGTCCATTAACCAACTGATGATCATCCGTACAATGGGTCAGACAGTCCCAAGACATGTGACCCTGCCCACCGCATGAGTAACACTACATGATCCTTTCCTAATTGGTTCCACATCAGGTGCCCCACACAACCTAACCTGAGCCATGTCGTCGTCAACCTATAGGTCTCATCCTCTTGGACCATGGTGACATCTGTCTGCTTCAAGCTATAGAAGACTCTGCCACGTGATGACTGGTAATGGGTCTCGCCACAGGTGATTTCTCGTCAAGGAAACTCTCCACCAAGAGGGCTATCTCTAACACTCCTGCCAGCATCAGGATGATGAGTGAGGACATCAAATCCCTTATCTCCTTCCTGAGCCCCTTCTCGAAGGTATGGGCCTGGAAGAATGGATCCCACACCATATCGTTGGAGTTACGTGAGAGGTCAACGAACATCGCTGAATACTGGGCTACAGTCATGCTGCCATGTTGTAGATGAAGTAGCTCCTATATGCGCACTCTGAGAAGAGTCACTGGGACAAACACTCCCTGAAACAGTATCTCAAAGTCTGCCTAGAGGAGCGTCACCTTGTCGCGGCCCTAGAGAATCAAGCTCAACAATCATCCCTCTGCTGCCTGTAGAAGGCTGGCGGCAAGGATCATTATGAAATCGGTTGGTGCCCCTATGAGTAAGAAGACTCTCACCACAGCCTCCAGCCAATCCTCAGTGGTCTGTGGGTCCGTCTCTCCCCTAATGCTGGGTGGACTCTATCTCTGGAACTCATGCAATACGCTCAAGAGGTGTGCACTCTCTGTTACTGGGGATGGTGGCATCGGTGGCCCAATAGGTAATGGTACCATTGATGCCTCTACAAGAAAATGGCCCTTAACCGAGGCCTCATCGCTCAGTGGGCTATCAGTGCATACAACTCCAGAAACCCTAGCTGGCTATCTTCATAGAGGGGTCATGAAATGAAAAAGGTGTTCCGTAGTTAATAATTTATACCTGGTGAGCTGACTCAAGAGATCACAAAGAAAAATCTTGAAAACACACACACAATCAGGGTTTTTGAGCACTCAGTCGAAAATAAGAATTCAAGGTCCCGGTGTATGGATACGTCAGCCACCGCACCAACACGTGATTCCCTAAACTGATTACCACACTCACTACACTTAAGACTATTTCCCTTAAAATGAAAAATCAAGGTCCTATATTCTGCGGTAGAACCAACTCCTCTAATACCACTTTGTCATTACCTGTCACCTGGGGCTCGTGTTGTGACTACCCCAAGCCTGTCGTCCATAGGCCAGGGGTTTTCGACTAGCACTGAATGAAATTTTCTCTAAAACATGGAAGTAATTGCCTTTATAACCTTTAAACTAACGAAACAATGCTCACAACAAGATACGATAACAAGAAAACTGTATAACCAAAAGAGTACAAAAAGTAAAAGGGGGTTGGAATATAAGCCCAATAGTAAAGGTGCATGTTTAACGGAAATACAATATAACAAAAGGAAGAGAAAAAGATAGATACGGGATCATCCTCTGAGGTTCCTACCTAAAGGGTAGGTACAGATCGCCTCCTCAGCACTCCACGTCCACCTGTCTACTCTGCGTACCGACACACCGTATGGTCCACCTCCGGGCACTGTCATGTCATGGAACTTGCAACCTCGGTTAGCGATTTCCGTCGTCTACATCCAAAAAAACAAGGTGTGGGCATAACCCGCACATGTTTGAGTATAACGATACTCAGTATGGACCCTGAGACCCTCAAGGCCTCAAAAAATTCACCAAGGATAAACCACAAAGTAAAAAAATCAACAGGTAACCCTATATAGGTATATACTCATACATATACATATGTTATCAAGTAATTCATATCATTCATGAGAAAAACACAATGATAGTGACTCAGCTCACATGCGTATTTATTCTAGGGATAGTTACAAGTAACATCACTAGTCACATCTTCAAACACCTCAGCTACTAGAGAACCCCCCCCCCCCCCCCTCTATCGAGTATAGTGGGTCTGCCGCGTCACATAGAGGTGCTTCCCACTAATCATGGACTACTGAGGTACTTCTCCTGTCGAGTAATGTGGGTCTGCAGTGTCCCACAGAGGCGCTCCCCACTGTGGGTCTACCGTGTCACATAGAGGTTCTCCCCCTTGTGACATGCTGAGGTGATCTTCCTTTCGAGTACTGTGGGTCTGCCGCGTCACACGGAGGTGCTCCTCACCATGGACTACTGAGGTACCCCTTGTGTCAGGTACCGTGGATCTACCGCATCAAACAGAGGTGCTCCCCACCATGGTTCATCCACATCACATAGATGCTTTCCCCACTGGGCATGTCAAGTCACTCTGAGTCAAAAAATTTAGCAGTCATCATGGCTCAACCAGCTACTAGGTTCTTGCACTATGCTCTCTCGTCTTTGATATGATCCGCACCACAAGATACTATTTGATACTCCAACTGCAAAGAAGTCCAACTAAAAGCATCTCAATGATCTGCCACGTCATAGGGGTCTGAACACAATAGACGGTGCACCAATCGAATGCCCGGTCTTTCAGTTATTATCCTTTTAGTACCAGAGGACCAGTGGGATTCGTGCTCGATCCAACATGACCATCCCCCATATTAATCCAAAACTCTAGTGGGGTATACTCAATGGGACTGTCTCACTACAAGATTCATAGTTCCACTAACGGTTCCACAAACAGACATATTGTGCCAATGTTATGGAAAAAATTAATTAAATGGGTCGTAGTGGGCCCAGGTCCGGTCTACCTGGTCGGTCCGACCTCGACCGACCCGGACCGTTGGGTTTGGCCCATCCCACTGGTTCCGATCCAGCCTGCTTAATAGTCCGGAAGGCCACAAGGGGATGCGGATGGCGCGATGCCGCAGCGCGACTCAGCCTGGGTGGCTCGGCTAGGAGGGCAGAGGCTGGGGGCAGCTCGACCGGAGCCGCTCGGGGCAGCTCGACCGGAGCGGCTCGGGGTCACGGCCAGTCTGGCCGGAGCGGCTCGGGGCCACGGTGGCTCGGACGGAGCGGCTCGGCCTCGGGTGGCTCAGCCGGAGCGGCTCATCCATGGGTGGCTCGGCCGGAGCGGTGCGGAGGGAAGCGGGTGGCTCAGTCAGAGCGGTAGAGAGGTCCACGGGCGGCACAACCAGGGCCGCTCGGAAGGTCGCGGGCAGCACGGCTCGGCGGATGGAGGCGGCGGCTCGGCGGACGGTGGTGGTGGCACAGCTCGGTCGGCGGTGGCAGCTCGACCCGGATGGCGGTGGCAGCTCGGCCCGGTCGGTGGCAGATGTTTGCGGCAGGGCGGGGCCTCAGGGGGCAGAGCCGTGGGGTGCGGTGGCTTTGGCTGCCACTGGGTGGCTCGGCCTCAAGGATTCCGTGATGGTGTGGAGGTCGCGTGGTGACGGTGGCCGCGGAGCGGTGTCATTGCGTCATCACCTTCTCCGCGTTCAACACCTCAAATCATCACAAGATTTTCATAGGTGTTCGTCCATGTTTGTTTGGTATGTACCCTCCGTGTTAGGGCAGTAGCATATGGCTCAACAAGAACTTGAAGAAGAACGTCATGCTTTACAACCTCCATAAATGATTTATTCCCAATCCCAAAAAATAATTCAAGGGAAGAACATGGGAAAAGTATTCATACACAAATAAACCCCTACCTTGTTCGTTGACGGAGATCTCGAGGGAGGAGATGACGTTATTGGGGATGGAAAGACGATCGTCGATTGAAAACGTCTGACAATGAAGGATGTCCTGAGAAAGAAAGTCGATGTCATGCAACAGATTTCTTTGTCGGTGGGGCTTTCTTCGTTACAGAGATTTTCTCCCATGGAACCTTCCTTTTCCATCAATTAATTTATCCCAACCCACCAAAAAGAAGATATAGCCAATATAATAAAATATGTTGGAATAATTTGAAATTTGAATATTTAATTAATTGAGATGGCTGAATTAATTAAAGGTGGAGGGTTTGCATAATAAATGATGTGGGGATTTGAAGAGGCTCACCCATATTTAATAGGAAGTTTGAGGGTTTTAAGCCTTGGGCGGTCCCCACCACCATAACCCATCATGGGAGGTTTTACTAGATCAGGTGGTCCCCACCACTGAGTATTAAATTTGGGGAATAAAACCCATGTGGTCCCCACCTACAAAATATCCACAAGTGGGTGGTTATAAAAAAATAAAATAAAATTTGTTATTATTTTATTTTATTATTTCCACAATAAACCCAATAATTATATTTCACCCTTGACCAATTGTCATCGAGGTGAAATTCTTCTTAAGAGAATACCGGTGTTGCGAGTTCAACGGTGTCCTCGGATTTCAATTCTGAGAACCAGTTAAAATGATATAAAAACCCACTAATACTTTTACTTAACGTACCTGAAATAAAGTTCAGAAATTCATTTCGGGAACTCCAGGCCTCAAATTCTCGCACTGTCAAGTTTCATGGACTCGTAAAATTCCTATTTATTTAAAATAAATTATATGGAAATTCTGAGTCTTTACAAAAACCCCGAGTTATTCAAAACTATTCATTAAGGGGAATGGTTTAATTATCCAATACTAGTTTTTTTTTAAAATTTATAATTCAAATATTTCTTATATTCCCATTATCATTCATTTTCTTGATAAAGGAATAGTGAATACAATTATATTTTTCTACAGATCTCAAATATTCAACAATTTAAAGGTTCTTAAATTCTTTAAATATTTATAACACTTATACTATGATGCAATATTATAATCAAGACTAAGAGGATCCATGTCATTAATAAATTTATTTATTTATTTTATATAATATTTTTATTGGATAGTCCTTATTTCATCAATTTTGATGGTTCATATAAATTTAGTTGGTATAATGGGGACAAGATCTTCATTATTTATAAGAGTCTCTGACTATGTTTTTTGTAGGTTATGTCAAAGATTTATTATGAATTAAATTGTGTTTTATGTGTAAATGTGTTTTTGGTAGTTAGGAATTTAACACAAATGACATAAATAATTTTTTAGATTTTTTAGATATAAATAAAATTAAATATATGGTTTATCTTATCAATAATAGTAATTTTATATAGGACAACTTGAATTAAAAATATTTTAATCATCATGGTGCTCAATGATTCCATTGATTAAATTGATAAGTGTTATTTTATGAATTTTTTAATTAATATAAATGGTTATAGATGGTACTTGTGAAATAAATTTGGTGGGAATATACTTTTGTTGATTTTTTTTAAGGGTTTTGGCAGAATAAATTATTTACTATGATACATATTAACTATGACATAAGTTATTATTTGATTAAACACAATTCTTTCATTATTTTATTTCATAAACCATTTTATAATTTAATCTTATATGATATTAGGAAAGTGGAATCAATGTTTACTATGTAATTTCATTGTCATGTAGGGGATTTCCTTGAGCTATGTTACACAATGTTTTAGATAAAATGATCAATAAATTACGCCACAGATGAGGATTGATTACTTGAGTTATATTATGTTATGAAAAATAATATTTCCATTGTTTAGGTTATTTAATGGACATGAGTTTCTTATGTTATGGTCACTTTTTTCAATATATTTTTAGCAATGCTGATGTATGTGCCACCAATTACATGATTTCCTGGTAGGAACATGATAGCTCAATATAAATCCATTATTTTTGTTAATGAATTCATCTATTTTGTGCATTTAACTTATATGCCTGAATAAACATTATATTATTGGATATACTCTTTATCAAATAGTTTTTTTATACTATGTTATAGTCACCATATACACATAATTCACGTGAGTGTGAATACATCATGTTTCACGGTACATGTAAAGGAAAGGGAATAATATTCTATGGTCTAGTCATGGAAAGCTATTCTAGGAATTTGATTTCATGTTTGGGGGAATGTCTGATACTCATTTTCAGGAAGATAATTTATTATCCTATTTTATATATACTATATCAAAAATTAATTTTTTTAACACACGGATATACTTTGAATTTTATATATTATGGATGTGTTATTTCGCATATATACACAGTATTTGAGATATATTTTACTTCTTTTTATAATATATTATTAGGATATATATATATATATGATAATAACTAATCTATGTAAACTACTAGGCATACTTGATACCATGTGATATTTCACCTGAACAACATACCAATGAAATTATAGGATTCAAGCAAGCATTGTCCTAAAAAGATTTATCAAAAATGAAAAGTACAAGAGCATGAGATCAGTAAGTACAATGGATTTTTTACACCTGGGAGTGCACCACGACACACATTTCATCATTCACCAAAGTGGTACAATAGTCAGGGGCACTGAATGTCAACATTGTGATTTCTTAGAGAACCACCCTCTTTGAAAAAGCATCATCCACCTTATATGTTTATCTATATGAATGATATAAAAGTAGGACGAGCTGAGTAACTTGGTTCAAACCGTCAATCAACCAAGGTAGGATCTTTAGTGGTACACTCTTACTTATCTTCTCAACAATATAGTTTTGTTAGGTTGTGATGTTATATATGTCTCTTACTAATAATTTTTCTTAAAAAATTAATAGAAAAAAATTTATGAATTCATTTTAATGAACCCATATACTTGGATTTACATTAAAATACAATTATAATATTTTAAATATATTTTTATATCCGAAAAAATAATATTTCAATATCTCACACCTATGAAATGAATAATACAAATACATATAAATTTCCAATCAATTCATGGTAAATTAATTGAACTCATGACAGACATATTTTTGATTTTTTTATTTATCTTCTTGGATGTTATTAAGTATATTGTTTCCCTATTACATTATGAGACACTATCATCATATATATATATATATATATTAAAACCAAATATAAAATTAAAAAAACCCCTCCAAATATTGAAAAGTACATCAATCAATCTATATGTGTCAATATTTATGAATATCACTAAAAAGAGTTGGGGATTTCTATGCTGAATAAATTTTATAAATTAATTCACTAATGTGTAAATCTTACAAATTCCCTTACTAATTAACCCTAACAAAAATACTTAATATTAAAATAGTTCTACTTATTTAAAATCACCCGATTAGAATTATATTAATTTTAAACCTATGAAATATTATTCTATCATCAATAGTCCTTGAAAGAGGGACTGTTTATATCACCTACCTCTCCCTAATAATCCATTAAAAAGTCACTTTATTTAGGAGGCTCTCTTTATGAATATAAAAAACCCAAATCAAAAATCCCAATCACTAGAAAGATTTTAAAAAAAAGGAATGAATAAATAATTCATTAGATGTAACACCATGATATTTTATGTGGAACATCATTTTAGAAAGTATATAGGAAACAAAATGTCATTGTTGTAAAATATAATTTAGTAGATAGTGGCATTAAAATATTTTTATTAGATAACCAATTCAATATATTTTATATCTTGTGATTCATGAAATATAAGGTTTAAACGAAACGTGATATTCTACGAAAATATTATTATTTAAACATTACCATTATAACCTAGACATTAAATTGGTCGGTATGAATAAATATAACTGAATTATGAAAATTATATCCCATAAAAAATACTAAAATATTTTAAATGGTAATATATTTATTATAAATAAAATTATAATCAATTGAGTGGAAAAGAAATGGTTTATGAAAAACTATATTTTACTATTGGGATGTTTCTTCATGCCTAGCATAAAAATTTTAAATTTCATTTTTTCTAATTTTAAATAATGAATAATAAAACTTGAAATTAAATTTTTGATTTATAATATTAAAATTAGTTTAATGTTAGTTTTTTTTATTTTTATGAAAATTTTCATTTTTCGATGATTATTGAAAAATAAATATTTTTATTAAAAGTTGCCTTTTATTTACATAATTTACAATGTTAAATACTATTTTAAATTTTTTAGAGTAAAATTATTTCAATAATAATAATGTTTATCTAATTTAGATAATTTGAATCAATTTAATAGAGAATTATTATATAAATATGTATTATCCTTTTGAATGTTATTCTTTGAAAAAGCTGTTTGTTCGACACTCCTATAGATTTAATTATAAATTAATTTATTCAAAATCGATGAATTGAATTTAGAAAATTTTATTACATATTTGGAATCAGAGTAATTAATATTACATAATATGTGCAACTTAAATTTTTGTTAATATTATTTTTAAAAACAATAAGAAAATGATTATTATGGTTAAGGTTAATACGAGTATTTGTGCATTACATGCGCTTAGGATTAAATTAATTTTACACTAAAATAGAATTTTATTGTCTTAAATTTGATTTAATATTTTGAATATGTGGGTCCAAATTATCTAAAATGGGTCAATTTCTTTTATTCTAAATTGATATTTTACCTAGGTTGGAAATACTAATTATTATAGTGAAAACTAAAATGTTAATAATTATGTAAACCTAATGGCTAAAGAAAAACATTTTAAAACATTTTTATTTTTATCTTGTGTTGATGTGGATATAATATAAAATATATACACTCTTTATCTATCAATTTTTTAGGATCATGGGGTGAGAGTTACTTCCCATTATTGAATAGTTTTGGGTATTTACAAAAATGACACTACTCCTCAATTATAAAAGGGCACTCACACGTCTCAAATCATCAAAGCTCTTAAGAATTTTAGATCAACATAATACTACGAAAATCCGTATCGAACATTATTATCCACATTATAGATATTATTTTCTTCCCCTACAACAAATCCTATGGTCCTTAAAAAGATATCCAAATGTGGTTTCTCTAAAAGAACTTATTTATCCTTAGTAACCCAATTCTTTTAAAATCTTATTTTATAATAAGAAATTATGCATTATTACATAAAATATAATAATGTGATTTTCCACCATATAAGGAGATGTTAATATGTTGATTGAATAAGAGTTTTCCATATCCACTTCAATTAAATGGTAAATTAAATCATCAATCATGTTTATGGAGGATCACCGCCTCCCGAATTTATGTAACTCATTTTCCATCACCACGTATCATGATTGTATATAATGATTTCTTTAATATATTTATATATATATATATAATATTTATAATATAATTATTATAATTTAGTTATTATATCACATATAACTTATTAATTTCCTTTCCATTTGAAATATTATAGTATCTATAGCTACCTAGGCTTGACATACATGGATATTACATCATTTTAGATGAATATTAAGCATATTACATAAATACATGCCCAAGGATAGTAATATATTAGTGTATTTAGAAACATGGAACAAAATATTATAACAAGGAGAAATATATTCATTTTTTCCCACAAATATATTCCCTTTTTAAACATATACTTAAAAAATTTCTTCACAGCCTAGGTAAGGGAAACATTAGAAAGGGTCATCTCAAATGCTCAATAAGGGTGTGTAGAGGAGATACATAATCATACCATGAGCATATTGGTATGAGAACATGATAATAACATTTTATATTCATACCATGCATATAAAATATAATATAAAGGAGTAGTGGAATAACGATTGAAATTTCATACGACGTGAATCATAATGTAATGAGGAGAATTTTCTATAAGAGAAAAACATTGGAATATGACATAGAACTTGATCAAAACACATATGACATTACAAAAGATTTCCATAGTAGTCAAGGATTAATTACAAGGCCAATATATTGTAATGGTTCCACTCCCAAAACCATCTTGGGGGTCATGGTTCACTCTCATTTCCATCTTAGTAGTCCAGGTTCACTCCCCAAACCATCTTAGAATAAATATTACTTTATTAAACTAAGGTCACTTCCTTTTTCATCAATGTATATATCATGAGATATAAAACATTTCTGAATTCCATAGAGGTATATATATTTCACCATCATATTGTTATTAAATCTTAAATAATTGTGCCATAAGATCATAAAAAATCATTTCATAACCCCTGAAATGAAATTCATATTATAAACATTTCATCATATCATGACATGTGCAAAAGAGACAGATTTCATACTCATTTCATCAACACATAACCGATAAAAATAATCTGTTTTCATAAACATATAACCCACAAATGATAAATGGGTTTCATAAACATGTAACCCATTAAAGAGAAAATATTATCATAAAGAAATAACCCATTAAATATAAATGGGTTTCATAAACAACATGCCATCAAAACATGAAAAATTTAGAGAAATAATATTAATGGTACCCATTGATCATATCTCGACTAAGGCATGAGTTATACCAGTGGTTTTCATATTATATAGAACATAATTTTAGGTAAATAATTTAAAATAGTTTATAGGGGAAAATATAATTTCATTTTTGAAAAAAAAAATTCTTTTTAAAATATTTAACTTTTTGAAATCAATTTAATTGAAATTTCCTTGAAAACTTATAATGGAAGCTTAAAATAAATTGTTACAACTTTGGTAACATAGATTAATAATCTCTTTTAATAATAACATTACATGATGCTTAAAATATATTAAAAATAATGACATTCAAGATATAACATTTCAATGTTTGTTTTATGCATCTCATAGAATTAAATAGGTGCATAACATGGAATGTGTCTCAATGAATTTAAATTGAGACAAATTTACTTTATTGATTTGGTAACTTTTGGACCATAAACCCCATTAATGAGAGATAAAAAATGGATATATAAATAAATATAAATTTAAGCATAATATTAATATAATATATTCATGAAAATTATATGCACTATATAACATAAATGAGGGGTGAATAAGGCATAAATATTTTATCAATAAAATTGAGACTAAAAAATCCTAACCCTATGTCTTTAACTTCTTTGTACATGTCTGATCCTCGTGTATAATAAATATATATTTCTTACAAATATACCAATGAACCATATTATTATATATAATGACATATTATATTTTATTATTATTTTATATTACCCTTTTATTGAGAATTCCATGTTATTATTACATTTTGGGTAATATCCTCTTTGTCTTTAATAAATGAGTTGACATGATATTCTTGGTCCCCTTACATAGATCATGATTTAGTTATTTTACTAATGTAAACCATGGTATAAATATAATATATATATATATATAGTTTATATTTATTTATAATAATCAAAAAATTATATAAATAAGTGATGAAATACACCGTTTATTGAGACTGTAGGCAGTACGTATGCATGAATGTTGTTTATATTTTCATGTTTTATTTTTTTGAAATAAAATTAAAAGAAATATATATATATATATATATATAAATTTGTGTGTTTATAATCATTAAATTATCATTATTATTTCATATATATCATATATTCACACTAAACCCATCCTTAATAAATTACATGTAATGTGTGAATGAATCGCATTGCTTTGGGGAGGTGGTTTTCCACACATCCACAAATGAAGTTATCATATTTACTCAAACTGGAAATCATGAAGGTTTGTGTTATAAAATAATTCAACAAGAATAAATACCTAAAATATATCATATATATCATATTAAAACACAAATTAGATCATTTTTTCCATCCTCGAATGGTGGAAATGGAAGAACGAGTGACATCAGTTTATGAGGTAGTGATCCCCCGTACACATGAATGTTAATTATGTATCTCATTTGATTGAAGTGTGTATGAGTGTAGGTCAAGCACGTAGTATAAAAAAATTTCATTATATTAAATGAAATTATATAATTATATATACATTGTATAAAAATAATTGAGGGGTTATGATTGAATATAAAACAAAAGAGGTTGCGGAAGGATGTTACCTTTTCTTCAGGTAACTCATTTTGGTTTTCACCATAGGGCTTCCTTGGTCAGCTTTCCCCAAAATTATCGAATTATAAAACTAGGTTAGGGAATATGTGAGGATATATGTGTATCTTTTGGATGTGAAAATTGGATTTATATGTGTGAACAAGTGATGGGATGAGTTCCCTTTTATTGTGGATGAAGAGTGGCATTCTTGTAAATATAAAAAGGTGAAAACTATTGAGAGGTCTCCCTTACATCATGTGCCTCAAATAGTTTTCATGTTTCTCTAAAATTTAAAATATGGTATAAATATGTCCTTAAAAATATATTTTGGTGATGTGGATAGTCTATTTGTCCAATTATGATAATTATTAACAACTAAGTAAGCTCATTTTCCAATTAATCACTGTTATTAATTTTATTTACATTCAGTAATATTTTTGTTCAAAACATTAGTTGAAATTATTAGAAATTATAAGTAATTATTAGTCCAAATATTGAATCAATTTTTTAATATTTCAAACATGTATGTGTCAGAAATTCATTTTTAAATAATCCCACATGCGGGATGAAACAATGAGTTTTTAAAAACATGTATAAATGATTGAATTGTATTTATATCAAATTTCAAAGTGAAATTGGTCATAATGACCCAAGTTGGATTAAATGACGTAAAATTTATCTAATTATACTTTAAAAACAATATTAAAATATAATTTATCAATATAAATAAATATTACAAAAAACTATGTTTTGAATTAATATTCAATGTTTTTAACTATTCTTCAAAAAATTAAACTTCTTAGAAAAATACACAAAATTCACAAAAAGTAAATTATGATATTAAAATTTCAAAAATAATTTTCTTTTAAAACAATTATTTTTATATTATAAAAATGTGTATTTAAATTTTTTTCCCATTATAAGGGGTAAATTTACCTTTTAGAAAAAAAATACCACTTTTATTCATATAATTCAATTGTTTCATATCATATGCCTATGAAATCTATTAAGCTCATGTGAAAAATTTTGATTTAATTAATAATATATATATATATATTATTAAAAACATTCATCAAAACTATTTGTTTAATTAACTATCGTAAAATGTTGTTTTTACAAAGAGAAATATTTTACATATAGAATGAATTTCATTATTTTCAAATAGTATTTACATTCATTTATAACTAATTGATAACCAAATTAATCATTTTATATAAATGTGTAAATAATATTTTTAAATTTTATTTAATCTTATTCACATCTTCCATAATTATTTCTATGTTGTATCTATAATAATATTTTAATAAATATATTAATAGTATATCGTAGTTATGAAAAACTCAGCCTTCTGTTTAACACAAGTTGTTAATAGAACCTGTAATTGCACATAAAAAATCCAAACATAGTGTTTAGTGTACCCAAACATAATATAAGTATTTAATTTATTACAAGACTAACTTGTTTTTGTGTGATATGCAATCCAAATATACTGCTTTCATATAACAAAAATTATATTCATGGTTGTTCGAAATGATAAATGTCAAAAGGATTAAATTAATTTGAAAAAGAAAAATTCAAAAAATATCAATATGTTACATTCTATCACCCATAAAATAAATTTTTCCATGAAATTCATTTGTTTATCAAGGTTGTAATACTTGTAAGTTCATTTTATAGAAACCCACATTGAATAAAAGAATAAAAAAATATCCTTTTTAAAAGAATTGTTTAAAACATAAGGGTTTCTCATAGTAAAACATATCTATGTTTCCACATTGGAAAACTTAGCTTGGGAGTAAATATTATATATGGAGGAAAATAATAAGTAATTATAGAGAGTTATAAATATCATTCATCACAATCAAGTGAATGATCAATGAAAAGTTCAAGGCCACCAAACCATAAATCAATGATGATTTATAAGGTCAACAATTCAAAAAAATCAAACATATTAGGATAGAAAAATTCAATATAACTTTCATATATTTGAGGAATTATTTTACATTCAAATAATATAAGGAAATATTCATACATGATTTAATTCCATTTCATATTCAAAATATTATAATTTTTTTGTGTGTTAAAAAATTTCCACTTTATCTCTTACTCAAAAAATTGAGTGTGAAATTTATATCCCTGAAGCAAGTACATATAAAAAGATCCATATGTATAAAAATAAGTATTTCCGATTTTCTTTAGATATCATCATAATAAAAAATGTTTATCACTTCTTATCCAATATGAATAAATACTCATATGGAGAGATATTAAAGTAATACAAAAAACCTCATCTGAAGTTTAACCTAAACCATTCCACAAATGGTCAACCTTCTAACCCTTAAATAAGTTGAAAAACCCAAAAATTATAAATAAGTTCACTAAATTAGATTAACATTGATCCCCCATATATTATATAGTAGATTTAGGTTTGTTACATTCCAAATATGTGATTACCTTTATCATTTATTCTCTTAAAACATGGTAATAACCTAAATAACCATACATCCTTATTGAAAACAACCATTTTTACTTATTCCAATGTTAATGGGATATATTACTTAAATCCAATAACGTTTTAAACTTCATATATGCTAGAACCACCACTTGTCAAAAAATATATAATTAGATATAAGAAAATTAGTACCATCCAGTTTACTTATTCCAATCCAATATATCATTATCGAAACATTAGTTTCCTAACATAAGAAACATAGTAAGTTTTATTTAACCATATTCAAAATATCACCTTAAAATTAAATTACATTCCATTTTAATCAAAACTAACCAACATTTTCATGTAAATAATTATCAAAAAAATAGGAACCATACAAACCTTACATAATTAACCACATGTGATTTTCGAATCCAAATACATAAATTCATCAATTATTCCACTTCATCAATAAGCCATAACACGGCTTCCTCAACCTATAACTTAATACCAATTTCCATTCACATTTCATAGGTCGTGTCAATATCAACAACTATATATCCATTACTCGTACTACCTTGGTTATTATATTTCAGAGCCTTCTAATAAAGACTTTTATTTTCAAAATGACCATTCATTCATCACTTAATTAATTTAATAATAAATGATTTCTTAGAGAGGCTAATATTACAATCCATTACGTTAACTGAAGTATTTATTTTTTATTTATTGTTAATTTCCAGGTTTCTATCTTTTCCAAATTCAAAACATATTTTTGTTCCTATAAGCCATTCACTGGTGTGTTTCTTTTATCATTCTCAACCCAAATGAAACTATATAATCATTACTATGAGGGTATCCGTTATCCAACCTTCCAATAAACTCTTTACTTTTTTTATTTGATGATACCAAGAGTTGGTTAAGGAAAAATTGTTAATCATGTTCTGTGAAAAATTATTAGGCACGATAACAACTTAGTACACTCCTGTGATAATGAAATTTGATTTCCCATCAGAACTTTTTTTATCACTTTCATTGTTAACCAAGCTCCCTCAGGTTCCCTCCATTTTCTAAAACTAGATTTCAATGTGTAACCAACACTTATAAAATTTTAAAACCACAAAATCATGAAAAATAACTTCTGGGATTTGTAAATTATGAAACCTTATTTTCAATCTATGACACCATAGGATTATCCTTAGACACATCCGAATAAATGTCTTTAGAAATATACGTAGGGATCCCACTAATTTTTTCTCATCCATGTTTTCCATTGTTGAATAAACCTTTAATTTGATACCAACTATTTCAATATAGTATTGAAATACATATACATTACATAATTATATATGAATATTCAGTAGATAACAAATATATATGCCTGAGGGCCAAAATAGTAGAGTGATTTTTGAAACATGGAACAAAACCATCTAACTTGGGGAAAGAACTTAAATGTTTCACACAATGATCTTACCCTTTAGTACTTATACTTAAAACCATTACTCATAACCTGGGGAAAGGAAACATAATAATGAGTGATCTCAAATTCTCAGTAAGGGTAAATAATGGAAAGACATAAGAATAATATGAGTATATATTTATGAAAACATGATAATATCATTCTAATATCAGACCCTTAAAATCAATGATCATATATATTATTCATGGAATAATGTTTGGTCATTAATAATACATGAATAATATGAGAATCAATATAATAATCCAAAAGATAATAACATATTAATTTGATGTATAATTTGTGGTATACGCATAATCATATTAACATTATTGTCATATATGTCAAAGATTAATACCAATGATATATTAATTGAGTGTGTTCACTCCCCAAACCATCTTGGTAGTTGTAGTTAACTCCCATGACCATCTTAGTAGTCAAGGATCACATCCAATACCATATTAGCATACAAATTCCATTACTTAACCATGATCACTCCCCATTCCAGCCAAGTCCATGTCATGAGATATAAATCATTACCCGATGAATTGGATGGGTAAATAGGTCCCACCCAATTAAAATAAGTATATGTTCATTAAAAATCTACAATAGAAATATATTAGACATATATAATACCATATATTATTTTAATATGTCTTTATATCACCCGTTCAATAACAATTGTTGGTTATTGTTATGTTTCGGGAAATATCCTCTTTATCATTCATACGTAATCGGACTTGTTATTCTTGTTAATATTACATAGATCATGATTTAATTATTTACATAATGTAAACCATGGTTTGGATATCATATATATGAGGTATATTTTCATTATAAAAATATTTAAAATATAGAAATATGAAATGAAATACACGGTTCATGGAGATGGTAGGACATATGTACGCCAGAACGTTTTTTCCATTTTCTTGATGTATTCTTAAAGAAAGTAAATAAAATGATATATAAACATATATATATATATATATATTTGTTGGGGAGTGTGAATTATTTTTATATTATAATTATTATGTCATATATATCATATAATATCATAAAACCCATCCATGTTTCATGTAATGTGTGAACTAATTAGATAACTTAGAGGTGGTAGTTGTCCATATGTCCACAAATAAAGTTACCACAATTACAAAAAATGGTAAGAATGTAAGTATTATTTATACAATAATTAAAGAAAAATATATACATCCAAAATATCATATATATCTTATAAAAACCAAAGTTAAATCAAAGTATCCAACCATGAAAGGTGGGAATGGAATAACAAGTGTCATCTTTTCATGATGCGGTAGTCTGTCGTACAAATGAAAAATGATTATGTATCCCATTTGGTATAATTGGGTGTTGGTGTACGTATAACCCTAATTATAAAAACATATTAGTTTATTTATGATTCTAATATTATTATATATTCATGTAATATGAATAATTGAGTAGAGGAATAAATAAAATAATCTAAAATCTCTTGTGCAAGGATGTTACATCTTCATCGGGTAACTCATTTTGGTTTTCAGCAAGGTGATTCCTTGGTTGGATTTTTTTATAAATGGAGACTTATAAGATAAATTTAAGGATGTTGGGAGGATATTATGGTGGTTTTTGTCTGATACAATGATCATGAGAGGTGTGAATAAGTGTCATGGTGAGTTCCCTTTTATAAGGGAGGGGGAGTGACATTCTTGTAAATATAAAATGGTAATCACTATTATTATGTTACCCTTTCATCATGTTCGTACAATAATTTCAAATTTTAGAAACTAGGATACACTCTAAATATGGCCATGAAATTTAATTTGGATATATTTATATGGTATTTGGCAACTTAAGATAATGTTTAACCACTAAGTAAACTTGTTTTTACCATAATCACTGTATTTAATTTTAATTACCTTCACTAATATTTTTTCAAAAAAAGTATGATAATCTTATTATATATAATAAAATATTCTAATTCCATATATAAAATCCATATTTCAAAATTCCAAACATGAAATTTGATTAAATTTATTTATAAATATTCATGTATATGGGATGAAACATTGAGTTTTTGAAGTATAAATGCTAATATGTTTGATTTGTTTTTATATAAAATATAAATATAAAATTGATTCCAATTACCTAAATTAGATAAAGTGATGTAAATTTTAATAAAATAGACAATAAAAATAAATTAAATAGTAATTCATCTATATAAATAAATTAGATAAAAAAGTAGTTTTGAATTTACATTCTGTATTTTCCCTTATTCGTCCAAAAATAAAACATAAAAAAATACCATAAATTCTTATAATGTAAATATTGATATTATAATTTTAAAAAGATTTTTATTAATTCCAAAAAATATAAAAAATTATAAAAAAACTATATTTAAAATATGTTCCCCATTAAAAGGTGGTAAAATTGCATTTTAGAAAACAAAATTCTTTTATTTATTCATATAATTAGAATTATTCTTATTTAATGCCTATAAATTTTTTTGTATGAGTATCAAAAAAATATATTGAAATAAAAATATATTAATTTTATCAAAAAAATCATCAACAATGTTTTTAAATTTATTAATACATAATGGTGTTTTTACATATAGAAATAGTTTTCGTAAAAAATGATTTTTTTCTGAATAATTTCTACATTAATTTCTAAATAATTTATGACCAATGGAATCATTTCATGTACATCTATAAATAATATTTTCACAATTTTTTTTATATTATTCATAACGTCCATTCCAATGGCTAGGTGGTAACTATAATATTATTTTAATAACAATATTAATAGTATATTATAGTATGGTAAAACAAAGCCTTATATATAACATAATATATAAAATGAACATTGAATTGTGTGTAATAAAAGCCAATAATAGTATTGTGTATACCATAATATAATCTATGTGTGGTGTTTAGTGAGATATATAATTTTTTCATAAAATAGAAGACAATATTAGTGTAGAGAACTTATCTTTTCAAACATTAACATTACATAACTTTTGTGGAATACTAAAAACATTATACAGGAAAACACCCAATGATTGTGCTAGTCAAGTTCCTTTGGAATCATAGAAACATAAACACTAGTACATAAGTGAGATACATCATTTGCCACCAGGTTTTTAATAAATAGAACCCTTATTATAAAAATTAAACATAATGCATATGTTCATAACCTGGGGAAACGGGAAAACATAGGAAAGTGGAGATGCTCAATAAGGGGTAACAAGGGAGAAATTAAAGAAAAAACATGAGCATATGGGTTTGAAATCGGGAAAATAACATTTGATGAACATTCCTTGCACATAATAAGATCATAAACATGAATCATGGCATAAATCTTCAAAATTCGTAAGACATGAATCCTAAGGTAATAAATAACATAATCTATGAAATCATAACATAAGAATAAAATAAATATTTATAGAAGAAATAGAATCATATAAAATGATTTCTATAGTAATCAATTCATTTCTTCCAAATCCATATTAATTTTATTTTTGACTCCACATAGCATCTTAGTAGTCATGGTTAACTCATTGGTCTATCTTAGTAGTATGAGTTCGCTCTCCATACCATATTGGTAGTAATGGTTCACTCTTGTGTCCATCCTAGAAGTCAAGGGTCACTCCCAAGACCATATTAGTCTGTATAAGCTGATATAAATCCTTACCTAATGCATTTGAGGGTTATATAAGTCCCAGCTATCTCATAATGAAAACATACATATATGTTCTGAAACATCATAAACAATCATATCATAACCCATTAAATTAAATGGGTATCATATGTAATTATATCTTAACATGTGGGAAAAGACAGTATTCATAATCATTTCATCAATGAAAACCCAATGAAAGGAATTAAGGCTTATAAAAATATAACCCATGAAATAGAATATAATTTTTAAACTTCAATCCATAATTTATAAACCATTCAGAGAAAGGATATTAATGAAACATTTGGATAATTTCCCAAAAAGGCATTAGCAACATCAACACATGCCATCTTATATGGAAAGTAATTTTGAAAAATATTTTAAAACCTTTTTATATGGAAAATATCATTTATTCTTTGGAAAAAAAAATTAGAAATTTAAACATTTTTAAATCAATTTCTTATAAAATAAACTTGAAAACATGTAAAGGAATCATTAAAACATTTGAATACATTTTTACTCAAAATCATATAAAAGAATAATGAAAAAAAATTTGGAAATAGGTTTCATTATAAACACTTTGAAAACATATAGTCTAATATTGAATGATTTTAAAATACATGTTATATAATATGTATTTTAAAATGTATATGTAAATATTCAAACCATGTAAATCCTTTTATTTGAAAATAACCATTTGAAAACATTTAAGGGAATCTTTAAAAATCAATTAAAACACTTTTTTAACATAAAATATTTCTAAAACCATTTTTCATAGAAACCCACATTAAATTAAATTGATTTAAATAATCAAAGAAAAAAATCCATCAACAATAACCTTCTAAACTTATAATTTAATATATTTGTAAATTTTGGTCATACTTGAGGGTAAGTTCGTACATGCTGAACATTACTTTTGCACCATAAAATTTTAGAAAATTTCATTAATCAGAAAATTTCAAGAAGATACCTTTTAAAACAATTTTTTATATAGGAAATAAATGAAAATAAATTTCCATTTAATCTCATTGGATAATAATAAAAATATTTAAAACCATTTAGAAAAACGATTTTGAAAGAATGCATATTTCAACTGAAAGGAATGATATAGCCACAATTTCCTAAAAACATGTTCATAATTATAATAAGTACCAAAATATGAAAAATTTAACCATTAAATTTGTATAACATGAATATACATTGGTTAATAAATTTTATCAGATTTCGTGAGAGTTGTGTCATAATGTTTCATCAATGAAAGCATAATCATAAATAATCTCGATAAATTATTAGATTGTTTCTATAAACTCTTACCATGTGATAAAATTGAATCATACTCCCCATGTAAGAAAATGAAATTACATTGAGCCTAAGATATCATAAAAAATAAGGATATTCAGGATAAAAAATGTCAATTGCTATCATATACACCTCTTTAACGAATCTAATTTCATAACAGAACATATCTCTCATAGAAAAACAATTGAGACAATATTACATTAAGGATTTGGTATCTTTATAACCATAAACCCCATGAACTAAAGATCATAAAATCAATATATAAATACCCATAAAATTATGTATATACATAATTTTTTGTAATTATTTAAACCATAAAAAAATGAGCCGTGAATGTGGAATCAATTCCTTGGAAACAAAAACTTAGATGAAATTCCCTTACCATATGTCTTGACTCTTGTCATACTCATAAAACCCACAAGTATAAAAAATAATATTATTAGAAATATATTGATGAACCATATTAATATATGTAATAAAATATATTATTTTATTATTAGTTTATATAACTGTCTTATTAACTAATCTGTATTGAGGTTCCGCTTCGGTTAATATCTGCTTTATTCCTCGTACATGTTTGGTCTAATTATTATTGATTAAATTTTTTATATCTTTTTTTGATAGTTAAATAATATAAAATAATTATATATTTTATTACACTCATATGTATAATAAATAAATATGAAATGAAATACACCATTCATGGATATGGTAGGTCGTACATATACATGAACACAATTTATGTTTTGTTCTTTTACTGAAAGAAAGTAAGTAAATGACATATTTGTATATATGTATATAAAATCATTAATTTCGAATTATTATTTTATATATATGATATGTTTTCTCTAAAACTATCCTTTACACATTCCATGTATTGTGAAAATGAATCGCGTCACGTTGTGGAGGCATCAGTCCACACTTCCCCAGACAAAATTATCATATTTACACAAGATGGAATGTTTAAATTTATGTGTTATAAATCAAATAAATAATCATAAAAAATAAAAAATATAATATATATCTTATATAAATATTGTTTATATCATAATTTCTATCCATGAAATGTTGTAAATGAAAATTGAATAATCATAGTTTTTTGAGGCGGTAGTTCGATCTAAACATAAACATTATGTTTGCTACCCATTAGATGGAATTGTGTGTAATTATAGTTTGAATACTTAGGATAAAAAAATAATTATATTTAGTATAATTCTTTTTATTTATAATCCATGAAGAAGGATATTTTAAGGGGTGTAGAATGGACATAAAACTAAAGAGCTTGAGGAAAGATGTTGTCTCTTCTTTGGCTAACTCCTTTTGGTTAGCACCAAAGGGATTGCTTGGAAGGATTTCTTCCCATGGGGAGGATTCTAGTATTATGGAATATATTTTGAGGATCCTTTTTGGAAGATCATGTTTCAGAAAAAGTGGATTGAGATATGTGATAATGTGGGAGGATGGGAGAGCTTTTTACAGTGTAAAAGGAGTGACACTTTTGCTAATACCAATAGGCATACATTAATGGGAAGTAACTGTTGCATAATGTGCCTAGAAAATTATCAAATAATGGTTTTAATTTTAATAATGGTCGAAAAAACCTCCACCAAACAAAAAATTAGTTCATTTTGATAATTTGGTTCCTTATCTTCTATGTTTCCCTAATTTTATCATTTTGTTTTTTCGTAAAAAAAATAGTATTCTAACTTATGAAATTTAACAATTAATAAAAAATTAATGTAAAGTTTATTAGAAAAAAAAATATCCAATAAATTATTGTTATAATATCTAATTTTAAAAATAAAAATCCATTGTGTGATGCAAATTGATTTAAAAAAAACACATGTAATGCGTAAAACACTACATTAACTCATATCATGCAGAAAAATGTTTTTACAAAATATGGGTCCATATGATAATTATAAAAGAAACAAAATTCCATTTCTATAACATATTTTATATTTATTAACACTTAATAATTACTTGGTAGAATATAGGGTTTTGATTATGAAGTGCATTATGTTGCATTTGTTGTCAATGAGGCATGAAGTTGTCTTGGAATGAATGGAAGTCAGGGAATGTCAAGATGTGAATTACAAAGGTTGTGATGGTGTTGGTGAAGAAGGGAGAATGGCCATGGTACTAAGATGCATGTCACTTAGGAGATTCACTAAGTGGTATTGAAAATTGTGGTTGCAACATTCTCCATGTAGAATCTGACGATTGTTGAGCTGATCTTTAAGTTCATAGAACTTGTATCATGATGATACAATGTCACAACATTGTTTGAAGACCGTGCATTGTACTGAAAATGCATGAGGAGATGAAAGAAGATCCATCCACAACTTCTAAGTGGGTGAAGTGGTTTAATGCAGTCCATGCACTAACACTTAGTGCATATGAATCTGAAGAAGTCCCAATTTGATCTCTGATTAGATCAACGAAGACATTGAAGATTATATGTGATTAAGGAGCTCAGTTGAAGATGAAGACCCTTCGGGAATTCCCTCCTAAGTGAAGATTATTTGTTTAAGAAGAATGGAGGAATTCTAATGAAGAAGAAGAATAGAAATGTGGGAGAAGAGGAAAAATGTAGAAGAAGAATGGCTTAGAGGAAGATGGCTTGGGATTTAGAATTGGCATTTTTTTTATGGTGGACTTTGTTTTTAACAAAGTCTTATTCTGTCCACTTGCCAAAAAAAAAAAGTGGCCAACCCGTGAGCACCTTGTGGGTTCAACCCCAAGGCTCATGTGGGCCTAAGGCGCCACGCCCAAGGGGGAACCCATGGGGCGAGCTCAGGGCGGCAGGGGCGCACCCGCAGACACCACAGAGGCGTTGGGGCACGCCCGGAGGAGCGCAGGGGGCCGTGTATAAGCCCCCGAGGGCACGCGGTGGTGAAACCCGCGCGCCGGAGGAGCATAGTGGGCGCTAGGAGCGCGCCCGCAGGAGCAAAGAGTGGGCGCAGAGCGCGCCCGCAGGGAGAACACGGTGCGGGGCGGCACCGTGGAGGGAGAAGATTCAACTGGCGGGTTGAGGCAGCGCCAGGGTTATAAGCCGCGGCAAAATCCCGCGCCGTTTCGATGTGGGACGCGTATTTTTCACCGGGAGCAAATCTCCGCCGTCCGAGAAATTGCGCGCTCGATCTGGACCGCTCATCTAATCTGCCGCGCGCCGCGATCGATCCAGCCGTCCGATGTCTTTCGATCACCTGATCCGACGGCTGCCGCATCGTCTCCTCCCTCGAGCTCGACCGAAGCCTCCCGCGTACCTCCTTCGAACCAGAGGCTTCCCGAAGATGGATTTCGAGTTCCCGGCCACCTCTGAAGGAAGTAAAACGTCCATTGAGATCGTCTGGCCACACTGAATACATCCATGCCTTAAAATTGCCTTGCATGCAAGAAATGAGGAATTTCGGTCGAGGCCGAGGCAAGCAAAGCTGCCGAAGGCCGTGGGGTGTTTATGCGTGCATGTCATGGATCAGAAGAAGGCCGTGCATGCATTCTAAGTCGCATGCACGTAGAGGAAATTAAAGAAGAAGATTCCTCGTGAAACAGAGGAAAGAAAATAAAGATTTGGAAAGTTTTTAAAGATCCGAAGATCTCGGGATTTTGAGATTTATCATGCGGATTGAACCGCCTCTCCTCTGCCTATAAAAAGAGAACCCGAAGCACGGTAATGCTTGCTGAAGTTCTTGTTGAAGATTTGTGTCCCGCGAAGCCTCTGCCTCACGAAGTTGAAGCCCCGCGCAAGTAAACTTGCGTGGCTGAGTTCCTTGCGCGCAACATCTTTGCGCGACAAGAAGAAGGAGGAGGAGGAGTCCCCTGTGCACTATCCTTTGCGCGACAGGAAGGAGTTTGGGCAGCACAAAGTTGTGCGCCCCCTCTGTGCACCGTGCCCTCTGCGCGGTAGCACTTGCGCGCCCGCGGTGCATTGCACCCGAGGCTTGCGCGCCCTAGAGGCCTTGTGCACTTGCACGCTGCCTTGTGCACCAAGTGTGCCTTGTGCTTTGTTGAAGAAGAGGAGGCCGCGGCTCATCAAGCACTTGCGCGCCTACTTTGAAGGGGGAAGAACCCGAGGTCTTGTGTGTGCATTTGAAGAAGAGGCCGTAGCCTTTGGGGTGTGCAAAAGGAGAAGGAGGCCCTAAACATTAGTGTGTGCCCATATTGAATAACACATAGTGTGTGTGCAAATAGTGGAGGAAGGCCGAGCCCTTGCACCCTTTGAGTGCCAAATGGAGAAGAAAAACCCGAGGCCAAGGCTTTGAGCCTTGTGTGCAAAAAGAATAAGAAGAGGTCGTAGCCCTTGTTGGGTATGCACACTTGAAGATTAAAAGAGAAAGAACAAATTGTGTGTGCAAAGGAAGTGAAAGGCCGTAGCCGTGTGTGGGTGAAGTGAAGACCACACATTTGTGTGTGTGTGCAAACTTGAAGAACCACCTACGGCCCAAGTGTGTGCAAGAATAAAGGAGTAGGCCAAGATCAAGTGTGTGCTAAAAGAATATTATTTGTGTGTGCTAAGTGAGGAGGAAGAGCACACTTGACCGTGTGTGCATTTGAAGAGGCCGAGGGTTGTGACCTTGTGTGTGCACCAAGTGAAGACACATTTTGTGTATGCAAAATTGAAGAACAACCTACGGGTTAAGGGTGTGCAACAAGAAGAGGGAAGAGGCCAAAGTCAAGTGTGTGCAAAACAAAGAACAATTTATGTGTACATAAACAAGTGACAAAGAAGGCCGAACCTATGTGTGTGCAAAAGAAGTGTGTGCTCACTTAGAAGAAGAGGAGAAGACCCACACAAAGTACAACACACTTTTAAGTGTGTAAACAAATAGAATTAAGTGTGTGAAGATTGTGAAGAAGGTGTGTGCTTAAAGTGACTACACCCTTTGTGGGTCTACTGCACCAAGAGGAAGAAAAGGAGAGTGCATGCATGCATGCATGCACGTGCACACGTGA
The DNA here is from genome assembly GCA_963277665.1 of Viscum album. Lineage (NCBI taxonomy): Eukaryota > Viridiplantae > Streptophyta > Magnoliopsida > Santalales > Viscaceae > Viscum > Viscum album. Next base: position 1,035,744,983 of record OY728123.1, on the reverse strand, counting down.
ACAGTGCTAAATCAGTGGTGTGCAACTGAGACTGGACCAGACCAAAGATAAAGATATTATTTGTCTGAGCATTCAGTAATTGGAGAGAAGTCGGGGCATCCTTAGAAGAAGGTGATAAAGCCCGAGCAAGATGAGAGGACCTGCTCACCACAAGTGATCAGAAGAAGAGCAAGGCCAGCAGCCTTTATCCCAGGCTGCTGAGGATACATGAAGAACTTAAAGTGAAGAAGAGCTACTCGTGTGACTCGAGGAGCCAGGAGAAGACCCTGTGGGACTCAGGGAGAAGAAGTCTTCAGTGGGATTCTGGAGCAGGCCAGTGGGACTCTGGTAACACTGTGGGACGCAGTATAAATACCCTCCTGTGGGACTCAGGAGAGATACGGTGGGAAGCTGTATCGACCATTGTAATACTAACATATTATAATGGGAGAATCCAGGCTTGGAGAGCATGGCAAGGATGTAGGCCTTTGGTGCCGAACCTTGTAAATCCTTGTGTCCTGTGCCTTTTCATTACTGCATTATCCGGGAAAGGTTGAGAGATACAAGAAGAGTGGATCGAGGCTTTAACCAGCCATAGAGGTTTAACTGATAAGGAATCAATTAGTAAAAACTTTTAAAGGATCACTGATTCACCCCCTCCCCCTCTCAGTGATTCACACTGATCTGGGCACTTCAATTGGTATCATAGGGAGGTTACCTCTAAAAGATCCAAGAGAGTCTATATGGAGTGCAGATTTGAGGAAATGAAAGAACAGCCTCAAATGGAGATATCTGCCAAGACTCAGAAAAATAGAAAGAAGAAACATGCCAAGAAGATGAAGAAAGCCTGTCCTAGCTGTGATGAAGTTGAAACAATGAATGATCTTCAGAGTGCACTCAAATATCTTCAGAAGACAGTTCCCATGGAAGTGGCAAAGTGTATAGCTACAGGCATCCATGATCTTCATGAAGAAAAATCACAGTTAGAAGAAGAAGCCAATGCAATGGAAGATCAATTGGAAAAAATGGTTTGCATAACCAACACTCTCAGAAAGCTGGTAAATGCCAAAGATGAAACAGTATCTCTTTGCAATGAAAGATATGAAGACACTGCTGAAGAATTGTAGAGAAGCCTTTCTGAGAAAGAATTCTTTAAAGTATTGGTCAAAGAAGTTTTCCATGCACTGGAAAAGAGGCAGAAAGTGTCAATGGTTGTCAGAGATGCTCAACTTGAAGAAAAAGTCAAATTGGTGAAGGAGCTGGACAATTCATTGCAAGAATTAAAGAAGGTGTATGAAGACCAGATGAATCAGCTGAAAGAAAGTTGGGAAGGAAAGCTAAGAACTATTGAGGATGAGAAGAACTCCCTCAATATGAAATGCTTAGAACTGGAGGTGATATTGAAAAATCAGCAATCACCCAAAGCTAAAGCCTCCCAGTCAGCTGAAAAAAGAAATGTTGCTACTCAAGTGAGCTTTGAGAAGGATGATTCTAAAAGCAAGACATCCTCTAGTGAAAGTGCAAAAACTTCTAGAAAGAAGGTACCATCCATATCATCTTGTACTGATACTTCTAATTGTGTTTCCACAAAAAGTGCAGGATGGAAAAATAATTCCAAACAAGTATGGATGAAGAAAATGAAGAAGCAGAGCTCTCCTGAAACAGCACAACAGGTCAAGAAAAGTACCCTACAATCAGAAGGACTGAATAGGTCAAGATTCGTGGGAAAATGATGGTGTTGTAACAGGTATGGGCACTGTGCAAAGGATTGTTGGTACAATCCACTAAATGTCAAAGCACAAAGGAAGCTCATGCCAAGGGGGAGCAAGCCAGAAGAAAAGAAGCAGCATCCACAGGTCCAGAGACATCTGTTTACTGCAAATAGATTTGGAATACTTGATAACATCTGGGATGTGTGCAAAAGTGGTCAAAAAGATACATGTCAGTCTCCAACTGTATCCAGAGCTCAAAGGAAGAAAAGATCACATGAACCTGGCTCAGAAAGATTCCTTGGGAAGCAAGCAGAAGAAAGTGGAAGATGCTCCCAAGAAGATTTTGAGAAATGAAGAGAAGTCCTTGGAGTCTGAATCCAAGAAGGGTGATGCATCAAGAAGAGCCACCAAGAAGACATGCTTCTACTGTGGAAAGAAAGGACACATCATGGATCTTTGTAAAGAAGCCATGAAATTAAATAGAAGTATACTGGACTCAAAAAGACAATCAATCCAGAAGAAGCAGAAGGGATTGATTGAAAACAAGTTGCCTAAGAGAGGTAGCCTGACAGAATCAAAGGAACCATGTGGAATATCCAGAACTGAGGCCACACTTCCAAGTGACTTACTAGTCATATGGCCAAATCAGTTGCAACTTGCCAAAGATCTGCAAAGAGCTGAAGATGAAGTTCTGGCAATTGCTAAAGCAAGAGGGAAGAAGAATATTTCACATGAAGATGTTTTGAGAACCACACCAGCACAATCATCAATGAATATCAAATGTGAAAGTGTGAAGACTGGTGAAAATGGGACATCTCGGTTGAGAGAATCTTCTCAACCTTGTTGTTCACATTGATGAACCAAGGAGGTTCCATCTTATTCCCTTATACTATTGGTATTTACATGTGCTGACATTGCAGGGAATTGAAGATGATGATCATTCTCAGCTGGAGGATGGTTTGGAAAGAATGGAGTGCACCCCTTGAGGGGGAGCCAATCTGGAGAAGATGGTATTCTAAGATTTAATACTATCCTGAGAAAAGCTGAAGGTATTCCAATCATACTTTCATCCCTTGTTTCTTAATTGAGTTTATCTTGTCAATTAAGGGGGAGTATGGATTGAAGACAAATGGATGAAGGGGGGAGCTTTATCATTGCACTGAACTTTCTAATGAGTTTTGTGAAGTATGTGCAGGATTCAGCAATTCATTGAATATCTGAAAAACAATTCAACCCCTAAGCATGATCACACATGTGTAGAGAGTTATGGACAGCATTGAGTACCTTGGTTACATCACTCTTGTTTTCTACACCGGGTTAGCCCAAGTAGACTTAGAGTTGATTTACTAAAGGTTCTTTGCTAAAGAAGAACATGTGGCATCATCCCTCTCTTAGTGATTTTCAAGAAGATGCTATTCAAAGGGAGGAAGATATTTTTGAAAGAGAACCACACCACACCTTTGCATTTGATTGCCAATAAGGGGGAGAAAATATTGGCACACATATTGACCCATTCATATGTGCTGAAGGAGTGTATTGACAACAAATACAAAGGGGGAGATTGAAGTGCATTGTGTTGCATTTGTTGTCAATGAGGCATGAAGTTGTCTTGGAATGAATGGAAGTCAGGGAATGTCAAGATGTGAATGACAAAGGTTGTGATGGTGTTGGTGAAGAAGGGAGAATGGCCATGGTACTAAGATGCATGTCACTTAGGATATTCACTAAGTGGTATTGAAAATTGTGGTTGCAACATTCTCCATGTAGAATCTGACGATTGTTGAGCTGATCTTTAAGTTCATAGAACTTGTATCATGATGATACAATGTCACAACATTGTTTGAAGACCATGCATTGTACTGAAAATGCATGAGGAGATGAAAGAAGATCTATCCACAACTTCTAAGTGGGTGAAGTGGTTTAATGCAGTCCATGCACTAACACTTAGTGCATATGAATCTGAAGAAGTCCCAATTTGATCTCTGATTAGATCAATGAAGACATTGAAGATTATATGTGATTAAGGAGCTCAGTTGAAGATGAAGACCCTTCGGGAATTCCCTCCTAAGTGAAGATTATTTGTTTAAGAAGAATGGAGGAATTCTAATGAAGAAGAAGAATAGAAATGTGGGAGAAGAGGAAAAATGTAGAAGAAGAATGGCTTAGAGGAAGATGGCTTGGGATTTAGAATTGGCATTTTTTTATGGAGGACTTTGTTTTTAACAAAGTCTTATTCTGTCCACTTGCCAAAAAAAAAAGTGGCCAACCCGTGAGCACCTTGTGGGTTCAACCCCAAGGCTCATGTGGGCCTAAGGCGCCACGCCCAAGGGGGAACCCATGGGGCGAGCTCAGGGCGGCAGGGGCGCACCCGCAGACACCACAGAGGCGCTGGAGCACGCCCGGAGGAGCGCAGGGGGCCGTGTATAAGCCCCCGAGGGCACGCGGTGGTGAAACCCGCGCGCTGGAGGAGCATAGTGGGCGCTAGGAGCGCGCCTACAAGAGCAAAGAGTGGGCGCAGAGCGCGCCCGCAGGGAGAACACGGTGCGGGGCGGCACTGTGGAGGGAGAAGATTCAACTGGCGGGTTGAGGCAGCGCCAGGGTTATAAGCTGCGGAAAAATCCCGCGTCGTTTCGATGTGGGACGCGTATTTTTCACCGGGAGTAAATCTCTGCCGTCCGAGCAATCGCGCGCTTGATCTGGACCGCTCATCTAATCTGCCGCGCGCCGCGATCGATCCAGCCGTCCGATGTCTTTCGATCACCTGATCCGACGGCTGCCGCATCGTCTCCTCCCTCGAGCTCGACCGAAGCCTCCCGCGTACCTCCTTCGAACCAGAGGCTTCCCGAAGATGGATTTCGAGTTCCCGGCCACCTCTGAAGGAAGTAAAACGTCCATTGAGATCGTCTGGCCACACTGAATACATCCATGCCTTAAAATTGCCTTGCATGCAAGAAATGAGGAATTTCGGTCGAGGCCGAGGCAAGCAAAGCTGCCGAAGGCCGTGGGGTGTTTATGCGTGCATTTCATGGATCAGAAGAAGGCCGTGCATGCATTCTAAGTCGCATGCACGTAGAGGAAATTAAAGAAGAAGATTCCTCGTGAAACAGAGGAAAGAAAATAATGATTTGGAATGTTTTTAAAGATCCGAAGATCTCGGGATTTTGAGATTTATCATGCGGATTGAACCGCCTCTCCTCTGCCTATAAAAAGAGAACCCGAAGCACGGTAATGCTTGCTGAAGTTCTTGTTGAAGATTTGTGTCCCGCGAATCCTCTGCCTCGCAAAGTTGAAGCCCCGCGCAAGTAAACTTGCGTGGCTGAGTTCCTTGCGCGCAACATCTTTGCGCGACAAGAAGAAGGAGGAGGAGGAGTCCCCTGTGCGCTATCCTTTGCGCGACAGGAAGGAGTTTGGGCAGCACAAAGTTGTGCGCCCCCTCTGTGCACCGTGCCCTCTGCGCGGTAGCACTTGCGCGCCCGCGGTGCCCTGCACCCGAGGCTTGCGCGCCCTAGAGGCCTTGTGCACTTGCACGCTGCCTTGTGCACCAAGTGTGCCTTGTTCTTTGTTGAAGAAGAGGAGGCCGCGGCTCATCAAGCACTTGCGCGCCTACTTTGAAGGGGGAAGAACCCGAGGTCTTGTGTGTGCATTTGAAGAAGAGGCCGTAGCCTTTGGGGTGTGCAAAAGGAGAAGGAGGCCCTAAACATTTGTGTGTGCCCATATTGAAGAACACATAGTGTGTGTGCAAATAGTGGAGGAAGGCCGAGCCCTTGCACCCTTTGAGTGCCAAATGGAGAAGAAAAACCCGAGGCCAAGGCTTTGAGCCTTGTGTGCAAAAAGAATAAGAAGAGGCCGTAGCCCTTGTTTGGTATGCACACTTGAAGATTAAAAGAGAAAGAACAAATTGTGTGTGCAAAGGAAGTGAAAGGCCGTAGCCTTGTGTGGGTGAAGTGAAGACCACACATTTGTGTGTGTGTGCAAACTTGAAGAACCACCTACGGCCCAAGTGTGTGCAAGAATAAAGGAGTAGGCCAAGATCAAGTGTGTGCTAAAAGAATATTATTTGTGTGTGCTAAGTGAGGAGGAAGAGCACACTTGACCGTGTGTGCATTTGAAGAGGCCGAGGGTTGTGACCTTGTGTGTGCACCAAGTGAAGACACATTTTGTGTATGCAAAATTGAAGAACAACCTATGGGTTAAGGGTGTGCAACAAGAAGAGGGAAGAGGCCAAAGTCAAGTGTGTGCAAAACAAAGAACAATTTATGTGTACATAAACAAGTGACAAAGAAGGCCGAACCTATGTGTGTGCACAAGAAGTGTGTGCTCACTTAGAAGAAGAGGAGAAGACCCACACAAAGTACAACACACTTTTAAGTGTGTAAACAAATAGAATTAAGTGTGTGAAGATTGTGAAGAAGGTGTGTGCTTAAAGTGACTACACCCTTTGTGGGTCTACTGCACCAAGAGGAAGAAAAGGAGAGTGCATGCATGCATGCATGCACGTGCACACGTGAACAGTGCTAAATCAGTGGTGTGCAACTGAGACTGGACCAGACCAAAGATAAAGATATTATTTGTCTGAGCATTCAGTAATTGGAGAGAAGCCGGGGCATCCTTAGAAGAAGGTGATAAAGCCCGAGCAAGATGAGAGGACCTGCACACCACAAGTGATCAGAAGAAGAGCAAGGCCAGCAGCCTTTATCCCAGGCTGCTGAGGATACTTGAAGAACTTAAAGTGAAGAAGAGCTACTCGTGTGACTCGAGGAGCCAGGAGAAGACCCTGTGGGACTCAGGGAGAAGAAGTCTTCAGTGGGATTCTGGAGCAGGCCAGTGGGACTCTGGTAACACTGTGGGACGCAGTATAAAGACCCTCCTGTGGGACTCAGGAGAGATACAGTGGGAAGCTGTATCGACCATTGTAATACTAACAGATTATAATGGGAGAATCCATGCTTGGAGAGCATGGCAAGGATGTAGGCCTTTGGTGCCGAACCTTGTAAATCCTTGTGTCCTGTGCCTTTTCATTACTGCATTATCCGGGAAAGGTTGAGAGATACAAGAAGAGTGGATCGAGGCTTTAACCAGCCATAGAGGTTTAATTGATAAGGAATCAATTAGTAAAAAGTTTTAAAGGATCACTGATTCACCCCCTCCCCCTCTCAGTGATTCACACTGATCTGGGCACTTCAGATTAATTTTTAATCATTTAATAAAATATAAATTATTAAAAAGTAACATTAATGTTAATTTTGACAGTATTAATTTAATTTAAATTTAAGAAAAATAAAAAATGGAATTTGAATATATTTTGATTTCAGTAGTGTAAAATTATATATTCATCTAAAAATTTAAATAAAAACAAAAATTAAATGAATTTTCTAAAATTATAAAAATTATAATATCATTTATTTTAGTTGATTATTAACGAAATAATCATTGAATTAGAATTTCATAAGAATTTTAAGTAACACATTCATCAATAAAAAATAATGATAAATTCCCAAGATAAAAATTACCCATTTATCTTTCAAAGTGATATGTATATTAAAAAATGATGTTTTTTTATCTCAATGTTTTACAAATGATAAAGGTAAGGAAAGTTCCATTTTTATATTTTTAATTATTCAACATATCATATAAATAATTTTTATGAAATATTATCCCAATAAACCATAAAATTATAAATAATAGAGGATATGGTATAAATGTTGGCACCCATTGGATTTTGGACAAGCGTCTAGGTTATTTTTCTCTTAATATTATTGTTTAGTCATTTGTAAATCATAGTTTTACCTTAATCACCGAAATTAATTTTACTCACCTTCAAAAATATTTTTGGTAGAAAATTAATTTTATTTTATTATAACAGTAATATTATACTTTTTAGAACCTATTATTTTCTTTTTTAAAAATTGAAATCACAGATGTGGAAAAATTATGTTTAATGCTAATCTGGCTGACATGGAAATAAATCAGGTTTGAATGTAAAAATGTTCTAATGTTCAATAATTTTTTATATCCAATTTCAATATAAAATTGATTCCAATTACATAAATTGGATTAATATATGTATAATTGATATATTTTGACACAAAACCTAATATAAAATATAATTTTACTATGTAAATAAATTTTATGAAAAATGTAGTTTTGAATTAAAATTTAGTATCTTTTATAGTTCATCTATAAATATTGTTTCTAAAACATTTCTAAAAAATTCATCCTAAGGTAATTTTGAGATTATGAATTAATAAATGATGATTATTTTTACAGATAAAATTTATAAATGATTCAATTAATGATTTAAAATAGGTTCTCTATTAAAAGATAATAAAAATCAATCTTGCATGTAAGGCAATACAAGTTGATGTTTCTTGTAGTGAAACATAAAAATTATGTTGCATGTATCATATGATTAACTTGGTGTTTCATATAATGATAAAAAACATTGTTCTTTTATATTTAAAAACTATATTAAATATTTTTTGAAATTAATATATCAATAATATTAAATTAATTTTGAAAAAATTAATTCAGAAAATCACATTGTGTTACATTATACCCCCTTCAAATTAATTTATCCCATGAAATATGTTTTTAACATTAATGGTTTAATACTTGAATGCTCAATTATTAGAAACCGACTTCGTAAATATTAATACAAACACTTCATTTAAAAAGAGAACATTTGAAACCTAAGAGTTACCCTAAGTAACTCATAACTCAGTATCCACATGGAAGATCATTGGTGGAAAGTGAAAATATGGAAATAGAAGGGAAGTATTTCTAATATTTTCTATTGGATATTGATAGACTATGTTGATTAGATCTTGTGGTTGATCACGAAATCATAAATCAGTGATGATTTAAGGGACAATCTAATTAATTATAAATAAATGTTTTAGGATAAGTCCTTTTCAATATCCATTTCTTAGATTTGAGGAATTTATTTACATTCTATGAACATAATGAAATATACATAATTGATTTCATTCCTCTTCTTATATAAAATATCATCCTCTAGATTTACATAGATCAATTCCCACTTCAAATATTACTCCAAGGAAAGATGGTGAATTCTTTATTCTTGAAACACTAGCATATCATGATATCTATAAATAGAATGATAAGTAATTTCATATTCCCTGAATAAACAACACATTCAAATGGGTAACATAAGTTATCCAACATACATAAATCCTCATATGTAATAAAAGTTCATTAATATCACCAACTTCTCCTGAATATTATCTTTATCACTTCTATAAACATTTAACCATGTATATCTTCCAGATGATGAAAATCCAAATCATTCAAAATAAGGTCATGAAATCATCTTATAATTGATCCCCATATATCATAAAGTATCTTTTTGTTATCAAATTTCAATCATGTGAATACCCTAATCGTATATTTTCATGAAACATTGTAATGACATGACTTACCATAAATTGTTTTTTGAAAACATGAATAATTAATTATTAAAAGGATTATTGAATATATTTATTGAATCCAAGATGTTTTAAACATCATCCATGATGGCATATACTAATTTTGGAACAAATCATTAATTGGTTCAATGGTCTTCGGTAGTATCCAACTTATTTTACCAAAATCAATCATCTCTTTATCCAAGATAAATGTAATCTTCTCAACATCTTGATCACACTAAGGGAAACCATACTTTAATCTAAATAGAACTTTTTTATTTCTTCATAACCATTCAACATATCATATTCAACCATTGATGAAAAATGTATTCTGAAAATACTTAAATATTTCATGATTTGTATAACATAATGATTGAATTCAAAAAATATATACACCTCAATAGACTAAATTTATTCTTTAACTATTACATAGGATTGAATATATTATTCATTAATAACACTTTCCCAGAAAATGGAATAAAAATCACGTCATACCTATAATCAAACTCATCTAACCATTCTTCTTACATTTTACATAAACAATACCATACGAACATCCTATACCTTTCACATGTCATTTTTGGTCCCTTTATCTTCATCATTATAACCAATACCCATTACACCTTCTTAATTATATTTAAGAAATTTCCGATAAGGAAATATATCTTTATAATTCACATACATTCCCAAACTAAATCATTCAATGCTAACCATTTTCCATCTAGTTCGCTCCAATGACTAAATCCCGAAATAGTAGGGTGAGAAACATTTATTTATGTGATGTCTAAATCATGAAACATACTTTTTAATAAATGACACCTTAGGTTCATCCTATGATATTAATATTCTTATTCTATTTAAATCCTACATGATGGTTCATATGGAATTTTTTAATTCCCAATGAATAACCTTTGGGAGTGTCAAACCAAGTGTGTGGTAAGAACCATTGTAGTATACCAGGTTACAGCGAGTCTATCCCAAAAGACCTTTCCTGAGTTGTTACACCTACTTAAATCTATTCCAAACCTAAATTCATTTATAGTATCCAGATAAGGATTTATTACTAGGATACCACTTACTCTATCCTTTACCAAGATTCGAGGACATTTTCCTAAATGTTAACTCATCACATTACTTATCCTTAGGAAAATCCCTCATAATATCCTTAAAAATATACCCAGGGATCTCACTACAATTTCCTCATCCCAATTTCCAAAGGATGATTAATATTTTCCTCTAATTCCAGTTATAGAGACCCTTGATTTTCAAATATTAACATTATGTATGTTTTTAATAATACTTAAACATTATACCAATAGATTCTCAAAGACCATACTAGTCGAGTGCCTTCGGAAACATGGAAACATAAACATTAGTATATAAGTACACTACATTATCTCCCACTAGGTTCTTCTTTACTATCACCCTTCTTGGGCGCATCAAACATAATACATATATTCATAACCTAGGGGAATGGAATCATAAAAATATATGAGCTGAGATGCATAGTAAGGGTAAATAAGAGAGACTTGTAAGCATAAACATAAACATATTGGTCTGAGATCATGATCATTACATTGTATGTTTATATCTTGTATATCATTAGATAAAAACATTAATTGTGGAATAAATATTGGATGCTCGTAAGACATAAATCATAATAATAAAATAACATAAACTATGAATGAATAACATAGGGATAATACATTGAATTGTGGTAGACACATAAGCATATAAAATTATTTGAAGAGTATTCAAGGCATTGCATCCATAGACATATTAGTAGAATGAGTTCTGTCCCTATACCATCTTGGTAGTCATGGTTCACACCCATTTCCATATTAGTAGTATAATTTCACACCCCATATCATATTTGTTTTTATAGTTCACTCAAACGGACATCTTATTTGTCAATGTTCACTCTGAATACCATATTAGTCTATCTCGTGAGATATAAATCTTTACCCAATGCATTGGATTTCGATATACGTCCCACCCATCTCATAATGAAAACATATATATATGTTCAACAACATAATAAAAATCTATTCAATTACCCATTCAACTAAATGGGTGTCATAAACATGTACTCATATCTTATCTTGTGGGAGAAGAAAAGTTTCATAACCATATCTTTAATGCATAAAACAAGAAAAGTAACATTTTTCATAAAAATATAACCCTTGAAAGAGAGTTCATTTAGGAAACATCATAACATAATTCATAAACTATTAATGGAAATAATATCAATGGAACCGTTGGATCAGTTCCCAAAAAGGCATTATTAATATCAACTGATGGAATATTAGATGAAAAATAATTTTCAAAGATCCTTTAAAACCATATCTTGAGGAAAATAACCTCTTTTTTTAAAAAAAATAAATATTTTTTAAACAAAAAACATTTTGAATAAATTTTTTTAAATAAACATTAAGAACTGTAATCGAGTTTAGAAAACATTTTTCCTTGTATTATTACAAAAGAAGTTTGAAAACATTTTGGGAAAAATTTTCAATGAAAAAATTTGAGAAATTATAAGGGAATCATAAAAAAATTTAGGCACTATTTTATATAAAATGAATTTTAAAACTAATAAAAATTTATTGAAATAATTGAAATCCTTTTTTGAAAATAACCTTTTGAAAACATATAAATAAAGATATAAAAATATTTTAAAAACCTTTTGAATATAAATTTATTGGGAACATTTTAAATTTAAAATAAACATAAAATTAAAAATAATAATAATATTTGGAAGAAAAATTCTAAAATAATATCCTTGTAGACATATAAAGGAATATTCATGGAAATGACAATTACGACAACAGGTTAGTGCATACAGGTCAAACATTCTTGTTGAAACTTAAATGTTACTAAAATTATCTTCACAATAAAACTAAAAGAAGATTACATTTTTTAAAAAAAATCTAAGAAATATTTAAATATTTCTGTTAAATATCAAAGGATAATAGGTATAAATTTTTTAAAACCATTTAGAGATATTGTTTTGAAAAAACATAGATTTCAACTGAAAAGAAAGCTATAACAACATTTTATTAATTGTATTAAGGACCAAAGAGTGGAAAAATGGTACCATTGCATCGATATAACATTAATATCTAGAGGTTAATAAATATAATGACATTGATTGAGATATTTGACATAAAATTTAATCAATGAATGGATAATTATAAACATTCTCAAAAAATGATGAGATTGTTTTAATAATCTCTTACCACTTGTTAACTTTTTATCACACACCCCATATAAGAAAATAAAATTACATGTATCAGAAGATATCATGGAAAAAAAGGATATTAATTATATAAAATTTCCATTTGAAGCATATACCCCTCATTAAAGAACATAATTTCATAACAAAACATATGTCTCAAAGAAAGAAAATTGACAGAAAACTACATTACTGATTTGGTAAAATTTGAACCCTAAAAACATGGAAGAATGATCATAAAATGGACATGTAAATACCAATTAATTTAATTATAATAATCACAGAATACATTCATGGGTATTATATACAGTACTCAAAAGAAATTTGAGGTAAATACTGCATCTATCTCACTGAAATAAAATGTGAGATGAGATTCCCATACCTTATGTGTTGACTCTCTTCATTTGAGAAAAAAACATTCTATAAAATAAATAAGATTATTATAAATCTTTTACATAACCATATTATTATATATAATACAATATATTATTTAATTAAGAATTTATATTAACTGCTTATTAACAATTCTATGTTATGGTTTTACATCAGGTAATATCCACTTTGTTCGTCATACATGTTTTGACTTATTATTCTTGATCATCTTACATTTATCATGATTTACACACTTCAAAAATGAAAAACATTATATTAATATCATAGATATTGATTATATAGTTATTTACACTAATCTATATAATATATATATATATTAAATGGAACACACTGTTCATTGAGATGGTAGGTTGTACATATGCCTAAACATAGTTTATATTTTGTTGTCATATTGAAAGAATGTAAGTAAATAAAATATATTTATATATGTATATAATATCATTATAGAAACATTATTTTGTTATATATTTCGAATATTTTCCCTAAAAAACCCTTAACACATTCCATGTAAAGTGCGAACGAATCACGTAGCTTTAAGACTACGGTATTCCCCACTTATCCAAACGAAACTATCATATTTTCACAAGATGGAATGTATAAATCTATGTTATATAAAATAATCACAGAATCATAAATACATAATAACTATAAAATATATCATATATAAATAGTGTGTCCATCCTAATACCCAATCATGAAAGGTTGTATAGGAAAAATGAATAATCGTCCTTTCATGAGGTGGAAGATTACCGTACACATAAACAATATGTTCATTACCAATTAGATGGAATTTTGTAAGTTTAGGTATAACCCTTATAATAAAAAATATCATTTTATTGATGATTTTTTTATATTATGTATAATTATTGAATAATGATATTTTATGTGGTGGAGAATTGATATAAAACTAAAGATCTTTGTGAAAGAAGCTACATCTTGTTTGGGTAACTCCTTTTGATTTCAACTAAAGGGCATCAATGGATGGCTTTTTTTCCAAGGGGAAGATTATAGAATAAGGGTTGGGATGTTGAGTTTCTACTTGGGTATAGAATGGGTTATCCAATGTGGGTTGATAGATGCGATTATGTGGGAGGAGATGAGGTCATTTTATAATTGAGGAGTGGCACTCTTATTAATACAAAATGATATATAATAATGGGAGGTATAGTTTACCTAATATGCCACAATAGGGGACTAATAATTGATTAAAGGGGATTAATGGTCATGAAAAACCTCCAACACACAAAAAAATATGTTCATTTTTATAATTTGGTTCCTTAACATCTATCATTCCTCAATTTTATCATTTTGGTTTTTATTAGAGAAACTAGTTTTCTAACCTATTTAATTTAATGATTGAGAATAAATTAAAGTGATATTTATTATAAAATTTTGACCCACATAATTTTAGAATGATAAATAATTAAAAAATAATAAAAAACCAATGTGCATGGGAAATTAATTTTAAAACAAGCACTTGCAACGTGTAAAACACTACTTTAACTCGGATCGTGCTAACAATGTTTTTACAAACTATAGGTTAATAGGATAATTACAAAAGATAAATCGTTCCATTAATATACCAGATTTAATATTTTTTAATACATAGAAATAAATTTTTGTATTAAAATATTTTAAATAATTTTAAATAATTTATTAAAATATAATTTATTATAAAAGATAATTAATATCAATTTTGTCATCATTTTTTTAATTTTATTTTCTAAAATATCATAAAAAATTAATTAAAATATATAAATTTAAAATCATTGTAACATTATATGTTCATCGGAAAAATTTATTAAATTCAATAATTCAAACAATTTTCTTCACATTTAATATTTATAATATCATTTATTTCAATTGATTATTAAATAATTAATCACTACATTGTTGTTTCTTAAAAATTTTATTTAACTACTTCATTTATAAAAATTAATGTTAAATTATTATGATAAAAAGTAACCCATTTATGATTAAAAATTATTTGTATATGTGAATATATTAGGTTTTTTACATATCACAGTGTTTTATAAATGTTAAAGGTAAGGAGGTTTCATTTTTTTCGTTCTCATTACTTAACTACTCATATAAGGAACAATCATGAAAAATTATCACAATAAATAATAAAATTCAAATAAATAGGGTATATTGTCAAAATATTAGCATCCAATGGATTTTGGACAAGTGTATAGGTCATTTCGACCATTATGATTACAGTTTAGTCCCTGGTTATGCATAATTTTACCCTAATCACCATAATTAATTTTAATCACATTAACTAATCATTTTGGTGAAAATTAAGTTGACCACATTATAAGAAAATTAGTATACTAATTACAACTATTTATGTCAGTTTTTCAAAATTCAAATCATAGAATTGAAAAAATCAAGTTTAATTCCAATCCTGCAAATGTGGTGAGAAAGTGAGTTTTTAAAGTAAAAATTTTCAAAAGATATATAAGATTTTATATCCTATTTCTATGTAAAACTGATTCCAATAAAATTTATTATATTATTATATCTATAATGGATCTATTTTTACTTCAAAAATTTAAAATATATATTTATATAAATGAATTTTATTGAAAAAGAAGTTCTGAATTTAAATTTAGTATTATTCACTATTCATCAAAAATGATTTTTCTTAGAAAAATCCAAAAAATTCACCCTTAGCTAATTTTTTACTTTAAAAATTAAGAAATGATGTTTATTTTTAAGAAATATAATTAAAAAAGTACTCAATATTGGATTCAAAATATGTTTACCATTAAAAGGTGGTAAAACTCGTTTTTGTGAGTAACGTAAGCCACTTTAGTTTTTCATGTATCACAACCAAAAAATTATGTTCTGTTTTTTGTAAAATTAATGTGGTATTGTATATAATGAAATCTAAACATTGTTCTTTTATATTAAAACTAGTTATTGTTGTGTGAAATGAAAAATGAAAAATGTCAAATATATTAAATTATTTTCATAAATGATTAATTCAAAAAACCTCAAGGTGTTACACTTAGTGATTTCATCTAAAGAGATATATTAAGTGTTTTTTGAAATTTAAAATATCAAAAATATTTTACTAATTCATAAAAAAATTCACAACATCTCAAGGTGTTATAATATCATTCGTGTGTACGGTCTACTATCATCTCATTTTGTGATATGATTAGTTTATGAGATATTCAATTAATGCAATTTAAATAATATAAATTTAAAAAATAATATATATATATATATATATGAAATGATATGAATTATTCCAAACTAATATATTTTAAAATTCCTTACCTATTCACCCTTTAATTGAATTATATCATTGTATGTGCATTTATATGACCTAGTGTCTCCACGAAGCGATGTGATCCATTTTCTATGCCCAATTTTCAATTAATATAATAAGGACTTATATGATGAAAAAATAATTTTTGTAACAATAATATAATTATAGAGATTTTGGAACTATATACTTTGAATAACATCCAGTGCATTCATATCAAAACATGCATGAGAAAAATTTTATTTAAAACCAGAAACAATATAAATATTTAAATATTATTAAAAAATTATAAAATTAAATAATTGGACCATATATGGAATGATATATATAATTATTCATGCATAACAAAAATTTATTTATTATACAAGAGTTCTAGACACATATGAATGCAGTCCAACCTAAGGTAAGGGTTTCTCGTCTCACTTTTACTTTTGTGAGACATATTCCATACTAACAACTTATTTCTTTTTTGGAGTGTATATACTACTATTTTATATTTTATATAATTAATAACATTATCTTCAGGGTAATAATGTTCAATTTTATGATTATTTATTTAATGGGGCTTATAATTTATATATTACTAAATCAGTAAGGGTTTATTTTACAATCGCTTCATTGTTTAGGATATTTATTCTTTAGTCACCCTTGGGGGAATTATTTTATATTCAAATCTTAAATCCAACATATATTCATCTCATATGGTTATCTAGGAAAAAATCAATCAATTGTATAATTTTCACACTTTTTAAATAATAATTATTAATAACATAGTTTTAATAAAATCTGAATTCGTTTGTCGCTTTGGTAGAATTTTTTTTTCAAAACCTATGTTTTATAGAATGTTTCAAAAATAATATTTTTAAGATCCTCAAAATTATTTTTAAGGAAATTTATATCCATTTTATAATATTTAAAATTTTTTAAAGGAATCTTACTAGAATTTTCTATGTAATGGTAATTTGGATTTTTAAAAAAATGTGAAATAAATCATTTTTTAATGTGTACAACATAAACTCAATTCTCACACCCCATGACTAATCAATTATTTAAAGAATACATTATAATAATTAAAGATTATTTTTATAGAAAAATATTTTCAAAATATTTTTCGGTCATTTAGTTTTTAAAAATATATATTTTCAATTTTAGCATTTTTTATTCCTCAAAAATATTTTTAATGACAATCTTATGGTATTACTATTCATCAAAGACATCAACCATTTATTGAACTTATGATACACTCAGATATAATTTAATGATATCATCATTATTATTATTTTTTATGGTTTATTATTAGTTTTAATGAGGATGTACAATTTTATTACCACACATCATATTACATTGGATGGGTTATGATTATGTTTATTTGATTGAGGAAAGTAATAGAATTTTGTAAGTTAGTTTATCAAAATAAATGATTATGTTGATTATGTTTCACCCCATTAAGTGGACATAGAATGTGATGGGTGGGGCCAAGTAATAGATATACCCTTGATTCATCGACATGTCTCTTCAGAAAATTATTTTTCCAATATATATGGGTTTCTACCCACATATTTATAATGTCTTTTGAAATCTCTTGATACTATGTTTCAAATGTATGGGTTCATTCATTCCTTTGTTATGAGATCAGTTATATATATCCATTATATTATTTTATTATTAATAATAACTGTCTATATACCTAAAGGTCAAATTATGATTTATTTCACTTTATTTGATTGTCATTAATTGCTACCATATTATGCTCAAGTTATTGTTTATACTGAATTTGTTTTACTTATTCACATTTCCATGATGACTATTCTTATTTATTCATGATAAATTTTGTTATATTATAACCCCTACTATGCATTTCTAATCACCCCTTTCAATGTTTTTTTATCCGCAGGATACTAAAAAGTTTTTTGTAATTCGTATACATGGAAATGTTAAGGGTAAATATATTGTTCTCAATGTACACACTTTTTTATTTTATATTTTACATTAAAATGTGAGTTTCAAAAACATATATGGTTTACCCAGACTATTAAACTATTTGGTCCTTTTGGATGTGATTTATCGTATCTACTAACAATATAAAAAAGTAACCACTATCTCTAGGTTACTTTTTAGGGGTATTTACATTGTAGGTATAGTCTTATTGCAAATAATAGTATAACATAAAAGGGAATGAATCATTATATAAAAATATTTTTTATGATTATTAAATTCACTAAATTAGTACTAAAAGTTATGTTTCCTATCTATTGGTTTCTATAGAATCTTTAATTTTGATTTATACACACAAATAACCAAACAAACAATGAAATTGTAAATAGTGAATTTTTACATGGTTAACCATCATATTGAAGACACGTGCAATGATTATGAAACTAATTATTTAATGAGTGATTCAATAAGGATTATTACCGTCATTGCATACAAGAAATTATTCTTGATTCCGATCATAAATAAAAAATTCATTGTTATGTGAAAACATATTGAATTTTTTTTCGATGGGGAAAGTTTCAGAGGTTCCTAACAACAAATAATATTTATTATTCCTATGAATGAAGAACTATAATTACAAAAAGGATGTCTCGAATGAGCTTTATCTACTCACTAATTAAACATTCATTTCCATTAATTAATATTTTTAATTTGATTAAAATTATTTCATGGGAAACGATCGATGTAATTTTGAGTATTTTTTTAATAAAATGGTAAAATTTAATTAAATTAAATAAATAGACACATGTTAGTAAGAATTATGGTGTCCTCAGGTGAAATAAACTGAATTATCTCACTATTATCTCATGTTGAAAATTACCTCAATCAATTAGTGAAATAAATATCATTTATCATCTTATCTATCACCATTACTCTCATGTTAGAATAAAATTCATATAGAAACCATTGAGCACATTGGTAACTCATTTTTCATATGATGTGATACCTCAAAATGACCATGTTTCTCATATGGAAGGAAACAAGACCTCAAGTACACATTCCGGCCACTAGAGGATTGAAACTGGTGATGTGGATCTATGATTATTAGATAGGGATTTATTTTCCCTCAAATATATATTCATAGGATAAATAGATATAAAAAATAAATTTAATAATAATTTATTGTAATAAGTTCAATCATTTTGATAAAAAATTTAAATTGCATCCCCACGGTGCCTAATGAAAGCATATATCCAACCAAGGTGAAAATATAACTCATCTATAAATGCCATAAATTTTATAGCAAACATAAATCAAAGATGATACAAAATGTATCCCCATTATTACATTTAAAAATCAGTATAAAATGTGATAAGGAGAACTTAACCATCCATAACATCAAGATATATATTTAGTATTCCATTACTTGCATACCCAATCCATTTTATCATTAAATATTTTATAATTAGGAAATTACCTTACATGAAAAAACCAAACATTTCCACCAAATTGATGTTTTCTTAGTAAACCCAAGTCTTCCATTGATACAATTTATTCGTTTCAAGGATAAAATTTCATAATAGATTCAATGACTCCATAATCATTCTAACTAATCAAAATTATCATTAAAAATAATTTGAAATTTTTTTATGAGAATATAAAAAAAATAGTAAGGGTTATAAATAATCATAACCCACATTAATCCAATTAAATAAATAATAACCTTTGTTATGTATTTATTTCTCACAAAGAACATTGATCATGTATGAAACAGACTTTCAAAAATTAAATCAACCCATTTTCTCATAATGTAACATAAACCAATCTAATATTAATGAAAAATAATAACAATAATGGTTCCTTGTAAAATCAGTATATTTATGAAAAATATATTTCTATAAATAGAAACTTTTAACCCTCCAAATATAAAGATATTTCCTTCCAAAAAACATTATTCCATAAAATGATTATAAACATCCATTATTTAATGAAATCAAATTATTGTTTCATGAATAAAAATATTTCCATTATAACTCACAAAAATAATATAACAATCATGTAGGAATATTATCAAATCATAAAACATTATATACATATTATAATATGGAAAAATCAGCACATTGCATTGGGTTCGCTCCTGATTCCTATAAATACTGTTGAAAGAGACACAAAGTGGACTGAGTTTACTTCTCATTTTCTCATATGTCATTCATTATATATAAACCATCAACAAATTAATTAGAGGTATATATTATATGGGGATAATGTGTCATCATTTATAATCTCCAAGAATCATATCAATAGTAATACACATATTGTAACACCCCGATCCCAGATTCCCAGAGTCTGTGAATTATTAAGTATCATTGGAATGATCATAAAAGGTCAAGTCTTGATAGAATGAATAGTTTAGTAGTCTTGGAAACACTAGATAAATTCATAAGTCTAACATTACATCATAAAGTGAAAAAATACAACAACATAGTCTCCATAGTCCACACTCATATCCCCTCAAACTATCCCTGCAGGTCAGTCATAAAATACATCTTCACATCCTGGGAAAAATAAAACAATAAAAGGGGTGACCTCAGATTCTCAGTAAGGATAACAATATATCAAAATCATTCATAAATAATAAAAAACATTTATGAAAATTCATAAATAAAATAAAATACTTTTAAACATAAACATCATCATAATTTGGAAAAAATGAAATGAAATAATTCAATTTACTTATTCACATGAATATTCTTCTAGTCGAATAATCACATGAATTATCAATAACAACTTTCATATTGGTGGAATGCATAATTCCAAACTATCCTAACCACATAGTCAAGGCCTTGTTCCAAGACTAAAAATAAGATTTTGTCAAGGCCTTGTTCTAAGACACTGTTTTGACTAATGACTCCTATCGATGCATCGAGGAGCTATAGCAGGATCCACCCGTCACTTACTATGTCCAATTCATTCCACATATAAAAATTCCAAACATAACATATATATTCGTATTAAAACTAGCATACAAAATGACAATACTTTATCTGCAAAACATAAATTGTATAAAAATAACACATCCACAGTCAAACATAACTCATTCAATACAACATGGAATATTTTATTGTAACAGATTAACCTCAATTGAGAATAATGAAGGATATTGACATAGATGAACATAATCATCAAAACTATTTGAGGGAAATATACCCTTTTTTCTTGAAAACATTTAAAAGTCACACTATTTGTCAAGAAGCCGTTTAAAAAATAGATTTTTGATTCAAAGTGTCCCATACAACATAGAAACCATTAAAACGAATTTTATTTTTAACACATTAAGGTCCATATAAATAAATCCTTAAAACCATTTTTAAAACGAGGACATTAATGAGAAGTATTTAGAATAATAAATAATTAAAATATTTTAAAATGATATTTTAGTTAGAGTTCCTAACCAAAAGAGTGACACTTAAATAAAAATAATTGAGGTAATAAATTTTTTTTAATATCATGAGAATAAAGTGATTCATGATATACAATGTCAAAGTACACTATATACACCATATAAAAGTAATTCAGTTTATAACAACAAATAAGTCTCAATAGAATGTAAATTGATATGAAATCTATTATAAAGACGGTATCCTTAGGTTAAAAATAATTAAAAGACATAATAATGTGTGGAAAATATAAATACACTCAATATGATTAGATATTCTATGTAAATCATTCATAGGACATTCACACATATTCTTGTAAAAAACACCAATGAATTGGATATTTAGCTCAATAAATGGATATTGAGTTAAAATTACTCTTATCAAGTTCATATCAATGACTTGAGAATCTATCAATTGAGTGATTATGTGTATCAAAAGTATAACCACAGAAAGGGGAGTTGAAATTATGACATAAGCAAATGAATAGTGATTCAACACATAATCTTGGAGTAAAATAATCACTGAAGAATGCGTAAAGACGAATGAGTGGAACTTTAAATTTCAAATTACCTTATCGATTTGGTAACTTACAAAACATACACCCATGAAATAATGATCGTACAATGATTATGTAGATATACATAAATTAAAGTATATTACACAATGAATACAATCATGGGCAGTACACACACCACATGCAATAAATATGTGGTGAACAATGGAAACCTCAGGGAATGAAAAGTGAGATAAGAAACCCCTTACTTTGTACTTTTTTCTTGATCGAGGTTAGGTTAACCTCCTTTATAATGTTGAAAAAATTGTAATTTAATTATACAAGAATCGTATACCTTAATATGATATCATATATGGTATTTTAACATTGATCTGTTAATAATATCATAGTATTATCATCATTTCGGTTGTCAACAGATTCGTTTTCATTTATATTCATTGTTATGTGATCCATATTTGTTATGGATGGGATGTATATTATTAGTATCAGGATTTATGTCATGTATCTAAAAATTATTTTTATTCGTCAAATGAAATTTAGTCTGGAATGGATATGATGGGGAATGAAACTCATCGCGTTCGTGGAGACGGTAATCCATACGTACGCACGAGATACAATATCATTCTTTTGATATTAAAATAATATATAATAGGATGGTATATCATATATACAGAATCATTATTATGTTATATTTTTTATTTACCTTAATTACACATCATTATTATACCCATCCAAATAATAATGTATTGAATAACAATTACACCACGACGTGGATACTATAATCTGTACGTATGCATGTATGGTGACATGTCATTCAAAGGATGAATAGAATAATGAATATCGATGTACCATATTTATAATAACATCACATTATATATAATATACTTTATTTAGTATTTTATAATGGAAATAACAAAGAAAGAAGAAGTGGAAGATGAAAAGAACATGAAAGAGTGTGGTGAAATTATTACCTCTTCTTCAGGGTTCTTCCTTTTGATTTGATCAAAAGGGATCCATAAGATGGATTTAATACCAAAGGAGGGCCTCTAGAATAAATTGAGGAAAGTTTAGAGGATATCTGGTAAGGTTTTGGATGATCCAAAATGCTTTGAAGGTGTGAATTTGAGGGGAGGGGAAGTGCTCTTTTAAAAGAGGGGTGAGGGGAACCTTATGAAAAACATAAAATATTAATTTATATTAAAATCCATTTTGGTTTATAATGGCTCCAAAATGTATTATTTAAAGGATAAGGTGGGGATAGGTCTAAAACCACCCAAACAATAGGTTTTACATAGGTTTGGGTCACTATATTAATCTTAACTTTTATATTTAACACTTAGTTAAATAGTTTGACATTTACCATGTCTCTTTGTAATTTTATATTATATGGTTAATAAACATACTATATACCTCCAAGAGAACCCCAAGTGGTTAATTAATGATTAAAGTATCATTATATAAGTCTTTTGACCAATCCATAGATTTTTTGGAATATTATATAAATTAATAATATAATATTTGTTTTAAAAATTCCAGTATGTCAATTTTGACACTATTTAATAATTGTTTTTTTTAAGTCCTAAAAAATTTATTAATTAGAACTAAATTAATTTAATAAAACATAACATGACATATTGTCCTATAAAATTCATGGATGGAATCAAAACATTCAAATTGTATATATTTTAACATTTATAATACCATTTATTTGATTCATTCATTAATAAGGAAAATATTGGATCATTATTGTTTCATAATTAAATTTAATTATTAAATGTCCAAAAATTATAAATAAAATTACATTATGTAGGAAATATTTTTATATTTTTAATGAATATTTATAATCTAAAATATAACATATATAATCCCATGTAAAAATGTTTTTTCTAAAAGATATATGCTTGTGTAATTTTTTAATTTACTTTAACTTAATTAATATAATTTGTCATTATCACATACAAGAGGCCCATGGGTTCCCAAAATCGACCCAAAGATGCCCATGGTCTGACATGTATCAGGAAATAGGGTTATAACACGTGTTATGGTAATTTAATTTTATGATAATATTATTCTTTTACCATTATTTACCGGATTTAGCCTTTAACCATGGTAAATAAAATATTTACCGAAGTAATTATTCAAAATGTATAAAAATAAAATTTATCTATTTACACAATTTAGACCTCCTGATTATAAATATGGAATCCATTTTTCTAAATTCAAAACACAGACATGGCAGAAATTAATTTAAAATTAATTCCTGTTGTCAAAACAAAGAGCGTGTTTTTTAAGAAATAAGAACTATCAAAAGATTGACACTTGTTTATGTCTAGGTTAAATGTGAAATTATGTCCAATTACCAATATTGGATTAAATGGTAAAAATATATTCTAATTATACTTTAAAAACACTCAATATTATAATTTATCATTATAAATTATTTGGATTTAAAAAGTTTTTTTTAATTAATGTTTTGTAATTTTCACTATTCATCAAAATTTAATGATTTCTAAAAAAATACCAAAAATTCACCCTAGGCTAATTTCAATATTCCAAATACAAAAATGAATTTCATTTTCAATGATAAAATTTATAAAATTTCAAAAAGTGTTTATTACTATTCATAATGGCTAGTTTGATTGGTTGTGGTGTGTTAGAACTCGAAGTAGCATACAATGCACACTACTGTATTATCCAGAGGGAAGCATACTGTGGAAGCATGGGGTGTTACACATATAAAATTCATTTTATCATCATTTAAATCCATTAATATAGGTATTTTTTGGAACCTATTTAAAAATTAATTTAAAATATATGGTTAAACATATATAGAATGTATTTAGTGTTCCATTGAGAAGTAAAATTCATAGACAACGCATTAAGAGATAGTTTAAGAATAATTATTTGTAACATATAATGTATTAAATTTTATGTAAAAATTAATCAATACCTTGTTTCATTAAGGAGGTCCTCTCAGCAGTGTTGACTCCTCTAGCTCTCACCCTAGGTTTTTCTTGGATGCAATTCTGTGGGGGAGAATGCTTCAATGCCTTCCCCTCCTCTCCATCATTTCTTCATGCCTCCTCCCTTCCACCCCCTCTCATTTTTACCTCTTTAATGTAGGATATTTCTCCTCAGTTTTATGGAATTTCCCTTCTAGGGTTTTTTTATGGGACGATTATATGGAACTATTGCATTTGTTTGTTGCGGGATCCCCTGGTTGTTCAAACATGCTCTAGCTTTATGTTTGTTATCTCCTCTACAACTTGGATTTGGAGTGGGGGTTAAAAGGTGGTTTTGGTATTCATGGTGCATTGGTCGATGGTTTATCAACATTCTCTCATGATGGATTGTTCTTGTTCGGCTTCTGAGTTCAGTTTCATTATCACTTATAACCCTCAGCTGCCCAACTACCTACACTGGTTTCAATCTCATCTACTCTTGTCCCATTTATACCTTGAGTGGAGGAAATACATAGACATTATGATGTGGTACTTGGAACTCATTGGTGTTCTTTGTGAGACTGGTGTTGGTAACCTTTTTCTTATGCTCTTGGTATATTCCTCTTTGACCTTGGAGATTTGGGTATTGTTTTTAGCTTTCAAGATGTTTTTGTTTATTAGTTCTTATTAGTGGTGATGGTTTTTTGTTCGATTAGAATTAATTATGTTCCCATGGTGATATGGGTAAAGATGAAGGTTTGTTGTATTTGTCTATGAAAACATGAGTTCTGTTTGTGGTGAAGTTCACTTCTAGTGTGTTTTGGTTACTCCAGTCATCTGATCCGGTGGTTTGGTCAAGGTCGATATCAATGACGACGGTTGGTGATGATGTAGGATGGTAGTGATAGGACATTTCCCAATGCGGGAATGCTTGGAATTATGACTCCTTAGGTTTGGTGGTAATTTTGGATTTCAAATTTAGTTTAATCATCATGTAACATTGGATTGGTGTATGCGGTAACTATATATCCTTAAAGGATCTATCATAAAAATAAAAAATAATTTTCAGACTATAAATCAATACCTTGTATCTTATAGTAGAATTAAATTTTCTTTTAAGGATCACCTTAAAGAGAAAACCCTAATGACTCATTCTAGAATACAAATAAAAAATATTCATATTTTAGATTATGGATAATATATTTCACACTATAGATGTTCATAAATAGATGAAATTAGTTCCTTATTACATGAAAATGTCAACAGAACTTCCATACTTAAATTCCGTATTAGAAATATTTTTCATATTTCATTCATAAGAGGTAAATGTATCTTTATCTATTCTAATTAGATGACATCATCATAATCCCAAAATAGACACTCCATTAATGTTATTGAAAAGTTTATTCATAAAATACTCCATCATTATCTTACAATATTCACAATATCACATAACCCATAACTATCCTCATATCAAGTGGGGTCTAAAATCCAATCAAGATCATCACTAAAAATTATCTCCATGTTTTTTCAAAAATAAATATTCCATGAGAATTATATTTTCTAATTTTATCAAAAATTAAAACTGTTAGTGGATTTTTATATCCATTATTTGTGTATGTGATCAATCTGCAATAATGTTTTATTTTATTTTTATTTTTAAAATAATAGTTTTTAACATCCATTATGATTCATAAGATTCTACAATGTTGTTATTTTTATATTTAAATTCCATTTTAATTTTAATTATTTATATAAATTTTCAAAATAGTATGTTTTCGCTACTAATATTGATAATTCATTAGATTCCTATTTATGGGGTGTAAACACATATTTATCCAAAAATTAATGGAATTAGTGATGGATTTAATACCCTGAAAATGAAGATATGTTCCGACATAATTATTTAGAGGATTGATATTCTTGATACTTATTTTTTCAATTGGGAATAAAATATTATGAAGATAACCTTAATATCTTTATAGAGGTGATGTGCCCCGAGAATATTCAAGGGGACTTGCCCAAGCTATCCTACATGCACACCCCTATAAAATAGAGGCTCATGGAGCCCCCCTACATAGTACTAAAAGGATGGCCACCCCTGCATGAGACAAATGTTCTATGGACCTACGTCATGAACATTTGTGAATGACCTCCTTTGAGTAGTGTCCCCTATTTCAAATAAATACGACTTCATGGATCCTCATTTGAATAACTGGAAAATCGAAATATTTCATGAAGATTTAATCACATCCCCTTGTCTCCCATGTCCTCACAACCCCCTGGGTTGCTCTCCAAAACCTGAGATAATAAATAATTTATGGTGACAGGTGACATCAATGTCCCTTCAGGGTCTGAAACAAAATACCCCTACATGAAAACCTATTCTTCCATTGTGAACAGACACCTTCTCAAGTTCCCTTCACTAACCGGGGACCTATATGGGCATTTTATAGGAACACCTAAGGATACCTGTGGAACCAATTCAAAAGCCTCACCCATGTTTTATTTCCCAGGTGGTCTGTTTCCCTTGTCAAATCTAGCCAGAGTAGGCCTACCACATTGTATATTACCTCTTGTTCATCCCAGGACCTACACATGACACCATTTCTCTGTAATCTAGGACAATCATGAGCCACCTTTAAGCCATATTCCAAGCCCCAAATGGAAGGGCCTCTATAAACATGGCTACCATTTCTGAGAGCGACCAAATTGAAGCCACCACCGAAGCCTCCAAAAATGAAAAACCAATTAAAGAGGCACACTAGTGTGTATACAATTTAGCTTTTCATTACATCATTAACTAGTTTCCCACCCATGTCCTACCTAGAATGTAGGGTCCTCAGGGTGATTGTGGATATGAATTGCTATATTCCTGAGGAACCTAATCCTGGTGGGTTGTGTTGGAGATCCCCTCATTTTGTACATGAGCATTTGGGCCCTGACATTCATTCATTAACTATGAAACCAATGGTCTCTATTTACATTCATGGTGGTCATGGAATGACATCCTCATCTCTTTTTTTGGAACACATTTTAGGGACTCCCCCTAGTGTTAGACCCAATATTTTCCTATAGGACCTATCATACTTCATTATTTCATCCACCTCGATGACCATGGGACATAGTATGATAGATCACCAAATGTGACTATTCTGGATATCAAAACTGTATGGGAAGTAGTAACTTAAAATCACATTCTCTCTCCATTTGGTTCGAGGGTACAATGACAGGAGGGAAATGATGTATCACCAGCCTCTTCCACCAGTGGATGGTGTGCTATGTGGTTTTCCAGATCATCCAAATCCAGTTATTTCTAAAATTAAAGAATGACTCACAAAAACCTCATGTGTTATTACAAGATATCCATGAGAATGACATCAACATAGTAATATGGAAGTTTTGGAAGATAAATGTCTTCTAGATATTCCTCTCACCATCCATTGGAGGGTTTTAGTAGGTGTGGATCCTCAAGGCCATGTATCCAACCTCAGCGAAAAGTCAATTCTATGGTTTCATAAATCTTATTCTTACTCTTGTTTCTCACACTGACCATGTCTTGTTTGCTATTGTAGGTTGACAGTGGTTGTGACATCCATGTGATCTTAAACCTTATGTGAATCCTCCTTTGAAATAATCCGCAACCAAACCTCACGTGTTAATCATTCCAAGTGTAAGATCAAAAAAATATATGGGCCTCCTATTTGGTATAAGCCTCAATCACAACTACCAAAAAAAGGGAATACTCCTTAAGAATAATCCCCATCCATACCACCATACTCATCTATGGGAATCCACCTTAGGTGTAATCCCTAGATAAGGATCCAAACCACAATGATTCGAGACATGCCTCATGGCCCTTTTTCATAGGGTATCCTCCTCAGGTGTAAGACCAAAACCAAACCCACATATCTCCCTAAGTCAAGTAACTTCCCATGGTGTAAAACCAAACCAGTGAATCCTCCATAGTAGTAAACCACAAATTAATCCTCACAAAAACCCACACTACCATGTGATACAAACCTTTCAAGGGACTTTATAGGTATGATGTTCCTATGTCAAGTCATATCCTGGCTGCATGATGTCAAACTACAAGGATTTTTCCTTATAACATGACTCTAAATGGTATTATGTTCCCCATTAAGTGGCATGAAACTACATAGGTTTGGATTGATTTCATGATTATATGAAAGAATACCATTTTATGTTTTTAGTCCAATAATGTTAATAACTCTCATCTTCTACGATGATGATACAATCAATAGTTCCCCACTATGAGGTTGAAAACTAGCACCATCATAATAAAGACTAGTGAATTGATGAGCAGTAAAACATAAGATACAATTGATGGATAACCTGGAATACATACAGATATCTCCACTATCACGAACCAACCCAGGTCTTCCTTAAACCGATCACCGAAGTCGATCTACAGTGTGTCCTGATAGGAGTTCTCGATTCTAATGGGCTGGCAACAAGCACCAGGGAATCAATATAGAACAATTGGAAATGATTTCACCCAATGGAAATCAATAATCGGAAATAAATTTGATAAACACAAAGTAAATAAACAACATGAAAAAGAGAGAACAAAAAAAATAAACTCACTAACCTGAACTAATCCAAACACCACATGACCCTCAGAGTCACCCTCCAACACCCAAACCAAATTTCACCCAAGACGATCCAAACCAGAAATGGTACCTTTAGAAGAAACTAAAAAACGAAAACGCTATAGGCATAATTATTATAACTTATTAGGCATGCCCAAAAATCTAACCCAAAGACCGAACATTAAATAAAGAAATTATCAATTTCATATTTCAACTACATTGTATAAAATATGGGTTTTCAGACACACTTTCATTTCCAAAGCAAGTAACAGTCCATTACATTTTTTAGTTGAAAAAAAAAGTTTAATGTTTGATGGAAAATGTGCATTGCATTTTAAAACCATTTTTAACAATCAATTAAAAACCCATATTTAATAGTTAGCCAAGAGGAAAACCACGAACAACACACAACACAAAGAATGGGAAATAGAAAATTAGCACAAAGTGGCCAGAAACCAAACAAAGCACCTCAATCATCTTCCACATGAAAATAAGTGCTAAAGAAAACATGGGTCGAACCTAGGAACTCTTTTACAATCTAGAATGTACAATACATGTTACACATCCGGAGGGCATGCCCTACTCAAGGACGTCATAAAGCCCCAACACCCGGCCGTCTCCCCACCTGGCCTAGTCGATGGTCCCAATCCCATAGCAATAAAAATTACAGAGTATCCCCTGTTTTGGGACACTCGCCAGTGCATAATCTATACTAGTGCAGAAATTGTTCATATAAAATTCACTTACTATTATAGGTTCCCATGGCTTGTACTAAGTGGAAATATGGGTGAGTCAACAATGGAAATCATGTAACCAATCACAATTCACAAATATCACACAAAACAACTGACACAACCAACATACATAGCAATATCACCCCTGAGTCACCCCTAAGATATTTTTCAAAACAATCTATTTTATTAAAGTTCCAAACATGCCTTATGTAACTTTCAAAAAAAATCATTTCTTAAAAGAAACCAATAAATATTCTAACGCGTCAGAAGAAAATGTTTAACGTCAAACTAGAACCACACTTGAATGTTCATGAATTATGTTCGAAGGCCAAACATGCATTCTTTCACTATTTTGTGATAATTCATAAAAAAAATAATTTAAGTGACATGATTAAAGTGAACATATTTGTTTACATCAAATAATTATTCCATAAATAATTATATAATATTATTTCACATTTATCAAAAATCAATGAAATATCAATCAATTAATAATTTATTAATTTAAAGGTGAGTGAAGTGGGTGACCTACCTCAAAGCATAACAAAACTAAACATTCCACCTCTTGACGCTTTTTAACCAAAAGATGTCATTACCCGCTTACAGAGACATACTTTCATATATATATATATATCATTAATTTTATGCATGTGTTCCTCGCTCCGTGAGGAAATACGTACATGGATGACACATAATATATATATATATATATATATACATAACCATATACATGCACACCCTAGAATATGTTCAAAACCAATGACAATAAAAATATGAGACTCAAAAACACCCTGGAAAGGTTAATGCACTTATAATAAAATACTAGGAACTCTAATTTAATAACTATACACAAACAAAATAAAAACACTCAATTATAAACTGAGAAAAAATTAACAACAAAGGAAAACTACCTGAAGAGGCACAATAAGGGTCCCACGCACTTTGAATCATGTACTAGAGAATTAAAACAAACAAAGACCCTAAATGAAGGTTGAGAAACAATGTATTGATTTAAAACCTTACCTCAAATCAATGACTATGGACCAAAACTGGTTCTAAATCTCTAACGCACCTCAAAATATTTCCAAAACATAATTTTCATCACATAAAATATTTAATAAAACATTTAAAATTTTATTAATAAATATTATATAACACCATAAGGCTTCTACATCAAAACACACCTAAAACCCCTCTCTTCAAGTTCAAATTCAATCCAAGACTATTTCAAATTAGGATTCACATTAGTTACTTAATTTATTAAGTTATTCAAACTTATAAACAACTTGTAAGAAATATAACGAAAAACATTGCACACACACAATATACCATATTTTGACATGGAAAACTTATTTCCAGCCAATTTCCAATAAATTCACTTATTTTAGTCATTTAAATTCAAGAATTAACTATTATGAACAATGTGAAATATATGAAATAGATGATTCTTAAATCAAGAATATTTTTGCAACAAGAAACCCACCACAGCCGATGAAAAACACCCCAACAATGGCGTGAATCACCATTCTCACATAAACAACAACTAAAAGGAGACCAACACCAACCAAAAAAAATTGAATGGACAATTGGAATAAATTGTCCAAAAAAATTGAAACCATAGTCATGGTATAATCAAACAGAGGGGAAGGAGAAAATAACTACCGAATGGGGGTTCGCTGACGGAAGAGAAGGGCACTAGTGAGGTCGCGGCCATCAAATATGGAGCCATATCACTGAGGGGGTGCACCGGTGAAGGGTTTCATCGGATGGGGGGCATGGACCAGGTGGAGAGAGGGATGAGGGTGTATGACGGAATAGGGAAGAAATGGGGCGGTTCAGGTCACACCATAGAGAAGAAGGAGGTCGTTTGAAGAGTTTCTGGTAAGGGAGAGGTGTTGCGGAGGGATTTGGCTAGGTGGAGTGGCTGGTCGTACAGGCCATGGGTGAACACAAAGGGGTGGATGCTGCATGGGGTGTAAGAGATTCTATAGAGGGGAGGGGAGTGTTGTGAAAAAAAATTATGGGTTTCCCCACTTGTTTTATTTTATTTTTTCATTTAAACCAACAAAAATGTTAACAATCATGACACTAATAAAAAAATAATTTGAACAATGATAATTTTAATTAAATACATTAATAATGATAATAATAATAAGAGTAATATTATAGTTAATAATATCATTTATATAATAATTAATATAACCTTTTAAATAAAGATGATAAAATTCATCATTTCATTTTAATATTAATAATGAAATTATTAACAATAATAAAAATTATAAATAAAACAATAAATTAAAAAACTTACTCATTTAAATTTTTCAAAGATAGGCAGATCACGCAATTTCCTGGGAAAAGCTGCACACGTTTCCAATAGGAGTTTTGCCCGTGCACCCAATATCGTTAACTCAAAAAAAATTCACGTATTGACATAACTCAAATGTTTGGTTCGAGATTCGACCTGAAACTCAACATTAAAATTTTAAAAGAAAAGGAAATAATAATATAAAATAATTAGATTGGTAGGGTGTGAAAATTCTCCCAAAAATAACACTTTCCACCCCTAGAAAGCCACAATAAGATCTAGAACCAATTGTAAAATGTATTAAGTTTCACACACCTACAAAAGTTTAAGTGCCCCCAGTTGATCGATCCAAACAAACATTGAAACCCATGATTTACAACTCATCCTCAAAACACAAACACCTTAACCACTACCAAACAGAACCCAGACAACCCATTTCACCCATGGAACAAAAAAACATAAACCACCTCCAACACTTATACCCATAATCTTAGTCCAATGGAACCGTTGGGTATACTCCAATACCAATGTTTACTCAATAGTAAGAACGTAGGATTAGGTGGCTCCACAGAAGACCACCTTCCACTAAGAGATACACGAAAAGAAACTATGATATTGACATAGTGAGGCCCAAATGGACTCCCCACCATTACAATTAGGCTAAAACTAAGTTACATCAGGTGTAACACAATGAGACTGATTGTGGGTCTCCCCGCCATAAGAACTGACGAGGTTAACTGAACTTGAAAACTCCCCACACTGACTAAAAACCCCCACCATGTGGGGGGAGAAGGGAAGGTCCTAGCTGATATAGCCTCAAAACTACTACTATCTCCATATCAACAATTTCGCACCCTAGGAATAACAAAAACATGACACACTAAGGACAATGATTAATCCTAGGCCCTTTTACACTGTTAGGGTTCTCCTAAAAACACTCCAACATCACTCTCAGTCTTATGGCTAGAGCACTGATGACTGAAGAATCTCATCCCTCACATTCAGGATTTAGAAATTATCAAAAATTATACATGAACCATAAGTTTACCAAGCACACTTCTATTCAAATAAAGGTATAAATGATGTTCTACATTAACCATTCTTACAACTAAAGAAAATAAAACACCACAAAAACGCTACAAGAAATGTATACAATATCCATGAAACAGTATAAAGAGACGACTCCAAACTGTTCTTATACATTTTCCTAATTCTGCTGATGGGTTGAGTTGACCTTCAACGATCCAAGTTAGGGATTATCTATCTTATTGGAAACACCTCGTCATAATCGCTGGATGTGACCTAGCCGTCCACAGGTGTGGCCGGGTCTCGGAGCACTTAGGAATGTCGACTTCTTGGGACCCTGCCTACCACACTAGTGACAGATCTTGACATTTCATTGTGAAGAAGATGATTCAAGTTCTTAAGGCCTCTTGGTTCCTCTATGGATCCACCAACATCGCATCACTTCTCATTCTTCTTATCACCATCCTCTCCACTACTTCCCAAGGCTGGGGGAGGATCTGGCACCTCAGGTTCTCCTGGAAACTCAGCAACAGTAAGAAATGCTTTCCTACAACATCTGATAATGTGGTTCGGTTGAGCTATGCCACATTCGACTACATCTCAATATGAAGCCCGAGCAAAAACGTCGAGATTTCATAGGATCATTCCAACATACCCTAGATCATACGGATCTTGGTCCAAGAAATGACGAAATAATTCCAACACTAATCCAACACCTTAATGATGACCACAGAACTCCATCCTCCTCCTACCATTTGTAACCTTAGAGAAATACTATTGGATGAATGATGACTTGAATAATTACCAAGTGAGATCTTTTCGAGTCTTGCTTCAAGACATAGACTTCCACCATTTCTAGGTTGGACCTTCAAGCATATATGTATCCAATTTCACCTTCAATGACTCAGACAACAGGACAGAATAGATGTTCCTATCAATCATTCACAACTAATCCTCCACCTCAAGAGGATCTTCTTGACCATATAGGAATGGGTGGTAAAATTTTCAAAACATGAGTACGTAGTCTATGTGCTTATCAACTAGAGGATTTTCTAAGGGTGCACTACCAAAAGATTCACCTTGGGAATTCATCAAACCGTCATGGGGGCTAGCACTATGGAACAAGGAAACAAATAATTTAATAAAAACGTGGTTATTTTCATTCCAAATACCAGAATAACACTTTTCACAATGATTTTCAGAATTAATGAAAACCCAAAGAATACACTAGGGGATACTAGTGTTGATGGGTGACTCATACATATGGTTGGTGGCCATATGCCAGTTATGCCACCATCACGGAGAGCATTCAAGGGTAATGTCCCCACCTCCACATGTCATGTTAGGCCCTGTGAGCTCAAATGGCTATTTTTTGAACTCCCTTTTCATCTTACAACATAAAACAATTCAAAGGAACCAAAAAGACACCACCAACCTAGACATTCCATGGTAACCCGAGGTTTGGAACGAGCAAGGGTTCATGACATCCTTCCTATCCCTATACCTCGAGTCTTGAAAATCCTATTTCTTCTAACGTGAAAACCCCAAATAACAATGGTTGCTCTGAAAAACAAGGTCTGCTTAAGAGCCAACCTCCTCTGATAACATTTTTTCATGAACCAACCCGTGTCGACCCTGAACCTGACACCCAAGACGATCCGCAAAAAGGCCCAAGAGGGGTTCCCGATCCTCCTAGGATGGCGACAAGATCCAAGGTATTAATAGACAACAATTGGGAATGATTTCACCCAGTGAAAATAAATAATGTAGTGGAAATAAATTAGAACAATGAAAAGTCAATAAACAACACAAAAAATAATGAACTGTGAACAACAACTCACTAACATTACCATGTCCAAACACCACATGTGTATAGACCCAAAGCATGACGTACATGGACATTAACTTAATTTTTTGGAATATTTAATACATGAAAAAAATAGATTCCCAAAGATCTTATTAATTTAGTGTCTTTGGAAACTTGGAACATAATCTTTTAATCATTGTGAAAGGTGTTCAACATCTCCTATAAAGATCTTCCCCTTTTGGTTTTCTTACATAAAACCTTTCTTTATATCCAGGGGAAAATAAAACATAAAAAGGGTGATCTAAAATGCTCAGTAATGGTAAACATAGATAACATAATACAATCCATAAACATTTGAATAAAAAAACTTGAACATAAAATCTAAACATAAAAATCTTGAGGAAAGACATAAATCATGGAAGTACGTAAGGAATATATCATAATGGATCATCAATCATGATAAAATATCATGGGAATAAAGAATTTAATTGTGGAAACCTTTAAGAACATGTTATGATTTCCATATTATCCAAGGCATTACTGTCATTACCATCTTAGTTGACAAAGTCCCTTTCTGAATCGAGTTCACTCCTCGTTTCAGTCCTATAACACTAAACCAGATTAACTTACGATTCCATCCATGTCTATATCATGGGATATAAATATTTACCCAATTCATTTTAGGGAGATATAGGTCCCACCCTTCTCAAAATGAAATCATTCTTTCATGTGCCACAAAATCATAAATCATACATCATAGCATAACCCATGTAATAGAATGGGATTCTTAAACATCATTCCATCATAACATAATCCATATAAAAAATTGGATATCATTTAATTATAAGAAGAATTAAACCATGTAAATAATGGAGAAATTATACTTGAAACATAAACATACTAAATAATGTCATTTTTAGATGGAAAATAGTTTTGATAAAACACTTGAAATGAATTCTTGAGGAAAATATCCTTTCTTCTTCAAAATCATTTTCTTTTCTCAAAATTACATGAAATCATAAAAGAAAAGGGTTTTTTTTTGAAATAATCATCCAATATTGTAGAGGAAGCTTCATGAATATGAGGCGTTATGAAACCCTAAAAATCTGTTCACCTATATAAGTTAAAAATAACAATCTCCTTGTACTTTTGTCAGAAAAGTAAAAAAGGTCCTCGTGTGGAAAACAAATGTAAGATTCCTTTCATAACATGTGGTAAAATTAGAAAATTGTTAAAATTTCCTTTAAACATACATGAAAACATTTTTATAAAATAGTGACATGGATGATAAAAAACCCCCAGTAAATACATACGAATAAACAATCACGGATAAGAGCGAGATTGGATTAGTTATCCCTTACCTTATGTCCGATATGGTTTGTATGTACCCGAACCTCCTATATAATAATTTAAATAATGTCATTTACTTATTACATAATCATATTAATTTTTTTGATATCATATATAGTTTACTTTTGACTCTATATTACCCGTTCTTTTGTAAATTCGATGTAAAAGCAACAATTTGGGTAAAATCGTTTCATGTATTCTACGTGTTTTGACTTGTTTTTCTTTATATTATAAACTATATCCTGATTTAATTAATTAAATAATTTAAAACATGATTTATATATAATATATATTCACCATATACATATATATATATGATATATCGATAAATGGAATGAAATACACCGTTCATGGAGACGGTAGGTCGTACGTACGCATGAACGCTATTTTCGTTTCCTTTTTGAATTGAATTGAATTAAGTAGATAGAAAATATATAAATAAATCCAGTATCATTATTATATCATATATTTAATTATTATTAATTATATATACTTTATAATAATTCCTGATTGGTTAACATGGAGAATGATTCTCATCGCGTCGTGGAGACGGTAGTCCGTACGTACGCACGAGCGATGATACCATTCTCATGATTGTGGAATTGTATTGAAGTGTCTGTATAATATTTCAGAATCAATATCACTTTAAAACAATAATATATAGTTATTTTCTACACCATTATACCCATCCAAGTAAGTTGGTGGTCGAAAACAGATTACACCATGGCATGGAGATGGTATTCCGTACGTACGCACGCGCGGTGATATCGTTTTCTGTAGGATGGATAGAAGGTGAAATAGGGTTGTTTCATATTTATAATAACAAATAGTTATATAATTAATACTAATGTTATTACGTTATAATGATACAATTAAAGAAGAATAAGTAGTATAAGAATGAAACATGAGAGAATCAGAAGAAGAGATTTCCTCTTTTTCGACGCACCTCTTTTAAGCTTGTTCTTAAGGAAGTAGAGTTGGACTTTTGAGAAGACCAGAACCTCCAGAATGCTTAAAGAGAAGTGTAGAAGAGAAATGGTCATGGGTTGGACGAGCTTCAAGGTTCAAAAGGGTGTGAAGAGAATAGGGAAGGGGTTCCCTATTTATAAGGGAGGAGAGGGGCACCATTGGAAAAACATAAAATATTATTTTATAATAAAGTCATATTCAGTTAATAATAGCTCCAAATTGATTTATTTTGAAGCTAAAGTGAGGATGGGTATAAATAATCTAAACCAATAGGTTTTAGACAGGTTTAGGTTACAAGTTTAACCTTATCTTTTAGATTTAACTCTAAGTTATATAATTTAACTTTTACTGTGTCTTCTTGTTTTCTTACACTATATGGTTAATAAACTTACTATAACTAGCCAAAAAACCTCAAGTGGTTCATTATTAACATATATAACCTTATCTATGTCATTTGGCCGATCCTTATATGTTTAGGAATATAATAACAATTGTTAATATAATATTTGTTTTAAAAACTATTTTATGTCAATTTTGACACTATTTGGTAATTGATTTTTGTGAAAATCATAATAGCAAGATTAATTCGAAAAAAGTTAATTAAATCCATAATAACATGTAATATTAACCTATAAAGTTAGTGGAATTAAAAAAAAGTCTCATATTAAATTTATTTGGGTATTTATAATATCAATTATTATAATATTTCATTATTTAGGTAATTACTGCATCACCATTGTGTCATAAATAACTTAAATTATTTAATGTCTAAAAATTATAAATAAAATACCATTAGGTAGGAAATATCTTTACATTTCTAATGAACATTTAAAGTCGAATTTATCTTATTTAAAACCCTATATTAAAAATGTTTTAGTTATTAAACAATGATTTTAACTATTTTTACTCTTCTTTAAATAAATTAATATTAAATGTCCTAATCTAATCCAAGTGGAACTAAATTGTCATATATAATTCCTAAGGTTGTTTTTTGTCGAATTAAACTTATCAAATAGAATTAGGACTTGTTTTAGGGTAATAATAATATCATTTTTACCCTTAATTACACTATTTACTTTTAACCGTGGTAAATAAAACTAAAAGTTACTATTCACCAAAAATTATTGTTATCTTATTGAACCACATTTTACTCCATTATATTAACCGTGTCTCTCGGATTTTCGAAATTCCACTCACATAAGCGGTAAAATTACGTTTTATGTAAATTTTCAAATTCTCATAGGAGGTGGGAAAAATACGGTGACAAGTTCTATAAAATTTTAATATATCTAAAATTATTATAAAATGGATCAAATGAATTACATTGAAATTATATAGGTATTATGTATGAATTTTGACATAAAATAAATTTAAATAAAATAAATAATTATATAAATAAAAAGTTAGTTTTTAAATAGTAACATAGTGTTTTCACTATTCATCAATAATTGAAAGTTTTCAGAAAAATACCAAAAAATCACCCTAGGCTAATTACGATATTCCGAATCCAAAAATGAAGTCCATTTTGAAAGATAAAATTTATAAAATTTCAAAAAGCGATTATTACTATTCTTAACGGTTGGTTCATAATAATATT
Organism: Viscum album; assembly: GCA_963277665.1. Taxonomy (NCBI): domain Eukaryota; kingdom Viridiplantae; phylum Streptophyta; class Magnoliopsida; order Santalales; family Viscaceae; genus Viscum; species Viscum album. The sequence goes on along the minus strand of OY728123.1, from coordinate 1,035,705,737 downwards.
ATAATAATATCTCGTTTAGTGAAACTTAGTATTGGGTATAACACACGCAATCGTGGAAGGTCACTGTTGTGTGTACTGAAATCAAATTTAGGGTTGCATACATTGAAATATTCATTTTTTGTTGTGTATAATAGAATCCAACCATATTTTATTTATACATTGAATATATATATATACACTCAATTTTGCGTAAAATAACTTCTATCAAACTAACTTGAAATTATATGTAACACGATCCCAGATTAGTGTTGTGTATACTGCAAGCTAATACATTGTTGCATATAGAACAAGCTAATTTTCGTGTCATGTACAACACAAGACATCAATGAAATTAAAAATAATAATTCTCATAAAATCTCGGGTTGTTACATTTTACCACCCATAAAATGAATTTCGCCCTCGAAATTCATCGGGGTTATAAATCATTTACTACTTCGAAATTTCTTTAATAGAAACCCACATCATAAAATGGAATACTACATCTTAATTACAAAAAATAATTTATGAAACGTAATGGTTACCCAAATTAACTTATCCCTGGGTTTCCACATAGGAGAACATAGGTGAAAATATTTATATGGAAGAGAAATCTAACTATCAAGTTCTGATAAAGAGTGGTAGAGAACATGGCTATGAAAAAGCCAACAATCACAAATCCATAATTTTGTGATGATATAAGGTACCATCAGATTCATTAGATATGAGAGTTCTAGAACAACATTTTTGGTTTCCAAGATCATTTCCCTAAAATTGATAAACTTTTACATAAGGATAAATACTTACATGATTTTGGTGTAATATCATTGTTGGCCATTCCATGAACAATTTCCACTTCATCTATATTTAAAGAAATGAAGCTGAATTTTTCATTCATGAAGTGTTAGCAAATCATGAGATAGAATGATAAGTCATCCCATATGTTTCTATCACAAAAAGGCTAGCATAAGTTATTAAATATACATAAGTCCATATATTGTGAGATTTATCATATATGATTCCATCAATAGACTTATACTTTATCTATAATACCTATTAATAAAATAAAACTAGTTTTTATTAACCAGGTAATTCCTGTAGGCTAGTAGTATGTGATAAAGTCCTATCACACTTCAGTTTTGAGTTTAATTCCCACAGCCTTGTTCGACGCGACGGGTTGTCGCCCGTCCTGCTGGTTGTCCTTTTTCTGAAACTAAATTATTATAACATCCCATAAATAATATCAAAAAAAATTCTAGCCTTAAACAATTCTATCTGATGTACAACTTAATCCATTCCAACCTTTATGCTTATTGAAAATAATGTTGTCCAATCTTATAGTATAAAGAAAACGATTACTAGGAATGTCATCAACCAAGAAAGTGAATACCATCATTTATCCCCCATATAAGATATATCTTGTTGGTTTCATTCCAAACATGTGAATACCTTAATCATGTATTCTCTTGAAAAATGAATAACCATTGAACCTTAGTGAAAACATGAATGCTGTCAAAATTTTACTCTTTCCACATACCAAAATCCCAAAAAAATTATATACTCAAACCATGATATCACATTGTCCTTATATCTGCCATGAGATCATCAATTCTATGAAACATCTCATTATTTCCTAATCCCTTCATTATGCGCATATCATCCACTTTCCAAAAATATATGAATTATGCTTTCATGGTTACCAGTACCATTCAACATATACATTCAAATACATTAGAAAAAACAATAGTGTAACAATCCTTATATGTGTCTTTATTCCATTGTACCATTAAATTACCTATAAAACATAACTCTTGATAAACATACAATAATTCCACTACCTTCTTAAACCGCTAACTGAGCTTCTTCATTTCTTTCATCTCATATATTTTATTTGTAGTCTCTTCATCATCATCAACATAAATACTATGAATACGACCATGCTGATTCTTTTCATGAGATTATCCCTTAGGGAATTGGTTTGCATAATGCCCATACATTCCACATTTAAAACATTTAGCCATTGTTTATGTCTTTGCAATACAATTATCCTTGTCCATGGTGTTAACTGAACCTTTTCCTTTACAATTACTGGCTTTGTGTCCTTCTTTTCCACACCCAAAGCATCTTACGGTTCCTTTGAAAAATTCAATTTGAAGCCTCTTCCCACATGATTTACATGAGGGGAATTTAACTTTATTTCCTCTATTATCATCATGAAACTCCATCTTTCTCTTATTAGCTGAGTCAGGATACTTACCAAATTTGAGATTATTGATCATATTATGATATTGTTGATTAGGCATAATAACGATGTTTGGAATTCCAGAACCAATTTCATTTGGTTTCACATGATGAATATCATTCAATTGTCCATCATATCCTCCAATATCTTGAATTTTCCTATTTCTAGCAATTTTCTAAAACCCAAAAAGAATAGTGTGAGGGGGAAAAATCATGCTAGGAAAACTTCATAATAAAGGGGGAGTACCTTCAATATATAACACCACAGTTTAATTCTAATATCATTTCCGTAATTCTAGGACTATAACCTATACGTATACTTAACCTAAGAGACATCCCTACTCATACCTTAGAAATAGCCTAGGTATCTCACTAAAGTTCTCACATCCTAGTTTCCAAAGGTTAAATAAAATGTCACTTTGAAACCAACTATAGAGACCCAAAGCTTGACGTATATGGACATTAAATTTCTTTTGTGGAATATTTAATACATAACAAAAACAGACGCCCAAGATCGTATTAGTCTAGTGTCTTTGGAAACTCAGAATGTAATCTTCTAATCATGGTGAAAGATCTTCAACATATCCTATAAAGATCATCCCCTTTTGGTTTTCTTTCCTAAAACCATTCTTTATATCCTGTGGAAAATAAAAAATAAAAATTTTAGGTCATATTATCAGTAAGGGTAAACATAGAGAAAATAAGACAATCCATAAACATTTGAATGCAAAAACATGAACATAAAATCTAAACATCAAAATCTTGAGCAAAGACATAAAACATGGAAGTACATATGGAATATATCATAATGGATCATAAATCATGATAAAATAGAAAGGGAATGAATCATGTAATTATGGAATCCATTAAGAACATTTTATGATTTCCATAGTAGCCAAGGCATTACTGCCATGACCAACTTACTGGAAAAAGTTCCTTTCTGAATCAAGTTCACTCCTCGTTTCAGTCTGGTAAAACTGAACCGGATTAACTTACCATTCCAGCCATATCTGTCTCATGATATATAAATCATTACCCAATGAATTGGAGGTTGATATATGTCCCACCCATCTCATAATGAAACCATTCTTTCGTGTGCCACAAAATTATAAATCACACATCATAGCAGAGCCCATGTAACAGAATGGGATTCTTAAACATCATTCCATCATAACATAATCCATGAAAAATGGATATCATTTCATCATAAGAAGAATCAAACCATGTAAATAATTGAGACACTATACTTGAAACATAAACATATTATATAATGTCATTTTTAGATGGAAAATAGTTTTGATAAAACACTTGAAATGATTTCTTGAGTAAAATATCCTTTCTTCATCAAAATCATTTTCATATCACAAAATGACATGCAATTTTAAAATAAAATGTTTTTGTTTAAAATAATAAATCAATCTTGAAGAGTAATCTTCATGAAAATGGTGCATTATGAAACCATAAAAATCCGTTCACCCGTATAAGTTAAAAATTACATTCTCCTCGTACTTTTTTCGGAAAATTCATAAATTTCCACGTGTGGTAAAAAAAATGTAAGATTCATTTCATATCATGTGGTAAAATTTAAAAATGGGTAAAAGGGACATTAAACACACATGGAATTTTTTTCAGAAAACAGTTACATGGATTATAACAAAAACCCCAGTAAATACATACAAATAAACAAACTCAGATAAGAGTGAGATTGGAACAGTTATCCCTTACCTTATGTCAGATATGCTTCGTATGTATCCAGACCTCCTGTATAATGATTTAAATAACATCATTGAGTTATTATAGAATCATATTCATTGTTATGATATCATAATAGTTTACTTATTACTTTATATTACCCGTTCTTTTATAAATTCGATGTAAAAGCAGCGATTTGGGTAAAATCATTTCATTTCTTGTACGTGTTTCGACTTGTTGTTCTTTATATTATTAATTTTATCCTGATTTACATAATTCCAGAATGTAAAACATGATTTATATATAATATATATTCAGAATATACATATATATATATATATATGATATATCGATAAATGGAATGAAATACACCGTTCATGGAGACGGTAGGCCGTACGTACGCATGAAAACTGTTTTCGTTTCCTTATTGAATTGAATGGAATTAAGTAGATGAAATAAATATATATATATATATACAAAAATCCAGTATCATTATTATTTCATATATTTCATTATTATTCATTATATATACCTTATAATCATTCATGAATGGTTAACATGGAGAATGAATCTCATCGCGTCATGGAGACGGTAGTCCGTACGTACGCTCGAGTGATGATATCATTATCATGATCGTGGAATTGTATTGAAGTCTATGTATAATATTTTAGAATCAATATCACGTTACAATAATCATATATAGTTATTTATTTACACAATTATACCCATCCAAGTAAGGTGGCGGTCAAAAACATATTACACTACAGCGTGGAGATGGTATTTCGTACGTACGCACGCACGGTGATTTCGTTTTCCATAGGATGGATAGAAGGTGAAATTGGGATGTTTAATATTTATAATAAAATATCAGCATATAATTAATACTAATGTTATTACTTTATATTGAGAAAACTAAAGAAGAAGAAGTAGAAGAATAAAGTAACCTGAGATAATCGGAAGAAGAGATTACCTCTTCTTCGACACACCTCCTCTAAGCTTCCTCTTAAGGAAGTAGAGCTGGTATTTTGAGAAGACCAGAACCTCCAGAATTTTCCTAGGGAAGTGGATAAGAGAAATTTTTAGGGGTTGGCCGAGCTTCAAGGCTCAAAATGGTGTGAAGAGAAGAGGGAAGGGGTGCCCTTTTTATAAGGGAGGAGAGGGGCACCTTTGAAAAAACTTAAACTATTATTTTATAATAAAGTCGTATTCGGTTTATAATATCTCCAAATTTATTTATTTCGAAGATAAAGTGAGGAGGGGTATAAATACTCTCAACCAATACGTTTTAGACAAGTTTAGGTTACTATTTTAACCTTATCTTTTAGATTTAACTCTATGTTAAATTATTTAACTTTTATCGTGTCTTCTTGTTTTTTTACATATATTGTTAATAAACATACTATAACCAGCCAAAAGAACCCAAAGTGGTCCATTATTAATATATATAACCTTATATAAGACATTTGGCCGAACCTTAGATTTTTAGGAATATAATAACAATTAATAATCTAATATCTGTTTTAGAAACTAGTTTATGTCAATTTTGACACTATTTGGTAATTGATTTTTTGAAAATCATAACAGCGTGATTAGTTTGTAAAAATTTAATTAAATAAATAATAACATGTCATATTAACCGATAAAATTATTGTAATTCATAAAAAGCCTCAAATTACATTTATTTGTGTATTTATAATATCAATTATTTTTATATTTCATTATTTAGGTAATTACTACATCTCCATTATGTCATAAATAACATAACTTATTTAATGTCTAAAAATTATAAATAAAATACCATTAGGTAGGAAATCGTTTTACCTTTATAATGAATATTTATTGTCGAATTTATCTTTTTCATAACCATATATTAAAAATGTTTTAGTTATTAAATGTTGATTTTAACTATTTTAACTCTTCTTTAAATAAAATAATATTAAATGTCCTAATCTAATCCAAGTGGACCTAAATGGTCATATTTTATTACTAAGGTTGATTTTGGTTGAATTAAACTTATCCAATAAAATTAGGACATGTGTTAGGGTAATAATAATATCATTTTTACCCTTAATTACCCTTTTTACTTTTAACCATGGTAAATAAAACTAAAAAGTTACTCTTCACCAAAAATTATTTTTTTCTTCATTAACCATATTTTACTCTTTGATATTAACCGTGTCTCTCGGATTTTTAAAATTCACTCACAGAAGCAGTAAAATTATGTTTTATGTAAATTTTCAAATTCTCCTAAGATGTGGGTAAAAGACGGTGAATAGTTCAATAAAATTATAATATATCTAAAATTATTATAAAATGAATCAAATTAATTACATTTAACTTATATAGGTATTATGTATCAATTTTGACCTAAAATAAATTTAAATAAAATAAATAATTATTTAAATAAAAAGTTGGTTTTTAAATAGTAACCCATTTTTTCACTATTCATCAAAAATTGAAAGTTTTCAGAAAAATAATAAGAATTTACCCAAGGCTAATTTCAATATTCCTAATCCCAAAATGAAGTCAATTTTTAAAGATAAAATTTATAAAATTTCAAAAAGTGGGTGTTACTATTCAAAATGGCTAGTTCATAATATTATTATTATAATATCTCATTTAGTGAAACTTGGTATTGCATATAACACACGCTATCATAGAAGGTCGCGGTTGCGTGTAATGAAAGCCATGTCAGGGTTGTTTATAGTGCTAGATTCATTTGTTGTTGCGTATAATAGAATCCAACCATATTTCATTTATACATTGAATATATATATATATACACTCAATGTTGCGTAAAATAACTTCAATCAAACAAACGTGAAATTGTATTCAATATGATCCACGATTAGTTTTGTGTATACCAAAAGATAATACGGTGTTTCATATAGAACAATCTAATTTTAGTGTCACGTACAACACAAGAAATCAATGAAATTAAAAATAATAATTCTCATAAAATCTCGTGTTATTACAACATGACCCTGAGAGTCACCCTCCAACACCCAAACCAAACAGTTTGCTAGATGATCCATACCATAAATGAAACCTTTAGAAAAATGTAAAAACTAGAAAACATTATATGTGTGAGTATTAAAACTCATTAGGCATGCCTAAGAAACCATACCCAAAGCACTAGCATTAAATAAAGAATTTACTAATTTCAAGTTTGAACTATATTATATAAATTAATGGTTTTCACACACACTTTTATTTCCAAAGAAATTAACAGTCCATTTCCCTTTTTAATTGAAAAACATGTCTAAGGATAGATGGAAAAGGTGCATTACATTTTAAAAACGTTTTTCAAAATCAATTTTAAAACCAAATATTATTGTTACCCAAGAGGAAAACCATCCACAACAAGTAACACATAGCAAGGGAGATGGAAAAGTAGCACACGTGGGGACCAACAACCAAACTAAGCACCTAAATCATCTTCCACTTACAAATAAGCACTAAAGAAAACAAGGGTCGAACATAAGAGCTCGTGAACAATTTTGAACATACTATACATGCGACTCATCCTAAATGCATTCCCTACTCAATTATATGATAATTCTCTATCGCCCGATCATCACCCCACATGGCCTGGTCGAGGTTCCTAATCACATAGCAATAATAATAACAGAGTATCCCCTGCTATGGGCCACTAGACAGTGCATAATATAAACTAGTGCAGAAATAGTTTATAGAAAATTAACTTTCTATGCTTGGTTCACATGATGAGTACTAATTGGAAAGAGGGGTGAGTCAACAATGTCAATCAAGTAACCAATCACAATGCATAAAATCACACATAACAACTCGTACAACCAACATACAAAGTAAGTTCACCCTGAGTCACCCCAAAGATAGTTTTCAAAATAATTTATTTTATTAAAGTTCTAAATGGGCCTTATGTAACATTAAGAAAATAATTTCTCAAAAGAAACCAATACATTTGATCACATTTTAGAAGAAAACATTTAACATCAAACTAGAATCATACATTACAGTTCATGAATTATGTTCAAAGGCCAATTGGGCATTCATTCACTATTGTGTGATAATTCATCAAGAAAATAATTTATGTTCCATGGTTAAGTAAACAACTTTATTTAAATCAAATAATTATTCAATAAATAATTATCTTTTATTATTTCTCATTTATTGAAAATCAAAGAAATATCTAGTAATTAATAAATTCTAAATTTAAAGGCGAGTGAAGTGGGGGACCGACCACAAAGGAGACCCAAGCTGAACATTCCACCTCATGATGCTTTCTAACTAGAAGATGTTCTTACCCGCTTCCATGCACATACTTATATATATATATATATATCCTTAATCCAATGAATTTATTCCCCACACCATGAGGGAATACTTACATGGTGGACATAATATATATATATATATTCATACCTAAGAATATGTGTGTGCGCCCTAGAAGATGTTCAGAACCCACTACAATACAAATCAGAGACTCTGAAACATCGTGGTAGGGTTAACACAATTACAAAAAAATACCAGGAACTCAAGATTAATTACCAATGACTCAGAAACTACAAACCACCAATTATAAACTGAGAAAAGATTGACAATAAAGGAAAAATACTTGAAGTAGCACGATAAGGGTCCCATGTACTATAAATCAAATACTGGATCATTAATAAAATAAAGACCCTAAATAATGGGTGTAAAACTATATACCGATATAAAAAGTTACCTCAAATCAAAGAAGGTGGATGGAAACCAGTGTGAAATCTCAAATGCACCTCAAAATATTTGCAAAACATATTTTTCACCACATATAATATTTAATAAACCAGTTAAATGTTTTATAATTTTAAATAACACTGCATGGTTTTTATTTCAAAACACACCCAAAAACCATCTCTTTAAGTTCAATGGAAAACCAAGACTATTTCAAATTGTGATACATAGTAGTTTTGATAATTAATAATTTGATCGAACATATAAACTATTTGTAGGAAATACAAAGAAAAAATTTTCACACACTCTATATGCCAAATATTGTTATGGAAAACTCATTTCAAAACAATTTCACATAAAATAAATTGTTCTAGACATTGCAAGTCACCAATTAAACATCAAAAAAATTCAAAATACCTGAAATTTATGATTCTTAAATCAATAATATTTTTCAAGGACAACCCCACCTTAACCGATGAAAAGCACACCAAAAATGGTCTAAAACACCATTCGAACCTCAACCAAACCTAAAAGGAGACCAACAACAACCTAACGCAAGAAAAATTTGGACGCACATTTTGAATAAATTGTCCCAAAAAATTGAAACCTTAGCCGTGGTATAATAAAACTAATAGGAAAAAATAAAACAAATACCTAATGGGGGTTCGTTTCAAGAAGAGAAGGGCACCGACGATGTTGTGGCCCCTGGAGATGGAGCCATGCTATTGAAGGGTTGCACTGCTGATGGGGTTCATTGGAAGAGGGCACGGACCAGGTGGAGCATGGGGTGTGGGTGTGTGAAGGAATAAGGAAGCAAGGGGTTGGTTCGGGTCGCACCATAGAGAATAATGATTATAGCTGGAGAGGGGGGGTGACGCAGAGGGTGTCAGTTGGGTGGAGGGGGTGGTTGCATAGGTCATTGGTGCGTACAAAGGGGTAAAGGCCACATTGGGGAGAGGGGATTGAAGAGAGGGGAGGGGATTGTTGGTCATAAAAATATGGGTTTCCCCCTTGTTTTATTTTTTTCATTTAAACCCAAAAAAATCTTACCAATCATAATATTAATAAAAATATTAATTTCAACAATGATAGTAATAATTAATTAAATTCAAAATAATAATAATAAGTGTAATATTATAGTTAATAATATCCTTCATATAATAATTAACATAAAGTTAAAAATAATTATGGTAAAAATATTCAATACATTTTAATATTAATAATAAAATTATTACGAATAGTAAACAATTTAAATAACATAATAAATTAAAAAATTTATTCACAAAAATTTTCAAAGACAGATGGATCTTGAAATTTTCTAGGTGATGCGGCGCTGTAAGAACTGGGTGTTTGCTGTGAAAGACTTTGGAATATTATTTATATTATTGTACAACAGCTCCCTCAGATGGCGTGCGATTCCGAGCCCTGGGGTGGCTGGAATTATGTTTTAAGTGCATTCACACTGGGAATGCCAAATAAATGGGATAACTCCGGAACGGTGATCCGGATCAGAGATCCAACTGTACGGATGGGTCCAGAATGGGATTTTTACCCTAGGAATGACATAAAACATGTCTTCACAGGACATTTGGACCCCTCGCTCGCTTCCGGAACAAGAAACAGATAAATTAAATAATTAATTTATTCATTTAAGGGTGAAGCTCATGTATCTCTTAAATGGTGGCTCGGATTGGAAAACTGAGGGCACCTTTGAGTTCGGAGCATGCCGTTTACTCTAGGAGGGGTGTAATTTTCGCGAGCGCGGGCCGTCTGTGAAAAATGGCTCCAGGGGCGTTTTCGTAATTTGGTAGCCTCAGGTGCGGTTGTTGAAACTTTTGAACGAGGCCTCGGATTACAATTCTGAGACCGTATTTGCGCTCAGAACGTGGTTTTTAGGCTAGGGGAGTCGTAATCCTGACCCCTCTGAAATTTCAGGTTCGGGGTTATTGGCCGGGCATTTAAGTATTTTCTACTTAAACACATCCCCTCCCCTCTTCTTCTTCTTCATCTTCCTCAAACCCCCCCTTTCCTCTATCACTCCGGCGAGGCACCTCCGGCAAGGCATCTCCAGCGAGGAAGTGGTGCGACGGCACACTCCCCATGAAGCTCCGGGCATCACCCAAGAGGTAGGAGTCGTTCTTGTTTCGTTTTATTTCCCACAATCTTTGAAGTTAATTTATAGCATCAAACTGTCATCCAATCGTTGATTGATTCCCATGATCGTGTAGTACGTTATCTGATCTTTCTAACGCTTGTTTCAAGTTAGAAATCTGACCTCTGAGGCCTCTGCAGCAGTCTGGCGAAGGTTCGCGGGTTTTTGGGGTTCTCTGGCCAGCACGGTGGTCCGGCGGTTTCCAGATGCGGCGGCACTGTGGTCCGGCGAGCTCTGGTCTGCTGCGCGACATGGGGTTCTAGCGAGGGGAGCCGGTCAGTGGGGCATCCCGATGAACGGACGGCTGAGAGTGCCGGCCGATGGCGCCGGCCGAGGGGAGCAATCGGGGTCACGACTTGCGACCCCGCTGGGGAGGCCGAGACCCGCCACAGGCGGGTCTCCACGTAGAAAATGACCGGTCATGTCGGTCGGTCGGTGGAGCGACCCACGTGCAGCACGGGTCTCACAGGAGGGCGGACCGCTGTGCGGCGGTCCGCGGATCCGGCCCAAGGGGGTCCCCCCCCCCCTTTTTAAAATATTCGGATGCCTGTATTACGAGATACGGGTGCCCGTTTTGAACGCCGTCTGCGGAAACACGATCTTAGGATCGAGGGGAACTTTTTGAGTTGGTTTCATGAATTTTTAATTCTGAAACGAGGGGCCTTGGAGGTGCGACACATCTTTAAGTGAATTAACATTTCCTTCGGGGAATCTTGTTTTGGATGCTGTGAATGCGTCCGGCGTGCGTTTTGAGTGTCGTTAGCGGAGTTGGGACCCTGGCGCCGGGGTAATGCTTTCTAGGGTGGTTTTGGGTACTGAAGCCAGAGTTGATTCATGGGCCCCGTGGCCCGTCTTTTGAGTTGCGAGCACCGTTTAGAGACTTTCTCATCGGGCGTCCGTTCGTGGTGTGCGAGCAGTCGATTCTGGATGATTTTCTGAGGGGATTGCAATGGTGTAATCCGACCACCCTAATTCGGCACAATGGTGCGGGGTCCATGAGCTCTGTTTGGGCGTCGACGGTGATTTTCCATCTTTATCACCATGCAACTGTTTTGGACAAGTGAATAGTCCATCTTGTGTGCTTTTTTGAGAGGATTACAATGGTGTGATCCATTCATTGTTCTTTGGAACTGGGTTGCGGGTCCCACGAACCATCGCTCGTGTGCGGTGCGTTGGAATGCACCTTTTTCTCCGAATATCCGTTGCACTCCTGTGAGTAGTGCTTTAGGCGTGTTTTCCTGAGGGGATTGCAATGGTGCGATGCGCCTGACTGTTTTCGGGGCTGAGGCTCAGGATCACGAGATGCCATTCGGGTGTGAGGCGGTGTTGGAGACCTTTCTGTTGAATATCCGTTTGAGGCGACTATGTATTATAACTCACGTGTGTTTCCACGAGGATTACAACGGTGTGATCTGTTTAAGCGAGAGGAGCCTCTTACACGATCTAATTAAATGCGGAAATGTGATGGTTCCCCGGGGGCGGCTCTTCTACTATGTTTGTAGCGGACCCTTGGCATGTGATCGCATGCACTCCCGTCTGAGTGAAGTAATTCTTGAATAGATGTGGTTGGTCGTGCCCCAGTCATTGAGGCAGAAAGTTGGAGATGTTACGTCACACCTTCGCGTTGACGTTGGGTGCCGGGTGCACGATAGCCCTTGGGCTGAAAGTGAGGTATACTCTAGGAGTATACGGGAGTGATTGGAGGTACGTGTGGTTTGTACCTGAGACGTTCGTGTGTTTGGTTGGGGTTAACTTGGGTCCACACGTCGTATGGGCCCTATGTGCGTGTCGAGCTCAGCTTTGCGTTCTTTGACCTCTCGCGACATATAGGGTCCCTCTGTACTCGTTTATTTGACCAGTAGGGTGGAGTTTTTCACCTAGCTCTATGCTCGTATGTTTGACCAGTAGGGTTTTGTGGTCTCCCCCGGGTTTCGTTCTCGATTGATTGGCCTGTAGCGGTGCTAGTGACACCCAGTGATGGAACATGCACTGAACCCCTTCAGGGTGAGTTGTTCTGGAGTTGGGTGGTTGCGCGATACCCACTCAGTGTTCTGTTGTCCATTGTTGTACCCTCCAGTAGAGATGTCCAGAGTAGTTCTATGTTTTGCCCTTCATTGGGGCTGGGCAGTGGGTTACTCATCGACTTCTAGGGTCTACCCTCTAGCTGAGACTGGCCAGGGGCTCACACGACACACTTAGGGTCTACCCTCGAGCAGAGACTGGGCAGTGGGTCACACGACGCACTTTGGGTCTACCCTCCAGCAGCGACTGGGCAGTGGGTCACCCGACACACTTATGGTCTACCCTCCAGCAGAGAGTTGGATCTGGTTGACCCGACGACCTCTTAGGGTCTACCCTCCAGCAGGGCTGGGCAGTGGGTCACCCGTCGTCTAGTTCCAGGTCTACCCTCCAGCGGGGCTGGGCAGTGGGTTGACTGATGATGTATTAAGGTCTACCCTCCAGTGGGGCTAGTTAGTGGGTCTCCGGATGATGTATTAAGGTCTACCCTCTAGTGAGGTTGGGCAGTGGGTCGCCTGATGATGTATTAAGGTCTACCCTATAACGGGGATGGGTAGTGGGTCGCCTGATGATGTATTAGGGTTTACCCTCCAGCAGGGCTGGGCAGTGGGTCACCCGATATTTGGTAATGAAGTACCCTCCTGCAGGGCTGGACAATGGGACTCTTGGCATTTCAGACTTAGTAAATTCTAATAGGCTAGTCTATGGCTTTCCTCCGTGATTACTGGAGCGAGAACCTTGGTTTTACGGGTCAATGATGTGACGACTTTGACTTTGAGGAGACCTCTCGACTGCGTGGTAGTGACGAGGTGTGGTTTGACTTTCCCTAGAACTCTCTAGTACGAGGGGCGCTTTCCCCACCGAGACGCATTCTTGTGAAGCAATCTAAAACCAAGCGGGCGAGTCAGTGCCGCCCAAAGAGGATAGTGTCGAGGTGCGGTGATTGAGCCCCATGGCTTGCGGTTCAGGGAAGACGTTCGGGATGCGAGGAATCGATGGAGTTAACATCTGGGACTGTTGGCTACTTGTTTTCTTGGGATGAGCTACGGGATGGAGATCCCCTTACGAAGTTGTTCAGGCATCTTCCTGAGCATAAGGATATGTATATATCTTGTTCCAATACCCACTTCTTGCGTTTGGTTACTCTCCTTCCATGAGAGGTGAAGACGTGTGGTGTATGCCACGTGATTTCCGTTTCTAGATTCTCGTGGTTGGACGAGTCTAATCTCCTATTATAGGTAGCGAAGACTCGACGGGAAGTTCATCTTCTCACCATTTCCAGCTCCTTGTGTCTGGATGAGTCTATCTTCTTTACCCTCATTGGGTTGAGCTGGACTCTTCATTGTTCTCTTTACTGACCTTTCGATTGTACTCCTATAATTTTCATGTTTACTCTACTTCTCACCCTTCGATACCTCCTTCGTTTCTCCCTCAATCCTTCGGGGTATCCTAATGAGTATTTTTATACTCACCCCTGCTTGGTCTTTGCTCGCACTTGGTGTGCCCTTGCAGATGACGGACAGGTTGGTCGTGACTTCAGTGGAGAATAGGAGTTTGGGATCTTGGACCGTGTGTGGTGGTCATAGTCGGGTTCCAGGTGGGGGACCCTTCCAGTTGTTTTTCTTTTGTTCACCTGTTGCCGGGTTGTGGCACATTTCTCGTCCTGTTTTTCCCATTTTCATTTTTATTATACTTTCAGTACTTCCTTTTTACTTTTATAGGTCAATGCACATTGTGGTATATATTTAGCAGTTGCCCTTTTTCGTTACTTTTATTTTCTTTTACTCTGCACTTTTGCATTGAGTGTGCTGCCTGTGTGTGCGTACAGGTACATAGGCAAAGGCCTCCCCGTGTTGTTGTCTCTTCGGCGCTAGTCACCAGCCCCTGGCCTATGGAGTTGGGCTAGGGGTAGTTGCGGCTCGAGCCCAGGTAGGGTCAGGTCATGACAAAGTGGTATCAGAGGTGGTTTGTTCCTTGGGGAATTGTGCGGACACCCCTAAAAAAGGAATTGGTTGGGATTTAGGGAAACAGTGTTAAAGTTTCTCAAGAGCGGCTCTCGGGCCATGGAGTCTAGTGATGGTGTGGCGGCCGACTTATCCATTCACCAGGACCCTGATAAACCGCTTGTCGACTCATCATGCTGAGACACTTGTTGCAGGGAAAAAATGGATTGTGCATCACATAGGATTGAGTCTTTAACTGTCCTTCGTGAGTCAGCTCCCCGTCATTGTTGTTGGTATAAACATATATGCTCATCTGACTTCGGCACACCTTGAAAATATTCAGGATGTCTCCCCGAAGACAGCTATCCAAGATACCAGGTTTGGTGAATGAAGACGACCCTGTGAGCTACGAGGCCACAGTCCAGGACCCATCGTGCGAGCCCCTTTCTCCGGGTGGGCCGGTAGCAGTACCCCACCTATTGAGCAGTAGACAGCTTCAGCAGAGCAGGCTGAGTTTGAGCACAGGTTGAGCGCGCTCCGTGAGTTCTAGCAGCAGAGACCGCTGAGGTTCAGTGGTGAGCCACACCCTCAGGCAGCAAATTTTTGGCTAGAGACAGTGGTTAGTCTTTTCAGGCTTGTGTAGATGCCGGCAGATCAGAGAGTGGATTTGGCAGCCAACCTTTATCATGGAGTAGCTTGGCATTGGTGGAGTCTGGTGACACAATTTCCTGATGAGTCATCAATTTTGAGGGGCAACTTTCATTTGTTGTACCTTGAGGAGTTTTTCCCCTCCTATTTGCGCACGTTTCAGATTCAATAGCTCCTGTAGTTTCAGCAGGGAGAGATGATAGTGGACGAGTATGTGGCTAGTTTTGCAGACCCTGCATGCTTTTACCCGGACTTGGTCCATGACGACAACTTTCGAGCGCGGAAGATCGAGCAGGGTCTCCATAGGGAGATTTTTGTTATCATAGTACCCTTCGGCATTTCCACATATGTCAGGGTGCTAGAGCAGGCACTGGTGAAAGAGGGATTCCTGTCACATTTTAGAGTTGGTGGTGGTAGCAGGCACATTGGAGCCGAGATGTCTACCATAGCTAGCGGGCGTCGGCAAGCAGAACCTCGACGTAGGTGGCTTTCTGGAAACTGGACTCAGGGGCGTGGTCATACACCACAGTGGCACCAGAGGGTAGCAGTGATGCCCAGAGAGTGTCAGTGCTATGCTTACGATGGGCGAGGTCACCTTGCATGAGAGTGCCCGACCAGGTTTGCGGAGAGCTTCGGGTAGGCAGCAGGTGGGCCACCACAATAGAGGAAGCGCCGTGATCAGAGTAGTGCCCAGGGAGGTGGTGCTAGCAGAGGAGCGGGAGGAGCTGGGTGTGGGGGATGGTTGTATGAGGACTTCCAATCACCACTAGGTGGTCAACGTCAGGCTCCGGGAGCTAACTGTTGGGACCACGGACAGTCGTGAGCTTTGGATGTCTACGATCCTGCAGAGCATGAGGTGATAAGAGGTACTCTCTATAGCTCTTCTACATTTTGTAGTAGAATTATTAGACTATGTGTGTGAACAACATTACTCTCTACTCCTTGTTTGAGGTGTTACTAGGGTGACGCAGGGCGTTGGGTGTAACCCTGTGTTGGTATGGTAAAAGGCGTGAGACCTTTTTCTCTAGTAGATGGTGTCGACTCCTTCATCTTTCGAGCGTGTAAGAGATCCTTGGCTGTGGGACATCGACTGTGAAACCATGGGTGACTAGATATCCTTGGGTGTTTCGCTATATGGATATTCTGAAGGAGGGAATCATCGGGCCTTTTCCTAGGTGCGGGTAGTGATTCTAGTCATGGCGTGCGACGTAGAGGTTTGACCGGGGAGGTGAGCTACCCCCGAGGTCCTTCGTACCATTTGAGACCGTGTGAGGGATGGAGAGGTTCCCAACCGCCTTGCCATAACCCCAAAGGCTAGTTTGGGTGTGTGACATCTCCCGCGTGACTCACCTGAGGAGATGTGTGAGTGCCCCTATGCATGTCATTGGCGAGAGCAGACCTCGCATGAACATATCCACTCCTTTGGTCTGTGTTCGGTGATGCAGAGATGTGCGTGAGTACTTTTGGGAACGGGAGATCCAGGTGTGGGCTTAATACCCAGTGTTGCTCCCTAATTTTTCTTTTCAGGGATGAAACTCTTGAAGGAGGGAATGATTTAAGAACCCGGTTTTTGCTGCGAAAGACATTAGAATATTTTTGATATTATTCCATAGAAACTCCCTCAGACGGAATGCGATTCCGAGCCCCGGAGTGGCTGGAATTACATTTTCAGTGAGTTCACACTGGGACCTCCAAATAAATGGGATAAATCCTGAACGGTGATCCGGATTAGAGATCCGGGTATACGGATGGGTCTGGAATGGGGTGTTTACCCTAGGAACGACATAAAACTTGTCGGCACAGGATGTTTGGACCCCTTTCCTGCTTCCGAAACAAGAAATGGATAAATCAAATAAATAATTTATTCGTTTAAGGTTGAAGCTCAAGTATCTCAAAAACGGTGGCTCTAATTGGAAAACCAAGGGCACCGTTGAGTTTGGAGTGTGCCGTTTACCCTAGGAGTGGTGTAAGTTTTGCGGGTGCGGATCGTTTGTGAAAAATGGCCCTAGGGGCGTTTTTGTAATTTTGCGGCCTTGGGCGCGGTTTTTGAAACTTTTGAACGGGGACTCAGATTAAAATTCCAAGACCGCCGTTGCGCTCGGAGCGTGGTTTTTAGCCTAGGGGAGCATTAATCCCGACCCCGCCGAAATTTTGGGTTTGGGGTTATCGGGTGGGCGTTTAAGTATTTTCTACTTAAACGCATCCCCTCCCCTCTTCTTCTTCTTCTTCATCCTCAAATACCCCCCTCTCCTCCAGTACTCCGGTGAGGCAACTCCGGAGAGGCAACTCTGGCAAGGCAGCAGTGCGATGACGGACTCCCCGTGAAGCTCCGGGCATCGCCCAAGTGGTTGGAGTCGTTCATGCTTCGTTTTATTTCCCGCAATCATTGTGATTAATTTATAGTGTGAAACTATAATCGGACCATCAATCGATGCCCATGATCATGTAGTACATTATCCGAGCTTTCCGACAGTTGTTTCGGATTCGAAATCCGACCTCTAAGGCCTCTGCAGCGGTCCGGCGAAGGTTCACGGGTTTTTGGGGTTCTCTGGCTGGCACGGTGGTCCGGCGGTTTCCAGCAGCGGCGGCGCAGTGGTCCGGAGAGCTCCATGCGGTGGCGCGATAGGGGGTTCTGGCGAGGGGATCCGGTCAGCGGGGTGGCCCGATTAACAATCAACCTAGAGCGCTGGCCGAGGGGTGCAATCGGGGTCACGGCTCGCGACCCCGCTATGGAGACTGAGACCTGCCACAGGCGGGTCTCCGTGTGGAAAATGACTGGCCATGTTAGCCGGTCGGGGGAGCGACCCGCACACAGCGCAGGTATTGCAGGAGGGCGGACCGCTGGGCGGCGGTCTACGGGTCCGGCTTGGCTGGGCCCAGGAAGCTGGGCCGTGGTCCCAGCGGGCCGGCCCGAGCGGGGCGGACCTGGCGGCCCAAGGGGTCCCCCCCCCCCGTTTTAAAATATTCAGACACCCATATTATGAGCTACGGGTGCCCGTTTTGAACGTCGTCTGCGGCAACGTGATCCTGGAATCGAGGGGAATGTTTTGAGTTGGTTTTGGGAATTTTAAATTCCCGAAATGAGGGGCCTCGGAGGCATGACGCGTCATTAAGTGAATTGACGTTTCCTTCAGGGGGATCTTGTTTTGGACGGCGCAGAGGCGCACACCATTCGTTTTCAGTGCTGTCAGCAGCGTTTAGACCCTGGCGCCAGGACGAAGCTTTCCGGGGTGGTTTCATGCGTTGAAGCCAGAGTTGATTCGTGGGGCCCATGGCTCGTCTTTTCAGCTGCGAGCAATGTTTAGTGACTTTATCATCGGGCGTCCGTTCGGGGCCTGCGAGCAGTCGATTCTGGATGATTTTCTGAGGGGATTGCATAAGTGAAATCCACCCGCTCTAATTCGGGACGATGATGCGGGGCCCATGGGGGCCGTTTGGGCACCGACGGTGATTTTCCATCTTTATCACCGGGCGACCATTTTGGACATGTGAATAGTCCATCTTGAATGCTTTTTTGAGAGGATCGCAATGGTGTGATCCGTTCAATGTGCATTGGGAACGGGTTACAGGTCCCACAAAGCACCACTCGTGTGCGGTGTGCTGGAATGCACCTTTTTCTCCGGATATCCGTTGCACTCCTGTGAGTAGTGCTTTTGGCGTGTTTTCCCAAGGGGATCGCAATGGTGTGATGCGCCTGACTGTTTTCGGGGCCGAGGCTCGGGATCACGGGACACCGTTCGGGCGTTAGGCAGTGTTGGCGATCATTCTATTGAATATCCGTTTAAGTCGAGTAAGTAGTCTAACTCGCATGTTTTTTCACGTGGATTACAACGGTGTGATCTTTTCAGGTGAGCAGGGCCTCTTACGCGATCTTATTAAATGCGTAAATGTGAAGGTGCCCCAAGGGTGGTTCTTCTACTGTGTTTGTAGCGGACCCTTGGCATGTTGTAGAAACCCGAAGCTTGACATTCATGGAAATTACATTACATTTGAGAAATACTTAACACATAACGAAAACAGACACACAAGGACCTTAATAGATGAGTGTCTTTGGAAACTCGGAAAAATAATCTTCTAATCGGGGTGAAAGATCATCAAAATCTCCCATAAAGATCGACCCATTTTTGTTTCTTTACCTAAATTCTTTATTTTAATCCTGGGGAAAAGAAAACATATAAAGGGTGAGCTCAAATGCTCAGTAAGGGTAAGCGTGGAGAAAATAAAACAAAACATATAGATTTGTACATAATAACATGAACATAATGATTAAATATCGAAATCTTGAGCAATGACATAAAAGATGGTAGTACGTAAGGCATAGATCATAATAGAACATCAAGAATGATAAAATAGCTTGGGAATAAAAAATTTACTTGTGTAAAAACATTAATCACATGATATGAATTCTATGGTAGTCAAGGCATTGCTGCCAAGACCATCTTAGTGGACAAAGTTCCTTTCTGAATCGAGTTCACTCCTCGTTTCAGTCCTGTAACACTGAACCAGATTAACTTACAATTATAGCCATGTCTATCTCATGAGATATAAATCATTACCCAATGAATTGGAGGGAGATATAGGTCCCACCCATCTCGTAATGAAATCATTATTTCTTGTGACACAAAATAAACATACATCATTCATAAAAAACCCAATAAATAAAATTGGTTTCATAAACATCATCCCATCATCACATAATCCATATAAAATAAATGGATATCATTTCATAATAATAAAAGTGAAACCATGTAAATCATAGAGACATTATACTTGAAACATACACATATGAAATAATTTCATCTTAGATGAAAAATTGTTTTGATAAAACACTTGAAATTAATTCTTGAGGAAAATATCCTTTCTTCTTCAAAATCATTTTCATTTCAAAAAATTTCATGCAATTTTAAAAGAAATAGATTTTGTTGAAAATATTCATGAAATATTTTTGAGGAAGCTTCATGAAAATAAGGCTTTATAAAACCCTAAAAATCCTTTCATGCCGTAGAAGTTAAAAATAAAATTCTTCTCGTACTTCTGTCGGAAAAGTTAAAAAGTACCTCATGTGGTTAAAAAAAGAATGATTGCTTACATACCATGTATTAAATGTAAAAAATGTTTAAAAGGGACTTTAAACATACATGAAACCATTTTTATGAAACATGTACATGGATGATAACAATAACCCCAGTAAATACTTATGAATAAATAATCTCGGATAAGAATGAGATTAAAATAGATGTCCCTTACCTTAGGTCTGATATGCTTCGTATGCATCTGAACCTCCTGTATAATGATTTAAATAATGTCAATGACTTATTACAGAATCATATTCATTGTTATTATATCATATATGGTTCACTTAGGACTTTATATTACCCGTTCTTTTGTAAGTTCCATTGTAAAGCAGCGTTTGGGTTAAAATCGTTTTATTTATCGTACATAGTTGGACTTGTTGTTCTTGATATTATTACTTATATCCTGATTTACTTAATCCCAAAGTGTAAAACATGATTTATATGTAATATATATTCATCATATACATATATATATGATATATCGATAAATGGAATGAAATACAGCGTTCATGGAAATGATAGGTCGTACGTACGCATGAACGTTGTTTTCGTTTCCTTATTGAATTGAATGGAATAATGTAGAAGACATACAAATATACATATATATATATATATATCCATTATCATTATTATGTCATATATTTCTTATATATACTTTATAATCATTCATGAATGGTTAACATGGAGAATGAATCTCATCGCGTCGTGGAGACAGTAGTCCGTACGTACGCACGAGCAATGATATCTTTCCCATGGTCTTGGAATTGTATTTTAATGTATGTATAATATTTCAGAATCAATATCACTTTACAATAATCATATATAGTTATTTATTTACACCATTATACACATCCAAGTATGGTGTTGGTGGAAAATAGATTACACCATGACGTGGAGACGGTATTCCGTACGTACGCACGTGCGGTGATTTAATTTTTCGTAGGATGGATAGATGGTGTAATAGGGTTGGTTAATACTTATAATAACATATCAGTATATGATTTATACTGATTTTATTACTTCATAATGAAAAAACTAAAGAAGATGAAGCAGAAGAAGAAATAAAGTTGAACGAATCGGTAACAGACATTACCTCTTCTTAACCTCCTCTTTGGGCACTAAATATGGTCTTTTAAGAATACAAGAACCTATAAGATGTATCTAGGGAAGTGTAGAAAAGAAATTGGTAGGGTTTTTCCGAGCATCAAGGCTCAAAATGGTGTGAAGAGTAGAGGGAAGGGGTGCCCTTTTATAAGGGAGGAGAGAGGCACCTTTGGAAAAACATAAAATATTATTTTATTATAAAGTCATATTCGGTTTTTAATAGCTCCAAATTGATTTATTTCGACCCTAAGGTGGGGATGGGTCGAAATCCTCTCATCCCATAGAATTTAGACAAGTTTATGTTTCTATTTTAACTTTATCATTGTGATTTATCTTTAAGTTAAATAATTTTACTTTTACCCTGTCTTCTGGTTTTCTTACACTATAAGGTTAATAAACATACTATAACAAGCCAAAAGAACCGCAAGTTGATTATTATTAATATATATAATTTTATCTAAGTCATTTTGCCGAAACTTAGATTTTTGGGAATAAAATAACAATTAATAATATCATATTTGTTTAAAAAACTATTTTATGTCTATTTTGACACTATTTGGTAATTGATTTTTGTGAAACTCATAACAGAATTATTATTTCGAAGAAAGATACTTAAATCAATACTAACATGTCATATTAACCTAGAAAATTAGTGGAATTCATAAAAAGCCTCAAATTACATTTATTTGGGTATTTATAATATTAATTATTTTAATATTTCTTTATTTAGGTAATTACTGCATCACCATTGTGTCATAAATTACATAACTTATATAATGTCTAAAAATTATAAATAAACTACCATTAGTTAGAAAATATTTTTATCTTTCTAATGAATATTTATAGTCTAATTTATCTTATGTATAACACTATATTAAAAATGATTTAGTTATTAAACATTGATTTTAACTAATTTAACACTTCTTTAAATCAATTAATAATAAATGTCCTAATCTAATCCAAGTGGACCTAAATGGTAATATTTTATTCCTAAGGTTGTTTTTGGTCGAATTACACTTATCCAATAGAATTAGGACATGTTTTAGGATAATAATAATATCATTTTTCCCTTAATTATCCTATTTATTTTTAACCGTGGTAAATAAAAGTAAAAAGTTATTATTCACCAAAAAATATTTTCTTTTCATTGAACCACATTTTAGTCCTTGATATTAACCGTGTCTCTCAGATTTTCTAAATTCAATTCAAAGAAGTGGTAAAATTTTATATAAATGAAAAAGTGAGTTTTTTATCTACCACTATGTGGTTTCACTATTCATCGAAAATTGAAGTTTTTCAGAAAAATACCAAAAATTCCGCCTAAGAATTATTTGATATTTCGAATTCAAAATTGATGTCTATTTTACCAAATTCAAACCATAAAAGTGGCATTTATTAATTTTAAAATTAATTCCCGTTATCAAAACAAATAGCGTGTTTTTCAAAAACAATAACTATCAAAAGATTGATACTTGTTTATATCCAATTTCAATGTGAAATTAATTCCAATGAACAAAAATGGATTAAATGGTAAAAATATTTCTAATTACACTTTAAAACCAATTAAAAAGACAATATATCCATATAAATTATTGCGATGAAAAATGTTGTTTTTAATTAAAATATAGCGTGTTTTTACTATTCATTAAAATATGAAAGTTATCAGAATAATATGAAAAATGTATCCAAAGTAAATTTTAATATCCTGATTCCAAAGAAGATTTTATTTTGTCAAATTGAACTTATAGACATGTCAAAACAGGATTTAATGTGGGTGCACCATCAAAAGGCGGCAAAACTGCATTTTTTTAAAAATACTTATTTTATCTAAAAAATTTATTTTGTTCTCATACCATGTTCTAGAAAATATGTAAGATGAATAATAATGTTATAAAATTAAATATGTAGTTAATAATATTCATAATTTCTTGCCCATAATATTATAACAATATATCGTTTTTTAGTGAAACCCGATATTGCGTACAACACACGCTATCGAGGAAGGTCGTGATTGCGTGTAATTCAAACCAAGTCAGGGTTGCGTGTTGTGAAAGACTCCTTTGTTGTTTTGTATAACTGAATCCAACCATATTTCATTTATACGTTGAATATATATATATATATATATACTCTCAATGTTGTGTAGAATGACTACTATCAAACGAACTTGAAATTGTGTGTAACACAATCCAAGAATAGTGTTGTGTATACTGCAAGCTAAAACGGTATTGCATATAGCACAAGATAATCATTGTGTAGCATAAAAAACATGACATAAAATAAATTAAAAAGATTACTTACCATAAAATCTCGGGTTGTTACATTCTACCCCCCTAAAAATGAATTTCTCCCGCGAAATTCGTCGGGGTTATACATGGTTTTCTACTTGAATGTTTCTTTAACTAACACCCACATCGTAAAATGAAATACCAAAACATAACTTTAAAAACTAAAGTATGAAACGTAATGCTAACCCAAATTAACTAATCATTTGGTTTCCAGATAGGAGAATATTAGTGAAAATATGGATATGGAAGAAAAAACTAACCCTCAAGTTCTAATGGAGAGTGGTTGAGAACATGGCTATGAAAAAGCCAATAATCACAAAGCCATAAAATTGTGATGACCTATGTTACCATATGATTAATCGGATATAAGGGCACTAGGACTACATTTTTGGATTTCAGGATCATTTCCCTAATGTTAATGAATTTTCGAATCAAAATAAATACTTACTTGATTTTGGTTCAATCTCACCATTGTTCGTTCCTTGAACAATTTCCACTTCATCCCTGAATGAAATGAAGTTGAATTATTCATTCATGAAGTGTTAGCAGATCATGTGATAGAATGATGAGTCATTCCATTTGTTTCAAACAAAAGGCTCGAAAAAGTTATCAAATATACATAAGTCCATCTATGGTGTGGTTAATCTTATATGATTCCAAAAATGGACTTATACTTCATCTATCATACCGCTTAATAAAATAATACTAGTTTCTACTAACCAGGGACTACCTGTAGGCCTGTGGTATGTGATAAAGGCCATTTGCACTTCAGTTGTGGGTTCGATTCCCAGAACATTGTCTGAAGCCACAGGTTGTCGCCCGTCCAGCAGGTTGTCCATTTTCTAAAATTACATCCTTATAACCTTCCATCAATAATATAGATAAAATTTTTAGCCTTAAACAATACTAACTTGTGTTCAACATAATCCATTCCAATCTTTAGGCTTATCCGAAATACATATGTCCAATCTCATAGTATAAAGAAAAACATTACTATAAATGTCATCTACCGAGCATGTGAATACCATCATTTATCCCCGATATATCTTGTTGATCACATTCCAATCATGTGAATACATTAATCATGTATTCTCTTGAAAAATGAATACACATTGAACCTTAGTGGAAACATGAATGCTATCAAAAGTTAACTCATTCCATATACTAAAATCCCAAAAATTCTATATACTCAAACCATGATATCACATTTCCCTTATATATTTCATGAACTAATTAATACTATCAAACATTTCATTATCTCCTTAACACTTCTTTATGCGCATAATAAGTGCTTTACCAAAATATCTGAATAACCTTTCATGGTTACCGATACCATTCATCATACATTTTCAAAACATAATGAAAGAAAACTGTGTAACAATCCTTATATGTCTTTTTATTCCATAGTACCATGAGATTACTTATACAACATTACTCTTGATAAACATGTAATCATTCCACTACCTTCTTAAACCATTGACCGAGCTTCAACAATTATTTCATCTCACCTATCATTTTTAGTCTCATCATCATCATCCACATAAATACTACCCATATGACCATGCTGATTCTCTTTATGAGATTTTCCCTTAGGGAATTGGTTTTCATAAAGCCCATACATTCCACATTTAAAACACTTAACCATTGTTGATGTCTTAGCAATACCATTATCCTTGTCCATGGTGTTAACTAAACCTTTTCCTTTGCACTTACTAGATTTATGTCGTTCTTTTCTGCACCCAAATCATCTTCCAGTTCCTTTGAAACATTCCCCTTGATGCCTCTTCCCACATTACTTACATGAGGGAAATTGAACTTTCTTTCCTCTATGATCATCATGAAACTGCATCTTTCTCTTATTAGCTGAGTCAGGAAACTTACAAATGTTGAGATTATTTATCATATTATGAGATTGCTGATTATGCATAATAATGATGTTTGGACTTACAAATCCCTTTTCATTTGGTTTCCCATGAATAATATCATTCCATTGTCCATTATATCCTCTATTATCATGAATCTTCATGTTTCCAGTCATTTTCTAAAACCCAAAAAGAATACTGTGAGAGGAAAAAATCATACTAGGGAAAAAACATAATAAAGGGGGAGTACCATCAATATCTAAAATCTTTGTTAAATTCTATGATCGTTACCATAGTTATAGGACTATAACCTATATGTATAATTATCCTTAGGGACATTCCTAGACACAACTTAGAAATATCTCTAGAGATCTCTCTAAAGTTTTCAAATCCTAGTTTCCAAAGGTTAACTAAACCTTTCCTATGATACCAACTGTAGAGCCTCAAAGCTTGACATACATGGACATTACATTAATTTTGTTTAATTATTAATACATAACGAAAATAGGCACACAAAGACCGTAATAGTTTAGTGTCTTTGGAAACTCAGAAAAATAATCTTCTAATCATGGTGAAAGATCTTCAACATCTCTAATAACGATCTTCCCCTTTGTGTAACATTACCTAAATTCTTTCATTTAATCCTAGGGGAAAAGAAAACATATAAAGGGTGATCTCAAATGCTCAGTAAGGGTAAGCATGGAGAAAATAAAACAAACCATATACATTTGAACATAAAAACATGAACATAATTATTAAACATCGAAATATTGAGCAATGACATAAAACATGGTAGTACATAAGGCATAGATCATAATAGAACATCAATCATGATAAAATATCTTGGGAATAAAAATTTTAATTGTGGAAAAACATTAATCACATGATATTATTTCCATGGTATCCAAGTCATTGCTTCCAAGACCATATTAGTGGACAAAGTCCCTTTCTGAATCGAGTTCACTCCTCGTTTCAGTCCCGTAACACTGAACCAGGTTAAATTACCATTACAGCCATGTCTATCTCATGAGATCTAAATATTTACCCAATTAATTGGAGGGAGATATAGGTACCACCTATCTCATAATGAAATAATTATTACTTATGCCACAAAATAAACATACATCTTTCATAAAAACCCAAAAAATAAAATGGGTTTCATAACCATCATCCCATCATCAAATAATCCATATAAAATAAATAGATATCATTTCATAATAAGAAAAGTGAAACCATGTAAATCATAGAGACATTATACTTTAAACATGCACATATTAAATAATGTCATCATAGATGAAAAATGGTTTTTGATAAAACACTTGAAATGAATTCTTGAGGAAAATATCCTTTCTTTTTCAAAATAATTTTCTTTTCACAAAATGTCATGCAATTTTAAATGAAAAGGATTTTTTTGAAAATAGTCATGAAATATTTTGGAGGAAGCGTCAAGAAAATAAGGCTTTATAAAACCGTAAAAATACTTTCATGTCGTATAAGTTAAAAATAACTTTCTTCTTGTACTTTTATCGGAAAAGTCAAAAAGTACCTCGTATGGTTAAAAAAATAAAGATTGCTTACATACCATGTATTAAAAGTCAAAAATGGATAAAAAGGACTTTAAACATACATGAAACCATTTTTAGGAAACATTGACATGGATGATAACAATAACCCCAGTAAATACATATGAATAAACAATCTCGGATAAGAATGAGATTGGAATAGTTATCCCTTACCTTAGGTATGATATGTTTCGTATGTATCTGAACCTCCTGTATAACGATTTAAATAATGTTATTGACTTATTATAGAATCATATTCATTGTTATGATATCATATATGGTTCACTTATGACTTTATATTACCCGTTCTTTTGTATGTTCCATGTTAAAGCAGTGTTTTGGGTAAAATCGTTTTATTTATCATACATGTTTGGACTTTTTGTGCTTGATATTATTACTTATCTCCTTATTTACATACTTTAAAAGTGTAAAACATGATTTATATGTAATATATATTCAGAATATACATATATATATATGATAGATCGATAAATGGAATGAAATACACCGTTCATGGAGATGGTAGGCCGTACGTAAGCATGAATGCTGTTTTCGTTTCCTTAATGAATTGAATGGAATTAAGTAGATGACATAAATATATATATACATAAATACAGTATCATTATTATTCATATATTTCATTATTACTTATTATATATACTTTATAATCATTCACAAATGGTTAACATGGAGAATGAATCTCATCGTGTCGTGGAGACTGTAGTCCGTACGTACGCACGAGCGATGATAGCATTTCCATGATCATGAAATTGTATTGAAGAGTATGTATAATATTTCAGAATCAATATAAGTTTAAATTAATCATATATAGTTATTTATTTACACCATCATATCCATCCATGTATGGTGGTGGTGGAAAATAGATTACACCACGGTGTGGAGACAGTTTTCCATACGAACGCACGTGCGGTGATTTTGTTTTTCGTAGGATGGATAGATGGTGAAATAGGGTTGATTAATACTCATAATGAAATATAATTCTATGATTGATACTTATTTTATTACTTCATAATGATACAAATAAAGAATAAAAAGTAGAAGAAGAAATAAAATTGAGAGAATAGGTAACAGACATTACCTCTTCTTTGAAGTGCCTCTTCTTAACCTCCTCTTTGGGAACTAAATATGGGCTTTTAAGAATACCAGAACCTCTAGGATGTTTCTATGGAAGTGGAGAAGATAAATTTTCAGGTTTTGGCCGAGAATCAAGGCTGAAAATGGTGTGAAGATAAGAGGGAATGGGTTCCCTTTTATAAGGGAGGAGAGGGGCACCTTTGGAAAAACTAAAAATATTATTTTATTATAAAGTCATATTAGGTTTTATATTTGTCCAAATTGATTTATTTAGAAGCTTAGGTGGGGTTGGGTTGAAATAGTCTCATCCAATATAATTTATACAGGTTTAGGTTTCTATTTTAACCTTATCTTTTAGATATAACTTTAAGTTAAATAATTTTACTTTTATCATGTCTTCTTGTTTTCTTATACTATATGGTTAATAAACAAACAATAACAAGACAAAAGAACCCCAAATTGTTTATTATTAATATATATATTCTTATATAATTCATTTTTCCGATCCTTAGATTTTTAGGAATAAAATAACAATTAATAATATAATATTTGTTTTAAAAACTATTTTATGTCAATTTTGACACTATTTGGTAATTTATTTTTGTGAAAATCATAACAGAATTATTAGTTCCAAAAAAGATAATTAAATCAATTATAACATGTCATATTAACCTATGAAATTGTTTTAATTCATAAAAAGTCTCAAATTACATTTATTTGGGTATTTATAATATCAATTATTTTAATATTTCATTATTTATGTAATTACTGCATCACCATTGTGTCATAAATAAATTAAATTATTCAACGTCTAAAAATTAAAAATAAAATACTATTAGTCAGGAAATCTTTTTATCTTTCTAATCAATATTTATAGTCTAATTTATCTTATGTATAACCCTATATTAATAATGATTTAGTTATTAAACATTGATTTTAACTATTTTAACACTTCTTTAAATAAATTAATAATAAATGTCCTAATCTATTCCATGTGGACCTAAATGGTAAGCTTTTATTCCTAAGGATGTTTTTGGTCGAATTACACTTACCCAATAGAATTAGAACATGTTTTAGGGTAATAATAATATCATTTTACCCATAATTATCCTATTTACTTTTAACCGTGGTAAATAAAAGTAAAAAGTTACTATTCACCAAAAAATATTTTCATCTCATTGAACCACATTTTAGACCTTGAAATTAACCATGTTTCTAGGATTTTTTAAATGAAATTCACAGAAGTGGTAAAATTTCATTTAAATGGAAAAGTCAGTTTTTTATCTACCACTAATTGGTTACACTATTCATCGAAAATTGATGTATTTCAGAAAAATTCCAAAACTTCAGCCTAAGAATTATTTGATATTCCAAATTCAAAACTGATGTCTATTTTTCCAAATTCAAAACATATAAGTGGCATTAATTATTTTTAAAATTAATTCACATTATCATAACAAGTAGCATGTTTTTAAGAAACAATAACTATCAAAAGATTGATACTTGTTTATATCCAATTTCAATGTGAAATTAATTCCAATGACCAAAATTGGATTAAATGGAAAAAATATTTTCTAATTACACTTTAAAACCAATTAAAATGATAATCTAACCATATAAATTATTTCGATGAAAAAATTTGTTTTTAATTAAAATATATCGTGTTTTTACTATTCTATAAAATATGAAAGTTATCAGAATAATATGAAAAATTTATCCAAAGTAAATTTTTATATACTGAATCCAAAGGAGAATTTTATTTTGTCAAATTGAACTTATAGACATGTCAATACAATATTTAAAGTGGGCGAGCCATCAAAAGGCGGAAAAACTGCATTTTTTGAAAAATACTTATTTTTTCCAAAAAATTTATTTTGTTCTCATACCATGTTCTAGAAAATATGTAATATGAATAATAATGTTATAAAATTAAAAATTTAGTTAATAAAATTCATAATGGCTTGTCCATAAAATTATAACTATATATCGTTATTTAGTGAAACCTGATATTGCGTACAAGACACGCTATCGAGGAAGGTCGCGATTGTGTGTAATGAAAGCCAAGTCAGGGTTTCCTGTTGTTCAAGACTCCTTTTTTGTTTCGTATAACAGAATCCAACCGTATTTCATTTATACGTTGAATATATATATATATATATATATAATCTCAATGTTGCATAGAATGACTACTATCAAATGAAATTGATATTGTGTGTAACACAATCCAGGAATAGTGTTGTGTATACTACAAGCTAATACGGTGTTGCGTATAGCACAAGATAATCTTGGTGTAGCATAAAACACATGACATCATATAAATTAAAAAGAATACTTATCATAAAATCTCGGGTTGTTACATTATACCCCCCTTAAAATGAATTTCACCCTCGAAATTCGTCGGGGTTATACATGGTTTTCTACTTGAAAATTTCTTTAATTGAAACCCACATCGTAAAATGAAATATCAAAACATAACTTTAAAAACTAATGTATGAAATGTAATGGTTACCCAAATTAACTAATCACTTTGTTAACACATAGGGGAACATAGGTGAAAATATTGATATGGAAGAGAAACCTAACCATCACGTTCTCATGGAGAGTGGTAGAGAACATGGGTATGAAAAAGACAATAATCACAAAGCCATAAGTTTGTGATGATTTAAGGTACCATCTTATTCATCAGATATAAGGGCACTAGGACAACATTATTGGTTTTCAGGATCATTTCCCTAATGTTGAAATTTTTTTGAATCAAAATAAATACTTACTTGATTTTGGTTCAATCTCAACGTTGTTCGTGCCTTGAATAATTTCCACTTAATTTCTTAGAGAAATGAAGATGAATTTGTCATTCATGAAGTGTTAGCAGATCATGTGATAGAATGATGAGTCATTCCATCTTTTTCAAACAAAAGTCTAGAAAAAGTTATCAAATATACTTAAGTCCATCTACGGTGTGGTCAATCATATGTGATTCAAAAAATGGACTTATACTTCATCTATCATACCGCTTAATAAAATGAAACTAGTTTCTACTAACCAGGGACTTCCTGTAGGCCAGTGGTATGCGATAAATGCCAGTCACACTTTATTTTTGGGTTTGATTCCCACAACCTTTTCCGACGCGACGGGTTGTGGCCCGTCCTTCAGGTTGTCCTTTTTCTAAAATTACATCCTTATAACATTCCATCACTAATATCGAAAAAAGATCTAGCCTTAAACAATACTAACTTTTGTCCAACATAATCAATTCTAATCTTTAGGTTTATCCAAAATAGTTATGTCCAATCTCATAGTATAAAGAAAACAATTACTAGAAATGTCATCTACCGAGCATCTTAATACCATCATTTATCCCCGATATATCATGTTGATCACATTACAATCATGTGAATACATTAATCATGTATTCTCTTGAGAAATGAATACACATTGAAACTTAGTGAAAACATGAATGCTGTCAAAAGTTAACAATTTCCACATACTAAAATCCCAAAAATTATATATACTCAAACCATGATATCACTTTGTCCTTATATAATTCATGATCTCATTAATACGATCAAACATCTCATTATCTCCTTAGCACTTCTTTAACCACATAATAGGTGCCTTCCCAAAATATCTGAATAACCTTTCATGGTTACCAGTACCATTAATCATACACATTCAAAATATAAGGAAAGACAACAGTGTAGCAATCCTTAGATGTCTCTTTATTCCATAGTACCATGAGATTACTTATACAACATTACTCTTGATAAACATGTAATCATTCCACTACCTTCTTAAACCATTGACCGAGCTTCAAAAATTCTTTCATCTCACATATAATTTGCAGTCTCTCCATCATCATCCACATAAATACTACCCATTTGACCATTCTGATTCTCTTTATGAGATTTTCCCATAGAATATTGGTTTTCATAATGCCCGTACATTCCACATTTAAAACACTTAACCATTGTTGATGTCTTAGCAATACCGTTATCCTTGTCCATGGTGTTAACTGAACCTTTTCCTTGGAACTTACAAGATTTATGTCCTTATTTTCCGCACACAAATCATATTCCAATTCCTTTGAAACATTTCCCTTGATGCCTCTTCCCACATGACTTACATGAGGGAAATTGAACTTTCTTTCCTCTATGGTCATCATGAAACTCCATATTTCTCTTATTAGGTGAGTCAAGAAACTTACCAAAGTTGAGATTATTGATCATATTATGAGATTGCTGATTAGTAATAATAACAATGTTTGGAATTCCAAATCCATTTTCATTTGGTTTCTCATGAATAATATCATTCCATTGTGCATCATATCCTCCATTATCGTGAATCTTCCAGTTTCCAGCCATTTTCTAAAACTGAAAAAGAATACCGTGAGAGGAAAAACTCATACAAGGGAAAACAACATAATAAAGGGGGAGTACCGTCAATATCTAACATCTTATGTTAAATTATAAGATTGTTACCATAGTTATAGGACTATAACCTATACATATACTTATCCTTTGGGACATCCCTAGACATACCTTAGAAATATCTCTTGGGATCTCACTAATGTTTTTTCATCCTTGTTTTCAAAGGTTAACTAAACCTTTCCTCTGATAACAATTGTGACCCAAAGCCTGACGTACATGGAAATTACATTACTTTTTCAGAATACATAATACATAATGAAAAAATACACACAAGGACCGTAATAGTTTAGTGTCTTTGGAAACTCGGAAAAATAATCTTCTTATCATAGTGAAAGATCATCAACGTCTCCCATAATGATCTTCCCATTTTTGTTTCTTTACCTAAATTCTTTCTTTTAATCCTAGGGGAAATGAAAACATATAAAGGGTGAGCTCAAATTCTTAGTAAGGGTAAGCATGGGGAAAATAAAATAATCCATATACATTTGAACATAAAAACATGAGCATAATGATTAAACATCAAAATCTTGAGCAACGACATAAAACATGGCAGTACGTAAGGCATAGATCAAAATAGAATATCAATCATGATAAAATATATTGGGAATAGAACATTTAATTGTGGTAAAACATTAATCACATGATATGATTTCCATGGTTTCCAAGGCATTTGCTGGGAAACCCATCTTTGTGGACAAAGTCACTTTCTGAATCGAGTTAACTCCTTGTTTCAGTCCTGTAACACTGAACTTGATTAGCATACCATTATAGCCATGTATATCTCATGAGATTTAAATATTTACCCATTTAATTGGAGGAAGATATTGGTCCCACCCATCTCATTATGAAATCATTCTTACTTGTGCCACAAAATAAACATACATCATTAATAAAAACCCAATAAATAAAATGGGTTTCATAAACATCATCCCATCATCACATAATCCATATAAAATAAATTGATATCATTTCATAATTTGAAAAGTGAAACCATGTCAATCATAGACACATTATACTTGAAACATACAAAAATGAAATAATGTCATCTTAGATGAAAAATGGTTTTGATAAAACACTTGAAATGAATTCTTGAGAAAAATATCCTTTCTTCTTCAAAATAATTTTCTATTAACAATATGTCATGAAATTATAAAAGAAAAGGATTTTGTTGAAAATATTCGTGAAATATTTTGGAGGAAGCTTCATTAAAATAATGCGTTACAAAACCATAAAAATCCATTCATGTTGTATAATTTAAAAATAACATTCTTCTCGTAGTTTTGTCGGAAAAGTCAAAATACCTCATGTGGTTAAAAAAAGAAAGATTGCTTACATACCATGTATTAAAAGTCAAAAATGGTTAAAAAGGACTTTAAACATACATGAAACCATTTTTAGGAATCATTGACTTGGATGATAACAACAACCCCAGTAAATACTTACGAATAAACAATCTCGGATAAGAACGAGATTGGAATACTTATCCCTTACCTTAGGTCCGATATGCTTCGTATGTAACTGAACCACCTATATAATGATTTAAATAATTTCATTGGATTATTAAAGAATCATATTAATTTTTATGATATCATATATGGTTCACTTATGACTTTATATTACCCGTTCTTTTGTATGTTCCATGTAAAAGCAGCGTTTTGGGTAAAATCGTTTTATTTGTCGTACATGTTTGGACTTGTTTTTCTTGATATTATTACTTATATACTGATTTAATTAATTACAAATTGTAAAACAAGATTTATGTGTAATATATATTCATCATATACATATATATATCATAGATCGATAAATGTAATGAAATACACCGTTCATGGAGACGGTAGGCCGTACATACGCATGAACGCTATTTTTGTTTCCTTATTTAATTTAATGGAATTAAGTAGATGACATACATGTATATATATATATATATATATATCCAGTATCATTATATGTCATATATTTCATGATTACTTATTATATATAATTTATAATCATTCATGAATGGTTAAATGGAGAATGAATCTCATCGCGTCGTGGAGACGGTAGTCCGTACGTACGCACGAGCGATGATTTCATTCCCATGATCATGGAATTGTATTTAAGTGTATTTATAGTATTTCAGAATCAATATCACTATACAATAATCATATATATGTTTTTATTTACACCATTATACCCATCCATGTAAGGTTGTGGTGGAAAATAGATTACACCACAGTGTGGAGACGGTATTCCGTACGTACGCACGCGCGGTGATTTCATTTTCCGTAGGATGGATAGATGGTGAAATAGGGTTATTTCATACTTATAATAAAATATCAGTATATGATTGATACTTATGTTATTACTTCATAATGAAACAATTAAATAAGAATAAGTATAAGAAGAAATAAAGTTGAAAGAATCGGTAACGGAAATTACCTCTTCTTTGAAGCGCCTTTTCTTAACCTCCTCTTTGGGCACTAAATATGGTCTTTTAAGAAGACCATAACCTTTAGTATTCTTCTAGGGAAGTGGAGAAGAGAAATTGTCAGGTTTTGGCCGAGCATCACGGCTCAAAATAGTGTGAAGAGAAGAGGGAAGGGGTTCCCTTTTATAAGGGAGGAGAGGGGCACCTTTGGTAAAACTAAAAATATTATTTTATTATAAAGTCATATTCGGTTTTTAATAGCTCCAAATTGATTTATTTCGAATATAAGGTGGGTATGGGTGGGAAGCCTCTAATACAATAGAATTTAGACAAGTTTAGGTTTCTATTTTAACCTTATCATTTAGATTTATCTTTAAGTTAAATAATATTACTTTTACCGTGTCTTCTTGTTTTCTTACACTATATGGTTAATAAACATACGATAACAAGCCAAACGAACCCCAAGTTGTTTATTATTAATATATATAACCGTATATAAGTTAATTGGCCAAACCTTATATTTTTAGGAATAAAATAACAATTAATAATATAATGTGTTTTTTAAAAACTATTTTATTTCAATTTTGACACTATTTGGTAATTGATTTTTGTGAAAATCATAACAGAATTATTATTTCAAAAAACTTTAATTAAATGAATACTAACATGTCATATTAACCTATAAAATTAGTTGAATTCATAAAAAGCCTCAAATTAAATTTATTTGGGTATTTATAATATCAATTATTTTAATATTTCATTATTTAGGAAATTAAGGCATCACCATTGTGTCATAAATAAATTAAATTATTTAATGTCTAAAAATAATAAATAAAAACCATTAGGTATGAAATATTTTTATATTTATAATGAATATTTATAGTCGAATTTATCTTATGTATAACCCTATATTAAAAATGATTTAGTTATTAAACATTGATTTTAACTATTTTGACACTTCTTTAAATAAATTAATAATAATTGTTCTAATCTAATCCAAGTGGACCTAAATGGTAATATTTTCTTCCTAAGGTTGTTTTTGGTCAAATTACTCTTATCCAATAGAATTAGGACATGTGTTAGGGTAATAATAATATCATTTTTACCCTTAATTATCCTATTTACTTTTAACCTTGGTAAATAAAAGTAGAAAGTTACTATTCACCAAAAAAATATTTTCCTCTCATTGAACCACATTTTAGTCCGTGATATTCACTGTGTCTCTCGGATTTTCAAAATTCAATTCACAGAAGTGGTAAAATTTTATTTAAATGAAGAACTATGTTTTTTATCTTCCACTAAGTGGTTTCAATATTCATCAAAAATTGAAGTATTTCAGAAAAATACAAACAATTCAGCCTAAGCATTATTTGATATTTCGAATTCGAAATTGATGTCTATTTTTCCAAATTCAAAACATATAAGTGGCATTAATTAATATTAAAATTAATTCCCATTATCAAAAAAATAGCGTGTTTTTAAGAAACAATAACTATCAAAAGATTGATACTTGTTTATATCCAATTTCAAAATGAAATTAATTCCAATGACCAACATTGGATTAAATGGTAAAAATATATTCTAATTACACTTTAAAACAAATTAATAAGATAATATAACCATATAAATTATTTTTATGAAAAAATTTGTTTTTAATTACAATATAGCGTGTTTTTACTATTCATTATAATATGAATGTTACCAGAATAATATGAAAAAATTATCCAAAGTAAACTCTTATATCCTTATTCCAAATAAGAATTTTATTTTTTCAAATTGAACTTATATAAATGTCAAAACAAGATTTAATGTGGGTGCGCCATCAAAAGGCGGAAAAACTACATTTTTTGAAAAATATTTATTTTATCCGAAAAATTTATTTTGATCTCATACCATGTTCTAGAAAATATGTAAGATGAATAATAATGTTATAAAATTCACATTGTAGTTAATACTATTCATAACGGCTTGTCCATAATATTATAACAATATATGGTTGTTTAGTGAAACCTGATATTGCGTACAACACATTTTATCGAGGAAGGTCGTGATTGTGTGTAATGCAATCCAAGTCAGGGTTACGTGTTGTGAAAGACTCTTTTTTTGTTTCATATAACAGAATCCAACCATATTTCAATCATACGTTGAATATATATATATATATATAAATATATATACTCTCAATGATGCGTAGAATGAATACTATCAAATGAACTTTAAATTGTTTGTAACACAATCCAAGAATAGTGTTGTGTATACTGCAAGGTAATACGGTGTTGCGTATAGCACAAGATAGTATTGTTGTAGCATAAAACACATGACATCAAATAAATTAAAATGAATACTTATCATATAATCTCGGGTTGTTACACGTGTGATCGTGTGCACTCTCGTGTGAGTGAAGTAATGCTAGAATAGATGTGGTTGGCCGTGCCCCAGTCGTTGAGGTGACAAGTTGGAGATGTTACGTTACGCCTTCGCATTGACGTTGGGTGCTGGGTGCACGATATCCCTTGGTCTGAAAGCGAGGTATAATCTAGTAGTATACGGGAGCACTTGGAGGTACCTGTGGTTTGTACCTGATACGTTTGTATGCTTGGTTGGGGTTAACATGGGGCCACACGTTGTGTGGGCCACAAGTGCGTGCCGAGCTCTGCTTTGTGTACTTTGACCTCTCGTGACGTATAGGGTCCCTT
Source organism: Viscum album (assembly GCA_963277665.1). Classification (NCBI taxonomy): domain Eukaryota; kingdom Viridiplantae; phylum Streptophyta; class Magnoliopsida; order Santalales; family Viscaceae; genus Viscum; species Viscum album. Next base: position 1,035,667,852 of record OY728123.1, on the reverse strand, counting down.
TGTGCTCGTTTTTTTGACCACTAGGGTGGTGTTTTTCCCCTGGTTCTGTGCTCATTTTTTTGACCAGCAGAGTTGAGTGGTCTCCCTGTGGTTTCGTTCTCGATTGATTGGCTGGTAGAGGTGCTAGTGACACCCAATGATGGAATATGCACTGAACCCCTTTTGGGTGAGTTGTTCTGGAGTTGGGTGGTTGCGCGATACCCACTCCGTTATCGGTTGGCCAGTGTTGTACCCTCCAGTAGAGATGGCCAGAGCAGTTCTGAGTTTTACCATCTAGCGGGGCTGGGCAGTGGGTTACTCATCAACATCTAGGGTCTACCCTCCAGCAGATACTGGGAAGTGGGTCACCCGACGCACTTAGGGTCTATCCTCCAGCAGAGACTGGGCAGTGGGTCACCTGAAGGACTTAGGGTCTACCCTCCAGCAGAGACTTGGCATTGCATCACCCGACCAATTAGGGTCTACCCTCTAGCAGAGACTGGGCAGTGGGTCACCCAACGACCACTTAGGGTCTACCCTCCATCAGGGCTGGGTAGTGGGTCGCCCGTCGTCAAGTTCCATGTCTACCCTCCAGTGGGGATGAGCAGTGGGTCTCCTGATGATGTATTAAGGTCTACCCTCCAGCAGGGCTGGGCATTGGGTCGCGTGATGATGTATTAAGGTCTACCGTCCAGCGGGGCTGGGCAGTGGGTCCACTGATGATGTATTAAGGTCTACCCTCCAATGGGGCTGGGCAGTGGGTCACCTGATGATGTATTAGGGTTTACCATCCAACATGGCTGGGTAGTGGGTCACCCGATATCTGGTAATGAATTACCCTTCAGCAGGGCTAGGTAGTGGGACTATTGGCATTTCAGAGTCAGTCCTTTCTACTAGGCTAGTCTATGGATTTCCTTCGTGATTACCAGAGCGGGACCCTTCGTTTTACAGGTCAGTGATGTGACGACTTTGAATTTGAGGAGACCTCTCGACTGCGGGGCAGTGACGAGGTGTGGGTTGACTTTCCCTAGAACTCTCAAGTACGAGGGTCACTTTCCCCATCGAGACGCGTTCTTGTGACGCGATCTAAAATAGTGCGGGCGAGTCAGTGCCGCCCAAAGAGGATAGTGTCGAGGTGCGGTGATTGAGCCCATTGGCTTGAGGTTCGGGGCAGACGTGCGGGATGCTGGGCATCGATGGAGTTTTCTTTTGTGACTGTCGGCTACTCATTTTCTTGGGCTGAGCTATGGGATGGAGATCCCCTTATGACATTGTTCGGGCTTCTTACTGAGCATAAGGATATGTATATACCTTTTTCCAGTACCCACTTCTTGGGTTTGGTTACTCTCCTTCCAGGAGAGGCGAAGACGCGTGGGGTATGCCACGTGATTTCCGTGTCTAGCTTCTCATGGTTGGACGAGTCTAATCTCCTACTATAGTTAGCGAAGACTCGACGGGAAGTTTATCTTATCACAGTTTCCACCTCCTTGTGTCTGGACGAGTCTACCTTCATTCCCCTCGTTGGGTTGAGCAAGACTCTTCACATTTCTCTTTACTGCCCTTTCAGTTGTACTCCTTTACTTTCCCTGTTCGCTCTACTACTCACCCTTCGGTACCTCCTTTGTTGCTCCCTCGAGCCTTCGGGGTATCCTACTGATTGTTTTTATACTCAACCCCGATTGGGCTTTGCCCGCACTTGGTGTTCCCTTGCAGAAGACGGACAGATTGGTCGTGAATTCTGTGGAGCATAGGAGTTCGGGAGCTTGGACCGTGTGCGGTGGTCAGAGTTGGGTTCCAGGTGGGGAACCCTTCGAGCTATTTTTCCATTGTTCACCTATTACCGGGTTGGGGCACTTTTTTGTTTGCGCGTGTGTTTTTCCCTTTTTCATTTTTAGTTTATTTTAAGAACATGCTTTTTACTTTTAGAGGTGGATTCACATTGTGGTATATATATAGCAGTTTCCCTTTTTATTTACTTTTATTTTCTTTTACTCTTCACTTTTCCATTAAGTGTGCTGTGTGTGTGTGTGTACAGGTACTTAGGAAAAGACCTCCCTGAGTTGTTGTGCCTTCGACACTAGTCGCCAGCCCCTGGCCTATAGAGGCGGGCTTGGGGTAGTTACGGCTCGAGCCCGGGTAGGTTTGGATCGTGATAGGCACGAGGTTTCTAAAATTCACTCCGCCCCTACATCCAACGATATCAACTCAAAAATTCACACATTTTTACATAACTTGAAAGTTCTGTTTGGGATTCAACCCGAACCTCAACACATAATTTTTTAAATCCAAAGAATAATAAAATAAAATAATTATATATGTCAGGGTGTGAAATCCACTGATAAAGAATAATGGATACATATAGAGGATTCAAGGTTCCATACTATCAAATAATTTATTTATCATTCAATGGTGAAAAACGTCATACATGGTAATTAATGATGGCTTCACAATCTTATCATAAATATATAAGGGTGTCTTGGAGTGTGAAATAAATCCCCTAAAAATGGCTTGATGATCTTGACCTCCAATCCTCTTGACCAATGTGAGTTCTTATGTTTCGTTGGCCTAGTTTCTGAACAAGCTCTTACCTTCAGTAAGAATGTCCCTCATTAATATATAATTATTATATGTTTTTTCAAGAATAAACCCATTGGGAATCATTTTGAAATATTTAACATGCTGTGAATGATCCCACATAACTCAACCCCCTTCTATCAACCATCAGGTGGACCAAATTTCCATCAAAAATAAAAATTTGGGGCCCCAACATGAATCCTTTTCCAATATGATGTTGTCACCAACCATTTAATTAAATTTTGATATCAAAATGAAAGAGTTCTAAAAAAATAAATCATTCATGTTCTTGTTCAAATGAGATTCTACTTTAATGGGGTTTTAATGTTTTTGGTTTCCTAGAAGATTCCCCCAGAACTCCCTTTAATATAATGGAATCCTTCTAGAATAAAAAACATATTCCATGGACACTATTCATACCATTTCTTCATCCATGATATATATGCCATCACCAACCTATCATCATCAACAGTAGGTCTGGAATGACCAGGTCTAGGAGAATTTCCAGAATGTTACAATCCCAACCCCAGAGGTAGCCCGACATGCCTTCTCGGCCACAAATCCTCACCGATCATCCTGTTAGTGGAAGAAGATGGTCTAGAAGCCTGCAAAACATGTCACTTCCTTCAACTATTTCATAACGTTGTCCCTAAAATACCAAAACCAATAATTCCCTTATCATATGTAGGTGGACCAATAGGCTATGGAAGGCCTCATTGAGAATACACATGGGTCTTTCCAAATGGATTCTTCTAGAGTTATTCACTACCAATGCCTTATGTAGCGATCACTGGTCGTGATAATAGTTCCATCCTCAGTGTTCCAGACCAATTCATTAAGACTCATTCACACATAATGGAGTGCCAAGGTCTGCAACTAGTCAACTGTTATTAGGGTAGCACCTATGAATCCTTCCGAGAATCCATCCAATCAAATGTGGTGAAAAAATGTGAGAGTGAACATAAACCCTCTCACACTAATTCATCTAGCTAACATACTTGTATGATAGAATCACATGAATCCCACTGTTCAAATTTAATGGAATATTGTGATTAGGTGAAATCTCTTTCCCACCTCAATCATCCCCATCAACATCTTTTCCTGGTAGTTTCCAAAGTGGTATTTCATTCGAATATAGTGCAAAACCATGAGCATACCGACGCACATTCCCACACTTATCGTACCATCCAGTAGTATCTCATAGTATCACATAGGGAATTCATTAAGGATGTTGTAGTGATGAATATGGGAAAACCCATATCTTTATCCCCACATATGAGTATTGCCAGTAATAAATAGAGGGAAAGAAAGGATTTTATTAGGCATATTCCCCTTCTCCAGATATGGAATGGTATTATATCCCCATTAAAGTCGTTGAATCCAGTAAGAATATCCTATAAATAGTGGAATGGCATATGCATATCCCCACCCACATCCTACTGACTATCCAGGATATCATAATAAAGAAAAAAGTACCGACAGAGGGATGTACATGCATCATTATCCCTAAAAATGGGGTGGCTCACAAACATGTCACCTAGGATCAGACAAACACATCTCCTCCCATCCAAGAGGGTTGTTGAAAAAACTCACCATCATTTTTTTGAAAATTGGATCATGTATACACACTCCTCCCAATAGTACATAATTGGACCATTATAATGTTCGATATAAGGTAGACACAAACCATGAAAAAAATTACAGAAGCCTACCATAAAATTCTAACAGCAAAAAGAGATCCATTCAACTACTATTCTGTTCCTAAAAACCACTTCCCACATAAAGTGTCCTGAGTCACAAATAAGAAGGATTCCAAAAAGAACCTCACCAAAGATAAATAGAGAACAAAGATCCCATCATCAATCATGGTCTAATTAATGTAGTAGTTCATAAAGACCTCTAATTCTTTTCAATGAAAACATATGATCGTACTCTCCTGTTACCAAATTACAAATGAAACAAAAATAATTATGAAGGTCATCCATAGACACTTTCCCATGAAGTCCTATTTCATACCTATAATATTATTAGTCTCAATATCCAATCTCATGATTAGAGTCATAGAAACCCCATACATGGCTAGAATATCAATGATCAATAAGATATTTCCCTTATTGTAATCCATCATGATAGTCCTCCACATGATGGAGTTCATTGTGAATGTTTTCTCTATAACAGTTTTCACTTCATAATTAGGGTCCTTCCATTAGCAATGTAGTGATGAGAAATCCATCCAACCATGAGGAACATAGGAAAATATTTCTAGTCATGTATGATTCCTTTTCATTGACATGTGAAATTCTTACTCAACTAGAAGATAGACGAAGGCAATGGTCATTTTCTGAACCTCGCTAGAATCTTCTGTTTTCCAATATAACTTAGGAATTCCCTTCCAATAGTGTTTCTTATAATAAAACAATAGAAAAGAAGACATTATGGTTTGATGAAGAAGATGATCCTCTATAAAAAATGAATATGAAATGATAAACATGAGGAAACATTTATCTATAGATGACAAACTAGTCATGTTATAGATTTTACTGAACCCTCGATACAAAATTCTAGAAGTTTTTTTGGAAGATTGTGTGCGTGACACCCACCTCAATATATGGAAAACTCTTTGTCAATTGGAAAAAAATTTATTATAGTATGATGATTAGTAAATTCATATAATGTTAATAGAAGGGATGAGATAAAAAATTATATCGGCGTCTCTTCTAGATTCATGACAACCAAATTTCAAGAGAAATAAAAGATCCCATCAACGTGCATGTCTCGATGGTTTAGAATGATTACATCAGTTGATCGTTGATGCCCTAAATGTCATTCACATTAGAGGGTGGGTTGAACATGGAGTGTTACATGTCACCTTGCTCCCAAAAAAATTCCCACAAAATGTGGTATTATGAAATGTCATAGATTAAGGCAGTTCCAACAAATAGACTCGATTCACTACTAATGATATTCTCATCAAAAACAGGCCCAACTAACATTCATCGATGTAGGGATATAAGAGAGGAGGCTACTGGGATACATTTTCATCAGGAATATGAGAATATTGAGAAAACCTCCCACTAAGGGGTACTCATCCATCACATAGTGAAAATATCAGAATTAGTGCAATGATCATGAGAAGAGGGTGATTTAGGTGCATACCAAATGATGAATCCCATCTATGTTTTGACAAAACTCCACTAAATCAGAAGGGACATAATGGATGTAGCAGCCATGATTTTTTAGTAGAAACCCCAACTCATAGGTATAGGGGGGATTTTTTAACCCATCATTTGGGGTCCAAAAACCATCCCTAAAGAGGTGTGAAAGCATGATGAGGACAACACCATCCCTTACGGATAATGGATTTTCTCCTCGTAAACCTCTAGCTCAGTGGAAATCAATCATTTACTCATTAGGGGAAACACCACAGAATAAATACACTATATTCGTCCCATCTGCTGATACAGTACTTTCACTTGGAGAACACACAAATAAAATGTTACAAGATTCCCTTCGAGTTACTTTTGACCACACATCACCTAGAGAAACGAAAAAAAGGAGAGGAAAAGTGATCATGGAGGGTGTATAAAAAGAATGATTCACAAAGACACTAATATAACACCTTCAGTTCCTTACACATCATTTAATATCTCAAAAACAACCCTTAATACCCTATAGAACATTGTGATAATTTGTTGTAGAAATTGGAGTAAGAATTTTCATTTCAAAATTTAGTTCACACTAATACAATTAAAAGAGGTGTTCATATATGAAACCAAATCCTCACCTTAAATCCGGGCATAACCTCTAATAAATCATCATTAACTCCTCAATGAACATGAAATAATGAAATTGGAAAGGCTAAGATTGTGCCTCACGGCCCTCCTATAGAGGTTGACCCCACTTTAGTTGTGGAATGAATAATTCGAAAAGATGAAGAGATGAAATATTTTGGGAGAATCAATGCAGAGAGAAAAACTTCCTGATAGATATATCAATTAGGAATATCATCAACTCACATGAACAACTTACATACCTCGGCAAAGAATGTTCACTACAGCAACTTAAGTAGATCTCTAATAGTCCATAAACATAAGATACCAACCACCAATAGTCTTGAATACAATAGTCGGAGATCTGGAATTCTCTCCATTGGGTGAACAACTAGAAAGGGTCTAGGAACATCCTTACCAGCCTTCCCCTTTAAGTTATACACAAGAGATACCAGTGGTTCCACCATAGATGGAACTATCAGATACTGCTCTTGTTCAAGCTCTAGATCTTCTCTACATTCCCCAAGGGCTGATAATGTCTATTGAGTTACTAAGAGTTTTATTAGAATCCATGGAGGGATGACACACACCAATATAACTAGAAAAGAATCCACACCCTGAATTGGTAGTTTTGATTCTTCCCACGTCGAACATTGGTAACCCTATTTTTCCAACTTTTTGTTGCGCGGGTGACCCATAGTAGCATTTGATGCATTTCATCTCCCCCATTCATCCCATTATGGGGATTATAAATAGAATGAGGTGGTGAAACTCGTGTGCTTTGTGTAATCACTTTAGGGGCCAGCCTATGCATTGTATAGCAGCTCGTTGACTTGGTCAATTATAGGGTGAGAAGACCTTTTTTGGAAGATTCTCTTCCACTTCATCTTGAAATTGTAGATGAAAAAATTCCACAACCTCTTACAAAATTAACAATTGGATAATGAAAGGGTCTCATATTTATTTTATTGGTTGAAAGGACTAATATATTTATTAAACATATCACTCCCTCCAGAATACTAGTTTCCTTTTTTTATGGTTAATCATCTTAAAAATTTTCCATTCCACTTATCCCTATGAAATATATAGGAGGGTTTAAGGACCATTTCACAATTACTTTAATACTATAAGACTACATCGCATTTAAAAATGGTAATTCTCAAGTAATTCATTATATTAATGGAATATAATGGGAAATATTGAATCTTCCACTATTACACTTAAGCATGCCCCTGTACCGGATCCCACTCAAAACCCTACTACATGTATAGTATCTTAGTCTCAGGAGGATCAACCAGAACACCCACCTCATCAGGATGATTACATAGAGTAGTTGTGAATATTGTTTGAGGAGATTAAGATCTTGGTCTATTCTTGTAAAATTTAACAACTCACTATCTAAATAATATTGACATTTGAGAACAAATTGATCATGTTTCCAAATCCCATGAATCGAAAAAAATAGTTAAAAAGATATCACAAACTATTTCTGCATCCATAAAGTACTGAGGAAAACATCCCAGATTGTTTTGTTTTCAATGACACCATGCAAAAGATGGTGGAATATAGATAAAGAGAAGCTGGGCATGCCACCTAATCAAGTACTATGTGTCTATGCTACTAATATAAAAGAGTAAAATGACTGTAAGGATGTTAACATAAATATTACATAGAATTTCAGTAATTGGATGGTTATAAAGAAGATCAATTAGACTCATATTAAACTCTATACAAAATTTAAACAGTTAATTGTTTCTTCAACTTCATCCACTATAACATACTCGAATCCATCAACATGTGAGTCCTCTAAAATCTAGTCTTCAAAATAGAGATATGGATGGATGGAAAAATGATAACACCTGAATATTTTCCTATGACATGGAAAAATATATCTTTGACTTTAGTGGACTCCATGCCTACGTTCCCAGAAGCACGATCACTACCCCTCCAAACAGTCCAACAAGATTCAACATAAATGAGGGAATATCTATCCTATAGAGAGTTGATCACAATTTCTATTCAGTTATATCAATTAATAGATCATGTTTTAGATGTTGATTGTTATTATGAACCATATTTCCTAAACATGTTTTGGGAACATTTGGAAGAGGCTTCCAATGTCGAGGATACAAGGGAGGACGTGGTCACTCCAAGAGTCACAACCCTAAACAAGACCATATTAAAACCATCTATGTGACCAAAAAACAAGGGATATATCACTAGAACGATCATAAGGATTAAGAATCCCCCCCATAAAGAATATTTTTTCTTAACACGTTCATCTTGGAATATGGTCTAGGGGATACATTATCTCCCAGCCCACCTCAGCGTGTAGGAAGACCTTGCAAACATCATCCACTAAGATCATAAGAACCAACCACTCATGTTCCAAATGTTGATCTATACATATCAATTTCATATTTTCCAAAAGAACATGTAAAAGAGAATCCCCATACTAGAATGCGAAATCCTTTAAAAATGAACTGTGATATTTTGAAAGAACTATCCCAAGATCCAGAAAAGTTGATAATATGGGATTCTATAAGTCTATCAAAGGAACTCCATGAAGCACTCATATAGTCACTATCATGCCTTCATGTATTTGGAGTTCAGGTTGTTGTTGCTGAAGTGTATTGTAAAGTGAGTGATATTACAGAATGCCACACATTTATCACATTCATTCACTAGGATGATGATTCCATTGTATAAGTACATGCTAGACAGTTGTATATATATTTCATGATAAATGAAATTGATATAAAACGAGACTTCATAAACAAAAACTTAGGAGAAAAACTCATTCCAATCCAAACACTTAATCAAATGGGATTTAACAAATAACTGTTTCCCCCCTCTATATTAACATTGTAGGGATATTAAATGAATGAGAAAATCCCTTTGGTAAAATAAAACTCAAAAATGATTTTGTGAATCTCGTGCCTACCACATAATTCATGGTTGTTAGGTAGGATATGACCTTCAATGTTCTCTTGGGATGAGCTTGTCAACATCAATATGTGGTTATCCCATAATAGTACCACAAATGCCTAAAATATTGTATCAATTGAATAATTGGGAGATATTATTGTGAAAAGTACTCATTGAAATCCTATGAATCACAACACATTGATATAAGATTCTACTAGATGGATGGGAAATGGTCTATGACTAATTATGTTACTCGAATCAATGGCTTGAATGGAATGAATAATAGTTTATCGAGGCCTTTTAAAAAGATCAATGCAGAGTACATTATTCCCATCAACCAAATCAATGAGATGGATCCAAATTCAAACACCCACTTAGTGATCTAAATGATTTTACTCATGAAAATTGATCCCAAAATCATTGGATTTGTTTCAACTCTTCGAGTAGTAATGAAATCCAAGATGAAAATTTTTCATTCAATTCCCCCAAGTATCAAAAAATATATATTACATCATCTATGAAAAGGTAATATTTCCTGAAAATGGGATAAGATGATGATTCTAATTTTTAGGCGCTTTCCTCAATTTTTGTGCTCTAAAATGGTCTTGCGCCATCAATTGAGCTGGAAATGGTTTCTTTTCCTTCTGAATGTACAAATGTCCACAATTATTCTACCTCTGAGAATAATGATTCAATACCTCGTTCCCAAGAATAGGTGGAATAGGAGAATCATGGGGATGATGATGAATATTATGACCTTAGGGATGCCCCTAGAGAATTTTAGGTGGTGTATCCACCAATATTTTCAATATCAGAGAAATAAATTTGGGTACAAATGAAGATCCATGACTCAATTTGATTAGTTAAAGCATAACATCCACATAAATGGATTAATATACATCCTTACTGGATAAAAATAATGTTGTGTTCATCTATAATTACACTATGATTCTAGGCCTCGACCTTGAGGTGACCACTCATCATATTGGTTTTTCAAAAGGCCATCCGGGATAAAAACATGAAGCCAGATGGACACACCCAAGTCATGCATCCAATATTATTGTTGAAGAGGAAAATATCACCAGGGATTTATTTATTTGGGAGGTACATTATTTGAAATGACTATCCTACATTGATTTAGTAATGTAGAAGAATATGAAAATTAGTGTTTTCAATGAACTCAGAGATCTCAACAACAATTATTCGAAAGATGAATTCTGAGTTTTAGTCACAAAACTCTAAATTCACATAATGGCTGCTTATAAACCCATATCCTACATGGATGGATATTCAGGGTACAAAAAAACCTATATGGTCCATGATGCTGAGGAAGACACATCCTTTAGATCCCTTTAAGATTTACCTTGGAACTGGGTAATTATCTTTTTCTTAATGAACCATAGTTTCACATACCAACATGTCATCCATCACATCATAAAACATTTTTTGGGGAATGTTTTTTGAATTATATGTTAATGGTTTATTGGTTATTTTTGTACAATTTACTAACCACCTGGATGACCTGGAGACCATCTTCAACAAGATACAACAACCTAGACTAGTGATAAACCTCATAAAATTTTATTTTGGGGTATCCTTTGGAAAATTTATCAAATTTATCATACATCATCACAGAATCAATGTTAACAGTGAGAAAAAAATCTATCCTAAACATATCACCTCCTAAAAACCATAAATATTTGAGAGGAATTCAAGGAATCGGTGCCTAGATCCAGTGCTTTATAGACAATTAGGAAGGAAAATGTTTCCCCTTCACCAAACTAATGAAGTAGGGGTCACATATTAGAAGAATAGTGAATATGAGAAATAATTTCACATCCTAGATAAATACCTCTTGATCCCACTAGTTTAATTCCATATATTGAGGGAAATTCACTCAATCTATATGTGATAGCCCTCGAGTGATCAAAAGGTGCCTTCCTTATGAAAATTAATGATGATTGGAATGAAAACAACATTTATTATCTTATTCAAACCATTATTGATGACGAGAATCATTATTCATATATCCAGAAATATACCTTGTGTTAATAAATTCATAGAAACAGAGGCACTACCTACAAGACCCTGATGTCCATTTTTTCTCTCACAATAACCCACTCAAATACAATCATAGTTGTACTATATTGATATGACATCAAGAACAATTTGTGGTTTTCCTTTAGTAGTTAGATATATGGTTTTTACCACAGAATGTATTGAATGGCTAGGCCATGGTAGATTTCCTTGTTGAACACCCACCTGTTGACATAATTCCATTGAATAAATAATTTCTAGATGGAGTGATATTCTTTATTCAAAGACGCTAACAAATGTGGGAGATATATATTGATGGTGAATCTATGAGTCCAACGTGTAAGATAATGGAAAACTCTAAGACTAAAAAATTAGTGTCATGGATCATGCACATTTCCCCAACAAAATAAACCTTACCATACTCATTCCTATTACCAAAAGGATATAATAAGAGTGATTTCGAATATCATTCCCTCAATCCAAGACTAAAAGTGGAACTCCAAATACCTATGGACCTCATTGAAGTGAAAGGAGATTCCAAATTAGTAATCAAACATACCAATGAAAATTATTGCATTAGAAAAGAAGAGTCAATCCCCATATTTTACTATGATTGAGGGATAATAGTATAGTTCCATTAAAAAATGGAATCACATCCCACAATCACAACATTCTTATGAAGATGAATTGAAGAATGAAACTATAATTGTAATGGATCCAAATATGGATGAAATGATCATCAGTATTGCACATTGATGAATGGTCAAAACTTTCATGATAATCAGGATGGAAGATGTCAATGAATTCAGTCTTATTAAAGATCTACATGGTCTTTCCACTAGGTGGATTATGAAAATAATGAACAATCTCCATAACAAATCACTTACATTTAATGGATATGGGAAGGAAAAAATCAAATGACGTGAAACCTACTTCACTCTTTATGATGGACCAAATCAACTTAATATCCTCCCTAAATGGGGATTTGATGGATTACTTCTCAGATGTATCACATAATCCTGAATAAAGTGCACAAACATGCTTATAGTTCCCACCAGCTAGGTATTATGCTTTAGCATCAAATCTGAAGGCTTGGGTACTAATGTCCCACTATAATCTAGGATTTCACAGAATTCACTAAGAAATATCATTCCTTACAATTGAATTTCAACATCATCCATCAACCCTAGGGTATGATACATACAACCAAATACTCCTGGCCATCATCCATATAGGTAATGAATGTTTTGGTCCCATACCCTCCATCTACGAACAAGAAGTTCAATTACATCTTAACTTCTACTCATTTATTGTCTAAAAGGAATGAGGCTATACCTATCAAATTAATTGGGTCCAAAAGCATCTTTAGCTTCATTAATGCCAAATAATAACATGATTTGTTGTCCCTTATACAATAGAGATGGAAAATTGCACCAGTTTATATTATACTAAGGTGGAAAGGATTTATCATGGGTACAATATCAATTCTAACCATTCATCCCGCTATTAGATAGTGGCTTACAGATAGATATAGGCCTTCAACTAGACCCTATCGAACATATTCCAGAAGATAGTGGATAATGATAAAAATTATTGGCCTGAAAATATATTTCATTACCTATGGGATTATAAGACTACAACTTGTACAACAACATGTGTGACCCCATTATCACTGGTACACAAAATATAATTATTCCTATTAAATGAGGTTAAATTATCATTAATAAATATTGACATCCATTTCCATATATACACATATGAACAATCCTAGAAACAACTGGACAAATTATATTGGCTCGATGAGAAAACATTTTACACCCTTCATCACTTGGAAGTCTATCAAAGTTGGATAGTGTGATCTTTTCACAATAAGGTTTTCCTCTATTAAATCATACAATAATAATATGTATTGTTCTATTGAAATGCAATTATACTAGGAAAGAAGTCCACAAACCATGAACTAAAGTTGGGGGGGTCTGTAATTCATACACGATGTCATCTCCCATGTGTCTTATTCAAGGATTAAAATGGATAGAGAGCTTCTTATGACCCAAAAAAATAATAGATTCCTAATAAAATGTTACTTTTAATCATAGTAAGATCATCTCAGCTACAAGGTATTAATCTTTATAGTTTGTATTTTTCACATGACTATAAAAAGAACAACATCAATCCAATATATAGGATGTTAAATAGAAAATTGCTATATATATTCCAAGATATAAAGAAATTAATCTATATAGAATAACATCCTGGCTGCATGCTGTTAAATTTCATGGTTCTTGTCTATGTTGCATTGTGTAAAACTACACAACATTTCAATTTTAGTAGTGGATCACAATATTTACTGTTAGAACACAACCACACATTTATTAAAGAAAACCGTGTGGCTTGATTCCCATTCCAATGAGATATATAGTTATTCCTGGACCTCTAGTCCTTGGTCCATCTATGAAAAAACCCATTCCTTGTGCACAAATTAGATCTTCACTTGGAACATTCCTAGATCTATGAATGGTGTGATTCTCATTCCAATGAGAAATTTATTGAAGAATGAACCTTAGGTCATGGTACCATCAATCATTTGAGAAAATATTAAAGTCCCCTTTCCACGTATCAAATACTGATTTATGTGGGGGACAATTTTAATGAACAATGTGTGTCTTGAGTCATTATCTAGTAAGATATATAGGGACACCTAGGTCATATCCATTGATTGGGCCACAATATTCCTTCCCACATCATGTGAACCAATTTATTTTTTCATGACATTAAATTATATGGAATCATCGTCCTTCTTTCATGATGATTAAAGTCATGACAAGTGGTTATTGTCACATGACCTAAAATTGCAAGACACCATTCATCCTCAATTTATAACATTTAACTTCATTTTTAAATCCCTAAATGGATGTAATGAAACTGACCAAAATACCACAAGATGATACACTCCATGTGTTCCCTTAAATGTTGGCCTCTTTCTCATTTGTAAGTCCCAACCATGTTCCTCTAACCCCTTTGTGGGTAGAATTTCCCTCACGGCTAGACATGAGGAAGAAAGGTTGGGAAAATCCCATGAACAAGCCCTACATAAATCATTCTCACTTTATAGTGGAACATGTTTCCCCTTTATAGGTATATTCCCAACTATTACCCATTTCCATTCCCTAAAATGATAAATTGAAAGGAAAACATCTTCATTGCAAGAAGATAAACCTCACGATTATTCTAGAACTATGTGTGTCTTGATTATAATTACAATGAGATGTATTGTGATGATTGGATTTTCAATATCATTTTCATATGAAAAAAAATCCCCCACTCCTTGTATACAATTCATACCTAAATGTGTAATCTTTCTATAACTATGTGTGGCTTGATTCCTACAATTTCATGATACATAGTGACACCTAGATTTCCATCCCAGGGCCCAGATGCAACATTTCATCTATATCATATTGATTCATCTTCATCCTCACCACAAGATATTATACTACATAATATTTAATAACTATTTAAGGATTGATCCTAATTATGATTAAATACACATCAACACCTATATCTCACATTCTGTCCCAGCCAACCCAAAAATCCAAACCCCATATCCCCCACTTATATTTCATTTGTGTCATGGATGATTCTTTTACCACTCCTTGTATCTCACATTGAGCATAGCTCATGTGGTATTTGGAGCTTTAGTAATGTTTATCCCCTCACAAGTAAGGAATATCAATTTAAATTGGGGTTATCTTGTTCCTAGTCTCAATGCCCTAAAATAAACACTAGATGTCCTCTTCGCATGACAAAACGATACACTATTTCCTCAAGAACTATGTGTGGATTAAACATTATTCTAATGATATATATAGTGACATCTATATCTTCAATATTATACATAACCAAATCATAATATAGAAAATTAAATACCCTGTGATGTAAGATCTAGATCTATATGAGATAATCCAATATGGGTTTTCCCAATTATCATAATCCCTTATTAAAAAAAATATTTTCTCTACATATAGATTAAATCATTATGGGGAATCATATATAGATTTCTGTGTGGCATGATTATTACTCCATCAAGAAACATAGTGATGCTCGGGTCATATACCCTGGTCCGGCTACAAAATTCCTTTTCTTTTTCATGAAAAGTCACCTTCTTCCTTACCGTACAATGTAAACCCTAATGGAAAATGTTGTAACCATATGATGTTAAACTACATGGATAACGACCTTACTGTGTGATGATAAATGGAATGGATAAAATCATCACTATATGAATTTAAACTACATGGTACCACAATGCATATGTTTAGAAGGCTTCTAATTTTAATGGGATATGTAGTGAAACCTGGGATTCATTTTCTAGTCCCCTCTATTACGTAAATATAAATTCCCCCTCTATTGCATACAAATAAAGGTCTATGATGGAGTCTTTAATTTGGGTCCCCCCATTGGGGGTATACCAAGGAAATATAGATGTCACATCCCTATGTCTAAGTCAAATATCTTCAATGGAATCTACAATTCATGGGAAATATCATTCCAAACTCTTCCTTTACGCTCGAATTGATCCTCTCTATATATAATACACCTAATCAATGGCACTTTTGGATCATCAAAATCATTATATAGCCACTAGTGATAGAATGTGTGATACTTGTGGACTCCATTTCGAGACTATATTGCAACACACCCATATTGGATTTGAGTATTCACACACAAAATGATTCTATACAAAAAATTATTCCACTATATAACAATGTAGAAACATTCCCTAGTTGCATTTGAAGAAAGTAGCCAACAAAATTAGTTTTTCAACCTGTGGAAACCTCACCCTAGGGGGAAGCCACTTCTATAATCATGTGTTTTGAAGAAATTTTGTTTGGGCGTACAATTCAATTCAGTCTAAGGCCATCCTTCACATACTTGTCCCATATCCTTTCTCAATTATTGAGAATCCCAAAGGCTATGGTTTCCAATTTACACACTCATTCTAAATTATGATGAAATAAATTTGTTAGGTAGGCCATATATCACTTACAGTTTCAATAATATTGTTGTATTAGTCATAATACATAAAAATTCAACAACTATATTTCCCATGCTTGGATCAGACCTGCATAGGGATCCTATTCCCCCCAATTATTTGGTATCATTGACATGAAATGGTACTTCTGTATTTAGGAAATTTCATTCAACCAAACCAGAATTTTTTTCCGATGAAATATGAATCTCCATAAACATCCTTTGGCTATGAGAAATACAGTTCCTAATTTCTTGGGAACTCACTTTCTATAATATGGTGTAACTCACCCATTGTTTCTTTGCATAAGTCCCCACAAAATTTTAGGGATTCTCACCAAAAGGATTCCTCTATTTAAATATGTTTAAAATAACCCAATTGTATTTACATAATGTATAGAACAAATTTTTTTTCAACTACTGATAACTTCCCTATCAAAAGATACCTCATGTATTTCTATGATCCCTTTTTCCCGTACCACTCTCTGGATCCAAAGATACCAATATTATAGCTCACAACATTCCCCTCCTCATAAATGAATTTGATATCATATTCCATAATAGATTACCATTAATGGAGAATATTATTAAGATTTCATTAAAAATTAATGACCTTATATTATAGCCCCATGATATCCTTGTTTCATGATATTAAACTCCATAGTATAATTTCCACTTTTTACGGCATTAAATTGTATAGAATAATATCTGATTAAAATGATATTAAACTATACTAAAATTTCCTAATCAAAAAAGTCCACACCAAATAGTTAATTTCATCATTTTACTATATTAAACTACATATCCTAACATCACAGTAACAAATCATTAAACTGTACACCAATGTACTCACTATCAGACATTTAGCTCTATGGTCAATGTCCTGGTCTTATGACATTAATCTTCATTATTCTTCACCCCTGTTCAGGAAGGGGCATTTAATTTCTATAACATCGGTCATATACCAAAATTTACCATCCTTCACACATGCCAAATTCATGTTGGAGTGATTTCCCAATCATGGACAATGAAGATAAAAAATATCAGTTCACTCTCAGATATCTCCCCATTGAAAACCACCCATCGTTGTCTTTAGAAATTTGGATCTTCATAAACATCCTTTATCCACCAGTAATATAATTTCATAATTTTGAGAACTATATTACCTGACTGTTGTGTAACACACCCTAATTGGTTTTGTATAAGTCACCCACAAATGGGAATTTCTACCAAAGGATTCCACTATTGGACTATTTAGTGACACAACCCAATTTGATTTGAATAATGTTACCCACAAAATAGGTTTTTCAACTAGTGGTAAATTCATACACAGAAAAAACGTCCTTTATTACTGAATATTATTTTTTAGATTTAGAAATCACAAAATCATGTCTTATGATTTCACATAAATAATTTTAATAATGATACAGACATATTAGCAAATAATCATTAATTAGGTCATCATATACAAAAATATGGTCAAAGAAGAATGACCTAAAACACTAACCTTATTATTCGTTCATTCAAGACATTAAAATACCTAAAAAAGAGACATAGTACTAACCAGGTTTAAAACCCACAGAGGGAACTATGTGCAAAAGGTGTGTCTCGTTTTACTAGACCTACACCCCTTATGGTCTAAAAAATAAACCAATAGAATAAAAGTGGAACAAAATATGTGAGGATGAAAAACAAAAAAGGGTGGTCTATGAAAAATCCAAGTCTCACCTACTATGTTCTTCTTATATTGTACTTAGTAAAAAAATTAATGCAGTGATACAAAATATGAAATGTTGGTAGGGTTGTTGATATGACCCTAGAAAAAGTAAAAAGTTGCTCTCCATACCATATGTCTTAGGTAATAAAACATTTAGATCACTCCATCATCATTTTCATTATAATTATAATGAAATTAAAATCAATAAATTGAGTACTTTTTACTGATGTATTAAAATTACAATAATGAAAAAAAATATTCATGAAAAAATCATAGGAAAAAAGTCCTTCTGATTTTTGTTCTAGTGCATAGGTGAACATCCACATACTTATGCCTATCTTCCAATTTTTAATGTTTATCCTCAACATAGGAATTGACAAGTTCAATTGTATTTCTTTTACTTCTAGAATCGTTTTGAAGATCAGACATTTGTATAGCAATAGCCTCCTGGTATTTATGGATCTTCTCTTAGTCTACACCAACAACCTCCCTACTTTATGCCAAATCCCATACCAAGGATTGATGGAGTTGTACTCTATATAACCTTAACTAATTTAATTATTCATTAAAGTGAAACATTTCTAGATATTCCTCATCAAGTTGATCTTGGTAATCCTCCACATTCTTGGTGTGGTTGATCACAACTTAAGTTGCAATTTCCCACATTTCGTCAAACTGTCCTACCATCTTTACCACGACATGTTCTGATCTTTTTTCCTCATACATTTTATGAATGAATACCCTCACCAAATTATGGATCTTACTATAACTAAATCATACATTTACAAATATATAATGTTTGAGTGGATTTTGGTGATGTCGTGAAGACATATCATTAAGAGGCCTCTCCCCAATTATCTTCCAAATATCCCTACAGACAATGCAGTGTGTAGTACAAAATGCCTCATACATCTCCAGATCAGACTCAAATCTATTCATGGATGTAGAGATATAGTCCATGATTAGTGCACTCAATAAGCCACTGTAGGGTCCTGAAAAATCCACAATGGAAATTTTACCCAAATCCCCTCAAAGAATTGGGGCATGTAATCAAAGAAGGGACACAAACAGGACCGGTCTGCGAACCGGTCCCATGGAAGCGCATCGTGGCCAGGCACCACGAGGAACCCCCTCTGCAAACCATTTCCGTTCGCGAAATAGAGGCGGAGAGCCTCCGCGGTCGGGAGGCAGGATGGGCGCATGTCCGGTTCACCGTCACGAACCACCCCAACCACGGACTGCGTTGACCGGTTGAAGCTGCACCCGCTGTTATTCACGGAATAGAGGCGGAACCCTCCGCAGCCGCAGAGCACTCCCTGAGTTCACCTCATGGAGGGGGGGAAGCGTTCAATACCCACCGCGAAACGCGGATTGACCAAGTCAGTTGTGAATCGGGTATTTGGTTTTAGGCCTCTGCAAAAGGTGTCGCGTGGCCACAGATACATCCCTTTCCCCACTCTATAAAATGAAACCAAGGGGGAAAGAAAAAGGGATCGGAGAACTGGAATCAGATTCGGAGGGATTGGAGATTCGGAAGGAGATCAGTTGAACGAAGGCATTAGATATCGCAAATGGAGAAACTCCCATCCGCGAACCTCAACAGGAATACAAATTAACAAAGAATTGGAAAACACCTAATAACATGCTGAACCGCGAACCTAAAATAACAAAAACAAGGAGAACTGCGAACGATACCCCCTCCACGGTTGACTTCCCCGCGGACTAGGGTGTTTATGCCTCTTTTCCCATTCTTCGCCCCACGTAGAACTCTCCTATGCGGGCGAAGCCCCAAATGATGAGCCTCAGACTGGCGCCGACCTTAGCCGCCGCTGCCCGCCCAGAACCCTCCGCGAACAACCTTGGTTCATGGATTGAACCCGAAGTCATGAACCACCCTGATTCACAGGATGCCAATCAGTCCATAGACCACCCTAGTTCGCGGAAGGCTTCTCCAGCCGCGTGGCACTTCCCCATGCAAAGGGCACCACCACCCATACCTCTCGGTGGCTCGCAAAATACTTCGGTGTTCTCATCTCCCGAGCCAGGTAAAATCCTTCCGATCCAGCCACATCCTTCGTGACTCCTTCATTGGCCTATTCATCGGCCCCGAGCCGAGGCCTTGATCAGAGCCACCAGATCAGTGTGGTGTAAACTTCAGGTGCATTAGTGCGCCATTTTGAGTTCACATTCCCACAGTAAGTAGAGGTGTAGGGGTTTCCCCGACCCTTGAGCAGGTTCCCAAAGCATTACTGGGTTCACATTCCCACGGTAATGTGGAGTCTGAGCTTGGGAATCCCCATTCTACCCCTCCACTTGTTTAGGGCTCCTTGGGGGTATTAAAATATCTATCATAAGGAAGCCCTCATGCACTTCAAGAGAGGATATGGGAATAGGATAACCCCCTTTTTCTCTCCCGCTGGGCATTTTCACCACATGCATCCATCTCGGAGTAAGCCCTGACCATCTGGGCCTCCACAGAGTATAAGCCCCATCCCATCACCATGGGCATCCATCTTGGAGTAAGCACCGATCTCATGGGCCATCCTCATGTGTAATCCCCACTCCATTTCTCACGGATTCACCTTTCACGACTTGATCATCTGGTCCCTGCTTCCTCTTGTTTCTCACACCGAGCATGACTCATGTGGGCTTAGAGTAAGCATCGACCATGACATCCTCCTATGGGCCACCTCAGAGTGTAATCCCCAATCCATCACCATGGGCCTCCTCAGAGTGTATGTCCCAATCCATCATTCTGGGTTTCCACAGAGCGTAAGACCCAAGCCAAAGTGAACTACGGGGACTTTGATCCATGCCAAAGAATGGTATGTAGGAAGAATCCATGAGGTTCAAGCCCACCACTTGGTCATTTCATCACGTCGTGTTCCACCCTCATCCATCATGATGTTAAACTATATATGAAAACTACTTGTACTTTGATCCCTGCCTCCTAGATAGGGTACGTAGGAAGCCTCCATGAGGTTCAAGCCCAACGGCCGGTCGATCCGACTATTCTTCATGTCGGTTCACCATGCCACTCCTAGTACTTCCTTAAGCAACTTCCAACTCTTCGGGGTCATTAATCCAACGAGGTATGGTAATCCTCAGGCATAAATGATTCTGAACCCCTATATCCAGTTGACCATTGCCAAACAGGGTTGAATCCGTGGATACTATGTTTGGGTATAAACCAAAGATTCGCGAGCATATGAATATGTCTTAAATCTATAAGAGATTCCCAAAAAGGCAATAATTCCCCCCCAAAAATGGCGTGATGAGCCCGAATTCCCATCCTCTTGACCAATGTGAGTTCTTAGGAGTCACTGGTCAGACCATCTGACGAACGCCTACCTTTGGAAAGAAGGTCCATCAATCATTGGATACGGAGTGGTTGGGCATTTCGTGGCTAAAAACCAGAACGAAACAAAAATGGTGAACCCGATGTGAATCTTTAACGAAACATGAAAGATTTAACCAAATCTCACCATGTTCCCCCTTATACTCTCAAGGAGTTCCAAGCAAGGTCGTTAATTATACATGGGATCATGAGATATTTCTTTGACGAGTTATCTCTGTGAACGAGTTAAAATGTGTTACAGGTACCTTCCAAACTCCCTTCGATACAATGGAATCGCAAATGAGCTCACAAGTGCACGCTTCCAACAACCCAAGGACAAGACTTCCTCAACAACGGAGGACCCCATCACCCACCCAGCATCTTCAACGCTGGGTTTCAGCCACACTGCTCTGAGAGTACAACATGAATGGTACTCTCCCAATGGTGGAGGCAGCCATGCACGCCCTCCAATCCGTCAAGATTCAATGGTCGCCTGCCCAGCAGCGACCGCAGAGGCAGATCCAGACAGCCCCTGTCACTGTCTCCAACCATTTCGGGTTTCCATCCCCGGAACGGGACAATATGTTCCTCCCTTATCTTAGGGAGGCAAATGAGGTCGACAGTGAGGACTTCATCCCCCACCGAATGGTGGTTCCGCTCCAAGGCCCCTGCCGACATGCGTCATCACGGTCATGTCGCGACTCAACATCCTCATATCGAGGAAGATGTCTCCCCGAGGATTCAGGCCCACGCTCCCCGAGCTCCGGCCCCTTGGACCACCCGACGAGGGCGACAGATGTAAAATCGTGCACCGGTCATCACCATGGTCCCTGAGGAGGGGCTCCACTGCCCAGCCACGGAGACATACCACTAACAGGAACCTACACTTGTTCACTCCTCCCGAGCCTGCCATCCAGAAATGGCAGCATCATCCGAGCAGGCGCACACCCCCACCGAGCTCCATCAAGCCCGTCACTCAGACAACACATCATCTACCAGGCAGACACCTCTCCCTGCCCAGGGTCATGAAGCCCACCATCTTGATGTGGTTGCGACCCGACACCTGCAGGACCAGCTCCTGGCTGTTTCTCCAGACACCTTCCATCCTAATATTGCAGCGATCAGCAAAGCCCAACACCTAGATGTGGCGGAAAATCATAGGCAGACACGTCTCCCCACCAACGAAGGACACCGACTCGATATGGTAGAAAATCAATATATGCAGGGCTAGCTCCCTATGGATGCAAGTAATGTCTGCCACCCAGATGTGGCGGAAAGTGGAGAGATAAACTGGCGTATCCCAGAACTGGGGCATATTCATTCACATGCCCGGACACAGGATAATTGTCAGTACCCACTTACCACTAGAGTACTGGAGCATGATATTCTTACTCCGACACCGGAATGTGCCTTATACCCGTTCCAGCCAAAGATTTCCCTCTACATGTCCAGAAAATGATGGAGGAGTAGGTATCGATCCCAGATCATATCTTACAGACTTTCCATAATGTAACTGCATCGGCGGAAACAGCAAGGACACGGTCCCATGATCTTGTCTCCCCAATTGAGGTGACTCATCTAAGAGATGAGAGAGCGGCCTTGGAGTAGATCTACATCCCTACTTCATCCTAGGAGGGTCGCCAGCTATATTTCGCGACGCAATGGAAACCAGATCGAGCAGCTTCACTCCTTCCAAATGGTGGACACCTGTCCATCATGGTGGATGCTCTAGAGCAGGCATATATCCCTGCTAAAAGCCAGGATGTTCGTCGGTGTATCCAGACAGCATCACGGTACCCAATTAGATAGGTACTCAAAGGTGAAGGTCGTTATGAACAGCGGACGGTCCCCGCTGCCCACAAAAGAGCGACTCGAACGGTCCAAAGTCAGATGGAAAATAAAGAGCTGGTTCATGACTCTGTTCTACTGGAATTTGGGGTTTGAGAAGCCACTAAGCACACGTCAAAGGCTCGGAACCCTTCCCACGCATTACCATACTATGGGAGTGGAAGTAGCAGTTGCGAAGGTCCTCCCCGCAATATTCCGTCCATCAGCTCTGAAGGTCCTCCCCAAAGAACCCGTGGGGGCCTCCCCCATGGGCATATAACGATCGGTCACGAGAGATTCTCTTTTGATGAGAGTCACTAAAACCCTCCATGTGACCAGAAGATCGAGCAGCAAGAAGTTCCTCCACTTGATGCGGTCCACCCGGAAGGTCCTCCCAAGGGTATACACTGCAATCACTCTCCATGTAGTTGGACGATAGATTGTAATGGTAGTCCTCGCTATCATAGTCGCAACTACGGAGGGCCTCCCTGCAGTGACATATCATCACGACAAGAAGTCCCTCCCCTTTTCGTGGCCTGCCCTGATGGTCCTCCCCAGGGGTTACACTGCAACAAAACTCCACGTAGATGGGCATCAGGTCATGGTGGTAGTCCTCGCCACCCTGATAATAGAGGTCCTCCACGTAGAGGCGTCAAGAAACGAGAAGGCCCTCCCATCTTTGCGGTACATACTGGAGGCCCTCCCCAGGATGTATCCCATAGATATTCTCCCTACGGCAGCAGTAATGGTAGTCCTTGCCATTGCCGCAGCTATGATGGTAGTCCTTGCCACCACAGCCGCCATTGCGAAGGTCCTCCCCGCATTGGCCCCAAGAAACAATGAGGTCCTCCCCTTGGCGTGGTGTTTCATGAACTTCCTCCCCAGGATGCACGTCGAACGCCAAGCCATGATGGTCATCCTCACCATGATGGCAGTTATTGCGAAGGTCCTCCCCAGAACGACGCTACGTAGCCAGAAGGTCCTCCCCTTGCTGTGACACACCTTGGAGGTCCTCCCCAGGGTGTTCACTACAAAAGTCCTCTATGTAGTGAAGAATCATGCAGTATTGGTAGTCCTCGCCATTACAACCGCCATTGTGGAGGTCCTCCCTACAATGACATATTATACCGATAGGAAGGTCATCCTCCTGTAGAATCAAGCGCCCAAAAGCCCTAGTATGTCGAGTCTCTCAGAAGGATGGGATCGATCATGTCAGACTCTCATCTTGTCACCAGCGACACCCTTCTTCAATCGGGAGCTGTTCCTGGGCCGCGTTCATCCTCTGAACCACCTCAGAATCGCCCACAGAATGACTCAGCACCCACAGGTCCCACTTCCTCTGACCACGTTGACAGTGAGCGCCTTAGTTGGGCTGACCAGGTTGAGGAATCACTGGCATAGAAGTATGCCGATATACTACACCTGAGGAAACAGGTCGCCAGGGTTGATATACCATTCATGTTTTGGCCCACGACCACATCTCAGTTCGACGTACCCAGAGAGTTGTCGGAAGAATGCATGCATGACATTCACTATAATATATTGACGACCCTCCGCCAGCGGAAATCGAGCTTCCTACCCTATGATGGGTATGTAGACCACGTCAAGACGATATGGGACCTCCTGCATCATATCGACCTGGAGGCCCTTTCCTCAACGCGACAACAACCCCCCGAGAGGCGCAAAGAGAATATGGAGGCATCTTGCCTCCGTGCACTACACAAACTGTGCCGCCTCATTGGTGCACTCCGACGGGAGTCCATATCATGAGATGGGGGGAACACGGAGCTCTCCATTTCACTCCACTCCCCGCCCAGAAAAACCCGTTCAGCATGGTATTGTGCAACGTCGTCACATCAAGACAGAAATCGAGTGGACCCCCTATTTAGGAAAGGCAACACACCCAACAGAGTCGGGCCTTGAGTAAGTCCCAAAAGCATCAGGCCCGATGGGAACAATCCATTCAAAAACTCATGAATCAGGCCACCGAGAGAATCTAGCAGGCCTCTCGCCTAAGATAGGTCAATCAACAATCTTTTCCTGCCTCCCCATAAGGGAATGATCCACAGGGGTATTTGGCACCAAATCCGGTTCACCCGAAGATGGGGGCACTCGAGATCAGGCAGGTCGCGATAGCCACAGCGACGACCACAATCCAGGGTCAACCCCAGTCTGCAGGGCTGGGGGCATTTTTAACAAAAAATTCCCCCATAAGTCCAATAAAACTGGGAAGAGACTCAATGTCCAGGGAATGGAGCCAACCCCAGCCCTCAGGTCTGGGGGAATTTTTAACCCATAATCAACAACCTTCCCCATGAGAATCAATGTTATCTCGCCTAGGGAGGACAATCAGTAGTGGAGGTTCTCGTCCTATCCCATCATTTGAATCATCATCCCCTCTGATAGGAAGGCACACCGTAAGGTCGCATAAAATAACTCTCTGCATCACCCTTTGTCAAGAAGTCTGAAGGAAATCCCAGTTCATGAATGGGAAGGCCAACAGAAGACGTGGGAGATCCTCTTCCTATTTGGAAGATTATGTCCCCTCCACTCCGAAATATGCGTTCATCAATGACATATAGGCTAACCCTGTGGGTGAGACCGAAGAAAATGAAAATTTGGACGGATCGGGAGACGACGGTTCCAGTCAGGCTGTGACTCACAACGTACCCCCAAGTGTGCACACCCAGAACCAGAGGGCCACTTTAAATATGGCCTCCCATTCAGCGAACCTCCCTCTTCCTGACGAGCGAGCTTCCAACAAGGATAAGAATAAAGGAACGGTTACCCTTAACCTGTACCCCTCTCTCGATAAAAATGTGCCACTCTCACTCGAAGAGAGGTTCGCTCGACAGGAAAAAAAGATGAAAGAAATGAGGCAGATTAGTGCCGAACTGCTCCAGAGGAACCACCTTATTGAAAGTGCGTCCCAAGAAGAGCCACATCATGCACTCCCAGCAAGCGCACCTCAAAGGCTATGTCTTGCCCCGACAAATGAAGCCCGATCAGGGCTCCCGCCCAATGAGGCACCTAGGTCATCCATCTTCCTAAAAATGGATGATGAATATTAGGATTTCCCTCCACTTAGGAGGCAACCAGAGCAAGTATGCCCGAACCCTCCGTGGGTACCCTGAACAGAATATGAACCCTTGGTTCCAGCCAATCCGGATCCTCAGGCCATGCCTCGGGCCACACCTGCCCAGGACCGGTCCCAACAAGATATAAACCAGGGTCTCACCAACACCATCGAGGCACTAACAGCTCGATTCGAAGCGACGGAGGTCCACAAGCTCCGATACATCCGGAGCGGAAGCCCTACCCAGATTGGGTGACCAACACACCACCTCCACCCAATTTTGGGAGCCATGTATTCCCCATCTTCAATGGATCGGGCGATCTAGAGCAGCATTTGATGCACAACACATCCTATTGTGGCCATATGATGGGGAATCTGGAGCAGCAAGAATCAGTGAAACTCAGATGCTTCATACGAACCTCACAAGGATCCACCTTCGTTTGGTACACGAGTCTGCCAGCCCAGTCAATAAAGAGCTGGGAAGACCTTCGATAGTATTTCCTGTTCAACATTAGCTCAACGTTGCCTAAAACAATGGTCAGCGACCTCATGAACTACAAGCATAGGGAGAACGAGAGAGTTTCCGATTTCATCGACAGATGGAAAGGTCTTTCTTATTCTCAAAACATGCCAATTCCTCAAGATGAGAAGCTGGCCATATGCATCGATAATCATAGAGATGAGATGCGAACACCGCTCATACCAGTGGAGTGCACCACTGGTATCCACCATCTCTCGGCCATTGCCTAGAGAATTGAGGACTCCCTGCAACGGACAAATTCAAAGTCACGAATAGCTTCGAAGGCTCCTGTGAAAAGAGCCACTAGAGCTGAGGCATCGGCTGTCACACTCATGCTAGCCCCTGGACCCGCTCTGCCCCTCAGGCCTCCGCGAAATCGTCAAGGGCCTGCTGCATATCAGAGGCCGCCTCCTCCTAAATGGGATGATCAGTGAGTACTGAAGCGGAACCAATTTGAGGATTGATGTCAAAAAGTATACTCGTTTCGAGATGATCAAGTCTGCGACTACTTCATTGCCTCCATGAACTGTAACTTGCTCCGCCTCCCGGAGTGAAGGAAACTTGAAGAGGACGACCGTGATGATAGGACAGATTACTGCCCCTACCATCGGATGTTCGATCATAGTATCCGAGAATTCTTCATCTTCAAATACCTACTGTAGAGGATGGTAGAATCCAGACAAGTCGAGCTGGGACCACCCCTAGAACTTGTGGCATGTATCTCTACCACCGACTCTGACAAAGAGGAGGGGTGGCTAAAAGTCTCCAGAAAGCAGGGGCAGAAATTTGACAACTGGATGACTCAGAAGACTATCAATAGAGCCCAAGTCATACTCTGAGCTCAACTACAGTAGCCGGTGTTACCACCAATAGACCCTGGAGCTGCAGATTCGATAGCATCAGCCTCACAATCATCTACTAGCTAGTCATACAGGTGGAGTCAAAGGAGGAAACAATCACAAGAGGAGCAGACCGAGACGAGGCCAAAGTTAGTCCCAACCCTGGCAGATTATATGCCCTCGAATTAGGCGTCATGGGAACCGACCCATCAAATGGATACATCAGATACAACCGACCAGGTTGACCTGTCAATTGATGAAGAGCCAATATTTGGTTCTATTAATGCCATCCATCTCATGGAATCATTCCCTGACGATGGGTATGGTTACGAACCCGAGCTCCCTACATTAGGAGTCGGGAGGAGGAATCACAGAGGCAGGGGATACCAGGGGAGGTGCAGTAGAGGCCAAAACTAACCCTACAGTTGTACCCCGACCCAAACCGTTTATATCGCGGAAACCCATGGGAGAGACCTTCAGCGGACTCAGCAGGAGAAAGAGTGCCCCTCCACCTCTACAAGCAGCCACTATGACCCTGTGGTTCTGCGATACCCACCAAAGAGGGAACAAGTGTCTGGCCACCTAGCGCGCAAACACAGACTGGTCGGGCCAAGTCCTCAAATCTCGGGAACACAATCGACATCTGTCCCCGCGGCTGGTACCTCCTCATCAAATTCTTCAGCACCCAAATCACCTGCTAAGACACTCCTACCAATGGTGAAGCATCAACCGCTGGAGAAAAAATATGACATCCTGAAGCAGCTGGCGTCAGTACCAGGCACGTTGTAAATATTGGATGCCATGGGTTTTCCAGCTGACCTTAGGGAGGTTCCTATCGAAGGTTTGACTAGCCCCAAGGAGCTTCCAGCTGAGGTAGCTGCCGCCAAAATTTATAGTACAGAGAATGACCCGATTGAATGAAATATGGTGATTTCCTTCACCGATCAAGATGAAGATGCCATCATGAAAGGACACATCAGACATATATATCTGTCTGGTATGATTAATGTTATTGAGATCCGGAATGTCTTTATAGACAATGGCTCTGGAGTTAACCTATTTCACCTACGGACACTCCGTATGTTTCGCTACAGTGAGGAAGATATATTTCCCTCAGCCACAACTCTATTGAGATACAACAAGAGTGAGCAGAAACCAATGGGACAGATTAATCTAAATATCCATTTTGGTGACCTGGTAGACTACATGGAATTACTGGTTGTTCGGAAGAGAACAACATTCAATGCCCTTCTGGGGAGGCTGTGGCTTCATAATCACATGGTCGTTCCTTCATCCTACAACCAGTGTATCAAGTATTGTGTCAATGGACAAAGTGGAAAATTTCACGCTGATAAGGCCCCTTTCAAGCTCTCCGAGTCACATTACATAGACAATGGGTTCAATGAGAAGAAGAAAAATATGCCTTTGGTTGATGGTGTTGACTGGATCCCCGCTCCAAATGGCTTGGAAATGGTCCCTGATGACCCCCTCAGGTGGCTTGGCAGAGATTATGTCTAGCCCATCAACCACATGGAAGGTAGGAGTTCAAGTCTGGACATGCACTCGGATGTCCCCATGACTTCAGCCATAACGGCCAAGTGTAACAATGTGGGAACGTCCGCTGACCCTCAATCGGGGCCGAATGCTCAAGAAAGTATGCCCATGTCACCTCGCCTCTGGACTCCTAAGAACATGAGACAAGAGCTCTCTCCTTGTCAGACCAAGAAGATGAGGATTTGGGAGAAGAAGAGGGGGGAGATCTCATGGATGCACCTCCCTAATTTGAGGAGGGTATCTCCACCACTATGGACGAACTCAGGGAAATAAACATGGGTGTTGAGGAAGACCTGAGGCCCACCCTCATTAGTGCGGCCATGTCTCCCGTGGAACACGAGGAATATACCTCTTTCCTAAGACAACACTGGTACATCTTCACCTGAATTACACAGAAATGCCAGGACTAGATCCCGAGGTATAGACATATTACCAGGGTCTTCTAGAAGACCACTGAGGCTACCAACATGCTGCCAGAAGGATACACCCCTCACATGCCTCCAAGATAGATGCTGAAGTCGATAATCTCATTAAAGTATGATTCATTCGAGAGGTCCAGTACTCCATTTGGTTGGCCAATATCATCCTCGTCATGAAAAGGAATGGACAAATCCGCGTCTGCATTGACTTCAGAGACCTTCATCGGCATTGTCCGAAATATGACTTCCCGGTTCCAATCACTGAGTTTTTAATTGATGAAACAGCCGGGTATGAGCCTCTATCCATCATGGACGGCTATTCTGGATATAATCAAATCAGGATGTCCCGAGAAGACGAAGAAGCCACTACCTTCAGGTCCCCTCAAGGTGTATTCTGTTACAGGGTCATGCCCTTTGGTCTCAGGAATGATGGCGCCACATATCAGCGTGCCATGCATCAAATATTTAAGCTGTTCTTGGGGATATTCATTGAATGTTACGTGGATGACCTAGTGTTCAAGTCCAAACAAAACTCGGATCACCTGTTAGACCTTGAGACTTTATTCAACAAGCTCCGATAGCATAGTTTGAAGATGAACCCCTTGAATGCGCCTTTAGGGTTACCTTAGGGAAATTCCTTGGATTCATCGTACACCATCATGGCATTGAAGTCGACCCTGAGAAGACGAAGGCTATCCTGAGCCTGCAACCTCCTCGAAATATCACTGAGTTGAGAGGGAATCCAAGGACACCTAGCCTATATTAGGTGGTTCATAGCGAACCCGGTAGGTAAATGATAGACCATCACAAGGTTGATAAAGAAGGGGGTCATGTACCAATGGCTGGATGACTGCCAAGAGGCGTTCGACAACTTGAAGAAGTACCTCTTAAGCCCACTGGTGCTCATTCCCCAGGTCGAAGGAAGGACTTTCATTCTATATGTGATGGCCCTAGAATGTTCATTGGGAGCCTTCCTCCCATAGCAGAATGATGCCGGTAGTGAAAACAGTCTCTATTACCTCAGTCGAACCATGGTTGATGTTGAGACTCGATACTCAAATATCGAGAAGAGGTGTCTGGCCTTGGTCTTCATGGTTCAGAAGCTGTGACCTTATCTGTAGCATCATGAGGTCCATTTGATCTCGCGGAGTATCCTGCTCAAGTACATCCTCAACCGCCCAATGCTAACCGGACACCTATCCCGATGGGCGGTCATCCTGCAACAGTTCGACATCTGGTTCGTGCCTCAAAAATCCATCATGGGCCAATCATTAGCAGACTTTCTTGTAGAGCACCCTTCAACAGGGACCATTTCCCCGGATGCTGAACTACCTAATGAAGATATCTTCTTAGTTCAAGATGAGGTCCCAGCATGGGAAATGTACATTGACGGTGCGTCCTGAAGCCCCACTGGGAAGAGGATGGAGGATCCCAGATTCAACAATGTGGGTCATGGGATAATACTCGTGTCCCCAGAAAAGACAGTTTTTCCAAATTCCTTCCCCCTATCAGAGGAATGTACAAACAATGAAGTAGAATATCAGGCCCTCATTGCAGGCCTAGAGCTCACACTCTAAGAATAAGTACAACACCTTAAGGTAAAAGTGGACTCGGAGCTGGTCATCAAGCAAGTCAATGGTGACTATGGTATTATATAGGAGGAGTTGATCCCCCTGTTTGACCATGTCTGAGGGCTAATGGACATGTTCTCCACAGAACCAACATTGACATATATTCCCCGGTCCTAGAACCCTCAGGCTGATTCATTAGCCAACGCAGCCACAACCCTAGCCGACCAGACAAGGATGAAACATTCATCAACATTGCTCACCGTCGAATGGTATTTCCATTTTATCAAGGTATGACGGAATAAATCCACAAAGTCAGTCCTTTCCCCGAGCCATATGCTTCTACCACCGGCTGGATGACCCCCATTGTGAACTACCTTCAACGGGGAGAGCTTCCATCAGACAGGGCTGAATGAGAGAAAATACGGAGAAGGGCAATCAATTTTGTCATATATGGTAGTGAAGGTCAATAAGAGGTCCTCTACAAATGAGGCCTCAATGGTGTGCTCCTCAGATGCATTGATGGCGAAGAAACCACTGCAGTCATGACTGAAGTACATGCAGGAGCGTGGGGAGCACATCAACCGGGGGCCAAGCTTTCCCATCAGGTTTGAAGGCTTGGGTACTACTGGCCTACAGTGGCACGATACTGCGAGCATTTTACCGTGAAATGCCACTCATGCCATATTCATGCCAACTTCATACACCAGCCCCCAAGGTTACTTCATCAAGCTAATAATCATGGCCATTTTCCATTTGGGGGATGGACGTTATGGGACCATATCCTCCCACCACGTCCAAATAGCTGAAGTATATCCTCATGGTGACCGACTCCTTTTGCAAATGGGCATAAGCCATACCCCTCAAGGAAGTCGGGGCAAGAAATATTGTCAGCTTCATGAAGACCAACATCATCACCAGATTTGGTGTCCCTCATACTATACTGTTAGACAAAGGCACCAATTTATGCTCTACTGAGTTGGAGTAGCTATACCATGAGTATAGTATCAAGGATAACAACTCATGCTGCTACCATGCAGTGGCCAACAGACATATATAAGCTTTCAACAAGACCCTCTCAAACGTCCTCCAGAAAATGGTGGACAATGAAAAGAAGTCATGGCCAGATAAACTCCACCATGCATTGTGGGCTTATCGAACCACAATCCGCACCGCTACTCAGTCTACCTCGTACTCATTGGTGTACGACACCGTGGAGGTCCTGCCCATTGAACTCCAACTTCCCTCACTCCGTGTTTCCATCTGTGATCAATTATTCGATGATGAGAAATCAGAAAAGCGGCTATGTGAATTGGAACAGCCTGACGAGAAGCGGCAGCACACTTTTCACCACCTAGAAGTGTACTAGAACCGGATCGCACGAGCCTTCATCAAAAAGGTCCCCCTACGGTATTTCATGGAAGGAGAATTAGTGCTGGTCCTCCAGACCCCAATGATACCTGGAAAGAAGCCTCCAAAGCTGGAGCCCAAGTGTGATGGACCATATGTTGTACACAAGGTCTACTCCAATGGAGCATATACCCTGATCTCCATGGACGTACAATTTACAACCGCTCCTACGAATATGAGATTCCTAAAGAAGTATTTCGCATAGAAACTGTATGGTCCTCATCCTGACCACATGACGATAAACTGTATGGCCTCGTCCTGACCACATGAAGTTAAACTGTATGGCCTCATCCTGACCACATGATGTTAAACTATATGGCCTCGTCCTGACCACATGATATTAAACTGTATGGGCCTCGTCCAAACTACATGACGATAAACTTTATGGCCTCATCCTAACCACATGACGTAAAACTGTATGGCCTAATCCTGACCACATGACTTTAACTGTATGGACTCATCCTCATTGCATGAAGTTAAACTGCATAGACCCTGTCCTGACCGAATGACATTAAACTGAATGGACCCCATCCTCACTGAATGACATTAAACTGCATGGACAAGGTGATTTAAAAATGTCCTCTTCCCCTGTGTAAGGACTAGAACTGCACAGGGTGTACTTATTCCAGAGAACTACGTGAGGCTTGATTCCTGCCCATGCAGGAAACGTAGGGATGCCTGAATTCCACACCCTGGCCCAACCACCTCAAAAAGAAAAACAATAAAATTCCCATTCCCCCAGTGTACGGACCAGACTTGAACGGGGTGTATTCACGTCCTCACAGGTTGACGTTAAACTGCAAGGATTCCTTCCTTACCGCATGATGCTAAACTACACGGATAACAAGTGTTAAGAATGCCCCTTCCCCCGTGTATGGACCAGACCTGCATGGGGTGTACTCATCGTCCGAGCTGCATGACGTTAAACTACAAGGCACCCAAAGGTCCAAACTCAATGACCTTAATCTAAGAGTATGTCGTCCCCACCAGATGACATTAAACTGCACGAAATCTAATAATACAGCTCTTCCTAACCACATGACGTTAAACTGTATGGACTCTATCCTCACCACATGATGCTAAACTGCATGGATTCTAGAGAACTACATATGGATTGATTCCTGCCCTCGCAGGATACGTAACGATGCCAGGATCCCCAGTACTGTCCCAGCTGCCTAAATAATAGATAAAAAAATACCTTCGTTCCCCTGTGTATGTACCATATCTGCACGGGGTGTACTTCTTCCAGAGAACTATGTACGGATTGATTCCTGCCCTTGCAGGATACGTAGCGACGCTAGAATCCCTAGTCCTAGCCCAGCCCCCCGAATAAAAGAAAAAAATTCCCATTCCCCCTGTGTACGGACCATACTTGCACAGGGTGTATTCACGTCCTCACCGCATGATGTTAAACTGCATGGAGTCCGTCCTTACCACACGATATTAAACTGCATGGACAATGATGTTAAAAATGACCCCTTCCCCCATGTACGGACCAGACCCACACGGGGTGTATATCTGCGTCCTTACCGCATGACGATAAACTGCACGGAATTCATCCTCACCGCATGACGCTGAACTGCACAGACTTCGTCGCGACCCTCCCAAGACACATGGCGATACGAGATGGAGATAATCCTTGCACATTTAGATGCATCATCTCCAAACATCAGACTCCACGACCCAGATAATTATGGATCTTAATAATCACTCATCGCCATCAGAAGTGGAATGTCATCGACCCGTGGACACCTTTTCATGATTATGCATACCATGACCTCAGCGGATCTGCATAATGATAACCCTCGGCCTGTCTACCAAAGGCATGATTTCTACAGGCGACACTCTTCCTAGCTCTGTACGCTTACCGAACTCAGAGCCCCCATACCATTCCTCCTGACCCAGAAGTTTATGGTGAAGTGGTTAACAAGTTCATTCCACATTTCACATCCAGGTGTTGCCAGGGTATCCCTATCTGGATAGCCTATGTGTCTGTCAGTGGTTCACATAGCGACCTGCATCAACAAAACATCAAGCCAAGACTATGCTTCTTTGACTCAATGGACAATTGTAGTGAAGATGTTTCTTGTTTACCCGAACACCATTATCCCCACATACTGAACTCTGCACTGTGAGAAATTACGGATTTTCATAATAATTCATGGCCATCATAAGTGGAAAGATATCTACCCAGTGAAACCTTTGTATGACAAAGCATACCATGCCCTCAGCGGCTCTGCATATTGATAGCCCTTGGCTCGTCCATCAAAGGCAATATTTCCTCGGGAGGTACTCTTCCTAGCTCCGTACGCCTACCGGCCTTAGAGCCCTCACACCATGCCTCTTGATTTGGGAAAATTCAAAGTCATAGTTTACAACCTTCATCCCCCACCTTGTTCCAAGTATATCAGAACATGTTGACTCAGTTATCCTTCGAGTGACTACAGCAATAGTCACCCAATGGTCCGAGCTCTATGACTGATAAACTAGGAGTAACTCGTCCTTACCGCATGACGTGAAACTGCATGGAATGAAGGAACACCCCCGCGCAAAACAGAAAAGAAAAGATTAGCGTAGGGGCTCTTTGAAACTCAACAAGAAACCAGTGATGGGTATCCCCGACATGTCTAGACATTCCCCTAAAAAATGACAGACTTCATGGCTCGTATAATTGCAGATCCTCATAACCATTCCCGGCCATCAAAAGTGGAAAGTTATCGACCCGTGGACACCTTTTCATGACTATGCATACCATTCCCTCAGCGGCTCTGCATATTGATAAGCCCTGACCTATATACAAAATTCATGATTTCCACAGGCGATACTCTTCCTAGCCCCATATGCTTACCGGCCTCAGAGCCCCCAAATCATCTCTCCTGATCCAAGAAGCCCCAGAACCATGATTTACACCAATCAACCCCTTCCACTTCTGGGGAATGTTGAGGTATTCAAGCCCAGTTACATTCTGATGAAGATAAGCCTTTGCAAAAATACCCTCTGTCCTCACTGCATGACGTTAAAGTGCATAACAACCTTCAAAAAAGTCCCCATCCTTGCTGCATGATGATAAACCACACAACAACCTTCAAAAAATGCCTCTCGTCCTTGCTGCATGACGCTAAACTGCACAGAATATATCCCAACCGCCTGACGATAAACTACACGGTCATACTCGTCATGGGTTCAATGAGAAACATAGACTTTTCTATGTCCTTCAATGCACGGGTCAGACATGCACGAACCACCGCCTCACACCGACATGAGAAAGAATTACTTCACCCATTCTCGATAAGTTTAGTCTAGATATTTTCCCCGTATTAAGGCACCCTCTCATCATATGACATACTATGTACACAAAAAAAAAACCGAACTCTCATAAGCCACCCCTGGTGGTCCCAAATATCAAACTCCATGAAATTTGTCGGCTATCGGAAAAGGATTCTCATTGACTTATGGATCCCTTTGTATGACTGTGCATACCATGCCCTCAGCGGCTCTGTATATTGATCACCCCTAGCCCGTCTACCAAAGGAAAGATTTCCTTAGGTGATGATTCTCTCCGTACGCCTCATGGACTTTGAGCCCCCATTTTTACCCCGAGATTAGAAAACCCTCTGAGATATAGTTTACCAACCTCTTCCAAAATCCGACCTGAATGCGACGGAACGTGTTTGAAAATATAATGGAGAACAAGGAGAAGTCGTTCCATTTCAGATGATGTCCCAGCTAAATGACATTAAACTGTGCCAAGCCCAAACCGTCCTTTACGCTAGATAAATGCGTAGGACGGGAACCTTGCTTCCACACCCCTGATTGATATAGATGATCTCAAAATATTTCAGACATCACATACCCTTTCCGAGCCACCCCCGGTGGTTTTCATTTTTTTTTCCAACCACCCATGGTGGTTTCCATGAGATGGGCTTTGATGAAGTCCCCTGACCATCAGAAATGGATAAGTCTTTGACTTAGGGACACCTTTGTATGACTATTCATACCATGCCCTCAGCGGCTCTTCATAATGGTCGCCCCTGGCCCATCTACCAAAGGCATGTTTTCCTTAGGCAATTCTCTTCCTACAACTGTACGCCGACACAACTCCCATATCTTGAGACATGTCCTGCATTCCGCTCAAATTTAAACATGATTCCCCCCATATGTGTCAGAAGAGTATTGAGACGTCTCAAAATCAGTTGGCCCCCATTGGGGCCATCTCCCCACTATATTTGGTCAAAGATGTTCGACCTAAAACATTAGTATTGATAGTCTTGATGGAGGGACTTTAAACCGCTCAAAAAAGAATAAGGAACAAAGCCTGTTAGTTCAAAAACATGAAAAGGGAGACCTAAGAAAAAGCCGGGTTATACCCTCTGGGTCCACACTAAATAGGCCCAGGAAAAATCCGGGCATTAATAGAAGAAAAAGACAAAAATATTGTAGTGTTTTCCTATAATACCCTAGAAATAGTCAGACTATTCTCGTTGGACCCCACGGTCTAGGAAAAATATAAAGCTTGTTTTCTTGAGTTATGATTAATTCTGACTCAGTGAATTGTTAATTTTACAACAATTGTTCTAAGTAACAATAAAATTCCACATCAACAAGTGAATGACAGAAGTTGTGTTTCGTTCGAGCGAAAAAGGGAGGATGTACACAAGCCGGGGTCTCTTCATCACAAAAAAAGGGGGAAGAGGGGTATATA
The DNA here is from genome assembly GCA_963277665.1 of Viscum album. Lineage (NCBI taxonomy): Eukaryota > Viridiplantae > Streptophyta > Magnoliopsida > Santalales > Viscaceae > Viscum > Viscum album. The sequence continues at coordinate 1,035,630,567 of OY728123.1, read as the reverse complement.
AAATGGGTGATATAAAAGTGCCTCTGATAGTTATAAAGGAGCCTAACTCGCTCTCCCCACCAGGTCAGTGATCGCACGGAGAAGGTTGTTGTAGGACTATTCCAACACCGCCTTCTCACAGGTTTCAATATCCGCCACTGTAATAGTACACTCTATAATTTTTTGGAGGTCGTTGATCTATTTTCTAGTAGTTTCAAGATGACTAGTCATAGTCGATAACCGATCCCTCAACATCACGGCCCGTTCTTCGCATTCATGTAACTCGGAGGATAGGATGGCCGCTTGATCTCGAGAGATCGCCTCCCATGCTATCAATTGATGGAGCTTTGTTGTGGTTTCCTCCAAGGTTCGTTCCCCAAAATGAGTGGTATCGATGTGATCAAGCTTGCATTCACTAGTGACAGCTTCCTCACGGTCCATGACAACTTGGCATGCAAGATAATGGAACTATTGATAGTCAATGCCACCTGACCCCAAACCTAGGAAGAGCTGACGAAGAGCTTAGGTTTTAGTGGCCATTTCGGCTAAAGGGGTTTCAATGATGATTTCACAGATTCGAGACTAGGCCCACCTGCACACTGCTCAATGGTCTGCCATGGTACGAGGATCTTTGGTATCTTCGCTGGATGACACAAGAACAAAGTTTGGCATGGCAGCCCGCACAGACATGTGCTCACTAGAGGTTGACTCAGAAGCTGGAAAGTCTGGAGCCTCTATCCCTGGTTCAGGCTTGGGGACCAAGTTTCTATGCCCGGTATCGACTGGATGAACCTCCAATATGGTCTCACTACAACCCGAAACCACAGGGTCATCCTCATCCACGCACAAGAAGGATGAATTCGTCTGAACTGCGGCCGCCACAGGGTTGGGAGGGGAACGTTCTCTGAGTCACTTTGATCGACGATCCATTAGTCGGTCCTCACTTAAAACTGATGAGGAAGGTGTAGTGGATGCAGCAGCCACCATACCCCCTGATTTTGGAACCTACCGGATAGCCCTCTTTAGTATCCAAATAGGATAGTATTTTACCCATGTTTTTTAATACTCCATGGAAAGGCTGGGAGCCGCCCCCGTATCAGGGAGAGGAATTATTGTGTCAGATCCCTCCCAAGTCAGCATCAGCCACCACAGATGAAGTATGGCCAGATGCAGTCCTTGAGCCCAAGAAGGAGGAAGGGAAACTTGGACTTGCATGCACCCGAACTGGCGAGAAAAGCGATACGGGACATAATACTCGCACAGAGAAACCCCGTCGATCTGTGTGGATAGAAACCCATCCCGCACGGAGATCATGTAAGAGTGCTCCTCCAGGCTCCCCGACGGTTGTCAACTAAGACACCATAAGGGGTGGGGTATGGAGTGAAGATGAACTGGGAGAAGTTTCTAAAGAGCTCGAGGACTTCATTAGAGTTGAGACACTTCATGCGAACTCCGGCTATATCTAGTAGAGTAGGAAGAAAGGTAGGGAGCAGGATGACCGTGTTGTGAAGATATTCATAATAGCGACAATGATCCGCCACATAGCTGTAAAAAAATTGAAACGGCCCTCTTAGATGGTAGGGTGACCTTCCCACCTGCATGTGGATCAGTAGCTCGTAGATATTGGCCAAAGTGGGCACGGCTAAATTCACCAAGCGTCCCTCTTCTAAATCAACCACCATCATCAAACTGCAGGCCCAGACACCTGGGTTAACATCCCGGGAAGGAAATATACAGCCACTCAAAAACATGGCAAACAGATAGACCAACTGGAGCATAGGCGACACACCAGGGTGCATCTACTAACCCCATGAAAGGTAGTCACCTGCTTCCAAAGCCGCCCAGTAAGAACCTCTAATGGTTCGTGACTGTTGGGAAGGATGATTCGTGGGAAGATTAATCATCGGCGTAGGACAAGTGGTTTTCAGAAATAACCCAATCCATGTGCAATAAGGAATAAGCAAGCGGTCACACAAGGCCTGACCCAATGACTGCTCCGCCATGTCCAACAACTCCTTCAACAATAAAGGCACCTGTTCAACGTCGTCCCATGCGTCGGGAGTGGGAAAATATTCCTCATAGATCTCGCCAGTAATCGGTTGTCCCCCTATCTGGTAGATGTCCCACAGACTAATGCCGACTTCACCGTGAGCAAGGTGGATAGTATTAGTACGTGAACACCAGTGGCTGAACAGGTCGGGCATGATCGGAGAAGGTGGGTAAACAGAAAATTGGGAATCCCACACCGTAGAGTGTAGATTTACCACTCCCAGAGAATCAAGAGACTCCCGACAATGATGATGGACCTAGAAAGTCCATCCCCAATCATGTGAGAAAATCCAGCTGGAACGGAGACCCCACCTGGGAACAAACCCCGCGTCAGGATCCCTTTGAGCAAGTTTGATAATAGAAGGGTAGTCCTTAAGGACAAATTTCTGAGGAAATTCTTGAGTGCACTGATCGCTTAGGGTCCAGATAGAGCCCCTATGAATAAATGTTTTTTTCAGACTAAAATTAGATATTATCTCCCCGGATTGGGTATGGTTTTCTTGAATTCATTTTGACGGTGCTTCTAGGAAAGGAGAAGGGAGACCTAAGAAAGAAAGGGGGATAGGGACGTCATCCTGAAGACCAAAGTCATAGGGTGGGAGCAGATTGGATAATGGATAACTCAGAAGCCCCAGAGAGAGCAGGTTCTCCAATACACCGTCATCAAGAATGATGGACCGACTAGGGTCTTCTTTGATGCCCTCCGCTCTGTGAATCATAGCGGAACGTCTCTCTGAGCCAGTTGAGAGGGGATCTGCAGCAGGCCTCGGCGTAGAATGAGGGGGAACCATATCTCCTCCATGCAAGACGAGAACCAAGAAAATGGTAGACTGTAATAGAATCTGGACAAAAATAACCAGATATATGTATAAGGAGCCTTCATAATCAAAATCCGCAAGGAGGCCTTAGAGAATGGTCTGTGATGACATCATCCTGTGGACCAACCCTTCGCAAAATCTGTCCGTGAAGCCCTGGCCCACGGAGCATTGGCTAGGAAACCGTGAACCAAGTCACTCCACAGAATTTGAATCCCATGTTTATTCAGAAGACTAATATACTTTTTAATGTTCAAGTTATTTATAGTCTACGGAGCATCGAGACCGCAAAACAAGTTCCTCCTCAACCCGTCATCACTTAATTTTTAATTAATTAAGAGTAATGGTTCGCGAGCTGTAATTTGGTTCGCGAGTGAATGCGACCGTGAAGAAGGAATGGTTCACAGTGTTTTCTGACGGTTCACGGATGAGGCACTTCACGAAGATGTAAGCACGTGGAGGCGAAGGGGATCTAGTTTCACGAGGAATTTGGTAAAGGAAAAATGAAGGGATCTACGTATTTATATGCATGTTCCCACACCCGGTCCACCTTTATACCGCAAACCATCTCAGTTTTAAGACCTCTTTGCATCGGAATGGACTCCTCTTCATTCTGATCAGAACCCATTCCATTGGGGGGAATTTGTAGGGTCCTGAAAATCAGCAAATGAAATTTTACCAAAATCCCCCTAATTAATTCGATCAAGTAATCAAAGAAGGGACAGAAACATGACCGGTCCACAAATAGGTCCCATGGAAGCGCAACGTGGCCTGGAACTGCAAGGACCCCCCACTGCAACCCCTTGTCGATCACAAAATGGAGATGGAGAGCCTCCGCGGTCGCGAGGCAGGATGGGCGCTAGTCTGGTTCACCATCACGAACCACCCCAACCACGGACCGCGTCGACCAGTTCAAGCCGCACCCAATGTCGTTCGCGAAATAGAGGCGGAACCCTCTGTAGCTGTGGAGAACTCCCAGAGTTCGCCTTGCAGAGGGGGGGAAGTGTTCAATACCCACCGCGAATCACGGATTGGCCAAGTCAGCTGTGAACCTAGTATTTGGTTATGGGCCTCCACCAAAGGTGACACGTGGCCACAAATACATCCCTTTACCCACTCTATAAAAGGCGACCAAGGGGGAAATAAAAAGGGATCGAAGAACTGGAATCAGATTCAGAGGGATTGGAGATTCGGAAGGAGATCAGTTGAAGGAAGGCTTCAGATTTCTCAAACGGCGAAACTCCCATCTGCAAACCTAAACAGGTTTAAGAATTAATAAGGAATTGGAAAATGCATAATAACTTGGTGAACCATGAACCTAAAATAAAATAAAAAACGAGAACCGTTAACCGTACCCCCTCCGCGGATGACTTCCCCATGGACCAAGGAGTTTTTGCCTCTTTTACCATCCGTCACCCCGCGTAGAACTCTCCTACGCGGGCGAAGCCCCGACCGATGAGCCTCCGACCAACACCGCCCTTGGCCGCCGCTGCCCGCCTAGAACCCTTCACGAACCAACCTGGTTCGCGGATTGAACATGATGCTACGAACAATCCTGGTTCATGGGATGCCAATTAGTCCACGGACCACCATGGTTCGCGGACGGCTTCTCCAACTACGTGGAACTTCCCCACACGAAGGGCGCCACCACCCAAACCTCACGGTGGCTCTCCAAATACATCGGTGTTGTCATTTCCTGAGGCAGGTAAAATCCTTCCGATCCAGCCAAGTCCTTCGTGACTCCCTCATTGGCCTATTCATTGGCCCTGAGCTGAGGCCTCCACCACAGCCACTGGATCTATGTGGTGTAACCTTCAGGCACATCAGCCCGCCATTTTGAGTTCACATACCCATTTTAAGTAGAGGCGTAGGGGTTTCCCCGACCCTTGAGTAGGTTCCCAAAGCATTCCTGGGTTCACATTCCCACGATAATGTGGAGTCTGAGATCAGGAATCCACTTTCTACCCCTCCACTTGTTCAGGGATCCTCGAGGGTATTAAAATACCCATCAGAAGGAAGCCCTCACACACTGAAAGGGAGGAGATGGGCACAGGAGCACCCCCTTTCCCTCTCCCGCTGGGCTTTGTCACCACGGGTGTCCATCTCGGAGAAATCCCCGACCATCTAGGCCTCCTCATAGTGTAATCCTCATTCAATCACCATGGGAATCCATCTATGAGTAAGCTCCGTTCTCATGGGCCGCCCTCATGTGTAAGCCCAACTCTATTTCTCATGGACGCACCTTTCACGATGTGATCGTCTGGTCCCAGCTACCTCTTGTTTCTCACACCGAGCATGACTCATGTGGGCTTAGAGTAAGCATCGACCATGACATCCTCCTACTGGCCTCCTCAGAGTGTAAGCCCCAATCCATCACCATGGGCCTCTTCAGAGTGTAATCCCCAATCCATCATTGCGGGCTTCCCCAGATGTAATCCCCAAGCCAAAGTGAACTATAGGGACATTTATCCATGCCAAAGCATGGTACACAGGAAGCCTCCATGAGGTTCAAGCCCACCACTCTGTCATTTCTTCACGTCGAGTTCCACCCTCATCCAGCATGACGTTAAACTGTATATGCGAACTAGATGGACTTTGATCCCTGCCTCCTAGAAAGGGTACATAGGAAGCCTCCATGGGGTTTAAGCCCAACAGCCGGTCGATCCGACTATTCTCCATGTCGGTTCACCGGGCCACTCTAAGTACTGCCTTAAGAATGTACCAACTCTTCGGGGTCATTAATTCATCGAGGGATGGAAAACCTCGGGAATAAATGATTTTGAACCCCTGCATTCAATTGACCATTTCCAACCAGGGTTGAATCTGTGGATACTATGTTTGGGTGTAAACCAATGATTCGCGAACATATGAATACGTCGTAAATATATAAGAGAGTCCCGAAACATGCAATAATTCCCCCCCAAAAGGGTGTGATGATCCCGACTTCCCATCCGCTCGACCAATGCGAGTTCTTAAGAGTCACTGGTCAGACCATCCGGCGAACTCCAGCCTTTGGAAACCATTTCCATCAATCATTGGATACAGAGTCGTTGGGCGTTTCGTGGACGAAAACCAGAACAAAACAACCAAATTGTTCTGATCCCTCTAAAAGGAACACAGTTTCATCTACTGATATTTGTGCAACTGGAATTGAAGCCCCCCTCTCAGTCCCATTAACCAAAGAAGATGGTACTAATTAGTAGGTGAATCTTCTAATCAATATCTATTGGTAAAAAAAGAGAAAAGGCAATGTGGGGGAAATTTTTTTGATAACACTCACCCATTGTTGGGTTTAATGAGGAATTTATACCACCCCAGTTCCTCCTGGACTCAATTATCGAGGTAAGAACCTCATAAATAAGAATTTCATCTTGGGGTTTCATATAAAATGGGATCGGATGCTCTCAAGTATCTCCCAAATTTGGATTCTCATTCATTATTCCCACTTCAATGGGATCAAGGTGGATTTGGATGCCTTATTCATGATGATAATTGCAAATTTTCTCTTCAAAAAAAGCTGCAAAATATGAGATTTGATGTAAATAATATTGTGAAATAAAGACAACTATGTTTCTAAAATGAGAGAATCAGAACTCTCACATCCATCCAATTCTCTACTAAACTCATCGAACTATATGAGGGAACCTCATATATTAATTTTTGGATTAATTAGATAAAAAATTTCATGACATATAGTGTCATGTATTGCAGCATCCTCACTATTAGGGGTATTCGAGTTGCAATTCATAGGTCCTATTTTTGACGCTTGCACTGAGGCACCCCACCTTGTGTGTTATTTTTCACTAACATACATTAATTACCCATATTACCACTTTCCATAGTCTAGTATATTTCATCACATTCAATGATGATGCCTGCTACTTGATCAAAATGGGGTGATGGGGAGTTGGCATATCCTATTGTGGATTCCTCATTAGAATTCATCGCATAGTTCGGGTCACCCTGATAGATTTATGATTTGTTCATGGAACGCATTCCTTGTTACATTTAATTTTGAATGTTGATTAATTATGCTTCTTCAATATTGACATACTATGGGTTCTTAACAAGACAACAAACTTTGTTCAGGGGACAATTCACAATGGGAATCGTTGGAATATCTGTACTCTAGAACATTGGTCATCTGTGTTCTTACTCATATTAGGGTTTCATATAGACATGGAACCCGATGAATCTCATGTTGATCATGAGGTATTTGATGCAAATTGAATAACTTATGAGGTTTTTTCAGGCATCCCATGTTTATCACAAGGTATAAATGTGAAATATCATGTGTTTAACATCTTGCAGAGATGAAGTGGGATGATCCAGATGCTCTCAAGGTAGGATCGTAGGGGTACATCTCAAAGCGGGAACTCCTAAATGAATTTCTAGATGGATGGATCTGAATTCCCAAAGAGAGTAGAACATTGATGGAATTTCCCATAAATATAAGATGTCATAATGTGAATGGATACATCCCTCAACATGATGAAACAAGGTATACCAGATGGATGGTGAAAATGATCTATGAGAATTGACCAGGGATGTCGTGTCCCATGAACGGATGATGTCACCCCTTGAAGACCAGTCATAACACCTATAGAGGTGGCCATAGGGGTCCACACTGAGGAGGGGGAACCAAGGGTTGCCATTAGTTGGGATTGAACATCTTGTTTATAAGATAGGGATAAAAACCAATGTACTTTAATGGATGCTTTGGGCCATACGCAATATAGACACACTTCACAAGATTATCTCTCTGGGTTGGATTGTGTGGGATTTTTTGGGGATATACATGGTAGTATCATGGGTTGTTATAGGGGAAGTGATGGTGTGGATTGTATTTACTTATAGAAACATCTCATTTTCATGGCATGGTCTCAATGAGATGTGGTTTAGCGAATAAAAACAAGATGGATTTTGGGTGATTTGTGTGAAATGGATGGAATATATGGGATGGATGGGATGGTTGAAGTGTTATTCTTGAACCTCATGTAGGTTTATTATGAATCACCATTAGTTAGAAAACAAAGTCTTTGTGGATCTAAATGGGGTGTTGAGGATTACACCTATGGAGGAGGCCCATCTGGGATGGATAGGTTTCATTTTCATCACTAACCTCAAAGTCCACATGAGTCATTATTGATGTTAGAAACAAAACAAAGTGGTAGAACTAACCATTGTTCAATGAATGTTGTATCAAAGAAAGAGATGATGTGGCTCTTACACATAAAATATTCTAATGGAGGACGTCATTCGATATTAAGTAGGATCACATTCCATGTGAGAAAAATCATATTCCATGTCTGTAGTAGATAGAGAATCCTACCAAAGGTGTGTTGGGGCTTACATGTAGAGATTTCTCGAGGTGCACATGGTGACAAAGCCCAGTGGGTGAGGGTGGAGGATTGACAGCTCAGGAATTGAGAGGTTCCCAGTGCCCATCCCATATCTAATCCTATGTGGGGGCGCCATTCCTTATGAGGAGGATATCATTTGGTTTGAGGAAGATATCATTCCATGTTAGTGTACACAAGTACATCCTATGAATACCCCATAGGGTAATATCAATTTATAAAGACATGTGTTGAGTACGTTGGTGCAAGAATGTTTTACATCATGTAGGTTCAATGTGGAGGACTCACACTTCTCCCATTGAACATATGTAACCATCTCTCATCAAAGCATGGGGAATGGATGGCATCAGCAATGCCAGAAGGCATTGTTGTGAAGGAGTGGTCACTCATGAGGTCCACGTTAGCCTAGTAATATAGAAAAGAAAAATCCATTAGTGTACCAATGATGAAAAAAGAGGAAAATGGTAATCTTAGGCCACACGTGAAGTGAAGTATGCCACATGAATGGATATAACATGTCATATAAGAACTTTAAGTGCTACTAAACCAATCAAGGATGGGTATGGATGCCTTGGGCACTTATTCTTTGTGAAGAGGTGTCGGTAGAAGGGAGGAAACTGTGTGAGTAATGTGAGAAGGGATTCAAAAATTAGGTGACCTCACTGAGAGGATCCTCTTGAAGATTGGGTTTTTCTTGGTGTTGGATCGATTCATGATGTATTGGCAATCCTAAAACATGATTACCTTGCATTTTCATAAAGTCAATATTTGGTGGAGGAGTTCTATGTGAAGTATTAATGCTTTGTGAAGTCTCAAGTACCATATAGGGTCTTCCTCTTATGTGGTGGTCATAAGCCTTAATAAAATGGAATTCCCACTATAGGTGGAGGTATCTAAGAATATGGGAAATGGGTTTTTTTGCTAAAATACCTTGAATTATTCATTCTCCATTTGGTTCACAGTTCTCACTTGCTTCACGAATCTATGAATAAAAAGTTGAAAGGTTATGGTAGCCATCCATTGAAGGTGGAATGAGCTCAATATTTATATGAAAATGGGTCTCCCAATTATGTTTGGTACACCAGGAAGAAAATATGGGCACCATGAATATTCATGGATTTGTTAGACTCACAAAGCCATCTATCAACCATTAGCTCGGTCACAGGGTGATATTGGACTCACAGTGAGTTCCAGCTAGGCCTTGAATGATCATAGTGGGGATTTGTCTTCGTGAAATATATTTGTGAATAAAACCCTTATTATTATTTTTCGGTCCATTTTGAGTTGGATTCAACTCTATAGTTCAAGGGATTCCTCGAATTATCCTAGGGAATGTATTTTACTGCTAAATATCCCCCCACATAGAATAGGAGTTTATGGGAATGGAGGTTCATATTATAAGGGAGAAGCATTGAAAATTTGACAAACATCAATTATTGTCCAAATATCATTCATCGTTCTCAGTCGTGATCAATTGGGAGTGAGACGTGTTATGAATCTGAGCTCCTATAAATATAATGGGGGGAATCAAATACCACAATGCCTTTGTGTGAATATTATCCCATGTTCTCTTCTCATAATTCTCATTACCTCCACGAATGAATTATTGGTGAACTGGAAACAATGAACCCTTTCTCTATGAACACTTTTGAGCAAACCATGCGTCCTTATCTTTTTTTCCATTTTTTAATCACTAATTGATCACCGAGGCTCCACAATTAGGTGATCTACGAAGGATTTCTATAAAGGATCATTGTGGAAATGATTATGAAATAATCGGAATCATGGATTCGTTGGAATCTCAAGAATATTCTCATTAGGTATTTGTGGATTTTGTCCAATGTAATGAAATTGTGAACAAAGTTATGATTGCAGAGTACATTCAAAGAAAATCTTACCACATATATTTTCTTATGCTACTGTTGAAATCCTAGAACCAGAACCCCCAATATCAGTAGTTTCCACTATATGGATTTGGTATAAGGGATGATTTCATCATTCTGACGGTGAGTATAGATGAACTATCTTATCATTTCAGCGGAGTCCTGTGACATTAAATGTCACATAGAGCTATTGATGGCCAAATTTGGATGGACTATTCTCCAATTACATCATACTTCCTTTACATCCATATCAATTATGTAGATGGGAGAAGGATGCAGGAAGAGGAATCAACATTGTAATATCAAATAATAATTAAGCAAGCATTAAGAAACATAGAGAAAAGATGGACTGATGACTAGGATTTGTGTAAGGGAGGAAACATTATAGACGAATTGTCATGGGCCTAATTGGTATGTGAATTTTGTGCTAAATTCAAGGTAGAGCTGAAAACAGTTAGGCCTTTATGAAGTGGCATGGGACTCTGAGTTCTTCGTCTACGAGCCACAATAGATAATGCGAGAGCTATTGAGGATGAGTTCTCTAGGAACCCATCCATTTCAATTTACATCATGGGGTGTTCAGCATGAGCCTCTTGGACCTTCATCAGATTTCTAGAATCCCAATCCTTGGGGTGGTGTCTGAGGAATTTACCCCTATGTTGATTGCATGGGAGGATGACGAACAACTATCATGTGTGGAAATGGTGATGTAGGATCCAGTGATGTTCACAACAATGGAATAGAAGGAGACGAGGGACACCAATTTAAATCAATGGTTTTGATACTTTCTGAATTTCTCAGTGGAGTATATAGATATGGTTGAGGATCTTACCATGAAATTTCCTACATGGCCACACACATGTCCGAGAGGAACCCAGTGAGGCATGGAAGGATATTACTGAGAGATCATGGAGGATTCACAATAGATGTTATGGGGTTACAACATAAAAAATGGACCTCAACCCATATTTAGGTTTACTGGGTTCATATCATCACTTATCTATGTGTGGATACTCCCAGTGATAGATTTACACATGGGGTGCTCGACCAAGCACATTTATAATGGTTGTTATGTTGGCAACAGGGAAGTGCATCAATATTGGGATCCTGGGGTTAGCGAAGCTGTATAAGGTACTCCTGAATACCATAAAAGAAAATAAGTAATTGGATGTGTGTACACTATTCCACTTCTTGTATAGTTGGGAGGTGGTACACATTGGGGGTTATGAATGTCCAAATATGATTTTCGTTCCTAAGACAAACTTTCAGCCAGTGATTCTTAATTTCACATGAAGTTTCCCATTAAAGCTAGGTTTGAATTATGTGATGAATAGGGGTGGGATGTTTGATTATTTTACCTTTAATCTATTCCATCTCTTGAAGGGTATGGTAACCAATGATGGTATATTCATTGAGGAATTGCTGTTATATCTAATGGCATTTTGAGGTTAAGTACTATTGGAAAACATTTATTGTGAACTAGTCTTCAAACCATAAAACCTGCATCAATTCACAAGGAAGGTCTTACTATTTCATAATATAAATCTAAAGGTGTACTTGGATGTATGTAATGAAAACCACCTATTAGAGATGAGGCAGATTTCGCTCATGTTCACATAGGAAGACATGAAGATGCAGAATGAGCATCTGCCAACCACTGCCGCATTTAGGTTGATCTTTGAATTTGCGTAGATATGGGAGGCTACTTATCTCGAGGTTACCTTTTTCAAGTGGACCACCTATGTAAATGATGTAGTGTTACCTCCACCTCATTGTTGAGGCCAAAAATGGAAAGAGAGATTCATGGAGGTAGTGATGATGCACACTATGGTGGTGGAGTTTCAACCCAGAGTTAATAGTTCAGGAACCCACACCGGCCATGGGTGAAGCTATAGGAAGAGGGGGAGTAGCTCTATGCCTAGTGCTTCTAGTCAGATGGTATCATGAGGAAGAGGTTCCATCTGTGTGTTTCTATATAACATCTACAAAAACTCCTTGAAGCTCTTACATAGTGTGGACATTCCAAAAAACATTGTCTAACATGAGGATTGGGAAATTGAGGATGTCAACAAGTATTTATTCAAAACATAATAGATGTGGGACAAGATTAAAATTCATGAGTTTGAACTCAAGGGGATTATTTAGAAAATGGTTTTCTATAACATGTCCCAAGAAGAGGGGAATTGTTTATGGCTGAATTGGAAGACCTAGTGCATTCTCAATGAACCATGCATCCTATGAATGATAGGGTGAATGTGCTATATGATATGACCTCCCCTCATATATTTTCATTTTATGAGCTATTATTTCATGTTACCTTTCCCAGTAAATTAAATGAATATTGGGGAAATGATTCCAATGAATGGAGTCCATGAGAGATTGGGGAGATCATGACTTCCTTGGAGTAATTTTTTGACACACTCAGAGTACATTTTGAATCATTTTCTCTTATTATTACTTCTCCCATGATTTACCGATACTAGCCAACTAAAATATATTTTGTGAAGGATAATCATGAACAAGGAACCCTTGATGATGGGGATGGAATCACCACAATATTTGTGGTGAAACATGCTCTGAAGACTATGCCTAGGGTAGAATAAACTGATCGGCCGACCGAAGTCAGGGGGTTATGTAAGCCATCACTAAACCCTTGGAGCATTTAATAATAAATGGGGGATGAGCCTATAAATTCCTCCACTGTGCTAGGGTTTCTTCATCACAATTTTCTCCTCTATCTCAGTCAGCTATGGCTCTGATTCTCAGCTCTTTTCTATGAGCTCGTGGCTTTCTCCTCTTGTTGTAGCGATGTTGTGGTTTAAGATCCAGATAGCAACAACGTCAATGTTTCAGGCCCCTTCATTTATATGTTTTCTGGGATTGAGAAGAATTGTGTGAGGTATCCAAAAAAATAGTCTTCTTCAGTGTCGATGGTCATGAATTTTGGTGGGATCAACTATTCATGGAGGCGCGGTGAAGTTATGCGTTCTAGATCTGGTCTACTGTGGGCTAAAGATGCATCTGCATCTTATATTGCACCTTTGACTAATTTGGGTGGTTATGTTGTCTTCTCAAGTGATATTAATGGTGGAAATAGGTTTTAGTTTAGTTTAGTTTGTGGCTGATCACCTTTCATTATCAAATCCAATGATCGTGAGGCTAGTTTTGTGCTGATGGCTTCAAATCTTTGACTCCTTTATTGATTTTGGGTAAACTGCACTTCTTGTTGTGAATATTCTATTATATTGTGTATCTATTATGATTTAATACATTTTGTGGCCTATTATCTATTTTTTAAGGGTCTATGATTCAATTTTTTTTGTCAGATATTTCTCCAAAATAGGTTTAGAGATATGTTCTCACCAAACCATGGCGATTCAGATTCAGATGTTTGAGAGGGTATAGGCTTGGTAATTAGTTCAAGGCCCATGAATCATTTCATGTGACTACTATCCAAGTGGCATTTCAAAGGTGGAAACATGTATTTATGGTTTTTTTTCTAGGGAGGTAATTTCCTATATTAAATTAATCACGTTTTTTGGTTTTTGGACAATTGGAGCATAGTTTGATGTCTAATGTACGTGAAGTCATGTTGGGTTCCCCCTCATCCCTAAAAATTTGATTTATGGTAATAAAAAATTAATTTTTATTCTATCAATGGGGGGACACACTCTAGTAACCTGATGGAAACAACCTGAGAGCAAGATATTCCACCTCTCAACTTCTGTAGGATCCCTGTGTTATAGATTTAAAGTCATTGTTAGCTAGACAGATTGACCCAGTTAACTGATATTATCTTTTCTTGAATAGTGATCGGGGTAACATGTGTTATGATATTATAAATGGTGGTGGGATCTTAAATCCCTTCTATGAATATGATTCTAGTCCATGCAGAGTCGGCAATTCAAACTAACAAGGCCATGGTCTCTGGGGAACAGTCGGTTGCTGCTGTGAGTAACACCACTTGTGGGTTAGAAATCGGTGCGGATAGGGATGACATCATTGATGTGAGATTAAGATAATATAACAAACCTCATTATATGGATCCAATTATATTGGGAGAATTTCTGGATGAGGATCCTATCGCTAAGTTACTAGTTTTATTTCTGTAACATGAGATTGAATATCTTTAATAAATTGATGATTCTAATTCAAACGCGGATGAGGAAAGTTGCATCATCCAGTTTTGGGCATGTCATTGAATCTTTTTATTCATGGATTAGACCCCAAAGATACAATGTGTAAGATAGACATGGTCTCACTACCATCGGTTATGCAGGATGTAAACTAGAAGGGTGAATGCTTGCGTTCTCCATGTGCTAACTAGAAACTACCTTGCCGAAAAGATGATGGAAAGCCTAAAAACCTAGATGTATCATAGTGTCACGATATGTAAAACAACATCCATAATCTTGTGGTTTTTAATAAATATGTCCTTCACCTAGATGAATAATAAGATGAGTGTTCCTCTTTCAATTTTACCTATTTGGAGCATGCCATACAGTTGAGGTCCTAGGTGGTAGAGGCCCAAGAGGAGATAAGGAATGTGTCACATCAGGTGGTTAATCTGTGAGCCATGTGGGACCATAAGAATATCAGGGACAATGAGCTTCATCAAGAGGATGATAAGGAAGAATAATAGCACAGATAGTGGGAGTAGACCATGTATGTCACACACTAAATATTGGTGAAACAAAATTCTCGATCATAAGGGGTAGGGCTATATGGGAGTTTTTATCAGGACTCATAAGTCAACTGCCACATATTCCAAGGTCATTGTCAATAATTTTTGTGGAAGGACACAATATCATTCCTTCTATTAATTATCACACATAAATAATATTTTTTTGACCATTAACATCCAATTCTTAAAAAAACATGCGTCTTTCTCATTGTGAGAACCAAGGGACACCCACATAATTGTTCACTTTGTATGAGAGTATAAGGTATCAATTTAAAACTTGAGGTATTCTATTATTGATTAAACATCTAGAGAGTTTTGAATGATAGAGGTTGTGGATGGAGAATAGTTCTCTCAGAGCTTCCAACATTCTTTCCCAAGTGTACCCTAGTGCACAACGAGATAACGTGAGGGGTGCTAGAATCCATACGAATAAAGTGGAATGGATTTTTTTAATCAAAATAAAAAAAATTATGAACACAATTGGATAATTTTAATGATATTTAAAAAAATATTGATCATGATCAAAACATAGTATCCACATCACTTTTACATAAATGGAGACAACCAAATGAAGGTCGACCATTGACTATGTTCGAAAAATGGGGCATGTCTCAAATTTTCGTCTGAAGCCTTTTGGAACATTGTCATAGTATGGTAGGTGAGATAGAGTGGAATTATTTCCAGCCATTAGTGGTCCCGTATTTCTGTGAAGAGGATGTGGATCCAAAAAGGGGTCACACAAAATTTTCAATGGAGAGACTGAGTGTTCTAATGGATACCAATACTCTCTGAATTATTCCATTGTGCCATAGAACTCACTGGTTTAACCGTATTGGTCTGAATGAATATCAAACATATCAATCAGGGGAGTGTTATTTTTAATGAAAAGAAATTATATAAGATGAAAACAATATGGCAGATGTCCATCAAGTATCAAAATGACATTTAGGAAAGATCATGTAATTCCTCACAGGTTTTCATCATTCAACTAATGATGATGGAAACATAGTTTAAAGGAATACGGTGAGGATGATGCACGACACTGTTTAATGTCATGTGATTAGGAAATGTAAAATAATTTAGTATCATGTGACCAGGACATTAGAAAAATTTTACGGTCATACTTCTTGGACCACAGAAAATAGTTTAAAGTCACATTGCATGGACTAGGAAATGTATATTGCAAGATTATTAGTGTGGCACAGAGGAATGAAACATGATGAGAATTTACCAAAAAAAGGATCATGTTCCACAGAAGGGTTAGAAAATGGACATATTTCAAGGATTATGGGGCCATGGGGTCCATGTTGCACCAAATATCCATAAAAGGGTCTCTTAGGTTATGGTCATGGATTTTAGACCAGAGGAAAAAGGGTTTTCAAGATAGGTGTATGTGGTAAGGTGGTGTAATAACCTCAATGTGAAATTGGCTTGAAGGGACCTAGGACCACACCAAATTCTCCAAAGTGAGTCTCTTAGTTTATGGCCATATAGTTTGGACCATCAAAATCTCATGTGTTGCTAGGACAAATCTGCATACACCTTACCTGGATTTCTTAATTCCATGTGATCCATGCTCAGTGTTTGAAACAACTAATGGTAAAAGTTGTCTACCTAACATGTGGGAGAACACACTATAGTGGATGATAATGGTAGAATTTACTAATTAAAAAGTATAGTAGATAGAAGGTAAGCCAATTCATCATGGTATGGATAAAATGGGGGACTAGTTGGTAATTATCGACAGCTGATCATGTTCAAAATAGAAGGACCACCACTAGAACAGTTAGGAGTTGGGTTAGAAAACATTGAATCGACATTTGACAAGGTTTGAAACACAAGATTCATCCTTTTCTATTATAAATCTATTAAGGCATTGGCCAGACAAGGGAGGTGAGCCATAATTTCATAAGACTATCACAATTAGGTGGTTTGTCAGTATTTGAAAGATAATGGGAATCCAACATAAAAAATGATGTTTGGATGAATAACATCATTCCTTCATTGTGTCTTTTGAGATTTTCCCTATAGATATCTGTATGGCATAGATGTAAGGAATAGCCAACATAAACGAAGGAAGGAGGCTCACGTTCCGTAATTGAGGACTAAGGGAAAAAATTAGAATATGAGGTAAATTTGTGGCTTGTACCAAATAGAGTGTATGGTCATCAGTACATATCCCATTAGGATGGGAATCAAGATACTTGTAGTTATTAAATCAAATTTAGTTTAACATCATGCTTTAAGGATGTAGGTGACCAAATTGTGAAAGGGGGAGAATGCTGCAAATGGACTCAAGATTGATGATCCAGGCATCACTATGTATCCCATGAGGATGTGAATCAAGCCACATGTAGATCGGCAATGAGGGTCTCTCTATGTAGGTATAACCCATATGGAGGTAGGGAGATATTTAGATGTTTTTTTAAGTGGCTGGAATATGATGGATAATCCAAGAATTGTTATGTATCCTCTGTAGATAACAATAAAGTTGTATGCTGTTCATGAGAGGTGTAATTGTTGATGACTAGTGCCAAAGGTGATGTCCTCTCAGGCATGAACACCATGATGTTATTCCATTTTTCATCATACAGTCTGGACGATGATGTCATAGTTTTGGGTCACGTGACATGAATCGTCATTTATGTTTAATTTCAAGTGGTAAGGACATAATTTTATACTCTTTATTTAATTGTATGGATAAGATGATTATTATCACGTAGTTTATCATCATGCAGCTTGGATGTTGGGAGAGAGGTGTTCCAAAGGCTATGTGTTTGGTTAGGAAACTATAATTTGATGTGATTGAGGACTATAGAAACCCATGCCAGACCAGAAAAATCCCAAGGGAAATAGATAAATATTTTAATGTCATGGTGTTTTGACTCTGGTGCCTAGTTTATTGTCATGTTCATGAGATGTTGGTACATGCCATTTATGGCCATACAGATAGATCCATCTATGATGTACAGTTTAATGTTGTGAATCTATGATGAAGGTCTTTCATGAATTTTACTGTTAGTATTTTAGGATGAAACAGTTCATAGTTTAAGGTCATATAATTAGGACCATTGACTATTAGTTTAAGGTCATAGAGTTTGGACCAGTCCATGAATTTTAAAACTATGTGATAAGGAGACTGGTTCCCTTTCATGCAACGTACTACTTGAGAAACATGGAATTGGTTGTAGGAATGATGTGCTCCCCATACAAAGTGACCAATGATTATTCAATATTGGGATAGACCATGATATTGATGTATGGTCCCTCGCTCTTAGATTCCATATTTGGTGTCTTTTTACTAGGTATCATCAGTGTTCGTAGATCCATACTATATCACCATAGAAGAAAGAGAGGACACAAACCTTCTTGTTGAATGCACTATTTATCTTATTAGGGTGTCTCTCTAGATTTTGTAAGGTTTGAAGCTAGTTCTCGTTGAGGTTTTCTTATTTATCAAGATGTATATTAGCTATCCTATTTGAAATCTTCTAATTTTAGATGTCAGTTTAGAGTCCTGTAGACTGAATCATGATGGATGTGCAACCAATTTTATGTCCAACAAGTAATATGAAATATCCTTGGTGGAATTTCGAGTCAATTCTGGATAATCCCATATATTTTTGGGGAGCCTATCCGGCCAAATTTTCATGTTCTATCTAACCATAATTTAAAAAATGATGGATAGAGTTTTGTTGAATGCCTTGAGTTTTCCATTTACCTACATGTGGTAATGAGAAGTTTGGTCAGACCAGATGTAGTACATGGAAAAAAATAATCAACACAACTGCTCAGAAGATTATTCTATTGTTAGTAAGAACATTGTGAGGGAATAAAAATTGATGGATGATATTAGATCTTGGAAATTCAAAAATCAAATGGGACATGAATTCCGTGAGAGGAATCGCTTATTCCCACTTAGATAAGAAATATGTTGTGGTCGGAATAAACCTGTATTGGAGGGATATATCTTGTGGTTAGGGTATCATGATTTTGAGTCCCCATACTAAAAAGGGACAAGAATACATTTTTGTATGGAGGTTCTCTTGCGATCAATGCCCAAAGATGGCATGGATCTTGAATGTGGGTCACTTTTTATATAACTCAATATAACAATGGAACACAATGGGGTAGAAGTAACCGACCCTATAAATCTGGTGGGAGAGCTTCAACCCTCTCTGATGATCACCACAAGACCCGACATGAAAATCCTTCATAATCTAGGGAATCTCATATCCTTGAATGAAACTGAGGAGAATTCCATCAAAACCATTATTGTAGAAAGCCTTATTGAGGATGGGATTTTGGTGAAGGATGAAATAAAATGAATGTGAATGGATTAGCTTGTGTTCAACACTATCCATCAGTAGAACACCATGATGGAGATACTTGATGAATGGATTCATCCCAATTTTGGTTTCTTCAGTTGCAAGGGGATCGTGAGGTCCTGTTGTAGAGGCACCAGAGGTCAGGTGGTTTACCTAGTGGCTTCTATCATCATTTGAAATGATGGGAGTGATAACCCATCGGTGTTTCATAAGAATGAACATGTCTTCTTGGTCAGAATCAGTATGGAATGTTACCAGACAAAACAAAGTATTGGATCAACCATTCTACAAATCGAGGAACATGAGTCACCTCTAGTTGAGAAGGTAACTGGTCCATCCACTAGAGATTTCACTCCAACAATGGAATCGGTTATAGATTTTTGATGACATAATCACCATTGATTTTCTTGAGGACTAACTCAGAGCCTCCATTTAGATGAAAAAGAAGAACATAAATATGGAGATCCAGATTGAGATTAGTAATGAGATCCTGATACACTGCCTCATTATTGTTGAGGCCTTCTGTTAGAAGGAACGTGTAGGGTAGGACAACCATTGTTAGGGTCAGGAAGTCAATCCCTAGACCAACATTGTTTAGTCTAGGTTCATTTATCCATCTAAAATTTGGCTTCTAATGGCCCCAAAAAAATGAATCTGCCAAAATGGAATAGTTTGGTCCACTAAAGGGATGGAATTGTCTTGGAAGTGAAGATATAGGGACTACTCTGCGAGGACTGAATGTGCGCCATGAAAATCATCCAATGCCTACCACGTGAAGTTCTTTTGAGGGACAAAATTGACATCAAACTACTAAATAATCAGTTACCATCATGCTAAATTTCTTGTCAATATAAGGTAGTTTGGTATATATATTAGTGGATCCACATGGGACATGTGTTGTATCTCATGATTTTGTAGGTAGTTCCACAACTTCTACAATGTGACGAGTAGTGCAAGGTATCTCTTCTCCATAGGAGAATATCTATTCTCCTTATCGAGTAGCATGTGACTGGTATAGTATAGACTATTATTTCCCTCTTTATTATTCTTATAGGAGAGCATGATGTTGAGGGTTCATTCTGGGGAAGTAATGTAATGGACTAAAAGCTTAGCTATGATTTTTAGCATCAAAATCGAAGGCTATAGAATATACTGATTGATTTCCTTGAATGTGGTCTTGGAATCTTTATCCCATTGGAAAATTATACATTCATTCGTGTGCCTGGATAAGGGATTAAACATTTGGACCAGATTTGCAATGAATCGGTGTATGTAATCTAAGTTTCCTTATAGGTATTATATATCTTAGAGGTCTCTCATATGAAGAAACTAGATGATTCTTTTAATATTATCTGGTTCAGTCTTGATGCCTCTATATTAGATAATGATGCTGAGAAACACTCTAGAGCTATCCTCGATGCCACACTTCAAGGGGATCATATTCAAATTACAGGAGTAGAGGAAGACGAAATATTTCTCAATATCTCTAAGATGGTGCCGACACATGAAGTATTTGACCACAAAATCATCCACATGGAATTCAAAAAACATCCTGAGGATCATCTGGAAGATATATGTCTATGGAATAGTGATAAGTGGCTTTTACATTATTCAGAAAAAATGGAATTACCTGGCAATAGAAGGTTCATTGTGGTGATCTCAATTCTGTAGAGTATTCATCCATAGGAAAATCCATATTTAATTATATCTATAGTACCCATCCATGATGGATAGATCTCGGAAGTCTTCTGTGGTTTAAATCAATATATTTTTCATCACAAGGTGAAATCAACTTTTGTGCAGTGGCAATTGAGGTACCGAAAGTCAATACAGACTCTGATATGTTTGTTATTCTTCCACATGGGAACAATTTAAGCTTGACACTTGGGTTACTAAACCTCCTCAACATTTTTTTCTTTAATGATATTATCAACATCGTTCTTGACCATTGAAATATGAGTGAGATTTATTTTTCCCAGAGACTTCTTAAACCTAAGATGGTTCACTACGAAACCATGATGGTGGATGATGACATGAGGTTCTAGTCCTGGAATCTCATCATAACTCAAAGAAAATAAATCATGATGTTGCTTTAGTAATTCCATGTACATCTATTTTTCCTTTTAGGCATGGATTCTCTAATCAGCATTGTCCTTAGAACATATTAGGTAGTAATATTCACCTGTACCAACTCATCAACAGTGGTTAAGATTCCCTCCTCAAATCGGGGAGGGTCATCCAAATCATTTTCTCCATATGAAGAAGTGGAATGGGTGGTATGAGATGGTTTATCCAAGCCATCTGATTACGGGGGAACACTGGTACCTTATTGGGTCACTAATAAGGAATCCCTAGTATGAGAATCCTTCTATACATAAATCTAGGTTACTAAAAATTTCAAGTTGATTTCATCTGGCCTTCGACCACAAGACCCATGGTTGATGTTAAATAAATTGCGGGGAGTTGTTTTGTATCTATTCAACCAAACTCGGTAGAACAAGAAAGTCTAGCAGACAGTAATCCATGGGGTAAACATTTCCATACCTAATAGGGTTAGGGGTTCTGGTATCACTAAATCTTTTTCTATGTAGGATAATGAGGTAATATTATAGCGTTCCTTGTACCTAGGGACAAAACACACTTTCCTACCCACGAACTACCACTAGTCAATTATTGGTTGACTAGGAATTAACTATAGTTGGATGCAGTTGGACATGATACAGTCGTATGTGTTATGCCTAGTCAAGTAACAAAATTAATGGTATTGGTTAATGTAATTAAACAGGATGAGATAATTGTTCCTACTGAATCCAACATAGAACCTGCTGTCTAATATTGGAAGCACACATGTCTTGGATTGAGGGACTAGCATGTTCATTCCAATGATTTTACTATCCTTGGATCCTTCAATTATGGCATCAACTGAAGACATTTCAAGAACATAACTGATAATCTACATCATTAAGGACTATGTAAGGATCCTCCAACTCATCTGTATTCATGGATACATACTCCTTATCATCATCGTATGAATATTACTATATTGGGAAGAATCTAGAGGTTATTCTCATCTCTAGACGATTGAAATATCCAAGATTCTAGGACAAAGTTTGTTCTATATGTGTACTTTTCATTCAATTATGTCATTAGTGTCTTCTATTTTGAGATGAATAAGGTGGCGTTGTAGAAGTAGAGAAATCATATAGGGAGGTTGTGGAAACCTCAAATGGTTTGGGATGGCCTAATCAGGCATAAATGACACCATGGGCTTGGGCGACTACCCTACAATATGCCCAATCATCATACTTTTCTGATATACAGTTAGTGACTTCTAGTAATTCACCTTCACTACCACAATTGATCTCCATAGAAACAGAGATCACCTGTGTCATGATAGGGCCTAATCTGATTACACCATTTTCACATGGTATTTTAGCCTATCCATAAAAACATAACATTTCATGATGGTGTTTCCAAAGATAAAGTGGAATGGTAGTTGGTCAAGGCGATCAGTGTGATCGACCTCATTTGGATTTCTTCACTCTGGCAGTTTCAAGACACCCTGTTCCAAAGCACTGCGGAAATAACTAGGGACCTGTGCATTTGTGAATAAGCAGTTATGGTTTCTTATACCTGAGAATCATGCTAAGGGAACTTGGTCATGAAGAGGCGATAGATCCAAATTTGGGGATAGATCTGGATACTCTCACCTAGGACATGATGCTTGATAGTGTGGTGCCTTCCAATTATGTGGTGTGTGAGTAAATTCTTAAGGCTATTTCACATAGAAAGGTGGTTCTTGTTGAGGATTTACTAGTAAAAACTCTAATGTTTTGGGGACCTCTACCTGTGTGACAAAAGTATTCTATGCTTTATCAACTCTTCTTATAGTAGTTGGGAGAGGCAATGGATGTGCCTTCATGGGTTTCCGCATGGCTTCCTCCAGGAATTGAGCCCTATCGCTGAAATCCTGGAATCCACATGGAATGTTATGAGTGATGAGGGAATATACCATATTAGTCTTAACATTCACCCATGAACATTTTAAATAGATTCTCCTGAGTCAGTTCCTATCATGTGAATACATGAGGCCCTTCCACTGGGTGAAAAATTTTGTGATGTCCTCATGAGGAAATTGGTCTCACTAGAAGATATCGTTGACACTGGTCTAGTGGGTGGTGGAGATGAATTGGTAGAGATACATCCTAAAAAGGTCTTCCCAAATAGTAATGGATTCAATGGGTAACTATATGTGCTATAAGAATGCAGGACCTTCCAGTGTCTAAACAAAACAGCATAACATGGAAGCTTCATACTACTATAGAGTTCTCGAAATGATTCCATGCCTTAATATGTAACGGGACATAAGTTGTGATGGGTATCCCATCCAATTAAAGAGTAAGAATGTAGGATTATAGAAATTGGGGGGTGGGGTGCTTTCATATCATCCACATATTCAAAATATAGTTTTCCAAAATGTGGGATAGAAACTTATCACATTTCCAGGTCATCAAGGCGAGCAGCGAGTGTGTCTATCAAATCATCTTGGTAGGGATTCCTTTCTTGGTGAGGGATATTGACCACCATTGTGTTGACAGTCTCATAAACATGATAAGAAAGATTAGAATCCCAGGGGGAGGCTTGTGGTGTGGACTGTGTATCTATTGGTGGGGTGGCCACACTAAATCCCAAAAGGGATAATCATGTTTCTTGGGCTGATTTGGTAACTCATGCCATAATTGTTTTCCTTAAGCTCTATTTTCCACCCTGTATTGATACACAAGATTACCAATATCAATGTGGGGTATGTTGTTGAGAAGTATTTATGGGGGACCTTACTACTGTATTGTATGAGTAACATGATCCTGTCAATGATCAACATAGTTTGGCTGCCATTCTACAAGGCACTCAATGAGGATCTCTTCAATGATCATCCTTTTTATGCAATCTGTTGGATAAAGGTGGATATAGTGGGGTTAACCTATGTCTTCATCAAAACATTATATGGATCAAAGGGGTTAGAGGTCATGATCTATCATTAACCCTCGTTGATGTCTCGACCGGTAGGAAATGACATTGAGGGTTCCACAAGGCTGAGATCCATCCTTTGTTGGTGAGTGAGAGCACTAGTATAATGGTCCACCTTACACTACACTTCCCTATAGGGGCAGTTTCTCTCCATTTTATCACGTTCTAGTGTCCCCATATATATTTATCTCATGGAAATACATGTTAATCATGACCTTTACTTGATGAATATCATCAATATCACAAGGCCTGTTAAGGTTTCACAAGACATGACAAATGTGGAGAGTAGTTTACTTCTCCAAAACCAGATTTGTACATTCAAGGATTCCTCTTCCATAATTTTATTGAGAACCCCGATGCTCACGATGAATCATTATTTAAGGGTCTAGTGGTATCTGAGTGATGTAGGGTGTTCATCCACTAGAAGCCCTACCAACCCATTTATGTGGCACTATTGGACTATGTCATTTAAATTTTCCCTACTCTGGGCATAGAAAACTTGATAGTCATAGAGGTCAAAAAACATTACCCACATTTTTTTTTCAGAAGCACATACCACATCATGGGTGAGGGCCTCCATAATGTTGATGTCAAGAACTCCAGTCATTTGGAATCCTTCCAACATCTGACATGTTGTGAGGGTATCTCGTAGGATTTTATATTTTGAAGAGATTTTTGAATATTCATGAGGCCAAACATTAACTATTTCTAGAATAGAAACTATTAGGGGCACCAGTGTGGATTGGTGAGATGGTGGGATGACCAGGAGAGATACTATGGTGTAGGCTTCTTGATCACCATATGTTGGGTCTTATCTCTAAGGTGGTACCAACTACATCATCATGTCCTTGTAATACTAGGTATTTACCACTACCTCATGAGTGAGGGTAGATGATATTAGTGTCTAGAAGGTGATTTTCATCTACCAAATTCCAAAACAAATATCTATGATATCGAGTGGAGGTAGAGAATAATGTTGTTGATCATAAGGATGTATACTCAATAAGAAACTAAAGGGATCCAAATCTTCCTCCTCAAACATTTAAATATAAAGATATTATAGTATTTCGTGGATGTCACCCTCTTGGTTGACGAATCTCTCCGATCAGGGTCCTTCCCTTTACTCTGATGAAGATTACTAAGGCGAATTCATCATCATGGAATCACACTCCACTTCAGAATCTGAGAAGTGAACAAGATTGAAATTTACTTGTCCCTTCCTAGAGTTCAAAATTTATTGGTTGATATTCATTTTTCTCCCCAAGGAGTGCTCTTCATGGTAGGTAATTTTTACCCCATAAGGAGGACCTTCATGTCGATTGGTGCTGGAGTGGGGTGGATCTCCACTTGAACTGACTGGGATACTAAGAGGACCATGGCATTTTTTTCTAAAATAATGTGTGGGACCTCTACTCTGGGATTTGACATATTAAGGAGGACCTCTTCTTCTATAGGTGTGGTAACACACCCAAGGATTTACAAATAAATATAATAGTGAATGCATGAAACAATAAGTTTCTATACAACAACACTTTGATATAACCTAGATAGTAAACAGAATCTTGCTACTTATGTGATTTGAATTTCGAAGAACAATCATACACAGTTGTGTTTAGGGTGATATTTAGAGTCTAATAGAATCAACATAATTTTTTGATTAATAGTAACTTACCCTTATAAATATTAACATACCCTTATGAATAGAAATGAATAGTAATCATCCAAAAAAAGAAACTTCACCCCTGAATGTGTAAATGCAGTTTAGACATCATATAAGTGACAAAATGTTCATAATATATGTATTGGTATTTTTGTATGTCATAATTATTTATAATTAAAATTTTTTGTTTAATTTAATAATTTAAAATGGTTGTGTATTTTCATAAAATGTAATCATACATTGTTATTTTATTGTCTTATGGTTATTAGATAATTTTATAAGACCATGATTAATTTTTCATGGTTTTATAAGACGAGATATAGTTTTAAAGTTGTTTTTCGAATAAATAATGATTTAAAATAAAAATTTAATTAAAAATACTTATGAAATTATTTTCTAAAAATTTATTTCAATTTTTAATTCTACATGTCGAAAAATTGGTGGGGAGAATTATTGGTATTTTTCTACGATACTTGAATTTTAGTTGAATAGTAAAATAAGATAATTTATGATAAATATTAAGTATATGATTTATTGAGTCATAAGTTATTTAATGATGATGTAATAACAATTAGTTAGAACTAAAATGTACTTATTACTATTTTTCTTCATGTAATAATAACTATTTATTGTCTTTTGGAAAAATAATAAACTAATGATTAAAATATAATTAACCCCTCTTCTCCTCCAATATAAAAACCACCCACACTCCTCTCTTGTATTCACTCCACTCAAGACTTGTGCCTTGTATAAACTCTTATCAAAACTCCTCCCAAGAACCTACCCCATTTCCATCATCCCATTATCACATAAGAAGACCAAATCCTCACCCCTATACTAGCTCTCAAGGAAGATTAATTCAAGAGGTAAATTCCTCTTTTCAATTCATTTACTTTCTTTTCAGGTTCCTTTGTTTTCTTTTCTATACTATACTCTCACCATAAAAATGTAATTAATCCTTCAGTAACTAACATATAATTTAATGCTGTTATGTTTATATAATAATTTATTATCATCTCTCATTTAACCTTTTTTTATGCTAGTATTAAAAAAACCATCCCAGATGTGCTAATTTACCACATTCAAGGACAAAGGGTTTTCAATTTCTATTTTCATCTTAAATTATAGTCATGAAACCATTATTATGATTTTACGAGACTATAATATATGTATTATGTCTCATATATGGTTTTGGAATCTTTTTATACATATGGTTTTTATTTAAAAATAAAAATGAGTTCATTGTGTACAAAAACCGTCGATTAACCCAAATGGTTATCATTAAATATTTTTATATAAAGATTCATCTTCACTCCAAGTAACCAAATAAATTTTAAAACCATGTAACATTATTTATGTTCAATAATAATATTTAACTTAAATTTTTTACAACCATCCTCATTTTACATGATTCTCCATTCATGTATATAAGTATACCGATCAGGAAACAAATGGATGTGAACAATGAAATTCAACCTCTTAACCCATCAAAAAGTCCATGAATGAACTTAATAAGATTATAGTAAATAAATTAAATGATGTGGTGGTTTTTTAATTATTAAGTAATTATATTAAATTATATTATTCATGGGATTAAGATTAATTGGAGAATACCTTAAGACTTAAGGTAATGGATTCTTTATCTCACTTCAATTTTTGTGAGATATTTCATACTCAATACTATTTGTTGTGTATTGAGTATATATACATACCATTAATATTTAATAACATGAATATATTTATTTTAATCATATTTAGTGTATCAGATAGTGATTATTAATTTTTGGTCATACGAGTCAATTGATTACAGTGTTTTAAATATTTTCTACTCGAACCTCCATTTTTATTTGGGTTTCTCTTCTAATATACTCACATAATTTATATTATTATTTATTCATATTTACTGCTCAAAAATTATGTGTGATTGTTATATATATGTGTACCAACCATAATACTACTTTCATTTATGGGGAGTAATATGTTTTAAAAGTATCTTTTAAAATTTCTTCTTGAAATACAAGTTCGATTCCAGGAACATCCGTAATTTTTACCTATTTCTAGGTTCACTATATAAACTTTTTTAAGATATATTTATCATTCTAAAATAAAAAAATTTAGAATTAAAATCTATTTTGGTTCATTTCTGCTTTTATGAAATAAAACATGCATTTTCACTTTAATATATCTTTAATGAATTCCTTAAACCGCACTAAAATATTTTAATTATAAAGATTATTTAAAATCACTTTTTACATGATTTCACATCAATGGGACAATATTTATGGCCGAAATATAATATCTATGTATTTAACTTTTCTTTTCTGTTATATACATTTTGAAAACTATATTTATGACAAATACATATTATTTCCCAAAATAACTCTTCTTTCCCTAGTAAAATAGAATTTTCTCACCTCACATTAAATTTTACGAGATATATGTCTTGTTAACCACTTATTCCTTGCATGTGGTGTATGTAATGGCCCATGGTATATCATATAAAGAGTCATCTTATTCTAATGACCTTATAAGGTGTTATTATTTTAATATTTCAAGGTATTATGGGGCACATTGGAATGTTTAAGGATTATTTCCACAACCATTCTTCAATGACCACATTTAAAAGTATATTTATTTTTTTCAACATACATTGTTGAATATTTTATTTCATTGATGTTTATCTTCTATGATATCATCTACAAAATATGTTGTTGAAGGGTTTCTGATTAGTTTGAATGTGTATGTTATATCTTGATACCATTCACTATATTACTCTGAATGGTTAATGTTTATATTTAATGACTGGGGAAAGTTATTTACATTTCATATATCAATTTCAATATGAATGTATATGTTGTTTATGTTTATCCCCATTAATAAGAGGAATGAATTGGACTTATTATGTAATGTGTGGGTCCATCTATAGCCCCTTGATGCATTGGTAGGTCTCATAAGACAAACTATGGTCATGCCACCAAGCTTTGACGGAATGGTTATGATGTCCCACATTATGAATTCCCTCATTATGAAATTAATAATTGAAATTTCATGTGTTTATTAGACAATTAGAATACCCATGACAGTTCTTTATTAGGTAATATTTACTCAGCTCATATTTCATCCATATTATGTTAATGTTTATTCCTAAAGGCGTGAGTTTTTTGTTATTTATCATGCCTAATGTTTATGTTTATGATATTTTCCACTGAATTCCATACTTTTTCTGAGCATCTGAGCTCCCCCTTTCTTTGGTTTCATTTTTTTAGGTCATGAATATGTTTATTATGAATGAACTGTAGGGATAATCATAGAGTTCTGCATGTTCCCAATAAATCTTTTATGTTGTATTTCATTTTAAGTTGTAATGTTGAACCTATGTATGTATCTTGTTTTCGAAAACTAATAAACTACTCATTCCTTCGAGATTTTATTCCTTTTGATCATGACAATGTATTAAAATAATGCACCACCTCCGGGCAATTGGGTTCAAGGAATTATAGTGGGTATCAAAGGTAGGTTTATTAGAAAACATGGAAATAATATTTAGAAAACATATATTAGGGGTAAACCCCTGAGTTATATTTTAAGGATAATCATACAAGAGAATCCTTAAATTTTGGAAAGGAAGTTATTCTGTTGAACTTCCTATCAAATACGTCCATGTCTGGATACTACAAGTGGAAGTGGTTCTGGCACAGATATACATAGGAGTAGCAACTCCGAAAAGGAGATTCGGGCTTGACTTCGTGTATCCTGGTACAAAATAACGGGCCTTACTATGCACATGGTTTAAGACTTCTAGTGGAAATTCTTAGGATAATTCACATATTTTATCTTACATGCCATTAAGAAGGATTTATTCATCCAAAGTAACCACAGTTTGTGGTTTTAGTATTTACAATTCATAAATTTATGATATATTCTATACCTTGTTTATAGATATATAAAGTTCATAATTTTATGAACCAATATAGTATATGGAATTGATTATAAATGGCATGTAGCAGAAGGAATGAGAATTTCACTAATTCATGTGATGAAAATATTAAGAAGGATCTTATCTATCATGGTCTTAAGCCATATTTTCATAGGGATATAGTCTCTCAAGTATCATCATCATATGATGAAATTGTATCATGTTTTAACATGTTTTGTAAAGTCTTATATGAGTCCTAGGGCCTTGAAGGGAATCAAAATAATAAGAGTACAATAGAGAAAATTATGGATAAAGGGAAGAAGGGAATGAAAGGTTTTCCCACATGTGATTACTGTAGAAAAAAATCACCCTGGTAAATTCATGAAGGGAATATTTGTTTGTTATAAGTGTTGATAAAAAGGACACAAATTATGTGATTATAAGGGAAATAAAAAGATTCCAATGTTCAATAATTTAACTGCAAGGAGATGGGACACAATGCGAATCAATGTCACAAGCATCAAAGGAATATACCGCAAATTATGTTACTGGATAATGATCAAGTAATGATACTACTAGAGATGAAGTGGAATGATTAATATTACACTTCAACAAACATATCATTTGAATATTTTATCAGCAACGTAATGGTTATATGAATTATGTAATATATGAGGATTTTACTAAAGCACTATTCCATTAAGTATTTGAGGTCTAATGATGAATTGTACCAAGGATAAGTGAATCAGTAGAAAGTAAATATCTAGGGAAAGTATATGGTTGAGTGAGGGAAACCCATTGAAATATTTCTAATGATGAATAAATGATTGATTTGGATAAGTACTAACTACCTCAAAACTAATTTTTGACTTTTCTACAATTCGTCTATACTATCATTGATAGAGTTTACAACATTTTTGGGTATAAGGAATATATCCAATGGCATGTGTAGGGATGAATGAATTTTCCAATATGGTTTTATGGTAATTCTATTTATTACCACATTTCAAGATAACACATGATGTTGTTATTCACATTTATGGAATTTAAAACTATAGGGCTGCTTCATATTGATTAATAGAAAAAAGGTAGCAGATGCATTGAGTTTAATCGATCGTGGAGCTCTAAACAAATTAGGATTTCTAAGTTCCCCATGTACATGGATATGGAAAGGACGGATAAAGGAATGATTATAAATTGTTGGATCATGATTTTTTGCAAGGTTAAACCATTTACGAAATGGTTTATGTTGATTATTATATGAGGTTTTAGATTTTTAATGTCACCACAAGATGCAACATTTTCTATGAGATGAAGTATAGATAGTTTAGGACACAAACAATGGATAATATTTTATTTTTGAAATAGAAACATATATTTTTACTCTTATATAGGGCAATAATTCCTCAACTCTTGGAAAAGATTCCTAAACAAAAAATTTTCCCTATTAACATATTTGATTCATGATATCAATGAATTTTTTTCATAAATGTTGTTTATGGTTTTGAGGTAATGATCTTTCATCTATTCATGATCTCTATTACTTTCATTCAGAACAAGATGGTTTTATTATTCTTTCATAAACATGTTTTCCAATTAGAATGTGTAGTTTTTTTGTAAGAAATGCACTTCCTTTACCCTCTTATTAAGAGGATATTTTAACCATATTTATGTTGTGGGTTTCCCACATTGGAATTTTCAATTATCAACCAATAACTTCTGATGTTCGATTTCAAATTTCGAGGATGAAATTTTTCTAAAGAGGGGAGAATGTAACACTCCAAGGATTTAAAAATATATTTAATAGTGAACGCTTGAAAAACTGAGTCTCTACAAAGAAATACTTTGTTATAACCTAGCCAACAAACATAATTTGTCTACTTCTATAATTTGAATTTTGAGAAACTGATTTACACATTAGTGTTCAGGGTGATATCTATAGTCTGATAGAATAAACGTATTTTTTTGATGAATAGTGGCATACCCTTGTTAATATTAATTAATAGAAAATCCACCAAAAAAATATATAAACTTAATCCATGAATGTATAAATACAAGTTAGACATCTTATAAGTGTCAAAATGATCACAGTATAAGTATTGATATATTTGTATGTCATAAATATTTTAATTAAAATTTTATGATTAATTTAATAACTTAAAATGGAAATGTACTTTCATAATCTATAATAATAAAATTATTATTTTATTTTATTATGGTTATAATGTAATTTTATGAGACCTTGATTAATTATTCACGGTGTTATAAAACGCGTCTTAGTTTTGATGTTTTTTTTCAAATAAATTATGATTTTTTTCAAAAATTAAATTAAAAATACATAGAAAATTAATTTCAAAAAATTAATTTCATTTTGGAAATATAAACCTCAAAAAATTGTTGGGGTGAATTTTTGGTATTTTTCTAAAATACTATAATTTTATTTGAATAGTAAAATGTGATAATTTACGATAAATGCTAAATAAATGATTTATTGGGTCATAGGTGATGTAATTATGATTTAAACACACATAGTTAGAACTAAAATGCACTTATTACTATTTTTTGTCATGTAATAATCAATATTTCTGGACTTATGGAAAAATAATAATCTAATGATTAAAATATTAATAAAGCCCTCTGCTCCTCCACTATAAAAACCACCCACACTCCCTTCTTCTATTTCCTCCTCTCAAGCCTTGTGTTGTGTCTAAATTCTATTAAAATATCCCCCCAAGATCCTCCCATATGTCCATCATCCCTTGGTCTCATTAAAAGACAAAATCCTCTTCCCTAAAGAGGCTCTCAAGGAAGATTAATTCATTAGGTAAATTCCTCTTTTAAATTTTGTAACTTTATTTTGATGATCCATTGTTTTATTTTCTATACTCACATCTCCTAATAAAAATGTTTTGGAAACTCCATTAACTTATATGTACTATATTATTGTTATGATTATGGAATAATTTACTATCATATCTCCTTTACCCTTCTTTTATGCTAGTATTAAACAAAACACTATCTGAAATGTGCTACTTTATCACATTCAAGGATGCTGGGTTTTCAATTTATATTACCATATTCAATCATGTTCATTAAACCATTATTATGGTTGAACCAGACTATAATATATATATTTTGTCTCATCTATTGTTCTGGATTCTTTTTTACCCATGTTTTTGATTTATAAATCAATATGAGTTCGTTGTGTTCAAAAACCGGCAATTTACCTAAATGGTTATCATTAAATAATTTATATAATGATTCAACTTCATGCCAAGTAACCAATTGATTTTGAAAACCATGTAACATTATTAATGTTCATTAATGACATAAAACTTCAATTCTAGTTAACCATCCTCATTTTACATGATTCTATATTCATGTAAATAAGTATACGGATCATCAAACAAACAAACCTGAACAATGATATTGAACATCTTAACCCATAAAAAAGGCTATGAATGAACATAATAAGGTTATAAATATTAAATTATATTAAGTGGAGGTTCTAGAATTATAATCCAAGGAACTTAATCTTTATTATTTAGTTCATTAAGATCATGTGGAGAACACCTTCAGACTTAAGGTAAGGGTTTCTTCAACTCACTTCCATTTTTGAGAGATATTGTGTATTAACTACTATTACTTGTGTATGGTGTATTTATACTGCACACTTATGTTTCATATCATCTATATATTTATTTTCATGATATTAAATGTATCATTTAATTATTATTAATTTTGTGGCACACGATTCAATTGATTATAATTTTGTAATAATATTATACCGAAACCTCCATTCACATTCAGGTTGCTCTTCTTCTCAACTAACCTCAATGATGTACTTATTTATTAATATTTACTCCTCATAAATTCGGATTGAATGTTCTATATATGTGTACAAAAAAATCATACTTTCATTTTTGGGGAGTAATGTGTTTTAAAAAGATCTTTAGAAAATTCTTCCCAAAATACAATCTCGATTCATGGAACTTCTCAGACTCTAACGTACATTGAAGATCACTGTATAATATATTTTGATACATAGTTATCATTCTAAAATCACAGATTATAAAACTAAAAATCTATTTTGGTTCATTTTATGTTTTATTAAAGAAAAAATTCATTTTCACTTTAAAATCTCCCTAATGAATTCCTTATACCGCACTAAAAATGTTTTAATTATAACGATTGTTTAAACACACTTTTTACATGATTTCACTTCAGTGAGACATCATTTATGCCTAAAATATAATCTCCATTTCATTCCATTTTCTATTCTATGATATACATTTTTTTAAACCAGATTTATGATAAACACTAATCAATTTTCGAAATCCTCTTCATTCCAATGTAAAATTGATTTTTCTCGCCTCACATTAACATTAATGAGATATATTCCTTGTTCACCACTTATTACTTGAATGTGGTGCATGTACTACCCCTTGGTATATCATATCAAGAGTCTCCTTATTCTAATTATAATATAAGGTATTTTGATTTGAATGATTCAAGGTGGTATGTGATACTTTGGAATGTTTAAGGATTATTTACAGAAGTATTTTTCAATGGTCTCATTTTATATTATATTAATTTATGTCAACATAATTTGATGAATATTATATTTTATAGAGGTTTATCTCCTATGATATCATTTAAATTTTTTTTTTGTTGAATTAGTTTTGATTAGTTTGAATGTGGATGTTCTATCTTCATGTCATTCAACATATTATTCTGAATGGTTAGTGTTTATGTTGAATGACTGGGGAATGTTACTTACATTTCATATGTTAGTTTCAATATAAATGTATATGTTGTTTATGATTTTCCCCATTCATATGAGGAATTAATTGGACTTATTATTTGATGGGTGGGGCCTGTTATAGCCCCTCTATGCATGAGTAGGTCCAATGGGACAAACTATTGTCTTGGCATGGGGACATGATGGTATAGTTTTGATGAACCGCATTATGAATTCCCTCATTATGAAACTATTAATTGAACATTAATGTGGTTATTCAACTAGTATAAAACAAATGTTTGTGTTTTATTATGGCTTATTTACTCATGTCATATTCCTTCCATATTATATTCAAGTATATTTGTAAAGGCATGTGTTTTTAGTTATTCATCATGCCTATTGTTTATGTTTATGATATCTTCTGTTTTATTTCTTACACTTACTAAGAATACATGTTTAAACTATTATTATGTCTCGTTTTCTCAAGACAATGACATGTTTATTATGAATGAAATGTTGTGATATACTTAGAGTTTTGAATGTTCCCAATAAAACATATATGTAGTATTACATTTATAATTGTAATATTGAACTTATATATGTATCTACTTTTCCATAACTAATTATCTACTCTGTCCTTCGAGATTTTATTCCTTGTAATTATGAAATTTTATTAAAATAATGCACCAGATCTGGGAAACTGGGGTCACGACATTACAGGTGTGAAAATTGGGAAGACCTGAAAGATGGCTGTGAGAGTGGGGAGGAAATCCTTTTGGGTGAGTTGATGTGGGAGGAGGTCCTTCACACATATCAAACTAGACAAAGAGAGAACACCCATACTTTTTGTAGGATGGGAAGGGAGGACATCCGTAGTGGTGATCACTAGAGCAGTGAGGACCTCCACTAGAGATGATGGTAACATAGGGAGGACCGCAACGTTTCCTATTGAAGGATTGGTGGGGACCTCCACTCTAGCAAGATGTGCAATGGGGAGGAGCTATGTGTTGGCCGTTAGTGATAGCATGAGGAGGACCTTGGTATTAATCATCGATGAAGCATAGAGGACCTCCGCATTGGTCAATAATAAAGTGGGTAGTACCTCCAGAAGATTTGAGGATGGATAAAGTAGGGCCTTCAAATTTAAGGTCTATAAATTGGAGAGGACCTCTATATCAGGAACCATAGGAATGGGGCGGACCTCCATACTGGATATCGACAAGGTGGGGTGGACCTTTACTTGGTCTGATTTTGGGAACATGTTGAAGACCTATATATTGATGATTGGAGCATGTAGGACCTACACTATGGCTGGAAATCATACAAGGAGGGCCTCCAAGTCCAATATCATCATCACAGACTGGCCTGTAAGGCTTCTGGATGTGCTGAATACTAAAATAGTCAACCGATCCATGGTGAGGGGAATCCAATGTCTCTATTTCGAATGGGAATTTATTATTCCATTCTCTGTAATATCATGGATCTGTTGGAATGCACCAATGGTAGGATGGGCCATGGGAGATGTGGATAATGAAGTCCTCCGAAAGGAATTGTCCTGAGTTTGTGCCCGACATTTTCATTGGGTAATACAGACTAGGGCCAGTAGAGCAGGGGTGTAGAACACTTATTCTTCGGCATGATGGACCAATCATGGATGGAATAGACAATGCCTGGAAGGGGATCTCATTGGAGCCTCTAGTTCAGTAGACATATCTGATATGACTTGGTCATCACCTATCTCATTGGTGTAGGGTAGCAAGTCATAAGAATGATATAGGGAGAGGCACCTAAATCATATTTTAGTTACATTGGGGAGTTGAGTCTCCCAACATGTCCAATGGGGGAGGTGGTGTCGGTGAGGAATGGAAGCCTCCAGGTCGTGGAAGGCTATTTCCCTCTTCAAAATGACCCCCAATTGGTTGTACCATAGCAGGAGGTTGTCGATCACCCTCCTCTAAATGATCTCTGAGGGTGATATGAGGTGTGGGTGTCTGGTATCCATAGTTATAGATAATGCTATTACAGAGGTGCATTCATATTGGATTTCCACACCAACATTTCTCCTACCCCTACATCTGCGGGCAGGAGGAAATTTGTTCTATATAACAGGGTTCCTTAAATGTATGAAGATTCATCTTTCATTATCAATATAAGGAATAAAATTGAGAATGCCATAGTGTCGTCCAATATCTCACGGTTGTAATGATAGATACATGCTAATGATGTCGTGGACTAGAATGTCAAGAGATTGACTACCCCAACTGTAGGTGAGTTCCAAATTGGGACCACTACATTGTTAGTGTGCCCCATCACTAGATATCTTGACCTATCAAGTGACATTCTCATCTGTGAATATCTAAAATACTACTAGTCCCCCTTTTAGTATTATAGTCTCATGTCGGGTTTACCATTTATATTTATGTTGATTTTTCAAGGGAGCCTCACCCCATGTTTTATTATATTCTATCTTGCACTATTCCCCCAAATTCTTGATTTCTAAATGAAAGTGTCTTTTATTACCTTCAATGGAGATTTATTGTCCTTTATCAAAATTGGATGATGGGATGTATACTTCTCATTCATTTAATTCCTCTTTAGAATTCATCACCTTATTTGGGTCTCAATCATAGATTTATGTTTTGTCAATGGAACTTATTCTAGGCTCCATCTCTTTGTGGGAACCAGTTAATTAAACTACTTATTTCCCAAAATTCCTAGGGTTTTGATAGTGCATAAGCCGTCTGTTTAGGGAGTATTCACATTGGGATTCAGTGTCATGTATAGAAGTTAAAATAGTGGTCACTATATTCTTCCTCATAGGTGGGATTTTCGGAGGCATGGAACCTGAGACATCTCATGGAGATCATGAGGTATCTAATTCCTTCTAATTTTTTCCTCATACATCCCATGTTTTATATGAGGTAAAATGTGATATATCATGAGTGTATTATTTTTTGGAGACAAAGTAGGTTAATCAGGATGCTCACGAGTGTAGATTAGAGGGGTATGCCCCTAATAGGGAATTCTTAAAAGGTTGACCCTTCATATGGGTCAAAACTCTCTATGAGATAAGACCTAGGATAGAGCATCCCATAAAGGGATGATGCCACATCACGAAGGGATACATCCCAAGGAGGGAGGAACCAAGGATTACTAAATGGATGGGTTAGAATGTCATATGAGAGTGGACCTCGGATGGTGTATCCATTGAAAGGAAGATGGCAAACCATAAAGTCCAATCAGAACACCTATAGAGGTGGACCAGAGGGATGAAAATCTAGGAGGGGGCACCATAGTTTACCATCATTTGGGATTGAATCTCAAAGATGCATCTTATATACACTGTTTAGAAGATAGGGACCAAAATCCAAGTAGTTATATGGATGATATTGGGCATACACGTTAGATTTTCCCTTCATAAGAGGGTATCTCTTCGTTTGATTATGTCAGATTTAGTGGGGATTACACATAGGAGCCGCCCTGGTGATTCTAGGGAAAAAATTGTGTGGATGGGGATTACGTGTAGGAATGAACAATATAGGT
This sequence comes from Viscum album, assembly GCA_963277665.1. Lineage (NCBI taxonomy): Eukaryota > Viridiplantae > Streptophyta > Magnoliopsida > Santalales > Viscaceae > Viscum > Viscum album. The sequence continues at coordinate 1,035,592,581 of OY728123.1, read as the reverse complement.
GGATTGAGGTCATCATGATGTTTCATTCTGGATTAAATCAGGAAGGATTATGGGTGATGTTGGTAAAATGGACAGAATATATGGGATTGATGGGATGGTAAAATTTTTGGGATTAAACCTTAGGGAGGATTCTTATGTATCCCAGTTAGTTAGGAATCAATGACCTTGTAGTTTGAAATGGGGAGTTGGGGATTAGACCTAAGGAGGAGGCCCATGAGCGATATATAGGCTTCATGGCCATCACTAGCCTCTATTCCCTTATGAGTCACGATAAATGTGAGAAAAAATGGGAAGCAGTACAATTGATCATTGTTCTGTGAAAGATATATCTATGGGAGATGATGTAGGGATTATGAATAGAAGCTTCCCATGAAGGAATTCATTTTCTTAAAAGAGGATACCATTCTATGTGATTATGATCTCATTATGTTCCATTAATACACATAGAGGTCTATAAAATGTGTGTTGGGGATTATATGTAGAGACTTCCCGACATGTATATTGTAAGAAATCCCAATGGGATATGGGTGAAGGATTTAGAGCATGAGAAGTGAGAGGTTCTAGGCGACCATCCCTTCTCTGATCTAGTGAAGGGGGGTCATTCTATTTGAGGAGGATCTCATTCCATGTGAGGAAAATATCATTCCATGTTTTTCATACATAGGGACATCCTAGACCTAGCGTATAGGATGAGAAAATAGTTTAATGTCATGTGTTGAGGATATTGGTGATATGTATTTTTTTATCATGTAGATCAGATGTGGGGTACTCACTCCCCACTCCTTGGAATTACTTAATTATTTCTCATCAAACATTTTATATGGAAAGGAATCAGCACTTTCATAAGGTGAGTGTGTGAAGAAGTTTTCACTCATGAGTTCCATGTTAGAGTATCTATGTTGAATGGAAAAAATCCACTATCATATATATATTAAAAATAAAGAGGTAAATGGGAATCTCAAACCACACATAAATTGGAGTGGTACAAATTAATTTATAGCACATGCCATATAAGTATTTGAAGATTAGTTGAACCAATCTTGTATTGGAATGGAGGATTTGGGAACTCTGCCCTCATGAAGAGGTTTCAACAGAAAGGATGGAACATTATAAAGAATAGGAAAAGGATTTACAAAGCATGTGGTTCTCTATGAGGTTCATTATAAATCTTGAGTGATTCATTGAGTTGGAGATATTTGTGAAGGAATGGGATTAATGAAATGTTGTGACCCCTCTTTAGTATGAAGACCAGCTTCAGTGGAGGAGTGATTTATGATGGCTTAAGGCTCAGTGAAGTCTCAAATACCATAGATGTTCTTCCTTGTCCATGAAGGTCATTGGACTTCATGAAAGGAATCTTCACCTTAGGTAGAGGTATTTAGGAGTATGGGAATGGGATTTTCATGGTGCTAAAATACATTTAATGATCCATTCTCCATTTGGTTCGTGGTGCTTGGGTGCTTTGATAATCGAGGAATCAAAGTAAAATTGTCAAGATTATCATACCTTGATGGTGGAATGGCCCTAGAATTTATAGGAAAATGGGTCTTGTGATTAGGGGAGGTGTGTAATGAAGTAAATATGGGCTCAAGAAAGGGACACATTTTGGCCAGACTTGGAAATTCATCCATTAACATTTATCATAGTCATGGGGTCGCATCGGACATGTTGAACATTCCCCCATGGCCTCTTGTGGTTGCAGATGGGAGTGGTCTCCATGATAAGGCATCACAAATTATACCCTTAAAATGATTTTAGAGCCATTATGAACTTATATTAGACTTTGCAGAGCTATGTATTCCTCAAAATATCCTAGGGCATGTATGATGGTGCCAACATTACCCAAATTGGATCCTCTATTAATCCTCTATACTATAATCTTAGTAGAAAAAAATCAACAATACCTACAGAGTTAGGGTCCTTATTAGAATCTTCATTAGGCCATTTGAGATCCTTGTTAGCTCCTTCCATAGTGAAAATGGGGCAGACATTGACTGCTCTATGGTCCTCCAGTGTAGGCAATGGATCTGAAATATCATGAGGCAAGAAAACTCAGAAACAACACAAGAGGCCTAATGGAGTGCATATAACAATACCATGTCCATCTCCCCACTCTTCAGTAATGTGGAAAGGAATGATTGTATCACATGATGCTTCATCCATAAAAATTTGTGATTCTCCATCCTGGGTATGTGCCTCCTCATGGGTATCCTCCCCAATATTTGAAGGACCAGTGTCTGATCACATAAAGGAGGAAAGTGATGTAGATTTTGTAAAATTAATGAAATATAAAAAGAATATGTTGATCAATTCGTGATATTAAATGAGAACACAAATACATAATATGACACATACATAAGAAAAAAATAATTTATATTTTTCTCTTCCACTCTTGAGACATCAAAGGGCCAATATAAGACCACTTTTAAATAGAGACTTCAGTTGATTGGTGAAAATTTTCCACTACCATCTTCTCCACTATGTCCCTCTAACCCAAAGACAGTTATGTGGACCCAAGGGCCTCATCCACTACACAATTGTGGGTGTTGTGGGCCTATAACTCGGTGATTCATGCTCATCTTAAACAAATTAATTTAATTCTTCTTCTCTTAAAATTTACAAAATAAATCTCTTTAATTTTAATAATGATGGATGAAAATTTAGAAAAGAGAAGGGAGAAAATTAAAATACATAATCAGGGTTAGGGTAGTCATTCCATTCCTCTTCAGGTTGAAAAAATACTTTTGTAATCACTACTAAGAATAGCATTTCAAACTATTGCTTTGTGATAGGGATTTGATCATTATTTACACATATTGATGCCCCGCGATCGTAAATATACCTCCCCACCTCAGCCAAATCTCAGTCAGGGTGGAGATTATAGGGCACTCTAATATCTCCCTAATTAGGTATAGGAATTATAGCCTATATAAAAATCCATTTATCCAAGATATTGTGATTTATTCCACACCAAGATTGGATCACTAAGGGTCTCACATAATTTGACACCAATGTGGCTGTTTGAGATGAAGACCTGACACCTTTCGGTGTGGAAGATTATTCTGGAAAATTTTTTCTTGTAGAAGAATGAGTGGGTGAAACATTAGTATCCTCGCAAGGGTGATGACTACACCACCTTGGCATATGAGGTGTGGTTTTCTCATCCCCGACTTCCTGAATGGTTGTTTCCCGAGATTGCATCAAAGGCTCTGGAGCTTCAGCATTGTCACCTTAATCTTGAACCTTTCAACTATGAATTCCATGAAATGTATTTTTAATTTCCATGACACATTAATTTCAATTCCTTAATACCCCATGAGGGTATGGAGATATCCATGTACTGGAAGAATCCACCACCAACATGATTGATACATCTGATGGAGGCAACATAATTGAAATTTTTGAAAACTCTATAAAAATAAAGATCCAGAACTACTAGGATTCTATATGATGTTGATAAAGCCTAACATGAATAGAGGAAATATAATTGACTACAGAAGACATCAGAACTAGTGAGTAAATCAATATGGAACATATGCTTCATAGATGAACTCAACGTCAATGTGAGCCGCTAGTACGCTATCTCAGAATAATATCATGTACGACCTTCGTTCATGTTTTTATTTCCTTACCTTCATTAACAGATGTCAGTGTTAGTAGTTTATCATACAATAAGATGTTGAATTATCCCAAAACGTTCAACATCCTTATTACATCATCATATGTTATTCTTAGTGTCTATATTCTATAAAAACATAAAACATTTGGTGAAATCGAATGTCATGGAATTTAATTTGAATTATCACAACATATGAATTGATATGTGTTGTAATCCACCCCCAAAGAAAATGTAGGGAGAGTAAAATTATAATGGGATCTCTCCCATTGAACATATATAGAAGGAACTGGTGAATTCTATCTAGGATAGGGGAATCTAATCATATGTGCCTCCCCTCTTCTAGTTTATCTACATTAACCAATGACTTTGGCCTCACAACACCATTGGATTAAAATACCTAAAGACGGTAAATTCTTATCCACATTTCAATGAATCCATCTAGGTGAGTCTTCATAGAAATTTCAAGAATTACCTTATAACCTCAAGGGGTATACTTCCCTCCTCAAGTATCGGCCAGAATTTGCAAGGAGCACCCATATTCTCTTGGGTAGGGAAACATGTAGGGAGCCTTCATGGGGGACATTATCATTATTTCTTAAGATAATCCATTTTCTATGTTCTAGAATAGATGTCACCATAATATCAAGGGTCATTTTATTCACTTTCATAGCCACCGTAATGTGATTTTGGTCAAAAAGTGTTGTCCTATAGGAATCATAACTCATTGTATTCAGTGGTATAAACTCATTATACATTCCCCCAAGAATAAGGGCTTTAAAAAAATAGACATCCCACATGATAATACCATCATCACCATGTATCAGATGGAAATAATTGTTCTGAGTTCCTATTAGATAAGAAGCTCATGGTTGATCTCTGAGTTCTTGTAAATATATGTTTTCCCTACACAAAAAATCTCATAGAAATTGAAATAAATCATCTACTGTTTTGATTCGTCACAAGTCTAGTGAACCCTATATCCAAATATACAGTTGGGCTTAACACCCCCTCCAGAATGGAAATCCCAGTCCTCCTTAAAACCATGCATCTAATCATTCAATGAAGCTTAGAAAGTTGAGTCATAACAATGAGCATTCATATCTTGCATATGTGGCTTCAAATATAGAGTGTAGCTACTGTGATGCATGAAACAATTGTTGGGAACCGTTCCTTACTTAATATAACACCGAGGATAGATATTTTGATGGAAGGGATGTTGGTGTGAATCAAAAAACAAGACTCTAAAAAGTAACTATAATCCCAACAGATGAAGATTTCCATTAAAACTATGTGATCATAAACGAGATACTAATAGCATCATGGGTACTCGCATTGATACGATGATAAATACTTCATCAGACCCATCATAGAAGTCTCAACCATGTCTTAGTAATCTGGCCCAATAATATTGATCATCTTAGATGAACGTTCAGTAGCTTGTTTAAAAGAAGTCATTAGGGTAGGCATTCAAAACCTACAAAAATTCATATATATATCTTATTAAATTAAAATATAGAATTAGGGAAATTAATATTTTGAATCTGATGAATTAAAAATTTTGTAAAATGAAAGGAAACATGAATTCCCATAGATTAGGTTCTATGTACGGTCCTCTTGACCAAGATTCTAGTTCAAGCCCCTCATCCAGATTCCTCACCAAGTCTCCTTGTTGAGATGAATCCCCACATCATGGTCACTCATGTAGATGTACCAGAGTAAATTATTTGGGATACCATCATGAAAATAAAATCACATTAACACTATATCGACGATATGTATGATGAGAGAAAAAATCTACACAACAAAATGGGAGAAATCAGGAAGGGGAACATCAGTATTTATATACATTATATACCTATGCACAGGACCTTCATCTTATATCTATGACACATACATTCACACAAGGAGTGCGCATTATGCCTTTGTCACTGACCAGTATGGCTACCTATATGGTTGAGCGACTCCACTTTAAAATATTTTACCTATTCTACCTTAGGACTAGACCATTTTCTTTTGATCAGATCCTATCCTGGTGGGGGGGGGGGGGTTACCACTCTTTTTTTCCAAGGGTGATGAAAATATTATGAAGATAACCTTAATAATGTTAAATAGGTGAAGATTAATATTGAAACTTATTCAAATCATATGGATGAAAAGGTAGAAAATGGAAATACCATATAAAAAGGAGTAAAAAATAGATGAAGAAAGCCAAGAATCAAAAATACCTGAAAGTTCATTTCACCCAAGGAACCCCAAATCACCATCACCGCACATTCCCCTTTTCACATGGTCTGCATGTGGAACACTTGCGAAAAATGAAAACTTCACCCAGGTCCCATATTTTACTATAAATATTCTCTTAGTTTCTTCATTTGTATGGAAAAATTTTCTCGATGGCCATTTGCTACATTGATTTCCCTAGTACATCGCTCAAGTCCTTCGAAACATGTTAGGTATTTTTCTAACACCTATATAGGAGAAATATATGGGAAATAGTAGAACATAAGTCCATCCATGGTTAAAAATAAATATCAAAAAATGATTCATCACCCAACACCCCCAAATTTAAGAATAATAATGTGAGACTTCATTCCTCAAATTGAATCTTTTGAAAATCTCATCTGAGATTTATTGTGGAGAAACATGAAGGCATAAGAAAATACTCACCGAATTGTATTCATCTAGTGAATTCTCACATAAGGTTCCCCAAATTCACCCAAGCATACTTTTACAGATCACACATTGTGTGTCCCCTCTTGGGTTTTCTCACCTTTTATCCTTCATGAGACATCCATTAGGACTCCCTAAAAGGAACTCATGGAATATACTCTTCTTCATTGGATCTCTTATATGAAAGGTACAATGTAGAAACCTCCAACTATACCTCCTGATCTAAAAAATCATAGGGAAAGAATCATCATAGTGCATCCTATTTGAAATTGTATTTGTATGCTAAGAGGTCTCCCACACTTATCCTAACATAAGGTTATAATCCTCAAGGAATCTATAGATTTTTATATCTCAATAAAAGATGGCCCTTACCCCATGGATAGTGTTTAGGAGTTCCCGGTTTCAGATTTTGGCGGTAGGACCATGTCCACCCCTTCTCATCTCTGAGACCCAGATCCTCATGTTCCCAATAGGGATGGCAAGGATCACACGTTCTTTTCCCTTTAACATGGAATGTGATCCTCCTCCTAAGGTGAGACCAATTTTTGGGTATCCCACCTAGAGTAATTCCTTATAATTTTATGTAGTAGGTTGCATGTTTTCTCCACTCTACCTCTATATCCATTACTTTAATTTCCTGTTTGGGGTGAAGTGAATAGAAGGAAGTGTCGTAACCCCAGCCTCATCCACCATCACCCTATCCACTTCCACCAATGAAGTAGGAAAAGTGTTTGGTTTTTTGAATCTCTACCATCCTATTGATTTTCACACAAACCATTACTCAAGAGGGCTTACAGGTTTTAGATGATCATGAAAACCTCATGATCCACCTAAAACCATTGAACTGTGAGAACTCTGATTTCTGCTCTAATAAGGATTCATTGAATTCCTATCTGTGGCCCAAGATCAAGGAGAATTCTCCTCAATAAAATTTCCCAATCATAATCCAAAATTCCCCATTGCATCCTCCTCAGGAGTAAGCCCCACAATCTATCATTTGGACCCCCTCTCTGGGTGTAATCATTAAATAAACTCCAAATCAACATGAGGTGAGACATCACTCATGGTACCTTTTATAAGGAATCCTCTTCAGAAGTAAGCCCCATCTTATTTCAATCAAAGGACCATACTCCCCTTTAAGATTTACAAAACAACGTGGAATTTGATTCCCCTTAAAATGAGAAATGTATGAATTCTCTCTAGGGTTTAAAACCAATGACCCAAATAAAAAATTTTCTCTATTGACCATATCACAAGAAGGGTCTAATTCAATATGGAAACTCATATCCCTCTCAGGTTCATTGGTCTTGTCCGATGTAAGTCCCACACCAAACAATGACTAAGCACCTTCAGCATAGATGTCCATGCCACATGACATTAAAATGTATGGTTATTTCCATATCACATGACCATAAATGGTATGATGTTACCTATTAAGCAGCACCAAACTATGTGAGTTCTGTTTCCTTTCACAATAATATGTAGGAATCCCATTTCAGCGTTGTTCCTAACAAAAAAATAACTCATATATCCTTGGATGATGATAAATTATAGGGTGACCATCATATCCTCAGATGAAAGTAATCTCTAGAGTTCCCCAATGTGTGCCTAGAAAACCGACATCGTCATAATAACAAACAAAGAATATCTATATAGTAGATAAGTGGATACCATTTATTGAGAACCTTAGATATATACAGATATATCCATTGATGAAGAACCATGAATACATACATATTATTATGAATTCCATTAATTATAATAATTGATTTCAAATTTTAAAGGAAACCAACCTTATATTTTGGAAATAATAAAGTATTCATGATCATATCTTTAATATATAAGAAAATCCCAAAGTCGGCATCAATTCCCCCCAAAAGCGTATGATGAACTCAACCTCCCATCCTCTCGACCAATGTGAGTACTTAAGAATTGTGGGTCAAAATCCTTAATGAGCACCTTACATTGGGAACTAGTTACCATGGATACAAAACCATTGTGTGTTTTCAGTTACCTAAACAAAGACCTTGGAAACTGTTTGGAAATAATAAATCGTATCAAGAAAACACATTCAAATGGGATCAAAAAATGGTGAACCTGATGTGAATCCTTAACTATGATTATGGCGTTCCGCATCTTATAGGCCCCTTTCAATGAAGTCGGGAAATAAAATGCAATCAATCATGCATATCTTAATCCAAAAAGATGTTTATATAATCATATTTTCTTTATCACGTCTATCATATATTCAAGTACCCCTTTTTCCAAAATCTCTTCTATCCAATAGCTTCCTTAAATATTTCACCAAAATAATTCCCTATCTTCTACTCAGACTGGATCCTCATCCTCATGAAGTATTCCATCACTAACCTAATTTCATCAACGTTGGGTCTCAAATGCATCAGTTCAAGAGTACCATCAGCATGACACCATCCCAACCCTTAAGGCCACCTAATAAGCCCTCCAGGTCCACACACACACTTTATCATCTAGTCAGCAAGAACCGGTGGTCCTAAATCAGATGGCGTCAACCACCATATTAAACAATTTTGGTAGCATAACCCTGGAATGTAACAATGATTCCCTCCAATAATTTATAGAGGTGGATCAATAGGGCACCATTATCCTCATTCAGAAGACACAGGGGTCCTTTTAATAGCATCCAACCTAAAATCACCCCATCTAATGTTGTGTGGTAGTGAACCCTCAACATGATGAGGGTGGAAACTTCGACTATCCATATAGGTCCTTCAAAACTGGGGATGAACTATGTATCACTGGAAATGAAAATAAGCAAATAGGGATAAGGTTCACACATTTTGTCCCAATAAATACTCCCTCCAACATAGTTTTTTAAAGAAAAAATGAGTAGTCACATACATCCAATCACCTTCATTCAGCTAGCCAGCAGACTCATTTGGCAGTATTCAATAAATCTCACCCTCCAAATACTGTGTCAACCAGCAAGGAGAAAGATACACCTACCTACAACCACCAAGCATGTCTGTAGACTCATATAGAAGCACTCAAATAATTCTTTTGTCCTTTTTTTGTAGTGAACAGAGAGCAGACACACACACCTTCTAGCATCTATCAAGCCTGATAGTAGCCTCATCTGGCAGCACCAAGAGATGTCATTCTGAATATTCTTATAAAAAGAAGGGGGTAGACTCAACCCTCTTCCACCACACATTAGTATTTTCAGTATCCACATGTATAAAAGGGAGGACTAGATTAGTCACAAACACCTACACCAGATACGGAATGGACATATATTGCCATTATAGTTACTGAAGTCACCAAGCATATCCTGTAAATGATGAAAGGGGACACGAAAATCCCCTCACATAACCAAGAAATAGACCATAACTTTGAAAAATGATTAAACTAGTACCCAATGGATGGACACATAACTAATTCCCTACAGTTGCATTGACTCATTAGTATTTCACCCCATGGAAGATACATACCTCTACTCCCATCCAGGAGTTTCATGGGGAAAATTCCCCCATATAGTATGGATAACCAGATTGGGAACATAAACCTACTCCATCTAGAGATAATTGGTATATCATAATGGCCACTCCAATCCATTAACATACACCATTCCATTGAAACTACTTCTCCCACAAAGTGGCCCCAACTTCTTATAATGAGGCACCAAAATAAAGTTCTTAAAAATCAATTTTGGAAAATCAAGAACAGATCCGTGAACTAGAGTTACTTAATTCTTGTGTTTTGAAGCCCTCATACATTTATCTATGGTGGTTAAAGATTCTTCTCTACCATTACCAAATTATGAGAGTATTATCAGTTATTTTGGAGGCCAATGTTAGAAACATTCTAATGAAGTCCTTCTTCATGAAAATTCAGTTAGTGTTATCTATTAATGATAGGCACAACAACCCTTATAGCTGATAGAAGACTATGGGGAAATAGTGTTTTCCACTTTTCATAATCTTCCATGATGGTCCTCCCTATGATGGTGTACATTGTGAAATTTTTATCTATAGTAGTGATTCACATTGTTAAGAAAATCATTCAATGGAAAATGTAGGGATTAGAAAGACCTATTTTTCATGAGGAACTTTCAAACAAAAATGCTAGTCTTGTCTGATGCCTTGTCACTAGAAGGTGAAATCATTTCTCAATGAGAAGATAGCACATGGTTATGGTCATTATATGAACCACCCATGGGACACTTACCTTCTCGGGAAATAGAGAACTCTCTACTAGTATTCATGATTTTGATAAAATGGTATGAAAATGACATATTTGGTCTGACTAAGTAGAAGAGTCTATTGAAAATGATAAATAGGATATTTTAAACATAAACAAATAAATGGATAAAAAATAAATACTAATCATGTTTGGTCGATTGGCCACCACCCATTACAACATTCCAAATATGTGGGTAGAAGATCTTATGCATGAAATCCACATCAATATATGGAAAACTCTTCATTATGTAAAAGAAAATATATTACTTTAGGAAGATTATAAAACTAACATCAAGGTAATTGAGGGTTTACACTGTAAAATTTACATGTCATATCAAATAGATCCTCAACATCCAATGATCTAGAAATGGTAAAAATCCATTCAATGTTCCTGCCTCGATGAATTAAAGAGGTTGCGATGACTGATCGTAGACACCCCATATGGTTTTCATATCAGAGGATTTTTTGTACATGGATAGTTTCATTTTACTACCCTACCAATCATTTAAATCCCTCAAAAGGTGGTTTCATGAAATATTTTTTCCCTAGGACAACTATAATAATGTATTTTGTTCTCGAGAAAAGATATTCTCAACTAGAACCGGCCCCAACCAAATATCACTAATGTCAGACCCAAATAGGGAAAGTTGTTGAGTGAATTTAGCACCAAGTGTATTAGAAGATCATGTAGGACTCCTGTTTAGAGGATGAGAGCCATCAAATTGCACAAATGTATGAAATAACATAAGGTCCTTCTGAAACATGCAATTTAGGTGAGTACTGGATAACGCACCCACCCCATGTTCAGACCAAAACCCATAATATCAAAAGAGAGGATACCATAATATTATCCATAGCAGTTTGGAGGATACCCCATACTATAGGTTTGGGGGATTTTTAAACTCAACAGTCCCCTCTTAAAAAGGAATTGGTTTTATCCAGATTATGTAAGGATCCACCAAATGGATCCTCTTAGTTATTTCCATCCTATGATTTAGTTATTTCAATTGGAATGTGCATGAATGAACTATAAAAGTATTCCCTTTGGGTTACTATCTACCAAGATGTTCTCAAGGAACTAAAAAAGGAAGGATAAGGGCGCATGGGGGACATAGAAGAAGGTGATTTCACAGGGATACTTACACAACTCCCATAATGTGTTATGTGTCATTAAACATCTTCAATATTGTCACTAAAACTCCTATAGAACATGTATCTAGTTCAGAGTACTTAGAAGAGGATTTTCAAGTTCGTGATGTGGGCTTCACCAAAATAAATAAATGAGGTGTACATACTCTAAACTAGAGACTTTTTCATAATTTGGGTGTCCCATCGAATAATAAACATCTACCTACTCAAAAGGAACCTAACAGCGAAAAAATGTAAGAGTTGGACTATGTATCACCTTACCCTTAGTGAGAATAAATCCATTTAATTAGAAGAAATATTCTAATAGAAAGAGGAATAGATGTAACATTTTACAATACTCAATGAAATTTTTTCCGATGAAGTTGTCCTACTAGATATGCTTCACAAACATATCCTCAATATTCACTTCCACTTCAAACACCTCAAAAAGTGTGTTTTTTCTGAAAAAATGAGGCATATCATGAATTCCCTTCATTGTATGGGAAACCAAAATAGGGTAAGGCACATCATTATTATCGTATCCCTATTTTTTACCGAAGGTAGATTCTAGCTATTCAACCAGTAGTGGTCCCACTAATCACTAAACATGTTCTGGATCTATCCACTTTACCTATATAGATCCCAGCTCATCCAGATGTTGCATAATTTCTTATGAACACTGTAAGGTCATTAATGACTTGATTGGACACTATGGAAGAATGGAGTGCACCAGTATAACAAGAAAGGAAGGATTACTCTGAATGGGTAGATCTGACGCCTTACCTACCAAACATTTCAAATCCCATATTTACAATCTTTAATGGTTCGATAGATCCAGAGTAGCACTTGATTCATTTCATCTCTCACTATGATACCCTGATGGGGACCCCTAAACAATAGGAGGCAGTGAAACTAAGATGCATTGTGAAATCATGATAGGGTATATCCCTTGTATGGTACAAGAGTTTATAGACATGAACGATCACTAGATGAGAGTATCTCCATAAGGAGTTCCTCTTCTCATTCAGCTCAATGCTATAGAAGAAAATAGACTTTGATATCCTGAACTTCATGAAATGGGAGAATAAAAGAGTCTCAGATTTCAATTCTCAATGGAAGGGTTTGAAATACTCCTTAAACCCAGCACTCCCTCAAGAAGAGTTGTTTCACATCTTTGTTGTGAATCTTCATGATGAGTTTCAAGTTCCCTTAATCCTAGTTAAATACACAAGAGGGTATTGTGGCTATTCATAAATTTATAAATAGGTGGAGAACTCCATCGCATTGACTAAGGACATGTCCCAAGTAATTCCATCAGCTTAGGGAAGAAGAATGAGAAAAGTAGAAGCTACTACAGTTATAGTAAAGCAGGTCATTGTACACACTCCTACATCAAATATACCATCATACAGTGGGGATCCTACTGCCCATAATAAAAAAAATAGATTCCTCTACAAGATGATCAATGATATGGGATACAAAAATAGTTTGAGGAGTTTAAAAACATGGTCTATTCTCTTCTATATGGCCAAGTCCCCAACTACTTCATTAGTGTTTTGAAAATCAAATCCAGTTGTCAATGCCCAAGAATACTATCAAAGAAGGCAAAGATGATCTTCCAAACTATTTACCCTTAAATAAATGTTGAGGAAACATATCCAAGAGTTTTGGGTTTTCAATTAATCCGCATTAAAAATTGTGGAATCTCAGCAGGTGAAACTCAAAAATTCTCCATCATAAGTAGAATTTTTTTCTACTACCAATCTGGAGGAGGAAGGTTAGTGTTAGGAAGTTAAAAAGAATGAATGAGTAGAATTTTGGTGACTATATGGTCATAAAAATATCAATTAGACTAATGACATTCTTGGAACATAGTTTAAATAGCTGAATGTGCCTCATGATACTTTTTCTACTACAAAGATAGCTTCAATATAATCCTATTCCTCTAAATTCTGATCCTTAAAGAAGAAACAAGGCCAGAAGGATAAGAAGAAAATAGAATAAGATTATATCGTATCAAGGAAAAAAAATTCCTTTAGTATAGTAGACATCATTACAACCTTATCAAAAGCATGGGAACCACCCTTCCAGACGGTACAACAATATTCAACTCTTTATGAATAATATTCATCATAAAAATAGTTGATCATTGGTTCCATTAATATTATTCACATAACAGATACCTTCTCAAGTGATGAGCATGATTATGAAACAGATTTCCCTATACTTCATTTGGGAACTGAAGGACATGGTCATGGAGGTCAAGGATACTGGGGAAGATGTGGTTGTACCATGAGTCACTACTTCAACCACACCCCTACTTGAACAGTTCATCTAGCCAAAACACATGGGAGAGTCCTTCAGAGAGCTCAGAAGGAATAAGAGAACTCCCCCACACACGATTGGGTTTCCCTAACATGATCATCTTAATTACTGGTTAAAGGATATTCCACTGCCTCCTTGATAGGTATTCATACCTATCTAGCCATATCCACCAAGAGAATAACCACTTCCAGATCCTTCCCCAAATTTTATCCCATCCACATAAAAACATCATCTTCTTTGGATCATATAAAAGACAGTCTCCAAGATTGAATGTGTAGGACTCTAGATCAAAAAAACAGTGTTTGGAATCAACTTCCCCATGTATCGGCCATGCTATCAATCTAGGATGCATTAGGTCTATCAACAAATCTTTAGAAAAAACTTATTGAGGCATTGGCAATCACTCAAGAGATTTATGTCAAGGTTGTTGTCATAGAGGTTTATCATATAGAGAATAATCTGGTAGAATGTTACGCAATCACATCTTTAACAGACTAGGATGCAGATGTTTTCATACAAGGACATGTCAAGACCTTGTTCCTATATGACATGACAAATGAAACTGATATCTGATGATACATTATAGAAAATAGATCTTGGGTCAACAGCATTCTGGTCTAGAAACTTTTTCAATTGGGAATCACTGAATCCCACTTGTCTCCCTCCAATTTGAGCTTATAGGTTTATGAAAAGAATGAGAAATAAAAACTCAACGATGTTACACTTAGAACAAAGTTTAGAGATATCATGTCTGATTTAGAATTCATGGTTTTCCATAAGGATATTGATTTTAATATTCTTATGGAAAGACCTTGTCTACACTAACATGTTTCCATTCCTTCGTCATACCAACAATATCTCACATATTTAATCAACAGTCATACTGGGACATTGCATGGTGATATGGCCGCATTGAAATCTAGAGTCACACAGTAAGATAGAACATGCACATACCTACAAAACATTATCCTACCAATTGTATAACATGTCACCATCCAAAGAATCTATCCATTCATGTCTGGTGGCACACAGAAAGCATCAACACATACATTAACACACTAATTAGGCCTTCTAGAATTTTTTTCCTTCAGCATTGAAATAAACCCACCATTTAAATCTAGAAGCTCACTGCAAAGCGGATGACAAAACAACCCTCTATAATTAAGCTTTCTGTTATTCTTGTCTAGTAGCATCCATAGTAGCCCACTGTTAAAATATGGCAGCACACAGTGACCAAGAAAATACACCTAGTTAAAATAACTAATCCTTATCGTAGTCTTGTCTATCAGCATCCAGAGAAGCCTACCATTCAAATCTAGTAGCACACTACAAGCAGGAATATACACCTCCTCACACTAATTAATCTTAATAACTGTCTAGTCTGGAAGTATCCAAAGAGGTCTGCCATTCAAATATGGCAGCACATAGTGAGTTGGAACAAACACAAACATGCACTACTCATGCCTTCCATCTATCACATCTGGAAGCATCCAAAGAAGATATATATACATTCTGGAATCACACTGAGAGAAGAAAAAAAACACTTGCCTGAAGTAATTAAGTTTGCTAATAGTCTATTTTAGCAGTATCCAAATAAGTTCTCTATTCAAATCTGGCAGAACACAATGATCATGGACATTTTTCTACCCGCACGAATCAAGACATCTTATAGTCTCATCTAGAATTATCATGATAATACCTAAAAATTAAATTTGGAGAAAAATGAAGAATAAGAGAACCCCTGGACCGCAGGGTTGGGGGCTTTTCAACATTTTATTTTAATCTCAGTAACAAGACATTAAACTGCATAAAACCATTTTTTTCACAGCTTTGGGATTTTAAAATACAAATCACAATATAAATCCCTACTACACAATGTTAAACTACTTAGTATCATTGTCCTTATCGTAAAATAATAAATTGCATGACATGAGGTCCTAACCAAAGTACTTGAAACTACAAAACATCATTTCTACACCATATGACATTAAACTATATGTTTAACGTCACCCTCATTTGACGTTATGAAATCCCACATGATACCATGTGTAAAAATTACTTATGGTCCCTCAAAAGATGATTAAGGTCCAACCATAAGCCTCACTCACATCATTGCCACTCCCTATAGAACAAGAACACCATTTTTTCAAATATTTACATCAAACTTACATGGGGAACCAATGTAATAAACTTTGGGTGGTGTGATTCTCATTCCAATGAAATATGTAGTGACTCCAAGATCTCTAATCCTGGGCCCAACCATGACTAAAAAGAGTCAATTTCCACTTTCATTTTATATGAACTAAACTTATACTGGGAATTCATCTAGAACAAATGGATTAATTCTCATTCCATCTTGTGTCTTGGGCCCAAGAATTATTCTAAAAAATATTAAAGAAAACATTCCCACGTCAAATCCCAGTTGGTGGGGGGAACCATTACAATGAAAAATGTGTGCTATGATCCTAATTCTAATGAGAGACATAGTGAAGACCAAATATCCAATCCTGGGTTCAGTCAGGACCACAATAGCCCCTTCATTCTCGATGTGTATGAGTCAAACCAGTATAAGGAACATTTATTCATGAACTATGTGTGGCTTGATTATTTCCAGAGTAAGATACATAGTAGTTCATGAGTCTTATACCCTATACAAGCCATAATATTTCCATTTTTTATGTCATTTAATCTTAATCTATACTGTGTGACCTTAAACTACATAGGATTCTATGAACTTCTTGAGGATAGATTCTCATCATGATAAGATACGTAGTGATTCCTAGATCTCCAAACCTAGTCTAGCCGTCATTTTGAAAAAAAATACCATTTTTCCTATGTATGAATCAAAATATAAAAAAGGAACTTTCTAGGACTCATGGATTGATTCTCATTAAAAAGAGATAAATAATGTTACCTAAACATCAAGATTTGGGACCAACCATCAGTCTATAAATCATCAAAAGCCACTTTTCCACATATCAAATCCTGATTGATCTGGGAAACATTGGTCAATAAATATGTGTGGCTTGATTCTTTCTCCATAAAGATATGTAGTGACACTCATGGTCCTATACCTGAGCTTAACCACCATATAATCATCAGGCCCCTATCATTCACCTATGTTACCTTTCTGTTGTAGAAGAATATTTTACCACTCATTGTTTCTCACACTGAGCATCGGTCACGTGGTCTTAGGCATTTGGTTAAGAGGTTCTCTACAAAAATTAGGTGTCTCAATTCCAATTGGGCTTAAAAATTCTTTAGATTATAAGACCTCAAAGGTAACACTTTATGTCCTTATCAGATGATAATAAGTTGCACGATCTTCTTATGAACTGTGTTTGGCTTGATTCTTTCCCCAGTATGGTACGTAATGACACTTGGTTTCTGTCCCCAGATCCATCCTCATTTTTCGTTCTTCACATCAAAATCACTCACATCCTCACCACATGACGATAAACTACCAAGTTCTTTGATAACATCATATCGATTGATTCTCAACCTTATGATATATGTTGTGATATGAAGACTTTTAATATTGGGCCCAGTTGCAACATAATATATTTAATGCCTCATTTATCCCCTATATGAGTCAGATCTAAATGAGGATATTTAATATGAGTTCTCATATTTTGTTTGATCATATATTCAAAACAAAAAACCATTATCCTCTAATTATGAATACAATAATGTTGGGGTCCTTTATATATGAACTATGTAGATCTTGATTATTTCTCCTAAAAATATATGTAGTGACTCTTGGGCCCTATACCATGGTTTCGCTGCATTATCTTATTACTCTTCATTTCAAGAAAATTTTTGTCCTTACCACAGGGCATTAAACTGCTTGGCTAATGTCTGTACCAAATGACATTAAACTGCAATGTACCCAGAGCACTGTGTATGAATTGATATTCATCCCATTGAGATCTATATTGAAGACTAGGCCTTAGATCCTAGTCACACCCACATGATAATGGGAAATTCCCCCTCTCCTACATAAAATAAAAAAACATATGTATGAGATTATATATTTAATTCTCTCTGTAGAGATCCCACTAAGGAAACATGTGATGTACCCCTTGTACATATGAGTCATATCTATGGAAGGAACTCGAATCTCATAGAAAATAATTGTCCAAACACATCATTTTTTCTTCAAAAAATCACCCTTTATCATGTTATAATCCCTATCATAAAATATTTCAAATCTTCATAATCATTCCATGGCTTCTGGTGGAGAAATTTTTGATACCAGATTGCTCCTTTTCCGGACTATTTAGTATGTTCCCCTGATTTCCTTGCATCAATGGCCCAAATAACAGGCCTCTCCACCAAATGATTCCTCTATTTGGATATGTTGTACATTTCCTAATCGTCCTTGCATAAAATATCCCCCAAAAGGGTTTATCTAATAGTGTTAATTTCACCATTAGGAGAAGCCTCTTCTTTCCATTTAAGATTAGTCGACAGTATGCTGGAATCCATGATTTTAAATCAATGGTCATCCTTCGAATAATTTTCCCATGTCCTTTCTCCCGACATGAATGTCTCTAAGATGATGGTTTACATTTCCCCGTTCATATTTTCAATAAATATTAGAATCACCTTGGACTGTTTTACCATCGTTCATCAATCATTTCGATAATTTTTTGATCCTAGTCATATTCTCTAAAACTACAGACACTATAGTTACTTCATTTTGGTAAAAACATCATAGAGAGACTATTCCCTTGATTCTTTTGAAATTACTTCTTGGAAAATCCCCTTCTATATTTTGGAACATTTTTCCCTACAAACCAAACATTGTGCTAAGAGAGATCCGAATATCTGTAAACATTCATTGGTTTTTAGATATAGAATGTCTGAATTCTAGAGAGAATATTTTCCTAGATATGCAGTATGCACCCCATTTGGCCTTGCATAAGTAGCCCGCAAAATAGGTCTATCAACCAAAGGATCCCATTTTTGACAATGTAGTATGTTCCCCAGCCATCCTTGAATAAATCAGCCCCCCATAACATGTTTTTAATTTAATGGTAGCTTTATTCTTGGGATAGACCTCCTTTAATGCCGTTAGTCCTTTTTTATACCACCCTTCATATCCTGGAATGCCCAAAACATAGATTACAACTATATCATTCCTTAACTAAATAAAGTAGCACATATCTAGACAAATTATCTAGAACAAGGAAACCATCAAATCTTGAATTAAAGCTAAGGACCATAAATTAAACCCCAATGAATTCCCTTATTGCATGACATTAAACTAAAAAACATAATTCCCAATCTACATGACTTTAAACTACACATCATAATGTCATTTTAGCATGACTTTAAAGTGAATAACATAAAATACTTACCACATGACATTAAACTAAATGGTATATTTATTAGTCATATGATATTAAACATTATGATTCCTTATTCCTTTCTCATAAAGGAACCTTCTCCCCCTGACATTGGATGTGTAAGAAAATGTATCATCCATCACACATAAAATTCAGGTAGCAATGGAATTTTATTTATTTCCTATGATGGTATAGATGATACCATTATTCTCAGAAATCATTCCATGAAAAAATAACCCACTTTGGTCATTAGACGTCTAAATTATAATCCTCCATTGTACATTAGTAATAGATTGTCATGATTCCTTGGAACTCATTTACCTGACTATGTAGTAAGTGAACTAGTTGGAATTGCCTAAGTCACCAACATAATGGGCATGTCAGCCTAAGGATACCACTACATGGCTATGCAGTACATTCCCAAATTTTACTTGCATAAAACTACCCCACATATTGGGTTTGTCAGGTAGAGGTATCATCATCCTCAGGAGAGACCACCTCTATTCCCAAATTCCATGTTTTAGATTCAAAAACCATAAATATCAAGACTCAATATTTCTCTTGGATGTTTATAATGAATATTGAGATCTTTC
The DNA here is from genome assembly GCA_963277665.1 of Viscum album. Classification (NCBI taxonomy): domain Eukaryota; kingdom Viridiplantae; phylum Streptophyta; class Magnoliopsida; order Santalales; family Viscaceae; genus Viscum; species Viscum album. The sequence continues at coordinate 1,035,572,675 of OY728123.1, read as the reverse complement.
CTTCCATTAGTCCATGATTGGGTTAACATGTCAAAAATTTACGTCAACACTATTCAAACAAAAATACTCTCTTTATTAATTTGAAATTCATAACATTAAACTTCCCATGAAAAAAGAGACATAGTTCTCACTAGGATGAAAACACACAATGGGAACACTAAAAAAAGTCGATTCTCATCTTTCTAGACCTACACTATGTACGGTTTAGGCAACATTGAGTAATAAAAAGTTAAAAGGAACAAATAAATTTAGTTAGAAAACCCAAATAAGGATGCCTAAGAAAAATTCAAGTCTCACCCACAATGTATTCTCCATATTGAGTTTATGAAAGAATTAGGTTCATGAATCCAAATACACAATGTTTTTAGGGTTTTCCATATAACCCTAGTAATATCCAAACTATGTTCACTAGGCCTCTTTGCTTAGAAATTTTTTTGAGTGCCCCATTTCCTATAATTATAATTAGGATTAGTTGAAATTAATATGCAATGCTATGAAAATCATATTTGTCACTATGATTAATGGGATAATGTATGTACGATGACATATATGATTAGAAACAAAATAATATTCAATTATGGAAAAAAATATAGGAACATACAAAAGATGGAGTCTCTCTATCAAATATTACAAGAAGACTTCAATCTAAGAAAGCATTAATAGTGTCTCCATGGAAGACTCTCTTAGGGAGAGATTAAAATCATAGGTATGAAGAGCCTATTTCTAAAATGAAGGACTTATTTATTAGCATGGAAGCCTTCCAACATGGCCATCTGGAATGCAAGACGTGAGAAAGAAACCAATAATTGAAGCTTGCATGATTAATATATCATTTTCAACCATTTTCCTCAGGATTAGATCATATTTCTTCCAACTAATCCAATCCAGAGGGGGGGTTTTGTTAACTGTACATTTTATCATACAGATGAAAAGGAAACAAAGGGAAATACCTTAGAGAAAGGAGGATAAAATAGTTGAAGAAATCCAAGAATTTCAAATCCCTGAAAGTTCAGTTCTCCCAAGATTCCCCAATGTATTGTCAGCGTACAAGCCCTTGCATGAAAATTCTGCATGTGGGACACTAATTTGAAAAGAAAACATCACCTATGGTCCCTAATTTTCATATAAATAGGACCGTAGGGTCTTCATATGGATGGAAATATTTTCTTGAAACCTGGTTGCTACTCAAATTGACCTAGTTCTACGCTCAAGCCCTCCAAAACCATCTAGGTAGTTTTATAATGACAACAGAAAAGAGAATTAATGGGGAATAGTGTAACTTAAGACCATCCAGTGTAAAAAATAAATAAATCCTTCACAATTCATTCACCCAACCCCCAGATTTATGAATACCAGCTCGATTCTCCCTTCTTCAAATAGGAATTTGTACTAATCACTTCTAAGAATACTTGTGGATACCCATGGAGGTTTGAGAAAAGACCCACCCAAGTATAGTCAACCGGGTTTGTTTACATTATTTTCAACCAATTCACCCAATAATACTTTCAGAGAGCACCCCCTACATGATCCCCCTTTGTTCACCTCACATTCTAGAATGTGTGAGTTATCCATTAGGCCTCACTAAAAGGCACTCGTAGAAGGGCCTCTCATCCTGAGGCTCCCTTATCTAAAAGTGACCAAGTTGAAACCTCCACCAAGACCTCCTGATATAAAAAATGTAGGGAAATGAACATTAGTGTGTCTCCCATTTGGATTTATATTTATACGGTCAGAGGTTTACCACACTTATCCTTCCACAGGGTCAGGATCCTTTGGGCGTATATAGATTTGTATATCAATAGTCCCAAGGACCCTTTAAAAAAGGGTAGTGTTAAGGAGTTTCCTGTAATAGATTTTGAGGAATGGAAAATTTCTTTCCCTTCTCATCATAGAGACCCATATCCACATGTTCCCATTAGGGAGGGTAAGGATCCCACTTTCTTTTCCATTCAACTTGGAATGAGATCCTCCCCCAATTATGGAACCAATTTTAGGGAATCCCTTCTAGAGAAAGCCCATTTCTTTTCATGTAGAAGGATAAAGTATTTATTCAATTTACCTTAGTGTCCTTCGCATTCATTCCCTCTTTAAGGTGAAGTGAATAGAAGTATGTGTCGTATCCCTATCCTATTCCACCGTCATCCCATCCTCTTCCACTAGGGAAGGACAAAATGTGTTGGTTTTGTTGAATCTCCCACTTCCACTTATTTCTCACACCATGAATGACTCGCATGGGATTAGAGGTTGTTTATTATCATGAAATACACATGATCCAGAAAAAACCATTGAACTATGAGAACTCTGATTCCTAGTCTAACCAGGATACGTAGGATTCCTAACTAAGGCCCAGACTCATGGGGTATTCTCCACAAATGTTAGTCACAATCATAAACCCAAATTCACTATGGAATATGCCTATTATTTAATACCTATAATCCATAATATTAGAGCCCTCTCAGATGTAATCCCTAAATAAACTCCAAATATACATGTGAAAAGACATCACTCATTTTCCCTTTTATAGGGAATCTTCCTCAGGAGTAAGCCCCAAAAAGTTTCTCTCCATGGACCATACTCTCCTTAGGGACTTATCGATCTATGTGTTCTTTGATATCCATTAAAATGGTATACATAGGAAGAATATCTGAATTTCAAAACACAAATACCAAATAATCCTTATTCACTTTGGACCATATATCTAATAGGGTCTAATTGAACTTGGAAACTCATATCCCTGTTAGTTTTATTGGGCTACACCAGCATAAGTCAAACACCAGACATTCACAAGGCACCTTCTGCCTAGATATTTTTGCCAAAGGATATTAAAATTTATGATTAGGTTCCTATCACATGACCTTAAAATTTATGTGGTTTTATATTAATTGGCGTCAAACTACATTGGTTTTGACACCTTTCACATGTAAACATTGGAAACCCATATATGGGTTTGATCCCAACAAAGAAAACTCCCATATCACAGAATGATAATAAATTCTAGAGTGATAATCATCTCCCTATATTAAAATAAACAATAGAGTTCCTATATATGTGTCTAAAACACTAGCATCATTATAATAATAACAAATGAATCTCTAAGTATTATAAAAGACTATACCATTGATAGGGAACCTCATATATGTACAGATATCTTCATTGATGGTGAACCTAGAATACATACAGATGAATCTAAATTCCATATATTCAAATAATTAATTTCTAATTTCTAGGTTAACCCATTTCATACTTGGGAATTAATGAAGGATTCATGAACATATCATAATTCTATATGAGCGTCCGAGAGTAGGCAATAATTCCCCCAAAAAGGGTGTGATGAGCCTAACCTCCCATCCTCTCGACCAATGTGAGTTATTATGCATCGTGGGTCAAAATCCCTAACAAGAACCTACCATTGGAATGAAATCCACCATGTATAAAGAACTATTCGGTGTTTTTGGTTCTATGAACAAACCCATTAGAAACCATTATGAAATTGTGATTCATAACTAGAACACACATTCAGCTGGGAATAGTCTCCCAGAAGAATCAAAGGGGCTTCCCCAAGAAGGAATGTGTGCACACACCATCATATCTGCAAGTCTATACAGCCACTACACAGTACCAAAAGTCATTAAACCTCTATGTGGGAAACCTGGATCATGACACTATTATATGAACCGATGTATATGACTTCTTTCGACTAGGGTCCCATGTTTTCATATAAATACTTCATTAGGTATCCTCATTTACACAATTGGTAAATATGAATACGTCCTAAAACTCTTGTCGTGCATCCCCTTCACATAGGTCCCAAAACATAACTTAGTTATCTCTCCAAAACCTGATAGAAATGTGGATTTAGCGGTATGATTTAGATCAATGTCTCTTTAGGGACTGAAACACAAGACACCATCCTAACCTCCCCTTCTCCCTTAGAAATAAAACACCTGCATGATTCCCCTTTCTTAACTAAGTACATGAGGGAGCCTCATCTAGGGACACCTGAGAAGACTCGTGTTGTCAGGGAAATATCCTCACACTAGTTTTGTTGTCCAGGATTCCTAGTTACCAAGTCATTTCCAACTCATTTCGGAATACCCCCTACAAGAAGTACCTCTAGTTCCTACTAGAACATACATATGGCACGTTTTCTCTCCAGGAAAGAACCTATTTGGCCTTCCTTTTTCCCCTCATATAGGACACTAATGGAAAGGCCTCTCCTCCTTTGGCTTCCTTGTATTTGAGGCACCAAGTTGAAATGCCCACTGAATCCTCAAATCATGAAAACCTAGGGAAAGAGACACAACAGTTTATGTCCCATCTGGATATGAATTTCTTCAGTTAGATATTTGCCTCACTTTTCCTACCAGATGGGTAGGGTCCTCAGCGTGCATGTGGATATGAAAACCCATTGTCATGAGGATGCAAACCCTAGGGATAGTGTCAGGGTTGTCTTGAATTTTGATATAAGGGTTTGGGCCTTGTCATTCCCTCATTATCTCTGAAAACAGGGACCTCTGATTCTGGGCATGGAGGGGGGGGGATCATGATAGACATTCCATTTTATAGGGAATGAGATCTTCCTCTCCACATGTGTAAACAATTTTTTGGAATCCCTTAGAGTAAGCCCCTAAACCTTCTTGCAAGAGCTCTCATACTTCATTAAATCATCCATCTACATCCCCATGGCCCATACATGTATAGATCACCAAATTTGATTATCTTGGATATCAAAACAAGAGAAAAATATGGGCACTTTGAAATCTGTTATCTCTCCCTTTGGGTCTAGGTTGAAATGATGGGAGGGAAATGTCATCACCTAGACATCTTCAACCAGCCGAAGGGGGCTATGTGGTTTCCCATATCTTCTTATTCATCTTGTTTATCACATTCAAAAATGACTCATCAAGACTCATGTGGTCTTAGAGTATATCCATGATCGTGATATCCACAAAGTTAGATTCATTTTGTGGTATATAATATTCTTATAAGTATTCATCTATCCTTCATTTAGAGTTTCTTTATAGGTATGGGTCCACATGACCATGTATCCATCCTTAGGAAAAAGCAGATTGTGTGGTTTCTGGAATCTTTTTCTTCCACTTGATTCTCATACTGAGCATGAATCACATTGGATTACAAGATGAAAATGTTTTGGAAATCTACATGATCCCATACCTTATGGGAATACTCCTTAGAAATAATACCCAACCTAAACCCACATTGTAATCATTCCATGTGAAACCTCTCACCAATCCATGGCCCTCCTTTTCGGTCTCAGCATCAATCATAACTACCAATCCATAGGGAATAATTATCATCTATAATGTACAACCATATTACCATACTAATCTATGTGCCTCCTCATTAGGTGTAAGCCCCCAAAAGCCTCCAAGACTCCATGATTTGATATATCCTTCATGGACCCTTTCCCAAGGAATCCTCATTGGGAGTAAGCCTCATACCACACCCTCAAACCTCCATGAGTCAAGTCACTTATCAAGGCCCTAAACCAAATATGGAAGCCTCCTAATGAGTAAGAGACAACTTAATATTCTCAAAGGGCCATATTCCAATGTGATAAAATCCTTCAAAGGGCCTCCATAGGCGTTCTTACTTAAAACCGATCATTTTGGGATTTGATTCTCATTTAAATTAGATATATATGAAGCATCCCTATGGTCCAAACCCCAAAACCCTAAATAAAACTTGTTCTCTGTGGCACTCATTCCAAGTATATTATTATTTAACCTGGTAATCCATATCCCTTCCAGAAACCCTAGGCCTGTTCAGTATATTTCCTACACCAAACATTGACAATAAACATTTCACCTAAATTTCAATGATATATGATGTAAAAATGAACTATTTGGTTCTTACCACATTGACATAAAATGTGTGATGTGCCAATTCAGTGGCACCAAAATATGTGGGTTCTTATTACATTCATGAGGAGAAATAGGAATCCCATTTTATGGCTCCAATCCCAACATCAATACAACTCTCATGTCCTTAGATGGTGATACACTCCAGAGCACCCCACAGTGGGTATAAAAACTAGCATCCTCAGAATAACAACAAAAAAATCCCCGATCATTACATAAAACGATTCCTTTTTGGAGAACCTCACATACATATAAAAATATCTATTGATAAAGAACATTGTATTCATACAAATGAATCTATGTTACATACATACTAATAATTCATTTCTAATTCAAGGGTGTCCCACATCATACGTTCGAAATAATTATGGATGCATGAATGTGTCATAAATATAAAATAGAGTCCTATAGTTTGGAATAAATCACCTAAAAAGGTTTTATGTTCTTTACGTGCCATCCTCTCGACTAATGTGAGTTCTTCTATATCATTGGCTCAATCTCCATAAAAATGCCTTAATTTTGAATATAGATCCCTCATGGTTATAGAAATATTGGGTCTTTCAAGTTTCATGAATAAACCCATCGGATACTATTCATAAATAGTGAACTCGATGTTAATGATAAAACAAAATTAAACCCCCTACAATTAAACATCCTGAAAACCCATTTTACACCAGAAATAGACACATATAGAATATTAGCAAAAAAAATTTCGAGTAGTTATCCTCTTGATGTGAAAATATGAATTTAATAATAAAAATGTAATATATCATTAATTTTATTTATATATAATTTAATGTTAAAAATATCATTGATATTTTTTAACAAGTTTTTATAAGTTATAAAACAAAACCATGATGTGGGTTCAAGGTCAATAAAATGTGAGAGATGGTTCCAGTCGGCTATGGTGTTCAAGAATATAGAAATACCACAATGAAAAACATTACATGTACATAAAATATTTTCTTATTGTAATGTTTAATCATATTAAATGATGCAAAAATTCGGGAAGGGAAACAAATTCAGAGGATACATAATAAATTTTAAAGGATATGTAGTATCATCTAGAATGTAGAAATATAATAAAGGAAAGAATATTTCTAGAATAAATTTTATATTTTAATGATTAATCTTAGGATACATAATATATTATATTTTAACATCCCAATACTCGATCCACTAAAATGGTACCAATTCCGATTTTCCATAAGGCCTCAAGTGCGGCTCCCCATACACCAAAGGCTACCAACAATTAGTGATGGTATAGAAGTGGTACTGTGTGGAGACTCTACCCTCTGGATTAAAAATAAATAAAATGGATCTGATAATAAATAACGATTATCATAATATTATAATAATTAATAATCAATAATATATAATGAATACTATTCTATTACCATGATATAATGCACAAGACGTAACATAAAGTACAAAATATATACAAAAAATGAATAATAAAGGAAAATAGAAGCCTCACATGATATCCCCAGGACCATTGTGAGAAGTAGCTTAGTTTTGAGTTCCAAATCTCCAATGAACATGAAAATCTCCCCAGAGAAAAAACTGAGGTCCGAAACTTTCTACAGGATGATATCTGTTTAGGAACCAAATGATGACCCAAATAGAGTGTGATATGTACCCATTATTCCATCACTAATTGGATCTATTGCATAATATAGTTCATGGATATAAAATAATGTAACTTGAAGGTGTATCAAAGGTAAGATGATTCAGTAAAAGTAAATGTAATCAAGTCATCTCAGGTTCCTCATCAACAACTGGCTGAACTACCTACTTCATCTTCAGTCAGAATATCTTTGAAATGAAGTCACAATGTGTTATATATATACTTTTATATTCACTTTATATTTAGGAACATATATACTCATATATATATATATATATATGTTTGTGTGTTCTTTATACATAGTAAAGTATACATCCCTCTATATTGATATGTAATGATATACAATACTTAAGGAATATCTTACACATCCATGTGTAGTCACATGAGCTTCATAGGGTGGTAAGGGATTCCATGCCAATACCATGATTAAATGAAGTCATTCCCCAAAATCATATTCAAAATGGACACCATTCCAAGGGACACCATCCCATGTATAAAAATGTAAAGGACACCATTCTTGAGGATGAAATCCCAAAGTATCTTAATATAAGGGATGTCATGCCCATGGATTCCTTTATCGTGAATTATAATGTAAGGTATATCATTCATAGGGACTATATACACATGGAATCTATGATTTTGAATAATAATGATTTCTATTTTAACTCTAAAATTTGGACATTGGAAACACCCATATATTAATATAATTCACATAGTTATTCTATTAACATCACGAAATAAAACAGATTATAAAAGGACATATAATTAACAAATTCCAACAAAATGTTTTACATTCAGAAAATATTCACATATATCATAATTAATAAGGTCCAACTGTGTATAGACCTAAACACTTCCACTTTATCAATTTCATCTAGTACCTACTTCTAAATAATTTATCCACCACACCCTTGAAAGTTGTTTGATTACATAAACCACATCTTCATCATATGCATTTTATTATATGAGTCTTAAATATCATTTCCACTACTTATATTGTAGGTGAATAATTCATAATTTCACATGATCCTAGTATAAAATAATTCTGTGATCAATTCAACCAATTTATATAACCGAATTTTAATATTTTTTTAAAGGTCATTAATAAAAAACATAGTGGTGTTTGGGTTATTTAAATGCATTCATCATCAACGGAAAATTAGTTCCAAACCCATGGGGTTCTCTAAATTCATGTCTTCAAAATTTCAAAATTCCTCAAAATGGATCTATATAGTTGAATATGAAATGAAATTTAATGGTTATAGAATTTAGGTTTGATGATTAGAAAATATAGCACATGGTATAATGGAAATATTATATTATAATGAAAAAATTTAATGTAAAGAAATATAGACCACCTAACTAATTCTAGGGATGGTATACTAATCTATAATCGGGCTTTGGTTTCAACTATTTCAAGAGAAATAGATGAAATTTTCAAACTCTGTGAATATAGGTTGAATTAGTTTTCATGAAGATAGCTCCATGGTTGGAGTAATAAATGATGAATGGAAGAATGATGAGTCATAGACAGACCAATATTTTTCTAATACACCTGGTGATACTTAAAGTTGAACAAGATCGCTAGAGAAACAACCATGGGAAAACCAGTGGAAAGAGGATCTTTTAAAAGGGAGTCTTTGATGGATGGGAGAATAAAATGTGTGAAAATACATGAATGGTTGATGGGTAAAAATAATCATTTTTCCTCTTTAAATGAAAATCATGTTTAGGTCGCATGGTTTGTCTAACAGTGTTCCAATTGTGTAGATCAGACTACCCAAGAGCCATAACCCACATGGTTTAGTTGAACGGTTTAGCCTAAACATGTTCCAACCATGCGATACTACATGTTAAGAGGCACTAACAATGTGTCTATGTGCACCATTTGTGAAACCGGGTACAACCCATGCCCGCACCACTGCAATTTTTTGCAGACCTCTCACACAACAATGGTGAGTGAGGTGTATGGTTTGAAAAACCATGTGACACCCTAAATTCACATATAACAATCCATATGCTTTCCACTAAGAGGATATCTGGTTCCAAAAAACTATTTCCCTTATAAAACAAGCCACATGATTTGGGATGCATTGTTAGTACTAAAAATTCATTAATTATGATCCTTGGTCTATTTTTCCAAAAATGGAGTTTTAGAGATAAGAGGCCCCAAAACACATCTGAACACTAAATACATATCTTAAAACTTAATCAACATCCCAAAACTACACTTCTAAGAGTTCAAACTATCTTAACTATGTTCTAAGTCTCAATTTCAAATAAGGTCCATTAAAAAAATTAAATATTAAATTTTCCTTGGAATTTTCAACTTTTCTAAAACATATGTCCTTATAATATCCCATGATTAGAAATTATCATCCATGTGAAGTATTGGGGAACTAAAAAAACTACACTCTACTAAGTTAGATGAATAAATCTAACTCAAAATTTCATTTTTTGCTTACAAAAACCCAAATCACCTTTAATCACTACATTAAATATGTGGTACTTCAACATCTAAAAACAATCCAATGCACATATTAAAACTGAAAAATTAATAATAATCTCACTCAAGTTTTTCTATCATGATACATTATCTCTTCATTATCTCTCTTCTCATATGGGTGAAAATGTTCCCCATTATAGGCATTAGCCTTCCATGGCCAATTTCAAGCCATGATACTTCCACTATTAGAATTTTATATCAAAACATGGCCTAGATTCCTATGAACACTTCTATAAATATTATAAACTCACAATTCCAAATAAAACATGATATCTCTACTCATATTACATGGTTATAGAAAAATATTCACAATCCAAATACACCATGCTTTAACTGTCTATTAAATATTTTCCATGAAATACCTGGCTGACTCTTTAAGCTCCACCCATCTCATCCAAATGACATGAATGATGTGATTTCTCAACAACCAAATACATATATTTGATAGAATTAATGTTAATCCTCCTATGGTCAGATATTTTTAGATTCTTAGCTTCTACGTCTGATGAATCAACAAAACCAAATTCTTAATCCATATCCCAAGGTGTGTCGATATTTTCAATGAATGATCAAAAAATTATATACAGAGTTTCAATGATGTATCCCTTCGTAACCATCACCCAATGAAATACAATCATCAATTGGTAGCACCGTCACTTGAACAATCCAGGTCTATAATCTATGGATATTCATAATATACAATGGGATTAACATACACATATTAATTTTACCCATACCCATATTTTTTCATATTCACGGAAGTTACTGAGGATTATAGTATTTCAATTTTCCCTTTATCTAAAAGAGTAATAGATATAGAATGACCAACCAAAAAAACGTGTTAGGGTCCCATGACCCTTTTCACATTAGGAAAAGCCTCATGTCACTGATATCCTCCTCCTGACATTTGTATCATACTTTTCATTTCAAAAATAATAGAAAGACTAATTATCACAACCCATACCCTACAATCACTAGACATAAAAAATGGAATGTCTTGGAAACCGATCAACCTAAATGATAATGTAAACATAATCTATCACCCTTTCACATTTCAAGATAATGGCTATCATGGAAAATCCAAAGTTGAATCATAATAATGGGAATCACCGTTCATTAGTGAATGGTGTACTATGAACCATTCATCATGTCCAAAAACCAGAAATCGAGTAAAACTCCTATAGAGTCCTTTAATCAAACCATAACACCTATTTAAATATATTGATCAGTGCATTTATATCTCTCTCTCAATGTCCTCAGAAAGATGTCATGATATAGGGAATGATTACCTCTAGAATATAAATACACTAATATTTTTATCATTAGACATGCATCACTCCTACAACCCCATTCTCACTTTATGAAATGATATATAATTAAAAAATTTCCCCTGACATCATGTCTCCATATCTGCATGTCAATGATTAACCATATCACATCACACGATCAATTTATGGTCTATCCCACATCATGAGAACATATTTTTTATTTAACCCAATCTATGTGTCACAATAACTACAGTAATCATAATCGGAAACAATTGATGCTTGACCCTTACTCAGATGATCATAGACATTTTGTTTCAAATAGTTACTATGCACAACTAGTAGGAACCACTTATCGCATAAAAATGATTCGTATCCAAAAACACCAGGTTTAAGACCCAACAAACACACCCACAATTAATCCATCAATCAGGTAAAAATGACTGTGATACATGGATCATTAGTATATGAATATGTTGGGAGTTACCATGGAACCCCTCTTCAATTTTAGAAATTCCTCATGTTCCATGAACTATCGAATAAACACCCACGCCACAACATCATATTAGGGGGGAAATCATCAATCATGAATCCAATATTGGCCAACTCATCTAGGAACTCATATAGACCTTCCAATTAAAAAAATTAATGAACAAAAACTCATAGATATTATCAAGGAATATTCATTTCCATGCCTAAATTGAAGGAATCGAGTAGTTACATTTCATCAGTCTAGAATAGTGCATAAAACTAAGCATACCTCAAAATGATAAACGTGCTCCCAGAAAAACCTCATTTGTTGGTTGTTCTTAACATAAACACGTCATTCTCCTACTAGGGTATGAATTAAAGTGACAGAATCTAGTTCCATTCACCCTGTATGAAGGTATTTAGAATGATAACCACATCCCATTTATGAGTATCATTTACACAACATCTAATGTACTAATTAAAAATATATTATAATAGGTTAAACTGAAATAATAAAGGTTTCATTGACCTATAATGGCTAGAATATACCATCAAAGGCATAATGACATCACTTTCCAAGCATCAGTATACCAGGTACTAATTATCACTAGATAACCAAACATGGGATATCTTATCTAAAGGTTAATGTTCTAAAATAAAGGATAAAGGGATAACCCTCAAAAATATCTACATACAGTAATACCATCTCAATGTTTATCTTTATATACAACCACCCACCTACCAATGAGTATCATTTTTTTAACCAACCAAATGTCATACTCAACTCAATCAGACCAAAAAAATAGAACACACCAGGCTTATAATTTTTTATCAAAGATATACCAATTTTTCATATCCAATGGTTCTACTCCATGATTAACCCTTCATTTTAAAATATGGATATAACATTCAAATTATGTTTTCACCTAGACTGTCACTATGATCTATTACATATTTGTTATTTTTATGAGACAATAGGTTATAAGGTAACTAAGTCCTATGGGAATCTCTCATGTTCCTTCTCAAAAAATTATAAAGTTAAACATTATACAAGGGATCACACTATAAAAAAAGACACAATGATTTATTTTAATCCATTTAAACTGAATAACTTGAACATTTAAAATAGCTCACATTTAAGGGATATCAAGTAGTATTTTTAAAAGTAACTATACTAATCAATTTTCTATCTAAAGTCATGCAGTATATTAAGAAACTTATCATAAAATTTCCTTATAAAACATTTCATCTAATCTAACCATAAGGTTTTCTTTACTTTACCCAGTTAATAAAAAATTCAACATCCAATTTATAGAGGAAATAAATATTTAGCTAATAATTTGAATTTTAATTAATTGATACCCCATAAAAACAAATCTCAAATGCATATATTGTCAATTTTATCATTTAAGGGGGTTGATCAGGTAATATGTCACTCTATGTTTATATGTAGCACCATATAAGTAGCGAAGGAAACATTAAATAACCATACCATTAAGAAAATAATTCCACAATGGGGTAATATCCCAATTCTTAAAATATGAAGAGGTGACCTATAAGTTTCCCATCATGTTAATTTGGGTATAATTATTTGGGAAAACATTCCCACTTTATGAAGTCAACAATCTATAAATTATAATTTCCATCCCATGTCAATGTAACACCATAAAATTTGGTTTCAATTAAGATATAAACATACCATAAATGTGTTTATTTCATAATCAACAAGCCTCAATTATTCTACTTGGGTTATTAATGAATTTAATAACATTGTCATATGGGTCATCATGCTCAAGTTATAGAGGTATTGGCCCTTATAAACATAAAATTTTCATCATTTTATATATATATTACAATTGAGAATATATATATATATAATGGTAAATTATCATGAATTAAAATTCCTAAATTATAGAGGAGATTTTATTTTATAAGTTACAATTAGTATACCTGTAATTATAACTGGGTTATCATACATTTTTTCAAAATATAAAAAGTATATAAAAGATGGTTCTATTTTATGTATCACCTTCCCCCAATTTATAAATCACCCATAGAAATTATAAATTGAGAATTTTGAACCCATTTAACGATAACCAATAATTTTTTATCTCATGAAAACCATTTCCATGGTTCAAATATATCAAAATTTCTGGTTATGTTGAATGACACAATTAATCACTTCGGGAAAACACTATTTAGATTAATGTGGATAGTTTTTATAACCATCCATTTTGCATAATTATAATCATACATGCTATTGGAGGATAATAAATATAGGTAATAAATCAATAATTCTCAATAAATAAGAATTTAATTAAATAAAAAAACATGATATACAAAAAATCATGCTGAATAATTACCTATGTAGGGAATAAAAATCATCAAGTGCGGGGAAATCTAAGATACACCCAACGTGGTACAACATGTAAATTCTATGTTCCTATAATGATCCATCTAACCAAAATTATTTTCAATATCAATCCTTGGGTAAATTTATTAAACCATAAATCTATAACCAAAATATGTACACCAATCAATTAAGGTTAAATAATAACCATCTATAATATACAACAGTAACCCCATCCCTAGAAACTTGATCTTACCCTATGCATGGGTTGGATGAACCTAAAAAAGAGATATTTGACAAATGTAAAAATATTAACAGCCTCATTTTTATGATCTCAAAATTTTTATACACAGTGAAAATAAACAGCTTTGATTTAATTAGTAACATACCAACCCAGGAGACACTGAAACAGTTCCCTAAGTGAGTTCACCACACGTCCCCAAGAGTGAATCCCCAAATTCCAGAGGCTGTTGATTAGAAGAAATGATCTAGAGGTGGTACATTGGGGAAACTATACCCTCTTTATCATAAATAAATATACCAGAAGAAATAATAAAAAAAGATAGTAGTAATATGATGTCGATCAACATTAATAAATTATTGAGAAGTCATGCATGAACATGCTATAATGAAAAAGTAATTGACATTTAATAGATGATATATAAAATAAAACAATATTAATGGAAAACTGAAGACTATAAGGCTATCTAAATGAACACCCTAAGAACCAGCTCAATCATAGGCTCCTATAATACCATGAGATGGTGAATCATCCCATAACACAAAAAAGGACCTGGCCCTGTAACAAGATGATATCTCTTCAGGTACAAAAGGAAGGACATAATAGGGTGTGAGATATACTTAGTAGGATACCAAAATTGATATCTAATTCATAGTATAACTTTTGTATATAAAATAAATAATTGTGCATTTGTATTGAATGTAAGGTATTGCATAAAATGTATATATAATCAATTTATCTTAGGTTCCTCAAGGACACATGGCCCTCCTAACAAAATTCAGCCTAAGACAGAATATCTCTGAAATGAAGTCACCATTACATATATATATATTCACTTTATATATAGGAACATATATATAAATATATAAATATGAGTGTATATATATTCACTTTATATGTAGGGATTGTTATATCCATATGTATATATATGTATTTCTTTCCAAACCCGAGGCATATCTAAAACATCCATGCATAGTCCCATGACATTATTTGGGTAATACGGGATTCCATCTAGATTATAATTATCATATGATGGATTCCATGACTAACTATCATAATCATAAAGGATTCCATTCCTAATGACACGATTCTTGAGTATCATAATTTATTCAATGCCATTCCCAGGGGCACTATGCATGAGTATCATAATGTAAAGAGCATCATTCATAGGGACACCCTGACCATGAATCATAAGGTAATGGATTACAGGGTCAGGGATTCCAAACCCATGAATCAAAAGTTCACGGAATCCATTTCAAAGTATTCTATACTAGTGAAAATATTGAATTCTTATTTAACTCTATAATTAGGCCAGAGGAAACCCCCATTCCACAATATAATTCACTTAGTTTTCTATTAACATTATGAAGTAAAAGGTAATATAAAAGGACATTCCACTTAACAAATTCATATGGAACATTTAATCAAATTATAATAATTACATTGAGCCAAATGAATATAGGAAATGTGTATATAGATATAACACTTTCTCTTTGTAAAGTCCAACAAGTCATTACATCTAAATAATTAAGCCACAAAAACATGGAAGGAGTTTGGTTACACAAGACACATGGTCATTAAACACATTTTATTATGTGATCTATACATCGCATTCCATCCCACTATATACCAGTGGAATACATCATAATTTAACAAGGTCCTAGTATAGTATAATCTCAAGATCAATTTAACCAATTAATTTAACCTCATCTAATGATTTTGGTTTTAAGGTTATGCCAAACACACATAATAGTGTCTTTTCTATTTATCCAAATTCATCATGAAGGGATTTTGAGTGAAAAACCAATGGGGTAGCCCAAATTTTGTTATTAGACTCCATTAATGTCAAAAGGCCTCATAATGTCTCAATATAGTTTTCTAGGAAATTAAATTTAATTGTTACACAAGTTTGGAGCGACGCTCAGAAAATTCAGTGTGCAACCCAATGACTATATTATATAAAAATTAGATTTTTAAGGGGAAAGAATATAAACCACTTGCCTAAAATATTTTATTGTCCACTCATCAAATATTAGGATGTGGTTAAAGTGTTTTCGTGATATATTGAAGAAATAATACAATTCCCTAAAATTGGTTGAATTATCTCTCATGAAGTTAATTATATTAATGGAAATATAAAGGAAGAAAGGAATAATGGGGAGTTCTAGACCTACTGATGGACATAAAAGAAACCCAACACAATTTGAATTAGAAAGATATTGAGATAGAAAACAAAATGGGAATTACAGAGGGAGGAGAAGGGAAATAAAGGGCCTCCTAGCTGAATGTGAGGAGAAAAGGGGTGAACCCCATTTAATGGTCATAAGGGTAAAACAATCATTTAAACCTTTAGATGAGTTGAATGATTTCAAAAAATGTTTTTTTAACTATGCAATAATCGTGAATCTCACAATACCCAAGAGACATATCCCATATGGTTTGGTTTTATGGTTTGGCCTAACCACGTCCCAACCATGTTGTGATACATTTTAAGTGGCACTAAATTTGTGGCAAGGTGTACACTTTTGAAAACCATGTGTAACCCATGCACCCACCATTGAAATTAGCAGTAGACCTCTCACATATCCATATAGCCTCAAGTGCATGATTTAAAAAATAGGTGACACCCCCTAGGACCTTTCACTAAGCCAAATGGTTTCATCTAGGATTCCACTTGGTTCTAAAAACCAGTTTCCAATTAGAAAATAAGTCACACATGTTGGGCCACACGGTTAGTTCTGACCAAGCGCCAACCATGCACTTATATCTATCACTCCCAAAATTTACCCGACACCCAGAAAACAAATATAAACTTTTGATACACCTCTTGGCCCTTAAACCACGTTGAAAAAATACTTTTCAATTTTATAACTCGCAAAAAAACATTCTAATACAAAATTTATAATATTTCCCACACACTAAGTGAAAAGATAAATTTCATTGGGAAATTTAAATTGGTCCAAAACATGGGATGATACATATAATTTACTAAAAATAAATATATATGTATTTAACTTTAATAATAATATATATATAATCTATTTTTCATTACTATGAATCTATATAATATTTTTTTTACCTCCTATTGATACTCGATGTTTTTTACTTAGTAAAATTCCACAAATCTTAATACAAAATATATTTTCATCAATATAAATTTGATGTGTAAGAAATTTAATCGATACATAAGTTTTTATTCTAATAGTGAAGAATGAAACATAAGGGACCTCACCTATACCAATCACATATTATGACTAATTATCCCCTTATCATTTGAATAATCTCTTTATAATTAAAAATAAAAGGAACAAATAAGATAAATTTCATTATAAAACACTAGTTAATAAAAAAACATCTATATTTAGAAAAAAAATATTTACCCTTATGTTGAAATTAATGAACAAATGTTAAAATAAAATCCCACAACTATATTTGATAAAAATATTCATAAAAAATCCTAATATAATTAAAATAACTATACATATATCTAAAATCATATAATAAAAATTGTATACCAGATTTTGCTTCAGTTACAACATCTTGTTATTATAGGCATAATAATTTTAAATATATAACTATTATTTAGTAGAATACATTAAATCTTTTAGATCAAATATAAATTTAATAATATGAATCTCTTAAATAGAAACACATAACCTATAATAGAATTTTTGAAAATACCTAATGATAATGTATCTATTATTTTCAAGGATATCATGATTTCTATACTTAGTGGATAGTTTTTTGAATATATAGCAACATCATTAAATGGTAATATTTTTAAATTAAAATAACTATGCATGCTACCATCTCTTATCAACCACAAACTTCCATCCAAATATTGATTTATTTTTCTTCTATTTGATTATCATTTTTCATCCAGTCACCTTCAATGGAGATCAAGATGATTAATTTTTAATCCTAGCGGTTTTCTTGTATAGTATTCTTTATTCTCCTGTTATACTAGTACTGGTTCAACTGAGTGTTTTCATCATTTGGGTGTAATTAAATATTGACATAATATTAATCCTTCCATCTGTATTAATATATAATCAATATTCTAATTATATAATTTTTAATGTAAAACATAAAATTAATGAAATGATATTTCATAGTAATACATGGATTGTTACATTCTCTCCCCAAAATTTATTTCATCATCATGATTGTTTCTTATTAAAAAAATTACAACATTCTCGAATTCCTACTACTACAGAATATAATTCCTTAAACATTAAAATATGTACCATCCTCTCATTAAATAACCAATCTTTCCTATAATTATGGATAATATTTTTTCAATATTGATCAGGTAAATGTATTAATAT
This sequence comes from Viscum album, assembly GCA_963277665.1. Lineage (NCBI taxonomy): Eukaryota > Viridiplantae > Streptophyta > Magnoliopsida > Santalales > Viscaceae > Viscum > Viscum album. Next base: position 1,035,554,005 of record OY728123.1, on the reverse strand, counting down.
AAGAATGACCCATAAAATAATTCATCACATAACAAGAGTCACGAATTCTTATCATTACATCATTCATAATTAACGATTTTCCACACATGAAAACAATATTTTATCACATTATTCAAAATATTCAACATCTTTCACCCCATAAAAAAATATACAATAAGGTCTAAATTCATGGAAACGACAATTAAATTTAGAAACATTTATTTATTTTTATATAATTATAAAATATTTGATGAAATATTCCTTTTATAAGATAATTTGATAGAATATAATTTGATTTTTTGAACTGTGGGTTTCCCAAAATATATTATATATTCATAAAAACAAAAAAAAAATTAACAGTAACTACCTATATTTGATAAAATATCTCCCTAAACCTTCACAAATTGGAAACCATTATTACCTTAATATTTTTATTATAATATGAAATAGTTGAAAATACTATGATGATACCTCCCATGTATGGAAATATGTTGAAGTTAAGAATTTAAAATTTTATTTTTAGCAATCCATGGTCCATGTAAATTTTTTGGTTTTGCGGGAGAAGTTTGATATATCATATAGATATTTGAAAATAACTATAATATTGGAATATTTTTAATATAATTTTAACATGAAATTAAATAATAATTAGAAGTAAACCTGTTGGGAGAGAAGGGAATGTTCTAGTATATTTTCTTCCTTCTATTTTAGCAAATGAACATAAATTTTTTAACAAAACATAACAGGTTTTGAGTTATAATTTACTTTATATCCTTAATAATTACATATAATATAAACCTTTTCAATATTGGGAATTCTTAATTTTTCTATTTCCATGTCCATCAATTACAACAAAACTATTAAAAATAATAATTTCCTAATAAAATTATAAACAACTATCCTCGGAAAAAAGTAATAAAAGAACCCTTAAAATTGTAGAAAAATAATTTCAACCTAGGAAACTATATTTTTCATCTAAAAACTAATATTCACCTCATTACCAAAATAATAACCATATAAATTCTAGAAAATATAAAAACGATGAAAAAGTAGATCACATGATCCCCCAAAGGCCCACTTAAAATTTATCCCAATATTATTGAACACTAATAGTAATCACAATCTTCCTTACTATTTTCTAGACCAAAATATTCATGACCACCTTGATCACATATACTCCAAAAAATTTACACAATCTTTATCTTCCAAATATTACTAACAATTTGAACAAAAAATCACATACTAACTAACTATTTATAATATATACGTTAAATTCATATATTCTAAATAATATATAGAAAACTTATCCAAAAATAAATTTAACCAGTTTCTCACCAAATCATGTTTAACCCCATTTATGCCACCTATGATTTTAAACATATATTCCCAAAAGTTTAATAACCCTTTTTCAAAAATATGGATAATTATATAGATGTAAAATTAAATAAAAACTCTAATGTTTTTCTATACATAAACCCTTTATTCTTCCATAGATAAAAAAATAATCTACCAAAATATCATTAATCCCTTTAAAATAAAATCACATAATAACTTAAAAGGGTATTTATACCATTTAATTTATGAACACCTTTAGTCTTATTTCCCAATGTTTATATATAAAACACATAAATTATTCACAACTAATAGAATCCTAAGCAATAATGATATATTAACCCTACTCTCATACAAAATGCAATGAACAGAACACAATCATCCATAATTACTTGATTTAAAGTAAATATTAAATCAAAATTATAAATAAAACATTTTATGTTTAATCTAATAGATAGTTAGGAAAATTTCTTACAAGAAAAAACACATTTTTCCGCTAAATGGAAATTTTTCCCACTAAACTAAACTCATCAACAGATACAATACCATCATTTAAGTTCTAAACTACTTAACTAAATCATTGATATCATAATTGTTCATAAAATCCCTAATAAATATAAAATTCATTTTATAATATGTAATGAGAATATAAAAAATCATTAAGGGATAAAAAAGGAATAGAAAACACATTTGGTCATTCAAAAACTAATGATCATTTAAAAGGGAAATTGTTTACATAAAGAATACTAAGATTATATAAAACACAGTATTAGAAATTAAATCAACTTATTTTTATAAAAAAATATTTTAGATGATAATCATATAAAAAATACAAAAATAATAAAGGTTACTTCCAAAAAAATTAGTTCTTTATAAATGAACATTCATGAAATACATACAGTTATTCCGTAAAAGATCATAATCATTCATGAAAAAAAAACATTAAAACTCCAAAACATTATATTAATCCCTTTATTAACTATATGAACCTATTATTTTAGGAAATATAAATATTTTCTCTTAAAATCATGGTAAACATATAAAATTCATGTACACATTTTGGGAAATCATATAACATTATCCCCTAGTGTATTGGGTTCTCTCCAAATTGCAATAAACAAAGTGGGTAGAGTCCCATAATAAATTCAGTATACTCTTCATTCGCTTACATTTCATCTCGTATGATATAAATATTTTCTCAATGCATTGAATGGCAATATAAATTTGGGCCCATTTTCCATCATCATTATTATCTTATAAATATATCCTAAATACAACTCAAAAGGATTATTATTTTTTATATCATTTTTATCCCTAAACACAATTATTTATTAAAAACACAATTAAAAATTAATTTAAATGGGTTGGTTAACCAATAATATATAATTGGTATATTTATTTTTAGAATTATAATTCAAAGAGTAATGTTTGAAAGGCAGATTTTTAAGAAATAATTTTAGACATAAAATTTAACATTTTTTGATTTAAGATTTAATTTTATCTCCTAAGATACTTGTTTAATTATATATAATGAATTTAAATGTAAGTATTAAATGGATCATATAAAAATGAATAAAACTAATAATAATTTATTCTATAATAGTGGATTAGTAGAACAAAAGTACATTGATCAATGCATTAAATACCATTGATTATTACATATCATGGATGATTGCATCCCATAAAGTGCATAAATTAAATTGGTAAAATAGATAAAAAATAAAAATATATTTATAACTAAAAATCCTATATATCATTATTAACTAGGATAATTATTTTTCATAAAAAACTATAAATAGAAAAAACATCATAATAAGAGAATAAAAATTGTAAAATTAAGAAAAATTCTATAACAATGGAAAGTGTTATTTATAATGTTAGAGTGGAATGAATTTATGGTTTTAATGGGGGTAATGTAGATGTTATATGACAGTTAATAATGGTGATATAGTTTTTTCGTATATTTCCAGTAAATATCTTACCAATTTGGAATAATGGGTAAATAGTTGGTAGACATAATTTTTAATTATAAGTGAACTTTTTTATTTTTAAAGAATTATATGTTAAATTTATTAAATTTAAATAATTATATAAAAACATTATTAATAAAATTGATAAATCCATTAATAATATAAATTATTTAAATCCAAGTAAAAATTATGTAAATATAATGAACACTAATATAAATATTCATTACCAAAAAAAATGTTTTATTTGAAAGAATTTTTAAATATATATAATTTTATTTAGAAGTTGAATTTAACATATAGAAATTAAGAAAATTACTGAGATTTATTTGTATATATAGACTTATAAACATTTATAGGTTTATTATTAATTTTCTAAAATAAAAATAAATTAATTTAACATATAAAACATTAATTTTCTATAAATCGTGTTTAATGTGTTGTGTTTTTTTATTTTATAAAAATAAATTGAGGATGGTTTATGATTATTTTATTAATATTTAATTATTATACATATAATAAAATATATATTCGCACTCATGTAATGATTAGTAATAAATATGAAACAATAATAGGAACACATATTGTAAAAAAAATAACTTTTCTATGAAAAACAGTTTTTTTCCTATATAATTTATTATTTAATTTTGAGGTAAAAATTATTATATATTTAAATGTAATTATACTAAATTAAGTAAATATTTTATATAATAATATAAAAATAGATTTTTGTTCCATCATAATATTTTAGTAAAAAAATCTCTACAATGGTAAATAATTAAACAAGGTAAAAATGGTATGTGAGGTAAATAAAATTGATTAAATATTTAGAAATTTATAAGATATTTTAAAATTATAGAATTTATATTTTTGATTATGTATTTAATACTACATGAACCATTAATATTTCATTTCCAAACTCACTTAAATCAGGTGTGATTCCATGCTTACAGTCCACCAATAAATGTTTTCAAAGAAATAAACCTCATTTTCACCTATAAAAGGAACTGTTTGTTTAGTCAATAAGGTTTCCTTTTGACTTTTCAATTCCTTTATTTTTTTTAAAATCACAAACATTATATCTCAAAGAAAAATTTATTTCCCACAATATTAATCTTATTAAAGAAAATTTCCCTTCCCAAGGAAATGTTCTCCCTATACTTGTTTTCATTGTTCATGACATAGTTTCACTAAATATAACTCCTTTTAATTCTAAGTGAAAATTTAGTTTCATTTCTAAAACCTCGGAATCCTAAAAATACATAGATATAAAGCATTTTGCTTTCAGGTACTGAATTTAGATTCCGAATTCTTCTGAATTCAGATTCTGAATTCTCTGAAATTCAGATTCCAAATTCTTTGAAATTCATATTCTTAATTCTTATAAATTCAGATTCCGAATTTTTCGGAATTCATATTCTGAATTCAATGAAATTCATAATCTTAATTCTTCTAAATTCATATTCCAAATTCTTCTAAATTTAGATTCCGAATTCTTCTTTAATTCGGATTCTGATTTCTCTGAAATTTAGATTCTTATTTCTCTGAAATTAAGATTCTGAATTCCATAGAATTCAGGTTCCGAAATCGATAGAATTTAGACTCTGAATTATCTCAGAAATCAGGATCCAAATTACTTAGAATTATGGTTCTGAATTCCTTAGAATTATGACTTCTAATTCCATAGAATTCCGATTCTGTATTCCTTAGAATTCAGGTTCCAAATTCCATAGAATTCTGACACTGAATTCCTCAGAACTCAGGTTCCAAATTCCATAGCATTCAGACTCCTAATTCTATAGAATTATGATTCCGAATTCCTAGAAAAACAGACTTCAAATATTTATGTAATGTAGACTCTGAATTATTTTCTCTTAGAATCAGAATTTTATTTTTTCATGGACTCCAAAAAAAAAGAATTTGTTGAGCAACCATATTTTACTTATTCTTATTATAGTTATGAAATTAATTCATCCATTCTGTTTCTAACTAACCGTTTTTTGAGTGAACTGTGTACATGTCCCTTTGAAATTCATTGAAAAATATGACCGCTGGAGGAGAGAGCCAACCATGGGAGAAATGCCTATAAATATGAGCTCATTTGAATGAGCTCAATACTGTTTTAGAAGACTAGAGATTACAAGCTGCTGAAGTGATTTCTAGAGAGAGAGACTCTCATGCCTTGTGCGTACTAAGCATATTATTCATCCTACTTCCTGTGACTTTGATTATTGTTTTGTACAACCAAGGGCTTCCATGGATAGGAAGACAGAGGTTCCGACTACCTAAAATTTTGATGAATTCATTGATAAGGAATATTGAGGTGCCGACTACCTTGATGTTCGAGGTATTTCGGGGATAGCATGACAGAATCTGATATTCCTATTGAGGGCTTACCCCGGTGTGTGTAAGATATACTTTCTTGAAAGTATAAATCAAGGGACCTTAATCCAAGGTTATTGTATACCCATCCTTTTGGGTTAAAATATTCTATAATTTTTACTTGTATTGTTTCATTTTTTTCCCAGAACATTTTTATTAATAAGGAAAGTATAATTATCATATACTTTCTTATACATCTATACTCTGATTAGTAAGATTCTATTCACTTTAAGGTAGAATCTTTTTCCATGTAAACATTTCTTATGTTTCATTTCCATAACCAAATTTCTAGAATCTAGTAAGTTTGTAGAACTGATAGGATTTGTGAATTTACCTTGTATAACTTTGTTAAACATAGTTTTCACTAAGGCTGAAAATGAATGATTTATAACCAACTTAAAATGATCCAAAGGAATTTTTAAAGGATACAATTCACCTGCTCTTATATATTGAGGGTCTACATAATTATTTTGATCCTACAATTGGTATCAAAGGAGGTCTCTGAAATACTTATATTCACATATAAGTTTTCTTGATCAAGTGTTCACTATTCTATATTTTCCTTAGAAATGTTTCCTTTTTTACAAAATTTTATTATTAACAATTTTCTATGGAAAGATATTTTCTTTTAGATGGAAAGAATGAATGTTTTTTTGATTCAAAATATTAATCCTACGAGACCAACTATATTTTATGGAAGGATTATGAATTTTGGATAGATCGTACGAATACTTTTGTTATTAATACTCGAATGGAAAACAGTGTTATGATTAATGGATATTAAAAGATTCTTAATAAGGAAGTCAGAACATTTACTAATCAATAAAAGTCAGAACATAAACTAAACTACAAGGTATTCAATACATTGTTTTTTTCCATGAACGGGAATATATATAGTTAGATTTATTCTTGTGAAGCTACAAATTGTATTCGGATGAAATTGGAGGTTACTCATTTTGGTACAACCAAAGTTATATAAACTATAAGAGCCTTTCCTAGAGAATAATATCATGGATTTATGTTTCCTTATAGAGAGCCAGTGCGTAAGGTATAATAGAGGTTTATGACTGTTGTTAATAGTTTAAAATCAATGGGTGATAAAGGTTTAGATGATGATGAAATTGTGGAAAATATTATAGATATCATTCCTAATGAGTGTGAAATTAATAGAATAGATATTGATGAGAATAGGAAAGTACCTGAGATTACTCTTGATGAGCTTTTTGGAACTCTTCTTTAACATGAGACAAGAATGAAAAGAGATGATGATTTGAATAAGAAGAAGAATGGAAATGGATGTGTAGCCTTTATATCTACAAAAACCAAGTCTTCTGAAGGAGTTACTAGATCTATGTCGAAGAAGGTTACTATTTTCTCTGAATCAATTGAAAGTCAACATTCTGATAATGAACTAGAAAATATTTCTCGAAAGATTAACAAGATTGTTGGGTAGAAATACCTTCAGTATAGGTATAATTAGAAATAGAGAAAGGTCGAGAAGGAATCTGAAGTTACTTGTTATGAATGCAAAAGAGTAGGGCATATTAGGCCAAATTGTCCTATGATGAAGCCAATGAATACAAAGGAAAATAATTCTAAGAGGGATAGAAATAAGTACTACAAATATAAATATAAGAATGTTTTGGAAGATAAGGACACATGGAGTTCCAATGGTGGAGACTCTTCTAATAAATCCTCAGAGTATGAATCTTCTGGTCCGAAGAATCTTGGTTTACTTTCCTAGTTACCTATTACAAATCATTGTTTAATGGTTAAGGAGGACAATGCTGAATCTTTAACCAATCTATCCTTGAATGATAATTATATTGATAGTAAATATTATGAAACATTGGATGTTGAATATTCTTCTGAAGAAGATAATACTTTACCTACTTATGAATATGTTTCTAGGTTTGTTAAACTCCTTGAGAATCAAAATTCTAAATCCACAAAAAAGCGTGATTAATCAAATTCTAGAATTTTTATTCATAATAAATAATTATAGGATCATTCTAAAGAAATTTATAAGAAAATTTATGATTTTGAAAGTATTTCAAAAACCCTTGAGGAAGTTAATTTTGATACGGATAAATTTCTAAGGATCTAGAAAAAGTTGTTTTTGTGAAAAATGTTTTAGAGACTAACATTAGTGCTAAAACTGATATTTTTGAAGATAAAATCATATTTAATAGACTGAAGTCAGAAATATTTTCCCTGATAAAGTTTTTGTCAAAATTTACCTTGGGTAATAAAAACATTGACATGATGTATTCCCAAATACGACCTCTAAGGAATAATCTAGATTTTCTTCTACTCATTAAAAACTGTTTTTAGTAATAATTATTTAGTTCCACAAAGTAATTCATTCTTCACTAAGTGTTAGTACGGAGGGAATTGGGAAAAAATTGTTCCTTAAACAAAATTAAGTCTTTAGGTTTTCATAAACCTTATTTTCTCAAAAAATTTGGATTCATAAAAATTTTCTTCCTGAAATTTTAGTATCAAAGAAATTTTGGGTTTTGAAAGTCTAACACACATTTTAAAGGAAGTTAAAGATACTACCAACATCAATACAAGGAACATGGATAGTGGATATTCCTGGCACATGACTGGTAACAAAAACTTCTTTAAAAAGATTATCAAGATGAAGGGAGGAAAAGTAACTTTCAAAGAAAATGACCAGGGAGAAATCATTGGTATAGGTAATATTTTGTTTCTTGAAAAAACATTGATTTCAAATGTTTTATTTGTTAAGGGTATTAGGAACAACCTTATAATCATAAGTCGGTTATGTGATGAAGGTTACTTTTTGAATTTTAGGAATGATAAGTGTTTAGTACACAATTCCAATGATATGTTTATTATTTCTGCCCATAGGGAAGAGAAGTTTTACACACTAAACATAGAAGACCTTAGGAGTTGAGATCTACCATGTCTTAGTGCAATAGTAGTTCATTATTGGCTATGGAATAGATGGTTAGGACACTGTAACCTTAGAAACCTATGAAGACTCTTTATGAAAATACCTGTTAATGATCTACTGAATCATAGATTTGATTCTTCAAAATTTTGTGATCCTTGTCAATATGAAAAGTAACATAAATCAAGTTTTAAATTCATCGGTTAAGTCTCAACCACTGATGCATTATAGTCGGTACATGTGTATATTTTTGGTCCCACACAAACTGGAAGAATTGGAGGAAAATATTATGTATTTTTCTTAGATGATGATTACACTATATTTACATGGGTCTATTTTCTAGCTAATAAATCTGAATAATTTTCTTATTTCAAAATTTTTGAATCCCAATTAAAAAATGACAAAAACATTCCATTGATAACTATTCATAGTGATCATGTATGTTAATTTTGAAATAATTATTTTTAAACTTTTTGTACTCCAAAATTAATTAATCATAACTTCTCATCACTAAGAACTCCTAAAAAATGGGGTTGTTAAAAGATGAAATATAATTATTGAAGAGATAACAAGAACCATGTAGAGTGAATATTGTGTAACCAAGTATTTTCAGGCTGAAGCTATATGTAATACTTGTTATACTATAAATCATGTTTTGGTTAGACATTTTCTTAATAAAACTCCTTATGAGTTATGGAATGGTAGAAAACCTAGACTTTACTGCTTCATGTTTTTTGGTTGCAAGGTTTTCATTCTAAATACTAATGATAATCTACACAAAATCTCACCAAAATATGATGAAGGAATTTTCTTAGGCTACTCCACAACTTCTATGTCTTATAGAGAATTCATTAAAAATACTTTTACTATTGAAGAAATAGTACATGTTAAATTTTATGAAACTAATCCCCTTGTTTTTAAACAACCTTAACCTATATATTATAATGTTTTTTAAAAAATTGGTTATAAAACCTTGATAGAAGATCCTTTTCATAAAGAAAAATGGTCAAGAATATTTTTCAGAAGCCTTCACCCCAGAAGATTTCCTACCATATATTGATGAGAAGGTTTTACAAAACCCAAATCAGTTGTTTATTAAGAATCATCCTAGTGATAGTATCATTGGTGATGTAAATCCACCTATAAATATTATAAGTTTTTTTAGAAATGAATTAGAAAATCATGTATTCCTTTCCCAATTAGAACCAAAAAGCACTGATGATGCTTTAAGTGGTGATGATTGGTTATAAAAAATGAAATATGACCTAAATGAATTCGAAAAGAATAAAGACTGGAACTTGGTTGAAAGACCTAAGGAAACATCTGTTATTGGATTAAAATGGGTCTTCAAAAATAATTTTGAGAAAATGGAATCACAGTAATAAAATAATGATAGATCAGTTGCTAAAGTCTATAATCCACATGAAGAAATAGACTATGAAGAAACCTATGCTCCAATATCCAAACATGAATATATTCATATTCTACTTTCCTTTGGAGCATTCTATAACTTCAAACTTTTTCAAAAGGATGTTAAAAGTGATTTACATAATGGTTATGTTCAAGAGTAAGTTTTTTTTGAACAACCATCTAGTTATGAAGATTAAAAACATACTAAATATGTTTTCAAACTTACCAAAGCTTTTTGGGGACATAAATAATCTCCGAGAGCTTGGTATGATAGACTTACAGGGTTTTAGATTCAAAACAACTATGTTAAGTGAAATGTTTATCCAACCCTTTTTATAAAGAAAGATATGAAAAATGTTTTAATTGTTAAAATTTATGCTGATGATATTATATTTGGTTCAACTCACCAATCATTACCTGATTCCTTTGCATATATAATGAAATATGAATTTGAAATGAGTATGATGGGTTAGTTAACATTTTCAATTGGTTTTAAATTACTCAAAATCCAGAAAGAATCTATATATTTCAACATAAGTATATTAAATATCATCTTAAAAAGTATGAATATGAAACACTAAGAGTATAATTACATCCATTGATACCTCAAATTCACTTGATCTTGATGAAGCTGGGAAACCATTAGATCAAACATCAATTAGAGGTATGATAGGAAGTCTAATTACTTGAAAGATAGTCATCAAACCATAATGTTTTCAGTGTGATTTTGTGCAAGATATCATTCTAGTCCTGAGGAATCTCATTTAAAGGCATTGAAATGGATTTTCCACAACATAAAGGGAACCATTGATCTAGGACTCTTTTATAATTCTAAAAATGATTTTTTTTAAAAAAATCGGATGCTGACTTTTATAGATGTAGAAGGGATAGGAAAAGTACAACCGAAACTTTCCATTTATTAGTTGATTCAATAGTTTCTTGTCCATGGAAAAAATAACAATCAATAACACTTTCCGCTGCTGATGCTGAATATGTAGCAGCTGGAAGATGTTGTGCTCAAGTGTTTTAGATGCAGCACACACTCACAAACTATAGTATGAGTGTTACCAAAACACAAATATTGTGTGATAATACTAGTTCCATTTTATTAAGTAAAAACCATTCACATCACTCTCATGCATAACACTTAGATATTAGGCATCACTTTCATAGGGATCACACCCAAAAAACAGATATTAATCTTTCAGTTTATCGGATCACTAGATCAACTTGCTGATATTTTCAGAAAATCATTACCCTCATATATATTTTAATATATTAAACAAAATCTATTAATGATAACTATAAGGTAATCTTCCATATTAATATCTTGTTGAATCCTATCTCTGTACAGTAAAAAACTCTTTTTCATATGGTGAGTACTTTTTCATATTAGTAAAAAAAATTCATAATCATGATTTTTTTCGTAATAATTTTTTTCTCATAATCAAAAATTTTCTTAATCATGTTTTTTTAATAATCAGATTTTTGGAATAAATTTTTTCCTTTAAATTGGTTTATAAATTTTTCTGGAAGCTAAAGTTCTCAATGAAAAAATTTCCTCATTACAAATACTTTCCTAGCAATTCTGAAGGTATGTATTTTTTTCTTTACGAAGTTTTCATCATAATATTTTTATTTATTGGTATTTTTATCTAGTTTAAAAAAAATTTGGATTCATTTTTTTTCTTAAATACAAATGTTTATCTTAAAAAAACTCAAAGGATCGGAACCTATAAAAATCATTCTTTGGATATCATCTCAACCGTCAGATTTGAACAGACGTTTTTCAATCATTTGATCAACCCTGAAAGTTGAAACATTGAGTAAATATCCTATATAAATCCCCATATGGTTTCCTAACATCAGTTTTCCATATTCTTGTGTGTTGAAGCTCCACCTCTTTATTTTATGGCTGTTCGGAATCATCAAATGTTTCCTCAGTTCTAAATGTCTGTTGAAGCCTCTCCTCAAAAAGAAATGTTGACTTTTAAGGAAATTTATGAGTGGTAGATATACCAAGAGAGGTTAGTTGATCCAAGATTCTTAAAAAAAATATGATTCTATCATCTCTATGAAAATTAATTTGAATAGATGGGAGAGCCTCTGCATTTCAAAACTGAAGGCACGGGATCCGGTGTATCCAGAGTTGATGGTGGAGTTCTATGAAATAGTTAGTTTTTTCAGAGAAGAAGGAAGAGATAAATTTTCTTTCATGATTTATGGAAAGACCTAATCTCTTTCATACAACAAGGTAGCCAATCTTATTGGAATTCCTTACAATGGTGATCCAGAGTTTTGTACTCACAAACTACCGGATTAATCCCGATATTTTGATAAGTAAAATGAAATAGAGTGTCTTGGATTGAATGGAGTGAAGACTCCGAAGATCATTTATCTCTCTAAAAATTTTCAGATTCATGAATTTTTGGTTCAAGGATTTATAATTCCAAGGAAAGGGGATAAAGATACTCTGAATAATAATGATATCTATATATTGGATTTCTTGGTGAACCTCAGAAAGATAAACATGGTTAAGTATATCATGGGAATGATTGAGAATATTAAGAATGGAAATATGAAGTCTCATATTATTATGTATCCAGATATTCTTTCAAATATTATTGTTCATTCCCTTTAGTCATTTAAAATCTCATGCAGTTCCTATTTGAGAAATTACAAAGTGATGTTTCTGAATGATGACAACTTAAGAAGAATGATAATTGTTTCTTCCAGTAAATACAGACAATTATATGATCTTTCTGAAGAAGAAATTGAATATTTTTCAAAGAATATGGAAGTGGATGAAACCTCTATGTGAGGTGGAAGGAAGAGAAATTATAAGGAGCCGGAAGAGAAAACAAAAACTCATGTGGCCAAGAAAAAGCCACTGAGTAAATTCCAGTACCAGAACCATTACTTCAAGAATCATTACCAGAGACTCTAGGAATGAAAGTGGTGATTCCGAAATCAAATCATGAAAAGGAAATAGTTTATGAAGAAGAAGTGTAATAGGAAATAGAAGAAGAATAATAGGTGGAGAAAAAATGGAATGAAACTGATGATATCATAAAGAAAGTCGAAGAGCACCATGAGAAGAAAGTTCATCTGTAAAATTGTTAATCCGGACATCCCAAGATGAATACTCAAAAATTTATACACCAGGAAAATATGATATGGGCGAACAAGAAGTGAGTAAGATAATAGATGATGAAAGCAGTAATCATGATTTCATTCATCTGGAAGATCTAGTGGCTGATGTAGAGAAATAGGAAGTTGAGGAAGATAAAATTGTTTAGCTATCTATTAGTGAGCATCAATCTATTAAAGAACAAGACATCATTTTGAGAGAGGAAAAGGGAAATAAGGTGGTAGTAGATATAACTAGTAAATCTATTTTGTAGAAGAGAGATGTTGGTGGTTTATCAATGAGGAATATTTAAGACATGATAAAATAATCCTCACCAACCAAACACTCGGATTCAGAACCATCTTCCCTCAGACATGATTTGGTTGTTCAGTGTTTGAAAAAGTTGGTTGGTACTATTCCATTCCTTCCAAGAAATTATTCAAGATGTCAAATGCATCAGAATACAATAAATTAGAAGAAACATTCAGTTTCTATGGTGATGGACAAGTTTATCACACTAGAGGAAGATTTCAAGACCTTCCTTATTGGTTTTGAGGCTCATAAAAGATCTTCTATGAAGTTGAAAAGCTGGTAAAAGAAAAAGATCGAAGAAATGGGAATCATTGATGGGTTCCATGATAATTTCAAGGATTCATTTAATACTAAAAATTGGAAGATCAAGTATCTTACAAATAGTTTTGAGGAAAAGTTAATCATAGAACAGACTACTCAGAAACAATAAGTTAAGGATCTGAATAGAAAGCTTAACTCTGTAGCCATTAATTAGAAGTGGGAAAGAGATCTTCGAATAGATATTGAAGAGAATCTTGTAAAGCTTTAATAACTATTGAATGCTCAGGCAGACATTCTCAAGGATCAGGAAGAGAAAATTCAAACCTTTGAGAAGAAAAGTGAAGACCATGATCAGTTTATTAAGCGAGCAGAAGAGGATCACAAGGAGTTCAAGAATATTTGAACCATTGTGAAGAAGTTAATGCTGAATGATAAAGAAGGATAATTTCATTACATTACATTATTTTTATGAATTTTCTTCATTGTACAAATTCTTTCAACATTAATGAAATTTTGGTTGTTCTTCATATATTTGTTTGTTTAGTCCTAATGTTTCAGGTACCAATTTTTTCCATTCTCTTTTTTTCAATTTTGAAAATCACAAAGTGGGAGAAAGGAATGAAACAAAATAATTCAAATTAAAGAAGATATTTCCCTAAGTAAGGAGGAGTTCATCTAGAGGAATGTTCTTATCAATGATGATTTTCGAATGCATGAAAATGAAAAATCTCAGTCAGGAAACCAAGAATACGATCCTTAGTGAGTTTAAAGCCTAAGGGGGAGTTAGTCGTATTCACTATGATCCATTTGTAAAGGGATATATGTTTTTATTTTTATGTCCATAAAATTTATAATTCCATAGATTCTTTTTTGTAAGGATGTATGTACTTTCAAAAAAGGGGGAGATTTTGGATTCAATACGGTTTGCTTATAAATTTTCCATTCCTTTATGTTTTGAAAATCACAAACACTCTATCTCTAAAAATTTTCATTTCCCATAAGATTTTTCTTATTAAGGATAATTTTCCTTCCACAGGAAATTTTCTCCATATCTATGTTTTCATTGTTCATGAATTAGTTTCACTAAATATTACTCTTTTTATTTCTATGTGTAAATTTCAATTTCACTTCTAAAACATCAGAATCCTTTAAAAAATAAGTTATAAAGCATTCTGTTTTCAGGTTCTGAATTTAGATTCTGAATTCTTCTGAATTCAGATTCCAAATTCTCTGAAATTTAGATTCCGAATTCTCTGAAATTTTGATTATGAATTCTTCTGAATTCAGATTCCAAATTCATCTAAATTCAGATTCTGAATTCTTCTGAATTCATATTCTGAATTCTTCTAAATTTAGATTCCGAATTCTACTGAATTCAGATTCCAAATTCTTCTTAATTTAGATTCTCAATTATCTAAAATTCATATTCCGAATTCTCCTGAATTCAGATTATGAATTATTTTGAATTAAGATTTCAAATTCGTCTGAATTAAAATTCCAAATTCTCTTAAATTTTGATTCTGAATTATCTAAAATTTAGGTTCTGAATTTGTTAGAATTCACGTTCCGAATGTTTTAGAATTCAGACTCTGAATCCTCTCAGAATTCAAGTTCTGAATTACATAGAATTCATGATCCAAATTCCTTATAATACAAACTCTGAATTCCTTAGAATTCAGTTTCTTAATTCCTTATAATTCAGGTTTCGAATTCTTATGAATCCAGACTCTGAATTCCTTAGAATTCAGGTTTCAAATTCATTATAATTCAGACTTCAAAGTCTATTGAATTCTGATTCTAAATTCCTTGAAAATTAGATTATGAATATTCATATAATATAAACTCCGAATGATTTTCTATTAGATATCAAATTTTATTTTTTCCTTAGACTCTGAAAAATAGAATTGGTTGGGTGACCATATTTTACTTATCCTTTTTATAGTTATGAAATGATGTCGTGAATTCTATTTCTAATTAACCATTTTTTGAGTGACATGTGTACAGGTCCCTCTAAAATTCAAAGAAAAATATGATCATCTGAGTAGGTAGCTGACTGTTGGAGAAATTATTATAAATAGGAGGTCATATGAATGAGCACAATATTGTTCTATAACTCTAGAGAATACATGATGCTGAAGTGATTTCTAGAGAGAGACTCTCATGAATTGTGCATACTGAACATCTTTTTCATCCTGCTTCAAGCAACTCTGATTATAAATGTGTACAATCAAGGGCTAATGAGGATAGAAAGGCAGAGGTTCTGACTACCATAATGTTCCAGGACTTCCATGATAAGGAATACATAGGTGCCGACTACCTTGAAGTTCGAGGGCTTGCGGGGATAGCAAGACGGACTCTGATATTACTATTGAGGGATTAACCTAGTGTGGGTAAGACATACTTTCATTAATGTATAAATCATGGGATCTTTATCCAAGGTTGATGGATACCCTAATCATTGGGTTAAAAGATTCTAAACATGTTACTTGTAGTGTTTCAAGTTTGTTTTCTACTACATTTTTATTAATAAAGAAAGTATAATTATCATATACTTTCTTTTAGTTGTATACTCAGATTAGTAAGATTCAATACTCTTTAAGGTAGAATATTTTTCCTTGTAAACATTTCATATGTTTAATTTTTTGAAACATATTTCCATAATATAACAAGTTTGTAGAACATAGAGGTTTTGTGAATTTACATTGTTAAATTTTGTTAAACATAGTTTTCCCTAAGGGTTAAAATAAAAGATTTATAACCAAATTTAATGGCTCCAAAGTAATTTTAAAGGATACAATTCACCCCTTGTATATTTAGCATCTACATAATTATTTAGATCCTACCATCGGTATCAAAGGAGGACTCTCAAATAATTATATTCACATATAATTTTTCTTACTCAAGTTTTAATTGTTCTATATTATCATTTATTAGGATTATTATCCTTGTTTACAAAATTTTATTATTAACATGTTTTTATGGAATTATATTTTCGTTTAGATGGAAGGAATGAATGTTGGTTCAATTGAAACTCTTAATCCTATAAGACCACCTATATTGGACGGGAATGATTATGAATATTGAAGAGATCATATGAAGACTTTTTTATTAATACTGGAGTGGAAAAATTGTTATGATTACTAGAGATTACAAGATTCCTAATAAGGAAGTTAGACCATTTTCTAATCAAGAAAAGTCATAATATCAACTAAACTACAAGGTATGCAACACTTTGTGGTGTTCCATTACCAGGAATATATATAGTCAAATATATTCTTGTAAATATACAAATTGTATTTGGAAGAAATTTGATGTTACTAATATCTATACTTCCAAGGTTATAGAAACTAGAAGAACTATCCTTAGAGCTAAATATCATGGATTTCTATTCCCTTAGGGAGAACCAGTGTGTATGGTATAACAGAGGTTTATGAATATTATTAATAGTTTATAATCCATTGGTGAGAAAGGGTTAGTTGATGAGGCACATGTAGACAAGATTATAGATATCATGCATAATGACTGAGAATCTAAGAGAATAGCTATTGATAAGAATAGGAATTTATCTCAGATTACTCTTGATGAGTTTTTTGGAACTTTTCTTCAACATGGGACAATAATGAAAAGAGATGTCGATTTGAATAAGAAGAAGAATGTAAATGGAAGTGTAGCCTTTACATTTACAAAAACCAGGACTCCCGAAAGAGTTACTAGATCCAAGTCAAAGAGGGTTATTGTTTTATCTGAATCAAGTGAAAGTGAAAATTATGAGAAGGAATTAGTTAATCTTGCTCGAAGGAAAAACATGATAGTTGGGAAGAAATACATTCAGTATATGTATATGAAGAAATATATTAAGGACAAGAAAGACTCTGAAGTTACTTGTTTTGAATGCAAAAAAGAAAGGAATATTTGGCCTCATTGTACTATGCTTAAGAAAAAGGATAGAAAGTAAAATAACACTTAGAGGAATAGAAAAAAGTACTATAAATAAAAACATAAGAATGTTTTGAAAGCTAATGAAACCTATTGTGCTAGTGGAGGAGACTCTTCTGATGAATCCTCATAGTATGAATCTTCTAGTCAGAAGAATTTTGATTCACTTTCCTAGTTACCTATTGAAAATCATTGTTTAATGGCCAAGGTACACAATGCTGAATCTATAAATAATGTATCCTTGAATGATAATTATAGTGATAGTAACTATTATGTATCTATGGATGAATAATCTTATTCTGATGAAGATAATACTTTACCTACTTATGAATACATTTCTATATTTTCTGAGATCCTTGAGAATGAAAATTCTAAATTCAAGAAAAATCATAATAAATCAAATTCTAGAATTTCTATTCTTACTAATGAAGTATAATTTCTTTCTAAATAACATGATAACAAAATTTATGATTTTGAAATTATTTCAAAAACCCTTGAAGAAGTTAATTCTCAAAAAGGGTAATCTTTATAAGGATATAGAAATAGTAATTTCTATGAAAAATGTTTTAGAGACTAACTTTAGTGATAAAACTAATGTTTTGAAGATAAAAAATTAGTTATTATACTGATGTAAGAAATATTTTCCCTGAAGAAGTGTTTGACAAACCTTACCATGGGTATGGAAAACTTGGACAAGATGCATTCCCAAATATGACCTCCAAGGAATAATTCTGGATTTGGTTATACTCATTCAATACCATTTTTTAGTAATAATTATTTTGCTCCTCAAAGTGATCCATTTTTCACTATGTGTTAGTGTGGTGGGAATTGGGAAAAAAATTATTCCTTAAACAAAACATAGTCTTTAGGTTTTCCTAAATCTTATTTTTCCAAAAAAATGTGGATTCTAAAAAATTTTCATTCTGAAGTTTCCGGATCCAAGAATGTTTGGGTTCCGAAAGTCTAACACTCTTATTTTTAGGAAAGTAAATATAGTTCCAACAGTAATACATGGCAGTCGATAGTGGATGTTCCTAGCACATGACTGGTAACTAAAACGTCTTTAAAAATATTATCAAGATGAAGGGAGGGAAAGTAAATTTCTGAGATAACACTCAGAGATAAATCATTGGTATAGATAATATTGTTTTTCTTGAAAAAACATTGATTTAAAAATGTTTTATATTTTTAGGGTCTTAGGCACAACCTTATTCACATAAGTCAGTTGTGTGATGTAGGTTACTTGGTGAATTTTAGGAATGATAACTGTTTAGTAAGCAATTTTATGGAAGAGTTTATTCTTTCTACCCATACAGAAGAGATTGTTTACACAGTAAACATAGAATACCTTAGGAGTCAAGATTTACCTTGTCTTAGGGCAATGGAAGATCATTATTTGTTATGGCATTGAAGGTTAGGGCACAGTAACCTTAGAAACCTATGAAAACTCTATAAGAAAAATATAGTTAAGAATCTACCAGAGTGTAGATTTGATTCTTCAAATGCTTTTATCCTTGTCAAAATGGAATGAAACATAAATCATGTTTTAAATTAGTCGGTGATGTCTCAACCACTAATGCATTATAGTTGGTGCATATGGATCTATTTGGTCTAACACAAACTGTAAGCATATGAGGCAAATACTATGTATTTTTCTTCGTTTATGATTACACTATATTAACATGGGTCTATTTTCTTGCAAAAAATATGAATCCATTTTTTTATTTCAAAATTTTTAAAGACCAACTCAAAAATGATAAAACCGTCCATTGATTACCATTCATAGTGGTCATAGAGGAGAATTTAAAAATTATGATTTTTAAACATTTTGTATTAGAAAAGGAATTATACATAACGTTTCATCACCATGAACTCCAAAAAAAATGGTTTTTCTGAAAGAAGAATGAGATTTTTTCAAGATATAACAAGAACTATGTTGAGTGAATATTCGGTAGCCAAATATTTTTGGGCAAATGCAGTAAGTACTAATTGTTATAATATAAATCATTTTTTGATTAGACCTTTTCTTAATAACACTCCTTATGAGTTATGGAATGGTTGAAAACCTATAATTTCCTACTACATGGATTTTGATTTCAAGGTATTCATTTGGAATACTAAAGATAATCTACACAAATTCGCACGAAAATATCATGAAGGTATTTTCCTAGGCTACTCCATAACTTCTAAGGATTATAGGGTTTTCAATAATAAAAATTATACTATTGAAGAAACAGTACATGTTAAATTTGATGAAACTAATCCATTTTATTAAACAACCACAACCAACATCTTCTGATAGATTTTAAAAATATAATTATCAACCCTTGATAGATGATCATTTTCACAAAGAAAATGTTCAAGAAAATTTCTCTAAAGCCTTTACCCTAGAATATGTTCTACCATATGTTGATGGGAAGGTTTTACAAAACCCAAATTAGTTTTTTCTTAAGAATCATACCTGTGATAGTATAATTGGTGATTTTAATCAACTTGTACGGAATAGAAGTTCCTTAAGAAATTAAGTAGAAAATCTAGCATTCCATTCCCAATTAGAACCAAAAAGCACTGATGAAGAATTAAATAATGACGATTGGGTAAAATCTATGCCAAATGAGGTAAATTAATTCGATAGGAATAAAGTCTAGACCTTGGTTGAATGAACTTCGAAAACATCTGTTATAGGAGTAAAATGGGTCTTCAGAAATCAGTGTGATGAAATGGAATCATAGTAGGAAATAAAGAAACATTGGTCGCTAAAGGCTATAATCAACATGAATAAATAGACTATGAAGAAACCTATGCTCTAGTTTCCATACTTGAATCTATTTGTATTCTACTTTCCTTTACATCATTATTTGACGTCAATCTTTTTCAAATGGATGTTAGAAGTTCTTTCCATAATGTTTATGTTTAAGAGGAATTTTTTGTTGAACAACCGCCTAGTTTTGAAGATAAAAAACATCCAAGACATGTTTTCAAACTTACCAAAGCTTTATATGGACTTAGATAAGCACCTAGAGCTTTGTATGATAGACTTATAGGGTTTTTTCTTCCCAAAAATTATGTTAAGGAAAATGCCAATCCAATGATTTTTATAAAGAATGATAAGGAAAATGTTTTGATAGTTCAGATTTATGTTTATGAAATTATATTTGCTTCAACTCATCAATCATTAACTGATTCCTTTGGAGATCTAATGAAATATGAGTTTGAAATGTGTATGATGGATGAGTTAACATTTTTCCTCAGTTTTAAAATTTCTCAAAAACAAGAATGAATCTATATATTCTAACATAAGTATATTAAATATATTCTTAAAAAGTATTGATATGTCAACATTAAGAGTATATGTACTCCCATTGGTACCACAAATTCACTTGAACTTGATGAAGCTGGAAAACCAGTAGATCAAACAGCATTTAGAGGTATGATAGGAAGTCTACATTACATGACATATAATCATCCAAACCTAATGATTTCAGTATTCTTATGTGCAATATTTCAATACATTCCATAGCAATCTCATTTAAAGAATTTGAAAAGGATTTTATTTTACTTAATGGGAACCATGGATCTAGGACCCTTTCATACTTCTGGAAATGATTTTGTTTTAAAAAGTTTTTCAGATGCAGATTTTGCTAGATGTAGAATGGATAGGAAATGATAATCCAGATAATATCATTTCATAGGTGATTCATTATTTTCATGGACATGAAAAAAGCAACACTCAGTATCACATTCCACTGCTGAAGTTGAATATGTAGAGTTAGATATTGTTGTGCTCAAGTGTTGTGGATGCAACACACACTCACAGACTATGGTATGAGTGTTTCCAAAACACACATATTGTGTGATAATGTTAGTGTCATTGCCTTAAGTAAAAATAATACACATCACACTCATGAAAAACATGTAGATATTAGTCATCACTTTCTTAGATATCATACACACAAAAAAGATATCATTCTTTAATTTATAGGAATGTATGATCAACTTGCTGATATTTTCACAAAATCATCACCCCCGATAGATTTGAATATATTAAACAAAAGTTAGAAATGATAACCATAATTTAATATTCCATATTAACTTCTCATTGAAATATATCTCCTCACAGTATTCCAATCCTTTTCATAGGGGGGGTACATTTTATTATTAGTCAAAAAATCGTAATCATGTTTGTTTTGGGAAAAATTTTATTTTCGTAATCAATATTTTTCGTAATCAAGTTTTTTCCACGTAATAACATTTTCAGAATCAATTTTTGCCTTCAAATTTGTTATTAAATTTTTCTGGAATCTATAGTTCTCCAAGAAATTTTGTCAACATTACGAATTATTTTCCTAACAATCCCGAAGGTATGTTTGTTTTCCTTCCTATGTTTTTGTAATCATATTCTTACATGTTGGTATTTTTATCTTATTTAAAAAACATTTTTGGATTCATTTTTTTTTTCTTAAATCTGAATGTTTATCTTAAAAAACCTCAAATGTTCAGAACCTATCAAAATCCTTCTTTGGATATCATCTCAATCGTCAAATTTTAACAAGAGTTTTTCAACTGTTGGATCAACCATGGAAGTTGAACCATCACCTAAATCTCCTATATAAGGCCCCAGATGGTTGTACAACATTGGTTTTTGAAGATCTCACATGGTTAAGATCTACCTCTTAATTTTAAGGCCATTCAAAATATTCTAAAGTTTCCTCAATTCTGGATGTCTGCTGAAGCCTCTCCTCAAAAATAAACTCTGACTGTTAAGGAAATTTCCGAGTGGCAGATATACTGAGAGAGGTTAGTTGATCCGAGATTATTTAACAAATATGATTCAATAATCTCTAAGAATATTATGTTGAATGGATTAGAGATCCTTTTCACTAAAAAAGCTATGGCACAAGATCCGATGTATCCAGAGTTTATGGTGGAGTTCAATGAAATAATTTAATTTTATAGTGAAGGAGGAAGAGATAAATTTTCTTCCATTATTTATGGAAAGACGTAATCTCTTTTGTACAACAAGGTATCTAGTCTTATTGGAATTCCTTATGAAGGTGAAGTAGAGTTTTTTACACACAAAAAACATAATGAATCCAGATATCTTGATAAGAGAATGGAAATAAAGTGTCTTTGATTGATAGAAGTTAAGACTATGATGATCATTCATATCTCTATGAATTTGTGTATTCTTGAATTATGGGTTCATGGATTTATAATTCCAAGGAATGGGGGTAAGGATACTCTGAAGAAAAGTGATATCTATATATTGGATTTCTTGTAGAACCATAGAAAGATAAACTTGGAAAAGTATATCTTGGTAATTAATGAGAATTTCAAAAATGGAAATATGAAGTCTTGGATAATTATGTATCTGGCTATTCTTTCAAACATTATTTTTCTTTGCCTTTAGTCATTTAAAATATAATGCAGTTCCTAGATGAGAAATTTCAGTGTGATGTTTCTGAGTGATGAAACCATAAGAATAATGAAAATTGATTTTTCCAATGAATCCAGAAAATTCTATGATCATTCTAAAGAAGAAATAGAAATATTTTCAAAGAAGCTATAAGTTCCTGAAACATCTAAGAGAGGTGAAAGGAATATAAATTCTAATGTGCTGGAAGAGAAAACGAAAACTCCTATGGACAAGAAAACTCATTCAGCACCTCCAATGCCAAATAATAAAAAAGTGTATCCTGATGAATTAGTGGCTGCATGAAGAGAGGATAAGAAAAATCTGAAGGAAGGGGAGCCTAATTTTGGCTTAGACCCTGCTGAGGCAAAAGTTTTAAAGGAAATGGATTCTAAGAATCTTGAAAAGGAACAGAAATAAAGGAATCAAAAGAAGAATATGTCTATGGATGAGATAATATAATATCTTCTTAAGGTTTCTGAAAAAGCCTTTAATAAAATTCTGGTACCAGAATCCTTTCTACAAGAATCATTACCAAAGACTCTAGCAAATAAAGTGGAGATTCCAGAATCACATCATGAAAAAGAAATAGTTGTAGAAAAAGAAGTGTAAGTGGAAATAGAAGAAGAAAAATTGCTGTAATAAGAATGGAATGAAACTAATGATATCATAAAGCATGTTTAAATGTTCCATGAGAAGGAAAGTCCATCTGTTAAATTTTCGATCCAGAATTCCCATGCTGAATCCTCAAAAAATAATTCACCAGGAAAATATGAGAAGATTGAACAAGAATTGAATAATCCAATATTTTATGAATGTAGTAATAATGATTTCATTCATCCTGACGATCTAGTGGATAATGAAGAGAAATTGGAAGTTGAGAATGATAAATTTGTTCAGCTATCTGATAATGAGAATGAATCACCCAAAGAACATGACATAATTTCTAGAGCTGACAAGGGAAAGAAGTTGGTAGTAGATATACATAGTAAATATGTTGTGAAGAAGAAATATGTTGGTGCATCAACAAAGAGGAAAGCTGAAGACATAGAAAATGAATCCTCACCAACCAAACACTCGGATTCAGAATCATCTTCCCTGAGACATGATTTTTTGGTTTAGTCATTGAAAAAGCTGGTTGTTAATATTACTTTATTTCTATGCATAGATTCAAGATGTCAGATGATTCAGCATACAATAATTCATAATCCACATTACGTTTCCATGGTTATGGACAAGTGTGTCGCATTTGAGGAATATTTCAAGACCTTCCTCATTGGTTATGAGGCTCATAAAATATCTTGTAAGATGAGGACAAGATGGTCAAAGAAAACGGTCAAAGAAAGGGGAATATTTCATGAATTCCATGATAATGTCAAGAATGCATTTGATACAAAATATGGGAAGATCAATGATCATACAAAATAGTTTTGAGGAAAAGTTAATCCTATTACAGAATACTCGGAAGCAAGAATTTAAGGGTCTAAATGGCAAGATAAACTCTATGGCCATGAATTGGAAGAGGGTAAGAGATCTTAAAATCAGGATTGAAGAGAATCTTCTTAAGAAAGTTGAACTGTCGAAATCTCATGAAGACATTATTAAGGGTTGGGAAGAGAAAATTCAAGACTTAGAGAAGAAATGTGAAGACCACGATCAGTTGCATAAGCAAGCAGAAGAGGACCACAAGGTTCTCAAGAGGATAAAAACAATTGTGAATAAGATGATGCCGAAAGATAAATAAGGATAATTTCATTACATTCCGATATTTTGTTGAATTTTATTTACTGTAAAAATTCATTCAACATTAATGAAATTTTGGTTTCTCTTTATATATTTAGTTTATTAATAATAATGTTTTAGGTACCAATTTTTTTCCTATTATCTTTTATTCCTTTTTGAAAATCAAAAAGGGGGAGAAAGGAATGATAAAAATAATACAACGTAAAGAATAGATTTCCCTAGGTAAGGGGGAGTTCATCTAGAGGAATATTCTTATCCATTATGTTTTTATAAGGAAAGAAAATGAAAAATCTCATTCAGGAAATCAAGAATACCATCATTAGTGATTTCAAATCCTAAAGGGGAGTTAGTCATATTCTCTATGATCCATAAGTAAAGGGAGATAAGTTATAATTTTCAAGTCTATAAAATTTCTAAGTCCTTAGATACTTTTTAGTAAGGATGTTTGTGATTTCCAAAAAGGGAGATATTGTGGAGTCAATAAGGTTTCCTTATGAATTTTCCATTCCTTTATGTTTTGAAACTCACAAACACTCTATCTCTCGGAAATTTTCATTTCTTATAAGATTTATCTTATAAATGAAAATTTTACTTCCCAAGGAAATTTTCTCATTATCCTTGTTTTCATTGTGCATGATTTAGTATCACTAAATATAAATATTTTTATTTATAAGTGAAAAATTCAGTTTCCTTTATAAAACCTTGGAATACTATAAATACTTAGATATAAAGCATTCTATTTTCTGGTTCTGAATTCAGATTCTGAATTCTTAAGATTTCAGATCCTGAATTCTTCTAAATTCAGATTCCAAATTCTCTGAAATTAAGATTCTGAATTCGTTGAAATTCATATTCTGAATTCTTCTGAATTTAGATTCTGAATTATTTTGAATTCATATTCTGAATTCAGAGTCAAAATTCATCTGAATACCAATTCTGAATTCTTCTGAATTCAGATTCTGAATTCTCTGAAATTCAGATTCCAAATTAATCTAAATTCAGATTCTGAATTCTCTGAAATTCATATTCTGAATTCTATGAAACTTAGTTTCCGAATTCCATATAATTCAGGTTTCATATTTTTTATAGTTCAGACTCTTAATTCTATCATAATTCAGGTTTCAAATTCCTTAGAATTCAGGTTTTGAGTTCCATAGAATTTAGACTCCGAATTCCTTAGAATTCATGTTCCCAATTCCTTAAAATTCAGGTTCCTAATTCTAATGAATTCAGAATCTTAATTCCTTAGAATTCTTGTTTTGAATTCCATATAATTCAGAATCTGATCTCTAGATAATTCTGATTCTCAAATCCTAGAAAACAGATTCTGAATATTCATGTAATATAGACATCACATGATTTTCTCTTACATGTGGAATTTTATTTTTCCTTAGACTCCAAATAATAAAATTGTTTGAGAAACCATATTTTACTTATCCTTCATATAGTTATGAATCAATGTCATGCATTGTATTTCTAACTAACCGTTTTTAGAGTGACACATGTATAAGTCCCTGTTAAATTCAATGATATATATGACCGTTGGAGGAGGGAGCTGACTGTTGGAGAAGTTCCTATAAATTTGATCTCATTTGAACGAGCTAAATATTGTACTAGAAATCCCGAGATTATATTCTGTTGAAGTGATTTATAGGGAGAGAGACTCTCATGCCTTGTGTGTACTGAACATATGGTTCTGCCTATTTTGTGCAACTTTGGTTGTTGGGTACAATCAAGGGCTTCTGGGGATAGGGAGACAGATGTTTCGACTACTAAATTTCGAGGAATTTCGTGATAAGGAAGACAGAGGTGCCGACTACCTTGATATTCGAGGTGTTGTGGGGATAGCAAGACAGACTCCGATATTCCTATCGAGTACTTACCCAGGTGTGGGAAAGACATACATTCATGAATGTATAAATCAAGGTACCTTTATCCATGGTTTTTGGATACACTAATCATTGGGATAAAAGATTCTATACTTGTTACTTGTATTGTTTCAATTTTGTTTTCCGCTACACTTTTATTAAAAAGAAAAGTATAATTATCTTATAATTTCTTGTCCTTGAATACTCTGATTAGTATGATTCCATACGCTTTAAGGTAGAATCTTTTAACTTGTAAAGTTTTCTTATGTTTCATTTCTGGAACCATATTTCTGGAATCTAGAAAGTTTGTAGAACTAAGATGTTTTGTTAATTTACCTTATTTAACTTTGATAAGCATAATTTTCCCTACGGTTGAAAATGAATGTTTTATAACCAGATTTAAATGTTCAAAGGAATTTTTAAATGATACAATTCACCTCCATTGTATATTGAGCATATACATCTATAAGGCCCTAGCCTTAAACCTTACTTAATATTGAATTAAAAGAATAATTCACGTTGAGGATCTTTTCAGGTTTAGAGTTTTAGAGAATTAGAACATAACTATTACATCTCAAAAGATTACAAAGTAGTCACTTATACTAAGTTTCCATAATAAAAAAAAACTCTTAAAAAGAAACGTGTCTAGTTCCCTGTTTTATATAGGATGACATTCACTTGATCCCATCCTTGACCTTATTCCACATTAAGTCCTGTGAAAACATTTCAAAAAAAAACATGGGGTGAGCATAAAAATCTCAGTAAGGGATACAGAAAGAATGAAAACTGTTAGTTTTTCAAACATCAAATAAACCATATATACTCTATCAAAGTAATACCTTCATCTTCATGAAGTAGTAAAAACTCTTCACTAAATAAAGTATCATTACTTACCTTTTTGTAACCAAAGTATTACCATAAAATCCATAAAAAGAACACATAACATATATAAAGGTAACTTGGGACATAAACATACTTATGTGGAATAACCATACGGTCGACTCCCACACATATCACTTAATAGAATAGCCATACGGCCAATTTCCATACATACATAATGGGATAGCCATACGGCCGACTTCCATACCCAATGCATTGAAGGTTATAACGTAACCACCCCTCCTAGTATTCACGACACCACCCGTCATATGGTTTATAATGTAACCACCCGTTAAAATGTCCAAGTACCAATATAAAATCATAAAACATAAAACCAATATAAAGGAATGATAACATTTCCACATTTCAATCACAATATATCATAAACATATTAACATAATAGAATCCTTTATCAAAACCATTTTCAATACATAAAAGAGTATATGGTATTTTATTTTATTTTAAAAACATTATGGCTTGTTGAGGAAGCCAAAGACCAAATAATACTCGCGGCGACGGAAAAGGTCGTTGTCGTCGCGTACGTTAAAAGAAACATTCCTTTTTTTCGTTTTGTAAAACGCTTCGTAGAAAAAGATTCCTTTTGTATAAAATCAAAAGTCATAGGGGTTTATACACCATATAAAAGAATGTTTTGTATAAAAAGAAATACGCCCCAATGAAAGGAGATTGATACGAAGTCCCTTACCTCGGGTCCGACTTGACTCGATAGTTTTTTAACGTCCTGAATAATAAACTTGAGTTAATTTATACTTGATTAAGAGCCTTTTTAAAGTTCATTATTCCTTTTATATAACTTATTTCCATGTTATAAACATTATGTAACCATTTATGTTAATAATGTTTGTTTTGTCAATATTTGGTTCTTAAGTCGAAAGTGGACTTCTTACAATTACATGTTGTTCGTGTGGTCAAAGGTTCTTTATATCCAGAATAAAATTCCCGATTTGGATATAATATGTATCATATATATCCAGCATATACATGTATTTATATTACTACATAATCATTTAGAGGTAAGAAATGAAATGCACCATTCATGGAGACGGTAAGCCGTACGTACACATAAACGCTACTTTCATTTCATTGTCATATTAATGGAATTAAAACTAAATGAGAGGTATGTATATTTTAATTCCAGAATTATATTCATCATTTAGATATATCATTAATTATATATATCCATTATATACATGTACTTTTAGTAGTACATTACATTTGGGGATAAGAAATGAAATGCATCGTTCATGGAGACGGTAAGCCGTACGTACGCATGAACGCTACTTTCATTTCTATCTCATACTTTAATGGAAAGAAATAATAATTATATAGAGGTATATTATAATTCCAGTATAACATCATATATAATAACTTTAAATCCATCCATTACACGTCCCACATATGGCATTAACGAATCACATCACTTTGAGGGGGCGGTAGTCCGCACTTCCTTAAATGAAGATATCGTGTTTACCCATAATGGAAACCATAAAGGTATGCCCAAAATGAAAAATACAGAATATTTAAGAAAAATAAACATATTATATATCATATATAAAAATAGTGACATCATAATGGCCACCTTTGAATGTGTTAAATGAGTATTGAACAATCATCTTTTCGGGAGGCAGAATTTCGCCATCCACGGAAACCCTATGTTCTTTAACCATTTGATGTAGTTGTGTGAGAGTGTATCTCAAGTAAATATTATAACAACATCCTGGTATATTGAAGATACTGGTGTTGTTACAAATTAAGTAAATAAAAAGAGTTTAGGGGGTTGGAGAAGAAAAATAAAACAAATGAACATGAGAGAATGAATTACCTTTAAAAGTGTAACTCCTTTTCATTTGAGCCTAAAGGATTCCTTTGAAAGGATTCTGCCCAAAGGGAATCCACTGGGATGAGGAGAGGGATGTGGGGAGAGTAATTGGGCAGGGTTTGGCCGAGCCAAAGGCTTGAGGAGTGTGTGTGTAAGGTGGTAGAGGTGGGGGCCTTTTATAAGAGGAGAGGAGGGGCACTTTTGGAAAGTAAAGAAATATTACTTTATTTGAAAATGTGTTTCGGTTTTAAAAGGTCCCACATTGATATAATTAGTGGATAAGGTGATAAGGGTTCGAACTCCACTCATCCAATTGGTTTTGGACATGTTTAGTTCATAGATTTTACATTATCTTAATATTTTATTTAAATCGTCAAATAATGATGTCATCGCTGCATCATTATTATGTCATAAATAATTTAATTTATCTAATGTCTAAAAATTATAAACAAAATACAATGATGTAGGAAATCTTTTTATCTTTCCAATGACTATTTATAATCAAAAATCGGATCTTTATAACCCCATCTAAAAATTGTTTTCGTAAAACATATTATGTTTGTGTCATTTTTACTTTTACATTAAATAAAAAGTTATTTATGTCATTTCCCAACCAAAGTGTCTCCATTGGGTCCCCAAGTTAACCCATGGATTTTCATGGTCGGACATGACACAACCAATAAGGTTGGGACATGTTTCTAGGTCATTTCATATTATTAATGCATTATTTATACCTTAAACTACCCTAATTACCACTAATCGCGATTAAAAACTTAATAAGTTACTATTCACCAAAAAATTATTTTAATCTCATTGAACCACATTTTACTTCTTAATGACAACCATGTATGTCGGATTTTCAAAATTCAATACACATTTGTGGTAAACTTTTATTTAACTGAAAAATCAGTTTTCTTGAGTACCACTTAGTGGTTTCACTATTCATCAAAAATTGATGTTTTTCAGAAAATTACCAAAAATTCACCCTAAGCAATATTTGATATTCCAAATTAAAAAATGAAGTCCATTTTACAAAATTCAAAACATATAAGTCACATTAATTAATTTAATAATTAATTCCCGCTGTCAGAGCAAATAGCGTGTTTTTATGAAACAATAAGTATCAAAAGATTGACACTAGATTAAGTCCAATTTCAAAGTGAAATTAATTCCAACGACCACTATTGGATTTAATGGTAAAAATATTTTCTAATTTTACTTTAAAACCAATTAAAAAGATAATCTAATCATATAAATAAATTATATTAAAAAGACGTTTTGAATTAAAATACAACATTTTACACTATTCATTTAAAAAAGAACTTTATCAGAAAGGTACCGAAAATTTACACAAAGTAAATTTTGATGTCCCGATTCTAAAGAAGAGTTATATTTGGTCCAATAGAATTTATAAGATCGATCAAAACTATATTTAAGGACGGTTCTCCGTCAAAAGGTGATAAGTGGACCTTTCGTGAAAATTAGGGTATAAATGCCTAAAATTGAACTCTTTCCGTATTTTAAGCCTTTATCTTTTATTGGGTAAATTTAAAAACATTTAAAAACATATATAATCATATTTTAGTTATTTATATCCATTCCCTCCAGTAAAACGACTACTTGTTAACTTACATTTAAAATAATATTATTTTATTACTTGTGTGCAACGTAAGTTTTCAAAGAAACTCATCGTTGCGTACTGAGTACGCTATCGAATGTAGAAAACCCTTTTAATTAAAATTAATATTTAATTCGTAAATATTAATAAATATGAAAATTCATTATTCTTTATTTACCAAGGATGTTACATCCTTCAACCCTTTTGGGAATTGCGTCCTCGCAATTTTATTCACTTATCAAAATAAGTGGGGGTATTTTTCCCTCATAGCATTTTCGGATTCCCATGATGCCTCTTCAATCACATGGTTTTTCCACAAAACCTTTACCTGATGAATCAGCTTATTCCGTAACACCTTCTCCTTGTGGTCAAGAATCTGGACTGGTTGTTCTTCATAAGATAGGTTCTCTTCCAGCTGAACTACCTCTGGACTCAAAACATGAAATGGATCTGGCATATACTTCCTCAACATTGAAACATGAAAAACATTGTTTACCTGAGATAAACTCGGAGGTAAAGCCACCCGGTATGCAACTGATCCAACTCTCTCCTGAATTTTGTATGGTCCAATAAACCTTGGACTCAGCTTTCATTTCTTACCAAATCTCATCACACTTTTCCAAGGAGAATCCTTGAGAAAAACATGATCACCTACCTCGAAAGATAGATCCTTCCTCCGGTTATCCGCATAACTCTCCTGCCTGCTCTGAGCTGTTCTCGTGTGTTTCTGAATCAGTTGAACTCTTTCCACCATCTCTTCTATCAATTCTGGTCCCATCAGCTTCCTTTCACCCACTTCATTCCAAAATGCTGGAGTTCGACACCGCTTCCCATATAATGCCTCAAATGGTGCCATCTGTATACTGGAATGAAAACTGTTATTATAAGAAAACTCAACCAATGAAAGATGTTGGTCCCAACTTCCCTGATAATCCATAGAACAAGCTCGTAGCATATCCTCCAATCTCTGAATTGTTCGTTCTGACTGCCCATCTGATTGAGGATGAAAAGCTGTACTAAAATTTAATTCAGTACCCAACGACTTCTGAAGGCCTTTCCAAAATTTAGAAGTAAACCTGGGATCACGATCTGATACAATGGAGAGAGGAACTCCATGTAACCTGACTATCTCTTTAAGATACAAACGGGAAATTTTATCAAGAGAGAAAGTATCTCGTATAGAAAGGAAATGAGCAGATTTGGTCAAGCGATCAACAATAACCCAGATTTCATTATTACCTCGAGATGTCTTCGGTAATCCAACAACAAAGTCCATGGATATATTCTCCCATTTCCACTCTGGCACTAGTAAAGGCTGAAGCATCCCTTTCGGTAACTACCGCTCTGCTTTAACCTGTTGACATGTCAAACACCTCACAGTAAAATCAACAATATCTCTTTTCATTCCATCCCACCAGTAATACTCCCGCAGATCTCTGTACATCTTAGTACTGCCAGGATGAACTGAAAACGGGGAACTATGAGCCTCACATAACAACTCATTCTTCAACTGTGAATCACAAGGCACACATAACCTCTTCCCAAACCTCAAAACCCAAACACAAACTTATCCAAGAACTCATGGAAAATTTTATTCATAAGGCCCATGAATACAGCAGGTGCATTGGTTAACCCAAAAGGCATAACAAAAAATTAATAATGGTCATATCTAGTACGGAACACAGCCTTCGGAACGTCTGCTTCTTTTACTTTCAACTGATGGTACCCCGACCTCATGTCAATCTTCGAAAAATACTGAGCTCCCTAGAGCTGATACCACTTCATTCGATGGACCAACATCTTCTGAAGTTGTTTCAAAGGATTTCACCAACCCTTTCTACTTGTAGTCTAGCTGCATTCCCCCAGTTGAGTTCTTCGTTGGACACTCGTTTGCATAATGACCCATTTCATTACACTTAAAACATCTTACCGTTGGATTTTCATTTCCTTCTTGATCATCTTCCTTACAGTTATGAGCAATATGACCAGACTTACCACACCGAAAGCACTTACCAGACATGGATAAACATTCTCCAGGATGCATTTTACCAAACTTCTCACAGGATGGATATTTGGTTTTCTTAGCTCCTTGCTTCTTTGATGAATTCTTCCCCTTTTCCTGCCAACTAGACCTCTTATTCTGTTGTTTGTCATAGAACACCTGATCATTGGCAATCTCCATTTCCACCTTCTCCGCACATCGAACAAGTTTTTCATAACTTTTGAACTCACGAGAAGCTAAAGCCCTTTGATACTTTGGATTTAACCCTGAGTAAAAACGGTTTTTTTTACCATCAAGATCTCGTATGAAGTTTGGAGCATACCTTGCCAATCGAGTGAACTTTTCTTCATAAGCAGCCACTGAATCATCCTCCTGCCTCAATTCTAGGAACTGTTTTTCCATCCTATGACGAACCACCTTAGGAAAATATTTCTCAAGAAACATACCTTTGAATTTGTCCCAGTAAAGATCCTCAATCTCATCACTATCCCTTATATTTTTCACCATCGACCACCACTGATCAGCTTCACCTTCAAAACGGCAAATAGAAAGACTAACCTTTTGATGTTCTGAACACCTCATGACATCAAAAATCTTCTCCAGTGCTCTAATCCATCCTTCAGCTTTCAAAGGGTCAGATGATCCTCTGAATGATGGGGGGTGTTGCCTCATTAAATGTTCCACCACTGACATGTTCCTCTGCGGTTGATCCAGCTGATCTCGTGCATGGATACCACCACCATTTATAGCCTGAGTCAACTATGCCATCACTGCAACAAACCGTTCAGTTCCTATTCCGACCATCTCAGGTTGCTGATTTGGAAGGTTATCTTCCTCCTGATGTCGTCCCAACATAGCTGCTTTGTTTCCTCTACGGAAAAACATTCTGAACACAGAAATATCTTAGGCGAAGCAACATGGTAATCCGTAAATGCTATATCATTTAAATCATATTATAATTTAACACTTTTCTAACTCTTAAAGTTGTCTAAACCGACCTCTGAT
This sequence comes from Viscum album, assembly GCA_963277665.1. NCBI lineage: Eukaryota > Viridiplantae > Streptophyta > Magnoliopsida > Santalales > Viscaceae > Viscum > Viscum album. The sequence continues at coordinate 1,035,520,008 of OY728123.1, read as the reverse complement.
TCCAACTATAAGGCCCCAGCCTTAAACCTTACTTAATAAAGAATTAAAAGAATAATTCACGTTTAGGATCTTTTCAGGTTTAGAGTTTTAGAGAATTAGAACATAACTATTACATCTCAAAAGATTACAAAGTAGTCACTTATACTATGTTTCCATAATAAAAAACACTTAAAAAGAAACGTGTCTAGTTCCATGTTTTATATAGGATGACATTCCCTTGATCCCATCCTTGACCTTATTCCACATTATGTCCTGTGAAAACATTGCAAAAAAAACTTGGGTTGAGCATAAAAAGCTCAGTAAGGGATACAGAAAGAATGAAAACTTTTAGTTTTTCAAACATCAAATAAACCATATATACTCTATCAAAGTAATACTTTCATCTTCATGAAGTAGTAAAAACTCTTCACTAAATAAAGTATCATTACTTTCCTTTTTGTAACCAAAGGATTACCATAAAATCCATAAAAAGAACACATAACATAAATAAAGGTAACTTGGGACATAAACATACTTAAGTGGAATAACCATACGGTCGACTCCCACACATATCACTTAATGGAATAGCCATACGGCCAATTTCAATACATACTTAATGAAATAGCCATACGGCCGACATCCTCACCCAATGCATTGGAGGTTATAACGTAACCACCCGTCCTGGTATTCACAGCACCACCCGTCATATGTTTTATAACGTAACCACCCGTTAAAATGTCCAAGTACCAATATAAATTCATAAAACATAAAACCAATATAATGGAATGATAAAATTTCCACATTTCAATCACAATATATCATAAATATATTGACATAATAGAATCCTTTATCAAAACCATTTTCAATACATAAAAGTGTATATGGTATTTTATTTTATTTTAAAAACATTACGGCTTGTTGAGGAAGCCAAAGACCAAATAATACTCGCGGCGGCGGAAAAGGTCGTTGTCGCCGCACACGTTAAAAGAAACATTCCTTTTTGTCATTTTTTAAAACGCTTCGTAGAAAAAGATTTCTTTTGTATAAAAGTAAAAGTCAAAGGGGTTTATACACCGTATAAATGAAAGTTTTGTATAAAACGAAATATGCCTCAATGAAAGGAGATTGAGACAAAGTCCCTTAGCTCGGGTCCGACATGCCTCGATCGTTCTTTAACATCCGGAATAATAAACTTGAGTTAATTTATACTTGATTAAGAACCTTTTTAAAGTTCATTATTCCTTTTATATCACTTATTTCCATGTTATAAACATTATGTAACCATTTTTGTTAATAATGTTTGTTTTTTGAATATTTGGTTCTTAAGTCGAAAGTGGACTTCTTACAATTACATGTTGTCCATGTGGTCAAAGGTTCTTAATATCCAGAATGAAATTCCTGATTTGGATATAATATGTATCATATATATCCAGCATATACATGTATTTATAATATTACATAATCATTTAGAGGTAAGAAATGAAATGCACCGTTCATGGAGACGGTAAGCCGTACGTACGCATGAACGCTACTTTCATTTCATTTTCATATTAATGGAATTAAAACTAAATGAGAGGTATGTATATTTTAATTCCAGAATTATATTCATCATTTAGATATATCATTAATTATATATATCCATTATATACATGTAATTTTAATAGTACATTACATTTGAGGATAAGAAATGAAATGCACCGTTCATGGAGACGGTAAGCCGTACGTACGCATGAACGCTACTTTCAATTATATCTCATACTTTAATGGAAAGAAATAATAATGATATAGAGGTATATTATAATTCCATTATAACATCATATATAATAACTTTAAATCCATCCTTTACACGTCCCACATATGGCATTAACGAATCACATCACTTTGAGGGGGCGGTAGTCCGCACTTCCTTAAATGAAGATATCGTGTTTACCCATAATGGAAACCAAAAAGTTATGCCCAAAATGAAAAATCCAGAAGCTTTAAGAAAAAATAAACATATCATATATCATATATAAAAATAGTGACATCATAATGGCCACCTTTTAAGGTGTTAAATGAGATTTGAACAATCATCGTTTCGGGAGGCAGAATTTCGCCATCCACAGAAACCGTATGTTCTTTAACCATTTGATGTAGTTGTGTGAGAGTGTAGCTCAAGTAAATATTATAACAACATCCTAGTATATTGAAGATACTGGTGTTGTTACAAATGAAGTAAATAAAAAGAGTTTAGGGGGTTGTAGAAGCAAAATAAATCAAATGAACATGAGAGAATGAATTACCTTTTAAAGTGTAACTCGTTTTGATTTGATCCTAAAGGATTCCTTTGAAAGGATTCTTCCCAAAGGGAATCCACTAGGATGAGGAGAGGGATGTGGAGAGAGTAATTGGTCAGGGGTTGGCCGAGCCAAAGGCTTGAGGAGTGTGTGTAAGGTGGTAGAGGTGGGGGCCTTTTATAAGAGGAGAGGAGGGGCACTTTTGGAAAGTAAAGAAATATTACTTTATTTGAAAATGTGTTTCTGTTTTAAAAGGTCCCAAATTGCTTTATTTCGTGGAAAATGTGATAAGAGTTCGAAATCCACTCATTCAATTGGTTTTGGACATGTGTAGTTCATAGATGTTACATTATCTTTCCATTTTATTTAAATCATCAAATAATGATGTCATCGCTGCATCATTATTATGTCATAAATAATTTAATTTATTTAATGTCTAAAAATTATAAAAAAACTACTATGATGTAGGAAATCGTTTTATCTTTCCAATGACTATTTATAATAAAAATTCTGATCTTTATAACCCCATGTAAAAATTGTTTTCGTAAAACATATTATGTTTGTGTCATTTTTACTTTTACATTAAATAAAACGTTATTTATGTCATTTCCCAACCAAAGTGTCTCCATTGGGTCCCCATGTTTACCCATGGCTTGTCTTGGTCTCCCATGACACAACCAATATGGTTGGGACATGTTTCTAGGTCATTTCATATTATTAAAGCATTATTTATACCTTAAACTACCCTAATTACCACTAATCGCGATTAAAAACTTAATAAGTTACTATTCACCAAAAAATTATTTTAATCTCATTGAAACACATTTTACTTCTTAATGACAACCATGTATGTCGGATTTTCAAAATTCAATACACATTAGTGGTAAACTTTTATTTAACTGAAAAATCAGTTTTCTTGATTATCACTTAGTGGTTTCACGATTCATCAAAAATTGATGTTTTTCAGAAAATTACCAAAAACTCACCCTAAGATATATTTGAAATTCCAAATTCAAAAATGAAGTCTATTTTAAATAATTAAAAGCATATAAGTCACATTAATTAATTTAATAATTAATTCCGGCTGTCAGAGCAAATAGCGTGTTTTTATGAAATAATAAGTATCAAAAGATTGACACTAGTTTAAGTCCAATTTCAAAGTGAAATTAATTCCAATGACCACTATTGGATTTAATGGTAAAAATATTTTCTAATTTCACTTTAAAACCAATTAAAAAGATAATCTAATCATATAAATAAATTATATTAAAAAGAGGTTTTGAATTAAAATACAACATTTTACACTATTCATTTAAAAAAGAACTTTATCAGAAAGGTACCAAAAATTTACACAAAGTAAATTTTGATGTCCCGATTCTAAAGAAGAGTTATATTTGGTCCAATTGAAATTATAAGATCGATCAAAACTATATTTAATGACGGTTCTCCGTCAAAAGGTGATAAGTGGACCTTTCGTGAAAATTATGGTATAAATGCCTAAAATTGAACTCTTTCTATATTTTAAGCCTTTATATTTTATTGGGTAAATGTAAAAACATTTAAAAACATATATAATCATATTTTAGTTATTTATATCCATTCCCTCTAGTACAACGGCTACTTGTTAACTAAAATTTAAAATAATATTATTTTATTACTTATGTGAACGTAAGTTTTCAAAGAAACTCATCGTTGCGTACCGAGTACGTTATCGAATGTAGAAACCCATTTTAATTAAAATTAATATTTAATTCGTAAATATTAATAAATATGAAAATTCTTTATTCTTTATTTACCTGGGATGTTACAACATCATTATTTCAATCCTACAATTGGTATCAAAGGAGGTCTTTGAAGTAATTATATTGACATATAACTTCTCTTGCTCAAGTTTTCATTGTTCTATATTTTCCTTTCTTAGGATTTTTATCCTTATTTACAAAATTTTATTATTAACATGTTTCTGTGGAAATATATTTTCTTTTAGATGGAAGGAATGAATGTTGGTTCGATTGACAATATTAATCCTATAAGACAACCTATATATTATGGAAATGATTATGAATTTTGGAGAAATTGTATGAAGACTTTTGTTATTAATACTAGAGTGTACAATTTTGTTATGGTTACTGTAGATCACAAGATTCCTTATAAGGAAGTGAGAAATTTTACTAATCAAGAAATTTCAGAATATCAACTAAACCTCAAGGAATGAAATACTTTGTTGTTTTCCATGACCAGAAATATATATAGTTATATTTCTTCTTGTGAAGCTACAAATTGTATTTGGAAGAAATTGGAGGTTTCTCATTTTGGTACATACAAGGTTATATAAACTAGAAGTTCTATGCTTAGAACAGAATATCATGGATTTATATTTCCTTATAGAGAACCAGTGTGTAAGGTAAAACATAGTTTTATGACTATTATTAATAGTTTACAATCCAAGGGTGCTAAAGGTTTAGATGATGAGGCACTTGTGGAAAAGATTACATATGTCATGCCTAATGAGTGGGAATCTAAGAGAATAGCTATTGTTGAGAATAGGAAAGTATCTCAGATTACTCTTGATGGGATTTTTGGAACTCTTCATCAACATGAGACAAGAATGAAAAGAGAATCTAATTTGAATAAGAAGAAGAATAAAAATGGATGTGTTCCCTTTACATCTACAAAAACCAGGACTCCTGAAATAGTTACTAGATCTATGTCGAAGAAGATTACTTTTTATCTGAATCAAGTGAAAGTGAACATTATATGAAGGAACTAGATAATATTGCTCAAAGGATGAACAAGATATTTGGGAAGAAAGACTTTCAGTATAGTTATAAGAAGAAAGGGAGAAATGACATGAAAGACTCGGATGTTACTTATTATGAATGCAAAAGAGAAAGGCATATTAGGCCAGATTGTACAATGCCTAAAAGAAAGGATAGAAAGGAAAAGCATATTGATGGGAATAGAAAGAATTAATAAAAAGCTAAATCTATGATATTTTTGAATGTTAGGACACCTGGAGTGCTAGTGGTGGAGGCTCTTCAGATAAATCCTCAGAGTATGAATATTCTAGTCCGAAGAATATTGGTTTACATACTAAGTTACTGATTGAAAATCATTTCTTAATGGACATGTTAAAAAATGTTGAATGCATAACCAATATATCTTTTAATGATAATTATAATGATAGTAAATATTATTAATATTATGATGAAGAATCTCCTCCGGATTTAGATAATACTTTACATACTTATGAACAAGTTTCTAGGTTTTCTAAGATCCTTGGGAATGAAAATTCTAAAATATAGAAAAAGCTTGATAAATCAAATTCTAGAATTTCTATTCTTATTAAAGAAGTATTGGATCATTCTGAAGATATTGATAAGAAAATTTATGATTTATAAAGTATTTAAAAAACGTTGAGGAAGTTAATTATGAGAAGGATAAATATTCTATGGATCTAGAAAAGTAATTTCTATGAAAAATGTTTTAGAGACTTACTTTAGTGCTGAAAATGATGTTTTTGAAGATAAAAACATAGTATTTAGATTGATGTAAGAAATATTTTCCTTGATCAAGTGTTTATCAAACCTTACCTTGGGTAATTAAAACAATAAAAATATGTATTCCCAAATACGACGTCCAATGAATAGTTTTGGATTTGGTTTTACTCATTCAAAACCATTTTTTAGTAATAATTATTATGTTCCTCAAAGTGCTCCATTCTGCACTAAGTGTTAGTGTGGTGGGCATTGGGAACAAAATTTTATTCTTAAATAAAACTCAATCTTTAAGTTTTTATAAATCATATTTTTCCAAAAAAAATGTGGAATCATAAAATTTTTGTTTCTGAAGATTCTGGATCAATGAAATTTTTGGTTCTGAATGTCTAACACTCTTATATTCTGAAATATAAAGATAGTACAAATACCAATAAATGGAACATATATAGTGGATGTTCCAAGAACATAAATGGTAAAAAAAAAAATTTAAAAAAATTATCAAGAATAAGGGAGGAAAAGTAACTTTCAGAGATAATGCTTAAAAAGAAATCATTAATATAGGTAATATTATTTTTCTTGGAAAAAGTTTTATTTCAAATGTTTTATTTGTCACGGGTCTTTGGCACAACCTTGTTAGCAAAAGTCAATTATATGATGAATGTTACATTGTGAATTTTATGAATGATAAGTGTTTAGTACACAATTCCAAAGAAGTGTTTATTCTTTCTGCCCATACATAATAGAATGTTTACACACTAAACTTAGAAGAACTTATGAGTCAAGATCTACCATGTCTTAGTACAACGGAATATCATTATTGGTTATAGCATAGAAGGTTTGGACACAATATCATTATGAACCTAGGAAAACTCTCTATGAAAAGACTAGTTATGGATCTACTAGAGCGTAGATTTGATTATTCAAAAGTTTGTGATCCTTGTCAATATGAAAATCAACATAAATCATTTTTTAAATCATTTAGTGAAGTCTCAACCACTAATGCCTTATAGTTGGTGCATATGGATATTTTTGTTTCAACACAAACTGGAAGCATTGGAGGAAAATATTATGTATTTGTCTTAGTTGATGATTACTCTAGATTTACATGGGTCTATTTTCTTGACAATAAATCTAAATCTTTTTCTTATTTCAAAATTTTTAGAGCCCAAGTTAAAAATGAGAAAAACCATCCATTGATAACTATTCATAGTGATTATGGAGGAGAATCTCAAAATTAGGATTTTGAAACTTATTGTAGTAGAAAAAACATTATTCACAACTTCTCAACACCATGAACTCCTCAAACAAATGGTGTTGTGGAATGAAGAAATAGAATTCTTCAAGAGACAACAAGAAGCATGTTGAGTGAATATTCTGTAGCCATAAATTTGTTTGGCTGAAGATGTATGTACTACATAGTATACTATAAATCGTGTTTTTATTAGAAAGTTTCTCAATAAAAAGAGTTATGGAATGGTAGAAAACCTAGACTTTCCTACTTCAAGGTTTTTGGTTGCAAGGTAATCATTCTAAATTCTAAAGATAATCTACCCAAATTCGCACCAAAATCTGATGAAGGAATTTCTGTAGGCTACTCCCCAACTTCTAAGGCTTATAGAGTTTTCAATAAAAATACTTGTACTGTTAAAGAAATAGTAAATGATAAATTTGATAAAACTAATCCCTTTTTTTAAACAACCTCAACCTACATCATCTGATGTGTTTTCAAAAACTGATTATCAACCCTTGATAGAATATCGTTCTGATAAGGAAAATCTTCAATAAAATATTTCTGAATCCTTTACCCAGAATATTTCATATCATATGTTGATGGGACGGTTTTACAAAACCCAAAGCAGTTGTTTCTTATGAATCATCAATGTGATAGTATCTTTAGTGATGTAAATCAACCTGTAAAGACTAGAAGTTTTTTAAGAAATGATGTAGATAATCTACCATTCCATTCCCAATTAGAAACAAAAAAGCATTGATAAAGATTTAAATGATGATGATTGGAAAAAATATATTAAAGATGAGCTAAATTAATTGGAAAGTAATAATGTCTAGACCTTGGTTGAATGATCTAAGGAAACATCTATTATTGGAGTAAAATTGGTCTTCAAAAATAAGTGTGATGAAAATATAATCATAGTATGAAATAAAGCCAGATTGGATGCTAAAGGCTATAATCAAAAAGAGGAAATAAAATATGAAGAAACCTATGCTCAAGTATCTAGACATGAATCTATCCATATTCTACTTGCCTTTGCAGCATTATTTAACTTCAATCTTTTTTAAAGGGATGTTAAAAGGGATTTCCATAATGGTTGTGTTCAAGAAGATGTTTTTGTTGAACGACCTCCATGTTTTGAAGATAAAAAACATCCTGAACAAGTTTTCAAATATACCAAAGCATTGTATGGATTTAAATAAGCTCCTAGATCTTGGTATGACATACTTACAGGGTTTTTTCTTCAAAACAATTATGTTAAGGGAAATTATGATCCAATTCATTTTATAGAGAAAGATAAGAAAAATGTCTTGGTTGTTCAGATTTATTTTAATCACCTTATATTTGGTTTAATTCTGCAATCATTAACAGATTACTTTGCAGATCTAATGAAATCTGAGTTTGAAATGAGTTTGATGGGTGAGTTAACATTTTTCATTGGTTTTCAAATTACTCAAATACCAGAAGGAATATATATATCCCAACATAAGTATATTAAATAACTTCTTAAAAATTATGCATATGAAAACACTAATACTATATGTGCTCCCATTGGTACCTCAAATTCAATTGATCTTGATGAAGCTGGGAAACCAGTATATCAAACATCATTTAGAGGTATAATAGAACATATAATTACTTGACATCTAGTCATATAAACATAATGTTTTTATTATTATTTTTTGTAAGATATCAATCATTTCCTAAGGAATATCGTTTAAAGGTAATAAAAATGATTTTTTGGTACTTAAAGGGATCCATGGATCTAGAACTCTTTTATACTTCTAGAAATAATTTTGTTTTAAAACGTTTTTTGGATGCCGTCTTTAGTGTATGTAGAATGGATAAGAAAAGTACATCCAGAACATGTCATTTCTTAGGTGATTCATTAATTTCTTGGTCATGAATATTGAAACACTCAGTAACACTATCTAGTATTGAAGTTGAATATGTAGCCGGTATTAGTGGTTGTGCTCAAGTGCTGTGGATATAACACACACTCACAGACTATGGTATGGCTGTTACCAAAACAAAAATATTGTGTCATAATACTAGTGTAATTTCCTTAAGTAAAAACAATGAATATCACTCTCATGAAAAAACACATAGATATTAGGAATCAATTTATTAGGGATCACACACAAAAATGAGATATTATTCTAAAATTTATCAGATCACAAGATCAAATTGCTGATATTTTCAAAAAATCATTACCCTCCGATAGATTTGAATATATTAATCAAAAGTTGGGAATAATAAACGTAAGGTAATCTTCCATATTAACTTATTGTTGAAACCTTTGTCCATACATTAAGAAACTCCTTTTTATAGGGGGAGTATATTTTCTTATTAGTAAAAAAAATTGTTAATCGAGTTTGTTTTCTTAAGAATTTTTTTTGTCATAAATTTTTTTTCGTAATCATGATTTTTTCAATAATCAGATTTTTGGAATCACTTTTTTCCTTTAAATTTGTTTTTTAATTTTTTTGGAATCTAAAATTCACCAAGAAAAATTTTCCACATTAGGAATAATCTTCTTATTAATCCAGAAGGTATGTTTTTTTCTTTCCTAAGTTTTCATAACCATCGTTTTACATTTTGGTATTTTTATGTTATTTAAAGAATAATTTGTATTTAATTTTTTTTCTTAAATATGAAAGTTTATCTAAAATAACCTCAAAAGATCAGAACTTATGAAAATACATCATTGGATATCTTCTCAAATGTCATAATTGAACAGAAGTTTTTCAAATGGTGGGAAAACCATAGAAGTTGAACCATTGCCTAAATCTCCTATATATATCCCCCAATGGTTTTTCAACATAATAATTCCAAGCTATTTAATTTTGAAGCTCTACCTCTATATTTTACGGCTCTTCCGAATCTTCAAAAGATTCCTCATATTTGGATGTCTACTAAAACCTCTTCTCAAAAATAAATGTCGAATGTTAAGGAAATTTCCGAGTGGTAGATAGACCAAGAGAGGTAATTTGATCTGAGATTCTCAAAAAAATATGATTCTATCATCTCTATGAATATTAATTTGAATGGCTGGGAGATCCTTTTCATTTCAAAACTGAAGGCACGTGATCTGATGTATTCGGAGTTGATGGTGGAGTTCTATGAAACAATTTTTTTTTTCAGTGAAGGAGTAAGAGATAAATTTTCTTTCAAGGGTTATTAAAAGACATAATCTCTTTCATACAGCAAGGTAGCCAGTCCTATTGGAATTACATATGATGGTGAAGAAAAGTTATGTACTTACAAACTACCTGATGAATCCATATCTTTTAATAAGTAAAAGGAAATAAAGTGTCTTGGATTGAATGGAGTGAAGACTCTGAAGAACGTTCATATCTCTACAAATTTGTTGATTCTATAATTGTGGGTTCAAGGATTTATAATTCCATGGAAAAGGATAAGGATACTCTGAAGAAGAGTGATATCTATATATTGTATTTCTTACTGAACCTCATAAAGATAAACATGATTAAGTATATCATGGTAATGATTGATAATATCAAGCATAGAAATCTGAAGTCTCAGATTATTATGTATCCGGCTATTCCTTCAAAGATTATTGTTCTTTTCCTTCATTCATTCAAAATCCCATGTAGTTCCTAGCTGAGAAATTACAAAGTGATGTTGTTGACTGATGACATCTTAAAAAGAATGAAAATTGGTTTTTCTAGTGAATTTGGACAATTCAATGATCTTTCTAAAGAAGAAATATAAACTTTTTCAAAGAAGATATATGTGGCTGAAATCTCGAAGAGAGGTGGAAGGAAGAGAAAGGCTAAAGAGCTGGAAGAGAAGACAAAAACTCTTGTAGACAAGCAAACTCAGTCACAATCTCCAAATCCAAAGAAGAAAAAAGTGTATCCTGATGAAGTAGTGGCTAAGTGGAGAGAGGATATGAAAAACTAGAAAGAAGGGGAACCTAAGTTTGGATTGGATCCTACTGAGGAAAAATATTTGAAGGAAAAGGATGTTGAGAATCTTGAAATGGAACAGAAATAAAAGAAGCAAAAGAAGAAGATTTATGAGGCTGAGATAGTACAATCTCTTCTTTTGGCTATTTAAAATGCTTCTAAGAAAATTCCGGTACCCAAATCCTTTGTACAAGAATCATTACCAGAGACGCTGTGATAGAATTCGGTGATTTTGGAATCATATCATGAAAAATAAATAGTTGAAGAAGAAGGAGTGGAAGAGGAAATAGAAGAAGAATAGGTGGAAGAATATGGTAATGAAACTAATGACATCATAAAGCAAGTCGAAGAGTACCATGAGAAGGAAAGTCCATCTGTAAAATTATCGATCTAGAAATCCCAAGACGAATCCTCAAAAATTTCTACATCAGGAAAATATGATAAGGGCGAACACGAATTGAATAAGCCAACAGATGAATAAAGAAGTACTCATGATATCATTAATCCAAAAGATCATGTGGCTGATGCGGAGAAAGAAAAAGTTGAGGAAGATAAAATTGTTCAGCTATCTGATAGTGATCATAAATCTCCCAAAGAATAACACATCATTTTGAGAGATGAGAAAGGAAAGAAGGTGGTGGTAGATATACCTTGTAAATATTTTGTGAAAAAGAAAGATGTTGGTGCTTCATCAAGGAGGAAATCTGACAACATAGTAAAAGAATCATCACCAACCAAACACTAGGATTTAGAATCATCTTCCCTAAGATATGATTTGGTTGTTTAGTCTATGAAAAAGATGTTTGTTACTATTCCTTTATTTCCAAGCGTAGATTCAAGATGTCAGAGGCTTCAGTATATAGTAAATCAGAAGCTACATTCAGTTTCCATGGTGGTGGACAAGTGCGTCGTACTGGAGGAATATTTCATGACCTTCCTCATTGGTTATGAGTCTCATAAAAGATCTCATAAGAAGATGAAAATTTGGTCAAAGAAAATGGTCAATGAAATTGGAATCTTTGATGAATTCCACGATAATTTCAAGGATGCATTTGATACCAAAATGAGATGATAAAGGATCTAACAAATAGTTTTGAGGATAAGTTAATCCTTGAACAGACTACTCAGAAGAAAGAAGTTAAGGATCTAAATGGCAAGATAAACTCAGTAGACATGAATTGGATGAAGGAAATGATATCTTAGAATAGATATTTAAGAGAATATTATTAATTAAGAAGAACTGTTGAACCCTAAGGCAGACATTCTTATGGCTTAGGAAGAGAAAATTCAAGACTTAGAGAATAAAAGTAAAGACTAGGATCAGTTTCATAAGTATGTAGAAGAGGATCACAAGGAGCTCAAGAAGCTAAAAACTATTGTGAATAAGCTGATGTCGAAATCGAAATAAGGATAATTTCATTACATTACAATATTTTGATGAATTTTCTTCATTGTATAAATTCTTTCAACATTAATGAAATTTTGGTTGTTCTTTATCTATTTGGTTGTTTAGTACAAATGTTTCAAGTACCAATTTTTTCCATTATATATTATTCCTTTTTGAAAATCAAAAAGGGGGAGAAACGAATGATATAAATAATACAAAGTAATGTAGAGATTTATCTATGTACGAGGGAGTTTATCTAGAAGAATGTACTTATCAATGATGTTTTTCGAATGCAAAAAAATAAAAAATATCATTAGGTAAATAAAGAATACGATCTATAGTGATTTCAAAGGCTAAGGGGGTGTTAGTCATATTCACTATGATCCATATGTTAAGGGAGATATGTTTTTATTTTCTAGTCCATAAAATTTTTATATCCTTAGATTATTTTTAGTATGGATGTTTGTGCTTTCCATAAAGGGGGAGATTATTGAGTCAATAAGGATTCCTTATTACTTTTCTATTCCTTCCTATTTTGAAAATCACAAACACTCTATCTCAAGGAAATTATCATTTCCCATAAAATTTATCATATGAAGGAAAATTTATCTTCCCAAGGATATTTTTTCCTTATCCATGTTTTCAATGTTCATTATTTCGTTTCACTAAATCTAGATCATTTTATTTCTATGTGTAAAAACTCAGTTTTGTTTCTAAAACCTCAGAATCCTATAAATCCTTAGATATAAAGCATTCTGTTTTCAGGTTCTGAATTCAGATTCTGAATTCTATGAATTTCAGATTCCAAATCTCTGAAATTCTGATTTTGAATTCTTCTGAATTCATTTTCCGAATTCTTCTAAATTCTGATTCAGAATTCTTCTGAATTCGTATTTAGAATTATTCTAAATTGAGATTCAGAATTCTTATAAATTTAAATTTTGAATTCACTGAAATTCAGAATACCAATTCTTCTATGTTCCGATTCTAAATTCTTTGGAATTCAGATTCTGAATTCTCTGCAATTCAAGTTCCAAATTCCATAAAATTCATGTTCTAGATTTTTTAGAATTCAGAGTCAGAATTATCTCAGAATTCAGGTTCTGAATTCCTTAAAATTCAGGTTCTGAATTTCATAGAATTAAGTCTCTGAATTCCATATAATTCTGGTTCCGTATTCTTTATAATTCTAGTTCTGAATTACAAATAATTCGTTCTTTCAATTCCTTATAATTGAGATTTTAAATTCCTAATAATTTGGACTCTAAATTCCAAAGAATTTAGGTTTTTAATTCATTAGAATTCAAGCACCTATGTGTATAGAATTATGATTATGAATTACTTGATAAATTGATTCTTAATATTCATGTAATATTAACATCGAATTATTTTCTCTTAGACTTCGAATTTTATTTTTTCTTAGAAGCTGAAAATTTGAATTGTTTGAGAAATGATATTTTACTTATCGTTGTTATATTTACGAAATGATGCCATGCATTCTGTTTCTAACTAACCATTTTTTGAGTGACATGTGTACTATTCCCTATCAAATTCAAGGAAAAATACGACAGTTAGAGGAGGTAGCCGACCGTTGGAGAAATTCTTAATGATAGGAGCTCATTTGAATGAGCTCAATACTGTTCTATAACTATAGAGATTACATGCTACTGAAGTGATTTCTAGAGAGGGAGACTGTCATGCCTTGGGCATATTGAACATCTTGTTCGGACTACTTCGCGTGCCTCCGATTGTTGTTGTGTACAATCAAGGGCTTCTAGGGATAGGGAGATAGAGGTGCATACTACATTAATGTTTGAGGACTTCCTTGATAATGAAGACAGAGGTGCCGACTACCTTGATGTTCGAGGGCTTGCATGGATAACAAGACAGACACCGATATTCCTATCGAGGGTTTACCCTGGTGTGGGTAAGACATACTTTTTTGAATGTATAAATCAAGGGAACTTTATCCAAGGTTGTTGGATACACTAATCTCTGGGTTAAAAGATTATATACTTGTTACTTGTATTGTTTCATGTTTGTTTTCCTCTGCATTTTTATTAATCAGTAAAGTATAATTATTTTATACATTCTTTTAAGTGTATACTCTTAATAGTATGATTCTATACGCATTAAGTTAGAATATTTTTCCTTCTAAACTTTTCTTAAGATTCATTTCAATAACCATATTTCTAGAATCTAGAAAGTTTGTTGAACTAAGAGGTTTTATGAATTTACCTTGTTTAACTTTGTTAAACATAGTTTTCCCAATAGTTGAAAACAAAAGTTTTATAACCAACATTAAAGGTTCGAAATGAATTTTTAAAGGATATAATTCACCCCCATCTTGTATATTGAGAATCTACATCATTATTTAGATCCGAAACTATTTTCATTCCAATCCAAACAACATTTATTTATTATTTTCCAATTAAATCCCTTCATATTTTACTCATCAAAATTCCACTCCCCTTTTTAGGAGCCTTTAATTTTGAGTATGAGGTCCATATCCTTCACTCTAATAGAATATATTGTGAGAATTTTTAATTTTATCAAAGTTTGTAATGAGTCCTTATTCATTGAATTCATTCTTTTTTTCCTATATAATCTTCATAAATATCACTATACACTATGATAAATTAATATAAATCATTATTCTTGTGTAATTATAATATTATCATAATATAACATTATTTTCTTACTCATTTATTAGTTATTATGTGTTCTTGTTTGGGTCGGTTTTACCACCTATATAAATGATGTTATAATATATCTGTTACGAATGTTTAAGATATATATAATATTTTTTATAAGAGGTAATGTTGATGAGATTATGATTTTTGAATAATTATTTAGTGATAACATTCTTAATAATATTCAATAATAAATTCAAATCTTTTATTAATTCAATAATCGCTAGAAGATAGAAAATTTTTGGAGTTCCATATGATCCATCACCATAAAATCTGTAAAATTACAATTATATTTCGCAACTATATTAAAAACACCTATGTAACCTAAATTTATACTATTTATTTGATGCAAAAAATATCAAATATAAAGGGATGGAACTTCCCCATCAAAGCTAGTATATAATAAAATGTATTATAACAACCCATATATAATTTATACGAATAATTATTTATAAATGGGTAATAATATATTATAATATATTGTTATATGGAAAAATAAATTTAAATATGGTTAAAATATTTTTGAATAATAATCCTAAATTTATCATTCAAGAGGATAGAGCGTGTCATAAAATGTAGGAATCCAAGGAAGCGTTTTTGTAAAATTAATTTCCATTCACTTATTTGAAATAGTTATTCTTGAAATTTATAATTATAAGTTAAAAAATTGATAATGTATGATTTTATTATATTATAATTCTTTTATTGTTTCTATGGATCATAATTTATTTCCCATAATCCCCTTTTCAAATGATTTTCCATCATAATATATAACATATATTATTTGATATTTTACTTCATTCTACATTATTTCACTTATGTTTCACTTCATTTATATGGTATATAAACCTTTTTAATGACATATTTTATCAATATTATATTTTTATTCATGGTATATAATGCTTCATATTAGGTTCTCTATTTTAGGTTATTTTGATTCAAATATTACGAAAAATATAATGGTTTCTTTTCCAATATCACTTTTGATTCAAGATTATATATGAATAAATTTATATAATGGAAAATTATATGTTATTTCCCTCTAAAACCACATATATTTTCTTCTAATATTGTTATTTATATTTTTACAAGATATTTTACCATATCACTTGTTTGATTCACAATTCAACTGAAATGATTTTTGTATGTGGATTATCCTTATTTATTCCTTTCAAATAGGAATCATTTATATCAATTTCCATATAGTAAATATATTATTATTTTATTTCATATATATAATTATATGATTACATTGGTTATGTTATATTTATTTTTCATTTCTTTACAAAACAGTGAATGGGATGTTTTTAATGATTTCTTCAGGATAAATTTTCCATACAACATGCATTGATTTTCTCTAGGAATATTCCATTCCAGGTTTTCATGTTATAAAAAATTATCATCTATTCACTTTTATTAAAATTCATTTCAATTAAGATAAATTTTATTAAATTTATAAAGTTTATTTATTCTTATTGTTTAAATTAATTTCATCATGATCTTATAACTTATTTTTCATTTATATAAATATACATTAATGTTTCTTTTGTATCACTAGTGATATAGTCTAATTATTCCATCCTTCATATTTGTATATATTTATTTTATCATGAATTATATAAATATTTATGTAACCTATTTATTTCTCATGTGTTATCTATTATATGTTTTATTTATAAATGTGGTCATGTTTATGCAACACCCATATGTAAAATCATTCACTGTATGCTGGGTGGGAAAAAATATGTATATCCCTCCAATGAATTGGGTGAATCCCCGTATCACATAACATGATAGAGATTGTAGAGTGAAACCAAGAACCTAAGGGCCTCTATATAATATATGATGGTTGGGTAAAGAATTATATACCTATCTAATGCATTTGTTAAAGCCTTATATCTCATGACCTGACATGTTAATGATTATAAACTAACCCAAATACATTATAGGACACTACCTTCTTGGTAATCATTGTCTTTGTAGTGAGCATAAAATTATTCAATAAATTTATATTATTATATATGTTCACCATTATTATTTCATGAACCTATGTTTCACGTCATTTATTTTTTATGTATTTGATACTATTGAGTCATGTTTCTACACTCTTATGACCCAATTCTTATAATATTCCAAAATTGATATTTCATGAATCATGATTTATGATCTATGTTTTATTGGAAATGAATCCCATGAATTATTTTCATACACCATTTTTATGTTGTCATATCAAAATGTTCAGATAATTATTGGTTATGATCTTTGATTGATATATCATAAATTTACACCTTACTAAGCATCTGATTTCACAAATTTCATACATTTATATTCCTTAGTTTAGGGTGAAGATTATAACATCTTATTTTTATGTGAGTGGTTCTACTATTTAGTCCTATGGATAAATGTCCCCAAGGTTTTAAAATTACAGTAATTATGTATTTAATGTCTAAATAAACTAACTATATAGGTTCTAGTTTGTGTTTTATTATGATATGTAATTAATATTCATATGAAATATATTCATGTTATTATTTTGTTATATAATTTGTTAATAGGGATTTGTTTTGTCATAATTTGAAATTTGGTTATAAAAAATAAGTGCATAAAATTTAAAAAAACAAATGTTTAATCAAAATTGCTCTATGATGAACCTAAAATTTTATAATATGAAAGGAATGTGTTGTAGTATAGAATATATTTTGATTTATTTTCATTATAATGTGATTTATTTCTATAGATATTATTAGTTAATTATCATTATAAACATTTTCATTTTTCTTAGGGTGTGAAGAAATAATCGTGATTTTGTGGTGGTGATACGTATATTCAATATTGAAAATATATTGTTTGGTTATAGTTATATTCATTCCATTATATCATAAAAATCATCTAAAAATATTAATTCATATATTAATTATCATATATATAATTATCGATAAAAAGACTTAGTGGTATGCTGATTATATCTCGATTCAATAACTCTTCTTCAATATATGTTAGTGTAAATTTTCTTCCTAAAAATCGTATTGTTTTTCCTTTAATAAAATTTAATGTTATTTTGGTCAAAAATTTACTCTCTCTCTCTCTCTCTGTGTCTCTATAAAGACCATATTAATATTTGTAAAATTTAAATCTCATTTTATATCTAAATAAAAACCTTTGATCGTCTATTAGTGTGGCACTCTCTATATACTCTGTATAGAAATTACTTAATATATAAGGGTCCTAGTACCCAATCATGTTGGGTATTATTATAAAATGGTTAGGGAGAATCTTGATATTGAGAATATTATAATTTTAAATGAATACAGTTATGTTTTTTTATAAATATTATAATGGTATTCCCCATCATGAGGTCCAGTTGTCCATATAACATATAACATGGGTTATGGTTACATGAAAGACTCTTTATTGGATGTACTTGATTGAATTAAAATAATTAATGAAGAATCACCAATGAAATTGGGATAATCTTTTTATATTAACTATTGGTTCATCATGGGGTGAATTAGTGTTCTTTATTAAGAATAAAAAAGGATAAATGCATCTAGACACTAATTTTAAGATACTTGATAATATCACAATCATGAAAACGTTTCATCTAACATATATTTATTACTTGTTTGATAAACTTCAAGGGGAAAATTATTCTCAAAGTCATTATTAAAATATATATCACCAATTAAGGGTGAAAATAGAGTATTTACCTAATAGAGACTTTTTTATTATATATGATTACTATATATTCATAGTGATGCCATTCATACTTACAAATTCTCTAGATATCATAATGGATATACTGAGAATATTCTTTAAAGATTTCCTTGATTAATATTTAGTAGTATTTATAGATGATATTAACATATATCACAAGATTAAGGGAGTGAATGAAGATCATTCGAGGATTGTGTTTAAAAAACTAATAAAGGATAAAATATATGATATATATTTCAAGAATTAATTACATACAAATAAAGCATCATTCATGGGTCTCAAAATAATAATATAAGGTATATATTTATATCCAAAAAATATAAAAAAAATAATTCCATGTACCAATAATTTTAATTGAAATATATTATTTTGTGGGATTTGATGCATACTATTTATGGTTTATGAGATGATTTTCATTACAATAAAACTCCCTAAAAATTTAAATCTTATGTGAGTCAAGATCCTCCATAAATATTAATATGAATAAAATTTTCAAATATTTTAATAGAATAATCATCACTACACCAATTATCAGATTTCCTTTTAGTAGACAGGTTTTGTGATATATAGTGATGCCTGAAAGAAGGGATTTGGATATGTCCTCATGAAAAATGAAATCGTGTTAGTTTATTATTCACATAAATTAATGGTTCAAAGAAAATATTACTTGATGATAAATATGGAGATAAATTATATATTATTTACATTAATTATATAGAGGTATATTTGGAACAAATGGTTATAAAAAATGAAAATCCAAACATACAATTATTATGAGGGGAAAATAAGTTTCCTTTTCTTACCAAATATAGTATGGTATATACCTAATTAGAAATTATACATTGATTCATGACTATATAAATAATACCCTAATATATTTTTATTGGTGATTTAAATTAATATTAGGAGGATGAAATATATTTAAGGGTGGATTTAACATCAAGCATTTAAGTGTGAATTTTTCTTCCATCTGCTATTTTTTTATTCATTATAATTAATTGAAACATAATGAGGAAATAATTATTATATTAAATTAATAGATTTAATAATTAGTTATTAAATCATGATGGAGTATTGGAATACATGTACATGAAATATTTCATTACATACTGTGGATTATTATATTCTATAGATGACTACATCTCTTAAAAGTGTATAAATCAAATTAGGAAAATAAATATAAATGAACAATAAAATTACCACTAGAAAATATTATAGATCATCCCCAACCATGAGAATCTATGATATAATAAATTTTTTTAATAAAGTTAAAAACATAATAAAGATAGAAATCATGTTTAAAAATTCCAATATGAAAACCATATGAATGAGAATCCTAATTTGTGAAGTATGAATGAAATTAATCTATATGATGTAATGAGGGTAATATAGATGGTATGTGAGTATTATAAAATGTTATAAATTTATTGGTTATAATAAAATTAAACATCTTATTAAATTAGAAATATCATTATATAACTGATATACATAAATGTTCTTATACTTTAAAATAATATATATTCTAATTTTAAATAATTTATTTAAAATTAAATAAAATATTTTGTAATATTTTTAAAAGATGTTATTTAGGTATGGAAACAATCATTGGCGCTCATGAAATTTTTTAGGAATTAAATTTGTATAAATTTATTACATTTAAAGAATGATATAAATAAAATTTACTAATAAAATAAAAAGAATTATTATCAAAATAATTACCAATAACAAAAAAATAATTAATGATCTATAACGAATACAAATAAAATTATTCATGATGGAAAAGTTTGTTTATTTAAAAATAAAATTTTTATTATAAATTGGTATATTTAGAAGTTAAATTTATAATATCTAAAATTTAATAAAATATATTATATATATATATAGATAAATGAATAAGAATTTATAAATTTCGTATTGATGGGTTATAAATAGGAACAAAATCATTTAATGGTTTAATGTTAAATTTATTATGAAAAATTAAATGTGTTATGAATTTTTTATTCACAAACTAAATATATCAGGGTTTAGGGATAATTTTATCAATATCTAATGTTAATAGTTATTAAAAAAATAGGTCAGCACTCATGTGATGATAAATAAATGATTTGAAATAAAAAAACTACACTTAATTTTTTTGGAAAATAATTTATCTATAAGAACAGTTATATATATATTATTATTTATTTCAAAAGAAAAAATTATCTTATTTAGAAATTGAATTTTACTGAATTGATCTCGAATTTTTAATTAATATGTTGAAATTAGGTATGTTTAAGATATAATATTTCAAAAAACTCATTAATAAATCATATTAATTAAATTAAAAATATAAATACTAAATTAATTTATTTATTTTAAAAACATAATCCAAATGATTATACATATATTTTTTTACCAAATATGTTTCAGTTTTATATTTTCATAAAAGTGTTAATTCAAGTATAATTGAAATATATTTAATTAAAATAGTTTTAAAGAATCTATTTTAATACATTCAAAATTAATTTTACATATATATTTTTATAAATACACTACTTTTATTGATTATTTTATTGATTATTTTTTCATTATAACATTATAGTTACCAAATTATGATACATGTTTTTATAAACATAGAATTATATCATAAAACCATTGAAATTAATGTCATATACCGTTTTATGTGAAAAATATGATGAATGATTAAATATAAATTTTATAATAAATATTATATTAACATTCATTTTTAATTACCTAAACTCAAATTTAATTCTAAATGGTTTTAATATTATTCTTTTTATATACTTTATTAGTCAATTAAACTTCATTTTATAACATTAGGTAACATGTTTTATAATAAAATTACATTATAAAATATTCATTATTATTATTTTAAATTTAAAATCTTCTTATGTATAGTTTGTTATTTTCAAAACAAGTTTATTAAAATTTAATAATCTAGTTTTTATAAAAATACAAATGGTAATTGATATAAAGTTTATAGCATAGTGTATAATGTTTATTAGAGTAAAAATATTTTCATAATGAAGTTTTTAAGTGATAAATTATACTTAATTAGAAGAATAATTTTAAAAATTGTATGTTTTTAAAAAAAATAATAATTTATTATCAATTATATAATAAATAATATATACTAAAAAATATAAATGTAACAACTCGAAACAAAATAAAAAGTTCTATTCAAAAAATAAATTGCCTTTCAATGTATTATATGAATTTATTTAAAAAAAAATCACAAAAATTAACTTTTGAATTTGAAAAAATAGAAATCATTTTTGGAATCTACAGAAAATAAATATCATTGGGTAATGTTTTTGGATTTATTTGAAAAAGTATAATTTTTAGTGAATAGTGAAAAACTATTTTTATTGATATTATAACATATATGATATCACTATGATATATCTTTGAATTAAAAAGTTATAAAACATTTTTCTCAACATAAAATATAATTATCTAGTAAAATAATAAATTTAAAAAATTTATGTTGACTTTTAAAACATATATTTGAAATTTGAAAACCAAAAATATATTTTATGCTAAAAAACAATATTTGGGTTTTTATAATTAATTGATTGTTTAGAAGGTGTGAATCAGTTTTAGGTTATTCATCATTTCAAATAAATAGCCGTTTTTAATAATAAACTAACCACTTTTCTAGGAATCAATGGTTTGGAATAAATGATAGAATAATCAATATTTTATCCAAAAACTACCCCTATTCTCAAGTATAAACCCACCATTTCAAACCCCTTGAAAAATAAAATCCCATTCACTTCCCAAATATCAATATATACCCATTTAAACTAACCTATATCTCTTATTTCCACTAGTGATGTACTTTTGGTACTCAAAATCTATCCTTTCAGGCTTTAGTAAAGGTGTAATTCCTCAATAAAGAGGTAACTCAAATTCCATTTTTATTTTTGTTCTCTTTTCTTCTTCCTAATCTCAAAAAATTCACCTTTAATACAATTCTCAAATATTTCATATAAAAATATACTACTTATTTTTCATATTATGATACTTCTAGATATTTTATTTTATTCATATTGTATACAACATCTCCCACTATTTTGAGGTGTCCAGATAATGGTTATTTTCATTCGCCTATGTGGAAATTTGCAATTATTTAGTTTTCACCGCCAAAATATATGGTTAAATTATATTATATAATATAAATATATTTCCATGAATAATAATAATTTTTAAATCATTTTACAAAGTGATAATTACAAATAAATATAAATGAAAAATGGGATACTATTAAAGAAAACATGTCATCATGTTATTCTATTTTTAGATGATATATTAATAATTAAATTATATTTATTATTCCTAATAAACAATATAAGAATAATATAATTCACATATAGATTAATTTTATAATAAACATAAGTTATTTTTTAGGATTTGTATGTGCAATGAAATAATATTGGACCTAATGTATGGATTCTTTGTCTAAATCTCCTTTCTCCGAGACATATTTCATATTTTGTGATAATTAATTTTACATTAAATATAGTATTAAAAAACCCATTTAATATATTATATATTAACTAATTTTTTAATCATTTTGAATTTTAGTTTTATTTAATATATTTTTTAACATTGATATATAGATTTTCTATGTTATAAGGGTTATATGTCTTAAAATTTTCTTCTATGAGGCATGCCTTATGTTATCCACATATTTTATTTTTAATGGTCTATATATTTCACAGTTGACAATTTATATCAATATTACCTATTTAATATTTATATTTTGAGTTATATATCATGTAACCTACTTCAAGGGATTTTATATCAAATGTTACCAAATCTATAAGTATTTCATCTATTTAATTTCCTTTTAATTTTATCATAGACAATCTCCATTTACTCTGATTATCTGAATTTATTATATTATTATATTTCTATATTATATAAAGCTTTTTATCTTTCTCAATTGGGTAATTAAATTTTTACTTAAAAATTGTAATTTCCCGAATCCGGGTTCCACCCAATGGTACCCTGTACCCGGTCAGTCACATAACCTCAAGAGCATTTCACCAAAATCTAGAGGTTTTTGAATAGTAGTGATAACCAAGTTGTGATAATGGTGAAAATATTCCCTCATTGGTAGAGTATGCAATGTAGAAAACAAAAAGTAAACAATAGCGGAATCAGTAATACCATATAATATATGTAAACAGCAGAAGACTGATATTAATAAAACAACTGGAGAATATATATATAAATAATGCATGTCACATGTGTCTAGTAAATAAACTAAACAAGTGAAAATCCTGGAAGTAAAATGCAGAAACTAAAGTAAAGAAAAACAAGTAAACTCTAAGAGCATCACAAGCCTTAGCTTGGCCTCATGCTATCCAACTCCAACAGTAATCAAATACCTGATGAAGAAGGGAACTTTCCCTTATCTATACCTGCAATCATATAATCTGTTTGGGTCCAAAGCGTGACCCAAATAGTATGTGAGATGAATCCCAGTAGGCAACCACCAAAATATTTGTACCTAACTGTTAGTGAATATATATAGAAGTTAGTATGCTAGAATGAAGTAATAAACTAGGAACTACTCGAAAGTAAATAATCCTATACTTTTTAATTTCATTCATTTATATCTCTCCTTCATTCGTTGAATCATGTAACCCTTGGGATCTAGCCTAAGCTTTGTATCCCCTATATATGTAACAAAACTGATGACTCAGAATACCATCTAAACAATCAAGTAAGACTGAGTCCAAGCTTGTGCTTTGTCTTGGTAGACATGTCACAATTATACAGTTATTCATAAATGACCCCTTCGAAACATTATTATAGTATAAACTCTCTAGTCTAACATAAGATCAATAAATTAAAAATAAAAACCCTCTAGGAAGCTCTCACGTTTTATCCCCTCTGGTCTAACATAGAACTAATTCATTTTCAAATGACCACCTGGTAACCTCTCATTATCAATAACCCTTTGTTAACATGCAATCAATAAATTATAAATGACCTCTTGGGTTTCTCTCACGGTTAACTCCCATTAGGTGAATATAGTATAAGGTAATTATTAAAAACCTCTTGGGTATCACTCATGGTCAATACCCCTAGGTTAAACATCTACAAAAAGGATCTCATAGTCCAATTGAAAAAAATAGTGCGGACGTAATATCTATGTGGCTAATGTAATCAAAATCTTCTACATGGATAATCATTCACAAGAATATCACATGTATTTCCTATAATTAAAAACTCCATCCTAAAAAACAAGGCATGGAAAACAAGACAAACCAAACAGGATTCCAAGACCAAATGGACATAAAAAATCAATCAAGTGAAACACACACATGGGGTGTCCCATAAACAAGGTGTCCAACTTTATGTATACGAAACAACCCTTTATCAATCAATCAAACCATATCAAGAAATAAACAATGTTAAATTCCAAATAAATCCATACCCCAAACATGGGAATGTGACACATTTAGAATATATATAAACCAAATAAGAACAAATAAAGTCACAAACCACCTACGTCGATGTTGTATGATAGATATATTTGAACACCATCCTTTGAATGGTCATAGATTAGCATAGATATACAAAAAGGTAAAAACAAACAACCTCAAATAATCCATGAGAGATGAAGAATCAGGAAGAAGGCCTCTAGAAGATTATAGATCTTACTGGTGGGATGCCAACACACCTGATGGTGTCTCAATCGAAGCTCGGATGGAGAATTTGGGGGTTCAATCTTCATTCGCCATTCCCGAGTGCTCCTGTAAAAAATATAGGAAGAAGAAGTTGTTTTGGGAAAATTGATGCAACCCTGCTCTGATATATCAATTGAAAAATAAAACTACAAATATTTTTCATTAAATGTACACACCATTTATTATCCTTAATAGGCCCCCAACTTATGTGGTTTGTCCGGTCACTGCACAACCATGTACTCGGTCGTTACACGGCCAGCACACAGTTTTATGTGGCAACCAAGGTACATAGTGTGTACTCAGAAGCACACAGATTTTACTTAGAAAATTCTTATTTCTACCTTTTTTCTAAAAAATAACCCGAAGACAAGATCTATACATGAAATGAAATTTTGGGTTCTTACAATCATCCCCAGTTAAAGAAATTCATGAAAAAATTTCCCTTCCAAGGGTGATGAAGAAGAAAGAGAAAACTACTCCAGCCAATATGATTGCACATTGGGCTCCCTCTCCCAAGACACATCCTGCACTTTCCCATGCTGCAATAGCACCAATACCAGATGAATATTCCTACCATGTAGAACCTTTGTGCTACAATCCATTATCCGAATAGGGTTCTCCTCAAAGGATGAATCCATATCCAACTCAACCTCCTCTGGTTAAAAAATGTTAGAGTAGTTTGAAAAGTAATTTCATAGGTGAGAAACACGAAAGATGTCATGCATATCCTAGTACCTTTTAATTAACTTCATCTGATTGGAAACCATCCTGGTTCTATCTAAAACCTCAAACGACATGAAGTATCTTGGGGAAAGCTTCCTCAATCTCATAATCCTCCTGTGTACCAACCTCAATGTGACACGTACCAAAACTTGATCTCTGACCTTGTACTCTAGTGGTCATCTCTATCGATATGAAAAGAAAATTCTGATGATATTTTGGAGTATCTATCCTCTTTCAAATCATCTCCACCTACTCAGTGGTCTCCTATATAAGACAAGGTCCCAGTATAGTTGAATCTCCTACCTCTATCCAAAATAGTGGTGATCGACACGGCCTATCGTACAACGCCTTATAAGGTGCAATATGAATCAATGAATGAAAACTATTATTGTAGCAAAACTATACTAGGGGTAAGTGTCTCTCCAAAGAGAACCTGAAATCCAGGATGCATGCTTGAAGTCTGATCTCCAAAACCTGAATCGTGCACTCTGACTAGCGATCTATCTGGGGATTGTACGTTGTACTCAAAAGTACATGTGTACCCAAATCCCTCTATAGTCCCTTCCAGACACGATATGTAAACAATGAATCCTTATCTGAAATAATAGAGTGCATAACATCATGCAAACACACAATCTGTCAGATTTACATCTTTCAATGCTCATCAAAAGTAAAGGTTTCTGTGATCGGTAGGAAATGTGAATCCTTCGTGATCCTGTTTATAATAACCAACACAAAATAATTTCCTCAAGAAGACTTTGGTAAACCTATATATTTGTCCATTGTGACAACATTCCACTTCCACTCAGGAATGGGAAACTACGGTAAAATCCCAGCTATTTGCTAATGCTCTGTCTTCACCTGCAGACAGGTGGAACATCTCATAACAAAACTAGCTAAATCCCTCTTCATGCATGTCCACCAATACTGACGATGTAAACCTCGATACATCTTGGTAACACCAGGATGAACTTACCAAAATGAGGAATGATAATATCACAATAGCTCCTGACATATGTCTATTGAAACCCATGCACATCCATGAAAATGTAAAACCCCATCCTCCCCTACCATCATCCCAGGAATAGGGTCCTCTCCTAACACAGTCTCTTATATGACTAGGGTTTCTAAATCTGATAGCTGCCACATTTTCACTAAATAGAGGAGAGAATATGTAAAAGAAATAAAGAAATAAAAGTCATATTCTGTCTGTTTTGCACCTCTACATGCATCTTAAAGAACAGAGCCATAAGCTTCGACTAAGTGCTAGCCTCCTGAAGTACATAGATCTGAGACCTCCAGCTCAATTAATTAGTAACTATGTTGCCTTTCCCAGGCATGTATGCAAGATCAATGTCCAAATACTGAAGGCACTAAAACCACCTTTGATGTCTCAAATTCATATCAAGCTGAGTAAATATATACTTGAGGCTTTCGTGGTTAGTTTATACAACAAAAATCTATCCCAGAAGATAATGTCTTCAACAATGCAAAGCATGTACAACTGTAGCTAACCTTAGATCATATTTCAGGTAATTCATCTCATATCACATAAACTACTGAGACCTGTACCCAATGACTCCTTCCCCTTTAATAAGAACTGCTCCTAGCCAGATACCTGATGCATCTTAGTAAACGGTGTAACTCTTTCCCAAATATGGAAAAATCTGTATCAGTGCTGATGTCAATATCCCTTAAAGATATTAAAAGGATGAATCAGAAGAATATATCAACAAGTACTTCACACCCTTCTTATTCAATCTCTTCAATGGTTCTTCTAATCATGAAATGTCTCGAATAAACTATCTCTTGTAACCATCCATGCCTAGATAACTCTATACCTCAAATTCATTCTTCAATTTCTCCCAGGGAAACTACCACTCTCACCTTCTCTAGGTCAAATAATTCTCTTATATCTAAGATGAAATGACCCAAGAATTGAATCTATTCTATCTAAAAGGGGAATTTTGTATGATTATCATATAACTGATGCTCTCTCAATGTACTCAAAACAATATCACGATGGCAAGCATGGTCCTATCAAGTATGAGAGTACACCAAGATATTGACCATGAAGACTGCCACAAAAGAATCCAATCAAATATGTAACACTATGTTCATCATTTCCACGAAACCTTTTAGCACTTTCGTGGGGCCAAACAACATAACTAAATACTGTTATAGACCATACCTACTCTAAAAGGATATAAAATGTATATCTGATGGTCTAATGCACAACTGATGATAAGTGGATGTCAATTCAATATTTGAGAACACCCGAGATCTTCGAATCTAATAAAATAGATCATTAATCCACAGCAAGGGATATCAGTTCTTGATTGTCAACTAGTTTAATTTCCGATAATCCATGCAAAGTCTGAGGGTATTGTCCACCTTCTTCAAAAAAATGACGGGAGAAACACAAGGATAAATACTGGGTCAAATGAAACCCTTTTCTTACAACTTCTCTAACTACTTCTTGAGCTCCTGTAACTCTGGTGTAGCCATCCAATACGGAGGAATGGACATCAGTGATGCTCTTAGGAAAAACTCAGTAGAGAAATCCACCTCTTGATCTAGAGGTAAACCTAGAAATTCCTCTAGAAATACATCTCTAGAATGATCCACCCTTGGATAAATGTCCATATATGAAATTCCCTGGTCATATAGATATAAACTAGCAATTAGGGATGTAATTCCTGCCAACCCATGATGATCGGATCCTTCTCTGTTCACCTAGACATCCCATTCTCTCTTTTGTAGAAAAGGCCATCCATCTGGTGACGTGAAACTCACCCCACAACGATAGCTGTCAACAAAGGCCTGAAATGTGACCAACTAGTTCATTCTGAGAGTGAAATCGAAGCATGTCATCACTAACACATAGTTTTCCCATAAGAAGTGACACCCACCACCCTCAATAGGGAACTACATGCATAGATATACACTAGCCCTCCTAATCTCCAATGGAGTTTCTAGTGTCATAAAATCCTTAGAAGTAATGATACAGGTCCTGAGGCTCTCCAAAACGAAAACAGATATAAAACTATGGGAATCCCCAATATCAATAAGATATGAAGCTAATACTGTGGCAACTAGAATCATACCTATAATCATATAGGTTTTGGTATCTTACTCATGTTGGGTCTGTTCCATTGTAAAAGTCTGACCTCTACCGAGGCCCTATGACCCTGACTGGATACCCTGAGCTGATCCACCATATTGTCACTGAAAACATGTCGTCTAGATATCATGGCCACGACCTCCTCCTCTTATTGAATTCCCTTTAAAACTATAGTTCACTAACTGATGACAAACTAGTGGTCCTTCTCATACATGTGGAGTCATAACAGATCCCCTCTTACTCGCTACTGGTGGAAATATCCTGCAAAAAAATTGAAGATGACCCATCTTTCCCCAAGATCGACACTCAACTAGGCCTCTCAGGCACTACAGTCTCATGTGACCAATCCTTCCTCACTAGTTTCACACCACCTAGCTACCTAAAGATACATCCCTACTACTGGAAGAACCATCATGTGTAAGATCCCTATGGCGCTTCCTGCTATCGGTTGAAAGAGAACTAATTCTGGATGCTGAAATTTCCTAGATCACAGCTCCAAACTTCAAAAATTACAATCAGTAATCATCACCTGGTTTAGTATAGCAGTCACTAAAGTCATCCTAAAAGCATTAACCTATGATCAGATGTCTTACATGAGACCATCCATAAATCACTTAGAAAGTGATAACTCGTCACCCCCTAGAACAGATGCGAATTGTTGAATCTCAGTAAAGAGTGAAGAGTAATCCATCACTAAAAGAGTTACCTTCTCTAAAATCATGAACTCTTGGTCTCATTAATCCCTCAATGTCTCAGGGTAAAAGTAATCTTATAAGGTCTTTTGAAACACTTCACAAACCATATCCCGGTGACATCCCTTTTGTGAGATAACATCCCACCATGTCTTGGTAGAATCACGTGTCATGTAAATCATGAGCTTCACCCTACTCTTAGTAGGCATCTACAGATGCCTGATGATAGAATGCATGGACTCCAACCATGACTACACATCATGTAGTCCTTTATCCCCTAAAAAGTGGGAGGATGTTGCTACTAGAACACATGAGTCAACGCTTCCATAGATAGGGCAGGACATGTTACTCCCTAAAAAGTCTTCATCAACCTCATAAATCCTTTACGGAATGGTGAATCATCATCTACGTTCAGTATAAAAATTGGTTACAAGTTGAACATGATTGGAGGATCTATTGGTAGTCCTTGATCTACCATTTCTGGTGTCTGGTCATTGATCTATATTTGAGGTACAACCATAGGATGTCATGGTGGCATGATACTGTAAGGCCAACTCGACACCTCATTTCACGATTATGAAAGTCTGCAACATAGAAAATCGAGAACAGAATAGGAGAATAAAACCATTCATGTTTTATAAAATAGGTTTACACGGTAAGTAGAACCACTACACAACATGTTCTATTTAAGCCTTAATATGGGTGTGTACCCCTTCCAAACTGATCGTGTAACACCTCATGCACACATCATGTTCCTCATGAGACATGTCATGTACTTGAATATACCCTCCAAACCATGTACTCCAACATGACTATAACTACAGATTTCCTCTTGGTTTAACACTACACGACATTCTCACCCTAGACATGGCGTGCACAACAAAAGTTTCACCCACCTATGTTATTAGTCACACAGCTAGATACACAGTCGACTATAGCACGAAATGTACTCATAGTACACAGTTTGTTCTAATAAAATATCACCAACCTCATTTCTCTACTCACACAGTCATTCACATGGTCAAAAACAACACAGCGTGTCCATACCGTACATGACATGTACTAAAAAAATTAATTTCTTCCAGAACATATGAAAACATTCCGTGTGTTCATGACATCACTCATTGTGTTTTCTGGAATTTTTAGACCGTTATCCTCTAAAACTTCTTCATAACCCCATAAATCATAAAATTTGGCCAAGGCCTTCCATGTTCAGAGCCATGAGATCTCGTACTATCGAAAAATAAAATATTCTATCCTTATTCATATCATATCTTAACAGAATTAAATTAAAGTTCAAACATGATCCACCAAATTCCGATCCAAGAGGGCCAATAACACAATAGGGACCAAATCATGGTGTCCATAAAAATGAATCTTTTCACATACCAATACCCTATTACAATTGAAGGTATTTTTATCATGGAATTTATCACAACATCATGCATATCTAGAACAATATCTATCACAACATCATGCAGTCAGTAATTCACCCTAAATGGAATGATAAGAATTCATGACATGTGATCTCTAGGAAGTTTCTATATGTTCCATGACATGGAATACCTTCATCTCATTAGGTCAAAATAGAAATAGAACCATAATTATATCAACCATAACCGCAAAAAAACAAGTGAGTCACCCAATGGGGAAATCAAATCAATTGTAACAATTGGAAAACAAAAAAATATTTCAATATTCAAGGTAACTTGGCATTTCCCTATACATGGGCTAGCTAATCTTGAGCAGATATTATTACCAAATACCTATTCCTTCCTATCCTAGTCAATTGGATTTAAATAGTAAGGTAAATATGCAAAGAAAACCTCCTCTGATACCACTTTATAACGTCTCAGATTTGAGTTCCACCTAATGGTTCCCCAAACCCAGTTGGTCACAAAACCTCAAGAGCATTTCCCCAAATACCCGAGGCTGTCGACTAATAGCAAGGGCCTTGTTTTGATAATGGGGAAAATATAACCTCATTTGCAGAGTATGCACAGCAGAAAACAAACAGTAAATAATAGCGAAATCCGTATTACCATACAAAAGAAGTAAACAGTGGAATACTGATAGTAATAAAACAACTGAAGCATATATATATATATGTGTGTGTGTGTGATGACTTTCACATGTTTCTAGAAAAGTATCCAGAGAAGTAAAAATTCTGGAAGTAAAATACAAAATCAAAATAAAATAAAATCATGTAAAATCCAACAGCATCGTATGCCTCATCTTGTCTCATGCTCTCCTGATCCAACATCAATCAAGTACTTGATGAAAAAGGGAACTTTCCCTTATCTATACCTGCA
Organism: Viscum album; assembly: GCA_963277665.1. Taxonomy (NCBI): domain Eukaryota; kingdom Viridiplantae; phylum Streptophyta; class Magnoliopsida; order Santalales; family Viscaceae; genus Viscum; species Viscum album. The sequence goes on along the minus strand of OY728123.1, from coordinate 1,035,487,741 downwards.
ATCATATAATTTCTTCGGGTCCAAAGAATGACCAAAATAGGGTGTGAGATGAGTCCCAATAGGTAACCACCAAAAGATCTATGCCTAATTGTCAGTTAATATATATAGCAGGTAGTATGCACAAATGAATTAATAATCTATGAAGTACTCAAAAATAAACAATCTTATAGTTTTCAATTACATACATTTACATCTATTCATATTTAGTTGAATCATGTAGCCCTAAAGATCTATCCTAAGCTCTATGTCCCATGTGTACATAACAAAATAGAAGTCTCATATGATCATCAAAACAATCAAGTAAGATCGAGTCCAAACTAGTGCTTTGACTTGGTAGACTCTTCACAATTATACAATTATTCCTAAATGACCCCTTGGAAATGTAATCATAGTCTAAACCCTCTTGACTAACATAACATCATTAAATTAAAAATAACTTCTCTCTAGGAATCTATCATGGTTTATCCCCTTTGGTCTAACATATCACTAATTCAGTTACAAATGACCACCTAGCCACCTCTCATGGTCAATAACCTTGGGTTAACTTGGAATCAATAAATTATAAATGACCTCTTGGGTAGCTCTCATGCTTAATACCCCTTCGGAAAACATAGCATAAGGTAATTATAAACAACCTATCGGTTAGCTCTCATAGTCAATACCTCTGAGTCAAATATCTACACAAAGGCACTTACGGTCCTATTTAAAAAAACAGTGCACATATAATATCAAAGCAACTCATGTAATCTGAAACTTCTAGAAGGATAATCATTCACAAGCATATCACATTAATTTCATATAATCAGAAACTCCATCCTAAAAAAACAAGGAATGAAAAATACAGAAATACTAACATGTGTCCTAGACCAAACGATTATAAACAATCAATCAAGGTAAACACACCCATGGGGTGTCCCATAAATAAGTTATCCAACATTACGCATGAGAAACACACCTTTATGAATCAATTAATCCATAGCTGGTAATAAATATGGTTAAATTACAAATCACGTGATACCTCTAACTTGGGTATGTGACACTTACATCATATATAATCCAAATTCAAACAACGAAAGGCACAAAACACCTACCTCGGTGTTGTAAAATCGATATACATGAACTGAAACCATTGAATCATCCTAGATAGGCATAGATCTAAAAAAGGTGAAAAAATACAAACCTTGAATAACCCATGAGAGAGGAATAATTATGAAGAATGGATCTAGAGGATTTGAGAACTCACCATTGGGATTCTAATGGACCCGATGCTATCTTAGCCGGAGCTTGGATGGATAAATCTGGGGTTCGATCTTCATTCTTCATTCCTGAACTCTCCAGTACGATGCAAGGGAAAGAGAAGTCATTTCTAGGAATGCGGTATGACCCCGTTCTAATATATCAATTCAAAATAAAACTACAATTTGTGTTCATTAAATGTACATTTTGTGTAGTAGCCTTAACCGGACCTTCACTTAAGCGGTTTTCCAGGTCACCACATGGGCATGTACTTGGCCGTTACACGGCCAGCACGTGGCTGTACGTGGCTAGCTAGGTATATGGAGTGTTCTCATAAGTACATGGTGTGTACATATAAAATTACCATTTCTTCCTTTTTCCAAGAAAAACAACATGAAGACAAGATCCATAACTAAAATGAAAAAATGGGTTCTTAAAAAAATATTCCTCTTTGATGTTTTTAAATATCCATATAAATATGATTTTGTTTAGAATAATTATCATACATTCTAAGGGATATTTTTATTTAATATATATATTCTCTATATTCTTAAAATAATGTTCTTATATATTAATAAAATATTTCTTATGGTTATTTTCTAATATCATTTACTTACTCTATGTATTTTTTAAATAGAACTTTTTATGATTTTCTAAATGGGTCATTTTTTACATTCTTTACTAAAGTATGAAAATAATTTTTCTGAGTGTAATATTTTATGTCAACTCATTTCCCACCATCACAACCATTATTAATAACAGAAAAACCTATTCTCCTTTTTTAACTTTATAAATGGGTAATGGATAATTTTTTTAAACTTAATAGACTTCATTCCAAATATTTTATTTTTAACTTCTACTCTACATTTCTTATCATTAACATTATTACTTTTCAAGGATTAATTTTTTTTTAATTCTTCTAAATTTAATGTTTTTAAATTCTGGGTTATATATATATATATATATATAATTTTATTTTATGTAACTTATAAGACGATGTTTTTACAACCATGTTTGAAAATCATTATGAAAATATTATTTATAAATTTTCAGATATTTTCTTCTAAAAGAGTATCTATCTAATTTTTTGTTATATTAATTATTACCCTGTAAATGATATTATGATGTTTTTCATTTGGGAGATGTAAAATGTTCTATCAACCAATCCTACTATTGATATATATGTGACACTATTAGAAATTTTTATGTAACACATATTTTTATAATATTGTTTTTCATTTATAACAATAACCTCTAATCATTATTACTATTATTCACATTGGATATGATCTAATTCTACTATCTGTCTTATTTCATTATAATGGAATATAATAATTTTTTTCTAAAACATTTTGAAACCAATTTAATTATCATGTTATAACTATGTTATGAAGAAATTATGAATGATTTATTATGTAAAACACATATGCATGTATTTATATTATGTTATGGGTGGGCCTAAAATTTTATATCCCTAAAATAAATTGGGTAATGTGTTATATCTTATGGGATTATATGTATGGGAATCAGGGTAATATTAGTCTAATATGGGACTCTGCCCCCTACATGATGATGGTAAAAGAATATATATTCTTATGATGTCATGTGATTTTTTTTCTATATTATTATGATTCCATAATCATATGATGTCTACTTTTCTTATAAAAACCTTATGTTCTGATTCATGACATGTGATCAATGTTTTATCATTAATGATTTCTTTATGATGTGTTTTTATATATTGATTATTTTCTCAAAATATCATGATTTTCTTATTTTCACTGAAGAGATTCTATTGTTATCGATTAAGTTTACCATTACTAGGAATTTTATATCACCAATATTATGTTGACATTTTCATATGGTATAAATAATAGAAATACTTATCATGTGTCTAGAATAGTATAACATGTGTGAAATTTGATGGGAGATTTTAAAGACACTTGGTAGAGTAATTAGTTATTAGTATAACGGTAAAATTCATATTTTATGAGAAATATATTGGGGTTTTTTACATTTTTCCAAATTTATAAATCATTAAACCTAAATGGTCATGGGTATAAAGTGACTCAATATTTGATATTGATATTGAATTTTTTGTGTTTTTTGTTTGTTTTTCTATTATATAAACTTTATATAGAATATTTTCTTATCATAATATATGGGTGTTATAGTATGAGGAATCTCATTAAAAAGATCCATGATATATTTTTAGTAAAAAATTAATTATCATGTTAAATAAATAAGCATGGTAAAAATATTAAAAAGATGTCAATTAAAATGACTTACATTTTGTGCAATAGACATGAAATTTAACCATTTATTAATTTCATATTTAGTTTTGACAGTATATCATACATGCCTACCTAACATTCCCTTACATAACACTCCTAAATCATATGTGATTATATCATTATGATTCATCAATCTTCTATTCTGTAAGAAAGGTATCCTATTTTCACATAAAAAGTGAGATCCCTTACACCCAATCCGAACAACAACTATCATATGGTTTTATCGGGATTCCAAACCTTGTTTTGCACTATATTTGTTCTCTCTCACGTTTGTATCCTTTTCCCATGATAAGGAGGAATTAGTCCTTAATTACAAGGGATGACATATAAGATATGGAGTGATTCAACCAAATTAAGTTACATGTTCTTCTTCATTAATATCGTTTACATTATCATCACCTCTCATTATAAATATCATTTTAAACTCTAATTATATAATATTAACATCATTATTATTATTTGAAAATGGTATTATCATTAATTAAAAATATATTCTTCATCATTTATTACTTATAACGTTTATTGGTATTGTTTAGTTTGACCAAATACATTAATGATTTTATAATGTTACCATCATGAATAATTAAGATAACATAAATAATTTTAAAATAAATTATTAATGACGAATTTTATATTTTTTAATAATTATACTGTGGTTATATTTAAAATTTTATTCACCAATCAATTCAATTCTTGTTTTTTTTATTTTTTAATCACCAAAAAAGAAAAAAAATTAAGTGTTCCATTTTATCTATCCCCATAACATCCATAAAATGACCAATTGAATTAGAAAAATATAAAACACACCTATTTTAACTCCATGTACATTTTTGAGGAGATTAAAACATGATCATGAATAAAATACAATAACTCCCACCCTAAATATACCATAGAACAAATTGGACAATTGGGAATATATAGTTAGGGTTTTTGTTAAATAAATTTCATTTATTTAGTTATAATCATTATTATTGAAAATAATTAATCTAATTTGGGTAAATTATACCGTATTATTTTATTATATTCTAATTATACTTTCCTTCCTTGGTAGTTATATTTATTTCTAATAACTACCTTTTTATGGATACATAAATCCTAAAATATAACATTGTAAGGGGTTTTATTCACAATGTCCGATTATTGAGACATATTTCTTCTATATATAGATGTCTTCATTTATAACATTAAAATAATATCTTAATTGAATATTTTATCATATTTATATTTTTATTCATGGTATTTAATTTTTCATTTCATGTTATCTCAATCAGCGGATTTCGATCAAAAAGTTACCAAAATTCTATGGATTTATTTTCTTATCTCAATTTGAAATCATGAATGACATTTTTTAATTTGGAGAAAAATTATATGTCATTTATCTATAAAATCCCATCAATTTTATTCCCCTTACATTTTTTCTAGGTTATACCTAAATTTTTATAATCTCACTTCCATTTGTAGTTCACAATTCAATCAAAATTATTTTTATAAGAGGAGTATAACTTGTCTCTTCATTTAATTTGAGAATATTTCTCATCTATGTTTTTATTTTTCATATCTTTTTTTGGAAATATTTTTCCATAACTAAATATAATTTTATGGTTATTTTATACATTTTTCAAATTTTTCAAAAAAATATTTAAAGATGTCAATTTTTAATGTTTTTACAATGGTCATTTTTCCTAAAACGTTCCTTATTTTTCTATAAAAATCCTAATTTATATGTTTTAATAATATTCAAAAGAAATTTATATTCTAATATATTATAAATTACTCACTTTTAAATAAAAGTTATTTAAAATTTATGGTTGTTTATTTTTGTTTTTCAATGGAATTTTCTAATTATCTTATAGTGTGTTTTTATCAATGTTAGTATCCATTATTATTTTGTATCATTAATTGGGAATATTATCTAATAAAACGATTCATATTTTTATCTAGATCGATTATAATCATGTCTTATATAAATATTTTTTAAGACTATTTATTTATCATGATTAATGTTTACTATGGATGTTTTATGAATGTGATCATGTTCATGAGACACACATATATATGGTTTTTCACTATGGGATGGGTTGCTCTAATATTACATATACCTATAATGCATTGGTTAAATCCTAATACCTTAGGAGATAACAACTAAATGTGGTTAACCTAGGACCCTAAGAGACACATTCAAATTTTTGATCTGTGGCCCCTAAATTATATATCACTCAAATACATTTATTAACGCCTTATATCTAATGAGCTAACTTGTTCTGTATTGTAAAGTAAACTGAAAACACTATGGGTATTTATCTACAAGATGATAAATCTATTTGTAGTGAGCTATGAAGTACATAACTATTTTGTGTGCATATATATGTGTAACATTATAATTTCATAACCCTATGTTATGTTAAATTTTTTTGTTATGTTTTAATGACTATTGATTAATTTTTTCACAATCGTATGACTCATGCATTATATTATTACAAAATCCTTATCTCTTGGAAAATTATTTATGATCTATGTTTTATTTTGTATGGTTTACTTGTGTCTTACTAATGCTCCATGAATATGTTCACGTACCAACATGTTAAAATTACCTATATGTATGATCTTTTATTAATATCTCTTAGGTTCAATACTTACTAATCATATAATCTCATTCATTTCATTAGTTTCTATTCCTCATGTTATGAATAATATTATAACATATGATTTTTGAGAAGAGTATTTAATGTTGTGTGACTATGGAAAAAATTAAACTATGTTGTAATATAAGAAATCTATGTATCTAATCTCTAAGGATACTAACGTTATTGGGTGTGGTGTGTGATTAATTAAGGGATTTAATGGATATTCATATAAAATATATTCTAGTTATGATCAGGATAAATTCTATAAAGAAAAAGTTATAATGAAAAATAACCCCCAACTTTGTGTATCATTGAAAAATTTAATTTCTCTAGGAGGATCAGCTTTATGACAAAACCATAGGGACTCTTTCTAGTATCCAAAAAAAGGTGGGTTATTTTGTATTATTGAAGAAGTAAAATACTCCATAAATGATTGTTACTGTATGTAAAAAATCAAATTTCTTAACAATTTTAAATGGACTTTTTGTAATAAAAAATTGTATGAGAAGTTTCATGTCAGGATTGTTCACATATCCTTATCAATTTTCATCACTCCATTTCCTCTCAATACTAAAATATCCTCGTATTTAATGGGATTATCAATTTTTTCATACAATATTCCACTTGTATCGCATATTTCACCCTATCTCATGTTACACTTATCTAATCTCAAATCACATAGTTATTAATATCTTAGTATGATCTTTACATAAAATGATTTCCCTGTTTTATCCTACAAATCGTTTTTGAAACTTTATAAATGATAATTTTGTCACAAATGAATAAATAGAATAGATTCATGTATTCCTTCTTTTGTTATTCTATTGAACTAGAAGAAACTACAAAATTATATGGTATTTATAAAATAATAAATTTTACCTTCAATTATTATCTTTATGATTGTGTAGCACTGATTTTTTCACATTTTAAATTTTTTTTCATATTTACTTTGATATTATAACATTTAAAACGACCTATTTCTATAATTCTTCTGATCAGATATTTGGATTCAATTTTTGGTGGTATAAACACATTTTTACCAACATATAAATTTTATTTTTGCGGGATTGAATCCCAAAAATGTATAGGAAAATTCTGAAATCATTATATCGAGAAGTGATATATATTTAGTTGAACTAGATGTTATTCAGGAGTTATAATATTAATGTTATAATATGAATTATGGATGAATATTTTAATATATTCATATGGATTCATAAGTTTCTATACCAAAAAATGTGTGGGTATAAGGTCCACATTATGAGAGAGATGATTATGGACCTGTATGCTGTTAAAAATCACCAAAATATCACAATGAAAAAAATTATATATATTTATAATATTTATCTATGATAAATAAAAATATATTTTAATTATGAAAAAAAATTCAATGTGAAAACACTTCATAAGATACAAAAAAGAATTGAAAGGATATGTAATATCCTTTGGTATATAGAAATTTGGTAAAGGAAAGAACATTCGCAATATATGAAATATTGTTTAAAGAAAATTTTAATGATACATAATATAATTTCCTTTACCAAAACAATTTAACATATTTTACATTACCAAAATTACATATATTACAGTTACCAAAAATCCATACACAATCTGTTTTTATTAACATTCAATGATAATTTTTACTTAGGAAAAATTGTCCAATATTCACAGGTAACATATTTTCTCCAATAAAATTGTGATACCTAATAAATTTAAAAAATGCATTTTTTTTGGTTTGGAACATAAAGAAAGATTATAGTAACCTCCAATACTAATTCATTTTAAGAGTGATAATTCCCTTATCGGTCATAAGATAAAATCTTTAGCAACATTTATTCATCAGAAAAATTACAGAAATAATGATATAAATTTTAAAATAAATAACTTCTAATTGATTCATAATCATATAAATATACATATAATATTTGTTAAATCCAATAAATATTTTTAAAAATAATTATTCAAATAAAAACTCATCACTACCTTGATAAAATTAATCCCAAAAGTTTCCATATTTAATTAACATAATTATAAATTTATAAAATATCTTGTAATAAAAAATTATGTTCATGCTTTCGTTAAGATAAAACATATTTTTTATCATAATCATAATAATATAAAATATAAAATCGATATCCAATATGCTATAATGAATATATTGGTTCATATATAAATATTAAATTAAAATATCCTTAAATATAAAATCATAACATAAAAATGATTTATCTAAAATGCCTTATCAAAACATATTACATATTTTAACGGATATCATATTAAATATATACAATGGATACATTGATTAATGTGAAATGAATACTTGTATTAGAAATATTTTATAATTTAGTTAAGCACAAATACAAACTCGTCATTTCATTCAAAAAAATTCCTTCTAAATTTATACATATTTTCTTACTTTTTAGAAACATTTTTCAGTGGAGTCACCTTTATGGGAGTTTATAATGATTAATTATTAAACCTTGAAGTTTTCTTTTATACTTTTTTTATTGTCCCACTATACTCTAACTAATCAAACAGATTGTTTTCATCCATAATATGTAACATTATATTGATTTAATATTATTAATTACTTCTGTGTTATATCAGTAATATTTTTCTATTTAATAATTTTTTAGGATAAGTATATAACATAAGAAAAGATGATTCATACTAAATTTTTTTTAAATAAAATAACCTCCAAGATATCATCTAAAATTATCTACCATATATAAGGGTCTTCTATTCCCTATCATTATCATGTAAAAAATATATACACATGTAATTTTGTGCTTACAATGTAACTCCAGGAGTTTCTATGAACTTTTTTTTCTAATAAATTATGTTGCATTTATTCATTGAATTTTAAACCACACAAAGATAATATTTTTTTATAAGAAACAATAATCTATGATTTCTCTAAACCAACATCGACTCAGATTTCATTACACAGAACACTCAGTTTCAATGAAACAACATTTTATTATTATAAAAATTTTAAATGAGACAGTTATAACCTATCTATTAATCATAATAATATGAATTTTAGTAACTAATTTTTAATTATTATTTATAATTTTTTCACAAAGATAAAACATAATTATAAATAAATATTTATTTTCTACAGTATTTATAGGTTTTCAAAAATAATATTTTCCCAAAAGGAGTACTTTTTACGTCCTTATGTGAAAAATAATATAAATAATATTAGAAATATTTTGGTATCTAATTTGATAAAATAAAATTCATTATTTAATTCATAATTTAAAAATAATCATAGGGTATTTTTTTGTTTTACAGAAATATTTCATTTTTGGATGAATATTGAAAATTACATAATTTTAATTTAAAACTACATTGTTATAATTTATTAATATAATTAAATTTTATTAAATTTTTTTATAAAAAATAATTACTTCAATTGAACATAAATTAATCCAATTTAGTTCATTGGAACTAATTTCACCTGGAAATTTTATATAAAAACATTTCAAACTTTGAAACAATTTTTATTTAAAACCCCACATTCAAGACATGTATACAAGAATAATTTTAAATTTATCTATGTGACTTAATTGATTAAAATTTTGAAAATTTTATTCCATATATAGAGTCATATTAATTTATACTTTATAATCTGTTCGAATTGTATTTTTTCAAAAAATAACGGTGAAATTTATTAATATTAATTTCATTGATTAAGGTAAGTATGAGTTTACGTAATGCTTAAACGTTTATCTTAAGGGTCCAAATAACGAATACAAAAGTAAAAAATCCATTGTAAAGAAATATTTCGACCAATCCACCCAATGGATATAAAATAGAAAATTATTAAAGGGACATGGTGTAAAGGAGACCTCTCAATATTTTTTAGCCTTTTAAATCTACATGAATGACACTCTTCCATTGTAAATGGGAACTCAACCACTCGCTTATTTACACCTATATAGAAATTTCGCTTAGAAAACCCAAATAAAATTACCTCCCAACTAACCTCACATAATACTAGAGTCCTCACATTGGGAATAAATCCAATTGTGGAATCCCTATGGTGGAAACCAAAAGTAGTTAAATAAAAGAAGAGGTAACATTATTCCATAAGCACTTTGGTTTGTTTCTTTATCCACCACATCTATGCATAAAATATCAATATTATGTAAAAATTAAATGTCCTCAATATTATTATATTTTTTTATGTAAATAATTCATTGTAAACTCACATAAACTTCCATCAAATTGGATAGGAAATCATTGTTATTTTTAATAGCAGACTACCACCTCCCAAACTGATGACATTCATTCTTCCATTACCAACAATCATGGATGGGAATAATAATGGTATTACTATTTTTATGAGATATATATGGTATTAATGATGTGTTTATGTTTCTATAACTTTTATATAACATAATTTTTCATTCTTTTCATTTTTAGAGAATATGATATCTTCATTTACGGATATGTGTACTATAGCATCCTCAAATCAATGCGATTCGTTCACACATTACATGGAATATATACATGATTTTTTTAATGTAATTATATGATATATATTAACTAATAATTATATTTTAATTTTAATATATGTATAGATATATATAATTTAGTCTTTTTTCTTTCAAAAATACTATATTAAAATGAAAACAGTGTTAATTCGTACGTAAGACCTATCATCTCCATAAACAGTGTAATTAATTTCATATTATTTTATATTTTAAATTATTATAAATATATATGATATTTATATCATTTTTTATCTACTAAAATAAGGAAAGGAATATATAAGTTAGAGGACTATGAATGACTAGTCAAAACATATATGAAAAACAAAGCAGTTTTTACCTGAAACGAAACATTAAGATGAAATTGTAAATAAACAGGTAATAGAAAGTCCTAAGTCAGTCATATATGGAATAATGTATATTATTATGTTTCATTAATATATTAATAATAAACTTATATTTATTGTTAATGAGGTTTTAAAAATTACTACGAGAGTTAAGACATAAGGTAAGGGGATTATAGTCTATCTTTTATCTCAGTGAGAATTATGCCTTATTCACCATTCAATTATTTTGTGTGACGTATATACTAACCAATAATTTATTCAATTATTATTATCCTTAATTATATGTTTATATATATATCCATTTTATTATCTCTATTTCATAGGTTCTATGGTTAAAAAGTTACCAAATCGTAAGGTAATGTTTGTCTCAATTTTCCTTCTTTGAGACACAAGTAATGCTATGCACCTATACTCTTTTTCGAGGTGTTTATTATAACATTTTAAACGTTTTAATAATAATATCCATATTAAATGATATTTTTATATTTATTTAATTTTATTCTATCATGTTTTTTATGATTCAATGTTACCAATGTTGTAATAGTTTATTTCTACAATCTCATAGTTTATTGGGATAATTTATAATTTATATTCTGTTGATGAACTCTTATTATCAATATCTAAGAACACTCATGAATTTTATTATAATTTGGTTATTAATTACATATTCATGTATTGGTTAAATATTTCCTCTCTTTATTACATAAGATAATTAATAAAGTGTTTTTAAGAAAATATGACCTTGTTTATCTCTAATGATAGAAATATATATTATTCAAAATCTATGTTATAAAAAAAGTTTTATAAATATGATATTTTAATACAATTTTCAAGAAAAAATATGTAAAATTTTTTATGGTTTTCAGTACTTTTTTATTTGTTTTAAAATCTATTTTCAATGAAAAAACATCCAAAAAAATCTTATGTTTTAGAAAGTATTTTTAAATTTTAAAAGGATATTTTACTCAATAATATATTTTAAAAATGAAATTAAAAACAATTACCATCTAATATGACATATATTGGTGTTACTCATTCAATTAAGAGAATATGACCTAAGGGTTCCATTTATAATATTTCTCTGAATGGATTCTGTTTTTAAGGAATGATTTTCATGAAACTCATTTCTATTTCAAGAGTAATATTCTTATGAAATCTGTTTCATTTCAGGGGTTATACTTTGATGAAATTATTATGAAACCTGTATTCTTTTTACTGGTTATGATATGATGACAGGATTATGATACACATTTAATTTCATGGGTTATGATATTATTTTTTATAATATTTTGGAACAAGTATCTTTGATATCATTATGAGATGGGTGGGACCTATATATCTATCCAATCAATTGGGTAATGATTTCTATCTCATTATAAAGATATGGATGGAACAGGGAGGGAAATTTGTTCAGAAAAGGAATATGTCCACTAAGATGTTCTTGGGAATGAATCTTGACTTCTAATATGGTCATGAGTGTGAACCATGACTACAAATATGGTTTGGGGAGTGAACCCATTCCACTAAGATTCCCTTGGAATTAATCTTTGGCTATTATGGAAATCATGTTATATGCTTATATGTGTCAGCAATTTCATGTCTTATTCCATTGTTATGTATTAATATATTGTTCTCTTGATTCCATTTTTATTCATGTCTTATAAACTACCAATATAACATCCATAACTCTCAATAAACAATCATTGATATGCATCGTGTGATAATCTAATATTATTATTATGTTCTTATAACTTATGATCATGATTATGCTATCATATCTCCCTTATTTACATTTACAAATAATTTGTGATCAGACAATATTATGTTTCTTTTACATAGGATATGAAGATATATAATATGTATGATGTCTCTATGAATGATTCTATTCATGGAGAACCTAGTGGGAGATAATGCGGCACACTTATGTACTAGGGTTTATGTTTGAATGTTTCTAAATGCACTAAACTAATACGGTCCTTGGGTGTCTATTTGTTTGTGTATTAAATGTTTTGAAAAAACGATGTAATGTCTACTTATGATAAGTAAGAGTCTATATAGTGGGAATTAGAGAAAAGTATTAGTTAACCATTGGAATCATGGTTAATAAAACCACAGTGAGAACCCTTATGAAATGTCTATCAATATGTCTAAGGATGAGGAGAAGTACATGATAGTGTCCTAGAATTTTCTTAAATGACAGAGTGTGTGGTTTCCTTGCTATACATCCCTATCTGGATACAAAAAGTGTATGTATATCAAGACCAAATGTACATATGTGTAACAACCCCAAAAAGTCATTACTAATCTAGACTCGATCATGAACTAGTACACAATAATAGGCCTTACTACACTCCTAGTTTCATACTCTTAATGGATATTCATTAGTAACATAGAAACTACTCATGATATTTATAGAAGGATTTAAATACATGAGGCTATGAATAACCTAGGTTAAACGTAATGAGTCATAGTTTAAATAAAGTTTCATAATATATACTTCATATAAGTGGGTTATCATGATTATGTGTTTTCACACTATGATAATTATTTCTTACTCTATTCTTTTTTGTTTCAGTAAATGGATGGTTCTTGAAGGGACCATGTTATTACTAGGTTTGATAGGTATTGTATTGATTGTTCTTATGAGAACACAAATTATATGGTATTTAGAATTCAACACCACATTTTAATGATCACAGAACTATCACAATATGTGAATCATACTGAAAATAAATATCATAAAAAGAGGGAAATATTTCTTATTCATTCCTCCTTGAAGAAATAACCATATTATTTCAGTTGTTCATTTAATCCACTAGTTGTTGAACAATGGATCGGTACCGCTGAAAAAATATTTTTTGTTCTCAATGGATCAGAACTAGAAAAATCAATTCTGAGTATTTATTTTTTAGAAGGAGAAGTGGACCAGTGGTGGAATCTAATTAAGAATATGAGGAAGTAAGATAAAATTGTATCCATGTATTTGAATTAGTACATGAAATTATATTTCAATATTTATACACATAAAATTATTCATATAAAGATGAAGAAATATTTTGTTGAGTTAAAGAAAAAGGATGATGAATCTGTTGGATCCTCTGAGGCCAATTGTATAAGATTTGTGAGTTAAGATTTGTGAATTATCATCTAACATGAAAGAATTGGTGACCAATTCATTAGTGGAATAATTCCATGTATCAAAATTTATTTATCCATAAAATACATTAGATTGTCTGAAGATATTGTGTATTGTGACATCAAGGGTTAAATAGTGGTTTGAGTTATGTATGAATCCCATGGTTTTCATAACAAAAGGAAGACCGAGTTCTAAGGGAATCCTAAAAACCTTAGAGAGAAGAAGATGGTATTATCTTTAAACTCTACGTACAAGAAGAATCATGGAGGAAATTGTTTCAAGGAGATTAATAAATTATTTAGTTTTGAAATGGAAGGTCATCAGGAATTTGATTACTATAGTGATGGGAAGAAGTCATCATAAAATGTTAATGGAGAGAAATATCCACATAATTAATCTCCCTAATTTCATTACATAAAGATTAAAGAGAATGGCAATTATGTTAAACAATTCCCAAATAAAAATCATAATGATGATGATCAATTTCATTGGCCTGTTAATCCATGTGACAAGGGGAAATATCATGAAGTCATTATTTCTGATGAGGGGTGGGATAATTCTGTAGTCAATGGTAAACATTACACCCACTATAGAAATGATTATTCCTTATTTGATTCTAAATCTACCCACACATTCGTATCAATAGAATCTTTTATGGGTATTAATATTCCACCCAAACTATTAGAGATTGAATTTTTAGGGGAAAAACTAATAGTATGATGATTGAATCTCAAGTATATGATTCCTCTCTAGTTAAAATGTTTGGGAATTTGCTTCCATAATATTTTTCAATTCCTGATATGGTTGAATTTAATGTCATCATATACATGTCTTGTATTTCGCTATATAAATCCCACCTCAATTATTGAGAATGAGAGGTTATGTTTTATATTTCAAACCATCCTAGGATCATATATCAATGTGATGATAAGTATGAACATCCTATGGATATTAAATATATTTTAACGGTTTTAATTCCCATTTAGAAGGAATTTGTATCTCAGATGGTTTAGGAGAAACTCAACAGCAATGATATACTAGTTATTCAAGATTATGTGGACATCTGTCTAAAGGAATTACCTAGACTTGCACCAAAATGTGATGTTGAGTTCTTAATAGAACCCATACCTAGTTCCACACCAATTTCAAATAATCCCTATTGAATTGACCAGGTTGAGTTACTAGAATTTGAAGATGAAACTCCAAAAAAATGATGACAGGGTATTAATTCGGCCATGTGTGTCACCATTGGGTGCACCAGTTCTTTTTGTATAAATGATAGGTGGGTCAATGAGACTCTTCATATATTATTAGGATTTGGACAAGATCATGATAAAAAATAAGTATCCTCTTCCAGATATCATTATCTTTTTTGATCAACTACATGTAGTAAAATACATTTACAAGATTGACCTTTGTTGTGGACATAATCAACTAATGGACAAGAAGGAGGATATAAACAAGATGACATTCTATGAAAAGTATAGACACTATGAATATATACTTATGTCCTTTTTCTAACTAATTCCACATCAATATTCAAAGAATTGATAAATAGAATCTTTATAGATTACTTAGATTAGTTTTTGGTAATCAATATAGATGTTAATATTATCTAAACAATGATAAAGGAAGAGAATGATGACCACTTGATAATTTTACGAAAGACCCTAAGGTAGGATAAACTGTATAAATAATTTACAACTTCTGGTTTTTAGGTACAAATATTATCACTTTTGGGTCATATAATCTAAAGATATGGTATAATAAAATATTCATCAAATACAGAGGCTATTGAATGTTTCCGTAGACCAACCACGGTGACTAAGATCCATAGTTTTTCATGGTTTAGTTAGATATTGAACATGATTTTTTATCATTTCTCATTACTATCTAATATTATGAACAAGTTAACACACAAGGGTTCCATATTCCTCTAGATAGATGAATGTGAGGAAAATTTCAAGGAACTAAATAAAATGTTAGTAAATGAACCTATTATTAAATTACAAAGGAGTATTAAAGGGTTTGAAATATATAGTGATGATTCTAATAAAGAATTGGGTTGTGTAATTATGTATAATAACATGGTTATGGACTATGCCCCAAGAATATTGAAGATTCCAGATAAATATTTCACAACTCATGATTTAGAGTTAGCTATGGAAATTATTTCCTTAATGTTATAGAGTCATTATATTTATGTAGAAACATGTGATATATATACTGATCATAAAAGATTCAAGTATATATTCACATATAAGGATTTTATCATGCACTATAGATGATGGTTAGAAATGATAAAATATTTCCATAGATCAATAAATTACCACCCTAGGAAGGTGAACAAGGTGGATGATTCTTTGACTCAAAAGGATCATGATATATTATTCGTGATGAGGATCAAAAAGTATCAAATAAATATATATTCTCAAAGGATTGAACTAGAAATCATAAAGAAAATGGAAAAAAATTATATTTCTCGAATGTATTCTAAACCATATATCCAAGGGAAGATTAAATATACACATAAGGATGATGTAGAGCTAAAAAATGAGGCTATAAATGTCCCTTAGTTTAACCCTAATAAGTATATAATGATAAGCTAATATAATCTTGTATGAGATCCATCCCTACTTAAATTGGATAATAATCTATTATAGGAAGATCATAGTTTTTAATTATTTATTCATCTTGGAAGTTAGATGATGTACAGAGACATGAAAGAATACAACTGGTGGGATGTCATAAAGATATATATCAAAGATTTTGTATCACAGTTCTTGGTATTCCATCATGTTAATGATGAAATATTCAAGTCCAAAGGGATGTTTCATCTATTACCCATACCTGGATAGAATTTATTGAATATCACTTTGGATTTTGTTGTTGGACTCTCAATGACCTATAAAAGGAATAATGTTATGTGGTTGGTAGTCAACTACCTTATGAAGTCAATACACTTTATCCCAATAAGAGAAGACGTATATTTGGATTAGCTTTCCATGATATAGATTATGGAAGTGGTTAGGTTCCATGGAGTACCAAATTCCATAATTTCTTTTTAGGATCCAAGGATTACCTCAAATCATTGAAAAAGATTTTAGTAAGCCCATGTTACAAATTTTAGTATCATAAATACTTATCATCCTCAAATGGATAAGTCTAAAAGAAAATTTCAGACTCTAGATGTAATGTTGTGATCTTGTCCACTTGATTAAAAAGGTAGTAGGGATCAACATCTTCCTACAGTTTAGTTCCCTTAAAATAATATATTTCACTCAATAATTCATATGGATCCTTATAAATCCATCTACATTTTGAAATGTATAGATTCAACGTGCTAGAATAAAGCTAGAGAGAGATAGATAATTGGACCTCAAATCATTGATGAAATGGTAGAGAAGGATTAAAAAATTCAACAACATATCAAGGCAGGTCAAAGTCACTAGATATGTTATGATGATAACCATGGATGTGATTCAGAATTTGAATTCAGTGAAAAGTTATTTCTATTAATTTCTCTTTGGGAAAAGGTTTTGAGATTCAGAAATAAAGGGGAACTAATTTATATGTATATCAGTCTGTTTTAAATTATTGATCATATTGACATAGTGTCGTATCAATTGGTTCTTCCCAAAAACCACTCTCATGTCTACAATGTGTTCATGGTCTCTCTCTTAAGGAAATACATACCTAAACCTTCATATGTACTGAACTCAGAGGTCATACCACTAGAGATGTATCTTTAATATGATGAAAAAACAATTGATATTCTAGATCATAGAGAGAAGTTTCAATGAAAAAATACCTCTCACATTTTCAATGTTTTTTGGATAAATCACCTATTAAAGGATGTTATGTGGGATATTGAAGATATTATGATTAATAAATGTCTTAATTTTTTGTATCATAATGAATAATTTTTATAAAATATTTAATTTTAAGGGGGTAGAATGTACGCCCAAAGTTTTTATGAGTCATTTTTTAGAATAAATTAAATTTACTAGATGTATTGTATTTTATGTCAAAATAGGATAATCTTTCTTTATTTTATAAAAAATTTATGCTTATGATACACTCAATATAGTCTTATATTTTGATACACACAACACTGAGTTTCTATGAAACAATATTTTTTTATAATTATTTTAATTAAGATAGTTATAACCCATCCATAAGTCTTTTTAATATGAATAGTAATAACTAATTTTTTATAAATATTTATAATTTCACCACATAAATAAAACATATTGATGGTGAAATATATATTTTCTTATAATGTCTATATGTTTTGAAAAATAAAATTTCTCAAAAAGAGTGCTTTTTATGTGATTCTATGAAAAATAATAAAATTAATTTTATACAATTTTAGATAAATAAGTGTGAAAATAAAATATATTTTTGAATTAAGAAGATCAAAATTAACTTATGTTGAATTATTGAATTTTTTCTGAAATATTTTTTTTGGTTTAAATGTGAAAATGACAAATTTTAATTAAAAAATAATTTTTTTTCTAATATTATAATATAGTTAAACTATTTTTTTTGTTTTTAAAGTATAGTTAATTTAATTTTACATCAATTAATACAATTTTTTTTCCATTGAAAATTAATATAAAAAACATTTCAAATGTTTAAACATTTTCACTTTAAATACCTTCTTTCACGACTCATATATGAAATTATTTTAAACTAAATTACTACATATTTTTCAATCATAAAAAATTCATTCCATATTTGGTATCATCATAATTTATAATTTATAATAAGAAAAAATAGTTTTTTACAACAAATATTAGTGAAAAAAAATACACTGATTAATGTAAACAATAGATTACATAATGGTTAAACATTAATTTTAAGGGGCCAAATACCCTATACCAAAGTCCAAAATCCATTTTCTTGAAATACTTAGTAAAATTCCCCTCTTATATTGAAAATTTAAATTCATTGGGGGTACATGATTTAAGGGATATCTCTCAACATTGATTACCATTTTATATTTACAAGAATTCCACTACACATCCACCATAAAAGGGTACTCAAAACCCATCACTTATTCACACCTCTAATTCATTTTGTATAGGAAATAAAATAAAAAATAACCAAAACAAATCCCTACCTCCGTCCTAGAGGCCTCACATTGTGACGAAATCTATTCGTGTAATCTCATTGGGGAAAACTAGTGAAGTTACCCAATGAAAAGGTAACATCCTTCCACAATCAATTTTTTTTTCTTTATACACACCCACTATTTATATTATATAAATATTATATAATAAATTTAGTATCATAAATATACTGATATGGTTTTTGGTTAATTTCTTTACCTACACTCATTGAACGTTTCATCAAATTGGATACCCAATCATCATTCATGTGTACGGCGGGCAATCATCTCACTAATCAATGTCATTTGTTCTTCCAATGACACGTTTAATGGATTGTAATAATGATGTAATTAATTTTTTATATGATATATCTGATTTATTTGTGGTTATTTAATTATTATATAACACATACCTTTATTATTTCTATTTTGTAAAAATATGATAACATCATTTGGGGACATGTGGACTACCGTCTCCCCAATGAAATGTGATCTGTTAAGGCGTTACATGGAATTTATAAAGGATGCTTTTAATATAAATATGTGATATATATTAAATAATAATTCTACTATAATGATAATATATATATTGAATATATCATTTAGTCATCTTTATTTCAAAAATACGACAACAAAAATGAAAACAACATTTATGCACATGTACTTCCTACCACCTCCATGAACGGTGTAATTTATTTTATATTTATATCGTTTGTATATTTTGGTAAATAAATATATCCTGAATATATATAATATTTATATCTTTATTCAAATTATATAAATAATAAAATTAAGATCTATGTAAGAGGACTAAGATTGAAATCATGTATGAAAAACAAAGTGCTTATTAACCGCAACGTAGCATTAACTTGGAATTGTTAATAAAAAGGTAAAATAAATTCATAAGTAAATAATAAATGGAATTATAAATATGAATATGGATATATTATATATTTATAATAGAATTATATTTATTATATAGGATTTTTGAGTGATTACGATGAGATTTAAAACATAAGGTAAGGGGATTTCTAGTCTCACTTTTATATCTGTGAGACTTATGCCTAATTCACCACTTATTTATTTAATGTGGTTTATAGATATACCATGAATCTATTATATGAATATTATATATATATTTATGTGTATTTAAATATCCATTTTATGGTCTCTATTTCATGGGGTTTACGAATGAAAATTTACCAAATTGTAAGTTAATTTAGGTCTCAATTATTCCTCTTTGAGACACATGTTATGCTATGCACCGACATTCCATAATGAGGTGCATATACTAAATGTTGACATGTTGTATCATGAATATGAATATTTGATGATATTTTATGCTTCATGTAATTTTACTATCTCATGGGTATTATGATTTAAAGTTACCAATGTGTTAATAGTGTATTTCAACAATCTCATTGTTTGTCGGGATTGTTTACAATTATGCTTCCATTGATGAAATATTATGTTACATATCTCATTAACACTTATGACATTTTTTCCACTGGTTATTTGTGATACCTAAATTTTTTTATACTCATTAGTAATTAAGATAATTCAGAAATACATTTTATGAAAATCATACATTATTTCTCTATTCAGTATAAAATTTTCCTTATTCAAAAACCATATTATCAAATATGTTTATTTAAAAATGATATTTTAAGATAATTTTCAAGGAAAAAGGATTTGAAAAATGTTTTGTGGTCTAAAAATATCCCTCATATGTTTTCAAAACATGTTTAAATGAATAAGGAATTTAAAATGTTTTTATGTTTTAAAAAAAAATTTCCAAGAAGAAAGTGTATTTTCCTCATGAAATATTTTTAAAAATATATTCCAAAATAATTTCCCATATTGAATAACATCTGTTGGTGTTACTCATTCCTTTTTATGAATATTATCCAAGGTTACATTCATATTCTTTCTTTTAATGGTTTATTTTTTTATGGTATGATGTTTATGAAACCCATTTCTCATTCACATGTTATATGCTTATAAAACCTACTTCCTTTCCGGGGTTATTATTTAATGAAATGACTACGAAACTTAACTATTCTATACTAGTTATGATTTTATGGAATATTTGTGATACAAATTTAATTTGATGGGTTATGATATGATTGTTTTTTATCTTATAGAACATGTATGTTTGTTTCACTAGGATATTTTTGGGATCTATATATCCCTCCAATTAATTAGGTAATGATTTATATCCCATGATATCGACATGACTAGAATGAGGCATGAACTCGGTTCCGTAAAGGCATTTTTCCTCTAAGATGGCCTTTTGAGTGATCCTTTACCACAGAGATATCCATTTTAGTGAACTGTGACTATAAATTTGGTTTTGTGAGTGAACTTATTCCACTAATATGGCCTTGGAATTAATCCTTGACTACTATAGAAATCATATTATAGGATTATGTTTCTTAAAAACTTCCATGTATTAATCCATTGTTAGGATTTCATGGATTATAAAATTGATTACATTTTGATTCATGTATTATTAACTTCCAATATTTTTGCCATTTCTCTTGTTCAATATCATTGAAATGTATGGTTTGATATTCTAATGTTATGTTCATGTTATCATACCCTTTCTCTCATGATTATGCTTTTATATCGCCCCTGATTTCCCTTACTGTGAATTTGAGATCACCCTTTCTTATGGTTCCTTTCCTTAGATTAAGAAGATATCTATTATGTATTATGTGTCTAAGAAGGGTTATAGTCATGGAGAAGCTAGTGAGAGATAATATAACTCACTTATGTACCGGTATTTATGTTTCTATATTTCCATAGGAACTAAACTAATATGATCATTATGAATGATATTGTATAATGTATTATATGTTATGAAAAAGTTATGTAATGTATATATATGTGAATCGAGGTTTGTTATGTACAATATGAAAGAAATAATGTTTTAATAAACCACCATATACCCTAAAAATCCCCTGTATTTTAACATGGACAAATATTAGTGGTGTAATGTTATAAAATGATTTTACCAAACCATAAATAGCATATATAAAGAATATTTAGGTGATAACCAAGTAACCATAATACATATATACCTTCTTTGACTAGTACCAATGGATAGTTCGTAAAAAGAATTCAATTTCAAACAACGTGGATCACTTAATTTCTCTTCCATGAATAGGGCATATAAGATGTCTTTTACAAACATATAAAAGAGAGAAGGTCCCTACAAATCACCTGGAGAAAATAGTTTCACAAGTTATAACACAAGGTATTTACAAATTCTTAGATCTTATTATATCATAATGTATCATATCCTAACCCACAAATTCCCTATATGTTATCCAAACTCATGAAAAAACAATATAAACAAAGATCATATCATAATTTAACACGAATTTTAATTATATCATAATAATCTCTATAATTTTCTTTTTTATTTACCCAAAAACTACTCTATTACTTAGAAATTTCTATGGTACTAATTCAATTCCCAAATAATTTATTTTCTTTCAAAATCTAATTTTTAGCCTGAAATTTTACCAATATATCGTTGTTGTATATAAAAAAAAGATACATTTTCAATTATTCCCCTATGAATACACCATAAATACAAATTCTCTCTATTAAACATTAAATTGATATCATGTAATTTTCATTTAAAATTTTCAACAAATCCTATTTATTCACTAAAAAAATTAAACACAAAAAATGTGTCTCAAAACCTATATTTAATTTAATGTTAATTTAAAACAAAAATATTGTTATATTAAATTTTTTCATTATGAGAACCTTTACAAAAAATTAATTTTGAAATTCACATTTCGGTAAACATATGATCCTTTATTTATTTAAATCACACAAACTATATCATTTATCATAAACACATGGTTTTAATTTAAAAACTTACTTGTTTAAAAATAAAATATAGCTTTAAGATAATGTAAATTAATCCAAATGTATATTTTAACTTTGATTTAATACAAATAAATCACACATATACAATTAGAATTAAACCTACAGTATACAACCATTCACAAAAAATCATTTGAAAAAATGTGTAGTTTCCATTAATAAAAAATTTACTATTTACAACTTTAATAATGAAAACATCATCTACTTAATTATATTCACTTAATTTACTAAGTATATATCATTCATCATATTTTAAATTAAAATTAATTTAATAAAAAAATATAAAACATTGTTATAACTTATTAATTAATCTAATAATTCCCTCATTATAGTTAATTTAATCACTAACATATTGAGTACGTAGACACTTGTAAACATATAATAATGGTTAAGAAATATTATAAAATAATTATCTACACACCAAGAAAATCATATTGGTTTCCTACATTTTATTTAAAAAAAATCTACACTAATAAATGACATATAATTACACTAAAACCATTAATAATCTAGATTATCATTAAAGTAAAAGTAATGAGTTTTATTATGATATAGAAGTAATAAAACTTATCACCTTTAAACAAAATGACTAGGAAATTGAAGATATTACCTTCAAAATCACAACTCTAATGCAGATGATAAATCCACTCATTATTATCCTATATAACGTGCCCCATTACCTCAAGAACTAGTCTAAATATGTCAATGGAAACAAAAAAGTCGTAAGTCCTAACTCATATATTGGTGACCCTATGTACATGATATTAAAATAATCAATAATAAATGAACAAACCAAAAATAATAAATAGATAATCAATGTAAACATAAATCAGTAGAACATCAACAAATTTATAAATTAATATGTAATCATACAATCCTATATCCCAATTTATCACCCACTAGACCAATCACATAAGAAATATAATAAAATAATAAATACACATGGGGGATCTACTAGCATCCCTAAGACTCACCTTCCACCCATCTTCAAATCCCTATTTAGATTCAATATCCTGATCAAATGAATAACCTATTATCAAAAATAAATGATAGATATATTGTAAACATTCACACCAAGGTTCTTATAAACAGTTTCATAAAAATATATCAGTAGGTTATCACTAGGTGTCCAAAACATATACCACTATATACATGTGTATGCAAGAGGAATGTAAATAATGTAAATATAATTAAATCAAATATCCACCTTAAATCACTGTGTACCGACTAGGCCACTATAACACGTAGGAATAACTGTTCTGATCACCTCATATGAATGATGTTCATCAAGGCCTCAAATAGTAGAAAAACTATGCAGCGAAAGAAAAAACAGTGTCAAACCCCGACATACATAGTAGCTGAATGTTTTATCACATGATAGTGAACCTTCTTTTATTTGGGGATGATGAATAACAAGGAAATGTAATCCCCACACTATGATTCCATGGTCCCATATAGAGCCCCATCTAGAACAAAGGCATCATTGCAAGAACATCATTTAAGACAAAGATCGAGAGGAGGAAAACACAGATCGAACCCCCCAAAGAATCAACACCATACCATCACCAGGAACATCCCATGTATAATCTCTTATTTCAATATCTTTTGATGAAATCTAAACGGTTAGTCTAATTTAATAGTCCAAAAAGTTGTCCAACAATTTTTCTTTAAAAATGGAGAAAATACTCTCATTATGAAATCAACCCTTTAGATTAGGGAATGGAACAACTCTATTGGGAAAAAACCAAGAACCTACTATATAGGCCATCACGGTCTAGCCCTCCCCAATCATTAAAAAACACCAAAATCCTAAACGAGGCTCTCACAGTGTGACACAAAGTTTCAAGGGCTGACATGTCCATCACACTAAATTTTTCTATTTCTGGAACCCATACATAACACAACTAAAAATACTTATTAAATATCCATATTTAAAAAAATTTGACCAATCCTTACATAACATATAATTTTTCAATATTTTGACACTTATGTATCATAGTAACCCTCATGAATCAATGGGTGGCCATTAAATATCGAGCAATTTACTATTTTATCACCCTTATATATCATAAAGTAAACCTTCACATATTATGTAATTTTAATTTTTTCATGATAATCACATATAATAATGAAACATAAATATCACACTATAACCTTTACGTATCATTTAGATTGAAATTTTTCTAACCCATTATGTTTCATAGTTAACTTGACATATCATAGGGTGATTATATTACATTTAAAATTTACAATGTTTCCTTATATGAACCCTAATGAATCACAATTTTATATTCAGTAGAATTTTAGTAATATGTCCATTACCATTTATCTAACTATTATGAATTTGTAGATGGACCTTACCCAACATAGGGTGACCCTTACATGTACATAGAGACCCTTACAAACACAAGTTTACCTTACATATATAGGGTGAACATTACTTATTCTATTTATATGGGGATATATTGAAAAATAAAAACCTTTTGTATTACATATAAAAGGCTCTATCACTTTAAAATTTTCACACCAAATCACTCAATGATGCAACACCCACTAGTCAGAATGTGATATTCCACATGCAATTCAAATTCACAAAAATTACACTCTACTATTTTTATAACACTTACCCATGAACTTAAAACACCTCCTCAGCTTCCCAACCCATCCAAAAAACAACATATAGATATGTTCCCACTCTCAAAATCCCATTTTAAGTCTAAATTCTACAAATATACCCTTCCCTATGGGAAATATTTTAAAATTCATATGATTCCACCAACTTATAATGATGTATGTAATTATAAAAATTACACCATAATTCTTCTGGTCCATGAGAAGCACCTAGGATAATCTATAGACCTCTAATACTCTGATTAAAATCTTATACCACTCCTTTATTTCATATCCTAACTGAATAACACATATTTACATATCCTATGCATTTCTATTGGATGCATGAATTTCATTTAAGAATTATTACTCTGGTCGAGGGAAAATGTAAACCCTGGAGGTCCTTAAAATATAAATCAAAACCTATATCAGTCATCAATTCACTACTAACTGGCCATTCTCTAATCCAGAAAATGGAATAGTCTTCTTCATTTGGAAGTTTATGGTATGTGGAATTGTAATTTGGGTCGTTTAATAGATCGACTATGTGACCGAGGACTATATAGTGCAGTTGGAAGTGTTACTATAGGACTAGGAATATGACTATGGAGTTTTCCCATGATTAGATGATTAGTTTTTATAAAATTTTAGAATGCGTGTTTCTAGATTAATTTTCATTTTTTGGATTTTAATGATATTTGGAAAGAATAAAATGGAATTTTAGAGTTTTGGGATTTTTTTACAGATTTTGAAACATCTTAAAAAATGACTCAAAATTATTTATATATCAATAAATTGTTGAAAAAATATGTATATATCAACAGTGATTTTCATAAATTAGGATTTTTTGGAGTGCCTCTCTATAGAGTGAACGTGATTCATTCAATGACTCCATATGAAGTTGGTATGAGCGATTTTTTTAAAAATTTTCTAAGTCTCTAATAATTTACTATGAATTTACTTTAATTAATTCGATTAAAAAAACAAATTTAGAATAATTTATTTTCTACCATATTATAATGTTACTTTGATTCACCATAGTGCTTGTTAATTTTTTTATAATGAAGTGTGCTTCCATATATTTCTAGAAAATTAAATAAATGTATCGAACACCTCTTTAATGGAAATTAAAGTGCTTGAATTCCATGTTAATAAAAGAAAATAATCTATGGACCCCCTCATTGGTCTCATTTTTTGGTATTTATTTTGAGATACTATCTTTGAAGTGAGTATGATTCATTCAATGCCTCCCTAGGAAGTGGGTTTGAGTGATTTGTTTAAATTTTTCTATGTCTTTAATGAATCACTATGAAGTTAGTATGATTCATTCGATAACACACAATAACTTTAGAATAAGTTGTTTTTATACTCACTATGATGATCCTTTAATTCATTCCAGTCTGTTAATTTTTCATTATGATGAATAGTGTTTACATATTTTTCCAAAAAAATTATATAAATTTTTTAAACAACTTTTTAATGATACTTATGTTACTGGAATTCCTTGTAAATAAAATAAAATAATCTTACCATCAACTAATGGGGAATATTTTCTTTGAGTGATAATATTTCCATTTCTTATTGGTATCTCATGTCATATAATATAGGATGACGATGTGGGTAACGATATCTTTTTGTATGCATCATTTTTCTACATTTCTTAATTATTTATTCATCTCTTATCGAAAAAGGTAATTTTTGATAATTTTTTATTCATTTGAAAATTTTAATTGATATAGAACGATCCACAGATTTCTAATAATTAGGTTCCTACTTAAAAAAAGCAAGTGGTTCCAAAATTAATTATATGTTATAGGGGTTTTCTATGATGTGTGGTAAATTTGAGAAAGTATGGTTGTCATTGTGAGCCCGAGAATAAAACTAAGTGGTTATTTTTTTCCTTTTTGTTAACAAGGATAGACCCATATGTGAAAACAGGTGGTTAGGCATGGTAGGGTGTGTAATGTGTGATATTTTATTCCGTAGTAGGTAGTGTATGATAACACCACTTATTAACAATTTTTAGTGATGGGATGAATGATTAATTTAAATGGGAAACTTTTGGCTGATGTTGCTCATTAAAATTTGGCTGAAATTGTTCACCAGAAGGATGCATAAATTGTTGAACACTTCCATGAGTGGGATATGTTGTTCATAGGTGATGAAAGAGGATTATCAAATGTGTGTCACATGATTTTTTTGATTAATCTAACTATGTATTAGTTATTAGGGAAGTTGGGTTTGTGTACCCACATGATATGATGCAAACGTTGATTTATACCACTCATTATGGGTGAATTCACCTATACATAATGTAGCATAGGGGATATTGTTAACCATTGATATGGGGGAGGTGATACTTGTATAATTTTATAGTTAATGGTTTTAGATACAATTTAATAGTGTTTTAGGATCACTGCTTATGTTGGGATTAATGGTTTGGGATTATTTAAGGGTGGGTATCATCGTCCCTTGGGTTCATGGGGCTATTGATCCAGTAGTTGGAAATGAATGTGAATGTCCATAAGAGATGGGATATGGTTTCTAGATGTACCTTTAGGGACTCATGATGACATTTATTTGGTTATATTTTTTATGTGACACATTGTACTATGAAATTTCAAGAAAGCTTGAGGTATCATAAGGCATGAAAAATTTTAGATGTATCATTCCACTAAAACATTATCGGAATAAGATAGAAACACACATAGGTCCCATGGAGTTTTTATAGAGTGGATGATTATTTATGTATTTTGTTACACATTATTTATTTATTTCTATAGACTACTATATATTAGGATATAATCTAGGGTTATCATTTTTCATCCCTTACAAAGTTCATACACACACACTGCATGGGCCCTATATGACAAGTGTATACATCATGTTTCATTGTAAATGTATGGGAAAAGGTTTTAAATAAAGAACCAAGTATATATTGGAGTGAAAATTGTGATTAAAATTATTTGAATGATTTTTTAAATGGTATGGGTGGTTCATTGGTGTCATACTGGTGTTCATATAGGTTATATTGTACTTTTATATTTATTATTGAACCACAAGTGATCCTATTTATTTTGTTTGAGTAAAATGAAATTGTAAGTGTTTGTTACACAACCAATAAGATTTTTTTTATTTAAATATTTTACACTGTGTAGTTATTATTATAATTATCCATCATTAGAGTGTATATTATTCCCATTATAACTTCAAAAAATCTCAGAACTAGTCGTTGGCCTTTGGAATATAGATATTTTCACATTAGTTGATGTGGAATACTATAGATCAGTCACTATCGAGTGGTATAGGTTTTGTGGGAGAGTTACAAAGTGGTATCAGAGCATGAGTGCTACTAGGTAGTAATATAGAATAGTGGTTACAATGTGATATCACCATGTGATAATAAATATGGGAAATTATAGGGTATATTTTTATTTGGGTATTGGTAGACCTCAAATATAAGGATGTTTTGGGATCTGGGGAAGTGTCACAACTTAGGATAGATATCATGTTGTCAATCTGGCTAGTATGAGTGTGTATTGAAATGAAAATTGGTTTCTCATTCTTGTTTTTGTGGTTATATATAATTTATTATGGATGGATTTTACTGTTTTTCTTATTAATTATTTTCATTTCATAATCTTGTCCCTGAGAAGAAATATAGAGTAAGAAGGAATCATGTTAATCTCAATGGTCCCACATGATATATATATATATATATATTTAATGTTATTTTTTCGAATCCTAGAATGAAAATGAAGGGTATTTGTTTTTAAAGATTCAAAAAAATACTACGAAATGGTTTCTTACAAATTTGTTTGGTGGAATTATACTCAGCAAACCTGGTAAGGGTAGCTGTTCTAGAAATGAAAAGGGATAATTTTTTATTTTATATGTTATCATTTACTTATATGATGCTTTAATATATATGTTATTAGTGGAATTATACTCCACCAAGATTGGTATGTGATTCATAATGTGAATGTGTTTGTGTTCCTAAATTTGTATGGTGTGTGTAGTACATATCCATGATATGGGTAGGAGGGGATAATATGGATATATGATATTTTACTTGGATAATGTAGGTAATTATAAGGGATAATAGGACATGCTTCAGATACAAAATTCCATATTGGCAATAATTGGAGATTTATATATACATTGAGATAGATTTTACTGTAGTAGTGCTGAGGTGGGAAGGTTAGCAATATAGGATGGAAGAGTTTGGTAGTGTTTGGAAGATTAAAATAGGGTTGAATTCATATGATATATCCATGGAAATTATTATACATCTCTTGGAGCTGCAACAAGTATGATATAATTCACATGGTTATTGTTACAATATGTATAGTATGAGGAATCAGTTAGGGATGTATGTACAAAGAGGGAATTTTGTTAGGGATTATTTCATGTGGTTTATAGACATATTATAATTTTAGGTGATGCAATTTGAATATGAGATCACATGCCATAATTTGTTAGTCTATCAAGGTGAAAGTAAATACCTTTGGATTGACCTCATTCTAGGAGGTAGTTATTCGAAAATTGAAAGATGATTGAAACAGGATGGATGGGGCAATATCAAGTGTGATATTTGGTTCATGTGGTGTAGGTGGTGAAGCATTAGGTATCCATAAGGGGTATTTCTTGGAGTTCCAACATAGTCAATGTAGAGGAGTGATAATGACACCATGAAGTCGATTTTTGGTGACATGTTATCTAGTGTGGGAAGTAAGGAGATATTTGGGTCTAATATCATGGACCACTAATGGAATGTCAAACATGTGGCCAAATGGGGTTGGTTGAGTGGTTTTTTTGTTGGAAGTAACAGGTATCTAGGAGTAATGAACAAGGATAAACTTAGGGATTTGAGATTTTATTGGGAATGGAATGTGGAGATGTTAGTTGAATTTCAACTACACATTAGTAACATTGTATTGGGATATATTCCAAGTAGTGGGGGAAGTGGACGGTGGTTATTATATATATACAAGAAGTAAATGTTTCATATATCCATGCTTTGTTCTAGATACATGTTATTAAGTAAGAATATTTAAAGTAGGAATGATAATGGTTTATAGTCAAAGTTATGTTGTGAGTGTGTGATGACAGTTTCTTGATTTTATTATAGATACTATTATAAATTGTGTCTGTGATAAATGGATTAACCAAGAATTGTTTAATATGTGAATGTTGACTGTATATGGTACTTGTGGGATATGATACCATCAGGGACTAAAAGTGGGTGTCAGGTACAATATAGGATAAAATTTGGCATTGGTAATAGTATAGGATAAAAGTTTTCATCTGGTTTGATGTGAGATAAATGTTGAAATCATATTCTATGTGGGTGAGATATGGGAATTGTTATAATGTTGGGTGATGATAGATAATGGGCATTCGAAATATGTGGGTAATCAATGTGTTATGTAAGGTATGAGTGTGAAACTAGTATTGTGTTGGGTATTTAGGTCATGAAAAGACTAGGTTATTGATTTAAATGGTGTGGAGAAACCAGAGATGGAATTGGTTTAATATGTTTGGTAGTTGGGGTCATCGGGGTATGTTTGGGGATAGATGGATTTGTTATTTATAATCATTACATTTAAGAATGTGTAGTATGGTATGCTCGATTGTTGGTATGAGTGTATCAATAAGTGGCTGAGATAGCTCAGGGATGTCCTCTCATACTATGACTAGGTTGTATGGTTTTGATAATTTTCAATGTTTATTGGGTGTGGGCCTTGAATTAACTATGTGAAAATGGACCCTATAGGGATGTTGGAAGTGTCGATATCAGCCAATAAATTAGCCTTGGATATTGGCATGGGCTCACAGGTTCAAATATATGTAATGTATTATTTTCAGTGTTATAAAATTAATTTTTAATTATTTAGGTATTTTCACATGTTTAGAAGTCATAAAAATATATTTTTAGTGATTATAGTGTTTTTTGGACTTGTGATAGTTTTTATTTAAATTTTACTGAGTTTCAAATTACTCTATATAAAGTGAGAATGATCCATTCAATAACTCACTATAGATAGAGTATGAATAATTAAATAACTTCTGATGATGTTATTATGAATCATTTGAGGGTTTTATAGATTTTGTTTGAAATACAATGATTCCCTATTTTTCAATAATATTAAATATATATCAAAAAATATATTTTAATGGAATTAGGGATCATGAATACATTGTACAATAAGAAAAATCATACAATCACTACCTCATTCCTATATTATTCTTTGGTTGAGAATGTAGCCATTTAATGTCAAAATATCTTACAATATAAATTAGGAGGGGCTATTGTATGTCTAATGGTATGTATTCATTCATTTTCCATATTTTTTCCTATTTATTTATCATTCACTAAAAATTTAAAATTCAATAACTTTTTTCAGTTTCTAGTGAAAATTTTGATTAGAGATGACCTATTTAGAGATTCCTAATATGTGAAGTCCTAAATAAATCATATCCTTTGTTCTTTTATTATTACAATTTTGTATATGTGTCATAAGATGATTGGTAAATGGGTGTGAGGGCGGTGGTTCTGATGAGATTGGGAATGAAACTGCATTGAGTTTATATTTTTCATAAGGATTACCAAGTTTGTACCTATGTGTGAAAAGAGAGGTATAGTCTTCCTTTGTCCCATTATGTGTGATATATGGTTTCTTTATTGGTTTGGTGTGATGATGTTTCTTATTAATATTGTTTTGATGATTTTATGGATAATGTACTTATATGGGTATGGGTATGGTGTATCCCTATGGTTTTTTGTTATGTTGGTAACTATAAGTGGGGTTATGTGATGAATTGGGATAATGTCAGAGTTTTGACCATTTATAAATATGGGTGACTTGTTTCTAAGATAGAAATAGATCTTTTTAAAAGTAATATCAAGGGATGTTGGTGATGCTTCTCAACATAGATTTTCCAATGGGGTGGCTGGATCATCTGTACATAGGATTGGACCTATAAGGTATTTTAGTCCAATCATTATGAGTATAGGCCCCTATATATTAACAAGAAAGGATGATGGTATTGACCATCAGTATAATTGAGGTTATCACAATAGAAGGAAAGAAAGATGGACATAGTTGGGACCACTGGATAGGGACTTTAGGCTTGTGGTTTATGTTATATATGATATGTCTGGATTATGGAAGGAAAAGAATCATCATTCCTTAGGTTAATCGGGATTGTTAGTCGATGGTTTACAAAATAATATTTAATTTCTGAGGACTATTTAAATGGTTTGTGTGTGTTATTCTGGGTATTTTGGATGACTCAGATTTATTATGTACTTTGGCTTTATGTGTGACAGTATGTGGTGTGGAATCTACTATAAGGCTTGGGGATCATTATGTATGATAGATAGTGAATGTATCATTCCACTCTAGGATGAGTTAAAGAAAGTATAGACTCACTTAGGGCTGGGTGAGCCTAAGTGGAGGGGGTTTATATTTTTGATTCAATTTTTATAAAATATGATTTTTCTTATATTGGTATAAATGTATATATCAGATACAAACACATTTGATGGTATCGAAATGAGGTCATACCCACACAATCGGTAGGCCCTCCGAGATGGATATCGGTTTCTTGGTTGTTGGTACAAGAAAGGAAAAATGTTTTATATCCAAAACCTAATGGATATGGGAGTATAAATGATGTGAAAGATGATTGGAAGGATTTTGTATATAGATTGGGCAGTTCCACAGTGGTTGTTTGGTGGTTCATTTATGTTATTTCGTACTTGAATATGTGTGATCTACCCATGGTTGATCCAATTTAATCCTTTATAACTTATATGACATAATAAATATTTGTTGTATTATCTATATGTGTATCTTGATTTATTGTTTCAGGATATTTTAATTACTCATACAATGTTTTTATTATTATTATCTATCACAATATAGTATAGAATTTTAGTTATCACCCCATAGACCCTCTCTATTAGTCATTATCCTTTTGTTTGTTGGAATGTTTTCTAATGTCATGGGGTGTACCTTAGAATGGAAACTATTTAGTTTTCTTAGTTTAAGGGAGTTTTACACACAAAACAAATACAAAGACTAAGGTGCACTATTCACAATAATTCATGTTATTTTCACATTGAGCCACCTATAATTGTATACTCCTCAAACATCACATCAAATGAATTATTTAACTCTCAGATAACAATATATTTTATAAAATCGCAAAATTAATCTCCCATGAACCCCACTTCATGATCACAAAAAACTGAGATGGTTCTCAACTACACCTATTGATCCCACGTTACGAAAGTGATACTAGCCAATTTAGAATAGGCATTTAGTGGTCCCCACCAATGGAATCCAATCTTAATGATTGATTATGGATCATAGTGTTTCCTAAAATAGGAAATTACTATAAAAAATGATATTACTATGGTCTTAAATTTTTTTTTCACAAAATACCTTGTCAATACCCCACTTAACCACCTTGTTCACTCTAGATGACTCACATTTGAAATTATACACCCAATGTTGTTCACACCTAACTACATCTAATCATTAAAAAAATCCACTCCTCCAACTTCTATAATTGTAAAGAAACACACATCCTAACCCAATGTTGCACCATCACATCACCAAATAATTGTTATTTTGACTCCCATAGGTATCACAAAATCATAAAAAATCCCACCCTAAATCCCAAACCCAACACAAAATGTAAATATGTATCTATGTACTCAACCGATCATATTTGTCATCAAACTCACTCCACGGGAACTGATTACCCATTATTTGACTCAATCTCATGTTATGATCAATTAGATCCCATGTGTGATAAATACAAGTGGATTCTTTGAACAACATATAAATACCAGATATGGAATTCCCTATGGTACAATATAAAATCAACAAAAACCCATATCATTAATTCACCTTAATTTATTGTTTATTTCATAAATACCTACATAATAATATCTCACAATATCTTATTTCCTAGTTTGTTTTTTAAATTAGATATATACCACATTTACATGAAACATATATACTAAAACATTATTTAAACTCATTAACATTATCTTTAAATTATATTTCTCTTCTAAAATATCATAGGATTACTTGGGGAA
This sequence comes from Viscum album, assembly GCA_963277665.1. NCBI lineage: Eukaryota > Viridiplantae > Streptophyta > Magnoliopsida > Santalales > Viscaceae > Viscum > Viscum album. The sequence goes on along the minus strand of OY728123.1, from coordinate 1,035,452,867 downwards.
ATTGAAATTGGTGGGCTATAACTAAAAATAAATGAATAATCAAAGAAAAACATGATAAATGTAATACATTTTATTCAATAGTTATATCAAGATATCATTAATGGGTTGATAATAAAAAAATATGTTCAAGAAATCATGATATACTATGTAAACATCAAGGAAACATAGGAATATGAGAGTAACATAGAATAGTAAATTAAAAGAATATCTTAATGTTATATACAATAAAAGTATAACATAAATTGATTATGATATCCTCCCATGCACCACACATGAAATCAGATGAGATAAAATCAGTACCCAGTGTATTATAGGACTATATAACTAAGGGTGAATCTGTTACATTGATGTCATGTACATGCATAGGTGTTCAACCTAGATTATACAACATAATGATATATTTCATCACATTCAGTATCATGATTAAGGTGTTTGTATTATATATATATAAGTCCACAATTGATTATGAATTCATAAATCTATGTGAATACCCTTGAGTTGAAATTGGAATTGGTATTCACTACCCAAATGTTTTGTTAGGAAAATCACAATAAAATTTCAACAACATAATTTGGGTACATAATGATTCCTGGAAGGGTCTAATGAGAGTGAAATTCGTCTCAAATATATTTTAAATCAAAATAAAAGTATGTGGGATTTATTAAAATAAACCCCAAAATGAAAAATTGATATTAACATGGCATAATATAAAGAATTTTCCTGAATAAAGAGGAGGAGAGGATCCCTTGCCTTGAGAGGATACTTCTAAAAGCCTTGGCATAACTTCATTATCATGGGGAAATCATGGGAGGGTTATAAAGAAATAAATTTAGTGTAAATTCATGATCCATGGTAATTGTGTGAAGTGTAACGGGAGGGTGGGTTTCTTTTCTGGAAAAATATATAGGAATTATTTATTAATTTATAAATAATGGTTTTTGAGTCTATGTAATAAGATAATAAAATTGAAAAACCATCCCAACGGTTCTAACCATATAATATTCCAAATAATATTGGATTTAAATATTTTATAATTATATGATATGAAATCCATGAAATAATACCCATGGTGATGTGGAAGTGAGTCATGTTCTTAATGAATTAATTTTAAAACCCCCAAATGTAATATAGTTTTTGGAGGATTTATTAGGGGTTTATAAATTTAATAAAGAACCTTAAAAAAAATTTTTATTAAAATAGGAGTCATAATTTAGCTCATGGATAATCCTTATGGTATTTATTACATCACTGTTGATCTTTAATGATGGTAGAATGCACAACATATATTTATAACGTATATAAATTTTACCCAAAAATTTGATTGTCTCAGAAAATTATGAATAATTAACTATTTTCTAATTCAGAAGTGAGGGATTAAAATTTAATATTTATTTTATTTCAATAATTCCCTAAATATTAAAACATACACTTTAAAATACAAAAAATCCTCATTTATCGAAAAATATCATTTTTTAAAACAATAACATTTTTTTAACCTTATAGAAATTGCATTTGGAATTCATGAATTTTATTATAATTTATATTGAAATAAATTTTATTAAATAGGAATATTTTATTAAAATATAAATTATTTTAAAAATTATTGAATTAATTAAAAGGGCATTTTGAATCATATTATTTATTAAACAAAAAGTACACATTTCACTTCATCGTATTAAAGACTATATTTTATCGAAATTATTATTTAATCATTTACCATGTAAAAATGATAAAAATAATCATTATTTTATTAAAAATAAAAACATAAAAAATAATACTTTTTTGTCTAGATACATGACCCCTTCTTACACCGTTGTATTATCTAAGGGTAAATTATATAATATTGATACCTTTTTGGGTTAGTTCATTCAACATGTTTTGGGTTGTGATCCTTATAATATTAAAATTCTCAAACAAATAATTTTTATCATACATTAATTTTTGAATATTCGTATGGGGTTGGTAAATTATAAATCCATGTGATACCATATCCCATGAAAGCTCCAATAAATTCCAATCTTATGGTATAATCCTGCCAATCAAGGCTATCATTTCTTCCATCTATGACAATTGGACATTATTATACCCCTTAATATATAAAAATCATAATGGACATTATATAATGGCTATATTATCAATGGTTATGATGATTAATAGTTATTTAAATCTTATGAGATATAACCTATAATAGTACAAAATAACCAAATTTTTACATGTATTTTCTATAAAATCATTACATAATATTGAATTTATTCATTGGATAGTGGAATTTAATTAATATAACATTAGTACATTTCATTCTTCCCCATTTATAAATTTCACACTAGAAATTTCATTCCATACACTAATATAGATGAGGGTAATTATATTATATATCCTCTTCTAGTTTCTATGTTTCCTCTTTAAAAATATGGTTATGCTACATCACTTTGATTGTGTGTGTTTTCTTATATCATTGAAAATTTTCTCTATGATCTATGATATTCACTACCTTATCTTATTATGATAGATAATTCCCTAAGCGTACCTCCTATAAATTTAGCACATGTGAGGGTTCTGATCTGTAATTCCTCAATACTGACAAATGGAGGGAATAATGTACATAAAAGAGGCTAGGTGGGGTACTAATTGAAATGCTGAAAACCCAATGTGGTAAATGATATAAAAGTTGATGATTTGTCTTTGTAAAACCTTGAGATTCCATGATTTATTTATTTTTAAATAAATCTTTTCAATAGCATCTGATACACACATCATTGTGTCCATATGAATTGTAATATGGTATACCATTATAAACATTATCTTCAATTTGTGGGTGTGAATAGGAATATCTAAATTATGAAAAATATCTATTTTAAAGCTGTATAAGATTTAATTTGTTTTTTATTTTATAATAATGAAAAAACACATGAAAATAAAATAATTTTTTTTCCAAAAAATTAATTTTTAACAACTTAATGTGCTTTTTATATCAATAAATTAAATTATTCACTATCAGTAAATTATTTTAATTATATTAATATATTATATATTAAGTAAAATATTTTATCATTCATCTAATATTATTCTAGTCAAGAGATGACAATACATCTAGTTTTGTGATTAAAATGTTTATTTATATAAAAAGTTGGTTCGTAATGTTTTGTGCAATTACTTTAAAATTATTTTTTCAATCCGTTAAAATCTACAATTTGAAAAATGAAATTATTTTTTTAAATCATCATTTCAAACTTATTACAGAGTTAATTTTTTAGATCTTTAGGAAAATAATATTTTTAATGAATAGTGAAAAATATAGATTTGTTTTTGAAAAGATAATTTTCATTTAAATCATTTACATATATAATTTTTTTTAAATTTTTTAAAAGTTAAATTAGTTCAATTATATCATTATTTATCAAATTTAGGTAATTTTTTCAATTTTATGTATTTGTTTTTATATAAAAATATTTTATACTTAAGATAACATTTTCTTACAAAAACCATTTTTCAATGTGTGTGTGGGATTAATTTTACATAAAATATATTATATTCTATGAATTTAATTTTATAAAAATTATTTATTTTTTGAAATATTAATAATTAATATTAATTAATAAAGGAAACTTAATTTTCTGTCAGAGTGAATAGTAAAATCAGTAAAAACAATTTGGGGTAGTTATGGTAATAACTGGTTTATTGAGGGTTTAAGCCAAAAGAAAGGAATTATTTTCCAATAAAACTTTTATAAAATGTATTTTATTTCCATATTTTGACCATATCCTATCCCACCTTATAATATATTCCTAGTTTCATGTTTATTTGTTATGAATGACTTTATGATTTTGTATTATTTTGGGAAATTTCCAAGACGACCCCTCCCCCACTTATATAAGCATACACCACCTCGTATCCTCTGTACACTTCAATATATTTTTGGATCTGAAAATAATTTCCAAAATATCTTAATTACATCCCTATAAGGTACATAGTGTCCCTATTTTGATCATAATACCATCCAAATATGGATTCAGGTATAAACATAATGATGTTATTCGAAGAAGCGGTAAAGTTCTTACCTATATGATTTAATTTTATTTATTCTTTTATATACGTATAATGTTATATAACTATGTAAATAATAAAAATAGAATATTCCATATTCTATGATGTTACTTTATTAATTTAATAACCTATATCCATCCTATCTTCCATCAAACTGGAAATGAAAGCATCAATCGTGTGTTCAGGTGACTACAACCTTGCGAAATGATCTAATTCATTTTACATCACCACCTATCATGTATTTATAATATATATATATATATATTTATGGTATTTATAAAATAATTATTCTTTGATAATTATAATATCACATATACCTTCTTACCTTCAAATTCATTGGTAAACAACTACATCACTCGTACGTATATATGGACAACCACATCAATGAAGCGATGTGATATGTTTTTCAATTTATATTGAAATGGATTGTAATAAGAGTAGATTTAATAAATATATATGATATTATAATGATATTATAAAGATAACCCATTATTTATATTTTTTCATACATCTTAAAATGGACTCATAGTTCATTCATTTGTATGGCCAACCATTTCTATGAATATTGTAATTTGTTTTTAAATATATTAATTTAATTGATCTCCATAAATGTGAAAATAATGAATATATATGATATTAAAATGTTGAAAAGATTATGGATATTATAAAACCATGATCAATCAAAAAGGACTGAAACAACTAAACTAAATCATATATGAAAAATGATGGAGTAATAACCCAAAACAATGATTTTAATAAACATTTTTAAATAATTAGGTAATAAAATATTATAAATATATAATATAAGGTCTGATATATAAGAGTATGTTACAATAATATCATTATAATAAATTTATATTTATTATGTATGAAATTAAAACAAATATGTAGGAAATCGGACCTATAGTGATAGATTTAATCACAATTCCCTTTCATTGAGGTAATTTTTAATTTTATACACCTAATATATATTATATGGGGTATATACAACCATAACTAAAAGATATAACATGAATAAATGAAAATTAATTTTATTTAATTTTTTAATTTACATTATTTCATCTGAGCAGGTTTAACGTTAAAGTAACCATGTAATAAGGTATTTCACATCTCAATTTATTTAATGGGGATATATTACTTCTACATTTTCATTTATTTTATAAGATTATGTGTATAATGAATTTTTAATACAGTATTTTTTATTTACACTTGATTTATGTGGATTTAAAATTGATACACATAATCATTTCATTGATTAATTCTCACTTCAACATTATTATACTTGTAAAATATCGGATCTCAATTTACACTCCCATAATACATATTTCATATTATACATCTATTTGTTTTCGTGAGGTGTATATACATATCCATTGATATGGTGTATCAAGAAACTCATTATATTTATTGTATTTTATGATTCTTTTTAAGTCATTTATTTCATTGGTTTTATGATACAGAAGTTACCAAAGTTGTAAGGGTTTATATTATAATCTCATCAACATTTGGGTTATTTTTTGTTTAAGTCTCCATTGGTGGAATTATTCAATCTTTATATTTTAAACCAAATATTTATTCTTCATATCTGTTCATTTATTAAAATTTCACATTTTCATTCATTTTCCTGTATTCATGTACTCAAGATACTAAAACCATGTTTTTTAATGAAAACCAACTTTTCATTTATACATAGTCCGGAAGCTTTTCCATTAGTATCTTTTTCCCCTAAAATGTTTTAGAGACTATTTTATACCTTTCTCTAATAGTTTATAAAATAAATTTCTACCAATATTATAAAAAAATTGGTTAAAATACGTCTTTCTACCATTTTCTAAAAGAGGTTCATTTTGAATTTTTATAAAAGTGTGAAAGGATTGTTTTTTACCTTATACGACATGGATGTGATTTTCCACAATCATGTAGAGTAAATGTTTCTAATATTTTTTAAATTTTTAATGGTTACATATGATGAAAATTTTCTTCTTTAGTATTTTGGAAATTTTTTAATTTTGAATATGTTATTTCAAAATTAAAAGATAAATTTTCTCATTAAATCTGTCTGTGATCATTTAAATTTATATTAATATATTTTAACATTACTTAGTATATAGTATTTTATAATGGGTTTATAATATTTTTATACCATTATCTATATTAATCCAGATGGTTTGTGATTATGTTTATTTATTGGGTAAAGTATTAACTTTTTTATGCTAGTTTTTCAAATTGAATTTCTATAATTATTCTGTTTAAACTCTTTCATATGATGAGTATGTTAGTCAAAGTATGTTATGGGGTATTTATAGCCCCAAGATGCATCAGTATGTCTCATTGGACAAACTGAATTTGGTGTTTGGATGGGTAATTACATATTTTTGAAATATGCTTGAACATGAGTCCTTATCACTATGATTATGATGTTCGAAATTATGAATTAACTATTTATAAATATAGTTATTGATTTACATTTAATAATTTGATTATTTATGATATCTATAGATGCGTTTCAAGATCATGATATGATTTATATGTACGTTTTTTATCATAATTTACTCCTTTCATATTATTATTCATGATCCAGTATTGATTAAATGGAATTTATTTTTAGTTATTTATCAATACATAATGATCATTCATTATTTACTCATGACAGATTCTATAGTACGTATCCCCATACTATGTATTTGATCTCACCCCATTCTTATGTTTCCTTTACCTAATATTCCAAGTGTATTATGATTAATTTATATGTATATGATAAATGGAATAAGATAATTATCAAAGAAATTTCTATTTTGTATTTTATATTTTTTGATATAATGAGAGACTCCTGTTTGTATCTAGCATTCTAAGACTACTAACCTATTCATCACTTTGGTATGTGATCACTTGTATCCAGTATTAATGTAAAAAAGTAACCACTAACTTTGGGATACTGGGGTCTGGGCCATAATAATTGGTATCAGTTAAATTTTAAAAGAAATTTTGGTACCTAAACTTATAAAAACATATATTATGGAATATAACCCTATGACTTATTTTGAGAATAATTCTATATATAAGATAGTGTCCTGTAATTTTGGTACTATTGAGGTTGTGTAGTTTTCCTACAAATACATCCGTATTTAGATATTAAAACAGAATGTGGTTTTGGAATAGATGAATCTTGAAGTAATTACCCTAAAAAGAGTTGGCCCGGTATAAATCATCCATCATTATTAGGCACGGTGGCATTTACCATACTATTCACCTCGTTTGAGACTCTTAGAGAATATTATAGAACTAATTTAAGTTAGTATTATGAAATATAATGATTTATTTTAATTTATTATGATCATGGTTGAACTATGTTAATCCTAATGATTCATATACTGAAAATAAGGTGTCATTATTTAGATTTCTTATTAAATATTTTTCATAATTATCATTATTTTTTGTCACGCCATGTTTTTTGGTTCTATTCAATGGCTGGAACCAAGTGGAATGATGTTAACACTTAATATTAAGGACAATAGGGTGATTTTGAGAAACATAATTGGTTAGTTAATGAAGTAAAATATACTATAATTATTCATTATTAGTTATCCCCATATATGATTAATAACCTATACAATAAATAATTCTTTGAATCACTAAATAAGTTAAGGATATATTCTTATAAGATCTTGAGTGGTGAAAACCATGGAGGAAAAGAGGGTTCATTTCTTTTATGTTATAAATAGGTAATGATACACCCAGGAGAATGTATCAATATAATAATAAATTATTTTATGTTTGTAAAATATGAGAATAGGGAAAATTGATAATGAAAAGTGAGGATTTTAATGGCCAGAAAAAGTTTATCCTAGACATCCATTTATAGTGCTACATATTAAATGTGCAGAACATAAGAATTATCTAAGTCAATGATATATTTTAATGGTTAAATAGTATTCCATGAAAGGGCCTTCGTTATACCAATCATTAAAGTGAAAGGGTTTATGCATTGTGATTCAAGAATTATGTTGTAGAATTATTTTTATCAACTGTAATTTTGTTATAAGATTAATGGAACATCTCTGGATTATTTTAAATATTGAAAGTAAATATTTATTCACAAATAATTAGCATAATATTTATAGATATCATCATGGGTTTTTCAGTTTATTTTTTATCTCAAAATTATATTCTTATAAATTAATTTGAGGTTTTAAGTGATGGGGCCTTCATGTGAATAATGAAATTTTATGAGATGTTTTATTGGGATGATAAATATGTAACACTTAGGTTCAAAATGATTTATTATTTGTGATATAATTCTCTATTTATATGTTTAATTGTATTCATTAAATTTTGAGTTAATATGTTCATTGATATTAAGGTAATAATAGTTGATTGATATTATTTGATTTTGTGTAAAATAATAATATATATAGAAAACCACAGTGGTTAAAAGTTGTTTGATGATTTATTTTTTAAGGATGATCATCATAGTTTTTTTAATATTGAAAAAAAATATGAATTTATATTTAGAAAAAGTAAAACCAACAAGTAGGGAAATGTATTTTCATATCCTGAAAGGCTTTGAGGATTTAACCTACAACTAAAGGGTGACAAGTTTTTAATGCCAACAACTTGACAATGTGAATTGCTTGTTAATATTTCATTTTATATGTCAAAATATTCTATTGAATATTTGATTGTACTGTTTAGGTTTGGAGATTAATGAATTTTGTGGGATAAGTTGTTCTAAACATTTTGGTATTGCAAAATACTGATGTACTTTTTACCCATTAATAGATCATATGATAAATTAAAAGATAATTTTTTTTCATCAAACATAAAAATATCCATATTGTATTTTCATTTCATAGAGTACAAAATGAAGTTTAAAATAATAAAAACACAAAAAAAAAGATAAAATTGTGATTATGAAATAAAAAGATATCAATTAGGTATATTTTTTTATACTCTATCTTGATAGTAAAATAATCCCTCAACTACATTTAAAGGACCATGAAATATAAATTTCATAAATTTCTTACTAGACATAAGTTTATGGTTTTGTTGTTTTAAACTTTACTTTAAGCATTCAATATATGTTGATAAATGATCAATAAAACACTCTTTAATTAATTTTGATTTATTCATTTCTTCAATGACTATAGTCGCAATTCCTACTAATTTTTTCTTACATGGAAACCAAGTTACGTGTTACTCAATATGACATTCATACGTCCCTTTATCTCTATTCAAGAGGAAGTTTTATTAACCCTTTCTTACATTATGGGATTTCAATAAATATAATTTCGAATATCAATCCCTTTATTTCTTGAAAAAAATTAATATTGAATGAATGAAATATGTTTAATCTTGGGAGAATTTAACACCCTAATATTTCTGGATGTATTTCCTTTTAAATAAATCCCTTAATAGGTTATGATACACACAACATCAAGTCAAAATGAATCATAATATAGTTTACCATTATAACATAGCTATTAAATTAGAAAGTATGAATTGGACTAAATAGATTATAAAATATATATAGTTTATAAATGTATAAAATAAAATAATTTTATATCCATTGATATGAAACTAAAATAAAACCCATTTAAAGTAGAGGATAAGTTTTTGAAAAAAAACTCGTTTTTATGAGTAAAATGTGTTTTTTATCATAATAAATTAAATTAATAAATTTGGGTAAATAATTTTAATGAAATTTATATATTATACATTTAGTCATATTTTTTTAAAATATATAGTATTTTTATATGATTGAGATAAGAATTAATCAATTTTTATTCCTAAAACTCTATTTTTCGAACAAGAGGCTTCGTTGCGTTTTTCAAAATTATTTGAAAATAAATTTTTTAAAATTGTAGAAAAAAATATTTTAAATATTAAAATCATTTTTAAAGTTATAATTTCAAAATTATATAACAGTTAATTATTTAAAATCATCTAAAAATATTTATTTTACAATGATTGGTGGAAAATATTGACTTTTATTGAAAACCTCCCTATCTATTATGTCTTTTAAAAATATTATTATTTTCAATTATTTCTAAATTAAAATTATTTCAATTATATTATAAATAATCCAATTTAGTTTATTTAAATTAATTTTATGTTGAAATATTATATAAAAACTTTTTATACTTAATAAAATATTTTTTCTTTAGAAAACCACTTTTATAACACATTTATGGGTTTACTTTTAAATAATATTTAGAAACATATATGAATTTAATTTGTTAAAATTGATTCTTTATTTTAAAACATAATTATTAATATTATTTAATAAGTTTATCTTAATTTTTTTTCATAGTGACTAATTCCTAAATGAATTTTTACTTATATGAATCAGACTCATGATGTAAGTTAATGGAGTATCAAATTAATTGTCACGGTTACAGTTATAATGGGTTTACTGGGTGTTAAAAAATATAATATTTTTTTTCAAATATACTTTAATAAATCCTAATAGATGAACATAATTAGACCTTAGTTATCCCACATTTGTATCTGTATACATTTGTATGTATTGTTCATGATAATGACTTTATCATTCTTTAATCTTGTAGGTAATTTCCAAGAGCTTCCCTTACCACACTTATAAATGTACACCCCTTCTCCTCTCTTCCCCACACATCATGACCCTTTTGGTTCAACTATGAATTTCGCAAAATAACTTCCTTACACACCTCTCTATGTCTAATAATCCCTCTTTTTATCATAATACCATCCTATGAAGGAATTAGATATATTTTTAATGATCTTATCCATATGATAGATATAGTTCTTAGCCACACACTTTCATTTTATTTCTATGTAAACCAGATTAAAAACATTTTAAAATCTGATAAAATAATAAAACATGTATCTTAAATATACTTAGATTTTATTATTTTAATTTTATCACTTATATCCATCACCTCTTCAATTAAATTGGAAACATAATTATTGTTCTTGTGTATGGAGGACTACCGCCTCGCCAATTGATTTCATTTGTTTTTCATCATAGACTATCACCAATGGATATAATAATTTATTTAATATATATATATCTCATATTTATGTGTATTTATACATCACAACTTAAAATATCACATTTACCTTCTTACCATCCAATGGTTTTGAAAATAATAGCATCACCCATGTGTACATGTTGACTACCACCTCCTCGAAGTGATGCGATATGTTTTTCATTTTAATTTTACCTTGATGGTAATAGGGATATTTTTAATTAGTATTTATGATATATGTGACATAAAAATATATTAGTAAAGGTAAATTTTTTGTTTAACATTTTTTGTTTCATCCATCAAGAAAAGAAAATTCCTTTCATGTGGGCATATGATCTACCATCTCCCTAAATGGTGTAATTCATTTTCCAATCTTGAACTTTTATGGATGACTCTAGATATGTATATAGTGAATATATTTGATATTTAAATCAACATTAAGATTCTATATATGTTTTAACCATGATGAAATTATAAGGACTAAGTTAACTAAACCATAACACATTTGAAAAATGATGTAGATATTACACAGAATTGTGATTTTAAAAAATGGTTAATAAATAGAATAGACAATTATAAATAAATCATATATTGTATGGTATATATCAGTATGGTTCATTAATATATTTATAATAAATCAATATTTATTATACATTATGTTTGGACCCAAATGGATGGTGTCAGGCAATAGGAAAGGTATTTCATCTCAATTCCCTCTCATTGAGGCATATAATAATGTTATGCACCTAATTTATCTCATATAGTTTATAGACAACCACATTTTCATGTTACATAATGGAACATGTTTTTATTGAATGTGAATTTAAGAAGAAATTTTAATTTTGGATTTCAGATTCTCATGAGGGGTAATATAGTGTTTTACCATCTATAATGATCTCAGATAATTTTTCTAACCACTCCATTTGTCCTAGGATATTGTTTTTATAGTAGGAAAAGTGTTTTGAGGAAATATGATTCATTCAAATTATAATGAAATAAATAATATTTAAATTATTATTAATTATGTATTAATGTATTCGCACACATTTATTTAGATATTTATAATGAACGGATCTTTATATTGAGATGATTTCTTTTTTATTGAGTAAAAAATAGGGATTTTACTGGTCAAGATATAAACTCATGTCAGGCACCGTGGTGAGGCCCAATTCATCATTTTTTTCCTTTTCTTTTTCTTTTTCTTCCATTTACTTTTTCCACTTTTCTTTTCTATTTTCTATCATGTATTATTGACCATGCCCTTGGTTGATTTCCTTTTCCATAATTAATATATGAGAGGGAAAGGGATAGATATAAATATATAGAGAGGATAATAAGTGTCTGCATGGGGTTCGAGAAGAACTGGAACATCATGTGACATCTGTAGATCATGGAAATAATAAAAGAATGGAATATTCTACCTAAAGATTGTCCATTTTAATATTTTTTAGTAAATAACTATATATTAACTTATTTCTAGTTTTATATCTTTATTATGATAGTTATGGACCCCAATGGGATCAATCTGTTCTTAACAAGGGAAAAACATGGTTTCAGGATGATTACAGGGGTTCCGAATTGGGAAACCATAATTGCATTACATGTTTTTTATGAAAAATGTTGGGTTCTATTAATGTTTTAGGAATATTAATTTTTAAATAACATATAATGTACTTGGAGTACACATTATAATCTTGTGATTGAACATGTAGGTGAGTAATTTTCCAGATAATAGAGATAGTGGCACTTGGCCATGTAAAGTACACCACCGGACCCCGTGTGGGTTAAAGAGCTTATAGAAGTACACATACAAGTTGTAAAACATAGAGAAGCCATGTTTGGTACACATTAATCTATCTAGTGACTGGTATATTCCATGTACATGTTTTTTATTACATATACTTGGGATTTACAAGGCATGTCTGGTTGGAGCGCACACCCATGTGGGATTTTATAGTACACACCATGTACTTTCCCTTTGATACATCTTTGAGGGACATTTATTTTCTTAATTAATATCTGCGAGAATAGGAAAAAGAAAATACTAAAAATTTGGGATTATCTAGTGCTAGAATTTAATATTTCTAGAATAAAGCACTGATAAGGGCCCCCTTTATCAGCACTAGAAATGGCATTGATAACGTGGGGGCATATAACAGTTCTAACAAAGCATTGATAAGGGGGTGGTCATTATTGGTGACGATATAGAGACCTTGTATCATTTATAACAAAAACATGATTGATAAATGGTGGAACTTTTCCATCTATAATAAAAAGGAACTAATAATGGGGGAGGGTTATTAACACAAGAAAAAAGAACTAATAAAGTGAGAATATTATTAGTGCGGTAAAACAATTACTGAAAATGGGGGGCATTTATTATTGTTATTTTCATGGAGTGATAAAGGGTATATTTCCAAAAAATATATTTCATTAATAGTAATATATTAATATATAAATGTAATTATATTGATTGAAATATTATATATTTTTTAAAATACGATTTAGATAATGCGAAATAAGCATTTACACAAAATATATATGATAATAAGTGAAAATTGATTATTGAATAAATTAAAATAACATTAACTAATAATTAGAGAATTATTTTAGACTAATAGTCATTTCATAATAATTGTATGAAATTGAAATTAAATGAATTAATGAATAATATAAGATAAGTTGAAAACATGAATTGAACTTCAAATGGACATATATTTTGATTCGGGTGTCCATCTGGGATATACTACATATAAAATCAAATCCTGAGAAGTGATCTATTCACTGGTGACTATGGAAACCCCATATTTTTATACTTTAAGATAACAAATATACCATAGGACATCTGAAACTGAGTTATTTGTAGGGATACCCTCTTTTTTTTAATATTCGACAGTATTTTAGCTTCTTTTATGTAAGTCGTCTTGCCTATTTTAGTGGGGAATGAATTTATTCTTAGGGATTAAATTAATATAAATTTTATGTTTTTTAAATTTTATCATTCCTCATAAAAGTTTTTATTTATAAATAAATACATGAATTTTTTTATTTTCTTATAAAAAATAAATTTTATGAATAAATATTTACATAAAATTGTATTTTAAAATATATAAAACATTTCGAGAAAAATATTTATTTTTCCATTTATTTAATGTAAAAAATTTATCAATTTGTTTTACCTTATAAAAGATATTAATATGTAAATATAACATTTATGTGTAAATATGTGTGTGTATAAATAAGCATAATCATATTTATATTTATATTCTAATATATATAAATGAACATTAAGGTATTTTGTATTTAAGAATTATATGTTGTTATATATATATATATATCACACACTTCTAAAAAATATCTTTGTAAATATATATTAATTAATTGAAATATCATAAAATAAAAAATAAAACAAGGTGGGGAAGTGGTAAGGGCTTTACATTATAGAAGGAAGGTCCTGGGATCGAGTCCTGAAACACAAGAGTGGGTGGTAATATATCTGACACTAATAAAGGGGTATCATAACAACAATTAAATGGGGGTGGGGTGTGAGATTGGTGGTCTTGGGAGAATGGAGAGCACTGAGAAAGGGGGATCATGATCCCAAAGAAATATGTCTAATAAGAAATAATTTCTTCGAATTTTATGAACTCGATGAAATTGAATTGATAAGCACCCCTTTATTAGTGTTATATAGATGTGATGATAAAGGGTGCCTTACTTCGCAATTTTTTTATACTAAAAGAACCATTTATCAATGGAAAAAGAACTGATAAAGTAACCCTTTATCAAATCAAAAGAAACACTTTGTAAAAGGCTTCCTTTTTCACCACATTTATTTAGTACTGATAAAGGGTGCCTTTATCAACACCTTTTCCAATCACAAATAAATGTCATCTTTTAACATCACTTTAGTAGTGAACACATTATTGGATATGATAAAACTTTTTTCTAATGCTATAGAAATATTATTTTATTGTAGTTAGTGGATCAAATTTTGAGTATTTTTTAGTTTATATTGTTATAAGGGAACTCATGTGGTGATTTGAGGACTATTATAATGTTTTTTGGGGTGAGAGAGCTATAATAGAGAAATTATTCCTCCTATTATTGTTTTTTATTATCTCATGATGGGGATACATGAGATAACACCCACTTGAGGATCATATTAAATTCTTGGTGGAAATAGTATTGGATTCGAATGACCCTGTCATATGTACCTCGGAATAGTCCTTGTTTAGTGGAATTGAGACGTGACTTGATGAGACAGATTTGGTTGGGTGTTCAGTCCAACCTAGAGGGAGACATCAATAAGAGATAGGCCATGGCTTATCTTTATGGACCCATGCTTACATGGATTTTCCTGGGAGTATATATCCCTTGCAATATTTGACACTCTCACTTCAGAGGCCATGAGACAATAGAGCTATGGTTCTGGGATGTGTTTACCCCAAGATCATTCTCTTTACAAGAGTTTCATGTAGGATTCCTTTTATTTCATAATCCTTCCATGAATATTGTATAGGATTCTTCTGCATACTCTTTACAAATATCTCTAGTAGGATTCCTCTACTTAATCTTTTCTAGGATCCCATGTTGGATGCCTCTAGTAGTTTACTAATTATGATGATCGCACAAGTTATTCCATTCCTAAAATTATGACTTAAAAGATCCCAAGAGGGATTCATTTTCTTACGTTTGGACATTGAGGATCCCAAGTGGAAATAATCTCCTATGTTTGATTTAGGGGACCCCCTAGTTTCCTCGGTGTTTTAATGACCCTAATCTAGTTTGTCATAGGTTTGGTTAGAGATTATTATGGTAGTATACTTAGAACTCATACCGACCTAGAAATTCTGAGAGGATATGGAAGTAGCAGTAGGATTAGTCATTATAACACTTTCACACTTTTATTTATACATTTTTATGGTTACACATGGTGAATCTATTAATCCTAAAGGTACGTCCAGTGACATATCCCATTGGGATTGATGAAATTTATTATAATGATGTATATTCCCATAAAGACTTCCTGTTATTTGGATTTTAAGGCTTTTTATTATTTATTTTTTGTTGGGATTATCATACATACATATGGGGATCCATTTTATAGACCTTACATGATAGGATAATTGACATGGAATTATACATAATTTATTTATATTGGTCAACATGGAGTTTCATAGTGATTTGAATGATATTGGTGGACATGGTGTTTCGTAGTGATATGATTGATATTAGTGGACATGACGTTCCACAATAATATGATTGATATTGGTGGGCTTACTATTCCATAGGGATACAAAGAGGTACATAATATGATCATGCCTATGAGCCTACATGTTGTCTATTATCATATCATGATTCTCAAATGTTCTTCAGGGTATTTGGATTATTATCATTCATTATGATATATTTTACATGATATTCTTTATTGGTTATTGATATTAATGCACATGATGTTCCTTGGTGGTATGATTGAGTGTATTGGGGTTGGAATTTTGTATATGTAGTTGAGATGTTGGAAAAAGAATTTTATCTTGGATAATGTACTTTATGTATTAGGTGTTAGAATGAGGCTCTGGACCCCATCATTGTTGATTCTTAGATATGTGTAGGACTAATACTCAAGGAACTATCATTTATAATACATGTCTATATTTTAGAATTACATGTCTAGGTACCATGTCATAAATATAAAGGGAATGATTAGGTTTGGGTAGCATTGTAAATGATAAAGCACTCTTATGTTAGTTGGATGCACAATCATAGTGACATGCTCAAATACATTTATTCCACCGGAAAAAGCAGGTATCATAGATCGGGATCAAATACCAAAGGATCCAAAATGTATTTATTTGTATCTTATTACTATTATTTCTCAGCTAGGATGAAAATATTGAATAGTAATAACGTTGTGATAGTAGATTATAGGCTCACCATTGATGATGGGATATGGATATTTATTTCTAACTACCTTTATGTTGACCTATGTGTTCATGAAATCCTAATGTATTCTTTCAGGTTGAGCACTAATAAATGATGGATATGGTTGAGGCATAGGGATGAATGATAAAGCATAGTCATATGAGTTGAGTCTATATGGTCGGAATAGAGGATCTATTAGCACTGAAGTCTATTTGAAGCCAAAAACAATCCACATTGGTAAAATTGATGCCAAAATCTGAATCAGCGAATAATTTCAAGAATTCCAAGGTTGGTGCATGTATGTTTTGAGTTTTTCATAAAAGATAAAAATCCACATGAAGGATCCTTCCGTTTGAAAATGGTGTTAATTTTTTCCCTTCCACGAAGGCCACTCAAAATGACAATGTAGTCATGTGCTAGATGTCTGTGTTCATCATCATAGCATTAGATTCTTATTCCAAAGGACCAAGATACAAGGGACATAGGTGGACCCAACTATGACCTAGGGGGTTGAAAATAGTGAAGACCAAGGGAATCCCCTGGTATCAGATTCACCCCCTCAGGTTTGAAGGTAGAGAAAGTGTTAAGACATGATACATTGGAGCCTTGGGCGACCATAGAGGAAAGATGGTCTGTGACCTTGTTCCCCTCCCTCCAAGTGTGAGAAACGCACATATTTCTATTGATGAGGGTTCTACAACTCCTGATCGTGTACGCTATCGACCACGGAATGTGACATTTCCCTTGAATGGCTTCATGGATTACCATGGAGTCCATTTCAACATGAGATAAAACAATGTTCCACTGCTTACAAAGGTTTAGGCCTATTATTACATCCTTGGCCTCCGCTTGCATAGAATTTCCTGGGCCATAGTGGGCTGTGAAGGCTAGATGTCCATGTTGCATGTAATAATATTGATCTACACATAACCCTATTATACACCAAATAAATATTCATCCAGCCCCTTGTGTGATCATTTTTCAGATATAAGGATAGCATTTCATAGAAGAAAAATTTATAGAATGAATTCATCCACTCCATAACAGATGATTTTAGATATTAGTAGAACCCAACCCCCTTCTTCATGGTGATCCTATAGAAGTCTAATTATTCCTCTGCTGCATGTAATATTTATCATGCACAACATCATGAAACCATCGTGCCCACATGGTTTAAGATCTTGTACAACATTTTCCCTATGGTTCATCCCATGAGTGTCCCATAGTAGTGTAACCATCACCTGAACTCTTTCATTAAATTTCAAATGTGCTAAAGGGATCATCTTGTGCACAACCTTGAACATGCACGCAATCCCATTATCTTGCACGTAGACCTCACCTTGTGTGGAAACCCCAATCTCGTATGCACACCTTATTTTAAGATCCATGGGTTTCCTCAATGTCTGAGTACCATGTTTGGAAACATTTTTCATGCAACCCCCATGCCTTGTGTGCTCCTCTTACACCCAACCCTCCAAACATGGATGCTCCAATTTCATGGTCCCTCATGAGTTGTCCTATATGTGTGTAGTTCTTGAATTTCCATACCTTTTTCTTATTGGCATAGATAATATAATGACTTTTTTATTCATAGAAATGGAACACTAACATAGAACATGTGATCTACCAATCCTACACATTGTTACACCCTTGAATTTTTTATGTTATGCCCCACCCAAGGGTGCATGATCTACGATTATGATAGCCTAAGGGGTAAGGAGTGAGTCCCCCATGCACGCATTACACGACTTAAAAAGGACGGAAACCAATATCATCATAACATAATGTAAAACTGTAGTCTTACCATGTGTTGAAAATTTAGGATTCCCCATATTGGATTATCCGAGGATTCCACCTCCTTCCCAATAATGGGTTGATTCTCACATAGTATGCAGCTTTCAGGTGTATGCCCCAGACACCCTAATCTGTATGCATAGGATTCCTTAAGTATGATTCATAGGGTATGAGATCCTCCTCGCATGGAATGAGATCCTCCTCCCAAGGGATTACATCATCCATTGGGAAACTTCCTCGAGTATTCCCCACGTCATCTCTTGTTGGAACACCTTTCATGAAATGAGTGTCGAGTCTACTAGTAACTCTAGTTTCTCACACAAAGCATAATTCACGTAGGATTAAAGGTTTCTTATGACCATGAAATCCATAATAATATACCCTAAACTAGCCATCCTCAGGTGTAATATCCAACTATCCCCCCCATGGAAAACTCCTATATGTATGCCCCATCCATATGATCCACTTCCATGGACTTCCATCATAGGTCTGATCCCCAAAATTCCAATCTATGTGGGATTTTATTCCCAACTAAATGGGATATGTAAAATGCCTCCCTAATATCCAAACCCCACACTCCATCCACTCTATCTATATCCATCCTTAGGGCTTCCACATCCTGGTATGATCATTCCCCTACTCGAAGACCACATATCCTTCAGGTCCTTTTAGTCTACTTTTATGCATCAGCCCCAACCACATCATCGCTACCTCTAGCAATATTTGGGGATCTCAATATGTAATCCCCTCACCATCTAACAGATGGAAATAACGTTATGAAGGACGTATTACATGAATAATACCCACACCATACCTCATCGACTCACCCTTCACGACATGATCATCCTTACTACATGATGTTAAACTGCTTGGACTGGTCCTGTCACCCGAGCTTAAACTATGGAATTGAATAATGTGGTTTTTGAACCCTGTCTTTAAATAGGGTACATAGGATGCCTCTCTGAGGTTAAATACTAACCAATGGTAAACTAATGTTCTCCATCGTTGATATTCACTACCTTGATCCACCTCCAAGGAAGTTATTATCAATATTTATTATTTAAAATATTCCATTCATGGGACACACCTTTGGTATCTTCCACGGGAGTGTGTTCTGATCCATCCACTAGTAAACAATATGGTGCTCCCTCCTAGGGACACAGCTCGCAGAACCACCTATATGAGGCATTCTGATCATTCTCATTCCATATCTTCAAGATGTTAATCTCATGAACTATCTTTTAATTCTACCTCATGTTAAACATGGGAATCCTAAAGTGAAATCCTTGGAAGATATGTACCTATAGAATCAGCTAACTCATGATTAATAGGGGATGCTTAAGGTGATTTCCTTGGAAGATATTTTCCTTTTGCAGTAGATACATCGTGATCCTCATGTGATGACTTCAGTTCTGTGACTAAAGATACTTCCATGTGATGCCATCATATGAGGAAGAATTCATGCGACCAATGTTCCTAGATTCCATACATACTATCAATTACCAAAAAGAATAGTCTCCAGGCCAAAGGTTGTTTCCCTATTAAGACCGACTTGATTGTCTAGACAAAAGTAGTGTATTTTACCAGTTTCCAAAAAAATATTACTCTAGGAATGAGTTCCACGAACATAACTTAACTGTATGAGGTAGACCCATACTAAGAAAATAGTTCCAAGGAGTAACCAATGGAAGGATGAATCAAAATCACATCATACCATTTCAATCTACAAGCATACATTGCTGTTGAAATTGATGAAATTCACCCACCTTTGGAAAATGGAGATAAGGGGAATCAATTGTAATGCCATAATGCATTGACATGTGGTGGTGGTGCAGCCCGATGAATGATTTAGAAACAAATATGGTGAAATCGATGTGATTATTTTATCCTCCAACCATAGTGATTAGCCATATTGGTCATCAAATATGGGATTGTACTGAGACATTGTTGACATTTGGACACCAAAATAATGTTGAACCTAAGGTTAATATCTTCTTCCCAACACAGGGACTAGTATATTTCTATGAATCATCATATTAGAATGTCACCAGATCTAGCTATCCAATTCCATGACTCAGTAGGAAAATAGTTGGCCTGGAATAGAACTCACCCGAAATTGGTGCAGCTAAACATTGGGCATTTTGATATGTGGCATTGTCATCATGGATCTCTATCTCTCCATAAATGGAGGATTTGATGATGAAAAGTATATGGGAATTTCATTCCTTGTATCCTTAATGAATTTTGAATCATCTTAGTTTGTAAGACCCATTTTGTAGGAAAATATTAACCAAACACCATGATTCATAGGGTTAGGATAAATGTTAATGTGACAATCCTGTATGGAAAGGCCTCTACCATGACATACACTATTCTACTAGCTGTCAGGTTCCAACTCCCTCTATCTCCTTTGGATATCATTCAGAGGAGGGTTATGGACACACCTATAAATCATTATGAGTAGAAGGGGTCATTCCCACAAGGGAGATGACCATCCCAAACCTGGAGTATTTTTCACCTCATCGATAACCCCCAAGGGATGCACAACGACCCATGACTCCCCATTCCAATAGAGACCTGCTTCGAAGCCTCTCCCTGGAGTGGTCTTATGACTCACTCCCCTACACTAAGATGGTGGGGGATGCTCATGTAACCCAAGATTCCTTTACAATTGGGAGATGCCATGGAGGGATCCAACTAGGCCCCATCAATGCCAGAAGTGATTGGTCCTCTAGGGAGAGGAACATAGGGCTATACCCTTGATCCACAAGCAGTAGCCTGAACCACCTAATACCAATGCTGGGAACAATATTTGGAGAATTCCTATTATGGAGAATCATATTCTACTAATCCAAGTGGACCCTTCCACCATTAGTGAATTGTAAAAGTCTTCTACAATAGATATGTTGGGATCCATCCATGTCTGGTTAGGATCAAGACCCCATCCACCCTACAAGCTAGTTGGTTTGACTCTGTTAGTCACTTTTCCCACTATCATCCATTAAAAGAAAACCCATAATGATAAGTTTCAATGCATAGGTCCTCCTCATTACATCACCAACTAAAGAGGATTTCCTCCCCACTCTCACAATAAGAGAGAAGGACCTCCTCTTGCTATTCCAATTTCAAATGGAGATCCTCCCTGCTTCATCGACAACCATTATAGAGATCCTCCAAGTGTCAATACAACCAACCAACAAAGAGGCCGACCCAGTGTCTATTTTTATCAATATGACGTTCCTCCCTATGCCACTCCCAGCTCAAGAGAAGGTCCTCCACACTACAGCATCAGTCAATTTGGACGCCCTTCTTATTTTACTAACAATTAATAGAAGTGTCACCCTTGTGTTACCACCATCTTCCAACACAAAGGTCCTCCTCATATTGTATCTCACCAATGTGTAGGTCCTCTAAACTCTCTCAATAGTCAACATGGATTCCATCCATATGTTGTAAGCAGCCAAAATGGTGATCCTCCTCATATTTTATATCCACAACATGGATGTCCTCCATTTTTCTAATGTGATTATTTTTAAGACCCTCTTCACACTTCTTCAGGCCAATATATAGGTCCACATCATTCTGATTGTATTAAATGTTGAGGAACTCCTTTCTATGATAATAATTGATATGTAGGCCATCCTAGTATCCCAACTGATCAAATTAGAGGTCATCTCGACACCATCACCCAATAGCATAGAGGCCCTCCCTATGCCGATGAATTCCCCTACCATGAAGAATCATCACGGGATAGAAACATGAACCTACTCCACCGAAGGAAATGTTTAGGGAAGCACCAATCCATTTCCAATCCCAGTTTATTCTCAAATTCCAATAATGAATGAGATTTTGTGATGTAACCTACACCCCATTCATTTTCATCAGAGCCTAGGGAATGAACACATTAGGTCATGATCATCGTTTAGAAATGTGAGACCCAAAAAAATCCCCAAATCCCTGGGAAAACACATCCACATAGAGGAATATTTTTCTCCATTCTAGGGTCTCATGGTTAATTAGTATATACCATCACCAGTTTAATTCTCTACCTCTACTTGAGATCATGAAGAGCTATTATAAATGGGAGAGAAGATGAGTATCCAATATAATATCCAATAACAGACATTTCCCTCTCATGTTAGGGACTGGTGGACACCCAGTACTAAAAGGATGTAATGATGTAGTTGAAACCACCCTTGAGATATGACCTAATGCGTAGCGATCAATCGAATCATGAAGCGGCTCCTCCACTAGACAACCCACTACTACCCTGATCTGCATCAGTGCCACTACTAATCTCCAATCAATTGTTGATTGATGCATTAGTTAACCAAGAGTATGGCCCCTCTTATGATCTATAAAACCTATGATATACTTTAGCGGCTGATCAGTTTTCACAAGTATTCTGTCTAAATGTTACTTCCAACATAGACATATTAGAGTTCCTCACTGGGGACCTATTTTCATGATTCTATAGGACTATCTAGATTATACATTTTGACATATGTGACTATCATTTGGTCTACCTAGGAAGATGGTTACATTATGATGACATTCATTAGAAGTGATATATGGTTGAGATTGTGGAACTCCTAGTGGATTAGCAATCGGTCTTACCTACCAACCACTAAAACCTCAAATAGATATGCATCACGATCTTCATAGTGATTCAGAAAATCAAGGAAGAGGAGTATCTTCAAGTGAAAATTAAGGGTTGTGGGAAGTATGCTTCTCTCCATCTTATCCCTATATTTTGGAATCCTAACATACCCAATGTTATGGAGGTTATGCCTATTAGTATAGTTATAGAGAATATATTAGATCTTGACTTGCATAGTGTGGATAAAAATTGCACAGGATACTCCAAAGATAAACCAACCCTAAGGAAGCATAGAAGCAGGAGGATCCTCACACACATGCTCTCAATCAACTTAAACGGCACAATATCTATGTAGGGGACCCCTCCATATAATTTCCTACAAATCAGAATGCTAATAAGGTTAAATATCTGATCAGGACATCTAATCCCTCTGATTCTTCTAATATTGCACTGAATATAGAGGTCAATAACACGATCACCGCTCTTCTCTATTAGGTTGTGGATTAGAAGTGGATCATCAATGAGATCCTCACTGATTGGTTCCCAGAATATGGAACTACATGATAAGATCTTGTTCCTCCTTCACTAGGGAAGTAGGTGAAACCATAAGTCCTTCTCAACTAGTTTATCTAAATTGATCCCGAAAGTATCGCACATGTTGACAACTTATAAAAAGTAACTTATGGAATGAAACAATGATATGAGTCACTTATTTCTACCAAATAGCATGAGAATATTTTTGGAAACCCAGATCAAGCTTCTCTATGAGACATTGGGCCTACCTATAGGTTTGATGAGCCTCTAAAATTGTTGGTTGTTAGGAACCATCATCCAAATAGATATCCCTATAAAGATGATCGGATTTCCTCTCTCACTACTCGCCTTTAAACCCAACATACATGACTATATAGAATCCAACCTGAAGAAAATCGGTATCCGAAATGGATGGATGACATGCAAGAAAAACCAGATTTTTAGAAATTGAGAGCAGAAGGATACCACCAAGATCTGATGTTTTATTCCTACGTTGTATGGTCATGGATTCTTGAGGTTCACCTATTCACCCATAGGGTCCATCAATGGTTGTGAATTCATTTGTATATAGTTTCTCTACCAGTTCAGCTCCACAAAACACAATAAAATCATTGTTGTCTTCTTTAGGTGAAATAAACTAACTAATGAGTGCATCACTAGCTTCATCACTCAGTGAAAGGGCCTCACGCATTCACTCGATATACAATTAACTCAATAAAAGTTGCTAAAAATGTGGAGGGTGATGTCAAGACATAACTAGTCTCTACCCTCATCACTCATAACATCCAAGGTGGATACCAATATTTCTAAAAAAATTCCTAGTTCCTAGAGGAATCCTTATAGTATGCCAATCATCCACATCCAATTTCCTATTCCAAATTTGTCAAGAAGAAACTGAATAGTAAATAATACTTCTTCCATGTAGGTATATTTCCTCCAAGCTACTAGAGTTGTTTCCAAAAGGGAAATACCATGTTCACCCTCACCAAGTACAGTAGCCTCACATGCCTCGCCTCACCCATTAGAGAAACGATATGCACCTCCTAGCCAAGAGTAGTCTCCTATAATAGTTAATATGGCTATATCCCCCTACAGGCTCCAACCCCACATTAGGTCCAATCTACAAGAGTTACCTAACTAGACAGTAGAAACCATACATGATCCATTCAAGATACTCAGGTTCTGAGTTATTTTCATATTTCCCTAGAACAGTGGATTCTGAAGTAGCCAGAGTAGAAGAATCCCCATAATGATGAGCTAATTGATCACCCTGACCATTTCCACTAACATATCATCCTTTTACAAACCATCAATAAATGAATTTTGTTCAAGGATTGGCTCCATAACCAAGTGGAAAATGGTTTGGTCAGACTGGGAATCATTCATCCATAAGTTTCACACATCTTCTCCATTCCTGATGGTAAAAGAGAATAAAAATTAAATAAATATTAAAACCATGGTAATTATAAGAATGATGTCGGGTTAGCTCGTAGGGAATTTTCCCATTCCCATTGTGTCATCCTCCCCTATTTGGATGGTCGGAACCTATTAAGGTCTCCATTACTTCTCTTGAAGATTCTTCTACATCCAAATCACAACCTTATCAGTCTGAGAAGAGTATGTGCTGAGAACATAAGAGAAATAAATTCACCCCACTGGTGTTGATGTATTCTGGAACTCTACGTAGTTTCATACTCCTATAATTGGAAATATCTCACAGTGTCCACCCAACATAAGAAGGACCCACCTATAATTATGATCATTGATATTCCTCAATGAATATTGTCGAGTTGGTAGATCCCTTCATGGTCCACAATGATGAGGAATGTCAGGAATGGACCCCAAGGGCCCACAACTGATGTCATTGATGAAGAAGTCAAGGATAGAAAACTAGTGGAACACCCATGAAAGTGCTTGATGCTTTTCTATGTATACTGTTGATTTTAGATAATAGGTTATATGAAGAGCACAATAGGAATATTCCTCCCTAGCTGCTCTATTAAACACATCACCAGAACCGACTATACAAATTAACTAGGTATAACAGCCAGATTCACATCATTATTATTCATATCTAGTTAAATCCAAGCCTCGTCTAGTTGAATTCCATCCATTAGTAATTATGGGTTAGTTGCCTAATGTGAAACAAGACATTTCCATCACAATATGGAGCCCAGGGGTTCATCCATTATCACCCATTGTGCCCCTTCCAGTGTGATACCCCATGCAGGCATAAATGGGCATTTTTAAGGGATGTATAAAGTGTTGAAGAACCTATCTTGCATTACTACAATGATCTAGATCCATGAGGCCCTCTTCCTATCATAATATATGTGAATTCCCTATAATATTCTTTGAGTATCTCCTTCCAATTTGAAATAGTTGTAGTGGCCTCATAGACCTTCCATGTTGGGGATGTAAAATATTCAGAATTTTCATGCTTCATTTATTTCTCCAACGGTCATGAGCTCTCCATTGTGAAGGCAGAAATATACTTGTTTTACATTACCTATTAGTTGAATGTTAGGGAATTTCATCACTATCTATTCAACATGGGTTATGGGATCATTCTCATACTGACTCAGGCAATCTATAGGCAGGGATAGAAAGAAGTTGACTTGAGTCCCTATATCCGTAAAATTATGGTTTATGATAGGATTGATTGGAGACTATAATGAAGAATCAGTTTGAAGACACATTTAGGTCTCTTGATAGAATACTCCATGTTCATGGATTTCTCCTTGGATTCCACCTAAAACATATTTATTTCTTTCCCCAAGATCATCTTCATGCATTAATCCCCTCCTTGTATCACCAATTCCTAAAGTAATCCCTCAACGGTCGAGTAGGCATGATCAAACGTGATGTGTCCCCATTTAACACATGTGAATATCTCTCTCCCGATGATGAATATTACAAGATAAAGGATAAGTAGGTTTAGACAAATTATGATGAGCATGCCACTATTACAGTCATCCCTTGGATAGACCTGTATGATGCTTTCATCCTCATGATTCACCGGTTCTGGGACAAAATTATAGATTTTGTAAATTACATATTAATTTTTAGGATGAATGTGAACCACACCCCTAAGTATATGGAACAATGTAAGATTACCATATACTCCTACCTAGGCCAGTGAATGATAATACTAGAATTCCTAATCTCTGTGAGGTACTAAGATATTCATCCCATGGCTACCACTTTATATCAAACTAGCATGTATCTCCAAGCTAGAATGGATCGACAAAAGCATACCCACCACCATTACATTCATATGAATAATGTTCCTCATGGTCGATGTCCTGATGGAATCAACATGACAACCACTATCATCGTGGTATTGATAGAGTAAGAATTCCTCAGTGAGGATTCAACATCTCTCCATGTCATAACCAGCATTCCCAATAGATCATTTTGTTTGGGTGAGCCATATCCTCCGATTGATTACCCTATATCAGATGATGAAGATTATTTTGAATATGATCCTCTTGTAGTATAAGGTGCATATCAACCATCATTGATGATCTGGTTCACGTGATCCTTAGTATGGAGGCAGATCTAATAGAAATGTAGATCAGTCAATCCATGACAATGGAGGAAAAATAGCACTACATGGATTACGTTACGTAACACCATGATGTTTTTTTTATTTATAATGATATTACAAAAATACACCCTTAATTCACCATCCATAATTTTGACCCTCATTGATTCATCATTGATTCAAGAAAACTCCCAAGAAGATGAACCCATCTCAAGGTTCCATGGTCAAGGTTGAAGTTTATAAGATTATCAAAGATACCTTCATCAATGAAATTCAACACCCCTAGTAGATAGCCATAATCATTCCAATTAGTAATAATAATTTGAAGATCTATTTATTAGTCAACTTATGGGACCTTAACTACCCGAGTCCAAAGGATTATTTTCCCCTTCTAGAGACAGAGCTGTGGATAGATGCCAAATTTTCATTCAAGAAATTCATTTTCATGGATGGATATTCTGGGTACAAAAAAATCTACATTTCCCCTAAATAATAGGAGTCCACCTCCATTATAGTACCAGATGGAAACTTTCACTATCAGGTAATTCCTTTCTGTATAAGGATTATAGGAGGCACTTAGTATATATCCATACACTACATATTCGGACCAATCTTCAAGATGCTAGTTAAATGTTATATGGACAAAAAAAAATTTAAATACCACCAACATTAGGGCCATATTAGATATCATGAGACATTTTTCATATTCCTCCTCTCCCACTATCTGATGATGAACCCCTTGAAGTGTGAATTTGGGGTTACCATTGGGAATTTTCTCGACTTCATCATAAGGTATAGAGGCATCATGATCTACCTAGATAAGATCAATTCCATCAACTAGATACCTCATTTTAGAAACCTACATGAGCTCTATGGCCTCAAATTCCACATTGTATATATCCCCCGATTCATCATTAATAATGCCTCAAATTGTATGCCCTTTTCCTAGCTCATGAAGAATGATAACATCTACCGCTGGGATAAAGAATTTCATACCACATTCAATGAAATGATGCAGTATCTGCTACAACCTACGGTTCCAATTCAAACCATCTCAGGGAAGCCTCTGGTAATATATTTGACCACCCTAGAATGATCCCACGGTTCCCTTCTCTCCTATAAAAAAGGAAGAGAGAACAATTTATACTATTGTAGTCGCATGCTCCTCATCAAAGATCCTAGATATACTCCTATAGATAAGTTTTTCCTCACACTAGTCTTTGTAATGTATTTGTTGTGTGGTTATTTGTAGCATCATGTGATACAGCTAGTTTCCCATGTAGATCCACTAATGTATATCTTATATCACCCGATTTTGAAAGTATGGCTAGAGCACTAGGCGATGATCCTTCATGTGCTTAGCATCAATTTTTCTTCACGGAAAGCCATTAAGGGCCAATTACTGGTACAATTTCTAACTTCCCATCTAGCCCCTAGGGAACATCCCCTAGATGTTGATTTCCAGGAATAGTAAATCCTTTTAGTGTCTAGTTCATGTCGTCATGGAAGATTAGTTTCAATGTTGCCTCCCATAGCCCAACTAGTAGAAGGATCAATGATCTCATGCTCAATAGAGTTAGGATAGGGATTATCATTACACCTTCATAAGATATATTTCCTACTCATTCATACTGTCAAAATTCTACACTTATAAGGGGGAAGAGTATCAAGCACTCAGTACTATTATCAATATTCTACTGGAGATTTATTTCCCACACTTGAATTTGAATTGAGGCTCAGATTCAATCATCATGAAAATCAATGATGATTACACTATGAAGAATCCAGAGATCATGATATTTCTAGATCGCACTCACCAGTTGATGGCCCAGTTCCCTTATCATTTATAGGTGATGATGATTGCCTGTTAGTGAACTAAATGAGCAATAGTGACTCCACATTAGGACCTCAAGATCCCCCCCAAAGTATAGGAAACCTAATATTGTAAAATTACATTCATCGAGCATCTATAGCATGATTTTCTCTAAATAGATAGTGTCAAACATGAGAGAATCCTCTGGTGCACAGTGTAGTTAACCAGAAATAGTGGTCCCAACATTGATAAGTCTCTCTATAGTTATGGTTTTGGCGAAATTCTCCTATGATTCATTCAGGGAAATGAGATTCCCCATTTTTTGAAGGAAGTCCATGCCTAGTCCTATGGTGCCCATCAGGCATAGTTGAAGATCTCAAATTAGATTTGAAGGCTATGATAATTTTTTCCCACCATAGTCCATGATTGTATAATGTTCGTAAAGAGGTTCCATGTGTTTGAGATCCATGTTAACTTTGTGCTTCAACCTCTATATCCCCTTAATACCACCGATAATTATTCATCCTTTTTAGTATGGGGTCTTAATGTCCTGGGACCCTATCTACTAGAAACAGCTCACAAATGAAGGTATATTCTAATTAAAATTGATTTCATTTTTAACAGGGAAAACACTATTGATTTTAAGGAAGTCACGGACTGATCAGTGGTCGAATTCATAAGTTTCAATATCATCCATATGCTTAGAGTCCCTCATGCCATTCTCACCAAAAAATGGTTCCAACTTTTTGGCAACAAAACTAAAAAAATTATAAACAAAGTAAAATATTGGTTCTAACCATTATTCTCGCATCCATGTGTAAGAAAATTAATAGATATAGGGGTTCAAAAAAAGTTATCCAAAATTTTCAAAAATATGGTGGGCTCAAAAAAGAAGAGTTGGCTAGATAATCTCCCCAATGCTCCCTGGTATTATCAATATCAACTCAAATTCTACCAAGGAAACTCCATATTCCATAGTCTATGGAACATTGGCAGTCATTCCCATCAAGATTTTGTTACTATCACTCTGAAAAAATATCTATAACTAGTAGATGCTATAAAAATGGTAAAAGTTTATCTAGATGAGATGGAAGCCCTCGAAGAGAAAAGGTTCCAATATTTGACAATATTGAGGTGAACCAGAATATGATAAATAAGATATTAACAAGAAAGATTTCATCCTCTATTTTCTCCAGGGGCACAGTATTGGTTCCCAAAATAACAATGATTCTTGGATGGAATCCATCAATGTTGGAGCCCAGATGGGAAGGGCCTTACATCATTTACATGGTCTAACCCAACAACAAAAACTCTTTTATCAATATGGATGGAGTGCACATCACTCCTCCAACTAAAGCCAAGTTTCTCAAACAGTACTTCATCTACGGAACCATAATCCGAGATGTATGACTTTAAACTCTATAGTCATTGCATCCCAACAACATGAGACTAGATTATATAACATTGGCAGACCTCTTTACATGACCTTAAAATGAACATGTCGATATCCTAGTTGAAGGATTTTAATCTATGTAACTACCAATGTCCCAATAACATGATTTTAATCTAGGATTTGGGTCCAATATTTACGACATTAAACTAATAAACATCATATAGACCTAGTTCTACAACCATAGACATTAAATTCAAGTCCAAAAATCATGACATTAAACTAAAAAAAGTATTCTTTATGAGTTTATAGCATGATTCATGCCTCCTAAAACCTCATTCACATCAGGTTATAGATGTTTCTCCAAGAATATACCTTTTGGAATGCATTACCACATCATCGTAGCTACACAATGATAAACTACATAACTAAATCATCCAAGTTGGATGATGTTAAAATATTTGAAAAACATAATCATAGTTCCATTAAGATAAACTATATAGCACCATCATCCTAGCCACATAATGGTAAATTGAACAACTCTAATATGTTCTTTCCCTAGAGGATGTTTCCCTTGGAATCAATTATCTGTTGAGTTATATTCTAATAAATACATATAGCTTGATTATTACCCACACAAGATATTTAGAGACACATGGATTTTTTATCTTGGTAAAGAAACCACAAAACAATATACCCTCATAGAGTACAATTCAAAACATCACAGGGAGGTTTCCATAAAAACTAAGGGTCATTGATTCCTAACCTAGTAGGATACATAGCAACGCTCAGTCATTTTATGTCCATACCCAACCAAAAAATCATCAACCCTCTTTCACCCTCAGGTCAATTTTTTGGTATGCTATGATTATTTGGTCCTTGTTCACATCCTGTTCTGCATGTTCCATACATATTATCAATGGTACAACCTCATATGTCTCATCAATAATGTGTATGTTGTGTGCGGGGCCTCCTATTTCCCCCATCACATTGGGTTTGTTATGCCACATTAAACATATCCCTTTTAGAAGTTATTTATCTGTGGTCCATGAAACATGACATTAAACTTTTCACAAGTGTCCAAACTCTAAAACCTTAAACAAGAATCCTAATTCCATTCATCATGACTTTAAACTATGTGAATGTTTCCTCACCGAGGTATGTTGTGTGGTTTCAGGCCTCCTAGGACATTATTCATGTTGGCTGCTCCATTTGTGCCCCACATAGACCTTTTGGGTTGAGGAACTCCTCTTTTGTCCAAACACTATGACCATAAACTAAGGTTTTTCATAGTCAACACATGATGATAAACTGCAACCCTACCTGACCATGTTTAGGTTGCCTCAGGACAATCATTGAGTGTTGTAGTTCTTTCACATGAGAGGATCCCCCCCCACACACACATTGACTATATATCACCCTGTGTTGTTATATTCCTATGGGCGGGTTGATTCCCATCCTTATGGTATGCATAGTGATTCCGATTACATTTTTTTTTGTCTTAGCCATGTGTCATTCAACTATTCAGCCCCTTAGCCTCAATTATGGTCCAGACATTGCTACCTTAAACTATACGAGAGTTTTCTTCAATGATTTTTGTGGTGTTTGGAATCTATGGTCCTCATTCAAATTGGGTCTTTCACTCATACACACTACACATTCCCCCCTTTAGGATAACTCATTATTCTGAGCTCTAAGACCCTAAACACAAGAGTATATTCTATGCAATGAAACCTTATACAGTTTTCCTTGGCCCATACCATATGAACATGAACTGTGAAGAGCATCCTGATCATGTGGAAATAAACTGTGGGATGCATCATTATGACACAACATTAAACTTTACTATGATTCAACCTCACCATATGATGATAAATGATATGTCAATCATCCCAAATACATGATGAAAAAACTGCAAGGATTCCAAGGCCATCCCCAGAGAGGTCCTCTACCATAGTACTGGTTATTTACCACGTCACTCACATTTCTAGTCACTGATAATCAACCAGTATGGAACTCCCCTGGAAGATGGGTTTGATCTTGGTGCTGACAAATTCACCTACATAAATGTGATTTGAACCAAGTTGGAATAATTTTACAAGTTTTGAAATTCATTCAAACATTTCATCACTCTATTTCCATGTTTTATGTGCCCTTTATTTAGATCCTCATCCAATTCCAAGTCATACTAGACCCTAAAAATATGGTATCATTCCATTTTCGGATTACCTACCATCCCATGGTAATGTCCCTATTGAATTCAGACAATATTCCGAGATAGGTTCTATGTTTTGAACATTGTTTTTTGTTGACCCTCATATGTTTATCCCCATTCTAGGCTAACAGTATGGATACTACATTTTGAACATGTTCAGATATTATCCTACATTATCATTCCACTCTCCTCATGTTCCTAATTTTGGGAATTAGGATTGAAAAATTTCATTCCCCATTGGTTGGATATAGTTTAATTCCCCTAGTGTTATCGCATTCATATACTAGTGCATGCAGGAAAATCAATTGTTTATTCTAAGAACCATTTTATTTATCCACATCCTCACTAAGCTTGAATAACCCTGTTGGTCAGTCAATAGTAGTATAAACTGGGTTTTCATTGAATATCTGACACTATCATGCAAATGTCCAATCATATGGTCATCCATTATTTCTTACACCGATAATGAATCATGTATGCTTTGGGATTTTTCATTGGTTTTATCAAAAATATGATTTAAGTGTGATAATTAAAGTAGGAAAGGGAATTTTTTTAATGCACACAAAAAATTTCAAAATAAAGGAATAACATTGTGGTAGTAGAATGGTTCATCTATATTTTGGATCCTCTCATGAGTCTTGTAAAAATTTTGCATATTAATCTTATTTGGTGATCAAATGTTCTAGTTATTCCAACCTCTGGTGAATGACCTCTAATGTCTAATACTACCTTATGATCTCTATTTCCTCGATATCATCCACTAGACAAAGATCAATTACTCTGATTTTTTCTTGGTCTTACTATTCTTATATTTTGATTACTTGAGCTACCACATACCTTATCTACCACTTCACATCTACCAGATCAACCCTTAGTTTGATGATAGTCATTAATATAGTGTTCATTCAATAAATACAGTGATTATTTTTATTTATTAGTTGTTTGATCCCATGGTTGACGTTATAGATAATCTGTGTGTTTTCAGACTTCTCTTGATGCTAAGAAGCATCCATTTGTTGGATATCTTCACACACAAATTGAATGAGAAAGTCACGAACTAGCATGGGAGAATCACAAGATTATTACACTACATTTCACAAATTATGTATCCAATAGTATGGAAACCCCATAAGACACAATATTTGTGGTTCTGAAATCTGGTGGATTATGGTTTTTATTCATTTACTTCCCATGTGCCAGATGTTTTGGTTCCCATCATTTGGGTCAGGGTCAGAGTCTACATGCTCTTTAGGAAGTGCAGGGTTTTACATTAGAATGGTTGGAAGATGTTTGGAAATAGGACGCTCTGACAAAATCCTCTAATATGGTATGGTTTTTATATCATGAGGTCTGTCCTCTTCACATGACCCTACCTTGACAATTTTATATATTTCAGTCTTGATTTCTACCCCACCAACGACATCACTCACAACCATGACAAAATAATCCTCTAGGACCAAGGCCAGAACACCTTGGATGCACAACTCCACATGAATAGGTGTAGATGTCATATAAGAGGCCCTAGATTCTATAACATCATCTTCTTTCTAAAATCACAATATCTCATGGTCTATACAAAAAAACACATTAGTCATCAGAATGAGAAGATGACTAGTAAATACCATGTTGTTGTTGAAGACGTACAAAAGGTGATCACTAACAAATCTAGCCCCCATGTATCAGTAAGGATTTTAACCACAGGAGATCCCACAATATGGGTGCTTATTTCAATGACTATCATTGAATTCTCTAGCACTGGTCGTGTTGAAGATGCATGAGACAAGGAATCACATTGATGCAAAGGATATTTTAAATCTAGTTATGATGAAATGATTCAAGATTTTAACTTATATTGATGGGGAAATATTCTGAGGATTAGA
Organism: Viscum album; assembly: GCA_963277665.1. Lineage (NCBI taxonomy): Eukaryota > Viridiplantae > Streptophyta > Magnoliopsida > Santalales > Viscaceae > Viscum > Viscum album. Next base: position 1,035,418,118 of record OY728123.1, on the reverse strand, counting down.
TATCTTGGGCATGATGCCTATCCTGTAGTGGATCCTTCTATTAGAATTCCATGGAACAGTACCCATCTTCTTATTTATAAGTGTGGACCTGGTCTTCCACATATGTACCAGTGAGTTGCATGATAATTGGAATGATTTGTTCACAACCTCTAGAATCAACTACTTTCTTGGGAATTTCCCATGGAACATGACCTTATGGTCCCCTTTATTCTCAAATTTTGAGTGGGGGTATTTTTTTGGTGTAGAATTGTAGTTGAAGCCACAAATGGACCACATTTGAAAACATGAATCCGTCATCTGACTCAACAATTCATTCTGAGAATTCCATAGAAGGTGAAAACAAATTTAAAGGTGTTTATGAAATATCATAATCTTGGCGCAATATGATTTCATTCCAAAAAAAATTCAATTTATGGACCTTCTATGAAGTCCACTCAAAATGGACAAGGAAGTCATGCAAAAGATGCCCACATTTCCTATAAAAATCATGATCCACACACAACCCTCTTTCATGTAAAATATAATGTCCACTAGACCCTTATGTTCTCGTTTTCCATTGATAAGGACTAGGAAGTCCCTAAAAATTATTCCATGTTCAAATTATTCAGTTCCATCACTAATGATTTTAGTTATATGTAAAAGCTTACTCCCCTTTGTTAGGGTGATCTTATAGAAGTTAAAGAGTCTCTCTGATAGACATAAGACTAATCTTAAATGACATCATGAAATCATGGAATCACTGTGGAATAAGATATTTCATGATAGGTTACCTATGGGTCATCCATTGACTAGGACCATAGTTGTGTAACCCTCACCCAACTAATTCAATCCTATGTTGGGTGCGTACAAGGGATCCTCTTGAAAAAACCTCAACCTCACACACAAACCCTGGATCATACATGCACCCATGACATTGTGTGAAAACCCTAATCTTGGTTTCACACCTTCGTTAATGCCCCATGTTTAGACCTTATATCAAATAACCATGTTTGGGTACCTTTTTCACACTACCCCATTCCATGTTCCTGTCTCTTTCATGAAACACTCCAAACATGCGTGCTAAAAATTTCATGGTCCCTCATAGGTTGTCCCCTATACCCCTAGTGCATGTGTTTCCATACATTTGTCTCCTAAACATAGGTAAAAAAAGTAATTTTCTTCTCATAATAGGAATGATAACATGGAAATTGTGATCTACCACTCACCTACACCATTACATTATGGATATGTTGAATCCATGCCCCACCCAAGGGTGCATGAACTATTGTTATGTTAGCCCAAGGTGTGAGGAGTGAGTCTGCCACATACAAGATGCATGGAGTAAAAATTCTTATCACCAACATCCTTATCACATTATTTAAAACTATAGTCTTACCCATTGTGATAAATGAAGTATTTCCCATGTATGGTCATCATGGGATTCCACCTACTTCCCTGCCATGGGATGATTCTCACATACCATGAAGCATCCAAGCATAATCCACACACACCCTATGTTGAAATCAAATGATGATCCATATATGCCTTAAAGTGAAAGAGATACTCCTAACATGGGATGATATAATCCTCACATGGAATGACATCCACCCTAGGGAAGCTTTCATTCATAAGCCCCAGAAAACCACTCATTTTCACACCATTCATTACATGAGGGTCAATTCTACTTATCCCTCTTATTTTCAATATCATGCTTGACTCATGTGGGATTAAAGGTTAGTGGAGACCATTAAAAACAACCTCATGTCCCCTAAAATTGTTATCGTCATGTGTAACCCCATCTATACCCCCCAAATGGACAACTACTATAAGAAATACCCAACCACATGATCCACTTCATTTGAATTTCTTCTCAGGTGTATGCACCAACTTTCTGAACTACATGGGATTTGATTCATAACTAACATGGATATGTAGGAAGCCTCCTTATGATCCAAACCTAACACTCTATACACTCTACCCTCTCCATCTAGTCTATATACTCCATCCTCTCCATCTGTTCCATCCATATACATCTTATGTTTCCCCTGGCTACCACATCCCGTTAAGAATATTCCCCTACCTAGAGACCACATATCCTTTGGGTACTTTTGGGACAATTTCATACATATTCCCCAACCACATCATAGATTCCTCTACTATAACATGGGTATATTAATGTTTATTCCCCACACCATCAAACCATGATAAATCCTCTTATAATGGGTATCTAACATGAATATTCCCCACACCATACCTCGTCGTCACTCCCTTCATGGTGCGAGCATCCTTATGACATGAAATTCAACTGCAAAGAGTGGTCCTATCACATGAACATAAAATGTAGCATCAAACAATTTTTTTAATCCCTATATTATAAATAGGGTATGTAGGGCTCCTCTATGAGGTTCAATCTTGACCAATGGTAAACCAAGGTTCTCTCTCATTGGGATGTATACATTTGATCAACATACAAGGGTATTTTGATCAACCATATTGTGAGACATATTCCATTTATGTGACACACATATTAGATATACCTATTAAGGGTGTTCTAATCCATCCACTAATAAACATTCAGGTGCTCCCTCAAAGGGAAACACTTCCTTGATATAACTCCACCAGGAATTATAATCAATCTCATTCTATCTATGAATGATGTAAAACATTTTTTATGTATAATGAAGCAGACTCTTGTTAACCATTGAATGACTGAGGTGAAATCCTTAGAATATATGTACCTATAGCATCAGCTACATCATTATAAACATTGATATCCTAAGGAGATATAATTGGAGGATATACACATTCGACACCATACACCGCATGATCGACACAAGATTCCTTATGTTCTACACCTAATTATGAATCCATGATATACCCTCCATTGAGTTATACTACATGTGAACAATGTTACTAGCATCCTGAAATGCCAACGATTCCCAATATGACTAATCTTTTGATTGAATGTTACAGCCATATCAAGACCCACTAGAACATCTAGACATAATATGTGTAATTAAACGGTGTCCAGAAAGAGATATCATAGGGAATGAGTTTCAGGAACATGTATTAACTCAATGAGGGAGACCCAGAATATGCAAAAAGTTCCACGGAAGAATCCTTTGAAAAAGGAATTGACATCTCATCATCCTATTTTAATCAAGGAGAAAACATCACCATTGAAAATGATGAATTTCACCCACCATTTTAAAGTAGGAATGCAGGAAAATAGTTGTGATGATAATGCACCTCTACAGGTTGTGATGTCACACCTTGATTAATGTATTAGAAATAGCATCTTAATAGTGTCTTGGAGACCAGGTATGTTGTTTGGCTTCGTGTGAGGAATAGATCCATGTGATTTTATTTCACATTTTATATTTAATCATTTATTTGTTATCAATACAGTGGGAGATTAGTATTGAATGTAATACATGTTCATTCATGATTTTACTTCATATTATTTACTATTTCATCCTTTTTTATAATTATTTCTTAAACACTATGATAATTAATAGTTATGATGATGTCTGGTAATTTCTGATATTTATTACTTTGATATGAGGGAATATTATCCTAACAAATATACTCTTGGACCTCTCTTCTAGTCAGAAACCCCTTGTGTATGAGGAACCATGCTTCAGGTCAGGTGGATAACTCGCTCAGTGCACTAGTTCAATGGAATCTTATCCAAGACATTACAAAGTGGAATTAGATCCATTATTTTCCTATTGTATAACTATTTAGGATATGGTAAAATAGAGAATTATGAATGTTTTAGAATCTGTGATTAATATTATATTGGTGTGTCAAGAACACATGTTCTAGTAATAATTCATGGATTTTATGGATTTTATATTTATGTTATTGATATGAGATGATATAGATTTTCATGATTATTTCATTGAGGGAGGAAGGTTATGTATAGCGTGATGATTTATTATAGATATATGGTTATCATCCAATTAGTGAGAGGCCACTAAAGTATTTTCACTCTTGGATGATAGAGGTAGGATTCATTTCATGAATTATATTTCACATGTATGTTCCACATATTATAGACCCAATAGTGTTTGAAATTACTAATGACAATAGAGGACAATTTTTTAATGCTTAAAAAACAACAGAAATGGAGTTTTCTAATATCGGTTCATGGTGTAATTTTATTCAATTAGGCCAACCAATATATATATTTACTTATAATGGTAGTTCAAGTGTAACTATATTGAGATGTTTTATTGTGAGTTTGATGACTTAGTCCTTATTCATAAGAGTTGTAGTGAACATAATAGTTTGATAGTGTAAATACCCATGCTTGACATACATGGACATTACAATACTTTTGTAGAGTACTTAATTAATGACACCAATAGTTTCCCAAATCTTATATTAATTAAATTTCATTGTAAATTGGGAACAAATTCTTCTAATTTGGTGAAACCTTTTTCAAAATCTCTCATTAAGATCTTCCCCTTTAGTTTTCCTACCTAAAACATTTCATTATATCCTGGGGAAGAGAACACATAAAAAGGGAGAGATCAAAATCATAGTAAGGTTAAATAAATAAAATATAAAAAAACATGAACACAAAAATGAAAAAAACATAACTTTTGAAAATCATAACACATATAACATATATAAAAATCATGAGTCATGAAATAAATCATGGCATTTTATAAGGAATAAATCATAATGGAACATGATCCATAAGGAAATATCATTATAATAAAACATGGAATTTTGGAAAACACATAAGAATATTAAATCACTTCCATTTTAGAAAATTATAATCCCCAAAACCACCATATTGTACTATGTCCTTTATATTACCATGATTACTCATCATTCTCTTCCCATATTACCTTACTAGATTTACTTGTCGTTCTAGTCCTGTATTACTGAAATGGATTTACTTTTCATTGTATACATATCTATCTCATTAGATATAAATCCTTATCCTACTCATTGGAGGGAGATATAGGCCCCACCCATCTCACAATAAAAACCATACATATGTGTTCCGCATGAACATAAATAATAGCACATAACATAACCTAAAAAATAAAATGGGTTTCTAAAACATCATTTCATCATAGATAAACCCATGTAAAACTTATAGATATCATAAATAGCATTCCATCATAAACACAGTCAAACGATAGGAATAATAGTTATAGTATACATGAAACAAAACCCTGTTAAAAAATATCATCTTGTATGGAAAATAATTTTGATAGAACATGTGAAATTAATTTTTGGGGAAAATATCATTTCTTCTTCGAAAACATTTCCTTTTCATAAAATAGAAAACAATTTAAAAATTAATATATTTATTAGACAATAAACTTGAAATATTGTAAGGAATGGTTCATGAAATTAGGGTGTTATGAAAGTGTAAAAATCCATTCTTTCTCTATAAGTTAAAAAAAAATATTTCTCATTCTTTTTCAAGAAAAGACAATAAGAACCTCATCTAGGAAAAATATTCCTTTAAAACAATATAATAAAAAGAAAAAATGTGTAGAAATGACTTTAAACATGAATTTCATAATACTAAAGAATTTTATAAATGATTTGTTTTTAGAAAACATGGACATGGATGATAAATAATCCCTGGAAAATAATTATGTATAATACAATCTCAGATAACCAATAAGATTGGGATATTATCCTTTACCTAATGACTGATTTCCTTTATATGTATATAAAACACTTTTATAATGGATTATAGAGTTTTATTAACTTATTCTAGAACCATATTTATATTTATGCTATAAAATGGGTTCATATTATCACCAATTTAATAATATTTCGTTATTACTCATTTTGGGTTGTTATTCAATGCACGTTTTGTTGTATTAATATCAATTATTATTCATGAGTTTCTATTATATGACTAATATAATGATAATAATTTAATATATATCATATTTATTCATTCTATAGATTTATTTAATCATGATTTAAATAAGATTATACATAATAAATTATAAAGCATCATGGATATGGTAGGCTATATGTATGCGCGAGCGATGATATCATTCAGTTAATTATGAAATTGTATGGAAGTGTATGGTATATATATTTTTCCATAATAACTATATTATAATAATAATCATATATAGTTATTTATTTCAAAATTATACTAATATGTGTGATATGGTTGTGACAAATAGATTACAACATGACATGGATATGGTAAGTTTTACATACACAGAGTTGGTGATTTTGTTTTTCATAGGATGGATAGAAGGTTGAATATGGTTGTTCAATAATCATAATAACAAATAAGTATATAATTTATAATATATGTATTACTTTATAACGGAAATAATTCATGGAGAGGATGTATAAGAAGAATGAAGGTTGAAATAATCGGAAGAGGAGATTACCTCTTCTTCAACGTCCTCCCTCTAGATATCTTGTCAAAGAACCAGAGTGGGTCTTTGAAGAAGACCAGAACCTATATAATGTGACTAGGGACATTTTTAAGGTAAATGGATTTTGGATGGATGATATTGAAGGCTCATATTTAACTGAGGATATGAGGGAGGATGTTCCCTTTTATATTTGAGTTGAAGGGTACCTTTTAAATCTCTAATTTTTTTTAATAAAATCAAATCCCATACAAAAACCTTCACAATTTATTAGTTTCGAATATTCGATGATATAAGGTATTAATATACTTATAAAAAATTTATTATACAATTTTTATGTTAATTTAAACCTTATAATTTCAATTAACCCTTAGTTATTCTATATTAATTTTAAATAAGGTAACAAATTGTTCAATATTAAAATAATGTAATTTTTACTTATTTGATGTGAATTAGACCATAAATGAAAAATATATATAATATTACACTAAATAATAATTATTTTATATCTTTAAAAATATTTTATATTTTATAAATAATTTAATAAAACATTATTTTGACAAAACATCAATAGTGTCAATTTGGAAACTATTCATTTAACGGATTTTTATAATATCAAAAAAAGATGTTAGCCTAGAATAAAATATTTTATTATATACCTAAGGGGATAATTTATTCTATAAAATTTGTTGGATATATTAATTTTCCATAATTAAATTAATTTTAATATTTTTATTACCATAAATTTGATATTTACAATAATAAAATAATTACAACATCAGTTTGGTGCAGTTATTTAATATACTTATATGTTGAATAAAATTAAAAAATTAAATACTATAATGAATATAAATCATCTAAATTTATGTGGAATACTTATAGTTGAATATATCTTCTGTATAATTGTACTATTAAAAATGAAATATTTATTAAAACATTTGAGTGACAACATTAACATCACTTTAATTAAAAAAATATATGTGTCATAATATTTTCTATATGTCTAAAAAATTGTCAATAATAAGAACAATGGGTGATTATAGTCGATATATACTATTGAAATAATATTTTTTCGAGTGCTTTGGACTTTTAATAGTTATTATCTTTAAAATTAAAATTAATTGATTTATTATTCATCTAATTAATATTTGTGCATCATCATTGTATGATCCTTTAATATAATTATATTATATCTAAAAATTATAAAAAAAAATTCTATGATGTAAATAATTTCATTAGATTTGTGGAAGATATTTATTATCGATGTTATCCCAAGTTTATCACCATATTAAAATTATTATTCTCATAAAAAATAAGAGGGTGACATTTTGTCACATTCCATTACATTAATAATATATATATATATATCCTTTTTTTTGGAAAATAGTCCATTAAATAGGTCAATTATTACCCTTATATGTTAATGGTTATCTTTTATTCATCCAATAGGATTTCATCAAATGTTAGGGTAATTTTATTATCCTTATCATATTATTTTTTACCCTAATTTAGATACTTTATCTTTAATCATGGTAAAACAAATTACCAAAGTTTCTATTCATAAATTCCACAAAAATAAAAGGAATCCATATATATAATTTGAATCCATTTATTGAAAATATTAAATTATTTTTTCAAAATTAAAAACATATAATTTTCAGTAATTAAATTAAATTGAATCCCATTGAGAGAACAAGAAAAATAATTTTTTAAAAGTAAAAATCATTAAACATTTGACAAGTATTTATATCCAATTTCAATTTGAAATTAATTCCAATAACCTAAATTGGATTAAATTATAAAAAAATTATCTATTTATATTTTAAAACCAATTAAAAGTATATTCTAACAAAAAATGATAGTATTTTTCACTATTCATTAAAATATGAAATTTATCAGAAAGATACCTAAAAGTAAACCAAAATAAATTTTTCTATCCCTCTTCCAATGAATAATTTTATTTTTTAAAATATAATATAAAAATATATAAAAATTATATTTCAAATCGGTCCTCCATCAAAAGGTGACAAAACTACATTTTTTTTAAAAAATACTTAATTTATATAAAAAATTAATTTATTCTCATATCATGTATAGAAAACATATAAGAAAAATTTTAAACATGAGATTAAATATATTACATATATATTTCAATAATTAAATCCCTCAATAGTGATTTTATTATTTTCTCAACTCACTTCTTTTCATTTAATTATTTTTTTAGAAGAAACATAATACAGTTCATACCAGCCATTATAATAACTATGTTATATGGTAGAATAATAATATATAGTTGTTAAATAAAACACAATATTGTGGAAATTAATTCTACCAAAATAAAATGAAATTTAGTGTAAAAAAGAGAAGTATAGTGTTGCATATACTATAAGCTAAGTTGGTGTTTTGTATAGTGCATGCTTATCTTAGTGTAATATACAACACAAGGCATCAAAGAAATTAAAAAAATAAAATCTAAATCATAAAAATATTATATTGTTACATTATACCACTACTAAAATGAATTTATCCCTTTAAATTCTTCAGGGTTATAAAAGGATTATTACTGGATAATATATTTCATAGAATCCTACATTGTAAAAAGGAATTATAAAACTTCATTTTAAAAAAATTTATAAACATGAAAATTACCCAAAGTAATTCATCACTGGGTTTCAACATATATGAACATAGGTGGGAATCGAAAACATGGACACGGAATAGAAATATATCTATCGTGTGGAAATTGAGAGTGATAAAGACTATGGTTTCGAAAAAGTTTACAATCGCAAAGCTATAAAACTATAATGATCTAAGGGACCATATGATTTATCAGATATGAATGTACCTAGATAACATTTTTCGTTTCATTATCAGTTTCCTAAATTTGAAGATTTTTTTTAGAAGAAAATCTTAATTGATTTTGGTAAAATCTCTTAGTTGGTCATGCGTTGAACAATTTCTACATAATCTCTTATTCAAAAATTTAAAGTTGGATTTATCATTTCGGAATAATTAATAGATCATGATATACATAAAAAATGATAGCTTATTCCATATATCATTACTACAATAAAAGGTTTATCAAATGTTATCAAATATGCATAAGCCTGCCTATGGTGAGATAAGAAATTATTCTAACAAACATCATTCGAAGTTTAACATAAATTTTCTATAAATTTATAACCATACAATCCTTCTAAAAGCTGAAAAACCAAAACATTATAATTACGTGAACTAACATGTTTTAACATTTATCCCCATATATCATAAGTTATATATATTTTTTACATTCCAAATATGTTAATTCCTTCATCATGTATTTTCTTGAAACATGTTAATAACTTGAATTACCATGTAACCTTAATGAAAACATGGTTTCTTTCAAAAAGTAAGTCTTTCCACTTACCATAAATCAAAAAAATCAATATAATTAATGAATAACAAACTTTTTTATCATATCAAAACCTAGGTCATTAGTATTATCAAACACCTCATTATTTTCTTATACCATCATTATTCACATATTATGTGTTATCCTTCCCTTAATATTATTATCCAAAAAATATTAGAACCACTTTTATTTGTTACCTGTACTACTCAAAATATAATCTTCATTACATGTGGAAAATAATAGTGGAACATTACAAAGATATTTCATTATTCTTTAATACCATAAAAGTTTTTTATAACATTGTTATTTATTTCCAATTAATAAAAACTCAATCATTCAAAATGTTTTTTTCATACACCACATCTCCAATAGTGATCACATTATATTTTCCTTTTCCTTTATCCTTATGATGTTTCTAACGTCAATAATAATCAATAACCCTTGAATTGGGGAAATAGTTAGAATAATGACCATTTACTTGGACTTTTAATACTGATTTGTGGGAGGTGCACCCATTGGAGATTTCTATTTATTCCCATTACCTAGGTAGTAAAATTCATGATGACCTTCTCTCCCACAATTGAAAAATTTACCATCCCCCATAAGAAAATTTCCTCTATATTTCCTTCCACACATAGATCCTACTATAAATATAATATTCTTTACTCCTTAATTTTTATAGTTTCTTTTTATTTATATACATATTTTCTTATCATAATAATGTGATATATGGGAATATTCAATCAATCTTCTTGTATGAAGAATACAAATATGGAATATACTGAAAAATATTTTCCATAACTATTCATAATCCATAGATTTAGTTTTATCTTCTTGTCACCTATTCTTAATAATGTTCCAGCACATATTCTCTTTACCATCCAAGCGATAAGTGCCCAATATAATGTTTTCACGTTTTGAATAGTGGAGAATGAAAAATAAAATTTCAATGGTAAAAATACATTTCTCATCAACTATTAGATCGGTCGTTCCACTAAAATACAGAGGATATTGCCTTATGAAATATTATAGAGAATTTTGTTCCCTATGATGATTTGGAATCCTAGTATGATTCAGTGCTTGATAAGGTTTTTTGTTAAAGAAACCAGATTTTTCATTCTAGAACCCATAGAAATCATTTTCTCAAAAGGAAAATCATTTCATATTCCATTACAATCACTATTAACTTGGTTCATTTTAGATCCAGTAACTGACTGAAACCAAAATTATATAGTATGATACAATTATAATATTGAGGAACCACATAATCATGAAAAGTCACTTATAGGATGTCCAATAAATGACACATTCATTAATATTTGACCAATCATATTTAATCCTAGGTTATTCATGATTGTCAAGAAATGTCTAGGATTGTAACCTATATTTAGAATTATACTTAGGGACAACACTAGACATAACATAGAACTATCTCTAGGTATCTAACTAATTATTTCTCATCCATGTTCCCAAATGTTAACTAAAACATCACTCTAATACCAATTGTAATGTCCCAATCTTAACATGTATGGAAATTACATTAAATTTCTGGAATACTTAATAAAAGACTCCAATAGATTCCAAAAGAATATATTAGTTTAGTTTCTTTGCAAACTGGGAACACATTCTACTAATTTGGTGATAAAATATTCAATATCTCCCATAAATAACTTTCCATTTATTTTCCCTACCTAAAACCATTATCTATATCCTAGGGAAATTATAACATGAAAAGGATTAGCTCACATTATTATTAAGATGAAAATAGAAAAATATCAAACAAAACAGGAACATAATAATGTAAAAACATAAATTTTTATAATCATACAATATATAACATAGATCAAAATCATGAGTAATGAAAAAAATATTGTCAGCTCATAAGTTATAAATCATAAAGTAATATAATCCATGAGGAAATAGTATTGTAATAAAACATGAAATTGTGCCCAACACATGAGCATATAAACTCATTTCCATATTATCCAAGGATCATTTCCCAAACCATCACAGTGGAAAAAGACCGTTAGTAACTCGAGTTTACTCTTTGATCCGTCGCTATATTACTGAGTTGGATTTAATTGTCATTCCTGCCATATATTATCGAACTCGATTTATTTACCATTAATGTACAATATATTTAATGAGATAAAAATATTTAAGAAATGAATTTGAGGTATATATAGGTCCCAATTATATCATAATGAAAACCATATATATCTCTTCTATAAGAATGTAAATCATTCAACATAACATAACCCAAGGAATAAAATGGGTTTCTTCAACATCAATCCATTATAGAATAACCAATGTAAAATATAGAGATTTCATAAATATCATTCCATAATAAACAAAATCAAACCATATGAATAATATATATATTATACTTGAAACATAACCCAATTACATAATCCATCTTATATAGAAAATATTTTTGAATGAACAGGTGAAATTAAATCTTCACAAAAACATCATTTTTCTTCGAAAATTGTTCATTTTATTAAAATACCATGACATTTAAATATAAAATAATTTCCTGGATAATAACCTTTACATGTTTTAATTTAATAGTCGTAGAAAAAATTTCTTATGAAATCATAAAGATCCATTCAATTTGTATAAGTTCAAAAACTTTTTTCTCATTCTTTTTTTGGACAAGTAAAAAAGATCCTCATTCGGAAAAAAAGAAATATTCCATTCAAGCCCTGTAGTAATAATAAAAAAATCGGTAAAAATAAATATAAAAATGTATATTATAATAGTAAAACATCTTATTCATTAATTTTAAGACAACATGATCATCGGTTTAAAATAAACCCCCAAAAATACTTATGTATAATATAATCTCGAATAATAATGAGATTGTGAAATTATCCATTATTTTAGGTCAAAATTACTTTGTATATATCCAAACCTAACGTATAATGGATTAAATAGTGTTATATAGTTATTATAATACCATATTAATATTTATGATATCATATGAGATCATATTATCATCCATTTAATAATATTTCATTATTATTCTTCTTTCTGGTGTTATTTGTTACATGTTTTGTCGATTTAATCCCAGTTATTCTTATTGGGTTTCCATTATATAATTAGCAGAATGATAAAAATGTAATATATATCATATTTATTCATTCTATATATTTATATAATCAATATATAAACGATATTATATAGAATTAATCGAATTGCATCGCGGAGACGGTAGGTCGTACATACGCACGAGCGATGATATCATTTCATTAATTATGAAATATAATTGAAGTGGATGGAATATATTTTATTCTTAAGTAAATATATTATTGTAATAATAAAATATGGTTATTATTTCTATCATTATACCCATACATGCAAGGTGGTGGTGAAAATTAGATTACACAATGGCGTGGATATGGTAAGCCATACGTATGCACGTGTGGTGATTTTATTTTTCATAGGATGGATAGAAGGTGGGATATGAATGCTCCATAATCATAATAACAACTCAGTATATATTTTATAATAGATTTATTACATTATAATGGAAATAAATCATTAATAGTATGTGAAATAAAAATGAAGTTTGAATGAATTTGTAGAGGAGATTACCAATTCTTCAGCGAGCTCCCCCTAGATCTCTTCTCAATGAATTTGAGTTTGTCTTTGGAGAATTGTAGGACCTCTAGAATGTGACAATGTAAGTATAGAATGGAATGGTTTAGAGTATGTCCTAGATTTGTGGCTGAGAGTGAACTTAAAAATTAATGAGGAGGTTCCCTTCTATAATTGAGTTGAGGGGAACCTTTGAAATATCCAAAAATATTAATTTATAATAAAATCAAATTCCATCCAAAAACCTCCAAAATGACTTAGTTTTTATGATGAGATGATATAATGTTGTAATATCATCCACCAATAAATTCAAAACAAGTTTTTATGACAATTTAAACCTTATTATTTCCATTAACACATACTAATTCTATTTTAATTTTATGTATGGTAACAAATTTATCAATATTAAAATATTTTAATTTAAACTTATCTGAGGTCAATTAGACTATAAATGAACAATATAGAGCATTATATAATAAATAATAATTATTTTATAGTTATTAAATTATTATATGGTCTATAATTATTTAAATATTACATTTTTTGGTAAAATATCAATAGTTTCAATTTTAACATTATTCTTTTAATAGATTTTAAAAAATATAAAAATAAGATTTTAACCACAAAAAAATAATTAATTATAACAGTAAAGGGTAAATTTCATATATAAAAATAGTTTGATAAATTAATTATCACAAATTATATTTATTATATTTCTTTTATGAAGAGAAATTTTATATTTTTAGTTATAAAATAATTAATACAAAAGTATTGTGTAATTATTTAATATACATATTTATTTAATAAAAGATAAAAAATACTATAGAAAAGATAAATCTACTAGATTTTAGATTAATACATATAGTTAAATATAACATCTGTAGAATCCTAAATTAGGAAAGTTATATTTATTAAAACATGAATGAGATAACTTTAACATCACATTAAATAAAATAACATAAGTGTCATAATCATTTCCATATAGAAACAACTAGTCAATAACTCAACCCTTGGATGATTATTCTGGAGATATATTCTACCAATAATATGTTTTATGTTTTGTGGTATATTAATGGTTATTATAATTTTAATTAAAAATATTTTTTTGATTTTTCATCTATTGAAATTTTATTCATCATCATTATATATTCTTTTAAGGTAATTATTTAAGCTCTAACAATTATAATTAAATTACCATGATGTATATAATTTCATTATATTTATTTTGACTATTTATTATCTATGTTATCTAATATTTATCACTGTATTCAAATTATTCTACTTGTAAAAAATAAGAGGGTCACATGTTGTCACTTTTTATCAGTTTAATAATATATATCATTTTAATGGACAAGATTCCATTAAACAAGTCAATTGAAATCCTTAGGTGTTAAGGGTCAACTTTAATTAATCCAATATGTTTTTAATGGTGTTAGGTTAATTTTATAATCTTTATTATATTATTTTTTACCCTAATTTACCATATTATATTTGGAAAGCAAGCTCTATGCCGGATCATGTTCCTTTTGTAGTAAATTTACCATATTTACCTTTAACTATGGTTAATAAAAATTACCAAAGTTACTATTTATAAAATAGAAAAAATAAAAGGATCATATTTAAATAATTTTGACCCATTTATTAAAAATAATCAATTTATTTTTGAAAATTAACATCTTATAATTTCAATTATTTAATTTAAAATTAATCTTGTTCAGGGAATGAGAATATGGGTTTTTAAAAAGAAAAAACCATCAAAAAATTAACATGTGATTATATCCAATTTTAATTTGAAATAACTTACAATAGAATTAATTGTAATAAATGATAAAAACATAATCAATATATATGTTAAATCTAATTAAAAGGAAAATATTTTAATATAAACAAATTTGATGAAAAAACATTTTTTAATTAAAACACATTATTTTTCACTATTCATTAAAATATGAAATTTATCAGAAAAATACAAAAAATTGAACCAAACTAAATTTTGATGTCTCAAATCAAATTAAGAATTTTATTTTGTCAAATAAAATATAAAAAAGTGTAAAATCCTAGATTTAAAATGGGTTCTCCATTAAAAGGCGACAAAACTATTCTTTTAAATATACTTCTTTTATCTGAAAATTTGAATTTTTTCTTGTATCATGTTTATAAAATATATAATCATTAGTTTAAACACTATATTGAATATATTATTTATACATTTCAATAATAAAATACCTCAAGTGTGATTTTATTATTTTATAAATTCACTTAATTTCATTTAAATAGTTTTTTAGAGGAAAGTTAATAATTTTCATTCCCAACATTATAATGAATAGGTTATAAGGTAACCTATTAATATTTAGGTAATCAATAAAACTCATTCTTTCATGAAATTAATTCTATCAAATCAACATGAAATTTTTTTTAACACAATCTAATCAAAGTGTTTTCAATACCGTAAGCTAAGTCGGGGTTGTGTATAGCATAATCTTATCTTAATATAGGGTACAACACAAGACATTAAAGAATTTAAAAATCTAAGATATTTCTAATAAAAACGTTGGGGTTTTATATATTCAACACTCACAGGGTATTGATTCTTATGTTCATTTATTTAATCTATTAGTAAAAACTTATATAGTGCTTTTCATCATAGATTTGAATGTCATTCTACTTAAATGAACCCTATGTGTGGTGTGATGTGGATCATTTAGACAATGTTTTTTGTATAATATTGACCCTCACATGTCACCATTAGTTGTTGGTTCCTTCTTGGTATCCACTTTTTTGGTGTATATTTCATGTGTGGTTAACTAAAGCTTTGTAATAGCTTGAATGGAGCTTTCCCATCTAGATTTAAATGATATTTATACTAACTAACCATCATTTATGGTTGTCTTGTCAAATAATCAAGGGACATTCTAATAATTATCAGTCATTTATATTAAAATAGAACCTCAAAAGGGTATTACTTTATTTGGGTGCCTAATTATGACATGTTATTTATCATTATTTTTCTTAATATCTTAACCCTTTATAGATAATTTCATTATGATGATTCTTAGAGAGGAACTGATCCTAATAGGATGATGCTTGGTAGGTGAAGCCTGAAATGATTATGAAATTATAGTAATCTCTTATATTTTAAGTTACAAAAATATTCCATTTAAATGTGTTTACAATTATAATTGATATTATGTTTTCCTCTATAACATGGGAATAGAAAACTTGTATATTTGAAACCATGCTGACTATTTTTTACACTCATAGGTCAATTTTAATTTACCTTACCTATTTTTCACATTTGATAGGTATTTGAGACGCATTAGATATATAACAATGACATCGGGGCCTATGAAGCCACGTGGAATACGACCTTGGTGAATTGTTGGGCTTATGAGATGGGTTATAGGACCTAGTTCCCCTGTGAGGAGACTAGATTAGAAATTCTATATGGAAGACCTAGAGGACCTAAGTTGTGACTCAGACCCATTTATGTCACTGTGTAGTTTTTTCATTGGAACCCTCTTTGATAGGTTGGCTTGGGTTTATACATGTCTTTTGAGGTAGATTGGTTGATTTTATTCTCGCGTGGAGATTGATGCATGGGTGGTTCTCGGGTTTTATGATATAGTAATGATGGTTCCGTTTGATTTTGATAATGATCCTAGGGTACCTTAATATCTATACAACCTTTGTAAGGAAATATTATTTGTTTTTTTGACCCTTTTAGCAAGTGATTGTGTGGATTACACTAAATTTAAAGAAAAAAACATCATGTTATGTTCGTTCATGGATTAATTTTTTTCATGAGTGAGATAATAAATTTTAAAGAGGAGTTTTAAGGTATATTATATATTGATGATAATTATGTGTCCTATAAAATATCCATATTGGAAATACTGATGGATAACTCACTAGAGTGTGATTTAGGAGTGAATTGGGTGATATGGGAGTGTGATCCTATTGTGTATGGTGTGTTTAGTTTTTGAATGTTTTTCATGGAAACTTTGTGATATGGAATGTTAGTTAGTGGTTAGGTATGTGATGAGGATCATTACCTAAAAATATGATACATGTGGGAATGGTTACATATAGATTTTGGTAACATAAATAGAATTCATGTAGTGATGTAAATATTAGAAATGAAATGGGTGTTTTGAGGTTGTTAACCCATGGTTGGATCTAAACACACATTGTTTAGAGACATGTTGTAAAGAGTTTGTTTGAGGAAAATATAGCCTAGTTTAATTTGGTCGTGGATTGGGGAGAGTGATTCATGATTATCAATGTAATCATAGTGAACTTCTAGTATATTCATTATCATTCCCCGTATCTTAGAATCATCCTAATTACACTAAGATATCATCATCTATATACCAATATTTTTAATCATATTTTCTTGTTTGACAAAAGAACTCTTTTAGATTTTCACTCATAGAGTGTTATAAGGTATAGAATATTAATGGAGTTCACAATTATACATTTGAGGGTGGTGATCCTAATTAGAATTTTAAAATTCACTATTTTCCATAGGAAGTAGAAATGAGTGATTCTATGATTTTGTAGCCTCTCCCTTAGTAATGGGAAATTTTGATCATGTCTGTCAACACATTCAGTGATGTATGGATTTTGGGTCTTTGATATTAGATTTTTGTTTTTAGGTCATGATAATGGTACTCTTATAGAGGGGGAGTATCAGATCAGTCATGGTTAAACAACATTCATGCGGGGAGAGCATTAATTTTTTTGAGACTGGTTGGTGTACCTTTAGGATAACATCATTTTTTAGATACATTGAATGGGATCATGGATACTATTTGGCCACCAATGCTTCCTTGGGATAAGAAGGGTTAGGGTGGGGAGGATTTAATGAACCATGATGTATTAGGCTATGGAATTTTTTATAAATTTGAATTTTTAATTTTTAATTTTCATAAGGGATAAAATATCCATTTTTACTCGATCATATGATCATGAATAATTTTTCATGCCACTTCATTTTTCATAGAATAATGTTTTTAACTAAGGATAGGAGTTAGGTAGAAATATGAGTCATTCAAATTTTTATGGAATAATAATTATTTAATATTAAACTAATTAAATATTATTTTATTCCCACATATAATGTTGGATACAAATTTTGAATGGGGAATCAGATAGATATTGTGTCTTTTTCTTATTTTATGTATAAACTCATGTTCAGTACTAGGGTCAGGCCCCATTTTAGTTTTTTAATTTTTCTTCTATTTATTTTCTTCTTATTTATTTTCAATTTTCTATATTAGATACCCATGAATATCCTTAGTGGGTTTTCTTTTCCAAAACCAATATAGGAGAGTTATAAGAAGAGATAAGAAGAATGTTGGGGAGAGGAAGATAGGTGCCTCCACAGACCATGGGTGGAGCCAGATCATCATGTGTCAGCTGCTGATCAGGGAAATGCATGAATCCTTAATGGATTCCACCCAATGGTAGGATTTTTTAATTTCTTCTGTATATACCAATATATTATCATCTTTTTAGTTTTAGAGACATATAATGACAAATAATGTATCCTATAGGGCCAATCCATGATTAATAGGTATAAAATTGATCTTTTTATCCAATTATAGGGGTTCCCATGTGGGAAATCATGATCTCATGGTGTGTGGTTCTATGAAAACATGTCATGTACTCTTCATGTTATATAAAGATGACATTTCAGAATTATCCACCATTTACTAGGAGTAAAGTCTATGCACTATTTCATAGACAGGTAACTGAGTACGTGACTAGATATCCTCTAAGGGACACTTATTTTGTAGAGTACATAACCCGACGCCGTGTTAGTTACATTCTGTGTACATGTTTTTCTCACCATATAATTCATTTATATACATGATGTCAAGTTAGAGTACATCCCCATGTGGGGTATTGAGAGTAAACAACATCTATATGGGAATACACCTCTTTTAATTCTCTAATAATACACTTTTTAGGTTCCGTCATGTTTCTCCAAACTTGGGTAGGAATTTGATATAAGAGGAGTCAATTTTATATTTTTCCATTTAGATGGTGATTATTGAACTCATAGGGTAATTTTTGGAGTCCTACATGGTGCTTTGAGGTGAGGGAGCTATGATTGATAGGTACTTACTATATTAAATGGGTTTTATTATCTCGTGAGGGTGAGACCTAGTATGAACCCCACTTATGGGTTATAAGAAATTTTTAGTGAACTTATAATGGGTTTTCTAATGACCTTGTAAGATTTATCTTGGAATAGTACCTTATTAGAAAGATTGAGATGTGACTTGATGAGATAGATTTGATTGGGTGTTCTATCCAACCTAGTGTGATACGATGATCTAATATGGGACATTGGATATCTATTGTGACTAATTATTATATTTATTTTCCTGCGTGGATGTACTTATTGAGATTCCCCTCAGACCCAGGAGGTCGTGAGATATTAAAGACAAAATTGTGGGATGTGTTTAATCCGGATAGATTTCTCATTATAAGGATCCCATGTATGATACCTCCAAATTCTTAATCCTCCCGAGTATACAATATAGGATTAATTTACACACCCATTCTAAGGACCATGAATACGATTCCACTACTAACTACTTTCAAGGAGCCTATGATTGATACCTTTGTAAATTTAATGCTTCTAATGCTCCCATGAGGGATTCCTATCCTTACATACTAACTTATATGATCCCAATAGTATTTCCTTTTATTATGTGTGGAACTCGAGGATCCCTAGTAGGATGCCTCTCTTTTTTTTTGATTTAGGGGACCTAGTGGCTTCCCCAGGTTTCGACCAAACCTAAGATGGGGTTTTATTGGTATGGGTGGATATGGTAATAGGTGTCACCATAGAACTTGTAATGACCCTAAAATCCAGAAAGGATGTTGTGGTAATGGTGGGTTTTGTAATTTTTACACTCTCACTATTTTATATACACATTAAAATGGCCACTCTTGATGCGACTATGATTTCTAGAGGCACTTCTTGGTACTCGGCCAATGGGTCCTCATGCAATGTGATTCTTTAATGGGGATGCACAGAGGTACATCTTGGGATGTATGGTATGATTCTATTTATTATATATTATTTATTTGGATAACCAGACACACTTTTTAGGATCCATGTTATAGGTCTTACTTTATGGTATGATAGAAATGGTGTTCCTCATCATTTATTGATATTGGTATACCCGATATTTCATAGTGATATGAATGATATTTTTTGACATAGCATTTCATATTGATATGATTTAAGATAGTTGAAATGACATTACATAGTGATATGATTGATATTAGTTGACCTAAAATTCCATAGGTTTTCCTATAATTTATTCTATGGATCAAGATTTTGAGCATACTTCTTGACTACAACCATGTTAGGATGGTCAAATGTACTTCATTGGATCTAACATATGAACCATATTTGATGGGATGATGGAAATTAAATTCATATTCATTTATTTATTTTAGTGGACATATCATTCCATGTTGGTATGATTGAGAATAATAGGAAAGGAGTTCTCCATATGTATTTGAGATGTTGGGATGTGGTTTCATTCTTGGGAAGTATAATTTATGGATCAGGTTCCAAACTAAGGATCTGGTCACCATAATTTTTTATTATTTTATTGGTTCTGTAATGATACTTCATTGATAATCTTTTATAATATGTTATTAGATTCCATATTGACAAGTCTATTTAAAAATTAATAAATACTAAGTGGATGGATGAGGTTTTGTTTGGGTTTCCATATCATTGGTGATTGTATGTTAGTCAGGATGCAAGATCATAATGACATGCTCAATGAAATTTCTAGTGTTGGATGAAGCAGGTATTTGTTTTCATTATCACATACCCTAGTAATGAAAAAGTATCTATTTTTATCTTATTTTAGTTGTGTGTCAGCTTGGATTATCATATTTCATGAGCATGCACTTATGGAATAAGATTATAGGTTCATCTCTTGGGTTTCCTACGGAGTTTTTTTCTCACCCCATGTACAAGAGCTTCAGTCTTCATAGCGACCTTATGTATTCATTCAGTTTGAGAATAGATACATGATTGATAGGGTTGAGGTCCAGGGTAGTATTTTCAATTAGAGCTGCTTGTCTAGATTCTATTGATAAAACTGAAGTAGCTTTGTATTGTTTTGGAAACTATGTATTATTTCAAATTAAATTTATTATTAGATCCATGTAACTTTTATTTCAGTGATTTTAATTTACTCATATATATGTGATTGATCCATTGGGTGATATGTGATGAATGAATGACATGGTGTTTCAGGATTTTATTGTATGTAATTTTTTATTTCATCATTATTTATATTTATTTCATCAATAGTATTATTATTTACTCCTATACTTTATGTTTGGATTTTCCTAGTTCCTTAATCTAATACAATTGAATAGTATCCTCCTAGACTCACACTTGGCCCCCGCTACTAGTCTCCATCATATAGCATTTGATGAGGTGTGCATGAGGTCATGTGGTGAAATAGATCAGGGAAATGGTCCAGTCAAATATTATCTATTTTTTTACATGTTATATCATTAATACATTATAATTCATTTTAGTTTATGTTTCAGTTAATATTATTTTGTCCAATGGAATTTTACATATATTACCAAGTGGTAAGAGGATTCATAACTCAATATCAATCATTAGGTTATTTTAATTTTTCACACTATTTGATTTTATATGATTATATTTTGAACGGATTTTATATTATTTTATAAAAAAATTTAAAAAATTATGTGAATTTATATTTGATAAAAACAATCAATTAATTGATTAATTCTAACTTCAATGATATGATCTATGTAAGGAATGTTTTTCTCAATTTCAACTCCACTGAGAAAAATTTAGTATTTTGAACCTATCTCTTTTTATAAGGTGTAACTACTACCCCTTTTATATGTTACATAATAAAAATATATTTATATTCAAGGTATTTAATGTTTCATTTGAATTTATTTCATTCATGGGAATTATTTCATAGTCTCATCACTATATGGGATTGTTTATGTTTAAGACTCCATTATAGTAATTATTTGTTCTTTCTACGAATAAAGAAATATATTTTTTTCTCATCTACTTATTTAGCGAAATTCAAAATTTTCCCTTCTTTTCCACTCTTTTTGTACATCAGATACCAAATCCATGAATTTAAGGGTAATCGCCTTTTTTCTACTCTGTGGGGATTCTTTTTTTTATATCAAAATTTTCTGTAAAATGTATTTTATAATATTTTTTAACCTTCTCTAATGATTCATAAAAGAAAATTTTACCCATGTTTTAAAAAAATGGTTCAAAATGAATCTTCCTTCCATTATCTAAATGACATAGTTGTTGACATTTTACTAAAGTGTGAAAGGAACTATTTGATAACATATATGACATGAATAGATGTTTTTCACCATCTAGACCCGTCATAGCTGTAAACAAACAATTACAAGTATCAATTGATCCTTCCATTGAATATTTTATTCGTTATTAATTTTTAAATTTTTAGAATTTGAATAATTGAGTGGACCACATTAGGCTGTAATAAATATTGAGAGGTGTTGGTGAATCTATGTTGGGAACTATTTTCCCAATTATAACATTTATCCCTTGTACCTCTTCTACGTATTAGGATCTTAGTTATGTTATTCTCTTTGTTTAATCACATGAAATTATATGAAAGTGGGTAAAGATATAATATACTATTTTTACATGATTTTTTATTCAATAATGTTACATAGTCATTATAATGATATGGAAATAATCCAATACCACACAAACACTATAGAATTATGCTTTATACATTGTTATAGAATGAAGGGAATATCCTTTCACATCTAATGCACTATAATCAATATATAGTTCTCATTTTATCTCTCATATATGATTCTTTACACTCCTAATGAAAACAATTCTCATAAATTAATATTCATTGGAACACCCAAAAATGCATCCAACTGATGCGACATATTTTGGATGTCACAGTGGTGGTTTTTTAGATACTTATTTACATGTTACATTCATAGAAGTAGGAAATAATCTCTTCTTCACAATAACAAAAAATTAAAATCCACCATTTCTTCATCTCCTCACATCATTCACAATAATATGGATATGTTGTGGACTGATAATCTCATAATTCTAAATTAACCCAAATGAAAATTAAAATATATTAATTATGTAACCAACTCTTCTACACTTCTTCTACCATGAATGAAAAACAATGTTTGGGTTGATTAAAACAATTAAATCTTAGCTAAGAATAACAAGAAATACTTTTCTTCAATTCAATATCAATAATGAATCCAGTAAGAGTTCTCTTTTTTTAGTGAAAACTATATTATTGCAGCTAAATCACACAAAAAATTCAATATTAACTCATGCAAGAAGGATCATTAACCTATATAATACAATTACAACTCAAATAAAATGCCTTTTAAAATTTATCCAAACATCATTCCCAAGTTGGCTTATTTTAAATCACTTCATTTATAAAGCATGATGTATGTGTTATTAATAATCCTTAGAACACATATAAATTTTTATTATTATTTTATGTGATTTTTAATTGTTTCTCAATTCATGTTCATGTTAATGTGGATTAAAAACATGGAATACAATTCTCATGAAATTTTTTACCTTCTATAAACCTAAGTGGATGGAATTTAATAGTTCTTATAGGAACATTACTTATTTCTTATTCCTTCTTTTAGAAATCCAATTATATGCACATTGTCTGGTAATATAACACATTTGTTCCCATACACACGTCTATTCTGATTATTATATCACATGACTTACCACTACATTGTAAAAAAATAATTCATGATATTTAATTCATCATTACTAAGGGTTTTATAAATGGAAAATGTTCATCATATAACTCAGTGAGGTAGTATTATTATCACTAGTTCAAGGTAAATAGTTCCTCATTCCAGAATAGGACTTTGTAGAACATGTTTTTTCATAAATTTCTTCGAGTGTGTTTCACAAATGATATAGTATGATTATTCTTATTCATTATGTAATAGATGAAGAGGATGTATTTCACACTATATATAGGATCATATCTCCCCACGTAACATAGCATGTGTGGCTTGTTGATCGTCTTGTCTTCCCATGTAAAATAATGCATATAGAGGCTCTGCATTTCTTAAAAACATGATCACTATAGAATTATAAAAATAGAATAAACATCTATCATGCTATGTTCATTAATATTAATAGAAGTGTTTCCCAGTTTCTTTAGCTGACTAAAACCCCACTTTTTATGTTGGATTAATCAATGCTTCAGATTCCCAAAAATCCTAAAATCTATAATCTTCAAACGTAGGATATGTGACGCTGATAATCATAGATGATCTTATTACATGTTGAAGCTCCACATGGTTTTTATATCATCTTCACATGATGAAAATAACATGATGTTTTAAAATATTGAACTCACTCATGAATATAAAACAACCTAATGAAACTTCATTTTCATTTGGTAGTAGTGTGATCTTCGACTTATCACATGCATGCAATGCTTTGATTGATTTCATGGACTATGTTTGATAAACCATGTATCAATCATTCCGCAAGGTCATTGAAGATGGCCAGAGTATTTTCTCTTTAACACTAGTTTCACCATCAAAGATTAGATACAAGTTGAAAAGAAAACATGTAGATGAAGGTAGAAGATGATACACTGGGATGATCAGACGGTCACGATTGATCAAATTATATCGTTTTTGTTATGTCCATATTTGTTATGAAAATGAAATGACGACTTAGCATCATATTCATACATCAAAATTTTATTTAGTTAGTTAAATAATTTATTAAAAAATCTGTTCCTATTGTATCTTATCCTATGTAATTGGGTGATTGGGAACCAACATACTCCTTCACAGATGGGATTCTCAGGCCCACCAAAACATATGGATTATCCAGCACATCCACATGTTTTCACTCACTAGAACGTGATACTACTTGGATACTTTGCCTACTCTCACCTATATCTCCTATAGTTATCCAGGTTGACCTCTCCCACATGGATGAACCCCTTTCCACCACATGTGTGGTACATGGGTCACTCGTTAGCCTATGAGTTGGAAACAATTTACACTAACTCATATATAAAATCATTAACATGCTATTTTATCAAATTCCCAACCCGAATCTCCATCATCTCCTCAATTAATACTCATGTAAAATATAACCATATTTTTTCATGTAATTAATTAAATTCAGCTGCGGTGATAAAATATTTCATGGTATTCACTAATTTCACTATTATTGTCATGAATGTGTGACTAATGATCCATGTCATTGAACTTAATATCAAATCAACAATCACCATAGTTATAAACTCAATATATATAAAGTAATCCTTAAGATATTAATACATGATTAATATCTTCTTTAACAATTTATCTAAGAAATTTTCTTTTTTTCATCATTCTTGGATATCTTGTGTACTTGATCAGATTTTTTATTTTTGACTTCATTAACATATTAACATAATTGAAATACTTCTATTTCATTGTCCACCATTCAAAACCAATAACGACCATTTAAAATAAATTCAATTCATGCAGAATGTGGGATATTCAATCTTCTCCTTTTTATTTATTGGAAATTCCTTTAGAGTTTATTTCATATGTGTATATTAATAAATGAAATCCCTCATTTAATGTTTCATGAATTCTTTTAAAATTTTATCCACCATATTAATTAGTAATAAAAATTTCAGGGGAAAAGGGTATCAATCCGTACTTAATCTATATGTCATTTATCTCTTCAATTTAATTCTACATGCACAATACTCAGTGTAGACGTTAATAGGATATGATTTAGACCAAAAATCTATCCATTACAAACTGACCTTAATTCCTCATGAAATGAGAAAACATATTCTTATATAAATGATTTTAAAACATTTTTTATATTGAAGAGACATAAATCCAATATGAAACTTTTATAAAAATAATAAACATGAAACTACTTCACTCACTTCATTAAATAGTTCACCAAAAAATCATGTGAAACAAGTAGGATAGGTTTCCATGGATCACTTCTATATTTTAAAATTTTATTTTGTCCTTGATTTATTAAATTAAAACACCTATATATTATGATTATTAGTTTTTATAAACAAGGATGAGATATTATGAATTACCTACTTATTCTAAGGACATGTTCCTCATGAAATTTCAAGAATAATGTGAATTGGTATAAATAGAGATAGTGATTCTGGTTGAAATATCACCATTTTTAATTTTTATTCCCATTATGGGAAACATTAATAAACATATTTGTTGGCGCCAAAAATGTGGCCCGAAAGGAAGGAACGAAAAAGATAGTCGGCGCGCTTCCTCGCGAAGCACAGCCGCGAAGCACAGCCGCGAAGCCCCGAAGGCGGCGCGCGAGCCCTGCTTCGCGGCGCCCCTTCCCTATAAATACACGACTCCCCCTGAGTCCCAAAGGACAGACAATCCGACCTTTCGGCTTCTCCTCTCCCTAATCGCGAAGCACGCTTTGCCCCGGGAATCATGAGCTCCGCGAGGTATTTCTACTAAGCGAGACGACTCTGATTTGTTTCGTTTTGAGCCCCTCTTTCGAGAGGGATGCCCTTCGCGAAGCTCAAGGGAGTTCACAAAGGAAGGGGATTCCCAAGGGTACCCGGGCAGCCGCGGAGCATTTGTGCTTCGCGAAACACCCAACCCATATGAGTAATCCTTATGCTAAGGCAGGATCGCTCCACTTCGCGAAGTACACTGCTTCGCAGGACCCTGCTTCGCGAACCACTCTTTCTTCGCGAGGTAGTGCTCCGCGAACACTGTTCCACTTCGCGAAGCACCTCCCACTCCCACCTATGCCCCATTCTAAGGCCAAGGCACCCCACTTCGCGAAGGACACTCCTCTACTTAGCGATTCCTCTTTCCGTGCGACCCTCCAGGTTTGCACGATGTGATTTCAAAGTCCAATGGACAACACCTCCCGTAGCGTTGCTTCGCCTAATGCTTCTTCGCATAGGCACGCTAACGGCTATTGCTTCTTCGCATAGCCACGCTAACGTGGACCCCTCGGTGGTTCCTCCCACGACCCCCCTTTACCATGGCCTTACCGACACCTTCCCTTCCCCAAGAACCAGAGGGTACCGGTAATGTAAGCCCTAGGGGTGTGGAGTGAACCCACCTCGTCCGAGCTGCAGGACGTTAAACTGCCAAGCACCACGTCCTCAACACATGACGTCAAACTGTGACCCAACCTCGTCTCCCTCACGAAGGGTCCCCCCAGCTCGAACAATCATTACACCACTCGTCTCCACGGGAATGGAACTCTTCCGCCCATGGAATGAGATCCTCCTTGTTGGACTGGTGTATGTTCGCAGGGGAAGGGTCGCCTCAGAGCATAAGTCCCTAACCTTTGGTACGGATGATTGCACCCATGCATCTCGGTACTTCCCCACTACCAAGGTCAGTGGAGGACGTGATAGGGAACGAGGCACCTCCCATCGTCGGACCAAGGTCCATCTTCCCCGCGCTTTGTCGCACCATGGGCCTCCATCCTGGAGTAAGTCCCAACACCATGGGCCGCCCAACGTGTAAGCCCCTCTTCGCTTCTCACGAACGCACCCTTCGCGACGTGATCGTCAGGTCCATGCAACCTCTTGTTTCTCACACCGAGCATGACTCACGTGGGATTAGAGTGAGCACCGACCCTGAGAAAACCACCCCTTTGAACTACGAGGTCTTTGATCCATGTCAAGGCATGGTACGTAGGAAGCCTCTATGAGGTTCAAGACCACCCGTCGCTCATTCACGTCGGGTCCCATTCTGTTCTAGTGGCAAGCCATTGCGACCCACCATTTGAACTACGAGGTCTTTGATCCTTGTCAAGGCATGGTACGTAGGAAGCCTCTACGAGGTTCAAGCCCACCCGTCGCTCATTCACCTCGGGTCCCATTCTGGTCCAGTGGTAAGCCATTGCGACCCACCACCTGAACTACGAGGTCTTTGATCCATTTCAAGGCATGGTACGTAGGAAGCCTCTACGAGGATCAAGCCACATTGCTCGGTCGTTCATTCACGTCGAGTTTCACCCCCGTCCAGCACGACGTTAAACTGCACCCCGGTCCAGTGGTAAGCCATTGCGACCCATCCATCCTAACGAACTACGGGGACTTTGATCTGTGCCAAGGCATGGTACGTAGGAAGCCTCCACGAGGTTCAAGCCCACCAATAGTGGACCAAGGTCTACTTTCACGTCGGTTCACCGACACACCCACCCGTCGTTTCTTCACGCCGGGTCCCATCTTCGTCCGGCATGACGTTAAACTACATTCCCCTTTGAACTACGAGGTCTTTGATCCATGTCAAGGCATGGTACGTAGGAAGCCTCCACGAGGTTCAAGCCCACCCATCACCCAATTCACGTCGTGTTCTACCTACGTCCAGCATGACGTTAAACTGCACTCTGGTCCAGTGGTAAGCCATTGCGACCCAACCACCTGAACTACGAGGTCTTTGATCCATGTTAAGGCATGGTACGTAGGAAGCCTCCACGAGGTTCAAGCCCACCACTAGTGGACCAAGGTCTTCTTTCACGTCGGTTCACCGGCGAAACACCATTTGAACTATGAGGTCTTTGATCCATGTCATGGCATGGTACGTAGGAAGCATCTACGAGGTTCAAGCCCAACTCCCCTCGTACCAAGGTCTAGCTTCACGTCGGTTTACCGGCACCATCCCGAACTACGCGGACTTTGATTCCATGCCACGGGGATACGTAGGAAGCCTCTTCAAGGCTCAAGCCCAACTTCACTGTCGCCCCCCTGCGATGGTCCCATTTCACTCTCATCCGTCTCCGCTAGACGTTAAACTCGCGGCATACCCTGTGTTGAACACGGGAAGCTGAGGAAAACCTCAGATACGTGTCTATGACATGTAATTCCCCGCGCTCGATGTGGGATGCCTCGGGCATCCACGCCCTTGAGAAGCCTTGTGTTCAAGGATAACAGACAGACATGCTAGGTACCCCAGCATCCAGACACGCTACTGATGCCTCAACGTGACTACTCCCCTGACCGAAGGTTGCTGCCCTGACTGGACCCTTTGGAATGTCCCGACAGAAGCAGCGTAATTAACCGGCACCCATGGAAACATGGCACTGGGAAGAGTTTCACGAACTATGTATTAAATCTATGAGGGAGACTCGGACTAGGTGACGAGTTTTGAGGAGGAATCCACGGAAGGAAGAACCGACATCCCATCATCCCGTTTCAATCAAGGAGAAAACATACCTGAACAAGGAACGAATGCCGCCCGCCTCTGGAAAGTGGGAATGCGGGGCAACAAAGCAGCGCGTCCCCCCCCCCTGACGGACGGATGCGCGCGCGCCCCGGAGAAAGCGTCGGAAACAGAAGTGGTGAACCCGACGTGAAATTATTCTCCTCAGCATGGAGATTAGTAGCGTTCGAGACACCAGTAGATTGACGTGTCACCGGATCCAGATATCTGTTTCCTGGTCCCGCCGCGCAAATGGCGGGCCTGTCGTGAAACTCACCGGCAGTCGGGGTAGTAGAACGTGGGGCACTCCGCTCCGCAGCACGTTGGCGTGGATCCTTCTCACAGAAGTGGAGGATGGAAGAACGCTGGGGCACTGGCTGTCAATCCTTTTCCTCTCAGTACTGATGAGTTGATCCCTTCGCTTGCCAGGAACCAGGTTGCTATTTCAGAGATGTGGTCACCATCCGTTCCTCGCCCGCGCAAGGGCAGGGGCAACACCATGACGGTCACTCCACATGGCACCACCACCGCCACGACGGCTGCCGCATCACGGAATACGGGACGTCCACGTCCCCTTTCCCCATCAGAGGTCATCCAACGAAGGGTGATCAACAGCCTCGTGCACAGGTACGAGGAGGAAGGGTCATCCCAACTAGGGATATGGCCCGCCTGGACCTGGAGGCCTCCAGGCCCCGCCATCAACGCCGCCGTAACCGGCCGCGCAGGGAGCCCCTGCTCCCCACCCAGACATTCAACCGTTTCGGGAGCCTATCTCTGGAACGCCTTGACGACTCTTCGCCTTACGCTGAAGAGGCGGGCACTGTCTGGCTCAGTCCGCTCAGGGCCCCGACCCAGGGCCCCAAGGTGAGAGCTCCCGTCCGGCCACGTCGGCGCCGTCGTCCGGCCCCGCAGGAAGAGCAGGCAGACTACGTCCCTGCACCACCTGCACTGGCCCGCCTGACCCGACGTCAGCGCCGGGCCCGGGCTGAGGACGCTCGCCTAGGCGCATCCATGTCGACAGCTACAGTGGCCCGAGCCACCGCCGACATACATTATGAAGCCCCCGCGTACATTGAGCAGGGGCACCCCTTCGCCAACCAGGATTGAGACCCCAACCGCCCCGCGGGCAGGCTGGGTTGACTCTCCGGGTTGCAGGCCCAAGTAGTGATCGGCGCGAGCTAACCCGCGGTGATGCCACCCCGTACGGAGGTCCTCCACGTACCACTACTCCACAGAGCGTGGTCCTTCCCCACTCCGAGGTTCGTCATGGAGGCATGCCTCGTGCTGCCCCCATCCTGCAGGAAGTCCTGCCCCGTGGCAGTGATGCTCAGCACAGAAACATTTCCCGCGCCTGCTGTACAGGGTATGGAGCCCATCCTTCTGAAGGCACCGTCCATCCGGTCCTTCTCCCATGTGGGGGTCCCCCCTACGTCCTTTCTGCAACTGGCGAAGGTCCTCCTCGCCCCAGCAACTCAAGGAGTGAAGGTCAGCCTCGCTCCACTCGCATCGACCATGGAGGTCTTCCCCATGCTCCTGCCAGTTCCAATAGAGGCCCCGCCCACATGGGTACTATTCATGGAGGTCCTCCCCATGTACCCTTTGACATTTTCCCTGGTGCCCCTCGCACCCCGGCTGTCTCGAGTGGGGGCCCTCTCCGCCACGGCGCCAGCACCGCCCCAAGGCTGCCTGATAGGGGTCAACCCTGTCCCGAAGAGCCACCCAGAGGCAGAAGAGCGGGTCGTCGCCGCCACAAGAAGAATCCTAGGAAGGCCCAGGCGGAGATCAAACCTTCCCGCTTCTCCGATTCGGAAGCGGAATGCGATTCAGCGATGGAACCTTCTACCATCTCCTCTGTATCAAGGACTGGGGAAGGAACCAGACGCGTCAGCCTCTTTCTCCCAGAATTTGAGGTCCACCGGATTCCCGTCTCTCTCCGCAGGTACATCCAGGAGGAATAAATCCTGGGAATTCCGCTGGTTTCGACCGCGCGGCCACCGCCATCGTCACCTGAAGCGCCCTCTACCTCCACTCGGGATCACGAGGAGCTGTTTTGGGGGTCAACGACTATAGAGCCACGACATGACTGGACACCGGTAATGGAGATTCCCGTACCCGAAGCAGTGGTTGTTAGCCCGTCCTATCGCGACATTGTGGTCAGGTCACCTCGCTCTTCAGAGGAAGGCCCAGAATTCAGTGGCCAGTCTGCTCGCTCGCCGTATTCTCCACCGCCGAGTTTGCTATCCCAGAGGTCCGCCTCGATACCGCTACCGGTCCCTCAGCCGCCCCCGGTTGATGAGTGGGGTAATGTAGGGCCGAACCCCGAGGACGAACCCAGGAGCTTCTGGAGTATTCTTGCAGCGGACTATTTCCCGGAGAAGTTCTGGCCCACGGCGGCGCTGAATTTCCGTGTACCCGAGTCTCTTACCCCTGAAGAAGTGGGATGCCTTTGTCGAACCCTGCGGGCGACACACTATCGCCTCCGTTTTGAACGGGTGGAGTACCCCAGAAGTCGTGAGCACTTCGAAGAGATCGGCGAGCAATGCCGCCTGATCGATGCATCCGCACTTCTTGCATTCCAGCTCCCTGAGTCGCCAGGCCACCCGAGCGCCCTTCAACGAAAATGCGTTCAGAGTCTTAAAGCACTCCGCAGAATCGTCGGGGAAGCCACCCCCCATGTGCAAGTCCGTGGCTGGGGACACTATGTTGCCCTTCTGTTCGATCCTATTCGACGACAACCCGATTCGCTCTGCGACATCGAGGACATGCCCTCGAGAGGAATCGCGGTCCACATGGCCGACATTGTGGACATGGAAGACAAACTGGAACTCCTTGATGGAGACTTCCCCCCAGACGGTGCACCGCCACTACTCGACCCATCAGGGAGAGTCACCCGTCAGCAGAGGAACCTGCTAGGCCTGCCCGTACCCACCGAGTCGCTGGTACTCAGTCGAAACACCGGCAAAGGTAAAGAGCACGTCGGAACCGTCAAGCACTCCGACCCATCCACCTCTGTGCAGAAAACAGACGAGGATCCTGAGAAGGCCTCGTTGCGCCAGCAGCTCGCTGATCAGAAGAGGCTGGTTGACGAACTCTTGGCTGAACGCGCCGCGAAGCGACGACCCGACTATGGTAATCCCAGGCCGGGGCAGCAGGGGTAGGAACAACTTCCCCCCGGTGAGATGCCTCCGGGCAACCTTGATCATGCTACTGCCGCGGACAGGGCGGAAGCCAGAACATACGGTAAGAGGGCGCGATATGTCTCGCCAAACCCCCCTGAGCGATGGGGCAATCTGAAGAATCCAACCCGGGTTCCCCCGGTCGCCCAGCAGGTCGTCCAGCCAGTTGCCCCGCGAGCGGCCGAAGCCGTCTACCGTGTTGAAGAACCTGGCAATGAACTTGTGGTTAGGGATCCCCGTCAAGACAGGGACCCCCACCCGTAGGACCTTATTGCGGCACTCACAGCCCGCCTCGAGGCGTTGGAAACACGGCAGGTGGCGGTCCCACCAGATGGCAAGCCTTATCCCGCGTGGGTGGATGATATGCCCACACCTCCGGGTTTTGGGAACCCCACCTTCTCGCCGTTTAACGGGACAGGGAACCCACCCCAGCACTTGGCTCATTTATCGTCCAGGTGTGGTCCCATGCTGGGGACCCCGGCTCAGCAAGAAGCCGCTAAGCTCCGATGTTTTGTACAGACATTGGAAGGTCCGGCATTCGTCTGGTACAACCAGCTCCCTATCGGATCAGTGACCGGTTGGGAGGATCTTCGCCGGCAGTTCTTATACCAGTTCAGCTCCACCACGCGAAAGACCAGCATTGCAGACCTCTTCAAGTGCAAACAGAGGCCTGATGAGTGGGTTGCAGACTTCATCGCCCGGTGGAAAGGACTTACGTATTCCCTCGACATGCCACTGACTCAGGAGCAATTACTGACGATGTGTGTGGGGAACGTCAAGACAGAGCTGGTACCCTCCTTGATTACCCAGAACTACCCTGGAGGGTTTAGAGGTTTCTCGGATAAGGCCCAGCGCCTCGAGGAGGCCCTGCAACATGCTAGTCAGGCACGTTTGCTTCCCCCTATGATCCCAGCCAGGAGGGCCGCCAGGGCTGAACCCACCGCGGTGGCTCAAATAGAAGCCCCGAGGCAGCTGGAATTGCTACCAGCGGCACCACCCCCGCAACCCCGCAGAGGTCCTCCACCTCAAGCGCAGGCTCCTGCCCAGCAGCGACCTCCTCAGAACCGAAAGGTTCCCCCGCGCAATGCGCCACCGCCACCTAGGCGAGACAACCAGGCGCCACCTCCTCGGCAGGCCCCTCCTGTCCCTCGACAGGACCAGGCCCCCAGGGCTCCTTACCCGGAAATAAAGTACCATACCTATTCGTTCAACGAAAATCAGGTCCCTGGTTACTTCCAAAGTTCTCTAGAGCAAGGGATCGTGGGTCTGCCTGAGTGCAGAAGGTCGGCAGAGGCGCATCTCATCGATCACCCCAACTACTGCCCTTATCATCGGATCCTGGGGCACACCCTCAAGCGATGCTATGTGTTTAAAGATTGGATTCAGGACCAGGTCAACAACAACATAGTCAAGTTGGGCCCAGCGCCAGCACAACTGGTAGGCGTCTTTGCGGGATCGGAAATCGGCAGTGACAGTGAGGGTGAGTGGCAGCAGGTCCCTAGCCGTGGGTCCCAGAAATACGACAACTGGATGGCTCGAAAAACTGTCGTCCGTGCCCAGGGTATCATCTGGGCATGCCTGAAGTAGTCAGAACCTTCAGAAGAAGTAGCCGGTGCCTCAGCATCGTCTTCCCAGTCGACCTCTGCCCAAAAGGGCAAGCAGCGGCGACGCAAGAAGAAGCAACGTGCACCGCCAGTGCCGTCGTCATCCCGCACTCTTGGCGACTTTATGCCTCCCGAAATGGGAATTCATCCCAGAATCCGCTCAGCGGTGGATGACTCTTCGAGCGACAGCCAAGGGTACACTTCGGTTAACACCGTGGAGCTGGTAAAGCCCTATATGACCCCCGATGAGGGGGAACCCCAGGCAGACCTCCCCAATGTTTCCAGCCGACGTCAACGTCAGCGGAATCGCAACCGCGCCGGTCATCGAGGTACGTCATCCAGCCTTTGCGGCCAAGCCGTGCATGCTACCGAGACCAGGCAGTCGTCTTAGCACAGATCTCAGCACGCGCAGACCCATCCAGCAACCTCGGCTCTACCTCCACCGCCGTTCGTGCTGCTGGATCGGGGGGAGCCACCTCGTTCGTATCACAGCCAGTCTTGCCTGGCGACAGGCCAGCCTCCGCTGTCCGATCTTAGCCCGACGACTACTCTTCAGGCTTCTACTGGTAGGCAGCAAGATGTGCCCAGTACTAGTTACTCGCCGGTTCAGCCAGCCGGTCCCGCTGTGCATCCAAATGCCGAACGACCTCCTGTAAGCAGAGGTTCGTGTTTGGCATGAAAGTACGATGTTCTGAAGCATCTGTCCGGCATCCCGGCGAGGCTTTCCATCCTCTAGGCCCTTCTCCTATCATCTGAAATGTGCGAGGCACTTGCCGAGGCCCTAAGGAGCCCCCTCCAGTTCGAGACGGAAGTGGCAGCTGCGGAAGCCTTCCATACCGAGATGATTGAAAACGCCGAATGCCAGGCGGTTATCTCGTTCTCCAGTGAAGATGAGGACCCTCCTATACAGGGGCACATTCTCCCACTGTATATCACTGGCCACTTCAACGGTGTGGAAGTCCGCCGATGCCTCGTTGACACGGGTTCTGGAATCAACCTGATTCCGAACCGGACGCTGCGAAAGCTGGGTCTGTCCGAAGGTGATTTAACTCCCTCTGACCTCAGGATCTAGGGGTACGACAGGACATAGCAAACCCCGGTTGGCAAGATCCGCCTGAAGACCCAGTTCGGTGGCTTAATTGCCAGCACCGAGTTCATGGTTGTTTCTCAGGACACCGCCTACAACGCATTGATGGGAAGGCCATGGCTCCATCTACATGCAGCGGTCCCCTCGTCGTATCACCAGTGCCTTAAGTACTCGCTCAACGGTCGAGTAGGAGTGCTCCAAGGAGACGCGTCCCCTTTCGCTTCTTGTGATGCCCGCTATCTGGATGCGGGTTCTTAAAAAATTAAGGACAAGCAAATCCTGGTCACCGAGGATGAGCCAGCCCCGATCACAAGTGATCCCTGGGCAAGCATGGACGATGCCTACATCCTCCGGATCCACCGGATGGAGGCCATGACCCCCGACATGGGACAATGTTTCGTTGTTTCGGGTACGCAAGGAAAGCATGTTCCCGTGTCCAAGCGACGGCGGAGAATCACCTCGTACTCCTACATCAACCAGGCTCGGGTCATCCCGGAACCTCCTACCCCTGTACGGTACCGGGACTTCAAGCTGATGACAACGGCGGCGCGCCATACGTGTCTCTTTCGCCGGGCTGGAATTAACCGACTCCGGCCGACACGTCACCACTGCTTTGATATCATCAAGCGTGGCCCCTTAGACCGAAGGCCAGATGGGATCGGATCAAATGCATTCATTGCTATGGTCTCAACGACAAGTGAGTATCCTGATTTGATGACCACTGCTGGCCAAGCCGGCACCAGCTGCCCCTCGGGTTTCGAGAGCCCAGAAGTATCTTCCGCCACGGGAATTCCCCCCACGGCTGGGGAGGAAGACTTGGAGGATGCTCCCCCAGCCTTTGAAGAAGGTGTCTCTACCACGGTCGATGAACTGGTACAGGTGAACCTTGGTAGCGAGGCAGATCCAAGACCCACATTGATCAGTGCGGCTATGTCCCTCGAGGAGCGGCAGAAGTATGTAGACTTCCTCAAACAGCACCGCGATGTGTTTGCCTGGAGTTACGATGAGATGCCAGGGCTGGATCCCCAAGTGGCCATCCACCGTCTGGGCCTCCCAGCAAAACATCGTGGGTTCAAGCAGCCTCCCAGGAAAATGCACCCTTCCCATGGCGCTATGGTTGAGGCCGAAGTTGATAAGCTAATCAAAGCCAACTTCGTCAAAGAGGTCCAATACCCCAAATGGCTCGCCAACATTGTGCCGGTCAGGAAGAAGAATGGGCAGATCAGAGTCTGCATTGACTTCCGCGATCTCAATCGCCACTGCCCAAAGGATGACTTCCCACTCCCAGTGACGGAGCTGTTGATTGACGCCATGGCCGGGTTCCAAGCCCTCTCTTTCATGGATGGGTATTCCGGGTATAACCAGATCCGGATGGCCCCCGAAGACGAGGAGTCCACTGCCTTCAGGGCTCCCCAGGGTACCTTTTGCTACCGGGTAATGCCATTCGGATTGAAAAATGCATGTGCCACTTATCAGAGGGCCATGCATCGCATATTCAAACCGATCCTCGGGACATTGGTGGAATGCTACGTGGATGACCTTGTAATCAAATCACGCCAGCGCCAGGACCATCTCAAAGACCTTGAGAAAGTGTTCGGTTTCCTCCGTTCCCGTCACCTGAAGATGAACCCGCTGAAGTGTGCCTTCATAGTCACCTCCGGGAAGTTTCTGGGCTTCGTTGTCAGATACCGAGGTATCGAGATCGACCCGGAGAAGATCAAGGCCATCAGCCAAATGCCTCCCCCGAGCAACATTCGGGAGCTTCGAGGCCTGCAAGGCCAATTAGCCTATATACTCCGATTCATTGCGAATTTGGCTGGCAAGTGTAAGCCCTTTTCCCGGCTCATGAAGAAAGACGCTGCCTACGAATGGGATGAGGAATGTCGGGACGCCTTTGAGGAAATCAAGCAGTATCTACTCCAACCTCCGGTCTTGATGCCACCCGGCTCCGGAAAGCCGCTAGTCCTTTATGTGACCGCCCTGGAGAGATCCCTCAGTGCGCTGCTCTCCCAGAAGAATAACGAGGGCACTGAGAACAGTCTCTACTATCTCAGCCGCATGCTTCTCGATACGGAGGTCAGATACTCCCCCATTGAAAAGAGCTGCCTCGCGCTCGTCTTCGCTATGCAGAAGTTGCGGAACTACCTGCAACACCACGAGGTACAATTGATCTCTCGGGTAGATCCGCTGAAGTACATCCTGAACCGCCCCATGCTGAATGGCCGACTAGCACGGTGGGCGGTGATTCTCCAGCAATTTGATATCAGGTTCGTGCCTCAGAAGGTCGTTAAGGGACATGCGTTGGCAGACTTTTTAGCTGCTCGTCCAACCTCCACGGATCAATCCCTGGACCTGGATTTCCCCGACGAGACGATCCTCTCAGTCGATCATGCTGCCCCATGTTGGCAAATGCATTTCGACGGTGCCTCCCAGAGCCCCACCGGTAGAAGGCTCAACGACCCCAAGCTCAATAGAGTGGGTCTGGGCATTGTTTTCATTATCCCGGCGCAAGCCGTCCTGCCGTACTCGTTCCTGCTGTCAGAAGGTTGTACAAACAACGAGGCAGAGTACCAGGCTCTCATCACCGGCCTCGAGTTGGCCCTTGAGATCCATGTACCCCATCTACATGTGAAGGGAGATTCCGAGCTGGTGATCAAACAGGTTAATGGCGACTACGTCGTCAGGAAGCTAGAGCTTGCACCGTTACTGGAGTACACCCTCCTCCTAATGGCCCAGTTCTCTCCTCGGCCAGAGGTTACCCATATCCCAAGATCGCAGAACGGACAAGCGGACGCCCTGGCTGGCTTAGCCGCGTCGCTCGCAGAACCCGAGCAAGATGATTTGGTCATACACGTGGCCCACCGGAGAGTCATTGCTCCCGTCACCCAAGAGGACCGTGATAGCCTACGGGTAAGTCATCTCACCGCCGGACCCCCCCATATCGGGAGTCCCGGGTTCGTCAGACGCCGTGGTTGAAACCACCCCCGACTGGAGAGCACCTTTTGTCGAGTATCTCCAAAATGGTCAGCTCCCGGACGACCGGGCCGAACGCGAGCGAATCCAACGCCGCGCGCTGCAATTTACCCTCCAGAGCGGCCCCACTCTTGAGCAGATCCTCTATAAGAAGAGTTTCGATGGTGTCCTCCTCCATTGCATCCAAGGAGTAGAGATACCTCAAGTTATGCAAGAGGTTCACGCCGGTTCCTGTGGCGCCCATCAAGCTAGGCCGAAGCTGTCCCAGCAAATCCGGAGGTTAGGGTACTTCTGGCCCTCCATGATCCACGATTGTATTGGGTATGCCAAGAGATGCCACGCGTGCCAAGTACACGCCAACTTCTTGCATCGGCCGCCAGAACCCCTCCACCCCACCAAGTACTCTTGGCCATTTGCGGTATGGGGACTTGATGTAGTGGGACCGTATCTGCCGGCAACAGCCCGCCAGTGCAGGTTCATCCTGACCGCAACATATTTCTTCTCCAAATGGGCAGAAGCAGTTCCACTCAACGGGGTCAAGGCTCGTTCCATCGTTGACTTTGTGAGCTCCAACATTATCCACCGGTTTGGAGTCCCTCACGCTGTCCTCACCGATAACGGCACCAACTTCCGGGCAGCTGAATTGAAGAAATTGTACGCTAAGTACAACATCCGGTCGAACCATACCTCCCGCTACCACGCACAGGCGAATGGGCAGATCGAGGCGTTCAACAAGACCCTCTCTAACATTCTGCAGAAGATGGTTGGTCAAAACAAGAAGAGTTTGCCGGACAAGCTCCCCAACGCCCTATGGGCTTACCGGACGACGACTCGCAACTCTACCCAGGTGACCCCATATTCCATGGTGTATGGAGCTGAGGCCGTCCTACCCATTGAGATCCAACTGCCGTCGCTACGCACTGCAGTTTATGATCACCAGACATCAGATGAGGTAGCCGAGATCCGTCTAGCTGAATTAGAGGCACTGGACGAGAACCGGCTTCGTGCCCTGCACAATCTGGAAAGGCATCAGGACAAGATAGTGAGAGCTTTTGACAAGAAGGTTCGTCTCCGCTCTTTTCTACAGGGTGACCTGGTATTGGCCCTTCGAGCGCCAATGATTCCTGGTAGGAAACCACCCATGTTAGAACCCAAATGGGAAGGGCCTTATATCATCCATAAGGTTTACCCTAATGGAGCATACTCCTTGGTGACCACATATGGAGAGCGTGTAACCCCTCCCACCAACGCCAAATTCCTCAAGCAATACTTCGCCTAGGGCAAAAAGTGGTCCTGCATGACCCTAAACTGCGAGAGGGTCCGGCACGACATTAAACTGCAGTGGTCCTGCACGACCCTAAACTGCGACTTGGTCCCGCATGACCTTAAACTGCCTCTCCGTCCTCACTGCAAGACGTTAAACTGCAAGCCAGTCAGGTCTTCCTGACCGACGCCCAGCCTCAGGCCCCTCGGCCTCTTTGGGCCCCTGGCCCCGTCTCCACCGCGGTCTGGCCCCAGGCCCCCTCGTTTCTCTCCGACTTACCCTCTTACGGGATCGTACGGTACGGTGTAGGACTACGTCCTCACGTTGGGATCATGTACCATACCGTACACATCCCCGAATGAGATGCCCCTCGTCCCGCATGACGTTAAAATGCATGTCAAGAACTACGTACGGCTTGATTCCCATCTTTATGGGATACGTAGGAACGCTCGGATGCCTCGTCTTGAGCCCAGCCCCAAGCTTTTCTCTTCCACTATTCCCCCTGGGGATAGTCTCCTTGGAGGATCTTTGTGTAGCAGGGAGTAGGCTTTCTTGGCCCCGCTCATGCAACCCCACTCACGCAAAGATTGTAAAGGTTGCACCATGCGCCCACTCCTGTTCTTCTACCCTCCCACGTCCTCACCGCATGACGCTAAACTGCATGGCCTTCAAGAACTACGTATGTCTTGATTCTCATCCGTATGAGATACGTAGAAACGCCCGGACATTTCGTCCGTTGGCCCAGCCCAAAAGCCAAAATCTTCCCCTCGGGTCAAGACATGGCAGGGCGCACACTTTTGCCCCAAACCACGTCGAGCAAGCCTCGAACCGGTTGCATATTCCCCCTGGAGGTGTTTCCCCTTTCGTGGATGAACGCAACTGAGCTTCACCTGCTCCTTGACTGGGATTCTGTCCCAAGGTGACAAACTTTCCCCAGGTGGTGCTAGCGATTCGGGCCACGGCCCAGGATTCTTCATAAGGGTGTACGGTGTGTTGTAGGACTGCGTCCTCATTCACGTCGGGATCATGTACCATGCCGTACGCCCTCCCT
Organism: Viscum album; assembly: GCA_963277665.1. Lineage (NCBI taxonomy): Eukaryota > Viridiplantae > Streptophyta > Magnoliopsida > Santalales > Viscaceae > Viscum > Viscum album. Next base: position 1,035,377,326 of record OY728123.1, on the reverse strand, counting down.
TTACGAGGCTCAGCCTCAGGCCCCTTGGCCTCCTTGGGCCCCCCGGCCCCCCGTCCTCATGTAAGATGTTAAACTACAAACCAGTCAGACCTTTCTGACTGATAACTTCCCCTTTTCTCCGGGCCACGGTCCAGGATTCCTCACCCGGAGTGTACGGTGTGGTGTGGGACTACGTCCTCATTCACGTCGGGATCATGTAACATGCCGTACAACTCCCCTTACGAGGCCCAGCCTCAGGCCCTTTGGCCTCCTTGGGCCCCTGGCCCCACGTCCTCATGTAAGACGTTAAACTAAAAACCAGTCAGGTCTTCCAGACTGATGCCTGACCTTAGGCCCCTTGGCCTTTCCAGGCCACGGCCCAGGTTCCCCCCTTACCCAGGGTGCGTGGCGCAGTGTAGGACTACGTCCTCATTCACTTCGGCTTCTTCTACATACCGCACACCTCCCTTGTTTCGGAGTATATTACTCCCCTCCTCGTCCTGCATGACGTTAAGCTGCACTTCAAGAACTACGTGTGGCTTGATTCCCATCTCCATGCACTAGTGCCGAAAACGTTTTTTACGTCACCATTTTTTAAGTCGGTTATATAAACCGACGTCATAATATGTAAAACGAGGTTTTTTTACGTCGGTTATTTATTAACTGACGTAAATATTTGTATTCGGTACACCTTTAACGTCGGTTATTATTATAACCGACGTTATTAATCGCGCAGCTTCGTTTTTTACGTCGGTTATAACAATAACCGACGTAAAAAACGCGGTTTCCGAAGGCTTTTTTACGTCGGTTATTGAATAACCGACGTAATAAACGCGGTTTTTGAAGGCTTTTTTACGTCGGTTATTTTACAACCGACGTAAAAAAAGAATCCGCAGATGTTTTTGACGTCGGTTATTCCATAACCGACGTAAAAAAACGCGGATTTTGAGCCCTTTAAAACGTCGGTTATAAACTAACCGACGTAACAAATGAATCGGAGGAAGGTTTTTACGTCGGCTATTGAAATAACCGACATTATAAATGTTTTTAGAACAATTATCACGTCAGTTATTGAATAACCGACGTGATAACTCATTTAAAAATTTACCCAGACCCGTGGATTGTCATTCGCGAGTTTACCTTCGATAGTCGCGACTCGTCTCTCTCGCGCGTAAACCCGAATCGGCTCGTCCATTTCGTTGGTTTAGATTCGTTTTGCGATAATCGTTTCTCATATTTAATATCCTCGGATCAATCATCTAAACTCGCAGCACTCAGGTAATCCTCCCACTCGTTCGTTTTTTTTCGGGGATAGTATATATATATGTGTTGTGATTTGTTTGTTGAAACTAGCTAAGATTCTTCGATTGCGAACCCTTTTAACTCGTTTTGGCACCATAATCTTATTTATCATCCCTAGATCTATTTGTTCGACTTGCAATATTGAGTAATTTTATGATTTCACTAATTTTTCATCGTTTTCTATAAATCCCCGAGAGGGTTGGGGCGTGTCCATTTGGATGGGTTGCCCTTTTACAGTTGTTACTACTTTATTCACACACAACCATGGCATAGGTGCATGGATTTGGGGTCGGGGGGTGTCCAGGGGGGTTTACAATGGGGTGGGTGGGTGTGGGGGGCTGTCCAAGGGTGTGGGTGGGTGTTGGGGGGTGTCCAGGGGGGTGTCCAAGGGGGTAGGGGGTGGGGGGTGGTGTTTAGGAGGGGTGGGGGGCTGTCCAGAGGGTTGGGGGGTGTCCAGGGGGGTGTCCAAGCAGGTCGGGGGTGGGGGGTTGTGTCCAGGAGGGGTGGGGGTGCTTTCTAGAGGGGTCGGGGGCTGTCCAGAGGGGTTGGGGGGTGTCCAGGGTGGTGTCCAAGGGGATGGGTGGGTGTGGGGGGCTGTCCAAGGGGGTGGCGGCCTGTCCAGAGGGGTCGGTGGAGTGTCCAGGGGGGTGTCCAAGGGGGTGGATGGGTGTGGGGGGCTGTCCAAGTGGGTGGCGGCCTCTCCAGAGGGTATTTGGGGTTGTCCGGGTGGGTGGGGGGGGGGCTGCCCAGAGGGTTGGGGGATGTCCAGGGGGGTGTCCAAGGGGGTAGGGGTGGGGGGTGGTGTCCAGGAGGGGCGGGGGGCTGTCCAGGGGGGTTTACAAGGGGGTGGGTGGGTGTGGGGGGCTGTCCAAGGGTGTGGGTGGGTGTTGGGGGGTGTCCAGGGGGGTGTCCAAGGGGGTAGGGGGTGGGTGGTGGTGTTTAGGAGGGGTGGGGGGCTGTCTAGAGGGTTGGGGGTGTCCAGGGGGGTGTCCAAGCAGGTCGGGGGGTGGGGGGTTGTGTCCAGGAGGGGTGGGGGTGCTTTCTAGAGGGGTCGGGGGATGTCCAGAGGGGTCGGGGGGTGTCCAGGGTGGTGTCCAAGGGGATGGGTGGGTGTGGGGGGCTGTCCAAGGGGGTGGCGGCCTGTCCAGAGGGGTCGGTGGGGTGTCCAGGGGGGTGTCCAAGGGGGTGGATGGGTGTGGGGGGCTGTCCAAGTGGGTGGCGGCCTCTCCAGAGGGTATTTGGGGTTGTCCGGGTGGGTGGGGGGGCTGTCCAGAGGGTTGGGGGATGTCCAGGGGGGTGTCCAAGGGGGTAGGGGGTGGGGGGTGGTGTCCAGGAGGGGTGGGGGGCTGTCCAGAGGGGTCGGGGGGTGTCGAGGGGGGTTTACACATCGATTTGTTTTATATTTCAAAATTGTTTACATTCAAATTATGATTTTTTTCATATAAAAATATATTTGTCTTATCTAAAAAATATATATATTTTTGCTATTTGTTATAGGTAATAATGAGTCGAAGTTGGATTACGGCACATCGAATGAGCAATGAATATGAGGAAGGTGTTGATGCCTTTTTGGAATTTGCTAAACGAAATGTTCCAAGTAGTGACATTTTTTTCTGTCCATGCCTGAAATGTCTGAATATGAAGAAGATGAAAAGTAGAGAGATAAAAGATCATCTGATTTGTCATTTTTTCAATCCGAGTTACAACCCTTGGATTTGGCATGGCGAAACTGGACAGAATGTCACTGATGATAATGAATCGCAAGATGGTAACTCCGATGGAATTGAAGAAATGATTCGCGATATTCTAGCAGAACAAATTGAGATAGAACCGACAGTTGCACGTCTATATGGTGATGCCGAAAAACCATTATATCCTGGTTGTACAGTTTTTACGGTTTTGTCGGCGGTGTTAAGATTGATTAACCTGAAGGCGAAACATGGATGGAGTGACAGAAGTTTTACAGACACGATGAATTTGGAATGACACTTGTTAATCTGAATAGATTGGAAGACACAGCTGATTCTTTTATAATGGCAACACATGCCAAACAAATTTTCTATGTAGTAGATCAGTCAGATATGCAGTGGGCTGTTGTTTTACAAGGGAAAAACCAATATGTTGGTGAGGATGAATTTGATGAAGATGCTGATTTATGTGAGATCCCTACATCCATGGAAAGATTAACAGAACATAATGATGAGTATGTTGAAGACATGGTTTGTGCCATAAGGAACGATCACGACGAAGGAATTTGGGAAAACAATCCAACTGTACATTCCTAAAATTACAGGTAACACAAGTTTATTTCTTGTTTACATTTAGTTTTTTCATATAATGTTAGATACTGTAAATTTTTTACTTATTAAAACATGTATCAAACCAAAACGATAAAACAATAAAAACCGTAAAGAGGAGAAGTCCTGGGCGCACCGGCTGGCCGGTGGTGGATCACCTGTTGGCCGGTGGTCCAGAACAAAGCTCTGTCTGGTCCACCGGCCGGCCGGTGCTGAGCCAGCGGCCGGCCGGTGGTCCAGACAGAGAGCCTTCCTCTCTGTCTGGACCACCGGCCGGCCGCTGGATCACCACCGGCCGACCGGTGGACCAGACAGAGAGCCTTCCTCTCTGTCTGGACCACCAGCGGTCGGCCGGTGGTGAGCCAGCGGCCGGCCGGTGGTCCAGACAGAGAGGAAGGCTCTCTGTCTGGTCCACCGGCCGGCCGCTGGATCACCACCGGCCGGCCGGTGGACCAGACAGAGAGCCTTCCTCTCTGTATGGATCACCAGCGGCCGGCCGGTGCTGAGCCAGCGGCCGGCCGGTGGTCCAGACAGAGAAGAAGGCTCTCTGGCTGGTCCACCGGCCGGCCGGTGGTGATCCAGCGGCCGGCCGGTGGTCCAGACAGAGGAAGGCTGTCTGGTCCACCGGCCGGCCGGTGGTGAGCCAGCGGCCGGCCGGTGGCACCAGGCAGTGGGCAAGTCTACTGCCTGGGTCCTCCGGCTGGCCGGTGTGCTCACACCGGCTGACCGGTGGACTCAGTGAGTCCACGTTTCAGCTTTCTTGGGCCAACACTTTGGCAACCTTTTGCCTGTGTTTACCATGTTTATCATTGTTTAACATGCTTACCATATTACCAATGTTTACTATTATGTAATTTAGTACACTTTTCTATTTGTGAACTAATGTTTGTTTTTTTGATTTGAAGGAAAATGACAGATCAATCAGTTGATCAGCCACATGATTCTGGAGATGAGCATATTGGTCATACATCTGGGGAGGAACATTCACATGCTCCTATTACGAAAAAGAGTTCAAAGGTTGGTAAGCGTGGGTGCACACGTTTACCAAAATTATCACTTGCCCGTACGAAGGAGGAGAGGATAGTCGTGGAGTTTGATGATGATGATCTTCCTAGAGGTCCAAATGCTAAAGATTTTAAGGGTTTTGTAGCAACTCAGGCTAAGAGCAAAGTAAGCATTCTCTATGATGATTGGAGAAGTGTGGATAAGGCGATAATTTCTCAGCTATGGGAGACCATTTTGGTAAGATATTTTGCTATTGTTTGACTGTTCTTTAAATGTTTCTAGTATATATAATATTTTTAACCTCTTTTTTATCAGATGACATTTGATATTCCTGACACTGGAGGAGTCAGGAAGAAATGCTTATCGTTGGCTGCTAGGAGATGGAGGGATTTCAAATCAACCCTCTCATCTGATTTCATTTCTGGTCATAGGAGTCGTGAGAATCCATGTCGTATATATCCTTTTATAGATGAAGACACATGGAGACAATTTTTTGAAAGTAGAAGAAAAGAATCATTTTTGGTAAGGGCAATGTAAACTTTTATAAGCTTTCTTATATAAATGATCTTATTATTGTTTTGTTAATGATTACTTATTCTTAATTTACAGCAAACAAGGAAAGCTCATCAAGAGATCCAATCTAAAAATGTATACCCTCATAGTTTATCTCAGGGAGGGTATGCATTATTGGAAGAACAAATGATGGCAGAAAAAATTCAACAACTAAGAGCTGAGTCTTCAAGCTCTGGAGAGGTGGCCCCTCCATCCCCTCCATCTAGACATGAGAAATGGAAAAGAGCTCGGAAGGGCAAAAAAGGACAATATCTTTCGGAAGAATCGAGACTCGTAGTTGAGAGGATTGTAAGATATCTATTTTATTTATTTATGTTTACTATTTTCGTCATATATTTCCAATCATTATAGAAATGTTCAATTAATTATTACAGGACTCTCTTGAGGAGCAGAGTTCACATGGGACATTTACACCATCTGGGAGGGAAGATATTTTATCTGTGGCATTGGGAAAGCCCGAACATCCTGGCCGTGTAAGAGGATATCCGGCAGGTGTATCGGTAAGAAAAGTGTTGCCACGTTCCTCAACTTCTAACGTTGAGGGAGTTTATAAAAAAAATAGAATCCTTGGAGGCTGAAGTCCATAATATTAATGCGACAATGGAGGACAAGATTAGAGCATCGGTGCAGTTAATGTTTGCAGACTTTCAAAGACAATTTCAGGGTGCAGCTCCCACTCCACCTCTCCCAGTAGCTCCCACTCCCCCACCTCAGCCTGCGGACCCCATTTTTGATCCTCCTCCTCCGCCGCAGCTAGCTACTTATTGTGAGTTGTATGTTGATGATCCTCAACATCATATAGTTGCATATGGGATGGTTTATTGTATAGGAGATACAGTTCATCATCAACAGTTAGAGGTAGAGAATCAGAGGGTCACTATACAGGATATTATAGATAGATCAGCTCGGATACCATTACCTACAGATGAGGTGACGACAGTTGGACATAGTATCGGCCATTTTTTACTTTGGCCATCCAGACTTCTTCGACTCATTACCATAGAGGTATGGATGTTATATCTTTTATTTTATATTTTTATTAATGTTTTATCATTTGAAAACTAATATATTTTTCAATTTATTTTTACAGGAATACTTCAAAGGTAAAGAAATACTGTATAGACAACAACAAAGACATATAGCTATGACATCAGATGCAGATACTAGCAGTCTTGACAAATTGTCAAGATATTCAAATTTGTTGGCGGATCATTATGACTTTACAATGGAAGCTCATGTCTGTGGACGTGAACTATGTGTGGGGATTATGAAAACTGATATCATGGAGTTTGTCACTGGAGATAAGTTGGGCATCAACGTGGTGCAAATTTTTATCATGTAAGTCTTAACACCTTTTCCTTGCGTTATATTTATTAAAAATGTATACTTATGTCTGCTTTGTATTAGGTATCTGTATAAAATTTGTGAGAGGAATGAGCTGACAGATGTATATGGATTCGTGGACCCACAATTGATTTCCCCTGAAGCATGTGCATTGGATGAGGAACAAAGAATGCTTTATATTGCTGATAGATTTGAAAAGAATGTAATCACACAGTGTTGGATGATGCCTTTTTGTGAGAGGTATGAAACACATCCCTCTCAAAGAGTTAATTATCTTTTAACATAAAAAACCACTAACGTTAAATTTCCTTTTATCAGGGATCATTGGATGTTAGGGGTTTTTTGCCCTAGGGAGAAAACACATTATTGGATATGCTCTCTCCATGATGATGTGCGAGAAAGTTTTAAGAATATATTGGAAACGTAAGTTTCAATTTCACAATAGTTTTATATATTATAATGAATTTTAAATTTACACCATTCGTATTATTTTCTAACAGGGCATGGGTCCACTTTCGAAAAAGCGCAAAGAAAAGGAATTTCAAGATCAAATATGTACATGCGAAGGTAAATATCCATTTATAATTTGTACATTTTGATTTATTACATAAAAATAATATATTGAATTTACACTCATTCAAATAGAAATGTCATGAGCAACAAGGCATCATCGAATACGGATATTACATGTTAAGATTTATGTATGAAATAATAACAACTGGGACAGTTCTGAGTTTTGACCTGGTAAGATTTCCTCTTTCTCATAATATTTCAATTTGATTTATTCATTATACACGTTGACTACTATCCTTTTCCTTTGTAGCTTTTGATGACCCTCAACCCTTTACTGCTGAAGATATCAAACACTTACAAGTGGAGTGGTCAAATTATTTTACAGGTTTGATTGACTTTTAGTTGTTTGTAATGTAAAATGTAATTTTGAATATTGTCAATGTAATTGTGTATTTCGTAGTCGTTTAGGTTGGATTTAGTTTTTTTTGAAGTTGACAGTGTAAGTTTTGAATGTTATATAAGTGAATGTTTAATTTTTCTCTACTTCTTGATTTGGTCTACTGTTGATGGTTTTTCTGGTCTGGATTTTGGTATGGGGGGAGAGGTTCCAAGGGGGTGGGTGGGTGTTTGGGAGGTGTCCAAGGGATATGGGAGGGGTGTCCAAGGTGTGTTTGGGGCTGTCCTAGGGGTCGGGGGGGGGGTGTAAATGAGGGTGGGGGGTGTCCAAGGGGTGGGGGGTGTCAAAGGGATATGGGAGGGGTGTCCAAGGTGTGTTTGGGGCTGTCCAAGGAGTCGGTTGGGTGTAAATGAGGGTGGGGGGTGTCCAAGTGGTGGGGGGGTGTCCAAGGGATATAGGAGGGGTGTTTGGGGCTGTCCAAGGGGATGGGGGGGGGGGGGTTTCCAAGGGGTAGGGGGGGTTTCCAAGGGGTTGGGGGGGTGTCCAGGGGGTGGGGGGCTGTCCAAGGGGTGGGGGGTGTCCAAGGGATATGGGAGGGGTGTCCAAGGGGTGTTCGGGGGGTGTAAATGAGGGTGGGGGGCTGTCGAAGGGGTGGGGGGGTGTCCAAGGGGTGGGGGGTGTCCAAGGGATATGGGAGGGGTGTCCAAGGTGTGTTTGGGGCTGTCCAAGGAGTCGGTTGGGTGTAAATGAGGGTGGGGGTGTCCAAGTGGTGGGGGGTGTCCAAGGGATATAGGAGGGGTGTTTGGGGCTGTCCAAGGGGATGGGGGGGTTTCCAAGGGGTAGGGGGGGTTTCCAAGGGGTCGGGGGGTTGTCCAGGGGGTGGGGGCTGTCCAAGGGGTGGGGGGTGTCCAAGGGGTGGGGGGGGGTGTCCAAGGGATATGGGAGGGGTGTCCAAGGGGTGTTCGGGGGGTGTAAATGAGGGTGGGGGGGCTGTCGATGGGGTGGGGGTGTCCAAGGGGTGGGGGGTGTCCAAGGGATATGGGAGTGGTGTCCAAGGTGTCTGGGAGTTCTGTCCAAGGGGCCGGTTGGGTGTAAATGAGGGTGGGGGGGCTGTCCAAGGGGTGGGGGGTGTCCAAGGGGTGGGGGGGTGTCCAAGGGATATGGGAGGGGTGTCCAAGGGGTCTGGGAGGGCTGTCAAGGTGTGGGGGGGTGTCCAATGGGTGTTTGAGGCTGTACTAGGGGTCTTGGGGGTGTAAATGAGGGTGGGGGGCTGTTCAAGGGGTGGGGGGGTGTCCAAGGGGTGGAGGGTGTCCAAGGGATATGGGAGGGGTTTCCAATGGGTGTTTGAGGCTGTACTAGGGGTCGTGGGGGTGTAAATGAGGGTGGGGGGGCTGTCCAAGGGGTGGGGGGTGTCCAAGGGTTGTGGTGGGGCTCCAATGTGGTGGGGGAGGGCTGGCCAGGTTGTTAGGTGGGTATAGATGAGGGTGGGGTTCAGTTGGGGCTTGGGGGAGGGCTGGCATTGTTATTTTTGTTTGGTTTCTGGTTTCTTTTTGGTGAGAGCAGTACAATTATTTAAAAAATAATAATTTCTTTCACGTCGGTTATTTTATAACCGACGTGGTAAATAAATCTCCAGGGGTTTATCACGTCGGGTTTTTCTAAAACCGACGTGATAAACCGTTCCCGGGGCTTTTATCACGTCGGTTCCTAATATAACCGACGTGCTAAAAGGCCTGGGAATCAATTTACCACGTCGGTTATTGGATAACCGACGTGCTAAAACGTTTCCCATGCCTTTTTATCACGTCGGTTTCTTAAATAACCGACGTGATAATAGGCCAGGGGCAGGGTTTATCACGTCGGTTATGTCATAACCGACGTGATAAACGATATCCCAGGCGTTTTATCACGTCGGTTTAGGGAATAACCGACGTGATAAAGCCCCCCCGCGCATATTTATCACGTCGGTTATTATATGAACCGACGTGATAACCACCGTGATGTTAGGGATATTACGTCGGGTTTTAAATAACCGACGTAAAAAACGTTATTTATAACGTCGTCCGTATTAACGTCGCCTAAAAACCGACGTAAATAATAAAAAATAACCGACGTAAAAAATGTTTTCTGCACTAGTGATGGGATACGTAGGATCACCTGAACGTCTAGGCTTCGGGTCCAGCCCCATCTCTCGGGAATCCCCATCCCATCTTGGCCCCTTGGCCCATCCTTCCTCCATGAGGGGATCATATGGTGTAGTGTGGGATTATGTCCTCATTCACGATGGTCTCGTGATGACCACACCATGCTCCCCCCCCCCCCTACTGAGTTGTTTCGTCGATCCCTCTTCTTCGACAGTTCACCAATGTGCTTAAGAGTACTCTGGTTTATTACCTGGAATGCCAAGCTTTGCTCGGACACGTCCGCACTCGCTTTCCAGGCTTTGTGTATCCTCGCATCAGGGATTTCATCATCTTTCACACCCGGAGGGACCCCCAAGAACGGCCTGGATACAATGCCCAAGGGCTCTCCTACCGATACGGGCCAATGCCCTCCAGGGTTTCAGACAAAAAATCGATAAAATCCCGCGTTGCGAATATGGTCAGTGGTCGATGCTCGTTTGTTGTTCCCACCTCAGGCTAACGCGATACAGACGCTGTGTTTCCGTCATGGATAACAGTTTTCCTCTGTCGTCACACCAACCCATTAAGCCCAAATTTCAGGTACACAATTCACACCCTTCATCACTTCATCATGTCCAAGTAGAGTCTTGGGACTCTTGGAACTTTTCCCCCGTGCACGTCTACGCGTTCGAGGAACAAGCTACATCAAAGGTGTCCTTCGAAATTCTCTGATGACTCCCCTTTGATGGACGCCCCAAGTATTTCAATGAGGATACCCCCTTGTTTCCCACACCGAGTTTATCTCACGTGGGCTTAGGGATTGGGTTAACATCTGTGCTTACTCGGGAGGTGTCACCACCCATGGTCCGAGCTCTAAGACCATAAACTAAGACTCTCATCTGGAACTACGTTCAAGACTCCTTGTCTTCGGACCCAGCTTGAGTTCAGCAAATTTACCTCTCTAATCCTGCCTTCAGGACCCTGATCACAGGGCTGCGTGGCGTAGTGTAGGACTACGTCCTCATTCACGACGGGTTTGCAATAGATGCACCACGCACGCCCCATTCTGAGGTTCAGTCCTCCTATTCCCTGTCCTGCATGACATTAAAAGGCACCGTTCAGAACTACGTGTGGCTTGATTCCCATCCTAATGGGATACGTAGGACCACCTGAATGTCTAAGATTCGGGTCCAGCCCCACCTCTGGGGGATCTCCTGATTTCCCGGTCACCTAGGCCATTTGGTCCATCCCTCTCCAGCGGGGGGGGGGGGGGGGGGGGTGTATAGGTATGATACAAGGTTTTGGGCACCATGCCCCCTTCCCCTGGGAATCTGCCATCTCCCGATCACCCTCAAAGTTGAGTCCCTTGACTCCTTGCAGTGGTTCACCCATGTATTAAGAGCACTCTAGTCTAGGACCAAGAGTGTCAGATTCAACTTGATCAAGTTCCTTCCACATGTCAAGCTTCGTGTTCCCCTCTATTCGGACTTCCATCATCTTTCACAACCCGAAGGGATCCCCAAGAACGGCTTGGATACTACGCCCAAGGGCTCTCCTACCGATACGGGCCAACGCCCTCCAGGGCTTCAGACAACAAATCGATAAAATCCCGGGTTGCGAATATGGTCAGCGGTCGATGCTCGTTTTGTTAGTCCTCATTTCAGGCTAACGCGACAGGATGCTGTGTTGCGAACATGGTCAGCAGTAATCCTTTGTCGTCACGCCAGCCCCTTCAGTCCTTGAATGTTGGTTGCATGATTCACATCATTTTCCACCCCATCATGTCCAGGTGGAATCTCGACACTTTTGGCATTATCCCTCAGTGCACCTTTGCATGTTTGGGGAACAAAGCTGCAATCTGGCGCCCTTTGGGGCTCCCCTGGTCCGAGCTCTAAGACTATAAACTAATATCCATTCGGGACTGCGTTCAACTTGATTCCCATCCACATGGGATACGTAGGACCACCCAGACGCCCTGTCTCCGGGTACAACCCATTCAGGAAGCCAGTCTCTCCCCCCGTTTCCCCTCCATATAGGCCCCTCGGCCTAAGGTTTCCCCCTCCAAATGGCGTACAATATGATGTGGGATCATGTCTCCGTCAATTGTGTTTTATAACACTGCACACATTTCCCGCCTAGCATCGTCTCTGCTACGTCTGCGCTGCATGACGATAAAATGCATGCTTGGTCCTATCATACGACCCTAAACTGTGACATTATCGTCCTGGCCGCACGACGAAAAACGGCACCGCATTGTGGTGACCTCGCTGTAGAGGACATCACGTTGGGTATTGGTCATGTGCCATACCGTTTTTCAACGCCCATCACAGCTTGATTCTTGTGGCGACATCACGACCTACTGTTCTAGGCCTGTCGCTTCACAAAAAAAATCCATTCACCTTAAAGAACAAACAAGATACATCAAATTCCGCTTCTTTAGTGCAAGGGCTATGCCTGCACTCCCCTTTTCCCCTGGCACTGGTACCTTACCGTGCCACCTTCTAGAACTACGTATGGCTTGATTCTCATCCTTATGAGATACGTAGGAGCGCCCGGGTACTTCCCCGCGGGCCCAGCCTTACTCTTGTGTTCGGTCCCTCAACTCGAGCATTTCCCCAGAGAACGCATGGTGAGCAGGGCTATGTCCTCATTCACGTCAGGTTTTGATGTCATGCATCCCCTGATCCCTTTTTCCCATCCATGGTCCGAGTTCTATGACCATAAACTAAGATCTCCCCAAGGGAAATGAATCTGCTCCCTCTCTCTAATACGTTTCGTTGACGTATTCAGATGTGTTTTGACAAAAAGCCCGAAGCATGGGATTTTCACAGGGACATTTCCCTCATCTCATGACCAAGGTTCGTGAGCTCGCTATTTGGATCCTCATCCTCTTCCACATCCAAAAGGACCCTCAGACGACGTGGATACTAAGCTTAAGGTCTCTCCATGAATGCTGGACCTAAGGGCCCTTCAATCGTTTCAGGCCAACGTCCCCCCGGATCTCCGACAACATTTGTGACATAGTCCCGTGTTTCGAACATGGTCAACAGTCGACCCTCATTTGTTTGTCCCCATTTTAGGCTAATGTGATAGGATGCTGTGTTGTGAACATGGTCAGAAGTAATCCTCTATCGCCACGCCTCCATCATCGTGATCCGAATCTCGAGCGTCATGATTCACACATTTCCACTCCCTCATGTTCAAGTGAAACTCCATCATACTCGGCTCTTTATCTTCGCGCATCTAGGTGCGCTGAATGATCGTGTTAGTGTCATCGGGCCGGTAGTCACCGAGCATCCCTTTGCCCTAACCTGCCCCTCTCTGCGTCGGGAAATTCCCGCCACTGCTGCTTGTTTCCCACACCGAGCACGACTCACGTGGGCTTAGTAGTTTTGGCTGGATGTGTACCAACACGGTCAGGCTGCTCCTCGTCCAGTATGACGTTAAACTGCGCTTCAAGAACTACGTGCAGCTTGATTCCCAGCATCACGTGGGATACGTAGAGACACCCAGGCATTTCACCTAGGGTTCAGCCCCTGGAATCACGAAATCTCGCTCTTCTCCATTTCCAGCCCTCGCCAGAGGCCCTGTCTGGAAGAAGGAATGATCCATGATCAAGCCAATGCACCCAATTTGGCGTACTCCCTCCACGGTGGTGCAACGACCAAGGTGTTGGATTATGTTTGAACAAACCATCACTCCATGTTCCACGCTTTGCGTGTCCCTTATTCGGACCCTCGTCCTCTTTCATGTCCGAAGGAACCCCCTAACGGCCTGGTCTTATGCCGCATCGGCTCACCTACCGTCCTGGGCCAACGTTCCGGAAGACTGGTCATGTCTGGAAGGACCCCCTAATAGTATGGATGTCTGACCTATGGTCCACCAACTGTCCTGGGCCAATGTCCTGGAAGATTGATCGACAACAAATCGATAAAATCCCGCATTTCGAATATGGTCAGCGGTCGATGCTCATTTGTTGTCCCCATTTCAGGCTAACGCAGAAAGGATACCGTTTGTCCGCCATGGTTAGCGGTTGTCCTTTATTGTCACGCCATCCCCACAGTGTTCCGAATTTGGGCATCATGATTCACACTTCCCATTTTCACCTGTTTGAACTGATTTCAGCGCCCCCGGTGCTACCCCATTCGTGCATAAGAGCACGTTGGAGAAACGGTAATTCGGCTATCCTGGAAGTTCCTCCTTCGATCAAGCCTTCCCCATCTTTCAGGAATCTGGACTGGCTTGAGGAATTGTCTTCAAACGTCCCGCATACATTGTAGGGATGTAACAAGGAAATTCAACAGTGGAAGTCGTGCGTGCCACAGAACTCAAAACAAAGGAGAAAGAAAGAGTTGAAGCACAAAAGTGTTAATAAAAACTTCTTTCGGGTTTGTTACAATACTAGGGGGTCGACTTCCCCCATGGACGGGTTGACCCCGTCAAAGGAGCGTTGCAGCTCCGCCACCCGTTGACTTGCGGCGTCCAAAGCCTGTTGCCGCTGATTCAACTCCCGCTCTTCTTCAGCAGCGGCGGGGCGTAATTCGTCAACCCTGGCCCTAGCCCTTTCTACCTCGGCCCGAACGGCAGCCACCCTTCCAGAGGTTTGCCCCATATGCTCCTCAGCCTCTGCCAGCTGGGTCTTCAATCGTGAGACCAGCTCAGACTGCGCATCGAGAGTGGCTGAAAGCTCGTTGGCCCAGATCTGCATCCGTTGGACCTCGCCTTCAGCCTCTTGGAGCTTCCTAATGCTGGTCTCCTTCCTCCGCTGCCATCCCACGCTCAGCCCACGATCATGCTCCCAGATCTTCTCAGCCATGAGGTCTCGGATGAGCGCGTGAGGGCATTGGGCATCCACTCCCTCGGCACACAGTTCGCGCAACCGCGAGCGGAGCCTATCCATTTCGGCCAGCCATTGCGCTTGGGGAGTTTCCCTGATAAAGCGCGTGATCAGCTTCCACGACCGGCGGTGGACTATGTTGTTGTCTTCCTCCTCAGAGGCCGTTTCGTCCCAATCTGCGCGGTCGGCAGGCTCGTACGCAGGATATGCCTACAGGAATTCCTCAGCGGGATCTGCATCTGGTGTTGAGTCTGGTACGACACCTGACACCGGCGCAGGCACGACAGGACTGGGACTGACCGGTTGATCCTCTTCCTCAGAGTCCACTTCGATGACTTTAGGTATGGCCCTGCTGGTGGTCCCGCCAGTGATGGTGTGCGCCGCAGCTTGAGAAGGTGAAGGGACTATCGTCACCATCACCGGCATGCCCCTGGGAGGGACGCCGCCAGACATCCCGACCAGCCTCGCTGCAGCAGCCCACGCCAGTCAGAGAACTGTATGACAGAAAGAGACATAAACGTTAGTTCGCATGGTCCACATGTGACAACGAGGAGACCGGTGGAGGAGACTTACGAAGATCGACCTCCGAGCGCTGCTCCTGGGCCGGTACTGATGGGACTCCGAGACGAGGTCCCCCGTATACTGTTGGAAGGCCTGGAGAGTCCAGAGGAGCCACCTCAGACCCCCTGATCCCACCAGATGCAGAACTAGACGCAGCCATAGGCGCGGGTTCTGAAGGTCCCGCGACATCACCCGCCAAGGAGCGAGAACGAGGCCTACGAACAAGTTCTTCCTGCATGGCTCGAGAATTGGTGAGAAGTCCATAGGGATTCAAGAACGGATCGTAATAATAGAAGTTCAGAATGCTACCTCGAGAGCCTCCGCGAAGTCGTCGGATTCTGAGCTCCGGTCTCCGACCTCGCCCTCCTCCAACGGTCTCCCTCCTCCAGCCTCGTCCCCCTGAGAAGAGTCCCCTGATTCCTCCGGCAAGGGGATGTGCTCCCTCAGATCGGCAGCCGATAACTGTGGGGGCACCGTCTGATTCAACAGTACCCTCACCCGATCTGTCATTGGGCGAGGAACACCGCTGGAGTGGACGTAATCCTCCAGCTCGTTCAAGTATTGCTCCGCCTCCACCGGAGACACCATGAATCCAGCCCGAACTGGGCCTATGCCCGGCAGTTTCATCCCGAGGAAATTCAAATGGGCCCACATCTCGGGTGGGGTGAGGAATTGCCGGTTGACATCCCAAATGTCCCAAGCTTCCGGAAAGACGGCATCTTCTGCCATGTCGATGTGACGCAGCTGCTTCCCCGGAGCCTGAGCGGATATCCGACGGAATCCCCTCGGTGGCCGCCCCTCCAGATGACCCTGCTCTCCCGGAACGACCGGATCCGCCGCTGCTGCCATACCCTCGGCCGGTGCGGGTCTCTCTGCCATGGCAGCCCCGCTGCCGCGAGCGGCCCTAGCTGCCCTCCGAACCCGACCTCGAGATAAAGGAGGCCCACCGTCGCCATCCCGGATCGTTGGCTGCTTCAGCATCTCCCCGGGGTAAGCGGCCTCCCAGCTGATGGCGTACTCTTTCACTAAGCTGAAAGCGGCGGTGGACGGAGGCAATGCGATCTGCATCCTTCCATCCTCACGTGTTTACATGAGCCACAGCTGCCTCATCACACACGGGTGCTCCTCGTGACGCACCTCCCAGTATACCTGCGGGGTCAGCCACTGGAGGCACCGGAACTGCCTCACAAAACGATACGGGGTGTACGGTTCACAGATTTTCTCACGGTCTATCCGAGCCACCAAAACCCCACCTCGGAAGGCCAGGAGGTAAGCCCGATGTTCTTCCGTCCCCCGTCCATCATCAGTAAGCCTCCCCATCGGCAGTGGGAAGGGATGAAAGTTGAACTCGTCCACCCTCCACACCCTATTCAGCACCATCGGAACGTCCAGTTTGAATGGGAAGCTCCCAACTGCGTTCAGAATGGAGGGGCGAAAGTCTGATCCCGACGGCGAAATGGGGTTTGGATACTCGTAAATCCCCCTGATATGCGCCGCGATCCACCCATACAGGAGGTGGAAGGGCCCGCATATTCTTGGCGGCTTCTTGCCCTCGCTAATACGCTGCAGCATTCTGTATAGTTTGGCGAGCATCGGGATCCCCAGGTTGACCCGCTGCCCCATGGCCAACATCGATGCCATGATGAATGAGCTGGGCCACACCCCCATGCTTGTATCTATCACCGGTAGGATCCACCCATAGATGAGAGCCGCGATGAACGCCGCCAGCCTGACTATTGGCTGTTGTTCAGTGCTAACACTGAAACCCCAGGTCTTCCATTGGCTGTCCTCCAAAACCCGCCAGTACGAGTGTCCCTTGCCCCGCTGGGCTGCCCTCGGACAAGTTCGAGGCCTTGGAGGGAACTCTCGATCTTCTGGGAAGTTCCTGAAGCATTTGAACCATCTTCTGAAGTGGACATCCCTCACTGCTTCCTTGTCCTCTCCAGGGACAGGCGCCACCAGCACTGACGCCAGCCGTGGCATTTCCTCAGCATCTCCCCACACGCTGGCAACGGGGAGGAACTCATCATACATGGCCCCCAAGATCGGGACCCCGGAAATCTGGTGGACATCCCACAGACTGATGCACACCTCCTCGTGATGCAGGTGAAAAGTGTTGGTTCTGGACGACCATCTACTCAACAGTTTCGGCATCAGTTTCTTTGGTTGATAAATGTGGAACTGGGAGGCCCATGTCGCCTCATACAATCCCACTCTCCTCAGCTCGGCCTCGAACTCCTCGCAGGAGGCGCCTACCCAGTAGGCCCAGGCCCAGTCATCGGTGAAGTTGCCGCCCTGGCGCAGGTCCCACTCATCGGACCATCCCTTCTTTGGATCTGGCAGAGCCGCCTTCAGCATGGTGCGGTAGAGAGGAGGGGACGTGTCCGGTTGCAGTGGCCTCCAGTCAATGTCGTTCACATGATTGTAGAGGCAATCAGCGGTGACGGGTCTGAAATCCTCCTGTGCGTGACCATCGGCCGCCCTGAACCATTGGTGCTGGCATGGTGTGCTCCTGAACCAGCAAGCTGGTTCATCCCTACTTGCCTCAGGGATGAAGACGTCATCCCTCAGCCCGAAGCCATACAACGGCAGTTTCTTGCACTGCGGGTACTCCCTCTGACCTTCCGACAGTAGGTCTGCCAAGGAAGTGTGGTCCGAATGGCTGCGAACCATTTCCCCTAAGCCTGGACGGTTGGCCATCTCATCCCGGCGAGCGGCATCTGCAAGCACTCCCAGCACAGCCTCCTGATGGGCCATTTTTAATGTCGACCCTCAGAAAGGTTTTTCCCCTGGATCAGGAAGCACGGCCGCGAAGTTGAATCGCGAAGCTCGACCGCGAAGTGGAATCGCGAAGATCGGTCACGAGACCAAGTTGCGAAGTCTGGCCAAGCCCGACAAGAAGTTCGCCTTGCGCGGACGCGGAGTCGGAGACCCGCGGTTCGCCGCGAAGCTCGATTCGCGGAGTGCTGTCGTGGAGTACGCGGAGTTTCGCAAAATCGAGAGCGCACAAAAAGACAAGGCACGTGAAGACAAAAGAGGGCAGACCCCCTATTTATAGGCGACGACCCCGGAGCATTGCGGCGCGCCTCACCCGCGCGAAGCATCGCGGCGCGTCCGGATCCGCGGCCCCGGCGAGCAGCGCGGGCCCCCCCTCTGCGATGCTGCATCGCGAACCACCGACAATTTTGGCGATTTTTTCCCTCAGACTTCGACCCTTCGCCCTCCGCAGCTCCAAGTCTGAGGGGGGGCATTTGTTGGCGCCAAAAATGTTGCCCGAAAGGAAGGAACGAAAAAGACAGCCGACGCGCTGCCTCGCGAAGCACAGCCGAGAAGCACGGCCGCGAAGCCCCGAAGGCGGCGCGCGAGCCCTGCTTCGCGGCGCCCCTTCCCTATAAATACTCGACTCCCCCTGAGTCCCAAAGGACAGACAATCTGACCTTTCGGCTTCTCCTCTCCCGAATCGCGAAGCACGCTTTGCCCCGGGAATCATGAGCTCCGCGAGGTATTTCTACTTCGCGAGACGACTCTAATTTTTTTGTTTTGAGCACCTCTATCGAGAGGGATGCACTTCGCGAAGCTCAAGGGCGTTCGCAAAGTAAGGGGATTCCCAAGGGAACCCGGGCAGCCGCGGAGCATTTGTGCTTCGCGAAACACCCAACCCATATGAGTAATCCTTATGCTAAGGCAGGATCGCTCCACTTCGCGAAGTACACTGCTTCGCAGGACCCTGCATCGCGAACCACTCTTTCTTCACGAGGAAGTGCTCCGCGAACATTGTTCCACTTCGCGAAGCACCTCCCACTCCCACCTATGCCCCATGTTAAGGCCAAGTCACCCCACTTCGCGAAGCACACTCCTCTGCTTAGCGATTCCTCTTTCCGTGCGACCCTCCAGGTTTGCACGATGTGATTTCAAAGTCCCATGGACAACACCTCCCGTAGCGTTGCTTCGCCTAATGCTTCTTCGCATAGGCACGCTAACGGCTATTGCTTCTTCGCATATCCACGCTAACATGGACCCCTCGGTGGTTCCTCCCACGACCCCCCTTTACCATGGCCTTACCGACACCTTCCCTTCCCCAAGGACCAGAGGGTACCGGTTATGTAAGCCCTAGGGGTGTGGAGTGAACCCACCTCGTCTGAGCTGCAGGACGTTAAACTGCCAAGCACCACGTCCTCAACACATGACGTTAAACTGTGACCCAACCTCGTCTCCCTCACGAAGGGTCCCCCCAGCTCGAACAATCATTACACCACTCGTCTCCACGGGAATGGAACTCTTCCGCCCATGGAATGAGATCCTCCTTGTCGGAGTGGTGTATGTTCGCAGGGGAAGGGTCGCCTCAGAGCGTAAGTCCCTAACCTTTGGTACGGATGATTGCACCCGTGCATCTCGGTACTTCCCCACTACCAAGGTCAGTGGAGGACGTGATAGGGAACGAGGCACCTCCCATCGTCGGACCAAGGTCCATCTTCCCCACGCTTTGTCGCGCCATGGGCCTCCATCCTGGAGTAAGTCCCAACACCATGGGCCGCCCAACGCGTAAGCCCCTCTTCGCTTCTCACGGACGCACCATTCGCGACGTGATCGTCAGGTCCATGCAACCTCTTGTTTCTCACACCGAGCATGACTCACGTGGGCTTAGAGTGAGCACCGACCCTGACAAAACCACCCCTTTGAACTACGAGGTCTTTGATCCATGTCAAGGCATGGTACGTAGGAAGCCTCTACGAGGTTCAAGCCCACCCGTCGCTCATTCACGTCGGGTCCCATTATGGTCCAGTGGTAAGCCATTGCGACCCACCATTTGAACTACGAGGTCTTTGATCCATGTCAAGGCATGGTACGTAGGAAGCCTCTACGAGGTTCAAGCCCACCCGTCGCTCATTCACGTCGGGTCCCATTCTGGTCCAGTGGTAAGCCATTGCGACCCACCACCTGAACTACGAGGTCTTTGATCCATGTCAAGGCATGGTACGTAGGAAGCCTCTACGAGGTTCAAGCCACATTGCTCGGTCGTTCATTCACGTCGAGTTTCACCCCCGTCCAACACGACGTTAAACTGCACCCCGGTCCAGTGGTAAGCCATTGCGACCCATCCATCCTAACGAACTACGGGGACTTTGATCCGTGCCAAGGCATGGTACGTAGGAAGCCTCCACGAGGTTCAAGCCCACCAATAGTGGACAAAGGTCTACTTTCACGTCGGTTCACCGACACACCCACCCGTCGTTTCTTCACGCCGGGTCCCATCTTCGTCCGGCATGATGTTAAACTACATTCCCCTTTGAACTACGAGGTCTTTGATCCATGTCAAGGCATGGTACGTAGGAAGCCTCCACGAGGTTCAAGCCCACCCATCACCCAATTCACGTCGTGTTCTACCTACGTCCAGCATGACGTTAAACTGCACTCTGGTCCAGTGGTAATCCATTGCGACCCAACCACCTGAACTACGAGGTCTTTGATCCATGTCAAGGCATGGTACGTAGGAAGCCTCCACGAGGTTCAAGCCCACCACTAGTGGACCAAGGTCTGCTTTCACGTCGGTTCACCGGCGAAACCCCATTTGAACTACGAGGTCTTTGATCCATGTCAAGGCATGGTACGTAGGAAGCCTCTACGAGGTTCAAGCCCAACTCCCCTCGGACCAAGGTCCAGCTTCACGTCGGTTTACCGGCACCATCCCGAACTACGCGGACTTTGATTCCCTGCCACGGGGATACGTAGGAAGCCTCTTCAAGGCTCAATCCCAACTTCACTGTCGCCCCCCTGCGATGGTCCCATTTCACTCTCATCCGTCTCTGCTAGACGTTAAACTCGCGGCATACCCTGTGTTGAACATGGAAAGCTGAGGAAAACCTCAGATACGTGTCTATGACATGTAATTCCCCGCGCTCGATGTGGGATTCCTCGGGCTTCCACGCCCTCGAGAAGCCTTGTGGTCAAGGATAACAGACAGACATGCCAGGTACCCCAGCATCCAGACACGCTACTGATCCCTCAACGTGACTACTCCCCTGACCGAAGGTTGCTGCCCTGACTGGACCCTTTGGAATGTCCCGACAGAAGCAGCGTAATTAACCGGCGCCCATGGAAACATGGCACTGGGAAGAGTTTCACGAACTACGTATTAAATCTATGAGGGAGACCCGGACTAGGTGACGAGTTCTGAGGACGAATCCACGGAAGGAAGAACCGACATCCCATCATCCCGTTTCGATCAAGGAGCAAACGTACCTGAACAAGGAACGAATGCCGCCCGCCTTTGGAAAGCGGGAATGCGGGGCAACAAAGCCGCGCGTCCCCCCCCTGACGAACGGATTCGCACGCGCCCCGGCGAAAGCGTCGGAAACAATATTCAAAAAAATTATGTATTTACCTATTGATTTCTTGATTTTATAATATTGATATTACACCATAATGGATCTTCAACTTCTGACTGTCAAGATCTAACAACTTCGAAAACACCATCAATGATGATTTTCATTAATACTTGTTCTTAAGAATATCAAATATAAGATCAAATAATGTTTGTAATTTATTCACCGTTGTTATCTAGGACATGATAAAAAAATATTCAACTTCATAAATGATGATCCTATATCGTATTATTATTCGAATACCAATTTTGTAATCATAGATAGAAGACGAATGCTTTGCCATTGTTTCAATTAATTTAAATCTATAACTACTTATTGGGTTATCCCATTAAGAACTTGCATAAACTTAAATTCCTAGTTTTATAAGCACAAATAAAAAAAATATTGATGTAATATAGTAGATCAATCCATACTTTTTCAATGTGAACAACAAGGTTGAGATGATTTTCTCAACTAATTTTCTCCACATCTTTCACTCTTCAAAATTGAACATATAATATTCAATTATGATTGATGTTGTGTGGGTCATATCAATTCAAAATTTTCTTTTTTTATGATCCTTATTTCGTCAATGTATTTTAAAGGAATTATATATGGTCTGACTTTTACCTTATTAAATAATTCTTCTTATTTCAGAATAAATTCTGAACAATTTCTCACAGTATTATAATCTATGTTACACCTCACATAGAGAGCTTCTTTATCACTAAGTGGAATATTTTCTTTAAAATTTTCAATAGAATTGTATTGTTATTCTCTATTTTTATCATTATTTCCATTTCCTATAACTAGATAAATAATATTTCATTTAAAACATTGGTTGACAATTTGTATGTTCAACATATATTGTTATCAATTATATCGCTCTTATAAGTTATTTTAGATGAAAAAATATTCTTTATCTTCTTGGAATTATAATCGATAGTCTTCTCATTATTTTTCTTTTATGCCTTTTTGGGAATTGTTTTTACAATATTTCTCTAATTACTTCCCATGGTTACTTATTCTATATTAACCAGCTTATGTGGCCTTATTTTCTTATCCACATTGGATATATGTTGATTTGATAATATATAGTTTTTTTGATTACCGGTATTTCTTGAAACACAAATATTTTGTAGTTTTTAAAATCTGAATATAGACTAATGATTTTTCCTGACCTTTTTATGCAACTTATTCATCTCTAGCTTACAGTCACTTGACATCTTAATTATTGATGCCTTATATTTTAAAGTATTGTACCAAAAATATTGGGAACAATTCTAAATTCAGTTGTAGCACAAAAATTGACCCACAAACCATGATCTTATTATTTCTTCTATATTTTATTTTTGGGTATCTTCCATATCTTGTTAGTTTCTTCATTGGGAACCAACATTCATGCAATTTATTTCTATACACCCTTTTCATGGTGGTTGGATTCTTATCCCATCCTATCATACATATTTTCTTTTATTTTTATTTCCAACTAACACAATTTATGGAATGTTATTTAGAAACATAATTAAAATATGGTACATATTTTACCTCTTCCTTCATAGAATATTGATATAGACCATTGAACAAATCAAGATATTATTATCACATGTTGATGGTATTGAATCCGTAGATTCCAAAAGTGACCATTGATAACCTGTATTAATTGCCTCCAAAATTTATGATGTCTCAAATATGTATCTTCTAAATATTGGATAACTAAATGTTAAATTATATACACCGTACACTAAGGGTGTTTTTCTGATCCTTAATTATAATCAACTTACCTTAATAAACCCTATTCAACTATCAACTTACTCTTCATGTAGCTTAACATTGTGTTGTTGCAATGATTCATTTTATTCTATATTATCTAATTTCACTTATAATTAAAAATTCCTAACATAAATGGTAATTTATAATTTCAATTAAACTACATGGATCTTTTAATCTAGAGACTTCTTGAATGCCTCATCATTAACATTTTCTTTGATCAATTTTAAGGAACTTGATTCAAGATTCCTCTTTATTTTTTCAAGGGATCCAACCTATATTGATACCATTAAACATTATAGATGATTTTATATTAAATCCTTCTCCATTAATTAAGAATTATCCTAAAGAAGAGTGATCCCTTAAGATATAAATTAAGACTTCCCATAGAAAATACTGACTAGTTCTTTGGGATAGCCATGTTCATACATTTTAATTCATAAATTGATAAATATACTAACATTTTATTACTTCCACTACTTGTTGGATATTATTTAGGATAATTTTTATAAATGTTAAAACATACCTAATTGTCACTTGAATATATTGATATATATGAGGTAGAAATATAGTTCAACTCCTTGGTTAAAACATGAGCCACCTACTCTTCACATTCAATGCATAATACATCTTCAATTTTAGTGTTAAATATAGATACTAAAACTTCATATTATTTATATATGAGAGGAATATTTTCTAAAATTATTTTCTCTTACTTTATCATATTCTTCTTGGTTTATGTATGAATTAAATTATTCTCAAAGATAACTGAATCGTTATAAAAATTACATGTCATTGTAAATATCAAAAAAACTCAAATAAAAAAAATATGTTAACTAAAAAGTAGATAATACTATACCAATTGAGATGACCACTTTGGGATATAATAAATAGTTAGAGTGTGGGTGAATTAGTGTTGGTATATTTTTAATCAATTACAAATTTTATCCCTTTTACCTCATAGACCTATTAGGATCTTGACTCCCAAGTTCTATTTTTATTATCACATGAATGTATATAAAAGAAGTTAACAACAGAAGATGATATTTTTACAAGGTCTTGTACTCAATAATAGTATCAGGTCATTTTCATGGGTTGGAAATGATCCAACACCACACAACCACTAGAATATAATAATTTAATAATTGTTATATAAGTCGGGGAATATCCTTTAACTTTTTATTCCCTACATTTAATTATATGTTCATGTTTTTCATATCCTAGATGGCCAATGATAATTTCTATAAAGATAGTATTCACCTATTAAGGTTTTTCTGACACCGATTAAATATTCCACTAGATGAGACTTCTATTGAATGTAATAGTACTTCTTAACATGTTTCTTTTGTATGAGGATGCAAAAAACTCTTCTTCTTCATTGCATCAATATTAAATATACATTATCTTCTTCATTGGACGTCACTAAATATAATATTAATATATTGTGGACAGATAATTATAGAATTATTTTATCACCCAAATGATAATTAAAATATATTTATTTGGTCAAAACTCCTAAAATATTCTTCTCTCATGAATCACAAAAATCCTTTGGAAACATTGAAATAGTGAAATCTTGGCTCAAGATCATAACAATTACTTCTCTTTGATATAATATCAATAATAAATGCCATATTAGTTATCCTTTGTTATTATCACTAAAAGTATATTTATTTAAATGAATCACACCACACATTAAATTTTTATTCATTTAGTAATGATCTTTCATAATCTTAATACACTCATTGATCATATATGAATTCTTCTGATATCCTACCCATCATCGGTCTCAAGTTGGTCTTTTTGAAATAACTTCATGAATAAATCATTTTTTAGGTGTTATGAATATACCATAACATATATAAAATTCTTCTAATTTGTTTATATTCCTTTTAATTTTTTCTTAATACTTGTGTACATTATTATTTATTATACACATGCACATCCTCTCTCATGGAATGTTTTTCCTTGGAAAAATCCAAATTGGTGAAAATGAAAATATTTTTCAATGTGAAAGTACTTATGTATTATTTCTTATTCAAGAATTCAAGTTATATGAAAATTTTCTAATTATATGAAAAATAAATTACCATGAATAGAAATATTTTTTATAGTATATCACACAACAACCTCCTCCTTCACTCAACATGAAAATACACAGCATTACATTCTTCTTCATATAGGGTTTTATACATAGAAAAAGTTCTTCATATAAATCAATGAGATAGTATTAGTATCACTAGTTCATGGTAAATAGTTCTTCATGAAATAATAGTGTTTCATGTAACCGTTTTTCACAAAAACTCTTAGAGTGTGTTTCACACAAGTTGCAGGCTTTTTATTCTTATTCTTCTTCACATAACAGAGTATTTGGATCTCTTTTTCATGATATATAAGCATGGATATCCACTCGTTTCATATCCTAGGAGGTTTAAGATCTTCCTACCTTCTCATGTAATTTAATTCTCATAGATGCCCTATTTTAAAAATAACGAGAGCTCTCAATAGTTATGAGAATGGAATCAACATCCATTGGGGTGTCTGATTCAGTATTTATAGGCGTGGCCTCCAATACTATTCACCACCTAAAATATTTATTTTTATTTTTTGTAAATAAATTTCATGAATTCCTAAACATCTCAACAATTATAATAATCAAATGTGGGTGATGTTATTCTAATAATTGTGGTGTCCCATCTCACGCAATGAAACACCTCATTGTGAGTATATCACATGCACACGATGAAAATATTTGGTTCCTTTTAATTCTAAAACTAATTCATGAGGATAAAATTCTCACAAATCATACAATAAATATGTATGTATTCAAAAATAGTCTATTATTTGACTTGTCACATTCATGAAATAATTTTATAGATTACATGTCCTTGGTTCGATGGACCTTATCTCGATCCATCAGTATAGTCATGGAAAATGGTAGGAGTATTTTTTATTGAATACTTGAGTCTTTAGTGAAAACTAGATTCAAGGAGAAAAGAAATACAAATGTTTGGATTTTGAAGATGATAGGTTTGGATGATCAGTTGGTCGAGATTGATCAAATGGGATGGCGTGTGTTATGCCTAAATTTTTAATGATGGAGCAATAGTGACTGAGAATCTTCATCAAAAATCATACTTTTGTTTATTTAGGATACACCATTATTTAATAATTTATTCTACTTTCAGCTTGTTCCCTGGATGTGGGGTATCGACACCTACATGGAGCATCACACATAGTCCCTATTATTCCACTTACATAATCGGCCTAACTAGCCCATCCACATGTCATCCCGCACTAACGTGTGCTAATGTGGACCTAATTATCCCACTCACTCCTTCAAATACCATGGATGGGTAGGTATACCTCTGAAATTTGGTTTATCCCATGGGTCCAAAATAAGTGGTACAGGGTTCCTTGGTTGGCCTGGGATTTATCCAATTGTTTAGCAAAATATTATATAAAATCTGTAACATAATATTTTATCAAATTCCAAAGAAAATATCTCCTTCATCTCCCCAATTATTCCTCATGTAAAATGTAATAATATTTCCCATGGAATTATTTTAATTACTCATTGAAAAATAAAACCATTCATAGAATTTACATATTTCCTCATTGTGGTAAACAATGTGTCAACATTGACATAAGTATTTAAACATAATATCTCATCATAAATGATCAATGTTATAAACTCAATGTCTTCAAAATAACTTCATTAAGATAATAAAAATTGAGTACAATATTCTTAATTAATTTATCCAAGAACTGTCCACTTTATTATTAAAAATGTATATCTTGTATAATTATTTAATTTTTTTCTTTTTATCTTCTAAAACATATTGAAATATATGAAATATTACTGTTTTTTGACCATCATTTATATCCAATAATAGTAGTTGAAAGAAAATAAAAATCATACTTATTTAAAAATGAAAATTTAATTTTCCTCAACAAATATTCTAGAGATATTATTAAACTATATTCATATATGTCAATATTAATTGGTAGATATTATTCTTTACTAGACACAGTGAGAGATTTTATTAATATAAAAGAAAAAAATACAAGACAAATCCATCAGGGAGGGCGATAAATAAACTTTAATTAATATTATTCATTTTAGTATACACCAAGTTAATCTTTTTTTATATTCTAATACATTTTAATCTTATGATACATGAAACATTAGCTTAGATTTTGTTATACGCACCACTGAATTTCTCTAAAATATCATTTTATTATTATTATTTTTCTAAACAAAATATTTATAACATAGCTATTAAAAATAGAAATACGAATAGTAATAAATAATTTATAATTTTATTTATAATTTATTAATATAAATAAAACATATTTATAAAGAAATATATAATTTTTTATATTTTCTATATGTTTAGAAAAATATAATTTTCACAAAAAAACTACTTTTAAGTTCAATTTTTGAAAAATAATATATTTAATTTTAACAGCATATAGAAATATAATTTGATAAAATAAAATTCATTGTTGAATTCATGATTTCAAAAATATATGATGGTGAATTATTTGGTTTTTTCGGAAATATTTTCTTTTTGGAGGAAAAGTGAAAAATAAAGAATTTTAATTAAAATCATCTTTTTCATCTAATTTATTTATATAGTCAATT
The DNA here is from genome assembly GCA_963277665.1 of Viscum album. Classification (NCBI taxonomy): domain Eukaryota; kingdom Viridiplantae; phylum Streptophyta; class Magnoliopsida; order Santalales; family Viscaceae; genus Viscum; species Viscum album. The sequence continues at coordinate 1,035,349,615 of OY728123.1, read as the reverse complement.
TATATTTTAATTTGGGTTGAAAGTATTATTAGATCAATTATACATAATTTAATCCAATTTAGGTCATTTTAACTAATTTGACATTGAAATTCTATATAGAATCATTTCAATCATCTGATATTTTTCACATTAAAAACTCGTCATCTCATCCTGTGTATAGAGTTAATTTATATTAATTTATGACACTTCTATGATTAAAATTTTAATAAATGTATTAATTATTAGGTATCATCATAATTTAAAATTTATATCAATTTTTACTTATTTTTTCATCAATTTTTTTAGTGAACCTAATAAAAACAAATTATATTGATTTAGGTAAAACAAGATTACTTAGTGCATAAACATAAAACATAAGGTGTAAAAATGACCATACACTTGTAAAAACCAATTTTGTGTCCATATTTATACTATTAACCCTATTTGATAAAATTATTACCATTATTGGAGGCACAATATGTGAGGTATAACTCTCATCTTTGTTGACCTTTTTATATTTACAAACATTACCCTACTCCTCTACTATAAGAGGGAACTCACACCCCACACCCACCCTCACATATTCACACCTCAAAATATCATTATATCATCCAAAAACTATAACAATATACTCCAAACTTCCATCACATCATCTTATAGGTTTCAATTTTGATATAAATACAACCATGTAAACCCGTTGGTGAAAACCAAAAGGAGTTACAGAAAGTAGTGGTAACATCCTATAACAAGAACTTTTGTTTTATTTCTTCCACCGCCCAAACAATTATTCTTATTCCATGATTATATAAAAACCATATAATCCCTAATATAATGATATGTTGTTATAATAATTCTATGACCTACACTCACACACACTTCCATCAAATGAGATACGCAATAATCATTCGTGTATACGGTGGATTACTGCCTCATGAGCCGATATAGTTCGTTCTTTCATTTCCACCACTCGAGGTTGGGAATAATGATCGTCTAAATATTTTTATATGATATATATATGATTTATATGATGTATATATGCGTCAGTAATTATTATATACACATACCTTCTTGATTTCAATTTTTTCGAATATGATAACATCGTTTGTGGATGTGTGGACAACTGCCTCCTCAAGGCAATGCGATTTTTTCACACATTAAATAGAATGTATTAATGATAGGTTTAATAATAAAAATGTAATATATATTAAATAATAATTATATTGATATTATAATATATATAAATATATAATTTACTTCTCTTATTTCATTCAATACGATAAGAAAATAGAAACTGTATTAATGTGTACATAAAACCTACCGTCTCTATGAATAGTGTATTTCATTTACAATTTAAATATTCTATAGATTATTATAAATACATATATTCTAAATAGATAATATATTTATATAATTTTTAAATTATTAATATGATGAAATAATTATATTAGTAAGAGGAATAAATATAACAAATCAAAACACTTACAAAAAACAAAGCAGTTATTACCCGAAACATAACATTAACATTTAATTGTTAATAAATGTGTGGTATAAATTCAAGTAAATCACATATGGTATTATATAATTTAATATGGTTCATTAATTTATTTATAATAAAATAATATTTAATATAATGTTTTTTTGAAGGAGTATGATGAGAGTCAAGGCATGCGTTAAGGGGATTTCTAGTATCACTTTTAATTTTTCAAGACAAATGCCTTATTCAGTACTCTTTTATTTTGTGCAGTTTATATAATGGCCATGAATATATTATATTATTATTCTACATATATTTATAGGTAGATTAATATACATTTTATGACATTTATTTCATGTTGTTTTATAGCTCAAATGTTACCCAAGCAGTAAGGTTATTTTATCTCTTTTTTTAAAAGATACATATTTAATTATTCCCCTATATTATTTTTCAAGTTTTATATAATTCAATTTGATATCTTATATCACAAATATAATTATATTCATTTTATTTTATACCACATGTTATTTTATTCTCCCATGGGAATTTTGAATCAAATTGACCAAAGTTTTAAGAGTTTATTGCTACAATCTCGTTGTTTATATGGATTGTTTATGATTATTCTTATATTAATGAAATATTATGATCCATATATAAATAATTCTAATATATTATTTTTATTATGGGTTTTCATGATTTATTCATGTATTTTTTCAATTTTCTACTCATTGGTACTTAATATAATTAAGAATTGTTTAAAAAAATTATGACCTGATTTATCCCTTCGGTCAGAAATTCATTTTATTCAAAAACAATGTTTTTGAAAATGGTTCCAATGTTTTAAAAATTGATATTTTAAGTTATTTTTCTGGGAAAAATTATTTTAATTTTTTTATTTTTAATTTTTTTTTCTAACATTGTTTTTAAATCTTCTTTATATGTTTTCAAATATATTCCCAAAAAAAGTATTTTAAAAAAAATTGTTTTAAAAAGTATTTTTTAAAGTATAAAGGATATTATACTCAAGAAAAGTTTGTATAATATTTTCAAAAATTATTTTCCATCTATGATTTCATCTATTGGTGTTAACTATGTCTCACTAGGGATATGATCGAAGGATACCATTCATATTATTTCTTTGAATGGTAATTATTTTGATGAATTATCATTTATGAGACATGTTTCTATTTAATGTGTTATTCCTTGATAAATTATGATGAAAAACATTTCTTTTTATAGGTTATTCTTTGATTAAATGATTATGAAACTTATCTCTTTTCAATAGGTTATGATATGATGACATGTTTATGATACCCATTTTTCATTTCATGGGTTACGATATAATGATTATTTATGATCTTGTGGCACACATATTTATGATTTAATTATGAGATGGGTGGGAACTATGACTCGCTCCAATGCATTAGTATTGATTTTTATCTAATGTGATAGATATCGATGGAATGGGGAGTGAACTCAGTTTAGGAAAGTAATTTTTCTTCTAATATGGTATTGGGAATGAACCTTTTCTATTGATATTATTTTGGGAGTGAACCCATTCAACTAATATTGACTTGGAAAAAATCCTGGACTAATTGGGAAATCATTTTAATATTCTTATGTGTATTCTAAAATTCCATGTCTTTTTCCTATGTAAAGCTTTCAGGTCTTATTCTATTGATTCCATTATTATTAATGTCATATGAACATCCCATATTTATTCCATTACACTTGATATGATCTTAAATATTGAGGGTATCATATTATAATGTTATAATAACATTCTTATAAACTTATTCTCCGGATTATCCTTACATATCTCCCTTTTTTACCCTTACTGAGCATCTGATCTCACCATTTCTTATAATTCCTTTCCCCATGTTATAAAGATATGTATTATGTATGATTTTTATAATAGTGGTTATATCCATGTTTAACCTACTAGAAGATAATGTAACTCATATATGTACTAGTGTTTATGTTTCTTTGTTTCAAATGGAATTAAAATAATGTGATCTTTGGGTTACTATTATTGTAATGTATTTAATGACCCATAAAAGTGATGTAATTCATATTTATGTCAATAGATGGTCACTATAGTTGTTATTTGAGTGATGTATTAGTTACCTTTGAAAATTAGTATGAGAAAACATTAGTAAACTCCCTAAGGATATGTCTATAAGGATAAGTCCAAGGATGAGTCAATGTACAGGAAAATATCATACCTTTTTGTTAAAGGATATATTGAGTGGTTACTAATAAATACATACTTTTATGGATACTAAAATTGGTTGTGAATCTAAAACATATGTTCATAGGGAAAACAACCCTGAAATCATTATATTAATCTATAGTCGATTCGAAACTAGTTCACAACAACAGGCCTTGCTACACACCTGGTTTGACACTCCTGGGGGATATGGTTTTAAAATTCAACAAAAAAACATCCCAAAACATTATTAATGATTTAAATAGAATTTGGATATGAATAACCAATGATAAACCTAATGTTTCATAGTTTAAGTAAGGTTTCATAAATTAGACATCCTATAAGTGATTCCATGATTATGAGGCTTCCAACTATAACTATTATTTCTTACACTATGATTTTTTGATTTATTCAATGGTTGGAAACAGAAGGAACCATGTTAATGCTAACTATGATGGGAAATGAAATAAATTATATCATGATATTTTTAATTATATTTTATAATGAATTCAAAACCACATTGTTATTCCCACACAACATTCTCATGCATTGAATCATTTTAGACTTCCAAATGAGAAAATGAGAGAACAACATTTTATTGGGTCCTTCATGAGAACACTTCCACAATTTTTAGTGGGTATTTTGAACTATTTATTTTTTAACAATGTATTGATATAAATGAAAAGATATTATTCAATCATGGGTCTCTAAAGAATGAGAAATTAATTATAGAATTTTTTTATTTTGAATGTGAAGTGGACCAGTGGTGGATTCTAATCATGAAAATAATGCAACAAGATGAAATTTGTTCCATGTTTTGAGATGAGATGAAGATATTATTTTTCGATAATTAAATTCCTTGTATTATTTTTTTGAATATGGAAAAATATTTCTCATGTCAAATAAAAGGGTGGATGATCTTATTGGAACCTATGAGGGTAATTTTACAAGACATGTGAGGTACACTTCTAATAGTATCATCCATCCTGAAAGAAGGGTTGTGCGATTATTTATAGGCTTAAATCTATTTTTGAGAATGGAGTTATCCATAAGAGACTTAATTAGCTAAGAAGAGACTTTGAATTGTTCAATCATGGTTGAAATATATGTTCTATTTTTATAACAATCTCATGGTTTTGAAAATAATATCAGGAAGGAGATTAATTGAAAATATAAAAACCATGGTGAGAAAAATATGATTTCATATTTATGCTCTATATGTGGGAAGAAGCATGGAGTAAATTTCCTTAATGGTTCTAATAAATTTTTAAAGTGTAGAAGGGAATGTCATATAATATTTGATTAATGTTGTTATGAGAATATGTTGTCTAACAATGTGAATGGATAGAAATATGCATATAATGCACCTCCAACACTTCATTCCTTCAAGTGTAAGGAGAATGGGAATTATGAAAACCAATTCCAAAACTAGAAGGTTGATGATGATTATTGAGTATATAAACCTCTTAAGATGAGGAACAAGAATAAATCTCATGAGAAAAGTATTTATAATGAGTGGTGTGATATAGACATGTTTAAAGGTACACTCACCATCAACTCTAGAACTACTAATGTCGTATTAGATTTTGGATCTACCCATCATTCATATCAAATAACTTTATAAGGGTATTATCAATCCTCCCAAATGATTAGATGAAGAATTAGCAGTGCAAACCCCTAATGGTACTATGATTTATTCTTATGTATATGATTCCTCTCTAGTAGATGTTTGAGGGAATGTGATTTATGTAAATATTTTCATTCTTCCTCAGGTTGAGTTTTGATGTCATCTTAGATATGGATTATCTTTCAATGTATAAATCCCACTTCAAATGTCACAAATGGGGTGTTTGTTTTATATTTCAAACCAACCAATGATTTTATATCAATGTGAGGATAAGTATGAACTTCCTGTCCATTTTATGTGTATTAACTCACATTCATAAGTTTTGTTTGTCTCCAATGGTTGGGGAGAAACTCAACATCGATGATATTCCATTTTTTGTGAATTTTTGGATTTATTTCCAAAATATTTCCATAGCCTTCCACCAAAAAATGAATTTGTTCTCAATATAACACATTAAAGGTGAGACATGAATTTTAAATACTACCCATTAAATAACCCTAATTGGGTTCCGCGATTCAAGAAGCAACTCAAAGAACACCATGATAAGGGACTCATTTAGCCAAGTGTGTCACCTTAGGGTGAACATGTACTTTTTATGACAAATTAATATAGATCAATATGAATCTAAATTCATTATTGGGTGCTAAACAGGATCATGATCAAGAACAAGTATAATATTCCCTATATGGATGGATTATTTGATTAACTATGTGTATATCAATACATTTCTTAGATTGAACTAAATTTTGGGTATCATCAATTGAGGTTTGGTAAGGATGATGTACCTAAGATGAAATTTTTACAAGGTATGGATGCTACAAATATATAATTACACTTTTTGTTCTTACTAATACCCCTATTATCTTAAATGATTCGATGAAATGAGTCTTTAGAGATAACATTGATCATTTTGAGGTACTCATTATAAAATATATTATTATCTATTCAATGATCATGGAAGAGCCTGAAGAGCACTTGAGAATTATGCTAAAGACCCTAAGGAAGATAAAACTATTTTCTGAATTTATAATGTGTCAATTTCGGCCACAAAAGTTTTTCATTTCTTGGTAATATAATCTCTATATATGGTATTCTAGTAGATCCAAAAATTGAAGAGTCTAATGAATGTTGGACCAGACCTACCATCTTGAAATATATCTCTATTTTTCTTGGTTTAGATGGATATTATTGATGGTTTGTGGATGTTTTCTCATGACTATCAAATCCTCTGACCAAGTTTACTTGTAAGGGATCCAAGTTCCATTAGATCGTTGAATGTTATAAACATATCATGTAACTAATTATAAGGTCATTTATCACATAATTTCTTAAATTACCCTCCTTAAGTTTTCATGGTACGTATCCTCTTAAATGAATTCCATTCATTAAAAAGAATACATTGCATAGAAAATTATTTCATATAGCATAAATCCTCAAAAAATCACAATGTGAACACACAAAAACACTATTGGAAAGAATGGATGAAATAGGGGGATTTTATAGAAATTAATGTTCACATACCAATAAAATAGTAACGTGACCATTAGAATAGTAATGTGACCATTAAGAGTAGTAATTAGTCCAATGGAATAGTAAACTCACCAAAAAAATTATAAAAAAAATTTAGATATCTCATAAATGAAAATATGATATAATTATATCATAGATTATATAAAGAAATATTTCAAAAACGATAAATTAAGAATTGGTATTTTATAAAAAATAATTTTTTGATAAAAAATTTTATAATTAATATAAGTATTTAAACAAAAATTAACTTCATAAAATAGAACCATAAATTAATATGTTTTTTCTTATGATTATAGGATAATTTTATGAGACCCAAATTTGTTTTTCCAAGTGTTTTAAAATCATTTATAATTTTAAAATTGTTATTTTTTGAGTAAATTGTTATTTTATTTAAAAATAAAATTAATATTATTTAGGAAATTATTCTTATAAAATGGATTTGACCTTTTAATTATATATGTCTAAAAATGGTCAGACTAAAATTCTTGTGTTTTTCTAAAATAATTTATATTTAGTGAATATTAAAAGGTGGTAATTTACAGTATATATACATTATATGTTTAATACACTATTACATGAGCGGTGGAGGATGTCAGAACCATTTTTTCTAACTCACATGCCCAAATTATTTTATTTAGTCACATGAAACATCCATATTTCTTACCATGAAACAAAATAATAAAATATTGAATAAAATATTCGAATACACCCCTCTCATCCATTGTAAATACTACCCCTCACATCCCCTTCTACTCAGACATCCAAAGCCGTTAATCATGATTATTGTCAATCAATTCCCTCTCCCAAACCACTCTGCCATGTTATGGTCTTTCTGGTCTCACCAAAAGATCATTTCCCAGTCCCTTAATGTGGTTCTCATGGAGAATAATTCAAGAGGTAAATCCCTTTTCATTCTCTTTCAATATCTTTTAATTTATTTTATTCTAATTCTATTCTTACCAATTTGGTCCAAAATTTTTGATAACTCCATTATCTAATATATACTAGAATTTATTTTGATAATGGAATATTCATCATCAAACCCCTTCTCCTCTCCCCATTATCCTAAAAATGAAAAAATTACCTATGAGGTGCGGATTCACCACCATCATGGATGACATGTTTTTTTTAATTATTCTTTCAAGGCTAGTCATAAAACCAACATTACGGTTAAAAATATTATAATATATTTATTATACCCTATTTAATGTTATATAACTAGTATATATGCATAATATTAATTAATAAAACCAAACAAGATCATGATGATCAAAAAAATGAAAAAAAATCTAAATGATTATCAGTAATGTTTTATCTTCTGATTCGACCTCATACAATATAAATGAATGAAATATATAACCGTAAAATATTATTTATGTTCATTTATAACATATAATTTACATTATGGAAAACTATTCTAATTTTACATGATTTTCATACATATATACAGGCAAACCGATCAAGAAACCCAAGGAAATGAATGCTCTCGAATGATAAAATTGTTTATTATAACTCATCAAAAATGGAGATAAATGAACTTAATAAAATAATAATAAATCATGTACATGTAGAAATTGTTCTAAATTAATTAATTTTTGGATTTAATCTTATTATCCAGGACATTAAGATCAAGTAAACAACACATTCAGACATAATAAAGGGACTACATTTAAATTTTAACTTCAATGATACTCACATAGTATTTTGATGCTAATAATTAGTATGTGGTTTATCTACCACCCATTAGAGGTAATTTTAAATTTTACATTACATTCTTCTTAAATATCTATATTTTTTGATATCATGATTATTATTAATGTTTAAGCCTTATACCATTTTTATATATTGAGTTTACCTTGAATGTTGAAATATTTGATAAATCTATATATCCTACTCAATATGGATATATTGTTAAGGCATATTATACTTGAGATAAATCAATGTATGAATAATTTTTCGGACTTTCGGTGATGGGTGGGGCCTATTATAGCCCCACGATTAATCGACAGGTCTCATGAGAGAAAAATATTATCGAAACACAATTCTTTTTTGTTTCCAAAACATAATCATATTTTTATCTACCCAAATACTTAACCTATCATAATGATATGATGGTTCATGTTCCAGATACTTGAGTTCTAATAATTAATAATTTTCTTCATTAAGAAATCATTTTTAATTATTGATTGGATTTTCACTTTGACAAATTATTTGATGAGTTTTCATTCTTAGTGTATTGATGGCATGTTCTTTTGAGTTATTCACCATACCATTTTTATTATTCCTAGTTGATTATGATTCCATTATTATTGATTCATGTTTCTGCTATATGTATCCCTTACTAAGAGTTTTAGCTAATCCTTTTTTTCTTTCCCATGGTTTTGAAGATTAAATATTTTAATGAGTGACAAGGAAGCAGTTTATATTTATTTGTTACGTTGTATGATTAGTTTTTCCAATGTAATAATGGAAAAATGTATGTATCTAGTTTCTTCAAGAGTACTAAGTTGATCAATCCTTCCTAATTTTATCTCTAATATCTATTACATTTTATAAAATGAACACCAACTCTATGTGGGTATTCTTAGAAATGCATCCCTATTTGGATTCTAAAAGTGGATATGGTACTAGAGAAGATGTACATAGGTGTGACAACTCCGACAAGGTGTTTTGGGCCTGAATCAGTGTATCCAAGTACATGAAAATTGGTCTTAGTGTTCACTTGGTTTCACCCTCATTACGGATAGTCTTAGGATAATTCACATTCTCTTTAAAACCCATTATAAAGGATTTTAAAGTAAATATGTCCCCAAACAAACCATGTTTATGATTTTAGGATTAGATATGTGATTTATGTGAAGTTTTTTTCTAGTTCAAAATTATGAATTTTGATTCATAACCTTATTTAGTGCATGCCATTATTTAGAAATGGTTCTTAATGGAATGAAAGGATTCAATACTTGTATAAAATGTATGGATTTCCCCATAGAGAAATTCAACTTAGTTATTACTGTAACTGAACAGATCTTGACCATATTAGGACAGATTATTCAGGTTATGACGAATAACTATAATATACCTATATTGGATTGTTTCATGTGGTAGAATCCCCTATATTTTTGTGGGACCAGAATTTAGGGACAATTGATATGTTGTCTCCCTCAATCTTCTAGTTACAAGATTCATGTGTGCTGGGAGAAATGAGAGGAGGGGGAATGGTTCCGGACTGGAGTGGAACTTTGGTGCTGGCCATTAATGCATATTTGGGGTATGAAACCTCACTTCAGGGTGAGGCAACAGAAATTATCACAGGGTTATTGCTTTTCCATTAGAGGAATATTTCTATTTATCTAGATAAGTCTAATTATTTGATCCTTCCTAATTTTTTTCATGGTAAAGGATGTGTTCCGTGGTCAATATCATACACAATTAAAAAATTCCATACCCTACATTAAAATGTTAGAGTGATTCACACTTGGAGTGAGGGGAATGAAGTTTCAGATCTTCTTGCTTCTACGACACAGTCGGGTTCCAACATCACTTTCCTCCCATCGATCAACTTCTTGAAGCCTAAGATGGCTAACATAATTCGAGGTGATGCTCTGGGTCTAAATTATTTAAGGACTCTCTTGGTCAAGTGCGCCCATGTTCTTCTTTCTATTTTTGGTGTGTCTTTTGTTCTGTGTCTTGTTTCTATGTGGCTATCCCCTTGACTTACTTTTAAATAAATAATTCATGTTTGATGGATGGTACCTGAGTAGTGGATCAAGTCCCCTGAAAAGTTATTTTGGGCATTGAGATGTAATGAGAACGAATATCTAGTACTATAATTATATTGTCTCAAGGGTGATGCTAATCAATATTGGTCTTTGATCCAAAATACTGATGAGTAAGATGAAATAGAATACATGTAATGGATAAATTCTAATAAAAAATTATTCAACAAATACTTACCTTGTGAGAAACAAACTGAAAAGAAGTGAAAATCCTTATATTAAATCCAAGGGAATAAGAGAGTGTTCTGAAGTATGAGGCTACTTTCACATGACTATCCAGGTATTCTATTGATTACATACATGATTTGGAATACAATATTGATCATTTTTTTGAATGTATTTGTCCATGTCCCTAAAGGTCACTGGCTTCACAAACATTTTTATATAATAGTGAAATAGAATCAAGTTCTATCAAAACAGAGAATGAATTTGGTAGCTCATATGAGTTTAAGGGAAATTAATAGAAAAATGAGGTATTATGATAATCCTAAAAAAATTTAAGTGTCAAATAATAATAAGGGAATAAAATAATTTCATGATCTGAAAACTTTTTAAAAAATCATAATTGTAAATGCCTAAAAGGAATTATAGTTTTTTATAAGTGAAGAGAAAAGGGTCATCAAACTATTCAATAAAAGGAAACAAAAAAATGGTGTTAAATGATTCAACTAAAATGATATGGTTCATTATTCAAATCAATTTCCCAAGCATATGGGTAATCTACCCGAGAAGATTCCAAGAGGAGATGGACAAACTTATGTGATCACCACAACTGATGTAAAAGAACATAATGTTGTGTTAGTAGCTACATTAATCATATATTCAAATATATCCAATTATTTATTTGATTTTTGATCATTTTAATATTATATATCTAACATATTTTCCAAAAAAAAGACATTTCCCTTTTGATTTACCATGAGGGTTATCAGTTAAAACTCCTAAGGGAAGCCTCATTGAAAAAAAATGTGTAGGTTAGTCTATTTTATGGCACATAAACATTATTTAGTTTCTAACCTTATCAATATATCAATGATTTAATTTTATATAATTCTCAATATGGATTAGTTTCCAAAATATGATGTGAATATTTAGTACATGAATAAGGAAACGATGATCAGTGAGGAAGATATAGAATCCCTTATCTTTAGAGAAGAAACCTCATCATATGATTCTTATATAGATCCACCACCAGTAGCTCTACTAAATTAAATTATTAGGGTGGATGATATAACCACATATATGGATGAGTAATTTAATTGTTGAATTGAGGATATACCAATTATGCATGAATACATTGATGTATTTCCTAAGGAATTACGAGGGCAACCCCTAGAGCATGAAGTTGAATTTACCATTGATCTAATACATGATGCAAGACCAATATCAAAGAATCTATATAGAATGGTAACATGGGAATTAGTGTAAATGATGAAACAACTAGAGGATTTCTATAATTAGGTATTTATTCACTCTGGTGTTTCTTTATGGGGATCCCCTGTTTTATTTGTGAATAAGAAAGATAGATCCTCGATGTTGTGCATTAACTATTGAGATATCAATTCCATTACAATAAAGAAAAATTACTATTTTCCTCGTATTGATGATACATGTGAGAAAATCCAAGGAGAACATTATTTTTCAAATATTTGTCTCCATTTCGGATTCCATTAATTTGTTTGAGTAATGAAGATATTCGTAAGAAAACATTCCAAAGTAGGTATGGACATTGTGTGTTTTTAGTAATTCCATTTGAACTAACTAACACACCCTCATTTTTCATGGAACTAATGAACATAGTGTTCGAGGAATATATCGATGATTTTTATGGTATTTATGGATGATATCTAAATATACTACAAAAAATTTTAGGACCATTAGAAACAATTGGGTAGTGTTCTAAAGACACATAGAAGAAAAGAGTTGTATGAGAAGTTCAGAAAATGTGAATTCTAGATTCAAGCATTTTATATTCTTGTCCACATTCTCTCTATGAATGGAATCTAAGTTGAACCTATGATGATAATAGAATTACAAGAGAGGCCTACACCAATGAACATAACCAAGGTAGGTAGTTTTATTGTTATAACATATTACGGTCAAGGTTTTGTTTAGATTTTTTCCCAATTGTCTGACCTATTAACCAAGAACATATATAATGGGGTTAAGTTTGTATGGATATAAAATCTATATAATGTTTTGAGGAATTGAAGATAATATTGGTCAATATATCAATATTGATTATTCCATTAGAAAATGATGGGTTAGTGATATACAGTGATGCATGAAAGAATGGATGAGGTTGTTTCTATATAAAAAATGATAATGTTATTTCTTATGAATTAAGGTAATTTAAGAATCCTGAATAAATTATCCAACTTAGGATCTTGAGTTACCATCCATAATCATTTCTCTACATATTTTGAGACATTATCTTTATAGTGAATGTTGTGAGATATATACCAATAAAAAGAGTTTGAAATACATCTTAACGTAGAAATAACTTAGTAAGAGGAAAAGTAGATGGATCATGTTTCTCAATGATTATGATTTATCAACACACTACCACCCAATAATGGAAAAAAAGTTATAACCTGCATTAAGAGGAAAAGATCATGGACTAATAACCCAAATTAGTATTTAAAAGAACATATTTTCATAGATCTAGTAAATATGGATACTGGAATTGTTATGGATGTGGAAACATCACTCATTTTTCAATTGATTGTTGAATAATATTGACTAGAGAAGAAGAAAATACCTCAATCTAATCCTGATAATTTTCAATTGAAAATTAAATCCATTAAGGATGACAGATTGAAAAACTTTATGTATGATGATGGGGTTTTGAAATTTGGAATGAGGTTGTGTGTTCCATCAATACCTGAGTAAAAAAAATTAAGTATTAGATGATTCTCATAGCTCAAACTAATATATACACCCTATTAGTATCAAGATGTATAGATATCTGAAGAAAGACTTTTGGTGTAATAATAAGAAGCATTAAATTGCTGACTATTTGTCAAGGTGCCTAGTTTTTCAACAAGTTAAGGCTGAGATACATCATTCTAGAGTAGTCATGCAACCTATACCTATTCCTATGTGGAAGTGAGATAATATTATTATAGACATTGTTAAAGGGATAACAAGAACACCTAGTAGAAATTATGTAATATGGGTTATTATTGATCATCATACTAAATAAGAACATTTCCACCCTATAAGATAATATTTACCACTATAATTCCAAGAGACTCTATTTTAATGAAGTCATAATAATTCATGTTGTTCCTATATCGATTATGTCAAATTGAGATCCCTAATTTCAACCAAAATTCTAGAAGAGACATCAAAACTATTTGGATACTGAGATTTATATGAGTAATGATTACCACCCGCAAATAAAATGATGGTCTAGGTGGACTATTAAAACAGTAGAAGACATGTTGAGGTCATGCTCACCTGACGTTCATGGTATTTAAAATCAATATATACCATTGGTGGAACATTCCTACAATAATAGTTTCCATTATAGTATTCAGCTGGAACGATATGAAGCATTATATGGAAAGTTATTTCAAACTCAAACTTGTTGGGAGGAAGTTGATGAGAGGAAACATAAAGTACCATAACATATTGAAGAGAGAATGAAAAAGGAAAGGACTTTTCAGGAACATATTAAAGTAGCTCAATGTAGAAAAAAGTGATATGCTATCAACCAGAGAAATTATTTTGAATTCCAAGTGGGGGATCATGTTGTTATTAAAGTATCTCCACTGAAGGGTGTCTTATGGTTTAGTAAGAAGGGGAAGGTAATCCCCATGTACGTCAGACCATTTCAAATTCTAGGATTAATTGGACTTATACATTTTTATTTAGCAATGTCTCCAAGTCTCCCAAAATTTCATGATGGGATTCACATAGCATTATTAAAGAAGTAAATGATATACCCAAAACATGTACTCACCAATGAATAAATAGAACTAGAAACTGGTTTATCATACTATGAAGATCCTATCGATATTCTTAACACAAGAGTGAAAGTTTTAAGGGATCAGATGACTCGACTGGTAAAGATTCTATAGAGAAACCATAAAATAGAAGAAGCAACATGGAACCTGAGATTATTATGAAGAATAACTAGCCACATCTATTTATATGGAATGATTCAAGAAAATTTCATGGATGAAATTTATAAACGTGGGAAGAATATTACACCCCAAGATTTCATGGTATGTATCCTCTGAAATAATTTTAATTAATTCAATAACGTAAATTGAACAGAAAAATATTTCATATAGTATAAATAATATAAAATCATATAGTGAATACAATAAATACTCTATAATGAATAATGAATGAAATAATAGGCTTTTTATAGAAATTAAGGAACATATACCAATAAAGTAACAACATGACCTTCAGAATAATAATGTGACCCTTAGGAATAGTAATTAAACCAATAGAATAACAAACTCACCTAAAAATTATATATATAGTTTATTCATATTATAAATTAAAATATTATATAATAATATCATAGGTTAAGTAAATAAATATTTTGAAAATGATAAATATTTTTTTGGCGTTTTTATAAAACATAAATGTTTTTTTCAATTTTATAATTAATATTATGATTTAAAGAAAATTATATTCATAAAATAGAATCATAAATTAATTTTTTGTTTTCTTATGATTATCATATATTATTATGAGACCTTAATTAATTTTTCGAAGTGTTTTATAACTAGTTATAAATTCAAAATTGGTATTTTTCGAGTAAAAGATGATTTTAATTAAAAATACAATTTATATTATTTAGAAAACAATTTTCATAATATGGTGATATTTTTTGAATTATAAACATCTAAAAAGGTTAGGGTGAATTTTAAGGGTTTTACTAAAATATTTGAAGTATTGGTGAATAGTGCAATACAGTAAGTTATGGTGTATATATATATTATAAGTTAAATACTTTATTCCTTGAGTCAAGGATGGTGTAAGCACCGCTATTTTAAAATCACATGAACTAATTACTATATTTATTCTAAATAATTATCTCTATTTATTTTATTTAACCAAAATAATAAAATAATGATTAAAATATTCAAAAAACACCCCTCCCCTCCATGATAAATACCACCCCCTCTCCCCACACTTACAAAGCCATGAATATTTCTCCTACTCTACCAATTTCCTCACTCAAACCTCTCCCCCGTGTTTTGGTCTTACTGGTCTCACCAAAAGACCATTTCTAAGTCCCTTAAGGAGGTTCTCAAAGACAAGAAGTCAAGAGGTGAAAACTTTTCATTCTATTTAAATTTTATTTAATTTGTTTTCTTATAATTCTATCCATACCTATTATTTCTAAACAATATTGATAACTCCATTATCTTATATGTACTAGAATATTTTTATGATAATGTACTATTCATCATCAAACCCCTTCACATCTCCCTTTTATTCTAAATATGAAAACATCATCCATATGGTGACAATTTATCGCATTCATGGACGACACGTATTCATTCTTCAATTACTCCCTCCTAGATTGACATAAAACCATTATTATGGTTGAAATAGATTAAAATTTATTTATTAAATCTAATTAACTATTCCAGAACAATTATTTGTACATAATATTAATTAATAAAACACATCTACTTCATGATGATCACACAAACGCAAAAATAATATAAACGCTTTTCACTAAAATATTATTTAGTGATTCATACTAATACCATATACATGAAAGAATAATATATCCATTAAATATTCTAGAATATAATTAATAGAAAATAATTTCAATTCTAGTCTACTATTCTCATATTACATGATTTTCTATACATATATACCAGTAAACTGATCATGAAAACAACAGAAATGAACACTCCTAAACAATAAAATTGTATCTTATAACTCATAAAAATGGCTAAATGTGAAATAAATAAAATAAATGTAGAAAAGGTTATGAATTAATTATTAAATGGATTTAAAATTATTATCTTGGTCATTTTGTTCAGGTACAAAATACATTCATACATAAGGTAAGGGACTTCGTCCTAATTTCAACATCGTTGAGAGTCACATAGTATTGTGTAAATAATCATTATTGTGTGGTTTCTCTAATAACCCTTTGAGGTCATATTATATTGGTCATTATATTACTCTTAAAACTCTATAATTTTTGTATCATGTATATGATAATTTTCTAATCCATATACAATTTTTACATATTCTGTTTACATTGAATGTTGAAATAAAGATAAATCTATATTTCCTACTCAATACAGATATATTGTTAAGGCATATTGTTATTGAGCTAAATGAATGTATGAATAATTATTTATACTTTTATTAATGGTTGGTTCCAATTATATCCCTTTTATTTATTGACATTATTCATGAGACGAAATAGTTGGCAACAAACCCATCATGTTTGTTTCAAAAACATTATCCGTCGGGAATCTCCCCATAGACTTAAACCTTCTTGATAGTATGATGGGTCATATTCTTTATATAGTACATCCAATAATTTATATTTTCATCATTCATCATTTAGTTATCATTATCCATGTGATTTTCACTCTGACAAAATATAGTGACACATTTTCATTATCAATGTATTGATGGAATGTTTTTTTCAGTTATTTACCAAGCAATTTTGATTAAGCCTAATTGATTATGATTCACATATTATTTATTCATATTTATACTATATGTAACCAATGCTAATAATTTTATCTCACCCGTTTATGTTTTTTTCCTTCTATAGGTTTTGAATATGATGTCTTTTAAAAAGTGATAAGGAAAGAGTTTATTTTCCAATGTCATGTACTATGTTTATTTTTTTTTCAAATGTACTAAGGTAAAAATTTATGTATCTAGTTTCATTAATAATACTAAACTAATCGATAATTTGTAATGTGATCTCTTGTGTTTATGCCATTAAAATACAATAACCACCAACTCTGGGCTACCAGGGTCAAGGTTGTTGCAACATTGATGCATCCAAGAAGGGTTTTTGATGTGTTATTTTGTATAATTAAATGGTTATATCTTATGACTCATGAAAATTGATGATTCATGGAAAATATCATCCAAATAATAATTTGGAGTTAGTTGTGAGAATTTTTGTATCAAACATATAGATGTATTATCTTTATGGATAAAATTGAAATATATATATTGATCATAAAATACCAATGTATATATTCACCCATAAGGATTTGAACATGTTCCAATGAATATGGTTATAGCTGACAAAGGGATATTATTTCCCAATACATTACCACCCTGGGAAAGAGAAAAATATGGATTATGCTTTATGACCTATAATATCATGACCTTTTATGGAGATCTCTTGAGGTCTCATTCATGTACTCTTTTACCTTGATTTCATATAATTTGTTTGGGATTTATCTTGAATGTATTTAAAGATATTTGGATATTTTTTAGGGGTTTTGGGCACTGCATGGTAGGCGCATAGGTTTCCCACACTATGCACCCTACCCTGGAAAACCATGCAACCCCAGGAGGAGGGGGTTTCACAGTTGACGTAGTGTTTGAAAAACTATGTGGCCCCATGGGAGGAGTTGCATGGTATGTATAGATATAGGATTTATGATTCATCATTATTTGGAACTTTTATCTTGGTTTTTATTCTACATATCATTTATCATTGTTATATTACTTGTTATAGTTAAATTAGGTATTTTTGTTGGCGAGCATCCATCATTGTTCTTAATATAGGTTCTCAGAATTCAATTCCCATAGTGTGGAATTCCAATTTTGTGTATGTGTTAATAAATTTACATTGCCTTGTTTATCAGTTGAATCAAAAATTGAATAAATTAATTGATTAATTAAATTATGGAATCTTAGGATCAATTAATTTATTATCCATATGATTATGAAATGAGCTAATCATGGGTAAATTTAATTGGTAATTGAGATTATGAAATTAGTGAATAATGGGATATTAAATTTATTGACTAATGATATTATAAAAATTCTTCAATTAATGAGCTTCTTAAATTGATAAATTTAATGAATATTGTGATTGGGAAATTTTTTGGATATTGATTTTAAGTAATTAGTCCACTAATGTGATTATGAATTATTTGAAAATTAGTATTATTATATGTTTGACTTAACCATAATGGTTTTCTGGTTTTCTGGTCTAAATAATGATAAATGGTATAATGGTGATTTTTTCATATTATTCGATGTGATTAAATTGAGAAACTATGTTTATTGTGATAAATTTTAATGGTATACCATGATGTGAAATGGTGATAAAATTGGTTAATGTTGATTTACATTGAGTGTTTTGATATATGTTATATATGTGTAATTTATTAATAAATGAGTTTTGGATAGAGACTGAGGCTTTAAATACCCATATGTGATAAATGAGTGTGGGATAGGGACTAAGCCTCCCAATACCCATGTGTGATTAATGAGTGTGGGAATATGACTATGTATCCAAATACCCATATTGGTTTCATGGTTGAGCTAGGGATTGAGGCTCCAAATCCCTATGTGACATTGAGGTGTGAAACAGGGACATAAGATCTAAACACCCATGGGTTCTCTAATATGATAATTTATGCCTATGTTATTGGCATTAGATTGTGGTTCTAATTGGACATTATTTGAATTGTGTTGAAATGATGAATAATAACCTTGGTGTTGTGATATGTGATATTCCTTGGGGATTTTTTAGACTTCATCACTTACTAGATTGGGTATTATGTGTTTGGTTTTCCCTAGGAACCCAGTCAATTTATGTGGTTAATTAAAGAATTATGAAATGTGATTAATATTTACTTTATACATTGACCTCTATTATGTATATAATTAAATACACTTTTTTTTACTAGATATTGGTTTAGATTCCATTGATGGTGTCTTACTGATTTTTATTCAAACCATTATCAGGCTGCCTGATATGTACTTGAGTAGACATCATGTTTACAAGAGTGGATAAGTGAAATAACCCCTTGTTAAATGGATGAGTCAGGATAGATGATGGATGAGGGAACCAAAAATGGTGTAGAGGCTCCCTTGGGATTTTCATTTGTCATTAATTTAGTTTTTCATTTGACACTTGACACATATTTTTCATGACTGATCTACTATTTAGATTAAGATATTATATTCATGTTTTGTTCATCATGTGATACTGGTCTTTTTTGGTTATTGGTTATATCATATGGTATTCTTATTTTATTTCTTCTATTGTACTGATTTTGTAAATAGTTTATAGTCACCATATGATCTATATTAGACACTATCTACTAGTCGATAACCTTTCGCATAAGGAGTGGTGCTCTTGAGGACATGTTACCAATTTCCTTGGGTCACCAGTGTGTGGCACCTAGGTCAAGACATTAAAAATTGGTATCAAAGATTTTTTAATTTTATTTTCTTTTGTATTACTATTTTATAAATGTAGATATGAGACTAGGATGAGTCAGGATTTGGTTAAGAGCTTCTACATGGGATTAAATAACAAATGTATGAGTTTAAAATCCAAGCACCCCGGGTGGGATTATTGTTATTGATGTTTGTTCTTGTCATTGAATGTAATTTCACCTTGTGTGATTCACTTGTTATGTCATGTGATTGTTGATTATAACATTTTCTAATATTTGAATCATTACATGATATGGCATTACAGTTGAGTATGGATAAATCAATCTAGGAACATAGGGTTTATTGTGACATGAAACATTTTTTGGTACACACAGGGAAACAAGGTTTTAGGTAAGTTGTTAAATGAAAATTATTTTCCTATCAGTTATATTTAAATGAAAAAAGTTCCTATGATGAAATTAAATATTTTAAATGATAAAATATGAGGAAAATTGAAATAGATAAACTGGTTTCTAATGAAAAAATTATAAGGATAATATTTTTAAAATTTACTAACAATGAACTACATATAGGATGGTTAATGTAAATAATAGTGCCTTGGTTTTGACAGTGTTTCCGAAAAAGGGGGATGACTAGTTGTAGATTTTTGTGAATCTATCTTGTTAAATGTCTTAATGATGTGTAATATTTCATGAAGCATTTATGTTTTTTGATTTTTATTGATATAAATATATGATGCTGTTTTTTGACTAGAAAACATGATGTTATGGATAGAAATAATGTTATGGTAGTGGAACATGAGGCACCGATATTTCTTGGAGAAGAATATGAAGCGATGTTCCTTTTGAAAATTCCTCACTCCGCTAATTTTATAGAGAGAGACCAGAGCAGGATGTGATGAGTATATATAACCTATCATGGTAGTTTAAGTTACATCCCCCTCATACATTCAATAGAGAGGGTGGAACTAATGTAGAAGTGTTCTGGATTCAGTCTATCCAGACTACGATTGACCATTTTGAGACTCTTGTTGAGAAGGGTCTCATGTATTCTTCTTATATGTTACCTAGTCAGGTGAAGCGTTGGTGGTATATCTAGACTCAAGATGGAGATCTAGATAGTATGATGTGGGATAATTTAGAGATAATTTCGTAGAACACTTTTATCTGGATATGATTTGGAAGGAGAGAGTGGTTCAGCTTTTGGGGTTGAATCAGAGGTTCATGTCAATGATTGACTATGTTGGTCTCCTTACAGACCTAAGGTGTTATGTTCCTACATTTTTTGGGAAGGTGGATGATTTGGTGAAATATTTTCAAGATGGGTTTAAATGTGAAATTATGTCTGAGGTTAATATATTTAATCAGAATTTTTTTTTCTAAAGTGGGAAATCTGGCTCCCATATCTGAGGTTTTCCTAAAAGTGGCTTCCAATGGAGTACATTTAGTGTCTTCTTGATGACCCATATGTTCATATCCAAAATTTATGAATCATTTCTATGAGAATTCTATCCAACGTGATATAAATAATAGTACGAAGGGGAAATGTCAGTCACACATGTTCTTACCCAAGTGACCTTTCAACTGTGAATTTGGTCGGGTAACATTTGTATACATTTTCCTTGATCACCTGTTGAGTGTTGATCTCTGTGGAAGGATGGGGAATATAGAGATGTTATGTCAGAACCCATGACAGATGTGTAATGATGGGGAAACTAGCTATAACTAGAGTACGAGAAAAGGTTCTTCTACACAATATGTGTCTAGTAGTAGGAGTTCTAATAGGTGTGATGGTAGAGGTAGTGTACATGCTGCTTCAATAAAAGATCATCCATATCAGCAGAGTCACATAGCTCAGGGGACTCAGAATGCATCATATGGATGAGGGGAAGGTTAGTTTCATGTAGTTCATCCTATACTTGTGGATATCATGGATGGATTGTATATAGTTAGATGTAATACTCTATACATTATACACTATGTAGTGCGTTATTTTATTCTGGTTCCTCTCATTATTTTATACATGCACAACATTTGAATGTCTTGAGTTGCAGTGGTGTTTTTGAGTAGGATTATGACAATCGATACACCATTTGAAGTATGTTCGAGGGACATATATTTATCTATGTGGTATTTTCTTGAGGTTGGGGTGCATCATTTTACATGAAATATTTTCATTCTAGACATGTTAAGATTTAAATAAATTTTGGGTATGGGTTAGTTAGTGGATTATTGAACCCAGATTGATTGTTACCACAGGAGAGTGGCATTTATGTCTTCTATGGGTGAAAATTTTGTATATTGTGGGGAATGGGATATTGGTGATGGACATGTATGATAATTCATCAGCAACTATGTGATATCACTACCCATGTTTCTAGTATATTATTGGATGATGGAGGTGCAATCCATGATATGTTTCCACCCACAATGGATAGGTTCTAGGGAATGTTTCATTAGGACTTCTCAATTATTCCACCTGAGATATACATAGGGTTTGTAATTGAGATCATGTTGGGGATGAGAGAGTTTCTATTTAACCTTATAGAATGGAACCGATAGAGAATCCAGATCCTAAGAATTAATAAGAAGAGTTTATGGATAATGGGTTTATCCATACAAGTACATATCTTAGGGGTTCTCCATTTTTGTTTTCTAGATATTATGACAGGACCCTATGCTTACGGTTTGATTAAATAAAGTTGAATAGGATGACAGTGCATAAACTTTATATTCTTCAATGTATTGATGATATATTTAACCATTTGATGGGATATTATGTTTTCACTATGAATTAATTAAAATCAGGGGTCATCAATTGAGTTTTCTAGCTTCTAACATATCTTATATTGATTTCAAAGGAGGGTATGGGTTTTATGAGTTCTTTGTGATACCGTTTGGGATGAAGAATTCTCCTGATGAGTTTATCGAATCAATGAATATAATCTTCCACCAGTACATGGTTCAGCTTATTGTAGTGTTTTTTGATGATATCTTAGTGTACTCTATGACTCATGAAAATCATGACTAACATCTTAACATTATCTTGTGTACACATATTGATCATAGATTATATGTAAATCTATCAAAGTTTCAATTATGGATTGATCATGTACACTTTTTAGGTCACATCATTTCATAGGAAGTTTTATCAGTCGACACAGAGATTGTCCATGTAGTTGTATCTTGGGAAAAACCAAAGAATGTTTTCAATATCCTCGATGTTATCGGATTAGTGGGTTATTATTTGAGGTTCATGTAAGACATTTCCCATTTGGATGCACATATTTGAGTCTTAACAAAGAATGGTGTGAAGCATGAATGGTCTGGAGTATGTGACAATTCCTTCAAGGAGATGAATAATCATTTGACATCACCACCGATAATGATCCTACCTAAACTATGTGAGGAGTATATAGTGTTTTTTTACACTTATGGGATCATTCTTGGAGCAGTGTTGATGTCGGGAGATCTATTGGTGGCATATGTTTCTCTATAGTTGATGCCATATGAATCTAACTACCTTATGCATGACCTTGAATTAGATTAAATAGATTATGCTATAAATTCTTAGTGGTGATATAAATTGGGGAAAAAGTTTACTATATATATTGATCAGAATATATTAAATTATTTTCTTTTATAATGGGATTTAAATATCTATAAGTGTTGATGGGTTGAGTATATGCATTCATTTAACTTCTTCATACCATATATTCCTAGGAATGGAAACAATGTTACCGACATATAGAACAACAAAACCCAGACTCAGGCAGTTCCATAGTCTGGAGCAGAGTGGAATATGTTGACGTTACTGGTTGAGATACATGTTGTGGTTCTGGAGATCCTAGAGATGATGAATCTCTTTTTAGTTTTAGTGGAGTCTACACTTTCGTGTCTAATTTGGAAAACTCAGTATTAGGATCCTTAATGTTTGGCCATAAGGGAAATCCATAAAGGTGGGGATTCACCTTCAGATTGGACCATAGATGAGGACAAGATTATCTATGGTAGGAATATGGCTTTTGTGGCTACAAGCTTGTGGGAGGAGATGATGTGTGAATTTCAATTCTTTAAGTGGGTGGTACATCTAGGATTGACCAAAATTTAGCATGTTGTATGTTGTAAATATTGGTTTCTAGGCATAAAAGAGGAGATAATAGGGTTTTGACATGATGTTACACCGTTTAATTAGTGAAGGCTGAGCATTAATTCCTAGTTCGTTTGTTGCATCAATTTCCCATTTCATAATGAAAATGGGACTAAATTACCATGGACTTTGTGGTGGGTCTCCTGAGGATGCCTTGTAAGAATGAATCTGTTTTGGAGGTTTTTGATCGACTAATGAATGTAGCACATTGCATGCCTATATAATATAATTTCTCAGTGGATATATTGGGAGACATATAAGTATATGATAAATTTCATTTGTATGTGGTTCTATGATGTATTCTTTCATAGAGTGACTCACATTTTAGTTTTCACTTCTGGAAAGGCATGAAAAAGGTCCTTAGTACACATGTATTACTGACTATAGAATTACACCCAAAAACATATCGGTAGTAGGAGTCTAACATATGGGTCCTTGAGGATATTCTATTAGTTTTTTAACTGCGTTGGATATTAGGTGGAGAAGATTTCTTTGGAGGAATTATCCTATAACAACATTTATTATGAAACTATACAGATTGAACCATTTGAAGCACTTTATGGTAGGCCATGCATATCTCCTCTATATTAGAAGGGGGTAGGTGAGTCATAGCTATATGGACTATGTCTGGTGTAGGATACATCAGATCTAGTTAGAATGATTTAGATATGTATGGATATAATTGAGGGTAGAAAGAAGTTGTATGATGGTATACATTGATGACACAAAGATTTTATAGAGAGTGATCATGTTTTTCTTTGGGTGTCTCCAAGAAACAATAATCATAGGATTTGAAGGCTGGAAAAGGTTGCACTCTAGTTTATGGGATCATTAGAGGTTGTGAAGTAAATTAGGCTTGTGGTGTACCTGTTGACTATTCCAAAAATTTATAGTTCCTTGAAAGAATTTTTTCATGTGTCATAGCTTCGGTGGTATCTCCCTGATCATTCTAATGTGATCGATGTGGACGATGTTGAACTTGAGACTGATTAATTCTTTGAGAAGTATCTAATACGTGTTTTGGATCATAGTGAGAATGTGTTGTGGGGAAATAACATAACAATTATTTATATATTTTGGAAACATGGGCATTTACAAAAGAAAACTTTGGGATAGAAGTCGATATTCAGTCTCTATGTCCAGATCATTTTACCTCATAATCATAAAAAATATTTGAGGTATAGCATAATGACTAGATGTTACAAGGTGGGGAGATTTTATGACTGTATCCTTTTTTCTGGATACCTATTGATATTGTTTAAGTTAATCATTTTCCTTTTTTGGTATATAATTTGTTTTTGTTTTATCTTGGGTGTGGTTTGGATAAATTTGGTTTATTTTGGAGGTGTTTTGGGAAGTGCATGGTTGGCACATGGTTTTCCGAAACCGCGCACCCTACCCCATCAAACCATAAAACCACAGAAAGATGGGGACTACATGGTTGGAACATGGTTTAGAAAACAATGTTCCCTCATTTTAGTAATTTTACATCTCTTGGTAGAAGGTTAATAGTTAAGAAAACATTTTTTTAAAACTGTGTGCCCCGACCATGAAAACATGTGTGCAGAATTTTAAACCCACAAAAATTAGATTTAAATTTTCCAAACCCAACATACTTCTCCCAAAGTGGACCCCACTCAGTCTTAACTCATTCTTATAAATGTTTCATATTTTTGGATGGATTACTGGGGCTCTAAAACAATATTCGTGAAGAATCAAAGGCCATATTGATGGATCTATACCTCTCCAGGTAATTGGTTTATTCTCTATTAGGTTTCTCTCTATCATATCACTTTCTGGATCAAAATGTGATGGTTTTCCAATATTGGTGGTGCATTTAGAACCATGTTTAATAGATCTTGATTCTTTTGATCATGGATATATGTTTTGATTCTAGATCTCATTCTTCTTCGTGATCTTGGTTGTTTTGCGTCAAATATATATTTCTCTTAGAAAGCTTCCATCGACGATCTTGAGGTAGTTTTTCTAAATTCAATTCCCATAGTCTTGAATTCCATTTTCATTTATGTGTTGTGAAATTTCAATTGCTATATTCTGAAATTTAATCTTTAATTGAATAAATTAATTGATTAATTTATTTATTTAATCTTTGGATTTATTGATTGATTTTTCATGTTATAATGAAATTAATTGAACATTGGAAAATTGAATTGGTAATTTTGATTGTGAAATAGGTGAATAATGGGACATTAAATTGATCTATTTATGAGGTTTTGAAAATTGGTCAATTGATGAGGTTGTAGAATTGACTGATTAATTGGATATTATGACTGGGGAATTGATGGGATATTGATATTCAGTAATTGGTCAATTAATGGAATTATTATGTAATAAAAAATGGGGATTATGATATGATTAACTCAATCTTACTGGGTTAATTTGTTTATGATTTAAATTCTGAAAAATGGTTTATTTATTAATTTTTTGTATTATTATATTTGATTAAATTATGGAATAATGTTTATTGGTATAAAATTTAATGATATAACATGACATGGAATGGTGATTAAAAAATTAATGTAAATTTACCATGAATTTTGTGATATATGTTATATGTGTGTGATTTATTGACAAATGAGTATGGGATACAGAATTAGGTTCCAAATACCAATTTGGGATAAATGAGTGTGGGATAAGGAATGAGGCTCCAAATACCCATTCATGATAAATGGGTGTGGGATAGGGACTAATGATCAAAATAACCATATGTGATAGAAACTGTGGGACTAGGACTGATTCAAAAAATACCCATGTGACATTGAGTTGTGGGATAAGGAAATAGGCTCCAAATACCTGTGGGGTGTCAGAAAAGATGATATTTTCCATTGAGATTTACATTGTAATATGGTTCAAATTGGTCATGATATGAATTATGTTGAAATGATTAATGATAACCTTGTTTCTGTGATATGTGATATTCCATGGGTATAGGTTATACTTTGAAATGGTCCAAAGTGGGTATTTTTTTTGTTTGTTTTTCCTCAGGAACCCATGAAATTTATGTGGTTAATTAAAGAATACTTAAATTTTATAACAAAATTTATGAATTTTACTCTATTATTTATTAAACTGCATACAATATTATTGACTAGATATTGCTTTAGATGTCGCTGGTGGTGGCCTATTGAGTTTTACAAACACCAGACCCGGCCTTCCTAATTGGTACTCGAATATAATTCATGATTGCAGGATAAGATATGGGAAATCCCTATGCTAGATGGTTTAGTCTTGATGGAGCATGGATAAGGGAACCATACATAGTCTTTAGACCTTCTGGGGAGTGTTAATGTGTATTTATTTTGGTTTTTAAAATTTGACACTTGACACATTTTTGGTGTGACATATCTACTCTTTATATTTTGATATTTTATTCATGTCATGGAAATCATATTATACTGAATTTTTCTAGTTATTAGTTATATAATTTAGTTATTATTATTTTATTTATATCATTCTATTGGTTTGATAATGAGGGTATAGACTTCCCATGGTCGATATTACACCCTCCCTGCTAGTTGGATGCCTCCGGTATATGGGAGGTATGCTTGAGGTCATGCAATCGACTGGATCAAGGAACCTATTTTTGGTACCCAGATCAGATGTTACAAGTTGAAATGATTATGATAGCTTATTCATGATTATGATCAGAAAAATATAAAATAGTTTTCGATTTGATGAGGATGGAAATGGAAATCATAAGGATGGGGGAAATATTATATTAATCAATTAATTTTTCAGATGATTATCTAAGTGAAGATTAAAGAGTTGTAGGAGGAATATGTAAAACTCTAGAAGAAATTGGATGGAATAAGAAGGTTCCAGAACCATGTATGTGTTACATTCATACTGGAATTGATGGATGATCTATTAGAGAAAGCTAATATTTATTCATTATCTATTCATCATAGAAGTATGACGATGTATAGAGACTTGGATGAAAGTTACTGGTAGGATGGAATGATGGGAGATATCCCAATGATTTTATCTCGGTTCTTGGTATTCCAGCAAGTTATGGTTTAAATACAAAATTATAAGGGGGTATTCCGTTCATTACCCGTACCATAATTGAAACATGAGAACGTAACTATGAATTTTATTATTAGAATAACCAAAAACAATAAAAGGAATAATTATATATTGTTGGTAGTCATTATCCTTACTATTTCAACACACATTACCACTATCAGATAATACTTCACTCTATATCATATTTCAAGGATATACATTAAGTAATTGGTAAGGTTTCATGGATAAACAACCTTCAATGTATCTGTTCAAGATCTAAGGTTTACCTCAATGATTGTGTAATGTCTCCACTAAGCCCTTGATATAGAATAGTGTTTCATTACTGCTTACCATCCTCATAATGTTGGTCATTATGAAATAAAGTTCAATATCTAGATATTTTGGTATATTTTTCATTGGATTTCAAAGCTGGTTGGGATCAACAACATCTGATAGTTGAGTATTCTTACAAAAATAGCTTTCAATTATACATTCAGATGGATCTTCATGAGGCCTGATATGGAAATAGATTTATATATCCAACATGGTGGAATGAATTTGGAGAAATAATGATATTGAGAACTGAGATATTTGAATAAAATGTCAAAATTGTTAGAACCACTCAGAAGCATATCAAGGAAACACAATGTCGGTAGAAAAATAATGTTGGTAACTATTGGTATGATCTATAATTTGATGTTCCTGAGAAGTTGTTTTTATGAATCTAACCCTAGAAGGTTATGATATTTTTAAGAATGGTAAATTAATCCCTATGTTTATCAATCAATTTTAAATTATTGATTATCTCGGGATGGTATCCTATCTCATGGAACATCCACCAAACCTTTATCAAGTTCATTATTTATTCCATGTATCTCTCCTAAATAAGTAGATACCAGACCCTTCACTTGTAATGAACATAGAGGTCATAATAATTGAAAAGTATATTTCTTATAAGGAATAAATTGTTGATATTCTAGATTGTACTCAATATTTTTATTATAATGGTGAATTTTAATTGTGAAATTCATTTTGGTGGGGGTATAATTTAACACCCTATTTTTTATACATATTTTTAATAAAATAAATTTATTTCATGTCTTGTATTTCATGATACCCTGAGTTAAACATTATTTATATACTATAGCAAGCTAATATCCCACTACCCACAACCTCATCATAGATAGTATTATATGGAACGCTAATTTTCTACCCACCAACATTTTATTATTATAACTTTTTTAAGAAATTCAATTATAACATATCCTTTAAACATAGTAATATGAATATTCAAAACTACATTTAAATATTATTTATCATTTAATCATATGAATAAAGTATATTTTCAAGGGAATATATTATTTTCTGTAAAGACTATATGTTTTGAAAAATATTATTTTCTCAAAAGATCTATATTTTATGTCCATATGTAAACAATAATAAAATTAATTTCAAAAAAAAATTTAATTTTAATTTGAATTAATAAATGTAATTTTTAATTCATAATTTTTACCTTATCTAAGGGTGATTTTTTATTATTTTTTAGAAATATTTCTATTTTGGATGAATAGGGAAAAATATTGAACATTAATTGAAAACTACTTTTTGTCTAATTTATTTATAAAGATAAATTGTATTTAATGTCTTTAATGTATAATTAGATAAAATATTCATCATAATTAGAAATATTTCTATTTTGTGATTTTTTAGAACCTCATTGTCATCATAGGCCTTATTGATCCTCTTAAGAATGGTTTGTAGAGTCTTTTTTTCATAAATTCATGTTAATGTTCCTTTTATTATTATAATTTCTATTAATATTGGATTCATTAAAATCCAAATCATTGATAAGGATATGGTATATATTCTACTTAGAGAATATTCTACTTTTTCACTATCATTAGATGGAAATGGATTGAATAATCACAATCCTTGATTGGCTCTAATAACCTTTACTGGAAAATATTGATCTCTATTTATTTGAATATATACTTGAGGATTTTATAATTTGAATATAAGTCACTCTTCTCCCCATTAAGATAATATATCCAAATAATTAATGTGGAGGTCAATGTAACCAATTATGGATCATGTTTTGTGTAGTTCTATTCATGAATCATTATTTGGAATGTTTCATAGGCTATCACTATGTCATCTTCATGAATAAAAAACAAAATCATTTTTTGGGTGCAACACTATAGATTAAAAATTCCTCCACACTAGTGGGTAATATGATCCTAGGTGTTGTGATTATACACATCTTTAACTCTACAAATATTTATTATTATTCACCAACCTAGACAAAAAATACTTTCTTTTTGAGTTATCTTGGTAATTGGGATTAAAAATCATGACAAGTTTCTCAAAAATTGATGACAGTACCCAGCTAATGTTAAAAAACTATGGATCTCCATGACATATGTTATATGGTAACATCCTTCAATTACATATATATTTAAATGAGCTATATATATCTATTTTATTGGGATAACATTCCATAGGAATGATCCATTATTTAACCAAATATCCTATTATTGTACATTTCATACCACTTTTCTTTTTTCAAGGTCTTCAACAAAACATTAAAATACATCTCATACCACTCCTTGATTTTGGATTAGATAAGAATATCATCTATAATGTCTAAAAAAATTATCAATTTAATCTCTGGTGAAGATATTCTTTCAATCTATAGAGATAACTTAAAAATTATTTGGTCTAAATGAAAGCACTATGAACTCACAGTTCTCATACGTTTCATGAAAAATGTATTGGGGGATATTATACATCCTTACCTTTAATAATATTCTAACTTATGATAGACTTCAGAGACATACTGTAAATCAATTAGTTGATCGAACAAGTGAAAAATCTGTAGAATATGATACTAGATATTTTTAATGATATTTTTGATCTCATAGTAATCAATTCATAGAAAAACTGGCCCATCCTTATTCTAGATGAAGAGGATAGGCACACCCCATGGTGAGAAGTTGGTTATATAAACCCTTTGTCCATATTTTCCTACATTTCTTCTTCCACACTTCATGTTCAATAGTGACTATTCTATATAGGCTTCTGGAAATTTGGAATGATCAGAGTATAATATTGATTGAGATCTCACCCTCATAACATGGAGTAAGACAAGGTTAATCTTCAAAAAAATAGATCATTGAATTGCATTATAATGGAAATGTCATCAAGGATGATCTTTTCCATAGTATTGATAATTTCATATAGTTAATCGTACTCAAAAGGATAAAATATACATGATTATGATGATGATAAGAAATGATATTCATCATCCTCATTGCACTTGTGTTGAATTAGAGGGTGATTCATGATAAATAGGTTTATTTCATTCTCTTGAA
Organism: Viscum album; assembly: GCA_963277665.1. NCBI lineage: Eukaryota > Viridiplantae > Streptophyta > Magnoliopsida > Santalales > Viscaceae > Viscum > Viscum album. The sequence continues at coordinate 1,035,318,093 of OY728123.1, read as the reverse complement.
AATTTATATTGGATATATATTAGAAAATATAATCCATATTAATAATTACATAAAACTATACTAATTGGAGTATCACAAGGATCTATGAGAAGTTTAACACAAAAATATAGACATCATAAGAGTTATATACTTGTGATGAAATTCATTACCCATTATATATTTTCACAAATAGCCCAACTCAGATGTTTTGTGGTGGTTTTTGAATAGTTCTACTAAAAAATCATGATATAAAAGAATTACTAGAAGTGGAATGAAATAGTACATTCACTATCCTTGAATAATAACAAACATCATAATCACCACTTCATTTATCATCGTCCACCATATAAATTGTGATCATATATGTTTTCTCATGAACTCTTTTATTTGGAGGTTGTTTTAATCGGTTATCATAAAAAAATACCTTAGGTTATTCCTTTTATTAATATAGTTTCATTATTCCTTAATGTTGAAACATTTGAAAATAGGTTGATAGTTGATTGGATCATTCCTTTATTCCCACACATTTGTGGGTTTCTCGTATTGGAATTCACTACCTTGGTTCACAACTTTCCCATACATAAATCATTTCATATTTCCTTATGAAAATTTATAGGATTATTCTTACCACATTTTTAACAAGAGGGATATTTAAATTTCTTCCCCCATAATATTTATCCATTGAAAAACAAAAAATAAAATCCATTATTAGTGTCCTATCATAAGACCCATGAGACCCTTCATATTCATAAATCTCTATTTATACTTAGAGATCATATCAGAAAATTTATACAAAGATTTAAATTTCATGAAACATTAATCCTTTTTATAGACATATATTTATCCCACCAAATAAAGGGTCAACTTTACATTTAGGTCTGATGTTAAATCCAAATGAATATCTTTCAAGTCTTGTGATGTGATCCATGTATTACCTAATTTATTTTTCATCCTCTTGATCGAAGAAAAAGAAATACCCCTCAATATTCAGTTATAGAGTGTGAGGAAAATATTTGAAAAAATATATTTTTATTAGAATCCATTCTGCTCCATCATTTTGATCTCATTATCAGGTTTTGAATTTTATATCAATATCCATCATTTATTTTATTTTTCATCTATAGGATAAACAAGAATAATGAACGTATCTTTTTTATATAATTTCTGGATGAATATGATCTTTTAAATGGATTTGATACATAGTTCCAATGAATATAAGATCAAAAGATACATTGAAATATGGATGCCATTGATGTACAAAGGTCTCAATTTAAATTTCATCTTTCTTTGGGAAGTGGTTTTTCTGATTTATTAATCTTTCTATTACAAACATGATATTGTTTAGATTTTAATTTCATGTAGTAACTAACTCCTTCTCCAATTGGGCGGGAATCTCATTTGTACTGTCATCGCATTACCGCTCACATTGGTAGCTGGATCGATTCATCTATCCATTGACTACAATAATGGGAAATTATGGAAGAAAATTTTCAAACTATTAAACACATAAATGGAAAATATGGTTATTTAAGGGATAACTCCTAAATGACATACATTCTATCACTGATGAATTTATGTGATTTAATCTATGTTATCTATGATTTATTTCCTACAATATTATATTATGATCATTTTTGTTCTCCAAAAAATGTTTCAATATGATTTTATGAATTTACAAAATCATATATCTGGGGTATTTCAAAAAAGGTGTGTTGAAATAATTTTTTTCCTTCCAAAAAGTGATGATTGAGTAAAATTTCAAGGATCCCATTTCGGGGCTATTAATGTTAGGTACACATTTGGTAGATCTGCATCCCCTTATAGTATCCAGACATGGATTTGGTTTCTTGGGAACAACATAATATATACATTACCATAATTTAGGGATGTTTTCCTATGTATTTTTATTATCCCTAATGATTTCACTAATGTTATCTAATCCTAATCACCAAAAATAACATGTCTTTCCTATAATACAAATTATTATAACCCATATCATTAGCAAACCATAATTCATAATTTATTACAAAAAAATGGTATAAAATCATAAAATATTATGAGGACTAGTATCCTTGTGAAATGAAGTATATAACACATTAACATGAAACTTGAATACACCAATATAATTTAATGCTCTATAACATGCTCTTGAAAGTCCATCACTCTTCTAAAACTACACAGGATAACCCAAGGATGTACATAAGAATTGGGTGAGATATAAATCCTAGTAAGGGAATAATAATAATAATATCATGATGAAATTAATACATGTTAGTATCTAGAAATATGATGGTGACATAAAATGGGTGATAATCATAAAAACAGTAAACACATCATGATATAAGATTAAAGCATAAAGGAAACATAATAATGTGGAAACAATTTAAAACATGGCACTATATGCATAAGTCATGGATAGATTCTAATAAATATTAACATATTGTCATTAGGATAACTTCCTATGCACCATACATGACATCTCATAAGACAAAAACATTATACAATTCATTAGAAGACTATATAATTATGGTCCCACCCGTGACATTCAAATCATGTACATTTAAAAGTGCACCACAAATATTTTACATGATAAATATCTCCTTTATCACTTTTAATATAATTATTATGGTTTATGGGTTATATTCATGAATTTCCAATTTCCATGGATGATATGAAAATAATGGGCAATACCCTTGAGTGTAATTGGGTATGGGTATTCACTACAGAATATTTTGGAATCAAAATTCATAGGATAATTTCTACATCATAATGGTGGTATATTAAGATACATGGAAGGATCAAACAAACTGAAATGTGACTTTTTTAACTTGTAAATCATAAGGATATTTAGAGGTAATTGTAAAAATAAACCGCTACATGAACAATTGGAAAACAGAAGGCATAATATAAAGATCATTATTGAATAATGAGGAGAAGGACAGGATCCCTTACCTTGATACGGAGCTTCCAAAATCTAGGGAAGATATTCTTAAGAGGATGGGGGAACCGTTGGAGTAAATTAAAGATGTAGATATAGATTAAAAATGTGTTCTATGGGTTTTTAGTGAAAATAAATGGGAGGTTGGGTGTTTATAGAAAAATATGTCGTAATTATTTATTAATATGAAAAAATATGTTTTGAACTCTATGTAATAGATTAATCAAAATCATAAACTTTTCCATGGTTTTGGGATAGAGTTTCTACCAAAGAGGATTTTTTTAATATTTTATCATGAAATGATCTAAACTTATTTAAATAATACCCTTAGTGATGTCAATGTGAGTCATTTTCACAAACAATTAATTTTCAATTTGAAACACATTCTATTGGTTTTGGAGGATTCATTTAGTGTTTATAAAATTAAACAAATAACTTCAAAAAAAATTATTTTAAAAGGGTAAAAATAATTTTACCAACTTATATTATTTATTGATTTTATCACATCACATTCGGTATTTTATCATGTCATATTAAGTACTCATCTTTATATCATATTTAATTCTTTCTCGAAAATCCTACTATCTCAGAAAATTTTAAAAAATTCACCATTGGATAAATTTTATGTGCAGATTGTAACGACCCAAAGTTTTATTAAAATAAAATCCCTATTGATCCAGTTAAATGTTTCTTTATGAAAAATGTTTTTATAATATGTCAAATTCTTTAGTTTTACGTTAATATTTGTGACCGTCACTTTTATAGTTGTTGAACAGTGATCATCTGAGTAGTATAAATATAAGGCTTTAACGAACCCATTTCTACTCAGACAAAGGAAGTGATAGCCTCATCCAGTAGAATTTCCCCTTACGAAGCCCATTTGTCAGATCTCGGAAAAGTGGTGGCGTCTTTGGGATTTTCCCTTGACCAAGCCCATGCTGAGCTTTATCAAGTTAAGCTCGAACGTGATCGTCTACGGGAAAAGTGGAAGTTGATTGAAATTACAACTCGAGCGATGTTATCCGAGCCACCCCAAGAGTCTGTCACCATCGCACACCTTACCCTTAGGTCTTATGCGGCTATTTTAAGGGGTTATGTAAAAAATAAGTAGCACCATGTTCATTTACATTATTACTGTATATAATAATGAATATAATTTCTAGTCATTTTTGATACATTGTAATTAGTTTTTAAAGAACAAATGGTGTTTTTAGTTATTATTTAATTAAGAATTATATTTTATTAAATTAAAGGATTTTTGAATTAAATAATATTTTAATAAAATATTATTATTAATATTAAATTAGTTTTTATTAAATATAAATGATCTTATAATTTTATGAATGCAATTAAAATTTTTATTAAGGTTTGAAAGTCGTTTCTGTCAAAACCCATGAATTTTTTTATAAATGTCGGTTTTTATTTTAAAAGTGAAAATTCACATATTTAGTGAATTATTTAGATAAAATATATATTATTTCTGGAATCAGGACGTCGAAATTATCCAACGGTGAATTTTTCATAATTTTCTGAGATAGTCAAATTTTTGGGTAAAAATTAAATACCATTTAAATATATTATGTGTTTTATGACATCATAATGACCCAATGGTGATGTAATAAAATACCATAATCCTTATGTTCGGCCAATATGTGTTTTATCATTAAAATAATGAGGTTTTGGGTTTGTTTGACTTACTTTTCAAAGCATTAATGGAGCCCTCAAGACTTATTCAACACATTGCCTTTTTAAATTAATTTCCATGGGAGTGTGACTCAACTCCACATAAGCAACCCTAATTTTTTAATAAGTTCGGACCTTGGCCTTGTAAAATATTGTTTTCCTCTTTCCTTTTCCAGAAACCATGGGCAAATACTATGGGATGGTTTGTGGTTTGGATTATTTTAATATAAGGGGTCCCAAACCTAAATAATAAAGAATTCTCTCACCTTTCCTATATAAACCCACCCAAGATCCCATTACTCCTCACTAAAATCCATTTTAGTTCGTCCAAACTCTTCCCTACTCTCTCTAGAATCCTCCCAAGGTGCCCCAAGCTCCCAAGAAGCCTCTCACAAGCCTCTCTCTAGCCTTTGGAAGCACACTTCCAAGTAAGGGTTTTTTTCATCCTTTCTCATTTTTGTCAATTTTCATTAAGTTGTTTTTCCCTTTTAATTTCAATTATTAATGTTGGGGTATGGTTTGTAACCTCTCCCATACTGCCCTCTTATTGTTTGAATGATGGGTGACCCCTTTCTCTCTCATTAAAAGCCTCCCATGTACACCTGTTACTATGCCGAAATTCCGAAAGAAACCTTTTTCTCCTTTTTATATTCAAGCAATACTTTTGTATCATGAATCTAAATTTCTTTTCAATTGATGGGACATGTATCTATATGACCTCCTTAATTTCCATTATATGTAAATATTATGAGGAACCCCTTTCTCTCTCATCAACCTTTTTTATGAATTCTTATGTCACGCAGTTACGCTGCCGAAATCACACCGATTTTCTAAGCCAATATCATTGTGTAGTGAATAGCATGCCCATTTCTCCATCAAGGGTATTCACCTTTATGCACGTTTACTTATTGATTATAAAGTTTCATATATGAGTTCCACATTCCTTTATCTTGGAATAAATGATTATGTTTTATAAATCCATGTTTTATGATCCATGTGGTACACTTATGCATGAAATGAAATGTTTAAGAAGGGTGCACCCGTTATAGAGCTCCAATGCATTGGGTAAAGTATAGTATCATGATACGTCATGTGCAATGAGTGTTGACTCATTATAAATCAAGTGAAACGAGGGTTTACTCATGCTTCAAGTGCAATGAGGGTTTACTCATGCTCCATGTGGAATGAGCCTTGGCGCATGCTAATTCAATGTTAAGTGTTGTTGCCACATTTCCATGTTATGATTATCATGCTTTATCATGCCTTTATGTTCATGTTACTCTTATTCTCTATTGATTTTCCTATTGCCTAACATGTATTGTACTCCTCATGTTATTCATTGTGTACACCCTTACTGGGCTTTATAGCTCACCCTTTTCTTATGCATGTCCTCAGGTTATCACATGCAATGCTAAGTACGAAGGAATGTAGTGGTCATGTAAAGGAAGTTTTCAATAAAGATGTTGTATTTAAAGTTTAAAGTTTTTATGTAATGATCCTAAGCCGCAAAGACACTAAACCTCTCGATCTTATTTGTTGGATCAAATGAAGTATTATGTAATAAAGAATTTTTAAGTTGTAATAAAAAGCAGGGTTGTCATAGTTGGTATCAGAGGATAGGTTTAGTTATTTTTGGGATTAGGAAACCCTAGTAAAGACTTAGATACAAGACTAAGTATAATAAAAACATCCCTATGTTTTGGTAAATACTAATTAAGTGGTTTATCAAACAAATACATCCCTGTCTGGATACGAGCAGGGAGAGGCGGCTCTGGGACAGATGTATCCTAGGGGTAAAACCCAAAAACACCGCTTTGAGCTAGACTCGAACGGGAACTGGTGCACGACAACTGGCCTTGCTTCACTCTTGGTTACGAAACTCTTGGGGGATATGTTTTGATAAATTCACAATCTTATTATGAACCCTTATTAAGGGAAAAATTCCCCTAAAAATATATGTTAGAAGGAAGATCATGGAAAGCCTGGATTAAATCCTATAGACTCATGAGTTAAAGAGATTAAAGTTTATTTATAAGTCATCAACTTTTGTCTTTGTATTACCATTTATGTGTTACCCCTAACATTCCTTTTATTCCAGCCAATGGCCGGTAATAAGAGAACTCGGGCTAACAACTGTTGTGAAGATCAGGGTGATGATTGTACTAATGAGAATCCCAATCCAATGGGAGCGGGAATCGCAAACTTTGTCACGCTTCTCTCTCAGCTAACTCATGTTTTGAATAGAAACACTGGTCAAGAGGAACTTTCAACCCCCCCTATGAAAGAACAAGTCGCTATTGAGAGATTCATGAGACAAAGGCCTCCTACTTTTAGTGGATCATCCGATCCCACGATCGTTGAACAATGGATCAACTCCATTGAAAAGATATTCTCCATCCTCCAATGATCTGAAAAAGAGAAGGTTCTCCTGGCATATTATCGTATGGAGGGTGAATCTGATCAATGGTGGACGTTGATAAAAAATACGAGGCCTGAGGAGGAGATCGAGGCCTTGGAATGGAAGGAATTCCGGAAGATGTTTTTCGATAAATATTTTCTGTGCACCCTCCGTCTTAAGATGGAAAGGGACTTCCTTTCTCTCAAGCAGAAAGAAGAAGAATCTGTGGGAGCGTACGAGGAAAACTTCACAAGGCTTGCACGATACGCTTCCGGCTTTGTCGTTACCCCTGAATGCAAGGTTGACCGATTCTTTGGTGGGCTGATGCCTAGCTTGCGGAAAGCATTAGCAATCCGTGACTTCAACAGCTATGAGGAAATTGTCCGATGTGCCCTCAAGGTTGAAATGGAGATCAGAGAATCACAGGGGTATCATGGGGACAAGAAACGTAAGGTGGACTTCAATGCTGGCGGTCCGATGGATAAATTCAATGGCACTAAGAAGTTCCAGCACCCCACTTGCCAAAAGTGTGGAAAGAAGCTCCCTGCAAATTGCCTTAGGGGGACAAAAAAATGCTTCAAGTGTGGAAGAGAAGGGCACCTAGCTATTAACTGTCAGCAAGAAGGTCCCGCGGCTGCGACAGAGGAGAGGAACGCTCCGTTCAAACCTCAACGCTTTGTTCAATGATACAAATGCAAAGAACCAGGTCATTTTTCAAATCAGTGCCCTAATCCAAGGGTTATCGGAGGAAACCAACAACCTCCAAGACAACAAGGAAGAGCTTTTGCCATCACTTCTGCCGAAGTGAACCCCGACAACGAAGTGGTGACAGGTACGCTAGTTATTCATTCAAGAATAGCGAACGTACTTTTTGATTCAGGTTTTACGCATTCTTTTTATATCTCGAATGTTTAGTAGAAAAATCCCAGCACCACCACGAATCCTGGAAGAAAAGATGTCGGTGAGTACGACAAATGGGGAAATCATTGCATCCCATGAATATAAGTCCTACCCTGTTATAATCTGTGGATTGAATTTCCTGGCGAACCTCGTCATACTCCCTTTGGAGGAATTTTATGCAATTATTGGCATGGATTGGCTTTCCTTATATAGAGCCAACATAAATTTCCGGGAGAGGGGAATCACACTCCATATGGAGAATCGACCCCCGGTTCTTTACAAGAGTCAGGAGGAAGATGAATCTCCTTTAGATCCATTATCTCAAGCATGGATATTACTGCCTTATGAGCACGCATATCTGGATCAGATGATTGAGTCCAAGGAAGAAACCACCCTTGAAGAAATGCCTATTGTGAGGGAATTCGCTGAAGTATTTCCCGAGGAACTTCCTGGTCTACCTCCAAGAAGATATGTTGAGTTCTCAATTGAAATTATACCTGGGGCGCTACCAATATCCAAGACTCCATATAGAATGGCTGTTTTTGATCTTGAAGAGCTAAAGAAACAACTACAGGAGAATCTGGATAAAGGGTTTATACGCCCAAGTGCATCCCCATGGGGTGCATGAGTCCTCTTCATCAAGAAGAAGGATGTGCCAATGCGGCTTTGCATCGATTATCGTGAACTTAACAAAATCACGATAAAGAAAAAGTATCCTTTCCCAAGAATCGATGACTTGTTTGATCAGCTGCGTGGAGCACAATACTTCTCCAAGGTGGACTTGTGGTCGGGATATTATCAAGTAAGGGTGAAGAAGGAAGATATCCCCAAGACTGCTTTTCGTACAAGGTACGGGCACTATCAATTCATAGTAATTCCTTTGGGCTCACCAATGCTCCAGCAATATTCATGGACTTGATGAATAGTGTCTTTAGAGATTACCTTAACAAATTTGTGGTAGTCTTTATAGATGATATTCTAATATACTCCAAAACCAAGGAGGACCATGAGGAGCATTTAAAAACTGTACTAGAGACATTGCGTAAGGAGAAGCTCTATGAAAAGTACAACAAGTGTGAGTTTTGGTTGAAGGAATTATCATTCTTGGGCCATATCATCACAAGCAATGGGATATCTGTGGACCCCTACAAAACAGATGCAATTGAGGGATGGCTGAGGCCAACATCGGTAACTGATATCCGTAGCTTCTTGGGGTTAGCTGGATATTATCGAAGATTTGTGAGAAATTTTCATGATTGTCCAACCCTATTACCAAGCTAAATCGAAAGGGAGTAAAGTTTTCATGGAGTGATTATTGTGAAGAAAGCTTCAAGGAGTTGAAAAGGAGGCTTATCACTGCACCCGTGCTCACTTTACCCACAAGTGGGGAGCTTTTTGTGGTATTCAGTGATGCTTCGAAGAAGGGCTTAGGATGTGTGCTGATGCAGAATGATAAAGTGATATCCTATGCCTCAAGGCAGTTGAAAATCCATGAGCAAAACTATCCAACGCATGATCGGGAGTTGGCGGCAGTGATCTGTGCCTTGAAAATCTGGCGGCATTATCCTTATGGAGAGAAATGTGAGATATATACTGAACACAAGAGTCTTAAATATATATTCACACAGAAAGAGATTAATATGCGCCAGAGAAGATGGATAGAGCTCATCAAGGATTATGACTGTTCAATACATTACCACCATGGGAAGGCGAACAAGGTGGCAGATGCCCTAAGTAGAAAGGATCCAGCGATTCGATCAATGATGACAATTGAGAAGGATCCAGTCTTCGTAGACTTGATGAAGATGGATGTGGGAATCATTAAGAAGGGAACATCATCAATCCTTTCACAAATTATTGCTCAACCATCTCTTTTGGAAAGGATAAAGATGCTCAAAAGGATGATACGGGAATCCAAGAAAAAGTGGAAGCTATCAAAAAGGGAAAATCCTCAGAGTTTAATGTTAATGAATAAGGAATTGTGCAGTTTGGGAAAAGACTATGTGTTCCATCATGTTCGGAGCTAAAGAAGGAACTTTTGGATGATGCACATAGTTCAAATTTATCTATTCACCCAGGGAGCACAAAGATGTATCGAGATCTCCGAGAAAACTTTTGGTGGGATAATATGAAGAAAGAGATTGCTGAATATACATCAATGTGCCTGGTGTGTCAGAAAGTGAAGGCAGAGAGGAAGAAGTCTAAGGGGATGATGCAACCATTTCCCATACCAAAATGGAAATGGGAGAACATCACCATGGACTTTGTCACCGGACTTCCAAGGACATCCAAAGGCAACAATGAAATCTGGGTTGTTGTGGATCATCATACAAATACTGCACACTTCATTGCTATTCGAGAGGATTTCTCTTTGGATCAACTGGCATAGATATATATCAGGGATGTGGTACGGTTGCATGGAGTACCACTATCTATTGTTTCTGACCGAGATCCAAGATTCACCTCTATGTTTTGGAAGAGTCTTCAACAAGCTCTGAATAATGAACTGAACTTCAGTATGGCCTATCATCCTCAAACTGATGGCCAATCCGAGCGGACTATCCAAACACTTGAGGATATGTTGAGAGAATGCTCAATGGACTTTAAAGGAGGATGGGATCAACATCTTCCTCTAGTTGAGTTCTCATATAATAATAGTTTCCACTCGAGCATCCAAATGGCACCATATGAATCCCTGTTTGGGAAAAGGTGTAGAACACCAGCATGTTGGGATGAGGTCGGTGAACGTAAGCTGCTTGGACCAGAAATGGTCGATGAAATGGTGGAGAAGGTGAAAACCATTCAGCAGCATATCAAGGCAGCCCAAAGTCGATAGAAGATTTATGTAGATAATCGTCGATGAGACCTTGAGTTTAAAGTCAGAGACATTTTGTATTTACGCATATCTCTGTGGAATAAGGTCATGATGTTTGGAAAGAAAGGGAAGTTAAGTCCAAGGTACATCGGCCCCTTCGAGATTCTTGATCGTGTTGGGGCTGTGGCCTATCGACTAGCACTTCCACCTACTATGGCCAAGGTGCATGATGTCTTCCATGTATCCCTCTTAAGAAAGTACATACCAGACCCTTCACATGTACTCTCTTCTGAGGTGGTACAATTAGAAGATGATCTTTCTTATGAGGAGCAACCAGTGAAGATCTTAGATCGTAGAGAAAAAGTTCTACAAAATAAGACAATGCCCCTCGTCAAGGTGTTGTGGAGAAACCACAAGTTTGAATAAGAAATTTGGGAGTCGAAGGATATGATGAAGCTAAGTTACCCACATTTGTTTTAGTGTGGGAAAATGAAAATTTTGAGGGAGAAATTTCTTAAGGGTGGAATATTGAAACGAACCAAAGTTTCATTAATAGAAAATCCCTCTTGATCCAGTTTAATGTTTCATTATGAATTTTTTTTATAAGATGTCAACTTCTTTAGTTTTACGTTAAGATTTGTGACCGTTACTTTTATAGTCGTTGAACAGTGATCATCTGAGTAGTATAAATATAAGGCTTTAACGAACCCATTTCTACTCAGACAAAGTAAGTGATGGCCTCATCCAGTAGAATTGCCCCTTACGAATCCCATTTTTCAGAGCTCGGAAAAGAGGTGGCGTCTTTGGGATTTGCCCTTGACCAAGCCCAAGCTGAGCTTCATCAAGTCAAGCTCAAACGTGATTGTCTACAGGAAAAGTGGAAGTTGATTGAAATTACAACTCGAGCGATGTTATCCGAGCCACCCCAAGAGTCTATCACCATCGCACACCTTACCCTTAGGTCTTATGCGGCTATTTTAAGGGGTTATGTAACAAATATTTAGCACCATCTTCATATACATTATTACTGTATATAATAATGAATATAATTTCTAGTCATTTTGATACATTGTAATTAGTTTTTAAAGTACAAATGGTGTTTTTAGTTATTATTTAATTAAGAATTATATTTTATTAACATAAAGGATTTTTGAATTAAATAATATTTTAATAAAATATTATTATTAATATTAAATTAATTTTTTTAAATATAGATGATCTTATAATTTTATGAATGCAATTAAAATTTTTATTAAGGTTTGAAAGCCGTTTCTGTCAAAACCCGTGAATTTTTTTATAAATGTCGGTTTTTATTTTAAAAGTGAAAATTCACATATTTAGAAAATTATTTAGATAAAATAAATATTATTTTTGGAATCAGGACGTCGAAATTATCCAACGGTGAATTTTTCATAATTTTCTGAGACATTCAAATGTTTGGGTAAAAATTAAATACCATTTAAATATATAATGTGTTTTATGACATCATAATGACCCAATGGTGATGTAATAAAATACCATAATCCTTATGTTCGGACAATATTTGTTTTATCATTAAAATAATGAGGTTTTTGGTTTGTTTGACTTACTTTTGAAAGCATTAATGGATCCCTCAAGACTTATTCAACACTTTGCCTTTTTAAATTAATTTCCATTGGAGTGTGACTCACCTCCACATAAGCAACCCTAATTTTTTAAAAATTTCGGACCTTGGCCTTGTAAAATATTGTTTTCCTCTTTCCTTTTCCAGAAACCAAGGGCAAATACCATGGTATGGTTTGTGGTTTGGATTATTTTAATATAAGGTGTCCCAAACCTAAATAATAAAGAATTCTCTCACCTTTCCTATATAAACCCACCCAAGCTCCCACTTCCTCCTCACTGAAATCACTTGTAGTTCGTCCAAAATCTACCCAACTCTCTCTAGAATCCTCCCAAGGTTCCCCAAGCTCCCAATAATCCTCTCACAAGCCTCTCTCTAGCCTTTGTAACCACACTTCCAAGTAAGGGTTTTTTCTTCCTTTCTCATTTTTGTCAAATTTCTTTAAGTTTTTTTTCCCTTTTAATTTCAATTATGAATGTTGGGGTATGGTTTCGCACCTCTCACATACTACCCTCTTATTTTTTGAATGATGGGAGGCCCCTTTCTCTCTCATTAAAAGCCTCCCATGTACACCTGTTACTATACCGAAATTCCGAAAGAAACCTTTTTCTCCTCTTTTATATTCAAGCAATAATTTTGTATCATGAATCTAAATTCCTTTTCAATTGTTGGGACATGTATCTATATGACCTCCTTACTGTCAATTACATGTAAATATGATGAGTAACCCCTTTCTCTCTCATCAACCTTTTTTATGAATTCTTATGTTACGCCGTTATGCTGCCGAAATCACACCGATTTTCTAAGCCAATATCATTGTGTAGTGAATACCATGCCCATTTCTCCATCAATGGTATTCAACTTTATGAACATTTACTTATTGATTATAAAGTTTCATGTATGAATTCCACATTCCTTTATCGTGGAATAAATGATTATGTTTTATGAATCCATGTTTTATGATCCATGTGGCACATTTATGCATGAAATGAAATGTTTAAGAAGGGTGCGCCCATTATAGCGCTCCAATGCATTGGGTAAAGTATAGTATCATGATACGTCATGTGCAATGAGTGTTGACTCATGATAAATCAAGTGAAACGATGGTTTACTCGTGCTTCAAGTGCAATGAGGGTTTACTCATGCTCCATGTGCAATGAGCCTTGGCTCATGCTAATTCAATGTTAAGTGTTGTTGCCACATTTCCTTGTTATTATTATCATGCTTTATCATGCCATTATGTTCATGTTACTCTTATTCTTTATTGATGTTCCTATTTCCTAACATGTATTGTACTCCTCATGTTATTCATTGTGTACTTCCTTACTAGGCTTTATATCTCACCCTTTTCTTATGCATGTCCTTAGGTTATCCCATACAATGCTAAGTACGAAGGAATGTAGTGGTCATGTAAAGGATATTTTCAATAAAGATGTTGTATTTCATGTTTAAAGTTGTTATGTAATGATTTTAAGCCCCAAAGACACTAAACATCTCGATCTTCTTTGTTGGATCAAGTGAAGTTTTATGTAATAAAGCATGTTTAAGTTCTAATAAAAAGCAGGGTTGTCATACAGATTTAGAAAATAATATTAATTTTTTCATTTTGATTCTCTAATGATGAAGATTTATACTTTTAAATCAATAATCCCCATTTATTGAACAAATATTATTTTTACGACGATAATAGTTTCTAAACCTTATAAACCGTAAATTTTACTACATAAAGTTATATTTTCATTAATATTAAAATATAATATTTAGAAATAATGTTTTAATAAAATAATATTTATTTAAAAAATTATTTAATTCATCAAAAATGATTTTTTGATTGAAACTATACACTTTACAAAAATATAATTTGTAATTCATCGTATTAAAATCTAATATCAATCAAACTCAATATTTAATCATTTATAAAGTAATAAAGGATAAATATATCAATTATTTTATTAAAAGTTAAAATACCCAAAAATAATATTATGAGGTACTAGATATGCAACCCCTTATTACAGTATTTTATTCCCTAAGGATAAGTTGTTCAATGGTGATATTTTTTTTGGTTGTTCAGTTAACATGGTTTGGGTTGTGATCTCAAAAAGCTTGAACTTCTACCATAAGTAGTTTTTTTCAAGATTTAGCAGTTTAATTATTACTTGGGCTTGGTCAAGGTGAACTGAATGTGATGTCATCTCCCCCATGAGCTACGATAAAAGGATTCATATGGTATGATCTTGTTGGTTGAGTTGATTTATTCATCCATTTTTTCCAATTGGATTTTACCATAACCCTTATTATATAATAATCTTAATGGAAATTATATATGACACACCCTGACCACTGGTACTTTTATTTTTACTTCTTTCTTGGTCCCGATTTAAAATTTTCGATGTTTAATCATGTTGGCAGTTTCGCGCCGGTGCACGGTCATCGCATCGCTAGCGGTGACCGTGCGTTCGGCCCGGGTGGCTATGTGTTCACCAGGCGTTTTAAATATTAAAGTTTTTATGTTGACATTTTATTATTTTCACTAATTAAGTTGTGTTATCATTATTGTAGTTATCTTTTATTGTATATATGTTTATATATGAGTATATGTATGTATATATATACATATGTCTATATAGGTATATATATATACGCTTATATGTGTTATGTCTATATAAGTATACATATATATATATATGTTTATCGTATCTATGTTTATGTGTTTATATATAGGTATATATATATATATATCTATATATCTATATATAGATATATATGTATATATGTATATACTTGTGTGTGTTATTTTTAAATGGTTTTATTATTTTAAATATTTTGGTTATAATAATTATTATTATAATTATCAAATTTGTATTTTATTATTATCATTATAAAGTGTTACTATTTTTATAATGTTTTATTATTACCATTAATATTTGATTTGATTTATTTAATTATTTTATCATATTAAGATTATTAACATTATTTCCTTTTTCATTTTATTATTATTATTATTATTATCATATATATATATATATATTATAAACCTAAAACTAGCCAAACCCTAATCCCATTTCCCCCCCTGGCGGCGCTCCCTCTCTCTTCTCTCACCCTCTCTCCCGCTCACCTTCTCCCCCTCCGCCTCCCTGTCGTCCCGCCTCCGCTCCTGTTCCCGTCGCCGGCCTCCTCTCCCCCCTGTCCGGCGCACCCTCCCCCTCCCGTCATTGTGCCCCTGCCGCCTCTGCCAGCCAACCGCCGGCTCCCTCCGGCACCCCACCTACAACCCGCACCACCGGCCTCCGCCCCGCTCCCCTCGTGCTGACTGCCGCGCCCGCGGCCCCCCTGTCCTCCGGCTTCCCGTCCGGCATCCCCACCAGCCCCACCTCCTGTGGAGACCTGCCTCGCGCCCCGCTGCAAACCCCCACGAGCCGCCGCCCGGTCTCCCTTCGCCCCACCGCCGACCCTTCCCCTTCGTCGCCACACCCGCCGGTGCCCCAACCTTGTCCCGGCCACGTCCTGGCTCCCCCGCGCAACCCCCTTCCGGCGTCCTGACCCCTGCCCGTCACCGCGCCCGCCTCCAGCCTTCGCCGTCCGACGATCCCGCCTGCCGCCTCCCCATCCCCTCCGCTGTGAGTTATATATATATATATATATATATATCATTTTATTTTTATTACGTTTTGTTTTTTTATCATATTAATAATATTGTTATTAATATTATAATGTTAATATTTTTCTATTACTAATATTATTATCATTATTATATTATGTTATTATGATTATTATTATATTATTATTATTATTGTAATTATTATTGTCATTGTTTCTATTATTATTATTATTATTATTATTATTATCATTATTGTTATATTTTTTATTATTATTTTAATTATCATATTATTATCGTTATTTTTATTATATTGTTACATTATGTTATTATCTTATTATTATTATTATTATTAATATGTTATTAATAATAATATTATTATTTTTAATATTGTGATGTTGTATTATTATTACTATATTATTATTATTATTATTATTATTATATTATGTTATTATTATCATATTATTATTATTAATATTATTATTATGGTTATCATTAATTTATTGGGTATGCTATTATGATGATGATTATTATATTAATATTGTTATTACTATTATATTATTATTGTGCTAAATTATTATTGTTATTTATTTATTCTCTTGATTATTTTTGTATGTGTTATTTATCTATGTATTTATTTAATTGCCTATTTGTTTATTAATTAATTGATTAATTAATTAATTAATTTATGTATTTATTTATTTTTCCTTCGTGGCATCTTGGTGTTTATATTTAATTCATATTAAGCCTTTTTCTGTCGTAGGTTGAGTGACGTGTACTTTTTCCACTGTTCAGCGTACGCAGTTTGTCCGCGAAGGATTGTCCTACTTTACGTTGGGGTTCCGTCGCGTCCGCTCCTTGTTTGAGGTAGGCGAACTCAACTGTTTCCGTTCCGAGGTACTCTACTGATGCTTGAATAGTTTGAAATAAATTTTATTCCATGATTCGCGTGTTTATGATATCCTTGCGTGGCTTATTTTGGTGTTTTAAAATCTATAGTCTTTGTTCGAAAGTCAAGTCTGAAGAAATTATATTTTATTCTAAGGTAGTTGTGCACCAGATGTTGTCCTGCACTTTTTATTATTTATATAGTGCACCTGTTTAGGCGTTGCCAGCTAAGGTGGAACTAAATGCTTATGTTCTCTTATGTTATCATTGGTTTTCTTGAGCGGTGTTTTCTCTTTGTAAAGAAAGAACCATTCTTGGATCTTATTATCCTGTGCTGGTTAGTTTTATGAAATTTAGTATTTTTTTGGAAATGTTGTCGTGCCTCTTTGCAGGTTTGACGCACCATTGGATGTTGGCACATCCATGGGTGCACCAGGTGCACACATGGATGTGCCCTCAAATGAAGATGGTGTTTGAAATTGTTACCATTTATTTTTTTTATTTTCTCGAAATCTCGACTTTTCTAAATGTTTCTTGGTTTCAAAATGTTTTCGCCTCTTCATGAGACACATCAAACTTGTTTATAATGAAATCTTCGAAAATATGCTCGTTTGGCCTTTTATTTAATACAAAAGCAGCGCTTGAGTTTTTGAAAAAGATATTGTGAAATGTTCGTGTAAAGGCATTTGATTTTGTAAAAATGGAGTGCTCGCTTGGCGACTTCGGGTATTTTTATAAAGTGGTTTTGATAATTAAATGAAGTGAAGGCCCGGTTGGCACTTTATTAATTGTGAAGTGATTATACATATATATATACATATATACGTACTTGTGAGGGCATCTCTACAGGGGGACTTCCCTTCGAGGGTTGTCGTGTAGCGATGTCCGTGTAAGGGGTTGGCAAGTGCGGTGAGAGGAGTTATGCGTGCGAGGGTCTCCCACTTACACAGTGTTACAAAAACCACCATGGGTTCCTGGGCGTCATGTAGATTATCGAGTGACGGTTGCTTGCTAACCCTGATTAGACGGGTTAGTACCCCCTGGAGTTGTGGACAGGCCAGGAGGGATGTGCCACTGGTTGGCTATTAGGGCGGCCAGTTGGTTATTGACTATGGAGTACCACGCCGGTAGGTAGTCTGAACCCGAGTACGTCTACGGGGTTTCTAGGGATGTTTAGGATCACCCATGGTTACTTGTTCTCCTTGAATATTTACTTTCAGTTATTCTTTACAGCTTATAGTGGTACTTGTGTCCTTTTGTACTACTTTCATCTTGCATTACTTGGTTACTTTCTGTTTCACTGGTCTGTTTTCACCCTGTACTGTTTACCTGTTCCTTTCTAGCATAGTCGTGGTATTATTTGTATTTGGATTTGTTTATAAAAGAAGGAAATGGTTTTGAAAGTGATTTATATTGTGCGTTGGGTTTTCAAATGGAGAAAACATGTTTTTTATTTTTAAATGTGAAAAAAATCTATTTTTATAATTCTATTTTTTTAAACCTGTGTCAACGGATTGCTTGGGAAAGGAAACATTTGGATTCATTGGTTTACTTTGGCTTACCTACTGGGCATTTTTAATGATCACTCCTATATTATCATTTCAGTTGCAGGTCGTCCCTTGCTCAGGTCTTTCTGGCTTGAGTCGCTCAGTGTTGGAGCGAGGTTTCTCTCTAGTTGGGTGGTGACCTGAGAGGTCACATGGAGGTACGTGGTCATGTGGCTTTTATTTCTTTTCCGCTGATAGTGTTTATTTGTTCTGTTCTATTTACTTTTTTTTGGGCTGAAATCGTTCCCAACAATCATATTTTATTGCCCGGCACTTATTGCTATCCCGTGGGGATCAGGAACACCCCTCAGGACTTGTCGTGGACCGGCTCGGGTGACCGGTTCAGGGTCGACCCGGGCTGGTTCGTGACTAAATGGTATCAGGGGAGGTTCTTGTTATTTTGGGTAGTCCGGTAGAAAGAGATTAGGACTGTCGGAACTCGAGGGGTGGGTGCGGGAAGAGCGTCGCGAACTCTTGATCGCATTGATCCTCGAGTTACCAGCGGTAGTCCGGGAATTGTGTCCTTGTCTTTTCTGGTTTTTCTTTGATTGAGAGATGACGACGGAGGCAAGACGACGTTACTTCCTGATTTCACATGGAGTAGTGACCCATGTGGAGTCTGAGTACACGGTTTGAATTCCTCCTAGTGGTCGATGATGACTTAGGACATGGCCCACTACCATGTCGCCAGGTTGAGCGTGACTACTAGTCCCTCATTTCAGTGATTGATGCAATTTTTGGATGTTGTTTTTGTTTTGGTCTGTGTGAGTGCGTAGATGGAAATGAAAAAAGGTGTTTTTGAAAATTTTACTGGTTTCTTTTAATGGACTTTAAATAAATAAAATGGGTTTTAAAACTGCAATCTCTTGAATTGGAAATCTGTTGTTTTCTTGGAATTGGTTAAGAATGATTTGGGGTGAAACCTCATGTCCTCTTTATGAACATTTTCACATGTGTGAGAATGCATGGAAAAAATGCGTGTTGGTGCGAGTATTATTGGACACTGGATAAAGACATGTGCAACGGGTCATGAGATTACCTAGGTGTGTATTTGAAATTAAAGGCTTGACTTTGTTTTCTAAATTGGCTTAAAAGGGGAAACAGTTTTGGAATGTTTTTGGTTTGAAAGTGGATTGGTTTTTGGTAAGTAGTCTTGAGAAAAAAACGGTGGTTTTATAATCTAAAATAAAAAGGGGATTTTAAGAAGGAGATTTTTTTTTGGGTTGTGTTCGTATTTGTTTGGTCTTTGTGCTGAATGTTTTTGATGAAGCGCTTTTATTAAGGTTGCTTGGGATTGATTTTGATTTTGGCTTTGTGTTTTATATGTCGCTCAGGAAATGCTGCCCAGAAAGGTCTCTAAGGATTCTGATAGGTCATGCCCAGTTTTTGGTCCTCCTCGGACTTTGCCTATTCTCCATGGTGATCAGTGTCCGTTAGAGGCAGTGAAATGGCTCGAGGAAGTGGAGCGTGTCTTTAGAATGTTGGGAAATCCCGATAATGTTAAGGTTCGTGCAATTATGGAGCTGTTTGATGGTCCAGCTTTGGACTGGTGGAAGATGGTTACCCCACCGTCAATGCAAGTTGAAATGACGTGGGATGTTTTTAAAACCATTTTCATCCAATGGTTTGTACCTAAGGAAGTGAAGCTGGAGAAAAAGAGAGAGCTTGTGCATATTCAACAAGGCCAACAGACGGTGAAGGCATATGTTGACCGTTTCAAGGAACTGATTTCCTTTTCTCCAGATGTAGCGTCGCACGAACTCATGAAGGTCTCTCTTTTCCCTGGGGGTCTTCGTCCATAGATCAAGGAGCGAGTCCTCCCTTATAAAGACCTTTGTTTCGAGAAGCTGGTGGAGGAAGCTTTCTTGGCTGAGTTGGTTTCCAGTGTGCGGGTGATTAATAATTCAGCGTCCCCTGTTGTTCGTAAGAGTTTCCCCTCTGCTGGGGAAAAGGTGCCAGAGATACCTGTTCCTAAGGAGTTATCCCCTTTGGTCCCAGTTTCCAGTTCATCAGATCGTTCGATGGTATGCTTTCAGTGTGGTCTTTTCAGGCATTTAAAGATGTGTTGCCGCAACCCTCCGAAGACGTGTCATCGATGCGGATGTCTGGGTCATCTGGAGAAGTTTTGCCGGAAGCGTCTCTTAAAGAGAATGTCGTGATGGGAGAAATTCATTACTTGACTGTGAGGTGGAAGATAGTTTAGCCATCAGAGCCCTAACCACAGGTCTTGGGGTGAAGCTCGCGCACAGTCAGGAGTTCCCAGGGATGTGAAGCTCTGGTCTAGGTTTTCTGTTCTATGATGGCGGTGGAACAATTAGAAATAATTTCATGTTTGTCTATCTGATACTAATGTTTCAAAGTCATTGTAAGTACGTTGTTTCTCATTGATGTAATGATGAACTTGTTCAATTATAGTCCAAGAAATTTTTTCTGTGTGGATGTGATCTTGTAAATCATGTGTCTTTCGAAAGGTGTGTTTGACCCTCGTGTGGGTTGACCTCGTTTTAGTTATGTTGTCGATGTGGTTTTGTTTTGTGGAATTCAATGGATCATGTCTCCAATTTGATGTTGGTTAAATATTCCTTCTGTGGGTTCTCCCTGGTGTTGAAGTTGTTGATTCTAGTCGTGGCGGAGGTGTAAATCAGATCGTGTTATAGGAGTCAGTTTGGATTGGTTGGGAGTTCCCGCGTCGACCCCCCTTTTTCCTAGGGTTGTCTATTTAGATGGTAAATTTTTCTGCAAAAGTTGAGCTCTTGTGGTAGGGAGAACCCCTTCGTTTTCTCCCCTCAACCTCGGACTCCAGTTTTCTATTGGATGGGTCGATTGTGACCTATGTGGGGAAAGGATATCCTGAGAATCTCAGTTCTCTTCAGTTCCTTTAGTTCTGATTGGTCATAGACTTGAATTTTGGCTGACTTGTGGCTTGGTGACTTTCTAGGGGCCGAAAGTGTCTGTGGTGGGGAGAATTGTCACACCCCGACCACCGGTACTTTTATTTTTACTTCTTTCTTGGTCCCGATTTAAAATTTTCGAGGTTTAATCGTGTTGCCGGTTTCACGCCGGTGCGCGGTCATCACATCGCTAGTGGTGACCGTGCGTTTGGCTCGGGTGGCTATGTTTTCACCATGCATTTTAAATATCAAAGTTTTTATGTTGACATTTTATTATTTTCACTAATTAAGTTGTGTTATCATTATTGTAGTTATATTTTATTGTATATATGTTTATATATGAGTATATGTATGTATATATACATATGTCTATATAGGTATATATATATACGCTTATTTGTGTTATGTCTATATAAGTATACATATATATATATATGTTTATCGTATCTATGTTTATGTGTTTATATATAGGTATATATATATATATATCTTTATATCTATATATAGATATATATGTATATATGTATATACTTGTGTGTGTTATTTTTAAATGGTTTTATTATTTTAAATATTTTGGATATAATAATTATTATTATAATTATCTAATTTGTATTTTATTATTATCATTATAAAGTTTTACTATTTTTATAATGTTTTATTACTACCATTAAGATTAGATTTGATTTATTTAATTAATTTATCATATTACAATTATTAACATTATTTCCTTTTTCATTTTATTATTATTATTATTATCATATATATATATATATTATAAACCTAAAACTAGCCAAACCCTAATCCCGTTTTCCCCCCTGGCGGGGCTCCCTCTCTCTTCTCTCCTCCCTCTTCTCTCACCCTCTCTCCCACTCACCTTATCCCCCTCTGCCTCCCTGTCGTACCGCCTCCGCTCTTGTTCCCGTCGTCGGCCTCCTCTCCCCCCCTGTCCGGCGCACCCTCCTCCTCCCGTCACTGTGCCCCTGCCGCCTCCGCCAGCCGACCGCCGGCTCCCTCCGGCACCCCACCTACAACCCGCACCACCGGCCTCCGCCCCGCTCCCCTCGTGCTGACCGCCGCGGCTGCGGCCCCCCTTTCCTCCGGCTTCACGTGCGGCATCCCCACCAGCCCCACCTCCTGTCGAGACCTGCCTCGCGCCGCGCTGCAAACCCCCACGAGCTGCCGCTCTGTCTCCCTTCGCCCCACCGCCGACCCTTCCCCTTCGTCGCCGCACCCGCCGGTGCCCCAGCCTCATCCTGGCCTCGTCCCGGATCCCCCGCGCAACCCCCTTCCGGCATCCTGACCCCTGCCCCTCACCGCGCCCGCCTCCAGCCATCGCCGTCTGGCGATCCCACCTGCTGCCTCCCCCTCCCCTCCGCTGTGAGTTATATATATATATATATATATTTCATTTTATTTTTATTACGTTTTGTTTTTTTATCATATTAATAATATTGTTATTAATATTATAATGTTAATATTTTTCTATTACTAATATTATCATCATTATTATATTATGTTATTATGATTATTATTATATTATTATTACTATTATAATTATTATTGTCATTGTTACTATTATTATTATTATTATTATTATTATCATTATTGTTATATTTTTTATTATTATTTTAATTATCATATTATTATCGTTATTTTTATATATTGTTACATTATGTTATTATCTTATTATTATTATTATTATTATTATGTTATTAATATTATTATTATTATTTTTAATATTGTGATGTTGTATTATTATTACTATGTTATTATTATTATATTATGTTATTATTATCATATTATTATTATTATTAATATTATTATGGTTATCATTAATTTATTGGGTATGCTATCATTATTATTATTATTATATTAATATTTTTATTAATATTATATTATTATTGTGCTAAATTATTAATGTTATTTATTTATTCTCTTGATTATTTTTGTATGTGTTATTTATCTATGTATTTATTTAATTGACTATTTGTTTATTAATTAATTGTTTAATTAATTAATTAATTAATTTATTTATTTATTTATCCTTCGTGGCATCTTGGTGTTTATATTTAATTCATATTAAGCCTTTTTCTATCGCAGGTTGAGTGACGTGTACTTTTTCCACTGTTCAGCGTACGCAGTTTGTCCGTGAAGGATTGTCCTACTTTCCGTTGGGGTTCCGTCGCGTCCGCTCCTTGTTTGAGGTAGGCGAACTCAACTGTTTCCTTTTCGAGGTACTCTGCTGATGCTTGAATTATTTTAAATAAATTTTATTCCATGATTCGCGTGTTTATGATATCCTTGCGCGGATTATTTTGTTGTTTTAAAATATATAGTCTTTGTTCGAAAGTCAAGTCTGAAGCAATTATATTTTATGCTAAGGTAGTTGTGCACCAGATGTTGTCCTTCACATTTTATTGTTTATATAGTGCACCTGTTTAGGCGTTTCCAGCTATGGTGGAACTAAATGCTTATGTTATCTTATGTTATTATTGGTTTTCTTGAGCGTTGTTTTCTTTTTGTAATGAAAGAATCATTGTTGGATCTTATTATCCTGTGCTGGTTAGTTTTATGAAATTTAGTATTTTTTTGGAAATGTTGTCGTTCCCCTTTGCAGGTTTGACGCACCATTGGATTTTGACACATCCATGGGTGCACCAGGTGCATACATGGATGTGCCCTCAAATGAAGATGGTGTTTGAAATTTTTACCATTTATTTTTATTTTTATTTATTTTTATTTTCTCGAAATCTCGACTTTTCTAAATGGTTCTTGGTTTCAAAATGTTTTCGCCTCTTCATGAGACACATCGAACTTGTTTAAAAATAAATCTACGAAAATATGCTCGTTTGGCCTTTTATTTAATACAAAAGCAGCACTTGAGTTTTTGAAAAAGATATTGTGAAATGTTCGAGTAAAGTCATTTGATTTTGTAAAAACGGAGTGCTCACTTGGCGACTTCGGGTATTTTTATAAAGTGGTTTTGATAATTAAATGACGTGAAGGCCCAGTTGGCACTTTATTAATTGTGAATTGATTATACATATATATATATATATATACGTACTTGTGAGGGCATCTCTAAAGGGGGACTTCCCTTTGAGGGTTGTCGTGTAGTGATGTTCGTGTAAGGGGTTGGCAAGTGCGGTGAGAGGAGTCACGCGTGCGAGGGTCTCCCACATACACAGTGTTACAAAAACCACCATGGGTTCCTGGGCGTCTTGTAGATTATCGAGTGACGGTTGCTTTCTAACCCTGATTAGACGTGTTAGTACCCCCTGGAGTTGTGGACAGGGCAGGAGGGATGTGCCACTGGTTGGCTATTAGGGCGTCCAGTTGGTTATTGACTATGGAGTACCACGCCGGCAGGTAGTTTGAACCCAAGTACGTCCAGGGATTTTCTAGGGATGTTTAGGATCACCCATGGTTAGTTGTTCTCCTTGAATTTTTACTTTCAGTTATTCTTTACAGCTTATAGTTTTACTTGTGTCCTTTTGCACTACTTTCATCTTGCATTACTTAGTTACTTTCTATTTCACAGGTCTGTTTTCAGCCTGTACTGTTTACCTTTTACTTTCTAGCACAGTCGTGGTATTATTTGTATTTTGTTTTCTTTATAAAAGAATGAAATGGTTTTGAAAGTGATTTATAGTGTGCGTTGGGTTTTCAAATGGGGAAAACATGTTGTTTATTTTTAAATGTGAAAAAAATCTATTTTTATAATTGTATTTTTTTTAAACCTGTGTCAACGGATTGCTTGGGAAAGGAAACATTTGGATTCACTGGTTTACTTTGGTTTACCTACTGGCCATTTTTAATGCTCACGCTTATATTATCATTTCAGTTGCAAGTCTTCCCTTGCTCAGGTCTTTCTGTCTTGAGTCGCTCAGTGTTGGAGCGAGGTTTCTCTCTAGTTGGGTGGTGACCTGAGAGGTCACATGGAGGTACTTGGTCGTTTGGCTTTTATTTCTTTTCTGCTGATAGTGTTTATTTGTTTCGTTCAATTTACTTTTGTTTGGTTTGAAATCATTACCAATGATCAAATTTTAATGCCCGTCACTTGTTGCGATCTCGGGGGGATCGGGAACGCCCCTCGGGACCTGCGCAGACTGGCTCGGGTGACTGGTTCAGGGTCGACCTGGGATGGTTCGTGATAATATAACCATTATACTATTAAACTTTTTGATTATTAATGGTATTTTTAATATAACATGATATATATTTTAATGGTTTGAAAGAACCATATTAGTGCATGTTTTTTATATAATATAATTACATAATAACACATTTATTTATATGATATGGGAGTTTAATTTATAAAACATCATGTTGTTAAAAAATATGATCCATTTTCTCACCAGAATCCCACTGATATTTTGTCCAACCTCTAATCCATTTTACTATGTTGATGGAACTTCTAACATATGATTAATATATCTAGGGTATATGAGAAGATAACCTTTATATATGTTTCATTATAATCACCTCATTAAACCAAATAACATAATCTTCACAAACCATGTCTAGCCAATTACCAAATGTAATGAATGAACATAACTCACCATATCATATCCAAGAACCTATTCTAGGAACCAACGACTACCCTTTATCAAATTATTATTAATATCATCCTAGAAATTAACTAAAAATTCACATATATCCTATAAAAAATTGTACAATCTTCACTATATGGATTCCTCATCACTAATCAACATGAACTGTCTTATATAACTCCTAATGTCACACGGATTCCAATCTTCTTGATCTAAGCTCATCATATTCCTGATGAAACCTATTAAGTAACATACTTAGATTAGTTTGTTAAAGATGCTCTAATCCAACATTGAGGTCTCCTCTTACCATAGAGGTCCACCTCATATTCTCACTTCAATTATGAAGTTTCTATTCCTGAAAACATCTCATGTAATCCATTATTCCTTGACCGACATCAAAACTAAACATTCTAGATACCACACTCAATCACACTCCATGTGTGATCATGTTCTAAACCCACCAAACCCCATGGACCATATCTCATCAACACGGGAATATGTATTACACCCCACCACTATCACTATATAGCTATATTTCTCCTATAACTAAAAATATTAGTAGAAAAACTAAATATAAACTTTTTCACTTATCTCTGATCCTGATATGAACTACAAATATCCAATAATAGCATTCCTTCTAACACTATTAATTTTTCCTCAGAAATCCATTTTAATCACCACTATCCTCCACCAATGTGGTTTTATAATCCAAAGATCCCTCTCATAGGTTCTTACCCACAATCAATATCAATATCGTCCATACCCAATTAGTGCTTGCTCACACAAAAACAATTTTCAAAATGAAACACTTTATCTCATAAGTCACAATAAATAAAGCTAGTCTCGCACACTTAAACGGATGACAATGCATATAATTTTATAAGACATGGATATAGAAATGAGGCTATATCCATGTGTAACAAAATCCCATATATTTGTGTAATTGTTTTTATACAAATAATGCTGGAAGTATTTTCTCTATGGGAATGGTGTGCAAAAGATCCTATAATAGGAGAATATTTTATCGTGGCTATAAATCTCCTCAACGAGACCCTATAGCTGTTTGAATATTTTCATGTGGATCTAAACATACCATATTACAAAAAACATTTTTTTTTCATTTTTATAGGCCTCCTAAATGGGAACTTATAGACATAGGCAGATATGATTGTGACTATAGGTTTCTTTTGTCCATGAAATTTATGCTCATGTCTATAAGCCTCAGTAATTGTTCTCTATAGCCAAGAGAGATTATGCACATAGATACTAGTCTTCACATTGGGATCAGCATTATAATTATTTTAATAATAATAATATGTTCATAAATTAATAAATTAATAAATTTGTATATTTATACATAATATAAATATATAAATTGTCATATTGGAGTGGTATAGTATGATGGAATATCGTCATTAGATCTAGGTTGGAAACACATCGGTTGATAATTGTTGTCACCATAATATTACCAAGAGTATGGAGCATGTGGATATAGGTTTCATATATTGACTAACATATTTTCGTGGGTTATATTCATAGTGGTAGAGTTATTCTATATTGATCAGGTTCCATGTCTGTCAAACTCTCACTAAGGAATATAACCACGGTACATACCTATGGTTTTCTTTGTAGCATTAATAGCTAGAACAGCTAGGTTATTGGCTATAATATATATAAATAGTCTATGTGGATATATATTGGAACATATATTATCATTATATCCTTTTTTAACCTATTTATCATTCATGTAAACACATCTATTAAATATAATCATCGATGGTTCTATTTCAACAATCCCAAGGAATCTCACTCATCCAAAGTTCTATAATGAAATCATCTACCACTAAATAATTTTATAAAACAATAAATCATATACCCAGACTCTACCCATCCCAATTTATCCCAACATACAAACCAAACCATGATACCAAATTTAATATAATTAAGTTACATCATAGAAACACGTTAAATAACACATTCCTTTTCTTAACCATTTCAAAAATATAAAACATCTCAGGGAAGCATGTTCTCTAAAATCATCCAATCGACATAACTCACTAGTATAAAACCATTACTAAGTCATCCAATTTCTAAACCAACCCACCAATTTTGAATATACATATCATGTAGTGATGTTTTTTATATCCATTTTTATAAAATGTTCCACTATACTATCTACATTACCTATCATTAAAAATTTGGTCATGATTTAAAACCATGGCTTAAGTGAGTATAAATAAACCAAAATGTTATATTGGAAAACACTATATAAGTTATTATTGAAACATTATAAAAATACACTCTATATCCCTAATAGAATCAATTGTATAAAATAAAACATATGTATGATTCCAATATTCCTAATATGACTCTGGTACACATGCATCTTTCTACTATGGATGAAGAGTCAAATCCAAAAATATTAATCTAAAATAAACACATCATACATAAATTAATATCTAAAATATTACAATGTAACCCATTACAACTATCCAATAACCCCGATAACCTAGATATCTAAACCCAAAGGTGTACATGACTCACTATCTTTAGATCTATCATAAGATTTCCTGCATTCCTATCATCACCTATAACTCCATAAATATTATGAAAAAAGAAATTACACCCCGATATTGTATTGTAATTGCATGCCAAAAACCACTCAAAATTATCCTAGATAGAGTGACAAATTTCCTCAAGAATTCTTTCACATAAGAGAGAGGCTTCCAACTAGTGGTTAGGGTGTCAATAATACTTTTGGTATACAATTCCCATAATATCATAAATGTAAATATCAAATGAATAAATAAAAAATTCATATCAGATAGTCTATATATGCATAAATCAATGACACAAACATGAAATAACAAATGAATTTGTATTCATACATTCATATATCCCAACTGATCTCCCATTAATCTGATTTCTTATACAAAATAATCAAAATAGTAAATACACAAGGAGGATCAAATACTATTCATTAGCCCCATATCTATCCCATATCAAAATCCTTGTTTAGTTTTTTCATACTAATCTACTGTACAACATATTCTCATAATTTTATAACAAATATAAGGTATATACATGCACTAGTGTTCCCATCTGAGTTGTGTGAATCATATATCATTAGGATCTCCCAAAATTCCCTAAATATACACCATTTTACATATTTTTATTCATGAGGAATGTATATAACAAAAATATTTATATATATAATCATGTGTGTTGGATCGTCAAGTAATAACTAGGACACAGTGACATACGACCATATCTACTCTTATAACTTTATGTGAACCATGAATGTCGGGGACATAAATAGCCTAAATACTACAATTCGAAATGTAAAAATGTTCCATACCTGAGCATATAGAGTAAGGAAGATTAATATCTATAATGATCTATGTCAGTTAATCCATACATGTCACTTCATTGGTCTTGACACAAATCCTCAAGTGTACTTCCTTAAATGATAGTGGATACTAAAAAGTGGTGAGTGCCTATAAGATACAGAGCAAAGACTATACCCTCTAGTGAGATTGTAATATTAGTGGAAATCACTAAGAAACATATGTTGAATAAACATAATATAATGTATAATAAATAATATGAAATTGAAGTGTGATATATTATATGAAATGAAGCATACAATCTTAGAGACTCAAATAATACAAAATATAAAATATTTATTCACCCATTATATCAAACCCATGTATAAAAAATAAGGAAATTGAAAATAAAATACATCCGGATATACTTCCAATATCAATAAAAACACATACTTAGTCTACATGATCCTCGAGCTGCACCGGAAGGATGTTGAGACTCTACGTGATAGGATTCACTTGATCAAGAAACAATGGTCCATGACCCCATCCATCGGTCATCCTATTCTATAACTTGAAAGCAGAAATCAAGTCTACAAATACATTGTGGCATACATATATGTAGTGGGGGAGAATAAATCTCAGAAGGGGACGACAATGGTGGACCTATAATCTATTTTCATAATAAAGCAAACATATATGATATTCCTATCCATGAATAATCTAACAATATCCGTCACAAAAAAAACAACTGCATAAAATGGTGGATAAAAAACAAGTAAAATAGAAAACCACGGTATCTAATTTGACTCCCAATGTAAATCTATCCCTACTCTACCCACTTCTAGAGGATTTATAACGTATGGATCAATCATCCACATGAAATCTAGTGCATCCTTTATATCTACATATCATATCAATGATGTATAAATGGAAAGGAAGGAATATTGGACCATGTAGTGTAACCATAAGCTTCCACATGAAAAATCAAATCTACTGGCCCCAATGACTACAAAAAATAGTTCTGAATTAGTGATAGGAACATCAATGTTGATACAACTAGAGAATAATTTAGTCTAAAAGTTATTAAATAATGAATCTGGTACCCGTGATAGACCCAAACATAGGTGAGTTCCATACATAAATCAGAGAGTGTGCAATATCCACGAGCCTAGGATTAATAGGCATTATTGGAACAAAAAACTGCCCTATGAGTTCTTATAAACCTCACGAACATAAATCAACACTATAAAGAGTGAACACTGAACTATAGGGGGATAAAATTCGTCAAAATCACCCATTTTATCCTTAATACCATCTAACCATATCCAACTAGTGGAGGAGAGAAACAGGTTAATACCTCGGGCCATTACATGATACAAGATATCCAAAGAGTATTCTCCTCAAACCAGTGTCCAAGGTATAAACAACCTCAAATTTCAATAAAAAACCAAAAACAATTGGGGTGATACAACCATTAAAATACCATCCATATTACATAAAAAGTTTTCTTGATTCACCCTTGGAAAACAAATAATTTGGCCCCTCTTAGAGCCATGGATTTCCTCATCCAAAAAACAACTCTTAGGGGATCTCTACTATCCACCTTATAGAAAAACCATATCCCAAGGATCTAGAGGTCCCAAAAGTCACAAAATAAGGTTAAATCCAATAAGAGACACCACTGATATACCCATGATATTACGCCATACCTATCGATAGATACTCAAATGACCCAAAGTCCATAGTAATAGAGGGAAAACCTATATTGTTCCTCTAGCTCATAAAAGGCATGAGACATGACCGATATGGAAAACATCTGAAAATACTATCATTAACCTCGAACTAATCCTTGATCAATAATTATCCTAATGGTAAATCCAAAAAAAATTCTAACTCAGGAATTCACAAAAATTCCACATCAAAGGTACAAGGGATCCATGGTACAAGACAAACCATGATACACAAGCATCCTATATGACCAAAAATGAATCCAAATGATTGGTTGATCTATAATAATCCCACAAGGGTATACTAAAGAGTCTCTATATCACATTTCAACATCTCAATTGAAAACAGTTTCAACCATCATCCCATTACATTATCCCATCCCAAACCACCAACAACTCTGATCTTCAAACATAGAAGTAAAACCTAAACTAAACTTACCTGAACCAATTGTTCTTGGAACATATTGTAAAACCAAGATACCATAGATATACTAATCAATCTATCCTTCCTGTATTTGTCTAAAAGTACCTCGAATAAAATAATTGTGGCATCAATAATCTAGGCCACTAACAAGCACCCATCACCCACTCAGGCATCACATCTCACACCTCAACCCAGAGGAGGATTATAAAACCAAACCTCATAGAAATAATCTTGTTAAACTACCTCAATACAATACAACATCCATATGGACTCAAAATTCAAAACGGATTAAACCATTGAGTGTTATGTGGAAAAATCTCAAAATAAACTACTCATAAGTCCAATTCTGACTATAGAAGAAAAAATAGGCATGGTGGGCTAAGAAAGGAAAAGGTAAACAATGTGTACTTGTTGTATACAAACAATAACCTCAAGGTTCCTCTGTGACCATGTTCCTCATATCACCTTCTATGTACCTTTTCAGGCTACATATTGTGTATCTCCTAGAACATAGTGTGTACCCTAAATGGGGTACCTACCCATGTACCTCACTCCCCTCAGAATGTACATCACCAAACTACATGATGTGTACCACTTGTACACTATGTGTACCCATCATAGGTACCACATATATATACCTATCAATGTACAATTGAAATAATTTCTACACAATCATAGTACATGGCCACTCACTATATACCTCACACCGGTTTTGTTAGTGTACCCTTCATTGCCATGTACTTTCGACACACCCTGAGTCTCTACTAAATGAAATATACCACTAGTAAATTTTGTGTAGTCCCAAAACCCATCTTCTTTAAATAGGAGTAACATAATACGTGTTCTATTTTAACCGCATTCCATGTACATTGGTTTTATCCAACAAAAAACCCTTGAAATATCCTAAAACACGTGATTTCTCACCAAAATCCATAGATTGACCCACCAATTCATCCCCAAAAACACCAAATGTATTTGAAAACATTAGAATATTTAATCTATAGGGATATATAGTGAAAATTATAAATCATTTCTACCTATGGGAGGAAACTACTGAAGATTCACATAGAATCCACCACCTACACTAGACACTCTCCGATTTAGGCCATGGATAAACCCTTAGAGGTGCCTAATACGTTTACCTCTCTATTTTCTATCTATATCCCTCACTTGACTATGTATCACCAAGCCCCCAATGAGTGTACATATAGGTCCATAGGGTAAAATGAGGAAAAGAAAAGGAAAGATAAATAAAAAGTAAGAAAATAGAAAACGAAAAGAAAATGGGCCTTAGTCTAGCCCCGGTGATGGAATATGGTTATGAAACTCTTAGAACCCCCCCCCCACCCATTACTTATATAAAACTGAGAATCAATATCAATACAAGACACCAAATAAAAGACCCTACTAAATGAACATGTGTGAATAAATTAATTTTTAATTAATCTAGTATTTAATATTCTATGAAAATTTTGATGTGTATAATTTCCACCAAACTATTGTACAAGAGTAAAAACCCTATTCTAGGGCCAAAAATGGTGTTTTAAAAAAATTATATTTGATCATCTTATAGAATAATTTTCCATTTTTCTCAGAAAACTCCGATGAAAAAATTGTTCAAATTTCCCCTAATATTTTGAACCCCTGATGACATTAGATACCATAAGCCTCCCACCACAAATGCTTCTCACCCTCAAAAATACTTGGTGGTCAAAAAAATACCTGACCTCCCCATGTACTGACACATTTGATTATATATTCACTCTCCAACAACTAGTCTTACGGTGTCTAAAACTCTCTCCCAACGTGGGATACATTCAACCACAATCAATATGATGATCCACACCACACATGTATCTTTATCATATCCCTGCTACCCAAAAGAAAAACCACACCACTCATGTAGCATTTATAACCAAACACAATGGATATTAAAGTCTAAACCACTAACACATAACCAGAAGATCAAAACACACAACCTCCATGCTCAATAAACAACATAAAATTAGGTTCATGTCATCAAAATACCTATTGTGAACTACCCACTAGAAGTATTTACATAATATTATCGAAAATGAGACCTAGGACTCTACCTCATGTAGTTAAAGTCATGAATAAACTAGGCTAAAACCACTAACCATGTTAATCACACATGTCAGTTTTAAAAACCTAGAGCACTATCCAAAAACCTCTGAAAACTTAATATATATAACAAGATCAACCACATGATCAACGTTCGACCAGGAAACGATTTAATACCACAAGTTCCCCATCACACAACCACTGAATTACCCAAATAACAACCAAAATGATCAGGTCTAGGGGTCCAACCAGACATGCCCTCTCAATACAACTGTGATACAATGTGCACATCAAATACACCACTACTCAAACACCAAGCATTATGATGACTAACCCAATCCTAGAAAATCTAGACCTTGATAAGACCAATAATTAATAACTACCATTCCCACCAATGCAATAGGTTCTAGTAGTATTGTGGGCCCCATGACACAACCTAGTATAAAATACGTAGTAAGAATAACTCCCTACCAAGAAACATTAACCTTGGACTTAAGGGTAACCGCCACATAAGAGAAACTCAATCCCATCCATAAGATACCTCATGCATAATTTCCTACATAATTCCATTGAAAATTCACTAATAATCCATTACCAACCCATAATGGCCTCCATGGATCCCCCTGATGAAGGAAATACATATAATTTCATGAAAATTCCTTTATAATATTAAAAAAAAACTTTTGTTTTTTAATTATTTGTTTTATTATGAGAACATATAATGAATTTTTCAATTCATAATGACATTACACATCATATGTTGATATGGAATAGTATAACTAGAAACAACAATGGGATATACACATTAAATAATTTTACATTCAATTAAAACAAATACAAAGGAAGGAATTCCCCGATGAAGATATCCCATACTGTAAATGTCATAAAATGATTTAGGAAAACAACATAGATTATCATACGATGTATAAGATACATTTTATGTAAAGTACTATGTGATGGAAGAATGATACTGTACTTATAGGGAAATATGGTCATTTAGTAAGAGGAATATTGACCAATATGGTCGATGGGAATTATTACTATTAATAAATTAGATGTTTGGTCATTTTTATTATCATTGGCTTAAAGTTCACATCAAGTTTATGTTTTTATTTTATTTTTGGATACTATATAAATATTTAATTTATATTAAAATTATAATTTATGTTAAATTTATATATTTTAAATAAATTTTATTTTCAATAAATTATCTTCATAATCACCTTTATATTATAATATAAATTAGCGAAGTCCTACGAAATTTTGATATTGGTCAGAAGGATCTTTATTTCAAAAATAAAAATTTTAAATGAATAAGGATTTTTATTTAAAAGATAATATTATCATATTTAGATTTTTATTTTTATTAAATAAATATTCCTTTTTGGATTCAGCACAACAAATTTAGATTAGGGTTAATTTATGGTGACTATCAATAAAAAAGTTGATTTAGGGAGGTAAAAAGTTCAACTATTGTTTAATTAAAAATTAATATTACTCATATGATGTAATAATGGTATGAAGTAGTTTTAATATTTCGTAGTATTTCTTTATGAATAAAATTATATGTGTGATAACATAATACATAATTATTTATATTTATAAATACATGTATTACATTTTGATAATTGGGATTTAATCTATTCTAAAAAACCATTTCTTTGAATTGTATGGGTCTCATATTACAATTAAATTTAATAAAATATATAAATATAATCAAGTAAAATTGATTTAATATTCGGAATTATATTGTAAAAAATAGTTGCTGAGGGTAATTACCTTTTTAGACACAAACAAAAAGTTATTGTTGTAAAAAAAATATGTATCGTAGTACAACTAAAATAATATATATGGTTAAAGTTAAATGGTAAAAGAATAATATACATAAAATATACAATATTAATGGATGTTTAATGTATTGGAAAAACATAACCATCTGAGAAAAAAATTTATTCTCATCCATAATTGTTTTAATTAATTCCACCTATAAATTGATAGCTTTGTATATAAAATATTAATTAGATAATCACTTAAAACCACCACTCCTCAAGTATTAATACCCCCATTAGCACTTCAATTTACACAAAAAATCATTTAATAGTTTTTTATATCTAAATATACTTCTCAAGATTCACTATGAGTTTGTTCCAAGGTTATATGAGTCCCTCTATGTATTTATGAAGTATCCTCCAAATGTATGGGTTTCCTCAATACCCCTCCTTTTATTTCAAGTTCATTACATTTTTATATATATTGTTATGATTATTTTCTTATAATTCCATAGTTATTATTATTTAGTATAATATAAAATTTTATATTTTTTAAATGATATTTTATTTATTCCATCTCATTATATCCTTCTTCTATATTGTCATTATACTGAAACAAGGGTTCCACAACCCTCCTTTCCCATTACTTTTGTGACCCTAATTAATTCATTATCATTTTAATGTAAATTTTTATCATGAATAAATTTTTTAAATTACCTACTATGTCATCAATGATATATATCCATTCCTTATCATTATACTACCTTTAGAATATGTTTTAATGCTCAAGGTTTATCATATACATAAAACCAATGTAAAATTGGTAAAGAGAAGTTTACAGGGTTTATAGTAGCAATGAAAACCCTATATGAATACTAAAAGTGGATGTGGATTTGGAAATATTCTATATGGGTATGGTAAACCTGAAAATTACTCATTTGTATTTGAATTTATGGGTATATGGTCTATGAAAATGGGCCTTTTCGGACAACTAGCTTTTCACGTTTAGTGGATTTTCATTTGATAATTCCCATGTACTTTATGATCAAAAATAATGATCAAAATATATTGATTTAGATTTACAGTCAAATGAAATACCTATAACACTAATTTACACACATAAAATATTATTATAATTTTTACAATTGGGGTACTACCATCTACAATTTGAATATCCTATAATTTCTAATGACGACTGTTGGATATTCACACAGATAATTACATTAATCCTTTGATTGGAAGATTATTTCCTTCTTGATTTGTATCCAATGAACATGTTCCCTATCCCTATCTATATTTATCATGGACTTTCCATTTCTCTTCTATTTAAATATCTCCATGAACTCAAATAATATAACTTTTTAGAATAACCCATCACTATATTTTTATTTCCATATCTTTAACTATGTATAACTTATTATCTAATGTATTTCCTTTATGGATACCTTCGTATACTTAATCTAATTGATTTTTTTAACCTAGAAAATCCTCTATTTATTAAATAGTGAATTTTTTATTAAATTGTACACCCCTTTTATAAAAATGATATAAATATCATAGACTTCGTAATTTTGATTGATGTGTATTTACCTAGAATTTTATAAAATTTTCTTTGATACCTATTTAATTTCTGGTGGTTTTATCATGTTGGGATTATATTATGTATGTTCTCATTTTTTAGAGAATATGAGTTAATATATATAAAGGATTATCCATAATAGAGCTCAATTCATTAGGTATGGAGATAAAGTTATCTACATGGATGTTACTCCTAAAATATGGTAGACTTTACCAATTATATGTTATGTGGAAGAGGCATGGGATTTAACTGGAAGGGTAACTCCATTATTAATTTATGATCTTCAAAGTTACCTAATTTTTTTGTGTGCTTTATATGTATTTTAATGGTTCCCTTAATCAATATTAAAATCACACAGCTCATGATTATTGTATCTTATAAATATAATCCATATGTATATGTTTCTAATATCATATTATGACTCTTTCCCTCACATTTATGTTCTCACATGATACATCTTGTTTACCAATGATGTTCATTCATGATGCATTTTTAATATTTATCTGTTAGTGGGGCTTATAGCTAATCCTTTTTTTCTTTTTCCCAATATCAATTGGAATTATAATCAATGGGATACTTATAGTGAAATTATATGTATAGATATTCGATGTGGAAGAAATGTGTATTGTACAATGTGTTTAGTTGTAAATATACCTAGTTCCCAAAGACACCGTTCAATAAATCTTGGGTGTTTATTGTAATTCATACAATTTTTTAAATAATTATAATTACATACCACTAGATATAGATGTGCAGGTCTAGGGGTTCTTATTTGGTATCAGAGAAATGTTTGGTTATTTTTGGTAAATAGGATTTCAAATATTTGGGAATAGATCCTTAGATAGGTAAAAAATTTCAATATTGGACTAGGTTATATATAATTAATATTAACATATATTATTAACATCTGTAATTTATTTATAATTTGACCATTCCAAATATAATAATTTATAGAATATTTTTTAGTTATTATTCAAGAGTATTTAAAATTGCAAGGGCATAATTTCATTAAGGGTGTAGAATGTAACAATGAAAAAATTACATCATACTATTAATAAAAGAACTATTATTTTATAATTATTTTTTTATTATGATAATATCTAAATAAGTTTACATTTAATAAAAACATTAAACAAAATGAATATATATAGACTAATACAACTTGGAAAAAATATATACCCATTAAAGAATAATACATTCACTAAAAAAATCCATATTCTTTAAATACCTAAATAATATTTCCACATCCATAAATATCATAAAAATAATCCCAACCATTAGGGAAACAATAGGAACTATAATTGGGGGTGTGAGAAAATTTCTAACCAACATAGTAAATGATGATGAGAGAATGATAGTGTATTTGTTTGTAAATATAATCATTCATCATGAGGAACATTGGAAAATATGATAGATGGAAATTATAACAATTAATAAATCATATGGTTAGTCATTTTTTTTATTATTGGCACAATAATGTGACCATATAGAATTTTTTATTATTGTATTTTTATATACTATATATATTTTTCATTTCCATTAAATGAATAATTTTTGAAATATTAAAATGTTTAAATAAATTATTTTTTCATTTAATTATCTTAATAAACATATTTAAGAGATAATATAAATTAGTGAAGTTCTATGTAATTTGTTTAATGGTTCGAAAATTCATTATGTCAGAAAAACTAATAATTTTTAATAAATATTTATTTTTATTAAAAAGATAATAATATAATATTAAGAATATTATTTTGATAAAATAAATATCATTTTTGGAATGAATATATCATAATAGTCTTAGGTGAATTTATGGTAATTTTTTAAAAAATTATTTTTTGGGTAAAAATGAAAATAACCTTTTATTATGATATGAAATAACTATTTTGATATAATAATGATCTAGTCATGTTTAAATAATTTAAATCCTTATTCGTGATTGAAATTTATTTTTTAAAAAAATATTACATAATTCATTGAAATTATAAACACATGGTTAATATTTTAAAAACCACAATTTTATATTTTCTATAAAAATATTCTCATGACTGATATGTGTATCAAATTAGAATTAATTTTTATCAAATTTATAAATATAATCAATTAAAATTGATTTTATATTTACATCGATAATGTCTAAATTATTTAATAAGGTTTATTTCATTTTTAGACAAAAATAATGTTACCAGGGGGAAAATTTATTTATCGTAGTATAGGTCAAATAATGTAGATAGTTAATGTAAAATGGTAATAGAAAAAAATACCTAACAAATAAAACAATAAATTTTTATTTGATATATTTTATGAACATTAATTTCTGCGGAAAAAAATAAAGTTTCAAACAAAATCGTTGCAATTAAGGATTCCCAAAAGTGGTTAGGTTTAGATACAAAATAATAATAATTTAATCACTTAAAACCACCCCTCATAAAGTATAAATACCTCTATTACATCATCACATTCCATAATAAATATTTTTATAATGGTTCTCTCTAAATATCCCTCTTAATATTCTTTCCAAGGTGGTTCCATGGTTCTATGGAGTCCCTCTATAACTTAAAAAGGCATCCTCCGAATGTAAGGGTTCCCTAAATACTCCTCCTTTGTTTTCAACTTCAACACCATTGTTATATTGTATTTTTATGTTACATTTAATATACTATCTTTATTTTTAATCCTTTGTATAATATTCCATTTGATATTCTATAAATGAGAATATATTTATTCTCTCTCATTATAGACTTTTTCTAATCTGTTGTTATGCGAAAACATGGTTTCCACACCCCTCATTTCTCATTACTTTTGTGAGGCATTTTAATTCATTCTCATTTGAATAGAAAATTTTATTATAATTCATTTTTGTAGTTTCTCTACTATTTTATAAATGACAGATCATGATTCCCTCTCCTTATAGTACTTTTATAAGTCATTGCAATTCCCAAGGTATCATGTAGCTATAAAACCATATTGAAATTTATAAATAAGTGTGTATATGGTTTTCCATGAAACAAATCAATGTATTGATACTATAATTGAATTTGGATATAGAAACTTTTTCCTATAGGTAATAACCTGAAAATGTAGCATTGGTCTTTGACACAACCATCACCTTATATAGGGAAACAGTCCTTATTGCACACTTGTTTTGACACTCCTGGTGGATTTTCTTTATATAATTCAAATGAAATTTATGATCCATAATAAATGATTAGAATATATTTATTGATATATTCATTAAATTTATATCCCCATAAATTGAATTTATACCCTATCAATTCATACTATCATTACTTCAAATGGGGTACCACCATATACATTTTGAATGTTCTATAATTTGTAAAGTATATTGTTGGTTATTTACCTAGATAACAACACTAATCATTTGAAGGGGATGATTTCTGGATAATGTTTTGTCCAATGAACTTTTTCTCTATCACCCTCCATATTTCTCATGGTATATACATTACTTATCTATGCCAATGTATCCAAAAATACATTTTATGGTGTAAATGAGCTCTCTATTGGGATTGAATCATCACTTCCTTTCTATTTCCTTATCATCAGCTAT
This sequence comes from Viscum album, assembly GCA_963277665.1. NCBI lineage: Eukaryota > Viridiplantae > Streptophyta > Magnoliopsida > Santalales > Viscaceae > Viscum > Viscum album. Next base: position 1,035,277,828 of record OY728123.1, on the reverse strand, counting down.
GCATAACTTTTTATCTAATGTATTTCCATTGTTGATAAACTTTTATACATCATATGATTGAATAGTGTTCATTTATAAACTCATCCATTGATATTTTTGGGGAACAACTGATTAAACTATAAAATTGTTTTATCAAAATGGTGTAAATTCCATAGAATTCATAATAATGATTGAGGGTTATTTACCTAGAGCATTATAAAATTTCATGGGATACCCATTTATTTTCCTAATTTTTTATCATGTATGATGTTTTTATATTTCTTGTCCGGATATTTCACAGGGGAGATAACATATATGAAGCGTACACCTTGAAATCTCTCCAATATTATGAGTAATGAGATTAATTTAACATGATGGTTGTTACTCCTAAGAGATGATGGAGTTAATTAGTTATAGGTTATTCCTAATAGATATGGGAATTACCTATATGCATATTTAAAATATTAATGTTTTATTATTTGATATAATTACATTCATTATTTTGCTAGTTATAACTTTTTAATGGTCCGTTGATCAGGATTGATATCACATGGCTCATGATGATTTTATCTTATAACTCTATTACTTATTTCCATGTTACTATAATAATGATATGATGTTTTTCCTTGTGTATGTTTCCTCATATCAAGCCTCATTTTTTAACATAGATGTTTATTTATGCTCCATTTTCATTATTTATCCATTACTGGGATTTATAGCTCGCCATCTTCTTATGTTTCCACATTTCACCTGCAGTGTCAATCAAATGGTAACTTATAAAGAAATAACATGAGTGAAAAATCCTTATGGTAGAATTTTTTATTATAACATGTGATTAATTTTAAATGTATCTAGTTCAAAAACATGATAAACATTATATCTTTGGATTTAATTATAATTGATGTTATATATTAAAATCTATGTATGTCTATAACCATATCTATAAGTGTAGGTAAGAATAATCTCACAATATCTCCATCACTGGTGAACAACTCTCCAAAAGTTCAGCATGGCTAGTCATCAGAATATAATATACATATGTGATTTAGTTGAGTAGAGTAACACAAATTACATATATGAGAGAACATATTATGAGAAGTTTCTGACACTATAGAAAACTAAACCACCATAATTAATTAAAACACTAATGATAGAAACATATCAAGTGAATCATATATTTTATGAATGAGGCATGAATGTTTCCCTCTTTCCCATAGTATGTGAGTGATAAACAATAATAAATCATAAATCCATAAACCTATGTGCATTGCACTCGGTGAAATTACACAACCATAAAAACAAAAACCATTAATAACAATCTCATTCTCCGGCAACTTAGAATTCATATCAGAAATGGTTTTCAATACTCTCTGTTCTGATTTCCATCACATGATTTGAAATATTCCTCTACCACATAGCTACAAACATTCCAAATCAAAAAACCGAAATTCTCTAATATTGTTTTTGTAAGGAACCAGCCTAGTTCGACCAGACATTTCATCCAAACTGGATCATATTATGTCCTTAAGCATGCCTCCTTGAACAGTATATGCTTCCAACTAATGTAGAGTCTATATAAGATATTGTAGGGAGACTATACCCTTATTTTGAGGTTTTTTCCTATGCTTTCTCCTTGTCGTTCATCTGTCAGTTCAGGACGTGCATCTGTTTCTCCACATTCCTACTTTCCTAGGGTAGAAGGCATCTGTCACTTCTTCAGGGATGTTTTCATCTTGATCAAAATGGGGTGATGGGATATCGAACCCTCATTCCATGTATTTCTCCTAAAAATTAATTTCCATGTCTGTGTCCCCATTAAAGATTAATATGTTGATCGTGGAACTCTTCCTGGGGCCATATCTTTTATGGATGATGGTTAATTAAACTGCTTCTGTCAGATATTTAATGGGATAATGTTAGTGAATCAACCTTTGGTCTAGGGATTAGTCACATTGGGAATCACTTTTGTGTATGGATGCTAAAACACTAGTACACCTTGATTTCATCCCCTTATGATAGGGCTTCTTGTGGGCGTGGATTCTCGAGGCATCTCATGTCGAATTTTGGGTATCTTAGGCCAGAGGCATGTCTCTGAGGTTTTCATCGGCTTACCATCATTAACACGGGGTATTCCATGAGTTTAACACCTAGAGGAGATAGTTCAAACTAATCAAAAAATTGATGTGAGTAGATCATATGGGTATAACGCTAAGAGGGATAACCTGGAAGGTTTACTGGATGGATGGATCAGAACACCCAAAAAGAGTAGACATAGGGTATTGTGTCCCATTAATGGAAGATGTCACACTGTGAAGGTTGATCTGGACACCTTAAAGGGTGGATCAGAAGATGATTGGGTCTTGACAATTGGGACACCATGGTTCACCATTGGCTAGGATTTCACCTCAATGAGGTCTACTACATACACAAAAATGGATCAAAACCCATGGAGTTCAAGATGGTAAGTATTGGAATCAGGTTCACATGAATGACAATAACTTGAGAACATGTTTGGACTTAAGCATGGTTAGTATCTCATCACAAGAGGTACACTCTTGGTTAGATGAGTGTGGAATGTGTGTGGGGATAATGAATGGTAAGATTCCTAATAAAAGAATATGATGGTGTAGGGATTCAACCGTAGGGAGGTTTCCTACATATCACTATGTAGGGAATCAAAGTCCATGTAGTTTGGTAAATTAGAGATGAGTTACCTGAGAAGGAGGTTCATGAGAATGGATACATGGATGGAACCCAAAGGAAGTGGAACCTCTGGGCTGGGTCATGATCATCCTGAAACACAAAGGCTCGATGAAGAGACTTGGATGGGACATGGTTGATGATATTGTTCCTTAGGGTGGATTCCTACATACCTTGATCCAAAGAAGAAAGGATCAATGTCCATGTAGTTCATTGAATGGGGCATGTGATAGTAGTATACCCAAATGTTGTTAACCTGAAGACATTTTGGGGCTTATGCATGGTTAGCAGCTCATCGCAAGAGGGACACTCTTGGTTGGATGAGGGTGGAATGAGTGTGGGGCTTATGCATGGTTATCTACCCTGATTGGATTAGAACACCTCAATGAGGCGGATCTGGGAGATGTTTCATGAAACATGCATATATGGAATTAGGAGGGTATATCCCTAGGATGTAGAACCAAAGTTTTCCATTGATTGGGACTGAAACTGAAATAGTCTTCCTATGTAACCGAAAGGGATTGAATCAAACTTATATCAAGAGGGGCATATAGTTTAACTTCATGTGGGATGAGTAGAGTGAACTGATGTGAAATGGATAAAACAAATGATTATGGGGTGTTGGGTATAAACCTCAGGCAGGCCTGCTATGTACCATTCTTGAAAAGGTTGAGGATCAAAGTCCACATAGTTCTATTATTATGGGCATAGAGGTTACACACTAAGGAGGTTCATATAGGATGTCATGGACTATTCTTAATCTAAGCCCATGTGATTCATGCTCGGTGCATAAAACAATAGAAAACAAAATTCCTGATGATCGTGTCGTAAAAGATGCATTCACGAGGAATTAAGTGGGGCTTACATGTAGTTAGAATCCCAAAGTGGAAACAAGGGTTTAATCTGAGATGGAAGCTCGAGTTTGGGTCTCGATGTATAGAGAGTATATGGTCACCATACATAGAATACCCTGTCATGTTGGGTCCGGGCTTGCATAGAGAATGCCCAAGGAATGCATGGTGACAATGAACAGAGGTAGAAGGGAGTGAGAGGGTGTTTTTTCCCATCCCCTTCATAGCCGTATCTAGGATTTTCTCTTATGCAGTGATCATAGTTTAACATCATGTGTCATGGATGCAGTCGCTTGGTAGTTTAATGTCATGCAGCTTGAACGATGAGGATTCACTACTCAATCCTAGGAAATACATAAATGGTGTACCCAAACCCTTGGTGAAGGGAAGGAACCAGTAATCCCATGTGGATATGGTGTTGTGAAGTGATCCATAGAAAGGTCCACATTAGTGTAGCTATGTGAATAAGCAATATCCATTCATTTTTCTATGAGGAGAAGCATGAGGCATAGCAATGAAACACGAAGCACCGACAAATGTACTTTGAAAACACATTATATAGGCATGTAGGGCCCCATGGAAGAGGGGTTCATGATGCAATAGACCTCATAGAGAGGGTATTTACAAATCTCAAGGTATCACAAAGGATAGGGGCTCATAGATCATAGGGCTTTGCAGATATCAGGGGCTCGCAGAGTACATGACTTCATAAATCCTGAGGCTCACAGAGGATAGGTCTTCACAAAGGAGAGAGCTTCACAAAACATAGTGGCCAGCCTAAGAACTGAGTTCATATGTTCATGTAGGGTGCTTCGTGAAGCCAGAGTGCTTCATTAATTCCCGAGTACTCGAAGGGGTATCCTTTATTCGTGATTGTAACGCCCCGACCCCAATTACCTAGAGTCGGTGCATTATTACATAACATTGTCATGATCACAAGAAAGATCAAATCTTGAAAGATCCATTAGTTTAGTAGCCTTGAAAACACTAAATATATTCATAAAGTTTTACATTACATCACAAAAATGAAAACTACAACAACATAGTCTCCATAGTCTACACTCTTATCCCCTCATAATATCCCTGCAGGTCATTCATAATTTAATTTTTCACATCCTGGGAAAAATAAAACATAAAAAAGGGGTGAGCTCAAATGCCCAGTACGGATAAAAATATATCAAAAACTTTCATAAATAAGAATAAACATTTAAGGAAATGTATAACTAAAACAAAAGCCTTTTAAACTTGAACTTCAACATAGTATGGAAAAAATAAAATTAATTAATGACATTTACTTATTCACATGGATATTCTACTAATAGAATAATCACATGCAATATCAATAACCACTTTCATAATGATGTAATGAATAATGCCAAATTATCATAACCACATTGCCAAGGCCTCATGCTAATACTACAAATAAGATTTTTCCAAGGCCTTATGCCACGACACTAGTTTGTCTCATGAGACCTACCGATGCATCGATGAGCTATAGCAGGCTCCACCCATCAAATATTAAGTCCATTGCATTCCCATATGAAAAGTTTAAACATAACATAAACATTCGTATTAAAACTATCATACCAAATGTAAATACTTCATCGATAAACTATGAATGGTATAAAAATAAAACATCTGCAGTCAAACATATCAAAAAACCTTCAATACAATATAGAAGTTTTGTATAATAATAAATCAACTTCAAATAAGCGTATAATCCATCAAAGGATGTTGACATAGATGAAATCAAAACTATTTTTAGAGAAATATCTCTTTCTATTTTGAAATCATTTAAGAGTCATATATTTATAAAATATAAAATTTTCATTGAAAATATTCTTATATGTTTGTAAGGGAAGATTCGATGATTTTATAACCACAAAAAATAGCAGCACCCGCCGTATAAGTTAAAGAAACATTCGTACCTTAATTCTGTCAAAAAGGTTAAAAAGCACCTTGTTTGAAAAACGATGGAAAGATTATTTTATAAAACTCCTATAAAAAGTCAAACAAGGGTATAAATGACATTAACCCATATTCTTGTAAATAGTAAAAATGTTTTGAAATACATTTTTAAGAAACATGGATGTGGATGATAAAGAGATCCCAGTAGATTATTACGTATAAATAACCTCAGATAATGAAGAGATTGTGAAATAAACCTTTACCTTGTAATTTTCCTTGGATGAGGGTAGGTTAACCTTTTGTATAACGGTGAAATAATTTTTATTAAATTATACAAGAATCATATACATTAATATGATATCATATATGATCTTTTAACATTGATTTGTTAATAATATCTTAGTATTATCGTTGTTTCGGGTGTTAACTTACTCGTTTTCATTTATATGTTTTGTTACGTAAGCCGTGTTTGTCATGGATAGGTTGTATCTTAATCATATCCAGAATTATATCAAGTAGTTAGATACTATTATTAGTCATCAAATGATAATTAGACTTTAATGGATACGATGGAGAAGGAATCTCATCGTGTTTGTGGAGACGGTAGTCCGTACGTACGCACGAGCGACAATATCATTCTTTTGATATTAAAATAATATATTATTGGATGGTATATAATATATAAATAATAATTATAATGTTGTATTTATTATTTACATTAATTACACATCATTATTATACCCATACAAATAATAATTCATTGAATAAGAATTACACCACGATGTGTAGACTGTAAGTCGTACGTACGCACGTATGGTGATATGTTATTCAAAGGATGGATAGAATACTGAATATGGTTGTACCATATTTATAATAACATCACAGTATATATAAGATACTGGATTTATTATTTTATAATGGTAATAACAAAGAAAGAATAAGTGGAAGAAGAAAGGAACTTGAAAAGGGGTGGTGAAATCAGTACCTCTTCTTCGGGTTCTTCCTTTTGATTTGATCAAAAGGGCTCTGTAGGTTAGCTTTCTGACTAAATTAAGGCCTCTAGGATGAAGTGAGAGAAGTTGAGAGAGTATTTTGGAAGAGTTTGTCCGATCCAAATGGCTTTGAAGGTGTGAATTAATGAGAAGGGGGGCTGCCCTTTTATAAGAGGGGTGAGGGGCACCATTGGAAAATCTAGAAATATTATTTTATAATAAATTTATATTCGGTTTCTAAAGGCTCAAAAGTGTATTATTTAAAGTTTAAGGTGGGTATGGGTCTAAAACCACTCATCCAATAGAATTTAGATAGGTTTTGGGCATTATATTAACCTTATCTTTTAGTTTAAACTCTTAGTTAATTAGTTTGACAATTACCATGTCACTTTGTATTTTTATGTTATATAGTTAATAAACATACTATATACCTCCAAGAGACCCCCCAAGTGGTCCATTAATGATACACCTATCATGGTATAAGTCTCTTGGCCGAAACTTAGATTTTTAGGAAATGAATATCAATTAATAATATAATATTGTTTTAAAAAACTCTTTTATGTCAATTTTGAAACAATTTGGAAAATTTATTTTTGTGAAAATCATAACAGAATGACTACTTCTAAAAAAGTTATTTAAATCATTAATAAAATGTCATAATAACCAATAAAATTAGTCTAATTCATAAAAAGTCTCAAATTATATTTATTTGGGTATTTATAATATCAATTATTTTAATTTTTCACTATTATGGTAATTACTATATCATCATTGTGTCATAAATAAATTAATTTATTTAAAGTCTAAAAATTATAAATAAAATACCATTATATAGGAAATCGTTTTATCTTTCTAATTAATGTTTACAATAGTATTTACCTTATGTATGACCCTATATTAAAAATGTTTTAGTAAATAAACTTTGATTTTAACTCTTTTAACTCTTCTTTGAAATAAATAAAAATAAATATTCTAATCTTATAAAAAGTGGACATAATTGATAATATTTTATTCCTAAGGTTGTTTTTGGTCGAATTAAGCTTATCCAATAGAATTAGGACATGTGTTAGGGTAATATTAATATCATTTTCGCCCTTAATTACCCTATTTACTTTTAACCGTGGTAAATAAAAGTAAAAAGTTACTATTCACCAAAAATTATTTTCATCTCAATGAACCACATTTTAGTCCTTGATTTTAACTGTGTCTCTCGTATTTTTGAAATTCCATTCACAGAAGTTGTAAAACTACGTTTTATGAAATATTCAGTATTTAACTACCACTTAGTGGTTTCACTTTTCAGAAAAAAATGAATTTTTTCAGAAAAATACCAAAAATTCACCCTTGGCTAATTTCAATATTCCAAATCAAAAAATGAAGTCCATTTTGAAAAAGAAAATTTATAAATTTCTAAAAGTGGGTTTTACTATTCATAACGGCTATTTTGATTCATTGTGGGGTGTTAGAACTCGATGTTGCGTACAACACATTCTATTGCATTATTCAAAGTGAAGCGTACCGTAGAAGCATGGTGTGTTACATTCTCCCCTACTTCAAATAATTTCATCCTCGATATTTCTAGAATACTACCAGATGAAAAGACTCAGGTGGTTCTTCATCATAAGTTCCTTGGGTTCCCATGTTGCCTCTTCCATCTTATGGTTTCTCCACAAGACTTTTACCAAACGAGTCGTCCGGTTTCTCAGTACTTGTTCTCTCGTATCAAGAATCTTGACGGGCTCTTCGTAATAAGACAGATCTGGTTCCAGTTCTAATTCCTCATAGGTGATTACATGCGTTGGGTCAGGCATGTATTTCCTCAACAGAGATATGTGGAACACATCGTGAACTTTGGAGAGAATTGGGGGCATTGCCAATCGGTATGCTACAACCCCAATTCATTCTAGAATTTCGAAAGGTCCGATGTACCTGAGACTCAATTTACCTTTCTTACCAAAACGTATGACTCCCTTCCATGGAGATACCTTCAGGAAAACATGATCACTGACTTGAAATTCCAAATCCTTCATTTGATTATCATCCTAGCTCTTCTGCCTACATTGAGCTTCTATAATATGGTTTTGGATTACCTTCACCTTTTCCATCGTTTCCTCCACCAATTCTGGGCCTATAAGTTTTCTTTCACCAACGTCATTCCAACAAGTTGGTGTGCGACATCACTTTCCGTATAACGCTTCATATGGTGACATATGAATACTCGAATGGAAGTTATTGTTATATGAAAATTCTACCAGAGGAAAATATTGATCCCACATACCTAGAAAGTCATGTGAGCAGGATCTCAACATGTCTTCTATGGTTTGAATAGTTCATTCTGATTGTTCATCTGTTTGAGGGTGGTGGGTAGTACTCAAATGAAGTTCAGTATCCAATGCTTTCTGAAGACTTTTCAAGAATCATGAAGTAAAACGAGGATCACGATCAGAAACAATTGATAGGGGTACTTCATGAATTCTCACAACTTCATTAATATATAGTCTTGCTATTCGTTCAAGTGGTAAATCTTCCATTATAGCAAGAAAATGTGCTTACTTGTTAAGACGATCAACAATGACCCATATTGCATCATTACTTTTAGGAGTCTTTGGTATCCCCATGACAAATTCCATCGTAATATTGTCTCATTTCCACTCTAGTATGGGAAGTGGTTGCATGACTCCTCCAGGCTATTGCCTTCCAGTATTAACTTGTTGACAAACCACACATCTCGACACAAAATCACCAATCTCCCTCTTCATGTTGTCCCACCAAAAATGATCCTTCAAATCTCTATACATTTTGGTGATCCCAGAATGTATAGAGAAATTGTAACTATGAGCATCATCTAGCAATTCCATTTTTAGATCAGGTATATCAGGAACACAAAGACTCTTCCAGAAATTCAAAATTCCTTCTTCATACACAAAGTCTCTCAATCTGCCATCATTCACAGCATTAATATTCTTTTGAAATTCTTCATCATCGGTCTGAGAACTCTTAATCCTTTCTAGTAAAGATGGTTTGACAACCATTTGAAAAAGCATTGATGTTTCACCTTCCCTGGTTATTCCCATGTCCATCTTCACTAGATCCATGATAATTGGATCCATTTCAATTCTCATATTGATCAATATTCCATGGTCTTCTCTGCTCAAAGCATCTTCCACCTTGTTTTCTTTCCCCAGGTGGTAGTGTATCACGCAATCATAATCCTTGAGTAATAAAAACCATCTCCTTTTCCTCATGTTGAGTTCTTTTTGTGAGAAAATATACTTCAAACTCTTGTGATCAGTACAAATCTCACATTTTTCACCATAGCGGTAGTGCCTCCATATCTTCAAATCAAAGATCACCACTGCCAACTCGAGATCATGAGTATGATAGTTTTGTTCATGAATTTTTATCTGTTGTGATGCATAGGAAATAACCCTATCATTCTGCATAGGGACACAACCAAGTCCTTTCTTCGATGCATCACTATAAATAACGAACCCATCATTCCCCAATGGTAGAGTCAATATAGGAGCATTGACTAGTCTTCTCTTCCGTTCTTCGAAACATTCTTCACACTCTTTTTTTCAAACAAATTTAACCCCTTTACGTGTGAGATTTGTTAATGGGTTATCCAATCGGGCAAAATTCTGGACGAAACGTCGATAATAACCTTCCATACAAATAAAACTGCGTACCTCAATTATACTCGTAGGTTCTTGTCATTCTTGGATTGCCTTGGTCTTAGAAGGATCAATAGATATTCCATCTTTAGAGACAATATGGCCAAGAATAGAAATCTCATGAATCCAGAATCCGCATTTTCTAAACTTCCCATAAAATTCATGTCTTCTCAGAGTCTTCAGGATAATGCACAAGTGATTTTCATGATCTTCGTAGCTTTTGGAGTATACCAAGATATCATTAATAAATACCACCAAAAATTCATTGAGATATTCCTTGAAAACTCTATTCATCAGATCCATGAATATAGAGGGTGCATTAGTCAATCCAAAAGGCATTACTGTAAACTAGTAATGCCCGTACCTGGTTCGAAATGCTGTCTTTGGAATGTCTTCCTTCATCACACACAACTGACGGTATCTAGATCGAAGGTCAATCTTTGAAAAGTATTGAGCTCCATACAGTTGGTCAAATAAATAATCAATGCGAGGTAGGGGTACTTGTTCATTATTGTTATAGCATTGATCTCCCTGTAGTCGATACATAACCTCATAGATCCATCTTTCTTTTTAACAAAAGGAACAGGGGCTCACCATGGAGAAACACTATGGCTAATAAATCTCTTATTACTCAATTCCTCTAGTTGTTTCTTTAGTTCAACTAATTCTACAGTGTCTATTCTATAAGGGGTCTTCGATATAGGCCTTGATCCAGGAATTAAATCAATGGAAAACTCGACTTCTCGTTTTGGAGGATGTCCAGGTAAATCTTCCAGAAACACATCTACATATTCATTCACAATAGGTACATCCTCTATTTGAACATTCCTTTCCTCGCCCACAATCATTTCATCCTCTTCCTCCCCAAAAATTGAATTTATTTGATCTACTGGGGGTGGATCTAGATAAGAATTAGGTGGTGACAATTCTGCTCTAAAGATAAGGTGTTCCTTATCATCATCATAAAAAATCGTAACCTCCTTATTCTTACAATAAATCTTCAAATCATGGTCTGAAATACAATCCATAACGAGGATTATATCAAACTCAATCATAGCTATGACGATGGGATCGGCGGATAAAGAACATTTTTGTGCTCTAATGGGGACTGATTCACAAATAATTTTTGAAATGATACTTCCCTAAATAGTTTTAACTGGCAACTCCATTGTTAAATAAAATTGGAAATATCTAATTTTATTAGTAAAAAGGGATGATATGAAACAATGTGATGATCCAGAATCGAATAATTCATTTGCTAAACTTGAGGAAACCATTAAATTACCCGCCACCATGTCTTTCGGAGCTTCTACCTCAGTAGTAGTGATAGCATAATCATGGCCTTGATCCCTTGTAATTTTCTAAGGTAAGTTCCCCTGACGCTTAGGACATTCATTTTCATAATGTCCCATCTTCCAAAAATTGTAGCATTGGACATCAGTAGATTCCGTTTTCCCCTTGCAATCACGAGCATGGTGGCCTTTTTCACCACACTTGTAACAGACTCCCGTTCCTTTTAAGAAAGTACTGGGGTGTTTCTTCCCACATTTACTACAGGATGGATATTCAACTTTTCCCTTCTTCCCTTTATTTTCATTCATAGATTGATCAGCAGATCTCTTCTTCTCTTTCTTTGCTTTAATGTCAAAAGACTTTGACAATTCTTTCTCTGTCTTGATATCACATGAGACAATGTCTTCATACGACAAGAATGATTGTGAGACTAATGCTAGATGGAGAAATGGTTTTAACACATTAGAGAAATGATCAATATTACTTCTTGGGTTACGTATATAATCTCCAGTATACCTTGCTAACCTTGTAAAGTTAGCCTCATACTTTGCGACATTCTCATCCTCCTATTGTCTCAGACTCAGAAATTGTCTTTCCATATCTGCTCGATGGTCCCGAGGAATGTATTTTTCTAAAAATAGATCATTGAAATCCCTCCATTCAATATTTGATAATTCATCATCTTCCTCCGTTGTTTTAATCAATGACCACCATTGATCAACATCACCAGTGAGGTGGTAAACTTCCAAGATAACTTTTTCCCATTCACTACTCCCCAATGCCTGAAATATTTTATCTAGGAATTTATCCATAGCTCAAATACTAAGGGATTTGTAATCCCATTGAATGTTGGTGGTTGTTGTCTCATAAAGCGATCTAACATTGATCCTCCATGCTGCGGATCAGGGTGCTCCATACGGGTAAGGTTATTATTCATAACTTGAGTGAGTTGTCCCAGTATGGTGATTAGCTGATCGGCACCCGTTGCATCACCAGCTCCACTATAATTATCTTGAGTAGGAGGGAAATCCCTACATGGAGTGCATGCATTGATATGGTTTCCATTTCTTCCACTAGGTTCCATTTCTAATCAATGGGATAAACTAGATCAGTTTATGAATCAAAATACATAATTCCATAATTATAAAACACTTAACATAAATTGAACTATTTATGGATATAATCATTAATCATAAAAATGTTTTCATTGAGGAAGTATATACTCATAAACCCTTTAATTATTTGTAATTAAAATGAGTGTTATCCTAAGCATATCCCCTGGGAGTGTCCTAACTAAGAGTGCAGCAAGACCCGTTGTCGTGCACCAGTTCCCGTTCGAGTCTAGATCAAAGTGGTGTTTTCGGGTTTTACCCCTATGTACATCTGTCCCAGAGCCGACTCTACCTGCTCATATCCAGACAGGGATGTATTGCTCGAAAAACTCACAAAATCACTACATTACAAAAATTCTAGGATGTTATTCTATACTAATCCTCAAAGTCCATCTAAACTCTATGTGCTCTAATCAGAGTTAATCTAAATATATCTTCCAAGGTTTGTACTAAACTTCCTTTGATACCAACTATAATTCCCCGACCCAAGTTACCTAGAGTCGGTGCATAGTTACATAAAATTGGCATGATCACAAGAAAGATCAAATCTCGAAAGACCGATTAGTTTAGTAGCCTTAGATACACTAGATATATTCACAATGTTTTACATTACATCAAAAAAATGAAAACTACAACAACATAGTCTCCATAGTCTACACTCTTATCTCCTCATACTATCCCTTCAGGTCATTCATAATTTTCTTCATCACATCCAGGGAAAAAATAAAACACAGAAAAGGGGTGAGCTCAAATTCCCAGTAAGGATAAAACAATAGTGGAAACATTCATAAAAAATAATAAACATTTAAGGCAATGTATAACTAAAACAAAATCCTTTTAAACTTGAACTTCAACATAGTATGGAAAAAATAAAATGAAATAATGCCATTGACTTATTCACATGGATATTCTACTAATAAAATAACCACATACAATATCAATAACCACTTTCATAATGATGGAATGCATAATGCCAGACTATCATAACCACAAAGCCAAGGCCTCATGACAAGCCTACAAATAAGATTTCTACAAGGAATTGTGCCAAGACAGTATTTTGTCTCATGAGACCTACTAATGCATCGAGGAGCTATAGCGGGCTCCACCCGTCACATCTTAAGTCCAATGCATTCCCATTTGAAAAGGATTAAACATAACATAAACATTCGTATTAAAAAAAGCATACGAAATATAAATAATTCATTGATAAACCATGAATGGTATAAAAATAAAACATCAATAGCCAAACATATCACAAAACCTTAAATAAAATATAGACGTTTTGTATCATAATAAATCAACTTCCAATAGGCGTAAAATCCATCAAAGGATGTTGACATAGATGAAATCAAAACTATTTTTGGAGAAATATATCTTTCTATTTTGAAATCATTTAAGAGTCATATATTTATAAAATAAAACATTTTCTTTGAAAATATTCTTATAAGATTTTATGGGAAGCTTCTACGAATTTATAATGGTGGAAAATAGCCGCACCCTCCATAAAAGTTAAAAAAACATTTTTCTTTAATTCTGTCGAAAAAGTTAAAAAGCACCTTGTTTGGAAAACGACGGAAATGTTCCGTTATAAACCTCTTATAAAATGACAAACAAGGGTATAAATTACTTTAACCCATATTATTGTAAATAGAAAAAATGTTTTGAAATACATTTTTAATAAACATGGATGTGGATGATAAAGAGATCCCAGTAGATTATTACGTATAAACAACCTCGGATAATGAAGAGATTGCAAAAATAGAACCTTACCTTGTACTTTTCCTTGTTTGAGGGTAGGTTAACCTCCTTTATAATGGTGAAATAATTTTTATTAAATTATAAAATAATAATATACATTAATATGATATCATATATGATCTTTTAACATTGATTTGTTAATAATATCTTAGTAATATCGTTGTTTCGGGTGTTAACTTACCCTTTTTCTTTTATATGTCTTATTACGTAAGTCATGTTTTTCATGGATAGGTTGTATCTTAATCATATGCAGAATGATATCAAGTCCTTAGATACTATTATTAGTCATCAAATGAGAATTAGACATGAATGGATACGATGGAGAATGAATCTCATCGCGTTCGTGGAGACGGTAGTTCGTACGTACGCACGAGCGACAATATCATTCTTTTGATATTATACTAATATATAATTGGATGGTATATCATATATACATAATCATTATCATGTTATATTTATTATTTAAATTAATTACACATCATTATTATACCCATCCAAATAGTAATTTATTGAATAACAATTAGACCACAACGTGCAGATGGTAAGCCGTACGTACGCACGTATGGTGACATGTTCTTCAAAGGATGGATAGAATAATGAATATGGTTGTAACATATTTATAATAACATCATAGTATATATAAGATATTGGAGTTATTATTTTATAATGGTAATAACAAAGAAAGAAGAAGTGGAAGAAGAAAGGAACTTGAAAAAGGGCAGTGAAATCATTACCTCTTCTTCGGGTTCTTCCTTTTGATTTGATCAAAAGGGCTCCTTATTTTGGCTTTCTGACTAAATTAAGGCCACTAGGATGAAGTGAGGAAAGTTTAGAGAGTATTTGGACATAGTTTAGCCGATCCAAATGGCTTTCAAGGTGTGAATTATTGAAAAGGGGGAGTGCCCTTTTATAAGAGGGGTGAGGGGAAGCATTGGAAAAGCTAGAAATATTATTATTATAATAAATTCATATTCTCTTTTTAAAGGCTCAAAAGTGTATTATTTAATGTTTATGGAGGGTATGGGTCGAAAAAAACTCAACCAATAGAATTTAGATAGGTTTGGAACATTATATTGACCATATCTTTTAGTTTTCACTCTTAGTTAATTAGTTTGACACTTACCATGTCCCTTTTTATTTTTATATTATATAGTTAATAAACATAATATATACCTCCAAGAGACCCCCAAGTGGTCCATTAATGATACACCTATCATGTTATAAGTCTCTTGTCCGAACCTTAGATTTTTAGGAATTGAATATCAATTAATAATATAATATTTGTTTTAAAAACCCTTTCATGTCAATTTTGTCACTATTTGGAAAATTGTTTTTTTGTGAAAATCATAACAGAATTATTACTTCTAACAAAGTTAATTAAATCATTAATAACATGTCATATTAACCTATAAAATTTTTTTAATTCATAAAAATTTTCAAATTATATTTATTTGGGTATTTATAATATCAATTATTTTAATTTTTCAATATTATGGTAATTACTGCATCATCATTGTCTCATAAATAAATGAAATTATTTAATGTCTAAAAATAATAAATAAAATTCCATTATGTAGGAAATATTTTTATATTTCTAATGAATATTTACAATCGAACTTACCTTATGTATAACCCTACATTAAAAATGTTTTAGTAAATAAACTTTGATTTTAACTCTTTTAACTCTTCTATGAATTAAATAATAATAAATGTCCTAATCTAATCCAAGAGGACCTAAATGATAATATTTTATTCCTATGGTTTTTTTGGGTCGAATTAAGCATATCCAATAGAATTAGGACATGTGTTAGAGTGATATTTATATCATTTTTACCCTTAATTACAGTATTTACTTTTAACCGTGGTAAATAAAAGTAAAAAGATACTATTCCCCAAAAATTATTTTCATCTCAATGAACCAAATTTTAATCCTTGATATTAACTGTGTCTCTCGGATTTTCAAAATTCCACTCACAAAAGCGGTAAAATTATGTTTTATGAAAAATTCAGTTTTTAAACTACCACTTAGTGGTTTCACTATTAATCAAAAAATGATGTTTTTCAGAAACATACCAAAAAATCACCATAGGCTAATTTCGATATTCCAAATCCCAAAATGAAGACCATTTTGAAAAATAAAATTTATAAATTTCAAAAAGTGGGTATTACTATTCATAACGGCAAGTTTGATTGGTTGTGGTGTGTTAGAACTTGATGTTGCGTACAACACATGCTATTGCATTATTCAAAGAGAAGTGTACCATAGAATCTTGGTGTGTTACAGTGATGAACCATAGTATTCACAAATTGCATCACTCTTCGATGTGGGGGGAATTTTGATAAGAGGGGAAAAGGAATATCAATGCTCAAGTACCTCAGATGATTCATTTTCCCTGTCAGTTCACAAAGAAAAGAATGATTTTTGATTTTGGAATTTGGAAGGAAAAATGTTGGATTATAGATATTTTGGAGTGGGGGATCTAGGTATTTATAGGTTCTATTTGGTGCGATGGGATGAGGGTGAGCTACAAATAAATTCATGATCTACAACAAGAGGCAGACTCTGTCATGTTTCTCTGATTCATAGAGCCTCCCTCTACTCCATCTTTAGTAGTGGCAGAGGATTCTAGATTCCATCAATTTCATCAGAGTCTCAGAGGTTACCATCACACCCTCCATCATGGTAGAAAAGACCTTCACCCTCCATCATGTTTTTTGGAGTTGCGGAGTTGACTGTCATTTTTCTTATGAGGTAGTCGCAGAGGACTAGGTAGCTTTGCACTGGCCGCAGTGCTAGAGGGTTTTATGAAGTTGCTTTGTGGATCATCCCCTATTTCGTTATTTTAGTGTTCTTCACTTATTCTTTCTATGACACGTATTTTGGAGCAAAAAATGTGCCCCTTAGAATGGGATATGAGGATAAAACAAGGGTTGTTTTCTTTGGGTAGATTGCCAAAATTTAGGGAAGTTGCAAAGTGATATTCTGAAGTTAGATCACAATGTGGGTAGGTGGTGCACAGGTTGAGACCACCATGCCGCTTACTGATTCTAGGAATTATGAAAAGCTAAGGGTTTTTTTCCTATAAATAGAGTAGGACGACCCCTCTTTTCTCATCACCTATCTCTACACTTCTATACTTGATCTCCCAATTTTGAAAACTTTGCACACTATGGGAATGAACTTTGTGAACCAGATTTCATGGTCCAATTATTTTCAAATGATACTAATTGAATTGTACCACCACAATCCATGGATTCTTTACACCACACATTGAGTCCTTAGACATTGCGACTAAATGCTTCACAAGCCGTGTTTGAAAACGAGCCCTGTGAGAGGACTCTGTGACTGTCCTATACGAATTAGCTTTTCGAATGAGATCTTCAAAAAGTAAGTAAAACCCCAAAAAATATTTTGAACAAAATGGACAACCAAGAATTCACTCATGAGGTCCTCGTAGATGCTTCTAAAAGGTAAGAGATGGAAAATAGTATGGGTATCAGGGAATATATGTGAATCCATTCAGATAATGAGTTTCTAGTGGAGCTGGTGACAAAAAGACAAAAGAGCTATCCACTTTGTAAGAGACTACCTATATATGTCATTGGACTGAGGGATGATAGTTTCATCCCTGAGGAATGTAGGGAAAAGCCGACTTACTTGTTTCGGTGCACGTCGTGCTAGCGCTAGTGGTTCCGGGCTACCGCCTGCCATACATGGGGGGATCAAATGCCTATTGATGTTGTCTGCCTATATAATCATGTTAATGACATTGATGGGAATGTGTTTTAGCCTGAGGTATCTCCCCCACAGTATTTATGGAATCTGAAGAAGGGGTGGACAAATTATTGGGTCCTTCACCATGGTGGAGACATCACAAAGGACTGGGCCTATTCTTATTGGGTTTGTGCATTCTGTGATGAATTTGGGGTGGAACTGAAGCATGTAGGGATGTATAAAGTTGTGTGGGCCTCCCAATTCTACATTTAACAGCTGAAAAACATGATGCCATAGTTTATGAGAATGTTTCCATCGAGGACCAACACTTTTCATGTTCACCACAGGGAGGTTAGCATGAGCCTCAGGTACCTTCATAAGAACTTGGGGATTCCAATTCTGTGGTCTATGTATGAAAAGTTCCTCACTATAGAGAACACATGGGAGGATCCAGAGTAGCTGTTGTGGTAGGAAAAGGCACTGATAGATCGGGTGTCGGGCGAGGAAATGCGGTCAGTGGGGGATTTCCATTTACAGTTGTGGTTTGGGAATTTCATAATCATCCCACCAAATCATTCCGCTGAAGGGGAGGTGGCACCCAAGAAGCTACCAGTCGGGCTTCCAACCTTTCCAAACACATCCCAATATATTAAAAATAATTCCCACTGACGAATCCTAGAGGACATCCAACAAAATCTATGGGGGTATAGTTTCTACACCGATCAAAAACTGGTGTCTAAGATGGAGGGTATTATCTCTATACTTATCTATGGATAGATGTTGCAAGTCACAGACACAGGCATGAGTCTTTGATTGAGAACATTCATTATGGAATCCATGCTGGTGATGGGGAAGTGCGTACACCTAGGTATCCCGGTGATATCTAGACTATAAATTATGTAATGAAACATCATTGAGGGAATGAATCCACAAAGTGTGTGTGGACCACTCCATTTATTGTATGGATGGATAGAAAACATAATGAAATCTATGAGTATCTGAACCCTATTTCTCCTCCTAGATCAGACTTCTGTCCAGCCATCCTGAATGTAGTAAGGATCTTTTTGGCTAAGCTAACACAACCACTCATGTTGAATAGTGTCTGGATGGTGGATTAATTAATCTTCTATCCATTTTTTCTACTAACATATGTATTCACTAATGATTTTTATGGAACTGAAGAGCATTAGTCTTATATCTTGGGCTTCTGGGGTGGAGTTATGGGGTCATAGGTAGACCGTGAGCCTATCTTGGATCCATACATCCATCACTACTTTACAATGTAGTTTTGGTGCATGAATAGTTTTCCCCTAAAATTATACCTGGGAGTAAACCATGAGGATCATCCATGTGTCATGAGACAGATGTGGATCATGTTCACATGAGAGGATGGAGAAATGAAGAATAAACTACCTCCACCCACTGCTTCCTATGGGTTCGTCAAGGAATTTTCCATGAGTTGGGATCCAGCATACCCAAGGGAGATGCTGAAGCGAAAAACCATTTGTGACAATGATCGGGTTCCCCTCGACCTCGAGGTTGGGGTCGTCAAATAGATATAACACACCATGGTGGTGGAATCAATCCACATCTCAGTGGAGGGGTTGTGGTAGGGATAGTGATCTCAAGGCCTACGCCGATTGAAGGTCATGCATAATTGATGGACCTGACATGCCCAGATGATAAGGGATAGAAGATAAGAAGTCCATCCATAGGGTTCCATAAGATACTCACTGAGGCTCCTAATAACTGGTTTCACTACATAGATATGCCTCTTGATGCTGTCTTTCAGAAGGCTTAGGACAACTAGTAAGTCAACATATAATTTCTCAGTCCTTCCCAGATGTGGGATCACAAAAAATCATAATGGGGTGGACCTAATAGAGGTTGGCCATGCTGAGGGTGTATTTCTTATGTCTCAGGAAGAATGGGAACAATACATTACCGATATGGAGGACATCGTGCATTCTCGGGGTACTCTGCATCTAATGACGGACTGGGTTAAAGTACTGCTCAGTCAAATAGTCCAACCCCAAACTTTTACCTCCATGATGAGGGAGTTCTTACCATTACCTAAGGAATTGTAGGTATCCTCCTAGGGAGAATATGACTATAGGGGGATCCCTTTAGAGGAAGGTGAGGTTTTAGCCTCAGAACTGGAAGAGATTGTTGAAACGCTTGAGGTAAATTCTAAATTATTATATTGTGGCACCTACTCAGGTGGTCCTTGTTTCTCTAATGACATTTGTTATATTTAAGAGATCCTTATACCTAAGACCCCTTACCATATAACCACGAGTGTAGCCTATGGACCATTTCCTGGGACGATGGTGATTGCAGAATCAAGTAGGGTTGCAACACCCAGGGTGGTTCTTTTGGAGTCTTTGGAGTTCCCAACCATATATGGTGGTCCACATCCTAAGATTGTGATAGAAAATTCTCGAGAGTGAGACCCATTGTTTGAACTCTACAGGTCCTCTCCTTTATAGGATTCATAATTTTTATCTAATGATCCTGGCCCACTAATATTGTAGTTCATTATGAATAGTTCCTCAAATGATGTGGCCCATACTAGAAAGGATGGTTGGGGATCTAGATGCTCCTTTCTTTAGTGGAATGCGGGTCATCATGGAAAAAATTACAGAAACTATAACCATGAGTGTGGTTATTGGGGAGACTGAACTGAACATCATTGAGGTGGAATCCAGTGATGAAGACCAGTAGAATGATGTGAATCCCAGCCTGTCTGACAGTCCACTAGAGGAAAATCCTGCAACCAATCATCTAGAGGCATTCCCAGCATACGAACCTTCCAACCTAGAGGATCAGGACGTGACTACTTCTGATGAATAGGATAAAAAAGTCGTATACTGTTGGTCATGGAAATTGATCAATCTCTTCATCAATAAAAACTCGTTATTAGAGTGGTTAAGCTAAGTGGGAAAACGTTGCCCCTGGTTACACAGATTATGTGCTAGAGGAGTAGATTCCTAATTTCCTCTCATGATCATCTGATATTACATTAACAAGAGGGTATAGGAGTACGTGTGTATCCTTAGTGTATTCTAGTACTAGAAGAAGGCATAAAATATCCAGAGGCTTCTAGAAATTGAACATGAGGTCCAATCCTTAGGAGTGTAGCTAGATGGGATCTCCACTTTCATTGATTCCATAATAGAGTTTATACCACAATTTCAGACTCAAATAGTAGAATATGAGGATAATATAGGAAAATCATCCCATGAAATGGACAATATTCATGCTGAGACGGATCGTGTACTGATCAGGGCTAATGAGCTATGCCACATGACCAATGAGTTCAAGAGGGATCCTAGAAGATGAGATAAAATGATGGAGGCCACACACTAAAGAGTGGTGGAGCTGGAATGCTCTTTTTAGGAGTTCAATGTATCCATTGTAGGTCCAATCCATGGGTGTTGTAATTTTCATGAACCCACAAAAGAACATTCATACTTTTTTGTTTATTTTAAGTGTGTGCATGGAAATATAGTTTCTTGTTTGTTTTAATTAGCGCATCTCAATCATAACGTCTGAAATAACCAGTGATCGATCCCTAATCTCATGTGGTTCATACCCAGTGTGATAAATAATGGATTACTATATAATCATTAACTTTGTGTATGAGATTTCTACTCAATTGTCGTGCACTCCGGGCTTAGATGATCATATGGTATATTTGGGACTGGGAGAGGTGTTCCTGCTATACAATAGGGTTCTCAAAGTAGCTGAATTACCTTTCCCATCAAACTCTAGTACATCAGTGGGACAATTATAGGGGAGTTAGAGTAAATCTGAATAAAGGGTAATGAGAAGTGTGAATCACGTTACACAAAATTTAGAGCATAGTGAGAGGTGGCATGATGATGGAGGATAACTATTGACCGTATTTGAAACACAATATATACATCACATTAGCATGAAATGGTGGAAATAAATGATGACCAACCACTGACCATACATGAAAACATGGGGCCTAACTCGAAATGTTGTCCAATATCTTCAAGAATGTTGGACCTAAATGGTAGGTGAGCCAAATAGCCGAGCATCCATGCCAGTTGGGGGTCCCTTCAAATGTGAAAGAGGGTGAGAATCCAAATAAGGGGTATGTAAATCATGGGGTGGAATTAAGAGATATTCAAAAGGAGTACAACACTCTTAGAATTATGCCACTATGATAAAAATGCATTGCGTGAGCATATCGATCTGAATTGAGATCAGGTCTACTTTCATGAGGGACCTCAATGATGAGGATCTAGAATGGTATATAGTTTTATGCCTTCAAAAGGGGATGATAAACACATAGTTTAACATCATACAGTGAGGATGATTTAAGGAATTGTTTAACATCATATGATCAGGATGTTTCACATAGTTTAAGGTATTTCTTATTGGAACCTACCCAACTGTTTAATGCTATGTTACATGGACTGGGAACTCCTAGTTTATGATCATAGACTTCAAACCATGATTAGGGGAAAAGAACAATGAATCTTAATGAACTTGGTGCTGGGCCCAAGGTGAAATGCTTGGGTGTCATTACGTATCCAATAAGGATGAGAATCGAGAAAAATGTATTTCATGAACGTAGTGTGGTCACAGAACCACACAGGTGGGGGTATTCCACTTCGGTGAGGATGCTAGTGAATCCCATAATTATCATGGGGAATATTGAACTTGTTTAGGGTAGGGTTGTAGTTTAATGTCATGGGTTGAGGACATGGGTAACACAAAGGAGAAATGTGTGGTGTGGTTCTAAACATGACATAAAGGTGGACCATAGAGGTCCACACCACACCACACATTCTTAAAAGGGAAGTTGGGGTCAAAAAGATCAAGACTAGGAGTTTACCATTCGGTTTATAGACCAAGGGATCAGATGCAAGAATGTCTATATGTATCTTGTAAGGGTATGAATCAAGCCGTACATAGTTCATAGTATTCTGAATAGATTAATTTCATGTGGGTGAGGATGATAGTGCCACATTTTAAGGTCATATGGTAGGACCAATGGGTCACACAATCTCATATATGGATATTAACATACCACAACCCCTAAGACTATGTGAGACATGTTTGGTGTAGGAAACAAGGATTGTTGTCAGGACATCCATGTCTAATGGGACCGTGAAAAGGTGGAAATGAAATGTCTGGTGGGAAAATCCCAGATGAACCAACATTCCTACATGATGTGTGTGAATGCACAGATTCACAACATTAGGGGTTTTGAGGATCTATAAAATAGAAAGGGGCATTAAACTTGTGATTCATATCATCTGATATTTTGGACGGAATGGGATTTGTGTGAAGATGGAGGATAAATTTTGACTATGTTTGAAATAAAACATCCATTTAATGTTATCCTAGAATGGGAACAAACAAATGAGGATCAACCACTGACCATATTCGAGATGCAAGACATGTATCAAATTTTTGATCGAAATCTTTCAGGGTAGTGCCCAGGATGGTATGAGGGGACTAAGGCAAAGCATCTATGCCATTAGGGGGTCCCTATAGATGTGAAGGATAATGAAAACCTAAATGATGGAATGTGTGAAGTGCGAACATTACCCATGCAGTTTAAGCATCATAGAGGAATAACACAAGGAGTGGTAATTCCGAAGGAAGTACATTGTGCATTTGTTATAATCCTAGCATGAATGAGGACCAAAGAATTCCACACCACATAATGTGAATTTTGGAGAACCCGGGATATAAGGGGATGGGGAGGCGAAGTGGTTGCATCTAAACCATAGACAAGAAGTATGGGCGTCACTATATATCCCAAAAGGATTGGAATCAAGACACACGTAGCTCTTAGAGGTGGTATGGTAGGCGGACAATATCGAAAGAGAGTGGTATCCTATTTTAAATAATAATATAGTAATTTTTATGCAGTTTAATTTCATATGAACATAGACGAGAAGAATCCTAACTCAAGGTTGCAGAGATGGGACTATAAAGTACCCAATTTAATTTCATGTGCATGGGACATGCCTGTGAAGTTTATCATCATGTAGTTTGGAATAATGATGAAGATATATTAAGGTTGCTATGTGGTGTGGTTATTGAAAACCCAACGTGAATGTTGATAGAGAATTCCACCCCCCCCCCCCACCACACACATCCGAAGGAATGAACACAGTTCAAAGTCATGATGGTTGGACTTTGTGACTGAGGATCCTAGTTTAAGGTCATAGAGTTCAGACCACATGATTTGGAGATGTTTAGTGTAGCTCCATGGGGGAAACCCATCGTGGGTAAGATAGAAAACAAGAAAGGTTCATAAATCTATAGCTGGGCTTGAAGTTAAAGTGCATGGGCATTGCTACATACCCCAAAAGAGTGAGAATCAAGCAACAAAAAGTACTTAAACATGGCATGGCGAAAGGCCATGGCAGAGTGACAATGTCTTCTACAATGAAGATATCAAATGGCTGGGTGTTTAGAAACACACAACATGGTTGAAGAATATGTTGTTTACCATCATACAATAAGGATGTAAAAAATCTTAGTTTATGGTCATAGAGCTTGGATTAATAGAGGTGTGGTTCTTCCATGAAGGCCCAAACCATACCAATATCACTAAGTCCACATGAGCTATGATCAGTGTGGGAAATAATGGTGGATAATATATTTAAAACACATGGAATACTCAGTAGGGGGAGATGGTGTGGAATCAAAGATAACCATATGAAGTTGATTTGTCCTCTTAATGTGCAAAGGCATGAGGATGGATAACACCAAGGGTGTCAAATATTCACTTGAACATGATGGAGTGGAAAGGGATGTGAATAAAAAGAACAATATTTAGGGAATAATGGGGGTGGAATAATGATGTAGGATAACTGTTGATTTTATTCTAAACATAGCATCCATATTGTGTGACCTAGGATGGGAACAAACAAGTGAGGGTTGAGCGCTGACCATATTTTCAACGTAGGTCCTGTGTCAAATGTCATTAAATATCTTCCAAAATTTTGGCCCAAAATGTTAGGTGATCCATAAGTCAAATAATCCATACCACCTGAGGTTTATTTCAGATGTGAGGGATGATGGAGACCCAAATAAAGGGACACATAAATCATGGCGATGGAATGAATACATTTCCATGAAGAACACAACAATCTAAGTCCTAAACCCCAACACATCAGAGCACATTGATGAACCATAATGGAGTTTGTCTGGTACAGTTAAGGGTGGATGACTTGACAAGATGAGTGGAGGAAAGGGGGGAAATGGGTTGATGAAATTGGGGTTGGACCCGAAGACAATGTCTCTCGGTATTCCTACGTACCCCATGAGGATGAGAATAAATCTATATGTTGTTCCTGAAATGCCATGCATTTTTTATGTTATGTGGTGAGGAAATGAGTGGAACTCATGAGGTTATAAAGGGGATGTGTATGGCGTGATAAATCATACCTGACATTAATGAGAAAAATGTAAGTCCACACCACACCATATGTGGTCTAATGGGGGAACCTCTGGCCAAAGGGCCATAAAAGATCAAGAGACCCAGGGCTAGACCCAAAGACAAAATGTTTAGGTGTTCCTACATATCCCATTAGGATGAGAATCATGTAATACGTAGTTCATGAATTATGTGTAGTTTAATGTCATATGGTGAGTACATATATGGAAAGGAGGATGTTTTGTAGGGAGGGGAAAAAGTTGTGGTTGTTCTAAACGCGACGTGAATGAGGAAAAATGCAGTCCACACCACACCATCTACAGCCCTCGAAGAGAACTAAACCCAAAGGGGGAAAATAAGGTGATGGATGTATTTTTTGGGTTGGCCTCAAAGACAAAGGGTCTGGGCATTCCAACATATCCCATAAATATGGTAATCATGTCACACATAGTTCTGGAAATGTTGTGCAGTTTAACATCATGCGGTGAGGTTGAAGATGAAAGGGGAGATCTCTAAAGGGGATATGTGATATGGTAGTTGTAAGCCCAATGTGAAGGAGGAAAAATAAGTCCCATCGCACCACTCACTGCTAGTAAAGATCATAGCCCAAGGGACCAAAAGTGAGGATGAACATGTGGCTAGACCAGGAGATGTATTGGAGCTTCTACATATCCCATATGGATGGAAATCATGCCACACATACTTCATGAATGTATCTTAGATTAACATCATGCGTTAAGGACACAACTGGAATAGGGTATTCCTGAGGGAGGCACATGGTTTGGTTGTTTCAAACCCAACGTGAATGAAGACCAAAGAGTCCTCATCACACCACATCCTCCTAGGGGGAACCTTATATGGATAAATTTGGGGCCGGACTCGATGAAAAACTAGTTAAGCATTCCTACGTATTCCATGAGGATGGGAATCAATCCATACATTGTTCTTGATACATTTTGTTGTGTAGTTTTGACCCATGCATGGGAAGAAGATACATTCACTGTATATCATTTTTTATTCTCTCTCCCCCACTTTTTTGGAGGAAAAAAACCTGGGATGAGGAGTTCAGGTTTTGCTGTACGAATCAATCCATATTTAGGCCTTGAAAAATATCTTGGTGAATTTTCAATGCCAAATGTGATGCCCTCTCTATTGAGGATTCCACAAGGTGGTAATATTTTTTTCTTCATGCAATCAGGATGATAGTGTTGTAGTTTAAGGTTTTATTATAGGACCAACCTATTCATTTTAGCATCGTGCATCACGGTTGAAATAGTTTACTGTCATGTGGGACTAGGAAGCATAGTTTAGCATCACATGGTTTGGATGAGAGAGATCATAGTATTGGGTCGTAGAGCTCAGACCATGGCATATTTTCCATCCACAGTTTAATGTTGTATAGGACTGGTGGTGTCTTAGTTTAAGATCATAGAACATGGACAATTTTTCTATTTATTTCCATGTGGGACGAGTATTGGGTGGTTTTATGTCATTCATCCCAGACAGATCATGCAGTTTAATGTCATGCATTATAGACAAAAGCATGTATTCTTAATAGAAATACTATTGGAGGAATTTGTCATTTGTGGGAGGAGTAATATGCTCACCATCCATAGTAACTAGGAAGTATGTGTCGTTGAGGTAAATCTTGTGAATGATTTATTGTACCTCCCACTTAGCCTCCAACATTGGAAGCATTCTGTTGGGTATCATTGGAATTCTCAGGGCTAATACCAAGTCACCTTTAAGGAAAGAACATAGATGAATTTTCTTGTTGAAATCTATGTATATCTTGTCCTAACGTGTCTCTAGATTGTGCAAGGATCAGAACCTATTCTCATCAAGGGATTCATGTTCAGGTAGATGGACTTCCACAACTTAGTCTAACATATTCTAATTGTAGAAGGTTGTGCGTAGTGAGGGTAACTGATTCTCAATGGGAAGGAATTACTCTGTTCGGTACAACAGGGAATATGGATTCACCTGGGTGGAATTACTAGTCATTGTCCAGTAATTCCAAAGAGCATTGGGGATCTTGTCCAACCAACTATTCTTATTCTAACCAAATATATTTTTTAGAATGTTATAAATTATTTTTTTGATTTCTTCTATCTTCTCATTAACTAGCGCATGATAGCAAGAGGTATGATTAGAACGAATATTGTATTTGGCGTACAATTTCTTTAATTCGGAAGCCTGAATGTTGGATCTGTTATCGGTGAGGATGAAATGAAGGACAAAAAATTGGAGGATGATATTGGAGTTCATGAATTCAATGATAGAATAGGCATGGAATTCCTTGAGTACAATTTCCTCTTCTCACATGGAAACGAAATATGTAGCATTCAGGATGAACCTACACGGATGAGCTGTTGCTGGTGGATATGACCCCACAACATTGAGTCCCTATACTACAAAGGTCCAATAGTAATTAGTGTTATAAAGGGGCTCGAGTGGTCAATGCACAAAATTAGTATGGATCTGACACGCATGGAACCCTTTGAAAAACTCAACGCAATCATGGATCATGGTGGGCCAGAAGTACCCCATCCTTCAGATCTCGTGGGAATATTTTGACCCTACCTGATTAGCACCGACAAAACTAGAATGAACTTCCTACATAACCTAGGGAATCTCATATCCATGAATGTAGTGGAGAAGAAATCCATTAAACCCACATTTGTAGAGGATCTACTCAAGGCTGGGACCTCTTTGAAGGGTGAACTACACTACGCGTCGATAGATTCATTCAGAATCAGCCCTATCGGTATGTCGATCACCGAGTTGGAGGTACTCAATAAAGGAATTGTCTAATTTGGGGACTCTTATATCACAACAAGAGGACTCAGGGGGTCCTGATGTGGACTCAATAGTGGTAATATGACTTACCTATTGGATGTCATTATTGTGTAGAGTGACAGGAGTGATGACTCTCCAATGTGCCACATGAATAATCTGATCGTCTGTGTTAGGCTCTACAAGAGAGGTGGCAAGGCTGGACAAAGCATCATCTTAGACATTCTGCAATCAAGGGACATGAGTAACTCATGGATGAGAACGGAATTGGGCCATCAAATGGAGACTGCACTCTAGAAAGGGTACGATCATCAGATTTCTGATGGCGTAGTTGCCATATATAAGCTTTATGAATAGTTCAGAGTCTCCTTTCATATGTAGGTGGGGAACTTAAATCTCAAGGGACAGTTTGAGACCAGTGATGAGGGCTTTATACTCAGCCTCATTGATGGTGTAGCCTTCTGACAATAAGAATGAATAGGGAAAGACAACTTGTTCAGGCATGATGAAGAAGATACTCAGGCCTAATCTGTTGAGTTTGGGATCATTGATTCTCCTCCCCATTGGACTATATGAAGCATCATCAAAGTGAATATTCTAATATGGATCAGATTGATTCACTTATAGGATTGCCTTATTTGGGAAATCATTGTCCAAGTACTACTCTGTGGGGGTTGTATGGCTGGAAAGAATGTCTGCCAGCACCTTCCCCTTGACATCCTTTTGGGGAAGGAACCTAATAAAAAAATTTTGAAGGATGAATACCCATTGAGATGGATATCCTATCATTAGGGGGTGGTTCATAATGTAATTTAGTTGATCCACTCAGGAACTAGATTTATTTCATGGTTCTGCAAGTAATGCTTTAATTTCTGCACTTTGAATTCCATTGCTAGTAATCACTTCTTGATAGAGGAATATCTTGTCTCTGTATCGAGGAGCATACAGCTGGGATAAGAAAAATCATTCCCAATCCCTTCATTGTTCTTATGGGAGAGGATGGGGATGAGAGATCATTCTAGGTCAATCACATAAAGGATCAATAGCTTTCTGGAGACAGGTGACATCAGAACTAGAGGTTGTAGTATATACTACTTGATTTCCTCAAAAGTAGAATAGAACCCATCATCCAACTGATAATCAACACCTTTCTTCATGAGCTGAATGTGGGGATTACACTTTCCATCCATATTTGTGATGAATCAGCATATTTTGTCTAAGTGGCCTTGAAAACCTCAGAGTTCCCAACAGTTGCTCATAGGGGCAATCCGGCTAATATCCCGGATCTTCTCCAGATCGATCTCAATTCCTCTGTATCTAATAATGATGTTGAGATAGAGAGCTGACCCCAATGGAACACTTCAAGGGTTTCATCTTAAGGTGGTGGGAACAGAGGAAGCCAAAAAAAATTTCAACATATCTAAGATGATCTTGGAAGTTGTGAGATTTGACCACCATATCGTCCACATAGCATTCCACCAATGTACTAACGATTGGATTGAATATTCAATGCATGGCACAATGATAGGTAGAAACTAAATTCATTAGACCTAAATGTATTACCAAGTAGCACAAAGTACCTTGTGGTGCCCTAAAGGTGGTAGAATCTTCATCCTTAGGGTCCATTCATATTTGATTATATCTGGAATACCCATCTATGAATGAGAGAGGGTGGAACCCAGTAGTGGCATCAATAAAAATTTCTATTATAGGAAGGGGAAAATCATCCTTAGGACAGTTACAGTTGAGATCTCAGAAGCCGATAAAGACTCTGATCTGTCCAGTCTTCTTTTTGATGGGAATGATGTTAGATAACTATCTAGGGTACTGAACTTCCTTAACAGAGTAGGATTTGATGATCTTACCAACCTCGAACTTGTCCATGGAACCATGAGAGGGGTACATAATTATGGGAGGTTTTTTAAACATGTGATGGTTTATCGGGAGGCCAAGGTGGGGGACTAAAACCTGAGGATCCAGTCCATGCATCTTTCTCTAGCTCCAGGAAAATATATCTCGATGTTGTTTCAAGAAATCCACATATATGTACTACTCTTCTATAGGCATGGATAAGCTAATTATTGTTGGATTCATATCGGTCTTGGTGCCAAGGTTCACCTATACCAACTCATTGACTGTAGTGGATACTCCCTTTTCAAATGCAGGAGGAACATCATTCAAATCCTCTTCATCATCCATGAAGAGAGGATCATCAACAAGAGGCAACCCTTTTGAATTGGTTGATCCTGTTGGGACACTAGTGCAGGCTTGAGAAGCAATGGAATCCCCACTGGGAGACTCCTATACTACTGAAGCCATGGAGACAGAATCCATGATCTAATTCCATACAGACATCAACTCAATGGGTCATTCTTGATAATATCAAACAAATAGTGGCGCATTGGCTTGAGACTGTTTATCCCAATCGAAAAAACAAGAAAGTATGACGTATTTTTGTTTCAATGGGTATTACATCCCAATACCTTATAGGGGTAGGGGGTTCTGGGATCACCCGAGCCTGGTTTTTGTAGAAATATGTGGTGATCATCTGGTATTCCATAGACTTGGGAATGTGCTTCCCCCCGCATCCTAGAGACAACAAATTATTATCCAAATTTTGGTATTGTGTATTCCAATTGGTGATTCGGTTGGATTTAGGCATCATTAAAGTCTTTACATGGGTTAGAAATAGCGATAGTGTGTTCAACCTCATTTGCTCGAACCTTACTATCCTTTCTCTTATAGTAGTTGTTATATAGATAGTGGGATTCATAATAGGAAAACGGAGACACGTCGCATTAGAGTATGCATATTCGACCATTAAGGGATTAAATACGTAATTGGTGATATGAGGATGGGATTTCTCATGAAGGTGGAGCCATGGTCTACCCATCAGCGCATTGTAGGCGGTGTCCTGTGAGACAACCATTAAATATGTGCTAGAAATAATACCACCAAATTGGGTCTTCAAGCGCATCATTCCAATAGGTGTATGCTCCATTAAATCATAATCTTGAATCTTCATGTTAGAGGGAACCATATATGTTTCATAAATCCCCATCTACTAGAGTGTCTAGGTTGGGATAAGATTGATCCTATTGCCCATGTCAACAAGACAGCGGTGGACCACCACCCCATTGAACTGTCCAGTGATGTAAAGTGGGAGGATATGCCCCAGTGTAGGAGAAAATTCATCTTCTCCTGAGAATGAAATTATGGATTGACATTATTCCATTTTGAATTCCCCATCATGGATGGATTATGTGGTTGTGACCTATATTTCATACTGGAGGTGGCTTCTTAAAAACTTAGCATGGGTTTCACACATATCATCTGATAGGAAGAGTGCCTCAAGGATCGATATACTGGAACTAGAATGATTCTTGAGGGCATCATATTTCCGCACTAGCCAGACACTTCTACTGACATGGGGTCACTCAGTGGCAGGAGGCAAGATGGGCATTGCTGGCCATACTGATGGATTCTTGTCAGTTTTGGGAATCTCCCGCTTCTCACTATAGAACTGCATAGAGTGACTATCGGCTAATAGCTTTATGACTGAGGTCTATCCACAATGGAACTTAGATGATCCTGGCATGGTCATGGTGGCACTGCTTGATGAAGTAGTACAAATGGTGGTGGAGGTGAATCTGATGAATCATGATGAGAAGGCTGCACATGTTGAGCTCTGCACTGGGCCTACTTTCTAGTCTTGGTGGCATACATGGCTTGGCTGGAAGCACTGACCAATGCATTTTGATGATTCAACCACCCACAGATTCGTCAATGTTGGTGTCGAATAGGGACTTTGGGCGGGTCCGTCTGGTCCTCTTCGTCATCGGGAACCATAAGGGTTTTCCAGTTTTACGGTATTGACAGAAGTGTACTCAGGGTCATCACATAAAGAAGCCTCCATTGTTGGGTATATTATGGGTTAAATCCCCATCTATGGGGGAAATAAATCATCAAGAGTATGGGATGGGTTTGGAATGGGCATAGGGCTTTTTTTTCCTGGTGTAGTTTGTGCTTACTCCCCTGAGAGGATGAAGGCTAAGATGTTGATGCAGAGGTAATATCTAAAGATCACATAGTGGACTCTGAAGGCTTGGACCAATTTAAATGTGCATGAATAAAACCATGGGAACATAAGACTACATTACGAGACATCCGGTGATCTTATTTTTGAGACCCGTGAATGGAAAACTACTGTCATTCACCCTCATTATCACTATCAGGATTTACAGACACACACACCACTTGTGTTGGGGATGAACCCAATATAACTATGTTGATATTTACCTGGTATTGAGGCTAGTATTTAAACACAAAGAACTTATTGTGGGTGTTCCCAAGAAAACCAGTGATAGGGGCAGTAATTGGGGTGATCAGTGAGATCTGCCTCTTCAGGCCTCTGGAATTCTGGAAATCATAGGATACACTGGTCCAATGATATTTTGAAATAACCAAGAACCTAATACTCATTGAATGAGTAGGTTCAGTTTCTTTGATCCGAGAAAGGGACTCTAGGAGCCTAGCCCAGATGAGGGCAGGTAGATCCTAACAAGGAGGTATAATCTGGCTGTATCGCCAAGGCGGCGGTGTTGCGTTATGCGGGGGAGCCTACTGATTCTGAGGCGGGTGCTGCTGAGCCAAATGATATGCCTGAGGTGGTGGGCCTTAGCGAGGCTGTAGAGGTGGCTTTAGTGGTAATATTAACCCATTCCTAATGTCCTCTATTTGTGCAACAACAACAGTCTCAACCTTGGTGGATATTCATGAGGGAGATACATGATGCAACGAGCATGCCTCATTAGCTTAGTGAGAGGCTTATTCTAAAAATTTATCTTTGTATGAGAAAACCAACAACCCATCTAAGAAGTTCTAGGTGGTGACATAAGGGAACAGTTTGGTCTTCACATTCCCAATGAAAATTATTATCATTTTTTCTTAAGTTATCATCATATCAAGTGATTATGTGAAACCCTTCCTCCTAGCGACAATGTTTGCGACTCACTCATCTATACATTGCATTCATTTAATGAGGTCTGCAATGCTAGTCTTCCTGGTGCTGTTACTGAACTGTTAGAGAAACTTCATATGATGATCCTCTAAAATACTATTGACCCAAAGGGTAACTAGTTGTACTAGAAAGAACATGGTCCCCACCAGTGATTGTATGAAAAAATGGAGATTGGAATCTTCATATTGTGTTTGAGTTAACAAATTGGGTCCACACCTTGAAATAAAGTGGGCCATGTACTGTAATGGAACCCTCATCCCATTAAAAAGGGATAAGGTAGGATCTCCGAAACCCATGATTCCTAAAATATCTTCCACCCATGCCGGATATGGTTTTCCATCAGGTGGTATTGACACTTTTCTTGTTTCCAAAGCCTCTATGCAAGCAATAAGAGCAGCCGTCAGATCATCCTGGCAAGGGTTCCTGTCTTGATGAGGGTCATTGACCATCTATACATTGGTAGGATCGTGAACGTGGTAAATAGGTCTGGAGGCTTGTGGATCGAATATAATAATTATCCAAGGAGCTAGAGAAATAACCTTTGGGCCACTGGAGGAAGATGAAGAGTGGCCAGTCGAACCTGTGGAGTGGCCAATGGAGCCTATGGATCGACTGGTAGAACCTGATCTGCGTTCTAAGGCAAGTCATCATGAATCTCATGTGGATTTAGTGAAGCATATCATTGTCTCATTCCATAAACATCATCCTATACCCTATCTATATGGGTAGGGTTATTGAGATCACCAAGAGGCAGCTCATCAAGAGGAAGTTCAACCTACCCCAACCCTAACTAACCCAATCAAGTATTATTGTAATCTGGCCACTGTTCGGTAGCACGATTAGCGAGGATATAATCAACAATTTGTTTCTATTAATCATGTTTCTCACGCAGATTTTCCTTTTCAAGATCATCCTCTGTCTTATGAACCGATTCAGATGGGTCGGGGGGTCTAACAGTCCAAGAACTCTCTTTACCCTTTTTGGGGTATCGACTGATAGGAAATGACTCGAAAGGTGTAAGAAGTCTAATAAAAGTTCTTTGTTGGTGAGTATGGGCACCTTCAGGGTCTACCGAGTGTTTTACTACCCCAGTGTGTTGTTCCTCTTATCCAATCCCTATGCCAGTGCCCCCTTCCAGGTATATCTTAGGAACAACCATGTCTAATGTAACTATGCAAAAAATCATATCCTTGATATCACCAGTTGTACCAGGTTGGCATACAATAGGACTAAAATATAGGACAACATAATGACCCCATACATAGATCTAGAAAAGTGAGAAGGTTCTTTAATAACTCTACGGAGAAGTGTAAATATCTAAATGCATCATTACTGGAGGGCCTAATTATAACCAAGAGACACAGGGTGCTGAAAGATGGGAATTAAGGCCAACTAACTAGACAAAATTGTTGGCTAATGTTGTCGAAGTATTCTTGACATTTTGGGTAAACCAACCGTTGATGAAGGATATGGAAATGTGTCATCCCTAAGGTTCGGTAGAAGCACATAATGTCATCCTGGGTGAGGGACTCCAGAATATTGAAGTTTGAAAATGGAATTGGCCAGAACATCTCTGGGAAATGGTTTGTTGTGTGAATGTCCCATAACATTCTCGGCTCAAACTCAGGATCAAGCCCTTTATTTCCCCATTAATCGAATAGGGGGGTTGAGGGACTGGTAACGGCACTAATGTAGACCATTTTTGTGGTAGTATGGTTTGTGGAGAGTATAGTGCATGAGCTGAAAAGCCACTACATGTTGGGCTGCTTCCTGAAGAATCCACTGATTTCA
This sequence comes from Viscum album, assembly GCA_963277665.1. Taxonomy (NCBI): domain Eukaryota; kingdom Viridiplantae; phylum Streptophyta; class Magnoliopsida; order Santalales; family Viscaceae; genus Viscum; species Viscum album. Next base: position 1,035,242,807 of record OY728123.1, on the reverse strand, counting down.
CCACCACATCCCTGTGAGATTGACTAACGAACACTACTTTCTTAGTAGGGGATGAAGATGATGGCGGTGGTTCATGTTGTTTCTCATCCTCTATTAGTCCCCAGAATAACTCTTCGTACTCTCTTGTTGTGGTAGATAATGATCTTATTGATGATATATAGGATTGTACGGCTAGGCCATTGGAAGGGGTCAAGTATTTATCATCCTGTATATATCTTTGGAGTGATGTATGGTTCTTTTGGACCTCACTCTACAAAAGGATGAGTCTGATATGACTAGTTCATACCCCATAACTCAACATAGAGGATTAGGGATAATTTTCCATCATTTAATCGAACTCTGCCTTAGAATTTGAAAAGTGGACTGGTCTATTTGCGGTTTGAGGATTATCAGGGTTCTTCCTCTGGCAGCGATGACCCACCCTCCTACACTGTGATTGTTCTTCAGGACAGGGTAGAACATTGACATGGGGAGGACATCCGCATTGATGAGCTAGGGTGCTTGGGGCACCCGAGCAGTTGTCGAATGGAACATGGGGATGACCTCCACTTAGACAATCATGGGTGTGAGGAGAACCTAGATACATGACATGTTGAACATGGGGAGGACCACTATGATTGAGAGTGTTGGAGAGGGGGGGTCCTCCACTGGATCTGGTAAGTGCATGGGGATGACCACCATGGTGTTCGTCTATAACACAGGGAGGACCTTCGCGTCGGTCTGCTCTAGTAGTTGTGGTACGATGAGGACCTTTGTACTGTCCATACTGGATATGGGAAAGACACTCTTATGAATGTCGATGAAGTGGGGAGGGTCTTCACTAGAGTCTGGTAGAACACAGGGAGGACCTCCATGCTGGTAAGTGACAGGGCATGGAGGTTCCCCACATTAATAACCTTGTAGGAATGAGAAATTTTAGTACATGATATCAAGAACATGGGGAGGGACTTTGTTCTTAGTGTCAAAAAGATGGGGAGGACCTCCACTCGGGATGATGATGGTGTCAGGGGGAGGACCTCCACTCTGGATCCAAGATTTGGGAGGACTTCCACTTTTTCTAATGATAGTACGGGGAGGACCTCCATATTGAATATCATCATTGCAGGTTGGCCTACAATGACTACTACTTGAACCAGTGACCGGAGGAGTTAGCTGACCTGGGTTGGAGGGTGGATGGTGCCTCACTCTAGACTGGGCATGGAAGCACTCCAACTCTAGGGCAGGGAAGTTCCCTTTCTTCATAACAACAACTAGGGGGAAATAGTGCACACATATGGTGGATCAGGCAATAGAAGTCATGGAATATAATGCCCCATGGTGGGTGTCTTCTTGAGCTCCTACCCAACGTTGACATAGAGTCAGCCAATATAGGTTTGGATATGTAGTGGTATGGACCACTTACTCCTTGTTCAATGGGAGCGGCTGGTGACGCTGACATAGCCGGGTGGGATCCATCCTCGGTGGCTCCCTAGCTGAAGTCATAGCTGGGAGGACTCTAGAATCACTTAATTCATCCGTATAAGGGATTGAATCATGAGAGCACTCTAGGGATATTCTATTGAAGTTGTTGAAGGTCGGAGTGTGGAGCAGTGCCTCCTTACACAGCCCCTGGGGGCTGTGGTGTCAATGGGGCATAGAGGCCTCTAGATCATGGTGGGCCATATCCCTTGTCGGGATAACCCCCACCTATTCCTATTGATGGACAAGAGTATTAATCACCCCCTTAGAATAAATTTGGAGGTTAAGATGAGGCTTGGGTGCCTGAAAGATATGGTTGCAGAATTTGATGCAGATTAGATGAAGCCATGTGGGACTACCGTGTTGGCATATCCCCTACCAAGACATATGCAGGCAGGAGGTGATCAGTTTCCTATAGTTGATATTTTGGTCCTACGAAGAAGGAAAAGTCATAAATTATTATATATAGTAGGAAAGTGATGCCTAGTACCCTAGCAATGTTCAATATTCCATGGCTGGATAGAATGATCCACACTGACCACATCGCAAATCAGGATTCCCAATGATTAATTACCACAAATCCTAGTGAGTTTCATGACAGGCCCACTATTTTCATGGAAGGACCGTGCACTAGATAGCTGGATCTAGTTACACGCTTATCTGCTAATATGTTGAATGCTAATAATATCTATATTGAAGAGTGTAGTTTCACATTGGGTTAACCATTTCTATTACCATTGCTTTTTTTGGGGTGTGCATCCATCAATCGAGGACGTGCAGATGTTCACCCACATTTCTTCTTTCCAAGGGTAGGCGGTAGCCATCACTTCTTCAGGGATATTTTATCCTTGATCAAAACAGGATGATGGGATGTCCACCTCCCATTTCGAGGATTTCTAATCCATATTTGTTTCCTAGTTTGGGTCTCCCTTAAATATTAATATTTTTTTCATGAAACTCTTCCATGTACCATATCTTTGTGGATTCTGATTAATTAAACTACTTATTTCAGTACATTCCATTGGTTCAAGTCCGGGATGTATCCTTCGGTAAAAGGAGTAGTCACGTTGGGCATCACTAGCATGTCTAGGCACTGAAACACTGGTACACCTATATTTCATCGCATTATTATATGGCTTTTTGAGTGCCTAGAATCCCAAGGAATCCCACATCAAATGTTGGGTATCTTATTCTAGAGGCATGTCGCTGAGGGTTTCTTGGGCTTCCCATGTTTAACATGGGGTATGCTGTGAGTTTAACATCTAGTGGAGACTAATTTGACTAATCAAAACACTAATAATAGTAGATCAAATGGGTATATCCCTAGGAGGGATCACATGGAAGGATTAATGAATGGATATATCAGAATGCCCAAAAAGTGTGGACCTATGGTGGTGTGTCTCATAAAGGTAAAATGTCACACCCTGACTGTTGATCTGGACACATCAAAGGGAGAATCAATGGATGATTGGGTCCCATAAAAGGGGACACCATCATTTTCCATTTGCTGGTATTGTACCCTAATGAGGTTTCCTACATACCCAAAAGGGATCAAAACCTATGTAGTGTGAGAGGTAAAGGCATGGAATCAGGGTACACATGAAGAACAACAACTTGAAAACCTGTTGGGAATTAAGTATGGTTAGTATCCCATCATAGTAGGAAAAATCTTGGTTATATGAGTGTGGAATAAGTGTGGGTATTATGAATGGTTTTATGCCCAATAAAAGTAGATGATGGTGTTGGACTTGAACCTCAAGAAGGATTCATTAAGTATCCCCTTTCCAGGGAATCAAATACCATATAGTTTTGGAGGGGGGTGATGAGATTCCCGAGAAGGTGAATCATGAGAATGGATGCATGGATAGAACCTAAAGGAAGTGGAACCTCCAGGATGGGTCATGATCTTTCAAAAACACGATGTCTTGATGGGGAAACTAGGATGGTACATGGATGATGGGATTGAACCTTAGGGACGCTTCCTACGTACCATTCGCAAAAAGGGCAAGGATCAATGTCCAAGTAGTTCATGGAATGTGGAATGTAATCATGGTATTCAAAAATTATAGGAACTTAAAGAAATTTTGGGTATTATACATGGTTAGTATCCCATCATAATAGGGACACTCTTGGTTGGATAAGTGTGAAATGAGGGTGGGGATTATGCATGGTTAGCTTCCATAGAGGATCTGAACACCTCAAAGAGGCGGATATGGGAGATGCATCCCAAAATGGGTATATATCAAATTGGGAGGGTATATACCAATGAGGGACCACTGAAGTTTTCCATTGATTGGGATTGAACCTCGAAGTGGATTCCTATGTACTTGAATTGGATCCAAACCCACATAGTTCAAAAGAGGAATATCATTTAAAATCTTGTGGGATAAGTAGAGTGAACCGACATGAAATGGTTGGAACATATGATTATGGGACATGTAGAGTGAACGTGAATGGAAGGCACCAGCAATGCAATATAGAGATAGGGTTGTGGAGTGATCCATTGAAGGGTCCCCGTTACTATGGCTATGCGAAGAAGAAATATCCATTAGCATGCCTATAGGATGAAGAATGAGGAAAATGAATGCAACACTAAACACCACCCAAGGGACTTTGAAATAACATTGTACAAACATAGAGGGCCACATAGAAGAAGGGTTGATGAAGTAAGAGGCCTCACAGAGAGGGAATTTGCAATGCTTAGGAGCTCACAAAGGATAGGACATCGCAGAGCACATGGCTTCACAAAGCTCAGGGGATCACAGAACACATGGATTCACCGAGCACAAGGCTTGCCGAGGATAAGGCTTCGCAAAAGAGAGAGCTTTATAAAACATAGTGCCCATCCAAATCATGGATTTCACATGTGCTTGGAGGGTGCTTCGCAAATCCAGAGTGCTTCACAATGTCCTGATTACCCAAAGGGGTCTCTTTCCTTTGCGATGGATCATAGGCTTAATGAAGGGAATATATGTTTGAAGAGGGTGTAATTTTGAGAAAAGGTAAATGTGTTTAGAAATTCCCAAGTTCCTAAAATGATTCATTTTCCCAGTCGGTTCATAGAGAAAATAATTCTTGTGATTTGGGAATTTGGAAGGAGAAAGGTCAGAGTCTCAATCCTATGGAATGAGGGGAGCTGGGTATTTATAGGCACCAGGGGGTGTACTGGGCTGAGGGTGTGACATAAAGAAATTAGCACTCTGTAATTAGAGGTAGACTCCATCATGTTTCTCAGAATCAAAGAACAACACGTCACTCCCTCCATGAAGGTCTGAAAGGATTTTGGCTTCCCTCAATTTCCATGGATTCATAGAGGTGACCATCACTCCCTCTATGGTGGTCAAAGATACCTTCTCCCAAAGTCAAGTTCGTCGGAGTTGCGTAGTCGTCAGTTTTCCTCCACAGTAGCAACAGAGGACTTGGTAGCCTTGCTCCAGCTGCACTGCCAGAGGTTTTTGTGAAGTTTATTCGTGAAGTATGCCCTTTTTCTATATTTTAGTGTTATTCAATTATTTTTTCCATGACATGGATTTTATAACCAACAAGGGTGAAGTATAATCCAAAATGAAAAAACAGATATAAAAATAGAAACCATAGTATACTTAATAAATAATCTGAAATGAAGCATAGTATAATAAATGAAATGAAGCATATAGTCATGTAGACTCAAATCATTAAAAATATACAATACCTGATCTCCCATTATGCCAAAAAACATATAAAAATAGTAAAATTAAAAATAAAATACATCACGTTATACTACCATTACCAAGACAATACACATACCCAGTATCCATGATGTTGGAATGGCATTATCCCAATACTGAGACTCTACATGAGTGGACCCACTTGATCATGAAACACTAGGACTCATCTCTATCCATCTTGCAACCTATAATATAACTATAAATCAAAAATTTAGTTATAATTCATTCCAATATTCATGGATAGGGGGTGAAAAGTAAATTTGAATATGATATCCCCAATGGTGGACCAATAAACTATAGTCATAAAAGGATCACATGCAAATGATATTCCTAGACTAATTGAATGTAACAATAGTTGGGATAATATTAACAACATCATATAAAGTTGGATGATCCAAACATGGAAAATATACAACTATGGGTTCTAGTCTGATATAAAAGGTAAATATACCCCCTCTCTGTACCCCTCCAGAGGATTTTTAAAAGTGCCCAGTCAATGTAATTTTATCACAAAGATGGGGAGGGGGTCAGTCAGTGATATTTTTTCTTTTATGTTTCATTAAAATTGAAACAACCTTCACCTCCTGTTAAATATTCAATTCCCTCTTGAAAATAATTCATACAGACATATACATGAAGAAATTATTTAAAAATGTTTACTATTCAATAAGAATAGATACATTCTTGATATGGTTAGGAAATAATCCAATACCATACATTCTACAAGAAAATAATCCTTGGGTTATAATGAGTATGATATACCATTTTAATCATGTAGCATTATGTAAACAATCCAATAGTACATGTGCACCCTCTTTCCACAAATAGGGTAATAAATTTTTTTTGTAACAAAACATGTTACATGTGATTATTTTTAACATTGAAAATGTATTCCTTTTAAAAAAATCATCATTTTCTTACCCAGAAGATGGTAAGAACTTCCTAGGATTTTTTAATGAAAACTCAGTCTGATTTTCCCTGTATGTTTTTCCCGGTATGATTTGATTGGGTATGAATCATCCTAGTCTAATTATTCGTAGTATAATTCTCCCTAGTATAGAAAAAATAGGATTGAAATAATATGGTAGAGGAAAATCAGAACAACTTCTATTATGAGTACAAAAATACTAGTTCGATTCTTCCAGTATGATTCTTTCCACTATGGAAAATCTCAATATGAAAATATATGGTAGTGTCAGAGTATAATTGAGCCAATTCTGACAACCCTTTTCCTCATTAGTAAAATCCTAATATAGGAATCTCGATCTGATTATCCATCCCAATACAAGAATTATCTAAATACGATTTCCAATCATAGTATGGTAATCAGCTGAATATGATAATTTAAGAGTATGATCATAAGCTGAATACAACTGTACAATCTTGTTTTTTCTCCTATCACATAATCATTGACAACTTTTCAACAAAAAATCAGTATTAAAACTTCTTCTTCTCTCTAAAAACAAGGATCTTCTCTATCTTCTTCAGTGAACAGTAAATTAGTCATAATGTACAAAGTACTTTGGCCTTTTATTGGTGACCTATGAATGGTTTTTAGCCAGAATCCAAAAATCTATCTTGCTCACAAAAATTCACCCAAATATCAATTTCACATAAAATATCAAGTGGATTTATGAATTAGTCAACTCTTCTCAAATCATCTCAAATTTTCTACAATCTTCACTCCTTCTTCATACATTCATTTCAATTCACAATCCGGTTTTATTTTATCATTCTGATTTTTTGAAATTGATTTATTCAAAACAATTCATTATATCAATTGAATATATAAATGAAGAAATGGAATTATCCTAAAAACATAAATTTCTATCTTGATCCACTTGATATGAATAGTTTCTTCATTATGAAATAAATCTCTCCTTAAAAACACATCAATTTTTTTCTTCAGTACTTCTCTTTACCCACATAAAAATGAACAAAGTAGTTCAACTCTTGACCCACATGATGAATAAATTTTACACCAAATCATATTTCGTATTTCTATTCCTTCAAGAATTAATTAAACCATCTCAAATGGTTTAATATATTGTTTATTGGTCTCCATCAAAAAATTTCAACATCAGCAACTAGCTTTATTTCCAACTCATCTCGAGTATAATAGTCCAAAGTACGGTTATTCTGAATACAATTATCCGGGATTTTATCATCCTAATAACTATCTTTCTGGATATGATTATTTAAGCTATGATCGTTTTGAGTATAATATTTTTCTTCAAAAACCTATGTACTATTATCCATGATTCATTTGTCAAGAGTACTATCACTAGGACCCTTTTCTTTTTATCCAGATCAGATCAATCTAAATATAATTTGTATTATCTCTTTATTCTATTCCACCCAAATATGATCAATCTACGTATGATTTGTAACACCACATTCCCCCTTTCCTCCATCAATATTGTATCAAGAGTTCTTCAATCAACATATGATTTATATGAAATAAAATTCGACAAAGCATCGCCACATTTACCATAATGAATTTATTGTGAATCTGATAACCATTTAATTCAAGCAAGATTAATTCTTAATAAAATCTTCTCCCATACCATACCTGAGGTGATTCCAATAAGAACCATGCATCTTCTTGTCATTATGATAGATTTTATGAATAAAAGCGATTCATATTTTTCGAATAAATATCATTGAGTCTAATTTTAAACTTTTACAAAGTGAGGTGATTTCATTTAAAAAAACAGTCTAGATAATAAAAGACAACACTTGAATATGATCACATTCATCATTAGCTTAGTCCTAACATTCCCCCCATTTAATTTTTTTTCAACCATGTTTCATAAATAACTATACATTGTAACCTCAAGAATTGAATTAATTATAGACAATTATAAGCCTAGGTAAGTGAACACTTTGTAGGAAACAAGAATCATTGACATAAAAACCGTGCTTTCCCAGAGTAGTGATTATGAAAACCTTATTCATCTTTCATCCTCATATATTCATCCTTTTTTGAATAGAAAAAAATTTCTTTTTTTACAAATACTCTAACAAACAGTTAGAATAGTTCACATATACTACGATGCTAAATTAATAGCTTGTCCACAACTCCCCTTTTATTACTTGCATCAATTGGATAGATTTATGAAATATTTCATTCTACCCCTTGAAACATTATCCAATTGTAACATGAGAGAGAAGATAGAAACACATACCTCGACCTTGATGATAAAGAGGTTGTACACCCTTTTTCAACCTCAATGTATACAATGATTCCTTTGGTAAGGGTTTCGTGAATATGTCAGCAACATGTTCCAATGTTGGAATATACTCTAGCTTCAATTTATTCTTCTACAAATTCTCTTTAATGAAATGATATTTTATATCAAAATGTTTTGATTTAGAATGAAGAATTGGATTTTTGGTTATATTAATTATACTTTTTTTTCACAACCCAATAGAAAGGGTAACTTCAATTCAACAAGTAAACCTCTTTATTGAGTTTTAATCCACATTAGTTGAGTAGTGCATCGATGTAGATGTATGTTCTGTTGTTGATGAATCTGAGAATTTTTATCTCGGAAGTAAATGTTAATATTTTAGATCACTTTGAAATATTTCACATAAGGTAACAATATAAACAATGTTTGGTAAAGAAGATAAATGTGTGAATAAAGAAAAATAATAGAAAAGGGAAATGGCCCCATCCCTGACACATGTTGCAAGGTTATGCCTCTCCTAGAAAAAACCCTAAGTTCCAGAATCCACTATGAAGATGGAATCTCAATAGGAAACTCTTTTTAAAATATATTATGAATGTATTCGCATGAATAAATTAATATATAATTAATTAAATATTTAATATTATAGGAAAATTCAATCAATTTGGATTTCGGAAAAACTCAAGTCCTTTGGTAAACACCCTTTTAAGGACAAATAGAGTGGTTATTTAAATTATCCAAGATCGTCTTACTTGATAATTTATCATTTATCCCCTAAACACTCCTATGAAAATAAAGGATTATATTTCCCCTAATTTTCACAACCCATAATAATGTGAAACAACATAATATCACACAATTAAAATAATTTCTCTACATGGTGATAAAAAAATTTAATTACTGTAGTCCCCACACCCGGATTCCCTTGTATCATGTGAACACCATCCCAAAAAACATTGTTATATCTACCACATTTCCCAATTACATAACCCTTAGGGAGAAAACACACATCTCACCCTGCTATATGACTGGAGTTATACCACCACTTGATAGATCAAATTGAGAATCATGTGTCTCAGCCTCATAAGAAGCAGTTTGAGTAGAAAATCACAACAAAAAACTTCTCATAGATGATAAACCATACCATCAGTAGATGGGTTCTATATATACTTGTATATATCAACATCATAGGAAGCGATTTCAGGATTGTAAAATAATAGCCAACCACCAACACACGTTAAACAAAACAATCACTAGGTGGTTCCCATGGATGGTCTTAATTTCCACAAGGAAAAAGTTACATGGAATTCATAATCTCTATCAGTCTCACCATATACAATAAACATCATAATATGGGGAAAATAGAAATTTTCTACTGTAACTAAATAACCCACTTCCCTATATACCATGTAACCATTTTCATTATACTATTATCAATGTTACATGATGAACATAGTAAAAATAGATATCATAGTGCTTGATGAATACCATAGCTACCATCCCATACATTTGTCTCACCCTATATCATAGATCCTTATCAGAAAACTAATAATACAAAAATCATCCCCCAACTCAAAGAACATCTAACCATCTATCTAACCATAAAGGTTAATATGCCTATACCAAACCCCAACTTAGAGGGTGAGACACACCAAACATTTTTATGGTCCCTTCTCACCCATGATGGCCATCTACTAGGTTCCTTAGACATTTCTTAGCCTTCCCTCACTATCACAATCTTGTATTCAATACTCAACGATGATCTCATATACTCTAGGCCCAACACAACCCCGTCATTAATAGTTTATTCCATTTCTTCTTCCATTTGCCACTTTATCATTTGATTCCCACTACCCATGGACCATGCTCAAGAAACCCCACTCGTGGTATTAGGGATCCTAATTGTCAATCCATATGAACATATATTTCATCAAACATACTAATGTCCCAACTCTCATATCCCTTGAGAGAACAAATAATCCCTTCACCTAGAGGTAAAACCACTCAATCACATTGTATCTATAATAATGGGACTTATCATACTAATATTGCACATCAAGACATGGATCTACCCTTAAGAGACTATTTCCAGTCAATCATGAAATGTATAACATAACACCCATCAAACCTACGTCTGAGACTCTCATATATACTATAAAATCCATTGGAAATCGACCTTTTATATCAATTTTTCATATAAATTTCAAAAACCTATCTTAGTTTACCCTTAAACTCAAAATCAGAATCAGGGAAATCTTGTCTAATTAAGCTTATGGTGATTTAAAATAATAAAATGACTAAAAGGTCAATTTTCTCCCACTTGAGAAGGCGTAATTCCACCCTCTATCTTTACCTAGGGCACAATAAGTCCCTATCTATTTTACATAAATCCATATTTCCATGAATTATTGTAATTTCATACAAAAAATCAACTGGATTTTTATTATTGGTACAAAATACCTCAAATAAGAGGTTATTCACATTCCATGCTCCGCCAATTCATAACTAATCCCACATCAATCCATAATAATGATCAAACCTTTATCTCAAACATGAATTCCAAAAAATTAATTATAAATAATTATAATTAATTAAAAAATAATATTAAATGAGGAATAATATCCTAAATTGAAAAAAATCCCATATGGAAAATACCTTGAGAAACAAAAAGACAACAACTCTTCTCATGCTTACATCATATCAAAAAAATTCCCATTTACACTATCCAATTCCACCATGATCGAGTAGAAATGATAATAAAACTGATCCTAAGGATACAAAAATCAATGACTACTGAGTAATATTAAGAACATGAAAAATGGGTGAAATAATATATAATGGTATGGAATATTCATGAGCATTCCTTCATTATTTTGAGTTTCATATTCATTCAGAAGAGTATTTTATATTTTAAGAAGCAGTTGAAAATGGTTTTACAAGTTGAAGATGTAATATTAATGTTTTCATTTTTTTTAAAAATGGAGATGTTTTTAAATTTATTGTATTAATTTATAAATGTTTTTTGGATTTTAAAAATGATAATAAGAATTTATATTATTTATTTATAACCCTTTTCATGGAAATAATAAATATTTTTAAAGTTATTTTTACCCTTATATAATAAATGAACACTATATAAGTGTAGGTATAATTTTTAAACTATATTTAATTATAACCCCATTTCTAAACAATTTAGATAAGGTTAATTACATTTTTCATCCATATGCATAAAAGGTAAACATGGGAAACTATGTTTTATGTAGATATCCTCCACATATCAAGTATAGGTAAGTCTATTTTTTTAATAGTTCTCTAATGGTGTCCCATACCTCATGTAATGGTATCCCAAGCCTCATATATGGATAGCATAGTTTATTAAATTGGCTACATGTGGGTCCATGAGAGTTTCTCAAACCCTTATATGGGTCATTCCCATCTCATGTAATGGTCCGGATGAATTATATGAAGTTTCATAAGGGTACCTAGGACATCCTTAATCTTGCATAAAGGTCCACCTGATTTTCCAATACCAGAATGAGGGTAAGTAGTTGCATCATTGTAAAACTCAGCATCCATTATATAGTGTGTATGTAACATGTGGGGGACGCACTACTTTCATTAAAATTATATTTTTCCTCCATAGTTTGACTGTAAGAATCATTTAATGAAAATTTTGTAATTTGTTATAGAAATTTAATTGTAGTAGTAAATTGTAGCAGTGTTGTAGGAGTCACTATAGAAGTTATTATTCGGTACTATAGCAGGAGGAACCATTTACCCGATTTGGGCCTTCGGGCCACCAGTTTGGGCTACGGGTCTCAAGGGCCTTCAGGTCATCAAAGGCCTTCGAGCCATAGGACCATCGAGCCACATAGACAATGGAGTAGCCCAGTTCACACAGAACATTCCCTAGAATAGGATCAGAGCAACATGAGTAGAAGCCACCATATGAAAAGTTAATTGTATTGGAAGAATGAGTGGGTATGGCAGCCACCATTAGGACCAGGCACCGTGCATCTTTGTACAGGGAAATTCTAGCTGATCAGCAATTCAAGGTGGGGAGATAAGTGATCAATGACGTATAAAGATATGGAGGGGCAGTTCAAGTGGGCTAGGCCTACGGGTCATGTATTGGGCATGGTATGCCTCTGGGCCTTTGGGTCATGTATTGTGGGTTTTGCAGGCCTTGGGTCTCGGGCCTACGAGTCATGTAAGAGTTCCCCTTCAACCCATAAAAGGGGGATTATCCATAATAAAATAAAAAATAACGGCTTCAGGCCTTTTGGGCTAATGAGTTGTTTATAGTAATTAAAATCAAACCAAATTAGAATATAAATAAATTAGAATTAAAAATAGTTTTAAATGGGTGATTCTAATTCACCTTTTTTAGTTTCAAAAATCATATTACTCTTCATCTATTATAATTTTTATATTTATTAATTTCTAGAAAACCCAATATCACTACCATTGGAGTCATGTAACATACATGTTGGTTCAATCACTGCTTGTGGATTCAAGTTCAGTGTGAAGAATCCTTCTTTGTCATTTTTTTTTCTACAATGTAATATATACTTCTTCTCTATATATGGGATCAAAGTTCAATCATTATTTTATATTCATATGAGTTAATATCTTGTATTTTCTTTTTTTGATGTTAATAGTTGAAAATGATGATGATTGGATGGAATTAATGAAATTAATAGGTAAGGGGAGATGTTACATGTGATTTACATTATTTAATGATATTTTTTATACATGATTGTGTTCTAGATATTATTGGATATGGTAGTTTTGAAGTTATAAATATGACGTAGTTTTAAAAAAAACAAATGTAGAAATAACCTCACCTAAAAATGGTAAAATTATAAAACATGGTAATTGAAATAGATGTGTGTATTTAAGGTATTGTTTTATTTCACCTATTATTTTGATGTTAATTAACATGACGGTATGTGTAATGGTTAGAAATAAATGTGTGGTTTTTTTGCTGCGTTTTTATTCTAGGGCTAAGGTGGTGATGTGTGATGTGGGGACACATAGTTGATATGATAATGGCTGATGGATTTGTGAGTTTTAATTATACATGACTACTAGTCTTGGAATGCTTAAAAGGAAGTGAGTTCTAATTAAACAAACATGGAATGTGTAATGGATAGAAATATATGTGTAGTTGTTTATTGAGATTTTATTCTAGGGATGTGGTGGTGATGTGTGATGTGGGAACACATAATTGATACGAGAATGGTTGATGGATTGTTGATTTTTCATTGTGTCTAACAAGTAGTCATGGTATGCTTAAAAGGTGGTGAGTTCTAATTATATAAACATGGGATGGTGTAAATGAATTGAGGATATAAATAAATTAATGGTAAATGGGGTAAATTTAATAAATTTGAGTATGGAAACATAATCAATTATTGTTAAATATTTTCGTTATTCATACTGTTGAATGAGAACTATGAAATTGATGTGTGGTTGTGTACATAGTAATTGTTTTAGGATGGGTTAATTGTATTACGGTAGTGATGTTGGCATGAAATCATGGGGATGCAGAGGTTATAGTATTTGGATGGTTTGGTTGTATATAAATATATGTTGGGATTATGTGTAACTATTATATATTTTATTTTCATGGTGATTTCTATATACAACCCATCAAAGACATGTGTGTACACCGATAATAAAGGGTTCTGTGTTCTAGGTGTTTTACCCAAAAATTTATGTTTTTGTGTATAGATGGTGGGAGACCTATTATCCCCTAATCTCTCTTTATATTAGGTGATTTTATTATTCATGGGTTTTTATGCCTTGTGGTTAAAGTTCCATGGAGGTTATGTTTTATGAGAGGATAATGTGACTCATAAGAGGAGTCAGTCATGGTAGGAGGATGGGATGAGGTTGATGTCCTTAATATTCTTAATACCCTATTATTCTAGTTTATGGTAGAGGATAAGGAATAGTGTGGATGCGATGGTTTTATCATGTCGTATTATTTTGATGGGGATTATGATGTCTAGAGGATAATGGTTATTGAAGGGCTATGATTTCCAAGAAATATGATGTTATAGTTTGACACTAGGAAAATATTAGAGAATGGTTATGGGGTAACCTTTTACTGATATGATTCTTTTTATATTATTGTACATGGATGTGTTATTTGGAGAGTGATCCTTGAGAGTTTGGTAACTAGCTTACCAGATAGGTTCTTATTGATTATCTTCTTTGTTCAATTGATTATTATTATGTTCTTCTCACATTTTATTCAATGTTCCATGGGATTGATTATATTGAGTATACATTATATGACCACCCAATCTATATATAAACTATTTTTTAGGTTATTAAGGGCCTCAAGAACTGATATGGAAACTACTAGAATGGGAGTTAGAGTTATTTTGAGTTACTATCATAGTATTGCCTTGGGTTCACTAAATTGATACTTTAATTTGTATTCATATTATATTACCTAAATTTTTGGATAGTTTGGATTATTCATATTACTTATATTTTATATATATATTTTGGTTGACATCCTATATTCCAATATTTAATTTTTCTATTTAGTTTAATGCCTCCAAAATGTTTACAATCAGTGCCAGTCACAATCCAAGGGCCAACTAGAGGCAGGAAATAGGAGTTATTATTTTTGTTTATGTATTTCTATTCTAGGAGGGGTGCATTTAGAGAGAGGGGTCATGATAGAGTGGTTTCATTGGTTTAGGGTGATAGATTTTAATATTTTTGGAGTTTTTAATTATGAGGATTTCATTGTTTTAGTAGAAAAACAATACCATATATGCTTGGAGCATGACATAGACCAGGGAGATAGACAAGGAAATAAGATTTATGGCCCCGTATAATATAATGTGAGGAATTTTATCCTACAAAATGACCAAGTATGGTGGTCCCTCAAATAGGGTAGTGACCTAAGAGAGGTACATGCATCCTGATTATTTGTGGTTGAGATTTAACAAGGTGATTTTGGGATGTTAAAAGAGAATTTAATTAAATAAATCTTAAATTTTATGCGAATTTATCTAATTATTCATGTGATGTAGTTCTTAATGACCTTTCATTATTTGTTTTATTGGTCAAATAACATTATTAAATGTGGTAAAACAATAATTAATTAGTATGAATTGTATTTCATAACATTTTGAGGCTTGAATATGTTATTCCAATTCCTATTATAATACGATCCTTTGTAAATTGTTTTTTTTTGAAATTTTAATGTAAAAAACATGAAAACATATCTATTAAATGTACACACTAGTTACTAGATAATTATTAATGTATTTTTATTTAAATACATTTTGATTTTTAGAACCACTATAAAAAATGTTACCTTAAGAATATTTCATACTAGAAATCAGAAATAAATTATTTTGAGATGATGATTACGAGTATTTTGGTACCCATGGATGTTGATATACCATCCATAATTTTCATTCTTCATGAATGTTTTAGGTATTAAATGTAAAATTTGGGTTTGGTATTTCAAATTCTAGGATTCATGAATACTAACTATATTTACTATTGACCATTCATTTGAATTTGAAAACAATACCATGAATAAATTTATCATTAATTTTGGAATGTATATATTTTTGTAGTATTAATCAATTTATATGTTTAATATATATTTTTGAATGTTTATCTCATGGATTGAAACTATATTCCATTAGTTTGTGAATTATATAAAATGACATACGTGCTCAACAATTACCATTAACAATTTTAACATTTTCCAAATCAATAAATCTTTCTCAAATTTCGAGAATGGTTAAGAGAATTCTCATACCCTATTGTCTATACATATATTTTTGACATCATAATGTGAATCTTTTGTCATGTGTTACCTTTCTACTGGGGATATATATCATTCACATGGTGGAAATTTATTATAACTATATAGTTTGTTTGTTTTAAATTCCTGGAAAATGATAATCATGCATTGTTGTAACATATTGAATCGTGGAAGTAATTTAATAATTTAACATATTCATCCCAATAATGATTAAAAAAATTATTTCTAAAATAATTATTCCTTGTATGTAAATCCATGAGTATATTTTTATAGGGACAATATTTAGATTTGAAAAAAAAATATTGTAACGATGAAATATGAGGTATATGCATATTGGGAATGTATAATGTTTAGTATATCCTAATTATAATAATAAAACATGTCATTTTATGATCATGATGTATTTAAATATAGATAAAAATCCATTATTTTAGTGCATCAAAATGTTTTCCTGGGAAATTAAATGATTAAAGAATGCTTAGTTCAAGCATGATAATACTAACATGTTGTAAGAAAACATTTAATGTTCTAATTATACTATTTCAGAGCATGTTTTATTTTGAGAATTTTAAAATCATGATGTATATGTAAGGGAATATTTTTATTTATTGCCATAACCTGGAATGTAAAAATTTTCATATGAATTTGGAATTAATTTTCCTTCATAATAATATGATCATATAATATATTGTTTAAAACTATTAAGCATGATGCACAAGATGCTACAATGGTAGTTTTTATTTTATTAGAAGCATGTTTCCCTTGAGATCAAGTGGTTACCCTATGTATTTTGATATTGATTTTTAGTTCCCCAACATGTATATTTTAAATCATTAAAATGGTTTCATTTAATAATTATTAAATATAAAGCAATATGTTTCCATATAAATAAAATGGATATTTATAGTATTTCTTATTATTTAATTTTTTATGAATTTCATCATTTAAGGTTTGTTAGGCCTATATGAAAATATGGTATTGAAATAAAATCTATTAGTTTAATGGATATTTAAAAATATTTTTTTTTGTAATTAAGACCATGTCTTGAATAATTTATATTTCTTAACATGGAAAACTGTGTGATTTTTGAGATGATATCACTTTCTTTTTAGGACATGGATCCCTATGGTAATTATTTTTTTGTGTTGTTTTTGTATTGATGGAATCACCCACCTACAAAAAAATTTCAATCACTTATGTCCTAAAAATAAAATTTTGTTTGGAAAATATTGGAATTTATGAAAATATTCTTTCTTTCCATGACTAAAATTATTATTAATGATGATATAAAAGCGTTTTACTACTATCTTAATGATTTTATTTGTTATTATTGATCCCATTATTGGAGTGTGTAATATTGATTAAATAATATGAAGAGTGGGAAACCCTTTACCTGTCAATATGAATTTTACTACTAATCATTTTAAAACCATGCAAGTAAGATTTTGGGCCCAAAGAGAACAATAACTTGGTGTGGTGGATAGGTGTTTTTTCATACATTAGGAATCTCTATTTGTGATGATATAATTTCATTTTCTAGTTGAGACATGTTATGGAAGTTGGATTTAAAACTCTTAGATTTAGAGGAATGAATTAGTGGTAAATGTAAATTAGAACATTAAATACTTAAAAGTTATTGCATGAGTGTACTGCTGGTAAATAATTTTTTTTAGAAAACATATAAAAAATTACAACTAGATAAAGTGGAATGTTAAAGCCATAGGTATTTCTTGTGATTAATTACATATGGAAAATTCATCTCTCTAATTTTTATGTAATGTGAATTCATACTAAATTGGTAATGGTCATTGTTGAGTTTTGTAAGTTTAATAAAAAAAATTATGAAAGAATAAAACTTTTCTTTAATTATATTATATCATGAAAATCAAGTAAATTAAGAAATGATAGATATCATTCTTCGTGTTTTTTAAATTTCTCACAATTCAATTGGTTAAAAATGAATCATGGTTCAGATTTTAATTATAGTAGTTGGGTATTAATTAAAATATATGTTTCAAAATAAATTAAATTGATTAATTTATTGACATGTTTGATTTTTCTAATTAGGAATGGATTTGTTTTGGAAATGGAAAAATTTTACATTATTTATTTCATCCTTCGATTTTTTATTCATTTTGTAAATAGTATTTAATGAGACCCACATGGAAATTTTTTTCTATGAAAACATGTTTTCGGAAATAAATAGAAATTTTTTTTTATAAATGTTTCATGTATTTATGTTTAGTTATTTAAATTGTTGTGGAAGTGTTTTCATATAGAGTATTGTGATAAATACTCTGTTATAAGGAAGGATTAAAATGGTTTTATTTAAGGTATTTATAAATTGGAATAATAATCTATATAATAGAATTAGTGAAATGTTTTTATTAGTATACATTTCAATTTAAATCCAGTTTTATAATTCGATAATTTAATGAATCATCCAAGAAGAGGATTTATATTTTGAAAAACTTAAACAACAAGAATTATTAATATGTTTGATATACTATATCTCATTTTTAAATAAATTTTTCTACAACAAATATATTCTATGATGTTAATGAAATTTTATTTATGATAAATATGGATAAAGAATGAATATATTTTCACTTAATCTCATGCCTATGTGAAGTTATTGAAGTGACTGATTTAATAATGTTTTCTCTTATATGAATTGATATGATTTTTGTTTAAATACATGTAACATGATAAACTCAGACATTATTTTATTCTATAAATTATATCTAATTGATATACATTGAACACAAGGTTTGTTTTGGTAATCTATACAGCCTTTAATGTAGCATTATTATCTTACATGGGATCGAGATCCATATATATGTTCTAGAAATTAAATGTTTTTTAAATGATGATTTTGTTTTATAGATGAAATATATGATCCCATGTTTCATTATGATATTTATTCTCCTCGTTGATGTAATATTTTATTAATATCCTTACTTCTTATTGAGAGGTTTCTCCCTTGAGAATTTTTTTAGAGATTTATTTCAGTTGATGTGATGTTAATAAAGTTATTCCTCCAATATGGTTTTTATTTCTATAATATAAGGAGATCCTTGGTAGGTATATCGTGATGTGGTTAATTTATCTCCCTTCCAACTCTCTCATTCCAATTATGTTTTAATTATCAATGATGAGAAATGTTTGAGAGGTATCTAATGTAATAGTTCGGAATATTCTGGAGCCTTCTTTTTCATTTTGTGTTGTTCGGTAGTTTTGAAGACTTTATCATATATTAAGAAGTATATTTTAAATGGTTTTACAAATTTATGAATTAATTTAAATGGTTTAATGTATATTTTTAAATTAATTTGGGTAATTTTTAAATGATTATAATATTTTAGAAGTATGTTTTTGAATTTATAAATTATAATAAAACCATCTAATAATTATTTTTAATTTTTTTCAAGTAAAGATTAAATATTTTTTAAAAGTTACTTTCAACCTTACATATAACCAAATTATGCGTAATGGTACATTTTTTTAAACATTTAATAATGGAAAAATCATTTTTGAACTAGTTTCATAATTGTGATTTCCTTTTTATTTTATATGTGTATTGGTAAATAGAAGCCTCTATGTAATGTATAATGGTACTTCACAGAACCTGTATGTGTATGTCTATGTTTTCAAAGGATGTATAAATGTAATACCTACCTCAAATAATGGTATCATGAGTTTCAAAAAAGGGTGTCCTAGTTTTTAAACAAGATATAGAAGGTTCATTGGGATTTTATCAAAACTTTATATGGTCTTTCATATCTCGCATAAGGGTCAGGCTAAATTATATTGAGTAGCATAAGGGTGCCTTTGAATTCCATTAGCCTATTTAAGGTTTCATATGGTATTCTATAAGACATTTAATATTAACCATCCACAAAATGGTAAAACCTGTTTATACTTATACACCATGCATGTCTCCCATGAGGGTATCCATATTTTCTTAAAAATTATAATATTACACCATAGTTTGATCAATAAGTTTAATTATAAATAAAATAAAGAATTTAATATATAAATTGTTTGGTATTGAATCTGGTGAGTGTTTTAAATGAAAAAAATTTACCTTCATTAAATTATAAATATTTAAATGTTTATATTATGGAAATTAACATCAAACTGGACTAATTGATAATTAAATGGGAATAATGAGAAATTTAAAATAGAAAATTTGTGAATTTTTCAATAGTTTTAGGAATCATTTTCTACATCATGTCTATATAATCCAAAATCACTCCCATTGGATTCTTGCAACTACTGTGTCAATTAAATCTCTAATTGTGGAGTCAAGACATTCATGAAACATTATTCTTTCTCCTTTTTTGGGTGTATTATGAAATAAACTTCTTCTCCTAGTAGGGTATTGAAGTTATCTCTTTATTTTCATTATATGTTTGATATTATATTTCTTTTTTTTTCCTTTTTATTTCATAGTAAGATTTTTCCTAGTGAATATGATTAAAAAGGTGTAAAATAATTGATGCAATAAGGGAAGATATTTCATTGGATTTACTTGTTTTCTGGATATTTATCTTCCATGTTTGTGAGGTGGATGTTTTTTATAGTAAATTTGTTTTCTACTAGTAATATTCTATTTTCTCTAAAATAAAATTATTTAAATCACCTCACATGAAACTGGTAATACCATTAAAAATTGTAATTAAAATGACTATCGGTAAATAAAGCTTTATTGGGTTGTCTTTGTTTATTTTTATGTTGATTAATGTGATGGTATATATAATGGACGGAATTATGGGTGAGTTTTATATGATTTAATAATGGGGTTGTGGTGGTTATTTTTTATGTGGGAATGTGGAGTTTATATGGGAGAGGTTGATGGAATTTTGAGTATTATTCGAGGTTTCTTGATAGTCATGGAATTGTTAAAGGTGGTGATATCTAATTAAATAAACATGGGTTGGAATATATAGTATGGATATTGAATTAAATGAATTTTAAATGGAGTTACAATGTCAACAGAAAATACATGTATGTGGAAATGGTTGGTAATTGATCTGGTTAAATGGGTACTATAAAATTGATGTGTGTTTGTCTGCATGGTATGCGAGACTAGATGAGTAGAGAGTATTTTTGTAGTGAGGTTCAATGTGGTCATCTTTATGTATAGGTGGTATTAGTTGAGTGGTTTTGTTTTGTGGAATTATAAGTTGGGATTGTGTGTGACTATTATACAATTTATTTTATTTGTGATTTCGATACTCAACCCACAAGAGTCTTCTATTTACATGGATTCTTAAATATTATTGAATCCATGTGTTTTCCAAAAAATCGACGTTAGAGAGAATGGTTTTATATATACCCCCTCTTGCCTAATCTCTCCTGAAAGTGATTTTATTACACACATGTTGTAATGGATTTCTGTTATAGTGCACTTGAGGTTATTTTTGATGAGAGGATGATGTGGCTCATAGTAGAGGTTGTTTATCGTAGTAGGGGAAAAGGTTAATTTCTATCATATTCATGATATCCAACTATTATAGATTATGTAAGTGGTTATGGAAATATGAGGGTTTGATGGTTGTAGCATGTGGTATGATTGTGATAAGGCTATTGATGGAATGAGGATGATGGTTACGAAAGGGATGAGAGGGTCGGGATGTATGAACATAGGGATTGGGAGAAGAAAACATGTAAGGAAGCAGTTTTGGGAAGCCCTTTATCGATATTCATCATCTTATATTACAATACATGGATGTGGTATTTGGACAAGATCATTTTTAGGCTAAGAACAATTTTTCTAGATCGGTGCTTGTTGATTTCATTATTTGTTCACTAAGGAATTAGAATTCTATTATCATATTTTAGTGTCTTTCCATTAATATGATCATATGGACTACATATGTTATTCTCACTCTATGTATATTTAAACAGTATTTCATTTTTATAGGGGGTATTTTGAAATGAAGTTGGAAACTTCTATCTTGGATGTTGGTGTTGTTGTTTAGTTGCCTTCATAGGATTTTCTATGATGATTTACACATATAATTTCAATTTATTCATATGAAACTACATGTACTTTGGGATATTATGGGTTTTTAAATTTCCTTCTGTTATGGATTTTTTTATTAGTTGATATCTTTTATTATGGTCTAGATTTTTTCTCTTTGGAGAAATTTTAATCATATTTTGGACATTATTTATATCCTTAGTGTTAGTCACCATCATAAGGCCAATTAGAGGCATGACTCAAGGGTCATTATCTCCCTTTCTCTATAGCCGGTCCAGGAGGGGTACTATTAGGGAGAAGGGTTCATGCCATAAAACCTTAATGACAAAAAACAATAATAAATTTCATAGATAAATGATGTTGAAAGGTATAATAGAAATGGAATAGAAACACATCCTCCATATAATATCCCATGTTTTTATAAATTACTTCTATATTCGAATAAATTAAAATTCCTTGATGGTTTTTGTTGAACGCTATACAAAGTTATGATTGTACTACATGTAACACTATGTTTATCATGGAGTATATGAAAAACTGATATTTTTTCAAGTGTAACATGTAATACGAAGTTTATATTTCCTTATATGAAACATGGAACATAGATTTCATTTCACACAGTATTGAGTCCCTTCGATAAATTATGTTAATTGCAAGACTATGTTTTACTAAACTAAAATATACTATTAATATTATTAAGAAACTTTTATAGTGATCACATAGTCATGGGAATTACATATATGAATAATACTATCTATATCATCATACTATCATTTACACATATTCATAAAATGAATTATTTTGTTAATAATTAATTATAAATGATAATAAAAACCAATTGAATATAATGAATGTGTTTTTATGAAAAAAAATATTTTTATTACAAAAAGAGAATTTTAGATTAATAGATTAAATTGATCAATATTAGTGAGGGCTATTGTTGAAATTTATATATTATAAATTTAACCAAACTTTTTTGCATTCAACCAATATGTTTGACAGGAATATAATAAAAACAAATCCAGTTTTAGAAATACAAAGCTGTATTATTCTAAAAGGCTGTATTATAAACTTTTAAAGGTAGAATTGTTCTATGACTAATTTTTAAAACTATGAAATAATTTTTTATTAAAAAAAAACTCCATTATTTAAATATGAATATTAAAATTTACTTTGTGGTAATTTTTGGTATTTTTTTGAGAATTTTTATTTTTTGATGAGTAGTGGAAAACACAAATTTTTAATTGAAGACATCTTTTTCATCCAATTTATTTATATATTTATAATTTATATTTTAACTTGTTTCTAATGTACATTTAGTTATATTTTTCAACTATGAAAATAATTTAGGTTATAATAATCAATTTCACATTGAAATTGGATATAAATACATTTCAAACCATTAAACATTTTCACTTTAAAAAACCAATATTTCTTCACAACAATGGGATTAAATTTAAATTAATTTCATTCAATTTTGTGATTTTAATTAATAAAAAGAAATTAAATATTAGGAATCATCATTATTTATAATTTCATGTAATTTTAAATTAGTTTTTATACTAAAATATTAGTCAAAGTAATTAAAATTAATTACAAAGTCTAAGGTAAAATGAGTTTACTTAGTGGTTAAACAATAACTTAAGTGGCTAAATAAAATATATACATACCCAAGAGACATTTTCTGGTTATATTTTCACCATTTAATCCCTTTTATCGAATATTTACCATTATTTTAAGAACATGATATTAGGGATACCTCTCAATGGTGTTTTCTTTTTTGTATTTACATGAATGTCTATCCTCCTCCACTATAAAAGGGCAATCACCCACTCACTTCATCAAAACTATCAAACCCATTGTAAAATCAAACCACTAAAAAAATAATCTCCAAGATTCCATTATCTCAACCCATAATACTTAATTTTTCATGAAATCCATTAAAGGAACCCCTTTGGTGAAAATTAAAAGGAGTTACCCCAAGAAGAGTAAACATCCTTCAATAAGAAATTTTGTTTACTTTCTTTCTCCACACCCTAAATTATTTTTATTATATGCATATATAATAACCTATGTATCCTCAATATAATTATATGTTGTTCTTTATGGGGTAATAAAAAAATCACATATACTTACATCAAATAAGATACAAAATCATCATTTGTGTGTATGGAAAACTATCGGCTCACGAACTAATATCATTTTTCTTCCATTATAACCTCTCAATATTGGAATAATGATAAAAAAAATATTTTTATAGGATATATATATATTTTTTATTTTATATTTAAATCTTTAATAATTATATTACACAGACATTCAAGCTTTCCATTTTGTGAGAATATTATATCTTTGTTTGTGGATGTGTGGACTACTACATCCTCAAAGTGATGGGATATATTCACACATTACATGAAATGTATTAAGGATGGGTTTAGTAAAAATATTTGATATATATGACATAATAAATATAATAATATTATAATATAAATATATACATATATATATATATATATTTTATTTAGGTTCCTTCCATCAGTATGAAAAGAAAACAGAAATAACGTTCATGCATACATACAGCCGACAGTGACCATGAAAAGGGTCTTCATTTTATAATTCTATAGTTTATATATTATTATAAACATGTATATTATGTATATATGTGAAATTTATATCATGGTTTATATTCTATAGATATGGAAATGATGATCAAATAAAAGGTACCAAAAATATCAAGTCAAAAAATATAGAAAAAACCCAACAGTTATTATCTGAAACATAACTGTTACATGGAATTGTTAATAAACTGGTAATATAAATTCATTGGTATATTATATATCATATTATATATAAGAATTTTTTCTATGGTAAATTTATAATTATTTATATTTATTACATAGGAAGTCTGAATGTGTGCGAAGAAAGTGAATACTCAGGGTAAGCATTTTCTCATCTATC
The DNA here is from genome assembly GCA_963277665.1 of Viscum album. Lineage (NCBI taxonomy): Eukaryota > Viridiplantae > Streptophyta > Magnoliopsida > Santalales > Viscaceae > Viscum > Viscum album. The sequence goes on along the minus strand of OY728123.1, from coordinate 1,035,217,694 downwards.
TTTTATTTTTATGAGATATATGTTATATTCACCAATTATTATTTTTTTGTGGTGTATATAATTCCTCATTACAAGTTATATCATTAATTTATTTTATTTAATGATAATAAAATTTTCAATTGATGTTATTCTTTCATGGATCTCATGATTCAAAACATTCTTATGTAGTAATGGATTTTTGTCTCATTTTTTACATAAATGAGACACATATAATATTAAAAACCTATTTATTTTATGTGGTTTATATAATTTCCATGAATTAATTTTATTGTTACTATAAAGAATTTTATTAATATATTTATCCATTTTAGGATATATCATTCATGGTTTTTACAGCTTGAATGTTATGAAACTAGTAATGTTTTTTTTTAATTTTTCTTCTTTGAGACACATGTTATGTTATGAAAAGAAATAATTTTACAAGGTGTATATACCACCCATATTAAATTTTATATCATGATGGTAATTATTTTTATGATATTATATGATTCATGTGATATTAATTTTTCACGGGTATTATGATTCAATGTTACCAATTTGGTAAGAGTTTATTCCTACAATCTCATCATTTATCGGGATTGATTATGATTTTTATTCTGATGATGTAATATTATGATATATATCTCAATAATTCCAATGAAATTTATTATCATTTTTTCATTAATGATATCTATATTTAATAGTACCATTTTCCACTCTTTGGAAAATAAGATAACTATGAATTATTTTTAAGAAAATTGGACTTTATTTATCTTTTCGATCTTAATTCTGTTTTTATTCAAAAACCTTGTATTCAAAAATTCACTAAAAATGATTTTAAATGAAATATTATGAATAATTTAAAGGATAAGTTATTTAAAAATGTGTTTTATGTTTTAAAATCTTTTTAAAATGGTTTTCAAATATTACATTAAAATATTTCAAGGGAAATGTTATTAAAAATATATTATTTTTAAGAAATATTCTCTAAAATTGGAAAGGATACATTGCTCAAGATATGTTTTAAATAATCCTTTACACTTTTTTTCCATCTAATATCACATAATTTTGTGTTAGCTATGACTTATGGTGGTATTATACAAGTATCACATTCATATTCTTTCTCTAAATGGTTTATTATATGATGGATTAATATTTATGGACCTCTTTTTTTTCCTTGGGTCAATCATGTTTCGAAGAGATTGATATGAAACCCATTTCCTTTTCTATAGATAATGAGTTATTAAAGGATAAATTTTCTTTATGAATTTCTATGATGATATGAAATCTATTTTTTCATTATTCATCTTGTGGTTCATGGACATAGGTTATATGATGTGATGGCCTAGATAGCACTGGGTAATACCATTATAGATTATATAATCTGGTGTCCAAGATAGCATTTGGTAATCCAATTATAGGTTATACGATGGGTTGGCCTATATAGTACTTGGTAAGCCCACATTAACATATATGAATGGGTGGCCCAAATATGGATGAGTGAGCCCGTTATATCTTATATGATGGAGTGGTCCATATAGTTTTGGGTAATCCCATTATAGATTATATGATAGGGTTTATCGAATGACACTGAGTAATCTTGTTATTGATTATATAAATTTGTGGACTAGATAACACTATAATTCATTGGGTAAATATTTATATAAAATGAGAAAATGATTGTAAACCCGTCAAAGGTATTGATCCACTATGTGAATAATGTATAACCTGATCCACTATAAGGAATGATTATTGACCAGGCATGGTGGTGTGTCCTGACCAGTAGGTATAGCCCCAATCAAGTTCCCTAATACTTTTTCTCAATCATCCAAGACTTATAGGGAATGATTTTATATGACTATTTGTATTTAACAAGTCTATGTCTTATGAAAATGATATTCTCTCACTACTCATGTTCTTTGATTTCCATGTGATTCATGAATTGTTAACTAACAATCATTGTGCCATGAATCATGTATATTATCTTTGTTATGTAGGGTATGATATTTAAGTGTTATTCTCATGATCTCATTCCCTTATTCTCTAGTTATCGTTATGTATCTCATTTATTTACCCTTACTGAACATATGAGATCATCCTTTCTTATTTTTTCTCTCTCCACGTTATTAAGATAGGTTTTAGGTATGTGTACTAAAGGGGAAGATCTATATGGGAAATGTTGAAGATATTTCACAAATTTAGAATACTTTTATTCATGTTTCCAAATACACTAAAATGTTATGGTCCACAGACATGTAGTTTTGAAATGTTAGGAATATTCATCTAAAATGATGTAATATCTATGTATGTTATGCCTATGTCACTATAGTTCATATAAAATGAAAGGATTAGTCAAACATTGGAAACCATGATTCAAAAACTTTAGGTAGATCCCTATAGATATTTATAAGGATATATCTAGGGATATATCTAAGGATAAGTCTAAGAATGAGTCAAAATTAAAGAAAATGTCCTTGAATTTTGGTTAAGGATTGATAGAGTGGTTTCTAGGAATTAAAATCCTTTTATAGATACTATAAGTGTATTTATTTTTTGAACAGTAAGATGTTTTGAATAGAAGGACATAAATCATGCAACTAAAAAGGGAAAATTAAAAGTTCTGTTAATGAAATTAATGAGAATAATGGTCTACCTAATTTATAATGGACTAAAAAATTATTTAAATGTAGAAATTATGGGAATAATGAAAATACATGTCTTAAGGGAAATATCATGAAGTAAATATACATTTTTGTAAGATTTATGATCATGCTAATGATGATGATGAGTGAACAATTGATATATTAATGTTATGTTCTTTTTTAATAGTATTTTTTATAATCATGTTTAAATTGACTACACATGATTCATATTTTATGTTTTTTGAAAGTATTATTAAGGAATAAGATAATTATGCTTAGTTAACATCTTAGGGAAGAACATTAATGATCATGTATTTATGTATTGGAATTCATGAACTATGTTATATGAATCTTGAAGTATATGTCCCATATGGATTTAAAAAAATATTTAAAGGATTTAATGACCTAGAGAAGTGATTTAATGGAAATGTTTTAATATAATAAAGGTATGGAAACCATTGATGTGTTACAGATGATAAAAAAAATTTCTTTGATATAGATATTATTGATCTAGATAAAGAATATTGGATAGTATCGATGACCTCGGAAAAGATAAAGGATTTATTGAAAAAGTGGTTCATTTTATCATTGATGAATTTTACATCATTTTTTGATTTAAGGAATATATCCATTAATCTGTGTTCAATATAAGTAATGAATATTCATGTATTTTTTCAATAATTATTTATGGTAATTATGGTTATTGCAATGTCTCGAGATAATATATGATGAAGGAATTCACATGTTTGGTATGTGGAAACCAATAGAAATGTTATAATATATTGGGGATTAATTTTAATATTATTTTGATACATTTTGTATCCTTCGTTATAATGAATTGAATATTCATCTTTCAGAAGGGTTATAAGGTTAACCATTTTTGTAAATTTTATGTTAAACTATAGATGATGTTTTAATGATTAAAGTATTATCTCACCATATTATGATTTATACATATAGTATAACTTGTGATAACCATTTTTTTGTGATGATAACAAAAGTTGATGGACTGAAATTTCATTCTAGTTATGGATATCATAATATCTTATTTCATTAGGAATGAAAATTCTAATTTCATTTCTTGGATTAAGAGATGAAGTATAAATTGATCCAGACACCACAAAATAGTGAAATTGTATATATCAAGTGGATTGACATAATATAAGTACATCTTATTGTGAGAAATTAATAAAAATTCGGAAATAGATATTGAAAATAAAAATTTAATCATAGTAACTTCATTTATGATTAATCAGGTGGTCCCTTAGACCATCATAGATTTTAGATTTTGTGATCGTTAAATTTCACTAGATTGACGAATTTATCTAATAAATGTTCTCTATCACTCTAAATCATTATTTGAGTAATATATTTACATTCAATGTCCATTTATTACCTTTCCACCCATGTTCTCTTATGTGGATTCCTAATTATGTGTTGCTTTTGGAAAACAATATGATTCCAACTTTGCTTTTTAAGGGAAGTTTTACTATTCATTTTTATTATGTGGGTTTCTACGAAATGAACTATCAAGTACTAAAAAATTGATAAACTAGATGATTTTAGAGGCTATGTTAATTTGTGAGGGTAGAATGTAACACCAAATTTTTTTATGAATTTATTTTCTCTATATAAATTTATAAAATTAATGTATTCTGCTACATGATACAGTAGTTATGATTCTACTACACACAACAATTTTTTTATCATTTGTTATACACAATACTAATATTGGAATATTTCAAATGTAAAACTAATTTTAGATTGTGATACATGAATCAGCGAGCCTATATTGTGTTACACACATTATGGAGTCTCTTCAATGGATTTCTTTACACGTAAGACTGAGTTTTACAAAACATCAATATGCTATTATTATAATTAAAATATCTTTATAGTTATCACATATCTATTGGAATATAATATATGAATAATATTAAATATATTATGAAAAAATGGTTTACATATGTTTATATAATTAATATTCTATTATCAATTAATTAGAAATGGAAACAACCCAATGGAATATAAACGATGTTTTTTATGAAAAAACTAGTTTTATGCCTATAAAGGTGTATTATATTAATAAATTAAATTAATCACTATTAGAGAGAGATATTTTTGAAATTAATATATTATAAATTCAACAGATTTTTTTTACTTATCCAATAATTTTAAAATGAATAAAGTAATAATAATTCCATTTTTAGGCATAAAATTTGTAATAATCTCAAAAGAATTTTTACCGCCTTTTAATGCAAGAATTGTTTGAAAACTACATTTTTCACATTTATAACTTTTATGTGAAAAAATAAAAATCATTTTGATATTTTAATATCCAAATTTAATTTGGGTTAATTTTTGGTATTTTTATGAGAAGTTTAGTTTTTTGATGAATAGTGAAAAACACAAAATATTAAATGAGAACTGCATTCCCATATATTTTTTTTTTAAAATTATAATTTAATTTTTTAATGTATATTTTGATCAATTATAAATCTATTAATACAATTCATATCTTTATAAATAATTTCACATTAAAATTGGATATAAATACCTTTCAAACTTTTGAACATTTTCACTTTAAAACCTTATTGTTTCATCGCGTCTATGGAATTATTTTTAAATTAATTTCTACCAAATATATCTTTGGAATTTTTAGAATTCTATTGAATATCATTTATAATAATAATATATAAGTTCTAGTAATTTCTATGTACTTTTTTAATCAAAAATATTATTGAAACAAATTAAATTTAATTACAGCAATTAGGGTAAAAATGAGTTTACTTACTGGTTAAACATTATCTTAAGGGGATAAATAACCTAGAAAAAAGTCAAAAATACATTTTATAGAAATATTTCAACTATATAATCCCATTAATCAAAAATGGACCATTATCGGAGGCCCATGTTGTAAGGAAGACATATCTATAATGTTTTCATTTTTGTAATTACAAGATTGTCACTCCTCCTAAACAATAAATGGGCACTCAACCACCTCACTTATTCACACTTCTCAAGTCATTTGGATCTTCAAACCTCTTCCAAAATAATCAAAACATCACTCATATCAAAATTTAATCCTCTATTTGGTAATAAATCTAACTGAGGATTTCCTTTGGTGCAAACCAAAAGGAGTTTCCCCAAGAAGAGGTAACATCTTTAACATACAGTTTTGTATTATTTCTCTATCCACCCCATAAATTATTCTTATTAACTGATTATATAATAAAATCTTAATCATAAATATTCAGATAGGTTTATATGTTTTGTTTATTAACTAAATTCATAGATACTTCCATCAAATGGGATACACAATTATCATTCGTGTGTTTGGCGGACTACCACCTCGCGAACCGATGTCGTTCGTTATTCAATTAAAACCTCTCAATGTCGGTAATAATGATGTAATTTATGTTTTTATATGATATATATGAAAAATAGAATTTATATATTCTTATGTTATTATTATATGACACACCCCTTCATGATTTAAATTTTTTTAGAATACAATAACATCGAGTGTGGACATGTGGACAACCGCCTCCTCAAAGCGATGTTATTCGTTCACACATTACATGAAATGTATTAAATATGTGTTTAATAAAAATATTTGAAACATATTTCATAATAATTATAATGTAATTTTAAAATAAATATTTATATACATATATTTTATTTACATTTATTCATTCAATACACTAAAAAAACTAAAACAATGTTCATGTGTACGTATGACCTACCTTATCCATGAACGGTGTTTCTCATTTTGTATTTCTATATTTTATAGATTATTATAAATACATATAAACTAAAAATATATGATATTTATATCACTTTTTACATTCTATATATATGTAAATCATGATTAACGAAAAAGGACAAAAAATAATAAGTCAAAACATATACGAAAAACAGATCTGATATTGCTTAAAACGTAATTTTAACATGGAATTGTTAATAAAAAGGTAATATAAAGTAATAATAAAATATTATATTGTATGATATATAATAATATTATTCCATGGTATATTTATTAATAAATATATATTTATTATACAGGATTTTTTAATGTGTAAGAAGAAAGTCAAGACTTAAGGTAAGGGCTTTCTCATCTCTCTTTTATTTTTGTTTAATATATGATCTATTGACAACATATTCTTATTGTGTGGTTAATATAAGAACCTATGAAAGGTTATATCATGGTTTTACTTTATATTATGATTTATAATGTTACAATTTATGTTATTCCTTCATGGATCTAACAATTCATAATTTAATCATGTTGTAAGGGATTTTCGCCTCACTTTTTACTCCCGTGAGACACATGTCATATTCACAATGTATTTCTTATAAGTGGGGTATATAAATCACATGCATGTATTTTATGATCATTATAAATACTAGTATTTTCATTTCTGTATCCATTTTAGGATATCTCTTTCATGGGGTTTACATATCAAAAGTTATCAAATCAGTAATGTATTTTATTCTCAATTTTACTTCTTTGAAACACATGTTATGTTATGAACTTATTTTGTATTACAATGTGTTTATAATACCTATTTAGCATGTTATATCATGAGTATAATTATTTTTATGATACTAAACTCTTCATGTAAATATTTTCTTTCATTTGTATTATGCTTCAAAGATAACAATATGGTAAGATTTTATTACTACAATCTCTTTTTTTATCAAAATTGTTATAATTTTTTTCAATTGATGGAATATTTTGATCAATATCTCATGAATTTACATGAATTTTATTCTAATAATAATATTAATTATATATTCATTTAATGGTGTTATATTTCCACTCTTTTGTAATTCATATAATTATGATTTTTTTGAGAAAATATGGCTTTTTTTATTTTCGAAAGGAAATCAGTTTCCATTCAAAAACAATGTATTCTAAAAATGTTTTCAAAAAAGTTATAAAGTTAACTTTTAACCACAATTTCAATGAATATTAATTTTAAAAACAAATTCGTTTTAATTTTTGTTTAAAATGGTTTAAAAATCATACTTTATATGCTTTCATGGTTAATGGTTTTCAAAATGTTTTATATTTTAAAAAGTGTTTCTAAAAGTTAAAAGGATAATTTCCTCATGAATTGTCTTAAATGATCCTTTAAAAACTGTTTTATATCTAAGATAATTTATGTTGGTGTTAAATATGCTTTATTTCAGATATTATCCAAGGATAACATTCATATTATTTCTCTAAATTTTTTATATTTTGATGACATGATATTTATGGAACCTCTTTCATTTACACGGGTCAATAATGTTTCCAAGGGATTGATGTGAAAACAACTTCTTTTCCATTGTTTAGTAAGCATATAAAAAAAGATTTTTTTTATAATGATATGGAACCTATTTGTACATTATACATTTTTTGTTAATTAACATAGCTTATACGATGGTTGTCCTAGACAGCATCGGGTAAACCCATTATATTATACATAATGGGGCGACCCATATAGTACTGAGTAATACCATTATATCATATATGATGGGGTGATAGATAGTGTTATGTAATCCAATTATAGATTATAGCATGGGGTGGCCCAAATATCACTCTATAATCCCATTATATCATATATGATGGGGTGGCCATGATAGCACAATGTATGTCTATTATATCTTATGCAATGGGATGTCCTATATAGTATTGGGTAAGACCATTATAGATTATACGATGGCGTGGTCCAGATAGAATTGGGTAAGCCCAATATATATTCTATGATGGGGCGGCCTAGATTTCACTAGGTAAGACCATTATATCTTATACAATGGGGTGGACCGGGTATCACTCGAATACATTGGGAAAAGATTTATATATTATGAGATAATGATGGGAAATAAGGCGATGGGATTAATCAACTGTGTGAAGAAAGTATAATATAATCCACCATAAGTAAAGGTCTATGATTGAGGATGGTGGGATCCCCTCAAAGTACAGGTATCCCCCATTATGTTCATGAATAAGTTTTGGAAACAATCCCGGAATTATACATAGTGATTTTATATTATTATGTGTATGCCACATTTCTAGGTCATATTCCAATGTTATGTTCTCACGAATCATGTTATTTGACTTACTTGTGATTCATGTCTTTTTAAATACCAATATTTATTCCATGAATCATGTATATGTTATTTTTTATGCATGGTATGATCTTCAATTGTTATTGTCATGTTCCCATACCCTTAAGCTCATGTAATTATTATATATAACCTCAATTTTCTCTTAATGAGCATATGATCTCACCCTTTCTTATGTTTCTTCTCCCCATGTTACGAAGAAAATTATTTATTATGAGGACTAAATGGGAATATCATTATGGATGATATTAAATATATTTCACCATGTTAGAATATTGTTTTCCAAGATTCCAAATTCATGAAACTATTATGGTCCTCGACCATCAACTTTTTTAATGGTATGAATAATCATTTAAAGTGATGTAATATCCATGTATGTCAGACCTGGGTCTCTATACACTTCGGGAACTCATGTCTCAAATTTATTTAATTCTAAATGGGAGTTCCATTTTAAAAATCTATAAATAAAATCTTTTCCTTAGACATTATAAACATGGTAAAGGCCCTCATCATGACATCGAAAAACTCTCATAGGTTGAACCAACTAACCCATACTATAATCCTTGAAGACATGGCCTTCAACCTTCATATAAAAACAAATACTCTTCAATAAATATCCCATAATGTGATATTGGGTGTCATGGAATAATTCATCCATAAAACTCAATTTTACTATGTTTGGAACCCTTATCTATCACCACTATACAATATTACTCATCATACTTAATTTTTCAAAATTATGGATCTTCCAATATTTTTTCCGGAGTATACCAATTCTCTAAATTCGATTTATCATAATAACCCTTACATTTCATAGTGAAAAAATTATATAACGGCTACTTTAACATTTTTTGACCCTTATGTATCATCAAGATAACACATATGTATTCAAAAATTTGCTGTTTTTCTGACCCTTTTGTATCACTTTCACCTATATATATCATAGGGTAACCATTACATATTATGTACTTTTCAATTCTTTGACCCTAATGTTTTAGATTTTCCCACTCATGACATGGGGTGACTTTGGTGTTTCTTAAAATAAATATGGAAAAGTGTGGTTAATTTAATTATAAAAATATTAATACAATATGTGATAAAAATAGAAATTCAATTACTAATTAAAATAATCTAATTAAGAAAAATAAAATTGAAACAGTTTTTTGAAATTCAAAAACAATATTTTTTGTATAAATATAATAATATATAAGTGATATATTGATTAATATTTTATTAATATATTTATTTATTAAATGATTGATTGATTAATTGAATGAAAGCACTTAAAAATAAAAGATATCGAATGTAAAGAAGGAGAACATATTTTTAAGTAAGTTTAGTAATTTGTTAATAAGAACACCTATGTCACACACTTAAATGGAAGGAGGTCTTGTGATTATATTGAAATTTAAATTTTTTTATCTATGAAAACTAAATTGAACACAAAAACATGACTTTAGAAATTTTTATGAATCCTAGAAAAAAGGACTTTGGTTTTAGTGGTTTTCTATGAACCTGAATAGAATGATCCCTTAGTTTTAACATTTCAAAAAGTAGCTGAAGTGATAGAAAAATATATTTTTTATCATTGAACCCCTCCACCACAAGGTATGATGGAAATGTGGGAAGAGATATAGTGAAACCCAAAATCACCTCTAATAATCCATGGGTTTGTGACATTCACTGATGGTATATCATACCCATGAATAGGAGGCATTTCCCACTAAGAAAAATATGATGAACGAGAGATAAGATGATACAACCAATAAATTCATTATTATTAATTAATTAATGAGTGATCTAAATACACAGATTTAATTTCATGAAAACTAGAAAAACTATAAAAATGAAACTACATACCAAAATAAAATCCTTGTAAGTGACATTTAAACCCAAAAAAGACATGAACAACTACATGTGCTGGTAATGTCTAGTTGAATCACCAACCATCTCATGAAAACTTGAAATATATTTTATATAGATTGGGGTTATCGTAATATGTATAATGAAAAGGATCCTCAATAAGACTCTCATGAAATATTAACGAAATCATACTAAATCTATGTGAATAACCAATGAAACTAACTCATCGGCTAATCAAGTATGAAAAAATTTTCAACATCACTATGGGCATCTCATTAAGTGTTTCATACAAATAATCTTATGATATCCAACATAATTTAAAAGTTATAGAAACCCACTTACACTTCCTTAATGGTTTTTTCTATATCCCAACACAGTATATCATGGGCCTCCTCTCTCAAACAATCCAAATTCATCAAATGAAACTATATAACAACCCACAACCCATGTTTCGTAAAACCTCCTCATCATCACGGCCTATGGATAGTAACCAAGTATTTTGTGGGATTATCCATGGCTTGTACACCATGTATTACACATCAACAAATCAAAACCCATACATAGTATGCCTATAATAATCCTTAAGTTAATATATATATAGATACATGTGTGTGAAATAACAAAAATCCCTTAGATCCTTAAACATGAATGTAAAGGAAGGTATCATCTCTGCATACCGACATGTAATACTACAAAGAGAGGAGATCATAGGATAAGGGTGAGTTATCCATCTATCCTCATCAACCTAGATGTTATGGAAAACACTATCCAGAGTCTTTAGAGTGCCATTCACCATACATTCATGGGTGGTGTAGTGTATAAAGCCATAAAATCCATCTATATATATATATATATATATATATATATCATAACCAAACTAACGGAAACTACCTATCCTTAACCTCGATTATAGTTATTGCCTCTCAAACACCAATCTACCACAACCAAATACTATATATCCCATTGGAAGATAAACACTTAATGGAAATTCAATTAATTCTTATGTTGAATAATACAAATTTACATAATTACCAACTGAATATACAAATAAATCCATTGAAATCCTGAATCCACTGGTTAAATCATTTAAAATTCAATGTAATTCTACTTTTTTATGAACTCTAGTTATCATCGTAAGCCACCATAAATGATGCATACCACAAGAATAAATATCTATGCTATGTAGTGGTGGGATCAATGCAGAATACATGCATCTTAGTGACCCATCCTTCAATGAAATATATTCTTTAGGAAGAATGAAATATATATTTAAATTCAATATACAATTGGTAAGACCAGATTCAACCTGCTCTGTTAGTCTCAGTATCATCTCTGACACTACTATGCACATCACCAAACATCTATCTATCATAGGTTCCATCTGATTCCTAAAAACCGTGGAATCCCAAATTATTTATCACCAGTCCACTAGTAATTGCATGCTCACATCATGTCGAATAAAAAGGCTTCACATCCTGAGTAACCACCAAAGGTATAATGAAATCAATGAAATGGTAATAGGGTATCTAGGCCCTAGAACCAAGTCATATAACCTCCATGGGAAACCATTCTCACATAGGCCTAAATTTTTTACTTTAATAAATAACCAATTCATTACTTTCATGGATCAACAATTTCATTTAACCTGGCTTAGATCTATTGGAATAATAAGGCGGATTCTATCAAAAGATTTGTGGTATTTAAATATAAATTAATCATCACTTCAATTTCAATCATTTATTTGGATTCCTGATAATAATTAATCACAAATGTTAATTATTTTACCATAAAAAATAACATGCTCTATGTTCTTTATCCATTTTCCAAACATAAAATTTTTTAATCCATATTATAAACAAAATATGGGACAATATCACACATATCATGAAAATAAAAAATTAAATCACTGAAACAAATGTGATATATATAACCTAGAATCCAACTCATTCATTAATTTAGGTTTAATAATAAATTAGTAAAATTCCACCATTAAACAAAATTATAAATCATAATAACTTCAAAATTTATCTTTAATTAAGAAAACAAAAAAATATAATACCTCAAGACTATAAATCATCTTTGAACAAAAAATGATGAACTTGGGATCCAAAACAAAATACATCTATATCATCCACATGCACTTCATAAAAATCAAATTAGTGTAGATCGTTAAATTCCGGGTTCTAGTGCAGAGATCTGACGATACATTTTACACACCAATGATCACCACATCAAAATTATTGTGATGCATAAGGGTGTACTCGACCCATGTACTTGGATCCATAGTTCCCCTTTTTAGAAATAGGTATAGGAAAGATATAATCTATTGAATTTAGATTAAATAGTCTCTAGATAGATCCTCTCTCCTCCTTTAAATTGTCGATTCCCAAAAACCTGGAAACAGTTCCCCAACTATCATTTATTAAACATTCACTAAATAAATAATTATGAAGAACTAAACTACATAATAAATATTATTTATATTTTACCACATAACTATAATATATAATAAATATATTACCCAATAAAACTGTATCCTTTTACATTACTCATCATTCCTACTAATATTAAAAAACCATGAATATTAAAATAATATTCTTTCATAAAATATCATTCCTCGTATTTTCTTAAACAATAGGAAACAATTTTCACAAATAAATTCAATATAATTATTCCTAACATGAATAATAATGAATTAATATATTTTATTGGTGATTGATAACTTGAACCAGACTTGGACCATATGGTGGGGCCCACTATGTCCTATTTTCCTATTAAACAAAATATGGATGATTCCTGAATATACTATTGTGTGTGACCCTATAGGCCCTTATCTTGATAGTAATGAATAATAATAACATAGTAAGAGTAGGTTCTAGAAACCCATCAAGGCCTCTAAACAGGTACGGAATGGTCATACCAACTATAACCAACCTATGAACACATTCTGTATATTATTACCTCCTTGTATTTACATATCTCATAAATATTGCCACACACTTGGGTCATCGTACTTTTCTTGTTTTATTATTTGTTTATCTAGCAAGATAGATATATCGTTGCCTATCGTGGCCAAGAAATTATAATGGTACTACCATCCTAATTAACTAGGCCCAATATATATGACATCCTTAAGTCATAAGTAACAAATTATAGCTTTCACATTCAACCAATTCCATACCACCAATGATGCACCCAACACAAGCTAACTCACAACAATTTCATTATAGTTGTTTTTTACTTTCATCAAAGCACAAAATCAAATGGAACACATTGGTATTGATCTCATGTCTGGAGACCAATACACATATCTTTATATAGTAACAACCAATGACATTCGAGACATGTGATGTTAATATTAGTGGGTCTATCCACATGATTTCAAATACTAGAGATCACCATGTGAAAACTTCATGAGAATATATCTCAATTATTTTGGTCCTAGAGAACCTAATAGTAAATTATAAATTGTGTCTAGACAGTATGATGTATCTTGAACATATGACATATATTTATGATTACGGTCATAGTATCTCAGGGTTCTCATTATAACCTAGGATCTACAATGAGCTTTTGATATAGAAAATAGTTTATTGAAATTACCATTTAAATTGTGTACGCAAAAATGTTTAAACTCTAATTGTAAGAGTGAATCATATATATCTATCTATAAACAGTATATGGTATTCAAAAACTGTTTTTCTTGTTGGGTATAGGAAACCCACTTTTACAACACAACCACATGCACTAGAGCCAACTTTCTAATCGTCCTTGTTAGCTGTCATGTGATTAAGATCTTGTTTCTACTGAGTCACGACTTTATTGGATGGGCCTGCCACGTCTCCACTATGTGGTAAATCATCTATGTGCGACCTCACCTACTTGATTAAAACAATTCAACATCTGTTATCTATGAGTATATCAATTTTTTCCACTATCAATGATTGACTTCTTTGATATTACTTATAATAGAATCATCATGATAATCCATTACTTACTAAGTGTGACTCTAAGAACTAAAAAATAATAATTTCATTTATTAACTACTTCTTAGCTAACTCAAAAGCTAGAACATACTTAGTATTTTTAGTTGTGCAACCATTATCTTGTATGTAAATTCCTCACTCGTTTTCGTAGCCTAACTATGATATTAGATCACATTGATCCAATGAAAACTAGTTTTTCACCCTCAAAACTAGTATCATTTCTTTTACACATACCAAGGGTATATCATTTATACATGATCTAGTACTATTGGATAGTTTTGACTGATTCCTTTGATATTCTCTTGGATATAACTAGTATTTCTAAAAAAAATTATATGTTGAAAATACCATATCTTGTACATATTATGGAATATGTTATTGATCCATCCCAAAGTCTATGGAATTCAACTCACTACATTACTCTCATTTTATGACCATGCATTTATGATTGGAGGTATTTATTCTATGTGACTTTGGTATCAATTCTCTCTCATATTTTTCCATCCTGTATTTTTCAATACCATGTCACTATATGAATGATTGGATATGTATAAGTAATCATAAGATCTAACTCAGTAAATTTGGTTCCATAGATCTTCAGTTGATTCTTTATGTCAATCACTAGAGTATTGATTTATTTTGGTTTTAACTAAATGTAACACCAATTGCTATTTTACATTTGTAACCAAACATATATCACTTGGAAAATTATGGCCAGCCCACTAAACTCCAGTAGAAACATGGAAAAGATACAATAGAAATGAATGTTATATGATCATTTTTAATACTACAATCCAAAATTGGATTTCAGTAACTACAAACTATTATTGGAAATTTGTGATGTCACCATCCAATTTTGGTTTCCTTGTATAGAAACCTTCATCAAAATTTGGCTTTGACCCAATTAAATGACAATATGAAGTAGCTAGAACATATAATATTATAATGAATTTATGCATAATGGATTGACATTACTAATCTAGTATTATTGGTACAATGATTACACCATCCATGTATCATCTCATTTGAATATACTATATATTTTTCATAATAATAATCCCCAATGTACTTTGATAGATGGAATCCATTTTTGATTTTTAAATGATCTTATCAATATTTTCTAACTTCAATATACTTCTTAATTATAGGAATTATTATTCATAATGAATAATGTATCACCCACCATTATGAATATAAAACCATCATTATGGTTTTATCCTTCATATTAAGAATGTGTCTCTTGGACAATACTCTTACACTCCTCTAGTGGAACTCATTCCAATTCCAACTATTTATGCATCATTAGTATTGACTAAACCAAATTCAATATTACTCTCACTAAATCATGTACAGTTGTGGACCCTCTTATAGACCTACATTTTATCACTTTAATACCTCTAGTATATTATAGTTATTTGTTCAATATCTTATGAAACTATAGGATAATCACCTTAGATGCACATTGTGTTTTTATTGATGCAATTTTGTTTATATCCTCAACAAACTCCTTGCATCTTAAAATTTTGTATTATATAACATTGGATTTCTATCACACTATGAATTATATAATATCCATTTTTTATTATAGTTGGAATATGGTCATGGTTTATCACTGTTATTTGCGATGCACATCCTGAAATATAATGGATGTTTCTTCAATAAATATCATCATTGATGTTCTTTATACTTAAATCATGAATCTTATGTATATTAGAATGTTCAATTTTAGGAATTTCTATATGCAACAATTTATTGATCAATTTTAAAATGTAAGAATCATAATCGATCATCCTTATTGACATCAATGTTTTTATGTGATTAAGGTGATTTGCGTTTAGGAATTACTCTACACTCTATTCTATTCTCTAATAAATTCTTGGTCAATATATTATTCTTCATGTCATCTAGAAGAATCCTATATCCTATGACCCTTCATCTTCCATACATCAATTTACTATTCCATAATTACATAATGTAATATTATAATGTGTATTTATAATTAGATTATCCTTTGAAATTTTCATTCCATCTATCTGAACCAATCCAAAAATCTTTGTAGAATACCATTATATCTAAAGGCTTCTTTGCCAAACTAAATTAGTATATACATTTTGAGAACCTATTTTTTTTATCTCTACTTAGTCTAAATAACAGTTTTGTATATCCTTGACATATAAATTACTTTTTATTGAATATTAATCATCTTTACACAACTTGGTAAATAATCCTTGAATTGTATTTTCATAAGTTATTAACTATGATTCATGTATTAATAAACTATTGGATGACTATGAAACACCACAAAGACCATTAATTTCTAAACATGGAATAATGTATCCTAGCATACAATGGACATATGAGATAAATTTTTTGGTTATACTCAAGAACCTGTTCAACTAGAATCAATCGCATGGAAATATAGAAGTTGGGCGTTTCTCACTGCGGACATCGCAACCCCCCTTTCTCAGCTTGTAGGATAATACATCATACATCTAGTAATGTTTTTATACATAATTGGAAACTATATTATGATATACATATGTGATAAAAAAATTTATTTAATACCCATTATTTACATTAGAAACAATACTAATAATTGAGGGATATTACTGATGAAGAAGTGATTACTTGCTTCATCAATTCAGTTCATTTTAATTGAACTTCCATTGATTTATTTCATGGAATACAAAGAAAATAACCTACAATTTATTACCTCTATTTTAAGTATGTTTGTAACAACCACAACCCTAATAGCTCAGATTTAGTGGTTGTTTTATTAAAATGGAAAATATACAAGAGATCAAGTCACCAGGGATTGATCAGTTTAGTTGTATTAAAGAAACTAGATACATAGATGGCCCCCTTATTACATTGATAAAAAATAAACATAGAACATAATAAAGGAAAATAAACTGGATCCCTATCACTTATTCAAAGATTTAGTCTTCAAAACCTATGTAATGAAAAAAAGGTGAGCTCAAATGCTCAGTAAGGTTTACGTATTGCAGAAACATGAATCAATAATAAGTGAATCATAATCAATTAGGAATAATAAATATGGAATGGGGAATAACTAAAAAAATACATGCCATCAATACACTAAGATTGAAAATGCATCCATATTTTTTTTCACAGTGAATGTCCTCTGGATAATGATAACAGAATGTGGAATGAATAAAATTATTAATTATTAGACATTATGTATCTAGAACAGGAAATGTCATATCGTTAAGATGGTTTAATTTTGTGGGTAGATACCCATATTATTATGTTTTGGAAAAAAACAAAAAGGGTTTCTCGCCATATATTTTGTCTCATGAGAACATTCAATGCATCAAGGTGATATAATGGGCCCCACCCATCACCGAATCTCCGAAATATTATTCATACATAGATTCATTTAAAGAATAATATTCCTTAACAATGTATCTATATTGAGTATGGAATATTGATTTATCAATATTTGAACATTCAAAATAAACACCATATGTAAAAATGGTGTACAGATTAGATAATAATCATAACCATGAAATAATAAAATAATGTTATTTAAGAGGAATATAATTAAAAAAACATCAAATGGGTAGTATATAAACCACATAATAATTATTAGGTGAACAATACCATGTGAGTATCAATGAAGTTGAAATTGAAACGAAGTGCCTTACCTTATGTTTCAATGTGTTCTGTACATGATCATAATGTCCTAGATAATCAGATTAAATCCATTAAATAATTACTTTAGAACTGTTTATACTTTTATTTTACTTAATATAAATATATCAAGTTTATTTAGTTCTATTTTTATGAGTTATAAGACACAATTTTATCATTCAGGGCGTTCATTTCCATGGTTTTCAGGATCGGTTTACTTGTATATATGTATGGAAAATCTTGTGAAATTAGAATAGTTGTACAGAATTGAAATTATATGCAATTAGTGAACTTCAAGATTATTTAATTCTTATATATTTTATTTTGTTATATGTTATAAGGGTGGATCATTATATAAAATGTTAGTGATGATCATTTAGATTATTTTGGCGTTTTTTCGATCATCACAAAGTAGTTTTGTTTTATTAATTAATATTCTGTATATATACTGATTATAGAATGTTACATAAGAATTAATAAATATATTATAATCTGTTTTAAACATTATAATTATTGCATGACCATACTTGAAGGTTTAATTGAAAAAATAAAATAGGTCATCGATGAATGTGGTAAACTGGGACCTCACAGTCGATGTTTTAATTTTTAGAATAAAAGGGAGAGGAGAAGGGGTATGATGATGAATATTCCATTATCATAATAAAATTATAGTTTATATAAGATAATTGAGTTATCATGATTATTTGGATAGAATAGGTAATGATATAATAAGATGAAAATGAAATTAAAAAAATTGTATGATAATGAAAAAGGATTACCTGTGGAATTCTTCTCCTTGAGAACCTCCTTAAGGGACTTCGAAATGGTATTTTTGTGACACCAGCTAGACCATAACGGGTTGGAGATATTTGGGTGATTAAATGGGAATAATATAAGAATGATTCAATGCTTCAGATGTGTGAGGAAAATGGGTGGTGAGAGGTGGTATTTATAGTGAAGGATTGGGGTGTTTTTTTGAATATTTTATTCATTTTTTTATTTTTTGGCCCATGAAAAGAAACAGTGATGATACTTGTGACTAAATATAGAAATTCGTTCATGTGAGATCAAACCAATAGTGTTTAAATCATCCATTAATTAAGTAATATTTTATTTACCTTATAATGTATATACCGTAAATTACAGTATTTTACTATTCACCAAAAAATCATGTATTTTAAAAAATCCCAAAAATTCACCCTAAAAAATTTTCAATGTTTTTAATTAAAAAATGTAATGTGTTTTTTTAAAATAATTTTTTATATAATATAAATTTATTTTCAAATTGAAATCATCATTTACTCAAAAAATGTCAATTTTAAAATTATAACTGCTTTTGTAACACTTCGAAAAATTAATTAATGTATCATAAAATTATTTTATAATCATATGTAAAAAAATATATATTTATTATTCTATTTTATGATAATAAATTTTCTTTTTAATCATTATCTTAATTATAAAATTTTAAAAAAACATTTATGTTTATTAAAATACCAAAAGATAATTTAACATTTTCAAAATATTTATTTACATAATCTATGATATAATTATATCATATATTCATTTATAATATGCCTAAATTATATTTATAATTTTTTAATTGAATATAATAATCCATCAGTCTAATTTATATTCTTAAGGTTCACATTACTATTTTAAAGTACTAGTTATTATTTCATCGGTATATGATACTTAGTTTCTGGAAAAAAATATCAAATTTCATTCATTCTTCATTATAATTTTTTTTTTCTATTTTCTATGTGATTTTATATGATATATACTATATGAAATAATATTGTGTAAAATGTAAGCTATTGAATGAATTGAATTTATTTAAGAGGATACATATCCAGAAATATGGGGGTGTTTTATTCTTTCCTCCTTGAGAATTTTATTCCTCAAATGTTTTCATGAATATTTCACACAAAATATATGTGGGTAGTTAGTCTCCATAAAATCTTCATGTTCCCACATTTCTTATTCAGTTTTATGGTTTCTACGAAGAATCATTACCGCTCGAGTCATTTGGTTTCCTAATAATTGCTCTCTTATGTCAAGAAACTTGATAGGATCTTCACAATAAGACAAATCGGGTTCTAGTTCTATTTATTCATAGTTGAGTATATTCATTGGGACTTTCATGTACTTCTTTAAAAATTATATATGGAACATATTATTAACATTAGAGATACTTTGGAACATTTCTAAATGGAATGCTACAACACCAATTCTTTCCATAATTTCAAATGGAAAGATTCACCTGGGTTTCAGTTTCCCTTTCTTATTGAACCTTAAGAAATCCTTCCATATAGATACATTCAGAAAGACATGATCTCCCATTTGGAATTACAAATCATTTATCTGGTTGATATCATAACACTTTTGTCAAATTTTAGATTCCTTAATATGTATCTGAATAGTCCTTACCATTTTCATTTTCCCTTCAATAAATTCTTGGCCTATAAGTTTTCTCTCACCCACATTGTCGCAACATGTTGGAGTTTGTCATGTCCTTCAATATAATTCTTCATATGGGGAAATTTGAATACTATAATGAATACTATTATTGTAGGAAAAATAAACCAAAGGTAAATAATGATCCCACATACCTTGAATGTCAAGTGAGAGTGATCTCAACATGTCTTCTAGTGTTTCAATAGTCCTTTTAGATTTTCCATCAGTTTGAGGGTGATAAGTAGTACTCATATGAAGCTCTGTATCCAAATACTTATGAAGACTCTTCTATAATTTTTATGTAAATTAGGGATCTCTATCAGACACAATCAATATAGGTTCACCACAAAGTCTAAAAATATCATTAATATAGAGTCTTTCTAGGCACTCAAGTGGTAAATCTCCTCTTAGAGCAAGAAAATATGACAATTTTGTAAGATGATAAAAAATAACCCATATTTCATAATTCCACATAGGTTTTCTTGGTAGATCTATGAAAATTCCCATATCAATTTCATACCACATACATATAGAAATAGAGAGATTTTTTTTGAATCCTCAAGGATGATGTTTCTCATTCATTATTTATTGAAAAATTAGGCACCATAACACATAATTACCATTTCCTAATTAGTATTATCCCACCAAATGTGTTCCTTCATATCTTTATACATCTTAGTATTACTAGGGTTTATAGAGAATTTTTAGCTATAATAATCATCTAATAGTTCTCTTTTTAACTCAAGTATTGATGGATCAAATTACCTCTTTACAAAATTTAGAAGTCTATTCCCATACATGACGTCTTTAAATGTTCCATCCTTAACAGTTTTAATTTTATTTTGAATATTCTCAACATCATATTGAGTTATTTTTATCTTCTCTAGTAAATATTGTTTAACAATCATTTGATAAAGTAGTTATGTTTCCTCTTCATTAAAAAATAAAATATCCATCTTGTCTATATCCATGAACATATAATGCTTCTCAATCCTCAGTTGGGATATAATTATATGATCATTCCTACTTAATGCATCTTTTACCTTATTTTCCTTTCCTGGGTGGTAGTGTATTGATAAATCATAATTATTGAGTAACCCAAACCATCATATTTTCCTCATAATGTGTTCTTTTTGTGTGAATATGTATTTCAAAATCCTGTGATCCATATATTTCTCACTTCATTCACCATAGAGATAATGTGTCCATATCATTAAAAAAATTATATATACTAACTCAAGATCATGAGTTGGATAAATTTTTTCATTATATTTCAACTACCTTGATTCATAAGCAATATCATTATCATTTTTCATAAGGATGCAACCCAAAACATTCATTAACACATCGCTGTATATCACAAACCCATCATTTCCTGATGAATGTGTCAATATTGGAGCATTGACCAATATTATCATTAATTCCACAAAACATTCAGTACATTTTTTTTCTATACAAGCTAAACCACGTTTAGTGTGAACATGGATAGTGGGTTTTCCAATTGGGAAAAATTCCAAATGAAATGCTGATATTAACCTGTTAAACCAATAAAAATATGTACCTTAGTAATGTACATTTTTCTAGCTTATTCTAGGATTTCCTTTGTCTTCATAGGATCAATTGAGGCTCCATCCTTAGAGATAATATGTTCGTGAAAATAAACCATTTGATGCCCCAAAAAAAATTCCCACCTCCTAAACGTTCCATATAACTCTTTTTATCTAAGAGTCATAAGATCATTTCACAAGTTGATCTCATGATCCCCCTAGCTTTTGTAATATATCAATATTTCATCAATAAATATCACAATAATATCATCAAGATATTACTTGAACAATTTTTTCATTAAATCCATAAAAATAGAGGGGGCATTAGTCAGTCCAAATGGCACAACTGTAAACTTTTAATGACTATAAATATTCGTAATGTTGTCTTAGGAATATCGTCCTTCCTCAAACACAATTGATAGTATCCAGAATGAAGGAAAATCTTAGAAAAATATTGAGATATATTGAGTTGATCAAATAAATCAATAATACAAATAAAGGGTTACTTTTTTCTTTATTTTAATACAATTTATTTCTTTATAATCAATTTATATCCTCAAGGATCCATATTTATTATTAATAATCAAAATAGGGGCTCCACATAGAGAAAGACTGGGGAGAATAAATCCCTTACTAATCAATTCCGCATGATGTTTCTTTACCTCACACAATTCTATAGTTTCTATTCTATAAGGATCCTTTGATATTAGTCTTACACCACATTTTAGATCAATGGTAAATTCAAATTCACACTATGGGTGTGGCTAGGTAATTCCTTAGGAAATACATCACTGTATACATGCAAAATTGGTTCATCTTCAATTTGGAGATTACTTTCCTTATCCATTAATGTTGTTTTCCCATCCACCCTAATAATATCATTTAGTATAGCTAATAGTGGCGGATCCAAATAAGAATTAGTTGATGAGGTTTCGACTCTAAGGATATGGGATTTTATATCATCATCACGAATTGTAATTTCCTTAAAATTGAAAAACTATTGCACCATATTTTGTAATTTTGTCCATACCGAGGATTATATCAATATAAATCGTGGGTATAATGGTAGGTTCAGTAACTAAATCAAATTTGTTTGTCATAAAAGGTATTGACCGACACATTTTTGTTGCAAGGATACTTCCCTTAGGAGGTTTGACTGATAAATCCTTTGTTAAATCAAATGGGAAATGTATAATTTTCTTGGAAAACTAGGTAGATAAAAAAGTTTGATGATCCATAATAAAATAAATCATTGGTTAGATTTGAAGATATGACTAATGTGTCTTCCACCACATGATTGGGTACTTGTACTTTAGTTGTGGTGATCACATAAGCTTATCCATTTCCCCTTCGCCTCTTTAGTAGTAGATTCCCTAGGCGCTTTGGAAATTGATTTGAATAATGTATATTTTTATTGTAATTGAATCATTTAACATCATTGATTTATTTATTTCCCTTACATTTATTATATTTATGACCCTTTTATATTCACTTATAACAAACTCCCATGCCTTTGTATTATTTACCATGATGATTTTTTCCACAATTTTCACATACTGAATATTGCTTCATCCCCTTCTTCTTATTTAACACTTCAATTTTTCATGATTATCTGAAGACCTATTTCTATCTTAATTTACCTTAAACACATAGTATCTAGAATGTTCCTTTATTTTTTGATGACACTTATCACTCTTTCATTATATGATGAAAATGTTTCCAAATCCAGTTCCCTTTGCAGACATTGATTAAGACCTTCAATTAAATGATCCATCTAGTCTTCTGAATCACATATGTAATCTATAGCATACATGCTAGTATTGTGAAGGTAAACTCACACTCTAAAACACTTTCCACTTCCCTTTTGTTTAATCTAAATAATTTTATCATCATTTCGGTTTCTTTCTCACGAGGGATGTCTTTGTTGAATAATTTTTACATAAACACTCTCAATTATATATCTTCTATTTCATCATCCTCCTTATTATTCTGGATCAAATACCACCATTGATCAGCATCACCCTTAACAAAATATACTTCTAGTATTAACTTTTTGTTCTCAATCCATATAAATTCCTTAAAACTATTTTCAAGGGGAATGATCCACTTCTCATCTACCACTGGATTAGTAGTCCCACTAAAATATAGGGGCTTCTACCACATAAAATGATACAACATAGGTGTACTATGGCTATTCGTTATATCCTTATTAAGATTTTCTAATATGGTCAGGATCATATCAACCCCAACACTAAATTTGTTGATTTTAACAGTGGGGAAATCCCAATGTTTTCATGGGTATTGATTCCATTCCTTCCATTAGGTGAAATTTCTAAATAATGGAATACAATAAATTATTTTATGAATCATAATGCATAATTTAGAACTAGAAAAATACATTACATAAATCACATAGGTAATCTCATAATTAGAAACATATTTTCTTCAGCGAAATATTTATTTTGAAACTCTTCATAATGGTTTGTAATGATAATGTGAATTATCCTAGGAATATCCCACGATAATGTCAAACTAGGTGCACAGTAAGTCTCATTTTTGTGTACTAGATTACGTAGAGTAAGGCTCGATACACCTTATCAGAGTTGTCACCCCAAGTTACATCTGTTCTAGGACCACATACACCTGTAATATCTATATAGGTATGTATTTCTAGGAATATCCAAATGAAGTTTGTATTACAAAAATTATAGCATATTATTAAATGTGTATCCAGAAAGTCTATATTTGGGTTATGTTCACTAAAATATGCTTTCTAAATCTTGTTCAATAGGTTTCTAATAAACTTTATCTAATACAAATTATAACAACCCCAACCCTAGTATCCCAGATTCGGTGGTCATTTTATTACAAAGGAATATATATAAGAGATAACATCACCAGGGATCAATTAGTTTAGTAGTATTAAATAACCTAGATACACACATGGTTCCCTTATTTAATTGAAAAAAATAAACATAAAACATAAAAAATGAAAATAAATTGCTTCCTTGTCACTTATTCAAAAATAACATCTTCAAAACCTATGGAAAGAAAAAATAAATAAAATGGTAATCTCAATTCTCAGTAAGGGTTACATATAGAAAAAATTATGAATCTATAATAATTAAATCATAATCAATTAGGTATAATCAATATGGCATGATGAATAACTGAAAAACACAAGCTATTAGTACACTTAGAATGAAAATGCATCCATAGACTTTGTAATAGATAAAATCATGTGGATAATTATAAATTAATAGTGAATGAAGAAAATACTTAATTATTGGACATCATGTATCTATAACCGGAAAAATAATATCTTCTTGATGGTTTAAGTATTTTAGTACATACCCATCTGATTAAGTTTTTGAAACAAACAAAAAGGGTTTTTCACAAACTGTTTTATATCATGAGACATGTCGATGCATCGAGGGGATATAACGAGCTACATGTATCAATACAATTCCAAAGAATTATTCATAAGTATATTTAGTTCAAGTACATTATTCCATAAAAATATATCAGTATTGACGATAAAATATATATTTATCAATGTTTCGACATTCCAAGTAAACAGCGTATGTAAAAATGGTATACGACTTAGAATATAATCTTATCCATGATACAAGAAAATATAAATATTTAATAGGAATATAACATAAAATGTAAAATTCCCTCAAAGGGGTAGTATATAAACCACATAACAATTATTAGGTTCACACTACCTTGTAAGTCTAAATTAAGTGGAAATTTAGATGAAATCCATTAACTTATGTCAGAATGTGTTCTGCACATGATGTTAATATCCTAATTAATTAGATTAAATCAATTAAATAATTAATTTACAACCTTTTATACATGTATTTTATTTATTATAATTTTTTAAATTTCATTTATGGATTTTTTAATGATATATAAGATACACTTTTACCATTCATGAGCATTTATTTCATAGGTTTACAAGATCTATTTACTTGTATATATGTTTGGAAAATCATGTTAAATGAGATATTTTTTCCAGATTTTAAATTGTATTTTATTGATGAACTTCTTCAATATTTAATCATTAAATATTTTAATATGTTAAATGGTATGAGGATGAATCATAAGATAAAATGTTAGTGATAATCATTTAGATTATTTTGGCATTTTTTCTGTCACCAAAAATTAGATTTATTTTATTAATTAATATCATCTATATATACGGGTTCTAGAACTTCAAATAGATATAATAAATATATTATAATCTATTTATACTTTAAAAATGGTTTTATAACCAGCCTTCAAGGTGTAATTGAAATCTGATTACACGTCGTCCATGAAGATGGTTAATCGGCACCTCACAGATGATGTTTTATTTTTTAGAATAAAAGGGAGAGGATCATGGGTTTGATGATTAATAGTCCATTATCATAATAAAATTAAAATATATATAAGATACTGGAGTTATACATCAAGTTTGGACAGATATTATAAGGATATAATTAAAATAAAATAAATTGAAAGAAATTGAAAGAGAACGAAAAATGATTTACCTCTGAAAACATTCTCCATAAGATCCTCCTTAAGGGACTTGAAAATGTTGTTCTGTTGAGACCAAAAAGGACAGAACATGGGGGAGAGGTTTCAGAGAGAAAATGTGAATATTATAAGTAGGATTAAAGGCTTTAGAACTATGAGGAGAATGGGTTGTATTTATAGTGGAGGAGATGGGAGTTTTTGGAATAATTTATTCATCATTTTATTATTTTGACTCAAGAAAATTAATAGTGAAAATTATTGTGAATAAATACAGTAATTAATGCATGTGTGTTTGAAAAAATTGTCCTAACATCATCCATGACTAATGTAATTTTGTATTTATCATATAATGTATATATATTGAATATTATCATTTTTTACGACTCTCCAAAAAATTGGAAATTTTATAAAAATCCCGAAAATTTACTGTAACCAGTTTTTGATATGTTAAATTCAAAAATTAATTCCAATTTATGAAAATGAATTTATAAATAAGAGAAATTTAATTTTTAATTAAAATCATCATTTACTCTAAAAATGCCAATTTTAAAATTATAACTGATTT
The DNA here is from genome assembly GCA_963277665.1 of Viscum album. NCBI lineage: Eukaryota > Viridiplantae > Streptophyta > Magnoliopsida > Santalales > Viscaceae > Viscum > Viscum album. The sequence continues at coordinate 1,035,190,363 of OY728123.1, read as the reverse complement.
TATAACACTTTGAAAAATTAATTGTGGTCTCATAAAATTATTTTATAATCATAAGACAACAAAATATTAATATATGATTGAATTTGATATATATAATTTTTATTTTAAAACATTATATTAATTATAATATTGTATATATTCATTTATGTTTTATAAAAATTTAAACACTTTATTAATAATGTACAAAATATTTCATTAATTAATCTATGATATACTTATATCCAATTTTCATTCATAAGATAAATAAAATTTATTTATAAATTCATATGTTAGGTTACTATTCCACTGGTTGAATTACTATCCCAAAGTGTCACATTACTATTCCAATGGTCATGTTACTATTTCATTAGTATATGTTCCAACATTTAGAGAAAAATACATTAATTTCATTCATTCCTCATTATAGAGTTTTTTATGTCCTATATGTGGTTTTAAATGATTTATAATATATGAAATAATTTTATTTGAAATATAATCTATTAAATGAATTAAATTTATTTAAGAGGATACAAAACGTGAAATCTAGGGGTGATATTGTGGTAGTACCTTTAATGTCAAACATTCCATTTGGCCCTTTCACCTTGTCATTCAATATTTTCATGATAATAATTAATGATTTTTCCTTTATGTTCTTTATTTACTCGGATAACCTTACCTAAAATGTAATAAATCTTTTACTCCAAAGTGTTTGTTTTTTAATCATAAACAAAAATAGAGTAATTGGGTGAAAATTGTGTGAGAATGGGATGTATTGAAAACTCTTGGTATGCCTCTCATATTTACACATAACTAGTTTAATATCATCAATTCATAGCTTTCATCACTTCCACCTTATAAACTACTCTTAGATGATACAACATGCGATATCATTCATGTCATGATGTGGTAACCGTAACTAACATTGGAAATTGATTATATGATTATGACATTACAATCATACTATCACAAACCCAATATTGTCGCCATAAAAAAATGCACTCGACACGGTTCACGACAAGGTTGGAAGGGAGTTCCCGATCCCCACAGGCTGGAACAAGTACCTAGGTTTTATAAAATGAATGTTGGGAATGATTTACCTGAGATTATAAACATACAACAACAAACAAATCCAATAAACCAAATCTGGATTTTTTTATTCCAAACCATCATTTCAAAAATTCCAGAACTGAGTTACACAATTTAAAACATTGTTTTAAGACCATTACAAAGGTACAAAACAAAAAAGGACAACACAAGAACATCCACAAGGCAAGAGGAACCACCCTCCAGCCATCTTCACATCACTGCATCACGATGGGCCGCTAAAAACCCAAACCATTGGTATAAAAGCTATACCCAAAATTGCGACAAAAGTCACCATGTCTACTTAAACCCAATGGTGTAAGTAGGGTATGATCCAAATCCCAATATGATGCCACCACTAAGAGATTCAATGTGATAAACATTCATAGATGAAAAGCAAGCAAGTTTTCATAAATATGGAATGTTAGTAACAATTTCTAAAAGATGGAACTTTAAATAAAAATAGTTTTCCAGTGGGCTATTTCAAAGAATCCACAATTTTGAATAAAATACAAAAGATACTGAATATTCCAAAAAAATCATAGTTTATGCCAACAGAAAGCATAAATCATCCAATGAGCACAAACAAAGGGAAATAACCCCTAGACACTAGCTCGTTGTGTGTCCCAGGTACCTCGTATATTGGTGAAGGTAATAATCACAATATTAGTTCTTTTGCACATGAACCACTAGTAGAGAGCATACCAATAACCTAGTGGTTCCCCAAAATCATCATCATCATAGTTTAGTTAGTGTTGTCAGCGTCAAACTTGCTATGAGTAACTAAGGCCAAACCCCACGGGATCACTATCATACTAGTACACGTCCTCTCATCTAGATTCTCGGGTGTTCCTCTTATGCTCAAACAAGATCAACAATCCACGAAATATAATTTTCATATGAAACTACCACTTCCACATCAAACATTCACCAATCATCCGAATTGTATATCGCACAAGTCACATAATCCCCTTTTTCAATCAAATTCATTTGGAAATCATACTCACACCAAAATATCCCCCAACACATTTCACATATCTTTCAAAATTGAACAAATACTTTTAAAAAATAACAAAATCTTTCAAATATTATAATAATCACTTAACACCCCACTCTCATGTTACATAATACCCTTTTTTACTTAAAATTAATTTTATCATTATACGCTCACGAAACATCCCAGAACATGTTTCACACCCATATCAAAATTTAATAAATCATCTCGACAAATTATGAAACATTCTCAAAATATTTGACATTAAAAATCACCAAATTAACTTTCAAAAACCCATTCTAAGAACATACACCCACCAAAATAGTACATATACATCCTTTTCACACTTTATGTAACTCATTAAACCATTTTGAAATTTCATAGAACACTTTCAAGAAGCATGACAAGATTTTTCACCTAAAACCCATTCAAAAACCCTATTTTAAACCCAAAATCACACTAATACCCTAATAAAGCTGAATTGGTATCCCAAAAAACATTTAATAAACCACTTTCATATGTGATGAAATAATCCCAAAGATTACCACAGGGGATACACATGGAAAACACCCAATTTGAAACAAATGTGCAACTGTAAAATTAACCGCTTAACAAAGTCCATCAAAAATGGTTTTCGAACAATGCACAGCATATGAGGAACATTAAAAATAATTAAATCATGCATGATAACTCAACATAAAATTATTACACATGGAATCACCTACCTTTTGTGTCAATACACTAATTCGTTGTGCGAAACTTCTACCGCAACATCGCCACACCATGAGGGGGTGAAAACCATCCTGAACCCCCAATATTTGACAAAAAACACCAAATCAAACCCAAGTTACGAACCCTAACTTCTATACATTTTATAACTTCATGAAAGAGGTATGAAACCCTAAGGAAATGGAATAAATCAAAGAGAGAAATACTTACAAGCATGATTTTGATGTTTCCCCCATCAAATCTCCCTTCAACAATGAGTTCCAAAGGATAGTGAGAGACCTTGGAAGCTGTCCATGGAGTTAGGTCACAAAATGGGGAATAAATGGATGGAATTAGTTTTATTACAGAAGGGAAAAATAGGAAATACCAATGATTTTTAAGGACTACGACAACGGTGGACGGTTTGGCCGCATGGTTTAACAAACCCTGAGGCGAAACCGTCCAACCTGTTCTTGTAGAGACCCTAAGATTGACGTACATGGATAATACATTACTTTTTCATAATAATTAATACATAACAAAAACATACACACAAGGATCGTAATAGTTTATTGCCTTTGTAAACTCGGAATAAAATCTTCTAATCGTGGTGAAAGATCATCAACATCTCTCAATAAAGATCTTCCCCTTTTTTTCTTACCTAAAACCATTATTTATATCCTGGGGAAAAGAAAACATAAAAGGGGGAGCTCAAATGATCAATAAGGGTAAGCATAGAGAACATAAAACAATCTTTAGTCATTTGAATATAAAAAAAACATGAGCATAAAATCTAAACATCAAAATCTTGAGCAATTACATAAAACATGGCAGTACGTAAGGCATAGATCATGAAGAAACATTAATCATGATAAATTAGCATGGGAATAAAATATGTAATTGTGGAAACAATTAAGAACATGATATTATTTCCATAGTAGCCGAGGCATTGCTGCCAAGACCAACTTAGTGGACAATGTCCCTTTCTGAATCGAGTTCACTCCTCGTTCCAGTCCTGTATTACTGAACCTGTTTAACTTGCTGTTCCAGGCATTCTATCTAATGAGATATAAATCTTTACCCAATGAATTGGATGGAGATATAGGTCCCACCCATCTTATATTGAAATCATTCATTCATGTGCCACAATATAAACATAAATCATTCATCATAACACAAGAATAAAATGGGTTTCATAAACATCATTCCATCATAACGTAATCCATACAAAAAATTGGATATAATTTCATCATTAGAAAAGTGAAACCATCTAGATCATAGAGACATGATACTTGAATCATACACATGTGAAATAATGGAATCTTTGATGAAAATGGTTTTGATAAAACACTTGAAATGAATTCTTGAGGAAAATATCCTTTTTTCTTCAAAATCGTTTTCTTTTCACAAAATATCATGGAATTTTAAAAGAAAAGGATTTTGTTGAAAATAGTCATGAAATCTTTTGGAGAAATATTCATTAAATTAAGGCTTTATAAAACCGTAAAAATCCTTTCATGTCATATACGTTAAAAAAACATTCTTTGCGTACTTTTGTCGGAAAAGTCAAAAAGTACCTTGTAGGGTAAATAAAAGAAAGATTCCTTCCATACCATGGGGTAAAAGTAAAAATGGTTAAAAAGGACTTTAAACATACATGAATGAACTTTAATAAAACATGGACGTGGATGATAGCAATAACCCCGGTAAATACTTACGAATATGAAATCTCGGATAAAAATGAGATTTGAAAAATTATCCCTTACCTTAGGTCTGATATGCTTCGTACATATCTGAACCTCATGTATAATGATTTAAATAATGTCATTGAATTATTACAGAATCATATTTATTGTTATGATATCATATATGGTTCAGTTATGACTTTATATTACCCGTTCTTTTGTAAATTCCATGTGAAAGAGCGTTTTGGGTAAAATCATTTCATTTGTCACCCATGTTTTGACTGGTAATTATTCATATGATTACATAGTTCATGATAACATAATTCCAGAATATAAAACATGATTTATATATAATATATTTTCATAATATATATATATATATATATATAATATATTGATAAATGGAAATAAATACACCGTTCATGGAGACGGTAGGTCGTACATACGCATGAACGTTGTTTTCGTTTCTTCATTGAATTGAATGGAATTAATTGGATGAAATAAATACATATATTCATAAATCCATTAGAATTATAATTTAATATATTTCTTTATTATTCATTATATAATCTTTATTATCATTCTTGTATGGTTAACATGGAGAATGAATCTCATCGCGTCGTGGAGACGGTAGTTCGTACGTAAGCACGAGCGATGATATCATTGCCATAATTATTGAATAGAATTGGAGTGGATGGTATAATATTTCAGAATCAGTATGATGTTATAATAAACATATATAATTATTTTTTACACCATTATACCCATCCATGTAAGGTGTTGGTGGAAAAACAGATTTCACCACGGCGTGGAGACGGTATTCCGTACGTACGCACGCGTGGTGATTTCATTTTCCATAGGATGGATAGATGGTGAAATATGGTTGTTTAATACTTATAATGACATATTAGTATATGAATTATATTGATGTTATTACTTCATAATGAAACAAATAATAAGAATAAGTGGAAGAAGAAATAATGTTGAAAGAATCGGTAACGGACATTACCTCTTCTTTGAAGCGCCTCTTTGAGACCTCCTCTTAGGGCACTAAAATTGGTCTTTGAAGAAGACCAGAACCTCTAGGATGTTTCTATGGAAGTGGAGAAGATAATTTTGTAGGGTTTGGACGAGGTTTAAGGCTCAAAGTGGTGTGAGGAAGAGAGGGAGGAGGTGCCCTTTTATAAGGGAGGAGATGGGCATCTTTGGAAAAACTAAACATATTATTTTATTATAAAGTCATATTCGGTTATTAATATCTCCAAATTGATTTATTTAGAAGATAAGGTGGGGATGGGTCTACATCCTCTCATCCAATATAATTTAGAAAAGTTTAGGTCATTATAATAACCTTATCTTTTAGTTTTAACTCTTAGTTAATTAGATTGACATTTACCATGTGACTTTGTATTTTTATATTATATAGTTAATAAACATACCATATACATCCAAGAGACACCCAAGTGGTCCATTAATGATACAAATATCATTATATAAGTATCTTTGCCGAACCTTATATTTTTAGGAATATAATAACAATTAATAATATAATATTTGTTTTAAAAACTATTTTATGTCAATTTTGACACTATTTGGTAATTGAATTTTTTGGAAATCATAACAGAATGATTAGTTAGAAAAGAGTCAATTTAATCCAGAATAACATTCCATATTAACATATAAAATTAGTTTAATTCATAAAAAATCTCAAATTACATTTATTTGGGTATTTATAACATCAATTATTTCAATATTTCATTAATAAGATAATTACTGCATCATCATTGTGTCATAAATAAATTATATTATTTTAAGTCTAAAAATTAAAAATAAAATACCATTATATAGGAACTCTTTTTATAATTATAATTAATATTTATAGTCGAATTTATCTTATGTATAACCCTATATTAAAAATGATTTAGTGATTAAACATTGATTTTAACTAATTTAACCCTTCTTTAAATAAATTGATAATAAATGTCCTAATCTAATACAAGTGGGCCTAAATGGTCATATTTTATTCCTAAGGTTGTTTCGGGTCGAATTAAACTTGTCCAATAGAATTAGTACATGTTTTAGGGTAATAATAATATCATTTTTACCCTTAATTACCCTATTTACTTTTAACCGTGGTAAAAAAAGTAAAAAGTTACTATTCACCAAAAAATATTTTAATATCATTGAACCACATTTTAGTCCTTGATATTAACCGTGTCTCTCGGATTTTTGAAATTCAATTCACAGAAGTGGCAAAATTTCATTTTAATGAAAAATTCATTTTTTTTATCTAACACTAAGTGCTTTCACTATTCATCGAAAATTGAAGTTTTTCAGAAAAATACCAAAAATTCAGCCGAAGAATTATTTGATATTCAGAATTCAAAATTCATGTCTATTTTTCCAAATTCAAAAAATATAAGTGGCATTAATTAATTTTAAAATTAATTCCCATTATCAAAACAAATAGCGTATTTTTAAGAAACAATAACTATCAAAAGATTGATACTTGTTTATATCCAATTTCAAAGTGAAATTAATTCTAATGACCAAAATTGGATTAAATGGTAAAAATATTTTATAATTCCACTTTAAAACCAATAAAAAAGATAATCTAACCATATAAACTATTGCGATGAAAAAAGTTATTTTTAAATAAAATATATCGTGTTTATACTATTCATTAAAATATGAAAGTTGTCAGAATAATATGAAAAATTTATCCAAAGTAAATTTTTATATCTTGGTTTCAAAGAAGAATTTTATTTTGTCAAATTGAACTTCTAGACAAGTCAAAAACAAGATTTAATGTCGGCGCGCCATCAAAAGGCGACAAAACTACATTTTTAAAAATTACTTATTTTACTCAAAAAATTGTTTTTGTTCTCATACCATGTTCTAGAAAATTTGTAAGATGAATAATAATGTTATAAAATTTTAAAATGTAGTTGATACTATTAATAACGGGTAGTTCATATAACATGTCGTTGTTTAGCGAAACTCAGTATTGCGTAAAACACATGCTATCATGGAAGGTCATGATTGCGTGTAATGCAAGCCAAGTCAGGGGTGTGTGTTGTGAAAGCTCCTTTTGGTGTACTGTACAACACAAGACATAAATGAAATTAAAAAGAATATTTTTCATAAAATATCGAGGTGTTACAGTTCTGGCCACCCAAAACCAATTCATTCTCTTCCAATTTTAGTGGGGTCCAAAGGTTAAACCATTTTGGAAAGATAGTCCAATTACATGGGAGAAAAGTCCCAAAATAAAACAATCTTTTCACCCCAAGACTCATCCAACGCAAGGGTACAATCCACCTCAACAACTTACCCCACAAGTGGTGCCACTAGAAGTGTCACTATCCAAACTCCAAATCACCAAAATCTCACACAATCACATTGAAAAAAGAGGAGTCCAGTTACCATCCATGACCCCCAAAACTCTGTTCATAGATCAATAACACAAGAGGTTCCCAAATATCAAACCCGGAACATCCGGAACCCAAGAGTAAGCTAAGAAACACAATAGGATTTGAAACAAAGCATGGAATCAAAAATACGGGTGTGAAAATTATCCCCACAATAAATATTTATTCCCCTGGAATGCCAAAACAAGACCAAAATCAAAAACCAAACCCAACCAATAAACCACAATGTACTCATTTTCCAAGTTTCACCCCCAAATTCCAAAACACCTACAGTGATAAATTAAGGAATGAATGCTCTAAGAAATCAAAACATACACCACTTTATAGAAATGATCATCCGCGTTCATAATTTATCCCAAAATAAAACTTCTCAAACACTATCTGAACAAGACTCAAGAAAATTTCCCCGAACGAACAACAACATCGAACAATGTCACACTTCCCTTACTTTAACTAAATCGTTCGGTGCTCTCCAATCCCGAAATTTACCCAATGAAGATGTCGGTAGTTAGATAGCTCTTAATAAGAATACCTACTGGAATGCCAAGACCATAGAAAATTCTGAGTTACTAGTACGAGGAGACAGAAATGGTCTCCCCACCATAAGAGACAATATTTTTTCCGAGACAGAATCAGGACACCAACAGGGGAGGCCCGAACAGACTCACCGGTACAAGGGGTAGACATCAATTCAAAATTCCCAAAATAACTTACATGAGACTCATAGAGGGTATCCCCACCATATGAACCAACCATCTTAACCGACCAGCATGGCATGGCACAAAAAGATCAAAAAATTTATAGGGTTGGCATGTCCGCATGGTTAGCCCGCACAGTTTGGGATGTCGTGCACTAACTGTGCGAATCATTCTATCTGCATGGTTTTCTAGGGCAAGGTTACTACTAACTATGCATAAAACATTGCACTCAACCTGTCTAGAAAAATTTCAAAGTTTTATTAAAAAACTAAAAGGAAAATAAAGGGAAAAATCATGAACTTTGGTGATAACATGGGCATGAGACCATCCACCTCTTTCCACCGAACAGGAAAAACAAAAGCAGGATAATGACACCATAGGATTAAATTATTCCCATCTTCCATACTATGGATTGGACATTTTACAAGGGTTTGAATGACCTTGGTATTTCCCCGGACTACGCGCCAGATTCTCTTGGGGACCTATGGCTGGAGCTCAAATGATTGAAGCATCTTCGGCCTCACAGTTAGGCTTTAGAAACTCCTGAATGGAACATCCTCTTTCAGTGCTACAAAAAAATACAAAGCAAAGCCCGATGGGTTTACGAAGACATAACACACTCCAAAACTCACTTTACCCTAAAGATACATTTCATTAAAACACGGTCTTAGAGGATGCACACACATCAAACCTTGTTTCTTCAGTTGAGAAACAATATAAGGAAAGGACACATATAAACACCATCTTCTAAAATAGAGGATTTTAATGTTTTACCATGGGAGATGCACTCCCAACATAATAAAGACTCTCAGAGGATTGTATGACCTTCACTTTTTCATTTAAATGAGAACATGACATCACAAGGCATCACTGAACATGACCATTGTGACTGATAGAAACAATACATGGAAAGGGACCTTATGTAATGTCTCCAAACAACACACAATTCCAAAAAGTGTCCATAATAGCCTCTCATGATCAGATTCCCCACATTGTGGGTTTAACGTAAACTCCTTCTTCAAAGAGACTATGAAGGACCCATAGGCCCTCTTAAACACCATACAAATACTCATACAAACTAAAAACCCCAGACCACTTCCACCTTCGACAAATCATGTATCTTATGAAACTAAGGTGACTTTCAACTTTCCACGAAAACTGTCTCTCTACAAAAGGATTCAAAAAACAATGTAAGGAAATTTTGTAGAGTCAATCTCCGAATATTGAGAAAAATATTCTTTATATTTATCAACTGGAGGGTCTTCCAAAGGCAAAACAATCCGGGTTTCACTTCAGCTATGCACTAAACCATAATGGGGGCATACCTTATCCAACAAGAGAACCCAAGGACCCAACCAAGAAGGTCCATTGCTCAAAAGGTTCCAAAAACCATAAACCAACACATGATGGGAACCACCATAAAGGCTTCCCAAAATTGTTCTCATAAGGTGACCACAAAGCAGCCCTTCAACCCAGCTTACTGACCAAACACAAACCCAAAACTCTGTTCAAACAAGAGGGGTTCTTGGACTCAAATAATCCCACAACAATAAAATTTCTAAAAACACATAAGACACACCATCCGAAACTAGTCATCAAGTCATCATGTTTTCCTTTAAAATCATCTCTATGAAAATAAATGGTTCAACGATTAGTGTATCCACCAATGGTACCCCATGGGCCTCAGACATGCATGTTTCCATGCCATACAGGGAACCCTCCTCATAGCCATCTTGGAACTCATCCATTCATGTCATTAAACATCCATCATCCCATATAACTCCATGCATGTGGTCTCTCATGGAAATACCAAAGGTTAAAAAAATTCATTCCAGTTTTTAAAACAAAAAAAGACATACAATACTTCCTTTTTCTCAAGACGGCTAACCATGAAATCAAAATCCCCAATTTACATCTTAAAAAACTTTTTAAAAAGGCCCAATCATTCAAATAAGAACTCACTTTCAAGTCCTAGAAATTATTTTCAAAACATCTCATCCCATTAGAACAACTCTCAATAGTTTTGAAATGTCTATTGGAAATACCTTTTAAAAACCAACTTTAACATAATTTACTGCTTTCAAATGAGGTGTAAACACATCATTTCCTTTTCAAAAAAATTCTAAAAATTCTTGTTCCACCATTTAAAAAATAAAACCCTTCCCTCATTATTAGAATATCATTTCGAAAAAACATTACTCTTCTTAAAACTCGGTCAATTTTTCTTTAAATCCAAACTTTCAGGATTCCAAAGCTAAAGGACACAAGACAATTTTAGAGGAAACTAGTTTCTGTGGGTAACTTGAAAATATGGTTGGAGGCCATACGCCGATCACTTCACCAACACATAGATTATTCTGGGAAAATATCCCCAGCTCGACATGGCATTACATGCCCTATGAGCTCACTGAGATTATTAACCCAACTCTCTTTTCATTTCCCCTAATCATCATCAATCCGAGAAAACCAAAGGACTCAAACAAATACCAACTTCCTCAAGAGACTTGAATCCTATCATGAGGTGTGCTGGATAGGAACAGTACCCATAACTGGAACGTCAAGTCCTAGAAATCCTAGCATCAGACTATCCCGACTCTTCTACAGATAACATAACCCAAAGGGAGCGAACCTCCTTCGATACCATTTTTCCACAAACCGAATATGGTCGCCATCAAAACCGGCACTCGACATGGTCCAAAGATAAGGCTCGAAGGGAATTCCCGATCCCTATGGTCTGCCACAAGTTTCAGGGTATCATAAAAACAAACTTGGGAATGATTTTCCTGAGTTTATAAACATACGACAACAAACAAATCCAATAAACAATATCTGGGTTTTTCAAACCAAACCATATTTTAAAAAAATTCAGAATTGAGTTACACAATTTAAAAAAATGTTTAAGGACCATTAAAAAATTAAAAAACCAAAAAGGACATCCCAAGAACATCGACATGGAAAGAGGCACTGCCCTCCAGCCATCTCCACAACACTGCATCACGATGGACCGCTACAAACCCGAACCCTTTGTACCAAAGTTATACCCAAACCTGCGACAAAAATCACCAAGGATACTTACACTCAAAGGTGTATGTAGGGTATGAGCACATCCCAATAGGATACCACCACTAATAGATTCAATGTGATAAACATGAAAAGATTAAAAACTTTCAAGTTTTCATAAACATGGAATGTTAATAACAATTTCTAGAAGATGAAACTTTAAATAAAAACAGTTTTCAAATGGGCTATTTTAATGAATCCAAACATTTAAATAAAATACCAAAGCTACTTAATTTTCCAAAAAATAATATTCTACACTGACGAAAAGAACAAATTATCCAATGAGAACAAGAAATGGGAAATAACCACTAGGAACTAGCTCGATGTGGGTCTCAGGTACCTCGTATCTCAGTGAAATTAACCATCACAATATCTATTCCCATTCATATGAGCCACTAGTGGGGAGAATACCCATGACATAGTGTTTCCCCAACATCATCATCATCATAGTTTTGTTTGTGTTGTCAGTATCAAACATGACATGTGAAACTGAGGTCAAACCCCACGGGATCATTAGCATACTAGTACATGTCCAACCACCTAGATTCTCGGGTTTCCCTCTTGTTCTCAAACAAGTTCAACAAGCCATGATGTAACACCCCAAACTTCTATGGTATGCTTCTCTTTGAATAATGCAATAGCGTGTGTTGTACACAACATCGAGTTCTAACACACCACAACCAATCAAACTAGCCGTTATGAATAGTAATACCCACTTTTTGAAATTTATAAATTTTATTTTTCAAAATGGACTTCATTTTTGGATTCATATTTTCGAAATTATCCTAGGGTGAATTTTTGGTATTTTCAGAAAAACTTCATTTTTTGATGAATAGTGAAACCCTTAAGTGGTAGTTAAAAAAACTGAATTTTTCATAAAACATAATTTTACCACTTCTGTGAGAGTAATTTCAAAAACCTGAGAGACACAGTTAATATCAAAGAGTAATATGTGGTTCAATGAGATGAAAATAATTTTTGGTGAATAGTAACTTTTAACTTTTATTTACCACAGTTAAAAGTATATAGGGAAATTAAGGGTAAAAATGATATTAATTTTACCCTAACACATGTCCTAATTCTATTGGATAAGCTTAATTCGACCAAAAACAACCTTAGGAATAAAATATTATCATTTAGGTCCACATTGATTAGATTAAGACATTTATTATTATTTAATTCAAAGAAGAGTTAAAAGAGTTAAAATCAATGTTTATTTACTAAAACATTTTTTATATAGGGTTATACATAAGTTAAATTCGATTTTAAATATTCATTAGAAATCTAAAACAATTTCCTACATAATGGTATTTTAGTTATAATTTTTAGACATTATATAATCTAATTTATTTTTGACACAATGATGATGCAATAATTACTATAATAGTGAAAAATTAAAATAATTGATATTATAAATATCCAAATAAATATAATTTGAGACTTTTTATGAATAAAACTAATTTTATAGGTTAATATGACATGTTATTAATGATTTAATTAACTTTTTTCGAAGTAATCATTCTGTTATGATTTTCAAAAAAATCAATTTTCAAATAGTGTCAAAATTGACATAAAATAGTTTTTAAAACAAATATTATATTATTAATTGATATTCAATTCCTAAAAATATAAGGTTCGGCCAAGAGACTTATACCATGATATGTGTATCAATAATGTACCGCTTGGGTGTCTCTTGGAGGTATATATTATGTTTAATAACTATATAATATAAAAATACAAAGTGATATGGTAACTGTCAAACTAATTAACTAAGAGTTAAAACAAAAAGATAAGTTTAATATAATGACTCAAACCTGTCTAAATTATACTGGTTGACTAGTTTTCGACCCATCCCAACCTTAAACTTTAAATAATACACTTTGGGGCCTTTAGAAACCGAATATGTATTTATTATAAAATAATATTTCAAGCTTTTCCAAAGGTGCCCCTCACCCCTCTTATAAAAGGGCACTCCCCCTTCTCATTAATTCACACCTTCAAAGCCATTTGGGTCGGCCAAATATGCCAAAATACTCTCTAATCTTCCCTCAATTAATCCTAGATGCCATACAGTAGTCATAAATCCAACCTATGGAGATATTTTGATCAAATCAAAAGGAAGAACCCGAAGAAGATGTAATGATTTCACCACCAATTTTCAAGTTCCTTTCTTCTTCCACTTCTTCTTTCTTTGTTATTACCATTCTAAAATAATTAATCAAGTATCTCATATATACTGTAACATTATTATAAATATGATACAACCATATTCAGTATTCTATCCATTTTTTGAATGACATGTCACCATACGTGGGTACGTACGGCTTGCCGTCTCCACGTCATGGTGTAATTGTTATTCAATAAATTATTATTTGGATGGGTATAATAATGATTTTAAATTCATGTAAATAATAAATATAACATGATAATGATTCTGTATATATGATATACCATCCAATTATGTATTATTTTAATATCAAAAGAATGATATTGTCACTCGTCCGTACGTACGAACTACCATCTCCACGAACGCGATGAGATTCATTCTCCATCGTATCCCTTCAAGTATAATTCTCATTTGATGATTAATAATAGTATCTAAGGACCTGATATCTTTCTGGATTTGATTAAGATACAAACAATCCATGAAAAACACGTCTTATGTAACAAAACATTAAAAGAAAACGAGTAAGTTAACACCCGAAACAACGATAATACTAAGATATTATTAACAAATCAATGTTAAAAGATCATATATGTTATCATATTAATGTATATGATTCTTGTATAATTTATTAACAATTACTTCACCATTATAAAGGAGGTTAACCTACCCTGAACCAAGGAAAAGTACAAGTTAAGGGTTTATTTCGCAATCTCTTCATTATCCGAGGTTATTTATACGTAATAATCTACTAGGATCTCTTCATCATCCACATCCCTGTTTCTTAAAAATGTATTTCAAAACATATTTAATATTTAAAATAATATGGGTTAAAGTCATTTATACACTTGTTTGACTTTTTATAAGTGTTTTATAAAGGAATCTTTCCGTCATTTTCCAAACAAGGTGCTTTTTAACCTTTTCAACAGAATTAAGGTAAGAATGCTTTTTAACATATACGGTTGGTGCGGCTATTTTCCGCCGTTATAAAATCGTCGAATCTTACCTTACAAGATTATAAGAATATATCAAAAAAAAAATTATTTTATAAATATATGACACTTAAATGATTTCAAAATAGAAAGAGATATTTCTCTAAAAAGAGTTTTGATTTCATCTATGTCAATATCCTTTGATGGATTTTACACTTATTTAAAGTTGATTTATTATGATACAGAACTTCTATATTGAATTGAAGGTTTTGTGATATGTTTTACTATGGATGTGTTAATTTTATACCATTCATGGTTTATGGATGAAGTATTTACATTTCGTATGCTAGTTTTAATACGAATGTTTATGTTATGTTTAAACCTTTTCATATGGGAATGCATTGGACTTAATATGTGACGGGTGGAGCCCGCTATAGCTCCTCGATGCATCGGTAGGTCTAATGAGACAAACTAGTGTCTTGGCACAAGGTCTTGGAAAAATCTTATTTGTAGTATTGGCACGAGGCCTTGGATATGTGGTTATGAAATTCCGGCATTATGCATTCCATCATTAGGAAAGTGGTAATTGATAATTCATGTGATTATTCGATTAGTAGAATATCCATGTGAATAAGTAAATGGAATTATTTCATTTTAATTTTTCCATACTATGTTGAAGTTCATGTTTAAAAGGATTTTGTTTTAGTTATACATTGCCTTAAATGTTTATTCTTATTTACGAAAGTTTTCGCTATATTGTTATCCTTACTGGGAATTTGAACTCACCCCTTTTCTATGTTTTATTTTTCCTAGGATGTGAATAAGTAAATTATGAATAACCATCAGGGATAGTATGAGGGGATAAGAGTGTAGACTATGGAGACTATGTTGTTGTAGTTTTCATTTTTGTGATGTAATGTAAAACTTTATGAATATATCTAGTGTTTCCATGGCTACTAAACTAATCGGTATTTCGCGATTTGATCTTTCATGTGATCATGCCAATGTTATGTAATAATGCACCAAATCTAGGTAACTAGGGTTGGGGCGTTACATTTGGTATCAGAGGAAGTTTAGTACAAATCTTGGAAGCTAGATTTAGATAAACTCTGATTAGAGCACATAGATTTATGATGGACTTTGAGGATTAGTATAGAAGAACTTCCTAGATTTTTGGTATTGTAGAGATTTTGTTAGTTCTCCAAGAAATACATCCCTGTCTAGATACGAGCAGGTAGAGGAAGCTCTGGCAAAGATGTACCTAGGGGTAAAACTCGAAAACACCACATTGAGATGGACTTGAATGGGAACCTGTGCATGAAAATGGGCCTTAATGCACTCTTAGTTACGACACTCCCGTGGGATATGCTTAGGATAACTCTAATTTTCGTTACAAATCATTATGAAGGGTTTCTGAGTATATAATTCCTTAAAGAAAACATTTTTATGATTATGGATTATGTACATAAATAGTTCAATTTATGTTAAGTGTTTTATATGTCTGAAATTATGTATTTTGATCCATAAACTGATCTAGTTTATGCCATTGTTTAGAAATGGCACTTAGTGGAAGAAATGGAAACCGTATCAATTCACGCACTCCATGTAGGGATTTCCCTCCTGCTCAAGATAATTATAGTGGAGCTGGTGATGCAACTGGTGTCGATCAGCTAATCACCATATTGGGAAAACTCACTCAGGTTATGAACAATAACCTTACCCGTATAGAGCACCCTGATCCGCAGCGTGGAGGATCAAAGTTAGATCACTTTATGAGGAAAAACCACCAACATTCAATGGGAGTACAAATCCCTTAGTAGCTGAGCAATGTATAAATTCCCTAGAGAAAATATTTCAGGCTTTGGGGAGTAGTGAAAGGGAAAAAGATATCATGGCAGTTTACCGCCTCACTAGAGATGTTGATCAATGGTGGTCGTTGATTCGAAACAAAAAGGAAGATGATGAAGTATCAAACATGGAATGGAGGGAGTTCAGAGATCTATTTTTAGAAAAATACATTCCTCGTGACCATCGAGCAGATATGGAAAGACAATTCTTGAGTCTAAGACAAAAGGAGGATAAGAATGTCGCAATGTATGTGGGTAAATTTACAAGGATAGGAAGGTATGCTGAAGATTATAAATGTAACCCAAGAAGTAATATTGATCATTACATTTAAGGGTTAAAACCATTTCTCCATCGAGCATTAGTCTCACAATCCTTCTCGTCGTATGAAGACATTGCCTCATGTTCTATAAAGATAGAGAACGAATTCTCAAAGTCTTATGACATTAAAGCAAAGCAAGAGAAGAGGAGATTTTCTGATCATTCTGGGAATGGAAATAAAGGGAAGAAGGGAAAAGTTTAATATCCATCCTGCAATAAATGTGGGAAGAAACACCTCGGTAATTGCTTAAAAGGAACGGGAGTCTGTTACAAGTTTCGTGAAAAAGTCCACCAAGATCATGATTGCAAGGGGAAGAAGGAAGCTAGCGATGTCCAATGCTACAATTGTATGGAGATGGGTCATTATGCAAATGAATTTCCTAAGAGTCAGGGGAACATACCTCAGAAAAGTCGAAGGGATCATGTCTAAAATTTTGCTATCACTACTGCTGAGGTAGAACCTCTGAAAGACGTGGTGGTAGGTAATTTAATGGTTTCCTCAAGTTTAGAAAATGCATTATTTGATTCTGGATCATTGCATTGTTTCATATCTTCCCAGTTTGCTATGAAAATTAGATATTTCCTATTTGATTTAACATGGTAGTTGTCAGTTAAAACTCATAAGGGAAGTATCATTGCAGCAATGTTTTGTGAATCAGTCCCCATTAGAGAACATAAATGTTCTTTATCCACTGATATCAACATCATACATATGATTGAGTTTGATATAATCCTCTCTATGGATTGTCTTTCAGACCATGATGCGACGATTTATTATAAGAAGAAGGAGGTTACAATTTTTGATGATGATGATAAGGAACACCTTATCTTTAAAGCAGAATCGTCACCACCTAATTATTATCTAGATCCACCCCCAGAAGCTCAACTAAATTCAATTATTGGGGAGGAAGAGGATGAAATGACTGTTGGTGAGGAAATGAACGTTCAAATAGAGGATGTACCGATTGTGAAAGAATAGGTAGATGTGTTCCCGGATGATATACCTGGACAACCTCCAAAACGAGAAGTTGAGTTTTCCATTGACTTAATTCCTGGATCAAGGCCTATATTTAAGACCCCTTATAGAGTGGCCACTGTAGAATTATTTGAACTAAAGAAACAACTAGAGAAATTGAGTAATAAGGGATTTATTCTAACTAGTGTTTCTCCATGGGGATCCCCTGTTCATTTTGTTAAAAAGAAAGATGGATCTATGAGGTTATGTATCGACTACAGGGATATCAATGCTATAACAATAATGAACAAGTATCCCCTACCTCACATTGAGGATTTATATGACCAACTTCATGGAGATCAATACTTTTTAAAGATTGAACTTCGATCTGGAAACCATCAGCTGTGTGTGAAGAAGGAAGACATTCCGAAGACAACATTTCGAACCAGGTATGGGCATTACGAGTTTACAGTAATGCCTTTTGGATTGACTAATGCACGCTCTGTATTCAAAGATCTGATGAATAGAGTTTTCAAGGAATATATCGATGAATTTTTGGTGGTATTTATTGATGATATCTTGGTATACTCCAAAATCTATGAAGATCGTGAAAATCACTTGTGCATTATCTTGAAGACTCTGAGAAGACATGAATTATAAGGGAAGTTTATCAAGAGTGAATTCTGGCTTCAGTAGATTTCTTTTCTTGGCCATATTGTCTCTAAATATGTAATCTCTTTTGATCCTTCTATGACCAAGGCAATCCAAGAATGGCCTACACCTACGAGTATAACAAAGGTACATAGTTTTATTGGTTTAGCAGGTTATTATCGACGTTTTGTCCATAATTTTGCCCGATTGACTAACCCATTAACGAGGCTCACACGTAAAGGGGTTAAATTTGTTTGGACAAAACAGTGTGAAAATTTTTTCTAAGAACTCAATAGAAGATTAGTCAATGCTCCTATATTGACTCTACCATCGGGGAATGATTGGTTTGTTATTTTTAGTGATGAATCGAAAAAGGACTTGGTTGTATCCTTATGCAGAATGATAGGGTTATTGCCTATGCATCACGACAATTGAAAATTCATGAACAAAACTATCATACTCATGATCATGAGTTACTAGCTATGATCATTGCTTTGATGATATGGTGGCACTACCTCTATGGTGAAAAATGTGAGATTTATACTGATCATAAGATTTTGAAGCATATTTTCTCATAAAAAGAACTCAACAAGAGGCAAAAGAGATGGCTTGAATTACTCAAGGATTATGATTGTACGATACACTATCACCCAGGGAAAGAAAAAAAGTTGGCAGATTCTTTGAGAAGAAAATATCATGGAGTTTTGAACAATATGAGAATTGAAAGGGATCCAATTTTCATGGATCTAGTGAAGATGGACATGGGAATAACCATGGTAGGTGAAACATCAATTCTTTTTCAAATGGTTGCAAAACCATCTTTACTATAAAGTATTAAGAGTTCTCAGACTGATGATGAAGAATTTCAAAAGAAGATTAAAGCTGTTAATGATGGGAGATTTAGAGACATTCTGTATGAAGATGGAATTTTGAAATTCGGGAAGAGACTTTTTGTTCCTGATATACCTGATCTAAAAAGGGAATTTCTGGATGATGCTCATAGTTCCAATTTCTCTATACACCCTAGGAGCACCAAGATGTATAGATACTTGAAGGAAACTTTTTGGTGGGACAACATGAAGAGGGAGATTGTTGATTTTGTGTCATGATGTATGGTTTTTAAATAAGTGAAAGCTGGAAGGCAACAGCCTGGAGGAGTCATGAAACCTCTTCCCATACCAGAGTTGAAATGGGACAATATTACGATGCACTTTGTCATGGGGATACCAAAGACTCCTAGAAGAAATGATGAAATATGGGTCATCGTTGATTATCTTACCAATTCATCACATTTTCTTGCTATAAGGGAAGATTTACCACTTGAAAGACTAGAAAGACTATATATTAATGACGTAGTGAGACTTCATGGAGTACCCTTATCGATTGTTTCTGATCATGATCCCCATTTTAGTTCATGATTCTGGAAAAGTCATCAGAAAGCCTTGGATACTGAACTTCATTTGAGTACTTCCTACCACCCTCAAACAGATGGACAATCAAAACGAACTATTCAAACCTTAGAAGACATGTTGAGATCCTTCTCACTTTACCTTTAGTGTATGTGGGATCAATATTTACCTCTGGGAGAATTTTCCTATAACAATAACTTCCATTTGAGTATTCATATGGCACGATATGAAGCGTTATACGGAAAGAGATGTCGCACAACAACCTGTTGGGATGACGTTGGTGAAAGAAAACATATAGGCCCAGAACTGGTGGAGGAAATGATGGAAATGGTGAAGGTAATCCAAAACCTTATCAATGCAGCTCAACGTAGGTAGAAGAGCTATGCTGATAATCGAAGAAAGGATTTGGAATTTCAAGTCAGTGATCATGTTTTCCTAAGGGTAGCTCCATGGAATGGAGTTATACGTTTTGTTAAGAAAGGTAAATTTAGTCCCATATACATCAGACCTTTCGAAATTCTAGAACGAATTGGGGCTGTAGCTTACCGATTGGCAAAGCTTCCAAGTCTCTTCAAAGTTCACGTTGTGTTCCACGTATCTCTGTCGAGGAAATACATCCCTGACCCAACGCATTTACTCACCTATGAGGAATTAGAACTGGAACCCGATCTGTCTTATTGCAAAGAGCCCGTCAAGATTCTTGATACGAGAGAACAAGTACTGGGAAACTGGACGAATCGTCTGGTAAATGTCTTGTGGAGAAACCATAAGATGGAAAAGGAAACATGGGAACCCAAGGAACTTATGATGAAGAACCACCCGAGTCTTTTCATGCGGTAGTATTCTAGAAATTTCAAGATAGAAATTATTTGAAGGAAGGTAGAATGTAACGCCCCAAGCTTCTACGGTACGCTTCTCTTTGAATAATTTATTAGCGTGTGTTATACGCAACCTCGAGTTCTAACACACCAAAACCAATCAAACTATCTGTTATGAATATTAATACCCACTTTTTGAAATTTATAAATTTTATTTTTCAAAATGGACTTCATTTTTGGATTCGGAATATCGAAATTAGACTAGGGTGAATTTTTTGTATTTTTCAGAAAAAACTTCATTTTTTGATTAATAGTGAAACCCCTAAGTAGTAGTTAAAAAAACTGAATTTTTCATAAAACGTATTTTTACCGCTTCTGTGAGTGGAATTTTGAAAATCCGACAAACATGCTTAATATTAGGGAGTAAAATGTGGTTCAATGAGATGAAAATAATATTTGGTGAATAGTAACTTTTTACTTTTATTTACCACGATTAAAAGTTAATACGGTAATTATGGGTTAAAATGATATTAATATTACCCTAACACATGTCCTAATTCTATTTGATATGCTTAATTTGACCAAAAACAACCTTAGGAATAAAATATTATCATTGAGGTCCACTTGGATTAGATTAGGACATTTATTATTATTTAATTCAAAGAAGAGTTAAAAGAGTTAAAAGAGTTAAAATCAATGTAAATTTACTAAAAAAAATTTAATATAGGATTATACATAAGGTAAATTTGATTGTAAATATTCATTATAATTATAAAATTATTTCCTACATAATTGTATTTTATTTATGCTTTTTAGACATTATATAATTTAATTTATTTATGACACAATGATGATGCAGTGATTACTATAATAGTGAAAAATTAAAATAATTGATATTATAAATACCCAAATAAATATAATTTGTGACTTTTTATGAATTAAACTAATTTTATAGGTTAATATGACATGTTAGAAATGATTTAATTTACTTTTTTCTAAGTAATCATTCTGTTATGATTTTCACAAAAATCAATTTTTCAAATAGTGTCAAAATTGACAAAAAAGAGTTTTTAAAACAAATATTATATTATTAATTGATATTCACTTTCTAATAATCTAATTTTCGGCCAAGAGACTTACACCAGGATAGGTGTATCATTAATAGAACACTTGGGGGGTCGCTTGGAGGTATATAAAATGTTTATTAACTATATAATATAAAAATACAAAGTGACAGGGCAAGTGTCAAACTAATTAACTAAGAGTTAAAACTAAAAGATAAGGTTAATATAATGACCCAGACCTGTATAAATTGTATTGGTTGAGTGGTTTTCGACCCATCCCCACCTTAACCTTTAAATAATATCTTTGGAGCCCTTAGAAACTGAATATGAATTTATTATAAATTAATATTTCTAGCTTTTCCAAAGGTGCCCCTCACCCCTCTTATAAAAGTGCACTCCCCCTTATCATTAATTCACACCATAAAAGCCATGTGTCTCAGCCAAAGTCTGCCCAAATACTCTCTCAACACCCCTCAATTAATCCTAGAGGCCTTACATTAGTCATAAAGCTAACCTATGGAGCCCTTTTGATCAAATCAAAATGAAGAACCCAAAGAAGAGGTAATGATTTCACCACCCTTTTTTAAGTTCCATTATTCTTCCACTTCTTCTTTCTTTGTTATTACCATTCTAAAATAATTTATCCAGTATCTCCAATATATTGTAATATTATTATAAATATTGTACAACCATATTCAGTATTCTATCCTTCCTTTGAATGTTATGTCACCATATGTGCGTACGTACGGCTTACAGTCTCCACGTCGTGGTGTAATTGTTATTCAATAAATTATTATTTGAATGGGTATAATAATGATTTGTAATTCATGTAAATAATAAATATAACATAATAATGATTCTGTATATATGATATACCGTCCAATTATATATTATTTTAATATCAAAAGAATGATATTGTCGCTCGTGCGTACGCACGGACTACCATCTCCATGAACGCGATGAGATTCATTCTAAATAATATTAAGGTACATCATATCCATGAAAACGAGTAAGTTAACACCCAAAACAACGAAAATACTAAGATATTATTAACAAATCTATGTTAAAATATCATATATGATATCATATTAATTTATATGATTCTTGTATAATTTAATAACAATTATTTCACCATTATGAAGGAGTTTAACCTACCCTCAACCAAAGAAAAGTACAAGTTAAGGGTTTATTTCACAATCTCTTCATTATCCGAGGTAGTTTATACGTAATAATATACTAGGATCTCTTTATCATCCACATCCATGTTTCTTAAAAATGTATTTGAAAACATTTTTACTATTCACAAGAATATGGTGTAAAGTCATTTGTATCCGTTTTGGAATTTTTATAAGAGGTTTTAGAAAGTAATATTTCCATCGTTTTCCAAACATGGTGCTTTTTATCCTTTTCAACAGAATTAAGGTTAGAATTTATTTTTTAACTTATACGGAGGGTGCGGCTATTTTCCACCATTATAAAATCGTCGAAGCTTCCCTTACAAGCTTATCAGAATATTTTCAAAGGAAATGTTTTATTTATAAATACATGACTCTTAAATAATTTCAAAATAGAAAGAGATATTTCTCTAAAAAGAGTATTGATTTCATCTATGTCGACATCCTTTGATGGATTTTACGCTTATTTGAAGTTTATTTTTTATGATACAAAACTTCTATATTGTATTGAAGGTTTTGTGATATGTTTGAATGTGGATGTTTTATTTTTATACCATTCTTGGTTTATGGATGAAGTATTTACATTTCGTATGCTAGTTTTAATACGAATGTTTATGTTATGTTTAAACCTTTTCATATGGGAATGCATTGGACTTAATATGTGATGGGTGGAGCCCACTATAGCTCCTCAATGCATCAGTAGGTCTCATGAGAAACACTAGTGTCTTGGCACAAGGCCTTGGAAAAATCTTATTTATAGTCTTGGCACGAGACCTTGGATATGTGGTTATGAAAGTTTGGCATTATGCATTCAATCATTATGAAAGTGGTTATGGATATTGCATGTCATTATTCTATTAGTAGAATATTCATGTGAATAAGTAAATGTCATTATTTCATTTTATTTTTTTCATACTATGTTGAAGTTCAAGTTTAAAAGACTTTTGTTTTAGTTATACATTGTCTTAAATGTTTATTCTTATGTATGAAAGTTTGCACTATATTGTTATCCTTTCTGGGCATTTGAGCTCACCCCTTTTCTATGTTTTATTTTTTCCAGGATGTGAAGAGGTAAATTATGAATGACCTACAGGGATAGTATGAGGGGATAAGAGTGTAGACAATGGAGACTATGTTTTTGTATTTTTCATTTTTGTGATGTAATGTAAAACATTATGAATATATATATTGTTTCCAAGGCTACTAAACTAATCGGTCTTCCGAGATTTGATCTTTCTTGTGGTCATGCAAATGTTATGTAATAATGCACCGACTCTAGGTAACTGGGGTCGAGGGTTTACACATGAAATATAATTTTATCATTGAAATACTACTTCCACATCAAACATTCACTAAACATCCCACATGTGTATCGCACAAGTCACATAATCCCCTTTTTCATTCAAATTCATTTTGAAATCATACTCACACATAAGTTTCCCACAACACATTTATCATATCATTCACAATTCAACAAATCCTTTAATAAATTTATAAAATATTGAAAAGATGCTAAAAATCACATAATATCCCACTCACATGTTACATAATACCATTTTCACCTTCAAATTCATTTTATCATCAAACTCACACGAAACATCACACAACATGATTCACACCCATACCGAAATTTAATAAATCATCATGAAAAATTATAAAACATTTTCAAAATGTTTGACATTAAAAATATCCATTTTCCCTTTCAAAAACCCATTCAATAAACATACTATTGGGGAAAATCCCTCAAGGTACCATTGAATCATTTTTGAGTTGATTATGTCTGTTGACAAAGTGGAAATCTGTGTTGTGATTGTTGAAAAAGAAATCAATTACATTCAAATTTGTTGACAAAGAGGATTTCATGGAGGGATGTTGAGTTCAAGAGCTGTGGTCAATGATCCATATTTGATTCAAGAACTTCATAAAAGTGATGGATGATCTAGAGGCGGTACAAAAAGAACAGATACAAGGTGGCACACCCTGTACTTGAAGGAGAGGAAACATGTGTGTGTAATGTTTTTCAGGATCATAAGGTAAAAATATGGAAATGGAAAGAGGGTCATGAAGGTATTGGTGTGGTCACGCAAGTGACTTGCGCACCATGAAAAGACTTGTGCGCCGATGCCTTGGATGCATGGGAACTTGCGTGCCTGTTTTTTTTCAGATTAGAGGATCAAAATATGGCATAGGAAAGTGGTTCGCGCAGGTATTGGGTTGGTTGCACAAGTGACTTTCAAGGGCAGAGACCTACGCACCGAGACTTATTCACCGAGGGTAGACATGCACGCCATTGCGTAGGCTGACCAAATGCCTATAAATACTAGATCACCCCTCATCATTTTGAACGGAGTTCAACAGATAGAAAAATCATAGCTCTAGTCACACAGATGTGGTCGTCACGCAAGTGGTGTGTGGTCACACAGGTGGACTTGCATGCCAGTTTTTGATGTTGTGCACCGGTTAGTAGTTGCACGCCAATATTGGTTTGGGTGTAAAAGGGTATGAGTTTCCAATTTTGGAGTTGCAGAAGATTCTGTCGTGTAGGTTATTGTAGTAGACTTGCGCGCCAGTTGTAACCTTCGCACCAATACTAGCGCGCCAGGTTAGACCTGTGCCCCATGAAAGGTTGATTCACGGTGGTTATTTAGGGATTTGTGAAAGCTGGATGATTTCCCAATGCCTTCGGTGTAATTTGAAATTCATCTACGAGTGAAAGTTGGGCTTCAATAGAGCATCCACATACAACATAGGATGTATTCATTAGAGATAATGATGAGACCTACAAGTATATAAACTGTGACTAGATCCCTTCCAGAGTTGTGAGCAAAGGAAGAGGAAGAAGGTGATCTTCTCCACTGAGTGTGATCCAGAGAGGGAGAAATAGGGAGTGGCCCTTGGGAAAGCAGTGATCTATCCATAAATTTTGTATAGGGAGTGTACATGGGAATAGAATTGATCTATATCGAACATTGTAAACAAAAGTTTGCTTTCAGTGTATTTAGTACGACCATAAACTTGTCGTCGTATGTTCCTTGGATGTAGAACAGTGAGGGTGAACAAAGTAAAAATTGATGTGTCTTGTGCATGCTTTACGTTCTATTTATTTTATGCAACAGGAAAGAGTGAGAAGAGTGTTTTTCTAAATAGTGAAACAAGATCAGAACATGCTTTAATTTTAAAATAGTAATACCCTGATTCAACCCCCCCCCCTCTCAGGGTATAAAGCCTTGTGGACCTAAGACATACACCCATCCAAACAATACATAAATATCATTTTCACACTTTGTGTAACTCATTAAAACATTTAGAATTTTCATAGAACACTTTCAAGAAGCATGACAAGGTTTTGCACCTAAAACTACTTCAAAACCCCTCGTTTAAACCCAAAATCACACTAATACCCTACCAAAGTAGAATTGTCATCCCAAAAAACATTTAACAAACCACATGCATATGTTATGAAATACACTCAGAGATTATCAAAAGGGTTACACATGGAAAACACCCAATTTGAAACAAAAGTGAAACTATTAAATTAATCACTTAACAAAATCCATCAAAAATGGTTTTCATACAATGCACAACATATGAGGAACATTCAAAATAATTAAATCAAGCATTCTAACTCATCAAAAAATTATTACACGTGGAATCACCTTCCTTTGTATCAAAACACCGATTCTTTGTGAGAAACTTCTACCACACCGTCGCCACACCCTAAGGGAGTGAAAAACAGCCTAAAACCCCAATATTTTACCAAAATGGAACCAAATAAAACCCTAGGTATGATCCCTAACATCTAGAAATTTTATAACGTCGTGAATAATGGAAGGAACCCTAATGAAGTGGAAGAAATCAAATAGGGAAAGACTTACAGGCATGATTTTCAAGTTTCCGCCATCAAATATCACTTCAAAAAATTAGTTTTAAGGGAGGGTGAGAGACCTTGGATGTTGTCCATGGAGGTAGGGAACGAAATGAGGAAGAAATGGTCGGATTCGGGTTTATTATGGAAGGGAAAAATATGAAATAGAAAATATTTTTAATGACCTGGACAAGGCTGCACGGTTTGGCTACAGGGTTGAACACACTATGCCGCTTGTTCTGGGCACCCAAAACCATTCCATTCTCCATCAATTTTATGGGGGTCCAAGGAGGAAACCAAGGGGAATTATACACCATGAATATGGGAGACATTTTCCAAAATAAATCACCCTTTTCACCCCAAAAATCATCCAACTCAAGTGTACAAACCACATCAACAACTTACCCCACAAGCGGTGCCACTAGGAGTGTCAATAACCCAACTCCAAAACACCGCAACCTCCCACCATCCATTTGACAAAAGAGGAGGCCAATTACCATCCAAGACCCCCAAGACTATGGTCATAGATCAATAACACCATAGGTTCGAAAATTCAAACCCGTAACACCCAGAACCTAAGAGAAATCTAAGAACCAAAGAAAGATATGAAACAAATCATGTAATAGAAATTCCCGGTATGACACATACTTTCCATACATGAGTCTCTTGTAATCATTTATTACACCATATCTCTCTGATATGGCTTTATAGGTATAGGGACACCAGCACCTTGAATTTATGGTATCACAGTATTATGCACAAGCGCATGTACTACCATTTGGAAACTCATACGAGATGGGACGTTGAATTTTCTTAGAATTGTCCCAGCAAATCTATGGGTTTACCATCCATCTTCTAAAAAAATAAAATCATTGTAGAATATACATTTATCATGATTATTTATTTAGAAATTATTGATTAATTAATGAAGTTTTTAAATATCTCCATGTATTTTATCAAATTCAATGAACCCTCTATAATAGAATTAGAATTAACTATCACTTGATTATTCTAGTGGGAAAGATCCATAAACATCCCCTCATTGTATACAAGAGTTGGTTACACCACTACATAGAGATTTCATGGTGGTAATTTGACTGAGCAACCACTTTAACTCACAGTTCCTTGATCTATTGAGTGAAGTATCGGCTTCTAAAATTGTAAATATGAATTACTCAATGATTTCCTATGATGTTGCATCATACTAGATTTGGACACTTCTTTACTGCCATCTTTAGTTAATACAACCCACCACTCTCATATAAATTCCCCTATAATAAGAGGCACCCCCACATTTGGATGAAAAGCACCACGAATAACCATTTCATAGAAATTAAAATAAAAGAATAAATTTAATGACTTAATATTTATTTGAGGGGTTTAGTATTTTTCTTGATGAATGTAATCCATTTTGGTTATTCTTGTTGATTCTATGATGTCACGCTCCCATGTAAACATTAACTGAATAACAGTCGTCGCTTCATTATGAATTTTATGGTTTATTATTTTATGTATTTCCTACTTTCATTAAAATGCATAAAATAATTACTAAAATGATTAATGGAAATAAACTACCCAACAGGTGTTGAGAATCTAAAATTGGTTGTTCGATTTAAAATCAATGAATCAACCATGACCTAGGGTATCTTACCTGAGTCCAAGATTGACTCGTGATGCAGCTCGCCCCCACTTGAAAGTACACAGCCTAATACTGGTCACGTTGAACTCGTGCAACCCATTTCCTATGGTGAAAAGCTCACTGAGGTCTATTCCGGAATAGGTGGATCCCAGACCCATTTTATGTCATACTAACCCACCATGAACCCAAACCCTTGCGAGGTAGGTTGGGTCAAGATGGACCTACAGAGGAGATCTATGTGCCAACAGGGAGTGCCTCATATTCCTAAGATGCCCGAGAAAATATGTGAGGGCGGTTGGGCCCGGTTAGCTAAGGCGATGCGGAGGATCAGCTCTAGGGGTACCTCATTGATCGTCAGATCTAACCAGATACGGGTGGAGGTGATGATCGAGAGGCTCCTCAGCGGTCCCTAGCAGTCTAAGCCATATGACATCATAGGATCCACCGACATCCACATCCTGTGAACCAAGTGGGAGCTATGGTGGCACGCTGGGAAGCAGCGGCTGACAACCTGACTGTAGCCGCGGGTACCATCGAGGAGGATCGGCATCCGGCGGTAGGGATTTATTGATATGCAGCGGTCGATGCCGACTCCGAGGCTATGACGACTGGCCATCTCATGGTGGGGATCATGAACTGGACATCATTTTTTAAGAGGGTCAAGTTTCCAATTCTTTTCCACATTCGAATTGCCAAGTATTCCCCATTTTAAAATAATTTTTTTATTCAAAAAATATATTATAGTCTTTAAATAAATTAATTAGTATATTAAAACAAGTTATAATTATTTGGAAAAAAAATTTAACTTTCACAAATCCGTGGAATAAAACGTTGTTGGAAGTCACTATTTCTACCACGGTGCCCCACTGAAATAACTTGTGTTATATGAAATTGATCTGGCACTACCGAAAACAGATATATTAACACATCCACAATATATGTTTTTTTACAAATAAAAGAGCATTATATTAATCATCAAGTTCAAGAGTATAAAGATCTAACATCCACGAAAGGAAAGAAACAACTCAGAGGTGGTGTTTCTCAGACGCACGATGAGAAGCCAGATGGTGGGATGCATTATTTCCTTCCATTTTAAGGAATGCAAAAGAGAAAACTTTAAAGATGTGGCTGAGCGACATGATTTTCTTGGTGAGAAAGCCATATTATTGGAAGCTGAAATCATGTGTGTTGATGAAATTGATGATGCTGAGATGTTTCGATTCAATGTGAATAGACTTCCATTCCGAATCAATTGCAATGGTCAGACCAACAAGGGAAACATGGGCTTCAGCGACCACTGTCTTCGAGAATGCGTGGAAAGAATCCTATTCGGCCATGATGATCTTTCCAAAATGGTCACGGACCATCAACCCAATTACAAAAATTCCACTCTTGGGTAAATAAGCATAAACATTAATCTTAATTATCCCTTCCTGGGGGAGACCATCTAACTTCAGCTGATCGGGGGTAAGAGGACACAATCTGTTCTGAGTCTCGATTCCACCCATCAATACAATGTTTCATGATCAATCCAAAAACCACAGGGTTTTGATGTGTGATTAAAGATGAAATCATTTAGTTTATCCCAACAAGGCCAAGCCATGATGAAGTGTGAGGCTAACTTATAAGCAGTGAATTTGGAGGACCACATCATCAGTAGTGATGGAAGATATGACGTTGTGTCCAGCATAAGCTCCGAAAAGGATCCCCAAGCAATCCAAACCTCCCTAACCCATGGGCAATGGATGATCGCATGCAAAGGGGGTTCCAAATCTGCCGAAATAATGGGGAATAATCGGTTGTTCGTAACATGTCATATGAAAAGAAAGATCAATGTGGGAAGGATACCCATATAGATCTACCACCAAAAGAAGCGTATCTTTGGGGGAACAATCAGTTACCAAACGACATTCCACATCCCCCCTCTATCGTCAATGTGAGCATCGAGAGAAATTCGGTAGCCTGATCTTACCGAGTAGGATCCTGAACTATCATTGAACCAGAAAAGACAATCCAGCCCCATATCCATCACACTGGAAATGCTGAGAATAATTATTCTGTCTCTTTCACTAAACCAGAAGTGAATTATATCAAGGCAACACCCCAAACCAGAATCATATAACAAAAAAACAGATGGTGGCCTCTTCCATACGAGGAGGAGCTGAGGAAGTGACCATCATGCTATCATTGTCAATAAACCATAGGTACTTCCAAATGTTGACTTGTGTTCGATCCTCAATCCGCCAGCCGATTCCTTTGTCAAGTAATTTTTTTGAACCCCAAATACTTCTCCAAAGGAAGCTGGGTTAGGGGGATAGAGAGGAGTTCTAGAAGTCAAAGTGAGGGAAGTATTCTTCTGGAAGAATCCATTCGCACATGGATGATTGTTGAGTTAGAATGCTCCATCCCGGCTTAGCCAACAAAGAATCATTAAATAGACCGAGGTTCCGAAACCTCATGCCACCACCCGTTTTAGGGGCGCAAAGTGACTACCAAAAAATACATAGGATTTTGTTTCTCCCATTGAAATGACCCCGCCAATATTTGGCAATAAGAGAGTGAATTTGGTTGACAATCACACAAGGGATCTTAAACAATGATATGATATAAATGGGGATGGATTGAAGAGAAGCCTTGATGAGGGTTTCTTTTCCCTCAGAAATTATCATCGGAGACTACCATGGATTTTTTTTCTGAAATCTATCCACCGTGGAAAAGAAAAATTAGTTTTTTGACTGGTCTACCATCGTGGGGATCCCAAGATATTTATTATGTCTGTAAACCATTTGGATTCCAACAGATTGACAAAGATCATCTCTCTTATTCGGTGGCACGCCTGAGCTAAAGGAGATTTCGGATTTCGCCTAATTAAACTCTTTTCCCAAATCTGTATCATAGAGACCAATCACATTGCATATGGAACGACATTCATCATTTATGGCCTTTGAGAAAATAAGACAATCATCCGCAAAAAAGAGATGAGAGATATGTGGGCTAGTCCGACACACCTTTGCTCCATGAATCAAGTTAGAAGACGCTTCCAAAGTAATGAGTTTGGAGAAAAAATCAGCCACCAAAATGAAGATAAATGGGGGGGAGAGGGTCTCCCTAACGAAGGCCTCATGTGGGTGAAAAACATTGTGAGAGTCCAAAATTAATATCAATCCTGAAAGAAATAGAGGATACAAAATGCATGATCATGTCAATACATTTGGAAAAAACCCCATTTTGCTCATCAGAAATTGGAGAAAATACCATTCCACTCTATCATAATCCTTAGTCATGTCCAATTTCCGAGCCATAATTCCTATTTTCGCACCCAAGCGTGTTTTCATTATATAAAAAACCTCATGGGACACTATAGCATTATTCATGATGAGCCTTTTCACAACAAAGGCACTCTGATTTTCAAAGATAATGGAAGGTATCCATATATGCAGACGATTGACTAAAATATTTGAATTTTTTAATAAGAGACATTGTAAAAGCTGATTAGCATGAAGTCCGAAGCTAAGAGGGGTTTCTTGATATTTTGAATGAGGGTTAAAATGATCTTGTTCAGAGAGAAAAAAATTATTTTCTTGGCCAGAAATCTTTCATGAGTGCAACAATGTTTGGGTCGATAATGTGTTACTATTTCTTGAAGAAGAGGGCATTTAAGACATTGGGCCCCGGGGCTTTTGGGGAGTGGATATTCTTCAGGGCCCGTAAGATCTCATCATATGAAAGATCTTTTGTGAGTTGTTAGTTTATTGCATCTATAATAAGAGGGTTGATACAAGATTCCACCTCATCTGGTATAGTAGAGTCCCCAACCGTATAAAGCTTCTAGAAATAACAGGACATAATATCATGCATTCCTTCAGTGTTGGAAGCAATTCTACCATTAGTGTATAAGAAGAAAGAAATCGTGTTTTTTGGTGTCTGGAGGAGGCTTTCTGGAGGATGTAATGGGTGTTGGCATCACCTGCTTTAACATGGCTTTCACTCACATTAATAGTCCAAAATCTAACTTTAATATGAAGGTCCACATCGAATTATCCTTGGAGAAAGTTAATTCTGGAAAGAATTGTATCGGTTGGTGTTCGAGCAGAAAGGGCATTTAAATGTCTCTCAACTGAGTCATAGTGCGTGTCGGGTTGGCGAAATTTAGCATTTCTCCAAGAACATAGTTTAGAGACCATCTTCTGGAGGTTTGAACAAATGTATGATTTTCCACCCTTCCAGTGTGGGCGGACTATCTCTACACATTTATGATCTCTTGCTTATAAGAATTCGAATCTAAAAGGTTTCCCATGTCTTTGATTATGACCTCTATGAGAGAACTCAATGACTATCGGGCAATGGTCTGAAGAATTTGCTGTTAGGTGAGAGACATGGAACATTCTGAAGATATTGGTCCAATTTGAGGAGCCCAAAAATCTATCTATACGCTCAGCTATACGCGAACTTTCTGAATTCCCACGAAACCAGGTGAAGGGACTAATTGAAAATACAATGTCATACAACTTTTCTCTAGAGACTGCATCCCAAAAGCTATAAATTATAGTCGAGGACTTAGGAATTCCCCTAATTTTTTCATTCTGAGATAAAATTTAAATAAAGTCACGACCATAATGAAGAGGGCTAGAAATTATATATCGGAGTACACAGAGAAGATCACACGATTTCTATTTCACACTCTAAGACGACCATCCATAAAAACCAAAAAAAGTCTTTGGTGGGAAGGGTTTGTCGTGAATCGAAGCAGCCACAAGATTTAGAGAAAAAGAGATGATTATGACGTTAATTTTGTCCTTCCATAAAAGACATAGCCCCACTGAGTATCCTTGGTAGGGGACCTATATGTAGCCATAAAATCCTCATTTGTAAGAAATACTAGTGTTGTCCATGTTTTTCCACGTGGTTTCATATAGGAAAACCATATCAGGGAAACATTTAGCACAATGGTGCTGGAGAATCTGAACCATTCGTGGGATTCCAAGCCAATGATAGTTCCAACATAGTATGATCATTGTGCTAGGCGAGGCTAGTTCATTCCATCCTCTTCCTCTTGGAATTTGAGAAGGATTCCAACTTTAGTAACTTTTCACATTTTTGGATACAATTAATTTTCCACTGGTTCCTCAAGATTTATTTTTGAACCACTTAATTCTAATGTACCCATTTCACAGCCATGGTCACATTTTTACTTCCTCTTCCACATTCATGGCATTTTAGGCAACTGTGAATCGGTGGGATGTAGGGCCTCACCTGGATGAATAGCATGTGGGGTGTGATAACCCCTAGGAGTACTCATACTATCTGTGGGGTTCGAGGAAATGTGTTTAGACCTAGGAAGAGGCTGAGGTTACTCCCCAGGGGTTGGAGGTATAGAACATGTGGATATTATTGTTATTATTGAGGGTTCCCTCTGGGGATTGTTGGTGTTTTCAGTTCCCACCATCGAGGAAGTAGTTAAACATTACTTTGCAATACTCGATTTCTCTGTATTGCATATTTTTTTTTGTATGGGAGGAGGTCCAAAAAAATTATTTTATTATGAATGAGAGCCTCTAGTGCCTAGATATCCTTTGTAATTCGTTCTCTATCTCTTTGACTTTCATCTTTGGGGATAAAGGATATTCGCGTATTTTTTTCACAAAGACATAAGTCGTATTGCATCTCCATGTAACCTTCACTGTTTGTCTCTTTTCCTGTACAATATTTTTTTGAGTGTCCCAGGAAACTGCACAGGAAACAAAAGTTTGAAAATCTTTCATATTCAAAGGATATCAAATACTTAGCTCCATCAAGTGTCAATAAGGAGCCTCTCATGATGGGTTTGGTAGCTTCAACCATCACTCTAGACCTTACTGACGGTACCCAATGGATGTGATCTGATTGGTCCCATTCCATGAATTAAAAAATATGATTCCCAAGTTCTTTCATAACCCGCTTTGATATTCTACTGAATGGAATGCTTATTAATCTCACCCAAAAAGGGGCTTTGGAAATGTCGATAGAGAGTATATCATCACTGTTCTTCAAATCTTCCATCATAGAATGATGGTTATAAAATGACCATGACCTCCCTTAGAGATCATTTTGTTTATACTTCATGTTGAAGAATTCAAAGATTAGGTGTCCATCTCTAACATACCGTAATGCCACTCCATCATCCAAATTCCATATGAATTGTAGCATATTTTTCATCATGCCCAGGTTTAAGGGTTTGCCTGATATGGACTTCCCAATTAATAACAGGGACATGCAATGCACTAGGAAGGTGTCGTCGACATTATTGGTGGTAATTGATTCTTTCTCTTTGTCTGTATGTGAACGATTTTTCCGTCTATTAACCAGTTGATTTTCCATTGTATTTGTTGGATCTCGAGTACCAGTATCGTGAACACGAGGCACCCGACTGAACACAATTAACATGGAGGGTAAAGGTATTCACGGTCCAAAGGAGAACCCCCCTCGCTGCGTACCACTGAGTGTCAGTGTGGACCAAGCTCGGACAAGAGCTCTACGCAGACTACACCTCTGCGTACCAAAAACATGGGAGACCTTCACGAACAGGGTATTCACGCACAGATATTTCCACGAATAGTGGAATTGTGAACAAAAAAACTTCCACATAGGGATTTTGTGGACTGGGATACCTTCCACGCAAACCCAACAAAACGTGGGTTAGATGCACCAAATTGTCGGGGGAGGCTATAAATAGAGTCCACAGAATGTGGATCTAAAACTTGAGCCGATGATTGAGAACCACTGGTTGTTATCCAGGAACTGCGAATAGGGTCACCACCTTGGAAAGTGTAGGTCGTCAGACGTGGTTCACAGGTCGATGAGGTGAGGTCCAAAATAGAACATGTTGAACATGAATCTGAAACCTTGAATCAACAAATGGTAGTTGCAAGCATACAGTCGAAAACCATGAACAATGTCACTGCCTTAGGAACCGTAGTCTGTTGGTCAAAAATCGTTGGCCTTTTGGGAAAGGCCGTAGTTGGTGCCCGAAGATCATGGATCTAAGATCAAAAGTCTAATATTGATACTCTTAGATGATATCGAAGGCCTATGATCCAAATGGGGAACCGAAACTCGTGGACGAGATCTAGGTTCCAGGCTAAGGTTGGTGATGAGTGAACTGGAGGAGATCAAATCACCACTAATGGAAAACAAGATGAGGTGAACTCATTGAGCACACACAGAGAAGATGGCGGTGACGACCTACTCTACTGGCGCACCAAATTGATGGTGAAAACTAGAGGAACCCAAGAGGGGTCCTCTCAATGATAGACGGGACTAAAACAAACCACAATTATCTTAAAATTTAAATACATGTACAATATCTGATTTTAATGCATATTTTTTTTAGATATCCATATTTGGTCATCCGATCTCAGAATGAAGAGTGGTTAGATCTGTTGGGTCAAATTTAATAGCCTCTAATAAATTTTAATGAAACTTAATTTTCCTTAGCTCAGATGATTTACATTATTTCACTGATGCCAATTGAAGTTTTTGAGGTATCAACAGAAGCTGGTGGGCCTAGGATTCATGTGTTTTTCATCACCGGGAGGAAGTAACTTCTTGTCTCTAGTGATCTGAAACCCGACATAGTCCTGAGGATATTGCATAAATTAAATAGAGCACAAAAATAAAATATAAAACACATATTTTTGATGTGAAGTCACACATAACATCTGCATGAAGCTGGTGATCTCCAATCAAATGATTCAAAATAAAATACATCTAGATCATCCACATGTGCTTCAAAACTTTCATAGGAGCATCCACCATCGAATTTTATGTTCTATAATAGATCTTAGATGACCCCTTTGACACCTCGATGATGACTACATCGACATTGTTGCGATTTTTGAGAGAACATGATCCTTGCACCTTGATCCAGAGTTCCTCTTTCTAGAATGAAGTATAAGAGAAAGCGTCTCTTACAAATCTTTAACGAATTGTTTCTACCAAGAACCAATATCTTCCTTTTAATAGTGGAAGCTCAAATACCTGAGAGGGGTTCCTCATCCCCCATTTATTAAACGTCCATGTAATAAATTATTATGACTATCTAAACTATCCCATAAATATTATTTATATTTTATCACATACCTGTAATATACATTAAATATATCCAGTGATAAAACTGAGTTATTTAAATTGACTCTTCATTCCCGAAAATATTAAAAGAACCTAAAATAAGTGAATAATTTTAATTTGTATACCATTATTCCATGTATTTACATAAAAAATTATAAATAAGTTTCATAAATATATTCCGCCTAATTATTTAGCACTTGAATATTAATGAATTTTTTTAATTTTTAGGGATCAAAAACTGGGAAAACACTCAAACACTATGGTGGACCCCAACACATCCTATTTAACTATTCAATAGAATAGAGAGGATACTCGACTAAGATATTATGTGTGACCCTCTAGGCCCTTATATTGATAAGAGTGAATAACATTCATAGAACAATGGCAGAGTCTAGAAACCCATCAAGGACCCTAAAAATTGAAATAGTCATAGAAATGACATACGACCAATGAAAATGCAATATTTAATTTTATATCGTTGCATTTCGATATATTATAAAGCAAGATAAAAGCTTGTTTCATCATTATGTTACTTATTTATTGTTTGATGATCAAACTACATGGATTTACCCTCGACTGCCTTGGCCAATGACTTAGGAATGTACTACCATCTTGATCCACCGGGATCGAGGTATATTAATTCCTTAACTCGAAAGTGAAAAATTATATCATTACTATTCAATCAATTATATAGCCCTAATGATGCACCCAACACAAGCTACCACTCCATGATTTCATTATCATGGTTTTTTCCTAGCATCAAAATATGCAATCAAATTGAACACATTGGTAATGATCTCATGTTAGGAGACCAATACACATGTCCATAGATAATAACAAACAATGACACCTTAAACATGTGGTGTTCCTATTGGCGGGTCTATCCTTACGATCAAAACTAACAGAGATCACAATGTGATAACGTAATGAGAAAAAGTCTCAATGATTATGAGATCCGACCACCTAATATTCAAACATCAACTATGTCCAGTTAGTATGATGTATCTATTCCATAGGAAATATATTTAAGATTAATGTTATTGTATCTCAAGGTTTTCATTATTGTCTGATATATTCTATAACCTTTTGATATAAAATATAATCTATAGAAATTTAAATTTAAATAGTGGATATATAATCGCCTACAATATAATGGTAAGGGTTCACCATGTAAATCTAACTATAAACATGATGTGGTAATCAAAATGTTTTGTTCATGTTGGGTCTAGGGAACATACTTTATAAAATGACATAGAGGGAAAAATCACTTCAGATCACCATAGATCAAAATATGGAATCCTAGCAGCAATCCTAATCGAAATAAATTCAAAAAACACTAAAATAGAAGCAATCAACTCCCAGGGGGTATGATAGTTTGAAGGATTTTAGAGTGTATGAGAGTATAATAGGTTTTATAGTAATTCTAATATATGTACATTAATGGTGTGAATGGAACTTTCACATCCTGAATGTATTAAGTATAAGTCTCACTAAGAAATGAGCATCCCATATCATATAAACATGTGATCAATTCATGATGTGAACCACATGTTTTTGCACTAAATTGTTCGGGATAGATTCACTAAAACTAGACCATTATCCATTCTTATCATGAACTGATGGTTCGCACTGTGAATTACACTCTAATAAATGACCTTACTTAGTCCATGAATAATAATTATTTCCACGAGCTAGTCACTCACATTATGAACAATATTTTCCACTAAGGACTCATCATAAATCAATATTTATGCTCCCAAAATTCAATAAACCTACTAAAAAAATCCTCCATGAACCTCATACTTAATATACATGTAACAAAACAATCTAGAAGGGTATATGACCATGCATTTGATTACTGTCAAAAAACGTTCTCCCTTAATAATTTAAACTAAACCTGGAGAGAAGGGATACCAGAAAGATCTTATGGAAAATCACCCTATGAGATATATCTCTAGAATATCACCATCATAGGAACACAACCACCTCATGTAGAGGGGGCTGATACAAAATTATACAACATTATCAACCATATCACAAATACTCTTTTAGGGGAGATACCACTCAATCTAGAGAATGTTCATGTACAAGGCATAAATGAAGAGAGAACTATATAATAATCTAGAAAAAATATAACATCATCACAATATTTCTACAAAAGAAGAATCAAGTAGTAAACATATCAAGATACTAGGAGTGTATCAATAAATCATGTTCACAGGTTCACTCATCCATTACACTATGTATCCATAGAAAAATAACAATGGGAATAACATGATCGCACAAAAACATCTCTTGGAATTCCTAGATATCCACGGGAAACAACTTGAGGGTCTCATCATCATTAACATCTATATCTACTCAATTAATGATTTGATAATTTTCCTGAAGAAAATGACGATCATGTGAAATAAAAATGGAATCATGAATATGGATCATATGTAGGGGACGTTCTAACTGATATGTGATGTCTACAAGAAGTTCCAAAACCTAAAATTGCCCAATAAATCTAGGAGAATGCTTACTTCTAAAACCAAAAATTCACTACCCATGAAGTAGAGTCACCATTAATAATATAATATCTACAACATTAAGTATAGATGTATCCTCATATAGTTATTATAGAAATTATAATGATCCTATGCAACCTTTCTCCACTCACAAATCACAGGAACTATTTCTATCTTGAAAATCATTAGTTTCAGTTTGAGAATTGATGACTCTCTAACCCCAGTATAGAATAATGTATAATGGTAAGGTCATCTATAAAATTATTCAAAAAGT
The DNA here is from genome assembly GCA_963277665.1 of Viscum album. NCBI lineage: Eukaryota > Viridiplantae > Streptophyta > Magnoliopsida > Santalales > Viscaceae > Viscum > Viscum album. The sequence continues at coordinate 1,035,150,997 of OY728123.1, read as the reverse complement.
GTGATCGTAATAGTATAGTAAAAACTTTTGTTATAAGTAAACTTGAAAAAGGCCCAGTGGGTCACCCATGAACCTCTAAAACCAATTACACAAGCTCACCACATGTCATTAAGATTTTGGATGGTCTGCTCTATTTTGTTATTCATCTTCAGATGGAAAGTATTGTAGAAAAAAACTAAGATCCTAAAGCATGTTGAATAACACTACAAACCCTAAAGGTCAAATAAAGATCACATTCAGAGATGATCATTCTTGGGACAACATGAATAATCCCCATCACATCCATATACTACATTAATAAAACCTCAACTAAGATCGAATCCATGATTAATCATATGTGAGAATTTTTTTTCAAATGGTCTACAATTACCCATATAACATCATGGACTATCTAATATCTAGGTAAAATGGTGATAAAGTCTATCAAAATCTCCTCCAACTTACACTAAGTAAAGTATAATTTTTTTGTTTAAAAAATGAATATGATATTAAGAATTCACCTTCTTGAAGACTAAACATCAGGACATGAACTCTGCAGCCGTATTCTTCAACTGAGGATACCAAAACTGACCTCTCATAGCATAGTAAATATTATTCATTCCAATATATACTATTATGGTAAAGAAGTTGATCTAATAGAGAACTATCTCATGCACCACCAATAGATTGAAAATATTCTCCTAAAATAATACCCAGTGTTTATCATCCTTCAACCATCCATTAGGGGAATCACAACAAGAAACTCGATCCTGAAAAATTACATCTCAACATCCCCTAACCAGGACACCTACACCTAATAAATTAATGAAGATTACATTGTCATCTGATAAATGCATCCTCTTCTACCAACATGTCCCATATCAGGATGCATCATAGATATATCATTAATCACCCTCCATGAATCCCTATACTCATCCACAACAACATTATGCACAATCATACATAGCACATCAGGAATAACATTACTCATTACTACTGTATAAGAAATATCAATTTCATAGACCTATAAGAATTCCTTCAATCATTACTAATATAAGTTCAATTCACACTGGGACAAGCCATACCTCATGATATTATGATCGGTGAATCCCAGAATGAATTTTCTGATGAGAAATATTCAATGAAACATTCAGGAAAAAAACAATGAAGAAATATCAATATCATTGGTGGAATTATTACCCTTGTGGGGTTATAAAAACTAATTACCACAAGAAACAACCACTATCTACAACATCAGGACACTCCCCTAGCTAAGATGTGCTGTGTCACAATAAACCTCAAATTGGGCTACCTCTTCTTGGAAATAATGAACTAGGGCCATGACTCGACCCCTAGGCCATGACTAGATAGTGGTATGTCAAATGTGACAACCCCAATCCTACCTCCAATAGGTCAGGGGATAGATACTAGCGTTGCGTTGGAATATCAGAAATATAGGAGGCATTAGAAAAATTTACCTATTTAAATGCACATAACTCAAATTCTATATAATGTTGAACGTAAAGTACAACTGATAAAAAATTCATGCATACAACTATATCCAAAAATTTCAATGAGAAAAATGCACAGAAATCAAATAACAAATCAAATTAAAAGACCTCCCAAAAATGAAAATGAGTCCAACATGCTACGTATGGGGGGAATTCTAACAGATGAAACCCCTAGTATGAACCTTGACCAGCCTAGCCTTAACTATGCTCTTCTAACTCTCAACCCACCCAGGAATATGTCCAATGGAATTTCTTCTTCATAATAAATGACATGTGTGGGAAGAACCCATGTAGGGGTGAGTATAAAAATACCCAATAGGACACCCCAAAATCACTAAATATAAACCATCAAGAGTAGGTATCTCACCAACATAGAGGAATAATAGTTAAGATATGAGACAAATAAATAATAACAATCCAGATATAATCATAATAAACTCCTTGTCTTAAGTGGTCTCAACCATACTTCAATGCAAAAAATTCTTCTCGATGATTCTATGTAATTCCCATTTGGGTGAATCCACTTCATGATCAATGATATCACTGATGGATATCATATAAGTGGTTGTGATCATTGGGTATCACTAATGAAGTACTAACTAGAACACTAAAAATTTCAACATCCATGCGGGGTATTACACTGAGGACTATTGGGGGATCCCAAACACCCAATTAAATTAATATTCTAGATTTGGGATCAATGCTCTATTCATGGTGGTCACACCGATACCAAAAACCCTACCCTAGAAAGAGATACGATAGAGGATCCCACCCCAGGCCACATGGAGGGATACCTTGAACTATATTCAATACAAAACCCATAGGGGGCATCACAATCATATAATCAGGACATAATGACATACTTTACCCTCATAGATATGGACCAAGGAATCACAATCAAATAATCCTTGTCTATACTGAATGCATGTAGGTCCTGACACTATCCTAGAAAAAGTATGTTGTGTGTCTTGCCATTCCCAGGTCCAGCAATATACCATGGCCCATGCATGTGTACCTCTAGTCATTATCAAGTAATATAGTCATGCATGTGTTCCTAGATGTGTCTTAGTCCTCTAGTCATGACCAAGTATAAATTCAGTCCCATTTATTCTACACATTCCTATGTACATAGTTATTTCCAGGATTTGTTTTCCTCCAGGGTATATACTGATCCACCAACACAAGGTTACATGGAATTTTACATGTGTCACACAACATGTGATATTTTTACACTACATATAAAACAATTCACGATATAAGGGGATTTTCATAGATTATGTTCTGACTACACATCATGTAGATGGTAATTTTCCTAAAATATAGTAATGTAATCATGTTCTCTCTAACATTGATTCTACTATAATTCATTCCACCTAATTTTTTAATAATAATTGATCTTGATTCGATCGATCCCTACTATTGATTCCCACTAGATTTTGACCATTAATATGATTGTAAAAACACCAAAGTATCATTCTTCCATCACCTCATTTCCAAGAGATAATTGAGGAAACACTAATATGATCCTAATCTACCACTAATAATCCACCACCCTTATCACACCTTGATCACGTTTTTTATCACAAACCAAAACATGTGATATCAATACATCATGCACAAGAATGGTCACATAATGATTAGATACTCAGTATGTATTAAATCATTGGCCAAGGTAATACAAGAAATAAATCATGTTATGAACGGGGTTAGAATCTAATAAACTCAAAATAGAATGAACCTTGACCATTGTTTGGGTTTGGCATGATATGTAGTAATTAGAATGAAAAATAAAGATCAACATAAGAAAAAATTAATATATTCTATAAAAGAAATGTAAATAAACCACACCTGAAACATGATAAACCCATTAATCCATCTATTAGTTGATTTAATTCATCCTTGTCATTGAATGAAAATAGGGAAATAACCAACATGAAAATACAACCTACCTCAGGTTTGGATTGATCATTGATGAAGAATAAATTTGTGTCATCATTATTTGTGGGATCCTAAAATTCCATTAGGAAAAAAGATCCTTGATAATTTATTGTTCACTAGTATCCTCCAATTTATCCTCTCAATTATTATGGTTTTGTGACTAACCGATCATATTTTATATAAATATGAGTATATAAGAGATAGTTAGTTCCCTGCATCCAATGTAACACCCAGAGCTTCCACGATACGCTTCTCATTCAATAATGCAATAGCTTGCATTGTACGCAACTTCAAGTTCTAAAACACCGCGACAAATCAATGTAGTCGTTATGAATAGTAATAACCGATTTTTAAAATTATAGAAATTTTATATTTCAAAATGGACTTCATTTTTGGATTCTTAATATCGAAATTATCCTATGTTGAATTTTTGGTATTTTTCTGAGAACTTCTAATTTCTTATGAATAGTGAAAAAACTAAGTGGTAGTTAAATAACTGATTTTTCATTTAAATGAAATATTACCACTTCTGTGATTTGATTTTCAAAAATCCAACATACATGGTTGTCATTAAGAAGTAAAATTTGGTTCAATGATATTAAAATAATTTTTTGGTGAATAGTAACTTTTAAGTTCTTAATCGCGATTAGAGGTAATTAGTGCAGTTTAAGGTATAAATAATGTTTTAATAATATGAGATGAGGTTGAAACTTGTCCTACTTCTATTGGATGAGTCATGGGCGACCATGATAACCCATGGGTCAACTTGGGGACCCCATGGAGACACTTTGGTTGGAAAATGACATTAATATATATTTATTTAATGTTAAAATTAAATTGACACAAACATGAGTATGTTTACTAAAACAGTTTTTAAGTGGGGATACACAAGTCCAAATTTTGATTATAAATATTCATTAGAAATCTAAAAAGATTTCATACATCATAGTATTTTTTTTATAATTTTTAGACATTAAATAAATTAAATTATTTATGACATCATTATGATGCAACGATGACCTCATTATTTAACGATTTTAATAAAATGAAAAGATAATGTAAAATACAAGGCTTACACTTTTCCAAAGACTATTTGATGGGTATATTGCGAACCCTTATCACCTTATAAACGAATTATATAAGTTTGGGACCTTTAGAATCCGAAAAGCATTGTGTAATAATGTAAAATCTCAATCTTTCCAAAAGAGCCCCTCCTCTCCACTTATAAAAGGCCCCCACCTCTCCCACATTATTCACACCTTCAAGCCATTTGGATCGGCCAAACTCTGCCCAAATACTCTCCCAACTTCCCCATATTACTCCTAGAATCCTCACATTGGGCCGAACTCTTCCCAAGGAAGCCTTTGGCTCAAATCAAAAAGAGTTACCCGATTTTGAGGTAATGTCTTCTCTAATGTTGTTTTGTTTTATTTTTCATCTCCAACCCCCTAAACTATTTTTATTAATTTCTTTTGTAACAACACCAGTATCCTCAATATACTAGGATGTTGTTATAAGAAGGAATAGAGCTACATTTACACACACCTACATCTAATGGTTAAAGAACATACGGTTTCTGTGGATGGCGAATTTCTGCCTCACGAAACGATGATTCTTCAACACTCATATAACACCTTCAAAGGTGGCCATTAAGATGTCACTATATTTATATATGATATATAATGTGTTTATGTTTTAATTATGCTTCTGTATTTCTAATTTATGGCATACTTTATGATTTCCATTATGGGTAAAACACGATAATTTCATTTTAGGAAGTGCGGACTACCGCGCCCTAAAAGTGATTTGGATCGTTAATACCATATGTGGGATGTATAAAGGATGGAGTAAGTGGTATTATATGATATATTATACTGGAATTATATTATACATTTATATCATTATTATTTCATTACATTAAATACGAAATAGAAATGAAAGTAGCGTTCATGCGTACGTACGGATTACCGTCTCCATGAACGGTGCATTTCATTTCTTACCTCTAAATGTTACGTGACATTATGAATGAATGTAAATACTGTATATATTTTATATATGATATCTAAATCATGAATATAATTCTGGATATAATGGATATTTCACCACATGAACAACTTGTAATTATAAGAAGTTTATTTTTGACTCAAGTACCAAAGATCGACAAAACGACCGTTATTAAGTTAAATAATTAAATAATGTTCATAACATGGTAATATGGGATATAAAAGGAATAATGAACATGAAAAAGGTTCTTAAGTAAATAGAAATTAACTCTAGTTTATTATTCAGGAGGTTAAAGAACGGTTGAGTCAGGACAAGACGAAAGGTAAGGGAATTTCTTAACCCAGTTTCTATACTTTGGGTTAATCTCCTACTTTCAAATTATGTCATGATATTATTATGTCCTATATTGTATTTTTACATTATTTATGTGTACTTTATTTAAAAAAAAATTCCTTTTAAGGACTTCATCTCAATCCCCTTTCATTGAGGCATATTTGGTTTTATGCAAAACTTTCTTTTATACGGTGTATAAACCCCTTTGACTTTTACATTTATTCAAAAGGAATCTTTTTTATACGAAGCGTTTTACTAAACGACAAAAAGGGATTGTTTTTCTTTCCGTACTTATGCGGCGACAACGACTTCTCCGCCGCCGTGACCATTATTTGAGTTTCGACTTCCTCTACAATCCATCATTTTTTAATGAAAAATAAATACAAAGTTTTAACTTTATTTTATTTTGGTATTGAAAATGGTTTTGAAAGCATTTTTATTATATCAATGTGTTGAATTGATATCTTGTGATTGAAATGTGGAAATGTTATGTTTCCTTTATGCATGTTTTATTTGATACGATTATGTTATTGTTTATGATATGTTTAAACCTATTCATATGAGGAATGCATTGGACTTAATAAGTGATGGGTGGAGCCCGCTATAGCTCCTCGATGCATCGGCAGGTCTCATGAGACAAACTAGTGTCTTGGCACGAGGCCTTGACAAAATCTTATTTGTGGTCTTGGCACGAGGCCTTGGCTACGTGGTAATGATAGTCTGGCATTATGCATTCCATCATTATGAAAGTGGTTATTGATATTTCATGTGATTATTCGACCAGTAGAATATCCATGTGAAGAAGTGAATGGCATTATCTCATTTTACTTTTGCCATATTATGTTGAAGTTCAAGTTTATAAGGCTTTTGTTTTAGTTATACATTGCCTTAAAAGTTAATGTTTATTTATGAAAGCTTCCGCTATATTGTTAACCTTACTGAGCATCCGAGCTCACACCTTTCAATGTTTTAATATTTTCCAGGATGTGATGAAGTATTTTATGAATGACCTGCAGGGATAGTCAGAAGAGGATATGAGTGTGGACTATGAAGACTTTGTTATTAGTTTTTCACTTTATAATGTAATGTAACATTTATGAATGTATCTAGTGTTTCCAAGGCTACTAAACTAATCGGTATTTCGAGACTTGGTCTTTTGTGATCATGCCAATGTTACGAAGTAATGCACCAACTCTGGGTAGCTGGGGTCGGGGCATTACAGTTGGTATCAGAGGCAGTTTAGTACTAACCTTGGAAGCTAGATTTAGATAAACTCTGATTAGAGAACATAGCCCAAAGATAGACTTTGAGGATTAGTATAGAAGAACTTCCTAGAATTTTGTTATTGTAGAGATTTTGTGAGTTTTCCGAGAAATACATCCCTGTCTGGATACGAGCATGTAGAGGCGGCTCTGGCACAGATGTACCTAGGGGTAAAACCCGAAAACACCGCTTTGACCTAGACTCGAACGGGAACTGGTGCACGACAATGGGCCCTTCTGTACTCTTGGTTACGACACGCCCGGGGGATATGCTTTGGATAATTATCATTTTCTTTATAAACCACTATGAAGGGTTATGAGTATATACTTCCTCAAAGAAAACATTTTTATGGATTATATCCATAAATAGTTCAGTTTATGTTAAGTATCTTACAAGTATAGAATTATGTATTTTGATTTATAAACTAATATAGTTTATTCCATTGTTTAGAAATGGCGCCTAGTGGAAGGAATGGAAATCGTATCAATGCACGCACTCCATGTAGGGATTGCCCTCCTGCTGAAGATAATTATTGTGGATCTGGAGATACAACTGGTGCTGATCAACTTATTACCATACTGGGACAACTCACTCAGGTTATGAATAATAACCTTACTCGTATGGAGCACCTTGATCCGCAACATGGAGGATCAATGTTAGACCGCTTCATGAGGCAACAACCACCAACCTCCAATGGGAGTACAAGTCCTATAGTAGCTGAGCAATGGATAAATTCCTTAGAGAAAATATTCCATGCCTTGTGGAGTAGTGAAAGGGAGAAGGTTGTCATGACAGTTTACCACCTCACTGGAGATGCTGATCAGTGGTGGTCGTTGATTCAAAACACAAAGGAAGATAATGATGTATCAAATATGGAATGGAGGGAATTCAAAGAGATTTTGTTAGAAAAATACTTTCCTCGTGACCATCGAGCAAATATGGAAAGGCAATTTCTGAGTTTGAGGCAGAAGGAGGATGAGAATATCGCAATGTATGAGGCTAACTTTACAAGGTTAGCGAGGCATGCTGTAGATTACATACGTAACCCAAGGAGTAAGATTGATCGTTTCATTGATGGGTTAAAACCATTTCTCCATCGAGCTTTAGTATCACAATCCTTCTCATCATACGAAGATATTGTCTCGTGTGCTATCAAGACAGAAAATGAATTCTCTACGTCTTATGACAACAAATTAAAGAAATAGAAGAAGAGAACGGGGGAACAAGAGACAGATAAAGGGAAAAAGGGAAAGAAGGATTTTCCATTATGTGATAATTGTGGGAATAATCACCCTGGTACGTGCCTAAAAGGAATGGGAGTTTGTTATAAATGTGGAAAAAGGGTCACCAGGCTCGTGATTGCAAGGGAAAGAAAGAGGCTGTTAAAGTTGAATTCTACAATTGTAGGGAAATGGGGCATTATGCAAATGAATTTCCTAAGAGTCAAGGAAACTTACCTCAGAAAAGGCCAAGGGATCAAGGCCAATCTTATGCTGTGACTACAGTTGAAGCGGAATAATTAATGTATTGGTGATTTTGGACTCAAGGATTATATTCTAGTTATGAGAATAATGTGATATATATAAAGATTGTACTGTAGTACTTTTTGATTAAGGTAATATGATTATGGTAATCATATTTTTAGTATGTGACAATAAGAGCAACTTTTCTTTGTTTGGGGAATCTGATGTTACAATTAATTTTGGAATTTAGAGACCTTTTAGAGAAAGTCTGGACGGAGGTATTTTGGATAACTATTAAGGTTGGAATGGATTTAGTTGAACCATGGATAGTATTGTTTAAGGTTAAAGCATTTATGAAGATTATTTTTGGAATATTATGATTTTATAGTTCTAGGAAAAGGACAACCTGCAGGGTGGGGCATAACCCATCGCGTCGGACAAAGCTTCAGGAATCGAACCAACAACCATAGTGCGACATGCCTTTATTTCCTACCACTTGCCTACAGGAAGTCCCTGGTTATTAAAAAATAATTTTACTAATCTAAATGTTATGTGTTAACATTTGGAACCTTATACAATTAGGATAAGTATAATATTTTTGAGTTCTATTATCTATTTTAGTGAAAGATGAGTTGAAGTTTGAAACTCTAATTGTCAAGCATAAATATATATATACCTATCTCTTATTCAATGAATAAATTAATTCTTAAACTTTAGTAAAGGGATATTAAAACAAAAAAATGTGTTATCCTAATACCTTATGTTTTGTTGAACTGATGATATTTTAAATCAACATAGATTGAAGGCTTTGAGGCCCTCAATTTGACAGTTGATTGTGATTGATGACCTCAATAACTCCCTACAAATATTTACGTTTTTCCTCCAATTATATGTCTCTAATTGCCACCAATGTTCTCTTTATCGAGATCATAATTTGGTGGTGACTTTCTTATTTCCATTTCCCTCTTATTAAGGCTAAATTTTATTAATCTTATTTCCGATGTGGGTTTTCCTCAAAGGTATTTTCTCTTTTCAACCTTTTATTTTCAAAGAAAAATTTCAAATTGCGAGGACGCAATTTATTGAAGGAGGGGAGAATGTATCACCCCGTGCTTCCACGAATACGCTTCTCATTCAATAATGAAATAGCTTACATTGTACGCAACTTCGAGTTCTAAAACACCGCGACAAGTCAAAGTAGCAGTTATGAATAGTAATAACCACTTTTTAAAATTATAGAAATTTTATATTTCAAAATGGACTTCATTTTTGGATTCGGAATATCGAAATTATCCTATGTTGAATTTTTGGTATTTTTCTAAGAACTTCTAATTTTTTATGAATAGTGAAAAAACTAAGTGGTAGTTAAATAACTGATTTTTCATTTAAATGAAATATTACCACTTCTGTGATTTTATTTTCAAAAATCCGACATACATGGTTGTCATTAAGAAGTAAAATGTGGTTCAATGAGATTAAAATAATTTTTTGGTGAATAGTAACTTTTAAGTTCTTAATCGCGATTAGAGGTAATTAGTGCAGTTTAAGGTAAAAATAATGTTTTAATAATATGAGATGAGCTTTAAACTTGTCCTACTCCTATTGGATGAGTCAGGGCCGACCAAGACAACCCATGGGTCAAATTGGGGACCCCATGGAGCCACTTTGGTTGGAAAATGACATTAATATATATTTATTTAATGTTAAAATTAAATTAACACAAACATGAGTATTTTTACTAAAACAGTTTTTAAGTGGGGTTACACAAGTCCAAATTTTGATTATAAATATTCATTAGAAATCTAAAACGATTTCCTACATCATAGTATTTTTTTTATAATTTTTAGACATTATATAAATTAAATTATTTATGACATCATTATGATGCAGCGATGACCTCATTATTTAACGATTTTAATAAAATGAAAAGATAATGTAAAATCCAAGGCCTACACGTGTCCAAAGACTATTGTATGGATATATTTCGAACCCTTATCACCTTATCCACGAATTATATAAGTGTGGGACCTTTAGAATCCAAAAAGCATTGTGTAATAATGTAACATTTCAATCTTTCCAAAAGATCCCCTCCTCTCCACTTATAAAAGGCCCCCATCTCTCCCACCTTATTCACACCTTCAATCCATTTGGCTCGGCCAAACTCTACCCAAATACTCTCCCAACTTCCCCCTATTACTCCTAGAATCCTCACTTTGGGAAGAACTCTTCCCATGAAATCCTTTGGCTCAAATAAAAAAGAGTTACCCGATTTTGAGTTAATGTCTTCTCTAATGTTGTTTTGTTTTATTTTTCATCTCCAACCCCCTAAACTCTTTTTATTCATTTATTTTGTAACAACACCAGTATCCTCAATATACTAGGATGTTGTTATAAGAATTAATCGAGCTACACTTACACAAACCTACATCTAATGGTTAAAGAACATACGGTTTCTGTGGATGGCGAAATTTCTGCCTCACAAAACGATGATTGTTCAACACTCATATAACACCTTAAAAGGTGTCCATTAAGACGTCACTATATTTATATATGATATATAATGTGTTTAGGTTTTAATTATGCTTCTTTATTTCTAATTTATGGAATACTTTATGATTTCCATTATGGGTAAAACGTGATAATTTCATTTTTGGAAGTGCGGACTACCGCGCCCTAAAAGTGATTTGAATCGTTAATACCATATGTGGGATGTATAAAGGATGGAGTAAATGGTATTATATGCTATATTATACTGGAATTATATTATACATTTATATCATTATGATTTCATTACATTAAATACGAAATAGAAATGAAAGTAGCGTTCATGCATACGTACGGCTTACCGTCTCCATGAACGGTGCATTTCATTTCGTACCTCTAAATGTTACGTGACATTATCAATGAATGTATATACTGTATATGTGATATATATGATATCTACATCATGAATATAATTCTGGATATAATGGATATTTCACCACATGAACAACTTGTAATTATAAGAAGTTTATTTTTGACTCAAGTACCAAAGATCGACAAAACGACCGTTATTAACTTAAATAATTAAATAATGTTCATAACATGGTAATAAGGGATATAAAATAAATAATTAACATGAAAAAGGTTCTTAAGTAAATAGAAATTAACTCTAGTTTATTATTCAGGAGGTTAAAGAATGGTCGAGTCAGGACAAGACGCAAGGTAAGGGAATTTCTTAACCCAATTTCTATTCTTTGGGTTAATCTCCTACTTTCAAATTAGGTCATGATATAATTATATCCTATCTTGTATTTTTACATTATTTATGTGTACTTTATTTAAAAAAATGATCTTTTTAAGGACTTCGTCTCAATCCCCTTTCATTGAGGAATATTTGGTTTTATACAAAACTTTCTTTTATACGGTGTATAAACCCCTTTGACTTTAACGTTTATTCAAAAGGAATCTTTTTTATACGAAGCGTTTTACTAAACGACAAAAAGGGAATGTTTTTCTTTCCATACATATGCGGTGACAACGACATCTCCGCCGCCGTGACCATTATTTGAGTTTCGGCTTCCTCTACAAGCCATCATTTTTTTAATGAAAAATAAATACAATGTTTTAACTTTCTTTTATTTTGGTATTGAAAATGGTTTTGAAAGAATTTTTATTATATCAATGTGTTGTATTGATATCTTGTGATTGAAATGTGGAAATGTTATGTTTCCTTTATGCATGTTTTATGTGATACGATTATGTTATTGTTTATGATATGTTTAAACCTATTCATATGAGGAATGCATTGGACTTAATAAGTGACGGGTGGAGCCCGCTATAGCTCCTCGTTGCATCGGCAGGTCTCTTGAGACAAACTAGTGTCTTGGCACGAGGCCTTGACAAAATCTTATTTGTGGTCTTGGCACGAGGCCTTGACTACGTGGTTATGATAGTCTGGAATTATGCATTCCATCATTATGAATGTGGTTATTGATATTGCATTTGATTATTTGACTAGTAGAATATCCATGTGAAGATGTGAATGGCATTATCTCATTTTACTTTTTCCATATTATGATGAAGTTCAAGTTTAAAAGGATTTTGTTTTAGTTATACATTGCCTTAAAAGTTAATTTTTATTTATGAAAGCTTCCGCTATATTGTTAACCTTACTGAGCATCTGAGCTCACCCCTTTCAATGTTTTAATATTTTCCAGGATGTGAAGAAGTATTTTATGAATGACCTGCAGGGATAGTCAGAAGAGGATATGAGTGTGGACTATGAATACTTTGTTATTAGTTTTTCACTTTATGATGTAATGTAAAATTTATGAATGTATCTAGTGTTTTCAAGGCTACTAAACTAATCGGTCTTTCGAGACTAGATCATTTGTGATCATGCCAATGTTACGAAGTAATGCACCGACTCTGGGTAGCTGGGGTCGGGGCGTTACATCCAAAATAAATAAAAATTTTATTTATATATTTATTATTAATGAATGTGACTACACTTTATCAAACTGAATGATACTGACAATATTTATGTCATGACATGGGTAAAACTCATGTTTCATTTATAGTGACAGTCTCATATTTCCAATCTAAGACCCCATTTGTGACTTATTCCATTACTCCGAAAACAATTATGCACATTATAGTATATATTTATTATTTTTATAATATAAATATTGACCCTCTTCGGCCCTTAGAATCAAACATTGTCTCAAAACCTGAATATGAAAATATGAATAGATATATTTCAAATATTTACATAAAAAATAGATGTTATTGTCACCCCACCTTAGGGATTTTATTCTTCAAAACTATAAAAAAGTTTACTAAAAAGTTGTTGCTATTTAGCTCAAATATGGGTCTCCCACTCCCAGGTGTTCTCTTGAAGATTCAACTACTGCCACTGGACACAAACTAAGGGAATAACCCTCCCATGATGGATCCTCTCATGTCGATCCTTGATCTATATCAATTATTCTGCAATGGTCTCTCCATCCTAGCTATCCAGCTCACCCCATTTGATAATATGTGACATTTCATGCACATACCTCCTCAATTGCAACACATGGGAAAGGTCTTATTCCAGGTCTAACTGTGGTGGTAGGGCCAAGAGGTATACTACCTCACTAACCCTACATGGTATATGGGATGTTATAATAAATATATACATCCTTGAACTCTAAAGGCCTCCATTGTAGGTTCTTATAATACACCCAAGGATTTAGTGTAGTCCTTATCCACTTCTAGAAAATATTCACCTTCGCTATCATATCTAACACCAACACTAGGGCCATAAGTGCTAACACACTTTGATCAGTCCATCATTTTGGTGTTCTATATGGTATCCCATACAAAGCCTTCAATGGTTCCATGATGATGGTGTAATGGTTGTTGTTTTCTACATGAAAAATACACCATCGGTATTTTATCTTACAAATAATGGAGAATGTTTGACATGAAATCCTAGATCATATATTATAAAATGTGAATGGTCCGCTAATTCTAGCCATTGGTATGGGGGTGTGTGAAATGCCACACACAAATGAAACTAAGTCACAAAGGCCTCCTATAATCCTCTCTATAATCATGACATGAAGCGAGCATCATGATCAAAAATGATCATCAAGATAACTCACTAAAGATGAAATATCTCTTATATATAATGGGATCCCACGATATTTACTTAACTCTTGTTTCTTATATATAGGAATTGGATTGACATTTTTAGTCATTCTATGATCACCCAGATGACAATTTTTCCTATAGAAATATGTGGAAACCCTGTCACAAAGTCCATAGATATACCATCCCAATTCCACTATAGCACCTCAAGGGGTTGAGATAAAACCCATAGAAACTCTATGCTCAGCCTTCACCTACTGATAAGTTTGGCATCAATAGGCAAAATTTGGTATAGACTTATTAATATCTAGCCACCAAAAATAATTTTGATGGTCTGGGTATATCATCATCACACCTAGCTATACCCCCATTGGGATGTCTAAAACTCCCTTATAATATCCTCACACAACATCCTTGGTACCATCGTACATACCTTTAAATGGATGATGTTCTCCCTACCTTCAAAAAATCTATCAAGAGAATTTCAAGTGGATATTGGAACACGTAATGCCTCATGGTTTGTATCTAGATGTTGATCCTCCCTAAAATTAAATAGAAGTGGTGGGGTAATAACCATTGATTGGAGGTAAGATCCACCTTCCTCTTCTACTAGGTAAAATATAAGTGAGGCTAATTACTTTGAATCCCTGGTCAACAACCATGAACAATATCTCTTATTGAGATCATCCACCACTACATTCCCCTTCCTATGAGTCTAGTCTACCTCAAAGTCATAATCCGAGAGTTAATATTTCCATTAACTCCGTCTCAAGTTATTATCCTTCTAGATAAGATATATTTGAGACTCCCTTGGTTAGAATAGATGATAAAATGATCACTCATAATTTATTTTTGTCACATATTTGAGGCGATGACTAGAACATCAAGCTCCGAATCAAGGGTTTCATAGTTTTTATCATGTGGTCCCATCTGCTTAGACCCATAGGTAATCACTGCATTCCTCTAAATGAGACCACTACCAATCCTAGTCCCTATGAAATCATATAACCCTATTTACATGAAACCATCCTCTATAAATCTAATGATTTGAGTTCTCATCACCCTCTTCATCAACTCCTGAATAACCTACTGGAACATATCTATCCACATGAAAGGGTACCCTCTCCAATAGTATCCTACCAATCCATGTAATATCTACTCCTCTGTCATGATTTTGGGTGGCTACCTAGCTAGACGAGCCTCAACCTTCACCATGTCTACTTTTACTCCCTACGATGATATGATATATCACAAAATGTGGACCTATTGAATCCAAATTTTAAACTTTGAGAGATTACCATAAATCTAGTGCTCTTGAATTGTTTCTAGGACCATCCTATAGTGTCTCGTATTATTCAAATCAAATGACGTGTACTCTAGAAAATCATCAATGAAGAACACCACAAACCAGTCTAAGAAAGGATGAAAGATTCGATTCATGAGTCCTAATAACACTGAAGGGGAATTCATCATACTGAAAGGCATCATCGTGTACTAAAAAATGACTTAGTGACATAGAAATTTCATATTTAGTATACCCACAACACATATTCAAATATGGTGATAAATTTGTTTGAGGATTATCTTTGATAATGATCTCACCCCTCTCAAATGATAAAAGTGTTTATTTATCCTTGGTAGTGGATATCTATTCTTCATGGTCACCTAGTTCAAGAATTAATAATCTCAACAAAACCTCAAGATCTCAACCACATTCTTAGAAAACACACTAAGGATTACCAGGTTGACACATGGAGTCTACTAAACCACTTCCCATATAAGTCCTCCAATTACAAATTTAGCTATAGTAGAGTTGTGGGGGAAATATGATAGGCTAGTGTATATATTAGGCCAGTCCTTCGGTGAACATTAATACAAAATTCTATATTTTTGAGTAGATGAAATTCTACAAAATCCTCAGATATGAAATCCAAAAGCTCATCTAGCTCTACTGTAAACTGAAATCCTAAAACATCGACACCTTTTTGCATAATATCATCCAAATACTGAGTAATCTTATGTATCCTCCTATATATGTGCCCATCATACTATTTTTGGGTTTCCATCTCTCTCATGAAGTAAAACCATGATCCATCACCATAGAGAAACCACATCATCCACCCATAATAGTCAATCTGGGAATGAACATTCAATAGTTCGTTTGTACATAAGACAATGTTGTAAGGCTTCATCACCACTACAAAGAGATCCCATAAAAAACTCTATCCTCCTAGTGTCAGATCACACTATTGGAAGAAGTTAATGATCAATGAATCCCCTCTCGTATGAGTCTCCAAACACAATGGTTGTGCCATTGTCACAACTATAAACAATAATTTTTAAAAAAGATAAGATGTAATGAAAGAGTGGACTACACCTATGTCTATAAATAATACAACTAAAGTATAGAATACATAAATTGTACCTCTAATCATTCAAGAAGATTCTAGGTCATATGCCTCCACTACCTATAGTTTTTTTCATCAATGAGAATAAGATCACTAAACATGGTTCATAATGCTTGAGGGTGGCGGTGAAAAAATTCTAACTACCTACCACATCATAATACTTTTCCCACTCCTTTTCCACATTTCCACCCTAAAAACCATCTTGATCCACATGTTATCTCTTTCATGGTGGACTATAAACCATCTCACTATCAGTTTTATGGTGGGTTGGACAATCCTGAGTGAGATGACCCAAACCATCGCAAGAGATACACCCCCTCAATCTAAGATAACTAGAACTATTCTGAGAGAACATAAAAATAGAACATCTATCTAGAGATATACTTCTAAAGTATCATCATGTCCCAAATCCATGTGTCTTCCATTGCCTATAATATTTAAATATAATATATTTTTCATTCTTGCTTCATCAGTAGTTGTCAATTTCTACATGCCTAAAAATCTCTCCACCAGTAAGGCTCACTTAATCACTCAAATATATGTTTAATTTCAAATAGATATCACTAAAGACGTCATATCTAATTATAGGCCAAGAAAAAATTTCTATGCTCAGAAAAAACGATCTCGAACCATATCCATAGAGTATCATGAGAGGTTAGCAAACCTAATTGAATACTCTTATATGGTTCTGCATCTATACTAAAAATGGTTTAGCTCTTAAATGAGAAAAAGTTTAAAAATGGATGAATATAACTCATCCCTGAATAGATGCTCAAAATTTGGAATGTTGAGAGATATCTCCATATGTGAATAAGTTACCAAAAGCGAAAATTTCTCAATAAATACATGAGGAATGACCACTTATTGGAATACCATCAGATCTGTAGGTTTCCTCACATGGATGAAAACTTAGGAGAATACCTCTAGCCTATCCCCAGAGACCTTGATGTGTGGCTCACACAGAACCATTGGAGGTTACTGCATCTGAAACTCAGGAAGTGTGCTCAACCTACGATTATCCTTGGACAAATATTGATAGTGCAACCTTCTTCTCAATGGACGGTCAAAAAAACTAGAAAAACACATAGAGGTACCACCTTTAGTACTAGACAATATATTTAAGCATAATCACTCAATGTATATCCCTCATGATTATGTTATAAATTCATAGCTAGAAATTATAACAAAGGAATCTTAAAGTAATCAAGACACACCCCCAATAAATGAGTATATTTGGGGAGATGACTCAATAAGGACATATAGACAATAAACCATTCTTATATAAATCATTTACCAATATTTTTTGTCAAAAATAATTACTACATAAAACATGTTAAGAAGAAAATTATTACAGTCCAGGTTAATCGATGAGTTATCTTACACAAAATCACTAGAGTCCCTAACAAGAAATTTAAACTCCAAAAAAATTAACATTGTTTCCCGAAATACCAAACTAAACCTCAATGATAGGAAATATCCAATCTCAGTTTGTAATGTGGAACAAACTACTATAATACTACTTTTTTATGACACAAATGACATGGAAAAATGTGTGTCATTATTTCCATATGTTTAAAATAAAAATAAAAAATTTATTATATCTAAAATTACATTATTAAATAATTAAAATATTGTATCCCAAATGTTTGAGGTCAAAACTAGAGATATTGGGAAATATTTTTTCTAGATTTTTATAATATATTTGTTTTATTTAATTTTAAATAAATAGGAAATAAAAAAGACTGGTTTATTTTAAATGTGAGAGATAATGGGGGAAAATTGGTTTTTTTGGAAATGAATTGGAAAAAGGTATGTCAGGGGTTTTTAGTTTTATGGTTTAGGTAAAATGGGATTTTAAAAAATAAATTTAGTAATCCATGTTTAACATCATAGTCAGGAAGAGGTGGATCAAATGGTCATTATATCCTCTCATCAACCATGTAACCTCTCTTTTCCCATGGTTAGGTAGTTTAGGTCATTTCTGAAGTCTCAAGTCCAAATTTAGACATGGTTTCCCTAAATGAGATAATTGTCATACCTCAATTTAGGGTAACCAGTTGAGAAATTTAAATTTTTCCTATTAGATTCAAATATCAATGGTTTTGATAAAATGAAAAGAACATGATAAGAAGTAAATAAATTAAATTTAGCAGACCAGAACATGAATAAAAATAAATAAATCTATTAACAAATTATCCCTTCATCTTCATAACACTAGAAAATTGATGGTATTACCCCCTCAACATGGGGGTGATAAAGTAAGAGGTAAGGAAATAAATAAAATAAGACATGAAATAAAACTAGAGAGAATGTGGTGGAGGACCCTGTAGAAGCACAAATCCCCACTCTGTACATTTGTTTCTGGAATCTCTTGCGAGTAGTAGCAGATTTGACCTATATTTATAGAACTCCAAGGGGATTTTGTTCCATTTAATTCAGCATTAATATGTACCATTATGAGTAGTGTGTCTGCATTTAGTATTTAATGGTGTCCTCAGTTGTTATTTTTTATTTCTTTTATAAATTCCTATCAAAATATTATCACTGGGACTATCTTGAGACTTTCATTGTGTGAAGTGGTTTCAAGATGTAAAAATTTCAGGATATCCATTAATTATGTTTTATTTAATTCATGATCTATTAATTTTTCAAACATTGTATTGATTACATGTCATATAATTTTTTTCAAATCACGAATCTCATTTTTCTAGTGCTAGAAGCTCTATTTTGTTTCGTTTCTTCACTTTAGAGCACCATTATAGCTTTACTATCTCTATGTCATAGTGGGAAGTGTCTTTTTATTCTCTAATTCATTATTTTTTATTAATTTTCCATATATTTGTTTTATCATTCCAAAAATCTCAAAACTAGTTAAAGAACCCAAAAATTTGAATGAAAATAATAAATATTACACATATAGATTTATCAATGAACCCTAAAATATATCCATTAAATACACATATCACTAACCTATCGGTCCCACATATCTTGTGATAAGATGAGTGTGATATCCCCAAGTCGACCTCTAATAGTCCAGGGGCTGGCGACCAACACCAAGTTAGAATATCACACATATAGGAGAAATTTTCCTAAGGTACATGTACATTGGAACAGACCTCCATGCCCATATAAGTAATAAAATAATGTAAAATAGATACCAAATTAATGAGTACATCTATATTCCATATTCACAGTACAAAAAATTTATAGAAATAAAATAAGGGGAAAATTACATGCCCATACAAAAATGAAAATATTCAAAACTATGAAGTAAGAAGGTACTGAGAACATATGACTAAAAATTATTATTTTTATTAAGATAAGATCCCTTTTAAGGGTAAAGGGGGATACCATCATGACATCAAGGAAATAAAAAATCAAAAAAGCCTCAGTGATCCAAAAATTCAAAGCCAAACAACCCAAGATACATGTGAAAATCCCCTCCTAGCATCAACATACATAAAATCCGGCTTCCACCTTCCACTACAAATCGGCTAGCTGTCCCATGAAAAAATGCACGGGCCAGGTACAAATGGCCGTAGCCATACCCTCTCAAACATCCAATTCCAGAAATTAAAGGTACAATGGAAACTCTTTTCCCTAAACCTCATCTGAAGCATCCTTAGGTAGACGATCTGATTGCTGAGACCCCTAAACCACAGATCACCGATGCCAAAGAAAAAGACATCACTGAGAAACCAATCACAATGAAAACCCAACCACTGAAAACCACCACTGATTCACAACTGCAACCTCATTGACTTTTTATCTTCATATAAATTCAATATCAATTCAAACCACAACAGAATCCATCTTGAGTAGAAAACCAAAAACCAAAATGTAGAACCCTTTTGAAATTAAAGAACACCCAAACACTAGGAACCCCCACAAGATGCAGTTCTAAAATGACAACCTCAGACCTCGTCAACCACCACCTCGGATCACCTCAGATAACTGTAAATCACACCATACATCATAGAAGATCAAGAACAGCATGAAGAACAACAAATCTCCAAGGAAATGATCCTCAACCGACAACAAATCCTCAAACAAAACTTGAAACCAACAAAACAAACTCACCCTGAGCATCAACTCAGGCCATCACAGACTCAGCAGAAGAAACCACATACCGCATCCAAAACAAACAATGCCAGGAGAAGAAAATAGGGTTAGAAAACTATCACCAGTCACACTAGAAGGATGTACCACCACAAATTCGAACTCGTTGCAGCCAACGAGAATGTCCGCGGAAGGCACGACGAAAATCCAATACACACACTAAAGATGAGGCGACAACCCACAATCCGCATGAGCTGGATCTCATCCGCATACCATCACTAATCTTCCGTGGGGAACCCAATCTTGAATAGAAGGGATTGGGAGAATAATCAGGCCAGAAACGGTGCCACGGGTTGAGACAACCGAGTCCTTGGAACATACCACCGCAATTGGGATCCACCACCATGAGCTCTCGAGCATGAGGACAGACATTGTGCCAACCCAAGACAAATGAAGGAGGTGGAGGAGAGGGGAAAACCTAGATCGAAGAGACCCTTACAGGAACATCTCTCACTATTACTGAGAACATATGCATCACCCGATATGATCCACATTCTTTCTACCCATACTTTGCTCCACCTACACCTAATTATCCAATGACTCCATCAAAAGTCTTGTTTTCTACATAATACATAATATGTATTGGTAGATCCCTTCAAGGAGTGAGTATAAAATAACTACTAGGACACTCCAAAATCATTAAACATAGAGCATCAAAAGTAGTGATCTTATCAATATACTGGTATGTCAATCAAGATATTAGACATAATAATAATAACAACCTACATATACTTATAATATAATCAAAGTATCATGTGGTCTCAATCATTGTATTAGCCACTATATTCTAATCCAGGATTCATGGTAACATCCTTCTGGAAAATTCCACTCCACGAGCCATACTCTCACAAATAGAGCTCATCTAATGACATTCTCTTTTAGGGTATTTCCAAATAAGTAGTCATTGGAACTCCAAAGATGTTTACATCCAGGTAGAGGATCCTACCCAGGATTGCTGGGGGATACCACAAACCCTACTAGATAAATCTTCTATATAACATATCAATACCTTGTTCATGATGGCCACACTGATACCGAAAACCCTACCTACCAACGAATATACAATAGAGGATCCCACCCTAAGCCTTCTGGAATGATAGAAAAGACTCTATCTGATAAAATAACTATATAAGGGGACCCAATGCTATGATTAAGCTATAACTACACACTATAACATCATAGAGATGTACTAAGAAATCACACTCAACTAAACCACGTCTATATTGATGATATGGAGATCCTTACACTACCCTAGAAAAAGTATACACTGTGTACTATTAGTACATGACGTGTCTTGTATTACTAAGGTATTCTCATGTACCATGGACCATGCCCATGTATCTAAAAACATTCCTGTGTACTTTGGTCATCCCTATATACTAGTATATGTCTGGGTCCTCTGGCTATGTATGATTCCATGGTCTTGCCCATGTTTTCTGCATGTGCCTGTGTGCCAAGCGATGTATATGCCAACATAACCTCTATGGTATATGCAGAGCCTTCAGCATTGGGTCACATGGTTTTTGACATGTTTTACACAACATGTGATATTTTTTTCTTCACTCAAACACTAGAGTAATGCAATTGGACTACACTACATCTACTCTTCAGAATACACACTGTGGAGTCATGGATTTTCCTGAAAGTTCAGACTGGGTTCATGATTATTTTTCCCCATTTCCTCTATGATTCCCATAACCTAATCCACTAATAACTTGTAGATCTAAAAAAGCATGATCCCTATAGTCACTACCACTATTATTCCAATCCTCAATCTGATAGGAAAAACTCCACCACCACATCATGTCATTTCCACATTCTCAAACATAATCTTGATTAACATTGATCATATCCTAATATACCTCTAATTTTCCAATGTCATCATCAAACCATGATCACTCCTTTGATCAGGAACCCAATCACATAGTATTTATATGTTTCACCAAATAATGGTTATAAAATGATCAAATACTAGGTATTCATTGAATCTCCAAACAAGGTAATATTATCGATGAGTCATGTGAAGAACGAGGGGGAAATAAAATAAAGGAAAAATAGGATTTAACCTCATCTATTGTTTATGTTTATCTCAATTAATTTCAATTAAAATTAAAAAATTAAGAGAAACATAAAAAATAATAGATTTCTGAAATCCTTGGTAAATAATCTATCACCACCAACCTGATTGGCCAGATAATCAATCTATTAGTTGAATCAATTCATGAAGGTCCTACGAAGAAAGGGGAAAAAACCTATGAAAAACAATGCCCTCTATCAGGTATGGATTTATTGTAGATGAATAAATAGTCTATATCATCATTGTTGGTAAGATCACTGAATAATATATGAGAAAACGATGTTGGATATGTTTTCATTCTCTAAGATCTCTTTTCAATTAATAGTGTTATGTGGAAAAACCACCATACATTAATAAAAAAATGACCTTTAACATATCTAGAAATGTCCATTAGCACTGCTAGAAAATAACTAACTACATGAGTGAGGTTGAAAGCCATGGTATTTTATCAATGCTGAAGAAGTGATGATAAAGGTCCCACTTATCAGTGCTAATATAAGAACTGACAAAGGGTCATTCTGATGTGTGTTGTAGCAGCACAACGCATACCAGAAACAAACCAGATATCAACAAAGAAACACACCTGATATCAACACAAAAAGTACCAATATAGGATTTAAGTAAAATTAAATTTACAACACAAACCGAGTAAAAAAACACTATATTATATACATTTCAATCATTGGTTTATGCAATTTCATAAATACAAATAAATACATATATTAAAAAACATTAATGTTTCTTTATCTTTTAATCCCAACCCAACTCATTCTATTGTCCAAAAAACCACTACTACTTATTCTAGATCAAAACAATGCACCTGTATAATAAAATAATTCTTATGTTTGTAATAATATAAAGAAATAATTTAACAGAAAGTGTTAATTTTACTAAAATTGATGTCTATTTTAAATAAAAATCTGCAGTTGGAGTCATACCAGTCACACCATGAATCACATTGAGGTGAAACTGATTCAAACATGCATTAAATTACATGTGGATTTCTTCCCTAAAGTATCAAAACAATCTTAATGTATTTTCTTGGTTTTGAGTATGTCAATTTTTTTTTACTAAAATGTCATTTTAAACTGGAAACATGCACTTTTGATTCAGTCTGATCACATAGTGTATTGGATTGATGTGAAATAGATTCCTACAAGTTACAAATAAATTATGGATAATTGTAATAAATTATCAATAAAATATGAGTGAGTTTGATCATTTTTCAGTGAGTGACACTTTTTGAACAAAAATGTTGATTTTAAACTGCTAACTGACACTTTGAGTCATACAGGGAACATCATGTTTTAGATTGAGGGTTGACTTATTTCTATACATTGAAAATGACTTATGCATAATTTTTAGAATATAAAAAACAATAAAAATGCATTTTTTCAATTTTTATAAGCATATGTTTCCATTTTACTAAAATTTATGACAATGTTTTTTAAAAAAAGACGCACTTTGAGTCATACCGGTAACACCTTGTGTCAGATTGATGTGCGGATGATTCTTAAACATCCAAAATAACATATATACAGTTTTCCTAATGTATAAAAACAATATGAATTTGTTTTCTTTATATGGATCATGTCACTTTTCTTTTTTTATTAAAATGTCATTTTAAAATTGAAAATGCACTTTGAAACATACCGATCACATTGTGTATCAGATTGAGGTGAATCTAATTCATACACATCACAAATGATTTAATGATAATTTTACTGAAGTATATATACAATTTGAATATGTCTTGGTTTTTAGTAGGTCAGTTGTAATTTTTACTATAAATAAAGTCAATTTTAAATAAAAATACACACTTGGAGTCATATCAATCATACCATGCGTTGGATTGAGGTGCAGCTGATTCCTGTATTTTCCAAATCACTGGATATTTTTCTTAATGTTTAAAATAATCTTATTTTTTTTGTTTGGTTTTGAGTAGTTCACATTGTTTTTTTACTACAATTGATGTTAATTTTAAATAAATAGACACTTAAAGTCATACCGGTCACATCGTACATCGAATTGAGGTGCAGCTAATTCTTACACATTCCAAATCATTTATGGATTGTTTTCTTAAACTATCAAAACAATATGAATGTGTTTTCTTGGTTTTAAATACATACAATTTCTTTTTTTTAATAAAATGTCTTTTCAAACATGAAACACACATTGTGAATCATAAAGATCACATCATGTATTGGTTTGACATGAGACTGATTCCGATATGTCATAAATGATTTAGGAATCAATTCCCTAATTTATCAAGAAAATTTGAGCATGTTTTCTTAGTTTTCATTGAGTGAAACTTTTTAATGTCAAATGTCAATTTTAAACTGGCAATAGACACTTTGAGTCAGTTGACTTTTTTTAATAAAATTAATTTCAATTTAAAAAATATATAATTAGATGGAGTCATAATAGTCACATAGTTTGTCACATTACGGTGTGACTGATTCCTACACATCCCAAAGACTCAAAACAATCCTAACTGTCAATGTTACCATGATTCTCATTGATTTTCTTTTTCGATCTGCCAACACTTCATGAGAAGCTTATTACAAACCACATAAACTCAAAGAAAATAATACACCTGTATAAGAAAACAATTAGTATCATTAATAAAAAAAATAAATTAAACATAAATATGATACAATACATTAATTCCATGGATACTGATTTTACTTTGAAAACATAAACATTACCTCTGTGATTGAGCGTATGAAATGAAATTTTTCTTCCTGCAAAGGCAGTAGAGAGAACTTGAATAAAAGTGAAAAATGAACCTTATATAATTGAAAAGGTTTTTAGGGAGAATATTAATTAATTTTGGATAGAGCTCCCCAACTCGAATAAAATAATCCACCCGTATAAGAAAAAAATTGTTATGTGAGTGATACTAAAAAGAAAAAAAATATGAATATGAAAGAATACATTAATTCTATGGAAAATGATTTCATTATGTAACCATCAAGATTACCTCTTTGATTGATAAGATACAACATCATTACTCTTCTTATAAAGGAATAACTCACAATTTTAATTACAAATATAAAAATTCTTTGTGAACTTCACTACTTTTGGTTGACTACTGCTTAACATAGAATCTAACCTGAACTTCTTACCTAATATCCCCGTGATTCCCTCATCCCACACATGATCCCCACCATATCTATCATATAACCATTCAACATTCACGTTTCCTTCTCTTCCTCTCAATTTTATTCATTATTTAAACAAGTAGGGATATTTGTATATTATATCATTTTACAATTATCATATTACTTGTTCAATCATATGTGTTTTCAAAAAATCCTTCACCCAATGAATTAGATTATTCTTTAAAGTTTTATCTCTGTGTTCGAGAATCTAATTAGTTTTTTTCTCTCTATGTGTGTGATGAGTGCATAACAGTTACGCCGAGTAGGAAGTTCAGTTCAGATGCTATATTGAGTGGTAGTTAACCAATAGTAGTCTTCTGCACAAAGAATACTTATTTTTAATAATAGATTTGTGAGTGATGAAAAACCAATCAATGTTTTGGGCCCATATAAAATATTCATTAAATACCATAAACAAATTAAAAAACAATATATTATATTAAAGAGTAATAAGAAAGTTAGATTTAATAATCAAGAATAATAAACTCTCATTCAAAAAACTAGATGATATAAAATGCATTGGAATAAGAGATGTATCAACCAAATGAATTATTACATTTAAAAGTAATGGTATATCAATATTTTAAAACAGCTCAATACTATTGGGATTTCATATCACGGTACCAACCCATTCCAACAAAATTCAAGGTTCTCCAACTTGATAATGAATTAGTATTTACTAATTGATTACAAGAATAAGAAGTTTACATAAAAAAATATATAGTTTTTTCATTATTTAATATGAGAATAAATTTTTTAAATTGAAAAATGTGATGTATGAATTGAAAAAAGAACTAAGAGTTTGGTATTGAAGGTTTGATGAATTATTAAAGAAACATTAATTTTAAAATTGAGGAATTGATCATAATCACTACATAAAAAAATTCTATGGATAGACTGAAAGTGTTTATAAATTTGGATGACATAATATTTAGTGGTTTAAGAGATGAATGATGATAATAAATTTCTACATTAACAATGACCAATGTTTAAATGTTGATGACTAGTGAGTTGATATTTTCCTTAGTTTATAGGTTACTTTATGAATTTTTTGGATATTTATTTCCCAATCCATGTACATGATGGAAGTGTTTAATACATTTCATAAGGAATGTTGAAAACCTATTGTTACCACTATTGGAAATTGAATAAAATTTTCAAATATTGTTGGTGGAATGTTAATCTATAGGATGGAGTGTGAGAGATTTGTTTTATACCAAAATTTTTTATAGTAAAAAGGATTGACATACTATTTATATACATGTCATATAACTAGGTATCAATGTGATTAAATCGAAATCTACATGTTATTAGTTAAATAAATACTCAAATAGGGTGTGAAATTCTTGAAAATCTAAATTTCTTAGAAGTAAATTATAATGTCATATAGTGGTATATAGGTCTCAAAAAAAGTGGTATAACTAGAAAGGGGTAATCGTAATGGGATATTTGATTGTAAATTATTGAGATATGGGGAGTAGGAAGATGATGAAAAATTATAATGTAGTTGGAAAATAGTATATAACATCATGGAATAATATTTTCTATATTATTATTAAAAGGATTTATAAATAATATTGGATTAATCTAAAGCAGTAGAAAAATAAAATATATATTTTTTAAAGTGTAGAGACATAGGAAGTTGGATTATTGAGAAAAGATATAACACATTTAACAATAAATATAGTTTCGATAATAAACCCAGGGCAACCATATATCAAACATACGAGCTGTACCATGTTAGTGTCCAAGAAATATTATCAATCCCCCTTATACTGGAAACAAGCACGAAGGCATGAAAAACAACAAAATCGAAATGATTTGGGCTAGAAAATAAATAAAACCAGTAGAAATAAAATTTAAATAAAAGCATCCATGATGAATCCTTAAATTGGATTCCCACAACAACACAGATAAGTTTAAAAAAGATGATATGAAGCAGTATAATATAAAAGAAATCCCTTATCCTACCCTCAACTCTCTCTCACAAAAAATCCCTAGTTTCAATTTTAAAATTTCACATGTTTGGAATAAATTGTTAAAATAAAGAATAGAAAACATGTACGGTAAATTTGGGACATCAATTTAAGAAATGTAGAAAAAATAAAACAACCAAATAATCTTCATGTGAATCTATGTGTCACCATCGAGTCCAGAAAAATTAAACTCTCTATGAGCGATCAAAAGGTGAATTAAAATTAGAAACTGAGAAAAATGAATATCCTACCTCGCTAGTATAAAATCACCACACCAAAAATAATGACAGCATCGAAGAAGAAATCAAAAATGAAACCAAAAATACACAAAGAAGATCGGAAGGACTACCTCGCTAGGTCGACGAAAATCCTCGACCCTCTTCAGAAATCCAAACAACAATTGAACACTTGATGTCAGACGAGATGTTTGAGCAACTAGAGGCAGTCAAGTGGTGTGATTCGAGCATCAATTCACTAAGGAGAAGCGCCAACAGTGGGTGGATTCTATGGGAAGCTTCTCAAATAACAATATGTTTTCAAATGGTAAGGGTTTTTAATTAGATTAAGATACTTTTATCAGCGCTTATTACTTAAGCACTATTAAAGGATTTATATTTATAATTATAAATAAAAAATTTGTAAACATTTATATATACTTGATAAATATATATAAATATAAATATAGTAAATATATTCCTTTTTAAATATATTTTTTATAATTTTGTAATAATTTATTTATAATTATAGAAATATTTTTAAAAAATAATATTTATATCATTATATATATTTATACAATTGTATATATAAATATATATTAATAAATATGTATAAATATAAATATAGTAAATATTTTCATTAACTAAGTAAATTTAATATAAATTTAATAATTAAATAAATAAATATAATTATTTATTTATAATTATAAAAATACTTTTAAAAAATATATATTTATTTATAATTATAAATATATAGTTATATAAATATAGTAAATGTAAATTTATAAATATATTTATTTACAAATTATTTTTAATAAAATATTGTTAACATTATTAATAAATATATAATTTTATGTGCATGCACATATATTAAAAATGAGTGAAATTAAATAAATTAAGATTAATTACACTTTAACAATATTGGAAAAAGGGATAATTTTTATGTGTGTGCATTGTATATAAAAATTCATTAATTACATTTATGTGAAATCAGTATAACGTAGATTATATCAATGTTAAATAGAAAAATCCAATGACATTCAATTATATGTGGAGTACTCTGAAATTATTCAATATTTTTAATTCATATTAATGTTTAATTATAAACCATTATTCAATAAATATATGACTATTTAGTGTTAAGCACATAAATATTTTATAATATATAAATCATATTTATATACATTAATATATATATAGATATGTTATATAAATAATTTAATATCACTAATTATCATAATTATTAAATTAATAAAATGTTTAATATTTAATAATGTACAATCAATTTATTCATTTTTATCGTTAATTATTTAATTAAAAAATTTTGGAATATTTTTTTAATAAAATAAGTTATTATTTTTATTTTATTTTATTTATTTAGAACTTTATCATTGCTAAATAATCACTGATGAAATAAATATTTATCATCTCTTTATTTTTAGCACTGAAAAAGGGTACCCTTTAGGAATGGTGAAATTCAAGCACTGATAAAGGTCACCCTTTATTAGTTGTAAAAATAATGTACTGATAAAGGGTAACCTTTATCAGCACTAAAAATAAAGTGATGATAAATGTTCCCTTTATCAATGCTAAAAAATCACTGATAAAAGGTTAAATTTGTCAGTTTTTTTTAGTTCTAATAAATATGCCATCTATCATCAATTTTTTCTAGCACTAATAAATATTAGTTCTATTAAACGCCGATTTTGTATTAGTGATATAAGATATAAACATGATTATATTGTAGAGGATTAGGTAAATTCATCAAAAATTACAAATGAGGAAATAATTTTTTTTATTTTCACCAATGATTTAGCTTTATCAAAATTACATTGCGATGACAAAGTTAATGTAGCTCCAAATGTAAAACCAACATTTGACATTCAATAAAGATCTTTGATTTCAAATATTAGTCCCTATTTGGGAGTTATTCCATTATTCGAAAACTATTTTCTGTGGGTGATATTAATATATTTAGTATTTATCTAATATCAAAACTTAACCTCTCTAAGGCTTAGAATATTGTAGTATCTCAGTTCCTAGCTCAAAAAATATTGTTAGATATATTTCCAAAACAATGAATATTATAATAGAAACATTATAATTGAGGCACTAGCCAACTAATCCATCAAATAAATAAAACTATTCTAACACTATATAGTCAATAAGACTTCCTGATACTTTTTTATCAAGTTAGTCATAAGAATAACAATCTACTATTTTTCTAGTATGAACCCATGTAATATCCTGCAAGACTGAGGAATCTATACACTACAATAATATTCATGAGGGATTACCAGAAAATTATTATTTTTCTCATTGAATGGTCCATGGATACTCTCCACTATGACACAACATTCCCCATAAAACAAACTTTTTGAAACTTGAAATCACAATTTTATAGCTTCTCAAATAGTTACTGATATAGTTGAACTCCAAAAATAGATCACATATGATCTATGTGCTTCTTATCAGACATAGAGTATAAAATAATGACATTGATAAACTCACCCATGAACTAGTCTAGAAACCCTTTGATCACTGCATTCATCCATCCCTTGAATACATCTAGATCTTTTTTTTCACACTGAACAAAATTA
Organism: Viscum album; assembly: GCA_963277665.1. NCBI lineage: Eukaryota > Viridiplantae > Streptophyta > Magnoliopsida > Santalales > Viscaceae > Viscum > Viscum album. The sequence goes on along the minus strand of OY728123.1, from coordinate 1,035,120,331 downwards.
TAATGAACTCATAATGTTGATAAGGACACAAAAAAGTATTGTTACTTATATATACATCCTTCTCCTTTAAATGGTGATATATCTAATGTAGATCTAAATTTGGGAACCAACTAAATCCTTTCAGAAGAGAGATTGAGTCATCAATCCAATAAAGAAGATAGATATTCATTATTTAATCTGGATTCGAGAAATGATAATCAATACCTATATGTAGAATTCTATCAGCCATCAATATGAATAAAACCAAATCATTATATGGTGAAATAATCGGTCAAATAAAACCTTAATATAAAATAAAATTGATCTATATTTTTATGTTAAAAAACTCATATGATTCTATCCTATACGGAGATATAAAAATTAGAGAATCACTTTATTGTATCTCTATCCCAAACATGATCTCACGTTAACGGGGTAACACCATAACCTCTCAAAGAATGACACCATGGTATTCTTCCACAATCTAAGGAAACATTGATAATTGAAACTCCAATGAACTCAACATCAAATATTCTATAAATAAATAAACGAATGAACATCCCTGTGTCCCATATAATGTTATCTCTCACCAAGGAACATGACATACTCTTCCTTATAATTATTTAACATAATATCCCTGCTGAAGAAATCCATGATAGCTTGCACTAAATACAGAAAATCTATGTCGATGATGATGTCTTATGGATGTATCTTTAAACATAATAAATCTCCCCAGGAGCGGTGCTACCATAACACTATCTCAACGTCATTACACACTTCACACAAATTAGCACGACCACTATCTAACATAGCCAATGTCAATGGAACTAGAAGTATCTCCACCTATATTTTATAATAATAGACAATTATAAGTTAAATAAAGGAATTTGTATCTCCTGAATCAATAAAATAATGAACCAAAGTAGAAAACAAAAAATGGTACAATGAACAATGTTCTTCCTGCCTGGTTCAGAAAACTCTTGAGAATTCATCTGGCCATGACCTACCTAATAAACCTTTTGAGGATGATGATCATCATGGGGATTTATTCTTCATACATCATCCCCTATATATTGATCATAGGCTAGAGAACCCTACTATTTCTTTCTTGCATGGTACAACATAAATATAACATGAATTAGACCACGAGACACACATTGTTAGATCAAAAATATTGGGCACTAATGCCACTGAAGACTATGTACTCTACTAGAAAAATAGAAATTTGATCCTTTGGAAGGGGAAAGAGATCATCTAACCCAAAAAAACAAAATGATGAGGGCTGAGACAAACCATGGGATGTCTAGAACCCCTTATTCATAGGAAACTAGGAGCCCCATACCATAGCTCCAATATATGGATAATTCAAAATAATTTCCCCTTGTTATAATATAGTCTTGGATAGAATCCAATAAACCACCTATACTCTAGAATGTCCCTTCATATTTTTCAAAAACATAAATTTAGTAACTAGGATTTTTAATTCTAGATGTAATGCCCCCTCAAAACAGCTCATCACTGCCTCCTTATATTGCAATTGGTCTGAAGAATATGCAAGAAGGTTCCTGAAATGGATCCTGGACACCCACTTTATAGATCTTCCATGTCTAAGGGTAAAAGAATCTAGAAAACTGGATACATATTCAATTGGGAAAAGAATGTAATATCAAAACTAATATCATAACCTCTATCATGTAATATTTGACTCCATCTGATCCCAACAGAATAAGATCAACCACTTCTGGGATTCCCCACAAAATATTGTCACCACTAACAGAACTCAGTAATCATTCCAATCATGAAACATATAGAAGGATATCATTATCTCCTATATAAAGTCAACAATGACAAAATCCCAAATAGACCACCCAAATTTTTTCAAACCCTTGTTTTGAAACTCTTGGACTATCATCCATCAACATTCATTATAATCAACCTCAACTCTATAGTGATATATTGGAATGTCCCACTAAAGATATTATACATGAACCTGATGAAGACGTAGATATGGAGTTAATAGTGAAGAAGATAAAAGTAGGGGAATCCTAAATACATAGTATGGACTATTTAATATTACATAATTATGTTTTAAACAAACCCCAAAGTCTTCCAAATTTAAACACTGGTACAAAAAAGACCGATTCATTATTATTTCCAAGGTTTCTAACACATAACCAATATCACTTCTCTTTGAAGGATCCGTAAGAATAAAGGGCCATTCATCAGATCATACAAGGGGTATAAATACTTGTGTCCTATGTATAACACCGTTATATTTTAGAATGTATTTATCTTTAAATAATTTTTTTTCTTTCATATATTTTTTTACATACAACATCGATTTGAAACGAACAACATTGCACTATTAATATATTAATATTTATTATGAATGTTATTAACTTGAGGATAGATTTATAGTAAAGAATAAAAATAAGTAAATTATGAAAATATTTGTAATAGAAGGAATTCATTGATTATTAATTAATTATAAATGAAAATAAAGATCATTTGAAAATAAATGTGTTTTTTTTCTGAAAAAATTATGTTTTATGAATGCAATGTTTTTATATGTTAATAAATTAAATTAATCACTATTAGTAAATTATTTTAATAATATTTATATATTCTATATTTAATCAAATGTTTTAACATTCATATAATTTTTTTTCTCGGCGTTGGATATGATTAAATATTGTTTTATGTGTAAAAATTGATTTTTCTAAAAATCTATTTTCATCGAATTTTGTACAGTTATTTGATAATAAATGTCGAAAACTTATTGAAATTAAATTGTTAAAATTGGATTCAATATCTGTAACCAGGTAGTCCAAATTTGTTAAATTGGACCACTTTATTTTTAGGAATTTTTAATAGTAACTATGGACAAATTTATCTTCCAAAAAAAGTGTAAACCAATTGAAATTAAGTTAAAAGAAATGTAATGGTAACCATTTTTCAATTTAATTATTATTTTTGGAATTTTATTTGACACTTATCAAATTAGGCTAGATATTTAATATTTTAAAGAACATGAATCGATGAAAATGGCCTATATAATATTTAAATGAATGAAAAACATAGAAATACACAATCTTACATTAAAATATCTCTGATGTGATAACGTAGGAGAAAAGAAAAGTTATTATTTAATATTATTGGCTATATTAAGAATAATGATATTATTTTCCTGATTATAATTTATACCTACTTTTTAGTAATTATATAATTACCTTATGTTCATACTCAACACCGACACAATATTTATCTTATTAATAAAAAATAGATGATTTTAAAATATTAAAAGTAGTATAATTTGAGTGAGTTATTGTGTTTAAAAAATTATTAAGATAAATATAAAATAATATATATTTTTGAAATGATTATATTTTAATGACAACTTTTTTTTAGTGTCTTTGGTTTCAAATTAAATGAATAATCTCAAAAAATACATTAATGATATTTTATGTAAATAATATTTTATTAAATTACTTTAAAATATTATATATCTTTAAATAGGACAAGGTGGATATGTTATGGTATAAAATTTCATCCCTTTTCATCTTAATATCATATTTTCAACTTATATTTAAAATTATAACCACTTAATAGTGAAAAACATGTTACCATGGTAAAGATTAAAATAGGTTAACAAAAGGGTTAAACCAAAAGATAAGGTTCAAAACACCTAATAATAGAATATATGTTTTCTTTTTTTGATAGGATTTAAAATAAATAAATCCTTACATTGTTTTTTCTAGAAATTTTCAATCTTTTTTATAGATAATTACTTTTTCATATATTAATATTTTAATAAAATTCTGAGAGTGCCCCTCCCCTCACTTATAAAATAGAACCCCTACTTTCTCTTACATACAACACATTGAGAATTATGTATTGACAAAATACTATCCAATTATCCACTAAAAAAAATTATACATATTATATATTTGATGGTATTACAAAAATTCCAACCCCAGGATCCTTAAAAGGAGATCTAAATGAGTTCATTCAAATAAGATGCAATTCTCTTAAACGATCACTTTCTTTTTTACATATAATTTAACCTCATATAAATATATGGTATTTATCATAAAATAATAAAATCAGTATCCTATATATACTAAAATATTATTATTATTATAAATAAATCATTATACCCCCACTTTCATATTAAATGTTAACTGGAAGTAGCAGTAATGTGTACGTACGACATACTGTCTCCATGTAGAAATACAATTCATTTTGTTTCAACATATTTTATGTATGGGTATTATGATAGTTTTAATGTTTATATATGAAATTTACAAGATAATTATTATTATGGATTGATAGTATCATATCAATCTTCCGACATTTCAATAATTTTGAGATGTATAATGTTGCTCGTACGTACGTGTGCACTACCACCTCCATGAAGCGGTTTGATTTGTTTGTCATTTACTCTTGACATGTATCATAATTATTATTAATTTAATGAATATATATGAAACATATTATATAATAATTATTCTAAAAAATGAATTATTATTTATCATTCTTTATTTTCATCCATTGGAAAGAGAAAACAATGTTAATTCATATGTATGACATACCATCACTAAGAACAGTGTAGTCTGTTTTTCGATCTATAAATTTTATGGATGAATATATATGATATTTATATCTTTATTAAAATTATGTATATTATGTTACCATGATTAATGTACATGGACCAAAACTACTATATTGAAATTCTTAAAAAATAAAAAAAAATAGTTAACACTCAGAAACAACCATTTAAATAAGGGAAAATTGATAAATGGGATTTAAAATGTTATAAATTTATTATATATGATATTTTATGTATATAAATGATTATTATATGTAATAATGATTAATATAAATTTATTATACATGAGGATTGAGAATATTTGATGGTGAAATTTTATGATATACCTCTCATGAAACTCATGAATGTTATTATAAGTAGGTTATGTCTTGATAATACAAATTTTCATTTCATTTTTCCCACTTTAATTACTCAAGTGATGAAGTGAAAATTATCAAGAAAAAGAACGTTATTTTTTCTTTGGCCAAAAAACTTTTTTCTTCATTGTCCATGTTTTCTAAAAAATTTGTGAAGAATATTTTTTAATTTATCTTTTTATTTTTTAGAATTATTTTTAACAATGATATAATTTTTACAAAATGATTTAAATTGAAATATCCTTTATTTTTTCAGAATAAGTTACGTTTTCACTTTCTATAAATGTGGGGAATGAATGTTTTTATATAAATGATACAACTTGAATTGAATTTCCTCTCATCATGAATAATAAATAATATGATGATTAATTTACATGTTTCCATGGTTATTTTAAATAAATATTTTTTCTTTATTATTAGAAAAAAATTTATATTTTATTTAAAAAACATCAAAGTGAAATAAGTAGTTTACATGCACATGAGCCTTAGCCCGGTTGGTAAGGTGTCTGTAAGTGCATCCAAGCAGCCAGGGATCAAATCCAGTCAGAGGCAGAATTTCTGGGTCACTGTAGCGGGGACTGTCCATTACTATAGCGGGAACTGTAGTAGGCAATGTTTGGCACTATAGCATTCGGGAATATGCCCCTGTTTGGGCCTTCGGGCCATCGATTTGGTCCCTAAGTCCCATAAGGCCTTCGGGCCACCCAACCCTTCGGGTCAGTAAGGCCTTAGGACCACCTCAAGGCCTTCGGGACACCTTAAGTGAAGATGAAAACCAGAAAACCTATATGGAACTAGCTCTACAAGGAGTATGAGCAGGGAGCTTTCACCACCGCAAAAGATAAATAGATTGAAAGAATTTGAGGGTATGGCACCTACCATTGGGACAAGACTGTGCATGAATGGGAATTCCTAGCCAAATAGCCATGCGAAGGTGGATATCTGATTTAATGATGAAGATGCTAGGGAGGAGGTGTTCTAAGTAGTAAGTGTGGGTTGTATGTAATGTTTGAAGCCTACGGGCAACGAATTCCTCTGAGGCCTACGGGCCATGTATTACTTACTCCTATGATCCTTGTAAGGGTTCCACCTCACCCCTTGAATGGTGGATTATTCAAAAGCAATAAAAAAATGACGGCCTTCGGGCCATTGGAGGAAATATGTAGTTTACTCAATATATGATTCAAGTGATCCTCGAAATGAATCATTTATAAATGATGGAATCCTGTGACATTAATTATAATTATGTTTTAGGTAATATAAATGATACATTACTTATTATTCCTTGATGTATTTTTCTATTAGGATTAAATGTTTTTTAGAAAAAATGTTTATTTTTCCTGGCTTCTAATATGATGAATGTTTTATGATCTTCTGGAAAATATATTTATAATTTTAATTGTTTGAAAAGATTGTCGATAACTCTATAGTGCTACATTACATGGGGTAAAGATAGATATCTCGTGAGATACTAAGATAAGAATATGGGGTGAACATAGCTCAGTAAGGGACTCTGTCAGCTATGATAGACTTGGGAGTGACACTAACATTTATGATGGAATAGGGAGTTAACCCCATCCAATATTCTAGTATTGTTAGAAATATTTTAATATTAAGGAAATTATTTTATATGCTTTTTTTCATTCAAAAAATCAACGCCTTATAAGAATTTTATGATATCATGGATTATTCTCTTTTATTCCATTATGATTCTTATCTGATGAACTTACAAGTTCCGTTCTATTACTTAAGATTACGATCTATGATATAAAGGTTATGGATTATAAATGTTAAGAATATGTTCTCATACCATTATAACGATGATATTATTAAGTTATCATTGATATATCCATTGTTTACACATACTGAGAAAATGATATCACCCATTATTATGTTTCCATTTACCAATACTATGAAGAAATCCATTATGTATGGTATGTCTAAGAGGAAATATATTTATGAAGAATGTAGTGGGATATGATATATTTTTACAATAAACATGTTTCTTATATATCCATGTTTCCAATGATACTAGACCTATATGATTTTGGAATTTATTTTTATGTTATGTAATGAATATTCATAAAAAATATGTTATATCTATGTTTGAAAAGTTTTTATCACTATATTTGGTATCAAAGAAAGGATTAGTTACCTTTGGAAACTAGTTTGATAAAAAATTAATGAGAACCCTTAGGATAATTCTAAGTATGGGATATATTTATAATGATAGTTAATTATCATTGATAACCTAGGTTAATAATGAGGTCTAATATATTGAAAATAGGGTGTATTTCTTTATAAATATTGTAACTAATTTCCATGATTAGGTGGTTTACCGCTAGGATTACTATTTCTCATAGTATGTTCTTTTGTTTTAGTCAGTGGTAGGTACCCAAAAGAATCTTGTTAATGATGAATGTTATAGAAAATGAAATGATTTTTCTCACAAGTAACCAAATATTATGGAATATGAAATGAGAATTCTCATTTCTAGGATTACGCTGCATTCTCACGCTATGAGTCATGCAGAGAATCCAAATGAAAATGGAGGTAATAGTATTCTATCATGTCCATCAGGATGAAACACCCACTTTCCTTTATTAGGTCTTTTGATCCACTTGTTACTGAAAAATGGATTAGTACAACTAAAAATATATTTTTTATTATCAAAGGTTTGTAACATAAAAAGTTATTTTATAGAATGTAATTTGGAAGGTGAAGAAGATCAATGGTGGAATATTATAAAGAACACAAGGAAATGGGAAGAAACGTACTATATATATTGGGATGAGTTCAAATGATAATTTTCAATTTATAACTCTGTCATATTACTCATATAAAAAGGAAGAAATATTTTCTTAGGCTAAAGTGTAAAGATGATGAATTTGTTTATACTTATGATGAAAATTTTACAAGACATGCGAGGTACACTTCTTGTATTACTGTCCAACCTGAATGTTAGGTTGATCAATTCTACAGTAGCTTAAAACCAGTTCTCTGAATGGTGTTATCAACAAGAGTGTTTAGTGTCTATGATTTTTTTTCAATGTGTTATCAATGTGTAAATGAATATTGGAGTTATCTATCTATCTTTTACTTTTATTATGAAAATAAAGCTTCAATTTAAAGTAAATTCTAAAAAACATGATGAGAATATGTATAGGTTTTCATTATGCTCATTGTGTGGAAGGTAACATAGTGAATGTTTCCTAAATGGAATGGTAATTGTTTTATGTGTATAAATAAAGGTTATTTGGAAATAATATTCCAATGTTATGGGAATAATTTAACTAGTGGTGGAGTAAAATCACCAAAAAATGCACCACCAACACTCTTATATTTAAAATATGAATAGTATAGGGTTTATTATAAAGAATGTAAGAACACGAAGGTTAATGAGGATGATATACTTTAGTAACCTATTAATCCTAGAGAAAATGTTAAATCTCATGTGATTAATATTACTAATATGGATTATGATAATGAAGTTTTAAATGGTATACCTACCATACAATCTATAATTAATAATGTCTTGTTTGATCTATGATCTTCCAACTAATTTATATATGAATAATTTTATAAGGGTATCATATTACCACCACAATGATTGGATTTTGAATTAGTAGTGAAAACCCATAATGGTATGATTGAAATATATCATGTTTATGGTTCTACGTTGATTGGATTTTAAGGGAATGTACTTCCAAAAAATCCAAATATTCTCCCTATAGTTGAATTCGATGTTATTTTGGGAATGAAATAACTTTTTTACAAAAATCCCACATCAATTACTATGGTAGGGAAGTAATTATTGATATTTTAAACCAACCATTTATCATCTACCGTTTCAATGATAAATATGTACATATAATGAAAACTGCATCCATTTTATGGGTATTGATTCCTATTCAAAATGGGTTTTTATCTCCAAGGGTTGGGGAAAAAATATATATCAGTGATATACCTATTTTTATGTAGTTTATTTATGTATTTATGAATGTGTTTCCTTTTATTTCACAAAATCAGGAATTTGATTTCTCAATTAAATTTAAATCTAGTTCTACACCTATTTCAATGACTCCATATAAAATGGACCTGATTGAGTTGTAGGAATTGAATAATAAAATACAAGTGAATCCTTACAAAGAATCATTCATCCAAGTGTATCACATTTGGGTTATCCTATTCCTTTTGTTAATAATAAATATGAATCAATATGACTCTATATTGATTATCAAGAAGGAGACTAGATCTCTATAAAGAACAAAAATCCTCTACCCCCATTGATGATTTATTTAATCAACTATAAAGGCCTCAACACTTTTCCAAGATTGTTCTTCATTATGTATATTATCAATTTGTGGTCAAGAAAGAGGATATATCAAAGACAAAATTTCATACATGGTATGGACACTATAAATATATAGTGATTCCATTTGTTTTTACTAATTCCCACACTATCTTTGTGGATTTATTTAATATATTATTTATATATTACCTTGATCAGTTTGTGGTAGTCATTATAGATGTTAATTTATATATTAAAATAATAAGGAATATTATGAATATCACTTGAGTACTATAATAAACATAAAAAGGATGGAGAAGTGGTATGAAAAATTTACAGTGTTTTGTAAATTTTGGTTACAATGAGTTTAATTTATAGTCTATATAAACTCTTGTGAGGGTATATTAGTGGATATATCAAAGGAGGAAAGTATTGATTATTAGGGTTGAAAAAAAACCATGATTTATATACATAGTTTTATTTTTTTGGAATGATATTATCATTTCATTTTTATTAATTCGTCATGACTATAATCCACTCATGATGTTAACTCGGATGGAATCCAAGTAATTTTAGATAGATTGATGTGTGAAAATTTCAATGAACTGAAGAGAAGGTTATTCAACAAACTTGTAATTACATTACCATAAAATGGAGAAGGGTTTTTAGACTATTTTGATGCATCAAATAAGGTTATGGCATTCTTTCTTGGGAAAAATTATAAGTATATATCTTATACATCAAAAAACTGAAGGATCATGGGAAAAATTACCCGACTAAAGATTTAGAGTTAGTTGTTTTATTTTTTACATTAAATATATAGATGAATTACATTTATGGAGAAATGTGGGGGTATATATATTGATCATAAATGTTTAAAGTGTATATAGATTTAAAAATAGATAAATATGTTCCAAAGAATACGGTTAGAGATGATTAAATATTATAACTACTTAACATGTTACCACTCTTTGAACGTGATCATGGTGGAAGATTAATTGAGTTGAAAGTAACATGATAGCTTTTATATGATGATAATAAAAAATTATCAAATATTTAATGATTTATAAAGGTTATATATAGAAATATTTAAGGGGATGTTGAAATCATATCGTTCACAAATAAGTGTTTAACCATCTCTCAATGTGAGGATTGAAGAGGCGCATAATGATGTTTTGAAACTATAGTGGAAGATCCAAAATGTTTCTGAGTTCACCAATGATTGTTGTGAAATGATAAGGTTAATGAATTGTGAATGTATTCTTTCCAAATAAGATTTGTATAAGGATATGTTGGAAAATGATTATAGTTCATAATTATTTATTTATTATTGAAGTATGAATATGTGTAGAGATATAAAAGATTATTTCTGGTGGGACAACTTAAAGTGAGATATTGCAGATTATGTATATTAGTTATTTGTATGACATCAAGTTAAGCATAATATATAGAATGATATAAATATAGGAAATATATTCCTTTTTAAATATATTTTTTATAATTGTATAATAATTTATTTATAATTATAGAAATATTTTTAAAAAACAATATTTATATCATTATATATATTTATACAATTGTATATATATATATATATATTAATAAATATATATAAATATAAATATAGTAAATATATTCATTCATTAAGTAAATTTAATATAAATTTAATAATTAAATAAATATATATAATTATTTATTTATAATTATAAAAATACTTTTAAAAAATATATATTTATTTATAATTATAAATATATAGATATAAAAATATAGTAAATGTAAATTTATAAATATATTTATTTACAAATTATTTTTAATAAAATATTGTTAACGTTATTAATAAATATATAATTTTATGTGCATTCACATATGTTAAAAATGAGTGAAATTGAATAAATTAAGAATAAGTAAACTTTAACAATATTGAGAAAAGGGATAAGTTTTATGTGTGTGTATTGTATATAAAAATTCATTAATTACATTTATGTGAAATCAGTATAACGTAGATTTTATCAATGTTAAATTGAAAAATCCAATGACATTCAATTATATGTGGAGTACTTTGAAATTATTCAATATTTTTAATTCATATTAATGTTTAATTATAAACAATTATTGAATAAATTTATGAATATTTAGTGTTATGCACATAAATATTTTATAATATATAAATCATATTTATATACATAAATATATATATATATAGATATGTTATAAAAATAATTTAATAACACTAATTATCATAATTATTAAATTAATAAAATGTTTAATATTTAATAATTTATAATAAATTTATTCATTTTTATCCATAATTATTTAATTAACAAATTTTTTAATATTATTTTAATAAAATCCGTTATTAATTTTATTTTATTTTATTTATTCGGACCTTTATCATTGCTAAATAATCACTGATGAAATATATATTTATCATCGCTTTATTTTTAGCACTAAAAAAGGGTACCCTTTATGACTGATGAAATTAAAGCACTGATAAAGGTTACCCTTTATTAGTTCTAAAAATAAATCATTGATAAAGTATAACCATTATCAACACTAAAATTAAAGTGATGATAAATGTTCCCATTATCAATGCTAAAAAAATCACCAATAAAAGGTTAAATTTGTCGGTGTTTTTTGTAGTTCTAATAAATATGCCATTTATCATCATTTTTTTCTAGCACTAATAAATATTAGTTCTATTAAAGGCCGATTTTGTATTAGTGATATAAGATATAAACATGATTATATTGTACAGGATTAGGTAAATGCGTCAAAAATTACAAATAAAGAAATAATTTTTTTTATTTTTTTTACCAATGATTTAGCTTTATGAAAATTACATTGTGGTGACAAAGTTAATGTAGCTCCAAATGTAAAACCAATATTTGACATTCAATAACGATATTTGATTTCAAATATCAGACCCTATTTGGAAGTTATTCTATTATTCCAAAAATATTTTCTGTGGGTGATATTAATATAATTAGTATTTATCTAATATCAAAACTGAACCTCTCTAGGGCTTATAATCTCGCAGTATCTCAGTTCCTAGCTCAAAAAATATTGTTAGATATATTCCCATAACACTGAATATAATAATAGAAACATTATAATTGAGGCACTAGCCAACTAATCCATCAAATAAATAAAACTATTCTAACACTAGATAGTCAATAAGACTTCCTGATCCTTTTTTATCAAGGTAGTCATAAGAGTAATAATCTACTGGTTTTCTGGTATGAACCCATGTAATATCCTGCAATACTGAAGAATCTATACACCACAACAATATTTATTGGAGATTCCCAAGAATATATTACCTTTATCATTGAATGTTCCATGGATACTCTCCACTATGACACAACAATCCCCATGAAACAAACTTTTTGAAACTTGAAATCACAATTTTAAAGCTTCTCAAATAGTTACTGATATAGTTGAACTCCAAAAATAGATCACAGATGATCTGTGTGCTTCTCATCAGACATAGAGTACAAAATAATGACTTTGATAAACTCACCCATGAACTAGTCTAGAAACTCTTTGATCACTTCATTCATCCATCACTTGAATACATCTAGATCTTTTTTTTACACTGAACAACATTATAATGAACTCATAATGTTGATAAGGACACAAAAAAGTATTGTTACTTATATATACATCCTTCTACTTTATATGGTGATATATCGAATGTAGATCAAAATTTGGGAACCAACTATATCCTTTCAGCAGAGAGATAGAGTCGTCAATCCAATAAAGAAGATAGATATTCATTATTTTATCTGGATTCGAGAAATGATAATCAATACCTATATGCATAATCCCATCAGCTTTCAATATGAATAAAACCAAATCATTATATGGTGAAATAATCGGTCAAATAAAACCTTAATATAAAATACAATTGATCTATATTTGTATGTTAAAAAACTCATATGATTCTATCCTATACAGAGATATAAAAATTAGAGAATCACTTTATTGTATCTCTATCCCAAACATGATCTCACGTTAAGGGGGTAACACCACAACCTCTCCAAGAATAACACCATGGTATTCTTCCAAAACCTAAGGAAACATTGATAATTCAAACTCATATGATCTCAACATCAAATATCCTATAAATAAAGAAACGAATGATCATCCCTATGTCCCATATAATGTTATCTCTCACCAAGAAACATGACATACTCTTCCTTATAATTAGTTAACATAATATCCCTGCTGAAGAAATCCATGATAGCTTGTACTAAATACAGAAAATCTATGTCGATGATGATGTCTTATGGATGTATCATCAAACATAAGAAATCTCCCCAAGAGCGGTTCTACCATAACACTATCTCAACGTCATTACACACTTCACACAAATTAGCTCGACCACTATCTAACATAGCCAATGTAAATGGAACTAGAAGTACCTGAACCTATATTTTATAATAATAGACAATTATAGGTGAAATAAAGTAATGTGTGTCTCATGAATCAAAAAATTTATGAACCAAAGTAGAAAACAAAAAAGGGTACAATGAACAATGTTCTTCCTGCCTGGTTATGAAAACTCTTGAGCATTCATCTGGCCATGACCTACCTAATAAACCATTTTAGGATGATGATCATCATGGGGATTTCTTCTTCCTACATCATCCCCTATATATTTATCATAGGCTTGAGAACCCTACTATTTCTTTCTTTCATGGAACAACATAAATATAACATGAATTAGACCACCAGACACACATTGTTAGATCAAAAATATTGGTCACTAATGCCACTGAAGACCATGTACTCTACTAGAAAAATATAAATTTGATCCTTTGGAAGGGGAAAGAGATCTACCAACGCAAAAAAACAACATGATGAGGCCTGGGAGAAACCATGGGATGTCTAGAAACCCTTATTCATAGGAAACTAGGATCCCCATACCATAACACCACTACATGGATAATTCAAAATAATTTCCCCTTGTGATAATATAGTCTTGGATAGAATCCCTTAAAGCCCTTATACTCCAGAAGGTCCCTTCATATTTTTCAAAAACATAAATTTAGTAACTTGGATTTTTATTTCTATATGTAATGCCCCATCAAAACATCTCATCACGACCTCCTTATATTGCAATTGGTTTGAAGAATATGGAAGAAGGTTCCAGAAATGGATCTTGAACACCCACTTTATGGATCTTCCATGTCTAAGGGTAAAAGAATGTAGAAAACTGGCTAAATATTCAATTGATAAAAGAAGCTAATATCAAAACTAATATCATAACCTCTATCATGTAATATTTGACTCCTTATGATCCCAACAGAATAAGATCAACCACTTCTGGGATTCCCCACAAAATATTGTCACCACCAACAGAACTCAGTAATCATTCCAATCATGGATAAAATAAAAGTATATCTTTATCTCCTATATAAAGTCAACATTCACAAAATCCCAAATAGACAAACATTTTTTTTTTCAAACCCTTGTTTTGAAACTCTCGGACTGTCATCCATCAACTTTCATTATCATCAACCTCAACTCTATAGTGATATATTGGAATGTCCCACTAAAGATATTATACATGAACCTGATGAAGACGTAGATATGGAGTTAATAGTAAAGAAGAGAAAAGTGGAGGAATCCTAATTATATACTATGTACTATTTAATATTTCATAATTATGGTTTAAACAAACCCCAAAGTCTTCCCAATTTATACACAAGCACAAAAAAGAACGATTCATTATCATTTCCAAGGTTTCTATCACATAACCAATATCACTTCTCTTCAAAGGATCAGTATGAATAAGGGGCCTTTTATCAGATCATACAAGGGGTATAAATACTTTTGTCCTATGTGTAACACCATTATATTTTAGAATGTATTTATCTTTAAATAATGTTTTTCTTTCATATATATTTTTATATACAACATCGATTTGAAACGAACAACACTGCACTATTAAAATATTAATATTTATTATGAATGTTATTAACTTTAGGTTAGATTGATAGTAAAGAATAAAAATAATTAAATTATGAAAAAATTTTGTAATAAAATCAATTCTTAGATTATTATTTATTTATAAATGAAAATAAAGAACATTTGAAAATAAATGTGTTTTTTTCTGATAAAATTATGTTTTATCAATCCAATGTGTTTATATGTTAATAAATTAAATTAATCACTATTAGTAAATTATTTTAATAATATTTATATATTATATATTTAATCAAATGTTTTAACATTCATATATGTTTTTTCTCGGCATGGGATATGAATAAATAATTTTTTATGTTTAAAAATTGATTTTTCTAAAAATCTATTTTCATAGAATTTTGTACAGTTATTTGATAATAAATGTATAAAACTTATTGACATTAAATTGTTAAAATTGGATTCCATATCTGTAATCAAGTAGTCCAAATTTGTTAAATAGGACCACTTTATTTTTAGGAATTTTTAATAGTAACTATGGAAAAATTTATCTTCCAAAAAAAGTGTAAACCAATTGAACTTAAGTAAAATGAAATGTAATGGTAACCATTTTTCAATATAATTATTATTTTTTGAATTTTATTTGACACTTATCAAATTAGGCTAGAAATTTAATATTTTAAAGGACATGAATCGATGAAAATGGCCTATATAATATTTAAATGAATGAAAAACATAGAATAACACAACCATAAATTAAAATATCTCTGATGTGATAACGTAGGAGAAAAGAAAAGTTATTATTCAATATTATTGGTTATATTAAGAATAATGATATTATTTTCCTTATTATAATTTATACCTACTTTTTATTAATTATATAATTACCTTATGTTCTTACTCAACACCGACACAATGTTTATCTTATTAATAAAAAAATAGATGCTTTTAAAATATTATAAGTTGTATAATTTGAGTGAGTTATTATGTTTACCAAATTATTAAGATAAATATAAAATAATAGACATTTTTGAAATGATTATATTTTAATGACAACTTTTTTAGTGTCTTTGGTTTCAAATTTAATGAATGCTCTCAGAAAAGACATTAATGATATTTTATGAAAATAATATTTTATTAAATTACATTAAAATATTAAATATCTTTAAATAGGACAAGGTGGATATGTTATGTTATAAAATTTCATCCCTTTTCATCTTATTATCATATTTTCAACTTATATTTAAAATTATAACCACTTAATAGTGAAAAACATGTTACCACGGTAAATAATAAAATAGGTTAACTAAAGGGTTAAAACAAAAGATGAGGTTTTAAACACCTGATAATACAATATATGTTTTATTTTTTGATAGGATTTAAAATAAATACATCCTTATATTATAATTTCTATTAATTTTGAATCATTTTTATAGATAATTACTTTTTCATATATTAATATTTTAATAAAATTCTGAGAGTGCCCCTCCCCTCACTTATAAAATGGAACCCCTACTTTCTCTTACATACACCACATTGAGCCTTATATATTGACCAAATACTATCCAATTATATTCTAAAAAAACTTATAAATATTATATATTTGATGGTATTCCAAAAATACCATCCCCAGGATCCTTAAAAGGAGATCTAAATGAGTTCATTCAAATATGATGCAATTCCTTTAAACGATCACTTTATTTTTTTACTTATACTTTTACCTCATCTAAATATATGGTATTTATCATAAAATAATAAAATAAGTATCCTATATATACTAAAATATTATTATTATTATAAATAAATCATTATACCCCCACTTTAATAGTAAATGTTAACTGGAAGTAACACTCATGTGTACGTACGACTTACTGTCTCCGTGTATCAATACAATTCATTTTGTTTCAACATATTTTATGTATGGGTATTATGATAGTTTTAATGTTTATATATGAAATTTACAAGATAATTATTATTATGGATTGATATTATCATATCAATCTTCAGACATTTCAATAATTTTGAGAAGTATAATGTTGCTCGTACGTACATGTGCACTACCACCTCCATGAAGCGGTGTGATTTGTTTATAATTTAATCTTGACATGTATCGTAATTATTATTAATTTTATGAATATATATGAAAAATATTATATAATAATTATTCTAAAAAAAATGAATTATTATTTTAAATTCTTTATTTTCATCCATTGGAAAGTGAAAACAATGTTAATGCATATGTATGGCCTACCGTCACTAAGAACAGTGTAGTTTTTTTTACGATCTATAAATTTTATAGATGAATATATATGATATTTATATCTTTATTAAAATTATGTATATTATGTTACCATGATTAATGTACATGGACCAAAACTACTATATTGAAATTCTTAAAAAATAAACAAAATAGTTAACACTCAGAAACAACCATTTAAATAAGGGAAAATTGATAAATGGGCATTAAATTGTTATAAATATATTATATATGATATTTTAAGTATATAAATGATTATTATATGTAATAATGATTAATATAAATTTATTATACAGGAGGATTGAGAATATTTTATGAAGGTTAATTCGAGGAGAAGGTTTTTTGTCAAAATCTAATTATTTATTGGGATTGTATATAGTAAAGATTATGATGGTGAAATTTTATGATATACATCTCAAGAAACTCATGAATTTTATTATAAGTAGGTTATGTCTTGATAATACAAATTTTCATTTCATTTTTCCGACTTTTATTACTCAAGTGATGAAGTGAAAATTTATCAAGAAAAACAACTTTATTTTTTCTTTGGTCAAAAAACCTATTTCTTCATTGTCCATGTTTTCTAAAAAAAAATTGAAGAGTATTTTTTAATTTATCTTTTTATTTTTTAGAATTATTTTTAATAATGATATAATTTTTACAAAATGATTTAAAATGAAATATCCTTTATTTTTTTAGAATAAGGTACGTTTTCACTTTCAATAAATGTGGGTAATGAATGTTTTCATTTAACTGATACAACATGAATAGAATTTCCTCTCATCATGAAAAATAAATAATCTGATGATTAATTTACATGTTTCCAAGGTTATTTTCAATAAATATTTTTTCTTTATTATTAGTAAAAAAAATTTATTTTATTTAAAAAACATCAAAGTGAAATAAGTAGTTTAGTTTCACATGAGCCTTAGCCCGATTGGTAAGGTCTCCGTAAGTGCATCGAAGCAGCCAGGGATCAAATCCAGTCGGAGGCAGAATTTCCGGGTCACTATAGTGGGGACTGTCCATTACTGTAGCGGGAACTGTAGTAGGCACTGTTTGGCACTATAGCATTAGGGAATATGCCCCTGTTTGGGCCTTCGAGCAATCGATTTGGTCCCTAAGTCCCTTAAGGCCTTCGGGCCACCCAGGCCTTCGGGCTACCTTAAGTGAAGATGTAAACCAGAAAACCAATATGGAACTAGCTCTACAAGGAGGATGAGCAAGGATGATTCACCACAGAGAAAGTTAAACAGATTGAATGAATTTGAGGGTATGGAACCTGCCATTGGGAAAAGCCTGTGCATGAATGGGAATTCCTATCCAAATAGCCATGCGAAGGTGGAGAGATGATTTAATGATGATGATGCTGGGGAGGAGCAGTTCTAATTAGTAAGTGTGGGTTTTATGTAATGTTTGAAGCCTATAGGCAATGAATTCCTCTATGGCCTAAGGGACATGTATTACATACATCTATGGGCCTTGTAAGGGTTCCACCTCACCCTTGAATGGTGGATTATTCAAAATCAATAAACAAAATGACGGCCTTCGGGCCATTGGAGGAAATATGTAGTTTATTCAATATAAGATTCAAGTGATCCTCGAAATGAATCTTTTATATATGATAGAATCATGTGATATTAATTATAATTATGTTATAGGTAATATATATGATACCTTCCTTATTATTCCTCTTTGTAGTTTTTTATTAGGATGAAATGTTTTTTAGAAAAAATGTATATTTTTCATGGCTTCTAATATGATGAATGTTTTATGATCTTATGGAAAACATTTGTATAATTTTAATTGTTGGAAAAGATTTTCGATAACTCTATAGTGCTACATTACATTGGGTAAAGAGAGATATCTCGTGAGATACTAAGATCAGAATATGGGTTGAACATAGCTCAGTAAGGGACTCTGTCAGCTATGATAGACTTGGGAGTGACACTAACTTTTATGATGGAATTGGGAGTGATCCCAATCCAATATGATAGTATTGATAGAAATATTTTAATATTAAGGAAATGATTTTATATGCTTTTGTTCATTCAAAAAATATATTCCTTATCCCAATTTTATGATATCATGGATTAATCTGTTTTATTCCATTATGATTCTTATCTTATGAACATACAGGTTCTGTTATATTACTGAAGATTGTGATCTATGATATAAAGGTTATGGCTTATAAATGTTAAGAATATGTTCTCATACCCTTATAACCAGGATATTATTAAGTTATCATTGATATATCCATTGTTTACACATACTGAGAAAATGATATCACCCATTATTACGTTTCCATTTACCTATACTGTGAAGAAATCTATTATGTATGGTATGTCTAAGAGGAAATATATTTACGAAGAATGTAGTGGGATATGATATATTTTTACAATAAACTAGTTTCTTATATATCCATGTTTTTAATGATACTAGACCTATATGATTTTTGGAATGTATTTTTATGTTATGTAATGAATATTCATCTAAAATATGTTATATCTATGTTTGAAAAGTTTTTATCACTATATTTGGTATCAAAGAAAGGATTAGTTACTTTTGGAAACTAGTTTGATTAAAAATTAATGAGAAACTTTAGGATAATTCTAACTATGGGATATCTTTATAATGATTATTAATTAGCATTGATAACCTAGGTTAATAATGAGGTCAAATATATTGAAAAGAGGGTGTATTTATTTATAAATATTCTAACTTATTTCCAAGATTATGTGGTTTACTGCTAGGATTACTATTTCTCATAGTATGTTCTTTTGTTTTTGTCAGTGGTAGGTACCCAAAAGAATCTTGTTAATGATGAATGTTTTAGAAAATGAAATGATTTTCCTCACATGTAACCAAATATTATGGAATATTAAATGAGAATTCTCATTTCTATGATTACGCAACATTCTCAAGCCATGAATCATGCAGAAAATCCAAATGAAAATGGAGGGAATAATATTCTATCATGTCCATCAGGATGAAACACCCACTTTCCTTTAGTAGGTCTTCTAATCCACATGTTACTGAAAAATGTATTAGTACCACTAAAAATATATTTTTTATTATCGAAGGTTTGTAACATAAAAAGTTATTTTAGAGAATTTCATTTGGAAGGTGAAGAATATCAATAGTGGAATCTTATAAAGAACACAATGTAATGGGAAGAAACGTACTCTATAGATTGGGATGAGTTTAATAGATAATTTTCAATATATAATTCCATCATCTTACTCATATAAAAAGGAAAAAATATTTTCTTAGGATAAAGTGTAAGGATGATTAATTTTTTTATACTTATGATGAAAATTTTACAAGACATGCGAGGTACACTTCTGGTATTACTGTCCAACCTGAATGTTAGGTTGATTGATTCTACAGTAGCTTAAAACCAGTTCTCTGAATGGTGTTATCAACAAGAGTGTTTAGTGTCTATGATTTTTTTTCAATGTGTTATCAATGTGTAAATGAATATTGAAGTTCTCTATCTATCTTTTACTTTTATTATGAAAATAATGCTTCAATTAAAAGTAAATTCTAAAAATCATGATGAGATGATGTTTAGGATTTCATTATTCTCATTGTATGGAAGGAAACATAGTGAAAATTTTCCTAAATGGAATGGTAAGTGATTTTTGTTTATAAATAAAGGTTATTTGGAAATAATATTCCAAAGTTATGGGAATAATTTAACTAGTGATGGAGTAAAATCACCACAAAATACACCACCTACACTCCTATATTTAAAATATGAAGAGTATGGGGTTTATTATAAAGATTGTAAGAAAACGAAGGTTAATGTGGTTGATCTACATTAGTAACCTATTAATCCTATAGAAAATGTTAAATCTCATGTGATTAATATTACCAATATGGATTATGGTAATGAAGTTTTAAAAGGTATACTAACATACAATCTAGAATTAATAATGTCTTATTTGATCTATGATCTTCCAACTCTTCTATATATGAATAATTTTATAAGGGTATAATATTACCACCATAATGATTTTATTTTTAATTAGTAGTGAAACCCCATAATGGTATGATTTAAGTATATCAATTTTATGTTTCTACTTTGATTGCATTTTAAGGGAATGTACTTTCAAAAAATCCAAATCTTCTCCCTCTAGTTGAATTCTATGTTATTTTGGGAATGTAATAACTTTCTTTACAAAAACCCCACATCAATTACTAAGGTAGGGATGTAATGATTGATATTTTAAACCAACCATTTATCATCTACCGTTTCAATGATAAATATGTACATATAATGAAAACTGCATCCATTTTATGGGTATTGATTCCTATTCAAAAGGGGTTTTTATCTCCAATGGTTGGGGAAAAATCTATATCAGTGATATACCTATTTTTCTGTAGTTTATTGAAGTATTTATGAAAGTGTTTCCTATTATTTCACACAATCAAGAATTTGATTTCTCAATAAAATTTAAATCTAGTTCTACACCTATTTCAATGACTCCATATAAAATGAACCTGATTGAGTTGTAGGAATTGAATAAGAAAAATCAAGTGAATCCTTACAAAGAATCATTCATCCAAGTGTATCACATTGGGGTTATCCTATTCCTTTTGTTAATAAGAATTCTGAACCAATATGAATCTATATTGATTATCAAGAAGGAAAATAGATCTCTATCAAGAATAGAAATCCTCTACCCCCCATTGATGATTTATTTGATCGACTATAAAGTCCTCAACACTTTTCCAAGATTGTTCTTCATTATGTGTATTATCAATTTATGGTCAAGAAGGAGGATTTACCCAAGACAAAATTTCATACATGGTATGGAAACTATAAATATATAGTGATTCCATTTGTTTTTACTAATTCCCCCACTATCTTTGTGAATTTAATTAATATATTATTTAGATATTAACTTGATCAGTTTGTGGTAGTCATTATAGATGTGAATTTATATATTAAAAGAGTAAATAAGATCATGAAAATTACTTGAGTACTATACTAAACATAAAAAGGAAGGAGATGTGGTATAAAAAATTTACAATGTTTTGTACATTTTGGTTACAATGAGTTTAATTTATAGTCCATATAAACTCATGTGAGGGAATATTAGTGGATATATCAAAGGAGGAAGCTATTAATTATTAGGGTTGAAAAAAACCATAATTTATATCCATAGTTTTATTTTTTTGGTAATGATATTATCATTTCATTTTTATGAATTTTTCATGACTATAATCCACTCATGATGTTAACTCGAATGTAATCCAAGTAATTTTGGATAGATTGATGTGTGAAAATTTCAATGAACTGAATAGAAGGTTATTAAACACACCTGTATTTACATTACCCTAAAATGGATAAGGGTTTTTAGACTATTGTGATGCATTAAATAACGGTATGGGATTCCTTCTTAGGCGGAATTATAAGGTTATATCTTATACATCAAAAAACAGAAAGATCATGGGAAAAATTACCCTACTCAAGATTTAGAGTTAGTTGTTTTATTATTTACATTAATGATATAGATGAATTATATTTATGGAGAAATGTGGGGGTATATATAATGATCATAAATGTTAAAAGTATATATAGATTTAAAAATAGATAAATATGTTCCAGAGAATATGGTTAGAGATGATTAAATATTATAACTACTTAACATGTTACCACTCTTTGAACGTGATCATGGTCGATGATTAACTGTGTTGAAAGTAACATGATAGCTTTTATATGATGATAATAAAAAATTATCAAATATTTAATGTTTATAAAGGTTATATATATAAATATTTAAGGTGATGTTGATATCATATCTTTCACAAATAAGTGTTTAACTATCTCTCAATGTGAGGATTGAAGAGGCACATAAAGATGTTTTGAAACTATAGTGGAAGGTCAAAAATGTTTCTGAGTTCACCAATGATTGTGGTGAAATGATAAGGTTAATGAATTGGGTATGTATTCAGTCCAAATTGGATTTGTATAAGGAGATTTTGGAAAATGATTATAGTTCATAGTTATTTATATATTATAGAAGTTCGAATATGTGTAAGGATATAAAAGATTATTTCTTGTGGGACATCTTAAAGTGAGATATTGCAGATTATGTATATCAGTTATTTGTATGAAATCATGTTAAGAGTAATATATATAATTCTAAGCGTATGTTAAAACCATTAACTAATCAAGAATGGGTATGTGAAATAATCATAATGGATATTGTCATATGACTCCACAAAACGGTTAAAGGACATAATGCTATTTGGGTTCTTGTCAATATCCTTCCAAATTCAACTTACTTCCTCACTTTCATAGAATATGTCTCTCTTGATTTTATTTATAGAATATACATTATGGAATTTTTAATGCTTTATGGATTACCATATTTTAATTTATCTAATCAGAATCATAGTTTTATCACAAAGATATAGTGAAGACTTTAGTAAGCTCTAGATACTGAGTTGAGATTGAATATGGAGTATCATATGAAAACATATGTCTAGTCTGAGAGAAAAATCCATTATTTAGATGATAGGTTGTGATAATTTTATATGTATTTCAAAGGTGGTCTGAATCAACACCTTCCTCTATTTGAGTTTTTTTAAAAAATATCTTTCGGCCAAGAATAACATTGGAATCTTATAAATTCGATTATAAAAATAATTATATAAATCCATCATATCAAAATAAATTTATAGATAGAAAGATATTGGGATATGATATTTCAAATTAAATGGCAGAAAAGTTCATATCCATTCAGTAACATATCTAGGATGCTCAGAGTCAACATATAATTTATTTTCATAATCGACGGTGAGATATGGAGTTTGAAGTTGGTGTGAATGTGATTCGGTAAATGATTCCATGGAAAAAGGATTTGACATTCGAAAATAAGGGAAATATTATTCCTAGATATATTTCAATATTTGATATTCTCTATCATGAATGGAAAATGGATTATTACATTATGCTTCCATCAAACCCCTCTTGAGTTCATTATCTATTCCATGTATCTCTCTTCAAGAATATATATACCTTGTCCATCAAAATTACTGACATAAGAAGTCATATTACTATTGAAATATCCTTCCAATGAAGAATAAACATTATAAATCATGTATCATAGAAACAAACTATAATGGAACAACTCTAATCACATGTTTTATGTTCTCTGTTAGAATTAGAAACTCAAAAAAGCAACATGGAAACCCAATGATTTAATGAAACGTAGATATCCTCTTTTTTATATCATAATTATATAATTTATATATATGAATTAATTTTAATGGGGAAGAATGTAACATCATGAAATTTTAGATGAAATATTTCTTTAAATAAATTTTATTTCGTTGATATATTTCTTAACATGCAACACCTATTTTAAACAAACCGCGTTATACTACAAATAATAATAATAATAATTAATTGTGATATTTATCACCTATACATTGGAATGGAAGGTAAAAATATGAATAACTAAAATAAAATAATAAGTGTATAAAATGAATGAATTAATTATAAAATAATTAGAAATGAAAATAAATGTCATTTGAAAATAAAGGAGTTGTTTTTCTAAAAAACTATTTTTATCCACAAATTGGGTTTTTTAACTTAATATACTAAATTAATCACTAGTGGTGAATTATCTTAATGAAATTAATATATTATATATTCATTAAAATGTATTTACATTCATTTAATGATTTTTATAGTCATGGTATAGGAACAAATCTAGCTTTATGGATAAAAATGAACATTTTTAATAAATGGTTTTATTCGGTTTTTAATACATAATTTAAAATAAATTTTTTCCACTTACAGTAATTTAATTTTGAAAATTGGAATCTATATCTTGAATAAAATCATTCTAATTTCATAAATATGTCTCTTTTATTATTATGATTTATGAATGGAAACTATGGTAAAATTTATCACCTCTGTAATGGGTAAATCTGGTTAACCATGGTTAAAAATAAATGGTTAGTTCATTATTTTTCATCTTAATTATTATTATTATATCTATTAAATTATACCCTTATCGACTATTCTTTAATATTCATTGTTTAAGGGATACTTTTCCATGAAAATAACCTTTATGATAGTTAAATCAAAGAAAAATACCAAATGTCACTCTCTAACATTTAAATATTACTTATGTATTCACATTGGGAAAATACCAAGTTGTGAAATAATATTAATAATTTTATTTAGAATAATGATATTATTTACATCATTTTAATTTATTTTCATTTTTTGTAATTATTAAGTTACATTAATTTCTAAAGCAACGTCGACAAAATATTTCTTCAAATAATAAATAAAATAATATAAATGATACTAAAAATATTAAAAGTAATATATTTTGAGTATGTCATTGTGTTACAAGAATTTGGTAGATAAATATAACATATTAGTTATTTGTAAAATTATTATATTCAAATTTAATTTTTTTCATTGTTTATTTAGTGTCAAATTAAATGGATAATTTCAAAAATGACATTAATGATATTTTTTAAAATTAATATTTAATTATATTATTTAAAAATCATAAAAATATTTAATTAGGAAATGTTGGATATTATATGGTCTAAAATGTCATCCATTGGTGACTTATGAGCAAACTTATAACTTATAAGTAAAATTTTATCCCTTTAAGAGCAAGAAGATGTTAAAATGGTGACGGTTAAAATAGCTTATCTAAGGGGATAAAATAAATGAAATGGTTTGTAACACTATCTAAACCTATAATTTTTTTATTTTTTTGTAGTATTTAAATAAAATAATAAATTATATCTATATATATATCCATTTAGAATAATTTGGATAGAGAATATATTTTTTATATTTCAATATTTAAAGAAATTCCATGAGTGTCCCACCCCTTGCTTTTAAAATGAAATCCATCCTTTAACCTATTTACACCAAACTGAGCCTTATAGATCAACCAAGCCCTAAAAACGTATATTCTAAAGATCCTTAGATACATTCTATAAGATTTTTCCAAAATACCAACCTGAGGATCCTTAAAAGGATATCTAAATGAGAAATTTCAGAGAAGAGGTAATCCTCTTAACCGATTAATTGCTTTCTTTTACTTTTTAATGTGCCTCTCTAAATATCTGGTTGTTATCCTAAAAGAATTAATGAAGAATACATGATAAAATAAAATGATTCTCTGGTTACAACGTGAACATTATCTACCTTCTTTCTCATCAAATAAGAAATTACATTATCGTTGAAGCGTACATATGACTTACCATCTCCACGTAGCGATACAAATAATTTTTCATTACCATATATTATGGATAGGTATTATGATGGGTTTAATATTTATATATTATATATATGACATAATTATTATTATTTAGTGATAACATCACATCTAACTCTGTTCCTTCCAATCCATTGCAAAACAATAATGATTCTTGTGCGTAGTGTGGATTACCACCTCCACAAAGAAATTTAATTCGTTTTTAATTTATATTTAAATAGATTATAATAAATATGTATTTGAAATTTATATGAGTTATTTTACATAATTATAAATCTATAAAGGTAAATTATTTTTTACCTTTATTTTTTCCCTTCTTCAAAATTTGAAAACATCATTTCTACGTACCCATAGTCTACCATCTCTATAAATGGTGTAATTCATTTTTAAGACTATAAATTTTATGGATGAATATATGTATATATATAATTAATATATATGATATTTTCATCTAGAATAACATTACATTGATTATGGGACCATGTTCAATATACAAGGAATGGATCAACTAAACCAAAATTCTTATGAAATAATGAAATAGTAAACACCCACAAACAAATATTTTAATTTTAGAATGTTCATAAATGTGTATTAAAATGTTATAAAGGGGTAATATATCATATTATAATTAAGTACATGATGTTTTTATATAATTATTATAAATTTTAGTTTATTATACCTGATGATAGATAACTTTCAAAGAACGCAGAACATGAGGTAAGGGTTTTATGTTACAATTTCATTATCATCGAGATTATTTATGGTTATGTTTCTGATAATGAAATTAAATGATCTTCTTATATTTAAACCAATTATTTTTCATCTCATATATTCATTTATTGATAATATCTACTTCCCTTTCATTTTACATAATTTAGTTATTCAAGATTCTTAATGACCATTTTTAAGTAATGCTAACTTTATTTCATTCTTCGGTCGAAAAACCATTTTCTTTCATATCCATGTATTCTAAAAATGTTTTCATAATTATTTTAAATATTATCTTGTTATTGTTTAATTGAAATTTTACCACTGATCAAATATTAAAAAAATTGTTTAAAAATGAATATTCTTATCGTTTTCCGAATGAGGTACTTTTTGACTAAATAAAAAAGAGGGAAAGGAATGTTTTCATTTTTAGTTATACAACATGAATAAAATTTACTACCATCATGAATGATCATTTTTTAAATATTCCTTTATAGGGTATTATGTTTGTTTTCAATGAAATTTTTTTCATTTCATTTCATGGATATTTTAATTTTTAGTTAAATAATTTCATACTAAAAAAGAAATTTTCGTCCATACATTTTTCATGTGACTTTTTAAAGTATTTTTTTCATTTACGATGTCATCCTTTTATGTTGAATTATTTTATACTAGGGGAATGATCCATGATATAATCCTTATTATTATCTAGTATGGTATATGATTATGATGACTATATGATTTTGAATTTTTTTATTTTACAAGGATTTTGATAAGGTGAGTGATTTTTGATCTTATGGAACACATATGTATGATTTTAATTATTTCATTGGTGAGATTGAAGTTTATATACCTCCAATGAATTATTTAAATATAGATATCTCATTACATAACATGACTCAAATTTCTAGTGGACCCTATTCAGTAAGTGACTCTGTGCTCTATGACGGTCTTGGGAGTAAATCTTGACCACTAAAATGGAATGGGGAGTGAACCCAATCCACTATGATAGACATAGAATTTATACTTTACTATTATATAAATTATATTCTATGCTTATATATATTACAAAATTTTATTCCTTATGCCACTTTTTTCTCTCATGAAATATATTTATAGATTTCATTAGGATTAATTTCTTATGAACTACCAATCATTATTCAATGACTAAATATTATGATCTAGGATATGTAGGGTATGGTTTTAAAATGATAATATCACATTATCACAACCTTATTCTCATGTTATTCTTAATTGGTCATTGATATCTCCTTTTTTAACCATATTAAACTTTTTAGCGCACCCATTATTAGGTTTCCTTTTCTTAAACGTATGTAGAAATGTATTAAGTTTGATACGTCTAAGAAGGGTGTTATGTATAAAGAAAATAGTGTTATAGATGGGTCTTACCTTAATGGTAATCACCCCATAATACTACATCAAAAATGGGGGTTCAAAATCCATTTGGCATAGGTTACTATAACTGTATTGTAGCATACTATAGTAGTGGTGGAACTGTTCACCAATGGAACTGTAGTGGCTGTAGGTATTGTAGAGGTGGTAGGTACTGTAGTAGTGCTAATAATATTTTTGGAACGTGGAAAGACATTTTAGCAGTGGTGGGTGAAACAATAGCTATGGCGGTACTAGAGTGGGTATAGTAACAGACGGGGTACTATTCACAAAATGGGAAATGGGCCGGAAATGTAATGGGATTTATGCCCAATAGGTTTTTGGGCCTATAATATTATGTAATAAAGCAACTTGTTGGGTATGTTATCCATTGGGGGGCTCTAACCTACCTTTTCAGCCTGTGTGTGCATGGTGTGTTTGTGTTTAATGTAATTTTACCCCCAAGGACCTAATATATATAAGGAACATAGTGAGAAATAATATAGTCCACTTAGAAACCAATAGATTATGTATCCATGAATATAAGGATTCAATAACTATATAATTCTAGAATGGATCATTAATTTATGTAATAAATATTCATCTAAAAAGATTTAATATCTATGAATGAAATGTATGGTTCACTATAATATGTGGTATACCTTGTTTAAATAACACACTAGACTGAGATGACATAGTTTCACTACCATCCTATATAGTCCTCATTAGTTCCTACCTCAAAAATCTATTCTATACCTCAACATGACCCTTTGACACTACTATTTCATGACCACCAGCCACCCAATGGTACCCCTCTACTGTCATCAATGAGATAAGAGAGATAATGTTTCCTAAAGCCCATCTCCAATCGGCCATGGGTTGGTGACCAGCGTTGAGGGAATATCAAACACAATAATGGGAGACAATACCCTATAAGTTGAATTTAAGGAAAGAGAGATAAGATAAGACCAAAAAATAATCATTATCATAATAATTTTAATTGAAGGTATCAATATATTCATGTAATGTCAAACTATCTAAACATATGTGAAAAATAAGTAGAAAATACCAAAAAATAGCCTCAATAATGAACTTAAAGCCTAAACAGCTCATGAACAACTCCACGAGATATTAATATCTATATTTATCACCTAGTATCATCTAAAAATCAAATAAATATTTTATAATGATTGGGGTGATAATTATAATTATATATAGAAGGATCCTCCCCAGAGTATCTCAAACAAAAGCAAAGAAAGCATATTAAAGCCAAATGAATAACAAATGAAGCCATATCATCACCTAATTTAGTATTCTACATTCTAATCCTCATCATGGGCCGATCACTAGGTGTTTTAGAAAATTAATTTTATAATATCCAACATTATATAAAAGTTATGTTACCACTCTACCACTTCCTAACTAGTTTTCTACTCTTCTCTAATATCACACATCCTAACCCATATCTATCCAATAAGTTACAAGGGTCAATGAAAACTATATATCAAACCTCACCCCATGTGTAACATAATCTCACCATATTCACCACCTCTAGATAGTAACAGGTCAGTTTTTAGGATCCTCCAAAACTTATACAATAGGAAATACACCTCTCACCATAACATCCCTTAGATAGTATACATATAATAATCCTTATGATATTATATCTGGAGATCAATTTGTTTAAAATAATCATTACCCATTTCATACCTCTATATATATTGACATAAAGGTAACCTTTATGCATACAATCGTCTAATACTACCTGGAGAAGGGAGAACCGAAGATGGGGTAGTCAACCATTCATCCATATTAAACTAGATTTTTGGGAAAACACCCACTACATTCCATGGGGTGTAAGTCACCCTATCAATATCCATGGGGTATCATATGAAATAAAAAAATCATAATTAATATATATATATATATATATCTCAATGCAACAATATGAGAAACATCTTATCCTTAACCTCACCTATAGATATCGCCACTTAGACAAATGACTTCAAATGATAAGGACTAGAAATACTATAGGCACATAATCATTCAAGATATTTTCAATTAATCCTTGAGTTTAAAATTAAATATTTATATAATTACAAACTAAATATACCAAGTCATACATCATACTAACATCCATATGGGTTATATTGTTTAATTTTCATTACTGTTCCACAATTATAGGTACTATAGGAGTCATCATAATCTATCTTAATAGATGTATAACCAAAGAACACCCAACTACATTTAGAAGTGGGGAATGTAATGAATATCACAATAAAATCAACCATCACGGATTTAAAGTAATATATTCATTAATAAAATGAAACATAATTTCAATTAAATAGATAATTGGAAATCTTATCTTCAACACACTCCATCAGTCTCGGTTCCATCTAGATACCTCCTTGTACATCACTAAACATCCTTTAAACAGAGGAACCATCTACTCACAATAACCATGTATTCCTCACCCATTTATTAGAAATACCATATCTATTCCAAGATCGTAAAATTTAATATCGAACTTATCTATATCTTGAGAGATCAAAAAAGGTAGGAAGAAAACATTGAACTATTAACAAGTGGACTAATTCTTAGAACCAAAGCATTCTTGTTTGAGGAGAAATAAATAAATCTTGTCCACAAACAACTATCTTTTACAAAAAATTAATTCTATACTATCTTGGATTAACATAATCATTTATCATATGTTACAACCAAAATCAAAATTAGGTATTAACTATCAAAAACTATGATTTAGTTAAACATCCTACAATAATCACATCAATTTCCATTAGTTATAAGGAAGGAAAATTACACTTAAACATGCCTCATAATTATTTTCCATTAATCATTACAAACATTACATTCATTATAAAAATTAAAATAATAAAAAAAAGTATAAACCATATCATAAAAAATACGTTATACTATCTTGAAAATCAAGAGGTAATGTATTTTCATGACATAAACACCAGTGATCTCTACAACCCCAAAACCAATTTTTTCATTAATACTGGTTTAATAAACATAATAGTTAATTCCATCATTAACAAATGAGATATATCATTATGAATTCACCATTTATCTTAATGTAATTGATGAAATGAATCTCTTACCTCGACACATTAATCATTATATAAATGAAAATGCAACAACAAGAATATATCTCTGATCACCAATCCCATAAAGAACCTACAACCCTCTAAGTACACCACACCAAAGACACACTAGATGGAATAAAATAAAATCAATGAGAAATTAAGAATATAAACCACTATATCATAGCAAGATATAACAGTGAAAAAAACCAAATTGAGAAGATCCAATAATATAAAGAGAAAAAAGGCACATCTAATCACCAAGTATCAAACATAGGAATTTACGAATTAATATTAATTAAAAATGGTACACAAAACCATGAATTATCACCTATATAATCATGGGGTTTGGGTGGATTTTTAGTATTTTAGGGGGTTTGAGGCTGAAATAGGTTTAGAGGCATTTTTACAGGAAGATATTCATGGTGTTAATGGGTTATTCATGTCATGAATTGATCGAGTTTAAGGAACATTGAGAAATGCATCCCAAAAATAATATAAACTTGATATAAATTCATGTTGTGAAACACATGACCATGTCATGAATTTTTCAGGTCCAAAACACCGACATTTAGCCTTCTTCCATACAAGTCGTGAACAAATGGCTCACACTAGGATTTACCCAATGAAAAATTCCCTTACTTCGACCTTAAATAACCATTCTAGATATGCGATTATCAATCAAATCATGATCAAAACATCATGCCGTTAATTCCTCATGATTATAATTTTTGTCTCCCAAACATCTAAAATCCAACTCCATGCTTCCTTCAAGAACGTTCGACTTCTGAAAAGCATGAAAGAGAGGTAGAGAAGGGTGTTATTGGCTAAGGTTTTAACTTAGTGAAAATAATTTTAAGAATGTGTCTCAATTATCTTAAAATAAATGGATGTTAAAATTGAAATAATGATATAAAGAAATGATGGAGATCAAAGTGTTTAATTAATTGAGTAAAAGGAGATATCATGAAGAAGCACAAATGTAGATGATGATCTTTTTTGTTTTATTTGGTTTGTTGTAGTTCATAATTGTTCGGTTTTTTCACATTCTATTCCACCCATCGGTAGTATATATAGTATCTGGGGTATAGGGCCCATTCTAGAGGAATTAAGATCTTAAGGGAACCATTGAAGTCCGCCATAAAGTCACATCTTGACTTCATGACTCAACACCACCAGATAGCCACCTAGTTCAACTGGGTTTCTTGTAGGAATCATATAGGTCTCCTCCCTGCTGCAACCTCCACTTGGTATCTTCTGAATACCATTATATTTTTGGTGAGTTACTTGAAGATCTAGTGTATCTATCCACTAACACTAAATGGATAGAGATACTTTACTAGGTATTTAGTGATGTTCTAATAGCATTGAAGATTATTTCAGTGCCAAAAGTTAACCACTTTTACACCATAGAGATTTTGATGATGAACGAATGGGGGGGGAGCATCTTGTGTACATATCCATTAATTTTGAATACTTTATTTGGTATAATTTAATCCTAACTTCATTATCCAATATAAATTATAAAATATACTCAATCATAAATGTTTGAGTGATAAAATATATTATATCATTGAAATAAACAAAAGAGAGTGTGGTATAATAATCTCCACCTTTTTTGTGATCATAGAACATTTAATATATCAAAGAAAATTTAAAAATGAATTTGAATTTTTCATAACGAAGATCAAATAATATGATAAAATCACATTCAGATACTTAAGAGATTAAAATAATTGAACATTTTAATGCTAAAAAGTAAAATAATAATTTTTTGAGGATAATAATCAAAATAAAATATCAAATTAAATTATATTAAAAGATATTTAAAATAATAAATAAAACTATAAATCAATAATTTACCTTTACCAGATGATTTTAATTTTCTATATAAAAATAAAAGTCATTAAAATAGTGAAAATCATTGAAATCTATTAATATAACAATGATATCATAATTTTTTCAAAAAATTATCCCATTTTTTAATTATAAAAAAACTTATAAATAAGGTTGGAGAAAAAAGAAATAAAAACAATTAATTTTCTTATAATGAATGTTATTATAAGATATATAAGAATGTATTTTATGATTTTAGAAAAACCAAGATGTTTTTTTATTTTACAAAAATATATTTTTTTAAAAAATTAACAATTTGA
Source organism: Viscum album (assembly GCA_963277665.1). NCBI lineage: Eukaryota > Viridiplantae > Streptophyta > Magnoliopsida > Santalales > Viscaceae > Viscum > Viscum album. The sequence goes on along the minus strand of OY728123.1, from coordinate 1,035,086,282 downwards.
AATTATATAACAAATTTAAAAATTTTCTTATTAATATAGATAAATGGTATTCTCACAATTTAAATTAAACCATTAAGTAAAAAAATTCAATATGATAATTTTTTCTTATCAAATGGTGTCCCCTCAAGGAATATTGTAGAATTAATCAGAAAATATCCCCCTAAATTGATGTATAACAAATAGGGAACCAAAAAAAATGAAATGCATGATATAAAAAACAATAAAAATTTTAACATCAAGAAAATGTTTCTAATAAATTTTTGCGGTTTTTAATTTTTTTATTATTCTAAATTATAATACCTTTATTGTTAACCCTAGTGTGTAGTGCTTAGAAATTAATGTAGCCTATGGAGAAAATTGGTTCAAAAATCCAACCATACCTTTTCGAGGAAAAAACCACTAGGTGAATTTGTGCTAGAACCACGTCCACTTGATTGTATCATGACATGAATTTATTATATAGGACAATTACCATCAATTTACTTTACCAAAATTAATGGTATGTAATTTTGAAAATATTATTATTTTTGAAAAAAATAACGAGATTATAATATTAGAATCATTCAAAACAAATCAATATTGACTAAGTTACTGAATGAGTGTGTGGAGTGTTCAATACATAACTTGTATTTATTAAAATAAAAAATATATAATGTACGGGGCCTGCTAAATATATCAAAAAATTTAAGATTTATAATAATGAAATCAAGAAGGATATCAAATTTCTATAATTTACCACTCAAAAATTATTGTATTAAATAATTTATCTTTTTGAGTGTGTGTGTGTTGAATAGGATTTATAAGAACATAAATTTCAATTGTCATATCACAATTAATGTGGTCATAATTGTAATTTATCCCAAAATCTAGGAGATTGTGTTTTATCTAAATAATTTTGGTGCAACAACAACCAACAACTAGGAATTGTACTTAATCCATAGAAATAAAAACATAATTTTGTTTCATAATAATCCAATAGACAATGTATTTTCCCAGTAGGTTAAAAGTAACACTTGTACCTTTCCTATCTTGTTGGTATCCTTTAAAATTAGAATCGGAAAAACATATACGTTCAAATGAATCATCTTTCGAAAAAATAAAAAATTATTTTTTGAACTATTTAAATATAAAATATTCTTGTAAGAGATTCAAAATATGGTTATTTTTGGATATTATTTAAAATGAGAATGAAGATAAAACATAAAGAAGATGTTCAGTTGAGTTGTCATAATGTAAAGAAGGCTCTCAATTAAACCTATATATTGATTATTTTCAACTTGTTTACCACCCCCATCAAACATTGGATTATATGAATTACCCCAAGGTGTATTAATTTCCATGACATGATCTAACATAAAATGATTTAATAGGTTATTAGTGTATTTTATTTTACATTGATAGACTTCATCTTTATATGAAAAAAATTTAAAAATAAGAAAAATTAAATATTTCCCATAAAACTCATGTCAAATTATTTTATATTTAAATCAAAAAAATAATTGTGAATATATTCATGAGTAGAACCAAAATTAATTTCATCTATATAAATTTTTAAAATTTATAAATTATATTAAAAACATTTATAAAAATCAAAAAAGACATTCCAATTTTAACATAATTTTCAAAAATAAATTTAGTTAATTATTCATATAATCCATTTGGACTTATTTTAAGTAATAAATAACTGATTTTAACTTAAAAACATGATTGGGAAATTTTTATATTCGAAACAGAAATGTTATTTAAAAAACTTATTTTGGAATAAAAAGTTCTAAAAAAACATTTAACAATCATTTCAAAGTTATTAGAATTCAAATGAGTGGTAAATGGAAATAAGATTAAAATTGATTAAATCCTAATAATGGGTGAAAATGTGTCACCATATTAAATTAATTATTCTTTATTATATATTATATCCATAAGTCAATATTTGTTTTGAGTGATCTTACCTTTCACAATTAATTTATTTCTAAAATACAATTTTTTGGAAATAATAGGTTGATCATACGTTATCTAAAAAATATTCCAAAATTATTATATTGGAATTTGTTTAATTAATCTTGAATTTAATGACCCCAAATTTTATTATTACTAGAATCATCATTATTTGGGGTTTTAGGTATGAAATATAAGAATTATGTTCAACCTCATTTAAAACTGACAATCTAATATGAGTACCAACTTTCTATTTAGCAATAAAATTTTATAATATATGGTATTTAGACTTTACCTAATCCTTATGTAAATGGATAGATTGTGTTCTTTCACAACAATAGTTTCATTTGAAGTTTGTGTATTATTTAAGGTCAAATTTTCTAGTTCACCCTCAATGTCATCAAATTGGGGATGTGGTTTAGGAAAATTCTCATAAAAATTGATGTGAATTGATTTTTCCAAGAAAATTTATTTTTATTAAGGACTCAATATTATTTAGTTGAGTTATAATACCGAATAAAAATAGCTTCCTTATATTTTGTGTTAAAAATTCCTAGGTTTTTTTGTTGAGAATATATCATTTACAACCAAAAACATTAAAAAATATAGCTTTAGGATTTATATCCAAATCTTATTGGGGGTATTTTTATGAAACAAATGATCATTACCCTATGTAATATAATTTTCAACCTAATATTTGATAAAAAACTCTCCCAGATGATCACTCTACATGGATATGATCTTATATCCATTTTAATTTTATAACTATTAGGAATATATTACAAATACGTTACAAGAAGGATTTTTATGAGACCAGAACTATACCCATGAAAATATTGCATAATCATATATAATTATAGAATATTAATATTTGACTCCAATAAATGAAACTTGGATTTGTCCAAAATTTCAATATGAATAATTTTAAGGGCCTTAGAGTTGGAAAATTCCTTTTTAGATTTATCTGACATTTTTTGTTTCTTAATGAGTTGGAGTGTTTAAAAAAAATTATTTTTTAAATATAGTATTGGTTAATATCATAAAAGATGATTCTGATTGATTTTGATAAGTGTGTGTTTTCTACAATGACAAATGATATTATTCCAAATCTATGGTGCACTATCTTGTTCACTTAAACATTTAAAATTTAGACATTTAAAAATATTTTAATTCAATAATATAAAAATTTGTAAAAAAAGAATCCAAAAAAAATTCATTTCCAATAAAAAACGTTGGAGAATTCATATTGAAATATAGACATTAAAAACCTAATCATAAAATTGAATATTTATCATAAAATAAATTTTTAAAATTTTAACATACAAAACATCTTTAATAATTTATATATTTTAAAAACATATGGTACCTGTACCAGTGATCATACTTATTTAGTTATCAAAAAAGTGATGTGTACAGTAATAAAATTTTCACAATGATTGAATTGGGAGTAGTCACCACACATGTGTCTCATGAAACCACTATCTAAGAACAATTTATCTCATGGGGGTTTTCACTTGAGTCAAATTTCCTACAAACAAATTAAGAAACTACATATTTGGGTACTAGAAATTTGTTTCCAATTTTTTCATCCAAAGTAAATTTTAGGATCTATACTTTTTTTGAATATGATTTTATATAATAAATTATAAAAAAGTATTATAAGATATTTTAATAGGCTTTGGACTTCAATAATTTGCATATCCGTTGTCACATTTATAAATAAGATACTCATTTATTCTATAATAATTTAAAAAATTATGGTATGAGAAAAATATGGAAAAAATTATATTATTTGTTGAGGTGATTTCATTATTTGAAAACAAAAACCAAAAAATATTTTCTACATGTCATTACAAACTAATAATTTTATTTAGATTTTGTTCACCATGTGTGAATTTTGCTGGATAACCCTCGATAGCCTTAATAGTCAATTCCAATTTCTCAACATTAGGATGATATTTTTAATTCAAAGATAAATAACCATTTTCTTTATAAAGATTATCCTTTTTAAACAAAAACTATATTATAAATATTTTTTAGTTCTTTAAATTTTGTTAGTAAGATGAAAAAATCCATTACCTATTTATTTATAATTTAATTGGATAGAAATAAAATAATAGGTGAGATATTTAAAAGTAGAAGTATCAAGGGAATTAATTTCATAAAATACCTCATTTTTCTCCTATGATATATTTAAACCTTCCATCACTTGAGTCAGATAAGGAGAGGGAATCATCACGTACACTCCAAGTAAAATCTTAGAGGTGTTTCTCAATTTTCCTATTTTTCTTTTGGAGAAAGGGGAAATCTGGCTTGATATGTCCCTTTTTTATAATGATAAAACGTTACCTCATTTTTTATTTTCCATTTTATCACGGTGAAGGAATTTCTTCATAATCATGTAATTGTTGATATTATTTGCAAGATATGATATGTCTGCTTCACTTCCAGAAGATTCAACATTGATTTAATTAAAATAAACCACCTTCTTTTATTTGACATCCTTGGATTATTTTTGGTTTTTTTATTTATAGTGATATCATAGGTCATGATAGATCCAATTAGTTCTTCAACCAACATTTTTTTATTATTGTTTATTTTTTTAATCATCATTACCTTATGTCCCCATGAACATAGAAAAACCCATATTGTCTTCTTAACAAGATTTTATATAGAAATACTGACATTAATAATTTTTTTTATTGTTTATGAAAGTAAAATGAGTAAACATCCAAGAAATTGATTCATTGGAATGCATACTAAAACATTCAACATCATATCTATACATATCAAGTATAGTATCCTTAACGTTGTTGGTCCCTTCATGAGTAAATTCTAGTAATATCCAAATTTCAAAGAAAATATTTTTAGTTGAAACATAAATAATGTCATTTCTATTTAAACCACAATGGTGATTTTTTTGTAATTTTTGTGAAATTCTGAAGTAGTAATATCATCTAGAGTAAATTTTTATTTTGATTATTTTGTGGGTGTGTAACAATTCATAACAATTTTCCAAAAAATGACTTATATATCCTAAAGTATTAGAAATATATATTTCCTAATAATTATAGTAGGATCTATAAATGAAAAGGGAATAACCCATTTAATTTCCTTTGGTAGAACCTTTTGGGTTAGTGGTTGATTCAATTTTTAAATTATTATTTCTTAAAATTGAATAATATTTTAAAATAATATATTGAAATCAAGGTTTAAACAATGTTTTGAAAACAATATCTCCTTTGATACGAATTTATGGATGCAGTAAAAAATGGATAGATTAGGGGAGTGAATTTCTTTTTTAAATGTTTAAATTAAATAAGTGATAAAGAAATTAATTTATGAATAAATTAAAATAATAAAAGTAATCATATTTTAATTGAAAAATAATTTTTGAAATTCAAAAAAAATTAGTGGTTTATAAAAAAATAAAAAATAATTGAGTGATTTATTAATAAATGATTAAGTGATTGATGTGTTAAACTATTGATTGATCAATTTCATGTAGGTGATTAATAAAAAATAGATTTGTTAGGTAAATAAGGCAAACAATTTGTATGGATGTTTAGAAATATCTCAATAAGAGAATTTATGTCAGATATCTTAATAGATTAGGGATTTGTGAATATATAGATATTGAAATTATCAATATCCATGAAACACAAAATAGAACACAAACCATTAGATTTAGTAGTCTAAAAGATTCCCATAACAAGAATATTGGTTTTAGTAGGTTTCCATGAACCTATAGAGAATGATCCATTGGTTTTAATGGTTTACCATGAACCTGAAGAGTGAAAAAGGATATTTTTTAGAAGCAAATACTTTGAATAAAAACTCTAAATTCTATTAAATGATAGAGAAGTTGAAATTTTTAGAATAAGAGAGACAAAATATGATAATAAAAGTGCTTTGAGAAAGTATTACAAGGAGATATCAAGGGGAATAAAAAAGTAACCAATTATCATTTTCATTTACTTTAAATCGATATAGTTTACAATTGTTTAGTATATTTACATTAAAATTATCATAAGGGTGGTTTATATAGTCTTTGAGGTTCCAAGGGTAAATATAGAGGAGTTAAGAGGTTAAGGGAGCCATTTCATATGGCTATAAATACAAATCTTGACTTGTTGAATCATCACCACTAGCCAGGAAGACGATTCCATCGACTAGTTATTAGTTACACTATAAGTCTATTTGATGTTTCATCATCTACCATGTATTCGTTGTCTAACACCAGATAGTCATTGAGCTACCTATATATCCATTAGCTCTTTATAATACCTTTTGGTGGTTGATGACATTCCACCAGCTATCCATTGTGGTTCTTATGTCATTAATGCTTCCTTTAATGCCACTAGCTATTCATTGACCCCCCACCTGCTAGTAAATAGTGATACATTGAGGGGGAACCACTCATGGAATTATCTATTCAGATTGAACCATTAATCTGGTCTAATGTCAACCAAACTTCATAATCAAACATAAAATCTAAAATACACTTAATTGAAAATGATAATGGATTAAAATATTCTAATAATCCTTAAAATACATGAAAGAAAATGGTGTACAATATTTGGTATATTTACAATTTACAATTATACGTTAGGGTTACCCCTATATATCACTATTCTGTATTGAGTATCCTTTACACACTGAGTACTTTACTAGTTTTCTAACACCTACACAATATAGTGTGGCTCTTACACATCAAAGGGTATCCCTTTTACATAAATGTTGACCCTTATGTATACAAGGTTACACTTAAATATGAATTTTACATATGTAATTATTTACTCATCATAATAATTATATATTCTACACCCTAGAATCCAACACTTCATATATTTCACTCCAAAATATGCCACACCATGAAAAAAACTTATTAAAGTATGGAATTATCCTTACTGATAAAATTATCTACAAGATAACCCTGAAACTACCCCAAAACCATCCCAAGAACATAAACGTCTCTCAATACATTGAAACAATATAGAAAGATTATATTATAGTTGTTTTAAATCTCATAATTCCATTCCAAGTCAAAAATTATAAAAAATATCTCTGCATTCATAAGAAAATTTCAATAATTCTCTTATTTTACCAACCATTAATGATATGTTTCTTGAAAAAATCTCATTTGATGGATATAAAATTCATTATAATCATTGATTAAATTTACAAAATAATATATTATGGTTAATAGAGAGTTTTGGAATGAGAAATACTGAGGGGAGGTATTTTAGAAGAATAAAATAGGATTAAATCTCCAAATCGAGTGGCACCAAAATCAACAAACTACCCATCATGAGGAGGGAAGTTAGACCAATTCACCAGAGCTATAATGGGACCCCACTAAACTTTTAATGGCCCAATGATGTCCCGATACATAGTCATTAACCTCCCAAATTATATTTATGATCCGCAAACCCTATTCCATGTCCATTAGACATAGAGTGGTTTTCTATTTAAGTTTTTATATCCTAATACAGTGAAAATTTTATTCATTCAATCACTTAGCCATTCCAAGAATTCTCTACTTCCTTTATCACTCCAAAATTTAATTAAAAAGAAATAAAACAAATTTACACTAAATTTTAAATCTAAATCAATTATGAAACCCCCTAATTTATTTAAAATTCCCCATTATAATATTTCTCTACATTAAGAAGCATCACTATGAATCTCTAGCAAACAACTCCAATCATTGGGACCATATATAAATTTATTATTCACCTCATCCACATGACCATGATTCCTTATACCAAACAAATGTGGAACCGATTTAAATCACAAATTCATCCTACAATGATCAATTATTTACACTCTATGCTCGATAAATGAAAAATTTTCCTCTAATTATAAAACTTTGTAATAGAGAAAATTAGATTTATTGAGATAAATTTTAACAACTAGGATATATGAAATACAGCCTTCAAAATTCAATACTTTATATGTACCATAAATTAACAAATAATAACACAAATCCTTTCACAGGTCTCAAATGACATTATAAAATTCAAGTCAAATTCTATAATTTATTTTTCATAATTTTAATCCTATAATTCACTGATATAATCGTCACTATTTTTATAATTTATGTGTATATAATTTATATTTAATTAGTTGGTATATTTTTTATTTTTATTTAGAATGACCTCAAATTTAATTATTAAATTTCAACTATAATTATTTATAATTCCCTTACCTTCAATGAAAATATTTTTAATGTACATTTTATAAATATTTCATGGATCATAGAGGAGATTGACAACATAGTTGTGACACTTCATAGTGGGTCTTTATTAACTCCATGGTATAAAATATCTATAATACTATACATTATGGATCCCTCCATGGTAGAATGTACAATGTCAGAAACAAAGAAATCATGCATATTAATAGAAAATCATCACAACCATCAAAGGACAAAAAAATTCCATTCTTGATCATAAATTAAAAATTTCAAAATCTCTTTTTGTATAAAATAAAATCAAATAATATAGGTTTTAGCATGAACATGAGGTTTTGGATATGCAAGAATATAATTGAACTACATTTAATGAAAAAATATTGGATTTAGAATAATTTTTTCCCTCTAATATTTTCCACTATAAATGTGGAGGAAAATATAGAAGACTTCATACCAATGTATAACTCATAAAAATTGTTATAAGAAAAAATATATTTCTATTTTCTAGATGAAGTAGATGTATGAGATAAACATGCATCGAATGAATGTTGGTAACACTAACCACAAACTAAAATATAGTATGATCCTTTTATCCTATTCAGTGTAGATTCAATAAGGTTATTATTACGTTTTTGTTATAATGAAACAATTCATGAATGGTTATTTTATTTTTTTGATGTAATTGAATATAAAATACATACTATACCGAAAACATACCCCCCCAAAATATATTAGAGAATAAAATATTAAAAATAGAATAATTAGGGAAATATTTCAATTTATTAATCATTTATATTTATCTTTATTGGAATTTAATTGAAAAACAAAATTTCACAATGATAATAATACAAAATCAGTTAACTATGGGATTTCATTAGAAAGTGAATGAAAAGAATAAAAAACATCTAAATAAAAACTGTAGATATTAAAATATTTTTTTACTAATTATTAAATAAGAAAGGAATCTACCATATGGTAGTAAGATCCTTGATTTTTCTGGTGTCATATTAGGTATGTTTTTAGGTAACTTTTTATTATTTTAAGTACCGTTAACATGGATTAGTGGCTTGGGGTGCATTTGGGTGAACTTTTAAGGAAAAATAAAGGACCATGGGATGTGCATGGTTTGCACAAGATTTAACAAACCATGCAACCAAACCGTGCCACGTGTATGACGCGGGATAGTGGAGTTTGCACAGTTTTCACACGTTTTGACAAACTCTGTAGCCAAACCGTGCCAACTGTGCAAAAACGGGTAGTGGAGTCCACACGATTGGCACACGGTTTACCTAACCATGCGCCTCTACCCAAGAAACCATGCACGCGATTTTTAATATGTGAAAATCACTTTTAAAACCACTGAAACCCCCCAGGACTCCCATATTTCGACCATGGTTTGGGCTTGAAAAATTATAGGTGTTCCCAAAGCTTTCTAGAGGGATTCCAGGGTGATCCAAACACTGTTCTTCGAGAACAAAAATCCTGGATTGAACATCCTCTCTTCTCTCGGAAAGTGGATTTCATCCCATTGCATATCCAGTTATTTCCTCTATCTTTTCTTGATATTTTCAAGGAAGATCTCCACCATTTCCATAGATCAAAACCTATGAGTTGGGATCTAGATCTAGGATTTTTTATCCAGATCATGTTTTTCAAGATCTTTATACCTTTGATCTTAATTTTGGTTTTATGGAGTTTGATCTGGAGTTTGATCAACGACGTTGTGCCAGTCAAATTTTTGGGATTTCCATTGGGCGAACTTCTGTCGATAAACCAAGGTAGATGGTCAAAATAGAACTCCCATAGTCATGATTTATGATATGTGTATGATTTTATGAGTATTCTAGTTTTCCATTGAAAATTTAATTCCTAGATTGGAGTAATTAGGAATACGGATTTTACTTGTGTATTGCCTTGGGGATTTGATTGATAATTGAATCATGTAAAAAATGATGGGGGGGGGGGTTCCCAAATTGATATTTTTGAGATTTGATATTGAATTTGAGATATTAATTTGAATGTGCAATGATAATTAATTGGGGGAAATTAATTATAGAATTATGTTTTTCTATGTAAGATAAATAATTGTGATATTTAATTATGTTTCAAGAAGTTGACCAGGATACTTAATTGGGAGAATTATTTATGTGTCATCATATGATTAAATATAATTAATTGTGAGAATTAATTATGAATTGATGGATTTTAAATGGATAATTAATTTTGAAGAATTAATTATAGAATGAAAATGGTATTGATTTGATTAATTAATTGATGAATTAATTAATGGGTTATATTCTTAGTTAACTATTGAATTGACTAATGGAATTTGAAATGTTTAACTAGTCATTGGATTTGATAATGAATAAAGTGAAATATTCTTGAGAATTAAATAATGAATAAATGGTTGAGATTTTATAGTGCTAGGCATGGCGTCCTAGACCGATTCGATGATGGTAATTGACATTACATTACTCACCAATAGTAATCCAAGCTTGATATTTACTGTTCGAGTCATGAAAACCTACACTGAATGAGAATTGGAGTGCTAGGTATAATGACCTACACTCATGAGATTTGTGGTGCTAGACATGACATCCTACAACAAATGATTGGTGATAATATTGAATGATTATTCAAATGAGATTTGGGGTGCTAGAAATGATGAACTACACCAAATGATAAATGATAAAGAATGATGATTCAAATGGGAAACATGAATTCAACATGGACTAATGTGATGATTAAATGTTAAATGAAAAGGTGATAACAATTTAAATAAGGCATTGTATTTATTGCGTTATTAAATTGCATGCTCTATATTTTGACTAGACTCATTTTAGAAACCATTGGTGGTGTCCTACTGAGTTGTACTCACACACTATTTGAGCTTACTAATTAGAACTATAGAAGAATTTACTCATGGAGGATAGGATATGAGCAAGGCCTTGGGATTTATTTTTTTTGGGATAGGAGCATGGGATAGGGAACCAGGAATGGTTTGGGACGTGTTTTGGAGTTGTTGTGTCTTTAATTTTAGTTTCATTGTCCACACTTCACACTTTCATTGTCATAGCATGCTTTAACTTTTAGTTGAATATTTTATTTTCTAGTTTTGACTATCATATGTCATGGATCTATTCTGGTTATTTATATATGCTTCCAAACATGGTTAATTATTATTTTCTTTCGCTGGGGTTTTTATTCTGAAAGAAGAAGGTATAGTCTCCCCAAGACTGAATTACCAGACCCATGCTACTAGTCAGAACCCTTTGGTGTATAGGGAGGCGTGCTTGAGGGCATGTGGCCAACCAGATCGGTGCACCGTTCATTGGTTTCCAGTTCGGGACGTCACAAAGTGGTACCAGAATAGTTTTCTTGTCTTTATTTTTTTATCTTACTATTTTGGGAAAAGGTAGATAGGAGACTAGGAAAAGTTCAGTCTTGGTAATGAGCTCGTGTTTGGGAGTTACAAACCTATGTGTGGGGGAAAACCCAAAGTACTCAGGGAGGGATTATTGTAATTTCTATTTGTTGTTATAGTTTCATATTATTTCACCTTGGGTGATGCAGTTGTGGTGTGATGTGATATTTGTTTTGAATAATTGTTGAATTTTGATTTCTGTCCTAAAGTGGAACAATATTTGAGTCTACATGCATCATTCTAGGGACCGATGTTTGTTGTTACATGCATCATTATAACCACTCATGGGAAAATTGGTTATAGGTAAGTTGTTGAATTTGAACTGTCTTCCTTGATGTGAGATTGAAACAATGATGCAAATGGAGAATAAATCTTTGTCTAATGAGAACCATGATCGATGAAATGGGAATAATAAATTAATTAATTGTTGAATTAATTAATTTGAAAAAATATGATTGATTAATGGATGAATTAATTAATGAGGATGATTATTCCCTTGTTAAACAAGACCTAGATGTATGATGGTTAAGGGTAGTGAAAAGGCCTCAGTGTTGACCGTGTTGTGAAAAAAGGGGGAAAGGATATGTTGAAACCTTTTGTGTTAGTTTATCCTAATACGTAAATGCTATATAGTTGTGTTATGAGAACTGAGACATGTGTTTCGCTTTGTTGGAGTATTCCTCCATGACGCTTATTGAGGTATAAACCAAGGGGTATGACCTAGACCATGGATATCTCTTTATGCAAGGGACTTTCACTAGAGATCAGAAAGTATCATTTCCACTAAGATATCTATGTCCTTGATATAATGGGATTCAACCTGATTATAGGCATGGACTAGAAAGTTTCATACCAAGATGACATAGATTTCTATCGCTCGAGAGTTACCTTTGTATCTCCTAAGAGTGACCAATATTTCCTTCTTGGAGAATGAGATTTCCATGAAAAGATATCTAGGCCTTTTATGCAGCAATTGGGAGAGCTCACAACCCATGTTTCTAGTCTTTTGTTCGATGATGGGTATGGTAGGGAAGTCTTCCTTTCACCAGTAGTACAACCATTTCATGATATATTTCCTAAAGACTTTTCAAGGTTTCCACCTAAGAGATATGGGGAATTCACTATTGATCTCATGCAATGGGCTAAGCCGGTATCTATTCCACCTTACAAAATGACACCAACTGATCTTCAAGAGCTCAAAACGTAGTTGGAAGAGTTAGAGGGTAAAGGGTTTATCCATCCAAGTACATATCCTTGGGGATTAACGTTTTTTTCCAAATAAGGCCAATGATAGTCTACACACATGTGTCGATTATCAAAAGTTGAATAAAATGACTGTGAAGAACTGACATCCTCTTCCACATATTGATGATCTGCTTGACCAACTGAAGGGGGATAATGTGTTCTCAAAAATTGATCTAAGATCAGGGTATCATCAGGTGAGAGTTTAGACTTCTGATATACCAAGATCTCCTTTCAGAAGAAGGTATGACATTTATGAGTTTTTTGTAATGCTGTTTGGGTAGAATAATTCTCTAGTAGTGTTTATGGCCTTGATTAATATGATAATTCATCCGTTCATAGCTTAGTTTGTGGTGGTGTTTGTGGAAAACATCTTAGTGTACTCTAATAATCATGAAGATCATGCTCAACATCTTGAAATAGTCTTGTGTACACTAAGAGAGCATCATCTATATTCCAATATATCTCAATGTTAGTTTTGTATTGTAAGGGTAAACTTTTTGGGGCACATCATCTCAGGGGAAGGTGTGGAAGTGGACTCAGAAAAAGTGTAGGTAGTGATTTCATGGGAGCAGCCCAAGAATGTTTTCTATATTCGAAGATTTCTAGGTTTAACTGATTATTATAGGAGATTCATCCATGAATTTTCTCAATTGGATGCACCGCTTATGGGTTTGACAATGAAAGGGTAATGTTTTTAGGAGGAATCCTGAAAGAATGCTTTTTATAATTTGAAGAAGTGCTTGACGTCGGCACCAATTTTGATCTTACCTAATTTAGGTGAGGAGTACATGGTGTATTGTGATGCTTCTGGGTTCGGACTCAAAGATGCATTGATGCATGGGGGTAGAGTCATTGCGTATGGGTCTTGACAGTTGATGCCACATGAATGGAATTACCCTACGCATGAAATTGAGTTGGCAGTAGTGGTTTATAATCTTAAGTGATGGAGACACTATCTATTTGGTGAATAGTTTATAGTTTTTACGGATCATAAAAGTATGAAGTATATATTTTCATAGCATGACTCAAATCTTCGACATTGAATATGGGTGGCGTATATGCACAAATTTGACTTTGAAATGAAATATACACTCAGAATGGGGAATAGTGTGGCTGATTTTCCCGCATAAAAACTCAGAATCAGTTAGTACATGAGTCGAGTGTAGAGTGGAAGATGCTGACTTTGTTGGAGGAAATGAATGTGGTAGTTCCAGAGATTTAGAAGAGGATGACCCTGGTTTCTGTAGCAGTGGAGTTTACACTCTTGAGACAGATTAAAGAGAAGAAATATGAGGATCCGAAGTGTTTAGCCTTGAGGAAAATCCATGAAGGTGTAGAGACACCTTCAAATTGGAAAATAGATGAAGATGAGATCATCTATGTGAAAAATATGATTGTTGTGCCTATGACTATGTATGAGGAAATCATTCAAGAATTTCATGCTTCAAAGAGGTCGGTACATCATGGAGTGAAAAAAAGTTACTGTGACCTTCAGTGATAGTTTTGGTGGCCAGGCATGAAAAAGGAGATAATAGGGTTTATAACAAGATGTTTCACTTGTTAGCAGGTGAAAGCATAGCATCAACAACCTGGAGGCCTATTGCAGCCGTTACCTATTACAGAATGGAGGTGGGATGACGTGACTATATATTTCATGGTAGGACTTCAAAGGAATCTTAGGAAGTATAATTCTATTTGGGTCATTATGGATTGACTATCAAAGGTAGAACACTTTTTTCCTATTAAGGAAACCTTTATAGCAGAGTAGTTGAGAGAAGTGTATTTGAGAGAGATAATTCATTTGCAAGGGGTGTCATGGACTATAGTTTTAGATTGTGATTCGTGCTTTACTTCGTGATTTTGGAAGGGAATACAGAAGGCACTTGGTATACAGGTTCTATTAAGTACATCCTTCCACCCACAGACAAATGGGAAGTCGGAGCGTATCATATAGGTGTTAGAGGATATGCTATGAGCATGTGTGCATGACTTTGGTGGTTTTTGGGAGAAGCACTTGGCTTTAGTGGAGTTTTCCTTTAACAATAGTTATCAGGAAACTATACATATGGAACCATATGAGGAACTTTATGGTAGACCTTGTAGATCACTGTTATGTTGGTCAGAGGTGGGTGAGTCAAAGCTGTTGGTATCGAGACTCGTTCAGTAGACATAAGAGTGATTGCAGTTGGTTCTGAAATGTATGTCTATGGATCAGAGTAGACAAAATTTGTATGCTAATTGATGGAGATGAACACTAGAGTTTACAGAGGGTGATCGTGTATTCCTTCAGGTGTCCCCTATATTGGGTCACCATAGGATACAGAGGTAGGGAATGTTAGCACCTGGTTTTGTGGGACAATTTGAGATGTTGGATAGAATCAGGTTGGTGGAATACCTATTAGCACTTCCACATATATTAAGTGTTATGCATGATTTTTTTCATGTGTCACAACTACGATGGAATCATCCCGACCCTTCCCATGTGATTGATGTGGAAGAGGTTGATCATGAGATAAATGCGTCCTTTGAGGAGTATCTAATATGTGTGCTGGGTAGCAGTGAGAATGTGTTATGGTAAAAGAACATGCCATTAGTTCATGTGTTATGGAAACATGGTAATGTTCAAGATGAATATTGGGAACCTGAAGCAGACATGGGGGATCAATGGCCCAATCTATTTGGCTTGGAATCTTGGAGAAGTTCAAGAGTGCAGATAAAATATGAGCTGTTATAAGGTGGAGAGATTGTATGATCCCGACTTTTTCTGGTGTCATATTAGATGTGTTTTCAGGTTCCTATTATGTTTTTAAGTTCCTTTAACTTGAATTAGTGGATTGGGGTGCATTTGGGTAAACTGTTGAGGAAAACTAAAGGATAGTGGGCTACACACGGTTTGTGCACGGTTTGACAATCTATGTGACCAAACAATGCCAAGTGTGCGAAACTGGATAGAGGAGTCTGCATGGTTTGTGCATAGTTTGAAAAACCATGCTACAAAATCATGCCAATCATGCAAAAATGGGTAGCGGGGTCTGCACTTTTGGTGCATTGTTCTCCTAATTGTGTGCCTTTTACTAGGAAATCGTGCGTGCACATTTTAATATCATAAAATCTCTTTTAAAACTACCCGACCCCCCCAGGACTCCAATATTTCGACCTTGGACCAAGATTAACAAATTATTTATGTTCATAATGCCTTTTGAAGGGATTCCTAGGTGATATGAACATCATTATTTGAGATCAAAATCCTAGACTGAAGATCCACTCTCCTCCGAATAAGTGGATTTCATCCCATTGCTTCTACTGTTCATTCCTCTTTCATTCCGTGATCATTTCAAGTAATATATCCACCATTTCCATAGATAAAAACCTATGAGTTGAGATCTAGATCTTGGATTTTGGATCTACGTCTAGTTTTTCAGGATCTTGATGCCTTTGATCTTAATTTTAGTTTTAGGGACATAGATCTGGAGTATGATAGACAACATTGTGCCGCTTGGATTTGGGGGATTTCCATTGGGAAAACTTCTATCAATGAACCGAGGTAGGTAGTCTAAATCAAAATCCCATATTCCTGATTTATGATATGTGTACGATTTTATGATTTTTATAGTTTTCCCTTGATAATTGAATTCCTAAATTAGAGTAATTAAAAATATGGATTTGACTTGTGAAATTCCCTGGTGATTTAATTGATAATTCAATCATGGAACATATGATGGGGGGTTTCCCAAAGAGATCACTTGGAGATTTGATATTGTATCCGATATATTAATTTGAATCTGGAAAGATAATTAATTTGGTGAAATTAATTATGGAATTATGTATGTCTATGTAAGATAATTAATTGTGAGAATTGATTATGTGACTAGAAGTTTACCAAAGATAATTAATTAGGAAAATTAATTATGGGTCATGATTTGATTAAAGATAATTAATTGTGAGAATTAATTAGAATTGATGGTTTTGAAATGGGTAATTAATTTTGAAGAATTGGTTATGGAATGAAAATGGTATTGATTTATTAAATAACTGATGAATTTATTAATGGGTTATATGATTAGTTAATTGTTGAATTGACTAGTGGAATTTGAAATGATTAACTAATCATTGGATTAGTAAATGAATAATGTGTAAAATTCTTGAGACTTAATGAATTATTAAATAGATGGGATTTTGTGGTTCTAGTCATAGCCTCCTTTACTGATTAGATGTTGGCACTTGGACACAACATTCCTTCCCAATACTTATTCATGCTTGAGATTTTGGGTGCTAGGCACAACGACCTACACGAAATGATAATTTGGGTGCTTGTCATGATGAACTACACTCATGTGATTTTTGGTCATAGGCATGAAGTCCTACACCAAATTATTTATACTAATAATGAATGATGATTCAAATGAGAATTGGGGAGTTAGGCATGACAACCTACATCAAATGATAAATGATAATAAATGATGATTCAAATGGAAAACATGAATTTAACTTGGCCTAAAGTGATGATTAATGATTAAATGACAATGCGATCACGGTTATAATTATGCATTGTGTTTATTGTTCTACTAAATTTCATAAACTATTTTTGATTGGACATGTTTTAGACACTCTTGGTGGTGGCCTACTGAGTTGTACTCCCAAATGCCCCAAAGGAATTCATTTTTATTTATTTCTGATAACCCCCCTTTCAAGGGATGATGGAGAACACTTATAAGGCTTGTAGGATTAGATATTATATGTCCCATAAGGTTAAGAGACATTACATGACCCCAATGTCTTAGGGAATTAAACAAGACTATAACTACAAGGAACTACCCCTTCCTAAAATATGTATCATGATGGTAGCTCTCCACTTTCACATGCCCATCTGGCTAAGATTCATGTGCAAGCATAAGATGGTCCTGATGGTGTAGACATACCCTATAATTCTTCCAAGTCCATTGGTTCTACTCTGGTGAGTGCGCCTACTCTGAATCCTCCTCTGGGGATTCTCTTTTTTTGTAGAGTCTTTCTGGAGCAATTGCATGTGGCCCGAAGTCCTTAATGGTGGCCTGAAATCCCTACTGACCTGAAGGTATAGGTGACCCGAAGGCCTTAATGACTCCAAGCCCAAACCAGTGGCCCAAGGTGAATTTTTTGGCTGCTTTAGTACTGAACAGTATATGATACAATAACTGCTATAGTACCTGCTACAGTAAGCACATAGTGTACCGTACTATCACAATACTTCTATAGTACTGCTATAGTATGAGAAAATATGCCTCTAACTATTTTTGATCATGGGTCTCGTGGATGCACTTAAGGATAACTCACCAATTGGGTTGTGGCGCATGTGTCTACAGAGTTGTACTCACAGCCTATTCGGGCCGCCTGACTGGCACCTGAGCAGAATTTTTTATTACAGGATATTATAGGGGAGAGGCCCTGGGACAGATTTTTGTTTGGGATTGGATCAAGAGAGAGGGAACCAGACATGGTTCAGGACCCATTATGGATTCTTTGTGTCTTTAATTTCAGTTTCCTTGTAGACAATTGGATCTTTCATTATCAAAGCATGCTTTACCTTTTAGTTGAATATTGTATTTTTTGGTGTTGACTATCATATTCCATGGATCTGTTCTTGTTATTTTTATAGGATTCCACACATGTTTAATTGTAATATTCTTCCACTATTGTTTTTATTCTAACAAAAGTGGGTATATTCTCCCAAATACTGACTTACCAGACCCTCACTACTAGTCAGAACCCTCTAGCATACAGGGAGGTACATTTGAGGGCTTCTGTCTAACCAGCTTGGGGCACCATTGAGTTTCTTCTGTGTTGGGACATCACTATGGTATATTTAAAATATTGAGTATAGGTCATCTTAATAATAGTGTATTGAGTCTCTTTAATTTCTTCCACTCCATTAAATTACATCAAGTTTGATAAGGTGTAAGGACAATATGTAGAGATAGTACATTATATAATTCATGAGTCCCTCAATTTGAATAATAGGTTTGGGGTAGATTGGTTGGTGACATAGTGTTCATGGACACACACATAAATATTGAAAATATGTGGGTTTATGAATAGAAAACAATATCCACAATTTATTTTTTTATATTTATTATTTCTAGTTTTATACCTTAAACAAAAATATAGATCTTGAGGGGAGGTAACTGCATGTTTATAATTTTTTTTTAATTTTTTCATTATTTTAGTTTAAAAATATTTTCTTTTTCTTTTTTAGGTGGTAAAGGGTGGAAGAATCTAAAGAATACATTACAAAACATTTGAATAACAATGTTTATTCTATTATAAGATATAATTTATCTTTCTATACTTAACATTATGAATTTTCCATAGAAATATATGTTTATATGAAATATAAATTGTGACATATATGAGTGGAATGTATAATAGATAAATGTGGTGGGATAATTAACCAACTGAATATTATGTTTCTTTTGTTTACTTTTTATGTGTTTTTTGAATGCCTTTGACATTACTTTAATACCTTATCCTATTTTAATTATCATTTAATTTTAAAAAAACTACTTAATTTGAACATTTAACAATTTAAATGATTATTGATATGTGTTTTATTAAGATGTTATTAATTTGATTATTAAATTATTTTTGATAAACATTGAAAATCTATGTGCACATGTACTATCAAATATGAATCCTACTAACTTAAGGGGTTTCTATACCATTTTAAAAAATTCTTTCATTTGTAATTTTCATGCGAGTCTTAATTCGTTATATGAAATATAAAACATTCTATAATTCAATTTTAATACATTTATAATTCATTGATTTGTTTCAATATGAATGAGGAATTGTTTGAAATACCCAAAATACGATTTCAGACTGCCTTAATGGCTTAACCTCCTTTAACAATTTCTTATTCATGGAGTTACTAAAAGGTGTGTAGAAATATTAGTGGAATCACCCATATATATGAATTTATTAGGTAATTTGAATGAATATTATTCAATATAATTTTTAGGGTTGTATTTTAATGGAATCATTTAGGAAGAAGTCAATTTTTGGGAAAATTTTAATGATTTAATTAATTTTGTAATGAGAAGAAGGGTTTTATAAGCTAAAATTTCTTTCTAATAGACTATTTCTCAACTAAATATCTAAAAAATAAAAGATAAAAATTATATATAAAAAATGAATGTTTTTTTTTTGAAAATATATATATATAAATATATTTGTATGAATCTATCATTGGTAATTTTAAATAAATTTTCACAATGGGTAAAAAGGGTCTCTTAATGTACAAATTGAGTTTTGATTCAACAAAGGCCCAAGTAGTGAAATAAATACATACTAGTTCTGTTGAGGTATTTGAAAAAAAATTACATAACTACATTGGTGTGTTAATTTGAACAATTAACATACTAAGATTCCAATTAATGAAAATAATAAAGATGGGTCAATCCTATTTTTTTAGGGCTAGATTTGTTGCATTTTTTATTGAATTTGTTCTTTTTATTTCATGATGTATCCATTCAATGAGATAATTAAATGCATAATAATTAACTAATTTAATACCTAAACAATTATAATTCTATTAAACTAATCATTTAGAATATCATTTTATTGATCACTCCATGTTACATGATCATATTATCACTCAAAATATGTAGTTTCGATTGAGTAAACCAAAAGGAGAAAATAATTTACTGAATATAAATTTGAAATTACTGAACAAATAAGATGATTAAAGTGATCGAATGACATCCCATACAATAGATTAAATTCCTTGAAATCTATCCATAACAGTGTCACCCCTATATTTATAAAAATTTCTCAATGGAGGATTCTTGTTGACTCATCGAAGAGGGATTTAAGATGAGGGAATAATCCTATATGGACCATTCTATCATTGTGTAAAGGATTTCGCTCCTTTTTTTGTACATATATTCACATCTTAATATAAGGGTCTCATTGTTCTATAAATAATTATAATAATAAAGAATAATTATTTTTTTATTTAGATAACTAGAGTTTGTTTTGACATATTACAAATGGAGAATGCACATACAAGATAATTTAATATAACCATAAAAAGAATAACATGTGTAAAATACCCCAATTCAATTCCCCAATTAGGATTTAATTTAATATATGGATAGACATTGGTCTACCAAATGGTATTTAAAGTCATCCAAGACATTATCCTAGGTTAAAGGGTGGTAGAAAGTGGGTAGACATTTAAATTACCATTATTTCCATGATTACATGCATACTTTATCTCTCCTATTTATTATTCCTTAGATTGCATGAATGTGTAAGAATTTTTACTATAAATAGATGTATTAAATTTACCATATTATTTATTCTACCAAATTTAAAATATTCAGGGTAATTAGATTATCCCTAATGATTTTATCCTAAAAATGGTCGGTTGACATTCTAGACCATAAAATGTGGAACACATTTTTATCATAATCATTGGACACCTAGATCAACTTTAAACCATATAAATTTGAAAACAAAAATTTGAATTAAATATTATTCATGATATTCTATATTCAAATTTAATATTTTAGTTCTATTGGACTTGAATTTTGGTTTCCACATCATTTTTAGTGCTCGATATTCTTGTTTTCTTTTCCTTGACATTTCAAAATTGATGGCTGAAAATTTCAATATTCCACTGTGAATATTCCATTAATCTTGATTGGAAAAATCATCCCCATATTATTAATCAATTTATCCTTAAATTTAAAATTCAAAAAATTATCATATATTTTGTTATTTAGTATTAAAAAGTTGGACAGTAATTAAAGTATTCTAAACAATAATTGTCCACATAATGAAAATAATAGTGTTTAAATTTATTTATTCATTAACCTTTGAATTCATAAACAATTTATAAAATGATAAATCATCATAAATGAGTTGAAATTGTCCAATTTTAGTGGCTAATCATACCCCCACAACATTAGTATTTCTAGTCCTTAGAATATTACAAGCTCATAGTGAAAGAAACTCAATTTCACACTCTAAACACAATGTAATGTATAATGTTTCCCTTTACAAAAAGATTTCTAACAATGACAAATCCCATAAAAATAATTTAAAACTCGTAAAGTA
Organism: Viscum album; assembly: GCA_963277665.1. Lineage (NCBI taxonomy): Eukaryota > Viridiplantae > Streptophyta > Magnoliopsida > Santalales > Viscaceae > Viscum > Viscum album. Next base: position 1,035,064,386 of record OY728123.1, on the reverse strand, counting down.
AACATGTATACCCCAATCCCAATCCCATTTATTTGTTCCATTTCACCACCACCTTTTATCCAATTCCAATTAAGTAAAAATGAAATACTTTTCATTGCAAAAAACAAGAGGGTTAAAATTTATTGAAGGTGGGAAAAATGATGTTCTATATGTGAATCTCATTTTTAATTTATGATGAGTATAAAATTTCATTATTTTTTATTGTGTTTTTGTTTTTTATTTATTTTATTTTATTTTTTCAATTTTTTCATTGTTATTTCAATTGTATTCAATCAATCCAACCCCTATAGAGAGACATTGATAATGATGCCCATTCATGATGACATTATGTCTCCTAGTGAATATTTATTTCTAGAGAATCATATTGAGTTAACTTATTAATAAAATCAAAATACCACAAATAAGTATATAAATCCAAAAACTCGGCCAAAAACTATCAAATCATTATACCAAATAGTTAGAATCCACCTATTTAGTTAAGTTATTACTCTATGAACATATTTTCTTATTTTTTATAATTTTTCATTTTTTGAATAATCAAATAATATAAAAAGAAATCATAATACATATATTATAAATGTATGTAACCAAATAACTGTAAGTTAAACACCGAAATTCAATGGACATAAATAAATTTTTTGATCAAATGGTTGAAAACATAGATTGTGAAATATCAAAATAGACAACAACTCTTAACAAAATTTATAATCATAAACATAAAAATTATTTAATATTATAATAAATGAATTATTTTTTTGATATTTTGTTTTAGTGTTCCCAATGTACATTATCACATGCAAGGATAATGATATTAAATTTTATAGTCCATTTTTTTGCTCACAGAATTTTAGATTTTTCACCCCAAAACTAAAATGACATTTTCATAGGTGATGAAAAAATAAAAAATCATAAGGTTGTAGTGGTTCAGGGATAATTGTTCATGGATGAATATTTAATGATATAATGGAACAATATTATCTGATAGTTTGAAGTTAAATCCTTGGAATCAACCAATTTATAATTAAAGCACTATGTTACTCATAAAATCATTGCATATAATTGAAAATTGGATTTTAACTCTTGAAATAATGTGGAATAGTTATAAATACTATAATTAATTCATATTTTTAGTCTCACACATAAATATAATTAGAGAAACATTTTAACGCTATGTGATACCCTTAATATATAAAAATGAAAAAAGAAATAAGTATTATAAAAACCTTTTTTTGATTTCATTTTAATATATCATGAAATTAAATAATAACAGAATAAAAAAATTAAATATATGTTGGTTTATCTCTTGGAAATAGCTTAGATTAATTTCATTTTACTGAAATGAACCCCAACTTATCAAATGTTGTATCCTTCATAAATTGTCAGATTCAACTCTACATCAGTTTCATAATTATAAAATAATTCTATGAATGTATTTAACTTATGATCATTGAACTTATAATTATTACCAGTATCTAGATCCTAAATATCTACTACCCCATCAGTTTAGTTATGATGTAAAATTTAGGGCTCTGATCACTTTGACCTCATCTTCCCCGAGTGTAAATGGAGTTTGGATTTATTAATGAAAACATATTTTCATAGTTTAAAAACATCAAAATTAGGATTATGAGATTTGTAGGATTTAAATCCGTCTTTTTTGATCCTATATTTTTCATCAACATCAATCATATGTTCATTAACTTCATTAATATCCAATTTCATATTTTTTCCAGCTTAGGGATGGTCAACATTAATATTTTTTATGCTTGAACGATTTTTTTTCTCAATTTCAATCTGAAAATGGAATTCTTTGTAAAAAATAATATGTTATAACGACATTCCTATGATGTTTTTAGATTTATATATGGACCCCCAAAGGTAATAAAAGAGATTCATGAACCAATATTCCTAGATATATTGAGAGTATTTTCTATAATTGTTTTTTGAATTTCCATAATCTCGAACATAACATGATAATTGGTTTGAGGATGGTAGGAAATGTACACTTTTTTTAAGATCCTATAGATAAAAATGAGTTCTTATAAGGAGAGATTAAATAAATGGGTTCCATGTTTACTAATGATAGCTTTATGCATTATAAATCTACAAAATATAGTTTAATTGATGAATGTTATCCCAACAAGGTTAATGTTAGACTTAATAGGGATTAAATCAACTACTTTAGAAAGAAAATACATAACATTAAGAATATAGAGATTTCCCAAAGAATTTGGAAAGGATACCATAAAATAAATTACCCAAAAATAATAAATTTCAATAATTAGAATGGTATTAAGGGTAATTTTTCTCAATTTGGTGATAAATCTAAGTGTTTTACATCAATGAAATATTTGGATAATTTTATGGGAATCCCAAATAATGGTAGAAAAATATAAATCACAATATAAAACATTTTTAGTTGATTCATTTTTAAAAAAGTTCATTTACTAGCCTCTCTATGGAAACAGTTTATAACAACCTCATTCTTGTCTAGTGAGACACATCACATATTGACCATATTATGAAAAAACATATATGGGTAGGGATCTTTAGACACATAGTTTTGTTTATAAAAAATGAATTTATTTCTATAATTAGTTCCGTGGAATTTTGGAGTGATTCCAGTGTCCATATAGTCTAATATATTTTCATATCATGAGAACTAAATCATAGAATGAAGATATGAATCAAGAAATAATTTAGACATATATATTTGGTATGATTGTTTTATAATTATGACCTATAAAAGTGCTCATGTGCCAATTTCTAACATTCTTTTTCATTATGTAAAATTATTATAGCAGAAGGGACGAGCTAATTAATCTATCCTTAACAAATATTTTTTTTACAAGGTATTTAAATTTTTAATGATTGGTGAAAATATTGACATATGATACTATGTGATAGGATATAGGAATCTCTATGGAAAATATAATACCAATAAAAATTTTTAGTTGTATTGTAATTGATTTTTTACTTCATTCAATTATTTCCATTCATATTAAATGAAAAATTGATTTTTTTCTCATATTTTTTTCTCAGATCTCATATAATATAATTTCACTCACATCACGCATGATTTCTAAAGTAATTTTCAAATTATAATCATGAATAATAGGAAGACAGAAATTACATGACTTTGGACTCAGGAAAGATTCCTCCTAGCTTTTTTCTAAACAAAAGGAATATCATTTACCAGAAAATCACAATGGGTTCATGAAATTGTATTATGTTTCCTAATAAACCATCTATATAAACTGGTATTCCCTATGTTATAGTAAACAGTTACTGATTTTAGAGATCAAATGTTGTGTATGATACCTATATTTTTAATATCAACTATGATTCCTTTATCAAAGATAAAATTCATGGGTAATAATCCACTATTTACCATAAAATTTAATTTTATACAAATTAGTGAATGGTTTTCATCCCAACATCTAGATATATACCTCTCAACATTTTCAACCTTCTCTCATTTTCTTCACAAAAAATTGAGAATTTCTCTACAATGGATTCTAGTCATTCCCATTCCATATAAGAGAAAGTAAAGATCATGAATGGTAGGAAATTATCTAAGTTATTTCCCATCATGAAGGGAATATTCTTAAATATAAAGGTTCCATATAGATAAGTTATGGTTTTTTTACCTGTACTTATATGGGAACCTCAATAGTATGGTACTCGAGTAGATATGTTGGAACCATTAGAATTCATTTACTATTATTCAATCAAGGACATGATCAATGAATGGCATGAGAAAATTTTATTTCTTAAAATATTATCGAATTTACTATAATCTATACCAACATCCAATACAATTATCACCCTTTTACGGAGGATCTAACCATCCTCATTAGTTATAATATTGATTCCAACCATCTTATGATCCACTTGAATTGGACTTATTAACTCACTCTCGGTAATGTGGAATATAATATATTCTTTTACCAAAATAAGGACTTCCTTTTTTAACACATTGTTTTTTTAGAGTTGAATTTTAATTGGGATTATATATATATTTTAGAATCTATTTTTATAACAATTATATGACATCATACATGTGTTCAAATCTTAATAATACCATAAAAGATTTAGAAAATTTCTTTATTGTGAATAATTAAGATATCAAGGATAATTCTATCTAGGTTGGATTAATGGTAGGAATAAATAAAAAAATGGTTATATCTATAAGAATTCATACTTAATTTAGGATGGTGGGACCTTTATTACAAGATTTCATTGGTTTAAATTACATGAGATAGATTGCATGTCGTAATATTACGAATTTAATTAATTCATAATAAATGGTTTACCCACGATATTTTTTATATAAATTATCTAAATGGGTATAGACTCAAATTTCATGTTTTATTTCAACGTTTCATTTATGGGTGGTCACAAAAAAATAATTATAAAATTTATATGAAAAAAATTCAAGATAAGGAGATAAAATTCCCCTCATTAAATAAAGGAAACTGGTCGCCTTTTTACATAAGCATCCTTTAACAATTCCTTGATGTAAATAAAATTTACTTTAAACCCAACCTATCCAATTAACCTCTTAAAGACCTCATCATTATAGATATCCAATTCTTTCAAATACATAATTACATATATTTTAATATAAATATATAATAAATAAAAACTAATTATAATAATGATTAGTATCTTTGAAAAAATAGGTACATAAAACATAAATATGAAACAAAAACAATGCGTATTTATTTTAATCTCAATAATAAAATCCTAAATACAATTTATCTACTAAAATAGAATACATTAACCTGGGGAATACACTAACAAAAAGGGTGATCAAAAATGCACAGTAAAATAATGAAAATGATAATAAAGCACACCATGTGACTCAAATAATATAACATGGTATCATAAAATAGAAGAATCAATAATAATCAACAGGGAAATTAAAATAGAAAAAATGTTATTGAATGATCATTGAAATATAGGGAAGTGGAATCAAGATAAAACATGGCATAAACATAAGTCAATGAAAAATGGAAAGATAACATCACATGGTGGATAGAGTCACATCATGGATTAGGTTTACACCCCATTCCGAAACATATTATCTCATGAGACAAAAAAATTGGGTGATAAATTAGAGCACTATTTTAGTGCATCCATCATAACAACAAAATATTATTTATTTCATAATATGAAATCAATCATGATGTTTAAATATATTAATTACCCATGGAAAAAATTGGTTTTATAATCTTGCCTCATATCATAATAAATGTATATTTCATAAGGATTCCAAAGGAGAAAAATAAATTAATTTTATTTATATTAATATTTGAGACAATAATCATAGGTCTCAATGTATGCTGTTGTTTTGGAAAAAAATATCATGATAATGGGTGGAGAATTGTTTAATGAAATGAACATTCAAAATGGTGTTTTATGGAATTGGTTAAAATCTTTTAGAAAAGGAATAACTATGAAATTATCATTGAATGAATGGTGAAATGGAATGGATAAACAGAAAATATTAATTTATTTAATCAAATAATTAACTGGAATAAATTCATTAAATGATCATTACATGAAAGGATAAAGGGATAAAAATATTCCTATTTAAGATGATTCATTTTAAATAATGAAATTGAGAAATGAAATTAAGGAATGTATAACCAAATAAATGGAAGGTGGAATAATCTAGGGATATATGTAAGAGAAATATATTTAGAATTTAGAATAATTATATAAAATAAAATAGATATGGATAGTGAGTTAGAGATAGAGTGGTCATAACCCAAAGAAAAATAGTGTTTAATAGATATCTCTTACCTTAGGTTACAAAATCATTATACACCTGAACTTATCATCCTGTATAATCAAATTATATTTATTAATTACTTAAGTAAGAACCTTTTCCATCTATATTTTATTTGATATAATTTTATTATGTTCATTTATAACTATTTAAATGAGATATAATATTTATATTTTCTTTTAAGATGGAGTTCATTTCATGGTTCAATGGTTTGATCTGTTGTGGATAATTATTGATGTTATATTCAAATGGTTATAAAACTAAAGTCGTAAAATGAAATGGTATTAATTTCCTTTAATAAATTTAAATGGTCCCAAATTTTATTTTGTGTTCTTATGTTGATTCGATTCACTTATTTAAAGCATTATCATTATATGGTTATTATATTTAGGCAATTTTACCGAACATCACAAACAAGATTCAATTTATTTAATTAAATTATTATTTAAACATTATATAACATTAAATTAGTTATTATATACTAATTATAATCATATTTAAAAATAATATTTTTTTAACTAATGTTTATGGTGGTGGAGAAAATTCAAGTCTGTTGTTCATGGAGGCGGCGAACCAACCATGTTGTAAACTATGTTTTCATTTTGGAATCTAAATAATATAGGGCAAAAGATGGATATTACACAATAATTATAACATATATTTATATTTAGTATACTTTTGTTGCGATTTCTATTTGAATGGATAACATAAGGGGGTTGTAGAAGAAAAATAAAATTGTGAGTGGTTAGTTGAGAATTTTATCACTTCATCTTGTAGTCTATTTATAGTATACAACTCAAATATCCTTGAAATGGTATTTATATGTGGACAATAGAACTAGTAAAAGGGAGAGATGATTTGGAAGGGAATTTGGTAGAAATCTCTAGATCTAAAAGTCTTCTAATCTATATGGAGAATGAGTGGTGAGGGGTGGAATTTATAATAAAGGATCCGGGTGTTTTAGAATATTTTATTCATCAGTGTAATATTTTGGATAAAGAAAAAAAATGGTATTGATTAATTTGAATATATAAAGTTACTATAGAATGCGACTTTGATATAGTGGGTTATTACAATACCCAATTCTAAAAATATCATGAATTTTGCTAATAATTCTTAATAACATAATATAATGTTTTTCACTATTCGCCAAAGAAGTAACTATTTTATAAAATTTCCAAAAATTCACCACGATTTTTATTTCAAAATTAGATCAACAAAATGATGTTTATTTTATGAAAATATTTTTAAAATCGAATAGATTTAATTTTTAAAAAAATCCTTTATTTAAAAAATATAAATTTTAGTATTACGATCAATTTTGGGACAATTTAATTATTAATTAAGGTCTCAAAATATTATATTATAATTATACTACATCATAATATAAATTTATAGACCCATCGTATGAAAATAAAATTTCTTTTAAATCATGTTATTTTTTATAAAAATTAAAATAAAACTTTTATGTTTTATAAAAATATAAACAATTACTTTATCAATTTTAAAACATTTATTTATATATAAAATGATATAAAAATTTCATATTCTCATTTTAAAAGTCACCTAAATATTGTTTCAAATTTCCTCAAGTGGAGTTACTATTTTAATGGCAAGTTTACTTTTTCTAACTGTCAAATTTATATTTCAATGGTCATATTACTATTCCATTGATTCAATTACAATTATAATAGTTATATTTTTAATGGTGATATGGGTTCCCCTCGTTCTATAAGTACTTAATATTTTCTTCATTATTCATTCAATTATATTTTATTTAAATTATATATATATATATTCCAAATTAATTTTCATTTCTAATATTCTACATCATTTCAACAATGTTGTTCATGAGTATCCTTTTTTATGGGAGATCGAGAATATCAAAATTTTCCTATTACTATTGTCTTATTTTTTTGTACCATTGTAATAATTTCAACTCATATTTTTATTTTTCTGCTCTAAACATGCTATTAAAATTTATTTAACATAAAATTTTATTTAATCATTTTATGCATGTGATTTAAACTATAATACTAAATATGAATAATTATAAGGTTTCCATTGAATTTTTTTGGATTTATTACATTATTCCCCCCTTAAGAAATTCTACCCTCAAAATTTCATTTTCAAAACTACGGTTAAAAAATACGAGGGTAAATATATTTCTTGTATTTAATATTTTTTCATGTCACATAATTGTAATTATTATTTCTCTATAGTACACTAACTATGTGAGTTGTCTTGTTGTGTAGAACATTATCTCTGGAGTCCAAGATCTTCATGTGATACTCCTCTTAAAGAGATAATCTTTTAGGTAGAGAAAATCTAAATCTAGTTCATATAAGGCATATGGTATGTAATTACACAAGAGGGTTATATGGAATATTTGATGTAATTGAGATAGGGTTAGTGGGAGTGTTAGCTCATAGCCACAACTCCAATGTGATCAAGAATCATAAAGTGGCTGAGGTACCTATGACATAGAATACCATTCTTCAAAAATTATTTGACTCACTTCAATTGATATATATATAGAAGGAAACTTTATCTCTAACCCTAAACTCTAGGTCTCATCGACTATTGTAAAAAAGATCTTTTTTGAATCTAAGAATTCCTGATGTGCTACTGGATGTTCTTTTCCTTTTCTACAATTACATTGAACATTTCAGATGTTAGTAGCTTTTTTTCTCTAACTTTATCCCAAAAATCAAATTTCCTACATTTTTACCATAAAAGAAATTCAGGTGGAGCCATTTATATACTTGAGTTTAAAATATTCTGGTATGATAACCAGACAAGTTGAATATTTTTATCTGTCACGACCCGTCCTCAGGGCACGTGTCGTGACTACCCCAAGCCCGCCTTCCATAGGCCAGGGGCTGGTGACTAGAACCAAAGGCGTAAATCCTGATAAAAGGGATGAAATTTCCTTTGTATAAGTAATCAAACACAATAGAGTACACAAGATGAAGTAAACACTAACTAAACTGAGTACAAAATTAAGTGCTGGAATGTAAATGGGCCAGAATAAAAACACAACTGAATGTATAGTACAACAATAAATAAAGAAAAGCTGTAGTAATGTAAACCAGCAACCACTGAGTCGTCCTCCAGATATCCCACCTAAAGGGTGTGTACAAATGGTCTCATTAGCTCCTCGGGTCCAGTCATCTGCTCCATGTACGTCCCTCCAAGTGGTGAACCTCCAGGTACCGTCCCGCTCCACAAGACTCCACCTCGATCAGTGCTGTATGTTGTGTGCATCCGACACAACGTAGTGCGGGCATAGCATGTGCAGGGGTGAGTATACGATACTTAGTAGGGACCCTGAGACCATCGAAGGTCTCCCAGAATCCACAAAATACAATCCACAAAGGAAATATACATACACAAAGTATCAACCAACTCTACTTAGGTATATTCCCATACATATACCTAAGTCATCAATTCTAGATCGGTCCAACTAACGATCCCGTGTACAACCCAGTCCACAAAAGAAAGCACAACCCAGTCTATACAGGAAAGAATGTCAATCACATAGTTGATAATGACTGAAAGTCAAGACAAAGCTCACATCGGTATACTAATCACGAAGCGGGGTGGTGATGATAGATGTAGCCTGTGAATCATCTCCCCTGCCAAACCCAAGTAGGATCCATGTATAGAAGTCGTCACTACCGAACCCACGTAGGATCCAAGTACAGTAACTATCGCTGTCAAACCCAAGTAGGATCCAAGTACATTCGTCCTCGCAGCCGAACCCATGTAGGATCCATGTACAGTCTTCATCGTCGTCATAGTCGCGGCCAGCTCTAGGGTTCCCGCACACATCACACTCGATTCCGGGAGGGTCCGGTCCACAAGACAAGATGGTCAATACATCAACAGTCACAACGTCTAGAGTTGATGTATCCCAAAGTTCCATCTCATCAATAGGAACTCAACTCAACAGACGCCGCATCAATCGGACGCCCAGTCTGAAAGATATTGGCTTTTCTGTCCCAGGGGCCTAGTTAGAAATATGATCGTTTCTATCTTGGAAAATAACCAAATCATCCGAAACTCACTTATAGTATCGCAAAAGAACCGTCTCGTCGAAAGTGTCCTCATGCCGTAGATGGCGCATCAATCGGACACGAGGTCTTTATGTTATCCCCGTTTAAGTGATTATCCGGCCCAACCCATTTAGCCCAGTGGGCTGACGGGTTGGGTTGACCTAGTTTGACGGGTCCGACCCAACAGGGGTGTCAGAACGGTCCGAAGTAAATACTCATGTACGCTTGGTAGGGCGTGGCCCGTCCTGGCCTGGCGTGGCCTGGCTCGGCCCGGCCCGGCGCATCCCAACTCGGCCTTGCGTGGCCCGGCTCAGCCCGGCCCGGCGCGGCCCGGCTGGCTTGGCTGAAGCCGAGCATGTTCCAAAGGTGGTGGGGGCTGGTTTTCCGCACCGGCAGTGCCACCCTTCCCCAAACAGGCCGGCTAGACCGCCTGGTCTTCTGCGCACGTGGGCCGCATGGGCAGGCCGCGGTCCTCCAGCGTGGTGCCCTCCAGGTGCTACAGTCCAGCACCATCCTGCCGGCCGACGGGCCGAACGGTCCTCTAACGCGGCGCCCTCCTGGCTCCACGACTCCACTTCGCCCGGCCGGCCGACGGGCCGACTGGTTCTTCTACCGAAGCAGCCCATGTAGTGGACCGCGGTTCTTCCCCCACACCTGGTGCGATGGTGTCGGCCTCCCTTTGTCGGGTTCCCAGCACGGTGCGACGGTTTCGTTCCTCTGTTGTCTCATTCCGATTCTAGAATAATTAAATGAGAACAACAGAGGGTTTTCGGGCAGTGTTCATTCGGCACGCACCCTCCGCGTGAGATGATAACAATCGACCATACTTAAACATCGATTTCCAATGAGTACGGGATATTTAAACTTCCACTTCCAAGAATAAACCCCAACCTCAAATAAATATGACTAGCGTTGGCATCGTGGTTGACGGAATCACGAGATGAGGGTTCGTAGATGTTGACGAAGAGCGTCCGAGGAGGAAGTGGCGTCTCCCCTTTTTGTCACGGTGAGAATATTGAAAGTCATGACGTCGTTGGCGAGTTCCCACGTCGGTGTCTCCTCCCTTTTTGCAGAGGAAGAATAGGATGGAGAAACTAGGGTCACCGAGTCAATGTTCCTCGTCGAAGAGTTGACGTTCTTTGTTGAGGATGAAGTTCTTCAAATAAAACTAGAGCACTCTCCCCAAAATCTCAACACAACATGCCAACCCAAAAATAAAATAAGGCTTCCCTTATTTTGTTAAATCTTTCAATGCATTCAAATTTATATAATTCAAACACATAATTAATTAATGAAGTGTTTTAATTAATTAATTGATGTGTGTGTTGGCATGCAATAAAGAGGGAGAGAGGGAGAGTTACTTAATAAAATGGAGTTAACATGTTTTAAAGTGGTGGGTTTTGAGAGTTATGGAAATTTGAAGGGTTGGGGATCATGTGGGCCCCACCTCACAGTTATCCTCACATGTGTAGTTATGATGTTAGTGGGTCCCACCCTAACTTCCCCATGTCGGTTATAACCACATAAGATATAAAAAATAAAACTGTCCCACAATTTTTTTCACCTCTCAATTAATCCACAAAAATTAACATCTTCACTCGTGCAAATGAATATTCGGTAAAGGTCCACTTAAGAAATTTCCAGCACTTCAAGTTCACCGGTGCCCTCAGAAATCAATTCGGAGCACCGGTTCAAAAGATACAAAATCATGCTCATTCGTTTACTGAAAGTACCAGATCTAAACTTAGGAAATTGATTCCAAGAACACCGGCCATCAGAATCAAGTGTTTTTAGAAGCCATAGACTCATAAAATTACAAATTATTTTAGAAAAAAAATTCCTTGAAATTTCCCGGTCATTACATTACTCCCACCTTAGGGATTTACGTCCCCGTAATGCTACATCATAAACTTGGAAAACAAATGAGGGTACTGCGCACGCATCTGAGCCTCCTGCTCCTATGTGCTCTCATAGAGGTTCCCGTGCTTCCAACGAATGGTCACAAGTGGAATCAACCATCCACATAAGACCGGCTCTTGTCGATCCTTGATCTCCACTGGGACCTCCGCAAAAGTCACCCTGTCATCGATGTCCAGATCCCCAGGATCAATGATGTCTGTCGGGACATGCAAGCATCTCCTCAGCTGAGATACGTGGAAGACGTCGTGCACTCGCTGAAACTGAGGTGGAAGGGCCAGGCGGTAAGCCACCTCGCCTACCCTGTTGATGACCTGGAATGGTCCGATGATTCTCGGAGATATCTTGTTGCCCCAGCCAAATCTCTGTAATCCACATTGAGGAGAGACCCGTAAGAAAACGTGGTTTCCATCCTCAAACTCTAGTGGTTTCTGCCTCCAGTCAGCATAGGACATATGTCTTCTCTGTGCAGTCCTCATCAGTTCCTAGATGATCTGCACCTTCTCCGTCATAGCCCGGACCATCTCTGGTCCAACAAGTGCGGACTCCCTAGGGTCTGTCCAGCACAGAGGCGATCTTCATGGTCGAACGTACAATGCCTCCTATGGTGCCATCCCGATGGTGGAGTGGTAGCTGTTGTTGTACACAAACTCCACCAAGGGTAGGTGATCTTCCCAGCTGCGACCAAAGTCAAGAACACATGCACAAAGCATGTCCTCAAGTGTCTGAATGGTCCTCTCCGTCTGGCCATCCGTCTGAGGATGAAAGGTGGTGCTCAAGCGTAACTGCGTCTCAAACGCCTCCTACAACCCCTTACAAAGCCAAGAAGTAAAGATAGCATCTCGATCGAAGAAAATAGAAGATGGCAGACCATGAAGCCATATGATCTTCTAAGCATAAAGGTGTCCCATGCTCTCCACTAATCCCTTCTATCTGATAGGTAAGAAGTGGGTCGACATGGTGAGTCGGTCGACAATCAGCCAGATGGAGTCGTTTCCTCTGGTAGTACGTGGAATCCTTGTCACTAAATCCATGTATATCCCGCCCCACTTCCACTCCGGGACCTCTAAGGGATGAACCAAACCTACCGGTACCTGGTGCTCCGCCTTCACTTGCTGGTAGGTGATGCATCGTGAAACAAACTCTTCCAGAGCCTTCCTCATACCAGGCCACCAGTTCTATCGTCTGATGTCCTGGTACATCATCGCTACTCCTAGATGTACCGCTAGAGGGTATGTGTGAAACTCCCTCAGCACCTCGTCCTGTAATGAAACTAGTACCATGTTACATCCCCTGAAGAGGATGAAATTATATCCTCCAAAAGAAAAACCATTAGGTTCCTACCCTATGGAAATCTGAGCACGTCGCGTCTCAATGTAAATGTCTCCATGCTATGCCTCTCTGACCTGGTGTATCAGTGGAGAGTGACTGTGAGGGACTGTGGAAAGGCTGATCCATCTCTATCCACAGAGGATATCTGCATCGCTGCTATCTGCTTTGTTGCCTCTCCAAGTAGCTAAATGCTTGATCTCCTACGAAGTGAATCAGCTACTACATTCCCCTTCCCAGGAGTATATACTATCTCAAAGTCATAGTCCTGGAGGAACTAGAGCCATCGACGCTCTCTCAGGTTTAGGTCCTTCTAAGAGAAAATGTACTTGAGACTCTGGTGATCATAATAGACTGTAAAGCACTCTCCCATCACATAGTGCCACAACATCTTCAAGGCAAAGACCACTGCTACTAACTCCAGGTAATGGGTACTGTAGTTCTGCTCGTGCTTCCTCAACTGTCCTGAAACATAGGCGATCACTTCCCTCTCATGCATTAGGAAAAACCCAAGTCATGTCGCTGATGCATCGCAGTAAACTACATACCCTACCACCTCCTCTGGTAGCCTCAAGATGGGTGCACTGGTCAATATCTGTCGTAGCTCCTGGAAGCTCTATTGACATCTATCTAACCACACACAGGGTTTCCCCTTCTTCGTCAAAGCTGAAAGAGGTGCTGCAACTCTGGATATGTCTAGCACAAATCTCCGATAGTACCCAGCCTGACCTAGGAAACTCCGCACCTCTGTCATGCTCCTATGTGGCTCCCAAGAAAGTACTGCCCCGATCTTCATAGGATCGACAGTAACTACCGCCTCAGAGATGACGTGCCCCAAGTAGTGGAACTGTCGAATCCAGAACTGACACATTGAGATCTTGCCATAAAGATGATGCTCTTGGAGTGTGTCCAGTACAACTCTCAAGTGGTAGGCGTGCTCCTCCTCCGTAGTCGAGTAAATCAGTATGTCGTCGATGAAGAATACGAAAAATTGATCAAGGTAAGGCTGGAAGATCATATTCATGAGACTCATGAACACTACTGGAGTGTTGGTTACGCCGAAAGGAATATCCCAGAACTCATAGTGGCCATACTGACACCTGAAGGTCGTCTTCTTCACATCCTCGTCTCGAACTCTGAGCTGATGATAGCCTGACCTGAGGTCTATCTTCATGAACCATCGTGCTCTGTTGAGCTGATAAAATAGGTCGTCAATCCTCAGAAGTGGATACTTGTTCTTCATGGTTACCTGGTTTAGGCAATGGTAGTTGACACATAGTCGTATGCTCCCATCCTTCTTCTTGGAGAATAAAATCAGAGAAGCCCAGGGTGAAACACTGGGTCGGATAAATCCCTTGCCTTGCGAGTCCTCCACTTGTACCTGTAGCTCACGAAGCTCAGCAGGAGCCGTCCGATATGCTAGAGTATATATCGAGGATGTCATGGGGTACAGGTCAATATAGAAGTCTATCTCTCAGCGAGGAGGTTGTCCAGGAACGTCGTTTGGAAAAATATCTGCGAAGTGATCCACCACAACAGGAAATCTCGGACTCCTCACATCAACCGCTCCGAGAATGAGACTAGCCAACTGATGTTTGATCGGCTTCCCTCTCCTCTGCATAAGTCCATCCTGCACTACAAAGGCTCCCTTCTTTCCCGTGAAGGTGAACCTACTCCCATCTGTGTGGACACACCGCACTTTACACCTAATATAGTTGATCTGAGCATGGACTGTAGATAACCAATTCATTCTCAAGATGACGACGTAAGGCCTAGACACCAATACAAGAAGATCCCAGCCGAAGCTATTGCCTCCCATATTAAGCCCACACTGCCGGCACCAGTGCGTAATCGTCGAGTCTGCTCCCATAAGAGTCTCTACCTCTAAGGATCGAGCCAACGATTCCGTTGGAGTCACCGAGCTCCGAACAAGGTCAGCGACATTAAATAAATGACTCGCTTTTATGTCAATAAGAACTGTAGAAAGGGTGGAGTAGACACAGATAATACCTCAAATCATCTTAGGTGCACCGTGGTCGTAAGCCTCCACTGCCTGTAGCTGAGCCTGCCTCTGTTCACCAGCTCCCTATGGTCGGGGTAGACCTCCTCGTGGTGGTGGTGGTGGTGGTAGAGCCTCAAAGCATTTCCCACTACCCGATGCTTGGCCTGCTCCTCTTCCTCGTCCGGCTGCTCCCTGTAAACCGCCACAGTTGAACCTCTGCCTCTGCCTGGGTGGTCCCTCAACCGTCTGCTGCTCCTCTGCATGTCGGGTCGGGTAGTCACTAGCCATGTATACCAACCACCACATTCATAGCACTTCCTGCCTCTCGTATGACTGGATATACTCTGTGTTCCCTAAACATCCGAACCAGTATCCTAAGGTCACCCAATTGATGACCTGGTCCTCTTGGACCTCTAATTCATCTGCCTACTACCGGCTGCAGAAGACACGGCTACATGTCTCCCAGTGGTAGGCCTCGCTGCTGGCATAGGCTCAGAATGGAAGCTCTCCACTCGAAGCGCTCACTCCAGTACTCCTGCATGTGTCAGAATGCTGAGGGTGATAATCGAAGCCCTGAAATCTTGCCTCAGTCCCTGCTCGAAGGTCCGGGCTCGGAAGAATGGGTCTCGTACCATGTCTGTTGAATAGCATGAGAGGTCGGTAAATCTCAATGAGTACTAGGATACTATCATGCTACTCTACCACAGCATTAGTAACTCTTGGATGTGCACCACAATGAGGGTGGCTAGAACGAACTCTGAGAGGAAGAGGATCTCAAAGTCTGTCCAAAGAAGAGATGCCTCATCATGCACCAGGAGCATCAGAATCCACCATTTACCTACTGATGCGTGCAGGAGACTCGCCACAAGGATCAACATAAGATCTGTAGGTGTCCCTACCAATCTGAAGACTCGGACGATAGCCTCTAGCTAATCCTTGGCTTCCTGAGGGTCCGTCTCTCCACGGAACCTGGCTAGCCTCTAACGCTGAAACACATGTTGTGAACTCAGGAAACATGCACTCTCCACTACTGGGTCTGGTGGTATCGGTGGCCCAGTGAGTAGAGGTACCGCTGGTGCCTCCGCTGTAATGGTTCCCTTAACCGAGGCCTCGTCGCTTGATGGGCTGCCATATCGCACGTAACTGGAAACCATAGCTGGCTGTCATCGTGGGGCCATCCTGAAATGAAAAAGGTGTGTCATGGATAATACAGTATACTTAGTGAGCTAACACAAAGTAATCAAATTTTTTTTGAAACACACATGCAATCAATATTTTCGGGCACTGGGTCGGAAATCAGAAGTCAGGGTCCTAGTGTACGGATACGTCGGTCGCCGCACCAACACTGGACTACCTGTACTGATAACCACACTCAAAAATATAAACATTATTGCTTCACAGAGAAGAAATTATTAGAGTCCAGAATTTTGCGGTAGAACCGACTGCTCTGATGCAAATTTTTCACGACCCATCCTCGGGGCCCTTTCCGTTACTACCGCAATCCCACCTTCCAAAGGCCAGGGGTTGGCGACTAGAACCAAAGGCGTAAATCCTGATAAAAGGGAAGGCATTGAATTTATATAAGTAATCAAACACAACAAAGTACACAAGATGAAGTAAACACTAAGTAAACTGAGTACAAAAGTAAGTGTTGGAAAGTAAATGGGCGAGAACACAAACACAACTTAATTTACAGTACAACACTAAAGAAATAACAACTACAGTAATGTAAACTATTAACCACTGAGACGTCCTCCGGATATCTAACCTAAAGGGTGGGTACAAATGGTCTCCTCAGGTCCTCATGTCCGGCTGTCCGCTCCGTGTACGTCCCGCCAAGTGGTCCACCTCCAGGTACTGTCCCGCTCGACAAGACTCCACCTCGATCAGTGTTGTCTGTCATCTGCATCCAACACAACGTAGTGTGATCAGAGCCCGTGTAGGGGTGAGTATACGATACTCAGTAGGGACCCCGAGACCCCCAAAGGACTCCCAGAATCCAAAAAGGACAAACCACAACGGAAAGATACAAACACAATGTATCAACCAACTATACTTAGGTATATTCCCATATATATACCTATGTCATCAATTCCAGTTTGGCTCCAACTCACGAGCCCAAGTACAACCCAGTCCACACAGGAAATCAAAACCCAGTCCACATAGGAAAGCAAGTCAATCACATCATTGATAATGATTGAAAGTCAAGAAATAGCTCACACAGGTATACTACACACGAATTGGGGTGGAGATGATAGATGTAGACTCAAAATCATCTCCCCTGCCGAACCCACGAAGGATCCACGTACAGAAGTCATCGTTGTCGAACCCACGTAGGATCCACGTATAGTAACCTTTGCTGCCGAACCCATGTAGGATCAATGTACAGTCTTCATCGCAGCCGAACCCATGGAGGATCCATGTACAATCATGCTCGCTACCTAACCCACTTAGTATCCTATTACAATCGTCATCGTCGTCGCAGTCGCAACCAGCTCTAGGATTCTCGCACACAGCATGCTCTATAACGGGAGGGTCCGCTCCACGAGCCAAGAGGTTTGATACATGAACTGTCACAATGTATGGACATGATGTATCCCGATTATCTGTCTCGTCATTAGGAAATCAACGTAACAGACGTCGCATCAATCGGACGCACGGTCTGAGAGATATAGTCTTTTCTGTCCTAGGGACACAGTAAGAAATATGCTAGTTTCTAAGCTGGATGACATGAAAAATCATTTTAAACTCACTTATAGTATCAAAAAAGAACCATCTAGTAGAAAGGGTCCTAGTGCCGCAGACGGCGTGTCTATCGGACGCACGGTCTTTAAGTTAACCTCGTTTAAGTGATTATATGTCCCGACCAGTTTAGCCCTGTGGGCCGACGGGTCGGGTTGACCCAGTTTGAGGGGTACGTCCCAGTAGGGGTGTCGGACCAGTCTGAAGGAAATAATCAAGTCGGCCAGAAGGGATGCAGCCCGGCTCGGGCCAGCCCGCTGTGGACTGGCTCAGACCGGCGCGACCCGGCTCAGCCCAGCCTGGCGCGGCCCGGCCAAGCGCGCGGCCCGGCAGGTTGGGCCGGCTGGCCGAGCGGCGCGGTTGATGCCGAGCACGTTCCAAAAGGGGGTAGGCCTGGTTGTCTCCACCAGCGGCGCCATGCATCACCTCCCTTCCCCAAAAATGCCGGCTAGACCGGCATGTCTTCTGTGCACGCAGCCCGCAAGGGAGGGCCGCCGGTCCTCCAGCATTGTGCCCTCCTGGCGCCGCGGTCCAGCACTGCCCGGCCGGCCGACGGGCCTGCCAGTTCTTCCTCCGAAGAGGCCCGTGTAGCAGGTCACGGTTCTTCCCTCACAACTGGCGTGATGGAATCGGCCTCCCTTTGTCGCATTCCCTGCACGACATGATGCGCCGTGCCTCCTTTCTCGCATTCTGATTCTAGAATAATTAAGCGAGAACAAAGGAGGGTCGTCAGGCCTTGTTCGTTTGGCCCGCACCCTCCGCGTGAGATGGTAAAAATCGACCATATTTTGACATCGATTTCCAACGTGTAATGGATACATAAACATCCACTTCCAAGAATAAACCCTTACCTCAACAAAAGATGACGAGCATTGGCGTCACGGTTGACGGTGTCGCGATATGAAGGATCATAGATGTTGACAGAGTGCGTCTGAGGAGGAAGTGGCGTCTCACCTATTTTCACGGAGAGATTATTGAAAGGCGTGGCGTCGTTGAAAAGTTCCTGTATCTGTGTCTCCTCCCTTGTCGTGGAGGAAGAAGAGGACGGAGAAACCGGGGTTGCCAATTCAATGTTCTTCATGGAAGAGTTGACGTTCTTCATTGAGGATGAAGTTCTTCAATTAAAACTCAAGCTCTTTCCCCAAAAACACATCACAACATGCCAACCCAAAAATAAAATAAGGCTTCCCTTAATTTATTAAATCATTCCATGCATTCAAATTTAGAAAATTCAAACACTTAATTAATTAATGAAGTGTTTCAATTAATTAATTAATGTGTGTGTTGGCATGAAATAAAGAGGGAGAGAGGGAGAGCTACTTAATTAAAGGGAGCTAACAAGTTTTAAAGGGGGAGATTATGATAGTTATGGAAATGTGAAGGGTTGGGGATCGTGTGGGCCCCACCTCACATTTATCCTCACATGGGTAGTTAGGATGTAAGTGGGTCCCACCCTAACTTCCCCATGTAGGTTATAACCACTTAAGATATAAAAAATAATATTGTCCCACAATTTTATTCACCTATCAATTATTCAACAAAAATTAACTTCTTCTCCTGTGCAAACACATCTTTAGTAAAGGTCCTCTTAAGAAATTAATGGTGCTGCGAGTTCACCAGTGCCCTCATATTTCAATTCTGAGCACCGGTTCAAAAGATAGAAAATCCGGCTCGTACGTTTATAGAACGTACCCAAGCTAATCTTCGAAAATTGATTCTGGGCACACCGGGCCTCGGTATCAAGTGACGTCAGAATCCATAGAGTTGTAAAATTACAAAGTATTTAAGAAAAACATTTCCATGAAATTTATGGTTCTTTATATTTTCACATCCTCCTTTAAAGTATATCAAGTATTCACTCATCATGTCCTAAATTGTACTGATAGTTCTCTCGAATAGGCATCAGTTTGGGGGTGAGAATACATACCAAAGTTTAATTATGTTTTTAGATCATGTTGGATACATTCCCAAAAAATATATAAAACCTTGGATCTTAATTAGATTAAATTGATAATAGTTTTCTATATATCCTCACAACATCTCTAATGTATATCCTTACATGATGATCAACTGATAAGTCCTCTATAATTGTAATGCAATGAATAATTTTTATAAGATAATCCACCATAACCCATATATCATTATTTCCTTTATATGTCTTCAAAAGAGTAGTGGAAAATGCTATGATGATGTTTTTCCTAATTACATGTATTAATGGGAAATGGTTGCATCATCCACTTTGACTTTAACTTTTAAAAATAAATGACTAACATACCCGAACTTTTTATGTATATTTTACGATCATATTTTTTATATTTTCTGACCAATAGATCTCTCATAGATCTTGAATATTTTCATACTCTCTAGGAGTATGGAGATGGTTAAGTTATGTGAATAATTCAACAACTCATTCTCTATATCAATATCTTATGGTACACATATTCATGACCAAAATATTACAACACTTAGTTCATTAATTTTGAACTGAGAGGATTTCTTTTTTCATATATCTTCTAACTTCTTCTTTTTTCCACATAATATCTTTGAGAATCATTTACTTTCTCAAAGTTGGATGGTTGATAAGTCATTTGAAAATTTAATTATGTTTTTTCCCTTTATTATCCATGTGTCCATCCATTTAATGTGTAAGAATATTGGATCCTTCTTAATTCTCATCATTGATAATGTTGTCATATCCATTATACTTAGATCATCTGCTGCATTATTTTCTTTCCAAAGATGATAGAGGATTAGGGAGTAGTAATCATCGATCAGCTATAATTTTATTTTATGGAACATATTATACTCCTTCTATGTGAATGTATATTTCATACCATTATTATTCATATATATTTCACACTTATCCCTAAAAAGATAGTTCTTAAAAATCATCAATGTGATGATCACTAAAAATAATTCCAATTCATGAATTGGATAGTTCTTCTTATGAATGTTGAATTTCCTTCACGCATATGATATCACTTTATTATGCTACATTATTAAAACTTACAAGTGTTTAACTATCCATACATTATTAAAAAAATTGAAATGAATGTATGTAATTTTATAGTATAGTATTATACAGATACCACACATAGATACAAAATCAACACTATAGAAAAGAAATAAAATATTAAAAAAATAGACTTATTAAAAAATATATAAAACATTTGGAGAAATTGTATAAAATAATATATTAAAGAATTAATAGGTATTTATATGAGGATATATGACCATTGGAATAGTAATTTGACCATTGGAATAGTAAATGGAACATTGGGAAGAGTAACATGATTATTAAGAACAGTAAGTTTACCTCAAAATTATAAAAAATAATATAAATAATATAAATAATAGTTATCATAAATAATTAAATAAAATATAACTACTATAATTTCATTAAATAAATATCAAGATTTAAAACTCAAAGAAAATTTATGCAAATATTTAATAGACGGTTTATTTTATTTTATAAAATTCTGATTTTTATATAAAAAATTAAAATTATCTTTGTTATAAAACTAATTTAAAAAAATTGATGATATTTTTTAGAATCAGAACATTTAAATTTTACAGGGTTTATTTTTTTGGAAATTTTTTTAAATATGTCAATTTTTACCTGAATAATAAAAATATATTTTTCAAATACAACATATTTTATGACATAATGATGATTTAATAAATTCTTATTAAATAATTTAATATTAATTTTGGACCAAAATCAATTAAAAAATTTAAATGGTTAATATAGAATTAATAATCATAATTTAGAAACCTAAATATTATTTTCCAAAGCCAAAAATTCTAATCTGTCTCTCTAAATATTTTGTTTTTCATTTTTCTTCTTTCCATTTGATTAAAATAATTGATTCTAATTAAAAAGTAATTAAAATTCCTTAAGTTATGTTATTTTATTTAAATATATTTCATAGTGTAAAAAATAATACCATTTAATTTTTTACCGTGGATATTATTTTTTATTCAATATTTTATCATAAAAATACCCTTTACCTCAAGAATATATAACACATCACCACTCCCTTGGAAAACCACTCTTCCCTCACTTACCAAAGACAATTTTCAACTTAAATAATGTCTATTAAGACTAGTGAAGTCCTTATGGATGGTCTGGATTAAACAAACTCCATGCATCAAAGGAGCATATTTTTATAAGAAAGAAGAGACAATGAGAAAAAGTATGTTTTTTTGACTATTCTCTCATTTTTATCATATATTCCCCCTT
Organism: Viscum album; assembly: GCA_963277665.1. Taxonomy (NCBI): domain Eukaryota; kingdom Viridiplantae; phylum Streptophyta; class Magnoliopsida; order Santalales; family Viscaceae; genus Viscum; species Viscum album. Next base: position 1,035,042,298 of record OY728123.1, on the reverse strand, counting down.
TTCACAATCCATTTCTGATATAAATATTATAATGTTAATTATGAATAATTTTATAAATATAATAATGATGTTAACCAACTAAAATTATAATATATATGAAAAATTTATATGTCAATTGTTTCTTTACTCCACTTTTGAAAATGTTCTATCAATGACATATTAACCGCCTATGAATACATTTCGAACTCTTTTACCACCACTACCTTCATGTATGAAATTTATGAAATATATATAATATATAAAAAGTTAATTAAATTTATTATATGCTTCTTCATTTTTTTAACTTTTTTATAAATCAAATTTGAAAAAAAAATATTGAAATTGAAACAATACTGGATAATTTGATGAAAACGTGATATCAAAACAATTTATGTTTAACAAAGAATATTATAAAATATAATAAAATAATTATAATGGTTCAATATTTAAATAAATTAAAATAATTGAATTTGGGTTTTGTGTTTAAATAATCATATGTCTATTATTTCATTGAAAGAAAAGAAATAAAATAAATCAAGACATAACATAAGGGGATTCTCGAACCCAACCATTTCGATTGAGTTTCCCCCTATTTAACTAGGTTTTAACTATGGATATTCGAATAATATCGTTAAAGAATACTTCTAGTATTATTTATTTTATCTTTTTTTGGTATATACATGTATCTACCTATTGAATGTTATTTCTATAAAAAAATTCAAATATTGTTCAAAGATGCTTCATTTTACAATACATCGTATTGAATCCTCTTGAGTTGTTTCTTCTCCACAAAATAATATGGATGTTTTAAGTTGTAATATGATTTCCCTTAATTATTTTTTAACCGAAAATTCTACTAATTAATTAAATCCTTATGAATCCTTTATGGAACTCATTCGTTTCCATGGATTTATTTCATGACTATGAGTGATATTTGTTCCCTATCCATGTGGCATGCATGATTATGAGAAATATATTATTTTATGGGTGGGACCATAATAATATAGTCCTCCAATTAATTGTTCAATGAGATATACCACATTTTATTTTGTTTATTATGAATGTACATGATGATAGATTTGTTCACAATTATGATGTTACGATTTGTGCACATATGTTATGTGAGAACATGGATCAATATTTGTCTACAACTATGTGGGGAATTTTATAACTATGTTATAATGTTTCATTATTATGCATATACAAACTTCTATTACATTATCAAATGATTTCCTTATTATTATGGTAAAGATCCTATGTTTATGATATGATGATGTTGATTATGCTCTCCCATGTACTATTAAATCATGTCCCTTATTCTACCCCGTAGAATTTAGATATACCCTTTACTTGATGTATACCTTAGGATATTACATATAAAAAGGATAATGTGAGATATTTTAGGAGTATGGATAAATGGTATGTAAATAATATTTAAGTTTTATTATGTATAAGTAATTTATGAGTGTATTTTCCAAAGACTCTAAAACTCTCTATCCTTGAATGTATTATTATTACCCGAGTGGCCCGAAGGCCTTCATTTTTATTGATTTTTTGATAACCCTCCTTTCAAGGGATAGGGGAGATCCCTTAAAAGGCCTGTAGGCTTAGTGATTACAAGACATGTAGGCTTAGGAGATTACATGACCCGAATGTCTTAGGGAATTCAACCAGACTATCTACAAGGAACTGCCCCTCCCCAGCATCTGCATCATGATAGTAGATTTCCACCGTGGCATGGATGTCTGGCTAGGCTTCCCGTGCAATCAGAGGCCGGTACCGATGGCATAGAAATACCCTCTCATTCTAACAATCCATTTGGCTTTGCTCTAGTGAGTGCACCTTCTCTGAATCCTCTTCTGGGGCTGCTCCTTTTATTTAGTGTGTCTGGGGAAACTGTATGTGTCATGAAGGCCTTGAGGTGGCCCAAGGGCCTAAAAGGTGGCCCAAAATCCCTACTGACCCGAAGGCTAGGGTGTTCTGAAATCCTTATGGACTCTATGCCCAAACCGGTTTCCCACGGTGAATAGTTCCAAATGCTACAGTACCGAACAGTGCCTGCTACAGTAACGACTACAGTGCCTGCTACAGTACCTGCACAGTGTACATTCTACTACAGTGCATGTACATTTTACAGTTCTTCTACATTACCAGACATTGTACAATACTGCTGCAGTACCTGATATAGTACCAGAAATATGCCTCTACCTGGTTTTGAGCCTGGGTCTTGTGGATGCACTTAAGGATACCCCACAAACTAGGCTGAGGCTCATGTGCGAAAATGTATTAATATTATGTTTTATATCATAAAAATGATGTATTAGTAATGCAAGATAATGTTGTGTTGCTAAAGTTGGTATCAAATGTATTCTTTAGTTAATTTTTTAATTATGATTAGAAAAAATTAGTGTAAACCATAAGGATAAGTTTATGTAAAGGTAAACACCATATATTTTGGTATGGTATAAGAGAGCATGGTTTCAAAGCATTGAAAACCCTGTATGGATTCTAAAACAAAATGTGGCACTAGAAAAATTATACCTAGTGGTAATAACCTCAATAAGATTGTATTTATAATTTAATAGATCATCACTTGGTGAGAAGGAGGCCTTATTTCACACCTGGTTTGGCCTTCTAGAGGTATTTTCTTTAGTTAATCATAAGCCAGTACAAACCAATATAAAGGATTTATAATTAATGTAATTATAACTCTTATAAATAGAAATGTATTATAGTTCATGATCATAGAAAAATAATTTTGGAAAAATTATAAAAATATTATTTCCCATAATAAATGTGTTTAGAATTAATTTTCACTTAATAATAAACTATTTATTAATTCTTTATCAAATTGAATTTTGTTTAAACTTTTTTTATTTAATAAAATGGTTAGGACAAGAAGAAACCAAACATATAACCCATGTGAGGATTAATGATACAGTTTTATGAATGGAATACCCAATGACATGATATATGGAGTTCACAAAATCATAGTGATTATTACCCAACAATCTCAGGCTTTTAACAACAACCTGATGCATGTGAAACAATCACCTTTATAAATGAATGATCAACTAGGTAATGATTATTTTTTGTGGAAACAGCCAATGAGAATTTGTGATTTAAGCAATGAATGATGGTGTTTCAAGATACTGATAAAATGAAAAAGGAGAAATGAATATCTAACCAACGACATGTAAAAATGTGTAAGAAAAATCATAATGGGGATTGACATAATTGATTGAGGAAATTCTTCATGTTTGGGAGTGACTTCCACCAATACCATTAATATCAATGAGAGCGGAAAAAGTCATCAAATGTTATGTAGGAAAGGAAAGAACCCCCCAATTCACCACCCATGGTACAATGATTCAATTATAAGGATTAGGGTAACTATACAAGCTTTCACACAAAACCATGGGTCCATGAGGGAAATCATCACCATCAACCACCGAAGCCGATAGAGCATAGGAAATTATATTCCATCACTACCACCAATGTGGAACATGAAAATGAAGTCGCACAAGGTACATTACCTACTCCAAATAGAACAGTAAAAATTTATTTGATTCTGGTTCTATGAATTATTATATATCCAATATGTTTTCTAGAACTGTTAGATCAAAACCTAGATACCATGAAGTAGAGATATCCATAATAACATCTAGTAGTGCAATCAATGAAACCCATGTGTTGGAATCTTCTCTTCTTATAATCTATGGTATGATTCTTCTATAAAATATCATAATACTTCCCTTAGTGATATTGGATACTATACTAGGAATCAATTGGATTTCATTTTATAAATATCAAATCAATTACTGGTAAAAGGTAATCAATTTCCACATTCAGAAATAATACTTTCTCCTATAAAAATGAAATTAATATCATGAATTTACTTTAGAAAATACCTCAATGGTGTGGATGTTGATACCTATTAAATAAGAATATGTTTCCCAAATGTTGAGACAAATTATTGAATCAACCTAGAGTAAATTGCCAATGTGATTGAATATACTGATCCATTACCGAAATAGTTTCCTTGACATCTCCCAAATCACAATTTATATTTCTCAGTAGAGAATAAACATAATTCCACTCCTATATCCAAATGTCATTGTATAATGTACACTATCAAACCTGAGGAGTTAAAGAGGCATCTATAAGATCTTCTTTAAAAAGGGTTCATACACTATTAGGAAGATGTTGAATTTTAGTTTTATTTGTTTTCAATCGATGAGTATGATGAAGAATGAAAAGATGTTGCAAAATATGGTGAATTGGAATTCTTATTGAAAGGGATTGAAAGAAAGAATAAAGTCTTTATGACTCATTTTTAGTAAGAATTCTATTAGTTTTAAAATAATCATATTGAGGATTGTTTTTAAAGGAATAATATCCATGTTGTTTTGAAAGGAATTAGATCCATGTTTTTAAAAGAAATAGGAATCACTATGATTGTGCATTGTAATGGGAAGAAGCAACTTTGAAAGTGAAAACATCTTGCTAGAAGTATAAGTTCATCAAATTTACTCAGAATACGATGAAGAAGAGGTTTTTGTTTTAGAGGAGAATTAGAGTCATTATGACTACGAATTAATTAATTATGATGATAATTTTTTGGTTTTTATTTCATATAAATCATGAGTTGATGTGAGAACTTGTGATGCAAGCGTGATTGAAGAAAGGGGAGTTACAGAGATGCTACCAATTTCAAAAGAATGATATTCAGTTTTTTTTTCAAAACAAACAGAAAAGGAAATAGGGGCACCTATTTTATTCAAAACAATCTGAAAACAATAATATCTATATTGTATTCCTTGTCTTTCAAAACAATCTGATACCAAGTGGAAGTGAAAAGTGATGTCGATACTGAGTGGAAGTGAAAAGTGATGGCGATTGAATAGGTGATTCTGATTGAAATGTAATGTCGATTGAATAGGTGATGCCAATTGACAAGGGTGACGCTGATTTAATGGGTGATGATGATTGAAAACGGTGATGCCAGTGGGAATGGTGATGTTTATGGTAAGTGGTGCCAATCGTAGTGGTGGTGATGGAAGACGAGAGGCCAATTGTTTTCAAAACAATCATATTCATGTAGAAGAAAAGGAATGAGATGGTTTTGATTGAGAATGAATCATATTCAGATTGTTTTGTATTGTATCAGGGAAGATCATGCTTATCAGATTGTATTGTATCATATTCGTACAGATCTGTGTCTTCATATTGTATTTGAGTGTATACATTATGATCGTAACCATAAATGACCGGCGATCATATCTAGCATGATAGTATCTAGGATAATAGTATCCAACTTGAGCATATCTAGAATGATCATATTCAGCACGATCATAACCAGTTTTGATCGTATCTAGGATAATTACATCTAGGCCATTTGAATTTAAAAAAAGATCATGCTTAGATTGAGATGAAAAGAAAGAAGTAGGAATGAATGGAATATTACAATTCATTCCAATTGAATTCAGATGATGCTAATGTTGATCCTCAATGATTTGAAAGTCATGAAGGTAGTCAGGATACAAGCACATGTTGGTGATTGAAGTGTCTCTTCTCATGTGGGGAAAGAGAAAAGAAAAGAGAAGGAAACTGATGATTTCATTATCAAAGGGGTAACCTTTATTAAAAAAATTATTGTATCTCAAGTGGAGAAGTGCATTTCTTCAAACACATTCAATTGGAATGGTGTCATGCATTATTTTAAAGAAATTAGTATGAGAGAATCGGTTTCAGACCCATGTATTTCACATCAATTGTAATTGTATTGACATTTGAAATGGGTGTCTTGAAAAGAGAAGATGAAGATTGTAAAAGATTCATGAAGAATCATGAAGAATTTACTAACAATTAATCTCTCCGAGATTTTAGGAGAAATTCAATTTTTGGTGAATTTAAGTTAGCAGGAAAGCGTTTTGATATTCCCACCTAATCATGTTTTGGGTCACCTATAAAAGGCATGAAGTACATTGTACTTGTCGATGTGAAGAAGAGAGAGAAGATCTGAGTTTTCAATGAGATAAAGTGATACTGTTTTTGATTTGTATTGAATACATTTTAATGGGGATTGTATTCAGCTGAGTTTGATATCAGGACTAATTAATTGGTTTCGAGTTTTCAGTACTATGTGTTTCTGTATTGGGTTTCTCGGTTTGAGGAAGGATCATACATAGCATCTTTATCGTTATCATGTTTTTAAGTGGTACCGATTGTATTCAGCTAGTGAAGAGGTTCTAATTCTGTTCGACTTTTGTAGTCATTCCAATTCTGTTCAGCTGGTCCAGTGGTTCCAATTATACACTATTGCATTGTATTAGGAAAATCCGACTTGAAAATTTGTATTAAGAATTTAAGAAGTTCCAATTAATTTGTATATAATTCTATCAGGAAAAATGGACATGTAGAATTGTATTGAAAGAATCGTACATAGAGAATCCGACTGGGAAAATCATACTTGGCATTCGGGATGATTTCTTTATCAATGTTCATTGTGTTTCTTACCTTTCTTCAGGGTATGGAAAATAATAATTGTTTTTCAATTGAATACATTAAGTAAATTGAAATGAATTTTTCGTAACATGACTTGTTACAAAAGAAATTTTATTTTCCTATTGTGCTATGAGGGTGAACATGCACTAGGGGGATTGTTTCATAGTGCTACACGAGTGAATGGGTACTTACTACTCATTGTAATCAAAGGATTGTTTTATTAGTGGATTGAATGGGATTTTCTCATTTAGAAACCATAAAAAGGATGTATCTATTCTTATTGAATAATGAACCTTGGAAATCTTTGTGTTCCTGTGGATGTGTGTGAAGTTTTTTTTTCAGAAAATAATTGAAATCTCTAACAGGATGCAAATTTTGTTTCAATTGGAAATAAACATAAAAGAAAAATAGTATAACTGATTCACCCCCTCCCCCTCTCAGCGATGCATTACTCCGACTAGGAACTTTGAATTGGTATCAGAGCTAGTTTCCCTTCGATATTCTGTACTGATGGAGAATGTGAACTGTGTGAATGTTAAATTTATTCCGTAATTTGATGAAATGAACTATCATATCTCGAAAAATAGAATGATTCCATATATTATTTCTATCATCAATGATTTTATTAAAGCTGCAATAGTTGGGTTTCCTCTCCATGATGATAGTGCTCCACTTACACCTGTTGAAAAGAAGTTTCTTGAGAATTATGGAGGGGCCATGAATTTTTATTATCAAAACTTCCTGAAAGTGAATTATTAAGAGTGAAAGGTGTTTCCATATCTAATGGTATATGGGATTAGTTAAAAAAATATATTAAGGAAATAATAATGTGAAGAAGGAAAAGTTACAAATATGGATATTGAAGTATGAATATTTGAATATGTGTGAGAATGAATATATTGGGGAATTCTTTTCAAGGGTGAATGACATTGTGATTACTATCAGCTTTCTTGGTGAGAAGCTAAAAAACTCTATTATTGTTGAAATGATCTTGAGAATCCTACCAGAAAAATTTGATGAAAAATTTTCTTCATTAGATGATAGAGATCCTGAAACATCATCTCTTGATTATTTACATAGTACACTTATCACTTATGAAATGAGAAGAGAAAATTATATGAAGAGGAAAAAAAGTTTGATAGTGAAATGAATTTAAAATTAATAAATTATGAAAAGTCAAAGAATATTTTTTTAAAGACAAAGCTGGCGATTCTGACTCCAAAAATGAGGTACATAAAAATATTGATTCAATTTTTTCCTTTTTTCCTTTGAATGTGAAAAGAGGTATAGGAAGGTATAAAGTCAAACTTCCCTTAATGTTTTTTGGATGTGTATCCATTGGAAATTTTGTTTCAAATTATCCTCAAATAGTAAATGAATATGAATGTTATGAAGAAGAAATTGAAGGCAAAGAAAGAAGGCCAAGAAGATCTTGGAACAAAAAAGGTGTCAAAGAAAAATTCTATTCCCAAATGGAAGACACGAGGTTTTCCAAATCCAAAAATAGAATCTTTTTTATCGAAGTATGATGATAGTGAAGATGTTACAAATTATAGAGAAGACAATATGTTCATTGCAATATTTAATGAAGAAAATTCTTCCATTAATGATAGTAGTTGCGCTAAAGAAGAAGAAAAAAGTAAAGATGAATCCAAAAATTTCATTGAGAATGCTAAGGAGAATACTTTTATTGAAACAATGAATGATGATGAGTTCAGAAGAAGCAGTTATGATGATGAAGAAACTCATCTTGAAATTCATTTTAAAGAAGAGTTGAAAGAATGTTTCAGAAAGATCAGAATAATTGAAATGAAAAACAAAATGGTGGAAGATGAATACTCAAGAAACCAAGAATGTATTTCTCGTGAGAAAGAAAAGATATAAAAAGAGATTAATGATATGAAGAAATATTTTGATGTTTAAACGAATCATAATGTGAATTTGGAAGAGAAGATGAAGGTAAAAGAAGAAGAGTTGGAAATTGTCCAACAAAAACAATCTAAAGCTGAAAATAAAAGTCTATATTTTGAAAACTCTACCCCACAAGTAGGTGAGTGTTCTCATATCAAGAAACTTGTGAAGGCTCAAGAAAATATACCTTCAAAGTTTAATAAGAATAATGAAATTATTTTTGAAAAAAATAAATCTAGGAATGTTATGTATATGTCCATGACCAATAAGGTTGATAATTTTTTTTGAAACATTTTGAATATGGAATTGTTTCAATTACATCAGGATTCGATAATTCAGAAAAGAAAAGGAAGAATCCAATTGATAACAAATAGTTTGATATATTGTAAAATAAATAGAATAAGGTGTCTGTGAAACTCATTAAAAATTCTAGATAGTATTGAAGTATCATAAAGAAATACTCTTTTTATGGATATTTCTGGTATTGTGGTGGATTTGGACATACAGAGAAAATCTGTTGGTTAAACCAACAAAACTACTATTATTCTATAGTTTATGGAAGGCATGGTGTTTGGGGGAGCCAATTATCTCAAAATAAGAAGTCTGGGAAGGTTGTGTTTAAGAAATATGGGAATAATGAAGTAAATATTGAAAATTATTTCGAACTATTGGAAACTATTTGTGAAAGATGTGTGAAACCTGGACACCTTGTGAAAGGATTTCTTGTCTTGTTAATGGCACAACAAAAGATCCCTAAATATTCATAGAAGCTGGATGTTTTGGTAGTCAAGAATGATATAACTTCTAAATTTCAAAAGAAAGAGTGATTATTTGATTGGCCAGAACCCATTGACCTGGCTAGGAAATTTGATGGAATCTCAAAAGAATGTGAAATAAGAAAGTAATAATTAGACTTCTGAAGATATGATAATGGATGAAAAAAATGTATCCAGAAATATTGAAGATAATAAAGAAGGGAATTATATCAAAACATGCTCAACTATCTTTATAGAGAAAAATATAGTAATGACCAACATGTACTAATCTGATTGTAATAAGGATGTTTCTAAAGATGAAGAAAATTCATCATCCACATCCAAAGATTTAAAAGATCAGTAGAAACCTGTTACAAATCTTGAGAAGGATGAACAGAAGTAAGAAAGTGCATCCAATGAAAAATCTAAGAAGAATAAGAAGAATGTAAGACTGAGAGATTATTCTCAGTCTAAATATTGTTTCTAACAAACAGTTGAGGTTCATCCTTATTCCCAATATCTTTGTATACTTGTGCAAACATGTAAGGAATTGAAGGAGTGTTAATATGGAAGATAGAATTAATGGGCACCTTATTTTTCTAGAAAAATAATGTAATGAGGATGAGAAAAGTTTGTTTTGATATGTTCTATTTTTATAAATGTGAAATTTCTTATGTGTTTGTTGAGATGGGTGAAGTTTACCTTTGTCTTAGACAAATTCCGTCAAGGTTTACCCCTAGTCATGATAATGTTGAATGAAGTATAGAAATGGTATTACAATAAAGATTTGTTAAGGACTATATTGATCACCTTGATCATAAACTCTTGTTTTCTACATCGGGTTCACCCACGTAGACTTATAGTTGTTTAGTTAATGGTTATTTGTTAAGAAAATCATGTGATACCCATGTCAAAGAAAATTCCCGACCACTGGAAATGGAGATCATTTTCAACTAATGAATAAACTTATCATGATTACCCCTTTGAATTTGATTGTCAATAAGGTGGAGAGATTAGAAAAAGGGTGAGGAGAAGAAAAATAGTGGGAGAAAGAACCAAAACAATACCACTTATTGTTTTCATGTGGTTGTAGTGATTGAAGTGGGTATTAACCAAAAATAAAAAGTGGGAGATTATTAGGACCAAGTTCTATTTTGGATGTATTTGTTGTCAATCAATCAATATGATGAATAAATAAAGGATGTTGAGAATGATGGTGAATGAGAATTCTGATTAAAAGGGATTGAAGGAATTAAGTAATGTTTTATAAAACATTTTTTTAGAAAGAATTCTATTGGTTTTAAAACAATCTTATTGAGGATTGTTTTAAAAGGAATTGGATCGATTTTGATTTGAAAGGAATCAGATCCATGTTTTTAAAAGAAATAATAATCACTGTGATAGTTCATTTTAATGGGAAGAAGCAGCTTTGAAGGTGATGAAATCATTCTTGAAGTAGATGGTCAACCGATTCACTTTTAATATGATGAGAAAGTGGTTTTTTTCTAGAGAATCAGAGTCATTTTGACTATTATTGAATTAATTGTGACGATGCTTTGCTGGATTGTATTTCATATAAATCATGAGTTTATTTGAGAACTTGTGATGAATGCTTGATAGAAGAAATGGGGAGTGAAACAGATGTTGCCAATTTGAAAAAAATCGTATTCGGATTGTTTTTTAAAACAATCAGAAAAGAAAGCAGTGGTACTTATTGTTTTTCAAAACAATCAAAAAACAATCTTATCCAGATTGTATCAATTGTCTTTCAAAACAATTGGATACATAGTGGAATTGAAAAGTGGTACTGATTTAATAGGTGATGATGATAAAAAAGTGATGCTGATTAAATAAGTGACGCTGATTGAAAAGGATGATGCTCATTGAATAGGTGATGCCTATTGAAAAGTGTGATGCCAATGGGAATGGTGAAGCTTTTGGTAAGTAGTTATGATCAAATTGGTGCTGATAGAATATGAGACACTGATTGTTTTTCAAAATAATCGTATTCGGTTAGAAGAAAATGAATGAGATTGTGTCAATTGAGAATGAATCATATTCAGATTGTTTTGTATCGTATCTTTGTATATTATCCTTATCAGATTGTATTGTATCATATCCGGGTAGATCTATGTCTTCAATTAGTATTTGATCATATCCAATAGGACCATAACCAGAAATGTTCAACAATAGTATCGAACAAGACAGTATCTAGGATGATCGTATCCATCGTGATTTTATCTAGAATGGTTGTATTTAGAAAGATCAGAACCAATTATGATAGTATTGAGGATAATTGTATTCAAGCCATTTGTATTCAGAAAAGATCATGGTTGGATTGACTTGAAAAAAATAAGCAGGAAGGAATGGAAAGTTAAACTTTTTTCCTATTGAATTCAGACGATGCTAAAGCCAATCCTCAATGACTTCAAAGTCATGAATGTAGTAATGATAAAAGCACATATTGGTGAATGAAGTGTGTTTTCTCATACATGGAAAGGGAAAATAAAAGAGGAGGAGATTGATGAATAAATTATCAATGGGGGAAACATTTTTTAAAATAATTATTTTAACTCAAGTGTAGAAGTGCATTTCTTCAAACACGTTCAATTGGAATGGTGTCATGCATTATTTTGAAGAAATTGGTATAAGGGAATTAGTTTTAGACCCATGTATTGATCATCAATTTTAATTGTATTGACATTCGAAATTGGAGTCTGGAACAGAAGAGATAAATATTGTAGAATATTCAAGAAGAATCGTGAAGCATTGAAGAACTCGTATTTTCTCCTAGATTTCAGGAGAAATTCAGATTTGGGTGAATATAATTGAGTGGGAAAGTGTTTTGGGATTCCCGCCTAAACATGTTTTGGGTCACCTATAAAAGGCGTGAAGTATATTGTACTTGTCTATGTGAAGAAGAGAGAGAAGCTCCGAGTTTTTAGTGAGAGAAAGTGATACTGTTTTTTCTTTTGTATTGAATACATTTTGAAGGGGATTGTTTTTAACTGAGTTTGATATTAGGATGAATTAATTGATTTCGATTTATCAGAAATAGGTGTTTCCGTATTTGGATTCTTAGGTTGAGGAAGGATTGATCTGAACATCTTTATCGGTCTCAGTTTTTGAACTGGTATTGATAGTATTCTGTTAGTGAAGCGGTGCCAATTCTATTCGGATTGTGTTGTCACGCCGATTCTGTTCGGCTGGTCAAGTGGTTCTGATTCAACTATATTTCATTCTATCAAGAAAATAAGACTTGAAAATTTTTATTCTGAATTGAAGCAGTGGTGATTCTTTTGTATTGCAATATATTAGTAAAATTGGTCTTAAATAATGGTATTGAAAGAATCGTACTCAGATAATCAGACTGGGAAAAACAGACTTGGCATCCAGGATGATTTATTTATCAAAGTCCATTGAGGTTTTTACCTTTCCTCTGGGTAATGAAAATAATAATTGTTTTACAATTGAATACATTTATTGAATTGAAAACATGCACAGGTAAAATGAGTAGTTACAAAAGAAATGTTATTTCCCTATTGTGCTAGGATGGTGCACAGGTACAAGTGGGATTGTTTCATAGTTCTATATGATTGTAAGGGTACTTCCAAATCATTGTAATCCACATATTGTTTTCTTAGTGGATTCTATAGTATTGGATCATTTCCAAACCATACAAAGGACATAGGTATTCATATTGAATAGTGAGCAATGTAAATATTTGTATTTCTGTGGATGTGTGTTGTGTTTTAGTTTCAGCAAGGAATTGAAATATCTAACAAGAGGTGAAGGTTATTTCAATTGAAAATAAATATAAAAGAAATATATTATCACTGATTCACCCCTCCCCATCTCCGTGATGCATTACTTCTATTGGAAACATTCAATTGGTATCGGAGCTAGGTTCCCTTTTCTATTCTTTGCTGATGGAGAACATGAATTGTGTGAACAATAAAGGTATTCTGTTATTTGATGAATGAACAATAAAATCTAGAAATATAGAATGCTTCTATATCTTACATCTATCAGCTATGATGTTCTTGAAGCTACAACAATTCGGTTTCCTCCCATCGATGGTAGTACTCAACTTACACCTGTTGACAAGATGTTTCTTGAGAATGATTGAAGGGACAATAATGATATATTATCATCAATTTTTTAATGTGAATTCTTGAGAGTGAAAGGTATTTTCATAGATAAATTTATATGGGATATGATGAAAAACATATATGAAGACAAAATAGATGTGAATAAGGAAAAGTTACAAAAATGGATACAAATGTATGATGATTTGAAGATGGGTGAACCTGAATCTATTGGGGAATTATTTACCATGGTTAATGATATTGTGAGTACTATCACATGTCATGGTGAAAATCTAAAATACTCTATAGTTGTTGAAAAGATCTTGAGAATCCAACCTGACAAATTCTATGCAAAAGTTTCTTCATTGGAAGACAGAGATTCTAAAACATTATCTATTGATGATTTAAATATTACTCTAATAAGTTATGAAATGAAAATAGATAATTCTATGTGGAAAAAAACATGTTTGATAGAGAAATGCCTTTCAGATATATGAAGAATGAAAAGTAAAAGAAGATTGTTTTTGAATATGAGGTCGGTGATTTTGACTCTGAAAATGAGGAATGTAAAAATCATGAATCAATTTTTTCCATGTTTTCTAAGAATGTGAAATGAGGTAGATGAAGGTATAAAGTGAAACTTCCCTTAATGTTTTTTGTATTTGGATCCATTAGGCATTTTGTTTCCAATTTTCCTCAAAGAGGAAATGAAGAAGAAATCGATGAAGAAGAAAGTGAAGGAGAATAACGAAGGCCAAGAAGAACTATGAAGGAGAATCTTTTATTCCAAGGATGTTGATAGTGAGGAAGTTACAAATTATGGTGAAGAAAACACGATCATTACAATATTTAATGAAGAATTTTCTTCCAGAAATGAAATTAGTTGTGCTGAAGAAGAAGATGAAGGGGAAGTTGAATCCAAAAATTCCATTGAGAATGCTAGGGAAAATTCTTTTATTAATACAATGAATGATGTTGAATTCAAAATTAGTAGTCATGTTGAAGAAGAAACTCATCTTGAAATGCATTTGAAATAAGAGTTTAAAGAGTGTCTAAGAACGAGTAGAAGACTTGAAATGAAAAACCAAAAGGTGGAAGATGAATAATCATGCAACCAAAATGTTTTGATGGTGAGAAAGAAAATATGGCTAATGAGATTGATGATTTGAAGAAGTCTTTTTAAGTATAAAAGAATCATAATGTTCATTTAGAAGAGAAAATGAAGGTAAATGAAGAAGAGTTGGAAATTGTCCAACAAAAACTCTCTATAGCTGAAAAAAAAGTATATGTTACGAAAACTGTATCTTTGAAGTTGATGAATGTTCTCATATCGAGAAACTTGAGAAGGCTCAAGAAAAGTTACCTTCAAAGGTCTAGATGAAGAATGTAATTTTTTTGAAGAAAATAATGTTGGGATTGTTATGTATTTGATCAAGAACAATAAGGTTGAGAATGTTTTGAAGCATTCTTAATGTGGAAATGTTTCCACAACTTTAGGTTCTGATAATTCTGAATAGAAAAGGAAAAATCCTATTGATAAAAGAAAGGTTGGTAGATTGGAAAAGAAATAGAATAAGGTGGTTGAAAAATTCATTCAAAATTCTAGATAGTATCAACGTATTAGATGAAAATACACCATTTATGGATATTGCTGGTATTGTGGTGGATTTGGACATACAAATAATATGTGTTGGTTCAACCAACAATACTACAATTATTCCAAAATTTATAGAATTCATGGTTTGAGGTAGAGTGAATTATCTCAAAAGAAGAAGCATGATATGGTTGTGTTGAAGAAATATGGGAAGAATGAAATAATGATTGAAAATCACTTCCAACTATTGGAAACTATTTGTGAAATTTGCCAGAAACCTAGACACCTTGTGAAAAGATGTCTTATTTTGTTACCGGCACAACAAAATATTCTTTAAAATTCTCAGGATCCCGATGTTTTGGAAGTTAAGAAAGACTGATCTGCTAAATTCAAAAAGAAAAAGTTTTTAGTTATTTGGCCAGAACACATTGACCTAGCTAGGAATTTGGAGGAATCACAATATAATGTAAAATAATAAAGAAAGAATAATACTTCTGAAGATATGAGAAATGATAAAAAAATGTATCAAAAAATGGTGAATATGAGAAGGAGTGGGATAGATTAAAACATTCTCAACTATCTTTCTAGTAAAAAATATAGTAATAAACAACATGGAACAAATTGATTGTAATAATGATGTTCTTAAAGATGAAGAAAAGTCATCATCCTCATTAGAAGATTCGACAAATAAGAATAATGATGTTACAAAACTTGAGAAGGATGAACAGAATTAAGAAATCACATCCAATGAAAAATCTAAGAAGAAGAAGATGAAGGTAAGAGTGACAGAGGATTCTCATTCTGTGTGTTGTTTCTAATAAACAATCAAGGTTCCTCATTATTTCCAATATATTTGTATACATGTTCTAACATATAGGGAACTGAATGAGTGTAAATAAGGAATATGGAATTGATGAGTCTCTTATTTATATTTCAAAAAATATAACTAGGATGAGAAAAGTTTTTTTGATAAGTTGTATTTTTATATAAATGATCTTTCTGATGTGTTTGTTGAGATGGGTATAGGTTACCTTTTTCATAGACAAATTACTTCAAGGTTTTCCCTCAGTCCTGAGAATTTTGAATGAAGTTTTGAAAAGTTATTTCATGAATGTTTTTAAGAACAATATTGATCACCTTGATTATAAACTCATGTTATCTACATCAATTGTTTCCATGTAGACATACATTTGTTTTGTTAAATGTTATTTGTTATGAAAATCACGTGACAACCTTTTCAAAGAAAAGTCCCAACCTCTAGAAATGGAGATCATTTAAAAATAAGGGAGAAACTTATCATGATTACCCCTTTGAATTTGATTGTCAATAAGGGGGAGAGATAAGACAAAAGGGAGAGAAGAAGAAAAATACGGGGATCAAGAAATGAAACATTACAAATTATTGTTTTCATGTGGTTTCAGTGATTGAAGTGTGTATTGATAAAAAATATAAAGGGGGTTCTTTTTAGGACTAATTTGTGTCTTGGTTTGTTTTATCGATCTGTATGATGATGAAAGAAAGAATGTTGAGAAAGATGGTGAATGTGAATTTAGATTGAACGGGATAGAAAGAAAGAAGAATGGTTTTATGACTCATTTTGTTTTTAGAATGAATTGTGTTGGTTTTAAAACAATAATATTGACGATTTTTTTGAAATGAATTGGATCCATGTTGTTTTGAAAGGAATCTGATCAATGTTTTTAAAAGTTATAGTAATCACTATGATAGTTCATTGTAATAGGAAGAAGTATCTTTGAATGAGAAAACATCTTGCTAGAAGTAGATGGCCATTGGATTCACTTTGAATATGATGAGAAAGAGGTTTTTGTTTTACTGGAGAATCAGAGTCATTATGACTACGATTGAATTAATTGTGACGATGCTTTGCTGGTTTGTATTTCATAAAAATCATGAGATGATGTGAGAACTTGTGATGATAGTGTTATAGAAGAAAGGGGGAGTGAAAGAGATGCTTCCAATTTATAAAGAATCACATTCAGATTGTTTTTCAAATCAATCATAATAGAAATCAGTGGTAACTATTGTTTTTAAAAACAATCAGTCAACAATCATATCCAGATTGTATAGATTGTATTTCAAAAAAATTGGATATCGAGTGGAAGTGAAAAGTGATGCCGATTTAATAGGTGATGTCGATGGAAAAGTGATGCTAATTAAATAGGTAATGCCGATTGAAAAGGGTGATGCTGATTGAATAGGTGATGCTCATTGGAAACGGTGATGATCATTGGAATGGGTGATGCTTATGGGAATGGTGATGTCGATGGTAAGTGGTGTCGATCGAAGTGGTTTTGATGGAATATGAGATACAGATTTTTTTTACAAAACAACCTTACGTGGGTAGAAGAAAAGATCCGATATGGATAGAGAATGAATCATTCTTAAATGGTTTTTTACCATTTCTGGGAAGATCATCTTTATCATATTATATTTTATCATTTCCAAGAAGATCTGTGTCTTTAGATTGTATTTGATCCTATCTAGCATGATCATAACTAGAAATGATCAGCGATCGTATTCAGCATGTTAGTATCCAGGAAGATCGTATGCATCCTGATTGTATCCAAAATAATCGTATTCAGCATGATCGTAACTAGTTATGATAATAATTAGGATAATTTTATCCCGGCCATTTTTATTCATAAAATATCATGCTCGGATTGAGATGAAAATAAAGGAGGAATGAATGGAAAGTTACAATTCATTCCAATTGAATTCAGATGATTCTAAAGTTGATCCTCAATGATTTAAAAGTCATGAAAGTAGAATGATACAAGCACATGTTCATGAATGAAGTGTTTTTTCTCATGTGGGGAAAGGTAAAATAAAAGATAAGGAGGCTGATTATTGAATTATCCAAGGGGGTCCTTTCTTTTAATATAATAATTGTATCTGAATTGGAGTAGTGCATTTCTTCAAACTCATTCAACTGGAATGGTGTCATGCATTGTTTTGAATAAATCAGTAAGATATAATCTTCTTTATACCCATGTATTTTTCATCAATTTTAATTGTATTGACATTTTAAATGGGAGTCTAGAAAAGAAGAGATTAATATTGTAGAAGATTTGAGAAGAATTGAGAAGCATTGACGAACTCATAATTTCTATGATATTTTAGAAGTAATTCAGATTTTGGTGTATTTAATTGAGCGGGAAAGTGTGTTGGGATTCCCAGCCAAACATGTTTCGGATCACCTATAATAGGCATGAAGTACATTGTACTTGTAGATGTGAAGAATAGAGAGAAGATCTGAGTTTTCAGTGAGAGAAAGTGATACCATTTTTTTGTATATTATGGAATATATTTTGATAGGGATTGTATTCGGCTGAGTTTGATATCAAGCTAAATTAATCAGTTTCATGTTTTTCGTATTGGGTGATTCTGTATTGGGATTCTCGGTTTTGGGAAGGATCGTACTGAGTATCTTTATCAGTATCAGGTTTTGAAGTGGTACCGATTGTATTTGGCTAGTGAAGCGGTGCCAATTCTATTCAGCTAGTGCAGTCGGGCTGATTCTGTTCGGCTGCTCAAGTGGTGCTGATTCTACTCTATTGCATTATATTATGAAAATTTGACTTGAAGAATTGTATTCTGAATTTAATCAGTTCTGATTCATTTTTATTAAATTATATCAGGAAAATCGGACTTGAATAATTGTATTGAATGAATCGTACTCTGAGAATCGGACTAGGAAATTAGACATGGAATTCAGGCTGATTTCATTATTGAAGTCCATTAAGGTTCTTACATTTCTTCTAGGTAAGGAAAAGTAGAATTGTTTTACAATTGAATACCTTTAGTGAATTGAAAATAAGCATATGTAACATGAGTTGTTACAAAATAAATTGTATTTCCCTATTGTGCTAGGAAGGTGCACATGCACTAGTGGGATTGTTTCATAGTGCTACACAAGTGTAAGGGTACTTCATACTCATTGTAATTCAACGGTTGTTTTCATTTTAGATTATATGATATTTGATCATTTCGAAACCATATGTAGGATGCATGTATTATTATTGAATAGAGAACCTTGTAAATATTTGGGTTCCTGTGGACGTGTGTTGAGTTTGTTTTCAGTAAGGAATTGAAATCTCTTACATGAGGAGAAGGTTGTTTCAATTGAGAAGAAGCATAATAGAAAAAGAGTATCACTAATTCACCCCCCACCATCTCAGTGATACATTACTCTGACTGGGCACTTTCATGCACCATAGTACATCACCTTGTGGTTTGTTAGTTCACTTTATCAAGAAAATGGATTAATCAATGTGGATTTGTATCGATTACCATGAGACCAAAAAGATCACCATTATTAATATGTATCACATTAAAAGTATTGATGAATTGTTTGATAAAACATGATGAGATCAATACTTATCAAAGGTGGATCTTCATTATGGATATCAACTAAAGGTGAAGAAGGAAGATATTTATAATAAGTAATATTACACACGATATAGACACTATGAGATCATAGTTATGCCCTTAAATCATAATAATTGTCCCAAAATCACCACATAATTAACGAATAATATATTTAAAGCCTAATTTTATAAATGTTTGGTTGTATTTATTGATGATATTATTACTTACTATAAGATATAGGAGGAAGATAAAGAGCATATAAGGATTTTTTTAGAGACACTAAAAGTGTAAAAAATGTATTCTATTTTAAGAAAGAACGACTTATGGATGTACAAAGAAACATTAATGGGAAACGGGATCACAATTGAGGGAATTTATGTGGACCCTCAAAGAAAATTTAAATTGAGGAATTTCCTAGAACCTCACATGTCATTGAAGTCCAAAATTTTCATGGTTTAGATGGGTAATACCAACATTTTGTGATAAATTTATAAATATTTTCATTCAAGTTAACTATGTAAACATGGGAATAGGAAAACTATGTCTTGGTAGAATAATGATATGAATGATTTAATGATCCCAAGAAAGGGATAATAACTATTCATAAACTCATAGTAACCACATGTGGTGAATGTTTTTTATAAACATTGATGATTTAAGGAATGATTGGGATTTTTACTGATGTATAATAATAATGTGATAGCATACACCTCACAAAAATTATATATCCACGATACAAACAACATAATACATGATTTGGAGTTAGCTTTTGTGATCATGTCCACGTAGATTTATTGGCACTACCTCTATAGTGAAATGTTTCCCATATATAAAGACCAAAAGAGTCTACAGTATATAATCAAATAGAAGGATATCAACATGAATTATAAAATATGGTTAAAGATGATCAAGTACTACAATTTCTCTATTCACTACCGTCCTATGATGGTGTAAAAGGTAGTTGATTATCGAGGTAAAAAATAACATGCTACATTATCTGTAATATGAATTTAGAATGACCTTATCATCATGGTTATGAAAAGGATTAATATAGAAATAATAATGATAGGGAATAAATCATACCTTTACCAAATTATTTCCTAACCACATATCAAAGGGAAGATCAAGGAGGCAGAAAGGGATAATATAGATCCTTAACATAAGTTGGAAGTAGTAATGGAGGGGAACATTTTTGAATTCAGTATCGATAAAGATGATGTCATTCAGTTTGGAACTAGACATTGTGTTCATACATTACATATGTTAAAGAAGAAGCTATTAGATAATACACATAAATAATATTTCTCAATCCATCATGGAAGTTCGAAGATTTTCCATGATATTTGAAATCACATACAGTGGGAAAAAATAATGAAGGATATCACTGAATACACTACAATGTTCTTGCTATGTTAGTAACGTAAAGAGTAGTGATAAAATTCTACAGTGATGATGCAACCATTTCTCATACCCACATTTAAATGGGAGAACATTACTATGGAAATTTCCACTGGTCCCTCAAATACATAAAATTTAATAAATGTGATATGGGATGTGGGGAATAGACACACCATGAAACCCCACTTCATTTGAATTTAGGGATATTTATTTCTTGAATAAACATATTCATAAAGTTATTTGTGAGGATGCATGGGGAACCAATTTTGATCATCTATGATCATGATCCAAGGTTCACTTATAAATTTTATATAATTATTCAACATACTATGAATTTTGAATTGAATTGTAGAATTATCAGTCATGCCTTGATTATTGCTTAATCTTAAAGGATCATCCAAACACTCTTGAAAAAACATATTGCTTACATAATTGAATTAAAAGTTATATGTGATCAATATCACCCATTAGTTGAGTTCACATACAAAGAAAATTAAATAAAGTATTCAATTGACCCTAGATGAAGAAAATATATTGTAATAGATGTATAAATCCTACTTGTTGGAATGGATTTGGTGAATAAAAGCTTCTTAGACCTGATCTTTTGCAAGATATGACATAAAAATTCCAATCCATCAAACAACATATAAAAGCTTCTCAGAGTCTTATCAAGAGTTGATGTGAAAATAATTAAAGTAAATTGGAGTTTGAATTGGGAGGAAATATTTTCCTTTGAATATCACAATAGAAGAGAGTCATGTGGTTTAGAATGAAATATAATATTAGCCCTAGGAACATTGGCCCCTTTTAGATCCTTAAACACATAGGATTAGTTTCATATAAGCTATAAATTCTTCCAAACATAGATTATGTTCAAAACGTGTTCCATGTATCTCCCCTAAGAGATTACATACCTGATCCCACACATGTAGTTATTTTATATGTAGTATAACCAATGAATTATATCTCTTATGAGGAGAGTACAATGAGGAACTTGGACTGTAGAGGCAAAGTTATATAAAACAAGACAACTCATATTGTCACTGTGTTTTTTACAAAAGAAAAAATATGGATAGGTGATGTGGGAACCAATGAAAATAATAAAACATAATTACCCTAATCTATTTTCAATCAAGATTATGAGTTCAAATCTTGAGGTTGAAATTTATAATTGGGGAATAATGCAATGACTAATACTTTATAAATAATAATTTTTTTGAATAAATTTGTGTTATATTATTATATGGTATCATACATATACCACACATAGAAATAAAAACAACACTATAAAAAATATATTTTTTGTAAACCAAATGAGATATAAAAAATAGGAATATAAAGAACCATGGGAGGTATTATAGGGATTATTTTATGAAGGAATAAAGAGTAATTTATATGATTTAATATCCCCATTTTAATATTAATGTACCTATTGAAATAGTATCCATACCATTGGGAATAGTATCCTCTCCGTTGGGAATAGTAATTTGGCCTGAAAATAATAAAATATAAAAAAAATAATATTTATCATGAGTAAATTTATGAAAATATAAATATTATTGTTCCCTGAATAAATATCATGATTAGAAACTCAAAGAAAATATTATAATATTTTTAATAAACTACATTTTAATATATTTTTTAAAAAGTTTACTTTTTCTATTAAAAATTAAAATCACTTATTTTAAAAAATTATTTTGATACGATTAATGTCATTTTTAAAATCATTATGCCAAAATTTTCAAAATGTACTTGTTTGGAATTTTTTTTAAATACATTAACTTTTATTTGAATATTAAAAATTCATGTTTTCAAATATGACATGATTAATGTCACAATGATGATGCAATTACGACTTAATAAATGCTAGAATGGTTATCTTAGTCCAAAATAAAATTAATAAGATAAATGGTTCATTTGATATTAATAAAATATATATACAAACCTAAAAAGTATTTTCCAAATAATAAAAGTCTACATTATCCAATTAAATAAATAGTTTCATCATTTTATCCTTTTATTATTATTTAAATAACATATTAAAATTATAAAGTGATTAAAGTTCCTCATATCATGATATTTTTTTTAATATTTTTCAAAATGAAAAAACATTACTATTCAATGGATTACATTGGATATTATATTTTTATTTAAAATTTTATCCTAAATATTTCCCTCACCTCAAGTATAAATAACCCTTGATCCCTCCCTTGGGTTACTACTCCTCCCTCATTTAATGAAGAAAAATTTATACCCAAATCCTCTATCTTTACCCGTTTATCATCCTTATTTATGTTTCAGATTAAACCTAATACAATAATCAATTGTGATTAGTGCTCTATAAAATAATAAATACTAATAAAAGTGTATGATTGTATCAACTATACACTGATTTTTGCCTTCTCTTCCACCTTTTCCCTATTCATTTCAATCCTAAATAATCTAATATTAATTAATATAAATATATGGATTATATAAATGATTTTATATTAAATAAAGTTTAATAATTTTGACGTATATATGTATTTAAATCTTTTATTTCCATCAATATGACAATGTCTTGTCAATGGACGGTTAACTGCATAAAAATACATTGCCAACTTGTAACACCCTGAGTTTTTGTGGACTTTTTTTTGAATGAATTAATTTTCATTTATGTCTTAAAATGAATTGAGTAAAACATTAATTTTGCACAAAACCAATTTTGAGTACTTTTCACGACACCGACTTGGTATACAATACACGCAACACCAAAATTTCCACAAAACAACTATTAATAGTTATAATTATTTAAATGAGATAATTATAACATAGCTATTAAACATAGTCATATGGATAACAATAAATACATTTCAAATATTTTTTATAATTTTTTTATATATAAAAATTATGTCTATAATGAATGATTTGATTTTTGGTAATGTCCTTTTATGTTTTAAAATACAATTTTCTCAGATGAAATGATTTTAATGTCCTTCTGTGAAAAAAATATTAATTTTAGAAACATTTTAAAATTTTATTTTATAAATTGAGCATCATTTTTGAATATAGAATGTTTAACTAATCATATGGAGAATTCATGGTGTTTTTTGAGAAACCTTTTTTGGGTGAATAGTTAAAATACCAGATTTTAATTCAAAACTACCTTTTCATCTACTTTTTTTATAAGGCAAAATTTTATTTTAATTTTGTTTAAAAGTGTTATTAGATTATATTTTTATCAATTAATCCATTATAGGTAATTGGAAGAAATTTCACATTGAAATTGAAAATAAAAACATTGCAAACTTTTGATCATTTTTACGTTAAAAAAATGTAGTCTTGACCCGACTATGGGATTATTTTTAAATTAATTTCTACCACTTCTATGTTTTTTAATTTGGTAAAATTGATTCCATATTTTTAATCATCGTAATTTTGAATGCCTAATAAGGCCAAAATATTTTTTTACCAAAAATACTAGTAAAGTATTTAAAATTAATTACAACAATTATAGTTAAATTAAGCATAAAAAGGGACTAAACCATAACATTAAGACCCAAAATGACCTACCAACTTGTTCTAAACCCATTATATGGACATATTTAGACCCTATACTCACTATTGTAAACTTTTAACCACTATGTAACCACTATCAATTAAAAAATGGGTGAGTTTCCTTTCCTTTAAAATAATACAACAGTGAAACCCCTCCTCCATTATAAAGGCCTCCTCTCATCCCACTTCCTCACACCTCTCAAGAAACATTATATCGATAAAAATTATTCCCAAATAGATCCCTAAAATCCCTAAATTTATCCGTGAAGCCTCATTTTCACATAATTCCTTCCAAAGAATCCCTTTGGGGCAAACCAACGAGGGTTACATGATTAAGAGTTAATGCCCTCAATCAAACTCCTATTTTTTATTTTCTTTCTCCAATACCTCCAATATTTTTATTCCATTATAATATAAAAAACCCAAGGAAAAAAATATACTATGATGTTTTTATTATAATTATTTGACCTGAAGTTACACACACTTCCATCTAATAGGTAACAAACATATTGTTTACGTGTATTGTGGACTACCGCCTCATTAAACAATGCTTGTTTAATTATCTTTTATAAATTTTCATGGTGGTCATTATGATGAAAAAAATATTTATATATGTTATATTTATTATTTATTATTTATTTAATCTTATGTAATTTTTTTTACAAACACACATATTTATACATTCAATTTTTTTAGAATACGATAATTCCCTTTAAGGAAGCGCCGACTACCGCCCCCTTAAAGCGATGTGATTCATTCATACATTAAATGGAATCTAATAAGGATAGATTTAGTGAATATATAAGATATATATTTTATAATAAATATTTTTTCATAATTATATATATATATATACATATATATACAAATATATTTATTTTTTTTAAATTCTTTCCTTCAACATGACAATTAAACTGAAATAACAATAATTCGCACATACGACTTCCCGTCTCTATGAATGGTGTATTCTGTTTCAAACATCTATATTATATGGTTTATTATAATAAAAATATACTATATATATAAAATATTGTTATCATGTTTTACATTCTGTAATCCTGATATATGTATAATGAACGATGATATAACAAATTAAGACACATGGGATGAACAAAGCTAATATTATCTGAAATAAATCCTTACCCTGGGATGGTTAACAAGATGGTAATATAAGGTCATAATAAGACCATATATGGTATAAGATATAATAATATGGTTATTTAAAATATTTACAATATATATATATTTATTATACATGTGTTTTGAATGAGTATGATGAGAGTCAAGAAACAAGGTAAATGGATTTCATCTCACAATTTATTTATGTGAGATACATGCTATGTTCGCCAGTTTTTCCTTTTATGCCATGTATATTCTTAAAATTATTATATTAAATTATTATTATAAATAAATTTATTTGTATTTAAATATCCATTTTATAATATTTCTTTCAGGTGGTTTAAGTCACAAAAGTTACGAAATCGGTAAAAATGTTTTGTCTCAATTTTCCTTCTCTGAGACTCATGTTTTTCTATGAACCTAAACTATTTTTAAGATGTATATAAATCCAATTGACATGATATATCATTAATATCCTTATTTTCATTATGTTATATGTTATATGTAATTTCATTTTTTTACTTGAATAGTATGACCCCAAGAAACAAAATAGTAAGAGTTTATTAATAAAATCTCACCATTTTTCGAGATTATTAATGATTGGGTGTCTTTTATGAAATATTATGATCCATATCTCATGGATATTCATGATTTTTCTTATACACTATTTTTAAGATATCCTCATATATTAGAACTATTTTCCACTCTTTGGTGCTTAATGTAATGTTTTTCAGAAAAAATCTAATGGTCTCTCTCTTTAATTAGAAATTTATTGTATTAAAAAAATATGTTTTCAAAAATATATTTAAAAAATATTTTTTCAAAATATATTTGAAGCCCATTTTTAGGGAAAATGGATTTTAAAAAGGATTTATAATTTTTAATACTTCCTTCATCTGTTTTCAATGTTATTTTAAAAGAAAAAGGTTTTCAAAAGGTTTTTTGTTTAAAAAATTACTTTTCAATGCCGAAAGGATATTTTTAATCAAGAATTGTTTTTTAAAAGATCATTAAAAACTATTTCCCATCTAAGATAACATCCATTAGTGTTAATCATTCCATTATGGGAAAATCATTCAATAATTCCATTAATATTATTTCCTTAAATGGATTATGATTTGATTGTAGTATGTTTATGAAACCCATTTCTCATTTAGGGGTTAGATACTTTTGAAGCCTGCTTCTTTTCACATGTTATGATTATGATGAAAGGATTATGAAACCTATATATATTTTCCATAGTTTAGGATATGATTACAAAATTATGAAACCAATTTCATTTCATTTGTTAAGATATGATATGTTTATTAATGATTTTACGGCACATATATTTATGATTTCATTATAGGATGTGTGGGACCTACTTATCCTTCTAATGCATTCGGTAAATATTTATATCTCATGATATAGACCAGGATGAAATGGGCTTGTATCCTATTTTTTAATACATGGATGGAATTAGGGTTTAAACATTTTAGTAATACAGGGATTGAATGTGGGTTTACCTAGTTCAGTAATATATGGCTAGAATGAGGGTTTACCCAATTCAGTAATACAAGGCTAGAATGGGGTTTACCCAGTTCAATAATATAGGGCAGGAACTAGGGTGTACCCGGTTTAGTAAAGGAATTTATCCACAAAGGTGGTATTGGAAGTAATGCCTTGGCTACTATTGAAATCCTATTATAAGATTACGTGTTTTCTATATTTCCATGCTTTATTCCTTTGTTATTATTTCATAGATTATGTCCTTTATTTCCTTATGAATCACATCTTATGAACTGCCAATATTTATTCCACAATTCATATTTATGATCTTTGATATTCTAGGTGTGATCTCTTATTTTCATGATCATGTTATTATACCTTATTCCCTTGTTTATTCTAACATGTCTCCCATTGTTTACCCTTACTGAGCATATGATCTCACTGCTTTTTATTTTTCACTCCTGAGGTTATGAAGATATGTATTATGTTTGATATTTATAAAAAGTGTGATAGTCATAGATAACCTAGTCGTTTTTGATGTAGCTCCTTTATATACTACTTCTTGTGTTTCCCTGTTTCCAAAGCCACTAGACTTGTTTGTTCATTGGGTATTTTTTTGAATAATATATATGTCACTATTGGTTCGTTATGGTTGGTATCAAAGTAATGGTTTAGATAAAATTTGAAATATAGGATGAATAAACTTTAGTGAGAACCCTAAGTACATTTCTAAGTATAAGTCTACAGATAAGAAAATGCATAAGAACATATCCCTGGTTTTTTCTAAATGATAGAGTGATTGGTTTCCTAGAAATAAATCCATTTCTACATACTACAAGTGGATGCGGATCTTTCCAAGATGTAACTAGGAGAAAAAACTCCAAGAATATGTTATGCGGCCTAAATTAGTGTAATCTCGTACACATCAACGGGCCTTACTGCAAACCTGGTTTGACACTCCAAGGTGATATTCATTGGAAATTCACAAACTCTTCATGAACCTTTATGAATGATTCAAATATAATTTTTCTATATATAACCTTGGATAACCGTATGATTTCCAATATTAATGAATGTGTCATAACATAGACATCCCATAAGTAACATTTCAAGATTTTGTGGTTCCTCATTATGAAAAACATTTCTTCATCCAGGATTTTTGTTTTAGTAAATGTCTGGAACCTGAAGGAACCACATTAATGCTGATTGAAATGGACAATGTAATGATTGTTATATAAGATAAACCGACATATATGGGAGCAGGAATGAAAAATCTTTTTGTTATGCTCACACAACATTCTTAAGCTATGAATCATAATAGACATACAAATTAGAAAAGGAGGGAAAAAAATTCTGTTGAGTATCTAATGAAGATTCTTCCACCTTATTTCATAGGCTCTTCTAATCCACATGTTGCTGAACATTGGATTAGTACTATTGAAAATATATTCTATGTTCTCCAGTGTTTGGAGCATGAGAATGTTATTTTGGTTGTTTATCATTTATAAGGTGAATCAGACCAGTGGTAGACTCAAATAAAGAATATGAGGTAGAAAATTGAGATTGAATCCATAGAATGGGATGAGTTCAAGAAATTATTTTTCAATTAGATAATCCCATGGATTATTCGTACAAATATAGAGAAAGATTTATTTCTATTGAAGAAAAGAGATGACTAATCTTTTGGTTCCTATGAGTGTAATTTCATCAGATGTGTGAGGTATTCTTTAAGAATTATCATCCAACCAGAAAGTAATGTTTGTAGGTTCTTTAGTGGATTAAGGCTAAGTATAAGAAGGGAACTAGCCATAAGAGAAATTTTTAGCTATGAAGAGATTGTGTATTGTGAATCATGGTTGAAATGAAGGTTGGAGTCTCATATCAACCCCATGGTTTTGACACTAATAGGAGGATTGAGTTCAAAGGAAACTCTAAAAAACAATGGAGAAAAGAAGATGAGTTTTTCTTTATTCTCTAAATTTTGGAAGAAGCGTGGAAGAACTTGTCTTATAAGGTTTAGTAAAATTTTTAAGTACAGAATGTAAGGTCGCCAGGAAATTTATTGCTAATGTGATGGGAAAACATTATCTCAAAATAATAATGGAGAAAAAGATGCATAGAATGAACCTCCCATGATTAAGTGCAACAAGTGTAAGGATAATGGGAATTATGATAACCACTACCCAAACCCAAGGGTTGGTGATGATGATCAACATGAACCACCTCTTAAGCCAAGAGATAAGGGGGAATCTCATGTAATATCTCCTTCTGATGATGGGTGTGATAACAATTTGATAAAATTTATACATACCATCTATTCTAGAACTGTTAATGTCTTATTTTATTCTAGATGTACCCACTCTTTAATATCTAAAGAATTTTTTATGGGTGTTACTATTCCACCATAATGATTATTTGTATAATTATTAGTGAAAACCCCTAATGGTATGATGATAACATCCCAAGTCTATGATTCCTTTGTGGCTGATGTTTGTCGGAATCTACTTCCTATAAGTATTATCATTATTCTTTTAATTGAATTTGATGTCATCCTAGTCATGAATTATCTTTCTCCCCATAAAGCACACATCAATTACAAGTAACGATGTAACATTTGATTTTTCAAACACTGATATGATCATCCATCAATGTGAAGATATGCCTGAAATTCCTATGAATATTACATCCAATATATGGGTCTTAATTCCCATTCAAAAGGTGTGTTTTTATAAAATGGTTGAGGAAAAAATCAACATTGATGATATGCATGTTGTTCAAAATTTTATGGATGTCTTTTCTGTAGATTTTCTTAGCCTTCCACCAAAATTTGATGTTGATTTCTCAATAGAAATCATAGCTAGTTCCACACTAATTTCAAATACTCCTTATATAATGGACCCGATTGAGAGGAAGGAATTAAAGAAGAAACTCTAAGAAAAACTTTATAATGGACTCATTCATCCATGTTTTTCACACTGGGGTACACCTCTTATTTTTGTGAAAATTAAATATGGATCCATGCAACTATGCATTGATTATCATGTGTTAAAAATGATCAAAATCAAGAACAAGTATCCCCTTCCCATATTGATGACTTGTTTGATCAACTATCCAGATCTCAATACTTTTCCAGAATTTTATTTCATTATGGATATCATCAATTAAGGTTTAAGGAGGATAATATACCCAAGATCACATTCCGTAAAAGGTATGGTCACTATGAATATATTGTGATGCATTTTGGTCTTAATAATTTTCTACCTATCTTAATGGATTTAATGAATATGGTCATTAGATATTACCTCGATAAATTTGTCGTATTTTTTGTAGAGGATATTATTATCTATAAAAAGAACACAGATTACCATGAAGACTACTTGATTATTCTATTAAATACCCGAAGGAACGATAAACTATATGGAAAATTAAAAAAGTGTGACCTTTGGCTGCCAATGTTTTCATTTTTTGGGTTATATAATCTCAAGAGATGGTATAGGAGTAGATCCATAAAAAATAGAGGCTATTGAATGCTAGCCTAGACCAAACATAGTGACTGATATACATAGAATTCACAGTTTAGATGTATATTATCAATGATTTGTGTATAATTTCTCACGACTATATAATTTTATGAACAAATTAACTTGGAAAAGTGTAATGTTCCTCTGGATAGATGAATTTTCATAAAATTTCAAGAAACTAAAGAGAAGGCTAGTCAGTGAACCTGAGATTACATTACGCAATCAATTAGAAGGTTTTGTAATCTATAGTGATTCATCTGTGAAGGTATTGAGATGTGTTATTATTTAGATATAATTGTGATATCTTATGCCTCGTGATAGATGAATATTCATGATATGACAACCCTGTTTTTATTACAACTTAAACATGCTTTATTACATAAAACATCACTTGATACAACAAATAAGATCGAGTGTATTAGTGTCTTTGGGGCTTAGGATCATTACATAAAAACATTAAACTTGAAATACAACATCTTTATTGAAAACTTCCTTTACATGACCACTACATTCCTTCGTACTTAGCATTGCATGGGATAACCTGAGGACATGCATAAGAAAAGGGTGAGCTGTAAAGACCAGTAAGGGAGTACACATGGAATAACATAAGGAGTACAATACATGTTAGGAAATAGTCATATCAATAGAGCATACAAGAAACATGAACATAAAGGCATGATAAAGCATGGCAATCATAACATGGAAATGTGGAAACAACACTTAACATTGAATTAGCATGTGCTAAGGCTCATTGCACATGGAGCATGAGTAAACCCTCATTGCACTTGAATCATGAGTAAACCCTCATTGAACATGAATTATCATGAGTCAACACTCATTGCACTTGATGTATCATGATACTATAGTTTACCCAATGCATTGAAGCGCTATAAGGGCGCACCCTTCTTAAACATTTCATTTCATGCATAAGTGTGGCACATGGATCATAAAACATGGATTCATAAAACATAACCATTTATTCCACAATAAAGGAATGTGGAATTAGTACATGAATATTTATAATCGATAAGTAAATGTGCATAAAGTTGAATACCATTGATGGAGAAATGGGCATGGTATTCACTACACAATGACATTGGCATAGAAAATCTGTGTGATTTCGGCAGCGTAACAGCGTGACATAAGAATTCATAAAAAAGGTTGATGAGAGAGAAAGGGGTTACTCATCATATTTACATGAAATGGACAGTAAGGAAGTCAAATAGATACATGTCCCAACAATTTTAATGGAATTTAGATTCATGATACAAATGTATTGCTTGAATGTAAAAGAGGAGAGAGAAGTTCCTTTCGGAATTTCGGCATAGTAACGGGTGTACATGGGTGGCATTTGATGAGAGTGAAAGGGGTCTACCATCATTAAAACAATAAGAGGGAAGTATGGGGGAGGTGCGAAACCATACCCCAACATTCATAATTTAAATTAAAAGGGCAACACAACTTAATGAAAATTGACAAAAATGAGAAAGGAAGAAAAAAATCCTTACTTGGAAGTGTGCTTCCAAAAGCTAGAGAGAGGCTTGTGAGAGGATTCTTGGGAGCTTGTGGAACCTTGAGAGGATTCTAGAGAGAGTAGGGCAGAGGTTGGACGAACCCCAAGGGCTTTGAGTGAGGAGGAAGTGGGAGCTTGGGTGGGTTTATATAGAAAAGGTGATAGAATTCTTTATTATTTAGGTTTGGGACCCCTTATATTAAAATAATCCAAACCACAAACCATCCCATGGTATTTGACCATGGTTTCTGGAAAAAGGAAAGAGGAAAACAATATTTTACAAGGCCAAGGTCCATACTTATTAAAAAATTAGGGTTGTTTATGTGGAGGTGAGTCACAATCCCATGGAAATTTATTTAAAAAGGAAAAGTGTTGAATAAGTCTTGAGGGCTCCATTAATGCTTTGAAAAGTAAGTCAAACAAACCCAAAATCACATTATTTTAATGATAAAACACATATTGGCCGAACATAAGGATTATGGTTTTTTATTACATTACCATTGGTTCATTATGATGTCATAAAACACATTATATATTTAAATGGTATTTAATTTTTACACAAAATTTTGACTGCCTTAGAAAATTATGAAAAATTCACCGTTAGATAATTTTGACATCCTGATTCCAAAAATAATATTTATTTTATCTAAATATTTTTCTAATTATGTGAATTTTCACTTTTAAAATAAAAACTGACATTTATAAAAAAATTCACGGGTTTTGACAGAAATGGCTTTCAAACCTTAATAAAAATTTTAATTGCATTCATAAAATTATAAGGTCATTTATATTTAATAAAAGTTAATTTAATATTAATAATAATATTTTATTAAAAATTTATTTAATTCAAAAAAATCCCTTAATTTAATAAAATATAATTCTTAATTAAATAATAACTAAAAACACCATTTGTACTTCAAAAAATATTTACAATGTATCAAAAATGACTAGAAATTATATTCATTATTATATACAAAAATAATGCACATGAACATAGTACTACTTATTTGTTACATAACCTCTTAAAATAGCTGCATAAGACCTAAGGGTAAGGTGTGCGATGGAGACAGACTCTTGGGGCGGCTCGGATAACATCGCTCGAGTGGTAATCTCTATCAACTTCCACGTTTCCTGTAGACGGTCTCGTTCAAGCATGACATAATGAAGCACAACTTGGGCTTGGTCAAGGGCGAAGCCCAAAGATGACACCTCTTTTCCGAGCTCTGACAAATGGGCTTCGTATGGGGCAATTCTACTGGATGATGCCATCGCTTCATTTGTCTGAGTAAAATTGGGTTCATTAAAGCCATATATTTAAACAACTCAAGTGATCACTGTTCAACGGCTATAAAAGTAACGGTCACAAATCATAACATAAAACTAAAGAAGTTGAAATCTTATAAAAACATTTTTCATAAAGAAACATTTAACTGGATCAAGAGGGATTTTCCATTAATGAAAATTTGGGTCGTTACAATATTCGCCCCTTAAGAAATTTCACCCTCGAAATTTTCCTTTTCCCACACTAAAACAAATGTGGGTAACTCAGCTTCATCATATCCTCCGACTCCCAAGTTGCTTCTTCAAACTTGTTGTTTCTCCACAACACCTTGACAAGGGGCATTGTCTTATTTCGTAGAACTTTTTCTCTACGATCTAATATCTTCACTGGTTGCTCCATATAAGAAAGATCATCTTCAAATTGTACCACCTCGAAAGAGAGTACATGTGAAGGGTCCGGTATGTACTTCCTTAAGAGGGATACATGAAAGACATCATGCACCCTGTCCATAGTCGGTAGAAGTGCTAGTCGATAGGCCACATCCCCAACACGATCAAGACTCTCGAAGGGGCCGATGTACCTTGGACTTAACTTCTCTTTCTTTCCAAACTTCATGACCTTCTTCCATGGAGATATGCGTAAAAACACCATGTCTCTAACTTTAAACTCATGGTCTCGTCGACGATTATCTGCATAACTCTTCCGTCGACTTTGGGCTACCTTGATATGCTGCTGAATGGTTTTCACCTTCTCCACCATTTCTTCGACCATTTCTGGTCCAACCAGCTTACGTTCACCGACCTCATCCCAACATGCCGGTGTTCTACACCTTTTCCCATACAGGGCTTCATATGGTGCCATTTGGATGCTCAAGTGGAAACTATTATTATAAGAGAACTCAGCCAGAGGAAGATGCTGATACCATCCTCCTTTAAAGTCCATTGAGCACGCTCTCAACATATCCTCAAGTTTTTTGATAGTCCGCTCGGATTGGCCATCAGTTTGAGGATGATAAGTCGTACTGAAGTTCAGTTCATTATTCAGAGCTTTTTGAAGACTCTTCCAAAACATAGAGGTGAATTTTGTATCTCGGTCAGAAACAATAGATTGTGGTACTCCATGTAATCGTACCACATCCCTGATATATATATGTGCCAGTTGATCCAAAGAGAAATCCTCACGAATAGCAATGAAGTGTGCAGTCTTTGTAAGGCGATCCACAACAACCCAGATTGCATTGTTGCCTTTGGATGTCCTTGGAAGTCCAGTGACAAAGTCCATGGTGATGTTCTCCCATTTCCATTCTGGTATGGGCAATGGTTGCATCATCCCCATAGACTTCTGCCTCTCTACCTTCACTTGCTGACACACCATGCACTTTGAAGTATATTCAGCGATCTCCTTCTTCATATTATCCCACAAAAAGTTTTCTCGGAGATCTCGATACATTTTTGTGCTCCCTGGGTGAATAGAGAAATTTGAACTATGTTTATCATCCAAAAGTTCCTTCTTCAGCTCCGAACATGATGGAACACATAGTCTTTTTCCAAACCGCACAATTCCTTCTTCATTAACATTAAACTCTGAGGATTTTTCCATTTTTATAGCATCAACTTTTTCTTGGATTCCAACATCATCCTTTTGAGCATCCTTTAACCTTTCCAAAAGAGATGGTTGAGAAATCATTTGTGAAAGGATTGATGATGTTCCCATCTTTATGATTCCCACGTCCATCTTCATCATGTATAAGAAGATTGGATCCTTATCAATTCTCCTCATTGATAGAATCATTGGATCCTTTCTACATAGGGCATCTGCCACCTTGTTCGCTTTCCCAGGGTGGTAATGTATTGAACAGTCATAATCCTTGATGAGCTCTATCCATCTTCTCTGGTGCATAATAAGCTCTTTTTGTGTGAATATATATTTAAGACTCTTGTGGTCAGTATATATCTCACATTTCACTCCATAGAGATAATGCCTCCAGATTTTCAAGGCAAAGATCACCGCCAACAACTCCATATCATGTGTTGGATAGTTTCTATCATGGATTTTCAACTGCCTTGAGGCATAGGATATCATTTTATCATTCTGCATCAGCACACATCCTAATCCCTTCTTCGAAGCATCACTGAATACCACAAAGAGCCCCCCACTTGTGGGTAAAGTGAGCACGGGTGCAGTGATAAGCCTCATTTTCAACTCCTTGAATCTTTCTTCGCATTCATCACTCCATGAAAACTATACTCCCTTTCGAGTTAGATTCATAAGAGGGTTGGACAATCATGAGAAATTTCTCGCAAATCGCCGATAATATCCAGCTAACCCCAAGAAGCTACGGATATCAGTTACCGATGTTGTCCTCGGCCATCCCTCAATTGCATCTGTTTTGGAAGGGTCCATAGATATCCCATGGCTTGTGATGATATAGCCCAATAATGATACCTCCTTCAACCAGAACTCACACTTGTTGTACTTGGCATAGAGATTCTCCTTGCGCAAAGTCTCCAGTACAGTTCTTAAATGCTCCTCATGGTCCTCCTTGGTTTTGGAGTATATTAGAATATCATCTATAAATACTACCAAAAAATTGTCTAGGTAATCTCTAAAGACACTATTCATCAATTCCATGAATATTGATGGAGCATTGGTGGGTCCGAAAGGCATTAATATGAATTCATAGTGCCCGTACCTTGTACGAAAAGTAGTCTTGGGGATATATTCCTTCTTCACCCTTACTTGATAATATCCCGACAGCAAGTCCACCTTGGAGAAGTATTGTTCTCCACACAGCTGATCGAACAAGTCATCGATTCTTGGTAGAGGATACTTGTTCTTTATCGTGATTTTGTTAAGATCACGATAATCAATGAAAAGCTGCATTGACCAATCCTTCTTCTTGACGAAGAGGACTGGTGCATCCCATGGTGATGCACTTGGGCGTATAAACCCTTTATCCAGATTCTTCTATAGTTGTTTCTTCAGCTCTTCAAGCTCAACAACAGCAATTCTATATGGTGTCTTGGATATTGGTAGCGCCCCAGGTATATGTTCAATTGAGAACTAAAAATCTCTTCTTGGAGGAAGAGCAGGATGTTCCTCAGGATATACTTCAGCGAATTCCCTCACAATAGGCATTTCTTCAAGGGTGGTTTCTTCCTTGGACTCAATCATCTAAGCCAGATATACGTACTCAAAAGTCAGTAATATCCATGCTTGAGATGATGGAGCTAAAGGAGATTCATTTTCCTCCTGACACTTGTAAAGAATCAGGGGTCGATTCTCCATATGGTGTGTTATTTCCCTCTCCCGAAAATTTATGTTGGCTCTATATAAGGAAAGCCAATCCATGCTAAGAATTACATCAAATTCCACCAAAGGGAGTATGATGAGGTTCGCCGGGAAATTCAATCCACAGATTATAACAGGGGAGGACTTATTCTCATGGGATGCAATGATTTCCCCATTTTCCGTACTCACCGAAATCTTTAATTCCATGATTTGTGGTGGTGCAGTGATTGTTCTACTAAACTTTTGAGATATAAAAGAATGCGTAGAACCTGAATCAAAAAGTATGTTCGCAATTCTTGAATGAATAACTAGTGTACATGTCACCACTTCGTTGTTGGGGTTCACTTCGGTAGAAGTGATGGAAAATGTTCTTCCTTGCTGTCTTGGAGGTTGCTGGTTGCCTCCGATAACCCTTGGATTAGGGCACTGATTTGCAAAATGACCCGGTTCTTTGCAATTATAGCATTGAACAATGCATTGAGGTTCGAACGGAGCGTTCCTCTCCTCTGTCGCAGCCGTGGGTCCTTCTTGCTGTCAGTTAACAGCTAGGTGCCCTTCTCTTCCACACTTGAAGCATTTTCTTGTCCCCCTAAGGCAATTTCCAGGGTGCTTCTTTCCGCACTTTTGGCAAGTGGGGTTCTAGAACTTCTTAGCGCTGTTGGATTTATCCATTGGACCACCAGCATTGAATTCCACCTTACGCTTCTTGTCCCCATGATACCCATGTGATTCTCCGATCTCCATTTCAACCTTGAGGGCAAATCAGACAATTTCCTCGTAGCTGTCGAAGTCACGGATCGCTAATGCATTCTGCAAGCTAGGCTTTAGCCCACCAAAGAAGCGATCAACCTTGCATTCGGGGGTAACGACAAAGACAGAAGCGTATCGTGCAAGCCTTGTTAAGTTTTCCTCGTACGCTCCCAAAGATTCTTCATCTTTTTGATTGAGGGAAAGGAATTCCCTTTCTATCTTAAGGCGGAGGGTGCACAGAAAATATTTATCGAAAAACATATTCCGGAATTCCTTCCATTCCAAAGCCTTGATCTCCTCCTCAGGCTTCGTATTTTTGGTAAACATCCACCATTGATCAGCTTAACCGTCTATACGATAAGCCACCAGGAGAACCTTCTATTGTTCAGAACATTGGAGGATGGAGAATATCTTTTCAATGGAGTTGATCCATTGCTCAGCGATCGTGGGATCAGATGATCCACTAAAATTAGGAGGCCTTTGTCTCATGAAGCTTTCAATAGCAACTTGTTCTTTCTTAGGGGGGTTGAACGTTCATCTTGACCCGTGTTTCTATTCAAAACTTGAGTTAGCTGAGAGAGAAGCGTGACAAAGTTCGCGATTTCCGCTCCCATTGGATTGGGCATCTAATTAGTATAATCATCACACAGATCTTCACAACGGTTGTTAGCCCAAGTTCTCCTATTACCGGCCATTGGCTGGAATAAAAGGAATGTTTGGGGTAACACATAAAGGGTAATCCAAAGAAAATAGTTGATGACTTATAAATAAACTTTAATCTCTTTAACTCATGAGTCTATAGGATTCAATCCAGGCTTTTCATGATCTTCCTTCTAACATATATTCTTAAGGGCATTTTTCCCTTAATAAGGGTTCATAATAAGATTGTGAATTTATCAAAACATATCCCCCGTGGGTGTCATAACCAAGAGTGCAGCAAGGCCTGTTGTCATGCACCAGTTCCCGTTCGAGTCTAGCTCAAAGCGGTGTTTTCAGGTTTTACCCCTAGGATACATCTTTGCCAGAGCTGCCTCTACCTGCTCGTATCCAGACATGGATGCATTTGTTTGATAAACCGCTTACTTAGTATTTACCAAAACTTTGGGATGTTTTTATTATACATAGTCTTGTATATAAGGCATTACTAGGGTTTCCTAATCCAAAAAATAACTAAACCTATCCTCTGATACCATCTATGACAACTCTGCTTTTTATTACAACTTAAACATGCTTTATTACATAAAATATCACTTGATACAACAAAGAAGATCGAGAGGTTTAGTATCTTTGGGGCTTCAGATCATAAAATAAAAACATTAATCTTGAAATACAACATCTTTATTGAAAACATCATTTACATGACCACTACATTCCTTCGTACTTAGCATTTCATGGGATAACCGGAGGACATGTATATGAAAAGGGTGAGCTGTAAAGCCCAGTAAGGGAGTACACATGGAATAACATGAGGACTACAATACATGTTAGGCAATAGGAATATAAATAGATCATAAAAGAAACATGAACATAAAGTCATGACAAAGCATGGTAATCATAACATGGAAATGTGGCAACAACACTTAACATTGAATTAGCATGGGCCAAGGCTCATTGCAGATGGAGCATGAGTAAAACCTCATTGCACTTGAAGCACGAGTAAACCCTCGTTGAACTTGAAATAGCATGAGTAAACACTCATTGCACTTTATGTAGCATGATACTATACTTTACCCAATGCATTGGAGTGCTATAAGGGTGCACCCTTCTTAAACATTTCATTTCATGCATAAGTGTGCCACATGGATCATAAAACATGGATTCATAAAACATAATAATTTATTCCACGATAAAGGAATGTGAAATTCATACATGAAACTTTATAATCAATAAGTAAATGTGCATAAAGTTGAATACCCTTGATGGAAAAAATGGGCATGGTATTCACTACACAGTGACATTGGATTAGAAAATCGGTGTGATTTCGGCAGCGTAACGGCGTGACATGAGAATTCATAAAAAAGGTTGTTGAGAGAGAAAGGGGTTACTCATCATCTTTACATGTAATGGACATTAAGTAAGTCAAATAGATACATTTCATAACAATTTTGATGGAATTTAGATTCATGATACAAATGTATTGCTTGAATGTAAAAGAGGAGAGAGAAGTTCCTTTTGGAATTTCGGCATAGTAACGGGTGTACATGGGAGGAATTTAATGATAGATAAAGGGGTCTCCCATCATTCAAACAATAAGAGGGAAGTACGGGGGAGGTGTGAAACCATACCCCAACATTCATAATTGAAATTAAAAGGGCAACACAACTTAATGAAAATGGACAAAAATGGGAAAGGAAGAAAAAAACCCTTACTTGGAAGTGTGCTTCCAAAGGCTAGAGAGAGGCTTGTGAGAGGCTTCTTGGGAGCTTGGGGCACCTTGAGAGGATTCTAGAGAGAGTAGGAGAGAGTTTTGACGAACTCCAAAGTCTTTTAGTGAGGAGGAAGTGGGAGCTTGTGTGGGTTTATATAGAAAAGGTGAGAGAATTCTTTATTATTTAGGTTTGGGACCTCTTATATTAAAATAATCCAAAACACAAACCATCCCATGGTATTATCCCATGGTTTCTGGAAAAAGGAAAGAGGAAAACAATATTTTACAAGGCCAAGGTCCGAACTTATTAAAAAAATTATGGTTTCTTATGTGGAGGTGAGTCACACTCCCAAGGAAATTAATTTAAAAAGGTAAAGTGTTGAATAAGTCTTGAGGGATCCATTAATGCTTTGAAAAGTAAGTCAAACAAACCCAAAATCACATTATTTTAATGATAAAACACATATTGGCCGAACATAAGGATTATGGTATTTTATTACATCACCATTGGGTCATTATGATGTCATAAAACACATTATATATTTAAATGGTATTTAATTTTTACCCAAAAAATTGACTGTCTCTGAAAATTATGAAAAATTCACCGTTTGATAATTTCGACGTCCTGATTCCA
This sequence comes from Viscum album, assembly GCA_963277665.1. Classification (NCBI taxonomy): domain Eukaryota; kingdom Viridiplantae; phylum Streptophyta; class Magnoliopsida; order Santalales; family Viscaceae; genus Viscum; species Viscum album. The sequence goes on along the minus strand of OY728123.1, from coordinate 1,035,002,174 downwards.
AAAATAATATTTATTTTATCTAAATAATTTTTTTAATATTTGAATTTTCACTTTTAAAATAAAAACCGACATTTATAAAAAAATTCACGGGTTTTGATAGAAATGGCTTTCAAACCTTAATAAAAATTTTAATTGCATTCATAAAATTATAAGGAAATTTATATTTAATAAAAATTAATATAATATTAATAATAATATTTTATTAAAATATTATTTAATTCAAAAAAATCCCTTAATTTAATAAAATATAATTCTTAATTAAATAATAACTAAAAACACCATTTGTACTTTAAAAACTATTTACAATGTATCAAAAATGACTAGAAATTATATTCATTATTATATACAAAAATAATGCACATGAACATAGTACTACTTATTTGTTACATAACCCCTTAAAATAGTGGTATATGACCTAAGGGTAAGGTGTGCGATGGTGACAGACTCTTGGGGTGGCTCGGATAACATCACTCGAGTGGTAATCTCTATCAACTTCCACTTTTCCTGTAGACGGTCTCGTTCAAGCTTGACATAATGAAGCTCAACTTGGGCTTGTTCAAGGGAGAAGCCCAAAGATGCCACCTCTTTTCGGAGCTCCGACAAATGGGCTTCGAATGGGGCAATTCTACTGGATGAGGCCATCGCTTCCATTGTCTGAGTAAAATTGGGTTTGTTAAAGCCATATATTTATACTACTCAAGTGATCACTGTTCAACGGCTATTAAAGTAACGATCACAAATCATAACATAAAACTAAAGAAGTTGACATCTTATAAAAACATTTTTCATAAAGAAACATTTAACTGGATTAAGATGGATTTTCCATTAATGAAACTTTGGGTCGTTACACATGAGTATAATTACCTAACTCATGATTTGGAGTTAGAAGTGGTAATTTTTGAATCAACGATATGGAGACATTATCTTTATGGAGAATAGTGTGATATACATACTTGTCATAGAAGATGGAAATATATATTCACATAGAAGGAGTTGAACCAGAATAAGAGAAGATGGTTTGATCTGATAATGGATTCTGTCTTCTCAATACATTACCACCCAAAGAAAGTGAGAAAGTTGGCCAATGAATTATGTCAAAAGGATCATGATAGCTTATCCATGATGAGGATAATAAGAGAAATAATATTTCTTTATTTTCAAATAACGGATCTAGAAATTCTAAACTAAGGGGAAAATATTATATTTCTCAAATAAATTTCCAACCCTCTATCCATGTAAAAAGTAAGGAGGTAGATAAGGATGATGTCGAGCAAAAAAATATAGTCAGAAAAATTCTCTTGTTTAACATTAATTATGATAGAATGATAAGGTTCAGGAACCGTGAATTCATTCCTTTCATACCATGTTTGAAGAAGTAGATATTAGAGGAAGCACTTTGTTCATAATTCTCTATTCATCCTAGATGTATGAATATGTATAGGTATTTGAAAGAATATTTCTGGTGGGATGACATGAAGAGAGATATCATAGAGTTTTTATCTTAATTCTTGGTACGCCAGCAAGTTAAGTCTGAAAGAAAAAATCGAAAAGGATTTTTCTTCCATTACCCATACCAGAATGGAAATAGGAGAACATACCTATAGATTTTTTCATTGAAAAAACCAAAAACTCTAAAGGGTTTAATTCTATATCGGTGGTATTAGATAAAATTACTAATTATTCAAACTTAATTGATATCAGAGAAGATTTCACTTTGGATAAGCTTGCTCAAATATACATTAAGGAATTAGTAAGTCTATATAGAGTACTAATTTACATTATATTGGATTGGGATCTGATGTTTACCTCAATGTTCTGGAAAAGTCACCATCAATCACTTGATATTATATTCAGTTTCATCACTACGTACCATTCTCAGATAGATGGTCAATTTGAACGAACAATTCAAACCTTAGAAGATATGTTGAGATCTTGTTCTTTGGATTTCAAAGGTTTATGAGATCAACATTTTTATCAAGATGAGTTTTATTACAATAATATATTTCACTCATGTATTCAAATTGAACTTTATAATTCCCGGTATAGAAGAAATGTAGACCACTAGTGAGTTGGAATGAAGTTGGAGAAAGAAAGCTATTGGGACCAGATATCGATTCAGAAATAGTTTAGAAAGTTAGAGCTATTTGGTTGCATATCACGGTAGCTCAAAGTTGGTTGAAAATTTATTCTCATAACCTTTGGCATGATATTTAATTTGAAGTTGGTTAAAAGGTGTTTTTTTGAATCTCTCCTAAAAATAAGGTTATGAGATTCAGGATGAATGGGAAACTGTTCCCTAGGCATATCATTCCCTCTAATATTCTTGATCGTATCGAGATGGTATCCTATCACTTGGAACTACCTAAAAAACTCTCCCAAATACATGATGTGTTCCATGTATCTCTCTTGAAGAAGTACATACTTGACCCTTCACATGTACTAAACATAGAGGTCATACCACAAGAGTAGGATCTTTCATATAGGGAGTAACCAGTTGAAATTATGGATTGTATGGAGAAGGTTCTAGGAAACAAGAACACATAGCTGGTAAATTTGTTTTTTGAAAAATCACTAGTTAGTGGAAGAACATCGGAGGATGAGGATATTATGAAGAAGAATTATCCATATTTTTTTACGAGAATGAAAAATTTCGAGGGTGAAATTCATTTTAATGTTGGTAGATTGTAACACCACGAGTTTTTGTGGGATTTTATTTGAATGAATTAAATTACATTTTTGTCTTATAATAATATAAGTCAAATATTTCTTTTACATGGAACCATCTTGGAATAATTTTCACAACACCAACTTGATAGACAATACATGCAACACCGACTTGGCGTACGTTACACACAATACTAACATTTCTATGAAACATCATTTAATTGTTATAATTATTTAAAGGAGATAATTATAACAAAGACATTAAAAATATTCCTATGGATAATAATAACTAATTTTAAAATATTATTTATATTTGACTTATATAAATAAAACATTTCGATAATGAAAGATATGATTTTTTGTAAAGTCTGTTTATGTTTAAAAATACCATTTTCTTGGATGAACTCCTTTAATGTCCTTCTATGAAAAAAAAATCAAGTTTATACACATTTATAAATTTAATTTTATAAAAATAAATTAATTTTTGAATTTATAATATTGAAATTACCTTATGTTTACTTTTTGGGATTTTTTCTGAGAAACTTCATTTTTGTGTGAATTGTGAAAACTACCAGATTTTGATTCAAATATTTTTTATTATAATTTATATATAAGGAAAAATTATATTTTAATTTGGTTTAAAAGTTTAATTAGATATTATTTTTATCAATTAAACCAATATAGGTAATTGGAACCAATTTCAAATTGAAACTAGAATTAAAAACATAGAAAACTTTTGATAATTTTTACTTTTAAAAAACCCGCATTTTTAACCCGACAATGTGATTGAATTTAAATTAATTTTTTCACGTAAGTGATTGGAATTTGACAAATGAATTCTATATTTGGAATTAGAATAATTTATAATTACTAAATATTTAACTTAATTTTTCCCAAAAAGATAAGTGAATTAGTTAAAATTAATTTCAATGATTAAGGTTAAATAAAGAATTATAAGTGACTAAACCATTACCTTAAGGAACAAAAATACCTACACACATGTCCTAAATCCTTTTTATTGACATAACGTAGCCTAAAGTTTCTATACATTGAACAATTGTTAAACCACGTTCAATAAGAATACATGGGTGGGGTTCCTTCCCTTTAAAATAATAGAAGACTGTCACCCTTCTCCATTATAAAGGCCTCCTCTCCTCCCAGTTCCTAACAACTCTCAAGATACATTAACATGACCCAATATCTTCCCAAATATATTCATAAAATCCCTCTATTACTACATTAATCCTCCTATTTGAATAAATACTTCCAAGTAAACCCTTTGGTTCAAACCAAAATGAGTTACATGATTAGGAGATAACACCCTCCCATAAACTCCCCTATTTTATTTTCATTATCTACCTCCTAAAATGTTTTTATTCCATTATAAAATAACAATAACAGTATAATAAATATACTATGATGTTATTATTCTTATTATTATACCTTAAATTAAACACACTTCCATCTAATGGGTAAAGAACATTCTATTTATGAGTATGGCGGACTACCACCTCACTAAACGATGATTGTTCAATTCTCATTTACAACCTATCATATTGTTCGTTGTGATCGAAACTATGTTTTTATATGATAAATATAATATTTATTATGTATTTGATATTATTTAATTCTTTTACAAACACATATATTTATACTTTCCCTTTTGAGTTAATATGATAATTTCGTTTGAGGAAATGTGGACTACAGCCCCCTCAAAGTGATGTGATTCGTTCATATATTACATGGAATGTACGAAGGATGTATTAAGTGAATATATATTATATATATGATATATAAAGACCAATGTATTAATTATATATATATATATATACATAGATATATGTATTTTACATTCTTTTCTTCAACAAAACAATTAAATGTAAATTGTGTTCTTGCATACGTACGACTTGTCATCTCCAAGAACAGTGTATAAAATTTCATAATTATAAATACAATGGATTATTATAATAAAAATATATTATATATATATAAATATAATATTTATGTCATGTTTTAAATTCAGTAATCATTATCTATGTATAAGGACCAAGGATATAACAAACTAAGACACACAAAAATAATAAAAGAGAATACTATTTGATGTGAAATCTTGACATAGTATGGTTAAAAAGATGGTAATATAAGGTAATTAACCAAAAATATATGTTATAATATATAATAATATGTTTCTGAAAAATATTTATGTTAAATTTATATTTATTATATAATTTGATTTAATGAGTACAACAAGAGTCAAAACACAAGGCAAGTGTCACTTGTTATTTATGTGAGATACAAGCTATGTTTGCCACTATTTACCTTTGTGTGGTGTATGTTCCACCCATTATCTTATTAAATTATTATTATAAATAAATTTATTGGTATTTAAAAATCCATTTTATGATCTTTCTTTCATGGTATTTAAGTTTCAAAAGTTACCAAATCGGTAAAATTATTTTGTCTCAATTGTCCTTCTCTAAGACACAAGTTTTGTTATGAAACTAAAATCTTTTTTTGAGGTCTATATGCATCAATTTTACATGTTATATCATAAATATTATTATTTTCATGGTATTTTTAGTATCATTTAATTTTATTTTCTTACTTGAAGCGTATTAACCTATGTATCCAAGTAGAAAGAGTTTATTGAAACAACCTCATCATTTTTCATGATTGTTAATGATTATGAATTTTCAATGAAGTATTATCATCCATAACTCCTGAATATTCAGGATTTTACATATAATATATTTTTTAATATATCCTCATATATTGGTATCATTTTCCACTCTTTATTTCTTAAAGTAATGTTTTTAATTAAAATTTAGGCAGTCTCTCTCTTCTATTGGAAATATATTTTATTCAAAAACCATGTTTTAAAAAAGAATTTCAAAAAATTTGTTTTCAAAATATATTTTAATTCCATTTATAGGGAAAATTATTTTAAAAACTTTTATTGTTTGAAATTATTCATTCATTAGTTTTCAAATATATTTTCAAAGAAAAAGGGTTTCAAAAGGTTTTGTGTTTTTAAAATACTTTTCAATGGAGAAAGGATATTTTACTCAAGAGATGTTTTTAAATGATAATTAAAAATTATTTACCAAATAATATAACATACATTTGTGTTACCAATCCCTTTATAGGAAAATTATTAAATGTTTCCGTTCATATTCTTTCTCTCAACAAATTATGTTTTGATGGCATAATGATTAGGAAACTTGTTTCTCTTTCACGAGTTATAAGCTTTTGAAACCCACTTATTTTCAAAGGGTATGTTTATGATGAAATGATAATGAAATCTATATATTTTTCTATAGTCCCTTATATTATTACATGTTTATGATACCCATTTCATTTAATGGGTTAATATATGATATGATTATTAATGATCATGTGGCACATGTATATATGATTTCATTATGATATGGATGAGACCTATATATCCCTCAAATGCTTTAGGTTAATAATTATATACCATGAGATAGAAAGGTATGGAATGAAGGTTTACCTGGTTTAGTAATACAAGGATGGAATGGGGGTTTACCCAGTTTTGTAATACATGGATGGAATGAGGGGTTACCCAGTTCAGTAATACAAGACTGGAATGAGGGTTCACCTGTTTCAGTAATACATGGTTGGAATGGTGTTTTACCCGATTTATTAATACAAGACTAGAATTAGGGTGTACCTATAATGTAAAGGACTTTTTCCACTAATATTGTCTTGGAAGCTATTACTTATATATTTTAGAAATCATAGTATATGCCTATGTGTTTTCCATATTTACATGTTTTATTCAAATGTTATGATTTCATGGCTTATGTCCTTTTTCCTTATGATTCATGTCTTATGAGCTTATAATATTTAGGTAATGATACATGTTTATGATATTTGATATGTAGGGTATGATCTTATATTTTCATGAGAACGTTATTATATTCTATTATCATGTATATTCTTATATGCCTTCCTTGTTTACATTTACTGAGCATCTGATCTCACCCCTTTTTAGGTTTCCTTCCCCAGGTTATGAAGATATGTATTATGCATTATATGTATAAAATTAGTGATAGTAAAGAATAACTTAGTGGGATATTTTTTAGATCCTTTATGTACCGGTGTTTTTGTTTTTAGGTTTCCAAAGGCACTAGACTAGTATGGTATTTGGGTTTTTGTTTGAATATTGTTTTATGTATTTTGAAAATATTATGTAATTTTAATGTATGTCAAGGCTGTGTAATTATAAAAATATCTAACTACCACTAGCTTCATGTATATATAGTATAAAATATATATAATATATAATTACATGTATTCTATGCTACCATATTTTATTTAACTTATGTAGAAATGACATAGAACATCAATAGTGAAATTGAAATAAGACGAGATAAGTTAATGAAATCAAAACATAAAAAAATAAATTTTACAAATAATAATATAAAATATAATCCAATAGTTATAATGGATTAATAGTGACATAAATTTAAATAATCCACTTCTATTTTCATGTTTTCCATAATCCTATTTTGATTAATCCAGTGGTTGAAAAGTGATGAAATTATGATGGATTTAATGTAAGGGGATTATTAAAACAAAGTCCTCAATATAGTTTATCTCTTATTTCACTTATTTTGTATTATAAATATTACTCTAATACCCTTAAAAACTCCTTTTAGTATTCAATCATTTCTATTTGTTTCTACATAGTGATAAAAAGTTTTTCCAAAAATACAAGGATTTTTTAAAGAAGACTTATTTTTCAAAACATCTCATTGAATCCAACTAGGTTATTTATTATCCACTAAATAACGATGATGTTTTATTCCATAATATAATTTGCATTATTCATTAGGGAAACTTAATGTTTATTCCTGAAATTAATCCTCCCAAAAAATTTATGAAATTAATTCCTTTAGATAGGTTTAATTTAGGAGTATGCTTGATATATATTCCCTCTCCAAGTGACTCACATGATTATGAGAATTTAATTACGTGATCAAGGGGAATTTTATATCCCTCTAGTTCATTGAGTAATGTGATATATCCAATGAGATTATATCTATTTTTATTGAACATGATGCTAGCACTGTTCATAACTATGATGATATGATTTATGGACATATGTTATTCATGAACATGACATTAGCTTGGGTCACAACCATATATGTTACTTGACCATTAGGTTATGATGTTTCTTTATTATGCACATGCCACATTCCATGATTTTATCAAACGTTTCAATGAGGACTATGATGATTATTCTATGCTTATGATATGAAGATGTTGATTATACCCAACTATTGTTCCATGTTCGTTATTCCTCCCCTTATTGGGATTTTACCTCACCTCTTTCTTTTATGTATATCCTCATGTGATTACATGAACAAATTAGAACATGCCATATTTTTTGAGGATAATAATGAAGGATTTAAATAATTTTTAAATTTTCATATGTATATGGGATCTGTGAGTTTAATTTTCCTAATATACTAAATATTTCAATCCTTTAATATATTAAAATTATGTTGTTTATCTTGAAATGATATAATATTTATGTAATAAAATGTTGGTTTAATATAAATATATTTCTTAAGGCGTCAATACATTCCATGAAAAGTTCCCCTAATGTGGGTAATATGAGGTTCAATGATGTGATAATCCTATTTTTCAATTCCTTCTATATATCTTCACATTAATTATTCTAGAAAACATTTAATCCAATTTTAGTCATCATAGATATAGAGTTTTATAAACATGATAATTTTCCAATATGTGATAACAAATACCAAGATATTCGAAGGTAACTATGGATATCTATTACAGATGTTGTTCTTGTCCACTCATCAATTAACTTTTTCAGGAAGGTTCAAAAGAAATCCCTTTACCATTGATAACATTCCAAAAAATGATACATCCTCCATTCAAAAATCAGATTTTAATATAATTTAAATATATATTGTCCTTTCAAAAAATATTTATCTTAGTATTAAAATTATCTCCTTGGTTCCACATAATTTTTGAGTATACCAAAATATCATCTATAAATAATACAACATATTTTTCAATGAAATTTCAAGACTCTATTCATTTAATACATAAATATGATTTTAGTATTAGTGAGTTTGAATGGAATCACCATGAAATCATAGTGTACATACCTTGTTTGAAAGGAACTATTGGGAATATATTTCTTCTTCAACATTAATTGGTGATATCCTTATTAATGTTCCAACATATAGAAATATTGGTCCCTCATAGTTGACTAAATAAGTCATCTATCCATGGAATTGAATACTTTTTCATTATCGTGATTTTTATATCTCATTATAATCAATTCAAAGAAGAATTGACCCATCCTTATTTGTGATGAATAAGACTAGCACACCCCCAATAAATAACTCATTCATATATAAAAAATTTCCCGATTCTCTTCCAACTGCTTCCTCAGTTCATCTAACTCAATAGAGATAATTGTCTATAGATTCTTTGATATGGATAGAGGTCAAGGTAAAAGTTAAATTGATAACTAAACCACTGACTTAGGATAAAGGACAAGTATCTCTTTAAGGAATACATTAGTTTAATCCCTCAAAATGTTCTGGTATACATGAATAATTCTCTCCAGTATCTTAAATATATGATCTCTATATAATTTATCATATGGAAATAAAATCCACACTTGAGATAAAGACTCTAAAATAGATTCATATTCCATCTTACACTTGTATAAAATTATAGGATTACTTATGATGTGAATATTGATCTCCCACTCTAGATGGTTGATGATGAATTTATATATGAATAGCTAATACATGACCAATGTTTCATTAGTTTCTAGAATATAAATTATGAAAATAATTTTTTGGATTTCAGTACACAAACATTATCTCAGAAAGAAATATATAATTTATATGCAATAATTTCCCTATTTTTTATGGTCATTGGTAACTCGACCTCCATGTTTTTTCATGGTATTTTAATAGTTCAACTAAATATACATGATACAAATGAATGATTAGAATCCAAATAAAAAACATGTTCACTAATAATGAATTTATAAATACCATACCAATTACTAAATAATTATTGGGATCCACCTTAGTATTAGTGGTAGAATATTCCCTTCATTTATCCCTAGTACATAGAAGTTTTTCATTGATTATTTCTAATAACCATTGTCTTAGGGAATTGGTTTGTATAATTTTTATGTTCCTTATAGTTGAAATAATGTATTTCATATTGATTGTTTATTTGAGCCTTCTTTTCTTCCATATCATTAGTGGGTATCATCACCCATCTTCGGTAGTAGTTATCATGATACCCCTCATTTCCACACTTGATGTATCTCTTAGTTCCCTTTAGAGAGTTTCTAGTATTCTTGTTCAAAATATTTTTACATGGGGGAAATTGGGGTTTCATACCTACATGGATTTATATGTTTATCCTATTGAATTAAACATCATTTTACTATTTTTATCTATAGGTCATTGAGACCAATGAGATTATCTAGCCTCTATCTCAACCACGAGGGAATAATGAAAAATATAGTCATAGTTTTCAGTGTCTCAATTTTCAAGATATTTTTTTTAGAATTAGATTTAATATAGTAAATAAATGTTCCACCATACTTTCAGTGTTTGTGACAAAGTTGGATACATATTTTCAAAGACTTGTGATGTTTTACACATATACCCTGATCGAAGAATATTATATTTTCTTCAGTTTGAGGAACTCCAAATCCATTTTATGATGGAGAGTTCTGAGAAAATAATTTTTGAAAAATATTTTCATGATTCCTTCCTATTCCATGGAATAAATTTCAACTTCTAACTTCATTTTCATGATCACTGTACACCACTGATCAACATCCCCCTTTATATTGTAAATGACCATTATAAAGTTCTATTATTCTAATAAATGGAGGATATAAAATACCTTCTCAGTGATGTTAATTGATTTATTTTTTATGAGGGGTTCATAAGAATAACTAATGGTCCACATGAAGGACTTTCACACAACATTTACTTAGGATTAAGAGGTTGTTCCACATGATTCGAGTTATTATTCATAACATTACTTCATTGAGCCAATACCACATTGATGTTTTTAACTCAGATTCCTAAATGGTTATACATCTCATTAGCGAAGTCATAATATTTCCAAAAATATTGGTAGTTTCAATGGTTCTTCCAATTTCCCCCCATAAAATAAAATAAAAAAAGGATTAATACTCACACTAAAAATTATATAAAAAAGAAAAATATAAACATTTAAAGATTTAAATATAAATTAAATATTAATAATATATTTTCATCCTATATATTTCAATATAAGATACCCATGGTAATTATTCTTACTAGGTTTTCTAACATAACAACATATCCAGGTCCTTCAAAATGTTACGTTAATAGGTTGTGAATTTTCTCAAGCATATCCCCTAGGAGTTCCAAACTAGGTGTACAACAAGGATTCATTATCATGCACTAGGTGATGATCAATCTAATTTAAAATCCCCCCATTTCAGAGTTACATAACCTAGGTACACCTATTATAGATCCACATTAACTTTTATTTTCTATATAGATATGTAATTTCATAGAAACTGCTCACTCTATACTTACCTAAAATTTAATGATATTTTTTAATATTTATAATTATCCTAAGGGTTATCAGAAAAGTATTATTATAATAACCACAAAAAATAACTAGAAATTCCATTTATACAAACTATAATGGTCCATGTCTTTTACACATAACTTTAAATGTTTTTTAATATAACTATCTAATAAATAAAATCCATGGACGAAAAGGTGAAGTGTCTTTGGAAGACTAGGAAAATAAAATTTCAAAATGTAACTAAAATAAAATTTCATTATTTTTATATACATAATAATATTTTAAATTCCTTTTGTCTCCAAAAAAATTATAAGATATCATGGGGAATACATTGACAAATGGGGTGATCTAAAATCCCTTTAAAGGAATAATCATGATAAAAAACCTTAAAATGTGATTCCAACAACATAACATGATATCCAAAATGGGATGTCTCATTAATAATCACATGGGAGAATAAAAAAAGTACATGGTTCCATAAGATCATGGAGAGATAGGGAAGTGACATCAACATAAAATATGACATAAACAAAATTTCAGGCTATGTGCCAAGAAAACATCACATGATTGATAAAGTCTCATTGTGGATTAGGTTTTTCCCCAAATCCCATACATACCATCTCATGAGACAAAAAAATTACCCAATGCATTAGAGCATTATTTAGCAGTACCCATCATAAGATGACCAATATTATGTGTTCCACAATATAAAATCAATCATAAGGTATAAATTAAATAATTACCCATGGAAATAATTTTTTTTTCATAATCTGACCCCATATAAAAATAAAAATATATTTCACAAATATTCAATAGAGAATGAGGAATTAATTATTTTTTATTCACATATCTGTGTATACAGGAATAAGTCTCAAATTATGTTTTTTATTTTAAATAAAAAACATTATGATAATGTGTAGATAATTTGGTATAGAAATGAACATTAAAAATAGTGTGTTAACAAATTAGTTAATGAATTTTAGAGAAAGAAAAAGTATTGGATCTTCTGTGAAAATTGAAGTTATTCCAAAATATATATACCTATCACATAACTTTATTTAATGATATAAATAAGGGTAATACATACTTTAAATGATCATTGCATAAAATGATTGAGGGATATAAAATTTCCCCTTAATTGGGTTTGATTTTAAAGAAGGAATTTGAGAAATAAACATAATAATTGTATTAAACCGTCAATTTAATGATGGATAATCTTGGTATATTTTTATGATACATACATAAAGAATTAGAAGCATTTTTTTCAAAAAATAGAGAAAGAAAGAGAGTTTGAGTGAAAAAGTTAATAACCAAAAGAAAAAGGGTGGTGCTGAGAGATCCCATAACATTGATTCTAGAATCATTTCTAACTTTCACTTAATATATAGGATAATAAAATTATATTATTTAATTACTTAATTAAAAAAATTTCCATCTATATTTTAATTAATTTAATTTTTTTTTGTTCATTTATAAGTCAATGAGATATAGTGTTTAATTTTGTTTTTAAGATGACACTAGTTTCATAGTTCCATGGTTAGATCACTTGTATATAATTATTGATGTTCATATAAAATGGGAATACAACTCTATAATTTAAATGAAAAGATATTCATTTCCTTAAAAAATTTAATGTTCCAAAATTTCTTTTTTTCACATATATGGTTTATTCACTAAGTTAAAAGGATAAAATTATAAGGATTGATCATTTAAGCTTTTTTACAAACCATCATGAACTATATATTTTTTATTTAATTAAATGAATATTAAAATAGTAAATAACATGAATTAAGTTATAATATACTTATTATAATCATATTTAATGCCAATGATTTTTCTATTACAAACCCTGAATGCGATGGCGAAAAATGAATTACGTTTTTCATGGAGGTGGTGAACCAACCATATTGTAAATAATGATTTCATTTTAGAATCTATATAATGGAGGGTATAATATGGATATTCCATCATTATAATAAAATATAATTAAATTTAGGATACTTATTTTACCATTTCTATTTTTACAGAAAACATAATTTGGTGGTAGAATAAGAATAAAATTGAGTGATGTTTGTCAATAATTTGGCTCTTCCTTTGATTTCCTATTCTTAGGAAACTCATTTATGATCCTTGAAATGGTATTTGGATGATACTAATGACACTAAGAGTTGGTGGAAAGGGTTGGGAAGATAATTGGGTAGAGATTTGTCATGATCTAAGTCATAGAATATGTGACGAGAGTGGGTGGTGATGGGTCATATTTATAACGGGATGAAAAAAGAGTTTTTAAATATTATATTCACTAGTTTATTATTCTTGCAGAAAACTGCCAAAATTATAAATTATTTTCACTATATATAGTAAATGGTATTTTTGAGATTAAACTAGTGGTTTTATACATCATCTGTGATTCAAAAATTAATGTATTTATCTTATAATGCTTACTAACGTACTTTACCATATTTCAGTATTCACCAAAAATGAAATTATTTTTCAATAATAATAAAAATATACCATAACATTTTATGATGTGTATATTAAATAAATTAAATACATTTTATGAAAATAATGTCTCAAATATGGGTAATTTTAATTTTTAAAAAAATTCTCATTAATTTTAAAAATGAAAATTTTATTATGGTGATCAATTTTCAGACCCTTGGAAAAATTACTTAAGGTCTCATAAAATTATATTTTAATTATAATGAAAAATAATATTAATATACAAATTTTTTTTGAAAAATTAAATTTCTTTTACTTTTTTTTGTAAAATTTTAAAATAAAATATATATGTTTTAGAATAGAGAAAAAAATATTTTAACATTTTTAAAACAATTATTAACTTTTATCGTTATATTAATATGTCATATTCTAATTTCATAAAGTAATTAAATATTATTTTACCTTTCTGAATGTGGGGTTACTATTCTAACGGTCTGTTTACTATTCTTAATTTTCAGATTACTATCAGAATTATTAGATTATTATTCCAGTTTTCATATTAATATTATAATGGATAGAATTGTAATGGTCATATGGGTTTCCTAATTTCTATAAATACCACATATTTCATTCATTATTTATTCAAAACTATTTTCTCTAAAAGTAATATATGTTTTTTAATTTTTAAATGCATACTGCATTACTAATATTCCACTTCATTTCTATAGTTTTTTTGAGTGCAATTGTTGATGATCATAATTTCACATCACACACTTCATCGTGGTAGGATGCATGTCGGACATATCATGTAAGGGATAAGTGATATTTTGGACCATGTTCAACCCAACGCTCAAATTACTTCTTTCCTTCATGTGACCATAATACCAATAACATATCACAATACCTCCTTTGCCTAGAGGAAGATTAAATTATCGCATACTAGGCTATGAAATGAGTTGTGGACAATGACTTTGAATATATCTAGGAATAAGTCCAAAAGAATTTATATTATGCTTCATGAAATCTGATCATATACAAAATTCATGACTCGATGCACCATGCCAATCTTATGGACGTCCATACTACACACATGAAATATTCTTGTGTGCATAGTAGTCTCCATGTCGTGAATAATATATTCATGTGAAGTGGATAAATATTCATTGTAGTTGGATATGAAACATTTGTCTGATAGCTTGCAACACTAGTCATGTTCCATTGGGCATATGACCTTGACATGAAAACACCCACGGTTGCGCTATGGAACAACTTAACCATGAATACACGACACATGAACTTTTTTCAAAGTGACTACCCCTGAAATTATTATCATGTCATCAGGAGATCCATAATTGAAAATGAGACACATCAAAGGCAATAAAAGTGATTGTTCAGGGAAATGTTTTGATATCATCATGAGATATATCAGTGAACACATAAAAAAACATAGGTGAGAAAAGAGAATGTCCCTGAAAATATCTACATGTCGTTGTGACATCCGTCATTGAATACATGGAACATCAAAGGTGACCGATGAGAATGTCCTGAAAAATGTTTTCATGTCTTCACATGATATATCAATGAACACGAAAAACATCAAAGGTGATCAAAGAAACCGCCCCTGTAATGTTCTCATGCTATCGTGAGATCAATCAATGAATAAGAGACACTTCAAAGGTGAGAAAAATTATTGTCCATGACAATGTTTACATGATAGTGCGAGATTTATCAACTAACATAAGACACATCAAAAAGAGGGAAAAGAGACTATCCCTTAAAATGTCTACATGTTTTCGTGAGATCCTTTATTGAAAACGTAACACGTGAAAGGTGAGTAAAGAGACTCTTCTTAACAATGTTCCCATGTTGTGGTGAGATTTATCATTGACCACATGACACATCAAGGGAGAGTAAAGTGACTATCCTGAACAATGTCTGCATACCGTAGTGATATCCATCACTGATAGTGTGGCATGCCAAAGGAAATCAAGGTGATTGAATAGGAAAACATGCACACAAAAAATATAAGGGTTTTTCCATGAAATTATCACAAATCACCATAAGACACATTGTTGGTCATGTGACCCATCACCTATGGGGAGAAATATTTACCCCCATAATATTACAACAATATTGAGAGATCCCCAGCAATTTTTAAATAAACCATGGAAATAAAAGGGGAGATAGTGGGGAGCCTCTTGCAGTCGTCAAAAAAATGAAACACACCCCGGAAGCCTATGAGACATCCCAGAAACCCCAGTGACATGTCAGCCTAGTTATTTGAGATCCCACTAGCATGTCACCCCAATCACGGGAACTTCATTTGACATGTCCTAGTAGTATCATGATTCCCCATTGGTCCATAATATAAATAGATGAGTTTGTCCATGAAGTTACTGCACATAACTATAAGACCCTTTGTTGTTCACACGATGCATTGCCGATGAAGAGAATGATTTTCCTCGACAATATTCATATAACCTAATGAGATTCCAAAACCATAGTCAAATAAGCTAAGGAAATACAAATGGAGAAAGGAAAGAGCCTATTGTAGATGTAAAACTCATATTATGTACCCATGAAGCCCAATATACATAGTAGAAGCCCATGAGACATGTTTGATTGGTCACGCAAGAGCCTGAATGCATATCACCCCAATCACGTGAATGGTTTTAGACATGTCCAGTCAGTCTCACACACCCTATTTGGTTCCATAACACAAAAAATTGATTCAGAGATCAAATTTTCATGCATCTCTACATGACCTTTTATTGGTCATGTGATACATCACAAATGGGGAGAATGATTGTCTTGGAAAAAACATATGCATGCTCACAAGGCCAGGATGGATTCACACTATACGCAATGTACAAAGTGGAAATAAATAGGTGTGGAGAGGCACATAAATACACCATCCTAGAATTAAATATAAAAGATGATATGGATGAAGAATCCTTGGAACCTCGCATTGGAATCAGAGAATATTTCTTAGAGTGGATGATCTCACAACCAGGTTGTTTTCCATTATGTAATATCTAGAGAACTACCAAAGAAAGCATGGAACATGCATAGGCCCTTTGTGTGATCAGTAATATGTTATGTGAAGGAAATTTGGTGAGTCATACGAAGAACATCCCACATTTATTCAAGATTGTGACGGGAATCAAACATGTTAACAATGAGAAAATGTAAGGATTTCACAATATAATGGATAAAACAAAGACTAAAAAAGGGAGGCTTATGAGAATAACATATATGGTCACTCTCATATGGTTTTCATGAACTATCTAGTTCATGGGACAACACAAAAACAAGTCACCCAGATCATTCAACACTCATTTGGTATACTATTTGAATCATGATATATTCCCTAAACATTTGAAATCTATTCACATGGAACCCCACAAGAATTTCACCCATGTCTCATAAATCCATATGGGCTATCCATCCAATCGCCTAAATTCCTTCTACACATGATTCCCAGATTATATGGTGACATCATTACATTTTATCTGAGTCTCTTGAGAGAACTAAGGTGTATCCGCTAGATATTATGATTTCTCTCAAACATGATAGAAATCTCCCATGATTACATCTAGACATGTCTTCTATGGAATGTGACACCCTCTAGAGATGTCACATTGACTCTTGAAACTCCCTCTAAGCATGTTAGATATCATTCATGATAAAACCAAGACAACCCATCCAAGGTCATGTGATGGATTCTAGATGAGAAAATAGAGGTCATGGAATGGGTTCTAGATAATCCAACCATGGTGATGCGATGCCATTTAAACAATCCACCCAAGGTCATTTGATGGATTCCAAGATAAGCTGGCTAGGTCATTCGTTGTCTTCCAGACAAGATGGCCTTGATCTTGTGACAACCTTTAGAAATTCCATCTATTTTATGCCACAAACCTTATAAAATTCCACTGGATCAATTAATTTCATTTGGACATGTCGAGAGGACATTCTCTGACATGTCTAGTAGATAATCAAGGAATGGTTAGTTTAAAATAAATGCATGTAAGGAAGGAATACCATCTATGTCAATAAGGTAAACCATTGTGTGTAATCCCTGACCACTGAACTAGAATTACATTAATTCTTGTTATAAAACAGGATATATATGAAACCTTACAATGGTCTGAGATCCACACCACTTCCTCCACAAGACAAATTATCATTCCTCACAAAGGAAAATTTAAATGTGTATGCCTCATACGAACATCCTATAATGTAGTGTGTTTAATCTTATACTGCCTCTTATTTCTCACACCGAGCATGACTCTCAAGGTTTTAATGACTAGGCTTGATTTTACCAATAAATTGATGATAATTTCCCATGGCGGGGATACCATTGGGATGTATGTATGATTACATATCATCTCCACTCAATGGTCAATACTCCTAATGAATTAGTCCAGGGAAGTCTTATACAAATTTTTCCCACCTAGGGCCTCTATTATCATATCTATCACAACACACACACCCATTATAAGAACTATGTAGAATCTGATTCGTGTCTTGAACATGATATATAGGAAACTTCACCATGATCTAAGCCAAATATTTACATCATTACAACATGATGGTAAACTGGGTGGATGGGTCCTATGTCATGAACATAAACTTTGTAAAATGAAGTATGTTGGATTCTATTCTAGATTTCTTAGGATACATTGGATTCCTAATAGAGTTTCAATCCCATATCCAAGACACCAACCACTTTCTTGGACAATAATAAACTCCATAGTGCCTAAATATGGACATAACCAAAAGTATCATAAATAAATAAGAGTGCAACATAAACCCCTTTATATGCATGAAATTGTTCTTATCGATACATGCTTGTAATCAAGTCATTGACATAGGGGTAACTAGGCCTACATCCAGGTTTGAGAAGGATTTAACAAACATATCTTAAATCCATAAGAGAATCCACAGTGAGAACCAATTCCCCCCAAAATGGTGAAATAATAACGACCTACCATCCTCTGAACCAATGTGAGATCCTAATCATCATTGGGATTGAAACCCTAAAGGATCACCTACCTTGGTAAATAAGATACATAACTTGTTATGAATGTGGGAACCATTTCGAGTTTCTAGGAAATATTAAAAAATGGTGAACATATTGTGAATGATTGAGAATGGCATTGAAACCCCCATAATAAATCAAAATGTTAGGCTAAAATCCCATCCATGTATCATTACTATAGAAACAAAATAGTGAACCTGATGTGAAATTCATTAACTACTTCACCACTTTAAAGGGTCAAACATTTTAGATTATCAAGTTCATGTTCAGACTAGTTTGTTTCACACTTGTCACAAAACAAAATGGAAAACCCGACACGTTTCTTTTAACTTTACTAAACCTTGTGAAAAACTAAGGGAACACATTTGTATCCTTTAACTATGAATGTAATTGATAATACATATACATTTATATATGATGATACACTAATAAGTTTTGTTTTTTCATCATCAGGACCTTTCAAATTCCATGCAATCGAAATGACATCATCAAATGTGCCAATGGATTTTGAGATCATTGGATAAGGGGTTCTGGCCCTGAAACCCCAATGTACACTGTCACTAACACACCAACTCAAGTACCTATTGGATAACTTATTGGTCCAAGAGTACTACATCAATATCTCCATTCCATGTCTATAATTGGACCACGAAATCCATCATAGGATGATTTCCCGCTAGCATTCATTCAAAAGATAGGCCATTGGAGATTATGTGACCCTTATTTTCACATTCAACAAATTTGGGAGCCTATCCCTAGAGTAGAGAAACACATACCTTCCCTACATCATAGAGGTGGATGAGGACAACCCTTAAGTAAAATCATTCACTCAGAATCTTCCTAGGAGGTCTCATATACATTCTTGTTATCATAATTAAGATATGACAGTGATTCCACAAGGTTTTGTAGAGGATGTTATGCCAACACCAACTTTCCATTTTGGGGAACCTATTTGGAGATCCCGCTATCTGTATCCAAAAAATGCAGCTATAGAGTAGTATTATATACATTCTATCCCCAATTTGTCTAAGGCTCACCAGTGTGTCCTGAGAGTGGACCGGAGTCAATCCCAGAACATCAATATTAAGGAGCTTCTAACTACATCACAATTAGCCTTGGTGATTGTGGAATCCCAGTGAGCACCCCAAAACATATGTCCAGGGTATCATTATAATATTTTACCCTAGTGTCATATTTATCATGGGCACATACATCTCAAATGGTAGAGTAGGAACTGACAATCCAAACGGTACACTTGGTACCAACCCAAAAAAATGTGATAATCCATCAAGGAAGTGCACCATCTTGATTGTGTCTCAGTCAGTATGATATCAATTCAATATAATTACTCCTCATACGATAAAATGATCACACTTGTAAAGAGTACAATCATAACCACTTTTAATCATCTCATTCACTACTTGTTGGTCTTCCTTAACCACTATCACAGGAAAAGATAGGATCAATGGTATCTTTCAGGAATCTACAGGTGTTACCAACCATGATGGAATTTTAGAAGGTAATAAAAATGGAGTATAGGAAAATTGAAGTAGTGTATTTAGTCACTTGGGTCCATATATGAATTCTCATTAACATCAACTCACCCTACCACTAATAGAGGTGTGTGTATTTTCATGGCTCCTATCATCCATCACCACAAAGATGATAAGAAAATATCTTCCGAAGAATGGATCACCGAAATCCAATGATATAATGGGGATCTTAGATATATAATTCTGGGAATACATTTGAGATCTCCACCTCAAGATGAAATACTAGTACCAGCATATGGAAGCCTTCCTTGAAGTGAAGTTACCCTACCCATAGGTTTGGGAGAATTTTCCTATTTTTCATCCACTCATTTGGTAAAATGCTGACATTGTTCCACCTCTCCCCATCTAATAGGTCTTGGGTAATTTTCATATTTTCCACCTCCTCATCATGGATATTCTGGAATCCATCTTCTCCCAGATGTTTCCACAAATACTCTAGGAGAGTTGAGATCTTTTAATCAATGGGAAGTGTTTTATTCATCCATGAAGCCCAATACTTCAGCACCTTCCACTGGACTAAAAAACTAACAATCTTTTGTACCCTAGGCTCTAAATTCATCCACACACCTACAAAAATAGAAGTATAGATAACATGTGGGAGAAGAAACATGCTTTCCCATCTCATGAAGATAGATTAAGAAAAGTATATTCCTCCCAATGAATACATGTTGCTAGTTATTTCAACTATTCCGTGGAAAAAAGATTTATTGAGCTCTTAACAATGAGAAACCTTATTGAGGAATGGATTATAGTCCATGAAAATTATTTCCCCTACCATCGACCTCTTGGGTACGTGATATAGGGTTGATATTCTTTTATAGACTAAAACAACTGATACATGAATCACCTATCTATTTATCTGAATCCTCTAAATAAGACACAAAATTCATGCAACAAATCAAGAACCATATACCTCATAATATTGAGAGACCATCATTAAATAAAATAATTAACAAATCCAATTATTTCCAAAAAAAAATTTCCCTGTGTATTTTAATTGTTCCATGGTAAATGGTTTGACGGATCACCAATTAATAAGGAAGCCGAATGAGTTAGGTTTGACATTCCATGACTACCATTTCCATTACCAATTACATCTAAGGAACACAATAGGGAGTTGTTTTTTCATCAAGGATTGGTTGGAGATACAGGTAAGTGCAGGGTTGATAGAGTTAAAGGATATTAAAAATAATAAAGCATGCATAAGAGTTATCCAAGATCCATTAGATGAGATGCTCTCTTAATAGGTTATTTATCATTGTCCTGACCACAAGAAGATAAACTTCATGGCCATCATCCTCACCATACAATGATAAACTGTATTGTTGTCATCCTTAACGCAAGATGTTAAACTACATGGAAATCATCCTTAGAGCAACATGATAAACTAAATTGAAATTATCCTTACTATAGGACGTTAGACTGCATGGCCATCATCTTTACCACAGCATGTTAAACTTAATGGATCACAACCTAACAATAAGATATCAAATTATATGACTTATGTCCTTTCCACATGACATTATTCTGTATGGATTTCCTAGAACTATGTATGACTTGATTCTCATCCTAATGATATACATAGGGATGCTTGGATCCTATATCCTAGCCCAGTCACCTATATTAATGTCCTTACTACAATACATTAAACTACATAGTCGGTGTACTTTCTACATGACATTAAACTGCATAGGTTTTCTAGAAATATGTATGGATTGATTCTCATCCTAATGAGATACATAAGGACACTTAGATACAAAATTCTAACCCAAACACCTATATTCACATTCTTACTAAAATATGTTAAACTGCATGATTTATGTTCATTCTACATGAAATTAGATTGTATTGGTTTTCTAGAACAACATAAAACTTTATTCTCATCCTAATGATATATCTAGGGGATCGTCAATCTTATATCCTTGACCATCCACCTATATTCACATGATTACCCCAAGACATTTGACATCAAGGATAATTTCCTCTCTGCAAGACATTAAAATTGATGTGATTTCTATGACTACATTTGTCTTGACTCTAATCCCAATGAGATACATAGGGACACTAGGATCCTATATCTTAGCCCAACCACCTATACTCACATTGTTACCCCATGATGTTAAATTACATGGCTGATGTCCTTTCCACACAAAATTATGTTTCATGGGGTTTTTTGAACTATGTATGGAATTATTCTCATCCTAATGAGATAATTATGTATGATTGGATCCTATATCCGGTCCCATAAACCTATATTCACATCGATAACACATGAAGTTAAACTTTAGGTGTATGTTCCCAGACATTCCTTTCAGGTATGTTTTCATTTTCTGGTAGTTTTTGAGAAAAAGAGGTTTTTTGGAAGTTGTGCAGGGGCGGATGGTAGGCACACAATCTGAGCAAACCGTGCGGCCAGCCTAAGAAAATGTGCACCGTTGATAGTGGGCTCCACACGGGCTATGTACTGTTTTTTAAACTGTGTGTTCATGCCAAGCGATGTTCCTAGATGAGATAGTAGAAACTGCACGGTGGACGCACAGTTTTCCAAACCGTGCGGGGTAACCGTGCGACCACTAAAAATTAGGGGTTTTAAGTCCCAGGCCACTCAGGATTTCTCATTCCTCCACCATTCTTCCTCCCACTCGTGGATCACATGGGAGTTCCGATTTGTAGAGATTGGGGGTGCTCCTTGGCTCATTTTGGAGGGAAATCAAAAGAGTTTATTGGTGAATCGATGGCGGTTCTCCTCGGGTAAGTCCCTATTTTGGTTCATTGAGGTTTTGGTTAGGGTTATCCCTATTAATCTCTTAGTTTCCATGATCTACAAGTCATTCATGTAAATCTAGGGTTGTGATTCCTTTTTTGTGTTAATGGTTGACCTTGTTGATGTTAGGGAAGGATTTTTGAGGTGGTTTCAAGGAGGCGTTCACCATATTTGGAGTATGTTTGGGTGAAGAGGTCGATTTCACAAAACCCTAAGTGGTAGATGGTCTATGACTTTTAGTTTAATTTATTT
This sequence comes from Viscum album, assembly GCA_963277665.1. Classification (NCBI taxonomy): domain Eukaryota; kingdom Viridiplantae; phylum Streptophyta; class Magnoliopsida; order Santalales; family Viscaceae; genus Viscum; species Viscum album. Next base: position 1,034,978,833 of record OY728123.1, on the reverse strand, counting down.
TAATTGTGGGTGTAAAATCACCAATACCCATGAATGGGTTGTTGTGTGTTTACCATTTTTAACCCTATTAATTACCTGATTTGCTGGTTTGTGCGAGTAGAGGATATTTGTATGTGAATGGGGTTGATTTCTATGATTTGGAGGTGTTTCCCAGGCATGTTCTTATAATGACCATTTGGTTCTTCCTAGACTGTTAGGCAGCTTTGTATGTTTCCCATGCCTAGTATTGTAGGATGGTGTGACTGTTGTTCTGTTATGCTGTTGTACTATAGAATGCTAGCCAAGTAGTTCATGAGATTTACCTTGGCCGTTATGTACTGCTACACTTGCTTGACTTACACAGGGCCGTGAGAACCTGGTGTATAGACCATAGAGAGATTTAACGTCAGGGATTTTCTAGAGTGTCTTTATAATTATACGATGCGTGACCACATGGGGAATTGACGTTGAGTGCTTCCCTATAGTGTCTATATTTCCTTGACGTGGGCCATATGGGGGAATTGACATTGATTGATTACCCAGAGTACCTTTAGTACGATACGAGACTGTAGGGGGAATTGACAGTGAGTGCCTCCCCAGAGAGTCTATGCTTAAGCTAAACAAGAGGGGTTAGACTGAGTGTCTTTTCCAGAGGGTTTCTTGTACCTTACAGGTAGGAACAAAGGGGATAGGCTGTGGGCACTTCCCATAGGGTTACCTATTTGTTAGATTATTTATTTTATCTTTTAGGTAGGACTAGAGGGGGTAGGCTGTGAGTACATCCCAGAGGGTTACCTGTTGTGATTAACTTATTTGTTTAGTTGTTTCTTTATTTCTGAAACTATGGATTGTTTCTGATGAGTATGTCCTTGATTACTACTTTTTGCACTTCTACCTTCCATATATTCCCTGACTGTTAGGCACAGATCTTGTGGTGGTTGCCTAATAGGATACATCTCACACCTTGTTTGGGCCATGCTTTTGGGACCAAACAGATTATATTGTTGTAGGTGTAGACAAGGGCTAGCACCAGTCTAATTCAGGTACTTGACGTGTTGTGGGTTGGAGATCATGGGACAAATATGTGGATTGCAATGATGAGGAGTTTATCTACATTCTTTGGTACTTGGTTTAGTACTGTATTTCAGCAATGTGCTTTGTTTTGATGCTTTTCTAGACATACGTATCATGCATCATTTTTTATATGTGCTCCAGTTAATTCTCTTAGTCTTCCACTATTTATTTTTGTTTGAGATTATTAATGCTTCTACTCTTTTATGTATTAATTTACATCCACTATCTACTATTCCAATGAGGTCATAGTTTCCCCACATTCATACCCAAGTCCATGGATGCTAGTCGGTAGCCTCTGGCATTCGAGGAAATGCACTTGAGTCCATGTGACCAACCGGGTATGGGACGCCTCTGCGTGGCTTCCGAAACCGGTACGTTACAAAGTGGTATCATAGGTGTTCTTTTTTTCTTTAATTATTGTTTGTATCCTTTAGCCATGGATAAGAAGGAATAGGTACTTGGTAATAAGCTGTTGCCGAGAGTAGCTAGCACATGTACAGGGAAAATCCAATCTACCTCGTTGTTGCAATTTTTTGTTTCTGGTTTGCAATTTTATAGTTGATTTGATTTCACAATTAGGTGATTCACATGTTTTGTGTGGTTACCATTAATGATATTGGTGTTCTATTTCTATTGCAACCTGATGAGATGAGGGTATGACATCTCATGCATCATATAGGCAATTTCTATAAATCACATGTCATGCATTCTTTCCGTACCATCTAGGATGCATTAGCAATTGCATGTTGTGGTGATTGGTGTTGTGTAGAATATTCATGTTGTTGTGATAGATGCTTTGATAAAAATACCTGAGGTTTGATTGGGTATTGTTTGAGTAAGTTTTTTTTAGGATGAATGACAAATTATGGTTTTTGAGGTGTTATTGACCCTCATGGACCAGAACATGGTGGATCATCGCCATTTATTTTCTTGTTTATAACATGTGTAAGATGTAAATATTTTATTCGTGGGGAGTATGGGACCTCACAGATTGGAATTTGTAACTTTAAATGTTTGTTTCGGTGTTTTTCTGGGTTCCGGAGTAGTTTCTAAGGCTTAATATCTGGAAAAAACCAGAATGCACGTCGTGTAATTTGGACTACAGGACACATGTTCTTCTATTTGGGAAGAAATAGTCTTTCCTAAGTACATGCCGTGTAATCTCTATACACTCCTTGTACTCCTATGTTTCATTCCCTGTTAATCTTGATCAGAGGTGTGCATTTGTCCTTGTAGAGTCATGTCTCTGAGACATCATTAGGTTGTATGCCAGCCACAAGGCAGTGATCAGACACCGGATATGGCCGATCAGGGACTTCCAGCAGATCCTCTCACTATTCCAGTCAGGGCACCAACAGTGTTACCTGACCCAGGTGCTGATGCAATGTTCCGGGAAGTCATTATGAAGATGATGCAAACATTTCAGGGACACCGCCTCCTACCCCTGTTGATAGCATATTTGACGCGTGTCTTTCAGCAGCAACATCCTCCCCTTTCTCAGGGGATGGGGGACCCAAGCTACAGATTCATGGATAGAAGCCATACTGATGATATTTGAGAATCTGGACACGTCTCCAGAGAGGAGGGTGAATATCACTACCTATATGCATCGAGACTCTTCCAAGAGGTGGTGGGATGTGATCTCACAGGCAGGACGCTTGTAGGTTATGGCATGGGATGAGTTATAATGCATATTATTTGACTACTTATATATGGAGACCTTGAGGGCCAATTGAGCACGAGAGTTTATCATTCTGGAGTAGGGTACTCTTTATGTTATTGAGTATTCCTCTCATTTCACCGAGCTTCAGCGTTTCACACCCGTCTGGGGAGGAGATGGATTTTTTCATGTAAGGAAGTTTGAGGATGGCCTCAGACAGGACATCCACTCTCAGGTGAATATCTTCAGGTTGACTTCCATCACTTCCATCGTCAACTAGGCACTGATTACAAAGCATAATCAGAGGTAATCCGGAGTTCTGAGCCAGGGCGGCTTGACATAGAGAGTTACTGCTTCACCATCTGATAGCCAAAAGTTCTATAGGGAGACTACATGGGGAGATACGAGTAGGCGGGATGTATCTTATAGTATCCAGGTGGTCTCCTACCAGTGCGAGAGAAACAAGCATATGAGGCCGCAGTGCTAGAGAGACCTGGTGGAGTGCTGATCTTGCGACAAGTTGGGAAAACTTCAGCATTTCAGTCAGATATTTTCACCAGAATCTAGTGACGGGGGTTCATCTATGACTCCTCGTACAGGAGTAGCTCCAACAGTTTCTCACCAGTCCGGGAACTGGAGTTCTTCCGGCCGTTCTTGCCATGGTGGAGGTCGCAACCATGGTGGTCAGTCACCAAGCTACCAGCGATAGCAGGGTGGATCATTTCAAAGTAGTCAGTTAGGGTCACAGTGCCACGGAGCTTGAAAGAAATTTACAGTGGATCAAACCCATCAGGATCAGTATCCCGAACCCTCTATAGTTCGAGGTATGATCCTAGTTGCCTTAGTTTTATCTTCATCTCTTTTCAATACCGGTGTTACACATTGCTTTATATCTGTCGCTGTTGTGGAGATCCTTCGTCTCTGTATCATTTCATCTGTCGATGTTTTGACACTAGACACTCCGTTGGGGATAAGAACATCTCGTGTACGTTAGTACAAGGAGTTCCCTCTTGAGGTTGGTGGGTGTCAGTTCCTTTGGTATTTTTATGTTCTAGAGATGACAGACTATGATGTCATTCTCGGAATGGACAACTAGTTCCCGTCCAGGTAGTCATCTAATGTTATCACTACATGGTGAGTTTCATATCACCAGAGGGTGGATATATTCTTAATAAGGGCGAGTGGGATTTCTTGGTGAGCAGAGAGGGTCCAGAGTATCATGGGTTGGGAGCAGTTAGATCCCAGATTTCTACACTTTATCTTGATGATCAGGGGACATCACAGCTAGATTTTCCTCCAGTGGTGGATCTTTTCAGAGATGTATTTCTGGAGGACCCTTTAGGTTTGACTCCGGAGTGTGAGGTGGACTTCTTGATTGATCTTATGATAGGAGCGGCACCAGTTTCCGTTCCTCCTTATAGGATGTCTACACCTGAGTTCCAGGAACTCATGTAGCAGCTGGAGGAGTTGTAGGCAAAGGGTTTCATCTAACCCAGTACATCTCCTTGGGGTTCGCCTGTCCTATTTGCGAATAAGGGAGATGGAACCCTTAGGCTTTGTGTGTACAATCAGATGTTGAACAAGTTATTGATCTAGAACTGATATCCCATTCCTAGGATTGATGATCTCTTTGATTAGCTTCACGGAGCCCGAGTGTTCTCGAAGATTTACATGAGATACAGTTACCATTAGTTTCATGTTAGACCTTCTGATATACCTATTATTGCCTTAGAAAGTAGGTATGGTCTATACGCGTATATGGTTATGTCGTTCGGTCTCATGAACGTGCATGTAGTTTTCATGGCACTGATGAACCAAGTGTTCCATCCATACTTGGGATTTTTCATAGTGGTCTTCATAGATGATATCTTGGTGTACTCTCACACTCGACACGGCCATGCTGAACATCTTGAGATCATTTTGAGTACATTGAGAGAGCATTAGTTATATGCTAAGCTCTCAAAAGGCCACTTTTGGATGAATCATATTCACTTTCTGGGTCATGTTATCTTAGAGGAAGGAGTGTCAGTAGACCCAGAGAAAGTGAGGGAAGTAGGTTCCTGGAAGCAGCTGAAGAACGTCTTTGAGGTGAGAAGTTTTCTAGGGCTGGCTGGATACTAAAAGAATTTCAATAAAGGCTTCTCATGCTTAGCAGCACCGCTTACTGTTCTGCCTAAGAAGGGTGTGATGCTCTTATGGTTAGATTCTTGTGAGTCATCCTTTCATAAGCTGAAAGGGATGTTGACTTCAGCACCGATAATACTCTTTCCAGATCCATGAAAGAGCTATACTGTTTACTGCAATGCATCAAGTATCGAGTAGACAGATGTGCTAATGTAGGGAGATAGAGTCACTGCATACGGGCCTCATCAGTTTAGGCCACATGAGAAGAATTACCAAATGCAGCATATGGAGTTGGCAGTTGTTGTTCATTCCCTACACTTTTGGATACACTATCTTTTGGGAGAGCACTTTTTTGTTTTCACCGACCAAAAGTGTCTCAAGTACATATTCAATCAACATGATATGAATTTGAGGCAATGAAGGTGGGTCAAGCACCTACAATCCTTTGAATTTTAGCTTGCATATACGCCTGGGAAGGGAAACACGGTTGCTAATTCATTGAGCTGGAGGAATCAGATATAGGATGTTTAGGAGGCTAGTAGTGAGTGGAAGCTTATGGATCTATTCATTGAGATGCATTTGGAGTTTCATGACAGACATGGGTAGAATTGTATTTCTTCTATAGCTGTTACTTGTACTCTTCTTGGTCGAGTGTGAATGAGGCAGCTATCAAACTTTGAAAGCCTAGTCATGCAGGAATGTGTGCCAGGATAGGACCCGATCCCTGGATGGAACATAGGCGAGGATGAGATCTTGCATTTACAGGGACGTGTATGGGTGCCAGCAGACATACGTGACGAGATGATGTGGGATATTCCTTCCTCAGTTTGGGAAGTTCATCCTAGTGTCACCAATATGTATCGTTATTTACACCATCAGTATTGGTGTCCAGGTATGAAGAGGGACGTTGCAGGTTTTGTTATGATGTGTTCCACTTGTCAGCAGGTGATGGTGGAGCATCAGCGACCAGTAGGGCTTTTACAATAGTTACCCATTCTGGAGTGGAAGTGGAATGACGTCGCAATGGACTTTGTGACCGGTTTTCCATGGTTTCACTGTGTGAATGATGCTGCATGGGTTTTCATTGACAGGATTACGAAGGACGCTCACTTCCTACCGATCAAGGAGACCTTCAATGTGAATGAGTTGGGATAGTTGTACATCTGAGAGATTGTGCGCTTACATGGAGTTCCACACTCCATTTTTTCAGACATGAATGCATGTTTTACTTCTCGAGTCTGGTAGGGGCTTTAGACAGAAATGGATACACATGTACTTTTGAGTACAGCATACCATCCCCCGACAGATAGCCAGTCCGAGTGTACGATTCAGGTGCTTTAGGATGTGCTCTGAGCAGCACCCTAGATTTTGGAGGTTCTTGGGAGAAGCATATACCTATTATGAAAATTTTCTATAATAATAGTTTCCAAAAAACAATACATATGGATCTTTATGAGGCTTTGTATGGTAGGCCATGTCGATCACCCTTATGTTGGCTAGAGGCAGGAGAGGCAGCTTTGCTGGGACCCTGTCTTGTTTAGGAGACCATAGAGCAGATAGAGTTGATTCGAAAGAGGATGGCTACTACACAGCCTCGATTAAAGTCTTATGCTGATCAGTAGAGAAGAACTCTAGAGTTTGAGGTTGAGGATCAGGTTTTCCTACATGTCACACTGAGGTTGGGACATAAGAGGATTAGGAGATAGGGTAAGCTTTTTCAATGGTACGTCAGGCCATTTGAGGTGTTGTCGAGAGATAGGCCGATTGCCTATCGGTTGCAGTTATCTCATAGGTACTAGTATATGCACAAAATCTTCCACATTTGATAGCTTCGACGTTACTTTTCAGAACCGTCTAATGAATTTCAACTCGAGGAGGTTGAGCTCGAAGTGGATGATTCATTTCAGGAGAATCCTATTTGGATTGTGGATCGCAGTATGAAGTTTCGTTGTGGATGGTATGTTCCCTTAATAAGAGTGCTATGGAAGCACGGGTGGGTGCATGATGAGACATGGGAGAGGGAGGCCGATATAAGAGCACAGTGGCCAGAACTGTTAGAGGATTCTTCTTCTATGCCACTCTATGGAAATTCAGGGATGAATTTCATTAAGGGAGGAAGTTTGTAATAACCCAGACCTTCCTTTCAGGTATGTTTTCCTTTTCTAGTCATTTTTAGGAAAATTAGTTTTTCTAGAGATTGTGCAGGAGTGCAAGGTTGGCACATGGTCTGAGAAAACCGTACGGTGAGCCTAGGAAACCGTGCACCCTTGACAGTGGGCTCCACATAGGTTGCACACTATTTTTCAAACCATGCGGCAAAGCCATGCGAAGTCTCGGGATGAGACAGTGGAAACCGCATGGTTAGCGTACGGTTTTCCAAACCGTGCAGGGTAACCGTGCGACCACATAAAGTTAGGGTTTTTAAGTCCTGGGCCACTCGGGATTTCCCATTCCTTAACCATTCTTCCTCCCACTCAAGGTTCAGGCAGGAGTTGCGATTTTTAGAGGTTTGGGGAGCTCCTTGGATCGTTTTGGAGACAAATCAAAGGGTTTTCTTGGCGGATCAAAGGATGTTCTCCTCGGATAAGTCCCTCTTTTGGTTATTTGAGTTTTAGGTTAGGGTTATTCCTCTTCCACTCTTAGTTTCCGAGATCTATAGGGGTTCCATGTAGATGTAGGGTTGTGTTTCCTTCGTGGGTTAATGTTTGACTTTGTTGATGTTATGGAAGGGTTTTGAGGTGGTTTTCAGGAGGGGTTCACCCAGTTTGGAGAGTGTTTGGGTGAAGAGGTCTATTTCACCAGTCCCTTTGAGGTAGGTGGTTTATGCCTTTCAGTTTAATGTCTTTGAATTATATGTAAAAAAATATCTAATACCCATGAACGAGGTGTTGTGCATTTACCGTTCCTAACCCTATTAATTTCCTGCTTTTCTGGTGTGTGCGAGTAAAGGCTATTTGTATGTTAATGGGGATGATTTCTATGGTTTGGAGGTGTTTCACATGCATCTTCTGCTTATGAACATTTGGTTCTTTTTAGCCTGTTAGGAGGCTTTGTTTGTTTCCCATGCCTAGTATTGTAGGATGCTATGACTGTTGTTCTGTTATGATGTTGTACTATATAATTCTAGCCAAGTAGTTCATGAGGTTTACCATAGCCATTACGGGCTGCTACACTTGCTTGACATACACAGGGCCATTAGAACCTGGTGTATACACCATAGGGATAATTTACATTGAGGAATTCTCTAGATTGTATTTATAATTATATGATGCGAGACCACAGGGGGAATTGAGATTGAGTTCTTCCCCATAGTGTCTGTAGTTCCTCGATGTGGGATACATTGGGAATTGACTTTGAGTGCTTCCCCAAAGTGCCTATAGTATGATACAAGACTATAGGGGGAATTGACAGTGAGTGCTTCCCCAGAGAGTCTATGCTTAAGATGAACTAGAGGGGTTAGTCTGAGTGTGTTGCCAAGAGGGTTTCTTGTACTTGATAGGTAGGACCCAAGGGGATATGCTGTTGGAACATTCTAGAGGGTTACCTATTTGTTAGCAGCTTGCTTGTATCTATAAGGTATGACCAGATGGGATAAGCTATGAGTACTTAGCATAGGGTTACCTGTGGTGATTATCTGCTTTGTTTAGTTGTTTCTTGATATCTGAAACTGTGGATTTTTATTTATGAGTACTTCTTTGTTTACTGCTTTTTTCACTTTTACCTTCCGTATATTCACTAACTGTTAGGCACATATCTTGTGGTGGTTTCCTACTGGGATTCGTCTCACACCGTATTTGGGCCATGCTTTTGGGCCCAAACAGATTATAATGTTGCAGGTATAGACAAGGGCAAGCACCCTTCTACTTCAGGTACTTGGCTTGGTGTGGGCTAGAGAGCATGGGACAAAGATTTGGTTTGCGATGCTGAGGAGTTTATCTTATTTCCTTTTTAATTGGTTTAGTATTGTATTTCATCATTGTGCTTTGTTTCGCTGCTTTTCTATTCATACGCATCATGGATTATTTTATACATGTGCTCCAGTTTATTCTATCAGTCTTCCGCTATTTATTTTTGAATGAGATTATTATTGCTTCTGCTCTTGTATGTATTGGTATACTTCCACTGTGTACTCTTCCAATGAGGTCATAGTTTCTCGACTATCACACCCAATTCCCTCGATGCTAGTCGGCAGCCTCTGGCATTCGAGGAAATGCGCTTGAGGCCATGTGACCATCTAGATATGGGACGCCTCTGGTTGGCTTCCAGAACTGTGACGTTACATCCAGACTAATATCAATTCCAAAAGACATTAAATTGTATGGGTCTTATAGAACTAAATATGTCTTGATTGTCATTTTCCATGAGACGCATAAGGAATTTTGGAACCTATACCCTAGCCCAACCACCTATATTCCCATCCTTAACACATGAAGATAAACTGCATAGAACACATCCCCTTTATAGGATGATTTTTTTTCAACATTTCAATCTCAAGGATACATCAGTAGTATCATGTGGAAATTTAAATTTATAGAAGAACCACTAATATAGTAAAATATCAATCCCATATATATGAAAAAAAATTCAATACCCATTAGTTTCCTTCTAAGGAATTTCTTTGATAGGTCACCTCCCCAAACATGTAGATCTGGGCATTAAGGAAACCTTGTCAAATGCGGAATGCTTCAGACCAGAGAAAGTATGCTCATATCCCTACTAATTCAAACAATGTCTTCTATCATATACCGATAGCAAATAAGGGGTAGTTATGAACCCATTCCCCTATGAATAATGTCTATCCAAATATTCTAATGGTACAAGTAGGATAGTATTGGGAATATATCCCCCCATAAATCTTTAACATTAACCAGTATATTGTAGCAAATGAAATCATATATCCATACTATCTTGTAAAATCCCTATTGATGTTCTAGTATGTTGTGTCAGCAATAGTAGGGCTCTTCTGGTATATTTTAGTGAAGATGCAATGATATGCGTGTATTTTTATCGTGGTATCTAGAGTGGCACAACTCTCTGATCAGTATGAAAAAGTTCATACTATGGATCAAGAGAATATCCTTGCTCCAATATAGTAGGATTATCGAAATATTCCTGTAAATGACATGACATAAGGATAGGTCTTATATCCCCCTTCCAAGTTGGTATTACAATGTGACAATATCACATGCCTCAAAAAAAGATCATATTTCTATTTCAAAATGCTAGAGACATATTCCAATGGTCGTGGATTGGGATAAATTATTGTTTCTGGTCGGGGTTCACCAAATGAGAGAAAAACATACCTCATTATAGGCTCATATCCCAATCGAAAAAAGACTGGCAGCATAATCCAAAAGCCTAAGAATGGGATCACATATCATTTTTAGATGAGGCTCACCATGATAGAGCACCACATGCCTTAGGACAAGCTCATATTCCAGTAAAAACTACTAAAAATATCTAAGTAGTTTATAAGAGTAGGCTCATATACCTTCTCCCATTACAGATGTCTATTGAAATATTATGATTGGGAATTAATATTCCGACTCAATTCATATTCCAATTCGAACCAGTGCTCACCATTTGAGAGAAATACTTGCCTAGGGATATGCTTATATTCCTATCGTAGGTGATTAGCAGCATATTCCAAAGGCCCAAGATCAGGCTCATAACCCCATTTTGGATGAGGCTTTCCAATTGTGAGTGGAACATTCCTCGAGATATGATCATATCACTATCATAGAAGAACATTGGAACAAACCAACCACTTCTTATTAATAGGATCATAATCATGTAGTACCAAAAGGTTATGAATAGATCCACACAACCATCATAGAGTAGGCTTATATCCATACTCAACCCCAAAAGGCAGGATGACATATTCCAGCCATGATGTAGAGTATACCCCTGACCATCATAATATCAAGTTTCATTGAGGTATTTTGTGACACTTTATCAACACCCCAAGGGGTTTTATACTCTTAAACCAAAGCATAAAGTGACCATTACTTTCATAGCGATCCTCATGGTATTGTGGTGATGGATTTCAAGGACTCTACTACATTCATCTTTCTTAGTCAACCTCCCCACGATGATTTGTCCAATGGAATGAAAATACTCCCATTTTCTTGAATTGTTATTATAGAGAGCTGATCAAAAATATCATAAACCATTGTATATATTGGTTCTCAAAAATACCATGCACCTTCATATTGAATGATGATCACAATTACAAGGTTAACAATATACAGTTCCCAAAAAACCATCAGTAGCAATTCCCCACTGCTATAAGGTGACCCAAAGAGGCAACCAATATGGTATAACCAAGATAAAGACATATATCTTGGATGAATAAGTGGTTAAAATGATGTTATAGAGTGTCATCCGGAAGCAACCTCACAATAATTCCAAGACCCATTGCCACTTAAACATATGAGATGTATAACCTATAAAATAAGACGTGATGGAGTTTATCCAAACCACATGAAGTTAAACTATAAGGATTTCATCTTGACCACATGAGTTTTAAATGTATGGAGTTCATCCTAACCACATTACACTAAACTATACAGATTTCATCTTAACCATATAACATTAAACTGTATTGAGATCTTTATGACCACATGATGTAGAAATACATGGAGTTAGTTTTAAGCACATGAAAATAAACTATACGGAGTTTTTCCTAAGAAAAATAAGTTAAAATTCCTGGATTTCATTCTAACCACATGCTTTTAAAAAGTAAAGAGTTCATCATAACCAAATGAAGTTAAACATTACAATGTTAACCTTAACCACATGACAATAAATAGTATGGAATTCTTATTAACCACATTATGATAAAATATATGAATTTAATCATAACCACCTGTCGTTAGGCTGTATGTAGTAAATCTGAAAACAAACAAATTCATCCTAGTTGCATGATGTTAAAACTATAAAAACACTTCTGGGTTTCATAATGTTAAACTACATAATATCTTCCTGGTAGTAAGACATTAAACTACACAACACTGCTAGTCCTAGAATCAAGACTTTAAACTACCCAACATTTCATATCCTAACTACATAACACCAAACATTATAGATCACATCCTCACCACATGACGTTACACTATATGGGAAGAACCATCCCACTAACAAATCACCATACACAAGCCATATCTATGTGAGGGAATGATTAAATGATCATGTTCACATATGAGAGTTACCTTTACGTAGGGAATCTATTCCTTCAAATAACTACATGTGTCATGATTCCTACCATCACATGATATGCAGTGACACCAAAACCTCTAGTCATGGGACTAAATATAATATTCCATTCATTTCATGTCAGGTGATATTTGTCCTCACCACGTGAAATTAAACTACATAGAAAAGGTCCTTAACCAATGATATAAAACTACATAGATCTATGACATCCATCTTGATTCATGTAGGATGATCCCTATCCTTATGAAATGACACTAAATAGCTTGGATGATGTCATATCTTCATGACATTAAATGATATGGGTTTTCTAGAACTACATATGTATTAATTCACATTTTCAACCAGATGTGTAGGGATGAATCGATCATATATAATGGTCCAACCACCACATGATTCCGAATACCCTTGTTCCATCCTTCACTACCTATACATGGTGACAGGAACCCCTTCCAGTCATTTTTTCTCACACCAATGATAAATCATGTGAGTTTAGGAATTATAGTAAGAGATTCCCCGCACAAACAAGGCATAATAGCTCACAAAAGTCTCATCAGGGTCCTGAATGCAAGACCATAAAAGAAATATCGTGAGTCCTCACCACATGACACTGAACTTTATGATCGATTTCCCTTGAAAAATATAAAACATCACATTACTATGGACATCACTTGAGAGGACTACTATTGTTGGTGTGGGTCTCCTACCACACCTCCATTTAAGAATTATTTGTGGCCTGATTGCTATTATTATGTGATACGAAGTGATGTATAAATTTCCATCTTTGGATCTAGCCACAATACCCCTTTTATTTTTAGGAATCCAACATCCTTTTGGAATGACATTAAATAGAACGGTTACCCAAAAAATACATGTGTCTTGATTCCTGTCATTATATGATATTTAGTGTTTCTCAAAATATCCAATCCTATGCCTAACTACAATAATAAACAGAAACAATTCCCACCTCCACATATGGGCCAGAACTGTGTATAGTGTTTCCGATTCAATAACAATGTGTGGCTTGAATCCTGTAATCACAAAATATATAGTTACACCTGGATCTCTAATCCTTTTCCTAGCTATGAAAAATGACAAAAAAATTCACCCCAATTGCAGATTGGGTGATCCATTCCGGACTATTTTTCATACATACATGTTAGATCTATGTATGAACTATTTCTGAATTTAATATAACTTGAATAATTTTTCAGGATGGTTCCCATATCCTTACCGAATTCCATTAAACTACAATCCATCCATCCTAGTTTTAGGACAATAAAACAACACAATCAGTATATCCTTACTCTATGATGGCTAAAATGCTTCTAAATTGATCTTACCACAAGGTGTTAAATTGTACAGATTCAAGTAAGTCCCAACTACAAGACATTAAAATGTGCAGTCCATTACCCATTATCATTCCTTATTAAAGGACCATGTGCACCTTACCCTGCTCAACCAGAGTATGTGGTGCTTCCAATATATTTTCAAGAACCTCAATCCATATTCCTCACTTGATGTCTTTATCACCTCATGTAGTTATAAACATTTCATGTCCCATAGAAAGAAAATGAGTTCTCTCAATTTAGCGATAATATTGATGTAAATGGTCTTAGACATAGAAAATAGTTAAAACTTTGCCCAATTTAATGGGATTTATAATCTTTTATATCCTGATGACATTTTGGAAGAACTCCGCACCTGAGGGTACTTTGGGTTATCCTTGGTATGATTGTAATATGTCATTACTCATGACTTTATAACTTCAAGCCATGATTTAAAACATCATCATCTCCCTCTTAGAAGGATGTTGGAGTAATCCTGGCCCTTGGTATCCTAATTATGATATTTTGTGACATCCCCCATATTATGTCCATGAGTTTCATGACATTAAACTAACTACACTTTAGTTAATGATTCATGACCTTAAACTCTAGCCTATGATGGTCCAAATCAAAAGACCATAAACTACTGAAAAAATAGACACAAACTTGTCAGGTTGAAAACATAAAAACGGTGGCCTGAAAAAATTTCAAGTAATCCCTCACCAAAATATTCATCTAAAATATTTATGAAAAAGATATGGTGCAAATAAAAAATGCATAAAGATCATAGGGTCCACTTTATGGACCTAGAAAAATCCAAGCTATGCTCACTAGTCCCTTGGTCTTGGAAAAAGTTAGAGTAATGGATTGTAAAATCTTCTTATCTTAATAAAATTTTCACTAGGTGGTGAAGCAAATTTTTAGGGTACTAGAGCCCTTATTGAATATTAAAATTCTCATACATAGTACTTCATGATATAAAGTTAATTATGTTATAAAAAACCATTCATATCCCATGGAATGGAAAAGAGATCTCTCAGCATGGCCATGATATTGATGAAGAAGGGCTTAGACCCACTAACTAGATATGTATTGGACTAATATAATGGGATTTATGATTCTTATAAGTGGAACATCATCAGGGCAGAACCCTGCACCTGGGGGTGTTTTGGTTCAATCTTGGAATGATTTTCACATACGTTCCTCATAGACTGAGCAATTTAGACCATGATTTGTGATTACCTTAACTAGACTATTCAATCAGACTTTACATCCTCAACATTACCTTCCCATGTTTTGTACCCTTTCTCAATTATAGAATGATACTATCCATTATTAAACCTTGTATGGAACACAGATCATGATTCAAAACAATTAATCATAGGGATCGAGCTTCACATTAGGATCTCAGTTTCCCTTGGGTGCCAAAGCCCTTCATTGAAAACTTTTCTTGCATACCCAACATCATCAGTAATATATGAGAGTATTAATAGATCTTTCATGGACCTCAGAAAAGAGTTGGGATCAACTCTATTTATCCATACATGTAATCCCAATAGACTCGTGAATAAGTGCTTAGATCTACCAATTAGAGTCATATCCTCCTTGAAAAAATGAACTCTAATCCTCATGAGTCCCAATGACACTATGGAAGAACATGGAACCTTAGGGTTTTATAGGTCATCTCTGACTGGTTTTCCACATATCATATTCACTGAATCATACTTTTGGGTTATGTCTTATTCCAGCAAACTCCAACTATATAGCCGAACCTAGTATCCTAGATATTTCATCCAAAATAAATATTCCCCACATAAAACTTTTATGACCCTTGGAAATGTGTCGAGACCCCTTTATTTGGACATTATGGATATTAATAAAGAAATTTGACCTAATAACTAGATGTATCTCCCCCTTTCAAGAAGGAAACTCCAATCCTCATGAGCCCTAGAAACACAACGGTCAAACTCAGCACCCCAGAGTGTTTTGAGTTATCCCTAGTCTATCTGCTCCACATTTTATATTCATCAAACAAGTCCTAGTAGTAATACATTTAATGAAATAACATCTGAGGGTCTATTCTCAAACACCATAAAATAAAACACATTAAAGGTATAATATATAATAATTTAAACCATAACACATAAATGTTCCAATCTAGATTACTCTAAACTACAGTACAATTATCGATTCCGCTAAAAGACTCTAATATACATTATAATGATGGTATATATTTGAATACCAAAAATAGACAATTAAATGATACATAATGCTATCCAAGTTGGAATCTCGATAAGGAAATAATTGGAAAAAGATGGGTCTCTCCTCATTGGATATTCACCTCATGTGATCTAGAAAATATTTTGAATTTATAAAATGGATGTGACATAAAAACTTATAAGGACAATGACATGTAATATTGTGACATGAGAAAAATACAATTCCATGACCACTAAGTCATCATAAAAATAAAGCATAGGAAAATATTGTGGAAAAATAAATAATGCGATCCAAATCTTGTGCGTCCCAACATACAGACTTAGAAAAAATCATGTTATGCTAGCTAAGTCCATTGAATTTGGAAAAAGTTAGAGCATTTTACCTACAGGAAGGAAACCATGTACACATTATACGTGTAAATAATATGATATAAATAATACTTGAATAGGATCACCAATGAATAATTTCATGTCAGTGGTCATTCATGAACATTTCCCAAAGAGTAACCTATTTTATGTCAAGAACTCAAATCTGGGCGATTGGATCTATTTGGTTTTACTCCAAAACGATGGAAATAATAGATGATATAAACAACATATCAACCCAAACATGGATCTTTACTCAGGATTTTTTCACAAAATAGTGATATTCCCCTTTTACATATAAGAAAGATCTATGTAAGGATATTCATCATATAATTATTTTTCTATGAACCTATGCTCCCTACACATGGGGTTGATTTGTATAATTGTATATTTAATATTTATGTATGGTATAATTCCAATTATCATGGGATACATTCATCATCGAAGTACCATACTTCAGAATTTGCAACAAGTTACTTTCCACCCAATCCCTATTTCGTTATGGAATTAATACACATTTCAATTTTATGGTATCCAAGCCCCAATCCAAATCCACTTATAGTCTCGAATTTACCCAAACAATCCATGTTAATGGCCTTCTATGGATAACACCTAAAATTTCTCAGCCAACACACTATTTAAAAATAAATGAGATCAATATAAAATCCTTTCAAATGTTTGGATATTCGGAATGGATATCTACATTTACCTTAGATTCAAGTTCTATTCATGTCAGATGAATCTAATTCTAATGGGGGAATTTTTGGATTCTCATAATTCCACATTGTTATTTTTCTAATGGGAGGATGCATGTCAGAAATATCATGTCAAGGATTTGTTAGATTTTCAGTAATCATAAAAATAGAACCCAGATACTGATTTTCATCACGAGACCATGGAACCAAACACATATCATGGTCCCACCTCTTCCTAGAAGAAGATTAAATAACCACATACCTAGATTTGTGAATAATCATGGATAGTGACTCAATGTCAATCTATAATCCATTACTAAAGAATTTATTTGATGACCAATGATATAAAATCATAAATAACATTCAAGGATTGATCCACCAATCCAATCTAATGGAATTCCATATTGGATATATACAATATTCAGTTGTTCATGATAATATAAATTCAATGCTTGATATTATCATGTGATGAGGATAAATATTCCGTGTATGTCTGTCATGGTATTGGGATATGTGACATTTTTATAACATATTGCAACACTATCCATGTACCATTTGGCATACTGCATTGACATAAAAACATTCAAGATCATGTTATGGAATTACACATCCATCAGTATACAACAAATCAAAGGTGAGAAAAGATATTTTCCATGAAAATGTTGTAATTTCATTGAGAAATCCATCATTGAAAATGAGACGCATAAAAGGAAATAAATGTGACAATCCATGAAAATGATTCCATATCTATATGATAACTATTGATGAACAAACAAAATATCAAAGGTGAGAAAAGTGGTTGTCCCTGACAGTGTCCACATGTTGTCATGAGATCAATCATTGAGTACATGATACATCAAAGGGGTTAAAAGGGACTATAATTCACAATGTTTTCATATTATCATGAGATCTATCAATGAATCGGTTAAACATCAATGTTGAGAAAAGAGACTTTCCTATACAATACCTACATGCCTTTGAGAGATCCTTCATTGAATATGCGACACATCTAAGGTGATAAAAGTTACTATCCTTGACAATGGTTTCATGATGTCATGAGATGTATCAATAAACCTGTGACACATCAAAGGTGAGAAAATATACATTCCTTTATAATATCTACATGCCATCATGAGATCCATAATTGAAAACATGACACATCAAAGTAGATAAAAGAGACTGTCCTTGAAAATGTTTTCATATCATCATGAAATCTATAAGTGGACATGTGACACATATATGGTGAAAAACAGACTATCCATGATAATTTCTACATATTATAGTGATATACAACACTGATAATAAATAAACCATTGGAAATAAGGGTGATTGACCAGGAAAATGTGCACAAAACAAATAAAAGGGTTTATCAATGAAGTGCTTGCGCATCACCACAAGACCCATTGTTGGTGAAACAATGCATCACTAATTATAAATAATATTTTCGCCAAAAAAATTCATACAGTCTTGAAATAACCTCATCCTTTGTAAAATAATCAATGAAAATAAAAATTGTTAAAGGAGGGAGCCTATTTGCATCGTAAAACAAATGTGACGCAGCCATGTAGCCTACGAGTCACTATTAAATCCCACACCCATGCAACCCGCACGACACTATAGAATCCCCGGAGACACGCCTTTCATGGCTCATAGTATCCCACTAGTATGTCACCCCTAGTCACGTAAAAATATTTTTGACATGTTCAGGTAGTTTGGTTCTCTCTATTTGGATCCATAAGAAAAGAAAAATGGTTTATCCATGAAATGTTTGTGCATATCAGACTGATATTTTATTGTTCACGCGACATACCACCAATGATGATATTGATATCATTTTACAACACTTATTCATGATTGAAAGACCATATTGGATTTTCATGATACACACTGTAAAACCGGTGAACAACTAGGGTGGAGATGCCTATAAATCCCCCACCCCAACATGAAAAATGCATGATGATATAGATAAATAATCCTTAGAACCTCACATCGACATCAGTGTATTTATTTGAGAATCTAATCTCATGAATAGGATGTTTTCCACCATGTATGATCTGGAGAACTACTGGAGAATCCATACAACATCCATAGGTGCTATGCATGATTTCGTATAGGTCATGCAAAGAAATTTTGGATATTCATATGAAGAACATCCCACATTTTTTCTAGATTAAATGGGACATAAAACAGTTTAACATTGAAAAAATATATGGTATTCTCAATATAAATGTAATAAAAAATAATAAAATGTGGGATACATATGTGAAGAACATATATTCTAGTCCCCATATACTTCTCATAAACTATCTGGGTTATGGAACTCCACTAGGACATGCCTCCTAGATCATGCGGTACTCTTTTGAAATACACTATGGATCATGAGAAGTCTTCTGGACATGTTAGTGAAAGTCACATTGTTCACCACATTCATGCAACCCATATCTTTTGAAACCCTCTAGGCTAGCCATCCATCCCTCAAAATACCATCTAGACATGTCCCCCAGATCATATGGAGACATCATTACATATAGGTTGAGTCTCGTTACAACAATAGGTCGTGTTAGATGGTTCTTATGACATCCCTTGGACTTGAAAATCATCTCCTATGATGACACCCTGAGAAGTCAACTAGGGAATGTGTCACATTATATACATGTTGTATTGACTTTGAGATACCATATAAGCGTGTCATATAGCTTTCTTGATGACAGTACGAAATTCTAGTCGAGGACATGTAATGGATTATAGATAAGCCATCTGAGGTCTTGTGATGTCACATAGACAATTGAGACGAGGTCATTAAATGGATTCTAGAAAATATGGCCTTGGTCATGGGATGTATTATAGACAAGACAAGCGATTTCATGTGATGGCTTCCTTGAAAATGTGACCAGGTTTTGCGATGTCCTTCTGACAAGTCTGCCTTGATTATACATCATCCTTCAGACACAACATCTAGATTATGTGATATACATTAGAAAAGTCAAAGAGATCATGATATTTCATTTAGAAATATTATAAATACATTTTATGATATGTTTAGCATACAATAAAGGAATGTCAAGAGGACAATCAATGCGTGTAAGGTAGACAAGAAAGCAAGGTGTATAAGGGAAACTATAGAGTTTATGACCTTAACACTGAACATCAGTTACTCTAATTTCTATTATAAAACATGATTCATAGGACACATTAATAATGTTTAAGATCCATATCATATCATCCAAGAAATAGGTAATCGTAATTCTGGATGGGAAACATAAATGTGTAGGCCTTTCATGGATGTCCTCTCATCTAATGTGTTTAATCTGTTGTAACCTCTTGCTTCACACACCGTTCATCACTCACGTGGACTTAGATACTGGCATAGATTTTACCAATATTTTGATAAGAATTACCATAGGTGGTGTCACAATTGGGATGTAAGTATAATTACATCTCATATCTACATAAACGGCCTTACTACTAACAAATTAGACCAGGGCAGTCTTATATGCATGTCTCATATAGGGAACCTATTTTCATATCTATGATGATAAAGATTACCATTTTAGAAACTATGTAGTATTTGATTTTGATATCAAATTGGACACATTGGAGACCACAATGAGATCAGAGTCCAATAATTATGTCCTTAACACATGACGTTAAGCTACATGGATGGGTCCAATCACATGACCTTATACTATGTCAAATGAACTTCATGGGTTTTGATTCCTTTTCTCATAGGATACATAAAAATCCTTGTAGAGGTTCAATCCCATATACAAGAAAACATATTCCTTCCCAGATGGTAATAAACTCTAGAGTACCCAAATATGGCCATAACCTAATGAATCATAAATAAATAACAGAGTGATAGAGAACCCATGATACACACACCAACTGGTCTCATATCTGGGTCTAGGAAGGATTTCATGAACTTATCTTAAATTCATAAGAGATTCCCATAGTAGGAAAACATTTCCCCTAAAATGGTGCGATGACCCGAACCTCCTATCCTCTCGACCAATGTGAGTTCTAAATAATCAATTGGTGTTAAGCCCTACAGGACCACCTATCTTCGGAAAGAAGTTCTATACCCAATTATGGACATTGGAACCATTGAGAGTTTATATGAAAGATTAAAAAATGGGGAAGTGAATTTTAATGATTGAACAAGGAATTTAACACCCCCCACAATCAATTTTACCAATGGGACATAATTACGTTTGCGTCACTTTCCTATCGAAATATCAATTATTTATGGGTATCATGAAAACCCATATTTTCTTTTTATTTATATCTAATTTTGTATTTTTTCTAATTATATTACATTCAATTTTTATGTAAATTCTTATTATATAAATTTAATATTAAAACTAATGTAATAAAATGATGTCGGTTTCATTATGTGATGTATATTCTTTAAACTACATTAAAAAACATTATATAATTATAATTATTTCATTGATAAATGTATTGGTAATTATAATCATCACTAATTTTAATTGTATATATTGATATTTAGGATAATATTTCAATTGTTAATGGCCGTGTACAAATTCCTAACATAGATAACTGAGATAATTAATACTAAGAAGGTATGATCTTGGAGGATAGTGGTTTATTCCAGATGAATAATTATTGGATGATTTTTATTGGAAATTAAATTGTTTGGGTAATTGAAATGTTCAAAATTTACTAGAAAAAAATAATATTCCCAATAATACCTAGAGGTAATCATTAAAATAAATTATAATTTTTTCTAGTGTAGCCTAGTGGCAACCCAAGGTAGTGTCACTTGACGATCCACTCATATTTTTCATCAAATTTATCTAAATCAACTGTTCTAACTATTTTTATGGTTCTGATAAATTTATGAAAACAATGAAAGTATTTCTATGATTTTGGTTACTTTTCTAATGACATGAAATATTTAAATTTCAAGTATCATAAAAATCTAAAAAATAATGGAATTCGCAAGAAAGAACGTGGTTTTGGGGTTTAGTTTAAGGATCAATAATTCTTTTCCTTCATAACATTGATTTCAAATTGCTAATCCATGAAATTTCCTTTTTTAATTACTATTATCTATTTAGAAATTATGGAATTTTTGAGATCCTCAGTGATCTTAATTCAACCTCCAACTATAATCAAGTTTGATGCCAAACTTTGGTATAGGGTGTTCCATCTCTAGGACCCAGCTTTATCGATGTTGTTTCATCCATTGATTAACTAAACTCCAATGTGTGAAAAAATAACCAATGGAGAGAGTGAAAAGTGATTACATAAAATAATAGAGATAGATTGAGTTTCATGTCATTAGGGGATGTCACCACATCAGGTAAATTAATCTTACACAGTCTTGCTACTCATTTATATCTAAAAACTCAAAATTAAATATTAAATTAAATTCATGAACACCATAACCTCCCCCTCAGTCCAATCCTCGGGGTCAGCCTCTCATTTTCGAGAGTAAGAGATCATAATAGTGGATGTGAGAAGAAGAGAAGAATAATATAAATAGAATAATTGAAAGAATAATTTAAAAAGAATTGTAGATAGAGAATAAATGTATTAAATAAAAAAAATAATTGAGACGACCTAGAGAGAGAGAGAGTAAAATATTATTTAAGAAAGGAAAAGAAAAGAAATTAAATATATATAGAATATAAATAATTATAAAATAATAATAATAGTAATAATAATAATAATATTTATTATTATTCTTATATTTACGATTTTTTTTTTATTTTTAAAAATTAGAGAAGAAAGAAAATGATAAAATAATTTTAAAATAAGAATTCTCCAATAATAATTTAAATAAATAAATAAATAATAATAAAAAAAATATAATTGTTATAATATTATTAATATAAATGAATAAAATTAATATAAGGAGAATATAGATGGATTTGGGTGAAAATAATGAATTCATTGTTTAATTTAAACTAAATTAAAATTGAAATTAAAATTTGAAATAAAAAACATACATAAAATAAAACAAAAAAAAAGAAAAAATGAGGGGGATAAAAGAATGCAACAGCCAACCTTCCTTGGTTTATATCTCCTCTTTGGTGATGGGATGATGGTATGGAATGACTTGGGAAGGAGGAAATCTTTTTCTTTTATAGGCCATAATTTACCTTCAAAATTTTCGGCTTGTTAGCCCCATTAAATGTTCGATTCACTCGTGGAATTCTTCAAAAAAGATGTTCAAATTTTTTTTCACATCACTAAATGGTTTAGTGTATTTGGAAATAAGTAAAAATAGTTATTTTTTTACTATGTGAATTTATTCTGTACATGTAGCCTCTCCATATTCCACAACACCAGTTTCCCATGCATTAATGGCCATGAAAATGGCTGATTCACAAATGGAATTCTTCATGATGGTTTTTCACCAATGCCTTTCATGTCTGCTATCTAATATTATGCACATTAAGTCTGTCTAATCAAGGGATATGGTCTGAAAATAAAAAATTCCCAGATCTGTGAACAATTTTCATGGCTGACCTAGCGAACTGGTTTTGGGCATCAAATGGTAGATTTAACATTGGGTCTAGAATGGAATGTTTTATAAAAAAGGTTGAAGCTTCCAAAAAAACAAATCACCCAAATTAGATCAATAATTTAATAGTTATTATCAAAATATTATAGTGAATAAGACCTATCAAAATATTGGGCTTAAGTAATTTTTGTAATTTATCCCATTTTCATTCTATAATTTAAATTACCCATTATTTTTTTTCATGAAAATACATGGGTTTTATAATTGGAAATCATGAATAAAGAATCATAATTTGAATACAAATTTCACTTTATTTTTTTCTGTCAAATACTCCCACACTCAAACAATGCTTGTCTACAAGCATGAAAACTCCCAAATTAGTTAAAGATTGAACTAATGTTATAATTATTCAAATTTTAATTCAATATAATCAAATAATTATCAATGTCATATAAAAATTTTAAATTCCACATAAAATATCAATTAAATTTCTCATTTTTCAAAGAAACAAAAATTCCATATATTTTACTTTTCTCCTTTAAAAATTGATGGTGCTTCCCATTTCATTTATTCAAGCTCCTCGATTCATTATAATTAAACATGACATGTTATGATTTACCTATATTTTAATAATTTTATATCATTACTCGTGATACAATTCATGTGGGGTTATCCTCAAATCATGTGGACATAATCCTTTTGCATAGGATTTTAGAGGAACTACTTTCTACACTTTGTAAATACAAAAGGCACATAAAATCATAAGTACTAACAATAAATGTTATAATGACTATGAGGCTTATCATTGGTAGGATTTAATTTTTAAAAATAATTCTCAAGAAATATGTTTAAATCTAAAATCCTAAATCATGTTATTGAATGTAAAAATTTTAAACACATTCTCCCCATAATGTTGTGACAACTCCATACTTTCCCCAAGACTCAAAGAAATGATCATGACTAGTTTAATCATAACGAATTATTTGTTCCTTCTCTTGAATTTTTTTTTTCTAATTTTATATTTTTTTCATTTTCAAAGAACATTTTCATTTTTTTCATATTTTGAATGTTATGAATAGAATAAACCTCAAATCCACCACCTAACCATGTATGATATAAATCATAGGACTAATATTGGTGATTTTTGGTTTACCCAAATCAAAACTCATTTATCTCATTTTTTTGGTTTATTTTCATTTTTTTCTATATTCAAAAGGGGAAATCAATAGAGTAAAATGAATGATTATATTTTTTTTAAATTACAATAATAATCAACCCCACACTTCTTCCTTACAATGTAAATCATAACATTTACCCTGATTCCTTTTACTCGCACACTTCAACTTTAAAATATCATGAAAATACTAATATTAGGGTAGGAAAGGATAAAAATAGCTATAAACATGGATCATTCCTCTAAATGTCAATCTTGGTATCTATGACCTAAATATGGATTGAGGTAAAGGTGGTCTTTTAAGTATAAGTGGATTTTCAAATGATTCCTCAATCACTATGAATGTGTTTTTTCATAGTCATAGATTTAAAAATTTTAAATTCAAGTTCTACATGGTGTCATGTCCCATGATAACTCAAGAAACAGGATCAAGATAAAATAGGAAGTAAATGGTCTAGAAATCATTTCAAGGAAATATGATATTGGAAAAATCAATCATGGCATGATTAATAATAAAAAATCAATTCACATTAATTTTAGAAATTAATGAATCATAAATGGTTGTGATATTTCTTTTACATGAATCAATCAATTTTCATAAATCACGTGTCCTCATTTAAATATCCAAGAATCACATTAATAATACAATTCTACATTTTACTCATTCAATTTAATTAAAATTTAAATCTATACTATGACTTCATTGTATTTTTAAGAAAATCATGTATCCTATATTAATAAAGTAAATTATAATTCAAGTGTGGGCATGAAAAGTTTCCTTAAATGTTCAAAACATGTTTTTGAAAAAAAGCAAGGATTTTAAAATATAGTAAAATATGAACTCCCTTTCGGTGAATCTTGGACCTTCTGCTTTGCTTTATGAGGCTTCCTTCTACAATCATAAACCTATAAATGATAACTACCAAATTAATCCAAAGGATCATGTCATTAAAGTTAAAGAAGTATTATATGGAGTGGGGTTTCCTTCTAAACTACTACTTAATAATGAAATTGAAATCTTAATTCCTAGAATGAAAATTTAATATATTAAACTTGGAATGATATCCCATGTGGCCCATGAATTTTTACTACCTCTAGAGGGAGATACCAGCTATTATCACAAATCAAATGGAGGATGAATCTTCTTTTATTTGAACCACCTCATGTGGATTTTACAAAGTTGTGCTTCATTCTTGCTCTCAATGAATGATCCGTGGATAGAGTACACTGGATCCCCCCCTTTATAATGATGTATATCTTGCATGGTGGGGGTAAGATGAATTATGGACCATCCTCTTCCTTTTCTACTACTTGTATAACATTCTTATCTTCCAGTGACGAGTTCATAGGGGCTTCATGAAATATATAATTGAAGTGGACGTCAACTTTCAATTTTAATTGAATAAAATATGAATTTTTTATAAGTAATATTCCACCTTTAATAAAAAGAATACTATTTTCTAAATTCTTTAGGCTTAGAAACATGAATCTCATTAAGATATGGATCCTCAAAAGCATTTTCATCAGAAACATGGAGCTCCATTTGTTTCTCAAATGGTGAAAATAAAGGTTCGTCTTATTCATCTAAGGCGCAACAGAGATTTTCAGATTTTGTATAATAAAAATAATTAGGATTGATACACAATTATTATTCAATGAAATTAGATGGGAAATATTTTAATGAAATATCATCTCCCTAAGTTTGTTCGGGATCAACCAATGCCTCAGTGGTGAGTTCCTATTGGTGTGTGATGTTTAAAAGTAACGGTAGGTAGTCGGGATCCTCCACCACATGTTGGGCCTCAAGATATTGGATATCCTCTAGAAAAGTATGAAATACTAGTGTCACATCTTTCATGGCCTCCTAAGGTGTGGAAAGTTTCTCATATTCTAGTTCAGGTTTAGATTCATGTTCATGTTACTTAGATGTTTCTTTGAAGTATATAGTTATCAATACATTTTTCCTTGTAGGTCATGCAACATTTCCTCAAGATCATGAATATTATACTTGAGTTTGTGTCTTTAAAATTTATCATGGAAATATTCAGGTGGAACATCATCAAAGGTGTTGGGAGGTAGTTAGGATCACACTTCATGTGTCTTTGCCACATCTTTGAAGAATTATTGAAAGTATTTCAAGAATTCAATGTCTCTTCAAGATAATTATTTAACAACTAGTTTCTTGAGGGTTTCTTTGAGATACAGAATGAGGAACTTTAACTCCTCCTATTTGAAAATTTAGCTATGTGTTTCTATGATCCGTTTATCCCATAATGATACACCATGTTCTTTATACTAGGGTTATTCTACTACTAGATCTGGAAGCTCTGAGTATTCATTCCATGTAGAGTAATTGTATTTTGGATACATAATGGAAAATGATTTTCTATGGTTTTTCAATTTGGAAAAAAAGGGGAAATATCTAAAATGTGAAAATAGAAAAAGTAAAGTAACAAACTATATGGATCCCAGGTAATGGTTCCAGTATTGATACATTCCTGTTATGGGGCATGGTTAAAAGAATAATAATCTTTCCTAGTGCACCACTATTACTGATCGAATTCATCTCAATTGAGGATCCCCTCAATTTATTCACCCACTTTATCTTAATAACATATTCTATATATTTTTCTTTGATCAATTTATGAAAACTTAACAATATTTTGGTTTTTTTGGATACTTTTATAATTTCATTAAATATGGGAATTAAATATATCATAAAAATCTAAACATAATGGAATTAGGAAGAAATCACTTGGTTTTGAGGTTCAGTTTAAGGTTTAATAATTATTCCCCTTTATATGCTTAATTTTATTTTGATAATCCCAACATGAAATATCATTATTTAGTTACTATTTTTTATTTATAAATTTTCTATTTTCTGAGATCCTAATATTTATTAATTTCACCTCTTCCAATAATCAAGGTTGATGACACACCATGGTCAAGGGTGTGTCATCTTCCAGGACCCAGCTCTATTGATGATATTTCATTGATTGATGAGTTAAACTCCAATGTGTGAATTACTAAACAATGGAAAAAGGGAAAAGTTAATAAATAAATTAATATAGATAGATTCAGTTTCATCTAATTGGGGGTATTAACCACATCAGGGACATTCACCCCACCCATGCATGCTACTCAATTCTATCTAAAAACATAAAATTAAATATTAACAAATTCACCAGAAACATGACTTTCCCCTAGGCCTAGCCTCAGGGTAAACCTATCATTTAAGAGAGTAATAGATCACAATGGTGGAAGTGGTAAGAAGAGAATAATAAGAGAAATAGAATAAAAGATATATTAACTTAAAAATAATTATAGTGAGAAAATAAAAGAATAAAATAAAAATAAAACGATGGTGATAAAGAAAGTAAAATAAAATAGAAGAAAAGTAAAGAAAAGAAAAGAAATTTATATATAATATAAATAATGTAAAAATAGTAATAATAATATTATTATTATTATATTTAAGAGAAGATTTATTGAAATAGGAGATAAGAAAGAAAATAAGAAAATAATTTTAAAATAAGAATTTTATATTCAGAATTTATATAAATAAATAACAATACTAATAATAAAATTATATTAATTATTATTATTATAATACTAATAATTAAAAATAAGAAAATTAAAAGAAGGATAATATGGATAGATTTGGGTGGAAACCGAATGCATGAATTGTTGAATTAAAACTAAGTTGTAATTGAAATTACAATTTTAAATAATACAAAACAAAAAAAACAGAAATAGATGAAAAAGAAAGAAGGGGGTGAAAATAATTCCATTGGTGGCCTCACTTAGTTGATATCTCCTCCTTGGTAGTGAGATGATGGTATGTAATGATTATGGAAGGATGCGCTCTCCTCCTTTTATAGGCCACAATTTCCCTTTCAATGTTGTCGATTGATAGCAACATTAACTGGATGATTCACACATATACTTCGTCATAAAATATGTGAATAAATGTCTTGAATATATCTCCTAATCATTTTATTGTACTTGGAAATGTGTAGAGAGAGATAGTTATGTCCGGTTTACTCCAAGAATTTATTCTATCCAGGAAGACTCTATATTCCAAATCTCTAGCTTCCCATGCATTAATGTCCTTGAAAATGGTCGATTCACATGTGGATGTCTTCATGATAGAGGTTCACCAATATCTGGCTTGTCTCTCATCATTTTCTACTGTATTGGGTCCTCCCAATCATGACATATGGTTACAAAATAAAAAATCTCAAGATCTGTTAATAGTTTTAAAGGCCCAACCAGTGATCTAGTTTTGGGCTTCCAAATGGTTGATTTAGCTTTGGGCCCAATAGGGAATGTTGTAGAAAAAATGGAAGGAAATCAATAAAAAAACAATCACATCAATTTTATTGATAATTTAAATGTTATGATCAAAATAACAAATTTATTTAAATATATAAAAATTTCAGACCTAATCACATTTCATATTTTAGCTTTTTTTCATTATATAATTAAAATTACTAATTATTTTACAAAAATATTGAAATATGTGGGTTTTTTTGTTAACAATAATGAATAAATTATTATAATTTTAATAAAAAAATCAACTTAATTTTGATAGGTCAAACACCTCCACACTTAAACCATACTTGTCATCAAGAATAAAATCTCAACAAAGAGTTAAAGATGGCACCAATGTTATCAATATTCAAATTTCAATGAAATATAATCAAATAATTATCAATATCAAATAAAATTTACAAATTCCACATAAAATATCAATTCATTTTCTCATTTTCACAAGAAAAAACCAATCCTGTTTTTTTTACTTTTCCACTGTGAAAAATGATAGAGCATACCCTTTCATTTATTCAAACTCCTCAATTCATTATTATTAAACATGAAAAGTCATGAAATTCCTCATTTTGACTCCTTTATCTAACAAATCCTAATAAAATTAAATTTTATTTATCCTCATATCATGAGAACATGTTTCTTTTCATAGGCTTGTAAAGGAACTACATTCTCCACATTGTAAAGACAAAAGGCACATTAAATCATGAGGACATGCAACAATGGTTCTAATGACTCTAAGGCTTACGGTTGGTAGGATTTGATGTCTAAAAAAATCTCAAGGAATAGGTTTATCTCTTAGATCTTAAATCAATATATTCCATGTAAAATTTCTAATGACATTATCCCCTTTAAATTTTAACAACTCCCAAATTTCCCCAAGACTCAAAGTAAGGATCATGGTTAGTTCAAGAATAATGAATGATTTTTCTCCTCTATTGAAAACCGTTTCTCCTATTTTTTCAAATAACCTTTCCATTTTTTACCTTTTCCAAAGTTTCTATGAGAAAAAACCTCACGTCAACCACCTAAACATGTATGATAAAAATCAATGGTCTAGTAATAGTGATTTTTGGTTTTCCCAAATCAAAAATCAATTTTCTCATTTTTTGGTTCTTTTTGTCATTATATTTTATTTAATTTAAGAGGAAAAACAATAGTGTAAAATTAATGGTTACACAACCATTTAAATTTCCAAAACTATCACCTCTACACATATTCATTATAATATAAATCATCCATTTTACCATGATTCCCTTCACCCCCACAATTCAAATTTAAAATATCATCAAAATACTAAGATGTGGGTAAGAATGGATAAAAATAGATTGAAACATCGATCATTCATCTAATGGTCATTCAAGGCACCTATGGGATAAATAAGAATTGATCTAAAGGTTGTATTTTCAGGTTAAATATCTTTTCAACGGATGCATAACTCATTTTAAATGTTTTTTTGTATAGTTATAGGCTTAAAAAAATTAAATTCAAGTTCTAGCTGGTGGTATGTCCCAAAATCACTCAACAAATATGGTCAAGATAAAATAGGAAGTACAATGTCTAGAAATCGTATCGTTAATAGACATATGATATTGGACAATAACACAATGCATGATTAATAATAATAATTCAATTCACATGAATTTCAGAAATTTAAGTCATGAAAAATGGTTATGAAATTTCATTTACATGAATCATTATATTTCCTTAAATAATGAGTCCTCATTTTAATATCCATGCTTCACTTTAATAATGAAATTCTACATTTTATTCATTCCATTTCATTATCATTAAAATTAAATAAATGAAATCACAAGATTCCTAAGATTCTCATGTCTCCTAGAGTAGTCAAGTAAAGAATAATTCATGTGTCGTCATGCAATTTTTTCTTTACATTTAAAAAAATATTTTAGGAAAAAAATGTAGGGAGTTTAAAATATAATCAAATATGAACTCATTTTACTTTTACAAAATGGGAATTTTTAATTATTAATTTATACCCTTCAATACAAGAATCCCCTTTTATGATTTCCTCAAGCTTATGATTATGAATATCATCATGATTGGTATCCTCAAATGTGTATTCATGAGAATAAATGAGCTCCTTGTGTTCCTAAATAGGTTCACATCTTAGTTCATATTTTTACTACATGTAATAGAACATATTTTATGATTCATTATAATAAAAAAGTAAGGATTTATTCAAAATTTAGATTTAATAAAATCATAATATAAAGGGTTTAAATAAATATCATCTACATGAGTTGGTTCTGGCTCAATCAATTTCTCAATGGTGAGTGCCTTATGGATCTTGATGGTGGTAAGTGATGGTTGGTAGTCGGGCTACAATACCTCTAGTTGGGCCTCATGTTCTTGTATTTACTTGAAAAAATTAGGAAATATTAGATTCACCTCCTATTTAGCCTCCTTGGGTGAGAAAAGTGGATCATATTCCAGTTCAGGTTCAGAGTCATGTTCAAGTTCATTAAATGGTTCTTAAAAGTATGTAGTTATCCAATCCATTTTTCATTATATTTCTTTCAAGTTTTCATAGAGATCATGAAAATCATACATGATTTTATGTTTTTCCACTTCTCCTAGAAATATTCTGGTAGAACTTCTTCAAATGTGTCGGGAGGAAGTGAGGAGAACTCTTCTTGTTCCTTGGACAATTCTTGATAGAATTGTGGAAACTATTCCCAGAAATCAATAAGTTATCGAGAAATTCATTTAACTAATAGTTGCTCGAGGGTCTTCTTGAGATCTTGGATGAGGCCCTTGAACTCATACTCTTTGAAAATTTGTATTCTTACTACCGTAATCTATATAGCCTATAATGAAACACCATCTTCTCTAGAATTGGGTGCTTCAACTTTTGGCTCAGCCACCTGTGAGTATTCATTCAATGTAGAGTAGTTGTAGTTTGGATGCATCATGAAAAATTATTTTTATAGGTTTTTTTAATTTGAAAAAAATGAAAACTATATAAAATGTTAAAGAATAAAATGTAAAGTAAATAACTAAATAGATCCCCATCAATGGTGCCAGTTTTGATTCATGCTTGTCATTGGGTGTGGTCAAAAGGAATAATAATTTGTTTATTTCATTAAAGTGACTAACATGAGTTATCTTACTTCAGAAACCTCTCAATTTGTTCACCTACTTTTTCTAAATCTATTATTATAAATCTTTTTGAAATGTTTATTAATTTATGAAAATAGTGATAAAATACTTTTTTGGTTACATTTCTAGTGTCATGAAACATGGAAATATAAACTATAATAAAAATATAGACATAATGGAATTAGGTAGAAAGAAATTGATTTTGGGGTTCATTTTATGGTTCAATAATTATTCTTCTTTATATGTTTGATATCAGTTTGATAATCCAAATATAACATTACTAATATTTATTTATAAATTTTGGAATTTCGGAAAGCCTTAGAAATCATAATTCTACATCATCCTATAATCATTGTTGATGACACACCATGGTCTAGGGTGTACAATATTCCAAGACACATATTTATTAATGTTTTATCATCGATTGATTATCTCAAATTAATATGTAAATAACATTATAATAGAGAGAGAGCAAAGTGATGAAATAAAATAATAGAGATATATGGAGTTGGATTTTATTAGGGGAAGTCACAACATTAGAAACATTCGCCTCACCCATGCATGATAATCAATTCTATCTACAAAATTAAAATTACACATTAATGAAAATTTACGAACACTTTGACCTCCCCTTAGCCATGCCACGTGGTGAGCCTCTCATTTCAAAGAGTAAGAGATCAAAATTGTGGATGTGAGAAGAAGAGTAGAAGAATAAAAATAGAATAAAATAAATAATCATTTAAAAATAATTGGGTTAGAGAATAACCGAATAAATTAACAATATAATGGGGATGAGGGAGATGGAGATGGATTATAATAATATATAAGAAAATAAAGAAAATTAAATTTATATAGAATATGAATAATTCTAAAATAATAATTATAATAATAATATTATTATTTTATTATTATTATATTTAAGTGATGTTTTTTTAAAAAGTATTGAAAAAAGAAAATGAGAAACTAATTTTAAAATAAAAATGTTATAATAATAATGTAAATAAATAAAATAAATAAAATAAATAATAATAAAATTATTATTATTATTATTATACTAATAATTAAAATAATTAAAATTAAATGAAAGAGAAGGAAAATAGATTTTGGTGGAAAAACAATGCGTGAATTCTTAAATTTTACCTATTTTAAAATTGAAATTACAATTCGAAACAAAACAAAACAAAACTAAAAAAATAAAGAATAATGGAGGGTGAGAAAATAATATAGAATCCAGCCTCCCTCAGTGGAGATCTCCTCCATGTTGGTGAGATGATGGTATGTAATGATTTGGGAAGGGGGAGCTCTCCTCATTTTATAAGTTAGAATTTTACTATGAACATTTCCACATGTTATCCCTATTAAATAGATGATTCACATGTGGCCTTCTTCATGATTGATGTTAAAAAATGGATTTAGCATCTCTCCTCAAAATGTAAGACTATTTTTAAATGTTTAGTGTGGGTTATATCTATTTTATTCTAAGAATTTATTCTATCCAGGGACAGTCTCCATATTCCATATCTCTGGTCTCACATTCATTAGTGGCATTGAAAATGGCTGATTCACATGCAAATGTCTTCATTATTTTTTATCCAATGTATTTTATATCTCCCATTCAATTTTTTGTGCATTTGGTACATCTAATCAAGAGATATAGTTCCAACATAAAAAATCATTAGATCAATGAACAATTTTCCAGGCCCAACTTGTTATTTTGTTTTGGGGTTCCAAATGGTGGATTTAGCATTGGATATAGAAGGAGAAGTTATAGAAAAATATGTAAGGAATCTAAAAAAAACCTAAATGGGATCCATAATTTAAAAAAATGATCAAAATACCAAATTGATTAATAACATTCAATATTTTGACTTAAGAATTTTTCAAATTTTATCCCATTTTCATTTTATATTTCAATTTATACATTATTTTTATAAAACATTGAGACACATGGGTTTCATAATTTAAAATCATGAAAAATAATAAAAATTTGAATAAAACATTACACTTAATTTTGGCCAGTAAAATACCCTCACACTCAAACCATGTTTGTACTCAAGCAGGAAATCTCAACAAGGGGTTAAAGAGGGCACCGAGTTTGTAAATATATGCAATATAATAAACCAAATGTCAATGTAAAATAAAATTTTAAAATTCCACATAAAATATGAATTCAATTTCTCATTTTCCAAAGAAACAACCAATCCATGTATTTTACTTTTCCCCTCTGAAAAATAATGGTGATTTCCCTTTAATTCATTCATGATCCTCACTTTGTTAGTATTAAACATGCC
Organism: Viscum album; assembly: GCA_963277665.1. NCBI lineage: Eukaryota > Viridiplantae > Streptophyta > Magnoliopsida > Santalales > Viscaceae > Viscum > Viscum album. Next base: position 1,034,944,769 of record OY728123.1, on the reverse strand, counting down.
AATTCATGATTTACCTCACCTTTGATTATTTTCTATCATCACCAATGATACAATTCATATATATTTATGATCATATCATAAGAAAATAATAATTTTCTATTGGATGTTAAAGGAACTACTTTCTAAAATTTTTAATGACAAAATACACATAAAATCACGAGGACTTGGAATAAATATTCTAACGAATATGAGGCTTAAGGATGGTAGGTTTTGATGTTTAAAAATAAATCTCAATGACGAGGTTTAACTCTTAAATCATAAAGCATGAAATTAAAAATAAAAAGATTAAAGACAGTGTCCCCTTTAAATTTTAACAACTCCCAACATTCTCTAAGACTCAAAGTAATGATCATGATCATTTTAATCATAATGAATGATATTTTCACTCTATGGAATATTTTTTTTACTTTTATATATTTTTTTCTTTTTTGAAAAATATTTTTAATATTTTTATCTTTTTAATAAGTGATGATTATAATGACCTCACATCCACTACCTAACCATTTCTGATATAAATCATATGTCCAGTAATGGTGATTTATGGTTTACCAAAATCAATACTCAAATTTCCCATTTTTTGGTTATTTTTGTCATTTTTATTTTTTGTATTCATGTGGGGAAAAAATAGAGTACAATTAATGATTTCAAAACATTTTAAAAGTCCCACGATATACACCCCCACATTTCTTCCTTACAATTTATGTCATTCCATTTACCATGATTCCCTTCACCCCGACATTTCTAATTTGAAATATCATGAAAATACTAAGAGTATGGTAGGAATAGATAAAAATAGATTGAAACATGGATCCTTCTTCTAAATATAATTCATGGACACATGGGATAATTAAGGATTGAGTTAAAGTTTTTCTTATAAGGATATGTGGATTTTCAATGGATGCCTCAATAATTTCAATCATCTATTTTCTCAGTCGTGGCTTTGAAAAGTTCAAATTCTTGTTCTAGAAGGTGGAATGCCCCAATATGACTAAAGAATTATGCTAGTGATAAAATAGGAATTACTTGTTCTATAAATGATCTCATGATTGAAAATATGATATTCCAAAATCACTCAACGCAAGATTAGTAATAACAAATAAATTCACAAGAATTTATGAAATTTAAAGAATGAATAATAGTCGAGAAATTTCACTTACAAGAATCATTCAATTACCTTAAATTAGGAGTCCCCATTTTAATATCCATGATTTATTTTAATAATTCACTTCTCTATTTTACTCATTCACTTTCATTAACATTTAAATTTAGAAAATGACATCATAGGATTTCAAAGAAACTCATTTCTCCAAAATTATTCAATTAAAGCACAATTCATGTGTTGGAAATCAATTTTTCCTTTAAAGTTAAAAACATGTTTTGGAAAATAAATACGGGGAGTTTATATGAGAATAAAATTTGTACTCTATTTCCCATGAATCTTTGTCCTTCCCCTTCAATATCTGAGGCTTCCCTCTTTAATCATGAACCTATAAATTATAAATACCCAATTAAGAACAATGGTCATTTAATTAATGTTAAAAAAGAATAGGAGGGAGTGGGGTCGCATTCTCAATGACTTTATAAGAATGAAACTAAAATTTAAATTTGAAGAAATAAAATGAAAGGGATAGATCTTAGAATAATCCTCTATGTGGGATCTTAATTTTTAGTTCATCTAGAGGGTAGTATCAGCTATTATCTAAAATCGGATGGTGGATGAAGCTTCTTTAATTTGTACCGCCACATGTGACTTCTCCAATATTGTGCTTCATCCTTGCACTTAAAGAATGATCGTTGGATATAGTACACTAGAATCCCCTTTCAAAATGTTGTATAACATGCATGATTGGGGTAGGTTGAATTATGAGACACCGCTTCCTTGGATTCTACTTATGCAACGATATAATCCTCCAATGGTGTCTTCATAGGGGATCCATGAAATGAATGACCAAAGGGGAAGAAAATATGAATTTTTTCTTGAGTAAAATGTGAATTTTAAATAAGTAGATTCTTGATTTCTATAAAATAAAACTATTTTTTAATTTCCTTAGGCTCAGTATCATGGATCTATTCATGATGTGGATCCTCAAATGCCTTTTCATCAGAATCAGGGAGCTTCATGTGTATCTCAACAGGTGCACATCTAGATTCATATTCTTCTTCCAAGGAATAGATTATATTGTCTGATTCTGTATAATAAAAACAATAATGAGGGATGCACAATTCAGATTCAATTAAATCAGATGATGAGGAGTTTAAATAAATATCAACTTAATGAGTTGGTTCTAGCTGAAACAATGCCTTGGTGGTGAGTGCCTCTTGGAGCCTAATGGTGAAAAGTGAAGGTTTGTAGTTGGGATCCTCCACCTCAAGTTGGGCCTTAATTTCATTGATTTCCATAGAAAGTTTAGAAAAGACCTATGTCACCCCCTTCTTGGCATCCTCACACGAGACAAGTGGCTCATATTTAGGTTCATATTAATAGTAATATTTAGGTTCATTAGATGATTCTTGTAAGTATGTAGTTATCCTATCAATTTATCCATGATGGTCTTTTACAATTTCATTAAGATCTTGAATATCATACTTGAGTTTGTGTTTTTCCACTTTCTCCTAGAAATATTCTGTTGTACCATCTTAAAAGGTGTTGTTAGAAATTAAGGGGAAATCTTCTTGTGTCTTAGACACTTCTTGATAAAATTATGATATGTATTCATAGAATCTAGTGAGTTATTTGGATAATAATTTAACAACTAGTTGTTTGAGGGTATCCTTGAGATCCAAGATGATGTCTTTACACTCATCCTATTTGAAAATTTGGATTTTTTTCTCCCCCGATCTATCTATCCCATAATCAAAAACCATCTTATATTGAATAGGGTGCTTCAAATTCGGGCTCTAGCACCTTTGAGCAGTCATTCCATGTTGAGTAATTGCAGTTTGGTTACATCATGGAAAAAAAATTAATTGTTTTTAAATTTTTCAAAACAATGAAAACTATATAAAATGTGAAAATTGAAAACATAAAGTAAACAACTGAATGGATCCCCAGAAACTAAACCAGTTTTGAAACATGAATGTCATGAGGCATGATCAAAAAAATTATAATTTTTCCCAGTACAACATGTTGGATTACCCAGGTCATCTCACTTGAGGAGCCTCTCAATTTGATCACTTTCTTTTTCTAAATTACCTATTATAAATATTTTTTTGTGTTCATAAAATTATAAAAAATGGGAATATATATTTATGTTTTTGGTTACTTGTCTAATGAAATGAAATATTGAAATTGAAAAAATCATAAAATTATAAACATAATAGAATCATGAAGAAGGAACATGGTTTTGGGGTTTAATTTAGAGTTCATTCATTATTAAACTTTATATGTTTGATTTTAGTTTGATAATCCAATCATGAAATCACATGTCTGAATTACTATTATATATTTAGAAATTGTGGAATTTTATAGAGCATAAGAGATATTATTTCCACCTCCTCCTATATCAAGGTGGATGTCAAACCATGGCTAGGGTGTTCATATTCTAGAACCCAGATCTGTTGATGTTATTTCATCTATTGATTAGAACAACTAAAATGTTAAAAGAACTATACAATATAGAGAGAGATAATTTATTATATAAAATAATAGTGATAGATTGTGTTGTTTGTCATTTGGGGTAGTCACCACATCGGGGACATTCCCATCACTTATGCATGCTACTCAATTCTATATACAAATGTTAAATTAAACATTAAAGAAAACTAAGGAACACATAGAACTCCCCTCATGCCAATCCTTAGGGTTAACCTAACATTTACAGGATTATGTTATTATAATGGTGGAATTTAAATGAATAATAGAAGAATAGAAATAGAATAAAATATAGAATAATTTAAAAATAATTGTGGTGAAGGAATAAAAGAATAAAATAAAAATAGAATGGGGATGAGAGCGAGAGAGAGTGTAAAATAAAATAGAATTAAAGAATTTAAATTTACATAGAATATAAAGAATGTTAAAATAATAATAATAATTATTATTATAATTATAATAAAAATTATTATTATTATATTTAAGAGATCTGTTGATGTAAAATGAGAGAAAAATGAAATTCACAAAATAATTTTTAATTTAGAATGTTAGAAATATAATTTAAATAATGAATAAAATTAAAATTATTATTATTATTATAATTATTATACTAATAAATTAAAGTAATAAAATTAAATATAGGATAAGGTGGATGAATTTGGGTGGAAATAAAATGAATGAATTGTTTAATTTAAACCAAATTAAAATAGAAATTAAAATTTTAAATAAAAGAAAGAAAAAATAAAATAAAAAAAATAAAAAAAAAGTAAGGAGGGGGGATAAATGAATTATGTGTTCACCCTCATGCGGTGGAGATAACCTCCATAGTGGTGAGATGGTGGTATGAAATGATTTGGGAAGGAGGAGCCCTCATCCTATTATAGGCCATAATTTCCCTTAAAACCTTTCCACTTGTTTAGTCCCACTAACTAGCCGATTCATCCATGGAATTCATCATTAATTATGCTGAAAATCTCTTCCACGTCTCTCCTCAAAATTTTAGCATATATAGAAAATTGTAGAGTGAGTTATGTCTTTTTATTCTAATAATTTATTTTATAGAGGAAAACTCACAATATTCTATATCTCTAGTTTCTCATGCATTTATGGTATAGAAAAGGACTCTTTCATGGCAGGATGTCTTCTTGAAACTTGTTTACTAATGTCTGTTTCATCTTCCCTCCAATTTTTTTCATATTAGGTATGTCCAAGTAATAGATATTTTCCTAACATAAAAAATGCCTAATGTGCAAAAAATATTTAAGGCCCAACTAATAATCTGGTTTTGGGATTTCAAATGGTGGATTTTTCTTTTAACCCCGAAGGGAACGACATAGAAAAATAGAAAGTAAACCAACAAAAATAATCAAATAAATTGGATTTATAATTTAAATTTTATGATCAAAATACCAAAGTGATTAAACTCTCTAAAATTCTGGACAACAACAATTTTCATATTTTATCCCATTTTCATTCGATAAATAATGGTACCCATTATTTTAATAAATATTGAAATAAATGGGTTTTATCATTGAAAATAATGAATAAATCATCATAATTTGAATCAAAAATTGCAATAAATTTTGTTCTGCCTGTACCAAAAAACTAAAATAAATATATTTGATATTGAAGGATGCAAGTTAGAAATCCTCAAGAGATAAATAAAAATAAACACCACCTGGAATGATGTTAATTGTTGATCGAAAATTCTATAAATCTTTCACAAAACTTTTATATCCTATTTCAACATTGATTTAGTGAAAAAATAGGGTCCTTTGGTTTAGGAGGAATAGATATATTATTAGTGGTACTTACATTAGCAGCCTAAAGGACATAATTATTTTGACTGAATTTCCTTTTGAATGTACAAAGGTCAATAAGGTACTCAGAGTAAACAACTATAGTTTAGATTTTATTAAGAAGTGTGATATTGTTTTTGGATGTAGTGATTTCTCTATATTCATTTATAATTCTCATATTCTAAGGGTGGTTATTCAGAAATATCATTATAGTTCGAAGCCTAAAATCATTTAAGAATGGTTATTTAAGGTTTATGAATTTCTATTACATGCCAAAAAATTTACAAAAATTTGAGTTTATTGAGAAATGGTTGGGTAGAACTATATTATCCCATTTTTTTATGATGAAGTGATGACCTATGTGGGAAACTAATTATGGGATGGAATGTTTTTCAGAGGGTATAGTTTCATACCATGTGGTTTAATAGGTTATTAATTAGCCCTCTAATATAATGAAAGATGTTAATTTTATCTAATATTGAAATTTTTTAGGTTGTGGGTATTTTTAAAATTTAAAGAAACCACCTCTATAGAGTTTCCACCTAGAATCACCCCCTTTTATGAGTGAATGATCTAGTTAATATCATTATTTTGGTCATTCTATTGAAAATTATGAAAACTGGGTTAAAAATTTAGACCTTATGGACTTTCCTGAGATTAGCCTCTTGGGCCTTCCTAAATATGGATGTATGTTTATCCCTAATTATTTCATCATCTCTATGAGTGTGAATCCAACCATATTTGGGAGGCCTTTTATAATAGTGAGAGGTTCCCCATATTTTGTTTAAAATGAACATCGAGCTACTCATAGGAATCATTGGGGGAATTTTTTGAAGGGTCCCATTACTCATCATGTCTCTAAATTATTGTTTCTTACGATGAAAAATTCATTAAATATTTGAATTTATTTTTAGATTGAAAAAAATCAAGGTGCACTGTGTAACGTAGATTTAAAACATTCTTTAGTTTTAAAAAAATTCCCTCAATTTTTCTAATAATATTTTGAATGATCATTTTATGTAAAATTATCCTATTGTTAGGAATATATTTTTAATAAAAATACCATTATAGTTGGTACCATAAATTGATGATGTTTTTAAATTATTTCCCCAGTTATTATCATAATATTTTATGAAAAGGGTAAGTGTCTCATCTTATCTCACATATTTTTTTGAGCGGGTAATTTATAATCTATAATGTTATTACAATCATTGAAATAATGGATGAAATATCTGACTGCATCCTAAGAAATATGGGAAGATATTTTTGACAAGTGGTATTAATATATAGTTATATTCCCCTTGTACACTATATCTAATGCATGCAGGGGAATTGGTTCCATAATCCATAAGTTATCCATTAGAGTATTCAAATACTAAATTCCCCAAGTTACTATATTTTAATTTAGATTTAACCTTTTCTTTCCACCTTGGTTTTTTAAGAGTTTATATCAAAGACCCTCCATAGGAGTGAACTCATGTTTAGATTCAAGTGTAAAAAGAAAATATGGATCTAGTGGAAGCTATATTCTAGGTTCACTTAAATCCCTAACTCTAGAATTATCCACCTTAACTTGTCAGTTGGAATGGTATCATCTATAATAGAGAGTAAATTGTAGGGAAAATGGAAAAGATAAGAGAAATGGGGGTGAGAATAGAGAAATGGGGTGTAATAATTGAATTAAATTGTTTAACATCCCTTACTTGGGTATTAGCCAATAGTTCCTAAATTTGGTCCACCCAAATTTACCCTTTATGATAAATTGGTCACTTGATGAATAGATAGGGTATCTAATTCATAGATTCCTATAGGAAATACGAAATAAAAATTGGTTTTGTTGAGGGATTTTGATCTACAATGATTAACCATTAAGTTTAGTTGATTTGAAGAATGTGTTACACTAACATTAAAATTAAAGTGTTTATTGAATATGGGTCAATCCAAGGTTATTTATAAAGAAATATTTGATGGATTGTTTTAAAAAAAATCCATCTTAATTATTTAAAAAATTATGAATTCAATGAGATAATAACTAACCACTTCGTTCACTGATTTTATCCCCAGAAAATTCCAATTCTAATATCATAAACACTTATAAATTCACTTTTATGATCACCCCATGTTATAGGATTTTATTAGCACTAAAAATATATAGTCTTTGAAATACAAAAATATAAAGATGAAAATAATTAATCTAATGGATATCTAAAATTAATTAACTATTCCGAGATGTAAACGATATTCCTAAATAATACTCATGAAAATCCCTAAGATCAACCCAAAAGAGGGTTATCCCTCCATTGATGAAAATATATCAATGGAAGATGGACTTTGACACATAGATGCGAGATTAAATAGGGTAAAAATTATTATAAATTGAACACACCACCATCATTTGGTGATATTTACACTTTGATACAATAGTATCATAGTTCTATAGATAATAACCTGAATAGAAAAATAAATGTTTTTATTTATAAAATTAAAATGGGAATAAAAAACATATAAATGAATAAGACATGTATAAATTAAATTTTTTTTGGATAACACCACAATTAGAAACAAGAAATAAATATTCTCATATCCATTAAAAATCAACTTTAAATTGATCTCTAGTGAGCGATTGTTCAACTATACAAACATAAATGTCATCTAGATCATTAGGGTGGTGTAATGTTGTTCTGTATTTGAAGTACAATTATTCAAAATATTTCATGGATGTTTTTCTCTCTCCTTTTTAGAGTGCCACAACTATATCGAATTTATATGCTTTTGGATGATTCATTGACTCACCTATCACGAGAAGGTAAAAAAATGAATTTATTTATTTCCCCATGTATGACATAGTGGCTGAACAAGTTTTTCTATCAGGGTATTTATTTGGGATAACTCAGTTTTATTTTCAAATTATTATATTTTTATACTTTTTAAAATTTTTAAGAATAAAATAAAATATGGAAGTTTTTTTTGTGTTACATACATAAAATATATATTATTTAAATAAATCCCAATACGGGTTTTAACACGAATAATCTTGATCCTAGGGCTGGAAACTCAGATCCCGTCATTATTTATTCTTTATTATCAACATTACATTTGAAATATCATCTCATTATACTTGAAATAACAACACATATTTTTAGTGTGAAACTTATAAAGACTAGGATATCTATTTTTAATTCATAATATCACCCCCTCTAGTATTATGGAATGATAAAATAAAATCAATCAATAATGTGACACTTTGAAAGACCTGAAACTATCATTTGTTGTTTCATTTCTCAAACAAAATGAACTCCATCATATGAATATATTCTGAATAGAAGGGACATAATTAATATTTGGTATGGAATATAATGTGACATAGAATCATTCCATGGATTGTTATATAATATCTACAAAAACCAAAAACATCACCCCTATAAACATGGAAAATAAATTAATAAATTAGGAGTTGTTATTGGGGAACACTAAGATAACCTGTCAAAAGTTCATGGATTGGGTTAGATAGTCACCATTGTGAGTTTCAAAATGGTGTAGTAGAAGAACGAAAAATATGTAAGATAATATTAAAATATATATTATTAAAACATTATGAAAAAATTATAGAAGGAAATAGAATTATAAAACCTTAAATGACTCACATGTGTTAAGGAAAAATTACAAACCAGGATTCCTCAAATCACCCCACCCTTCTATATAAGGAATAATGAATTTTAAATTATAATAGTTTCATGAAATTATTATTCCTTGAAATTCATGATAATTCCACATGGGAATAGTTCAAGCATTTATATCCTTCCATCTGTCAATCTTAAATTAATTTCTCTAAATTTTATGTTTTGGAAATATTCTCACAATCAATGGAATTTTCTTCTTAGCATATTTTAATCTAATTTTCTTCCCCTGAAATAAAAATATATAAAATATCCTTTTTTTCAAGAAAATTATATCGAGGCTTAAATTTTTCTTTAAAGTTCACTAAAACATTCATGTGTGTACTTTAATCCACACCACAACCACAAATTATTATTTTTTGAAAAATCTCAATAACTGTTTAAGTGACTGAAATGAGTTTTATTGTGATTGTGGATGTAGTGACTATTATAAATCATAATCTTCATGGGTAGGGGATATAATCTATTATTACAATGTGACATGCCATTTCATGGATTTTATATAGGCTAGGAACCTTAAATATCCATTTCAGACTGATGTACCACTTACAGGCCATCTAATTCCAGATAACCCTTATACAGGTTAAAATAACACTTATGTATCCTTAAAAATTTAAATAGAACTAATATGTGTTGGTCATTCATATAGTTTAACTATTATATATCAGTAATTAAAATTATACAATAAAGGAAAATCTATTATTGGTTTAAGGATTCATCAGTGTAACCCTTATGTATTGTGTTGCATACATTGGGGACCTTTATGTGTTTCATTAACATAGTTGTGGCTCTAGTTCCTCAGTTTACCCTTACATTTTATCATACAAATCTTTTATATTCTAGATGATCTATATATAAGGGTTTTCGAATTTACTTTTTACTCCTTAAAAAAATTAACAAGTATAGAAACCAATCAAATTAACAACAAAATAATAATAAAATCACAAAAAATCACATTTTACACAATGTTTTCAATTAATTCTAAAATAAACCTATAAACTAAAAATATGATAATTTCTATTAAAATATTATATTAGGGGGGATTAATTCATTAATTTAATTATTATAAATAATGAATATATTAGCTCTGTCATACATATAAAAATAAAATGTTCCCTAAGATATATTCTATAAGCTATTACAAATTAAACCTAATTGGATTATCCTTGATAACGTTAAGATACAATTAGTGGGGTTTCATTCTAGTTCATGAAATGTAGTCTATTATTTTATCTTTAAACTAGTCCTCTTAAATAACCATTTAAACATCGGAATTATCTCAGGGAACTATCAAAAGAAATTTTCCTAATTATTTACACTATATATATTTAAAATTCCAATTGTTTGGGACTTAAATTTTGGGATGAATATCCAATTTAGTTGTTAGTTTTATAGTTTTATTTTCATATAATATCCACGATTCAGGGCCTAAAATGTATCCCCTCTATTGTGTATTTTACATTTCTCTAAAAGGAAAAAATATTCCATGTTATTTGAATAAATTTATATTGAAATTTTGAATTCCATAAATTACCAAAGATTTTTTAATAAATTGTTAGAAAATGGTTTATGAGAAATTGAATTTTAAACAATGATTAATAACATGATATGAAAAAATGGATAAATTGTAAAAAATGTTAGCCTCAGTATTTATGAATGATGATTCAATTGAAAACACATAAAGTTTTAATAAAAATTTGCAAATTTTATTAACTAATAACATCTTCCAAATATAAACCTATGAACTCAAAAGGAAAAAGGGGGAGTAATATAATCATGGGTGATATCATTAAAAACAGTAGAGTATAGGATACCAACAATGAATATTAAACGTTATATCATGAAATTTAATATAAAGAGAAAAATTATTTCTAGAATTAAAATTTTCAAATGATCACCAACATTCCCTCACACTTAGAAAAATTATTTAAAATCCTTTATGACTGATAAAAACATGTTTTTTTTACTATTAAAAAACTAGAATCGTATAAATCCTATTCAAATTATGCATGAACCAAGAAATAGAAAAGCATTGTGTATACTACCTTGAAAAAAGAGAGACATATATCTTAGATGGTAGGTATAAAATGGTCATGGGTGGTACAAATTATTTTAAAAAATCTAATGACAATAAAGGAATTTTGGAAATAAGATTCATTAATAAACCATGATGGATCTCTGAATGTGAGAATTGAAATATCTATCATAAATAACATAAAAATTTTGTTTTGACCTTAGTATTTTTATTATTATAGTATAGAAAAGTTTAAGTGTATATGAGTGATTAAATTAAAAAATTATCAATTTTTTTCATATAATTCATTAACATAAACCCCCCATTTTAAGAAGTTATCAGATTATATTTCATATTTTGTTTATATGATATAATTTTAATATTAAAATTACTAAAAAATGAGATCCTATTATTTTAATTATGTTTTTTATAATGTTTTATGACATTAAACTAACTAAATGGTCATTATATATATATATGTTGGGTAGAATCATGAGACCATGGATGAGATTGAAATCATTTCCAATAACACTTCATGGTAGACTGTGATTTACATTAAGGTGTGCATGATATTTTTCCTGGTGGACCATAGATCTCCATATAGTGGATAAAATTCATTGTATGATGGTCTTTGACCCTCACAATGCCGTGAAAAACCTAAATAATTAACCACATTACAACTACAACATGTCATAATTCCTTAATGATACAGTGAATATCCATTTATTCCTTCATATATATATACCCATAATTTAAAATCTAAACGACTAAATAATTAAAAATCAAGGCCATTAATATGTTCTAGATTCTATATGGATTATATGCATAAACCTAGGGGATAAAAGGAATCCATGTACACCTTGTCAATCCAAATTGGGTAAAGACACAAAAAATAATTCACATGGAAGGTGATTGATATTAGAAGAATATTTGGTATCGTTTTTTGATTGATGACATTCATGATGCTTAATTTAGAAGGAAGTATTCTCAATCACATGTAATGATCACTTAAACCCCAAATTTCCATGTTTACCAATCAAACTAAATTAATTGATGTGATTTATAAAAATAGAGGACTTAGAAAACATGAAAGTGGTTCCAAATTTTGGAGTAATTCTGAATGAATAGGAGGGATGATTTCTTAGTTGGGATATCGAAAGCCAACCCATATAGTTCATTTTAGGACAAAAATATTTTTTTATTTTATTCTGTGATTTTATTTTTTAATTTTTTTCTTATATTTTCTCAATTCTATGATTTCATTTAACTATCAATTTTTTTTTTGAAATTGTAAATTTTATCTTCAGTGAGTTTTATATTCTTATTTTCCAATAGCCCAATATTTTATAATAATGTTATTTATGAATAAATTTTATTTCATTGATATCTTTTATTATATGAAACATCAAGTTTAAATGAACCACTATATACTATTGAAATGTTATTTTATAATGTGACAACAAATGATTTTCCATTGGAACTGTTCATATTAATTGTAATAAATAAATTATAAAAAATTTATATCATTTACATGAATAAATGGAATTCATTAGTAATTAATTTTTCAGAAATATAAATAAAACAATTATAAGTAAAATAGATGTTTTCCTAAAAACTATTATTATGCATAGATTTTGTTTTATTAATAAAAAGGTAAATTAATAACTATTGGTGAATGAATTTAATGAAATTTTTAATTCATATATTCAATCAAATATTTTAACAGTCATCAAATTTTCATTATAGGTATGTGAAAAAATCAATCATTTTTAATGAAAATGAGTTATTATTATAATTTTTTTTTGTAATTTGTAGACTTATTTTAAAATGGATTTATTCCACTTATTGAGATTTAATCATGAAAAATTTATCCCATATTTTTAAATAGTATATTTAAATTTGGAAAATAGGTCCATTCTATTTTTTCATTATGAATAGTATATTTAGTAAATTTGTTTCAACTTATTATGGGTAAAATGGATAAAACATTCTTAAAACATTGGGTTTTGGATTTAAAATTACACTAACACATTCCATTATCTAATTAAATGATTGGAGTTCAACCATTATCATCCATGTCTTGAATATATGGCCACTTGGAGACATTTTTCATTGATTATTATGTTTATATTAAATTATGAAATGGATAAATAAAAAATATAACTCTCCCCACTTTAATAACTAAAAATATTTATAACAAGGATAAAAAGATGACATGTTAAGTTATAATTTTTTATTTTAAATATTAATTATTTTTTATTATTGTAATTTATTTGTAATTTTTGGTGATTAAAAAAAGTAAATATTTTATAAATATTAAAAGTAAAATAATTTTGATGAATAGTTGTGTTAGAATAATTTTATAGAAAAATATAACATATTAGTATTAGTAATAATTTAATGTTTTATATTAGAATTACATTACATTCACATTTCCTTTAAACATAAATTAAATCAGTTGTGTCAAAAAATAAATTGACGATATTTTATATTGAATAGTATTTTAGGAAATCATTTAAAAATAATAAAAATTTTACAATTATAAAATTAGGATGATAAGTTTTCTAAAGTGTCATTTTTGTCCATTTGTGATATAATTTTTACCTTATAAGTAAAATTATAACCCTTTAGTATTAAAAATGTTGTAATAATGATTTATATTTCAATTGGTATATTAGGATGTTAAACTAAATGATAAGGTTTAAAATGATACCAAATCAGTATAAAAATTATTTTTTTGTTCAATGTCAACCTTATAATAATTTTATTTGAATAACTAGATATTTGGAAGAATTTTTCTATAGAATGACTTAATTATATTTCAATCATTTTAGTAATTCAAACTGTGTCATTTCCCTCAGTTATAAAATGACACTCATTATCTATTTTCTTTACACTACTTTGGTCTATGTAGATTTAGAAACCTCTATAATTTTTACTTATTGACTTCCAATGAAACATATTATAAGTACTGGTATTCATAAAAGTCAATTCCAAGTGTCCTTAAGATAAGATGTAATGTAGGTATACTGATGAATAAAATATCTTTTTACTTGTCATCTTACAGTTTCTTTTTTCTTCTACATCCTCAAAATATATGGTATTCATCAAACAATAACAAATTATATATCATAAAAATAATAAAATTTTATTGTGTTCATGAAACAACCATTATCCACATTCTTTTCCATCAAATAGTATGCGGAAGTATCACTCATTCTTACTTGTGGACAACCATCTCCACATATGGATAAAAATAGTTTTTTATATCTGTATTCTATGGATCGTATTATGATGGATTTAAAATTTATATATGACATTTATGACATTATTATGATTCTTGGATCATTATATCATATCTTCCTTCTTAACTTCCAATCCATTAGGAAATGATAATGTCGGTCATTTGTACATGTGGACTACCATATACATGAGGTTATAAGATTTTTTTTATTTCAAAATTATATGGATGGGAGAAAAGATGTATTAAATTAAATTATATGATATAATAATGATTATAAAGAGTTTAATTATTATTTACCATTCATTCATTATGTCTTGACTCGACCTACTGGGGCCTACCTGGTCGACAAAGAATCAAGTGTGGCAACCCAAAACTGCCACCAATAGGCCATGGGCTAGTGACCAATGTTGAGTTTGAATATCAAAAAAATGAGATTCCTTATCCTATGGTTCCTTTATTCATTCAAACTTCTCCGAACACTATAATAATTCATAAATGAAATATACAACTGATAGAAAAATGTATGTATACATCTATATCCCACATTGTAGTATTAAACAATTATGTAAAATCATAATTGTTAAAATACAAGTCCACTAAAAATATAAAGGAGTCTATAGTACTAGTAAGAAGGGGATTACAATCAAATAAAACTCTATGAACTGACTTCTATTCTTCTAAATCAACATCGATCGACCTTCTCCCGATTAACCAAGTACATCGTCCAAATGCATGTCATCAGCATAAGACATTACATCTTTAAGAATAGACCGTGAGTGGGTGAGTGTAACATAACTATTTATACAGTACAGTATAACCTAACATAAAACATCAAGATAGAGATCATGTCACCATCCTGAAGGTTTGTCAATTATAATATGAGACAACAATAACAACAACAACACAAATAATAATAATATACCACATATACTGAAGGTAGACAACAAGCCTCAAATTATAGTCACTACCATAATACATCCTAGGAATATGCTTAAGGTTTCAAGGTAAGGCTCATATATGATAACACATACCTTTTTTATTTCTAACATATATGGTTCTCTTCTTATATGTCATTCTTTGTTGGATTTTCTAAGAATATGTACATGATCATGATCAGAATATATCAATACAATGATAGGAGATCTTACCCAGTTTCCTGGGGTGTACCTGACCCAACCTAAAATAAACAACTAGGATGTATATCACATTCAATAATAGTTGGTAATAGGATATCCAATCAAACCTAAAGAATGATATTGGCTCACACGTTAGGACACACATAGTGATACCTCACTCTATCAAAGACTAATATATATATGAGATCACTCATCCCATTCATGGAATGGGATACATCACAATTCTCCCATAAGGATTAACTAAGTAAAGGTACCATACTGATACTCATCTAGCATGAAGAAAATGGGAGCCTCAATATTACCTAGTCGAAGTGCCTGGAATGTATAGGGAGTGCTGGTATCATTTTATCCATAGTGTTACTTTCATCAATCCAAATTGAAATACCCAAACTTTATACTAGTATTGTGAAAGTATGGGATCAATCCATAGGGAGAGGAAGTTACTGTATTTAGTTTCTCCAGTTTGTAATTAATTAGGTGATGTATACTGAAATTTAGAGTTGTTGTTTTTTTGTTTCAATGATAGAGTAATTAAATTTAAATTTCTGGATATGTTTTTTAAAGATAAGGAAAAACATAAAAAATTGATTTTGGTGATAAATGGGAAGAATGCTTTGGGACTATTCATTTTTAGGATAATTAATAAATCTATTTTCTTATAAGGTTGTGTTGTTCATAATAACTCACTTATCAAGGTTTTGGATATAACAGAACCCCCCATGGTCTAGTGAATTACATGTAAATTAGTAGAAACCAATTCCTTGTTTTGGAATTTGGTTTCTGTTAATTTTGTTAATTATAACCCCTATTTATATGATAAGTCCCCCCCAATGATCATGGATGTTATTAATCATAATTCCTTAGAATATCCCTAGAAATATTGTTATAGGTCTAATACATGGTTTCCAGTGATATTTAGAAAATTGTTTTGAGATATTATGAGAGAAATATAAATAACACGATTACAATATTACAATTGATAAAAAACAAACCATAATCATCCACATCCCCAAAACGTAGGGTATTTATCTACACATGGAGTATCTAGTGACTAACAAACATGTGATAGTTGAATTAAACATCAAAACAACTTCATATTGAAGATCATCAGGAAGGTAGTAATATGTTCTCCTGTCCTCTCTTATCTCTTTCTATTTTTCTCTCTTCTTCTCCCATTTGGTGTCTTTGGAATTTTCCCCTTTTGTGTCTGAGTATGAGTATCCAATTTTGAGGACATGCCCTAGAATTTACAATATTTGGGAAATACATGGTGTGTACTCAAAATTACATGGAATGTATCCAAGTCTACTAGACTAGAGACATCTTTCTCCACTGATGGGTGGTCTACTATGCCTCCCTGACTTCGAAAGTGACACCGCCCAGTTGGTGGGGGTACACGATGTGTAACGCTACCACACCTGGCATGTAATTTCAATCTTCATCCACCAAATTCTTTTAGTATAGGGGGCATGATGTGTCCATTGTAATCACTTAGTGTGTAATCTCTATCCAGAAACATGGGAGTGTATTTGGTTCTGGTGATCCATGTTGGGGAAATATTACAAGACCTATATATTTTAATTTTCGTTCCGACCCTTCCCAATATTTTTCTTAGGCTTTAAAATACCAGAAAATCATCATGATCACTGAATTAAAGCATTTTATCTAAAAAAACACATATATTAGGTGAAAACTTGTTTTTATGCTCAATAGAATGTACGAAAATGTATGTAGAAATTAGGCACATCAAACTCCCCCACACTTTAGTCATTTTATTTTCCTCAAGAAATATATCAACATCAAATCAATAGATTCCATAATCTAAAAAGAGAAGCATTCAAATATTCATAATTGTAAATACCACAGTTATTGGAGCGGATTTTAGAAATCACTAAACATATTTCTATTCCAATGTAATTCTAATCATTCCTCTTATTTAAGTCAATTAAGTATTTTCATCCTCTTTCATCCACATAGTTTAAATTTTCATAAATAAACATGCCACCTGATGATTTACCTCACAAAAAAGTACCACATTCATCACTCATGATTATTTAATCAGATTTATGCTCAATATTAAGTATATGAAATCTATCTATAAGCTTGAAAGTGTTCTCATTCTCCAATTCAAAAGTCAAATCACAAAAATCATTGGGTCTTTAAATATAGTTCAATTGTTTCTAAGGCTACGGGTTTGTAGGTAATTAAGTGAAAAATAATCTGAAATCGTTTAAAAAGGAGGCTAAATTCTTAAAAAAAATAATGCATGACATTCAAAATAAAGCTTACTAAAAATGAACCCGAAATCAATATCTCTAAAAGGGTATCATCATTTTGAAATTCTCATTCCAATATGGGCCCATAAACCATTTATAATGTGTAATAAATTAATATGATCCCTATTTTATAATTTTCAATATATATATACCTATACATATATATATTTACAAAAGGGAGCATCAATAATATAATAAATAGTGGGTTTGGAACCCATTTTCCCAAATGAACATGTTTCACTCTCCCCCATAGTTAAATGTGTGGTTTCGCATCAAAATATACCATGATTGGCCAAAGAAACATCTCTAATTATCAATTGAATAATCATGAAAAATTAATAAAGAATTTGTGTTGGATGGGAAAATATGCTTGGAATGTAGCTTCTTATCAAGGCTGTTCTTAGTTTCTAATGGGTTTACAAAGATCAGATGTAGGGTAGGTTTCAAGATCAAAGGGTTTGAAAAATAATCAATTACCTCAATCCTTTTAATGTGATTCAAAAATCATCATGTTTTTAAGATAAAGAATAATATACTATAGTAGGTATTAATATCATAAGAATCTCTCAAAAAAGAGGGTATAAGAAATAATATGTCAAAAAAAATTAATACCTCTCAAGAATGAAAAAAACAAGGGTCAATCAGGTCATAACATGAGTACAAATGATTAGTTTAATAAATGTAGATGTCCATGACATTAAATACAGAATCAAACTATATCAGAAATCATTTAAAAATACTTTGAATTTTAAAACAAGAATTCCACTTTTAAAATTCACTTTTATGTCTTTATTATTTAAAATTATAATTAAACAAAAACTTTTCACATTTTAAAATATTTCAAATATTAAATATGTATCCTAGATCAGTTCAAGGGAAATGACTAGTGTATCGAGAGACCCTCCCCCACACTTAATATGGAACATTGTCCACCATGTGCAACACTAAGGTAGATGAGGGGAGGTGGGGAAACATATGTGGGAAAGATGAGGGAAAGAAAATAAATAAGTAAATCCATTGGAAAACAGTAAAGAGAAACACAAAAAATAACCCCCTTGCGGTAAGATAAATTTTTTTGGATGTATCCAAAATGATATTCCCAAGGCACGCAAGAGTAATTGTGACTGCTAACGGAATGGAAAAAGAATTTTTTGAGTCATACATCATCAAATCCCAGGTATAACACAAAATATATATATATAATGGAAATAAATCGGCCAAAAACTAGTCACTAGGTCACCTCAGAAGAGGCATCATCTGCAAGAAAAGAATCTGATATAGGAGGCACATCAACAGTAGAAATTGGAGGCAGTGGCTCAACACACTGAATGGAAGGCATAATATGTACCTCGAGCATGGTAGCAGGGGAAGGCGCAACTGACCCAGTAGTAGATAGAAAAATTGAATATGTGTCCAGAGCTGTAAGTAGGTTCTGGGTGGCTGGAGGATGGGGAGTAGATGAAGAAGTATGTGTTGGGGGTATCCGAATGTCGTGATGATAATGTAGGAATCCCAAGAGATATGCAATCCATATTTGGGACTAGAGGAGGGTAGTTTGATTTTTTTACAAGATTTCCAGACAGTAGTCTTTCTCATCCAGGTGGAGGGTGGTAGGGATATCAGCCAATGGTGTAGGTAGAGGTGGGGAAGATGAAGGCACAAAAGAGGAGGGGATCTTGGAATAAGAATGAAGGTTGGAATAAGTGGGGTGGGATGGAGAAGGAACATATGCTGGTGGATGGGGTAAGGGAGGAGAAATTGATTTTTTAGGAATAAAATGATATAGAAGGGGGGTATGTTGTGCGACATGAGCTTAGGCCGGGTAGGGTCCCGAACATTATTGACAATCCACACAGAGTGAAATATGTACCACACCCCATGTATGTGTTTTTTAAAATAAAAAATTATATATAAATTAAATATCATAATTTATAATAAAAATAATAAGTGATATTTACTAACTAAGTTAAAACTATACACCTTTTTTATCAATGAAATACATGTTGTGGGTTATAAAATTTTAAAATGACAACTACAACCTTCAGTCTAGTGCTTGAGGTGTGATTTGAACCAGCTACCAGCCATTCCGAACACAAGCCCTCAACCACTAGAGCAAAGGATGTAGTGCCTTAAATTTTTATTTACTTTTAATAAACAATGTATAGGTTCAAATATACACAAGACAAATAAAATTCATTGTGTGTGGTTTTAATTTGAATGAATGGGACAAATCATGGAGATTAGATGAGTTTGAACTTGAGTTTTTTAAATCCAGAACCGAGACTCTTCCAATCTTCCAAATTAACCTTCTTTTATTTTATTAGTTTGAAAACCGTTTGAATTATTAATGAAAACATTTAACACATGACATATCTCAAAATGCACACCGTATGATTTTATTAAAATGAAAAATGATGGAAGTAGGTTGATTGTCCGGATTCAAACCTAAGTCTTTTGGATCTGGTTTACACCCTGCCAGCCGATCCATCCCCACCATGGGTTATATTTTATGTTGAAAAACTGATATTTGGTATTTAAAAGTACATCACACTCCGTTTAATTACACACGGGTTAGAAAGGATCATCCATGTACTAAAGGTAGGGATGGAGTGATTCGAACGTGCAATGGCTCAGATTCATTCTGATGACCTTACCATCGACACATGCATAATACATATTTATTAACATAATTAATAAATACTTAATCTACTAGTAATATTATAATAAATTTTAAAAAAATTACATGTTGTTTGAAAAATTACTACACGGCGTGTAGTCTCTGGGTTGCCTCCAAAGAAGCGCCTTTGTTTTAGGTATTTGGATCAACCTTACCAGAGAATCTTACTACCTGAATTGAATGGTGGAGATTGTACCCACCATGTCCTCCCTATAAAAATAGGTCTTCAGACGCTTCCCATTTACCTTAAATGTTTGATCGTCGTTTCAATTAACTTCCACAACACCATGGTGGAAAACCTTGATCTCATGGAAATGTCCCAAACACTGGAAAAATTAATTTACCTAGAAACAATCTCAAATAGGAGTTAAATAATAGCACCTCATCACCAGGTTGGAATGACTTATGGGCCCCCTTTTTATTATCTTTATATAGCCTAGCATTCTCATATACCTCCTTCTGAATCTTATCGAGTTCCATTAGTTGAAACTTGCGCTTCTCTTATACTGCTTTTAGATCGTAGTTCAATTCCTTTACAACCTAATAGGCTTTATTCTCAAGTTCCACTGGTAAATTACATGGATTTCCATAAATTAACTGTAAAAGGGGAATACCTAAAGGTGTTTTGAAGGTGTTACTTTATACCCACAATGCTTCTTCAAGATTCATGGACCATTCCTTCCTTGAGGCTCCCACTATCTTCTCTAGGACATGCTTTATTTATCTGTTTGAGACTTCCACTTGTCCATTGTATTTGGGATGATAATGTGTCCCCATAGTATATGTCACACCATACTTCAAAAGATCATTATGAATAATTGTATTGTCGAAATGCATCCCTATGTCACTTATCAAACCCCGTGGAAGACCAAACCTACTGAAAATATTTTTCTTCAAGAAGTCCATGATGACCTTTGCTGTGTTGTGTGTCATGGCTACAACTTCCACCCATTTTGATACATAATCCAAAAAAACATGTATGCAAGAGTCTTAAAATTATTGGGGAAAGGGGCCCATGAAATAAATACCCCATACGTCGAAGACCTTGACCTCAAGGATAGGGTTTTAAGGCATTTCAGCTTAGCACCCCATGTTACTTGTCTGATGGCACCTATCACAATGTGTCACAAAATACCGGGAATCCTTGTGCATGGTAGGCTATAAAAACCTAGATTAGATAATTTTCTCTATCATCTGGTATAGCCCATGATGTCCCCATACTAGGGAAGAATGAAAAAACACAATAATTCCTTAAATCTCTGCTTATGGGAAGCAGTGACGGATCACCCCTTATCCACATGAGTGGAAGAGCAGTGGATCTTTCCAGAAATATCTTTTAACTTCGAACATAAATAATTTCTTTTGTTAAAATGACATATCATGGTAAGTGACTCATGTAGGCATGTAATTGGATATGTTGGAATACCATGGATGAGGTGTAACTCCAACAGAGAAAAGATGATCATATGGGAAGTCTTCCTTGATTTCTCTATAATCTTCTCTTTATAAATTAGTCAATTGTTATCTAGAAAGATGATCAACTACAATTTTTTCCCTTCCATTATTGTCACAGATCATCAAGTCAAATTCATGGAGGAGAAGCACCCAAATAATGAGTTGTGGTTATTATCCTTCTCGTTATGAAAATATGTATGTGCTACATGGCTTGTGTAGACAGTAACAATGGATAATACTAAATAATATCAGAACCTATATAATGAAAAAAACTGCTAGAATTTCCTTCTCTGTGGTATTGTAGTTAATTTGGGATTTATTTAAGGCTCTGATGGCATAATAAATTGGTCTGAAGATTCAATTTATCCACTTCCTAAGAACTGATCCCACGGTAAAGTCACTTCCATCCCACATAATCTCAAATTGTTCCTCCCAATTTGGTTCAGTCATGATAGAAGATCCTAACATTTTTTTTCTTCAGAATCTAGGAGGCTACGATTCATGTTTCGTCAAATTCAAAGATACCGTCTTATGAAAGAATGATGGTTAGTGGTTGAGCTATCTTTGAAAATTCATAGAGGAATATTCTATAAAAAATTATATGTCCAAGATATCATAAGATTTATTAAATATATGTTGGGATATAAAATTGTAAGATGAATTCAATTTTGGCTGAGTCAACTTCAATTCCCTTCATTGGAATATGTTGTCCTAAGACAATGCATTTTTGTACAATAATGTGGAACTTCTACTAGTTTAAGACCTGATTGGCGTGCTCACCCCATTATAGGACCAATTCTAAATTTCTTAAGAAATTATTGAATGATTTTCCATGGACTAAAAATCATCCATAATGACTACTAGAACCTGCGCGACCATATAATGAAATATTTCCAATATGCATCGCTAAAAGGTGGATGGAGCATTGCACATTCCAAAAGACATCCTTCTATAGAAAAAAGTTCTATATGGGAATGTGAATATTCTTTTGTCATGGTCTTCAAAAGAAATTTAAATTTGGTTATATTCAGAACAACCATCCCGAAAGTAATATAATTCATGCCCTGCTAATCCCTCTAGTATTTGATCCATGAAGGAGAGTTGGACGTGTTCTTTACTTGCGGTATCGTTAATATTTTGTTAATCCACACATACTCTCCATCCAATGACTATTTTTTTGGGAAAAGTTAATTTTTATCATTAATGATTACGGTGATACCCCCCCTTTTCGGGCACCACTTTCAACGGACATAGCCACAGGCTGTCGGAGATTGGGTATACAATTCCTACATCAGAAAGCTTTATCACTTTTTTCTTTAATATCTCCTTCATTGGTGGATTTATCCATCACTGTGGTTACTAATATGGCTTGTCTCCTTATTCAAGTATCAACCTGTGGGTGAAAATGGTTTTTCTGACCCCTTTGGGATCAGCTACTGTCAACCCAATAGCTTGTTTTATTCATTTAACAAATTTTAGAAGTGTATGATCTTGCTATTTAGAGGGATATGCATTGAGTATAACTAGAATCATGTGATTATCACCCATGTACCTATATTTAAATTATGATGGGAGAGGTTTGAGTTCAAATTGTGGGGATTTCATACCTGAGGGAAAAATTTGTTCTACCTCGGCCCACTCAAGAATATCTGGAATAATTTCATGTTTCCAACAATGACTTCCCTAGATTTTTATTAGTTGCAACTATTGTGGTGCATAATCAGTTTGGATGTTGTTGATGAATGTTTCATCAGTGATAGAACAACATTCAATGTTATCTTCCATGTAGAAAAAGTAATTGGTCACAATAGTCAATTTATAACAGTCATCATTTTCCATCAGTGATACTTGTTTAACTACTTTGTTGTCGTTTTAAGATGCTTTTTAATCTCCCACTATAATGACCAATTATCCATGGTGAACATCGATCAAAAAATATCTACTAGCCAAGATGGGTCTTCCATGAATAAGAGGTTCCTCTTAATCTTCCACCTTGTCAAGGATAATAAAATCAACAGAAGAATCAACCTTCCCACATTCACTAGAACATCCTCAAGTGACCATTTAAGATATTTAATGGATCGATCTTCTAGTTGTAGTTCCACCTTGGTAGGTTGTAAATCATTTATCCCAAGATTCTTGAATACTTCATAGAGAGTAATATTGACACTAGCCCCCCGTGTCACAATGGGATTTTCTAAACTCACATGATCCGATGGTGCAAGGGATTGTAAAACTTCTCAGATCATGGAGTTTTGGGGAAAGAGAGTGTTGAACCACTATAGAGCATTCCTTAGTGATAGTAATGGTCCCCAAAATCATCCATCTTCCACTTGTTTGAGAGTATTTTCTTATTGAACATCATATATGTTGGAAAATGAGTTAATTACTCAATGAAAGGAATAATAATGTGATGTTTTTGAAATACCTCAACAAATTTTGAATACTTCTAATCCAGCTTCCATTACTTCATTCATGTGGGAAAAGGTAAGGTGGGTTTATACGGATTGACCACATATTTTCGCTCACAATTTGAAGCATCCTTTTATTATGGTAGGCCTTATTTTTTAGGGGACTCCTTCATCTCGACATCATTATCCAAATAGGGTATTGGTGAATATGGATTCACACCTTGATTTGTAGTTATTTTTTGGGGTAGTTTATTCCCACATCATAATGTGATTGCATTGGTCTCCTCCCATGGGTTCATCTCAGTGTTATCTTGTAGTGTACTGGGTTCCCATGAAGACAGTTGATTGTCAAGTTGCCCAATATTATCTTCAGGCATCTGAAAGGATGACTCCTGATTCTAAAATATTCTTTTTTAGTTGTTATGAATTCTGATATCATTTCTTATATCATTGATTTGTGGTCTTGCTGAGGTTGTTGGGTAACCAAAGGAGGTTGTTGTTGCATTGGTGGTTGTTCCAGATGAGGGTTTTTATACCCATGTTGTTGGAAATATCACTGTTACTGCTGCCTGAGATAGAGATTTTGATATTGCTATTGACCATAAACAATTGGCCTTTGTGGACGGGGTTGTGAATTTGGTTGTTGTTTCCCCCATGTCATGTTTGTTTTATATTTCCATGATGGGTTTTGGAATTGAGTAAAAATATTTTTCCCTCTATTATAAGAAACATAGATTACCTCACTAGCCGATGCACTGACAATTGTCCCTAGGCATTCACCCCTGACATGATTATCACTACATTCTCTACATGTTGGGTGATTTGCTGCTTGAGATTGAGATGGATTTTTCATATTCAACACATCAATTTTCGTGGACACAATATTGACTTGATCAGTATGAATCATTGTGTCATAAATGTTATGAATTACCAACTTTTGAGTACCTCGTTCAGAGTTCCATTGTAATATTTTTGAAGATATAACTTCTAGAAATTCGAAGAGTTCCTCTGAAGATTTCCTCATCACCGTGCCTCCTTCAGCTACATCCATCACTGATTTGGTGTTTTTCATTATACTTCCATAGAATGTTTGGAATTTCATCCATAGTAGAAGAACATGTTAAGGGTAATTCCCCAAAATTTATTTAATGTATTTCCATGATTTGTACAATGATTCCAAATCATGCTGATAAAAGTTATGAATTTCATTCTGTAACATTACTATCTTGGAGAGTGGAAAATAATTTTCTAGAAATTCTGAGGCCAATTCCTCCCAGGTAAGGATATAACATTGAGGCTGTCCTTTAATCGAGTCCTTCAGTTTATCCCATAATGAGAGTGGGAATAAACAAAGGTGAATAGCGTCTTTAGACACCCCATGGTAGTGAAAGGTGTCACATATATCCAAAAAAAATGGAGAGATGAGTGTTAGGGACTTCACTTGGAAATACTCCAATATGTACCATGTTTTGGATGAGCTGTATGATGCTCGAATTGATCTAAAAATTTTGGGCCTTCACCAGTGGTATGACAATACCAATATCTTCCCCTTGATTGGGAGGAAGACTATTCCCATTAATGGTACGACATGTGGGAATTTATTCTTGAGGAGGTGGTGGCACAAATTACTGATCAAGAGAAAAATAAGTCCATTGGTTAAGGTTTATGCATAGAAACTGATTTGGTGGGTAATATAGGGAGTTTTATGGGATATAAACTAGAAAAATGGAGCAAATTGTCTTTTCTGGTTCCGTGACACGAACTCCATGATGTTTTCTGGTGGATGTTATCTTCTCTCATCCTCAGTAGCCAGTTGTTGGTTCCAGTTATCATCAGGAATGAACTACTGTTCAACACCTTAGTCAACATCTAAGTCTCCTTATACGATGTTTTCCATGGGGTGTTTTGGTTATGGTCTCTAATGAGTGCTCAACGTCGCCTCAGGATCATTCGTTTGATCTCCAGATCAAGCGGAATGAATTCTGATGAATCAGCCTCCTGGAATAGGTAATTCAGTCACTCATGAACTTGTGATCGTAAAAAAAATTAAACAACACACCAAGTGTAAAATAGTTTGACTTAAATAATGAAAAATAGAAATGATATTACGAATAGAATTTTTTTAGAAGTTTTGATTTTGATTTTTACTTTAATTAATACAATCTAATTAGTCAAAACACCATTAACATTCAAATCCCTAGAAATGAAACCATAACTTTCTATTGGTTCATCTGAAGTGTTACTTTTAACAATCCACATTGAAACACCCAAACTTAATACCAGTATAGTGCACGTATGTGATAGATTCAAAGGGAGAGGACGATACAGTATTTTTTTCTCTATTTTATAAATAATTTGGTGAAGTCTTTTGAAATTTAGAGTTCAGGTTTTTATTTATAAATGAAAGTGAAATTAGGCTGTCAATTTCTTGATAAATTCCATTAATGACAAGGAAAACCCAAAAATTTTATTTTGATGATAAATGGGAAAAATGCATCAGGATTGTGGATTTTTACTATATTTAACAAATCCATTTTCATATGAGGTTGTGTTATTCATAATAACTCACATCCTTGGGTTTTGGATATAACAGAACCCCCTTTGTCTGTTGAATTTTTTTTAAATTTGTAGAAACCAATTCATTGGTCCAGAATTTGGTTTCTATTAATTTTGTTAATTGTAACCCCTTTTGAGATTTTAATTCCACACAATGATAATGGATGTTCATTATCTTAAATCCTCAGAAGAGCTTAGAAAATCTCGTTAATGGTCTGATACTGGGATTCTAGTGATATTTAGAAAGCGTTTTTGAGGGATTATTAGAGAAATGTAAATAACACGATTACAATATATCAATTGAAAAATAACAACCCATAATCATCCACATCCCCAACACATACGGGACTTAGATACACTTGAATTAACTAGTGACTAAAAGACTTGTGATACCTGAATTAAACAACGAAACAACTTCAGATTGTAGATCATCGGGAAGGTAGCGACAACACCTACTCCCTTCTCTTCTCTCATTCTCATTCTCTCTCTTATTCTTACATTATGAATCTTCAAAATTTTCCCATTTTATGTCTGAGTGTGAGTATAAAATTTGGAGGGCCTTCCCTCTTAATTATAATATTTGGGAAATACATGATGTGTGCTCAAAAGTACACAATGTGTTGCCAAGTCATCTTGACTTGGGCCTTCTTTCTCTGTCAGTGGGTGATCTACTATTCCACCCTTGACTTTGAATGCAGCACCACCCAGTTGGTTGAGGGTACAGGATGTGTAATGCCACCAAATATTCTGTTTAATTTCAATATTTATCCCACAACTACTTCTATAAGGGAGAAGATGGCATGTACATGGTAATCACATGATGTGCAATCTTTGTCTGGTAACATGGGCGTGTATTTGGTCATGCAGATCCATTTCGGGGAAATGGTACACAACATGTATATTTTAATTTCTGTTTTAACCCTTTCCAATTTGTTTCTTAAGATGGAAAATACCTAAAAATCATCACGATCACCAAATTAAGATTTTTATCTCAAAAATAACACATATATCTAGTGATAACATGTTTCGATACACAATAGAATGTATGAAAATGTATGCACAAATCAAGATCATCAAGTGACCAAAATTTCATACCCAGACCAAGTATTCATGTGTCCACTTTCTGATTTCCATATGATGTGGTATTTTCCTATTTAATTTTTTCCATTCCCATATACACTAGTCGTTACCATGTACTCTAGATGTGCATGAGTTTCCTAGCTGTGTTCAGGTACCCTGATCATGTTTGTACCCTTGTAACCTAGTCGTACCCCTATACGTGGCCCTACATATTCTAGGGTACCCCTGCGTAAAATTCCAAGCTATTAGAATCAGGTAACATGATGTTTGGTAATCCCATATGGTGTATGATATTAAACATTAGGGAAAACCCTATAGATTTTTTAAATGGACTACACGACATGTGTGCTTCCTACGTAAACAATATACATGTCAGGATTTTCCTAAAACCTAGAAACTCTCAAATGCCTTCATATACATATTTTATATCTAAAATATATCAACATAATCCAAAAAATAAACTCATGTATAAGGTGGACTGACCTCAAATAGTTACTAGTGTCTATATTCTATCCACCAAATTATCCAGGAATGGATTCTCATTAGGAAACATCATCGCATCGCCAAACTGTGAATGGAAACTCTAGATCCAATGCTTGATAAAATGTATTACTTAATAAACCTAGATATTTATTTTAATAATTATATCATTAAAAATACTAAACCTATGGAAATGATCCTTTTCACCATAGATCAATTGTGCAACAATCAGTTTCGTGGTATTACTAGTAAAACAGAACATCAACTATGAATGAATAAAGAATGATTAGATAAAAGAAAAAAACCACAATGGTGAGAAATTATAATTTTATATTATTATAATTGAAAAGGTTCTTTTTTTGGAGGTAATAATTATCAAATGGTAATAAATAAGTATAAGAAAATATTATCAATTACTAATTCTAGTTAGATAAATCAATACATATAAATCAATGTTCAGAAAAAGAATTAATTTATTAGGAGGATTAATTTGTGTTGACAATGGGATAATCAAAATAATGATTTAATACAACCTAAAAAACAACCTACCACGTGATTGGATTAATCATTGATGATGAATGGTCCCATTCCATTTTCATTGGTGAGATCCAAGAACATATTTTTTGATGACAAACTACACGGCACACTGATCACTACTCCAAAATCTATGTTTCTCAAAAGTTCTCCCCCAAGGATCCTCTCAAATCTATAGGGTTATATAGATAACTATATCATATTCCCATAATTTGTTTTATATATATGATTATTAGGTATAGTCTATTTAATAACAAATAAATAAATAAATATATTTATTTAGTTATTATTCCACACATAACTGTTGTTAAACTAAACACTTGTGTGCACAATGTTTAAATTGTTCATAGGGTAAACCCCACATTTCGTATTTATTAGTCATCTTAAATTATCATATGAGGATATATTTTATTTTTATTCCTTCATTTTTGAAACAAAATGTACCTAATAAACAGTACATTTAATATTTTTATTATATCAACTCCGAGGTTCCTCGATTTCCGTTATCCTTTATGATTTATTACATATCTCTAAAGGTATAAATTAAAATATTCCCATGTTTTCCATGGAAAATAGACTCATTAAATTCTCCCAACCATAGTTATTTTTTTCTTAAATAGAAAAAATACAACTCAATAGGATGGGGGTACTAGGCTCGCATGTGATTTTCTTTCTCCGAAGTGCACTTACGAGGATGCCTATACTATCATAAAACATTAATTATGGGAATTTCTCACCAACAAAAAGATATTTTCCCTCTGATCCTTGATCTCTAGTGATTACCATGTGAAGGTATCTCTATCCTTGATGTCTAGCTTTCCCCCATTGATAACATGTGACAGGTCATGCACCTACATTCTTAAATGAAAAAATGGAAGAATTTAGGTTCCTGGTATAATCGAAATGGAAAATATTATAATTAAACTACCAAAAAACCCTATAAATTAATAATAATGTTATAATGAATCTCTATGATAACATATATCCCCAGTGAAATATCAATAATCCTCATTGAGGAGAGACCTTTAAGAACACCTGACCCCCTCCTCTAATTCTTAAATCCAATACTGTTGGTCTGTATAAGACTCCTAATAGCACTTAGTAGACCACGTCCTCTCCATGATGATATATTCCCTCTCTATCATCGGTCTCACCAATTTTGTTCCCATGATAGAAGACTCCTTGGGATTAGTCTTGTATAGTGGTAACCTAAAAGTTCTCCCACAAAAATCCATGAATTATGTAATATTGATGGTGGAGTGGTCACTGGTTGTTATACCTAAACTCTAACACGTATTATTCATCCTCCCAAGTCTGTCCAATGTCCTACATGAAATCCCGAAGAATGTCCTCCAAGAGTTGAATGGTCCACTCAATCTGGTCCTCTATCTGGTGGGGAACTCCATGATCACGCGTAAATGAGTCCCAACAAAATCCTATAATTCACTCCATAATAATGATGTGGAGAACGGTCTATGGTATTTAATTACCATCATGTGAACTCCAGGGATCAAGATTATCTTCTGAACATAAAGGCATCCTATGGTCTCTAATGAACTCTGATCTAGGTAAGATATGAATTGGGAATACATGGTGAGTCATACTATGATAACTGAGATAGAATCATGACACCAAGATGATCATGGATATAATTTCTTAAAGTATATGGATATACTATCCAACTTCTTCTTTGTCACCTCAATATTTTGTGCCAAACCCACTAAATCTTGGTGCTCATCCTTCACCTCCTTACAAGTGTGGAATCAAGAGAAAATATCAACTTTACACATATTTTTCTATGGAAAAAAAAATTGATTTATAAGTATATGGTACAACTTTTACATCCATTTATTCTTTTCCAAGTGAAATGCATGAAAACTCCTCAGATCCTCCTTATTCTACATCACTATAACAATTGTGTATCCTTGGAAAATGATTATTTGATCCACCCATCAAAAAATTCATCATGAGCATGTCAAGTGGATATATTAACCAAAGAGGCATACTAAATAACATATCCATGTTATTCAACCATAACATACAATAGAATCAATGGGGTAAGAACCATTTACTAGTGGTAATAATTTCTATCCTCATACACTAAGTTCAATTAAAGAGATGTTAACTTCTCTAAATCCAACCTCAATATTTGTGACGATCTCCAACTGGGATAATCTTCCTCGTCACTATAAATTATAGGGTTATAAAATATCTTCAATTCACAGTCGTGAAGGGTAAATTTGCAATGGATATATTTAAAGACAATTTCATTTTGTGAAAAGCAATACTTGAGACTCTTGTGGTCATAATAGATGATAAAAAACTCACTCATAATCTAGTGTCACCGCATATCGAGGGAAAGTACTACAACTACCATCTAACTATCATGGGAAACACAGTTATTCTCTAGGTTTCTTAGATTTAGGTACCCATAGGCAGTCATTTCACACCTCTATATCAAAACATATTCAATCCCAACTCTAGAGTCACTGTTGAACACCACATATTGAATTCCCTCATCTTCTACTCTCATGATGGTGGGTTTTCATCATCATCTTCCATAAATAAAAAAATCCTACTAGAATTCCTCCATCCACATGAATGGATACCACTTTCTAGTGAATGTAGTCAATGGTGATTAAATATTGGAGAAATTAGGAACAACTCTCTAATGATATCCTTCCATCGCAAGGAAATTCTTCACCTCAGTCACTCTAGTGGGTGGATCCCAAAGCTAGGACTACCTCAAAAAGTGTTTGATCCACTTTCAATCTATCTTCTGAGATAACATATACCAATAATTTGACATCTTCAATCCAAAAATAACACTTCAAGAGCTTCCCATAGATGAAATGCACTCAAATCATGTCAAGAACCATTCTCAAATGCCTCACATTCTCCTATTATTACTCCGAGTACACTAGTATTTCATTGATGAAGAATACCGTCAACTAAAAATTTAGGGTAGAAAGATTTTTTTAATTCCCAAGTGCACTAATAGGGTGTTCATCATTCTAAAAGGGGTCACCAAATACTCATAGTTACTTTGGTGACATCAAAATGTCATCTTTTGATATATCCACCTCTCGAACATGGAGCTCATGATAGATTGACCTCAATTTAATATTCAAGAACCATATTTCCCCTTTCAACTGGTCAAATAATTCATCAATACTAGAAATTAGAAACTTATTATTGATATCCTCTTAAATCAGGAAATGGTAATCCATAGATAACCTCATGCTCCCATCCACCTTCTTCGCATAAAAATCTATGTATACCCCAGATGACACACTAGGATTAATGAATCACATCCTTAAAAAGTCCTCCAACATTAACATTCTATCAAGAATAATTATACAAGATATAAAATATGTAGGAATATATATCATGGTAGTTACTAATTTCATGTATATATATATTTTTTTCTCAAATTTGGGTGGTAAGCCTGAAAGAACCTCATGGAATACATCCTTATACACTTCCACCACAACATAAACCTAAATACATAGAACATATACTTCTCAAAGGGTTATACTATACAACTACTGGGTAATAAACTATATCCTTTTGTATAAGAGACATTTCTACTCTGTCTTAGTTTCCTTCTCATCAATAAAAGAAAAATTTATACCTTCAATGTGGACATACCACATCATTCACCAAAAATATTTTATATTTTATGAATATTGGAAAGCCAATTCATACATAAAATGATATCATAAAGAATCATAACCACTAAAAAGTGATCCATAGAGAAGATATCTACCCCAATATTCATGTCACAGAATCCGAAGTTGTGTGTTATAATTGAATATCCTCCCGTAATAATTTTAAAACATAATGGTTAACCCAAAGGTTCCATTGGAATCTATTGATCTCGAACATGGCTTGTATCATGAAAGGAGTGTCTTGTGTAAGTGTCTATAAATCCAAAATATATAGTAGATAAGACACATATTATACATTGAATAATCCCTAGTGAATATTGGGCATAAGACTCTACTGCATGTGGCTATCCTCATCCCTTACCATTAGCTACCTATGACTTGTGTGTACCACCTTTGGGTGGCGGTGGTAATTGATTGAAATATTGGACACCTCATGTTTCTATCAAATCTCATATTTTGCATCCTCTAACCTATAGAACATAATTCAATAATAGTTTCTTGTAACTTGGGGGGTCTAATATGTCTCCCAATAAGCTGCTTAGAGGGTCCGACAATCCCATGTGATATGTCCTCACCCATCACAGGAGTAGAATCACTAATCACGTTGCTGACTAGAACCATCCTGAGAGTGTAGATCTATAAAACCTATATCTTAAGACCATATCCATAAATTCATATCACAAAAAAAGTACATGAATCTCTCTTCAGATACCATCTTCTAATTTCTGAATTCCATGGTGCACACTACCAGCATCAATTATGAGGGACTTCCTCACTAGGAATACCTCCACTATCAAGGCTCTCTCTTAAACCCCCATCATAAGATGGAGTTAAATAAGACACCGCATAAGATGAGATGTCTCTATGAAGGACACAATCAATAATTTTATCTCAAAAGGATGCATCTTGAGTCGTATTCATGGGGTACCTTGGGAGGTTAGTAAACCTTGATGCATTTTATACAATTGTCATATTTCCCTGTTAAAGCTCCAAAAACACCTAGATGTGTACTTATAGTAAAATATCTATGTATAAATCCAATATAATGAGATTCTCAAACTCTTTCCAAGATAGATTTACCTCATCATGGGTTTGAGACATCATAATCCAACATCTACCTATGGATACATAGACAAAATGCACTAATAGGACCATCATCTTATTAGGAGGAGTCCTAACAAGGTAGAAAACTCAGCAAAATTCTTCGAGCCAGTCCTCTATATCATGGGGGTCTGGATATCCATGAATCCTAAGGGGTATCTATCATTCGAATTCATGTAATGTTATCAACTTTTTCACATAATCTAATAATACTAAAAGGAAACATGCTACTCAATTGATATACGTAAGAATATATTACTACTTGAAGGAACCACCTCCTTTAATCCCCCACAATTGAAGCCTCATCACTGGGTGGATTATCACTAGGATATTGTTGTGGAATCAAATTTGTATTCCATCATTGAGATATCTTAAAAACATCATGATGTACCAAGGTCAAATATTAAATCTAGGGAGTTGAATCAATGGACATAGAAACCAAAACAAAAATTTATATATAATTCATATACCAAAGCTTTGTATTCAACCAATGCTTACATGTTCCAAATCAACAACATGGTTATCAGTGTCTTGGTGAATGGATACATTGGCCCCCATACCAATACCGTGTTCCCTCGACTGATTTCAAAACCTGAAACACCTTAAAATCACATCCCTAGTTCCCAAACCAAGACTCATAGCTTGCAAATCTATAAAATTTGGTGATAAGCTGTCATATCCTTTGATAACACTATATCACACCCCTACCTGTGAGGTCCTACATAGCTGGAAATTAATTGAGTGTGAAACCCCATGTCTACCTCCAATTGGCCAGTGGATTGTGACTGATGCTGAGTGGTTATATCACACATAAGAGAGTCCTTAGGCTATGGTACCTATAAACATGAGCACATCTTCAAACACTAGTATAATATACAAAGCAAAGAAACAACTTATATCAAAATGCAAGTAAACATACATATCCTACATCAGAGTATGAAAAAATCACATGAAAGCATAACGTTCCAAATATAATCCCCCCCAAATATGTAAACGTGTTAAAACTACCAGAAAGTAGAGACTACTGTCAAATAAAACACCGAGAAGCAACTATGGTCCATCTTTCCAAACTATGCTCCACCAAATCCTGGAAAACCTAGAATCCATTGAAAAGGATTTCACCCACATAAGACATGAAAATTGATCCCATGTATCAATGAGTATATCATACCTAGAGGGACACCTCAAAATCACTAAACAAAAAGGATGAGGAGAAAGATATGTTCATCACCAAAAAGGTTTTTCAATTAGAACATAGGAGAATAAAAAAATAATAACTTTGATATAATACACATAGACACCATTTCTCTAAGAATGGTCACATCCAAACTACCACATGGGGATTTTTCTTCTGAATTTAATGAAATTATCCTATTGGAGAACTCTACCTTTGGGTATTTCTTAGAGTAATGGAGCTTGTTAGATAATTCATACTCATTGAGACTTTCCAAGAAGATATAAATTATTGAACTCAATATATATAAATACATAGATAGAGGACCTCACCCAGGGCCTATGGGGGATAGATAACCCTACCCAAAGAAAACCACTATGATGGGGATCAATCACCATGATAATTAGTAAGGGGATACCAAAACAACATATGGAAGAATGTCAATGGAAAATAGCTTGGTCGACACAGATGGATACCTAACGTTATCCAAGACTAACCCATAGAGATTACCACTTGTAATAATATTAGGAAATGATAACTCTTAATACCAAAATTGGGATGGAACAAGGTAATATAACCGACTGATACTCATCGATACTAATGTGAGTGGAGGCCCCAACTTTCCATGGGAGAAGTATATAGAATGTATAGAGAGTACACATCATGTTTTTACTAGTATGGGTAAGAAAATTTCTTTATGATCATTCCCATTTACTATGTAATGTTCCCTTATAATTTTGTTATTCACATGTAAATTTGTTATGCTCATGTTCTGTGGAGGTTTCTGGGTTCCGGTGTTGTGTTTGAGTACCACAAACATGTCAGTGCCCATGAACACTGGTTATTCCCTTGTACCTAGTATTGCTAGTGAAAATTCACCCCTAGGGTACACACCAAACTATCAAAATTTGGTCACACAAAATGGGGTGCTCCCACCGACAATATGATATTTGACTATGTGTGAAACCCTAACCACCAATGATTCGACTACACAGTGTGATTTCTTCATATGTAAACATCGTGTATGTCAATAATTTCCAAAAACCCATAAACTCTCACACATATTGACCCCACATACACTGCCAATAATATAACCACGAAATTCACCAAGTAACTTAGATATGATGTTTACTAATACTAAAAACATATGGTGCCTAAATTCCCACCACCCAATCTCTTAAGAAACTCTTCCTATCATGTTGTACCACTACATCACCAAACCACACATGAAAACAACCATTCCACACCTTGATCATTATTCTTAATCACCTCACCTAAACCATTACATCAATAATTTACTTGATCATGATCTTCAACCCAATGAAATGATATATTATGAAAAATATTAGGTATAAAATAATTGGGTTATGGGAACTAATGTACCGTCAGTCTAATAGAAAACTAATGATGAATGCATGAGGAATGATTATTGAATAGAACAAAACAAAATGGTTAGAAATTTTATACAACCATTTTCATTTATTATATTCAATCCATTGAAAATTGAAACATTGTTTTTTTTAAAATAATTAGGTATTATAAAATAATATCATTTCCTAATTCTTAGAATATAAATCAATACCCCTATATAAATGTATAAAAAGTGAACAAATATGAAAGAATTATTTATTCACATTTGACATGGGAAAATCAAAAAAGGTATTTAATCCTATTAAAAAACATCCTATCTTTTATTTTATCGATTTATGATGAAGAAATATTTTGCGTGGATGTCATTGGGGAGATCCAAGAACTTCATTGTCGAAGAAGAACACCATGCAACACTAATCAATAATCCATGATACGTTTGTTATTTTTCAGTGGTTTTCTTCCAAATATCCTCTTAAATACCTAGGTATATTTTTAGAACCAAAAGGTTTTTTTATAAATAAATTTATATAGTGTAATAATTGGTGTATTACATTTAGTAAAAAATTAATTAATTAATTAATTTAGGTAGTTATTATTATAACCATGAAAACATATAAACCAAACACCCAATTCTAAAAAAGGTTTTGAAGCTCCTAGGGTAAAATTAACATTATATATTTAATAGAGGTTTTATATTTCACTTATAACCCCTATTATATTTTTTCCCATTATTTATAAAAGAATACTTCCACATGATATAATATATGTAATATTTTAAAAATATCACCACATAGGATCCTCGAGCTCCAAAATCACGTGCTTACTCCACACCTAGCTCCAAAAAATAATATATATAATATTCTAAATACTTACAAGACAAAAAACATATCTATTACAAATTTCATATTTGAAAAAGTGAAAACACAATTCATGTGTACGTACAAACTATCGTCTCTATAAATGGTGTAATTAATTTTTCTATCTCTACCTTATATAGATGACTTTAAATATGTGTATAATCAATATATATATGTAATTTGTCTCATAAAAAGAATTCTGGTGATGGTAGAACTATGATCAAAGTTTAACGATTAGAACTATAAATTATAAATTATCATGAACAATGAAACAATTAACACAAAAAAACAATTATCTTAATAAGGAATTATTAATAAATGGATGATTAAT
Organism: Viscum album; assembly: GCA_963277665.1. NCBI lineage: Eukaryota > Viridiplantae > Streptophyta > Magnoliopsida > Santalales > Viscaceae > Viscum > Viscum album. Next base: position 1,034,907,333 of record OY728123.1, on the reverse strand, counting down.
TGTTATAATTGTATCTTATATAATATTATAAGAATATAAAAGACTATGGTATAATTATATAACAAGTTTAATATTTTTATAGTAGGTTATATTTCCATTGAATAATGTTGAACATGAGTTAAGTGTTTTATGTTACAATATCATTATCCAATGGGATCAGTATGGATTAAAATTTTTATGATGAAATTTTAGAACAACCTCTAAAGAAACTCAGGAATTTTCATTTATTTTTTTATTTCTTAAGACTGGATGTTTCCCTTCAAATTTCACCAATTTATGTACTCAAGATACTGAATGAATGTTTTTAGTAAAAACAACTTTATTACTATATCACATTGAATTTTGTTCCTTTTTTGTAAATGTTTTAAAACAAAAAATAATTATAATGTTTTTAATATGCCACTATGATTTTAAAATCAATTTTTAACTTTGTTTTAATTTTTAAAAAATGGATTAAAATAAATATTCTTTCTATTTTTAGAACAATGTATTTTCAACTTTTTTCTAAACATGTGAAATAATATTTATTTTATCATATATGGAATACATGTGATTTTCCACAATAATGAACTCTAAATGATTTAAACTATAATTTACAGGTTTTAAAGGTTCTTTTAACGAAAAATGTTTCCCAAATATTTGGGAAATTATTTTTTTTACTATTTATTTTAGAATTTGAAGGATATTTTCCTCAAGAAATATTCATGTGATCTTTTAATTTTTTCATCCTTGACAACATCACATTATGTTAATTGTGATTTACTAGGGATATGATACAATGAAACCATAATTAGTCCTTATATTTATGGTTTGTGGTTATTATGATATAATATCAACGAAACCCATTTTTTCCAGGGATACGTTACGTGGAATGATTTTATGATCTTGTTTCATACATATTAATGGATTTATTATTATGTAATGAATGGGACAAGAATTATATATCCCTCAATTCATAGTGTAATGATTAATGTTCAATGATCCCAAATGGTACACAAGTGGTTAACCAGGTCCTGGAAGAGGGTATATGATAGGTTATCCCGGGCTTGAAATAGGGTACATTAGAGGTTCTCCTAAACCCAAATGGGGGTACACAACAGGTCATCCCAATCCCAAAGTAGGCATATGGATGGTTACATCATACCTAAAATATTAAAAATATCTTTTTGGGTAAACTTGACATTATATTTCTATAATTATGATTATTCCACTTGTTATTCCACTCTTATATGATATGATCTTATGACAATATTATTTTCTCATGGTTTATGTTCTTTGATATCTTTATGATTAAAGTCTTATAAAATACAAAGATTTATTCCAAAACATTAGATTATGATCTATGATATGTAAAAAATAGTTTTCAGATGTAAATATCATGTTCTCATATTGTTATTATCATGTTATGCTTAAGTGATTATTGATGTATCCCCTTTTTACCATTATTGAGCATCTAATCTCACCATTTATTATGTTTCCATTCCACAAGTTATGAAAAATGGGATTAAGTGTGATATGTCTATGAATGGTGAATGTTTTGAAAAACAAAGTGAGAGATGATATAGAAATTTTATGAACCAGTTGTTTATATGTCCATGTTTCCATAGATACAAAAACTATACGATTCTTACATTGATCAGAATGTTTTGTTATAAATATTATTCTACTAAATATGTAATATTTATGAATGAAATCTATCAGTAAATATATATATACGCTTAAAAATATATCCCTTAACTTCCAAGAAATTACATATATAATGGAATGTTCTGTTACAAGAGTGAAGTGATTCTCAGTCCCTTCATGTTAGGATCTCAAGATTAATGATTCACAATTTAACTACTCAAATAGAGGTGGAATTGTAACCCTTTGTGAATGGTAGCATATTAATCCTCAAATATTAGAAGTAGATAATAAATTTAGATCTGATATATTCATCTATATTCATATATCTATTCATGGAAGGTAAAAAATATAAGAAAAAATATAACATAAAAGATGAAGGAAAAATTAATTGGACAATCAAATCGGAATGAGATAAAAATAAATAATTTTATTTTATTTTATCTTTTTTTAATATTTCATAAAATTAACCACCATTGATTTCATTCATTCATTTCTTTAAAAATATAAAATCAAAAAAATAATAGAATATTTCATTGAGTAATGTAAAAGGATCTTTAATGAAAATATATTTTCTATACTTTCATTATATTTCTCAGAAACATATATTTATATTTATCTATTTTATAATGTCCCTCCGTTAAAATGACTATTTCGGCCAAAATATATATGTCTCAACTATGGTGGGAAACTCTGAAAAACATGATCACCTATAATAAACTCAATAGAGTGACATATTATATCAGTATAAGATTTATTTCCCTCCCTATGTCATAGATAGTCTATTTCTACTGATCTAAACAGGATTAGACATCACTTACAATGTGAAATGCCTAAATAAAGCTACTTCACCAAGAACTATTCCTAATAAATTTAATCAATATTTTCGTTTATATAATTCCTTAAATAGATCCATTCGAATAGATTCTTAGTATCTATTTTAATATAAAAATATCACTAAAGATGCATGATCCAGATAAAGACTCACAAAATCAATGATACATGAAGGGGTCGTATCCTCAATAATTTTAATAGAACACCCAGACTAAATTTTATTCTATACATGGTATTTCATATTCAATTTCACATTATTAAACAATTCTATTGGAAATTCCCACAAAAAATATTATGTTGATCTTTCATTAAGATTAGACATAATGATATTAGGTTCCCCATGATTTCCCAAAAAGTTCCATATGTAAATATTAACTAGCTCATCCACTATCTTAGTTTCATTGATTAGTATAAAATATTTAACAAACTAATGAGAAAAAACATTGTATGTATCCCTAGACAGAGGTAACAACAAAAAATCAGTCACAAAATTTATTGCAACATCATCCCATTTATATTTTAGAACAGTTAATGACTAAAGAATAACCAATAAATTATGATGTTATTTATATACTATCTAATAGGAAATGAATATCCTTATAAATAAATACATATATTCCTTAATCCCAGGGAACCAAAAGTTTCATCAAATACCATGGTACATCTTGGTTATGCTATGATGAATTTCCTATAGTGAAATGTGAAAGTCTCACATAACCCATTCTCATAACCTTAATGGAATCAAAACTCATCCAGTTAAATAAAATAGATAATAAATTCATATGTTATATATGAATACCTAATATATGAAATATATTCATTCATACATAATTCAACACATGGAATTTGAATCTTAACCTCTCATCACTCTCTCCACTATATGTAAAGTGATAGTCAAGGGTACCAAGAGAACCTGAACCTGTAACAACCCAAACATTTATCGATATATGTTATCCCTTCTTATAGTAATTTAATATAGTATATATCACATAAAAATAACTTATATAACATAATAAAAAGTTTATAAATAAATAAATAATGAAATAAGAAGTATTTCTATAAGTCAAGAAACCAATAATGATGAAATAGTAACTTGATCTTACGAATAGTAATATGACACTTCTGAATTGTAAACTAGAAAAATGAATAGTAACCTCACCCATGAAAGTATAAATAAAAATTAGGAACAATATAAATGATATTATGTGACACCCCAAGCTTCCACGATATGTTTCCCTTTGAATAATGCAATAACATTAATTGTACGCAACTTCAAGATTCTATCACACCACGACCAATCAAACTATCCGTTGTGGATTATAATAACCATTTCTTGAATTTTTTTAAAATTTATCATTCAAAATGGACTTTATTTTTGGATTTGGAATATCGAAATTAGCTTAGGGAGATTTTTTGGTATTTTACTAAAAACATTCAATTTTTGATGAATAGTGAAAAAACACAGTGTTATTGGTTAAAATTGACTTTTTATTTAAATAATTAGTTATTTTATTTTAATTTAGTTTAGGAAAAAATATATACATAATACATATATATAATCAACATAATTCATTGGATTCATTTCATAATTAGTTTAGATATATAAAATTTTATCGAACTATTTACCATCTTTTACTCACCTCCTCGGAGCATTTGAAAATTTGTATAAAAGTGAAATTTAACACTTCTGTGAGTTTAATTTCAAAAATAAAAGATACACAGTTAATATCATTAAGTAAAATTTTGGTCAATAAGATGAAAATAATTTTGGGTGAATAGTAACTTTTTACTTTTTTTACCACGGTTAAAAGTAAATAGGGTAATTAAGGTTAAAAATGATATCATAATTACCCTAACACGTGTCCAAATTCTATTGTATAAGTGGAATTCGACCAAAAACAACCTTAGGAATAAAATATTATCCCCTTTGGTCCAAGTGGATTAGATTAGGACATTTATTATTATTTTATTTAAAGAAGAGTTAAAAGAGTTAAAATAAGAGTTTAATAACTAAACCATTTTTAATATATTTCTATACATAAGATAAATTCAAATATAAATATTCCTTAGAAATATAAAAATATTTCCTACATAATGCTATTTTATATATAATTTTTAGACATTAAAAAATTAAATTTATTTATGATACAATAATGATGCAGTAATTAATTTATTAATGAACGATTAAAATAATTGATGTTATACATATCCTAATAAATATAAGATGATACTTTTAATGTATTAAATTAATTTTCTAGGTTAATAAGACATGTTTAGGTTGATTAAATTTATTTTTTACAAAGTAATAATGTTGTTATGAATTAAAAAAAACAAAATACCAAATACTGTCAAAATTGACATAAAAGAGTTTTTAAAATAAATATTATATTATTAATTTTTATTCAATTCCAAAAAATATAAGGTTCGGAAAAAGGGAATAAATAATATTATGTATGTCATTAATGAACCACCTGAGGATTGTTTGGATGTTTATAGTTTTTTTATTGACCATAAAATATAAAAATAGAAAGAGAGTTGGTAAATAACAAACTATTTAACTAAGAGATAAATATAAATGATAAGGTTAATATGATGACCTAAACCATCCTAAAACCTATTGGTTGAGAGGTTTTAGACCCATCCCCATATTATCCTTTTAGTAATTAATTTTCTAGCAATTTCTAACCGAAATTTATTTGAAATAAAATAATATTTCAAGCTTTCTTTAAAGTGACCCTCACCTCTCTTATAAAAGGGAACCTCCCCTTCTCTCAAATTCACAACTTCAAAGTCATTTGTCTTGGCCAAACACTATCCAAATATTCTCTAAACTATCCTACCTTTATTATAGAGGCCTTACTTTATTTATAAATCCATCCTAAAGAGCCCTTTTGATCAAATCAAAAGGAATAACCCGAAGAAGAGGTAAATATTTCGTCAACTCTTTCATGTTATTTTATTCTTCCACCTCCTCTTTCTTTTCTGTTTCCATTCTACAATAATAAATCCAGTATGTTCTATATAAATTGATGATATTATAAAAATTTTATAGGCATATTAATTATTCTATCGATCTTTTAAATGAAAAAGTCGCCACACATTCGTACGTACGGATTACCGTCACCACGTCGTGGTGTAGTTTGTTATTCAAGCACTTCATCATTTGTATGGGTATAATAATGAGTATAAATGCTATAAATAATAAATATAAATGATAATTATTTTTTATATATGATATACCATACAATTATATACGATTTTAATATCAAAATAATGATATTGTCACTCGTGCATATGTCCGGATTACAGTCTCCATGAACGCGATGAGATTCATTCCCCATCGTAATCATTCAAGAATAATTTTCATTTAAAGATTAAAAATAATTTTTTTTAACATAATATATTTATTTATATGAATCAAATACATCCTATCCATAAAAAACATGTCTTACGTAACCAATCATAAAAAGGAAAATGAATCAGTTCACACCCGAAACGATGAAACTACTGAAATATCATTAACAAAGCAAAATTTGAAGATCCTATATGATATCATATTAATGTATATTGTTATTTTATAATTTAATAACAATTATTTAAACATTATGCAGGAGGTTAACCTACCATTAACCAAATAAAAGTACAAGGTAAGGGTTAATTTCACAATCTCTTTATTATTTGAGGTTGTTTTTACGTAAGTATCTTTTGGGAACTCTTTATCATCCACATCCATGTTTCTTAAAAATGTATTCCAAATTTTTTTTACTATTTACTAGACTATGGGTTAAATTCATTTATACCCTTTTTTGACATTTTATAAAATGGTTTGAAAGGAATACTTTTGTTGTTTTCCAAACAATATACCTTATGACCTTTTCGACAAAATTTACTAAAGAATGTTTTTTAACTTATATGGAGGGTGCATCTATTTTCTACCATTGTATCATCATTGATGTTTCCCATAAAATATTAATAGAATATTTTAAAAATAAATGTTTTATTTTATAATTATATGACTTTTAAATAATTTCAAAATAGAAAGAGATGTTTCGCTGAATTTTTTTTGATTTTATCTATGTCTACATCCTTTGATTGATTAAGAGCATATTTAAGTTGATTTATTATGATACTCAACTTCCATATTGTATTGATGTTTTGTGATATGTATGAATGTGTATGTTTTATTTTAATACCATTCATGGTTTATGGAAAAATTATTGGCATTTCATATGCTAGTTTTAATTCGAATGTTTATGTTATGTTTAAACCTTATCATATAAGGAATGCATTGGACTTAGTATGTGACGAGTGGAGCCCGTTACAGATCCTAGATGAATAGGTAGGTTTCATGAGACAAACTAGTGTCTTGACACAAGGCCTTGACAAAATCTTATTTGTAGTCTTGGAACAAGGCCTTGACTATGTGGTTATGAAGTCTAGCATTATGCATTCTATCATTGTGAAAGTTGCTATTGATATTTCATGTGATTATTCGACTAGTAGAATAACCATGTGAATAAGTAAATGGAATTATTTGATTTTATCTTTGCCAAATTATGCTGATGTTCATGTTTAAAAGGCATTTTTTAGTCTTACGTTGCCTAAAATGTTTATGCATATATATGAATGTTTTCTTTATATATTTATCCTTACTGAGCATCTGAGATCACCCCTTTATATATGTTATTTTTCCCAGAATGTGAAGGAGTATATTATGACTAACCTTCAATGATAGTATAAGGGATATGAGTGTGTCCTATGGAGACTATGTTGTGGTAGTTTTTCATTTTATAATGTAATTTAAAACTTATGAATGTGTCTAGTATTTCCAAGGCTACTAAACTAATTGGTATTTTGAAACATGATCTTTTATGATCATGCCAATGTTATGAAATAATACACTGACTCTGGGTAACTAGGGAAGAGCATTATAGATGGTATCAGAGGAAGTTTAGTACAAACATTGGAAGCTGGATTTAGAAAAACTCTGATTAGAGAACATTACCCTAAGATAGACTTTGAGGATTACTATAGAAGAACGTCCTAGAATTTTGGTACTGTAAATCTTTTGTGAGTTTTCCATGAAATACATCATTGTCTGGATATGAGAAGGTAGAGGTGGCTCTGGTATAGATGTACCTAGGGGTAAAACCCGAAAACACCACTTTGACCTAGACTTGAATGGGAACTGTTTCACAATAATGGGTGTTGCTTCACTCTTGGTTACGACACTCCTGGAGGATATTATTAAGATAATTCTCATTTTATTTACAAACCATTATGAAGTGTTTTTGAGTATATAATTCCTAAAAGAATTTTTTTATGATTACGGATTATATCCATAAACTGTTCCAATTATGTTTAGTGTTTTACAAGTTTGGAGTTATGAATTCCGATTCATACACTAATGTAGTGTATTCCATTATTTAGAAATGGTTCCTACTGGAAGGAATGGAAACTATATCAACACATGTAATACATGTAGGTATTAACCTCATACACAAGATAATTATAGTTGAGACGTTGAAGCAACTGGTGCGGATCATCTTATCACCATACCGGGACAAATCCCTCAGGTTATGAATAAAAACCTTACCCATATAGAGAACCCTGATCTACAATGAAAATGATCAATGTTAGACCGCTTCATGGGGAAATAAACACCAACATTCAATGGGATTACAAATCCATTAGTAGCTGAGAAATGGATAAATTCCTTAGAGAAAATATTTCATGCTTTGGGGAGTAGTGAAAGGGAAAAAGATGTCATGGTAGTTTATCACCTCATGGGAGATGCAGTTCAATGGTGGTCATTGATTCAAATAAAAAGAGAATATGATGAAGTATAAAATATGTAATGGATGGAGTTTAATGAGATTTTCTTAGAAAAATACTTTCCTTGTGACCATCAAGCGGATATGGAAATAAAATTTCTGAGTCTGAGGCAAAAAGAGGATGAGAATTTCTCAAAATATAAGGCTAACATTATAAGGATAGCAAGGCATGAAGAAAATTATATAAGTAACCCAAGGAGTAATTTTGATCGATTCTTTGATGGGTTAAAACAATTTCTCCATCGAGCATTGGTTTCAAAATCCTTCTCATCATATGAAGATATTGTCTCATGTGCTATCAAGAATGAAAATGAACTCTCTATGTCTTATTACTTTTAAGGAAATTAAGATATGAAGAGATATGCTGAACACTCTGGAAATGGAAATATGGGGAATGAGGGAAATGTTGAATATCCATCTTGCAGTAAATGTGGGAAGAAACACCCATGTACGTTCCTGAAGGGAATGAGAGTCTGTTACAAGTGTGGTGAAAAAGGCCACCAAGCTCGTGAATGCAAGGGGAAGAAAGAGGCTTCCATTGTTGAAAGCTACAATTTTACATAAAAGGGGCATTATGCAAATGAATTTCCTAATCACCAAGGGAACTTATCTCGGAAAAGTCCTAGGTAGAAAGGCCAAGCTTATGCAATCACTACTACTGAGTTTAAAGCTCCGAAAAACGTGGTGGTAGGTAATATAATGGTTTCCTCAAGTTTTGCCAAATCTTTTTTTTCATTCTGGATCGTCGCATTATTTAATATCTTCCCAGTTTGCTATCAAAATTAGATATTTTCATTTTGACTTAACAAGGGAGTTGTTAGTCATAACAACCAAGGAAATTATCATCACAACAAAGTTTTGTGAAACAGTTCCCATTAGGGAATATAAATTTTCTTTATCTGCTGATCTCATCGTCATACCCATTATTGAATTTGATAGAATCCTCAGTATGGATTGGCTTTCAGATGATGATGCAAATATCCATTGTAATAATAATGAGGTTACAATTTTCAATGATGATAAGGTGTACCTTATCTTTAGAGAAGAAACATCACCACCTGATTCTTATTTAGATCCCCCCAGCTGCACTACTAGATTCATTTATTTTGGAGGTTGAGAATGAAATAATTATGGGAGAAGAAAATAATGTTCTAATAGAGGATGTACCTATTGTGCAGGAATATGCTGATGTGTTTCAAGAAAATTTATCTATACACCCTCCAAAATGAGAAATTGAGTTTTTTGTTTATTAATACCTGGTTCAATGCCCATATCGAAGACCCCTTATAGAATGACCACTATTTAATTAGTGGAACTAATGAAACAACTAGAGGAACTATGTAATAAGAGATTTATTCACCCTAGTGTTTCCCAATGGGGAGCCCATATCATTTTTGTTTAGAATAAATATGGATCTATGAGGTTGTGCATTGACTATAGGGAGATCAGTATGATAATAATAAAGAACAAGTATCCCCTATCTCGCATTGATGATTTATTTGACCAACTTCATGGAGCTCAATATTTTTTACTGATTGACCTTCGATCTGGATATCATCAGTTGTGTTTGAAGAAGGAAGAAATTCCAAAAACAACATTTCGCATCAGGTACGTGCATTATGAGTTTACAATAATCCCTTTTGGGATGACTAATGCACCCTTTGTGTTCATGGATCTAATGAACAGAGTTTTCAAGGAATATCATAATCAATTTTTAGTTGTATTTATTGATTATATCCTAGTATAATCCAAAATCTATGAATATCACGAAAATCAGTTGAGAATTAGTCTAAAAACCCTCACATGAAACGAATTATACGGGAAGTATAGCAAGTGTGAATTGTGGATTCAAGTGATTTCTTTTCATGCCCATATTGTCTCAAAGGATGGAATAAATGTTGATCCTTCAAAGACCACGACAATCCAACAATGGCTAGCACCGATGAGTATAAATGAGGTACATAGTTTTATTGGTTTGGTGGGTTATTATCAGTATTTTTTCCAGAATATTTCCCATTTGGCTAACCCATTAACCAAGCTCACACGTCAAGGGGTTAAATTTTTTTGGATAAAAGACTATGATGAATTCTTAAAATAACTGAAGAAAAGATTACTAAATTATCCTATCTTGACTCTACCATCAGGGAACAATGGTTTTGTTATTTATAGTGATGCTTCAAAGAAAGGACATGGTTGTTTCCTTATGAATAATGATAGAGTTATTTCCTATGTATCATGATAGCTAAAAATTCATGATAAAAACAATCCCACTCATGATATTGAGTTAGCACCTCCAATATTTGCTCTGAAAATATTGTGGCATTATGTCTATGGTAAAAAATGTGAGATTTATAGTGATCATAAGAGTTTGAAGTATATTTTTTCCCAAAAATAACTCAATATGAGGAAAAGGAGAGGGCTTGAAATACTCAAGGATTATGATTTCACAATACACTACTACTAGGGGAAGGAAAATAAGGTGGAAGATGCTTTGAGCAGAAAGGATCCTGGAGTTTTGAACAAGATGAGAGTTGAAAGGGATCCTATTTTCATGGATCTAGTGAAAATGGATATGGGAATAATCATGGAAGGTGAAACATCAATACATTTTCAAATGGTTTCCAAACCATCTTTACTAGAAAGGATAGAAAGTTCTCAGGATGATGATGCAGATTTTAAAAAGATAATTGAAGTTTTGAATGATGGGAGATTGAGTGACTTCATATATGAAAATGGGATTTTGAAATTTGGGAAGTGAAATTGTGTTCCTGATATACTGGATATAAAAAGGCATTTTTAGATGACTCTCATAGATCCAATTTCTCTATACACCCTATTAGCCCCAAGATGTATAGAGATTTGAAGGAACATTTTTAGTGAGACAACATGAAGACTGATATTGGTGATTTTTTGTCAAGATGTATGGTTTGGAAACATGTGAAAGCTAGAAGGAAATTGCCTAGGGGGGTCATTAAACCTCTTCCCATAACTGAGTGAAAATGGGATAATATTATGATGGACTTTGTCATGGGGCTACCAAAGACTCCTAGAAGGAATGAAGCAATGTGGGTCATTATTGATATTCTTACCAAGTCAACACATTTCATTTCTATAAGAGAAGATTTACCACTTGAACGTCTGGAAATACTATATATTAATAATGTTTTAAGACTTCATGGATTATCCATAACGGTTGTTTTTTATTGTGATCCCCATTTAACATCAAGATTCTAGAAAAATATTCAGAAAGCCCTGGATACTGAACTTCATTTGAGCATTGCCAACCGCCCTGAAACTGATGGAAAATCAGAACAGACTATTCAAACCTTATAGGACATGTTGAGATCTTCCTCACATGACTTTCTAGGTATGTGCGATTAATATTTACCTTTGGTAGAATGTTCCTATAACAATATCTTCCATTAAATTATTCAGATGGCACCATATGAAGTGTTATAGGTAAAGAGATTCCGCACACCAACTTTATGGGATGATGTTGGTGAAAGAATACTCGTAGACCCAGAACTTGTTGAGGAAAAAATGGAAAAAGTGAAGGTTATACAAAACCACATAAAAGGAGAACAGAGTAGGAAAAAGAGTTATGCCGAAAACCAATGAAAGGATTTGGAATTTCAAGTAGGAGACCATGTTTTCTTAAAGCTATCTCCATGGAACGGTGTTATACGTTTCGATAATAAGGGTAAATTGTGTCCCATGTACATAAGACCTTTTGGAATTCTAGAACAAATTGGAGTTGTAGCTTATCATTTGGAAATGCCTCCAAGTCTCTCCAATGTTCGTGGTGTGTTCCACGTATCACTGTTGGGAAAATACATGTATGACCCAACACATATTCTCACGTATGAGGAAATTGAACTAGAACCTGATCTGTCTTATTGTGAGGAGCCTGTCAAAATTCAAGATCCGAGGGAACAAGTTCTGAGAAACCGGACAACTCGTCTGATAAATGTTCTATTGAGAAACCATAATATGGAAGAGCCAACGTGGGAACCAGAGGAAATTATGATGAAGAACCATTCGAATATTTTTGTGTTGTATTATTATAGAAATATCGAGGGAGAAATTATTTTAAGGATGGAATAATGTAACACCCCAAGCCTCAACGGTACGTTTCCCTTTGAATAATGCAATAACCTGCATTGTACGCAACTTCGAGATTCTAACACACCACAACCAATCAAACTAAACGTTATGAATAGTAATCACCACATTTAGAAATTTTATAAATTTTATCATTAAAAATCGACTTCATTTTTGGATTCGGAATATTGAAATTAGCTTAGGGTGAATTTTTTGTATTTTTCTGAAAAGTATCAATTTTTGATGAATAGTGGAAAAACACTGCATTATTGGTTAAAACCAAATTTTCAATTAAACAATTAGTTATTTTATTCTAATTTATTTTAGTTCAAAAAATATACAAAATAAATATATATGTTCATCTTAATTCATTGGTGTCATTTTATAATAAGTTCAGATATATAAAATTTTATCGGACTATTTACCGTCTTTTACCCACCTCATAGGAGCATTTGAAAATTTGTATAAAACATAATTTTACAACATCTATGAGTTGAATTTAAAAAATTTGAGGGACATGTTTTATATCACTATGTACAATGTGGTTCAATAAGATGAAAATAATTTTCAGGGAATAGTACCTTTGTTACTGTTATTTAGCACAATTAAAAGTAAATAGGGTAATTAAGGGTAAAATGATATAATAATTACCCTAGAATATGTCCTAATTCTATTATATAAGTCTAATTATACCAAAAAAAACAATATGAATAAAATATTATCCTCATTGGTCCACTTTCATTTGATTAGATCATTTATTATTATTTTATTTAAAGAAGAGTTAAATGAGTTAAAATCAATGTTTAATAACTAAACCATTTTTAATATAGGGTTATACGTAAGATAAATTAGACTATAAATATTCATTAGAAATATAAAATTATTTCATACATAATGTTATTTTATTTGTAATTTTTAGACATTAAATAAATAAATTTATTTATGACACAATAATGACGCAGTAATTACCTTATTAATGAAAGATAAAAACATTTATACTATAAATATCCAAATAAATCTAATTTGAGATATTTAATGAAATACATTAATTTTATAGGTGAATATGGCATGTCAAAGTTGATTAAATTATTTTTTTATGTAATAATGCGGTTATGAATTTATCAAAAACAAAATACCAAATAGTGTCAAAATTGACAAAAAAGAGTTTTTAAAACAAATATTATATTATTAATTGGTATTATATTCCAAAAAGTAAATGGTTCGGCCAAAGGGATTAAATTATTTTATATATGTCATTAATAAACCAATTGAGGTTCTCTTGACATTTATATTAAATTTATTAACCATATAATATAAAAATACAAAGAGACATGCTAAATGTCAAACTATTAAACTAATAGTTAAATTTAAAAGTTACGGTTATTATGATGACCTAAACCTATCTAAAATCAATTGGTTGATAGGTTATAGACCCATCATCACCATATAATTTATCTAATTTATTTTTAAGCCATTAGAAACCAAAAATTATTTTATTATAAAATAATATTTCAAGCTTTTCGTAAAGTGACCCTCACGTCTCTTATAAAAGGGAACCACCCCTTATCTCAAATTCACACCTTCAATGCCATTTGGATCAGCCATCTCCTACCAAAATATCCTCTCAACTATCCTGCCTTTGTCCTATAGGAATTCCATTAGTCAAAAATCCAACCTAAGGAGCCCTTTTGATCAAATCAAAAGGAAGAACCTCAAGAAGAGGCAAATATTTAATCACCCCTTTCAAATTCTTTTCTTCTTCAACTTCCCCTTTATTTGTTGTTTCCATTATAAAATAATAACTCCAGTATCTTATATATACTGTGATGTTATTATAAAAATGGTACAACCATATCCATTATTCTATCCATCCTGTAAATGAAAAATTCACCGTACGTGCGTATGTATGGATCACCGTCTCCACGTCGTGGTGTAGTTTGTTATTCAAGAAAATCATAAATTGGATGGGTATAATAATGAGTATAAATGATGTAAATAATAAATATAACATGATAATTATTCTCTATATATGATATAAAATACAATTATATATGATTTTAATATCAAAATAATGATATTGTCGCTCGTGCGTACGTCTGGATTACCGTCTCCGCGAACGCGATGAGATCCATTCCCCATCATAATCATTCAAGAATATTTTTCATTTTATGATTAAAAATAATGTTTATGAACTTAATATCATTCTGAAAATGAATAAAATACATACAATTCATAACAAACATGGCTTACGTAACCAAGAATATAAAGGAAAACAAATCAGTTAACACGTGAAACAATGATACTACAGAAATATCAGTAACAAAGAAATATTAGAAGATCATATATGATATCATATTAATGAATATGGTTCTTTTTTAATTTAATAATATTATTTTACTATTATACATGAGGTTAACCTACCCTCGACCAATGAAAAGTACAAGGTATGGGTTAATTTCACAATGTCTTTATTATCCGAGTTTGTTTTTACATAAGTATCTACTGGGACCTCTTTATCATCCTCATCCATGTTTCTGAAATTTGTATTACAAATTTTTTTATTATTTACATTTTCTATGGTTTAAAGTAATTTATACCCTTTTTCTTAATTTTTATAAAATAGTTTTAAAGGAATCTTTCCGTCTTTTCCAAACAATGTTCCTTATGACCTTTTCGACATAATTAAGGTAAGAATGGTTTTTTAACTTATACGGCAGGTGTGGCTATTTTCCACTGTTATAACATCATCAATGATTCCATTACAAGATTATAATAATATTTTAAAAATAAATGTTTTCTTTTATAATTACATGACTTTTAAATAATTTCAAAATAGAAATATATATTTCTCTAAAAAAAGTTTGGATTTCATCTATGTCAATATCCTTTGATAGATTTTGAGTTTATTTGAAGTTGATTTATCATGATACAAAACGTCCATATCGTATTGATGGTTTTGTGATATGTTTGATAGTGGATGTGTTATTTATATACCATTAATGAGTTATGGATAAAGTATTGACATTTCTTATGCTAGTTTTAATACGAATGTTTATGTTAGGTTTAAACCTTTCCATATGAGGAATGCATTGGACTTAGTTAGTGACGAGTGGATCCCACAATAGCACCTCGATGCATCGGTAGGTCTCATGAGGAAAACTAATGTCTTGGAACCAGTCCTTAGAAAAACTTATTTGTAGTCTTGGCACAAGGCTTTGACATTGTGGTTATAAAGTCTTGCATTATGCATTCCATCATTATGAAAGTGGCTATTGATATTGTATGTGATTATTAGACTTGTAGAGTATCCATGTGAATTAGTACATTGAATTATTTTATATTATCTTTTCTATATTATGATGAATTTCAAGTTTAAAATGATTTTGTTTTAGTATTACATTGCCTTAAATGTTTATGATTATTTTTGAAAGATTAAGCTACATTGTTATCAATACTAAGCATATGAGCTCATCTCATTCTATGTTTTCTATTTACCAGGATGTGAAGAATTATAATATTACTGACCTACAGGGATAGTATGTAGCGACTTAGGTTTTTGGCCCTGTCAAACTTTGTAATATTTCTACGAATAATTCTAGAGCTAGGCGCGAAGACGGCGTGCAATTCCGAGGCCCGGTGTGCCCGGAATTAATTTTATAAAAATATTAAGTATTTTTATACTATGCACGTGGCGGGGGTGTGATATCTCCTTAAAGGTAGCTCAGAAAGGGAATCTGAGGGAACGGTTGCGTCCGGAACGTGCCGTTTACCCTAGGCGGGGTGTAAACATTGCTGGCGCGGGCCTGCGGTGAGAAACGCCACCAGGGGCGTTTTCGTAAATAAGTATGAAAGTTAGTGTGCGAGCGTCGGCTCGAATAACATCTGAACGGAGTCTCAGATGGAAAATCTGAGTCTGCCGTTACATTCAGAATGGCGAATTTACCCTTGGGGTGACCTTACTTTTGTTCGCATCGGGGGTCGGGACCGAGGTGGGTTTGGCGCCGGCGGGCCGCTGATATAAATATCAGCGCCCCCCACCCCCTTATCATTCTTCGCCGTTCTTCGCCGCCACTCCTCCGAATCGAGCAAACGAAGCGCCCACGAGCTCAATATTCAATGGCGGACGTTCCAGGAGCGCGCAGTGGAAGCTCTGGAGTTTGGATCTGAGGCAGAACGTCGGCGTTTCGCCCGCGAGGTAGGCGGATTTGAGTTTTATCCCCCAATCCCGTTTTTGCTGCGTTTTTCTGAAAATTGAAGTGGTAGCAGTGTAGATCGGGTCCTGAGGGTCATGTAGACGCCTTCGGATCACAAAGCGGACCATCGGGGTGCCCCCGGCGGCGCGCGGCGGAGGGCCGCCGGTCGGTCGGGGCCGGTCCGGCCTCTTTTCGCATACGGGGGTCTTTAAACCCCCGTATCTTGCACTCCTGGAGTCGGATTCGCGTGCCGTTTGCGGCGACGCGACCCTGACGACGAGGAGAACCCTCCAGTGTGGGTTTGAGGGTTTAAAGGTTCGGGATCATGGCCCAGTAGCTAGAAACGTCGTAAAAAATAATATTATTTTATTATTTTACGACTTCGGGCCGTTGTAACTTCTACCCGGAGGGTCCGATTGATGTGCCGTCAGTGGCATTGAAACCCTGATGGTATGACAGACTTTTTGAGATGGTTTCCGGGTGTGGGGAATGTGAATGGTGTGCGAGCCCCATGAGGCCGGGTTTTGGTGTTTGCGTAGAAACACATCATTTTCACCAAGAGCCCAATTTTGGTGGATTAATTTTATAAAAATATTAAGTATTTTTATACTATGCACATGGCGGGGGTGTGATATCTCCTTAACGGTATCTTAGAATGGGAATTTGAGGGCACGGTTGCGTCCGGAACGTGCCGTTTACCCTAGGCGTGGTGTAAACTTTGCGGGCGCGGGCCTACGGTGAGAAACGCCACCAGGGGCGTTTTCGTAAATAAGTAGCAAAGTTAGTGTGCGAGCGTCGGCTCGAATAACATCTGAACGGAGTCTCAGATGGAAAATATGAGTCCTCTATTGCGTTTAGAATGGCTCGTTTACCCTAGGGGTGACCTTACTTTTGTTCGCATCGGGCGTCGGGACCGAGGCGGGTTTGGCGCCTGCGGGCCACTGATATAAATATCAGCCCCCCCCCTTTTATCGTTCTTCGCCGTTCTTCGCCGTTCTTCGCCACCACTCCGCCAAATCGAGCAAACGAAGCGCCCATGAGCTTAGAATTCGACGGCGGACATTCCAGGAGCGCGCATCGGAAGCTCTGGAGCGCGGATCTGAGGCAGAACGTCGGCGTTTCGCCCGCGAGGTAGGCTGATTTGGGTTTTAACCCCCGATCCCGTTTTTGCTGCGTTTTTCTGCAAATTGAAGTCGTAGCAGTGTAGATCGGGTCCTGAGGGTCATGTAGATGCCTCCAGATCGCAAAACGGACCTCCGGTGTGCCCCCGGCGGTCCGCGGAAGGTCCCCCGGCGCGGCTGCGCCGGCGCCGGCGGAGCCCGGCGGCCCGCGGTGGCCCGCGGCGGAGGGCAGCCTCCCGGGGCGGGCCGGCGGCGGCGGCCGGTCTGGCCTCTTTTCGTATACAGGGGTATTTAAACCCTCGTATCATGCACTCCGGGAGTCGGATTCACGTTCCGTTTGCGGCGACGCGACCCTGACGACGAGGCGAACCCTCCGGTGTGAGTTTCAGGGTTTAAAGGTTCGGGATCCTGGCCCGGGAGCTAGAAACGTCGTACAAAAAAATAATATTTTTTTATTTTACGACTTCGGGCCGTTGTAACTTCTACCCGGAGCGTCCGATTGATGTGCCGTCAGTGGCGTTGAGACCCTGATGGTACGACGGACTTTTTGAGATGGTTTCCGAGTGTGGGGACTGTGAACGGGGTGCTGGCCCCACGAGGCTGGGATTTGGCGTTTGCGGAGAAACACAACGTTTGCACCAGGAGTCCGATTTTGGCGGATGAATAGTCGATCCTGTGTGTTTTTTCGAGAGGATCGTTGTGGTGCAATCCATTCGGTGAGTTTTGGAATCCTAGAGTGGGCCCCACCTGGGCGGGCCTTCAGTGAATAGTACCTTCTTCACCGGGTGACCGTTTGGGACGAGCGAGTAGTCGATTCCGCTTGTTTTTCTGAGGGGATCGTCGTGGTGTAATCCACTCGATGGGTTTCGGGATCGTTGTGTGGGCCTCGCACGAGCTAGCTACGGTGAATAGTGCATTTTTCACCGGTGTTCCGTTTCGGGCGAGTAAACAGCCTATCCTGCGTGTTTTTCCGCATGGAGCACGATGGTGGCCTCGGTTTGGGCTTCGAAGATGCTCAGTGTGGCGTTGCGGCGGGTCGCTCGGGTTAGCGACGTTTGGACCAGCAGTGGTTGTGGGTCCTCCCTTGGTTCGTTGCTATGAAGGTTCGTGTGGCATCACAACCATTGTGTGGGTTTGTGATCCTCTCAATGTTTAAACTGTTAGAGTTGTGGTATCCCTCCGGTGGGTCCGGTGGGCCCGAAGAGGATCCTCTAGCATCTTTACCCTAGATCGGGTTCTTGGTATCGATGTGACCGCTTATTCATGGGCGCTGATCCCCTATCTAGCAGGTTAACCCCGTAGGGTTTATGGCATCATCGGAAATATGGTCCCCTACGTGGTGGGATGTACTCCGTAGGGTTGTGGCATCGTCGGGTTTACGATCCCCTACTCAGCATGATGTTTATAGTAGGGTTTCGGTATCATTGGTTATACGATCCCCTACTCAGAGCTTGGTGTCGGTAGGGTTGCGGTATCGTTGGTTATGCGATCCCCTACTCAGCGCGTGGTTTTGGTAGGGTTGCAGCATCATCAGTTCGATCCCCTACATCGTGAGTTATACCAGATAGGGTTCCGGTATCGTCGTGACCATCTTTATATGGACGATGATCCTCTATCTGAGTGTGGAGTTTCTGTTGATTGTCAGATTGGGTTGTGGTATCCCCCAGTGGATCCTGGGTGTGATCCCATATCTGTGAAAACTACGTATGCCAGATCGGGTCGTGGCATCCCCCAGCGGACCCTTGGAGTGATCCCCTATCTGTGAGCTACGTATACCAGAGAGGGTTTTGGTATCCCCTAGCGGACCCTAGCGGGGATCCCCTATCCGATGAGTTTGGTGGTTCTGTTGTTTCAGGGAGGTTTCCTCAGTGATGTTATCCGACGAGCGTGGTCTCTCTGGTGAGCGTCTGAGATGTTTGTTTGGGACCCGATGGAGTGTATCTCTCGGATGAGTGTCATCTGGTATGACAGTGATCATGGGGTGTACTCTCCTAGTTGTGGACAGTTGCAGGTGATGAGGTCGGTACCTCTTGTGGCTTTGTGGCGTGAGCTGAGTATATCTGGATTGTTCAAGGTGTATGTATGGGCATACACCTGAGCTGATCTAAGATGACTTGTTGTGTTTAGCCGAGGATGGTCACGAGATGGAGTTTCTCTCTCGTCTGGGTTCCCTCTGGCTGGGTTGATCAGACTGTTGCCTTTCAGTTGCTCCCTTGGGTTTTGGGTATTTGGGGTGCCTACTGAGTATGTTTATACTCACCCCTGCACGGGCTTTTCCCGCACATGTTTGTGTCTTGTGCAGACCACATGCCTTTTGACGGAGTCCCAGGAGTACCCAGAGCAGTAGGAGCTTAGTGAGCGTGTTGACCGGGGTGTTTACTAGAGCTGTGCCGAGGGAGCTTTCCGGCAGGTGTTTGTGGCAGCGTTCCCCTTCTTCAGAGCAGGTTGGATGTGCTTTTTAGTTTTCATTTGGTGGGCCCTGTTTTGCCCTTTCATACTTCTGTTGTACTCTGGTTTTGGATAGATGTATGCATGCATTTTACTTTTTAGTTTGTATATCTCTTCACTGTTTCATGGAGGTGTTGTGGGTGTGTGTGTACAGGTACCTTAGGCTAATGCCTCCCATGTGTGTGATAGCCTACTCGGCGCTGGTCGCCAGCCCCTGGCCTATTGGAGGCTGGCTTGGGGAGTCGCGGCTCGAGCCCCGTTGGGTCGGGTCATGACATAGTATAAGGGATATAAGTGTGGCCTATAGAGACTATGTTATTGTAGTTTTTCATTTTATAATATAATGTAAAACGTATGAATGTATCTAGTATTTCCAAAGAAACTAAACTAATCGGCCTTTCAAGACTTGATATTTTGTGATCATGCCAATGTTATGTAATAATGCACTGAATCTAGGTAACTAGGGTCAGGGTGTTATAAATTAAGGTATAATTATTTCATAGTCCATATAAATAAATATTTGAAAATTATTAATTAAGTGTTGGAATTTTTGTAAGTCATAAATATTTAATTTCATTTTTATGATTAATTTAATAATTTAAAACAAAATATATTAAAATAAAATGTATCAACAGATTAATATTTTTATTTATTATGGTTTTAAGATATTTTTCTGATACCTTAATTAGTTTTTAATGTGTTATAAAATCAGTTATAATTTTAAAATCTGTATTTTCCAAGTAAATGATGATTTTAATTAAAAATTTAAATTATTCATAATTAGAAAATTATTTTCATAAAATATAGTTAATTTTTTAATTCTACACATAGAAAAATGGTCAGGTAGAATTTTTTTAGTTTTATAAAATACTAAAATTTTTGTGAATAATGAAGTATTTTAATTTAAGGTATATATACATTATATGTTACATAGTTTCTTTCTTGAGTCGTTGCTGATTTAAAAACCATAATATCAAAACAACATTAATTAGTTTAAAATATTTATTTATAATTCTCAAAATATTCAAAATCTTGATCCAAAATAATAAAATAATTGACATAATAATAGAAAAAACCCCTCTTCTCCTCTATAAATACCACCCTCACCAACTCATTTCCTCACACCACTCACGCTTTGATCCTTGTCCAAATTCACCCCAAAACACTCCCCAAGCTCATATACCACCTCTAGGATCTATTGTTCTCATATAAATAGCAAAACCATTGCCCTAAATAGGTTCTCAATAACTATAAATCTCAAAGGAAAAAATCAAATTAATTTTTCTTTTAAATTCTTTAAAAATTATTTCTATTCTTCTATGCCACTCACCTACTATTATCCAAAGGGTATGATAACTCCATTATGGCTTATATATTTTAATTTTATCATGTTAATGGAATATACATCATCAAAACCCTTTCTCTCTCTCTATTTTATTCTAAAAATGAAATCGTCGCCTGTGATGGGTCAATTTGCCGACATTGTGGGTGATGCACTTTTTTTTTCCTTTGAAACCTTGAAGCTTGTTAAAAAAACCAGTATAATGGTTGAAATATATTTTAACTTTTAAAACTCTTTTTATGTCATATAACTAACATATATACATAATACCAAATGATAAAACAAAAAAAGTACATTGGGATAATAAAACCCACCAAAATTAACCTAAAATGATCATTACTTACCTTTATCTAATGATTCATCATCGTACCGTATAAAAAATTTCTTTCAATATAATTTAAATTTATTAATATCATTAATAACATATAATAACATATATTTATATTTACGTGCATTTAACTTGAACGTCCAATCATGTATATAAGTGAATATATCATGAAAACTATGAAAATGAACACTCTTGAATTATGAAATTATACTCTATAACTTATCCCAAGGCCCATAAATGAAATTAAAAAACCATAATGAATAAAATTCAATCATAAAAGGTTATATATTTTTTATTAATTAATTTAATGTGACTATACAAGATATTAATGTGAATAAATCATTCACACATAAGGTAAGTGGAATTATCGAACAAAACTCTCTTTCTTTGAGGTTTCTATCTTTCACCCCATTTTTAGTATGTATATTCCTTTATTTTTATTTTTATATAATTAAATCATCATTATATTATATTTTCTAGTATATACATGTTACTAATATGGTTTTATGAAAAAATAAATTTTTATCCAAAATAACTTGTCTTTCAAAAAAAATTATTCTTTTACTTCTCACAAAAATGTTTAGTCTTTAATCAAGATTGATACCAACAAATATATTCACATTTTATCTTGGTAACTCCAATGGTAATAAAATAATTCCTTATTAAATGAAACCCATTCCTTTCTATGATTTATTTGGTTTCTAAGGATGATATTTATTATATGTGGCATGCATGATAATGTAAATGTTATAATTTAACAGATGTGCCCAGAATTATGTAGCACCATGTAAATGTTATGATGTGACAGGTGCACCCAAAATTATATAGATATTTAATGAATTGGGTAATTTTATTTATCTCATTTTTTAATGTGAAATATGCATGAACATGATTCTATATTTATTCACAACTATGTGTTGTAGTTGACTACTAAGACATGATGTTTCATTTTTATGCATTGCCATATTCTATTAATTTTTATTGAATCCTCTTATTATTATAATACTATTCCTATATTATGATGATAATGATTATTATCACCCAATTTTATATTGATTCGTGTTCATATTATTCCTCTTACTGGGCTATTATCTCACCCCATTCTTTGACGCATATCCTCAGGTGATTACTTGTACTAAGGAGAAAATTATGGCCAATATGAAGCCTGAGAAGAAGGAAATAATTAAATTTTCATGTTTTGTATTGTAAATATTATGTATGGTACTAGTTTTTCAAATACCAAAATCCTTTGGATCCTAGTTGTGTAATGATTTAATTTTTATTGTCTATAAATTGATATAATAAGTTATGTATGAAAAATCAAGGTTACTATAGTTGGTATTAGAGTATGGATTTGTTAATTAGGGAATTAGGATTATAGAACCTTAGTTAAAACATTTAGTGTGAGACTAAGTAAAAGTAAGAACCTAAGATGATTTGTTTTAGAAAATGTTAAACATAGGGATCACACATGATATGAATTTAGAATTGATTTCATTAAGAAATAATTTATATATTCATGAATTATTAACTTATGTTTTGTTCTATCTATTTTTATTTTTATAAAATTATTGTCACTAGGAGAAACAATACCAATAACCAGTGAAAGGGAAAACACAACAATTTAACAAAGGAAATCCCCAATTCGTTGGGGATAGAGTTAAACAATTCATGGTGATGCTTTCCAAATTATAGGCCTTTTTTAATGATTCCTCTCAAGATTATGATCATATTCCAATGTTACGATGATAATTATTATTCTCACACCATTTTATATTGATTCATGTTAATATACATCTTTTTACTAGGGCTTTAGATCACCATTTTTTGGATGTATATCATTAGGCGATTACTTTTACTAAGGATAACATGAGGAACAATAAGAATCTAGAGAATAAGGAATTATAAAAATGTTTATGTTTTATTTTGTAAACGTTATGTATGGTCCTAGTTTCCCCAAGACACTAAACATTTGTATCATAGTTTTTTTATGATTTTACTTGGTTTTTTAATAAATTTATGAAATAATTAATGTATGAGAAACCAGGGTCCTTATAGAACCTCCTCCAAAGATATATCTAAATGTTACTATAACAATACTGCTATAAGAGATCACTAATATTTCAACTCATGAACCATATTAGTTTATGATTTTTTTACTTGATGAATCTGCAATGATATTGCATTTTACAAGATTATATATAATCTAAAAATCAAACAACTGAATATAGTGAAACAATATAAATGATTTAAATCCTTATTAGAGATAATATATTTCAAACTTATATGGTCAATATACATTTAATTCTTTTACCAAAATAGTAATGTCGCCATGTGTTGAGTGCATACACCACTGCTTGAAACTTTATATCATTGATCAAATAATTATTCTCTTGTATCATTCCATATATAAAACCATATCCCTCAAAATATACCTCCATCATCATCATTCACCCTAATCCCATGTCGGATTCATAACAATAAAACTTATAGTTCTTTCCTATATGAGGTAATGTTAGAGAAGATGTAGAGGTAAAACTTCTCTTCAACTCTTGAAATTCAACCTAAGACATTTCGTACTAAAAGTGTTTTAACCCTTTACTTATAAACAATGTAATTAGTGAATCCAAGTTATATAATTTAGGAATAAATTGATTATAAAATAAAAAATCCTTGAATTTTGAAAACATTCATAAATATTTTCAATGACATCACAACATTAACATTTTCATATCCATAAATATTCAGAATTTAGAGCCATAATTCTCAAAAACATTTACCTTACAAATCCAAAAACAACACTTCCACTGTTTATAATTATTTCTATGATCTCTCATTATCTCTAAAATAATATGTAAGAGTTACCTTTTCCATTATATGATTATGAATATATCAATATTCCATTCATAAATATAATCAAAATAATTAAAAATAAGGGTGTAATATACGATTCATGGAATCCATGAAAATGTTAGATGTTTTAATTACCCGAAATGACATCACCAAAAAATAAATTATTTATATCTAGTTTATAAGATTTTTATTTGTACATCCTTAACACAAACCCAAAGATGGTGATATATCGACTAAAAATCAATTTGGTAAAACCATAAATACCCTATTAGTTCATCAAAAAAATCATTATTCAATTATGTTGAAACTATATTCTTGATAGTAACCCGGTTCATCCATTAGTAATAAACATATAATGAAAAATATTAATCACCATTTTTCTCAAAATCAGGGAATTACCCTATGGTGA
The DNA here is from genome assembly GCA_963277665.1 of Viscum album. Taxonomy (NCBI): domain Eukaryota; kingdom Viridiplantae; phylum Streptophyta; class Magnoliopsida; order Santalales; family Viscaceae; genus Viscum; species Viscum album. The sequence continues at coordinate 1,034,882,247 of OY728123.1, read as the reverse complement.
GAATTTTTTTTCATGAATCTCTTTTATTTAGGAAATTAAAACTGAAATTTAATTTATCAATGATTAGTTGCATCGATATGATAAGAAGGAATATATATAGACTAGGTAAATTATATAAATTATATGAAGAATTAAACCACTATTTGTAGAATAAATCCTATAAAATAATTATAATGGATGACCTAAAATCAATAAATGATGGGAAGAAAGAAAGACAAATAGGACCATCAACTGATCTAAAGAGAAAACCTACAATCAAATATATTATCATCCTCATCTATCTCAAATGAAATCCATACCCACAAGCATGATAATCCAACTCACCTAAGAATTATATGGATCATCATAAAAAAGTAAAAAATAATAATTTTTTCTTATATCAATCGATACGTGGTAAAATAAAATTTCAACTAATTAATCATCCTAACCATATTAAAACGCTATATGTCTAATATAAATAGGTTCCAAGTATATCCAACTTTTTTGAATAATAATGGCACAATTTTGACATATTATAATGGGATCTTTTCTCATCTTCAGGGGAGTATAAATAGTAAGTACTTCGAGAAAAAAATCAACATCAAAACTAAAATGAATTTCCAGAAAAGTATAAATATAAATAATATATAAAATAGTGTCAAATAACATACTTTTCAAAGTATAAGTGACTAGTACTACACCATTAACCTTTGATAATCCCTATCTAAAATAATTTTCTTGTCATAAATGTTAATTTAATCAAAGGACAAATTTTTTCTTTATTTTATTTAATTTATTTAATTATAATAGTTTTTTAGATATGGATATTCATGTTTATTTTATGAATTTATAATTATTTTTATTATTACGATATTCATATAAAAATATTTTTTCATGTTATGAAATGAGAATATAATTTTTAGTCTAAAAAATATATTCTATTCAAAATAATATATTATATTTTAATATATTTTATGTATTATTTTAAAAGAGAATATTTACAAAATACAGATATCTTTTAAAAAGATTATATTTCTTAAATTTTGATAACTAAAGTGGTATGATAAAAAATAATATAAATAATGTATAATATCATTTTTTATAAACAATCATAGTATATTCTTGTAAATTAAATTTTTATTAAAAAAACTCATTATTCATTTAAAATCATTGATTATTAATTTCAATATTCAAATTCATTATGGATATAAGACTATGTGATTTATTTCAATTTTAATTCTAATAACAAATAGTTATTTATTTGATGTTAAATCCTACAAGAATTATTATATAAGTGTACGGAATGTTTTAGAACAATAGGGAAATTTATAAAATATGTTATATTAATTAATATATAAAATATTATTATTTAAATATGTGATTTCATAAATACATTTAATTAGAGGTTTGGTAATGGAGTCGAATTCCATTTAAACAATTAGAGTTCAAACATGATTTTGTCTTAACAGTTCATTAATATATATGATTCTATAAATTTATAGGTCAATTTATAATTTTTTTTAATGTGTTAAAATATATAATCTATATAAAAAATAAATTTTCAATGTCAAAATGTCAATCTAAATTGGATATATGTTTAGTAAAACATTTTATCTCCTTTCAAAATTAGGATTTGAGTTCAAATGAAATTCTACATTTATTTATTAAATTTCTATCTATAATGATATAAAATATTTTACAAACCAATTTAAACAATATTAGATGATAATAAAATATTAATTTGAATTAAATATGATCTAATTAATAAATATTAATTCATATTTCAAGATACTTATTCATATGCTAATGTAAGGATAATGTAGTTCTTGCACAATAGATGAAACATTATTGTGACTAAGTGATAAGATTAAGTAGTGATAAGGATATACTCTAATTTATTTGATAAATTTGATAATTATAAATTTATATAATTTTTATAAAATTAATTCCAAAACTTTCTGCATATTTTTTAAATCATATTATAAAATTATCCTTGAAAAAACTATAAATTTGGATTTTACTCCCTCTATTTCTCTATATCTATATAACCATTTAAATAATGTTTGATTTACTCTCATTTACTATCTCTATGTACACATAAAACTTTCTCATTCCGTTCCCTACAATCCATCAAATTTATTTCTCAACCAAATAACTCATTCAAAGTAGTTGTTTTAATGATTTTTCGTGATTTTATTTTCCATTATTTATCATTTTTATACTACGTTCAATTTATTTATCAATGATAAACTATATTTGGAACATATGTGATGTTCAAAAATAATATTAAACCATTAATTTTTAATATTAAAAGATAAATCACACATATAGTAACCTAATTTATATAAATTTTAATTCTATATTATTTTCACTTATTTTTCCTTTCATTTTATTCCCTTTATTTTAGTTAATTTTTTAAAAAAAATTGGGTAGACTATAACACTCAAAGATAGGTTAATAATTTAAATTTAACTTCATGATAATTCCCCATGGTTTCATAATTATTCCTCACAACAGATATATACTTATATAACCATACATAAAACAACCTTAATTATGTTTCCACTTTGTAATTTAAAAAATTTATTCATTTTCCTAAATATAATTTAAATAAATTAATTAAATTTGGTTTAAAATCACTCAAAATGTTGTATTATTTCTTGAATATATGTATATGTTTTTTTAATTATATCTCCTCAATTCACATGACTCATTTACATAAATATAGGTTTACCTGTGAAAACGTTAAATTTCAAAAATTCCATAGTAATTTTCAAATAATATATTAATGACATATTTTTAACAGTATGTAAAAAATAAATTATATGGATATTATTACTCTATAATAAACTATTTAGATTTATTTTTGAAATCTTAATATATGATGAAAAGAAATATCATAAGGATGTATTTCTAAACTATAATGGCTATCAAAAATTGACAATCATAAATACCATGGATATAAAACATCCAATTTATATTCAAATATGATATTAAATGAATTAAATAATTATATTTAATTAAATTATATAACAATGTTTAATTTATAATGATTTATATCTCATTATAATTTATTTTTTCTATAAAAGGTATTTAGGAATCATCTTGGAAGGGAAAAATGGGTTACTCTTAAATACATTAATTTCCTAAAGTCTTCCACTAAAATATCCCCCTTGTGTTATATAAACATATTATATCTCCTATTATTATTAATCTAATATATGTATATGTTATTATTCTCTTTTACGTTCCTCTAAAAATGGAATTGTTTAGCGCATTTTATTTCCTCTAGTATCATTTTTATGTCAACTTTTTTTCTTATGCTTATGGGTTAAAAATGTTATCATATTTTTTTTTTATTAATGACATGACTCTTGGAAATTATAGATGACAAGGGTGGGCCAAATAAATCTCAGCATAATTCATTGGATAATGATTAATTTTGAACATAATTTATATTATAATTAAATAATTACTTTGATTCAATTTTAGGTGATTATGGGTGTCTTTGAGTGATAATGGGTGATATGAATATAATATTCTAATAAACCATCATAATTATTCTATTATATTTATATTTTCCTATGAGTTTATTTTATGGAAGTCCATTTATTTAATTGTTACGATGAAATAATTTTATTTCAATATTCAATATATGTTCATTATTATTTATGAGTCCGACGTTTTTCTTTATGAGTTTTATATATTTCAATGGATTAATGAGTTCCTTTATTTTTACACACCTTAATGAGATTTATATTCTCATAAAAAATTTATAATATTTTTTACATGTTTTAAGGTCAAGTATGAATCATAATTATGTTGAAATTAATGCTATAGTGATTCGAAAATTGGGATTTTTTATGTGATGGATTTTGTGATCATATAAAAGACTAAACATAAAGTTAATGTTAATGTAAGTGTTGTAATATTTATTTAAATTATGTAATTATAGTATGGTTATGTTATAGTTATTTCAATTGGTATTAGGGTGGGGTTTAGATAACTTCAGGAGTTTGGATATAGGTAAATACATGTTGAAATGAAAATTTATTGATATTAATATTTTTATATAAGGATAAAACTTTAATTTACTATATTATTATCATGATATATCTTTTATTATTATTTCATAATGTGTTTTAAATTATTACATTTGATTTACATTTATTTTAGAATAGTTTTTTACAGACAAAACATGGTGAATAAAGTAGGAATGTGTCAAGAGGATAATATAATTTCAATTAAAGAATATAAAATTATTATAGTTTTATAAAATAAATTTTTTATGTATAAAATACAATATAAAAGTATATAATCTATGTTACCTAGTGAAAGGGAGCAACAATGGTATCCATGATTTACAATAATATGGGCATGCTAATCCCCTAGCATTTATCATGATAAAAAATGGTTCTGTTACCATATTGGATTAATTGATTCATTTAATATATTTTACAACCATATTAAACCCTACAAATAAAATATTAAAATCTTTAAAAAAATTAAACATACTTTCAAGAATAACATTTAGTTTAAATAAACGTTATGGAAGAAAATTCCATTAACATACCTATTTATAATTTCCAAAAAAAAGTATTTCCATATTCATGTTCGTCAGACAATTTCATTAATATATTGAAGAAAAAATGTAAATAAATTCGCTTTAAGCATAACTTTTAATTTCTTATATAATATAAAAAGAACAGTTTATAAAACATTCATCTATAATTTTATATCCAACCAATATTATCGTATTTACGTTCATTAAATATTTTCATTAAATTAAACATGCTAAAATATTACATAACAAAAAATCTAACAAAATCCTAAGATTAGATAAAACAATATATAGAAAAATAAGAGAAGATCCATTATAATGGTGGGAAAACAGGATATCACTACAACCATATAGTAATTCATATCATTAATCATGTTTATATTTTATTAAGGTTAATTACACCATCACCTAAAGTGATAAATGATGATTACATTTGGATCACACATAAAAAATAATAAAAGAATCAGTGAATCCCCTACCACAAGGGTTTCAATATTCTTTAATTTTAATTGAACAACAACATTTTATCCACTATCTTCTTCCTCAATGAAACAACATCCCCAAAATAATAATTCCCCTAAACCATGCCAAAAAAACATCAATGAAACTCTATATGAATAAAAAAATATCAACCACTATAGAATAGAAAGAAAGGGTCGGAGAAGACAAGATATATCAAAGATGAAATCAAAAGAGAAGGAATAAATAATCACATCATATAAATACAGATTGAACACAAGAATATAGTGATCAATACTTATTAAATGGGGTTTGAAGCTCAATGAGGAAGATCATATGGATTCTAGGTTTTGTGAGAGAATTGAAATGTTTTGAGAGAAACTATGGGTGTGTCCAGATTTGTAGGAATTATTCTAGACATATATTCATAACCTAAATAGTATCTTCATGTTGTGAATGGAATGAGTTTAAGACCCAGAGAAAGGAACATTCCACATATCCTAAAAACATCTAATTAATTCACATTATGTACTACACATTCATATTGTTGGTTTTGGAAACATATATAGAAATCTATCTCTCATTCAATTAACATAAAAATAAATGTTTCATGTATTGAATTAAACCCTACAATGTATCCTCACACATTATGTAAACATATATTCAAGCTATGAGTTGAGATCAAATGCGGTGAATACAGTTCATATTGTAAACTTCTTCTACTTGGAGATTCCATCCCCAAACTCCACTGATCTTAATCCAGGATTCCTCTATTCCCTAAGGACCTAAAAAACACAAAATAGAATAGACTAAAAGGATCTAATTCATTAAATCAGATATATATCAAATAATTATCACCTTTCAGAATTTAAACCAAACCCATAAAGAAGGAAAATAAAAGGGGTCATGTAAAAATCCACCACTTGAGATACCTCTCACCAATCTCACCATCATATGAGATCAACAACCAAACTCTAATGACAATGTGATAAATTATGCAAAAAACAAAAATATCCTAAAGAAACTCCTGGGGAATATAACTCTCAAACAAGAACAAGGCCACAAACAAAGAATCAAGGAGCATAAAACCATCTAATATACCAAATAAAGGTCAACAACCACAAAAACTAGAATTGATAAAAGATAAGATATAAACATCAAACACCTTGGGACAATGAGTATATAAATTAATAACATTCCCAGGTACTCTCCCCCATGCCACCATGCCACAAATGGATAAAAACTAAAGCAATAACATGCCCACATGAAACCTCCTCTAGGTGGTCTTGGAACTACACAGACTTCTTTATGAAGGTCACATCATTACCAACATCGATCTCACGACTAATGATGACTTCAGATTCATCATGATGATAATGGTGAAGATGTGACACATGGAAGGAATCATGTTTCTTATTCATCTGTAGGGGAAGTTTTATCGGATATTCCACTACTTTTATAAGATTCAATGCCATAAATGACTGAGAAACCTAGAAGAAATCTTACTCACATTACTAAACCATCACTTACCATGATGAGGATAAACCATCAGGAAAACATAGTCCCAATGGTAAAACTATAGAGGTATCCTCCTATAATCATCATAAGATGTATGAAAATACTATAATACTATAATACCTTCATCCTCTCATGAATATCCTAAATCGACACTGCTTCTCTCTAAATTAAATTTGACCTGATAATTGTTGACTCTCCGACCCCAGTCCAACATAACAGCGAACAATAGTATTAGACATACAGAGCTTCAAATGGTTTCAATACAATGGTGGATTAAAGCCTATTATTTTAAGAAAACTAGACTAAATATAGGTGTCACACCCACAAACCTCCAAAACATAGGATAACAACATATGAAATCCCCTCAAGAGGCTAAGTGCCACCTTCATTCTGAGTGCCCTTCTATGGATGAAAAGTAGTTCTCAAGAATAAATGAGAGCCAAAAGCATACTAGAGACCTCTCCACTCCATGGAGGTGAAATAAGGATCACGGTCAAAAATTCCCATCCTCAAGAATCTATTAAGACACACCACTTCCTCTAGGAATTTCATGGATAAAACTGCCACCCATATCGACTCCCTAAACACTATATATTGTGTTGATTTTATCAAATGATACGCTATAACCCTTATAGAACCAATCACAACATGAGATCTTTGTAAACTCGTGATGAGTTCCATAAATATGTCCTCCCACATCATATAATTAATATCCAAAAACTAGAGAAAACAACCAAAAACATGATGAACACCCATCACATTCTCTCAGAACAAAATCAATATATAGACTCTATAACTAAACACTTAAATATAGGCCAAAAAAATATCATCTGAATTATTGGTGCATATTTTTCACACCCTGATGTAGTGTTAAGGGTGAGCTATAAAAAAACATGCAACCACCTCATGCATCACTTAAGGAAAACAAACCCAAACCAAGAAACAAGACTTAGTGTTGTTCCTCCCTATACAAACCATTAGAAGCATCACTAAAGAAAACTCAGTCTATCCATACATCCACCTTACAATCCTCTAACTCGGAATACTCCACCTACTTCTCCAAAGACAACTATACTTTCTTATATGGAAGGAATCCTTAGTCACTAAAATCAACCATATCAAGATATATTTTTGACATCTCTTCCATTACTCTCTAGGAATATCACAATTCACACACAGTATCACTATGTAACATCATGATCGATGCATCATGTATAACATTACCCATACCTAGTGTATATAAAATCGAAAAACTATAATATTTCAATAATTTTATCCACATAAACATTCATAGGTTAAAATCACTTTGGTTGAAGACATACCTTAGGATATTTTGATCGGTAAAAATAACTAAACACTTCCAAATAAGGCAATTATTCCATAAAATCATGTAAAACATGAATATTTCCAAATAGAGATAATGGGTGGAATATTTATGCAAAAATGAATGTATCATTTTAGAAACATTAGAAATAACAAATCATTTTATCATTATATCACAACCCAAAAAAATATGTGAATCATCAGAGAAAACTTTGAACATAACCCCCTCTTCTAAAAAATGAATAACTAAAGTGCTAAAGAACTTCTATACTAGAAGAACACCAGATTCATTCTAATCAATGTTCTATGAAGAATCCCAATGAAGTAGAAATTGGATATAGACCTACTATAATAACATACATTACTAAGGTAACTATAAACCTCTGAAAATATCTTGTAATAAACATTGAAACAACAAACTAGAACATCAAAGGATTTAGAACCACACATAATCAGGATATGGTGTTCCACACGAATTGAAATTCATGAGGCCAGAAATCACACGTCAATAGCTACTAGAATAGTTATTGAGATATAAGGACTCGAAAAATGGAATGAAAATGATATATGTTCTCATCCATAGACACATAGTATAAAAGGTTGTTATCAATAAAACCCACCATAAACAGATCGAAAAATTATCTAAAAATACATTTTTCAAATCTATCAACATGGATGGAGAATTATTTATACTGAATGGAAAAAAACTAAATTGTAATCCCCATAACGACATCATAAAGAGTACTTTGTAATATCCTCATATTTATCTACATGTGTTGATATCCTGACCATTTCATGATCATTGAGAACTAACTAGAAAATTTAATCTGATTGAATAAATCATCAATTTACAGAATTGGATAGTAGTTCTTCATTTTCACCTAGTTTAAGAGATTAAAATCATAATAGTGAGATATAATTATATTAACCTTATTCAATAGCAGAACTAGATAAAACTAATGTAACATACTCGAATGAACAAAAAACCTCTAAAAAAGATCATTTATCCATATCTACAACCCGAAAAATCAGAATGTGTCATCTTATATAGTTAAATTGAGGTTAAATAAGATCATAGTTATATATGTATCCCGAAGTCGATCACAAATTTAGGGGGTAACACTAGAAAACCTAGAAGAAATACAACATGGTAATCTTTTATAACCCTATGAAACACTGTCTGCAGAGCCTCTAATGAATCGATAATAAACTCACACATTGAGGATGTCAAGGGAAAAAAACACACATAACCCATATTAGCGTATTACGCACCAATGAATAGTTTAGGCTTTCCATTGGTATCATAGAACATTATATTCTTCTGATGAAACCCATAATATACTATACTGAATACATATATGCCATATTGAGGATGTTGTTTGATGGTTATATCTATAAGAAAAGTAATTATACCCATGAGTGTCTCTACCCTAATACTAGGTCACAGTCTCTATAAATGTCATCCAGATAAGCTTGACCAGCAACTGGCTTTGTTATCCACAAGGGAACTAGAATCTTCCCCACCTAAAGTCCCAAATAATGATCCATCAGAGGTGATATGAACCATCTTGTAGCTTCTTGATCAAAAAAACCATGCAAATAAAGGGAGAATCAACAAGGGTACCTCAAATGATGTCTGTCTCACCTGGATCATGAAAATCCAAAGAACAAACCTATGAAAAACATGCTCTATAGCCTCATTAACCCTAATAAAAACCACCTCCATGGTTGTGATATGATATATGGAGATAGATATCATCATGGAGTTATCCTATACCTACATCATATCCACTATAATAATCCATATCCTGACCAACCTACTATTACTACCACACCTGAAACTTCCACAATAAACAAACATGAATTGGAAAACCCATATCACATAGGAATATCATATAGTATAGGTAATCTCATTTCTAATGAAATCAACCTCTATAAGAAAAACCCGAATCTAATCAGTTTAATTATTCCTAAGAGACAACACACCCATTGAAATGATATGGTAAGGGCTAGGAATAACCACATTATTTATGAAATCCCCATTATATAGGAAAAAATGAACCCTATACCAAAAAATTGATACATAGAGAATCTTTCCTACTATTCTATCAAGATGATCTGTTCTTATCCATCATCCTCTCAAAGACCTCAGATCTCACCAGCACAATGATATATATTGAAAACATAAATAGGGTGACCAGACACTAGATATTTGAACATAAAACCTCATCAGAATGCATAACCCTATACTTCTCATCTGGATGTATTTTGGAAATTTATTAGAGAAGGTTACTGAAATTGATATTTATCTCATGAATGTTGAAACTTCCTGGTCGATGGGTAAGAAGATCTTGGAGGACAAATTAATTTATGATCTATGAAAAAAACTCTTCTCAGAACTAGTCTCCAAACTTCTACCATGGGATTGATGACTCCTTTTGATCCATGAGGAATACGAAACCCCACTGCCTTTCTACAACACCTAGTGTATTCACCTATAATGAAACCCATTTCTCCATTCGTGCATGGACCGAATAGAAGGTTATCCTTAGCTCCTATAAATAGTCCTATGTCACTGTGTCCAAAATGTATCCCTCATAAATGTATCCATGGAGATGAAATACTCAAAGTGTCATCATATTCAACCTCTACACAATGCTGATCTTCGGGAACATCCTACTAAATATCTTCAATGTGAACCAGATGACGATGCTGACCTGGAGACATACCAATAAAAGATAAACCAACTTTGGAGTCTTAAATCTAGAGTGTAGTATATATAAGATTTATATAATTTTTTATTTATTTAGGATCCAACATAAGACCAATATCTAACCATTTGAAGAAATTTAATAAGAATAATTATTCATGATTATTTACTTGGTCTCTACCCCATAACTAGAATAGAATCACTTGGAAGTCTATGAAAACATAAATGTTTTTGTACCCAATCGTAGGAGGTCCTAAATACTCATTTCCCATCCGATATCCCAAGGTCATATTGCTTACTAATCATATCTGACATTGATTCCTACCAACCAAAAGAGTCATCACTTATCCCTAACTTTAAACTTCATTATATCCCTCAACCTAATCCTCTGATACCATTATTCATGATCCCCTCCCCCAAAGGTACCCCTCCTGGTTCAAAAATGAGATAAGGGAGATAATTATGCATGAAGGCCAACACTAATAGAACATAGGTAGGAAATAAGAACTGAGGTCATGTCATAAAAAAATGATGGGAGAAATTACCCTATTTAGTTTAAGAAATTAGAGATATAAGATAGAAATGCCAAAAAAATATTTCTCAAGATAAAAGTAAAGAAGGTTCCCAAGTACATGAAAGCAACATCATATAACTTAGAAAATAAAAAAGGGATCTACAAGTACCAAATGATAAACCATGGTAGTGAAAAAAATACTAATAAAATTTTGAACGACCCACGAGCTAGTAACCTCTGACCTAACCACCACCCAACTCATGCATATCCAAAATATGTTTATATATACATATGGTGAGCATAAAATTTATACTTAATAGGATCAACCTTAAAGCCTCTTATGTAAAAGATAATGATATCATTATAATTAACAGTGAACAATAATTCAAGCTAACTCTTCACTTAAACATGTCTGCTATGTTCCTAGACTTATCATGGAAATATCTCATTAATTATTTCATACATGATATAATATAATATAATATAAAAAATGTACTACATTATCACTTCACCATTAGTTTTTTCTTTTACCCAACATTGAAAATCATAAGCTATCTATCGCCAAAAGTAAGCGAGTCCAACGACGCATAGAATAATTTATAATAACATGATTCTTATGCATCACATCTTTTTGTCACATCATCCCATGTCACATACTTAATTATTATCTAAGTAGTTTTAAGGAGCCAAAATATCCTATATGTCACGTATTATACCTCAATCTATCAACACCCAAACATTTCATACTTATAAAAATCTACAGGATACAATATCTATAAATTCATGTGTTTGAAATAAACAAAGTCTACTAAATCCCACTATACACATATATATGGAAAGAGAAACATTGTGAAAACTGACACATAATACGACCAACAGAAGAGATCATGGTTAGAGTGGGTAATTATCCATCCATTCCTCGCCAAACAGGATATTGATAAAACACTCTACTAGTGTCCAAAATTTGTTAGTATCCTGACCTAAATTGATGGGGTTGGGTATTTAATCCTTACATAAAGGATGTAATATAGCTCATAACCACACTATATGCATTAACCTTGTTATGGGATCAATTATAACTACCATATTTCAAACATCTATCTATCATTGATAAGGACTAGGTATAATATAAGCATAAAATTACATCAATAAACATAATTAAATGAATTATTCCTTTTTAGAATCTCAATTTATAATAACTAATTCATTATCCATTAATTTAAACTGTTCCATTCACATTTCATTTAATGGTATGTGAAGTCCATTCCTTCCAGGTATAATTGGATACATTCTACTATTACTCAAGATTATCAACATTTAAATTCAATCCAAGAACCAAACTCATGACATAAAACATTTATTAGACATTATTATTCCATAATTCCAGTTACTCTTGTAAAAATTATAAGTTTTCATAAAAGAGAGATACATAAACCAAGAGGAAGAAAAAGACCCAATCCATGTGTAATGGAAATCAGAAGTAAGAAACCCAACCAACTGGATGTTAAGAACAGTTTTCGACAAGAAATAACCTCATATTTAGTATAATAATGGATAATATAAGCTTCAATCCATTATATCAATATTTGTGTAATCCACAACACCCCCATGAATATAACCACGCGTCCCCCCATAAATGGTGTAAACTACAACCATATACATGGTCTTCCTAGCCTATATCAAACTAAACCATCAGTTTTAGAAGTCTCACAACATGTTCAGTTGAAATGATCACCTAAAATAAACACAAAATCTTGAAAGGAAACAACAAATAGAGTCAAAAAGGAATATAGGAACTAGAAACCAATGAATATACCTTTTACAAGAATACAAGCATGATCAACTATAAAAAAATATATTATTAAATAAACTAGTTTGATTAAAATATTGGATTAAAGAAATCAATAATAATATGTTAAAACCACAAGAATCCTAAGAAACCATCTATTAAAATTTAAAAAATATTGAAAAACCATTTCAAGTATATCTTCCAGTTTCAACAAACATTATGAACAATCCCATTAACAATAATATTTATTATTCCCAACAAGTGGTATTTTAATATTCCAGTTCTTTAAATAATTATATTAAAACAATAATTAAAAATTAAAATTAAACATGCATTAATCATAACATATTATTTCATATGAAACAATAGAAGAAAAACCTACAAAACATAACGCTTTAATTATTTATCCTACTTACATTATAATATTTACATTTTCTAATGATTTTCACTAAATTAAAAAATTATAAACTATAATAAAACAAGAATACTAAAAAATAATAAATGTATATGGGACACTTTCTAGAACGGTAAGAGGTAAAACATTATCACATTGGAAAAACATGAAATAATTACAACCGTAAACCATTTATTTTCATTAATAATATTTAATAGTTATTATGGTTAATTCCACTATCACCCAAATAGATAAACCATGATTGCATTACGATTTACCTTAAAAATACTAGGATAATAATTAAATACCAAACCTTAAGTTTTTCAGCATTCTTAAATGACGATGGATCAATAATAGGATATATAGTCTTATCCTCTGCATGAAAACCAATTTGCAACAAGAACACTATGCCAAAACCATGATGATAAACATCAAAATAACTCTATAAGGAAAATAAAGACAAACAATCATAGAATGAAAAGAAATAATCGGGGAAACAAGACCAATTTGAGAATAAACCATCAGAGTAAGAGGGAAAACTCACCATAGATTACCATGGATTGAACACTCAAATCAGTGGCTAAATCCTTATTTAATGTCCTTGAAAACTATTTTAGAGTGATCCTAAAGATTACTAGAGTTGAGAAAGAATCATAGGATTTTAATAGAAAATGAGGGTGTTGTTGGATTTATAGATATTCTTCCAGATGAACAATCATATCATTAATGGTTCATTCACATTTTGAGTAGATTGTGTTTAAGAAATACCAAACACCCCAATTCCCAAACCTACAAAACCTAGTATTAATTTACATTCGGAAATACATTTTTGCATCATGAGTTTTCCGAGTAAAATTCAAGAAATATGAATCCTCATGAATTCATCTCATGAAATAATGTTTCATGTCTTGATTTACACCCTATAAACCACCCAAAAACAATCCTCCAACATCAATTCAAGAGGAAAACTGAACTCTAATTATATGAATATAGTTCAAATCATGAAATTCTCTTTATTCTAGGTTCTTTCTACCAAAATCCACCGACCATGCTCTAGGATTCCTCCAAGAACCACAATCCTCATATATATGCAAATAAATGGGATAGATGGATCCGGGAACTTACATAAACCATCTTTATAATGTTTTTTATGAAAAAAAATATTCTTTATTCCTTTATATTTATTTCTTAAAAGATAAAAACAGACAAATAATAACTCTATTATATATATGTTTTAATTCAATTTCATTTTCATATTTATTTTACTTTCCTTTTCCAATAATTTATTTTCATTCACTTTTAAGCCACATCCATAAAGGTTATGCCACTCTTGGATGGGGTATTCATATTCACTTTCCTTTATTCTAAATATAGATTGTATCAGAATTATTCCACATGGTGGATGTATACATATACAATGATATATAAAAATGGATCTATTAAGTCTCCACTTTGTAATTATAATAATTAATTTAATTTATATTCTTTTTTAATTAACCAATTTATCGTGGGTGGTAAATCACTTAGTGTGGGATATTATTTATTTTATATCAATATATATGTTTATCATAGCTTAATATCATAAACAAATTATTAATATATACATAAACCAATGTTTAGCACTATAAATGTATAATTTATAATTTTTTTATTTATTATTAAATAAATATATTAACATTGGAATTTTAAGAAAATGTAAAAAACCGTTAAAATAGATATTATTATTCCAAAATTAAAATTTTTGATTTCCTTTTTAATCATTGAGATATGATGTAACCACTCATCCTAAAGGTATAATCTTAAACAATTTCTCTGATAACGCTGCAATAATAACGAATACCATTGATTTTGAAAATAAAAATTACATTTAAATATAATATTAAATTAATTGAAATAATTGCATAAATTAAAAAAGAGATTTATTTTAAATTTATAATAATGTATAAATCATTATAATTAATTTTTACATAGTTAAAATAAAAACAACTATTATTCTAAGGAAGTAAGGGGTTCTAATAAATCCATTCCTTTATTGTTTTAAAGTATTTATCTCAATTATATATTTAATTTTTTGTATATTTTATCTAATAATTAATTTTTCTGATAAGTACAATGATATCTAGTTTATATAGAATGCTTAGCTTTTTTTCTTAAATTTTCGTAAAGGATGAAATGATGTTAAAGAGTAATCTTTATAGTTGGAAGCGTTTATTTCATCTAACCAAACATATGATTTGTTGGGTGTTCAAATTAGAGTATTAAGACATTGTAATTGGTGTTTCAATCCTATGTTTTTCGATTTCAATTTTTTGATTCTATATTTTGATTTCATTAATAGATGATCTAGAGAGTAATGGATTTATTAATTCATAAATAGTATTCCTTATTTAATTAGTCAAATCATATAGGAATTGACATTGATGAAATTTGGTGAATCAAATTTTAATCATGAAATTTTATTGATCGGGTATTAAAAACAAAATTTGAGGTTAATGTATTATCAAGAAATAACATAATAATACATTAATATAATGTAGTTATCACATGAAAAGTTAGACTCATTTTTCAAATACTTCAGTGCTAATAGACTACTGCAAACACAATTAATGATAAATTTTTTTGTAATATAAAATCATGGGGGTTCATAAAGTAATATATGTTAGGATAATACATAAAATACCACGTATATAGAAGATTAAAAAATTTAATGTAATATTAAAATGAGATATATGCAATTTTTCACATTCGAGGAGGCTATGTCAAATAAGAGACCAAATGTTCAGACATTGATAAAGGTTACAATGATTTTTTAATGTATTATCATGTAAAAATATATCTTTATGTTATTACTAATGTATCATTAAATTTTATTCATTATTTTTTTGAAGAATAAATGTAATAAGAAATATAATGAAAAAATATGATTCACCAATGGATAAATATTATTACAGAGACCATGAAAAATGATACTATTGAACAAGAATTTAGAAACATCATGTATTGAGGAATTATTTAAGACAGTTAGAATTTTTTTATAAATAATATACAATGGAAACAACAGGAAAACCATTTTCTAAAAATAAATAATAAATGTAATCTATCTAAAATTCACAATGAATGTTTCATAATATTTGAAATCATTACATAATGTGATTGAGTGATGACATTAATTCATGTTTCATCTATTTTGTGGGTTTCTAGTTATAAGAGTTATATTTTTATTCACTTTTCTACAACATTACATATATAATCCGGTTCATGATTTTCCTCACAAAAGAACATCTTATACTTGCTATACATCCATAAAAGGTATGTGTATTTTTATGTTTTTATACAAATAAATCAAAAGTAATATTTTGCTTCATTATAGTTCCATTTCTAAAGGGTGTGTTGTAATAGGGTTGTCACTCTCTAAGAAATTCTAGTATTTCAGTGTTATTAAAAAGTCATTATATGTAAAGGTATAACATCCTAAAATTCCTATGGATATTTTTAAAATTATTTTAAGTTATGAAAATAAATTTATTTATTTTTAATATTAAAAACCATACATTTATACACATATTCATCACCAAATTTTTTTTATTTTCATATATTTCATCAAAATATTAATCCAATTATAATAGAATATTATTTATAAAAATGATTTTATAAAATATTTTTTTCTATATTCATGATTTCTTTAATATATGTTTGTATAACTATATTACTATTATTATTAGGTTTATTTTAAATTAATTTATTATAATAGATTGGTTAAAATAGTTGGATACATATTTTGATTATCAAAAAATTGTAACATATGACCATTGAATATACTTTCATATGATCATATTCTATGTACATATTTTAATGATTATTTATGTCAAAATGGTTTTAATTATATTTGATGTACATATTTTAATAAAAAATTCCTATAAAAACATTATATTACATAATTTATAATACAATATCATTGTTACATATTATTATTTTTATTTGAAGATGTAATTAATCTTATGTATAGTGTCTTATAATCACAAATTGGATTTAAATGTATTTAACGTATATTTTAAAAAATTAAAATAATCATTGATATATATTTTTAATCATATTGTGTTATGTTTGTTACAATAATTTTTTTTGGAATATATATTTATAATATAAATTCTAATTAATTAAAATAATAATCTAATTTTTTTTAATTATATAAATAACTTATTATCATCCATATAATAAATAATTAAGAATAAAGAAAATACAAATTCAATTACTAAAAACAAAAGGAATATTTTTATTCTAAATCAAATGTATGTACAAGTTGTCTAAAAATTTATTTAAAAGTTAAATTACTATGTTTTAGAATTTGAATCTGAAATTAATGGAAGCCATTTTTTTGAGTTAGTTCATAGAAATTATCTTAGGGTGGTTTTTTGTGAATTTTCTAAAAATACATTTTTTGCGAATAATAAAAAATACAATTTTAACAAATACCACAACATTTATAACATCGAAACGATACAAGAATGACATAAAAATTTCTAAAAACTTTTTATCAAAAATTAAATTATATAGTAATTAAAATATTGAATTTTTAAATTATTATCTTGAATTTTGGATTATGTATTTATGATTTTGAAAACATTATTAAATTTTATCCAAATAAAACATTTATTTTGATTCATTGCATTTAATTGAGGTATTGGAGGGTTAAATTTAGTAATTGATTTATATAAATTAAAAATAAACCTCCTTTTTAAAATAATATAGAAAATTATTCCATTTTATTCATTTCTTTGGTCTAAATTTTAAAATAATTAATATTTTATCCCAAAAATACCCCACTCATCAAGTATAAAACCTCCCAGTCTGTTACCAAGGAAAATTACTTCCCATACCATTCTAAAATCTCAAGATCTGTCCATTTACCCTCTTCTAAGTCACCTAGTATCCTGAGTGACATTTTTGGTGTACTCAAACCCAACCCTTAAAGGTTTTAGTAGATGACCAAATCTTCAATAGAGAGGTATCACCGAATATTTTTTAACTATTTTTTGTCTTCTTATTTTAAACTCCTCCAATATATTTACCATTTTATAACATTATAAAATATTTAAAATACAACTATATAGCATATAAATGTTTTTATGACACTTTTACAAATATTTTCATCTATTTATATTATGCACTACTTTTCCCTCTCTTTTAAAATTCCCTAGTGATGGGCGATTTCATCAACTTATGGGTGATATTTTCAATGTTTTACATAACATAGAATATATGTCTTTTTAGTATAGAATATGTATTATAATTTTATTTCAAATTATTATAATATTTTGTATATGATTTTATGAAATTATAAAATAAAATTAATAAATATCATTAAATTGAAACAAAACAGGATAATTTAAAAGAAAAAACTTCTTTAAGAAAATATATTTTCAAATGAAATCATAATAAATAAATTTTAATTATTAAAAATAATCAATAATTAAAATAAGGAATAGAGATAATTTATGAATGCATGTTCTAATAAGAATATGTATATAATGTTTGTGTGAAAAATATTATGAAATAAAATGGGATATATAGTAATAGTTTGTTGTCCCAATTTCAATTCCTTGATAAATATATCATATTATATATGAATTTACTCTTATATAGGGAAAATAATTCCCTATCCAATTCATAGATTTTTAATAATTTTGTATTCTTAGCTGTTTCACCTTCATTTAATCTCACCCTTCTCTATGTCCTTTGATTCATACATTACCAAGGTCAGAAGGGTTTTTTGTTATAATTAATTTATATTCGTTGAGTTATAACCTTTAATCATGAATTTCATCATTCTATGATTACATTACAAAACCTTATTATTTTATTACATTTTATTCCCAAATTTTTTAGGTATTTTAATTTCATTATCATAAACTCCATTCCAATAATTTATTTCTTCTAAAATTATGATATCGGTATGGGGATCCCATATCAAATTTCCTTATTTAAGACAGGTTTTTTTAAATGAACCTAATATATTTATATTATATATATATATATATATCCTTATTAAAATATTTTATGATTATTTTCTCATAATTCTTGTTATTTAAATTCCCATTTCAATTTCAATCTTTCATGTTTCATTGATTAAGGTGCTATAAAAAACATAAGGGTATCTTTTCCCATATTTATTTGTTTTCAAGATTATTTATGCCAATGAAATAATATTTTCAGGAATTGTTTGTTCATTTTATATAAAAAACCTTTTATTTCCATCTTCATCCGTTATTTTTTTGGTTATACAAGATTTCTTGTCATTATATGTCCCTTTGGTTCACAAGTCAACAAAAAGGATCCCTATAGGTGAAACTGACCTTGTCTTTTCGTTACAAAGAGGAATATTTCTCAACCATATCAATATTCTTTATAATGTTTCAAAAATATTATTTTATATACTAAATTTTTTTTCCAAGGTTATTTATAACTATCTTGTATTTTATTTTCAAAATATTTGAAAGTAATATTTTTAACATTTTCAATAGGGTTCATTTTTAAATTTAATTACTAAAGTGTGAAATGAATGTTTTATTAATATTTTCGATGTGAAATAATTTTCCCAATATCATGATCAATATTCATAATTAATATTATATTCCATGTTTCCATGATAAAAAACAGATCCACAAATTTTGGTGAAGTTTTTATCTAACAAATAAATGTGAATGTTTTAAAAGAATAAATAAATACATATCATTCAACTTATATATATATTTATCTTCCATTATATATGTTTTATATTTATATTTATATTTATCAAGGATTAGATATTTTTTTAATTTTTTTAATCTAATTATTTCAATTTATTATTTTTTGACCATTTAAAAATATTTTGAAGTGTATTATATATTGTTTTTACATCTACATTTTAGAAGATTTATGAATTTTTTTTATAATTTCACTTAAATTTTCCTCTAAAACTATAAAAGATCAATATCTTTTGAAGTTATTTTTCTCATATTATCATATATGTTCTCTTATAATATTTTTATTTTTGGATATTGAACATGTGATATTAAATGATCTAATTCTTGTTATCTTTATATGGGATACCACATGAAAGTATTAAATGACCCTTCTTCTTATAAGTTTTTTTCATCTATTTCAACAACCTAAAATTATTTTTATTCATCATTGGGGGAATAATCTAATGATACCACACATCTTCTTACTAGAAATTTCTTAGTGAAAATATTTATGGAACCTATATCATTATCATGGGTTAGATACGATATGATGAAATTTTTATTTTTTTCTTTTGTGGAACATATATTAATACACACAAACACACACAGATATATATATATTATGATTTTATGGATGGGACCATAATTATATATCCCTCCAATTAAATTGTCTGTGTGACATATCTCATAATATTATATGTATTATTTTTAAAACTAAGGCTATATTAGCTTAAATGTTTTTAAAAGATGACTTGTACACATTTATTATGAATTAACTTGATTTTAGGTTTGTTCATAACTTATGTGTGACATTTGACCCTAATTTTATATTATCTTGGTAGTGATACTTAAATTAATAATATGATGTTATATTATTTTTCATATTTTTTTGATTCCATGATCATATTAAATATACTTGTTTGTACAAATCCTTAAGCTACTATCATGAATTATTAACCATGATTTATTGGGAATGGTATTATTATGTTGTGTTCATGTATTTTTATTATGTTATCATACAAACATGTTTATCTTATTATCACCTATGATATTTTATTATTATCTTTTTTATTTTTCGTTACTTATTCATTGAACTGAACCTTTCATACATTTCCATTTTAACATGTTATAAAGTTAAGTAATATGCATGATGTTTCTTGAGGGTTATCCTATATGAATAACTTTTCAAAATATTTTATAGAATAAAGTATCCATGATTTAGTGGTAAAAATTCCCATTGGAATGGAAATATAAGGGATCTGTTAGTTAAGGGTTTTTTTAATAATTCTCTAAAACATTAAACCAAAAATCTGTTGAGAATGGAAGTGACTCAAAATTGGTCTTTAATATTGCAATTATGGATTTCTATATTTTGTTTTCATAAGTTAGTATTGAAAAAATCTTATAAAGGATATGTTTTTAGCACCAGATATGTTAATGTAGAACTAGGGCATATTAGTTGGAATCAAATGAGGGTTTAAATAAATTTTAAGATTATAAATTTATTGGGAAAGGATAATTTAGGAGTTAGAAATCCCTTTAAGGATTACGTGATTGGAAATTAATGTGATTAATGATATTATTTGATATCTTTACTATGTTATATGAATAATATATGATTAAGATATAGAAAACCATTTGGGATGATTTTTTATTTGATATTGATGAAATTATGGTTAATTGGGTCAATGGAATAAATTATTTTGATAATATAATTTTAGTGGTATAGTTGACATTGGGGGATGAAATTTAATTTTTATCACATGAAATTCATGTTGTTTTAGTAAATATTAATTTTCTTGGATTTTATATGATCAAGGATTAAATTTATAGTCATAAATTTAATTAGTAATAGGGATAAATGTCATGGTTAATTGTGGGAGCATAGGATTCCATTATTTTATAGTTTTGGTATATAGGAAGAAATATCTTGATAAATTCAGGTTTAATTATTATATAGACATTAGACTAGACTACATTAGTCGAAACCCTAAGCTCAAATCTAAATACATTAAAACATCATTAAATATTGTTAATGTATTAAGTATATGGTTTCCTAACGATGGAATCAATTTATGTATAAAAAAAGGGGATTTAAGTTCTAGCTCGGATTCATTTAAGGGTATTAACCATGATAAATGTTGGTTGGGTATTAAATCGATCTTCACTTGGTGAAAAAATATGGCTTAAATAAACATTTTTTAACCATCCCATGGTAAATGATTCTTTTTTGTCACAGGATCCTTATAAACCATTTTGAAGGATTTCAATACACTTTCATATCTTATGTCATGACTATATTAATAATACCATATAAATTTCTTTTAGTGTGAGAAAATAAAATTATGAGGACATAATTTATTTAGTAAGGTATAATATAATATTCTAAAATTATAATGAATATGTTAAATAAATTTTCTTTCATAAATTAAATATGTTAATGATAAATGATTGTTTTTAAAGTAATATAAAATAAACATCTATACTCATACATCAGCTTAGTTTTTTCCTTTGTATTATTTTCATCTAAATAATAAATCAAATATAATATAATTTTATTTATAAAAATGGTTTTATAGAATCTCTTCTATTGTATTCACAATTATATTATATATTTATATTTTTAAAACAAAATTAATTTATTAAAAAATTTATTTTTAATTATGGTATTATATTCTAATGGCTTACAAAGTATGGTACTAGTTTTCATAATTCCAAAATTGTAACATATAACCTTTAAATGAAAATTTAGATAATATTTTATGTCAAATATATAATCAATATTCAAATATTATTTTTATAATAAAGTAATACTCTATCGTGAATTTTTAATTAGATTATATTTCATTTAATTTCAAAATGTTTTTTATCATATTCTATGCCTAGAGTTTTAGTCCAATATTTCCTTTGAAAATGTTAAATAACATGTTATATAATAAAATAAAATTATTAATTATTAATAATTTTTATTTGAAAAAATTCCCACCTATTTAGAGTGTCTTATTATAACTAAATGGTTATAAAATTTTAATAATAGGGTTTTTAGAAAATTAAAATGGTCATTAATATATAATTTTGATCGTAGTGTATAGAGTTTGTTGCACTATAATCATTTTCAAAATTTTTTATTAAAAATTTAAATTCAAATTATATAAAAGAATATTTTCCATAACTGAGTATTTTTAAAACAATAAATATTTAATTTTGAGTAATATATTAAAATATAGGTAATAAAAAATATAAATGTAGTCACTCATAATTGATGAAATAATTTTTTTAAATGGATCCATATGATGGTCTGTATGGGAATAAATGTTAAAATCCTAATTTTTGGGACAAAGTTGGAGAAATAGAGATACTTGAACATGATCCTTTACAAGATATGGTATTTAAGATTTAAACCATCAAAAATTCGATAAAAGATTATTAGATTCAAAAAAGTATCTGTGATGACCACTGATGAACGGACTTGGAGTTTGACATTGGATAAAATTTTTTCCATTGAATATCACTATGGAAGAGAGTCATCCCATTGTACATTATCACCTTTTAGATCCTTGATTTCACAAGATTAGTGGCATATCGACTTACACATCCAACAAATATGGCTCAAGTTCAGGACTTTTTCTATGTATCTATCCTAACAAGGTACATACCTCACCCCTCACTTGTAATAAATATGAAGGTGGTACAACTGGAGAATGAAATCTTTTACGAGGAGTTTCCAGTGAAGATATTGGACGATAGAGAAACGGTTTTATGTAACAAGACAACCCACATTCTCAATGTTCTTTGGATGAACCATTAGTATGAAGAGGAAATGTCAAAAGAATACAAAATAATGAAAAAAGTATCCTCATATATTCTCAATAGATAATATGAATCGAAATATCAGGGACAAAATTTATAAATGGGGGAATAATGTAAAAATCAAATGTTTATTAGTAATATTTTTTCCTGAATAAATGTGTGTTGTATTATATTATATAATAGTATTCATGTACAAAATTTAGAGAAAAAAATAAAAACATTATCTAATTAAAAAAATATTATTACATTATTTATCTATGAAAACAATTAATATGAAAAACATTACAATTATACAGAAAATATAAAATAAAAAAGCTACAATAAGAAAATTTGGATCTCCCAAATCTACTAGATTCATCACCCCCAAGACCAATACTATAAAAGTAAAAAACAATACTAGTAATTCAATAAAAAAAATTTAAGATGAAAATATAAAACCTTGGGAGTGATTTTAGTGAATAATGAATGATGTAATTTCGCGTTTTCCAAAAAAGATAATGTGACCATTGGAATAGAAATATGATTGTTGGAACAGTAATATGGTCATTGGGAATATTATGCGGACTCTCGGGAATGTTAACCGGACCATTGGAACAGTAATTTGACATCAAAATAATAAAGTGGGATATAAATTATAATAATCATGAATAATATAAGTATATGAAAATATTATAATATCTAGATATGAATATCATGAAAAAAACGCAATTAAAACACAGCCATGTTTTTAATAAAATCTATTTAACATTATTTCCTATAAATCATATTTTTTATATTAAAATTTAATATTAACATTGTTAGAAATTTAATTTGATAAAAATATTATAATTTTCTATATCATCACAATGAATTCTTTTATGTGGTATTTTTTCGTAATTTTTTGTAATACTTAAATTTTTAGGTGAATAGTAAAAATACAGTTTTCTCATAACCTATCTATCTTAAATTACATCATTCATGATGTAATAATGGAAATAAAAATTTTGTAACTTTATATTTTTCAAAAAAAATATATGATTTCATAAATAATTTATTAAAATATAATAAACTTATTTTCAAATCCTAAATTTAAAATTGTTCCCTTAACATAATAATTTTTCATTTTTTCAACTTTTCTTTTTTATAACATTGTAAATCAAATTAAAATGGGTTTCAATTACATAAAACATTCTATTGTATTTAATTTTTATTAATAATTTCAAAAAATACACTATTAATGGTTTTACACTTGATATTAGATTTTATTTAATATTTTATTATAAAATACGCCCCACTTCAGGTATAAATATCCCATATTACTCTCTATGTAAAACTAATCATCTCACACTTTCCAATGCCAAATTTCTGAACAAATCCACTTTATTAATATTTTATAATCCTCTTAAATTCTATGAAGTAAACAAACCCTATTCATCATGTTATTTTTAGTATCGTACAATATAAGCTCTACTGTAGACAAAGATTCAATCAACTCTTCTCTCTTATAATTATTCTCATTTTTTCTTCCCAAATTCATTGAAAAACAAATACTAAAAAATTAATTAAGAATTATTTTAATATTATATTATTGATTTTAACATATTTTAATAATTATATTTATTACATATATAAATTTCAGACATCCCTTTCCCCCTCTTTAGATAATGTCTCGTCGACAATCAGTTAATCACAAATGAGAACATTGTCAAACCCTTTCTCATTAAAAAAATTTATGGATGGTTTATTTAAGTGTTAATTATATAAAAATGTATAAATTTATTTATTTTTATCTCCTGTAACTTATTCTACTTATGTTGAAATCTCATTGCAAAAAATATAGAAATCAAAGCATAATGGGAAATTTTACAGAAAACATGATATCAACCTGATTCAATTTTATCAACATAATTAACAAATGTATTCCAATGATTATAATTGATAAATAGTTACATAAAATAACATAATTAATATTTTCTCAATTTTTTAATAAATATATTACAATTATTCAAGTGGCATAAATGTGATGAAATAAACAGGGAATTAAGGTAAGGGAATTCTTAAACCCAACTCATTTTCGTTGGGTTATCCCACTTTCATGTTATCTTTGGTATTTATATTCCTCTAATCTTCTATAAATAATGATTCACTATTATTACATTTTCATTGGGGTGATACACGTGTTTCCAAAACGATTTTTAATCCAAATACTATGATTTTCAAAAAAACAATTTTCTTAAAAAACACAATTTTTACACCTCTTTATTTTTTTCTCCTTCACTCTAGAATGATGATGTTTATTCCAAATTTTTTTCCCATATTATTTTTTTGACATGAATATTTTTTAGAAAATAATTTTTTTGGATTCCTTATGAAACACATTCAGTTATATGGCTTATTACATGACTATGATTGTTATGTATTCTAAGTGGAATGCTTGATTATGTAAATATTATGATGTGATGGGTGGGCCTGTAATTATATATCCCTCCAATGTAATGGGTAATGTGATGTATCTCATGAGATAGTATGTATTATATATGAACATCATGCAATATTTATTCACAATTATGATGGTATGATTTATGTACATATGTTATACGCGAACTTAATTCGAGATTTGTTCACAACTATGTTGGGGTATTTATCCACTATGATATGATGTTTCATTTTTATGCCTTGCCACATTCCATAAATTTATCATATGATTCCCTCATGATGTTGAAGATTATCATATGATTATGAAACGCTGATAATTATTATGATCACCCTAGTTATATAGATTCATGTCCTTTATTAATCATCTTACTTGCCTTCAGCTCACCAATTCTTTTGATATATATCCTTTGGTGACTACATGTACTATAGAGAATGTTAGATATTTTAAGAAGATAAAGAAGGATTTTAATAATGTTTATGTTTTATTTTGTGAATGTTATGTATGATCCTAATTTTCCCAAGATACTAAACCTTTAAATCTTTCAAATATAATAATTATGTTGGTAATCATTAAAAATGTTATAATCGATATGTAAGAAAAAGTAGGAATGCTATATTGAGTACCGTATATTATATACAACAATATAATAAACCAAAGAATACAAAATGTTTCTAAAATTAAATTATTTAAGAGGACCATTATAATAATTAAACTAGTTGGAACATATATTAGCAACTACATTATGAATTCTGATATTTATAATACACTTCAAAATTGAATTTTACTAAATTTAATTTTTTGTGTTTAACATATCCGTATTAATTTAAAATTTATTTTTGGGTTATTTTCTAAAATAATGGATTTTTATTTGAATTGTAAATATATCAATTTTGAAAAAAATGTCACTTTTATAACACAATATTGACATAAATTTTCATAGAAACACTTTTAATATAAAATATATATATATATAAAGAATTTAAAATGCTATGCTGAATTCATAAATCAGAGGTTTAATATTTTTAAAACTCAAGTAATATTTCAAAATAAATATGATTTTTATATGTGCTATCATTATGATTAATTTCCATATAGGTAAAAAATTAATTTGATAAAGTTAGACATATATTTGATTTAATAATCCTACTATTATTTAATATGGACAATTTCATTTTACGTATATAATTTATATTATTAGGATTAATGCTAATTGCAATAATAATGCTGAAAAAACTATTTTAACAAAAATTATTAATATAATGGAATTTTTATCAACTAAATTTAAAAAATCATTAAAATAATTAAAATTATATTTTTTATAAACACATAAATATTTAAATAAACACAAATTTATTTTGTAAGCATTATTTAATAAGATTAAGAATCCAAAATGGTTAACTTATCATTTCTCTTCGAATATTTTTTCTGAAGATTACTTATTTTAATATAAATATTAGTTTATTAATATTTTGAAATTAAATTTTATTAAATAAAGGTTCAATATAGTTTCAAAACACCAAAATTTTGTTATATGTTTTATTTTATTTTTTAATAAAACATAGAATAACTTAGATAGAATCTAGTAAACTTTTTTAAAAGTAAAATATTAATATGTAACAACTAATTGTAAAAAAACAAATACCATGTTTAAACCATGTTTGGAGAGTTTTTAGAGATTTATATAACCAAAGCAACATATATTCCATTATTTTTAATCATTTTATCTATTTACCTTGGAATAGGTTCATGTAATTATTAAAATATAATGGTGTTTATGAAAGAGAATTTTCCCTCTCTTATAAAAGGGGTTCACATTAACCCCTCTGTGGTTACACTTACCATTAAAATTTATTTTTAAAATATAACCAAAATATATCTACAAGAATTAATTTTATTATCCTTAATCTTCTAATCCCTAGAGGTTATCTAAAGCCCCTTAACCTCGAAGGAAATTTCTAGGAGAATATCATGTCTCCAATACAAGAATTATCTTCTTCATATCTTTATCTTATTCACATTTCTCTTCCTAATAACTTATATCCATGAATATATAATGATAATATTATTCATTTTATAATGATACTTTATTAAATTGATGGAATAGCCATTATTTATCCCTCTACATCCTCTATGAATCACAAAATCTTCATTATTGTGTTGAATGTACTACTACCTCCAAAAAGTTTCAACTTTAATTTTTCATCACTATCATTCATGGTTTAAAAAAAGGATGTTATTAATGAGTAAATATTATTTTTATAAAATAACATTGATTGTGAAATTTCATAAAATCATTTTCCTTCTTTCCCTCTCATTCAGTATGAAATAGAAATTTTATTCATGCATATGTGGGATTTATTTCCTCAATGAGCAGTGGATTTCTATTTTCATGAACACACATAATGGAGGGATTTAAAAATATATATAATATATAAAAATATTTTCCATAAAAATATTAATATTATATATATTATGGAACTACTTCGTAATTCTATCCACAATGGTCAACATACATAATCAATTATGAGAAAATTGACAGAATAACCTCAATTAACTAACGTATGCATGGGAAATATATTCTAAATAAATAACATTTGATTGTTAAAATACCCTGGAATTTGAAATACTGATGAATACAATTATTTCCAATATATATAATGAACATAATATAATTATTTAGGATTATTAGTGAATGCACAGAGTGAATCTAGAACCTTAACTAATTAATCTTCCATACATCCTTTGAGAAAAAAACAATTAAAAATTCACTTTATTTTTCCCCTTTTTATGCAATATTATTATTAGAAAATATTTTATTTTTAAATATATGTCCCTTAAATATATACCAAGTTATATATTTCATTAATTTTTTGGGTTATACAATTTTTTATTTTCCATCAAAATTCCTCTTTTATGTAAACTCTGTTTTAAGGGAACATTCCTATTTCTTATCTCATATCGAGAACCACCACCATAAAATGTTTTTAAAACTTGAATATCTTCTAAAAAATCATTTTTTATAGATAACCATATTTTTTAATTTTTATTCTTATTTAATATAACAAATCATTTCATACTATAGAAGATCATTTAGACATTTCATAAAATCATCACCGAAGTGGTATGTTATTTTGGTCCTAGTAGGAAACTAAAGAGGGGGTAAATTGAGTTCCTATAAAAATTTCATGTTAAAAAATTTATTTAAAAATCCTATAAGTTGAAATAAAAATATCCTAGTCAACCAAAGTAATAGTTTATATAATATTTGGTTGTTTGAAAGATTTCTCAAAGATTGATTAGTTATCAGTTAAAACAATATGAGTTATTAATTTAACTTTTTAAATAAATATACTATATCAAATTTTAATACAAACCATATCTAGGATTAACTATCAATGTAAAGACAAGTTTTTTGATAACACTAATAGAGTGAACTGATCTTGAAAGAGCATAGTAGAAATTAAAAACAAAGTTCGGTCTCAAGAAGAGACGTAATCTTCCCAACTTGGTGATCACCTTCCACCAAAAATTTTATATAAATAAATCTTGATCAAGAACCTCTACAAATATAAACAACAATATATACACTATCCAATTCAACTAGACCTCATCCAACATTTTTTGTGGGAGTAATAAAAACAAAACATGCCATGAAGGGACCTCTTCCACTATTATCTGTGGTTAGTATAATGTGAAAAATTATTGTTTATGAATATATCTATGTATCATATAGTTCATTATAATTTTCAATGTGTGGTCATAGAATTGAGACACACACAACACTCATAAAATAAAAACAGTTCACAATCAGAGTGCAAAATAATGAGAAAAGAGTTAGAAGGATCTATGGGAATTTCAATGCAGCTTGTGACTTCTTGTAGATATGTTGAAAAGAAACTTGATTCGACTTCTGAAAAAATACATCAAAATTGAGTGTCATGAGAGGTTATATCTTATATTTATAGTTAAGATGTTTTATTTTCATTATGAGTATTATCCTCTCATTATTTGTTACTGCAAAAGGTTCCTTGCATTTAGTTCTCAGCACCTTTTCTTCATGTATCCACACTTAGATGTTCCATGTGTTTTTCTCAAGCACACAATCTCTTGATTTCTAGATTCATCTTTCTTTTTGATTAGGTGTTTTCTTTTTACTCTACAGATAGCAAGGACCATGTTCTTGATAGTTTATAATTACATCAAACCTCATTCTGAAGTCATACATCCAATTAAACTTTGTCTACAAAAGGCACAAAAAGTCATTAATATAATAAAAAGTACTAAGTTAAATAAATATAACAATTAGAAATAAATTTAAATTTAATTAGAAAATTAAAATATGATAGTGTCTCTGAATGGTAGGTTAAGAACAATGTCTCATACTTAATGCATTTTACAATTTGGAATGGTGTGTCAAGTATTAATAACTTAGTAATGTTAGGTCTCTATGATAGTAATTTATCTTGATGATGACTCATTCAATATATAGGTCATATTGATAACTCATGCAAAAGGAAAATTATACGTATCATCAGTATGTGGTTCTATCAGTGGCTCGATACAAGGATGATTCATCTTGTGAAAATCATATGTGTTGAGTCGCTGGTAGGTTGAGCAATAGTGACTCATTGAATTGGAAGGTTGAGTGACAGTGTCTCACCTTTTTCAGAATTCAGAATTTGTGCTGACAGTGAGATTGTTGACAGTGATATATCTTATCGGTAGGTCCATACCAAAAGTAAGTAACATAGAGTAATTTTTATGACAATAGTTAGATGTCCAATAGTGACATCACCTTAATAGTGAATCATCCTGAATGGTGATAGTGAGCCCACTATAATAGTGAATCAAACTAATTCAAATATTGGAAAACTTTCTTATGATGTGAAATGATAACAGAACAGATTAAGATTGTGTGGACATAATTATACATAACCGAAATTAATTAAGCATTATTTTTTAGCTTTAAAACTATAGGATAACAACATTATACCCCTTTTTTGATAAAAAATCATGGAATTAATTATCCATTACCAATTATCAATGTACAAGTTCTTCTTAACATGTCATACAGATAATTCAAAATTAAATTACAAGACAGAAATACTCAAATAAAAGTAAATAACATTAAAATGCCTCTTAATTAAATAATTATTCTCCCCCTTTTGAGATTATAAATAAGAGAACTAATATAAAAATATAAAGAACATAATTTGAATATAAATAGAGAATATATGTATTGAAAAATAGATAGTACATTAGATGATAAAAAGTTAAATACATCCCCATCAAAGATCAACCCAAAATCAAGTCTACTCTAATGATGGATCTAGGAATGTTTCTCAGTTGTTATTAGAAGAAGATGGAGAGATATGATGCAAAGAAGGGGTTGTGGTATACAACTTAGGAAGTAGAAATCTAGAAGGTACGAGAGGTCTTAGACTTTGATTATAAGAGGTAGGGGCTGTCAGTTCCCTATAGATCACAGAATCTAAATGACTAAGAGCTTGATATGGAGACATGGGAAATTGTTGAAGGATTTCATGAAGAGGATAAAAATGCATTCTAGTCATATTAGATCAGAATTTAGGTTCAACAGATCCGTATATTGAGCGTAGAAGAAGATTCTTAGTCACTAATATAATTGAGAGATCCTCTAGTGCTACAATCCTTTTAATCTAAACATTAATGTATTTATTTGAAATATTGATGAATTAAAAGATTATCTACCTATATATATCCATTTTATCTTTAAAATCATACTTATTCTCCATAAACATTTGCAGGGAAGGAGTCAGCCCCTTTAATTGTCTCACTTGTTCCCTAGAAGCTAGTGTAAAATGAGGTAACATCAAATTTTCAACCAAGTACTTGATGTGACTATCAAACTGATGTTTGATATATATCCTTTTGAAGTAAAAATCAACATTCTTTATAATTTACTCTTGAGAGGTAGTGCCCCTTTCCTGTAAAACCTCACCATATCATACACATGGTCACTTTTCTATTTCATTTTGCTTAGGCTCTCCTGATTTCAGCTACCTATCCCAGTCTTTATTTATCTCTGATCACCGATATGATCATATCATTGATAGAAGGATAATAAAAAATGAGTAATTGAGGTTGAGGAACCTTTTAATTCCTCTCTACGGATTGTTCTTAAAATATCAATTTCAATCACTAGAGGATTAGGAGTATCTTCGTTAGATGATTTATCTCTAAGGATTTCTCAACATTCTCCATAGACTCCTTATACTAAAATAAAATACCCTTAACATTAAGAATGAGTGCACCCAACTCATTACCTAACCAATTATTTTCCATCCTCACTTCTTGATGTTCTGAAAGCACTCATGTTTGGAGCTAAAAAATACAATTTCTAAAATAATAGAAACATCAGTTAAACTAAGACTTAATACTATTATAGCTTGAGGTTGAAGGATATTCCTAACTATTTAGCATAATTACTCTATAAAAACATAAAGTCATCCTAGGACACATAATCTGTAGGCAATGATGCATCTAAAAGAGTAGGAGTAGGACCAGGAGCTACTGCTGAGACAGTTCCATCCTAACCTGTAATGACCTAGACCTCTTCGGTCCATTCCATTGTGAAAATACAGTGTTAGAGTGTTCTTAGAGATCATAGTGACTCATTCACTGAGTTTTCTAGTTTTCTAGTATTTCTAATAGTAGCTCAGGAATTGGTAGATCAAGTTTTATTAAGTTAGGCATCAGTGGGTTGCGTCAGTGACTTAATGTCGCTGAGTCATCATCAGTGACCCATCAATGGTGACTCACATTGGTGGGTTGCGTTGGTGACTCAGTATTAGTTCCCTTCTGTCAGTAGTTCATGGTGATGGGTTTCATCAGTTACTCACAATCGGTAGGTCGTGTCGGTGGGTTGTGTCAGTGACTCACTTTTGGTAGGTGGTGTCGGTGAGTGGAGTTGGTGGGTGGCATTAGTGAATCACATTGGTGAATCATTCATCCCTGAGTCATTTCCAATAGTTTTTCAACAAATCATGTTTTTTGTGTTCCACTCTTGTTATATTTTATTTGATGTCAAATGAGTTACATAACATGTTAGTGCACATTTAAAGAAATTTACACCATATATGAGAATAATTATTATATTATTAATATCCTAATGTCATGAGATCTTTGAAATGGCCAAGACGTGTGATCTTGACCATGACCCAACTTTTATGTACTTTGACATAGTCTCACTTCCATTGATATAAGATATGGACCTTTTTCTATATATGATATCCTCTCTTACATCAATCCTTTCATTTCCTCTTATTGCACACAGAACCTTTCTACCCCAAGGAGTCTTATCTATGCAATAGATGTCGATTGATTTTTCCCTTGGAGTATTTCCATCCGCTTGTGCGACCCCCTATTTTGGAACAATAAGGAATTTTTGGTTGCATGTTCTTTGAGGACGGAATTCCTTTGTCTCTATTTCTTTTGTGCATTATGCGGAGTGGGTAAGATGATACCTATTTGTTAATACAATAAAATTCCAATCTTATTAAGATTATTATGAGATAACAGGTTCTGTTAACTTAGTAGTAAATGAAGGTGGAAGATGATGATCAAGAATATAATAGTACATGTTACGATAACAGGTAGTATGATGATGTTGATTTTTATGTATTAATTATTATATTTCATCCATGTTGTGTTCTTTTCTAACTATATGCCTTCAAAAAATCATGGTTGTTGGTGGTATTTTTTTCACACCAATGACGACTTATGAGTACATGTTGTTGATCCCCTACTGGATGGATCTAATTATAAAATTGATTAACCACGTATTCTCGGTTAACTAAATGGATGACCCTGGAATGAAATTGTTTTTTGACCTACCCTGAATAATCAATGTTCAATTAAATAATGAGTGTTGGATAAATACGAACACACCTTTTTTGTTGGTGTGGCTGTGTACTATGAGTTGTTTTGTTCAGCCTTAGGCCTTGTGTGGGTTGTGGGGTATACCAGTTAAGGACTATGGCTATGTGTGTGGGGTGGTACATGTGGTGTGATAGAATATTTTGTTAAAATATTGTTTGATTGTAGAATAGATGAACTTGTAGGATAGTGGTATTTAATCTGGGTTATGTTATTTAGGGCGTGGTGTGTCTGTGGAGTGGGACTATAGTTGGGTTGGAAGTGGTTTGGTATGGGTGTTAAATGTGAGGAAATGTGAAGTGAATTAATTTAGCATGGTTCTCCTTCTTCCTTTCTATATGACTTTCACTGTGTGGGTTGTTACGTGCTGTGGTTAGTAGATGCCCGAGGTAGGTATGGAATAAATGAATGCTTTTTTAATAAAGAAAGATACTTTGTTAAATGAAATGGCTAGGGATTAATGAGGAGTGTGGTAGTGGGAGGATGTTCTTCATTAGGGATTACTAGTTTACTATTGGGATGTGGTGGAGGGTACCCCAATGTCAATATGCTTAATATATTACTTTACATGACATGAATTACTTGGTGTGTGTGCCATGGTCAGGTTTGGGTGGATAGTATACCTTGTTAGGTTCTTAAGGTTCTGTTATTTTCTCACTAGGGAATTGGTATGCTTCTCCCACTTATGCACCAGAGACTGTGGATTTTCCTACTTAGTATAATTATAATCTCAACCTACATATATTTAATATTTTTATTGTTTCCCAGAGGATTAGGAGGACCGTGTTGGACTTTACTACCTCATACATCAATATAGTTGACCATGTAAATGGTTATCCTTGTTTTTGGTATTTACATTGGAGTTTTTGTTATACTTTGTATAATCCTTTGTTTAAAACATGCATGTGTGGTTGATTTTGGATTTATTTTATATGTGATGTTTGGGGTTGTTTTTTATGTATCGTCTTATCTCCCGACAATACATTCTTTAAAAAGTAAAATGCCTCCCATTGGTGAGAATATATACATACCCTTAGTTCTAGTCACCACCCTGGGGCCTATTTGAGGTGGGACATAGGGGTCATTATCTATATTCCATCTCTAAGGATGGTCATGAAAAAATGGTATCAGAGACAATTGTTGAGAGATATGATGGATTTTGGAGTTAAGCATGATGGGGATTTCATTGGTTGGTATGGAAACAATGTTTAGTAATCTTGGTGTGTGACATAGGCCAGGGAAGACCACTTAGTACATGGGAATTTAGGGCATTCCATGATCCAATGCAAGGACTCTGAGCCTACCAAACGACCAAGTAACTCTACATTGTTTGTAGGGTAGAGACCCTAGGAATGGTACATGCATCATATTGACATGGGTTCTTGTTTGAGTTGAGAGTTTCTGGAAATTTAAAATAAATAATGAGTTAAAATTGATTCTAAATAAAATTCCATACTACTCACGCATAGGAGTTCCTTCTTTATCTTTTCAGTTATGGAACCTGGTCATCATCCGTGTGCAGTGCATGAAGTAGAGGTCTAGTTGGCTGACACGATTAACTGGAAGATGGTTGATCCCATTGAGGAAGGTGATCAGTGGAAGAATAAACTTCATTCTATCCAGTAATAGACTCTGGGAAAGAACAAAGGTAGTGTTTCAGACATAAAAATAGATAGATGTCATGGGGTACTAGTGATCGCTTTCAGCTTGATACGAGATCAGAAAAAGTATTGGGTTCTTATAGAAGTGTGCCAGATGTGAGGAGTTTCATGTTATTTATGGACACATAACTTGGGGAAGAGGAATGAGGCTAATGTTATTTGGTTTAATTTGAGAAGGAGTTCCGGGCAGAATTCATTTATTCGACCATGAAGGCTGAGAAGAGGAATAAGTCAATCTCCCTCTAAAAGGGAAGTATGTCGGTAACAGAATTGGGGATCAAGTTTAAGGATCTCCATCTCATTTCATTAGATCTCTTTCATGATGAGGAGTCTCATTCAAGATGCTTAGAGGAGCCACATAATCTTTCTCTCAAGTACACAGTTACTCCCTTCACCTTTCCGACATACATAGAGGTCCAGAAGAATGATGAGGTAGTCGAGAGGATGCAGTCATGGAGAGGTCTACCAAAAGAGGTAATCCAACGTAGTTATTCAAAGGGGAAGGATTTTAGTAGAAAGTCTCAAGCACTAAGGCCTTCTGGGTTTCAGTCGGCAGGGAGTTGACCTTTGGAATACCTATTTCATCCTTGCAATCCTCGTCTATTTCCCGTGGTCTTGTGACAGAGGTGTTTAGATTGTGGGGATTTAGTCCATCATTAGATTCAGATCCCAGTTCAAGATCACTTCGGTGGAGAAGGGTAGGTTTAGTGCCCGCCTTAGTATAAGTTTCTGGCTAGTCCGTTCCAACAATAGGTACATTAGGCTCCATCTCCACCGAGGGGAGATATAGAGAGTGGGGTATAACCTTATAGTATTCCTCAGGGACCTCAACCTAGGCTTGGTAAGGGAGGCAACCAAAAATTGAGGGGCATAGGATCTATGTGTGGTTAGTTTCATGTTTCCTAGTTAGAAGTTCTAGTAGGGCCAAAGATCATTTGAGGAATGATCATTTTGTGCAGTACTCTTCCTAGTTTATTTTTATTCGGGAGCTTCTCACACCTTCATTTCAATCACTCTATCCCATACATTGGGCATAAAATTAGAGAGGATTTCTATTCCCATGGTGTTGAGTACAACAGTTAGAGGCCAGAGTAGCTTGTTTGATGTTTGATGTGGATGTAGACTAATGTTTGGGCCCCATCAATCTAGTGGAGATATCTTCATGCTACAGATGCAACCATACGATGTTATCCTTGGAATCGACTGGTAGTTTCCCATGCATGTTTTCATCGACTACTTACGTAGTAGAGTCATGATTTCATATGTGGATGGCTAGAATTTATATTTTTTTGGCATGTAGTATTGTCACGTGGGAAACCAGTGTGTGGAACCTCTTCTTTCCTTGTTGGCTAAGCTATCAGTGGAATCTCTGGATGCTATGATGGTGTAGGTTCCATGATTTTTCCAGGATTTCATTGATATTTTCCACAAGGAGGTTGTGAGTCTACCCCCTTGATGTGACATTGAGTTCGGGATAGACATATGGCATGAACCCATCTTATTTTGATGGATCCTTATTGGATGGAACTTTCTGAGTTGCAGGGGAGGCATATTCAGATTGACAAGATGATTGAGAAGGGATTTAACCAGAACAATGTGTCACATTGGGGGTGCTCTTGTCTTGTTTTTGAAGAAAGAAGATGGGGGTATGAGGATGTGCATATACCAATAGAGGCTGAATCATGTAATAGTCATGAACTGTTACCCCCATTCTCAGGATATATGATCTTTTCGACTAGGTGAGTGGAGTAGGTTGGTTCTCTAATATCGATCTCTAGTATAGATGTCACCAATTGAGGGTGTAGGTGGGATAAACTGTAAATACTACTTTAATGTGAAGGTATGGGAACCTTGAGTTTGTTTTCATGCCATTCGGTGTTATGAACACACCATCCGTGTTCATGGGAATCATGAACTATGTATTCTACGTGTTCTAAGATTATTTTTTTCAAGTTCATCAATGGCATCATGATCCACTCTAAGTCAGAAGAAGAGCATTCCGAGTATCTTAGGATAGTCATGGATGTTCTTCGACACCACTAGCTCTTTGAGAAGTTGTCCAAATGAAAATTCTGGACGTGGGAGGTGCACTTCCTCATACATGTGGTGTATTAGTAGGTAATAGTAGTGTGCCCATCGAAGGTCGAGGTAGTTGTTTCTTGGGTGTCACCCAATAGTGTGGTAGAAGTTCTTAGCTTGTTTGGTATGGAGAGCTATTAGTGGAGATTAATATCCAATTTTTTTCAAGTTGCAGATCCATTGATGACTTTGATGAGAAAGTTAGAGGCCATTTTTTGTATTGAATAGTGATAGGTAGCTTTCAACTATCAAAAGGGGAAGATGTTTAACACTTCGTTTCCCAGGTTTCGAAAAGAAGGGGTGATTTTCAAGGTGTCTTTTGATGCATCCTTCATAGTCTTCAGATGTTTGATGATGGAGTAGTGGGGAGTGATATCTTATGGGTGTAGGGAGCTATATCTCCAAAAATGGAACTATTACATCCATGATCTAGAGCTTACTGTGGTCATGTTTGCGCAAAATATTTGGAGGAATTACCTCATCAGGGAGAGCATTATGGTCTTCATATATCACAAGAGATTGAGGAATATCTTTTTCCAGTGATATCTGAACTTGTGATATCAAAGGTTGATAGAGTTTCTCTCGGACTATGACATCAAGATATCTTACAACTCAAGAATGGGGAGCATCATAGGTGATGCCTTGAGCAGGAATTCACAGAATGAGGTAATTTGGGAATCTATAGACACTTGGAAGGTAATGGAGGAGTTGGATGCCTTGCACCTAGATGCAGGAATAGATGGTTGAAGAGGTTTTCAGTTTTAGATGACCATGATGTCTTCTAATAGAATGTAGGTGTAGGAGTCTCATTGGAGAGACTCAGATGTAGAGGTGTGCATGATCACATTGTCTATGGTGATTCTCTGGAGGGATGGTCGGAGGATGGTTAGAATCAGATGTTGTTACAAGGAAATCTATGTTTTCCAATGGGGATTTGTGAGAGAGTTATTCTTGAGTTTCATATATCACCATTAGTGGTACATCCATAAGCTTACAAGATGTACCGAGGCTGGAGGGAATAGTTTTGGTCACTCGGGATGAAGTGTGAAGTGGCAGAGTTTGTGGCTAGGTGCTAGAGTTCCAGTCATTGAAGGATGGGAACCATGTTCCTGGAGGGTTTTTATATACCATAGATGTCCTTGAGTGGAAGTATGATGAAATATTGATGTCTTTCATCACAGTGATACCCAGGGATCAGGGAGGTTGTGATTCTATCTAGGTATTGGTGGATCGGTTGGAAAAATCAGCTCACTACATATCAATTAAGGAGTTGAATGTAGTGGATACCTTGGAAAAGTTTCATGTGGATATGGTAGTGCAGATGCATGGGGTTCCTTGATCCATCATCTCATATCTGGACACACGGTTTACCTTACAAGTCTATGGTTGATTACAATGTTCTTTTCGATGTCAAGTATGCCTCAACACTTCTTTCCACTTTCAGACAGGTGAAAAAATAGAGAAGAACAACCAAACAGTAGAGGATATGTTGTGATCATGTTTTTTGGACTTAAGAGGATAATGGGAATGGCACTTTCCCTTATTAGTGTTTTCTTACAACAATAGCTACAAATATTCTATTAGCATGGCTCTGATTGATGATTTATAGGGAAGCCTATTTTATTCACCTTTTTTTTGGACAAAGGTTGGGGAAATAACTATTCTTGGACTAGATATGGTGCCAAGCATGATAGAGAAGGTTCAGCTCATGTGTGAGATGATAAAGGCAACACATGATTAGTAGAAGTCGTATGTTGACCGCAAGAGGAGGCACTTGGAGTTCAATGTTGGAGACCAAATTTTCTTGAACGTTTCCCCTCGACATGGGAAATGGAGGATCATTAAAGGGAGTAATATTTCTACAAGGTTCATCAGACCTTTCAAGGTGTTGGGATGAGTTATTGTGGTGGCATACAAGCTAGCATCGACACCATAGTTGAAAAGGATACACAATGACTTCCTCATATCACATCTTCTTTGGTATCTACATGATAACTCCCACATCATTAACTAGGGAGTTTTGAATAATTTGAGGATGACACAACATTCATGGAAGGTCTAGCAGAGATACAAGATCATTGGGAGAAGGTTCTACGCAAATGAACCATTCCCATGGTTCGTGTGTTGTGGTGGGATGGTGGCCTCGATGAGTTTACTTGGGAGAGAGAATCATAGATTCATTCCCATTACTCAGAGCTGTTTTATGTTTTTCATGTTTGTTTTTCTTTATGATCTAATGCTTGAACTTTTGTTTCTATAAGATGAGTTTTTTCCTAGTTCAATAATTTGTCATAATTTCATGACCATGATAATGGGAGGACCCAATTCCTAATTGAGAGCATTAATTGAGATTCAATTAAACCTATGCAGGTGAGTCAATTCCACCCATAGAGGATAATATCCTGAAATGGAAGTAGGAAATCCAGGATTCACGTGTTCAGAAAATGTTATTTTTGGTGCATGTTTGGGGTGTCTTGTGGTCGGTTGGGTAGTGGATGTTTGAGGATGTGTTCTTGGATTTTGAGGTTTCACTTTACTTTTGGAACCAAAAAGGTGGTTTATCCTTGAGAGGTATCTTACAGGGTGGTTTTTCAGACCTGTCTTTATTCTAGGTTTGGTTTTGAATTCATGAGGGAGAGAATAGTTTGAAAGGTATCTGATGTAATTTCCCTAACCTTTATGACTCGTTCTTTTGTAAAAATCTAGTGTTAAAGGTGTTCTTAGAGGTCATAGTGGCACATTTTAGTGGTTTTCTAGTTTTCTAGTTTTTTCAATGGTAGCTCAGGCATTGGTATGCCAGGTGTCGGTGGGTCACATAGGTGACTAAGCATTGGTGACTCAGTATTAGTGACTCATTTCAGTGGGTCATGTCGGTGAGTAAGCCACCAGTGACTCAGCATTGGTGACTCAGTATCGGATGGTTTCATTAGTAGGATTCATCAATGATTCCATACTGGTAGGTCATGTTAGAGACTCAAAATAGGTAGGTGGTGTCAGTGAGTGGAATTGGTTGGTGGCGTCAGTAACTCGCATTAGGAACTCGACGCTCAGTGAGTTATTTGCAAAAGTTTTTAAAAAATACATTTTTTCCAATTCCACTCTTTTTATGTCTTATTTGATGTTAAATGAGTTTACTATCATGTATGACTGCTTCTGAATCCATTTCCACCATCAATGAGGATAATTATTATATCATTAATATATTAACATCATGAGATCATTGAAATGTACACGGTGTGTAGTCTTGACCATGACCCGACTTTTAAGGGATTTGAAGACATCTCACTTCCATTGATATATGATCTAGATTTTTTCTAAATTTGAGATCCTCTTTTCCTTGAACCCTTATGTTTCCTCTTGGTGTGACCATAACCATTATTCTATGAGGTGACACATCTATTCTATAGGCATCTGTCGAGTTTTTCCGTGGATTATTTCCTACTTCTTACAAGACCATCTATTGTTGGTGTAAGAAGGAATTGCTAGTCTCATATTCTTTGAGGGTGGAATTTTCTTGTCTCTCATCCTTTTGTGGGTCATGATCGGTGTAAAAGATAATTCCTCTTTGTGAATAGATTTTATTCCAAATATTATTAAGGATATTACGAGAAAATGTATTTTGTTACTTTTGGAGCTGAATTTCGGTTAAGACTCTGAAAGTTCTTTTTTCAGACAACTGATGGTATATTTTGGATAAATGGAAATTCCTAAGACACCCAAGAATGGTCCATGGAAGATATGAGGTCTGTGTGCAAGATCAATTTCTACACACAAGAACTTATGTACCCAATGTGACATCAAATGGATTCTTCAATTAAACATTCTGAAAAATAGCCAAGTCAAAAGTGCTAATGAAATTTGGTTGGTGCACAAGAATAAAGACAACACAAAAACCTTCAATGCTAAATATTATGTCAAACACTGCTTGTGCTCTTTCCTCCGTTCATGAAACCATTAATGTTTTCATCTATAAATAGAAACATACCCCCTCACTCCAGGACACCGTTATGAAAGATGAAATTTCGCTCCCGTTGGCTAAAGATGACTCCTTCTATGAGCATGTGAATGACATGGCCTCAAGGTACTAGATCCTGCATGACATTCTCTTAGGGGTCCTCCTTTGGATGGGACCACTATGGATTTACCCTCTCCCATTTCCATTTAGTCTAAGACACTTACATGAAAAATATTCTTTTTTCAAGGAAGTTTTTCGTTATGTCATCCCCATTTTGTGCGCAGGATTCCATCATGCGCGCAACCCCTCATCTTGGTCGAAAGACCTCAATATTTTTCACACCCCATCCCATGTGTTCCATATTTCATCCTTACCCCCCGGAACCATGTCTGAGCCCCTCTTGTATGAAACACCCCTATCTTGAACGCACTTCCTCTTTGTGGGCCTTGAGGCATACAAATGGTGATTTCTTAGTCCCTCAAGGTGGTCTATATGTTGTTTTTTCCTGCCAAATGATTCTTTTCATAGGTACACTAATAGATTTTACTTCATTTCACAACCACTATTATTTGTAACATTAAATGGATCACTCCACAACCTCGTTAATCCATCGAATTGTTGGTCCCCTCCCTACACCAAGGGTTAAAGTGCGCAAGTTATGTAAGACCTAGGAGTGAAGATAATGTCCTCGTCATCCAAGATGTCAAATGTTAAATTTCCAATAATCATCTTCCTCGACACAGGATGTTAAACTGTGATCACTACATGTGAGGCTAAACATGGATGAGTCGATTAAGGATGAGCATCAACTCCCTCTCACTTCCCCTCCTATAGTGTTTTGTCGCTATGTGTGCTTTGGGTGGATCCCAGTGTAAGACCTGACCCACCGTAGTATGGTGCTCTATATACGGTGGCCATATCCACCCTGTAAATTTGGACACCCTCCTCTCTCATTGGGTTTCACTCTTGGATTAATCCCTAATCATCCTATCCTTGGGTTGTTATCCTTGTGTAATCCTTGATTTACTTTTTTCCAACACACATTTTGCGACATGATCATCATGTCCATTACTAACTCTTGTTTCTAACACCGAGCATGGATCACATGGTCTTAGAGTAAGAATCAACCAAGAAAA
Organism: Viscum album; assembly: GCA_963277665.1. Classification (NCBI taxonomy): domain Eukaryota; kingdom Viridiplantae; phylum Streptophyta; class Magnoliopsida; order Santalales; family Viscaceae; genus Viscum; species Viscum album. The sequence goes on along the minus strand of OY728123.1, from coordinate 1,034,839,304 downwards.
CCTCTTTGGCCTTCTAGCCATGCGTAATCCCCTTTCCCATCACCGAAAAAATACGTGGACTTTGATCTCTGCCTTCCAAGTAGGGTATGTAGGAAGCCTGTATGAGGTTCAATCCCCTAATCCCACACAATCAATTTGTATCGAACATTTTATTTCAGCTCACCTTAGTCCCACAATACATTAAACTGTATGCTCCCTGAACTACGTGGGTTTTGATCACATTCTAGTATGTAGGAAGCCTCTTTTTGGTTCAACCACATCCAATGTTAAACTTGAGTGATCCCTCCTAGGAATGTACCCTCCTGATGTGATGTCTTCCCTTACTGGGAAACATCACTTGGATCCACCTCCCTCAGGTGTTTTGAACCACCCCTTCGGGTCGTTTTCCTTTGTGTACACCCCGACTACGTGTCCCATTTTCCTGGGTAGATAACCATGCATTTTCCCAATGCTCAATCCATACTCCTTAAACCAAGGGTGTCCCTATTGTGATGGTCTGATAACCACGCGTCATCCCCAACATGTCTTCAGGTTACTATCCTTCGTGTACACCCTGATTCTATGCGCCACTTCTCAACTACGTAGACTTTGATCATTGCCCCTTTTGGAGAAAGGTACGTAATAAGACTCCCAGAGTTTTAATATCATCTCCCATGTCTCATCCTAGTTTCTCCTTCGATCCATTGTATTCCGGGATGATCATTCCTCAACCCGAAGGTTCAACTTCCTTCGGGTCCCATCCATGCATCCACTTTCATGAGACACCTCCTTAGATGATGCATCTACCCATCTCAAAACAATGCAAACTATGATTCCCTTCAATAGGAATGTGTCGGAAACAACCCCCCCCCCACCCAAGGATTAATCCCAACACCTCCACCTTCTCATCGGTTCTTAATTCCATCCCCACACATTTCACCCTTCGACACTTCATTCATATCCATCCTGATTTTACCCAGGCCACTACATCTCGGTGGAATCATACCATTCATCTCATTTGTCTTTGTAGCACATGGGTTGGTAACCATGTATTTTCCCCTGCCTATCATTGGGATGTATTCCATTACATACACCTTGAACCCATGACTCACCCTCTCAAACTTTGTGGGTATTTATCTCTCGGTTCAAAACAGGGTACGTCAGAAGCCTTCTTAAGGTTCAATACCAGCCAATGGTAAACCTTAGTGTCCCTTCGTCAGGACCCATCAACCTCTAATCCACCATTTTAGGTATTTAGATCGACCTTCATGGTGTGAAACCTTCCCATTTTTGGGACACACCAACCCAGATCCGTTATTATTGGGCGTTATAAACCATCCATCTAGTAAACGTTACATGTTCTCCCTCATAGGGAAGTACCTATCTAATCTTCTTTCTTCGGTGTTTCGATCAGTCCAATCCATCTCCACTAGATGTTAAACTTGCGGCATACCCCGTGTTAAAAATGGGAAGCTGAAGAAAACCCTGACGACATGACACTAACATATGGTTTCCCACACTTGATGTGGGATTCCTCAATATTATTTTCCATAAAGAATCCCTCTAATATGGGAAAATCATGGTGTATTAGTGTTTCAGCATCCAAGAACACTGGCGATGCCAAATGTGAATACTCTCCTTTCTGATGGCCACTGCCCTTACTTGACCCCTTTAGGAATGTCCTAATAGAGGCAGCATAATTAACCAACGACCATAAAGATATGGCACCAGGAAGGCTTTCATGAGAATTGTGTTAATCATAAGGGAGACTCATAGTTGGTGATGAATTATGAGGAGGTATCCATGGAAGGAGGAACCGACATCCCATCATACCATTTTGATCAAGGAGGAAATATCCCTCAAAGAAGGTGTCAGATGCAGCCTACCTTTCGAAAGTGGGAATGCAGGGTACAACGCGACTGTCACCAAGCATCACAATATGTGAGAAACGACGAGGCACACCCCAAAAAAAGAGTCAGAAATAGAAATGTTTAACCCTACATGAATCATTCAGGGCATCAACAGATAAGCATTTCACTAGATCCATCTCTTCGGTTCCAGGTCTCTCTAAGAGTCATAAATAGATGTTGGGGCACTAGGAATCACATTCAAACTAGCTGTACTGATGGCTAAATCATCCTTCTTTATAGGATCCAAGCTAAAGTTATAGGAAAGTGATCACCTCTCACCCATAGATGTATGGGTAGGAGAAAAAAAATGCATCCATCTCGCATGAATTCACCTCTTCTGCGGAAACCCTCACAACCATAGATACTAGGCGCCCACACCCAATCTCAACCTCGAAATATATTAAAAAAATGGTGATTGATACACTTCTTCTATGATAAAAAAAGAGGGGGTCATACCGATAAGATATATGCCCATCAAGATTTGGAGGCTTCCATGATCCACCAATGCCACTACCCCCAAGGGCTACGTAGGGAGCTGCTACTTCGAACTCTGATCTTCAATCATTTTGAGAGCCTCTCCCTAGAATCCTTTTATGACTCACTCACTTAAACCAATGAAGTAAGGGATTCCCTAGTCATCCCGAGTGTGACTTCATCCAAGGATTTGATAAGAAGGGATCAGACCAGGCCAAATCAATGCTGAAAATCGGTCCCACATACCAAGGAGTAGGTGGTCCATAAGTATGCATAGCCAACCCTAGCTTGGATGACCCTACATAAATGTTTGGCACATGCTCATGAGGATACCCACCTGGGGGAATCATCTTCTATAGTTTTAGTGGCCAAAGCCATGATTGATGTGTGTTATCAGATCGTTGTCAATATAGAACAATGTCACCACTACGCCTGATTGAGATTGAGATCCCAACCACCCCCCTGGGTGGCTGGGTTTACCATTCCAGTTTCCGACATAATCAACAGCCATCATGGGCCAACCCATGGTGATGATATTTAGTACAGGGGTCTTGTCTGTATCACACCTATCCAAAGAAGAGGTCCTCCCTACTCCCATGCTCATTATGGAGGTCCTCCCCATACTACCATCATCATTCTAGGAAGTGGTCCTCCCCTTCTTACTGACACCCAACATGAATGTCCTCCTCATTCCCATGGTCGCAAGTATAGAGGTTCTACCCATATTTCATGTTATTAATGCAATGGTCCTCATCGCATCATTTGTAGCTAAAGAAAAGGACCTCCCCACAACAACATCAACAAAAGAAATGGTCATCCTCACCCTATCACCCCTCAACATGGGGGGTCATCCCCATGTACTTACCAGATCTAGAAGAGGCCCTCCCCTCTCCAACTATCCCAACCATGAAGGTCCCCCACTAGTGTTCCATTTGACATTTTCCCAGGTGCCTCTCAAAACTCAACTTTTCAAAGAATAAGACATACCCATGCCAAATATCTACCATACTCTAAAAAACCTACCCGGGGTAGGAGGGTGGGTCGCTGCCACTAGGGGAAGAGCCATGAGAATCCTCAGATTTCCATGAAGACCGTCTGATTTTCAAACTCTAAAGAAGTGGTCGATTAGATAATGGAAACTTCACTCCATTCCTCTATGTCAAAGGATAGGTAAAGAACTTGTAATATAAGTTTTTTCCTCCCAAAAATTGAGATGCAGTGGATCCCTAAATCCATCCATAGATACATGCAAGAAGGGTATGATTTGGCCCCTTTATAGGGTCTTGTAGTGCAATCCTCCGTATCATTACCATGATCATTCTATACATCGACACGAGATAACAAAGAATTGTTATGGGGTCCAGTCGAGGATGAGAAATAGACTAATCTAGTACTAATGACTGCCACCCCTTTGTGGGAAGCAGTGGGTAGTACCATGTACTATAGGTATGTGGTGATATAGTCAGTGCATTCTCTGGAAAATAGCCCAAGATGCATTGTTTTGTCAGCTCGCACACTGTACCCTCCACTAAACAATCTACCACTGCAATGGTCCACATTAGTTCCACTACTGGTCCCCCAGTTTCCCCCAGTCAATTAATGGGATTTACAAGGGCTACACCCCAAGTGTGAACCAAGAAATTTGCAGGAGATTCTCAAAGAGGACCATCTCCCTGAGATGATTTGGCCGATTACGACTACATGTTTCAATATTTTGGAGTCCCTCTCCCAGGAAGAGGTTATGAGTTTCCACAAACCTCAGCGATGGTGCATTTCCATCTCCATCATCAACGATTAGCTTACCCCAATATTCAGGAACACTTTTTACGACATAGGCTAACAGTACCACCGAGTTGAGTTGGATGTAGTCCATGTTGCTCTGCACCATGCATCACCCAATTATGATTGGAACCTACAACAATGATGCATTTAGACATTTTCAATACTCCATAGAGTTATTATGGAGGCTTCCCTACATGTTCAAATCGATGGCTAGGGGTAGTACACTGCCCAGTATTTCAGTCATATCCTACGTAAGCCTAATTCACCAGGTGATATTAAGGATATGCCTTCGGGCATCGCCACAAGGAACATGGTCATTCCTAGGATACATCCGGAAGGGGGAATAAAAATAGGTTCTAGTGAATATGAATAGTACAATGGTTATGTACCACACCCGACAGACCCTTCATGCATCCACACTCACCAAAACAGGTAGATGTTTGTCCTTCATGCACCTTCCAAGTCATTGCCTCTTGGTCAAGACCCTAGAAATGGAAAAGAGTATGCTAGGACTATCAAACCCCTCTAACCTGTCTGGACTAGTGAAGATGGATGGGATGGATCATGAAAATGTCATTTTATGCCAACATCTAATGGAGTACAGAGTGATCATTGAAAATATCCTCACTGAGCGCATTGTAGAATAGAGAACATATTATGGTGATATCTAGTGTGATCTGAACCGTCCTCCATCGGTGTAGCAGGGATAGGCACAAATCCCCCCTCGACGAATTTCTCCTAGGTGATCTCAATAACTATGCTCATATTGACATGGTAGAGGCCAATGTTTATGGAAAAAGACTCTAATATGCATCACTGAATCCACCCGAGATATGCAAAAACCTTCTTCCAGACCCTACTCGGGTTCCAGAAGCCGATTTGTGGGTTCCTCTAGTGGCCCCTCGGGTCATTCCTCCAGTCAATCCATGAGCCGACCATCCAACTTAACATGTTGAATAACCTACAATGTATCTAGTAGTTAGGAACCTCACCAAGATAGGAATTATCATCAAGATGATCCAATGTATGCTCTCATAGCTCACCTTGAGGCTCTGGAACCTGATGGGTGGATATCCCACCAAATTGTAAGGCATATCTATCATGGTTTGATGATATGATAACACCCTAGGGTTTCATAAATCCTACATTATCGACTTTTAATAGGAAAATTTATCTGATGTAGTATCTGGACCTATTATTTTCAATGTTTGGACCCATGCTAGAAACTCTAGCAGAACCAGAGGCTGCTATGATCTAGTGCTTCATACAAACTTTGGAAGGGCCCACGTTTTTCGGGTACATCAATTTTCCCATAGGATCCATAACCATTTGTGAATATCTTCATAAGTTGTTTCTCTACCAGTTTAGTTCCACCACCCACAGGACTAGTATTTCCAACCTATTAATGTGGAAGTTATGGCTAGTTGAGTGAATCAAAGACATTTTCCCTAGGTGGAAGGGCCTCACATAATCATTCAATATGTCATTAACTCAGGAAAAACTTCTAACGATGTGCATATGGAATTTTGGAGACCGAAATCGTTCCTTCTCTCATCACTCAGAACTTCCCTAATAGATTTCAGGATTTATTTGATATGGCTAAACATCTGGAAGAAGAATTGTAGTAATCCAAGAATGCCTGTTTGTTGCCTCCTATAGTTCCTTAAAAAAGATCTGTTAAGGTCGAGACCACTCCTGTTGCAAATATAGAGGCCCCTAGATAGATGGAATTGTTACTGGTAGAGCCACCTCCATAGCCTTTTCGAGGGCTACCGCCTCAAGCTTATCCTCCAACTCAAAATTTCCAACCTCTAAATCAGCAGGAACCACCCTATAATGCACCACATCCACCTATGAAAGACAACTAGGTTCCACCTCCCTACCAGGCTCCAGCCCCTCGTCAAGGGACGGCTCCCACAGACCATTTCCCAGATCAAAGAAACCAAACCTATTCATTCAATGAGGTTCAGGTCCCCAACTATTTTCATAGTGCCTTGGATCAGGGAGTCCTTCAGTTTCCAGAATATAGGAGGCCCAAAGAGGTAGATCTCACTGATCACCCCAATTACAGCCCTAATCACCAATTCCTTGGACACACTCTCAAATAGTGTTATGTATTCAAAGAATGGCTACAAGAAAAAATTGATAACAATATAGTTATATTGGGTCAAGTCTCGACATAGGTGGAATGTTTGTCCTCAAATATTGATAGTGACAATGAGGGTGAATAATAGTAGATTTTGATCCATGGGTCTAAAAACTATTACAATTGGATAACACACATGGTAGTTTCTCAGGCCCATGATATTATCTATGCCTATTTGAATGAACCCAGAACATCTGATGTTTCTATGCTACCTATAGATACTACCTCTATGTTTACATATCACCCTTCTCCCTCTTAGGAGAGAAAGCATCAACGGAAAAAGGGAAAGAAAATCTCTCTATCGGTACCAAATCCATCTTTTACACTTGGTGACGTCATTCCCTTACAGATGGGGATTTCCCCAAGAGTCGACCCAACAATAGAGGAATCTTTATGTAATGATTAGTAGTATGAATAGGTGAATACCATCGATCTGGTGGAACATTACATGGAACCTAACAATGAAGAGCACCAAGAAGACCCTCCTAACATCCCTAATAGATGTCAGCATCGATATAGCCATGGGTATAGAAATCACTAGAATGTTTAGGCTAGTGCTCCTAGAAAATACATTCATTCCATTGAGACCAGACAATAAGCCCATCATAGAGCTTGGCATACCTAGCCTTCTCATTGTATTTCATCATATTCACCCCCACCGCCTTTCTTATTACTTGATTTGGCAGAGCTTCCACAACCGCTCCATGACCTACCATGTAGAGTTGTGGACAAGCCTTAGTCATCTGGTCACCATTTAGTGGTCACTCAACATGTTTCAATATTTGACCAACATGATATCCCTAGTACCGGTTAGAATCTTCCGGTTTGACTAGCAGTGCTTCTCATTCCTCCTACTATGGAGAAACATCATGTCAAAAGAAGTGTGCACCTCACGTGGAAGTATGATATACGTAAGAACCATTCCAGAATTCCCATGAATATCTTGATCCTCCTGGATCTACACATATCTGTAGGCATACATGAATCACTCATAGAGGCTTTGAGAATCCCCCTCTTGTTTGAGACAAATATTGTAGCTACAGAAGCCTACCATGCGGAGGAAGACAACTTACAGAAAGTCAATCCATAATTTCACTCTCTGGTGATGATGAAGGTTCCCCCATATAGGGACACATCCTCCCACTATACCTCACTAGTCATCATGATGGTGCAGATGTTTCCTGTTGTCTTGTCAACATTGGTTCAGGGATAAATCTCATCCCGACCAAGACACTACACAAGTTGGGACTTTCTGAAATAGATCTGATTACCTCCGTCCTAAAGATTCAAGGTTATGACAGGACGAAGTAGACACTGGTTGGAATGATCATCTAGAAGACCTAGTTTGATGGCCTACTTTCCACCATCAAGGTCATGGATGTTTTACATGATACTTCTTAAAACATGATGATGGGTAGACCATGGCTCCATATATATGTGACCTTCCCTTACTTATATCACTAATCCACTAATTACTCCATCAATGGTTGAGTGGGAATGATACAAGGTGGTTCATCTCTTTTTTCTGCTTACATGGCCCCCTTATTAGATGCTGACTATTACAAGAGCAAGGACACGTTGGTTCAGGCCAATGAGGTTGATCACACCATTGATGCATCCATCCTATGGACAGACTATGATGACACCTTCATTCTACTAATCCACTGGTTGGATGCCATGACCCCAGACTTGGGAAAATTCTTCATCATTTCTTGATGAAGTGAAAACTGAATTCTTAGGTATAAGGAATGATGGAAGATTGAATTTTACTCCTACATGAATCAAACATATGGGATTCCATAGCCCCTTACCCCTATAAAGTATATAGATTTTCACCCCATGGAAAAAACAATACGTCATACTTTCTTGTTCCATTGGGATAGGTAGAACCGACTCAAGAAGACATGCCACTATGACTTTGGTATTATCAAGTGTGACCCATTAGGCCGATGGCCCAAAAACATCATATTTAAAACTTTTATCATCATGGTTTTTGAAGCCCAGTGGTCCCCAATGATGATTTCACTACCTCTTTGGCCTACACCGAAATTCAATTGGATCAGCCAAATTAGAAGGATATCCCCCTTCTAGTGATCCTCTCATTCTGGAAAAAGAATAGGATTTGGAAGATGCTCCTACCGCATTTGAGGATGGTGTATCCACCATTGTTGATGAGTTGGTATAGGTTAACCTCAGTACCAAGATATATCTAAGGCCAAAATTGGTCAGTGAAGCTATGCCTACAGTGGACCAACATACGTATGTGGATTTCCTGAAGCAGCATCGAGATGTATTTTACTTGAGCTATGATGAGATTCTAGGACTGGATCCTCAGGTCATTTTCCACCACCATAGTCTCCTGATGAACAATCATGGCTTTAAATAGCCTCCTAGAAAGTGGAAACCTTATCATGGTTCCATGGTCAATGATGTGGTTAATAACCTAATTAAATCCAACATCATCAAGGATGTCAAGTATCCAAAATCAATAGCCAACATTGTACCCGTTATGATGATGAATGGAAAATTCAGAGTCTGTATCGACTATAGATATCTCAATCATCACTTCCTGGAGAATGATTTCATCCTTCCTATGATAGAGTTTTTGATCAATGATACCATTGGATTCCAAGATCTATCCTTCATGGGATGGTATTCCAGATATAATAAAATCTGGATGGCTCCTGAGGACGAAGAGTCTACAATCTTCAGAGCACCAAAAGGAACCATTTTCTACAATTTAATGCCTTTAGGTTTGAAGAACACATGATCCACCTATCAGTGTTCCATGAACCATATATTCAAGAAGATCCTTGTGAAATTGGTGTAATTCTATGTGGATGATTTGGAGGTTAAATCCCCCCAGTGTCATAACCATCTCAGAGATCTTGAGAAAGTGTTCAGTTTCCTATGCTCCCACTATATGAGGATGAACCCCTTAATGTTAACATTCATGGTTACCTCTGGAAATTTTCTCATATTCGTCATCAGATATATAGGCATTGAGATCGATCTAGAGAAGATCAATGCCATCAGTAAGATTATTCCTCCGAGAAACCTTTTGAATCTTCGAGGATTTAGAGGACACTTAGCCTCTACACATATATTCATTACAAATATTGTTGGAAAGTGTAATCCCATTTCCCATATAATGAAGAAAGGTGAAGACTACTAGTGGGAAAAGGAGTGTTAGACCTCTTTTGTCGTGATGAAGAAGTACCTACTAAAGCCTCTGGTTCTGATTCCACCCATCCTTAGAAAGCCACTGGTCCTTTATGTGACCTCCCTAGAATTATCTGTCAGTGCCCTTCTCTCTTAGCAGAAAAATGAGGGGACAAAGAATAGTTTAAAATATCTCAGATGCATTATCCTCGATAAAGAGATAAAATATTACTCTATCAAGAGGAAATACATTTCGATGGTATTCATGGTACAGAAGTTGCGACATTACTTGAAGAACCATGAAATACATCTGCTGTCACATTTGGTTCAACTAAATTATATTATGACCCCCCCATGTTGACAGGAAATTTAGCTCAATGTGTAGTTATCCTTCTACAATTTTACATTTGGTTTGTTCCCCTAATAGCTATCAAGGTTCAAGTGCTGGTATATTTTCCTACCTCCCATACATCCCCCATAGAGTGTATTCTAGATTAGGATTTTCTAGATGAGGTGATTCTCTCAGTGGATAAATCCAGACTATGTTTGATGATGCACATCGATGGAGCTTCGCGAGTCCCTACCTATAGGATACTCAATGATCCAATACATAACAGAGTGAGAATGGGTATCTTCTTCACCATTCCTGTACAGTCTATCCTACCCTATTCATTATTGATTTTATAAGGCTGCACCAACAATGAGGCGGAGTATCAATCCCTCATCACTAGTCTGGAGCTGGCCCTTGAGATTGATGTTTCCCACCTACATGTGAAAAGGGTCTCTGCATGAATCATCAAGTAGATCAATGGTGAATATGTTGATAATAATCATGATCTGGTACCCCTGCTAGAGCGGACATTCCAGCTAATGGAATAATTCCCTTCTTGGATAGAAGTTACTCAGCTTCCTGGTGGTAGAACAGTCTACCCGATTTCATGTACAACCTTTCCACATCTCTTATAGAGCCTAACCAAGATGATACAATTATTCATGTGGTGCATCGAAGAGTTATCTCTCAAGTCACTATAGATGATTATGATAACTAGAAGGTTGGTTATCTTTCCACCAGTGCATCCACATTAGGACCTACATGTCCCCCTACCACAGTATTGGAAGAGAACCCTTATTGGAAAACTCCTTTTATTGAGTAACTCCTATATGGTATTATCCCAATGAACAGTGCTTAACTTGATTGAATCCATTAGGACACACTATAGTTTACCCTCTATAATAGTCCATGAATTGAGTAGATCCTCTTAAAAAGGGTTCAATTGAGTTCTCATATGATTAGTTCAGGGAGACAGGATTCCCTATGTTATGAAGGAAGTCCATACTGGTTTCTATGGTGCTCCCCAAGTGGGGCAGGAACTCTCCGACCATATTCGAATAATGTTATACTTTTATCCCACCATGAACAAAGACTATATTGAGTTCACTTAATAGTTACATTCATGTCATATCCATGCTAATTTTGTGCATCATCCACCAAAGACTCTCCATACCACAAAGTACTCTTGGCCCTTTGCAGTCTAGGGTCTCGATTTCATGGGACTGTATCCAATAGTGATATCTCACCTGTGTAGGTTCATCCTGAAAACTAGAAACATCTTTTCCAAGTGGCTAGAGACAATTCCACTCAATGAAGTCAATGCCCATTCCATCATTGGCATTGTGGTCTCCAATATCATCCATCGATTCAGAGTCCCCCACACCATCCTCACAGATAACAACACCAACTTCCAAGTTGTCAAGCTGAAGGAATTGTATGCTAAATACAAAATCCATTCTAATCATACCTCTCACTATAACATACAATCAAGTAGGAAGAACAAAGTGTTCATCAAAACCCCCAATAACATCTTTCAGAATATGTTTCACTAGAACATGAAGTGTTGTCTGGACATACTCCCCAACGCACTCTAGGCTTATGAGACAACCACTCGTAATTCCCCATAGGTGACTCCATATTCTCTGGTGTATGGAACTGAGGCAGTTCTACCCATCGATATTAATTTACCATCACTCCACCCATCCTTCTACAATTATTAGATGTTAGAAAAAGTAGCAGAAGTCATTTTGGTAGAACTAGAAGCCCTTGACAAGAATAGGCTCTGGGCCTTACACAATCTGGAGAGGCACCCGAAAAAGATAGCTATGGATTTCAATAAGAATGTTCATCTCTATTATTTTATACAAGGTGAAATAGTATTTGACCTAAGAACACAATTGATACCATGTAGGAATCCACCAAATATGGAAATGAAATGTGAGGGAACATGTGTCATACACAAGATTTACCCCAACAGTGCATACTCTGTGGTCACTAAGGATGGTTAGCACATTAATCCTCCCACCAATGCCCAATTCCTTGAGCATTACTTTTCATGAGTGTTCCTTTCATTCTACATGATGATAAACTATAAATTTTCTGAGATCTATGACCTTAATATAAGATCTCATTCATCTTGCATAATAATAAACCACGAATGGTGAATACACCTTGTGGTCTGACCTCTCTGAACTTAAACTAATATATCCCTCATCCATACCACAACACGTTAAATTGAACGGGTACCTTAATTCTTCACGAGTTCCCTTCATTTGAGTCTTCGTCATCTTTGACATCCAAAAGGACCCCCTAGCATCCCCATCTCAAGAAACCTTGTCTCACCTACTATTCTAGGCCAACGTCCCGGAGGATATCAAACGAAAATTTAAGACAGGTCCCACATCGCGAATATGGTCAACGATTGACCCTAACTTTTTTGTTCCATTTATAGGATACACGATATAGATAATGTGTTACAAACATGGTTATCAGTTATCCTCTGTCATTATCTCCAGCACTGTGGTGTACCAAATATTGGGTGTGATGAATCACTTTTTTTCTACCCTTTGGTCCACGATACATGACATTAAACTAGGCCTTTATGGTCTAATCTCGACTAAATTAAACTAGGACCTCATAAATCCTTATTGATTAAATTTAAACTACATATAATTAAATAACTATGTTTTCATTGACTTCCATCATTATGGGATAAGCAGAAATGCCCGAACAATTTGACTTTGGGTCCAGCCCTAGGAACTGCAGATTCTACCTTCCATCTGATATCTCAACCTAAGTATCCTGGGAGAATGTAGTTTAATGTGGACCTTTATCCTCATTCACCTCTGGCATACAACTACCACTTCACATGTACCTCTTTAGGGATCTTCCCTTTTACCATTCATCCTTACTGCAAGGCATTAAACTGCAAAACATTTCAAGAACTACATATATATTGATTCGCATCCTTATGGGATATGTAGGAATTCCCAGACATTCCATCTTTGGGTCCATCCCTAGGTCCCTCCGTCTTCTCTGGCCCCTTAGCATGAGGTTCCCCCTTGGTATTGCATACGGTGTGTTTTGGACTTCTCCTTTCCTCATTCACATCGGGTATGCTTTATCACGCCATGTACATTCAATGTAAAACCTTGTTCTTCCATGTGCATCATTACCGTATGACATTAAACTCAATGGAATTCAGGAACTTTGTATGGATTAATTCCCATCCATATGAGATATGTTGGAATGATCATACATTTTGATTTCTGTTCCTACCCCATACCTCCCCATATTCAGTCTTATGGCTTAAGATTCCGGTTTTATGAAAATGGTATGATGTTGAATTCTTTTGTCGTCATTCACGTCAGGTTTACAGCAGCTTCACCATGTGCCTCCCATAAGAATTCCTCCCTTCCCTCTATTTCCTTACAACATTATGTGAAATTTCATGGCATTCCAAATCTATGTGTGTCTTGATTCCCTTCCCTATGGGATATATAGGAATGATCGGGCATTTTAACTTGGGTCCTGCATTTGGTTCACTAATCCATTTTACCTCTTTATTTTACCCATCTCCTCAAGTCCGTTTCTCCTAGTAGATCCCTTCGTCCTCTTTCCTGCCTCATAAAAATTCTTACAGGTGATGTGGTTTAGGATCTCGAGTGTTGGATCTTGTATGAACATGATCTCATTCCATTTCCATGATTTACACATTCCTTTTTTGGGTCTTTATCATATGTGGCATCTGAAAGGACCCTAGGTGGTATGGATGATCAGCCTTATGGATCTCCTACCATTTTGGGCTAACATCCTGAAATATTTCTAAATACATTTGAGATATGACCCACATCACGAATAGGGTCATCGGTCGATCCTCACTTGTTTTTCCCATCCCAGATCACATGATATGAATACAATGCTTCGAATATGGTCAACAATTATCCTATATCATTACACCAACCCCACTATTGCCTAAATATTTCTTTTTTGATTCACAACCCTATCCATTTAATAATGTTTAGATGGAGCTTCACCGCCCTTGGTGTTATTCCTCTGTGCATGTTTGTGTATTGAGAGGATGAATCAACATTTTGGGGTCATCCTTGACTCCACACCTTCATTCACTACCATGTGATTTCCTATGTTTTAAAGATCTTCTCTGCCCTTGTTTTCCACACCGAGAATCTCTCATGTGTGCATAGGGATATGGGTAAGGTTTATGCCAACATGGAAGGACCACACTTCTTTATGGTCCGAGCTGCAAGACCATAAACCAGGATCTCTTATGTATTTATTTTATGATGATAAACTATTCCCTTATACATTCAGAATGTGTACTGACAAACTACCTACCCTTATGATGTCTTCATTCCAGAATTCATTCCCCTTTTGGCATTATCCCTCTGCCATGCCACATTACATAACTACGTGTGGCCTGATTCTCACCCTTGTGAGATATGTAGTGATGCCCGGTCATTTTATATTCGGGTCCAACTACAACGTTGTGAACCTTTTCTTCCCCCTTCTCGGTCTGGTTTTTCCTCTTTGGAATGGAATGGTTTTTCAAGTGAAATTCTTTTGTCCTCATTTATGTGGGGTCATCTCATGATTCTTCTACACATCTATTCCCCAAACTGTCCAAACTCTATAACCATTAAACTAAGATTTCTAGTTTCCTAGTTTTCATGACATTAAAATGCTTAATAGCTACTATTTTCCTCGTCTAAGAGGATATCACTCCTTTTGGAATTGTCTATATGCCATACCATCCTCAAGAACTACATATGGCTTGATTCCCACTCTCATGGGATATATAGTGACGCCTAGACTCCCCATATATGGTCCAGTCACAACCCCTTCAATCTTTCTAGCCTCTTAACCCTATCCCCCTTTTAGGACAGTGTGATGTGGCATGTGTACTTATTTTATCCCCATTCACATTGGGTTATGTTCCACATCACATTTTCCTCGTCGATGGTTCCTATCGTCCTCATTCACATGATGTAAAACAGCAGGGTTTTCTAGGTCCTCACAAGAGAGGTCCCATGTAGAAATAGGTTTGATCGTGACTTAGGGTCACACACCCACCCAATCCACTTTTGTCATGGTGGGATAGTCTTAATAGTGTTGGACTTCATTTTAAAAGCTCATCACTGTAATTCCTTTCTTTTCAAACCCTCTATTTCAGATCCTTATATACTTCCACGTCCGAAAGAACCGACAACGGTATGAATGCTCGGCCATACAGCTCGCCTACCATTCTAGTCCAATGTTCAGGAAGATATTAGACATTAATTTTGAGTTAGGCCCAGTGTTTTTGAATACCATCAGCGGTTGGTCCTAGTTTTTTCATTACCATCTCAGGTAGATGATATTGATGTTGTGTTTCAAATAAGGTTATTAGCTATCTGATATTTACCTACCACCATCACTGTGTTCTGAATTTTTTGTTTCATGATTCAAATTTCTTATTTTCCATTATACTTATTGGATCTAGATCCCTTCATGTTACACCGTTCGTGCATTAGAGCATAATGGGAATGGCAAGTTGGTTGTTCTGGGAACCCTATCCTTCAGTAGTGGTCTCTCCATCAACCTGACCATTTTTGGTGATAAGTCAACAATGGAAGACCCCTGAATATTCAATGAATAGATGGAACTCTCATACACAAAGTAGAGGATTATTTAACTGTACCTTTCCTCTCACACCAGGTCTGAACCATGTGATCTAAGGGTTGGATCACCAGTTACATCACAATTATGATCAATATGAAGTGAAGAAAAAATATTTATAACAAGTAACAATGAGTAAGTAGTAGGTCCATGGATGCAGTTCAGGATGAGTAAATAATGGAGAAAACGTTTATCATAAGTTTGGCCAAAACACAAACATTATGGATCAAACCCTTCAATGTACCACTCTAGTACTTAAAATTTATGACATGTGGCCTCTAGGACTGTCTCCCACTCCCTGAGTTCATTTTTTTCATCATCAGCTGCAGAGCGGAGCTCATAGGATCTGACCTGCATTCACACATTATCATATTGGAATTCAATAATTTGATGGATTGCCTTCACTGCATACTCTTGGGAATCTACCCTCTTGGATTTCAAACATTCAAAGAGTCATATTGGCTTGCGATAAATGTATCTCATTCATTTGTCTGCACTTCAAGGTGTCAAACATCCTGCTCAACATTAAGATGATTCTGAACATTCTCTAATTTCTTCTGACACTAGGAAATATTATAGTGTTGTCTACTCTCTCAAATCATCTTAGTCTTATAATCCCAATTTATTAAATGAATATGGTGGGCATCCACCCCTCCAGTGTAGAGAAAGCATGGCCATATGCATTGTGACCCCATATGACTTAGTTATTCTGCCTCTAATTGACTAAGGAAAAATTTGATGTACTTCCACACCTTACATCACTTCATATGACTCTCCTCAACCATGTCAAGATTATATTTTTCCATCTTCTCAGGATCTAAGGGATGCACCCCAGAAAAATATCCACGAGTTCAGTGGAGGGGTCGACTTAGGGCATCCTTTCATCTTCTACGACCTAGCCCCCACCAGCTTGGAGATCAACCCTATAAGTATCATCACAAATAATTGTAGATTCTTGATCAATTGGTTCCATGTATGGACTAGTTTGAGTGTTTGGGTTTTCACAGACTGGTGATATCACTATCCGAGCTCCCACCGATCTTCCAGACTCAACAATTTATCGAGCCTCCAATCTTATGATCAATGCATTGGGAAGGGATGCATTAGTCAACTGAGTTCCCCAAAAAAGATATAACCCTATAAAGGTAGAAATTATATGATCCAAGGGCTGTTATATCAAGGGAATGAGTCATAGAAGGATCTACCACCACATGATATACCTTTTTTGCTTGTTAATTCAATGATTGGAATTGGATCCTTCTGAGTGGTGGGGAAATCATGAGATTTTGAGGTCTCCATTTCATCCCCTCCTACTATTTCTCAAATGACCACTTCAATCATGTCTAGCCCTTCACCTACTGTAGCCATGTTCAATCCATCACCCTCATTGATTCCACATAAAAATTCATGAGAATGTCCTCTCATATCTACAGGTTCATTATCATCCCCTGTAGGGGTATATTTCTGACTATCATCACAGATGTGTTCCTGAACAAGGTAGAGTTTAGTTAGTGGATTTGATTTATGAAAATAGAAAACCCAGTAGAGGTAAGAGTTAAGAATCACCTTGAGTTGTTCAAATAGTTCTGCGTCAGAGCCTGGGATTTCGCCACTCACACATCGTCTTCCCTGGCGGGCTACTATTCCTTGAGGTCTCTAACTTCAAGGTCCCTCACCTCAAACCAACTCTTCTTCCTCTTCCTCCTACTATTCTTACTCTTCCCCTAACTCATCTTCCTATTCTAATTTTTCCTCATCATCATCATCCCCAAACATCAGTTTATTCAGGTCATTCTCTTGGTGAAGAACCACTTTCATAAGAAGTTCTGGTTCTTCATACCACCCCCGTTGGCATGGATAAATATCCATGGATGTTAGGTTTTCATGTCATTGATGAAATTCCACCATATCTACCACATAAATATTCCCTACATCTGGTAGATCAAGCATAGTGTGCACCAGTCTCCACCATAGCTCTTCAATGGACATCGATTATGAAAACATCCTCCCAAAAGACCATAGAGTTGGGAAAATGGAATCAGTGGTCATCTTTAGAAAATATCTTAGTTTCTTACCAGGGAGTTCCCTAACGGGTCCACGAGGCCGCCCATGGGACCAAATCTCTTTAAAAGGTGGAAGAAAATTCTCACCTTGCGATGCTCCTACCACCGATGTTTCAACCCACACTATTCAAGCTGCCTAGATTATTCCCAGTCTCACTTCCCTAGTATTACCTTGTCTTCTTCCATATTTTCCATAATCCTTGCTGACCACTTTGATTTAGAAAATGTGTTCCTGCAGAATCATACTCGAATATGCCGCTACCCAATGGTCATCATACTCTGTTGATAGGCCGACATTAACATCAACAGGGGGAAAGGTAGTGAATTTATCAAAACTAGTATTCATGGATCCACAATTGAAAAAGTATTTTGGGATGCACTATTCCTAAAACCATGTATATACTTTCTTCGGAATCCACGACATACACCCAAAATTCTTAGAAATACTAGATGACATGTAGGGTTCACAAAATATTTTCTCATAAATTCGGGCTACCAGCACACCTTCCCTGATACTTTTAAAGTATTCTGTCAACTCCAATGGGCCTCCTCCATCATCTACCATCTATAAAAATGTGGTTTGAAATGGTTGGAAGTTGAAATTCCAATGGTTTTTGATATTGAGATTTATCCCTTCCTCTTTAAGAATCAACGGGTGAATTCCATAAATATTCAATAGGTACGGTCGCATACCATCACTTGGAGGGAAGATGGCATTCTGAAATTCATACCCTCCATAATGAGCTATAACCCATCCAAGATGAATTTGTAATGGTCTCCATATTCTCTTGGGCATACTTCCTCTTTAAATGAACCCTCGAATGATGTATAGCCTAGGAAACATAGGCACTCCCTGATTGACTTTGTTCTTGGATTCCTTGATTCTGACCAACACCAATGTCCCTGGATTGACCCCCATCTTTGTGTCCCTTACTAGTAGTATCCACTTGCATAGAAACATATCAAGGAAGCTAACATATCGTACATTCAGGTCCAGATATTAGTTCACACTAAATCCCCTTGATTTGTATTCAACTTCTTCCATGACCATCCAGTATGATCCTGCTTCCCCCCACTATGATGTGTTTGAGCATTGCTTCCCTCGGCCTATAATTTTCACTACCTTTTCATGTTGTAGAATCTAGATGAACCATCCTGGATAGGATATATCCTTAAAAGAGTTCTTTATTTTTCTCTTCTCCTTGTCCATCTCCAACTGATGCCATTTGAGAATGGGGGTGCACATCCTGTCCCCCCAAACATTATTTATTGGAAGGAACTCATCATTTTGGTACACTTCTAGGGGAATTACCCAAATTAAATGGATTCCCTAAAGGCTGATGCCCACTTCCACATGGTGTATGTGGAATGTTTTTGTGTCAAGGGACCACTGAATGAAGAACTTCGGCATCAAGTATTATTAACGGTAAAAGTGAAACTATGATTTCCACATAACTTCAAACAAATCGATAGACCACAGCTGCTCAACAAAATCCTCGCTTGTCTCACATACATATTACTCCCTTTCCCATGAACTTTTGATGTTTCCCCCAAACCTAAAGTACCATTTCTATCAACCTTTTATCTCATTAGTGAGGATACTCTTGAAAGTGCTCACGTAGTGGGTTGGAGATTCCTCAAGAGCCAGATCTCTCCCCACAACAGTTCTTGTTTTTGGATTTAATACAAACAAATACATGTTATGAGTTTCCCTAGTGGGGTGACCATTTTTCATGATTTTCTACAATGTAAGGCTATCCTTTCATGATACCCATGTCCGTGTCATGATAGTCTCAAAGCCTAGAATCCACACTTATTCTAGAATATTGAAGTTCCATATCGGTAGACAATCAACCGGAACATAATATTTTTGGGCTTCTGTGAGAATACTGAAAAGAATCTGATTATCTTATGCTTCCCTTCTCGCATGAAGAATTTAAGGGTTTGTGTCGGTCCTCCGTGCAGCAGCATCGTCATCTTCCCTCTAGACATTGGTCTATTTAGCAACCTATTCCATGAGGTCCCAAAATTCACAAAGGGTCTTGAATGATAGAATGGTGTTTTGGAATCAAATACAATCTAATTCATGCAATATGGGTTTATTCCATTCAAAAAGTCCTGCTATGTTGGGTGCGTGCAAGAATTGGAAGGGGTGAGAAAAAGCTCGTGGATGCACACAAGAAGATGATCAGATCCGTGATCTTTCACATAGAAAGATGTCCTTTCATGCCTGAGAGAAAAGTTTCCTATTTCATGGGAATGACAATGTATAGAGACTTGGTCCCTCACCAATTTATAGGCATGGATGGTTCTTTCGTGTCCATAGAATGGCTTTGCACTCCATATCACCCTTTGTGCACAGAATGGCAAAATTCAATTTTTTTCTTCAAAGTTTCCCTTAAAACCTGACCTTTTAGTCCCCTTCTAGCTCATATTCTTAGGGAGAATTTTATGTTGCCAAATTTGGGATAAGACATTAAAAGGGCCTTTTTTGATCAAACTGACAGTATATTTTGGAATTATTGGAAATCTCAAGACACTCAAGGGAGTTACACATAAAATATGAGGTTGGCGGTCAGGATCAAAATATGCACACAAGAACTTGCACACTGAATGCGAAGTCAAATGGTTTCTTCAATGTGACCTTCTAAAAAACATCCAAGTATGATGTGCTAAAGAAATTCAGCTTGCACAAATGAAGAGGGTCCGCACACAAGACCTTCAATGAAAAATGTGACATCAAACGCCTCTTGTGCAAAGGCCTCCTTTTGCACTACCATTGATGATTTATTATATAAATTTAAATGCACCCCCTAAATCTAGGACATCCTTATAGAGTACAAACTGTCACTCCCATGTGAGAAAGAAGACCCCTTCCATGATAGCGTGTAAGACATGGCCTCATGGTACTGAATCTTGCACGGAAGGACTCTTAGGGGTCCTCTATTAGGTGGTCCCACTAGGTCTTGACCGTCTCCCATTTCATTTTACTGTAAGTCACTTGCGCATAAATGATTTTTCTTGTGCACATGTTTGTTGTTTTGTTGGGCCCATTTTACATGCAGGATTCCATCTTATGCACAACCCCTCATCATGCGTGAAAGCCCTCAATCTGGGGCACAACACTTTCTTTGTATTCTATGTGTCGTCCTTACCCCAATTCACTATGCCTGAGCCCCTCTTAAATGCAACACATCTATCGTGAATGCACCTCCTCCGTGTGGCCCTCTAGGATTGCACATGGTGATTTTTTAATCTGTCATGGGGTGCTCCATGTTGTGATTCTCTACCTAATGATTCTTTACATTGGTACACCAATAGCTATTGATTATTTTCATATCCACTCTAATGTGGAACCTTTAATGGATCACTCAACAACATCGTTTGTCCATGGAATTTATGGTGCTTTCCCTACCCCTAGGGTTAAAGTTATCTTGTTATGTAAGACCTAGGAGTGAAGATAAAGTCCATATCATCTGAGTGGCAGTATATTAAACATTCAAGCATCCTTTTCCTCAACACATGATGTTAAACTATGATCACCACATGTGTGGCTACCCCGAGATGAGTCTATAATGGATGATCATCAACACCCTATCTCTCCCTCTCTCCCATTTTTCTTTGTCTCGATGTGCGCTTCAGGTGGCTCTATATGTAATCCCCGATCTAGCTTGGAAGGGTGGTCCATGTATGGTGGAAATATCCTCCCCATACATATAGACATCATTCTCCCTCATCATGTTTTTCTCATAGAGTAGTCCCCAATCTTCCTCTCCCTAGGCTGCTAGCCATGCATAACCCCCTCTCAACTTTTCGCTGATGTACCATCGGTGATGTGATCTTTAGGTCCATTGTTGCTTCTTTTTTCTCACACTGAGAATGGATCCTATGGTATTAGAGTATGTATCTACCATGTTATCCTCTACAGGACACTACCCATGCATAATACCCCTGCCCCTAATCCCTAAACTACATGGACATTGATCTCTTCCTTCCATGAAGGGTATGTAAGAATCCTCTCTGTTGTTTAAGCCCCGTACCCGTCACAATCTAGTTTTTATGACCATTTCTCATTGTCTCACCATTACATCAAAAGATTTTAAATGGTATGCTCCCTAAACTATGTGGGTATTGATCCATTTAGGGTACGTGAGAAGCCACTTCGAGGTAAAAAACCAAAAAATAGTAAACATGGGTGCTCCTTCCTAGGAATGTTCCCTCGTGATGTGAGGTCTTCCCTTTCTAGGAAACATCACACGGATCTGCCCTCCTAAAGTGTTTTGATCCGCCCCATTGGGTTATTTTCATTTGCGTACACACTGACTACATGTCCCATTTTCATAGGCATCTAACCATGTGTAAGAAAAATTCTCAATCTATACTCCTTTAACCAACAGTGTCCCTCTTGTGATGGGATTCTAACCACGCGTAAGCCGCAGCATGTCTTTGGGTTGTTGTCATTCATGTACACCCCAATTCTATGCCCCACTCTAGAACTACGTGGACTTTAATCTTTTCCCCATTTCTGAGAAAGGTACATATGAAGCCTCCCTAAGGTCTATGCTCATCTCCCATGTCCCATCCTAGTCGCTCCATTATCAAATTGTGTTTCGGGATGATTTTTCCTCAACCCGGAGGTTCAACTTCCTTCCAGTCCCATCCATGGGTCCATTCTCAAGAGCTACCACCTTAGGTGAATCATCGAACAATCCCAGAACTATGTAGACACTGATTCCCTATCAAAGGGATACATAGGAAACCACATGAGGTTCAATCCCAACACCACCACCTTCACACTTGTTCTTGATTCCATCCATACTCATTCCTCCTTTCGACGCTTCATTAAAATCCATCATGGTTTTACAGTGGCCACTACATCCTAGTGGAATAATTACATTCATCTAATTGCTCTTTGTATCACCCAGGATGCTAACAATGCATAAACCCAGTCTATCATCAGGATGCTTTCCATTGGGTATGCCCTGACCCCATGACTCTCCCTCTCGAACTATGTGAGTTTTGATCACTATCTTCTAAAAATGATACATAGGAAACCTACCTAAGGCTCAATCCCATCCAATGGTAAACCGTGTTTTCCCCTTTTTCAGGACACATCATCCTCTGATCCGCCAATTGAGGAATTTAGATCTGACTTCAATGTGTGAAACCATCCCTTTTTGGGACATGCCACCTGGGATCTATCCTTATCGGGCGTTCTGATCTGTCTATCTAGTAAACCTTTCATACGATCCCTCTATGGGAAGTACCTATCTGATCTTCTCTCATAAATGATCCAATTAGTCCAATCTATCTCCACTAGATGTTAATCATGTGGCATACCCTGTGTTAAAAAAGGGAACCCGATGAAATCCTCAGAGATATGCCTCCATAATATGGTTCCCCACATCGATGTTGGATTCATCGGGCTTCCTCTCCCTCAGAAATCCCTACGATAAGGGAGAATCTAGGTTTTATAGTTTTTTAAAGTATGGACATTCTAGCGATGCAAAACGTGACTACTCTCCTAACCAAATGTCATTGCCCTGACATGACCCCTTTGGGAATGTCCTTACAGAGGCAGTTTAGTTAAATGGTGTCTACAAAGATATGGATTCAGAAAGAGTTTCATGAAAAGCATCATAATATTAAGGTATACCCAGACTAAGTGACGAATTATGAGGAGGAATCCTTTGAAGGAGTAACTCACATCCCATCATCTTGTTTTGATCAAGGAGAAAACATCCCTCAAAGAAGGTGATAGATGTCTTCCACCTTTGGAAAGAAGGAATGTGGGGCACAATGCAACCATCCCTGAGAAACCCAAAATTCAAAGCATGGAAATGCATTCCCTGATGAAATCATTAGAAATAATTACTTTAGTAATAAATGAAGGGGGGAAGATGACGATCAAAAAGATAATAAGACCTATTATGATAATGGGTACTATGATGATGTTGATCATTTTGTTTTAATTGTTATATTTTATCTATGTTTTGTTTAGTTCTATATATAAGTGTTTTGAAAATAATGGTCATTGGTGGTCTATGTTTGTGCACCAATGATGACATATGAATAATTTTTTTCGATCCCATATTGAATGTTTGTAATTATAAAATTGATTAACCACGTATACATAGTTAAATAAATGGATTCCCAAGGAATGAAACTGTTGGGTAATCACCTCTGAATTTTCAAAGTGGAATTAATGAACAGGTGTTCGCTATATATGTATAAACCTTGATTTTTGTTGTGGCTGTGTGATGTGTGTGGTTCTTCTCTAACATTTCCTTATGTGGGTTGTGGGTTATTGCTGCTGGGGATCATGGTTGTGTGTGTGTGGTGGTACCAATGGCATGATGAAATCTCAGGTTGATAGATTGTTTGATTGTGGAATGCATGAACTTATTGGGCAGTGGTACAACGTCGGGGTTATGTTATGTTTGGTGTGGTGTGTTTTTTTAGTGGGACTACAGTTGTGATGGCAATGGTTTGTTATTGGTGTTAATAGATAGGAAACATGAAGTGCATTAATTTAGCATGGTTCTCCTTCTTCCATTCTATATGACTTTCCCTATGTGGCTTATTACATGCTATGGTCAGTGTATTCATTTGGTAGCTATGGAATAAATAATGGTTTCATTAATAAAGAATGGATCATTTTTAAATGAAATGGTTGGGTCTTGTGGAAGAGAGTGGTAGCGTCAGGACATTCGTTGTTAGGGATGAACAGTTTCCCAGTGGGAAGTGGTGCGGGGTGCACAAACATCGATGTTTTGACTATATTACTTTACCTGACTTTCATTACTTTGTGAGTGTTCCTTGGCGGGGCTAGGGTGGATAGTATACCTTGTCAGGTGTTTGTGGTTATGTTGTTTTCTCAGAGGGGATTTAGTATGCTTCTCCCACTTATGTATGAGAGAGTTCGGATTTTATTACTGAGTATACATGTATTCTCACCCTACATATATATCATATGTTTTCAAGTTTGTAGGAGTATTATGGGAACCATGCTGGACCTTACTAGCTCAGATGTTGGGACAGTTGACCAAGTCACTTCCAAGCCTTATTTTCGATATTTACTTTGGAGTTTTTGTTGTACTTTGTAACAATATTTTTTAAAAACATGCATGTGGTTTGGATTTTGGATTTATTTTATATGTGGTGTTTGGGGTTGTTTGAGATGGACCATATTATCTCTTGATATTTCTTTCTTTAAAAAGGAAAATGCCTCCTGTTTCTGAGAATTTATATATACCATTGGTGCTAGTCTCCACCCTCGGTCCTATTAGAGGTGAGACTCAGGGGGTCATTATCTCTCTTTCATCTTGAAGGAGGGTCGTGACATGAGATTTCTAAACATGAACCATTTCTTCCGCCAAATATTCCTTAGAAGCAGATCCCTCATCATCTGAAGCCAGATACTCTAAGACATGATTTATATATACAGGGTACTTCTCACATTCATCTTCTGTCACATCAAAATGAATAAGGGTGTCCACTATGACTATTTTAGAATGTTTCCCCCATCTACATGTTATTTAATTTAAACATAATACGGTTCTTTCACTTGAACATTTGGAACATGTTCATTAACTACCACTTCCTTAAGGGCCTTTTGATATTACTTAACCATTTCCTTTTCTACTAAAATAGTTTCAGCATGATATGTAGGTTTTACAACATGAAATTGGTCACTAACAACATGATTATATTTACCAACAGTTTCTCCATCATCATTACCAGATTCTTCTTTTTCCACTTCTTCACTTCCACTTCCACTTCCATCTTCACTTTATTCATCTTATTTATTCTATTCTTTTCGTTCCTCTCGTGATTCAACTTCCTCTATCTCATCTTCATCTTCTTCTTCATCTGAATCATCATAATCTTCACTTTCACTTTCAATTCCATTCTCCCATCCACTTACATTGTCATATTCATCATCTTTAGATTCCAATGTCTCCTCTTTATTATCACTTTAGAGAGGTTCTTTAGTAGGAATTCTCTTTGGAGTGATTGGAGTTCCAAAAGTAATTTTCCATGTGATTCCTACAATTTTTGGGTCTCTTCTATCATCAATAAAATATTAGTTTCTATTGTTTGATTCAACTTCATCATCTTCTTCATTTGATTACTCCCCAACATCATCATTTCTTAGAATAAGGTAAACCATATCATTTGTCCTAGTGGGGTGTTGAACAGGGTCAAACACTTCCAAAATTTTCTCCTTATTCTCTAGACGTTGCTTCTTCCAAGGATTCCATTTTAATTTCATCATTTTTCATATAACATTAGTGATATAAAAACCACAAAAATCATTATAATTTCTTCCCCTTCAGCTACTACCCCATCAAATTTTAGCATTACAGAAATCATCTTTGAATAAAAGAGAATGTTTGATTTGGAATGAGGCTTTGTCTTATCAATCATATTCACCATATGATATATGTAAAGATTGATCATGTTATCATTCTTCATTAGATACAATATATAAACATCTTGGTATTTTAAAGAGGAAAGGACCCTTTCCTTGGGTAAATATTCTACTAAATAAACTTAAATAACAACCTCTATTCACCATTTAGTTCAGTAAGAATTGGGATTCATGGAATTTCATTACACGTTAGCTTAGTTAGGTCTATCTCATAACAAAAGATATCACTTGTAAGAGGAGCACTGCCTGGATAATCATAAAAAATATATTTATGAGTTACCTTTTATACATTCATACCACTACTTAGAAGAGAAAGCTACTCTTTTTCCACCTATTATCGACTTTATCCAAGAAACATTAGTGCCCTCATGAAAAAATTCCACATTCATATAAAACTCATGATCTATATTTGGTTAATGATGTTGTGTGTTATTGGAGAACCACTCCAAAAATCCTTATTGTTTCCATACATTCAATATGATATGCTTCACTCAATCCATTTCAGAGGAGTCGAACAGTTGGTTCAAAAGAGGAAGGTAGTATATGTTCGAGAGAGAGGTTCTATTTAGGGAGTGTGAGTATGAAATGATTTTTGGATGAATTTGATATTTATCATTTAGGGATTTAAATATATTAAATAGAAAATGTGTATTAAAATAAACTAAAATATTTTATATAGTTATTTTATATTTGAGCCATAAAAATAACTACGTAAAGACCCATAATTTACAACGACAAGTCATCCATTTTGATTTATAAATAGTTAGTCATCAACAACGAGTTATCAATTTTGATTTATCATCAGTGAGTTATTTACAGTGAGTTACTAATAGTGATTTATTAAGGGATAGTAACTAAATATTGATTATCCCTACCTCATATCCGATGTAACTCATTATTTTATAATTTAACGGCATATTAAAAATATTAGCAAGTTGATATTCATTTCAAATGAATTATTATTTTATATCACCTTTTTGATAATGATATCTAAAAAATTGATGTCTTACATCAGTATTATTTGTTCTTGAATGAGAATATGTATTCCTAGAATTGATAATATCACTTGTTTTCTCATAGTTTATAGGGACATGTCTAAATTAATTACCATAGATTTATAATGTGTGTTTCATCCACTAAATATGAACACAACAACCACCATGAGCTATATATTCATCTTCGATAGTAGATCATGCAACATAATTTATTTTTTTTACTACACCATGAGAATATAGACTTTCCCATAATGTGAAATGTTCCAGAGGTGATTTTTCTATCTAACTTGAAACCACCAAAATCCGTATCAGAATAAATATGTCAAATGTTTTTACTCTAGGATTGAATAGTCCTAAGGTAGTAGTATATTTGAGGTATTTGAAAATTATTTTGACAACATGTAGGTATAACTCTTTGGATTTTCTTAATAATTTTTACACATACATACACTAAACATAATATCAGGTCTGGTATAATTTAATTAAATAAGACTTCCAATCATACCTCTGTAATTGGTTTTATCGATCAATTTTACCTTTTCATCAAGATCCAATTTACAGTTGGCACAAATAGAAGTATCACTACATTTAGTTCTATCAAGATTAAATCATTTTAAAATATATTTAGTATATTTACATTTATTTAAAATAATACCTTCCTTATTTTGAAATATTTGAAATCCAAGAAAGAATTTTTATTCACGCATAAAACTCATTTCATACTAATTTCACATCATTTTAAAAAAAATAAATACTTAAAGATTTTTTTATGATAAAAAAATAATATCATCAAAATATATTTGAACAAATAAAATATCTTTAGATATTCTTTTTTTGAAATGATTAGGATCAACAAATCCTTTTTTGCAAACCTTTTGGAATAAGATTTTTTTGATCCGGTCATACCGTGCTCTTGGATCCAATTTTAAACTTTACCAAGATATTGTTAATTTGAAAAAATGATTTAAAATATGAGTATTTTTGAAACCATGAGGTTGTTCAGCAAAAACATCAACAACTATAAAACCATTTACGAATGATGTTTTGGCATCCATTTGATAATGTTTGAAATATATATTTTCTTCATAAGCTAGCAGTATTCTAATGGATTCACGTTAAGAAAAAAGGTGAAATGGATTCGTGATAGTATATTCCATCTTCCTCACTATAAACTTATGAAACTAGTCTAGATTTATTTGTTACAATAAATCTAGATTCATCCACTTTTTTTCTAAATAATCATTTAGTGCCTACTGTCAAGGTGTCTTTGGGCCTATCAATTTTTTTCCACACTTTTTTCCCATTCAAATAGATTTAACTCTTATTACATAGCTATCATATAAATTATATCATTGATTGAATCATAGATACTCTTAGGTTCGAGCTGTGACAAAAATACTTGATGTCCAATCTTGTTTCTTAGAGAAGCTCTAGTTCATGTTCCTTTATCCAAGTTTCCGACTACATAATGTAGAGAATGGTTCATAAGAGTTATAATAGGACTAGAAAAATAAGGGATGAATACATATGGTTCATCTATAGGTTCAGGTTCCCTTTAGATAGAATATAAAAATTTATCAGAACTAGATTATTTTTCTTCTTGTTTAACAACAGTATCAGAATATTTGGAATATAAATTAAGATTCAATAGATTATCCTCAATTTTTTCTAAGGAGATTTCAGATTCATGTGGATTTGTTTCATCAAATTAGACAAGCATAGATTTCTACACACATATAGTTATTTTATAGAAGACTTTATAGGCATTACTATAGATTGACTAACCTAAGAAAATCCCATCATCACTCTTGGAGGAAAATTTGTCAAGATTATCTTTTGTATTATAGATAAAGACATTGCAACCAAAAACATTGAAGAAATTTACCATAGTTTTACTATTATTCGACAACCCCTAGGGGGTTTTCATTAAGATAGGTCAAGTTAAGAATTTATTGATTATATAGGAATCTATTTTCATAGCTTCTACCTAAAAGTTAAGAGGTAGATCATATTCATTAAGCATAGTCCGAGCTATATCTTGGAGGGTTCTGTTTCTCCTTTCTAAAAATTTATTCTGATGAGGTTCGTAATCCACAGAGAAGTTAGGACTATAGAAATTTCGTCAGAAAAAAATACTCAAATTATTGATTCTCAAACTCACAACCATGGTCACTTATTTAGGTTTTGATTCTAGGTCAACTTCAGTTTTATTTTGATCTAGCACACTCGATGAAAGGTAAAGCCTCACTTTTGTGAAGTAAAAGAAGGTCCAAATATACCTAGAAATTTTATTTACTAGAATATAAACATAGTTCTTCCCATTTATGTTTGAGAATCATGAAGGTATAAGTAAATCCTTATGAACCGAATCATGATTGTGAGAAGTTAAAACTTATTTCTTTGGTTTGAATTATATTTTGGGTTGTTTTCCTTCTTGAAAAGGATTACAAACTGTATTATTTAGAAAATATAGTTTAGTTAGATCCTTGAATAATTATTTCCTAGTAATATTTATAAGATATTTAATGTTATAGTGGACTAGTCTCCTATACCAGAGCCATGACTCTTTGTGTAAGGAACTTATGAAATATGCATTCTTAGAGACTAAACAATCATGATTCACATCATATACATATTCATTTTTAATAATATTAAAGTTTAAATCATTCCAAGAATAAAAAAAATCACAAGCATTACTTTAAAATTTAATATAAAAACCATCACCACATAAATGTGAAATGATAAAAAGATTATAGATTAGACCATTAATAAAAAGAACATTAGAAATTAAAACTAAATTTATGTTACCGGTTTGAAAAATGCCAATTGTTTTACATTTTTCTTTTTCACCAAAGGTAAAATTTTCTCCTTCATTTTTTATGAGGTTATTGAAGCTAGAGTAGTCCCATATATTGTGTCTTGAACACCTATTGTACTTGTATAACCAGTTATTACAAGAACTCTTTAAATAACATTCCTAAAAAAAGTTTAAACCATAAAATTCCTTGCTACTGAGATTTTATTGGGTCCTGTAATATTACTAATAATGACATTAAGAACCCAGATTTTCTTCATGGGTATCCTATAAGATGTTTGTAATGTCTTAGGAAAATGAAATCTATTAGTTCTATGAAAAAAATAAGTATTAATATATTTTCCTGTGTTGGAACTTGTAGAACTGTTTTCAGATTTGGGAATAAAACTAGATTTTCCATAATTGGATACAAAATTGGATTTGATAAAATTTCATTCTAATGGTAGATATCCAATACCAGTAGTATATTTAGGAGAAACTGTTTTCTACGAATTTTAACTAAGTTATGTTTTCAATTATTAAATTTCCCTAGATATTTCATTAATTTATAATTAGAAATTTTATGTTCATTGTTCTAATAGATCATTTGACCATTCTTCTCCTTTTACACAACAAGTTCTAATTTAATAGTTATAGTAAGTGAATGTTTTTTCTTGATATATTTATATTTATATTTTATTCATTATGAGTATCCTAAAAATTTTGTAGTGTTCAAATATTTCCTCAATAGAAATATTTTCATAATTTTCAGATTTATATTCATCTCTAGAAAACATATAATATTGTTTATGAGATACTGGGGTCACCTCAGATGTGTTTTTCATAAAACACATGTTGTCTTTGTCAGCCATTTCCTCATGAGATGATTAAGATTCACTGGATATTTCCTTAAAATAACTCTATGTAGCCTTAATATACTTTTTATAATTTATATCGCTTTCCTCATATTTCTTCTTGTACTTTAGTTTTGGATAGTCAACCTTCAGATGTCCTTTTATTTTACTTTCATAGAAGACTATCTCATTTTTATTATAACCTCTTTTCAATCCTTTTTACAATTACCTATATTATCCTAATTACCTCAATATATAGGATTTATAAATAATTTCTTTGTTTTGTATAACTTATTAAATCTACAGAATATTTTATCTATTCCATCATCAATATCATTTGATGTATCTTCATTCCTGGATCATCCAGCAGAAACTTGAATTTTATACATTTGATTAGATGTAGTGGTTTTGAGAGCCATTGAATTTATTGTTGGGTCTTCATCTTATTCTCTATTTACCTTTAGTTCTTCCTTATATATCATCTTCTAACCTATCATCACCATTATTGGTAGTGAATAAATTTTAGGAGATTATCTAATTTAGACTGATGTTTTTCTCCATCTCTCTGGAAGACATCTGAAGATTCACACGATCAGTTCTTTTGAAGTTATTTTTTTACCAATAAGACTATTGTATTCTAAATATCATTGAACCTGAGATACATTTCAATGATAGGTTCTTGAGGGTTCATTTTGAAGTTGTCATATTTAATGATATATGTGTTAAGCCTCATTTCCTTAAAATTAGTTGTTCCTTCAAGTGAAATAGCCAAAGTATCCCAAAATTCAAAAGATGTTTTACATGAAAAAATCCTATTAAATTATTCATCACCAAAATAAATATGTATGGAATTCATAGATTTTAAATTATATTTATAGACTACCTTGAGTAATTCCAATTATTTACAGTAGTAGTAGAAATCATTTATTCATCTATAATTGTAGAACAGATTTCAAATTTAATTCTGTCTAAATGAATTTTCATTTTGATTGTTCACTAAGCATAATTCGTAACATTAAAATAGTGAGGTATGTTGGTTGCAACATCTTCCAGTATATTATACATTAAAATAAAATTTTAAACTATAAATTTTTAACTAATAGAAATTTTTAGATCATTAAAAACACAACTAAAATCACAGTTGAAAGGATGTTTGAAAAAGAGTTTAAACTTCACTAATACCAAATTTTGGTCCAAGTAAGACACTTAAGAGTGTGTGTGTGGGGGGGGGGGTGAATTGAGTTCCTATAAAAATTTATGTGTTAAAATATTTATTTAAAAAACCTCAACGTTGAAAAAAAACATACCAGTTAGACAATGGAGCAGTTTATAAAATATTTCGTTGTTTGAATGATTTATCAAATAGTGATTAGTTCTCAGTTAAAATAGTATGAGTTTTTTCATTTAAATTTTAAATTAATAAACCATATAAAATTCTAATACAAACACTTTCTAAGATTAACCATTAGAGTAAATAGATGTTTTCTAAAAACTGTAATAGAGAAAACTTAACTTGAAATATCATAGAGGAAATTAAAACATTATTTTTAGTCTCAAGAAGAGACTAAACACTATGCACTTGGTTATCACCTTACACTAATAAGATTATATAATTATTCATAGATCCAAATTTTTTATTAGTGTAAATTGTAGTATAAACACTCTCTTGGTCACCTAGACCACTTCCACAGGATTCGTGGGAGTGAAGAAAAAAAAAACAGGCTATGCAGTGACCTCTTCCACTATTATCCATGGGTAGTATAATGCGAAAAATGATTTTTTGTAAAGATACCTATGTATCATATAGTTCTACCTAGGAGTTCGTGTATGTTCAAATAATAGATACACTTACACACCACTTGTAAAGTAAAAATAGTTAACAATCAGAGCATAAAATAATGAGAAAAGAGTTAAAAGGAGCCGTGTAATTTTCAATGTATATTTAAACACATCAATGTTGTGTGGAAAATAATATTGAGTTGAATTATGAAACAATATATCAAAACATAGTGTTGTGAGATATTATGTCTTCTGTTTCTAGTGAGGATGTTGAATTTTCTTAATGAGTATTATCCTATCTTTATTTGTTTCTGCAAAAGGTTGTTTTCATTTAGTTCTTGAAATATTTTCTTTGTGTATCCATACTTTTCTTTGTGTTTTTCTCCAGCACATAAGCTCCATATTTTTAGTTTCTTCTTTATTTTTTGATCAGGTTATTTCTTTATAAACTTCAGATGACAAGGAGCATGTTATTGATTGTTCATAGGCACCTCATACCGCATACTGTATTTTGACATCAAATTAAATGTGATCTACAAAAGACATAAAAATTAATTAATATAATAAGCATTACTAAGTCTCAAAAATATGACCATTAGAAATAAATTTGAATGTAATTGAAAATTTAAGAGATGATAGTGTCTCTAAATAGTTGGTTAGGAATGGTGACTCAAAATTAATTAATTCTGAAATTTGGAATGGTGTGTCATGTATCAATGAATGTTGAATGGTAGGTTACTATAACAATATGTCATCTTGATACTGACTCATGTTATCTCTAACTCATACAGGTAACTCATACGTAGCGAAAATTATGGGTATCATCAGTAAGTCTTTCTATTGGTAGCTCGATGTGATGTTGACTCGTCCTTTGAAAAAAATTCTAAGTTGAGTTTTGGGTAGGTTGAAAAATTGTGAATCATTGTGTCGGTAGGATGAGTGATGGTGTATCATCCTTTTTCTGAATTCATCAACGATTCTAAAAGTGAGATAGTTGACAGTGAGACATCTAATCAGTAGGTCAATACCAAAGGTAAGTCATACTTATCCATTTTTCTGCCAATGGTGAGATGTCCAACAATGACTTCACCTTTACAGTGACTCCGCCTGAATGGTGATATTGAGTCCACCATAACGGTGATTCATACATAGTCATGTATTAGAAACATTCCTTATGATGTGAAAGTCTAATAGAATAGATTAATATTGTATGAACATATTTAAATATAATTGCACTTAATTATGCATTTTTTGTGAGCTTTAAAACCAGATGAGGCCAACATTTTTATTATTTATTTTTCTTGATCCTTCTAAATAATTATATATATTGGAAATATATTTTCTTGAACTATATTTATTACTCAAATATTAACATATCAAATGATTTAATTCGTTATTATTTTTTAAATCTGTATTATCTAACCTTAGATTATGCCTTGAAATAGAATTATGAAAAATAGTTTCTTCTCATAGACTTAATCCAGGTTATGATTATTATATGTTTTATTTTCTACATTTGTTAAAAATATTTTTTTTATATATATAATGTATGTGAATGAAATTATATATTTATCCAATGATTATTTGAACGATATATATCACATGAGATGTTATATAAGCGATCCGTGAGGGATCCTAAATCCACTATTGTACTTTTTCCTCATTTTGATGATGGTCTTGGGAGTGGCCACTTACTTATATTTATGATATAAATATTTATTTTATTTCCACATATTTATGATCTTATGAAATTATTTCCTTAATTAATGAATCCATTCTTATTATAACTCTCTTTATGATATCATTATATTCCCTTTAACACTCATGGTATTATTTATTTACATATTTATTCCCTTATAGGGATTTCTTGGTATCCCCTTGCTTATTTATTTTCTCTAGGATATCCAATTCAAGATCTTTGGTTTTAAGGATTAATATGTGGAGTTTTTAATAATTTTAATGTTTTAATTTTGAAAATAATTAATTTCTATTTTGAGTCTTCAAAATACAACGGACCTCTCAATCCTTCATTTATATTTGATGGAAATGGATGTTAGGAATTATATAATTAAGAGTAGTTATAATCTGAGTCTCCATATTTTTTTTGAATTTAAGAATTATTTCAAACTAGTACTAAAATATAAAAAATCTTATAAATTGATAAATTATATTGGTGAAGGATATCTTGTTCATATTATTGAAATGAATAAAACAAATCAACCTATTGATGTATCAGCAGTAAATAGATATTTTAATGTATTTCTTGATGATTTTCCCAGTTTTAATCTTATTTGAGAGGAATAATACATTTTTAAATTGCATAATTATACAAATACAATTTCAAGACTCATTATTAGATAGTCCCCATAGATCTATTTGAATTGGAAAATAATTTATATGAGTTTCTTGATAAATGTCTAGTTTTTCGAAACACTTATATAAACCCCAAGACCATATTGAGGTATGAACATTAATTTTAACCAAATATTTTTTATTAATTGGATTTTATATAATTAAAGAGTTTCTGGGGTGGTAGAGTGATCTCATATTTTTTTTGGGGGTTAGAGCCCCAAAAATATTAAAAATGGATGTCACTGGCTACGGCAGAAGGTTTCTTAATCCATGTAAATTTTCATAGAATGTTTTTTGAATGTTAAAATATCTTTGAGGTTTGTTTCTCATAGTTGGAACATGGTTTAACCAACTGTATAGGGGGAAACATGAGTAGTTTTGTTCCTAAAAAATTGGGAACATTATCATTGGTGAAAAATTTACCTAACCATGTGGGCCAATCATGCTAGGTGTGGTTCTTGAAATATTAAGAACCACATGGTTGGCACATGGTTTGGAAAACCATACGGCCAATCCATTTAGTATTCTAATTGTATTCAATATTTTTAATTTATAAATATAACCCCTATTTTTTAGTAATAAAAACACCATTTTCTCTACATCCATTCAACCAGTATCCTTCCACACACACATTTTCCCTTCATCTTCTTTTTTTTTGTATGGAGTAACACACAGCGCTTCGAGAGAGAGAGATCTATTTTTAGTATTGATTTGGTATGTATTTCATTGTATATCATATCTTGATATTAGAATAAATACATCCTGAGATAACCCTTGATATTGTACACACGGATATCCCATAAAATTGTGTTCTTAAATTAAAATATTGATTTAATTTTCTCAAAAATACAAGCACAACAATATTTAGTAATAAAAATTTCTTATATTATTTTTTTCTCCCAGTACATGAAACCTTTTTATAATTGATTCAAACATAAATAGGTAATACAATATTTATTTCATCTATTGTATTATTAAATTATACATCAAGTACTCCAATGGTAATAAATATCTAGATTTCAGAATGACATTAGAGATTCTATATCACCATGTAGGTGGATTTTGTGGATTTGAATTCACATTGCCAAATTGACCTAAATTACTATTCATCAGGTGGCCAAATTTTCACATAAAAAAATCACCTAGTCATTTTTATCAGTTATCCTAATTTGAAATAATAAAATACATAATTTATCCATTTAAAAATCATATATTAATCTTGAATAGATCCAATTAATGTAGATGAATACATCACTTAGATAATTCACATAGCTATTTCATTGATGTATTAGTTTTCTTACATCATCAATTCATCAACATAGGTGATTTATATATACAATTTTTTATTAACCTATTTAATATAGTAATTTACTCCTCATATCTAATTTCTGTAGTATATTACCTGATGTAGAATATTTCCTCAGGTTTCCGATTTTCTATACATAAAATATTTTTTGAAAAACTTTTAGAATTTATAAACAATAGAATAATGACGTAAATATTGTTTAAACCTAATAAATACACTTAAAAAAATTCATCCAAAATATATGAAGGATTTTTAGATCATAAAAAACTAAATAAAATGAGATATGCTTGAACAAAAATAGTAGTCCAATAATCTCCCCCTTTTTTTATCAAAAAACCCATTAATCAATAAAAATAAAATTCTAACAGATTAAAAGTATTTTTGAGAAAATATATTTAAGATGTATATATATAAATATTAGTGTTATAAAAATATTATAATTATCTCGTATGATTATAATTCCCTACCCCATTTTGTGGAATTTAGAAGAAAGGGTAAGAAATTGGAAAACTCATTTTAATATAGCATATTAAATGATGAAAAAAGTTTGATTATTGGAAATTTTGACTGTGAATTATCATAGGAATGACTTTCTGAAACTATGGAAATTAAACATTTCATAAATGTGAGAACAATTAAATGAAAAAACCACTTAATAATAAAAAAGGTGATATACATAAAATGAAAATATTCACTTAAGAACTAAAAACAAAATAAATTAAATTAAAAAAAACTATATTAAGAACAAAAACAAATATAAAATACATAAAATATAGAAAATATATTATTATCTAATAACAAGATACAATTAATTAATTGAAAAATATCTCATTGAGAGGAAAAAAATAGATAAAGAGTTATTTCATTACATATCAAATTGGGAAAAAATTTCAAAGACCTAAAAGAATGTAATAAATTATTTAGATGAACATGGTTTCTGGATTGTCTCAAAATTAGAAAGAGGGTTACATGGAGGTTTTGTGATTTATGTACAGGAGAAAGAGGTCAATGGAGGGTCAACTAATTGATGATGAACAAATCTTCAATGGTCTACTATATATTCTTGAGTCTCAAACCCTGGTCAGTGTCATGGTCTCTTGGTAGGTGTGCTGAATAGCTTTTCATGATTCCTAGTAGTTGTGATGATGTTATAAAAACAATAACTATAAAAAGGTTTGTGACATAAAATACCCAATTCAGTTATAAGTATCAAAATCTAGTTATCCACATTGTCTCAATCACATCAATCCATATTCCAAAGCCTATGGACTAGTAGCGATTTTCTATGGTAGTATTGTGGGGAGACTACATACATATAATCATAGTAGAGAATAGTGGTAGATAATAGACAATTAGTGGAAGAGTATATATTTCAAAATAGAAATAATAATGATGAAAATTGTTTCTCATGTAAATCATCTAGATTAATAAAAAAAATAAATTATTATATTCAAAATGAATATATTATGATGCTATAGAAAAATGGGAAAAATAAAAGGGAACATGGAAGTAGGAAGAAAAAGTAAATACTGTAAAAAAAGGAAAAATGTAATCTTGAAAATCATTGTATATAAAACTCAATCTATACTCTCATACTTCATCTTATTATAAAAAAAAATCAACCATCTATATGAAGGTAATAATTACCCTGGATTTTCATACATAAATATTACATCTTAATATATCATTATTCAATTTACTATACCAATAAAATACTTGAGGACATATCAGTTTGGTTTCTTTTGAGATTAGATACCAATATACTTATTTCATGAATGGTCATCGATATCTTACATACTTATCTCTGCATTTATTTCTCTTCATAGATATAACATACTAAAAATAATCATCATAACATGTAGAAAGGGAACATATGAAATGATGAACTAGGATGTTTAATAAGGTAAATATGATATATATCAATCTACGATCACATATAATAATAATATAAGAATTAATTAATGATATCTTGAAAATAAAATAAAATGTTCATACCAAATCTGAAAAATATTATAAACATTAGTTATGGAATGAAACATTAACATTTTAGATGACAAGAATCATAAGTATGATAAATAAACATAACATAATTATGAAAAATTAGTTAATTTAATAAATTTTAATAGATTCATCATGTGAATAGTTTCCATTTAATATATGTTGGTAAAATACATAGACCATAATATTATGAATAAACATTTATTTCCCATAATGGATCAAACACATTGACTTTTTTTACATAACAGATCAAACACATTAACTTATTTCCAATAACGGATCATGCACATGAATATTTTTCGCATAACATATCAAGGGAATTGACTTGTTTCCAATAATTGATCAATCACATAATCTTGTTTCCTATAATAGATTAAGAAAAAAAATGTTTCTTTTAAATACCTCATGAGATAAAATACTTTACCCAATGAACTGGATAGAGATATAGGTCCCACCGATCACATAATTGAAACCCTACAGATGTGTTCCAAATGATCAAAAAACATTCATCATATCAAAACCCATGAAATGAAATGGGTTTCATAAAGATTTCATTATTTCATCATAATCATAAACCATCTAGAGAAATAATAAATATTTTATCCTCAAATCATATCCCTTGTAAATTATATGAAATTTAAAAGGATTTCATTTGATATGGAAAATTAATTTGAAATATCACTTCGAATAATTCTTATGGAAAATAACATTACTACTTTAAAAACACATATCTTTTTAAAAAGTTGTGCAATTATAAAGGAAAAAATTTTATTTGAAAATAAATTTATCAAAGAATATTCAAAAAAAATTATTAATTGTGATTCTTGTAAGATCCAATCATTTTATATCAGTTAGAAAAAATATTCCTTTCATACTTTTTCATGAAAATGTAATAATTACCTCATTCATAAAATGACAGAAATATTTATTTTAATTTTTTTTTGAAAATTAAAACCTAGATAAAAATGATTTTAAAAAATTGTAAGAGAATTGTAAATATCTATTTTAATTTTTTATAAAACATTGAAATATAATAGCCATATTCTCTAGTAGAGGATTAAACATAAAAAATCCCTAATAATGATGAGATTTTGAAATAAATCATTACTGCTTAAATAAATATTTAATCATAATCTCCATGATATAAATAAAAATATAATAAATTTTAGATCCATATAATATTCATAATATGTACTAGAAAATGTATTTATATACAATATATACACTAACACAAATAAACATGTAGTTTATAAGGCATTTATCCCACAAAAATAAATTTCTACGAAAATCTCTCACCATAAGTATGACTTCCTTTAAAAAACATTTAGTCTCCTGTACAATATGTTAATATTTATTATAAATATAGACCAAAATCAT
The DNA here is from genome assembly GCA_963277665.1 of Viscum album. Taxonomy (NCBI): domain Eukaryota; kingdom Viridiplantae; phylum Streptophyta; class Magnoliopsida; order Santalales; family Viscaceae; genus Viscum; species Viscum album. Next base: position 1,034,799,892 of record OY728123.1, on the reverse strand, counting down.
TTAAATAATTAAAATATTATATATATTCATCCATAATGATAAATAAATAATATGAATTACTTCATTCAAGGAGAAGATAGTACATACATATAAATCAATGTTGTATTCATTTTTTGAATCATGGAACGAAAGAAGGGAAAATAATAATTCACCATTATAGAATAATTATTATATATTTTATATCTTATATATTAATTATATTCATTCTACATACTATTAATGTTAAATTGAAATGAAAAATGAGTCACATCAATTTGGGGAGGTGGAAGTCCATATGTACGCACGAGCGACGTTATTATTTTTCAACAGTATATAGGGTAAGGAGGTAGATATGATATTATAAATTAATAAGTACAATTATGTTATAAATACCATATATAATTATTAATCCAATTATAAAACTCTTCCATCAAAAATGGTGATGAAAATGTAATTGCATTTCTATGTGGAGATGGTAAGTTGTGCGTATGCACGAGTGAAACCTTGACTTTTTGTTTGATTGGAAGGAGTGTGTATAAAGGTGTTATAATAATTATAATAACATTTAATAATATATAGGATATTAAATATAATATTTAATGGTAAATTTCATAAATTTTTATGAGGTAATGAAGAGTATAATAAATGTGATCAGTTAGGGTGATTTCTTCTTCTTTGAAATGACTCCATTAGATATCCTCTAAAGAGCTATATGGTTTGTATTTTGGAAAGACAATAATGTTCCAAAATATGAATCAGGAAGTTGAGAATAGAGTTTTTCATGGGATTGAATATCCTTATTTCTCAATTTTATCTAAATTAGTGAGTGAGGAGGGTCATTTTATTATTGAGCTAAGGGACACGTTTGGAAATTTTCAAATGATTAAATTATAATAAGACTATTCTATAATAAAATGCATCAAAATGGATGATAACTAAACATTGAATGAAGTTTTATACAAAATATTATCCAATCTTCATTATTTATGATTCTTATGATTTATAAATAGTTTTTTTAAATATTATATTCATAAAATATCATTATTATCAATATTGATACTATTGATTACATTGACTTTAATAACATCAAGAAAATAATATACATTCAAAAACAATATTTTAATAAATCCCTATAATTTCATGAGGATCTATAAATTTTATTTATAAATAAATTTTCCTAAATTATAATACTATTAATATATTTAAAATCAATTATTTTTCTCCATCAGTTGAATAATTATTATGTCAGCATTGTGTAAGTATTTACGGTATTTATTTCTCCACTAAAAAATTAAAAACAATTACCATGATGAATATAAATTCGTTATATTTTTAAAAAATATTTATATTTTAGAACCTCCTTTATATAAACCCATGAAAAAAATATTTATTAAAAAAAGAGGGTGATAGTTTGACATTCCTTTCATTGAAACTATATGAAATTAATAATATATTCCAAGTGGCCCAAAAATGTCAGAAATTATACCCTTAGGATATTTTTTCTGATATATATTCTTCCAATAAGATTTAGTCAAATGATAAGGTAATTTTATAGTCCCTATCATTTTATTTTTTACCTAAATTACCATATTTACCCTTAATGTGGAAATAAAATTACTACATTTACAATTCTTAATGGAAAAAATTAAAATAGACATATTTAAAAATATGGAACCCGGAATTAAAATTATGGAATCCATTTTACAATATTATACTCAAATAATTTGAAGAATTTATTTTAAAATTAATCTTGTAAAACACAACGAAAAATAGTTTTCATGAAAAATGCGGTTTGAAGACCAAAAATGTACTTATACCAAAAGAAAGTATATTGTGGATTAAAATATAATTATGTAGACTATATCTAAATAAATAGGACATATTTTAATTTGAGATCAAATTGAAATCATTAATTTACATGATATTTTTATAAAAATCCATATTTTTTTATTATTCATTGAAAAATAATTTTTTTTACATAAAAATACCAAAAATTTCGCCCAACGAAAATTCCGATAAGTTGATTAAAAAATAAATTTAATTTTATCAAATATATTTTCATGAAGATTAATAAATTAATTATAATAATTTATCATAAAATAATAATAAAAATTTGTTTTTTAAGAAAACATATTTTTTTTAAAAAAATGAACATACAAAAAATTGATTGATTAATTACTAATTATTTATATTATGTAGAGACATTTTATATAAGTAATAAATTAGTTAATCGTATTTAATCTCCACAATTTATTAGTTATATGATAACATTAAATAATTATATTTAAATAGTGCATTACTTTTTTCTAAAACTCACAGTTGCATATAACACATGCTATCGATGAAGTTAAATATATTTGAAAGAGAAATTTCATAAAATATTACGGTTTTTTATACATACCTTTAGTAAATTTCATCCTCATAAATTGATAATGTTCTTGTTAATAAAATGTATGAAATTTTAAAATTATTTTATTGAACCCCACTCTAAAAAATGAGTTAATAAAAATTATATTTGAAAATAGAGAAAGGGATGAGTGAAAGTCAGCAGGGATTAAAAAAACTAGTTTACCAAATAGAAGAATATTATTGTGAAGTGGAGAAAATTAATGTTTAGAAATCATTGATCATAATAATGTGAATGGTCTGACGAAAGTTACCAATAACAAAACTATATACCATCTGTGTAGAAAATACCATCAATTCATTGGAATTTAAGGTTATTGGAAACAAATTTTGTCTTAATATACTTTTCCTATAGTTGAGTCATTCTATTACCATATTTACATGCTTCATAATGAAATAAACATACATTATAGGTATAATTTCAACCATTAATAAATCTCTACCACAATCCCTTACATTTCTCCAAATGATGAATATTAAAAATCGATATAGAATGCCTAAAGGAAAAGATCAACTTATAACTAATCTAATATTCCTAAAAGGGGTAAAAAATAATCCTCTTATATTTAAATATTACAGAAAACCAAAAGTGTTGGAATGTATTTTCTAATATCTAAAAATATATTAATTTCTAAAATATTAAAAATAATTCCCATGGTTTGTCTTAATCCAATCCACAAGTAATTAATAAAATAACTCCTCCAAAATATTTCTAAAAAAAATTTAGACAAAAAAATTTAGAAAGTCACTATGATTCCAAAATTAACATAACATTAATACCTAAAATATATCATAATGTCTCGTACCAAACATGTGTACACCTATGTAATATATACTTTGGAATTATGGTAATAACCTAAATTATAAAAAAAGATAAATGAAAACAAGCATGCTTCCAAAAATTAACATTTTCTTTTTTCCCCAAATAAAACCATAGACCATTTAATATATTCCTTAAATCTAAAAGGAAATAAAATTTATTTAAGATAACTTTAAAAACTAACCAAATTTATCATTACCAATATTTTCCTGGCAATTCCAATCAAATAATTATCCTACTTAAAGTTATTATCTTCACATTGGATATATATTAAGGGCCATATTCCCTTTAGTAATGTGTTTTCCAAAAATATAATCATCCCACTAAATAATATTTATTATATATTGATATTATTCAACATATACTTTTAATTCATTAAATAAAAAACATAGGATAAATCCATAGATGATTCAGGATTACTATAATCCATAATAATATTTGTAAAAAACTTTTTCAACATAATTATAAAATATCAATAAATATGAATGTCAATTATTCCACTAACTTCTTAATCTATTAATAATGATTCATAAACATAATCCTTAACACCAATTCCTTTCATATTTCATTAATAGTCACTTCATTTTCAATGAAAAAACCATTTCCCATACAACATTGTTGTTTCTTTTCTTGATATCCCCCCATAGGATATAAATTTTCATAGTTCCCATAATTCCAATATTTTAAACATTAAACCATCGATGAAACCTTATTAAAACCATTATTTCCTTCCAATGAGTTAACTGAATAATTAATTATTCATTCTTAATTAATTTCTCTATTTCCAAGACATCATCATATTCCTTTAAGGAATTATCCTCTTTGATTATGCCCCACATTCATGAAATGATGAAAATTGAACTTATTTTCCCCTATGGTCTACATGAAACCCCATTTACCTTTTATTATGTGTGTTAGAAAACTCACCTAATTAGATAGTGTTAATCATATTACAAAATTTATGATTATTCACAATTACATGGTTTATCCTTCCAATTCCTGTTAAATTTTTCGAAATAAAAATCATTCCATTATCCATCACATTTACCCTTAACTTGATTAATCTTGGTTCAATCCAATATCTAAAACCAAATTCATAATTTTAGAAACTGTAGTCATATTGGGAAACCAAAAAATAATTCATTGGATGTATTAATCAACACACATTTTTTTAATCTATGATAGATTAGGTTTAACATAGGTCATCCATAGTTATCACATATTCAAATCCTTCATAATGGATTGTAAATAAAATATATATTTTCCCAAAAAAATATCTCTAGGGAGTGTCAAACCAGGTTTCATGTAAGGCCCATTTTCATTAACAAGGTGAAAATCGATTCAATCTCATTAAACACTTTTCAGGGTTATTACCCCTAGGTAGAATTGTTCAAGCACCAAATCCACTAGTAGTATCAAAATTGGGATGTAATTTTATTGAAAATATCAAAATCTCTTATTTAAAAAAATTACGAAGTTATTCTATACTTATAATTATTCCAAGGGTTTTTATCAAATTTTTCAAACCCTAATCTCCAATGGTTGACTATGCCTCATTTTGATACCTTCTAAAATCCCCTATGTTATTAATAAATATATATTATATCTATAAAGATGAATATTAAATACATTTAACAAAAAACGTGCATGAGGAACAAATAATGTTGGTATCATTGGAGATAGATATTAGTCATTACATATCATAAAAGATATTCAACATCTACCATAAATATCTCCCCATTTAGTACTCTTTATAGAAATACCCTATTAAAAGCGCTATTCATTTCCAAGGGAATTGAAAAATATGAAAGGGTAAGATTTATGCTCATTAAGGATAACCATGAGATATATAAATCAATTATAATATTTATGAATAATATAAGCATGTGGGATTGAGATCTTGAAAATAACATACAAAGTTCATACCAAATATGGAAAAGATAATAAACACGAGTTATGGAAAAACATTAACATTTCAAAATACATGAATCATAAGAATTTGGAATCATCATTACACATTCTTGAACCATTATTTCAATTCATAAAAATGTGTGGAATCATAATAAGTATTGAAACCATTTAATATATCAAGGTTAAATACCAAGACAATCTGACTGTGCATAAAAACTTATTTCCCATAGTGGATCAAGAAGATCTTCTTTTATTGAAAAAAGGGTCAAGAACATCATATAGTTTCCTATAATGGGTCAATAACATCCATTTTCTTCACATAAAAGATCAACAAAATTGACTTGATTCCAATAATTGATCAAGAACATCAAATTTTTCCAATAACTTATCAAGAACATTGACTTTTACACCTTAACTATATTGTGATATACAATACTTAAAAAATTGAATTAATGTTTGATATTGGTCCCACCCATCACATAATGAAAACCATTCATCTATGTTCCACAAGATCATAAAACATTCAGCATATCAGAACATATGAAAAAATATATTTCATAATCATTTAACATTTTCTTCAAAAATATATGTCATGACCTACCCTCAGGACCCATACCGTGACAACTCCAAGCCCGCCTTCCATAGGCTAGGGGATGGCGAATAGCACCAAAGGCGTAAATTACCAAACTGAGAGACATTACTTTTATAATAGAAAACAAAAAAAATAGAGTATGCAACTAGATGTAAAACACTAAGTAAAACTGTATCCAAATGAAGGTGATGAAAATAAAGGGCCCAAAAATACAAGCCCAATAATAATGTACAATACAACTAAAATGCTAGAACAACTGTAGTAAAGGAAAACATAAACTGCTGAATAATCCCCTGGAATTCCCACCTAAAGGGTGGGTACAGATGGCCTCATCAGTACCCCTGGTCCAACCGTCTTCTCTGTGTACGTCTCGCCAAGTGGCCAACCTTCGGGTACCATCCAACACTAAATCACTCTACCTCTATCAGTGTTGTCCGTTGTCTGCAACCAACACAACGAAGTGCGGGTATAGCTCGTGCAGGGGTGAGTATAACGATACTCAGTAGGGACCCTGAGACCATCAAGGTCTCACAATATCCAACATTTTTAACCCACAATGAAAGATACAATCACAAAGTATCAACTAACCATACTTAAGTATATGCCAATACATATACCAATGTTACCAAACACAGTCCGTCTCTAACTCTCGAGCCGAAGAACAAACCAATCCACAAAGGAAGTAAAGTCAATCACCATGATGATAATGGTTGAAAGACAAGACTTAGCTCACACAGGTATGCCACATTAGTAGTGAGATATAGATTATTAGATGTAGCCACTGGATCATCTAAGTTGTCGAACCCACACATGATACAGGTCCGACTAAGCTGTCAGCCCCACATAGGATACAGTACCAACTATCTCATCTATGTTGTTGGACCCACATAGGATACAAGACCATCTATTCTAGAGTAATTGAGATGTTCAGATATAATCACGGATTCATCTATATTGTCGGACCCACACAGGATACAGGACCAGATTTTATGTCAGACCCACACATGATACAGGACAAGCTACTCTAGAGTAATAGAGATGATCAGATGTAGTCACTGATTCATCTATGCTGTAGGACCCATACAGGATACAGGACCAGCTTTTCTGTTGGACCCATATAGGATCCATGAATAGAATTCAGAACTGTTGGACCCACGGAGGATCCCGGTACAGTAGTCATCATTGTTGAACCCACAGAGGATTCTGGTACAGTAGTCATTAAAGTCGTAGCCAGTGCTATGGTTCCCATACACAGCACGCTCGATTCTGGGAGGGGTCACTGCTCGAGACAAGTGTCGATACATCAAATAACATGAAATATTGAGTAGATGTATCACATAGTTCTGTCTTATCATAATGAACTCAACGTGACCGACGACACGTCAATCGGTTGCCCGGTCTTAGAGTTATGGGCATTTTCGTTCCTGGGGCCCGGTTGGATTTATTCTCAATCCAAACCCGCCCGTTTTCCAATTTTTTACAAAACTCACTAAGATAATCCTAAAAGGACCGCCTCCTCACTAGGGTTCTAGTGCCGCAGACGACGCATCAATCGGACACACGATCTAGGAGATATTTGAATTTAAGTGAAGACGGGATTGGACCGTCAAGCCCAGTGGGCTGGTGGGTCGGCCCGACCCAGATCAGCGGGTCCGACTAGGCTGGGGGTCGGCCCAGCCCGGTGCGACGCGACCCACCTGCGAACCCGGCCTACGCTACGGGCTGGTCCGGTTCTCCTGGTGGCGCCAAGCGGCGCCACCACCTCCTCTGTCGGGCCATCTGTAGTCATCCGGTTAGGTTCGGCGCACGCGACCGCGGATGTGGGCTGTAGTTCTCCACACGCGGAACCTACGGGCGCCGCGGTTCTCCAGACTCGCTGGAATGCAGCCGGTCGGTTCTTCTAGCCATGTGTCCCGTGGATTCGGGCCTCGTCCTCCTCCGCGCAGCCTCTACGGGCTTCGCGGTCCTCCAACACGACCGATAGGGGGTCGGCCGGTTCTTCCAGCTGAGTAGCCTGCGGATGTGGGTCATGCTCTCCCTCCATGTTGCACCTTCATGTTATGTGTCTCCTACATGCGGACTAGATGAATCGGCCTGCCGGTTGTCCCGCGGTCTGGGTGGCCCGAGCGGCTGCCGGTCTCCCTCTACGCGGCTGGCACGCAGATGCCTCTTCGGCCTCCGCCTCAGGTCGCCGACGCCACCGCCACTTCCATCCCGCAGTTCTTCTCTGGCGCGGTGCGATAGCACCACACAATTTCGGCTTTGCCTCTGAAATCAATCAAAAAAACCAGTGGAGGGGCATCATGCCATGTTGTTTCATCCCACACCCTCTGCATTAGGCGATATCATATGGCCATCATCGATCCAAAACATACAACGAGGAACGTGGGTACAATTTAAACATTAAAATAATCAAAACTCCTACCTCTTATTTGTCACTGTACATTGACGAGTCATGGAAGATGGAAGTTGTGGAAGACGGACGTCGTTCCGTCAACGTCGGAGGAGGTAGAGCTCGATGAAGTCGAGTCGAGTCGACACCATCGGTGTACTCCGAACACAGCAACACATCCCTTCCATGCTCTGGGAAAAGAATGAAGAACATGATGCTCGTTGTTCTTTAGAGATGAGAGGCGTTCTATGTCAAGAGTATGATGTTATTCCAAGAGTTCTCCCAAGCTCTCCAATGATTACAACAACCCAAAATAAAAGAATATGTTCACTTATTTTAATGTTGGCATAATGAATTCAAAAGTATTCCAAACACTCAAATTAATTAAGTGGGTCATTAATTATTTTTTGTTGGCACCATGAAAAGGGAAGGTGGAATGGCTCCACCATAAATTGGGAGGTCAAGATTTAAAGAGGGTTCAAGGGTAGTTGAGGGGTTTGAAGTTCATGTGGGTCGCACCACATAATATCCTCCCAAGGGAGGTTATGTGTGGGTGGCCCCACCACCAACCTCCCTTTTGAGGTTTTAAGTTCCATTCAAATAAAAATGTGTTACACCCATTTTATTTAATCTAAAATTGAAACCCAAATAAATTAACTCCCAATCACGATAAAACACAAATGCGGAAAAGATTTCCTTAAGCGAATATTGGCGCTGTGAGTACAACGGTGCCCTCAGATTTCAATTCCGAGTACTGGTTCAAAAGATATAAAAACATGCACATACGTTTATTGAATGTACCCAAACAAAACTTCAAAAATTGATTCTGGTCACATCGTGCCTCGCAGTCAAGCATCATCAAAAACTGCAGACTTGTAAAATTCCCGTGTATTAAAAAAAATTCACATAGAAATTCTGGGTCTTTTCATTCTCCCCACCTCCGGGATTTACGTCCCCATAAGAAACAACACATACTAAGGGAACAAATGGGGGTACTGAGCACGCATATGAGCCTCCCACTCCCATGTGCTCTCCTGGAGGTTCCCGTGCTGCCAGCGAATGCACACTATAGTAATCAACCGTCCACGCAGGGCCCACTCATGTCGATTCTCAATCTCAACTGGGACCTCCGTGAATGTTGAACCATTATCGATGTCCATCTCCCTATGGTCGATGATGAGGGACAGGTCGTGCACATATCTTCTCATATGAGATACGTGAAAGACATTGTGCACCTAGTGCAACAGATGTGGAAGAGCCAAGCGGTAAGCCACCATTCCTACCCTGCTGAGGACCTGAAAAAGTCTGATGAATCACGAAGATAACATGCCACCTCGGTCAAATCTCTATATACCTCGTCGAGGTGAGACCTGTAGAAAGACGTGGTCACCATCCTCAAACTCTAGTGGTCTCCACCTCCTATCAACATAGGACTTATACCTGCTCTGTGCAGTCTTCATCTACTCCTAGATGATCAACACCTTTTCCATCATAGCCTGCATCATCTCTAGTCCTACAAGTTTTGAATGCCATGGGTCATTCCAGCACATAGGCGATCTGCAAGGTCAGCTATAAAATGCCTCGTAAGGTGCCATCCCGTTGGTGGAGTGGTAGCTATTGTTGTACGCGAACTCTACCAAGGGTATGTGATCCTCTCAATTGCGACAAAAGTCGAGAAAGCATGCATGAATCATGTCCTTGAGTGTCTGAATGGTCATCTCAGTCTGGGCATCCGTATGAGGATGGAAGGTGGTGCTCAAGCGAAGAAACATCCCAAAAGCCTCCTCCAACACCTTCCATAGACAGGAAGTGAATCGGGTATCTCGACAGGAGACGATCATCGATGGAACACGATGAAGCTGTACGATCTTCTGTACGTAGAGGCATCTCAAGCACTCTACTGAGCCCTTCTCTCTGATCGGTAGGAAGTGAGCCGACTTGGTATGTCAGTCGACAATCACCCAGATAGATTCATGAACCCTAGATGTACGTGGAAGCCCTGTCACGAAAGCCATTGATATCCCATCCCACTTCCACTCTAGGACCTTTAAGGGCTGAACCAAGCCTACTGGAACCTGGTGCTCCGCCATCACTTGCTGAAAAGTGAGCCATCATGAGATAAACTTTACTACTGCCTATTTCATACCAGGCCACAAGTTCTAATGTATGAAGTCCTGATATATATTCACCACTCTTGGATTTACCACTAAAGGAGATTTGTGGAACTCCCTCAACGCTTCCTTCTGATGTGAAACGGGTACCATGGTACGTCCACTAAAGAAGATGATGTTCTCCCCACCTTCATAAATTCAATTAGGTGCTTGTCCTGTGGATATCTGAGCAAGTCTCATCTCACAGTCACCATCCCTGCGCTGTGCCTCCCTGACTCCCTGATGAATTGGAGGAGTGACTGTGAGAGACTGCAGAATGGATGCTTCATCTCTATCCACAAAGGATATCTTCAACGTGGCTAGCCACTCTGTCACCTCTCCTAGAAGCTGAATGCCTGGTCTTCTACTGAAAACATCTGATACAACATTCCCCTCCTAGGAGTATATACTATCTCGAAGTCATAGTCCTTGAAGAACTCGAGCCATTTCCGCTGTCTCAGGTTCAGGTCCTTATGCGGGAAGATATTCCTATTACTCTGATATTCAGAGTAGACATTAAAATGCTCACCCCTAAAAAAGGGCCACCACATCTTCAAGGTGAATAACAATACCGATAACTCCAGGTAATGGGTAGCATAGTTCTGCTCATGCTTTCTCAACTGCCGAGAACCATACGTGATCACTACTCGCTCCTGCATCAGGACACACCCACGTCCGGTGCCTGATGCATCACTGTAAACTATGTAACCTATGCCTTACTCCAGTAGCCTCAAGATGGGTGAACTGGTCAACCTTTACCTCAGCTCCGGAAATTTTTGATGGCATCTATCTGACCACATGAAGTGTTTCCCCTTCTTCTTCAATGCTGAAAGCGGTGCTTCAACTTTGGAGAAATCTGGCACAAATCTCTTATAGTACACTGCCAGTCCTAGGAAACTCTGTACCTCTATTACACTCCAAGGTGGTTCCCAAGAAAGTACTTCTTTGATCTTCACTGGATCCACTACAACTCCAGCTTTCGAGATGACGTGTCCCCAGAAATGAACATCTCGAATCCAGAACTGGCACTTTGAGACCTTACCATAAATCTGGTTCTCTCGGAGTGTGTCAAGTACTACCCGTAAATGGTAGGCATGATACTCCTCCGTAGTCGAGTAGATCAATATGTCATTGATGAATACTATGACAAATTGATTGAGATAAGGTTGGAAGATCTTGTTCATGAGGCTCATGAAGACTACTAGGGCATTGGTTACACCGAAGGGCATAACCATAAACTCGTAGTGGCCATACCGACACCTGAAGGACATATTCTGCACATCTCCATATAAAACATTGAGATGGTGATATCCTGACCTAAGTTCTATCTTCGAGAACCATCGTGCTCCCTTGAGCTGATCAAAGTGGTCATCAATACTCGGGAGTGGGTACGTGTTCATCACGATCATCTGATTTAGGCGATGGTAGTCAACACACAAATGCAATATTCCATCCACCTTCTTGGCGAAAAAAATCAGAGATGCCCAGGGTGAAACACTGGGTAGGATAAACCCCTTCCCCTGCAAGACTCCAGCTGTACCTGCAACTCACGAAGCTCAGCCGGAGCCATCCGATATGCTGGAGTAGATATCAGTGTCATCCTGGGGTCTATGTCAATGTAGAAGTCTACCTATCTTCAAAGAGGTATTCCTAGAACGTCTTCAGGGAAAAAATCCACGTACTGATCCACCACAACAGGAAAACTCGGACTCGACACATCAACCGCTCTGAGGATGAGACTATCCAATTGATTTTTGATCGGTTACACCGTCATCTGCATAAGTCCATCCTACGCTGCAAAGGAACCCTTCTCGCCGGTGAAGGTGAAACTGGTCCCATCTGTGAGGATACACCGCACTTTGCACCTAATAAAGTCAATATGGGCATGAAATGTGGATAAACGGTCCATACCCAAGATGACGTCGTAAGGCCTCGACGCTGCTACCAGAAGATCCCAGCCGAAGTTCTCTTCTCCTAGAGTAATCTCACACTTTCAGCACCAATGCGTAATCATCTAGTCTGCTCCCGTAGGAGTCTCTAGTCATAAGGATCGAGCCAACCACTCCGTCAAAATCTTCGAGCTCCGTATGAGGGCAGTGGCAATAAAATAATTTCTCGCACTTGTGTCTATAAGTACTACAACAGGGGTGGAGTATACACAGATAGTACCTCGAATCATCTCAGGTGGGCTGTGGTCGTAGGCCTCGACTACCTGTAGCTGAGCTCACCTCTGTCCACCAGCTCCTTGTGGTCGGGGTGGACCTCTTGGCGGTGGTCGTTGTAGAGCCTCGACATGCCGTCCACCACCCGCTACTCGGCCAGCCTCTCTACTACGTCTACCATCTCCCGGCGGACCACCATGATCGATCTTATACCACTTCCTGGGAGGTCCCTCTACTCTCAGCTCCTCATCTGCATGGTGAGTCAGGATGTCTCGATCCATGTGACCATGCCCGCTGCATGCATATCACTGCCTTCTCCCCATATATTTGGCTCTGTCTTGGGTACGCTGCACAACCGAACCTATCTCCTAAGGTCACCCACCTGATGACCTGGTCCGCTTAGACCTCTGTGACATTTATCGACATCCGGCTATAGAAGACTCTACTATGTGTCACCCTGTGGTGGTTCTCACTGCTAGTGTCTGCCCAGCACGAAAACTCTTTACTAGAAGGGCTCGCTCTATCACCCCCGCCTGCGTTAGAATGATGAGAATAATCATCGAAGCCCTGATCTTAGGACTGAGTCCCTATTTAAAGGTCTAGGCCCTGAAGAATGGGTCTTGTACCATATCTGTGGAGTAGCGCGATAGGTCGATGAACCTCAGTGAGTACTGAGCTACTGTCATGATGCCCTGCTACAGATGTAGTAACTCCTGAATCCACACCGCACGAAGGGTGGCTAGACTAAACTCTAAGCGGAAGATACTCTCGAAGTCTGTCCAGAGTAATGATGCCTTGATATGCACATGGAGCATCAAGCTCCACCATCTTCCTGCTACCGCATAGAGGAGACTCGCAGAAAGGATCACCATGAGGTCTGATGGTGACCCTACCAATCTGAAAACTCTCATGACAGCCTCTAACTAATCCGCAGGTTCCTGTTGGTCCATCTCTCCCCAGAACCTGGGCAGCCTATGGTGCTGGACCTCGTGCAACACACTTTGGCGGCGTGCACTGTATGCTACTAGAGCTGGTGGTATATGTGGAACAGTGGGTAGTGGTACCGCTGGTACTTCTGATGTGATGGGGCCCACGCACCGAGGCCTTGTCGCTCGAAGGGCTACCGTCTCTTTCGTAACTTGGAACACCAACTGGATACCTTCATGAGGCCATCCTGAAAGAAACCTGGAGTTTCATGGTTAAAACAGTATACCTGGTGAGCTGACACAAAGTAATCACAATAAAGACTCTTGAAACACACACGCAATCAGTGTTTTCATGCACTAAGTCAGAAATCAGAATTCAAGGTCCTGGTGTATTGATACGTCGGCCGCTGCACCAACACTAGACTACCTAGACTGAAAACCACATTCAATACTCATAAAATTTGGGATTCATAGAAAAGAATGATCTGATTCCTGAGTTCTGTGGTAGAACTGACTCCTTTCTTACCAATTTGTCATGAACCACCCTCGGTGCCCATGCCGTGACTACCCCAAGCCCGCCTTCCATAGGCTAGGGGCTGGCGACTAGAAAAAAGGCATAAATTCCAAAAATGGGAAGGCATTGAATTTATAACAGCAAAAAAAACAATGGAGTATGCAACTGGAAGTAAAACACTAAGTAAAACTGTATCCAAATGAAGTTGTTGAAAGTAAAGTGGTCGGAAATTCAAGCCCAACAGTAAAGTGCAATACAACTGAAAAGCTTGTACAACTGGTGTAAAGTAAAATAGAAACTAATGAGTCGTCCTCCAGAATTCCCGCATGAATGATGGTTACAGATGGCCTCCTCAGAACCCCAGGTCAGTCTGTCATCTCCTTGTACGTCTCGCCAAGTGGCCCACCTCCTGGTACCGTCCAGCTCTATAACTCTCTACCTCGATCAGTGTTGTCAGTCGTCTACAACCAACACAATGAAGTGCGGGAATAGCCTGTGAAGGGGTGAGTATAACGATACTCAGTAGAGACCCTGAGACCCTCAATGTCTCACAATATCCAACATGGTTAACCCACAAAGAAAGATAAAATCACGAAATATCAACTAACCTTTATTAGGTATATGCCAATACATATAACTAAGTTACCAAACACAGTTCAGCTCCAACTATTGAGCCCAAGCACAAAAAAATCCTCAAAGGAAGTAAATTCAATCACCATGATGATAATGGATGAAGGAAAAGACTCATCTCACATAGGTATTCCACATTAGTAGGTAGATATAGATGATCAGATGTAGCCACTAGATCATCTATGCTTTCAGACCCACACATGATACAGGACCAGAAAAGCTGTCTGACCCACATACGATATAGGACCACCTATCTCATCTAAGCTGTCGGACCCACACATGTTACATGACCATATATTCTAGAGTAATTGATATGATCAGATGTAGTCACTAATTCATCTAAGATTTCAGACCCACAAAGGATACATGACCCTCTTTTCTGTCGGACCCACATAGGATACAAGACCAGCTACACTAGAGTAATAGAGATGATCAAATGTAGTCAATGATTCATCTCAGCTGTCGGACCCACATAGGACACAAGAACAACATTTCTATCAGACCCACATAGTATCTAAGAAAAGACGTCAGAACTGTCGGACCCATGGAGGATCCCGGTACAATAGTCATCATTATCGAACCCACAGAGGATTCTGGTATAGTAGTCATCACAGTGGCAGCCAAAGCTAGGGTTCACACACACAACACACTCGATTCTAGGACGGTCCTCTCCTTGATCCAAGTGTTGAAACATCAACAACCAAAAACTCTTAATTTGATATATCATGTCGTTTCGTATCATCACAAGGAACTCAGTGCGACAGATGATGCGTTAATCAGACACCCGGTCTGAGAGTTATTGGAATTTCTGTTCCAGGGTTCTGGTTGGATTTATGCTTGATCCAAAGCTGGCCATTTTTCAAATTTTTCAAAAACTCACTTAGAGTATCCCAAAAGGTCCACCTTATCGCGAGGGTTCCAGTGCCAGAGACGGCGCATCAATCAGACGCGCGGTCTAGGAGTTATTCGCATTTAAGGGAAGACGAGCCCGACCCGTAAGCCTAGTGGGCTGGCGGGTCGGCCCGACCCGGCTCAGCGGGTCCGACCTGGATGGGGGTCTGCCCGGACCAGTGGGGCGCGACACACCTATGGACCCGTCCTGTGCTTCGGGGCTGTCCTGTTTTCCCGGCGGCGCCGCCTCCTCCTCTGCCCGGCCGGTCGAAGCCGGCCGGTTTTGTTCGGCGTACGCGGCCAGCGGACGCGGGCTGTGGTCCTCCTCATGCGACACCTACATGTGCAGTGGTTCTCCTGCCCGAACGTCAGGTGGTCAGTCGGTTTTTACAGCAGGGCGTCCAGTAGATGCGTGCCGCTTCCTCCTCCATGCAGCGCATGCAGGCGCCGTGGTCCTCTAGATTGGACGGCAGGCGACCGACCGATTCTTCCAGCCGAGCGGCCCGCGGATGCGGGCCGCCGTCTCCCTCCACGCGGCGCCTTCGTGCACCGTGGCTCCTACATACAGACCGGCCGGATCGGTCGGCCAGTTTTCCCGTGGTCCAGGCGGCCCAAGCGGTGGCCGGTCTCCCTCCACACGGCCGAGGCATGGCCGCTGCTGTCGCTGCCGCCTCTGGTCGCCAACGCCTCCATCTCTACCGTCCCGCTGTTCTTCTCTGGCATGCTGCGACGGAACCATGCCCTTTAGGATTTGTCTCTGATGTCAATCAACAAAAACCAACTGAGGGGCATCGGGCCATGTTCGTTCGGCCCGCACCCTCCGCATTTGGTGATATCAAGTGGTCGTCATTGATCCCAAACATACAACGAGGAACGAGGGTACAATTTATACATTAAAATAATGAAAACCACCTACCTCGCATTTGTTGTTGTACGTTGATGAGTCGCGGTAGATGGACTTAGTGGAAGACGGACGTCGTTCTGTCATCGTCGGAGGAGGTAGAGCTCGGTGAAGTCGAGATGAGTCAACACCGTCGGTGTACTCTGAAGACGGTGACGCTTCCCTTCGATGATCTGGGTGAAGAAGGAAGAACATGATTCTCATTGTTCTTCGGAGATAACAGACGTTCTTCATCGAGAGGATGATGTTCTTCGCAGAGTTCTCCCAATCTCTCCAATAAATATTCCGTCCCAAAATAAAATAATATGTTAACTTATTTTAATGTTGGCATAATGAATTCAAATGAATTAAAAACACTCAAATTAATTAATTGGGTGATTAATTAATTTGTGTTGGCACCATGAAGCGGGAAGGTTGAAAGGCACCACCATAAATTGGGATCTAAAGAGTTAAAGGGGGTTCATGGGAAGTTGAGGGGTTTGATGTTCGTGTGGGCCCCACCACAGAATATCCTCCCAAGGGAGGTTATGTGCGGTTGGCCCCACCACCAATCTCCCTTTGGAGGTTTTAACTTCCATTCAAATAAAAATGTGTTACACTATTTTTATTTAACTTAAAATTGAAACCCCAAGAAATTAACTCCCAATCAAGATAAAACGCAACTTCGATAAAGATTTCCTTAAGAGAATATCAGTGTTGTGAGTTCAACGGTGCCCTCATATTTCAATTCCATGCCCTAGTTCAAATGATATAAAAACCTACTTTTACGTTTACTGAACGAACCCTAACAAAACTTCATAAATTTTTTTCGGGCACACCGGGCCTCAGAATCAAGCGCCATTAGAAACTTCAGACTCGTAAAATTCCCGTGTATTAATAAAATTCCCATAGAAATTCAAGGTCTTTACAATATAAACCAAGAAAATTAATTATAAATATGGTATTACTGAATCATTTTCCTAATAAATTAAACATAACATTATCGGATTTTATATTTGATCGAATTAGATTTTGAAACATCAGTTGGAAAATTTAGTAAGTAAAATAACTTTTCTACTTCAAAACCACTTCTCTTGATAAAATGTTTCTCATTAATAAATGAAAATTTTTTATTTGAAATTAAAAATGTAAACATGTAATTTGAGGATCAAATAATTAAACCATCATGATAGAGGAAGAAACATATCCTTCCATATATGTTATAAAAAACATTACTTTCATAATTTTCAGCAAAATTTGAAAAGTACATCATTTGAAAAATGACATAATGATTCCTTTTAAAACATTTTTTAAAAAGTAAAACTCGGGTACAAAAAATTATAAAAATTATTGGATAATAGTAAAAAACTGTTTGAATTTTTTTTTATAAAACATGTACCTGGGAGAGTAATATTCCTTAGCTAATACATAAAAATAAATAATCTGAAAAGATGATGAGATTATGATATAAAACCGTACAACATTGTTACTTTTTGAATTATAATCCCTATGAAATGAATAAACATATATGGATATGTAAATCCGTATAATATCCCTAATTTTACCATAAAATTAATTTTATGGGTATTATATACTCTACTAAAAAGAATAATCTAGTGTATAAGTCATGTGTCCCCTAGAAACAAAAGTGAAATGAAAATATATTATCTTAGGTCTCAACATCCTTTGAAATTTCATTAACCTCCTATATAAGAAATTCAATTTTATTATAAATATATTATTGAAACATTAAAATTATTATTATATCATATATAATCATTATATATATATATATATTCATTATTAATGATAGCGATAGAAAATTAATTATACCATTCATGGAGACTGTAGGTCGTACGTATGCGTGAATGCTGTATTGATTTTTTAATTTTGGATGGAAATAAAGGAAAATCATAATTAAACTTTTCCAGAATAATTATTATATCATTTATATCATATATATTCATCTAATTCACTATACATACAATTAAACTAAAATAGTAATGAAAAAATAGCATCTCTTTATGGAGGTGGAAGCCCACTCGTATGCATGAGCGACATTATCGTTTTCCAAAGGTTTAGAAGGTAAGAAGGTATATTTTATATTATTATTTGATAAGTATAATTAATTTATAAATATAAAATTTATTCAATAAACACATAATAAAAATCATCCATAAAATATGGTGATGAGTAATTAACTGTATTGCAATGTTGATACGGTATGTCATACTTACATACGAGAGATACGTTCTCTAATTTTTTATTAGAAAGATGGTGTGTAGAGGTTTTTTCATAATCTAAATAACATTTCATAATATATTGGATACTTAATTTATTATTTTATGATAAATATTTTAAATTTCAAGGAGTTAAATAAGAGTATAAAATGAGAGTGATCGGTGAGGTTGATTACCACTTCTTCTAAAAGACTCCTTTATATCTCATCTAAAGGGATCTAGGGTTCGTATATTGGATATACCGATAGCTTCCAAAAATATGAATATGGAATTTGAGAAGATAATTTTTTAGGGGATGGTTGATATTGATGTCATAAAATGGTGTCAATAAGTGGGTGATGAGGGTCCCTTTTATAATTGATGTGAGCGATACTACTGGAATGTAACAAAAGATTAAATTACAATAAGAATATTTTAGAGAAAAATAATAACAAATATACTAAAAATGTATAAAGTGTTACAAGGTATACTATATAGTATCAAAATTTTCCTTATTTAATATTTTTATGATTTTTAAATAATTTAATGGAATAGTATTTTCATGAAATATCATTATTTTTTGTTTGACAATATTCATTACATTGACACTAATAAAATTATTAAAACAATATAAATTCATAAGAAATATTTTAAAACATCCAAAACATATCATTTTAAGCTATAAAATTATTTAATAACAAATATTATTTTAAAGTATAATAAATTAAATATAATTAAAATCATTTATCTGAGCATTCCAATAATTGAATAATTACAACATTAGCGTTATGTTAGCATTTCAGGTAATTGTTTTCACTAAAATTGTTCAATGTATTGCGATTATTAAGATAAATCTTTTATATATAATAATAATATTTATATTCTATCATTTAATTTAGATAACCCATGGTAACAATAATTTAGTTATTAAATACAAGAGAATGATATGTTTGACTTTTCCTTAAATAAAATATTATAAAAGTCATAATTTCATCCAAGGGGATCAAAAAGGTCATAAAAATACAATTTTTTTTATTTTTCAGGAAATATACACATAAAATAATATTTTTAATGGTTTTATGCTAATTTTATAGTCCTTATAATATTCTAACCTAAATTACCAGATTTACCCTCAGTTTTGTAATAAAATTACTATAAATACCATAATTAATGAAACAAATAAAATGGAACTAATTATCAAATATGGAACCAATTGATTAAATTATTTTATCCATTTTTAAAATTCAACTCATAGAAGTGGATTAGTTTAATTTATAATTAATCAAGCAAAATTCAATGAAAAACAGTTTTCTTAAAAAATGTGTTTTTAGCCCTAAAAACATATTTATACAAAAACAAGGTATAAGGATGTTTAAAATTTAATTAATTATAATATATCTAAATAAATATTTCTTAAGATAATTTGAGATAAAATTCGAATCATTAAATAAAATTTCGATTTTAGAAAAACTGATATTCTTTAACAGTTAACTAAAAAATTCATATTTTCAGAAAAATACCAAATTTTCACCCAATGTAAATTGGGATATGTTCATTTAAAAAAATAATTAATGTTATCAAATTTATTTTCTAAAAGATAAAAAAATTATTTGTAATATTTTCTAAAGAAAACTAATATAAATTAATTTTGAAATAAATCATATTTTTTAAGAATAAAATGGCCTTACTAAAATTGAGTGATTAATTACTAATAATTTCTATTGAGTATGTACCTTGTTTATAATTCATGAAGTTGTGAATCCAATTCATAACCTCTATTTAATTATTTAGGTGATAATATTAAATTATAACATTTCAAATAGTATCTCATGATTCTATTAAACTCCTGGTTTCTTGTAACACAATCTATCAAAGAAGTAAAATATATTTGGATGAAATATTTCATAAAATCTCGAGGTGTTACAAAGGTGCTTTACATTTTAACTACCAACATCCACATAGTTTGTCTCAGTACTAGTTGGTGGGATGAGCTTGGTGTGTGTAAAATTAAATAGGCCACCACCAATGATGTAAAATGAAATCTATTCAATGAATATAAAATATAATGTTTATGAATAATAAATAATGATGAAAAATAAATAAACTAGGACGACCTGGGACCCTGTAGAACACCCTTACAACCTTACCAACATCATCATAATCATAATGTCTCTGAAAAAGTTGCTATGTGTGAAGAATAAAAACATCAGAACCAAGGTAAACCCATTGCAACTTTGACCTTAGAAGTTTCATCCTACCCTTAATAATAACTCATATCACATGGCTATTGGGAAATAAGTGTAATAAAATGATAAACCCATGATAATTTAATCCTATAAAGATAATTCTGTTGATCCCCTTGAAACATTATAAGGTAACTTCAGGTAAGATGTGAATAGAGGCTAATGAGAAAATCAATGGAGGTCCATGTCCTAATATATAAATATAAAACCAAGTATATTATCCATGTAATTATAATATATAGGGAAATGTAATAGCTGACTCTATTAAATTTTGAATGGTATCTTATCAAGGTAAGAGAGTGACTGATTCCTAGAGGGGTATAAACTCTTGGATAACACATCCATGAACCAAGTTAAATCTTTGGTGTAGTCAAGGATAAACCAATGGATGAATTCAAGACATTACCTTGGTTGTCCTTATATAATGGTCTTAATATTAGTCAAGTGAATTATAAGCCATTTTTGTTTAATTTTTTCTCATTTGGCAATGAGAATAATTCAAAATTTGATAAGGAATATTTTATACATTTATAACTTTTTACCATTCCATATAAACCCATTTAGTGATTGGAATATGTCACAATTAACATGGTCATGTGACATGGCCCTACCATTCATGATTCTTATTTCATCATTTAACCTTTCTAATGATTTAAATTTCTTATTAGATCTTAAATGTCTAGATAAGGCCAACTCAAAAGGTGTATTGGACAGAATGCATGGTAAAAAGGTCAAGTAAAAATAATTAAGTCACCCAAGGAGATGTCGAGTCACGATTTTCAACCTCATAATGTTTTGGAGGAATCTATAAGAGTATCTCACCAAGGAATATCATCAAATTTAAAGTAGATTTATATCTAAAAATTGATGCATGAAAATTCTAACTCAAAAAATAAATTTTCAATTTATAGAAATTATATAATTTAAGAAAAAGCTGGGAGACCACTTCCCTTATAATATTAGATACCTTCTCATTTTATATCAGCTTAATATTTGTGATAAAATTTGAGGAATCTATGAAGCCAGACCCACACCCAGAAAATAAATCATATTACATACCACAAATTTAGAATATGATATATGGCCCCAACCTTAAGCATTGAATAATCTTAAGATAATTCATGAATTAAAATTAGTGATATTTTTAGGTTTATATTATTATATAATTAGGCCATAAGTACTATATATATCATATAAAATATTACAAAGTATACACTTCTACTCACCATCCATTTTTTCACAAAATAAAACTCCTGAAAATAAAACCTGATATCTTTTCTTGATAAAAATATTCTTGACATCATCCTTTATCTTAACCATCCATTTAACTTGTGATTTTTTTTTCAAAAACATGGTATTAGAACAAAATGATCTGTAAGGGATATAAAATATAGAATGGAACTATTAGTTCATAAATATTTTAAACCCATGAAATTGTTTCCGTAAATTCATAGTTTACACCCATAAAACAAAAACTCTTTATCTTACCTAATAAAATGATACGATTCTTATAAAACTCATATAAATAATATATCATAAAGGTAGCATGTGTCATCCATATAATACCCACATTGTATCTTTCACAGATACATAGGGAGTATCCTTCATGGTTATGTTTGTAATACTCATCATAATATATTCCCTAAATCTCTTAAGAGAAACCCTACTGTTGAACTCTGTATCGTCACCCAATGCATTGGAGAGCTATCATGGGATCACCATCTGTTGGATTATTGAGAAACCACCTATATACATAAGTAATTCCAAATCACCATAACATAATCATAACACATAAAACACGCATAAATGAAAAATAACATTTCCACTATACAATCACATTTCCTCTTTACAAGCCACACACTAATAAATGAAAACAAATTATTTTAAAATGAAATGGTAAAAATGTAAAGTAAACATCAATACATAAAAGTGAAATAAAAGAGGGAAATTCCATTCATGGAATATATTTAATAAAAAAACACAAGTTACTTAAATAATCAATCTATATTTAAAACACAAATAAAAAATATAAAAAAATATTTTTGAATAAAAGTGTCTGACACATAATTTGAGACTTTTGAAAGGATTTGAAACATTAGAACATTATTTTATATATAAATAAATCCTTAAAACCATTTTGAAAACATTGAAATAAATGTGAATGAGATAGAATAATAAATCTTTAACACATTTAAAATGATGTTTTAGTTAAAGAGACCCTTTCCACTTGAGAAGAACTTGACTAAGAATCATTAAGGAATAAAATTAAAAAAAATAAATATTAGGAGAATATACTATTCCATGATATAAAAAGTCAAAATTATTTTAAATACACCTTATAGATAATAATGTTTCATAATATCATGATATACCTCAATGAAAGGAGATTGAGATGAAGTCCCTTACCTTAAGTCCGACTAATCACGTAAAATCATTATATTCTTGAATAATAAAAATATGAAAATTTATACATTCTTGAGAACCCTTTACAAGTATATTATTCCTTTTATATAACTTATTACCAGTTTATAAAAATTATATAATTATTTAAGTTCCTATCGAATGTTTTGTCGATATTCGTTACATATGTCGAAAATGAACTTGTTATGATGAAAATATTCAATGTGGTCATAAGTTCATCATCTATGGAATAATATTTATGACATAATAATAACTTTTAGATATCAATTATAAAATTAAATCAACCCATTTATTTATGGTGCCAAAAATGAACAATGTTTTATTCATGGTGACGATAGGTCGTACATACGCATGTGTAACATTTTACATTTTTTTGATCACTATGAAAATAAAGTAATTATTATTTTATCTTTCCATAATTATCATAACATTATTAAAATAATAATAATAATTTAAATATACTTATATATATCATATAATAGATGTGGTGAACAAAAATGATTTTTATCGCTTCGTGGAGTTGATAGTTCACATGTAAGCACAAATGACGTTATAATATTTTTATGCATGGAAAGTAAGAACATAAATGAAATATTATTGTTTTAAAATGAAAAATATTTCATTAATATAATATATAAATATTTATCCCATCATTATAAATATTTCTGATAAACAGTAATGAGTTATTAACTATATCGGTTCAAGAGGTAGTAGTTCAGGGTACACACGAACGAAAGGATCATTTTCTATTTGATGAAAATGTAGATGTATTTAGGTGATGATATTAAAGTAATAAAACAAAAATATTTTTTGGATACTGACGTTATTATTTCATCATGGATGAAAGAGATTGAAAAAAAATGGATGAATAAATCAAATAGAAACAGTAGAAATAAAACAATACCTCTTCTTCAGTTGATCACCTTTGAAGACCACCATATCACATATATGGAAGGTATTATATATAAAATATGTCCTCATGAATGTGGGAATGGATTATAGTAAGGTTTTTGTGCATAGATTTTCTGAACCAAATTGTTCTTGAAGTGTGAGTATTAGAGAATAGTGGGTACCTTTTATTGGAGAGGGGAGGGGAACCCTTGGAAACTCTTAAAATATTTAATTAATGTAAATACAATTTTAGTTCCAAAATTTCCCCAACTCATTTAAATCAAATAAAATTTGATTTTGTGTCAAATCCCAATCATCCAATTAATATTAGGCATGTTATGAATATTTTTTAACTCTTGTTTTTTGGTTTAACCCTTATTTTACCCTTTTTAAGCATACTATGATATCTTTTAATTTACACTTTGTGTGTTATTTTAATTACCATATAACGTAAAAAGATGAAAAAAGTTTCATTTATGACATATTGGGACTTATCCAAACCATTTTTCCTAATAATAGTATTATAGAAATTTTATAACATTTAATAATCAATTTTATAATTTCAGTTATGAATTATGTCAATTTTAAAAATATTCATACTTGATTTTTAAATAAAATCATTACAACTTGATTCATTTGAAAATGATGCATTAAATTAATCCTAACATGTAATAATATTAGATAAAATTCGTTTATATCGTCAAATAGTTCAAATGATATTAGTTTTAATATTATTAATACCATTTATTTGATTCCTCCTTTAACAAATCTATTATTCAATCCTCATTTTATTCATAAATAAATTAAATTATTCAATTACTAAACATTATTAATAAATTACCATGATGTAGGTAATATTTTTATATTTATAATTAATATTTATATTCGAAGATATCAATTATATATCCAAATATTAAAATTGTTTCAGTAATAAGAGACATGTTTAAGACAAATATTTTTTACTTTAAATTAAATGTTATTAATGTCATAATCACATCCATGTGGCATTAAAATTCCAAAATTTAGATCTTTGTATTGTATTGTTTTTTCATAACTCATAAAATAATATTATTAATAGTGTTAGTATAGTTTTATATTGATATAATATTATTTTAACTCCTATTTACCTGATTTTCCATTCAACTGTGGTAAACAAATATAATTAAAAAGTTACTATTCATAATATCCAAAAATAATAGGGACCTATTAACATAATTTTTACCTAATATTTCAAATATGGAATCAATTTTTAGAAATTCAAAACATATAATTGGAATAAATTATTTGAATAATTAATCTCATTGACGGAATAAGAAATATGTTTTTTATGCAGAACCATCAAAACATTGACATGTGTTTATATCCAATTTAAAAGTGAAATTAATTCCAATTAAAAACATTATATTAACTAAAAAAATAATAATCCAATTATACTTTAAACCCAATTAAAATTATAATATATATATATATATAGATATTTTACTCAAAATCGGAGTTTTGAATTAATATGTAGTATATTTCAGTATTCATCAAAAATGACTTTTATCATAAAAATACCTAAATTCTTCCAATGTCAATTTTGATGTTCCTAATCTAAATAAGAAGTTTATTTTATCAAATATAATTTATAAATGTGAAAAAACTAGATTTAAAAAGTGTTTTTCCATCAAAAGTTATAAACATTACCTATTAAAAATATTATAGTATTTTATAGTTAAAATTGGTTTTATTCTCAATTTAATAATATAAGATTTATTAAATGAAAGTAAAAAACATTGAATAAATATGCATAAAACTAATATTGTTAGTTCTATTCATTCCCATCGATAAAATGGCTAGGAAATAATTACCATTAAAAATTATAATATTAATAATGTAGTATCTCTCAGTATATCTCGGTCTTGTGTGCAACATAAGATATAGAAGAAACCCATTGTTGCGGGTTGAGTATGCTATAGGAAATAATTCCGCCATCAAAGTAAAATTACTAAATATTTTAATTATATTAATAAATATGGAAAAAACTTATTTTATAATTATAGGTGATGTCACATCTTTCCCCACAATAGGAAATTACATCCTCACAATTTTAAAATTGGGCTTGGTAAATAACGTTTCAATTTTAAAAATTACTTCATCGAAATCACACAATGGAAAAGAATTAATAGAAAATACACATTAAAAGAAATAATATGATGTACAAAGGTCACATGATATAACAAATACATGGGTTCCATATTGGAAAACATGGATATGGAAGAAAAACTAACCATCATGTTATGATGGAGAGTGATATAAAACATAATCAGGAGAAAGTAAACAATCCAAAAACAATAAATGTTTATTAGTTAAATGGTAATTTATTTCATATTAGGAAATGTAAATGTAAAATGATTCTGTTTTAAGATCATTTTCATCGATTTGTGGAATTATTTTACAACCTAGACTAAAAGCATAAATAAACCAAATTACTTAAGAAGTAGAGTTTCATACATTAGACAACTTCCCCCATAAACTCATATTTTCTTCCAAATGTTGAGTATTTAAGATGAGTTTTTCATGATTTAATAATATTAATCAACTTATAAAAACTCACATAATACAAAAAAGGTTAAATATCTACTTCTCCTACGAGTAAAAATTTACCAAACCCAAAAATGGTTAGTACAAGATCAGATAATTCCACCTAAATAATAATCTATTATATAATGAAAAACTAATTTTAATGTCTAAAATTCAACAGTAATATCTAAATTTCAACAAAAACATTTCAAAAAATAATTTTCCTTAAACATCCTAAAAGTAATCTAAACTAATATTGAAACCAAAAATTCATAAGGATTTGATCACATAGTTTTCCAAGATAATTTTTAACATTTATCTCTAAATGAATCAATCTTTCCGAATGTCTTATACGAAAATTTAGTTAATGCAATAACATATTCTCTATGATAGGTTAATTATTTCCATAAATATCCTAATTCCTCATAATTCCACAATTAAAATCATAGTTTCTTACAACATAAAATTTAACCATTACTTCTCAATTAAAATCCCTAATTATTATATTTACCATAATCATATAAAGATTCCAAAATAGTGAACATAATCAAAAATTAAAATTATCACTTAATACTCAAATAATTTTCCAATACCAATGATATCCATTGGATAAAACATAAGTTCCAAAAATCAACTTTTTCATATTCTATAAACTCGCTTAATTAAAAAAGAAAAAGGCTCACTAACTTGGTAATTCATGTAGGAAAATAGTAGGAGACGAACCTTTGTCGCCCTGATGTTGTCGGTTTAATTCCTGCAGCCATACCAGACATGATGGATTATCACCCATCCAAGAGTTTTTACTTTTTCTAAAACTAAATAAATTTTATAAAATTCTGGAAATATGATAATTTCCTAAAAAATAACAATCACATGTTTTGACCTCAATGATTATCTCATACTTTTCATTTGACATAAAAATATTAATAACCCATAATTATCTCCAAAATCAAGGATCATATAAACCCTAAAAGTTATTTATACCATTATAAGTTTCTCCACAATAGAAAATATAATTATTACTCAAATAAAATTTTCACTTAACAAACATCAGGGTTACACATACAAGGAAAAGCCTTCCAAATTAATCCCATCATCCAAATATCGTTAATTTTTTTAAATATTTCATCATCTATAGATCTAACATAACTCTCGAATTCCAAAAATGTAGATATCTTAATCATCCAAAATTATTTGTGAAACCTTCACCATACATTTATTCCATAATAATTCATTCCTAAAAAACATTAATCATGTCCTAATCTTCAATAATTTCATAACGTGAGTCAATAAATAATCAATACCTTTCGTAAATAATTTTTAGTTTCCTCATATTCAAATTCAATGGAATTATTTATTTCAATGGATATATTTGTATGGTTCTTCTGATCCCATTTCTGAACCTTCATGTTCGGAAATATATTTTTATAAAGATGATACACCCCAAATTTAAAAAATTCAATAGATAATTCACAGAGAACTTCTTTCTCATTCCCAGAGTCAACTGAATTCTTCCTTTTTCCCTTAGTAGGTTAATTATTTATGACATTCATTTCCACATCTATAACATTATCATATCCCTGTAATAAATTTTCATAGGTTTTTTTTCCACACCCTCAACACATAATTCATTGAATATACTCACCTTTATGATTATTACCTGAAACTTCACTGATATTTGTTTCTCACATATAAGATGACTTAAAAAATCACCAAGGATAAAGTTGTCAAGAATGACTCTTGATAGTTGGTTTATAATAACAATAAGAGTTTTCATTGTAGCTCCTATTTCATTTAGTTTCTTATCCAGAGAACCACAACATTTTCCATCACATCCACTATTACTTTGGATCAAACAGGATCAAACTATTTACTAAAACCAAAATAGTTAGTGTGATTATATCTTTAAAATCATCAAATACCAACATTTGAGGAAGATAAACACAAAAATATTATTATTCATGTTATATAAAACTCATTCATTTTTTCTAAAATAACTATGACTCTTTCTAATATGCTAACCATTATCTTTATTTACAACATTTCACTTATGATTAAATAAAACTATAACCTATAATGTTAACTAAACTGAACTTTAATATAAACTATGTAATACCGCAATATGTCATTGTACATTATCTTCAATATCTTGGGTTGCACGCAACACCAACATGGCTTGCATAACACACAAAATTGAGTTTATGAAAAATAACACTTTAGTAATATAATTATTTAAATGTTATATTTATAGCATATCTATTAAATATAATTATGAAAATAGTAATACCTAATTTTTAAATGTTATCTTCAATTTTATTTACCTTAATAAAACTTATTTATAATGAAATGTATAATTTTTAGTAAAATAGTTCTATGTTTAGAAATACTATTTTCATAACAGAACTACTTTTTATGCCCTTTTGTGACAAAATAATAAAATTGATTTTGGGCACACTTATAAATATAATTTGGTAAAATAGAATTTATATTTGAATTTGGAATATCAAAATTATCTTTGGGTGACTTTTTGGTTTTTTTCTGAAAACATTCAACTTTTGATGAATAGTGAAAACACTCCATTATTGTTAAAAATTGCCTTTTCATTTAAATATTTAGTTTCCATTAAATTAATATCAATATCAAAATAGATAAATAATAAATATATTATAATAATTTAGGTAATTTTAATCATTTTGATAATTGATTTAGATAAAAAATTCGTTTAACTTTTTTGACGTCTTTTTACCCACCTTCAAGCCACATTTTCAAATTAACATTAAACAAAATTTTACATCTTCTGGGAATTTAATTTCAAAAATTTGAAATACATTGTTATAATCCATATGAAAAAGTTGGTCTAATAGGATTAATATAATTTTGGGTGAATAGAAACAATTTAATTTTATTTACCAAGGTTAATGGTAAATATATTAATTAAAAGAAAAAAATAATAAAATAATAATATAAATTTATCTTAACACTTGAACTAATTTCATTGGATAATTATCATTCTAAACAAACTAATCTTAGTTCATAAATATGATCATTTTCAATCTACATGTGTATGATTAGGGCATTTATAATATTTTATTTAAAGAGATGTTAAAAATATCATATTCAGATTTTAATAAATAATTTATGTTTAATATGAGGTTATATAAGTGATACAAGAAATTAGAAATAGTATTTATAAATCTATGAAATTTATCAACATCAAGATAATTTATATATAATTTTTATACATTAAATAAATAAATTAAATTTGTGACATAATGACGATGCAATAATTGTTTAATTAATTGAGATATCAAATAAATGATATTAATAATATTAGAATAAATATAATTTGAGTTATTTCAGGACATTAAATAATTTTATAGATAACATATAAATTTTAGTAACATATTTTAAGTATTGTATCAAAGTTTTCATGTTGGATTGATATTTTCAAAAATGAAAATATTGAATAGTATTAAAACTGGCATAAATGATATTTGAAAATAAATACCGCTTCATTAAATGACATAGAAGTCATAAAAATATAAGGTCCATCTAAATAACTTGTTTATTATAAAATATTTTATTTTTTTTCAATTGGGGATCTTTTGAAATTTTATTGTAAATATGTTAACCATATAGTGTAAACATATAAGAAGACACAATAAGAATTAAACAGTTTAATTAAGGGTTAAATTAAAAAGATAAGTTTAATTTTCAGACATAAACATTTATAAAACTCTTAGTTTTAGAGGATTTAGACACATATTCATCTTATCCTATAAATAAATAACTTTTTAACTATTTCAATCCAAAAATAAATTTATAATAAATTAATATTTTAAGATCTTCCAAAATTGCCCCTCACCTCTCTCATAAATGTGCACTTCTCCTTCTCTTTAATTGACACCTAAAAATCCATTTGGATCGACCAAACCCTACCCATTTTCTCTCAAAACATTCCTAAATACATCCTAGAGTCCATAATATGAGTATAAAAGCATCCTATGGAGTCCTTTTATGCAAATCAAAAGGAGGCACTGGAAGAAGAGGCAATTGTTTTACGAATTCTTTCTATGTTCTTTTCATATTCTACTTCATTTTACTAAGTTGTTTCCATAAAATAGTAATAAATACAGAATATAATATAGTATAATATTTTTTAATGATTATGGGACAACCATATTCATAATTATACCATTCATATGAAAAAATATCACCAAGTGTGCATATATACAACTTATCGTCTCTACGCCGTGGAGTAAACTGTTTTTCATCTATACTTTATTTCAATAGGTATAATAATAAAAATAAATGTTTTAAATAATATAAATTACATTATAATTTTTTTTTATAATTCATATTCTATCCAATTCCATACCATTTTTCCATTAATAAATTGATATCATCGCTCATGCGTACGTACGACTTACCATCACCAGAACACAATGAGATTCATCCTCCATTACAACCATTCCAGAATGATTATAAAAATGTATATACTTAATAAATATGACATATTGACAAAATAATTCTACTGTTACAATATATATTTATATATACTATTTACTTTCTTCTATTCTATACGATAAAATATGGAATCATCGTTCATGCATACATATGACGTACTGTCTCAATGAACAGTGTATTCCATTATATATATAGATCTGTTATATATATATATATTTATAAAATTTATGATATATAAATAATGTTTTAAATTATGGAATTAGTTAAATAATTATCTAACTAATATGATCAAGAATAACAAGTCAAAACACATCCGATAAACAAAGTGATTATTACCTAGGATGTTTCTTTAACATGGAAATTATTAACAAATGAGTAATATAAGTCATAAATAAATCATATATGATTTCATAAAAATTATTATGATTCTATTAGAAATTAATAATATTTTTAAAACCATTATACAAGAGTTTTGGACACGTTAGGAGAGTGTCAGACCTACGGTAAGAGAATTCTCTCTCACTTTTAATTTTCATGAGATATAAGCCATGTGCAGCACCTATTTCTTGTGTGTGTTGTATGTACTTCTCCTATTATGTTTGATATCATGACTACATTTGCCTTCATGGAATTTAATGATTCATTTAAATATATTGGACTTATTATTTAAATGTTAAAAGTGTTAAGGGACGATTTGAAGGTTTAAATAATTAATCCTTTCTCCATTTCAATATTTTTAATACTATCATACATATTAATTTATATATACATACGGATTATAAAAAAAAATTAAGTATATTTTGAATTT
This sequence comes from Viscum album, assembly GCA_963277665.1. Lineage (NCBI taxonomy): Eukaryota > Viridiplantae > Streptophyta > Magnoliopsida > Santalales > Viscaceae > Viscum > Viscum album. The sequence goes on along the minus strand of OY728123.1, from coordinate 1,034,768,028 downwards.
AAATAAATTTTTTTCAAAAGGAATATTTTTAAGGATTTATTTAATGGACTCTTTAACTAAAACATTGTTTTAATTGTTTTAGATATTTATTCTTTTAAATTGTTATCATTAATATCCATGTTTTCAAAAATATTTTAAGTAATTATTTATATGAACATTAATTTTTCAAAATGTTAATTACTTTCAAAAGTTTTTATGTGTTATGTGACACCTTGATTCGAAAATGTATTTTTAAATTTCATCTTTTATAATTGGATGACGTTTGAATAAATGTTTTCAAAGAAAAAGGGGTATTTGTCTGATGATATTTTTAATGCATTTATTTGATTATTTTCATCTATGTCAACATCCTTTGTTGGATTTCATTATTAATTTTTTTTGTTTTATTATGAGACAATTTACCAAATTCTATCAATGGTTTTATGATTTTTTTGACTGTTGATGTGATATTTTAATTCCATTCGTTCTTTATAGTTAATGTATTAACATTTAGTATGCTATTTATAATACAAATTTTTATGTTATATTTCTACCTTTTCATATGAGGAATTTATTGGACTTAGTATGTGATGGGAAATCCTGATATATCAACTATTTGAATTAGTATGTCCAATTATGGGAAATTAGTTAGAAAAAACCCTTCATATTTGTTTCAAACCAGTTTTAAATTATCAGGAGGATAGATCTTGAAACAAATCTGAGGGGATTCTACCCGTAGACTTAAACTGTCATGATTATAGATCATGACATTAGTTTTCTTTTAGATGGGATTGATCTTGACAAAAATTATATGGGTTTCTACCCACAGACTTAAACCATCATGAGGATAGATCTTGACATTAGCTATTTTGAGGATATATCATTATAGTGCTGACATCCAACATTGTGCATTCACACATTATGAGATTAGTTATTGATATTACATGTGATTATTCAACTAGTATAATATCCATGAGCATGTTTAAATTGAAATATTTAATTTATTCTTGACATATTATTTTCATGTTTACGTTTTAAAATGCTTGAGTTTTAGTTTTATACTTTCCTTATAAGTTTATTCTTATTTATTAAAGCTTCTACTGTATTATTTACCATTATTGAGCATATAATATCACCCCTTTGTTATGTTTTATTTTACATGATTCCAAGAACTATTTTATGACTCATATTATTGGTTAAGCTAATAGAATACTGGAAATCTCAAATAATTATCTATGAATCATTTTATGTTCTGAATTGTAATTTAATGTTCATGTATGTAATATATTATCCATGAATTCTAAACTGATCGGTCCTTTTGGATTTTATTCCTTGTAATCATGACAATGTATTAAAATAATGTACCAGCTTCAAGCATCTGGGGTCAGTGAATTATAGCTGGTATTAAATAATGTTTAGAAATAACCTTGGATATTATATTTAGAAAAAATAGATTATAAAACATAACCCTATGATTTACTTTAAGGATAAGTCTATGTATTGGATATCATCCATTAGATCAGGTAATGGATATCCTTGGTTAATCCAATAGACAAATTGATTGAGAAGAAGATTCTACCATTTAGAGATCGAATAAATTATTCTTCATGACTACATCACTATGGTTATTGTTTCTCCCATTATGCTTTTCGTTTTTGTCAATGGTTTGAATCGGGAAGGTTATACGTGCAATGTTTATACTGCTTATAACAAAGAAGTGAAAAAAATTATATGAAGTATGTATTAAGGAATAAGTAGATGAAGTATAGTTAATGGTTAAAGAGTAATGTGAAATAAATAAGGTTATTTTTTACTTGGATTAAATAATTATTATATCAATGGTTCTATGTTTATAAGATTCATGATAGATATATATATATAAGGATCGTACTACAATACTTCTTCTTTAAGGATTTTTAAGCATAAGAATTTTCATTAAGGATTAAAAGGTGATCAAATATTTTGTATGTGATAATAAGACCTATATTACAATTTTAATAATCTGATGTTAATTTTGATTTTAGAAATTTAGACACATTTTTGGTCATTTATTTTTTTCATAAGTATTTTGGAAAAATATTACGGTTGGAATTGGATAATTTGAACAATAGATATTATTGTTTGGGGTTTATGTATGATTTATTAGATATTATGTGATAAACTTATTTTTATTAAACATAAAATAGATAGAGGAAATATTTATAGACCATATGATTTGTTAAACATGATTCATGCATAAATAATCATCTTGAATATATATCTTTAGGTGAATGAAATTAAGTTAAAATATATCTAAGCACAACTAAAGGATAACACTAATAGATGGAATGGAATCAAGTATGTTTTCTTCATTTCTTATCTGAATAGTAAAATAATCCCCCAAATCTAAGAGAAATTATCTAATTTTTTTATCCTAATACCTTATGTTTTGTTCAACCCATGACATTTTAAATCATCATTGATTTATGGAATTGAGGTCTTCAATTTTCCACTGATTGGTCACTTGTTTGTGATTGATGACCTCAATCACTCCCTATAAATATTTATGTTTTTCCTCAATGTACATATCTCTAAATTCAAATTATGTTATCATATTCTGAAGCCCAATTTGGGGGTGAATTTCTCATTTCATGTTCCCTCTTATTAAGAGAATATTTTATTAACCCTATTTCCGATTTGGGCTTTACACAATGGTATATTCATGTATGAACCTTTTATTTTGGAATTACAATTTTAAATTGTAAGGATGAAATTTGTTGATGGAGGGGAGAATGTAACACACCAATATGTCATAGTACATTATCATCAATATCTTGGGTTGCACGCAAAACCGAGTTGTCTTGCGTAACACGTAAGGTTGAGTTGCTGCAAAACAAAACTTTAGTATTATAATTATTTAAATGTTATTTTTATAACGTATACATTAAATATAATTAAATGAATGGTAATAACTAATTTCTAAATGTTTTTTATATTTTTTTTTTCACATTAATAAAACATAGTCATAATAAATGTATAATTTTTGATAAAATAGATATATGTTTAGAAATACTATTTTCTTAAAGGAATTACTTTTTATGTCCTCTTGTGAACAATAATAAAATTATTTTTAGACACTTATAAATTTAATTTTTGTAAAATATAATTAATTTTTTTATTTGTAATATCAAATTTAGCTTAGGGTGATTTTTTTGTATTTTTATGAAAACTTTCAATTTTTGACGAATAGTGAAAAAATCTACATTATTGTTAAAAAAACATTTTCATTTAAATAAATATTTTAATTTTAATTAATATTAAAGTCACAATAGATAAATATTACATATATTAACCCAATTATGGTTATTGGAATCCATTTTATAATATAATTAGATATAAAAAATCATTGATCTTTTTTAACGTCCTTTTACTTGCCTTCTAGCCACATCTACATATTAGCATTAAATGTAATTTTACCACATCTGTGAATTGAATTTCAAAAATCTGACATATATGGATTAAATTAGTTTGAAAAATGTGGTCTAATAGGATCAAAATAACTTTTGGTGAATAATAACTTTTGAATTTTATTTACCCCGATTAAAGGTAAATAGAGTAATTAATGGTATAAATAATATTATAATAATATAAAATTACCTTAAAACATGTCTTAATTTCATTGGATATGTATCTATCGAGCCAAATAAATCTTAATTCAGAAATATAATCCTTTTTAATCCACTTTTATTAGAATAAGACATTTAATATATTTTATTTGAAGAAGAGTAAAAAATGTCATATTCAAATTTTAATAAATATTTTATTTTTAATATGATGTTATATAATTGATATGGTCTATTATAAAAAATATTTATAAATATCATTAATTTTATACATCATGATAATTTATTTATAATTTTCATGCCTTAAATAATGAAATTAAATGCTGACACAATGATTATGCAATAATTGTTTAATTACGTAAGATATCAAATAAATGATATTACAAATTTTAGAATAAATATAAGTTGACTTAATTAATGACATAAAATAATTTTACAGATAACTTAGACATGTTAGTGACATATTATAATTATTTTATTGAAGTTATCATGTTGGTTTGATATTTTTAAAAATGCAAATATTGAATAGTACTAAAATTGTTATTAATGATATTTTAAAATAAATGCTATTTTAATAAATGATATAAAAGTCATATAAATGTATGGTTCTGACAAATAACATGGATAATTTGAAATATGTAATAAATAATCCAATTTGGGTAATTTTGTAATTTTATAGTAAATATATCAACCCCATAGTGTTATAATACAAGAAGAAACTATAAGAATTAAAATTTTTAACAAACGGTTTAATCCAAAAGATAAGGTTACTTTTATCACATAAACATGTCTAAAATTAATTGTTTTAAGGGATTTTGACTCATAATAATATTATAATATAAATAAATAATTTTTGATCTATTTTAACCTAAAAATTAATTCATAATAAATTAATATTTTAAGATCTTTCAAAACTCCCCTCACATCTCTTATAAAAGGACACTTCTCCTTCTCTTTAATTCACACCACCAAAGGAATTTTTCTCAAATAAAACCTAATTATTTCCTCTCCCTACTTCCCTCAATACATACTAGATTATATAAATTTTGGAAAAAGTTATCCTATGGAGTCATTTTGTGTAAATCAAAAGGAGATACTCGAAGAAGATATAATTGTTTTACCAAGACTTTCAATATTCTTTTCTTATTCTACTTACTTTTGATAAGTGTTTTCCATACTAAAGTAATAACTCTAGAATTTAATATATGATGAGTTTGTTTATGAATATGGAACTACCATATTCGTCCTTTTACCCGTCCTATGAAAAACAATATCACCATGCATGCAAACGTACAGTTTACCGTCTCCACACCATGGTGTAAAATGTTTTTCATCTATACATTATTTCAAGGGGTATAATGATAAATATAAATGATATAAATAATAAATATAACATTATATTTTTTTTCTTTATAATTCATATTCCATCCAATTCTATAACATTTATCCATTATGATAATTATATCATCGCTCATGAGTACATACAACTTACCTTCTTCATGACGTGATGAAATTCATTCTCTAGTAGAACCATTTCGGATTGATTATACAAATGTATATACTGAATAAATATGGCATATATGAAATAATAATTATTCTATAATAATATATATTTTTATATATACATATAAACCATTTACATTCTTCTATTCAATACGATAAAGAACGGAAGCAACATTCAGGCGTACATACGACCTACTGTCTCTATGAACGGTGTATTCCCTTTTATATATCTATATATTATATATATTTATATTCATAATATTTAGGATATAAAAATAATATATTAAATTATATAAGTAATTAAATCATGATGTATGTAATATTATCAATAATAACAAGTCAAAACACATATGATAAGCAAAGCGATTATTTCCCAGAATGTTACATTAACTTAGGAATTATTAATAAAAAAGAAATATAATGTCATAAATGAATCATATATGATATAATAAATATTATTATGACTATTTTTTGAAGTTATTAATATTTTTAAAACCATTATACATGAGTTTCGAACACGTATGGAGAGTATCAGACATATGGAATGGGAATTTCGTCTCACATTTCTTTTTTCTGAGACACAAGCCATGTTCACCACCTATTTATTGTGAGTAATGTATTTAATTCCCCAATTATATTTTATATAATGGATAATTTTATCTTCGGGGTATTTAAAGATTAATTTTATGATATTGGTATTATTATTTAAATGATCAAAGTGGTATGAGATGCTTTGAATGTTTAAAGAATTAATCCTTTGTCCATTTTAATATTTTTGATATTATCATAAATATTTATTTATATTTATATAAAGGAATATAAAAAAAATTATAGCTATTTTAAATTTCATTAAAAGTTTTTCTAAATGAATATATTTAAGGTTTTATGTATGGGACTTTTTATCTATAATATTGTTTTAAATGTTTTAAATATTTATTATTATAAATCTTTCTCATTAATGTCCATGTTTTAAAAATATTTTTCAGGACTTATTTATATGTACATTAATTATTTAAAATAATAATTCCATTCAAAATGTTCAATGCGGTATGAGAATATTTGATTCAATAATATATTTTTAAATGTCTTCTTTTATAAGTGCACGAATTTTGAATAAACGATTTAAAAGAAAAAGGGGTATTTGTCTCAAAATTTTATATTAACCTTATTAAATTATTTTAAACTATGTCAACATCCAATGTTAGTTTTTATGATTAATTTCAGTTGATATATTATGATACAATATACCATATTGTATCGAAGGGTATATTATTTTATGACTCTTGTTTTTCTATTTTAATACTATTCGTAGTTTATTGCTACAGTATTTCCATTTCTTATTCTAGTTATAATAAAAATGTTTATGTTATGTTTATCCTCTTTTCATATGAGGAAATTATTAAACTTTGTAAGTGATTGTTTGGGCCCTCTATAACCACTAGATATATTGGAAGGTCTCATGAGATGAAATTTGTTGGTGAAAAACCATTAACATTTTTTTATATGTAGTTTTAAATTGTGAAAAAGATAGATCTTGATAAAAATAAGATTGGTTTCTACCCACAGTCTTAAATTATCCAGAGAATTGATCCTGATAGTAGTTAACTTGTCAGGAGGATAATATTTACACCAATCTGATGGGTTTGTACCCACCAACATAAAATTTCATGAGGATAGATCATGATAGTAGCTATCTAAAGGATACATCTAGATATTACAGACATCAAACATATGCATTCTCAAATTATGTGATTAGTTATTGATATTACATGTGATTATTAGACTAGTAGAATATCCATGAGATATTCTAAATGAAATTATTTGATTTAATCATTCCATATTATGTTAATGTTTATGTTTTAAAAGGCATGTGTTTCAATTTTATACTTTCCTTAGATTGGTATTCTTATTTATAAAAGGTTATGCTATATTTTTTTCCCATTACTGAGCAGTTGAGCTCACCTCGTTCTTATGTTTTATTTTTTAGGTGGCCAAGAAGTTTTTTATGATTGATATGCAGGGTTAATCTAGTAGAATACTAGCGTTGTAATAGAATTATCTACATTGAAATTTATTTTTCTAATTTTAATGTAAAGTTCATGTATGTAATCTATTTTAGAAGATTGATAAATTGATGAGTTCTTAGGGGTTTTATTCCTTGTAATCATGCCAATGTATTAAAATAATGTACGGGGTCCATGCGTCTAGGGTCGGGGCATTGCATTTGGGTTGAATGGAATTTTAGCAACAACCATTGAAATTAGATTCATAAAACATACATTAGAAAATATAAGCCTATGAATTATATAGTGGAAAATTCAATTTATAGGATATCATCTATTTTATTTGTTAATGGACAACCTAAGTCAATTCTATATAAAAATGTATTGAGAAGAAGATTCCACTGCTTAGACATCCTATAAAGGATTATTCATGACTACATCACTATGGTTCGTGTTTCCTCTATTATGCTTTTCATTTTGGTGAATTGTTTGAATTAGAATGGTTATACATGATACGTTTATAGTACTGATAATGAAGAATAATCAAAAGAAAAATGAGATGAAGGATGTATTAAGTAATATGACGATGATGCGTTTTTTATGGTTTAAGAGTGAAGTGGAATGAATAAGGTTATTTTTTACATGGAATCACGAATTATCACATCAATGGATCAGTGGTTATAATATTAATGAGATATATATACAAGGATTGTACTACAATACTTCTTCTTTTTTTATTTGGAAGCATAAGCATTTTCATTAAGGATTTATTAGTGATTAAATATTTATTATGTGATAATAATAGCTACATTACATTTTATTTCGAATATAATGATAATATTGATTTAGGAAATTTAGATACATTTTTGGATTGTGAATTTGGAAAAAAGTATTTTGTAATAATATTAATGTTGGAATCAGATAAGTTTAACATTGGATATTATTGTTTGGTGTTTAAGTATGATTTATTAGATATTATGTGCTGACCTTATTTGTTTTAGTAAACATTTAAATGATGAATGAAATACTTATAGACAATATGATATGTCAAAATTTCCTCATGCAAAATGAATCATCTTGAATATCCATCTCTAGGTGAATGAAATGATGTGAAGATTGATTTTAGCCCAACCGAATGGTAACATTGATACATGGAATGAAAAGAAGTATGTTTTCATGATTTATTATCTGGATGGTAAAATAATACCCCATAATTAGGAAAAATTATATTTATTTTTACCCTAATACCTTATGTTTTTTGAACCAGTTACTTTTTAAATATTTATTGATTTCTAGCTTTAAAGCCCTCAATTTTCTATTGATTATTTACTTAATGGTGATTGATGACCTCAATCACCCCAATAAATATTTAATTTTTTCTTCTATGTATATATATCTAACTTCCACTAATGTTATCCTATACAAAAGACTAATTTTGTGGATAATATTTCATTTCCCTTTCCCTCTTACTATGATTATATTTTATTAACCATATATCTGAAAGGGGTTTTCCACAAAGGTATTTTCTAGTATCAACATTTTATTTTCAAAGTAAAATTTTATATTTTGAGGATTAAATTTATTGATGGAGGGGATAATGTAACATCACAATATGTCACAACGTTTTATCTTCAATATCTTGGGTTTCATTGAATAATGACTTGGATTGCATAACAGACAAGATTGAGTTTCTGTGAAACAACACTTTAGTATTATAATTATTTAAATGTTATATTCATAACTTATCCATTAAACATAATTAAATGAATAGTAATAACTAATTCCATAATTTTATTTATAATTTCTTCAAATAAATTAACATATTTATAATTAAATTTATAACTTTCGGTAAATAGTTATATGTTTATAAAAACAATTTTTTTAAGTAACTACTTTTTTTCCTTTTCTGAATATAATAAAATTAATTTTAGACACTCTTATAAATGGCATTTGGTAAAATAGACTTTTAAAAAAAATTAATATCTTAATTATCTTATGGTGAATGTTTTGTATTTTTAAAAAAACAGTCAATTTTTCATGAATAGTGAAATACACTCCCTTATTGTTAAAAAACCAACTTTTTCATTTAAATAATTAGTTTACTATAAATTAACATTAAATTCACAACAAATAAATAATACATAAATTAACCCAACTTAGGACATTGTAATCATATTTATAATATAATTAGATAAAAAAATTCAATGAACTTATTTAACTTCTATTTACTTTCCTTTTAGCCACATTTTCATATTATCATTAAATGAAATTATACCACATTTGTTAATTTATTTTTAAAAATCTGAAATACATAGCTATAATAAGTATTAAAAATGTGGTCTAATAGGGTGAAAATGATTTTTGGTGAATAGAAAATTTATTATTTTATTTTCCAAGATTAATGGTAGACAACATAATTAATTGTAAAAATAATATTATAATAATGTAAAATTACATTAACACTTTTAATAATATCACTGTATATGTATTAATTGACCAAAATAAATCTTAGGATAGAAATGTGATCCCTTTTTAAGCTACATGTGTAATATTAGAGAATTTATTATATTTTATTTAAGCAAGAGTTGAAAATGTCATATTAAAATTTTAATAAATGTTTTATTTTTAATATGACGCTATATTAGTGATATGGTCTATTAAAAATTATCTTTATAAATATAAAAAATCAATATAAATCATGAAAATTTATTTATAATTTTTATACATTAAATAAATAAACTAAATTACAACACAATGATGATGTAATAATTGCTTAATTAATTGAGATATCAAATAAATGATTTTAAAAATATTATAATAACTATAATTTTACTTAATTAATGATATAAACTAATTTTATAGATTACTTAGAAATTTTAGTGACATTTTAGGAGTATTGTTTCTATGGTATCATATTGGTTTAATATTTTTAAAAATGCAAATATTGAATAGTATTAAAACTGACATAAATGATATTTTAAAATAAAGTCTATTTTAGTAAATGATATAAAAGACATGAAATTATAAAATTCAACCAAGTAACTTTTATAATGTCAAAAATGTCATAAATTATCCAATTTATGTTCTTTTGACATTTTATAGTAAATATATTAACCCTATAGTGTAAACATACAAGATGACATGGTAAGAGATAAACTGTTTAACTAATTGTTAAATCCAAAAGGTAATGTTAATTTTATTAACAAACATGTATAAAAGTTATATTTTTAGGTTATTTAGACTTATTAACATATTATAAAATAAATAAATCAATTTATCAATTTGAAACTGAAAATAAATTTATAATAAATTGATATGTTAAGATCTCCCAAAAGTGCCCCTCAACTCTCTTATAAAAGGGAACTTCTGATTCTCTTTTATTGACACCTCCAAAGCCATTTATCTATACCAAAACCTGCCCATTAACTCTTAAAACATCAATAAATATATCCTAGGATCCATAATTAGTAAATCAATCAATCCCCATGAGTCCTTTTGTACAAATCAAAAAGAGACACTCGATGAAGAGGTATTAGTTTGACCAATTCTTTCAATGTTATTTTTTTATTCTACTTCCTTTTAAAAAGGATTTTCCATAATGAAGTAATATATCAAGAATATAATATATTATTATATGTTATTAGGAATATTATACAACCATATTAATCCTGTTACCCATCTTATAAAAAACAATATCAGTAAATGTGCGTACGCACATCTTACCCACTACACGCCACAGTGTAAATTTATTTTCATCTATAATTAATTTAAATGCGTATAATGATAAATATAATGGCTGTAAGTAATAAATATGACATTATATTTTTTATTTATAATTAATATTCCATCCAATTTCATACCATTTATCCATTAAGAAAATGATATCGTCACTCGTTCTTACCTACGACTTACCGTTTCAACAACGCTATGAGATTCATCCGCCAATACAACCGTTTCAGAATGATTATAAAAAATAATATACTGAATAAATATGAAATATATGACATAATAATTCTACTAGAATAATATATATATATATATATGATTTACATTCTTCCATTCTATACAATAAAAAACGGAAACAATGTTCATGCATATGTACGACCTACCGTCTCTATGAACGATGTATTCCATTTTATATATCTATATTATATATATATATATATATATTTAGAATATTAATGATATAGAAATAATTTTTTACATTCTCTATGTAATTAAATCATGAACTGATTAATATGATCAAGAATAAAAAGTCAAAACACGTACAATAAACAAAGCGATTATTACCCAGCATATTTCATTAACTTTTGATTATTAATAAATGAGTAATATGAAGTTATAAATGAATAATATATGATATAATAAAGATTATTATGACTCATTTAGAAGTTATTAATATCTTTAAAACCACTATATAGTAATTTCAGACATGTATGAACAGTATCAGACCTATAGTAAGGGAATTTCCCCTCACATTAAATTTTCAGGAGATATAAGCCAAGTTCACCACCTATATTTTTTGTGGGGTGTATGTAATACCCCTATTGTGTTTTATATCCTAAATAAATTTATCATAATGGTATTTAAGGATTCAATTTAATATATTGGTCTTAATATTTAAATGTTCATAGTGGTATGAGATTCTTTTAATGTTTAAAGTATTAATCCTTTCTCCATTTCAGTATTTTTGATATTATAATACATATTTATTTATATGTATATAAAGTATTAGAAATAAAATTTTATATCAATTTTTAATTTCACTAAAAAAATTCAAATGGAATATTTTTATGGTTTTATGTAAGGGGCTCTTTAACTAAAACATTGTTTAATTGTTTTAAATATTAATTCTTCTAAATCGTTATCAATAATTTCCATGTTTTCAAAATGGGTAGAAGGAAATATTTATATGGAAATTAATGTTTTAAAATGATAATACCTTCAAAATATTAAAATTGTTGTGGGAAACTTTGATTAAAAAATAACTTTTTAAATTTCTTATTTTATAAGTGCATGACTTTTGAATAAATAATTTCAAAGGAAAAGGGGTATTTGTCTCAAGATATTTTTACTGACTTTATTAGATTATTTTTGTCTATGTAAACATCCTTTGTTGGATTTTATGGTTTATTTTGGTTTATTTATTATGATACAATCTACCATATTTTATCTATGGAGTTAATATTTGTTTGACAGTTGATGTGCTATTTTAATACGATTTTAGTTTATGGTTTAAGTATTAACATTTCATATTCTAGTTGTAATACAAATATTTATGTTATTTTTCTCCCTTTTCATATGTGGAATGTATAGTACTTAGTAAGTGATATGAGGGGCCTGATATTTCCCCTATATGCATCGATAGGTCTCATGAGTTGAAATTATTTGGAAAAAAACACTTCATGATTGTTTCTACGATGTTTTATATTGTTTGGATGATAGATCTTAACACAAATCAGAAAAGTCAGAACCCAAAGACTTAAATACTCCTGAGGATAGATCATAATAGTGGTTATCTTATCAGGAGTGTATATCTTGAAAAAAATCATATGGGTTTCTACCTACAGACTTAAACTGTCAAGATAATAGATCATGTCAGTATATATCTTGAGGATATATCTTCATAGTGCAGACATCCAATATTATGAATTCCCACATTGTGAGATTAGTAATTCATATTAAATGTGAATATTCAAAAATTAGAATATCCACGTGAATGCTTAAATGGAATTATTTGATTTATAATTTCCATATTATATTTATGTTTATGTTTCAAAAGGATTGTGTTTCGGGTTTATACTTTCCTTAGATTTTTATGATTATTTACCAAAGATTCTATGATATTTTTAACCATTACTAAGAATCTAAGCTTACTCCTTTGTTATTTATTCTTTTCTTATGATTCAAATTTTTTTATCAGTGATATGTAGGGTTAAGCTAGGTGAATACTGGTGTTCTGAAAGAATTATCTATGTCTCATTTTATGTTTTGAATTGTAATGTAATGTTCATGAATGTAATATGTTTTCCTAGTTGGCTAAATTAATTTGTCTTTCGGGATTTGATTTCTTGTAATCAGGCCAATTTATTAAAATAATACATTGGCTCAGATAATTTGGTTTCGGGGTGTTAAAAACAATAAGGCTGCAGTGTTAGGAATTATATAATCTTGAGATATGTACAGAATTCACATTGAGTATCTTTTCAATTTTATTGTTTTAGAGAATTATTCCATAACTACTACATGTCAACTCAAAATATTACAAAGTAGAAACTTCTACTCCCAGTACATTTTTTCACAAAAATACAACTCCCTAAAATAAAACATGATTTCATTTCATGGTAAACATCTTCTTGAAATCTTATTTTCACTTAACCATATTTATACCCTATGAAAAGCATTTACAGAACATGGGATGAGAATAAAAATCTTAGTAAGGTATATAAAATATGGAATGAAATTTTTAGTTGATTAATATTATAAACCCATGAAAGCATTTTCATAAAATCATTCTTTACACCCATAAAACATAAACTCTTTAGGATACATCAGGAAATCATAATATGCATGTAAAACACATAGAAATCATAAATCATAAAGGTATATTGTGACATACATATCATACTTACATTGTAGCTTTTACAGCTACATTGGGAGTAACCCTCATGGTTTCTTTTGGAATACCCATCAAAATATATTCCCTAAATATCCTAGGAGAAACCCTAACATTTAACTATGTATCATTACCCGATGCATTTGAGAGATATCACAAGATCAACATCCATCAGTTTATCATGGAACCACCTATTTAAATTATCAATTCCTAAGAACCATAACACAGTCATAACACATAAAACAAGCATAAAGGAAAAATAACATTTCCATAATGCAATCGCATTTTATCTCTACAATCCCCACACTCATAAATGAAAAAAAATTCAAAATAAAATGGGAACCATTAAAATTAAAAATAAATACATAATGGTGATATAAAAGTAAAAACATACCCAAATAGAAAGAATTCCTTCATTTTTATTGAATTTTGATAACCCCCCATTCAAGGGATGAGGGTGAACCCTTATAGGCCCGTATGATCAAGGATTATATGGACCATAGGCTTAGGAGATTACACGACCTGAAGGTCTTAAGGAATTCAACCAGACAATCTACAAGGAACTGTCCCTCCCTAGCATCTTCATCATGATAGTTTATCTCCTCCTTCACATTTCCAACTTGCTAGGTTTCCCGTGCAAGCATAGGCTGGTCCTGATGGAATAGCCATACCCTCTCATTCTGACAAATTCATTTGGCTCTGATCTGGTGAGTGCACCTCCTCTGAAACCACTTCTGGGGCTTTTTGTAGTGTGTATGGGGAAACTGCATGTGGCCTACATGCCTTGAGGTGGCCCAAAGGCCTTAACGGTGGACCGAAAGCCCTACTAACCCAAAGGCATGGGTGTCCCGAAAGACTTAAGGACTCCAAGCCCAAACCAGTGGCCCATGTTGAATAGTTCCATCTGCTACAGTACCGAATAGTACCAACTACTGTAACTGCTACAGGGCATATTATTGTCCCCGCACAGTGTACAGTTATGCTACAGTAAACACACAGTGTACAACAATGCTACAATATTGCTATAGTGGTGATATAGTACTGGAAATATGCCTCTACCTAGTTTGAACCTGGGTCATGTGGATGAACTTAAGGATACCTCACCAACTACGCTGAGGCTCATGTGAATAAAAGTGAAAACATCAGTTCATAGAATATATTTATAAAAACTATCCATGTTTTTGATATAATCAATCCATTTTTAAAACACAATTAAAACATTTAAAAAGATATTTTTTGAATCAAAGTGTCCCATACAACATTAAAACATTTGAAAGGAATTTAAAAATTAAAAAATTCATGTTTTTATAAATAAATATTTAAAACAATTTTGAAAACATGGGCATAAAAATGAATGATTTAGAATAATAAATCTTTAAAACATTTAAAATGACATTTTTGTTAAAGAGTCCCATGCCACTTCAGAAACACTTTTATAAAAATAATTAAAGAATAAAAATAAAAAAACATTAAATATCATGAGAATATTCCATTTAATTATATAACGTGTCATACTGTTTGTAAATACATTTTATTTTATAATAAAGGTGCATAATATCAAGATATTCCTTAATGAAAGGAGTTTGAGACGACGTCCCTTGCCTTGAGTCCAACTCATCAAGTACAGTCGTTATATTTCAGAATAATAAATATAGGTAAATTTATACTTTATTCAAAACCATTTTCAATTTTATAATTCCTTTATTTTAACTTATAACTATGTCATAAAAATATATAATTATTTATGTTCATATCAGACGTTTTGTCTTTATTCGGTACTAGAGTAGAAAATGAACATGTTATGATGTAAATTTTACTTGTGGTCATAATTTTATAATATTCAGAATAATATTCATGAAATAATAATAACTTCTAAAAATAAAATAAACTATTAAATAAAACCATTTATTTATGGTATAAAAACGAACAACATTATATTCATGGAGACGGTTGGTCATACGTACAGAGGAGTAACATTTTCCATTTTTTATTGATGATTATGAAAATAAGGAAATTATTATTTTATATTTATCAAATTATCATAACTTTATTAAAATAATAATAATAATTTAAATAAACTTATATATATATCATATAAGTGTTTTGGTGAATAAAAATGATTCACATCATGCTGTGGAGGTGATAGTTCACACATTCGCATGAACAACATTCTCATTTTAATGTGCATGGAAAGTAAGAAAATAACTATATTATTATTATTTTAAAATGATAAATATATAATGAATATAATATATAAATGTTCATTCCATAATTATAACCAGTCTTTATAGATGTTATTGAAAAACAAACTATACCAGTTCGGAAGGCTGTAGTCCGTCGTACACACGAATAAAATGTTTATTTCCCATTTGATGAAATTGGAGATAGATTTTTGTGATGATATTAACATAAAAAAAATATTAGAATATTTAGGATACTATTTTTATTACCTCATAATGTATTAAGGCTATTTAAAGGAAGTGAAATAATAAATGAAATATAAACACATAAAAAATAATACATCTTCTTCAGTTGATCACCTTTTAAGAACACCATAACACTTATAAGGAGGGTGTTCTTCCAAAACCAAGGCCCCATGAATGTTAAAAGAGATTATAGGAAGGGTTTGTGGAGGATCATGGCCAAACCAAATATTTATTTAAGTGTGAGTATTAGAGAAGAAGTGGTACCTTTTATAGGAGAGGGGAGGGCCCCCCTTGGAAACTCTTAAAATATTAAATTAATATAAATTCATTTTTGGTTCCAAATGATCTAAAAATCAGGTATTTCATAGATAAAAAACATTGGGGACTAATACCCATCTTAAAACTAAAATTATACAAGTTTTGAATGTTTTTTTTGCCTTATATTTTTGGTTTAACCCATGTTTTACCTTTTTTAATCTTACCACCATATCATGCTATTTACACTTTATGTGTTATTTTAATTACCATAACATGTCAAAAGAACAAAAAAAGTGTAATTTATGTCATATAATGTCTTCTCCTAAACTTTTGGTCTAATATTATATTTTTATGAATTTTATAACATTTAATACTCTATTTTATTTTTTAAGTTATAAATTATGTCAATTTTGACAATATTCATAACTGACTTTTTGTAAAAAAAATTAAAAAATTTATTTCATTGAAAAAAATTTAAATCAATCCTAAAAAGTCATAGTAATCCATGGAATTCTTGGATTGCATAAAATATTTCAAATTATATTTTTTAATATTATTAATATCATTTATTTGATTCTTCTTTTTATAAATATATTATTGTATCATCATTGTGTCATAATTATATTTAATTTTTCAATTCCAGAAAATTATATTTAAATTAACAAAATATATGAAACATTTTGAGATTTATAATGACTTTTTATAGTCAAAAATATTACTTATATAGAGCCATATTAAAATTGATTGAGTAAGAAGAAACATCTCTAAGACATATTTTCCTTTACTTTAATGTAAAATTTATTAATGTCTTAATCACACCCAAGTGGCTTCCAAATGCAATAATTTAGGTCTACTTATTTTTTGGTGTTCCCATAACTCATCCAATGATATTAATTAAAGTGTTATGATAGTTTTATATTATAATAATATTATTTTGACGCTTATTTTCCTGATTTACCCTTTAACATTGGTAAATAAAAATAATCACTGAAGTTACTATTCATAATGTTAAAAAATAAAAGGAAAATATTTACATAATTTTGACCTTTTGATTCCAAATGTGGAATAAAAATTTCCCAATTAAAAACACATGATTGGTAGAAGTTATTTAAAAAATTAATGCTGATGATGGAATAAAAAAACAATTTTTTTAAGTAAAAAACTATCAAAAGATTGATATGTGTTTTTATCCAATTCTAATGTGAAATTAAATCGAATGAAAAAATGGATTAAATGAAAAAAGTATAATTAAAATTACCATTTATAACCAATTAATAGGATAATTTAACTATATAAATAAATTAGATGAAAACGTAGTTTTGAATTAAAATGCAATATTTTTCACTATTCATTAAAAATTAATTTTATCAAAAAAATTCCAAAATTCATCCAAAGAAAATTCTTATGATCTGATTATAAAGAATAAGTTTTATTTTTACAAATAGAAAATTATAAACCAGAAAAAACTAGATTGAAAAAGGGTTCTCTATCAAATGGCGGTAAAACTACGTTTTAAAAATATTTGTGTATTTTATGCTTAAAATTGGATTTATTCTCATTTTAAGCCACTAAAATTTTTTAAATGAAAATAAAAACAATTTATAAACATGTTTAAACATAGTATAGTTAGTTCGTTTCACTCCCTCCAATAAAATAGCTTTGTGATAACTACCATTTAAAATAATAATATTAATAATGTATTATTTTTCAGCATGTCTCACTCTTGAGTGAAATATAAGATTTAGGAGAAACTAATTTTTTTTTCGAGTACACTACCAGAAATAGTATCCCTGTGAAGGTAAAATTCCTATATAAATCATAAATTTTTTTAAAAAAATTAAATGTATTATTTTATAATTACCTGGGATGTTACATATGATACATGAATTTGAGAGAAGAAACGATGTAAGAGGAATTTTGGTCTTAGAAAGGGGGATCAAACAAGATGAATGATTCTTAAATAGGATACGAGAAGGAGGATATCTCCAAATTCTAAGGATGGCAAGAGGGTAAGATCTATTAGAGGGTGTTACCTAGAGAATGTAGAAAAAATGGTGTCTTTAGTTATAAGTGGATGGTGGGAAAAATAAAAATTTCATGTCATTAAAAAGGGTCACATGGTTTGGCCACACAATTATCCATACCATGTTATGACCATCTGAACCATGATATTTGGGATTCCAATATAGCATAGAAAAAGTTCATGTTCATAAAAATAGTGCAGTGGTCGATCATGCCTATTGTCAAAAGGCACACCACTTTACATGACTTTTTAATAGTTTGACAAACCTTGCACACACCATGCGGATCACCTCTAAAAAATTTCCACACTATTTTACATAGCCATATTTCACCCATTGAATAGTTACCGTAACTTTTCTACCATATTTAGGGTTTTCGTGGTTGAATTTTAGTGATATAAATAACCTTTCCCCAGCCATGAAACTCATTCCATTTGTCTAAAAATATAGATTTTGGGCTCTAAACAATATCGATACGCTCCCAAACCCTTAAACCTTTAGGAAAAAATAACATAACAAAATGATATATTTATAATAAAAATAAAAGTATTCATACCTCATAAAAAATTATGAATCTTAAATCATTCCCTCCCTAAAAAATCATCTATTATTTTACTTTCATTGGATGGTTGAACATCATGTAAGATAACTTCGGGCACTAAACAAGTACATCTGTATATCGTTCCCAGGTCATTTCCAATAGACGGTCATGATTCTATATCACCCTAACTATAGGGAGTCACCAAACTTAGACATCATTTTTTCATTATTAAATGATGCATATACAATACTATTTATGAGAATCATCAATATCCAAATCCACATGTTGAGGTTGAACAATATAAGATGGGTCTGAGTGATAATGATGTAACTAAGGAATGATTAAAATTTCATACATCACCCCTTATATCTAAGGGAGTGTTACCTAATTATCCACTGATATAAAAATTTCAATAATATCAATAGGATTGTCATATTTCGGATAAAACTCTTCCTAACATGGAATTAATCAATGACCCAACCTAGGAGATACATGCAAGAAGACATCATCCTGAACATCGTACTCTGGCGATTGTCAATGGAGATTTACATAATAACTCTTCCTAGAGTGATTTGCAGTGATATTATCCTAATAAGATTTAACATCTCTAATTTATTCTAAATTAGACAAGTTCCCAGTAGTACCATATGTCCTACTTCTAATGACCACAGAAGTGAATGACATGAACTACCATATAGGGCATCACAAGGTTCAATAAGAATATTTTTTTGGAAGATTTTACTTTACAAAAACTCAAAAAGAACCATGTGGTTTTCCTAGGAACCACAAAAATCATGGAAACATTCCAAGATCATGTCTTCTATAAGAGATATTGTATTATGGAATATATAGTTTGTCTAAGGGTGTACATTGTAATCTGAAGTACCAATGAGCCCAAAGAATTGGGTAACTCCAACCAGAAACACTGAGTAAAATTGGAATCCATGAATAATAAAATAGTATGTAGAACTCCATAAATATGAATAATCTCTTAAGCATATATCATTATATGATTATCCATTTAAAATGTCTCCCTAATAGGTTTGAAATGTGCGACCTTCATCAATTTATCAAAAAGAACCTATATAGTGCCAATTTTTTAAGGGAGCCTAGGTATACACAACAAAAAATCCATAGATACATCAACCCATTTGTACTATAGAATAGGTAACATCTATAAAAGTTCCATTGGATGATGACATTCTTCCTTCACCTACTAACTGGTGCAACAATGAGTAACGAAACATATGATGTCTCATTTCATAATAGGCCACCAATATTGGAAGTGTAAGACACATAATTCCATGATAATACCAACATGTACTTGAAAATAAGTGGAATTGGATTCTCACATTAACACTTATTATATGTCTTTCATAACCCAAGAACACCAATGAAATCACAATTTGTTATCCCCATCAACGACCCAACCAAGAGGTGGGTTCTCACCTGAAACACTATACCTTAAAACCATTTCTTTTGAATAAAAAATCAACATTATACTAATTGGATCTAGAAGTATATAATTCACTACCAAGGCTACAAGAACATGAATCCCATGACACAATTGAACCTCCAAGTTCATCTCAGAATATAAGTCCATAAATAATCATTCACTATTGGCCTCCTCAACCATTCATGTCTACGTCTTCTTGTTGAGAGAAAATACCACTACATTACCTTTCCCAATCATAGAAAAAATATAAAAAAACTACTATAGGTATTTAAAAAATTTCTATTTCCTTAGATAAAATAACACTATGTTAATATTTATTTGATAATATTATGGAAAATGTATGCAAAAAACAACTCTATGAGTATGTAGTGTATCTAGAAATAGATGACATGAAACACTACAAATAACTCAAGTTTGAGTGTTGGGTAATTATTCTCATGAGAACTCAATTGATGGGATCCATACACATAGAATCATAGACCTTGTATCATGATAGACCCCAACCCTATTCTTAAAGACAAATAGTAAACAATATAGCCAATATCACGATCATGAAAACTATGATTGTTGCTGAGGTAAGACTTTAATTCAGCTCATGAAAGGTATTCTCAAATGATTCATACCATAAGAATTTAAAAACCTTAATTTTCAAGCCCTTAAGAGGTTCTAGATGGTTTGAGAAATAATTAATAAAATTCTTAGCATACCCAAACACCCCCAATAAATTCTGAATATCAAACACAGTGTTGGGATTCTCCTAAGAAATCATTTCTTTCATTTTCCCTATTTCAATATACAACTTTTCTCTAAGATATTGTGACCATGGAAGTGAAAATTATCATTATAGAACTAACATTTTGTGATCTTGTCATATAACCTATGATCTATCAGTTTACTCAATACGATGTATATTTGTTAGGAATGATCATGTTGTGTCTGTGAGTACACCAAGATATCTTACATAAAAATGACAATAAAAGAATCCAGACATAAATAAAGAAACCAATTCATTATATCTATTAAAATAGGCTAATAATTTATGAGACTGAATTGAATTAACAAATATTATATAATACATTTATTATATATATGTTGTATATGGTTTATCTAAGGATATTACCCTTAATTGCTGATAGACCGGACTCAAATCAATTTTTGAGAGAACATTTAATTCTCAAATATATTCAAAGAGGTCATGTATATCTGTTAAAGGGTAAAAATTAATAAATTTATAATAATCCAAACAATGATAAAAAGTTCAATACAAATTCATGGAAAAAAGAATAGGTGAACCCCAGAGAGATGAACTGGGTTCTATAAACTCCTCAGATTCAAGGTCTTTCAGGTACCTTTTTTGTTCCTAAAGCTCAATTAGAGCCATCATTTAAAGAGGAATATATACTGGATATGCTTTTGAAAAAAGATAAATATAAAATCCAATTATCTATAAAGAGGTAAACTGTGAAATATGTTAGAGAAAACATCCTTAAATAAATCCACCATTGGAATGAAATTATCCGGATGCATTTCCCGATCATCTAGAAAAATACATGTAATCTAGGCTCGAACTCCACTCAACCCATGATTCTTGGGTCGAAATCAACTAGGATAAATGTCCTTTTCTCCATTATGATCATTAATATGGATCTCTGGTGATAAAAATGGCACCATATAAAATAAATAGTCAATGAGTACATGGTAATGAATTAACCATTCTATCCCACGTATTATATCAAAGCCTATGATCTCGTGGATGAAATTTACCCACAATAAATGATAGCTCCCAGTCTTGAGGGCATACTCTATACAATGGTGTACACTTTAAAACCATAATTTCATTAATGTATCAAGAGTCATCATTCCTCATAAGTACTAAATTTCAAGATTCATCACTCCATATAAGTATTAAAGGAGAGGAAACCAAAATTGTACAAGGAACTGTAGATGGTCTGACACTATGCTCTTTAGGACTATATTGTACTTCATAAATATGTATTGAAACGTACGCCTAAGATATAGTTTGTATAACTTGAAATTTTTGTCTCTTCCAACACTATATATCATATCCTGAACCCCTCAACCTCATCCACCTCCTCAGCCAGTATGGAATGTTGTATTCTATCTCCCTTCATTACATGGATCTAGTTATCCAACTCTAGGACATATAGTTGA
Source organism: Viscum album (assembly GCA_963277665.1). Lineage (NCBI taxonomy): Eukaryota > Viridiplantae > Streptophyta > Magnoliopsida > Santalales > Viscaceae > Viscum > Viscum album. Next base: position 1,034,745,451 of record OY728123.1, on the reverse strand, counting down.
TGCTAATCTTAACTCACAATGAAATAGTGGTATGGTTTTAAAAACCAATTCATATTTACCATTTACAAAAATATTGGCACTGAACTCAATATTTGGTGATCTGGGGATTCATATTCCCAGTCCTCCCGCACTGATAATATACTATACTACTACTATTGTCGATACTCTTGGTTCCACTTCTCGAATGAGAATATTCTAAGTTGGATTCTTACCAATTGAAAAAATTCCTCCCTATCTGGGTAGTAGACTTTCCTAGCCCACACCCTATATAAAACACTAACGACCCAAACATTTATCAATTAAAATTACTATTGATCTAATTAAATGTATTATTATGTAAAATGGTCATATAACATATGATATTCTTTGGTTTTATGATTTTATATTTCAGAATGCCATTTATAATTGTTTCCATTTATAATATAGCTGTCGAACAGTGTTCACATGATTATTATAAATATAGGTCTTTAACAAATCAAATTTACTCAGATTAAGGAAGAAATGGCCTCATCTAATAGAATTGCTCTGTACGAAGCCCATTTGGAAGAGACCTAAAAAGAGTGGGCAACACAAGGTTTCACTCTTGACCAAGCCCAATATGAGCTTCAACATGTTAATCTTGAACAGAACCACCTATGGGAGAAGTGGATGGTGATATAGATTACCAAATGAGCAAGGTTATCAGAGCCACCCCAAGAGTTTTTCCCCATTGCACATATTACGCTTAGGTTTTATGTTGGTTTTATAAGGGGTTATGTAACAAGAACCTAGCCCTATGATTATGTACATTATTTGTTATAGATAATATGCATTCATTTCCATATTGTTTCATTGTCAATGGTTTTAAAAGCACAAATAGTATTTTTAGTTAATATTCAATTAAGAAATATATTTTGATGAATTAATGGAATTTTTAATTAAATAATATTTTAAAAAAAATATTATTAATAAATTAATATTTAAATATAAATGATCATATCATTTTTAGGAATATAAGTGTAATTTTTATTAAGGTTTCAAAGATGTTTTTGTCAAAACCCATGATTTTTTGATAAATGTCGGTTTTTATTTTAAAAGTAAAAATTAAAATATTTAGAAAATTATTTAGATAAAATGAATATTATTTTTGGAATAACGATGTTGAAATTATGTAATTGTAAATATTTCATAATTTTCTGAGACAATCGATTTTTTTGGTAAAAATTATATACAGTTTATTTATAAAAATGTCTTTTATGACATCATAATGACCTAATAGTTATGTAATAAAATACTATAAATGGGATATTCAGAAAATTTTATCTTTTAACATTAATATAATGTTATCTTATGTTTGTTTGATTTATTTTACAAAGCCATAGTTTTCCCTCCAATACTTCTAAAACATTATAACATTTTAAATTATTTCATTGAGAGTGCGACTCACCTCCACAAAAGAAAGCATAATATTTTAAGAAAGTGGAAATTTTCCTTATAAAATTATTTTTCCTCTCAACATTGGAAAAAAACATGGGGAAAAATCATGGGCTGGTTTTTGGTTTTGATTAGTTTAATGTATGGTGTCCAAAAACTAAATAATAATGAATTCCCTCTCTTTTCATATATAAACCCACCCAATCACCAACTTCCTCCAGAATAAAATCCATTGGATCTTGAAAAAATTGTTCCCTCCTATCTCTAAAATCCTCCCAAGGCCCCCCAAATTCCCAATAAGCCTCTCTCAATCATCCCGCAAGCCTTTGGGATCAAACATTCAAGTACGGGATTTCATCCATTCAATTTTTTTCCAAATTTCATTATGTTGTTATACCTTATTAATTTCAATTAAAAATGATGGTGTATGATTTTCAAAATATCCCATACTTTCTTCATTGAGTTTTAATGATTAGAGACTCCCTTATCTATCATTAATTCCTCCAATATACACTTGTTACCATGCTGAATTTTTGTAAGAAATTTATCTATTCTCATTTACATTCAAGAAATTATTTTGTGTTATGAATATAAATTCCATTAAATATGTTGGGAAATGTATATATATGAGCCAATTAATTTCAATTTCATGTACATATGATGAGACTATCATTTCACTTTCATCAACAATTTTAATGAATTCTTAAGTCACACCGTTAAGATGCTGAAATTGCACCGTGATTTTCCAAGCCAAAGTCATTGTGCAGTGAATACCATGAACATTTCTCTACCACAGGTATTAAAATTTTGGAACATTTAATAATTGGTTGTAGAGTTTAATGTATTAATTCCTCATTATTTTATCATGGAATAAATTATGATGTTTAATAAATTCATGTTATATTATCTATGTGACACACATATGCATGAAATGAAATGATTAAGAAGGGTGCACCCTGATAGTGCTCCAATACATTGGGGGAAAGACTAGTATCATGATACATCAAGTGAAATGAGTATTCAATCATGGAAATTCAATATCAATGAGGTTTTACTCATGATCCATGTGCAATGAGCCCTGGATCATGCTAATATCATGTTAAATGAGGATTCCACATTTCAAAGATATGATAAGCATACAATATCATGCCTTTTTGTTCATGTTTCTCTTGTGATCTGTTGATATTGTTATTTCCTAATATGTATTGTATTATTCATGTTATGACTTTTTTACTCCCTTAGTGGGCTTTATATCTCACCCTTTTCATTTATATGTCCTCAATTTATCCTATAGAATGCTAAGTACGAGGGAATGATGTGTTCATGTAAAAGAATTTTTCATTAAAGATGTTGTGTTTTATGTTCTATGTTGTAATGTAATGTTCCTAATTTCCTATTACACTAGACCTATCGATCCACAGAGTTGTCTTACGTGAAATTTTATGTAATAAATAATGTTCAAGTGTGTAAAAAAGAGTAGGGTTGTTATAAAAACATAAGATGAGATCAGTGATAAGGGTCAGATTGACTATCTTGGAATTAGTTTTCAGATATAAAATATTCACTTTTGACTGGTTAGAATACCTGATCCCAGTCTCAAAATATTCATTCATGCACAAATAATCTCTAAGGAGAGTATTCATTAAACACTATAGCTCTATAAAATTAGTATAGTAGTCCATAAAAGATAAAATACGTTCACAAACTGTATAAACTCACTGCCTCGATTAGTACTCAACATCCTGGGAAATAAATAATGATAGAATATTGATTTGAAGTCCCTCAAAACCATAACTCAGTGGTGATATTCTTGGGTCAAAACATCCCTCTATCTCCTGGATGAACCTATAAGAATGTAAGCTATGAGTTTCAACCTTCTTTATATAGGTCATCAATATTATCAGTTGTAGTAAGAATAACCTCTAGCATTTAATCAAGAGCCTAAGGACCACCTTCCATTGAAAAGGTTGGAGGATTATGCTTTTGTAACTCCTTAGTCATATATCCTATAAAAGTGTCAGGTCACGGACATCTCTATAGTTATTGAACTAGTCATTAGAATCCCTCTTAAAAATAAGCATCAATTATCAGATTTTGTGAAACAAGATTTGATTCATGTTGCACTACTAGATATATTACTGTTGATTCAGATCCAAACACCACCAGAGCATAGTCATCACCAACTTATTGAATCATGACTCTAGGCCTTCATGGTTTCATATTTCTACAATGAAAAATTTTGACCGTAAAATTGGGTTTGATAAGAAAATTGATCTCAGATTAAATAATGGGATAAGTACAAAGTGTTCATATATATGGGTGAAATTCCATATTACCACTCCAATATCTAGGGTTTCATAATTTATAATTTCATAAGGGAACACAAGAGACACTCCCAGCAACCTATAATAGGGTTAGGTCTGGTTTCGAATATCATATATCATAATAAATTTTCTAGTATATAGAATTTCAATTGAAATTTATAGTGGAAAACACCCTTCATGTTTCAATTAGAATCCCAAATTAATATAGACCATTTCATTTAGCTTTTTTAACAATCAACAATTCTAATTTATATACATCATAGTCTTGGTTGATGAGTTACCATTCCCATGTAAAAAAGGTAACTCACTTTGTAAATTACAATTGAAACTACGTGTTACTACAACTCGACCCTTACATCCAACATATGGATGTAACAAGTCATATAAAATTATTAAATTAGAATAGTCCCCATTCCAAATTAATATAAGTAAAATATTTATAAATTATAATTTGAATTATTTTAATTGATAAGTAATGTTTTGTTTCATTTAAATATAGTCACACAGTTTAAACATGTCATACTTTGTTATTTAAGGATCCACCATCATTAAATGAGGGAAAACACCATTTAGGTTGATTTAGACACTTGAACTTACTAATTTTTTATGTCACTCATCCCGCAGAAACATTAGTCAACTAAAAAATATATCACTCAAATAAAATATATAAAGTATTATGAAATCTTGAAATGAAATATAAATATCATGTCATAAGAATGACATATGAATCTCTATGTGCCAACGATGATTATTGAAAAAATATTTCGTTACCACACATGGCCAAGGTTAAATATTAGAAACTATAGTGAAAACCTTAAATAATTTACATCAACAGATGGTGATATTTGTCAAACTATAATAGGAAAAAACACAAAAATAAAATCCCATCCTTGGAAAATTGTTTTCTTCTAATACATGTGTTAACTATTACAAGTAACATGCTCATTTAAAAAATTTTACACATTCTTAGTCTAATGTCTATAGACAAAAAACTACAAGACAAAAGAAAAAAAGATGTTTTAATACCACATTGTGATGTTCTAGACCTAGTTCAGTTATATGTAACTGAACCTAGTTTCCCACATGGCTTTAAGTGTGCCTCTCCACATTATAGAGGCAGCTGACTATCAGGAAGGGTCTGTAGTGTTGTTTGGGGGATTCTATAACCTCATAATTAGAGTTGATGTCAAAATTATATAACTGATAAAATAGATAATGCATACAAATTATAAAAGTGGAAACATAATAATAAAAATTTCACCTCTTATAAATAATCTAGATAAATACAAAAAGAAAAAATATCTAAGATAATATTAAAAATGATGATGTCATTATGCTTTACAAGAATCAAGAATACAAAAGAAACATCGAATCAAGGAATCAAAATAAATTCATTAAAAATTAAACAAAAAAGATGAAATCAATATTGAATAGAATTGCATGAAAAATATCAATCCTATATTCCCTTATTGTATCCATATATTGAAAAATCTATAAAATATATTAGGGTGGTTCCCTTTGTACCTCCATGTATATAGGATGTCTATTCACGTACCAATCAATGACCCAAATAGGGTGTTAGTAAAACTATATAAGACACCACCAACAGTTTCTAAATTTATCCAATTAGTGAATATAAAATGGATATTGTGTAGCTAATAAATAAGGTTATAAAATAAATGAACCTTTTCAGATCAGGTCCTTATATGACTCATGTCTGACTATACCTTCTTTGACCTAATATGTAATGTCTCTAAATAAGTGACCATATGATAATAATAAGAATTGTATAGGACCCAAGGTATATCCAAGTCATCCTTGAGCTATTAAAATTGAGGAAACTCATAGTAATTACTCAGGATGTATGGATATAAGGGTATGAGTGTAATCTAGGGATGAACCCCCATAAATACCCTTTTATAATGATAACTATGTCTATCCTTATGAACAATCCCTAGATATCCTCATGATAGACTTGATTGAAGCGTAAGGGGTTAATCTAAGGAGATCCACATCGTAATAGATCTATCAGATTACAAGGATATAATCCAAGGTATTCTAATTTGAAGATAAAACTAATTGTGGATTCCATGGAATTATTACTATCCAGTCTTCAATATAATAATGGGGATGAATCCAATAGCGGAATAAATTCATGGAAATCTCATTAATGAATTGGGTTTCATTTTTTGGGTAGTTAAGGAAAACCTAAGTGGGGAGTCTAAGACTTTCCCATGGCAGTCCATCCTATAACATTATATTATTCTCATAATAAGATTAAGTAAAGTATAATCCATTTCACATGTTGTTTAATTTCATTTATTCATGATCAAAATTCAACATTTAATAAGGACCATGAAATATATTTATTCCATTTAAACCTACCATTTAATACCATTTAGTGATGGGAATAAGTCCTGGTTAATATGTTTAGGTCACATGGACTTTCCATTCATGATTTATATTTCATCATTTAAAATTTCAATTGATTCAATTTACTCATTGGATGATAAATTTCTTATCAAACCCACCTCAATAGTTGACCTGGTCACAATGCATGGTAAAAGTGTCAAGGGAAAATAATTAACTCATATGATTGGTCATAGAGTCAAGTTTTTCAACCATAGGAAGTTATCAAGGGATCTATAGGAGTATCTCATAGAGTCACAACATTAAAATCATTTCAAATTAATATTTTAGGTGTGATGTATGTATATTATGGATCATGTTACAATAACATACATAGGTTATAACTTTTATGGGAATGTATGTAACCACATTCCTTATACTGGTAGATTACTCCTCATTTGCTATCAGCTTTTAAATTTAATATAGAATGGGTGGAATCATTGAAACTATACAAAAACCTTAATAATATGTTATATTCTCTTTCATGGATTTAGTATATAATACATGAAGGTAAATAAAAAAAGTAAGAGGCATTCTAGTCTTATCTGGAGTGATACAATGAGGAAAAAAATAATGATTCAAATGAAATATGAAGGAGATCCACCAATTCCTATTTGGAGAGAAGAGGTAGATATCATTGTGGGAGACTAATAAAAAAATGGAAAAGAATGGTGGAATTAGTTTTAAGTGGAAGGAGGGAAAATGAACATTTCAACCATCTATAAAGGGTCACACGGTTTGGACACAATGTTTTCCAAACCATGGGGTAAGAAGGAATTCTCTTATATATGGGATTCCACCCTCATACGGACAAAGATAATTGTTGTACAAATCATGCATTGACCTTGTGTTCCTATTATCCAATGGCACATCCCTTGGAACAATTTGCACACGGTTTGCAAATCCATGTTCACCCGATGAGAATATCATCTAAAATAAGTGAACACCATTTATAACAGTCACATTGACTCCCTTATATGGCTACCCTAACTATGATCCTCTATATAATGGCTTCAAAGTTGAGCCATATATTTAGAACTTATTATTCTCCAAACATACACCACATGTTGTTTCTCTAAAAATTCATGCTCCGGGATCCGAACAAGAACCAAATGATCCTGAGACCTTCCTTAAACCTCTAGTAAAAACTATAAGAAAAAACTTAATGATTTAAAATGAAAATTAATGCATTCATACCTCATCATAATATTAATATCTTAGATGGTGATTTCTTCATAGGCTTGGATGAAGTGGAACCTTTTTCATTAGACCGAACAATAACTATAGTAATAGAAATGAAATGTTCTTTTTGATTAATCATGGTTAGGTCAAAAATAGTATCCAATATCTAATGGGTACCTTTATAGGTATCTAAGGGTACTAAGACAGGTTATATTATTTCTCATAGATAAAATAAGGAATCAACAAATATATTAATTATCTTAATGAAATATAATTTCAAGAAATTGAGAATGATGGTAGCATCCTGTAGCGTCCCGAACCTAAATAGCCATTTGAATAGTGCTATCAGGGCGGGTACTACTGTCATTAGGATTGCCTCCCCAAACTGCAAAGGCTTCCATATAACAGTGAGTGCGTAGATAGGTATAGTGGGGAGGCTATACCCTATGTGGATATATAATTAGCTGGTCTGAGTATAATAGTAACACATGCAGTGGTAATAAATGAGTTAGCATACTCGAACCAAACCCGTAAAGCTGAAGCACATTCAATATCAACAAATGGTGGATGTAAAATAGAAACGACTATAGAAGAAGGTAAACAGATCAACAAGCCATCAATTCACTTGTAGCAAATAAAAAGAACAATAATTCATTAATAGACGGCCATACATGTCAATATACCAAGGGTTCCTATGGATAACCACTGTAGAAACATAAATAAGAATGCTGATATAGGAATGAAAGCTAAAAAATTAAAAAAAAAATTGGGCACAACCTCAAGGTCCACAACAATACCCATGTGAAACAACACTACATTCCAGCTTCTAAAGCTAATCATTTACCTTTATATATATTCAAAATTCCTACATGCATCCTGAAGGGCCCATGTTGGGGGGGTGGGGGGTGAGACAAATATTCATAGGATACCACCCAATGGTGTCTACCTAGTATACAAGTTTAAGTAGACATTCAACTCTAAGGAATGTAAATAGTATGATGCATAAATACAAACACGCTCCATTGGTGCTCAAAAACCACCTTGGAGTGTCACGCACTTCAGCCCACCCTAGGATATCAAATGAAAAGAGAGTCCTCGGCCCATATCCCATAGTACACCTATAGCCACAAGTCCAGGTGAACTCTTAGGTTCCATCTCAATCACATAGCCTGACACCACGTAACTCATGAAACCTCATGTCTCATGTACCAACATCTTGAAGGGATTCCCAAACAATATTATCCCTCTCCCACAGAACCCTTCTCAAAAGCACATGTTGGCCCAAGGGACAATAATTATAGGAACAACGATGCCTATCCAAAAATTGATATCCAGAACCATGGCCTAAATCATGGAGAGCATCATCACCCATCCTGATAGCATCATCGCTATCAACCTAAGTCTCCTCACCATCCACATGGATTTATATGGAAAGAACCCCAAAACATAAAATACCTAAGCCGCATATTTTATGGGCCTCTACCCACACTAGTGGTGAAAACCAACTTGTCATGGAGTCAAACTTTATACACATTACTCAATAGGAACTTCAGTAATCATGGATGATAGAATATCACTAAATAAGAACTTAAGACACACCATATATGTCACCTCGTACGCCTACCACCATGTCTCTCAAATTCGATGGCCTTGCCATACATGTATCCCAAGCTATGCCCAACCAGAATGTCACACTGCCTCAATCCAACATCCACGACACCAAATACTGTAGTCAAAATCACTAAATCAAATCTCTTCCAATCCCAAAAAGTGACCAACATCACTCAATCCTGAAGGCCATGCCATCTCAACCTCAAGCCAAGCTTCTCAGTACCACACGGGTCTCAACATAAGGAATTTCATGAATTACATAAATATAAATCACATTAAAATATTATAAAAAATTAATTCAATTTATGAATATTGAATTACTCTAGCTACAAGCTATGGCACACTAATAAAGAGGTCTTCAATCCCTCTAGCAAGCTCAATCTAGCTATAGCAAATTAAACAGACCCGTTTAGAACCAAACAGTACATTTAAAACAATTTGGGAACCCCGACCAAAATATCCCATGGAAAAACGACTTTTTGGATGACCTCACTCAAGAGTAATGGGAAAAGGGAATTCCCACAGCATCTCACATGATCTAACAGACATTTCAATATGCTACATTAGGGTCTCTCTCAATACACTCTATTTCACTAAGAATCATAATCCCCCGGAAGGCTACGAAAACTCAAAATAATATACGCACCACCTACATTAGACTTGTAAATGTAGGCACATCAGATATCAAAGTCAAACTAAATGTAGATTAATAAAAATCTGATATTCAATTTTAAACCCTACAATCTTCTAGGATGGAATAAATTGTCCTTAAGATGAAGAATCAAAGAATAAGAAGGGTGGGAAGGGTTTTCCTTACCGATGCGATCTTGCTGCTTCTAATGAATCCAAGAACAGATTTCATATGGATAGATGGGATCAATATCTATTGGAGTAGAAATTGGGATTCTCTCCCCTACTATGCATGAAAAATAAAAAGATAGGGAGGAAGAAAATAAAAAAAGCGAGTATGGAAAAATCGAAATTTTTCCAACTTTACTAGGTTTCACGGTTCATCCGAATGGTTTTCCAAACCGTGAACGAACTGTTTGGAAGCCACTACCAAGGATGAAGATCTACAAAGCTACCCTACACGGTTTGGAAAACTGTGTGCATCTATCTTCAACTTTTGCAGATGAGCTCGTACGGCCATGCGACTCTAGTTGCATGGTATCCCTAAATTGTGTGCCTACCCCTACATCCCAAAAACCATTCCTTTGAGCCTTTGATGCTATAGAAACCCTTCTGGATACCTATGGCTCTCTCATAGACCACAAAATAACTAAAAACACCATTTCTGGCCATCATAACTCTCAGAATTGAGTTTCAATCAACAAGTCATAAAGTAGCATAACCATGATTTGAAAAATTCAAACAAGGTGGGGATTTTGACCCATTCCAAAAACCTGGGTCATTACATTCTTCCCACCTTAACATATCTTGGCCCTAAGCTATAAAAATTACAAATATGGTATTAAACATACTGATACTATTCAAAGAAACCTAGACTACCTTGGTCTCAAAGGCCTAGGCCAACTTCCTCAAGGGGCTCCCCACTTTCTGAATTTCCTATGCGAGTCTATCCTGACCAAAACTCAAATAAAAAAGGGTTGTCAACCTATTTCTGGAACCATTTTCCTCTTGTGACGCATCGTCACCCCTAGACCTCATCATGTTCCCCCATGTCACTCTGGACACCCAATGACATCCCGTATGACAACAGTGTCTGCCTCGATCCCATGGCCAACATAGCACAAGGTCTAACTTCCCATGGATGCCAAAAAAAACAAGGTTCCTTGAACCACAATTTGAAACTAAATCCTCGATGCCCTGATGCCCAATACACCTGAAAACACACATCCAAAATGGTATTTATTTCAAGTACCTCAAACACACATCCAACGATGCTCCTAATTCCATGCACCTCATATATATATAATTGCACACCCGAGTTGGCTCCATCCTGTGGAAAAACATATAGTCAGTCCATATACATCATGTTCACCAAATGTAATCAAAATAGACATGACTCAACATGCCATGCCAATTTGAAACAAAAAAAATCATGGCCACGCCCGCGGCGTACCTCTGACCATCGTGGGCTCACAATCCTTCTCAGCCATGACAGCTCTGGGGCATGCACCTGGCTTGACACATGGATTCTGAAGGCATGGAATACCTACAGTGCTGCACCAGCCACCAGCCACTGACACCATATCCAGGTACCACTATATATGCCACATCTCCCGCATGATGCTGAACTTCGGCTTCCCTCATTTGGTACCGAACCAGAACCAACTCCAGATGCCTGAGTCTAACCTGGTCTATGATTTTGAGTTGTCTTAGAAGGCTTCCTGCTGAACCTCTTCAGATGCACCACCTATCCACTTCCACATGCCGGACACAACTTAATAGGCTTATCACACTATGTTTGGACATTCCATGGCTTCCCACGCGAATAGAAAACCACCATAAAGATACCATGAGGTGGTCTAGCTGATTTGTTGTCATGTCCAAACTACTAGAACTCATCCTGACCTTGTTTCCTCTGATTTGATCCATCATCTAAAGTCACCACCCAGACCAAATGGGATATGTTCGTTGGGTTTCCTTCAGGTTTTAGCATATGAATCACGAAATCCGAGAATGAGACTAACCATAAGATGTTTTCCTTCATCTGTATGGTGTGATGTAAGCCATCATTGAGATAGCTTACCCTCAAGGTGTCATCTCTTAATATACCTAGGGAAAAGAAAGACAACTCATTGAAAGTATTTTCATAGTCCATGATGGATATTTCACCCTACTGAATGCTAATGAAGTCCCAAGATCTCTTCTTCCTCAGTGTCTCTGAGAAAGAGTTATCAAAGAATTTGTCTTAAAAATCATTGCAGGCTAGTCTGTCGTGTTTTTGTGCCAGAACCTACACATCCCACTAGTGCTTAGCTAGCCCTCTGGGAATATACATTTCCAGCTTAACCCTCCACCATAGTTCCATATTGAGCTGCTCAAAGATCATATTCATGATCTCTATCCCATTCTCAACTTCCTGTGGAACACCCTCACCCTAAATAAATGGAGGTTGCTGAAAATGGAACTCCCACATCAGATATTCCATCAATGGATCTATACCATGAGCACCTCTATCGGTCCCCTACAAAACATGAACCAGGATTAATTGGAGCTGCTCGTTGGATAGGGACCCAAAAACTATCAAACCCAGATGTTTCCATGACTTCACTAGATCATAAACTTGATCATGACCATGATCTTGTACCTGCAGCTCATGCTCCACCTGCCCCTTAGGGGTCTGAACTTGATCATGCTCCTGTGACACTGTACCATCACCCGCCTGATGCTCTATTTAGCTATCTAGGATAAACCCACTGAATACCATCAAATTGCTAGATAGCCCATATATATATATATATATATATCCTATTACATATATAACATAGATAGACAAATCATTAAAAGGAAGAATATATCAACTAGATTTACTCTCCCCCATTGGAACGATGACCATGAAATCCCAGCCTCCTGGCCTCCTTACCCACCCTCAAGAGAGACAAGTTTCATAATTTCCATGGGACCTTCCCATCCTAACTACAAACATTGCCACAATCTGATGACCGAGTCCCCCAATCTTGGTGATCAAGATAACCTATAATATAATACCTTCTTAATTCTATACGATGAAGGCCCAAATTCTCATGCCAAATGAAATTTACATAAATTTAAAGTATGGAATATCACATTTCATATCTAATCTCGCATTTCAGAAATATTTAAAACATGGAATATGATATTATTTACAATGTATTATGTAATGCCCTGACCCCAGAATCCAGGATTCGGTGCATTATTTTAATAAATTTGCATGATTACAAGGAATCATGTCCTGAAATACCGATCGATTTAGTAGTCATGGAAACAAGATACATACATAAGTTCAACACTACAACATGAAAAGAAAAACAAAAATAATTTATTCTATTATAAACATTCAAGCTTCTGATATTATTCCTGCAAGTCACTCATAACTAGATTCTTCATAACCTGGGAAAATGAAACATGAGAAAGGGGTGAGCTCAAATGCTCTGTAAGAGTAAGCAATACAATGGAAGATAACATAAACATTAGGCATAGTGAATAATCAAAAACACATGACTTTACAAATAATAAACATGATCACTTTATGGCAGGAATATGAGCTGAGTAAATAATGCCATAATAAAAAATAGTCATGTGTATTCTACTAATCAAATATCCCCATGAAATATCAATATCTAATCTCATAATCATGGAATTTGTAATGTCGGACATCATAACCCCATAGTCAAGGCCTTGTGCCAATACTACAAATAATATTTTGTCAAGGCCTTGTGCCAGGACACTAGTTTGTCTCACGAGACCAACTGATGCATCGAGGAGCTATAGCGGGCTCCACCCGTCACTTACTAATTCCAATGCATTCCTCATATAAATTTTTTGAAACATAACATAAAAATTCTTATTAAAACTAACATATGAAATTTCTATACTTTATCCCCAAACCATGAATGGTATAAAAATAGCACATCCACATTCAAACATAACTCATTCAATTAAATATGGATGATTGTCATGTAACAGATTAACCTCAATAAAGAATAATTAAGGATATTTACATATATGAAAAAAATCATCAAAACTAATTGAGATAAATATCCCCCTTTTTGATAACATTTAAACGTCACAGTATTTGTCAAGAAGCTGTTTAAAAATAGATTTTTGAATCAAAGTTTCCTATACCATTTTGAAACTTTTAAAAGGAATTTTAATTTTAAAACATTAATTTCCATATAAATAAATCCTTAAAACCATTTTTAAAACATGTACATTAATGAGAAATATTTATAGGAATAAATATTTAAAACATTTAAAATAATTTTTTAGTTAGAGTTCCTAACCAAATGAGAGACGCATAAATAAAAATAATTGAGGTAATAAAAACAATATAATATCGTGAGAATAATGTATTTCATTATATACTATGTCAAAGGATAGTATATAAACCTTATAAAACTGAATTGGTGCATAACAACAAAGAATTCTCAAAGGAATGTAAATTGAGATGAAATCACTGCTAAAGATAGTATCCTTAGGTAAAGGATAAATAAATGACATAATGATGTGTGAAAAATATAAATACATTCAATATGATTAGATATGCAGTGTAAATCAGTCATATGACATTCACAAATATTATTGTAAAAACAACACCAATGACTTGGATGTTTAACTCAATGAATGGAAATTGAGTTAAGATCATATTTATATCAATGACTTGAGAAATTATCAATGGAGTGATTATGTGTATCAAAATTATATAAAACAAAGGGAGTGGAAGTTACTACTTAAATAATAAATAGTGATTCCACTAATAATCTTGGAGTTAAATAATCAATGAAGTATGCATAAAGCCCACTGAGTGGAAATTGAAATGTGAAATTACCTTACCGATTTTGTAACATATGAATCATAAAACCCATGAAAGAAGGATAATACAATGAAGATGTAAATACCCCAAACATAAATTATATTACACCAAGAATAAAATCATGGATAGTACATACACCACAAAAAAGGAAATAGTGGCCAATATAGCATGATTCTCAGGGGAATAAAAAGTGAGATGAAAAACCCATACTTCGTTGTAATCAATGGAGTTGTATGACCAAAAGTTAATAAAACCCAATTGAATCACATAATAACATGAATATAAAGAAAATAATTATAATATATATCCAATGACAGTACACAATACAGCACATTTAATAAATAAGTGGTGAACAATGGAAGTCTCACAGAATTAAATGTGAGATAAGAAACCCCTTAACTCAAGTCTAACATGTCTTGTATGTACCTTGTTCTTCCAGAATAATAAAATTAAGTTAAATTATACATGATTAAAAACATTTTCAAGATTATTTTTCCTTTTTTATCACTTATTACCTTGAAATAACAATTATCTAACTATTTTATTTGATATTGGATATTTTATCGATGTTTGGAACTTGAGTCAAAAATGAACTTGTTATAATCACAATTTTCCATGTGGTCAACAATCCATTATCTATAGAATTATATAAATTATATATAGATCATATATATATTATATATCTATTATGTATATATATATATATTTATAATATTACATAATATTTGGAGATAATAAGTGAAATGTACTGTTCATGGAGACGGTAAGCCGTACGTACGCATGAACACTACTTTCATTTGTATTTTGTATTTTAATGGAATTAAAACATAATTATACATAGGAATATTATAATTACAGTATAATATCATATATAATATCAGTAATTCCATCCTTTATACGTCCCACTTAGGGCATTAACATGTCATGTCATTTTGAGGGGGCGGTAGTCCGCACTTCCTCAAATGAAATTATCGTGTTTTACCCATAATCGAAACCATAAAATAATAATATAAATGGAAAATAAAGAGTCATAAGGAAAAAATAATCATAATAAATATTTAATATATATATATATATATATATAAACTTTCATCTTAATGTCCACCATGGGAGGCGGTAGGAGATAATCGAAAAATCATCGATTCATGAGGCGTTAGTTTACCATCCAAAGAAACAATATGTTCTTAACCCATTAGATGGAGTAGTGTATAAGTGTAGTTTGAATCCTTCTCATAAACACATCCCACTATATTGAGTGTACTTTTGTTGTAATAAAAGAATTTGATAAAAATATTTTATGGGTTGTAGAAGGAAAATAAAACAAAATAAAACAAAAGAATTTAAGAGAAAGTGTTACCTTTAATTAGGGTAACTTCCTTTAGTATGAACCAAAAGGACTTCTTAAAGTGACATAATACTAAGGTAAGGCCTATAGGTGGAAGAGAGGGATCTTGAAATATTATTTTGGCTGGGTATGGATGATCCAAGGGGCTTGAGAGGTGTGTGGAATGAGTTAGAAGTGGTGTCCTTTTATAAGGGGGAGGAGGGGCTCTTTAGGAATGTGTGAAAATATTATTTTATTATATAGTGATATTCGGTTTATAAATGTCCAAAAATAATTAATGAATAAGATAATATGACTCATGGTCGAAATAAAATCATCCAATAATAATTCGGCAGTTTTTGGATATTATTTTAATATTAATAATCATATTTATTTAAATCATTTGTTAATGAGGTAAATACTACATCATTATTGTGTCATAAATTATTTAATTTTTTTTATGTCTAAAAATTATAAAAAGCTTAACATAATATAGTAAATATTTTTACCTTTCCAATTATTATTTATAGTCTAATAGATGACTTATATAACATATTTTAAAAATTGATATACTAAAAGATATTTGTTAATGTCATTTTTATCTTCACTTTATGTTAATTAAGTTAAAGTGGCATTATCATTCTGAAGTGGCCCCATGGGGTACCCAAATCGACCCAAGGATTCCCATGGTCTCCCATGACTTATAAAATAAGGTTAGGATAAGTGTAAAGGTAATTATGTATTATTATAATATTCCATTTACCTTGAATTACCCTATTTTTCTTTAACCACTGTAAATAAAAGTCAAAAGTTACTATTCACCAGAAATTATTTTAATCTTATTGAACCACATTTTACTGATTAATAACAACTTTGTATCTCGAATTTTCAAAATTCAATTCACAGAAGCGGTAATATTTCATTTAAATGAAAAAGTCGGATTTTTAAATACTACTTAATTATTTCACTATTCATCAAAAATCGATGTTTTTCAGAAAAATACCAAAATTTCAGCCTACGCTATATTTTAAATTTAGAATTCATAAATTATGTATATTTTACCAAATTCAAAAAATAGAATTTGGATTAATTAATTTATAATTAATTTCTATTATCAAAATAAATATCGTGTTTTTAAGAAACAATAACTATCAAAAAATTACAACTTGTTTATGTATAATTTCAAAGAGAAATTAATTCCAATGACTAAAATTGAATTAAAGGATAAAAATATAATCTAAATACCTTTCAAGACCAATTTAAAATATAATCTAACCATATAAATAAATTAGATTAAAATTCAATTTTGAATTAAAATACAGTATTTCTCACTATTCATAACAAAATGAATATTATTAGAAAAATACCAAAATTTAATCCAAAGTAAATTTTTATGTCCCAATTCTAAATAATAATTTTATTTTTTAAAATGAATATGTAAAAGGTTCAATTGTTGGATTTAGAAAGGGTTCTCCATTAAAAGGTGGTAAATTTTATTTTTTTGAAAAATAAAATTTTTTAACTGAAAAATGAATTTGTTCTTATAATATGTCTAAGAAACACATAATACATAATTTAAAATTATATAGATTATATAAAGTTCAAAATCCATTTAATACTATTCTTAACCGCTTTTGAACAGCTAGTTTGGTAAGTCGTGGTGTGCTCGAACCCGGTGTCGCGTGTAGAGCAAGATATTGAATTTGAAGTAAATAACTTACTATGAAATCTTGGGGTGTTACATTACCCCCTCCTTAAATAAATTGTGTCCTCACAATTGGAAATTGTTCTTCTAAAATAAATGGTTAAAAATAGAAAAATATGTTTGTGGAAAACCGACATCAGAAATTGGGTTAATAAAATTTAGTCTTAATAAGAGGAAAAAGGAGATAAAAAAGTCACCACTAAATTATGATCTCGATTAGGAGTACATTGGTGGCAATTGGAGACACATAACTTGAGGTAAAATGTAAATATATATAGGGAGTGATTGAGGTCACCAGTCACAAACAAGTGTAAAATTGAGGGCCTCAAATCCATCAATATATAACGATTTAAAATATCATCGGTTCAACAAAACATAAATCATTAGGATAACCAATTTTTGGATTTAAGATCCCTTTCTTAATGTTTAATAATTAATTTATTAATAGAATTAGAAAAAAAATATACTTAACATGTAGAGTTTTATCCTTTATCTAATTCTTACCACAAACTCATCTTTCACTCTAAACGATGATTATTTAAGATGAATTGGTCATAGCTGATGTGATAGAATAAACTTATAGAGAATCACATAATTCACAATGGATGGACTATATATTTCCATATTCTTTAGATATTAACAAAAACCAAAATGTTTAGTAAAATATCAAATGATCCGCAAAAAGGATATTACTTTAGAAAAGGAAATACTAATCTTAATTTCAAAAATTAAACCAACAATACCCAATGTCCAATAAATACCATTCAATAAACAATTGTCCATAAAATATTTTAATATAATCCAAACTAATATTGAAACCCAAAACTCAGAAGAATTTTCATTCATAGGTTTCCATGTTAAATTGTATCTTCAAATAATATCGATTACTCTTACATTCACATACTTAAAGGTACTTAACCTTATCACATATTTTCTATGATAGGTTAATTATTTCCATAAATAACCCAAATCAATATAAATCCACAATAAAATCATAGGTAAAAAACAACTTTACCCTTCAAATGAAATCTCATAGTATTCTACTTTCCTTAGGCGTATAGGATTCCCAATAGAGCGAACATCATCCCAAATAACATTTATCACTTAATCACTAAATTATTTTCCTACACTATGTATATTAATTTGATAAGACATAAGATCCCAAATCAAATTATTATTGATCAATAAAATCATTTAACTAATCATAATTAGTCACAAAAACTGGGGACTTCATGGAATCCAGTGGTATACGATCAATCCCAAACACACTATGGTTGTGGGTTTCATGCTCACAGCTTTGTCCGACTCAACGGGTTGTCACACGGTCTACGTGCTGTCCTTTTTAAAAAACTATATAATTTTATAATATTCCCAAAATTGAGATAGGTTCCTCAAAATAACTCTAACATAATTTCATCAAAATGTTATCTCATACATCACATCTTCATTCCGAAATTTAATAACATTTAATTTCATCAAACTCAATGATCGTATAAAATCATATGGTAATTTATAAATATATCCACAAGAGAAAAGATAATTCTTCCTCAAATATCATTTTCACATGACAAACTGCCGGGTTACAAATACAAGAGAAAGGTCTTCCAATGCAATCCCATCAACAAGAGCACTAATACTTTTTAAAAATTTCTCTATCAATTTATTTCAAAATAGATTCTTCCTTGATTAGGAGGATATCCTATAGAATAGTGAATTTACTCAGGTAATGGCTAAGCCCTCTACATTTACATCAAATTACTGTAAATGGATTCTTAGGACCATTTTTATTTTCATCCATAGCACTTTTCAATATTCCTCATAAATTCTTTAATTTATGTACTTATTTCCCACACATAAAGCATTTCATTTTTCCATTTAGACACCTTCCAAGTTTTCTACTTCCACATTTCCTGCATGATGGAAAATAAGCTTTCTTTTCACTATGGTATTCACTTCTGGAGCTCTTAAAATTCACTACTTTTCTCTTACTTGTTGAGTCCGGAAGTAGGTTAATATATATGTTGTTGATCATATTTTTTGAAAACTGATTCAGCATGAACATGATATCTTTTAGGCCTGTGAACATTCCATTTTGTTGCTCATTACCACCACTGTTCAAATCTTGTACATCCTGTTCAAAGTTACTATGACCTCCTTGGAATCCAGAAATTGACTAAAACCAGAAATCATTTTGTGAGTAAAAATAGTCATAAAATAATTTATAGAATACCATGACAACTTATTTTTAATTTAAAACACCTTAAGATTAACGAAGGTCATTTATTCTCATATTTTATTAAAATCCTTCAAATCAGTTTTTAAAGAGAATTTAAATTATCCTAATCATATCCCCCAGGAGTGTTGTAACCATGAGTGCAGCAAGGCCCGTTGCCTTGTACCAGGGTACACTGGGTCAAGCCCGAAACTCCTTGTCAGAGATTTCACTCCTAGTAGAATCTGTGCTAGAGCCGCCTCTACCTGCTCGTATCCAAACAGGGATATATTACTTGGAAAATACACAAAATTTTTATATTACCATGATTCTGGGAATTTTTCCTATACTATTCCTCAAGGTATATCATAGGGTAATGTTCTCTAATCAGAGTTTATCTAAATCTAGTTTCCAAGGATTGTACTAAACTTCCTTTGAGACCTACTGTAATGCCTCGTCCCCAGAATCCAGAAGTCAGTGCATTATTTTAATACATTGGCATGATTACATGGAATCAAGCCCCGAAGGACCGATCAGTTTATTAGTCTTGGAAACAATATACATACATAAGTTCAACACTACAACATTAAAAGAAAAACAACAGTAATTTATTCCATTTGAAACATCCAAGCTTCCAAGATTATTCCTGCAATTCACTCATAACTAACTTCTTCATATCCTGGGAAAATGAAACATGAGAAACAGGTGAGCTCAAGCACTCAGTAAGAGTAAGAAATATAGTAGAAGATAACATAAAAATTAGGAACGATGAATAATAAAAAACACATGACTTTACAAATAATAATAATGAACACTTTATGGCTAGAATATGATATGAGTAAATAATTTCATAATAAAAAATATTCATGGGTATTCTACTTGTCGAAAAACCACATTAAATATAAATATAAAATCTCATAATGATGGAATGCACAATTCCAAACATCATAACCATATAGTCAAGGCCTTGTGCCAAGACTACAAATATTATTTTTTCAAGGCCTTGTGCCAAGACACTAGTTGGTCTTATGAGACATACCGATGCATCGAGGAGGTATAGCGTGATCCACCCGTCACATACTTAGTATAATAAATTCCTTAAATGAAAATTTTGAAACATAACATAAACGTTCATATTAAAACTAACATATGAAATGTTAATACTTTGTTCACAATCCAGGAATGGTATAAAAATAGCACATCCACAGTCAAACATAACTCATTCAATACAATATGGATTATTTTATTGTAATAGATTAAACTCAATTGAGAATAATGAAGGATATTGACATAGATGAAAATATTCATCTAAACTGTTTGTGAGAAATATCACCTTTTTTTAAAACATTTAAACGTCGCGGTATTTGTAAAGAATCCGTTTAAAAATAGATTTTTGAATCAAAGTGTCTCATACAATTTTGAATCATTTAAAATGAATTTTAATTTTAAAATATAAACTTCAATATAAATAAATTTTTAAAACCAGTTTTAAAACATGGACATTAATGAGAAATATTTTGAATAATAAAATTTTAAATGATTAATATGATATTTTAGTTAGAGTTCCTAACAAAATGAGAGATGCGTAGATACAATTAATTGATGTAATAAAAACATTATAATATCTTGAGAATAATGGATTTCATTATATACTATGTCAATGGACAATATATACACCTTATAAAAGTGAATTGGTGCATAACAACAAAGAAGTCTCAAAGGAATGTAAATTGAGATGAAATCCCTTATAAAGACAGTATCCTTAGGTAAAGGATAAATCCATGAAATAATTATGTGTTACAAATATAAATACACTCAATATGATTGGATATTCAATGTAAATCTATCAGAGTAAAGTCACACATATTGTTGTAAAAACAACACCAATGACCTGGATGTTTAACTCAATGAATGGAAATTAAGTTAAGATCAAGTTTATATCAATGGCTTGAGAAATTATCAATGGAGTGATTATGTGTATAAAAAGTATATGAACACAAAGGGGTGTTGAAATTACAACATAAATAATAAATAGTAATTTCAAACAAAATATTGGAGTAAAATAATCAATGAAGTACCCGTAAAGCCCGCTGAGTGGAAATTTAAACTTGAAATTCCATTACCGATTTGGTAACATATGAATCATTCAACCCATGAAATAAGGATCATACAATGAAGATGTAAATAATCATAAATTAAATTATATTACCCCAAGAATTAAATCATGGACAGTACATTCACCACAAAAAAAGTAAATAGTGTCCAATATAGCATGAATCACACGAGAATAAAAAGTGATATAAAAAACCCTTACTTCGTTGTAATCAATCGAGTTGTATGACCAAAAGATAATAATAACCAAATTAATCATAGAATACCATGAGTATAAAAAGAATAATTATAATATATATCAAATTATGGTACACAATACACCACATTTAATTAATAAGTTGCGAACAATGGAAATCTCACAGAATTAAAAGTGGGATAAGAAACCCCTTAAATCAAGTCCGACTGGTCTTGTATGTTCCTTGTTCTTCCTGAATAATAAACATAACTTATTTTTTACATGATTCAGAACATTTTTAAATTTTATTATTCATTTTATATAAATTATTACCTTTCTATAACAATTATTTAAATATTTGAGTTCATATTGGATATTTTATCGATTTTTGGAACTTGAGTAAAAAATGAACTTGTTATAATTACAATTTTCCATGTGGTCAAAAATCCATTATCTCCAGAATTATATACATGGTTTTGATATCATACATAGATATATATATATTTTATATCTAGTATATATATATATACTTATAACAATATATAATATTTGGAGATAAAAAATGAAATGTACTGTTCATGGAGACGGTTAGCCGTACGTGCACAAGAACGCTACTTTCATTTCTATTTTGTATTATAATGGAAATAAAACATAATGATACATACGTATGTTATAATTCCAGTATAATATCATATATAATATAATTAATTCCATCCTTTATATGTCCCACATAGGGCATTAACGAGTAATATCATTTTGTGGGTGCGGTTGTCCGCCCTTCCTCAAATGAAATTATCGCGTTTTACCCATAATGGAAACCATAAAATAATAATATTAATGGAAAATAAAGAATAATAATTAAAATAATAAAATAATATCTATATCATATATAAATACAGTTCCATATTAATGGCCACCATGAGAGGAGGTAGGAGATAATCGAACAATCATCGTTTCGGGAGGCGTTAGTCTTCAATCCACATAAACATTATGTTCTTCACCCATTAGATGGAGGTGTGTGTATGTGTAATTATAATACTTCTCATAAAAACATCCTATTATATTTAGGATATTGGTGTTGTTATAAAAAAAATTAACTAAAAGTGTTTAGGGGTTGTACAAGTAAAATGAAACAAAATAAAACATAAGAATTTAAGAGAAAGAGTTAATTTTAATTTGGGAAACTACCTTTGGTTTGGACCAAAAGGACTTCATGAAGTGACTTATTCATAAGTTAATGCTTCTAAGAGGAATATCGGGATCTTGATAGATTAATTTGGCTAGGTCTGGATGAGCCAACGGGCGTGAGAGGTGTGTGGAATGGGTTAGAAGTGGTTTCCTTTTATAAGGGGGATGAGGGGATCTTTTGGAATGTGTGAAAATATTATTTTACTATATAGTGATATTCGGTTTATTAAGGTCCAAAACTAATTGATGTAAAAGATGATATGACTCATGGTCGAAAAAAATCATCTAATAAAAATTAGACAGGTTTTGGATAGTATTTTAATATTAATAATAATATTAATTTGAATCATTTGTTAATGAGTGAAATACTACATCATTATTGTATCATAAATAATTTAATTTATTTCATGTCAAAAAATTAAAAAAATTACCATAATGTTGAAAATTGTTTAGATTTCCATTGATTTTTTAGAGTCGAAAATATGACTTATATTACCCCATGTAAAAATTGATATACTAAAAGATAATTGTTAATGACATTTTTGTCTTTACTTCATGTTAATTAATATAAAGTTTCAATATCATTCTTAAGTGGCTCTATAGGGTCCCCAAATCGTCCCAAGGATTCCCATGGTCTCCATGACTCATTAAATAAGGTTAATACAAGTGTAAAGGTAAATGTTTATTATTATAATATCCCTTTAACTCTGAATTACACTATTTACCTTTAACCGCAGTAAATAAAAGTCAAAAGTTCCTATTCACCAATAATTATATTCATCTTATTGAACCAAATTTTACTTACTAATAACAAACATGTATCCTGTATTTTCAAAATTCAATTTACAGATGCGGTAAAATTTCATTTAAATGAAAAAGTCGGATGTTTAACTACTACTTAGTGGTTTCACTATTCATCAAAAATTAATGTTTTTCAGAAAAAAAACCAAAATATTAGCCTAAGATATATTTGATATTCTTAATTTAAAAATGATTTCTATTTTACCAAATTCAAATCATAGAAGTTTGATTAATTAATTTAAAATTAATTTCTCTTGTCAAAACAAATAGTGTGTTTTTAAGAAACAATAACTATCAAAATATTTCCACTTGTTTATGTATAATCTGAATGTGAAATTAATTATAATGACTAAAATTGGATTAAAGGGTAAAAATATAATCTAATTACACTTCAAGTACAATTTTAAATGATAATCTAACCATATAAAAAAATAATATTAAAAGGTAGTTTTGAATTAAAATACATTATTTCTCACTATTCATAAAAAATGAATATTATTAGAAAAGACCAAAATTTAATCCAACGTAAAATTTGATGTCCTGGTTCTAAAGAAGAATTTTATTTTGGAAATATGAATATGTAAAAGGGTCAAATATTGGATTTAGAAAGGGTTCTCCCTTAAAAGATTGTAAAATTAAATTTTTATGAAAAATACATTTTTTAACCGAAAAATTGTATTTGATCTTATAATATTTATACGAAACACATAATATATAAGTTAAAATTATATGGAGATATAAAATTCAAAATCCAGTTAATACTATTCATAACCACTTTTGAACGACTAGTTTGTTAAATTGTGGTGCGCTCGAACCTGGTGTTGCGTGTATCACAATCTATTTAATTTAAAGAAAATAAATTACTATCAAATCTCGGGTTGTTACATATTATCACTTCAACAGAAATAAAATCATATATGAAATTGAAATAACCTACAAATTTGCCTATCAAAATCCAAAAAACTATGCCTTTCCTTATTGGGAAAAGGTCTAATTCTCTCTTACCGCACCAAGGCGACTGTCACATTTCAAAATTGATAATCAACACAAAATAAGTGATCCAGCAAGGTGGAAACCATTTAAACTGTAATATGTGATAATGTAAAAAAATATTTCCCACCCAAGGAAACTTGGTTCGTCCCTCGTACAAGGGGCTGTAGGCAGCCAAGATCAGCTAGAAACCGAGTTCTGATCTCATCCAATCTCTACTCTACAATATCTCAAATTGTAAAGCATAAAAAAGGGAAATATTGATATCATTAGTATCTAGTCAAAAGTATCTAATAAATCCCAGTCAATAAATAATATGACACCACTTCTAGCATCCCTGACCTAAAAATCCACCTGAACAGTGCAATCAGGTCGGGTGCCACTCGGCTTTGGCCTACCTCCCAAAATTCCAAAGGCAACAGACAAGCGATAAGGGTGTAAAGAGGTATAGTGGGGAGGATATACCATATAGGGATTGTAAAGACCTGTAAAATTTAAGTTAAATTTTTTCTTAATTTTATTTGGGATTTTATAAGAATGCAGTTTCTGACGACACCTGATTCCGAGGCCCGGTGTGCCCCAAATCATTTTCTGAAGTTTAGCTCGGGTACGTTCTATGAACAAACGAGTGGGTTTTCCTAACTTTTGAACCGGTGCTCAGAATCATATTCCAAGGGCACGGAGGGAATCGCAGCGTTGGTAATTTCTTTAGAAGACCTTTTCTGGAGTTTCTTTTTCTCAGGTGTGGTACATAAAATTTTGGGTAAAGTAATAGAATAAAATAAAATGGTGCAACCAATTTAATTTTATTTAAAGTAGTTTAACCTAAGCTATGTGGTTGGAGTGGGACCAACTATATCCTACTCCACTAGGTAGGATATTTTGTGGGGTGGGTCACACATGAGCCCCACCTGTTCACTTCCTCAACCCCCTCTTTTAATTAGGTAACACACCTACACCCCCATTAAATGATAGTCATCTCTTGAATTTAACTAAATATTAAACGCCTCTTTAATTGGGTGGGTTAAACTTCTCAATAAATTCAATTAATTGAATGATTCAATTTTGAATTTCAAAACATCTGGCATAAGTAATAAAATAAGGAAACTCTTATTTTATTAGTGTTGTTTTGGTTGTGCGAGAGGATTTTGGGAGAATTTGAAGTCTTGAAGTTCTCCTTCGTCGACGAAGAACGCGAAGAACGTCGAGCCTTCGACGAAGAACTCCGTAACCGCAAAGGGGAGTTCGTCGTACTGTCTTCTTCCCTCTCCGTAGCCGGTGAGAGACTCCATCCATGGAGATCGACGACGCGATGACAAAGAGTCTTTCTCCACGACACCGACGATCCTACTTCCGTGACGCCTTCTTCTGAGACGTTCAATTCCGCGATAAACCTTCGTTTAACCTTTTCTTCGAGGTAGGTGTTTTTTGTTTGTTTGTGATTACTTACATCTCCTTTCTTCGTGTTTAATTGGGCCGCCTGTTATTGCAATAACGGGAGGAGGTCGGACCGCACGGACACGTCTGACCCTCCTCCCCCTTGATTGTTTGAATTTGTTTCGGCACATGTAAGACGGCGTGGTGCCGTTGCACCGCGCTGAAATTATGTAAATGGGCGAAGAAGCGCGGCGCCGTTAAAGTCGAACAAGTCGCGGTGCCATCGCGGCGCGCCGGAGAACCTGGAAGAGACCGCGGTCGGAGAGGGGCCGCGGCGGAGGGGCACGACGCCATCGCGGTGCGCCGGACGGACCAAGGTCGTGGCCTTTGGCCGCGGTGGAGCAGGGAGCGGCAGCCGGCTTCCGGCCACCAGAGCAGGAGGTCGGGACCGCGCCGGTCCCGTGGTGGCAGCAACCGGCCGGCCGGAGCGGACCGACCGTTCAGGGTGGAAACTGGGGGGTTCGTAACCCCCGGTTGGAAGGAGGAGCGGTCCCCCCACATGGGGGTCGCATTTCATTAAACAGGGGGGGAAGTGCCCCCCCACCCATCTGCTCAGCTCGGCCATGCCGAGCTGGCCAGCGGACCGCGCCAGCACGCCGGGCCGGGCCCCCCAGGCCGGGCCGGGCCGGGCCGCGCCAGCCGAGCCGGGCCACTCCCAAACGTGCCGGACCCGGACTAGGTTCGGGTCGACCCGGTTCGGGCCGACCCAGGGGGTCTCGGGCTGGGTCGGTCCGGACCCAAAACCCCTATTTCCGGACCTCTTTTGGTCTTTTACCCATAACATGGGCTGCAGACCTCTGATCAACACACCATCAGCTGCGATGCGATCAGTGGATCGAGAAGGTATTTTCAGTATATTACACTCATGGTTTCGGAGAACTTTGGATTTGGCTGGGTTGGTTCGAACACGAAACCAATCGGGCCCTCGGAGCGGAAACACTTATAACGTGAGCTCGGGACGTCCGATTGATGTTTCGTCGAAATTGTTGGATTCCTCTTAGTGAGATGGACCTTTTGGATTACTCTGCTCGAGGTTTGGACGCAGTTGTAGTACGTCCAGGTTTGTTTTGACTTAAAAACCAACCGGGCCCCGGGGACGAAAAAGTCAATAACTCTCAGACCGGGTGTCCGATTGACGCATTGTTTGTCTCCGTGAGTTCCTGTTGACGATACAGAACTTTGGGATACACCAAATCCGGAATTCGTGTCAGTTGATGTATCATCCCCTCGGCTCGTGGAGAAGACCCTCCCCGAACGATCTTGCTGTGTGCGGGAACCCTAGAGCTGGCTACGACTGCGACGACGATGAAGACAGTACGAGAATCCTCCGTGGGTTCGACAGCGATGACTACAGCACTCATTGATCCTCAGTGGATCAGTGCTACCGATCCTGTGTGGGTCAGATCCTTTGTGGGTCAGCGATCAACGGTCCTGTGTGGGACCGTGTATTCTGATACTATGTGCGTCAGATCCTATGTGGGTCATTGCGGGGGTTAGTTACCAATCGATCCTTTGTGGGTCATTGCGGGGGTTAATACCTATCGATCCTGTGTGGGTTCGACGGATTAGATGACTCAGTGGCTACATCTGATCATCTCTATCATCTTATGAAGAAGTATATCCTGCGTGAGGTGAGTCTTGACTTTCAATCATTATCTTCGATATGATTGCCTTGCTTTCCTATGTGGATTGTGTTGTGATATCTTGTGTGGATGTGATCAAACTTGGGCTCGGATGCTGGAGTAAAACTGGAATTGATGACTTAGGTATATGTATGGGCATATATCTAAGTAGTATTGGACGTTACTTTGTTATTTTATCTTTCTTTTGTGGATTATCCTTTGTGGATTCTGGGAGACCTTCGGGGGTCTCGGGGTCCCCACTTAGTAGCTTATACTCACCCTTACACGGGTTATGCCCACACTACGTTTTGTTGGAAGCAGACGACAAACAACGTTGATCGTGGTAGTGGCTAGTTGAGCAGTTGGTACCTGGAGGTGGACCACTGGGCAGGACATACACAGTGCGGATGCCTTGACCCGAGGAGCTGAGTTTGCTATCTGTATCCACTCATCGGGTAGGAGTACTAGTGGACAGCTCGACGTTGCTGCTTTACTTTTAGTTGTTGTACTTTCATTCCAGATGTACTTTACATTCATTTTGGGTTTGTATTCTGGCCCATTTACTTTATGACTTACTTGTACTCAGTTTACTTAGTGTTTACTTCTATTGGATTACCCTGTGGTGTTTGTTTACTTGTAAAGGCAATGCATTCCCTTTTTGTTGGGATATCCACCTTGGTGCTAGTCGCCAACCCCTGGCCTATGGAAGGCGGGCTTTGGGTAGTCACGGCACGGGCCCCAAGGACGGGTCGTGACAAATTGGTATCGGAGGAGTTCGCTTCTACCGTAGAACTCAGGACTCTGATCAATATTCTATGTGAAGAAATAGTGTTAAGGGTATTGAGTGTGGTTATCTGTCCAGGGAGTCCAGTGTTGGTGCGGCCGCTAACGTATCCGTACACTAGGACCCTGACTTCTGATTTCCGACATAATACACGAAAACATCGATTGCCTGTGTGTTTTATAAGTTTTCTTTGTGATTACATTATGTCAGCTCACCAGGTATACTTTTTGACCATGGCGCACCTATTTCTTTTCAGGATGGCCCCATGACGGTAGCCACCTAGGTTTCTGAGAGTTGTGCGGGACGACAGCCCACCGAGCGACGAGGCCTCGGTGCAGGGCCCTTTGACAGTATAGGCACCGGCAGAACCTCTACCCGGTGAGCCACCGATACTACCAGCCCCAGCTGCTGATAGTGCACGTCGCCTTAGAGTGCTTCACGAGTTTTAGCGTCAGATACCGCCCAGGTTCCTCATGGAGATGGACCCTCGGGCAGTCGAGGATTGGATGGACACGGTTGTTCGAGTATTCAAGTTAGTGGGGTCCCCAGCGGACCTCATGGTGATCCTTGCAGCGAGCCTCCTACACGCGGCATCAGGCAGATGGTGGAGCTTGATGCTCCAGGTGCATGAAGAGGAATCACTCCTCTAGATGGACTTTGAGAGCCTCTTCCACTCGGAGTTCGTCCCAGCCAACCTTCATGTGGTGCGCATCCAGGAGCTTCTACAGCTGCGGAAAGGCAGATTTTCGATCGCCCAGTACTCGGTGAGATTTACGGATCTCTCGTACTATTCGACGGACATGGTACGGGACCCATTCATTTGGGCCTGATGCATCGAGCAGGGATTGAGACATGAGAAAAGGGAATTTCGGATCTCCCTCATCATTCCGATGTAGGCAGGGGTACTGGAGCGAGCCCTTCTCATCGAGAGCTTCCTTACTGAGCCTTCACCAGTAGCGAGACCTACCGCAGGGCGGCACATAGCAGACTCTTTTGGATCTGGCAGTCGACAGATGACACATGGGTCCAGATGGACCAGACCCTCAGGCGGACGACCTCAGGACACTGGCTCAGAGGTGCGGGGCACACAGCGTAGAGAAAGTCTAACAAGAGGCAGACAGTGCTACGCATGCGGTGGGCAGGGCCACATGGCTTGTGACTGCCCGACCCGCCGTGCTGAGGAGCAGCAGATGGTTTAGGGACCACCCATGCAGAGACAGAGGGTCGACTCTAGCTGTCTGCAGGGAGTAGGTGGATGAGGTAGAGTAGCTGGTCGAGCAGCAGGTGGTGGGCGACGCTTTGAGGCTCTACCACCACCACCACCAAGAGGTCCACCCCGACCACAGGGAGCTGGCGGGAAGAGACAAGCACAACTTCAGGTAGCAGCAGCCTACGACCACGACATGCTAGAGATGATTTGAGGTACTATCTGTGTCTATTCCACCTTGCTGCAGTTCTTATAGACATAGGAGTGAGTGATTATTTTACAGCCGATGCCCTTGTTCGGAGCTCGGAGATTCCGATGGATCCGTTGGCTCGATCCTTATGGCTAGAGACTCCTACGGGAGTAGACTCGACGATTACACACTAGTGCCGGCAGTGTGAGCTTACTCTAGGAGGTTAGAGCTTCGGCTGGGATCTTCTTGTAGCGGCTTCGAGGCCTTACGACGTCATCTTGGGCATGGATTTGTTATCTGCAGTTCATGCTTATATCGACTGCATTAGGCGCAAGGTGCGATGTGTTTGCACCGATGGGAGCAGGTTCACCTTCACCGGCGAGAAGCGAGCCTTTGCAGCACTGGATGGAATCACATAGATGAGAGGACAACCCATCACTCATTAGTTGGAAAGCCTCATCCTAGGAGTAGTTGACGTGCGGAGTCCGAGCTTACCTGCAGTGGTGGATCAGTATGCAGACATTTTTCCCAACGACGTTCCAGGACTACCTCCTCACTGAGAGGTAGACTTCTATATTGACCTGTACCCCGATAAAACCCTGATATCCACCCCAGCATATCGGATGGCTCCTGCCATGCTTCGAGAGCTACGGGTATAGCTGGGGGACTTGCAGGGTAAGGGATTCATCTGAACCAGTGTTTCACCCTGGGCTTCCCTGATTTTGTTCGCCAAAAAGGCAGACGGGAGCTTGCGACTTTGTGTCGACTATCATCGCCTGAACCAGGTGACCGTGATGAACAATTATATGCTACCGAGGATTTAAGAGCTCTTCGATCAGCTCAAGGGATCACGGTGGTTCTCAATGATAGACCTCAGGTCAGGCTATCATCAGCTCGGAGTTCGAGACGGGGATGTGTAGAAGACGGCCTTCAGATGTCGGTATGGCCACTATGATTTCTCAGTTATTCCTTTCGGTGTGACCAATTCTCCAACAGTGTTCATGGGCCTCATGAATAGGGTCTTTCAGCCTTACCTCGATCGATTTGTCGTGGTCTTCATCGATTACATATTGACATACTCAACGACTGAGCAGGAGCACGACTACCACTTGCGGGTTGTACTGGACACACTCCAAGAGCCCCAGCTTTATGGAAGGCTCTCGAAGTGTCGGTTCTGGATACGTGAGGTCCAATTCTTGGGACACAACATCTCTGAGGCAGGAGTTGCGGTCAATGCTGTGAAAATTGATGCAGTGCTAGCTTGGGAGCCACCC
This sequence comes from Viscum album, assembly GCA_963277665.1. Lineage (NCBI taxonomy): Eukaryota > Viridiplantae > Streptophyta > Magnoliopsida > Santalales > Viscaceae > Viscum > Viscum album. Next base: position 1,034,714,012 of record OY728123.1, on the reverse strand, counting down.
AGGAGCGTCATAGAGGTGCGGAGCTTCTTGGGGCTAGCTGGGTACTACTAAAGATTCATGCCAGACTTTTCCAGAGTTGCGGCACCACTCTCAGCATTGAGGACGAAGGGGAAACCATTTGTATGGTCAGACAGATGTTAGCAGAGCTTGCAGGATCCGATACAGAGATTGACCAGCGTGCTTATCTTGAGGCTACCAGAGGTAGGAGTAGGGTACGTAGTCTACTGCGATGCATCAGGGAATGAACTCGGATGTTTCTTGATGCAGTAGCGGGCCTTGATCACCTATGGATCACATCAGTTGTGGCAGTATGAGCATAACTACGCTACCCATGACCTGGAGTTAGTAGCAGTGCTCTTCGCTCTGATGATGTGGCGACACTATCTGATGGGCGAGTGCTTTACAATCTATTCTGACCACCAGAGTCTCAGATACATATTGTAGTAGAAGGAACTGAACCTAAGACAATGGTGATGGCTCGGGTTTCTCCAGGACTATGACTTTGAGATAGTCTACACTCCTAGAAAGTGGAACGTAGTAGCCGATGCTCTCAGCAGGAGGGCGAGCATTCAGCTACTTGAGGAGGTGATAGAGCAGCTAGCCACTTTTCAGATATCCTTCATGGATAGTGATGGGGTAGCCTTTCTATAGTCACTCACATTCCCTCCTCCACTTCTACAATTGGTCAGAGAGGCACAATGTGGGGATGATGACTGTGAGACGTGGCGTGCACAGATATCCTCAGGATAGGAACCTGATGGATTCTCTATGGGTGGAGAGCATGTTATCCTTTTCAGAGGACGTACCAGGGTACCAGCTGCATTACAGGAGGAGGTACTGAGGGAGTTCCACACTTCCCCTTCAGCGGTACATCCAGGAGTGGAGAAGATGTATCAGGACCTCAGACGACAGCACTGGTGCCCTGGCATGAAGAAGGTTGTGGCAGAGTTCGTTTCCCTATGCCTCACCTGCCAGTAGGTGAAGGTAGAGCCCCAGGTACCAGCAGGCTTGGTACAGCCATTGGAGGTCCCGGAGTGGATGTGGGACAAGATAACTATGGACATCGTGACAGGACTTCCACACACTTCCATAGGTCACGACTCAATTTGGGTGATTTTCGACCAACTCACCCAGTCGGCTCACTTCTTACCCATCAGAGAGCAGGGATCAGTGAAGAGCTTGGGACGTCTCTATGTTCAGGAGATTGTATGGCTTCATGGTGTGCTATCATCTATCGTCTCCGATTGAGATGCTCGCTTTACATCCTGGCTTTGGAAGGGGTTGTTGGATGCATTCGGGACGCCGCTACGTCTGAGCACCGCCATTCACCCTCAGAGAGATGGTCAGATGGAGAGGACCATTCAGACTCTCGAGGACATGATCTGTGCATGTTTTATCAACTTTGGTCGCAGCTAGGAGGATCACCTACCCTTGGTGGAGTTCACGTTCAACAACAGCTACCACTCCACCATCGGGATGGCACCTTACGAGTCGTTGTACGGCTGACCGTACAGATCACCGCAGTGCTGGGCAGTCTCTGGGGAGTCAGCACTTGTGGGACCGGAGATGGTCCAGGCCACGATAGAGAAGGTACAGGTCATCCAGGAGTGGATGAGGATAGCTCAGAGCCGGTAGAAGTCTTATGCTGACAGGAGGCAGAGGCCACTAGAGTTCAAGGATAGTGACCACGTCTTTGTGCGGGTCTCACCTCGACGTGGATTATGGAGATTTGGACGAGGCGACAAGTTATCTCCATGCTTCATCGGACCATTCCAGGTCCTCAGCAGGGATGGCGTGGTGGCTTACTGCCTGGATCTACCACCTCAGTTGCACCGGGTGCACGACGTCTTCCACGTATCTCAGCTGAGGAGATACGTGAACGACCCGATGCATATCATTGATCATGGGAGCTGGACATTGATGATGGGGTGACTTTTTCGGAGCTCCCAGTTGAGATTGAGGATCGATAGGAGTGGGTCCTATGTGGATGGTCGATTCCTCTAGTGCGCATCAGATGGCAGCATGGGAACCTCTAGGAGAGAACTTGGGAGCGAGAGGCTCAGATGCGTGCCCAGTACCCACATTTGTTTCCCTAGTTTATGATGTATCTTTATGGGGACGTAAAGCCCTGAGGTGGGAGTAATGTAAAGACCCGTAAAATTGAAGGGAAATTTTTCATTAATTTTCATTGTGATTTTACAAGAACATAGTTTTTGACGGCACCTGATTTCGAGGCACGGTGTGCCCGGAATCATTTTCTGAAGTTTAGCTCAGGTACGTTCAGTGAACGGATGAGCGAGTTTTCCTAACTTTTGAACCGGTGCTCAGAATCGAATTCCGAGGGCACCGATGGAATCACATCGCCAGTAATTGCTTAGGAACACCTTTTCTGGAGTTGTGTTTGCTCAGGTGTGGTACATAAAATTTTGGGTTAAGTAAAAGAATAAAATAAAATGGTGCAACCAATATTATTTTATTTAAAGTGGTTTAATCTAAGCTAAGTAGTTGGAGTGGGACCCACTATATCATACTCCACTAGGTAGGATATTTTGTGGGGTGGGGCCCACACGATCCCCACATATTCACTTCCTCAACCCTCTCTTTTAATTAGGTAACGCACCCGCACCACCATTAAATGAAAGTCAACTCTTGCGTTTAAGTGAATATTAAATGCCTCTTTAATTTGGAGGTTTAAACTTATCAATTAATTCAATTAATTGAATGATTCAATTTTTAATTTCAAAACATTTGGCGTAAGTAATAAAATTAGGCAATGCTTATTTTATTAGTGTTGTTTTGGTTGTGCGATAGGATTTTTGGAGAATTTTCTCTATGTCTTGAAGTTCTCCTTCCTCGTCCAAGAACGTGATGAACGTAGAGCCGTCGACGAAGAACTCTGTCACCGCAAAGGGGAGTTCATCATACCATCTTCTTCCCTCTCTGTAGCCGGTGAGAGATGCCATCCTCAGAGATCGACGATGCAACGCCGATGAATCTTTCTCCGCGACCCCTTCGATCCTACTTCCGCGACGCATTCTTCCGCAACGTTCAATTCCGTGATGAACTTTCGTTCAACCTTTTCTTCGAGGTATGGGTTTTTTGTTTGTTCGTGGTTACTTTCTTCGCCTTTCTTCGTTTTCAATTAGGCCACCAATTATCGCTATAATGGGAGGAGGTTGGACCGCACGAACACGGCCGACCCACCTCCCCCCTTGATTGTTTGAATTTGTTGCGGCATGTGTAAGGCGGCGCGGTGCCATTGCACAGCGCAGAAACTAAGAAAATGGGCTAAGAAGCGCGGCGCCGTTGAGGTCGAACAAGCCGCGGGGCCATCGCGCCGCACTGGAGAACCTGGAAGAAACCACGGCTGGAGCAAGGCCGCAACAGAGGGGCGTGGTGCCATCGCGCGGCGCCGGACGGACCAAGGCTGCGGACTTTGGTCGCGGCGGAGCAGGGAGGGGAAACCGGCTTCCGGCTGCTGGAGCAGGAGGCCAGAACCACGCCGGTCCTGTGGCGGTAGCAACCGGCTGGCCGGAGTGGGCCGGCCGTTCAGGGTGGAAACCGGGGGTTCGTAACCCCTGGCTAGAAGGAGGAGCACCCCCCCCCCCATGTGGGGGCTGCGTTTCATTAAACAGGGGGGGCAGCACCCCCCCTCCCCATCCGCTCAGCTCAGCCACGCCGAGGTGGCCAGCGGACAACGCCAGCGCACCGGGTCGGGCCGCACCATCCGGGCCGGGCCGCCCCCGCCAGGCCAGGCTGCGCCCAAATGGGTCGGACCCGGTTCGGGCCAACCTAGTGGGTCTCGGGCGGGGTCGTTCCGGGCCCAAAATCCCTATTTCCAGACCTCCTTCGGTCTTTTACACATAACATGGGATGTGGACCTCTGATCAATGCACCGCTAGCTGCGATGCGATCCTTGGATCGAGACGGTCGTTTCGGTATATTACACTCAAGGTTTTGAATAACTTTGTGTTTGGCCGGGTTGGTTCGAACATGAAACCAAACGGGCCCTCGGAGATGAAATGCTTACAAAATGAGATTCGAATGTCTGATTGACGTGCCGTCGACATTGTTGGATTCCTCATAGCGAGACAGACCTTTTGGGTAACTCCACTCGAGTTTTGGACGCAGCTGGAGTACAGACGGGTTGGTTTTGACTTAAAAACCAACAGGCCCCCTGGGAAGAAAAGGTCAATAACTCTCAGACCGGGCGTCCGATTGACGCGCCGTCTATCTCGTTGAGTTCCTGTTGACGATATGGAACATTGGGATACAATAACTCCAATATTCATGTCAATTGATGTATGAAACCCTCGGCTCATGGAGCGGACCCTCTCCGAACGAGCTTGCTGTGTGCGGGAACCCTAGAGCTGGCTACGACTGAGACGACGATGAAGACAGTACGAGAATCCTCTGTGGGTTCGACAACGATGACTACAGCACTCAGCGATCCTTAGTAGATCAGTACTACCGATCCTATGTGGGACAGATCCTATGTGGGTGAGCGTTCAGCAGTCTTGTTTGGGCCAGCACATTTCGATCCTGTGTGGGTCAGATCCTATGTGGGTCATTGCGGGGGTTAGTTATCTATTGATCATTTTTGGGTCATTGTTGGGGTTAGTACCTATCAATCATGTGTGGGTACAACATCTTAGATGAATCAGTGGCTACAACTAATCATCTCTATCATCTTACAAAGAAGTATATCCTGCATGATCCGAGTCTTGACTTTCAATCATTATCTTCGATATGATTGACTTTCTTTCCTATGTGGATTGTGTTGTGGTATCCTGTGTGGACGTGATCGAACATGGGCTCGGATGCTAGAGATGAACTGGAATTGATGACTTAGGTATATGTATGGGCATATACCTAAGTAGTGTTGGATGTTAATTCGGGATTGTATCTTTCTTTTTTGGATTATACTTTGTGGATTTTGGGAGACCTTCGGGGGTCTCGGGGTCCCTTCTGAGTTGCTTATACTCAACCCTGCATGGGCTATGCCCGCACTACGTTATGTTGGATGCAGACGACGGTCAGCGCTGATCGTGGTAGAGGCTAGTGGAGCAGACGGTACCTGGAGGTGGACCACTGGGCGGGATGTACACGGAACGGACGGCTGGACACCAGGAGCTGAGGTGGCTATCTGTACCCACCCTTCATGTAGGAGTACCAGTGGATGGATCGACGTTTCTTCTTTACTTTCTATTATTGTACTTTCTTTCCAGTTTTACTTTACTTTCAGTTTGGGTTTGTATTCTGGCCCATTTACTTTTTGCACTTACTTGTACTCAGTTTACATAGTGTTTACTTATGTTGGCTTACTCGGTGGTGTTTTTTTTACTTCTAAAGGCAATGCCTTCCATTTTTGTTGGGATATACGCCTTGGTTCTAGTCGCTAACCCCTGGCCTATGGAAGGTGGTTTTGGGGTAGTCAGGGCATGGTCCCCGAGAACGGATCATGACAGGGATAGATAATACACTGGTGTGAGTATAATAATAATACATGGAGTGAAAATAAATGACTTAGTAGAATCAAAACAGACCTACAAAATAGATTCCTATCCAACATCAATAAATAGTTCCAGCCATATAGAAACAACTACAGTGGAAGTTAAATAGAATAACAAGACAACAAATTACTTGTAGAAACTAAAAATAATAAACAAGCATCTATAAAAGGTCTTACATGTCAATATACAAAGGGAACCCATGGCCAACCACTGATTCTACATATATAAGCATGAGGTTATATGAGTGAAAGATAAAAAAAAGTAAATCTCCATCTAGGAATGACCTCAAGGTCCATAACAATCCCCCTTCCAAACAACACTATGATCCAGCCTCTAAAGATGATCCATTAACTTTACCTAAATTCATAATGTATACACAAGTCCCAAAGGTCCTGTGTAGGGTTTGAGATGAATATTAATAGGATACTACCAAAGGGTGCATACCTAGTATACGTGTTTAAGCATAATGCATCTCTAAATAATGTAAATAGTATGATGCATAAATAAACATAAGCTCAACTAGTGCTCAACAACCACCAGGGAGTGTCACCTGCTTCGGCATACACTGGGATATTAGAAGTAAAGAGAGTCCTTAGACCAAGGCCCAAGGTATCCATGTAGTCACAAGTCCATATGAACCCTCAGGTTCCCCCTCAATCACATTTCGTGGAACTAGTGCCTCCTAACACCTCGTGTCTCAAGTACCGACATCATGAAGGCACTCCCAAACAATAATATCCCAGTCCCACATACCCCTGCTTAAAATCTCACATATGCCTAAGGAATGAAAACAATAGGAACAATAATTCCTATACTCAAATAGATATTCTATCCTATACCCTCTATCATGGTAAGCCTTAGCCCCAAACACCATAGCCTCATCACTATCAACTGAAGGATCCTCACCTTCAATGTGTATTTTCATGGAATGCACCACATAACTTGAAAATTCCAGGTTTCATCTGTTGGGGGCATCTACCCACACGAGTTGAAAAAAACACTTCATCATGGAGTCAACCTATGTTCAAAGGACTAAATCAGTGATTTGGCCATCACAGGTGAGAGAAAATGACCAAATAAGAACCTAACCCACACCATCTCTGGCTCCTCATTTCCATGCGACCATGTTTCTCAAATTTGATGGCCTTGCCATCAAAGTATCTCGGACCATTCCCAACATGAAAGTCACACTACCTCAAACCACAGTCCATAACACCCAATCGTGTGGTGAAAATCACTCAATCAAATTTGGGGAAAGCCAAACCAGTGATCAACATCACTCAATCTCGATGGTCATGCCATGTCTACCTCAGGCCAAGCATTTCAAAACCCCAAGGGTCTCAGCATATGTAATATCATGCATTACAAAAATATAAATCACATTAAAACATTTTATAAAAGTAATTTGATTTAATACGATAGAATTGCACTAGCTACCAACTATGGCACATTAGCATAGTGGTCCGAAATGCCTCTAGCAATCTTAATAAAGAATCAAAAAATTAAATATACCAATTTAAAAAAATCATTTAAAACAATTTTGGCTCCCCCATCCATAATATTCCAAGGAAAAATGGAATCTCTCCATTCCATGTATATGATTAATATGTATAGGGCTTCCCATGACATCCCACATTGTCTAACATTCATTTCAATATACAACATAAGGGTCTCACACAATACCTGTCACTGCACTACAATGTTTCAACCCACAAAACTCCCTGAATACTCAAAACAAGGTTTACACCACTCACCTAGGACTCATAAATGCAGGAACATCTGATATTGAATTCCAACTCAATGAGAATCGACATAGATATGATATTCCATCTTAAACCCTAAAATAAGCTCGAACAAATACAATGGTCTATAAGATGAAAAATCCAAGAAGGAGAAGGGTGTGTTGGGTTAGCCTTATCGAGTGTAACACCTAGACCCCAGTTACCTAGAGTCAGTGCATTATTACGTAAAATTGGAATGATCACAAAAGATCAAGTCTCGAAAGACCAAATAGTTTAGTAGCCTTGGAAACACTAGATACATTCATTAACGTTACATTACATCATAATGTGAGAAATTACAATAGCATGGTCTCCATAGTCCACACTCATATCTGTAGAGACCTGGAGCCTGACGTATATGGACATTACATTACTTTTGCAGAATACATAGTACATAACAAAAACAGACACACAAGGACTGTAATAGTTTAGTGTCTTTGAAACTCAGAATATAATCTTCTAATCGTGGTGAAAGATCTTCAACATCTCCCATAAAGATCTTCCCCATTTCTTCTTACCTAAAACCTTTCTTTATATCATGGGGAAAAGAAAACATAAAAGGGGTGAGCTCAAATTCCCAGTAAGGGTAAACATAGTGAACATAAAACAATCCGTAAACATTTGAATGCAAAAACTTTAACATAAAATCTAAACATGAAAATCTTGAGCAAAGACAGGAATCTTGGAAGTACATAAGGCATATATCATAAGGGAACATCAATAATGATAAAATAGCATGGGAATAAAACATGTAACTGTGGAAACCATTAAGAACATGTTATGATTTCTATAGTAGCCAAGGCATTGCTTCCAAGACCATCTTAGTGGACAAAGTCCCTTTCTGAATCGAGTTCACTGCTCGTTTCAGTCCTCTAACACTGAACCGGATTAACTTACCATTCCAGACATGTCTATCTCATGAGATATAAATCATTACCCAATGAATTAGAGGGAGATATAGGTCCCACCCATCTCATAATGAAATCATTCTTACTTGTGCCACAAAATAATCATACATCATTCATAATAATCCAACGAATAAAATGGGTTTCATGAACATAATCCCATCATCACATAATCCATATAAAAGAAATGGATATCATTTCATAATAAGAAAAGTGAAACCATGTAAATCATAGAGACATTATACATGAAACATACAAATATGAAATAATGTCATCATAGATGAAAAAATGGATTTGATAAAATACTTGAAATGAATTATTTAGGAAAATATATTTTCTTCTTCAAAATCAGTTTCTTTTCACAAAAAGTCATGAAATTTTAAAAGAAATAGATTTTGTTGAAAAAAGTCATGAAATATCTTGGAGGAAGCTTCATGAATATAAGGCTTTATAAAACCGTAAAAATCCTTTCATTGCTTATACGTTAAAAAAACATTCTTCTTGTACTTTTGTCGGAAAAATAAAAAATTACCTTGTAGGGTAAAAAAAGAAAGATTCCTTCCATACCATGAAGTAAAATTCAAAATGGTTAAAAATGAATTTAAACATACATGAAAACAGTTTTATAAAACATGTACATAGACGATTGAAATAACCCCAGTAAATACTTACAAATAAGCAATCTTGGAAAAAAAATGAGATTTTCAAAATTATCTCTAACCTTAGGTCCAATACGCATCGTACGTATCTGAAAATCTTATATAATGATTTAAATAATTTCATTGACTTATTACCAAATCATATTCATTGTTATGATATCATATATGTTTCACTAATGACATTATATTACCCGTTCTTTTGTAAATTCCATGTTAAAGCAGCGTTTTGGGTAAAATCATTTCATTTATCGTATGTGTTTCGACTTGTCGTTCATGATATTAATACTTATATCCTGATTTAAATAATTACTGAATGTAAAACATGATTTATATATAATATATATTCATCATATACATATATATATTATAGATTGATAAAAGGAATGAAATACACCATTCATGGAGATGGTAGGTCGTACGTACGCATGAACGCTGTTTTCGTTTCCTTATTGAATTGAATGAAACTAAATAGATGACATACATATATATATACATAAATACAGTACCATTATTATTTCATATATTTCATGATTACTTATTATATATACTTTATAATCATTTATAAATTGTTAATCACTGAGAATTAATCTCATCGTGTCGTGGAGACGGTATACCGTATGTACGCACAAGCGATGATATCGTTCTCATTATTGTTGAATAGAATTTTAGTGGATGGTATAATATATCAGAATCAGTATGATTTTATAATAACCATATATAGTTATTCTTACAGCATTATACCCATCCATGTATGGTGTTGGTGGAAAAACAGATTTCACCACGACATGGAGACGGTATTCCGTACGTACGCACGCGTGGTGATTTCATTTTCCGTAGGATGGATAGATGGTGAAATAGAGTTGTTTAATACTTATAATAAAAAATCATTATATTAGTGATACTGATGTTATTACTTCATAATGAAACAACTAAATAAGAAGAAGTGGAAGAAAAAATAAAGTTGAATGAATCGGTAACAGACATTACCTCTTCTTTGAAGCGCCTCTTTGAGACCTCCTCTTAGGGCACTAAAATTGTTATTTGAAGAATAAAATGACCTCTATAATGTTCATAGGGAAGTGGAGAAGAGAATTTGGCAGGGGTTGGACGAGCATGAAGGCTCAAAGTGGTGTGAGGAAGAGAGGGACGAGGTTCCCTTTTATAAGGGAGGAGAGGGGAACCTTTGGAATAACTGAAAATATTATTTTATTATAAAGTCATATTCGGTTTTTAATAGCTCCAAATTGAGTAATTTCAAAGATAAGGTGGGGATGGGTCGAACTCCTCTCATCCAATAGAATTTATACAAGTTTAGGTTTCTATTTTAACCTTATCATTTAGATTTAACTTTAAGTTAAATAATTTCTCTTTTACCGTGTCTTCTTGTTTTCTTACACAATAAGGTTAATAAACATACTATAACAAGCCAAACGAACCCCAAGTTTTTTATTATTAACATATAAAACCTTATATAAGTCATTTTCCCAAACCATAGATTTTTAGGAATAAATTTTCAATTAATAATATAATATTTGTTTTAAAAACCATTTTCTGTCTATTTTGACACTATTTGGTAATTGATTTTTGTAAAAATAATAAGAGAATGATTAGTTCGAAAAACATATATTAAATAAATATTAACATGTCATATTAATCTAGAAAATTAGTGGAATTAATAAAATGTCTGAAATTATATTTATTTTGGTATTTATAATATCAATTATTTTAATTTTCCACTCTTTTGGTAATTACTGCATCATCATTGGGTCATAAATAAATTAAATTATATAATGTCTAAAAATTATAAATAAAATACCGTTATGTAGAAACAATTTTTAGAGTTCTAAGGAATATATATAGTCGAATTTATCTTATGTATAACCCTATATTAAAAATGGTTTAGTTATTAAACTTTGATTTTAACTATTTTAACCCTTCTTTAAATAAATTAATATTAAATGTCCTAATCTAATCCAAGTGGGCCTAAATGGTCATATTTTATTCCTATGTTTGTTTTTGGTCGAATTACACTTATCCAATAGATTTAGAAAATGTGTTAGGGTAATAATAATATAATTTTTACCCTTAATTACCCTATTTACTTTTAACCGTGATAAAAAAAAGTAAAAAGTTATTATTCACCAAAAATTATTTTCATCTCATTGAACCACAATTTACTTACAGACATCAACCGTGTCTCTCGGATTTTTGAAATTCAACTCATAGAAGCGGTAAAATGATGTTTTATGTGAATTTGGTAATTCCCCTAGGAGGTGGGTAAAAGACGGTCAAAAGTTCAATTAATTTTTTATATATCTAAAAATATTATAAAATGAATCCAATGAATTACATCGAACATATATAGGTATTATGTATCAATTTTTACCTAAAATAAATTTAAATAAAATAAATAATTTTTTAAATAAAAAGTCGGTTTTTAAATAGTAACCCAGTGTTTTCACTATTCATCAAAAATTGAAAGCTTTCAGAAAAATACCAAAATTTAACCCTAGGTTAATTTCGATATTACGAATCCAAAAATGAAGTCCATTTTTAAAGATAATATTTATAAAATTTCACAAAGTGGGTATTACTATTCATAATGGCTAGTTTTTATAACATATCATTGTTTAGCGAAACTCGGTATTGCGTACAACACACGCTATCGTGGATGGTCGTGATTGCGTGTAGTTCAAACCAAGTCAGGTATGCGTGTTGTGCAAGCTCCTTTTGGTGCAACGTACAACACAAGACATTGATGATATGACAAAAAATATTTTTCATAAAATCTCGGGGTGTTACATTCTACCCCCCTTAAAATGAATTTTACTCTCGAAATTCGTCGGGGTTATAAATGGTTTACTACTCGAAAGTTTCTTTAATAGAAACCCACATCGTAAAAAGGAATACCATAACCAATCTTTAAAAACAAATGTATGAAACGTAACGGTTACCCAAATAAACTAATCATTGGGTTTCCACATAGGTGAAAATATGGATATGGAAGAGAAATCTAACCATCATGTTCTGATGGAGAGTGGTAGAGAACATGGCTATGGAAAATCCAGCAATCACAAATCCATAGATTTGTTATGATCTAAGGTACCATATGATTCATCGGATATAAGGGCACTTGGACAACATTTTTGGTTTTCAATATCATTTCCCTAAAGGTGAAAATTTTTGAATTAGAAGAAATACTTGCTTGATTTTGCTACAATCTCACTGTTGTTGTTTCTTTGAAAAATTTCCACTTCATCTCTTAAAGAAATGAAGTTGAATTTGTCATTTATGAAGTGTCAGCAGATCATGTGATAGAATGATGAGTCATTCCATCTATTTCAAACAAAAGGTTAGAAAAGGTTATCAAATATACATAATTCCATCTATGGTGAGGTTAATCGTATACGATTCCAAAAATGAACTTATACTTCATCTATCATGCCGCATAATAAAATAAAACTAGTTTCTACTAACCAGGGACTTTCTGTAGGCCATTGGTATGCGATAAAGGCCAGTTGCACGTTGGTTGTGGGTTCGATTCCCACAGCCTTGTCTGAAGCGATGGGTTGTCGCCCGTCCTGTAGGTTGTCCTTTTTCTAAAACTACATTACTATAACATCCCATCAATAATATCGAAAATATTTCTATCCTTAAACAATACTAACTTATTTCCAACATAATCAATTCCAATCATTAGGCTTATCTAAAATACTTCGGTCCAAGCTCATAGTATAAAGAAAACAATTACTAGAAAGGTTATCTACCAAGAATGTGAATAGCAATATTTATCCCACATATATAATAAGATATTTCTTGTTGGTTTTATTCCAAACACATGAATACCTTAGTCATATATTATCTTGAAACATAAATTACCATATATCCTTAGTGAAAACATTAATACGGTCAAAAGGTAACTCTTTACACATACCAAAATCCCAAACAAATCTATATAATCAATCCATGATATCACTTTGTCCTGATTTTAGTCATGAGCTCATGATTACTATCATATGATTTTCTCCTTATCCCTTCATTATGCGCATTTCATCTTATTTTTAAAAATATCTCAATCACTTTCCATGGTTACCGGTACCATAAAATTATTGAAAACCACAATAGATCAATACATAAATATTCCAATATTCCACGATACTATATACAACATTATTTTGGAATCCCATTACATAAACACTTAATCATTCCACCACATCGTTTTCATATTCAACATCACCAATAGTGATTGCATGTGACTTCCCTTTGTCCATTGCCTTAAGTTTTTATTCATGTCGATCATCACTAACCCTTGGATTAGGGCATTTATTAGCATAATTCCCCATTTCCTTACACTTGATGCATTGAAGTGTTGGTGGAGAGTTCTCTGTAGTCTTTTCTCTATTCACATCATTAGCAACCTTTTTCCCATTACATCGACAATCAACTGCTCGATGACCTTCTTTTCTACACTTAAAATATTTTCTAGTACCTTTTAGGCAATCTCCACCATGCTTCTTTCCACACATTGAGCATAAAGAAACATTCATCTTCTTTTCACCATTGTTCTGAGATATCTCCTTGAACTCCATCTTTCGTTTCTTGTCAAAACCATGAGATGGATATGTTACACCAACTTCCAGTTCTACCTTGATAGCACAACGCACAATTTCTTCATAGCTTTTGAAGTCTCTTATAGCTAATTCCCTTCGAATATTTGGTTTTAAGCCACTAAAGAATCGATCATATTTACTTTCAGGTTGGATGATAAAGCTAGATGCATACCTTGAAAGCCTTGTAAAATTCGCTTCGTATATACCAACAGATTCATCATCCTTTTGCTTTAGTTCAAGAAACTCCTTCTCCATCTTTGTTCGAAGAATACGAGGGATGTTCTTATTGAAAAATAAGTTCTTGAACTCGTCCCATTCCATGGACTCAATTTCATCTATTGGCCTCGTATTCTTGATATTATTCCACCATTCGTCAACTTCACCTTCCAAATATTATACTGCTAAGATGACTTTATCATGTTCAGAACATTGAAGATCTGAAAATATCTTTTTAGTGGTACTGATCAATTGTTTAGCAATAAGTGGATCGAAAGACCCACTAAAAGATGGTGGATGTTGCCTCATGAAGGACTCAATGGAATATTGTTCCCTTATCTACTCATTTGGAAGTCCATAATGATTCATAGATTGTGTAAGCATACAAATAAGATTTTTCACTCCATCTCCCATAACATTGGATTGTTCAGGAGGACAATCATTGCATTATCCATTACATTGATCAACACGGTTCCTTCGGGTTCCAGCCATCATCTAAAACCCAAAAAGAGTAGTGTGAGAGGAAAAAATAATTCTAGGGAAAAAAACATAATAAAGGGGGAGTACCATCAATATCTAACATCTTCGGTTAAATTATAAGATTTTTACCATAGTTCTAGGACTATATCTTAAACGTATACTTATCCTTAGGGATATCCCTAGACATACCATAGAAACATCTCTAGGGATCTCACTAATGTTTTCGCATCTTAGTTTCCAATGTTTGACTAAAACATTCCTCTGATACCAACTGTAGAGACCTGAAGATTGATGTACATGGAAATTAAATTACTTTTGAGGAATACTTAGTACATAACAAAAACAGACACACAAGGACCGTAATAGTTTAGTGTCTTTGGAAACTCGTAATATAATCTTCTAATTGTGGTGAAAGATCTTAAACATCTCCCATAAAGATCTTCCCCTTTTTTTGTTACCTAAAACCTTTCTTTATATCCTGGGGAAAATAAAACATAAGATGGGTGAGATCAAATGCCCAATAAGGGTAAACATAGAGAACATAAAACAATCCATAAACATTTGAATGCAAAAACTTGAACATAAAATCTAAACTTCAAAATCTTGAGCAAAGACATGAATCATCGAAGTACTAAAGGCATATATCATAACGGAACATCAATCATGAAAAAATAGCATGGGAATAAAATATTGAATCATGGAAACCATTACGCACATTTTGTGATTTCCATATTAGCCAAGACATTTCTGCGTAGACCATCTTAGTAGACAAAGTCCCTTTCTGAATCGAGTTCATTCCTCGTTTCAGTCCTGTAACACAGAACCGGATTAACTTACCTTTCCAGCCATGTCTATCTGATGAGATATAAATCATTACCCAATGCATTGGGGGGAGATATAGGTCACACCCATCTCATAATGAAATCATTCTTACTTGTAACACAAAATAAATATACATCATTCATAATAACCCAACGAATAAAATGGGTTTCATAAACACAATCCCATCATCACATATTCCATATAAATGAAATGGATATCATTTCATAATAAGAAAATTGAAACCATGTTAATCATAGAGACATTATACTTGAAACATACACATATAAAATAATTTCATCTTAGATGGAAAAAAGGTTTTGATAAAACACTTGAAATGAATTCTTGAGGAAAATATCCTTTCTTCTTCAAAATCAATTTCTTTTCACAAAATGTCATGAAATTTTAAAATAAAGAGATTTTGTTGAAAATATTCATGAAATATTTTGTAGGAAGCTTCAGGAAAATAAGGCTTTATAAAACCGTAAAAATCTTTTCATGCCGTATACGTTAAAAAAACATTCTTCTCATACTTTTTTCGGAAAAGTCAAAAAGTACCTTGTATGGTAAATAAAAGAAAGATTCCTTCCATACGATGAGGTAAAAGTCAAAATGGGTAAAAAGGACTTTAAACATACATGAAAACACTTTTATAAAACATGGACATGGAGGATTGCAATAACCCCAGTAAATACTTACAAATACGCAATCTCGGATGAAAATGAGATTTGCAAAATTTTCCCTTACCTTAGGTCTGATATGCTTCGTATGTATCCGAACCTCCTGTATAATGATTTAAATAATGACATTGAGTTATTAAAGAATCATATTCATTTTTAATATATAATATATGTTTCACTTATGACTTTATATTACCCGTTCTTGTGTAAATTCCATGTTAAAGCAGCATTTTGGGTAAAGTCATTTCATTTATCGTATGTGTTTCGACTTTTCGTTCTTGATATTAATACTTATATCCTGATTTACATAATAACATAATGTAAAAAATGATTTATATATAATATATATTCATCATATACATATATATATTTTAGATCGATAAAAGGAATGAAATACACCGTTCATGGAGACGGTAGGCCGTACATACGCATGAATGTTATTTCTGTTTCCATATTTAATTGAATGAAACTAAATAGATGACATACATATATATATAAATAAATCCAGTAGAATTATTATTTCATATATTTCATTATTACTTAATATATATACTTTATAATCATTTATGAATGGTTAATCATTGAGAATGAATCTCATCGCATCGTGGAGACGGTATTACGTACGTACGCACGAGTGATTATATTGTTCCCATGAATATTGAATAGAATTGTAGTTGATGGTATAATATATCATAATCAGTATGATGTTATAATAACCATATATAGTTGTTATTTACACCATTATTCCCATCCATGTAAGGTGTTGGTGGAAAAACATATTTCACCACGCCGTGGAGACGATATTCCGTATGTACGCACGCGTGGTGATTTCATTTTACGTAGGATGGAAAGATTGTGAAATAGGGTTGTTTAATACTTATAATAACATATCAGTATATGAGTTATACTGATGTTATTACTTCATAATGAAACAACTAAAGAATACGAAGTGGAAGAAGAAATAATGTTGAAAGAATCGGTAACGGACATTACCTCTTCTTTGAAGTGCCTCTTTGGGACCTCCTCTTAGGGCACTAAAATTGGCCTTTGAAGAATACCATGACCTCTAGGAGGTTTCTAGAGAAGTGTAGAAGAGAATTGGGTAGGGGTTGTCCGAGCATGAAGGCTCAATGTGGTGTGAGGAAGAGAGGGAGGAGGTTCCCTTTTGTAAGGGAGGAGAGGGTCACCTTTGGAAAAACTAAAAATATTATTTTATTATAAAGTCATATTCAATTTTTAATAGTTCAAAATTGACTTATTTTTAACCTAAAGTGGTGATGGGTCGAAATCCTCTCATGAAATATAATTTATACAAGATTAGTTTTCTATTTTAACCTTATCATTTAGATTTAACTTTAAGTTAAATAATTTCTCTTTTACCGTGTCTTCTTGATTTCTTTCACTATAAGGTTAATAAACTTACTATAACAAGCCAAAAGAACCCCCATTTTCTTATTACTAACATAAATAACCTTATCTATGTCATTTTCTTGAACCATAGATTTTTAGGAATAAAATAACAAATAATAATATAATATTTGTTTTAAAAACTATTTTATGTCAATTTTGACACTATTTGGTAATTGATTTTTGTGAAAATTATAAAAGAATTATTAGTTCAAAAAAAGTTAATTAAATCAATACTAACATGTCATATTAACCTAGAAAATTATTGGAATTTATAAAAAGTCTCATATTATATTTATCTGGGTATTTATAAGATCAATTATGTTAATTTTCCACTCGTATTGTAATTACTACATCATCATTGGGTCATTAATAAAACAAACTATTTAATTTCTAAAAATTAAAAATAAAATACCATTATGTATGAAATATTTTTTTCTTTCTAATGAATATTTATAGTCGAATTTATCTTATGTATAACCCTATATTAAAAATGTATTAGTTATTAAACATTGATTTTAACTATTCTAACCCTTCTTTAAATAAATTAATATTAAATGTCCTAATCTAATCCATGTGGGCCTAAATGGTCATATTGTATTCCTAAGGTTGGTTTTGGTAGAATTACACTTATCCTGTATAATTAGGACATGTGTTAGGGTAATAATAATATCATTTTTACCCTTAATTTCCCTATTTACTTTTAACCGTGGTAAAAAAAAGTAAAAAGTTACTATTCACCAAAAAATTATTTTCATCTCATTGAACTAAATTTTACTTACTGAAATCAACCGTGTCTCTCGGATTTTCTAAATTCCACTCATATAAGAGGTACAATTATGTTTTATGTGAATTTGGTAATTCTCCTAGGAGGTGGGTAAAAGACGGTCAAAAGTTTAATAAAATATTTATATATCTAAAATTATTATAAAATGACTCAAATGAATTACATTGAACACATATAGGTATTATGTATCAATTTTGACCTAAAATAAATTTAAATAAAATAAATAATTAATTAAATAAAAAGTCAGTTTTTAAATAGTAAACCCAGTGTTTTCACTATTTATCAAAAATTGAAAGTTTTCAGAAAAATACCAAAATTTCACCATAGGCTAATTTTGATATTCCGAATCCAAAAATGATGTCCATTTTGAAAGATAAAATTTATAAAATTTCAAAAACTGGGTATTACTATTCATAACGCCTAGTTTTTATAACATATCGTTGTTTAGAGAAACTCGGTCTTGCGTACAACACAAACTATCATGGAAGGTCACGATTGGGTGTAGTGCAAGCCATGTCAGGGATGCGTGTTGTGCAAGCTCCTTTTGGAGTAGCGTACAACACAGGACATTAATGAAATTAAAAAGAATATTTTTCTAAAAATCTCATGGTGTTAAAATATCCCTTTTCGACTATCCCTACAGGTCATTCATAAAATACATCTTCACATCCTGGAAAAATTATAACATTAAAAGGGGTGAGCTCAAATGCTCAGTAAGGATAACAATATAGTGGAAACATTCATAAATAAACATAAACATTTAAGGCAATGTATAACGAAAACAAAAACCTTTTAATAATGCCCTTCAACATAATTTGGAAAAACTAAAATGAAATAATGGCATTTACTTATTCACATGATTATTCTACTAGTTGAATAATCACATGCAATATCAATAAGAACTTTCATAATGATGGAATGCATAATTCCAGACTATCATAACCACGTAGCCAAGGCCTCGTGCCAAGACTACAAATAATATTTTGTCAAGGCCTCATTCCAAGACACTAGTTTGTCTCATGAGACCTACCGATTCATTGAGGAGATATAGAGGGCACCACCCGTCACTTATTAAGTCCAATGCATTCCTTATATGAAAAGTTTTTAACATATCATAAACCATAACATAATCGAATCACATAAAACATGCAATAAAGGAAACATAACATTTCCACATTTCAATCACAAGATATCAATACAAAACATTGATATAATAAAACCATTTTCAATACCAAAATAAAATAAAAGTATAACTTGGTATTTATTTTTCAATTTAAAAAAGTTATGGCTTGTAGAGGAAGTGGAAACCCAAATAATGGTCACAGCGGTGGAGAAGTCGTTGTCGCTGTATACGTACGACAAAAAAACATTCCCTTTTGTCGTTTAGTAAAACAATTCATATAAAAAAGATTCCTTTTGAATAAATATAAAAGTCAAATGGGTTTATACACCGTATAAAATAATGTTGTGTATAAAACAAAATATGCCTCAATGAAAGGAGATTGAGATTAAGTCCCTTACCTCATGTCCGACATGACTCGACCATTC
Source organism: Viscum album (assembly GCA_963277665.1). Lineage (NCBI taxonomy): Eukaryota > Viridiplantae > Streptophyta > Magnoliopsida > Santalales > Viscaceae > Viscum > Viscum album. Next base: position 1,034,694,607 of record OY728123.1, on the reverse strand, counting down.
ATTAACCTCCTGAATAATAAACTAGAGATAATTTATACTTGATTAAGAACCTTTTTCATGTTCATTATTCCTTTTATATCACTTATTACCATGTTATGAACATTATGTAATTATTTAAGTTAATAACAGTCGTTTTTTCGAACTTTGGTACTTGAGTCAAAAATAAACTTATTATCATTACAATTTGTTCATGTGGTAAAATATCCATTATATCCAGAATTATATCAATGATTTATATATCATATATATCCAGTATATATATGAATTTATAATATTACACAACATTTTGAGTTAAGAAATGAAATTCATCGTTCGTGGAGACCGTAAGCCGTACGTACGCATTAACGCTACTTTCATTTCTATTTAATATTTCATGTAATGAAATCATAATGATATAAAGGTATATTATAAATCTAGTATAATATAATATATAATATCATTTACTCCATCCTTTATACGTCCCATGTATGGCATTAACGATTCAAATCACATTGAGGGGGCGGAAGTCCGCACTTCGTAAAATGAAATTATCGCGTTTACCCACAATGGAAATCATAAAGGAATGAAATAACTGATAAATACAAAAGCCTAAGGAAAACATAAACATAATATATATCATATATAAATATAGTGACTTCTTAATGGCCACCATGAGAGGTGTTAAAAAAGATTGAACAATCATCGTTTCATGAGACAGTTATTCGCCAACCACAGAAACAATATGTTCTTTATCCATTAGACAGAGGTGTGTGTAAGTGTAAATCAAATAAATATCATAAAAAAATCCTGGTATATTTAATATACTAGTGTTTTTAGAAAATAAAGTAATTAATAGAGTTTATGGGGTTGTAGAATCAAAATTAAACAAAAGAACACAACTGAAGACATTACCATAAAATCGGGTAACTCTTTTTGATTTGAGACAAAGGCTTCCTTGGGAAGACTTCTACCTATAGTGAGGCTTCTAGGAGTAAGAGAGGGAAGTTGATAGTGTATTTGGGAAGAGGTTGGCAGAGCCAAATGGCATTGATGGTGTGAATAAGGTGGTAGAGGTGGGGGCCTTTTATAAGAGGAGAGGAGGGACACTCTTGGAAAGTCATGAAATGTAACATTATTATATAATAAGTTTCGGATTTTAAAGGTGCTACAATTATATATTCTGAGGATAAGGTGATAAGGGTTCGAAATATACCCATCCAATTGGTTTTTTTACAAGTGTATGTCTTAGATTTTATAATAGCTTTTCATTATATTTAAATCGTTAATTAATGAGGTAATCGATGCATCATCATGGTGCCCTAAAAATTTTAATTTATTTAATGTTTAAAAATTATAAAAAAAATATCATGATGTAGGAAAGATTATTATCTTTACAATTAATATTTATAGATGAATGTTAACTTATATAACCCCATGTAATAATTGTTTTAGTAAAACAACACATGTTTGTGACAATTTTATTTTTACTTTAAATAAAAGTTATTAATGTCATTTTCTTAACCAAGTGGCTCTATGGGGTCCCCAAGTTGACCCAAGGATTTTATTGGTTTTAAATGACTCATCAAATAAGGGTAGGAAAAGTGTCAAGATATTTTCATATTTTTATAATATCATTTTTACCTTAAATTTCACTAATTACATTTAATCGCGATTAATAAAACTTAAAAGTTACCATTCAAAAAACATTATTTTCATCTCATTGAACAAAAATTTTTTTCCTAATGACAACCATGTAAGTCATATTTCTGAAATTTAATACACAGAAGTGGTAATGATTCATTTACATGAAAAATTTGTTTTTAAACTACCACTTAGTTGTTTCACTATTCATTAAAAATTGATGTTTTCCAAAAAAATACCAAAAATTCACTGTAAGCTATATTTGATATTCCAAATTAAAAAATGATTTCCATTTTACCTAATTAAAAACATAAAAGTTTCATTAATTATTTTTATAATTAATTTCCATTGTCAAAACAAAAAGCGTGTTTTTAAGAAAGAATATTAATCAAATGATTGCCAATTGTTTATGTCCAATTTCAATGTAAAATTAATTATAATGACAACCATTGGATAAAATGATAAAAGTATATTATAATTATAATTTAAAATCACTCAATACTATAATTTATCACTATAAATTATTTTGATTAAAAAAGTTTTTTTTATGTATTTTTCACTATTCATCGAAAATTGGAAGTTCTCGGAAAAATTCCAAAAATTCAACATAGGCTAATTCCTATATTACGATTCGAAAAATGATGTCCATTTTGAAATATAAAATTTATATAATTTCAAAAAGTGGGTATTACTATTCATAACGGCTACTTTGATTCGTCGCAGTGTGTAAGATTCTCAAACATGCGTAAAATGCAAGCTATTGCATTATTGAAAGAGAATAGTGTTGTGGAAGCATGGTGTGTTACATTCTCCCCCCCTTCAATAAATTGCGTCCTCACAATTTGAAAATGTTTTCAAAAATAAATGGTTGAAAATATAAAATACATTTGTGGAAAACCCACATCTAAAATAGGTTTAATAAAAATATAAGTTTAAATGAAAGAAAAAGAAGTTAAATGGTCACCCAAGATAGCCCATAATAGAATTCTATGAAAATATAGATATGGAGGAGAAACAAACCATCGAGGTCTGATTGAGAGTTGTAGAAAACATGACTAGGAGAAAGTTAACTACAAAAAAATGACAAACTTATGATTGGTTAAACGGTCATTGATTCCCCAGTTGGAAAAGTTAACTGACAACATTTTTTTATGTTACCTTTCATAAAGTTGAAGAATTTATTTAGGAGATTTACTAAGAACGTAAGGAAATATACTTACATGTCATGTAGATATTCATTCTTTAATAAATTTTTACCACAAACCCATCTTTCACTCCAAAATGTAATAGAACTAAAAAACATTATATTTATCCTAATCATACAAGGTTTCAAATATTAACACATAACATTTAGATTAGGAAAACAATTTTGTAATAACCCGGGACTTCATATAGGATAGTGGTAGGTAATAAAGGCTTGTCGCACCATGGTTGTGGGTTCGATTTCTAAAGCTCTTTCTGATGCAACGGGTTATCACTCGACTCACAGGTTGTCCTTTTCCTAAAACTATAGTATTATAATATTCCAAAAACAATCTTCAACAATGTTTTAAACTTAAAAAATTATATCCAAAGTTCAAATTAATCCATTCTAACATTTATAGTTATCCAAAACTCACAATACAAATTTTATATGAAAGGTAAACACAAAGAAGATCCATTTTTCCGCGTAATAACATGTGAATACCTTCATCATGTATTATTTTAAAGCACCGCAACATACTAAATTACCATAAATTCTTATTGATTACATTAATGGCCCCTTATTCCTTATAGAATACTACATATACTCCTTCTATCCAAAAAATGTATACAAATCATTATTTTGCTTCATGAAAGTCAAGAATATCCAGTATAAATTACCCAAATCAGTCATGTATTATTCAGAAATCACTATCTCGGTATTAGAACGACATTATGGTTTATCTTTATCTCATCCATATATTTTCCAAAAATCTAACCTGTTATTGAGTCACTTTTCTTGGTTCCACACAATCTGAAGTCATTAATGAAATAGTACTGCAGTACAATCCTTATATACTCCATAATTATTAAAACCAATAAATCGTTGATACAACACTCAAATGACATAATTACTTAATAACAACATAAGAATTCTAATCATTCCTCCTCATCTGTGGTAGTATCATAACTTGATTATTATCCAACAGCATCATTTGGGGCATACTCTGATGATTTGGACATTGGTTTGTGTAGTGTCCCCAATCCTTTCAGAAGAAGCATTTTACATTAGAAACCTTTTTCTTACCCCTGTAGTCACGCACTTGGTGTCCTTTTTCTCCACACTTAATTCAAACTCCCATTACCTTCAGGCTCGTTCCAAGGTGTTTCTTCCCACAATTATCACATATTTGAAAATTCTTCTTTTTCCCTCTTCCATTTATTCATCTTTCTCTCTTCCACCCTTTTCTTCTCTTTCTTCCCTTCAAATCCACGGGACTCAGAAAATTCTTTACTTATCTTATTAACACATGATATTATTTCTTCATATGTTGAGAATACGTGGGAGACTATTTCCTTCTAAATTTTGTCTTAATATATTTAAATATATGATACTTCTTACTCTTTGGATCATACATATTGTTGGAGTTCACATTCCTTCTACTGGGTGCCATTTCTATACAATGGAATAAACTAGGTCAGTTTACGAATTGCAATGAATAATTCCAAACTTGTAAAATACATTACGTAAATTGATCAGTTTATGGATATAATCCATAATCATAAAGATGTTTTCTTTGAGGAATTATATACTCATAATCCCTTTATAATGGTTTGTAAGGAAAATGAGAATTATCCTAAGCATATCCCTCGGGTGTGTCGTAACCAAGAGTACAGCAAGGCCCGTTGTCGTGCATCAGTTCTCGTTCGAGTCTAGCTCAAAGCGGTGTTTTCGGGTTTTACCCCTAGGTATATCTGTTCCAGAGCGGCCTCTACCTGATCCTATCCAGACATGGATGTATTGGTTGGAAAACTCACAAAATCTCTATAATACCAAAATTTTAGGAAGTTCTTCTATACTAATCCTCAAAGTATATCTTAGGGCTATGTGATCTAATCAGAGTTTATCTAAATCTAGCTTCCAAGGTTAGAAATAAATTTCCTCTGATACCAATTTTAACGCCCTGACCCTAGTTACATAGAGTCTGTGCATTATTACGTAGCATTGGTATGATCACAAAAGATCAAGTCTCGAAAGAAAGATTAATTTAGTAGCCTTGGAAACCCTAGATACATTGATAAACGTTAAATTAAATCATAAAGTGAGAAACTACAATAACATGGTCTCCATAGTCAACACTCATATCTCCTTCCGACTATCCCTGCAGGTCATTCATAAAATACTTCTTCAGATCCTGGAAAAATTAAAACATTGTAAGGGGTTATCTCAGATGCTCAGTAAGGATAACAATATAAAGGAAACTTTCATAAATAAACATAAACATTTAAGGAAATGTATAACTAAAACAAAAGCCTTTTAAACTTCAACTTCAGCATAATATGGAAAAAGTAAAAAGATATAATTCCATTTACTTAATCACATAGAAATTCTATTAGTCGAATAACCACATGCAATATCAATAACCACTTTCATAATGATGGAATGCATAATGCCAGACTATCATAACCGCGTGCCAAGGCCTCGTGACAAAAATACAAATAAGATTTTGTCAAGGCCTCGTGCCAAGACACTATATTATCTCATGAGACCAACTGATGCATCGAGGAGCTATAGCGGGCTCCACCCATCACTTATTAAGTCCAATTCATTCCTTATATGAAAATGATTAAACACATCATAAACCATAACATATTTGAATCACATAAAACATTCAATAAATGAAACATAAAATTTCCACATTTCAATCACAAGATATCAATACAACACATTGATAAAATAAATCTATTTTCAATACCAAAATAAAATAAAAGTAAAACTTGGTATTTATTTTTCATTTTAAAAAAGTTATGTCTTGTAGAGGAAGCCAAAACCCAAATAATGGTCACGGCGGCAGAGAAGTATTTTTCTCCACATATGTATGATTAAAAAAACATTCCCTTTTGTAGTTTAGTAAAATGCTTCTTATAAAAACAATTCTTTTTGAATAAATGTAAAAGTCAAAGGGGTTTATACAACGTATAAAAGAAAGTTGTGTATAAAACAAAATATGCCTCAATGAAAGGAGATTGAGGCGACGTCCTTTACCTCGTGTCCGACTTGACTCAACTGTTATTTAACCTCCTAAATAATAAACTAGAGTTAATTTCTACTTGATTAAGAACCATTTTCAAGTTAATTATTCCTTTTATATCACTTATTACCAATTTATGAACATTATGTAATTATTTAAGTTAATAATAGTCATTTTGTCGATCTTTGGTACTTGGGTCAAAAATAAACTTCTTATAATTACAAGTTTTTCATGTGATACAATATCCATTATATACAAAATTATATTCATGATTTAGATATTATATATATCATATATATCAATTATATATATGCATTTATAATATTACATTACATTTTGAGGTATGAAATGAAATGCACCGTTCATGGAGATGGTAAGCCATACGCACGCATGAACACTACTTTCATTTCTATTTAATATTTAATGTAATGAAATCATAATGATATAAAGTTTTATTATAATTACAGTATAATATAATATATAATATCATTTACTCCATCCTTTATACATCTCACATATGGAATTAACGATTCAAATCACTTTGAGGGGGTGGTAGTCCACACATCCTAAAATGAAATTATCGTCTTTACCCATATTGGAAATCATAAAGGTATGTCGTAAATGAAAAATAGATAAGCATAAGGACAACATAAACATAATATATATCATATATAAATATATTTACATCTTAATGGCCACCATTAGAGTTGTTAAAATAATATTGAACAATCATCGTTTCGTTTGGCAGTAATTCACCAACCACAGAAATAGTATGTTCTTTAACCATTAGATAGAGGTGTGTGTATGTGTAAATCAAATAAATCTCATATAAACATCTTAGTATATTTATGATACTTTTTTTGTTACAAAAAAAAATAAATAGAGGTTAGGGGGTTGGAGAAGAAAAATAAAACAAAAGAACACAAGTGAAGACATTACCTTAAAATCGGGTAACTCCTTTTGATTTGAGCCAAACGATTTCTTGGGAAGACTTATGCCTAATGTGAGGATTCTAGGAGTAACAGAGGGAAGTCTAGAGAGTATTTGGGTAGAGTTTTTCTGAGCCAAATGTCTTTTATGGAGTGAATAAGGTAGTATATGTGGGGGCCTTTTATAAGAGGAGAGGAGGGGCACTCTTGGAAAGTCATGAAATGTTACATTATTATATAATGAGTTTCAGATTATTAAGGTCCAAAAATTATATATTTCGAGGATAAGGTTATAACGGTTCTAAATATACCAATCCAATAGGTTTTTGAAATGTGTACGTCTTATATTTGACATTATATTTTCATTTTATTTAAATAGTTAATTAATGAGGTAATCACTGCATCATTACAGTGTCATAAAAAAATAATTTATTTAATTTCTAAAAATTACAAAAAAAAATTATCATGAATTAGGAAATATTTTTATCTTTCCAATTAATATTTATAGTCGAAATTAAATCTTATATAACCCCAGGTAATAATATTTTTAGTAAAACAACACATGTTCGTGACAATTTTATTTTAACTTTAAATAAAAGATATTAATGTCATTTTCTTACCCAAGTGGCTACATGGGGTCCCAAAGCTGAACCATTGATTGTCTTGGTCATCCATGACTCATCCAATAAGGGTAGGACAAGTGTGAATATATATTTTAATATTTTTATAATATCATTTTTACCTTAAATTTCACTAATTACCTTTAATCGCGATTAATAAAACTTAAAAGTAACTATTCACAAAAAATTATTTTCATCTCATTGAACCACATTTTTCTTACTAATGACAACCATCTATGTATGATTTTTGAAATTCAATACACAGAAGTGTTAATGGTTCATTTACATGGAAAATCAGTTTTTAAACAACCACTTAGTAGTTTCACTATTCATAAAAAATTGAAGTTCTTGGAAAAATACCAAAAATTCAATATAGGCTAATTCTAATATTCCGAATCCAAAAATGAAGTCCAATTGGAAATATAAAATTTATAAAATTTCAAAAAGCGGGTATTACTATTCATAATGGCAACATTGATTGGTCGTGTTGTGTTAGAATCTCAAACTAGCGTACAATGAAAGATATTGCATTATTGAAAGAGAATAGTGTCGTGGAAGCTTGGGGTGTTACATTGAGGTTGTCTCGTAGCTTCGGACAGATCGAAGAACAGATATCGGAAAGAGAGACGGGATCAAAATCCACCAGAGTAGAAAAGGGGTGGATCTCCCCTACTATGAGAAACCTTTATGAAGAAAGGGAGGAAGAATATAATAAAAATGGAGGAAGGGACAAATGTTCATTATGCATTTTTACTAGGCCACATGGTTTACTTGCATGGTTCACCAAACCATTTAGACACCTTAACCAAGGGTTCTAGGTGTACATGACTACTCTGTATGGTTTGAAAACCCATGCGGAAACCATGAACAACTATCTGTAACTTATTCAGATGATCTCACAGAGTCATGCACCTCTAGTCACATGGTTTCCCTAAATAGTACACATGCACCTACATCCCAAAAACATGGCCTTTCAGGCCTTCGATGCTCCTAAATCCTATTTAAACACCCGAAGCAATCTCCTAACATCAAAAAACCCAAAAAACACCATTTAAGTACAACATAACACTCATAATTTAATTCCAATCAATGAATCAAAAATTAGCATAGTGACTAATTGAAAAATTCAAACAGGGTGGGGATTTTAACCCATTCCATAAAATCTGGGTCATTAGAGGGTATATCTAAAAATATAAGAAACCGTTTCTAAACTATTTTCAAGAATACCTCTTTAATATTAAATTTTCCTAAAATATATACCCTGATGTTAAATAACTAAGATAGTATGATGAGAACATGAACTAGTTGTTTGAGGCTTTATATACAACATTTTCAAAATTAATTTAGCAAAAAATGTAAATCAAATAGCCTATATTCTTCATATAAAAACTTGTTCTCTAGGTTGGATAAATTCTAAATCATAATTTTCACACCCTCATTCAAACTATTAATATTTTCTTGAGATAATAGATTCTGGAAAGAAACTAGAACATGAACACTAGAAGACGTTTACACTAGTAAAAACTAGTTAGAATTGTCTAGAATCTATATTATATCTTCCTTTTGGTAATGCTCAAAAAAACCTAATTTCATCTAAATTTTAAAAAATATAATCATATTCATTATGATCTATGAGATGTTTATCAATCACTTCAAGAATATTGACCAGTATATTTTCAAAATGATGATGTTTTCTATTGATTAGACCAATCATGTAAGAAACCATATCTCTTCCATTCTTGGTTATTTCAAAATTTTCATCCTAACATATAGGAAACTAATTTCTAAAGATGGTAAACCATGTAATTAAACTGCACCTTATTCTAAATGTTATGTATTCTGATAGAATCTATTTTTACTTGAAACATATCTAGAAACTAATTTTTAGCCAATTGTTTGAGATAATGGGTGAAGATGTCACAATGTAAATATCTGATCTAAGAGGTTTCTAAATTTTGATCAAGGAACAATTGATCAAATGGTTTGTTTATACCTAGATCCATAAATGGTATAGAATAAGATAACATTTATGATCGCTAAAACATATTAAGTAACTCAAAAAAAAAACAAAACTACACTCTCTAAAATGTGCATGCTCTATCTCATCTCATTCATGAAACATTTAATCTCATTATGATTGTCAACTGAGAGATCTGATTGGATTTTTAAAATATTCCAAACCATATCAATTTGATATTACACATCCTCTCTATGTTCATTGATCTCAGACTTGGTAGAACAAACACCTCTAATATCACTCACTTAAGATCCCATAGAAACATTTTTCTTATCAATAACACTAGATGAAGTAGGGTTCCCTCCTTGATTGTTCTAAATCAACATTTTATGTGAAACCATTATCTAAAATAACCTGTTATATTCAATTTTAGATATTTAATTCTTCTTAAGTTGTTTGATTTAATACTTGTATAATAATAACTTTTTCTTAACTAACCATAGTCTCCTTTGAGATTGTCAATCTATATCACCGATGTGGATGTAAATTTATTTATATGATTCGGCACATCAAAACATTTAGAATTCATTTTTACATTAGGATAATCCAATTACACATGAGGAGTTAATGGAATGAGTAGTAGTGTATATGAGTGGTCATTACCATCATATATATTCACATACATATATACATCTCTATTAGCAGCATGTGATCCATGAGTTAGATCAACTAATGTGCGATAAACCATAAGTTCTTTTCTAAATTCAGCAGCAGGAAAACCTACCGCAAACTTGATATACATTTATTATTCAAATTCATCATCAGAAGATGTCTCAATAGCTTTCAAAACATGCTCCCTTGATTCAATAGTACTGAAAACTATGCTTTCAATATGCAATCTTATTCCATGAAAACTAACCAGATTTATGGAACTACATTCTCTAATCTGGTAGAAACTGACTCTTACACATCACAATCGAACAACCTTTTAATAGGTGATTCATCCATAAGAGGTGATGCAGTGGATATAACCCCCTAATATGATGTTGTAGGTGGTATAACCACCCTAGATCCAACTTACTAAACAATATGATTTGGATAATTTGATGTTGTTTTCTAATTGTAACCAATGGTTTTCAAGAGAACTGCTAAAAATGTGTTTCTGTTAGGATACCTCAATACTTATCATTCACTCAATTATACCTATTTCATTTTCAACCCAAGTTATATAACTTTTTATAGGGATATTAATTCTTCTTTCCCTTACCTTGGAAATATTGGTTCACAAAACACATCATGTACTGATGCAGATTCATATTTATGTTGTTGATTATGACATATAATAATAACATCTCCCAAAACAATAGTTTTTCCCTAACGCGATCACTATAACCAATTCCTTTTTGGATAAACATAAAGGGAATATTCTATTTAGGTTAAATGTAAACCCCAACTATCTTTTCAAAAGAAAAGGTCCCAAAGATAAAAATAAATAATTTATTCGGCCCAATTATTATCATACAAACTAAATTCAATCTAAAATAAAACACCCCCATATAAGGATTGTGTATAACTATATCCATCTCCATAGGAGAAACTAGTAATTAATTCATATTAATGATCTTATAGAGAACATCCTTAGTTCGAAAGAACTTGAAGTATAAATTTCCCCTGAACTCATTAACGTTATACTCAAATTGAAATAACCATTTCTTTTCATCAATGACATACTACCTTCTTTGGAATTAGAAAACATTGATCAAAATCATCTCAGTTTCTTTCATCCAACCTATATCAATGGATTTTTCACCAATAACATGACATGGCACCCATCCCACTTTTTCATTCATGGAGGATATAAAACCACCAATATCTCCTCACTTCAGTTAGAGGTCGAGAGACTTATAGTGTGACATTCAGCTTTAAGGATGAAGATATTGAGGAGAATATTAAGGAATGAAAATCCTGATATGATTTTTGGTCAGAAACCCAATTTACAAAAGGTTAGTTATCTAATTAGTTTTTAGGGATCGATCCAAATTAAAAATATAATGATATAAAATAAAGAACACAATATATTTTTACTCTAGAAATAAATGAATATTATTTACAGGAATCAAATTAGGATTAATGGAATTTATAACCGAATAAATTTTTCATGTAAACTAAAAAATAAATCCATTAAATTTATATAATACACTAAAGTATACACACATTAATAATATATTCAAAAGAAAAAATATAATAAAAAATTTAAAATTTTCAAATTAAGTAAGAATAATTGCCACTTTAAAAAATCAAAATTATTATAAGAAAAGGGATTAGTAAAAATATATTCTAATTGAATCTCATTAGAGAAAAATTCCAGAGTAAAATAACCTTTTGAATGGGATGTTTCATGAAATGATTCCTTAGATCTAGAATATTATTTTTTGAATGGTTAATTAGATTGTTTGAAATTTTGGTAGTACTAGGGATATCACATTAATTTAATACATGATAATAATTGAATAAAAAATAAATTTAGTTGTGTATCATCCTCAAAAATTGTGAACAAAAACATCAATAAGTAATCTATTCTCCTTCAGTAACAGATAATTAAATAGAGTATTGTTTAATAACAAATAAGGATACTATGGATTTTCCTAGAAAATTATATGTTCCTAAGGTAATCTTCTTGTATTGTCTACAACTAGTAATGTTATAAAAAAAGATGTCATATTTAAATTATAATATTTTTGAAAAAGTATGTAAATATATATTTTTCTCATTATATATTTGTAACATTATTCCAAGAGATTTGAAATGATATTTGCTTAGGATAAGCTTGCAGTCTAATACATAAGCCTACCAAAAGCATAATGCATGATATAATAAAAGTAAAATATAGTATAATCATATTTATTCCACTATATAACATATTTTCATATGTTTTCCTAGCTTCATCCATAGCATTCATTCCATTATAACTCATATTACATGTATGCATATTATAGTTTTTGTGTGAAACCATATAATTAAATATAGAATGTATTTAATGTGATTTATCACATTCCCAAATACTTTTAGAAAAATATAGAAACCTAGAATGAAAATTAACTAACCCATTATACTAATTTTAAATTACTTTTGCATGAGTTTTGAAAAATCATTATGCCATTTTTTATTTTAGAACAAAAAAACATCATCAACTTATATCTAAACTAAAAAAATCTCTACTTATGGTGTTTACGAAAGAAATTAGGATATACAACTCCTACAAAAAAATTTATTTGAAAAATCAAATGAGCATAAATGTATATACCAGGATCTGGGTTCTTATTAAAGCACTAAAGAAATATGGAATATTTAAAAATAAGATTTTGAAAATGGGGATTTTCAAATACATGGGGATTTTTAACATAAATATCATCTATAAGGAAACCATTGTGAAATATATATTTCACATCCATTTTATATAATTTTATAACCATACATTATTTATATGATCGTATAATCAAAATTGCATCTAATCTGGCTATAACTATGAATCTGTCATTACAATCTATCAATTCCACATAGTTATACCCTTTAGATATAAGTCTATCATTATTCATAGTGATCACACAATGATAGCCCTTTTATCTGAAAATTTATTTTTCTCCTATAATAGGGTAATCAAAGGGTCGAATGACTAATTCACATAACTTTGGTCAACTTGAATGGGTTTAATTATTCATTCAAATCTAAAACATAACTCTCACTAGCTAAGGTTTCTTGTAACTTTTTATATTATAGTTCATGTGAAAAATGTAGAATACTCTACAAGGTTACCTATAGTTCTTCTAGTCATAATACCTTCATCTAAACACGTTACAAAACTTTCTAATGGTTGATTAATCAAGGTTTTAAATTTTTTAGGAATCAAAATTTCAGGATCACAAGAATTCATCCTTGTAGGATTTTTTTCAGAAACATTTAGTTCCAAATAATCATCCTTACTATAATAAAAAATATATTTAGTCCTAATTATTTCAAAATAATTACTTATCCAGTCATCATGAGTCATTTAATGATAAATAATATCACTTTCATAAAATTATACATTATTTTATTCTTTAATATTCTATGATCTTTTTTTGAAAACACTATAAGCCATGGATGTAGTATAATATCCACGAAATATTCCTTCATTGGTCATTGGATCAAGTTATTGAAAAATTATCAATTGTATTCAAAATATAAATGTTTCATCAAAACACTTTAATGTATCCATTTTATAGCTTTATATTAATATATAACTCATTTGGTGTTTTCCTCAAAATTGGACTAATTAATACTCTAAAATTTATTAAATGAAAGTAAAAAAAATTAATAAACATGATTCAAAAATAATATAGTTAGTTCTATTCATTCCCTATAATACAAAGACTAGGTGATAACTAACATCTAATATAATAATATTAATAATGTATTATTATTCGGTATGTCTCAGTATTGAGTGAAAATAAGGTTTTGAAGAAACCCATTGTTGCATGTTGAGTATGATATCAGACATAGTATCCAAGTGAAGTTAAATTTACTATCTAATTAGTAAATATTAATAAATTGGAGAAAGTATTATTTTTTAATTACCTAGGATTTTACGTAGGATATAAGAATTTTATAGAAAAAAAGATGTAAGAAGACGTTTATTCTTAGTGAGAGGGATTGAAAATGATTAATTATGCTTGAATAGGATATAAGATAGAGGATATCCGAAAATTCCATGGATGATAGGAGAGGTAGATCTCTTAGAGGGCATTACCTGGAGAATGTAGAAAAAAAGTGTGGCTTCTGTTTTAAGTGAATTGAGGAAAAAAATGGAAATTTCATGTCATTAAAATGGGTCGCATGGTTTGGCCACAAAATTGGCCAAACCATGTGCTAACCATGTAAACTATGCTATTTGGGATTCTAGTATAGCATAAAAAAGTGCATGTTCAAAAAAAACTGCATTGTTCATGCATTCTTAATATCAAAAGGCACACCACTTTACATGATTTTTTCATACTTTGTAAAACCAAGAACACACCATGTGAATAACCTCTAGAACATGTCCACACTATTTTACATATATGTATTTCCATCTTGTAATAGTTACCCTAATTTTGCTCCCCTATATATGGTTTTCACGGAAGACTTTCACTGACATAAATAACCTTTCACCGGTAATAAAACTCATGCTATTTCTCTAAAAAATATAGAATCTAATCTCTGAACAATCCCCAGACGCTCCAAAACCCTTAATTAATACATTAACAACAAATACAAGAACAAAATGATATATATAAAATGAAAATGAAAGTATTCATACCTCATAAAAAAAATTTGGATCTTAATTCATCCCCTCCTTAAAAAATCATCCATGAGTTTCCCTTCCCTAGATGGTAGAACATCATCTAAGATATCTTCGGGCACATTACATGTTCATTAGTCAATCACTCCCAGGTATTTTCCAATACATGGTAATGCTTCTATAACACCCAAACATGATGAAATAATATACCATAGACTTCTTTTTTTGATTTAATCAACAATTCATAAATGATACTATTTCAATGAAGCATCAATATACAACTCCACTTGGATAGGTTGATGAACATAAGATGGGTCTGAGTGATAATGTTGTAACTAAGGAATGTTAAAAATTTCATACCTAACCCTATATCTCTGAGAGAGTGTTTCCTAATTAGCCAATGATATGACCATGTCTAGAATAACAATTGGACTGACATATTTTCGAAAAAAATTTCCCTAGAATTGAATTCAACAATGACCCAACCTATATGATACAAGCAAGAGGACATGATCCCCCAAAATTGTAATCTAGAGGTTTCCAATGGAAATTAACATAATAAATATTCCTAGACTAGTTTTCAGTCATATTATATTAATAAGATTCACCTTATCTAATTTATCCTAAATTATATATGTTCCGAGTAGTTCCACATATCCTACATCTAACGACCATAGAAGTGAATGACATTAACTACCATATAGGGAATCATAAGGTTCCATAAGAATCATTTTTTTGAAGAATTTACTATACCAAAACTCAAAAAGAACCATGTGGTTCTACCAGGAACCTCAAAAATCAACGAAACATTCCCAGATCATGTCCTCTATAACCTATATTGTATTCTTGAGCTGATAGTTTGTCTATAGGTGGTACATTATAATATGAAGTACCCATGAGCCCAATGATTTTGGTAACCCCAACCAAAAAACATTGAGTAATATCAGAATCAATGTATAATACCATAGTATTTATAAATCCATAAAGATGAATAATCTCCTCAACATATATCAATCTATGTTAATCCATTTAAATGGTATCTCCAATAGATATGAAATGTGTGAACATAATCAATTTATCAATAATAACCTGCATAGTGTCACTTTTATGAGGGGGCTTAGGTAAACACATAAAAAAATAAATAGATACATCAACCCATTTACATTCTAGAATAGGAAACGTCTATAAAAGTTCCAATGGATGAAGATGTTCTTCTTTCTCCTACTGATTGGTGCAACACCAAGAAACGAAACATATAATGTCTCATTTCTTACCAGACCACCAATATTGGTAGTGTAAGTCACATAATGGCATGGTAATAACAACATGAATTTGAAACTAATAGGAATTGGATTATCACATTAAAACATCTTTTATTTAATTCAGAACCCAAACACAGCAATGAATGCACAATTTCTTATCCCCATCAAGGAACCAAGCAGGAGGTGGGTTCTCACATGAAACACTCAACCTTAAAACCATTCCATATGAAGAAAAAATCTATATTATATTAACTCGATCTAGAAGTGTAGAATTCACTACTAATGCTATAAGAACATGAATCCCATGACACAATTAAACCTCCAAGATTATCTTAGATAACATGTCCATAAATAATCGTTCACTATTGGCCTCCTGAACCATTCAAGTCTAGGTATTCTTATTGAGAGAAACTATCCCTGCATTGCCTTTACCAATCATATAAAAAAGATAAAAATAAAACTACTATTGGCATTTAACAATTTTTCCCATTCATATGATAAAATAAAACTATGTGAATATTTATTTGATACTTTTATGGAAAATGTATACAACAATCCACTCTACTAGTAAGCAGTGCATCTAGAAATAGAAGACATGAAACACTTATACATACTGATGGTCGCATGTTGGGTAATTGTGCTCATGAGGCCACAATTGAGGAGATCCATACACTCGGACTCACTCAACTTGTATCATAATGGCTCCCAACCCTGTTCTTGATGCCACATAGTAAACAATATAGCCTATGTCATGATCATGAAAACTAGGATTTTTGCTAAGGTAAGTGATTAATTCACCTCATTAAAGGCCTTCTCAAATGATTCATACCATAATAATATAAAAACATTATTTTTTAAGCCCTTGATAGGTGAAGCATGGTTTGATATATCATTATAAATTACATACCATACCCAACCACCCCCAAGAAACTCTGACTATCTAACACATTCATGGTATTCTCCTAAGAAACCATTTCTCTCAATTTCTCTCATTCAATAGACACCCCTATCTTCAAGATAATGTGACCAATTAAGTGAACATTATCATTATAGAAATAACATTTTGTGATCTAATAATATAACCTATGCTCTATCAGTATATTAAATACAATGTAAATTTGTTAGGAATGATCTTGTTGACTATATGAGTACACCAAGATATCTTCCAAAAAATTACCATAAAAGAATCATGGCACAAGTTAAAAAACAAATTGATTAGATCCATTAAAATAGACTAAACATTAAAATGACTGAATGGAGTTAACAAATATTATTGAATACATGTCTACTATAGATGTTTTATATGGTATATATGAGGGTATTACCCTTTACTGATGATAGAAAGACCAAAATGTTTTTTGAGAGAACTTTTATTCCTTAGAGCTAGTCAAATAGGTCATCTATACGAGTTAAAGGGTTAGGATTATTAATCACAATCTGATTGAATTTATAATAATCCATTAAAAATAAATAATTTCATACACATTTATAAGAAGAATAATAGGTGAAACCTACAGAGAAATATTTGGTCCAATAAACCCCTTAGATTAATGGACTTTTAGCAACCTTTTGAGTTCCTGAAGCTCAAATAGAGCCATCATTTAAAGAGGAATATATATTAGATATGCTTTTGAAAAAAGATAGATAATAAAATCAACATATCTCTTAAGAGGTAATGTATATAATATTTCAGAGAAGACATTCCTGAGTCACTCAACTATTGGAGGAAAATTAGTCTGATGCATTTCATAATAATCTAAAAAATACTGGTCATCTAGGTTGACAGTCCACTCAACACATGATTAATGGGTCCAACTTGACTAGCATGAACATCATATTCTCCATTATGATCATTAATATGGATCTATAGTGATTGAAAAGGCACCACATAGAGAAAATAGTCAATTCATAAACATTGATGAATTAACCATTCAATCCCATGTATTATATCGAAGCCTAGGATCTCATGGGTGAAATGTATCAACAATAAAAAAATCTTCTAGTCTCAAAGGAATACTCTAGACATTGGTGTAAACCCTCTAACCATACTTCCAACAATGTATCAATAGTCATCAGTCCTCATAATTACTAAATTACATTATTCATCACTTTATATAAGTACTATTTGAGAGGAAACGAAAATTGTACAATGAACTGTAGAAGGCCCGACGCTCTGCTCTTCAAGAGTATATTGTACTTGGCTGGATTGACTATGTTAGAAATATTGTTATGAGGGAAAATATTAACTATTGAAAGGTTAGAATACCTTATCCCAAAATATTCTGTTATGAACAAATCATCTATATGGAAAGGATGCATGAAACAATAGAGATCTATAAAATCAGTATAGTAGTCCATAACATATAAAAATCCCTTCACCAGATATATAAACTCACTTCCTTGATCAATCCATAACATCTTAGGAAATAAATAATGATAGATTCTTGATTTTAATTCCCTACAAAACATAACATGATGTTGATCTTCTTTGGTCAAAGCATCCCTCCATCTCTTGGAAGAACCTAGAAGAAAATAAGTTGTGAGTTTCAACCTTCTTTATATAGGTTTATCAAGATTATAAATGGTAGTAAGAATAGAATCTAGCATTGACTCAGCGACCTGGGGATCACCTTACAATGAAAAAGTAGGAGGATTCTACTTTTGGAACTCCCTAGTCATATCTCCCATAAAATTGTTAGGTTATAGAGCTCTGTATAGTTATTCAAATAGTCATAATAATCCATATTAAAAATAATTATCACTTATCAGATTATGTGAAACATGATTTGATTCATGTTTCACTACTATGTGTATTATCGGTGGTTTAGGTTCCACCACCGCTGGAGCATGGTCCTTGTTACCTTATTGAAGAAAGACACTAGGCCTTCATGGTGTCATTTTTTACAATGAAAAATTCATGCTATGTTGTAGGGTTTGATAAAAAATGTGATCTTAGATAAAATAATGGGATAAGTAAATAGAGTTTCTATATATGTGTGAAATCCAATATTCCCACTCTAAGAGCTAGATTTTTATAATTTAGAATACCATATGGGAAAACAAGAGACACTCCCAACAACCTGTAATTGGATAAGGTCTAGTTTCGGTAACAATATGTCCTAATTTTTTTTCAAGTATATATAGTTTCAATTGAATGTTTTAGTGGAAAATACACTTTTAGTTGTAATTAGAATCCCTATATATTGGAAACAATTTGTTATAAATTTCTAAGAATAAAAAATTATTATTTATATACATTTTAGTCTAGGAGGATGAGTTACCATTCCCATGTAAAAAGGTAACTCACTTTATAAGTTACACCCGGAACTAAATGTCACTATAACTCGGCCCTTAAATCCGACATATGGATGTAACAAGTCATATACAATTATTTAATAAGAAGAATGACCATTCCTAATTTAATATATGTTCAATATTTATAAATTAAAATTTGAATTATTTTAATTGAAAAATAAAGTTTTATTTCATGTAACCATAGTAAAATAATTCAACCATGTCATAATTTCTTATCCAAGGGGCCAACATCATGATATATGGGAAAACAACATTTTGGTTGTTGTATAAACGTCAATTTACTAATTATTTATGTCACTCTTCTGGTAGAAACATTAATCTCCAAAAAAATATATCACTTAAAGAACATATATTAAGTATTATGAAATAATGAAATGAAATCTACATAGCATGTCATATGCATGACATGTGAATCTCTTTGTGCTAATAATGATTCACGAAATAGTACTTCCTTACCAAACTAGTTCAAGGGTAAAAATTTGGAACTACAATGACAACCTAGATAATGTACATCACCCAATAGTGATATTATTATAACAATAATTAGAAAAAACCCTAAAATAAAATCTTATCCTAGGAAACATGGTTTTTTTAAAATATATCAGTTAAATATTAAAAGTTACACGCTCATTTAAAAATTTTAACACATTCCTATTCTAATGTTTACAAACAAAAAATTTCATGAAAGGGAGAAAAGATGATATTTGGATACCACATTGTGATGTCACAGACCCAATTCAGTTATATATAACTGAACGTAGTTGGCCACATGGAATTAAGAATGCCTCCCCATATTCCAGGGGAATCTGACTCTCCGAAAGGTTCTATGCTGGTGTTTTGGAGATTCTATAACCTCACTATTAGATCTGATCACAACAACATATAACAGATAAAATAGAGAATGCATAAAAATTATAAAAGTGGAAACATAACAATAAAAATTGCACCTCCTATTAATCATCTATATAAATAAAAATAGAAACAAAATATAGGATGATATTAAAAATGATGACTTCATGATTCTATACAAGAATGGAGAATAAAAAAGAAACATGGAACATAACATACAAAATAAATTCATTAAAAATTAAACAAAAAACATTAAATCAATCTTGAAGAGAATTGCGTGAATAATATCGATCTTATATTCCCATATTGTATCGATCTATAGAAAAATCCACCATCTATATCAGGGTGGTACCCCTTATCCCTCCCTACATCTAGGAAGTCTATTTTGGTACCAATCAGTAACCCAAACAGAAATCTAGTAATACTAATAAGGCCACCACTAATTGTTTCTAATGTCACCCAAAGAGTGAATATAAAATGGATATCACTTAGGTAAGAAATAAGGCTATAAAATAAAGCAACACATTCCAATTAGGTCTTTAAAAGACTCATGTATGACTATACATGCTTCGAAAAAACATGTAATTTCTCTAAATAAATGACCATTTGATAATAATAAGAATAATATAGGAACCAAGGTACATACAAGTCATCCTTGACCTAAAAAGGATGACACAACTCATAGTAATAACTCATGATGTCTAGATAAAACATTATGATTGTAATCTATGGAAGAACCCTCATAAATACACTCCTATAACGATATGTATGTTGAGCCTTAGGAACAAGTCCTATGTAGCCTCATTCTAGACCTAATTGAAGCCTAAGGAGATAATATGAGGAGAACCAAATCATGATACATCTACCCTATTAAATGTATGTAATCCAAGGTGTTTAAATTTCTTGATAAAATTAAATATTGAGTTCATGGAATTATGACTATCTTGTCATTAATATATGAAAGGGGACGAATCCAATAGGGGTATAAATTATTGGAAAGCTCAATAATGAAGTGGGTTTCATTCTCTGGGTAGTCAAGGGAATCCTTAGTGGGGAGTCTATGTCTTTCCCATGGCAGGCCATCCTATAACATTATATTATGGTGAGAATAATATTTAAGTAAAGTATAATCTATTTGACATGTCATTTAGTCTCATTTTTTCATGAGAATATTTCAACATTTAATAAATACCATGTAATATATATATTCCAATTATCCCTTCCATTTAATCCAATTTAGTGATGGAAATAATTCACGGTTAATAATTTTAGGTGACATGGACTTTCCACTAATTATTTAGATTTCATCATTTAAATATTAATTGATTCAATTTACTCATTGGATATTAAATTTCTAAACAAACCCACCTTAGAAGTTGGCTAGGCCACAATTCATGCGAAATGTGTCAAGGAAAAATAATTAACTCATATTATGGGTCATAGAATCATGTTTGTCAACCTTATAAAGTTATCAAGGTCTTTATAGGAGTATCTCATAAATTCAAGGCATTAAATTTATTGTAAATTAATATTTTAGAAGTGATGAAAGGAAATTATGGATCACGACACAATGGAATACTTTGTATTGGTCATAAGTTTTATGGACAAATATGTGACCACCTACCTTATACCGATAGATGACTCCTCAGGTTACATCATCTTTAAATTTAAGATATAATGGTTTGAATCAAAGAAACAATACAAGCATCCTAATAATAGGTTATATTATATTTCATGGATTAAGTATATGATACAAGAAGGTAAATAAAGAAAATAAGGAAGAGGCATCAAAGGCTAATTAAGGGAGAGAAAATGAGAGAAAAAAATCTTGAATCAAATGAAATATGAAGGAGATACTCCAATTCCTTGTGGGAGAGGAGATGGAGATATCATAGTGGGAGACTACTAAAAAAACATGGAAAGCAATTGTGCCATTAGTTTTAAGTTGAAGGAGGGAAAATGAACATTTCACCCCTTTATGAAGGGTCACACAGTTTGGACACATAGTTGTCCAAACCATGTGGTAAGTAGGATGTTTTATATATATGGGATTTGACCCTCAAATGGAAAAGTAAAATGGTTATACAAATCGTGCATTGGCCATGTGTGCCTATTCTATAAAGGAATATCCCTTGAAATAGTTTGTTCTTTTTGAAAAATCATGTTCACACCATGAGAATCACCTCTAAAATTGGTCTACACAATTTCTCATTTTAATATGGCCTCCCTTACATGGATACCCTAACTATGATCCTCTTCATATGGGTTGCATGTTTGATCTAAAGGGTTAGAACTTATTAGGAACAAAATATACACCTCATGTTTTTCTATAAAAATTGGTTATATGGTCTCTGAACAAGCCATAGACGATCTTGAGTCCTTCTATAAACCTCAAGTAACAACTATAATAAAAAAATGAATTATTTAAACTGAAAATTAATGGATTCACACCTCATTATAATATCAGGATATTACATGGTGATTTCGTAGCAGGATTTGATGAAGTGGAACCATTTTCATTTGACTGAATAGTCACTATTGTAAGAGAAATGAAATGTTCTTTTTGATTAATCATGGTTATGACAAAAATAGTGTCCACCATCTAATGGGCAACTTTATAGGTATCTATTGGTACTAGGAAAATTCATATTATTTATCATATATAAAATATGGAATCAATACATATAATAATTACCTCCGTTAAATATAATTTCATGAAATTGATAACCATTATAGAGGCTTGTAGCTTCCCCAACACGAATAGCCATATGAAAAGTGCGAGCGGGTCGGCTACTACTAGCTTTAGGCATGCCTCCCCAAACTCAGAAGGCTTCCAAATAGTAGTGATGGTATAGATAGATATAGTGGGGAGGAAATACCATATAGAGATATATAATACACTGGTCCGAGTATAATAGTAACACATATAGTAGAAATAAATGACTTATCATACTCGAAACAGACCTGTAAAGAATAAGCACATCCAATATCAATAAATAATGGATGAAATATAGAAACAACTACAAAAAAAGTTAAAAAAAACCACAATCTGAAAAATTATTCTTAGCAACTAAACAGAACCATCATGCATCCATAGAAGGTCATACATGTCAATATTCAAAGGGCACCCATGACAAACCACTGTAGAAAAATATATATGTATATTGATAGAAGAATGAAATCTAAAAAAATTAAATCTATAGCTAGGCATGACCTCGAGGTCCAGGACAATCCCCATACCAAACAGATCTATGATCCAACTTCTAAATATGATCCTTTACCTATATATAAATTCAAAAGATCTACACGCATCCATAAGGGCCTGTGTAGGGTGTGAGCCAAATCATATTTGGATGACAACCAATGGTGTGTACCTAGTATAAGTTTTCAAGAATACCTGCATATCTATGTAATGTAAACAGAGTTGTGCTTCAATAAACACAAGCTCACCTCGTTCTCAATAATCACCAAAAAGTGTCACCTGCTTCGTCCGACAATGAGATTTGAAAAGTAATGAGATTCCTTGGCCGATGGCCCATGGTACCCCTATCGTCACAAGTCCAGGTTAACCCTTAGGTTCCACCTCAATCACATATCCTGGAACCACTTGCCTCATGAAACCTCATGTCTCAAGTACCAATATCTCAAAGGCATGTCCAAACAATAGTATCCCTTTCCCATAGAACCCTTCTCCAATGCTCGCGTTGGCTCAAGGAACAATAAATGTAGGAACAATGATGCTTATCCTCAAATATATATCTTGAACCATGGAATTAATCATGGTGATCCTCAACCCCCATCCCAATAGCATCATCTCTATCAACCTAACACTCCTCACCTTCCACATGTATTTCTACATAAAGGACCCCAAACCCTCAAATGCCTTAGCCAAATCTAGTAGGGGACTCTAACCATATGAAAGGTCGAAAGAAACTTGTCACAAGGTCAACCTATATTCACACTACTCAATCGGTACATTGGCCATCTCAAATGATTGAAAATCAATAAATAAGAACCTAAGACCCAACATATCTGGAACCTCATTCCCCTTCCACCATGTCACTCAAATCCGATGGCCATGCCATCCAAGTATCATGGGTTATGCCCAACCTGACAGTCACACTACCTCAAATCAACTTCCATGATTCCAAATACAACAGTCAAAAAAACTAAATCAAATATTTTTCAAGACCAACAAGTGATCAACATCACTTAATCCCAAATGGCTAGGCCATCTCAACCTCGAGCCATGATTATCACAACCACAAGGGTCTCTACATATGTAATCTCATGAATTACATAAATATAAATCACATTAAAATATTTTAATCATGTAATTATTTTTACACAGACAGAATAACACTAGATACCTACTATGAAACATTAGAATAGAGTTCTTCAAGGCCTATAACATGATTAATCAGACTTTAACAAATTAAACATACTATTTTAGAACAAAACAATTCTTTAATTTTTTTTGGCACCCCCGACCAAAATATCACAAGGATAAATGACTACTTGGACATCCTTGATCAAGAGTAATGGGGAAAGGATATGCCCATATCATATCACATGGTGTATTAGTCATTTCAATATGCTATAGTAGGGTCTCGCTCAACACTCATTGTTATGATAAAAATCATAAACCCATAGAAGTCTGCAAAAACAGAAAACAAAGTATGCACCACCTACTTTAGACTTGTTATCGTAGGCACATTAGATATCAAAGTCCAACTAATATTGGATTAATATTGATCTAATGTTCCTTATTAAACCCTAAAATATGCTTGGATGGAAACAACGACCCATAATACAGAAAATCAATGAAAAAGAAGGGTGCTCAGGGTTATCATTACTGATGTGATCTTATAGATTATGATGAATCAATGAATGGAGGATGGATGGAGAGATAAGATCAATATCTACAATAGTAGAAAAGGGTAAGATCACTCCTATTGTTCATAAACAAGAAGAAGAAAGGGAGGAATAAAATAAGAAAAATGGATAAATTTTTTTTGTCATTTTTCCATGTTTACTAGGGCGCACGGTTTACCCACACAATTTTTCAAACCATGAGAAAACGATGTTGAAGCCACTAAATATGGATGCAAGTCTACAAAGCTACCCTGTACAGTTTGGAAAACCATACAGAAACCATGCCCAGCTGTCTATAACATTTTTAGACGATCTCGTATGTTTATGATCCTCTAGTCACATGGTTTCCTTAAATCGCGCGCCTAATCTTGCTTCCCAAAAACAAGGTGTTCAAGATTTCGATACTCTAGAAACCCTTCCAAACACTTGAGGCACTCGTATATCATCCAGAAAAACAAAAAGAAAACCAATTATGGCCAACAAACTCTCAAAACCGAGTTCTGATGAGTGAATAAAAAAGTAGCTTAACCACTAATTGAAAAATTCAAACCAGGTGTGGATTTTGACCTATTCCAAAAACACAGTTCGTTAAATTCTCCCCACCTTAACATAACTTGCACCTATTCTATAAAACAAAACACAAATATGGTACCAAAAATACCTATCCTGCTCAAAGAAAGCCTAACTACCCCAGTCTCAAAGTCCTAGGCCATCTTCCTCAAGGAGCTCCCCACCTTATGAATTTCCTAACCCGGTCTATCTTGATGAAAACTCAAATAAAAAAGGTCCATCGACCTCTTTTTGGAACCATGGTGCTCCTATGATGCATCTTCACCTCTAGACCTCATCATATGCTCCCATGTCACTATGGACACCCAATCACAACCCGCACCACAACGGTGTCCGCCTTGATCCAATGTCCCCCATGGAAAAACGAGGTTCCATGTCCCATGGATTCTAAAAAAACATGGTGCCTTTAACAACAATCAAAAACTGTATCCTCGATGCATTGATGCCCAATGCACCTGAAAACATGCATCTAAAGATGCTCCTAATGCCATGTACCACAAATACAAATCCAACAATTCTCCTGATGTCAAGCACCTCATATTTATACAATCAAACAATAGAGATGGTTCCAACATATTAAACAACATATAATCAGTCCATATACATCCTATGCACCACATGCACTCAAAACAGATATTCCATAACATTCCATGTCAAATTAAAACAAAAAATCTTGGCTATGCCCGCAGCGTACCTCTGACCCGCATCAGCTCATGAGCCTGCTCATCCCCGATAGCTCCAGGGCATGCACCTGGCCTAATACATGGCTTCCTGAAGCATGGACTCCCTATAGTTCTGCACCAACCACCAGCCACTGACCCCACTGCAGGGTCCCACTCTATTTACCCCATCTCCCTCATGCCGCTAAACCATGGCTACCCTCACCTAGTACCATACCTGAACCCACTCCGAATTCCTAAGTCTAACTCGGTCCCTAATTTCTAGTTTTTGGAGAATGCTTCTTATTAAACCTCTCTAGATGCCCCATATATCCACATCCACATGCCTGACACTCCTTTGTAGGAATATCACACTGAGTCTAGACATGCACTGGCTACGCACACTGAAAAAAACCACTATTGAGCTACCACGAGGTGCTCTAGCTGATTCCTTGTCCTGTCCGCCCTTCTAGAACTCAACCTCACCTCGTTTCCTATCATTTGGTCCATCACATGAAGTCCCCACCCAGACCAAACGAGACATGTCTATCAGGTTTCCATTGGGATTGAGAATTTGATTCCCACCATTGAGAACAAGTCCAACCTTATGATGTTTTCCTGCACATGTATGGTGTGTCTTAAGCCATATTTGAAGTTCCATAGCCTCGATGTGTCATCGCTTACCATACCTAGTGCCAAGAAAGATAGCTTAGTGAAAGTATCAAGATAGTCCACGACAGACTTGTCACCCTACTGAATGCTCAAGAACTACCACGCTCATTCGGCCCTCAATGTCTCTGAGAAAAAGTTCTCAAAGAATTTGTCTTCTATGTCCATGATAGATAGTCTGTCATTTCAGTGAGCATGAGCCTGCACATACCACCAGTTCTCATCTTTCCATCTGTGCATATACATTTCTAGGTTGATCCTCCTCCTAGGTGGCATCTCAAGTATCTCAAATATCATATACATGCTCTCAATCCAATTCTCAACTGCTTGAGGACTGCCCTCACCTTGAATAAGTGGTTAGTTCTGTGAATGGAACTCTCGCATCAGATATTCCATCAATGGATCTATATCATGAGCACCTCTATTGATCACCTGCAACATATGAATCGGTCTCAATCAGAGCAGCCCATCGAGCCACAACCCAAACACTATCAAACCCTATAGTTTCTCCACCTGCAATTGATCCTGAACCTAATCATGACCCTAATATTGAACCAAGATCTCATGATCCACCGTCCCCTTAGGGGCCTTAGTTGAATCATGCTCCTATGACACTTTATCATCACCGTCCTGACACTCCACTGAGCTATCTAGGATGAAACCACTGAATACCATAAAATGGAATGATAACCCATATATATCTTGATAGATATATAACACACATAGGGAAATTAGTAATAGGTAGAATATATCAACTACCCTTACTCTCCCCCATCGTAACCACACCCATGACATCCCAGCCTCATGACCTCCTTACCCACCCACAAGAGAGCCATGTATAATAATTTTCCTAGGCCTTGCCGATCATTAAAACCAATGTTTCCTCAATACGACAACCGAGTCACCCAATCCTGGTTATCAAAATCACTTATACTATAATAACTTCCAACTCCTATATGATCCAGGAACAAATTCTTATTCCATATCAAATTTACATAAATTTAAACCATGGAATATCACACTTCATATCACATTTCACATTTAAAAAATATTTAATGCATGGAATTTGATTTTATTCACAAGGTATTATCACTTCACCAGGCATACAAGCATATATGAAATGGAAATAACCTACAAATGTGCCTATCAAAATCATAACCACCACGCAATGCCTTATCAAGAAAAGGTCTGATTCTCCCTTACCACATCGAGTCAAGGGTCACATATCAAAACCAATAATTATCACAAACTGTGTGAGCTAAAAAGTTGGAAACCATATAAAATGTTATATGAGAAAAAAGAAAAATATTATCTCCTACCCAAGGAAACTTGGTCCGTCCTTCATACCTAGGGCTGCAGGCACCCAAGAATAACTGGGAACCTAGATAATATCTCAACCAATCATTAATCTACAATCTCTAAAATTGTAAACTAGCATAAAATAATGTTAGCATGGATATCATTAGTAGCCAATCAGAAGTTACTATTAAATCCCTGTCAATAACTACTATGATACCACTTGTAGCATCCCTAACTTGAATAGCCACCCAAACAATTCTATCGTGTTGGGTACCACTGGTCTTAGGCCCGCCTCCTAAAATTCCAAAGTCTACCAATAAGCGGTGAGGGTTTAAAGAGGCCTGGTGGAGAGGCTATACCCTCTAAGGATAAATAATTCCCTGGTCTGAGTATAATAGTAACACTTGTAGTGGAAATAAATGACTCAGTTGACTCAAACTAGAAACAAAAAGAGGAAACATATCCAAAATCAATTAAAAGACTAAGAAATATAGAAACAACTACAGTGGAAGGTAAACAGAGTAAAATGATAGAAAATTACTTTTAGAAGAAAAACAGAACAAACATGCATCCATAGAAGGTCATACATGTAAATATAAAAAGGGAGCCCTTAGATAACCAATGAAACCGCATATATAAGCATGATGATATAAGAATGAAAGATAAAAAAAAGTAAAACATCAGCAAGGAATGACCTTATAGTCCAGGATAATCCCCATGACAAACAGCACTACGATCAAGCTTTTGAAGCAGATCCTTTACATGTGCATAAAATTATAAATTCTACACGCATCCCAAAGGACCCCTGTAGGTTGAGAGATGAATATAAATTGGATACCACCCAATGGAGCATAAATATTATATGTGTTTATATATAATGAATCTCTATGGAATGTAAATAGCATGATTCACAAATAAACACAATATCCACTAGTGCTCAGCAGCCACCATGAGTATCCCTTGCTTCAGCCAACACTAGGATATTATAAGCAAAGAGAGTCCTTGGACCATGGCCCAAGCTACCCCTATAGTCACAAGTCTATGTGAACCCTCGGGTTCCCCCGCAATAAAATTTCCCAGAACCACGTGCCTCATAAGACCACGTGTCTCAAGTAACGACGTCCTAAAGGCATGCCCAAATAATAATATCCTAGAGCCATGGACCCCGACTCAAAAACTCATGTCTATCCATGGAATAAGAACTAGTGGAACAATGATTCCTAACCAAAAATATATATCCTAGACCATGGACTCAATCATGGGGAGCCTTATCCCCCATCTCGATAGCCTCATTGCTCTGAACCGAAGGCTCCAAACCTTCAATGTGTCTTTTCATGGAAAGCACCCCAAAACCTCAAATTCCCATGTTGCATCTCTTGGGGGCCTCCAACCACATGAGTGTTCAAACCCACCTCATCATGGGGTCAAACTATTCACACATGATTCAATCAGTGCATTGGCCATCACAGGCGAGCAGAAATCCCCAAATAAGAACCTAAGACACACCATATCTGGCACCTCGTGACCATGCGACCTTGTTTCTCAAATACGATGGCCATGCCATCCAAGTATAATGGAACATGATCAACCTAACAATCACACCACCTCAAACCAATGTCCCTAACACCCATCCTATTGTCAAAGACACTCAACAAAATCTGGTCCATGTCCAACTAGTGATCAGTATAACTCAATACCGATGGCCATGCCATCTGAAACTCCGGCCAAGCCTATCACAACCACAAGGATCTCAGAATATATAATATCAGGCATTACATAAATATCAATACCAACAAGAATTTTTATACAAGTAATTCAATTTCAGAAAATTGAATTACACATGCTACCGGCTATGGCACATTAGCACGATGTTCCAGAATGCCTCTAATAGGCTTAATCAAGCATTAAAAAAATTAAACATATCAGTTTAAAACAAAGAAAATTAATTTAAAATTGTTTTGGAACAACTTCCATAATATCCAAAATAAAAATGGCCTCTCTACCATCCCTAATAAAGAGTAATATGTGTAGGTCATTCCCATGATGTCCCACATGGTCTAAAAGTCAATACAATATGCAACAGTAGGGTCTTTCTCAATACCTGCCATTATGCTAAAAGGTTGAAACCCAAAAAGTTATAAGAAAAATCAAAAGAAGGTTTTCACCACCTACCCTAGACTCATAAAAGTAGTCACATATGATATATAAGTCCAACTCGAATTATTTCAACATAGATATATGATTGCATCATAATCCCTAATGTCAGCTTGGGCAAAAACAATGGTCAGTAAGAAAAAAAATCAAAGAAGGATAAGGTTGTGTGAGGTTATCCTTATCGAGGTAATCTTATAACTTCCAAAATATTGATGAACAGATGTTGGATAGAGATACATGATCAAAATCCACCAGAGGAGCAAAGGGGTGGCTCACCCCTACTATGTGAAACCATGTAGAAGAAAAGGGTGCGGAATACAAGAAAAATGGAGTAAAGAAAAAATGGTCAATTTTCTTTTTGTGTTGGGCTACATGGTTTACCTACAAAGTTCACCATACCATGCAAGATGCCATATCCTAGGGATAAAGGTCTACAAAGCTACCCATAATAGGTTGAAACCCCATTTGGAAACCATTAATAGCTTTCTACAATTTTTACAAATGAGCTCACACGGCCATGCACCTCCAGCCTCATGTTTCCCTAAACAGTGCCCCTGCACTACTTCCCAAAAACATGGAATTCAGGCCTTTGACACTCCCGATACCTTTCCAAATACCTAATTCAATCACCTAGCCTGTAGAAAAACCCAAAAAATCATTTTAGGCCAATGAAAGTCTTAGAATTGGATTCCGATCATCGAATAAAAAATAATAAAAGCCACTAATTGAAAAATTCAAACTAGGTGGGGATTTTAACCCATTCTTAAAAATATGGATCATTAAAACGCTTGCCTATAAATCTAGGAAACTGTTTCTATACTATTTTAGAGCATACCTTCTAAATTATAAATTTTAATAATAGATAAAATATAATGACAAAAAACTATTCCTGTAAGATGAGAACATGAACTAGTGGTTGGAGGCTCTGTATACAACCTTTTCAGAATAAATTTATCAATAAAATGTATACCAAATATACTCATTTATACATATATAAAAATTTTATATATGTTGGATAACTTCTCAATAATAATTTTAACAACCTTGCTCAAAAAACTAAAAGGTTCTTGAGACACTAGAGTGGGGAAAGAAACTAGAACAAGAACACTGGGATAAGTTTACACTAGTGAAAACTATATAGAAGGGTCTTGAAACTATATTATATCTTTCTTTTTTTGTATCTCATACAATGTTAATTTCCTATAACTTTAAAAAACTATAATATTATTCGGAATAATCTATGTGAAGGCCTTATATCCATTCAAGAATCATTACTATGATATTTTCAAAATGATTATGGTTTCTATTAATTAGAGAAATTGAGCATGAAACCACATCTCTCCCATTTTGGGATACTCTAAAATTATCTTCCTACCACATAGGAAACTTATTCCTAAATATTCCCAACTATGTCATTTAAATGTGCCTTAGTAAAAAGGTTATGTATTATGATAGAATCTATAGTCACCTGAAACTTAGCTAGAAAATACGTTTTAACCAATTGTATGAGATTATGGGTGAAGATGTCACAATGTATATATTTGTTATGAGAGGTTACTAAATTTAGTTCAAGGATCAATTAATAAAATATAATATTGATATATGGATCAATAAATTGTATATAAGTATAGAATGGATGTTTACTGAAACATATTATGTACATAAAAAAAACACATAACTACACAATCTATAATATGCAAGAACATTTTAACCTCATTCATGAAAAATTGAATCTCATAACGATTGTCAACTGAGAGATTTGATTGGACTTTTAAAATATTCTAAACCATATCAGTTTGATATTACACATCCTCTATAAGTTCATTTACCTGAGACTTTATAGAACAATATCTTCTAATATCACTCACTTGAGATCCCATAAAATCAATTTTCTTATCACTAACCCCAGATGAAGTAGGTTTCCATACTTGAATGTTCTAAATCAAAATTTTATGGGAAACTATCAACTCAACAATCCAATAATAATCAATTTTAGATATTGAATTCTTCTAAAGTTGTTTTCTTTAAACTTTATATAACAATATATCATTCTTAACTAATCATAATCTCCTTTAAGATTATCAATATATATCATCGATGTGGAAGTAACATTTTTCATATGATTCTTCACATAAAAAAATTAGAACAATTTCATAGAGATGTATCATCCACTTATACATGGGGAGTTACTGGAAGGGGTAGTAGTGCATGCGAGTTATCATTACCATCATCCATATTCACATCCATAGATCTATCTCTGTTTGCAGCATTTGACCCATGAGTTAGATCAAATAATCTGTGATCAACCCTAGGTTCTTCAATATCTTATGCAGTAGTAAAACATTGCACTATATCGATAAACTTGGCCTATTCACATTAATCATAAGAAGTTGTTTCAATAGCTTTATAAACTAGATGTATATATTAAATAGTACTGACCACTATAGCTTTCAATCTGTAATCTTATTCAATGAAAAATGACTATATTTATGGAACAACATTCTCTAATCTGGTAGAAACTGACTCCTACACATCCCAATACAATATCCAATCTATAGGTGATGCATCCGTAAGAGGTGAGATAGTTGATGGAACCCCCTAATATGACGATGTAGGCTATATAACCACCCAAGACCCCACTAACTAAACAATATCATTTGGATAATTTGATGTTGTTTCCTAATTATATCCCAAGGTGTTCATGAGAAATTCTAAAAATGTGTTTCTATTAGGGCACCTCATGACTTATCCATCACTCAATTTTTCCACTTTCATTTTCATCACATGGTATATAAGCATTCTATAAGGATATTAATTCATATTTCCCTTACCATGGAGATATTGGTTCACAAAATACATCATTTACTAAGAAATATTCACATTGATATTTTTGATTAGCACATATAAAAAGAACATGTTACAAAAAAATAGTTTATCCTTCTCACCACCACTTTAACCAATTCCATTTAAGATAAACATGTAATGAACATTCTATTCATGTTCCATGTATACCGAAACCATATTTGCAAAAGAAAAGGTCCCAAATATAGAAATAAATAATTCATTAGGCCCAATGGTTATCATAAAAACGGATGTCAAACTTAAAAAACACACCCATATAAGGATAGTGTATAACTATAGCTATATCCATTGTAGAAATAAGCAATGACTTCCTATTAACATTATTATAGAGCTCATACTTTGTTTGAATGAACTAGAAGTTGACATTTCACATGAACTCATTAACTTCATACATAAATATAAATGACCATTTCTTATCCTCAATTGACACAATCACTTCCTTGGAATTTTAAAACCTTGATAAAAATCATCTTGGTTCCTTTAAGCCAACCCATATCTGTGGATTTTCCACTAAGAACATGATATGGCACACTACCAGACTTTTCTTTCGTGGAAGATCTGAAACCACAATTATCTCGTCACTTTTGTTAGAGGTCGAGAGACCTATAGGGTGACATTGAGCTTCAGGGTTGAAGACATAGAGGAGAATATCAAGGAATGAAAGGACTGATATGGTTTTAGGTCACACACCCAATTTACAAAATGATAGGTATCCAATTAGGTTTTAGGGGTCGATTAAAATTAAAAATTTAATGAAATAAAATTTAAAAAACAAAATATTTTTATTCTAAAAAGAAATGAACAATATTTACAAAAAAAATAATAATTAATTATATGTATAACTGAATTAATTTTTAATGTAAACTATAAAATAATTACATTAAATTTAAATAATACACTAATGTATACAAACATTAATAAAAATTCATAATTTAAAATATAATAAAAAAGCTAAAATCATTTCAAATTAAAGAAAACTAATTCCCACTTAATAAAATAAAAATGATCATAATAAAATTGATTAGTAAAAATGTCTTCTAATTGAATCTCAATAGAGATAAATTCATGAGTAATATAACATTTTGACTTTGATCTATCAAGAAATGATTCCATAGATCTAGAAGATTGTTTCTTGAATGGTTTATTGGATTGATTGAAATATTGGTAGCACTAGTGATATCACAATTAATTGAAACACGATAAATAATTAAATCCCAAATAAATTTTGGCATGCTTTGTCTTCAATAGTTGTGAACAAAAACATCAATATTAATCTCTACACCTTTAGTAATAGCTAATGAAACAATGTACTATTTCATAACAGCAAATGATATTATGGATTATCCAAGAAAATTATAGGTTCCTGAGGTACTCTTCATATATAGTATACAACTAGTAATGTTTGAATCAATAAAATATGTCAAATTCAAATTAGAAAATTTTTGAATAATCATGTAAATATATATTTTCTCCATTATATATCATAACATTATTCTAGGAGATTTCAAATGAGAGTGGTTGGGATAAGCTTGAAACAAAATACATAAGCCTACCAAAAGCATAATGTATTCTGTACTAAATGTAAAATAATGTATAATCCTTGTTATTCCACTGTATATCATATTGTCAACTATTTTACCAACTTCACACCAACGAGCCTATACCCTAAGGGTAAAGACTCCTTCTTGGTATCCAAAAGACCCAGGATCAAATCCGGGCAGTGGAAAATTTATGGGCTATTGAATCAGTACTGTAGCAGGGTACTATAGAAGTACTGTAGCAGCAGTGGAACTGTAGTAGCGATGACATTGTAGCGGCGGAGGGACTGTAGCAGCGCAAGAACTGTATCTTTACTGTTCATCATGGGGTCCTTTGGGCCAAAATATTGGGCTTTCAAGCCTTGTATTCTGGCCACTTGGCTTTGGGCCTTCGGGCTATGTAATGGGTCTCCCTCTACCCAGTCTAAATAGGTCATTGATTTAAATAATAAATTGAGGCTTCGGCCCTAACCTTTTAAAAAAACTGGTTTAACAACTTCATCTATATCATTATTTTAAGTTTAACTCACATTACTTGTATGCATATTATATTTTTTGAGTCTAACCCAATTAATTAAATATAGTATGTATTTAATTTGATTTATCATATTCCCAAATTCATTTAGAAAAATTTGAAAACAAAGGTTTAATATTAACTAACCCATTATAATCATTTTAAATTCCTTTTTCATGAGTTTTGAAAAATCATTACGCCAATTTTTATTTTAGAACAATAAACCCATCATCAATATATATCTAAAAAATAAATGATGATGATTATTACACAAAATATTAGGATATACCACTATTATAAAAAATTTATTTCAAAAATTAATAGATCTTAAACATATATAAAATGATCTATGTTATTGTTTAAGGCCCTAAAGAGATTTGGTATATTTAAAAACATGATTTTGAAAATTGGGTTTTTCAAATCCATGAGGATTTTTAACATAAACATCATCTATTAAAAAACCATTACGAAATAGATATTTCACATCCATGTTATATTATTTGATAAACTTGAGTGCTTCATAGGCTAGTATAGTAAAAATGGAATATAATATAGCTATGACTATGATTGTGTCTTTATAATCTATCAATTCCTCATTGTTTTACCGTTTAGATACTAGTATATCATTATTCATAGTGACCACACCATGATAACCCTTATTATTACTGAAAATTTATCCTTATCCAAAAATAGTGTTGTGAAATGGTTTAATGAATAATTCATATAACTTCGGTGAACATGAACTTGTTTAATTATTATTTCATAGCTAAAACATAACACTCACTATTTAGGGTTTCTTATAATGTTTTAGATTATAGTGCAGGTTAAAAAGGTAGAATAATCTACAAGGTTATTTATAGTTATTCTAGATATAATACCTTCATCTAAACATGTTATAACACTTTCTAATGGGTTTTACTCACAATTTTAGGTTGTATAGGCATTAAAATTTTAGGATCACAAGAATTCATAATTTTTGGATTTTTTACATAAAAATTCAGTTCCAAATCATCATCCTTACTATTATCAAAAATATTTTTAGTCCTCATTTTTTGAAAATAATTACTCATCCTATCAACATGGGTCATTTAATGATAAATATTATCACTTTCATAAAATTTCACATTATTTTATTCTTTAATAATCATTGTACATTGTTTGAAAACACTACAAGCCATGGAAGTAGTAGAATATCTATGAAATGTTCCTTCATCAACCATTGGTTCAAATTTTTAAAAAATTATCATTAGTATTCATAATATAAACGTTTCGTCAAAACACTTTAATGTATCTTAGTTTTAGCATTATAATATTATATAACTCCTTATGTGTTTTCCTAAAAATAAACCTAATTAACACTCTATTTAGAATATAAAATTTTTTATTTACAGATTTATCCAAAGAATGAGTTGTCATGTTATATTCACATAACATAGTCCTAGAAATTTATACTAAGCACCTATTTTTGATTTCAGAAACACCATTTTGTTTTGGCGAACTTGTGGAAGGAATTTTTTTTTCTGATTCCATGTTTTGGACTATAAAAATTGAAGTCATAGTTCTCAAATTTTCCTCCATGTTCACTTCAAAATGAAATAATTTTAGTATAATTCACTTTTTGAACAAATTTAGAAAATCTTATAAAAATTTATTAAGATAAAAGTTTAATATTCATATAGAAAACTGGATTAAATATTGAAAAATCATCAAAAAAAACTTAAACAAAGGATTATCCTCTTAGGTTTTTTTTCTAGATGGCCCAAAAAAATATATGTGTATATTTTATAGAGGCCTACAATTTAAAACTTCTTTAATTGATTTAATAGATGACTTTTGTGACTTTCCCATTTAGAATTCATCACAAAGTTTTTCTTTGTTCATTTAATGTTGACTTATATCTGAAATTAAATTCCTCTAAAAAATTTACTAAAATAATTATGATTATATTTTCTAAGAATTATATGTCAAATACAATTTTCATTTGTTTCCACGTTTAAACTATTCACTTTTTATATACAAAAATAATTATGATATAAAGTATAGATATTACCTATTTTGGGTTCCTTAAATTTAATAATTTTTTCTTAAAAACATAATAGGAATTACTTGAAAAATTAACAAAATTACCTTAATCAGAATATTGATAAATATTTGTTAGATTTTTATTCCATCATTACACATAGAGAACCTTGTTGAAGAGGACTGAGCATAGATTACCAACTAAGACAACTCCCATTTTTTTTTCTAATTCTGATGTAACCTCAATCTATATTGGGTAATGATTGTGATGTTGAAAAAAATATGAAATCATATTCCTTGTGAATCCATTGTCCATATACCAAATTCCATTAACTCTCATGGAAATGTATCCCTACAAAACATAGTACATAATAATTGTTTTATTACCCTTATTCCCATGGGTAGTGAAATATTAGCAAAAAATTATTTGGGTACACAAATTTTCATTTGAAGTCAATAAATACGTCAATAAATTTTGAAAAACTTCTTTAAAAGAATGAATTCTTAATTCTAAATAATTAAAAAATTTTAGACTACAACTAGTTCCATAGTTCCCTAGTTTTTAAAAAAATTTCAAAGTAACTTCAGAGAATATTTTATTAAATTAACATTGAAAAATATATTTTTAATGATTTCTGGTTGTGACATTTTATCCTATTCTATATTTATTTTTCTTGGTCTTATTTTATCAGTTATTTAATTCAAGTAATTTCCACATTTTTTTAGAACACTTATAGTATCTTTAAGGCCGTCAACATCCTTTTGTATGTTTTTAAATTGTTACCATGATAAATATAATATGAATAATTTTAACACCATGATATTTTATGAAATATATATTTAATATAAATTTAACTTCATCAAAAGAATGCGTTAAACACAAAAATGAGTTTTAACAAACTCTGATAAATTATTAATACTATCCTTTAAACATAACCATTATTAACTAGATGATAAAATTTTAGGAATGAATATGAATAAATATATCTTAAATATTAAGAATAATAATTTTATATAAAGAAAACATATTGATAAATAAGTACAAAATTTTTTGTATAGTAGTTATATATTTCACAAATACTATTTTCTCAAATAAAAATATGATTTTTATTCCATCTTTTGGAAAATATTATATTTAATTTTTAATCTATTAGAAAAATAATTTATTAAAATATCTTTTTGTAAATCATCATTTCAAATTTAAATTAGTTAGGGTTTCTTGTTTTTTCAGAAAATTTTATTTTTTGATGAATAAGAAAAAGTATTTGTTTTTATTGAATAATTCTATATATATTAAATAATTTATAAAGTTGATTTTTGTTTTGAAATGATTTTAAATGATTCATGTTCAATGACATATCTATTAATAAATTTATTTCACTTGAATCATTTCTAATTTTAATTTTCATATAAAACCATTTTAAAATGTTGAAACATTCCTCTTATGAAAACCCAATTTTCACCCTGCTTATAGGATACATTGTAAATTATTTTTCATTTAATTTCAATTGAATTTATAAAAAAGGATTATATATTTAAAATCATAGTAATATATATTGTCTAAAAATTATAAATTAATTTTTAAATATTATAAATAAAAAAATTAGTAATAATTATTTACCACCGTTAAGGTAAAAATGGGTTTACTAGGTGTAAACTTCATATATAAGGGTTAAACATTACCGATAACATGAATATAACCAATTTCATATCCATTTTACAACTCTATAATGTATAATTCTGAATTAGGGTCTATTTTGGATGATTATTGCAATTTAAAACCTATTTACACCATTTTCTTTTCAAAAATTTATATGTGTGCCACTCATTACACTTATTAAAGGTCACCCCTTCTCCTCTCCACTTCACACTTATAGATCAATTTATTTTGGAAAATACATACCCAAATACCATCCCTGTTTAAATTCTATTATCCTACAATCCATATATTTTACATATATCCCACCTAGTAAATCTTTTCATGCAATCCAAATGGAGTTGTTTGAGGAAGATGTAATATCCCTTAAAATACATTTCATTTTATTTATTTCTCCACCACCTTAAATTACTGATAAGTAATAATAATATAATAATATAAATAGCTTATATATAATGATATTTTTTTTATGTGTTGGTAGTTCCCTATAACTATCTATACATCATTCATATGTGATATGAAATAATCATTTCTGTGTATGGTGGACAATAGCTTTGCGAACCGATGTTATTCTTCTTCCATGACTACCAAGCACAGATGAATAAAATGATGTATTAAATGTTTATATATTATATATATGATATTATAAATTTTCTTCAATTATTGTATCACATATACCATCTTACATTCCATTCTGTGGGAATACGATAATGTGGATCGAGTATACGATGAACTACCAACTCGTAAAGCGATGTGATTCATTCATTATTTACATAGAAGGTATTAAGGTCGGGTTTGAAGAAAATATGTGATATATATTAAATAAAAATGTTTTTTTACTGTTAATATTTTATTTATCTTTATTTCTTATAATCATTTGAAATAATGGAAACAACATTCAAGCTTGCACACGACCTACCATCCTCATGAATGGTGTATTTCTTTTTCTATCTGTAACTATTATGGGTTACTATAAAAAAATTTATACAAAAATATAAATAAATTTATATACAGGTAAATTTTTTTTATTATTTAAAAAAGATATATTTAACGAGATAAAAAATAAATAATTAATACATACACAAAAAATAAAGCAGTTATTTCCCAAAACATGAATTTAACACGGAATTGTTAATAATCTGGTAATAAAAGTCATAAGTAAATAATGTATAGTATTATGTATATAATTATTGTTCTTTAATAGATTTAAAATAAATATATATTTAATATACATGATGTTTTAACATGTATATAGGCATTCGAGACAAAATGTAAGGGGTTTGGTCTAAATTTTACTTCATTGAGGCATATGTTATATTATAAACCTATCTTATTTTACGAGGATTATATAAAGACACATTGAAATTTAATAGCCTAGATTTATTTATTCTCATGATATTTTAATATTCATCTAATTTGTTTACCTTCATGGTTATTATAATTCAATGTAACCAATTTCATAAGTGTTTTATGCTATAATATCATCGTTTATCAGGATTGTTTTTTATTATGTTTATAATGATGAAATATTATGATACATCTCTCAAGAAATTAATGAATTATATTCTCCTATAGAAATTTCATGTTAATAAAATTTTCCCATCATTTTCCTCTCTTCATGTACTCAAGAGTCCCAAATAATGTTTTTAATAAAAATCATCTCCATTTCTCTCATCAGTTGAAAACACCTATTCTACAAAAAAAATATTTTCTAAAAATGTTTTTATATTATTTTTTGAAAATTTTACAAATAATGTAATTAATAAATTTTACCCATGTTTTAGTTTTTACAAAAATCATTTAAGGGAGTATTCAAGTTGTTTTCTAAACAAAGATCATTTTTCATTTACTGAAAATGTGAATGGAACGAATTTTTTAAAATGTACTGAAAATACATAATTTGTTACTATCATGAACACAAATGTTTTAAAATAATATTTTATATTATTAAGATTTATTTTAAAATTAATGTTTTTCCAAACTATATTATCAATTTGTAATTTTAAGAAGTTATTTTCAATGAAATTTTATTTTCCTCATGAAAAGTTCCAAGTGATCATTCAAAATAATTTTCCATTTAGGATGACATCCTTTGATGTTAAATATGCCTTACTGAGGATATGAGCTAAGGATACCATTATAATTATTTTAACAGAATAGTTTATTTTCATAATTATAAAAATTTTGTGAAGCCCATATATATTCCATGGGTTATACCATTATAAAATGTATATGAAACTCGATTATTTTTCCATGAGTTGTGCTTTGATGAAATAATTAAATGACTATGAAACCTATTTCTTTCACACATTTTATGTAATGATGAATGTTTTATAAAATACATTTATTTTTAGGGATATTGATATGAATTATGTTTTATTGTCTTATAGAACAATTATGTATGATTTTCATGATGTGTAGAGTGGGACCTATATCACCCACCAAGGAATTGGGTAAAAATTGTAATCTCATGACATAAATTGGTCTTTAATGCGGATTAAACCTAGTTCAGTAAGGGACTCTATCCCCTATGATAGTCTTTGGAGTAAACCCTGACTACTATAATGGTTTTAAGAGTGAGGTAATTCCACTATAATGGTCTTGGAAATGATCATTGAACAACTATGGAAATTATTTTCTATCTACTGCTTAATACAAATTTTATGTTCTCATAGTTCAAGTTCAATAATTTTATTATGATTCTGTATGATTAACTACCATGATTTCTTCCATGAAACATTTTTACGATCTATTTTATGTAGGTTTTGGGTTTCAAATGTTATTTTTATGTTTTCAAAATATTATATATATATATATATATATATATATATATATTTGATACATTGATATCTACCTTGTTTACCCTTTTTGAGCATCTGAGCACACCCTTTATAATGTTTCTTTTTTTCACAGGTTATGATGAAGGGTATTATATATGATATTTCTTAGAAGGTTTCTTATTTTTAATAATATAATGGGAAATTATGTAGATCACTTAAGGACCAATTGTTTATGTGTTCATGTTTCTATAGTCAGTAAACCTAAAAAATTCTCATGTGGATC
Organism: Viscum album; assembly: GCA_963277665.1. Lineage (NCBI taxonomy): Eukaryota > Viridiplantae > Streptophyta > Magnoliopsida > Santalales > Viscaceae > Viscum > Viscum album. Next base: position 1,034,652,645 of record OY728123.1, on the reverse strand, counting down.
TTTATGTTATGTAATTAATATTCATTTATTAAGATGTAAAATAATTTTTTTTTGAAATTTGGGTCTTTAAGGAAGGTATAAGAGAATAGGTTTAGATAACCTTTTGAAACTCAGGATTGAAATATTTTGTGAGAAATCTACGGGTATGCATGAGGATAATTCCAAGGACTACTGAAAGTATAGGAATATGTTTTGGATTTTGGTAAAGGATAGAGTGAGTGGTTTCGAAGAAATTACTTCTATATCTAGATATAACAATTGGATGTTTCTCCAGTATAGTGGTACCTATGGGTTATAACTATAAATATGGTTCATTGAGCTGGACTTGATCATCACCTCGTTTAAAAAAATGTGCCTTATTTCATATCTACTTAGACACTCCTAGGGGATATTCTTTGGAAAATATATTACTATATACAAATCTTCCTGAAGGATTTAAATATATGACAAATATGAGTAACCTAGAAAAGAAATAATTTTTTATCCATTGAAAATAAGGTTTCATGGTTTACAGATCCTATATGTTATTTTTAATAATTATGTGGTTCCCCAAAATGATTTTTGTTTCTTAGAGTAGTATTTTTTTAGTCAATGGATGGACCATGAATAAACCATGTTAATGATGAGTTTGATATAAATTTTAATGATTTTATTCCTAATTATCCAAATTATGTGGGATATGAAATGAAAAATCAAATTTATATTCTCACAAAACATTCTCATGATGATCAATAAAATGATAAATGGAGGGAAAAACTTTATTTTGAGTCCTTCATGATGAAAAATGACCTTGTTTTAGTGGTTCTTCTGATCCACTAGTTTCATAGAAAATGGATTTGTACCACTGAAAATATATTTTCTATTTTCTGGTGTTTGGGAAGTGATAAAATAATTTTGGATTCATTTCATTTGGAGGGATAAGATGATAAATGGTTTAAACTAATCCAGAATAAAATAGAACATGATGAAATTTAATTTTTGATTGATATATGTTTCAGAGTATTTTTTATAGTAAGTACATACCCCATTTTCTTCTCAAAATAATATAAAAGGAATTTCTTGAGATAAATTAGGAGGATCAATCTATTGGTTTCTATGAGTAAAATTATACAAGACTTCCAAGGTACACATATTAAATTATTATCCAACATAAAAATAGGTTGACTGATTGTATATTGTCTTATAACCAATTCTCAAAAGTATGTTAGGAATAAGGGACTTCATTAGTAATGAATAAATTGTTTGATGTTCTCTCAAGGTGTAAATGGAGATCAGAGTTACCAATCAATCTCATGCGGTTGAAAAGAAAATGTATATGGTGATAAAAGTAAAATTTTAATACCATGGAGACAAGAATATGTAACTTCATTCAAGATTCATGTATGGAAAGAAACATAGAGGAAATTTTCTTAAAGGGACTCACAAAGGTTATAAATTTGGGATAGAAGTCCATCAAAATTTTTTTTTCTAATCTGATGGGAAATGGTTATATAATTAGACTTGTAGGGAGAAAGCTCCAAATATAAACCACTCTCATTCTAGTGTTTCAATTTAATGGATAATGAGAATCATGCCAAAAAGTTCCAAAATTATAAGGATAGTGTTGATTATCAACGTTAGTAACCTCTTAAAATAGGAGACAATGTGAAACATCATGATATCAATATTTTGGATAAGTGGTGTGATAAAAATGCAGTGAAAGGGACACTTACCATTAACTCTAGAACAGATAATTTCATATTTTTCCTAGATATAACCATTCATTATTTTCTAAAGTATTTATATGGGTATCAAGATGCCACCTAAATTATATGATCTAGAATTTGAAGTGATACCCATTAATGGTATGATAATTTCATATCAATTATACGAATCCTTTGTAGTTGAATTTTTTTTGAATTTGCTTCTTGATAGTCTTGACATTATTCATCTAGTTCAATTTGTTATTATATTTGGAATGTATTGAATTTCTATACATAAATACTATATAAATTTTCAAGGAATAAAATCCATGATTTATATTCCAAATAAACCTATTTTCATCTAATAATGTAATGATATCCTTAAACATATAATGAAGTTCACATCCATTGAATGGGTCTTGATTCCCATTCAGAAGGTGTGATTTTCTTAGATGGCTGGGGATAAACGCTACATTGATGATATAACTATTCTGTGAGAATTTTATGATATCCATCAGGATGATTTTCATAGTGCTACACCGAATCATGAAGTTAATTTTTTAGTTGAACTCATATCTTGGGCCACATCAATTTCAAAGACTCTATATAAATTTGAACCTATTGAGTTTCATGAATTGAATATGAAAATAAATGAGATCCTTGACAAGTGATTCACTATACAATTTTTTTTACCATATGGTGAACCAATTATTTTTATTAATACGAAATATATATTGATTCTTATCCCTATTGATTATCAATAGCTAAAAAAGGATCACAATTAAAAATAAGTTTCATCTACCCCGTATTGATGACTTGATTGATAAACTACCCATATGTCAAAACATGCAAAGAATTACCTTCATTTTGGATATTATAAACTGAGGGTCAAGAAGGGGGATTTACCAATACGAAATTCCATATATATTTTAAACACTATGAATATATAGTGATTCCATTCGGTCATACTAATACCCTCTCCATCTTCAAAAATTTAATTAATAGAGTTGTTATAAATTACCTTTATCAGTTTTTGTTCTTCATTATAGGTAATACTATTATCTATTCAACGAGAAAATAAGATTATGAAGACCACATGATAGTTGTACTAAATACCTAATAGAAGGAAAATCTATATGAAAAATTTACAATGCGTAAAATGTTTTAGAAAACGGTTTCATTTTATTGTCATATAATATCAAGAGAGGGAATATTTATAGATCCACCAGATATTGAGTTTATTAAATGTTATCACAGACCAACCATAATGACTAAGATATATAGTTTTCTTTTAATAGAATGATATTATCATTTTTTTTGTATAATTTCTAATGAGTCTCAAATACACTCATCATGTAAACTCAGAAGGGATCCAAGTTCCTCTAGATAGATGGATGTGAGGAAAATTCCAAGGAACTAAAGACAAAATGAGTTAGCGTACCCATGATTAAATTACCTTGTAGTAGAGAAGAGTTTGTAATCTATAGTGATAAGTCAAATAAGGGATTGATATGTGCTCTTATAAAGAATGAATTGGTAATAGATTAGTCCTCATGAAAATTAATGGTCCAAGAGAAAAATTACCTAACATTTGATTTAGGGATAGATGTTTTATTTTTTTATTTAAAGATATAGAAACATTATCTTTTTGGATAAATGTGTGATATATATACAGATAAGAAATGTTTAATGTATATATTCAAATTTATTAAGCTAAATATACAACATAGAAAATGGTATGGGCTGACTAAATATTATGACGACTCAATACATTACCACTCGAGGAATTTGAACAAAGTGACTAGTGCTTTGTGTCAAAAGGATCATGCTATCTTATCCATGAAAGGGATAATAATAGATCAAATATTTATGTACTTTCAAATCATCAATTTGGAATTATTGAATAAAGGAGAGATATATTCTCTTTCTCAATTGAGGTTTCAACTATCAATCCAGGTGATGATTAAAGAGGTCCATAAAAAAGATATAAAACTACCAATGATGGTTATAAATGTTACTAATTTTAGCCTTTATCATTATTGAATTATAATTTTTTGTAACCATGTATGTTTTTCATCCATACTAGATTTGAAGGAGTTGTTAGAATAAGCTCATATTTCTCAACTATTTATTCCTTAAATAAGTACGATGATATATAGGTATTTGTAATTTTATTTTTGGTGGGATTCCATGAATATTGATATGAATGCGTTTGTATCTCAGTTCTAGATTTATCAGCTTGTTAAGTCAGAGAGATAATTGTCCAAGAGGATGCTACATAAATTACTCATACTATAGTGGATATGGGGAAATATCACCATACATTTTGTCATTAGACTCCCTATACTTCTAAAAGGAATAATATTATATGGGTTATATTCAATCACCTTACAACTTTAGCACACTTCATCAATATCAGTGAATATTTCTCTATGGATCATATTTCTATGATATACATTAAGGAAGTGGACATAATTAATGACGTACGAGAGTTAATTATATCTAATCGGGATCCAAGGTTTAACTCAATTCATTGTTGGATTCTTCAGTAAGCCATTTATGAAGAGTTGTGTTTCAACCTTGTGTATCATCCTTTGGTAGATGGAGAGAATAAATCAAACCCTAGATGTTATTTATGGATCTTTTTTTAATTTATTTTAAATGTGGTTAAGATCAACACCTTATATGGTTAATTTTTCTTATAATAATATACTTCACTCAACCATTTAGATGGCTCCTTTGGGAATTTTGTATTGAAAGTAATATTGAGTTCCAACTAGATGGAATGAAGTTAGAGAAAGAAATCTATTGGGACTTCAAATGTTGTAATAAATGGAAGGGAGATTTGGATATATTCAATAACAAAAAAGGGCAACAGAAAGTGGATAGAAAAGTTATGACGATAATAATGAATATTATCTAAAACCTGATGTCAGTGAAAAATGTGTTCTGATGAATTTATCCATAGATTAAGGTAAAGATATTTTAAATATGGAAAACTAATCCCTACTTATTTTTTTCTTTTAGAAATTATTGATCATATCGGGATGGTATCTTATCATTTAGTGCAACAAAAAATATATCTGAAGTCCATGATATGTTCTATGTATCCTTACTAAGGATATTCATACCTAATCCATCACATATACATAATTAAGATTTCATACAACTAGATAAATACATTTATTATGAGGAAGAAGTAAAGGATATTATCGATCAAATAGAGAATGCAATATAAAACAATACCACTCACCTTGTCAATGTTTTTTTGTGAAACCACCACTTTGAGGAAGCTATGTATGAACATTAGGATATGATGAGGAAGAAGTATACACATCTGTTTATATTATAGTTATTAATTTATATGGTGAAATTCATTTTATAGGGTTTATAATTTAACACCCTCTACCCCCGAGATTTTATGAATTTTGATAATAATTTTAATTTCTCAAATAGATGGTGTTACATGGAAAACTAAGTTTCAAAAAATTATGATATATTATTATTATTATTAAACAAGACAATTAATATATATATGTTCATATTAGAAGAAATAATATGAATAACCACATTTTAAATTTTAATTATAATTATTATATATAAATAAAACCTATTGATAAAAATTTTATTTAATTTCCAATAAAGTCATTATATTTTTTCAAAATACTATTTTCTCAAAAAAAGATAATTTTTATTTCTTCTTGGGAACAACAGGGACACTAATATTTTCACAGTTTTACAAAATTAATATGATTAAATAACAATAAATTTGGTAATAATGATTCAAAAATTATCTTAGTGTGAATATATTGAATTTTTACTAAAATTATAATTTATTGATGAATATTAAAAAAAATGGTTTATTTTGAAAACATCATTTCTATAAGAATGTATAATTTTAAATTTTATTTGATCTAGGTTTAAATATAAAATTAGTTCAATTATATGTCTATTAATCAAATTTTGTTTACTGGAATAGTTAACATATTTAGTTTTTATATAAAAACATTTAAAACTTTGGATACATTTCTCTTTATAAAACTTTTTTCGCCACATCTACATGATTAATTTTAAAATAAATTTTATCACATTAGTGAATGGAATTATAAAAAATTAATTCTATATCATTAGTCCTCATAATTTTTGTTATATAAATATTTCAACTTAATTTTTTACCATTATGTAAAAATTTATTAACGTGGTTAAGGTACAAATGGGTTTACCATGAGTTAAAATAAATTCAAAATGTATTCAAATGTGAAAAAACATTATGAACGCCCTATTTTATAGCTATATGATAACCTTATCATCTATATGGATTTATATTGGTCCATTTTTGAGCATTTTTCATTTGAAAAATGTGGCTACACCTTTTTATATTGAAAATATTTCAATTGCGCCAATCACCTCACATAGAAAAGGCCACACATTCTCATCTTATATTGACACTTGAAAAACCATTTAATTATGGAAACACCTACCAAAATATCATCTTTAATTACCTAATGTCCTCTTATAAGCTATACTTTCATCCACAAACCATTCTACGAAGGCATTTTGTGTAAACCAAAATAACTTTTCTGGAGAAGATGTAACATCCCAAACCAAGGGTTATATTTTGTTTATTCCCCCACATCATTAAATAATTATTAAAAAATATTAACATAATTAAATCATTATTATCCATATAAAAATATATTTTTATGTTTGGGTCAAAACATATAATCATATCCACTTCCAAGAAATATGATATTGAATCAGCATTCATGCATAAGGTGGACTACAACCTCATGAACCGATCTTGTTAGTTTTCCATAACCACCTCTCATGAAGGGCTATAATGACATATAAAATTTTTTTTATATGATATATATGATATTATTAGACTTTTAAAATTATTATATTACATATAATTTCTGAATATCGATTGTATGAGGATATGATAACATCGTTCGTGTGTATGACAAATTACTGCCTTGCAAAGCGATGTGATTGATTCATGCTTTACATGGAATGTAGTAACGATAGTATTAATAAAGATAAGATATATATATATATATATAACATAAAACTGTTTATTTAAGAGTAATATATTACTTACATTTCTTTCTTTCAATCTGTTGAGAAAATGGAAACCACCTTCATGTATACGTACAACTGACTGTCTCAATAAACAATGTGTTTCATTTTTTATCTCTAAATTTTTTGGATTACTATAGTTTCATATATAATTCCATATAAATTATATTTATATCATGTTTAATGTTGTGTATATAATTGAAACATGATTAATTAAGAGGAAGAAAAAATAAAAAAATAAAAAATACCTAAAAAAGAAGTTATTACTTAAAACACGACTATAACATGAAATTGTTAGTAAATTGGTAAAAAGGTTCAAAACTAATTAATAAATGGTATAATAAATTATATATTATATTTAAAATAATATTTAATTTATTATACAAGTGGTTTGAAGGTTTATAAACGAATTTGTGATATAAGGTAATTTATTTTTGTCTCAATTTTTCTTTCTTTGAGACATATGTTATATCAGGCATCTGTCTTCTTTTATGAATTATATATAAAATACATTGAAACTTAATATTATGAATTTATTTATTATCCAAAATTTTCATGTTTCATTTAATGAAAATATTTCATGGAACTTATGATTCAATGTTACAAAAATGTTAAGGGTTTTATGATACAATTTTATTATTTATCAAGATTGTTTATGATTATGTTTCTAAAGATAAAATAATATGATAAATCACTAAATAAGAACAAGATTTTTAGTCTCAACTGGTTATATAATGAGAATACAGGATTTACATTCATGTTGATCTTTCTATGTAATCAAGAATTCAAAATAATATTTTTCTGAATAATTATCTCTTTTTCTCTCTCTGGTCTAACCCCCCTTTTATTCAAAACATTATTTTCTAAAAATATTTTCAAATTTTATATCATTATATAAAACATTTATGAAATACATTTTAATATTTTTTACATAAAAAAAATTGAATTTAATCTCCATATTTTATTCTTGACAAGAAGTATTTGGATTTTACAGAAAATTTAAATGGGATATTTTTTTAATGTGTACGACATGTACAAAATTTACTCTCATCATTACAACATATGTTTTTAATGAATATTTTATTATATTTCATGTTTATTTTTGAATAAAATTATTTTGAAAACAATCTATGATTTTTTATGAAGTGATTTTCCCAAAAAACATATTTTCCTCAAGAAATTTTCCAAGTGATCTATCAAAACAATTTTCCATAGTTGATGAAATACATTGATATTACATATGATTTATTGGGGATACAATCCAAGGATACTATTCTTATTCTTTATGTGGATGTTTTATGTTTATGAATATAAGATTTATATGAAACCATTTTCTCTTCAATAGATTATATCAAAATAAAATACTTCTGAATCCATTTTTTCCATGGTCTATGCTTTGATGAAATGATTACATGATTATGAAACCCCTTTATTTTCCAAAGCTTTGGATATAATGAAATGTTTATGAAACACATTAATTTTCATGGTTTCTGATATGATGAATTTTTTATGGTCCTATTTCAAACATATTTAATACTTTCATTATGTGAATGATGGGAACTATATCTCTCTCCAATACACTAGGTAACGATTGATATCCCATGAGTTATACAGTACTAGAATGGGGTGTGAATCTAGTTTATATGGGACTATATCCAAAATGATAATCTTTGGAGTGAACCAAATTCCATATGGGACTCTTTCCACTAATACATTGGTTGAAAATGGAAAACGCATCCCCAAAATTTTCCAAATGCTTCCATACACAATCTAAGATCATATCATATTTCAAAATATTCGATTTGGTAGGTCGTAGGCCTGAACAGTGTTACGGATTAGGAGTTATGGAAATTTGATGTTTGGCTGGAAAACTAGTTCGCAAAGACAATTCGTGAAGATCCCTATGCGATTGTGGAGCGCCACCACAGAGCAAGGAGGCATGATTCTCCACGAACCCCTTTTACATTCGTGAACCTGCCACAGAGAAAGAAGGTGGGATGCTCTGCGAACGCCTTTTACATTCGTGATCTGCCACGGAGCAAGGAGGCAGGATGCTCCGTGACAGCCTTTCACGTTCGCGATCCACCGCGGAGCAAGGGGAAAGATGCCCCATGAACGCCTTTGACTTTCGCAATCTTCCGTGGAGTGAGCTCTGTCTTTGCACTGAGTGGGCACTTATTTGCGCCACCTCTCTCCTATAAATACCCATCTCACCCCATTCTCCAGATGGTCACTCTGTCTCTTGGGCAGCCGATCTACCAGTTTGCAGAGCTCCACTTCCATCACGAAGCGGCTCCGCGAGTCCATGCTATGTGAGCAGCTTCTGTTGTGAGGATGCTCTGTGAGTCCATGCTCCATGAGCAGCTTCCTTTGCATGGATGCTCCCTAATTCCATGCTCCATTAGTTTCTGTATTCACAATGCTTCTCCACGAGTCTATATTCCACAAGTCCATGATCCGCGAGTCCATGCTTCGCGAGTCCATTCCCCATGAGTCAATGCTCCATGAAGAAACTATGTGAAGAACTATCCTTTGCGAGGTTCCTACATTCGCACCCACCAGTACATACCATGGGGGCTATGCCCCCGAACCCTCGCTCGGGGTCAGTGTCGGGCTGCAATCTTCACCCTCTGGGATAGTCCCTTTGTTACCATCATTGACCCCCATGAAAAATGGAGAGTCACACCATGGACTTTTCGGGTCGGGACGTCAGCAATTTCAATTGCTTCCTTATGCATAGACACCTTCCACCTATGGGATACCATGCTTTGAGATATTCCTTTGTAGACTATGAAACACCTTGAGTCAGTATATTCCCCTTGGTCTATTTCGTATGCCATGATTTGAGATTCTAGTCTTCAATTCCCCCCGAGTACCTTGAGGTGAACCATTCCACAAGAAACTCATCTGAACCCTATTATCTGACTCATATGCCAGGTTGAACTAGAATGGGCCTCCCTTGCTTAAGTTCCAACACCAACTATTTCTAGGCACCTTATTCCTAATAGTCCTATCTACATAACATTAAACTGTTGTACTCCCTATCTGAAAAATAATTGTATGGCTATTTATCCAACCACAAGATGCCTTATGCTCCATACATAAGATGCCAATAGTACTATTTACATGACTATAGACTATAGTACACCCTATGTACCAAACATATGAAGACTCTTGATCAAAAAAGAGATGCCTTATTCTCTAATAATAAGATGCCAACATTCCTATCTACATGACAATAAACTATAGTAGCCCCTATATAACAAATATAGGATGCCTCTTGCTCCAAATAAGAGATGCCTTATGCAATAAGCATAGGATGCCAACTGTCCTATCTATGTGACTATAAACTGTAGTGTGTCCTTTGTCCCAAACACAGGCTGCCTCTTACTCAATATAAGAGATGCCTTATACTCGAAGAATAGGTTGCCAATAGTCTTATCTACATTACTATAAACTGTAGTACACCTTATGTTCCAAACATAAGACACCTCTTCCTCCAAACAAGATATGACTTATGATCCAAGCATAAGATTCCAAGTTCCGTGATTACAGTGGTGTAATCTCAAGAGCGTTGGAATACGTTCAAACATTCCATCACTCCACGCCATGCTTTGCATGTCCATCATTCAGATCTTCATCCACTTCCATGACTAAAGGGTCCCCCTAACAGCCTAGTCCCATGTCGCATCGTCTCACCTACCGTCCATGGACAACGCCCCGAAAGACTTTGGACGACAATTTGCGTCAAGTCCTGTGTTTCGATAACAGTCAACAGTCGGACCTCAATTGTTTTTCCCATTTCAGGCTCAATTGATATGGATGATGTGTTTCAAACTTGGTCAATAGTTATCATCCATCGTCATGCCTCCCTCATTGTATTCTGAATTTTGGGCCTGTGGTTGAAACATTTAATCTCCCTTTTTTAGAGTAGTTCAAACACCCCTTGGCATTATCCCTCCATAGTGGAACCCAACGACATCCTTGCGTAAGCCCCATCCACCATTGCCGCTCCATAACGGCACCCAGGCAGCTTCCTTGCATAAACCCCATCCAACATTGCCACTCTATAGCGGCACCAAGGATGTTTCCTTGTGTAAGAACCATCCACAATTTCCACTCCATAGCGGCACCCGAGAAGTTTCCTTACGTAAACCCCATTCACCATTGATGCTCCATAGCGGCACCCAGGAAGCTTCCTTGTGTAAACCCCATTCACCTTTGTCACTCCATAACAACATTCAGACAACTAATTTACATAAGCCCCATTAACCACCCTTCGTGGATGCACATTTGTGCCTCGATCGTTAGGTCCTTGTTGCCTCTTGTTTCTCACACCAAGCCCGAATCACATGTGCATAGAGAAGTAAGCATCGACCATGACATCCTCTATGGGTAGCCTAGAGTGTAATCCCCACACCACTTAAACTATGTGGTATTTGATCCATGCCAAGGCGAAGTACATAGAAAGCCTCCCTAAGGTTCAATCCCAACACCCCATTGGTTCTGACCACCTTCACCTTGGTTCCCACCACCTGAACTATGTGGTCTTTGATCCTTGCCTAGGTGAGGTACGTAGGAAGCCTCCCTGAGGTTCAAGCCCACCATCCATTGGTCCTGACCATCTTCATATTGGTTCACCATCCTTTTCTATACTACGTGGAAATTGATCATTTCCAAGGAGAGGTATGTAGGAATCCTCCCTAAGGTTCAAGCCCAACACCCCCTTGGTTCTGACCACCTTCACATCAGTTTCCACCACATGAACTACATGGTATTTGATCCTTTCCAATGTGAGGTATGTAGGAAGCCTCCCGGAGATTCAAGCCCACTATCCATTGGTCCTGACCATCCTAACGTCGTTTCACTAACCCATCTGAATTACGTGGTCTTTGATCCTTGCCAAGGTGAGGTACATAGGAAGCCTCACTGAGGTTTAAGCCCAACACCCCATTGGTTCCGACCACCTTCACGTCGGTTTTCCCAAACCCTTTCTGAAATACGTGGACTTTGATCCTTGTCAAGGAATGGAACGTAGGAAGCCTCCATGAGGTTCAATCCAACCATTTTTCTGGTCCTAGGTCCTCCTTCACGTCGGTTAACCCCTGTCTTGCATGACGTAAAACTATGGACCTCAATCAGTGGTATGTTGTTGTTCACCCATTTAGCGGTAAGATGGTGTCAACATAATTCGACGGTATGCCATTGAAGTCCCCAATCGACAGTAATTTGTCATCAGATGAACTATGCGGACATTGATTTACTTCCATGAGGATACGTAGGAAGCCTCCATGAGGTTCAAGCCAAGCACCCATGTCTCATCCTGATCTATCCCTCGAGCCCATGTGTTCTAGGAAGATCATGCCACAACTCGGATGTTCTACTTCCTCCAGGTCCCTCCCATGCGTCCATTATCATGGGCCGCCTCCTCTGGTGTCCCATCATCCCACATAACTATGTGGACATTGATTCCCTACCACAAGGTTACGTAGGAAGTCTCTTCGAGGCTCAAGACCAACACTACCGTCACCTGCACGACTATCCCATCTCATTCCCCCGCTAATCCATTCAACTCTCCATTATCCATCCTGATTCTCACCTAAGCCGCCACATCCGAGTGGGATCATGTCATCCACCACCTCGATTCTCCTAGTAGTACTTGGGCCGCTATCAATGCATAATCCCCAGCATGTATCCAGGTTATTGTCCTTTGTGTACACCCCAATTCACAACCCCTTCAAACTATGTGGGTTTTTATCTGTTTCTTCTACAAAGGGTATGTAGGAAACCTCCGTGAGGTTCAATCCCAGCCAATGGTAAACCGTGATGTCCCCGATTCAGGGGTGCACACTCCCTGATCCGCCCTCAGTGGTGCCCAAATTTCCTTTCACGGTATGACATCTCCCCTCTACGGGACACACCACCTCTGATCCGTCTCTATGGGACATTATCATCCCCCTCATTCTGTCTCCACAAGACATTAAACTTTCAGCCTACCTCATTTTAAACATGTGATGCCTTAGGAAAACCTTGGAAGACATGCCATTGGTGTGACTGTCTTTGCTAGATTGTTAAGCTTGCGACATACCCCATGTTAATCATTGGAAGCTGAGGAAAACCTTAGATACATGCCTCCGGCATATGATTCCCCAGATTAGACGTGGGAATCCTTGGGTTATGCACTATTGAGATACCCTCTTACGAGGAAGAATACAGGTTCTCCAATGTCCACGCATCCAGAGATGCCCCGACATTCCCGATGTTGTCATCTACTCTGACTGAAGGTTCCTACAATGTTAAGACCCCATGGAATGTCTTGACGAATGTAGTGTAATTAACAAGTGTCCACAAAGATATGGCACTGGGAATGAGATTCACGAACCATGACTTAATCATTAATGGAGATCTAGACTAGGTGACGTGTTCTAAGGAGGAATCCACAGAAGGAAGAACAAACATCCCATCATCCCGTTTTGATCAAGGCGAAAATGTACCAGAATAAGGAATAGATGACTCCCACATTTGGAAATCATGAATGCGAGGAAACAATTGTGTGTCTTCATAGACGGAGGCCCATGCCCCAGCAAAAGCGTCGGAAACAACATTTTTATGAGTGAATAGAAATTACTATAACGGGGATGGGAGTGAACCCATTTCTATAGAATCCTAGGATTTTCATACATGGAAATTAATTATTTTTATATGAACATTAAATTCAGGACCCAAGAAAAATCATGAGGAACTTAATATTTTAATTCCCTCGTAAACATAGAACACAATATTCTTAATTTCATGAAATATCTTCAAAGTTCCTCATAAAGATATTCCACCATTGTTAATATTTTAAAAACGTACCCTACATAAGCCTTTTTTATAACTTATTGAAAGGAAACATATGATATAGTGAGCTCAAATGATAATTAAGGGTAAACATGGGAGATAAGTAATAATTTCATTAGCATAACGGTATGATAACATTAGAATGACATTAGAAAACCACAATATACCTATCAAAGATAATAATATTTATTTATTGCATAAATATGGTATGACCATAAGACATGAATCATAAGAGAGTCAAATAAATTTTTCCAAGAGAGAATAAAATTTTCATAAGACACAGATTTATGTCAAACACATTATTTTATAACATCACAAAAAAATTTAAATAGAAAAAGGTTCACCTATTAAATTAATGAAATAATGATAGGCACTCATGTAACTTATGGACATGAAACCAAGTCAACACATAACATAATGAACATGAAATATAGTTATATTTAAAACATTGATATCATGTAACCAAATTCACTCATAACATTGTAACATGTAATCATGTTCATGCATAACATTATGAACATGATATGTAAATCCCTATATAACATCATATTAATCAAGGTTTACTCCTAAAACCAACTTTGTTGAAAAAATACCTTACTGAACCATTTTCACTCTCCATTCCGGTCATTTCTAACTCATAAAATATAAATATTTACCTAATTCATTAGAGGGAGATATAAGTCTCACTCGTCATATAAGGAAAACCATATATATGTTTTCCACATGATCACAAGATATTCATAATCTCATTACCCATGAAAATAAATGTGTTTCATAAATATTTCAGCAATATTATAAACAATGGAAAAGAGAAAGGTTTCATAATCATTTCATCATCACATCATCAAAAACCCATAGAAATAGAAACATGTTCTACATAAATTTTTTCTTAGTATTACCAATGGAAGAGAAAATGGTGTCACAAATATACTTTCCTCATAAACCATTTAGAGTAAGAATAAATATTCTATATATTATTCATGTCCCAAGTAAAAAATAAGTTACATAAAAGGATATCATCCAGATTGGAAATTTTTTCTGAAGATAAATCACTAATATTTTTTCTTCAGAAAGATTACATTTCTTCCCAAATCACTTTATAAAATATTTTTTTTAGAAATAAATTTCATTAAAAATACACTTGAAAACACATGAAATAATATTTAAAAATAATTTAAAACATTTTTTGAGGAATATAAAAATTATTATTTGAATATAACATTTTCAAATATTTTTTAAATAATTATCTTTGATGAAAAATAGTTTTTCACTGAAAAGAATGTTTTTCTTAAAAACATTATTTTTATCTCCTACGTGGATAGAAAGAGGAAAATGATGGGAAAACATATATTGTCATCCAACGACTATAGGGTATGAAAATTCATGACTTTATCTATGGATAGATCATAAAAATTTGTCATTGGATTTATAATCATAAACAATCTTGGAAAATGATGATATTTTAACATAAAACTCTTACTATTTTGGTAACATGGAATCATACACCCCATGAATGAATAAAATTTAATGAAACTTATAATATCATGAAATTAATGTGATTCATGATATAACATGTCATTGGTGTAGTATATCCTTTTCAGTTACTTATTCTCTTTTTAGAAGGATGAATAAGAGTCAACTATTATATTCATATTGTCTAGTTATTGGAGACTATTCATATGCGGGGATCAACTATAACATCCCAATATTTTAAAAGTAAAACGTATGTCCTTAAATGAACTACTAAATACTATGTGTCCTTTATAAAGATTTAGTTCAACATAAATTTTCCACTTCTGTTAATTGAATTTCGAAAAAGGTATAGACACAGTTTCTATCAGTAAGTTATTTGCAGTCTGATAGGATCAACATAATTTTCGGTGAATATTAACATAACCTTATGGATAGTAATGTACCCTTATAAATAACAATTCAACCTGATGAATAGAAAATTTTCCAAATGAATAGTAACCAAACCCATGAATGTATAAATAAATTTTTTTCTTTTATAAGTAACAATATGATCATAGTATAATTGTTGGTATTTTTTCCAATAAAAAATATGTAATTTAAATTTTATGTTTAATTTAACTATATAAATGAATTATTATTTTCATAAAATATAATGATAAATTTTTATTTTATTTTATTATTATCAGAAGATAATTTTTTGATACATTGATGAACTTTATAAGGTGTCATAAAATCAGTTATAGTTTTAAAATTGTTATTTTTCGAATACATTATGATTTAATTTAAAAATTAAATTTCTCAAATTTATAAAAATACTTTGATAAAAATGAGTTCATTTTTAAATTCTAGTCATCTAAAAGTGGTTGGGGTGATTTTTGGCGATTTTTTTAAAAATGATAAATTTTTGGTGAGTTGTGAAAATCAGTAATTTATGAAATATAATAAATATATGAATTTATGCATAATGCTTGAGTCATGGATGATGTAAATGGATATTGTTTTGAAACCACATTAACATTTTATTTTATTTTTGTCACAATAACCAACATTATTTCATGTCTTGAGAAAATTAGTAGAATACTGATTAAATTAACAGAAAAACCATCTCCTCCTCCACTATAAATACCACCCCTCACCCCCTCATCCTATCACATCTCTAACGCTTTTTGAATTATCTAAAATCTATGAAATTATCTTCCCAATATACTTACCCATATCGAAGACCTACTGGTCTCACTGAAAGGCCAAAACTAGAGGCCTTAAGGATGATCTCAATGAGAAGAGATCAAGATTTAAAAATCCTCTTTCATTTTCCTTCATTTCCTTTTCTAGTTACTTTGTTTCTTTTTCTTTCCTCATATCTCCTCATAAAAATAGTGTGATAACTCAATTAATATAAATGTAATGAAATTTTGTTATGCTAATTGAATAGTTCATCATCATATCTACTTTCCCCTACTTTTATATTAAAAATTAAAACTCCATCTAAGATGTGTTAATTTATCACATTCATGAACAACAAGTTTTAAATATCTATTACCATATCCAATTCATGTCAAAAAAACATGTTTGTGGTTGAACCAGACTATAATATGTGTATTAAGTATAATTTATGGTTCTAGAATATTTTGTACTCATGACATTAATTTATAATGAAAAATGTGTTTGTTGCACTTAAAAACAACAAATTAACCAAAACGGTTATCAATAAAGTTTTATATAATGATTCATCTCCACTCCAATTAACCAAATGAATTTTTTAACCATGTAATTCATTTTTATTTCCACTGATAAAATTTAACTCCAATTCGGGACAACCATTATTTTCTTACATTATTATCCTTACAAGTATATAAGTCAACCAATCATGAAATCCAAGGAAAATAATTCTACCAAAAAATGAAATTGAACCTATTAACCCATAAAAAGGAAACAAAAAAACTTCATAACGTTATTATAAATAAATTACATGAATTATATGTTCCAGAAATATTAATTAATAAATTTAATTTGGATATTTCGGATAATAAGATCATGTGAAGTACAACATCAGTCATAAGGTATGGGATTCTACCCATATCTACATTATTAATTCGAGTTATTCATTCCCTGTTTTTACCCAAATTAAATTTCTAGTCATGTTTTATGTTCATTTTCTATATATTTTGTATATTTTCCAACTCATCTTTCAATATCTATTAATCATTTTTCATCGAGGTTATACATGTTTTTAAAAGGTTTCCTAATCAATTCTTCAAGAAAGAAGTCTATTTTAAGGAAATATACTTAATTATTACCCAATTTCTGTTACACTCTATCATCTATTTTAATCCACTGTTCATTTTATAAAATCAGTCTTTTTATTATTAAAACATTCTTAGTAAACCTTTTTTATATAAAATATTATTCTCTTTTTTATTTGTAATTCTCTTTATCATTTTAATTAAAACATCAGAAAAATTGAATAATGCTAAAATTTATTAAATATACTTCTTACATTTTATCACATCTGTTTGACATCATATACCATAATATATGCCTATTTTACCTTATGAACGTCCTTTTATGTTTTCATCCCTTTGTTTCATGGAAACATGTATGATACACCCATTTATTAAACATTAGGACATGATTATGATACCCATTTCATTCCATGGGTAACCTTATGTTATGTATTAGTGATGATGTATGATTAATTTTCTAAAAATCATATTCATGAATATTTTATGATGGGTGCATCCAGATAGTGCTACAATGGATTGGGTAAAGATTAGTCTCATGATATGTTATGTGCAACGGTCTTGGAGGTAAGACTTGGCTCGTGCTCCATGTGAAACATTCTTGGCTGTTATCCAAGACTCATGATGCATGTGCAACCGTCTTGGCAGTTCGCCTTGACTTTGGATCCAATATGTGTAATGAGCCTTTACTTATACTAAGGTCATGTTTTATGTTTCTTCCACAACACTATGATTCCATGTATATATTATTCAATATTTATAAGTTATAAATCTAAATTTTCCATGCATCTTTATATGATTGTGTCATGCATTTTAACTGATGTTCTAAAGCATTATTCTCATGTTTATTCCCTTAATGATCTTGTTTTTTTCATCCCATGTTTTTGAATTATTTCCCATAGGATTCATTAGTTATTCAAGGGGAAATTAACGTTCCAAAACAGATGAATCCATATAGTTATATTGTATTTTTTGGTAAACTTTGCTATAATGTATGATTTGACTAATCCTCCATAAGCTAGACCAAAATAATTCCTCAATTTTATAATGTAATTGGTGTTTTTATGTTATCTTTTGTTGAAAAAAATACAAATAATGTTTTTGTATTAAATCCAGATGTGTGGGTTCAGGGTTATATAGTTTGCATCAGAGGAATGATCTAGACAACTTTAGAGATTAGAAATTGTATATTTTTGACAAAAAATGAATCTATAATATTTACTTTTGTAATTCTAGTTAATTAAGTACACATTATAAAAATGTTTTTCATAATTATCAAAATGTAAATTCAGAATTATAAGTATATGAGTGAATTGTGAGGGTTCAATCCATTTAAGTGGGAAGGGGATGTAACATAATAATATTTTAAAAGGAAACACTATATTCATAAATGAACTAATAAATAATATGTGACCTTTATATCCTAACATTTTAAAATAATTCTTCTACTTTTTGGATTGAATTTTTAAAAACTGACATACGTGATTGTGATCAGTAAGTTATTTGGAGACTGATTGGATCAACATAATTTTTTTGTGAATAGTAAATTACCCTTATGAATAGTAATATACCCTTATAAATAGTAATATTATCTTATAAATATAAAGTATTCTTAATTACTATTAACCTCACCCATAAATGTATAAATACAATTTATGCATTCTATATGTAATAATATGATCAGAGTATAATTGTTGGTATTTTTTTATGTCATAAATATTTAATTATAATTTTATGATTAATATAATAAATTAAATGAATATTTATTTTCATAAAATAAAACCAAATATTATTATATTATTTAATTAATCTTATTAGATAATTCTTTGAGACCTTGATTAATTTTCCATGGTGTTATAAAATCAGTTATAGTTTTAAAATTGTAATTTTTACAATAAATTATGATATTATTTAAAATTAAATTTCTCATACTTATAAAATTATTTTTATAAAAAAGAAATAATTTCTTAATTATAAATATCAAAAAATGGTTGGGTTGAATATTTGGGTTTTTTCTGAAATACATGAATTTTTTTATGAATAGTGAATTTCGATAACTTACGAAATAAGCTAAACAAAAATATTTCTACTTCATGATTGAGTCATGAATGATGTAAATGGCCATTACTTAAAACTCACATGCACTTATTATTGTTTTTTGTCACAATTAACAACCGTATTTCTTTTCTAGATCAAAATAATAAAATAATGATTAAAACATTGGAAAACCCTCCTCTCGTCCACTATAAATACCACCCCTCATCCCCTCTTCCTCTCACACTTATCGAGATTTTATAATTGAATAAATTCTGACCAATTATCTTCCCATGACTCTTACCCACATCGAATACATTCCGGTATCACCAAATGTCCAAAACTAGATGCTTAAAAAGGATCCAAGGAGAAGAGATCAAGAGGTAAAAAAACCTCTTTAATTTTCATTAATTTTTTTTCAAGTCCCTCTGTATCCTTATATTTACTCACCTATCCTCATCAAAATGGTGTTATTACTTCATTACCATTCATGTATTGGAATGTTTTCATTAAAATAGAATAATTATTCATTATCATCTCTCCATTCCCTTCATTTAATACTAGAATTGAAAACACCATCTAAGATGTGTTAATTTATCACATTCAAGGACGACATGTTTTTAATTTCTATTAGTGTCTTCAATTATGGTCATGAAACCCTGATTATGGTTTAAATAGACTATAATATATTTATTATTTCCAATTCAATGTTCATTAATATTTTTTACACGTGATATAAATTTATAAAATAAAATTGTTTGTTATGATTAAAAACTGCAAATTAACAAAAATAGTTATCATTAATATTTTACATAATTATTAATCTTCACACTAAATAAACAAAGTAATTTCATATCATTTTAATATATTGTATGTTCACTAATCTAATATAAATTCAATTATGGATAACCATTATCATTATACTTGTTTATCCTTACATGTATTTAGGTAATCAAATAATGAAAAAGAAATAAAAAAACGCTCCAAAACAATTAAATTGAACTTATTAACCCAAAAAAATGCTTTGAATAAACTTAATAGGGTTATAATAAATAAATTAAATTAATAATAGGTTATATATATATTAATTAATGAATTTTATTTTGTTATCCAAGACAATACGATCAAGTGAAGAACACATTCAGATTTTAGGTAATGAATTCTACTCGAACCTCTATTATTCAATCGAGTTATTCTTACTCTCTCTTTACCCAAATGAAATTCCCATTTGTTTTTATGAAAATATTATAAATATTTTTTATATGTTTAAAATCATGTTTCAAGATCCACTCATCCATTTTCATTAGGGTTATAGATTTTTTAAAGGTTCCCTAATCAATTCTTCACAAAAATAAGTTTGTTTTAAGGAAAATTCCCAAATTCTTACCCAATTTCAAGTTCACTATATCATACATTTTAGGACACCATTGATTTTATAAAATTATTATTTTTATTATAAAGTAATTTTTGGTTAATTTCTAGTTTTATATAAATGAAATTTCTTTTTTTCCATTTTAAATGATCTAAAGTATTATCCATAAAACTGTACTAAAATGTTTTAATGAAAAAATATCTTAATTACTCTTATTAAATGTTATCACTTATTTTTGACATCACATACCATTATATATTCATATTGTAACTTATGATTTTCCATGTATGTTTTAATTCCCTTTTTCATGGATACTTGTATGATATGCCTATTTATTATTATTTATGACATCATTATGATACCCATTTCTTTCTATAGGTAACCTTATGTTATGTATGATTGATTATGTATGGTTGTTTTTTTAGAATGAATATTCATGAACATGTTATGATGTTTTTTCCCAGATTGAACTCTAATGAAATGGGTAAAGATTAGTTTCAAGAGACGTTATATGCAATGGTCTTGGCGGTTAGCCTTGTCTCATGCTCCATGTGAAAGGGTCTTGGGGTTATCCTTGGCTCGTGCTCTATGAGAAATGGTCCTGGATGTTATGAATGAACTGTGATCTGCTATTTGAGATGATCTTGGAATCATGATAAAGTAATGTTTTATGTTTCTACCACTTTACTATGATTTCATGTTTATTAGATCCCATTTTTTTAAAACGATGGTTCCAAAGCATCATTTTATCATTAAACCAATGACCACATTTATATGGGTAGTGGGAGACCCAATACATATTCTAAAGGCCCAAGTCCAGGTGGCCTGAATATTTTGTACACTGTTTTCCCATGAAAGGGTCACAAATGTGCATGGTGTCATTCCATAAAAAATGGAAGGCGTACAATTGTTGCAATTTTCACAAAACCACATTGTCCAGCCTTGTAGGGTGTGGTTCTTGAAACTATGGGAACCACATGGTTAGCATATGGTTTGAAAAAACATACAATCTTCATAGTAACATAATATTTTTAAATTTAAAATATACACCTAGCCCTAATTATAATACCCAAACCCCTTTTTCACTTCTCCTCAAATAGAAGCTTTACATGTTCTCCGAATTCCTTCCTCTTCTTTTTTTTTGGATATTTTATTGTTATTTCTCCATGGATTCAATCATATGTTTCTCCTATAATGAGATAATGGTGATTTCATCCTTATATTTGAAAAAATTAGTTTTGTTCACTATCCAGAATTATCACACTAGTTTCAACTAATATTTCCCTATTTTTGGTTTTTCTAAATTTATTTTTTCCTCTATTTATTCTTAAAAAAGTGGTTGATATTGGAAAATAATTTTTCTACATGTCCAAGGAATGTGGTACTTAAACTATCCCTCAAATACCTACTCATTTTTTATGTTCATATAATTAGAAATCACACCAACATAATGTGATATTAATTTAAAATTATTAATAAATTGTGTATGTCCCTAATTCTTGAAATTGAACCTTACCTCAGGCCATTAGTGGTATATTGGAAAGTGTATAAAAAACATTGGTCGCCACATGAAGTGAACAATTCTATAGAAATTATGAATAAAATTAAATATTTTTCATAAGTGGTTCCCAAACAAGACATTAAAGAATACATTTTAGTGGATTCCTAGGATGATTCTTATGATCTAGTGATAGAAACAGATATATGAATGTTGTGATAAACTCATTAATTAAATTGAATGACCTTGATAATATGAATTATTAATGGATTAAATAATTAAAATGGTATAAAGAGAGAGTTTATGACTTTATGATGTTGGGAATTAACCATTAAGATCAATTTATACATAGTGATTGTGGGATGTCAAGGATAACCTCCCAAGGATACATTTATATATAGTAATTGGAATATATTAGGAAATACCTCCCAATGGTGTAATTATTTTTGGGGATTCGGTTGATTATTGGGCTCACCACCCCACTATCCATTTATACATAGTGATTGTGGGATATTGGGGATTACAACCCTACAAACCAATGATTCTTTCAAACATCGGGGAATTTTAGGATCTCCTATCTTGGGTCTAGTGATTTGGGCATTGATAGATTCCATGGATGAACACCCTGAGATCCGGTGGTGTTTGATGATGATAGATTCTAAGGATTGCATCCCTCAAGTTTAATGGTCTTAGATAATGATAGTGATGTGATGCATAGGATTATCTATTTGGATCTAATGACATATTAATACATAGTATGTGTAAGTACCTGATACATTTGGCACTAGTAAACGTAGGTATGATCTCTCTCAGTTCTGACTAAGGAACCTAAGGATCGATAATTTTTTATTCACTTTTTTTTCATTCATTGAGAATGCACAACATTATCAAATATTACCATGATTGGGTGTATTTAGAGATTTAATTAGTGGTGAACTATTGATTCATTCTAACTACCTATTTTGGCTTCTATTGGTACTAATTCAGATTTCATGAATGCTTGATAGGAAAAATTCATGTTTCTTGATGGATGATGATTTATTATAAATTGGTGTGAATCATGAGTGATGCGGCTGGGTTAGAACTCAGGATAAGGCTTTTATTGTTTTTTTTGTTTTTTTATATACTAATGTAAATGATATGATTTATATGTAATACTATCAGAAACTATATAGAACATCGTTTAATATCACATGATTATATAATTTATTTACTCTAATATTGATTTATTCCCTTCTATATATCTTGATGTATGTGATTGTAATTATTCCCTATATTCATTGACTTTTAAATGATGTTATATTATCTCCATCATACTAACATGGACTATAATTGATAATTTAAAGCCTCTAGTGTATGGGGTGGCATGCCTTATCTCAGGAAATGATTGATGATCTGGTCATTTTTGAGTGGTTCAATATAGTGGGATATTAAAAATTCTACATGGGGAGATACTATTTTATTTATTAGGAATAAATAATTTACAATTATTATTTTCATCAATTATATATACCTCCATAAATTTACTATTAAGGAAAGGAATCATTTACCATATATCCTTGAATTATTTCATAATATCCCTAGTGATTTTTACATTTCAAATATTTAATATAGTTTCTAACATCATCTATTGAAAGAACAGGAATAAATTCCCTTAATCTTAATGAATAAAAATTTGGTATTTGTATATTTCATAAATATTGTATTCAACGAATATTTTTAAAAAACATTGGTTGTATTTTTTAGTGATATTTTGTTATATTGTAAATTTTATTATGATAATACAAAAAAAATATAGATTTTAATTGAGATAATAAGAGAAATTAAGTTATATGGAAAATTTAGTAAATGTGATTTTATGTTGAAACTAATTTCATTCATTAGAAATACTATAACTAAACATTTTATAATGTTGGATCCTTCTAAAATTAATGTTGTTAAATAATCTACAATACTAACTAATACCCCATATATTTTTATTTTTCTTGGATTAGTTGGTTATCATTTAAATTTTATTCAAATATTTTTTGGTTAGAAAATCGATTAACCAATCTTACTTAAATGGGTGTTAAATTAATTTTTACAAAATAAGTCCAAGAATAATTTAAATAATTTTAAAAATATATACATTTATTAATGCTCAAATATCATCCCTCATATGAAAAAATGGTCAGTTTTTTATTTATAGTGATTATTCAACAATGGTTATTGGTTTTGTTTTAATGAAAAATTATTAGATAAAATAAAATGTATAATGAAAGTTAAAAACTCATTAGATAGATAATCTAACAAATTTACTCATGATTATAGTCACATTTTTTTATTTAAAAAATTGGATTCATTATTTATATAAAAATAATGATATATATATATATATATATATATGAAAAATTGTTTAAGAATATATTCACTCTAAAAGAACGAAATGTGAGGAAATTAAGGAGGATAAAACTGATCAAAGATTATATCTATAGTATTCAGGGTCATCTTGGAAATGAAAATAAGGTATCAAAAGAATTGAGTCAAAAGATTAATGCACCATTAACCATGTAAAAATTTGAGAATGAACCCATTGTTAATTATTTAATGAAAATTAGATTAGAAATTCTATAGGATAAATCATCTCCTCATTTTTCACAAGTAATAGTAGAATCATCTTTGTTTAAAAGAATAATGTATTCCTAGAAAGATCATCATGGATTGTAAGTCATTATAAAATTGATAAATTAAAAAACATTACATGAGTTTAATAGTGATGAAAAATGTATCAAATGAAATGGAAATAATCTATGTGTACTAAATGAATCTAAGATGAAAATTGACTTATTGAGTGTGGCTCACATATCATTATATTCCATTCTTTTGGGAATAAAAAAGATATATAAATATCATTATGGATATTTTTTATAAGAAGTAATAAATAATGAAAATTTTAATTTTATAATGAAATTATTCATTTTACAATAGGTCAAAGATCGATGGCATCAACTGAAATAAATACTTTAAATATTATTATTTCCACAATGGAAGTGCAATTAAATACCCTTATATTTTGTCAAGGTATTACCAAATACGTCATAAAGTTAGAATAAAATACGGGTGAGTGTTGATTATTTGAATATATCAACTCTTTTTCTTCATACTCATGATAATATGTCTTTGTATTATATTCCCAAACTCAATCGTAATGTGATAGTAAAGTGGGATTGGGTTCCTATTACTATTGCGTCTTATTATTTTGAATATTATACATATTGTTTTAGGAAGGGAATTCTAAACTCATTAGGTAAAAAATTTAATTTCAAAACATTTTTCATCCACACAATGATGTATAATGAGTATAGTAAATTAAAAAATTATATGACATGCTTCCAGATTTTTCATTTGATAATCAATGAGGTTTTGGATTTACATATTTCATTGGAAGAATATTTTTATAATAATATCAATCATTTTAGTGTATATATGGAAACTTATAAATAATTATATGGAAATAAATATCAAAATATATCATGTTGGGATGATGTTATGGAGGGGAAAATTTCTAGAACAAAACTAGGTAATGATATAGATAAAGAGTGAAATTTATTTATCATTATACAATGCAATGTAAAATATAGAAAAATTTCTACATAGATATTCAAAGGAAGGACTATTAATTTTTTTAGTATATAATTTGTTTCTTAAAATAATTCCATGGAATGGTGTGATATTTTTTGGAAAGAAAAGAAAATTAATTCAATTATTTATTGGTCCTTATATTATTCTTGAGAAATTAGGATCAATGGCTTATCTTGTAGCATTGCCTTTATGTTTATCCTATGTACATAAGGTGTTTCATGTTTCTTTATTAGGGAAATATATATCTGTTGCATCATGAATATTTAACCCTAATTTATAGAATCTATAGGTGAATATTTCTAATGATAAAAAATAAATTCAAAATCTTTATCATATAGAAAAATTGTTGTAAAATTAGGAAACTAGTTTCTTTAATGTTTTGTTGAAAAATCCTAAGATGGATTAAGAAACATGGGTACTTAAAGAATCAATAAATGAAATGTTTTCCCAACCTATTTAATAAGGAGTAAATTTCAAGGATATGTTTTATTTAAGGGGGAGAATGTAGTAACCAATTACTTCTAATTAAATGTTATGGTTATTTATATTTAGATAAAAATATTATGACCATATTTTTTTTAGAATTTTCTATTAAATTTTTTATTTAACAAAATATGTCTCTTGGTGTGTTTATTTCATGACATGAATGCCCACTTAACAAAAGGTCAAATATTATTCATTACTATATATAATTTTATAAAATATAACATTTTTGGATAGATAAAAATTCATATTATTTTATGAATTGATAATGATATTTATTATTATGATAATAATAAAAAAGATATGTCATGGTATAAAATAATAGTGAAAATTTTTGTTTTAAAATGAATATAAGGTATTATATACATATATATTATCTAAATATATTATGCGTTTTATTTTAAAATTTAATAAAAATAATTTTTCAATTTTTAATTGTAATTTTAAAATTAGATGGAAAATATTGTTTTCAATATTCTATAAATACCAATGTTTTATAGTAAATAACAAAAGAGTTTTATAAGAACGTTTTTTTAATAAAACAATTTAAATTATTATAATATATATTCACATTACAAAATATGTATTTATTAATTAAAAATAATTTCTTTATATTGTAATTTTAAATTAATTATGGGTTTAAGATTAAACAATTCATTTAAATTTTAATTTTAATTAAAAAATGTGAGTTTTAATTCAAATTAAATTCTACTATAGATTTTTTTCTATGTATTTATAATGTTTTATAAGAATTTATAATTTTATGTAATATATTATAATATTTAAAATTTAAAATTTAAAATTTAATTATTAAATTTCCATAATCTATTTTTTAAGATGTTGATTTAGATAATTGGATTTTTATTAGAAATTTATAGTTCATGTTATAATATAGCTTTAAAAATCATTATTAAATATGTTTCCAGAAATTTATAGATAACTTCATAATTGTGTGGAATATGATATAATAAATAATATATAGAAAACAATAATTTTGAAATTCAAAAGGTGAATTCAAAATGGTTAATTTTTGAGTAACTAATTTAAATAACTTTTAAAATAAGAATTGGTGTTCAAATGGAATTTTAATTCATACGATGAAACATATATCTATAATCCTATAGAACGTTTTAGAAACAAATATAATATGTTTTTATTATATTATACAAATAATATCAATTATATATTTTTTAATTATAAAATCTATTTTATATTTCAATAAAATTATCTATATACTCATATAATGTCGATGAAGTGCTTAAAAAACATAGGAAAAGTAAAAAACTATGAAATAGTGAGAATATTGAGTATGGATAAGGCTATTCTATTCTTTAAGGGATAAATATGATTACTAATAATTGAAATATATTGTTTGGACCCGACCCCTAGAATGTCAGCGGCCAGTGCCTGAGAACACGATGTGTGACATTCAATAAAACATGCACTGATAAACTACACATCATGTCCCATACAAATGACCAAATTCGGTTCAGGTTCTGGGAAACCGAGCACTTCTGTCATACTTCATTACCCGAAATTGATACCTTAAAATTTTCATTTAAAAATACATTGGGTGAGCATACAAATTCCTAGTAAAGGGTTTTAAAATAAAATAATAAACTAATATAACATTTAAAAACATTCTTTTAAAACTTTTCATAAATCATATTTCATAATAAATGTTTTAACACATGTTATATATCATAACAACAGATTATGAAATAAAATTGCATAATTAAAAGCATACTAAATGAATTACAAGGGAAAATGATTCAATTATAAGCATGCACATTCAGAGTAACAAGGAAAAGTCATTCTAAATAAGTAGGTTGTTTGAATATGCAAGAATAAATTATTAACTAAGAGTGATACATAATATGATTTTCACATAAAGGTAGTAACACCAGTTTTATACACTACTAATGTGAAAAATACACTGGTTACTAAAATCACCGAGTTCCAAATAAATGTCATTCCATAAGAATTTACTTTTTATAATACTCATAAGTACTCACTCTAAACCAAATATATTCTACTATTGGAATTTCTACATAGTTAATTAATTATCATAAGCAAAATGAGGGAACATATATTGTAAGACCCTATCACGACCTCATGTCATGACTCTAAAATATCAATGGCGTTGTTCCATGACCTAATATGTCAATGGGATTCTTCCATGTCCTGACTGTGTCATGAGAACTATCGATGTATCGAGGGGCTTTAATTAACTGGTCCCCAATCCATTATACCGAGTCTCTCCATTCCTCATATGCCAAAAATGGTTGTATATTAAAAATGTCCCATACAAGTTTGAATATTAAATTTTCTAAATTCAATTTTTTCATGGTTTCCCATACCACCTTGTATAATTAAATTCATAATTAAATTAATGAACATAATGGTTTAAATTATATTCATTATTATTTATACAAATATAATGATTCTCGCACAAGACTAAGAACTTAATTTTCAAGTCATTAAATGGAAATTATGTTAAGAGTACTTGTGTTGACAAATAATAGACTAATGAAATAAAAATTTGGTTACATATAATGATAAATTCTAAATCCATATAAATCAATTACATATTGGTATTTATTTTGAATGCGTAATAAAAGGTAAACCAAACATTTCATGTGGGGTTTTTAAACTTGCAGATGATCAACAATTTATTGTTAAAAATTATTTTTTATAACACACTATAATTCAAAAATTAAAAATAAAGAGACTCAACCACAATCAATACAAAATAATATAATGACACCCATATGATGTAAATTTAACAGGGGTTCTTGTGTTTAAAAATCATAGAGTGAAATTAAAAGGATTACTTATTTAAAATACTTGTATATGTACATATATGGTTGTGTAAACATGAATATCCCATATATATAATGGAGTACATTAATGAGTATTATCACAAAATTAATTCCCACTTACTTACTTATCAAAGTAACCATTAATCACAGAAGTTTCACATTGTAGAATTTACAACTAGACCAGGAGGTGAGGTACACAAATTATATCATTATATAAAACTTAAATATAGAATATAAATAAATAAATAAATATATATATATATGAAAATATAAAAAAATCTATTTTTTCTGTAAAACTCAAAGTATAAAAGACTTCAAACTGAACCAAAAGGAGGATCCATATAAATTGTACGATTATACATATATATTTAAGAACATACATAATCGGGTAAAAAGTTTTATACAAAATATAGTTCTTTGCATTTTGAAGTTCTTAAATTAACGTCGAAGCTCAAGTTTAGAAATCCTAAATCTAGACATATGGGTTTTATGTAAAACTGAGGGAATAGACACACACACACATATACGTAACCGATTATATTTATATGGTATGAAAATAAGTTTTCATGAGATGATTTTTCTTTAGGTATGGTAATACCCTATAAATCCCAAATTCTAAAGCTCTAAATCAGGTATAGAATCGTTCAAACTCAAATTGAAAGATTCATATATATATATACACAAGTTCTCATAAATATACAACTTCAACTCACTGATAAAGAAAATATAAATCCCTTAACATAGCACGAGGAGGAAGAGGAGCTCAGGAGAACTTGTTGAAGCTCACCGAAATTTTGAGTGTGGAAGATCTGAGGGGTTCTTTGTAGTGAAAATGGTTTCGTCAATAAAATATATTATACTATACTATTATATAATAAAATAAGGAAACTATCAATGGATCTGAGGCTTATAAGGTTTATAAAAATACTAGGAGTCGGTCTTTGTGGAAATCATGTGAGTGGAGGGGGACCAGCGGCTATTAAGAGTGAAGAAAACAGTGCAAAATAGGGTGTAGGGGAACTAGTGTAGTGAATGCCACGAGGAAGAAGATGATGCTATGAGAAGAATGTTGGAAGAAGATTGGTTGGTCAGGACCAGCTCCAGCCTTGATCCGAGGGTTGGGGCACGTCTTTGGTTTGAAAAAAGTTTGGTGGGTTAGATTAAATTTTAGTTAGATCAGGCGGACCTAGATCGACGCGTCATTTTAAAAATCTCAGAAGACCGATATTAGATCTGAGTTTTGATCAGATGGTGCACAAAACATGTGGTGATAATCGTGGCCCCTAAGAGTCAATCGTTGGATCGAAATCGATGGCCTGGATCACGCGCGACCGATTCAATGACCTGGATATCATTTCGACTGAAAACCCTCATCCTACATCGAAACAGAGAGACGCTTGAGAACCCTTTATAATCCTAAGGCTCTGATGGGTTGATCAGAAAAAACACAATAGACATATAGGGTGCCTTATACACGGGGTCCCCCCCCATAGGCCTCAGCCTACCCCTGCGTCGTCGTGGTCTCGCACCCACAGTGGTGCGCTTACGCACTCTTGTGCTTCTGTGTTTCCATTGGGGTAACTATGCCCATTCTCTAGAAGGCCCAAGTAGAGGATTAGGGCTAGGCTCATCCACCTAGCGTGAGCTGCCTCCCTTGGACTAGCTAAAGGGCTGGCACTAGTGGGTCTATATTTTTTTAGTAAAAGATAATATTTCAATGTTATAATGTCTTATAAAATTAATAAATTTATTATAAATATATATATATTATATTTTTAAATATAATTTTTTTAAACATTAAAATGTTAATGGATAAAAATTATAGTTTGTCTTAGCTAAAATTATTAGTATAATTATTTATTAACAGTAAACATTTAATATACAAAGTTATAAGTTGAAATTAAATATACCAACATGAAAATTCTTATACTAGTATTATAGAAGTAAAAGTATAGTTTAATAAAAACCATAGTTTAATTAAAAAGAAATTAAACATAGTTTAAAACTCTTCTTAACCATTTAAAATGAAAATGTTTACAAAATATTTCAAATTTGTTTTTAATTCCTTATTAAATTTCAAAAAACAATTAATTGTAAATAAAAATATTACACCATTTCCTTTTAAAGATCATGATTAGGGGTGGTTTTATAATTTTCAATCCATAACTTAATTATGTAGAAATCTAAATTACACTCACAGGTTTTTAGTTAATTAACCAAAAGGCCAATGACTATAATTATAGAAATTGGAATCAACTATCACCCAAGGAAACGTTAAAGTTGATGCCTTATAATACTATACCTTAGGGTGTCCAAAATTCAAGGAAATATATGTAAATGACTCTCATCATAGCATTGGTTGTTAGCACAGCTGTGGTGGTCTTGGCCATACTAATGTTTGTTATGACAGATCATAAGGACCCATATTACCTTCTTGGGGTTCTTGTTGTTTTGGGTGGTCTCCTTATAATTTTGAAAGGGTTTTTAATAGGATTTTTTTGGTAAAATGATTTCTTTTGAACTGGATACATTGTAAACACTTTGGTGTCTTGTTTAAATGAAAATCCTTCTGTTTAACTTATAATTTTTTTTCAGTAACAAGAAATTAAAAATACCAAAATCATAATATTATTATTATATGAGACACAAGTTTTGGGGTGTTACAATATTCCCCCTCTAAATAATTGCATCCTCGAAATTCCTTTCACATAACATCATTAAATGAATCCCTTACAAACTTCACCACATCCTCCATCGTGGAGGGTCCTTTGGTGTGACCAGTTGAATTCCTAGATTGGTGTTTAACTCCTTTGCTTCCCTAGACCAAACAGACCTTGGGAAGAAAGGGTTGAACTCGTTCATAGTGCATTCGGGATTCCAGAGTGTGGCTCAAATGGTGGAATGCTCTGAGATGTACAAATGGAAAATGTCACTAAAGACTCACTGAACTATCTCCCGATTGAGAACAACTTTGTTATAGACATGGTCGTATAAGCTAAAATTGAGGAGTTTCTACATATAGGTTTCACAAAGGTTTCCCTCCAAAGTAGCCTCTTGAAACCTTACTATAGCTATGAAGTTCCAGGCTGGAGTGAAACATAAGAAAATCCCTTCATGGTATCTTCCCCTTTGCATGTACTTGGCATGTTTGACCGTGGCTATGTGGTGGTATATGTAAGCTTTCCCCTGGAAGGAGCGGAGATTGTCCAGACTGTTTGATACATCATTATTTTTCTTGCACAATTTTCACAAGTTTGTGAAGGGTATGTACTCTTCCCCACAGGTTTGGACCATGATGGTCTCTAGTATCTTGGTAGGGAGTGAAAATATGTGAGTTTTTCCTTCCATCTGAATTTTTTTATGAAATTCCAATCGGTGAAACCCACCCGAAAGTATAAACAATGAAAATATAGCAGAATGAATAGATAACAAATTATATTATCATATAACCACTAGTACATAAAATGTAAAGGGATAATAGTTTCCCATGTTCCCTAATACACGAATCCCCAAAACATGTTCAAAACATTCAATCTCTCTGAACCATATGAAACCCGAGCAGTTTGGTTTAATCTCTTGGGTGCACTTGTGTTGTCTCCAGAGTCTAGAATGTGGGGTGTACAGCTGAGAGACATCATTATGTACTTTATGTCTATATATAGAATGTGAGGCTTCAAATTAAATGATTTCAAAGTCCATTACTTGACCATAATGGCCATTGGCCATGAAATGACACATATATGCTGCATAGAGGTCTCCTACTACTACACCTACTTGGAAATCCATAGGGGACTGGATACCTTCTACTGCAGTGAAGAATATAAAATGTCCCTCGTAGTACTTTCCTTGTCATGCATAGGATTGAAATTGGGGTTACATAATAATGATGTAATCCAAACCTGCTACTTTGTGGAGTTCTAGTACTCGGGGACAGTTAGATATGTCATCGAGGAGTTTGCATGACATATGGGTATGGGAATAGTTTATAAAATTTTTATGGCTCTAAATAGAAATTTTGGATTATAGGGCCTCATTAGGAAGAGACTGAAGACTTATACCTTCATTTTAAATAATAAAATTAGGAAAATATTCATATTTAGTGATGAAAAAGTAAATTTTTTTTTTATGTTCTGGTTTTCCAGAGTTATCTAAACTGAATCCTCTGAAACCAACTGTAAGTACCCGACCCCCAGAATTCCATTGGCCAGTTCCTGTGAACATGATGTGTGGCTTTCAACAAAAACATGCACTGATAAATTTCACATCATGTTCCATAGAGAGGACTGAATTTGGTTCTGGTTCTGGGAAACCAGCCACATCTGTCATACTACTTTATCCCAAACTACTACCTGATAATTTTCATTTTATAAAACATAGGGTGAGCATACGATTGTCTACTAATGGGATTTAAAATAACATAATATACTAAAATAAGATTTAAAAATTTTCATTTAAAAAATTTCATAATACATTTTTGTTAAGAAATGTTGTTACACATGTAACACATCATAACTATTGACTAAAAAATAAAAGTGTGTAATTAAAAGCATACTAACAGAATTATAAGGGAACATGGTTCAATTATAATCTTTCACATTTTTAGTAACAAGTAAAAGACATTATAAATAAGTAGGAATTTTAATATGAAATTATTAATTAATAACTGAGAGTGATACATATTCCGAGTTACGCATAAAAGTAATAACTTCAATTTCATACACTATTACTGTGAAACATACATTGTTTACAAAAATTACTATGCGCCAAATTCACGTCATAACATAAGCATTTAATTTTTATAATACTCATAAGTACTGGAACTTAACCATGGATATTCTACCAGTCTAATATCCACTTGGTTAAATAATTATTATAAGCATAATGAGGGAATGTGTACTATTAGACCCTGTCATGTCATTGTGTCATGACTCTAAAATATCAATGGACCCGTTCGATGCCCTGATATGTCAATGGAATTGTGCCATGAACTGACTGTATCATGAGAACTATCGATGCATTGAGGGGCTTTCATTAACCAGTCCCCAACCCATTATACCATGTCTATATATTACTCATATGCCAGAAAGTGTCGTATATTAAAAATTTCCCATACCACTTTGAATATTTAATTTTCTCATTTCATTTTATTCAAGGTGTCCCATATCACCTTGAATAATTAAATTCTTAAATCCATTAAAGGTCATAATGGATTAAATTAAATTCATTTGTATTTATACATATATAATTATTCTCGCACAAGATTAAGAACTGCATGGTCAAGTCATTAAATGGAAATTAAGTTAAGATTAATTTTGTTGAAAACTAATACACAAAAGAAATACAAATTTGGTCACATATAATGATAAATTTTAAAGCCATATAAATCAATTACATATGGTAATTTCTTCTGAATTCATAATAAAAGGTAAAGAAAACATTTCATATGGGGTTTTTAAACATAAAGATGTTCAAACATTTAATGTTAAAAAGGCTTTTCTATAACACACCATAATACCAAAATTAGAAATCAAGAGACTCAACCACAATCAATACTAAAAAAACCTAATAACACCCATATGACTTAAATTTAATTGGGTTTCTTGAGTTTAAAACCCAAAGAGTGAAATTAAAAGGTTTAATTATTAAAAATACTTGTATATATACATATATGCTTATGTAAACATGAATATCCCACATGTATAATAGAGTACGCTAATGGGTATTGTGACAAAATTAATTGCCACTTACATAATTATAAAAGCAACCATTAATCATAGAAGATTCATGTTAAATGATTTACAACTCGTCCGGTATGTGAGGTACACAAATTATATCGTTATATAAGACGTATATAATGAATATATATATATATATATATATGAAACTATAACAAAATTTTATTTAATTATTGAACCTCAAATTATAGAAGACTTGAAACTGAACCTCAAGGTTGTTCCTGTAAAACAATATGGTTATACATATATATATATATATAAGAAAATATATAATCGGGTAAATTGTTTTACAAAAAATATAGTTCTTCGTATTTTGAATTTCTTAAATTAACATCAAAGCTTATGCTTAGATATCTTAAATCTAGACATAAGAGGTTTTTGTAAAACTGAGGGGTTATATATATATACATACGTAACCAATTATGTTTATATGGTATTAAAATAATTTTGCATGAGGTAATTATGCTTTAGGTCTACTAATACCCAATAAACTCAAAATCTCTTTGCTCTGGATTAGGTATAGAAGGTTTCAAACTCAAACTGGAAGATTCATATATATATATATACCAGTGCTCATAAATATACAACTGAAAATCAAGGAAAAAGACTATATAAATCCCTTAATATAGCTCGATGATGAAGTGGGGCTCGGGAGAACTTGCTGAAGCTCGCTAGAAGTTTGAGTGCAAAAGATCCAAGGGTTCTTTGGGGTGAAAAATGGTTTCTTAAATAAACTATATTATAGGAGAATTTTACAGAATAAAATAAGGACACTTGAAAGAGATATGAGGCTTATAAGTCTTATAAAAAAAATTGGTGATGGTCTTTGTGGAAACTGCATGAGAGGAGGGGGACCAACGACAGTCAAGGTTGAAGAAAACAGTGAAAAATATAGTGTTAGGGTACTGGTGCTGTGCACGCCATGGAGAAGAGGACGGTGATATGGGAAGAAAGTCGGAAGAAGATTGGATGGTCGGGATCAACTCCTTCCTTGATCCAATAGTTGTGGTGCATCCGCAGTTTAAAAAACATTTCAGCCGCTCAGATTACATCTGGGTTTTATCGAATGACCCAAGATCAACGCTATGTTTTAGAAATTTCAGATGGCTGATATTAGATATGAGGTTTGATTGGATGGTGCAAAAAATACATTATGATAATAGTGGATGTTGAGAGTCGATCGTTGGATCAAAATCGACGGCCCCGACCGTGCGTGACACGATCCAATAAACTGGATCTCATTTCGCCCGAAAAACCTCATCCCAAATCGAATTGGCAATATGCTCGTGACCCCTTTATAAGACTGAGGCTCTGATGGGTTGATCAGAAAAAACACAACACGCACATATGGAGCCTTATACATTGGATCCCACCGTAGGCCTCGGCCCACCCCTGTGTCATCGTGGCCTCACGCCAGTGGTGGTGCGCTTACGTGCTCCAGTGCTCCTGTGTTATCTTTGGGGTTACTATGCCCATGCTCGGGCTGGCCCAAGTTGAGGCTGAGGGCTAGGCATAGCTACCTTGTGTGAGCTACCTCCCTTGGCCCCTAATGGGTTGGCACTGGTATGTATATATTTTTTCCTAATAGCCAATATTTCAAAGTTCTAATGTCTTTAAGAAATTAATACAATTTTATAGCTATATTGAAATTATCATTTTAAACATGACTTTTATTTAAACATTAAATGGGTAATGAATACAAAGTATACATTGTATAAACTAAATGTATTAATAAAATTATTTATAAGCACTAAAACATTAATATACGAATTTATAATTTGAAATTTAATATACCCACATGACAATTATTATACTATTATTATAGAAGTCAGAGATTAGTAAAATCAAAAACATAGTATAATTAAAATGAATTCAAACATAATTTAAAACACTGTTTAAGTATTTGAAATTAAAATGATTACAGTATATTTGAAAAGTTTTTTTAATTCCCTATTACATTACAAAATCACTTAAGTGTGATTAAAAATATTACACCATGTCCTTTTAATGTTTCTGATTAGGGGTGGTTTTATAATTTTCAATCCATAACATAATTATTGGGAAAACTAAATTACACTCCCATTATTTCAAATAATTCCCCAAAAGGACAACAACTACAATTATAATCATTTGAATTCAACGGTTACCCAATGAAACTGTCACGTTGATGCCCTATAAAACCATACCTTAGGGTGTCCTAAATTCAAGGTAATTGAAGAAAATGGATCTAGTCATACCATTGGTTCTTAGCATGGCTGTTGTGGTCTTGGCCATACTAATTTTTGTTATGAAAGATCCTAAGGACCATATTAAATTCTTGGGTTCTTTTTGTTTTAGGTGGTCTCCCTATAATTTTGATAGGGTTTTTAATAGGTATTTTTGGGTAAAATGGTTTCTTGTGATCTAGATACATTGTAAACACTTCATTGTCTTGTTTAAATGAAGAGCCCTGTGTTTATCTTATAAATTTTGTCTATTTACATGAAATTGAAACAAAAAAAAGCATAATACTATCATTATATGAGACACATGTTTTGGGGTGTTACATATATTATAACCTGAATTCCGAAATATTCATGATATTTTGAAAATGAAATTAAAAAATTATCCCAAAAGAGCATTATAAATACTAGTTTTACTCATGTTTCTCTAACCAATGCTTTAGTGCAACAATATATCTCATTTAATATATATATATAATCTTAAAAATTATCTCATTACCTTAACTATACTCTTCCAATTTCATTTATCAACAAAACTACTCAATAGATGTAGATGTTTTACAAATCGGTGAACTGGTGATTTATATTTATTTTTTAGTTTTAAACTTCCTTCTAATTTTATATTTTAGTAAGGATAACCCATATTTGGAATTTATATAATTTTTATAAAAATTTCTTAATACTTTCTCATCAATCGTAAAATATGAAAACACATAAATAATAAATCAATTATTCCAAACTATATATTCTATTCCATTTTCAATTTTATTTTCCATTCCATTTATTTTATTTTCATCACATTATTTTTTAAGAAACATTTGGGAAGGTTATTCCACTAATGGGATGGTCATTCATATGATTCTAATTTTTTCTATATAAAAATGGAATCCTTAAAAATCCACATTATGGATTAATACTCACATATCAATATATAATAGTGGGTGGATTGAGTATCCACTTATTAATTTTAAAATTTATTTAATTTATGATATCTATTATTTAATTAATTCATATACCAGGGGTGGGAAATCTGCCACCATGGGGGATTATTTCAATAATATAATTATATTTTCATTATAAATTTCTTTCATCTCCACAATTGATACATGTACTTAATTACATGTTTAGAATTGTTAGTTTAAATTTTCTAATATTCCTCATTTATTATTGAATTATTTATTAATAATGGAATTTGAATTAAATGAAAAATTATAATTAATATGGATCGTATAACATTATAAAAACTATTTTCGACGTATTGTTTTTGTCACATAGGATTCGATGAAACCAAATAATATAATGGTACAATTTTGAACAACATTTACTATCAATCACTTACAATCTTGAATACCATGGGCGTGATGCTTTGTATTTACATATTAATATTATATAAAATGAATTAAAATTGACATATAGTGTTAAATTTTATAATTATTTTAAATTTATAATAATTTATAACATGTTATAATTTTTTTATATTGTAAAATTCACACATAAGCATCTTGGAAGTTAGTAAGGGGTTCTTCTTAAATCCTTTCCATTATTATTTTAAAATATTTATCTCAAATATCTCTCTAATGTAATCTGGACCTGTTTTTTCTTGTATTCTTATAGATATTTATTCATTAATATTCCTTTCACCTCTTTAATTTTCCTCTAAATGGGGAATTTTTTAACCCTTTATTTTTCCTATATTATATTTTCTTCTGTTAAATTTGATGATTATTCTTATGGTTTGGAATTAAAAGAATCCATTTTTAATTCATGGTAATGTAATTAGAGATAATATATGATGACGAGTGGTTCAACGATATATCCCTCTAATGAATTGGGAAATGATTTTTTCTTTTGGGATGATAATTTGGAATTAAATGGTTAGGGTTTTCCATTTTTATTGATTGCAAGTGATTACAATTCAGTATGAGTGATATGAATATAATTTACAAATATACCTTCTTGATTATTTTATCACCTTCATTATTTATTTTTATTTTACATTATGGTACTATTCTAATGTCATTGATATGAATAAATATATAAATTTCATTAATGGATTTATGTTTATAAGCTTATACAAGTTAACTGTTTTTATTCATGAGTTTTCACGTATTTAAAAATTCTAATGGGTTTTTCCTTATTTATACTCCTTGTTAGGCATTTTTTGATTATCTCACATTTTCAAATATTTCTATAGGGTTTAATGATATCGATAAATAATAATGGTTTAAAATATAAAGAAATAATAATTTGTATTTGATGAAGAGATTATATAATTTTAAGAGATTTTATTATGGGAAGAATATACATTGAGTGGAAAAGTATAGGTTTTATTATGATATTGATTTTCTAATTCTGTGAAACACCAAACCTAAAGATCTTGTAAATATAATAGATTTATTATTTTTTAACATGTTTTTAACGGTGGGTTATTTTTTGTTCATTATAAGATCATTTATATTTATATCTATAAAAAATTATTGATAGTTACCTTCCCCATGACACTGGACCTATGTTTCTAAACTCTCTTGATCCAAAACTCAACTATAATGACCATGAACCCACACTCCCATATCCTACAAAAATAATCATTAAATTTATAACAATAAAATGATAAACATTACCCATATTTTACCATACAAACCATAAAATATCAACATGATATATTGGATTATATTTATAAACAAGTACCTTTTAAGATTATAATTTTAGTGAATTAAAAAAACTCATACATTATCTATACCCATGTCTTCAAGTGAGTGTTCCTCCAACTAAACCTAATTTTTCTAATTTCACATTAAGTATTCATAATCATACATTTGAAACATTTTTAAACATAGTTAATTTAACATAATTATAGATAACCTTTGGAAAAGAAGCATAGTAAGGGAGAGATCAAATGGTCAGTAAGGGTAAACATAAGAAATAACAGTTGAATTTCATTAATGAGAATAAGACGAGCATAAGGGTATGATGAAAAAAATAAAAGTGTATTAGCTTAAATTAAGTTAATTCATAAAAATAAATACCCTGATAATAAATCATGAAACATGGAATGAATATTTATCAATATAAAGATTCAAAAGATCAATAATCATGATTCATGTGATGTCAATAATTAAAAACCTATATCGTGAATAGAGAAAACATATAAGCAACATGTGTCATCATTTCTATTTAACTCTTATAATCACTCTTACAAATGGAATAGCTATAAGGTTGGCTTCCATATGTAATTAATTAAAGGGACATCATAGAACAAAACATCTTTGTTTTATCACATAAACACACATCAATAGTTTATCATGAAACCAACCTTTCTGGATTAATAATATAACCACCCATACTTGGTTTATAAAAAAAGAACGTGTAATCGTGAACAATGAAAAAGAACCATAATATAATTGTAAAACATATAAGTTATCATTTAATCATAAAAACCCATAATTACTTATTTAACAAGTTTAGTCCATTGAATACAAATAGGTTCCATGATAATCTATTGGAAGCAATCTTAATTCATCTTTAGAATAATTAAGGATTGTATAATTTCAACATATCCCAGTGAAGCATAAGTAACATAACGGGTTTTTTGACATTGATTAATGAAAATACAATGAAAATATCATTGATAAATTATTTTTAACAAATAACTTTTAACTGTAAATAGCATTAAATTATATCATCTTAAATGGAAAATGATTTTGGAATATCACTTTGAACATTTCTTAAGGAAAATATAATATCAATTTTGAAAAAACTTATTTAAAAACAAATCCTCAAACATTAACTAATTTTTTTATTTGAAATTAAAATTTGATACATAAAATTGAATATTAAATGAAAACAATTTTCTTGATAGTGGGAAAATCCTTTCATGTTTTAAATGTCAAAAATAATCATTCCATTTAGACATTTTGTAAAGAGAGTCAAATGTGACCCACTTGGATACTGTTATGAAATTTAAATTTAAATGTTTAGAAAAATGACAAATATTAAATATTATTTATTTAGGAAATTAGTAGTTTTTAGATATCAAAATTTTAGTAAACAACAATCTAGATGAGAAAGATTGTTAATCTAAAAGAAAAGGCAAGATCAGTGTCACTTACAATTGACTTTATTGATGTTTTTTATTCAAAAAGGGATGAAATAAAAAAAATATAAAAAAAATTAATAATAATTATATAATAAAGTGATTTGGTTTATGAATATAATAGCTTATTATTTCCTCTAAGAGAAGCTTCATGAGAAACAATCCTAAATGAAAAGATATTATTGAATGAATCCTTTTACATTTTGGTACCACTTAAATAATAATACCCATAGCATAATAACTTATAATTATATATTAAATATCCTTAACATAATAATATTCATGATATATCATGTAAAAGAGGAATTGTATACACTTTATAGAAGAATATAGTTGCGTATCATAATCATATGTCCCAATGAAAGGAATTTTAGGTGATTTACCCTTACTATGATCATATCACTGAATTGAGAGTTAATAAATGGAGAGATTATGTGTAAAAATATTATATCCACAAAAAGTATAAATAAATAATAAGTTAATTTATATACCATTCACACATAGTCACATCATATCAGAGTCAGTGAAGAAGTGTTATAACCTAACGAAATAGTTAGTAAAAAAACCCTTTAACACAAGGTAAAATTCATGTCAGACACCATTGGATAAAATATTTCATGTTGAGAATTATAATTACATGAATTGTGAGGAATTAATTATATAAAAAATATGGGAGTATATAAAAACCAAATAAAATAAATTTGGTTCATAATAATAAAATTTACCTCAATGAAGGAAACTTGTGATGAAGTCCCTTACATTGAGTCCAAACTTTCTTTGTTTGTTCTTTAAATCCAATATAATAAAATTATATCAATTATATAACATCATAAAAAAAATTTAAAAGTATAATTACTTATAAATAAATATTTTCCCTTATTTATTTTTAATATTATATGTAAATACTTAATCAGTTATGTCTATATCAAGTGTTTTGAGTACATTTAGTTCATTGTTTTCAAAATAACTCCACTGTGTTAATTGTGGTAAAAGAAGTATTTGTTGTATAATATGTAGAATATTTTTTTCAAATAATTCTAATTTTTTTAGAAATTAATATTTTAAAATAATCCACGAATAATACTTATTAATACTTAACTACGTTACAATCACATAGACGGTAGGTTGTACAAATTCAATAGTAACATTTCCATTTTACAAAAATAATTATGGAAGGAATGTAAGTATTATTATATATTTTTAAAATAATAAAAATATATTACATATAATATTTTTTAAATACAATTATATAAATTGTTATATGACGTGGTGATGAAAAAATAATCACATAACTCTATGGAGGCTGTAGTCCACTTATACACACGAATCATTTTTCAGTGAGAATAATATTAAAAATATAATGATATTTTAGCTATTAATAGTTATAATAATGTAATAAATATCAAAAATATATCATATATCTCAAAAATATTCATTAAATGTATCCTTATTATATTTAGTGAAAAGGGTTAGTGAAAAATGAATCACAACACTCTGTAAGGTGGTAGTCTGTCGTACACACATGCGATAGTATCATATAAACTATGGATTGAAAATTAAGAAGGTATATTTGATATATTAATTCATAGAGTATAATTATGTTTCAAATATAATATATATACTTTAAATCCATCATTATAACAATCCATGGAAGGTGATTCAGAAAAATGAATAACATCAGTTCGTGAGGTGGTAGTTCATCGTATAAATGAATGTTGATTTCATTTACCATTTGATGATAGTATAGAATTATTTAGTTCATTACATTATCATGATAACATCTCATTATAAGTTTGAAACTAGTTTTAATAATCAAGCATAATTTAATATGATATTATGTTGGTGGATGAACAAAAAAAATAAAAATGCTTGGTTAAGAATAATATGTATTCTTAGAATAACCTCCTTAGGATAGAACCTAAATGCATAATATGATGGATTTATAATAAAAAAAGGATTCTAGGATGTGCAGAGAGAATTAATGGAGGTATTTTTGAGGTTCTTTTCCGATCCAAAAGGTTTTGAAACTGTAAAGTGGAGGGAATAGTGGGTGGCCTTTTATAAGTTAGGTGAGTGGCATTCTTGTAATGATAGAAAAGATAACGGTGTTCCTACATTTGAATGTTGGAAAAATTATCCCTAATGGAACATTATGGATTATTATAAAATTTAAGATCTATATATGGACATATATGTTTTTCATAAAATAATTTAGGTCACTCTAACCCTATCCTTTTTATTTTAACTCCTGAAAAATTATTTTTACCTTAAACGTGGTAATTTTTTTATGTATTTTCAAAATAATTTATGAAAAAAATAAATATTAACTAATTAAAAAATATAAATTATTCTGATAGAAAATATTTGATCCACATTACCTAATTTAACTCACTTAAGTCACAAAATTTGATTTAAAAAACAGCAAACATGGACAAAAAAAAGGTTTTTCAATAAGTGTATTGTTCATGGTAATATTTTATTTATTAAATTTATGACAACTGATAATCATTATATTAATTTAAATTCATATTTGTAGCTATATAATCTATAAATTTATTCTAAATAATTCATCATTTTTTGGTTTTCTAATTAATTATAATGGGGAAATATTATACACTTTAAAATAGTTTAAAAAACTCATTTTAAACCTTAAAATAAACAAATATTAATATATAATATAAAGAGTATAAAAAAAATTCGTAGGATTAAATATATTTAAT
This sequence comes from Viscum album, assembly GCA_963277665.1. Lineage (NCBI taxonomy): Eukaryota > Viridiplantae > Streptophyta > Magnoliopsida > Santalales > Viscaceae > Viscum > Viscum album. The sequence continues at coordinate 1,034,608,731 of OY728123.1, read as the reverse complement.
TTGATTTTATATCACTTTAAATTATATTCAAACTATAATGGGTCTTTTATATTACTTATACTTTTAAAGGAAATGACATTTTTACAAAATATTTATATTTTTCACTAATTAGTGAAAAATAAATATTTTCCAAATAATAAAAAAAATCCCCACAATATAATTTTGATATTATGAGCTAAAAAATTAATTAAATTTTATAAAATATATTTTTATAAAATTGGTGAAAATTAATTTTATTATTTGTGATTAACGCTTGATGAAACTGCCTTTTAGAAAAATACTTTTTTATAGAAAACATTTCCTTTTTTTCAAATAATTCTCATTTTATATTTTTATTTATAGATATCTATTCAATTTATATTATATTAGTTTAAACCATATGATTTTCATAATTTATTTATTCTAATTCATACCCGTCAATTAAACAATTATTTTATAACAATATACTATTTTATAGGTCCTTAATACCTAGTGGTACACATAACCCGAGTTATTGAAGATATAAAATTTAATGAAATATATTTCATGGTTTATTTAAGATCAGTGTTTCATGTTGAATACACTATAAAATGGAGATTATTTTTAATAAAAATTCAAAGGGTGTTACATTCTCAACCTTTAAATAAATTTCATCCTTTCCATTTATATTTAATCCCCATAATAAAGGCTTTAACATTGGAAAATTATTTCTCAAAAAATCAATATCTTAAAAGGGTTAAAAACATCCTCTTACTAAGTGAGAAATGGGAGTATGAAGTTCATTCGAAATAATGCATAACAAGGTTCCCAAGAAGGAAAAAGTAGATGGGAAGTGAATATATGGACATAGAAAACATAATAAATCCTAAATAATGATGAAAAGTGTTAGAGAACATTGATCATAATAAATTTATTCATCATGATAAATATAAAAACAAAGAAAACTATAAACCAATGTTTTATGAAAAATGATCATTGATTTCATCAAAAATAATGCTGAATGGGAAATATATTTTTTTCATGATCCTTTTTCTAGAGTTAAAGAATTATTTAAACATATACACTTTGATATTAAAAAAATATAAAAAAAAATTTAGTATAATTTAATTAATCAATCAATTTCGACATTAATCACATATTTTGATACATATTATGAGTATTTGAGACAAATGTTTTTCATTCCTGAATCAATAAAATCAACTTTTAAAGCACCACATAACCATAGATGGGATAATAAAGATATTCTACAAATAATTAGATATTACCCAAATCCAAAATGGTTAAAATATTTCATGATGTTTCTCATAATGAATATTCAATTTTATAATTAAATAATACATCAATCTCTGCTATCCAATAGTTATACACAAAGTTAAAGATATATAATTCCATAAATAAATAACCCTATATTCTAAATAACCTCAATTACATCAACATTATATAGCATTTTAACATTAAAATTAATGTAATACCTTTTATCTTATATGACAAAAAATACTGTGATCTTATTCAGAAATAACATTTATTACATAGTTACCTAATCCCTTTTCAAGACCATGGTTATAAATATGATAGAAATCATGTTCCCATAATTATATCAACATAGAAGAGCACATAAACCCTAAATATTATGGATTCCATTAATGTTTTCCCAAAAAATTTAAATTCCAACTACACATTATTCCAATTCTTTGCATACACTTCATCCTAATAAAATGTCTCCTAAAATTTCATTAATTATTTTATTATCTCATAACATGAACCATAAAATGGGTGTTTAAGACTTTAAACTTATGATCATAATTAATCTTGTAGAACTATGATAATATCCAAAAATCTTATGATAAAATAACATGAAAACATCCTAAGATCCATAGTTATCTGATCCCTAATCTGATACCATCTATAAATTCCTCGAACCTACACTCCAAGATTCAGGTATCAAAACATAACTATTACATTTCGGTCTAGATTCTGATAAACGTGTGACAATTCTTAACATCTAAAACAAAAAAAGAAAGTGGATATAATTGAACACTTACATACCTAAGGACATTTTATGTTTAGAATTTCATAGAATTAGGGAAAACATTTATAAAAAAATACAAATGTCTTTATGTGAGTGTTCATCCTATTAAACCCAACTTTTCTTATTTCACATTAAGTCTTCATCAACATAAATATGAAAAATTATAGACATAATTCATTTAACACCATTATTGATAACCTTGGTAAGAGGAGACAAAAATGTTGATCTCAAATTCTCAGTAAGGGTATACATAACCAATAACAACTGAATGTCATCAGTGAGAGTAGGATGAACAAAAGGGTATGGTGATATAATCTAAGTGGATGAACATAACATAAGGTAATTCATACCTGTAAATACATATATAATAAATCATGAATCAAGGAATACATCCTTTATAAATTAAAGAGTCATAAGAATAAATAATCATGATCCATGGGATGTCAATCATTAAAAACCAATAGTAAGAATAGAAAAAACAAATAGTTAACATGAGACAAAATTTCCAAATTACTCTTAAAATCACTATTACAAATGGGATTACCATATGGAAATTGTTATACCAATATCATTGGAGGGATACCATAGATCCACATGTCATTAGTTTATCATGGAACCACCTATCCTTATTTTATCATTGAACCACCCATCCTTAGTTAATAAAATAACCAACTACCCTTAGTTTATCACAAAAGCACATATCATAAAAAAAATTCCAAGTAATCATAAAAAAATCATAGAACATGGAAGCACATATTTTATCAAAAAACATAGTTATCATAAATTATTACTTCCATAACAATATTAAATCCTAGAATAGAAATAGGAACCTTGACAATATCTTTTAAATAACCACAATACGTCCTGATAAAGAAAATGCATGGTATAATTTCAATATATCCTTCTGAAGCATAAGTAACATGAGGGGTTGTTGTTATTTTTGAATGGAAATTAAATTAATATATTATTATAAAAATTTAATTTGGGGAGATAAACTTTTCATTTTGATTAACATGAATGTATACGATCTTATATGGAAATGGTTTTGAAAGATCACATAGATCATATCTTGAAAAAAATATCCTTTTCCATTTTGAAAATAATTATTTTAAATATAAATTATTCTCAAACATTAATGAAATAATTTTGATTGAAAATATCATTTCGAAGATAAAAATAATGTATCAATGAAAATAATGGCCATGAAGCGGTGAAAATATTTTCATGTTGTAAATTTTAGAAATTAACATTATTTTCAAACATTTTTTAAAGTGAGTCAAAATAAACACATTTAGAAAAGATTAAGAAATTTCCAATAAGTTTTTTAAAGTTAAATATCTTTTAAAATATATCTAATAAATAACATATTTCAATAGGAGCATATTTTTAAAAAGATTTAAGAAAACTATGATATAAAAGGGAAAGATGGCCGATTATTAAAAATATAATATCAATATCATATGCAAATGAAATTATAGATTTTAATTTAACCAATAAGAGATTAAATGGAAATCAAACATTTTAACCATGTTCATAACTAATGTTAAAGACTGATATATAGTTTAATAAAATATGATCATATTATTTCCAATAAAGTTCCGTGTACATAAAAAATCCTAAAATAATGATGATTGTTACATCTAGCCTTTTCCACTTTGGAGGATCCTCAATTGTATGGCCTATATAATAATAAGAACAAATGATATTATAAATATCAAAAAAATTAGGATAATAATGATATTAAATATAAAAAGGAAAGTATATACATATCATAAAATAATAAAGGGGAATATTATAAAAATAAGTTCTAAATAATGGAATTTGGAAAGATTAACCCTTTAAAAGATCATATCATTGAATCGAGGATTCAACAATACAAAGGTTATGTGTAACAAATGTAAATCAACATAAAAAATTATAATTAAGTAAAAAAACTATTTATTGAATGATTAAAAAATAATCCCATCATAATAGAGTCAATGAAAAAGATTTATAACCTAACAAAATGAAATCGAGTTAAGAAACTAGTTACCACATTGTTACCATCAAATCAAATCCACTTGGGTGAAATATTTCATGTTGAAATATATAATATCATAAATGATGAATTATTTTTAATGGGATATTTAAAAACATAATATGTTATGTCCAACTCGAGTGTTTTGGGGAATATTAGTTCATTCATTCAAAAAAGAATTCAGTTTATTGACTGTAGATAAAGAGGTAATTGTCCCATCATATCCAGAATAATGAAAATTTTATTATTATAATTTTTATACCTTAATTATACTTTTAAAATCATAAAATAATAATGATTATGAAAAACAAACTATGTTATAATTATGTGCATGGTAGGTCATATGTACTCAAGAGTAATGTTTTGATTTTTCAACTAACATTTTGGAAAGAGGATACGTATAATTTTAGAATTAAACAATGATAAAAATATTTTAAATGTAATTTTATTTATTTAAATTAACATATATATAATACATAAATTTTATTTCGTGATGATAAAATAATCACATTTCATTGTGGTAGTGGTAGTCCACACATACACACGCGCAACATTATCATTTTACAGTGAGTGGAATGGTATAAAATTGAAATATATATATTAACTTTTTAGAATAATAAATATGTTATTAATATCATAATTACATAATATATATCACATATCTTTATTTATATTCTACTTATTACTTTCCATCAAATGAATTACAGAAAATGAATAAAATCGCTTCATGAGGAGGTTGTTCACTGTATAAACAAGCGACAATATCGTATCCCCAATGGAATTTATGGTAGGAATATTTATGTGATATTATAATTAAATGAGTATAATTATGTTTAAATTATAATATGTTGACTTTAAATCCATAAAAATAAAAAACCTCAATGGGATATCTGGAATGATGAATGACACTGTCTCATGAGGCAGTAGTCCTCCATACATGCGAATGATGGATTAATTTTCCATTTTATGGAAGATTATATGTATTTAGATTATTAAAATAACATAATAACACCTAATTATATATTAGATTATTTTTATGTCAAAAATATTATGTAGGAATTAAGGGGGTGGTAGAGTAAATACCATAAAAATGCTCGGTTAAGCATGATACCTCTTCTTCCGACAACCACCTTAGGTAAACACCAAAATCCTTTGTAGGATTGATTTGTGATAAAAAGAAGAATTATATGACATTTTTTATGGATTAAATGAATTTATGTTGATATTTATTAGATAAAATCAATTTTTTATGGTGTTAAGATGATAGGATAGGGGTAAACTATTATAAGTTAGGTGACGGGCACACCTATAGTTTTTGAAATGAAAATGGTGTACTGTCGTTTTTCACGTACCAAAAGGATCCAAAATGGAATTTTATAAACTCTAATAGAATATATGGTCTAAATAGTTCTCTTAAATGTATTTTATACATGTTTTTAGTATATTTTATCCCATATCGTTTTAGTTTAACCCCATAATAAATCTATTTTTACCTTAAGCGTAGATTTTTTTTACTATTTTCAATATTAATTATGAAATATAGTTAATTTGACCCTATTACATAATATAAATTTCAATTATTAAAAATAATGAAACCAATTTAAGAATTTAATTTCACATAATTGGATGATTTTAATTTCAAACAAACCCCCTAACACGATGAAAAATTGGTTTTTCAAGAATTGTATTTTTCAAGAAAAATATGATTTTATGTTAACTCTATGAACCATAATAATAATTAAATGAATTTAAATTAATATTTATAAATATATAATATATATCCTTCATTAGAATTATTATTTATTTGGGTTTTGAAAATTTATTAAAATGGATAATCATAAGGCACTTTAAAACATTTTTTTAGAAAAGTACATTTTTAAAACAAAATATAAACAAAAATTAAAATCAAATATAATGATAATAAAAAATTAATTTATTGGGATAAATATAAATAATGTATAGTATTTTAAAATTTAATCATATTCAAAAAATATAGGGACATTTAAATTTCATAATTATTGAAAAGAAATGACATTTTTATAAAAAAACAAGAATTTTTAACTACTCACCAAAAATGCAATATTTTATGAAAAATACAAAACTATTACCATATTATGATTTTGATATGAGGAAATAAAAATTTAATTTCATTCTCTAATATAAATTTTCCTTAAAATGTTAAAAATGTATTTTAACATATGGGCACAAAGTGAAAAAGAACCACATTTTAGAAAAATATTGTTCTTTATTTAATAAACATTTATTTTTCATTAAAAGGATTCTCATTTAATTTTATAATCCCAAAATAACTATTTAATTTATTATAAAAAATTGTAAACAATATAGTTTTCATAATTTATTTAGTACTATTTAAACCAACCAATTAATTTTCACAGATATAATGATATAAAATATTATAGTTCATTTATACTCGGGGTTGTATGAACCACACGTTGTGGAAGAGATAAAATTTATAGAAATGTATTTCACATGCCATTTTTTCTTATTTTTTCATGTAGAATTCACATTTGACCATATATTCCATTAAAAAAATCTTGTAGTGTTACTTGTAGATTCAGTATATCCTTAAGATACTTTTCCACCCGCAAGGCCAAACATCCAATAAAAAATTTCACTAGAACTCTAATGAGTAGTACAAACCCATGTTAAATATTCCTAAGTGAAATTAAAATTTTTACCTCCAATTTTAATAAAATCATTTTAGAAATATGTATTAATATTCCATTTCTTATAACAAGAGATATGACAAACAATCTCATAGTGTAGATACATAGGCTTCACAAAAATGGATATTACATCGATTTATATGAATATTTAGAATATTAAAAAGGTACGTGCCTGAGGACCATAATATTTTAGTTTATTTTAAAACATTGATACATTATATTTTATTAATATGAAAAATCTTCAACATATCCCATAAATATATTACTTTTTATTACTTATATGTAAAAAATTTCATCATAACCTTGGGAAAGGAAACCTAATAATTGAGTGAGTTCAAATGATTATAAAGGGAAAACAAATGATATATGTAAGCATAACAAGAGTCTAAGGGTATGAGAAGATGGTCATAATATTATAAGATCATACAGTACATATGAAATATCATAAACATGAATCATCTTATAAATATTTCAAATTCATATTACATTATTTTCAAGGGAATCAAGAGCCTAAACCAAGAAAGCATAACGTAGTAATAAGGCAGAGAATTTGAGGAAGACACCTAATTATATAAAATTATTTCCTTAGTAGTCAAGTATTATTTAAAATGAAACATCTGTAGTATTATTTCACTTCCCATACCATATTAGTAGTCATGGTATACCCACATGACCATCTTTGTAGTCAAGGTTCACTCCTAATACTATCATAGCGGAAAAGGTTCTTTATTGAACTGAGTTTACTCCCTATTCCATCCATGTCTATATAATGAGATATAAATATTTTTCTAATGAATTCGTTGGATCTATTGGTCTCAACCATCACATAATTAAATTAAACCCACATGCGGGATATGGTCATAAAAAATCATATCATAACTCTTGAAATGAAATGGGTATCATAAACATTCCATCTAATCATAACCTGTTGGAAATTGAAAAGTTTTTTAATCCATCAATTAAATCATAAAACTTCAAAATACAAGGGTTTCATAATCATATAAACCATTAATGAGAAATATGTTTCATAAAAAATTAACCCATGAATAAGAAAACTGTGTCATACAAATCATGGAATTAAAACATAATCCATTCAGAGAAATACTATGAATGTAACCCTTAGGTCATCTTCCTAGTAATTCACAATTAACACCAACAAATTTATTCTTGTATGAATCATAATATTTTATAAATCCTTTAAAATAATTTCTTGATGAAAATATTATTTTCTAATTAAAAAATACATTTTAAAATAGAATTTGTTTGGAAATCAATTTTATTTGAAACTAACCTTGAAAACCTATAAAGGAAGCTTGAAAATTTTTTAAAATATTTTTCCTTGAAAACTTATAAAATTGCTTGATAAAATTTTGAAACCCATTTTCTTAAGCACTCAAAAGAATCTATAAAAAATAATAAAATAATTTTTTATGAAAAAAAATAAAAAAGAATTAATTTTTTATTAAAAAAATATTTATTTGAAGTCTTATAAATTAATCCTGAATAAATATTAAAAAAATTCTTGAATACTTAGAATGTAATCTACAAAACATTCTAAAACCCATTTTCCATGTAAAAATATAAAATAAGAATTAAAATCATTTTAAATCATTTCTCTTGGAAAATAGATTTGAAAACATTTAAAGAAAGATTTGAAAATAGTTTAAAAATAATTTTGGACATAATATTTTTAAATCTTATTTTTGGGAAAATAATTTTAAAACTTATATGAAAGCATTAAATCCTTTTAAAAAGCCTTTTAATTTAAAATAATTTGAAAAAATATAAATAATTATTGAAATCCATTTGAAAAAATTTTCTTTGAAAATATATTTGTAAAAAATAAACGAAGATTGAAAACATTTTAAAAACCATTTATTTGAAGATTGATTCCAAAATAATTTAAATTTTTTTTTACAATAACAATACATTGATGATATTTTTATAAAACACATTTTTTAAATAACACAAATTTCTGACCAAAAAGAGAAACGATGTCATACATTTTGAAAAACATATCCTTGGTAATATTAAGTTATAAATAGAGGAAAATGGTACTAATATGTTAAAATATCTTCGATAAAAATAGGATAAAAAAATTCTGGAGTTTTCTTGAGAGATGGATCATATGATTTCATCAATGGAAGCATAATCATACATAATCCTAATAATCAATGAGATGGTACTAATAAACAATTACCGCTATTGTAACCTTGAATCTCGAATCCCCAAGAAATAATAAAATTAAAATAATCATAAAATATTATTATATTAAATATATTAATGATATAACAGGTCAATAGGATTTTTATACACCTCATTGAATAATATTTGTGCATATCACGACATGTGTCTCAATGAATGAAAAATTAAGAAAAAATTACTTTACCAGTTTGGTGACTTTTTAAACATAAACACCATGAAATAGAGACCATAAAATGGATATACAAATAAATATAAATTTAAGGATTTTTATTATATAATATATTGAGGGGATGTATATTCCCCACACTAAAGAAATATGTGGTGAATAATGCATAAATTAGACAGAAATAAAAGTGTGAAGAGAAAATCCTTACCTTAAGTCTGGACATTTGTTATACATGATGAACCATAATGCATAATAAATATATTTTTATTATAAATTTCATAAATGAGAATATATTTATATATCATACCATATATGTTTTTATTATGACCTTATATTACCTTTTTATTAATAATTTAATGTTCACTTTATATATTGGGTAATAACCTCATTATACTTCATACATGATTTGACGTATTATCCTTTATACTATTACATAGATGATGATTTCATGATTTATATAATGTAAAAAATTATATAAAAATTATATATATTCTATATATATTTTTATATAATATTATATAAAATATATAAAATATAAATTAAATACACCGTTCATGGAAATGGTAGATCATACGTAAGCATGAACATTGTTTCTATTTTATTATCATAATATTAAAAAAATAAAAGAAAATTATATATTTAATTATTTATATTACATTTAGAGTAAATTTTTTATTTCATGTATATCATATACATTCATTAAAACCATTCTTAATACATTTCATGTAATGTGTGAATGAATAACATTGCTTTGAGGATGCAGAATTCCACACATCCACAAATGAAGTTATCGTATTTCCACAAAATGGAAAGCATAAATTTATGTTTTATATGAAAATTAATGAATCATAATTACATTATAAATATGATACATATCATATATAATATATATTTCCATCATAATTTCCTATCAGGATAGGTGGTAATGGAAATACGAATGACATCATTTTGGGAGGCTGTAGTTCTTCGTACACATGAACGGTAAGTTCGTTACCCATTTGATGTAAGTGTGTGTAGGTGATGGTAAAACCATTATAATAATAAACATTTAGTATATTGATGATACTAAGGTTATTATATAATAATTTAATAAGAATAATTGGGGTGGTGGAGAATGAAAAACAATCAAAAGTTCTTGTTGAAGGTTGTTACCTCTTCTTTGGGTAACCCATTTTTTAAACCTAAGTGCTTCCTTGATTGAAATTATTCCCATATTTAGGACTCTATGATTATGGTAGTTAATATTTAAGGATAATTGTGTATGGGTTATTTTATCCAAAGGTCTTGAGTGGTGTAAAGATGTGAGGGGGTGAGTTCCAATTTTATAATGGAGGAGGAGTGATATTCTTGTAAATATGAAAAGAAAAACACTATTGAGAGGTCTCCCTTAAATCATGTGACTCCAATTATTTTTTATTTACAATAAAATTGAGGATATGGTCAAAATATTTCAAGGCAATAGATTTTATACCAATTTACAGGTCATTTATCATCTTAATATTAAAGTTTTTCATTTAAGTAAACTCATTTTTTCATCAATCATTATAATAATATTTAATTACATTCACTAATATTTTTGGCCAACAACTAATTGTAAATTAAAATAAATTAAAATTTTGGATGATTCAAAATATTTAATTAATATTTCACAATTATATTCAAATATTTATCAAAAAATAATTTATAATTAATCTGGTAGACGTGTCCCGATAACATGTTTTTTAAGCAAAAATGTTTATGTATATAAATTGTTTATATATCCAATTTCAATATGAAATTAATTTCAATGAACAGAATTTAATTAATTCATGTAAAATTTATTTGAATTAAATTTAAAACCAATTTAAAATATAAATTAAGTATATAATTAAATTAGACAAAAATGTAGTTTTCAATTAAAATTCAGTATTTTTAAAAAATTATCCAAAAAAAGAAGCTTCGAAGATAATTTCTAATAATTCTCCCAAAATAAATTGTGATATTATTATTTTTAAAAAAAATTAGAAATGTGTTAAAAATAATTTTTAAAAAGGTTTCCATATTAAAAAGAGGTAAAATTATCTTTTAGAAAAATACATGTTTTTATTAATAAAATTGGATTTATTCATATATTATGTCTATAAAATCGATCCAATGAGGGTCAAAAAATTTAATATACAATATATATTTTTTATCAAAAACAGTCATCTAGTTTATTCTTCAATTTATTGAGAAAAATAGTGTTTGGACATAAAAAAATAGTTTTCTTATAAAATGAATTTTTTTCTTTTTTTCAAATTATTCTTACATCGATTTTTTATTAATAGATAACAAAAGTTTTCATTTCATATACATGTGTAATTAATATTTTCATACTTATTTTAGTATTATAAGTAACATTCAATTCAACTGGTAGGTGGTAACAATAATATTTTTAATAATAATATTTATAATTTATTGTTGTTTGGTAAAACATATCATTACAAGTAATGAAAGATAATGATGGAACATGGAATTGGGCGCAACATAAGACAAACATAGTGCAACGTATACTGATAGATGTTTAAACTTTTGTTTGTATCATATGTTTAACTTGGTGTTTCATATAATGAAATCCAAAAAAAGTGTTTTTGTATAATAAACTCTATATTCTGTGTTCTGTGAAATGCGCAATATTCAAAAGTTTAAATTAATTGGAAAAAAATGCAAAGAATCTAGGGGCGTTAGATTCCACCCCCCTAAAAATATTTTTTATCTCGAAAATCATATATACTATAAATGGATTAATACTTAAATTATACTTTCTTGGGAATCCACATAAGAAAATGAAAATTAAATATTCATTTATAAAGTGAAATTTACAGATATAAAGGTTACCCAAAGTCACTCATAACTAGGTAACCACATAGGATAACAAAATTGGAATGTTAAAACATTGACATTGAAGAGAAATATAACAATGAAATTATGATAGATAGTGATAGATAATATTATCAATAGAAAGTTAATTATCACCACTATATCACCTAGAGAGCCTTGAAAAGTTCATTGATATCATAAAAAATGATGATTATAGGAAATTATTTTATTTCAAGACCCTGTTTCCAAAAATTAGAGAAAATTTATAAGTAGATGTACTTATATGATTTTTGGATAGCCACACCCTTTTTCCATCCTTTATCAATTTCCACATCAACTCTAACTTAATATAATCAAGTGGAATTTGTCAGTCTTGAAGTACTAACAGATCATGAGGTATAATGATAAGCCAGACTATATGTCATTAGTTAGCATCACAACAAATATGGTTTGAAAAAGTTATCCAATATGCATAAATCCTCATATGGAAATCTAATAATTGAATCTCTAAAACCTCATAAATTTTTTTACCTTAAACCATTCTAAAAATTGTTTACCTTATAACCCTTCTTAAATATGAAATTTCAAAACATAAGGTCACTAAATTTCTAAAAAATTACAAAGCATTGATCCCCTAGGCATAAAAAAGTATCTCTTGTTTTACACATACTAATCATGTGAATAAATTCATCTTTTATTCTCTTGAAACATCATAATTACCATAACTCCTTATTAAAAATATACATGTTTTATTTTTTCAGAGTTTATTTGTTATATTCCTTAAATCCAAAAATGATAAAAACATCATCAATGATAATATAAACTACATTGTCAATGAATAATTATTCCGTTCCAAGGAAATGTGTACCCTAAAATTTACTTATTGAAATCCTAAATATCTTAATCCAAACATCATTATCTGAACATTAGGAACATATTAATGGTTATCATCCTTTAATCCTTTATTTACCATGAATATTAACTTTCCATTAAATCACATTTATAGTCCCTCGAAATCATTAATTATATTCTTGTATATCCTTAGAAAAAAACATAAATTGAATTATAATTATATATTTCATCAATTATGTAATAGAATTATTGAATCCTAATACATATGTACTTTAATTTTTCCACTTCATCCATAATCCATTTACAAGGCTACCTGACAGAAAATTATTTTTTTATTATATCAAAAACCCCTTTAAATGGGAGAGGGGGAACCGAACCTGACATCAAGGACATAAGTCCTTAAATTGTGCCCCAAATGATCAAAATCCAAAAAACCATATCAAATCAAATGGGTAGCCCCTCCCCGGCATAAAAACAATCACATCAGCTTCCACCTTCTCAATACTACTTAGCTAGCATCCCATGCAGTGATGCACGAGCCTAGTACTGATGACAAATTTCATAACCTCTCAAACGTCCGATACCAAATAGCCATGACCTGATGAAAATTGTCAGCTCTAAACCTCATCTGGAGTATCCCTTGATGCAGATATAGAAACATAGAACATTGGACCTCTGACTACACTGAAAAACACACCACCCAACCAGAAACAGCCAGATTCGCATAGTAGATTCAAATCAAAAAGAAGACTCACAACACAAGAAGAAAATCACACCATGAAAAGATCACCCAATAACAATGCAGTCCTAGTAGACCACCATAATGCATAAAAAATTCATCGTCATTCTCTATATCTGCAGCGCATCGATCAACTGCCACCAGAGCCGTAGAACAAGAAGACCGTAAAGTTGGGAGAGCCCAGCAGAGGGGGATACCGGCGATAAACCATTCACAACAAATAGAAAACCAAGAAAAACAATTCCCAGCACACCCCCCATTCTGCATCAAAGACAAAAAATCACCAAAATCTAACCTACAAGGAAGCCGCATGAAGACCCCCCCTGCCACACTGGGACCAGCGTCGTGCCTCCCTTGATCAAGCCTAGCTGGCTGAGGCCACATCTGACACCCAACCGAGCTCCATCGCGGTGAAAAGCCTGATCCACAACATGAAACGTTAACCGAACGGAATCAAAACCAGATCCACACTGTCGTTGGGAAAACACACCAAGTAGACGAATCCGAAGCTGAAGCCTGAGCCTTCACCAAGGTAGGGGCCAGAGGTGTCGATTGGGATCGCATATAGCATCCTTCGCAATGGATGAATGAGTCACGCCGACACTGAGCCAAGGATGAAGACATCGACACCAACCCGCACCACTTCACGCTCGAGGAGGGGAGGGGGCGAAACCAGAGAACAACCCCTAGCCCGCCACTCAGAGGGAAATGCCGACGCTCAGAGGCTCCACTCAGAGGAAAATTCACGTCCACCCATTCACAAGGCTACCTCATCCTATTAGTTGATACCAATTTCTTTTCACATTTAAATGGTAGTCTCAATATAATCATTAATATTACCCTTACTCATACAACCTTCCAGATTTTATTCTAGAGATTTCCACATTGGGAATCGATCTTTATAATGAAAATTCAATTATCACTTAAATCCATTAACTGATGATAATGTCATAGTGAGGCCAATATTCCCATCCATTGTACTGAAAAAACTCTTCATTTACCCTTTATAATTACTTTAGTTTTATCCTTCTTTTCTATAGCCACAACAACTTCTTGTTCCTCTAAGATATTAACTTGGGTGATTCATTCGACATTATTGACACAAAGGAAACTGAATATTATTTTCCCCTTGGTATCCATTACCTGAACTCTCAGTGAACTCCTTCAATATCTTATTTGGTGAGTCTAATAGATGGTAAAGGAACACTTTGTTAATATTTTTATATGAAAACATATTTCATATGGTCACAACATTCATCATTACAGTGATCATCCCATTATACTACTCCTCAGAAAAGTGTATGTCACCTTCAATGTTAACTCAATTCCTTCCAATTAACTCCATTAAATGAATCCAGAAAGCATAGTGTGACCAGTACTTATCATATATGAAAACCATATAATCATGAAAATTTATACATAGGATACATAAATTATGACACCTAACTATAAATATGAGACACCATAGAATTATATTTTGATACATCCCTATACATATCCTTATAAATATCCCTAGGTATCTCACTAATATTTTCTCATCATAGTTTCCAAAGGCTGACTAATACTCTCGTATAATACCAACCATAATGAACTTATCTTGACATATTTAGATATAACATCATTTTGAATAAATATTCAACATATTAGAAATTAAATTCCAGAGGATCGTATGAGTTTAGTTCTTTGGAAAAAATGGAATAATAATCTGATATATGGGTGAAGGATCTTTAAAATATCCCTTTGTGATATTCCCTATTATTACTACTACTTAAAACCATTCTTTAATAAATGGGGAAAAACATGATATAAGGGTGAGTTCATATTCTCATTTAGGGTCAACATAAGAGATATGTAAGAATATAATGAGCATAAGTGTATGATAAAATGATAATAACATTATAAGACCATAAGCTTCAAATCAAATATCATAAACACAAGTCATTGAATCAATATTTTTAATTCATAAAACATTAATCATAAGGGAATTAGGAGCATAATCTATGAAAACATAACATAGGAAAATGATATAATTTTTTTAGCAGAAACAAAATTATAAAAAATTATTTACATATTTTCCAAGACTTGTTTCCAAGTCACTCTTAGTAGTAGGGGATGACTCTGCATTCTATCTTGGTAGTCATGGTTCACTCTCAGGACCATATTAGTTGTCAAGGTTCACATTCAAAACCATCTTAGTAGAAAAATTCCTTTACTAGTCCAATTTAACTCCATATTATAACCATGTCTATCTCATGAGATATAAATATATACCCAATTCATAGGGGGGAGATATAGGTCCAACCCATCACATAATTTAATCTTACATACTTGTTTGATAAGATCATAAAAAATAATATCATTACCCATTAAATTAAGTCGGTATCACTAACAAGTCCTCATATCATATCCATTTTAAAAGATACAAGTTTCCTAATCATTTAAACAAAACTTAACCCATGAAAAGAAGCGGGTTTCATAAGAATATAATCCATAGAAGGGAAATGGGTTTCAAAACCATATAACCAGTGAATAGACATGTTTTTCATAAAAATCATTCCATAACAAACATAAAAAATTCATAAAAATAATATGAATATAACTCTTTGATCATATCCCTAGTAAGGCATGAGTAATATCAAAGGATTTTATCATAGATGGAACATATGTTTTTAGAAATATTTTACAATAATTTTTGAGGAAAATATTTTTTATCCTTTAAAAAACTACTTTTTAAAACATAAATCAGTTTGAAACAATTTTCATTAAAAATAACATTGAAAACATATAAAGGATGATTGAAAACATTTACAAAATCCTTTTTCTTGGAGACATATAAAAGAAGATTTAAAACATTTGGAATACCCATTTAATTTGAAAAAATATAAAGGAAGCATGATAAAATATAGAAAATGTTTTTCCTTGAAAACATATAAAATAATATTAGAATAATTTTGAAAATATTCATCTTTAAAAACATAAAAAATAATCATGAAAACATTTTAAAACCCCAATTCCCATGAAAAAATATAAATAATTCTTCAAATCATTTTAAACAAAATTTCATTGAAAACATAAAAATGAATCTTGATTTTTTTCTGAAAAATATTTTCTTTCAAAATATCTTTGAAATCATTTAAAGGATTCTTTGAAAGCCATTTAAAACACTTATTGAACATAATGAATTTTTGAATTTTTTTAATTACTTTGAAAACATTTAAGGAAAGTATGAAAACCATTTTCTTTGAAAACACATTTAAAAATGTCAATGGAAGCTAAAAATACTTTTTGATTTATTGTATTTTAAAATAGTTTTGAAAATCATTTAAAAAAAATTAACACAGATTTTTTTAAAAAATAATTTTATTAAACATTGTTTTTAAAGTTCACATATTTCTGACCTAAAATTTAAATAATGTCAACTTTTCATAAAAACATTTTCTTAATCATCTTAAGTACCAATGAGTGGAAAATGGTACTAAAATGTGAATATATCATGGATAACAAGAGGATAAGAAACACTATGAGTTTTCTTGATATATATATCATAATATTTAATAAATTGAAGCATAATCATATATAATCTTGACAAACAATGATATTGTAGTAACAAACTATTACTATTTTGGAAACGTTGAATAATATATACCAATAATATAATCACATTAAATTAAGCTTATTTTTTTTGAAAATAATTATATTTATGACATAATATTCAAAGGAAATTGTATATACCTAGTTGAAGAATGTAGGTGCATAGCATGGAATGTGTCTCCATGAATGAAAATTGAAAAAAAACTACATTACTAGTTTAAAAAAAATTAACCAAAACCCCATAGAAGAGAGATAATAAATTTAATATGTAAATAACCATAAATTTAAGTATAAATGAGATATAATATATTCATGGTCATTATATAATCCACACAAAATAAATTAGTGGTTTATAAGGCATAAATCTCACAGAAATGAATGTGAGATGATAAAACCCTTACTTTAAGTCTTGACTTTATTCGTACACATTAAAACCTACTATATAATAATTATATTAATTTTATAAATATAAAACAAGACCATATTCTTATACATAATATCATATATTATTTTTTACGACCTTATATATCTTGTTTATTAACAATTCCATGTTTATTTTATGTTCCGGGTAATACTCGCTTTTTTGTACATGATTTGACTTGTTATTCTTGGTCCTCTTACTTAGATGTTTCATTACATATTTGAAAAATTTATACCATGGTATAAATATAATATAAATTTAGTCTATATGTATTTATTATAATCTATATAATATTTAAATATGAAATGAAATACAATGTTCATGGAGACAATAGGTTGTAAATATCCATGAACGCTATTTTCGATTTCTTGTTGTGTTTTTAACGAAATAATAGTGAATGATATATATATATATATTAATTATAGTTGAACTAATATTTCATATATATCATATATTTCTAATAAATAAATCATTAATATATTCCATTTAAAGTGTGAATGGATCACATCGTTTGTAGTACACACATCCATAGACAAAGTTATCGTATTTCTAAAAAATGGAAAGAATGAATGTTTATATTATATAATAATTTTTGAAGAATAAATAGAAGAAAATATCAAACATATCTTATAAAAACACTATATACATCATAATTCCAAACTATGATAGGTGATAAATGAAAAATGAATGACATCGTTTCATGAGACGATACTCCACCACAGACATTAATGGTTAGTTTGTTACCTATTTGAAGGAATTGTGTGTTAGTGTAGGTTGAAACCATATAATAAATAAAAATTCAGTATATTTATGATTCTGATTTTTTTATAATCATTTAATAAGAATAAATTTGTTGGTGGATAAAGAAAAAACGTTCTTATTGAAGGATGTTAAATCTTCATTGGGAAACTCTTTTTGGTTTACACCAAAGGTCATTCTTGTTTGGAATTCTACACAATGTGTGGATTATTGGATTAAGGTAGGGAATCAAGGAGGAGATATAGGCTAGGGTTGGATGATACAAAGGTTTTAGATATGTGAATAAGTGAGGGGGTTGAGTGCCCTATGTATAGTAGAGTGGAGTGGAATTCTTGTAAATATCAAAAGGAAAACACTATGGAGAGGTCTTCTTTACTAAATGTCCCAACAATAATATTACTTTTTTTTGGAAAAAATGGAGAATATTGTAAAAATATGTCTGTACAATGGATTTTGGTCATGTTTCATGGTTATTTATCATTTTAAGATTAATGTTTAACCACTAAGTAAATTTTTTTCCTTAATCATTGTAATTAATTTTAATTACTTTGACTAATATTTTTTTGAAAAAAACTAATTTAACATTATTCAAACAATAAATATTATTTTACTTCCAAATGTTAAATTATCTTTTCCTAATTCAAATCACATAAGTGTAAGAAATTAATTTAAAATTAATCCCACAGATGTGTTGAGACAATTGGTTTTTAAGAGAAAATGTTTAAAAGTTTCAAATGTTTTTATATCCAATTTCAATGTGAAATTGATTCAAATGATCTAAATTGGGTCAATTGATGTAAAATTGATCTAAATTAACATTAAAAACTATTTGAAATATAATAAATATATATATAATTAAATTAGATAATAATATGGTTTTTAACTAAATTTTTTTATTTTTTACTCTTCATAAAAAAATATGAATATTCTCATAAAAATACCAAAAACTCAAATAACATATATTGTGATGTTAAAATTTTTAAAAATGAAGTCTATTTTTTCAAATATAAATTTTATACTTTTTAAAAAATATTATTTAGAATGGTTTCTCAATTAAAATATTGTAAAATGAATGTTTTGAAAAATACATCATTTGCTTCATAAAATTGGATTTAGTATTATCTTATGCCTTTAAAATCTATTGGTTGTGTGTAAATTTTTTTTAGAATATATAACATATAAATTTAATTTAAAACATTTACTAAAAGTGGGTTTTTATATTTATTGTGTGAAATTGTGTTTGTACATAGAAAAACTGTTTTTTAGGAAAATGAATTTTTGTATTTTGAAATAGTTATTAATTTTATTTCAAACTAATTGATAACCCATGTAATAATTATATATATATATATATGAACTATATTATCAAAAATTAGTTAATATTATTCATAAATTCCATTCCAAATTCTAGGTGTTAACTATAATATTATTTTCATAACAATATTAATAATATATATTATAGTCCTATAAAATTCATCCTTTCGTGCAACACATGCAATCAAGGAACTGAAAATTCTATTTAACACAATCCAAACATAGTGTTTTCTGTTCCGAATGATAATAAAAGTGTATCATGTATCACACTATTATCTTTTTGTTGCGTATAATGCAAGACAAATGTATTTCCTTCATATAACAGAATATATATTCACTGTTAAGTGAACTGAAATATATCATAAACAAATTATATTAATTCAAAACAAGATTCACAGAATCATGATACATTACAGATAGGTACATAAATCTTGATTATATCATTTATATAAACTTTAATAACACACCAATGATACTTTATCTCTGAAATAAGGGTAAGAAAAATTCCATCTGAAACCCCTTGATTATTCACTACCCTACTAATAATAACTTATATATTTCTTCTATTTTCCTCATTCCTCTACTAGCACTCACTAATTTATTTTTCATATTCATCATATTTATCAATATAAATTTATTACTTAAAGCATATATAAACTAGGTAATGATAGTTTTTCACATGTGATGCATGAATTTAGAACAAACATAAAATGACCAGACATATTTGATTAATTATTACTACAGTTAGATCAAAATAGAGGACATCCATAAACATGTCTTCCTAATCAAGAACTAACTTTTCAACATAATTAAAATACATAAATTATTATCCATTATCAATAATCATTGTCTCTAGATAATGTTTAACAAATAATTTATCATAAAAACCATCTAATATCACCCAATCATCGCATTTTGATTAATTAAGAAAATCCCACTAGTGGGTCATATGTACATAGAGCATGAAAAATTCATGTTTTTATATTTCATATTCAAGTTCATTTATTAGAATAAATATTTTTCATATATCTTATAATCATTGTTCTTCACAATTTATGGTATTTATATGGGAGAACCCTTTTCAAAACACTACAATACAATTCAGTAAAAATTTATATTTCCAAAGACACATCCACACATTTTGAGACAAATAAACAAAATAATGAGGATAAATTTTATATTATGAATAAATATTTAAATAGTGTTATAAAAAATCTTTATAGGATTAGTTTAGAGTCATCTAATAGAATCATTCTTCTTAGCATATGTGTAGGTTATTTTGAATCACTTAATTCTTAAGGAATTTTCTCACTTTCTCAGGGTTTTTTAGAACCGTATATAGGTATATAGATATATATAATATAGGAATTGTCCTCACTTTATATATGAGTATCATATACATCTAATCATAATTTCTTGATCCTATTTATATATCCTTATAGGGATAGTAATTGTATTCTCAATGATTCTTAAACATTTAACTATAGAATGAAAATTTCAAAAAATTATTTCAAATTAAAACTCTATATAAATTTCATATCATTCTAGTAATCTATTTTTAATATATAAACATATTATTTAGATATTAAAAACCATAAAACAATAGTAACATGATATTACTTTCAAGAATGATATCTTATGTAGATAGAAAAAGGTGAAGTGACTTACTATAAAATAATTAATAAACAATCATGCAGAAAATTATAGTGTAGTGACCTTCATTATATCATGGTTTATACCAACATAATCCAAATTTTGTTTACCACCAAATCATGAATTTAGATTTAATGAATATACATTTCAGTTTTACACTAATACTAAAGCCCTATTTACTTATCACACTTTCACCATATGTCACACTGTATATAATAACTTGTGAATCAACTACTAAAATCCTTTTTATATATCCTCAAAAATTATTTTCTTTATAAGAAATCATTAAATTTCATCATAATATTTAAATATATTATAAATTGAAAAAATAAATCCTAAAATTCATTTTAATATCCTCAAATGTACATTTAAGTTAGCTATAAAAATGCTTATATAAGCACTTCAAAAGAAATCTTCACTCAAAAAACTAAAACTAATAACCCCATGATACTTTGTATCATCTATGACATTTATAAATCCATATTTATGTAATTATGTTCAAATAAAAATCTATATAATCAAATAGATACTAATAAAACTATTTATGTATATGATGTGATCTCCATAAAACACATGTATCATCAAACCAATTCATACCAGTTATATTATATGTTGTTATGAACAATTATATGATCTCTTTATATTATACATCAACTAATATTGAGACATAGAGTATATCAATCCAATATATCAAACTCATACTCTGTAAATATTCAATGTATTCATTGATTATATGGATGACCACATCACATGACATTCAGCCAAACTAATGAGGAAATCATATATACATCATTTAAATATAAAATCACATAATAAGCCACATATCTAGTCGTGGTTATAAATTTCCCCATTCTATTAAAATTAATGAAAAACATATCCTAATCATTATATTATAGGGATAATAAATTTTCATTTAATACATAACCAATTAATTGATAAAAAATATACCCAACCACCCTCGGATTTGATTAACCAAAAGTCTTATATAAGAAATTTGAAATATGCTAAATTTTAAATTCTTCATCTTATTTAAGAGTACAAACAAAATCTTTTAAAATAATTGGCAATATCATATACCATATGATAGACAGATAGAGATTCATTATGTTTATTTCACATATAATATTATTAACCTTGATGCATTTTTATGTTATCATTTCACATTACTATATATACATTTGGTAAATACTCTAGAAAAAACTCATTTAATGGGTAAATATATACTATGAAACATATTTTTAATAATGGTGGGATTATGATTCATAATCCATATGTTCAAATATTGGAACATAATATTCAAACTTCTTTATGTCACAATATCCTATGTATTGATCTCAATAGCACATTTTATCCTAAATATATCTAAATATTTCAAATTTAGTCATCATTATCTTGGTTCCATTCAATTAAAACAATTTTTTGAGATCATTTCGTAAAACAATTTGAATATAACTCTTCACATTAATATCATTTTTTACCAATATACCCTAAACTAATTTAATAATTAAAACTACATTCTCTTGTAATTAGACTAATATAACAACTAATTTATTAAAAACACAACATACTCTCACTGACCACTTACATGTTATATTTTCCCCAAAATATAATTTTAAAACACAAAGTCCTTTATGTTATGAAATAATAAATATATCCTTTGTATAAATATTTAAAAAATAAGTTATTAAATACAGTATCTTATATATTACTCTATTTGTTTCAATATATATTAAAAAATGAATATTTTACTCTTTAAAAAATATTATTTGTGGGTGGTAGAAACCTTTTCCATAATATTGTAACAAATATCCTGGAAAACGCATTTATCTAGATTAAAATTTTTAACCTTATCTTTTATTTAATCATGTTATTGAATTGGATAAATCATAATCCATTCTTATAAATTCTTTCATATTATATTATTCATAAAAATTATTTTTTAAAACAATTATCTTGTTAAATAAGAACAAATACGATGAATATAACTCAATTTTATTTGAAATTTATCCATGCTGTGAAGAAATACTTAACATCTTACCCCGTAAAGGTATAATGATTTGTTTAACCAATTGAAAACATAATTCAATCTTTATCCATTTACTCTTTATTAGTTTTGAATTCCTATACAAATAGAAATTATTTTAATTATATAAAATTGGCTTCATATAACATTAAGAATATAATAATTAATTTCTATAACATTAATAATTAATGTGGACTCTCTATGGATTTTATTCCACTCCTTCGTGTATTCTTGAAAATTTACTCTATAATGCTTCATTTTCCCGTAGTGAAATCTTTTCTCTTCTAGTGTATCTCCTTTATATAGTTTTAAAGAAGTTGGTGTAAAATTTCTATGACCTATCTTATTTATCTTTTGGAAAAAACATTATACTTTTCTTTTTTACTATATGTAGGATTTTATAGGCTAAAAAATTTACTTAAAAATAGAAAATTATCTACCAAAAATGAGTTATTTTATGATATCAGTCCATTAATTTGAAATGAATAAAAAATGAATAAAGATTATTTTTTATGTATTAATCATGTCTTCAATTATCCTTAATGTGATATGGATAAATATTACATAGAAGCACACTATAAAATCCTTCTTAAAAGGGTATCCATTGGATATATGAATCCATCAATGAGTAGGAAAGATCCTCCGCATATAATGGTTTTTAGAACCTTAATTAAAGAGAGAGATGAATAGATAAAAAATAGATAGATAGAAACATGAATATATATTAATATATGAGTAATAACAATGATTGAATTATAGTCCAAATCAAATTTATATCACATACATATCAGAAAATCATATTATGTTTATAAAATCATCTGAATAATGCCAAGAGTTTCTAAATTTTTTATCTTATGTTAAGAAAAAAAACTCATGAATGTATCTTGATTTATAAAACTTTGTAACATTTAACACATAAATCATAAAATTTTTAATAAATTATTGTTCAAACACCTAAAATTATTATTACATGGAGATTGAACCAAATTTTTTAGCTTATAGTTAGATAAATAATGATTTTCATCAATTATCAAAAAACTCAGGCATTACCATGAAAAGAACCATAAAGTTGAGACATTAACCACAATGTGGTATACCCTATTATAATATACAATGTGATTAAGACCCCAAAATTATGGTTTTATATTTACTCTATATTTCAAACAATTTTCAACATTCAGTGGACCTCAATAAAAAAGATCACATTCACTTTATTCAAAATCATATGTAACAACTTTTGAAAAATTTTAAAAAAAATATTTACAATATATTATAAATTTACAATTGAAAAAACATGTATTAATTTTCACCACACATTACATCATATATAAATTTTATTTAATCGATACAAAAAATCTATTCAATATCCTCAAAAATAGTCGTGGGGTAGAAATAAATGTTGTGGAAGAATACTATAACAAATTATAATTATCATTCAAACACGCACTATGTGGTACCCCATGAGCCTTTGTATCATTAAAAAATGAATTCCCTAATATATTAATGCATATGAAGAGAATAACTTAAAAAAGATTCAACACTACTTATCATGTAGATGGATATGTCATGATCTCTATCAAACACATGTCTCTCCATAAACTTAACCATTATTTATATCTTATAACAGCTTAAATACTTATATAACCATTATTTAGAAAACATTTTGTGACTAAGATACATGGACTATACCAATACTATAAATCTCACTTATATATTCTGAACTATCTGATTATAGACTAACCATACTAATGAGAAATTCATATTTCAATCACCTAAATGGAAGGGAACAACACATTCTCCACACCTAAATAAATAAGTACATTACATATACAACATATAGGTATGGTCATACAGTTACTCGATCTATATGAATCAAGGGATCATAAATTATACACATCATACAAGATGATAAATCTCATCTTTGTTAAACCATAACCAATGTCATGGTTCACCACATACCTATCCACTTGTTTGATAGGCTCAACCATTAAGACAAAATAATAAATTTCTATAAGAATGATGGTTATCATTATATTTATCATTTAAACATCAGTTATAGGGATTGAATATGGAACACACACCCCTAGAATACCAAATATATTGTTTATAACACTCTTTGTGGTATATATAGTGGGCCAACTAGTTTAAAAGACACTTTATGCATTGTGAATGAATTACATATCTCAATAAGAAAATTGAACCATGTTAGTCTTCACATTTCATTTCAAACAATAATACACCATAATGAACATCAATTAAAGATAATTTTTTGCCACGTTTTAAGAGTTTAATTATTATATTATATCATATGTATTTTTAATTAAATAAAAAAATATATAAATTTGAGATTAAATTTTGTATAACATAATACATTTAATATTCCTAATCTCTATTAAGAATATGGAAAAAACTAGTCATATGCTCCCAAATAATAAAATTTTATATGTTAAACCACTAAGGAGGGCTTCTTTTTTAAAACTTTAGTCTGGTAAAACTAAATACATCACTATGTAATATAATCCAATTCCCTATATGATCATCTGATAAAACCACCCACTAAAATATTGTGATGGGAATCATCTATGCATAAATCTTGTTTGAATAATGCATATATTACGATTTATAATCCTCTAGTTTAACTCAATAATTTATTATTTGTAATTCTTTACATTTCATCATTAAATTTTATAATGGAAATAACATACATGGTCTAATTATAACAATTTACATGATCTTAATCATCATCTAGGAACTATTCTATCATTAATTTCTCATTGAGAACATTTTTTAATGAATTTAGATATAATTATTTATATTTGATAATATTCTTTATAAATATATACATAATGAATTGGGATAAAATGTGACATTCACATTGATTTATACTACTATAATACTTTATTTGTTACACTTTAAACATATATAAGTTTAAACATACAACCACTATTATCTTAGAATATATATTTCTCTAAAATATATTTAATGATAAAAACATCTTTTTTTCGAGAAATAAAAATTACATAGTACATGTCAATATTTAACTAATAAATTATTAACAAAAATGTATTATATAGTATTTATATTATTTTATAACATAGTTTTAAAATTATGATTTATTCTTTAAATCATGCCACTACTGGGTAGTGGGAACCCTTTCCCTCATATTTTAATAAATATTTTAGATAATATTTTTAAAGTTGAAAAAAATCATATTAGGAATTTAATATTTTAATGTTTTTATAAAATATATTGAATCCTAAACCATGTGTATTAATTCTTATATATCATATTATTCAGATCGCTACTTTATTTATAAAAACATTTCTCTATTTCATATAATAAATGAGAAGAAAATACACTTCACTTGTTTAAAATTCATCCAATCATTGAAGTAATCATTTTAATTGACTTACTTTATTTAGAAACGGTTTTATTTGTCACTTGAATACATAATATATTCTCCCTCAATACTTAGCCTTATTTTTAATATTTATATATTTACAAAAATTCTGAAATATATAGTTGGCATCATATTCCCTTTATAATTAATGAATTTATTTCTAAAACATTAATACCTTTCATGGATCTCCACAATGTTTCTAAAACACATTCACGAATTTTAGAAAATTTTATCTCAAAGGGAAAAATATACACCCATTCCTAAAACATTCATTAGGATTAAATGGCCAATGTAAACAATTAAACCATCAAATCATATTCCTCTAGCTTAAAATGTTACCAATTTTTACTATCAACACAGTGCCCAAGCCTTGAAATCTCATTTCCTACTTAGATATAGTCTACATATTAATTTTATAGAGTAAAATTTTATTGAACATATTTATATTATCATAACCATTCTATAAAGGATGGTAAATTGAAGTTCATATTCAAAGAAATCTATAATGGAAGCCACTATTCCATCTATGTCCTTGACATTCCAAATCATATTATGTACATAGGTGTATACAAATGTTACTCTAGAAAAATTATACCCAAAAATTTCTTTTAATCCTTTGGTCAAACATTCTATGCATCTCATAATCATCCATTCTCTATTATCAAAAAATTCATATATTTATACATGTCATATACAATTATGGTCATTTAAAATAAAAAGTACTTTAGACAATTTATACTATATAATTAATCTAATGATAATCCTATAAAATATAAACATTAATTCCTTATAGTTTTGTTTATTGTATTAAAATTTGATATTTAATTCCAATATATAGACTTTCATATAAGAAATTTACATAGAATTTAATATGAACCCTTTTATATAAAAAATATGATATATTTTTTAAAACAATTTATAATAATCAACTCAATTAATATTTTTTAAGAACATTATATATACTAAATATCACACGCATTCCATTTATGTATTCATTTTTCTAATGATTCATTTTATTATCCTCTACATTGATCCAACTTAATATGTTCAAAACATATTAATTGATAAATCATTCTATAACAGATTATTTATGTTACTCACCCAAAACAAATCCAATTATATTTATTCACATATTAATATATCCCATGAATAGGGTATGTTAAATCACATCATGTAAAGAATTAGAATCACATGAAACTAAAATCACCACAAGAGTAAGCATTGTTCGATATGTAACCAACCCATGCCTTTTAGATAAACCCTAATCCCATAATCTCATCATAATTCCAACCCAAATCCCTACTATCGATGAATCACTACTAAATAGATACCATATTTCAAATAAAATCTTAGTTCATAATATGTATAAATCTTAACCATCCATTAATTTCAATCTCACATCCCATAAACAAATCATTGTGATGTTTGAATGTAACTTAATCATATGTAATTCCAAGATTGTAACTCCTTATATACATGGTATTTCATTTATAATAATCATTTTAAAACTTTAAACTAAATAATACATCCATTAAAAATAAAAAAAAATATAAATTAATAATTATATTGAGTAATAAACAAAATAAATTAACCATTCTTTTATTTAGACATTTCATAAAAAATTATAAACGTTTGAAATACAATATACTATTAAAAATGTATAATTTAGGAATGATCTTATTATCATCCCATATTATATAAATATGGACACATTATATTTTTGTTTCAGATATGAACCTTTCATATTTAATTGAAATATAAACACATTAATTTTGGAAATTTACATGGAATTTAATATGAACCACCTTTTATTAAAAAATATACAAAATTTTATAAAAAAAATTATAATAATATAAACATTTCATATTTTATTAAAGAATTTTATATATACAAAATATATCACTTATCAAAATAAGGAATTTTAATAATAACAAATCATATTAACGTTTATTAATATTTTATATATTAATATAAATTTTTCTATATTTAGCATTATATTATAATTTATAAACATTTTATATCTTTATAAAAAATTTCAATCCATTTTTAACCAATATAATATCCCCAAAAATTGTTTCGTTGTAGTTTAAATCCCTTTGTACCACACTAGTATTGGTTTTTGAGAATTTCAAGGGAAACATATTTTCTTTAAAATATTAAAAACCATGGACTTTCTTTTATAATCATGAAGTTTTTTATATTTGTGATAATACATTCCATGGGAAAAAGGCCATTTTATATGGGGGAATTCATATTGAATTTGATCTTTCAAAAGTTATTATTTTGATAGTAGAATGTGGTTTCATTCAACTATGTCATGGTTATCTGATAAAAATGTCATTTTTATACTAACGATTAGTGTTATATAGCCAAATAATGGTGTAGTGTTTTCATATTTATGATTATAAATTTTTCATGAAACTTTTTCATGGATATTTTTCATAGACCTTGATGTAGTTTTATGATTTTCATAAAACCGTGAATATTTTTTCCATAAAATGTGTCATGTTTGTAAAATAACAACAACTGCAATTGTTTTCCATAAAACACTTAATGGATATACTAAATCAAAAAATTTAGATTCTTCATCTATTAAATATCATTAATACAAATGATTAGAAAGTGTCTTTGATAAATTCATTACATTCTATAGGCAAAAACAATAGTCCAAATGAAATGTAAACAATTATCAATAACCTATTATGTTTTTTGGATATATCTACTCATTCATATTGAATAATATATGAAAATAACATGTACAATTTCTATATTTATATTTTTATCATATCCCTTTTACAAAATCTTAATAGATATAAATAATAAGTATCGAATAGACTCTATATAGAAAGTGTATCCATGATTTGTGTGAATCTCTCAATGCTTGATAATGATCATATATTTCCCATGGTTTCCTAGGACATCTTTTTAAATATAATGGAAGAGATATATATATTGTAACACCCTGACCCTAGTAACTAAGAGTTGGTGTATTATTAAATAACATTGGCATGATCACAGGGGATCAAAATCCCGAAATATCGATCAGTTTAGTAGCCTTGGAAGAACTAGATACATTCATAAGTTTTATATTACATTATAAAATTAAAAAAACAACAAAATTGTCTCCATTGACCACATTCAGCCCTTCGACAATCCCTATAGGTCTGTCATAATATTCTTCTTCGCATCCTGAAAAAAATAATACATAAAAACAGGTGAGCTCAGATGCTCAGTAAGGATAACAATATAGCAGAAACATTCAAGAATAAGCATAAACATTTAAAGAAATGTATAAGACTAAAACACATTAATTTTAAACATAAACATAATCATAATGTGGAAAACGAAAATCAAATAATTCCATTTACTTATTCACATGGATATTATACTAGTCAAATAATAACATGTAATATCAATAGCCAATTTCATAATGATGGAATCCATAATGCCAAACATCATAACCCCATATTCAAGGCCTTGTGCCCAGACTACAAATAATATTTTGTCAAGGCCTTGTGCCAAGACACTAGTTTTTCTCATGAGACCTACTGATGCATCATGGAGCTATAGCGGGCTCCACCAATCACTTATGAAGTCCAATGCACTCCTCATATGAAAAGGGTTAAACATAACATAAAAATTCTTATTAAAACAATCATATGAAATGTCAACAATTTATCCATAAACCATGAATGATGTAAAAGTAACACATCCACAATCAAAAATATCACAAAACCATCAATATAATATTGAATATCTTTATCATAATAAATCAGCTTCCAACAAGTTTAAAATCCCTCAAAGGATGTTGTCAAAGATGAAATCAAAACATTTGTTGAGAAATATGTCTTTCAATTTTGAAATCATTTGAAAGTAATAAAATTATAAAAGAAACCATTTAGTTTCAAATTATTCTTATAATATTATATGGGAAGCTTTGACGATATTATAATGGTGGAAAATAGCCACACCCTCCATATAAGTAAAAAAAATACATTCTTACCTAAATTTTGCCAAGAAGGCCATAAAGTATATTCTTTGGAAAATGACAGAAAGATTCCATTCAAAACATATTTTTCAAATAAGGGTAAAAATAAATTTAACCCATAGTCTAGTAAACACAAAAAATATTTTGAATTTCATTTTTAAGAAAACACAGATGTTGATTATAAAGTGGTCCCAGTACATACCTACGTACTAACAACCTCAGATAAGTAAACAGATTATAGAATTTACCCTTACCTTTTAATTTTCCTTAGTCGATGGTATGTTAACCTCATGTATAATAGTTAAAACATTGATATTAAATTATAAAAGTCTTTTATACATAAATATGATATCATATATGATCCTATAATATTTCCTATTTAATAATATTTTAGTAGTATCATCGATTTAGGTATTAGCTGATTCATTTTCCTTTATATGCTTGGTTACGTAAGCCATGTTTGTTATGGATAGGATGTATTTGATTCATATACAGAATGATATTATGTTCATAAAAATTATTTTTTATCTTAAAATGAATATAATTCTTGAATGATTGTGATGGTAAATCAATCCCATCACGTTCGTGTAGACGGTATACTGTATGCATGCACGCGTGACAATATCATTATATTGATGGTAAATTAATATTTAATTAGATGGTATAACATATATACAGACTAATTAACATGTTATATTTATTATTTAAATTAGTTATACTGATTATTATACTCATCCAAATAATGAAGTGTTTGTATGACAAACTACACCAAGACTTGGAGACAGTAAGCCGTATGTAGGCACGTTTGGTGACCTTGTCATTTATTGGATTGATAGAATAATGAATATGATTGTACCCTATTTATAATAACATCACTGTATGTAGAAAATACTGGAGTTATTAATTTGGTATGGAAACAACAATGAAAGAGGAAGTGGAAGATGAAAAGAACTTTAAAGGGGGTACTGAAATTATTACCACTTCTTCGGGTGATTCCTTTTGAGTTGATCAAAATGGATCCTTAGGTTGTCTTTTTGATCAAATTAAGTCTTGTATGTTGAAAGGACGATAGTTGAGAGGATATTTGGGAAAGGGTTGTTGTCACGAACCAAATTTGGTCTCCATCAAACCATCACCAAACCTAGATCATGTCAAGGCCCGAAGGGTGTTATATATCCCCACTGGCTGGAACAAGTGCTCGGGTATCATAAAAATTCATTTGGGAATGATTTATCCGAGTTTGGATTCATAAAATAACAAAAAACAAACAAAAATACAAATTTGAAAAATTATGCCAAACAAGACTTAATAAAATTCATAACTGAGTACATGGGTTTAAAAAATTCACAAGATGTCCAAATGTGTATAAATGTAGTCGAAAACATCCCACGAGACTCCACACGACAAGGGGTCATCACCCACAAGTTGTCTCTATAACACCACACCATTGAGAGAAACTAGCAACCCGAACCGCCATCGCCCAAGGACTTTCCTTTAAATGTTTCAAACATGATCAATTCTACTTACACCCAATGGTGTAATAAGGTTGTGATGATAAGACCAATAGAATATCACCCAAGGATTCCATGTTATAGGCATTATAAAATAAAAAAGCTTGTGAGAGTTAAAAATAGAAAATTGTAGCGTTTATTTCTAAAAGTGAAACTTTGAAATGAAAATAACATTCAATAGAGATATCTTTAAAGAATGAGTTCATTTTAATAAAACATGCGAGCTACTAGTTTTCATAACCAAAAATACCATAAGTCAAAGAGAAATACCAAAAATTCCACAAGCACCAAGCATAGGAACACCCTTAGGTACTACTTTGTTGTGAGCCCCAAGTACCTCGTACCTCAGTGAAAGTAACCATAATAAAATTGGTTCTCATGCACGATCCACTAGTAGGGAGCATACCCATAACATATTGGTCTCCAATCATATCCATTATAGTTTTTTTAGAGTTATCCATGTCAAACTTGCTAAGTGAACCATGGTCAAAACCCCTGTATTCACTAGCGTACTAGTACACGTTATCCCACCTAGTTACCAGGGTTTCCCGTCCAGTGCTCAAATAGTTACCACATGCTACAAAAATCAATTTTTCACATATAAATGTCAGTTCTACTCCCACACATTCAAAACAGTTTCTACACAATCTTTTCACCTTTTATATAACTTAATAATCCACATATAATACCCATAAAACAATTTCAATAAAAGTAATCAAATTTTTCACATTAAATTCATCTAAAATCCCACATTTAAAACCCAAAGGAGACCAATATTATACCAAAATAGAGATTTCAGCATAAAAACATTTTTATAAATCCAATCCATGAATTATAAAACAACACTAAGAGGCACAACATGGGCTGCACATGTAAAACAACAATTTTTACACAAAATTGGCACTTAAAAATCCACCGCTTTGAAAATCCTACACAAATCAATTTTCACAATCAAAATAATGATGGAGAAACATAATGGAAACAAAAATACAGCAATCCATCTCATTCTACAATACCTACATATGGAATCACCTACCAAAAGAGTCAAAACCCCCAAATCCTTGTGTGTCACTACAACGGCACCTTCGCCGCACCCCAAGGGAGTAAGATTGAACCTAAAACCAGAGGAATGGACCAAGAAACTCAAAACTAAAACCCTATTTATGAAGCCCTAGCTTCTGGAAATTTGGGTATTCAATAAAAAAGAAGAATCCCTAAGAAAAAGGGAGGAGGAAGGAAGGGAACCAACTTACTTGATAAATCTGGACGTTTTTTGGAGCTTGAGAAGTTCGGTCGTAATTCGCTATGAATCCGAGCTTCAAAAAGGGGAAAAAGAATATGGGGGTGTGTCTATTTTCAGTGGTAACATGTGAGAGGTGGAATTACCAAAAAATGAAAAAAATGAATATTTTATGAAAGAATTTAAAAAAAATTAAGACTCGAAATGGAATTTCGGGTTGGCCCAACACAAAATTTGATCACCCAAACCCAAGATTCTAATGATTTTTTAAGGGGCCCAAGTTTATTTTGTGGTTTTAATAGTTAAATTAAGGTAGTTTTCAAAGTTGAATGTGTGAAAAAGGTTGACAAACGAAGGAGTTATTAAAGAAACAAAATTTATTTTCAAAATTGGAAATAGGCTCTCAGGTTGGCCCAAATTTTGAAAACCCAACATTTCCTTCAAAAATGCAGGGAAACCCCCCAAAAAAGCATGAATGTAAATTAAATAAAAAATTGCCTTCAAAATATGCCATTTATTTGAAAATTATCCCCACCATGTAGGAATTTCCGCCCCAGAAAGTCAACATGATGTTTGATTGGGAAACAGGTTCGGGTACTCTTCCTCAACCCATGAAATTCGCTCCCATGTCTTGTGTGTATCACTCTCATGTTTCCAAAGAATTAAGAACATTAGAATAGACATTAACCTAAGAACTGTTTCTTGGGAGTCCACTATTATCACTGGCTGCTCCAAAACAGATAAATCTAGCACTATATCCAACTCCTCCCAATTCAGCACATGGGACGGATCCGAGTTGTATTTGTTCAACAGGGAGACATAGAAAATATCATGGATGGATGAAAAATGAGATGGAAGATCCAACCTATATTCCACCTTACCAATACGCTCGGTGATCTCAAAAGGTCTGACATACCTCGGCGTCAACTTTCCCCGCTTCCCCAAGCGGCGGTGACCCAGACGAGGGGCCACTTTCAGAAATACCCGATCACCCACCGAAAACTCTAGATCTCGACGCCTCTTATCAGCATATAATTTCTAGAAACTCTGAGCTTTCAATAAATGATGACTAATCAACATGACCTTCTCCGATGTCACTTGCACAAGGCTTGGTCCCAACAGTGATGTCTCACCTACCTCAGCCCAACACAGAGGAGACCGACAAGGCCGACCGTAGAGCGCCTCAAAGGTTGTCATTCTAATAGAGGATTGGTAACTATTATTATATGTAAACTCAACCAATACCAAATGGATATCCCATGCACCTCCTAAATCCAATAGACATGCATGAAGCATGTCCTCGAGAATCTGATTTTCCAGCTCCGTCGGGCCATCCGTCTGAGGATGGTATGCCGCCCTCATCTTAATTTGTGACCCCAATGCCTTCTGAAGACCTCCCCAAAACCGAGATGTAAAGAGGGGGTCCCTATCAGAAACACCTTTTGACAGCACACCATGAAGTCTGACCACTTCCTGAACATACAAACAACCCAGCTCATCCACCTTCGTTGTATCTCTTATCAGGATAAAGTGAGATGACTTGGTCAAACGGTCAATCACAACTTAGATATTATTCTTTCTTTGAGGTGTATGAGGAAATCCAATAATGAATTCCATGGCGACCTCATCCCACTTAGAGGTAGGAGTGGGTAATGGATGAAATAGGCCAGATGGTCTCTGATGCTCTACTTTCACCCGATGACAAGTGTAGCATCTCAATACAAAGTCGGCTATATCCTGTCTCATACCTGGCCTCCAGAAATGGAAACGAACATCATAATACATCTTGGTTTCACCAGGATGGATGGCCCATTGAGACTGGTGGCTATCCTGCACCACCACATTTGGTAGAGTCAAAGGAACCACTACATAGCCCTTGAAGAACAAGATCATCTCAGGAGACAGAGACCAATCAGAAGGAGTCTCCCCACATGGAAGCAAGTGTATAGATCGATGACATAGCTCATCACCAGGCTACTCCCACTGAATCAACTCCTAAAGAATGGGAGTAAACTGAATTTTATCCAAGAAAGTTCCACTGCTATGCTCCCTTGTCTCCAAGTGCATCTGGGCGAAGAGCCCCATAAATGTCCACTCATTACTGGACTTCCTCAATGCCTTCCCTGATACCTTCCTGCTCAAAGCATCCGCCACCACATTACCCTTTCCCGGGGTATAGAAAATTTCAAAGTCAAATCCCTGCAAGTACTCGATCCAATGGCGCTGCCTCAGATTGAGATCCTTCTGAGAGAAAATGTAGACTTGGCTCTTATGGTCAGAATAGACAACAAATTTCTCTCCAAAAAGGTAGTGTCGACATGTCTTTAAGGCATGCATCACCACTACCAACTCTAAGTCGTGAGTCGGATAATTCTTCTCAGGTGGCCGGAGCTGGAGAGATCCATAAGCCACCACATGGTCTTCCTGTATGAGTACTATAAGGCCCCAGCCTTAACCCTTACTTAATATTGAGTTATTACAAGATTACACATTGATGATATTTTCAGGTTTATATTTTTAGAGAATTAGATCACAAAACTTTCATTACATTCCACATTTAATCAAACTGGTTACATAAAAGATAGTATTAATTTTTCCCAACAACGGAAACATATTTAAAAATAATGCATGGATTCATTCTTGACACTTCCTTGACACTATCGTCATAACATATACCATTCCCTTGAACTGTGAAAAACATTTCAAAAAAACTTGGGATGAGCATAAACAGCTCAGTAAGGGTTATAAAAATATGGAAATGAATCATGAGTTCATATATACATAAGAATGAAATCAAACATTACCCATAAAACATTGGCACTTTAACATACCTCATCATATAATGAATAAATCATAGAAATCTTATGAAATAAAGGTAACTTGAGGCATTCATAACATTCTTACGTAGGGAGTAACCCTCTTGGATACATTTGGAATACCCACCAACGTATATTCCCTAAATTTCTTCGGAGAAACCTTAACGTTTCACTCCTTTGTGTTACCCAATGCATTGGAGATCTATATCGGGCTCTCCCGCCCTTAGTTTATCACAGAACCACCCATCTTAATAAACAATGCCCAAGAACCATAACATAATCATAGCACATAGCATAAGTATAAAGGAAATATAACATTCCCATATTGCAATAACAATATAACATTTTAAGATATTGAAATAATAAATCCATTCTAAAAACCATTTTCGAAAGCATTTAAAACATTTAATAAAGAGATATTTGAATCAAAGTGTCCCATACCACCTTGAAGGTTTTAACATTTTAAACAATTAATATCCATATTAATAAATCCTTAAAACCATTTTGAAATCATGGATATTAACGAGAAATATTTATAAGAATAAATCATTAAAACATTTAAACCCATATTTTAGTTAAATGGTTTTTAAAAAAATGAGAGACACTTGAATACAATAATTGAGGAATAACATTTAATCAGAATATTATAATATCATGAGAATAAAGGAATTCATGATATTATATTCCAAAGGACAGTATATACACCATATAAGTGTGAATTGGTGCATAACAACAATGAAGTCTCAATAGAAATGTAAAATGAGATGAAATCCCCTGTAAAGAAGGTATCCTTAAATTAAGGATAACTCAATCTCATAATTATGTGTGAAAAATATAAAAACACCCAATATAAGTGGATATTATGTTTAAAACAATAAAAGGTCATTCACACATATTCATAGGATGACATATTCAATAACTACATGTTGAACCCAACGAAATCGAAATTGGGTTAAGAAGTTCCCTTGACAGCCTAACATCGTCACATCAATTTTTAGAAAGAGTTGATGAGGGAGATAAAGGGTATCTCATCACTTGGACATAAAATTTACGACAATAAGGATATATAATAACATATCCCCACATAATAAGATGAAAATTAAAAGATATAACAAAAGAAGTCTTTTAAAAAGAGGAGGGTGAAAGGTTCCCTTACCGACTTGGGTAACTTTGGAAACGTACACCCCATTGAAGAAGGGTCATAAAATGAATATGTAAATACCCATAAATGAAATTATATTACACAAAGAGTATAATAATGGGAATTACATAAACCACTCAAAGTAAATAGTGGCAAACATAGCATAAATGTCACGGGAAAAAAAGTTAGATGACAAATCCCTTACGAAAACTCGGCAGCATAACATCGCCACTTAAAACATCCAAAAATTGATTTATGATATAAAATAGGGCCTCTCATAATATGAAAATAAAAGTACAGTATGAGGAATATAAAATAACATCCTAAATCATAATAAATATGAGTTTAAAATTAATAACATAAAAGAGTGTACTTTAAACGAAAGAGAGGGGTCGGATCCCTTACCTCGAGTCCGACTTGAATCGATCATTCTTTAACGTCCTGAATAATAAACTTGAGTTAATTTCTACTTTCTTAAGAACATTTTTCATGTTCTTTATTCCTTTTATATCACTTATTACCATGTCATGAACTCTATGTTATTATTTAAGCTAATAACGGTCGTTTTAACGATCATTGGTACTTGAGTCAAAAATAAACGCTTTATAATTACAAGTTGTTCATGTGGTAAAATATCCATTATATACAGAATTGTATTCATGATTTAGATATCATATATATCATATATATATCCAGTATATTCATGAATTTATAATATTACATAACATTTAGAGTTAAGAAATGAAATGCACCGTTCATGAGACGGTAAGCCGTACGTACACATGAACGCTACTTCCATTTATATTTCATATTTAATGGAATTAAAACATAATGATACAGAATAGTATTTTAATTCCAGTATGTTATCATATATAATATCATTAAATATATCCTTAATACGTACCACATATGGTATTAACGAATCAAATCACTTTGAGGGGGCAGTAGTCCTCACTTCCTAACATGAAGATATCGTGTATACCCATAATAGAAGCCATAAATGTATGCCATAAATGAAAAATACGGAAGCGTAAGGAAAATATAAAAATATTATATATCACATATAAATATAGTGAAATCTTAATGGCCACCATGAATGGTGTTAAGAGAAGATTGACCAATCATCGTTTCGTGAGGCAGTAAATCGCCAACCACAGAAACAGTATGTTCATTAACCATTAGACAAAGGTGTGTGTAAGTGTAGCTCGAATAATTCTTATAACAAAATCCTAGTATATTGAAGATACTGGATTTTTTACAAATGAAATGAATAAAAAGACTTTAGGGTGTTGGAGAAGCAAAATAAAACAAAAGGACTCAAGTGAAGACATTGCCTTAAAATCACGTAACTCCCTTTGGTTTGAGCAAAAAGGCTTCCTTGGTAAGACTTATTCCCAAAGTGATGCTACAAAGAGTTAGATAGAGAAGTGGAGAGACAAAATGGGCAGGGGTTGGCCGAGCAAAAGGCTTTGGAAGTGTGTGTAAGGAGGTAGAGGTGGCGGCCTTTTATAAGAGGAGAGGAGGGGACCCTTGGAATGTAAAGATATGTTCTTTTATTTTAGAATGAGTTTCGGATTTTAATAGTCCCACATTGACTTGTTTCGAGGATAATGTGATAATGGTTCTAAATCCACTCATCCAATAGGTTTTGGACATGTTTAGGTCTTATATTTTACAAAATCATTCCATTTTATTTAAATAGTTTAATAATGAGGTCCTCGCTGCATCATCATGATGTCATAAATAATATAACTTATTTAATGTCTAAAAATTAAAAAAAAACTACTATGATGTAGGAAATAGTTTTATATTTCCAATTAATATTTATATTCAAAAATCTTACTTGTATAACCCCATGTAAAATTTTTTTTAGTTAAACGACTCATGTTTGTGTCATTTTAATTTTAACAATAAATAAAAAGGTATTTATGTCATTTTCCAACCAAAGTGGCTCCATGGGCTCCCCAAGTTGACCCATGGATTTTCTTAGTTGGACATGACTCATCCAATGAGGGTAGGACATGTGTCTAGGTCCTTTAATTTTATTAAAACATTATTCTTACCTTAAACTACACTAATTACCTCTAATCGAGATTAAAAACTTAATAAGTTACTATTCACCAAAAAATTATTTTAATCCCATTGAACCACATTTTACTTCTTAATGACAACCATGTATGTCGTATTTTTGAAATTCAAAACACAAATATGGAAAAATATCATTTAAACGGAAAATCAGTTTTTATAAGTACCACTTAGTGGTTTCACTATTCATCAAAAATTGAAGTTTTTCAGAAAGTTACCAAAAATTCACCCAATGCTATATTTGATATTACGAATTCAAAAATGATGTCTATTTTAAAAAATTCAATACATATAAGTTGCATTAATTAATTAATAATTAATTCCCACTGCAAAAAAAATAGCGTGTTTTTATGAAACAAAATGTATCAAAAGATTGACACTAGTTTAAGTCTGATTTAAATGTGAAATTAATTCCAATGACCACTATTGGATTTAATGGTAAATATATATTCTAATTTCACTACAAAACCAATTAAAAAGATATTCTAATCATATAAATAAATTATATTAAAAATAGGTTTTGAATTAAAATACAACATTTTTCACTATTCATTAAAAGTTGAATTTTTTCGGAAAAATACCAAAAATTTACACAAAGTAAATTTTGATATCCCGATTGTAAAGAAGAATTTTATTTAGTCAAATATAACACAAAAATTGTCAAAAAGTTGATTTAGAAGTGGTTCGCCATCAAAAGGCGGTTAATCGACCTTTTAAAGAATATTAGAATGTTTACGCTTAAAATTGGATTCATTCGCATTTTTAATCCTCTAACATTTATTGTAAAAAGTAAACATATTTGACAAACATATATAATCATTTTTTAGATTGTTATATTCATTCCTTCCATCACAACAGCAAGGCATTTACTATCATTTAAAATAATATTATTTTATTATTAGAGTGCAACGTAAGGCTCCCAAGAAACTCGTTGTCGCGTATTGGGTACGCCATCGAGCATAGAATCCCCTATAATGTAATATTAATATTTTATTCAAAAATATGGATAAATATAAAAATTTAATATTATTTATTTACCTGGGGTGTTACATCCTTCCCCCATTTTGGGAATTGCGTCCTCGCAATTTCAAAATTGGGCTTGAAAACTCCATTGAAAGTCCCACATCAGAAAATGAGTAAATTAAACTATAACTTTAAAAGAAAGAAAGGGAAGTACAAAGGTCACCTGAGTTAGCCCATACTAGGATTCCATGTATGAAAATATGGACATGGAGTAAAAAAAAAGGGTCATGTTCTGATGGAGAGTGATAGAAAACATCTTTAGGAGAAAGTTAACCATAAGAAAATCACATACTTGTGATGGGATAGACGGTATTCGATTCCCCAGTAGGTAAAGTTAATAGGAAAAATTTTTGTTTTAAGTTACTTTTTATTGAGGAATTTATTCCTAAGGAAACATAATTACTTATCATGTTGAGTTTCAACTTTTATTAGATTTCTTACACAAACTCATATTTTCTCCAAAAGACGAGTATTTAGGAAGACTTGTTCACTATAATCAACTTCTAGAGAATCACCTAATCCAAAAAAGAGAACTATATACTTCCCATGTCTTTAGACGTTAACCAAAACCAAAACCAAAATGGTTAGTACAAGATCATATAATCCAGAAATGGATATCCCTTTATAAAAACAAAATCTATTCTTAATTTCTAAAATTTTTCCAACAAAACCCAAAGTTCAACGAGGACCATTCGTTAAACAATTTGTCCATAAAATTCTTCAAAGTAAACCAAACTAACATTGAAACCCAAATATTTGAAGGATT
Organism: Viscum album; assembly: GCA_963277665.1. Classification (NCBI taxonomy): domain Eukaryota; kingdom Viridiplantae; phylum Streptophyta; class Magnoliopsida; order Santalales; family Viscaceae; genus Viscum; species Viscum album. The sequence goes on along the minus strand of OY728123.1, from coordinate 1,034,567,488 downwards.
TAGTCACATAGTCTTCCAAAGTACAAATTAACTTTTACCTCCAAATAACATCAGTTACTCTTAAATTCTCATATTGAAAAGTAATTAACCTAATCACATATCCTTAGTGATAGGTTAATCATTTCCATAGATAACCCAAAATAATCATACTCTTGATTCCTAAAATCATTTAACTAAAAATAATTAGTCAAACTAACCAGGGACTTCACGTAGTCCAGTGGTAGACAATAAATACCAGTCGCACTTTGGTTGTGGGTTCGATTCCCACAGCATTGTCCGACGTGAAGGGTTGTCACATGGTCTGCATGTTGTCCTTTTTCCCAAAGTATATAATTCTTAAAACATTCCCCAAAACGAGAGAAAATATTCAAATATAATCATAACATATTTTAACCTCAATTTTATCTCACGCCTTTCATTTTCCATCATAATATATAATATCCCATAATTACCTCAAAAGAAAGGATCATATAAACCCTAATGGTTACCTTTATAATTATTACCTGAACATCCACATCGATTGGTCATCTCATACATGATGCATTACAAAACATACAAAGGTACAAGTGGTTGATCATGACTCCTTGATAGTTGGTTTAGAACAACCACGAGTTTCCTCATTGAATCCCCCATTTCATCCAGTCTCTTAATCAGAGAACCACCACAGTTTCCTTCAAACCTATTGTCACTTTGGTTCCTACTTGATCCATCCATTCACTAAAAACAGAAATGTCAGTTTGAGTATATCAACAAAACCATCATGTACTAATGAGGAAGGTAAACACTAAGATATACTTACTCATTCACTTTATATAAAACTAGGACTCTTTCTGAAATCCTAACCATTATGGTACTGACACTTTTTCTTAGAGAATACCCTAACCTCTAAAGTTATCTAAACCGACCTATGATACCAACTATAAGGCCCCAGCCATAAACCTTACTTAATTTTGAGTTATTACAAGATTACACATTTAGGATCTTTTCAGGTTTAATTTTTTAGAGAATTAGATCATATAACCTGCATTACATTCCACATTTAAACAAAGTGGTTACATAAAAGATAGTATTCATTTTTTCCCATCAACGGAAACATATTTAAAAATAAAACATGGATTCTTTCTTGAAACTTCCTTGACACTATCATCATAACATGTACCTTTACCTTGACCTTTGAAAAGCATTTCAAAAAAACATGGGATGAGCATAAAAATCTCAGTAAGGGTTATAAAAATATGGAAATGAAACATGAGTTCATATATACATAAGAATGAAATCATACATTACCCATAAAACATTGTCACTTTAACATACCTCATCAAATCATGAATAAATCATAGAAATCATAAGACATAAAGGTTACTTGACGCATTCATAACATTATTACCTAGGGAGTAACCCTCTTGGTTACGTTTGGAATACCCACCACAGTATATTCCCTAAATCTCTTCGGAGAAACCTTAACGTTTCACTCTTTCGTGTTACCCAATGCATTGGAGAGCTATATCGGTCTCACCCGCCCTTAGTTTATCACGGAACCACCAGTCTTAATAAAAAATGCCTAAGAACCATAACATAATCATAGCACATAACTTAAGCATAATGGAAATATAACATTCCCATATTGCAACAACAATATAACATTTTAAGATATTGAAATAATAAATCCATTCTAAAAACCATTTTCAAAACCATTGAAAACATTTAATAAAGAGATCTTTGAATCAAAGTGTCCCATACCACTTTGAAGGTTTTAACATTTTAAACCATTAATATCCATATAAATAAATCCTTAAAACCATTTTGAAAACATGGATATTAACGAGAAATATTTATAAGAATAAATCATTAAATCATTTAAAACTATATTTTAGTTAAAGGGTTTTTAACAAAATGAGTGACACTTGAATACAATAATTGAGGAATAACATTTAATCAGAACATTATAATATCATGAGAATAAAGGAATTCACGCTATAATATTTCAAAGGACAGTATATACACCATATAAGAGTGAATTCGTGCATAACAACAATGAAGTCTCAATAGAAATGTAAAATGAGATGAAATCCCATGTAAAGAAGTTATCCTTAAATTAAGGATAAATCAATCTCATAATTATGTGTGACAAATATAAATACACCCAATATAAGTGGATATTAAGTTTAAAACAATCAATGTTCATTCACACAAATTCAACGGATGACATATTCAATAACTACATGTTGAACCCAAAGAAATCGAAATTCGGTTAAGAAGTTCCCTTGACAGCCTGACAGCGTCACATCAATTTTTAGAAATAGTTGATGAGAGATATAAAGGGTATCTCATCACATGGACATAAAATTTACGATAATAAGGATATATAATAACATTTCCCCACATAATAAGATGAAAATTAAAAGACATAACAAAAGAAGTCTTTTAAAAAGAGGAGGGTGAAAGGATCCCTTACCAACTTGGGTAACTTTCGAAACGTACACCCCATTGAAGAAGGGTCATAAAATGAATATGTAAATACCCATAAATGAAGTTATATTACACAAGGAGTATAATAATGGGAATTACATACACCAGTCAAAGTAAATAGTGGCAAACGTAGCATAAATGTCAAGGGAATAAAAGTGAGATGAAAAATCTCTTACGAAAACTCTGCAGCCTAACGACGCCACTTAAAACATCCAAAAATAGATTTATGATATCAAATAGGACCTATCATAATATGAAAATAAAAATACAGTATGAGGAATATAAAATAACATCCTCAAACATAAGAAATATGAGCTTAAAAGTAATGACATAAAAGAGTGTACTTTTAAAGGAAGAGAGGAGTCGGATCCCTTACCTTGGGTCTGACTTGACTCGATCGTTCATTAACATCCTGAATAATAAACTTGAGTTAATTTTATTCTTTCTTAAGAACCTTTTTCAAGTTCTTTATTCCTTTTATATCACTTGTTACCATGCCATTAACACTATGTTATTATTTAAGCTAATAACAGTCTTTTCAACGATCATTGGTACTTGAGTCAAAAATAAACTCTTTATAATTACAATTTGTTCATGTGGTAAAATATCTATTATATCCAAAATTTTATTCATTATTTAGATATCATATATATCATATATATCCACTATACTCATGCATTTATAATATTACATAACATTTAGAGTTAAGAAATGAAATGCACCGTTCATGGAGACGGTAAGCCATACGTACACATGAACGCTACATACATTTCTATTTCATATTTAATGGAATTAAAACATAATGATAAATAATAGTATTTTTATTCCAGTATTGTATCATATATAATATCATTAATTATATCCTTTATATGTACCACATATGGTATTAACAAATCAAATCACTTTGAGGGGGCGGTAGTCTGCACTTCCTAACATGAAGATATCCCGTATACCCATAATGGAAGCCATAAAGGAATGCCATAAATGAAAAATACAGAAGATAAAGGAAAAATAAAAAAATTATATATCATATATAAATATAGTGGCATCTTAATGGCCACCCTGAATGGTGTTAAGATAATATTGAACAATCATCGTTTTGTGAGGCAGTAAATCGCCAACCACAGAAACAGTATGTTATTTAACCATTAGACTAAGGTGTGTGTAACTGTAGCTCGAATCCTTCTTATAAAAACATCCTAGTATTTTGAAGATACTGTATTTGTTACAAAATAAATGAATAAAAAGTGTTTAGGGTGTCGGAGAAGAAAAATAAAACAAAAGGACTGAAGTGAAGAAATTACTATAAAATCTGGTAACTCCCTTTGGTTTGAGCTCAAAGGCTTCCTTGGGAATACTTCTGCCCAAAGTGAGGCATCAAAGAGTTATAGAGGGATTTGGAGAGACAAAATGAGCAGGTTTTGGCCGAGCCAAAGTCTTTGTAAGTGTGGGAAAGGAGGTAGATGTGGGGGCCTTTTATAAGAGGAGAGGAGGGGCACCCTTGGAAAGTAAAGAAATGTTCCTTTATTTAAAATGATTTTCGGATTTTAATGGTCCCACATTGATGTTTTTCAAGGATAAGGTGATAAGGGTTCTAAAGCGACCCATCCAATAGGTTTTGGACATGTGTAGGTCATAGATTTTACAATATCTTTCCATTTTATTTAAATCGTTAAATAATGAGGTCCTCGCTACATCATCATGACGTCATAAATAATTTAATTTATTTAATGTCTAAAAATTATAAAAAAACTACTATGATGTAGGAAATATTTTTAGCTTTCCAATGAATATTTATAGTCAAAAATCTGACTTGTTTATCCCCATGTAAATTTTTTTAGTTAAACAACTCATGTTTGTGTCATTTTAATTTTAACATTAAATAAAAAGGTATTTATGTCATTTTCCAACCAAAGTGGCTCCATGGGGTCCCCAAGTTGACCCATGGATTGTATTGGTCGGTCCTGACTCATCAAATGAGGGTAGGACATGTTTATAAGTCATTTCATTTTATTAAAACATTATTCTTACCTTAAACTACACTAATTACCTCTAATCGTGATTAAAAACTTAATAAGTTACTATTCACCAAAAAATTATTTTAATCCCATTGAACCACTTTTTACTTCTTAATGACAACCATTTATGTCGGATTTTTGAAATTCAAAACACAAAGATGGAAAAATCTCATTTTAACGGAAAATCCGTTTTTATAAGTACCACTTAGTGGTTTCACTATTCATCAAAAATTGATGTTTTTTCAGAAAATTACCAAAAATTCACCCTAAGATAAATTTGATATTACAAATTCAAAAATGATGTCTATTTTAGAAAATTCAATACATATATGTTGAATTAATTAATTTAATAATTAATTCTCGATGTCAAAACAAATAGCATGTTTTTATGAAACAAAATGTATCAAAAGATTGACACTGGTTTAAATCCGATTTCAAAGTGAAATTAATTCCAACAACCACTATTGGATTAAATGGTAAAAATATATTCTAATTTCACTTTAAAACCAATTCAAAATATAATCTAATCATTTAAATAAATTATATTAAAAAGTGGTTTTGAATTAAAATTTAACATTTTTCACTATTCATCAAAAATTGAACTATTTCGGAAAAATACCAAAAATTTACACAAAGTAAATTTTGATGTCCCAATTCTAAAGAAAAATTTTATTTAGTCAAATATAACACATAAAACTTTCAATAAGTGGATTTAAAAGATGTTCGCCATCAAAAGGCGGTTAATCGACCTTTTAAAGAATATTAGAATGTTTACGCTTAAAATTGGATTCTTCATATTTTTAATCCTCTAAAATTTATTGTAAAAAGTAAAAATATTTGAAAAACATATATAATAATTTTGTAGTTAGTTCTATTCATTCCCGCCATCACAACATCTAGGCGTTAACTACCATTTAAAATAATATTATTTTATTATTAGAGTGCAACGTAAGATTCCCAAGAAACTCGTTGTTGCGTATTGGGTACGCCATCGAGCATAAAATCCCCTTTAGGGTAATATTAATATTTTATTCACAAATATGGATAAATATAACAATGTAATATTCTTTATTTACCTGGGGTGTTACAAGTAAACACCCAAGACCCATACCTGACGCATCACAATAAACCACATAGCCCTTCCTAGACACTAGTTAAATCAGCACAGGTGTAGTGGTCAACCTCTGCTTCAACTCCTCAAAGGATTCCTGACACTGTTGTCTCCATTCAATCTTTACCCCTTTCCGGGAGAGTGCAGTCATGGGGGAGGTGAGATGCGAGAAGTCTCGGACAAAGGGCCTATAATAACCTGCTAGGCATAGAAAAACCATGATCCCAAACACATTTTTTGGTTTTTCCCATGACATAACTACCCTAATCTTCACAGGATCCACTGAAACACCATGTTCTGAGACGACATGCCAACGAAACATCACTTCCCTGATCCAGAATTTGTAGTTCGAGAGTTTGGCATACAGGCGATGGTCCCACAAGGTGATCAAAACAACCCACAGGTGGTGCTCATGCTCCTCTTCAGATCCAGAATAAACCAGGATTTCTTCCATAAATACCACTACAAATGAGTCGAGATACTAGTGGAACACCATATTCATGAGTGCCATGAAAACTGTCAGGGCATTCGTCAATCCGAAAGGCATGACTAGATACTCAAAGTGACCATACCTACTTCCGAATGCCGTCTTCGGAAAGTCTGGTTCTCTTACCCTGAGCTGGTGGCATCCCGAATGCAAGTAAATTTTGGAGAACCACTTTCCCCCTTTAGTTGGTCAAACAAATCGTCAATCCGAGGCAATGTGAATTTATTCGTGATGGTCACCTTATTCAATTTCGAAGCATTCATGTATTCACATGAAACAATCTCAGGTGCGTACCGCATTAACTCAGTTGAACAGTTAGCATAATCCATTACTGAATGATCTCCCTGAGAAAGATCCATGAATTCTCATGATCTGGTATAGGATAGAACCTCTGGACCGTACTGCTCATTGAAGATGGCCTTAAAATCACTCCAGCACATGTTTTCATGCTTCCCAGATTAAAGCACTAATTCCCACCACCTATGGCTGGGACCCTCTAGCTGAAAAGAGGCACATTTCACCCAGACCTCCTCAGGTGTGTGAAGTAACTCGAACATACACTCTATCTTCTCAAGCCATTATTCTGCCTCTTGAGGTTCCGAGATACCTCAAAAACAAGGAGGATTATTTTTCATGAACTCCTGGGCCTTATCCTTCCTGGGCTCAGACTCATCTTCCATGGCTGTAGTTGGAGCCAGAACCCCTCCCTATCCCAGATCCTAGATAGCTCGGACCATGACTTCCATCATTCTTTGATCGAGTGGTGTAGGAGAACTCTCTACCACTTCCACTTGTGGATGTGTGGGAGATTTCCGGGGAGGCATGTTTCTACAAAAGGCAATAGTCACTAGGAAAAAAAATCAGTACAATAGTTCCAAAAATTTCAGGAATATCATTAGATATAAATAATCCAAACACATTACAACAGTAAAATAAACAACTACTTCACCACCCACGATGTCCACGTGCAGTCTGCAGCCCACACACCTCACCTGGAAGTTAAGATAAACAAACAATTCGGACATCCCATGGTGACTCATGGTCTTCCATGAGGGGTACGGGCCAGGAACCCTACTCATGACAAAAACACTGGGGCCTTACACACCTATCTCCTATCTAGCTCGGCTCATCCAAAAATAATAATATAACTCAAAAGCGTTAACCCCCTCTGATACCATTTTGTCATGAACCAAATTTGGTTACCATCAAACCGGCACAAAACCTAGCTCGTGGAAAGTCCCAAAGGGCATTCCCTAACCCCACAGGCTGGTACAGGTTCTCGAGTATCATAAAAATTCATTTGGGAACGATTTACCCAAGATTGGATTCATAAAGTAACAAAAAACAAAAAATAATCCAAATCAAAACAATTATGCCAAACAAGACATAATAAGATTCAGAACTGAGTATATGGGTTTAAACAATAAAAAATAGGTCCAAAGGTATAAGGCCCCAGCCTTAAACCTTACTTAATCTTGAGTTATTACAAGATTAAACATTGAGGATCTTTTCGGGTTTAGTGTTTTAGAGAATTAGATCATAAAACTTGCATTACATTCCACATATAAACAAAGTGGTTACATAAATATAGTATTCTTCATTCCCATCAATGGAAACATATTTAAAATAAAACATGGATTCATTCTTGACACTTCTTTGACACTATCATCATATCATGTACCTCTCCCTTGACCTGTGAAAACCTTTCAAAAAAACTTGGGATGAGCATAAAAAGCTCAGTATGGGTTATAAAAACATGGAAAGGAAACATGGGTATATATATCCATAAGAGTGAAATCATACTTTACCCATAAAACATAAGCACATTAACATACCTCATAAAATCATTAGTAAATCATTGAAATCATAAGACATAAAGGTAACTTGAGGCATTCATAACATTCTTACGTAGGGAGTAACCCTCTTGGTTACGTTTGGAATACCCATCACAGTATATTCCCTAAATCTCTTCGGAGAAACCTTAATGTTTCACTCCTTCGCGTTACCCAATGCATTGGAGAGCTATATCGTGCTCACCCACCCTTAGTTTATCACGGAACCACCCGTCTTCATAATAATGCCCATGAACCTCAACATAATCGTATCACATAAAGCATGCATAAAGGAAACATAACATTTCCACCATTCAATCACAAGATATCAATACAACAAATTGATATAAAAACATTTTGAAAACCATTTTCAATACAAAAATAAATGAAAAGTAAAACATGGTATTTATTTTTCTTTTAAAAAGAAGGTATGGCTTGTAGAGGAAGCCGAAACTCAAATACCGGTCACGACGGCGGAGAAGTCGTTGTCGCCGCATACGTACGAAAAAAACATTACCTTTTTTCGTTTAGTAAACGCTTCGTATAAAAAAGATTCCTTTTGAATAAATGTAAATGTCAAATGGGCTTATACACCGTATAAAAGAAATTTGTGTATAAAATAAAATATGCATCAATGAAAGGAGATTGAGACGAAGTCCCATACCTCGTATCCGACTTGACCCGACCGTTCTTTAATATCCTGAATAATAAACTTGAGTTAATCTCTACTTCCTTATGAACCTTTTTCAAGTTCATTATTCCTTTTGTACCATGTTATGAACATCATGTAATAATTTAAGTTAATAAGGTTCATTTTGTTGGTATTTGGTTCTTAAGTCAAAAATAGACTTCTTACACTTACATGTTGTTAATTTGGTCAAAGGTTCGTTATATCCAGAATGATATTAATGATTTGGATAACATATATATCATATATATTTTCATCATATACATATATTTATAATATTACATCACATTTAGAGGTAAGAAATGAAATGCACCGTACATGGAGACGGTAATTCGTACGTACGCATGAACGCTACTTCCATTTCTATTTCGTATTTTCTGGAATGGAATCATAATGATATAACAGTATATTATAATTTCAGTATAATAACATATATAATATCATTAACTTTATCCTTTAAACATCCCACATATGGTATTAACGAATCAAATCACTTTCAGGGGGCGGTAGTCCGCACTTCCTAAAATGAAGATATAGTGTTTACCCATAATGGAAACCATAAAGGTATGCCCAAAATAAAAAAAATAGAAGCTTAAGGAAAACATAAACATATCATATATCATATATATAAATAGTATCATCATGATGGCCACCTTTGAAGGTGTTAAATGAGTATTGAACAATCATCGTTTCGGGAGGCCGAATTTCGCCATCCACAGAAACTGTATGTTCTTTAACCATTTGATGTAGTTGTGTTAGAGTGTAGCTCAAATAAATCATATAACAACATCCTAGTATATTAAAGATACTGGTGTTGTTACAAAATAAGTAAATAAAAAGATTTTAGGGGGTTGGAGAAGCAAAATAAAACAAATGAACATGAGAGAATGAATTACCTTTAAAAGTGTAACGCCTTTTGATTTGAGCCTAAAGGCTTCCTTTGAAAGGATTCTGCCCGAAGGGAATCCTCTAGGATGAGGAGAGGAATGTGGAGAGAGTAAATGGGTAGGGGTTGGACGAGCCAAAGGCTTGAGGAGTGTGTGAAATGAGGTAGATGTGTAAGAGGAGAGGAGGGGCACTTTTGGAAGGTAAAGATAAGTTACTTTATTTTAAAAAGAGTTTCGGATTCAAAAGGTCCCAAATTTCAATAATTCGAGGATAAGGTGATAAGTCTTCGAAATCCACTCATCCAATTGGTTTTGTCCATGTTTAGGTTTTAGATTTTTCATTATCTTTTCATTTTATTTAAATCGTTAAATATTGAGGTCATCACTGCATCATCAGGATGTCATAAATAATTTAATTTATTTAAAGTCTAAAAATTATAAAAAAATACTATGATGTAGGAAATAATTTTATATTTCCAATGAATATTTATAATAAAAAATATGATATTTATAACCCCATGTAAAAATTGTTTTAGTAAAACATCTCTTTTTTTGTGTCATTTTTACTTTAACATTTAATAAAAAGTTATTTATGTCATTTCCCAACCAAAGTGGATCCATGCGGTCCCCAAGTTGACCCATGGCCTTTCATGGTCGGCCATGACACAACCAATGAGGGTAGGACATGTGTGAAGCTCATCTTATTTTATTAAAGCATTATTTTTACCTTAAACTACACTAATTACCACTAATCGCGATTAAAACTTAATAAGTTACAATTCACCAAAAAATTATTTTAATCCCATTGAACCAAATTTTACTTCTTAATGACAACCATGTATGTCGGATTTTTGAAATTCAAAACACAATGATGGAAAAATTTCATTTAAACGGAAAAACAATTTTTATAAGTACCACATAGTGGTTTCACTATTCATCAAAAATTGAAGTTTTTCAGAAAATTACCAAAAATTCACCCTAAGATATATTTGATATTCCGAATTAAAAAATGAAATCTATTTTAAAAAATTAAATACATATAAGTCACATTAATTACTTTAATAATTAATTCCCGCTGTCAGAGCAAATAGTGTGTTTTCATGAAACATTAAGTATCAAAAGATTGACACCAGTTTAAGTCCAATTTCAAAGTGAAATTGATTCCAATGACCACCATTGGATTAAATGGTAAAAATATATTCTAATTTCACTTCAAAACAAATTCAAAAGATAATCTAATCATATAAATAAATTATATTAAAAAGCAGTTTTGATGTAAAATGCAGTATTTTTCACTATTCATTAAAAAATGAACATTGTCAGAAAAATACCAAAAATTCACACAAAGTAAATTTTTATGTCCCAAACATAAATAATAAGTTTATTTTGACAAACATAGCTTATAAAATTCTCAAAATATATATTTAAAAAGGGTTTTCCATCATAAGGTAGTAAAACAATCTTTTAAGAATATTAGTGTATTCCATGCTTACGATTGTATTTATTTTCATTTTAAGCCTCTAAAACACTATCTTAATCATTAATAGACATAGATAAAAATATCTATTATTCATTACTTACTTGGGATGTTACATCCTTCCCCCCTTTAGAAAATTGTGTCCCCGCAATTTATTTACTTATCAAATAAATGGGGGTACTTATCCCTCATTGCATTTTCAGATTCCCATGTTGCCTCTTCAATCATGTGGTTTTTCCACAAAACCTTTACCTGATTAATCAACTTATTCTGTAACACTTGCTCTCTGTGGTCAAGAATCTGGATCGGTTGTTCCTCATAAGATAGGTTCTCTTCCAGCTGAACTACCTCTGGACTCAAAACATGAGATGGATCTGGCATATACATTCTCAACATCGAAACGTGAAAAAAATTGTGTACCTTAGATAAACTCGGAGGTAAAGACACTCAGTATGAAACTGATCCAACTCTCTCCAGAATTTCGTATGGTCCAATGAACCTCGGACTCAACTTTCCTTTCTGCCCAAATCTCATCACACTTTTCCAAGGAGAAACCTCGAGAAAAACATGATCACCTACCTCGAAAGATAGATCCTTCCTCCGGTTATCCGCATAACTCTTCTGCCTGCTCTGAGTTGTTCTCATGTGTTTCTGAATCAGCTGAACTTTTTCTGCCATCTCTTCTACCAATTATGGTCCCATCAACTTCCTTTCACCCACTTCATCCCAGAAAGCTGGAGTTTGACACCGCCTCCCATATAATGCCTGAAATGGTTCCATATGTATACTAGAATGAAAACTGTTATTATATGAAAATTCAACCAAAGAAAGATGTTGGTCCCAACTTTCCTGATAATTCATAGAACAAGATCGTAGCATATCCTCCAATGTCTGAATTGTTCGTTCTGACTGCCCATCTGATTGAGGATGAAAAGCAGTACTAAAATTTAATTCAGTACCCAATGACTTCTGACGGCCTTTCCAAAAGTTAGAAGTAAACCTGGGATCACGATCTGATACAACGGAGAGAGGAACTCCATGTAACCTGACTATCTTTATAAGATACAAACGGGAAAGTTGATCAAGAGAGAAAGTATCTCGTATAGCAAGTAAATGAGCAGATTTGGTCAAGCGATCAACAATAACCCAGATTGCATTATTACCTCGAGATGTCTTCGGTAATCCAACAACATAGTCCATGGATATATTCTACTATTTCCACTCTGGCACTGGTAAAGGCTGAAGCATCCCTTTCGGTAACTTCCGCTCTGCTTTAACCTGCTGACAAGTCAAACACTTCACAGTAAAATCAGCAATATCTCTTCCCATTCCATCCCACTAGTAATACTCCCGCAGATCTCTATACATCCTAGTACTTCCCGGATGAACTGAAAACGGAGAACTATGAGCTTCACGTAACAACTCTCTCTTCAACTGTGAATCACAAGGCACACACAATCTCTTCCCAAATCTTAAAACACAATCATTATCAATGTTGAATTCAGGCAACTTACCTTTCTGAACCAGCTCTACCTTTTTCTGCAACTCACTGTCATGCTTCTGTGATTGCTTGAATCTATCTGATAGAGAAGATCTCACTTTTACCTGAAACAAAACAGAAGGACTTCTTGCACCAACAACATCTATGCCAAATTTCATCAAATCCTTAACCAAAGGATCACGTTCCAAACTCAACATCGTTAATGAAGCATTACTTTTTCGACTCAAAGCATCAGCCACTTTATTTGCTTTTCCCGGATGGTAATGAATTGTACAATCATAATCCTTGATTAATTCTAGCCATCTCCTTTGTCTCGTGTTTAACTATTTCTTAGTGAATATATACTTTAAACATTTGTGATCGGTATATATTTCACACTTTACTACATACAGATGATGCCTCCAAATTTTTAAATCAAAAAACAACAGCAGCTAGTTCCAAATCATTTGTAGGGTAATTTACCTCATGAGTTTTCAACTGTCGTGAAGCATAAGAAATTACCTAATCATTCTGCATTAGGATGCAACCAAGTCTTTTCAATGAAGCATCACTGTATATAAAAAACTCACCATTCCTGGAAGGTAGTGCCAAAACTGGAGCATTCACCAATCTTCTTTTCAATTCCTGAAAACAATCATCTCATTCTTTTGTCCAGATAAACATAACACCCTTCCGAGTTAGCTTAGTCATTGGACTAGATAACCGTGAAAAATTTCTAACAAACCTTCGGCAATAGCCCGCCAAACCAAGGAAGCTACGAATCTCGGTTACATTTGTGGGGCTTGGCCATTCTTCCACAACTTTTGTTTTTGCAGGATCAACAGTTATTCCATATTTAGAAACAATGTGACTAAGGAAAGAAATTTGTTGCAACCAAAACTCACACTTGCTGAATTTCCCATACAGTTTCTTTTATTTTATGGTTTGCAAGATAACCCTTAAATGTTTTTCATGATCCTATTTACTTTTAGAAAACACCAAAATATCATCAATGAAAACCACCACAAACTTATCCAAGAACTCATGGAAAATTCTATTCATTAAGTCCATGAATACAGCAGGTGCATTGGTTAGCCCAAAAGGCATTACTACAAATTCATAATGGCCATATCTCGTACGGAACGCGGTCTTCGAAATATCTGCCACCTTTACCTTCTGTTGATGGTACCCCGATCTCAAGTCAATCTTTGAAAAAAACTGAGCTCCCTGGAGCTGATCAAACAAATCATCGATATGAGGCAAAGGATATTTGTTCTTAACAGTGGTGTTATTCAAGGCTCTATAATCAATGCAAAGTCTTATAGAACCATCTTTCTTTTTAACAAATAAAACAGGAACACCCCATGGTGATGTGCTAGGTCTAATGAAACCTTTCTCTAATAAATCTTGCAATTGATCCTTCAACTCTAAAAGTTCAATTTGTGCCATTCGATAAGGGGGTTTTGAAATTGGCTTAGCATCAGGAACTAAGTCAACGGTAAACTCAACATCCTGATCTGGTATTATTCCAGGAAACTCATTAGGAAAAACATCAGGATACTCATTTACCACTAGCACATCATTAATCTAAACAGTTCCTTTATTTTCAATGACGTGTGCAAGGTAACATTCATTTCCATCTTTTACAAATTTCTCGGACTCTTGATATGTTATCAAAAGTAAGGGTTCATTATTTTAAACAAACTGAATGTCTTTCTGAAAAGAAACTTCTTTAGCTCTACAGTCAATCTTAGCATGGTAAATAGAGATCCAATCCATACCCAGGATAACATCAAACTCTACTAGAGGTAGAACAATAAGGTTTGAAAGTTGGTTCTTTCCACAGATAAGGATAGGAATATTCTTATAAATTCTTTTTGCCTCAACATTCCCCCCATGTGTTTTTACCAAAAGTTCAGTAGTCATTTCTTGAGATGGTATTCCCATTTTACTAGAAAAGGTTTCAGAGATGAAAGAATGTGTAGACCCCGAATCAAACAACACACTGGCATAATCTGAAAAAACAAACAACGTACCTGATACAACTTCATTTGATGGCCCGACATCTGCTGAAGTAGTTGCAAAAGATTTCACCACCCCTTTCTGCTTGTAGTCTAACTGCTTCCCATCACTCAAGCTCTTTGTCGGACACTCGTTTGCATAGTGACCCATCTCATTGCACTTATAACATTTCACTTACTGTAAATCAAATTTGTTCTTACCTTCACATTGATCCTTTTCAGTGCAATCACGAGCCTTATGTCCCATCTTACCACATCGGTAGCACTTTCCAGAATTTAGAAGACATTCCCCAGCATGCCTTTTGCCGCATTTATCACAAACTGTAAACTTAGTTTTCTTACCATCAGACTTTTTTGAAGATTTCTTACCTCTCTCCTACCACCTCGGTCTCTTCTTCTGCTGGTTGTTATAGAACACTTGGTCATCGGCAAACTCCATTTCCACCTTCTCAGCACATCAAACAAGCTTTTCATAACTTTTAAACTCACGAGAAGCTAATGCCCTTCGATATTTTGGATTTAATCCTGAGTAAAACTGATTGATTTTACTATCAAAGTCTCGGATATAATTTGGAGCATACCTTGCCAGTCGAGTGAACCTTTCTTCATAGGCAGCCACTGAGTCTTCCTCTTGCCTCAATTCCAAGAATTGTTTTTCCATCCTAAGTCGAACAGCCTCAGGAAAATATTTCTCAATAAACACACCTTTGAATTCATCCCAGTCAAGAGCATCAATCTCATTGGCATCCCTGATATTTTTAACCATAGACTACCACTGATCTGCTTCACCCTCAAAACGGTAAATAGCAAGACTAACCTTTTGATTGTCTGAACACCCCATGACATCAAAAATCTTCTCCAGTGCTTTAATCCACCCTTCAGCTAGCACAGGGTCAAATGATCCTCTGAATGATGGTGGATGTTGCCTCATGAAATGTTCCACCACTAACATGTTCCTCTGCGGTTGATCTGGATGATCTCGTGCATGGATACCACCACCATTTATCGCTTGAGTCAACTGCGCCATTACTGCAACAAACAGTTCAGTTCCAATTCCGACCATCTCAGGATGCTGATTCGGAAGGTTATTTCCTTTTGTATGCCTTCCTAGCACTGCTTCCCTATTTCCTCGGCAGAAAACCATTCTGAACAAACATGTATTAGATGAAGCAACATGGTAATCTTCAAATGCTATATCACTTCAATTTGACCATAAAAAAATATTTTTGGATAATCATTTAATAGAAATCTAACTCCTAAAGTTATCTAAACCGACCTTTAATACCAACTATAAGGCCCCAGCCTTAAACATTACTTAATCTTGAGTTATTACAAGATTACACATTGATGATCTTTTCGGGTTTAGAGTTTTAGAGAATTAGATCACAAAACATACATTACATTCCACATATAAACAAAGTGGTTACATAAAGATAGTATTCTTCATTCCCATCAATGGAAATATATTTAAAATAAAACATGGATTCATTCTTGACACTTCCTCGACATTATCATCATATCATGTACCTTTCCCTTGACCTGTGAAAACATTTCAAAAAAACTTGGGATGAGCATAAAAAGCTCAGTATGGGTTATAAAAACATGGAAAGGAAACATGGGTACATATATACATAAGAGTGAAATCATACATTACCCATAAAACATAAGAACATTAACATACCTCATCAAATCATTAGTAAATCATTGAAATCATAAAACATAAAGGTAACTTGGGGCATTCATAACATTCTTACGTAGGGAGTAACCCTCTTGGTTACGTTTGGAATACCCATCACAGTATATTCCCTAAATCTCTTCGGAGAAACCATAACGTTTCACTCCTTTGCGTTACCCAATGCATTGGAGAGCTATATCGGCTCACCCGCCCATAGCTTATCACGGAACCACCCGTCTTCATAATAATGCCCAAGAACCTCAACATAATCGTATCACATAAAGCATGCATAAAGGAAACATAACATTTCCACCATTCAATCACAAGATATCAATACAACACATTGATATAAAAACATTATGAAACCCATTTTCAATACCAAAATAAAAGAAAAGTATACATGGTATTTATTTTTCTTTTAAAAAGAAGGTATGGCTTGTAGAGGAAGCTGAAACTCAAATAACGGTCACGACGGCGGAGAAGTCGTTGTCGCCGCATACGTACGACAAAAACATTCCCTTTTATTGTTTAGTAAATGCTTCGTATAAAAAATATTCCTTTTGTATAAACATAAAAGACATAGGGGTTTATACACCGTATAAAAGAAAGTTGTGTATAAAATAAAATATTCCTCAATGAAAGGAGATTGAGACGAAGTCCCATGCCCCGTATCAGACTTGACCCGACCCTTCATTAATCTCCTGAATAATAAACTTGACTTAATCTCTACTTTCTTATGAACCTTTTTCATGTTCATTATTCCTTTTATACCATGTTATGAACATCATGTAATCATTTAAGTTAATAATGTTCATTTTGTCGGTATTTGGTTCTTAAGTCAAAAATAGACTTCTTACACTTACATGTTGTTAATTTGGTCAATGGTTCGTTATATCCAGAATAATATTAATGATTTGGATAACATATATATCATATATATTCATAATATACATGTATTTATAATATTACATCACATTTAGAGGTAAGAAATGAAATGCACCGTTCATTGAGACGGTAAGCCGTACGTACGCATGAACGCTACTTCCATTTCTATTTCGTATTTTCTGGAATGGAATCATAATGATATAAGAGTATATTATAATTCCAGTATAATAAAATATAAAATATCATTAAATTTATCCTTTACACATCCCACATATGGTATTAACGAATCAAATCACTTTCAGGGGGCGGTAGTCCGCACTTCCTAAAATGAAGATATCTTGTTTACCCATAATGGAATCCATAAAGGTATGCCCCAAATGAAAAAAAAACAGAAGCTTAAGGAAAACATTAACATATAATATATCATATATAAAAATAGTGACATCATAATGGCCACCTTTGAAGGTATTAAATGAGTATTGAACAATCATCGTTTCGGGAGGCAGAATTTCGCCATCCACAGAAACCGTATGTTCT
The DNA here is from genome assembly GCA_963277665.1 of Viscum album. Classification (NCBI taxonomy): domain Eukaryota; kingdom Viridiplantae; phylum Streptophyta; class Magnoliopsida; order Santalales; family Viscaceae; genus Viscum; species Viscum album. The sequence continues at coordinate 1,034,549,921 of OY728123.1, read as the reverse complement.
TTAACCATTTGATGTAGTTGTGTGAGAGTGTAGCTAAAATAAATCATATAACAACATCCTAGTATATTGAAGATACTGGTGTTGTTACAAAATAAGTAAATAACAAGAGTTTAGGGGGTTGGAGAAACAAAATAAAACAAATGAACATGAAAGAATGATTTACCTTTAAAAGTGTAACGCCTTTTGATTTGAGCCTAAAGGCTTCCTTTGAAAGGATTGTTCCCAAAGAGAATCCTCTAGGATGAGGAGAGGGACGTGGAGAGAGTAAATGGGTAGGGGTTGGCCGAGCCAAAGTCATGAGGAGTGTGTGAAATGAGGTAGAGGTGGGGGCCTTTTATAAGAGGAGAGGAGGGGCACTTTTGGGAAGTAAAGATAAGTTACATTATTTTAAAAAGAGTTTCGGATTCAAAAGGTCCCACATTGCTATAATTAGAGGATAAGGTGATAAGGCTTAGAAATCCACTCATCCAATTGGTTTTTTCCATGTTTAGGTTTTAGATTTTTCATTATCTTTTCATTTTATTTAAATCGTTTAATAATGAGGTCATCGTTGCATCATCATGATGTCAAAAATAATTTAATTTATTTAAAGTCTAAAAATTATAAAAAATATACTATGATGTAGGAAATATTTTTAGCTTTCCAATTAATATTTATAATAAAAAATATGATCTTTATAACCCGATGTAAAAATTGTTTTAGTAAACATCTCTTGTTTGTGTCATTTTTACTTTAACATTTAATAAAAAGTTATTTATATCATTTCCCATCCAAAGTGGATCCATGGGGTCCCCAAGTTGACCCATGGCTTGTCTTGGTCGGCCATGACAAAACCAATAAGGGTAGGACATGTGTCAAGCTCATATTGTTTTATTAAAGCATTATTTTTACCTTAATCTACACTAATTACCACTAATCGCGATTAAAACTTAATAAGTTACTATTCGGGAAAAAATTATTTTAATCCCATTGAACCACATTTTACTCCTTAATGACAACCAGGTATGTCGGATTTTAGAAATTCAAAACACAATGATGGAAAAATTTCATTTAAACGGAAAATCAATTTTTATAAGTACCACTTAGAGGTTTCACTATTCATCAAAAATTGAAGTTTTTCAGAAAATTACCAAAAAATCACCATAAGTTATATTTGATATTCCGAAATCAAAAATGAAGTCTATTTTAAAAAATTAAATACATATATGTCACATTAATTAATTTAATAATTAATTCCTGCTGTCAGAGAAAATAGCGTGTTTTCATGAAACAATAAGTATCAAAAGATTGACACCAGTTTAAATCGAATTTCAAAGTGAAATTGATTCCAATGACCACCATTGGATTAAATGGTAAAAATATATTATAATTTCACTTCAAAACCAATTCAAAAGATAATCTAATCATATAAATAAATTAGATTAAAAAGCAGTTTTGATGTAAAATGCATTATTTTTCACTATTCATTAAAAAATGAACATTGTCAGAAAAATACCAAAAATTCACACAAAGTAAATTTTGATGTCCCAAACATAAAGAATAAGTTTATTTTGACAAAAATAGCTTATAAAATTCTCAAAAGATAGATTGAAAAAGGGTTTTTCATCATAAGGCTGTAAAACAATCATTTAAGAATATTAGTGAATTCCATGCTTAAGATTGTATTTATTTTCATTTTAAGCCTCTAAAACACTATCTTAATCATTAATAGACATAGATAAAAATATATATTATTCATTACTTACTTGGGATGTTACATCATTCCCCCCTTTAGAACGTTGCGTCCCCGCAATTTATTTACTTATCAAATAAATGGGGGTACTTATCTATCATTGCATTTTCAGATTCCCATGTTGCCTCTTCAATCATGTTGTTTTTTCACAAAACCTTTACCTGATTAATAACCTTATTACGTAACACTTTCTATCTGTGGTCAAGAATCTGGACCGGTTGTTCCTCATAAGATAGGTTCTCTTCCAGCTGAACTACCTCTGGACTCAAAACATGAGATGGATCTGGCATATACTTTCTCAACATAGAAACGTGAAAAACATTGTGTACCTGAGATAAACTCGGAGGTATAGCCACTCGGTATTCAACTGATCCAACTCTCTCCAGAATTTCGTATGGTCCAATGAACCTTGGACTCAACTTTCCTTTCTTACCAAATCTCATCACACTTTTCCAAGGAGAAACCTTGAGAAAAACATGATCACCTACCTCGAAAAATAGATCCTTCCTCCGGTTATCCGCATAACTCTTCTACCTGCTATGAGCTGTTCTCATGTGTTTCTAAATCAGCTAAACTTTTTCTGCCATCTCTTCTACCAATTCTGGTCCATTCAAATTTCATTCACCCACTTCATCCCAGAAAGATGGAGTTCGACACCGCTTCCCATATAATGCCTGAAATGGTGCCATCTGTATACTAGAATGAAAACTATTATTATATGAAAATTCAACCAAAGAAATATGTTGGTCCCAACTTCCCTGATAATCCATAGAACAAGCTCGTAGCATATCCTCCAATGTCAGAATTGTTCATTCTGACTGCCCATCTGATTGAGGATGAAAAGTTGTACTAAAATTTAATTCAGTACCCAACGACTTCTGAAGGCCTTTCCAAAAGTTAGAAGTAAACCTGGGATCACGATCCGATACAATGGAGAGAGGAACTCCATGTAACCTGACTATCTCTTTAAGATACAAACGGGAAAATTGATCAAGAGAGAAAGTATCTCGTATAGCATGGAAATGAGCATATTTGGTCAAGCGATCAACAATAACCAAGATTGCATTATTACCTCGAGATGTCTTCGGTAATCCAACAACAAAGTCCATGGATATATTCTCCCATTTTACACTCTGGCACTGGTAAAGGCTGAAGCATCCCTTTCGGTAACTGCCGCTCTTCTTTAACCTGCTGACAAGTCAAACACCTCACAGTAAAATCAGCAATATCTCTTTTCATTCCATCCCACCAGTAATACTCCCGCAGATCTCTATACATCTTAGTACTGCCCGGATGAACTGAAAACGGAGAACTATGAGCTTCACATAACAACTCTCTCTTCAACTGTGAATAACAAGGCACACAAAATCTCTTCCCAAATCATAAAACACAATCATTATCAATGTTGAATTCAGGCAACTTACCTTTCTGAACCAGCTCTACCTTTTTCTGCAACTCATTGTCTTGCTTCTGTGCTTGCTTGATTATATCTGATAGAGATGATCTCACTGATACCAGAAACAAAACAGAAGGACTTCCTTCACCAACAACTTCTATGCCAAAGTTCATCAAATCCTTAACCAAAGGATCACTTTCCAAACGCAACATCGTTAATGAAGCATTACTTTTTCGACTCAAATCATCAGCCACTTTATTTTCTTTTCCCGGATGGTAATGAATTGTACAATCATAACCCTTCATTAATTCCAGCCATCTCCTTTGTCTCATGTTTAACTCTTTCTGAGTGAATATTTACTTTAAAATTTTGTGATCGGTATATATTTCACACTTTACTCCATATAGATGATTCCTACAAATTTTTAAAGCCAAAACAACAGGAGCTAGTTCCAAATCATGTGTAGGGTAATTTACCTCATGAGTTTTCAACTGTCATGACGCATAAGCAATTACCTGATCATTCTGCATTAGGACGCAACCAAGTCCTTTCAATGAAGCATCACTGTATAAAACAAACTCACCATTCCTGGAAGGTAGTGCCAAAATTGGAGCATTCACCAATCTTCTTTTCAATTCCTGAAAACAATCATCACATTCTTTTGTCCAGATAAACTTAACACCCTTCCGAGTTAGCTTAGTCACTGGACTAGATAACCGTGAAACATTTCTAACAAACCTTCGGCAATAGCCCGCCAAACCAAGGAAGCTACGAATCTAGGTTACATTTGTGGGTCTTGGCCATTCTTCCACAACTTTTGTTTTTGCAGGATCAACAGTTATTCCATATTTAGAAACAATGTGACCAAGGAAAGAAATTTGTTGCAACCAAAACTCACACTTGTTGAATTTCCCATAGAGTTTATTTTCTTTTAAAGTTTGAAAGATAACCCTTAAATGTTTTTCATGCTCCTCTTTACTTTTAGAAAACACCAAAATACCATCAATGAAAACCACCACAAACTTATCCAAAACTCATGGAAAATTCTATTCATTAAGTCCATTAATACAGCAGGTGCATTGGTTAGCCCAAAAGGCATTACTACAAATTCATAATGGCCATATCTTTTACGGAACGCGGTCTTCGGAATATCTTCCTCCTTTACATTCAGTTGATGGTACCCCGATCTCAAGTCAATCTTTGAAAAAAACTGAGCTCCCTGGAGCTGATCAAACAAAACATCGATTTGAGGTAAAGGATATTTGTTCTTAACAGTGATGTTATTCAGGGCTCTATAATCAATGAAAAGTCTCATAGAACCATCTTTCTTTGTAACAAATGAAACAGGAGCACCCCATGGTGATGTGCTAGGTCTAATGAATCCTTTCTCTAATAAATCATGCAATTGCTCCTTCAACTCTAAATGTTCAATTTTTGCCATTCGATAAGGGGGTTTTAAAATTGGATTAGCATCAGGAACTAAGTCAACGGTAAACTCAACTTCCTGATCTTGTATTATTCCAGGAAACTCATCAGGAAAAAAATCAGGATACTCATTTACCACTGGGAAATCATTAATCTGAACAGTTCCTTTATTTTCAACGACGTGTGCAAGGTAACATTCATTTCCATCTTTTACAAGTTTCTCGGCCTCTTGATATGTTATCCAAAGTAAGGGTTCATTCTTGTAAACAAACTGAAAGTCTTTCTCAAAAGAAACTTTTTAGATCTACAGTCAATCTTAGCATGGTAAATAGAGAGCCAATCCATACCCAGGATAACATCAAACTCTACTAGAGGTAGAACAATAAGGTTTTCAAGTAGGTTCTTTCCACAGATAAGGATAGGAAGATTCTTATAAATTCTTTTTGCCTCAACATTCCCCCCAGGTGTTTTTACCAAAAGTTCAGGAGTCATTTCTTGAGATGGTATTTCCATTTTACTAGAAACGGTTTCAGAGATGAAAGAATGTGTAGACCCTGAATCAAACAACACACTGGCATAATCTGAAAAAACAAACAAAGTACCTGATACAACTTCATTTGATGGCCCGACATCTGCTGAAGTAGTTTCAAAGGATTTCACCACCCCTTTCTGCTTGTAGTATAACTACTTCCCATCACTCAAGCTCTTTGTCGGACACTCGTTTGCATAGTAACCCATATCATTGCACTTATAACATTTCACTAACTGTAAATAAAATTTGTTCTTACCTTCACCTTGATCCTTTTCAGTGCAATCACGAGCCTTATGTCCCATCTTACCACATCGGTAGCACTTTCCAGAATTCAGAAGACATTCCCCAGCATGCCTTTTTCCGCATTTATCACAAACTGTAAACTTAGTTTTCTTACCATCAGACTTTTTTGAAGATTTCTTACCTCTCTCCTGCCACCTCGGTCTCTTCTTCTTCTGGTTGTTATATAACACTTGGTCATCGGAAAACTCCATTTCCACCTTCTCAGCACATCAAACAAGCTTCTCATAAATTTTAAACTCACGAGAAGCTAATGCCCTTCGATATTTTGGCTTTAATCCTGAGTAAAAATGATTGATTTTACTATCAAGGTCTCGGATAAAATTTGGAGCATACCTTGCCAATCGAGTGAACCTTTCTTCATAGGCAGCCACTGAGTCTTCCTCATGCCTCAATTCCAAGAATTGTTTTTCCATCCTAAGTCGAACAACCTTAGGAAAATACTTCTCAAGAAACATACCTTTGAATTCGTCCCAGTCAAGAGCATCAATCTCATTGGCATCCCTGATATTTTTAACCATAGACCACCACTGATCTGCTTCACCCTCCAAACGGTAAATAGCAAGACTAACCTTTTGATTCTCTGAACACCCCATGACATCAAAAATCTTCTCCAGTGCTTTAATCCACCCTTCAGCTAGCACAGGGTTAGGTGATCCTATGAATGATGGTGGATGTTGCCTCATGAAATGTTCCACCACTGACATGTTCCTCTGCGGTTGATCTGGCTGATCTCATGCATGGATACCACCACCATTTATCGCTTGAGTGAGCTGCGCCATTACTGCAACAATTTTTTCAGTTCCAATTCGGACCATCTCAGGATGCTGATTCGGAATTTTATTTCCTTCTGTATTCCGTCCTACCACTGCTTCCCTGATTCCTCTGTGGAAAACCATTCTAAACAACCATTTCTTAGATGAAGCAACATGGTAATCTTCAAATTCTATATCACTTCAATTTGACAATAATAATTTTTTTGGATAATCATTTAATAGAATTCTAACTCCTAAAGTTATCTAAACCGACCTTTGATACCAACTATAAGGCCCTAGCCTTAAACCTTACTTAATCTTGAGTTATTACAAGATTACACATTGAGGATCTTTTCGGGTTTAGAGTTTTAGAGAATTAGATCACAAAACATGCATTACATTCCACATATAAACAAAGTGGTTACATAAAGATAGTATTCTTCATTCCCATCAATGGAAACATATTTAAAATAAAACATGGATTCATTATTGACACTTCCTTGACAATATCATCATATCATGTACCATTCCCTTGACCTGTGAAAACTTTTCAAAAAAACATGGGATGAGCATAAAAAGCTCAGTATGGGTTATAAAAACATGGAAAGGAAACATGGGTACATATATACATAAGATTGAAATCATACTTTACCAATAAAAATAATCACATTAACATAACTCATCAAATCATTAGTAAATCATTGAAATCATAAGACATAAAGGTAACTTGAGGCATTCATAACATTCTTACGTAGGTAGTAACCCTCTTGGTTATGTTCGGAATACCCATCACAGTATATTCCCTAAATCTCTTTGGAGAAACCTTAACGTTTCACTCCTTTGCATTACCCAATGCATTGGAGAGCTATATCGGGCTCACCCACCCTTAGTTTATCACGAAACCACCCGTCTTCCTAATAATTCCCAAGAACCTCAAAATAATCGTATCACATAAATCATGCATAAAGGAAACATAACATTTCCACCATTAAATCACAAGATATCAATACAACACATTGATATAAAAATATTATGAAAACCATTTTCAATACCAAAAGAAAATAAAAGTAAAACATGGTATTTATTTTTCTTTTAAAAATAAGGTATGGCTTGTAGAGGAAGCCAAAACTCAAATAACGGTCACGATGGCGGAGAAGTCGTTGTTGCCACATACGTACGACAAAAACATTCCCTTTTGTCGTTTAGTAAACGCTTCGTATAAAAAAGATTCATTTTGAATAAACATAAAATTCAAAGGGGTTTGATGAAGCTCACATTTTCATATATTTTATACTGTAAAACATTGTTTATAATCCCAAAAAAGTGTTATTGAATGGGTAATTATCATGTTTTTAGGTTTTAGTGCTATTTTGAACCCAAATGTGAAAAACAACTAATTCTGGATTTTTGATAGAATTTTACGTCAGGGGTATTTTGGTCATTTCAGGAAAAATAAACTTCCAAATTTCCTGATTAAAATTTTGTTAGAATCCTTATTTTATTTCCTTCATGTTTGTCTTCTGGACCAGGAGCTGATTCGGTCATCTAAAGGGTCTAAAAATCATTGAAGATTGGAATTTTTCCGGGCGGACAGCATGGACCCACCCTAGGTAACGGACATCAAACGCGGCCTACACATATCCAAATGATGTGTTTCCACCTGGTATACCTTGAGGACAGATAGGGCCGTCTCTACAATAAATTTTGAGTATTTTGAAGATCCTTAACGAGGCTATTGAATGACATTATTTTGGAGGAACCTTCCTGGATGCTTCGTCCAGAAACAGTAACCGATAATGAAAAATTAATAACTCCTACATACGGTTTCCAAATCAGCTGAAATTTGGCGAGGAGACGGCAAAGACATTCATGAACAACATTTATGAAGGGTGGAACGCGTGAATATTTCATTAAAAGGGTCTACAATGCGTCGACATTTGAGAGACAAATTCTGCCTATAAAAGGAGGCCCTCACCTCCTCCTCAAAGCATCCATTCTCCGTCCATTCCTTCAAGGCACCAAGGAGGAGATCTCCACCGAGGGAGGCCGACCAGAAATCTTCCCCATTTCATTTATTTTATTTATTTTAGTTTTAATTTTTAATTCATATTTCTAATAAAATTCATGCATTGTTTTTATTTTTGTGTCCACCCTTCCTCCCTGTTTTCTTCTTCATCTTTTCTCCTTCTTTTCTTCTTTTATTATTCTCATATTATCCACCGTGACCTCTTACCCTCAAATATGAGGGGTTAACCCGAGACTTGGCCCAGGGGAGGTATGTGGAAATTTCATTAATTCGGTACTTAAATTCTTATGTTTTATTAAGTTTGTGATGAGTAAGAGTGATGTGCACGGGTGTGGCGATCGTCCACCATGACACTGATCTCAAACTCATTTCTAATCTTTTATTAAATATTTTCCCTCCCTTCTACTGGATACAAGCTCTTCATACGATGGAGTTGATCCAATCAGTGGTTGAAATGGCATACGATGGAGCCAGGTCATGGAAGATGACACACTCTCGATCGAGGTGTGCCATCAACTTTGATTATAGGAGGAGGTGAAGTTAAGATTGCAAAATGCATTCAAGATTTCACACCAATAAATAAAAGAATAGTAATTCATGAATGAGATCTCATAATTGAATTATCAAACTTAATTTAAATATCAACAAGGAGAATGATGAAACCCACATACCAACCCATAAAGGCCATGTTCTTTCTCAATTAATTGCATTTTGTCATTGCATGTTAGTTTTATCTTTTATTAAATTGCATTACATTCATAAATAAAAACAACCAAAAAGAATTAGTTTAGCTAAATTAGATTAAGTAAGTAAACGATTGAGAAAGCTCCTTAAGTGAGACGACCCTGGTCAGCTTCTATGCTACACTAGGAAAATTAAATTTCTTTTGCCACGCCCTACGACAGGCGTGCGTCAGGTTTTATACACCGTATAAAAGAAATTTGTGTATAAAATAAAATATGCCTCAATGAAAGGAGATTGAGACGAAGTCCCATACATCGTATCCGACTTGACCTGACCGTTCTTTAATCTCCTGGATAATAAACTTGAGTTAATCTCTACTTTCTTATGAAACATTTCCAAGTTCATTATTCCGTTATACCATGTTATGAACATCATGTAATCATTTAAGTTAATAATGTTCATTTTGTTGGTATTTGGTTCTTAAATCAAAAATAGACTTCTTACACTTACATATTGTTAATTTGGTCAAAGTTTAGTTATATCCAGAATGATATTAATGATTTGGATAACATATATATCATATATATTCATCATATACATGTATTTATAATATTACATCACATTTAGAGGTATGAAATGAAATGCACTGTTCATGGAGACGGTAAGCCGTACGTACGCATGAACGCTACTTCCATTTCTATTTCGTATTTTCTGGAATGGAATCATAATGATATAATAGTATATTATAATTCCAGTATAATAACATATATAATATCATTAACTATATCCTTTACACATCCCACATATGGTATTAACGAATCAAATCACTTTCAGGGGGCGGTAGTCCGCACTTCAAAAAATGAAGATATCGTGTTGACCCATAATGGAAACCATAATGGTATGCCCAAAATGGAAAAAAACAGAAGCTTAAGGAAAACATAAACATATAATATATCATATATAAAAATAGTGACATCATAATGGCCACCTTTGAAGGTGTTAAATGAGTATTGAACAATCATCGTTTCGGGAGGCAGAATTTCGCCATCTACAGAAACCGTATGTTCTTTAACCATTTGATGTAGTTTTGTGAGAGTGTAGCTAAAATAAATCATATAACAACATCCTAGTATATTTAACATACTGGTGTTGTTACAAAAGAAGTAAATAAAAAGAGTTTAGGGGGTTGGAGAAGCAAAATAAAACAAATGAACATGAGAGAATGAATTACCTTTAAAAGTGTAACGCCTTTTGATTTGAGCCTAAAGGCTTCCTTTGAAAGGATTATACCCAAAGGGAGTCCTCTAATATGAGGAGAGGGATGTGGAGAGAGTAAATGGGCAGGGGTTGGCCGAGCCAAAGGCTTGAGTAGTGTGTGAAATGTGGTAGAGGTGGGGGCCTTTTATAAGAGGAGAGGAGGGGCACTTTTGGAAAGTAAAGATAAGTTACTTTATTTTAAAAAGAGTTTCGGATTCAAAAGGTCCCACATTTCTATAATTCGAGGATAAGGTGATAAGGCTTCGAAATCCACTCATCCAATTGGTTTTGTCCATGTGTAGGTTTTATATTTTTCATTATCTTTTCATTTTATTTAAATCGTGAAATAATGAGGTCATCGATGCATCATCATGATGTCATAAATAATTTAATTTATTTAAAGTATAAAAATTATAAAAAAATACTATGATGTATGAAATATTTTTAGCTTTCCAATGGCTAGTTATAATAAATAATCTGATCTTTATAACACCATGTAAAAATTGTTTTAGTAAAACATATCTTGATTGTGTCATTTTTACTTTAACATTTAATAAAAAGTTATTTATGTCATTTCCCAACCAAAGTGGATCCATGGGGTCCCCAAGTTTACCCCTGGCATTTCTTGGTCTTTCATGACACAACCAATGAGGGTAGGACATGTGTCAAGCTCATCTTATTTTATTAAAGCATTATTTTTACCTTAAACTACACTAATTACCACTAATCGCGATTAAAACTTAATAAGTTACTATTCACCAAAAAATTATTTTAATCCCATTGAACCACATTTTACTTCTTAATAAAAACCATGTATGTCGGATTTTTGAAATTAAAAACACAATGATGGCAAAATTTCATTTAAACGGAAAATCAATTTTTATAAGTACCACTTAGTGGTTTCACTATTCATCAAAAATTGAAGTTTTTCAGAAAATTACCAAAAATTGACCCTAAGATATATTTGATATTCCGAATTGAAAAATGAAGTCTATTTTACAAAATTAAATACATATAAGTCACATTAATTAATTTAATAATTAATTCCCGATGTCAGAAAAAATAGCGTGTTTTCATGAAACAATAAGTATCAAAAGATTGACACCAGTTTAAGTCCAATTTCAAAGTGAAATTGATTCCAATGACCACCATTGGATTAAATGGTAAAAATATATTCTAATTTCACTTCAAAACCAATTAAAAAGATAATCTAATCATATAAATAAATTAGATTAAAAATCAGTTTTGATGTAAAATGCAGTATTTTTCACTATTCATTAAAAAATGAACATTGTGAGAAAAATTCCAAAAATTCACACAAAGTAAATTTTGATGTCCCAAACATAAATAATAAGTTTATTTTGACAAACATAGCTTATAAAATTTTCAAAATATAGATTTAAAAAGGGTTTTCCATCATAAGGCAGTAAAACAATCTTTTAAGAATATTAGTGTATTCCATGCTTAAGATTGTATTTATTTTTATTTTAAGACTCTAAAACACTATCTTAATCATTAATAGACATAGATAAAAATATCTATTATTCATTACTTACTTTGGATGTTACAAAAGGTGTATAAAATTAGTAGAAAAACATCCCAATAGACTCCACACGACAAGGGGTTATCACCCACAAGTCGTCTCAACAACACCGCACCATTGAGAGAAACTTGCAACCTGAACAGCCATCGCTCAAGGCCTTGGCTTTGCATGTGTCAAACATGATCATGTTTACATACACCCAAAGGTGTAAGTAGGGTGTGAGTCTATTCCCAATAGGAAATTACCTAAGGATTCCATGTTATAGTCATTATAAAATAAAAAAGCTTGCGAGAGTTATAAACAAAAAATGGTAGCAATTATTTCCAAAAGTGAAACATTGAAATGAAAATAAAATTCAATGGGAATAACTTTAAATAATGAGTTCATTTTAATAAAACATTCAAGCTACTTGTTTTCACATCCCAAAATACCCTAAGGAAAATATAAATACCAAAAATTCCATGAGCACCAAGCACATGAACACCCCTGGGATCTAGTTTATTGTGTGCCCTGAGTACCTCGTACCTCGGTGAAAGTAACCATAATAAAAAAATTTCTCATGCACGAGCCACTAGTTGGGAGAATACCCATAACCTAGTGGTCTCCAATCATCTTCAATATAGTTTTGTTATTGTTATCCATGTCAAACATGCTAAGTGAACCGTGGTCAAAACCCCTTCGTTCACTAGCGTACTAGTACACGTTAGCCCACCTAGTAACCCATGTTTCCTATCTTGTGCTCAAATAGTTACCACATGCTACCAAAATCAATTTTTCACATATAAATATCTATTCTGGTAACACACATTCAAAACAGTAGCTAAACATTCTTTGAACCCTTTATATAACTCAATAACCACTTATAATTTCCATAAAACAATTTTAAGAAAAGTAATCAAATTTTTCACTTTAAATTCATCTAAAATCCCACATTTAAAAAACAATGGAGACCAATATTATACCAAACCAGAAACTTTAGCATAAAAACATTTTTATAAATCCAATACATGAATTATAAAACAACACCAAGAGGAACAACATAGGTTGCACATGTTAAACACCCATTTCCACACAAAATTGGCACTTAAAAATCAACCGCTTTGAAAATGCTACCCAAATAAATTTTTGCAACAAAAATAATGAAGTAGGAACATAATGGAAACATAAATACAGCAATAAAACTCATTTTACAATATCTACAAATTGAATCACCTACCAAAACGGTCAAAACCCCCAAATCCTTGTGCGTCACATCAACCGCACATTCGTCGCACCGTAAGGGAGTGAGATTGAACCTAAAACCAGAGGATTGGACCACAAAACTCAAAACTAAAACCCTAGATACGAAGACCTAGATTCTGGAAATTTGGGGATTCAATAATAAAAGAAGAAACACTATGAAAAAGGGAGGAGGAAGGAAATGAACCAACTTACTTGAGAAATCTGGACGTTTTTTTGGAGCTGGAGAAGTTCGGCCATACTTCGCTATGAATCCGAGATTCAATGTGGGGAAAACGAATATGGGGGTGTGTCGGGGTTCATTGGGAACATGTGAGAGGTGGAATCACCGACAAAGGATAAAAAATTATTATTTTCTGAAAGAATTTAAAAAACATTTTAAAACTGGAAATGGGCTTTCGGGTTGGCCCAACACCAAATTTGATCACCCAAATCCATGATTATAATGATTTTTTAAGGGGCCCAAATTTCTTTGGTGGTTTTAATAGATAAATGAAGGTCATTTTTTAAGTTTAATTGATGAAAAAGGTTTAAAAACGAAAGAGTTATTAAAGAAACTATATTTATTTTTATAACTGGAAATGGGCTCTCGGGTTGGCCCAAATTTTGAAAACCCACCATTTTTTCAATAATGCATGGAAAACCCCCAAAAAAGCAATAATGTTAATTAAATAAAACAATACCTTTAAAATATTTCATGTATGTGACAGTTGTTCTAGAAAAATGGCTTTGAAGGTGTGAAATTATGAAAAGGTTAAATACCCTTTTATAAGAGATGTGGGGGTCACTTTAGGAAAAGCTTGAAATATTATTTTATAATAAACTCATTTTCGGTATCTAATGGATCAAAAATGATTTATTTCAAGAATAAGGTGGGTATGGGTATAAATTATCTCAACCAATAGGTTTTATATTGCTTTAGGTTACCATATTAACCTTATCCTTTAGATATAACTCTTAGTTAAAAAGTTTGACATTTACCACGTCGCTTTTTATTTTTATATTATATGGTTAATAAACATACTATAACAAGCCAAGGGAACCCCAAGTGGTTCATTATTAATTTATATAACTTTATATAAGGCCATTGGATGATCCTTATTTTTTTAATAATATTATTACAGTTAATAATATAGTATTTGTTTTAAATACTCAATTATTTCAATTTTTACATTACTTAGTATCTGATTTATATAAATCCATAAATATTTTATCACATAGAATAAAATTTATTTAATCAAACCAAACAAGTCATATTAAACTATAAAATTAGTGGAATTCATCATAAGTCTCAATTTACATTTTTTTTCGATATTTAGAATATCAATTATTTTAATATTTCATTATTAAGGTAGTTATTACATCATCATTTTTTCATAAATAAATTAAATTATTTAACGTCTAAAAATTACAAATAAAATTCTATTCTATAGGAAATATTTTTATATTTCTAATGAATATTTATATTTGAATTTATATTTTGTGTATCCCAATATTAAAAATGGTTTAGTTATTTAATGTTGAATTTAACTTTTTTTAACTCTTCTTTAAATAAAATAATACTAAATGTCCTAATCTAATACAAGTGGACCAAAGAGGATCATATTTTATTTCAAAGGTTTTTTGGTCGATTAACACTTATTCCACAAAAATTGGAATTGTGTTAGTGTTATTATAATATCATCTTTTCCCTTAATTACAAAATTTAATTTTAACCATGGTAAATAAAAGTCAAAAGATACTATTCACCAAAAATATTTTCATCATATTGAACCACATTTTACATATTGATGTCATCCATGTCTCTTAGATTTTAGAAATTCAACCCATAGAAGTGGTAATATTATGTTTTATGCAAAATTTCAAATTCTTCTAGAAGGTTGGTAAAAGACGATAAAAAGTTCAATAACATTTTTTATATCTAAAATTATTATAAAATGACTCCAATTAATTACATTGAACATATATTGGTATTATTTATCTATTTTGACCTAAAATAAATTAACATAAAATAACTAATTACTTAAATTAGAAGTCAGTTTAAATGAATAACGTAGTGTTTCTCAGTAATCATCAGAAATTGAATGTTTTCAGAAAAATACCCAAAATTCACCTTAAAATAATTTTGATATTACTAATTAAAAAATGAAGTCCATTTAGAAAAAGAAAATTTATAAAATTTCAAAAAGTGTGTATTACTCTTCATAACAGCTAGTTTGATTGGTCGTGGTGTGTTAAAACTACTTGTTGTGTACAACGCAAGATACTACATTATTCAAAGGGAAACATACTGTGGAAGCTTGGGGGTTAAATTTTCCCATGCGTAAAATAATTTCAAAATCAAAATTTATATAATATTACTGTATAAAAAGATTCGAGTGGTTCTTCATCATAAGTTCCTCAGGTTCCCACATTGCCTCTTCCATCTTATGGTTTCTCCAGAGAACTTTTACTAGACGAGAAGTCTGGTTTCTTAGCCCTTGTTCTCTTGAATCAAGAATCTTGACACTCTCATTACAATAAGAATGATCTGGTTCTATTTTAATTTCATCATTGGTGAGTACATGTGTTGGGTCGGGCATATATTTTCTCAATAGTGACATGTAGAATACATCATGAACTACGGAGAGACGTGTAGGCATTACCAAATGATTAGCCACCACTCCAATTCCTTCTAGAATTTGGAAAGGTATGATCTACCTAGGACTCAATTTACCCTTCTTTCTAAATTGTATAACACCCTTCCATAGAGATACCTTTAGGAAAACAGGATCTCCTACTTAAAATTCCAAATCCTTCCTCCAATTATCGGTGTAGCACTTTTTCTTACATTGAGATGATTTGATGTCAGTTTGGATAATCTTCAACTTATTATTATTTCCTCAACAAGTTTTAGGCCTACGAGTTTTCATTCACCAACACCATAACAAAAAGTTGGTGTGCGATATCTCTTTCCATATAATGCTTCATATATTGCCATCTGAATACTTGAATGGAAGCTATTGTTACAGGAGATTTCTACTATAGGTAAATATTGATCCCATGTACCTTGAAAGTCAAGTGAGAAAGATCTCAACATGTCTTCTATGGTTTGAATATATTGTTTTGATTTTCCATTGGTTTGGGGGTGGTAGTTAGTGCTCAAATGAAGTTCAGTATCCAGTTCCTTTTAAATACTTTTCTAGAATATTGATTTAAAATGGGGATCGTGATCAGAAACAATTAATATGGGTACACCTAGGAGTCTTAAAACTTCATTAATATATAGTATTTCTAGAAGTTCAAGTGATAAATATTCTCTTATAGAAATAAAATTTGTTGACTTGGTAAGACGATCAACAATGACCCATATTACATCATTCCATTTAGTAGCCTTTGTTAGCCCATTGACAATGTCCTTTGTAATATTATCCCATTTCCACTCAGGTATGAGAAGAGGTTGCGTGACACCACCATGATATTTCTATCTATCATTCACTTATTGAAAAAACATACATCTTGACACAAAATTATAAATATTCCTCTTCATGTTGTCCCACCAAAAATATTCCTTCAAATATCAATATATCTTGGTGCTCCCAGGGTATATACAGAAATTGGAGTTATGATCATCATTTGACCATTTCCTTTTATGATCATGTATATTGGGAACACAAAGTCTCTTCCCAAATTTCAAAATTCCATCTTCATATATGAAGTCACTCAATCTACCATCATTTACCACTTTAATTTTTCTTTTGAAAATCCTCCTCATTAGTCTGAGGACTTTTTATCCTTTCTAGTAAATATTATTTGGCATCCATTTGAAAAAGTATTGATGTTTCAACTTCCATGGTTATTCTCATTTCCATCTTTACTAGATCTATGAAAATAGGATCCCTTTCAACATTCATTTTGTTCAAAACTTCATGATCCTTTCTAATAAAAGCATCTTCCACCTTATTTGCCTTCCCTGAGTGGTATTGTATTGTTCAATCATAATCCATGAGTAGTTCAAGCCATCTCCTTTGCCTCATGTTGAGTTCTTTTTGTGAGAAAATATACTTCAAACTCTTGTGATCAGTATAATTATCACATTTTTCACCATAGAGATAGTTTCTCCATATATTAAAAGGAACTATTATAGCTAATAACTCAAGATCATGAGTGGGATAGTTTTCCTCAAGAATTTTTAGCTATTGGGATGCATAGGCAATAACTCTATCATTTTGTATAAGGACGCAAACAAGTCCATTCTTTAAAGCATCATTATAAATAACAAACCCATAATTCCCTAATGGTAGAGTCAAGATTGGAGAATTGAATTATCTTCTATTAACTTATTCAAAACATTTTTCACACTATTTTTTCTAAACAAATTTAACCCCTTTACGTGTGGGCTTGGTTAATCGGTTAGACAACTTGGAAAAATTCTGGACAAAACATCGATAATAACTTTCTAAACCAACAAAATTGTGTACCTCAGTTATACTAGTCGATTCTGGACATTCATGGATTTACATGTTCTTTAACAGATCAACAGAGATTCCATCCTTAGAGACAATATGCCCATGAAAATAAATCTCTTGAAGCTAGAATTCACACTTTCTAAACACCCCATATAATTCATTTGTTATAAGGGTTTTCAGAATAGTGCACAAGTGATTTTAATGATCCTTGAATCATTTTGAGTATACCAATATATAATCAATAAATACAACTACAAAGTCATTAAATTATTCTTTGAAAACTCTAATCCATAGATCCCTAAAGATAGAGGGTGCATTAGTCAATCCAAAAGGCATTACTGTAATCTCGTAATGCTCGTACATAGTTTTAAATGCACTTTTCGTAATTTCTTTCTTCTTCACACACAACAGATGATATCCATATCGAAGGTACATCTTTGAAAAATATTGAGCTCTATGTAGTTGGTCGAATAAATAATCAATGCTAGGTAGGGGATACATGTTCTTTATTGTTATGTCATTGATATCCCTACAGTCAATGCATAACCTCATAGATATGGCTTTCTTCATAACAAAAAGAAAAGGGGCTCCCCATGGATAAACACTAGGGTGAATAAATCCCTTATTACTCAATTCATCTAGTTGTTTATTTAGTTCCACTACTTCCACATTGTCTATTCAATAAGGGGTTTTCAATATGGGTATTGAACTAGGAATTAAATCAATGGAAAACTCAATTTCTCGTTCTAGAGGATGTCCAAGTAAATCCTCTGGAAACACATCAACATATTTTTGCACAATATGTATGTCCTCTATTCGAACATTATTTTCCTCACCCATAATTATTTCTTTCTCTTCCACTACAATAATTGAATTTAGTAGATATATTGGGGGTGGATGTAGATAAGAATCAGGTGTTGACGTTTCTTCTATAAAGATAGGGTACTCATTATCATCATTGAAAATTTTAACCTCCTTCTTCTTACAATTAATTTTTTCATCATGGTCTGAAATCCAATCTATTACAATGTTTATATATAATTCAATCATGGGTATGATGATGAGAGCAGTAGATAAAATACATTTTTATTCCTTAATGGGAACTGATTCACAAAAAATTGATGTGGTGATACTTCCTTTTGGAGTTTTTACATATAACTCCCTTGTTTAGTAAATTGAAAATGTCATTTTTTCATAGAAAACATGGAAGATAAGAAACAATGCGATGATCCAAAATGAAATAATGAATTGTCTAAAATTGAGGAAACCATTAAATTACCTACCAACAGATCTTTTAGAGCTTCAGCCTCAGTAGTAGTGATCACATAATCTTGGACTTGCTCCCATGGCCATTTCTGAGGTAAGTTCCCTTGGCACATAAGACATTCATTTCGATAATGTCCATTTTTAATACAATTTCAGCATTCAACATTGTCAAACTCATTCTTTCCCTTACAATCACAAGCATGGTGGCCTTTTTCAACACACTTGTAGTAGACTCACATTCCCATCAGGAATGTACCAATGTGTTTCTTCCCACATTTACCATAGGATGGAGATTCAACTTTTCCATTATTCCCCTTATTTCCATTTCTAGAGTGATCAGCAGGTCTCTTTTTCTATTTCACTGCATTGATGTCATAAGACATAGAGAATTAATTTTTTATCTTGATAGAACATCAGAAAATATCTTCTTATGATAACAAGGACTTTGAGACTAATTATATACAAAGAAAAGGTTTTAACCCATCAAATAATCGATCAATTTTACTCCTTGGGGTACGTATATAATCTTTTTCATGTCATGTTAACCTTGTAAAGATTTCCTCATACTTTATGACATTCTCATCCTCCATTTTCCTTAGACAGAGAAATTGTTTTTCAATATCCGCTTGATTGTCAAAAGGAATGTATTTTTCTAATAAAATAACTTTAAACTCCCTCCATTCCATGTTCGATACTTCTTCATCTTCCATTATTTTTTGAATTAATGACAACCCTTGATCTCCATCTCCCACGAGGAGATAAACTGCCAAGGAAACTTTTTCACTTTCTCTATTCCCAAAATCATGAAATATTTTTTGTATGGAACTCATCCATTTCCTAGGAACTAATGGATTTTTACTCCCATTGAATGTTGGTGGTTGTTGCCTTATGAAGTGGTCTAATATTTATCCTCCGTGTTGTGGATCAGGATGCTCTATTGGGGTAGGGTTATTATTCCTAACCTGAGTGAGTTTTCCTAGTATGGTGATAAGTTTATCAGCACCAGTTGCATCACTATCTCCACTATAATTAACTTGAGTAGGAGGAAAATCCCTACATGAATTATGTGAATTTATACGGGTTCCATTCCTTCCACTAGGAAACATTTCTAAATAATGGCATACACTAGATTAGTTTATGAATCACAATAAATAATTCCAAACTTGTAAAACACTTAACATAAATTGATGAATTTATGGATATAATCCGTAATCATAAAACTGTTTTCTTTGAGGCAGTATATACTCATAAATCCTTCATAATAGTTTGTAAAAAATAAATTAATTATCTTAATCATATCCCCTGATACTATCATAACCAAGAGTGCATCAATGGACGTTGTCCGGTACCTGGATACCCCAGGACAAGCCCAAAACTCTTTGTCATAGTTTTTACTCCTAGGTACCTATGTGTCAGAGCCACCTCTACCTGCTTGTTTCCATACTGGAATGTATTTCTTGGAAAATACAAAAAATCTCTACATTACCAAAATTCTTGGAATTTCTTCTATACCAATCCTCGAAGTCTATCTTAGGGTAATGGGCTCTAATCAGAGTTTGTCTAAATATAGTTTCTAATGTTTGTACTAAACATCCACTGATACCAACTGTAACGCCTAGTTACCTAGAGAGAGTGCATTATTATATAACATTGGAATGATCACAAGGGATCAAAATCCCAAAATACCGATCAGTTTAGTATCTTTCGAAGTACTTGAAACATTCATAATTTTTAACATTAAATTATCAAATGAAAAAAAACAAAATTGTCTACACTGGCCACATGCATACCTTAGAGTATCCCTGAAGGTCAGTTATAATATACATCTTTGCATCCTGGAAAAAATAAAACATAGAAAGGGGTGAGCTCGGATGCTTAGTAAGGATAACAATATAGTGGAATCGTTCAAGAATAAGTATAAACATTTAAGGTAATGTATAAGACTAAAACACAATCCTTTTAAACTTTAACATCATCATTTTATGGAAAAGTAAAATCAAATAATTCCATTTACTTATTCAAATGTATATTCTACAAGTCAAACAATCACATGTAATATCAATAGCCAATTTCATAATGTTGGAATGCATAATTCCAAACATCATAAACACATACTCAAGGACTTGTGCGAATACTACAAATAGGATTTTTTCAAGGCCTTATACCAAAATATTAGTTTCTATCATGGGACCTATCGATGCATTGAGGAGTTATAGCAGGCTCCACCCATCACTTACTAAGTCCAATGCATTCCTCATATGATAAGGATTAAGCATAACATAAACATTTGTATTAAAACCAGCATACGAAATATCAATAGTTTATCCAGAAACCATGAATTGTGTAAAAATAACACATCCATAGTCAAACATATCACAAAAACTTTAATACAATATTAATGATTTTTATCATAATAAATCACCTTCAAACAAGCTTAAAATCCATCAAAGGACGTTGACATAGATGAAATAAAAACTCTTTGTAGAGAAATATCTATTTCTATTTTGAAATCATTTAATTGTCAAATAATTATAAATGAAAACATTTATTTTGAAAATATACTTATAAACTTGAATGTGAAGCATTGACGATGTTATAATGGCATAAAATAGCCGCACCGACCGTATAATTTAAAAAAAGACATTCTTACCTTAATTTTGTCGAGAAGGTCATAAAGTACCTTTCATGGAATTTGAAAAAA
Source organism: Viscum album (assembly GCA_963277665.1). Classification (NCBI taxonomy): domain Eukaryota; kingdom Viridiplantae; phylum Streptophyta; class Magnoliopsida; order Santalales; family Viscaceae; genus Viscum; species Viscum album. The sequence goes on along the minus strand of OY728123.1, from coordinate 1,034,528,617 downwards.
AAGATTAATTTCAAAACATATGTGGTAAGACGACCAAACATATCTGAATCAATTGCTATGAAAATGATAGAAGAGGTCAATTTTGTACTAAGAGTCCCCATACCCATTTGGGCCTTCATACAAGAAAGAGTAACTGAATGTGAATTCATACGTGAATGCTTGGAAGAGAATAATCCTAAACCAACGGTGCATATGTCTAAAGAAAGAGAAGAGTTCATTTGAGGACTAAATGCATGGTCTCATGCATACATGTGAATAAGGAAGAAGAAGGGTTGGTTATAATGATGCCTAGTGAGCTATGTTTCAGTGTTTGAACAATCTCAATAAAATTTGGGATTCTGTACAGGAAGAATAAGTAGTCATAGGAAATCTTGTTGTTTCATTGAAGAAAAAGATTGAACATCAAAGAGCATCATCTCTGAACCTCGATGCAAGAAAAGTCCAATGCTGAATAGGAGATGAGTACTTTCATTCTTATATGTTGAAGGGACCTTCATGTCCACAAACTGAGTGTGGCCTCTTAAAGGTAGTGAGCCAGGGGGAGTCAACGGAAGTGATCCTACAGAAGCAGTGAGCTATCCTAGGTCTTTTGTAAAGGTAGTGTTCCTGGGATAGAGTGACTGTACCCGGACCTTGTAATCCATAACTAGGGAAAATTAGTGGAATTAGGTATGACCGAAAACCTATCTGTGTATGCTCATTGGACATAAACATTAGTGGTGAACCAAGTAAAAGTGTTGTACGGTCCTTCTACACGTGAATGTTTTAATTACTGCACATATCCATATTACAAGTTTAATTATGTTCCTACTAACATGGGAACAAGATCTAATAAACAAGAGGAAAATATGACACCCTGATTCAACCCCCCTCTTAAGGTAACCTTGGTATAAATCATGATGTGGTTAAGACCACCAATTCTTTTTTTTAGATTTAGTGAATTTCTGACAACATCATCATAGAATTTGATAGTATACTTTCCCTTTCCTGGTTAACATTCTATAGTATATTGAGGATATCAAGTAGAATTTCCCTTAACTCATTCCTTTTATAATTCTAATAAACCATTAGAACAGTTCTTCAAATGACTATAAAGTGGATTTCATGGAATAATAAATCTTGAGTGGTGATTCCATTCACAAAAATTTATTTACGCACTAAATCACATAGATTAAAATACTTGAGGACAATGTACCTTCATCCAACTTACATCGAATGAGTGCTTTTGAAACAATGTATCTATTTTATCTAACTTGTTATTTATATATCCATTTCGGATTATCTATAATCTCAAAATAACTCATGTTATCTTATTTATTTTAATGATTTAGATGTACATAAATAACCATTAATGTATGTAAATCAAGATAATCATCAATATGGTAACATAAAGTATATTTGTTTCATGAATAACCACATCAGAATGCGATGTCTCAATAAATATATACTCTAACACATATAATTTCCCTAATAATTTTATACTAATTCATATGTTCCTATACAAGTCAATAATGTTTGTTAAATTCAGATGTTCATTCTCCAAAATTGATATCAAATCTTGGTTTTATTGCGATGATATCATTTTACATACTAGAAATTTTTTTGATGAGTTTGATGTTTTAAAATTGTTTAATTAATATATTTATTAAATATTCAACATCTAAAATGATGTATAATTTTTTTTATCAAATATATTAGTGGGAAAACAACCATAATTTAATAAATATTTGATTCCACTTTGGATTTCCAATCACCAATTAGTTATTTAGGTATACACTCTTAAAAAGGATATTATATATGACTCTGGGATAGTTAAGGAGAAAAATTCTTAATCAAATCCATCTTAAAGAATACCCCAACTCATTTCCCATGGTATAATAAATTTTAGGGTATCCTAGATAAGTGTGACCCAATTTTTATAGTGGTATTTGGTTACCTAACTTTTAGGGATATCTATTACCACCATACATTATATAATATAATCCATGGGAACCCTTATTTGTAAGAACAAACTCAGTTAGATGATTTATGTATTTACATGATTCTTATTTTGAAGAAATATTACAATTAATATTATTAAGGGGTTTTATAATTTTTCTCCTTTCCATCTCATGTATTCTCCTCATATATACATTCTTAAAAAAAATATTTTTCTATCTTATAATTTTAATAATGTTATTATATTTAAAACTTGGTAATGAATAACAACTTATATCCCTTATGATTTGATCTAATTACCAAAATATAAAATCCAATTGTATTCAGACAAATAAAAACACATATATAACAGAATTAATCATAAATTCATAAAATGATAAGAAACTAAAATCCTCCCATGAGAAATCAAGGTGTTTCAAGCATCATAAAATAAATTTTTTTGGATAGAGTATATGTTTTGAATATAATATCACAGTGATAACTATTTATATGTTTATTACATGTATATTTTATGATTTAATTATTAATAACATTTTTTACATATTTTTCATTTTCCGTTATGAATTTAATGCAATATTTTACTAGGGTATATGTATCATTAATTAGGTCATATAAATTCCCTATAATAATTTGAACATTAATGTTTTATAATGATATTGTAAAATATACTTCAACTAAAGAATAAAATTCTATAATGGGATATATAGAATGTGAATTTAAGGTGTGTTTACTCGTAAGGGGATATGGATTCTTCTCATGAAGTTCCCACATGGTAATCTCCATGATGGGAGCCTAAAAAGTCTAGAAATTTGGAATCAACATGTTTTAGTGTCATAAAATAATCCAATATGAGATCATATGTAATGGTCTTTATACTTTAATATTATCACTTATTCAGGTCACAAATCAGAAACCTAGATTTAATGATGAAAACAATCACTTGATAAGTTGATGGGAAGTAGAGTACGTTGGGAGCATCATGAATGAAATATTATTAATGAATATGTTGAGGAAGGATTTTTTCCTCCATTATTAGGGATATTTATATATCAACACATTTATGAGAAAATAATTTCCATATTAAATTCAATGGTCAAAGTACAAGAAAGTTGTTTTTTTGACAGTCAAAGAAAGGCGCATCGGGCACATTGTTTAATGAAATGAATGGGAAATCTACATGATGTGATACTGAGTATAGAAAACCTGGAATAAAATAAATATATATTACATCATTTTAGATTGATATTGAGAAAACACAAATGTACTTGGTTTAGGACCATAATTGTTTAGTGTCTTCGGAATTATGGAAAACATTCTTTTAATTTGGTAAAATATCTTCAACATCTCATGTAATGACCTACCCCATTATTACACATAATTGAATCCTTTATCCATAACCTATGGAAAGTAAACATATGAAATGGGTGATATTAGATACTAAATAATGGTATATGAGGATTTGTGTAATCATAATCATGATAATAAGTATAAGATAATATTAAAATAACATTTGAAGACCATGGTATTTATATCAAAGATCATACACATTAGAAATGGAATAAAGATAGAAAGATCATAATATATGAATCACAATGGAATATATATCATAAATAGCATAATACAAGAATTTATAACCCTATAATAAAACATATAATATTATTTGAAACATAAGCATAAAAAATCTTATGTCAAGGATACCGACCATGAATGTCATAACATATTAGGCTTGGGATAATCACCCAATTACCTTATTTATGATTAAAATAACAACCTATATAACCTTTTGTTTTATGGATCTAGATACATCATGTGTAAAAACTTTTTTTAGGCATGGGATACAACCTATCAGCCATATTGTTTTTGTTCTTGAGATGCTACCGTTGTACCCTATTTTTTCAGTGTTGGGCTACAACCTGTGTACCCTCTTGTTTTTGGGATTGGTCTACAACATGTATACCCTATTTTTTTATGTGGAGGTTACACCCCATATACTATATTGTTTTTGGTCTCGGTCTAAAACATATGTACCCTCTTGTTTCCAGGCATGGGGTACAAATCATGTACCCTCTTGTTTTATGTCTTGTGCTAAAACCCATGTACCCACTGTTTCCGAACATGTGCTACAACCTATGTACCCTATCATTTTGAGACATTTTATACAAACCTTTTACCCTATTGTTGCATGTATTGAGATAAAAATCATGTAACCTATTGTTTTTGTGCTTGGGATACAAGTCGTGTACCTTCTTATTTTTGGGATTTGGCTATAACCTATTTACCTCATTTTTTTCGGTTCGCGTTATAACTTGTGTCTCCTCTAGCATTCTAGATTTGGTTGAAACCCTTGTACTCCCTTGTTTTTAGGCCTCGGCTAAAAAAAATTTACCCTCTTGATCTCATATACCATAAATCATTACCCAATTCATTTTAGAGAGATATAAGTCCCACCCATTATATAATTAAATCATACATACATGTTCCATAAGATAATAAAACATTCATTATATCGTGACCCAAATAAAGAGGTGGGTTTCATAATAATCATATAATAAACCATGAAATGTAATGTGTATCATAATCATTTCATCTTATCATAACATATAAATAAGTTACAGGTTTCATAATCATTTCATCTTAGAATAACCGCTAAAAGAATGTTTCTTTCATAAGAAATTATCATTATATAACCCATGTAAGAGAATTGGGTTTCATAAAAATCATGACATAAAAATACAAACCATTAAAAGAAATAATATTAAAGGTATACTTGGATCATATCCCTTGTAAATCATAAACTCAATCATAGGATTTCATCTTAGATGGAGAAGGATTTTGTAATATCACATGTTGTATTTCTTATGGAAATAACCATTCCTTGAAAATAATTTTTAAAACGTACATCATTTTCAAAATAATTTCATTTCAAAACCACTTGAAAACATAAGAATAAATGTTTTAAATACAATTTTAATCATTTCTTGAGTAAAAGGTCCTTTATGATTTGGAAAATGATTTTTAAATCATAAATCATTTATAAGATTTTTTCCGTTGAATATACCCCCCAAAAAATATAATGGAAGCCTTAATAACAAATTTGAACAATTTTTAAGAAATAAAAAAATTTCCACATATTTTCCATTTAAAATGATCTTAAAATAAAATTTAAAAACATTTTTCAACAAATTTTTTGAAAGCTATGTTTTTGAATAAATCAGATTTCTTCCTGAAGTGAAAAATAAGGTCAGGTTTTCATTAAAACACTTTTTTAATTATATTAATTACCAAGGAGTGTAAAATAGTACCATCACATGAATATATCAACAATAAATAGTGGATAATAAAATTCGTGGTAGGTCATGATATATAGAGTATAGGATCTCATCAAGGGAATTAGAATTTTAAATAATTTCGATAAAAGATGAGATTGTAGCAATAAAGTGTTTCCACATTGGTAACATTGAGTCAATATCCTCATGATATAATAAAAATAAATTAAACATAAAATATACCTAAAAAATTATATTAATGATTAAATATTTAAAATTTAATTATATACACCTCGTAAATGAATATAGGTGCATAATATTTCATGTGTCTCAAAGAAGGAACATTAAGAAAAAATTACATCCTTGATTTGGTAACATTTGAACTTTAAACCCCATAAAAGAAATATCATAAAGTGGATATAAATATAAAAATATATTTAATGATAATATTTATATAATATTTTATTGGTTTTTATATACACCACATAAATGAAAAGCGTGGTAAATATAGCATGTGTCTCATAGATATAAAAAGTGTGACAAAATTCCCATACTACATGAGTAACATTTGAATCATGGGATTCGTGAAAGAATAACATAAATTAAACCTTTTAATATACTTAATTCAAGAAAATTATTTATATATATTTTTATATTTTAGTATTCATACCATGCAACCTAAATAATTGGTGAATATATCATATATCACATAGAAATTCATATAAGATTAGAAAATCCTAAACTCAAGTATTGACATTTTTCATACATGACAAGTCAATATATATAATAAATATAAATCTATTTTAAATATATCATTGTAAAATATTATTATTTATAGTTCATTATATTATTCTATTATGACATTAAATTATAGGTTTATTAATAACTTCATGTTAATTTTACGTTTCATGTAATAGCCATATTGTTTTTTTGTATCTATTTTGACTTGTTATTCTTGGTCCTATTACATAGATCATGATTTAACTATTTATATAATGTAATAAATGATGTAAATATCATATATAATAATTTATAATAATCTTTAAAAGGTATAAATTGGAAATTGAAGACACTCTTCATGGAGACGGTAGGTCATATGTACACTTGAACGTTGTTTCTGTTTTCTTATTGTATGGAAAGAAGGAAAGTAAATTACTTATATTTATGTATATATTTATATTATAATTAAATTAGAATTATTATGCAATAGATATAGTATATTTTTACTAAACTAATCATTAATACATTCCCTGTAAATTGTGAATGAAGAAAATAACTTTGAGGAAGAAGTAGTCCACACATCCACAAATGAAGTTATATTATTCCCAAAAAATAGAAGGCATGATAGTATGTATTTTATAATAAACATATAAGTATAAAAAAATTAATACCTTATATATCATATAAAAATATAAATTCCATCATTAGTTACAACCTTGAGAGGTGGTAATGGATGAATGAATGACATTGGTTCACGAGGCAACAGTACATCCTACAAACAAATGATGATTATGTATCCTAGTTGATGGAAGTGTGTGTAATTTTAGGTATAAAACATAAAAAAAATAATTATATGTAATATATATATGTTATTGTATATGAATTAAATAATAATAATTGTGTAGGTGTAGAAAGAAAAAAAAACAAAAGTACTTGTTGAAGGATGTGTCCTCTTGTTTGTGTAATTTATTTTGGTTTAGACCAAAGGAAAAACATTCTTTACATTAAACATTGAGGCTTCTAATATTAGAGAAGATAATATTGGATTTTATTATTTAATGTTTTTATGTGATAAATGTTTTTATATGTGTGAATATGTTATGGGGTGTGTTCCCTTATTTAGTGGATGATGAGTGAATTGTTAGTAAATATAAAAAGGTAAACAATATTGAGAGGTATCCCTTAAAAAATGTGCCCCCAATGATTTTCTATATTCTAAAAAAGGGATTATATCATTGTAATATTTTTATAAAATGTATTTTGGATATTTTTATAGAGTATTGGGTCACTTAATTTAATGTTCGACGACTAAGTAAACATGTTTTTATCTTAATCACTATAATTATTTTTATTTACTTTCACTAATATTTTTAATCAAAAACTATGTTACCCTTATATTAAATTATTAATTTTTATTATTGAAAATATTCATTCAATTATTCTAAATTATAATTATATAAGTGGTAGAAATTAATTTAAAACTAATCCTGCAGACAAGAAGAAACAAGTGGTGTTTAAAGTGAAAATGTTTAAAAGATCGAATTTTTTTATACATAATTTCATTGTGAAATTGATTAAAATGAACGAAATTTTATTAATATTTTCATAAAGGATATAAGAATACTTTAAAACCATTCTAAATTATAATTTATCTATAAAATTTATTTAGATGAAAAAGTAGTTTTCAATTATAATTCAGTGTTTTCATTATTCATCGTAAAATTTAACTTCTCATAAAAATACCAAAAATTATCCAGAAGTAGATTTTGATATAAAAATTTTCTAAAATTAAATTTATCCCAAAATAAAAATTATTAAGGTGTAATTTTTTTAAAACAGGTTCACCATTAAATGGTGGTGAAATTTCTTTTTAGAAAAATACCTCTATTTTGTTCATATAATTAGATTTTTAAAGTCAAATGCCTATAAAATATATTAGAGGAGAGTAAGAAATTTTATTTAAAAGATAATAAATATTTTTTACTAAAAAGATCAGAAAAATTTATTTTTTAATTTATTGAGATAAAATTAGGTTTTTACATAGAAAAATAGTTTTCCTAGAAAATGAAATTATTTATTTTCAAATAATACTTACTTTCATTAGTAAATAATTCTTAACCAATGGAATAGTTTTATATACATGTGTAAATAAAATTTTCAAACTTTAGTCAATATTATTTGTAACTCCCATTCTAATATCTATGTGGTATGTATATTAATATTTTAATAACAATATTAATAGTATATTATAGTTTGTCAAAAATCGATCATGCATGTAACACATGCTATCGAAGGAACTCGACATTGTGTGCGACACTAGCCGAACATAGTGTTGTGTGTACCAAAATATAATCTATGTGTTTTAGGTAGAACAAGATTGACTGGGTGTTTTTATATTTCAATAAAAACATTTTTATTTTATATAAAAAAATATATATTTAGTGTTGTGTGGAATAAAAAATATCCAAAAGATTAAATTAATTCGAAATGAATATTTAACAAAATCTCAAAGTGTTACATTATACCCCAATAAAATAAATTTATCCCTCAAAATTAATCTTGGTAATCAATGTTTTTATAATTTAAGTTTTATTCCTAGAAACCCACATCATTATAATGAATACTAAATATTCATTTAAATATGGAAACATGGAACCATAATGGTTAATCAATGTAACTCATAACATGGTTTCCAAGTAGGATAACCAAGTTTGGGAGTGAATATTGGACATGTAATAAAATAATAAATAATTATATCAAGTGATAAAGATCATTGATCACCACAAATTGAAATATTAATAGAAATTAAAGGACCCCAAAACCATATACCCATGATCCCTTATAAGACCATCTGTTCATAAAAATTGATGGTATTATGGTAAATATTCTCCAATATCCTTTTCCAATATTTGAAGAATTACTATATATTAACATAAAAATGTATACTTACTGTATTTTATTTTTTTAACAGGCATAATCTCACACTTTAGTTTTTCCTTACTCGACTTCCACTTTATATTTTACACTATGAAAAAAAGTGAATATTTCATTCATGAAGTACTAACCGGTCATGATAGTCAATGATATGACATTCCATATGTATTTAGTGATAATTAAAACAAAATGGAATTCATAGGTTATTCAACACGCATAAATTCTAAAATTTTAAGATAATACATTAATCTCATAAACTTCATCGGAAATTTAACTCAAACTATCCAAAATATTAAACCTTATAACCCTTCTAAAAATAAAAAAAACCTTATAAATAAGTTTACTAGTGTTTTCAAAATCATATTAACATTTATCCCTCATATATCATAAATCATCAATTGGTTGTCACAAATAGGCATGTGAATACTTTTATCATGTATTGACTTCAAACACGATAATAACCTAAATTACAAAAAATCCTTATTGAAAACCTACATGATTCTTCATTATTTACCTAAAACATGTCATATTAGATATATATCTTAAATAAAAAATAAACTCCATCCGTGAGCCATAGACCTCTTTATCAACAAACCAATAATTAGTTCCATGGAAATCATTATTATCCAATTTACGTCATCCATATCAATCATCTCTTTATCTAAGATAAACTCAATTTTCTAAATAATAGGTACATATTATGGGTTATGTTACCATAAAAAATATCACCCTTCAATTAAATTACTATTCTAAATCTTCATAACCATTCAAAATATCCATTTAAATCTATAATGAGAAAATTATATATAAAGTACTCATATATTTCTTGATTCAAATAAAAAAATCATTGAATACCATAAAATAAACACATAAATCATTCAAAATTATTCTTAAATTTTTACTCAGGGTTAATAAATCATATTCCATAATACCCCATTCCAAGAATATTATATATGAATCCTATATTAATTTTCCTCTACCTGAATCTCATCATGATTCTTAAGTTTAATGTAAACAATATTGTTAGATCATCCCATACCAATCACATGTCATTTTTGGTCTCTTTATCCTCACTAGTATAACCAATATTCATACCACCTTCCTCATTCTCATAATAATGTTTCTAATTAGGTCATCAATTTGAATAATGAACATACCTTCCACATCAGAATCAATCAATGTTAACCCAGTTTTTTCTAGTTCCCACTATTGAGTATGACTATAAAGAATAGTGTGAGAAACATTTATCATAGTAAAAAACTACATAATCATGAAAAATCATTTATGGGATGCCTAAACCATGACACCTACATTTATATCAACGACTCCTTAGGCTTATCCTTTGATACACTGCTAGACATATCCTTAAAAATATCCATAGGGATCTCACTAATGTTTTCTCATCCTAGTTTCCATATGTTGAATAAACCATTACTATGATATGAACAATAGTGACTTGGTCTTAACATACATGGATATAAAATTATTATAGATGAGTATTCAACACATTACAAAAGTAAATTCCTATGGACCATAATAGTTTATTGAAATTTTAATGTTTTAACACATTATTTAAATTTGGTAAATGATCTTCAACATCTCCCAAAATGATATCCCCCTATAGTAATCTTAAATAAATCCTTCATTCATAACCTGGGGAAAGGAAACCTAAGGAAGACGTGAGCTCATATAATCTATAAGGGTAAACAAGGAGGTGATTAGGCATAATCCCATTCACCATTATAATATAACATGATAATACTATTTTTAGATCATACCCAACATATCAAAGATCATACACATGAGTCATTGACTAAATATTGGCAGTTTATAAGACCTGAATAATAAGGGAATCTAAAGGAAACCCCATCAAATAATCACATAGTAATAAAACATAGAATTTTGGTAGACACATATAGTTATAATATATTTTTGTAAGGCTACCTATGAAGAAATTTAAAACATATTAGGATTCGGAAAATAACAAATTTACCTACATCAGGCCTGGGTTAAAAACCATTGTAATCTTTGGTTTTTTGGTCTTGGGAAACAATTTATGTGACCTCTAATTTTTAAGTCTTTGGCTATAGGATGTCTAACCTTTTTTTGGATTGATATATAACTCATATACCCTATTGTTTCCTATCATGGACTATAACCCTTGTACCCTCTTGTTTTTGGGATTGGGCAACAAGCCATGTACCCTATCATTTTTGGGACTGGGATACAACTTGTGTACCCTCTTATTTTTTAGAATGGGATAAAACCTGTATGCCCAATTATTTTACATCTTGATGTATTATTCATGTACCCTCTTGTTTTTGGGATTGGGATACACCATGTGCACCTTCTTGTTTTTGGGTTTGGGATAAAACTCGGGCACCCTCTTATTTTTGGGTGTGTCATACAACTAGTGTACCCTCTCAGTTTTAGGATTGGGAAACAAACTATGTACCCAATTTTTTGTTCATGGGATACAACTCATGTACCACACTATTTTCAGTCATAGGATACAACCCATGTACCATTTTTTGGGATTTCTCTACAATAAGTGTACCCTCTAATTTTTAGGATTGGTCTACAATCTGTGTACCCACTTTCTTTCGTGCATTGGGTAATATTCATGCACCCTCTTATTTTTAGGCATGGGATACAACCCATGTAACCTCTTAATCTCATATACCATTTATCATTAACCAATTAATTGGTTAGAGATATAGGTCTCACCAATCACATAATGAAATAATATATACAAGTTCTATAAGAGAATAAAACATTTTTCATATCATGACTCGTAAAATGAGAGGAGTTTCTTAAACATAAAATCATTTCCCATGAAATGAAATGGGTACAATAAAAATTTCATAATATAATAACCTATGTAAAAACGATTGGATTCATGTTAATTTTGTACTATAATAACCCAGGAAAGGATGTTGGCTTCATAATCATTTATCAAGGTATAACCTATTAAAGAGAATCAGGTTTCATAAATATCATTCCATAAAAACATATACCATTCATATAAATAATATTAATGGTATCCTTCGATAATATCCCTATTAATTCATAATATATATCAATGAAGGTCATCCTAGATAGATAAGTATTTTGTAATATCGCATGGATCATTTCATAAGGAAAATATCATTCCTTTGAAAATAAATTTTTTAAAACTAAATCGGTTTCAAAATCCCTTTCTTTGAAAACAATATGAAAACATAAAAAAGTAATATTTTTTAAAAAATATAGAACATTTATTAAGGAAAATATTTATTCCACATTGAAAAACTCTTCTCAAAACATGTAACATTTTGAAAACAATTTTCCTTAAAAATAACCTTGAAAACTTTTAAAGAAAGATATGTTAAAAATTAAAAAATATTATACATATAACATTTTCAAAATAAATTTCCATTAAAATGATCTTAAAATATAATTTATTTTTATTTTTTAATCATTTTAATAAATCATGGTCTTTGAATAAAACATATTTCCAACTGAATTGAAAAATAAGGTTATGTTTTCATAAAAACACTTCCTTAATTATCTAAAGTAACAAGGAGTGAAAAATGATACTATTACATGAAGATATCATAAATAAACATGGAATAACTAAAATCATGATATTTATTGAGATATAGATCCTAATATTTCATAAATAGAAGCATAATTGTAAACAATCCTAATAGACGATGATATTATAGTAACTAATTGTTACCACTTCGACAATGTCGAAACATGATCCAAATGAATGAAGAAAATACATAAAGAATAAAATAAAATTAAAATAATTCGATTAATAACTAATCATATATAAGGACATTATATAACAAAATTAAAAATATATAGGTTCATAACATAACATGTGTCTCAAAAATGGGAAATTGATTAAAAATTGCATTTCTGATTTGGTAACTTTTGAACCATAAACCTCAAGAAAGATAGGTAATGAAATTGATATGTAAATACCCATAAATTTAATTATAATAATAGTTTAAAACATTCAGTGGTGGTATATACACCACATAAAATTAACAAGTTGTTAATATTGAATGAATCTCATAGATATAAAAAATGAGATGAAATTCCCTTGCCACTTAAGTTACATCTGAATTATGGAACCCATGAAAGAATAACATCAGTTGAAACATTGAATATCATGAAGTCAAGTATAAAGTTGACATAAAATTTCATAGTTATGTATTCACTCCATAAAAATGTACAAATGATAGAAATATGAAATTTCATACATCGTTCACAGAGAAGATAGTCGGTACATATGCATTAATGTTGTTTCCGATTTCTTATTATATTAAATTAATGAAAGTAAATGAAATATATGCATATAAGTATATATTATAATTAAAATATTATTATTATTTCATAAATATCATATATTTTTACTAAAAACATACTTATTATGTTCCACGTAATGTGTGAACTAATCACATCGCTTTGAAGAGCCGGTAATCAACACATCCATAAATAACGTTATCATGTTCTCAAAAAATGTAAGGCATAGAGGTATGTGTTATATAATAATTCGGTATGTATAAGTAAATCCTAAATATCATATATATCATATAAAAATAGAAATTACATCATTATTTTCAACCATGATAGGTGGTAATGGAAGAACTAAGAGCATTGGTGTGTGAGGTGGTAGTCTGTCGTACAGACAAATGATGATTGCATATCACATTTTATTGAAATGTGTGTGTGTGTGTAGGTCTAAAAATTAACATAAAAAAATTAATTGTACTTATGACACTGATTTTATTATATAATAAAGGAATAATAAGAAGTTAATGAGGGGACAAATAAAAGGAAATAAATGTCATTATTGAATGATTTTACCTCTTCCTTGGTTAATTACTTTTAGTTCGCACCAATGGACTATCTTAGTTTTATTTCTACCCAAATTTAGGCTTATAATATGAGAAGATGGACGTTGTGAAATTATCTCCTATGATTTTTTTTGTTTCAAATGGCTTCTGATTCGTGAATAATTGAGGAAGCTAAGTTCACTTTTATAGAGTAGGAGGAGTGACATTCTTGTAAATATAAAAAGATAAATACTATTGAGAAATATCCATTAATAAATGTCCCTCCAATGATTGTACGTTTTTTATAAAAGGGATGGTATTGTAACAACCAAAAAAATCATTAATTAAAATTACTATTGGTCAATTTAAATGTCTTCTTATGGTTAGGTAAAACATATGAACATATTTGGTTCTATGTTTTGGATTTTAAAATACCATTAAAATTTTTGACATTTGCCAATATAGTTTTTGAATAGTGATCACATGATAAATATAAATATAGGGCTTTAAAAAATCCAATTTACCTAGGAAAAGGATGTGATGGACTCATCTAGTAGAATTTCCCCATACAAAGACCATTTTTCGGAGCTCGGAAAGGAGTTGGTGTCATTGGGATTCGCTCTTGACCAAGCCCATGCCGAGCTTGAATACGTTAAGCTAGAGCAAAACATCCTACGAGAGAAGTGGAAGTTGTTAGAGATTACCACTCGAGCAATGTTTTATGAGCCACCCAAAAAGTTTGTCACTATCATTCACCTTACACTAAGTTCTTATGCGGATGTTTTAAGGGGTTATGTAACAAGACCCTAGTACTAAGATTATATACATTACTCTTGTATAGAGAATATACATTTTTTTATTATTACTTTGTAAATAGATTTTAAAGAACAAATAGTAATTTATTTAATATTAAACTAAGATATCTATTTTGATGAATTAATGTATTTTTTAATTAAATAATATTTTAATAAATTATTATTATTATTATTAAATTACTTTTTATTAAATACAAGTTATCGAATAATTTTATGAATGAAATTTCAATTTTTATTAAGGTTTGAATGTTGTTTTTGTCAAAACCCATTTATTTTAAATAAATGTTTGTTTTTATTTTAAATTTAAAAAATTCACATATTTAAAAAATTATATTGATAAAATGAATATTTTTTTGGAATTAGGGCATCAAAATTATCCAGCAGGGAATTTTTCATAATTTTCTGACACAGTCGATTTTTTGGCTAAAAATTAAATACTATTTTAACGTATAATATATTTATGACATCATAATGACCCAATAGTGATGTAATAAAATAATATATAAATTATTTTCGGCCAAAATATGTTTTACGATTTAAATAATGTGATTTAGGTTTTGTTTGATTTATTTTACAAAGCCTTAGTTGACCCATCAAATCTTATAAAACATTTTTCTTTTTAAATTGTTTTTCTTTGAGAGTGTAACTCACCTCCACATATGAAACCCTATTATTTAAAGAATTTCTGCCATTGGCCTTATAAAATATCTTTTTCCACTCCCCTTCATCAAAAACCATGGTCAAATACCATGGTATGGTTTGTGGGATTGATTAGTTTAATGTGAGGTGTCCCAAACCTAAATAATAATGAATTTCTTCTCCTTTCCTATGTAAACCCACCCATGATTCCAATTCCTCTTCACTCAAAGTCATTGGAGTTCAAACTACCCATTCCATCATCTCTCTAGAATCCTCCCAAGGTGTCCAATGATCCCAAGAATCCTCTCCCAAGCTTTTGGGATCACACTTCAAAGTAAGGGATTCTCACTTTCATTATTCATGTCCATGTTTCCTTATATTGTTATGTCTTTTTTATTTTCAATAAAAAAATTTGGTGTATGATTTTTAACCTACCCCATCCTTAAATTTTTTTGTTTCAATAATGATAGACCCCTTCCTCTCTCATTAAATTCCTTCTATGTACACACCTTACTATGCCGAAATTTCAAAAGGAATTTCTCTCTCCTCATTTACATTCAAGAAATTCTTCTTTATCAGGAATCTAAATTCAATTCAATTGTTGGGAAATGTATCTATATAAACCCCGTTACTATCCATTTCATGTACATATGATTAGACACCACTTTCTCTCTCATCAACCATTTTTATGAATTCTTATGTCATGGTGTTTTGCTACGGAAATTGCACCACGTTTTTTCATACCCAAGTAATTATGTTTTCATTACCCAAACCATTTCTCTATCAAGGGTTTTCAATATTATAAACATTTACTTATTGATTATAGAGTTTCATTTATGAATTCTGCATTCTTTTATTAGGCAATAAATGATGATGTTTAATGAATCCATGTTTTATGATCCATGTGGCACACTTATGCGTGAAATGAAATTTTTATGAATGGTGCGCCCTTATAGCACTACAATGCATTAGGTAAAGTATAGTATCATGATACATCATGTAAAAATGAGTGTTGAATCATGGTAATTCAAGTGAAATGAGGGTTTAAACCTGCTTCATGTGCAGTGAGGGTTTACTCATGCTCCACGTGCAATGAGTCTTGGCTCATGCTAATTCCATGTTAAGTGTTGTTGCCACATTTCCATGTTAGGATAATCATGCTATACCATGATTTTATATTCATATTCCTATTTTTATCCAATGATATGCATATTGTCTAACACTTATTGTATTCTTCATATTATTCCATGTTTATTCCCTTACTCAGATTTATAGCTCACCCTTTTCTAATGCATGTCCTTAGGTTATCCCATTCAATGCTAAGTACGTGGGAATGTGGTCGTCATGTAAAAGAAGTTTTCAATAAAGATGTTGTATTTCATATATTAAGTTGTTATTTAATGATCCTAGGACCCAAAGACAATATACCTCTCAATCTTCTATGTTGTATCATGTGATGTTTATGTAATAAATCATGTTTTAGTGTGTAATAAAGAACAAGTTGGTTATAGTGGGTATCAGAGGATAGGTTTAGTTAATTTGGTATTAGGATTAGAAAACCCTAGAAAAAGGCTTAGTTATAAGACTACGTTTAATAATAACATCCCTAAGTTTTGGTGAGTGTTGAGTAATTGGTTTATCAAGAAAATACATCCATGTTTGGATACGAGTAGGTAGAGGCAGTTCTGACACAGTTGTACGTAGGAGTGAAAAATCCAACAAGGATTTTCAGGCTTGACCTAAGGTATCCTAGTACACGTCAATAGGCCTTACTGCACTCTTAGTTACGACACTCTTAGGGGATTTTCATTGGTAAATTCACAATCTTAGTATGAACCATTTTTAACAGATTAAAAAAAATCCCCTAAGAATATATGATAGAAAGTAGATCATGGATAACATAGATTGAAGCCTATATATTCATATGTTATGGAAATAAAAGGTATTTATAAGTCATCTATTTTTTCCTTGGATTACCCTTTATTTGTTACCCCTAACTTTCCTTATATTTCATCCAGTGGATGTTAATAGGAGGACCCAAGCTTACAACCTATGTGAAGATCAATGTGTTGACTGTGCTAATGAGATTCCCAATCCAATGGGAGCATGAATCACAAATGTTGCCATGATTAGCTCTAAGTTAACTCAACATTTGAATTGAATCAAGGTTCAAGAGGAATGTTCAACCCCCTAATAAAGAACTAGTCATTATAGAATGCTTCATGAGACAAAGGCCGCCTACTTTTAATGGATCATCTGATCCATCAATCACCGAACAATGGATCAACTCCATTGAAAAGATCTTCTTCATCCTTCAATGTTCTGAACAAGAGAATTTTCTCCTTTCTACATATCATATGGAGGGTAAAGCTGATAAATGTTGTAAATTGATCAAAAATTCGATTCATGAGGAGGAGATCATGGCGTTGAAATGAAAGGATTTCGAGAAGTTGTTCTTTGATAAATATTTTCTACGCACCCTCCAGCTTAAGATGGAAATGGACATCCCTGACCTAAAGAAAAAAACGATGAATATGTCAAAGCGTGCGAGGAAAACATCACAAGTATTGAATGATTTTTCTTCTGCTTTGATATTACCACGAAATTCATGGTTGACCACTTCATTGGTGGGATGATACATTGCCTGCGGAAAGACCTGACAATCCGTGACTTCGACAGCTATGAGGAAATTTTCTGATGTGCCCTCCAGGTCAAAATAGAGATCAAAGAATATCATGGGTATAATGGTGGTAAGAATCATAAGGTGGAATTCAATTTTGTTGGTTCGATGGATAAATCCAATGATTCTATGAAAATACCACACCCCACTTTCCAAAGGTGTGGAAAGAAGCACCCTAGAAATTTCCTGAAGTGGATGAGGAAATTATATAGGTGTGGAAGAGAAGGAAACCTAGCTGTTAACTACCAACCAGAAATACATGTGGCCATGAAAAAAGATAGGAACACTCTGTTCAACTATCAATGTGTTATTAATTTCTTTAACTCCAAATAACCATGGAATCTTTCATATTAGTGGCCTAAGAAAATGGTTTTTGAATGTAACAAACAACCTCCAAGGCAACAAGGGATAATTTTTTCCATCATAACTACTAATGTGAACCACTCCAATGAAGTGGTGAAAAGTATGATAGTTATTCATTAATGAATAATGAAAATAATTTTTGATTCAGGTTCTACCAATTTTATATATCCCCGATGTTTAGTAGAACAATCCCAACACCACGAGAAATCATGGAAGTAAATATGTCGGTGAGTACATCAAATGGGGAAATCATTGCATCCCATTAATATAACTCCTCATAGGTCTTAATCGGTGGATTGAACTTCCTAGAAACCTCATCATACTCCCTCTTGTATAATTTGATGTAATTATTGGCATGGATTGGAATTCCTTATATAGAGCCATCATAAATTGCTGTCAGAGGGAAATCACTTTCCCTGTGGAGTATCAACCCCCCGATTCTGTACAAGTGCAAGGAGGAAGATGAATCTTATTTGGCTCCATCATCTCAAGAATGGATATTACTAACCTATGAGCATTCATATCTAGCTTAGATAAATATTTCTAAGGATTAAAAAATATTTGAAGACAAACCTATGGTGGGGGAATTTGCTGAAGTGTTTTCCTAGAAATTACGTAGTCTTCCTCTAAAAAGAGATGTTGAATTCTCAATTGATCTTATACCTAGGGTGATTCAAATATCCAAGAATCAATATAAAATGGATATTATGGAGCATGAGGAGATGAATAGAAAAGTATAGGATAATCTGAATAAATGGTTTATACACCCATGTGCTTCACCATAGGGTTCACCAGTTCTCTTCATCAAGAAGAAGGATGGGTCAATGAGCCTTGGCATCGATTATCGCGAGCCTAAAAAATCACTATAAAGTGCAGATATCCCCCCCATGAATTGATGACTTGTTTGATCAACTACATGGAGCACAATACTTCCCCAAGGTATTTTTTCGGTCAAAATATTATCATGTAAGGTTGAAGAAGGAAGATATCACCAAGACTTGATTTCGTATAAGATACGAGAACTAGGAATTCATATTAATGCCTTTCAAACTCACTAATTCTTTAACAATCTTCATGTAATTGATTAATATAGTATTTAGAGATTACCTCACAAAATATGGGGTAGTCTATAAATATGATATTCACATATACTCCAAAACCAATGAGGATAATGAGGAGCATCTATGAACAGTACTAGAGACCTTCCCAAAGAAGAATCTCTATAAAAAGTACAACAAGTGTGAATTATGGTTGAAGGGGGTCTCATTCTTGGTCTATATCATCACATGAGATGAGATATATATAGATACCTCAAAGACAACTGTAATAGAGGGGTGGCCGAGGCCAACATCGGTAACAAATATCTTGAGCTTCTTGGGGTTAGCTAGATGTTGTCGACAATTTGTGAGAAATTTCTCATGATTCTCCAACCCTCTTACCAAGATAACATGGAAGGGATTAAATTTTTCTTGGAGTGATGAATGCAAAGAAAGATTAATGGAGTTGAGAAGGATACTTATCACTGTGCCCGTTCTCACTTTACCCACAAGTGGAGAACTCTTTATGGTATTAATGGACGCTTCGAGAATTTCATGGGCTGTGTGTTGATGGAAAATGACAAAGTCATGGCCTATGTTTCAACAAAATTGGAATTTCATGAGCAGAATTATCGAAAAAATGATCTATAGAAGAATTATCTCTTTGGGGAGACGTGTAAAATATATACGAACCACAATATCATCAAGTATATTTTCACCTAGAAAGAGTTGAACATGCTACAATGAAAATGGTTAGAGCTGATCAAAGACTATGATTTCTCAATCCATTACCACCCTCGGAAAGTGAACAATGTATCAGATTCTCTAACTATAAAGGACCCAGTGATTCTATCATTTATATGAATTGAAAAGGATCCAATATTCTTAGATTTGAGGAAGATAGACATGTTAATCATAAAGAATGGAACATCATCAATCCTTTCAAAAATTATATCTCAACTATCTATTTTTGATAAGTTAAATGATGACAAAAATGATAATTTCGGAATTTAGAAGGGAGTGGAAGCTATCAGAAAAGGGAAATCCTAGGAGTTCAATGTTAAAAAATAAGGAATTATGATATTTGGGAAAAGGCTATGTGTTCCATCAATTCTGGAGTTGAGGAAGAACTTTTGGATGATGCACATAGTTCAAAATTCACTTTTCACTCAGGAAACAAAATGCTGTATCGAGATCTCCAAGATAATTATTTGTGGGATAATAAGAAGAAGGATATGGCTGAGTATACATCAAAGTTCCTGGTGTATCAAGAAGTGAAGGAAGAGAGGCAGAGGTCTAATGGGATGATGAAACCATTGCCCATACCATCATGGAAATGGGAGAACATCACTATGGACATTGTCACCGGACATCTGAAGACATCCAAAGGCAACAATGCAATCTAGGTTGTCTTGTATCATCTTACAATGTCTGAACACTTCATTGAAATTCAGGAAGATTCCTCATTGGATCAACATGCACGTATATACATTAGGGAATTTTTATGATAGTCTAGAGTATCACTATCTATTATATCTGATTGAGATCCAAGATTCACTTATATGTTTTGGAAGAGTTTTCAACATTTTCTAGATACTGAACTGAACTTCAGTAGGGCCTATCATCCTCAAACTGAGGACCAATCTAAGAGAACTATTCAGACAAAAGAAGATATGTTAAGATCATGTTCAATGGTATTTAAAGGAGGTCGGGATCAACATCTTCCCCTATTTGAATTCTCTAATAATAACTGTTTTCACTTGATCATCCTAATGGAACACTATAAAGCCTTATATGGGAAGAGGTGTAGAACACCAACATGTTGGTATAAGGTCAGTGAACGTAAGCTGCTATGACTAGAAATGATCGAAGAAATGTTGTAGAAGGTGAAAACCATTGAACATCATATCATGGTATCTCAGAGTCGATAGACGAGTTATGTAGATAACCATTAATTATACATTGAGTTTAAAGATGGAGAGATGGTATTTCTATTCAAAAGTCCATGGAATAAAGTCACGAGGTTTGGCAATAAAGGGATGCTAAGTCCTCAGTACATCGGCCCCTTCAGGATTATTGACCGCGTTGGGGCTATGGCCTATCGACTTGCACTTACACCTACCATGGCCAAAGTAAATGAACTATTTCATGTATCCCTCTTAAGGAAGTTATACCAGGCCCTTAATGTGTATTGTCTTCATATGTAGTATAGCTAGAGGATGACCTTTCTTATGAGGAGAAACTAGTGAAGATTAGATCGTAGAGAAAAAGTTCTAGGAAATAAGGCAATGCCCCACGTCAAGGTGTTGTCGAAAAAACAAATGTTTGAAGAAAAAACATAGGAATCGGAAGAAGTGATGAAGCATAGTTACCCATATTTTTTTAGAGTGGGAAAATGGAATTTCGAGGGGGAAATTTCATAAGGGGGAAGACTTTAACGACCCAAAAATTCATTAATGAAATTTCCTCTTTGTCTGTTTAAATGTATTCTTAAGGTTATATAAAATGTATGCACTTATTTGGTTCTATGTTTTGTATTTTAAAATACCATTAAGAATTATTACCATTGATAATATTTCTGTTGAACAGTGATCACATGATTAATATATATAGAGATTTAACAAATCCAATTTACATAGACAAAGGAAGCGATGGCCTTATCCAGTAGACATTCCCCATACGAATCCCATTTGTTGGAACATGGAAAGGAGGTGGCATCAATAGGATTCACTTCTGACCAAGCCCATGCCGAGCTTGAATACATTAAGCTCAAGCAGAATTGCCTATGAGAGAAGTGGAAGTTGAACGAGATTAGCACTCGAGCAATGTTATCCGAGCCACCCCAAGAGTAGGTTACCATCGCACACCTTACCCTTATGGATTATGAGAGTGTTTTAAGGGGTAATGTAAGAAGAACCTAGTACTACGACTATGTAAAATATTATTTTATAGAGAATATACATTCTTTTTTTTATTTGTAAATATTTTTTAAAGGAAAAATAGTATTTTTAGTTAATATTCAACTAAGAAATCTATTTTGATGAGTTAATGGATTTTTGAATTAAATAATATTTTAATGAAATATTATTATTATTATTAAATTAATAAATATTAAATATAAATTATCATATAATTTTATGAATGCAATTGTAATTTTTATCGAGGTTTGAAAGTTGTTTTTGTCAAAACCCATGAATTTTCAATAAATGTCGGTATTTTTATTAAAAATAAAAAATTACATATTTATGAAATTATTTGGATCAAATGAATATTATTTTTGGAATCAGGACATCAAAATTATCCAATGGTTAATTTTTCATAATGTTCTGAGACAGTCAAATTTTTGGGCAATAATTAAACCTCGATTAAATATATAATGTGGTTTATGACATCATAATGACATAATAGTAATGTAATAAAATAAAATAAACATTAGGTTCGACAAATATATGTTTTACCCTTAAAATAATGTGATTTTGGGTATGTTTGATTTATTTTACAAACATTTAGTGGAACCTTCAATGCTTTTAAAACCTTTTGTATTTTTAAATTGTTTTCCTTAAGAGTGTGACTCACCTCCACACAAGAAACCATATTAATTTAAAAAGTTAGTAAATTAGAATTATAAAATATTTTTTCCCGCTCAACTTTGGAAAAAAAAACATTGGCAAAAACCATTGGATGGTTTCTGATTTTCATTAATTTAATGTGAGGTGTCCCAAACCTA
The DNA here is from genome assembly GCA_963277665.1 of Viscum album. Lineage (NCBI taxonomy): Eukaryota > Viridiplantae > Streptophyta > Magnoliopsida > Santalales > Viscaceae > Viscum > Viscum album. The sequence goes on along the minus strand of OY728123.1, from coordinate 1,034,505,669 downwards.
TAGAATGAAGAATTCCCTCTTCTTTACTATATAAACCCACCCATGATGCCACTTCCTCTTCACTCAAAGCCTTTAGAGTTCTACCAACCCCTACCTACCTCTCTCAATAATAATTCTGAGGTGCCCCTAGCTCCCAAGAATCCACTCTCAAGCCTCCCCCATGCTTTTGGGGTCACACTTCGAAGTAAGGGATCCTCACTTTCCTTACATATGTCCATGATTCCTTATATTTTTATGCCCTATTATTTTCAATTATAAATGTGGGAGTATAATTTTAGACCTCCACCATAATTATATATTTATTTTTTGATGATTATATACCCCTTTCTCTCTAATTAAATGCCTCCTATGTACACTCGTTACAATGCCAAAATTCTGAATGGAATTTCTCTCTCCTCATTTACATTCAAGCTATTCTTTTTATCATGAATCGAAATTCCATTAATTTTTTTTAGAAATCTATCTATATGAACCCCCTTACTGTCCATTTCATGTAAATATGATGAGACACCCCTTTCTATCTCATCAACCGTTCTTTAGGAATTCTTATGTCACGTCGTTATGCTGCCGAAATTGCACCAAGTTTTTCCAAGCCCAAGTCATTGTGTTTTGAATACCATGTCAATTTCTCTATAAAGGGTATTATCCTTTATGCACATTTACTTATTTATTATATAGTATCATATATTAATTCCACATTATTTTATCATGGAATAAATGATGATGTATAATGAATCCATGTTTTATGATCCCTGTTTTACATTTAGGTAATAAATGAAATGTTTAAGAAGGGTGGGACCATATACCACTCCAATGCATTGGATAAAGTATAGTATCATGATACGTCATATGAAATGAGTGTTGACTCATTCTAATTCAAATGAAACTAGTATTTACTCATGATTAATGTGAAATGAGGGTTTACTCATGCACCATGTGCAAAGTGCCTTCGCTAATGTTAATTTCATGCTAAGTGTTGTTGCCACATTTCCATGTTTTGATAATCATGTTATACCATGATTTTATTTTCATGTTCATCTTGTTCTCCATTGATATGACTATTGTCTAACATGTATTGAATTCCTTATGTTATTCCATGTTTATTCCATTACTAGTCATTACAGCTCACCCATTTCTTATGCATGTCCCCCGATTATCCCATTCAATGATATGTATGAGGGAATTTAATGGTCATGTAAAATATTTTTTCAATAAAGATGTTGTATTTAATGTTTTATGTTGTTATGTAATGATCATAATCCCCAAAGTCAATAGACCTAACTATCTTCTATGTTTTATCCATTAATGATTATGTAATAAATCATGTTTTAGTGTGTAATAAATAATAGGGTTATTATATATATGATCTAAATATTTCTAGAAAATGGATTTTGGAAATGTTTATAGGGTATTTGGCCATTGAAGTTAAACAATAGCCACAATGTAATCTCGTTTTTACCTTAATCTATATAATTAATATTAATTACTTTCACTAATACATTTCGTAAAAAAACTAAGATGAACATATTATAAAATTATAAATTAATATGGTTCTAATAATTGAATCAATTTTCAAAAATTATAATAATTGATGTGGTAGAAATTAATTTAAAAATAATTCTATGGATGAGACAAAACCACTGGTTTTAAGGTAAAAATGTTCAAGTGTTTTAATTCTTTTTATATCAAATTGTAGTGTGAAATTGATTCTAATGACCCAAATTGTAATAATTTATGTATTATTGATATAAATATACTTTAATTCAAATATAAAATATAATTTAACTATAAAAAATTAGAAGAAAATTCATTTTTAATTAAAATTCAACGTTATTCACTATTTATAAAATAATGAAACACATTATAAAAATATAAAAAATTCACCAAAAGAAACTTTTTGTATTAAAATTCGAAAACAAAAGTTTATATTTCCAAATAAAAATTATAAAAGTGTTAAAAAGTCGAGTTAAAAATATGTTCTCTATTAAAAGGTGGTAAAATTACATTAAAATCTTATTTTTATTAATATAAATAGATTTATTCTTATCTTGTGTATTTCAAATCTATTGGATGAGTTTCACAATATTTATTGAATATATAATATATAAATTTTATTAAAATCATTCATAAAATGTTCGTTGTTTAATTTATTGAGGTATAATGGTGTTTGTACATAGAGAAATTGTTTTATTAGAAAATAAATCTCTTTATTCTCAAATGGTTCTTATATTTATTTCAAACTAATTGATAATTAAGTGACTCATTTTATATAAATTTGTAAATAATATTTTCATAATTTAGTTATTCTTATTTATAACACCCTTTCCCAAAACAAGGTGGTAACTATAATAATATTTTAACAATGATATTAACAGTACATTGTAGACTGATATAACTCATCCTTACATGTAACAGAAGTTTTCTAGGGAACTCATAATTGGGTATAACAGAACACAAAGATAGTGTTCTTGTATACTAAATGATAATATAATTGTCGTGTGTAGCAGAATATTAACATGGTGGTGTGTATAATGTAAGAAAAACATAGTTATTTCATATAAAAAAATATATTTTCAGTGTTGTGTGAAAAAAATTATTAAAAAGATAAAATTAATTTGATTTTTTTTTTCAAAAATCATGGGTTGATACATTGAGGAAAAGTATTTATATAACATTGTTATCATTAATATTTGGTTTTTATCATTATGACATTAAACTCTTTCTCCCTAGTAACATGACCTATTTCTAGATAGTAATCTTGAATATTAAGGGAGTTTTCCAAATCCCAATGAGATATAATAGAATAGGTACATACACTATGTGTTTCCATTAATATTGATTAAATTCTATTTGTATTAAATTAACCGAATAAATTTTATTCTCAAGACCAAGGATTGATTTTATTCACATTTTTAAAAGATCCCAAATATTTATTATTGAATGAATTATTGAAATTAAATATTTATTCTTATACTCAAAAAATACTGAGGATATTGAATAGAACCATACCATGTATCTTGATATATATTTATTTGAAAGCTTCTAAATATCTTTTTTTCATTGTACACATTTGTACATTCCAAAAAAAATCATCATTATTATAATATGACATTTGGTTTAAAAATTTTTAATATATTATTTAAATATTGGAATGTAATTAAATTATATTTTAACCTTAACCCTACCCCTATAAATATACAGTTATGTCTATTGTGTAAGGATGAGATGCTGAATTGAAGATTTAAAATATAGAATGATTGCACATAATGGACTTATCTCTCCCTCTCTCTTGAATCCAACCTTTATTCCTCTCTAGAACAATAAAAAATACTTCATGCCCAATAGATCTGCCATAAATGATGAATAATAATTGAAGATAATCAATTCACAACATTAGCACTCGAAAATGAATTGGGGTTACTCATAGGTCAAAAAATTACATTTGGATCACTTGTAGTGGGATTCTACACTTCAATCCTTATAGTGTAATGAAGTTAATCTAAAAAGGTTTTTTTGGAAGACCAATATCATTATAGAAGAAAGAATATTAATATGAAGTAATAATTCATTCCATATCTAAATTAATTAATTCTTATTTTAAGATGAAATTTACTCTCTCAAGGTTTTATAAAAGTCTAAATTAAAATAAATTTTTATTTTACACCCAACAAAGGAACTTCCTCGGTGCCCAGAACCATCAAGTGGTATTATAATGGTCATGTTTTAAATTTATAATTATTTATTTTATTGTTGATATATATTCACAATCATGGTTGGATATTTAACTTAATAATATTAATTATATAATCTGATTTGTATTAACATGCTCTGAAATATTAATCAAACTCTCTTAGTGTTTAATTTCATTAGAGTTCTTAGAATACATGAAGAATGGATGGGGTTTCCATTAGGAAGTTCCAAATTATTGGCTAGTAATATTGAGTTACAATGTATCGGGACATTTCATGGGATACGTGACATATTATATATTATTTACACATGTTGAATTTATTGCACACCATTTGTTGACAATGCTAGTTTTGAAAACTTGTTTTTGGATTACCAGACGTGTATCCTGTGTACACATCACGTAGTAATCACAAGTCAGTGGGGAAATTTTTGAAGTATGTGTCTTAATTATACATAGTCAAACTACATGAGACTAACAACTTTGAGAATTAATTATTTACATAACATTTCTGCAATATAAATGGCATGAATTTCTTCATTTCCCATTTCAAGAATACACGTTAATCCATTCTTAGAGTTATGTGGATACAAATCATAAGAAAGTTATATCATGTAGCTAGTCTATACGCATCAGGTAGTCAAGAATGATGAACATATCGAGTTATTTGGAGGGTTTCCTGGACATAGGAAAAGGGTGATAAAGTACTTATATCTATGTAGTAAATTCTTATAATTTTGGATGAGATACAAGACAAATCCCTAGAACTATAACCTAGTTACAGGGAAATTGATATAGACAACATGTAAATTGGAAGTACACATCATGTAGTACCCCAATTAAGGATATAATTAACTTAAATTAAATTTACAATTTCATGATAAACATCCATTTTTTTATTTGAACTGATTCGGTGTAAAAATATAATAATAGAATTAATGATTTTTAAATGCACTATTAATTTATTTTAACAAATATCTGATTATTGGTTATGTCATTTTTTCCACAATTCCATTATAATTGGTATCACCATAATAATTATATTAGTCATTAGGAGGAATTTTAATTGAATAATTAATGAATGTGTGTTAATACAAATAATAAATAATGAATAGAAATGATTGTTAACTAGTGTAATTTGGCATATATGATGCATGTATGACCACTCTTGATCTTGGGAAAGACCTCTGTATGTGTTTTATTTTTTAATTTAATCTATTTTGTGGGTTTAAAAATAATTAATATTAAATTAAATATGCAGGCATGTGTGTCCTCCATCCCTCCAGTATTATGTAGGTCATATATATCAATGGTAATTTATGTGACCCCAATAATAAATCCTTTTGTTCTCCATAACAATATGTTATTTATAAATACATGTAATTAAAGGTGTATCCTAGGGAATATTAAAGAGATTCAATAAATAAAAGCGATGATACCAAATCAGGTGAAACACAGGTGGATAAGTTGAATGTCTTAAACCATTCCAATATCAGCAAAGGTGCTTTCCCCTAGGATAAATGTTAATTGATTGTATACCTAATAAATCAACTATTAAATAAACACTTGATTGGTTCATCTAAAATATATTTAATTCAATATTATGGATTATTTATTTTATTGATTCAAGAACACTATAACAAAAATGAATGAGTAATTTTTCCAAGATGGAATTTAAATAAATTTACAATGTATAAATGTTTTATCCATCATGTATAGTTAATTAATTAAAATAAATATAATATTTAAATTTTATTTAAAAGATAAAATTAGATAAAATATATGTGCGTAATAAACTAAAATCAATAAAATATAAGTTAACTCAGACTTAACCTTTAACTAATTGATTATGAATAAAAGGCTTATAACTAAGTGTTTGACCAACCTTCATTGAGACACATAATTTTAACATTGAGTTATTATGACAGTTATATGTTGAATTAACCATCTAACATCAAGATTTGTATCACTCACTAGACTTACTATAACTTAGAGGCATTTTTTGAGGAAATCCATGTTGGGATTTTAGGGTTGGGGAATCCACTCAATGAACCAACGAGCTACAATCCCATAATTGGAAAAGACTTACCTACCTAAGTACCTTCAAGTAGCTTGAACTATCATTATTGGGGTTATGCGAAGGGGAATCTAGATCTTTTCCCCTATAATTTTCTATCAACAATAAATTCTGAGTTCAGTGGTGAGGGATCATTGGTTTGGTAAAATAGAGATATATTTAATAATTTTAATTATTATTATTTAAAAAATAATTTGAAATCGAGAAATGAAATAAAAGCCTTCCCTTTTCTAGATTTATAAAATGGAATGTTCATCATCCACATTATTTCTATAATATATATTGGATAAAGAAAATATTCTAACTGTAAATAACAACAAGGAGTGTTTTCGAATCCTTTAGGTTGTTCTATTCCATAAATTGAAATTTTACGAGCTATAATAATCAAATATTGATCAAAAATCCTAGGACGTGAGTGCTGAAGATCTCCTAGTCAATCATTAAGATAAAAAAATGGTCATTGTTCAATGTTTGATGCTACCATCTATGTCCAATGAACTCATGACCAATAATGAAAACATGGATGTATACAGAATGATCAAGCATCTACATTCTCTATACTAGAGAAGAGATTGATATGAATGTATTGAGTTATTCAAAAATATTTTTTGGGTAATACGTGAGAGGCTTCCCTAGAATGTTGTCACATAGTAATTCTCACTGGAAATATTATGTTTCTAGAGGATCTATAGATTAATGTTTCTAATGAACTAAGCACAAATCTCAAACATTCATCACTCCCTAAGATCATCCCATGTTTTTTTGTAATTTTTTGTTTGAAAAACATTGTGAATTATATCCATATCTACTTACTCTTCTTTTACAAGTTGAAATAGAGATAAATAGTACGAAATCTATTATCCTGATAGTGATGAAATGGAATAATAATGTCATAATCTATAATATAAATTTTTCCTCATTCCTTTATAAGACGTGGAATATGAAGGGACAAGAAACACAACCTCATATTGTTTATTTCCCATCATGATAGAATGGAAACTGTAAGAAAAACAAAACCCATCGAAATAAGCAAGGGGACGTTTTAAGTGCATTTTTTATCGATTAAAATTTATCCCTTTATACAAATTGGTTATTAGATACAACTTCTGGCTCACATAAATGTATCCACATATAGGAACGCAGTAGATTTAAAAGGATTGACACAGGGGAGGTAGATCCATGAGAAACAAATGGTGCTAATATTTATTTTTTATCTATAAAAAGCTACCACATGTTGCCAACAGGAATTATACTGGAAATAAAATATTTTCATAATAATCCATAGTTTACCAAAAACATTACATCTATATATAAACTAGATACTAAAGGGTTTTTATTAAAATTTGGTAATAAATAAAAATTCTTTTATAAATATAATTTTTTATGGTAAGGATCATTAAAATAATAGAATTTATGTGCTAGTTTATTAGAACCAAGTAATGGAAACTAGTAATGAAAGTATTTCACATGACTTATACCCCCATGATTGGAATCACCAACTGGATTATGTAAATCAAAACAATTTGAATTAATTACCCATGTTGGGATATTTATATTCTTTTTAACTAAAAATTATTGGGTTTTTTCAAAAAAAATAATAAGAAAAATGAAAAAAGATATATTTTGTTGAAAAACCTAAGGAGGAAATATATTTTTAAATTAGTTTACACTGATGTGTGTGGACCATATCCTATAGAAGAAAGCGGTTGGTACTCATACTTCATAACATTTACTGATGATTTTAGTATAAATCAATATTTACACATAATGAGGTATAAGTTGGATCTTTTTTATAAATTCAAAGAATACAAGAATGAACTATAGATCTAATTTAGTAAGAATATTAAGAAACTCTACTCAGAATATGGTGTATAAATTCATAATCATGTCTTCATTTATTACCAATGTAATTTTGTGATTTTATCTCCACACACTCCTCTTTATAAATTTTAATGGAATGGTGTATGTGAAAGGAGCAACTACACCATGTTGGAAATGGTGAGATCAATTTTGAGTAATGTGATTCTTCCATTATCCTTTTGGGGATACACATTAAAAATGATGACAGAAAAATTAGACAGTGTTCCAAATAAAGGGTCAGATGGTATACCACACCCATTTTTTAACGGAATGATACTTGTGTTGTTATACTTAACCATGTGGGGTCGTAAACAGTTTTTATGGCCTCTTCAGGCAACAATCTTGCACCCCATGTCACAGAGTATACCTTTATAAAATACCCTAATGAAATGAGGGGTTATTTTCTATATGACCCCCCTAGAAATAAATGTAATAGTTGAAAGAAACACAATATTCCATGAGATATAGAACATCTCTTAAAAAGACAATGAGAGTGAGATAGACTTTGATGCACATGTGTCTCAAGGTACATATTACTTGGCATAGGAAGGGATTTCATAAGGCCTTATTTATAATAAAGCTATTTCTAGGACATAAGTGTTATTTAGGGGTACAAGTGTGGTTAGAGAACCATAAAAATACGGTTTTATAGTAACTAAGGATGGTGACTCATTATTAATGGATAATAGGGACACTTAAACTTTCAAGGAAGAAATAATTGTTAGATCTATTTCAATTTGGAGAGAATCCATGAATTGTGAAATATATTCCATGTACTGAAACCATGTCTGGATTTTTATAGATCCTCTAGTTTATATAAATCCATTTGGTTTTAAATGGGTATTAATGATTAAATTGGATTGGTAAAGGAATTTCAATAACTATAAATCATTGGTGGTTTAAATATAATTTAAATGGTCTTAATTTAGTGACTATGATAAAGTTTCTCACATATCTCTATTTTTAATTACATTAGAATTATACATTCTATTATAGAATTCTAGGATTATGTGATTTGGAAAGTGGATGTCACAATAGCCTTTCTTAATTAGAACATTTATTAATATTACTAAATAAAATAACTTAAATGATTGGGACTCCTAGATATTCCAAAATTTATTCAAGTTGGAGAGATCCATTAATGGATTTTAAAAAGTAGTTTGGTCTTGAAATATTTATATTGAGGAATCAATAATGGGATTTTGATTCATTTAGAATGAATGTGATTAGTGTTTCTATATATGGTTTATTGATAGTGTTTTAATTTTATTAATATTATATATCAATGAAATATTACTTATTGAAAGGAAATACCAAATAGATTCAATACAAAACAATCCATGTTAAGGGAAATATATTATCCTGATACTAAAGAGATTCAATATGAAACAATCCAAAAGTGGGTTGTTTCCAGTTTCATATACCTATATCATTCTATGAAAATGTATCCTAAGATACATGAGGAAGTAAATATAATGGAAATTATTCCATACGTGTTAGCGATTGGTTCAGTCATGTATTCAATGATATTTTCTGGGATTGATGTCTCCTATGCATTAAGTGGGGAGGGATGATATCCAGATAACCAAGGTGACTTCAATTGGATTGAATTAAATACTATCCTTAAGTATTTCAAAAATACTTAGGATATATTACTATTGTATGGATGAGATGGGGAACTAGTTATCAGAGGATATGAAGTTACTAGTTTCAAAATAGATCAAGTTGATATGGAAACACAAATTGGATACATTTTCACATTGAATTTAGGTACTGTGCTTTGTAAGAGGTCAAATAAGTATATTGACTTAGATTCTATAGTATTTTATTATAATGTTGTGGATTATGAATTAGTTAAACAAGTATTTTGGAAATGAAACATTATTCTATAGATTTATGCAGTACTTAATAGAAAATATTCTTTTACACATTATTGTGATAACACTAAAACATTGTCTCCCATAAAGAATTCAAGGTCACATCAGTGGAAGAAGCACACACATTGGATGTATCATATATTTGCTTATTTTTACATAGAGGTGAGGCTGTAGTGAGTGATATTTAAATTTAGGACAACATGGGAGACCAATTGGTTAAATCCTTAACTAAAAGGAAACATAATTGTCATTTTACACAATGCATATTGAAATTATTTGTTAGATAGATCAAGTCTATGAGGGATTTTGTTTTATTTTTTGACCTAGGACCAAATTTTTATAATTTTATTACATGTATATTCAATGTTTTTGATATTAATAACAAATTACTACATATTTTTCATTTTATTATTTCATTAATGTAATAATTTACCAGTGTATTTGTCGTGTTAGTATGGTTATAACAATTCCCCCACTATTTTGAGAACCTTGAAGTGAAACAATGATATTTTTAAAAATACTTCTATGGTTGGATATTGTTCTATAATGGGACACATAGAACGTGACATAGTGGTGTGAGTACTCATATTTGTGTGGTAATTCTCCTCATCAAGTTCACACATGGTAAAATCAATGATATGATATTATGAGAACAACCCCTCCATTAAAAATTCTGTATGTTTCTGTGTCCTCAAATATTCCTATTTGGGAGAATGTTTATTTGTCCATAGGCATTAATATGATCATTGAGGCATGTCATGACTCACACATATAGACTTACTAATAAAACCCATTACTCCAACGTTAGAAGGAATTTGGTTTTTTCACAAATGACATGTTCTTAATGGATATGTCAAGGAAGAATTTATCACATCCATATTTATGGAATATTATATCTCAGACATTTGATTATAATAGAACCATCACAATAAATTACATGGAACTAGTGAAACAATATTTTTATTTAAAATATTCTAAGAATGATTTATTGGTCACATAAGATGATGAAACAAATGTGAATCTTGATTAATGAGATATTGAAATGAAGGTATTATATTACACCATGAGTGTTCCTATGTGGTTTTCATCATTACTCAATTAAGTTATTTTTCATGAGTGAATTGACCCATTAATATATATTAATCATGGACTATAAGAGATCACACATAATGGAAATGGTAAATAATCATATAGGGTTACACACTATGTGTAACCGTTGATATCAATTATATTGTATTTTAATTTAATTAATAGAATAAATATAATTCTCATGACCGATGAATAATTGTATTCACATTTTTAATAGATCTAAAATATTTATTGAAAAATTAAATATTTAAATTATATATTAATTTAGTTATTCAATAATTGTTTAAGATGACCAATAGGCCAGGATTTCACCCACTGAAAATATTAATTTACAATATGAGAACAATTATTTATCATTACATGCATTGGCATGCGTAACAAAAATAATAGTATTTAATTATTATGTGGAATAGGGTTTAATAAATATTAATATATTATTTATGGTTAAAATAAAATTAAATAATATTTTAAACTAAAACATACCCTATAAATAGATGGTTTTTTCTATTATGTATTGATGGAGTCATGGAATTGAAAATTTAAAATAGAGAATTATTGTGTACAATAGAATTATCTCTCTCTCCATCTCCTTCTCTATCTCTCTCAAATATCTTCTCTCTTCCTCTCAAGAATGAGAAGACCTCCTTCAAGTCTGAAGGATCTTGAAGAAATAAACATGAACAATTAATGACTATCGATTCTCCACACTAGCACTTGGAAATAAATTGGCATTTTCTGAAGATCAAAGGAGCACATGTCGATCACCGTTATGGTTTTTCTACACATGAATCCTTATATCACAACTAAGGTAATCTGAAAGGTTTTTTTTTAAAGATCGATGTTGTCAAAAAAGAAATTATCCTAAGGCAATGTAATTAGTTCTTTCATATCCTAAAAATTAATTATAAATTTATCATGACTGATCCTCCCTCAAGGTACTGGAAACACTAAATTAAAATAAATTTTTATTTAACGCATACCAATGAAGATTCTATTACATCCATAACCATCCAGAAACCCTAAGAACAATGGAATGTCCATCCCAAATTTTCATTATCCATGGATCAATACTCAAGGTATAACATAATTAAAATAATATTCTAACACCTTATATATATATATATCACATAATCGACATTTATATTCATGTTTATAACCCACAATCAAATCACATTAATGGTTGAATTTGGTTAAATATTATGTCGTACCAATATGTTAATTTGTTCTATGTATCATATAACAATTAGAAGAAGTATTTTAAAACATCATACTATCAAATAAATCAATTCATGCGATAAAATATTATATATTCAAGAAGTAAATAAAATATGGAATAAAATAAATAAATGAACATTTCAATTATTTAATCATGAAATTATATTTTTTGAATATTTCATAAATAGTAAAATTTTAAAAAATTGATAAATATATATTCTCTTGTGTACATTTTACAAATAAATAAACATAATCATTTCAAATTTATTTAAATATTAACTCCTTCATATTAGTAATTTCCTGGACATTTAATATTAATCCCATCATATTCAAAATATTAAATATTTATAAAAACTTTTATATTCAAGTAAATATTTAATATTTTAGGTAAACATTTAACGTTGAATAAATATCACATATCTCTTTTAATTTTATCCAATATCAAATCCACTAATATTATTTTAAGAAAGGTTTTAATAATTTTCCAAATAATTCCTTTCAAATAAAAAATTCATATTTTTATTTATGAAAATTTCATAAATCATTATAAACTAATTAATATTACACAGTATTTTATTATTTATAAACTCTTTTTAGATTAATACACTATATATATCCACTATAAACCTATATCACATCTACCAAAATATTTTTTATATGGTTTAAACTCCCCCTAGATTTTCGGGATAGGAATCTGAACTTTTTATACCCCATGTCCATGTGGGTTACATAATTCAAAAATTAATTCTGTTTTTATTGATGTTTTTTAGAACTGTGACTCTAAATGAGTTTCAGAGAGATTAGAAAACATTAGGGGGCATTTTTGGTTTTAGTTTGAGTCTTGGAAGGGTCCCTAGTTTCTTAGGAGAGTTATGAAGGATGTCTAGGATCATCGAGATACTATGTTCCAACTCAAGAAGCTACTAATAATCTGGTGGAGAGAAATACATTTTCTAAACACACATACTAGGATCATGGGCCAGTGGACGAGTGATCATCAACATGGTGGTGAGACCCAATGGATTTATTCTTCTTCTTCAAGTTATTTTAATAAATAGGTTGAAAACTATTTTTTAGGTCATCATCATAAAATTTTTATAGTTTGTACTGACTTGGGGTGGTGTAAATTTAGCCAATGCCTCTAACTATCTTTTCCTCCATGGACCCCCTTTGATCAGGGGTGACTTTTTTGGTGTTTTATAGAATTTTGTGGTATGATTTCATCTCTGTTGACCACTAATATCCCTCATCTTCATCGTTTTATATTTTTTGTTCTTTTGGTTTTCAGATTTGATGATTATTTCACTATATGATAGTGAAATAATCATAGAAAAAATGGTATTTTTTCTCATCCTATATAGAGGGAATTATGTAATGGTGTATACACCTCATCACTTGTAATTTTAATGGAAGTGAATTGAACTATGAATTTTTCAATGGATTACCATCTAATTATATTACAATTAATTTTAATAGGATGTTTGATGTTATGGATTTTTCATAGTATATCCCAGAATATGTTTCAGGGACCTTCCGGGTGTGACAGTTCTCAGTTTTAGTGCGTTGGGAGCGGCCAATGAGTTATCACAAATTTATTACCAATTTATTTATACTAATTAAATTATAAAATCATTTTAGAATAGTTAATTAATAATAATAATTTTTTTATATTTAATTATATAATGACTTGGATTTAGTTACATCTTTGAGTTATTGAGTGGTGGCTAGTTGAACATAGATGAACTTCAGTAGAGTTTTTGTGTTATAGATTAAATGAGGGATTGGAGGAAAAAGGTAGGGGGTCTCACATATATTCCCCTAGGTTTAGTAAGTTAATTTATATGTATTTTTTTTTGTATCTCCATAGAGGGTAATCAACCTATAGATCTTATAAATTTTATAGTTAAAATTGAATGTCATGAATGAGTAGAACAAAGTTCTAAAGGCCACGATGGGCACACTTTTGTTGGATTATTTGACTCATCCATCTATGAACAGGGCCTTCACTATAATTTTTTAATTTTGTAACACATCACCTATAGGAAAATAACTTGGATGAATGGTATGTGGTGTCCCTTACTATAGGTTCCCTTTGGATTCTACACGTTAAGGAAGACATTAAACTAAGACTTTTGGATAGAGTAGTTCTTGTGCGAAAAATTTGTTGCATTAAAGTTGTTTGAATTATGATATGAAAATGAATAAATTATTCCTCCCCCAATTAGACATGACTACCTGGGTGGGTAAACCCTAAGGAGGCTGATAGATTGGTTGGGTATTCAAAACAGCCTAGAGTGCCTTGGAAAGGGGACATGTTTTGGCCGTTTCCATAGTGGGCCATTACTACGAGGTCAAAGAGTTCGGGATGAGATTTTGATGATAATAAGTGATTTTAATCACTCTATGTGATTAATGTAGAATAGAGATGCATTTTTATGATCCAAGTACTCTGTTGAGGTCACTACATTTAAGGTGAAACCCAGGGAACCCTAGTTGGTCCGAGTTGATGTAGAACCTTAAGAGGTGTAGTGTTAGGGATTTATGTTGTTAGTGCTAGGCTTGGCCCTTAATTTTTAAAAATGGTAAATAATGAAATTAAAAGATAAATAATCTGCTAAATTCCAGTGAAGAGGATATAAATTAATTGTGATGGTAACATGATATATGGGTTTGAGGCCTTAAGGAAGGAAAATTCCAAAAGGATGCCATTTTTTCAAAAATATGAAGATGGAGGATGCCATTGGGTGTCCAAGGATTTATGTGTATGTGTTGAAACCCCCACACAACATGGTATTCAACGGTAATCCATTTGGGACCCATGGTTAGAGGATTCTACCCTTAACAAATATTTGGATACTATAGGATACCTATATCGGGATTTGGTCATTGGCCCTATATACCTATGTGTGTAAGACCTCCAATTTTATATCATTCATATCTGGGTGAGTTAGAAACGTATATTTTATTTCATAAATACTATGGTGAGATAGACCCCATTTTTTATGTCTTACATATCATAGTGATTTAGACTATTGGTTATTATATCATGTATACTGGATTTGAGTTAGACCCCAGTTTTTTATCTCTAGTATACTATGGTGAGCTAAGTCCCCATGTTATTATCTTCTATATACCAGGGTGATTCATACATCAGGTGGTTACATTGGTAGGAAAAATTATATGACATGCTCAGAGACACTCCATCACTGGTTAAAACCAAAATGACTAGCCTCGAGTTGAACCCCATAACTCATGGGTTGATAATGATTTATGTAATTATATTTATAAGATTATTTTTTTATTTTTTATTTTCACATGATCATGCATGGATTTTACCTACTTTTTATGAGACAACATTGGTGGTACCATATTTAGTTCCACTCTAACCATGCTCAAGAATCTATGGAACATTAAAACTTCTGTGGAACTCTCACTGGTTTCTGGTTCTGGTTCGGAAGAGGCTTGGTATCATGCGACTGAGTAGAATGGAATAGATAGATTCACTAGATAGGGCTGAAGTGTGTCTTGGAGTTGGTTGTGGAGGGTCTAGTATTTTATTCTTTTGGTTATTATTTATATTTGAAAGGCCTATTGGGTGATCAATTGTATTAATGTGAGTATATATTTATGAATTAAATGATTTTTTATTGATGGCTCAGTTTTATTTGTGTAAATTTTTTTGAAAAGTTTTATTGGATTGTATCTATAAATTTTCCTGCTACAACTTACTTTTATAAGGGGGTATTATCTCCCCATAGACATACCCATGACTCCACTACTAGTTGGGAACCTCTAGCATATGGCGTGGCAGCATGAGGTCATGTGGAGACCCATTATTGTTACTATTCAGATTAAACTAGATTGGTGACCATTCGAATCTAATGTTTGAGAGTGATTTTAAGAATGTAAATAAAAAAATTTACACTAAAAATCCAAGAAACGTGACTTTTTTTTATAAATAACAACAACATGGTTTTCCGCAGTGAAAAAAATTTATATAGTAACTATGTCCTTTATTTTTTGGCTAAGTTATTTTTCAAAAAATCATCAAAAGTCCAACTTTTAAAACTATGATGTGATTTTACTAAGTTATTTCATTTTTTTCTTAAAATAATTCAATTCTCATGCAGACCAAGATTGATTATTGTTTAAAATTACTAATTAATAATAATATATTTTTGGAAATACTATTCACACCTTCTATAATAATACATGATAAAAATTTATAAATTTTATAAAACCATTCCCATTTTATATAAAACTAGACTATGTTTTATAATATTTCGAATAACCCTGACCATTCTTCTTAAAACACAACATTGTTTTGGAATTTCTTATACCCTTGTTTGTTAATCTCTTTCAAACATCAATCTAAATGATATATAAATGGATATGATAACATTAATGGGTTTTCTTGGGAATAAACATATCTAAATTCAACAAAAACTATCTACCAAAATCTATTTGCCATGATCAATCAATTTATCTTTGATTTAATAAAAAATAAAACAATAATTTTTTTTAGTGAATTGATCTATCCATGTTCTTTTAATAGGAGTGATAGGGATCATTGATAAAAATTAAATGGCATATTTTCTCGTAGGGTATTAATAGGCTATAGTGAATCTTCCAAATTTTCAGAATTATCATCTCTTTATCATGATTTTCTAGAACCGTAGTTCATGAGGAAGAGAGAGAGAGAAAAAGAGACAGTTGTGGCTTTGAGAAACCCTATTATAATATTATCATAGTTTAAAATTCCATCAAATTAGAAACCATGATTCTATTTATAGAACTATCAAATTAGACTCATTAGATGAAAAAGTTCCCATAAATATTAGACTGTTAAATATACCATTTCAGAAAATTTTAGAAGTTATAATTCATTGTAATTATCAATTCATTGTTTTTAGTAATGTTTTAATGTTTAATAAATTATTTTTGAAATTTAAACTTTTCAAATTCTCATAACATGATAATATTAAAAAAATGATTGATTATATTTTTATAATGAGTTCAATTCATATATTTTCCCACAACTCATACACTACCATGCCTTAAATAATGAAATAGTGACATTTACTCTTTATTGGGTTACTCAAGCCAAAACCACAATGTGGTTTAGAATCCCACATCGTAATTTTATCTTTAGTATATATATATTTTAACATCATGGTCTATCATCTACCCTAAGGATGGTTTGATATTATTCCTAGAAGTCCTTAACTACATTAGTCAATTTTACCATCACTTTAGAAGGTATTTACACAATTCTCTAACATACTTAGAGAATACTTTTTTGTAATCTTAAGCTCAACTGGATTCCGAGTTACTCCTATAGTAGGATCAATCTTATAATATACTTCCATAATTCCCTCATTAGAACAATCTTGATCCACTTATTTCTATATGTTTTATCAATAAATTTATTTGTTTTATTAATTTTACCTAATAAAAACACTAATTAGTAACCAAACATCATAAATTTACCCTAAATAAAAACAAAATTATTCATTTTTTCTCATGATAAAAAAACCAATAATTTTGGATTAATCATAAAATATATTCAAACTAATCATACTAATTTCAATCAATATATTAGATATTACTAACATGATTATTTAAAATATGACTAGCTTGTTAATAAATTATTCATTTCACCAAAATAAATTTCTTATATTCAATCATGAATAAATTATATTTTCATTTGTAAACATATTTAATTACTCTAGGTGCCAAAATTATACATGAGTAACCCACTATTCACCTTTAGTCATGGAAAATTTAATATGAAAGGTAAAATATAATAATCGATCATTCTAATCT
Organism: Viscum album; assembly: GCA_963277665.1. NCBI lineage: Eukaryota > Viridiplantae > Streptophyta > Magnoliopsida > Santalales > Viscaceae > Viscum > Viscum album. The sequence continues at coordinate 1,034,488,037 of OY728123.1, read as the reverse complement.
CAGACTTCCTTAGAAGAAAGTAAATTTTTCATGTTTGTGATAGCCAAATAAATATGAAAATATTTCTTATCACGTTCAACCACCAGTATCATCTATGACCTTTATAAAGTTACAAGATCAAAAAAAACTCTAATAAAATTTTGAAAAATAACTATTTAAAATGATCATTCTAGAAATGTGAAATGTCACGTGGTGTCATGATCACTACCTAATCACCACAATATAAAGACAAGAGTTGAGAGTCTATAATTATTCTATTTGGATTGAATTACCCTAAAACTTATCATGACAAGAAAAATCAATATAACAAATGTAAATAATCATATTCAATCAAAATAAGTGGCATAATCATCAATAATCTCTCATTAAACATCCGAATAATTAAAAATGATATAATACATCAATGAATTTTTAAAATAAAACTCAAATATAAATTTCATAAATAGTATGTATGAAATAACCCAAATATAATTGAAAAACAACCCCTCAATAATACAGAAAAATCATAACTCAATCATCTATATTATGTTTGTTGACATTGATTCCATTTTAAAATTGTTGATTTACTTTCCATAGATCACCACACATATAATATATACGAACATGAGGTTCTTATTTATGAGGTGTGAATGATAACATCAATAGGAAACCTTGTGAAACACAATATCACCTATTGTTTAAAATTCTAATATATGAGAGGATACAAGATATTAAATTCTTTTAAAAACTACAAATAACATACAAGAAGAAGATTCAAGTGAAAAAAGTGATCCTAATATATATATATAAATATATATATATGATTTGACATATTCTTATAGATAAGGAGAATGTCAGTCCAAGAGTTTAATTTCATAATATAAGCCTTAAGGAATTTCTCTATCAAAAACATGGTATGTGAGATATCATTACCTATCAAATGGGCTAGAGAGTATCCTTTCAAAAAACATAAAATAAATAATATCTCAAGGTATTTCACTAGTGAAAAAAATATTTTTTTCATAATATTATATCACATCATAGTATCTAACTGTCCACTTATCCCCCCACTTGGTTTCTATATAACTTAGTCATTCATGGTTGACTCCCTTGTCACTCCCCCATAAGAGGGGAAATAGATTATCATTCATCCTTTTATCTAAATATTTCCTTTACCAATTTTTCATGGGAATTTTTCCTCAAATTCATAGGTTTCAATAATTGTAATGCATAATTGGTTATTTATCCCTTAGAGTTCTCTATAGTGGGATCCCTTATTGGCTTCACTCTAGTGGAATTCTTGGGACTAAAAATACCTTCTATTTATTATTTATATAGGTTTTCCAATGGTTACAATGAATTTCAAAATAATTTTCTGATTGGACTGACAAATTATTAACACATCACAATTTTTTTCAATGATAAAATGGATCTTATTAATGTGTTGTCCAAAGAACATAGAGCAATTATATAATTTAAATTATAATTATTCATCTGGATATTTTATTATGAACTTAGATCCACATATTTAATGATATGGGTACATATTATTTTCTTAAATGTACTATTTAAAAATCTATTCAACCTTATAATGATTGAAAATTTGGTTGAGGGTTTATTATGATACGATATAAGGAAATAACCACTTTTTCATTTTGTTTCCCCATATATTTTTTCCAGGGTGGAAATACAAAAAACCCCCATTATATTTCAAATAGATTGAAATTAATGGTGAGAACCAATAAAAATAATAGCTAAAATAAAACACATGGAAAAACATATATTTGAATTGCAATCATCTTGGTCATCTAGTCTAGAGATATAATCTTTTGAATATAGATACCCCAAATAATGATAGCTCAATTATACGAAATGATAGTTAGATAGATAGAACTATAGTGTCATAACAAGGTAACACGCATATGGTAATTACATAAAAAAATGGTTAATAAGATGGAAAATGTTTTGAAGAGTGGGATGGTGCAGGATCCCCATTGGATACAATGCTATCTAGTGTAGACCATTTATTGGAATGGGTTGAGGAATATACCCCATGGAAATGATCACATTGTTATTGAATATGTGATTATGAATAATATAAATGGGGGAAGGGTATTCAATCCACCATATTTGAAGGATTCTACTTCAAATTGGTATCTAAGTTGTAAAATTTATTTTTAGAAGGGGTAGTAACCTAGGAAGATCATAAAAATTATCCTTGAGTTGTGATAGAAAATTGATCCTATGGCGGAGGATTATTTATAGTGAATTAGAACCCAGTAGTTATGCCATAGAATAATATAATAATACCCTAACAACTGATATTAATCAATGTGTGACACCCAAATCCCACCACCAATTGTTCAGGGGCTTACGACTAGTAGTGAGTAAATATATCTCACTCATGGGGTTGCTTGGCCAAATTTACATGTACACACATTAAGGAACACATATCCATACACTATTACAATTCATAAAATATAAACAACTGATACTATTTATTCCATAATTAAAATTAATAACACATTAATTCGTGACATGATTGTGGAACAAAAAATGGGTAAATTAATTCCCACCAATATAGTAAAAAATTACAACATACTGGGAATAATAGAATGATAACAATATGTGACTTCTTGAATCGTCTGTGGTCCTTTTAGAAATTTTAAGATCCAACCACTAATGGTAATCCTAGGACACCATTTAAGGGCATTCCATCTCCAAAAAAACAAGACAAAAGTGGTAAGAGAACATGCATTAGGGAGAATAAACATACTGAGAAAGATATTCAGATATCACCAAAAAAGAATCAATGAGGGTGTCATCTGAATATCAAAATCATGTGAAATAACTATATGGAGTGATAGGAAATATAGATATTATCAAGGGAGAAAAAAGCTTCAAGGTGAGTTATATCCTCATTTCTATCCTAAGGATTCTATCTAAGGCCTAAACGTAACACTAAACCAAGAGAACTCACTCCTTGTATCTTTCAAACTCTGGTAGAAATCATTTGAGTGACCATACTAATTAGGTATATCATTTATGAAAAATAATTTTAACCTATGATATTTGATACACAGGTTGGGGATCAGACCTAGATCTTGTGGGTATACATAACCCTACCTTACATAACCCACTATGAATGGGATTATACATTTTAGAATTCAGATACATGATATATGTCCCTTCATATGGAATGATGATAGAAGACTGCACCCTAGTACACAATGATGGATTATTGAATCTATTTAGAAATTTTCCATATAGGGGTCCACTCATCAAATAATCAGGTCTGGATACCACACTATTCCCTATTAATTATAGACTAATTAAATACACCCAAACTTATTTTGAAACTGCTACTAGGGATAAAAGGTATACAAGATACATTGTAAAAAAGTACATATAATATAAATGGGACATACCAAAATTTTTTATATGTATGATCCTGCTCGTGTTGGTTTTTTTATAATATTGAACGTGAATGTGTATTATTTTTAGGCCGCTGTGCACTAGTTGTGTTTGCACAAATGTACACTATAGTACACTTTGGACCACTAGCCTAAGTTCCAAAAGTAATGTGGATATGTTACATGTCTGTGTGATATTTATGGATATGGGTAAACCCTAAATGTCACAAAAGGGGGTATAAATGATGTGTATTCTTTAAAACTAAAAGAAATATATACTATAATTTCAATGAAATCCCAGATCATTCATTCATCTTTTCTCACACCATTTGCACTTCTGATTTCATTTTTAAATCAACAAAAAACATATATCTAATTTTTCTGATCTTCAATCATCACTGGTGGATGTATTCCTACCACTTATCGATTGGTAATCACCCATCAAAACCATCTTGAAGCACCCTAATAGCCTAGATCATGATGAATCCTCCACTTGAACTATTATTGAACCTCCATTATTGCCACCTCATCACCATCGAAACGTTAATATCAAAAATCATTATGAAGCACTGATCCAATATACAAAATATTAAATGCACAGTGAATAGTTCCTAGATAATTCCAAACCATCATGAATATAAAATACTAACGAGGAACACTTCAAAAAAAAAAGTGATAATATCTTGTGACTAAAAATGTGAGAAACAAATACTATCCATTTTTTTATTACATTGTTCATTGATGGAAAATTTGATGAATGGGGAAGAAAAATCACGATTAAAAAAAATTTTAATTATAAGATATAAAATAAATCACATGTAAACTAATAATAACATTAAATTAACTAATTTTAAAAAAAATTGATTCATATTTATAGCGCTCGATCCTTTTACATAAAACATTTCACGATTTTAAGCATAATTAATCATCAGAGTACATTCCATGGAACGATAAGTCTAGTGTCATGGAAGACTAGGTACATATAACATAAAACATGGGCTAAAAAACTTCTTTATTTAATCTCCATAAGGATCTCCTAACTTCCTTTGAGCCCATACATCTGCATAGGGTACCCTAGGGAACTCATGAACAAAGGGATGAGCTAAAAAGCCTAGTAAGGGAATGAATCATAAGGATACATCTCAAGAACATGAGTTAGGGGGCATGAAAAAATTATATCCAAAGCATGAAACTTATAAAATAATTTAATATAAGCATGGGATCATATGAACATGGAATCATATAAATGTGACAGAATCATAAATCTTATCTTTAGTACGGGTCAAGGCTAACCGCCTATCCCATTTCCCATTTTAGTATGGGTCAAGGCTAACCCCCAATCTGGTTTCACATCGCATCTCATGATACATAACCTTACAAAATGCATTAGAGCACTATCTGGGCAGAACCATCTCAAAATTTTCATGTATATTCTTTTAACATAAATATTATTACCAAATATACAATCATAAATAATCATCCATACATAATCATAATGGTACCCATGGAATGAATTGTGTTCCACCATCATGACATAAATCATAACCAATGGGCGTATCATGAAAGTGTCTATGTAATGAAATAATTAGAAAATAAATGGATTTTCATAGGTTAAAATAGGGATATAACATGGTATGTGTGGTCAAACATAAGTGACAAAATATGATGAATGTATTTGAGAAACAGTAGAATTAAAACAATTTTGTGCGGTTTTATGGAAAATACTATAGAGATTTTAAAATAGTAAAGATGAAATTCTTCTATATAAAACCAGAATAGAACCAAGAAGGATTTCGTAATAAAAATAATGAATTTTCAAAGACAATGGTGTCTTAAAACAGAGGATAGAGTTCACTTGAAATTTGGTTAAAAATTCGGCATGTCCCCTTAAAACAGGTTTTCTTATCAGAAAGTTCAAAGGAGGGAATCTTTCATAAAATGTATTTCCCCAAAATAATTTGATGAAAGGGTCTTGATATTAGAATCTTTTACAACTATCCATAATTCATAATATTCACAAAAATAGATTTGATAACACCATTTTAAAGGAAAGATAAGGCAACCCGAAAGAACGAAGATGGATTGGGTAGAACTTGTTACACTTTTACCAGAATGGTGTCGGGTGTACCTAAGAGGGCTTGATGAGAGTGAAAAGGGGTTAATCATCACTTATAAAATGTTATGTAAGTATGGGGAATGTGTATAAACATACCCCATCACTTGGTATTATACAAAACATCATAGAATAGAGAAATATCTTGATTAAGAGTGAAAAGGGGAGGATCCATTACCTTAAATCTGGTGGTGTTCTCCACTTTGTTATGAATGACCTGAATAAAAAATTTAGGATTATTAATTAATAATTCCACAACCTCTTATATATTAAATTTATTTATTATAACCCTTTTTAGTTCATTCAAATCCTTCTTGATTAGTTATAAGGATCAATTTCATTGTTCAGGCTCGTTTGTTTACTTGGCTTTAAAAGATAGGTTCACTTATATTCATGTTTGGACTATAAGAAAGATGAAAGTGGTTTCCCAGAATAGAAGATAAATTTTTTAGTTAATATCCAGTTGATTACATGGTTTTAAATTTAATTATGTTACTTATAGTGAAGTTGAATTATTATACATATATAACCATAGTGATAACCGTTTTCTTTATCGGTGAATTTGATTACAAAGAATGTGTTTTGATTTATAGCATAATTCCATTTGTACCAATGGATTACAGAACCAAAAATATGATATATTACATATATAATAATCTGTTTCAACCATAACACAAATGGTTTCATGAGCATAATTAATAGAAACTGATAAACAGTTTTCCTTGAATGTGCTAAATTAGCACATCTCAAACGCTGCTTTCATTTATTTCAAATAAATGGGTGGGGAAGGGGGATAAGATAATGAAATATAGAACTAGCATGATGAAATTAAATTACATTTATGTTACTGAATTTATCATACTATAATGGTGAAGGGAGGTGAGGAAATAAAATAAAAAGAAATGATCTTCAAAGAAAATAATTAATTTGGGAAGAAGAATTTACGTCTTGAGAATTCCTCCTTTGAGAACCTCTTAAGGGGGGGGTTGGTATTTTTAGGAGGCAAAGAGAATTTGGACGTGTTTGAGGACCTAGGAGAGAGATTTGGGCATAATTTAGGGAAGTCCTGGAGCTTGAGATTAGTGGAGAGAAGAGGGTGTGAAAGGGGTTTTATAGTAGAGGAGAGGAGGGATTTCATGATATTATAATCCTTAATTTATTATTTCTTCAAAAGACAAAGAATAGTAAGTATTCCATGACCAAGAATAGTAAATGGGTCATGTGACTTCTAACCAAATGTGATTACATCAGTAGAGCATCATTAATTACTCAATTAATCCGATATTTAGCATTTATTGTGAATTATCGGATTCTACTATTCAACAAAAATTCAAGTATTTCAGAAAAATCCCAAAAATTCACCCGAACCATTTTTCTACGTGTAGAAGCCAAAAATGAAGTCCATTTTTCAAAAATAATTTTCTAAATATATTTATTATAATATTTAATTAAAATAATAATTTATTATCAAAACCAGTTTTAAAACATTCATTATCTCATTCTAAACTATATGTATATCGTAATTCCAACATGAATATATTATTTTTATTCTATCATAGGTGAGATTAATATTCATTAGGGTATATCACTATTCATAATGGTATGTTACTATTCATAAGGGTAGGTTACTATTCACCAAAATTATTTTTATTTTATTAGACTCTATAAAACATATTGAACACAACTGTGTATATCAAATTTTCAAAATTCCAAACACAGAAGTGAAAAAATTATGCATAATGGTCACTTATCACTTAGTAGTTCATTATTATGTGATTTTATGGCATATTTATAGGAAGGTAATTTCCATTAAAAACATTGGGTCGTTATATTCTTCCCCCCTAAAGAAATTTCACCCTCGAAATTTCATTTTACATTCTAGGCCCAAAACAGATGTGTGTACTTTTCCTTCATTGATTCCTCCAGTTAACATGTTGCTTTCTCAAACTTATGGTTCCTCAACAAAACTTTGACAAGATGGGTTGTCTTGTGGAATAGAACATTATCTCTCCGATTCAGAATATATAATGATTGTTCCTCATAAGAGAGATCATCTTCCAGCTGCACCACCTCTGATTATAGTACATGAGAGGGATCGGGTATGTACTTCTCCAAGTGTGATACGTGGTAAATATCATGAACTCGAGTCATATTTGGTGGAAGTGCAAGACAATAGTCCATGGTTATTATGTGGTCAATGATGTAAAAGGGGCCAATATACCTTGGGCTTAGCTTCCCTTTCTTCCTGAATCACATGACTCTCTTCAATGGAGATATTCGAAGGAAGAATTTATCTCCAACGTCGAACTCCAAGTCCCTTCGATGGCCGTCAGCATAGTTCTTTTTCCGACTTTGAGCAGCTTTAATGTTTTTCTAGACAACATGAACCTTCTTTGTCATCTCTTGAAAAAGATTGGGTCCAAGTAGCATTCTATCTCCAACTTCATCCCAACAGGTTGGAGTTATACATCGATTTTCATATAGAGCTTCATATGGAGCCATCTGAATACTCGAGTGGAAGCTATTGTTTTATGATAACTCAACCAATGGGATATGATGATACCATACACCTTTGAATTACAGAGAGTAGGCTCTAAGCATATCTTCAAGTGTCTGAATAGTTCTTTCAGACTGGCCATCAGTTTGGGGGTGATAGGATGTGCTGTAGTATAATTCAGTACTCAAAGAATGTTGAAGGCTCCAACAAAATTTAGATGTGAACCTTGGATCGCGGTCATAGACAATTGAGATTGGAACACCGTGCAGTCTCACCACTTCCTTCACATATAACATTGCATGTTGTTCAAGCGAGAGATCTTCCAAAATAGAGATGAAATGGGATGTCTTGGTGAGTTGGTCAACCTAAACCCATATCACATTATTTCCCTTCAACGTCTTTGGGAGACCTGTGAAAACATCCATAGTAACATTTTCCCATTTCCACATGGGTAAAGGCAATGGCTGCATCATACCTTTGGACTTTTGTCATTCATCTTAAACTTTCTGACATACCAAGAACCTTGATATATGTTCCTCAATCTCATTCTTCATGTTTTCCCACCAGAAGATTTTTCAGAGATCAAGATATATTTTGGTACACCTAGGATGGATAGAGAAGGTCGATCTATGTGCATCATTCAATAGCACCTTCTTTATCTCTAGATCAGATGGTACACATAATCATGTCCCAAATCTTACAACTCCTTCCTCATCAATTTTGAAATCGGAGGATTTCCCATTTTTAACAGCTTCCACCCTTCAATGAATTTCCACATCCTTTCTTTGAGCATACATTATTTTCACCAAGAGGGATGTTTGAGTAGTCATTTGAGATGGGATTGATGATATTCCGCCATTAATGATTCCAATGTCCATCCTTTTCAAATCTAAGAAGATCAAATCCATTTCAATTCACATCATTGATAAAAATGAAGGATCAATTCTACTTAGAGCATCTGCCACCTTGTCTGCCTTACTGGGATGGTAGTGGATTGAGCAGTCATAATCCTTGATGAGCTCTATCCATCTTCTCTAGCACATATTAAGCTCTTTCTGTGTGAATATATATTTGAGACTCTTGTGGTCATTATACATCTCACATTTGCCCCCATAGAGATAATGTCGCCCGATTTTCAACGCAAAGATCATGATCGACAACTCTAGATCATGCGTGGGATAGTTTTTCTCATGGATTTTCAGCTTCCTTGAGGAATAGGCTATCACTTAATCATTTTTAATTCGCACACTGCCTAAGCCTTTTTTTATAATTATCGCTATAAATCATAAATAGTTCTCCACTTCAAGGGAGTCTGAGTACCGGTGCAGTGATAAGCCTCCTTTTCAACTCCTTCAAACAGTCTTCACATTCCTGTGTCCAGATGAACTTTAATCCCTTCAGTTTCAGCTTGGTCATTGGGTTTGAAAATCATGAAACGTTCTTCACAAATCGTCGATAATACCCAGCTAGACCTAAAAAGCTGTGGATCTTTGTTACAGACGTTGGCATCAGCCACTCTTCAATTTCCTTCAACTTGGGAGGGTCCACAGATATCCCTTCACTGGTGATAACTTTCCCCATGAATGATACATCCTCCTTCCAAAACTCACATTTACTGTACTTTTCATACAACTTCTCCCATCGCAATGTTTTTAACACAGTTTCCAAATTCTCCTCATGTTCCTCCTTTCTCTTAGAGTATATCAGAATATCATCAATAATGACCACCAAAAATTTGTCGAGGTAATCTCTAAAGATTCTATTCATTAAATCCATTAAAATTGCTCGAGCATTAGTGAGTCTGAAGGGAATCAATTTTAACTCATAGTGTCCATACCTCGTTCGAAATTCAGTCTTGGGAATACCTTCCTTCCTCACCTTTAGTTGGAGATATCCCGACCGAAGGTCCACCTTAGAGAAATGACTTGCCCCATGAAGTTGATCGAACAAGTCCTCTATCTGTGGAAGTGGATTCTTGTTCTTTATAGTGATTTTATTGAGCTCATGATAATCAATGTAGTGGCACATTGATCCATCATTCTTCTTTCCGAAGAGGACAGGATCACCCCACGTTGAAGCACTCAGGCGTATAAAACCCTTCTCTATATTCTCCTGTAACTGCTTTTTCTGCTCTTCCAGCTCTACGATGGCCATTCTGTAAAGTGTCTTTGAGATTGGTAGAGATCCAGGGATAGGTTCAATTGAGAACTCAACCAATCAGTTAGGAGGAATACCAAGAAACTCTTCGGGGAATAAATCAATGTAATCCCTCAAGATGGGCATGTCTTCAAGCATGATTCTCTCCTTTTTCTCAATAATTAGAGCTAGATATGCATGCTCATAAGGAAGAAATATCCACACTTGAGAAGATGATTCTAAAGGAGACTCATCTTCCTCCTTGCACATGTAAAGAATCATAGGATGCTTCCGGATGTAAAAAGTAATCTCCCTTTCCCGACAATTGATGTTGGCCTTGTACAAAGATAGCCAATCCATTCCCAATAAAGCATCGAACTCCACTAAAGGAAGTATATAAAGGTTTTTTGGGAAGTTTAGTACAAAAACATTAACCTGGGAGGAGTTATAAACCATGGATGAAATAATTTCCCCATTAGCTGTTCTCACAGATAATTTTTCCTCTAAATTTTGAGGTGGTGTTTGAATAATTCTACTTAACTTGAACGATATGACAGAATGCGTGGAACCAGAATCAAATAGTATGTGGCCTATTCTTGAATGAATAACTTGCGTACCTTTCACCAAATTATTTTTCGGCTCCACCTCAGATGTAGTGATAGCATAAGCCCTTCCTTTTTGCCTTGGAGGTTATTGTTAATTGCCTCCGACAACCCTCGTCTTAGGGAAATTGTTCGCATAATGCCCAAGCTCCTTGCAGTTAAAACACCGCACTGTAGGTTGAGTGTTGATATGAACCTTCCGTTCTTCTTCAACATTAGTGGTATTTTTCATATCCCTTCGGGTGATCATGGCCATATGACCAAACATTACACATTTGAAACAATTCCTAGTTCCCTTGAGACAGTCACCAAGATGCTTCTTCAACAATTATTGAAAATTGGAAAGTGAGGATTATTTACATCATGGGATTTGTTTGATGAACCACCAATGGTGTTCTCCATTTTCCACTTCAAGTGAATAGACCCATGAGACCAATAAGAGTCTATAATCTCCATTTCAACCATGAGGGCACAAGAGACAATCTCCTCCTAGCTGTCGAAGTCTCGAATCACCAAAATTTTTCGTACACTCGGCTTTAGTCTGCTAAAAAAGTGATACACCTTGCTTTCAGTGTTCATGACAATGCCAGAGGCGTACCTTGAACGCCTTGTAATGTTCTCTTCATACACCCCGGTGGACTCATCTTCCTTCTTCTTGAGTCTGAGGAACTCTCTTTCAATATTGAGATGGAGGGTTCGAGGAAAATATTTTTTGAAAAACATCCTCTTGAATTCCTCCCAATCTATGGAATCAATTTCCTCTTGGGAAATTGTATTCTTGATTAGTGTTCACCACTGATCATCTTACCCATCAAAACAATAGACTACCAGTAAAACATTCTCTTCTTCTGAGCACTGGAGGACAGAGAAAATATTTTCAATGGAGTTAATCCATTATTCTGTGAGGAGGGGATCAGAAGACCTGCTAAACATGGGAGGCCTTTTCCACATGAAGGATTCTATGGAAACTTGCTCTTTCCTTGGAGGAGGGGGGTGTTCCACCTAATTCAAGTTATTATTCATAACTTGAGCTAGCTGAGCAAGTACTTCCATGGTGTTTTGAGCACCCGCTTCCATCACATCAAGCATTTCATTAGGGAAATCATTACATTGCCTATCACATTGGTTGTGGGAACATGTTCTTCTATTTCCCGCCATTAACTACGAAAAAGAACTTATAATTAGTGGTCGTAAATACTTAGCTATTGAGAATAAAAAGGAAACATTGAACATTAAATTATAAACTTATAAAGAAGACGTACATCCTAACTTTTTATTCCTTAGGTTTATATCTAGGTTTTCCTCGATCTATTTCTTAACATATATTCTTATGGGATTTCTTTGTCCCTTAATAATGGTTTTTACTAAGCTCGTGAATCTACTGAAGAATATCCCCCAGGAGTGTCATAACCAAGAGTGCAGCAAGGCCCATTATCGTGCACCAGTTCCCGTTCGAGTCTAGATCAAAGTGGTGTTTTCGAGTTTTACCCCTAGATACATTTGTTCCAGAGCTGATTCTACCCTCTCATATCTAGATAGGGATATATTTTCTTGATAAACCACTTACTCTATACTCACCAAAATTTAGGATAGTTTTCTTATACTTAGTCTCATCCTTAAGGTTCTCACTAAGGTTCTCTATTCCTAATATCCGAAAATAACTTGACCATCCTATAATACCAACTAAAGATACCTGAGACTTTTACATAAAACATTTCATGATTTTAAGCATAATTAATCATCAAAGTACAAGACAAGGATCAATAAGTCTAGTGTCTTGGAAGACTAGGTAGATAAAACATAAAACATGGGATAAAAAAACTTATTTATTTAATCTCCATAAAGAGCTCCTAACATCCTTTGAGCCCTTACATCTGTAAAGGGTACCCTGGGGAACACATGAACAATGGGATGAGCTAAAAAGCCCATTAAGGGAATAAATCATAATGATACATCTCAAACACATGAGTTAGGAGGAATGACGTAATGATATCCAAAGCATGAAACTTATAAAATCATTTAATATAATCATGGGATCATATTAACATGGAATCATATAAATGTGGAAGAATCATAAATCATATCTTTAGTACGGGTCAAGGATAATCGCCAATCCTGTTTCCCATTTTAGTACAGGTCAAGGCTAACTGCCAATCCTGTTTCACATCGCATCTCATGAGACATAACCATACCAAATGCATTGGTGCGCTATCTGGGCGCACCCATCTCAACATTTTCATGTATATTATTTCCACATAAATATTCTTAACACATATACAATCATACATAATCAACCAAACATAAATATAAGGGTATCCATGGAAGGAATTGGGTACCACCATCATAACATAAATCATAACCAATAGGCGTAACATGAAAGTGTCCATGTAACGAATGAAATAGAAAATACATGAACTTTCCTAGGGTAAAATAGTCATATAACATGGTAAGTGGTGTCAAACGTAAGTGACAACATATGATGAATGTATTTTAGAAACATTACCATCAAAACATTTTTTTGCGGTTTTATGGAAAATACTATAGAGCTATTAAAATAGTAAAGAATACATTCTTTTATATAATAAATGAATTGAACGCAGAATTTTTTCATAATAAAAGTACTGAATTTTCAAAGACAATGGTGTCTTAAAACAAAGGATATATTTCACTTCAAATTTGGGTAAAAATTCATAAAGTCCCCTTAAAATAGGTTTGCTTATCGGAATGTTCAATGGAGGGGATCTTTCAAAATATGTATATCCTCGAAAGAAAGTGATGAAAGGGTATTGATATTAGAATCTTTTAAAAATGTCCAGAATTCATAAGATTCACATAAATATATTTAATAACACAATTTTGAAATAACGATAAGGCAACCCGAAAGAACGGAGAATGTTTTGGGTAGAACTTGTTATGATTTTACCGGAATGGCGTCGGGTGTACCTAAGAGGGCTTGATGAGAGAGAAAAGGGGTTTCTCATCACTTATAAAACGTTAGTACAGTGTGGGGAAGGTGTATAAACATACCCCATCACTTGGTATTACACAAAAAGGCATAGCATAGAGAACAATGTTTATTAGGAGTGAAAATTGGAGGATACCTTACATTAAATCTGGTGGTGTTCTCAAATTTTTTATTAATGACATGAATAAACCAATTAGGATTATTAAGTAATAATTCCACAACCTCTTATATATTCAATTTATTTATTATAACCCTTTTTAGTTCATTAAAATCCTTTTTTATTAGTTATAAGGTTCAATTTGATTGTTCAGGCTCGTTTGTTTACATGAATTAAAAAGATTGGTTCACTTATATTCAAGTTTGGATTATAAGAAAGATGAATTTTTTTTACATAATTGAAGTTAAATTCTTTAGTTTATATCCAAGATATTATTTGGTTTTAATTTTAATTAGTTTACTTAGAGTGAAGTTGAATTATTATACATATATATCCACAGTGATAACTGTTTTTGTTGATCGGTGGATTTGATTACAAAGAATGTGTTTTCCATTTGTACCAAAGGATTATAGAATAATAAATTGGATATATTACCTATATAATAATATGGTTCAACCATAACAAAAATTCTTTCATGACCATAATTAATAGGAATTGATAAACTGTTGTCCTTGAATGTGGAAAATTTGCACATCTCAAACGGTGCTTTCATTTCTTTCAAATAAAAGGGTGGGGAAAGGGGAGAAGATAATGAAATATACCACTAGAATGAAGACATTACAGTACATGTATGTTACTGGATTTATCATACTATTATGGTGAAGGGAGGTGAGGAAATAAAATAAAAAGAAATGAACTTAAACGAAAAGATGAAATTTGGGAAGAGGAATTTACCTCTTGAGACTTCCTCCTCTGAGAACCACTTAAGGGGAGTGGTTTTGGTATTTTGAGGAGGCTAAGAGCTTCTGGACATGGGGTAGGACCTTGGAGAGAGATTTGGGAAGAATTTAGAGAAGGAATGGATCTTGAGAGGAGTGGAGAGAAGAGGGAGTGAAGGGTGTATTTATAGTGTAGGAGAGGAGGGATTTCATTATACTATAATCCATAATTTATTATTTCTTCACAAGAAAAAGAATAGTAAGTATTCCATAACCAAGAATAGTAAATGGGTCATGTGAATTAGAACCAAGTGGGATTAAATCATCATAACATCATCGATGACTCAATTAATCCAATATTTAGCATTTATTGTGAATTATCAGATTCTACTATTCATAAAAAATTTAAGTGTTTCAGAAAAATCCCAAAAATTCAACCAAACCATTTTTTGACGTGTACAATCCAAAAATGAAGTCCATTTTTCAAAGATAATTTTCTAACTATAATTATTTTAATATTTAATTAAAATAATAATTTAGTATCAAACCCTGTTTTAAAACATTCATTAACTCATTCTAAACTACAGGTATATCATACATCAAACATTAAAATTATTATTATAACATCATAGGTGAGATTACTATTCATTAGGGTATAACCCTATTCATAAGGGAATGTTACTATTCATAAGGGTTGGTTACTATTCAACAAAAATTATTTTTTTTATTAGACTCTAAAAAAAATATTGAAAACAACCATGTATGTCGGATTATCAAAAATCCAAACACAAAAGTAACAAACTTTTGTATAAAGGTATCTTATCACTTAGTAGTTCATTATTATGTGATTTTCTGGCATATTTATAGGAATTGAATTTCCATTAAAACCATTGGGTTGTTACAATATTTTTCATGGAGAAATAAATAATTTTTATTGAACCAAAACATCAACCGTATTACTTAAATATCAATTTTATTATTAACTAATTGTCTTTTTTATATTCAAGAACTATTTTGATGGTGAAAATACCTATTTTATTCTAATTTCTGATCCATGATCCCATTATTATCCACCAATTATATCTTATATGATCCCCTCCTCCAATTTATAGAGATTTGTAGCTAACCCCAGGATTTTCACATAACCATTAATAAATATAAAAGGATTAGGTTTTAATAATTTAATGGAAAAAATTATTTACTTAATTTTATCACCTATTATTTCTTAGGCCACAGAACATAAAGAAAACAAATGAGTGGAAAAAAGGTTATATTGTGCTCAGCTTAAAACACACATTCTATATTAAATGGTGGTATTTTTTCCTAACTAATATACCATTCAAATGATATTTCATTATTTAAACTGAACACTATTCACATGATATAATATATTTAATATTTATATTATATCTATACCAGAGATCCATGAGACGATGAATTCCACACCAAATACAATCCTAGCTCTGAAAATATTATTTAAAATATTCAAACTTTTCACATGAAAAAAAACATAGTCGTTAAATTGTCCCTACCTTCAAAAATCTTTTTCCCAAAAATAAAACTCGTACTAAAAATATGAGGATACATAGATTGCAACTTGTTATCCCACTCTAATGTTCTCTACTAAACATTCATGTTATTAAATAAAACACTCACTATATTAGATTATCACCCAAAAATGATCTTCTCCAATCAATTTTCAATGGTCACTGGGTGATATAAGAAGCTGGAACCATCCTTAAATTCATCCTTTCCACATTCAATAATGTGTGTCACGTCATTCGTATATATCATCAACTAAAACACATGGAATACACAGTACACCCATTCTAATTGTGGAGGTAAGGATATGTTGTATTCCACCTCTACAACCATTCATTATATATAAAACAGTACAATAAATCTGATTGATAGCTTCCACCATGACCAAATATCCACATCACTAAGGTGAGACCCTCATGAGAACATGGTCTCTCTCATCAAACTCTGAAGACCACTATCATCTTTCCACATATGCCAAAGAATTGTTCTTTGTAGTTCTCATCAACTCCTAGATGATCATCACATTCGTTATTATCACTAATTCTAACAAGGGGCCCATAATGGCTGTCTATTGGAGATCAGTCTAGAAATGTAGTAACCTTCTGGGTCTATCATACAATACATCAAATGGTTTCATTCCAATGATGTAATAGTAACTATTTTTATATGAAAACATCACCAAGGGTTTTGATCCTCCCACATGTAGCCAAAGTACAACATGAATGATTGTAACACCTCATATTGAACCTGAATGGTCCATTATATTTGGATCTCTTTCTAGGAGTGGAATGTTACAGTCATCAATATCAATGTCAACAAAATCTACCAATAATCCATTTCAAAATTGTGACTTTAATGATGAATTTTAGTCTAAAAGGATCATTTGGGGAACTCTATTAAGTCAGTCAATCATCGATGTATTTAAAAATCCAAAAATCCTTACTAAACAATAATATTAGTTTTTTATGAAGTGTTCTAACATGGTGAGTCATTATATAATCACCAAAATAGTATCATGAAAAATTTCTGATCACATGTTTTCTATTGAAAAATCAATAGATATAAAATCTCACTTGCACTCTGGAACCTCATGTGGTTGAGAAAATAACATAGATACCTGATGCTCTAACATTACCTACAGAAAATTGAGGTTGCGAAATATGAACTCGGCTATGATCTACTTCATTACAAGCCACCAAAACTAATGTTGAAGGTACTATTTTATCTTTTACAATCCTTGATGTATCTCTAAAGGGATATTTATGAAACTTCATCAGAACCTCTTCTCATAGTGTGGTTGGTATCACTATATGGCCTTGTAAAAGGATAATGTGCACCCCACATATATAAAATCCATCAGAAGTTTCCCTATGGATATTTGGTCATCTGCGACCTCACAATAGATATCCCCAAGTGCATATTACATTATGTAATCGATGGGTGTAGTGGTATCATCCATTGAATAGATGTATGCAGCACCACCCTCAACTATATGGTATAACTATAATGATTCCAACTTCTCAGATTCCTCACTCTACAACTGTGAATATGATTTCCAGCAGAGATCATTCACGACTACATTTTAATTTCTAACAGTATAGATTTTCTAAAAAATGGTCATTTAGGAATTATATCAATATAATATTCCTTAGGTTAAAATCATTCTATGAAAAGATATTCATGAGAAACTTATGGTCAAAATATATAATAAGTCACTCCCCCATAAGATATTTTGTACACGTATTTAGGGGCTAAATTTCTTCTACTAGATCTTATTTAGGGTCATGTAATTTTTCTCACGTAGTAAAAGATATTAAGGCATATAAAAAATCACTTCATACCTCTATATAAAAATTATTCCTTTAATACATCTCATAAAATATCAAAAGAGATAATACTCAACATCCTCCCCTAGCCGTATCAAGATTGAGGAACTTTTCAAACTATGATAAAATTATTGAAAATCCTATACATATTTCACTATCAACTTATAAGGATTCACCTTTTGATTGATTGATGTTGGGGGGTTTCATGTTTCAAGAAACGTTATACATGAATATCTGATAATATTTTTTCATCCTAGGGAATCTTCACATTTCAGTCACTCTCTTAGGTTTCTCCCATGATAGAACCACATTGAATTTTTTTGGGTCTACTATTACAACATCATCTATGATAATATATCCTATAAAGTAAAAATACGGAATCCCAAATTGAATCATCATGAGGTCCTTGTAAATATAATGCTCCCAGAGCATGTCCAGGACCATCCTCAATTGTTTCACATGCTCCACCTCTAACCCTGATTATAAGAGGATGTCATCGATGAATCCCTCCATTAACGGGTTAAAGAAGATCTTAAAGATCTGGTCCATTATTTCCATGAACATATCTAGTGTGTTCTTCATAACTAAGGTAATCTCTAAGTGCTCATAGTGTCTATAATGGAACCAAAATTCCATCTTTGATATATCATCATCTCAAACTCAGAGTTGGTGATAACCCAATTTGAGGTCAATCACTGAGATCCACTTCACCCCATTCAACTAGTTTATGAATTTATCGATTCCATGGAGTGAATAATTATTCTTTATAGACAAATGATTCTAGTGATGGTGATCTACACATAACCTCATTTTACAATGTTCATTACAGGGATTTTTTTTGGGATTTTTGTGGGGACACACTGGTTCAAACAAATCCCTTCTTCTATAAATTCTCTAACTACACCTCCATAACTTGAGTTTATATTGGAATGAAAAACAATATGTTGGAATTGATATTGAGTTTTCCCCTAGGAGATGTTATGTGTAAAAGAATATCTCTTGATGGGGAGGTAAGCCCGACACATCCTTGGTGATGATTTTCTCATACACATCAACTAATATAGGAAACGGAAATCAAAATGTGTCTTCTTTTCGATGTTTCATTCTTGAAAGATAATGAGAAATATATTGTATCCTCCTCTTCATGATCCCATCCTACACATCATGAGATTCCATCTCACCAATGAAATAAAAACTCAACCCATCAACAATAAAACATCATACCTCTTCCAGAAATAGTCAATGTGTTCATTGACTATGGTTATCCAATACATACCAATAATGAAACAATATGCCCCGTTTTTTCGATAAAGTGATATCATACAATGATTTATCCACTAAGAGTAATGTCACATTGATATCAGTGGTATTTAATCACAAAATGTAACCATGTCGGAGCCTCTAATAACCAATATAATGCTAAGGGATCCATAGAAGTCACCATGTCTCAAAAACGGGGTATATTATGGAAAGAGTTGATCGATCCAATGTTTATCAAACCTCAAGAAAAAACAGAGAAGAAAACAAATCATGCCTCAGATCATACCTATAGCCTATGGTTCATAATCCTCCACTCCTTTCAGTAATCAATGATCCTAACTAGCATCTCCCTTAATATGGAGTGGACCATCAACGTGGTGGTGGTAGAAACAGATCAAAACATTAGTCACCTACCACAGCCCATTGAGAAACATTTCCAAATCCACATCCATGTGGAGATCCCATATCAAGCCATGACCTATACTGTAGCATACCATAATCCTACTTATTTTCTTCTATATTTTTGGTTGAACAATCATGTGTGTTATTTCCTAACCCATCATAAGGGAACTACTACCTCTACCATAAATAACTAAAACCACCATTAGAGTATTGAGAGATTGAACCCATGTTTTGAGACTTCCTCTAATGCTACCCCAGATGCCTTGATCCCTCAGTCAAATGTTGAACACAGTCGGTTGATGTCTCATCTCATAGAAGTCCACTTATAGAACCAACATTCAATAATAGCTCTTCTATGGATCTCTACCTAACCATGACACTCTCTACTTCACCAGTGAAGGAAGAGATTAAAATATTTACCAATCTATCTTAGATATCGATGAAAAGGACATTATCAAAGATCTATGTTCAATAGTGTCTATCAATAATTATATCAATGGATTACTAGGGGTGGTTAGTGAGCCACAATGCATACTGTGTGATAGATATTCTACCATGATGAATATTAATAAGATCCTAGATATAAGCTTCATGAAAATTAACTTTATAACAAACCTCTATAAAGAGGAAGTCAAAATCTATCAATGAGAGAGTTTAATCATCAAGTATTTTCATAACCATGATCCATAATCTCTCTCTTGATCCATGGAGGAGGATCACCACTACGAACACATTCTAATTTAGGGTGCCCTAAAAAATACAAAAAACACAACCCAATTTCCTCAATAGATTCTTATACTTCATATAGATCTATTTTCCTTTAAATCCCTATGGTATCTATTAATGGAACAATTGAATATACCTTATCCAATGAAAATATTATTTCAATATATTTGGTAAAATCAAATACTCAATGTGTGGAGGTAATATCAGAAATCCCCTAAATGGATCTTCCTTCAAAACAAGTCCTTGGACCGAACCCTCATCTCTGTGAATGCCACCATCATAATCCATCAAAAGAATCCTATCAGGATGTCATTATAGAATCATCATTCAATAATTATAATCCACCTTGGTGAAAAATCATATCTAGGGAGATGACCCAATAATGAAATGAATACTCCAACCCATTCCTATATTATTTATGTTCAAATGTTTTCCATAAAATTTGTTCCCAAAAATATCAAGACCAAAATATGTTTATTAGAGTCCCGATGATTGGATATGTCAGCCTCTATACCCTCATTGGCTTCCTTAAACTAAAATCCAAACTTAAATAACATTAACATTGTTTACATAATTTCCAAAACAATACGAACACTTAGATTGTCTCCAAAATTTAATCCTAAGACAGTCTGAGCTCTGATACCAATTTGATGTGTCCTAACCTACTATAGCCCACCATGCTAGTAGTTAGTCAAGTATAAAACCACATGACTACATCCAATAGGCCATGTGTTGGAGACTATAACCATGTAGGAATGCATCCCTCTTGAGTGGCAGTGACATATTATTCCTATAAAAAAGAACACATAACCAGACACCAGTATATTTCCAAAAATCTAAAAAGATTAATTATACCGATACATAAAAAAAACTAACCATGTATAATATTATGAAAAGAGTATGGAAATGTACATGGATGAACATGATCCCACCATTACTATAAAAATATTCAAACATACAAACATACTGGGTATACTAATAAGATTAAATTCTTGTAATAAGTTGTGGTCCATCTAGAAAACAACAATAAATCTTCACTAGGTCCCCAAGGAATTTTTAAAAAGGCCTATCATATATACAAAACATGACATGTGTGGATATATCCTATGTTGGCGTATGTATTAACAAACATAGTCTGACCCCCAAAAATTAATTAACAAGGCATTCAAGAGGGATTCAACTCGATATCCTAATTTGGTGAAACAAAAAATGAAAGATAAAGAAACCCGAATATGCTCACGATATAAAACGAGTCTCGAGGGGGTATCTTTTCTCACTACCAGAACAGGGATTCTGATCAAGTATCTAAGGAAACCTTTATCAAAGAGAAATCACTATTCAAATCTTTCTAAATGTTTTGTATATTATTTGAGAGTTTATACTAAAAAGACATTACCATACTAAATAATTAATTTGAAACCAATGGATTTCGATAAAAATGCATGGGGTCACTCCCAGGGAAAATGGGGGATACATAACCCTATCCAGGATATCCCAATAGTAAGTGGAACACATGTACATGAATCCATATATTGGATCTAAACCCCATAGTAGTCAATAAGGATTGTGGATAATACCCTAATCCACACTAAGGGATACATGAATCTATCTAGAACTAGCCCATGTAAAGGATCTCTCATCCTATACATAGGATGGGATTCCACACTATACTATCATAAATATGGACTAAGGGAACACACCCATATTGATACTGGTACTGGCCTAATGTAAATAAGGGATCCAAGATTCCATAGAAAAGTACATGTTCTATACAAGGGACATGTAGTTTGTCATGCAAAGAATGATCATGACCTTGTTTTTATCTTTGTACTCTGACCTAGGCTTGTGTACTCTAGTCGTACATGCTTACACTATATGTTTTCATCTCTATGTACTCTTGGTGTATGTTGGGTCACCTTAATAAGGAGAACACTACATCTGAACATGTAACATGGCAAAGAGATATCTATGTTCACTTATAGAACATAGATTCCTAGGAAATGGCTTCAAAGGGCATGTGTTCTTATCCCTGAGACTTCCTGTATATCATGATTTCTGTAAAATCGAACGTATTTCATGAATCATAACATAGTCCATTTCCACCTCATATTCCTCTATGTAATCCTCCAAAAATACCATATATGAGTTGACTAATATTTCATTACCATATATAACCAAATTCAGGAATCCTATTGATCGAGAATTACCAATCGTTAGCATCTTAAAGGTACAGCATGGCACAACTCATGAAGAAATTGTAACAAACAAAATTTTTGGACCTCCAATATTGCCTTCATTACTTTATCATGTCGTTAATCCCTAAACCAAGACTTTAGCATCAATCTTTTAAAATAATGATCTGTTTCAAAATGATTTGTTCCCAAGTAAAGATGAACTATTATCCAAATGAAATAACAATGATAGACATTCGGATAAAGAAGGGATAAAAGCATGAAAAAAATTTATAAATGATTGTCTGAATTTTTTCGTTTTTCCTTTTGTTGTCATTGGAAATCTTGAATAATGGTTAAGAAAATTCAATAATAAAAAAATTCTTAATTCAATGACTTAAAATAAAAAATTCAAAAATAAACAAAAAATTTCAGAAATTAATCACTAAATGAATTAATTCATGTTCATTGTGAAGAAATAAGGAACAAGGATTAAACTAATAAAACAAAATTTCCATCCTTGATATTAGATCAGTCATTGATGAAGAATGTTTCTCCATCATTGTCGTGGGTAAGATTCAAGAACTCTATTCATCATAACAATCCCCATAGTATTTTGATTATTAATCCAAAATCATATAATCATCTTCCAACACTCTCCTCCATGGTCTGATCCTCCAATAATTTAGGTATACAGTTGACTGTAGTATTTGGAGATATACATTCCAAAAAATTAGAGGATTAGTTTTTGGGAATTTGATAGAAAATAAATTATTTAATTACTCTATTCATATATTAATTTTCTAGTGATGGTACTTAATTGAAACATCATACTTGTAAACAAGTTATTTCACACCAAGGGTAATACTCACATTCAAGAATTAATGGTGGTCTCATTCTTCCGATATGAGGAACCACTCATGGGTTATTCAATTATTTTTAAAAAATTATGCATGTGTGATATATAATATTTAATATTTCTGATATATCTATAATGAGGATCTATAAGGCTCGAAATTCTTTATTGACTCGATTCCTAAACCCAAAAATATTATTCACAATATTTGAAAGTTTCACATGTAAAAACATAGTAATTAAAAAGATCTATAAAATTGGTTATACCTGATGATTATGATATTATATAGTAAATTACATATTGGGTTTCATAGAAATAAGGTCCTTGGTTTTTCATAGATAAAGAGGGATTGTCCCAGTATCGACAGTAACTAAACTCTAGCATTATTTATCTGTAGATCATCCCATATTTGAAGATTCAAAATATTTTTATGTTTTTTATAAGCTTCTAATTTGGATAAAGATATATAACTCATATATAAACCATACACTTTATTACACATTAATTAAGGACTTATTACATAATCTTAATCTTAATAAAACCTGGTAGATCAAGAATTATAGTTTCTTTGGGAATTAGGTACATTGAATAACCAATTAATATAGGAAATACATTATCTTTATTGAAAATATCTTTAACATTATCCCACTTAAAACTGCATGGGATAGCTTGGGGACATACATATGAAAGGGGTGAATTATAAATATTAGAAATGGAAATTAAAAATATAATAACATATTGATAACAATACATTTTATACAAGGAATACCAATGTGGAATAAAAAGAACATGAATAATAAAGCATTATATTGAATTATCATAAAATCATCGGAAATGTGGAAACAACATACAACACTGCATCATAACCACATGTTAAGGCTACATTCATGACATCATGATGTAAAAAAGTAACCTTAAGGATTCAGGTTCACCCCTATCCTAACATTATGACCTATGGGACTAAACATTACCAAATGCAGTGGAGTGATATATATTTCAAGGTGCACCCATCACTTTCATTTCATTTACATGTTTAAGTGATCCACATAGATTATACAACATGGATTAATTCATAATATATATTTTATTCCAAGATCAAAGATTGTGGAATACATAAACTTATGAACTAATTAAATTTTGTATCTCTATATAAGGGTTACCACACATGATAGGAAATGGTTATGGTATTCACATCACAGTTGTTTGGGAATGGAAATCATGGTATAATTTTGAATATATAACGACGTCACATTAAAATTCATAAAATTATTTTATGAGAATGAAAGGTGTTTCTAATAATTTATAAATAAAATGGAAAATATTTGGTACATGGAAAGGCAAATCCAAACAATATAATTTGAAATATATGGTATATGATATCAATTAAATTGGAATAAAGATGAGAATGAGAGGATCCATTACTTGAGTGTGTGGCTCAAAATGTTTATGAGGAGTTTCATGAGATATTGGTGGCACCATGGGAGGAATCTATATATTTTTAGGAATATTAATGATGTGATACAAGGATTTTGAGAGAAGATAAGTGGTATATTTCATTGGTTTTATATTGGAAAAGAGGGGGATTTTTAATTATTTCTCAAACATAGGTTTTGGAATCTATATAAAAAATATCCAAAACCAAAAACATTCCCATATATTTTCAATGGATTATTCCAAATGGGAGTAGTTCTCGTTATTTTATAAGTCCATGGATCAAAATTAATTCAATTATTCCCTTGCATATATTTAAGTGAGTCATGCTCTTAAAAACATAATTTTAAAACATTAAAACATATTAATGGTTTTGGACGATTCATAAAGGAATTATA
Organism: Viscum album; assembly: GCA_963277665.1. NCBI lineage: Eukaryota > Viridiplantae > Streptophyta > Magnoliopsida > Santalales > Viscaceae > Viscum > Viscum album. The sequence goes on along the minus strand of OY728123.1, from coordinate 1,034,462,844 downwards.
AAATAAATGAAACAAACTTAAATTCACATTATTTTAAATGTAAAACATATATTTTTTTGGATACCTTTTACAGTATTTATTACATCAATTTTTTGCCATTATTATTTTATCATACATAAAATATATTTATACAGTATTTAATTTTTACCCAAAAAAGTGACTCTCAAAAAATTATCAAAAAATAACTTTTAAATAATTTAGATATTCTAGTCTATGTAATTTTATGAAAATTTTAATGGCCAAATTTATAATAAAATCAGTAGTAATTAAGTGATGATGTATATTTTTAGAATACTTGTTTTCAAACCCATATAAATATTACAAATTATTTCTTAAAAAATATATTATTAATTATATTCTATAAAAATGAAGCCCTTATGGCCATTCGGGTGAATTATATTCAACAACCATTATTTAATAATAATTTTTTGTTAAAAAAATTTTATTTAAAAAATTAATTAATTGTTCAAAATAAGTTCCTTAATTTAATTTTAATATTAACCAAAAATATTATCTATGTTTTGTTGTACCTAAATAAATATCATTTATAAAGTAACAATAATAGGGTAAAAATATGTTCATTATTCTATACAAAAATAAAATACATACAAATATCACTAGGGTCTTGATACTAATACTTTAATAAACTAGAGACTACCATAAGAGTAAGGTGGGTGATGGCGAGACTGTCATGGGTTGGTTCAATGTACATGGTTTGGGCCATGATCTAGATGAGATTGAACTACTCACATTAATGGTTTTTCTCATTATATGATGTGGGATTGCAGCTTGTTCTTGGTCAAGGGAAAATCATATTGATTCTATCTACCGCAAAATATTTGATTAATCGGCTTTATAGAGAATATCCAAACTGGTTGAGGTCATCACTACGTTTAGGCATGTTAATTGAACTTGTTAAAACCCTTTATTTTTACTATCCATGTGGTTACTATTAAATGGTTATATTATCAATGGAAATGATACATTAATAGTATTTTTGAATATGATTGAATATAATAAATCTAAAGAAGTGCATGTTCATTTTATAACAACGTATCATAATAGGACTTATAATTAAATTGAAAATGTTGTTTATTTATAACATTTTGGGTCATTACAATATTTCTAACATAAGAAATTTATCAACCCAAATTTCCTTTTCCAACACTAAAATAGGTGAGGATAACATAGTTTTGTCACTTATTATGGTTTTCACTTCACCTCTTCAAACTGTTTGTTTCTCGTTAACATTTGAGAAGGTGCATTGTCTTATTTTATAGAACTTTGTATATAGGATCTAAGATATTCAAAGAATTATCCACATAATATGTTCATTATCTAACGGTACAACTTATCAATTGAGTACATGTGAGGGGTATTTTATGTAATATCTCAAGTGGGACACATGGAATATATCATGTACATGACATAGGTTAGGTGGGAGTGGAAGTCAGTAGGTCACTGCACTGATGCATTCAGGGATCTCAAATGGGCTAACGTATCTTGGAAAAAGATTTACCTTCTTCCCAAATATCTTCACCTTCTTCCATAGAGTTATTTATAGGAATATCATATCTCTAACATAAAACTCTATGTCTTTTTTATGATTTCCATCATAGCTCCCCTGACAACTATGAGAATCCTTGATGTGATACAGAATGGTCTTAACCTTTTCCACCATTTACAAAACAATTTAAAGACCTGATAGTATTTTTTCCACAACATTATCCCAACATGCATGTGTTCTACAAATCTTCCCATAAATGTCTTTATAGGGATCCATTTGGATGATTTAGTGGAATCTAATATTATAATAGAACTCTTCCAAAGGAAGAAGTTAATCCCATACTCCTTTGATTTAGATTGAGCATGATTTCTACATATCCTAAAGTGTTTGTATAGTCCACTAAGATTGGTCATCAGTTTGAAGGTGATAAGCCATGAAAAGGTTCATCTCATTAATTAGATCATACAAGATACAATTATAGAAATTGGAGTTAATATCGGATCTTGCTTTGATACACTCAATTATTTTACTCCATGCATCCTTAACACTATTATTATGTATACAAGTTCAAGTTTATTAAGTGATAATACCTCTCATGTTGTGAAAAATTGAGTTGTATTTGTAGTATGATCCACAACAACCAATACAGCATTGTTTCCCTTTTATTTAATCCAATGTTTGGGGAAATGGTCCATAATGACGTTCTCCCTTTTTCATGTTGGTATGTGTAATGGTTACATCATCCCCTTAGACCTTTTCCTTTTCGACATCACTTGCAGTCATACCAAGAAGATTGATGTATATTCAATAATATCCTTATTCATATTCTCCCACCAATATTGATCATGAAGATATCGACACATATTGTTCTTCTTGGGTGAATAGAGAGAGTTTAACTAGGGGAAACATCCAACAATACCTTCTTTAACTTACGATTTGATGGAAGACATAGTCTTGACCCAAATCTCACAATTCCTTATTCAATAGCTTTTAACTCTGATGATTTCCCTATCCATATAGTTTCCAATTTTTTTAATTCCCAAATCATTTGTTTTATCATCCTTTAACCTCTCCAGAATAGATAGTTGAGAAATCATTTCTCAAATGATTGATGATGTTTCATCCTTTATGATTCACATGTATATCCGTTCAAAATATATTAAAATCAGATCCCTGTCAATTAACATAAATGATATAATAATTCAATCCCTTTTTCTTATAGCATCTTCCACTTTTTTATATTCTATAGGATGGTAGTGTATTGTGCAGTCATAGACCCTGATCATCCATAACCATCTTCATTGGTGCATATTCAACTCTTTCTTTTTGAATATATACCTGAGGATTTTTTTAATCCATATATATTTCATACTTCTCTCAAAAGAGACAATTCTTTATATTTTCAAATATAATATCACTTCAACTAACTCTAGATAATATGTTGGGTAGTTATGTTCGTGAACATTCAACTGCCTTGAAGAATAGTCTATGCATTTGCAGTATTTATTAACATGCATCCCAATCCCATTTTGATGAATCACTCAATACATTAAAATGGTATCTACTTGTGGGTATTGTATGTACAATGGTATTGGTAATCCTCGTTTTTATCTACATTGATCTCTCTTCACATTCATCATTCAATGAAAAATTGAATCCCTTCTGAGTTATCTTCATAAGCGGTTTTGAAAATCATGATACATTCCTCACAAATATATGATAATATAAAGCTATCCTAATGAAAATACATATATATATATATATCAGAAATTTTCAACCCATTCATCCTTAATTTTCTTCTATCTTTGATCAGTGCATAGATATGTCATTCCTCGTGATGATATTCCCAAAAAATGAAACTTCCTTCAACCATAACTCACATTCTCTATACATTTCATAAAGCTTATTCACTCGCAAGGCCTTTAGAATAATACTCATAAGCATATCATGTTCCTATTTTATTTTATAATATATTAGAATATTATTTATTAATACTGCCACAAAAATGGTGATGTAATCTCTAAATACTATACTAATCAAGTCCATGAATATTTTTGGAGAATTAATGATTGTAAATTGCATTAATATGAACTCATAGTTCCTTTACCTTCTTCAAAAAGCAGCCTTGGGGATATCCTCATTCTTCATCCTATCATGGTATAATATAGACTACAAATCCATGTTATAGACGTATTGTTGTCCATGAGAAATGTTAATAAGTACTCTATCCAGGGAAGTGGAAAATTGTTCTTTATCTTGATCTTGTTGATCTCATGATAATCAATTCAAAGGCGCATTGAACCATTATTCTTCTTAATGAAGAGTACTAGTGCTCCCCATTTTGAAACACTTGATAATATGATAACTTTAACTCTATTCTCTTAAAGTTTTTTCTTAATTTCCTATAGTTCAAAAACATCTATTCTGTTTTGAGTCTTAGATAAATGAAATTCCTCGGGTATAAGGTCAATTGAAAAATAAAACTCTCGGTATATTGGTGTTAAAAAAGATACGATTTCTTGTAGGTAAATAATATCCATGCTTTATTTATTGGTGTTAAAAAAGATTCATCCTTCTCCTTTCACATGTACAAGATCGATGGTTGATTGAAAATTGAAATAGTGGTTTTCATTCTCATGGAATTTTATGTTGGTGCTCTATTGGAAAAGAAAATACATACCCAGTATTGCATCAAATTCCACCAATGACAGTATGACATGTTTCACTGGGAATTTTAGCCGAAAAATTATGATAAGGGAGGAGTTATATACCTAGGATACAATAATTTCCTTATTTTCCATTTTCACCAACAACTCTACGTCCACAGTTTGTGGTGGTGTTTGAATAGTTACTCTAATTTTTTGTGATATAATTGAATGATTAGAATAATATTCAAAAATTATATTCACTATTCATGAATGGATAACTAGTTTAACTATAACCACATCATGTTCAGGATCCACCTAGGTGGTTGTGATGGAACAAATCTCACCCACTCTTTCATGGAGGTCGTTGGATATCTCCAAAAACCCTTGGATTAGGGAATTGATTTTCAATGTTCCATGGTTCCTTGTAGTTGAATAATAGAAAATGCACTAAGGGTTGATTAGAGAATTCATTTCCTATATCACATTAATTAGTTTATCCTATCGGAAATGATTATCTAGGTGTCCTTCCTTCCTAAACCTAAATTATTTCCTCATCCCTAGAGGGAATTTTCAGGGTGCTTCATTCCACAACACGGACTAGTGGGGTGTTGAAAATTCATGGCACCATTAGATTTATCTTTAGGAGTGCTATAATTGAACTCCACTTTCCACTTATTTTCCCTGTGATACCCTTGACATTCACTTATATCTATTTTCTCTTGGAGGGAACATAAGAAAATATCTTTTTATCTATCAAAATCAGAGATCACCATGGATTTGAGTAGACTAGTTTGTAGCCCTCTAAAGAAGCAATCAACCTTGCATTCATGGTTAACAACAAAGATAGAGGTGTATCATTAACTTATTGTAAACTTTGACTCATATGCCCCAATATATTCATCATCTTTTTTGGTGAGGGAAAATAAATCCATTTTTATTTTATGTTATATTGTTTGAAGAAAAAATTTATCATAAAATAAATTCCAAAATTCATTCCACCCAATCTGTTCGATCTCTTCCTTAGGAATCAAATTCAAAACCAATGTCCACCACTGATAAACTTCTTCCTCTATATGATAAAAAACAAGTAGAACCTATTCTTGTTTAGAACATTGAATAATGGATAATATTTCTCAATGTAGTTGATCAATTATTCCTTGATTAACGGATCATATGATTCATTGAATGTTGAAGTCTTTTATCGTATAAATCCATCATTTGTAACTTATTACCTTCTAGGGAGATTTGGGAAATCCTCCTGATACATGATTCTATTTAGAACCCAAGTTAGCGAGGAATGTATCCTCAAAATGTTTGGGATTCTTCTCCCATCTGGTTTAGAATCTCATTTGGGTTTTCATCACATTTCAAATCACATTGATTATTTACCAAATTACTTCTGTTTTCGGTTATAGGCTAGAATAAAAGAAAAATTATGGATGATTATTTTTAAAATATTTAACACATAAGGTGGTATGTAATGAATTTATAGATATATTATATATATTAAATTTATTTCCTTGACTTATGAATATATAGGTTTCAATCATTTTTATCTTTGATCTATTTCGTAACATATATTTTTATTGAAATTCGTTTCCCTTAACAATGATTTGAAATGATATTATTGATTTACCATATCATATCCCCCAATAGTGTCATAATTGGTTCAAAATAAGGCTTATTGTAAAGTACCAGGTTATAATGAGTTTTTCCTGACACACATTGCCAGGGTTGTTACGCCTATGTCCATCTGTTTGAGAACCACATCAACTAATAGTATCCAAACCAGGATATATTTTCATGATAAACTAATTAATCTATACTTACCAAAATTTATTGACATTTTATTATACTTAGTCTTATCCCAATGGATTCTTCTAGATATTTCAAATCATAATCCTATAAATAACTAAATATTTCCTTTGATACCAATAATAAAAACCCTAATATTTATTTCACGTTAATTCATCATTAACTTTCTTGCACATAAGAAAACATGGGATAACCTGGGGAAATGCATAAAACGGGGTGAGATATACATAACATGAAGGGAATATACATCTAATAACATGTAGAGAGTAATAAATGTGAGAAAATTAAAATCAATGGGTCATAAAAAGAATAAGAATGACAAGGAATGATATAACATGATAATAATAACATGGGAAATATGGAAACAACTTACAACACTGCATCATAAACATAGGTCATGGTTAATTCAAAGAAATAATGATGGAAATTGTCCTTTAATGTAATCAGGTTCACTCCCTAAACCGACATGACATCTCATGAGACTAAAAATTACCCAATAAATTTGATCTTTATATAATTTTGGGCTCACCCATTACATTCATTTCATTTCTAGGATTAACTATGCCACATAGATCCAAAAACATGGATTCATTCATAGTAATACATTATTCCATGATAAAATAATATTTAATAGATACATGTATCTCTAGATTCAAAGAATTATATATGTATATTGGTGAACGCCAGTAATAGTAAATGGGTATGGTATTCACTACATAGTTGAGTTGGCATGGAAAATAGTGGTGTAATTTAAGAATCATAACGATGTCACATAAAAATTCAAAAATTTAGTTGATGAGAGAGAAAGGGGTATCTCAATAGTTGAACATAAAACAGACTGTATTACGGACATGTAAATAAATATCCCAATAATAGTATTTGGAAATATAAATTTCAAGATAATAAAGATACTTGAATAAATAAGAGAATGAAGGGATCCCTTACATGGGTGTGACTCTAAATGCGTGGGAGGAGCTTCTTGAAGCGTGGTGAAACCTTAGAACGATTATAGAGATAGTATGGAATACTAATAATGTTCCAAAAAGATTTATAGTGAATATAAATGGGATATTGGGATGGTTTATATAAGAAAATAGTGGGTATTTCTTTATTATTTCTCAATATTATGTTTTGGACTGTATATTAGAAAATAACCAAAACCAGAAACCATCATGTGGTTCTTGATGATGGATTCCAAAAAATGGTAGATATTTTCATTATTTTATAATCCTAATAACCCAAATTATTAAAATAATTCAATTTTTTATTTGGAGGTGAATTAAACTATTAATTAAATGATTTTAAAACCATAAAATATATTAGTGGTTTTGGAGGATTCTATATTTGATTTATAAGAAAAATAAACTAAACTCAAAAAACATTATATTAAATGGAAAACATATATTTGATTATGGATACCATTTATAGTATTTATTACATCTATTTTGGTTCATTATGTTGTTATAATAGACTCAGTATATTTATACGGTATTTAATTTTTACTAAAAAATTCCTTTATCATTGAAAATTATGATAAATTAAAAATTGGACAATTTAAATGTTTTGATTCAAAAAAAATATTTATTTTATATATATTATGATTAAAATATGTGAATTTTTACTTTTAAAATAAAATCCATATTTATTAAAAAATTATGGGTTTTTTGACAATAACAATTTTCAAACCCTTACAAAAATTCCGTTTTACTTCATAAAAATTATATGATAATTTATATTTAGTAAATATAATTTAATAATAATATATTATTAAAATATTATTTATTTCATGAATCCACTAATTCATCCAAATATCTTCATAAATTAATTTCAATATTACCCAAAAAATACTATTTTTATTTTATTGTATAAAAATAAAAAACAACTAAAAGGTAACAATATTAGGAAGAAAATATGTTCATTATTATCTAAAAAATAATGTAGATACTAATATTACTAGGTAATTGATACGTATCCCTTTAATATAGTTACAAATTCCCTTTGAGTAAGGAGCACTATGGTGAGACCATCATGGGGGTAGTTCTACAAACATGGTTAGAGTCATGATCTCGATGAGCTTGAACTTATCCCTTAAACTGTTTCTCTTATGATTAATCAAATTTGTCTTGGAAAAGGAAAAAAAAGTGATTTTATCTCCCTCTAAAGTTCCAATAAATAGGATTCATTTGATAATATCCTTATATTTGATGTCATCACTAGTTTTGTCTGTATCAATTAGATTTTTTATAACCCTATATTTATACTATCCATGTGATCTCTGTAAAATGTCTATATTATATATGGTAATTATAATTTAATGGTCTTTTAGAATATGATAGAATATAAAAAAGAAAAATATGATCTTTTCTTCTATAAAAATATACCTAATAAGATATCTAATTAAGTTTTAAGGGGAAATTTATTTCTAAAAGTTGTGGTTGTTACAACTCAGATGGTAAATTTTCAGGCTTAAAAGGAAAACATGAAATATGCTTTGGATGTAGTGAGACAAAGGAATATTTCATTATCGGAAAAATTTGAAAATGTGACGTCAAATAAGTGAATATTTTATATTTTTATTCATACTATCATGGATGGTTAGAAAACTATTTGGGATTAATCATATTATGAATTGGAGATCATGAAAATAGAGTATTTTTTATATGGTAACAAAAAATATGTTGAAAAGAGATTACTATCTTAGAGGGTTACACAACGACTCTAAGGAAGAAATAAAGATAATTGGAGGACTAGATCAACTATTCAAAACATATAGTTACTATGTTAGTGAGTATAACAATTGTGTCTAAGGTGTATTATCATAGAAATAAGGTTGAAAAATAGTATGATGAAATAGATATATTACTTGAGGACCCATGGAAATGACTAAGGGTGGATTCATGGAAGACCATATCATTGGTGACCCTTCTTGCCCCCCCCCCATGCTTCTTGAAACAATATAAGATATTTGAAATATATGATCAATTATGGAAATGAGGAATGTGATGATGAAATGGATAGAAACAAAAATTTCTAAATTATATCATTGAAACAAAAGCAAGATGGTTTTCTGCAATTCCATATTGATATAAATTTATAATGGTTTAATGTACAAGTTGAATATATGTATATGAAAATGAAACATGGAATCATTCCCTATATAGAATATCTTACAGTATATGATTTCATAACCTCAATCATTGAATAAAATATTTATTTTATTCTCAATTGGGATATCCTAGATTAATCATATAAATATTTATATGATACTCATGATTATAGGTATAATGAAACTTTCTTATTAATGGTTTTTATTGTTGGTTTTGGTTCATGGTTTTTGGACTTATTTATAAATTGTACACATATAAATTAAAATTGTATGATTTTATAATGTATTAAAATGGATTAGAAAGAGATATCACATCATTTTAAAACAAAATTATTTCATTTAAATTAACTAAACTCCGGGAAAAGTCATAATAACAGTGAATATATCATAATATCAAAAACACTATTCTAATATCAGTATAATAATCTCATGATTCTTAAAAATTTATTATATAAGAAATTTTTTAATTACATTAAAATTACTCATAAATATATTCAATTTCTAAATAGTATTATTATGCTTGAAACTCATTTTTTCATCATGGAATTTCCCCTTTAAATCCTCATATTAACCTCTCAATTACTATTTATAATGTAATAAACAATAGCAAGATATATTTTCATTTTTTACAACTTGAATTCATTTTAACTAAAAATTATATATTTTATACATCAATTAATGACATAAAATTTTCATTTAAAATATTACACATATCTAAATAATTCACTAACACTATATTTTAACTCAAAATGACTATCAAAAAATGAAACATATTTATTTATAATGCTAAGAATAAATTCCAATATATTAAATATTATTCAACCAAAAAACCTTTTTAAAGAAAGTCCTTAAAAAATTATCATTACACTATATATATAATATCTTATTTATTTAACTCTTAAATACTATTTAATTCACCTCAACCCCAAGATTCTTGTTCAATTATATATATTTTCAAGGGAAAAAATAAAACTCATAAAAATGAATTGAAACTTCTAATTCATATTTGATTTTGTACTAATAAAATACCAAAATGAACATAACATCAATTTGAATTAAATTAACATTAAAAACATTAATACATAGTTTACCAAAAATGTATAATTTTAAACAAGAGAAACGTCTCTATTAATATCTTTAATAATGATAACATAAGTCACATATTTATATGCACTTAATTTTTTGGTATTTAACATTACTCACATGTTAAATAATAATTCTAGAAACCCAATATACAAAAACCTCATTCATATTACTTATTAATTAATCTAATATTACACTCAGTATATTGAACTTAATCACCAATAAATTTAGAACATAAAGATTGATAAAATCACAATAGCAGTTCACAAATAAGATAAAAACATAGAATTAAACTGCAAAAAAAATGGAAGAGGTTGATTTTTTTCATAAACAACCAGAACCAATAACATACATGAAATTTCTATAAGACTATTAAGAAATATGATTCATTACAAACTACAAAAGTTAAAGTGGGTTAAAATACTTTTATATGAAAAACATATTACCCAAAAACCATTGAAATTCAATCTCTTGACCTCAAAATCACAATGCATCTAAGAGATCAAAAATCATTTAATTATTGAAGAAGAAATCAACACATCTTGGTGGAGGAAGTAGATAGTTCAAGGAGGAAAAATTTTGAGTGAAATATTTTTTTATAAAAAAAATAATATTAATTTCTTAAATCCCATGTCACAAAAATTAGAAAATTATCATTCACTATAACAGTAGTTGTGAACATGCACTGAAGTCATTTTTTGACACCTCTAAACTTCTAGGGGATTACTAGGGTATTTTTTAAGAGTGATCATCCTCTTGGTGTTTTTTTTGGGAAACATCCCTTTTACAAGGGACATTGATCCCTTTATGACTTCTACTACAGTCTTCCTGAAATATACATGGGTTTTGATGGTCTATTTTTGTGAATAGTGTTCTCACCTTAACACCCATCTTCTCCAAGGAGCCTCTAACACATCTAGAATAAATAAAATTCAATTTTAAAACATCAAAATTAATATAAAACACAAAAAAATTAATTGAAAACATACATAAAAACCTAAATTTATTACATTTAGTCAATGGTAAATGGGTGTATAACACTCTTATATTAAGAGAGTGAACTTTCTCAAATCACATTCTTATAATAATTTTCTATTAAATTATCAGTTCACTCACTTCAATTGTGTGGTGAGGGGATCATTAATTTAGTGGCCATTAATCTCATGATAAAGATGACGTGATTTTATGATGACGAGAAAAAGATTTGGAATCATCAACTCTACACCCTCACCACCCACTTCATGATGGTAATTTTATTTAAAAGAGACGGAAATTCAATATATAAACATGGAAGAACCACTAAAATCCCCTCTAAATCTAAAAATCATGGATTAACAATCAATAATCATAGAGATATTGTTTTTTTTGAAGAAATTAAGAACTATAAAAAATATTAAATGAATATCGCAAATAAAATGGTAAATTAATGAACTGTAATAGCCTCCCAAATAGCCCCAATAGTGTTCATCCAAAAAAATAGGTAATTCATTAAACTCCACTAAAAAATAAAACAAATTTGAATAATATATATGTTAAGATCACATTATTCTCTATTATCCCTTATTAAATACATTTGATTTATCTTGGTATATAATCAACCTTCCTAGGGATGATTTCCTTTTTATTAGTTCAACTATGTAAGGACACCCTTCTCCATGTGAGTGTTTATCGAGCTCCTCATAATCATGTTGGACTAAAATCACTTATGATATGTGCATATGAAGCCTTTCTGTGATTGTAATTCCAATGATACTAAACTATGTATGACTGGGTTTGGTTGATATGGGAATCAATGTGCAATTTAGTAGTTTTATTCTATGATATATTTTCGATGGACACCACTATTCATAAATATTTTTAGGATGTTTGAAATGGATGGTGTTGAGAATCTCCAAATTGATTGGGTGTAAGGGAATTATGATTACTTAGATATGGCCTGAAATTATTTTTTTAGGATAGTCTGTTGGGTGATGTTTAAAACATAGATGGTGCTACATATAGTATGTTCTAGATTACAATACGGGCATGTGATGTTTTACTCACTCATCCTAGTTGGTGTAACTCGGGTTTATTGGTGACACATTGAATTTGGTATGTTTTATTTAGTAGACTTATGTATGCAATGCTAAAAATTATAAAAAACACCAAAATAAACAAAAGTTTCCACAAACATTCGATAAGAGAAAAAAATATAAATCATATTTTTTATTAAATATAATAAAACTAGGTTATTATCTAATTTAATATAAATAATTCCAATTTATAATTGATATTAAATTATCACATCATTAAAAAAATGTTAAAATCTCTTATGTTTTATAATAATTAATGAGTTATATTTTCCTACTTCAAACTTCATTACCTTCCATTTACCTCTCCAACTAATCTATTTTATTTTCAGAATTTTTTCTAAAATATATAACACCATTTTATTTAATTTTTAAAAATATGTGTGATAATATTAGGTTCACTGCTTCTGTTTCTTCTATTTTGATTGGAATCCAAAATATCTTCTTCATAATGAATCATTCAAAAGTATGGGATACAATCATGTGGATCCTCACACATATGTTCATATCCTGGATTACTGATAACTGATCTCTATAAGTATGTAGAATGAACTAATCATTACATACAAGTACATTACACCTTGTGGGGTTAATTTTCAATAAATAGCATTTGGATCCTTCCTATAATTGTAATGGTATAATATATTTGTAAATATGGAACCATAAAATACTTATACATAAAATATTTACAACATCATTCATGAAGATCTATATATATTGTGCATATCAATGATATCCCCTTATAAAAATCTTCCTTCATAACGTAGTCAATGTAAACATAATAATAGTCGGGATCAGAAGATTAGTAATGGTAAACAAAAGATATATCAAACATGATCATAATTTAGCATAAGGGCATGGGAATAGGATAATAAATTACATTAATCGTACCTAATCATTAAACTAAAATTAGTTAAGACTCATGGTATAAATTTTTATTATAATAAAAAACATAAGTCATTAGTGTGAAAAATCATCAATAATCAGTCATGATCCATTATCATATATCATAATCCTAAGACATAAGTTTTTTGTATACATGTATGTTTATGAATTAATTTCCTTATTCAAGGATCACTATCAAGAATATCATAGTGGATTGGAATCACTCTCCCTTATATAATATACTTAACCATGGTTCACTCACCTGACTATCATAGTGGACATAATCCCTTACTAAACTAGGTTCAACCCCTATTCTAGTTATTTTTATCTCATGTGATATACTACTTTAATCAATAAATTGTAGGGATATATAATTATATTCTCATCCTTTACATAATAAAAATCATAGATTATTATTCTATAAGATCATAAAACATTAATCATATAATAACACGTCTAAAAAACACTACTAAATATTTAATCATATCATAACCTATAGAAATTAAACAACATTTTTCATAATATCATCATCATAATCATAGAATATTTTTAGAAAGAAAAATGATTATATCAATTTATCATGTCCCAAATAAATGATAAGTAACATCAGTAAATGTTTTCAAAGATGAAAAATTACTTTTAAAAATCACTTGAATATTTATTTAAAAAAATAACATTTTCATTTTGAAACCATTTATTTAAAATCATAAATATTCTAAAATTGTATAGAAAAACTTTTATTTAAAAATTTCCATGTAAACATGTAAGGTAATATTCAAAACATTGAGTGGTAAGGATGGTGTGAAATTTTTTTCACATCATAATCAATAATGTAATTAATCATTTCACACCTTCAGTAAGAAGTACATTTTTTAAAAATGGACAATAATATTCATTTTTCAACACATTTATAAATAATTTGACAATGGAATTAATGAATTGAAACAATCATTGATTAATATAAAAAATAAATTCTTTATTTTTTTAAAAAACATGTATATGAAAGGGAAATGATTTCTAACCAAAAGAGAATAAATGTTGACATATTGTATTAAAAACATTTATTATACCATTTTGAGTAGGAAAGAGAGGAAATTGGTAATATAAAATTACTCAAATAAAAAATATGGGATGATAAAATATATTGTTTTTTCTATTAAATATTATATAATTTCTACAATTTAAATTCAATCATATGAAATCCAGATTAATGTTCTATTAAAACTGAAATCCCATAACTCAAGTCTCATATTTCTTCATACACATTAAAATATTTTATATAATAAATATAAATGTATTTCAAATAAAATCTTGAAAAATATTAATATATATCATCCCATATTGGATGTACATATAACATATTATTAGTCTTTTATTAATGAATTTTTATTAAAATCATTTTCCATGTGATAATTACTTCTTTTTTATGTTTGTTTCTATTAGATAGTTATGGCACTTACAACCTAGTCATGGATTCATAATGTCAATAAATAATGACACAAGTATCATATATATTCATCACAAACACTTTTATAATTATTCATATAAATTAGTGATGGAATGTGAGTTACATCCCTTCATGGAGATGTTAGTCCATATGTACACATGAGTAATGCTTCCACTTTTTGATAGACAAAACGAATGAATGGTAAATAATAATTCTTTTTTCCATAATCATTATTATAAGACAAATAATATATATAAATATATATATATATATATATTAAATATATCATTATTTCTATAAATGTAAATTTTAATTTGAAAATAAATAACATTACATTATAAAGTTGGTAGACCAATGTATACATGAGTGATGTTATCATTTTCCAATGGATCAGATGGTACGAAATAAGAAAACATACTATAATTCCAAAAATAAAGTTTATTCATAAATACCTTATATAAAAATTTAATCTATCACAATAAAAATCAATGAATTATTATGATGGATAATAAATCATATCGCTACGTAGAGGTGGTAGTCAACACGTAAACCCGAGTGATACTTTTAATTACCCATTTGATGGAAATGATGTTGAAAATATTTTATACATCCACATACAAAAAATTGGGTATATTGGAGATTATAAAGTAATTAATTTAGAATGCATACCAAATATTTAGAGGATGTATAAGGAGAAATAAATTGAAATAGGTTGGGTAATATGATTACCAATTCTTCAGTAGACCATATTTAGATCGCTTCCTAAGGACCATTAGAATATACATTTAAGAAGAAAAAAACCTATAATTATTGATCGTAGATATTTATAAGAGAACTAAGTAGATTATGGTTCACCTATGTTTGTTATGATTGTTTAATGAAGATATTGGATGGGTTTCCTTATACAGGTGAGGGGAGGGATACACCTTGAATAATTTAAATCATGAAAATATTATTAAGTCAATTTACGGGAGAAGGGTCCCATAAAGAATTAATTTTTCATACTAAGGTGATAAGGGAATAGATACCAACATCCAATAATAATTAATATTCTAATTTTCTCACTTATCAGTTATTTTTTACCAAGGATAACCCAATTTACAATTTTACCTTGGTGAAAATGTTTTAATTTTTTTCACTATTAATTTAGAAAAAATATGTTAAAATTAGTACATAAAAATTATTATTATGATTCCATGTACATAATAAATTTTATATAAATCATTTTATATATGTGAAATAAATTCATTTTAAATTAATTTCACAAAAATAAATGAAACTACTTTCAGCTAAATTTATTTTTAAGAATAATACTTAGTTTACATATATTCATTGTAAAATAAAAATCATCACCTGATTATTATAATATTTTATTATATATACAATTTTTATATTTCATTATAACCATTAATAAATATTTATTTATTTAATTTATTATTATGAACACACTTTTTACTCAAAGAAACAATTTTTAGAAAGAATTTTTTTTAAACCCAAAAAATAAACTTTTAAAAAAATCAAGTATTATGATGATTCCTATGCAATTAATTAGAATATTTGTAATTATAAGAAAAATATTTTAATTTATTATCAAATTAAAATTATAATGGGACTTCAAATTGAAAATAATTGGTAGTTAAACACAAATATTTATTTTTCACATTCATTGGAAAATAAACATTTTTAGAAAAATCCTTAAAATTCACCCTATGATAATATTGAAATCGTGATTTTAAAAATGATATTTATTACCTAAAATGAAACTTTTAAAAAATTATTAATGTTAATTATATTTTTTATAAATAATATATAATAAAGAAAAATTGTGATGAAAAAATATTTTTAAATCATAAAATGTCATTACTCAAAATTGAGTACTAATTTATTGGTCATTCATAAAAACATTATCATTATACAACACTATTATCAATATATTGCATAATGTGGTTATTAATATTCATACCACCAATTTGAAATATTTTTTATAATGGTCGGATTTAAAATATCAAAATTTAATGGTATATCAAGGTTCAATTAAACGTAGTGTTTTATTTTAACAAATATATAATACCTTTCATTTTATTTAGTGGAAAAGTGTTTTCTAAAATAACTATGTTTACAACTGCCCCAACCCTTCCCAATAAATAAAATACATCCTTAGTATTTTATTTATTTCACTAATGGTTATATCTTTTAAAAAACCTTTTTCTAAACCAATGTTATACATAGTGATAACATAACATCCTTAAAAAAGGAAGATGAAAAAATAAATGACACTTGGAATAACACATATTTAGGTCTATAGATTAGTTGAACATTTATGGGAAGATAAAATATAGATATAGAAGAGAAAAATAACATCTAAGTAATACTAGATATTAATGTAGAATGTGGATAGGTGAATGTTAATGACCACAAAACGAAAAATAAATAAGGCATCTATGACCATCAAATCATTAAAAATTATGGAAAAAGGACAATATTTTTATTCAATTATCATTTTTTTAATTTTAGGAATTCACTTACTTTCAAGATAAATAACATGGTAAAATATATTTAAAATATTTTTTTTCCATTTCAAAAGCACAATTTTATTATTTGTCTATGTTTCGGTTAATTTCCACTTCAATCTCAACTTTTATTCAAATAAATTAATATTGAAGATGAATTTATTTCACACCGGAAGCAAAAAAAATTAGATTCTAACATATTATAAGGGTAAATTCACCAACCCTAGTTGCGTAACAATATTATATACATTATTATATTTGCACTAGATATAATGCATCACTTCTCGAAGGACAGAATATATTTGTAGTCTTGGAAAACTAGATACACTACAAAATATTTCAATACATATGAAAACAAAAAATATATCATAGTAATTAAATTAAGAAACCCATTTTTACCATTATTATTTTCTTTCATATCAATAATAAAACACTTATTATAATCATGGGGAATGGAAAAATAATAATGGGTTGAGCTTATATACTCACTAAGGGTCTGCATACTATGGAAACTAATAATAATAAATAATGAATAATAAATATGGAAATGATAATATCTGAAAATACATACAATTTAATTAATAATATGGTAATAAATATAATATGGAATGATTAAATGATGATCTAAAAGTGAAATACAAATTATTTCATTAGCTATAAAATTATCTGTGGATATCATAACAAATCTAATAATAAAAATGGTATAAATAACTGAATTTATTATGATGTATTACATAATTCAAGATATCTGAAAGTTATTATTAAGGAATTTTTCCAAGACATCATAGAATACTATCAAGGCCTTATTCCAAGAAATTTATATAAAATATTAAGGCCTTAGACAAATCTCTGTCTACTTTGTCTAACGATACATTTCGAAACATCATGGGGATATCTAATTTTAGTCTGAACCTATCAATTAATATTTTATTTACATTTATCATATGAATAAATAACAAAAAATAATAATCTTCCTCAAAAATCAATAACATTTTATATTATAAGAACAATAATACATTATATTAATTCTTTCCCTATTCAAAATGATCATAAACCATACACAAAAATATCATATATTATAACATAAGATAATAACCCAATTAAATCATAATATTTAACAAATTATATTGATATAGGTAAAAATACATTTAAAATATCATT
This sequence comes from Viscum album, assembly GCA_963277665.1. NCBI lineage: Eukaryota > Viridiplantae > Streptophyta > Magnoliopsida > Santalales > Viscaceae > Viscum > Viscum album. The sequence goes on along the minus strand of OY728123.1, from coordinate 1,034,444,613 downwards.
GGATATTTCTTTAGAAAAACACCCATCTCAAATTTAAATCAATTATTTAAAGTGTTTATATATAGGGAGGAAAACAATTTATTTGAAAAGAATCTTATAATCACAAAGGAATGTTAATTCCAAATATAACTCATTATGGTGCTAAAATACATTCATACCATATATGATAAAAAAAATTACCTTATTCAAAAAATGACAAGAAGAATCCTTTTAAGACATTTTGTAAAAATTTAAACATGGATAAAAATGTATTTATTAAATAATTTTAATAATGTTTATAATTTTTTTGAAAATATTGTTACCAATCATGGATATTGAAGACACATATTCTCCCTGAAGACTCTAAAACACAAAAAATACTCAATAATGTTGATATTGTTAAATAAACTATTACTTATTTGGTAACTTTCGAAACATAATCCCCTTGAAATAAATAAATTATAATGGAACATAAAATATCATTATTATATATGAAATAATTATATATTATTTCAAAGGGTTATTATATACACCACAAAAATGATATAAGTTGAGAATATGGCATATGTGTCATGAAAGTAAATGTTAAACGAGAAACACTTACCTCATGTTCGACTTCCATCATATGAATACGAACAACCAATATAATAAATAATTATTTATTATTCATATATTATGGAACCACAAACATATATATCACACCTTATATGATTTACCTATGACCTTTTATCACCATTTTATTAACAATTCTTTATTAAACTCAATGTTTTGTGTGATAACTCTTCGTTTTTCATCGACATTTAGGATAAAAAGATTCATTGCATTAAAATGTATCATGGATACATTATATAAACAATTTTAAAAATGATATTATTTTCATATATATTCGTTATATTAGTATTTAGGTTCTTCCATAAAAATTTATATGGATAAAAATGAATGACATCATTCATGGAGACGACATGTCCTATGTATGTATGAACATTGTTATCATATTTTTGTTGGATGTAATGAATGATAGTTAAGTAATTGTTAACTATTAAAAAATTGTTATTATATAATATATATAATATTTTTTTAAATCAATCCTTATTATCATTAATGTAACTTAGAAATAAAAAATGAATTACATGAGTTTGTGAGGTGGTAGTTTTCTGTACACACGAATGATGGATAAATTCCCTATTTGACTGAAGAGGGGTTGGATTTAGGATTATATATTATTATTGTAACATATAATTATATTTTATATACTTATTTAATTATATTTACATGGTAGAAAAATATTTTATGGAGGTGGAAGAATAAATAACTTGAAAAAGTTTAGGTAAGAGGAGTATTTATTCACTAAGAAACACCTTTTGGCTTCCAACCCAAGCCTTGAAGTAATGGTGTATTGGAAATACCCAACGTTCTATGGTGTTTTGAATAAATATCAAAAGTTATTATGGAAAATCTTTGTTGATCTAGAGGTATCCAAGTGTTGTAAAGATGTAAGGGATGAGGTGACCCTTTATAATTGAGGTGAGGGTGACTTTTGGAATATTTTGAATGATTAAAAAATAGATAAGTCCATCTAAATCCATATTAATTAAAATATATAGTTATTAAAACCCTGGGTATTATATGGTTGACATATAATCCACTAATAAAATTATGACAGGTTAATATTTTGTTGTAAAACATATGTTTTTGTTTAATCTCTTAATTAACATGTTCTAACATTCACCGCATCGATATATATCCCTATTAAATTTTTTTAATTTTACATTTAGGGTAATATTGAATAATAAATATAAAAGGGATGAAATTTTATACAACATCGTATCCAATTTTTTAGTTTAAAATATTTATTTTGATTATTATGAAATTTATAAAATTATTATTTTCATAAAATACGATTAATGTCAATTTCAACACTATTCATTAGTCTTGAATTAATAGACATAAATAAAAAAATTTAAATTTTATTAAAATCCTATATAACTTCTATAACATGTCATATAAAACTATAATATTTGTGGAACACGTTAATTCTTTCAATTTATAATACATTTTATATTATTAAAGTTATTTATTTTATTTATCAATAAATTGAATAAATATCATACATTCATCACAGAAGAATTTTAGGTAATTATATAAACATTATAATTTTGAAATAAATTATAATTAGGAGTATAATTTCAATATTCAAAAAATTTTCATTTATATTCATTCATAGAATGCTTTGGTCCCTATGTGGACTTAAAATATATATTTAAAACTAATAAAGTGGCATTGTGTTACTTTCATTGATTTATATATTATATTGGTAATTTTCATAGTAATGTGTCCATTAAACAAATAAAACTTATATTAATCTTATTTACCCTTTACCAAGGTGATAAATTTTACACTATTTTATTTATATTGAGAGAAAATAAAATGTTATTATTTAGAAAATTTTGACCTCCTAATTCAAAATATGGAATTTAAATTTTAAAAATAAATTTATATATGTTTTAGAATGTTATATTAATATAAACACAAAAAATCAATTGGAAAACTATTTTTTATAAATATGAGTTTTATGTATACAAAAATATTTATACTACATTGAATAATGAAAATGATTATAATAAAATTTATAGGATTATTCATAAAAAAAGTGAACTGATTTTAGTTTGAAATAATTTTAAATTAAATGGAACTTTTTATTTTCATGAAATTAAAACAAAATTCAATAAATATTTGTATTTTATATACCCATTGGAAAATAAAACATTTAAAATAAATCAAAAAAATCACCAAAATATAATTTTAATATGTTTATTTCAAAAATAAAATTAGTTTTTCCTAAAATACAATTAAAAATTTGTAGAAATTAATTATAATATTTTCTTGAAAAATCACTTTTAAAGAAAACATGTTTTTAAGCATAAAATAACTATATATAAAATTGATTTCATATTTTATAAGAATTAATCAATGAATTTTTATTATGTACCATATATATATTTTATAATTATTTAAATACAATTCATTATAAAAAATTAAACGGATAGGTTTTAATGGTAATATTTAAATTATAATATTTTCTTGTTTGTTTAAGATTGGTAATTTATATCATATTCACTATCAAATATAGTGTCTCGGGGTGTTACATTATCCACAATAAATATATTTCATCCTGGAAATTTAATCTTGTACTCCATAATCAGGGGTTTACATTTGTAAATTCTTTTGTGGGAATCCCACATCATAAAATATTTTATAAATCTTCCACTAAAATATGAAAATGTAAGTATGATGGTCACTACAAAACTAGGATTCCAAATAGGATGACATCAGTAGGAAGTGAAAATATAGACATGAAAGTGAAAAATAACACCCAATGATTAATAGATATTGATATATATATATATATATATCACAGTCAGGAAAAACTTATATATCAAAAAATTGTAAATCTGTTATAGATGAAGTGACCATTGATTTCTTGGTAAGAAAAATAAATGGATAAATTTTTTATTTTATCGTACCTCGCCTAATGTTGTGGGATTGTTTTAGTATCCAGTTAAAGAAATAATTATAATAATGTCACTTGAATTATTTTTATGTCATAAACACAATATCATCCTTTGGTTGTGCTTTGATAAAATTAAAATTCACCTCATATGCATGGAAGTGGATATTTGAGATTAATTTTTCTCTTTCCAGAAGCACTTTAAACCAATCATACGATCTATAAGTTATTCATTTAGATAATAAATATTTACCAAAACTAAAATGTTTAGGACAAGTTATTAAATATTTCATTAATATCTATAACTATAAAAGTAACACCCGAAGTTCAACTTAATCTATTCCATAATTGGTTAAACATAAGATCCTTTTAAAATATGTTGGGTGAAAATAAAAATAAACTTAAAATTAATCCATAAAATATCTCTCAAGGGTCACATAGAAAATATTTAAATAATATGATCACATATTCTCCATTAACATATTGATTACAATAAATCCAAAATGAAAACAATTATACGTCAAAAAATTACCCCTCTCCTCGTTCTTTAAATAAAATCTCATAATATTAAGTATATTTCTTAAATACAAAAAATTTGAAAAATATATCGTCAAATAATTTTTCACCAAATAGATATCTATTTTCAATGATACCAATACTATCCCATTTATTTCATTGTTGTCTCACTACACTTTATCCCAATTGAACATTATTAACTATACATCATTAACATACTAAGGGTTCTCTTTCCTTTATTTATATATTCTCAAAAATATAACCTTAACACTAATTCACTATTCTTGGTTATCAGTTCCCTTCAATATATAATTCAATGTCAATAAAGAAATAATAATATCGTAAAATACTAATATCTCTCAAGATTCTTATATCCATAATATCATTGAAAAAATATTTATATAAAACAATTCTTAAGTCAAAATACACAATCCCCATTATCATTCCTCCTCGATAGTAGTAATGACATAATCTTGATCTCAATAACCTTTATTCTTCTAGGTTATATTACATTGGCTCTAGGGGAATGTTTTTTCATAGTGTTCCACCTCCTTATAGTTGAAACATTGATCATTAGAGGTTTACATCATAAAAAATCATTCATGTGCCTAATGGAATTTCAATCTTCAAATAAAGAAAACTAAAATTCCCATAAAGTAACTACCATGGTGTATCATTCAACAATTACCACATGTCATGAAATCCATCTTTCTCTTCAAAACCATATATTTTTTATCTTTCCCCTTTTCAATATTGAATTCCTTATGACTCATAAGACATGTAGAATTATTTCTATTACTTGATGGCACATGATACAGTATCCTCATATTATGATCGGGTGTGGGTGACTAGTACCCATCAATTTATTTTCATTAACCCATAAACGAAATTATGAATGTTACTCTTTGGATTATGTATATAGTCTACAACATTCCTTGTCTAAATTCTAATGTTAACTTCATACATAGAAAATTATCCCTCTTCATTTTGTCTTAGCCTCAAGAATTGTCTCTCTATATCCATGAATTATTTTTGACAAAAATAATTTTCAAATAAAATTTTATTTTAATAATTCCATTATATGATCACTGTTTCCTACTCAACATTAGTTTTTTGAATAAATTAACTCTATCGATCTCCATCTACAGAGAGATGATAATCTTCCATGAAAATCATCTCCCTTACATTACATCCCAAAGTGATGTATGTAATGACCTGAACATTTATTAACAAAAATTACTCTTGATTTAATTAAATATATTATTATGTAAAATGTATATATAAAACATATTCACTTACTTGGTTTTATGATTTTTCATTTCATAATACCAATAATAATTGTTACCATTGCTAATATAGTAATTAAATAATGATCACATGATTAGTATAAAAATCGCAATTTAACAAATCCAATTTACACATATAAAGGAAGTGATGGAATCATCGAGTTGAATTAATCCATACGAAGCCCATCTGTCAGAGCTCGGGAAGGAGGTAGAATCACTGGGCTTTACTCTTGACCAAGCCCAAGATGAGGTTCAACACGTTAGGGTTGATTAGAACTGCCTACGAGAGAAGTGTAATTTAATAAAGATTACCACCTGAGCAATGACATCTGAGCCTCCCCAAAGGTCTATCACAATTCCACACCTTACCCTCCATTATTATATGGGTGTTATAAGGTTTTATGTTACAAGACCCTGGAACTATTATTATTTGCATTATTTTTTTATAGAATAATGAATATACATTCATTTTATTAATGTTACATTGTAAATCGTTTTTTAGGAAAAAATTGTTTTTCAGTTAATATTTAATTATGAAATCTATTTAGATAATTTAATTTGATTTCATAATAAATATTATTTTAATAAAATATTATTTATAAATATATTTTTATTATATATAGATTATCGTATAATTTTTGTGAATACAATTGTAATATTTATTGAGGTTCGAAAGATATTTTTGTAAAAACCCATTAATTTTCAATAAATGTCGGGTTTTATTTTAGAAGTAAAAATTCACATATTTCAGAAACTAGTTAGATAAAATTAATTTTATTTTTGGAATCAATACATTGAAATTATCCAATGGTGAATTTTTCATAATTTTCCGAGGCAGTCGAATTTTTGGGTAGAAATTAAATACTGTTTAAATATATGATGTGTTTTATGACATCATAATTTTCAAATAGTGATGTAATAAAATACTATTAATGTAATTTTTATACAATATATGTTTTTACTTCAATATAATGTGATTTTAGGTTTGTTTGATTTATTTTTCAAAGCCTTAGTGGACCTTCCAATACTTTTAACACAATTTAACATTTTAAAATGATTTCCTTGAGTGTGTGAATCACCTAAACATAAGAAAGCCAAATATTTTAAGAAGTTACACCATATTATTTATAAAATAACGTTTTCCAATCCCCTATGGAAAAAACCGTGGGATGGTTTGTGGTTTTGATTTGTTTAATGTGTCGTGTCCCAAACCTAAATAATAAAGAATTCCATCTCTTTTCTTATATAAAACCTCCCATGATCACACTTTCCTTAACTAAAAACCCTTGGAACACGTCCCTTTCCTTCCATACTCTCCCTAATATCCTCACAAGGTTCCCCATGCTACCAAGAAGCCTCTCTTAGTCCTTTCCCAAGACTTTGGTGTCACACTTCCATTTGAAGGATTTCTTCCTCACTCGTTTTCTTCCAAAATTCATTATATTTTTATAATCTTTTTTATATTAAAAATGTCAGGGTATTATTTCTCACCTCCACCATAATTCCCTACTTATGTTTTAATTATGTGATACTTATTTCTATCTGATTAATTCCTCCCATGAATTTCTCTCATTGCATTTACATTCAAGAAATTCTGTTGTATCATTAATCTAAATTCCATTACATATGTTGGGACATATATCTATATGAACCCCATACAGTACAATTCATATACATATTATGAGACACCACTATCTCTCAAATCAACCATTTTTATGAATTCTTATGTCACCCCGTTATGCTGCCAAAATAGCACTGTGATTTTCCTAGCCAAAGAAAATTTGTAGTGAATACCATGACCATTTCTATATCAATGGTATTAACATTTAGGAACATTTAATTAGTAATAATATAGTATAATTTATGAATTACACACTTCTTTAATGTTTAATAAATGATTATTTTTAATTAAATTATGTTATATGAACCATGTGGCACAATAATGCATGAAATGAAATGATTAAGAAGTGTGTGCCCTAATAGTGCTCCAATGCATTCGGTAAAGATTAGTATCGTGATATATCAAGTGTAATGATAGTATACTCATTCTAATTCAAGTGAAATGAGGCATTACTCATTCTCCATGTGTAATATCCTTGTCCCATGCTAATATCATGTTAAATTTTGATGCCACATTTCCATGTTATGATAATCATGATATATCGTGATTTTATGTTCATGTTTCTTTTATTCTCCATTGATATACCTATTACATAAAATTTAATGTATTATCCATTTTATTCCTTGTTTAGTCCCTTTTTGGGATTTATATCTCACCCTTTTGTTATGCATGTCCTCAGGTCATCTCATCCAATGCTAAGTAAAAAAAGTGTGTGTCTGGTCATGTAAAAGTACTTTTCAATAAGGATGTTTGTTTAACATTTTAAGTTGTTATGTAATGTTCTTAGGAACCAAATAAACTAGACCACTCAATCTTCTATGTTGTATCAAGTGATTATTTTATGTAAAAAATTATGTTTAAGTGTGAAATAAAGAGCGTGGTTGTTATAGTTGGTATCATAGGATTGGTTTTTTTATTTTTGGGATTAGGATTAGAAAACCCTAGTGATAGCATTGTGGATAAGACTAAGTATAATAAAAACATACCTAAATTTTGGTGAGTGTTGAGTAAGTGGATCATCAAACAAATACATCCCTATCTAGAAACGAGAAGGTAGAGGCAAATCTGGCACAGATGTATCCAGGTATAAAACCCAAAAACATCGCTTTGAGATAGACTCGAACAGGAACTGGTGCACGACAATGGGCCCTACTACACTCTTGGGTACAACACACTGGGGGGATATTAATTTTTAAATTCATGATTTTATTAGGAACCATTGTTAATAAAAACAATTCCCCCTAATAATATATATTGGCTAGTAGATCATGGATAATGTTGATTGAAGCATATAAATTCATAAGTTAACGAGATAAATGTAATTTATATGTTATCCCATTTTTCATGGATAATTCATTATCTATTACCCCTAAATTTCCTATTATTCTAACCAATATACAATAATATGATGAGTCGAGATAATAACCGAAGTAAAGATCAATTTGACGACTATTCTAATGAGATATCCAATCCAATTGGAGTGGGAATAACAAAATTTTTCACGATACTCTCTCAGTTAAATCTTCTTTTTAATAGATACATGGTTCCAGAAAAATATTCAACCCCCCCCCCCCATGAATGAAAAATTTTCAATAGAGATCTTCATAAGACAAAGGCCTCCTACATTTAAGGGATTATCTAATCCCATAATTGTTGAATAATGGATCAACTCCATTGAAAAGATCCTCTCCATCAATCAATGTTTTGAACAAGAGAAGGTTCTTCTTGATGTTTATCGAATGGAGGGTGAATTTGATGAATGGTGGACATTGATCAAAAATACAAAGACCAAAGAAGATATAAAGGCATTGGAATGGATGGATTTCAATAAAATGTGTTTCTACAAATATTTTCCTCGCACCATCGGACATAAGATGGATAGGCACATCCTTCACCTTAAGAAAAAAGAAGAAAAATCCACTAGAGAGTATGGGGAAAACATCACAATGCTTGCATGATATTCCTTTTACATTTTCATTAACACTGAAAGGAAGGTTGACCACTTATTTTGTGGGCAAAAACCTAGCCTACGAAGAGCTTTAGCAATCCCTGACTTCAATAACTATGAGTAAATTGTCTGATGTACCCTCCAAGTCGAAAAGGGGATCAGTGCATCCCAAGGGGTATCATGGGGATAAGAAGCATAAGGTGGACTTTAATTCGGGAGTTCCAATGGATAAATCCAACAGTGCTATGAATATAAAGCACCCCACGGACCAATGTTGTGGAAAGAGTCACCCCCGAAAGTACCTGATGGGGAATAGGAAATTCTTTAGGGGTGGAAGAGACCAACACTTGAACATTAACTACTGTCATGAAAAACCCACAGCTATGACAGAGAAGAGGAACACTAATTTTGACCCTCAAACCATTGTTCATTGCTTCAACAGCAAATAACCAAGGCACTTCGCAAACTAGTTACCTAAACCAAGGGTTTTTTGAGGCATCCAACAACCTCCAAGGCCTCAAGGGTGAGATTTTTCCATCACTACCGCTGAAGTGAACCCCAAAAATGAAGTGGTGATAGGTAAACTAGTTATTCATTAAATAATAGAGAACACACTTTTTTATTCTAGATCTACGCATTATTTTATATCCCAATAGTTAAGTAGAACAATCCCAACAACTCAATAATAATGGATGTAAAGATGAATGTGAGAATGAAAAATGGGGAAATCGTTAAAACCTGTTATTATAACTTTTCCCTTATCATAATTTGTAGATTCAACTTCCCCGAGAACCTCTCTATACTCCCGATAGTGGAATTTGATAACATTCATGTAATGGATTGGATTCCCCTATATAGATCCAACATAAATTACCGTGTGAGGGAAATCACTCTCCATGTGGAGAATCAACACCCGATTCTGTACAAGTTCAAGTAGAAGAACGGATATTCTTTAGAACCATCATCTCTTGTGTGGATATTACTTCACTATGATCACATGTATCTTTCTCAGAAGATTGATTCCATGGAAGCAAACATCCTTGAAGACATTCCAATTTTAAGGGAATTTTCTAAAGTGTTTCCCATGTAATTCTCTACTCTTCCTACTAGAAGAGATGTTAAATTCTCAATTTATATTATACCTATGGAATTTCCAATACCCAAGACTCTGTATAGAATTGTTGTTGTGGAGCTTTGGGAGCTGAAGGAACAACTACAAGAGAATCTGGATAAAGGGTTTATACTCCCATGTGCTTCACCATGTGGTGCAACAATCCTCTACGTCAAGAAGAAAGATGGTTCAATGTGCCATTGCATTGATTATGGTGAGAGAAACTAAATCACAATGTTGAACAAGTATCCTCCGCCATGAATTGATGACTTATTTGATTAGCTATGTGGAGAAAAATACCACTCTATGGAGGATCTGTGGTCCATATATTACCAAGTAAGGTTGAAGAAGGAGGATATCCCCAAGACTGATTTTTGTACAAGATACGAGAAATATGAATTCATAGTAATGCCTTTTAAACTCACTAATTCTTAATCAATATTCATGGACTAGATGAATATAGTCTTTAGATATTACCTCAAAAAAATGTGTTAGTCTTTATAGATGATATTGTAATATACACCAAAACCAAAAAGGAGAATGAGGAGCATCTAAGAACTGTACTAGAGACCTTGTGAAAGGATAATCTCTATGAAAAGTACAGAAATTGTGAGTTCTATATGAAGGAAGTGCCATTATTGGGTCATATCATCTCAAGAAATAAGATATCTGTGGATCCCTCTAAGACATATGAAATTGATGGATGGTCGAGGCCAACATTGATTACGGATATCCATAGCTTCTTGGGGTTATTTGGATATTATTGTTGATTTATGAGAAATTCATCACGACTGTAAAACCCTCTTACCAAGATAACTCAGCAGGGAGTCAAGGTTTCCTGGAGTGATCAATGCAAATAGAGCTTTAAGAAGTTGAAAAAGAGGATTATCGCTATGCTCGTGCTCACACTACCCATAAGTGGAGAAATTTTTATGGTATTTAGTGATGCTTCGATGAAGGGATTGGGTTGGGTGTTTATGAAAAATAGACAATTAATTTCCTACTCATCAAGTAAATTTAATCTTCATGAATAAAACAATCCAGCACAAGACCTAGAGTTGGTTTTAGTAATATTCTATTTGAAAATTAAGAGGAATTATTTATTTGGGGAGAAGGGTGAAATATATAGAGATCAAAAAATACTCAAATATATATTCGAAAAATAAGAGTTGGACATGTGTCAATGATGATTCTGAAATATGATCAAAGACTATGAATCCCCAATCAATTACCACCCTAGGAAAGCAAACAAGGTGGAAGATTATATATATAGAAAGGACCCATTGAATCTATCATAGATGAGAATTGAAAAGGATCCTATATTCTTAGAATTGATGAATATAGAAATGGGAATCATAAATAAGGGAACAGTATCAATCCTTTCAAAAATGATTGATTAAATGTATCCTTTGAAAAGGATAATGGATGCTCAAAAGGATGATGTGGGAATTTAGAAGAAAGTGGAATCTATCCAAAATGGTGAATCCTTAGAGTTAAATGTTAATAAAGAAGGAATTGTGAGATTTGGGTCAATACTATGTATTCTATTGAATCTGGAGTTAATGAAAGAACATTTGGATGATGCAAATAGTTCAAATTTCTCCATTCACCTAAGAAACAAAAATATGTAATGTGATCTCTAAGCGTGTTTTTGGTGGGATAACACGATGAAGGAAATCACAGAGTATACATCAAATTTCATGGTATGTCACCTAATGATGGATGTGAGGTAGAATTCTAAGGGGATGATACAACTGTTACCCCTACCGGCATGGAAATGGTAAAACATCACCATGGACTTGGTCACCAGACATCCGAAGAAATCCAAAGGAAACAATACAATCTGGGTTGTTTTAGATCATCTTACAAATACTGCACAGTTCATTACAGTTTGAGAGGATTTCTCATTGGATCAACTGGCACAAATATATTTTAGAGGGGTTGTAAGGATGTATGGAGTAACTCTATCTATTGTATCCGATCAAAATCTATGGTTCACCTCAATGTTCTTAAAGTGTCTTCCACATTCTCTGAATACTGAGATGAACTATTATATGAATTATCATCCCCAAACTGATGGCCAATTTGAGAAGACTATACAAACACGTGAGGAAATATTGAGAGCATGCTCAATGGACTTCAAAGGAGAATGGGACCAACATCATTCTATGGTTGAGTTCTCTTACAATATTAGTTTCCACTCAAGATTCCCAATGGCTCATTATGATTCCCTTTATGGGAAGAGGTGAATAACACAATTATTTTGGGAAGAAGTTGGGGGGTGAAAACTCTTAGGTCTAGAAATGGTCGAAGAAATGGTGGAGGAGGTCAAGACCATCCAACAACACATTAAAGCTACTTAGAGTCAAGAAGTGATCTATGCTGATAACTGTCGATGAAACTTAGAGTTTGATGACAGAGACATGGTATTCCTCTGCATATCATCATGGAAGAGAGTTATGAGATTTTTGAATAAGTTAAAGCTTAGTCAAAGGTACATCCATCCTTTTGAGATCCTTGATCACATTAGAGAAGTGGCATATCAACTATCACTTCCACCAAACCTGTCTGAAGTACATAATGTATTCCATGTATCACTCTTGAGAAAGTGTATAATTGAACCATATCATGTAATCAATCTATAGGTAGTACCATTGGAGAATGACCTCTTCTATTAAGAGAGGCTAGGGACCATCTTAGATTCTAGGGAAAAAGATCTACCAAATAAGACAATTCCCCTTTCCAAGGTGTTGTGGCTAAACCACATGTTTGAAGAAGAAATGTGAGAATATTTGTACGTAATGATGTAGAGTTACCCTCATCTATTTTAGTTTGGGAAAAGTAAATTTTGATAGAGAAATTTCTTAATGGAGAAATATTGTAGTGTCCCAAACTAGTAATAATAAAAATTCCTCTTGATATAATTAAATGTATTAGTATGTAAAATAATTATATAAAACATTTGCACTTCCTTGGTTTTATGTTTTTGAATTACAAAATTACATTATGAATTGTTACCATTGCTAATATATCCATTTAAGAGTGATCACATTATTTGTATAAATATAGGGATTTGAAAAATTTAATTTACTTAGAAAAAGGAAGTGATTGCCTCATCCTATAGAATTGCACCGTACGAAGCCTATTTATCGGAGCTCGAAAAGGAGGTAGTAACACTGGTATTTTCAATTAACAAATCCCAAGACAAGATTCAACATGTTATTCTTGAGTGGAACCACCTACTTGAGAAGTAGATGTTAATAGAGATTACCACCTCAGCGATGTTCTTTGATCCTCTCCAAGAGTTGTTCACCATCGCACACCTTATCCTTTGGTCTTATGTTGGTGTTATACGGGGTTATGTAACAATACTCTAGAACTGTTATTATGTGAATTATTTTTTTATAAAATAAATAATATTCATTCATTTTATTATTGAGACTTTATAAATAGATTTTAAATGAATAAATAGTATTTTTGTAGATAATATTCAATTAAAAAATCTATTTTGAAAAAATAATTGATTTTTTAATTAAATATTATTTTAATAATACATTATTTATAAAACAATTTTTATTCAATAAAAATGATCATATAATTTTTATGAATACAATTTTAATTTTTTTATGGTTTGGAAGCTGTTTTTTTTTTCAAAACCCATGAATTTTCAATAAAGGTCATTTTTTATTTTTTAAAGTAAAAATTCAGATATTTAGAAAATTATTTATATAAAATTAATATTATTTTTGAAATCACTACATCGAAATTATTCAATGGTTAATTTTTCATAATTTTCCAAGACAGTCAAATTTTTCTGTAAAAAATAAATACAGTTTAAATATATAATGTGTTTTATTAGATCATAATGACCCAATAAAAAGTAATAAAATTCTATAAATGAAACATTAGGCCAATATATGTTTTAATTTTAAAATATATTGATTTTGGGGTTTTTTTGTTTTATTTTAAAAGTCCTTAGTTTACCATCCAAGACTTATAAAACATTTTAACATTTTAAAATAATATCCTTGAGTGTGTGAGTCACCTCCACATACGAAAGACTAATATTTTTATAGTTTCGGTTGTTTGAATTATAAAATAATTTTTTCCAATCCCCTTTAGAAAAAACCAAGGGAAAAGAAAATCCATGGTTTGGTTTGTGGTTTTAATTACTTTATTGTGTGGTGTCCAAAGCCTGAATAATAATGAATTCCTTCTCTTTTCCTATATAAACCCACAAAATCTCCCACTTCTACTCAATAAAAATCCTTGTATGACTTCGCTACCCCACCATAATCTCACTAAAATCCTCCCAAGATTCCCCAATATCCCAATAAGCCTCTCTCATTCTCCTCCCAAGCTTTTGGGATCACACTTCCATGTAAGGGATTTATTCATCTCTTATTTTCTATCCAAATTTATTTATATTGTTATACATTTTTTTCAATAATCAAATTTGGGGTATGATTTCCCATCTCCCCCATAATTCACTCCTTATTTTTGAATGATTATAGACCTATTTCATTCTCATTAATGACTCTCATGTATGCCTGTTACCATGAAAAAATTCCGTAAGGAATTTCTCTCTTAGTATTTATATTTTAGAAATTATATTGTATCATGAATATTAATTCCATTACACATGTTGGGAAATGCATCTATATGACCCCCATAAAGTCAATTTCATCTAAATTTGATTTTAAAACCATTTCTCTATCATGAAACATTTTTATGAATTCTTATGTCACGTCGTTATGCTCCGGAAATGTCACCGCGATTTTCCAATCCAAAGTCATTGTGTAGTGAATACCATGCCCATTTACCTATCAAGGGTATTCATATTTATGAACATTTACTTATTTATTTTATAGTTTCATGTACTAATTCCACATTTCATTATCGAGGAATAAATGATGATGATTAATGAATCCATGTTATATGATCCTTGTGGCACACTTATGCATGAAATGAAATGATTAAGAATGGTGTTCCCTAATACCACTCTGTTGCATTGGGTAAATATTAGTATCGTGATACATCAAGTGAAATGAGGTTGTATTCATAATAATTCAAGTTCAATGAGGTTTTACTCATTCTCCATGTGCAATGATCCATGGATGATGCTAACATAATGTTAGATGTTGATGCCACATTTCCATGTTATCATAATCATTCGATATCATACCTTTATGTTTGTGTTTATCGTATACTCCATTGATATGCCTATTTCCTAAAATGTACTATATTTTTAATTATATTCCTTTTCTACTCCATTACAGGGATTTAATTCTCACCCTTTTCTTATGTGTGTCCTCTAGTTATCCCATGTAATGCTAAGTATGAAGGAATGTGTCAAGTAATGTAAAATAAGTTTTAAATAATGATGTGTATTTCATGTTTTAAGTTGTTATTTAATGTTAATAAGTTCCATATACACTAGACCTCTTGATATTATATGTTGTAACAAGTGAATATTTTATATATTATGTTATGTTTATGAGTGAAATAATGAGAGTATTATTATAATAAATATCTTCTTTATGGAACAAATCCATTTTTCATTTACAATTGGATTTTTAGTCTCATTGATTGATGTAGGTTTATGACATATGTAATGGTCTAACATTGTTACATCACTTTTTAGATTAGTAGGATATTCCATATGGATGATTTTATTCTTAAAACATGAGTCAATTACCCCAATATAGTTATAATTTTCTCACATATATCTGAAAATCCAGATCTAGATTCATTTTTTTCAAGGATAGAAATAAAAACATGGATTATGTGTTTTGATACAGTTTCCTTCCTTATAGTTTGTTCCATTTCAAAAATAATTCCTTTCCTTGATTATCTAATAGCTTTTTGAATTAAAAATTTATAATTTCAAAACTAGAGAAATAGATAACATAACTAGTAAAAATTATGCATAATTAATCGTAGAATCATAAACATGGATTCTTTTGGAATATTGTAAAGGTTAGTCAAAGGGTTAAATTAATTAACATACATTTTTCTAAATCTAGATCCCAAATATTAAACTACACATCCTCTAATACCAACTAAAATGGTCATGGCCCCAGTAGCCCAGATTTAGTGGTTACTTTATAACAATGGATTTAGATAAAATTATTCACTTTTGTAAGGTATAAATAGTTTACTAGATTTGAAAAACTAGATGAATACTTTTATTTAACATTACATCTAAAAAATAAAATAGGAAACAGTAATTCCTTTGAGAACACCATTAATCACTTTAGTTTATCCCAGCAAATCAATAAAAAATCTCATTTTGGCATCCCAAGGAAAGGAAACATAAGAAATTTTTAGGATAATCTAATCAGTAATGATATGAATACAATAGAATATAATGTGAATAAATTAGGAGTAATTAATATGGGATGGTAAATATCTGAGAACACATTCCATTTAACTAACAAGTGAATCATGATGAATAATATAGAAAGAATAACTTATTATCAAATAATTCCATATAAATAATATAATTATATGGAACATATCCATGGGTATCATAAAAAAATAATTTAATGGAAATTAATAACTAATTTCATAAAAATTTAATTCATTATTTGGGGCATCTGAAACATACCATCAAGGCCTTAGACCATGCCATATTAAAATTTGATCAAGGAATTGTCCCATGAATTCTGTATAAATGGGTAAGGCATCATATAAAACCAAATGTGTTTATCCCATGACACCTACTGATTCTTCAAGGTTATATTTATTTTAAGGAACCAATGATAACTTAATAATAAAAATTAATTCCTTATATGAAAAAATAATAGAACATTTTCAAACACCTCAAAAATAAATAAAAATCTATATTAAAAAATGTCTTATGGAATATAAATACATTAACCAGTCAAAATAATCATATACAATACATAAATTTTTTTGGGAGATAGAATATAATAATAACTTCATTATATAATAATATTCAACAAATCATGTCCACATAGATAAAAATACTTTAATAAGTTTATTGGAAAATTCATTTCAAAAATACCTTTTCCCCATTGAAATCCATTTTTAAATAAATCACAAAAATGTTGGAAAAGATTTTGTTTGAAAATAACCTTATAAACACGAATAGAAGTTTTAAAAAAATTTATTCATGACATTAGTAATATATTTTCATTACATATAATTTAAAAAAACTATTTCACACTTTTGTAAAACTGTTAAAAACACGTCATTTGAAAGAAAAATAACATTCCATTGGAAATGTTTTGAAAAAAGTAAAAACGAATAAAATTTTATTTAATAAAAAATTTGGTGAAGGTTTAAATAATTTATAAATTTTTTTATAAATAATTTATATGGAAGAAAAATATTTTCCTACTGGGGACTTAAACATATACTTTCTCGAATAATGATGAGATTATGAAATAATCTCTTAGTACTTTGGTAAAATTTGAATCATAATCCCCATGAAATAAATATCTTCAAATGATACATTAAATCCCATGAGTATAGATTTATTAATTATACCTCATATCAAAGGGTAATTATGTACACCACATAAGTGAAATATGTGGGGAATATGGAAGTCGCATAAAAGTTAATGTGAGATGAGAAACCCTCACCTAAGGTTTGATTGCCTTAGTATGCATTAAAAAATCCAACGTAATAAATATAGATTTATTATAAATCTATTTATGAGAAATAATAATATATTTCATAACTTATATTATATTCAAATAAACATGTATCACCAGTTTAATAACAATTATTTTTTGCAATCACTATTCTCAGTGTTAACTACATTGTTTTTCATGTATGTTTTCATTTAGATGTTTTAATACTTGAACATTGATAATGGTTACATCATATCCATAATTTCATTCATGATATAAATATTATATATATTCATTATAAAAATATTTACATTTATTTATAATAGTTATATAGATAAAAATGAATTACACCATTTATATATATGATCTGTTGTACATAATCATGGATATTGTTTTCCTTTTTGTAATCAATGGAATGGAGGAGAAGTAAATAATATTTTATCATTATATAATAATTATTATATAATATATATCATATATATTTCACAAATTCATCCTTATTGTGATCCATTTAAGTCTATAATGAAAAAAAAACTTTCATCGGTTCGTGATGCGGTAGTCCGCTGTACACACGAATGATGGTTTTATTTCCCACTTCATAGGAGAAGGGGTTGAATTTATGATAATTTATTAAAAAACAAACATTTAAATATATTTGATATATTAATTTTATTATATTTTAGTGGTTAAAAAATATTTTAAGGAGGTGGAAAAAGAAATAAATTGGAAAATATATGGTAAGATGAGTACCATTTTATTGAGAAACTCCTTTTGGATTACACATTAATCCATGAATGGATGGTATTTTAGAAATAACATATTCTATATGGTGGTTCAAATAAATCAATTAACATTTTATATTTTGGATAGGTCAATATAAAAGGCTCAAAGTGGTGTAAATAAGTGAGGGAGGAGGTGTCCAGTTATAATTGAGTCGAGGGACACTTTTAAGATCCCCTAAAGATTGGATTTTAATAATGTGGCCTCCAAATGGATAGGGATTAAAACACATGGTTGGATTTGGATGGAATATTATCAAAAAATAAAATATTTTGTTGGGTAATGTGATGTTTTATACCTTATATTTTTCTTTAATCCCTCAATTAAACAATTTTAACATTAACCGCGCCAATGTAATTTTTTACTCTTAATGGGTTAGAATTTCACATATATGGTGAATGTTGACTCATAAATGGAATATGGATGAAATTTTAGACCATATGATATCCAAATTTCCCACATTAAATATTTTTTTTTGTTATTATTAATATAATTAACTATTAGTTTTATAAAATATCATTAATGTCAATTTTGACACTATTCCAATAATTTGAATTAATAGAAATAAATTCAAAGGTTAAATATGAATATAATCCTTAAATGCTTACCTAAATTATAATTAGGATCTATAAAAGTCATGGGACACATTAATTCACTCAATTTGTATTAATTTAAACTTTTTAAAATGATTTATTTTCTATTTCTATTAATTGAATAAATATTGTGTCAGCATTACGTAAGATTTTAAGGTCTTTATTTATAATAAAAAATTTAAATACATTATTATCATGAATATAAATTCATTTTTTATGGAATAGATATTTATATTTGTTAATAAGATTATTTTGTCCCTATGTGGACACATAACAAATATTTAACACTAAGAGAGTTACATTTTATAAAATCTTTGATTTAAAAATTATATTTGTTATTTTCATAGACATGTTTCCATCAAAATATAAAATTTTATATAAAATATGATATTTTTACCTTAATACAATAAGAAATAATATTAATTATTATGATCTTATCACTTAGTTTTAACCTAGAATAACATGATTTACCCTTTACTGAGGTATAAAATTTTACACAATAGTATTCATATTGACTAGAAATAAAAGGGGATTATTTAAAAAAATTGAACCTCTTGATTACAATTATTTTATCCATTTTATTCAATTAAATATCTTTAATAAGGTGAAATTCATTTTATAAGAAACAAAATCAATGCAATGAAAAATAGTTTTTCTGACGATAGTCTTTTTATACTCAAAAATGATTTTAAACTAAATACAATCTTTAAATTGAATCCAATAAACTTAATTGAATCATTAAAAGTTGAAAAATTTTAATTTTAATTTTAAATAATTTTAATAAAATGAAAATTTTCAAATTATTGATACAAAATTTATATTTTTCAACAAAAAAATTTATTTTCACTATTCATTGGATAAATAATTCATTTCATTAAAATAAAAATATTCACCATAATCTAATTTTAATATTTTGATTTTAAAAATTATATTACATTCATTAATTTAAATTTATAGAATTTCTTGAAAATAATTATAGTATTTATCTTAATTAAAATCATTTTTAAAGAAGGCAAATTTTTTAATCATGAAATAACATTAATGAAAGTGGGGTTATTATTTAATAAGTATTAATCAATGAATTTTTATTTGTTATTCCCTTTATATATATTTCATAATTATTCTAATACAATTCATACCCACCAAATTGATGGCCATGTCATAATTTTTAAATTTAAAAAGTAATATTTTTTGACCGTTTATGATTGGTATTGCGTGTTGTATACAATATCTAACATAGTGTTCTTTTAAAATCACGGGGTGTTACAAAATAATCTAAAAATTAATTACAAGTAATTTCTCCTATTTATAGATGATTTACGAAACTAAAATTATATGAATTATATATAACCTATGGATACATTTTTATATGATGAAATAATACATTAATCATTAACACCTCAATAATAGCACTTAATGTTCAGCTTTAACTATTACATAATTACCTAATCTTAACACACCTCTAAAATATGTATGAACAAATTCATAAAACAAAAATAATATATTATAATTAAGGTTACAAAATTTCCAAAATAAAATTATCTTTAATACCCAAACAAAATATTTTTTTCTCAAAGTACCAATCATTTGAATACCATGATCATATAATCTCTTTAAACAAGATAATACTTTCCCAAACAAAATTGAATCTCTATAAAACCAAAACGAAAACATAATTTTTATCCCAAAATTAACTCTATAATTGTTCCTTAAATAAAATCACTAATTATAGAATATCTTCCACAAATTCAAAATATGATGTAAAGTTCTTCAAAGATAATATAAATGAAATTTTCATCAAATCACATATCAATTCTGAGGACATAAAGGCTATCCAATATTAATTATCAATATCATTAATATTTTTATCCCAACTAAAAATCAATATCTCAACATTATGAAAATGTTAGGGGTCATCTATCTCCAAATAATGTGTTTTCTAAAAATGTCCTCTTACCACTTAATCAATTTTCTCATTTATCAAAACCATTCAATATACTATTTAAAATCCATAAATCAAAACTAATGTATAAAATACTTATATGATTTATGATTCATATAATTATAATATCAATAATAGAATAATTATTCTATATAATTCTAAAATCCCAATACATACACTCTTAAATAATTCTACCAAAATGATTGGAATAACATAGTCCATCTCTTGGTCAAGGAGTTTACCCTTATATTGGGGAATTGTCTCAGATAATGCATTTTTCCCCAAAAATAATGCATTTAAATATAAATGATAACATTGAATGAACTTAATTTTTCTCCATCATACTCTTGATTTTTATTCATGAATTGCATTATTTATTCCTTTATTTTCCACAAGAAAAACATCTTCTTATTCAATTAATACATTTACCTAGGTTATACCTTCCACAATACATGTAAGAAATTTGATCTTCTTTCTTCTATGGACATCATTTAAAGAACTCCACTGAACCACCATTCTTATATTATTAGTTTTTTTAGGAAAATCACCCATATTTATTTTTTATTTATATATTCAACATAGCTTGTTAGGCATAATAACAAATTTTCACATTCTATATTTTATTTAAATTGGATTCTCTTGAGTAAAAACATTTAATTTTCAATCACATTCAGTGTTAACATGATTCCTCCAAGTTAAATTCAGTGATTAAACCCTAAAACATATTTTGATAAATAATAATCATAGTAAGAAGTCAAATAATTTTGAAAACCCATTTACTGGATGTTAAAATGATAACATATTACTTTAAAACTATAACACCATAGGATCAACCTAGTCCTTACATGGTTATAACCTATTCATATCCTTTACAATGGTTTATAAAGAAAATGTGAATTTGACTTAGAATAAAATCTTGGAGTTTGTAACTATGTGTATAGTCTTACAACCACTCATCAAGCATTGGTAATGATCAAGTTAATTCAAAATCCACCCTTTTTATAATTATTAACCCTAGGTGTATCAATAAAATAGTTACATCCACTAGTTAGTATCTAAATTATGAATTATTTCCTAGGAAAATAAAATCACTTTCCTTACCATAACATAGTATATTCTTCTATACCTAGAATCCCTCTTTGGGTTTTCACTAAAGAATTATTATTTTTATTTCGAAAAATAACTAATCCATTCCCTGACACCAACTATAGTAACACAAAAATCACATACATAGATTTTATATTTTATTATATTAAATTGCAACACATAAACTTATAATCCTTGTTATAACAAAATGTTTTAGTGTCTTTGGAATCAAGGATATATAAAAAAACTAGTATATAAAAGATTTATATCATCTCTATAAAATATCATCTCACATAGTGTAGTTTTTATACATACCCAACTTAAAACCATTCTTCATAACCTGGGGAAAAGAAACATTAGAAAGGGAGCGCTCTTATTTTCAAAAATGATGAACATAATTGATTAAAAAATGATAATAAGTGATATTAAGATAAAAATAATGTTATGAGAAAATTATCATGACTTACATTACTAAGGCCTAATAATTGAAAATTAATTAATAATTAATCATGAAATAAGGATTTTTCATAACAAAATACATAGTCCATAAGTTTCTAGAATCATCAATAATCAATCGTGAGTTATGGGAACATATCTTAGGAAAACGAATTAGGTTTTTAGAATAAACATAACTGCCTAAAATAACTTCCATAGACAAGGATAACTACAATGGCTATTATATTGAATTTGGTTTACTCATAATTACATCATATAATTATTAAAGTATTATACTCAAGGCTATCATAATGGATAGAGTCTCATACTGAACTGCGTTATCTCCCCATTCCATTTCTTATTATATCATGAAATGTCCATACTACCTAATGCAATACAGTGCTACATAATTACAGGACCACCAATAACTTAATGGTAACCATAAATATGTGTTCTAAAATATCATAAAATAGTAATTATTTCAACATATTATAACTATTGGAAATTAAAATAATTTCATTATAATTTTATATTTTCCTCATAAAATATCCCGTAGAAAATAAAGTGGTTTTGTAAAAATCTCATAATAATAATAATAATAGTCTATTTAGATAAATAATAATAATTAAATTATTGTACCATATCCCCATAATAGAATAATTAATATCAATGGATGTGGTTATAGATGAAAAATGCCATTGAAAGATACTTGGATTATTTATTGGGGAAAATGTTGTTATCATTTTGAAACCAAATATATGAAACATAAAACATTCCATAATATTATAGAAATTTTATTATATTAAAATAACCTTGGAAACTTTTAATTGAAGATCTAAAAAATTGAATGATCATGACGACGGGTAATTATATAAATTCTATTTTGTTTACAAGAAAATATTTTCTTCGCAAATTTGGTAAAAACTACCTTGTGTAAAAAACAACAAAGAGATTTATTTTATTGTTTTAATAATTCAAACGTTGGATAAAATTAATTTAAAAAATTATTTAATAATAATAAAAATATTCATAAAAATATTTTACAATACATGATTATAGTAGAACAATGTTTTCTTACTGAAAAAGGATAAATATGGGTAGTTTACATTAAAAATATTTTCTAGAGTATTTTGAGTACATAAGGGAGGAAAATTGTTATAAAACATAAACATTAGAGAAATAAATATAGTATAATATAAATTAAATTAATTTATCCAATAATGACTATATAATTTTTTCAATGTAAATTTAATCATAAATAATCTCGATTAAAATGTGATAGACGCATAAATCTCTTACCCCACGTATCATCTTGATTCATAAATGTTAATGTAACATGAATAAATATTAAATATTTATAATAAAATTTTTCTATAACCATATTCATTCATATAATGCCATATATTATTTACTTATAACATATTATCTCCCATTTATTAACATTTATTTATTAAAATAATTTATCCTATTGATAACCGTTTCATTTTTCATGTATGTTTCGTTTAAATAAACCAAGTAATTGCACCTTCTTCTTGATTTCATAATATATATAATATTAATTATTTCATTTTTTTAATTGATCATTATATAAATTTTAATAGTTATTCATTTAAACCATCGATTAAAAATTAATCGAACAACTTCAAAGAGACTGTAGTTTGTACGTATGCAAGAGTAATGATTCCAATTTTCTATAGATTTAATGAAAGAAATTTAAATAATAGTTCACCTTTAATAAATACTTATTATATCATAAATATCATATACATATATATATATATATTAAATATATCATTATTACCATCCATGTAAAGAGAAAACGAAAAACGAATCACAATGCTTCCTTGAGGTAGTAGTCCACACGTACGCATGAGAAATGTTGTCATTTGACAAAAGATGAGATCATAAGAAGGTATATGTGATATTATTATTAAATAGTCATAATTATGTAATAAATTTATTATATAATCATTAAATATATCATAATAACCAACTATTACTAATTTATATGGAGAATGAATCATATCACTTAATAGAGGTGATCGTCCACAAAAATACTCCAGTGATACTTTGCATTTTCCATTTCTTGGAAAGGATGTGTAAAATATATTCTCTTAATTAATAATAAAAATTACTTATTTTTAATATAGTGATATAATTATTTTATAATTGATAACATTATTCTATTGGAGGTAGATGGAGAAATAAATAAAAAGGGGATGGGTAAGATGATTACAATTTCTTCAGTAGAACTCCTTTAGATCATTTTTAAGGACCATTGCATTGGTATTATAGAATTGAAGGAACCTATATGTCTTGGATATGATTATTTAATATATAATTGGGTATATTTTTTATTCCTAGGTTTCTCAAGATGGAGTAATGAAAAAAGATGAGTGGTATCCTCTAATAAGTGGGGGGAGAGACACACCTTGGATATTTTAAAGGATAAAAATATTATTAATTCCATTTAATGGAAACGTTTCTCATAAAATATTAAATCTCAAGAATAAATTTATTTTTGACGAAATATATTCATTTAATTAAAATTTATATGAAAATATGGGTCATTATCACTGAGTTTTTACATAGGATAACTTGAATTACCCTTTTACCGTGGTGACAAATTTATATTATTTTAGTATTCATCATGAAAAATAAAATAGTTTCCCTTATTAAGTAATATTAATAAGTGTTATTCGTAATATTTATTCCATTTTATATTATATAAATTCTATTTGTGAAGTAAATTTATTTTAAAATAAGTTCAAAAAACACAATGTTTTTATTAAAATGCATTTTTATGTTTAAAAAAGAGTTTACATGCATTCAATTCCATTTAAATCCCGCTAAATTATTTTTAAAATAATATTTTCATCGTATAATATAAAAATTTAATTAAACCCATTAATCTAAAATTATTTATTTTATTTATAATATGAAATTACATTGATCCCAAAAAAACAGTTTTGGAGAAAAAAGTGTTTTAAACCCAAAAATGCACTTATACTAGAATAAAGTATATTTATGATTCCTAAGAAATTAAATAGATAATTTATAATTAAATAATATTGAAGTTAATTTAATATCAAATTCAATACATAATTGTAATTTTACTGGAAATTAAATTATTGATTTTCAAAAATCAGTATTTTTCAGTATCCCAAAAAAATAAATCTTTTTATAAAAATATTTAAAATTCATCCTATGATAATATTGATTTGAATATATAAAAATTATATTTATTACATCAAAAAAAATTGAATTTTTTTATAAATTAATTATAATGTTCATTCACAAATTCAAAAAAATCATTTTTAGAGAATATATAATTTTGATGCATAAAATGACTTTACATAAAATTTAGTGCTTATTTATTACAAATTACACAATAAATTTACATTATATAAATCCATTAAACATACTTTTATTAACATGGTTACTCATATGCATAATTCAAATTTTATATATTGTTAATAATGTTTATATTTAAAATATAAAAAATCAACATTATATCATAGATCATTTGAACAAGTGTTGCATGTCAAGAATGCCATCAAGAACATAAAATTTATTTAATGAAATAATATACACATAAATATTAGGGTATTAATGTCCATCTCAAATATTTCAAGTGATAATAACCAACACTGATGTATCCTCACATCACGGGAGGAGTTACCTCTAATCAATATGCCACTTATTATCATACATCTATCATACACAATGAAAACATGAAATGTAAAGATAAATAATATAAAATGTACATATATATAACTGAATATCTAATATACATAAAAAAATTTAAATTAATTACTATATACATCGATAACATATCAAATATTTTTCATCAAAATAATAATGACATGAGATTAGTCATCACCACAATTGTCTCCACTCTATTGGTAATCCATCTCAATCATTAATCTTTCAGGTCTATGATCATCCATAATCATTATATATTGATCAACATGTACTTAAGGAGACCAATAACTTAGTATTCATGAAAAGATAAGTATATAAATACCCATTATGGTCTTCTAAAGTTGTAAGTAGACATCCAAAAAAGATATTGTCTACCTTTAACAACCAAAAGTAAATTTTAGACAATTCCACATCAACATGTGTCATTAATAATAATGACCATGATATGTCCTAATCAATAACCCATAGATCACTTTCAACACACTCACAACATAATAATGTTTCTTTATAAATTAAATAACAATTATATCACACAACCCATCATATATATACTACTAAAGGAAATACACATCTCCATTGTCTACATAGTAATAATGGAAATGGAAGTCTCTGGCTAAAGGAAATACGCATTTCCAAACCATGTCGCATATACATCTTAGGACACTAGAGGAAATACACGTCTCAAATGATAATGTTTTCTATTAGAATACTAGACAAAATTCCCATCTATATTGGTGATTTTATATATAAATTCCCCTTAAATCCTTGTGTAGTGGGAGGAGAGATAACATCATGTGCATCACAATCTACCCCAATTCTTGTTATGGGAGAGAAGGGGTGACACTACTCCACTGAATTATAATTTTTAACATTATCGTATTGGGGAAGATTTCAAAATAACTAATCTATATATTTCCCATCTGTCATGGTCTTACATTAGTGAAAGTTGAGTAACTTTCCATTTATATATATACCACACTTTAGATATTGGAGGAAATATTTTTCTCAATTTATATACTAGAAATATCAGACCTATCTCATCCTAAATAAATTAGTATGTAGTGGAAGATACATAAATATATAATATTCAGTATCTACCCATATCAATGGATGACATCAGATATAGTAATCAACATCACATTATATCCCTAGTTTATGGGTGAATGTAAAAGAGATTGACCACTTTATATCAACACCATTGATATCCATCCAATAGAGGCTGCATCACATCTCAAGGAATGCATGCGGAAACAAAAATCACCCCAGTCACAATAAATGATCCTTCTATCAGCCACCCATGACGTAAAGTGTAGATATATTGCTACTATATCATCATCAATGGATACCCACTTCCCAAGAACATGGAAATTTAAGTATAATTCTGTGAAAAGTAAAGTTAGTTATTTGTTTATTCATTTTTCTATCTCACATCACATTCAATAAAACATTCCTCAATGAAGTCTTGTTTAATTCATCTAATGTAACTTGAGGTACCACTACTAAGTTCCATAGTAAACTATACTTCACATTAATCCTTAAAATAATGATTCCTCTAGTTTAATCATTAAATTTCTCACCACCATTCCCAAATTACTTTCTACCATTACTAACAAATTTATTATGTAATTCCAATCATTCAGGGTCATTCCTCACCCTTTCAGGGAATATTTTCCCCCTATGTTATATAATTATTTCATTATCACTATTAACTCATCTTATAATCCATCATTTAAACCCATTTTGATCCAATCCTATAACAATATTTATTAATATAGAAAATTCCCACTTGGTCTTTGAAATAAATAAAAACATATATATTATCTAGTTAACTCTATAATGTCTCATTTAGGATATAAAATGTTTATAATTCAATGAAACATTTTAATATTACTTGTTACCCCAGTAGTTGCATCACAATTAATCCATTCCTTTTCTAATTCAGGGATGATCCTTTAATGTTCATTATTTAATAATAAACACCAAAACTATTGTAAAACTATTCGTTAAGAATAATTATTTGGAATAATGATTGTATTTACAGTATAGAAACAATATTACAAGTTCCCTGAGTTACTAACTATGACCAAACATAACACCCCATAGTATAGTCCCTCATAATATTGGTTAATTAAATTTCATATCTATGTTCTTAGTGTATCACTATAAATTATTATTAAATAATAATAAAAATATTATCCTTATTCAACTAGTTCTATCTAGGAATCATGATCCAGAATACTCATCATAAAATGTTTCCCTAAATTGAAACTATCAACTTTATATTTCTCCTTTTGGGTAACTATCTAAGAATGATATCCTAAGATAACATCATCAACATAATTATTACATAAATTCAACACACTAACGTCCATGAAAAAATATAAATTCGCATATTTATCAAATTGTGGGAACAAAATCACTAAACTAATGACATCATCATGATATACATTTTAAATCAATCACGGTGGTCTCCTCATAATATTTCATAGCTTAGTTCATCAATATTCCCGACACTCAAAATTTTATAATTCCCAAAAATTTTAATCTGGGTGCACTATAAAAAAATTTTCTAGCTACCAAAATATTATTTTTTCTGAATATGTAATCTAAATATATAAAATCAATATTTTATTGTTTCAAATTATAAAACATGATCTTTGAATTGGTGTGTGATTTATTTAATTTTAAATCAATTACATTGATTTGATCAATTATTTCTTGTTTTTTGTTCGATTTCATTAAAAATACTCTCTAAAATTGAATACCTATTACAACATATGCATATAAATCCACAAATATTAGAATCATGGTCTTTATGTGTTTGGTTCTTTCATGATTGATCTAGATATCCCAAGTATCTTTTGTGGTTATCAAACTCCATCCTTTTTTGAGTTCTTATAGAACCCCCTTCTTCCAGTACATGGTCATTAAATCGGTTAATTTCAATCTATAAAATGATCATGTAATGTTTTGGTAAGTTATATAGGGGTTTATCGTGTTTTGGATGTGTTTCCTTGGGTTCATGGTCAGTGAATAGTTAGTAGAAACCGTGCACCATCACCAGGAAACCGTTCAGTGGAGGACAGTGGTCATGGGGCTGGTGCATGGTCATAAAATGGTTTGTAAAAACAATGTGAGTTCCTAGTGGAAAATACTAATCATTAAATAGAGATAAAATCGTGGTTGGAATATAGTTTTTCTAAGAATATAAGGAAACCATGCTAGTAGTTCTCTTGAGATAGTGTCATAACATTGTTGGCCCATGGATTGAAAAACTGAATAGACTATTGGCGGAGCATACCTTTGGAACCCAATTTGTTTTTGGATATAATTATAATTAAGTACCCTAACCATCATTAATACCCTATTTTATCAATATATTGAATTAATTTTTATACATATTCCTGAGATATGACCACCTTTGATTTTGAAGTGAATCTTAGGGGGGTCAAAGTATGTTAGGGACCTGGACTAATTTTTATGTACATGTTCATCCATGTTCATCCTAGATTCACTATTATTCTCTCCATCTCTCTCATAATTATAGAATTAGTCCATTATATATTGATCTATGATGTGGGATTTCAATATTGACTATATCAAGTTGTATCTAGGGGAGGGAATATGTTTTGTGATTGGATCTAGAATATTTAAATGTCATTCTTCATTTTTCCAACCATTGATAGGTAGGTGGATTATCTCTCATCTATATATGAAATATTACATGATAGTTTTGTATTAGTTAAATTGTTCTTTTATAATTTTTATGAGAAACTCATGTGAATCTTTATGGAAATAACCCTTTTGTTATGTCTTTGGGAATCTTGAAAATTGGATGGATTTTAGTAAAATGTCTTTACTAATATTTTTAAAATGCTAGATTTAAAATAATTGAATTTTATTTTAACAAGATGTTTGAGAAACTTATTTATATAATGTTTTTTCATTATTTTGAATGGTTTTAGAATGATTTTTTAATACATATTTGGTATGATGGAATTTATTGACATTACCCTATAGGAATGGTGTTTTATATTGGGTCACCTAGTATTGGTCACCTTGTGGAAACATGGTGGATTTATTAAAGTTTATTCAAGAGTATAGAACTATAACTTGGCATGAATGTGCCTATGTAGAAGAATTTATTGGGTATTCCAAATCAACATGAATTGTTATAAAGCCTTTGTCTGTTTCCGTCTATGGAACATTTTTTTTGGTTTTAATATAAAATGTTATAAATTATTTTAAATTATTTTATAAAAAATTCTTAATTAATTCCTATCTTAATGGTGCAAGGTGGGAACTATTTAGGGAAACCATATTTAGTTTATTCTCACCCCATGATTAATAACATCATGGAATTTCTAGATTTCATATATTGGGTATAGATAATATGTCTTAGTTCTTCAATGGTTCACCTTGATACTGCTAGCGAGGCATGTGGAGTTAGACATTGTTAAGAGTTGTTAGTCATGATTCCACCATGGTGTATTTGAGTTTAATTGTATTACAGACTCTTCTATTTGATTTATTTGGTTTCCATTAGAACTCCAATATTTTTTTACTATAGGTTTTACATTATCTTATATAATTTGTTCATGCATCATATAGAGAATTGGATATTCATTTACTAAGAACATCTGGTTGTTTTCCTAAAATGGTTCAATATTCCACCAATTTTCATTAAATCCGTTGTAATTTATTTTCGGAAATTTTCATCATAGGGATGTCACCTACGACTAGTATCATTGCTAATATTTACCAATCTAATGGGTGTCAAGTGAGATATTATCAACGAAATAAAATTTGGTTGGTTTCTCAATCATTTTTGGAAAAATAGTATCATCTTCATTCATCATTAAGTTGGAAATGGTATTAGTAATTATTTAGGATGGTAGTAAAGAAAATAAGATCATAATTACTTGAAATTTATATCTTAAAAAACATAAATAAAATTTTTATATTGAAAATCATGGTACATGGGTGTTTGGGAAGATAACTATTTTAAGATACATCTAGGTTAGTTGACATCTCTTCATCCTAGGGTTATCTAATGATAATTACAAGGAATTAATTTATAGAAATACATTACACTATGAATTTATTGGCAATAATGTGTTTAATGGTTTATTAAATGATGACAAAGTATTGATTTTGGAAAATAGTTGAAATGGTTTAATTTTTAAAATTGTTGTGGCAGTATTTTAAAAAACTATTAAAATGTTGAAAATGGTTGGATTTTGGAATAGATGATTATGATAGGAGTTTATGTGGTAAATTATAATTAATAAACCTTCAATTTCTAATGAATGAGACTAAATGGTGTATTTGGTAATAGATAATGGAACCAGTTTGATGTTGTTCGAATTAACTGGAGGAGGATTTAAAAAATATGGATGCACATGAACCATAGGTGAACCCAATGATGGTTTAAATTATTTTCCAGGATTTTCAGGTAGCGTATCAGGTTAATTAAAATGATAATTCTTAAAAATATTACGATTTGGTTTAGTTCCATAAGAAAAAACCCACCCACCAATTGGGGGATTCCTAGATAAAAAAAGAATAAGTCTATTTAAATAGGATGAACTGAATCATCAATTTACTTGGGACTCTAGCAGTGTTGAAAGTAATGTTGGAAATGTATATGTTTGAGGATCTAGAATTCCAATGGTGTTATTTGGTTCCTTATGATAAATTATACCATGTAATGACATTGGATAATTTTTTGGAATATTTTTACAAGTATTTCTATCCCCATACATTTTAGATCTATATAACAACATATTTCTTTATCCTAAAATATCACAGTCTCTCGGTTAAAGATTATACATAAAAAATTATGAATTTATTATACTTTTCCCAAAATGTATCTACAAGAACATCCTTAAATGAACACATTTTTTTGTTTGTTTTTTGACTGGTTATTCACTCAAATATTGTCAATGGTTTTATGGACTATTCAAAAATGGTTAATAGAGCAATGATGGATAATGGGGATAAATCAAGAAATACAGTTAGAGGAATAATTTTTTTCCTATTCAACTGGTGGGATCTGGAAAACTAGGAATAATAAATGGAGGGACTTCTACTTCCTGAGTGGTGGGACACCATAGAATCAAAAAATGGGAGGGTCAAACATTCATACTTTACCAAAAGTAACCTGAGATTTTTTCAATGTGGCTATTAGTACATGAATTAATAACATATAAGACCACCTAGAGATTTTCATAATTAATAATTTATGGGAAATATTTTGTTTTATAGTTCTACTGCACCAATTTTTGGTGCCACAGACACATCTCATGTTTCCTAGACAACATTTTCTTCAATGGGATGACTAAACTAGAATAATTATAATCATTATAATAAATCAATAAAAATTAATTATAGGAGTACTATGACTCAAAAGACTATGAAATCTAAATATGTAAATAAATATCAAACAAAAATGATTATGTAATTTTATGGAGCTGTGAAAGTGATAACAGATGATCAATATGGTCGTAAAATGTTGAGAGGTATGACCATTTTTAGTAATAACCTTATCAAATTTTTATTATTATGGGTTATTCCCAATAATTTATTAATTTACTTGTTCTTCATTATATATATTTTCATGTTTAATTGATTCATTCAATTTTGAAACATCAAACTCCCCTTGAACAAAGTGAGGGTTGAACCTCTGTGTGTAAATATTGTCTAATAAATATCTATGGGGATTAATTGTTTTTTTATTTCTCTACTATTAAGATTTATTCTTGTAACATGATTTTGGGTATGTATTGGTCGAAATCATTCAAATATCACAAGAATTGTTATGCTCAAAAGGATTGTTTCACAACACATGAAGGTATTGGGAAACTCTTTTGGGAATAGTTGGATTTAATATCAGGTAGATCAGGAAATGTTTCACAAATATTTGGATATATCTCTTCTCTATTGGATGTTCCTATATCAACATCTATGCATGAGATCCCAAATAAATATTTTATAATCGTCATTGACCAATTTACTAGGGTTTTTACAATCGATTTATTTTGGTTTCTACCAGAAAGAGAAGTATAGTTTATGATTAATCACCTACCAGGGAAAATAATGATTTAAAATTCATCTTATATTATAGAAACAATGGAAATAATGTATATGAGAATGTGGTTGGATGATTTTTAATGTATCTAGATCATTCAAACAAGTACATTTTCATGGGAAGCACTGGTTCTTTTTGTAAAAATGAAGGATGTAACTCTTATGATTTTTGTGGATTCTCATAATCGTAACCAATTTATGATTAAGATCTGGTATCCTATTACTCAAATTGATGATCTATTTGATAAATTGATAAGAACCCATTACTTATCTAAAATTGAATAAAATTTGGGATATCACTAAATGTGTATTTTGATAGAAGTTCTTCCATATATAACTTTCTGAAGAATACATTTCCATTCTGAATAAGTCATTATAAATTTTCATCTAACATATGAACAAGATATATTTATTGAATTTATGAATCAAATTTTTGAGAGGAATCTATATTTCATTATGGTGGTGTTTTTTTGATGATATTCTATTGTATTATTGGAAAAATTAGGGTCATGAGAACACATGGATATAGTTTTGGATATCTTGTAGGAGAATTCCCATTACACTAAGTTGGCATAGTGTGGTATTTAGATACAAGAGTTGTATTCAATTAGTAATTTCATTTATAAAAAAGGTGTTTCAATGGACCCTTAGAAGATAGAAGTCGTTATCTATTGGAAACCACTGATGAATTCCTTTGAGACATGTAGCTTCCTTGGTGTGGTAGGACACTAAAAACTCTTTGTTCATGAATTTTCACCTTTGGTCTCACCAGTGGAAGATTTGATGATGAAATATAGTCATTTAAAATAGACTGATGATTGCTAGAAATACAATCAGGAACATAGAGTTAGGCTAACATCAGCACCAATCTAAAAATTTCCATTGTCTATAAAGGTCTGTATAGTCTATTTTGATGCTTTGAGATCTGGGATTGGATGTGTTCCCATGTAGGAAGATCATTTTGCTTGACAATAACATATTCATGGGAATAACCACCCAACACATGATTTGGAAAAAGTTAATGATGTTCTTGATTTGAATACATTGTTTCATTATCTTTTTAGTGAGAAATTTATGGTTTTATTGTATGATAAGTGTTTTGAAAACATTATATCACAAAGGGATATGATTTTATGTAAATGAATATGAATATAATATATTAAAATGTTTGAATTTGAATTTATTTATAAACTATGTAAAGGGAACTATGTGACAGATACATTAAGAAAAAATTCATATAAAAAACATTCTAAATAGGATTCATATCAATGTTATCTTATGTTATTAATAGTTGATATAAATCAACATTATGCCTAACAAGGTGATATGGTAGTTTTATTTCTAGTTTCTGTTATTATATAATTGGCTAGAAAACAAAAAAGGGGTCAAAAATTAGATCATGGTTATGTTATCATGGGGTCACAACTCAATGGCGGAGAGACCATAGATAGATGGAATCTCGAAGGGAGTTCATTATTATATTTTTTAGATTGGAGGGTTATACCTTTATATTATCAAGAACAACTCTTTAGTTCCTACCAACATTCCATATGGGTTGTTCATCATGGGATTCAAAAAAAATGAACGCATTGAAAGCATAATTTTTGTGGGTTGGCATGAAAAGTGTTATAGCGAAGTATGTCTTGAAATATCACACATTTAGTAGGTTTGGTATGAGAATCAACATCATGATGGTATGTTGTAGTCATTAATGATTCCCATTTTGAAGTGGGAGTAAATATCCATAGATTTTGAAATATATTTACCAATGATAGTTAGGAAACATGATTCCATATGGGTGATAGGGGATTGAATCAAAAATTTAGACCACTTATTCCCAATTCATGAAATTAATATATTGGAATACATTTCCAAAATCAACATTCATGAAATTATAAAGAATAAAAATTTTCTAGTATTGTTAATATATAATAAATCCCTTATGATTGCATCAGGTTTTTTGAAATCCAAATTGCAATCCCTTAGATCCCTGTTGACTATGTTAATTTATTATCAAATTCAAATGGATGGATATTCTGAATGGATGATCCAAATGATGGAGAACATTCTTTGGTATTTTATAATGGGTTAGGGTGGCTCGTGGAAGGTGAACACACCTTTATTTGAGTTATCATACAATAATTTTTATCATTCCTCATTACATATGGATTCTTTTGAAGCATCGTATGTACAATTTTATCATTCTCCACCTTTTTAGTGAGAAAAGGTTAAACTTGACTAATTGGTCCTATCCCAGTGGAAGAGACAATGGTGTATATTACCATGATCAAAAATAGAATGGTGATATGTTAGAGTCATCATAAATTGTATGTGCACCATCATCAATGATATTTTTTTTTAGGTTGTTGATCATGTCATCCTGAGAATCTCACCACACTGATGACATCATCATTTTTCTATGGAATGAATGTCTTATCCTTGTTACATTATACTTTTTGAGATACTATAAAGGGTTTTTGAGGTAGAATATAGGTTGGTTATACCAATATAGTTCAGTTCTATTCATAGTGTGTTTCATGTATATAAATTGAAGGTGTACCAATCTGATCCTAACCATTTGATTCAATGGGAATTTGTTTACATTGAATAGGATGTTACATTGACTCAAATGATGGTATGGATTGTGGATTTGTAAGAATAATAATTCCATGGGAAAGGATTTGGTTTATTGTGGGTTTAATGGTATAATAGTTAGATTTATGAAGCAACATGGGAGTGTTAAATGGAAATGTTGGAGTACAGGATATAACTCTTTCAGGAATACTTTGGTTTTCTACTTTTGTAGGATGGAAATACTAATGGTGGGGAGAACGTAGCACCCCAATTTCATATAAATGGTGAATTATTCGTGTTTTTTTGTCTCTATATTGTTTTAGTTATGTTTTTGGTGGTTTTGAGGGTTTTTCAACTTTTTGAGGCATTATTGGTGGTTCATTTTTTTATGGTTAGTATAAATATTGATACATCACCAAGAAAACATGAAAATAAGGACAGTGGTCCCTAGGTAGGCACATAGTTAGAAAATGTTTTATCCAAACTGTGTCAGTTCCTAGGGTAAACATTCCATCTTATAACTAAAGGAAAAGAATGGTTTGATCATAGATTTTGTTACTATGTGAGCCAACCACGCAATAGTTGCCTTGATATTGTTGCATCTCATGATTGTCAAATGGTTTGATAAAATGTGCATCCTATATGTGCGGTGTAAAGTTAGAACCCTAGAAAATTTCATCTCTTTCAAATTAAGTCCCATAAACATCATTATTCTCATTTTCTCTCAATATCTATAACTCTTTTTTCTATATTTTCCCATGAGATGATTCCCTTCAAAATGCATTCAATTATTTGGTGGATCAAAGTGTGTTGGAGACCAAAAGGCATTAGTATTTACTTGTTCTCCTATGTTCTTCATGGATCCAATGTTCTTCTCCTTCTGTCTATCTAAAAAATAAAATATCTACGATGTTAAGGATATATCTATTATGTTTGTCAACAATTTTGATAATATCATGTTGGATATAGTGAAGGGAATATAGTTTTTAACCAGATGTATATGTTTTAAATTCCAATATTCTTTTTCACCAACCGTTAAGAGGTTGGGGTATTTTCTATAATATCTAAATGACAATGAACTTTAACGGTTATTTTTAACATAGTTGTTTTCATATAATTTTTGTGAAAACCATGTGTGATTCATCATTGAAATCCAACTTTGTTTTTGGATTTTGAAATAAGGGAAACTGGATTGATTTTTGGAAATATATATTTTTCAATACATTTAAAATGTTAGTTTAAAGATAATGGAATTGTTTTGTTTTAAAAAATATATATGAGAAAATTATGTAAATCCAATTTTTTTATGTGGGAATATTTTTGGAATGAGTTTGGAACACTTTGTTGGTGTGAGTGAATTCATAAATATGACCATTTTGAAGAAGAATGAGTCATTGGGGATCTTGGTATTGGTAACCATGTAATGACTATGGGGATCAATGGGAGGCCTGTCGGGAGTATGAAACAGTCACATAGAATTCATGTGTGCATGTAAAGAATCATGAATTAGGTATTCCAAATTAGTGATAAGTGTGCAAACTCTTTGTTTGTTTCGTATCATGAAACTTATTTCTTGTTTTAATATAAAATGTTTTAAATAATTTGAAAATGTTTTATATAAAAGGATATTACCAATTATTGTTCTTGTGGAGTGAGATTGGAATTCATTTGGTAAATCCAACTGAGTTTATACTCACCCCTTACTTGGGAACTTCAGTATACTTACAGATTTTATCTACTGATACATAGGTAAAGGCAATGTATATTTCTTCATTATTGGTGCTCTGTGATATCGCAGGTGAGGCATGTGGAGTTGGAAATTGGATTTAGTTGTAATATTTTGGTCATAATGACACTTTAGATTCATTGGGATCATTTGTATTTCAGACTCTTCTATTTTATATATTTGGTTTCAATTGGGACACTGATATTATTGTTTACTTTTTGTTTTACCTTTACAAGTATTGTTTAATCATGCATCATATATGGGATTGAATTTTTAGTGTCTATATTCATTTGGTTGTTTTCATAAAAATGGAATGTCATTATCCAATGATCTTTAAAGAATTTTTTTTTTTCAGCTTTTGGTATATTGGCGATGTCACCAAAGGCCAATATCACCACTACGTCTTCCCAATCCAATGGGTGGGTGGGTTTTTTTATTATTCTCTAAATTATTAAGAAAATGGGATTGCTCTCTTTTAATTGTGTACAATATTTAGTCATTCTATATTCTATAACATAATAGAGGAATTAGTGCTCTCAGTTAATAAAAAGGTGACTACCTATATGAATTTGGACCTTTTACCACTTATATAATAAAACATGCAGCACCAAAAAAAATTATTTAACAAAAAATAAATACCCTCCATGGATACATAATATTTAATATATTAAATCATAAATTAATAATTGATTTGTTTAGGAAATATATTAAATATCATTTCTACGTGGTTAAATAATTAAACAATTGTACAATCTCATAAAACTAGAAAATTAACTTGACCAAACTTATTCTCTAAACTAATATTCTCTTATTATTTTACTTGAATAAATTTTTAATATTAAATAATTATAATTCATATCCCTTTTGATGATCAAGACTAGACTGTGATTAAATTACGATGGACATAACATGAATATGAATCAATCAACAAACATTGATCAATTCAATTCTAATTATTATCATTATCTAAATCTAATGTGATTTTATATCAAATTAGTGTGAAAAAATATTCTCCCTTTTCTCAATGGTTGAATATCCAACATTTGGACCAATATTTTCATCTCAAAACACGTCATGGACCCCAAATAGAACAGGATTTCATAGAAATTAAAACCTTATAAGAATTATAATTTATAATATATTCCATTTTTAAATAGATATCTCATCATGTAAAATGAATACTCATGTTAACTTCATTTAATTCAAGTAATTTATTTATCTTATTTTTTAGTGATAATCGTTCCTTTAATTACCGGGGGTGTCGATTTCGCTAATTTAGATTTATACTTGTCAATTTTCCAAAGATATCATCCTCCATAACATAGGAGAAAAAATCATATCTTTATTATTAAATCAATCGTAGTACCATTTAGTACACACCCAAAACAAGCTACTCATTTAGAGAATATGGGCCAAGGTTTTCATTATTCATCAAAGTATTCCCTTCCTGATATACTTTAATAATGAACTCAATCCCAATGTCTAATACACAGATGAGAAAACATGAATATACAATGACACCCATTATATATAGAATTCCTATGGTGGGTCTATCCTCATAACCTCTCTATTTGGAGCTCACCATTTGTAAAATTTATGAGAAGAACCCTCAAAGGTTAGGATCCCCCAACACCAAATATTCAAATATTAATTGTGTCTTGTCAGTGTGATGTGTATAGGACATGTGTAATTTGTTTAAGAATATTTTCACAACATACTCAATTTCCCATCCTTTCGGGTAACCTTCTTGACCAATTTATGTGAAAAATATTCTAAGGACATTATCACCCATTAAAAGAATCAGTATAAACAATATGTGGTATGAATAACCATCATGAATATACCTAACTATATACATGA
Source organism: Viscum album (assembly GCA_963277665.1). Classification (NCBI taxonomy): domain Eukaryota; kingdom Viridiplantae; phylum Streptophyta; class Magnoliopsida; order Santalales; family Viscaceae; genus Viscum; species Viscum album. The sequence continues at coordinate 1,034,405,253 of OY728123.1, read as the reverse complement.
AATGGTAATCAAATATACTTATGATAATGTTTGTTCTAGGGATCCAAATCTACCAATCTTCTATTTGAACATGATCTAACTATTAGCAATACAAAATCAACTAGATATCACATAATATTAAGGAATTTTCTATGATATATATTTATAAAATGGGTCCACCACATTATCCTTCGTGTAAATTGTGATATTTCTGACTTCAAATCTCTAAGTGAAATACATCAAGATAAGATAATTTTGAAATATTTTTTTACGTGATCGAAGTTGATTTCCTAGAACCACTACCATTTTTATATAATAATACACTATGTTAAGATTTATAGTGTTTCAAATCACACCAAGTTATAAGAAGTAAATTTATATGAAATTTTTTTTATTACCTACATTAAAAGAAATAATATACTAAGATTATGATATATAATTGGATACTGCTATATACTTTGAGATCCTTTAGCTAACAACAACGCTATTTAGGAAACATATAGGCCATGATTCTGACTTCATAAAATCATTTTATATTAGGAAATCACCATCCATGTACCAGATCTCTACTAGTGCATATTCTCATTGAAATATCATGAAAAATCTATATGTACACCTTAGGTACATTAGGATTGTTTTAACTATCACCCAGTGCACTTTTCCTATATCTTCTTGACATCTTCCTACCACAGTCAAGGAATAGGAAGCATCAATTATTGTAATTTACAAGGAATAAATAATATATTCAGTTTTCAAAAAATTTGTAAATATACACATTCTTTATTTCACCTAACTTTTCAGAGGAGACATCTTATTGGAGATATTTTTTCCATGTGACGTAGAAAATAATCCCATCTTGTATTATATAATATTATTATATATTTTTTATTTGTTAATGTATATACATTGACATAATCTGAATATAATATTTGTTGTATCTATATAAACCATTATCCATAGAATATAGACTACTTCACTTATGTCCTTCACAGAGAAGCATTAATTTTACCAGATAAAAAATTATTATAGGACATGTATCCAATTTAATATAAATAGTATCTAATAAATATATATTATATTGAAAATGTTTTCCTACCACTAACCTACTTATTTGATCATGGTTTATGTACTTTTATTTATTGAAACTAAAATCTCCAATGGCCTCAATAAAATTAATATTTCATGATCTTGATACACACATCAATCCATAAATGGATCTTTAGAACATTTATAATTTATTTTATTACTCTGGTTTTATAGAGACATAATATTAAATAATGTAGTTAACTTCTAATATATTCCCTCTCAATTAATCTATTTTTTCATCTATTTTTCCAATATCATAATCATTTTATGTTGTACTGTTAACTATTATTCTAATAGATTTGATCATCTCTAGTAGTGAAAAGGATTCATTCTATTCTATGCTATGAAATTTCATAAAACCATTAAAAACAAAACATGAATTATAGTTGTTGAATTTACCAACATTTTATAGTTCCTTTATGGAAACTCATTTACACCAAATCAGGTTTTCTCTAAATGAAGGTTTTACTGAAGTCCAAAATTGATTTTAGTGAATGGAATTCATTTATGAGTTCAGTTTTATTTCTATATTAATTATTATAGACTATATAGAACTTCCTTATATGAGATAGATTCTTCATTATCAATTAATATTTTATAACCTTCCGAGGTGAAAATAAAAACATATATCTCTATTTCTCTAACAGTCCATATGCTCCTACATTGTGCTTATGTCTATTGAATGACTTCATCCATGAAATCCTATTGAATTAATTTTTTTTATAAAAAAATATTAGGTATACTTTAACCTAAATTCATTAATGTATACATTGATATGACTAAATTTCATGGATACATTCCCCTTTTAAAATAATTTATAACTTTTTGTGGCTTTAAATTTTTTTATCTGGGGAATTATATAGTTAATATCCTTTAATCTCTATAGGATGTCCTATAAAGATACTTTTTTCCCTTAAGAAGTTTTTTTAAAAAGATTATCCTTTACACACATTTTTCATCACCATACACAAATATGTATTTTGACAATACTCTTACCATACCATATCTCATATGGGATTAAACTGTTAAAATTATTGACTGAAATGCCCGAAGGATTCAATATTTATTAATTTTGGATAATCCCCCTTTTTTGGAAAAAGGGGGAAACCTACATGACATCAAGGACATACACACATCAAAAAACCGAATGTCGAGCCCCAAAACAAAGCTACTAAGAAATACCCCTCCCTAGCATCATCATCAGTTTGGAACTTCAACCAGTGCATGATTGTTCCACAAGCTGTCCTGTGCAGAAGTGCCCGGGCCTGGTACCGATGGCAGAGCCATACCCTCTCAAACATCCAAATCTGAAAATCCCAACAAGATGAAAGAACCTACTCTAATCCTCTTCTGGGTAAAATCTGAGTAGAAAGTCTGGAAAAAGAATCCAATATTCAGAATCCCAGTATTCCACATAACCTCACACTGCAAAAAGAACTATAACAGCACCATAACACCATAACAGCACCAGAACACCAGCATTCCACCATAACAACACCATAACACCATAACACCCTAACAGAACCAGAACACAAGCATTCCATGATGAAAAAGCTTGTTTCCCGGATCCCCTCACACTACAAACAGGACCATAACATCATATCCAAGGAAACAACGTCATTCCATAGACTCAGCCACACAACAAACAACACCACCTTCAAAATCAACACAAACTACATAACTGAAAACCAGAACACCAACAACACATCCACGAAGAACGAAATCCAGAGACAAAAGTGAGAAAAGATGAAACCTTAGCATTAATCGGTCACTATCCGATCCAAATCAACATCAAAAACAAGAAGAATCTAGAACCGAAGAAAATGCTGAAGAACATGAATCTGACGAGCAGAAAAACCCCAACCAGAACACGAATCATAGTCGACACACAAATCAAGCCGCACACCAAACCAAATATGAAATCCAGAAACAAAAAAGATGAGAAACATCACCAGTACTCCGTAGGCCTACTGAATGCCAAATACCGTCGCCGCCATCCCAGTCATACATGGAGATCACGATGTACCAAACAATGCACTTGAGGAAAATGAGGAGACACTCTCAGGCTACAAAATCATGATCTCGGCCATGGACTGGCAATATTCCACCTTAAAAAACCCTATCCAGATAACAAGTAGTTGGGTGATGGACGCAAGCAGTGGTGCGAAAGGATGATATGGCCAAGTCCACGAAATCTACTTTTAATCTTATTTGAAACATGGATTAGTGTGTATTCTATTTTCTAAAATGAATATCCAAAAGGTAAAGAGGATGAGTTTCGTAACTCTTCATTGATTTCATCATTTATAACAAGTTTTGATCCCTCCTTTAACTCACACAATTCAATTATGTTGTATAAGGACTTGTGAGTTGTGTCACAATACCATAAGATTTGATATGATCAATTAATTATTGTCTTAGATAGTCTCTTCCTTAATTTTATTAATGTTTCTTTATATTATTTCTATGTGGATTCTCAACATCATTTTTTACTAAAATTTTCAGATGAATTTGACTTATACCCCATCAATTAAAAATATCCATATCTTCTAATGCCATCTGTATGCAATAGTTCTAGAAGCTTTGTGGAATTTTCAAATTTACTACTAAATGATTAAATTTTTAACTTTATTTATAAACATGAATTAATCATGTCCATGGGATTGAATAAAAAATGTCTATATAACCTTTTTGTTATATCTTTGTTAAATGAATGTAATTTGCATGATCTAGTATAAAGGTGAAAATCGAGGAATAAATTGATTCTTGTGAATTTGTTTTATCATTTATTAATAATAAATAATTATTCAATTAATGTTTATGTAAACAAATTTTCAAATTCACCATAAAATAGAATGGGTTTTATTTATAAGATAATTAAGTCATAATTCAAATAGTGAAATAAAAACCACTCAGGTCTAAAATCGACATGAAGATTATATTTGGTGTAATATTAGGCACATATTAAAAAATTTCTAATAGTAGAATCGTTCTACTCTGTATTCTTAGAGGGTATTTTTTATATCCAATGAAACAAGCCCCACTCCATTAGCAATTCAATGATCCAACTCACCTATTTCAATGTTACTGAATCTATATTGTTCTTATATTTGGACAGAAATTTGTGTGAAATAATTTTTTACATTTACCAAATTTATATATTTTGAAAGATTATAGTACATTATGAGCATACATGATTATAATAACCACATTACTTATTCCTTTATAATTATTATTTCCTATTCCAATGGTCATTGTTGCCTCAGGAAAAGAATATATCCACATTCTCAATACCCTTATGTAAAACCATTTGCTTCTTAGAAGGATTTTTTGGTTCCATTGAATTAGATACATACTTGGTGTTCTTTTCCATTATGTTAACATTCAATATATGAACTGATTGTTTCATCCTCTTCATATCCTTATATTCATGGTGAACCATAAATAATAGATCATGGAGAAATTTCAATATATTTTTCATGTCAATTCATCGTTGAAAAAAGATAATCTTTGTGGGAAAGAAGAAATTATGATGTCTATGGATAGTTTATTATCCAACATGAAACTAAGATTCTCTATTCTATAAATATACCCAATAATCTTGAGTACATGTGGAACATCATAGATTCCATCTCTCATTTTTCATGTAAAAAGTGAACATGAGATCTTATATCCATTTTTCCGATCCTTTTCTTGATAAATTTACTTACGATTAGAAAAATTTATTTATGCATCCTTGTCCTCAAACTACTTATGTATCTTAATTGAAATTGATGATAAAATTATACATTGAACATATAGTTAATTATATTCATGCTTCTCAAATAGTGACTTATTCCTTAAACACATAATATTACCTTATTTTACCCATAAAACTCCTTACCAAAAACAATCCTAGGATCATGTGGTCTATTATCATTGGTGGAATTATGAAAAACAAGATCATTTCACTAATTAAAACCCATATATTATTTATCCAATATATTTTTTTTACAGAACTATAAACTGGATAAAATATATTCATCCTTCAATATCTCCCAAAACATTTCTACACAAGTTAATCTTTTATACATACATAATTTATTATTTTCATTCATTACCTATGGAAATGGAAACCTAATAAGGGGTTATATCATACACCTGTTAAGGGTATGAAAAAACAGTAACAATAAAAGGTCATAAAAAGAAAAAATATATACAAATGGGAAAGAAAGTTTAAACAATGAAAATGAATATAGTATACATATTTCGTACCAAGGAAAACATGGATCATAATATGAAACTCAAATCATGATACTTTTTCACAAATAAAAAAATATCAATAGATCATGGATTTGTATGATTGTGACCACAACATAATACACGACTTCATTAGCATAAGTCAATGTTTTTTCATATATCATCATCACATAGTGGAAGAAATATTATATTGTAATAATTTTAATTTATAATACCATACATGACATATCATGAGATATAAAGCCTTACCCATTACATTAATAGGATATATAATTTCAGTCCTACCCATGATCACATTATGGAAGGAGTCCACTAGTGGATTAGCTTCACATCATAATACCATAACATCTTTTGAGATATAATTCTTTAAAAAATGCATTGGGAGGATATATAATTCCATCTCCAACCATCACATCATATAATGTACATACATAATTGTGCAATATATAAAAACATAAAAAATTGTATCAAAGCATTATTAACATAATAAATAAAGGTTTTCATGTTTATTTCCAAAATAATTACCATAAATGATCCATATAAATAAATTTTATGGTTTTAAAAAATATATCTAATGATAATAGAGGAAACATATATGGAAGGAAACATAGGTCTAATTATATGATTGAAAAAATAATGCTTCGAACGACTCAACATTACAACGGATCAGGATGTAGATTGTTTGAATACATGATTTCAATCCCCAAAATGATATATATATATATAGTTTCTAAATTATGAAACTCCTATCCTAGGAAGGTAAATCCTTAAAAAAAATAATCAAAATAGAAATTAAATCATAAAATAATTTTAGAAAACATTTATATAATTTTCATAAAGGATTATATTGTGGGTGGATTTCAAAAGTGCTTCACAAAATGTTTTAGTGAAATATTTGAAAACATATTATTTGAATATCATATAAAAAAGGGATTATCAAAATTGATATTATGTTATCCAAATTAAAGTTTGTCTGGAAGATAAAAAATTTGATAAAGGAAATCATTTTGATATTTTGTAAAAATACATTGGTTAATGACCCACATCATAAAAGAGGTTATTATCCTTTTAAAAAAGGGCTAAATGGAAATATTATAGTAATAATATTTAATACATAACAGGGTTTCAAAATAAGATTGTAGAACATTTGTGAGAAGAGGAAAATAGGGATAACTTTGATCAACTTCCATTTAAGTGGATTGGAATCATTCTTTACATAGTTGAATTTTCAATAAGGAAGATAATTATTCAATAGGTATTATATGAATAAAAATGATCTATCAATAAAAAAAGATGATATACCATATGAAATTAAATATGATTCTCATGGGGAAACATTTTATCTCATGGAAGTATATTGAGTTATAAAAAATGCATATGTTGTAGGAAATATTTCAATCATAGTCCCAAGGAAGAGAAATAATGTAAAATAATTTTACATGATCAAAAATAATTTACATTATTGGAAATAAAGTGGTTGTATTTATATATTTAAAAATAATATTAGTTCACAATATCATAATATATATCAATGAAGGTTGATAGAGAAAGAAACCATTACAATTTATCGTGATTTCCTGGAACATGATTTGAAATCTTGTATAACAAACTTACCTATAATAATTTCTTATATAAAAACCTTATTTATAATTATAACTATTTTAATCCTCATTTATAATAATTTTTTATCATTACATTATTTTTTGGTTATCTATATTCAATATTTGGACTTGCTAATCATTATTTTTTAAAAATAATTTCAGACTAGTGTTGTTGTTATTCATCCGTCTCCCAAAGTTCGTTTTCATAAATAATAACAGGTACATGAATTTATCTCTTATAATTATCTATACTTTTATAATTTCATTTAATATTTATTTGAGTTATTATATTTGATTTCGTTGTCGATGATGATCTTTGTTTTGTAATTTATAACGAATAAACAGTGTTGATTGAATTATCGAGTAAAATATCTATATTACCAATACCAAACAAAAATAAAAATTATTTACCTATTAATATCATGTCTTTAATTTCTAATTCCTTCCTTGATTGAAATTTGTATTATTTTTTATGTATGTTATTAAACTGACCCAATAAGAACGTGCTATAAAATATTTGTGAGTATTTTTATGGAATTAATTTTTTAGTTATAATATCATCATAAAAAATTTATAATGGTATTAATTATATTTTATTAATGTGATTAATTGAAATTTTCAATATGTATAATAATAAGTATAATAAATAAAAGTTTCCACTTAAAAATAAATCATTTTTCCTCTTGGTATGTTCATTTTAGGAGGTTAGTTTTACAATGATCTCTTATTGATAATATTATTTATATAGTGCCAAATTTATATTTTCATAATTTAAATCATGACATATATTAAATATTTTATCATTATACCAATTTATAGAAAAAAAATTACTTGGTGGTGTAAAAAAATATATTGTGTTGTTCATGAGAGCTATAGTCTACACACACAAATGAGAAATATTTTAAATTTTTTTATTGAATGGGATCCGAATAGATAGTGGTTATACAGTAAATATAAGAAAATTTCAATTTATAATTTATATTGATTTCAATATATACATATGGTTTGAATGGTTTTAGATTAACTTATTCACAACATAAAGATATGTCATGGAATAATGAAGAATTTTTTTGGTATCATGGTTGGTATATAAAAGGGATTATGAAATGGGTTTAATGGGAGAGAAGTATAATATATCATTAATATCGAATCATTTGTATTGTAAATAATTTATTATGATGAATTGGAATAAAAATCATTTTAAAATCAAGTGGTATTATCAAAAATGTACATGAACTAAAAGAAGGAGGAGAACACGTACCTTGTAGAGTAGCTTTATATTCCTTGGGAGGACTCCTCAGAATCTTATGAACTCCATTGGTGAGTTTAAAAGATGGGTAGGGAAGGAAAATTCATGTTATATTTTGATGACATTAAGAGGTATTAGATAATGAGTGGGAGTTATATCCTTTTATAAGTGAAAAATAGGCTTTCCATGGAAACTAATATTAACTAAGGGTAGAATGTTATCACATGGGGGTTGGGTCAGTTTGGTGAGTTAGGTAAATTAGTTGAGTAACTTTTATTGATATATTTATGAATAATGTTTCAAATTAAAAATGTATTGTAGATGTTCTATGAGTAAATATTGTTTAGTAGAATTCGAGCCACATTTGATATCATTTTGTAACACTTATTAATCATGATTAAAATTTTATAATGGTAATTAAGTTTTTACTAAAAATAAAATATTACACTTTATAAATTATTTTTATTTCTCAAATCCAAATTTGTATTGCATTTAATCAAATTCAACATCAATATATATATATATATTTAAAAATTTACATTTAAATTAAAACATATAATTTGTTAAAACAATTATTAAAACTATATATTTTTTAATATGTTTTCTTAGTCATTTTTAAAATTTCATCACAATTAAATGAGTGTTAATAAATTTTTACATGTTTTTAAACATCATATTAGATTATTTATCTAATAATATATCAATTTAATTTAAAAAACATTATTTATAAAATTATCATTCCATAAAAAATATCTGTTTTACCATGGAAACTAATATTTATCTAACTAAAATAAATTTATAGTTAAAAATAAAATTTATCACATTAAGGATGTTTAAAACTACAATTATAAATATATAAATCATTTTATGCGATTCAATTTTTGAAAGTAATAAAAATTAATTTTAATATAAGAATATATAATGAATAAAAATAATTTTAAGAACTTCATATCTTTTGGGATTAGAAATAAATTTAATTATTAATTTGTAATAAGAATTGGATTGATATTATCTTATTTTATTATAAATATTGTAAATAATTTACTCTTAAGCCATTATTTAATTATAACATATTCAACATTATAATTCTTAAAAATCAACTTTTATAGAAAATATATTTTTTACATATAAAATGATTTCATTTTTTATTTATCAATACCAATTGAATTTTATTAATGAATTAGTATTAAAAATAATTTTTTTTATTTATATATATATTTTATAATTATGTTTCATATTTACCTAAGTACAAAAATAGAAACTACATTTTAGTGGTTACATAACATTTCTGATATTTTCTTGGTTCATTGCAATATATGAAGCATGCTATTTAAAAAAATATTTATTTAGAGAAAAAATATTTTGACATCTCAAGATGTTACATCTTATAGGAATCATTTTATACCCTACTCTCTCCCTGAGTTACCTCAACAAGGTTGAGGGATTCCATCACATGTGATTTATTTTCTTATAATAGTAATATGTTAAAATGCCAATACCACTACTGGAAATTCATCAAAGTTAGGAAATTTTCATTCTTTAGGATACATTCTTGTTTTAGTGAATTTTTGGTGCTATTATCGATTTTTGAATAATAATAAAATATATAATATTAGTACTTTATCTTGATTTCCATTTGTTGATATTATTAAATAATTTAATTTTTCTCCCACTGTTTTATAAAATCATAACAAGACTCTCTATTGGATTTCAAATTTCCCTTAATATGATATTATGTGGTAATGTTTTCATATAACCCTCATATTAGTGTATACTATTCAAATTCTACTATGTCACGGTATTTAGGTTATCAATTCTCTGTCCAACTACATTAACTTGATCTCCTTTGACTTTTTTTGAGTTCACTCCCCACTCTTAAAACTATGGTCTCTAATTTTATCAATGATTGCCTCTATATTATACTAAGTAGGGTTTTTACACATCCCATAATCTTTATTAAGTAAATTAAACCAATAATTTTTTCTTGAACAACTTAATAACAAAATTATTCTCCATGATAGCCAAACCAGCATCTTAAGCTATGGAATATTCTAACCAAGTGACAGAAGGAGGTTGAATTTATATTATATTGGATATATTTTATTTATAAATAAGTAATTCCATTTTATATTTTAGAATTCTAATTAATTTTTATAATTTATAATTAAAAGAATATTTAACCATTAATAATGAATCAAACTTACACATTATCAATTTTCATCTGAAATTGATTCGTAATTAATATATTCAATGTGAACGCCTAATGAAATGTTTAACCAAGATCAATAAAACATAAATGTGGAATGATTATTATATTTATACTAGTGATTGGTTTGGCCACCAATGGAAAACCAATCAAGACCCAAGTGGGTATAATGACCTAAGATTTTACTATAAAAAATTTCCATCAAAGAAACATTGTTTTGACAGATTATTCCACAAATAACACTGAACTAATAAGATAAGTGAAATATATGATAATTTTTATTAAACCAAATATTAAAAAAATATTACTTATTGTAAATAAGTGATATTAATAAATTTGAATTGATTATATTTAGAAGATAATTAATTAATATTAGAAATAAATTCTATTCTCAATAACTATATTTTAGGTTCTATGTAGTTTACCCAAAATAATTAAATCAAAAAATTATAAAAAAAACTATTATAATATTATATTATATTTATATATATGAACTAATAAGTTAACAGTATCTAAATTAATAATTGGTATGAAATAAAATTAAGAAAACTTAATGTTTAAAAATAAAACAATTCCATTAAGGGGTTTTCTTTATATTTTGTAAATTCATTTAAAAAACAATATATAAAATTTTATAATTTTAGTTTGAAAAAATAAATTAATTTTGAAATTAATAATGTACAAAAAGTATAAATGTAAATTTTTTCATTTTTTCTAAAATAACTGATTTTTGGTAAATAGTGATAATAATGATTTCATTAAAGATAATAACTTTAATGGAATTATCTTAACACAAGAATGGATTATAAATTTTCAAACACATATTTATAAAAAAAATATTAAAATTAAAATTAATAATTTTAGAAATTATATGTTGAATTTATAAAATCCATGTTTAACATTATGAAAACATACGTAATATGTTACTCTAAAAATTGTTCTCATTCACTTGAATTAAATGTTATTTTCATCAATTTTAGTAATTAAATATTAAAAAATATATATAATATTTTATTTGATCATTTTCATATTATATTACATTTAAAATATTTTTTATAGGTAGGATAATATGATTACTATGATGAAACATAATTACCATGACAATAGTAAAACTATTACTTTTAAAGAATTGTTTTAATTATATTAATTAGTTTTTATCTGCTAAAATAAATTAACATCTTATAAAAAATAAATATAATAATATTTTTAGATCTATTTATAAATACTTTAAAAATATTTCAATTTTTGATCAATACTAAATAATGTTAATAACAAATAAGAGTAAAAAGAACATTTTTCTATAAAATGATTTCTCTATATATAAATTTTTTTATTTTGATTTTGAATTTTTTCTTATTTATAAATAAAAATAGACTATATGAATCCGAAATTTAGGTTTATAACATTATTATATTTTATTAAGGGTTAACTTATATTTTTAATAAAATATAATCTAAAAGTATGAAAATGAGTTACTAAGGTAAAAGATAAAATGGTAATACAAAAAAACAATAATTTGGTAAAAGGATAAAACATGTTTAAATCAAATAGTAAAATTTGTGGTTGATGATTTATCAAATTTATGTCACCCCACACTACATTATTTATCACTTGTGTAACCATAAACTGTTGAATTGTGTCATTCAATTGTAGAAAACTAATTCCTGTTCAAAAATGAGCATATTTCTTCAGATATAAAAGAGGATTACTGACACCCTAAAACATTTATAACTAAATTTTTAAATTTCCATGAAAAACTTAAAAAATATTCACTCATATAAGTTTCATACATGATCTAAATCCCTTTTTCACTATAACTTATCCTATTTCATTCATTTCTATGGAGATATTCAAAAGAATGTCAATGTCTGAAAGTCAGTATTACTTAACCCTTATCCTATTATTCTTAATATTTATTTTGAGAACCTATCATAATAACAGTAATATAATATAATAATTAACATTATTATACTAACGTTTTGTTATATTAATGGATTAACAATTATTTATTCATTTTCATCCACTAATATAAATAAAAGAACATTGATCAAGAATTTGTGGAAACTAATTCCACCATGAAGTTGTTTGATTTTTTTTCAAAAAAACCAAACATGGAAGATCTTCAAAATGTGTTAAATCTAAAATTAAATTTTAAATAACTATTAATATTATTGAAATAAAATATTGGTTAATCTCTATGTAATGTTAATAATAAACTATGATAGTAATATTAACCACCTATAATGAACATATCATAGTACCTCCCACAATATAAGGTCAGTTTATAAATACCTATAAATTTTCATACATTTTATTAAAATATAATATTAAATAAAATACAAAACTAAAATTATTTACATTATGAGGTCATTATATATTTCCTTTAACCATGTTTTAGATACCAAAATAGTTATGTAGAAATCAACCGGATGACCACCAATAACCAGTATAATTAAATAGAATATAGTAGTAAAAAGTAATTAAAATTTGAAATGTACAATAAAATGGATCCAAATGAGGTAAATAATGAAGAAAAACTGATTATTCATGGTGTTAGGTGCATGTGTAGTATGAATCAAGATCATCGAAAGGGTTTCTGATAACTTAATTTTCTTCTATTATATTACAATCATTTTTATTGAACTATGTTGTTCTATGTTATCTTTATTCTACCATAATTATAATTTTTATTGTATTTTTCAATTTTTATTAGGTTCTAAAATTATGATGTTCAATCTCAATAACAAATTATTATTACCACAATTATTTTGTTATTTTAATGGGGTTTCCTAGTCATAGTTCATATTTCTGGATACATAATTATTATTATGTACCAATTTACATTTATATAGTTTATATACATTGTATTTATTATATTACATCATGAAATATTTTTCATGGTATTTGATGTTCGGTTTCTAGTAATATTTAATTCATGTTTTTTATTTAAATGTTACCCAAGATGTAAGGTTTCTTTCCCCATCCTTATTTTAAAATGGATATATTTAATATGAGATCTCCCATATATAGAATTTTTATCCTTTCTTTCAAATAAAAAAATCATTATCTTACCTTATAGTTATCCTTGGTGATCATTTTTCATCATTATTTTTTTTAAATTGATTTTTCAATAATCTTATTTAGATATTTGATTTTTAACAAAGTAATTTTTTATATAATAAAAAAATACATTTCACACGTATTTAATCTCAAACTCTAGATAATGTGGAGTTACAAATAATTTTTATGATAATTGAGAAGGATAATTTTTATAAACCATTACTTTAATTTTAAATGTTTTAAAATAGAATAACTTTTATATTTTCCATATGGTTCATTTTAGATAAAATAATATCTTTTATCACTAAGGTAATGTTATTTTCTATCATATATATGATCCATTTCTTCCATTTTCTTGTCTAGTCATTTAATTTTTATAATTTTTAATCCAATGTTTTTCCTCTCGAAACACAATATTTTTCCTTCTATTGATTAATGGTTGTTAACTTGGACTCCATAAATCGATTGCGTTGGGATATTAGTTAATAAACTATATATATATTATGCATATTTTGTAAATACTATATTATATGTTATCTTTTTTGATGTCTATTTTCCTAAAATGATTATGTATATATTTGGATAACCAATTATTTTCTATGGTTTTAATATGATATGATTATGGGAGGAATTATGAATAATTTATATATCTAATTTCTTTTGAAATGGACATGAAACCCAATTTATTTTCACTAGTTATTTATAATATAATGAATTATTGATTTTATGTGTCACACATATGGAAGGATAAATGATGGTTGTTGTCTTATATCACCCTAAAATTAATTTTTTAATAGTTAATATCTCATGATACCTGTAAATAAAAGAAACATTTAGTTTCTCATATGCCGGTGTGAAATTATTTGACTCAAAAATATGATTTTATCTTATGGTAATATTTATATAACATTTATACGGTATCTTGTTGCTATTTTTTCATTGAAAAATTTTGTGGAATAATGTTTCCTCACTCTCTTGATTCATTTCTTATGTAATACCATGTCATATTTCATTGTATTTTTTATGTTCTATTCATTTATGGGAATAATTTCATTACATATCTTAATGATTCCATTATACTCATCTTATGATCGCTTATGATATTTTATTATTATTTCTTATGTTTTACCTTTTCGAGAATCATATCTCCCCCAATTTTTATGTTTCCATTTACCTAGGCTATCAAGATAAGAAATTTAAAAAAAAAATTGAAGAGTATCTTATGTTTAGAATTTTTAGATGATGTTAAAGACATATTTTGGATTGAGAAGTTGCTTATATAGTGGGAAACATTTCTCTTAGTGGAAAAATGAATGGTTTTTGTTAGTTAATGTTTCATATTAAATTACTAAAATTATAAACCTAAAATTTATTGGGAATTTAGTATAATGAAATATTTTATTGAATTCACGTAATTGGGTTGGTTGTATTGGTGATGTGATATAGTTAGTTTGAGAGAAAGGTTTAGATAACATTATTTGAAAGATATTAGTTGATGATAATTTAATAGTTGATAAGATTATATTGAAAATAATTTAAATGGAATAAATATACCATTTTTTTTAATGTAAAATTGTTTATATTTTATATTATAAATAGTGAACTTGAGTGAAACCCCAAGGAAAAATCAAAGTGATATTTCTAAGTATAGGATAAAATATAGTTTTTTCGTAAAGTATATATTATTTAATACTATTAGAAATTAAATCTTGGTATGGATATTAAAAGATGATTTATGATCTATAATATATATACCTACTGGTGATAACCCTAAAAATGATGGATTTGGTATTAACTCAATTTTTACCTGGTTTACGAAAAAGATGCCAAAATGAACATCTGGTTTGAGACACATGGGATATTTTATAGGGTTAATTATAATTATATATAATAAACCATTATGAAGGTTTTGAGTATGATGTTAACTAATTAAGAGGGAGAATATAATAAGAAAATGACTATGGATAACCATGTATTTAACAAATAGAGTCATAGGTTAAAAAAATGTCATATGTTAAAAATAAAGGCGTTATAGGTAATAAAATATTCAGATTTATTATTTCATAATCATATTTTGGATATTATCATAACCAGTTTTGTTTTATTGTTTGGTTTTAAAAGGATCACGAAAATGTAGCTAAGAAACGAATACAACTAGAAAACACTTTTTCATATAACCAAATAAGAGAGAATATTTAAATGGGTTTATATTTTATGTTATATGTTTTATGATGGAAATTTCTAGTTTCCTAGTCTTAACTAATGTAGTGAGGATGATATCAAAAATGAAATTAAAAATTAACATCCATAGTTATATTCATTAATGGGAGATATTTAATAATGATATTATCATATATTCAATAATTAATCTGAACTATGTAAAATATCTATAGATTGCTCGTCAGTAATTTTTAATTAATGTTATAGAATAATATATTAAATAGTATAAAAAACATTCCCCAAACTATTTGGCCGCAACACTACATTACCTCATTGAAATTGTGGTTAAATACATAATCATATCACCTCAAAACCATTTATAATTGGGGTGGCATTTGTTTCTCCCTACTAAAATTAGTTTATGATACAAGTAGGGGATTGGTGTTTTATCTACACCTATCTGCATGGGGTGAGTAGTTGGGATGCAGGATGATAGTGGGATAGTGGCCTCAATGGAAATGCGATGATTCATAGGTGCAACGAGCTACTGGGAAGTGGGACAAAAGTTAGTGAAGGTGTGTTGGCCCTAGTGGGATCATGGTGACCCATATATTGAGGTGATGTGATGGAGCTTGATGGGAAGACACATAGGCTTGTGGTAAAAAACATAGGCTTTTCTAGAGGACCAAGTACATGCAGGCCAGTTAATGATGCAAGGTTGATAGGTTCAAGAACATTTATTTTATTCATAGTAGTGCATACGGTCATGTTCAAACATTGGGGCCCTATTTCTTATATATAACCAGTCAATGGGCCTTTAATCTTGTTATTTAAAATTTATTCCACTTGTACATTGGAAAACATTAATCTACTAATATAGGCCCATATGTGATTCTTAATCCTATACGGGTGGGATGAGGTCTGGCCCTTAGGGTTCTGGGGTGTTTGAGTTTGTTTTGGACTATTAATCCCATCAACTATTAATAAAAAATTATAATAAATGTTATCAATGACCTTGAAAAAGGATCTTATATCAATGATATATTTTTGGGATAATTATTGAAGTGTACATGATAAAAGGGTGGATAACTCTACGGTTTAAAATACTATTTATATTCAGATAATGAATGGTTTATTGATTTTTGAAAAGTTTGTTAGACAATTTTTTTTAACATTTGATTGATATTTTATTCTTGATAGTTTTGGTGGAGTTCATTTAAATTTTGGGATTGTGGAATATAATGGATATGGTGAGATTCTATAACCTAATAATTAATACCATTTTATGATTAAATATAGTATTAATTTCGAAAAAGAATATAGAGTTTCCATGTAGTTTAATGTGTTAGTGGATAAGATGTTTTTTATGAACGATTTATTTTTGAGACTATATAATTAGGTTATATAGATACTTTATTTTATGATTCTATGAAAGATTAATGTTGTTTAAGGAAAGATAATTAACTTACTATATCATAAGAGAGTGTGGTAGATTTCATATTATAATATATATCCTGAATGATAAATATGTTAATAATACCTTCTCATATTTCCATCATTGTGTAATAATTGTGCGGAAACGATTTATTTGTGGGGGGAAGAATGTAGAAACCCAAGATATTACTATATAATTTTACCTAGAGAGAAAGTTTTAGTTAAATTATTTTTCTTTCATGAAACGTTGATCTAAATAATCAATGATATATTATAAGATTATTTTTAATAAAAATATAATAACAGTATAAACATTAGTAAATAAAAGGATATTTATTGATTTGAATTTATTATACATAGAAGATAAATAATTAATATTAAATTATTTTTCTTCAAATAATTTTTTTAAGTGTATGGTAATTTACTATAACAAATTCAATTCACCACTTTTAATATATTATTATAATAATATGTGATATTTCATTATTCTAAATAATATGTTATCATTCTATCAATTTGAAATTGGTATAAAAAAATATTTAAAACACTTAACGGTTAAAAAATAAATACTTCAATAAAAGGGTTTTTCATTTTGTTTTTTATTATCATTTAAAAACCTACATATAAAAATTTTATAATTTTAATTTTATAAAAAATAAATTCATTTATTAATTAATAATTCCGAAATTTTCTTAAGGTTATTTTTTTAGGTTTTTTCTAAAATAATTATTTTTTAGGTGAATATGGAAAACATCGAATTTACAAAAAACCATCACTTTTGTGACATCATATTAACATAAAAATGAATTAGATGTTTATAAAAAATATACAAAATATATATTGAAAAATTAATATAAATAATTTAAAAATAATATATATATTTTCTAAAATCCGTGTTTATCATTTTGGAATCATGGGTAATATTTTTTTCTTAAAACCATTTTTAGTATCTTATAATAAAAAAAATACTCACTTATAAAAAATAACTTTCAAAAAATGGGTTTAGAATAAAAGATCAAAATTTTCATACTATTTAATAATATCAATTTCATTTTTAGGCACAAAAATATGATTATTATGATTAATGTTAATTACTACGATAATATTAAAAGGGTTATTCTCAAAGAATTGTTTTATTATAGTGATATTTTTATAAGATCAATGAAATTCAAAAACATATAAATAATTAAAATATAATTTTTAAACCATTATATAAGTAAAATTTAACTTAATTTCATTACTAATATATACTAAATATGAATAATAACACATAATGGTAAAAATAATATTTAATAAAAAATAGTTTCACTATATATATGATATTTTAAATTAAAAGTTATGTTTATCTCATTTAGAAATTTAACTAGTATATATGGAGGGAAAATATATATTAAGAATAAAGAACATTTTAAATGTATTAAATTTTATATTTAATAAAATATGCTTTTATAGGTTAAAAAACATACCAAGGTAAAAAATGAAATGATTAAATGTTACCAAAATCAAGTTTTAAAATTCAAGAAACATGTATAAAAAATGTTTTGAAACTTTTTTTGTGATAATTTAATGAAATTACCTAATTCAAAAGATCATTATTTAATAATTTTGAAACCAATGGACCTTTAATAGTTTCATTTTATTATTGAAAAATAATGGGGTTTCATAAAAGTTCCATTTTATGAACTTATAAAAGGGGATTAAATCTACCCTCTCAATGTTACACATAACCGTAGAAATTTATTTGAAATATGGAAAAATATTACCCTTATAAAATTACCATTCATGACCATAACCTATTGGTTAACATAACTTATCATGATCCCATAATATCTAACTAGACATTCAAGATAATGTTCAAGAACTAAAAGTTAGTATTACTTAAACCTTATCCATTCCATCTTAATATTTCAACTACAAACCTATCCAAAATATTGTAATATAATTAACTCAATATAATTATTACACTTAAGTTTTATTATTTTAATGGAATTATACTTTTTTATTCTTTTACATCAACAAATATAAGCTAAAAAACATTGATCGTGCATTTTTCAAGACTTCTGCATCCACAAAGAAGCATTTTTGTTTCCCATCACCACCTAATATGGATGAATTTAGATAAGTATTTTATCTAAAAATGTGATGTTTAGGATATAATTATTATTTTATAAATAAAAATTGGACATTCTATTTTTAGAATAAATAATAAAAGATCATAATAATCTTAACCTCCTAAAATGATTATATCATAGTTCCTCCAATAAATTGAATTAGTTTCACAAACACCATTATAATTGTGTAAATTTCATTCTAATAAAATCATAAATGACGTAATCTATTGTGATTATTGATATTTTGAAGTTATTATATAAAATTTATAACTATTTATAATATACCCAAAGTGTAACGTACAAAATGACCAAAACATCTTAAATAAAAACATATGAAAAACACTGTTATAAATAAATATAATATGAAAATAAATAGCTCTTATAAAATTAAATATAGGTGAATAATTTTACTAAGGAGGCAATATAAAACATTATTTTATTATGCATAATGTTAGGTGCATGATCAAGGAGAATCAGTACCATGTTAAGGGTAATGCTAACTAATGTTTCTTCTATTGAATTACAAACCTTCTTACTTTACTCTATTATTCCATGTTTGATTTATTATACGTATTAAATAATTGTTATTTTATTTACTTATTTTTTTGGATTTAATATTCTATCTTATATTATCATTATCAAATAGTTCTTACATTAAATATTATGTTACTTTAAATGGGTTTCTGGGTCTATGGTCTTATTTATTGACAGATAATTCTTGTTATGTACCAATTTACTTATAAATAGTGTAAATAATACATTTTTTGTATTATATCATGAATTATTTTTCATATTATTTAAATATTAGTTTCAATTACTTTATCCTTCAAGGGTTTTGATTTATATATTATAAAAGTAAAAAATGATTCTTTTCCCAAACAGACATTAAAATTGAGATCTCTCAAATGAGATAACCCATAATGATAATTTCATTAGACATTACATTAAAAAAATTTCATTATATTACCTTATGGTTATCCTTGGTGATTATTTTTCTTTAGCATGATTTATATTGGATATTCTATAATATTTTTAACATATTTGGGTTTCAACAATGGTATTTTTAATACAATAAAAAGTAAAATATATTCTCTCGTATTTTATATTTGGATCCATGATTTTTAGATATACATTTTTTTTGAAAATTTGAATAGTTCATTTTCAATAAAATGAAATTTATTTAAAAAATGTCTTAAAATAAAATCATTTAATTTTCTTTGTGTGGGTTATATTAAAAAAAGAATCTATTTTAGTGTTTCCCAATGAAACTATTTTTCCATCACCATTGTAATTTTATTTTAAATTTTTTCTCTATGTTTTCATGGTTTCTAAAATAAATTATTTTCTCCATGTTTAATAAAATATTTATTTTATAAATATTTCAAACAAGTAACGATATTTCTTATTTTAATATTTTATTATTCAAAAATCTTATTTTTTAATATAATACAATATCATTTCTTTTATTTTATGATTGATTGAGGATATTCTTCAAATGGTACCATCCACCATATTTCTCTCAATGGGTACGAAATGTTATTATCTATCAATGAAATTATCCATTACTACCATTTTCTATGTTATTGAATATTTATTATATTTATTTAATTTTCATTACTTTGTGATAACTATATTTTCCCATCCATTGATAGAAGGGAGTTAATCAATAATTGATATTTTGATTGATTTGGCCTATTTTGACTAAACCATATACCCTTTATTTATATAGTAAAAAAAATTATTCTTTATTATCTTTATTATATGATATTTTCCTAGAAATTTATTCAATAGTTTTATGTATATGATAATATTATGATCACTTATGGAACAAATATGTATGGATGAATGAATGGAATGGTTTTTCATCTCCCTATAATTCATTAGTAAGAAGTTTAAATCTCCAGATACATAAAAACTGAGAAACAACATATTTTCTCATAAGCATGGGTGAAGGAGATTAACTCATGAAGATAATGTTTCATTATGGTAATGTTTATGCCACATTTCTAAGGTATTCAGGTGTTATTTTTTCATTGATTAGGTTTATAGATTAATATTTACACTCTATCCAAAATTCTTTCTTGTTTAATGCCATTATTTATTCCCCGAATCTTATTTCATGATAATAAATTTGTTGGGAATTATTTTAATATGTATCATGATGATACCCATATGATAATATTATAATCAGTTATGATTCTTAATTGTTACCAGTTATGTTTTTTATAAGTAATTTGATGTCACCACTTTATTATATTCCCATTAACCTAGGTTATGGAGTTAAAAAATATTAGAAACATGTAGAATGGTATCTTATATGGAGAATTTGTGGGAGATATGGAATTATTTTTCTTGATTGATCATTGGATTATACAGTCGAAACAATTCCTGTTAGATTAAAAAGACATTGGTTTTGTCAATTAATGTTTTCTCTTAATTCTGTAAAACTCTAAATAAAAAATATCACAGGTATATATTTTAATACAATATAACATTAAATTCATCTAATTGAACTGGTCATGTCCATTGGTAGCTATTGGTGCTAACTTCTTGAATCCATCTTAACACAAGTTACTACATCCTTCATTCTATTATGGTTCCCCCAACTTGTATTTCCTTTAACTACCCTCTAGAATAACCTTATCATGGGATATCATATTTTACAAAAAATTAAAATGTTGGTGAGGGGGGAAGCAAGTAAGTGGCCACATATAAATTAACTACATACATGCTTCTCGCACATAAAAGATGGGAAGAGATGATACACATATCATATTAATTTTTTTTTTAAATTATTTATATACCCCAATGAAATAATTAAATTAAATAAATACCTAACATTAAAATTTATATCCCAACTCATGACAATCCACTTGGAAAAATTACTAAAATAAATACATATTACACCAAAAAATTATTTTTTAATAATAATAATTAGATATATTTTTTAATTTTATTTCTTTTGTCCACTTATGACCCATTTTAATAAATTATTATAAAATTTTACTTAGGATATATTAATATTATTTTATAAAAATAATATTATTGATAATGAATATTAAGAATAAATATTCTTAATAAATATTATATTTTTTGTAATTACTTAATTGGGTTCTGGATTTCATGGTTGGGTGGAATAGTATAAACTTAGTTCAATCTCTCATACAACTCTGTTGTGTGTGACTCAAGTTCATATAGATGGATTTCTACCCTAATATAGACTACCTAGTAATTACATCCATCCAGTATTTGAACTCACTAAAATGAGCATCTAAATAAGTCTAGTTGTTCTTTCTCACACCTCAACGTGGATAACGATGTTATTTGGGACTTGATTATGGAGGGGTAGAATATTTTAAATCTTGGGAGAAGTCTACATAGAGATATTGTAGCCTAGAGATTTCCAATTCGGTCACCATACTAGTACCAACCTCTAGAGAAAGGATGGATTCCCCAAAAAACATTACCATAGTTGAGGATTTACTAGGAAATCCAAATCCATGTCTAGACAACGGGGCTAGAGACGGAGCCCTGAATGGTAGTGTTGTAACTTTTCATTCACCTAGGGTGGCATTCAATGCCCTATCAGATTTCATATGGTGCTTCAACTGAACAAAAAACTTTATAGTCTCTTATGATGGCCATGTATTCCTTTAGAAAAAAAATCAAATCATACAACCTTTTGGTCAGTCTATTTCATCATTTCCAATTGGATTGGAACCTAAATCCCTATAGGTATATCCATATATGATTCTATGGTTCTAAAAACATCGATCTCAATGCATTAAGTCATATCAAAACAAGTCTTGATTTATCCATCATCCCATTTATATCTTGAACTCCTTTATTAAATTAGTTATTCACTTGATTCATAAGGGAACATGAAATCTGTCTTTTCATTTTTCTCAAATATTAGTGTTACCTAATTCAATAGCATAATAGTTCTATAAATAATTGGGTTTAATAAAAATGTGACAAAAAATGGACTCTAACATTTTCCCTTGCATAAATCAACCCCTTAACCGCATTAAAAATTAATTTAATATATAAATAAATGATTACCATTGATTAATTATATCCAATAAAATACATATTAAATGAATAATGAAATTATTTTTACAAATATATTATATAAAATTTCTACATGATTAAAATTATTAGACCACTAAATAATTTCAAGGAACCATATAATTAACTCAATCCAAATTCTCCCATAAATAAATATTATATTATTCAATAAATTGATTAACTTGGGATTATTAAATAAACATATTTCAATTACCTCTTCCTTATCTAGTCTAACAAGGTTTTGAATTATGATTGACATACCTTGAATAAATATCACACACACACACATTATATGAATTTTATTAATAAAAGGAAGGAGAACACACAATGGGTAACAGACATAGGGACTTGAAAAAACTGAGGCCAAGAGAATCCCCAAAAACAATTTCAACACCTCACATGGGAAGGAAACTAGTTCTAGAAAACACCAGAATATGGAAATATTGAGATGATTTTGTAGCCAGGATGTCATCCACATGATTACATTCATTCCATGGGTGGAGAAGCTCAATCCCTTTGGTAATGAGGGGCTTTCTTCAACATATCAAATAAGTAGATCTCATACACATGTTATATTGGACCCCATGATATGAAGATAATTCATAGTAACAAAAACCTCCCACTACTGTTTTTGGGTAATATAGTTCATTTTCTAATAGATATCTCAAAAGATGGAATTCATACAGATTTTATCATCCCTTAGTTATTGATGTGTCTTTATTTAAATTTTTGTGATGAAATTTCCTATAACTACCATCTATTTTGATGTATCTATAGAAATTTTAGCCCAATAAATAGTCCAAATAATATATCCTCTATAACTCTAACCGTTCAAATCCTTTCTTGATCATTCAATCAATCATCATACCCTTTAGGACATACCCATTGCATGCAACTTTTCTAGAAGAATATGCATCAATTTTTTCATCAGGAATTAATGTATGCCCATTATGATATAAATAGAAAATGAACTAAATTTTATATACTAAGATACAAGATTACATATAGGAATATATATTGACACGCTTCATAAATGAAATTACTAAAGATGTCATATCCTCATGACTACTCTTCTTGGATATCCCTTGGTGAAAACATCATGAGAAAAAGTCTCAATGCTTTTGATACCCACAACACTGGAAAGTCAAAAATGTTTTGTGACATTCCATTATAATGTTTCTATATCATAGGAAATATGTTTCATATCATACATAGGTTATCATCATTGTGCGAAACTAACATGACCTATCAATGTGATAAATAATCCAATACCATTTTTATATATGGAATTACATGTATAAATAACATGTGATAATAATTAACCTCATGAAAATATTGAACCTTATACATGAAATGGAAATCAAATGTAAATAATATAAATTTTGTTTTATGGCGCCAACTCTACAATAAAACACCACTCAATCAATCAAGAACACCCTTGAAACATCATTTAGTATGATCTTTATAGAAATTCATGCTCAATGGAATATTCATTTTTCCCAATTATATATTATGTATTTGATTAAAAATATACCTATGGGTGTTTGTAGTAAAAATACCAGGTACCACATAAAAGTTTATACCCATAGAGGTGGTGATTTTTCCACATATAGGAGGGACACATGCTAGATAATAGAGGTGATCATGGGATGTTGAATGAGGAAGGATTAGAGGAAGGCTATAGAAAATATGTGGCTGCCAATATAGATTGATAGTAATATGGCCAGGATAGTGGGGCGATAGGGGTGGTTGGGGCAAAATACGAGAATGGGGAAAACAGAAGAAAAAAACTAGTAATAGTCAAATGTTATAAGGACTATTATGCCACTAGTATATGAATTATTTTAGCTTATTTGTCTATAATAATGGATTTCTATCCATAAGGCATTTTCACTACCAAAATTATAATTTTTCATATTGTGTTTTTTGGACAATGCTTATGGGAAGGGATGAGGATTGACCCCATCAGGTACCTTCGGGGTGTGTGTTTGTGTTGTATATCCCTTCTTCCTAAATGAATACTATTAACATTATTAGATTTATTAACATATTATATTATATAATATAATAAATATATATATATATTAAAACATGGGAGGGTGGAACCCTCCCCCTCATTCGGCATTCCACTAATCCCTCATTAGGGATGGCTACCTGTCAATAATGACCTATAATAAGTGAATTATGCAACCCCTTATTTTATTTTATTTTCCACTATTTTTTTCTCTATTTTTTGAATATTTGGTCTGAACACCACCACTCCCCCTCACTTCACATTCTTCTAACCACCTTCAAACATCATAAACACTGTAAGTGGGACTTCTTTAATCCCATAAATAAAATTTTTAACTCCATTTTCCATTACTCAGGAATTAAGACTTATAAATTCTAGAGAGAAGTTAACTCGACCCGAAACCTTCTCTATAGAATATTTCTTGATCTGATCATCAGATCATAAATTCTACTACACCATTATAAAATTCTCATCAAGACCTTTGATTCTATGAACATATCAAGTAGTAGATAGTAGAAAATCATCATAGATAAAAAAAATCGAATAAAATTGACAATAATAATGAAATAAATTGGTGTTTAAGGGTCATGTTGAAGAACCATAGCTCAAATCAAGGTTCATGATGCGTTATCACCACTACCACATTCTTCATGAGCTTATTAAACCCCTAGGATGGTATATAAAGAGAGAGAATTGGGAGGGATAATGAACGGGGAATATTTAATTCCCCTATCCTGCATCAATATTTTGTTTAACATAATTAATACATTGAGATAACCCAAATATCAATGAAAATTAACAAACACTCATAAAAAATAAACCAAATCATTCTGATGTTAGTCATGAATTCCATTTCAAATACGTTTCATTCTTAAGAGGTGTTAATATTTTCTCATCCATGACTAGGATTGAGGTACAAAGTCATAAAACATTTCCAAAATTCTCAAGGTAATATAAAAAATCATCAAGGGGCCATTCTTAAAAGTATTGGTGTAAACAATATCGGGGAATCAAATCAAATTCCATAAGATATGTCGTATATTAATTATTCTTTTTATATTTTAGTTGATTATTTGAAAAAATTGATTTTTATTCCCTGAAAATGAATCAATATCATCCAAAAAATACATAATATTTCCTGAAAATTGTCAAAAAAATCATATAGTAATGAAAACATTCATAAAATAATGTCTTAGTACGATTCATGATATAAAAATCTATTTAGGAAGAATATATAATTTTTTTCATTTTTCTAAAAAAATAATTTTTTTCTGTAAACATCCTATAGAGATTAATCTAACCAATCAAACACCACATTTAAATTAAAATTAATGATATTAAAACCCAACACATTGAAGTGAGCATCATGTTCTTTGCATAAGAATATACATCATCAAGAAAATATCCATAGTATTAAATCCTCTCCACCTTAAAACTCTTATAACATGAAAATTATCATCCACATACACCTATTCTAAAATCATCTAGTTGGAAGAATGTACTATCAAATAAAAATTTAATGATAAATGGGATTGATACAAAATGAGGAAGTAAGAGAAATTATTATAAACCATTCAATAATGTTTAGAGAACATATGAATAAAATATGCCCCCCCCCTCTCTAGTATAAACATCTCAAGGATGCCATTCAATAAAAATTTACATATATAACTATATTTCAAGATATAATTTCCATAATTGGATATTTACCTTACAAGGTTCTACAATGTTAGTAATCTCAAAGAACTAAAAAGAACAACCCATCCAAGAAGGCACTATATTTATCTTTGATTTGGTGCGTCACACTACCTCATGAATGCCTCCTCATAGGCTATAGGATTCCGTCTAGCTATGAGGTTCCATGATTGTATAGTGGAGAGACTATATCCACAAAATTAGACTCACATGGTGGTGTAATAAATTATTATATAAACAACCAAATCATAATAAATGATAACTAATAAATAATAAGTAAAAAATTAGGATGATAATAATATACATGACATCAAATGAAATACCTAGTACCATTAAAAAAATGATGGGATGTCATGTCTTTGAACAAAATATTAAAAAAAACATGGTAGTATGAAAACATACATAAATGTATATCAATGTAATAAAAAATTACATAAGTCTATCTCCAGATAGCATCATGATCCATAGCTAAGTCCTATTCTCCCCCACTACCATCCTATAATCAATCAATCATCAACTATTGGGATCTTTCCCTTGTACCAACCTTTATCCATGTAATCTCCTCAGATACCATCGACAGCCTAGATATGTTGTGAAAGACACATAGTTGGGCACCACCAATGGGGTCTATAAAAAATCCATCCAATGAAAATACACTATAACCATGTGTATGTATAACATGTGTTTCTGATTCATTCTCTAGGGCGCGCCCTGTTATATCGCATGTTGAGAACACTTGGCTGAATAGTTCAGGTTTTTTTTTTCTTTATTCCAACGTTCAAAATGGGGGAGGAATTTATCACTTCTTTAGAGATATTTCATCATTGATCAAAATGGTATTATGAAATTTTAGTTTCTACTTATGTGGATTCCACCTCGTAATTTGTCACCAGGTCTAGGTCTCCCTTACGACTATGATGGTGTTCATGAACCCCTTCCTGGTGCAATCTCTTTGTAGATTCCAGTTAATTACACTACCTTTTTCATGAAATTTCATAGGGTCAATTCGGGGCATAAAACTATAGAAAGGAGAGTAGTCATGTTTGGTGTCTTTGGAATGACTAGACACTAGAACACTAGTACACCAAAATTTTCTATTATGATAGAGCTTCTCAAGGGTGCAGATGCATGAGGTATCCAACATTGATTTCATGGAACTAAATTATGGAGGCATGTTGATGAGTTTTTCCTAATTTTCCCATGTTAATCATGGGGTATTCCCTATGTTTAATTTATACATGAGACATTCCGGACAAATCAGAACACAGTTGATAGCGGATTAAATTGGTACATGCCTAGGGGGAAACCGAGAAGGATTATAGGATGGATGGATTAGAATTCCCAATGAATATGGATCATGGATAGTGGCTACCAAAGGGGGGGTTGTGGATTCAGACCATTATTATTGATTTGGACACCACTATGGGAGAATCGAAAGAAAGTGGAGCCTTATAGAGGGGACACCAAGGTTTATAATTGGTTTGGATTGAAACTTATGGAGCTGTCTTATGCACCTGAAAGGGATCAAAATGCACACAATTCGAATGGGTGAGGAAAGGAATCGAAGTGTACACAATGGACAGTGACCTAGAAACATGTTGGGTCTTATGAATTCGTTAGTAGCCGATTGTAAGAGAGACACTCTTAGAAGAATGGTTAAGGATTGGTTGGGGCTTATGTGTGGTTAGCTACCCAAATGAGTGGCATTATCTCACCAAGATGTGACAGTCTAGATAAAATCATGATGGATAAGGAGAAAGTATTTGATGAAGATGAATGGGATGGAACCGACATGAAGATGGTAGTTTTTTTCTTTGTAAGAACATGGATCTTCGTTTCATGTATGTTTTCCTTTTCAAGTCGTTTTTTAGAAAAGACTAATTTATGGAAATTTTTGAACTACACACCGTGTACTCAGTTTCCGAAAAAAGCTATGTGCTTGTCGTGTAATAGCCACACACATGGCCATGTGTGGATGACCTAGAGACCGCCTAAAGTGGAGTACGGAAATGAAAAGTACACACCGTGAACTTCGAAATTACAGATAGTGTATTTTATTTTTTTCATTAAATGTATCGGGGTCGTGTATAATCGAAAGAAATGCCTTCTTCTCGACCTAGTTCTTCCAGGATAACCCATACGATGGAGATATTACTCCGAGCCCCCGACCGAGCATCCAATCTCCAATTCGATTACTGTTGATTGCGTTGTGATCGCCTTATTAATCTCTTCCTTCATCTGGAGCTTTGATTCATTATTCCTTCTCTTTCACATGTTATATTCGTTTGATTTTTTTTAGCGTTTTTGTATAAATACAATGTTCTTGGGCGATTCAAGGATTGAGGTTCACATATAACGATCATACAACACCGAGGTAGTTGGTTTTTGCCTATCAATTGAAATTATTTGAGTTATATGCACAAAATTTCCCAATAAGCTTGATCAGGGATTTGAATTTTTACAGTTTTAGCCCTGTTAGTTGCCTACTATTCTTGTATGCTTGAGTAGAGGTTAATTTAATGTGAACAGGGTTACTTTCTATTCCTTGAAACTCTTTTTCCCATGCATGTTTTCTTGTTTTGATTGTTTGTTCTATCTTTACTTGATAGGCTGCTACTTACTTTCTATTCCTAGTATTATACAATGGGGGGATTCTTATCTTTCTTGATCTTATGTTGTATACTGGTTAGCCAAGTAGTTTGTGAGGTTTACTTTTGCTTCATTGAATTTCTATGCTTGTTTGACTTACACTGAGCCGCGAGAACCTGGTGTAGAAGACTATAGCAAGAATAGACGTAAGGGATTCTACAGAGTGTCTGTTATTTTTGTTACGATGTGAGACTATAGGGGGAATTGACGTAAGTGCTTCCTCAGAGTGCATGTATTTCCTCGATACGGGCCACGTCGGGATGAGATGTTAGTGCATCCCCAGAGCGGCTTTTAGTTACCGAAAAAAGACTATAGGGGGAATTGACAACGAGTTCTTCCCCAGAGAGTCTATACTAAATCTGAACCATAGGGGTTAGAATGTGAGTATTTTCAAGGAGGTTGTTTGTGTTTTCTAGGTAGGATCAGAGGGGATTAGGCTGTGAGTACATCCTAGAGGGTTACCTGTTTTTTATTATCTATTTACTTGCTATGTGGAACTAAATGCTTCGAAACTGTGGAATTGTAACTATTGAGTACTTCATTATTTACTGCTTCTTTTGTTTATTGGCCACCACATATTTTCACTGAATGTTAGGAATAGATTTCTTGGTGTTTTCTTACTGGTATTTAGTCTCACAACCTGTTTGGGCTATGATTTTGGTCCAAAATAGATTATATTTTTGCAGATATAGTTAAGGGAAAGTGCCCTTCTACCTCAAGTACTTGACTGCTTTGGAGCTGGAGAGCATGTGACCAAGATGAGGCTTGTGATGCTGAGGGGCATGTAATCTATCTTTATTTTGTACTTTGGTTTAGTACTATTTGTATTCCAGCATTGTGATGTGTTTTTCAATTTTCCAAGATATATGTTCCATGCATCAACCTTATATATATGTGTGTGCTCCAGTTTCTTACTGTCAGCCTTCCACAGTTCTCTTTTTCATGATTATTACTACTTCCATTACAGCCATTTGTTCCACTGTATTACTCTGCCTATGAGGGTATTGTTTCCACACTATCACACCCAAGGCCCTCACTGCTAGTTGGATGCCTCTGGTATTTGGGGAAATGCACTTGAGGACATGTGACCAACCAGGTACGGGGCGTCTCTGGGCGGCTTTCGGAACCGAGATGTTACAAAGTGGTATCTGAGGAATTCTTTTCTCTTGAATTAATATTTGAATCCTATAGCTATGGATAGGAAAGAATAGGTACATGGTAATAAGTTGTGTCTGGGAGTAGCTGACTTGTGTACACGGAAAAGCAAATCTACCTTGTTATTTCAAATTTTTTGGTTTTGAAAATTTATAGTTAATTTTATTTTTCCGTTGGGTGATTCACATGTATTATGTTGTTATTGTTGATGTTATTGATGTTCTATTTTTGTTTCAACCCAATGAGATGAGGGTATTCCATCTGATTCATCATATAGGAACTTTCTAGAAATCACATGTCATCCATAATTTCCATGACATTTAGGGGGTATTAGTGATTGGTTGTTGTTCTGATAGATGTTGTGCTAGATATCCATGTTGTTGTGATAGATTCCGTTATAGGAAACCTTCTATTTGATAGGGCATTGATTTGCAGTGTTTTTTCTTGAATGAATGCGATATTTTTGTTCTTGAGGTGTTATGGGCCCTTAGGGGTCAAAATTTGGTGGATCATTGCCTTGTTTTTACTTGTTATAACATATATAAGATTCCAAAGTTTGATTCATGGGGAGCATGGGTCCTCACATATTTGAATTTGGAACATCGGTGTTTTTTCAGTGTTTTTCTAGGCTCTATATTAGTTTTTCGGGCTTACTATCCAGAAAAACCCAGAATACAAGCCGTGTAATTTTTGACTACACGCCATATGTTCTTCTATTTGGGAAGAAACTGTTTTTTAAGAAGAAGTTGTGTACCGTATGTACATGTCGTGTAGTCTCTAACCGTGTCATAGGCTATGTGGGAAGAGACATGGGATATGGATTTCTTTGGGTGAACACATCATGTACCATCTATACATATCGTGTGTGTTGACCTCATGTCCACCTGTGTCACTAATAACACGAATGGATAAAAACATAAGCAATACACGTTCTGTCAGTCTTAAACATTCCATGTAGTGTAATCCCAAGAATCCAGCCGAGTAACTAACAACACAGGTCAGTGTAAATCCTTTGGTACACACCGTGTTCATCTGGAACTTTCCATGTAGTGTGAGAAGTGTATCTGGACATGTCACTGACAACACGGGTTGGTGAAGCTCGTCTAGTATTCACCGTGTCTGGCACAAACATGCCATGTATTCTTGTTCTAGAAGAACAGTGTGGCTTAGCCGTGTAAGTGAACTCGGACAGGGGAAGAGGATTCAAGTACACACCGTGTTTTAGAAGAACATGCCATGTATGGGGAGTTACACGACCAGTTTTGGATGAATTTCGCACCCATGTCAAAGTCTTAAGGGAACACGTTATGTAGGCATTATACATGTCATGTATTCATGTTTTGAAAAACATGATGGCTTTCTTTCTCCCATTCCCACCTTAATCTTCTAGTTTTCAGTCCGGGACAATATTGATCTAAGGTGTGCACTTGACCATGCAGAGTCATGCCACCGAGATGTCCTCCAGTTTTATTCCAGTTACATGGCAGTGATAAGGCACTAGACATAGCTGATTGGGGTCTTCCTGCAGATCCTCCAGTTGTTCAAGTCTTGTAACCAGCCGTCATTCAGGACACAGGTGTCGACGCACCATTCTGAGAGGGCTTTATAATGATGATGTAGACATTTCAGGGAGCACTGCCTCTAGCCCCGTCGATGGCAGAGCTGATGTGGGTTTTCTAGAAGCAGCATCCTTCCACCTTCACAGGGTAAGGAGAACCTTCAATATTTTGAATTCATTCTTTCCTACATGCCTAGGAAAGGCAACACTGTGGTTGATGCACTGATAAGGAGCACTCATATACATACATTTTAGGAGGCCAATAGTGAGTGGAATCTTATGGCTCTGTTCTCTAAGATGCATTTGGAGGTGCAGGGAAGACATGGGTTAACTCTTCTTTCTTCTGTATCTATTACCACTACTCTTCTAGATCATGTTCGAATGAAGAAGCTATCAGATTCTGAAGGGCTAGTCCTACGGGAAAGTGTTTCCATAGAGGACCTTATTCCTAGATGTACCATATGCGAGGATGAGATCTTGAATTTTCATGGGTGCATATGGGTTTTGACAGACATACGCGAGGAACTGATGTGGGACTTTCATTCCTAAGTTTTGGAAGTTTATCCTTGTTTCACCAAGATGTATCGGGATCTATACCGTCATTATTGGTGTCCATGTATGAAGACGAATGTTGTTGGATTCGTCATGAAGTTTTCCACATGTTAGGAGGTGAAGGTGGAGCATCATCAACCATCAGGGCCTTTGCAACAATTACCCATCCCTAATTGGAAGTGGAATGATGTCATGATGGATTTTGTAACAGGTTTGCTGAGGTCGCCTCGAGGAAATGATGCATTATGGGTTGTCGTTGACAGACTCTCAAAGGTTTCTCATTTCTTGCCGATCAAGGAGTCCTTCAACATTCTGAGCTAGGAATATTATACATCTGAGATATTGTACATCTTCATGGGGTTCCGTAATCAATTGTTTTGGATAGGGATGCATGTTTTACTTCTTGGGTCTAGTAGCGGCTTCAAAAAGATTTGTGTACACAGGTTCTTTTGAGAATATCTTACAACCCTCAAATAGATGGCTAGTCCAAGCGTACGATTCAGGTTCTTGAAGATATGCTTCGATCATGAATCCTAGATTTTGGAGGTTCTTAGGAGAAGCACATACCTCTTGCGATGTTTTCCTATAATAATAGTTTTCAACAAACTATTCAGATGGCACCAAATGATTATTTGTATGGTAGGCCATGCCCATCACCCTTATGTTAGATGGAGGAAGGGGAGGTAGCTATGCTGGGACTTCGTCTTGTTTAGGAGACCATAGAGTAGATAGAGTTTATTCAGAAGAGGATGGAAACCGCACCGTCTCGACATAAATTTTATACTGATCAGTGGAGATGGCCTCTGGTGTTCGAGGCCGGGGATAAGGTTTTCCTACATGTCACACGGAGGTTGGGGAACAAAAGGATTAGG
Source organism: Viscum album (assembly GCA_963277665.1). Lineage (NCBI taxonomy): Eukaryota > Viridiplantae > Streptophyta > Magnoliopsida > Santalales > Viscaceae > Viscum > Viscum album. The sequence goes on along the minus strand of OY728123.1, from coordinate 1,034,371,565 downwards.
AGACATGGTATGATTTTTCCGAGGTACGTCTAGCCATTTGAGGTGATGGAGAGAGTTGGGATTGTTGCCAATCTGTATCATTTACCACATAGGTATCGGGATATGCACGATGTGTTCCACAATTCTTAGTTTCGATGTTACTTCTCGGACCCGTCTCATGTCTACCATTCCGAGGAGGTCGAGTTGAAAGTGGATGATTATTTTCAGGAGCATCCTATAAAGATCTTCAACAAAAGGAAGAAGGTTCTACATGGATGGTAAGTTCCAATGTTACGAGTGCCATGGCAGCATGAGGGAGTATAGGATGAGACTTGGGAGAGGGATGCGGAAGTACCATCGCAGTGGTCGGAGCTGTTCAGGGTTTCTTCTTCAATGCTGCCTTGATAGGCAAATTTTGGGACAAGTTTCTTTAACAGGGAATGTTTGTAAGAACCTGGAACTTATTTTCAGTGACGTTTTCATTTTCTGGCCATTTTTTAGAAAAAGATGAAAATTTTTAAATTTTTGAAGTACAAAATGTGTACTTTATGAGTACACGACGTGTACTCGGTTGCTGCATGAAGCCATGTGTTAGCCGTGTAATGGCTGCACACACGAATGTGTGGGGGTGACCTGGATACTGCATAAAGCGGAGTACGGAAATGGAAAGTACATGTTGTGTCATCCAAAGTACATGCCGTGTATTTTTTTCATTAAACGTAATGGGGTCGCGTCTAATCGCCAAAAAGGACTTCTTCTCGACCTAGTTAGTTCAAGAGAACATGTATGACCGTGATCTTCCTCCAAGCCCTCAACTGAGTATCCGATCTCCGATTCGACTACCATAGATTGCATTGGGATCGCTTCGGTAGTCTATTCCATCTTCTAGAGATTCGATTCATGATTCCTACTATTTCTAAAGTTATATTCGATTGATTGTTTTATCATTTTTGTAGATCTATGGTGTTATTGGGTGATTCAAGGCTTGAGGTTTACATATAATGGACCTACAACACCGAGGTAGGTGGTTTGTGCCTTTCTGTTGAAATTATTTGAGTTATATGTCCTAAATTTCCCAGTACAGTTGATCAACGTTTTGCATGTTTAAGGTTTTAGCCCTGTTAATTTTCTTCTATGATTGTATGTTTGACTAGAGGTTAATTGAATGTGAATAATGTTAATTTCTATGCCTTGGAAGTGTTTTTACCAGGCATGTTTTCTTTTTTTGACTGTTCGGTCAAGATTTTCCTTTTAAGATGTTATTTACTTTCCTTACCTAGTATTGTAGGATGGAGTGATTCTTATATGTCTTTATGTTATGCTGTAGACTACTTAGCCAAGTAGTTCATGAGGATTACTTTGGCTGATTTTCATTTCTACACGTTTTTGACTCACACAGGGTTGTGAGAACCTAGTGTAGTATACCATAGAGAGAATATTCGTAAGGACTTCTCTAGAGTGTCCATTTTTTTTGTTACGATGCGAGACCATAGGGGGAATTGATGTATGTGCTTCCTCGGAGAATATGTAGTTCCTCAACACAGGTTGTAGGGGGATGTGAGTAAGTTCTTCCCCAAAGCACATTTTAGTTACTGATAGAAGACTATAGGGGGGATTGACAGTGAGTTCTTCCCCAGAGAGTCTATACTAAAGCTGAACCTGAGGGGTTATACTGTGAGTACATTCCAGAGGTTTTTTTTGTGTTTTCTAGGTAGGACCAGAGGTGATTAGGATATGAGTAAATCCCATAGGGTTAATTGTTTGTGATTATATATTTACTTGCTAGGTGGAATTGAATGCTTTGAAACTGTGGAATTGTTACTGTTGAGTACTTCCAGGTTTACAGCTTCTTTATTTTTTGCCTGCAACATATATTTACTAACTGTTATGCACATATCTCTTGGTGGTTTCCTACTAGGATTTAGTCTCACACCCTTTTGGGCTATGATTTTGGGCCCAATATGATTATATTTTTTCATGCATAGATAAGGTCAAGCACCCTTTTACCTCAGGTACATGACTAATTTTGGAGCTGGAGATCATGGGACCAAGCTGAGGCTTGTGATGCTAAGGAGCTGTTATCTGTCATTATTTTGTAATTTTGTTTAGTACTGTTTTTAGTCCAACAATGTGATGTGTTTGTCTGTTTTCCTAGACATATGTACCATGAATCAACCTTATATATATGTGTGTGCTACAGTTTATTACAGCCAGTCTGCCAGTATTCACTTTTTCATGATTATTACTTCTTTTGTTACTTCCATTTTTTACATCATCTCAGTTTCTCTATGAATGATGGCATAGTTTCCCCACTATCACACCAATGACCATTGCTGCTAGTCAGCTATCTCTTGTAATTGGAGAAATACGCTTGAGGCCATGTGACCAACTGGGTATGGGGCGTCTCAGGGCGGCTTCCGGAATCGGGATGTTACATTCTTGATCCATAGAGAGGATTCCTATGTATCCATGTGGAAGGGATTTTGTGTCTATGTAGTTCTGAGATAGGGTGATGAGTCCCCTGAAGATGTGTATCATGATAATGGACATGTGGATAGGACCTGAAGGAAGTGGAACCACCGATTTGAGGCGTGATCATCCCGAAACTCTAATGCAATAGGGAGTGAATAGAATGGTACAAGGGTGCCAGGATTGAACCTCAGAGAGGATTCTTGCATTACTTGCTCAAAAAGGGAAAGGTCAAACTCAATGTAGTTATGGAAGGGGCATAGAACCAGGGTGTACACAATTTATAGCAACCTGAAGACATGCTAGGGGCTTACTCATGGTTATCATCCCCATTGGGTGGATCAGAACACCTTAAGGAGCCAGATCCAGGATTCATGTCCCAAAAAATGAGTATGTCACATCACGAGGGTACATCCCTAGGAGGGAGCAATAGATTTTACCATTGGTAGGGATTGGACCTTATAGATATGTCCTACAAACCAGAAAGGGATCAAAATGCATGTAGTTCAAAAGGTTTTCAAATAGTTTTATGTCATGTGTGATGAAGGGAGAATGTAGTTTAATATATTGTTTGATGAAGTGTGAACCGACGTGAATGATTTGGAATAGACTGGTTGTGAGATGTTAGGGTCTTGAAACTCTGAGAGGCTTCCTATGTACCCTTCATTGAAGTTAGGGTTCAAAGTCCACATAGTTTTTTGGAGAGGGGGTTTGGGGGCATATGTATGGTTAGAGGTCCAAATAGGATCCCATGGTTGATGCTTACACTATACCCACATGATTCATGCTCAGTGTGAGAAACAAGAGGTAGCAACAGACCAGATGATCATATCACATGAGGTGCGACCATAAAGGATGGCATGGGGATTATGTGTTGCTATCAACCAAAAGAGTAAATGGGTTCTTACACATGGTTAAAATCCCATGGATAAAGAGATTACAGCTTTCTCTAATATAGAAACTAGAGGTGAGAGGAGGGTGTCCAAATGTACCAGGATGATATGGTCATTGTACTGGGGGAATACTGTCAACATGTGTTAGAGAATAGGTAAATACTATTCAGGGTTCACATAGATACAAACCACATAGGGAGAGAGATGGGGGAACCAGTGAAAATCTCCTATACGGCCTTCTTGGACAAATTACACATGCGGAAATCACAATTTACATCTTTTTGTGAAGGGTGAAGGTTATTTTATGTTTAACGTCCTCCATCTCAAATGATGGAGACTTAGTCCTCACCCCCTGGAATTACATGACTTGAACCGACCCATATTTGGGGGTAGGAAGGATCAAGTAATTCCATGTGTTAATGGGTAGGTGGAGTTGTTACTTGATGCGATCATGATTGTGTGGCTATGTGAAGAAATAATAGGCTTTACCATTCCTATGTGAAGAAGTATGATGTAGGGAAAAACAACATGATGCACCACTCAGGGGACTATGAAATCGCTATTTAATTTACCGGAGGGACATACAAGATAGGGGTTCAGGGAGAACAATTCCTCATAGAGAGCGGCTTTGTCAAGATCTTATGCTTCGGAAGTGAATGGTATTCAAGAAGGAAGGTGTGTCATGAAGTATAGTGAACCAATCTAGGCATAGAGTCTACATATGCATGGAGGGTTCTTCATAAAGGAAAATTGATTTTTTGAAGACCCAAGTACTCAAAAGGGACTCAATATTCGCAATGGACGAAAGTCTTGATGAAGGGAACCCATGCCAGAATCAGAGGAAAATTGTGGAAAATGGAAAGTGGGTTTACAATGCTCAAATACCTCTTATGATTCATTTTCTTGAAGGATACAAGGGAAAAGGATCCATCATGAATCGAGAGATCGAAAGAATAATGTTTGAGGTATCGATAAATTGAAGTGTGGGTTATCCGAGTATTTATAAGCACTAGTTATTGTGATTCTCTAAGGGTGTGCCATGAACGAACTTGTGCTTTGTGAATATAAGCAGATCTGTCAAGTTCTTCGGACCTGCAGAGTATACCATCATTTTATTGTGTCTCTCATAGAGGCTCTTATCCTGTTTCTCAAACTCATATATGAGTCATTCATTTCATAGATGTAGTTAAAATGGAGTATTACAAATATCTTGGTGTAATATTTGTGGAGGTCATGGTTCTAGATGTCTTTGTCACTGACCTTCGCAACAAAGATCTTTTCTGTGGTTTTTTATACCCTATCCAATATATTTCTGGTGCTCACATTTCAGTGCCACAAAATCCCCCCCAATCAGAATGGGAGAAGATTAGAAAATGGGGGTTGAATTTTTATGGAATGTCTACTAAAAAAATGTAAATCACAATGTTATGTCATGATAATTATTCGTAGAAAGAGGTTTGTAATCGCTGTGAAGCTCACCACAATAGGAGGCACTGCGAAGCTAATAGTGGTTTCCTCCAATAAATATTGTGTGATGGAACATATTTTTTCTACCCCATCCTACATGAATATTTACTCCAGATCTCAAATTGTGATGTGGCAACACCCTCGTAGATGCTCTTTGCGAACTGGGTTTCTCGGATCGCTGCTCTGTGAATGCTACATAGCAAACTTGTGCATCACAATCTTTTGCTGATCTGAAAAGTGAACAAAACCCTTTTTGGATCTTCGACCTGTGATCCATATGTTGTACATCATGCACATTTTTTTAGAATTTTCTTTTCAAATAGAGAAGGAAAAACACTATATTCTTGAAACAAATCGCCAACTAAGAGGTTGTTCGGGAGGTTCTTTTAGGTTCCACTCGATGGGATGATATGAGGAACAACCCTGAACTTGGGGAATGTGTTTCAATTCATTTGGATCATCAATCCATGGTGGAGTTTATAATAGAATGTCAGAAGAGAAATCCTCTTCTAAAAATTGTGTCGTTGTATAAATTTTACCTAAGGGGTGATGTTTTTATCCTCGAAGAAATTAGCAATGAACCAGCTTACTGGTTTAGGAGCACGCCATGTCAATACCAGTAGTTCAGAGCTACTGATGTCCATACCTAGATGGACCACACACTTGTCACTACCGACTACCTATAAAACCATATAAACAATGTCAATAGGATTGAACTACAACCAGATGTACCCCCACCCACAGTACCATAACATTCTAAAGTAATTCATAGTGTACCTAGATAAGGGATGGGCCAACTATTGGGAACTGCACAAGGGTGGTTGTTTTATGGATGAATGGGCCTAGGGATACTAGTCCAGTGCATTTTGTTATGACTTCATTGTAGATCTGAAGTAGGTAAGCATGTATGAGGCGGTGTGGGCTTCCCAATTCCATATCATCCAGCCGAAGCACATGATGCAAGAGTTGGTGAGTAGGTGGTCGTTGAGGACCAACACATTACATTTTCATCAAAGGTATGTTTGAATCATCCTCTGGGACCTCTACCAGATCTTACGGGTTCAAATTCTATGGGTGATGTATGATGAATTCCTACCTGCAAAATGCACATGGGAGGATCCAGAGTAGATGCCATGGAAGGAAAAGTCACTAATGGACCTCCTATAAGGAAATGAAAAATAGTCGGTGAGAGGAATCCATTTCAAGATGTGGTATGGATGTTTTCTAAAATTCCCACCAAATCATGTCACTGTAGTGGAGAAGGAAACTATGAAGCTTCCTACAAGCCTCCCACTTTTCCAAAGGGAGGTCATCGTAGAAAAGAAAATTTCTACCAGGGAATTCTATAGGATAGCCAATGGTAGCTATGGGGGTACAATGTCAACACTGAGAAGTAACCAGTGGTTGTTATGGATGGGTTTATCTCTACATTTATTTTTAGCTAGATGATGTTGGATAGGGATTAGAACATGGGAATGAAAATGAGCACATTCATTATGGAATCCATGCTAGCGATGGGGCAGTGTATTAACCTCGGGATCCCAGTACTATTGAAACTGTACCAATTGATGTGGCACATTGATGAGTCGAAGAAGCCACAACGGTTATGCGATCCACTCTACTTTTAGTATGGATGTTTATTGGAACACATGAGGATATAAAAATATCTAAACCCTATTTCTCATAATTTGTGAGACATCAGACAAGTCATCATGAATATAGTTGGGAGTTTCCCAAGCATGTTTACTTCACCTATTTCACTAAACAGATTCTCGATGGTGGATGAATTCAACTTCCATCCATTTTCACTACCAATAAGGGTATTCACCGATAGTGGCTAGGGAATTGAAGCACATCGATCATCAACAAAACTTCATCATCAATATCCCACATTCTAAGTGGATAAGCTGGGTGGGAAAACATAATCCTTGGCTACACAATCCATAAGACAGAGGAGAAGATTCATGGAATCTACATACACACATATGGGACTACCTTTCTGGTAAAGTATGTGGGAGATACCATGACCTCACTATTTGCTGGTAGTTGAGGAAGGCGGTCAAAATCCATAAGCTTCAATAGTATGATCATGAATTCCAACATTTTGGGGTGTCGGTGAATGAGATCTGTACATTCATCAATTCCCAATTGGAACTCGTATCACGATTAAGGGAACAGATGGAAGAACACGAAGTGAATTTTAAGTGAGCATCCTACAAGATGGATGGAATCCATGACGATGAGAATTGAGCACAAATCGGGGCGGAAAAATGTCGTCACATAGCCAATGAGGAAGAGTGGGATCATAGTAGGTCATAGAAAATCTTGGCGGCCACAAACCAATGAGTGATGGAGTTGAGAGGCTCCATCAAATGGGACTATCCATAGGGGTTGTGTTTTTCCAAAACTCAAAAACAAATTTTCATTCTTTTTATAGAATATGTACATGTAAGTATTATTACCTATTCTAATTACTACCTCTCAATCATACCCTTGAAACAACCAATGATCAATCCCTAAGATCATGTGGGGCATGCCTTGTTTGAGAAAAAAGGGATGACCACATAATTTCTCACCATTGAAAGGAGTGTGACATCCAATAATTGAACACTTGGGTTTGACCAACCATCTAATGTTTTTGAGGTTGAGAGGGGAGGAAATAGAGATAGGGTTCTCAAAATACCCAAATTTCCATTTTCCAACATGCTCTAGTGCACAAGAGAGATAATTCCAAGGACGTTGAAATCAATTAGAACAAAGGGGAATTTGAAGTGTGAGTGAAGATATCAAAAATTCAGAACATAATAATGGTTTCATGATGATATAGGATAACTATTTACCATGTTAAAAAAATAATCTTCATTTCATTAGCCAAAAATGGTGACAAACAAAAGAGGGTCGACTGCTGACCGGTTCGATTACATAAGGCCAAAATCAAAGTATTTTCCTCTATCATTTGTAGCATTATCACATTACAGTATTAGGGTTATAAATATGAGCATCCATACCCTTATATATTTCCTTCATACATTGAATAGTTTGAGTATTCAAAATAGGGGGCATGAAAAACATGTAAATTGAGTGATGGGCTGTTTGAATGAAGTTAAAGACTCCTGAAACTATGCCACTGTGATTAATTCACATTGGTTCAGCATATCAGTCTGAATCAAGATCCATCCTATTTTCATATGGGTCCTCTCTACAATGTACCTATTATTAATTACAATTTTACATCATGCATATGAGGATGATAAAAACATTGTTTTGGCGTTATAAGGTGGGGATGATACATGAAATAGTTTAAGGTCAAATAGTCAAGAACATACACTTATTTTAAAGTCAAACTATATGGACCCTGTCCAATATTTTAATTTTATGTTACAAGTATTAGGGACTCCTAGTTTATGGATATAGTGTTTTGATCATGATTAGGGGAAAAAATGAAGGTTGATGGCCTTAGGTATGAGCTCGAGGTGAAATGCTCGAGCATCGCTATGTATCCCCTAAAGACAAGAATAAATCCGTAGGTAGTTCTCGGATCATAGTGTGGTGAGAGGAATAAACTGGTGGGGGAAATCCACAATGGTGAGGAATCTAAAACATGCTATAATTATCATGGGGCGTCTCGAACATGTTCAATGTAGTGTTTCGATTTAATGTTGTGCGTTGTGAACATGGGCACCCAAAAAGGAAACATTTGGTGCAGGACATAACCCAATTTGAATGAGGAGAAAAAGGATGTCCACACCACACTATAAATTCCTTTATGGGTAGCTGAGGCTAAGAATGTTGAAATGGGTAGTTTACAATTTTGTGAATGGAACTGGGGATGTGAAGTCCAGAAGTCACTTTGTATCCTTCCAATGCAGTAATCAATCCATATGTAGTTCTAAAATGCCTTGATTTTTTAACGTCATATGGTAAGGTTGGAGGATATCATATTTCTTGGTCATAGAGATCATACCATAAGGTTACAAATCCTCATATATGGGTATTATCCCATAAAAACCCATAAGCCTGTGTGATACATTCTTTGTGTAGGAAACAAGAAGTCATGTCAGGATTTCCCCATCTCATGAGAGTATGAAATAGTTTAAAGGAAATTTTGGGTGGTTAAAATACCAAATGCGCCAACATTACTAATCAATGTGCACAAATTCATGAAGTCACAACACCAGGGGTGGCAACGATCCATAAGATAGAAAGGGGTGTAAGAAATGAAAATCACATCATCTAATATTTTGTATGCATTGGGAGTGGTGTGATGATGAAGTATAACCATTGAATATATTTGAAACCCCGTATCCATATCAAATTATCTCGGGATGAGAAAAAACAATTAATGATCGACCACTTAACACATTCACAATGGTGTAATTGAATCAAATTGTCGTTCTAAATCCTTCGGGCGTTGGCCAAATATGGTGGGTGAAAACTGAGGCTATGAATCCATACTGTTAGGGGGTACCTTTAAATTTTAAAGATAATGGAGACCTAAATAGAGGAATTTGAGAATCGCCAAAACAGATTCTCTCAAATTAAGTACTTGGTGGGGATAATATAACCTGATGGGAAGGGTGAACAAAAAATGTCTCAACTACACCACATATTCCTGGGAGAACCTAGGATAGAAGGGGCTGATATATGAAAGAGGTTGAAACTATACCACATACATAAGGTATGGGCATCACTACATATCTCATAAGGATGGTAATCAATCCACACGTAGTTTTTGAAGGTTTCATGGAAAGTGTCCAATACCAAATGGGGGTGATATCTTTTTATGTGAGAGACATCATAGTCATTTATACAGTTCACTATCATGAAAATATAGACAACGAGAATTATATTTTATGGTCATGGAACTCAGATTGAATGGTGCCCAATTTAGTGTCATGTGTGTGGAACATGCCTGTTTAGTTAGCATCATATGGTAAGGATGATAAGATCACAGTTTACGGTCATAGATCTCATAAAAATGGGTGATATTCCTAAAAGGGAAATATGTGAAGCGGTTCCATTAAGAAAACTGATGTGAATAAGGACAAAATAGAGTGCATATCACACAAAAAATCTCCAATAGAACACGCAAAATTTAATGTCATGATGTTTGGACTTCAGAACCGTAACTCCAGGTTTATGTTCATGGAGTTTGGACCATATGATAAGAGATCCTTCCATGTGGGTATGAGACATATCAAAATTCCCAATCCCATATGATCCATGCATGATTTGGGAAACAAGGGGTGGAGAATATCCCTATAACACCTATAAGAACATTATAGGAAAATAGAGGTGTGGGACCTAGGATAAACAGACCACGTCGGTCCATCCTCTCAATACGAAAAGGTGAATAGAGGTATAACACTAAAAGTGTTGAAATTACACTTAGAAATAAGGAGTTGGAAAGGGACGTGAATCATAAGACCAATATTTGGATCATAATGTGGTCAGTGATAATGATGGAGGATAATTGTATACTATATTCGAGACATATTAATCCCATCGTGTGTCATATAATGGGAACAAACAAAAGAGGATCGAAAAATGACCATATTTTCAACGTGGGACTTGTATCACATTATCATTCAAGATATTCTTGGGCTTTGGCACATGACGGTAGGTGAGCACCAAGGCCAAGATTCCAAACAGTTAGGGGATCCCTTTAGATGTGAAAGGTAATAAAGGGACATATGATGCATGTAGATGGAATGAAGGAAATCCATGTTGAACCCAACACTCAAGGTCATAAACCATAGTTGTAATGACCTATTATTTTATGAATAAACTTCTATTTCATTGAATGACTTATGGATATAGAAAAAACATGAACTTTTTTCTATTGGGTTTAAATGAATAAAATGTATATTTACCATTGATAGTATAGTTGTAGAACAGTGATCACAAGGCTTATATAGATATAAGGTTTAAAAAAACAATCCTTTCAACACAAACAAAGGAGAGTATGTCCTCATCCAGTAGACTTGGGTCGTACAAAGCTCCTTTTTTTGGAACTTGGAAATGAGGTAGCATCATAGGGATTCACTCTTGACCAAGCCTAATATGAGCTTTAACAAGTTAATCTTGAATGGAATCCTCAATGAGAGACATTCATGTTAATAGAGATTACCACCAGAGTAATGTAATTCGAGCCGCCCCAGGAGTATGTCACCATCGCACACCTTGCCCTTAGATCTTATGCGAGTGTTATAAGGGGTTATGTAATACGGTATTACTTACTTATTATGTAATACCCTTTTTAAAATAAATTTCTTATTTGATCAATTCATTTATGAGAATACATTTTCTTGAAAATATACTGAATTAGATAAATTGATTTTTTAGGTAAAATTGTACTTTTTAGAAATATATAAATTATTATATTATTATAAGGTTTTATTAATAATGTAATTTGAATATTGTTATAAGAAAACTCATTTAAGTTATATTTTATGATTATCTTTATTCCTTATTGTTTTTACTCAATAAATTATTATGTATTAAGTTTGATAAGAATTATATTTTTATACGTTAAAACAGAAATTTTAATTTTAATTAAAAAAATAATTTTCATGAATTGATGAATTTTTTGGAATAAATAATATTTTAATAAAATATCACTATTATATAATTTTTATTAAATATAAATTATTATATAGTTTCTATGAATTCAAATGTAACTTTTATTATGGTTTAGAAATTGTTTCTATCCAAACCCGTCAACTATCAATAAATTACAGTTTTTATTTTAAAAGTGAAAATTCACATATTTAGAATATTATTTAGATAAAATGAATATTATTTTTTTAATCAGGAGATTGAAATTATCTAATGGTTAATTTTCTTAATTTTTTGAGACAATTAATTTTTTGGGTAAAAATTAAATACGGTATAAATATATAATGTGTTTATGACATCATAATGACCAAATAGTGAGGTAAAAAAATTATATAAAAGGGTTTTTGTGAAAATATATGTTTTACCTTTAGAATATTTTAATTTTTTATTTTTTATTTAATTTATAATTCCAAAGTGAACCCTCTAAGACATATAAAATATTTTCAGATTTTTAAAATATTTCCTTCAGAATGTGACCCCCCTCCTTAAAAGAAAGCCTAATATTTTAATATGGTCAGACCATGGACATATAAAATAGTTTATACCACTCCCCTTTGGTAGAAAAATTGGTAAAAAATCCATGGTATAGTTTGTGGTTTTGAAAATTATATTCTGTAGCATCCAAAACCTAAATAATGAAGAATTCAATATTATTTCCTATATAAACCCACCCATGTTCCCAATTATCATCATTCAAAATCCTCGAATAACATCTCTACACTACCCTCCCTTTTCTATAATCCTCCCAAGGCACCCCAAGATCTCAATATTCCGCTATTCAAGCTTTTGAATTCACACACTCAGGTAAGGGATTCATTCCTTTTTCATTTTTATCTATGTTTCTCCATGTTGTGACACCCGTTTATTTTCAATGAAAAATGTTGGGGTATAATTTAAACCCCCCCATACCTCACTACTATGTTTTAATGATTATATAGAACTTTCTCTCTCATTAATGCCTTCTTTTTACTATATTTACGATGCCGAAATTCGGTAATGGATTTCTCTCTTCTTATTTCAATTCAAGTATTTCTCTAATATTATGCTTCTCAATTCCATTTCATTTATGGGGATATTATTTTCAATGTCCCCTTAATATATATTTCATTTTTTAATGATGATATAAACCTTTATCTCTAATCAAACTATCTTATGAATTTCCATCTGGCGACGATATGTTGTCGAAATTCCACCCTTACATTCCAAGCCAAAATCATCAAGTAGTGAATACCATAACCTTTTCTCTATCTAGGGTATTCACCTTTATACACATATACTTATTGAATAGTACTTATATGTATTTATTCCTCATTCTTTAATCATTTAGTATCTTGTGATGTTGAATGAATTCATGTTATATGATCCATGTGGCACACTTATGCATGAAATAAAATGTTTATGAAGTGTGTCCCCTAGTAGCGCTCCAATGTATTGGGTAATGATTAGTACCATGATATTACATGTGAAATGTTGGTTTACTCATGATAATTCATGTGAAATTAGTGTTTAATCATGCTAATTCAGTTTCAATTGGTGTTTAGTCATGTTAATCAATGTGCAATGATCATTTGCTCATGCAAATATCTTGTTGCATGTTGTTTCCACATTTCCATATTATGAAAATCATGATATATCATGACATTATGATAAGTTTTCTCTTGTGATCCATTGATATGAATATTTCCCAACACATATTGTATTTGTCATGTTGTTCCTTGATTACTCCCTTATTGGGCATTATAGCTAACCAATTTCTTATGTATATCCTCTGGTTATCCTATGCAGTGCTAAGTATGAAGGAATGTTGTGGTCATGTAAAATAAGTTTTCAATAAAGAGGTTGTAGTTATGTATTATGTTTTCATGTAATTTTCCTAATCCCCAAATCCACTAGGCCTCTCAACCATCTAGGATTCATTAAGTGAATGTTTATGTAATAAATCATGTTTAAATATGAAATAAAGAGAAGGGTTGTTATAACAGCGCATATAAACACATTGATGAGGAGGGACATAGGTTGAGGGGTTCAACCAAGGGAAAATGATTCAAGGATATAAGAGGAATAAAGAGGTAATAATGGGTTGATGAACTCGGGGCTGGACCTAAGGAGAAATGTATGTTCCTTCCTAAGAATCCGATAATTATGGTAATCATGCCGTACATAGTTCATGAGATCTCATACAATTTAACGTCATGTTGTAAGGATGATGGTAAATGGGGATGCACACCTAACAGAGGTGCAAGGTGTATCTTTTGAAAACCTAACCTGAATGAGTACAAATTGAACTCCACACCACACCATGAGATCCCAGGAGAAACACTAGATTGAGGGACTAATGATGGAGTAACTTGAGGATAGACCAGATGAAAAAATGTTGGGTGTTCCTACATATCCATGAGGATGGGAATAAATCCATTATTAGTTCTCAAACACAATGTTGGTGCACGTGTTGTGGAAAAAACATTATGTGAATGAGGACCAAAGGAGTCCCCACCACACTATGCATCCTCGGGAGAAGGCTTCAGACGAGGTTCCAGGGGAAACGGTTTTTGGAATGGTGTTGTGTAGTTTAATGTCACGCAGGATGAATGTGATCTTTGTTTAAGGTCATGGAACTCAGACTAGAAGGGTAGGTCCAAAGGGCTGAAAAGGTCAAGGTACCTACAATTGATCCTAGGAGAAATGCTCAAGTGTCCCTAAATATCACCTGAGGATGGGAATAAATCCATATATAGTTATGATATATCATAATGTTTAATGTTATGTGATGAGGATGAATGGGGGGAATGAGGTCATAATGGTGAGGTGAATGGAATGATAATGAAAATGATATGTGAATGAGGATCATAGAAGTCCACACAACATCATGCATCACAAAGAGGGTACCTCAGGCCAAGGGGCCCCAATAAAGGAATGATTTGTAGTACCTAGGTTTGGACCTGATGACTAAACATCTTGGTATTCCTACATAACCCATAAATATGGGAATCAAGATGTACATAGTTCATGGGATGACATGGAATTTACTGTCATGTGGTAAGGACGATGAGGGAGAGAGGAGATCACATAAGGTGACGTGGTAGTTGTAGACCTACCGTGAATGTGAACCAAAAAATTCCACACCACACCACGTGCTTCTAGCAGCGATCTCAGAACAAGAGGCCAAAAATAAGGATGAACATGGGGATAGACCCAAAGACAAAATGTCTCGGTATTCTTATATATCCCATGAGGATGGTAAACAAGAAACATGATGTTATTGAAATTTTGTGTAGTTTAACGTCATGCGGTAAGGATGTAGATGGCGGAAGGTATTCTTGAGGGGAGCACACTGTGCTACTATTGTATTTCTAGTGTGAATGATGACCAATGAAGTCCACACAATACCATGTTCTCCTAAAAGAATCCTTTGGTCGCAAGACCAAATATAGGGGAACTAGGGCTGGACCAGAAGAATAATTTATGGTTGTAAATACATACCCATGAGGATGGGAATCAAGCCTTACATTGTTCTTGAAATGCCTTGTAGTTTAATATCATGTGGTAAGGATGTGTTGTTCAATTCAACATCATGTGATGAAGATGAATATTCTCATGCAAAGTACAGGTTCAGGAATTTTTCATTGGTGGGAGGAGTATTTCACACACCATCACAAGTAACCAAATATTATGAATCGTTAGGGTAAATCTTTTGGATAATGTAAGGTCACTTGTATTTGGGCTCCATATTTGTTGACTTTCTACTAGGTATCATTAGTGTCTTTCAGGACAATATAGTTTCACCTTGATAGAATTATTTGATAAATAATTTCTTATTGGATGCTCTAGATATCTTCTTATAATGCTTATCCTTGTTGTGTAAGGCCTAGATCCTATTCTTATCGAGGGATTATAGTTCATCTAGACAGAATTCTACTATTTTATCTGACATCTATTGATCGTAGACAGTTGTACGAAGTGACAAAAACAGAATCTAGATGAGTAAGACTACCACTATTCCTTACACCAGGTAATATGGAGTCACCTAGGTGGAATTATAAGTCATCATCTTGTTAGCCCAAAGAGTATTGGGGAGATTGTCTTACCAAAGTTTCTTGATCCGACCAACCATCATTTGAAAAATTTTAGAGAGGGTCTTGTTGAAGGACTCAATATTCCCATTTTCATGCATGTATTAACGAGATGTATGGTCGGAACATATACTTTATTTGGAGTACAATTTCATCGTCTCAACTGTTTAAAATTTTGTTCTGGTATCGGTGAGGATTTCTTGAGTAACTCTAAATAGATGGATCGTATTGGAGGTCAAAAAATCAATGATATAATGGGAATTAACTTCCTTGAGTGGGGTAGCCGCTTCCCACATGGAAAATAAGCTTGTGGCATTTAGGATAGACCTGTAATGGTTAGCTATTTCTGGTCGATATGGTCACATGACATCAAGTCCCATGACTACAATGGTCTAAGATTATATGGTAGTAAAAAGGTTATATAGTGGTCAATGAACTAATTTGGCATGGATATGGAATGTGGGACACCTTTGGATAACTAGATGCAGTCATAAACAAGGGTGGGATAGAATTATCCCAACCATCGAATCTGATGGGGGAGTTTTGGTCCTACCTAATGGGCTTCATAGAAACAATCATGAACATCCGACATCTCCTTGGGGATTTCATATTCATGAATAAAATAGAGGATAACTCTATAAAAACCACATCTTTAGAGGATATACTCAAGGTTGGGACCACTATTGAGGATGAATTAGACTTCACGCCAGTGTATTTTCTCACATTAAACTATATTTGTGTTGATATTTTCATGATGGAGATACTCGACCAAGGGAGGCATCCAATTAGTGGTATATTCTATTGTGAAAGTGGGGCCTGGGGGTCCCACAATGGAAGCACTGGTAGTAAAATGATTTACCTGCTGGCTATCTTTATCATTTGGATTGATTAGATCGATGACTCGTCGATGTGCCACATGTATAATCAAATCACCATAGTCAGGCTCTGTGAGACTGGAAAAGAGGCTGACCAGTGCATCTATTTGATTGTTCTACAACTGAGGAATGTGAGTATGTTTTGGATGAAAATGGATCTGGGCCATTAGGTTAAGAGTGCACATTAACAAGGGTAAAAGCTCCAACTACCTAACAATATAGTCACCATGTATCTATTTGATGACTAGATCGGAATATCCCTTCACATGTAGGTTGTGAATATCAATCTAGAGGGCTAGTTCGAGACTAGTGATAAGATCTAGACACTTTGCCTCGTTTTTGGTATATCCTTCTGACAATATGAACGAATAAGGAAAGGAATCCTTTGTTGGCATGATGAAGATGTTACCTATGCCAAATTTGTTGAGTTTGGGATCATTGAGCATTCTATCTGCCGGGCTACAAGAGGCTCCATCAAAGTACATATGGAAACAAAATATTGATTGATCCACTGAGTGAATAGTCTCACCCAGAATGCCCATATCCACATCTTTCTCTACGGGGGAAAAATGGACGACCACAAAATATTCCTGCACCCGGCCCTTAATAGATTTATGTAGAATGAGCCTGATGTCAAACAACTAAAGGACCACTACCAACCTAGCTAGTCAGCCTATCAACATATTATATTTTTTAATATACATTGGTTTGTCCACACGTTATAATAGATATACCTCATGATGGTTCATGTAGTGTCGCTAATTCTGCACTGCAAATACCAATGAAAGGAAACTCTTCTTGATAGAGGAATAGTTGCTCTCTATTTTGAGGATGATGCTGGTAAGATAGTATAAAATATTCTATGTATCTTAATTGTTCTTCTGGTAAAGAAGGGGCGAAGGATCATTCCATAGTAGTAATAGAAAAGAACAACATTTTTCTAGGGAAGGGTTACATCAAAACTGGAGGCTGTATCAAATAATGTTTGATCTCCTCGAAGGAAGTCTGACACCCTTCATCCCACTAATAAAAAAAATTTCTTCATGATACGTGAAAAGGGATTACACTATTTTTAATAATTAAAATGAATCTGTGTATATAGGAAGAATGGACTTAAAAACATAGAGATCTTTGAGACTGCTAGGAGGAGATATATGAACGATGGATTTAATCTTCTAAAGGTTGATAAATATGCCGCTATATCTGATGGAGATTCCAAGAATAATTACTGATGTAACCCATAAGTAACACATCAAGTATTCATCTTCAATTTATGGGAGAGGAGGAAGCCAAATAATTTATTGAGATCACTAATATGTTCCTGATTCTTGCGGTATTTTATCCCCAAATCCTCCACATAGCATTCCACTAATGTCCCAAGGATCGGTTCGATTATATAGTGCATGGAAAACTGATAGGTGGAACCTTCATTTTTAAGACCGAATGGTATTACCCAGTAACAGAAGGTACCTTGGGGTGCTCTAAAGGTGGTGGAATCTTCATCCTTGGGGTATATTTGGAACTGATTATATATGAAATACCCATCCACGAAGGATACATCTTGTAATATAGAGGTAGAATTGATCAACAACGTCAACGTGGGAATGGAAAAATCATCCTTTTAATAGTGAAATTTGAGATCCTGGAATTTGACGTAGACTCTTTTCTATCTATTCTTCTTCCTCAGCCTCAAACATGTCACCATGAGAAGGATTCATCTTTATGGAAATTTTTTGAACCCACGATGAACTATTCGGATATGGAGATGGTGGATGGAGACTTGAGGATCTATCCCTGACATCTCATCATAGCTCCACGCAAATACATCCCAATGGGAATGATCTTCCCACTCCTCCGAGAGACAATAAATCATGATCCCATGTCTGGGGTCATGGATTCTATCCTAGGGATCGGGAGAATGAAGGCATCGTCTATGTTTTTCCATGGGTCGGTGGCATCAATAGTATGCCCATCCTCATTGGAATTAACCTATTTTTTATTTCATTTGTAGTAGTTGGATTTTAAATAGATGGATACACAATAGGAAATGATAGATGCATCACCCTGGAGCATGTCCACTTGACCATTAATATAGTACTTATGGAATTAGTGATATGAGGATGGAACTACAACATGCAGGTGGAGCCAAGGTCTACCCATCAGTGCATAGTTTTCAATGTCCTATGAGATGACCATATACTCAGTGCTAGAGATCAGGCGACCCACTTGGGTTTTCAGGTGGATCTTACCAATTGGTGTATGTTCCACCCTTTCATACCTTTGGATCATTATGTCATAGGGACTCAGATGTATCTCATTCATTGCAAACGTGCAGAGTGTCTGGGTTGGGATGATATTTATACCAGAACATGTGTCGACAATACAATGAAGGCCCTCCATTCCATTGAACATTCTAGTGATATACAATGAATAGATGGTCACCTATATAGAGAACCTTCGTCTTCTCTAGTGAATGATATAATGGAATGTCATTCTTCTTCATCCGTTATCTCAGGATATAAGGCTTCTGCGGCCTCCACCTCTATTTTGAACTAGGGTGGCTTTTCAAAGATTCTTCAAGGGATTCATGCATATCATCAGATACACAAATATCATTGATGATTGAAATCCTTGAAACAATACTGTAAAGGTTCTTATTTACATCATTCTTTTGTGCCAGTCACACATTTATGCAAATAGGATGCCACTCGATGGTAGGAGGTACGATGGGTGATTTTGTTTGAATTAATTAATTTTGGCTAGTGTTGGGGATAAACCAATACCCACTAGCTGAACCAGTCACTATGATGATAGGATGATGGTCAGATTACTAAGGTCTATCTGTAACTAAACATAGTTGGTCATAACATAGTCATGATGTCTCCTCCTAATCAAGAAACATGAATTGAGGTGGGAGTGATCTGGACGAGATAGAATGAGAGGCTTGTGTAATCTGATCTTTTCCCTTGGCCTAATGTCTAATCTCAATAGCATGAATGACTTGGCTTGAAGCACTATCCAATGAAATATAAAGTTTCACATATCCATTCCTTCATCGATGCATTCTTTGAATTGGAATATTAGGAGGTTCTTCCTGGTTTTATTTGTCATTAGGATCCACATATTGGATTTTCATTTTTGATGGTGTTCACTAAGGCATTTTACTTATCATCACCCAAAGAATCCTCAATTACTCGATGAATTCTAGATTTGAATCCCTTTTCTATGGGTATTATGTCTTTGTGAGTGTGGGATGGATTCATCATGGATGAAGGGTTTGTTTTCACTAGCATCGTCAGTGCTATCTCTCCTAAGAAGACGAAGATTTGAATATCGATGTGGAAGTAATAACTAGAGGTAGCTTGGTGGATTTGGAAAGTTCAGGTTGATTCCAAAAGAAATGAATAATAACATTTGTGTTAGATAATTCCTTACGAGCCATCCTGTATTTATACATATAATATCTACAGATAGATACATAGTACCATTCCCCTTTTCTGTTGCTATCAGGCCTTGTAGACACGCATGCCACCTATCCTAGTGCTGGAACTAATTTAACAATTTTTTTATCGACTTGGTCTGGGAGAAAATATTATAACACATAGAACATCTTAAGGGTATGTTCAAGTAACCATTGATAGGGGAAATAGTTATGTTGATCGATGAGATCAGCCACTTTGGGTCTCATACATTATGAAAACAGTGTGATTCCCTGATCCAAGGAACTCCATAAATAGTTGGGGACCTGAGGCTCATTGAATGAGTATGTCTGGTTTCTCTTGTTTGGAATGGTGACTCTAGGATATCGGCCATGAAAAGTATATGGAGGAGCTTGATGAGGAGGAGGTTCTAGATTACCTCACCTAGGAGGTGGAGATTCATTACTTGGTGGTGCATGTCGATTTTGAGGTAGGTGATGCTAAGACTGAGTAGAGACATAAGAAGTTTCCCTCAACAAGGGTATGATGAGGTTCTATTGGTAATAATTATAGTTGTTTGGGGGCCTCTACCTATTCAAAAATAGTGGTCTCAACCTTCGCAGACCTTCATGAAGGCACAGAAGGAGGTAATAGACATGCCATTTTGGCTTTCTCTAAGGCTTCCTCCTGGCATTCAGCATTGTCCGAGAAATCCCATAATCCACCAGGGAAGTTCTATGTGAAGAGTGAAGGGAAATATTAAGTCTTGAGATTCACCGAGCACATTTTAAACAACTTATCATGAGATAAATACATATTGAGTGGATATGGGAGGCCCTTCCACCTAGCGATGAAGTCTGCGACATGCCCATCTGGCATTTTCTTGAACTTGATATGATCAATGATACTTGTCTTATAGGTGGTGGAACTAAATTGGTAAAGAAACATCCAATGAATATCCTCCAAAACTATTATGGATCTGATGGGTAACCTACTATACCAGATAAACACAGAACCTTCCACTATCTCTACGAATGACTAGAGCTTAAAGGCTTCCTACTATGTGCAGTTCCCAACATAGGACCACATCATGAAATAAACGGGGCTAGTTGTTATAGTGGGACACCTATCCCATTGAAAGGGGAGAAGTTAGGATTCCTGAATACAACGGGTTCTCGCATATCATCCACCCATGCCAGATATGGCTTACAATTTTTAGGTATTTCCAACTTTTTTGTTTCAAGAGCCTTGAAGAATGAAATTAGAGAATCCATTAAATCATGCAATAGAGGGTTCGTGTCTTGACGAGGATCCCAAATAACCAATGCATTGGTAGAATCTTCAATAGGGTAAGAGGAACTGGAGACTCATGGAGTGACTAGTGGAATTACTCAAGGACTTGCTGGAGGGATAACCTTCGGAGAAACTAGAGGAATTACCTGAAGAGAAACCTTGGGATCTACTAGGGAATGACCTATAGAGTCGGATCTCGGGGAATATTTTCATGCAGATCAGGTGGGTCCGGTGAAGCATATCATGAAAGCCTTTCATAATTACCATAATTCATCCTATATATGTGGGTAGGGTTGTCTATATCACCATGAGGAAACTCACTGTGGGTAATTTGTGTCTTCCCATGTTGCCCCGGTCAAGGATTTTCGTAATTTGGGTGTCATTTCATGTTGCATTCAGTGCGGATCTCATCAAACATCCATTTATATTTTGTGACCTTTTGAGAGACACAATATTTTTGGGATCATATTCTGTATTCTACATTGATCCCGATGGTTCGGAGGGTTTTACAGTCCTATCATGCTCTTTACCCTTACTAGGGTCTCAACTGAGTAGAAATGACTCCAATGGTACATGAAGGCCAGGCTAGTTTCATGGCTGGTGAGTAACCCTACACTATGGATCCAATAGGTGTAGCACTAACCTTGGTGGTAATTTTTCTTCAATGATCCCAATCTTGTTTTCTTCCTCTGCAAGGTCATCCATGTTAACTATGATGGTCACTGGAGGCATATCCTCAATGTCACCTGGAATGTCGGGTTGGTCCCAGCTAGGACTGAAGTGAAGGGAATCATAATACCCCTAGACATATATCTGGACATGGGGTAGCCTCCGTGATGATTATTCAAAGACTGTAAAGATCTGGATGCATCATTATTGGAGGGTCTAATGATATCTGGGAAATGCAGGGTGCCGAGCGGTTGGAAGCCCAACCCATTCAACCATGCATCATTTCTATCCAATGATATCGATGTGTTCCAAGCTCTTTGGGTATGTCAACTATTGACCTCGAAAGAGAAGATGTTTTTTACAGAGATTTTGACTATAGAACATGATCTCATAATGGGTAAGGGACTTTAGAATATTGAAGTCTAAAGTCACATTCGGCCAAAACATCTTAGGGAGGTGATCTTCCATGAAGAATGTCCCCCAAGATTCTCCACTTGGAATCAAGATCTAGCCCATGTTTTCTCAATTATTCAACTAGTGGTGGATGAGGAATCGGTAATGGTACTGATGGTGTCCGCTGGGGGGGTGAGATACTCAGTGTAGAGTATGGTGCACGAGATGCAAAACTGATGTATATTGTTCTATCTTTTGAGGACTGTACTGATTGCACAACAACATCCCTATAATATAGGTAGTTGGCCACCACTTCATGTACTAAAGAAGTCGGTACTGGAGATGAATATGTCTTGTGATCGTCATCTACTAGTCCCTAGGATAACACACTATGCACTTTTTTCCTGGTAGAGAATGATCGAGGTGATGAAAGAGATGATAGCACAGGAAGACTCTTGAAAGGAACCAAATAATCCTCATCCTATATATATTTACTGAGGGCTTCATGAATTTGGTGAATCCATTTTCCAAGAGGAGAATGTTGACACACTAGGTCCCTACCCTAGACCCTGATACTGATGATTTGGGTGTGGGATCCACCATCGTGTCACACACTACTTCCAAATATAAAAAACGAATTGGATTGACCACAATATGATACTTCTCCGGATTATTACTCAAGAGGAGATGAACTTCCCTCCTTCTCTATGATGGTTCTTCAGAGAATAGTAAATCCATGACATGGGGAAGAACTATAGGTGGTTTGATTCTAGATTGGGGATGACCTCTACCAGAGCTATATGGGATACGATCAAGGTCTTCACATCAATTATTTAAGATGAGGCGAGGACTTCCGCTGGGATGCATCGAGGTGTGATGGGTACCCAGGAATTTATCAAATGAAATATGTGGATAAACCCCATGGTTATGAATATTGGAAACTGGGGGACCTCCGCTGGAACTAGTGACCACATGGGGAGGACCTCCATAAGGGCCACCTATAGCATGGGGAGGACCTCCACCCAGGCTGGCTCATACAATGATGGTATGTGGAGGGGCTTCATAATAGTTAAAATGGACATTAGGAAGACCACTGTGCTGATGGTTGACAAGGTGAGGGGGACCTTCACTCTGGTTGATGATTCCTTTAGGGGATCCTCCACTTGAGCTAGTGATGGAGCAAGGAGTTATGAATTGAAATATTTATGTATGGGGAAAACTCTTTACCTAGGACCATGGGCATGGGGAGTACCTCTATGTTGGGGGTCAACAAGATAGGGAGTACCTCTATTTTGGACTGATGATGGTAGCATGTGGAGGACCTTTGTGTTGAATGCATGAGTGGGGAGCACCTCCACTCTTGCTGACGTCAGTATGGGTATGACCTTCATACTAAATTTCATCACCCTGGGTCGACCTGCGGTGACTACTACTAGCACTGGCTACTGGGATGGTTAACCCAACGTTGATGTGGGGTTTTTGGGGCCTAAACCTTGATTCTCTATAGTGGTTCCCATGATCTATAGTAATAGGGAGATGATAATATACATCAGCGATGGCATGGGCCACCGAAGCTGTAGATAATGATTCCCATTGATGGTCATCCTCCCTAGCATGTGCCTAGTGTTGAAGTCGGTTCAGCCAAAATGGGGTTGGATATGTAGGGGAATAAAACACATCCTCCCCAATCTATATGACCGACTATATGTGTTGACGCAGCCTAGAAAGATCCCTCCTTGGGGGATCTTGGGCTGGAGTCACAAGCACAATGACTCACACACCCATACGTCGTCAGCTTAGGGGAGTGAGTCACAAGAGCATTTGGGGGAGAGGCGCTAAAAAAATTGATGATCGGAGAGGGGTGTAGTGAATCCCTATGTGGCCCTTGAGGATGGTGCCATTAGTGGGGAACAAAGGCCTTCGGGTATTGGTAGTCCATATCCCTTGTCAAAATGACCCCCTCTTATTCATTTCATCAAAAAAGATATTGATAACCTTTATCTGAATAAATTATGTAGGGGTAGAATGGGAATGGAAGCTTAATATATTTAGTTTTGGATTGACCCCCTCTTATTGGATTTCTATATACCTTGTCAGAATGACCCCCTCATATTCATTTTTGATGATGGTCATCAAGTATTAATGAATTTATTTATGATCTTATAATTTAACATCCATGTAATTCAAGTGATAAAAAGAAAAATAAATGAAAATATTAATGTTTTATGATTATATTTGAAATATTGAAGTGTATTTTGGTACAATAATCAAGAAATGAATTTCTTAACTTCTATATATCTATCAATATTCACTTGTCTCTAGTTTGGAAATGTAAGGAAATGATTTATTCCATTTTAGAGGAAGGGTACCACTTAATGTTAATCCATGTATATGTTTTCAGAAATTAGTGAAATGATTCAAGGTTTTTTCCTCTTCCAACCTTATTAGATATATGTATATATAATGATATAATATAATATGAGATTCATAAATAAAAATATACTACTAGTTTGAAAATACATTTCACATTAATGAGTTTTTCCTTCACTATTGATGCGTCTTTTAATGTTGAAATACCTTATATGCTTCATGATGACATCATGTGAAATATTTTGAAGTCATTCAGTGAAACTTTTATTATTGGTTCATATGGAACTAAGGTTTTCTTTTCCATTCCAAAACATGGAAAATTTTTCATTCCTTTACATCTTCCCAACCAAACATAGAACCAAAATATAGATATATTTCTTTTGTTGTTTTAGAGTTTTGTTATAATAAATTATAGTAATGGAATAATATTAGTTGACTTAATGGAATTCAGTATTTTATTTTCTATTGCACTACTTTTTCAATTATCTAAAATTTATTTTTACTTCTCTAAGTCAGAAGTCAAATTATGTTCATTTCAATAATATTTATTTTTTAGTTAAAAATTAAATTTGATACCTTGAATGTATTATCTCACTCCATCTATTACACATTTTGATATCATGAAAAGGGTATAATTTAGTTAATTAAAATACTAAACCATTTTTAATAGGGAAAATTATCAATTTTATGATTCAATATGTAAAATATTCTATTGAATATATCATTGGTTCTGTGATCATAAAAAATGTGGATATTGATTGAATTAGAAATATTATTCCAACATATCATATTATTTATATGTTTTTATGATCGCAAAATCCTCATTTTTTTACGGATAATTTTTTCATACTAGTTTTAGGAAGATACACATTTTCAGAATGTTATATTTCATTTTGGAATGTATTGGTTAACATTTAATTTTTTCATTTTCAAATAAATTATATAAGGAATCATCATAAGATGTGGTGAAATATTATATGAACTATTATTTTCCATTCACAGTCATGATTTCTATTTTTCCTTAAAGGAATTCATCATAAAAAAGAAATAGTTGTCTCTTTTATATATTTCATATTCAATTCTAAGTAATGTATCATGTTAAATTTTTATGTATGAGATTTCTTATAATGAATTGAAGAATATCTTATAAGTCATTATTTTGGTAATGGAAATTATCATATTAAGATCATTTTATCATTGGAAATTTCAATGATTTATACATGTTCCAAAAGTTATTATGTTGTTAGTTATCATATAAAATTATCACAAGGAGTAAGGATTTATCATACATTGATCAAAGCGACATAAAAGAAAAACATGTATTTTACATTAAAGTGTTTCCAATTAAATTATCCTATAAATATAATATAATTTTATGAAAAATTTAAATATCATATGTTGTATATTATCTTCAAATGTTAAATCATTGTCTCAATCTACAACTATTTTATGATGTTTTGATTCAGTAATTTTGTTAATTCATTCAATGTTTTAATGAAGGAAATGAACCATGAAGAAGATGATCCCATCTGATGCTAATTTAATTTGATGAAATTATTTTATGAATATTTATTCTCTCTATTGAGGTATTTATTTCCATTATATAATTTTTATTTAAATTTGTTCCTACTTTCATTTCCATCATAAATCATGATTGATCGATATGTATAGATTAATAAAATTGAATGTCTATTTCCATGAATTTTCTTTTTACAATAGAGGCTCTTGTTATAGTCAATAGTGATCATTGTAATTTATATTTTCGGAATCAAAAGTCACAAGTAGGAATAATGAATTCCTTTTCTAATTTTTCTATCTAATCCTGATCATTATAAAATATATGAACTTATGAATTCAAAATTTAAAGAGTGAACAAAATGAATAAAATATATAAAATGAAAAATAAAGTTTTATCATAATAATGCTCATGATACTATAAATTAATATAGATAAAAGAAACTCCCTTAATTACATAAAGAGAGAATAATCATGACTATAATTATTTTAGGAAAATATAAACCGTATTCAGGAGACCTTTCATAGATAATCATTGGTGTTTTATTTTTTTTCTCAAAGAACATCTCATATTTCTTTCATTTTCACCATGGAATTTTGTTATGAATTATAATATATTTTAAACATTTATTATATTTTCTAAGGAAAATGTATAGGCCTAGTAAAAGGAGATATCCCATTAAAATATCATGAAACCTTTGGGTACCATGTTTTAGTTTCTTTTACTCAATTATCGTGCCCTATAGGAAAAACTCTTACATAGTGAAGGTCACCAAGCTTATAGATAATGAATTAGTACAGTGGTCTAAGGGATTCATGTTCCTCGAAACACTATAAATTATTTCTATTATGTTCATATCTTTTATGTATTAATTTTCAAATATCAATTGATAGTTGATTTAGGATTAATTTTATGGCTGATTTATTTAGAGTAAAATTTAAAAAACTCAATTCATCCCCTCACTCCTCTTGAGTCATTATGTAACTCCCTCCATTCAATTATATAATGATATGGTAAATTATGTAAAAAAATTTAAAATTATTAAAAGTTTAATTATATATAATGATTCATGTTATATAAAATAAAATCTCAACTTTATCACTCATTCTCATTGGTTTCAAATATATATATATATATAAGATGATGTGAAATGATAATTGACACCTCAATCCATTCCATTGATTTATCCCTAATTTATTATCATAATGGATTATTTTAGGTTATGTTTAAATGTGAAGGTAGATATTATTTGAATTATTGTATCATTATATGGAATATTCTCATTAGGCATAAAATGTGTTTCTCGTGATGGATAACACATTAAGTATACCACACAGTGTTCTATACATTATGAATTCTGTATATTATTTTATCATGGTTCACATTTGAATTTATCCACACCAATGTTTTTAGAGATAACTTCCATGAGAACATCATTACTTTGATACATTTTTATAGAAGTGTTGAGGCATAGCTAATTAGGGGTTATTGTGTATGTTTTTGATCAAGTTGTCAGTTATATCTTAACCAATACAAGATTTTTCATCTTGTTTGATGTGTATTAAATCGCATAATTAAATTTTGTTAGAGTAATAAAATGAATGATAACACATATATAAGAAATATAATTTTCTTATATATCATTTAAGAGTAATGTGATGTGCCCATCCATAAAGATAGATGACATGTGATGTATTCATTAACACGATCAGTCTATACTCAAAAAACTAAGAATGTATTAGTTGGTGATATGGTATTGACATACTCCATGCTCAAGGTCACTCAATTTCTTATAAAAATATATCATATAAAAATTCATGATTTCATAGGATAATATTGGTAGACATAGGAATAATGAAAAATGTGTTTGGTAGAGACTATGAAAAATCACATTATATCTTGACTATCATTGAAGATTTTATAGAAGACTCTCATTAATTATAATTTTTAATTCATGATTTCCTATTTGTTGTCAATTATTCAAATTCCAATGGAGTTACACTATGAGGTTTACAAAATCTGTATTTTGTTTACTTTGAAAGAAGCTTTGAATGTTACAGTCTAAAATATTTTTGGTTGGGTAATCACTAAGTATTACATGTGATATTCCATGTGATAAAATTGTTGACCTTTTTCATGAAGAGATTTGGAGGATATCAAAAATGGGTTTTGAATATAGTTTCAACTATTATATTTTATCGTACAATGTATGGAGAAATGAAACATAGATATATATGATTTCGAGAAATATTTAGATTGTTGGATATATTTCCTAAATCCCTATATCATAATGAAAA
Organism: Viscum album; assembly: GCA_963277665.1. Taxonomy (NCBI): domain Eukaryota; kingdom Viridiplantae; phylum Streptophyta; class Magnoliopsida; order Santalales; family Viscaceae; genus Viscum; species Viscum album. The sequence goes on along the minus strand of OY728123.1, from coordinate 1,034,343,237 downwards.
ATATATAAATTTAATTTTTTTAAAACATATATTTGTTATTAAGTTATATTGAAAGGCATTTAATAGGATATCATTCCATTTACAATGATATTATTTGGACACAAATGGGGAGTGTTATCATTTGGATCTCTTACACCAAGTTACTGTCATTATTAAGAATATTTTTTCTCATTAAATGAATGAGATGATCAAATAATTTGTATGATGAATTTATGAATAGATATATCCATTTACTCATGCATTATAATGTTTTAGTGAATTCATGGATCTCAAGGAGTTCCCTCTGGGGGTTATATAAATTGGAAATATCCTTGAGATGTATTTGAGTGACCCTATCCAATTATATCCTAGTTTTATATCTCTATTCCCATGTATTTACTATATGAGTCATAAGAATTAAATAGAAAAATATATTTTCATTCCAATATGTTGTGTGATTCATATATCTTCACTTAATTTTTTGTGTTAGCTATTACACCATTTTTTTAATATTAAAAACATTATAGTTATACATTCAAGGATTTAAAGGTTTAGTATATTGGTAATATTAGGACCATAGTTCACTTATACATAATAAAACATAATCATTATTAGAATACTTCTTCTTTATCCTCTAAAAATTTCTAATATTCACCTTAGTACATGTAGTCACTTGAGGATATATAATAACAAAAGGGGTGAGCTAATATAATAGTAAGATAATGAATAATGAACATAAAAAAATATATCATGGGTAAAAATAATAATCACCATGATATAATAATAATTATTTAACTAAACAAATCATGGGGGAAACATTTTATAAAGGTATGGAATGTGGAAATACAAAAATAAAATTAAAACATAATGTCACTGTGGTCAAATACAACACAACATTGTGAACGAAGCTAGAATGTTGTTCAGACATATCATATGTTCATAAACATAAAATCATTATTAGGAACAAAGAGATAATCATGTTCATAAATAATAAACATTATCTCATGAGATACATAACATTACCCAATTCATTGGGGACATATATTATTTTAGTCCCACCCATCATATCATAATATTTAACAAATCATGTATGCCACCTAGAATGTATAATAACCTATTCATGAAATAAACCTTGAAAATGAATGATTTTAATAATGATTTCAAAAATAATAATTATTTGAAAAATCATGGGTTTCTAAAATGATTAACGGGAAAAATATTTTTCATAAACATCATCATGCATGATTGATGAAGAAATAACTTAGGAGTAGAAATGATGTGTTTCGGAATGAAAAGTCCTTTTGTAAAATCTTTGTAATTGGATTAAAAAATAATGGTAGAAACATGTATATCACATAAATCAAAATTTAATAATATTGATATAATATTTATAGAATATTGGAAAAATAATCTAAATCAATATATCTGGAAAGATGGATAACCCAAAGAAAATGTGTTAGGTTTGAGAATCCCCTTACATTAATTCCTAAATTATTTCATAAATTTTACATATCCTGAATAAAAAGATGATATTTATTAAAATATTGAAATATATGTTAATTATTTAAATTTATGTCACTACTTATCCATTATAATCACTATATTATATTTTTAAAATTTTGTTCATAAAATTGAAGCATTTTGATATCATGTTTTCCTTAAAGATGTCCTTATTTGCTTCAATTTCACTATTCTATTCATGGAAATTTACATATAAGAAGAAAAAATTTGAAAAGAATAATATAACTAAATTTAAAAATTTTTATTTATTAAATAATTTATTTTAACCATTTTTGGGTTTGGTGGTATGAAAAGTATGGTAAATTTCCTCATTGGTGAACAATCGATTGTTGACGGGACATTGTCGAAAGAGATGGAAAGGGAGGTTTGAAATTTATATATTTCATAAATAGGATACTTGTAGTAGGTTATCATAAATAATATAATCCAAAAATATAAAATAAATACATTTATCAGACTCTTTTTTGAACGAAATTGGGATGAAAAACAAGAAGAATAAAAAATAGAAGGGTTGATAGAGACGTATTATTTCATTAATGTTGCTTCGGTTATACGACACTAAAATCCCTTAATAAAGTTTATTGGTTTACTCTATCATGTCCCTAAGGCTTATATGTTTCTAAGATGGAGTTTTTTGGAAGAAAAAATTCATTAGAAAGTGTGAGATTTTTGTTTTTCCATGGGAGGGAGGGTGGTTGTTTATACATGAGGGGAGGAGTATTTTTGGAATAAAATATTAAATTAAATATTATATCAAATGTAAAAATTTTATTTCTTAATTATTTAAAATATAAATCATATATAAATATTATATATTGGTCTTATGACATTAAACACCATTTTTAATCTAATTCACCTAGATTATTAAAATGGAAGGTGGAAAAAATAAAATTTGTTTTTTTAAAATATCGCTTTAGACTTTATCTTTTGGAAAATTCTTTTTACCTTTGAAAATTAGTTTTATTGTATATTAATGTCTCATCTTAAAAATTAAATATATTTCCTATAAACATCATGCTCTCTAAATTATTAGTTCATTATTACATCATGAATGATGTAATTTAAGATGCATCGATTACGTGTAAAATAGTATTTTTACTATTTACATAAAAATTTAAGTATATTTGAAAATTACAAAAAAACTATAACTTTGAAAATTTATATATGATTATTTCAAAAATGATATTAATTTTTTCAGAATAAATTTATACCATAGGTAGTATTTATTATTATTTTAAAAATTATAATACTTTAAAATATAGTTTATTAAAAATGTACCTATATTTTCATTGAGGTTAATAATTTTGGAATTAATTTTTAGGTAATATATTATTTATATTTATTTATAATATTCATTGTAATATTTTTTAAATCTCAATTTATTATTTTGACTTTAAATTACTATTCCAACAGTCATGTTATTATTCCCAATAGTCAGTTTACTATCCCTAATGGTCATGTTACTATGCCATTGGTCAAAATTCTATTAAAAAGGTAACATTGCCTCCTATAAATACATATAAATTTATTCCTTAAATATTCACTACAATTATTCATAGTGTAATATGTTTTTCTTTCTAATATTATGGTTGGTTCACTAAAATTCTCTTTCATTTCTATATTGTTGGCCATGGGGACGACGATTCTAGAAGATTGTGGTGATCCATATTTTCTCATTTTAGCTTTAATGTTTTAATTTTTCCCAATTGAAATGTTTGGTGTTTTAATTTTTTTCATAGCTAATTAATGAAATGAAATTTGTTATTGTGATTATATTTGTGGGTTTCCCTTATATGATGTACATTTAAAATATTATATAAAACAATACTACACAGATTTATTTAGGAAAATATCTTACTAATAAAAATTGGGTTCTTACATTATTCAACCCTTTATAAATATCATCATGAAAATTTTCACTCATATTATTAGTTGATAATAGATTAGGTTAATTATATTTAATTGTTTTCTCTAGTTCCCACATCGCCTACTCATACTTATGGTTCCACCATGGATCTTAGAAAATTTGAGTTATATTGTAGGGTAGAACTTTATCTATGTGGTCCAATATCTTTACCTCATTTTTATTATAAGAGAGTTAATTCTCTAATTTTACTTTTTAAAGATTCAGTACATGTGAGTGGTCATGTATGTACTTTATCAAGATAGATATGTGGAGTGTATCATAATCTTGAGCCATATTTGGTAGAAGTGAAAGACAACATGTCATTGCTCTCATGAAATAAAGAATATCAAAGGGTACAATGTATTTAGGGAAAATATTCCTTGTATTTCCAAACCACGTAACTCCATTCTCTAGTGATATTCAATGGAAAAAATTATCTCCAAAGTCAAACTCAAACTTCCTTTATCAGTTATCATCATATCTCTTTTACAAACTCAAAGAACCATTTATTTGTAGTTCAATGGATTGAACCTTGTTTATTGTCTCTTTAAAAAGATCAATCCAAGTAGATTTATTTCTATAACTTCAACCCAAAACGTTGGAGTTCTACATTATTTCCCATACATATCCTCATATAGATCCATTTGAATACTTGAGTAGATTTTGTTTTTGTACGATACCTCAACAAATGTGAGATGTAGTTCCTATTAAACATTTAATTCCATTAAGATGGATCTCAGAATGTCCTCAACTGTTTGAATAGTATTTCGAGATTGGCCATTGGATTGGGGGTAATAGGTCTTGTTTAAGTTCAATTCAGTATTCATAGCATGTTTAACATTTCTTTAGAATTTACATGTGATCCTTGGATCATGATAAGAGAGGATCAATATTAGAGCACTATGTAGCATTTCCACTTACATGATGTATATCATGTAATGTTCTTCTTGTAAAAAAATAGTCCCAAATAGTAATGAATTGTTAATCCTTAGTGAGTTGATCCACCACAATTCATATTGTATAGTTTTTTATGATGTCTTAGTGATATTAGTGAAAAATTATCTAGTGACTTCATCCAGCTTCAATGTGGATATATGAAATGGTTGAAGAATCAGTTTGGACATACGTTGCAATAATTTAACCTGCACACATATCATTCACCTCGATATAAAATCAATAATTTCCTCCTCCATTTTCACCCACCAGAAGTGTTCTCAATGATTGTGGGGCATCTTTGTACTCCTATGATGTATGGAGAAAGGCGAGATATGTTCATTATCCAATAGTTTCTTCCTTATCTTAGGTGATAAAGGATCAAGAAGTCTAGTTCCAAATCGAATTTCACTATCTTAATTGATATATAACTCGTATATCTTCCCTAAAATTACTTCTTTCACATTATTTTAAAACTCCAAATCCCTACTTCATTCCCCCTTGATCTCCTCTTGGATATAAGGTTGTGAAATCTTTTGGTAAATTTTATTATTCTTCCATGTTGTTATTATTTCTAGATCTATCCTTTGAATATCAATGTTGATAGGGTATTTCACATTTGGAATTGTGGATAAAGTATTACGTTCTTTTATTTTAAGATAATTAGCTACCTTGGTCTTCTTTCCCAAATGGTAGTTAACAGAGAAATAACATTCCTTTATTATCAATAGCCATATTATTTGACACATGTTGAGATCATATTGCGGGAATATATATTTTAGATTCTTTTGATTAGTATATATATCTAACTTCTCACCAAAGAGGCATTGTCACCAAATATTTAATGCGAATATTATTGATATTAACTTCAGATCTCATATCTAGAAATTTTTCTCATGGATATTCAACTGTCATGGGACATAGGCTATAAGTTTTTCATTTTTTATGAGTACACAACCCAATACATTATTTGAATCATCTTTCTATATCAAAAAACCTTCTCCACATTTTGGTTGTGTGAGTATAGGTACAATGATTAAAATATTATTGATCTCGCCAAAGCATTCCTCACATTACTCTATCCAAAAATACAATACCCCTTTCCATGTTAATATAGTTATAAGTATAGAAAATAATGATATATTTCTCACAAAATATCTATAGTGCCTTTCTATGATTAGAAAACCGTGGATTTCCATGACACTAGTGGGTATGGGAAATTCCATCTTTGCTTTTATAATTGAAGGCTATATATAAATTTTATCACTTTTGATCATGTTCCACAATAATGTCACTTATTTCATCCAAAAGACACACAATATGAACATATTTTACATTTTATACTTTGTTAATTTTTCATGCACAATACTTATATGCTCTTATTGTTCATCCATTATCTAAGAGTAAATGAGAATATCATCTATAGAAAGTTCCAAAAAAAAAATTTAGTTTGCCTCTAAATACTCGATTCATCAAATCCCTGAATATTATAGAGGCATTAGTAAGTCTAAACGTCATCAATATGGAATCATAGTGAATAATCCTTGTATGGTAGTCTACCATCAGAATATATTCTTTCTTCGCCTTTATCTGATGATATATAGAACAATGATCCACCTATGTGAAGTAATGATCTTATCATACAAGATAAAACAAGACATAAATCCAAAAAAGAGGATAATAATTTTATTGATATATTTTTGAGATTTCAGTAATCAAGGTATAACTGTATTTATCCATCCTTCTTTTTGAAAAAGAGAATGGGTGTACCCCAAGGTGATATACTAGGGTATATGAACCCTTTTTCGAAATGTTCTTTCATATTCCTCTTTAAATGCTCCCATTTGAGCAGGGACATCATGTTTGTGAATTAATAAATATGGTTCAATCAATATATAATTCATATTGGTAACTATTCCAAAATATATTTGGGGAAGTCTTGGTAACTCTTTACAAAATATATCTGTGTATTCCCTCACAATGGAAATTTACTCCTAGTTTATACCTTCTATTTAATCATCCATTTGGGAAAGGTATAATTCTTCATAGGTTATCATTAACAAAAACATTTTGGTATTTTATTAATGATATTAATGATATTAATTTCACTTATATTGGACTATGGGATGGTTTTGAATATGAAAAGTGATTTCCTTTTCTTGATAGTTGATGTGTTCTCCATATAACGAGTGTCAATCCTTGACCAGTATAACATCTAATTACACCAAGGGATGTATTAATATATTTACTAGGGGAATATTCCCACATTCATTGATAAGAGAATATTCCAAAAAATAGGTTCTAATGATTTAACAGCTAGTTGTTTTTACAGATATCACTATTTAGATGTATTTTGGATTCAATTCAAATGTTTTTGGAATCATGCAAGATATAAAAGAATGAGTAGAACCATAATCAAATAAATATTTCACCATTATTGAGTGAATATGAAGATTACCTTGTAAAAAATCATTTTAATTCTCTAATTTATCGTTAGTGATGGTATAAGCTTTGCATTTATCATTTGGATTTGGTGGTTGCAGATTATGGTTAAACTCAAGGACCCTTGGTTTAGTGAACTGACCTATATAGTACCCTTTCTCATAATAGGTGAATCATTATATCATGGGGCGTGTATTAGAAATTTACTTAATTTTTCCATCATTTTGGATATCATCTTATTATTTATTTATCATTGATGATTTTAGTGTCCTTATCTCCCATACTTGAATAATTTCCCCATCTCTTTGAAGAAATTAACATGATGTTTCTTCCCACATTTTTTATATGTGGGTAGTTGGATCATCTTTCCTTCTTTTTCAATTAAACTACCATCTTGAAACTCAATTCCTCTAATATTATATCAATAACCATGAGACCATTCCCAAAACTCCATCTATACTTTGAGATAATATTGAACTACTAATTCATAACCCCCAAAGTCTTAGATATTTTGTGCCTTTTAGAGGTGTGGTTTTAGAGCACTAAAAAATATATCTATTTTTATATCATTATTGTTAACAATTTTTTATTCCAATATTTAAAGCATTGTATGTTTTACCTCGTAATCTATGATAGAGTCACCATCCTTTTTCTTTATCGCTATTAATTCTCTCTCCATAATTTTTAAAAGAGTTTGAGGATAATACCTGTTAAGAAATATTTTATTGAATTAATCCAACTCCATAACTTTTATTTCATCCATTGGATTGGTGTTCTTTATCAAGATCCATCATTGATAGGCCAAAACATTTAAATGATATATGTCAAGAGTCACCTTCCCCTTATCAAAATAGTGGGACATAAATTAAATATTCTCTAATGAGTTAAACATTAGTGGTGTTTTCTACATAACAGAATAAATGGATTGATTCTCTTTGTTGAGTGAAGGAGGTTGATCAACAAGTTCCATCTTATTATTCATAGCTTAAGACACCTAGGTAAACATTTACATTATGTTTGGAACTACACCTTCTTTGGAATTGGAGATTTCATTTAATAAATCATTTCATTATCCCTCAAAAAAGTTGTTACCTTTGTGTCTCCCAGTTCCAAAATTTTCTATAATATAAAAGCCTTGAACAAAATATAATTCAATAAAGAATTATTGATTTTTTATTTTATTTAATGATTCATTTTGGGATTATTTTATGGGATCCTTATGTTTATACTTTTTCAAAAACAAATTCTCTTTTTTGATAACATATACATAGACTTACCCAAATGGTTGTCACCAATATTTTCAATTCCTACTTCCCAAATTAAATAAACCATACCCTTGATACCAACTATAAAAACACAAACTTTTTCTTAAATATATATTACATTATTTTTAAATATTAACAATGTAATTGTTATACATTCTTGGATTGAATGGTTTTGTATCTTTGAAAAATTACTAGCATAAATCACTTATATATAATAAAACATAAACAATATAAAATTTTTTTTCTTTATCCAGGTGAGATCCCTCACATTCTCCTTAGTACATGTAGTCACCAAATGATATACTTCAATGAAAGGAATTATCTAAAATCCCAGTTAGATGATGAATAAGGGAAATGAATAAATATAACATGGGTGAGAATAGTAATAATCACCAGATCATAATCATAGGATTATCATGCACAAAAAGATGAAAACATTTTATAAAATCATGTAATTTTAAAATTCATAAGAATGATACATCATGTCTCACTCCAATGTCTCTAAGGCCTTCAATTTTTATTTATTTTTGATAATCTACCATTCAAGGGGTGAGGTGGAACCCTTAAAAGGCCCGTAGTCGTATGTATTACATGAACCATAGGCCTTATAAGAATTCATTGATTATTGGATTCTAACATCACATAAAACCCATACTAACAACTTGGAACTGCATATCCATAGCATCTTCATTGTGAAATCAACTCTCCACCTTCGCATGGTTGTTCAGCTATGCTTTCCCACGCATCCACAGGCTTGTCCCGATGGCAGGTACCATACCCTCTCATTATTAAAATATGATTAGCTCTTGTTATGGTGAAATCTCCTTGTTCATCCTCCTTCAGAAGCGTGTTCCTTGTATGTTGTCTGGTTTGCATCTACACTTAATGTATCCCGAAAGCCTTAAGGATCCCCCAAGTCTTTATTGACCAGAAGGAATGGGTGGCCTGAGTGTAATACAAAACTGAAGGACCAAATCGGTGGCCCGAAGGCCCAAAAATGGGAATATTCCCAACTACTACAGTGCCATACAGTTCCTGCAATAGTTCCTTCTATATTACCTGCTATAAAACTACACAATTCCTACTAAAATGCCTACTATAGTACTGCTACATTACTACTACAGTACCCTAGAAATTGGCCTCTTCTTGGATTTGATCCTGAGTCGCATGGATGCACTTAAGGAGTCCTCAACAACTAGGTTGAGGCTCATCTATATGATACACCATGTCATAGTTTTCTAATAGTACACATAATTTTGAATAAAGATACCATCGAGTTTAAACATTACATGTGTGCATAATCATATGATCACTATTGTGAAAAAATATTCAATCATTTTCACACATATTTCATATTATCTAATGAGACAGAAAACATTTAACAATTAATTGGTGGGATATATAATTATTATCTCACTAGTCACATCATAATATTTAGATAATAATGCATGCCACATAGAACATATAACAATCATAGTCAAGAAATAACCCATGAAAAGGAATGGGTTTCATCATTATTTCTTAAACTATGTTCTTAGGAATAATATTATGGTTACAAAATGAATAAGGGAAAATATATTTGAGATAAACATCATAATTCTTCAGTGAAGAATAGATAAATCAAGAAGGTTAAATGATGTGTTTTGGAAAGAAAGGTATTTTTTGGGATATAATTGTATTTAGATTTGAAATCATGGTTGATACGTGTATATCCTTAATAAAATTGAAAAATAATAAAATGATATTTATAGAATATTATTAAAATATTTATCAAATAAGTCATGGAATAGGGATAACCCAAAGAAGAGGAGTTTGGTTCATGAATTCCCTTACCATTTTTCTTTCTTTATTTTTTCGCTTTTAAGCATCCAGAATAATAATTTTATATTTATTAAAATATTAAAAGAGAAGTGAATTATGATAATTTATGACACTATTTATCATTAATAATAATTTTATTACATTTTTTAATTTCCATTGAGGGAAATTAATCATTTTAATATCATGTTTTCATAAAAAAAAATTCCCATTGTGCATCCATTTCATTAATTTATTCAAATAAATTAATAAATAATTAGAATAAAATAAAAATTATTAAAATATATATATATATATTTATACATTTATATATAAAAAATACTTTATCGTAACTAAGCATAGGTTTGGTGATAATAGATGGATTCTAAATTCCCTTCTTGGTGATTAACTGATCAAGGATAGAACATTGTCAAAAGAGTGGGAAAGTGTAGTTCAAAATTTATATATATTATAAATATAAAACATGTAGTAGGTAAAAATATGTAATATAATTTTAAAATTATTAATAATTAATTTTATATGATTTTTTTTCAATGTAATTGTGGTGGAATGATAGAGGAGAAGAACATGAGATAACAGTAGATTCCTTGGTGTAGATTATCTTATGAGACACTAAAACTCATTTGATGAATCTATATTTTAACTATTTAATGACTCTAATGTTTTATTGGATTAGGACAGAGGATGCGGGTTGCAATTTTTTTTTGAAACGACTTAGAGAAGTACTTTTCTAAAGGGGAGGGTGAGGATCCGTTTATAATTGAGAAGAGAAGAGTTTTCAGAATAAAATATTATATAGATGTTAAAACATGTAATATTAAATTTTTTACTATATAAATAATATATAAATATAATAGAATGTATTTAGGAATTTAAAACAATTTATAATTTTAATTCACATTATTTCTTAAAAAGAAAAGTGGAAAAGAGTAGGATTGTTATTTTATGGGTTCACATTTAACATTATGTTTTGAAAAATGATTTTTATGTTATGAAATTAATTTTATTTAGGTTTATTGACAAATATTTGAAATTATATTTATTTTTTTCATAGATCATGTCAAATTAATGATTATGTCATCGTTAGATCATGAATGATGTAATTTAAGATACATCGATTACGTGAAAATATCTATTTTTACAATTCACCTTTAAACTGAAATATTTATGATAATTACAAAAAAAATAACCATTTGAAAATTTTGATTTTTTAATTTCAAAAAATATATTCATTATTTTAAAAAAAATTATAATACAGGTAATTTAAATTTTCATTTAAAAATATGATAATTTAAAATAATTTTTAAATTACTCGTATATTTTCTATGAGATTTTTGATCATGATATTTATTTTTTTATATTATAATATTTATATATATTTTTATTTTTTATGATAAATATTATTTATATCACTATTTGTTTAGGCTAAATTACTATTCCAATGGTCTGGTTACTATTCAAACAGTCAGATTCATATTCCAATAGACACATACACTACAATAAATACATCCACATTCCTTAATTGATCGTACACTATAATTCACCCCAAGCTTAAATATTTTCATTTTCTAAGATATTGATTGGTTTTATAATATTCAGTTTCATTTCTATAGTTTTTTTTGTGTGATGGTGATGACTCTAACAGAATAAGGTGACCTGAATTTTCCCATTTTAGAATTTCTATTTCGTATTTCTTGTCAAATTTTAATGTTTGTAATATTAATTGGGTTTATAAATGACTAATGTAATGATATTAATTAATGAGATAACAAATTTTTTGTTTATCTATATTTTTTAACTGTATAATAATATTTAACATAATACAACACATATTTATTTTGGGGTAAAATATTACTAATAAACACTAGGTTATTACAATTTAGCTTCTAAAACTATATGATCTTATGGAAGAATATCAGAATAAATACTATTCCTATAATGACCTATGGTGAAGTGTATATGTTGTTCTTTATTTACATTTTTATGTTTTCATCTTTAATCATGGTTCTTCTTTGAAATTTGGGCTTATTGTTGTTTCTGATGATTTTATTAAGTGTAAAACTAGCCTTATATACTTATAAAGTGAAATAGAGATACTCAATTATATCTCCTTTCCATCAATAGCCATAATCTATAGGTTTTATCACTTCTTATAGTGAGTAAGCAAACAAAACAACCACTATAGTCCCAATCAAGGATCCTCCCATCAGTCACACAAGACACATGGTGTAATATTATTGATACTATGTTAGAACAATGGATCACCACATACCAAGCTTATAGGAAGAGAATAATAACTTAACAACAAGTAATTATAGTTATTAAACTGTTTATCTTGCCACCGCATGTAACTGTTGATACCACCTTCTTCATATAATTCATGTTTAATTCCTTAAAATTAACTAACGATATGGCAATTAAGTTACCAATCAATGAAATACTACCTAAATCCACACTATAAAGATTTCACTATTTTATTATTCAAATACCACTCATTAATTTCAAAATCTCTTCCATCATTCCTAGAACATTCATAAATTACTTCTAATTCATTCATGTTACTACAATTCCATGTGACAGAATACCTAACCTTAATATTATATAATTATTTTACTCAAAATATTATCTAATTACATTATAAAAATTTCCACCCATTAGTATTAATTCACTAAACTACATTTATATTTAAAAGAAAATTATATCCAATTCCTTGATATAAATAAATGAATTTAAATTATGAGGTTAATTGTAATATGTTTTATTCCATAAAAAAATTTAATGAATTCAAAATATTATTTCATTGAGACCTATCATCCACGTAGTTATATTACACATTATCCATAACATATGAAATTTTGTTATTATCCTTTAAATTTCATTATTTCATAATGAATATTATAACTAATTTCAAAATATTAGTGAAATATCATTATCAATATTAATGTTCTTCTCTAATTTGTACCGAAATTATTTTACAATCACTGAGTAACCAACTATGGACAAACACCTCTTCATATAGTTTTGTCTTTCATCCCATTTTCAAATCTAATTTTTCATTCATATTTATATATTCTCACTAAAAATAATTATTTTTATTAGGAAAAAATAATACTGACATTCTCTAAGGTCACATCAAGCAATCTATACATCTTGGTAATGAATAATAATTACAACTTATACCCCTGAAATTAAACTATTTTCTTTTTTGATATTACTATGGGTCACTATCCTAGCATTAAAATGTCAATTTCATGATTCATCAAACAAAAATCACTAAAATTCATGATATAAATTATAAAATCTTATTTTCATAAACTTGGTAACTTGAAATCATCAAATAGAGGGTTCAATCATGTTTTACTCATGAAAATTATCTAAGTGGGTCATCATTATATATTCGAAGTCGGGTCATCGGCATTCCTAACACATAGCGTTATTTAATGGTAAATACACCTCTAAAACAAACTTAGATATCCTTTAAACCATATATTTTATGATCCTTTAGAAAAAAACATATCAACTAGGGTATTTATTTTCCCCATTTTGATATTTGATTAAAACTCCACATTTACTAATAATATTAAAAATAACACTTGTATTATTATGATTTTATTAATGGTATTATTTTGTTTATTGTTATAATATGTTTTTGTGTGATTAAGGTAGGGAGGGAATTTTCCTCACTACTCCTTCTGCATCTTCCGAGTTCACTATTGGGATCGGTTGTTGGCTGATAGTGACCCGCAACATGCATGTCATACGACCCTATTTTTTCCGATTTCATAAAAAAGATGTGTTGTAATAGGGACATCATCTATCCCCCCCACCCACACTATCACCAAAAATGTAGATGGGCAATCACCAACATAAATTTATAAATTATTAGGTTTGTCTTATTTTATCATGTTGAATCCAAATTTAAAATTAATTTTTCTAAACAGAGATTTTAAGAATTCAAAATATTATAGAAAGCACCTCTCATACCAAAACTTTATCTATTGATTATTTTATTAAATGATCATTAAATCATCAATTTAATTACACCGTTCTAAATTTCTCATTTAGAAATTTGATTCCATGTATATATCATGCAGTAAATAATAGTGAATCATTAGATATATAAAAGTACAAAATATGATAATAATGATGATATAAATGGGGGTTCTATGACGAATTTATGGAACCAAACATTGAATAAATATTCTATTTCACTTTTACTACAGACACATACATTGTGATATCATCAAACCCTTGGGAAGATAGTGATACGATGATATATAGAGAGATAGGGGTGGGGGTTAGGTAATTCTCATCCACTTTTTCTTTTGTTTATTAAAAACTCTTGATATGTCAAGATAACTTGAAAATCAATGAAAATTCATAGTCTCATCGAACGGAAAAAACCTCATTGTAGATTATATCTTGTAGTTTTTTCCAATATTTTTCACCATTTATAAGATAATAATATTTTATTTTACATAGGTTGGCATGACTCCCAAAGTCATAAAACATTTCCCAACATGTCATTATACCATGAAAAATAATTTTTGTCCCTATTCCAAAAAATATGGGTGCCATAAAAATCAACATAATAAAAATAGGTACAATACAATATAATTTTTTTGTTATTATCAATTTGAATTTTGGATCATGCATTACAAAAAAAATTCATTTTTATTCATTAAAAAATGAATCATCATCATCGCCCAACAACATAGCATCATCCAAAAATAATGAAAAAATACCTTTGGGTAAATACCCTATAAAAAACTCAAATGTGTATTATATTGCTAAATATATCACAAAAATTAGGAAAACTATATTATTTTTCTATTTTTAATCAAAATCTTATTATTTTCACTATAAATATTCCATGTTGACTGATCTAAAATTATAAGAACCTCATATATATTCTTATAGGGGATAGTCAACTTAAATTACTAAAATTAGGATCATGTTATGAGCATAAGAAAATTATTTAGGAGCTGAATAAACCTACCATTACACCCATGATCTTTATTATATTTCTATAAGAGACCAATGCACTATTTTCAAAAACTCATTTTATAGATTTTGTTTACCTTTCATTTACATGAATTAATTCGTATAATAATGAATGTTTTATAAATTATATAGATGAACCTAGTTGAATTAATTCAATAAATATTAGATATTTGTCTTCATTTAATTAGTTTCATAAGTCCTATGATATTCATGTTCCTAGTGTGAAATGTTTTTTTGAAAATATTGTATAATTCATTATATAATATTATGTGATGCATTATATATCTAAAAATAATATAAAAAGTCATTTAATCATGTCATTTAATATTATGGAATATCAACAAATGAAAACTCTCATTTTTCTCATTTTTTGAAGATAATATCATCCTGGTGCATGAGGGGAAACCCTATATTATAATATAGTCACTTTTCATTATTATATTCTTTATTTGGATTTACATGTCCATCAATATTCTCATCACATATCCAAGGTTTCCCTCACATTTAGTGGTATACCATGACCACACTGACATTACACATAATTTAACTATACACTCTAATCATATTCTCAAAATATGAGAAATGATATTACACAATCATTATGTGTGAAATATGTTCCAGTCTTAAATTTACTCATAGTGAAATCTATGATATATATCACATGGTTTCCTGAATGTTTCATCCATTTTTCATCGATTAAGTTAGGTTATTGTCAATCCTCAAAATTATTTTTCTACACAAAATAGTTACATATTTGTGTGTACATTCCAATCAGGGACTATAGAAGGAGAAAACAATAGAGCCTAGTATTTTGTCATAAAATAACAGAAACATCATTTTAGGAATATTATTTTTATGTTCTATTCAAGTCATATAATTACAGTATCTCATAAACAGTATCATATATCATTTCCTGAAATATAGGAATATAGTTTCATATAATATTGACTGGTCATTTTTATGATATCTCCTCAATAAATTAACTACATCTACAAACATATATATGTCTTCTCTGAAACTCTATATAGTTGCTACACAAGTTCCTTCAACCGGATAGGGTAGTTAATCTATCTCCAAGATATATGGGTCTAACATTATCCCTCTTTTAATTTATTGGAAACCTTATACCGATACACATGACTCTCTATTCCTCATTCCTTCACCAAATACTCACCGATACAATTTGTATAATAACTATAAATTACAAATATTATAGGAGAAAATAAAAGAATAATATATTTTATAGTTTGAAAAAATCTCCTATCATTTTAGGATAAGAGTTTTTAACATAACAATTTATAAAAAAAATTATTGGGTCCCCCCATAACAACAATCCAAAAAGCCAAAAAATATAACGAATAGGATTTTATTCCATGTTTAGTGGTTTTCCTCATGAAAAAATAATCTGTGTTAAATAATTGAATTCATCATTTCAATGTGTATCATAGAATCCACAAAAAATTAACTTTTACAACCTTTATACATGCACCCTTTCATTGACCAACTACGTCCACACATTAAATAATAATTTGACTGGTTGGAGATAAAGCCCCAATCACACCACCATTTACTCTAGAGGCTTTATATTATAAGAAAAGTTCTTTGGTGTAAATCTCAGGTTACTATTACTTGAAATTATAGTAGAAAAGAATAAATAATGAAACATCATGCATATAAGTAAATAATCATTGTTTAGATGATGTCAATATAAAAAAGGCAATAAAAAATGGGATATAGTAAAGGCCCAAACGACCATGTCATATATATATATATAGTAGATTTATCACAGGTCTAATCATATATATATGTTTAAATAAAATTAAATTAAATAAGAGTACAAGGATCCTCTAAAACATCCCTCCAATCCACACACATAGTCTCCAAGATACTGTCAAGTTGCTCTAGCCCAATCATAAAAATACACATTTGTGGATATATTGAATAAAAAAACCATGGGCCTCAATCATATACCAAAAAATGAATTATATACTATAATATATACATAAGGGATTAATACACATTAAGGTTGAGGTATAATGAATGAGGATTAAATCTCAGTTGGTTACCCCTAACGGAGAACCTATAAACTATTTCCATAAGTCCATGTTCATGAAATATCATCATCCTAGAAAAGAAAAAACTAGAATAATAGGATTTTAGTAATTCCTCAATCGATCTTAGGTCAATAAACTTGATTTAACAAAAATCCTATGAATAAGGCATTGATCTAGATATCATATGACTCATGTCAAGTTTAATCCTATAAATCCTAGGATATTTGACCCATATAGATGAAACATTTCTCGACCATTACTAAAATGTCTCTATGGATTTTAATTTTTGCATACACAACTAGGACCCAAGGTATGTAACCATGGTTTGCATGTATAACATTAGTCAATCATAATACAAATAATACCATAAATCATGTGATACCATCAAAGGAATTCTGAATTTAATCCCTAGTATCGCTCAATGAATAATATATTTCCATTATCCCTATGAGCCTATCCAAGGCATTCTGTATAATAAACCCATGTATCATTCAAGGACTAAAATAATATCATAAATCCTAAGATCATATAAATTTATTTCTATATATGAATACATGCATGTTCCATATAATGATATAATATTTCTCAATTCAGGATAGATCAAATCAATAACCATCTTAACTGAACTATTTCTAGGAATGTCATTAAAATGTAGTAAATATGCATCCACCCAGACCATAAGGAGTGTCTCAGGTATCACATAATGAGATCTTCATAAATCCTCAGGAATATCACAATATCTAGATATTAAAGAAGTGTTCCCACCATGTTATATCATATTTGTAATTCCTTGTCCACTAATCTCAATCATAATTTTGGAATGAAGTGTCCACTGTGGAATGATATTTCAACTATAGAATGCCATTTAAAAATGTTTCTATCATAACTATGGATCCCTACAACCCCTAATCTCACTCACAAATTAGGATCACCCTTTACATCATCCAAATAATATAGAATTAAATTAGTATGAATCAAAAAATGGATCCTAGGATGTACGTGTGGGCGTCCCCATCATTGAATATCACAGTATCAAACCCCATGGCTGAGTTATAGGATGAACATATATTATCGTTGATTCATTGAAAATAAAGGACCGAATGAATAAATAAGAAATTGGGATTGGATTTATGAATAAAACCACTAATACTACCATTTTCACCCATACTTAAATTTTTGGTACAGGTTTTAGGGTGCTACCCACTACACTATCTTCCAAAACCCAATGCACTAACATAGGATCAGTCGTCCACTAGGGAACCCATTGGGTCCCCTAAAATAAAACATAGGAGATTCATACTAATTAGGATCCCTATGTTCTACATATAATTGAATTCAACCCCCATTGTATCTTCTTAGTTAGCATGAGAGAGAAGGAATCCATCCACGAATTATGAAAAATGGTAGGTATAAAGAAGAGACCTACATGGGATCATTGGTCACATATATTCTCAAGGGTAAATGCATCCCACAACCCCATCTCTAAAATCTCATTTCCTCCTTGTCCAAAATATCTCCTCTCAAAAGGAATATATCCTCAAGCTATAGTTTTGTTAGAATAAGTATATTGAGATAGCTCATTACCCATCTCATATCACTGTATCGTTCTAGATTGATATGAAAAAACAACCTATCCACTCCATAAAGTCTTCACCAAATCCCAATAATCATGGACTGTGAAAATATACTCTAGGTAACAAAAATGGTTATCACATTCCATGTACACCAATAATTTCTACGAATCTCATGTGGTTCTCATCCATGGTATCACTCTTATTAGAAAACCTAATTAAATTAATCAAGGAAGAAGCACTCCATTATTGCTCACTTACCCCAAAATGTCTTTTAGGAATTTTAAAAAAAACCAAATGGTTCCATAATCATGATATATATATGAAAAAATGAACAATATGGAGTAACCCTATATCGAATTTTGAATGTAGGGGTTCAAAACATGAAAATCATACAAAAGGGTGGTAGGAGAGAAGTACACAACATGTATTCTAGATAACACACTATAAATACCCTAAAATAACCACTTGGTTTGTACTTATTCTATAAATCGTGTGTAAAACCCAAGTAAATGACATGTACATATTGTGTACCCTACATAGGGTACCTGCTCGTGTACCTCACATGGCTTGGCCTTGTTCCTTTTCCGGGTCATGTACTTATCCTCATCATGTAACCCACAAGGGGTCTGACTATATACCCTATATGACTAATTAACCTTACATAGGCTCTCTATCCATTTACTCAACTACATTGGTATGTACAACTATACGACATGTACCCCTATACACAACATATTTTTATGAAAACTTCACCTACCATTGTACTATGCTTCAGGGAAAAGTACTAGTACATGACATGTAGTCTCAGTACACCGTGTCTACTTTTAATAAGTCATATTTCATAAATATAAATATATCATATCATTTTTTTTCATAAAACCACACATCCTATGATCTAGATTTACCAAATGGAAATCCCTAAAATCATTTCGAAACATCCATTTCTCCTTGTATAAGTTTTGATCAACCCCATGAGGGTACATTGTATAAATATTTGGGAATTAATACTAGAAAGTGGTAAATATATGGGATTATGTTGTGAAAATTTAAAAACCACCATCCTTTGTGTGTAATCGATTGAATTTACTCTTATATTAGCACTCCATAGTGGCTACATGATGATATGGATCCTCCTAAACTCCAAGATAGATCCTCCCTACTTCCATATTTTTCTCTCTCTTCACAAAAACCCTCTTCTATCCAGGTTATGGGAATGGGAAATACCACAGGGTGTATATGTAATGAATCAAAGGGGACGAGAATAAACAAATGATTGAAATGAAAAGGAAGAAAAAGAGAAGAAATAAAAAATTAGGCCCAAGACTGACCTTGGTGCCCGATGTGATTTTATGCCTCGAATAAGAAAAAATATGTAATAGAGTATATAGTGAATACATAGTCTTAATCTGATACTCCAATGATAATTAATCACTGAACAAACACATGGTAATAAATTAAGATTTAATTAAAATAATATTTAATATTAACTATTTTGTGAAAATTTTAATGCCTTTTAATTCTTCTAAACTCCGTCTGTAGGGTAAAAACCCGATTCTGGGACCAATAGAGTGGTCATAAAATTTATTCAAGATCATATGCTATGTGTGAAAATTCCATTTTACACCTCATCAAAATTTTAAGGAAATAAATTCATAATTTAGCTCGATTTCATAATTTGGAAAAATTCAAGACATTATAACCTTCCTTCTATAATCCTTCTTGTCCCAAAGAAGCATTGATGGTCAAATAGAATCCATTATCTCAACTTTAGAGTCTACAAAACAAAACTATCTTGGTTATCCAACGACAAGTCTCACAACATCCACAACTCTCCCAACATAGAAGACATTTAACTGCAATAGATCTGGTACTCCCCACCATATCAGTATCCAAATCTTAACCTCACAATAAAGCGCCATGTTCCACATCCAAAAAATCATCCATAAATGAATTCAATGACTGGTATGGCCAAAAAAATAATTTCATACCACCAAACTACAACATAAAATCAATATCATTTCCCACATACCGTGAATAGTCATCCATGGAAATTATTGAATTTCAACTCATAATGAGGGTCACCACACTCAAAATTCCAATAGTAAACTCCCCACTATATGGATTACATTATACCTCTCAATGAGCATAACCATAATAAGATCCTTAACAAAAAAAATGTTACTCCTAACAAGCCACACTCACCTTTATATCAATACCAAACCATGATTTAGCCACATCAATCATAACACACCACATGATCCATTACCAATGTCTCTTTTACCATGGAGGCACATTTCCCTTTTCATTATAACACCTAGAAAACCATCCCCACAAAATTTGATTAAAACCATTGGATCTAATCTAGCACACAACCCCCTGCCCGAAAAATGATTTAATAGTACTATACACAACTAATGTTTACTAAATTCTGCTATCATAACTGGTGTATAACCCCATACAACATAGTTATCACATTAAACAGGCTTCCACATACTTCACTTAACTAAGGAAAAGTGACTGTGCTACACATCATGATATTTTTATTAATCAAAAATATTCCTTCGAACTACTCTTCAAAATTGGGAATCTCACTATAGAAATGATTTATTATATGACCACCTCTCACATGATGTCTTTCCAGTCATGATAATCCACCAATACTTTGATAATATTTATAATCCTAAAACCAATGGTATGAAGGTCCATAAAATCGAGATTTTCTACAAATTAAACTCAAAATCTATACATAAGAACATGTGATTAATTATCATAACCCAAAGGAATCATCGTGTTTATAACAGAAAACCTAAGAACCTCTCATGAATTAGTCTCCACAAGAGCATATAACTAAGATCACTATCAAAAAGGAATTCATAAAACCAGGTGAACAACTCTCATAGGTTTCCCTCATTCAAAAAAACACCAACCTACAAGGGTCAAATCCTATCAACAAGGAATCTCTAACCATTAATTTCCCTACTAGGTGTTGACTATCTCTATAAATCCCCAAAAGGGACTAATCCCTAGAGGATTATGATACAAACAAGAATTAAGATACTAAACTAACCCACATCAGGTGTCCTCATTTAAAAATACTCCATCGAGGTCAAATTTCACTATATATGTTTAGGTACGTGTTAGAATGTTGGTTGATGATTGGAGTTGATAACCATAAATAAGAGTCTTTGACGAAAAATATCATAGCAACATAGAAGTGAAAATTACTTTCAGGTGTTTACAGACCTTTTGATATTTGTAACTAAAAAAAATCCAACAATAGTTCTAATGAAATAGAATAAATTTCCAATGATGACCTATGAGGGTCAATGGTATACATATAGAGTCATCCCAAATGATTTATTTCGTACCACACACATGTATCAGTTAAGAATAATGTCATTCCATGTTATGTGAGGAAACACCTTATACATTGTTACTGACACATTAAATAACAAAACCACGTTAAGAACACCCTACAAGGGGTCTAACACTAAAGAATCATGTTCCATATCATCTTATGTGTGTCATAAAAACCTCCCATACATGAAAGTTGAGTCATCATCCTCACCATGAAACACATCACCATAGATCTGAATACCACTGAGAATCTAAATGTAAGTAAAATATTTAGGATGCTTTGGAATGATAAATAGTTGACCTCGCCATCAATAGATAAATCACTCACTAGCATCCCTATAACATGTGGACCCTGCATGCCAAATACGATGCATATAACACATCATGCCTCTATTAGTCAATAGTCAAAATTAATCACTATCACTCACCACAAAACTGAGATCCCTAAATCTATAATAAGTAACAGAATACACATAACCTATGTGTCTCTAAAAGGGAAAACCATCATAACTATAACATCACTTATCAAAAACCACAATCTCATTGCCATAGAAACCAAGACAACTAAATGAGATAGGTGTTATCATCTCACCATTCCAATATCGATCACAAGTTATAACTCTTTATTAATATTATTATCTAACATATCCCAAATATTAATTAAACGTGATAAAATAGTTTTGATAACACATTATCATGTCTCTAAACAACCCACTCTATACTCAGTAAGTAGACCAGTTGGTGGGAAGGCATCAAGTGTGCATCCCCTACACCAATTTGTTTTGATGAGAAGCAAGGGCCTAGCGTGTGATAGTGGGATGAATATGACATCTTATTATAGTGATAATAAAATATATAACCAAAAAATAATTCATTTAAGTCAATTTTCAGAGTGATGAAGTTTTTAATATAAATAAGTCTATAGTAAAATGTGATTGTGTAAAGGACTAAATGGCCACATCAAACAAATAAAATTGATCACCCATTGGGATGATCACATATATTCTATTAAATAAATAAACCCAAAACAATAGAATAAGGATCCTATACAATCTCTAATCCAATCCACTTACCTAGACTACAATATATTTTCAAGCTACTACATCCCAATAATTAGACCCACACAAGAATCTCTATTCAATATTGAAACCTTGATCCCCATCCATATCCATCGTGAATCCATGATCAACCTAAAAGTAGACATAAGTTATGCACACACATCAATGTTAACGTACAAGGGGTGATAAATAAATCACAAAAGACCACCCCAAATGTCGAGCCTATAAAAAACATCAACAATTCAATTCTCATGCAATATGCTTATCATAGCTGATATAAAATTGGAATAAAAAGAATAAAGTTAATCCATAGTTGATACATAGATCTCTGAACCCGATTATCTATATATCCTATAAAAAAGGAATTGAGATAGATGTCTTACGACTCAATACATGAATAATACTACTGGTCATTCAGTTCATGAACACTATTGTTGATAGAACCTTCATTCAGCGATGATATTTCAACGTGAATTTTAAAATAATTAAATAAAATTGGAATTTTAGGTATGTAATGATTCTATCCATACATAATGAACATAAATCATAATATACCTAATTCCATTAATCCTATGTGATTTTACAAGGAATTTTAAGTTAGAACCCAAGTATCGATCATGGAATAGTATAATTACATTATCCCTATGAGGTCATCCAATGAATTCTATATCGAGAACCCAAATATCACTCTTGGTATAAAATAATATCATCTATCTTATGGGATCATCCAATGTATTCTATAGAATAATCTAATTATCACCCATCAAATGATATACTAATGCTCAAATTTGGAGGGAGAAATTCAATAAACATCTCAACAACCCCATTTCCAGGAAATTCTAGTTAATGTTGTAATGGTGAATCCACCCCAACCATGAGATGTATATCGGAAATCACTTGGGGATAATTTCATCAATATCTAGAAATATCACAATATCTAGAGCTTAAATGATGTTCCCCCACCAAGAAATATCATCTATGTAAATCAATTTATACCAATATAAATCCTAAATATTGAATGCAATATACACTAGGGAAATACATGTCCACTAAATTCAATCATAAATCTAGTTCACCATGTTCAATGTCTTAATCATGGAGGATGAGCAGCATTTCCATAATCCTAGTAAGGAATCATTCAATCAGTAGGTCTCAAAAGTCGAATCCCATGATGTACATCATGGAATCCCAATCATATAATCACACCATATCAGGAAATATGGTCATGTTCCATGAGGAACATTTGGAATAGTAGCTCTATTAACAATTACTATGTGAAATAATAAATAATAGAGTAATGTTGGATGAATGTATAAACCCACCACTAATTCCATCACTCATCAGGCTTACATATTTTGTATGGGTTACAGTGTAAAACCTACTACCATCTATTCCAAACCTGAACACACTAGATCAGGGCCAGTTAGCCACTAGAGAACCTATTGGGTCCCTTGATATCAAACACAAGAGAGGAATCCTACACCTGATCCTTGAGGTCCACCCAAAAGTGAAGGCATGTTTATTGATATCCTCCAAGTCCACATAAGATTGAATTCATCCTTCATAGGATCCTTGGAAACAATATGTAAGAAGAGGAATCCTATTGGGAAACATTATTCACTACTATTATGATGGTAAACACATCCCACAACCCCATCTCTAACATCTCATTGGGCCCAAAAGGGAGTATCTCAAATGAGATATATTCTCAATGGAAATCAATGTAACAGTCATTATAAATAGATAGATCACGACCCATCTAAAATCAAGTACTCATACATGATTGGTTTGAACATCAAACCCATTTTTTTATCAAGTCCTAACCTAGTAATAATTCCCTTGTAATGTCTAAATATACTAGAGTCTACGAATGTGTCGATCATGGGACATATCTTCCAATCATTCCTATGTTTCTTAGGTGGGCCTCATCCCAGGAATCTATCTCATGAGATAGTAGATTTCAATTTCTAGTGGAAGAACCTCCTCCTTTAAGCTTTGTCTCCCTAAAAGAACTTTTAACAGTCTTAAAAACCCATAGGGTTCCACCATCACAGTCTGTATTGATCAACATTCAAAATGGACTACTCTAGGGTCCAATACTGTCTATGGGGATTCAAAAAAAAATAAACCCATCAAAAGGGCAGGAAGGGAGAAATAAAATTGTAAATGCAAAAGTACATGGTGATTTCCCTATAATTCCCTCCCTAGTGTCGAATTTAGCCATAATTGACTTGTAAAACCCCAGTATATGATGTGTATGTCATGTACACGGTGTGTAATCCACACTGAGTACCTACTCATGTACCTTATATGGCATACACAAGTTCCCTTTCAGGTTCATGTACTTCTACTTGTCATATAAAACGCCTGGGGTTTTCAATATACTATACACATTCATGTTCCCCTACATGGGATATTTGGTCATGTACTCAACTACATGGTTGAGTAATACTACATGGTGGGTACCCCAGGTAAATGGCGTGTATTTCTATAAACATAATTTTCGCATGTACTCACCTAGATGGATAACTACAAGTATATGGAATATGGTCCCATTAGATGGAATTGATTTCTAAAAATTAATCTTCCCTGATAAAATAATAGTGCATTTTGTTTGTTCTCATAACCCCACATTTGATAATTTGTTTTTTCTAAATGGGAATATCGGAAATCGGCTAAAAACACCCAATTCCACGTGTTTAATCATATATTGACCCCATGGGGGTCCTTAGCAGTCATAATAGGGCCTTAAGAAAATAAATAAGAAAATTTATTTAGATTTATTGAAAAATATTAATAACTACCTACCATTGGGTGGAATTTTCTGAGGTTTCACCTCTGTTGGGGCTCTACAATAGCCACCTGATTATCCAACTCCTCTTGAGCACCGTGGTGATACCTCCATAATTCCATCATTCCCTATATATATCTGTATATCCCCCTCTAATTTTTTTAACTAGATCCCAGAAATTTTAAATACCATGGGGGAGTACATAGTAATCTAGGGGAGGAGAAGAAAGAAAATAGGGGGAAGAAAATGAATAACAATAATATTGGTAATGATTGCGGCCCTGACGCCCGATGTGAGTTTATGTATCAACTAAGAAAACCCCTTATATAAAATTCAATGGTTAAGATACAATCATAATTATAAAGAACATTTAAAAGATATAAAAAATTATTGCATGAAATAAAATTAATATATTTTGAACTAATTATTAATTATTAATTATTCTATAAAAAATCAAATTTCTCAAAATTCAACTAAAATCATATCCTAGAGTATACACCCTATTTTTGGCCCAAAAAAGCAGTCATAAAAATTATCTGAGATAACATGATAGGGTAAAATACCATTCTACCCCTAATCGAAATCTTAAATAAAAAATACCCAAATTTTCTAAATTTCATCGACCAAAAAAATAGACCCTTAAACACCCCAAAAGAAACTTACTAATTAAAAATTTTCACATAAAAGAAATGTTATTACCATTAAGGTATTGGTGTGGAGTTTGGACTTGATGAAATCAAGATCCATATTCATCTCCAAAGTCTCCCACTAGAATATTTTTCAAAATATATTGCACGTTTTATAATCTTATTATAGAATAAATAATCGAAACACCACTCACTTCTAATATTCCTTCACATTAAAACTATTTTTGGAACAATAATTCTTAAATTTTTCTATGACAATCAACATGGTCATCATCTATATTGGATTCATGATTCCTTGAATCTCTGTTAAATATAGAGATCCATCTGGTAATAATTTTAAAATATTAAATTTTAAATAAATAAGATTTATTTTGGAATAGAATACATGATTCTTTATAAGATATTTTACACTTTGATTATCAAAATACAATAAATTTTCAAATTTTTTCTTATACAACGTCTTCAATAAATTATTTAACCACATCATCTCTCTAATAACTTTTATTAAAGTATAAAATATTCTTTATGTGGGAGAGAATGCCATTATATTTTTCAAATAAGATTCACGAATCAATGTTATACCACCACATTTGTAAAAATAACTTTTTTTACTTATAGAAATATAATCATAATTTACTAATTCAAAATAAAAATATCTCTATGAAGGTATACATCTTTTAAAATTGGGAGAAAATTATTATTTTTACCTTCACATATCTTGATATCTACATTGTTTCCACCCACTTTTATTTCCCAAGATTTGACATGTATCTAGTAAAAATTTTACCACAAGTTCAAAAGTGATGTCAATTTAAAATAAAAGAATACATTAAAATCACTATTGTTGATAAATAAGAAAATCATTCCGTGTAGTTACAATCACAATTTTACTTTGGCTATTAGACCTTTGATAACATTAGATTTCTCAAAATATGAACGAAAACTAGTCTTTCTTACAATATATTATACCTTCTCACATATTTATTTATACATGTATTTTTTGATAGTTTTAATATTTTCATTGAATGAATATTTATACCATATACAATATATTTCATATAAAATTCATTTGATAATTGAGTTTTTGAACCATTGATCAATTTCTCACAGAACCCTATAATGAAAATATCATCCATATATAACAAAAATATAATAAAAAATTTTAAAATTATTTTAAATTACATTATTCATCCAAATCATAACCCTATTGCTATTGTTTTATAATGAATGCATTAAAAATTTTATTCCAACTACATGGAGATTTATTTAGTATATAAAAACTCGTTTTCTCCTATAAACCATTTTGGTTACACTATATAAATAACGTACAGAAAATTTAAATATAGTACATTATTATTAATATTCATATTTTTTAAAATGATGATCATCTAAATATCCAATGCTCAAAAAATCTGTCACATTATCCAACATAAAAATAGAATAAAAAAAGATTCATTAACACCTGACCTTTATTTTAATCCCTTCATAAATAATCAAAAAATATACAATTTCTTATCATCATGTTCTTCCATAACATTGTATACCCAATTGTTTTGTAATTCATGCTTCTCCTTTCATACAGAAGTTTTTTTATCAAGTTATATTTTTATACAATGATAATATATGATCATTAATTTCTAGATCCAATATATTGAAATAATTATCTTGAACAGAAACTGAAAAGTATTTAGTTCTCTAATATTAATCAGTAAAAAATAATACAGACAAGATAAATAAATATTTTTTTGCATGAGTATCCTGGTTATCCTCTTATGAGATATAGATGAGAATGGATTAACTGCATAATTCTGTAGTTTCAAAATGTAATTTTATGATATGAATTCATTCTAAATCATATCATGAGACAATGTTTCCACTATCTAACTATAATATTAAATAACTGTTTTATCCTTATAAAAAAATTACATTAATGGTTTAATTCCAATTTCTTATGATTTTTTATTTAAATTACCTCATAAGCGATAAATAAATTATTAATTAATATAATAAATGAAGAAATATTTTTTAGTCTTAGAATCTACAATATAAATAGACAATTAGCCGAAAAAATAATAACTACATGAATTTTTTAGAAATTGTTCAATAATTATCACTTTTTTATCAAAACTACACCATATTTTTCCAATCCAAGTGGTACAGATAAACTTAGATTTATTAGGTTTTTTTCTATGTTAAATGTTACAACAAAAAATCATGGATGATATAAAAAGTAACCTCATATGACATATATATAAAAACAATAGACATTCCTTTTATGTTGATTTAACTATCAATGTCACATAATATAGTGAACCATGATGGGAATGTACTAGTGAGGGACTTTATACAAAAGAATGGGAAATATCTAGTTTTTATACATTCATTATCATATCACCATCAGCTAAATTTACTTTATTTTTCTTTCCAAATTTGAAATTTTAATAAAGAATAATATTAATCGATTTCAAATCTACTAACATTACATTTTAATCTAGATTTTTCATTAACATTTCACTCATGTGACCACATATAATATATAGTATTTTTGAATCTGTGCCTGAATTCAACGTTATTTCCATATAATTTGAATCATCTGTCATGTAATGTGTTCTAATTATTACTCCTTGGTAAATCACGATAGAAATATATTTTATTTTTTTAGATCCAATAAAAAATTTTATGTAATAATAATTATCATTGAGTTATCCAATGGAAATTAAAATCTTCCAATGTAAAATTTAGTGGAAAATAATATATATAATAATATATTCTACTTTGTGTCTTTAATGTAAACATAACCATTTATAAAAATATGTGTCATTATATCATTGAATAGATGTATCTTGTCAATTTATTTCCACATTATTTATTATAAATTCATTCTCTATTATTAAATGAAAGGAGTCACCATATTGTAATATCCAAGACATTATGTTACAATCCATATTTAGTATAAATTCATAATATTTGATATCTTACATGAAGCTTAGAAATTCACTACTCATATTATTTTTCATTTTCAGACTATATTTCTTAGTTTTCTTCTTCTTCCAACAATTAAAACATATGAGGCCTTGTTTATATAATTGATTTAATCATATTATTTTTTATCCACATTTGTATTTTATCGAATTATTTGATCTCTCTATACTATTAAAATCCATGGCTAAAATAGATAATTTTAATAATTCTATTCTACGAATATCCTTTATTAATATGAAATTTGCATCAGAATTTAAGTTGCACTTAGTTATAAAAAATGAACAACTGAAAAAGGTTAATGTAACATTGTTAGTTTTTAATACTGATGACAGTAGATGTGTAACCGTGATTTTGGTTTTAAAATAAATATTGACCAAACTCAATTATAAAATAATAATAATTACTTTTTTAATGTGGCTAACCATATATTTACCTTCATTAATTTCCATGTTTAATAACTTAAACATAAAAAACACTTTGCTTAACATATAGTCATTTTTATATAGTTTCAAATGAATTTTTTTTTTGATAATATAAGAAATAAAATACGTATATATTTCTAATTATAATCCCTTAATACTTTTATGATATTCATTTTCTTATTTTATTTATGTCTTGTGTTATTCTGTACACCAAGATAAGTTTGTGCTATACACAACATGAACCTAGCTTGCGGTAAACGCAATACTATTCTTGGATTATGTTACATACAATTTCAAGTTCTTTTGATAGAATTAATTTCATGTTTGACCAATTCTAAGTGGGCAAATAAATATATTTTTGTTACCTTATCACCTAGCCATTATAATTGATGGTATGAACAGTATTAACCTTCTTCTAAAAAACTATTTAAATGAAAATAAGAGAGATTATTATATAATTAAATCATAGTTGAGGTATTTTATTATTGAAATATCTATTTCATATATTCAATATAATGTTTAAAATTCATATTATATGTTTTCAATACATGATATAGGAAAAAATTTAGTTTTTCAGATAAAAGAAGTATTTTTTTTTAAAGTGATGTTCTTCCGCTTTTTGATAGTACGCCGATTTAAATATAGTTTTTGACATGTTTTTATATTATATTTGTCAATGTAAACTTCTTATTTGAATGTGGAGTATCAAAATATACTTTGTTTGATTTTTTTGTATTTTTTTAAGTATCATTTTTTGATGAATAGGGATATGTAGATTTATCGTTTCAAAAAAAATTTCTTTTATGGTATTTACAAGGTCAAACTATGTTCTGTATCTGTTTTAAATTTTAATTAGTTAATCTTAATTTAATATAGTACAATTATGGGGGTTTAAATGGATTTTATACCTGAATTTATTATAAAAACATTTCTCGTTTTAAAATGAAATTTTACAAAAAAAACTATTTTTCGTGACATTTTATCGATTTTATTTGAAATTTATTTATGAAACTTATATATTTTGAATTTTAGAAAAATTATGTTAAATTAGGAATCATGAGGTCCATAATTGGTATGTTTATCCCTTTTATTTTTTTAATATGAATAGAAACCATGGTAAATTTTGTTACAACTTTAAAGGGTAAATTAGGTAATTTTGGTTAAAAATAAATTATAATGTATATAAAATGTCCCTAAAATCGAACTTTTTTTTCTATTAATTAAATTAAAAAATTAATAGTTCATTATATAAATTATGTCTTTTAATGAACATTTTCTAATTAATATTTTTCATAGAATATTTAAATCCAAGAAAAACAAAAGGTTTCATTTTTATTTTCTTTAACATCTATTATGTGTCGACATGTGAAAAAATATATTATGAAAGAATATAAATTAGAATTTTTAAAGTAAGAAACATATATTCACATTAAATTTTTATTTTTTATGTTTTTGGCCACTTGGGTGGAATTATGATACTTATATTGTTTTATTAATTATAATTTTAAAGATATCACATTCATGTTTTAATAAATATATCATTTTTAATATATGATTTTACAAAATATAAATTTACCTATAAATACTCACTAGAAATTTAATTTTTTTTCTTTATCATGGTAATTTATTTTAATGTCTTTGTATACAAATAACAACCATAATGGCTTATACAATGATGATTCGAAATTTATTTAATTAATCATAAATCAATAAACTAATTTTTATTAAAATGATAATAAATAATAATAGTCCAAAAAACATAACCAAATGTTACTGGTTGAAAATATATCACCCCAAATCATCCATTGTTTGATTTATTGACCAATTGGAGAAATATAGAAAATATTATCAAACATATAATATTTTATTTAATGTTATGTTAAAGTTGTCACATTGAGGTTTTATTAAAAATGACATTTTTAATGTAGTCTTTTCAATATGTTGTACTCATCTATATGTCTTATTATGGATTTTATTTGATTAATATTATTCATATTATTTTTTAATATTTTTTATTCGATATATAAATACATTAAATTTTTACACAAATATAATATAGCAATTACTTTATTAATGGAAATATCAAATTAATGTCACTAAACATAATAAAATAAATATAATTGTCATAATTATTATTTCGAATTAATTTTCTAGATGATCATGACCATTTAGTTATATAATAAAATATTTAATTCTAAGATATCATCATATATTGATATTTTTAAAAATATAAGAATTTAATAGTGTCACAACTAACACTATTGATATTTTGTCCAAATAATGTTTAATTATATTTTAAAAAAAATAGAAAACATTTTTTGAAGTATATAATAATTATTATATATTCTAAAAAAATATAAATTATTTATTAACAATCTAATTTGCATCAAATAATTAAATATTTCACTCTTTTTATATTGAAATATTTGTTACCCAAGTTTAAATGAAATAGAATAACTAAGTGTCCAATTAAAATGATAATTTTTAAATGGAATGAAAAAAATGTCTATTTTTTTAATTAATGAGATTAAATCAGCATCCCTTATCATATTCAAAATTATAAGATTTTGGTGGTTTTTTGATGTGATTTTATTTTAATAAAAATTAATTTTTTTTGGAGATTCCAAATGTTCCCCTCAGTTAAATTATTTATCGGCACCTCCTACATCACTTATTCACTTCATTTTGTGCCTTAAATATCAGCTATTCCCTACCATGTTACCTTATAAACATCGTTATTAACATTCTAGATATTCAGTTCTTCTCAAAAGATAATCTCTAGTTACTTTAAGAAGAAAATCTAAAGGGATCTTACCGAAGAAGATGTAATCTCCTTTGCTGATTCACTCAATATCATTCCATCTCTTACTTTATCTTCATTTTTTCCCATTATATAGTAATAAATCTATTATCACTAAAATTCAATATGATTATGGAACAACCATTTTCCACCTTCTATCTATCCTTTGAAAAACAAAATCACTACGCATACGTACTTAGGGCTTACTTTATCAACGCCATGGTGTAATATATTTTTCACCACCACCTTACTTGGATGCGTACAATTATATAAATAATACCTATATATGTTTATTATAACATGGTATATATTCTAAAACAAAATATATACAATCCAGTATAACAAAATTTCATAACTAAGGGAATGGTATCGTCGCTCGTCAGTACGTATGGCCTACCCTCTCCATGATGAGATGTTATTAATTCTACATGATCTTCATTAAAACATTATTATATGTGTGTATATAATGATAAAAAATAGAATATATATTATATTAATATCATTAATGAAATGATATAACTATAACCTAATGAGAGGATGAAGAACATAATAATCAAAACATGCGTTAGAAAGTAAAGCAGTTAATACCCAAAAGATGAGTAATAATTTTATTAAAAAACATGTAAAAATTTGATCAGTAATGATATAAAAAAGACAATGATTCTATAATAATTAAATAAAATTAATTAATTAATTATAAAAAGGGTTAATAAACATATTAAGATATCAGACCTAAGGTAAGAGATAACGTTACAATATCATTATTATCTGATATTATTTTTATGTAAGTATTTACTCGGGTATATTTATCATCCATGTCCATGTTTCCTAATTATGTTTTCCATAATATTATTTCTATTATTATAAAAAATTTATACTTAATTTTACCAATTGTTAAATTTTTATTAATTATTATGAAATTAATCTTTTATTATTTTTGATATGAGTTGCTTTTTGACATTTCTGAAAAAATTATTGGAATAATGTTTTTTACTTATTCAAAATGAATGGAATTTTATACTCTCAAAAACCTTATTTAAATGAAGGTAACCTTACTTGTTTTCATGGTTATTTTCCTATAAATTATTTTCATTTAAAATTGTGCACTATTTTAAGAAAAGAAAACTTTTTTTAAGTAGAAAAGATATCTTCCTCACGGATTAATTTCATGTTTTTTATCAAAATTATTTTCTATCTAATTTGAAATTATTTAATAAGAATATGTTTCATTTGTACTATCCATATTAATCATATATTTTTTTTATGTTTATGATGTAATTATAATTGTGAAAAACATTTTTTCTCGGATTATGTTATGTTGGAATGATGTTTAAGATAACCAATTTTTTCCATGGGCTATGTTATGATGAATAATTTATGTTTTTCTGGCCTACAAAATAATGATTTCATTATGAGATAGTTGGGTCCAATATATCCCTCTAGTGAATTGGTCAAAGATTTATATCTCAAGATATCGACTTGGCTGAATTGGGAAATGAACTTGTTTTAGTAACACAATGCTGGAATGGTAGGAAAACATATTTCAGTAATACATGCCTTGAATAAAGAGAGAACTCAATTCAGTAAAGGGACTTTTTCATAAGGACGGTATTGGAAATTATCCTTCTATAATATAGAAATTAGTTTCAATGCTTATGTGTTTTCCCCAATTCCATTTTTATGCTAATGAAATTTTCTCATGGATATGGTTCCATTATTATTTATTCCATATTAACTACAAATATTCATTTCATGACTCATGAGTTTGATATATGTTATACATGGTATGATTTTAACAAGTTATGTTCATGTTTTTACATTCTTATGTACACATTCTGTCTTATATTTTCCTAGTTTACCCTTACTAAGAATCTGAACTCACCCTATTCATATGTTTTCTTTTCCCTAGGATATAAAGAATGGTTTTAGGTTGGAAAAATAAAGGGGAATATCATTATGGGATATTTTAATGATCATTCACCATATTTTAAGAATACATTCTAATTTTACCAAGTTTATAAACTAATAAAATCAATGGGCATGTGTTTGTTTAATGTAGTTTGTATTGTATAATAGTATTGTAATGTACATGTACATAAAGCTTTGGTCTTTACACTAATATAGTAAGGTTCAATCATATTCTTAAATTGATGTTGTATTTTTCCCATTAATGACTAGTGTGTCTTCTTTTTAAAGTAATTATCAGTAATTAGTATGTTATAGTATATGAAATCGCTTTTATTAAAGTGATTAACCTTCACCATTCCTTATTTTATTGATGTTTTGTAGAAAAAATATCATTCTTAAACCCTTTCTAGTCATTTATTCCACCTATTATAGAAATTAATAATAATATTGATTAAGTGAAAAAGATATCTAAAACAGATATTTTTCATAGTTCGACAAATATACACCACATCTAGGGATATGAGTAGGGAATTTATCTACTTATGAAACTAATTACATTGTAATATTCCACAACACCATACCAATCCATCCATCATAAAATTTTTATAAAATTTTATTTAATTAAAATAATTTCTTTTATTGAAATAAATCAATGTGAATTAAATATTTAACTTATTTATGTGTTTTATATTGATTATGTTTAAAATAAATTTTCTTCACCTTTATATATAACTGATCCATAAAATTGTATTCTTTAGTCCCTCAATGTAAACATAATTTCTTCTTCATTGGGGAATTTATAATAAAGAAAACATCAAATTATTATCAATATTCATCTCTATATGAATGTGTCCCCCCCTCTTTGATAACAAATATATAGGATCTAATATCAGGATGAGATCTTCAATATCCTATATTTAATCTAAGATGATTTATGATTAATGTAAGATGTCAGATATGGTGAAATTGTTTATGATATCCTTAAATATTTTTAAGCACACTCTCAACACACTTCTCCTATATGAAATATTAAACTAAAAATAATATAATTAATAACCATAGATAAAAATACTTAGAGCAGGGGAACTAGAAAAATAATATCTAACAATACAAAGTAATTGAAAAAATGAAATCAATATGTTCTTTTAGTATGATGAATTGTATATATATATTTCATAAGGAAATTAATAACATGATCATCAGTACACACATATTCCAATTTAACATAGTTTTATTTAACATTGGTATTGATAAAGTGATATGTGATCACTATATGTTCTCAATAACATTATTTGAAAAAAATTAGTAATATTAATGGAAATAATATTTTCCTATAGAATAGAGATAATAATTTCTACTTTCTCTTCCAAGTATACAAAAATAATCATCATTATTGATTTCTCTTTCATAAATTAGTGGAATCAATAATTTCTTTCTCTAAAATTATCATTGAAATTCATTCCTATATCTTTCTCAACCATGAAACACTCTATTATTAAATATAATGATTTTGTGAAATTTTATTTCAAATAATATATTGATCGATCCAACTCAATATATGTGAATGAAATAAATTATTTCATGTTATATGAAAAACCACCAATGACTTTTTTTTTCTCAAATTTCAATGGTTTCATGCTAGTTTCTATTCAATTTTTCACTATCTTAGTGTCTTTTATGTTATACATCTTTATAATATATGGGGTATACTTATACTTTTAGTTAATGTTTTATTCAATATCCTGTGTTATTTGTATCCCTTAGAAAATTTTTATTCCCCTTATAAGAGAATTTTAAAACTTTTTTCCATGAGTCCATCAATCTTCTCATATTCACTATCTTTTAATGCTCCAATAATGATGTCAACCACATATAAGTGAACTATAATTTACCCTTTAAGATGTATATTTACAAAAATTTTATGACCATCCACTCAACTAGAATAATTTTCATAGTGTTTTCTTTAATTATTATTGGGAATTATATAACTTTCAGACCTATATATTATCAATATCTATTGGAAAATAAGATAAATATTATATATAAACATAATATTATAAATTATAATGGAAAATGATTAAATTAAATCCATCTTGAAAAAATTGAATTTCCTGTGAATAATTATAGTATGCCAGAGGATGATAACTTCTATCCTACCCATTTGAGAAAATGTGTCAAAATCATATATATGAGCATATCCCTAATACACTAACAAATAATTATGGAACATTAATTAACCATTATATTTAAAATATTTTCCTATATACCCATTTGGTTTCAATAAAATTCTTGTCTCTTAGTCATGACACAAACTCACATGATTTTTAATTTTTTACTCAATTCAATTTTTCCTGCATGGTTTCAATCTAGTAATCAATTTGAGAATCATTATTAAATATATTGGGATCAACATTAGACCAAAAAATTTCACCATGAATATTTTTTGTTATTTTAATTTTATTAGGGAATATTTTTTTCAAAATGATCTTTTCTTCTTCAATGTCTCTTATTTTATATGATCATTAAGGTGTAATAGTAGATTATTTCACTTTATTTTATTCATATTAATTATTTGACACAACATTTTATTATTCACTATTTTTATACAAATTTGAATGGTTTACATATACATCTTGTTCATCATATTCATATTATATGATATTATCATAATATTTTATGCTAACATTATCCAATATTTCCTCTTTACTTTAGAATTTCAATAATCCATTTATTATATCACATATATGCTTTAGACTTCAATGAGTTACTAAGAAATATGAAATTATATCCTAAATAGCCAGTCATTCCCTAATTTCATTATATATTGAGAATATAACAATTTCATCTAAATAATTGAAAGTCCTCCACTATAGTATTCCACAAAAACAATAATTTATATGGTGTCACTTTCTCTTCCATACAATATAGAGGTTTATCCTAAATATAGATTATAGTTTATGATGCCTCATTCTAATTATTCCTTGAGATTTTATTGAATATTAACATGAAAAAAATCCACATTATTGGTGATTCAAATTATTTTTTCAAAAACATCATTGTAAATTATAGTTATAACACTATAAACAGAACAATAAGGATAAAATTTTCCAAATATAGTTCAATATTACGGTTTATCTATTTAATTCCATTATCTAGGCTGAACATCTTGATTGGTTTTCCAAATTGTTTCACTACCATCTTTTTAAATCAATTTATATACTAAATAACCTTATATTATATATCTAAGAATGATACAATGCATTAAACTAAAATTATCCAGAACGATAATATAAAACAATTCACTTTTTATTCCTTATTTATTCAATTTTTACACACATATATGTTAGCAGAATACATAACATTTATAACTAACATTCCCCGTGATTTTTATGTTTTTCTTATCATAAATGATTTTTGAAAGTCCTTACATGTTTTTCGATGTGAACATAAAATCAATTACATATGTTGCATATAACTTAACAAAATGTTGATTCCAACGTGTCCTTAAGCTCGAGGGTGACATTAAGTTAGTCACAACATAGTTTGGTGTGCATGCGAAGTAACTAAAAAATATATTTAATATAATGAAATGAGTATGTTAATCCATCATCATCCTATAATTTGGTTTTATTCATTTTATAATCCATTCTGAGTGGATTAAATATGCCTTTAATATCTATTGAAATAGTTCAATAGTTTCTCCAATAGGACGTAGTTGATGGGTTCCATGAGATGAAATCCAATATACTCTATATGGCCAATGTATTCTTCATTTAACTAGGAGCATAGATGATAGATTGATATATGTATATATATAATAATATGTGATCCATGTTATTGAAATGATCATCACTTTCATGTAAATATTTCTAAAAATCTTTTTCTTCCCATATTGTTGTTCATCACATATGGGGAAGGTGGTAGAAACCCACATGATGTATGAAAATATTCATGATACAACCACGTATCCCACAGCTTGTGTAATCCCTCACAATCATGAATCTGTTTTCCCTTCTTTATTATCATTATAAACCATACTCCATTGATTTGTATGCTTTTGAAATAGCAATAGCGGTACACATTGTTATTCATTTTCTATGAATGTTGATTTTTTTGGGGATAGATTAGGGTTTTATTATACTTAAATTGATCATATAATGATACCCTCAAGACCATAAGTTATATAATATCCATAATATTTGTAGAATAATCATTTTTATATCATTTTTTATAAAGAAAATCATTTTTGCAACGTATATCAATTTTTCATACTCAAGATTCTATAATATGGTAATGTAATATTGAGAACCTTTTATTAATAGTATATTATGTTTTAAACATAATATCAAGAGATTCCCATATGATATTGTTATATGATAATGTGTCTTATGTTGGGACATGAAATTTCATTAAATAGTTAATATAATGTAGATTTTATTTTAGAAAAATACAGTATAGAGAAAATGTTGTTTGTGTCACTTTTCATGGAAGATGGAGTATTATTTTGGCTTTCATAACATTACATTGAGTGTCAAGACAATTTTCATTATACACTCAACATTATGTTGAGTTTCAATGCATTGTTTTGGGTTTTCGAAAATAAATGGTGAATATTACCTCATCTGAGTGATCCATACATCAAACCTCAAATTTAATGCATGTGGTTTCATTACTAATGCCTCTCTGTAGGAAATCTTATAAATATAATGCTTCATCCTCTTTGTACGACAACTTTCCTATTGACCTCACCAATTTTGATAATCTCAATTATGCTTTCACATGATTTGATAATCCCAAATAATGTTTATCCATGTACTAATTCTTTAAATCTATGAATTTATTTTATCAAGATGATAATGATATCAATATAATCTTTGAAATAAGTTAATCAATGTTTATCTATGTTTATATGAACTTTGAAATAACTCTAACTCAATCGGCATATGTGTTTCATAGAATAGATAAGTGTCCACTGGTCTACACAGAGCTACTGATACAGACAAACAGAGACCTACTAGTACTTAGTCTACCGATAGACAAAGGTTACCAATAGAATGAATAGACAAAAACTAAAACAGAACAGAGCTACAGATATATATAAGTCCAACGGTAACCACATAACTGATAGATCAAGTCTACCGATGCAGAAAATCTACCAATATGAATTCCACCCATAAAGAGCTACTGATAGAAGCAGATCTCCCGATAGAAGCAGAGCTACCGGTAGAACAAGTCTACCGATATGAACAATCCACCAATACAAAGTCTACCGAGAAGTGTAGTTACCGATACAGAGATTCACCGATACAAAACGAGCTACCGATACAAACAAGTTACTTATAGACAAAGTTGAGCTACCTATAGACAAAATATACCAATAGAAGGAGTCACTGGTACAAAGAGCTAATGATACCCAGAGTAACTGCTACCGATACAAGGAGTTATTGGTAAAAGGACAAAGAGCTACCGATAGGAGCTCACCATTATACCAAGTCCACCATTACAATTATACCGATAGAGAGCTACTGATGGCAGACTTAACCAGTCACTGATTCCTAAACTCTAATATTTAAATATTATTTATTTATTATGCAACATTCATATTTGATGATTTTAATGAAATTAATGTTATTTAATGATAGTTGTTGGCATGTCTGGGAACCATACCTCGTACCTGTAAAAAGGTTATCATTCCCATTTTTGAAGATGAAAGCTATAAAAGGAAGGAAATAGGCTAGACATAATTTACAAAACAAAAACAACACAACATAACAAAAGAGGTGTGCGTGTGTGGAAAAACAAAGAGCAGAAGAGTGTTGAAAAGTTTTCCATACACATAGAAGTTGCATCCATACTGGAAGAACACTGGATATACACGAAGTCATTCATACATAAAGAGAACAGAAGCTGAACATTAGACAATGAGTGAAGAACTACAATGAGCTTCTCATACACTCAAGCTGATCGAGCTGAACCTCAAAAACATGGAAGAAAACGAAACTCTGTTTTTCAGACAAAAACCAGAGAAGGACTCAGAAGAATTTCTGATTAATCGAAGGAGTCCAGAGTTTCACTACAAATCAATAGAGAATTCTAAACTCATATATAATCTCTTATTGATTATTTTATTTACATTTCGAGTAGTGTGTGTGATCTATATATAATATTCTCACACTGACTCCTGTGCTGAACTGGAGGATTTAATCCTCACTCACTCACTTCCGATTGTTTTATTTCCCACTATTGATAGTGGTAGAGGTCAAGTAGGACCTGGATAGACTGTGTGCTATTGTTCATGTTCCCATGAAGAACTGTGGTAGAGGTATTAGTACCTGGACAGTCCTAGTATTGTTGTTTACCCCGATCCAGGGTGTGGATAAAATTTATATAAATTTTTTGAGAGGACTAAGACTTATCTTGAGACAGAACCTCATGGTTATATCTGCTGTGAATCTTAGATTAATTCTAAAATTATATTATATATATTTTATATTCTTCCGCTATTTACTTTTAAATACAAATCTATTTTAATGATACTCTAATAGTTAAATTAGAAAGTGTTTGTATGTTTTGTAAATTAGTATATTAGTTTCAAAAGCTAATTTAATCTTCTGATTAAATTAACTGAGACCTAATCAATCTTTTGAGAACCTAATCGAACCCTTATAGTTTTATAAATTCACTATATTTTAACATAGTTTTTAATTGGTGGATTTTAATCGAAATATTTTAATATAAATTTTTAATTGGAACTCAATTCACCCCCCCCCCCCTCGTCCCTCTTGAGTATCCACTCTGACCAATATTTGGAATCAGAGGGAGGTTTATTATTATTTAGGGTTTTCGAATACTCTATTTTTCAAATGTGATTTTAATTGTATCTTAAAGAATTTCAATTTCAGTTATTTCTAAATTTTATCTTTTTAAATATAGTTTTTAAAATCTTATTTTGTATCATAGACTAGAAGGTTCTACTACCAACATGCCACATTTCTTCAATGATACAAAATATTCTCAGTGGAAACTTAAAATCAAAATTCATTTAGAGAGTATGTGATTTGATATCTAGACTGCTATAGAGACTCAATATAAGATTCCAGAAACATAATGGACTACTTGGGATGAATCTACTAAAACAGCTTACAATAATAATTGTAAAGCAATGAATGCCTTGTAGTGTACTTTAGGAGATGAAGAATTTAATCGCATTTCTTCTTGTAAAACTGCTTACGAAATTTGGGATACCTTGGGTGTTTCTCATGAGGGAACAACCAATGTTAAGGAAATGAGATTGAATACCTATATATTATGTATGCTAATTTTAAAATGAAGCCTTATGAACCTATTTTTGAAATGTATCTCAGGTTCAATGAAATTTTCGACACTATGATCTCACTTGGGAAAGTTGTTTCTGCAAAAGAACAGATCTTGAGGATAATAAGATGTCTATCATAAAGATGGAGAGGTACATCAGTTTCAATTATAGAATCCTGTGATATTGGTGATTTACCTATTAAGGAAATAATTGGTAAGATTATGATGTATGAAGAAGAACTGAAGGTAAACAAGGATTAAGATGATGAACCAAAAAGTAAGCCAGTGGAATTTAAGTCTACTGCCTCAAAGGGAAAGGACATGGAGAAATTACAGATACCTACTGAATCCTCAACAAGTGAACGTTTAGATTCTGACAGTGATGCTGAAATGGCTCAGATAGCCAGGAGATTTAAGAAGTGCTATAGGAAGACGAAATTCATCAGCAAATCAAACTACAAAGGTAAATATGAAAATAAAGGTCACTAGAATAAAGATTGGAAGATGTTTGATAAAAGTGATGACATTGTCAGCTATGAGTGCAAAAGGAAAGGACAAGTGAAAGTAGACTATCCAATGCTAAAGATTAAAAAGAAATATGATTATAAGGAAAACAAGTACAAGAAATATTTGAATGAAACTTTGATTGCTTCAGAAGGCTCTTCAAGTGATTCTGATTCTACTAAGGATGAAGACTTTCAAAAGGCTAACATGTGTTTTATGATAAAAACATCTTAGGTAACATTGGATACTCCTTATTTAAATTCATATTATTCTGGGGTTGATTCTGATTTTCAATCTGAAAATATTTCTACTGAAGAGTTATTTGAATATTATAATACGCTAGAAGAAACCTGTAATGAATTGAAGGAAAAGTATAATGATTTAAAGAAACATCATGCATTAGCCAGTTCAGTTAAATCTGACCTTGATATATAAAACAAAAAGAATGTTCAATTACTTAAGGAAAATACTGAACTGAAATTTTCTAATGAGCAATTAAGGAAAGACATAGAGAAATTCACAAATGGAAAAGACACACTTACACAAATGTTCGGTAAACAAGTGGAACCAAAATATACCATTGGAATTGGCTATCATCCTGGAAAGATACAGATTACTAAAACTAGATTTATTCCTAAATCTGGACAAAATGCTGCTAGTTCTAGTTCTATAAATTCATATGCATCATCTATTTATTCATATGTTTATAGATCAAATAATGTTTATCATTCAAAATATATCTATTTTTTAAATTATATGAGACCCATAAGACATATATGGGTACCTAAAGCTTTGATTGATAACTTATATAGACCCAAGAAAATCTTGGTACCAAAATCATTTTCTGTTTAAACCTAATTTGTAGGAAACCTTCTTGAAAATTTCCCATCAGAAAGTATGGTACATGGACAGTGGATGTTCAAGGCGTATTTCTGGAGATTAATCATGCTTCATGAGTTTAATCAAAGTTGATAGAGGCCATGTCACCTTTGGTGATAATTCTAAAGGAAAAATCATCGGCCTAGGCCAGATTGGTAACACTGATTCAGTTTTAATTTTCAATGTTTTATTTGTAGATGGACATAAATATAATCTATTGAGTATTTCTTAGTTGGGTGATGTTGGTTTCAATGTTAAATTTGAAAATGATTCTTGTAATGTTTTTAATTATAAAAATGTTGTAGTATTCTCTTCATTGAGAAATGAAAATGTTTATGCTATTGTTTTGAATTCATTAGATAAACAAAAAATTACTTTCTTAAATGATTTTCAAAAAAAAACTTGGATTTGGCACAGAAGATTATGACACTGCAACATCCATTCACTTAGAAAACTGACTCATAAAAACTTAGTTAGAGACCTACCCAAACATGAATTCCCATCTGATAAAGTCTGTAATACATGTCAAAAGGGAAGGAAATATAGTGTTTCTTTTAAATCAATGAAATAAGTTTCAACTTCTCAACCTCTCGAGTTGGTTCACATGGTCATGTTTTGACCATCTAGGGTTTCTAGTTTAAATGGGAAGCACTATATCTATGACTTAGTATATGACTTTTCTAGATACACTTTGGTATACTTTCATGCTCACAAAAGTGAAGCTTGTTCTTAATTTATTAAATATTCCAACGCTGTAGAGAACCTTAGTGGATTTAAGATTAAGACCCTCAGAAGTGATCATGGTCGTAAGATTGAAAATCATGACATTGAATCTTACCGCTCACATAATGGCTATAATCACAACTTTTCTGCTCCTAGGACACCTCAGTAGAATAGTGTAG
This sequence comes from Viscum album, assembly GCA_963277665.1. Taxonomy (NCBI): domain Eukaryota; kingdom Viridiplantae; phylum Streptophyta; class Magnoliopsida; order Santalales; family Viscaceae; genus Viscum; species Viscum album. Next base: position 1,034,299,177 of record OY728123.1, on the reverse strand, counting down.
GTGAAAGAAGAAACAAAACCCTTTAAGAGATTGCATGAACTATGGTTAATTAGTATGACCAGCCAATTTATTTTTGGAATGAAGCTATTAACGCAAATTGTTATATTGTAAATAGAGACGTCATTAGACCTGTTCTCAAGAAGTCCACTTATGAGTTATGGAACAATAGGAAACCTAAGGTTAATTACTTTAAAGTCTTTGGTTGCAATGTCATTATTCTCAATACAATGGATAATCTTGACATGTTTTCTTCTAAAAGTGATGAAGGAATTTCTCTTGGTTATTCTTTTACTATAAAATCCTATAGAGTCTTTAATAAAAGAACTAAATGTGTGGAAGAATTTGTTGACATTGAGTTTGTTGAAACTGATCCACATGAACCTACTTCTTCTCTTGAAAATCTTGAAGAAGATTTATCTGTTCTGGACCTTAATGATAAAATCAATGAATCTGTTTTAAAGACATCCAGTTCTAGAAATGTTTTAGAATCTACTTATGTTGAATCCAAATCTTGAGAAGAAACTAAAATTTATAGTCCTAACTTTACTAGATCAACTAAAATTCTAAAAGAATCTTCATTTAGATGTTGTTGATGGCAATCTTGATATAGGAACACCAACTAGATCTTCTCTAAGAAACCAGGTTGAACATCAATCCATTCATTCATAGTTAGAACTTAAAAATACCAATGATGCAATAAATGATGAATTTTGGGTAATGGATTTGCAAGAAGAGTTAAATCAATTTGAAATAAACAAAGTCTGGGAATTAGTTGAAAGACATAAGGACACTTTTAGCATAGGCACTAAATGGGTTTTTAGAAACAAATTTGATGATTCTAGAAATATAGTTAGAAACAAAGCTAGGTTAGTTACACAAGGATATTGTTAAGAGGAAGGAATAGACTATGAGGAAACCTTTGCCCCTATAGCTAGATTATAATCTATTAGGATTCTACATGCCTATGATGCTCAAATGAATTTCAAGTTATATCAAATGGATGTTAAAAGTTCTTTTCTAAAAGGTTATATAATTGAAGATGTTTTTGTTGTACAACCACCTATATTTACTAATCCTCATTTTCCAAATTGATTTTTTAAGCTATTTAATGCTTTATATGGTTTGAAACAAGCTCCACGAACATGGTATGATAGGAATAGTAATTTTCTTATTTCAAAAGGTTTTTCTAAAGGGATTTCTGATCCAACTCTTTTTATTAAAATAATTTCTAAAGAAGGATTGATAGTACAAATCTATGTTGATGATATTACTTTTGGATCTTCTAAACTTTCATTATGTACTGATTTTTCAATGATTATGAAAAATGAATTTTAAATGAGTTTTGTGGGAGAACTCAAATATTTTCATGGATGTCATGTTTTTCAAAAGGGAAATGGTATTATTTTGAATAAAATTAAATATAAAAAGGATCTTTTAAATTTTTTTGGTTTGGATAGCATTAAGGAAAATCATACACCTCTAAGTACTGTCTGTAAATTGGATGTTGATGAAAATGGGTAACCAGTAGATCAAAAAAATTACAGAGGTATGATTGGAAGTCTACTTTACAATACTTCTAGTCGACCAAATATTATGTTTAGTGTGTCTATGTGTTAATGATTTCCATCTAATCCTAAAGAATCTCATTTTCATGCTGTTAAAAGAATTTTCAAATACCGTAAACATACAAAAAATTTGGGTATGCTTAATCCAAAAGGACATTATTTTGACTTAATGAGTTATTTAGATGCTGACTTTCCTGGTTGTAAGTTAGATAGAAAAAGAACATCTGGAAGATGTCATTTATTGGGATAATCCTTAGTATCATGGTGTAGTAAGAAGAAGAATTTTTTTGCTTTTTCTACTTCTGATGTAGAGTATATAGCTGCTCGTAGTTGCTGTGCACAAATTCTGTGGATGAAACACACTGTTTTGGACTATGGATATCAATTTATACATGTATCGATTAATTGTGATAGCACTAGTAAAATTAGTATTTCAAAGAACCCTGTATCTCACTCTATGACTAAATACATTGATGTAAGGCACCACTTTTAAATATATCTTTACAAAAAAGGTGTTATTAATCTTGAATTTATAGGTACTGAACATCAATTAGCGGATATTTTCACCAAACCTTTAAGTTCAGAGAGGTTAAGTTACATTAGACATGATCTAGGAATGATAGATCACCGTTATAAACCTCATTGGTATGAAACCTCATTGATATAGCTCACTGGTATGAAACATCACTCATATACCTTACTGGTATGAAACCTCAGTGATATACCTCACTGGTATGAAACCTCACTGATATACCACACTGGTATGAAACCTCACTGATGAGTGGACCTCACCATTAGGAATTCTCACTAGTATACCCAACCGTTAAGTATGCGCTGTTTTATACTTTTGTATACCGCCAGAATATGTATCGTTTACACTCAACTTATTATATTTTAATTATTTATTCTATGATTCCTAAATGATAATACTAAGTCCTAGTTACTCCTCAATCAACTAAACTCCTTCTTTACCCTCAATCTTTAGCTCCTGAAACTCTCGGAAACCCTAATTTCTTTGAACCAGAGATGTCAAAAACCAAACTCCCTACCGTTATAGATGACAATGTTGAGCCGAATGTGAAGAAGAAGAAGACATGACTAGAAGAAAGTAGATTTGATAGTAGAATAAGGTCAGGGAGGCGACTAGTGAACCCGCATTTTCAAAATAGAGATATTTTAATTGAGAAAGAGTAATGCATGGAATGGATTATTTCTAGTAAATCGTTAGTTCTAGAGGTGATGGAAGATCAGATGTGGGTAGAATTATTTTCAAATAACAATGGCCCCTACTACCTGAAGCTAGTGAATCCATTCTTTGAGTTTGTGAGTATTGAGAAATCAAATGTGGAAAATTGAATGATTTCATGGGTAAATGGCAAGGAAATATCCATTTCATCTATTGAGTGGGCAGAGTACCTATGAGTACCACATGATTGTGTTTTTGGATATTCATCGAAGACAGTACCACCTAAAAGTGACATATTTGATTATGACACTGCCTTAGAGGAGCTCACTGGTAGGGGAAGTAGAGAAAGGTAGTGGCTGCTGAAATTGATGGAGAAAACAGATTGTTGTTCAAATTTGTTCAACACATGCTATGTCCAAGTATAGGGGACTTTGTAAATTTGAGATATCAAGATATCTATCTATTACATATCTTGATACATGGTGTGAAGGTGAATTTTTTCAGGCTGCTAATGATTCAAACGGAGGGTATGAACAGACCAAAATCAGAGGCCAGTGCCTTATTCTTTGTTATGTTGATTTCGGTTATGATCAAGGTAAAAGGAGTAGATGAGTCTCAGGATGAGACTGTGGTAGTAAGAAACAACTTTTTTATCACAAGAACAATGTTTAAGTATATGAATATAAACTGGAACACATGGAGAATAGATTGGGTTGCTGATACTAAGAAGTTATATGATATGTTTAATCCTGTTGATCATCCTTATAGGCCTAAGGATATGAGGGCTCTATGTCTAGGACATAATGCAGAGGAGCCATAGTATAGTGATGATTTAGAAGAGGAAGATTCCTCTGTAGTAGATGGAGGATATCTTGACTTGTCTACTAGCCCAACTCCTGAAATTGTATCACAATGAAAGGAAGTTCTGCATAAATCAGATCAGGAAGAGGATGCTCGAATGAATGAAGAAGAATCACCTGTTGATGAGAAGGACAAGCATGCCCCATAGACCGAAGAATTAGAAGAATATGAATATGAAGCATGGGATTCTGTTTGCTCAAGTCTGAGTCCATTTATTGGAAGCTCAGTTGTACCTATTGAGTTTGTTTTGGATGAAATATATAGACTTGTACCAATTCCTGAAGAGCCTCCTACTGTTGGAGAAATGGAGATAGTTGTGCTAGATTCTTTCGAGGAAGTAAGAGTTGCTGAAGATTTTGTTGTTTTATAGGAAAATGCACCAGTTGAGGGGAGAATCCATCCAGATTTAGCAGTGTTTCAGTGGCTGTTGAGATTGAAGACTAGGCAGAGGACCCGGGGTTTGTAGTTTGTGGATTTGATTACCCAGATTCTGATAATGAATCTTCCCTTCGGAGACCAAAATTCAATTATGATATTCATTCTGAGATGTTACCTGAAGATTTGGTATGAAATCATGATTTGGATAAGCTAAATTCTGATCTTAAATCCTGTTTTTTGAATGAAGTAAGGATAATTGAAGCTTCACTAGTGTCATCTATTCATACTATTACAGATGACTCTGTGGCCAGTATATTATCTGAAAGAGAACCTATTGTTGTGCCTGCTAACATAGTCACCAGGGATGACTTAGCATCCATGAAGGCTGAGATGAAATATTTTTTTTGAGTGATTGTGTTGCCGAGTTAATGAATCTCTTTGTTGAAGAGATGAGCAATTTGGAAAAGACTTTTTAATTGTCTCTTAGTTGTAAAGTACCAACCTTTGTGGTAGATATAGTGGATGAAATCATAGCTTTCCAGAATCAGATGTCTAGCTTAGCATAGGATGTTGAAGTTCTAAAGAAATTGGTTGTCTCTATCAAATCCTATATGAGTTCAAAATCTCAAACCGACATGGATTTGGCCTATATGAAGAGTGTAGTAAGCCAGATGATTTCAATTTTTGAGGGCTTTAAAAAGTCTGTAGAGAATCATGTCGGTTCCCACGATTCAGCTGTGAAAAATATTATAAGTGGGCTAACAAATAGTTTCAAGGAAACTGTGACATTTTTTTTGGTTCTGTTACTTAGAGACCTTCAATAGAATTGGAAAATATTAGAGTGTGGATGAAAGAGGATATTGGATCAGCTTCAACTAGTAGCTCTGTGGACTCATCTTCCATGACCCAAGAGGTGTATACCACCATAGATATAGTAAAGATCGTACAATATTATATGAGAGAAGCTTCTGCTTCTTAGAAAAAAAGTGAAAGACAAGGTAGACTACTATTTCCAAAGGGTCTACAGTAAGCATCTGCTCAAAAATCATTTCAAACTTCTGTTAGAAAACATAAAGTTACCTCTTATCAATCATGCCTTCTGAGAATAAGTCAACAAGCTCAGAGAGTTGACCATTTCAGTGGACAAATTCATGGAAAACAAGGATGATTTCATTTCTTCCCTGGAAAGTAGAGGACGAATAATTATGGATTTCAGGAATCTCTTTTTTCCTCTCTTGCATGATCATGCTCGACCAGTGATTATACCTCCAGCCTTACCTACATTTACCTCTACTACTTATCCTGCTTAGATTACTCCAGTCCAAGACATCCGCAGCCTTACTCCTATGATCACTCAGAGAGCAACATAGTACAGAACATGAACAGTTTCAGAAGCTCAACCACCTCTGATAATCTCTCGTGTTATTAAACCTCCACATGCATCCACCAAACCTGAATCCTCTTTTGATTCCAAAGGGAAATATCATGTTGAGGATGTGGATTGATTAGTGGCTAGGATCTTTTGATAGGAATCACCTTTATTTATCTTTGTTTCATTTATTTATTTCATTGTATTTGTTTTCTCCAAGGACTATATATGATCTAACTTTATTTTACTCTTTGTTACTTCTCTTTTCTAGTATTTCCATTTTGTCCCACTTTTTTCTAATCACAAAGCGGAGAAATACAATCTAAGGGAAACATATCTGGGGAAGAAATAATATAATTTATGACAAAGGGGGAGAACTATTATCTTTTATGATCATAATTAATTTCTCTCTAGTGAATATGTTTTATCTTTTACATTTGATACATTTGTGTTATAATATATTGTTTTCTCTAACACAATTGGATTTAATGCAATATTTCTTGATACATTAGTAATTATTTTTGGCTAATAATACCATAAGTTGTGATTATCAAAAAGGGGGTGATTTTTTACCTCACCTGTTTTGATAATCACAATTATGCTTTCACGTGCTTTGATAATCCCAAATAATATTTGTCCATATACTAATTCTTTCAATCTATGAATTTTGTTTATCAAGATGATAAGGATATCAAAATAATATATGAAATACGTTAATCAATGTTTATCTATGTTTATAGGAACTTTAAAATAACTCTAACTCAATCGGCATATGTGTTTCATAGAACAGATAAGTGCCCACTGGTCTACACATAGCTACTGATACAAACAAACAGAGTCTTACTGGTAATTAGTCTATTGATAGACAAAGGTAACCGATAGAATGAATAGACAGAAACTGAAAGAGAACACAGCTACTAGTATGAATAAGTCCACTGGTAAACACATCACTAATAGATCAAGTCTAATGATGCAGACAAGATACCAATATGTAGTCCACTGATAAAGAGGTACCGATAGAAGCAGAGCTACCGATAGAAGGAGAGCTACCGATAGAATAAATATATCGATATGCACAAGCCACTGATACCAAGTCTACCGATAAGGGTAGTTACCGATACAAATAGTCACTGATTCAAAATAAGCTACTGATACAAGAAAGTTACTAATAGACAAAGATGATCTACCGATAGGACAAATCTACCGATAGAAGGAGTCATCGGTACAAAGAGCTACTAATACACAGAGTAATTGCTACTGATACAAGGAGATACTGGTATGAGGACAAAGAGCTACTGATAGCATCTCACCGATATACCAAGACCACTATTACAAGTCTACCTATAGAGAGCTACTGATGACAGACTTGACCAGTAAATGATTCCTAAACTTTACTCTGTCAATATTATTTATTTATTAATAAATAGTCATATTTGATGATTTTAATGAAATTAATGATATTTATTGATAGTTTTTGGAATGTCAGGGAACAGTACCTCGTACCTGTAAAAAGGTAATCATTCCCATTGTCGGAGTTGAATGCTATAAAAGGAAGGACAAAGGCCGGAAAAAATGTACAACACAAAAACAACACAACAAAAAAAGGGGTGTGCGTGTGAAAAAACAGAGAGCTAAAGAGTGATGAAAAGTTGTCCACACACACAAAATCTGCATCCATACTGGAAGAACACTATATTTACACGAAGGAATTCATAAAATAAGAGAACACAAGCTGATATTTAGACATAGAGTAAAGAACTACAACGAGCTAATCATACACTCAAGCTGATCGAGCTGAACCTCAAATCCAAGGAAGAAAACGACACTCTGTTTTGCAGAAAAAAACCAAAGAACGAATCAGAATAATTTCTGATTATTCAAAGGAGTCCAGAGCTAAACTTCAAATCACTAGAGCATTCTAAACTCATATATACTCTCTTAGTGATTCTTTTATTTACATTTAGAGACGTGTGTGTACTCTTTATATTATATACTCACACTAACTCCTGTGATGAACTAGAGGATTTAATCCTCACTCACTCACTATTCTTTTATTTACCACAGTGGATATTTGTTGAGGTCAAGTAGGACCTGGATAGCATGTGTGCTATTGTTATTGTTCCCATGAAGAACTGTGGTAGAGGTTTTAGTACCTGGATAGTCCTATTACTATTGTTTACCCTGATCCAGGGTGTGGATCAAATTTATATAAATTGTTTGGGGGGACTAAGTCTCGGCATGAGACTGAACCTCTTGATTATATCTGTTGTGCATCTTAGATTAAGTCTAAAAGTATATTATATATATTTTTTATATTCCACTGATATTTAATTTTAAATAAAAATCTATTTTAATGTTACTTTAATAGTTAAATTAGCAAGTGTTTGTAACTTTTGTAAATTAGAGGATTAGTTTTATAAGCTAATTTAATCTTCTGATTAAATTAACTGAGACCTAATCAATCTTTTGAGAACCTAATCGAACCCTTACAGTTTTACAAATTCATTACAGTTTAACTTATTTTTTAATTGGGGGATTTTAATAGAATTATTTTAATAGAAAATTTTAATTGGAACTCAATTCACCCCCCCCCCCCTCTAGAGTATCCACTCCTACCAACATTCTCCATGCCATCTAGTGTGGTGGATTTTCCATAGATCCACACTATTTTATTTTCCATTATGTCTACCCATGTAGGAATTTCTCATCCCCTGTAACACTCTCAAATTTCCTACCTTAGATCTTGGGGATTGTCTCATGTGATGGCTAGACGCTCGGGATGGCTAACTATGGTTGGCCCATTTTTTCCTTAAAATGAATAGTGTTTATTTCGTTTAAAAATAAATATGCTAATAGATTATAAATTTTTTATAATTAGTAATTTTTTGGATTTATGAAATGATATTTTTCAATAATAAATAAATGTGAATTGTTCATATTTGTTTCTCATGTTAAATAAAGTGTCTATTTAATTGTTTATTCTGTATATCTTTCATGCATACAAATTGATTATAGCTTGAGAATAAATTTTTATGTTCACTTCATATTATAAATTAATACTATGATATATATCCATATATTACAATCAATATTTGACTCTATAAGATTTTGTTTTTTATCTACTCTTAGCTTTATTATTTTAGCGTCATATGCTTTAGAATAATTGTTAAATATAGTTTGTGCATATTAGGTATTAGATATATCATGAATTGAAATATCTATTGAGTAACGTTTCCATAGGGAGAAAGATGGGGGGTCAGACATTTAACCATAGTAGAGTCTGATACCTCATACTAGAAAATCTAGGGGTTGTAAATATATTACATCCCATGATTTTAGAATATATTTCACTCATTATTTAATTTTCTATCTTTGATAGCTTGCATAAAAAGAAACACTGAACTTAAAGGAACTATGACTGAAATAATTTATTATATATTAGATTTTAATTAGATTAGAGAGTTTCAATTAGAATAAGTGAACTATATAATATATAAATAAACTATTTTCTAAATAAAAATGTAATACAAAAGTATATTGAAAATGAGTACCCTGTTTGAAAGGTTAAGAATAAAATAATTTTAAGTTAATGTATATAATTTTCAAGATATTTTACTTTTATACACATTATACATCATGATAACTAATTAAACATTATTTTAATGTAATATCTTCTTAATTAATGAATAATATACTTTTTATGTCAATTGGACAGAAAAAATAACAAAATCATTTGAAGGTAAAAGGTAAATTTTTATAATATTTTCTTTATGTATAAAAATTATTTATATTTTTGTAAATTAAAATAATATATACGATAAATGATTTAATAAAATTATTATATTATATATTCAATGAAATACATTTATATCCATGTAATTATTAATGCTAAGAAAAAAATTAGAGTAATTTCATATTATAAATGAAACATTTTCTTCCAAAAAAATTATTTTCATCACATTCTATGGGATTTTTATTAATTTATTAGATTACATATATATGAATTGAATTTCCTGAAATGGTTTACATATTTGAAACCATTATGAAAAAATTTTGAAAATAGTTTTTTGTTGTTGTACTGAATAGTAAATAAGGTAAAAATTCCTTACTATGGAAATGGTAAAGAGAGATAACAAGGGGGAAACTAAAAAAATAAGGTGTTAAGATAACATAAAAACCTATCTTAATAATATATGTTAAATGTATTTATATCCTATATTATCATATATCATAAATTTATCTAATTATGATCCCATTTCCCATGAGAGTGATTTTATTATATTTTTTATGTTTTTACGATATACAAGTCCTCTTCCCACATAACATAGAGAAAGTAACTTCCTATCCTCTCATCTTTAAACCTTATTAAGACACTTATATCAGGAAAAATATACCTACATCACTTATAATTTTATATATACATGTTATAATATTATGATATTCTTAAAATGTTAACTGTAAGGCCCTAAATAAAATATACAAAAAAGATTTCTCAAAGAAGGGATTTAACTCTCATTAGAGAGTTTTCATATTTTTTTATACTTACACATCCATATAATCTTATTTAAACATGTTGATATAAAAACATCAGTATCTTTAATATACATTCATGATTTTATTTTGATGTAAAAACCATTTTTCATCTCCTTTTCCATCTACTGGTAAATGGAAGCATCACTTGCACATACGTACAGACTACCAACTCCATGTAGAGATATGATTAGTTATTCATCTACCTACCATGAATAGTTATGTTAGTGGAGTTAAAGGTTATATATTTTATTTTTTAAGTTATTATTGTTCAATAAAAAAATATCGTTTATCTACTTACCCACCCATTCATTGGAAAATTATTATTTAGCTCATACGAACGTGTGGAGTACCACCTCTAGAAGTGATGTTATTCATTTATCATTTCCTCTTTACAAGGATTGTCATCAAGATATATTAAATGATTATATATTATATTTATGATATAATTATGATATTTTAAGGTGAATTATTGTTTACCATTCTTTTATTTCATCCATACAAATATGGAACCATCACTTGTGTGTGCGTACGAACTTCCATATCTATGAAGTAATATAAGTCATTTTTAATTCCAATTTTTAATTATATATATAAAAGAGTATATAATGAATTAGTATGAGAATTATTTTATTATTAATATTATATAGATCATGAATCCATGGACACGGTGCAAATAATTGAACCCTCAAACAGAAAGATGTATAAAAAAACATACCAATTTCCACATGAATATACATTTTAATGATGATTTTTTAATTAATATATAAATGGGAATTATAAATGTATAGTATATATTAATATTTTTATTAATAAGTCTCTATATTATTTTTATAATAAATATATACTTATTATACATGAGTTTTTAATGTGTATGATGCAATATGGGACTTAAGGTAAGGGTTTATGTAAAATTTCCATTTCTTTTCAGTGTTCCCAATATTAAATTATCATGTAATGGAAATTATATTATTATTATACTTTAATACCCTTATATTATATTATAATCTAGTTATTTAATGAATCTTCATGTAGTAGTACTATTTCCCTCTCTTTGGTACTTAAAATGATGAAGATTTTTTTTTGAAAATTCATCCTTATTTATTATCATTTGAATCAATACTCCCTAAATTCAATATCCATATTCTTGGAATGGTTATATTGAATTGTTAAATTATTATTAAAATTTGTTAAAAAGGAATCTTTAAATACCATTTAATTTATTAACCTAGGTTTAAATAGAATAATTTAAAAAAACTAAATAGGTTTTTTATATTTTATAAATGTATAAAATGAATATATTATTTAATTTTATAAGGCATGAACTGATTTTCTTTCTTACATGATTATTATTTTCTTTATATATTCCTTTATAACTTTCATTTTCTCCAAAAAAGTAAATTTATTAATATTATTTGAATTTTTATTAAAAAATTGATCAAAATAAATGGATAATTTTTATATGTATTCCAAGAATGGTTGGAATATAAAATTACAAGGGGTCTCATGTAGTCTCCATGATAGGAGAATAATAAATCATGGTTGAAAATTGTTTTACTAAAAATTATAAAATTAAATTCTTCATCCTTTTAATTTGATCAAACCATTATTTTCTGTTAGAATGTGTAGATATTTTGAAAATCACCATCAACACTTTTCTATTGTGTTTTGAAAATAATTTAAAGAAAGAAGAACAATGTAATTTTAATATAGTTAGAACTAAATTTAAAAAACTACTCCATGTTGTGTCTAGAATAACCCATCAGGCAAATTTTACACAATAATACCGATCAAAAATTCCATGTGATGTGGGAAAGAATCACTATTAACACTTCACGTGCCACTTACACACATATGAAAACACAATATTACAATTGTGTTTGAGAAAACATGATAAACACCATTATACATATATGGAAGAGATGATGGATTTATCTATTATAGGACAACCAATATTTGAGTAATCCCCTTGAAAATCCTAATATATAGTTCATTGACTTTCATATAAACATTCCCAATATTCAGAATTCTTTTTTCCCTAACTTTTTTTCCCTTGTAGAACAAAATTATTTAAGAAATCATAATTACAAGGTCATCAAGGTCTAGAAATTTGTTAGGTTAATTCTTGATATTGTGTTATCTCTCATTCTTTTGGTTTTCTGGATCTATTGAACTCACTATACTTTTAAACATTATGTATTTCTCTAAATCAACATTAAATATTCTGATCTTATGATGGATGTTATTGGTCGGCTACATTCTATATTTGATAATTAGTATATCTCTTAATTTTAACTATTTTTAATCTAATAAAATCAAGTGTTTTCCATATTTATATAGTAATTATTACTCCTATAGATATGGGGAACTATCAAGATTCTTTTTTATAATTATTATATTTGGTTTTAACTCTATAAAATATCTCCTAAAATATTTTCATCATCAATCATTATATATTTTTCGTAGCATAAATGGAATCACAAACAATCGTTCCATGAGAATATCACTTTGAATGTCCATATTAGAATCATCATAATTATTAAACTTTATAACAATGTAAACTCATTCCTACATCTTCTAGAATATTTAAATCCATAAAAATAAATGAGATCTTTCATATTAATTATTTTTCTCAACTCAGTCCTCTATAGAATTTGGTGTTTCAAACATTATTAATCATGATACACATGCTTCCTCTGGTATCCATCTCATCAGCCTTCATTAAGTTTGAACTTCGTCTTGTAACTTCATTTTAGATCCATCCTATATCATTAAATATCATTAAAACCACTCATCTAGACTCATATCAACATCATTTTTCTGAGTATTATTTATATTTTCTATAATTATTATCTACCCATCCTCAGTCTCGAGTTCTTCCCTCTGGATATTTATTTTCTAGAGTAATATTCACTCACGAGTGATCTTCTAATCAAGCTTGAGTCAACCAAATCATCTTTATTTTCTCCTGATCATCTCATTTGGGATCAAAAATTTTATTTATATAATTAAATTTTATTTGGAACACAACAAAATTTAAATGAACACCATGTTCAACATTAATAAATATATGCAACACTAAGCATTACCAAGAAAAAAAATATTTTAATTTAAATATGATTGTAATAACCAAGCCAATAAATTGGTAGGTATAAAAAGGATTAAATGGATTATAAAATTTACATAAATTTCCTACTCAATATTAATGTAGTATTAATTTTTATTAAAAAATAACTATTTTTTAAAAATCCACTTTATTTTCAAAAATCATGATTTCCATAAATATTATTTTTTATTTAGTTTTTTGAGATAATATTATATTTAATTTTTCACACATAGGATCTTATTTCATAAAATTAAATAATTTTTTTAACTCATCATATCAAAATTAACATAATGTGACTTTATAGGATTTTTATAAAAGTTTTATTTTCCTATCAATAGGGAAAATTGCAGATTTTTATTTAAAACTATATTTTGTTTCAAGAATGAATAAAATTACTTTTTTCATAAGATTTAAAATTTAAAAAATATAAATTTTATTTTATATAATCTAATTATGTTGATTAGAATGAATTTTTTGTTGTAATTTGGTATGAAAACATTTTTTATACGTAAAACAACATTTTTCTAAAAAATTCATTTATCCGAACAGTGGGTTTTTATCATAATAAATTAAATTGATCACTATTGAAGAATTAATATAATAAAAATTATATAATATATATTCAGTCAAATATTTGAAATTAATTTTATATTTTTCTAAAAATGGGATAATAATAACCCTTGTTTTATGCTAAAAAATTGTATTTGTCATAAAAGTCTTTTCCATCATGCATTACACATGTATTATGAAATTACTTTATTCCACTTATATGTATTGAATTTTATAAAATGGATTATATATTTATAATTATGATGTTGAAATTTGGTAAATATCCCCCCTTTTATTTTTGGTCAATATTAATGGTAACTGTTGTAACATTATCTCCACAGTAAAGGGTAAATCGAGTTAATCTAGGTTAAAACTAAGTGATAAGTTATTAATATTTCATTATAATTATTATTGAATGATTTTAACATTTAAATTATCAAATTTTTATCTAATTAATTTTTTTAATAAACTTTTTCACTGTAATTATGAATATATTATTTAAATCAAATTATGTTACCAAATGTAACTCTCATAGTTTTAAATATCTCTTATATATCTACAGAGGAACAAAATAAAATTATGAATTAATATATTATGTCCATATTAAGATTAATAAAATTATTTACAAGGTATAACATTATTTATAATTTTTATGAATAATTTATTTTCCAAAAATTCTTACACAATGGCGATGCAATGTTTATTTAGATTATACAGAAATAAAATAATTGATTTATAAATACTAAAATTATAATAAAATGACAGATTTATTGAGTTATATCAAGTTTTAAAATTAATATGAAATATTAATGTTTTTTAATCAAATATATGTAAAAAAACAATTTTATTTTATGTCATTTAAGTGAAATTAAATAAATAGTGTCTAAATCGACAATAATTGTTTTTTAGGAATATAATATTTTATCAAAATACGTAATAATAAAGAAAATATTAAAACAATTCAAGGGGATAACATATAGAGTAAAATTTCACCTCTCTCCCATTTATGTTCAATTTCTAACTATTTTTATTTAAATGTATTTAATATATTTTATTCACATAAAAATTCCCAGAGTGCCCCTACCCTTAATTATAAAAGGCCACCCCTCCATTCTCTTCACCACAAGAAATTTATCCTTATATACTATACTCTACCAATTTATCTTATAAAATCCTCTATCCAATTTATATATGTTCTGTTCTTCCCAAATTTCATCGTTAAATCCCTTATGATGAGATCTGAATGAGTTGTTTCAAAGAAGAGGTAATCATCTTAACAAATCACTTTCATTTTAATTCTTATTTAAGATAATCTAAATTTGTTATATTTTTCATAAATTAAAAATATTATGTCTCATAAATATATGAATGTGTTATTATAATTATGAAATTTCCTTTATCCAACATCTTTCTGTCAAATGTTAAAGGAAAGTATAGCTTGTGGGTATATATGGCTTATCGTCTCCACGTAGTGATACAATTAATTTTTTATCCTCATATTTTATGGATGAGTATTATAATGGGTTTAATGTTTATATATACAATTTATGACATAATTTTACTTCTCTAATTATAATATAATATCTAACTTTTTACCTTTTAATTTATTTGGAAATGATTATGTAATTTTTTAATACATGTGGACTACCACCTATGCGATGTGATATGATTTGTTTTGAAATTATATTTTACATGGATTGTAATAAGGGTGGAATTGATGAATAAATATGATTTATATTATATTATAATGATTCTATAATGGTGATTTAATGTTTTCATTTTTTCTTTCCATTCGTCAAAAAATGAAAACTGAGTTTATGCGTACTTATGGCTTACCATCTCCGTTAATGGTGTAATTATTTTTTTATCCCTAACTTTTATTAAATAATATATATATATATATAATGAATATATATGATATTTATACCATTATAATAATTTTATATTATTTAACTAAGATAAATTTAGAATACCGAATCAACTAAATCAAAACAAACATGAAAAAATAAGCAATTATCACCTGAAATAGTAATTTTATAACAAATAGTTTATAAACTATTGATAAAAGGTTATAAATAAATAATATATTATGTTATATATGTTATCATGGTTCTGAAATAGATTTATAATACATATTAAATTATTATACATGAGGTTCCAATACATATGATGGAATTCATAAAAGAGGTTTGATATTTTCATGTCACTTTTATTTATGGGATACATAAGCCTTATTCACAACTTATTTCATTTATGTGGTCTGTATAATACCCATTAATGTATTTTATTATAATTAAAATGATTTTTATTTTTATTTAAAAATTAATCTTCTGTTATTTCATTCATTGGGATCACGATTCATATATTACCAAAGTGGCAATGGATTTATATCTCAATCTAATCTTAATCAAAATCTTTTATGCTTGAATTTATATTAGATGAAATTTTATGATCTTTGTCTAATTAATCCCTTTATCATTATTATTATATAAACTTTTATTATGAATAAAGGTATTCCTTTAATTATTGACTCATTAAATAATCAAGATACAAAACAAATATTATTATGTTAAACCAAATATGTTTTACTATCCGGTCATCAACCCTTTTATTTAATATCCATGATTATATAAAATGTTTATAATAATTTTTTTATCATAATATTATTATTTTGTAAATATATTTTACCCACTATTGATTACTTATTAAATTTTTTAAAAATAATTTTTTTCATTTCCAAAATGAGATTTATTTTTAATTTTTACAAAACAATGTGAAAAAATGTCGTCTTTTAACTTATATTACATGAGAATAAATTCATACCATCAGGAACATTCAATATTTTGAAGATTGATTAAATCGTTTCCATGGTTATTTTCAATGAAACATTTTAATATTATATTTTGGAAATATTTTTCATTTTAAAAATGATCTTAATTGTCGTTAGGTTATTTTCCTCAAGCGATATTTTAGTCATATTTAAAATAAATTTTCATATCCAGTAACATGATTTGATGTTCATTATGATTTACAGGGAATATGATCCAATGATACCACTCTTGATCTTTCCCTATTTGGTTAATTATTATGTTTATAATTTGTTAATGAAACCCATTTATTTTCCATGGGTTATGATATGATGAATTGATAAAATGTTTATGAATCCAAATTTGTTTGAAAGGGTTATGATGTGATTGTATGACGAATGTTTTATGATCTTATGTCACCCATATGTGTGTTTTTCAATATATTTTGGGAGGTTTTGTTATAAACTATCTTTGGTGGCTATGTTATAACCAATTATGGAGGATACGTTATAACCAAAGATGGTGGTAAAGTTATAAACGATGATGGGTGGGACTTGAATCAAATATCCCACTAATTCCTTATGTAATTATTGATATCTAATAACATAAATAGGACTGTAATGGGTATTAATCCCAGTTTATTGAGGTAACATTAAACTATGATACTCTTGGCAGTGAAACATGACCACTATGATAGAATGTGGAGTAAACCCAATCCACTATGATAGTCTCGGAAATAGTACTTTAATATTAATAAAATTATTTTCTATTTATATTCCATAATTCCATGTCTAATTCCAATGTTATTATCTCATAGAGAATATTATTCTATTCTCTTATGATTCATAACATATGATAATCAATGATTTATGCGATGAATAAAGTTTATGTTCATTGATATGTACGGTTTAGTTTTAAAATATTATTATCATGTTCTTATACCATTATCCTTATGTGAATATTAAGTTATCATTGATATATCCCTTAGAAAAACTTTCTAATCAAATGAGATCATCCTTTCTTTTGTTTTCTTTCCCAAGGTTATCATGAAAGGTAGTAAGTATAAAATGACTAATAGGGGTGATGATAATAAAGAACATATTGGGATACACTTATTAACCAATTTTGTATGTTTCTAGGTTTCTAAAAATACTAGAAGTATATCATAATTGTATGGATTGTAAATCAATGAAATGAATTTTCATTTAATGAAATGTAATATTTATTTATGAAAATTATTTGTTCTTGTCTTTTATATTAGAGGAAGGTTTATTAAACCATTAGATACTATGATGAGAAGACATTATTGATAACCCTAGGGAAATTTTTATGTATATGATAACATCCTAAGGATTTTGTAATGATTAGGGATAACCAATGTTAAAAATATAGTGTCCTAGATTGAAAAGTATGTCTCCTGATTTTGACACCCTATTAATTTTTTTTATGATTCCTCAATATAACTATTATTTCTCACATTATATTTTTTTTATCTTTAGTCAATGGTTGGAATCAATATGATTCATGTTACTGCTAATGGAGAATGAATTTCTTTTCCTCATATGACACCAAATAAAAGTGAGTTAAAATATGAAATATTAGGATTATTCCTAATCAATTATCAGCATATAGGATTAAAAACATACACCTTAACCAAATCTCAGACTCACCAAATAATAAAAGATATAAATTCACTTAGATATTAGGTGGTGCAGACTATGAATGAATTAATATTAAACTTCATATATATAGATAATTTAGGAAGAAGAACATAAGTGAATGTATTTGAGAGATAAGAATATGTTCTTTTTGAAAATAAAAGTCATAGAGAAATTAATTGACTTGTTATATGAATAATTTGATGGAGGAATATTATGTTAATAATAAGGTTCCATTTATAGTTAAATTTATCATGTGTAGGGAATATGGTCATTTTCTTTTGCAATTCCCTAATTCAATAGTTAACTCTTAGACTATGGAAATACGTATTTAGTGAATGGATTGAAGAATTTATGTATTAATATTCTTTAGATATATTTTTTTAAGTCTTATTTTGATAATATTTTGGATATGAGGATCTCGAAACATCTAATATTGTTCTATAGTGTCATTTGAAATCATTTCTTTTGGTATGATAAATCTATTATTAACATTTGTAGGATTTTATTGGTGACCTTGGAGTTAATTATTAGATAACAAAGTTCTGATGTCTATGGAATTTATTGATTTATTGAATATATTAAATTGTTTTTGAATATATTTTAGGAATAAGAATTTTTTTAATGTGAGGTTAAAAAATTTTTTATGGATACCATCATGGGTTTATAAGTTTAAAATTGAAAATAATTTCAAAGGAATAAACATCTTTTTCTATTTTATGTGGAATTATTTTTAAGTGATTTTAAGATGTTACTAGGTATTTATAAGAATACTCTATTGTGGAATAAATATCCCTTTGGGGTTTGTTTATGATTTTATGTTATATTAATTATGGACTACTATATAATAGGATATAAATACTCATGATGGTTGAAATGTGATTCATTAACAAGGTGATGTTTTCTGATATATTTATGGTTATGTTAAGAATTACCTTTTAGGTTATTATCTAAATTTGGTTCATGATATTTAGGTGAATTTACCTACATTAAAATATTATATGTCAGTTTCTCAATGTGGTAAATGATATTTGGTATATATATCATTGGGTTGAGGTATATATAACTTTTAGGTTAAACATATGATTTATCATGAAAATTTAATTTGTAAGGATATAATTATATTTTTGGACATTTATGATTAAAGGTTTGAGATGGCCATTAAGGGTAAAAAATTCTTTAATTTTGAGTTTATTAAGGTTATGTTAGATATAGGGTTATTTATGAAATTATTTTAGAGAAACCATTGTTGATATTTTGTAAAATCATGGATTTAAGTATGTTATTACAAGGTGTATTCATTTTAGAAATCATCTTATATTTTTCATATTTTTTCTGGAAAATGCCTAAATTCATAAGTAATAACTTGATATACTATCTTCATATTTTATAAGTTCATTTTAGTTCTTCAGGCATAAAAATCATCTTGAATACACATTATTTAGAGAAACATATCAAATTATTGTGAAAATATATTAAAGGAAGAAATTATACTAATTAGGTAAGTAAATTTCCTTATTACATCAATCTATATGGTAAAATAATGACTCAACACAAGGATGTGGATATTAAGAAAAATATTTTGTCCTATAACATTCAATTCAGATGAATTGATGTTATTTTAACCCCTCATTCTTTTATGGTTCTATTATTATTTCCTTTCTACTAAATATGTTCGCTATCAACCTCTACAGGTCTTTAAGAATTATTTTTCTCTTCTATGCTCATATTTTAACTTCCCACTAATGTTTTTCTATATAGAAACCTAGTCTTATGGTAACCATCATGTGTCCCATTCCACCTTTTTGAGAGGTAGTTTTATTAACCCTATTGTGATATGGTTTTCTATAAAAGAACATAAAAATATGAAACCACTAATTTTTGAGCACAAGTTAAAATTATGAAGACGAATGTTTTTAATTTATAGGATAATGTGAATCCCCGTGATTTTAAGATAAAAACTATATTCAATAGCATACAAGATAAGAAACACTTATCCTCAAATAACTAGGACATATTATATATATATGACCATTATAACATAGGCATTTAATTGGTTGGTATGAATGGGATTAACTTATTTATGAAATATATATAAATTTACTACAAAAAAATAAATGTATTAATTAATGCTTACAAATAACACTCAGATTGTATTAAATCCATTTTATTCATAAAGATATGCTTTCCTTAAAAAATGATTTTTAATACATTTTTTGATAAAATAATTTATTTAATTTATAAAACATAGAAATTTTATTTCATAAAATTAATTAAAATTTTAAAATAAGAATATAAAAATTATCTTAGGATGAATTTCTATGATTTTACTAAAAATATTGATTTTCCAAATAATAGTTAAAAACTAATTTTTATTGAAAACAATATATTGTTTCAATCATATAAAATCTTAATCCTTGTTTTAAAATAGACTAAAAGTAATATTGTTTATCTTTTGTTTAAATAATATAATTATGGTCCTTATAATCAATTTTATGTTTGAATTTGGTATAAAAACATAATTTATATGTTAAAAATAATTTCTCTAAAACTCTATTTTTATCTGCACATTGTGTTTTTCATAATAATTAAAAATGATAACAGTTGGTAAATTATTTTATTAAAATTTATATATTATATATATATATAAATTATCATTCATTTAATAATTTTCTAGTCATGGGATCAAAATAAAACAGATTTTACACTTAAAAATCTATTTCTCTATAAAAAGGGTGTCGTCTCATATTGCATGCTTATTTTATAATTAATTTATTCCACTAATAGGTTTTTAATTTGATAAAATTGATTCTATATTACTAAACATAAGGTTATATTTTCATAAAGAGACCCCTTTTATTTTTGGTCAATATGAATTGTAACCACGACAAAAATATATCACTATGGTAAATGGTAAATCATGTTAATATTGGTTAAAAATAAATGCTAAGGTCATAATATTTCTTCTTATTTATTATTAGATAATGTTAATTTGAAAATTACCACCTTTTTGTCTAATTGGATTTATTTAATGGACACTTTTACATGAAAAGTATCAATATTATATGTAAATCAATGAATGATGTAAAATAAGAGTCTTATAGTTTTAAATATATTTTATATTCCCAGGTAGGGATAAAGGTACGTTTTTAATGAATATAAATGTCTATTTTGTTCTGAATTAAATTTATTTCATAATGAAAATTTATTTTTAATTTTTAAAAATTATATTATTACATTATATATTTATACAACGCTGATGCGTTATTTATTTATTTAATTGGAAAATAAAATTAATGAATTTAAAAGAACTAAAATTAATATTATTTCAGTGTGTTATGGTGTAAAAAGAAATTTGAATATGAATGTGAAATATTAGTGTTATGTTAAATTATTATTATTTTTGAATTGTTACTTTTTCTTTATGTATTTTAATTCAAATTAAATGAATAGCATTTAAATTGGAGACAATGATATTTTATTTTAATTAATAACTTCTTCATTTACATAAAAATCATAAAAATATTAAATGATGATAATAGGATAATATATGGTAGACAACGAAATATGTTTCCAATTTATAGGCCATTTTTAACAATTGTAACCATTTATATTTATAATGATTTAATATATTTTAATATTTTACGAAATTCTAAGAGTGACCCTCCCAATAATTATAAAAGCTCACCCCTCCATTATCTTTTTCAAACCATTTAGAGACATAAATATCAACCAAAATTTACCAATTTCTCTTTTATACTCACATTTAAATAATATAGTGGTTCTTTTCTATATAAAGGGACAACCTTAGATCTATTAATAGATCTGAAATAGACATTTTAAAGAAGAAGTAATGACCTTGAGAAATCACTTTCTTTTTTATTATTCTTTTTCATCACATAAATTTATAATATTTTTATCAAAAAATAACTTCCGTATCTTAAATATATTTAAATTTTATTTTGATTATTAAATATCCTTTATTAAGCCTCTTTCTATAATGTGGGAGGTGAATGTATCACTTGTGTGTACGTATAACTTACCGTCTCCACATAGCGATACACTTCAATTCTCATTGCCATCATTTATGGATGAATATTTTTATAGTTTTGATGATTATATAAGATATTTAGCAAAAAACTATTATTTTGGAATGGAAATATCATATTTACCTAATTACCTTTCAATATGTTGGGAAACCATAAGGTCACTCATGCGTATATGTGGACTACCACCTTCAAGAAGTGGCGTGATTTGTTTTTCATTTATAATTCACATGGATTGTAATAAGTATGGATTTGATGAGTATATATTATTTATATGATATTATAATTATTCCATAAATGTGAAATAATATTTATCATTCTTTCCTTCAATCCTTCAAAAAATTAAAAAAGGTTTTCATGCGTTTGTACGAATTATCATCTCCCAGAATAGTGTAATTCATTATTGTATCCTGATATTTTATGGATGACATTATATATATATATATACTTATATGGAATCAAAATGATATTCATATCATTATAAAAATTCATTAGATGATATAACCATGATAGATAGACAATGACCTAAATTACTAAACCAAAAAATATGTGAAAAACGAAGCGGTTTTCACCCATAACAATGATTTTAATAAAGAATTGTTAATAAATGGGTTGTAAAATATAATAAAAAATCATATATGGTATGATATATATGGCTATGTATCTATAATAAATTTATAATTAATATATAATTATTATATAGGATGTACCAATACATATGAAGGAAGTTAGACTTAAAGTAAAGGATTTTTGTCTTACTTGAGACACATGCCTTATTCACCACTTATTTCTTTTATGTGGGTTATATAATACCAATTAATTTATATTATGATGAATCTTATAAATATAATAGGTATTTACATATCCATATAATTTTAATTATTTCACGGGCCTTATTATTCAAATTTAACAAGATCGTTAGGGGATTTTAGATTTAATCATAATTTTATAGAGATTGCTTATATTTGAATTTCCATTAGAGGAAATTATATCATCCTTTTCTAATTATTCACTTTAATTTTTCTTCTCATTTGGCTATTTATTATTAATAATTTTTTTAAATTATTTTCCCTCTTTTTAAATACTCATGATTCATAATGATCATTTTTAAGGAAACCCAACTATGTTTTACTATTCATCTAGGGACCTTTTTATTCAATTTACTTGTTATTTTAAAAATATTTCAAGAAGTCATTAACTACTCCCATATGATTTTGGAAATTAATTTTTACCCATGTTTTAATTTTTAAAAAATTGTTTAAAATGAATTTTCTTCTAATTTTCCTATCGAGGTTATTTTGGCTTTTTACCTAAAATGTGAATTGAATGTTTTATTTGGAATTATAAAACATGAAAATAATTTACATCCATAATGACCACTAAATATTGTGAATCATACTTTAATAATTTCAAAGGTTGTTTTAAAATAAATTTTTTCCATAACTTTCAAGAAATTTTTTAAATTTAAATGTTCTTTTCAATGAGGAAATATTACTTTACTCAAGATATATTTTAGTGATAGTTTAATAAAATTTTCATATATTATAATATAACTAGATGGTAATTATGATTTATAGGGGATATGATAAAATTATACCATTCTTATTATTTAGTTGGATGACTAAGGACTATGTTGATGTGATGTCTCTAAAACCCATTTATTTTCAATGGGTGGTGCTATAATGAATTGATATAATGTTTCTTAAACCCATATTAGTTTCATGGGTTATGATTTGATGATATGATGAATGTTTTATGATCTTTTCACACACATATCTATTTTTTCATTATATGATAGGTATTTATATTATAAATCAAGGATGTTTGTTAAGTTATAATGAATGGTTTTGGTTCTATTATAACCAAGGATAGTGGTAATATTATATTTGAGGAAGGTTCCCCTTGAAATTATATATCCCTCCAATGCATTGGGTAATTATTGATATCTCATGAGATAAATATTATTGGAATGGGAGTGATCCTAATTCAGTAATGGAATTTTTATACTACGATAGTCTTGGGAGTGAACATTGACTACAAGGATGGAATGGGCTGTCAACCCAATAAACTATCATAGTATTGACAAAAATCATTGAATAGTCAAAAAATTATTTTATACTATTATTCCACAATTATATGTCTTATTCCATCATTATCCTCTCAAAAATAACATTCATGTATTCTGGTATGATTTATATCTTAAAACTACCTCGACGTATAAAAAGAATCAATACAATGATATTTTTTATATAGGGTATGGTTTTTAAATTATTATTATGATATTATCATACTATTATTATCATGATTAATTTAAGAAATAATTGATATCTCCATTGCGTGGCCTTACCAATAATCTAAGCATACCCTTCCTTATGTTTTGTTTCCATATATTATAAAGAATGGTATTAAATATGAAATATATGTGTAGGTTTATAATTATGAAGAACATAATGGGATAAATTTGTTAACATATTGTTCATGTGTCCAAATTTCCAATGATAGTAGATCTATACAATTCTAACACTGATAATAATTCTATATAATTAATACTCATATATTAAAATATAGTATTTTAAATGATATGTATGGGTCCTTATATTCATTCAATATATGAATAACATACAATTTAATGGCTCATTTTTTCAATACTATTAATGGATAATGTTTTGTAACATTATATTCCAAAAACATTCATCACTACACTAAACCAACTATAAATATATCTAAGGAAAATTTTATAAAAACTCATTCTATAATATCCTTTTAGAGTCTTCTTTTGGACTTTTAAACTCTTCTATTTTTTGGGTTTCTAAAATTCTCTATACTAGTATATTCAAAAGAACATTCAATATATCATGTTTAGTGAACCTTCTAGAGGTGTTTCACTTCATAGAATTGTGGAATTTATGGGAAAAGTATCCTTAATTTCCTTAGGAATGAATCATTGGGAATTTATCAATCCACCATGGTGAATAATATTTTATATCATATTGTTTTCATCAAATTCACTATTTTTGCTCCAATGGTTTTACATTCAGTCTTACTTTATCTACATAATTGCTTCCAAATATATCTCTTTATGGATATTGTTTAAAATCATCAATCTTCCCAATTTCTAGAATATAGTCCTTAAATTTAAAATGATGTTGACCGTGTTTCTTAACCCATTAGAACTAGTCATAAAAACAAATAATTTTAGTTATTCAATAGTTAAATTTTTATTGCTAATCTTAGATATAACAATTCCAAATATATCACCCTTATCTATTAGAAAAACATACAACACTCATCATCAATACATCTGATCATTCTCTAGAATTAGATCATTTTTTATATAGTTCATGAATCTAATGACTCACCCATCCAATGTATATTCTTTTGGTGGATTTATTCTAGAATAGTCATAGGGTACTTCTTCTACTTCCACAAAAATTGTGACTTTGCAAGGAACTATTGACATCGAATACTATATATCAACATCATCATATGATGGGAATTTCAATCTACCATTTTGTATTTGTTTTTAGTACAAATTTAAAAAACTAAAAAATATCATATTTCTCCCCTTCAGTAACAATAAATTAAAATTATATTTTATCTAATTATTTTGAGGAATTAAATTGATGGGCCTTCTTTTTCTATATTACCTCCCCATAAATGATTTGAATTTCATTAACCCATTTGACATCTTAGTGGTAGGGAGTACATTTCTATAAATATTTCTTCTGATTCAATTTTCTTCCATTGAATCACATGTAATGGTTAATACTAATAGTAAAATATAAAATCTCTTTTCAAAATGAAATAAGCCCCAACCTAGATAAATCTAACTCAATGTGTGCTATGCTCGGTTTAAAAAAAGGGTGATTTTCCTGGATATTAAATTTTTCTATCAGAAATATCTATGATGATAAATTTTATAAAATCTTCATTTAGGGGAAAGTTCATTAAATTTTCATTCAACTTACCATGTTATAATTATACAAAAAAATATTACTAATGATCAGTCATTGAAAGATAAATTCTCACCCTTTGTATGAAAATTCTTAATTTGTCATCCATAAATAAATTTTCATTATTTTTATTCAAAATATAGTTATCATATAAGAATGGGACATTAAATCCTATATATTTCATAATATGGTTTTGGAGATCTTTGGATTCCTGGAATATGAAATTTATTCAAATTATAATGATTTTTGAATAACGAGCTTCATCATCACATCTGATCTCCCCTTGAATTACATCAAAATAAATTCACTTTTATATAAAATAAATTTAGATAATCATGGAACAAGTTCTGTATTTTTTTCTAATATTAGATTAATAAGGATAATAATTATTTATCATAACAAAAACTCCATTTACTAAATCTCCCCTTTTCTTCATGAATTCTCTCATGTCTCTCTAAAAATTATTCTTCTCTCTAGGTATGGACTTATTCCATTTATTTTCATTTTTCACTTGGCATATAGTCTAATTCTTAACATCATCTATCATGGTGAAAACATTATTATTTTATTTTTACTTCATCCTCCTTTCTTCATCTAAACTTTCTTATTATACCTTAAAGAAAACCTTCCAAATAGTTTAACCTTTCTTCTTTCACATAGAATTTTTATTCACAACAATCATGGATTTATATAATGCATCTTTCTTTTTATTCACAAAAATCTGCTTATGTGGTAATATTTTAATGGGTTTTTTAAGATTGTGGTTGGACAATATACACCTTCCATACTACTTAATATTTTTTTCTTAGTTACTCTTAATAGATTACTTTTGGTGAACTTTAAATTCATTGTCAAACATGTATTCCACCATTCCAATATACTTGCCTCTT
Source organism: Viscum album (assembly GCA_963277665.1). Lineage (NCBI taxonomy): Eukaryota > Viridiplantae > Streptophyta > Magnoliopsida > Santalales > Viscaceae > Viscum > Viscum album. The sequence continues at coordinate 1,034,272,279 of OY728123.1, read as the reverse complement.
TCATATATAGAATACTTTTTTATTAATAATAAATTTATTAAATTGAACATCCATGGTGAGTTTACAATTTTCCATGAAGTGGCCATTTTTTCCATAAATGTATAATCACTTCGTAAGCACAAATTCATCCAGAAAATATCATATTTGGTGAATCCTTCTTTATATATTTTTATATTTTTCACCTTAATGTAGTTTTACTGTCAATATTTCTCCTATTTCCATTAATATTTTTTTCATCCTTCCATTAGTCGATATTGATTTGTTCTTTGTATAATTAATTCAAACCTTTTCATCTATATGACCACTTCTTCTAAATATTCTATAGAAATTTTCATGATATATAAATATATTATATGTATATATAATTTTATTTTTCTATGAGGGTTTGTTGTACGAAGATGATACTATCATTTTTGTCCCCTATAATATTTTTCCCATAATAAGAAATATTATGCCTAATTTTTATTGAAATATTTCAAAACATTCCACAATACCAACAGTAGCCAACAAAACATGGTTTCTTCCATTGAGTTAACTTTTGGCTCATAGCTAATTCATTGAAAAACATATTTCTTCTAGAAAATTTATTTGGGTTTCTATACATATTTATGGTAAATCCTTCATGTTATTTCATAACACTTAAATAATGTGTTGGGATTCTCCATATCCTTCTTCACTCATCCTTGTACTAATTTACAAGAAGAACTATTAAGTGTATGATAGTTAGTAAACACAAATTTATCAGAATGTGGTGTTAAATTTTCATTGGACATATCAATGGATTGAAATTCAGATTATCCCATATTATTTATATCACTACATTTATTCTTTTAATAAATAATAATACCTTTACAAAATTTCTAATTGTTTTTTTCTTTCCCTTATCTAAAGATTCAACTTGACCGACATCCATGTTTTTCTATTTTATTTCCAAATCAAGACACATAATATTTAAAGCGATCTAATGATATTCAGATAACTTCACTTTATAACCAAATTTATCTTTCTACTTCTAAATTATTTCCACATTCATATTCCATTCATTTTTTAAAAAAATTCATGTGCTATTATTCTTCGTCCCTTTACTTCTAATTTTATGATCTGGTATTCTACTATATCTTTCCATACATGGAATACTGCTGAAAAAAATTATGAATTAATATTCTTCGAATAATGGATACTTACCAATTCTTTTTCAACTAGGAATAATCTTATATTATAGTGTTTCATAGATTATTACTTTTCTACTAAAATTATTGTGTGGATTATACATTTGGAGAAATTCTTCCCCAATAAATATTTGGTTACATTATATTCTGATTCCATCTCAAAATATTCCTCCTACATTCCCTTGATATATGGAAGTATATATGTAATAACTTTAAAGGGGTAATTTATAAATTATCCTTTTATCTATGAGACACATATTCCATAGAATCAACATGTTTTTACTCACCATAGTTAGAGAAAGATACATTTTTTGGGGAATTAATCCCAATGGATTTATCATAACTATTACCATAATCATTAATTACAATAGTGGTGTATTATCCTTCTTTTAATAGTAAGGCGATAAATTTCACTTATTTTGAGACATTTTCCTCTTCCAGTTCTTCATTGTTTTTGACATAACCACCATGTTTCTACAATCTAGAATAACTTATTTTCTCTTTAACCTTGTCTTAACATTGATATATTTAAAATTAAATGTTTCTTCAAATTATAAAAATATTAAAGTACTATTAAATATTTAAAAACAAGTGCTAACAAAACATATAAAGTAACACAGTGATAATCTTCCTATGATAGCAACTCATATTACCAAGGGATCATATTGTAACATTAAGAGTGTGGAGGGACTCAGAGGTGGCCAAATTTCTACTGATTTGTTTTAACACAAGTTATTCTTTTATTTGTCTTCGTAAAATCCCTATTAATCAATTAGGATGTATGGATCATTAGAAAATCAACTTTTACACTTTTCCTTCATGCTATATAAATAATGTAAACAAACCAGCACATTGGTATTTTTATAAGTTTTGGCCTTATTGTTATAATATACTCCTTTTGTGTCTCGAATCACCCATGAAACAAATTTTACATTATAATATCCATCACAAAATAAATGTGGGTTTACAATGAATCACACATAATCCCCAACATGCATCACATGCTTGTCTAACACCACAATATTACACATGTTGTTAAGCTAACACCAAAAATATCCTTCTACATATATGGAGGTAATGATGAATTTTATCATAATTGTACCATAATTCATTAAGTAATCTCCTAAAACATTATCTAGGATAATTCTTCAACTAACAGATAAAAATCATAAATATTCATTTTCCATGTTGAACCTATCCTTCTTCTTCTAGAAGAAAATTATTTTTGAACTCTCAATACCTAAATCATCAATCTCGATAACTTCCATATGTTAGTTATAAAAATTAGTCCAGATTTTCTCATTCTAGACTTATAGATACAATGAAATCAATATACATTATAACATCATGTTATGGTATTTCAAATTTGAACCTTATATTATTCTAATGAAATTTCATGGTTGTATAATTCTTATATTTGATAATAAATATATAACTCATTTCTCTATTATTTTCATCCAATAAAAAAAGTTTCATTTTCATTTTATATATAAAATCATTCTCTAATAGATATGGGGAACATACAAGTTTTCTTTTGAAATTCATGCTATGTCAAATATAGAATTGACCACCTTTATTATCTCTTAAATATATCCAGATTTGACTTCATAAAATCCACTTCAAAAAAATGGATTCAATAATATTTAACTATTCATCATTTCTCATAATGAATCATTAACGATCCTTCCATGAATATTTCACATAAAATTTCTAGACCAGCATCATCAAATATATTTTACATTAATACAATGTAATGTCCTTAAATAATTAATAACATATACTTACATAGAAGTCAGTCATCTTGTTATGATTAAACCATTATATCACTTAAATATTTTGATATATTTGGTGTTTCGAACATTATTCAATATTACACACATTATTCTGTAGTTTCTATCTAATTCACCTTCATTTAGTTTGAACATGTTCTTATAACATCTTTTTATATTCTACCTCAAACATCCAATGTTATTCTTTCTGCTTATATAGACTCAACCAAACTTCTTTCTTCAACATCCTCTTCTAATTTTTTATAATTCTGAACGGTTTGGTCTCTAGATCTGGATCCTTATTCCGTGTTTTTATCTTCTAAATATTCTTCATCAAGTCATCAAATAGTATTGATCTTCCAATCAAACAAGAATCAAACAACTCATATAATATCTTTTCATTGACTCATATAAGATTAATAATGTTTTCCCACCAATTTGATGTTATTTAAATTAATAAAAAGTATAGCATCATCTTGCTCATTCTTCTATAACGATTAATGGATTGGTTTTCATAAAATGGGATTTCAGAAAATTACATTATTAAGCCACAACTACCACAATGGGTATCATAGGCTAAATTCATGAAATCAAATTCTGAGTTCTTCTCTATGAGTCTTCTTTTGTAATTTTTGACACTTCAGTTTTATTATTTCTCAACATAAAATGTATCATAACATTATTTAGATCATTTAAAATTTTATGTTCAATTAAACTTTTGTTGATGTTACACTTAAATATTTACCATATTTATAGAAGTAACAATCCTTACATTCCATGGTATTCAATCATATCGAAATTATCAATTACTCAATTCCTTCATCTTTTTTATCATCTTAATTTATTTGACTTCATTATTTTTCTTCTAATGGTTTTACCTTCAGGATTACATTCGTCAGTATAAATTATACTAAATAAATTTCCTTTTGAATAATATTTGGATCATCAATATTATAATCTTATAGCACATACTACTTCAACTCCAATTGATAATTAAAATGGGGTTTTATCCTTCATCACTGATCATGAAAACAAATAATATTCGTTTTTCCGTAGTTTTGGTTTTTCAAATTCATTTGAATATAAACATTCCATTGGTGTGTCTTTTATCCATCAGTAGGAATAACTCCAATAATTATTATTACTTTTAATCATATTCCTGAAGTAGATATTTTTTTAAAAATGTTCCAATGTAAGATTATTCTATTATCAAGAGAATGTTCCTCTATTATATTAATTATATAACATCCATAGTTTTATTTTTCTCTATCACCTGACCCATTATCTTTTATATAAAATAATGAATAAAATAAAATATATAATCATCAATATTCAATGGAATGTTAAAAAGTTATCTTAAGGGTAATTATAATCTATTTAAAATCCATACATTTTTTTATTCTTCACTAAGGATATTCACTTATATTATCATCCACTTTTCTAGATTTAATTAGATGATTTATCACTAGTATAATTTCCCGAAACTCATTTATTTTCCAATGGTAAATTAATATATGGTGATATAATGAATGTTGTTATGATATTATCCACTTTCTTTCCTTGTATAGATTTTTATTTTGAAATGATGTGATGTTTAAAAATGGAATTTATTTTACATGGGTTATGCTATGATAATATGATGAATGTAATTATGATCTTATGATACATATATGTTTGGTTTCAATTATACGATTGGTGGGCCTAGAAATATATAACCCTCTGAGGCCTTGGGGAATGTTTGAATCTCATGAGATAAAATATGATGGAATAGTGCTGAAGCTGGTTCAGTAACAGACATTGTACTATATTATAATCTAGTAGGTGAAACTTTATTAGGGAAATGATGGAATGAATATTGAACCCAATCCACTATGGGACTCTTTCCACTATAATAATCTTAACAGTCATAATTAACTATGGGAATGATTTTATGTAACTATTTTTTCCAAAAATTTATATCTTATACTTATGATATGTTCACATGGATCATGATTTATTATTGATGGTTCTATATTATTATGAATTAAGTATTTTTTATTAAAAATCCTTATATAATGACTCATGATGGATTATTTTCGAATTATTTGGTATGATTTTCATTAGTTATGAATCTCATATCGCACCGTAATGCTTATTTTTATGTTTTTAAAACATCATTTGTTAATATCTCTTATGTTTATACTAACTAAATAATTGAAATCACCCTTTATTAGGTTTCCTTTTACATGATTTATGATAAATTGTATATATAAGGTATGTATAAGAAGGGTTTAATGTGATGATAACATTATGGGAGAAATTAAAAATATGTAATGAAATATATTTTTTATGTATCTTGTCTTTAAATATATACAACCCATACAATTCAGAAGCTTTTACACTTATGAGATTAATTTATTATTCATATAAAATTATGAAATATTTATATTTATAATTCTTAGGTCAGCAAAGATAGAATCAGAGAAGGGTTTAGTTATTTTTGGAGATGATGAATTGAAAATAATGGTGAAAACCATAGGTATTGTCTTATATATAGTAAAATATTTTAATGTTTTGGTAAGATAATTATTTTTTGTTTTCCTATAAATTTCATCCCTATGAGGATACAAAAACGCTGATGTAGTATTCGAAACGGATGCAACTAAGGGTTATAACCTTGAAATTGTGGGTTAGGTATTAACTTGATCATCACCTAGTGTATCGATAAGACTCCAAACTACACCCTTGGTTTAAATCTTATAAAGGATAAGATTTATTCAATTAAAATTATCAACATAAACCATTATGTTGAATGAAAGGATAGAATTATTAACAACCAATGATAATACATACTGATATGAGAGGAACATAGATTTTCCTGGGATGAAATAAGGTTTCGTAATTTAAAGATGTCATAATAATGATTTTCATAACAAAATGATTTCTTACACTGATTAGTGATGTATGATACTCACAATAACAATTTTTGGACTTAGCCAACGTTTGGAACAAGGAGGAATGATGTGGAAAAAGTATATGATAGGAGATTCATAAAATTAACATGAGAAACTAAATGAAATGAGATATTTTTTGTGAAATGTTATGGCTATGTGCACCCAAAAATATCAATATATTAATTCTAACATGAATCATGATGAAATTAAAAATATAAAAATGAATTAACAAATCACCACTGAGTATTTTATGATGAATTTCCCTCTTCCTTAAATAGTTCCTCTAATCCACTTATTTATGGGTAATGGATAAATACTGTAGAAAAAGTATTCTTTTTTATTTAGTGATCAAAATATGTAATTCTTGTCTTTGATATGTATAATTTTTATGGTGAAGCTGATCAATGGATGCCCCTTATCAAGAATGAATAGAAAGAGGTGGAAATAGACTCCATCACATGTGAAGAGTTCAAGAATGTTCTTTCAATAAGAAAATCCCTCATGCTCATAACAACAAAAGGTGAATAAATTTATTGAATTGAAGAAGATATTTTATGAATTTATTTTTACCGATGTGGAAAATCTAACCAAACCTTCATGGCTTGATTCTAATTTTATTATCAACCCTAAATGGAAGTTAACTGATGTATTATTTCCTTAAAAATAAATCCATGAAAAGAGTTGTCTATAAGATACATTGATATCTATAAAGAAGTCATTTGAGGTGCTCTCAAGCTAGAAATGTTGATTAAATCCCATCATTGTTCCTATGGTTTATGGGATTAAAAGTGAAAGATATATTTTCTAGGATATTCTAATAATAAAAATTGGGGAATAAATAAAATTAATCTTTATTAATGCATGCATTTTTGAAGGAAGAATATAGACAATTTCCCTAAGGGGTACGGTAAGATAAGAAAAGATGGTTATTGAGAAAAATAATGAATTAATGTGAAGGGTCTAATCAACAGAATGAATAGAGAGAAAATGAAATTAAATGATCCAACCAGACTAATATGATATAATTTCAATCATTATAGAAATTAATCTAATAAATTTTAAATTTGGGTTCTTAATGATGACAATTAATGTTGGGAAACACTAATTCCAATATAAAAAAGAAAACATCATGTGATCAAAAATATTGAAGTATGTCACAATAATGATGTGCAGAACGGAAAACATACAATCCAATCTAGAGATATAGATGTTTTATTTGATTCTACATATTCCCACACATTTATATCTAAATGATTTTCAAAGGATATCACATCAAAAACTCAAAAATTCAATATTGAGTTAGAATTAAAATATCATAAAGGTACGATGATCCGATCTCATGTGTATAGATCATCACTCATAGTTGTTTATGGAAATGTGTTTCCTAAGATATTTGGTATTCTCCATTAACTTATATAGTGTCTGTGTCATTTTTTGGGGAATGGATTTAAAATATGATATTCTAAATCAACCGATGATCTTTTATTAATAAGGATGAACCTAATAATCCCTTGGATATTATTTCTATTTTATGTATATTACTACCTATTAAAAAGAGTTACTTATCTCAAATGGTTGTTGATAAAATCAACCTTTATGATATTTCTATTATTCATGATTACACTAATGTATATCCAGAAGACATTCCCAATCATCCTAAGTATCATGAAGTTTCGTTTTAAATAGAATTCATACCTAGTCGTTCAATTATTTAAAAGAATCTATATTGAATTTCCCAAATAAAGTAGTATGAATTGAATAAGTAGCTCTATGAAAATATTGATAAGGGATTTAAACACACTAGTGCATGACTATGGGGAGAATATATTCTTTTTACTAAGATGAAATAAGGGATACTATGTATTTTCATTGATTTTTTAGAACATAACAATATCACTATTAGGAACATGTATCCTCTACAACGTATCGATTATTTTTTTGATATATTTTGATGATCTCATTAAATTTCAAAAATTAAACGTCTATCTAGATATCATCAGTTAATAGTCAACAAGATGTTATGCCCAAGATGGTCATTAATATGAGTATGGACAATATTAATTTATAGTGATTCCATTTGGAATTACCAATACTCTAGTTATCTAAATTGATTTAATGTAAAAATTATTAATAGATTAACATGATTAGAATGTAGTAGTGTTTATAAATGATATACTTATATATTCCAAGAGAAATGATGAGCAAGAAGATCGATTGTGGATTATATTAATGACATTAAATAAGGATAAAATATAATAAAAATTTACTTCATGTGACTATTAAATACAAAAAAAAATTCATTCTTGGGTCATATAATCTCAGGAGAGGGTTTATGAGTGGATCCTTCAAAGATGAAAGTAATTTAGAAATGTTCCAATACAATCACGGTGACTTTGACACATAGTTTTCTTGGATTGAATGGGTACTATTGAAATTTTTGGAGACATTTCTCATGGATGTAAAAACTAATAACCATGATATGTCGAAAGGGGGTTGGGTTCTATTGGGCAGATGAATGTGGAAAAAATTCAAGGAGCTAAAAAGAAGGATTTTGCAATGCACCTGTGATAACACTACCATATAGCATGGAATTATTTTTAATCTATATTTTTACATAAAATAAGGGACTTGGAGACATCCTAAATCATGATGTTTTAGTGATAGATTATGCCTCACACCAATTAAAATTTCATGATTAAAGATTCTTGAATTTAAATTTGGATATGTTAGTGGAATTTTTTTGATTAAAGATATGGTGGTATTCTCTCTATAGTTAAAGGTCTTATAAATATACTGATCATAAAATCCAGAAGGATATATTCGCATAGAAATATTATAAAACTAAATAAAGGATATAGTTCGAATTGATTAATGAGTGTGACTATTCAACACATTACTACTCTTAGAAGATAAAAAATGGGTTGACACTCTGAGTTCGAATGGCCACTCTAGTTTCTACATGATGTGGATTGAAATATATCCAATACTTATAGAATTTTAGAAGTTATATATTGAAATAATGAGGAAGTGGGATATATTATATCTTTCTTAGATTAGTGTTTATCCATCCATATATGTAAGGATTCATGAGGCATAGAAGGAACATCTTAAACATAGACGAAGGTGATGAATTTTATTAATTTAAAACATGATAGTTATGGAAATATCATGTTTAATAACAATGTATGTGTCCCATCAATACCAAATTTAATGAGTATTTTTTTTGGGTGAATCTCATAATTCATCATTATCTATTCATCATGTAATTATAATTTTTTATATAGATCTAAAATAGATTTCTAGTTAGACAACATAAAAAAGGAATATTGTGGAGTATGTATCATGTTTATTTGTATTTTGTAAGTTAAGAATGAGAGATAGAATTCTATGGGGATATAAAAAACATTAAATATACTAGAATGGAAATGTTAAAACAACACCATGGATTTCATCATCAGAATTCCCAAAACATCTAATGGCTATAATGTTCTTTGGTTTGTAGTTCGTCACCTTATTAAATTAGAACGTCAGAATTTATATATGTGAATATTTCTTTCTTTATAATATTTATAGGACATATACAATGTAAGTGGAATTTTTTATTGAGGTACCAAATTCTTTTGAATCTAATTAGTATCTGGGTTATACATAGATGTTCTAGATAAGTATTTATCATTATTTTAATATGAAGTTAACATTCGCACTACATAACACCCTCAGATTTAATTTTAGTATGAGAAAACCATTAAATCCCTAGAAGATATGTTGATATATTTTTCTGTGGATTTTAAAGGTGGTTGGGATCATCACCTTCATCTATATTAATTTTATTATAACAATATCATTCATGTGAGCATTCAAAGGGATCATTATGAAGTCTTATAATGAAATACATATAAGAATCCAACATTCATGGATAATGTTGTTTAAAAAACTATTTGTTCATAAGCTATTTAAGTAAATAGAAGTAAAATTTAGATCTATTGAAGGGAACACTAAGGAATCATAGAGTCGATAGGATAGTTATTCTAACAATCATAGGAATGATCTAGAGTTTAATGGTAGTGATAATGTGTTAATATGAATATCTCATTTGGAATAAGTTTTCGATATTTATAATGAATTGAAAGCTATTCCCTAGTTACATCAGACACTTCAAAATTATTGATCATAATGGGATGGATAGGTGCTTAAACTGAATATCTCTCATGTTCATGATGTTTTCCATGCATTTATTTTTAGGAACTTCATACTTGATACTTAACATGTACTAAACTCTACATTTGTATCATTTTAGAATGATTTTATTATATAAACTACTAGAGGAGAATAAGGATCACGAACAGAAATTGTTTGAGAATAAGACCACTCATCTATTAAATGATTTTTTTTTGAGAAACCATAAATGAGAGGCAGTTGTGTGCGAAACAAAGGATGTAATGATGTAGATAATTCAACATGTTTTTTGTTTCATAGTAATGACATTTTGAGTTTTAAATTATTATAAGTGGTTATAATGTAACAGTTTATTATTTTTAGAATATATATTTCTATTTGGTTAATTTGTTGTCTTCAATAAATTTCTATACACACAATGTCGAACATAAACAAACCAATATTTAAATGTTTTATAATATAACACCTATAAATTGGATTAGAAAGTAATAATATGACTAATCATATTAAGAAATATATGAATAAAGTATTCCTTACATAAAAATGTGTTAAAAAACTCCATGGAAAATAAGAACATAATATGAAATGATAACAAAAAACATTTCATTTTAATATATCTATATTTTTGAAACTTTATTTTTATATACATTAAATATCATGATTAATATTTAAAATTGATTTTGATTATATTTATTAGTAATGAATTAATAATAGTTCATGCATCGGTTATAAATTTTATAGAAATAAAAACCAAATTTTATGAAATTAAATATGAAATTATTATGAAAACTATTTTTTATGTGCACAATGAATTTTAATTAAAATATATTAAAATAATCTATATTTAATGGTTATTTGAAAGAAATAATTAAATTATATATTCAATTAAATAATTTCATATTATTATAACTATTATTTCCATTAAACCAATTATTGTATTTTCATTTTATACTTAAAATTTTCCTTTTCTAAAAAAATAGTTTTCATCATGTTTTATAGTATAATTTTTAAATTTATTTTGGCCTCATAATGGAATTGAATTTGATAAAATGTTTTCCATATAATAAATAATCCTATTTTAATTTGGTAAATATTTGAATTACAATATTGGTCATCATGAATAATAACTGAGGAAATTTCTATTGTTTTTGTCAATGTTAAAAGTCATAATGAGGGGTTAAACTAAAGAGACATGGGTCAAAAAACCATAAAATCTAGTCTAAATACAGTTGGATAAATTAATTTCAATCATATATCATCTAATATACTAATTTGATCTAATTTGTTTCCACATTATAATGTGATTTACTTTATTATATTTTAATTTCATAATGTTTACATGTTTTTCAACCACCTCAATTATAAAAGGGAACCTTCACTCCTCTATTATTATCACCTTATTAAGACAATTATCCTGAACAATATTTTCCAAAATATCCTCTAAAATTACCTATAAACATTAGGAACATTATCGACTTATTAAAAGACCATCCCAAGGGTTCTTAAGATGTTATTCATATAAGGTTTCTCAAGGAAGAGGTATATCTTTTAACCGAGTGTTTTCAGGTTTGATTCTTATTCCACCTCCTTATAATTTTCTAAATACATTATTATATAATAACATCATATTATTTTATATAATTGAATTTTATTAGGTTGATCTTGAAACTATTTTTTATCCATTGGTATATGAAATCATTCATTATGCATTCTTTCATCCTATCATGTCCAAGTAGCAATGTTAATAGTTTTTCATCATCTTCTCATAGATGGTTATATTGATGGATTTAATGGTTATGAATTATTTTTATTAAATTATTATTTTTATTAAATATATAATATTATATACCTTCTTACCCTCCCATTTGTCATAAAATGATAACATCGGTCGTCTGTATGTGTAAACTACCACCTTCACAATAAGACGCGATTCATTTTTCATTTCCTCATTACATAATTGGAAATTATAAATTTAATTAATATATATGATATCTATAATATAATTATATTTTCTTAAATATGAATTATTAATTACAATTATTAAAATTCAGTTAATCTAAAAGTAGAGATGGCACTCGTGAGTATTTAAAAACTATCATCTCTGTGAAATAATGTAAGTCATTTTTCATCCCCACTTTATCTAAGTTCTAATAAAACTATTAATAATGAATACATATGATAATTAGAATTTGTTTGTGTTTCAAGATATTCTAAAACCAAGATCAATGTGAAGGGATCAGAATCGATGAACTGAAACACACATGGAAAATATGCTATTTTCTCCAGAATGTTCAATTTAATACATAATTGTTAATAAAAGGATAATTTGGATTTATAATGGAATTATATATAGTAATTTAATATATTAATATGTTTCTAGAATATATATATATAATATATTTAGTATATATAGTTTTTAATTTGTATAAATCCAAATGGGACTAGAGGAAAGAGTTTATGTTTCAATTTCATTTATTTTCAGGTTGGTTGATGTTTCAATTCCATTGAGATGAATTATATGATACATATTCATTAAACCCAATATATTATCATCTCATATTTTTTTATATAATTTGGATTAATTAATACCATTTTCCTCTTTTTGGTTCTTAAAATGATTAATAATAAGTTTTAAAGAAAATTCAACCTTATTTCTTATTTTTTGGTCGGTAATAATTGTCTTCCATATCCATGTCATTCAAAACAATTATAGAATATTTGAAAAATACTTTATTCTTTTTTAAATGGTTATTTGTAAATACCATTGACATTATTTTTAATTTTTTATGTGTAATAATTTCATAACGATTTCTCAAAATAAATTACTTTTTACAAATATGTGAAAGGAATGTTCTCTATTAATTTATAGAGAATGTAAAAATCATCCCACCATCATGACTATAATTTTCCCAAAATAATACATTAAAAGTTTCCATGGTTATTTTCAAATATAAAAATTTACTATATATTCTATAATTGATTATTTAAAATGTTTACATTTTTTTCAAATAGTGGTTAAAATTTCATTCAAGGTTGTTTTTTTTTTCAATATCAAAATCTTTTTGTTGTTTCTTATTCTTAACTGGGGATATGATGTTATGATTTCATCCAAATTTCCGAATGACATATGTTGATGATGTTCTTAGGATGATTTCCTGAAACCTTTTTCTTTTCCACTCATTAATTAATATATAATAAGATAATAATTATTGTTACCATATATTACACTTCCTTTCTCTATATGGATTATGATTATAGTATGGTGATATTTTTATATACCATGTTTATTTTAATTGGTTTACTTATTATGATATCATGTGTAACACCCCAAGCTTCCACGTTACGTTTCACTTCGAATAATGCAATAGCGTGTGTTGCACACAACCTCGAGGTCTAACAGACACCACAACGAATTAAACTAGCCGTTGTGAATAGTAATACCTACTTTTTGAAATTTTATAAATTTTTTTATCAAAATGGACTTCATTTTTGGATTCTTAATATCGAAATTAGCCTATGTTGAATTTTTGGTATTTTTCTGAGAACTTCTATTTTTTATGAATAGTGAAAAATACTTAAAAACAACATTTTTAATCAAAATAATTTATAGTGATAAATTATACTTTTTTTTTGTTTTAAAGTATAATTAGAATATATTTTTACCATTTTATCCAATGGTGGTCATTAGAATTAATTTAACATTGAAATTGGACATAAACAATTGCCAATCTTTTGATATAAATTGTTTCTTAAAAACACGCTATCTGTTGTGACAGTGGGAATTAATTATAAAATTAATTAATGCAACATATATGTTTGGAATTTTTTAAAATAGAAATAATTTTTTAATTCGGAATATCAATTATAGCTTATGGTGAAATTTTGGCCTTATTCTGAAAAACATCAATTTTTGATGAATAGTGAAACCACTAAGTGGTTGTTAAAAACTGATTTTTCTTTAAAATGAAATATTACCACTTCTGTGATTTTATTTTCAAAAATCCGACATACATGGTTTTCATTAAGAAGTAAAATTTGGTTCAATGAGATTAAAATAATTTTTTGGTGAATAGTAACTTTTAAGTTCTTAATCGCGATTAGAGGTAATTAGTGTAGTTTAAGGTACAAATAATGTTTTAATAATATGAGATGAGCATGAAACTTGTCCTACTCCTGTTGGATGAGTCATGGCCGACCAAGACATCCCATGGGTCAACTTGGGGACCCCATGTATCCACTTTGTTTGGAAAATGACATTAATATATATTTATTTAATGTTAAAATTAAATTAACACAAACATGAGTTGTTTTACTAAAACAGTTTTTAAGTAGGGTTAAACAAGTCCAAATTTTGACTATAAATATTCAATAGAAAGATAAAAAGATTTCCTACATCATAGTAGTTTATTTATAATTTTTATACATTATATAAATTAAATTATTTATGACATCATTATGATGCAGCGAAGACCTCATTATTTAACGATTTTAATAAAATGAAAAGATAATGTACAATGCAAGGCTTAAACTTGTCCAAAGACTATTGGATGGGTATATTTCGAACCCTTATCACCTTATCCACGAATTATATAAGTGTGGGACCTTTAGAATCCGAAAATAATTGTGTAATAATGTAACATTTCAATCTTTCCAAAAGAGCCCCTCCTCTCCACTTATAAAAGGCCCCCACCTCTCCCACCTTATTCACACCATCAAGCCATTTGGCTCGGCCAACCTCTGCCCAAATACTCTCCCAACTTCCCACTATTACTCCTAGAAGCCTCACTTTGGGCAGAACTCTTCTCAAGGAAGCCTTTGGATCAAATCAAAAAGAGTTACCCGATTTTGAGGTAATGTCTTCTCTAATGTTGTTTTGTTTTGTTTTTCTTCTCCAACCCCCTAAACTCTTTTTATTCATTTCTTTTGTAACAAAACCAGTATCCTAAATATACTAGGATGTTATTATAAGAAGTATTCGAGCTACACTTACACACACCTACATCTAATGGTTGAAGAACATACGGTTTCTGTGGATGGCGAATTTCTGCCTCACGAAACGATGATTGTTCAACACTCATATAACACCTTCAAAGGTGGCCATTAAGATGTAACTATATTTATATATGATATATAATGTGTTTATGTTTTACTTATGCTTATGTATTTCTCATTTATGGCATACTTTATGATTTCCATTATGGGTAAAACGCGATAATTTAATTTTAGGAAGTGCGGACTACCACCCCCTCAAAGTGATTTGAATCGTTAATGCCATATGTGGGATGTATAAAGGATGGATTAAATGGTATTATAAAATATATTATACTGTAATTATATTATAAATTTATATCATTATGATTTCATTCCATTAAATACGAAATAGAAATGAAAGTGGTGTTCATGCGTACGTACGGCTTACCGTCTCCAAGAACGGTGCATTTCATTTCTTACCTCTAAATGTTACGTAATATTATAAATGAATGTATATACTGGTTATATATGATATATATTACATCTAAATCATGAATATAATTCTGTAGATAATGGATATTCTACCACATCAACAACTTGTAATTATAAGAAGTTTATTGTTGACTCAAGTACCAAAGATCGACAAAACGACCGTTATTAACTTAAATAATTACATAATGTTCATAACATTGTAATAAGTGATATAAAAAGGATAATGAAATTAAAAATGGTTCTTAATAAGGTGTATATTAACTCTAGTTTATTATTCATGAGGTTAAAGAATGGTTGAGTCAAGTCAGACACGAGGTAAGGGAATTTCTTAACCCAATTTCCGTTCTCTGGGTTAATCTTATACTTTCAAATTATTCCATGATATTGTTATTTAATATCTTGTATTTGTACTTTCTTTATGTGTACATATAGTGAATACACATAATATATCTATTTTATTTAAAAAATTGATCTTTGTAAGGGAACTTCTTAACCCAATTTTTATTCTTTGGGTTAATCTCCTACTTTCAAATTATGTCATGATATTATTATGTCCTATCTTGTATTGAATACACATAATAGATCTACTTTATTTAAAAAAATGATCTTTTTATGGACTTCTTCTCAATCCCCTTTCATTGAGGCATATTTGGTTTTATACACAACTTTCTTTTATACGGTGTATAAACCCCTTTGACATTTTATGTTTCTTCAAAAGGAATCTCTTTTATACGAAGCGTTTTACTAAACGACAAAAAGGGAATGTTTTTCTTTCCGTACATATGCGGCGACAACGACTTCTCCGCCGCTGTGACCATTATTTGAGTTTCGACTTCCTCTACAAGCCAATTTTTTAATGAAAAATAAATACAAAGTTTTAACTTTCTTTTATTTTGGTATTGAAAATGGTTTTGAAAGTGTTTTTATTATATCAATGTGTTGTATTGATATCTTGTGATTGAAATTTGGAAATGTTATGTTTCCTTTATGCATGTTTTATGTGATACGATTATGTTATGGTTTATGATATGTTTAAACCTAATCATATGAGGAATGAATTGGACTTAATAAGTGACGGGTGGAGCCCGCTATAGCTCCTCGATGCACCGGCAGGTCTCATGAGACAAACTAGTGTCTTGGCACAAGGCCTTGACAAAATATTATTTGTGGTCTTGGCACGAGGCCTTGGCTATGTGGTTATGATAGTCTGGAATTATGCATTCCATCATTATGAAAGTGGTTATTGATATTTCATGTGATTATTCGACCAGTAGAATATCCATGTGAAGAAGTAAATGGCATTATCTCATTTTACTTTTTCCATATTATGTTGATGTTCAAGTTTAAAAGGATTTTGTTTTACTTATACATTGCCTTAAATTTTTATGTTTATTTATGAAAGCTTCCGCAATATTGTTATCCTTACTGAGCATCTGAGCTCACCCCTCTAAATGTTTTAATATTTTCCAGGATGTGAAGAAGTATTTTATGAATGACCTGCAGGGTTAGTCAGAAGAGGATATGAGTGTGGACTATGGAGACTTTGTTATTGTAGTTTTTCACCTTATGTTGTAATGTAACATTTATGAATGTATCTAGTGTTTCCAAGGCTACTAAACTAATTGGTATTTCAAGACATGATCTTTTGTGATCGTGCCAATGTTACAAGGTAATGCGCCGGCTCTGGGTAGCTGGGGTCGGGGCGTTACAGTTGGTATCAGAGGCAGTTTAGTACTAACCTTGGAAGCTAGATTTAGATAAACTCTGATTAGAGAACATAGCCCAAAGATAGACATTAAGGATTAGTATAGAAGAACTTCCTAGAATTTTGGTATTATATAGATTTTGTGAGTTTTCCGAGCAATACATCCATGTCTGGATACGAGTAGGTAGAGGCAGCTCTGGCACAGATGTACCTAGGGGTAAACCTCGAAAACACCGCTATGAGCTAGACTCGAACGGGAACTGGTGCACGACAACAAGCCTTGCTGCACTCTTGGTTACGACACTCCCGGGGGATATGCTAAGGATAACTCTCATTTTCTTTACAAATCATTACGAAGGGTTTATGAGTATATACTTCCTCAAAGAAAACATTTTTATGATTATGGATTATATCCATAAATAGTTCAATTTATGTTAAGTGTTTTATAAGTATGGGATTATGTATTTTGATTCATAAACTGATCTAGTTTATGCCATTGTTTAGAAATGGCACCTAGTGGAAGAAATGGAAACTGTATCAATGCACGCACACCATGTAGGGATTTCCCTCCTGCTCAAGATAATTGTTGTGGAGCTGGAAATACAACTCGTGCTGATCAACTTATTACCATACTGGGACAACTCACTCAGGTTATGAATAATAATCTTACTCGTATGGAGCACCCTGATCCGCAACGTGGAGGATCAATGTTAGACCGCTTCATGAGGCAACAACCGCCAACATTTAATGGGGGTACAAATCCATTAGTATCTGAGCAATGGATAAACTCTTTAGAGAAAATATTCCATGCCTTGGGGAGTAGCAAAAGGGAGAAGGTTGTCATGGCAGTTTACCGCCTCACTGGAGATGCCGATCAGTGGTGGTCGCTGATTCAAAACACAAAGGAAGATGATGACGTATCGAATATGGAATGGAGGGAGTTCAAAGAGCTTTTCTTAGAAAAATACTTTCCTCGTGACCATCGAGCAGATATGGAAAGGAATTTTCTGAGTCTGAGGCAGAAGGAGGATGAGAATGTTGCAAATTATGAGGATAACATTACAAGGTTAGCGAGGCATGTTGCCGATTATATACGTAACCCAAGGAGTAATATTGATTGTTTCATTGATGGGTTAAAAACATTTCTCCGTCGAGCTTTAGTATCACAATCCTTCTCATCATACGAAGATATTGTCTCGTGTGCTATCAAGACAGAAAAGGAATTCTCTAAGTCTTATGACTACAAAGTAAAGCAAGAGAAGAAGAGAATGGTGGAACAAGAGACAGATAAAGGGAAAAGGGGAAAGAAGGATTTTCCATTATGTGATAATTGTGGGAAGAATCACCCTGGTACTTGCCTAAATAGAATGGGATTTTGTTATAAATATGGAGAAAAGGGTCACCAGGCTCGTGATTGCAAGGGAAAGAAAGAGGCTATCAAAGTTGAATGCTACAATTGTAGGGAAATGGGGTATTATGCAAATGAATGTCCTAAGAGTCCTGGAAACTTACCTCAGAAAAGGCCAAGGGATCAAGGCCAATCATATGTTGTGACTACAGTTGAAGCAGAATAATTAATGTATTGGTGCTTTTGGACTCAAGGATTATATTCTGGTTATAAGAATAATTTGATATATATAAATATTGTACTGCAGTACTTTTTGATTTCAGTAAGGTTTTAATATGATTAAGGTAGTCATATTTTTAGTATGTGAAAATAAGAGAAACTTTTATTTGTTTGGGGAATCTGATGTTAAATTGATTTTGGAATTTAGAGACCATTTACAGAAAGCCTGGATGGAGGTATTTTGGATAACTATTAAGGTTGGAATGGATTAAGTTGAACCATGGATAGTATTGTTTAAGATTAAAGCATTTCTGAATATTATTTTTGGAATATTATAATACTATAGTTTTAGGAAAAGGACAACCTGCAGGATGGGGAATAACCCGTCGCGTCGGACCAAGCTGCAGGAATCGAACCCACAACCACAGTGAGACAAGCCTTTATTTCCTACCACTAGCCTACAGGAAGTCCCTGGTTATTACAAAATAGTTTTACTAATCTAAATGGTATGTGTTAATATTTGGAACCTTATAAAATTAGGATAAAAAGAATATTTTTGAGTTCCGTTACCATTTGGAGTAAAAGTTGGGTTTGTGGTAAAAATTTATTAACGAATGAAAGTATACATAACAAGTATGTATATTCCCTTATGTTCTTAGTAAATCTCCTAAATAAATTCCTCAACATTATAAAAGGTAACTTAAAACAAAAATTTTGTCGGTTAACTTTTCCAACTGGGGATTCAATGACCGTTTAACCAATCACAAGTTTGTGATTTTCTTGTGGTTAAACTTTCTCCTAATCCTGTTTTCTATAACTCTCCTTCAGACCTTGATGGTTTGTTTCTCCTCCATAACCATATTTTCATAGAATCCTAGAATGGGCTATATCGGGTGACCTTTGTACTTATCTTGCTTTATTTTAATGTTATATATTTATTAACCTTATTTCCGATGTGGGTTTTCCTCAAAGGTATTTTCTCTTTTCAACCATTTATTTTCAAAGAAAAATTTCAAATTGCGAGGACGCAATTTATTGAAGGAGTGGATAATGTAACTCCCCAAGATTCCACATTACGTTTCACTCCGAATAATGCAATAGCGTGTGTTGTACGCAACCTCGAGCTCTAACACACACCACATCGAATTAAACTAGCCGTTTTGAATAGTAATACCTATTTTTTGAAATTTTATAAATTTTATTTATCAAAATGGACTTCATTTTTGGATTCGGTATATCGAAATTAGACTATGTTGAATTTTTGGTATTTTTCTGAGAACTTCTATTTTTTATGAATAGTGAAAAATACATAAAAACAACTTTTTTAATCAAAATAATTTATAGTGATAAATTATACTTTTTAGTGGTTTTAAAGTATAATTAGAATATATTTTACAATTATATCCAATGGTGGTCATTATAATTAATTTAACATTGAAATTGGACATAAACAATTGCCAATGTTTTGATATAAATTGTTTCTTAAAAACACGCTATTTGTTGTGACAACGGGAATTAATTATAAAATTAATTAATGCAACTTATATGTTTGGAATTTTTTAAAATAGACATCATTTTTGAATTCGGAATATCAATTATTTTTTAGGGTGAAATTTTCGCCTTATTCTGAAAAACTTCAATTTTTGATGAATAGTTAAACCACTAAGTGGTTGTTAAAAACTGATTTTTCGTTAAAATGAAATATTACAACTTCTATGATTTTATTTTCTAAAATCCGACATACATGGTAGTAATTAAGAAGTAAAATGTGGTTCAATGAGATTAAAATAATTTTTTGGTGAATAGTAACTTTTAAGTTCTTAATCGCGATTAGAGGTAATTAGTGTAGTTTAAGGTACAAATATTGTTTTAATAATATGAGATGAGCATGACACGTGTCCTACTCCTATTGGATGAGTCATGGCCGACCAAGAAAACCGATGGGCCAACATGGGTACCCCATGGATCAACTTTGGTTGGAAAATGACATTAATATATATTTATTTAATGTTAAAATTAAATTAACACAAACATGAGTTGTTTTACTAAAACAGTTTTTAAGTGGGGTTACACAAGTCCAAATTTTGACTATAAATATTCATTATAAAGAAAAAACTATTTCCTATATCATAGAATTTGTTTTATAATTTTTAGACATTAAATAAATTAAATTATTTATGACATCATTATGATGCAGCGATGACCTCATTATTTAACGATTTTAATAAAATGAAAAGATAATGTACAATACAAGGCTTAAACTTGTCCAAAGACTATTGGATGGGTATATTTAGAACCCTTATCACCTTAGACACGAATTATATAAGTGTGGGACCTTTAGAATCCGAAAAGCATTGTGTAATAATGTAACATTTCAATCTTTCCAAAAGATCCCCTCCTCCCCACTTATAAAAGGCCCCCACCTCTCCCACCATATTCACACATTCAAGCCATTTGTCTCGGCCAAACTCTGCCCAAATACTCTCCCAACTTCCCCCTCTTACTCCTAGAAGACTCACTTTGGGCAGAACTCTTCTCAAGGAAGCCTTTGGATTAAATCAAAAAGAGTTACCCGATTTTGAGGTAATGTATTCTCTAATGTTGTTTTGTTTTATTTTTCTTCTCCAGCCCCCTAAACTCTTTTTATTCATTTCTTTTGTAACAACAACAGTATCATCAATATACTAGTATGTTGTTATAAGAAGTATTCGAGCTACACTTACACACACCTACATCTAATGGTCAAAGAACATACGGTTTCTGTGGATGGTGAATTTCTGCCTCACGAAACGATGATTGTTCAACACTCATATAACACCTTCAAAGGTGGCCATTAAGATGTCAATACATTTATATATGATATATAATGTGTTTATGTTATTCTTATGCTTCTGTATTTCTCATTTATGGCATACTTTATGATTTCCATTATGGGTAAAACGCGATAATTTCATTTTAGAAGTGCGGACTACCGCCCCCTCAAAGTGATTTGAATAGTTAATGCCATATGTGGGATGTATAAAGGATGGATTAAATAATATTATACACTATATTATACTGTAATTATATTATAAATTTATATCAATATGATTTCATTCCATTAAATACGAAATATAATTGAAAGTAACGGTCATGCGTACGTACGGCTTACCGTCTCCATGAACGGTGCATTTCATTTCTTACCTCTAAATGTTATGTAATATTATAAATGAATGTATATACTGGTTATATATGATATATATTACATCTAAATAATGAATATAATTCTGTAGATAATGGATATTCTACCACATCAACAACTTGTAATTATAAGAAGTTTATTGTGGACTCAAGTACCAAAGATCGACAAAACGACCGTTATTAACTTAAATAATTACATAATGTTCATAACATTGTAATAAGTGATATAAAAAGGATAATGAAATTAATAATGGTTCTAAATAAGGTGTATATTAACTCTAGTTTATTATTCAGGAGGTTAAAGAACGGTAGAGTCAAGTCAGACACGAGGTAAGGGAATTTCTTAACCCAATTTCCGTTCTCTGGGTTAATCTTCTACTTTCAAATTATGCCATGATATTGTTATGTAATATCTTGTATTTTTACTTTCTTTATGTGTACATATAGTGAATACACATAATAGATCTATTTTATTTAAAAAAATGATCTTTGTAAGGGATCTTCTTAACCCAATTTTTATTCTTTAGGTTAATCTCCTACTTTCAAATTATGTCATGATATTATTATGTCCTATCTTATATTGAATACACATAATAGATCTACTTTATTTAAAAAAATGATCTTTTTAAGGACTTCATCTCAATCCCCTTTCATTGAGGCATATTTGGTTTTATACACAACTTTCTTTTATACGGTGTATTAACCCCTTTGACTTTTTACATTTATTCAAAAGGAATATCTTTTATACGAAGAGTTTTACTAAACGAAAAAAAGGGAATGTTTTTCTTTCCGTACATATGCGGCGAAAACGACTTCTCCCCAGCTATGACCATTATTTGAGTTTCGGCTTCCTCTAGAAGCCATTTTTTTAATGAAAAATAAATACAACATTTTAACTTTCGTTTATTTTGGTATTGAAAATGGTTTTGAAAGTGTTTTTATTATATCAATGTGTTGTATTGATATCTTGTGATTGAAATGTGGAAATGTTATGTTTCCTTTATGCATGTTTTATGTGATACGATTATGTTATGTTTTTTGATATGTTTAAACCTAATCATATGAGGAATGCATTGGACTTAATAAGTGACGGGTGGAGCCCTCTATAGCTCCTCGATGCATCGGCAGGTCTCATGAGACAAACTAGTGTCTTGGCACAAGGCCTTGACAAAATCTTATTTGTGGTCTTGGCATGAGGCCTTAGCTACGTGGTTATGATAGTCTGACATTATGCATTCCATCATTATGAAAGTGGTTATTGATATTGCATGTGATTATTCGACTAGTAGAATATCCATGTGAAGAAGTAAATAGCATTATCTCATTTTAATTTTGCCATATTATGTTGATGTTCAAGTTTAAAAGGATTTTGTTTTACTTATACTTTGCCTTAAATTTTTATGTTTATTTATGAAAGCATCTGCAATATTGTTATCCTTACTTATCATCTGAGCTCACCCCTCTCAATGTTTTAATATTTTCCAGGATGTGAAGAAGTAGTTTATGAATGACCTGCAGGGTTAGTCAGAAGAGGATATGAGTGTGGACTATGGAGACATTGTTATTGTAGTTTTTCACCTAATGTTGTAATGTAACATTTATGAATGTATCTAGTGTTTCCAAGGCTACTAAACTAATCGGTCTTTCGAGACTTGATCTTTTTTGATCATTCCAATGTTAGAAGGTAATGCACCGGCTCTGGGTAGCTGGGGTTGGGGCGTTACAGTTGGTATCAGAGGAAGTTTAGTACTAACCTTGGAAGCTAGATTTAGATAAACTCTGATTAGAGAACATAGCCCGAAGATAGACCTTAAGGATTAGTATAGAAGAACTTCCTATAATTTTGGTATTATATAGATTTTGTGAGTTTTCCGAAAAATACATCCCTGTCTGGATACGAGCAGGTAGAGGCAGCTCTGGCACAAATGTACCTAGGGGTAAACCCCAAAAACACCACTTTGAGCTAGACTCGAACGGGAACTAGTGCACGACAACGGGCCTTGCTGCACTCTTGGTTACGACACTCCCGGGGGATATGCTTAGGATAACTCTCATTTTCTTTACAAATAATTACGAAGGGTTTATGAGTATATACTTCCTCAAAGAAAACATTTTAATGATTATGGATTATATCCATAAATAGTTCAATTTATGTTAACTGTTTTATAAGTATGGGATTATGTATTTTGATTCATAAACTGATCTAGTTTATGCCATTGTTTATAAATGGCGCCTAATGGAAGAAATGGAAACCGTATCAATGTACGCACTCCATGTAGGGATTTCCCTCCTACTCAAGATAATTATTGTGGAGCTGGAAATACAACTGGTGCTGATCAACTTATTACCATACTGGGACAACTCACTCAGGTTATGAATAATAACCTTACTCGTATGGAGCACCCTGATCCGCAACGTGGAGGATCAATGTTAGACCGCTTCATGAGGCAACAACCGCCAACATTTAATGGGGGTACAAATCCATTAGTATCTGAGCAATGGATAAACTCCTTAGAGAAAATATTCCATGCCTTGGGGAGTAGTGAAAGGGAGAAGGTTGTCATGGCAGTTTACCGCCTCACTGGAGATGCCGATCAGTGGGGGTCGTTTATTCAAAACACAAAGGAAGACGATGACGTATCGAATATGGAATGGAGGGAGTTCAAAGAGATTTTCTTAGAAAAATACTTTCCTCGTGACCATCGAGCAGATATGGAAAGGGAATTTCTGAGTCTGAGGCAGATGGAGGATGAGAATGTCGCAAAGTATGAGGCTAACTTTACAAAGTTAGCGAGGCATGCTACCGATTATATACGTAACCCAAGGAGTAAGATTGATCGTTTATTTGATGGGTTAAAACCATTTCTCCGTCGAGCTTTAGTATCACAATCCTTCTCATCATACGAAGATATTGTCTCGTGTGCTATCAAGACAGAAAAGGAATTCTCTAAGTCTTATGACAACAAAGTAAAGCAAGAGAAGAAGATAACGGTGGAACAAGAGACAGATAAAGGGAAAAAGGGAAAGAATGATTTTCCATTATGTGATAATTGTGGGAATAATCACCCTGGTACTTGCCTAAAAGGAATGGGAGTTTGTTATAAATGTGGAGAAAAGGGTCACCAGGCTCGTGATTGCAGGGGAAAGAAAGAGGTTGTCAAAGTTGAATGCTACAATTGTAGGGAAATGGGGCATTATGCAAATGAAGGTCCTAAGCGTCAAGGAAACTTACCTCAGAAAAGGCCAAGGGATCAAGGCCAATCTTATGATGTGACTACAGTTGAAGAAGAATAATTAATGTATTGGTGCTTTTGGACTCAAGGATTATATTCTGGTTATAAGAATAATGTGATATATATAAATATTGTACTGCAGTAATTTTTGATTTCAGTAAGGTTTTAATATGATTAAGGTAATCATATTTTTAGTATGTGACAATAAGAGAAACTTTTATTTGTTTGGAGAATTTGATGTTACAATTGATTTTGGAATTTAGAGACCTTTTATAGAAAGACTGGACCGAGGTATTTTGGATAACTATTAAGGTTGGAATGGATTAAGTTGAACCATGTATAGTATTGTTTAAGGTTAAAGCATTTCTGAAGATTATTTTTGAAATATTATAATACTATAGTTTTAGGAAAAGGACAACCTGCAGGATGGGGAATAACCCGTCGCGTCAGACCAAGCTGCAGGAATCGAACCCACAACCATAGTGCGACAAGCCTTTATTTCCTACAACTAGCCTACAGGAAGTCCCTGGTTATTACAAAATAGTTTTACTAATCTAAATGGTATGTGTTAATATTTGGAACCTTATACAATTAGGATAAAAAGAATATTTTTGAGTTCAGTTACCATTTGGAGTAAAAGTTGGGTTTGGGGTAAAAATTTATTAACGAATGAAAGTATACATAACAAGTATGTATATTCCCTTACGTTCTTAGTAAATCTCCTAAATAAATTCCTCAACATTATAAAAGGTAACTTAAAACAAAAATGTTGTCGGTTAACTTTTCCAACTAGGGATTCAATGACTGTTTAACCAATCACAATTTTGTGATTTTCTTGTGGTTAAACTTTCTCCTAATCCTGTTTTCTATAACTCTCCATTAGACCTTGATGGTCTGTTTCTCCTCCATATCCATATTTTCATAGAATCCTATAATGGGCTATATCGGGTGACCTTTGTACTTATCTTGCTTTCTTTTAATGTTATATATTTATTAACCTTATTTTCGATGAGGGTTTTCCTCAAAGGTATTTTCTCTTTTCAACCTTTTATTTTCAAAGAAAAATTTCAAATTGCGAGGACGCAATTTATTGAAGGAGGGTAGAATTTAACACCCCAAGCTTCCACGTTACGTTTCACTTCGACTAATGCAATAGCGTGTGTTGTACGCAACCTCGAGCTCTAACACACACCAAAACGAATTAAACTAGCCGTTGGGAATAGTAATACCTACTTTTTGAAATTTTATAAATTTTATTTATCAAAATGGACTTCATTTTTGGATTCGGAATATCGAAATTAGCCTATGTTGAATTTTTGGTATTTTTCTGAGAACTTCTATTTTTTATGAATAGTGAAAAATACTTAAAAACAACTTTTTTAATCAAAATAATTTATAGTGATAAATTATACTATTTAGTGGTTTTAAAGTATAATTATAATATATTTTTACCATTTTATCCAATGGTGGTCATTAGAATTAATTTAACATTGAAATTGGACATAAACAATTGCCAATCTTTTGATATAAATTATTTCTTAAAAACACGCTATTTGTTGTGACAGCGGGAATTAATTATAAAATTAATTATGAAACTTATATGTTTGTAATTTTGTAAAATAGACATCATTTTTGAATTCGGAATATCAATTATCTCTTAGGGTGAAATTTTGGCCTTATTCTGAAAAACTTTAATTTTTGATGAATAGTGAAACCACTAAGTGGTTGTTAAAAACTGATTTTTCGTTAAAATGAAATATTACCACTTCTGTGATTTGATTTTCAAAAATATGACATACATGGTTGTCATTAAGAAGTAAAATGTGGTTCAATGAGATTAAAATAATTTTTTGGTGAATAGTAACTTTTAAGTTCTTAATCGCGATTAGAGGTAATTAGTGTAGTTTAAGGTACAAATAATGTTCTAATAATATGAGATGAGCATGAAACTTGTCCTACTCCTATTTTATGAGTCATTGCCGACCAATACATCCCATGGTTCATCTTGTGGACCCCATTTATCCACTTTGGATGGAAAATGACATTAATATATATTTATTTAATGTTAAAATTAAATTAACACAATCATGAGTTGTTTTACTAAACAAATTTTTAAGTGGGGTTAAACAAGTCCAAATTTTGACTATAAATATTTATTAGAAATATAAAAAGATTTACTACATCATAGTATTTTTTTAATAATTTTTAGACATTAAATAAATTAAATTATTTATGACATCATTATGATGCAGCGATGACCTCATTATTTAACGATTTTAATAAAATGAAAAGATAATATACAATCCAAGGCTTAAACTTTTCCAAATACTATTGTATGGGTATATTTAGAACCCTTATCACCTAATCCACTAATTATATAAGTGTGGGACCTTTAGAATCCAAAAATCATTGTGTAATAATGTAACATTTCAATCTTTCCAAAAGAGACCCTCCTCTCCACTTATAAAAGGCCCCCACCACTCCCACCTTATTCACACCTTGAAGCCATTTGGCTCGGCCAAATGCTTCCCAAATACTCTCCCAACGTCCCCCTCTTACTCTTAGAAGCCTCACTTTGGGCATAACTCTTCTCAAGGAAGCCTTTGGCTCAAATCAAAAAGAGTTACCCGATTTTGAGGTAATGTCTTCTCTAATGTTGTTTTGTTTTATTTTTCTTCTCCAACCCCCTAAACTCATTTTATTCATTTCTTTTGTAACAACACCAGTATACTCAATATACTAAGATGTGTTTATAAGAATTATTCGAGCTACACATACACACACCTACATCTAATGGTTAAAGAACATACGGTTTCTGTGGATGGCGAATTTCTGCATCACGAAACAATGATTGTTCAACACTAATATAACACCTTAAAAGGTGGCCATTAAGATGTCACTATATTTATATATGATATATAATGTGTTTATGTTTTACTTATGCTTCTGTATTTCTCATTTATGGCATACTTTATGATTTCCATTATGGGTAAAACGCGATAATTTCATTTTAGGAAGTGCGGATTACCGCCCCCTCAAAGTGATTTGAATCGTTAATGCCATATGTGGGATGTATAAATGATGGATTAAATGGTATTATACACTATATTATACTGTAATTATATTATAAATTTATATAATTATGATTTAATTCCATTAAATACGAAATAGAAATGAAAGTAGCGTTCATGTGTACGTACGGATTACTGTCTCCATGAACGGTGCATTTCATTTCTTACCTCTAAATGTTACGTAATATTATAAATGAATGTATATACTGGTTATATATGATATATATTACATCTAAATCATGAATATAATTCTGGAGATAATGGATATTCTACCACATCAACAACTTGTAATTATAAGAAGTTTATTGTTGACTCAAGTACCAAAGATCGAAAAAACGACCGTTATTAACTTAAATAATTACATAATGTTCATAACATTGTAATAAGTGATATAAAAAGGATAATGAAATTAAAAATGGTTCTTAATAAGGTTTATATTAACTCTAGTTTATTATTCAGGTGGTTAAAGAATGGTTGAGTCAAGTCAGACACGAGGTAAGGGAATTTCTTAACCCAATTTCCGTTCTCCGGGTTAATCTTATACTTTCAAATTATGCCATGATATTGTTATGTAATATCTTGTATTTGTACTTTATTTATGTGTACATATAGTGAATACACATAATAGATCTATTTTATTTAAAAAATGATCTTTTTAAGGGAACTTCTTAACCCAAATTTTATTCTTTGGGTTAATCTCCTACTTTCAAATTATGTCATGATATTATTATGTCATATCTTGTATTGAATACACATAATAGATCTACTTTATTTAAAAAAATGATCTTTTTAAGGACTTATTCTCAATCCCCTTTCATTGAGGCATATTTGGTTTTATACACAACTTTCTTTTATACGGTGTATAATCCCCTTTGAATTTTTACGTTTATTCAAAAAGAATCTCTTTTATATGAAGCGTTTTACTAAACGAAAAAAGGGAATGTTTTTCTTTCCGTAATTATGCGGCGACAATGACTTCTCCGCCGCTGTGACCATTATTTGAGTCTCGGCTTCCTCTACAAGCCATTTTTTTTAATGAAAAATAAATACAAAGTTTTAACTTTCTTTTATTTTGGTATTGAAAATGGTTTTGAAAGTGTTTTTATTATATCAATGTGTTGTATTGATATCTTGTGATTGAAATGTGGAAATGTTATATTTCCATTATGCATGTTTTATGTGATACGATTATGTTATGGTTTATGATATGTTTAAACCTAATCATATGAGGAATGCATTGGACTTAATACGTGATGGGTGGAGCCCGCTATAGCTCCTCGATGCATCGGCAGGTCTCATGAGACAAACTAGTGTCTTGGCACATGGACTTGACAAAATATTATTTGTGGTCTTGGCACGAGGCCTTTTCTACGTGGTTATGATAGTCTGGTATTATGCATTCCATCATTATGAAAGTGGTTATTGATGTTACATGTGATTATTTGACCAGTAGAATATCAACGTGAAGAAGTAAATGGCATTATCTCATTTTACTTTTGCCATATTATGTTGATGTTCAAGTTTAAAAGGATTTTGTTTTAGTTATACATTGCCTTAAATTTTTATGTTTATTTATGAAAGCTTCCGCAATATTGTTATCCTTACTGATCATCTGAGCTCACCCCTCTCAATGTTTTAATATTTTCAAGGATGTGAAGAAGTATTTTATGAATGACCTGCAGGGTTAGTCAGAAGAGGTTATGAGTGTGGACTATGGAGACTTTGTTATTTTAGTTTTTTACCTTATGTTGTAATGTAACATTTATAAATGTATCTAGTGTTTCCAAGGCTACTAAACTAATCTGTCTTTCGAGAATTGATCTTTTTTTATCATGCCAATGTTACAAGGTAATGCACCGGCTCTGGGTAGCTGGGGTCGGGGCGTTACATCATGAATGTTATTATAATCATATATAACAAATATATATTTTTTCATTATGTGATAAGCGATCCTTGAATTTTATATCCCTCCAATGCATTGTGTATAGATTTAAATATCATGAGATGTTATGGATTGTAATGAGGAATGAAGCAATTTGGTGAATGTTAAATGGCCTAGAATGATAGTCTAGGAAGTGATCTGTGCCTAAGGAATGACAGAACGGGGAGTGAACTGAATCTAACATGGGACATTTTCCAATGTGATAGTCTTTAAGTGATATTTGACTAAGGTGAAGATTTTATATGCTTATGTTTATTCTAAAATATATTGGCATTTGATTATGATATATTCTCATGGCTCATTATTTATTATTGATGATTACGTGATCTTATGACTTGTGTCTTTTTATGATAAAGAGTTATGATACTAATCGTGATTGATGACTTTGACTAATTGGGTATGAATTTCATTAATTATGTTCATGTTCACAAACACTTATTCTTATTTTACACTCACGTATGATAACTAATAGATATATCCTATCTTTACCCTTACTGATAATATAAGATCACTCATCCTTTTGTTTCATTTTACCTAGGTTACGAAGAAATTTTTTATGTAGGGTATTTCTAAGAAGGGTTCTATTTGAGAAGAAATTCTTGAGAGATGTTGAATATATTTCAATAAATAATAATTCTATGGATCTAGTATCCAATTATAAGAAACCTATAATGTTTTTGAGCTTGTATTTTTATGATATATATTGAATATTCATCTCATATTATGTAATATTGATGTATGTAATGCTTAGTTCACCTCACTAACTATATCTATAGACATACACTTTTATACATTATCAATATCATATAAATATATTCCTTTACTTGAAAATATTATGTTCTTTATTCTTGGGGTTCCTTATTATATGTATAAATATATTTTGATTCTATTTTTATATAGTACAAAAACCATGTGGATTTTTGAAATGGTTACACATTAATATGGTGTGAACACATTAATTTGGTGGTTAGAATTGTGTTTCCAAATCTAACATATTATAATTCTTCTTACAAAATCCAAAAATTTGATAAAATAATGATTAATTGAGTGGAAATATTTATGAATTCAATATGAATATGATGTATATTAATTTGTTTATACTTTTAGAATAAAACCCCTAAAATATTAAAATATATGATTTCATCCATTGAAATACTTGTGAAGACATTGATCATCCAACCAGGTAGGTTCTACCAAATTAGGGTTCCTCTAGATTGTCTTGTATAAGGAAAGAAAGTAATCTATGAAACTAGATCATCTTTAGGTAGGATTTTCCAAATATGAGTACCCATATAATGGATTTTTTTATCAGGTTCATGAATTATATTTATGTTATAGTTAGCTAGGAAACCCTATGAGTTAGGATACCAGAGGTATAGAGTTATTCTTTTCCATATAACGGATCTGTGAAAAGAGTTTCGTACCCAACTATTCAAGAAACAAAATTATTTGGAATAGGATAACTCTTTAGTTAAATAATTAAGTGATGGGAAGAATGAAAAAGGGGACTCATTACATAGTTAAATACGAATAGTTTATCAATAAATAGATGTGATGTTTAGGTTCATCATTTTTAGCAGGAGTTATACTATTATAATTCCTTGATATAAGATATAATACATGACATGAATCCATAGATATGTCTCTATTATTGATTATTGTATACTTCATAATAATAATATTGATAATCCTTATAGGTATGGCCAATATAGTAGTTATAAATTTGGTATCTAGTTTTGAGAAATGTTCTTCATGAAATGTATTCAAATCATTTGAATTTATATGTTATAGAGGTTAATTTTTTCAACTCCGACAAAAGGGTATTAAAAATTGAGTGTGTGAAACTAATTTCATTTAAAAAAACAAGACTCAAATATAGATGGGGAATGAAATATGTGATGTAGATATTTTTTACGTAATAAAGTAAGAGTTTTGAAGTTATAAGTCAATACTTATGATCTGATTTTACAAAATGGATTAATACTAAAATTGGATTATTGATATAATGTTCCAACCATAAAAAATTATTTCTATATATTGTCTGGACAAGATGTGATTTTCATTCACTATTATATATAAGAGTTTTTATAAATATAAGAATTAATTTGTTTATGGAATTGGTAATATGATAACTGGATTATACATTATAGATACGGATAATCCTATTTATAATAACAAAAATTACATGGTCAGAGTGGATTTCAATCCCACCTACATTTGGCATTGTGAAATTGTCATACAAATGATAAATGAATAAAAGTATCCGTAAATATATATTATAGGAACCATTGATTATGAATTGTTTTAAATTTTTTAATCTTATTCATTAAAAAATTACCAAGACACTTTTTAGAGGAAAAGTTGAAAGTGTTAGTGGATTATTATCTCCCATACATATTAATGAATGTGGATGGATGAGTAGTCAAGAATGTAGTGAATTTAGGTAATTTTATGATTTTATTTATGAAATTAGATATTATAGATATTTTTTTATGACATGTGAATATGAAAGATTTGAAACAATTAATGAGTTTCGAAATAAACTATAGAATCAAATAGGTAAAAGTATAATGATCAACTGAGCTAACTAGAGTGATGATGACTAGATCTAGAATTTCATTAACATTCATTTGGGATTATGGAAATTTTTTACAAGTCTCTCATTTTGGAAACCCATAATGTAATGGTCTACATTAAAGGATTAATAATACCTTGTTTGAAATGGTTCCATCCATGATCGATCAATGTTACCATCCAATTACATCTCTAGGTTATGCTCTAGAGACCACAACATTTTTATTAACTTTTTTTCAATATAATGTAATTATAAATACACAATAGAAAACATGGAATGGGAAATTTCATGTTATTTATTATATAAATATTTGGTGATGTGAATAATTCATCTGATAATTGTCTTCTGGTACACCTGACTCCAAATCTAAATTATTATTATTTATTGGTTTCTCAAAGGAAATTGAGGGATATTATTTCTACAATCATATTGAACAAATATTGTTCATGGTATAATTCTATAAATTCTGTAAGAAGTAATATATTGATCATGAAATTAATGTGATGGATATTGAGCTTGGATATGATCCATACTAGAAAATTGAAAATATTAATGGGAAGTTAATTAATTTAGTTTCATAAATATTTGTCGAAGAAGAGTTGAATCAAGCCACACAAGTACCTTGAATCAATAGTATGATTGAACAAGAGACCATGACACATGGATTTATCATAGAAAAAGATAAAGAAGTAATGTTTATAGTAGGAAAACCTTCTACCTATCAGGAGGTTATAAAGGGGTATAATTCTAAAAAAATGGTTAAAATAAATGAATATTAAATAGAATACTTATATACTAACCCAATTTGGAACGTGGTGAATGCATGACAAGGGTTGATACCCATAAGATGAAAGTGGTATGTCTAAAAGAAACCTACATTTATGGCATAGTGTCTAGCAATAATGCATGAATCATCGAAAAAGGTTACTAGAAAATTCATGGTGGAGACTATGAGGAAAACATTTCACCTATTGTGATGATAGTATATTTGGATATTTCATTCCATTATAAATTATTTGGATTAATTAATATATCAAATAGATGTTAAAACCACTATATTTATTTGTAATTTATCAAATTATGTGTATATTATGTAGATCAATGGTTTTGATGTTGAAAATGATATTTTCATGGTTTGATTGATACAATTTTCTTTTTAGGGAATGAAGAAATCTTCTCAGAGTTGGAATATATGGTTTCAGGATGCAATTTAAGTGTTGGGTTTACAAAAGAAAATAAATGATTTAATTTTATATAAATTTATTGGTGGGGGTGTTGTGGTGTTTCTGATATTTAGTGTGGATGATGTAATACTTATCATAAGTGATATCTTGACCCATCACTCTTTATTAATGTGATTAGATATGTGCTTCTCTATGAATGAAATGGGTGGAGTGGATTATTCGATAGGTATAAAGATGTATATAAATATATCTAAGATGTTTCTATGTATTTGTCCCGACACTAACATTGGTAAAGTGCTAAATATTTTTTTCATTGAGAACTTTATAGAGGGGCTTTTCTGATGTTACAATTCAGGAAACTTAGTAATATTAAATGTATTTTTTTAAAAATTAGAATGTATGAATAGAATTACCTATTTGTATTCCATAATATCTATTATATATGACATATTTTATAATTGACCTAATGTGTCCTATGATCTTAGTATTTATTCACTTTTAAAATTCAATCATAGAAAAACTCACTAGATAACAATGAAGAAAATCCTTAAGCACTTGAGAATGTTAAAAGTTATACACATGGACATTATAGGAGATTATCTAATCTATGTAAGGGGTTACACAAATTAATGTTTTTTATTTTTTAAAGATGATATAAATATCAATACAGTTTCATGTTTTTTAGAGTAGTGGATATATCTGTTGGAAGATATATAAATAATACAAATCAAAGGATTCAATAACATAGGTAGAGTACATCACTACATCTAATTTGGTGAAGGGATATTTTTGGATCATGAAGTTCATCACAAAACTAGAAGTAGTTCCTAGGATTGAGGGAGAAATAAATATATAAAATGAAAAATTTGATATATTAATTTGGATAAGGTACCCATGTATCACCAAAGGATGTGGAAGATCGTTTTAAAATAACATATTATATAAGAGATCGTTTAGATGGGTAATGTAAAGATCTATTGGATGGATACCGATGATAATATTAGGGATGCATTAATGAAAATGATAGTGCAATAGTTTCTTGAGTGCCATTTAGAGTCTCTAGGTATGTGATACTTATATGACTGATGTAATAATTTAAAAATATATCATGTTATTGAAATAAATAAAGTCTTATTTTTTCATTCATTCATGTGTGATGAAATTTACTTTTTTATGAATGATGGATGTAAAATATCCCTTCAACATATTAATTGGATTTTTCTAAACCGATGATCATCATAGACTATTGTAGTTCATGTTGAAATGTAATGATTGGCAATATTAGAATCTTTTTATAATGTTTTTTGTTTGAGATATGAAAAATACATTATTGAGGTAATAAATAGAGACTTATTTCATGGGTTGACACACCAATTATGTCCCATGGAATATCATTAGGTCATCAAAATTGTTATGGGTGTATTATTTTTATCAATCCTTCTTACATATGGTTGGAGAGATATTTAGAATGTGAACTATCATACGTTTATACCTTTCATACACAAGTCATCATGATGATGCTAATCAGTGGGTGTTTAGGATTTTTCATGATTATGCCATCGGTTGGATCACATCCAATATGGGGTTTGTTCTACATGTATGATGAAAAAATACATTTGTAACTTCATTGAAAGAGACTATGGAAGTTCACCGTGATGCATAGTTGATTCACATATATTGTATTATTATTACTTGGTCGAGGGACATGAGATTCCCTCATCTATTAAATTAATTACATGTAATGTATTCATCAACTTAGTTAGAATTTTATAGAGAATCAAGAAATGATGGGATGGGATATTCTAGATCAGCATTGATCCATGTCAGGTGGTCACTCTATTTTATTTGAAAATAAATTGTATTTGTATAAAAATTATATATATAACATATTGTGGGGGACATTTTTGTATATATATATGAGTACGTTTGATAGATTTCACACTACACCCCTTAGAATATTTAGTAGAACTGATGCTTTCTTAGGGGACGCTCTTTACAGAACTATTTTTAGAGGACGCTCTTTACACCCATGATCTATATTAGATTTCTATAAAAGACCAATGCACCATTTTGAAAAACACATTTTATAGTTTTTGTTTACCATTCATGTAGATGTATTAATTCGAATAATAATGAATGTTTTATAAATGATATAGATGAACCTAGTTGAATTAATTCTATAAATATTACATATGTATCTTCATTTAATGAGTAGCATAATTTCTATGATATTCATGTGCCTAGTGTGATATGTTTTTTTTGAAAAAATTGCATAATTATTTATATAATATTATGTGATGCATTATATCTCTATAATTGATATAAAAAGTCATTTATTCACGAAATTTAATATTATTTAATATTGACATATAAATACTCACATTTTTCTTATTTTTTAAAGATAATATCATCCCGGTGCATGAGGGGCAACCATGAATTGTAATATAGTCACCTTTTCATTATTATCTAATTTATTTGGATTTATATGTCTATCAATATGCTCATCACATTTCCAAGGATTCCATCTCATTTAGTTGTATACCAAGACTGCACTATGGAGATATCCGCATGCTATAGTTATGTAACCATAATTATAAGGAGATAGATCATAACCCATCTCATATCAATTTATCATTCTAGATTGATCTGAAAACCCAACCTATCCACTCCATAAATCTCAAACAAATCCCAATAATCATGGACTGTGAAAATATACCTTAGTTCATAAAAATGTTGATCACATTCCATGTCCACCAATAATTGATAGAAATCTCAGGTGGTTCTCATCATAGGTATCACTCTTAGAAGAAAACCAACATAAATTATTCGAGGAAGTGCCTCTCCATTATATCTTGCTCACCCCAAAATGCCTTTTAGGCATTTTCAAAACACCCAAATTGTTCCATCATCATGATATATATGAAAAAATGACCAATATGGAGTAACCCTATGTCGAATTTTGAATGTAGGGGTTAAAAACATGAAAACCCTAAAAAAGGGTCGCAATAGAGAAGTAAACAACATGTATACCAGAGAACACATGTTGTATACCCTTAAATCCTCACTTGGGTTTGTAATTTTTATATAAATAGTGTGTAAAACCCAAATAAATCATATGAAATTCATGTACATAGTGTGTAACCTACATAGGGTACCTGCTCATGTACCTCGCTTGGCTTGGCCTTGTACCTTTTCATGGTGATGTACTTATCCAGATCATGTAACCTCCAAGGGGTCTAATTTTCTACCATATATGACTATGTACCCTTACATAGGCTCCCTATTCATATACTCAACTACATGGATACGTACAACTACACCACATGTACCCCTATACACAACATATTTTTATAAAAACTTCACCTACCCATGTACTCGGCTTCAGGGAAAATTACTAGTACATAACATCAAGTCTCAGCACCCCATGTCTACTTATAATAAGTCATATTTCCTAAATAGAAATATTTTATATCCTGTTTTCATAAAACCCCACATCCTATGATCTGGATTTCCCAAATGGAAATCAATACAATCATCTCGAAACCTCCATTTCTCATTGTATAAGATTTGATCAACCCCATGATGGTACTTAGTATTAATATTTGGGAATTAATTCTAGAAAGTGGTAAATATATGGGATTATATTGTGAAAATTAGAAAAACACCTTCCTTTGGTTGGAATATTTTTATTTTACTCCCATATTATCACTCCATGGTGGTTATATGATGATATGGATCGTCCTAAACTCTAAGAAGATTCCTCCATACTTCCCTATTTCTCTCTCTCTCTCCACAAAATCTCTCTTCCATCCAGTTTATGGGAATGGAAAATACAACAGGGTCCACATGTAATGAATCAAAGGGGATGAGAATAAATAAATGATAGAAAATAAAATGAACAAAAATAGAAGAAATGGAAAATTAGGATCAAGCCTGACCTTGGTTCCCGTTGTG
This sequence comes from Viscum album, assembly GCA_963277665.1. Lineage (NCBI taxonomy): Eukaryota > Viridiplantae > Streptophyta > Magnoliopsida > Santalales > Viscaceae > Viscum > Viscum album. Next base: position 1,034,234,358 of record OY728123.1, on the reverse strand, counting down.
ATTTTATTCCTGGAGTAAGAAAAAAACATGTTACAGAGTAAATAGTGAATACATAGTCTTAATTTGATACTCCATTGATAATTAATCACTAAAAACACATGGAAATAAATTAATATTTAATTTAAATATTTTTTAATATTAAATATTCTGTAGAAATTTTAATGCCTTTGAATTCTTCGAAACTCATTCTGTAGGATAAAAAATCAGTTCTGGGACCAATAGAGTGGTCATAAAATTTATTCAATATCATATGCTATGTGTAAAAAGTCCATTCTACACCTCATCAAAATTTAAAAGGAAAAAATTCAAAATTCATCTCAATTTCATAATTCAGATAAACACAAGACATTATGACCTTTCCTCTATAATCCTTCTTTTCCATAAGAAGCACTAATGGTCAAATACAATCCATTATCTCACCAAGAGAGTCTACAAAACAAAAATATCTTGGCTATCCAACGATAAGTCTCACAACATCCACGAATCTCCCATCATAGAAGACATTTAACCACAACAGATCACATACTCCCCACCATAGTGGTTTCCAAATTGTAACCTCACAACAAAGATCTAAGTTCCACATCAAACAAATCATCCATAAATGAAATCAATGACTGGTATGGCCAAAAAAACTAATTTCATACCAACAAACTACAACATAAAAACAATCCCAATTCCCACATACCATGAATAGTCTTCCATGGAAACCATTGAATTTCAACTCACAATGAGGGTCACTACATTCAAATGTCCAATAGTAAACTCCCCATTATATGGATTACATTATACCTCTCCATGAGCATAAACATAATGATATTTATCATAAAACCTATGTTACTTATAACAAGCCACACTCTCCTTTATATCCACAACAAACCATGATTTAGCCACATCGATCATACCACGCCACACAATCCATTCCCAATGTCTCCTCTACCATGGAGGCACATATCCCTTTTCATTATAACACCTAGAAAATCATCCCCACAAAAATTGATTAAAACCATTGGCCCTCATCTAGCACACAACCCCTTGCCAATACATGATTTAATAGTACTATACACAGCCAATGTTTACTAAATTCAGCTTGCATAGTGGGTATATCATCCCATACAACCTAGTTATCACATGAACCATGCTTCCGCAAGATACACTTCACTAAGGAAAGATGATCGTGCTACACAACATGATATTTTTATTGATCCAAAATCTTCCTTTGATCTACTCTTCATAATTGGGCATTTCACTATAGAAATGATTTATTCTACAGCAACCTCTCACATGATGTCTTTACAGTCATGATAATGAACCAGTACTTTGATAATGTATCAAACCAAAAAACCTATGGTATGAAGATCCATGAACTCAACTGTCCTACCCATTAAACTCAAAATATATACCTAACAACGTGTGATTAATTCTCATAATCCAAAGGAATATTCATGTCTATAACACAATACCAAAGAACCTATCATGAATCATTCTCCATAAGAGAATATAACTAAGATCACTATAAAAAAGATATTTATAAACCTAGGTGAACAACTCTCACAGGTTTCCCTCTATCAAACAAAACACCAACCTACAAGTGTCAAAACCCGTCAACATGGAATCTCTGACCATGGATTTATCATATAGGCCCTGATTCTCTCTATAAATCCTCAAAAGAGACTAATCCCTAGAGGTTTATTATACAAACAAGAGATGAGATACTAAACTAACCCACATCACGCGTCCTCATATAAAAATACCCCATCAAGGTCAAAGTTAACTATATATGTTTAGGTACTTATCAGAATATCGATTAATGATTGGAGTTGATAAACATAAATAAGATTCTTTCATGAAAAATATCATAGCAAAGTAGAAGGGAAAACACCATGTAGGTGGATACGAACCTTTTGTTAAAAACCACTAAAAATAATCACCAACAATAGTTAGAATGAAATAGAATAAATTTCAAATGATGACTGATGAGGGTGAATGGTATGCATATAGCATCATCCCTAATGATCTATTTCGTACCACACACATGTATCAGTTAAGAAGAATTTCATTCCATGTTATGTGACGAAACACCTTATAGGTTGTTACTAATGCAATAAATAAAATAACCAAGTTAAGAACACCCTACAAGGGGTCCTACTCTAAAAAATGATGTTCCATATCAACTTATTCGGGTCATAAAAAGCTCCCATGCATGTCGGTTGAGTCATCATCCTCACTATGAAACACATTACCATAAATCCACATGTCCTTCCATCATAATGAAATATATGTATTCTAAAATAAGCAGAATCCAACTGATAATATTTATGTAAAAACAATATTTTGGAAGATTTGGAATGTTAAATAGTTGATCTCGTCATCAATAAAGAAATAATTCCCTAGCAGCCCTATAACATGTGGAGCCTACATGCCAAATATGATGCATATAACACATCATTCCTCTATCAGTCAAGAGTAAAAATCAATCATTGTCACTTAACAGAAAACTGAGATCCATAAATCTATAATAAGTTACAAAATACACATCACATGTATGTCTCTAAAATATAAAACAATCATAACTATAACAACGCATATCAAAATCCCCAATCCCATTTCCGTAGAAACCAAGAAATCATAATGAGATAGGTGTTATTGCCTCACCATTACAATATTGGTCACATGTCATAACACATTATTAATATTATTATCTACTATATCCCAAATATAAATAGAAAATGATAAAATAGTTTTGATAACACATCATCTTGTCCCTAAAATACACACTCTATAAATAGTAACCAAAGTAGTAGCTGAGAAGGAATAAAGTGTGCATCCCCTACACCAACGTTTGTTGATGAGAAGAGATGTCCTAGGGTATGATAATTGGATGAATATGTCATCTTATTAGAGTTCTAATAAATTTAATAACAAAAAAATAATGCATTTACATTAATTTTAAGAGTGATGAAGTATTTATTATAAATAAGGACATAATAAAATGTGATTAATTAAAGGCCTAAACAACAACATCATAGATAAAAAATTGATCACCCATTGGGATGATCACATATATGCTACTAAATAAAGAAACACAAAATACTAGAATAAGGCTCCAATGCAATTTCTATTCCAATCTACTTACCTTGTTACAAGAAATTTTCAAGCTACTCCATCCCAATAATTTGATCCACACAAGAAGCTCTATTCAATATTCCAACCTCGAGCCTCATCCATATCAATCATGAATCCATTATCAACCTAAATGTAGACATATGTTATGCACACACATCAATTCTCACGTACAAGGGGTGATAAATAAATCACAGCAGACCGCCCCAAATGTTGATCCTATAACCAACTTCAATAATTTAATTCTCATGCTATATTATTATCATAGCTGATATAACATTGGAATAAGATGAATAAAGTTAAACTATAGTTGATTCTTGGTTCTTTGAACCCGATAAAATATATATCTTGTAATTAAGGAATTTATAAAGATGTCTAACCACTCAATACATGTATAAAACTACTAATCATTCAGTTCAGGAACACTATTATTGATACAAGCTTCAATCAGCGATGATATTTCTCTAATAATTTTAAAATATTTAAATAAAATTGGGAATTGAGGTATGTAAAAATGTTATCTATATATAACAATAATAAATCATAATATACATAATTACATTAATCTTTTGAGATTGTATAAGGAATTCTAAATCAGAACCCAATTATTGATCTTGGTTTAGTACAATTCCATTTTACCTATGTGGGCATCCAATGATTTCTATATCAAGAACCCAAGTATCACTACTGGTAAAAAATAATCTCATCTATATTATGAGATCATCCAATGTATTCCATATAATAATCTATTTATCACCCTTGTAATGATATAATAATGCTCTAATTTGGAGAGATAAATCAATAAACAATTCAACAACTCCATTTCCTGAAAGTTATAGTTAATGTAGTAAAGGTGAATCCACCCAGACCATAAGATGTATTTCAGAAATCACTTGGAGAGAATATCATCAATATTTAGAAATATCACACTATCTAGAGCATAAATAATGTTCCCCCACCAATAAATATCAACTATGTAAATCAATTTCTACGAATCTAAATCATAAATATTGAAAGAAATATACACTTAGAAATACATGTCCACTAAATTCAATAATAAATGTTGTCCATCATGTACAATGTCATACTCATGGAGGATGAGAACCATACCCATCATAAAAATAAGAGAACATTCAATCAGTAGGTCTCAAAAGTCGAATCCCATGATGTACGTCTGGGCATCCCAATCATAGAATCACATAATATCAGGCAATATGGCCATGTACTATGAGGAATATTTGGAATATTAGATCTATCAATAATAACTGAATGAAATAAAAAATAACAGAGTAATGTAGGATGAATGTCTAAACCCACCAATACATCCATCACTCCTCGGGCTTACATATTTGGTATGGGTTTTCAGGAAACACCTTCTACCATCTATGACAAAGCACAACACACTAGATCTATGCTAGTTAGCCATTATAGAACCTATTGGGACCCTTGAAATCATACACAAGAGAGGAATCCTACTCCTGATCAGTGAGGTCCACACAAAAGTGAAGGCATATTTATTGAGATCCTCCATGTCAACATGAGATTGAATTCATCCATCGTAGGATCCTTGGAAACAATGAGTAAGAAGAGGAATCCTATTAAGAATCATTATTCATTACTATTATTATGGTAAACACATCCCACAACCCCATCTCTAACATCTCATAGGGGCGAAAAGGGAATATCACACAAGGGATATATTCTCAAGGGAAAGAAACATAAGTGTCATTTTAAATAGTTAGATCGAGGCCCATCTAAAATAAAGTACTCATATATGATTGGTTTGAACATCAAACCTATTTTTTTCATGTGCCAACCCAGTAACACTTTCCAGGTATTGTCCAAAGATACTAGAGTCTTGGAAAGTGTTGATAACATGATGTGTCCACCAATCAATCCTATATTTTTTTGGGTCGGTCACATCCCAATGATTTGTCTCATGAGATAGTAGAATTATATTTCTAGTGGAAGAACCTTTCCGTTGTAACTTTGTCACCCTAAATGAACTTTTAGCAGTCCTAAAAAATCCATAGGGTTCCACCATAACAGTTTTTATGGAACAACACTACAAATGATCTACTCTTGTGTAAAATTATATCTATGGAGAGTCAAAACAAAAGAAACCCATAAAAACGGTAGCAAGGGAGAACTACAAGATGTCAATGGAGAAAAACATGGTGATTACCCTATTATTCCGACCATAGTGTCTACTTTAGCCATAATGGACTTGTAAAACCCATGTACATGATGTGTATGTCATGTATACAGTGTGTACTGTACACTGAGTACCTAATCAAGTACCTTATATGGAATACACATGTTCCCTTTCATGTTCATGTACTTATACTTGTCGTATAACCCACCTGGGGTTTTTCATTACACTATACATTGTCATGTTACCCTACATGGGATGTTTCTACATGTACTCAGCTACATGGTTGAGTACTACTACATGGTGTGTACCCTGGTATATGGTATGTATTTCTATAATCATCATTTTCCCATGTACTCACCTAGATAGACAACTACAAGTATATGGAATATAGTCCCCATACATGTAATTGAATCCTAAAAACTAATCTTCCCTGAAAAATAAGAGTGAATTTTGTGTGTTCTCATAACCCCACATTGTATAATTGGTGTTTCCTAAATGGGAATATATGCAACCGTCTATAAACACCCATTTCCCCATGTTTGATCATATGTTAACCCCATGGTGGTCCTTAGTTATCATAATCGGGACTTAAGACAATAAATAGGAAAAATTATTTAGATTTATTGAAAAATATTAATAAATACATACCTTTGGGTGGAATTTTCTGATGTTTCACCTATGATAGGGATCAAGAATAGCCACCTGAAAATCCAACTCCTCTTGGGCACTTTGGTGACACCTCCATAATTATATTTTTCTATATATATTTATATCTCTATATTCTCCTCTAAATTTTCTATCTAGATCACAAAATGGTAAATACCATGAGTTTGTACAAAATAATCTAGGATAGGAGAGGAAAGAAAATATGTGGAAGAAAATGAATAAAAATAAAATTGGTAATGATTTCAGCCCTGATGCCCGATGTGATTTTATGTCTCAACTAAGAAACCTCCCCATTTTAAACTCAATGGTTAATATACCATCATAATCTTACAAAACATTTAAAACCTATAAAAATGATTTCATGAAATCAAAGTAATATTTTTTTAACTAATTATTAATTATTACTTATTCTACATAAATTCAAATAGATCAAAATTCAACTAAAATCATATCCTAGAGTATACACCTTATTTCTGGTATCAAAAAGTGGTCATAAAAATTATCTGAGATAATATGATAGGGTAAAATACCATTCTACCCCTCACCAACATCATAAATAAAAATACAAAAATTTTCTCAATTTCATAGACCTGAAAAGAATAGACCCTTAAACACCCCAAAAGAAACTTATTCCTATGGAATTTTCACATTAAAGAAATTTCATTTCCATTACGGTATTGGCATGTAGTTTGGACATAATTAAATCAAGATCCATATTCATCTCAAAAATCCCCCACTAGAATATTTTTCCAAATATATTGTACCTTTTAAATTCTTATCATACAATTAATAATTGAAACACAACTCACATATAACATTCATCAACATTTAAAAAAAATTAGGAACAATAATGCGTCAATTTTTCTATGAAAATCAATATGGTCATCATCTTCATTGGATTCAAGATTCCTTGAATCTATCTTAAATCTTGAGATCCATCTGGTAATAATTTTAAAAAATTAAATTTTAAATAAATAAGATTTGTTTTCTAATTGAATACATGATCCTTTATAAGATATGTTAAAATTTAATTATCAAACTACAATAAATTTTCTAATTTTTTTATATATTACATCATCAATAAATTATTTAACCATATAATATCTCTAATCACTTTTATTACAGATAAAAATATTACTTATGTGGGAGAGAATGTCGTTATATTTTTTAAATAAGATTCACGAATCAATGTTATACCACCACATTTGTAAAAATAACTTTCTGTACTTCTTAAAATATCATTACTATTTACTAATTCAAAATTATAACATCCCTATAAAGGTATAACTATTTTAAAATAGGGAGAAAATTACTATTTTTACCTTCACATATCTTAATATCTACATTGATTCCACCCACTTTTATTTCCCAAGATTTTACATCTATTTACTAATAATGTTATCACATGTAAAAAAGTTTTGTCAATTTAAAATCAAAGAATACTTTTAAAAACTAATTATTGATAAATAAGAAAAACATCCCTTGTAGTTACAATCACCATTTTAATTTGGTTATTAGACCTTTGATAACATTATATTTCTAAAAAGATGAATTAAAACTAGTCTTTCTTCTAATATATTATACTGTCTCAAGTAATAATTTACACATGTGTTTTTTGATAGTTTTAATATTTTCATCAAAAGAATATTTATACCATATCCAATATATTTCATATAAAATTCATATTATAATTTAGTCATTAAACCATTGATACTTTTGTTACTGAACCCTATAATGAAAATATCATCCACATATAATAATATTATGATAAAAAATTATAAAATTATTTTAAATTTCACTATTCATCCATATCATAACCCTATTGGTATTGTTTTATAAAGAATTCATTAAAATTTATATTCCAACAACATGGTAATTTTTTTAGTATATAAAAACTAGTTTTCTACTATAAAGTATTTTGTATTCACTATATAAATAACCTCCTACAAATTAAATGTATGAATTTGTTCTTTATATTCATATTTCTTTATAAATGAAGACCTAATAAATATCCAATGCTCGTAAAATATTTCACATTATCCAACATAACAATAGAATAAAAAAAGATTCATTAACATCGTAATTGTATTATAAACCCTTAATAACTAATCAAAAAATATTCAATTTCTTATCATCATGTTCTTCCATAACATTGTATACCCATTTGTTGTGTAATTCATGCTTCTCTTGTTGTACAGACGTTTTTTATCAAGTTATATTTTTATGAAATGATAATATTGTTCATTAATTTCTTGCTCCAACATATTAAAATCATTATCTTGAACAAAAAATTCAAAGTATTTAGTTCTCCAATATTAATCAGCAAAACATAATACAAACAAGATAAATACATGTTTTTTAGCATGAGTATCATGGTTAACCTCTTATGAGATAAAGATGAGAATGTATTAACTGATAGATTCTTCAGTTTCAAAATGTAATTTTATGATATGAATTAATTCAAAATTGTATCATGAGACAATGTTTTCACTATCCCATTATAATATTAAATAACTGTTTTATCATTATAAAGAAATTTTATATTAATGGTCACATTCCAATTTCTAATGAATTTTTATTTCCATTACCTCAAAAGTGATAAATAATTTCTTAATTAAAATAATCAAAGAATAAATATTTTTTAGTCTTAAAATCTACAATATACATAGGCTACTACCCAAAAAATAATAACTACATGAAATTTTTAGTCATTGTTCAACAATTATCACTTTTTTATCAAAACTACACCAAATATTTCTTGTCCAAGGGGTAGAGATGAAAATAGATTTATTAGGTTTTTTTCAAGTTAAATGTTACAAATAAAAAAGATGGATGATATAAAAAGTAACCTCATATGACTTACATTTCAAAAAATATAGACATACCTTCTATTTTGATTCGATTATCAGTGTCAGATAATATAGAGATCCATGATGGGAATGTACTAGTGAGGGACTTTATGCATAAGAATAGGAAATATCTAGTTTTTATAAATTCATTATCATATCACCATCAACTTAATTTACTTTATTTTTCTTTAAAAATATGAAATTTTTAGTAGGCATAAAATTAATCGATATCAAATCTAATAACATTACGTTTTAATCAAGATATTTCATTAACTTTTCACTCATGTGACCTAATATAATATATAATATTTTCGAATCTGTTCTTGAATTGAATGTTATTTTCATTTAATATGAATAATCTATCAATTAATGTGTTCTAATTATTACTACTTGGGCTATCACCATAGAAATATATATTATTTTTTTAGATCCTATAAAAAATATTATCTAATATTAATTATCATTAAGTTATCCAATAGAAATTAAAATCTTCCAATGTTAAATTTAGTGGAAAATAATATATATAAATATATATTCTAATTTTTGGCTTTAATGTATACATCTCCATTTCTAAAAATATGTATTATTTTATCATTGAGTTGATGTATCTTGTCCATTTATTGGAATATTATTTATTATAAATTCATTCTCAGTTATTAAATGAAAGGAGTCACAATATTGTAATATCCAAGACTTTATGTTACAATCAATACTTAGTATAAACTCATCATCTTAGATATCTTCCATATAGATCAGCAATTCACTACTCAGATTATTTTTCATTTTCAGACTATATTTCTTAGTTTTCTTCATCTTCCAATAATAAAAATATATGAGGCCTTATTTGTTTAATTGATTTAATCGTCTTATTTTTTATTCGCCTTTTTAGTTTCTCTAATTCATTGATCTCTCTGTACCTTAATAATCTAAGGCTAAAATTGAGATTTTTAATAATTCTATTCTATGAATATCCTTTATTAATAGGAAATTTGGATCCAAATATAACATCCACATAGATGTACAAAATGAACTACTCAACAAGGTTAATGTTACATCATTGGTTTTTAATAGTAATGATAGTAGAAGTGTAACTATGATATCAGTTTCAAAATAAATCTCGACAAAAATCAATTATAAAATAATAATAATTAATTTTTTAATGTGGCTAACCATATGTTTACCTTCATTCATTTCCATGTTTGATAACTTAAACATAAAAACACCAGGCTTAACGCATAAGGATTTTTATATAGTTTCAAATGAAACATTTTTTTTCTAATATTAGATATAAAATACCTATATATTTCTAATTTTAACCCCTTTATATTTTTAGGATATTGAGTGTTTTTATTTAATGTCCTGTGTTGTTCTGTAGACTATGATAAGTTTGCGCTATACACAACATCAGCCTTACTTATGGTATACACAACACTATGATGGGATTATATTACATACAATTTAATGTTATTTTGATATAATTAATTTCATGTATGACCGATTGTAAGTGAACAACTAATTATTTTTTTGTAACATTATCACATAGAAATTATAATTGTGGGTATGAACAGTATTAACATTCTTCTAAAAAACTATTTAAATGAAAATAAGTGAGATTATTAAATAATAAAATCACAGTTAAGGGATTTTATTATTTAAATATATATGTAATATATTCAAAATAATATTTAAAATTCATCTTATATGTTTTCTAGACATGATATAAGAAAAAAATTAGTTTTTAAGATAAAAGAAGATTTTTTTTGAAAATGCATTTTTACAGTCTTTTGATAGTAAACACATTTAAATATAAATTTTGACACTTTTTTATAATATATTTGAAAAATTAAACATCTTCTTTGAAATTGGAATATCAAAATTTACATTGTTTGAATTTTTTGTATTTTTTTTTTGATAAGTTTCATTTTTGTTGAATAATGATATGCATATTTTTTGTTAAAAAATAAATTTTCTTGTAAGGTATTTCCACGGTCAAACAATGTTCTGTATTAGTTTTAAATTTTATTTAGTTCATTTTAATGTAAAATAGTACAATTAGGGGGTTTTAAAAGGATTTTATTCCTGAATTTATTTTAAATACATTTCTTGTTTTAAAAGTAAATTTTACCAAAAAACTGTTTTTCGTGACATTTTATCGATTTTATTTGAAATTTAAAGATAAGACTTTTTTATTTTGAATTTTAGAAATTTTATGTTAAATTTGGATAATGATGTCCACTTTTGGTATGTATATCCCTAATATGTTTTTCCAATATGTATAGAAACAATGATAAATTTTGTTACAACTTTAAATGGTAAATTAGGTAATTTAGGATTAAAAAAATTATAAAAACTATAAAAGGCCCAAAATTTGTAAAATTTTATATTATTAATTAAATTTAAAAAAAATTAAATTCATTATATAAATTGTATCTTTTAATTAGCATTTTTTAATGAAAAGTTTTCAAATAATATTTAAATCCAATACTAACAAAAGGTTTCATTTTAATTGTATTTAATATCTATTATGTGTCCACATGGAAAAAAATATATTATGAAATAATATAAATGAACCTTTTTAACTTAAGAAACATATATTCATGTTAAAAATTTATTGTTTATTTTTTTGGCCACCTGGGTGGAATTATGATACTTATATTGTTTTATTTATTAGAATTTTAAAGATATCACAGTCATGTTTTAATAAATATATCATTTTTAATATATGATTATACATGATATAAAATAAACTATAAATACTCATTAGAAATATATTTTTTTGTTAACATGGTAATATATTTTATAATTTTTGTAAATAAATAACTACTGTAATGGCTTATACCATGATTATGGAAAATTTATTTAATTTATCATAAATCAATAAATGAATTTTTACTAAAATGATAATAATTAATTAAAGGCCAAAAATCTTGACAAAAGCTTACTGGTTGAGAATATATCACCCCCAACCATCCAAGGGTGGAGTTATTGACCATTTAGAGAAATATGGAAAAGATTATCACACATATAATATTTTATTAACAGTGATGTTAATGTTGTCATATTCATGTTTTATTAAATATGACATCGGTAATGTGGGGCTTTCCATATATTTTAGTCACCTATATTTCTTATTATTGCTTATATAGGATTAATATTAGTCCAAGAAATTTTTTTAATTTTTATTAAATATATAAGTACATTAATTCTTTACACAAATCTAATATAGTAATTACTTCATTAATTGAAATATCAAATTAATGTTACTATGCATAATAATATAATTATAATTGGCATAATTAATATGTCCAATTAATTTTCTAGATGATTGTGACTACATAGGTATATAATAAGATAATTTAGTTCGAGGATATCATCTTATATTGACATTTTAAAAAAACTATGAATTGAATAGTGTCAAAACTAACACTATTGATATTTTCTTCAAATAATGTTTTATTATATTTTTCGAAAAATATAGAACATTTTTGAAAATATATAATAATTATGATATAGTATAAAATATTTTAAATTATTTATTTATGATCTAAATTACATCAAATAAGTAAATATTTCACTCTTTTTATATGGAAATATTTGTTACCCATGTTAAAATGAAATAGAATAACTAAGTGTTAAATTATAATGATAATGTTTAAATGGAATGAAAAAAATTAAAATTTTTCATAATGATATTAAAACATAATCTCTTATCATATTCAAAATTATGAAATTATTTAGGTTTTTTGATGTGGTTTTATTTTAATTTAAATTATTATTTTTGGAGATTCCAAATGTGCCCCTTACCTCAATTATTAATGGGAACCTCCAACCTCACTTATTCACTTCATTTTGAGCCTCCAATATCAGTTATTCCCTACCATGTTACCTTCTCAAATTCCCTAGTTACATTCTTGATGTTCTGTTCTTCTCAAAATAGAAACACTAGTTCCTTTAAGAAGAAGATTTAAAGGGATCTCGCCGAAGAAGAGGTAATCTCCTTTACCGATTCAGTCAATTTCATTTCATCTTTTACTTTATCATCATTTTTTCCCATTATAAAGGAATAAATCTAGTATCACCTAAATCCAGTAGGATTATGGAACATCCAAATTCCACCTTCTATCTATCCATTGAAAAACAAAATCAGTACGCATGTGTATTAGTGTTTACTGTTTCTACGCCATGGTGTAATCTATTTTTCACCACCACCTTACATGGTGTGTATAATTATGTAAATAATAACTATATATTATTATTATAAAAAAAATATATTCTAAAACCAAATATACACAATCCACTTTAAAAATATATCACAATTAAGGGAACAATATCGTCGCTCGTGAGTACATATGGCCTACCCTTTCCATGATGCGCTATGATTAATTATGCATGATATTCATTAAATTATTATTGTATATGTGTATATAATGAAAAAAATAAGATATATATTATATTAATATCATTAATTAAATGATATAACTATAACCTAATGAGAGGAAGAAGAACATAATAATCAAAACATGTGTAAGAAAGTAAAGCATTTAATACTTGAAAGACGAGTAATAATGTTATTAACAAATAGGTAATAATTTGATCACTAATGATATAAAAAATACAATGATTCTATAATAATTAAATAAAATTAATTCATTCATTAAATATAAGGTTCATAAACATTCAATGGCTATCAGGCCTAAGGTAAGAGATAAGTTTACAATCTCATTATTATCTGATATTATTTTTATTAAGTATTTATTGGGTTATATTTATCATCTATTTCCATGTTTCCTAATTATTTTATTCATAATATTATTTCAATTATTTTTAAAATTATTATAGTCAATTTTACAAATCAGTAAATGTTTTTTAATTGGTATGAAATTAATCTTTTATCTTTTTCGATACGAGTTGCTTTTTGACTTTTACGAAAAAAAATATGGGAGTAATGTTTTATATCTTATTCACAATGAATGGAATTTTATGCAGTCATAAACATTATTTCCATGAAGGTTCTCTTACTAGTTTTCATGGTTATTTTCATATAAATTACTTTATTTTAAAATTGTTTTGTGTTTTAAAAAAATAATATGATTTTGATGAAGAAAAGATATTTTCCTCAAGAATCAATTTCAGGTGTTTTATCAAAATTATTCTCTATCTAAGGCGACATTATTTAATAAGGATATGTTTCATGTGTACTATCTCTATTAATAATATATTTTATTTATGTTTATTATGTAATTCTATTTGTGAAATACATTTGTTTTTCATGGATTATGTTATTATGGAATGATGTTTATGATACCGATTTTATTCCATGGGATATCTTATGATAAATAATTTATGTTTTTGTGGCACACAAAATAATGATTTCATTATGAGATAGGTGAGACCAATATATCCCTCCAATGAATTTGTCAAATATTTATATCTCATGATATCAACATGAGAAGAATGGGAAATGAACTTGTTTTAGTAACATAGTGTTGGAATGGTAAGTAAATTATTTCAATAATACATGCCTCAAATAAAGAGTGAACTCGGTTCTGTAAAGGACCATTTTCATAATGACGGTATTGGAAATGATCCTTTTATAATATGGAAATGATTTCCTATGCTTACGTGTTTTCTGTAATTCCACGTTTTATTCTAATGTTATTTTCTCATGGGTAAGGTTCCTTTATTATTTATTCCATATAAATTACCAATATTTATTTCATGACTCATGATTTTAATATATGTTATATATGGTATGATTTTAAAAAGTTATGTTCATGTTTTAACATTCTTATTTACAAATTATATCTTATATTTTCCTAGTATACCCTTACTGAGAATCTGACCTCACCCTTTTCATATTTTTTTCATTTCCCTAGGATATAAAGAATAGTATTAGGTAGGAAAAATAAAGGGGAAGATCATTATTGTATAATTTTATGATCATTAACCATATTAGAATAATATGATTAAATTTTCCCAAGGTGATAAACTTATACAATCATTGGGAATGTGTTTGTTTAATATAGTAAGTATTGTATAAAAGTAATGTAATTTACATGTATAAGAATAATCGGTCTTTACACTAATAAAGTAAGGTTCATTCATATTCATAAATTGATGTTGTATTTTTTCCATTAATGACTGTTGAATCTTCTTTTTAAAGCAATTATTATATTATATTATATGAAATGGCTTTCTTTAAAGTGATCAAACTTCACATTTCCTTCTTTTATTGATATTATCTTGAAAGATATATCATTCTTAAAAATTTACTCGTCATTTATTCCACAATTTATAGAAATTAATATTAATATTGAAAAGGTGAAAATGATTCCAAAAAACTGATATTTTTTATAGTTTGACGAATATGCACCACATATAGGGAGATGAGAAATGAATTTAGATATTTAGATAAAATAATTACTCAGGAATATTCCTCCAAACCATACCAATCCATCCAATATAACAATATAATAATTATTATTTAATTAAAATATTTTTATTAATGAAAAAAATCCATGTGAATTAAATATCTATCTTATTTATATGTTTTACATTGATTATGTTTCAAATAAATTTTCTTCACCTTTATATATAAACCATTCATAAAATATTCTTTTTTAGTCCCTCTATGTAAAATGAATTTCTTCTTTATTGGGGAATTGATAATTTGGGAAAGATCAAATTATGAACAACATTCATCTCCACATGAATGTGTTCCTCCCCTTTGATAACAAATACAGAGGATCAAATATCTGGATAAGCACGTCAATAAACTAAATCTAATCTAAGATGACTTAGGATTAATTTAAGATGTCAGATATGGGGAATATTTTTATGATATCCATAAATCCTTGTAAGCACACTCTAAACACACTTCTCTTATATGAAATATTACTCTAACCGAAAAATAATTTATAACCATTGATAAAAATACCTGGGGTAGGGGGACTAAAAAATATTATCTAACATTACAAAGTAATTTAAAAAATAAAATCAATATGTGATTTGAGTATGATGAATTATACATATATATATATTTCAAAAGGAAATTAATAACATGATCATCAGTCAGTAGATACATATTCCAATTTAATCTAGTTTTATTTAACATTGTTGTTAATAAATTGATAATTGATCACTATATGTTTTGTATAAGTGTATTGGGAATTGTTTTTAGTAATATTAATGGAAATACTATATTCCTATAGAATGGAGATAATAATTTCTACTTTCTATTCCAAGTCTACAAAAATTATCATCATTATAAAATTCACCTTCATAAATCAGTGGAATCAACAACTTCTTTCTCTAAAATTATCAATGTAATTTTCTCCTCTATCCTTCTCAACCATGAAACAATTTATTATTAAACATAATGATATAGTGAAATTGTATTTATAATCATCTGTTGATCGATCTCACTCAATATATGTGAATGAAAGAAATTATTACATGTTATATGAAAAATAGGGAAATCCATAGTCTATCAAGCCTCGGATATATCTAAAAAACATTTAAAAAAACAAAATTAATTTTTCTGGGATTAACTTTATATTAATAAATAAGTAATATAGAATAGATAATATTTAACCTTCATCCTTTCATGTACAATGAACACCAAAATAATTTTTAATATTTTAAAATATACATTTACTTTTTATTCAAAAAATTTAGTGGTTTCATGCAAGTTTCTATTGTATTGTTTACTAACATAAATTCATTGATGTTATACAACTTTATGATCTCCTGGGTATACTTATACTATTAGTTAATTTTTTATTCAATATCCTATGTTATTTGTATCCCTTATAAAATTGATATTTCCCTTATAAGGAACATTCCAAATGTTTTTACAAGAGTCCATAAAACTTTTCATATTCACTATCTATTAAAACTCCAATGATGATGTCAGCCGCATATACAGGAACAAAAATTTACCCATTAAGATCTATATTAACATAAATTTTATGATTTTAAACTAATCTAGAATAATTTTCTTAGTGATTTCTTCAATTATTATTGGGAATTCCATAACTTGCAGACCTATATATTATCAAAATATATTGGAAAATAAGATAAATATTCTATATAAACATAATATTATAATGCATAATTGGAAAATGTTGAAATGAAATCCATCATGAAAAACATAAATTTACTATGAATAATTATAGTATGGAAGATAATGATAACTTTTAGTCTACCCATTTGAGTAAATGTTTCATAAACATATATATGGTAATATCCCTTATACACTAAACATGAATTATGACTCATTAATTATCCATTATATTTAAAATATTTTCCTATATACCCATTTGGTTTCAATGAAATTCTTTTCTCTTGGTCATGACACAAGCTCAAATGCTTTTTAATTTTTTTACTCAGTTAAATTTTACCTACATGATTTAAATATAGTAAATATTTTGAGAAACTTCATTAAATATATTAGGATCAACTTTAGACCAAAAATTTTCACCAGGAATATTAGTTGTTATTTTATTTTTTATTAGGGAATATATTTTTCTAATGATCTTTTCTTCTCCAATGTCTCTTATTTTATATGATCATTAAGGTGTAATAGTAGATTATTTCACTATATTTTCTTCATATTCATTATTTGACACCAAATTGAATTATTCACTATTTTTATACAAATTTTAATAGTTTACATATACATCATGTTCATCATATTCATATAATATAATATTATCATATTATTTTATGATAACAGTATCCAATATTTTCTCTTCACTTTATATTTTCAATAATCCATTTATTATATCACAGATAAGCTTTATACATCTATGAGTAACTATGAAATATGACATTCTGTCCTAAATATCCACACATTCCCTGATTTCATTCTTTATTGATAAAATAACAATTTTATCCAAATAATTGAAAGTCCATCATTATTGTATTCCAAATAAACAATAATATATTTTGTTTCACATTATCTTCCATACAAAGTAGATGTTTATCCTATATATGGATAATAGTGTATGATGCCTGATTCCAATTGTTCCTTGAGATTTTATTGAATATTAACAAGAAAAAGTCCACATTATTGATGAATCATATTATTTTTTCAAAAAAAATCATTGTATTGTATAGTTATAACTCTATAAATAGAAGAATAACGATTTACTTAACCAAATATAGTTCAATATTATTGTTTATCTATTTAATTCCATTGTCTAGGCTCAACATCTTGATTGGTTTTCCTAATTGTTTCACGAGAGTCTTTCTCATTCTATTTATATAATAAATAAATTTATTTTTTATATATAGGAATGATACAACACATTAAAAGAATTTATCCTGAACAATAATATAACACAACTCACATTTTATTCTTCATTTATTCATTTTTTACTTACAGATATGTCAGAAGAATACAAAACATGTATAACTACCATTCCACATTTTTTTACGTTTTTCTTATCATAAAAACTTTTTGAAAGGAATTACATGTTTTTGGATTTGATCTTAAAATCATATACATATGTTGCATTTTAATTAACAATATGTTGTTGCCAACATGTCCTTATGCTTGAGGGTGTCATTAATTAGGTGATAACATAGTTTGGTGTGCATGCGATGTTACTGAAAACAATATTGAATATAATTAAATGAGTATTTTAATCCATCCCCATCCTCTAATTTGGTTGTATTCATTATACAATCCATTATGAGTGGATTAAATATGTCTTTCATATCTATTGAAATTGTTCAATAGATTCTCCAATAGGATGTAGTTGATAGGTTCCATGAGATGAAATCCAATATACTATATGTGGCCAATGCATTATTCATTTTTCTAGGAACCAAAATGATATATATATATATATAATAATATATTATAACCCTTATTGAAATGATAATCACTTTTATGTAAATATTTCAAAAAAAATTCTTCCCATATATTTGTTCATCACAAATAGTGAAGGTGATTGAAACCCTCTTGATGTATGAGAATATTCATGATACAACCATGGATCCAACAACTAGTGTAATCCCTCACAATAATGAAGCCTTTGTTTTATTCTTTTTATATCATCATAAAACATAATTCATTTATATGGATTCTTTTGAAATATTGATGCAGGTACACATTGGTATTCATTTTCTATGAACGTTGATTCTGTTGATGATATTTTGTGTTTTCTTATACTTTTATTGATTATAAAATGATACCCTCCGAACCATAAGTTATATAATATCCAAATTATTTTTATAATAATCATTTTAATATCAATTGTTATGTAGAAAATAATTTCTGCAACATATATCAATTTTTCAAACTCAACATTCTGTAATATAGTAAGGTAGTTTTTGGTACTTTATATTGATATTATGTTATGTTTTAATCATAATATCAAGTTATTACCTTAAGATACTTCTATGTGATAATGTATCTTATGTTGGGATATGAAATTAACTTAAAGAGTTAATGTAATTTAGATTAGAATTTAGAAAAATACATTATAGAGAAAATGGAGTTTGTGTCACTTTTTGTGGAAGATGGAGTATCCTTTTGCCTTTCATAACATTACATTGAGTGTCAGTTAAATTTTCATTATACAGTCAGCATTATGTTTTTTTTCAATGTAATGTTTTGGGTTTCCCAAAATAAATGATGAATATTACCACATCTGGGTGATCTATACATCAGACCTCAACTTTATTGCATGTGGTTTTATTACTCATGGCTCTCTACAGGCAGTCTTTTAAATCCCATGCTTCATCCTCATAGTATGACCACTTCCCCATGCCATGTAGTGTAGTGGATTTTTTATAGATCCACACTAATATATTTTCCCTTATGTTTACACATGTATGCCTTTTTCATCCCATATAACTGTCTCAAATTGCCTACCTTGGTGCTTGGAGATTGTCTCATGTGATGGCTAAATGCTTGGGTTGGCTAGCTAGGGTTGTCCCATTTTTTGTAAAAAATAAATAGACTTTATTTAGTTTCAATATAATTATTCTTATAGATTATAAATTTATTATAATTAGTATTTGTTTGGATTTATGAAATGATATTTTCCAAGACTAAAGTAAATGTGAATAGTTCATATTTGTTTCTCATGTCAAATAGAGTGTCAATTTAATTGTTTATTTAGTATATCATTCATGCTTCAAAATTTATTATAGCATGGGAATAAATTTTTATGTTCACTTAATATTATAAATTAATACTTGGAGATATATACCTATATTACATACGATGATTGAATCCATAAGATTTTATTTTTTATCTACCATTAGTTTGATTATTTTAGAGTCATATGCATTAGAATAATTGTTAAATATAGTTTTTAGATATTAGGTATTAACGATATCATGAATTGAAATCTCTATTGAGTAACATTTCTACATGGTGGAAGATTTGGGGTCAGACTTCTAACCATCGTAGAGTCATATACCTCCTACTAGAAAATTTAGGGGTTGTAAATATATAACACCCCATGATTTTAGAATATATTTTACTCATTAGTAAATTTTATATCTTAAATATCTTTCATAAAAAGAAAAACAAAACATAAATGAACGATGATTGAAATATTTTATTATATATGAAATTTTAATTATATTAGAGAGTTTTAATTAGAATAAGTGAATTATATAATATATAAATAAACTATTTTCTAAATACAAATGTAGTACAAAATTATATGGAAAATGAGTACCATGTTTGAAAGGTTAGGAATAAAATAATTTTCTATTACTGTATATATTTTTCAAAATATTTTATTTTTATACACATTATACATCATGATCACTAATTAAACATTATTTCAATGTAATATCTTTTTAATTAGTGAATAATATACTTTTCATTTCAATTTGATTGAAATAATAACAAAATCATTTAAAGGTAAAAAAGTAAATTTTTATACTCTTGTTTTATGTTTAAAATGTATTTTTATTTTAGTAAATTACAATAATATATATGATAAATGATATAATAAAATTATTATATTTTATATTCAGTGAAATAAATGTATATTCAAGTAATTATTAATTCTATGAAAAAAATAAGAGTAGTTTCATCTTTAAATTGAGTCATTTTTCCCAAAAAAAACAATTTCCATCACATTCAATGGGATTATAATTAAATTAATAGATTACATATATAAGAATTGAATTTTCTGAAATGGTTTACATATTTGAAACCATCATGTAAAAATTTGGAAAATAGTTCAATTTTTTTTCATAATGAATAGTATATAAGGTAAAAATTCCTTAGTATGGAAATGGTAAAGACAGTTAACAAGGGGGGAAACTAATCAAATAAGGTGTTAAAATAACATAATAACCAATCTAAATCATATAGGTCGAATGTATTTATATCCAATATTACCATATATTGTAAATTTGTCCAATTAAGTGCCAATTTCCCATGAGAGTGAATTTATTATATTTTCTTATGTTCTTAAGATATACAAGTCCTCCACCCACATCCCATAGAAAAGGGAAATTCCTCTCCTCTATTCTTTACACCTTATTAAGCCACTTATATCAACAAAAATATACCTACATCTATTATAATTTTATATAGACATGATATAATTTTATGGTATTCTTAAAATATTAACCATAAGGCCCTTAATAAACGATACAAAAAAGATTTCTCAATGAAGTGGTTTAACTCTCATTAGAGTGTTTTCATGTTTTTTTCTTCTTACACATACATATAATCTTATATAAACATGTTGATATAGTAACATCAGTATCTTTAATATACATTCACGACAGTATTTTTATTTAAAAACCATTTTTCATCTCCTTTTCCATCCACTCGTAAATAGAAGCATCACTTGCACGTACGTATATTCTACCGACTCCACGTAGAGATATAATTAATTATTCATCTACCTATAATGAAGATTTATGTTAGTGGAGTTAAATATTATATATTTTATTTTTGATGTTATTTTTATTCTATAAAAAAATATTATTTCCCTACTTACCCACTCATTCATTGGAAAAGGATAATTTAGCTCAAGAGAACGTCTGGAGTACCACCTCTAGAAGTGATGTTATTGGTTTATAATTCCCTCTTTACAAGGATTGTCATCAAGATAGATTCAATGAATATATATTATATTTATGTTATAATTATGATATTTTAAGGTGTATTTTTTTAAATTTCTTTTATTTCATCCATATAAATGTGGAAACATCAGTTGTGTGTGCGTACGGACTGCCATCTCTATGAAGTAATGTAAGTCATTTTTCATCTAAAATTTTTATGGATATATATAAAAGAGTACATAATAAATTAGGATGAGAATTATTTTATTATTAATATTATAAAGATGATGAATCCATGGACACGGTGCAATGAATGGAACTACCAAATTGAGACATGTATGAAAAGCATATCAATTTCCACGTGAATATATATTTTAATGATGGTTTTTTAATTAATATGTAATTAGGAACTGTAAATGAATATTATATAGTAATATTTTTATTAATATTTCTCTATAGTATATTTATAATACATATATACTTATTATACATGAGTTTTGAATGCGTACGAAGAACGATGGGACTTAGGGTAAGGGTTTATATTAAAATGTCATTTCACTTCAGTTTTGTCTATATTAAATTTAAATTAATTGAAATTATATTATTATTGTCCTTTATACCTCATATATTTTATTATAATCTAGTTATTTATTTAATTTTCATGTTTTAGTACCATTTCCCTCTCTTTGGTACATAAAATGATCAAGATTTTATTTTTGAAAATTCGACCTTATTTCTTCTTTTTTGAATCAATAATCTCTATCTCCAACATCCATATTCTTGTAATGGTTCTATTGAATTGTTTAGTTATTATTAAAATGTGTTAAAAAGAAAATTTTAAAAACCATTTTATTTATTTACATAGGTTCAAATAGAATAAATTTTAAAAAACTAAATAAGTTTTTTATATTTTATAAAAGTTTAAAATGAATATCTTATTTTATTGTATATGACATGAACTGATTTTATTTATTCCATGATTATTTTTTAAAATATAACTTTATAATTTTCAATATTTTCCAAAAAAAATCATTTTCTTAATATTATTTGAAATTTTATTAAAAATTTGATCAGAATAAATGGTTAATTTTTATATGTATTCCAAGAATGGTTGGAATATAAGATTCCCAGTGGGTATCATGCAGTCTGTATGATAGGAGGGGAATGAATTAGGGGTCAAATATTTTTTACTAAATATGTTAAAATTAAATTCTTCATCCTTTTAATTTGATCAAATATTAATTCTTAGTTAGAATGTCTGGATTTTTAGAAAATCACCCTCAAAACTTTTATATTGTGTTATGAAAATAATTTAAAGAATGTAGAACAAAGGTATTTTTATATTGTGAAACATAAATTTAAGAAACTACTCTATGTTGTGTCTAGAATAACCCATCATGTAAATTTTACAAAATAATATCCATCAAAAATCCATGTGATACGGCATAGAATCACACTTAACACTCCAAGCGCATCATATACACTTATAAAAACACAATTGTACACATGTGATTAAGCTAACATGATAAATATCCCTACACCTATATGGTAGAGATGGTGGATTTATTTATTATAGGACAACCAATATTTGATTAATCCCCTTGAAAATCAAAACAGATAGTTCTTTGACTTTCATATGAACATTCCCTATATTCAACATTATTATTTTCCATAAACTGTTTCTTCATTTAGAACAACATTATTTAAGAAAACATAATTCCTTGGTCGTCAATGTTTAGATATTTGTTAGGTTAGTGCTTGAAATTGTTTTATCTCTTATTCTTAGGGTCATCTGGATCTATTGAACTCCTTGTACTTTTAAAAATTATGTATTTCTCTAAATAATCATAGAATCTTCTAAACTTGTGATGGAATTTCTTGGTCGGCAACATTATATATTGGATAATTAGTATATCTTCTAATTTACTATATTTTTAATCTACTAAAATCAAGTTTTTCCACATTTATATAGTAATTATTGCTTTTATAGATATTGTAAACTATCCAGATTCTTTTTGAAATCCCCTCTCTCTAAACTATAGAATTTACCGACATTAATATATTATTAAGTTATTTGGTTTTAACATTGTAAAATATCTCCTCAAATATTGGCATCATCAATAATTAACTATTCTTAATATCATAAATTGAACCACAAACAGTCATTCTATAAGAATCTCACTTTGAACATTCATATTAGAATCATCATAATCATTTAAATTTATAATAATGTAAATTCATTCATGCATCTTCCAGAATATTTAAATCCATTGATGTAAATGAGATCTTTCGTGTTCCTTATTTTTTCTCAACCTAGACCTCTATAGCCTTTGCCATTTTAAACATTACTAATCAAGGTACATAGGATACCAGTGGTATTCATCTGATCGACCTTCATTTAGTTTGAACTTGGTCTTGTAGCTTCTTCTTAGAACCATCCTACATCAATTAATGTCATTATATCCACTTATCTAAACTCATATCAGCATCATGTTTCCGAGTATTCTTTTTGTTTTTTGTAATTATTATCTACCCATCTTTTTTCTCAAGTTCTTCCCTCTGGATATTTATCTTTAGAGTAATCTTCACTCACGAGTGATCTGCCAATCAAGCTTGAGTCGACCAAATCATCTTTATTTTCTCCTCATAAACTCATTTGGGATCAAAAATATTATTTCTACAATGTGATTTTTTTCGAAACGGAAAAAAAATTAAAAGAACGACATGTTCAACAACAATAAATATATGCAACACCATGCATAACCAAGATAAAAAATAATATAATTTAAATATGATTGTAAAAACCTAGCCAATAAATTGGTAGGTATAAAAATAATTAAATGGATTTTTAAATTTAAATAAATTTCCTTCCCAATATAAGTGTACTTATTATATTTTATGAAACAATAACTACTTTTTAAATCCATTTAATTTTGAAAAAAAAATGTTTTCCATAAATAATGTTTTTATAAATTTTTTGGAGATAATATTTTATTTAATTTTTCACACTTAAAATTTTATTTCATAAAATTAAATTTTTTTAACTCATAATATCAAAATTATCTTAATGTGACTTTATAAGATTTTTCTAAAGAGGTTTATTTTCTTATTAATAGTTAAAATTGCTAATTTTTTTTTAAAACTATATTTTGTTTCAAGAATGTAGAAAATTAGTTTTTTCAAATGATTTAAAATTTTAAAAAAATATTATGTTTTAAATAATCAAATTATGTTCATTATAATGAATTTTATTTTTGAATTTTGTATGAAAACATTTTTTATACGTAAAAACACATTTTTCAAAAAAAAACTCATTTATCTACACAGTGGGTTTTTATCTTAATAAATTAAATGGATCAATATTGAAAAATTATTATAATAAAAATTATATAATCTATATTTATTCAAATATTTAAAATTAATTTTATATTTTTCTGAACATGGGATAATAACAACCCTTTTTTGCGAAAAATGTATTTTTCATAAAAGTAGTTTCCATCTTATTTGACACACATATTATGAAATTAATTTATGCCACTTATAGGTATTGAATTTTATAAAATGGAATTTATATTTATAATTAGGAGTTTGAAATTTGGTAAATATACCCCTTTTATTTTTGGTCGATATTAATGGTAAAAGTTGTAAACATTTTCACCATAGTAAAGGGTAAATCGAGTTAATCTATGTTAAAACTAAGTGATATGGTCTTAATATTTAATTTTAATTATTATTGAATGAAGTTAATACTTAAATTATCAAATTTGAATCTAATTTATTTTTTTAATAGACACCTTTTCATTGTAATTATGAATATAATATTTCAATCAAATAAAGTTACCAAATGTCACTCTCATATTTTTAAATGTCTCTTATATATACATATAAGAACAAAATAAATTTTCAAATGAATATATAGTCTCTATTTTAAGATTAATAATATTAATTACAAGGTATAAATTTATTTATAATTTTTAAAAATAATTTATTTGCCAAAACTTCTTACACAATGTCGATGCAATATTTATTTATATTGTAGAGAAATAAAATAAATGATTTATAAAATACTAAAATTAAAATAATTTGACAGATTTATTGTGTTGTATCAATTTTGAAAACTAATATAAAATATTTTTATTTTTTTAATTTAATATATTTAAATAAAAACTTTTATTTTATGTCATTTAAGTCAAATTAAATGAATAGTGTCTAAATCTGCAATAATGAAATTTTAGGAAAATAATATTTTAGCAAAATACTTATAAATAAAAAGTTATTAAAACAATGCAAGGGGATAATATATGGTCTAAAATTTCCTCTCTCACCATTTTTAACTATTTTTATTGAGAATGTCTTTAATATATTTTGTTCACTTAAAAATTCCAAGAGTGCCCCTACCCTCAATTATAAAAGGGTACCCCTCCATTATCTTAATCACAAGTCTTTGATCCTTATATACTATACTCTACGTATTTACCTTATAAAATACCCTATCCAATTTATATAGGTTCTGTTCTTCCCAAAATTTCATCCTTAAATCCCTTATGATGAGATCTAAATGATTTGTTTCAAATAAGAGGTAATCAAATTAACCGATCACTTTCATTTTAATTATTTTTTATCCTGATCTAAATTTGTTATATTTTCATAAATTAAGAAAATTATCTCTCATAAATATATTTATGTGTTTCTATAATTATGAAATTTCATTTATCCAACCTATTTCTGTCAAATGATAAAGAAAAGTATATCTTGTGGGTATATATGTCTTATCGTCTCCACGTAGTGATACAATTAATTTCTCATCATCATATAATAAGGCAGAGTATTCTGATGGGTTTATTGTTTACATATGATATTTAAGACGTAATTATAGTTATATAATTAGAATATGATATCTAATTTTTCACCATCTGATCTGTTTGTAACCGATTACGTCGTTTTTTAATACAAGTGGACTTCCACCTCTACGATGTGATGTGATTTGTTTTTAATTTATATTTCACATGGACGGTAATAATGATGTAATTGATGAATAAATATGATTCATATTATAAAATAATAATTCATCAATGGTGATTTTATATTTTTCTTTTTTTCTTTCCATTCATTAAAAAATGAAAATGGCATTTATGCGTACTTATGGCTTACCATCTTCGTTAATGGTTTAATTCATTTTTTTATCCCTGAATTATATTAGAGAATATATATTTATAGTGAATATATATGATATTTATACAATTTAATAATTTTTTATATTATTTAACTAAGATAAATGTACAATACTAAATCAACTAAATCAAAACAAACATGAAAAATGAAGTAGTTATCACCCGAAATAATGATTTTAATAACAAGTAGTTTATAAACAAGTGATAAAAGGTTATAAATAAATAATATATTGTGAGATATATGTGATTATGGTTCTAAAATAGATTTATAATGAACATTAAATTATTATACATGAGGTTCCAATACGTACGATGGAATTCGTACATGAGGTTTGGGATTTTCATCTCACTTTTATTTTTGGGATACATAAGCTGTATTGACCACTTATTTAATTTATTTGGTTGGTATAATAACCATTAATGTATTTTATTATAATTAAAATTAATTTTATTTGGATTTAAATATTAATCTATGTTTATTTCATTCATTGGGATCATGATTCAAATGTTACCAAAGTGGTAATGGATTTATATTTCGATTCAATATTAATCTAGAACATTTATTGTTGAATTTCTATTAGAGGAAATATTATGATCCTTGTCTAATTAATCCCTTTAACATTTTTATAATATAAATATTTCTTAAGAATAAAGTTCTGGCTTTCATTTTCTTCTCATTAAATACTCAACATACCGAAGTAACATTATAAATTTAAACCAGCTATGTTTTACAATCCAATCATCAAATATTTTCGTTAATATTTATTTTTATAGAAAATTATTAAAATAATTTGTTTACCATAATAATATTATTTTTAAGTAGATTTTACCCATTCTTGAGTATTTAGTAAATTCTTTAAATGAAATTTGTTTCACTTTCCAAATGAGAATTATTTTTAATTTTTACAAAAAAAATGTAAAAGAATGTTATAGTTTAACTTATATTACATGAGAAGAAATTTGTACCCTGAGGAAAATTATTATTTTGTATATTACAGTAATAGTTTCTATGGATATTTTCAAAGAAAAGTTTCCAACACTATTTTGGAAATATTTTTATTTTAAAAATTATCTTATTGCCGACATGTTATTTTCCTCAAGCGATATTTTTTTAATCTTTAAAATAAATTTTCATATCTATTAAGATGAATTTATGTTAATTTTGCTTTACTAGGAATAAGATCCAATGATACCACTCTGTTTCTTTCTCTATTTTTTCAATTATTATGTTTATAATTTTTTAATGAAACCCATTTATTTTCCATGGGTTATGCTATGATGAAATGATAAAATGTTTATGAAACAAAATTTGATGGAAAGGGTTATGATGTGATTATATGATGAATTTTTTATGATCTTATGTCACCCATATGCGTGGTTTTCATTATATATTGGGTGGTTTTGTTAAAAACTTGGGTTGGTGGTTATTTTATAACCAAGTATGGAGGTTACGTAATAACCAAAGATGGTGGTCATGCCATAACCGATGATGGGTGGGACATTAATAAATATCCCACAAATGAATTAGGTAATTATTGATATCTAATGAGATACATAAGACTGAAATGGGTAGTAAACCCAGTTTATTAAGGTACTTTTCAACTATGATACTATGGGGAGTAAAACATGACTACTATAAAGGAAATGAGGTGTAAACCCAATCCACTATGATAGTCTTGGAAATAGTCCTTTAATATTAAAAAACTTATTTTATATTTTTATTCCTCAATTCCATGTCTGATTCCAATGTTATTCTCTCATAGACCATATTATTCAATTCCATTAGGATTAATATCTTATGATAATCAATGCTTTATACGATGAATCATCATTATGGTCATTTATCTGTATGGTATAGTTTTAAAATAGTATTATCATGTTCTTATACCATTATGCTCATGTGAAGTTTATGTGATCATTGATATATCCCTTAAAAAAAATTTCTATTCATCTGAGCTCAACCATTCTTATTTTTTCATTGCCAAGGTTATTATGAAAGGTAGTAAGTATGGAATGACTAATAGGGGTGATGATTGTGAAGAACATATTAGGATACAATTATGAACCAATTTTGTATGTTTCTTGGTTTCCAAATAAACTAAACATATATCATTATGTTATGGATTGTAAATCTATGTGATGAATTTTCATCTAATGAAATCAAATATCTATTTATGAAAATTATCGTTCTTTATTTTTTGTATTATAGGAAGTTTTAGTTAACCTTTAGATACTATGATGAGAAGACATTATTGATAAACCTAGGTAATGTTCTATGTATAAGATAATATCCTATGGATTTGGTAATGATAACGGATAACCAAGGTTAAAAATATAGTGTCCTAGATTGAAAAGTACGTCTCCTGATATTTACATCCTATTAATTATTTTTTATGATTCCTCACTATGACTATTATTTCTCACATTATATTTATTAGCTTTAGTAAATGGTTGGAATCAATTTGATTCATGTTAATGCTGATGGAGAGTGGAATTATTTTCTTCATATGAAACCAAATAAAATTGACTTAAAATATGAAATACTAGGATTATTCCTAATAAATTATCATCATATATGATTAAAAACATACACATAAACCAACTCTCAGACTCACCAAGTAATATAAGAATATAATTCACTTAGATATTAGGTGGTGTACACTATGAATGAATGAATATCCAACTTCATATATATATTTAATTTAGTAATATGTACTTAAGTGAATGTAATTGACAGATAAGAATATGTTTTTTGTGTGAAAATATAAGTGTTAGAGAAATTAATTGATGAGAAAAATGAATAATTTGATGGAGGAATGTTATGTTCATCATAAGGTACAATTTATAGTTAAATTTATCATGTGTGTGGAATATGGTCATTATATTTTCAAATTCCCTAATTCAATAGTTAACTCCTAGACCACAGAAATGCCTATGTAGTGAACGGATATAAGAATTTATGTAATAGTATTCTTGATTTATGTTTTGGGAAGTGTTATTTTGATAATATTTTTGATATAATGATCTTGAAACATCTAATATTATTCCATAGTATAATCTGAAAACATATTTTTAGGTAGGATAAATTTATTATTGTCAATGGTTGGATAGTATTGGTGACCTTGAAAATAATTATTGGATAACGAAGTGATGATGTATAGGGGATTTATTGATTTATTAAATATATTCCATAGTTTTTAATATATTTTAGGAATAATTATTTTTTAATGTGAGGTTAACATAAGGGTTATGGATACCATCATGGGTTTATAAGTTTAAGATCAAAAAAAATTCAGAGGCATCAACATCTTTTTCAATTTTATGTGGAGGGATTCTGAAGTGATTTTAAGTCATTACTAGGTATTCAGAAGAATAATCTATTATAGTTTAAATAACCATTTGGGTTTTGTGTGTGAATTTATGTTATGTTAATTGTAGACTACTAGATAATGGGATATAAATATTCTAGATAGTTGAAATGTGATTCATAAACAAGGTGATGTTTTCAGATATATTTATGTTTTTGTTAATAAATAACTTTTAGGTTATTATCTAAATTTGGATCATATTATTTTGGTGAATTTAACTACATTAAAATATTATATGTCTCATTATCAATGTGGTTAATGATATTTGGTAGATGTTTCATTGGGTTGAAGTATATATAACATTTAGGCTTAACATTTGATTTAACATGAAAATATAATTTGGAAGGATATAATTATATTTTTGGAGATTAATGATTAAAGGTTTGAGATGACCTTTGAGGTTCAAAAATTCTTAAATTTTGAGTTTATTAATGTTATTTGAGATGTAGGGTTATTTATGAAACGATCTAAGAGAAACCATTGTTGTTATTTTCGAAAATTTGGATTTAAGAATGTTATTTCAAGGTATATTCAATTTGGGAATCATCTTATATTTTACAGATTTTTTTTGGTTAATGCCTAAATATATAGGTCATAACATGATATACTATCTTCATATTTTATAAGTTTATGTTAGTTTTTAAGGAATAAAAATTATCTTGAATAGTCATTATTTAGAGAAACAGATTAGATTATTCTTAAAAATTATTAATGGATGAAATTATAATTATGAGGTAAGTAAATTTCTTTATTCCATGAGTCTATATTGTAATATAATGACTCAACTCGAGGATGTGGATATTATGTAAAGTATTTTATCCTATAACCTTTAATTCAGATGAATTGATGGTATTTTAACCACTCATTGATTCATGGTTCTAATTATTATTTCATTTCTACTAAATATGTTCTCTATCAACCTCTATGAGTCTTTTAGAAATATATTTCTCTTCTCTGCCCATATTTTTGCTTCCCACTTATATTCTTCTATATATAAACCTATTCTTATGGTAACCATCATGTGTCCCTTTCCCAATTTTTGGGATGTAGTTTTATTAACCCTTTTCATGATATGCATTTTCTATAAAAGAACTTGCAAATATGAAACCTCTAATTGTAGAGAACAAGTTCAAATTGAGAGGATGAATTTTTTTTAATTTATAGGATAATGTTAATCAACATTATTTTAAGATAAAAACTATATTTGATAGCATACAAGATAAGAAATATTTAGCCTAAATGAACTAGGACATATTATTACATATATATGACCATTATAATTTAGACATTAAATTGGTAGGTATGAATGGGATTATCATACTTGTGAAATATATATAAATTTCCTACAAAATATAAATGTATTGATTAAGGCTTATGAATAACACTCAAATGGTATTAAATCCATTTTATTCATAAAAATATAAATTCACCAAAAAAATATTTTTATTAAATTTTTTCTGAGGTAATATTTTATTTAATTTATAAAACATAAAAATTTTATTTCATAAAATTAATTAAAATTTTGAAATATTTATATAAAATTTATCTATGGTTTAATTTCTACGATTTTACTAAAAAGATTTATTTTTTAAAGAATAGTTAAAAAACTAATTTTTATTGAAAACTATATTTTGTTTCAATTATATAATAACATAAACATTCTTTTAAAATCTACTCAAAGTAATATAATTTATATTTTATTTTAAATAATATAATTAAGGTCATTATAATTAATTTTAGGTTTTAATTTGGTATAAAAACATAATTTATATGTAAAAAATATTTTCTCTAAAACTCTATTTTTATGTGGACATTGTGTTTTATCTTAATAAATTAAATAGATAACAGTTGGTTAATGATTTTATTAAAATTTATATATTATATATTTATTAAAAAATTAACATTCATTTAATAATTTTCTTGTCATGGGATAAAAATAAAACATGTTTTACGGTTAAAAATGTATTTCTACTAAAAACTGGTATTTTATCGTATTGCAAGATTGTTTTAAAATTAATTTATTCCACCAATAGGTCTTGAATTTGATAAAATTTCTTCAATATTATTAACCATGATGTTCAAATTTCATAAAGATACCCCTTTTATTTTTGGTCAATATGAATTGTAACCATAGTAAAAATATATCACTATGGTAAATGGTAAATCTGGTTAATATAGGTTCAAAATTAATGCTAAGGTCATAATATTTCTTCTTACTTCTTATTATATAATGTTAATTTGAACATTACCACCTTTTTATATATTTGGATTTATTTATTGGACACATTTCCATGAATCTTATCAATATAATTTGTAAATCAAAGACAGTTGTAAAATAAGAGTCTCGTAGTTTTAAATATATTTTATATACCCAGATTGGGATAAAGGTACGTTTTTAATGAATATAAATGTCAATTTTGATCATAATTAAATATATATCATAATGAAAATTAAATTTGAATTTTTAAAAATTATATTATTACATTAAATTTTTATAAAACGCGGATGCAATATTTATTTAATTAATGAATTTAAAAGCACTAAAATTAATATTTTTTTAAAGGTTAGAGTCGAAGCCTTATTTTATTATTAAAGCAATGAAAATTCTACATTAGTTGGGTAAAGGGAGACCCATTAGATAGACCGATGTCCCAGTAGGCATGTAGCCCATTACATGGCCCGTAGGCCCATTTTTTGGCTCGAGGCCCATTCTATAAATAGTACTACTATAGTACCCGCACTGCTACAGTGCTGCACAGTACTCGCCGCTTCTACAGTACCCCACCGCCGCTACAGTGCCCTCTGGTGCTACAGGCTTCCACTTCTACAGTACTACTATAGTGCATGCGCCCAATGGGTTTTGAACCCCCATTTTTCATGTAGAATTAAGGGGTGTTTATCACTAAGCAAAACCACAACTACTAAAATTAGTTTTATTTGAGTGTGTTATAGTGTTAAAATAAATTGGAAGATTAATGAAAAATATTAGTGTTATGTTAAATTATTATTTTTGAATTGTTACTTTTCCTTTATGTCTTTTAATTGAAATTAAATGAATAGAATTTAAATTAGAGATAATGATGTTTTATTTTAATTAATAATTTATTAATTTATGTAAAAATCATAAAAATATTATACGATAATAACAGTATAATATGTGGTATAAATGATATTTTTTTCCAATTTATAGGCCATTTTTAACCATTGTAACCATTTATATTTAGAATGATTTAATATATTTTAATAATTTATGAAATTCGAAGACTGCCCCTCCCCTCAATTATAGAAGCTCTCCCCTCCTTTATCTTATTCAAACAATTTTGAGATATATATATCAACCAAAATATACCAATTTCTATTTTATACTCATATGGAAATATTATAGTGCATCTTTTCTATAAAAAGGGTCAATCGTATATCCCATAAGATATCTGAAAGAGTTGTTCCAAAGAAGAAGTAATGACCCTGAGAAATAACATTCATATTTATTATTCTTTTGTTGTGTATAAATGTATAATATTTTAATTAAAAAATAACTTCAATATATTAAATATATTTAAATGTTATTGTGATTATTAAACTACCTTAATTCACCCTATTTTCATAAAATGGGATGTTAATGTATCACTTGTGTGTAATTACGACTTACCGTCTCCACATAGCGATACACTTCATTTCCCATTGCCATAATTTATGGATGAATATTTTGATGGTTTTGATTTTTATATAAGATATTTAGGGAAAATGTATTATTCTCGAATGGAAATATCATCTTTTCCTTATTACCTTCCAATATTTTGGGAAACCATAAGGCCACTCATGCGTATATATAGACTACCACCTTCAAGAAGAGGTGTGATTTGTTTTTCATTTATATTTCACATGGATTGTAATATGTATGGGTTTGATGAGTATATATTATTTATATGATATTATAATGATTCCATAAATGTGAATTAATATTTAAATTTCTTTCTTTCCATCCTTCAACAAATGAAAACAGTTTTCATGCGTTTGTACAAATTATTATCTCGCAGAAAAGTTTAATTCATTATTATATCCTGATATTTTATGGATGAACCTAAATATATGTATATATATAGGGAATCAATATGATATTAATATCATTATAAAAAAAATTTATATTATATAAACGTGATATATAGACAATGAATTATATTAATAAACCAAAACATATGTGAAAAATTAAGCAGTTATCACCCATAACCATGATTTTAATAAATAATGGTTAATACATGGGTGGTAAAATGTTATAAAAACTCATATATGGTATGATATATATGATTATGTTCCTATAATAAATTTATAATTAATATATACTTATTATACTAGATGTACCAATACATATGAAGGAAATTAGACTTGCGGTAAAGGATTTTCATCTTACTTAAGACACATGCCATATTCACCACTTATTTATTTTATGTGGGGTATACAATACCCTTGAATATATATTGTGATGAATCATATAAATTTAATGGGTATTTACATATCTATATATTGTTAATTATTTCATGGGCCTTATTATTCAAATTTTACCAAATCATTGGGGGATTTATGTTTTAATCTTAATTATATAGAGATTGCTTATAGTTAAATTTCCATTTGTGGATATTATATCATCATTATATAATTATTCCATTTAATTTTTCTTCTCATATGGTTATTTATTATTAATAATATTTTTCATTTATTTTCCCTCTCTTTAAATACTCATGATTCTGAATGAACATTTTTAAGGAAACCTGACTATGTTTTACTATTCATACAGGAACCATTTTATTCAATTTATATGTTTTTCAAAAATGATTTCAAAAATGCATTAACATCTCCCATATGATTTTGTAAATTCATTTTTAGCAATGTTTTAAGTTTTCAAAAATTGTTTAAAATGAATATTATTCTAATTTTCCAATCGAGGTAACATTGACTTTTCACCTAAAATGTGAATGGAATGTTTTACTTGGAATTATACAACATGAATATAATTTACATCTATAATGAACAATAAATTTTTTGAATCATACTTTAATAATTTCAAAGGATATTTTCAAATTAATTTTTTCCATAATTTTATAGAAATGTTTTAAATTTATAAGTTATTTTCAAAGAGGAAATATTACTTTACTTAAGAAATATTTAAGTGATATTTTAAAAAATATTTCAAATATGATAAAATAATTTGATGGTAATTATGATTTACTAGGGATATGATAAAATTATACCATTCTTATTATTTATCTGGATGATTAAGGATTATGTTGATGTAATGCCTCTGTAACCCATTTATTTCCAATGGTTTGTGCTATAATGAATTGATATAATGTTTCAGAAACCCATATTATTTTCACCTGTTATGATTTGATGATATGATGAATGTTTAATGATCTTTTGACACACATATGTATGTTTTTCATTATATTATAGGTATTTATATTAAAAATAAAGGATTTTTGTTACGTTATAATGAATGATTTTGGTTGTGTTATTACCAAGGATGATGGTCACATTATATCAGAGGATGGTTCGTCCTGAAATTATATATCCCTCCAATGCATTGGGTAATTATTGATATCTCATGAGATAAATATTAATAGAATGGGGAGTGATCCTAATTCAGTAAGGAACATTTTATACTATGATAGTCTTGGGAGTGAACTATGACTACAATGATGGAATGGGGTGTCCACCCATTAAACTATGATAGTATTGACAATAAACCTTGACTAGTCAGAAAATGATTTTACATTATCATTCAAAAATTATATGCCTTATTCCATTATTATCCTCTCACAAATAATGTTCTCTGCTTCCGGTATGATTTATATCATATAAACTACCTAGACGTATTCCATGAATCAGGACTCTGATATTTGATATATAGGTTATGGTTTTTAAATTATTATTATGGTATTTTCATACCATTATTATCATGATTCATTTATGTAATAGTTGATATCTCCTTTACATAGCCTTACCAAGAATCTATTCTTTCCCTTTCCTATGTTTTTTATACCCAAATTATTAATAATGGTATTAAATATGAAATCCATTTGAAGGTTTATATTTCTCAAGAACATAATGGGAGACATTTATTGACCTATTTTTCATGTGTCCATATTTCCAATGACACTAGATCTATAAAATTCTAACATTGATAGTAATTCAATATAATTAATAATCTTATATTAAAATATAATATTTATGAATGAAATGTATGGGTCGTTATATTCATTAAATAAATGAATAACATAGAATTTTCTGGATCATTTTTTCAAAACTATCAATGGGCCATGATTCTTAACATTATATTCCAAAAACATTCATCACTACACTAGACCTACTGTAACATGTATCCAAGTAAAAGTTTATAAAAACTCATTTTGGAATATCCTTCTAGAGTATTATTTTGGACTTTTAAACACTTCTGTATTTTGGGCTTCTAGAATTACTCTACACCAGTATATTCTAAACATCGTTCAACATATAATGATTAGTGAACCTTCTAGTGGTGTTGAAATTCATGGAATTGTTTCATTTATGGAAAAAGTCTCCTTAATTTCTATAGGAATGAATTGTTGGGACACTATAAATCCATCATGGTGAATATTACTTTTTATCGTATTTTTTCACTAAATTCACTATTTTTCTTCCAATGGTTTTACCTTTAGTCTTACTTTCTCAACATAATTGCTTCCAAATATATCTAATTATAGATATTTTTAAAAATCATCAATCTACCCAATTTCTAGAATATAGTCCTTAAATTCAAAATGATGTTGACCATGTTTCTTAACCCATTAGCACTAGTCATAAAAACAAATAATATTAGTTCTTCAATAGTTAAATATTTAAGGCTACTTCTAGATATAACAATTCAAAATATCTCTCCTTTTTCTACTAGAAAAACTTACTCCAATAATCTTCAATAAATATTATCATCCTCTAGAATTAGATATTTTTTTATATTGTTCATGAATCTAAAGATTCCCCCATCCAAAGTATATTCTTTTGGTAGATATATTCTAGAATAGTCATTGGGTACTTCTTATACTTCAACATACTTTGTGACTTTGTAATGAACTATTGAAATCTAATACTATATATCAACATCATCATATGATGGGAATTTCAATTTACCCTTTTTGATTATTTTTTATTAAAAATTAAAAAACTAAATAATATCATATTTCTCCCCTTGATTAACAATAAATTAAAATTCTATTTTATCTCATTCTTTTAAGGAATTAAATTGATGGGTTGTCTTTGTCAATTTACTCTCCCCATAAATGATTTGAATTTAATTAACCCATTTGAAATCTTAGTGTTAGGGAGAACATTACTTTAAATATTTCTTCTGATTCAATTTTCATCCATTAAATCACATGTAAATGTTAATTTTAACAGTAATGGTTAAAGTCATTTTTCATAATGAAATAAGCCCCAAATAAAATAAATCTAACTCAATGAGAACAATTCTAGGTATAGAATATAATGGTTATTTTCATGGGTATTAATGTTGTCTATAAGAAATCTATGTGATGATAAATTTTATAAAATCTACTTTTAGGTGAAATATCATTAAATTTTCATTCAACTTACATTGTTATAATTATCCAAAATAAGATTACAAATTTTCAACCATTAAAAGATGAATTCTCAACCTTTGTATGAAAATTATAAATTTTTCATCAACAAAAAAAATTCATTATTGTCATTTAAAATATAGTTATCATATAAGGATGGGACCTTAAATCTGGTTTATTTCATCATATGGTGTTGGATCACATTGGATTGCTGGAATATGAAATTTATTCAACTTATAAGGATTTTTAAATAACCAACTTTATCTTCATATCTAAGCTCCCCTTGAATTACAACACATTAAATTGACATTTAAATAAAAACATTTTGATAATCCTGTAATAAGGATTATATTTTATTTTCTAATATTAGATCAACAAGGATAAGAAATATTTATCAAAATGAGAACTCCATTTACTACATCTCCCCTTTTCTTCATGAATTCTCTCATGGTTCTCTAAACATAATTCTTCTATGGATGTATGGACATGTTTCATTTATTTTCATTTTTCACTTGGTGTATAGTCTTATTCTTAACATCATCTATCATGGTGAAAACATTATTCTTTTAATTTTATTTCATCCTCCTTTCTTCCTCTAAATTTTCTAGTTATACCATATTGAAAACCTTCCAAATAGGTTCACCTTTCTTCTTTCACATAGAATTTTCATTCACAACAATCATGTATTTATATAATTCATATTTTTTTTATTCACACAAATATCTTTCTGAGGTAATATTTTAATGGTTTTTTCAAGAGTGTTGTTGGACAACTTACACCGTCCATACTACTTATTATCTTCTTTTTAGTTACTCATTAGAGATAATGTACGGTGAACTTTAAATTCATTATCAAATATGTATTCCAACATTCCAATCTACATTAATCTTTCTTTTATTGAATAAATTTTTTATTAATAAAAAATTCATTAAATTCGACATCCATGGTGGGCATACAATTTTACTTGAAGTGGCGATTTTTTCCATAAAAGTGGAATCATTTATTCAGCGCAAAATCATCAAAAAAATTATATTTCGTGAAACATTATTTATACATTTATATTACATTTACCTTAAGGTGAACATACTATCAATATTCATCTTATTTTCATTATTTTTTTTTCATCCTTTCATTATCCTGTATTGATTTGTTCTTTGTAGAAGTAATCAAACTTTTTCATCTGTATGGAAACTTCTTCTAAATATTCTATTGAAATATTCAAGATATTTAAATATAGTAGATGTAGATATATATTTTTATTTTTCTATGAGGGTTGGGTTTATAATTATGATATTATCATTTTTATCCCCCTTGATATTTTTTCCATAGTAGAAAATATTATACCAACGTTTTAATGAAATGTTTCTAAACATTCCACTGTACCAACAGTATCCAAAAAAACATGGATTCTTCCATTGAATTAACTATTGTCTCATAGCTAATTCTTTGAAAAACATATTTCTTATTGAAAATTTATTTGTCTTTATATAAATCGTGAGGGTAAAACCTTTATGTTATTTCATCAACCTTAAATAAAGTGATGGGAATCTTTATATCCTTCTTCACTCATCTTGGCACTAATTTACCAAATTAACTATTCAATGTATGGGAGTATGTAAACACAGATTCATGAGAATGTGGTGTTAACTTTTCTATGGACTTATCAATGTATTGAAATTTAGATGATCACATATTCTTCATATCACTACATTTATTATTTTAAGAAATAATAATATCTTTATGAAATTTCTAATTGGTTCTTTGCTTGCCTTTATGTAAAGATTCAACTTGAGCGACATCCATGTTTTTAAATTTTATTTCCAACTCTATACACAAAAGATTTAATGTGATCTTATGATATTAAAATAACTTCACATTATCACCAAATTTTTCTTTCAACTTCTAAATTATTTCCGCATGCATCCTCATTTCATTTTTTAGAAAGTTTTCATGCGCTATTATTCTTCTTCCCTTTACATATAATTTTATGATTTGTAATTCTACTATTTTATTCCATACATGGAATACTGCTGAAAAATATTATGAATTCATATTCTTCTAAGAATGGATTCTTAGAAATTCTTTTTCAACTAGGAATAATATTACATTATAGTGTTTCACAGATTATTACATTTCTACTACAAACTTTGTATGGATTATACATTTTGAGAACTTCTTCCCCAATAAATATTTTGTTTCAATATATTCTGATTCCATCTCAAAATGTTCCCCCTACATTAAGTTGATATATACAAGTATATAGGTAATGACTTTAATGGGCTAATTTGTCAATTATCTTTTTATATATGAAAATATTATTCCATATAATCGACGTGTTTAAACACTATATAGTTAAAGAAAGATACATTTTTTGTAGAATTAATCCCAATGGATTTTCCACAACTATTACAATAATCATTATTTACAATAGTGGTAGGTTATCATTCTTTTGATTGTAAGGGGCTAACTTTCAATGATTTTGAGTCATTTTAATCTTCCAGTTCTTCATGGTTTTTGACATAACCACCATGTTTCTACAATCTAGAATATCTTATTTTCTCTTTATCTTAGTCTTAACATTGATATATTTTAGAGTAAATGTTTCTTCAAATTAAAAAAATATTCAATACCTATTAAATAGTTAAAAACAACTCCAAACAAAACATATAAATAAAACACATAGATAATCTTCATTTGATACAAATTGATATTACCAAGGGATCATATTGTAACCATAAGAGTGTGGAGGGAATCAGAGGTGGCCAAATTTCTACTGAATCATTTTAACATAAATTATACATTTATTTATGTTGATAAAACCTCTATTATAAATTAGGATGTATGGATCTTTATAAATTCAACCTGTACACTTTTCCCTTATGCTATATAGATAATGTAAAGAAACCAACACATGGGTATTTTTATATGTTTTGGCCTCATTATTAGAATATATTCTTTTTTGGGTCTCGAATCCCCCTTGAAACAAATTCTATATTTTATAATCCATTACAAAATATAAGAGGTTTTATAATGAATCCCACTTAATCCCTAACATCCATCACATGTTTGTCTGAAACCACAATATTACAGATGTTGTTTATAAAACACCAAAAATCACCTTCTTCCTATATGGAGGGAATGATGAATTTTTTCATAATTGAACCATAATACATTGTCTAATCTACTAAAACATTTTCAAGGATAATTATTTATCTAATAGATAAACATCAAAAATATTCGTTATCCATGTTGACTCTAAACTTCTTCTTATAGAGGAAAATTATTTTGGAACTCTCAATACCTCAATCATCAATTTCCACAACATCAACATGTTAGTTCTAAAGGTTAGTCTAGATCTTCTCCTTATAGACATATAGATACAAAGAAATCATTATACTTTATAACATCATGTTTTGGTCTTGAAAATTTGAACATTATATTATTATAATGAAATTTATTATTTGTATGATTCTTATATTTGATAATCAATATATCTCCCATTGTTCTATGATTTTCATCCAATCAAAAAAAGTTTCATTTCCATTTTACATATCTAATATTCTTCTAATAGATATGGGGAACATAAAAGTTTTCTCTTGAAATTATTGCTCTCTAAAATATGGAATTGACCACCTTTATTATCTCCTAAATATATCCAGATTTGACTTCATCAGATCCACTACAAAAAATTGGCTTCAATATTCTTTAACTATTCATCATTTCTCATATTGAATCATAAACATTCCTTCCATGAATACTGCACATCAAATTTCTAGACCAACATCATCAAATATACTTTACATTAAAATAATGTAAAGTCCTTAAATCATCCATAATAATTACTTCCATATAATTCAATCATCCTCTTCTGATTAAACCTTTGTCTGACATCAATATTCTTTTACATTTAGTGTTTTAAACATTTTTCAATATTTCACACATGATTCTGTAGTTTCTATCTGATTCACCTTCATTTAGTATGAACATGTTCTTGTAACATCTTTTTAGATTCATCCTCAAACGTCCAATGTTATTCTTTCTTATTATATAGACCCAACAAAACTTTTTTATTCAACTTCCTCTTCTGATTTTCTATAATTATGATAGGCTCAGTCTTCAGATCTGGCTCCTCCTTCCAATTATTTATCTTATAAATATCATTAATCTTGTATTTAATTATTATTGATCTTCCAATCAAACAAGTATTGACCAACTCATATTCATTATTTTCATTTA
This sequence comes from Viscum album, assembly GCA_963277665.1. Lineage (NCBI taxonomy): Eukaryota > Viridiplantae > Streptophyta > Magnoliopsida > Santalales > Viscaceae > Viscum > Viscum album. The sequence goes on along the minus strand of OY728123.1, from coordinate 1,034,192,136 downwards.
CTCATAGAGGATTAAAAAAATTCCAACCAATTTGATGTTATTTAGATTAAAGAAAAGTACAGAATCATCTAGCTCATTAATCTCTAACCTTTAATGGATTGGTTTTTATAAAATGGAATTACAGAAAATTTCAATATAAAGCCACACATACTACAATGGGTATCTTAGGCTAAATTCATAAAATCTAATTCTGAGTATTTCTCTATGAGTCTTCTTTAGAAATTTCTGACACTTCGGTTATTTTGTTTCTCAACATACAATGTGTCATAACATTGTTTAGATCACTCAACATTTTATGTTCAATGAATCTTCTATCAATGCTTCAGTTAATGATTTACCATATTTATATCAGCAACACTCCTTACATTCATTGGTATTGAATCATATAGACATTATCAATTCTTCAATGTCTTTCATCTTTTGATCATCCAAATTTATTTGACAAAATTATTTTTCATCTGATGGTTTTACCTATAGGCTTACTTTTGTCATGATAAATTATACTGAATATATTTCTTTTTGAATAATATTTGTATCATCAATATTCTAATCTTATAGAACATACTTCTTAAAATCCAATTGATATTTAAAATGGGGTTTTATCCTTTATCACTGGTCATAAAAACAAATAATATTGGTTTTTCAGCAGTCTTATGTTTTCAGATTTATTTGAATATAAACACTCCATGGGTTTATCATTTATCTATTAGTAGAAATAACTCCAATAATCATTGTTACTTTTAATCATATTCCTAAAGTAGATATTTCATTAAAAATGTTCCTATGTAATATTATTGAATTATCAAGAGTATGTTCCTATATTATGTTGATTATATAACATCAATAGGTTTCTTGTTCTCTATCACCATACTGATTAACTTTTCTATAGACTATTTAATAAAATAAAATATATAATCATCATCATTCAATGGAAACGTAAAAATTTTATTTTAAGAGTAATTATAATATATTTAAAAGACATCCATGTTTTTATGCTTCACTAGGAATATTCACATATAATATCATCCACTTTTCTAGATTAAACTATGAAGATTTTTTACTAGGATAATTTATCGGAACTCATTTATTTTCCAAAGGTAAAATAATATATGATGAGATAATGAATGTTGTTATGATATAATCAACTTTCATTCCTTGTATTGATTTTTATTTTTTAATGATGTGATGTTTAAAATGGGAATTTATTTTACATGGGTTATGTTATGATAACGTGATGAATTTAATTATTATATTACGACACATATATGTTTGGTTTCTATTATTTGATTGGTGGGCTTAGAAATATATATCCCTTTGAGGCGTTGGGAAAAGTTTGAATCTTAATAGATCAAATATGATGGAATGGGGGTGAACCTGGTTCAGAAAGAGACTTTGTACAGTGATATAGTCTAGTAAGTGAAACTTTATTAAGGATATGATGGAATTATGATTGAACCCAAACCACTATAGTGCTCTGTCCACTATAATAATCAAAACAGTCAGCTTTGAATATGGGAATGATTTTTCTTGATTATTTTTTTCGAAAAAAATTATATCTTCTACTTATGATATGCTCCCATGGATAAATATTTATTATTGATGATTCTATATTCTAGTTACTTATATATTTTTTATGAAAAAACATTATATGATGACTCATGATGGATGATACGTGATTTATTTGGTATGATTTTTATAAGTTATGATTCTCATATTGTACCCTAATGCTTATTTTATTCTCTAAAAATATCATTTATTGATATCACTTATGTTTATCCTAGATAAAAAATTGACATCACCCTTTATTAGGTTTCTGTTTCCCTATGTTATGATGAATTTTTTATTTAGGGTGTGTATAAGAAGGGTTTAATGTGAGGAGAATTTTATGGGAGAAATTAATAATCTGTAATAAAATAATTTTTTTATGTATCTTATCTCTAAATATGTACAACCTATACAATTTTGAAGCTTTTATAATTATGAGATTTATTTATTATTCATCTGAAATTATGTAATATTTATCATTATAATTCTTAGGTCACCATAGTTATAATCGAAGAAGGGTTTAGTTTTTTTGGAGATGATGAATAGAAAACAACGGTGAAAACCATAGGTATTGGTTTATGTATAGTATAATATCCTAATGTTTTGGTAAGGTAAATATTTTTTGTTTTTCTATAAATCTCAATCCTACGTGAACACAAAAAAGTGGATGTGGGCTCTGAAATGGATGCAAATAAGGGTAATAACCTTGAAACGGTTGGTTAGTTATTAACTTGATCATCACTTGGTGTATGTATAAGACTCAAACTACACATTTGGTTTGAATCTTAAAGGGGATATGATTTATTCAATTTAAATTATCATCATTAACCATTATTATGAATGAAAGTATAGAATTATTAACTACGTATGATAATACATAGTGATATGAGAGGAAATTAAATTTTAATGGGTTGAAATAAGGTTTCATAATTTAAATATTTCATAAGAATGATTTTCGTAACAAAATGATTTCTTACACTGATTAGTGATGTATTATACTCACAATAATCTTTTTTGACTTAGTTAATGTTTGGAACAAGTATAAATCATGTTGAAAAAGTATCATGAAATTCAATAATCTTATAATGAGAAACTAAATGAATTGATATTTTGTTTGTGAAATATTATGGCTATGTGCACCCAAAAATCATAATATATTAATAGTAACATCAATCATGATGAAATTAAAAATAGAAAAAGGAAGTAACTACTCACCATTGAGTATTTTATGTTGAAATTTACACCTTCCTTCAATGGTTCCTCTAATACAATTATTGATGAGTAATGGATAAATACTGTAGAAAATAGATTCTTCTTTATTTAGTGATCAAAATATCTAATGATTATCTTTGATATATATCATTTTGAAGATGAAACTGATCAATGGATCTTATCAAGAATACAGAGAAAGAGTTGGAAATAGACTCTATAACATGGTAAGAGTTCAAGAAATATCATTCAATAAGAACTTCCCTTAAGCTCATCACAACAAAAGGTGAATAAATTTATTGATTTTAAAAAGATATTTGATGAATTTATTTGTACCAATGAGGAAAAACTATCCCAGCATTCAAGGAATGATTATAATTTTATCATCAACCCTAAATGAAACGTAAACTTATGTATTAATGCCTTAATAATAAATCCATGAAAAGAGTTGTCTATAAGATAGTCTGATAGATGTAAAGAATTCATTTGAGGTGCTCTCAAGCTAGAAATTTTGACTGAATCCCATCATTGTTCCCATGGTTTAAGGGGTAAGAAGTGAAAGATAAATTGTCAAGTCTATTCTAATAATAAGATCCTTAGAGGAAATAAAATTAATCATCATTAATGAAAGATGTTTGGAAGGAATAATAGGGAAATTTCCCTAAGGGGTATGGTAAGTTTAGAAAAAATAGTTACTGAGAAAAAGAATACTAAATTAATGTGAGGGTCTAATCAGCGAAATCATTAGAGAGAAAATAAAATCGGATGTTCCAACCACACTCAAATGATATAATTTTAATGATTATGGAAATTCATCCAATAAATTTAACTGATTGGTTCTTAGTGATGAAAATTAATATTTGGAAACACTTATTCCAATTTAGAAAAGGAAATATCATGTGATCAGAAATATTGAGGTATGTCACAAGAACAATGTGGTGAATGGAAAAAATAAAATCCACTCTAGAGATATAGATGTTTTAATGGATTCTACCTATTCCCACACTTTTATATATAAATTATTTTCAAAGGGTATCACATCAAAAACTCAAAAATTATATATTGAGTTAGCATTAAAATATTATAATGGTACGATGATCCGATCTCATGTCTATAGCCCCTATCTCATATATGTTTATGGGAATGTGTTTCCAATAAATTTTGGTATTATCTCTCTACAAATATAGTGTCTGTATCATTTTTTGGAGAATGGAAGTAAAATTTAATATTTAAAATCAACCAATGATCTTCTATTAATGAGGATGAACCTAATAATCCCTTGGAAATTACTTCAATTATATATATCATAGTACTTATTCAAATGGGTTACTTATCTCAAATGCTTGTTGAGAAACTCAACATTTATGATATTTCTATTATTCATGATTATAGTAATGTATATTCAAAAGACTTTCCTAGTCATCCTTTATATCATGATGTTTGGTTTTAAATAGAATCCATACCTAGTCATACAATTATTTAAAAGAATCCATATTGAATATCCCAATTTAAGTAGTAGGAATTGAATAATAATCTCTATCAAAATACAGATTAGGGATTTATACACACTAGTGCAAGACTATGGGGAGAATATAATATTTTTATTTAGAAAAAATAAGGGTTATTATGTATTCTCATTGATTTTTTCAAACATAACAATATCACTATTAGGAACATGTATCATGTACACCGTATCAATTATTTTTTTGATAAATTATGAGGAGATCAATATATTTACTAAATTAATCTTCTATCTAGATATCATCAGTTAATGGTAAAAAAGGATGATATGCCCAAAATGAACTTTTATATGAGGTGTGGAAATTATTAATTCATAGTGATTACATTTGGAATTACAAATGCTCTAGTTATCTTAATGGATTTAATGTAAGGATTATTAATATATTAACATGTTTAGATTGTGGTAGTATTTATATATGATATTATTATATATTCCAAGAGAAATGATGGGCATGAAGATTGATTGTGGGTTATTTTAATGATATTAAAAAAGGATAATATGTAATAAAAATTTGCATAATGTGACTATTTGATACAAAATTAGTTTCATTCTTGGGTCATATAATATCAAGAGAGAGTTTATCAGTGGATCCTTCAAAGATGAAAGTAATGTACAAATGTTCCAATAAAATATTTGTGAATGTGACACATAGTTTTCATGGATTGAGTGTGTAATATTGAAATTTTTGGAGACATTTCTCATTGATATCAAAACTAATAACCTTGTCAGGTCGAAAGGGGGTTAGGTTCCAATGGATAGATGAATGTGTAAAAAAATCAAGGAGCTAAATAGAAAGGTTTTAAACCCACCTGTGATAACACTACCCTATAGTGGGGAAGGATTTTTGATCTATAATATTACATAAAATAAGGGACTTAGAGACATCCTAAATCATGATGATTTAGTGATAGCTTATGCCTCAACCAAATTAAAATTTTATTATCAAATTTTATTGACTCATAATTTTAAAATGATAGTGGAAATTTTTTGAATAAAAGATATAGTGGTATTATCTCTATAGTGAAAGGTCTTATTAATTTACTGATCATAAAATCTTGAAGTATATATTCACATAGAAATATTAGAATATGAACTAACGGATATGGTTAGAATTGATTAATTTGTATGACTACTCAACACATTACCACTCTTTGAAGATAAAAAAGGTGTTCAAACTCTGTGTTCTAATGGACACTCTAGTTTCTACATGATGTGGATTGAAATATATCCAATACACAAGTAATTATAGAATATATATATTGAAATAATGATATAATGGGAAATATTTTGGCTTTCTTAGATTAGTTTTTATCCATCCATCTATGTAAGGATTAATGAGGCATATTAGGAAGATCTTAAACATAGAGGATGGTGAGGAATTATCTTAATTTAAAACATGGTAGTTATGGAAATATCAAGTTTAATTACAATGTGTGTGTCCCGTCAATACCAGATTTAATGAATATTTTTTAGGGTGAATCTCATAATTCATTATTATCTATTCATCAGGGAATTATAAATTTTTATATAGATCTAAAATATTATTTCTAGTTAGACAACATAAAAACTAATAATGTGGAGTATGTGTCATGTTGTTTAGTATTTAGTAAGTTAACAATGAGAGTCGGAATTCTATGGGGATATAAAAACGTTTAAATATACTATAATGGAAATGGTAAAACATCACCATGGATTTCATCTTCATAATTCCCAAAACATCTAATTCCCATAATTCTCTTTGGGTTGTAGTTGGCCTCCTTATGAAATTATAACATCACATTTTATATATGTGAAATTTTCACTCTTTATAATATTTATAGGACATATATAATGTAAGTGTTAATGTTTCATGAGGTACAAAATTCTTTTGAATCTAATCAATATCTAGGTTATAACTAAATGTTATAGAGAAGTCTTCATCATTATATTAATATGTAGTTAAACATTAGCACTACATTACATCCTCAAATTGAATTTTAGTATGAGAAGACCGTTCAAACCCTAGATGATATGTTGATATATTTTTCTATGGATTTCAAAGGTGGTTGGGATCATCACTCCCCTCTATTTTAATTTTATTATAACAATATCTTTCATGTGAGCATTCAAATGGATCATTATGAAGTCCTATAATGAAAGACATATAGGACTCAAACATTATTGGATAATGTTTTTAAAAAAAACTATTTGATCCTAAGCTAGTTGTGTAAAAGGAAGTATAATTTAGAGAATTTTAATAGAACACTAAGGAAACGTAAAGTTTATAGAAGACTTATTCTAATAATAATTGGCAAGAACTATAGTTTAATATTTGTGATAATGTGTTAAGAGGAATATCTACTTTGGAATATGTTTGTGATATTTGTAATGAAGTGAATGATTTTCCCTAGATACATCAAACACATCAAAATTATTGATCATAATGGGATGGATAGGTGCTTCAAATAAATTTCTCTCATGTTCATGATGTTTTCCATGTATCTATTTTTAGGAACTACATACATGTTACATCCCATGTACTGAACTCGAAGTTTGTATCATTGTAGAATGGTATTAATTATAAAAACAATTATAGGAGATTATGGATCACAAACAGAAATTGTTTTAGAACAAGACCACTCATCTGGTAAATGGTTTTTTTTTGAGAAACCATAAATCTGAGGCAGATGTGTGCGAAACAGAAGATGTAATGAGGCAGAAGATTCAACATGTTTTTTTATATTAATGATATTGTGAGTTTTAAATTATTATAATAGGGTGTAATGTAACACTTTATTATTTTTAGAATATATATTTCTCTTTGTTAATTTTGATGTCTTCAATAACTTTCTTTACACACAATTTCGAACATAAACAAACCAAAATTTAAATATTGTAAAATATAGCACCAAAAAATTGGATTAGAAGGTTGGAATATGACTAATCATATAAAGAAACATATGAAAAAAGTATTACTTTCATATAAATGTGATGAAAAACTCAATATAAAATAAGAAATTAATATTAAATGATAACAAAAAATCATTTAATGTTATTGTATCTATATTTTTTGATATTTTATTTTTCTAAACATTAAATATCATGATAAATATTTAAAATTTATTTAGATTATATATATCAGAAGTGAATTAATAATAGTTCATACATCGATCATAAATTTTATAGAAATAAAAACAAAATTGTATGAAATTAAAAAGGGACATTCTTATGAAAACTATTTTTAAGTGCACAATGAATTTTAATTAAAATATATTTAAATATTCTATATTGAATAGTGATTGGAAAGAAATTATTAATTTATATATTCAATTAAATAATTTTATATCATGTTACTATTATTACCATTAAAACAATTATTTTATGTTCATTTTATACATAAAATTTTATTTTTCTAAAAAAAATAAATTCATTATGTTTTATAGTTTAATTTTTAAATAAATTTTGGCCACCTATAGGAATTGAATTTGATAAAATGGTTTACATATATTAAATAATCATATTTAAATTTGGTAAATATTTTAATTAAAATATTTTTCATAATGAATATTAACTGAGGTTAAAATCCATTGTCCTGGTCATGGTTAAAAGTCTTAATGAGGGGTTAAAAAAATAGATAAGGGTAAAAAAACCTAAAAACTTGTCTAAATCATATTGGAGAAATTTATTTCAACCCTATACCATCGAATATTATAATATTTTCCAATTTTTATCAACTTTAAAATGATATTAACTTTATTATATTCTAATTTCATAATATTTACATGTTTTTCACCAACCTCATTTATAAAATGGAACCTCAACTCCTCTCTTATTATCATCATATTACGATAATTATACCGTAAAAAAATTTACAAAATATCTTCTAAACTTCCCTATATACATTAGGAACATTATTTCCTTCTTAAAAGACAAACCATAGGGTTCTTAAAAAGATATCTATAGGAGGTTTCTCAAAGAAGATGTATAACTTTAAACCTAGTATTTCCACGTTTGGTTATTATTCCCCCACCTTATAACTTTCTAAATATATTATTATATAACAACATCACACTGTTTCAAATTATTAAATTTTATTATTTTGATTTCACAACTCTTTTCTATCCATTGGTATATGAAATCATCCATCATGCATTCATTCATACTGTCATATCCAAGTAGCGATGTTATTAGTTTTTCATAAACTTATCATGGATGGTTATATTGATATATTTAATGGATATATATTATTTTTATTAAAATATTATTTTTTCTAAAATATAAAATATTATATACCTTCTTACCCTCCGATATTCCATAAAACTATTACATCGCTTCTGCGTACGTGTAAACTACCACCTCTACAATAAGATGTGATTCATTTTTCATATCCTCTTTACATGGTTGGAAATGATAAATTTAATTAATATATATGATATATATAATATAATTATTTTTTAAAAAATTTAATTATTATTTCCAATTATTATAAATCCATTAATCTAAAAGTAGAAATGGCACTCGTCAGTATGTACAAACTATCATCTCTGGGAAATGATGTAAGTCATTTTTCATCACTACGTTAAATGAATGGGAATAAAACTATAAATAATGAATATATATTATACTTATAACATGATTATGTTTCTGGATATTCGAAAACCAAGATCTAGTTGAAAGGGTCAGAATTGATGAACGGAAACACACGTGGAAAATATACCATTTTCACTAGAATGTTCATTTTAATACAAAATTCATATTAAAAGGGTAATTTGGAATTATATCGGAATGATATATAGTAATTTAATATATTAATATGATTCTATTATAAATATATATGTTTAGTATATAGAGGTTTTAATGTGTTCAAATCAAAATGAGACTGGAGGGAAGAGTTTATGTTTTAATTTCTTTTCTTTTCAAGATTATTAATGTTTCATTTCCATTGAGATAAATTATTTGATTAATATCCATTAAACCAAATATGTTATTTTATCCTCTTTTATTTCTATAATTTTGAGGTATTAATACCATTTTCCACTTTTTGGTTCTTAAAATCATTATGAATAAGTTTTAAAGAAAATTCAACCATATTTATTATTTTTGGGACAGGAATAATCTTCTTTCATATCCATGTTCTTTAAAACAATTATAGAATATTTTTACAATACTTGATGTTTTTTAAAAAGTTATTTGTATATACCTTTGACATTTTTTTAATTTTTTATGTTTAACTTTTCATAATGATTTCTCAAAAAAATATTTTTACTTTTTACAAATATGTGAAAAGAATGTTATATATTAATTTATAGAGAATGTAATAATTATCCCCCATAATGAATATAATTTTCCATAAATATTCAATTACAAGATTCCATGGTTATTTTCACATATAATAATTTACAAAATATTCTCGAATTGATTTTTTAAAATGTTTATTAAATAACAAAGAGAGGTTAAAATTTCATTCTAGGTTGTTTTTTTCAATATGAAAATATTTTGATGTTTCTTATGCTTCACTGGGTATATGATGTTATGATTCCATCCAGATTTCTGGAAGACTTATTTTGATGATGTTCTTATGAGGATTTCCTAAGAACCTTTTCTTTTCCACTAGTTAATTAATCTATAATGAGATATTAATTATTTTTACCATATATTACACTTCCTTTCTCTAGATCGATTATGATTATATGATCGTGAGATTTTTAAAAACCATGTTAATTTCCATGGTTCACTTATGATTCTATGATGAATTTTATTATAATCAAATGGAATAAATATGTATATATATATATATATATATCATTATGTGATGAGCGATCCTTGAATTTTATATCCATCCAATGCATTGTGTATCGATTAAAATATCATGAGATGATATCGATTGGAATGAGTAATGAAGCAATTTTAGAAAGTTAATTTTCTTATAATGATAGTCATGGAAGTGATATGTGACTATGGAATTATAGAATGCGGAGTAAACTGAATCTAACATGGGATATTTTCCAATGTGATAGTATTTAAGTGATATTTGACTAAGGTAATTATTTTATATGATTATGTGTATGTCAAAATATATTTTCATATGATTATAATATATTATCATGGATCATTATTTATTATTGATGATTACAAACTCTTATGACTTGTGTCTTTTTTATCATAAAGAGTAATGCAATAAATCATCATTGATGATTTTGACTAATTGGGTTGTAATTTCATAAATAATGTACATGTTCACATACACTTATGCTTATTTTACACTCAAAGATGTTAATTTATAGATATATCCTATGTTTACCCTTAATAAGAATCTAAGACCACCCATTCTTATTTTTCATTTTACCTAGGTTATAACGAAATTTTTTATGTAGGGTATGCTTAAGAAGGGATCTATTTGAGAAGAAATTTTTGAGTGATATTAAATATATTTCATTAAATAATAATGTTATGTATCTAGTATCCAGTGATACGTAAACATTATTGGTTTTTATCATGTATTATTATCATATATATTTTATATTCATCTCAAATTATGTAATATTTATTTATATAATGCTTAGGATACCTCACTAACTATCTCTACAGACATACTCAGTTAGAAATTATCAATATCATATAAATATATTCCTTTACTTGAAAATATTGTGTTATTTATGCATGGGGTTCCTTAATATCTGTATAAATATATATATATATATATTCTATTTTTATATAGTATAAATACCTTGGGGATTTTGTAACGGGTTACACATTAATATGGTGTGAACACATTAATTTGGTGGTTAGATTTGTGTTTTCAAATCTAACATTTTAGAATTATTCTTACAAAAGCCAAAAAAATGATATGATAATGATTTCATGAGTTGAAATAGTTATGAATTAAATATTAATTTGATTTATATTAATTTGGTGATACTTTTAGAATAAAACCCCACTAATATTAAAATATATGATTTTAACCACTGAAATACTTGTCAATACCATGATCATCTGACTAGGTAGGTTCTACCAAATTAGGGTGCCTCTGGATTTTCTTGTGTAAGGAAATAAAGTAATCTATGCAACTAGATCATTTTTAGGGTGGATTTACCAAATATGGGTACCCATTTAATTTATTTTTCATATCAGGATCATGAATTTTATTTATGTTATAGTTACCTGGGAAACCCTATGTGTTTGGATACCAAAGGTATAGAGTTATGCTTTATTATATGATTGATCTGGGAAAGTATTTTCCTACCCAACTATTCAAGAAACTAAATTTTTTGGAATAGGATTACTCCTTAGTTAAATACTTAAGTGATGGGAAGAAAGAAAAGGGTGAATTATTACTTAGTTAAATACTGGTATTTTATCAATAAATAGATGTGATGTTTAGGTTCATCTTTTTTAACAGAAGTTGTCCTATTAGAATTCCTTGATATGTGATATAATACATGACATGAATCCTTAGATATTTCGATGTTATTGATTATGGTATACTTCATCATAATAATATTGATAATCCTTATAGGTATAACCAATAGAATAGTTATAAATTGGTATATAGTGTTGAGAAATTTTCTCAATGAAATGTATTCTAATCATTTGAATTTATATGTTATATAGGTCAATTTAACTAACTCTAGCTCAAGGGAATTATAAATTTAGTGTGTGAAACGCATTTTTCTAAGAAAAAAAATCTCAAATAATGAAGGGGAATGAAAAGGGTGATGTAGATATTTTTTTACATAATAAAGTTAGTGTTTTGAAATTATAAGTCGATACTTATGATCTGATTTTACCAACTGGTTTAATATTAAAATTGGATTATTTTTATAATGTTCCCACCATAAAAAAATATTTCTATATATTGATTGGACAAGATGGTAAATTCATTCACTATTATGTTTAAGATTTGTTATACATATAAGAATTAATTTTTTAATGGAATTGAGAATATGATAACTGGATTATACAATATAGATATGGATAATCATATTAATAACAATAAAAATTACATGTTCAAAGTGGAATGCACTCCCACAAACATTTTTCATTGTCAAATTAGACATATGAATGATAAATGAATACAAGGAATCTATAAATATATATTCTAGGAACCATTTATTATGGATTCTTTTAAATTTTTAAATCTTATTCATTAAAAAATTACCAATACACCTAGTAGAGGAAAAGGTGAATGTGTTAGTGGAATATTGGATTTCAAACATATTAATGAATGTGGATGGATGAGTAAACAAGAATGTAGTGAATATAGGTATTTTTTTAGTTTTATTTATGACATTAGTCATTATAGATATTTTTTATGAAATGTGAATACGAAGGATTTGAAAAGTTTAATGATTTTCCAAATAAATTATAGAATCAACTAGTAAAAGTATAAAGATCAACTTAGATAATTGGGGTGGTGATTACTAGATCTAGAATTTAGTTAATATTCATTTGGGATTATGGAATGTTTTTACAAGTCTCTCATATTGGAAACCAATAATGGAAAGGTGTACATTATAGGATCAATAATACATTGTTTGAAAAGGTTTCATCACTGATGGATCAATGTTACCGTCCTATTAGATCTTTAGGTTATTCTCTAGAGACCACAACATTTTAATAACTTTTTATCAATCTAATGTAGTCATAAAGACAACATATGAGATGTGGAATGTGAAATGTCATGTTATTTAATTTATAAATCTTTGGTGATGTGAATAATTCATCTAATAATTGTCTTCTGGTATGCCTGACTCCAAATTTAAATAATTATTATTTATAGGTTTTTTAAAGGAAACTAAGGGAAATTATTTCTATAACCCTACTGAAAAAAAAAATTATGGTATAATTCTATAAATTACATAATAAGTAATCTATTGATCATGGAATTAAGGGGATGGATATTTAACCCGGCTATGTTGTAGATTAGAAAATTGAAAATATTTATGGGATGATACCTGAGTGAGTTTCATAAATATTTATCGAAGAAGAACTGAATCAAGCCCCACAAGTACATTGAAGTTATAGTAGGATTTAAAAAGAGATCATGACACATGGATTTATCATAGAAAAAGATAAATAGGTAATGTTTATTGTACAAAACCCTTTTACCTATTAGGAGGTTATAAAGAGGTATGATTCTAATTAATGGTTAAAATCCATGAATCTAAATTAGAATGATTATAATCTAAACAACTTTGAAACATGGTGGATGCATGATAAGGGGTGATACCCATAATATGAAAGTGTTATTTCTAAAAGAAACATACATTTAGGGTAGAGTGTCTTCCAATAAAGCATGAATCATTGAAAAGGGTTACAAAAAAATTCATGGTGTTGACTATGAGGAAAAAATATCACCTATTGTGATGATAGTTTATTTGGATATTTTGTTCCATTATACTTTTTTTTGATTAATTGATATATCAAATAGATGTAAAAACCCCTATATGTATTTGAAATTTTTTCAATGAAGTATATATGATGTAGATCAATTGTTTTTAAGTTGAAAATGATATTTTCATGGTTTGATTGATACAACTGTCAATTTAGGGAATGAATAAATTTTCTCAAAGTTGGAATATCTGCTTTCATGATGCAATAAAAGTGTTGGGTTTACTAAAGAACATAACTAATTTAATTTTATATAAACGTATTTGTGGGAGTGTTGTATTATTTCCAATATTGTGTGTGGATGACATACTAATTATCATAAGTGATATCTCAACACATCACTCTTCATTAATGTGATTAGGTAGGTGCTTCTCAAAGAATGACATGGGTGGAGTGGATGATTTGAAATGTATAATGATATATATAAATATATCTGAGAGGTTTCTAAGTATTAGTCCCGACACTAAAATTAGTAAAGTGGTAAATATTTATTTCATGGATAACTATTTGGAGGGGATTTACTTATGTTACATTTCAACGAACAAAGTAATATTAAATAAATTTTTAAAAATTTAGAAAGGATGCATAGTTTTCCCTACCTGTATTCCATAAGATCTATTATGTATAATATATTTTATACTTGACCTGATGTTTCCTATGCTCTTAGTATTTCATCGCTATTCAAATTCAATCATTGAAAAATTATATAGACAACAATGAAGAAAATAATTATGTACAAGATAATCATAGAGGTTATACTCTTGGACATTGTAGGAGAGGATCTAATATAAGTAAGGGGTTACACAAATTCTATTTTTTTATTTTTTTTAAAGATGATATGAATGTCAATATAGTATCATGTTATTTTAAAGTATAGGATCTATCAATTGGAAGAGATCTAAATAATCCACATCAGAGGATTCAATAACATAGTTAAAGTACATAACTACATCTAATTTGGTGAAGTCATATTTTTGGATCATGAAGTTCATCACTAAAATAGAGGTGGTTCCAAGGATTGAGGGAGAAATAAAGATTTACAATGAAAAAAAGTGGATCTATTAATTTGGATATGGTAACCTGGTATCACCAAAGGATGTGGAAGATCGTTTGAAAATAACATCTTATATGACAGATTTTTTAGATGGGTAATGTAATGATCTATTTGATGGCTACTGATGATAATATTGGGGATCCATCAATGAAAATGTTAGTGCAATAGATGCATGTGGGCCATTTAGAGTCTCTAGGTATATGATACTTATGTGATTCATGTAATAATTTAAAAATATATCATGTTATTGAAATAAATAAAGTACTATTTTTTCAATCATTCATGTGTGTTGATATTTACTTTTTTATTAATGATCGAAGTAAAATATCCCTTCAACGTATTAATTTGATTTTTCTTAACCGATGATCAACATAGAGTATTATATTTTTTGTTGAAATGTTATGATTGGCATAAATAGAATATTCTTATAATGTTTTGTATTTGAGATATGAAAAATAGATTCATGAGGTAATAAATAGAGACTTATTTCTTGGGTTGACACACCAATTATGTCCCACGGAATATCATTATGTCGTCAAAATAGTTATCAGTGTATTATTTTTATCAATACTTCTTACCTATGGTTGGAGAGATATTGGGAATGATAACCTTCACACTTTTATACATTTCTTACAAAAGACATCATGACGTAGCTAATCATGGGGTGTTTACGTTTTTTCATGATTATGTCATCTGTTGGATCACATCCAATATGGGGTTTGTTCTAGTTATATAATGAAAAAAATAAATTTGAAACTTCATTGAATGAGACTATGGAAATCCATGGTCATGCATTGTTGATTCACGTATATTGTATTATTATAACTTGGTCAAGGGGCATGAGATACACTCACCTATTAAATGAATTACATGCAATGTATTCATCAACTTAGTTATAATTTTTTAAGAGAATCAAGAAAATATGGGATGGGATATGCTCGATCAAAATTGATCCATGTCAGGTGGTCACTCTATTTCATGGGAAAATAAATTATATATGTATAAAAAAATTTTATATAACATATTTTCGTGGAAATTTTTTTTATAGATATGAGTATGTTTGATAGAGATCACACTACACCCCTTAGTATATTTAGTAGAACTGATGGTTTCTTATAAGACACTCTTTACTTACATCTATAGAATAGGGATTTCATATTTTTTTAACTCTACTAAGTCCCATTGGGTCACATAGGTAGGTTTATTGATAAGGATTATGTTTTTGACAAAGTGTGTCATGACCAGACCTAATGTGGCTCACACTGTAACTACCCCAAGCCCACCTCCATAGGCACTGGGTGGCGACAAGAAGTGAAAGGCATAAATAACATGGCAGGACATCAAGTAATGTACTTGTACACACACACCTAATGATTAAGATAAAAAGGTGAAGGGGAAAGATATTGAGTGATTAAACATCTAGAGAATAAGACATTTATATAAAAACTCTTCATAGTATAAAAGTACAGTAGTGAGAAAAAAAATGATAAATAAGAAAAATACACACCAAACTACAAATATTTTCCAAACTGAGAATAACATAAAAGTAAATTCTTATAGAGCCCATCTATGAATCTCTTAAATCGGACCACTATTCATAGTCAAATACACCTTGTATCCTTATACTCCTCTATAGTCAAAATGTAAATTTCAATTGTATTCATAAGACACGACACATATGGGAAAATCACATACCTTATACAAACAAAATAGGACACCCTGAATGCTGAAGGTGGAGTTGTAAGAGACACAATATTTATAGACATATCCTCAACTGAAAGAAATAGAGTAAAAAATCCAATGACATGGATATAGATATACTATATTTTCAAACCAAATAATCCCAAACGAGAGAGAAAGGGGATATCCATCTCAAATACTTGATTAGGAAAAGAGTACCAATATTTCTAGAATGTCATTAATGATCCTTAGCATCTCATGCATCAGTCTTGAAGAAACATCCATGTTAATACACACCTCTCCACTATGCCAAAAATTTGATGGGATTCACTTGGTAAATGACCCAATCCCTTTTATAATAGGATGGTTACACTCAAGTTGATAGGTAGGGTACCATTTCCCTCTCTCCATATGAGGGTTCCACTCTAATGGTTCAGGACCCAAGACCTGACTAAACGTGAGGGGACCACTCAATAGTTGATTGAGTACCCATGCCTTATCCCAAAAGGAGGCGCCCCTCTCAAAATCAGTAGAATATTGATGCCCAACCGAGGGGGAGGGTGAAAATCTAGTGGTCAAGGACTCATTCCCATATACCCTCAAAGGGTGCCACTAGGATAACAGATAGAGGACCCATGCTCTTCCCAATTGGAGAGTGCAACTCTCATAGTCAAGTTCCCATACGTTGAATCCATAGGAGGGTTTCACTCTATGGATAGGTTGAGGACCCATTTCCTATCCCAGTATGAGGGTTCTAGTCGAATAGTCAGTAGAGGACCCATGACCAGCCCAACTAGAGGGTGCCACTCTAATCAATCAAATTAACATACATGATTATTATCTTCATTGAGAATCACCTTAATAAGCATAATTCCCCGAAAACCTCAAATTGAATATAAAAATACAAAATATAGGCCACCATTAAGTTATTCATGAAAAAAAACATAGGACTGGATATTAACAGTCCAAACGTTGATTCTAAATGAATGATATACAAGAGGTAGAAATTCCCTAAAAGGGAAAAAGGGGGTTTACGAAATTTAAGGGGAGCCACATGGTCTATGGTCCAACTCCACTTCGTAGTTGTGTCCTTAAAAGAACATTGATAACTGCTCATATAGAACTATATAGCGTGTATAAGGAATAAAAAATGTACCTCATCCAACCAATGTACAACCCATTATATTGGTCGTTTCAATGTATCGTTGACCATTTCTGTATAATTTGGTATGATATGTGTACATGGTCATGCATGTGCCCGTTTACTCTAGTACATGGAATATTCTCCCACATAGGGTCCTGCCCCTATGCTCCTCCATGGGTTAGGTCTACTCAGGGAGGTTCACATGGAATGATACCCAATCACACGACATATGAACCATAACTTTTTTTCAATACCCTGCCATTTATACTATAGGGGTACTACACAACTTGTGTTCAACACTGTACATGTCAGGTAGAGGTTTTTTCAAAAAAAAAGTTTAATCTACATCCAAGGTTCTATATCCTCCCTATTCGTGTCTATCCACACCTCCATGCCACCTGAAAATTTGATGGGAAGGCCTTCGGTCATCATTTCATTCCATTTGGCTGATGGAAAACATATTCCAATGGTTCGTTCGAATTCTACATTCACTTTGTGTTTCTCTTATTACCCACCATCTCCAATTTGGATTTTATATTAACAAATCATTTACCCACAACATTCATATCATCCAAATAATTCTGCAATTCTCTAAACCATTAAACGGATGTGAATCTAATACGATTCTGGGTGTCCAATCAAGATTTCTCCCACCCGACAATGTTGAAATGAGACCCCATCATCCAATTAGTGAAGAACGTGCAGAATGATTTGGATATGTGCACAATAAAAAATGTGTAATTTTATCCCCAATAGTACTTGGACATTAAGCACAAATTGGGATGACCGAGGGTGAGAAAACTAAATAAACAAATTAAAATCCATTTAGAGGTGCATGAAATGGCTTGAAATTGATGCAGTTCAATGAAGAAGTATGATTATTCCCAATATACTTAGTCAATTATGGTAGAATCTAAAAATTGATGATTTCTACCTATAATTGGATCTTTCTCCATCAACTAATTCTATCACTAACAAATGAGAGAAGTTTTTATATTCACTAAACATCAATCTTCTGAGATTTGTATTTTCATCGTTGTCGGATCATCATTCACCAATGAGAGGTGGAATAATAATCCTCTCAATGATCCCATATTTATACGGATAACCCTAGCGATCAACCATAACATGGATTATATATAAGAAGCAGAATAAGGTTATTTAATTTAAAATAAATAAATTTAATTATTTATTTAAATTTAATGTACCCACCAATTTCCATTTTATCTGAATGCCCATCGAATACCCATCTTAGGTCACACCTAGGGTAAATCTAGTATTATCAATTCTAACATGGTCTCAATATTCTAATATGTGATTATTTTTAAGAGTTATCACAATTTTTTAAATTAATAAAGAGTTCATGATATAAAATATATTTAATATTTTAATAAATTAATTTTGGGCACACCAGGTCTCAAAAGCACAGGTCATAATTTCCTCGGGCTCTGAAATACTAATCCTAATATTCTAATGTCATACAAGGAATAAATAGTGTCTCTAAATTATTCCCTTCTTCATTATTTTCATCATCGAATAGGAAAACTAAATAAAAAAATCAGGATATTGAGCCCCTATCTGGCTCTCCCAATACAAAGATCTCTCAGTCATGATTTTTTGCTACAACCACACGAAAACCAAGGGGATGGTCCATAAACACATGGTCCTCTCTTTCAAGTACTCAATATTGACTAGTTGATATGAAAAATAGCTCTATCATTGACGTTCAATCCCCTAAATCATTAACGTGTGTAGTTTCATACAACAATCTCCACAAATGTGACTCATAGAGGACATCATGAACCCACTCCAGCTATGGGGGTTGGGTGAGGTGGTAATAAATCTCTCCAAACCTCTGCAATAACATGAATGTATTGATGAACCTAAAGGATAGCATGCCTCCAAGGATAAATCTATGAAATTGCCATCATAGTGATCATATAAAGAAAATTTGGTCTCCCTACTCAAACTCATTGTGCCTATAACATTAGTCTATGTACGATTTATACCTACTCTAGGCTATTCTCATCCCTTACCAGATGAACTGTAACTTCTCCCTCATCACCTGCACTATCTATAGCCAAACAAGATATTCATGGTAGATATGTTCCCTACACAAGGGTGTCCTACTTAGTCTCCCATACAGGGTCTGAAAATGTTCCATAATACAAGTAGAGGGTTATATATTATTGTACACAAAATATAACAAATGAAATTGATACACCCGTATTCTACCATTGTCTTACATGAAATCCCAAAACATATCTTCCAACACCGGGATAGTACACTCGGACTACCCATTAGTCTAGGGGGTAGGATTTCCTCAACCTTATCTGGGTCCAGAATACCTCATGTAGACCTATCCACAACCATTATGTTATCCATATATCACATTTGGAGAAAATAGATAAGGGAACCCCATGAAGGAGAATAGTCTCCCACCTATACAACCACCCCAAACTCTCCACCAAACTATGCTCCCTGGTAGTAAATAAATATGCCTACTTGCGAGTCAGTTAACTATCCACCAGATGGAATCATGGACTCTCACTATATACGGAATCCTTATAAAATATTCACTGTATATTTCATCCCATTTCCACTATGGTATCTCAAGGGGGTGCAAAAAACCTTCCGGAACCTAGTGCTCATCCTTCACCTACTAACAAGTGAGGAACAATGAGATAAACTCATCAAAAATTTGTGTCATGTAATCCCACCGAAAACATTACAAAAGGTATATTTAAATATTCCCTTCACAAGGATATGAAAATAAAAGTGATATGTTGGACTCTTTCATCACACCCTCCCTCATTGTGATTGGGACCACTGTCCATCCTAATAAATGATTGTGTGATTACATTATCTAGAAAACCCTTTTGGTGAATATATTGTTATTATCTAGTCATCAAATGCCTTATTGTCGATGTCTCTCAAATGGGAATCTCTCACTAGATGTATGACTGAAGGATTCAACACCATCAGCTAATGAAAAGTGGAACCCACTTGCTCACCCATGGTCAGTGTTAAGGATGTCAACTGTTCAAATTCCTCTTGTACTAAAAGATCAAGGGACTCCCAATTAATGGTATATTCTAATATGTTTCCCTTCCTATGATTATAGAATATTTCAAAGTAAAAGTCCATTATGAACTCCAACCAGTTCCTTTGTCTCATGTTTTAGTCTCTCTACGTGAAGACATAATAAAGACTCTCATGATTTGAGTAAACAAAAAGTGATATCCCAAAAGGTAGTGCCTCAACATCCAATACTAAAAAAATAATATATCTAAGGTTTTAAGACATGGCTATAGACACAAAAATCCTGAATATAGGTAGTACACATGGTTTACCAGACCGTGGATGCTTTTGGCAAGGCTATAGGACAATACCTAGAGGCACGGTTCAAATCTATTGCAATAGGTGTACTTCCACAGTTTTCAACCGTGGAAGTAGAAACCACCACACAAGATTTTAATCCATGGTTCTAAACTGTGGATATAGACTATAAATTACATGAGAAAAATTGGGAAACCTAGAGCCTATTAAAACCAATTAGAAACATCAGAAGAGCCACTGGATAACATCAAGAGATCTAGTGCAGCAACCTATAGCAACTTATAATGTTGGTGAGTACAATAGAAAATAATTCGTTTAGTTTTTTTAGTGAAATGGAATCATTTGTGATACAATTGTTCTTAGGACATCAAAAAAAATGGTGATCTATTACAGATAAACAATAAAGTGAATGGGAAATATCAAAACATTTGGTTTCTTGTATGGTTCTCAAAGAAGTTTTTGGATGATGCTATCAATTTTTACATTTATCACATTAACATAACATCTTATGTACCTTTGAGGAAGCAGATTCTAGAACAATTGTGGTCAATAAATTCAATGGATTTTTCTCACCTTAAAAGTTTTTAGTTCTGTCATCTATGCCCATGTTGATTCCTACGATAAGGAAAATCTTTAAGAAAAGTACAAACCTTGTTTCTTTATAGGTTATAGAGATAAAAATGTGGAGTTTTAACATTAGGAAAGTTATAAATGAAAGAGCATTAGAAGCCAATTTTTACTCAATGGGAAATATTATTGAAGGATCAAAACATAGTGAAAGATTGAGTTGAGTGAAAAGAATAAACAAAACATATCATAGTTGATTTGAATAAATGTATAGAAGTTTAATAATTATAATGATATACAAAAATTCTAGAAGATCCCATATGTGTAGATGTACTAGAAAGGTGAATGTCTATTGAAGCATGAAGAATTATTCCTGAAGATGTCATTTCTGAAGGATCATAATATCACATAAAATTATAGAGATATACTAGATTTTGATGGATGATATAATCTATTGAGGCTTACCTTTAAAACATTATTTTAATGGATAAGGGAGAACTTTATATCTTATAAAAAGAAAGAAGTTTCATTCATTTAAGAAAGTGGGATTTATATAGAAGATATAGTACTGTGAAGAATAATTGAATCCAGAATATGGTTGAAATATTGATCTAGGTCTATGATTTAGATAGTATAAGGAAAAAGTGTTCCTTAGTTTGACTTTGGTTACTAAAATAATAAAGAATAAACATGAAAAATTGCAGCATAAGTTTTGAGTGTTTAAAAATTTCCCAAGTGTTGGTGGTGACCATTATTCCATGAATGAATTCTTCATGTGGGAGAGTGTTATGGAAATTTTAAGGCTCATTTCAAAATATGTTTCTTTGATTCAATAA
This sequence comes from Viscum album, assembly GCA_963277665.1. Lineage (NCBI taxonomy): Eukaryota > Viridiplantae > Streptophyta > Magnoliopsida > Santalales > Viscaceae > Viscum > Viscum album. Next base: position 1,034,169,871 of record OY728123.1, on the reverse strand, counting down.
TGAGAGAATACAGAACCTAGGGTTCAAACATTTAGGGTGGATTATGGTATTGGAATACCAAAAATAGTAGCATTGGCCTTTATAGAAATATTATAGAACTAGATATCAAAAAACATTTCCATATTTTGGGATTTTAGAAGTGGAATATATATAATATTCCAATTAGAAATAGATAGAGATGAACCTTAAACACCCTATTCCTGCCTCCACCTACTCCACATGTTTCACACACCCCCTACCCCTTGCACACCCTCTCTAAACCCCCTTCACCCACCCTTCACACCCCCTGCACAAACTCCCTCCACCTCCTGCACCCACCCTAGGCACACTTCCTTCCCCCTGTACACATTCCCTCCACCCCTCCCCACTCTCTCCACACCCGGTACCCCCCCCCCCCACCCAAACCATGCACACCCCCTCCACACCCCCTAAACCCACCCTGATCACCCCCTTCACACTTCATGTCCCCTATACATTGAGACCACTAGAGATACTTGAAAATTTACATTATCTTGGACAAACCACAAGGGTAAGTTGGAAAAAACCACTCAATTGCACACTATTATGATATTAAATCAATTAAAACTCAATGGCATGGACTTTGTTTCTATGATCCATGGAAAGGTTAAGTAGTGAGTGATTAGGTAGAGGTTTGGTAAAGGGTATTACGAATTTTTATGGGTTTGAGAATAAAGGAAACTATTTGAGGGGATATTGGGGGTTTTGGATGTTGGTTGGGATATAAGGAAATAGATATTTGTGAAGAGATTCAATGAAGGATATGAATCAAATCACGTACGGTTTTGAGGGGTTAATTGGTTAATTTATGGACATAATGGTGGATTTTTGTGAGTATTCGGTGGTTTTGAGATTTCACCATGGTTAAGAAAACAGTCAAAATAACATATGGTATATAGAACCCAATCTGAGTACTCTACTAGTTTCTGAAATATCCAACATGCATGTATCCTAGTTAAAATATAGATTACATGTCATACTGTCATGGGATACATTAATAATAATAATAATGATATAACCTGACACACATTAATCAAAATAGGATAACCCATATATTACATTTCCATTGAGACACTAAATGATTCCCCTCACTGGTCTTTCTATGTTTTATTTATTTGTAATATATTAATAGAATGGTTTTAAAAATCATTATGTAGGTTATTATTCTACCTTTTCTTATTATTTTCATGTTATACTTTTCTATTATGTATGTAGTCCAACCGGGGTAATAGGGTATTCAAAAGTAAGAAACATATTCTTACATAAAACATAAAAAAATGAAATGTTTGTACAACATTTTGTTTTCAATGGGATATTGTTTTGAAAGTGTTTATTTAAATGGTGTCCCTTATAAACTGATTATAGGAAAAAAAAATGGAATTGTATTGTGAAGAATGTTTATTCAGAAAATAATTGATTTTTTTCAACTAGATCTAATAGAACATTTTAAAATAGAAATTTGATTTGCCTAAAATATGTCTGTGAAGATTTTTAATGAATTTGAAATCTATTATATATACTAAACTTGGATTTTCGGCACTAACGTGTCACCTTCCAAATGAGCCACATCACCTCCAATTGAAAAATCCACCTAACCATTACGTTCATCCCACGACGGGAATCACATATCTCACATGAGACCTCTATCACGCCATCCTGTTTAGGGATTATTTCATGCATCAATTCTCTACGCCGCTCTACCAAAATTCCTCCTTTCTCCTCTCTCTGTTGTCTTCCGACCCTCGATGAGCTTCATGTTTCCACTGTGCAGCCTAAATAAGTTGATAAAGCATATGGTATCAACTACTATTTTGTAGGGTTTGCGATCGATTTCTCTTACATTCATGTTTCTTCCAATATTATTTTTTGCAGATTGCTTCATTGTCCCTTTCTTCCCTTCATATTTTGGTATCAGAGCATTCGTAAGCTACATCGAGTCTGGTAATGTTCTTACAGAATCTACATGTCCACATATCTACAATCATGCATATCCCGCTAGACCTACCATTTCACCTATATTGCATCCATATTCTTCAAAATGCGTATACAATTTCCTAATCGTCATCCCCTGTGACGACCACTGAGACAAGCAGTCCAAGTATCTCGATCGGCTACAACACCAGCTATCGGCTTCAACACCTGGCGACTTCCCGAACTTTCAGGACTACATCTACCACTGTATTCATTTACAACCACAAAACACTGCCTCCATTTTATTCATGTTCAATTAACATGATCATCTACGAAAAACAATTTTGGTCCATGAAATTTGAAGATAGTTCATATTTCTACTATAACAAACCGTAAAAAATGCAAACCCACTATCTGTAGTTTTAAAATGAAACTATATATACACTATTATTATGTGTATCTTGCTGATAACCCTACATTATAAATCTTATGTCTTTTTTAGGTGGTATACTGCCCTATTACACATCGGAGCAGTTTTTCTTCACGTGCAACATACAAAAAAGAGCATCAATGGTAATAAAATCTATTATGTCTCTAAATTATTTAAGAGGTAAAACAATTCACATTTTCTCTAACAACAATGATCACAACATTATTTCAGTTACCAAAAATTAATTTCATTTATCGATGCGTCTATAGTTAATAATTCCTTTATTGGTTCAGCAGCGAAATTTTTAACACTATGAATTCATTGTCTACCCTGCCTTACCTACTAGAAAATGAAATTACAAAAAGAACTATATGTTAGAATATATTTTTGAAATATATAAAATTATCTTCCCATTGTATTTTTGATTAAATATAACTACCAATAAACATACTATGGGTAAATTCCAAAACATGACAATTGAAGAAAAAGGAAACTAATACAAAGATGCAGGAACCATCAGCATCGAGAGATGTAAGGTTTCAAAGGATACATCTAATGAGAGAATGAAAAAAAGGCAGACAACTAATGTAACTTCTTTCAAAAAATTCAATAATGTTAGCCACTCTTTTACAGGTTCAAACATGTCCATGAAATTCATCTAAAAACTACCATCACCTATTTCCTACTGGAATGTATGAAGCAGTACACATGAATTCCAATTTGAGCAGAGGATCATGCAAACCACTAACACCTTTATCTACCAATTGTGAGTTCAAATTTAATTTTCCAAAATTTGGAAATAAATTCGATATTTTTATTCTAAATAATGTTGAATACTTTACTTATTATACTATTGACATAGTAGTGCCTCAAGAATGTATAACTTTAAAACCAATATCAATTAGATCAAAAAAATATAAAAGGTGACATTACAATATTCAATGAACATGAGATCAGTTTTTCTTCTTTTCATTATTAAAATACATTTTTTTAGTCTCTAACAATTTTGTACATTTACTGGATATTAACCTATATCTTTGAATGGTGCATTCAATTACAAACTCATAGTAAATTGACAAAGAATATTACTTTTACTGTGTCGTGACATTGTTTAGTTACTAATACAAATTCTTATAATAAATCCATAATGTTTGATTCTCTTTTACAAGTTCAACATGTCTAGGAAATTCATCTACAGACGACCATCACCTATTTCCTACTAGAAAGTATAAAGAAGTACAATTGAATTTCAATTTGAATAGAGGATCACACATACCACGGTCACCTTTATCTACCACTTGTGAGTACAATTTCAATTTTCCAAAAATGTGAAATAACATCAATATGATCATTCTAAATAACATTGAATAATTTAATTATTCTACTATTGAATTCATATTACCTCAGGAATGTGGAACTCCATTAAAAATATCTGCTAGAACAAGCAATATAAAAGGCGACAATACAAAATTAAATTTAATTGAGAACAGTTTTTCGTATTTTCATTTTTGAAATAAATTTTTTTTGTTTATTACATTTTTTTACATGTTCTAGATACTGGCCTATGGACTATACTAACCTCTATTGTTTTAAAACATCTGAACCACTAAAATGGATCTGCACCACCAAAGGAGGAGCACACATATCATTGAAACTTGTATCTTTGAATGGTAAACTCCATTCCAAATTCACAGTAAATTGACTAAGAATATTACTTTTACTGTGTCGTGACATTGATTAGTTACTAAACTATTATATATCATTGACAGATCATCAAGGCTATGCATATTTGTCAACAAAATCTTTATGATGTAGCAAGAGAAAGCATATATCTGATTCCAATGATGAAAATTATGTCCCTATTGGGGAGGATTCTATCAACCTATTCTTGTGAACAACATTCAAGTAGCATCTCTCTTCTATTAAAGAGTTAAATAAATCATCATTACTTATGCTAGCTCTAACGACTGAGTCAAACATTGTCACTTACACATCACCTTCCTATTTTTTCGAGTGAACACAAATTATTCCTTTAAATTATTTTCAATTCTCACAGAATGTAATGTGTTGTATTCCCCATTTATAGTAGAGAATGTTTTCCTTCTTCAGCTTCTAGAAATGATGTTAATTTTCCTGGTAAAGGTCTATATTAATGTGTAATAAATAGTTCTTATTTATTTGAATATATAATAGATATCTTCATGCTTTCGGAATTAAATTGTAGTTTAAATGCAGATTTTACCCAAGAACTACAGGTGTCTACTACATTGAATCATGTTACATCAGAAAGACAAAAAACAATAACTAATTAAATACATGCTGAAGGAAGTCATGCATAAGACTTTTTAGGTATGAGTTACTATATGTTCATTTGTTACTATACATTTACTTCAGATGCATTTTCTTACCAAATTTATTGAATACTACTACAGAAAAAAAACCCAAATTCTACAATTGGTAGAAAATTCAGGTCACTGTATTATTTTTACCTATCAGTATAGTACGATTCAATTCAAGACACATTTATGAAGTTTATAGTGACAATTTTATTAACACCATCTATTTAATCATTATTCGCCTACAGATTTTTTGAATAGTGGGGATCCTTCTAATTTATGTTAGTACTGTTGTTCTATCTTTTGATATGATGATTGAAATAAAAAATGCAGTAACAATGGGAACCCACGATATGCTTTATGCTGCTCGCTCGGTAAATTTTATTCGGAACAACTCTCGTCATATACTCATTACCTTAGAATGATGGTGTTCAAACACAACTCCATGGAGGCAAGTGAATTATAGTAAAATATGAGTATTTACAATTATATTACTGCATTTATGTCAATGGGAGGGAAGGTAGACATGTCACTCAATAATGGTGGAGCTCCAAATATATTAAGATGGAATAGACAAAACTACCATCGCATAGGTAGTTCGTGTCCTCTTAAGGGAGAACCACCATTGTTTTCCCATCACTATGTGTATGATACTACTAATGAGTCTGAAAATAGGATTTTGAACATCAGGTAATATTTATAGTCGTAAGTTAACACATTAACATGATGGTGATATTTTCACTTTTTCAATTTACATTACTGTGTAGTTATGAAGGAGAAAGTTCAAACACTATAGTCGATTTTAATAGTGTTTTCAACCTACAAAATATGCTTCATGAAAAAAATTATTTAGATTGACATTTTAGAAGTTCAAGTGATGTTCTTGATCTTCGAGAAATTCCAAATTTAAATTTGAGGCTACATAAGAGAAGACAAATAAATGCAGCGGCATACAACCTGCCTACTACTTCTGAGGTTTCTATTCTTATCGTCGGTGACATTGAAGATCTCAACTAGGAAAGAGATATTATCATTCAAATAAAACGTGGTGAATTATAGTGGATTCATGAGCTTCATCCCTTGTTTCTCCCACTGCAATGTAAACTGATTTTCACAGGTGGTCAGGATGGATATGTTGAAAACATATTACATCGATCTACATTTTTGAGTAAAAGTACAAAGCATCGAAAGGATACAATGTGAGAATACTTCTCCTATCACTTGCAGTGTTGTTTCAATGATATATCAATATTAAAACCTTCAAGAACACTACTTCAACAATTTATTGTTGATAGTTATACAATTATAGAGTCTTAGAGACTTTTCTTTATTTGCATCAATCAAAAACGCTTGAGGGTTGAGTCGTACAATCGGTTGCAAGATTCTTTTCTTCGAGGTAACCATGATGAGAATGAATTTGGGAAGCAAATTTTTTACCCGTCTACATTTACTAGTGGTCCCTGGTATATGCTTCAAAATTACCAAGATTTTATGTAAATATGTAATTAGGAAAGATATCCAAATATCTTTTTAACATTTACATGCAATCCACTATGGATTGAAATAAGTATATTTGTTTCATATTTCAATCTTCGTCCATCAGACTATCCGCACATTGTATCCCGAATTTTCAATATTAAGTTTTATCAGTTAATGAATGATTTATGAGATGGGCATTTCTTTGGGAAGTCACTTGCAGGTAACTAACATCATACTAATTAGTTGTTGATTTAAACATTTTTTAATTTATTGTATCAATTATTGAACTCTGTTATTAATATCTAGATTTTCTGTGTAGTTGTTCATACAGAGGAATTTCGACAATGTGGACTGCCTAATGTACACATTTTACTATTTTTATGTCGAGAAAATAAAAGCATTACTCTTACATGCATTGAAAAAATGTTTCTTTTGAAGTTCCAAATCACGATGACTTCCGAAATCTACATGAAGCTGTAAAAAATTTTATGATACATAGACCTTGTGGTGATGCAAATCGCAACTCACCTTGAATGAAGAAATGAAAATATAGTATATTTTTTTCAAACAAATTTGTAGACATTACAATAGTTGATGATGATGGGAATGATCTATACTAACAAAGACATGATGGAAGCACTATCGTGAAAAATGGTGTCCCTTTGGATAATCGGATTGCTATACCATATAATCATTTCTTGCTAAGGAAGTATCAATCTCATCTGAATATTGATGTTTTCCATGAATCAAATTCCATCACATTTTTGATCATGTATATTAGCTAAGGTAATGATTGTGTTACAAAAACATTTTATCAGACTATCAATAAAGAGTTTTTAGCCAATAATGTTGATGAGATTAACATGTATTATGATTGCGGATACTTCTCTCCTTGTGGGGATTCCGGGAGGATATTTTCTTCTGATATCCACTACAGATATCTTTCAGTAGAAAGGTTGCATTTAAATTTACCAGGACTAAATACTATTATGTACAATGACACTGATCATATTGAGGATGTCTTGAGTAAGGGTAATATTTATAAATCAATGATTACAGCGTGGTTTCAAGAAAATGTTTCTTACTAGGAAGGTAGATGTCTCACATATGCAGAATTTCCATCACGATTTGTATTCCACTGAAGAGAAAAAAATGGTATCCAAGAAAGCAGGGTTTTAATATTTTTATACTTTACTATGTGCCACCAAAAAATGGAGAGCTATATTACATGCTATTAATTCTCACAAAGATCAGAGGTGCAACTTCATTTGATAGTATTAAAAGTGTGAACAACATTACTCATGGTACTTTTCAAAAAGTGTGTTCTGCATTGGAACTACTTGTTAATGATAAGGAATTTATTGATGCAATAAAATAGGAATTTACTTGGAAAGTAGGAAATCCTATGCATAGTCTTTTTCCCGGTATTATGTTCTCAAACAATATGTCTCGGCCAGACATTGTGTGGCATGGAACCTAGAAGATCCTCAGTGAAGACATTCTTCATGCACATAAATAGAGGCTACAAATCCCAGGTATATAATCTAACTATTGATTCTATAGATTCATAGCTATAAAATTGTTCGTTCTATTAATTGATTTATTAAAACACTCAAATAATTATATAACACTATTTTTGAATTTCATTTAGATTTTACACTCACATATGATCAAAAGAAGATATATACATTGCTTGATATAGAAAACCTTCATCAAAGGAATGGAATATCTTTTTATTCTTATCCACCAATGTCAGTTCTAGATTCAGAAATTGTTTCTCAATGAAATCAGTTTGTAGAAGTTGGACTTAATTATAACAGAGGAAACATTCAAAATGAGTATCTGACTTTTCAAATTAATATTACTGATGAACGAAAATATGCGATGATGGTCATTATGTCTTCATTAACTACATGTTCTGGTGGTTTCTTTTTCTTTAATGGGCATGGAGGCACAAGTAAGACCTTCCTTTGGAATGTATTGACATATCTACTACGTTTGGAAGGTAATATCATTATATCAGTTTCATCTAGTGGAATTTCATCAATACTGCTACCTGGAGGGAGGACAACACATTCCAAATATTGAATTCTGTTATCTATTTCTGATAACATTGTTTGCAATATTCTACAAGGGAGTGATTTCATGAATCTTCTACAGATAACAAAGCTAATTATTTGGGATGAGGAAACTATGATTAATAAGTACCATTTTGAATCTCTTGGCCATAAATTAAATGATATAATGCTAGTAAAAAGTGAAAACAATTCAAACATAACATTTTTTGGTATAATAGTAGTCTGAAGTGGTGATTTCACCAAAATACTTCATGTGGTACCAAGTGGTAATAGAAATGAAATAGTGTTTTCAATTATACCATCATAAAACTTGTGGAAAAATTGTCATGTTCTAACACTAAAAAAAACATGATATTGCATTATAATTCTTCTACAATTTCAGAGGAAGTTCATGAATTTTCTAAATGGACTTTAGATATTGGTGAAGGTCGCATTAGAGAGACAAATTATGGTGAATCTATAATCCAATTCCATCGGCATATCTTCTTGCTTGGACTACAGATCTTATTTTTGTAGTTATTGAACATACCTATCCCATTTTCCTTGGTAACTATACTGATGTGAGTTAACTTAAATATGGTGCCATCTTATCTCCAACTTGTGATATTTTTGAAGATATAAATGAGTACAGGATGTCTCTCCAATTTTCTAGAGGCAAATATTATTTCAGCTCAGATTCAGTTTTTGTAGGAAGTTTTGATACAGGCAGGCCATAAAACATTTACACATCTGATTTTTTAAATGTTATTAATGTTTCAGAGATTCCTAACAATAAATTTACCCTCAAAATTGGGGTGCCCGTCATGTTTCTTCGAAATTTAGATCAATCTATTAGATTATGTAATGGGACTCTCTTGACTGTTACACACTTGGGTGACCATGTCATTGGAGCAAGTTTTAAGGTAGTTATAATTCTAGATATCATTCATTCATTCCATGATTAAATATGACACACTCTTATTATTGATGGCCTTTTAAAATACAAAGAAGACAATAACCTTTGATTGTTTCTTATGTTATGACTATAAACAAAATTCAGTGACAATCACTATCTTCTGTTGGGTTGTATCTTCAAAAACCAGTGTTTTGTCATGGTCGACTATATGTTGTGGTATCTAGAGTCACATCACCATTAGGTTGTAAAATAGTACGTGCTGATAATAATCCAACAACCTCTGAATCGACACAAAATATTGTCTACAAGGAAATATTTGATAGATTTTATTTGGTATATTCTAAATTAAATGTTAAATTGTCAATGTTGGGTTTTTAAGCTTATTTATCTATGATTACATTAATATCAATGTTTCTAAATATCATCTGTTTGTACACACATTCAAATAGTACATTTTTTTCAACATGTCACGATATATTACCCCTTTGAATGTTATCACACCTAAAACCAATAAGATATTGAAGATACAATTGCGTATTTTGAATTTGTGGTGCAACACACCATCTAGGTACACCAATGATGTTGTTGCAATTGATATGATTCTCAGAGATCAACAGGTGACTTCACATTTTAAATTAACAAAGTTTTTCTTTCTTGTACTATATTTCTCATTTCATTTTAACTATACAAAAACATTTTCAACTAGATATGTCTATTTTTCAATTATTAACACTCATAGAAAAATAATTCTATTGGGAACAATGATACATTGTATTGTTACTGGTCATCAAATTCTCTCTAAGCTAAATTTTTTTTTCTTGAATGATTATTCTATTTTATACAAAAAATCCAAATAGCTGCTAATCAGGGTAGCTACTTAGGAACTAGACATGATTTTAAAATACTATTCACATCAACAATTCATGTCCGACCTTGTGATGCACCGCTACCACATTTTTGTTTCGAATTTTCTACTTTTGAAGACATAATATAGAGAAGGGTTCTAGAGAAACATTTAATAGGTATAGGTTTATTGAGTTTTTTTTAATAATTTTATATTGTTTATAATGTTCCTCTGTAGATCATTGCATAAATTATTGAATTACATTCAACAGTCTTTATGTTACAGTACATAACACTTTAATATTTATTATCTATTTTAGAAATATTTGGGCATTTTTGTTGGTCACATCCTCATGAAACATTGGGTAATTCAAATTGCAAGATGCTAATTGTCTGAGAGGATGAATGGTTTGTCATTATGGACTACTAGTGTATCTGTGTAGCTATTTACATTTAACATTTCAATGTACTTATTTTCATAAAGTCGATTACAAGTAAAATACAGTTTTTGGGGAGACTATGCAAATCAGATGACACGTTACTTAGTAGACAATGTTGTATCATCGACTGTTTTAATACTACAGCTGGTCAGAGTGAATAAATTGAATAGAAAACATTAAATTAACAAAATGTGTTTCTTCCCATTCAATTATTCATTACTATATTAACTTACAAACCAATTCTCCCTCTAAATTGATTTTAAAACTTCTTTCAAGATATATTATAATAACAACTTCCATTAATGCAACAAAAATCCATTTCAACTTTGATATTGAAGATGTATAAATTTTTAGAAAAGGTTCTCTAAATACCTAATGGAAATGTGAATTTTATATCTGCTGTCTAATGTGTAGTGTATGATTAATCTAAAGATTCTCTTTCATTGTTGAATTTTATTTTTTATTATTTAGATGTGGGTTTGTAATGGTATCAGAGAACTGTAGTCCATCACCAACACACGCAACTTCTTCCTCTTCTTTAATGATTTATTGGGAAAATTAAAAAACCATTTCGGAATTAATGAATTATGAACAGGTATGTAATATATGGTTAAATTATATAATTAATTATTAACTTTATTATATTGTAGGTACGCAGTCATGTATTGTGAAAATTAATTACCTACTATATTCTAAATGTTCCACAACCTAAATAATGCTTAATTTCATTCAAAATACAAAAAATCAAATCCACTCACTATTGGTTCTATGAATCCTACAATTATGGCATGAAAAAAGTTCCCAATGTTGATGGAAAAATTTGGTGCAACAGTTGAAAAATACCTCGAAATCATACATCTCATAGGTTCTTATTTTTTATCTTCCTTAAAATATAAGTTTACATTTCATATTTTAATAGGACTGACTAATTTTACTAATATTTAATCCCTTAGTAAACACATTTATAAATCAACAAATTTAGAGTGTAGCTTCTTGTGACTGATATCACTAACTCCTTCTCAGTAGTCCTATTTAATAAACAAGAAATACAATTTAGAAGAAAAATAGTTATATATTTGATAGAATCTTTGATACACGTATTACAACAAAATAATATAGAATGTTTCTAATATATGTTCTCTTCATTTGAACTAAAATTAACATTCATTTTCAAGTTAGGATGATGATGAGTACGGTTTTCCGACAGAATTAAATGTTTTCAAATAAAAAAATTTCTACTGTCAATTGAAGTATCAAATTTTAATATTCCATATTTTCACCCTTCAAATGAACAAAATGAATACAAGGTAATATTCATTAGCAATAACAAAAACTAAATCAACAATTTCAGTGACAGCTTCATATAAAATCTGGTATAGTCTGTTATATATTCCTAATTTCATTAATATGGATAAACCATGAACTATTAATCCTATAATTATTTTCTATATGATCATAAGAGCAGTGGATATAGAAATGAATGTAGTGGGTATGAGCACAGTCAGGTACAATATATTCCGTTATCTTCATTTACTTTTCTATGCCTGTAAATTTCACGTTAAAAAAACTATTACTTTTATTATTCCATCATAGGATCATCATAGTGTTGAATCATTTCAAATAAGTGCAAAGGTTCAGTCTAGATTTGATACATCATCTACAGTTTTATCAACAAGTCAGGTATATATATGTTATCTTCCATACATTCTATTTAACAATACATTATTTTAAACCTTCAATATAGTTTATGTGATAACCACATTTCCTTTTAACTACATTCTATATGAAGAAAAACCAACTGAAAGAATTTTTTAGTGAAGATGTTTTTGATCAACCTCATCATATACCACATGATAGTGTGGGTAGAACATGCTAGGAAAAAAATATATAAATCCAAATGAAGGATAAATTAAATTGATTAAACACAAAATAATGATTGATATTTTCCCCATATATGGAAGGTAATACAATATAAATATTTTATTTCCCCAATTTTGTTCTAATTAATCATATTAAATATTACTTTTAATTATATTTTTTATATTTTTAATCCACATTACCATTAAATTAAATTAAATCTATAGAAATTGTACGTTTATTGATATATGTTCAAAAACACTACAAAAATGTAGGATGTACACTAATTATTTTTGATGTTTTATAAGGTTGACTGTATATAACATCATTGTTTTCATATTTAGAATAAACTCTTATAGTTATGTTTATTAATAGTTTTTTGACATCTATTTACATTCAATGTAATAAATATTAATTCAGGTTATCTATAATGCATTTAATGCAACATGGATTATTGTATCTTCATTTTGGAGATATACCACTTCATCGAACAGACAAGCTGTGAGGGGATGCATGAGTTGTGGAACTATTTCTAGTGTTTATGTCATTAGTTTCTTCTACCATTCTCACTTATCAATCATAAATATTGTATTTCAAAACTGTACATTTATCATTTACAAGATTTATCAACTGTAATATATAAGGGCTTTATATTTTTTACTTTTTATTTGTTAAATATCCATTTTAATGGTGTAGTTGACCATTTGACAATGTTCAGTAGTCATCATGCCTCTTTACATATAGGTATACCTTACATTATTCATTTTCCCATATCCTTGTATGTATTTATTTCCATTTATGTTGAATTAGTTTTCAGTTGCAGGTAGCCCTACTGCCTTTATATGTGTTCAACATTATTACTATTATCCTACCTCTTATCATAGAATATACCTTAGAATTTCTAATTTCCCACATCCATGTATATATTTAATTCTATTTATGTAGATGTAGATTTTATTTGTAGGCATTCTTACTACTTCTAAATGTGTTCAGCTTCAATACAGTGATCCTGCCTCTTTTCATGCAAGTATACCTTACAATTTTTAATTTCCCACATCCATGTATGTGTGTAATTCTGTTTATGTTAAATCAAATTTTAGTTGTTGGTAGTCTTACTACCTCTAAATGTGTTCCACTTCAATATAGTTATACTTCCTCTTTTCATGTAGGTATAGTTTACAATTATAATTTTTACTCATCCATGTATGTGTGTATTTCTGTTAATGTTGCCGAAAAATTTAGTTGTAGGCAGCCTTAGTGCTGCTAATTGTGTTCAACTTCATTACTGTGATTCTGACTCTTATCATACAGGTATAGCTTACCTATATCATTTTCCCACATCCATGTATGTGGGTATGTCTGCTTATGTTGAACCAGATTTCAGTTTGAGGTACCCTTACTCACTCTAAAATTCGAATTATTTTAATTTATTTATTCTTTTTCTGGTTATTATTATTATTTTACATATTCTTTTATAAAAAAACTTTATAAACATGTTTTTTACGCATATAATTTCCTATTTTTAATCATATTAATGAAATGTTTTATATTTGAAAATTCATAACTATCCAGTTTTTTCTTTATTCATTTTTTGATTTGACAGTTGTCGATTCATTATTATTTTGAAATTACCACCATTTTGTAAATGTTATTTGGGAAAAGACCTATTAATTTATAATTGGATCATTTCAATCAATTATATTTTAGTAATCACTTTTTTTACAATAAATGGTCTTGTACAATTTTACCTTCATATATTTTTATTATGTAGCTTGAATCACTGACTTGCTTTCACCACCATCACCATGAAGAAATACTTCTTCACCGTTGCAACATGGTATATCATTCCAATAACTGGAATGTCATGACCCGTTCTCAGGGCCCATGCCGTGACTACCCCAAGCCCTCCCTCCATAGTCCAGGGGCTAGCGACTACCACCAAAGGCGTAAATCCTCATAACTGGGAAGGCATTTCCTTTATAAAGTAATGAAAACACCACAGATTACAAGAGGAAGTAATACACTAAAAACAAAAGAAGTGCTGAAAAGTAAATGGGCCAGAATACAAACCCAACTGAAAGTACAAATACAATTGAACTAAAGTACAATAGGAAAGGCAAACAACTGGAAGAATAGAAGCAGCTCCTAGGTCGTCCACCCCGGATCCAACCTGAAGGGTAGGTATAGATAGTGCAGCTCCTGGATCGTCCACCACGGATCCTACCTAAAGGGTAGGTACAGATAGCCTCCACAACTCTCTCACCTGTCAACCTCCTCCGAGTATCATCACGTCATGTACTCCACCTTCGGATACTGACTCGTCGTGAGGTCCACCTCCGCATACCGTCCAGTCCTCGAACACTCGGCCTCTGTCAGCCCTGCCCATCATCTGCAACCAACACAATGAGGTGCGGGCATAGCCCGTGAAGGGGTGAGTATAACGATACTCAGTAGGAACCCTGAGACCCTCAAGGTCTCACTAAATCCAACAAGTATAACCACAAACATAGATCTCAACAGATAACCTCTACATAGGTATATGCCCATACATATACCTATGTTATCAAGTAACCCATCTCTATCATGAGGAAACACAAAGGTTATGAAATCAACGGATAACCACTACCCATGTATATGCCCATACATATACCTATGTTATCAATTAACCCCTCTCAAACATGACGTAAACACAAAGGTCATAGACTCAGCTCAAACCAGGATTTTATTCATGATGTCGAAACCACGGCTGCTGGTGAACTCCTCCTCTGTCGAGTACAGTGGGCCTGCCGCTACAACCAAGCGTGCCCCACTAACCTTGGACTACTGAAGTACTCCACCTGTTGAGTACTGTGGGTCTGCTGCTGCAACCAAGCGCATCCCACAATGGGTCTGCCGCTACAACCAAGTGCAACCCCTCATAGCCTACAGAGGTAGTCCTTCTGTCGAGTACCGCGGGTCTGCCGCAACAACCAAGCACACCTCCATCATGGGTCTACTGCTACAACCAAGCGCACCCCGCTAGGCTCTCCCAATCACTCAGAGATGATCGATTTGCAGTCGTCAAGTCTCAGCCAGCTACTAGGTCTCTGTACTCTGCTAGCTCGTCACCGGAAGGGTCCGATCCATGAGCTACTGGTCGATACTCCATGTATCAGAAAGGTCTATGAAGAAGTATCCCAATGTCCATCCACATCATAGGAAACTCAACACAACAAACGGCGCGCCAATCGGACGCCCGGTCTGTGAGTTATTAGCATTTTCACCACAGGGTCCCGGTTGGTTTCGTGTACGAACCAACCTGGCTGCATCTCAACTGTACCCAAAACACTCATAGGGTATACTCATAGGGACCGTTTCTCAACATGATCACCAACTCCGCTGACGGTTCATCAAATGGACGTCCGATCTGAAAGTTATCAGCTTTTCCGTTCAAGGGGCCCGGTTGGATTTCGGGTTCAATCCAATCCAACCACTATCCAACTGCTTCCAAACCTCAGGTGAAGTATTCCAAAAGTTCCGTCTCATCAAGAGGAATCCATCAAAGGTGACGGCACGTCTATCGGACGTCCATAGCTCAAGTTATAAGTGTTTCCGCTCCGAGGGCCCGGTTGGTTTCATGTTCGAACCAACCCGATTGTACCCAAATTTCCCCTAAACCTTGACTGTGATATACTGAAACGACCGTCCCGATACAATATTCGCATCTCAACTGAATTTGCGTCGATTGGATGCTCGTAGCCCACGATACTGGCGTTTGAACGAAAACTGTCCGAAAATAGGGGGTTCGGGCCTGGTCCGACCCGGCCCGAGACCCCCTAGGTCGGCCTGAACCGGGTCGACCCGACCTGGGTCCGGGTCCATCCCACTAGGGCGTGGCCTGGAATGGCTGGTGTGGCCCGGACCATGTGGCCCGAGAGCTCGGCTCGGCCGAGCTGACGTGGAAAGGGGGGGGGGGGGTGCTGCCCCCCTGATTGAAGTCGCGACCCCCCACGTGGGGGCCACTCCCATTGACCACCGGGGTTTACTACCCCGGGTCTCGCCGTGTCTCGCGCAGCTGCGGGACCGGTGCCTGCCGCCACGGATTCAGCCACAACGGACCCTCCTGGCAGCGCTCCGGGCACTTCCGCCTCTTGGCGGCCGGCCGGTTCTGGTCACCGCCTCCGGCCGCCGGCGCCACCGAGCTGGTGAGGCGCGCTGGCAGGATTTTCGGCGGACCACCGGACATGCTCCGGTGATCCGTTTTTCTTGCGGTCTTCACCAGCGGTCCTCCCGAGACCGGGTCTTCACTGCGAAGTCTTCAAAACGCCTCTGCGGCCCGTTCCGTCATCGCACGTCGATCCACACGAAAAATAAACAAATTGCGGCCTCTTCTTGGTTTTCCAGCGTGGCGCGGCGTTGCCGCAACATCGTTAGACCTCAATGGCATGGCGCAACGACACCGCGCTTCTTCGCCACATTCTTCATGTTTCCACGTGGTGTCATTACAACGCGCGCCCTTGCTCATTTCCCGACAACACAACATCGAAGGGGGTGGAGAGTCAGCCGTGTTCGTGCGGTGCGAACTCCTCCCGTTATAATGATAGCAGACAGCGCAAGAATAATATGATAAACGGCAAGGGAAATATTCACAATCAAGAAATTAACCCCTACATCGATATTTGACGTCACAGGTCGGGTGTCGTGGAGAACGGCATTGTGGAGATCGGATGTCGATTCCATGGACGTCAGGGTGCGTCCTATGAGGAAACAACGTCTCCTCACTTGTTGAGAACATGAAGAAAGAAGGCACATTGTCGTTGGCGAGTTCCCTACGTCGGTGTCTTCTCCCCTTGCTGTGGAAGAAGAAGAGGATGAATAACCATGATCGCCGAGTCGTTCTAAGTTGTGGGGTCGATGTTCTTCATCAGAGAAGAATTGTTCTTCACGTAGAGGATGACGTTCATCAAAGAAGAAGGAGCTTCCTTCTTCTTTCACACAAAGGCTCTTTCTCCAAAATCCTCCCACCACAATTCAACCTCTAAATAAAACAAAGTGTACCCTTATTTTATTTTAATCATTCCATGCACCGTAAGTTCAAAATTCAAACACTTAATTGATTAAGAGTTTCAATAACTTAATTTAAGTTTCAGTTGGCATGATTTACTAGGGAGAGAGAGAGAGATAAGGTGTTACCCAAAAATTAAGAGGGGGTGAGGAGTTACAAATTAAAGAGGGAGTTAGGGAGTTATGGGGAAAGTGAAAAGGTGGGAGCTCATGTGGGCCACACCTCACCTTTAATCCTCTCATGGGTAGTTAGGGTCTTTTGGGTCCCACCCTAACTACCCCATCTTAGATATAACCACTAGGATAAAGAATTAAAAAAAAATTGCTCCACAATTTTTTTTTCAGTTCTTTATTAATCCACAAATTTTTAACAACTCCTCCAGAGCAAATGCACCTTCGAAAAAGGTTCTCCTAAGAAATTACCGGCACTACGGTTTCATCGGTACCCCCGGATTTCGATTCCGAGCATCGGTTCAAAAGTTATAAAAACCCGCTCGTTCGTTCACTGAACGTACCCGAGCTAAACTTCGGAAATTGATTTCGGGCACACCGGGCCTCGGAATCAGGCGCCGTCAGAAACTGCGCACTTGTAATATTCCAAAGAATTTATGAAAAACAAAATGACTTGGAATTTTCGGGTCTTTACATTACTCCCACCTCAGGGCTTTACGTCCCCATAAAGAATTAACACATACTAGGGATACAAAAGTGTTACTGGGCACGCATCTGAGCCTTCCGCTCCTATGTGCTCTCCTATTGGTTCTCATGATGTCAGTGGAAGTGCACATAAGGAATCAACCGTTCATGTAGGACCCGCTCATGTCGATCCTCGATCTCCATTGGAACCTCCGTGCATGTCGCCCTGTCATTGACTTCCAACTCCCTGAGGTCGATGATGTGTGAAGGATCATGCACGTATCTCCTCAGCCAAGGTACATGGATGATTTCATGCACCCGGTTCAACATAGGTGAAAAGGAGAAGAGGTAAACCACCTCGCCTACCTTGCTGGGGACCTAGAAAGGTCCGTTGAACCTCGGAGATATCTCACCACCTTGACTACATCTCCGTAAACCTCGTCGAGGTGAGACCCATATAAGAACGTGGTCTCTATCCTTGAACTCTAGAGGCCTCCATTTCTTGATTAGAACTGAAACTCAAAACTCTTACAGCCATGAGGGTAAGGTTGGCCAACCCAAGAATGATCGGCTACACCCTCCCATGCACGAGTTTATCCTACGATACATGGGGTTTCCTTTTCCCCGACCAAGGAAAACTCATCCTGACATTTGCCTAATACCGTCAATTTGAGTATGAATAATTATTTCTCAATCCATACTCAAACTAACGTCGTAAGTCCTCGACGCTTCCACCAAGAGGTCCCAAACAACACTCTCACCTCAAGGGTCAGATCACACCGTCGGCGTGTGTGTGACTATTGAGTCTCCTCCCAAAGGTATTTCCATACGTGAGGGTCGAGTCAACGGCTTAACAGGAAACTCTAGGTCAGGGACTAGATTCATGGAAGGAATGGATGGTTCGTATCGATGTCTATGGCTACGACAGCTAGTAGAAGACAAAGTCCGCACTTCAAATCATCCTTAGAGCCCTTTTGGTCGCACTCTTTGACTGCATGCAGCTACTATTTTTCCCGCCCTCCAGCTCCGTTAGCCTAGTGGGGGTTACAAGGGCGGGTGGTTGCAACATGTCAAAATGTTCACCACCTCATGCTGCTTTCATAGCTCTGCTCACATGTCTGCTGCCTTGTAGATTCATCTTTCCTTTTTTACTTCCTCTACATGAAACATTTTACATGCCCAAGTCTCTAAGACTGGCGCCAGTTTGCAGCTTTCCTACTGCTAACCTTCACTGACTACATCCATTCAGCAAAAAAATTCTCAACCACAAAAGGTTCTTTCTAGCACCCTAGCATAAGTAGGAATGCATAGGGAAAAGGTGCTGGCTCGGATGTCCTTAAACACACCACGCTCTGAGTTCCGAGCTCTATAGATCTGACCAAATGGCATTCATCGAGTGCCAGGAATGGTTTGGTACGCCTCGATGAATTCTCAGCTACAGACATGTCATCCTGCCGAAGTTGTATAAGCTCTAGAAAACTCTTGGCCACCTCCTCAAGCTAGTCCTCAGCCGCCTGTGAGTCAGTCTCGCCTCAGAACGTGAGGGTATCTGATGTTGGAACATGTTTAAGGAACTATGTCTACACGTGTCACATACCAGTACTGTCGGTTGTAACTGCTGACCAACAGGTAGTGATGTATAGCTGACACACTACCCAAAGGCACTATCTTAGGCATTGGTCCACATACTGAAGTCTCATCACTATGCGGACCATCCTCATGGTCATTCTCTGGAAAACACTAGTATCCAAGTCCACCATCCACTCTACTGATGTCTCAGCTAGGCGGAAAACTCTAGAAATCGCCTCCAACCAGTGTTCTGCTGTCTGAGAATCTACCTCGCCTCGTAACCTCGGAGGCCTCTACTGCTGGAACTCGTGCAAAGCGCTCTGCTAGCATGCACAGTTCTCTAGTCTGGCTAGTGGCATCTGCTGCCCAACAGGTGGTGGTGTTGCTGGTACACCACCCGAGGGTGCCAGCATAGTAAAAAGGGCCCCGCACCGGAGCCTCGTCATTCAGTGGGCCATCATCGTGTACTATCTCAGAACTTCAACTAACTATCTACATGGAGACATCTTGAACAGATGCGATACGGTCAATGATTTATACCTGTTGAGCTGACCTGGTTTGAGCTGACTTTTGAAATTTTGGAAACACACACGCAATTAGTGTTTTCGTGCACAAAGTCAAAAATCAGAAGCCAGGGTCCTGGTGTATGGATACGTCGATCGCCCGCACCAACACTGGACTCCCTGAACTGAAAACCACACTCGGTACCCTTAAAACTATTGCTTCACAGAAATGGAAAATCACAGTTATAAGTTCTGTGGTAGAACCGAATCCTCTGATACCAAATTGTCACGACCCGTCCTTGGGGCTCGTGCCTTGACTACCCCAAGCCCGCCTTCCATAGGCCAGGGGATGGCGACTGGCACCAAAGGCGTAAATCCGGATAACTGGGAAGGCATTTCCATTGTAAAGTAAAGAAAACACCACAGAGTACAAGCGGAATTAATACAATAAAAACAAAAGGAAGTGATGAAAAGTAAATGGGCCAGAATACAAACCCAACTAAAAGTACAGCTACAACTGAACATATGTACAACAGGAAATACAAACAGCTGGGTGAATAGAAGCAGCTCCTAGGTCATCCACCACAGATCCTACCTGAAATGTAGGTACAGATAGCGCCGCTCATGGATCATCCCCCACGGATCCTACCTGAAGGGCAGGTACAGATAGCCTCCAAAACGCTTTCGCTTGTTAACCTCCTTCGATTATCATCACGTCGTGTAGTCCACCTCCGGATACTGACTCGTCGTGAGGTCCACCTCCGGGTACTGTCTAGTCCTCGAACACTCGGCCTCTATTAGTGCTGCCCGTCGTCTACAACCAACACAACGAGGTGCTGGCATAGCCCTTGCAGGGGTGAGTATAACGATACTCAGTAGGGGCCCCGATACCCTCAAGGTCTCACTAAATCAAACAAGGATAACCAAAAAGAATGATCTCAACAGATAACCTCTACTTAGGTATATGCCCATACATATACCAATGTTATCATGTAACCCAGCTCTATCATGAGGAAACACAAAGGTTATGAAATAAATGGATAACCACAACCCATGTATATTCCCATACATATACCTCGGTTATCAAGTAACCCATATGATTAATGAGGTAAACACAAAGGTCATAGACTCAGCCCAAACCAGGATTTTATTCACGATGTCGAAACCACGGCTGCTGATGAACTCTTCCTCTGTCGAGTACAGTGGGCATCCCGCTACAACCAAACGCGCCCCACTATCCTTGGACTGCTTAAGTACTCCACCTGCCGAGTATTGTGGGCCAGCTACTGCAACCAAGCACATCCCACCATGGGTCTGCCACTACAACCAAGTGCACCCCCTCATAGCCTACAGAGGTACTCCTTATGTCAAGTACCGCTGGTCTTCCTCTACAACCAAACGCACCTCTACCGTGGGACTGCTGCTTCAACCAAGTGCAGCCCACTGGGCTATTTGAATCACTCTTAGACGATCGATCAGCAGTCGTCAAATCTCAGCTAGCTACTAGGTCTCTGTACTCTTCTAGCTTGTCACCGGAAGGGTCTGGTCCACGAGCTACTAGTTGATACTCCATGTATCAAAAAATTTTACGAAGAAGTATCCCAAGGGTCTGTCACATCATAAGAAACTCAACACAATATACGGCGCGTCAATCGGATGCCCGGTCTGTGAGTTATTAGTCTTTTAGTTCTAGGGGCCCGGTTGGTTACGTGTACGAACCAACCCGGCCACATCTCAACTATATCCTGAAATATCATAGGGTATACTCATAGGGACCGTTTCTCAATGTGATCACCAACGCCAATGACGGTTCGTCAAACTGACGTCCGGTCTGAAAGTTATCAGCTTTTCCGTTCCAGGGGCCTGGTTGGATTTTGGGTTCAATCCAACCCGGTCACTATCCAACTGCATCCAACCCACATTATAAGTATTCCAAAAGTTCTATCTCATCAAGAGGAATCCAACATAGTCGATGTCACGTCTATCGGACGTCCAGAGCTCAAGTTATAAGTGTTTCCGCTCCGAGGGCCCTGTTGGTTTTGTCTTCAAACCAACCCGGCCAACCCAAATTTCTACTAAACCTTGAGTTTAATAAACCAAAACGACCGTCTCGATCCACGGATTGCATCTCAACTGACGGTGTGTCGATCGGAGGTCCGTAGCCCATGATATGGGTGTTTGAACGCAAAGTGTCCGAAAATAGGGGGTCCGGGCCCTGCTCGAGACCCACTAGGTCGGCCCGAACCAGGTCGGCCCGAACCAGGTCGACCCGACCCGGGTCTGGGTCCGGCCCACTGGGGCGTGGCCCGGCCCGTCTAACGCAGCCCGGCTAGTGTGGCCAGAGAGCTCGGCTCGGCCGAGCTGTCGTGGAAAGGGGGGGCGCGCTGCCCCCCTGATTGAAGCTGCGGCCCCCCACGTGGGGGCTGCTCCCTTTGACCGCCGGGGGTTACGACCCCCAGTCTCCCCAGGTACTGTGTGGCCGCGGGACCGGAACCTACCGCCGTGGCTTCAGTCATGGTGGACCCTCCTGGCGGCGCGCCAGCAGGATCTTCCACGGACCACCGGTCGCGCTCCGGTGGTCCGTTTTGCCTGCGGTCTTCGCAAGCTGTCCTCCCAGGACCGGCTCTTCACTGCGAAGTTTTCAAAACGCCTCTGTGGCCCGTTCCGTCATCGTCCGTCGATCCGAATGACAAATAAGCAAACTGCGCCCTCTTCGTGGTTTTCTAGTGCAGCACAACGGCGCCGCGGCTTCGTACGACCTCAACGGCACAGCGCGACGGCGCCGGGCTTTTTCACTGCATTCTTCTTGTTTCTGCGGGGTGTCGTTAAACCGCACGCCCTTGCTCATGCCGTGACAACACTACATCGAAGGGGGAGGAGAGTCGGTCATGTTCATGTGGTACAACCTCCTCCCATTATAATGATTGCAGGCGGTGCAAGAATAATACGTTGAACAGAAAGGGAAATATTCACAAACAGGAAATTAACCACTACAGGGATATTTGACGTCGCACGTCGGGCGCCATGGAGAACGGCGTTGCGGAGATCGGACGTCGATTTCTTGGACATTGGGGTGCGTCTGTGGAGGAAACAACATCTCGTCACTTGTTTCGGAGATGAAGAAAGAAGGAACGTTGTCGTTGGCGAGTTCCCTATGTCGGTGTCTTCTCCCCTTACTGTGGAGGAAGAAGAGGATGAAGAACCGTGATCGCTGAGTCATTCTAAGTTGAGGGGTCGATGTTCTTCATCGGAGAAGAACCGTTCATCATGGAGAGGATGACGTTCTTCATCGAAGAAGGAGCTTCCTTCTCCATTCACACAAAGGGTCTTTCTCCAAAATACTCCCCCCCCACAATTCAACCTCAAAATAAAACAAGGTTTCCCTTTATTTTATTTTAATCATGCAATGCATTGTAAGTTCAAAATTCAAAAAATTAATTGATTAAGAGTTTCAATAACTTAATTTAAGTGCTAGTTGGCATGATTTATGAGGGATAGAGAGAGAGAAGGAGTTTCCCAAAATATTAAGAGGGAGGTGAGGAGTTACAAATTAAAGAGGGAGTCAGGGAGTTATGGGGAAAGCGAAAAGTTTGGGGCTCATGTGGGCCCCACGTCACCTTTAATCCTCTCATGGGTAGTTAGGGGATTGTGGGTCCCCCCATAACTACCCCATGTTGGATATAACCACTAGTTTAAAGAATGAAAAAAAATTATTCCCCAATTTTTTTATTCAATTCTTTATTAATCCACAAATTTTTAACAACTCCTCCCGAGAAAATGCACCTTCGGAAAAGGTGCTCTTAAGCAATTACCGGCGTTGTGGTTTCATCAGTGCCCTCGGATTTCGATTCCAAGAACTGGTTCAAAAGTTAGAAAAACCCGCTCGTTCGTTCACTGAACGTACCCGAGCTAAACTTCCGAAATTGATTCCATGCACACAGGGCCTCGGAATCAGGCACCGTCAGAAACTGCGCACTCGTAAAATTCCAAATAATTTAAGAAAAAATCCATCCAATTTTTGGGTCATTTCATGGAACACTTTCATTCGTAATCATCATTAATAGCAAAGTAACAAATGGAAATTCATTTTTAACTGAAAACATGCTAATTGAATGTTATAAAAATGAACAGATCATGTTAATAATAACTATTCTACATTCTGTAATAGGAAAACATTTATCTTATCATCAAAAATTGTTATTCATTAAGGCAGCACTGAAATTGTTTTTGGTGAAGGGGTGTTATAACTTGTTTTGATTGATGGAAATGGTTCCAATTGACTAGGCCTAAAAATTAACATCATCGGACTAACTTTTTTCACCTACAACATTCTTTAGAATGGGGTCATGATAGAATCTTTTTCCTGTTACAACATTCATCCTACCAAGAGCATGATAGACGATGTGATCTTTTCTTGGAATGACACCTCTCCATCCCATCATTTCATATCTGCATGTATCCATATTATGGTTTTCCAAAACATACTCTACTTATAATTGTTGATTGAAGATGTTTATTTTCATTGATGTCCACTGCGCTATAACCAGCATTTCACTTAGGTGATTTCATGTCTGTTGAAGTGCATGAATTTATGAATTTTTAAATAGAATTTTTCTTGTTGATGCAATGTCTTTCCACTAGAATATATGAGCTTCCCCCTCAAAATATATGTATAGGATATTGAACTAGAATTTATCTCCACCAAAACACCGGAACATCCCCCTTGATAGATACCTACTGTTTCTGGGTTCTTTAGTACCAATGAATATGCAACCAATATGATGATTCCAAATAAATCTTTCAGAAAGTTGAAGAATACTTAGCACTAGGAAGAATTCACTACTTCGTTATTCCTACAGCCTCCTAAATCAAGAAGGGTATGTGATATGTCCTTTATACTATCTAATGTGTTAATATCTCATCATTTATTTTCATGGACCTAAATTTCTATCATTTATCATAATAGGGGATTAATGCATGTATTAAATAAACCAATTATTTCCATGAAAACTATTCGAACTATTCTGACAAGTATCTATATGGTTGGTATGGAGCGATTCAGAGTAAATTTGGAGGTCGCAATATCAACAGTTTGTTTGAGTTTTGATTAGAAATTATTAAAAGGATTTGGAGTAGCCAAAATATTTTGTTTATGGAATAGTTGTAGATTGAAATTGGGATCATCTTCCTCTTTCTAGAAAATTTCTCTAGGTCTAAATGTCAGAACCTCTCTATTTGTGGATAACAGTGTTTTGTTTATGTATTATAATTCTTCCTCCACAAATGTCATATTTGATTCTAAGAGAACTCTTCTTCAAGTATTTTTTGTTGAACTATGTGTTTCACAAAATTCAATATTTTTATCCTAAATGATTTTTTTATTGAAATAAGGTTTTCTTCCTTGACTATTGGAAACTGTTTCACATTAAAATTATTGTACCTTATTTGAGGAATTATAATGTTCTCCACATATCAGAGTCACCTATTTTTCAATATATTTCACCACTTCATTATTATTAAAATACATTAAATGTTATTATTTAATTGAAACTAATTAAAATATTTCACTCTTATTAATAAAATTAAATTGTTACATATCACCGTGCGTACGCACGGGTGCAAACTAGTTTAGTAGAAAGTCAGGTATGGGATACCTTAGGAACTTTTATAGTGAGGGTACTATATGGGAAAGGGTTGTTAAATAGTAGTATATCAGCATTACTCATCTGTATGTCGTAATTCCATACCGAAGGAAAAGAAATCAGAAGCAACATAATCTAAGGATAGATAATAATGAAACATAAAAATAAATCACTCCACTACCCTGATCTCCCTCATCGGAAAAGAAAACTACATAGTTTCCTCCAGTGCACTTGTGGCCCCCTTATAAGAATATAACTACCCTCCGTCTATAGAAAGTGTTAAAGTCCTAAGTGTCCACTGAGATAAATAAAATAAAATAAAAACTAATCTATAACATACCTCTCTCCTATGAAGAATTATATCTCTACCCTATTGTATTTTTCAGTCGAAACTTAATGATATTGTGGAAACCCACATTTATTGATGAATTTCAGGAAAAATATTGAATGTAATTCATACATTTTATACTAATAAAGAAGAGATAGAGTATAATCAGAACTTTTTCAATGATTTTTATATTCAAGATGATGTTATGAGAAGTATAGCCTCTTACATTTTGAAAACATGAAGACAATCAGATGAAATTGTAATCTATGAGGTCAAAGAAGTGATAAATGATTTTATAATTCAATTTTGATTTTTCAAAATCTAAATCAAGAGTTAATCCCTTAATAATGGTATAAGGAAACAAGTCTACTTTGAGAATATATCAAATTTATTAATATGAAATCATTATACCCAATATTTCTCCCAAAATATTTTACAGTAAATCCTTCAATGATAATCACTTTTATTTTGAATATGAATATTTATTTTAGTACGTCTATAAATATAAGCAACACTATATGTATTTGCACTGTAGGGAGGAAAATTGTGTATTTATTTCTGTATTTAAGTAACATAGTTTTATTATAAGATGAAGCTAGAGAAATTATACTTGTTAGGTTATATGTTTTATTATATTTGAAATTCTGTATGTATCATAGTATTCGAATAAGACTAATTATAAGAATAACAATATGATTAATCATAACCATAAAAACATTCACTATAAAATTAGAAATGATATTGTATTTCATTTCGTCACATGAGAATAGACATAAGCATACGCATATCAAAATATGTGAGAAAAGAATAAAAAAATGCATATGTGAGAAAATGTATACACAAAACACAGTTAGAAGAGTATCTAGAAAAAATATAAATCACAAATATCTTTTGTATAATAATTCATGTAGATATTGAATAAATCCTAATTATAAAGAATTTCTATAAAATAGTGGAATACATGTTTAGAAATCCTTGGTATAACGTGAATAAAAATTCATCGACGTGGAATCCTATATAAGACTTAAAATCCCAATACCCAATGGTTAAACCACCTCAAACATGAAATACAGCCCTATAAGCCCCAAGGGGTCATGGGTGAGGAAGAAAACAATATATAAAGGGAGATGGGGAAGAATGGGATGAATACAATGAAGAAAGAGGGTCTCTCTATGACAAATCTGCATGGAATTGGGCTAGAGAAGCTTAAAACCAAGAAAAAATGGTGGGAGAGACACCCTTACATGAACCAAATCCCCAATTGAAGGATGATAAAGAAAATTGGGGTTTGAGAACTTTAAAATAAGTAAGGTTATAACTGAATATTCATGTTTTACCAAAACTGGGCATGTGTGACACCCTCTTTCACCTATATCATCCCCCAGCCCCCTCCCCCACCTGAACCAGCCCCTAGCAACTCCTACACCAACCCCCCCCCCCCCCACTACACCAGGCCTCAGCACCCCCTATCCCCTAGCACCTCTCACAACTTCACCCTCATTTCCCCTTCCACTTCCCCCAATACACCCCCCACATCCCCTACACCCCACTTCCCCTACACCCCCACATAAAAAATGAGTGTACATAGATAATTAAAATTAAACTCACTAATCTTATGAGAAAAAAATGGTTTAATCCACTATATATGAATACATCAACAATAGTTTCCTCCTTCACCCCCATCATATACACATCCTTACTGGACCCCTCCCCACTACACCCGTACCCCCCACCTCTACTATTTTCACCACACTATACCCCCACTGTCTACTTCTCCATCCTTCACCCCTATAGCCCCCACCTCTACTTTACCCACTC
This sequence comes from Viscum album, assembly GCA_963277665.1. NCBI lineage: Eukaryota > Viridiplantae > Streptophyta > Magnoliopsida > Santalales > Viscaceae > Viscum > Viscum album. The sequence goes on along the minus strand of OY728123.1, from coordinate 1,034,142,045 downwards.
CACTTAAACCCCAACCTACCCCCACCCCCACTACAACCCCTTCACACCCATGACACTCCTTCACCCCCACCCTTCACATTCACTACCCCCCGCACCCCCACCTGCACCCCCACCACCCCCTTCACCCCCTCCAATCTCCCCATATAAGTATTAAAATGATTGAAGTCCCTATATTGGAATATATAAACCCCAACCCCTCCTTAACCCCTTACCCCCTACCCCACCCACCCCTACTGGCCCCCACACCACTACCCCCCTCACCCATACTGTCCCCGCACCATCGGAACCCTACTATCTCTTTCCATATCCTTCACCCCCACTTACCCTACCCCGATATCCACCCCACTGCACCTAACCCCACAACACCCCCTCCAACCCCACTACTCTCCTTCACCCCCACCCTTCACCCTCACTATCCCCATCACCCCCACTAACATCCCCACAATCCCTACACCCCCTCCCCCCACAATCCCTACACCCCCTCCCCCCACAACCCTCAGCACTCCCACTATTCACCCCAATGACCCACTCACTCCAAATTCCCCCAACCATTACCCCTACTTCCCCCACACCCTTAACACCTCCCCCCCCCCCCAACACACCTGCATCCCCCACTACCCCCTTCAACCCAAAACACCACGCCTATCCCCTACCCCTACTCCCCCTCACCCCAATGTCCCCTGAAGGAAATAATATCCCTTACAGGAATCACACAACATGCCTAAAAAACAACATACTAGTGTTTTCATAACAAATTACACAAAAATTATGTGAGACTAATTGGAATTGATGGAACAAGTGTGTAATTTTTTCCACATGAGTGTCATTAATCATATCTATAATATAGGGTATTTTTTCTCAAATTGGAGTAATTTACATCATAATATCCATGTAAATTAACAAACCCACAAAAACTCATCCTTTTATAAAACTAAAATTTTAAAATTCTATAATCCAAAACTATACATCAATTAATAGGTATAATACAATATTGTACATTCAAAATAGGTTCCTAGACTCCACTTTAGTGACCCAAGAAACAACATCCTCAATGTCCATATGTTTATCATTCAAAAAAACTCAAGAACATTTTAGGGGAGTGAGGATTTTTAGTACTTAATAGAACAAGTATTCTAAGAGGTCTTATATCTATATGAAATAAATGTTTCAGGAGATATAAGAATGAATATATTTGAAAAACAATGATATGAGTAGATTGTGAGGAAAATCATAGTTCACATAAAAATCATCCTTACCAGCAGAACCCGCAGATGTCTTATAATATTTATCCAATGGATTTTCATGAGAAAATAAGAAATGGGAATTTCAGTTCCCAAGGATATATAACAACAAATATAAATCCTATAATTATATCATTATTGAATAATTAAGAGACATTACAACAATTCCATAATACCATAAGAATCAAACAATATTGAAAACATTAATGCCATTATCTCAGCCTGTGTTAATCACCCTAACCTCAACACATCCTGGAACGCCATCCAATCATCATATTTATATAACTATCACATCCCTACACCCTATGCATCCATAAGTTCATTTTTCCTACACCCCAAGAAACTATAACATCATTTCCACCATCACAACCTTACACCTCATTCATCCATCACATTAACAATTGTGCACCCCTTGAAAAAATCATATCATCATTCATACGCCTTGTGTAGCCTATCACAATCACATCGAACCATAATGACCTTACAGACTCATGCTATAAGCATGATCCGTTGCATCCTAAGAACATAAAATGACCTTGAAGCCATCACCCTCAAGGAACTGTGTACATGTTAACTTAAATCCATTACCACCAGTAATAGGTACAAGAGTCATAACCATGATGCATTACATCCAATAAATATAGTATCAGATAATCCCAAACAACCATAAAAATAAATAAACATTCATATGATGAATTATTCTAGTAAAACCTGAACATATAGATAGGAATATATATATATAATTATATACATACCATAACACACAATTAGAACTCATAATAATGAAATAGAAAAATGAAATAGTTGATCCATTCCAATATTAAATAATTTTCCCTGGATGATTTCACCAATCAACCAACTTTTATAAGATAGCAGTTTCTAATTAATTATTTAATCACTAAAACTAAATATTACTATAATGTCCATGTTAATCTTTATATTCCATTAGTTATCAAATTCAATACATCACTTAATTATTTTTTTAATTTTATTTTACCTCTAGGAAATAACCTAAGCTTAAAAATCCACATAAACTCTCTCGAATTCATGCTAACCATCTTGGAGAAACCCAAATAGAAATTTCCTTAAAATCAACCAAACAAAAAAATATATCCCAAATGGAAACCTTAATAATAATACCATAAGGACACTCTATTATGTGTTTTGTACTACTCTTCTAGAACCAAAATCATTTCTCTATAAATCTAACTAATTTTAACTATATTAATCATAAATTAACACATCATTTTACTAGTACTGAAGGTACTTTATGTTCTATTGCTAAAAATTCTAGATTGATATTCATTATTATCATCACTATTTAATCACATTTCATACTAAAAATCAAGAATTTCTTGTTCATAATAAGTGTATACACATTAAAATATGACAATTAATATTATAATAACTTTAGGGTAGCATCCATTAGGTAATGTTTTACCGTGTTGTATGTATTCTTTCCCATTGTTCATTACCATTATAGATTCTATAATTCCATTCTATTAATTGCACAATATCATAATTTAGCCACTCCCATTAGACTGGTAAATTAGGGTGGTCATGTTAATACAAAATAGGTACAAACACACACATTTTTCATCATAATATCAATAATCGTTACATCAATACATGAATAATCAACATAAATAACAAATCCATTAATCATACCCCATTCTTCCATATTATAATTTCCATTCCATATTCTCTTCCTAGCATTTCATTCCAAAATATATCCCAAATACCATATGAAATCATATAAAACAAGTTTTTCATTGTCAATATATAATCAAAAATTATAATATAAAGGAACTCATATTCATCTTCTATTTCTCATTACCTTCCATTTTCCCTAATCTATTCATTTCCCAAACACTAAACAAATTTGATTTCAAAATATTCTCATTTATCATGGATGAAATTGTATTATAATACCTAAAACTAATACTACTCAATACATATAAAAATTATACGAAAACACAAACATTTCATATAGAAATTTAAATGAGAAAATAATGATAAAAATAAGACATAAATTAAACATATATTTAATAAATATAAATGAATAAGTGAAATTTAATACCATCTTCCCTCGAATCAAAAAAATCATAAGATAAAATTAGAAGCCCTCCATGTGAACTATATCATCCCCACTAATACTGAGTAGAGAGTATAGTCATAACATTATGTCTAGAGTTTGGGAAAGGATGATTCATAATTTATTGGCACCGTTCAATAATTCATGTCTTAATGTAATAATTGGTGAGTTTTAATCATGATAAAGAGGAAGTATCTAAAAACTAATTTTTAAATGGGTTGGAAAATAAATTAAATAATAAAAAATAATTTCCTTTAGTAATCCAGAATGATAACTGAATAATCAAAATCATACCAAATGTTTATAATTTTCCACTACTTATCAAGCACATAATATTCTAGAAGACAAGAGAAATGATATAAATCCCCTTCCATAATAAACATGATATTTATATTTGTTGAGGAAGAAAAAATTATATATTGGATAATCTATATAAAGTTCTCACAATCCTATTTTTTCAAAAAAAAAATTATCCCATAATCCAATAACTCTATTTATACATGATATTTTTGAAGATCTTCATCCAAATACGTAAAAATCAGAGATAATGTTGGTGGGGTCATCATGGGAGGTGTCTTGGAGGGCATTGGGGGTGTAGAATTCAACATCGGGGGAGGGGGGTATTGACGGTTGTGGGAGAGGGTTGTTGAGAAGGAAGGGAGGAGGGGGGAGGCTAATCGGAGCAGCTTCGCTGGTGGAGGATCCTTGGGAGGAATGTTATGGCGAAGAGGAGTCAAGGGTGTTGAGGGTTTTTTGGGAGGAGGTGTCGGGGAGGGTAGCTGGGGTGTCATCCTCGACACCGTGGGTGTTGAGAGTTGTGGGGGAGAGCATTAGAGAAGGAATAGAGGATGTAGTTAGGATTCTTATAAAACATTCATTAGAGGAGGAGGGTTGCAATAAGGATGATTTGGGGGAGTTGAGGGTTTTTGGGGAGGAGAGATCAAGAGGAAGGAGATAAATGAAAGAAAAATGGGGTTACTTCCATGGGACCATGGAAAAATGTGAGGTTGTAGACATGGGTCTTTTAAGCCATGGATATATAAGTGGTGTGATATACTAGTTTCCCAATAGTTATCCTCGTAGTGAAGACTACCACACCCATATCTAGGTCATCAATCACTTTATTCAACTCATGTGGTTTCAAATACATTAACCCAAATGAGGTAATTGTCTGTCAGTGCATCAAATCATAGCCATGACTAGCTCCAAAGGCATCAGCAAACACAGTGTACTACATTCCCTCTCTCAGTTGGCTCAATATAGGAGCACTCGACAACCTCATCCTCAACACCTTGAAGGTTATCTAACACTACATGGTCTAGGTAAATGGTTTCCCATTCCATGTCAGGGTGCTCAAAGATGCTGTAATTTTGGAAACTTCTTCCACAAACCTATGATAGTACCGTACCATGCCCAAACAACATCATACCTCTAAAATTATCTTGGGTGGCTCCCTAGAATAAACATCATTGATCTTTACTGGGTGAATAGATAAACCATTCTCAAAAATGACATTCCCTAGGAAGTGAACCTAATTAGTCTTGAACTAGGACATTGAGAGTGTACCATAATGTTGTTTCTCTTTAGGAAAATCAAGGACCATCATCAAGTTATATTCATGCTCCTCCTATAAAATAGATTATGTTGGGACCATGTTGGATGTAAACTATTTCTAATAGATGAGAAGGTTTTTTTTCAAAGGTTTTTTCATTTTTTTGTAAAGGTTGATTTACGAATAATGGAAATTAGATCACTTTGACTTTGGTGAAAATCAGACTGACCATGATATTTGAGGAATCGGACTCAGAATTAATTAAAAGGAAAATCATATTGAGGAATAATCTTTTTTTATGTAAAGGTTGACTAGATTCACCCTGAATCTAATATAAAAGGATAGATCATAATGATGAAAAATCGGGTTCTGTACGACTATGATAAAACAAATGTAATGATGCTTCAATGATCTTCAAGTTATCATAAATCATAAGTATTCTAAATACATGTGATGCAATCCTGATGAAAGGTGGAAGGATAAAAGGTGTTTTAGATCATATTCAAGACAATCATAATCATGAAAATAGTATTCAGGCTGATCATAATCATGTTAATAGTATTACTTATATGTATTTAATAAAGGTATTGCTAAAAGATTAAGAAAATGATTAAAAGGATGGGTAGTCACAGTTCATTCCATTGTATGTCTATTGACATTGAAGCTAATCTTCAATGTATTCAAATTCAAAAAATAATTCCTGATAGAGAATGAATTTTGTGAATAAATAATGTTATTGAAGTTTAATTTTCCTAATTTTAAAATCATCAGAATGGGACAATCTGATTCCTAACGGCTAAGAAGATTTATGAAAAATGTGAGAAATTGAAGGTATTTGTTTTCAGTCAAAAAAACGATTAGATATATAAATATTTATAAAATGAATCTGATGGGTATTGTATTAAGAAGATAAATATGAGCTCTGAAATGCTTTTATCAATTGGGTCAGGAGCCATTGTATTAGAGTTAATTCAAATTTACCTTTCTAATGTGAAGAATAAGTATAAGTTGTTGAATTAAATTGTTATCTATTCAAGTTTTTCTATGGAAGATATGAATAAGAATCCAATTTTCCCTCATCCAAATGGGATTAATCATAATGAAAATCAATGTTCAAATGAAATATGATCTTTGAAAAAGATAAAAAGTACTCAAAGGGGGAGCTTGAAATTTGAAGAATATGTTTTGTTTCTTCATCTGGTGTAGATCAATGTAATGAAAAAATAATATCATGAAATTGTAATGGGTAAATAGAATCAGATTGAAGTGTGAAAATAATATGAACATGGTTAATTTCATCACATATTTTACTTGTACAGAGCATCATAATAAAGAAATCAAACTAAGTAAATCAGAATAAAAAATAGAAATCAAACTGGTTGTTAGAAAGAATGTCTCAAGAAGAGTGTATGTTGATAAAAGCTTTGATAAGAATCGTGAAGAATTAATAAGTGTTGATCAAGTCATAAAAGCACCCAATATTTAAATAAATAATCATATTTGGGTAATTTGGTTGAGTGGGAAACAATTTTATATTACCACAAAAAAACATATTTTGGTCACCTGTAATAGTTGATATATACATTGTACTTGACTGAAGATGAGAGTACTATTCATGAAAGGTAAAGTGGGATGCTTTGAATTAGTAGAGATAGAAGAAGTTTTCGTATTTATCATTGTGGAAGATGTTTTTTCAGATATAAGTGAAAGGAGAAGAGATATTATTTTAACATATTTAGTGATCATTTTATTAAGTGAATCATCATATTCATATAATTATTCTATTATGGTTTCCATTATATTCGATTGGTCATCATATCAAGTAGGATAATCATATCAGGGTTTCTATAATGGGTTTTCTAGAATAAGGAAGGATGTTTTCAGAATGGTCTCAATTGTATTCAGAAATATTTATGTTCTCCATATTGAGAAATTGGATTGGATGAAATAGAGTAGAATAATTGGACAAGGAATTTCATACTTGGAAATTAGAAATAGTTTCTTATTAAATTCCTTGAATTTCGTACCAAATTCTATATAAGAATCCTTTTTTTAAGAATACATTTTTGGAAGTTGAAAAGTAGCACATGTAACATGTGTTATTTCACAAACATTGTTTTATATCATTTTTTCTAGATGAAGAACATTAACTATTATATTATTTACATAGTTCTACACAAGAGAAAGGTTGTATCCAGATCATTGAATTCCACAAAAATTGATTTGTCTCTAGTGTATTCTATTGTGTTGGATTATTTCTAATCCATACTAAGGATGTAGTTATTCTTATTGAATATTGATCCCTATAAATTCTTGGGTTCCTATGGATGTGTGTTTGTTTTTTTAGCTGGGAATGAAATATTTAGCAGGAAGAAAAGGTTTTTCATTTGGAAAGAAACATAAAAATTAAAAGATACCATTAATTAACCCTCTCCCCTCTCAGATATACAATTATCCTAATTGGTAACTTACAACTGGTATTAGAGCCAAAGGATTCCATTTCTATTCCTTACAGATAGAAAATTATAATTTTGTGAATAGTAAAGGTATTTCAGTTTTCCATTGTATGAATTATAATTTCTAGAAATATTGAATGTTTCCACAACCAAAGGTATATTAGATAAATAGAAAATCATATATTTGAAGGAAATACAAATATTTAGAAGGAAATATTCTAAATTTATAGTCTGGTGTATAAATATTTAAAAATGGGTGAGTGTGAATCAGTTGGGATATTCATTGTCGGGGTAAATGACATTGTTAAAACTATCAAAATTCATGGTGAAAAGTTGAAGGATTCTAGAGTAGTAGAAAGGATCATGGGAATAATCCCCCAATAAGTTTGATGCAAATGTTTCTATATTTTAAGACAATGATCTTGATACATTATCTCTAGATGTTTTTTATAAAACAATCATCACTTATGAAATGAGAATGGAAAAACCTATGAAAAGGAAAAAATGATAATGAAATTTCTTTCATGTATACTAATAATGATAAGTCAAATAATATTCTTATTGATGATGAACCTCGTGATTCTGATTCTGAAACTGAGGTATGTAAAAATATTGATTTTATTTTATAGGTGTTTTCTAAAAATGTTTAAAAAGGTATATAGAAATAAAAAGGGAAGCTACCCATGAAATGTGTTGAATGTGGATCCATTGGAGACTTTGTCACAAATTTTACTAAATGATAGAAAGGAGATAATAGTGATGATGAAGAAATATGGCCTTGAAAATTGGGAAAGAAACATGGAGATAAAGGAAAATCATACTAGATACAGAAATATAGAAATTTATTAAAATCTAAAAGAATATGTTTCTTATCTAAAGATGAAAAATAATAAGGAAGTGGTATTGAATCTGAACAATCTGTTGAGTATAGTTTTGAGAATTCATTTATTATTATAGTTAATGATGATGATTATAGAAGAATTAGTTCTGAAGGATACGAAACTCAACATGAATTCCATTTTAAAGAATAATTAATATAATAACTGATAAAAATTAAAATTCATGAAATGCAAAACAAGAAGTTGAAAGATAAAAATTCTACAAAATATCTAGAAATATTTTTATATAATAAAATAATATGCTAGGGGAGATTGATAATTTAAAGAAATCTCTTGTGGAAGAAAATAATTTTAATGATCATCTGGAAGTGATTTTTAGGGAAATGTAAGAAGTGTTGGAACATATCCAAAGAAAACATTATAAACCTAAACAGAGAAATACAAGTTTAAATAATTCTACCTCTAATCTGGGTAAAATTAATTATTATGGGAAAGATGATAAGTTTCATCAAAAGTTATTTTAAAAAGGTGAGAATAAATATGGACTTCATTCTAAAAAAAGAATGCTCTGAATGTTAGATGTTAAGACATTAATCTTAGTGACCACTTCAGCATGACTTAGTTATATAGATGGTGCTCAATACCTATGTATGAAATGTGTATCCTATATTGGATCACCCTTGGATATGGGAAACCGGTAGACTTTTGAGCCAAAGAATTAGGCACTCTATGTGTCATTCATTGATTTCTAGAGCCAGGTTGGGATCTTAGTTAAGTAAAAGACACACCATTGGGTTGGATTTCGTTTTTCATATAAGTTAGACCTCAATGGGGTATTACCGTACATGGATACCAGGTGAGTTTTAGATATTAAACCAATGAAGTTGTTGATGTGACACTTATAGGTCAATGAGCTTCCTTTATATTTTGGTTTTCCCTCTTTTTAGGTGGATTACAGGTGTGATGGACATTGTGAGATAAATTCCCTTACAGTGAAAATTTTTATTCTACGAGAGACCTTACATCTAGGCTAGAAACCTATATACCCTCTCTTTTTCCTCCTACACTAGTGGTTCATTGTTTTATTTGTACTATAGTATCTTATAAGTGAAGTTGTACTTGAATTTATATTGACATTAAGGTGATGATATTAGTGTTATACTTTTTTTCAGAATGTTGCGCAGAGGGTTCATGAGCCTTTTGATTTCAGAGTGGGGATGCCTTTTATTTTTGAAAAGCACCCCATGTGATTGTTTATCGAAACTAGATTCAATGGGATGGATTGTTATAGTGCTTGGACCAGTTAACCCACTGTTTTATGGTTGATGTATTTAGATTCAAAAATGGTATCATGTGTTGAGTGGTTTTTCGATAAATCATGGAATTAGAATGTGCCTAATTTTGTAAGAGGAGTTCCAAGGGAGTTCTCCAAATGTTAGAAATTGACATTCCATGTAGCACGATCATCCTGACATTATTAATAGATAAATCACAGAAGCATGAGTCGGATCATGAATTGTAAAATACATGATGTAAACTCACTGGGTGTGGCAACTTCATTTCATGCTAGTTACATGTGGTAATTATAAAGATATTAAATGTTTGTGAGATTTAAAGGAAGGGATAATGAATAATAGACTCCAATGTGACACTTTTTCTCATGGTGACCATGATATTTTGGAAAAATTGAAGTATGTTCCAATGATGAGGGTCAATTTGAGAATAGAATCGGTTTCATGAGACAATTGATCCATATCCAGACATTGACATGATCTTTTTGGAGACATGGTTCTAGGAGATAAATGAAGGATGTTATGAAATATTATTATTTGAACATGGGTCAGTGGGAGCGGTACATACCTATCAATAAAATCATAATGTACTCATACATAGCGATGATCAAATCCCTTATATTGACATCACCCTGAGTATGATAAGGTATTTTTGGATATATTTTGAGAAACCAGTAGTATTCTTATAGAGTATTAAAGAAAGCTTTGATTTTTATTCTCAAGAAGTGTTTTAAAGGAAATCTAGTTATTCTGTGGTAGACAAATTAATTGTTAGGTGTACTAACCCTCAATGTGTTTTATTTTGGGAATGTTCCACAATAACTATTCTCTAAAAGTAGGAATGATTCAAGGGTGATATTATTTTAACACTCCTAGATAAGTGGTTTTTTATCCATGTAGATATTATGTCTATAAATAGAATGGTCAAGATCTGAGATTTGGATTTCCCTTTCATTATGGTGAAAAAAGTATGATCTTATAGTGGGTATTAGGAAATCATTCACCAATGGATGACCATCATGTTAAAAGTACAATAAAATCCTGAGACATGTTGTTGGATGATTGTTTTGAATCTGGTATTCCATTTGATAATTTCATTAATGTATAGAAGGTTTTCATAGTGGCTTCCAGATAAAACATTGAATACAAACATAGGTGAAGTTTTAATGTGGGCACTAGGTCTGTGATGACATGTGACAATCTATGGATGTTAGATCAGGTATCAGTCATTTCTGATTCTACAACACCACTACAGTTTAAAATAGATATTTCTATATAGGAGACATTTCCAGAAGTCAGTTATAGGCTTCTATGAGAATGCTCAGAATGATATTATTGTGCCTTGGGATAATGTTTCATAATTAGGTTTTTTTGGCGCATTGCCCATATTAGTAGAGAATTTTGGAAATAGTTTACTAGATGTAGTTCATGTTTACATGAATCGAAAAGATGGATGTGGGTTGTAAGGAACCATGTTTTCCATGACATTGGGAAGAGATATGTGAAGTTATAATGTTTGACTATTGTTATCCAATCAAGGATTGTAGTTAATATACTTGAGTGGACTTGATAAAAATGTTGGGGTGACTCTAGCACTTTAAGGGTGTGTTTCTCTAGAAATTATGATGGTGGAAGTATAGTGATCCCAAATTGGACACTTATACCTGGATCAAGTTGTGGGAAACACCATAGTATAGTGAATTTAATATGATATTATGTGATTGTGTCATGGGAAAAAAATTATAGTATTCATATTTATGATTTTTCATTTCCAAATATGATTTTTGGGTCCGGTTTTGGTATTTTAAGCACTTATGGAAACATGATGCTTGTAGGTGCATTGGGTGTTTGGTGATAAAATATGGTCATTTAAGTGTGGTTTCATGAACTGAATAAGATTAATTTTGTTTTTTTATTTCCCTAATACATCATGAGGATGATAATTTCTTAGGTAGGGAGATTGTAACATCTAGTTTTTTGGATGTGTAAAAATTTTAAAGGGAATTATTGTTTCCCAATATGGTCGATGCACCAAATCATTAAATGTGCCATAAAATTTAAATCTATGATCTAGAAAACTTAAAAGTGTTTTTAATTTTTAAGTCATGAGATGTCTCTCATGATTTTGAATGTATTTCAAGGGCCAAAGGAACCAAAAACTCCATTTTAGGGGAAACATATAGTAGAACAGAATTGGATCACAGTTAGTACTAACCGTGAAACTAGTTTTATATAGGTACATGGTTTATTGAAACTGTGCACACCCCCTATGAGAAAATGTGCATCCCTCAAGGGGGTTTTCACATGGTTTGTTAAACTATGCATGGTGTGTTGCACGGTCATGATAGGGGTTTGTATAAAATTATAGAGGTGAGTGCATGGGTTTCACATGGTCAACCAAACCATGGGCCAAGAACAAATGGTTAGTTCCACTTAACATGTATCAGGAAATGGTTGGAACATGGTTATCCCAGCCATGTAGCCAGAATAAGTTGGGTGTGGCTCTTGGGTAGTGTGACCTATTAAGTTGGTACACAATTATCTAATCAATGTGATTTAACTATGATCCTCATTAAAGCAGGGTGAAATTGATGTTTTCCCCTCTATCCTTATTTCTTATCTTCCTCCCTTTCCATACACAGTTCTCCCATGACAGGATGCTTGAAATCCCATTTCCTCCTTGGACTGGCATCCATGTAACTCATACATTCATCATCATAATCAAGCGCTATCAGTTGTGTTGAATCTATATCATTGAGCTCTTAATTCTTTTAATTTCCATAATTCATTTATCTTATATTATTGAATTCTAAATCCATTTGGGTTATTTTTATCTATTTTCAAATTATTTGTTTAAACATTTTACTTATATCGTACCTGAATTTTCTAAAGGCCTTCTTTTTATTTACTTTTTGATAACCCCTATTTCATGGGATAAGGGGGTACCCTTACAAGGCTATTTGTCTTCAATCATTATGGATCATATAAAAACCATAGAATGGACAATTAAGGAATCATAAGACTTTGATAGGTGTTCTAGTGGATTTCCCTTAATATATCACTTATTTATAAGAAAAAAATGGTCTTGCATGTTTTAATTTTCTCATTTTTCTACTAAATTATGAGATTATTTAATTTGAATTGTTTAAACCATGAACATGATGCCCTTAGACCCCCCCCCCCCCTACATGGTTGGTGGTTGATGACCTCAAATAAAACAACCCTTGGGTGTGTTCACTAAATATAATAATAAATTATACTATAGAATGTGTGTTTCCCATGGACCTCACATTATTATAAATGGAATTTATAATTTAAAAGTTAAATTTATAATGATTTTGATCGTATCCCTTGACCACGTATTGTAATATAAAAACATTTGAGGTGCACTATATTATTTAATGATAATTGGGTGATTATTTAATGATAATTGAATTGTAATATAGCATGGATGATTAAATGTTATTTTTTAAAATACTCAATTAATTATGATAATGAAGTTACACAGCTGATTGAGAGATGCCGGGTTCCTTTTATGGAAAGCCTTAGATAAGGTCTTATAAGGTAAGTGATACTACCATATACTAGACTATTATAGAGGGGCCTCAGTTAGGGTTGTATACATAGAATTTAAAACAAGGTTGGTCTAGGATATTGGAAGTGGTTTTTTGGCTTATTAATGATGGAAAAATATGACTAGAGATGGCTGAACGATCTCTTTAATTTTTTAATGATGAAAAAATCAGATTTTATAAAATATTAATCTATAATGAGTGTAGTGTTAATGAGTTGAGATGTAGTGGAAATAAAAATGAAAGAACAAAATATTTATAGTGGATGAAATCACAAATCTCTTAGTACCCTCTTAAATATCCTCTACTCCTTCAGGAGAATGGTACCCACTATACAACTAACTTTTAAAGGTTTCATAACCTTGTTATAGACCTTGCCTATTTAAAAACCTAGAGGAACAACATAGTCCTGATACAGGATACCAACCTAGTCTGTTATACCTTACATTAGATTTAGATTCACTACCCAAAATTCCTTTTTAGAGGTCAAGTATCCAGTGATAGGAAATAAATTCCTTTTGGGTGAAAATCATAAACAAGAATATGATGAAATGAAAATTTAAAGAAATAATCTTACATAATTAACACAAACAAAACGAAATGCATTAGATGGTCAGAATTTTGAAGAATCATAAGCTTCATTATCATTGATCACTTTGAGAGAACAAATATAGAATATGGATTCCTTCGCTGATCATAGATAGAATACCAAAGTAGAAAAAGACTATGAACCATTTTGAGAGTACAATGAAATTAAAGGCATATCACCAGTTGTTTTTTAATGATCTGAAACTGTATTTGATTTCATTCCTTGAACAAATATCATTGATTATTAAAATCAAGATCCTTTAAGAGTGGGCCTGTGTCGAATAACTACTCGGAACATGTTAGTTCATAATAATAGAAAATCATGATTGGTACCTTTGTTTGTTAAATACACACTAAATAATATTGAATTAAAATTAGGATTTACATTTCATTATGAAATAATAATGAACATACATTAATATTTTATGTAAAAAATTGCACTAAATTTACAATAATAAAAAAATTGAAAAAAATATAATATTTCGGATTATACATACAAAATAATGTTGTGAAAACAGAGTATCAAATGAATTTCAAAACTTCATGTACAAATGTAAATAAAATAATGTCACAATTTTTTTAACACTATACAAAATATAATCCAACATAAAATAATAAAATATTTTACAAAATAATTACATTAATAACATCAATTTAATTAAGAAATAATAACATATAAACATAAAAATTTATCTAATAGTTTCTCTTGACCTATTTCTGAAAACAGAGAGCTATGGATTATGACATACCTTTTGAAATTTCTATTTGAGGATAATTTAAATTCATTACCAAACAAATACAAGATTAATAGATGAATAATGTTTTTATAAAAATAATAATGAAAATTTAAAAATGAAATCAAGTAGTAAGAATCGCAAATTGAAACAAAATAACCTTCTCCAAGCCTGTATTCACCTATTGCTGGTGCTAAAGTACATAAAGAAACAAAATTAAAATGAACATCTAAAAACATAAAATAGATAGAAAAAAATAGAATCATCCAAACAAAGAAGGAAGTGGTTCTATGGATGCTTAATAAAGAAATTCTTCCAGGAGTTTTCATAACAAAGATGAAAAACAACTATAAAATATATATATATATATATATATATATATCATAATAATATAGAACATCTCGTGTTGGAGCTTGAAGAATCTCCTACCATGGGTTTTCACAAAAAAGTAGAAACACCAAGTCGTTAAAAAATTACCCACTATTGATGATCAATGGTGTGTAAAATGTCTCACTATTGATGTTAAATAATTAATAAAATCACTCATTTTTGTTAAAATAGTGGTAGTTCACTGAAACACCATTTATATTTTCCAACGATGACTGGAGTGGCCCAGTATTGGAATTCTTCAATGGTGTCTCATTGAGAAAACAATAGGGGATGTTCAAATAAATAATGAAGAAAGATGAGACGATTGATTGAGAATTAGAAAAATTGACGAAGAATATCCCTAAGATATAGAAAGATAATACAGTTTTGAGTCTATTATATGCTCAATAAAAGAACCAAGATAGGATGATGGGATTAAACAAGAAAGATCTATTGGGTTGAAAAAACAAGATTAGATTCATCAGAGTACAAGATGTCAAAGATCGACCCTTGAGGGAAGAAGAGTAAAAGACAGAAAAGGAAATAATAACATGGGGTTTTAAATGATAAATCAAGGGATTTCAAATAGAATAAATGAGATAAAAAAAGAACTGATTTCAAAGACCAATATGATGTTTTTAAACTTCAGTGAATAGTGGACACACTTCACTGTCCCACATTGATTCAATGAGGTGTAGGGGGAGTGGTGTATCAACTAAGTCACATGTATCATTGGTTCAACTTAATACACAATGTAAAATTACATGGTATGCATCTCAGAGGGTTATATATACTACCCATTCACCCATTAGCATGCTTCATGGGACTTATATATGGCCCTGCACGCCTTGGGTGTGCATTATAAAAACCAAATTCCAGCCTCCTTGTGGGGATTCCTTAGGTGGGCCTTTCTATTAGGTTGACACAATGGGTACCCTAGGTGTTTGAGGGCTATCCAAGGGACCTCATATAAATGGAATTTTTTTTACATAAAATACAATTAAAATTAATATAATTACATTAATTAATATTATAACATTCAAAAAAATATTATTATTAAAAAATATAAAACATTTAATAGGAATTTGTATTTAAAAAAATTATTAACTAATTTAAACACATGATATTTTAATAAGATGTAAAATTAGATTAATTTATCAATAAATATAATAGTGATAAATTATTAAATCATTCAAAAATTCTAAGAAATACACATTTTTTAAATTATAAAACTGAAAATTTATTAATTTTTCAACAAAAATCTCCCCTTATTGAAATTTATCAAAAATTACATTACAGAATTAATATATAAAACAAAATAAATATTTATAAAAAGAAATAAACTATTATAAGATTAATAAAGTGTAAATTTATCAAAATAATCTAATATAAATAAATAAACATTAATGAAATAAGAATTAAGAGAGAGTTACAGTTTATCAAATCATTTTTAAATATACTGAACTGAATGTAATTTAATTAGAGCAGAAATTAAAATTTTAAATTTAAAAACACATGAAAACCCCTATTTAATGAGAATTAATATACTAATAGTTATTTTAAACATCCAATATACACAATTAAAATTTCATCTTAACAAATTTAACATAATATAATGGTTTTGTAAAGATGTCAACTAACTATTTCTCAATTGGAAGAAAATCGATGCATATAACACCTTTAATTACATGACCCCTAGAAAGTAAAATATTACATCCATATGTTTAGTTCTACAATGTTGAATATAGATTTTATAAATTGAAATTTCACGAGAGTAATTAGAGTGAAAAAGGAATTCTTCCAAAAATGAAATTAAAAGAATAAAATGTTTGTTTTATCCAAATGCTTTGTCATTAGGAACTAGTAACAAAAATATATTTAGCCTCACATGTAGACAGTACAACTAAATGTTTTTTCTTAGAGCTCAATTAAATTAATATTTTTCAAAAAAAAAGTGACATATACCTTTTCTGATTTTCTGATCAAGTCTAAAACCTCCAAAGTCAGAATTAGAGTAAGACTGTAATTTAAAACAATTTTCATTAGAATAGAATAGTCCAGTATATATAGTTCCTTTGATTTATCTAATTAAACGTTTAACAAATTTAAGGTGAATTTATTTGAGTTTTGACTCAATCCTAGTACAAAATAAAACTATGAACATGATGTACGGCCTATATGTAACACCCTGACCCCAGTTACCCAGAGTCAGTGCATTATTACATAACATTGGCATGGTCACATGAGATCAGGTCCCAAAAGAATGATTAGTTTAGTATCCTTGGAAGTACTAGATACATACATAAGAATTACCTTACATTATAAAATGAAAATAAAACATTTTTCCTCCTTTGAACACACTTAAATCCCTTATCTTATCCATGTTGGTCAGTTATAATATACTTTTTTCATCCTGGTAAAAATTAAAAATAAGGGGTGAGCTCATTTTCTCAATGAGGATAAAAATATAGTGGAAACTATGATAAATAATTATAATCATTTAAGCCCATATATAAGACAAAAACACAAGCCTTTTAAACATAATGTTCAGTATAATATGAAAGTAATAAATCAAATAATTCCATTTACTTATTCACATGGATATTCTTATAGATGAATAATCACATGTAATATCAATAGATAATGTCATAATGATGGAATGCATAATTCTCGACATAATAACCACATAGTCAAGGACTCAAGCCAAGAATATAAATAAAAATATTATCACAGCCTTTTAATAAGACACTAATTTGTCTCATGAGACCTACTCATGCATCGAGTGGCTATAACAGACCCCACCCATAACCTACTATATCTAATTCATTCATCATATGAAAAGGTTGAAACATATCATAAACATTCATATTAAACTAACATACAAAATGTTAATATGTTAACCATAAACTATGAATGACATAAAAATAAAACATCCATTGTCAAAAATATCATTAAAATATCAATAAAATATGGTATATTGTATAATAATTAATGAACATCAATTAGACATAAAATATAATAATAGATGTTGAAATAGATGAAATCAATCCAAATACTATTTGAGTGAAATATCTCATTCCACTTTTAAATCATTCAACAGTTGCATAATTATAAAATAAAAAAATTATTTTGAAAATATTCATATAATATTTTATGGGAAGCATTTTAGGCGTTATAATGGTGGAAAATAGCCACACCTTCCTTAGAAGTTAAAAAACATTATTTCATTAATTTTTCAAAAAGGTCATAATGTACCTTGTTAGGAAAATGATGGAAATATTCATTTCAAAAAAATTATAAAAAGTAAAAAAGGGTATAAATAAATTTAACCCATAGTCTTCTAAATAATAAAAAAAATTGATATACTTTTTTAGGAAACACGGATGAGATGACAAAGAATTCCC
Source organism: Viscum album (assembly GCA_963277665.1). Classification (NCBI taxonomy): domain Eukaryota; kingdom Viridiplantae; phylum Streptophyta; class Magnoliopsida; order Santalales; family Viscaceae; genus Viscum; species Viscum album. The sequence goes on along the minus strand of OY728123.1, from coordinate 1,034,123,903 downwards.
AGTAGATACTTACGTATAAACAACCACGTGTAATAAAGTGATTGTAAAATTAACCCTTACCATGTAATTTTTTAGTAGAGGGTACATTAACCTACTTTATAATGGTTAAATAATTTATTAATAAATTATAAAAGAACCAAATACATAAACAAGATATCATATATAATAATCTAATATTTATTTTCTAATAATATTGCACTAGTATCATTGTTTCGGGTGTTTACAGAATCATTTTCCATTATATGTTTTGTTATATAAGTAATTTTTGTTATGAATAGGATCTATTTGATTCAGATCCAAATGATATTAAGTTCTTAAACATTATTTTTTAATCATCAAATAAAAATTATTCTTTAGTGGTTACTATGGGGAATGAAATCTCATCGTGTTGTCGAGACATTAAGCCATACGTACGTATGAGCGACAATATAATTCTATTTATGATGAAATAGTATGTAATTGGATGGTATATTATGTATAAAGAATCATTAACATGTTATATTTATTATTTACTTCAATTATACTCATTATCATACCCATCCAAATAATGATGTGTTGAATAACAAACTACACTATGATGTTGAAACAGTAAGCCGTACGTATGCACGTATGATGACTTTCTCCATCATAGGATAGAGAGAATAATGAATATGGTAATACCATTATTTATAATAACATGTAAGTATATATAAGGTAATAGATTTATTATTTTAGTATGAAAAAACAAAGAAATAAGAACTAGAAGAAGAGAACATCTTTGAAAGAGGTGATGAAATAATTACCTCTTCTTTGGGTGCTTCCTTTTGATTTGAAAAAAAGGGCTCCATAAGATGGATTTATAATCAAAGTAAGGACCCTAGGATTATTTAAGGATATTTTGGAGTATATATGGGTAGGATTTGGCTGAGTCAAATGGCTTTGGAGGAGCGACTTTAAAATAATCAGAAGTACCCTTTTATAAGAGAGGTGAGGGGCGCTTTAGGTAAAGCTTGAAATATTAATTAATTATAAAATTATTTTCACTTTATAAAAGATCAAAATGGATTTTTCTAAGTATAAGGTGGGTATGGTTTTAAATTCTCTCAACCAATAGTTTTTAGACCAGTCTAGGTCACCATATTAACCATATCTTTTAGATTTTAACTGTTAGTTAAATAGTTTATCTATTACCATGTCTTCTTGTATTTTTATACTACATGGTTAATATAGTTACAATAAAATGCCAATAGAACCTAAATTGGTCCATTAATGACATATCTAACATTATGTAGGTCATTTGGATGAATATTATATTTTTAGGAATATTATATCATTTAATAAAATATTTTTTGTTTTAAAAACTCATTTTGACCATTTTGACACAATTTAGTATTTAGTTTTTTTGAAAGTCATGACAACTTTATTCCTACTAAAAAAAGACATTTAATAAACCCTAACAAGTCATATCCACCAATAATAATCTTTTATGACATGAAAAGTTTAAATATACATTTTTTTAATATTTATAATATCAATTATTTTAATCTTTCATTAATAAAGTAATTACTGCATCACTATTTTGTCGTAAATAAATTTAATTATGTAATGTCTAAAAATTATAAATAAAATACTATTATGTTGGAAATATTTTTATTTTTCTAATTAATATTTATAGTCAAATTTATCTTATGTATAACCCTATATTAAAAATGGATTAGTTATTAAAATTGGAATTTAACAATTTTAACTCTTCTTTAAATAAAATATAATAAATGTCCAAATATAACCCAAATAGATCCAAAGGGATCTTATTTTTTTGTAAAATTCATATATGGGTCTATAAACACTTATTCAATAGAATTATGAATTGTGTTGGAGTATTTTTTTATTATTATAATATTATGTTTACATTTAATTACTCTATTTACATTTAACAGTGGGAAATAAAATCAAAAGTTAATATTCACCAAAAATTATTTTTCCCATATTGTACCACATTTTATTTATCGACGACAACTTTTTCTATCAGATTTTTGAAATTATATTCACAAAATATATAAAATTAATTTTTATGCAAATTTGCAAATGTGCCTAGAAGGTGGGTAAAAGACGTATAAAAGTTCAATAAAATTTTATATGTATAATCTTATTATAAAATGACTTCAATGAATTACATTAATATAATATAAGTTTTATGAATATCTTTTGACATTATGATAAATTTAAATTTAGAAAATATTATTTAAATAAAAAATCAGTTTTAAAAAATAATGTAGTGTTTTTCACTATTCATCAAAAAATTGATTATTTTAATAAAAATAACAAAAATTAACCCTAATATAATTTGGATATTCTGAATCCACAAATGAAGTCCATTTTAAAAAATAAAATTTATAAAATTGTAAAAAGTGGGCATTACTATTCATAACAACTTTTTAAATGGCTATTTTGATTGGTTATGGTGTGCTAGAACTCAGAACTGTGTACAGCGCAAGCTATTATGTTATTCCAAGAGAAGTATACCATGGAAACTTGGGGTGTTAAACTCTTACCTCCTAAAAATAATTTTTATCCTTTAAATTTCTAGAATATTTCTGTATAAAAAGACTCGGGTGGTTCTTCATCATAGGTTCCTTAGGTTCCCACATTTCCTCTTCCATTTTATGGTTTCTCCAAAGAACTTTTAACAGACGATTCATCCAGTTTCTCAACACTTGTTCTCTAAAATCAAGAATCAAGATAGGCTCTTCAAAATAAGACATATCGGGTTCCAGTTCTGTTTCTTCATATGTGATTACATTCATTGGGTATGACATTTAATTTCTCAACAGTGATACGTGGAACACATCATGATATTTGGACGGACTCGGCGGCAGTACCAAATTATAATCTACAAATACAATTCGTTCTAGAATTTCGAAATGCCCGATGTACCAGGGACTACATTTACCCTTTTTACCGAATCATATATCACCCTTCCATGGAGATACCTTCAAGAAAATATATTATCCTACTTCAAATTTAAAATCCTTTTTAGTTATTGGCATAGATCTTTTTCCTATTTTGATCTCCTTTGATGTGGTTTTGAATAATATTTACCTTTTCCATTGTTTCCTCAATAAGTTCTGGGCCTACGAGTTTTCATTCATTGACATCATCCCAAAAAGTTGGCATGAGACATCTCTTTCCATATAACGCTTCATATGGTGCCATCCAAATACTTGAATGAAAGCTATTATTATAAGAAAATTCAACCATAGGTAAATAATAATCCCAGATACCAGGAAAGTTATGTGGGCAATATATCAACATGTCTTCTAATACTTGAATAGTACATTCAGATTTTTTATCAGATTGAGGGTGGTAGGAAATTCTCAAAAAAAGTTTAGTATCTAGGGATTTCTGAAGACGTTTCTAGAATCATGATGTAAAACTAGGATCATGTTATGAACCAATCATTGGTGTTATACCATGAAGTCATATAACATTTCTAATATATATTCTTGCTAAACATTCAAGTGGTAAATCACCTCTTATCACACGGAAATGCCATGAATTTGTAAGACAATCAACAATGACCCATATTGCGCAATCCTTCTATGATTCATTGGTAGCCCCATGAAATATTCCATCATAATATCACCCCATTTCCACTGAGGTACGGGAAAAGGTTGCATGACTCCTCCAGGTTGTTGTCTTCCATCCTTCACATGTTAACAAACCATACATCTTAACACCTAATCAGCAATCTCCCTCTTCATGTTGTCCTGCCAAAAATGTTTCTTCAAATCTCTATACATATTAGTTATACCAGGGTGTATAGAGAAATTGGATCTGTGAACATCAACCAAAAAATCCCTTTTAGATTAGGTATGTTGGTAACACAAAGTCACTTCCAAAATTTCAAAATTACATCTTCATATTGGAATTCAATCAATCTCCCATCATTCACAGCTTTAATTTAATTTTTAAACTCCTCATCATCACTCTAAGAACTTTTTATCCTTTCTAGTGAAGATGGTTTGGAAACCATTTGAAAAAGTATTGATGTTTCAACTTCCATGATTATTCCTATATCCATCATTACTCACTCCTTGAACATAGGATCCCTTTAAACTCTCATCTTATTCAGAACACCATAATCCTTTTTTTCTCAATTCATCTTCCACCTTTTTTTTCTTCCCTGGGTGGTAGTGTATTATGAAATAATAATCTTTGAGTAGTTTGATCCCTCACCATTTCCTCTTATTGAGTTCTTTATGTGATAAAATATACTTCAAAATCTAGTGATTAGTATATATCTCGCATTTTCCAACTTAGAGATAGTGTCTCCATATATTTAGAGAAAATATTTTAGCTTCTAACTCAAGGTAATGATTATGATATGTTTCTTCATTAGTATTTAGCTATCGTGATGCATGGGAAATAACTATATCATTCTGCATAAGGGAACAACCAAGTCCTTTCTTTGAAGCATCCCTATAAATAAAAAACCCATCATTTCCTGATGGTAGATTCAAGAAACGAGAATTGAAGAATATTCTCTTCAATTATTAAAAACAATCTTCAAATTATATTTTCCAAACAAATTTATCCCCTTTATGTGTGATATTGGTTAATGGGTTAGACAATCTGGAAAATTCTAGACGAATCATCGATAATAACCTGTTAAACCAATAAAACTACATACCTCAGTTATATTCATTGGTGTTTCCCATTATTGGATTTCTATAATATTTAAAGGATCAAAAGAGATTCAATAAGTTTATATAATATAGAAAATAAAATAAATCTTCTAAATATAGAATTCACACATGCTAAACTTCCCATATAATTCATTTCTTCAAAGTGTTTTCATAATAGTGAACAAGTAATTTTCATGATCTTCATAAATTTTAGAGTATACCAAGATATAATAAATAAATACCACTAAAAATTCATCAAGATAATCCTTCAAACCTCTGTTAATTAGATCCTCCAAAACAGAGGGTGCATTAGTCAGTCCAAAAGCCATTACTGTAAACTCATAATGCACATACCTAGTTCGAAATACTTTGTATGGAATGTCTTCCTTCTTCACGCACATCTAATGATATCTAGATCAAAGATCAATCATTGAAAAATATTGATCTCCATGAAGTTGGTCAAATAAATAGTCAACACATGGTAGGGGATACTTGTTCTTTATTGTTATGGCATTGATCTCCCTATAGTTAATGTACAACCTCATAAATCCATCTTTCTTCTTAACAAAAAGAACATGGTCTCCCCATGGAGAAACACTAGAGAAAATATAGCCTTTATGACCCAATTCCTCTACTTGTTTATTTAGTTTCACTAATTACATAGTGGATATTCTATAAGGTGTCTTTGTTAAGGGCATTGAAACAGGAATTAAGTCAATAGAAAACTCAATTTCTCATTCTGGAGGATGCCCAGGTAAATCCTTTGGAAACACATCAATATAATATTTCACAATAGGTACATCATCTATTTGAACATTTATTTCCTCACCCACAGTTATTTCACTCCCTTTTTCCCCAATAATCGAATTTAGTATTGTTATAGAGGGTTGATCTTGATGATAATTAGATGGTGATGATTCTGCTCTAAATATATGGGATTTTTTATCATCATAAAAAAATGTCACATCTATCTTCTTACAATAAATTTTCACATAATTGTCTTAAAGATAATACATACCAAGGATTATATCAAATTAAATCATGGGTATAACAATAAGATCCACAAATAAAGCACATTTATATTCCATAATGGTAACTGATTGACAAATATTTGGTGCTATGATACTTCCCTTAACAGTTTTGACTCACAACACCCACGTTCAGTAAACTTGGAAATAACTAATTTTCATAGAAATATGGGAAGATATGAAAGAATGCAATGATCAAGAATTCAATAAATCAATGACTAAGTTTTTTGGAAATGATTAAAGTACCTTCCACCACATGATTAGGAAGTTCAACCTCAGAAGTAGTGATCACATAAGATTGGACTTTCTCCCTTGTCCTTTTCTGAGGTATAGTTCCTTGACACATAGGATATTCATTTGAATAATTCCCTATCTATTTACAATTGTATCATTGAACATTAACAGACCCTTTCTTCCCTTTGTAATCACGAGCTTGAATAATTCCCTATCTATTTACTCCGAGTTGTTGTTTTATTACATAACATTGGCATGTTCACAATAGATCATTTCCTAAAATACTGATCAGTTTGGTAGCCTTGGAATTACAAGATACATACATATTTTTTACATTACATTATGAAATGAAAAACCAAAATTGTGTCTCCTTTGAACACACTCATCCCTTAGCCTATCCATGAAGGACATTCATAATATAATTATTGAAATCCTGGGAGAAATTAAACATAATATAGGGGTGAGATCAGATGCTCAGTAAGGATAACTATATAGAGTAAACTATCATAAATAAGCATAAACATTTAATCCAATGTATAAGAATAAAACAAAAAACTTTTAAATATAAACTTCAGAATAATATGGAAAAGAAAAATCGAATAATTTCATTTACTTATTCACATGGATATTCTACTAAACCAATCATCGCATATAATATCAATAGCTAATCTCATAATGATAGAAGGCATAATGCCAGACATCCAAACAACATAGTCAATCCCTCATGAAAAGACTATAATAAAAATATTATCATGGCCTTATTCTAAATGACTAGTTTGTCTCATGAGCCCTACCAATGCATTGAGGGGATATAACGGGCCCTGCCTTTCACTTACAACGTCCAATACATTCCTGATATAAAAACAGTGAAACCTAATATAAAAATTCTTATTAAACTGACATACCAAATGTTAATACATTTACCCTAAATCATGAATGACATAAAAATAGCACATATATAGTCAAACATATCATAATAATATCAATACAATATGGAATATTGTATCATAACAAATCAACATCAATTAAACATAAAATCCAACAATAGATGTTGAAATAGTTAAAATCAATTAAAAAACTATTTGAAGGAAATATCTCTTTCTACATTGAAATCATTTAAAAGTTTCATAATTATTAAATAAAATATTTATTTTGAAAATACTCATATAAGCATGCAAGGGGAGCTTTGAAGGTGTTATACGACAGAAAATAGATGCATCTTCCACATAAGTTACAAAATCATTATTTCCTTAAATTGTCGAAAAGGTCACAAAGTACCTTTTTGGAAAATGTCAAAAAGATTACTTTCAAAACATTTTATAAAAACTAAAACAAGGGTAAAAATGAATTTAACCTATAGTTGAAGAAATTTTTAAAAAAAATGTTTTTTAATACATTTTTAAGAAACACGGATGTGGATGATAAATAAGTCACTATATGTACTAACGTATAAACAACCTCAAGTAATGAAGAGATTGTAAAATTGACCCTTAACTTGTACTTTTCCTTAGTCAAGGGTAATTTATCCTCCTGTATAATGGTTTAGTAATTTCTTATTAAATTTTAGAAGAACCACATATTTAAATATGATATTATATAAGATCCTAAAATGTTTCTTTGTTAATAATATTTTAGTAGTATCATTGTTTCTTGTGTTAACTGATTCATTTTCCTTTATATGATTTGTTATATATGTAATGTTTGTTATGGATGGGATGTATTTGACTCACATACAGAATGATATTATGTTTTTAAATTTTATTTTTTAATTGTAAAATGAAAAATGTTCTTGAATTGTTTTGATGGGGAATGAAATCGCATCGCATCATGGAGATAGTAAGCCGTACGTACATACGAGCGACAACATCATTCTATTGATGGTGAAATCATATGTAATTGGATGGTATATTATATATAAAGAATCATTAACATTTTATATATATTATTTACCTCAATTATACTCATTATTATACCCATCCAAATAATGAAGTGTTTAATAACAAACTACACCACGACATGGAGACGGTAAGCTGTATGTATGCACATATGATGACATTGTCATTCATAATATAGATAGAATAATTAATATGGTCGTAAAATATTTATAATAAAATCTCAGTATGTTTAAGTTACTTGATGTATTAATTGAGTATGAAAACAAAAAAGAAATATAAAGTATAAGAAGAAAAGGACTTTGAAAGAGGGGATGAAATAATTACCTCTTCTTGGGATGCTTCCTTTTGATTTGAAAAAAATAACTCCTTATGTTGGATTTATGATCAACATAATGCCTCTAAGATGAAGTGATGGTTGTTGGGAGTAGATTTGGGCAGGGTTTGGCTGAGCCAAATTGCATTGGATGCATGAATTTAAGATATGGGTAAGTACCCTTTAATAAGAGAGGTGAGGGGCACTTTAAGAAAAGCATGAAATATTAATTTACTATTATTTTCAATTTCTAAGATCTTCGGATGGATTTGTTCAGAGGATATGGTGGGGGTGGTTTAAAATCATCTCAACTAACAGGATTTAGACATCTTTAGGTCACCATATTAACCTTACTTTTAGATTTAAATCTCACTTAAATAGTTTAACTTTTTCCATGTCTTCTTTTATTTTTATACTACATGGTTAATATAGTTACATAAAAATCCAAGGTATCCTCAAGACATTAACTAATGACATATCTAACATTATCTAAGCCATTTTTCTGAATCTTATATTTTTAGGAATATTATATCGATTTTAAAAATAGTATTTGTTTTAAAAAATCATTTAGGTCAATTTGGACAGTATTTAGTATTTAGTTTTTGTGAAAGTCATAATAAGTTGTTTCCTTCGAAAAAAATCACATTGAATCAACCCCAACTTTTCCTATTCACCTATAAAATTCGTGGATGGCATCAAAAGTTTCAATTTACATTTATTTTAATATTTATAATATCAATTATTTAAATCTTTCATTAATAAAGTAATTACTTCATCATCATTTGTCATAAATATATTTAATTATTTAATGTCTAAAAAATATAAATATTGTAATATGATGTAGGAAATTTTTTTATAATTAAAATATATAGTCTAATTTATCTTATGTAGAACCCTATATTAGAAATGTTTTAGTTATTAAAATTATATTTTATCACATTCAACTCTTCATGAAATAAAATAATATAAATGTCTTAATATTTCCCAAATAGATCAAAAAGGATCTTATTTTTGTCCTACGGTTGATTGTGTTTGAAAAAAACTTGTCCATTAGCCTTATGACATGCGTGCTGGTAATTTTATATTATTATAATATTATTTTTATCTTTAATTACCATATTTACTTTTAATGGTGAAAAATAAAATTCAGAAGTTACTATCCACCAAAAAAATATTGTCACCCTATTGAACAAAATTTTACTTACTGTTGAAAATCATTTCGGTCAGATTTTTTAAATTCAAATAATAGAAGTGGTAAAAAAATTATGAAAATTTTGAAAATGTGCCTAGAAGGAGGATAAAAGACGTTAAAAAGTTAAATAAAATTTTATATGTATAATCTTATTATAAAATGACTCCAATGAATTACATTTGAATAATATAAGTATTAGGTACTTATTTTAACATTAAATAAAATTTAAATTTAAAAAATTTATTTAAATAAAAACCCTGTTTTAAATAAAAACGTAGTGTTTTTTCACTATTCATCAAAAATTGAACGTTTTCAGAAAAATACAAAAAATTCACCCTAAGATAATTTTGATATTCCAAATCCAAAAATAATGTACATTTTGAAAAAAAAAATTATCAAATTTCAAAAATTGGGTATTACTATTCATAACTACTTTTTAAATGGCTAGTTTGATTGGTCATGGTGTGCTAGAACTCAAAGCTGCGTATAGTGTAAGCTATGGGGTTATTCAAAGAGAAGCGTACTATGGATGAATGGGGTGTTACACTATATGTTGTGAGATACAAAAGTATGACATGCATGCCCAAATATTTTTTAAATTTCAACACATTTACTAGATTCATCTATGTCCAATTTTTAATTTGTGATCATATGTGTTTTCATAGTTGTACTATAATAAAATCCAAATCATTTTACATGTTTTTAGCATACAAGGATTGATTTACCAAAATACCTTCTTTTCTTTGATTAATTTTTAAACCAAGGAAAAATTTTAGTTCTCACATTAATCTCATTCCAAATTCACTTTTCATTAGCTTTGAGAAATAATTACAAAGACAAACATTTTTTGAGACAAATATTATATCATTAAAAAATATCTTTATAATAAATATATCATTTGAAAATATTTTTATAAACAATAGTGGTTCAATCTTACCATTAATAAAAACATTTTTTTATTAAAACCTGTGTAGTTATTTCATATAAATCTATTAGAACTTGTTTAATATCATATAAGGATTTAGGATGATTGATAAATGGTATGGAAAATTATTATTTTCAAATCCATGGGGTTATCTAACATAGACTTAATATGTAATATTTCTATTTAAAAAGGAACATTTTATATCTATTTAAAATAATTTGATTCATTAAAAATGGGAAAGAATAATTTAATTATAAGGGATTCCATCCTAGAAACATGATAATAAAAATATTCAGTGTCAATTCCCACTTCCTAGTAATCACCTTGAACTACTAGCCTTTTTTATTTTGAACTATGTTTTCAGCTTTTCCAAGGTTGTTATGAAAAAAAATTAGTTCCTCTAATAGTTTTACTTATTTGAAATTAAACTAAATCCCAATCTTTATTTCAATAAATTTTTTTAATTCATTGTCCATATCATCAATTCAATTTGAGTGAATTAAAACATTATCACCATTGAAAGGAAAAATGTCAGAAATAAACCCATAATTAGAACAGTAAAGTAAAACAAATTTTATTGTTTGAATTATATGCTCTACATTACAAATTAAATTTCTAATAAGGTGATCCTTAAGAGTATTTCATTACTTTTTTTCATTTTGAGACGAGATATGCTCACCCTCAGGTGATTAATTATTATTATCTTGGTCACTTTATTCACCAAAATTGATTTCTTTAAACTCATTATTTTCATTCAAAGTTTTAGAATCATATTTTTTAGAATTGTTTTAATTAGACACAACATGAAAAAATTATTCAATAGTAAAAGTTTTCTTATTAAAAACTCTATATGAATTAAATGAATTGGAATATCCCAAAAATATCACTTCATCTGATTTAGGGTAAAATTTTTCTATGTTATATTTTGTATTTTAGATAAAAACATTATAACCAAAGACACTAAAATAACAAACAATAGGTTTAAACACTTTTAAAATTTCATATGGGTTCTAATTTAGGAAATGTATAAATAAAAATCCATTTAAATAATGTAAATTTGTATTTACATATTCTACCCAAAAATATTTAAGTAGATTAAATTCGATGAGAATAGACCAATCAATTTCTGAAATAGACCTGATGTTTCCCTCTACTACACTATTTTGTTGTGGTGTACTAGGGGATTTGAAATAATGTTTATAACCATTTGATTATAAAAATTTATAAAACATTAAATTTAAAAATTCGGTTCCACTATCACTTCTAATATATATTTTTGAAGAACATTTGAAATGTTTAATCAGCTTGCATAAAGCTAAAAATTTAGATAAAGCTTCATTTTTATGGGACAAAAAATAAATCCACAAAAATATACTATATTTATATATGATTAAAAATATATAATTTTTATCACCAAAATGAGAATTATTCGTAGGTTCAAACAAACCAAGATGAATTAATTCTAAATTTCTATAAATTGTCAAATAATTTAAAGATTTAAATATTTGTTTGTTATGTTTACATTTTATACAATATTCACACATGATGTACTTACTTGTTTTCAATTTGGGATGTTTCGGAAATCATTCATGCTTTTAATGTTTGTGAAAAAATATGAGAGTTGTATTCCCATGCCTCTTATTCCACAGAATTTCATCTTCTTCTATATAATTCATAAATTTAATCTTTTTTGGTTAGATTAGTTAATTCAATAACATATATATTATCTTTTCAATTTGTAGAAAATAAAACTAATTTATTTTTTTAGAAAAGTACAATTTTAATTTTTAAAATTAAAATTTATTATATAATCACACAACCATGATATAATTACGATATTTTGTCTTAAACAATGTATATATAATAATTATTGAATAATAACTATTTTATAAAAACCAACCTCTCCAATACACTTAAATTTTTCTTTATAGTTGTATAAGATCTTAGGTTTTCCTATATGGTAAAAAACTTTTTAATTTTCATTTAACTATATCTTTATGGACTAGGATGATTTCCCTTGGAGGTCATGAGTGTATTGGGGATTTCTAGGGCTTTTCCGGAGACCAGAGCCTAGATTTTTTGAAAAATATTATAGGCTTCATGGTTAGTAAAAACAATGTGAGGTGGGTTGTATGGTTACTCAAAACCATGTGACGTTGGATGTTAGGGTGCTACGGGTCACGCATTATGAGGAAACCATGCAAATATAGGTGAACACCCATGTTTGAGCACCTAAAATATTTAATATATGTGTTTTCATGTTTTATGCATTGTTATTGAAACTATGCGCAGTAACTATGTGAGTGCCCCCTTAGCATAACAGATCTTCCATGGTTGGAGAACAGTTAGGCCAACCATGTGGCCAAACCATGAAACCTGGAAAATTTTATTGAAATTACTATTTTACATTTCTAATTTTATATCCCTAAAAAATTTTCTCTTCTTCTCCTAGTGGTCAGTACATATAAGAGGGATCTCCTTGGAAATCCAAATATTAGGCATTGAAACTTCTTCTCCATCTGATTTTAGAATAGCGCGTTGTCAGTTTCATTGGATCTACAACGATGAGTAATCCATTAATTTTTTGTTTTTCTACATTATTCATTGTATTTACATTGTTTATTAGGTGCATGATAGTATACCCTATTTCTTGTTTTTTAATCCATTTTTTGTTTTTCTCTCGACCTATGTACAATCAGGAGCATATACTAGACGATCACTATACTATGGACCAATAATATGTGGACTATACATTTATTGAGTTGTTTTCTAATTTATAGGTAAATGTTTCATTGTTCCACCCGATAATATTTCCTATATCACCTTGAAAATAAACTAAATAATTAAATTAGATTAAATGAAGCATTATAGGGATGCCCTTCAGTTCCTTTGGGATTAGTTGGATGTTTTTCCCCAACTAAGGCCACCCATGGGGTGTTCCATCTGAATTTACATTGCACATTCCTTTGTTAAACCATCCATGGGTTTATTTAGTGCTTTTCATGTTAGATTAAGCCTATTGATAAATGAATTAAATTTAATTGATTGTTTAGAGAATGTTATGCATTCTTTTCCAAGTGGTATATGATGTTGAATTTCGTTATTATTAGATTGTGAATTGTTATAGGAGCAGGTAAACTGAGGAAATATAATAGATTTTGAATTTATATATGAGTAGGTAAAATCATGGAATAGAATTCTTGTGAATTTATAAATGGAGAAAATTTTACCGATTCCATTATATGCCTTGGATGTTACTCCATGGATCATGATATCTGTAACAACTAGGACCCACTGATGGTACAGACAACCCGTCTTTAAATAGTACTCAGGTCTTTTCTTAATATATTCCACCAATTTCCATAAATACATGTGGTTCCCTCCTTGGGTCTAAGTGACATGCTTAAACGAGTCATCTAATTAATTACTATCCCCACATGACAACACATTTTCTTTCCAATGTGGATTCTCCTCACACGAACACACCATGAAAAACATCCTAGAAGGCCACCCATCATGACAAATACTCTAGGACATGAATTCTTAACTATAGAGTTCAAATCAGGAAATCTCTTGAAAATAATGGTGCACCTTGTTAACATGAGTGATATCATTGATTCATTGAACACCTTTTCATTCAACAGTTTTATATTCTCCCCTGCACTTTTAGAGAACAACATCCTCATTGTAGAACATACATATCAACCCAATAAATGCACTACACTAATTTCTTGGTTATTAATCTAATACCAAATGTGCCATCTAGGCCCTATTAATATCACAAACACCCCTTCTTAACATTATTTCCCATTCCTGGCCTTCTAGGTTCAATGAATTTCTTCACAGATAGGTGGTCCCCTCCTGGGGGCACTCCTATGTGCCTGAATGGGTCATATGACTAAAGACTATCCCCACAGGCCAACATATTTTTTTACAGAGTCCTTTGTCCTCACTTGAACACGCCTTGAAAAACAATCCTAGAATTTCGCCCATCCCAATCACTACTTCAGACCAAGAACATCTAATAGAGGAATGTTAATCTGGTTGGCTCCAAAAAAGAGTGGTTCACCTTGGTGACAACAATCATATAATTTATTCATTTTTCCCTTTATCATTCAAGGGTGTTACAATAGTGGTAGTGTATTCCTTGTATGATATTTCTCCATGGTTCTTGATTATATGGGAATCAGTGGGCCTTGCTACCCCTTGGATCTCGTTTGTTTTGGCATGCAGTGGAAATGGTCTGTTGACATCCTCCTTGGACCCCAATTCAAACCTAGCTATGTTTCCATTGAGATACTCCTATAACTCGGCCAGGATACCTTAATTCACCATACCTTTGATCCATCCCCAAGTGGTCTAAGTCTTTTGATTATATGGCCAGACCCTTGGTAAATATGACACAATTGGTTATATGTAATAGACATGGTTGAAATGGTATTACTGATTATATATATTGGTCATGGTTGTTAAGTGATATTGGTTATATGGAATGGTTTTGGTTCATATGATATACTATTTTTTTTGGAAATAGCATGGTTTTTTACTTCTTTGTGATTTACTTCTACCCCTTTATAGAGGATTGACACTTGTTTTGTAAGGAGACTTGTTGGATGTACAATATCACTTGTTTGGATACATTTTCCTTAGGAAACATAATTTCAAAATAGCCACATATGTTATATTTTTTAGTTTTATTTATCTCATATTTCAAATCTAGGATTTTTTATAGACACCTTTGGTGGTGGCCTACCAGGATTGTATATGACACCCTGTTCGGCCAACCATTGGGTACCTAGGAAGACTATTTGGCTGTAGGTAGGGACTGAGGAATGCGCCTATAGTTCGATGCTTTAATTTGTTCCACGCTCAGGATAAGAGGAGCAGGTGACCGAGCTGTGTCTCATGATGATATATAAACAACTTACTTTTTGTTCTTTTTGGTATTTTGATACATGTAATTATTTTTATTATTTTATACCATTTTTTATTATTTTGTGAATATATTACATTAACATAATGTAATATGATATTACTCTAGGAATTGTTGTATATATCTATCATTTAGATGTTTACTATGTATTCAGTTATTTTTATACTTCAATAATTGATCTTTATGACTAATACTATTGTGTTGCATTCTAGTAAGAGTACATTGTCTCCCTGAATAAACACCCTATGCTCCACTGGTATTCAATGGCCTCTGGTGTAACGCCCCGACCCCAGCTACCCAGAGTCGGTGCATTACTTTGTAACATTGGCATGATCACAAAAGATCAAGTCTCGAAAGACCGATTAGTTTAGTAGCCTTGGAAACACTAGATACATTCACAAGTCTTACATTACATCATAAAGTGAAAAACGAATAACAAAGTCTTCATAGTCCACACTCATATCCTCTTCTGACTATCCCTGCAGGTCATTCATAAAATACTTCTTCATATCCTGGAAAATATTAAAACATTGGAAGGGGTGAGCTCAGATGCTCAGTAAGGATAACAATATTGCTGAAGCTTTGATAAATAAACATTAACATTTAAGGAAATGTATAACTAAAACAAAAGCCTTTTAAACATGAAAATCAACATAATATGGAAAAAGTAAAATGAGATAATGACATTCACTTCTTCACATGGATATTCTACTGGTCGAATAATCACATGAAATATCAATAACCACTTTCATAATGATGCAATGTATAATTCCAGACTATCATAACCACGTAGTCAAGGCCTCGTGCCAAGACCACAAATAAGATTTTGTCAAGGCCTCGTGCCAAGACACTAGTTTGTCTCATGAGACCTGCCGATGCATCGAGGAGCTATAGCGGGCTCCACCCGTCAGTTATTAAGTCCAATGCATTCCTCATTTGAATAGGTTTAAACATTTCATAAACCACAACATAATCTAATCACATAAAACATGAATAAAGGAAACATAAAATTTCCACATTTCAATCACAAGATATCAATACAACACATTGATATAGTAAAAACGCATTCAAAACCATTTTCAATACCAAAATAGAAGAAAGTTAAAACAAGGAATTTATTTTTCATTTTAAAAAAACTGATGGCTTGTAGAGGAAGCCGAAACTCAAATAATGGTCACGGCGGCGGAGAAGTCATTGTCGCCGCACATGTACCGAAAGAAAAACATTCCCTTTTCTCGTTTAATAAATGCTTCGTATAAAAATATTCCTTTGGAATAAACGAAAAAGTCAAAGGGGTTTATACACTGTATAAAAGAAAGTTGTGTATAAAACCAAATATGCCTCAATGAAAGGAGATTGAGACGACGTCCTTAAAAAGATCATTTTTAAAATAAAATAGATCTATTATGTGTATTCACTATAGGTACAAATAAAGAAAGTAAAAATACAAAATAGGACATAATAACATCATGACATAATTTTAAAGTAGGAGATTAACCCAAAGAATGGAAGTTGGGTTAAGAAGTTCCCTTACCTTGTGTCTAACTTGACTCAACCGTTCTTTAACCTCCTGAATAATAAACTAGAGTTAATATATACCGTATTAAGAACCATTTTCAATTTCATTATCCTTATTATATCACTTATTATAATGATATGAACATTATGTAATTATTTAAGTTAATAACGGTCATTTTGTCGATCTTTGGTACTTGAGTCAACAATAAACTTCTTATAATTACAAGTTGTTTATGTGGTAGAATATCCATTATATCCAGAATTATATTCATGATTTATATGTCATATATATCTTATATATCAAGGATATACATTCATTTATAATATTACGTAACATTTAGAGGTAAGAAATGAAATGCACCGTTCATGGAGACGGTAAGCCTTACGTACTCATGAACGCTACTTTCATTTCAATTTCATATTTAATGGAACGAAATAATAATGATATAAATGTATAATATAATTCCAGTATAATATAGCGTATAATACCATTTACTCCATCCCTTATACATCCCACATATGGCATTAACGATTCAAATCACTTTGAGGGGGCGGTAGTCCGCACTTCCTAAAATGAAATTATCGCGTTTACCCATAATGGAAATCATAAAGTATGCCATAAATGAGAAATAAAGAAGCATAAGTAAAAAATAAACATATTATATATCATATATAAAAATATTGACATCTTAATGGCCACCTTTGAAGGTGTTATATGAGTGTTGAACAATCATCGTTTCGTGAGGCAGAAATTCGCCATCCACAGAAACCGTATGTTCTTTAACCATTAGATGTAGGTGTGTGTAAGTGTAGCTCGAATACTTCTTATAACAACATCCTAGTATATTGATGATACTTGTTTTGTTACAAAAGAAATTAATAAAAATATTTTAGGGGGTTGGAGAAGAAAAATAAAACAAAACAACGTTAGAGAAGACATTACCTCAAAATCGGGTAACTCTTTTTGATTTGAGCCAAAGGCTTCCTTGAAAAGAGTTCTGCCCAAAGTGAGGCTTCTAGGAGTAATAGTGGGAAGTTGGGAGAGTATTTGGGAAGAAGTTGGTTGAGCCAAATGGCTTTAATGTGTAAATGTGGTGGGAGAGGTGGGGGCCTTTTATAAGAGGAGAGGAGGGGCTCTTTTGGAAAGATTGAAATGTTACATTATTATATAATGCTTTTCAGATTATAAAGGTCCCACACTTATATAATTCGTGGATAAGGTGATAAGGGTTAGAAATATCCTCATCCAATAGGATTTGGACAAGTGTAAGCCTTGGATTTTGCATTATCATCTCATTTTATTTAAATCGTTAAATAATGAGGTCATCGCTGCATCATAATGATGTCATAAATAATTTAATTTATTTAATGTCTAAAAATTATAAAAAAATACTATGATGTAGAAAATCTTTTTACATTTCTAATGAATATTTATAGTCAAAATTGGGACTTGTGTAACCCCAATTAAAAACTGTTTTAGTAAAACAACTCATGTTTGTGTCAATTTAATTTTAACATTAAATAAATATATATTAATGTCATTTTCCAACTAAAGTGTCTCCATGGGGTCCCCAAGTTGACCCATGGGTTTTCTTGGTCTTCCATGACTCATCCAATAGGATTAGGACAAGTTTCAAGCTCATATCATATTATTAAAACATTGTTTTTACCTTAAACTACACTAATTACCTCTAATCGCGATTAAGAACTTAAAAGTTACTATTCACCAAAAAATTATTTTAATCTCATTGTACCAAATTTTACTTCTTAATGACAACCATTTATGTCGGATTTTTGAAAATCAAATCACAGAAGTGGTAATATTTCATTTAAATGGAAAATCAGTTATTTAACTACCATTTAGTGGTTTCACTATTCATCAAAAATTGAAGTTTTTCAGAACAATGCCAAAATTTCACCCTAAGATATAATTGATATTCCGAATTCAAAAATGTTTTCTATTTTACAAAATTCCAAACATATAAGTTGCATTAATTAATTTTATAATTAATTCCCGCTGTCACAACATATAGCTTGTTTTTAAGAAACAATTTATATCAAAAGATTGGCAATTGTTTATGTCCAATTTCAATGTTAAATTAATTCTAATGACCACCATTGGATAAAATTGTAAAAATATATTCTAATAATACTTTAAAACCACTAAATATTATAATTTATCACTATAAATTATTTTGATTAAAAAAGTTGTTTTTAAGTATTTTTCACTATTCATAAAAAATAGAAGTTCTCAGAAAAATACCAAAAATTCAACATAGGCTAATTTCGATATTCCGAATCAAAAAATGAAGTCCATTTTGATAAATAAAATTTATAAAATTTCAAAAAGTAGGTATTACTATTCACAATGGCTAGTTTAATTCGTTGTGGTGTGTGTTAGAGCTCAAGGTTGCGTGCAACACACGCTATTGCATTATTCGAAGTGAAACGTAACGTGGAAGCTTGGGGTGTTACATTTGGAGTTTGGTGAGATGTGGTTCAATCCATATGTCCTACTGGGATCGAGGCACCATTTAGTGGCATCATGTTCTAAGACATTACAAAGAGATGTCGAAGGAGTTTTCATTTCATCATTATTATTTTGAGAATATCTATAGAAGATAGGAAGAAATTGGAATTTGGTAGAGATCTATGCATGGGAGTAGCTAACCCACATATTAGAAAAAATCCAAATTACCTTGAATTAAAATTCTTGTTTTCTAGATTTTTACTATTACAATTGATTTGATTCCACTGTTGGGTGATAAACTTGAATTTTGATGTTATCATTGGTATGATTGGGGGTACTATTTTTGAATCAACCCAATGAGAAGAGGGTATTCTATCTAATGAATCATTTTGGGCACTTTATCGGAATGACATTCTATGTATTATGTCATTCCATATAGGATGCGTTTCTTTTTTTCATTATGTTGTGATAGGAGTTGTATTATATATACATGCGGATTTGATAGATCTTTTTTTAGTGGACTGAGAATCATGGTTAGTACATAGAGTGTATGTCGTAACCTAGGAATTGTTTTCTTGATTAGGATACAATATATTCCCTAATAAGCTAATTATGGAACATTGAGTCACTAACCATGATTCACAGGGATTAGAATCTGTTATGGTGTGGATTAGGATGAAACCATATTTTGGTTCATGAGGATTATGGTCCCTTAGGGATAGAAAGTGTTGATCTATTTAGTTCAAAAATTTAAAAAAACTTGATATGAAAAAGAAATAAAATGGAATTTGAAAACATTGAAACATATACATGAACTTGACCTGCATTTTGAGGGTATTTAGAAGACTCTCTTATGATGATCGTGACTATTTCTCTTTTCTAGTCTTGGATTTTGAAGCAGGATATGTAGTATGACCTATTTATAGGATGGTTTTGACCTATCTTTCGGTTTTATCTAACAACTTTTCATATTGAACCTTTATGATGAATGTGTTTGTAATTTCAGAGACATGACACTATGACGACCTCCACTCGTATTCTAATATAGTGGCAACAACCATGCTCCAAATGTGGTGGTCCATGGGATACTAGTGGATCATATAATATTTCCAGCAGTGACACATGATATTTTGTTGGAAACTGGTGCTGAGGCAGAGTTTCAGGATGCATTTTTCTACTTTATGAAATCATTCTTGGGAGAACCACAACTGGACTTCTTTATATCTAATAAGACACATGTGTTCTAGTAGATGTGTCCTCCAGTGTTTTTGGGGGATGGTGGTCCACAGGTAGTTGATCTGTGGATTTAGACTACATAAATGATCTTTGATCATTTGAATACACCTCCAAATAAGAGAGTGAATATTGCGACGTATATGCTTTGAGGAGAAGAAAATCACTAGTGGGATGTTCTGCACCAAGCTGATAGGCAGCAAGATACATTTTTGGATGATTTCCAAATGAGTTTCTATGACTAATTTTACCTTGATACTCTAAGGGAATAGTGGGTTTGTGAGATTTTTCTTCTCAACTAGGGTTCCATGACATTTATGGATTTTTCTTCATTCATTACAGGGCTTCACCAGTTTCCACTGAAATACCTTGCGGATTAGTTATCGAGGGAGAGACTCTTTGAGGAAGGTTTCTAACATGCATGTCGATATCTGATCAACATGTTCATATTGACCTCTATAACATAAATAGTGAATCATGTACTAATTATAGAGTGTAACCTAATGGAGTTTGGGGGAATATAGTAGAGGAGAATAGTCTCTCGACCTAGCCGTTCAACTTCCAGTGGTATGAAGAAACATTTTGAGGCTTCCTATGAGATATGCATCTATTAGATTGATAGTATTGGTAGTGAAATTTTCTATCATCTATGTGGAATATGATGAAATGTGAAGAATAAGTTTGATAGTTTCCCAATAAACTATCGAGCCTATGTAAAGGACGTCCACATGCAATGATTTTGTAGGACCTTCCCTACAATAGTGAGTGGTAGGGGTTCTTCTCCAACACCATGTTTGAGATCTGTTCTCAAATATCTGCATCTCGTAAAAAATTGGATCAATACTTGTTGATTGGGATGAAGTAATTGTTGTCATCACCGAGGAATCCATACATAAGTTTTATCGAGATTGAAGAGTGGGTGTACTCTATGTAGTGATGTTGAGTCACAGGGTCGCAATTCAGGCCAGATCTATTCTGTATAGCCTCACCCAGTAGAGCAGGGCATCGAACAATCTACACTGAGAGGTACTATCTTAGTGGTCTCTAATATTGTATCTTCGGTGATTGATATTGATTCATCACATAGTTATATATATATACACCAATTTTTGAGATCCTTGGCCTATTGATTCGATTTTATAATGGATTTATGATGCTTTATACTCCATTTAGGATCAGTACATTAAATATAAGTAATTGGATGGAGTTACCCATTGAGGTTGGTATGTGTCACTTTGTCTAGAATCTTTTTTCCCTCAAGATGAATGGGTTTGACATTATACTCCAGATGGACTGGATAGTGGCTCATTAATCCTATATTAATTTTGATTTCCACAAGGTGACTTCCACACAACCAGACGGAATATTTTGTACTCGCAAGGGTGAATGGGATGCCTAGGCAAGAAGAGATGGAACAAAGCATTATCGGTAGGGAAGAATGACCTTCCAGATGGATATTTTGAATCAAAATAATTTGGTATCCCATCAGGTGTACATTCCCCTAGTGTATGATCATTTCATATATGTTTTCCTATATCAAATTTCTATTTTAACTCTTGAGAGAGAGGTGGAGTTCTCCGTTGATCTATTGTGAGGATCTATACAGGTATCCATTCCTCTTTGCGGGGTGGGTATGACTAGTTTATAGGATCTCAAGAATCAGCTAGAGTATTTTTAGAAAAAGGGGTTTATAAAACCTCATACATCTTCCTAGGGTTCACTAGTACATTTAGTAAAAAGGAATATGGTACCCTTAGGTTATGCATAGATTTCTGGAAATTCAACTAGTTGACAGTTCAGAATAGGTATCCTTTGTTACAAATAGATGATATTTTTTACCAACTTCAAGGTGTTCATGTGTTATTTAAAATTGATTTATGATATGGATTTCACCAGGTATATGTTTGAATTTCAGACAAACCCCATATAGCTTTTCATAGTTGTCATGGTTTATAAAATTCTCTGGATATGTTTTTTAGTCTCACGAATACGTCAACAATGTTCACAGTGTTGATAAACTGTGTTTTCCATCCTTATCAATATTAGTTTGTGGTGGTTTTCATGGATGATACCCTGGGGTATTTTCATAGTCGACATGACCATGATAAACATCTTATGATCATTTTGAATTCACTAAGTGAGAATCAGTTATATGATACACTCACAAAGTGCCCCTTATGGATGGACATAATTCACTACCTCAGAAATATTATCTCTAAGACATAATGTAACAACCCGAGATTTTATGAGAATTATTCTTTTTTAATTTCATTTATATCTTGTGTTGTACGCTACACTAAAATTAGATTGTGAAATATGCAACACTGTATTATCTTTCAGTATACGCAACACAATTCTTGGCTCGTGTTACAAACAATTTCACGTTTATTTTGTAGAAATTATTCAACACAACATTATGTATAGATTTTGATTAATGTATAAATGAAATATGTTTTGAATTATGTTATACGCAACACCAAATAGAGCCTTCACTACATGCATCCCTGATTTGGCTTGCATTACACGCAATTGCGACCTTCCTCGATAGCGTGTGTTGTACGCAATACCGGGTTTCACTAAACAACGATATAATATTATTATGGACTAGCCGTTATGAATATTATTAACTAAATTTTTAATTTTATAACATTATTATTCATCGTACACATTTTATAGAACACTGTATGAGAACAAAATAAATTTTTCCGGTAAAATAAGTATTTTTCAAAAAATATAGTTTTGCTGCCTTTTGATGGATCACCCACTTTAAATCTAGTTTTTGACATGTTTATAAGTTTAATTTGATAAAATAAAATTCTTCATTGGAATAAGGATATAAAAATTTACTTTGGATAAAATTTTCATATTATTCTGGTAACTTTCATATTTTAATGAATAGTAAAAACACGATATATTTTAATTAAAAACAACTTTTTTCATCATAATAACTTATATGGTTAAATTATAATATTGTATGGTTTTAAAGTATAAATATAATATATTTTTACCATTTAATATAATTTATTTCATTATCATTGATTTTACATTGAATTCATAGGTAAAATCATTTCAATCTTTTGCAATGTTTTAACTTTTAAAACTCATTTTCTGAACAATGGGATTAATTTTAAATTAATTAATGAAACTTCTGTGTTTTTAATTTTGAAAAATTGATTCCATATTTGGATTCATTGGGTCCTAATTATGATAATAGGTTACTTTTTTTGACATTATGAATAGTAACTACCGTAATTTTTATTTACTATAGTTAAAGGTAAATCGGGTAATTAAGGTTATAAATAAGATTATAAAAATACCCTACCACATTACAAAATTATATTGGAGAAATAAAAGTAGACCCATATCACCTTAGGGTCATAATATATTCGTTTCTTGGACTATTGACCATGAAAATGATATAATTATAATTAAAACCAAAGAAAGTGACAACATGTCACTCTCTTATATCTTATACGTGTAATAATTTTAATTTACTGATAAACATCATATCAATTAGAACATTAATAGTCCTATGAAATCTAATAAAACTATATACATCATGTTAATTTATTTAGAATTTTTAGGGACTAAATAATTATCATTAATGATTACACAATAGCGATGTTGAAATTATTTAATTGATTGAAATATCAAATAAATGGTTTTAAAAATATTAAAATAAATATCATATTAACATTTTAATGGGATCCACGAATTTATAGAATAATATTACATTTTAGGAATATATTAGACATTTTTGATTGAATATATCCTCTGTGGGGATTTTATTTATATTCAAATAAATGAATAGTGTCAAAATTGACACTATTGTTATTTTATAAATATTATATTTTATAAAATTGTTTAAAAATCACAAAAATATTTATAAATTATAAATTAAAATTTATATGGTCTAAAATGTCATAATGTATCCAATTATGGACAATTCACAACACATAACTTATTATTTATAACAATTTAAAATTTAGAATTGTATTACCACAAATAAAATTAAATAGAATAAATAAGGATAAATCAATTTGATAAGGTTTAAAATAAATTCCCAACATGTATAAATTTTATTGGATGATGAGAATAAAACCTTATCTCATATCATATTCGAATGGAGTCATTTTTTGAGGTTTTTTAGTGGGGTTTGAATTTATTATAAATTAATATTTCTTATGTTTCCAATGGTGCCCCTCCCCTCCCTTTTAAAAGGGCACCTCCTCCCTCTCCTCTTCACAACACTTTGAGCCTTCAAGAGAGGCCAAACCCAGACCATTTCTCTTCTCCACTTCCCTAGAAACATTCTTGAGGTTCTTGAATTTTCAAAAGACCAACTCTAGTCCCTTAAGAGGAAGCTTAAAAAAGGTGCGTCGAAGAAGAGGTAATCTCTTCTACCAATTATTTCAAGTTTCTTTCTTCTTCAACTTCTTCTTCTTTAGTTGTTTCATTTTAATGTAATACAATAAGTATCAATAATATACTGATATTATATTATAAATATGAAACAACCCCATTTCACCTTCTATCCATCCTATGTAAAACGAAATCACCGCGCATGCGTACGTACGGAATATCGTCTCCACGCCGTGGTGTGATATGTTTTTCCACCACCACCTTACATGGATGGGTATAATGGAGTAACTAATAAATATATATGGTTATTATAACATCATACTGATTCTGAGATATTATATCATCCAATCCAATTCTATTCAATAATTATGGGAATGATATCATCGCTCGTGCGTACGTATGGACAACCGTCTCCACGATCGCGATGAGATTCGTTTTCCATGATTAACCTTTCAAGTATGATTATAATGTATATATAATAAATAATAATGAAACATATTACATAATAATGATACTGGATTTATTTAAATATATGTTTAATTTACTTAATTCCATTAAATTCAATAAAGAAACGAAAACAGTGTTCATGCGTACGTACGGCCTACCGTCTCCATGAACGGTGTATTTCATTCCATTTATCGATCTATCATATATATTTATATTCTCAATATATATTATATATAAATCAGGTTTTACATTATGGAATTAAGTAAATCATGATATCAGTAATAATATCAAGAACAACAAATCGAAACACATACGATAAATGAAACGATTTAACACAAAACGCTACTTTAACATGGAATTTACAAAAGAACGGGTAATATAAAGTCATAAGTGAACCATATATGATATCATAACAATGAATATGATTCTGTAATAATTCATTGACATTATTTAAATCAATATACATGAGTTTCGGATACATACAAATCATATCGTACATAAGGTAAGGGATAACTTTTCCAATCTTGTTTTTATTCGAGATTGTTTATTCATAAGTATTTACTGGGATTATATTTATCATCCATGCCCATGTTTTCTAAAAATGGTTTCATGTATGTTTAAAGTCCTTTTTACCCATCTTTGACTTTACTTTGTGTTATGGAATAAATCCTTCTTTTGTTTACCATACGTGGTAATTTATGACTTTTCGGTTAAAAGTAAGAAGAGATTGTTTTTTTAAACTTATACGGCGTGAACAGATTTTTACGGTTTCATAAAAAATTATTTTTTCATGAAGATTAATTTACAATATTTCATGATTATTTTCAACAAAATCATTTTCTTTTAAAATAGAATGGAATTTTTTGAAAATAAAATGATTTTGAAGAAGAAAGGATATTTTCCTCAAGAATTCATTTCAAGTGTTTTGTCAAAACTATTTTCTATCAAAGATCAGATTTTTTTTAGTATGATTATGTTTCATGTATAATTTCTATATTATTTACATGGTTTTATTCTTCTTATGATGAAATGATATCCCTTTGTTTTATATGGATTACGTTAAGATGGGATGATGTTTATGAAACCCATTTTATTCTTTGGGTTATGATGAATGATTTATGTTTATTTTGTGGAATAAGTATGAATTATTTAATTATGAGATGGGTGGGACCTATATCTCCCTACAATGAATTGGGTAAAGATTTATATCTTATGAGATAAACATGGTTGGAACGGCACGTTAATATGGTTCAGTGATACAGGACATGAATGAGGAGTGAACTCGATTCAATAAGGGGCTTTGTCCACTATGATGGTATTGGTAGCAATGCCTTGTCTACTATGGAAAACATATCATGTGATTAATTGTTTTCCACAATTACATGGTTTATTCCCATGCTATTTTATACTGATTGATGTTTCATTATGATCCGTGCCTAATGTACTACCATGTTTTATGTCATTTCTCAAGATTTTGATGATTAAACATTATTTTCATGTTTTTAAGTTCAAATTTATATGGTTTGTTTTATTTTCTCCATGCTTACCCTTACTGTGCATTTGAGCTCACCCTTTATATGTTTTCTTTTCCCCATGATATAAAGAATGGGTTTAGGTAAGAAAACAAATTGGGAAGATCATTATGAGAGATGTTGAAGATCTTTCTCCATGATTAGAATATTATGTTCCGAGTTTCCAAAGACACTAAACTATTATGATCCTAGAGTATTGGTTTATGTTATGTATTAAGTATTCCGCAAAATTAATGTAATGTCCATATACGTAAAGCTTTGGGTCTCTATAGTTGGTATCGGAGGAAAGGTTTAGTTAACCATTGGAAACTAGGATATGAAAACATTAGTGAGATCCCAAGAGATATTTCTATAGTATGTCTAGGGATGTATCTAAGGATAAGTATAGGTATTGGTTATAGTCCTAGGATTTCGGTAAGGATCATATAATTAAACCTAAGATGTTAGGTATTTAAGGTACTCCCCCTTTATTATGTTCTTTTCCCTAGCATGATTTTTGCCTCTCTAATTATTATTTTTTTGGGTTTTAGACGATGGTTGGATCCCGAAGGAACTGTGTTGATCAATGTAATGGACGTTGCAATGATTTTCCTCATGAACAAACCAATGGTATGGGAGATGGAGTGCACAATCTTATTGCTATAATTAAACAAGCTTTGAATCATTCTGGACATCTGAATGAGCAAAGAAGGGAACAATATTCTATTGAGTCCTTCATGAGGCAACTCCTACCTTCTTTCAGTGGGTCTTCTAATCCACTTGTTGCTGAACAATGGATCAGTACCATTGAAAAGACATTTTCTGTATTTCTTTGTTTAGAACATGAAAAAATCATTCTTGTCGTTTACCGTTTAGAAGGTGAATCAGACCAGTGGTAGACTCTAATTAAGAATACAAGGCCCCAAGATGAAATTGAATCAATGGAATGGGAAAAGATCAAGAACTTATTTTTCAATAAGTACTTCCCTCGAATTCATCAAACAATGATTGAAAATGAGTTATTTGAGCATAAGAAAAAGGATGATGAGTCTGTTGGTATATACAAAGCGAATTCTACATGGCTTGAAAGGTATGTACCTATCATTATCATCCAAACTAAAAGTAAAGTTGATCGATTCATATGTGGCTTAAAACCAAGTCTTTGAAGGGTATTAGCTATAAGAGACTTTTGTAGCTATGAAGAAATTGTGCTTTGTGATATCAAGGTAGAACTGGAAGTTTGTGTTACATATCCATCTCATGGTTTTGACAAAAAACTAAATATGGAGTTCAAAGAGAAATCTCAGAACAATGGTGAAAAGAAGATGAATGTTTCTTTGTTCTCAAAGTGTGGAAAGAAGCATGGTGGAGATTTTTTTAAAGGGAGTAGAATATTTTTTATGTGTTGAAAAGAAGGTTAGAGAGAAACTGAGTGTTGATGTAAAGGAAAAATGGTAGTTAATGATGTGAATAGAGAAAAGACTACAGAGAACTCTCCACCAACACTTCAATGCTTCAATTGTAAGAAAATGGGGCATTATTCTAATCTATTCCCTAATCCAAGGGTTAATGATGATCTACGTAAGCAACCTCTTAAGGCAAAGGATAAAGGGAAGTCACATGCGATCACTATTTGTGATACTGAGTATGACAATGATGTTGTGGAATGATTAAGTGTTTATGTAATGGGATTTAAAAATATTATCATGTAATCTCATTTATCGTATCTTGGAATTTTGGAATATCTATGTATTGGTTTTCAAGAATTATATGGTACCGGTGACCGTGAAAAGTTATTGAAATATTATTGGAAGGAAGTTGATATGCACATAATGAAGGGATAAAGAGAAAATGAAATGATCTCATGACTGATATAAGGACAAATCTATATCATGGTTTGACTATATATAAATGTTGGGTTTTTTGTATGTGGAAAGTGTTAACTTTTAACAGAATTCATGGTTTCACTAAGTTTCAATGGGTATTCATTTTTTAATAGAATACATGATTAAGGAATTTAAATGTTTGTAATGTGACCAATAAGATATATCATATGATATATGGGGGATAAATGATGGTGTTTACATGCTCAGTAGATGAAATTTCAAGTAATTGTTTTCTTTATACTATGAGCTTTGATAGAAGTATTTTAGATAATACAAAATATTGGAATGAAGTAAGTTAGACATAATATAGTATTGTTTAAGGCTATAACTTTTTTCAATATTATTGCGGGAATGTTATAATAATGTAGTTTTAGAAAAAGGGGCAACCTGCAGGATGGGTGACAACCCATCGCGTTGGACAAGGTTGCGGGAATCGAACCCACAACCGAAGTGCGATAGGCCTTTATCTCCTACCACTGGCCTACAGGAAGACTCTCGTTAGTATAAACTACATTTATTTTATTAATTGGTATGATAGATGATGTATACGTCCATTTTTTGGAATCATATATTATTATCCTCACCATAGATGGACTTATGTATATTTGATTACTTTTGCTAACCTTTTGTTTGAGACAGATGGAATGACCCATCATTCTATCACATGATCTGCAAATAGTTCATGAATGAAAAATTCAACTTCATTTCTTTAACAGATGAAGTGGAAATTGTTCAAGGCATGAACAATGGTGAGATTGTACCGAAATAATGTAATAATTTCTTCTAATTCAAATTCTTCAACTTTAGGAAAATGATCTTGAAAACCAAAAATGTTTTCCTAGTGTCTTCATATCTAATGAATTAGATGGTACCTTATATCGTCACAAATTTATGGTTTTGTGATTGTTGGATTTTTCATAGCCATGTTCTCTACCACTCTCCATCAGAACATGATGGTTAGGTTTCTCTTCCATATCCATATTTTCACCTATATTCTCCTTTGTGAAAACCCAGTGATGAGTTAATTTAGGTAACCGATATGTTTCATACTTCATTTTTTAAAATTATGTTTTAGTATTCCTTTTTACAACGTGGGTTTATATGAAAGAAACATTCAAGTAGTAAACCATTTATAACCCCGACGAATTCCGAGGGAGGAATTCATTTTAAGGGGGTAGAATGTAAAAACCCGAGAGTATATGAGAATTAATCTTTTTAATTTCATTGATGTCTTGTGTTTTATTCTACACCAAAACTATCTTGTTCTATACGCAACACTGTATTAGCTTGTAGTATACGTAGCACTATTCTTGACTCGTGTTACACATAATTTCATGTTCGCTTTGTAGAAATTATTCTACGCAACATTAAGTATAGATTTTGTTTAATGTATAAATGAATTAAGTTTCTAATTATGTTATACGCAAAACCAAAGGGAGATTTCACTACACTCATCCTTGACTTGTCTTGCATTACACGCAATCAGGACCTTCCTCGATATCGTGTGTAGTACGCAATACCAGGTTTCACTAAACAACGATATAATATTATTATGGAATAGCCATTATGAATTGTATTAACTACATTTTGAATTTTATAAAATTATTATTCATCTTACACATTTTATAGAACGTGGTACGTGATCAAAATAAATTTTTAGGGTAAAATAAATATTTTTTTAAAAATGCAGTTCTACTGCCTTTTGATGGCGCACCCACATTAAATCTTGTTTTTGACATGTTTATAAGTTCAATTTGACAAAATAAAATACTCATTTAGAATCAGGATATAAAAATTTACTTTGGATAAATTTTTCATATAATTTTGGTAACTTTTATATTTTAATGAAAAGTAAAAATAGACAATATATGAATTAAAAACAACTTTTTTCATCTTAATAATTTATATCGTTAAATTATAATATTGAATGGTTTTAAAGTATAAATATAATATATTTTTACCATTTAATATAATTTATGTCATTATCATTGATTTTACATTGAATTCATAGGTAAATTAATTTCAATCTTTTGCAATGTTTTAACCTTTAAAACTCGTTTTCATAACAATGGGATTAATTTCAAATTAATTACTCCAACTTATATGTTTGGAATTTTGAAAAATTAATTCCATATTTGGATTTATTGGCTACAAATTATTACAATAGGTTTCTTTTTTTTTGACATTATGAATAGTAACTATGGTAATTTTTATTTACTACAGTTAAAGGTAAATCGGGTAATTAAGGTTATAAATAAGATTATAAAATTACCCTACCACCTGAAAAAATTATATTGGTTGAATAAAAGTAGACCCATATCACCTAAGGGTTGGAATAGATTCGTTTCTTGGACTATTGACCATGAAAATGATATAATTATAATTAAACCCAAAGAAAGTGACAACATGTCACCATCTTATATCTTATACGTGTAATAATTTAAATTTATTGATAAACTTCATAAAAATTAGAACGTTAATAGTATACAGAAATATGATAAAATTATCTACATCATTTGAATTTATTTTGAATTTTTAGGGACTAAATAATTATCATTAATGATGACACAATAGTGGTGTTGAAATTATTTAATTTATTGAAATATCGAATAAATGGTTTTAAAAATATTAAAATAAAAATTATATGAACTATTTAATGTGATTAATGAATTTTATAGAAGAATATTACATGTTATGAATCTATTAAATATTTTGGTTCGAATATATTCTCTATGTGGATTTTATTTAAATTAAAATAAATGAATAATGTTAAAATTGACACTATTGTTATTTTATAAAAGTAACATATTATAAAATTGTTTAAAAATCACAAAAATATATAATAATTATAAATTGAAATTTATATGGTCTTAAATGACATAAAT
Organism: Viscum album; assembly: GCA_963277665.1. NCBI lineage: Eukaryota > Viridiplantae > Streptophyta > Magnoliopsida > Santalales > Viscaceae > Viscum > Viscum album. Next base: position 1,034,092,407 of record OY728123.1, on the reverse strand, counting down.
TATCCAATTATGGAAAATTCACAACACATGAGTTATTATTTATAACAATTTAAAATTTTGAATTGTATTACAACAAATAAAATTAAATAGATTAAATAAGGATAAATCAATTTGATAAGGTTTAAACTAAATTCCCATCATGTCTAAAATTTATTGTATGATGATATTACAACCTTATCTAATTTCATATTCTAATTTAGTCATTTTTGGAGGTTTTTACGTGGGGTTTGAATTTATTGTAAATTAATATTTCTTATGTTTCCAAAGGTGCCCCTCTCTTCCCTTATAAAATGGAACCTCCTCCCTCTCCTATTCACAACACATTGACCCTTCAATATCGGCCAACCCCTACCCATTTCTCTTCTCCACTTCCCTAGAAATATGATGGAGGTTCTGGTCTTCTCAAAAGACCAACTCTAGTCCCTTAAGAGGAAGATTAAAGGAGGTGCGTCAAAGAAGAGGTAATCTATCATACCAATTCTATCAACATTCTTTCTTCTTAAAATTCCTCATATTTAGTTGTTTCACTGTAAAGTAATACAATAAGTATCACTAAAATAATGATATGATATTATAAATATTAAACAACCCCATTTCACCTTCTATCCATCCTACAGAATATGAAATCACCGCGCGTGTGTACGTACGGAATACCGTATCCACGCCGTGGTGTAATCATTTTTTCCACCACCACCTTACTTGGATGGGTATAATGGTGTAAATAATAACAATATATGTTTATTATAACATCATAATTATTCTGAGATATTATATCATCCGCTCCAATTCTATTCAATAATTATGGGAACGATATCATCGCTCGTGCATACGTACGGACTACCGTCTCCACGAACGCGATGAGATTCCTTTTCCATGATTAACCATTCAAGTATGATTATAAAGTATATATAATAAATAATCATTAATTATATTAAATAATAATTATACTGGATTTATGTATATATATGTTTCATTTACCTAATTCAATTCAGTACAATAAGGAAACAAAAACAATGTTCTTGCGTACGTACGGCCTACCGTCTCCATGAACGGTGTATTTCATTCCATTTATCGATCTATCATATATATTTATATTCTGAATATATATTATATATAGATCATTTGTTAAAGTTTGGAATTTATTAAATTAGAATATAAGTAATAATATCCAGAACAACAAATCGAAACACATACGATAAATGAAACTATTTTACCCAAAATGTTGCTTCAACATGGAATTTACAAAAGAACGGGTAATATAAAGTCATAAGTGAACCATATACGATATCATAACAATAAATATGATTCTCTGATAAGTCAATGACATTATTTAAATCATTATACAGGAGGTTCAGATACATACGAAGTATATCAGACATAAAGTAAGAGATAACTTTTCCAATCTCGTTTTTATCCGAGATTGTTTATTCATAAGTATTTACTGGGGTTATATTTATCATCCATGTCCCTATTTTATAAAAATGGTTTCATGTATGTTTAATTTCCTTTTTATCCATCTATAAATTTTACTTTGTGTTATGGATGGAATCTTTTTTTTGTTTACCATATGTGGTACTTTTTTACTTTTCTGTTAAAAGTACGAGGAGAGTGTTTTTTTAACTTATACGGCGTGAATGGATTTTTACAGTTTCATAACACATTATTTTAATGATGATTACTCTACAATATTTCATGATTATTTTCAAAAAAAATCCTTTTCTTTTAAAATAGAATAGAATTTTTTTAAAAGAAAAATATTTTGAAGAATAAAGGATATTTTCCTCAAGAATTCATTTCAAGTGTTTTTTCAAAACTATTTTCCTTATAAGATGTCATTTTTTTTGTATGATTAGGTTTCAAGTATAATTTCTCTATTATTTACATGGTTTGATTCTTCTTTTGATGAAAATATATCCATTTTTTTATACGGATTACGTTAAGATGGGATGATGTTTGTGAAACCCATTTTATTCATTGGGTTATGATGAATGATTTATGTTTATTTTGTGGCACAAGTAAGAAAGATTTCATTATGAGATGGTTGGGAACTATATCTCCATCCACTGAATTGGGTAATGATTTATATCTCATGAGATATACATGGCTAGAAAGACATGTTAATCTGGTTCAGTGATATAGGACTGGAACGAGGAGTGAACTCGATTCCGTAAGGGACTTTGTCCACTAAGATGGTCTTTGCAGCAATGCCTTGGATACTATGGAAATAATATCATGGGATTAATGGTTTTCCACAATTACATGTTTTATTCCCATGCTATTTTATCATGATTGATGTTTCATTATGATCTATGCCTTATTTACTACCATGTTTTATGTCATTGCTCACGATTTTGATGTTTAAACATTATGTTCAGGTTTTTAAGTTCAGATGTATATGGTTTGTTTTATTTTCTCCATGCTTACTCTTATAGAGATTTTGAGATCACCCATTATATGTTTTCTTTTCCCCAGGATATAAATAATGGTTTTAGGTAAGAAAACTAAAGGGGAAGATCTTTATGGGATACGTTGAAGATCTTTCACCATGATTTGATGATTATGTTCCGAGTTTCCGAAGACACTAGACTATTACGATCCTTGAGTGTTGGATTTTGTTATTTATTAATTATTCCACAAATTTAATGTAATATCCATGTACGTCATGCTTTGGGCCTCTACACATATGTATAGAATGACCCATATAAGGTGAGAGCTATAGATTCTTGGGATCTAAAAATGAATGTATTTTAAATAAAAAATTTCTTAGGGATAGTGGGATACTACAACCATTTCGTAGAAGACTTCTCATGATTATCAGTGCTGTTGAAATTCTTGACCAATAATGGTGTGATGTTTGTTTGGACATATACCTACGAGATATTTATTCAAGAGATGAAAGGGATATTTACTTTATCTTCAGTCCTGATTCATCCAGATCATGGTAGAGGCTACACATTTTATTTTGAGGCATTGGGTATCATGCTTGGGGTATTTCTCATGAAAGGGTATAGAGTCGTAGATCGTGTGTCCTGAAATCTCATGCCACATGATAGGGAAAACCCAATGCATCATCTTGAGTTTGCTATAGTTTTTCATAACATGGGTTGTTGGAGACATTAAATGTGGGGTGATCATTTTATATTGTAAACAGACCAAAAAATAATCAAGTATATATTTACTAATTGTGATCTAAATTTGAGGCCGCAAGGGTGGATTTAGTACGTTCAGTTTTTTGACATCATGTTTTCCTATACACTTGGAAAGGGGAAATAAGTGTATGATTCACTATGAAAGAGGACTTATATACAAGAAGTTTAGGAGGCCAGTGGCGAGTGGAAAATTATGGATCTGTTATCTAAGATACACTTAGAGGTCAAGGAAAATTATGGGTATACCTATCTTTCATAATTAACTATAACCACTACCCTTATAGATAGAGTGAGGATGAGGTAGCTTTCATATTCTGGGATCCTAGTCAAACAGGATAGTGTTTTAGGTGAGGACCCACCTCTTGGTTGGAATGTTGGAGTGGATGAGATATTTTATATCCATGGACATGTTTAGGTTCTAGGGGATATACTTGAGGAGATGATGCAAGGGTTTCATGCCTCATTTTGGTATGTGAATCCTGGTGTTACCATGATGTATATAAATCAATATTATTGGTGTTCAAGGATGAAATATTAAGTATCTAGTTTTTAAGATGTTCTCCTCATATTAGTAAGTCAAGGTGGAACATCATTAACCAGTAATACTTTTACAGTGGTTACTTATTCCTGAGTGGAAATGTGATGATGTCACGATTGATTTCATGACTTGTTTCCTAAGGTCTCCTCAAGGTAGTAATATTAATTGAATTTTTCATTAATAGATCACAGTGGATTCAATTTTACTACTGATTAGGGAGAACTTTAGTGTTGATGATATTAGGAGGTCGTATATATGTGAGATAGTTCAACTTTGCAGGGTCCCACACAATTTAATTTCAAAAAGGGATTCCCATTTTATGTCTCATTTTAAAAAACTTTTATAGAGGTAATTGGGTATGAATGTGCTTATGTGAAAAATATACAACCCTTAGACTGATTCCCGTCAGAGTGTATGATTTTGAGGGGATATTCATATACCCATGGTTTATGTTTGTTATAATAATATCTATCAGGAAACTATAAAAATAGATCTTTATGAGTATTTTTATGGTAGGGCATTCCATCTTGACATGTGATGGTTAGAGGAAGGTGAGGTTGCTTTACTAAGACCATATCTCATGCTGGAGACTTTAGAGTATGTTTAGTTGATTAAGAAACATATGGATATCACACAGTCATGATTGAAATCTTATACTTATTTTGTGAAAAACAAATTTGAGTTCAAGGTCGGGGATTAGGTCTATTGTGTATCTCACTGAGGATGGGACATAGATGGATCATGATATAGGGTAATCCTTCACCATGATATATTGGATAATTCGAGATTCTAGAGTGATTCGGGACGGCAGCCTATCATTTATAGTTAACTCATAGGTATCGGTCGATGCACAATATCTTCCATGTATCTCAATTACTCTATTATAATTTGAACAAGTCTCATGCTCTTTTTCTAGAAGATGGGGAGTTACTAGTATATGTGTACTTTGAGGAGAATCTGATTTGTATCATTGAAAATATCATAAAGGTTCCCCGTGGAATATTTTTTCCTCTAGTACGTGTGTTATGGAATTATGAAATATTACAGTATGAGACTTGGGAACAAGAGTATGATGTAAATTTATAGTGACTGAAGTTATTCCCAGACAAATCTTGGCCACACATGCTAGGGAAATTCTAGGAAAATTTGTTTTAAGTGGAGAAGATTGTAAAATCATTGGTCTTTTTAAGAGGTTTGGATCTTTTTACGTTAATTTTAAATGATTTTTTATCACCTAATCTGAATACCCAATGCATTAACAGGTGTAGTGGTGGATTCTAAAGATATCTTAGAGCATGAAGACCAGCTGTTTTTAAAAAATATGATATGATTAATAGTTAGTAGAAACTATGTTGGGAAGGCTGCATAGTTACTCCTAACCCTGTGAGGCTAAAAAGTGGTGTGAAATATGCCACACAGTCAGTGGAAACATTGTGGATAGAGGTACATTCCCATGTAAGAGTATCTTTATTTTTTAAAAGAGGTGTTTTTCATGGATTGGGCATGGTTAGACAAACTATGTGTCAAATCCATATTGGTGCACCCTTACCATAGCAGAGCGCATAGTTAGAGAATAATTTGGACAACATAGTGGCCAAACAATGTGGCCGAAAATATTTTGATGATATTAATATTTTTACATATTAAAGTTTTACCCCTAATACAATTTCTCATCTTCTCCCATTGTGAAACACATACGTGAGGGAGATCCTTCAAAAGACAAATCTTAGTCATTGCAATTATTTATCACATGATCTCAAAATCAAGCACCATAAGTATTATTGGATCTGCACCAGTGATTACTCAATTAATTTTTTTCTTTATTTTTTCTTCTTAGTTTCGATGGAGTAATTTAGTTTTAATGTAATATGCCTTATTTCTAGGTTCTTCATCCCTTTTTCATTTATCTATGGATCTAAGTCAAATTAGGAGATGAGACATGATGAGAACTCTACTACAGACCTATGGTAGGTGGTTAATACTTTTCCCAAGTGTTTTGATTCTTTATAGGGATAGTTTCCATTGTTCTGGTAGCTGAAATTTATGACAGTGCCAAGAAAATTAAATTAAATGAAACAAGTTAGGGATTCCTTTAAGATCCATTGAGATTAATTAGAGGTTTATTCCAAATCCAATGCCACCTAAGAGGGTTTATATATGAATATACTTTTCATATTTCTTTGTTTAACATCCCATGGGGTGATTTTGTTCATTATTAGTTATTGGAAGCATGTTTGTAAGTGAATTGAATTGATTGATTTAGAGATTTTCTTCCTCTTTTTCCTTGTGATACAGGATGCTGAATTGTTTAATAGTGGGAATCTGCATAGATAAATGAGTGGGTAAACTCATGGAATGTAATTTATTGTTAATATATATATATATATTAGTGGGTAAAGGATGAAATTAAATTCTTATAAATAGATAAATTGATTTAATGTTAAATGATTAATTTAAATGCTTTGTATGTTACTCCTTGGGTGTTGAAAGCGGTGGTAGTTTCCATTGATGAGATTTATCCTTGGGTCCTGATTTCATCTGATTACTTGGGCCTTGATACCCCATGGATCATTTTTTTGGGATTGTAGGAGAAATGGTATGTTGACAAGCTCCTTAGACCCCAATTCAACCCTAATTATGTTTCCTTCGAGATGCTCCTAGGACATGATAAGGATGCCTTGGTTCTCTATATATAGTATCTATCCCTAAGTGGTTTGAAATTTTTGATTATAATGCTTGTAAATTGTAAATTTGACACTAGTTTTTATGAAAAGGTAATGGTTAAAATGGAATTATTGATTATATGGCTCGATCATGAATTTTATGTGATATAGGTTATATGTCATGACCGTGGTTGTTATGATATACTATTCATATGGAGTGGTTGTTGTATTTATTCATTCAGACTTTAATAATGACTTGTTATAGGAGTTTGAAACTTGTTTTTTAGTGAGCCTTTTATGGTAATATAGTGTAAATTATTTGGTTACATTTCTTTAGACACCTTACATTCACTACTTCCATATATATTATATTTTTCACTTTAAATTTGTTTATATTTCACAACCATGATTTATTATAGACATCATGGGTGGTGATCTACTAGGATTATATCCCCCAACATGTTTGGGTTGTTGTTGGGTACCCTGGTAGTCTATTTGGATATAGGTAGGTTCTAGGGAAAGTGCCCAAAGTTTGATGACTGATTGTGTGCAACACATAGGAGCTTGGGATCATGAGGGAGAGCTGAGGCTCATGATTATTTCTGATGATAGTACGTTTTGGTCTTCTTAGTATTTTGATACATGAACTAATATGATGCATGTATACCTATTTTTGTTTTTTTAGATACATGACATGATAATCATTTCATATGATATTACTTCCGGCATTATTTATATATCTATCATTATGATGTTTACTTATTATTCAGTTATTATTATGATTCCACTATTGATATATGTGATTACTAATAATGAATTACACTCGGATAAGAGGATATAGTCTTCCCACAAACATGACATATGCCTTTTCTTCTATTTGACACCCTATAGTGTTTGTGGAGATGTAAATGAATCCATGTGACCAACCAAGCTTGAGGAACCATTCAGTGGAATTTGGTTTTGGTATGTTACAAGTTTTCACCAAATGTGACAGGGCCACCATCACTTGAATTAAATGATATAATCTTTGAAATATTATCATTTTTGTGCTTGGAGTAGCCACTATCTAGTTACCATGATTCATTAATACTTTTAAGGAATATTTAATACAATTAACCATTCAAGATGGTTGTTTTGGTACCCATGCCTACTTGTGTCCAATTGGATTAGTAGAAAGAAACTCAATTACCCAAATAGATTTATTGAATTTACTAGTGGGATGATTGGAAAGTAAATAATAATAAATAATATTTATAGTATGCCCGATGAACTATATAAATCTTAAAGAACACTCATTAACATAGTGTGTTTTCATTATTTATTTAAAATGGGTCATACTTGAAATGATTCCTTTTGAGCATTTAACAAAATTAGTTTTATTTAAATTTGGAGTTATATTAATGTATCCAGATCTATTATTTTTTGTCTTATTAAATATATCATCTTATCCTATTGTTTTTTTCCTTTATAATAGTAGATAATTCCCCTTTAAGATTAACAACATCATTTTTCCAAACCATATTCCCATTTGAATAGTTTCTAAATCTATACATATCTTTGCACTAGATTGAGAAGATGTGTTTATTAATTTTTTATTTTCTTTATTTAGTGTCAGAAATTTATTTCCTACTTTAATTAGATCATAAAATGTAATTTACCTATCATATATTTATATTAATCATTTTCATCCAGAAATTTTTTAATCCTTTTATTTTTCATCTATTATTTTTAGTAATTTAGAATTAAAATCCTTTTAGATTTATCATTTTAGTAAATACACACATTCATATCATGACATTTCTTTTAAATTTTATTATTTTTTTAATCACATTCTTATTCTTAATTTTCAAATCCATATATATTTTTTTTATTTTATATTCATCCAAAAAAAATGGTTACTCCAAGACATGTGAATGGGAAAGAACCTTCACTGATATCTAGATGAGTGATCATGGTTATTTTTATAGAAGTGGTATAAAATTTCTCAAAGAAGAAAATGGATTTATTATAGATGATGTTTTGGCCAGAGGTATCATCCTAATGAGAAAGGGAAATTTTGAGACTTTGAATGTTCTTTTTTCACCTTGTATGAATAGGATAATATCATCAGCATAGAAGAGATGTGTGGGAACTTTTAAGTTTCTAGAAGCATGAATAGGTTTAAGCCTGTTCTGATTGACAAGGTGAGTAAGAAATATACTATGTTAATCTTCCACAATGGAGAAATGAATGTAAGATAGGGGATCACCTTTCCAAACACCCTTGGTTAATTTAATGTAAATATTAGGGGAACCATTGATGAGCATGGAAATAGTAGGTGAATTGAAAAAATTCATTAATATATTAATAAAGGAAGCATTAAAACCAAAGCCTTGAAGCAATTTGAAAATAAAAATCCAAACAATGGTAGCAAATGACTTATTAATATTGAGTTTAATAGTAATTTTTCCTCCCCTAGTGGATCTATTTAAGTTGTTAGTACATTCATTCGCAAGACAGATACAATCTTTTATTAACCTACACTTGATGAATCCAAATTTATTCCATAAAATATTTCTATGACTTATCTCAGTCAGTCTATTGGAAAGGAGTTTGGTGATAATTTTTTATTGAAAATTAATTAGTGATATAGGTCTAAATAAGTGAAACTAAGAGGCCTTGTTATCTTTGATATTTAAAGTAAGAAATTTCGCATTCATTCTGTGGGGAATCTAACCATTTGGAAAAAAATTTAACAATTATTCAAACATTTGATTGGTTAACATCCAAGAAATGCTGATAGAATCTATTATTCTACCCATCGGCACCCGAATCGCTATCTAGTTTAGGACCAACGATAGTGTCTTCGATTCCATGGTCATGAGTAATTCCAAAAAGATAAGCATAAACTTCCACATATACCAAAACCAAAATTAAATATGGTAAAATATCATTGTTGAAATCAATAAGAATGAAAATACTTTAAAAATAAGATACATCATGATTTTTAATGCCATCCTCAGTGTCAATGAGGTTGTCATTGTCTCTATGAAAACTAAGAGGTCTACTATATTTCTTGATTATTTGAAGAGAATTGTACAATTTAGTGTTCCTATCACCATTTGAGATCCGTTTAGTTTTGAAAACATGTTTATTCATGTCTTCCTTAAGGAAAATAAATTCATAAAATTTCATAGAAGTTTTAATTTAATGTTGGGGATCTGTAGTAATTTTAGAAATACTATTTGAGTTTTGAAGTTGGCTATGTTCAATTTCAGGAGAGGCAATTTCATTGTAAAATTGTTTAGATTTATAAATACAATATCTTTTAACACACTATTTGAGATGTTTATGTTTATTAATATAAGAAAAAGATTCAATGTGATGTTTCGTGGACATACATAAATTTTGGATAATGCTAGAACACTAAGGATCAAAAAATCATGCATTATTGAATCTCAAAGTAGGAGTATGTTTCATCCTTTTAATATGAATACTGAAAAGGATGGGACTATGATCATAGTTCAACCTTGGAAATGTTGTGATTGAAATTGTGTTCCATTATTTCAAAGAACATTTTTTTTGTGAGTTCTCTATAAAATTTACTAGAAACAACCCTATTTTAGTTCCTTATATACCATGTGAACTTGGCACGTGTAAGGTTGATTTCCAAAAGATTATTGTCCTCGATTGAAGCATTGAACTCTCATGAAGAGATAGAAGAGTGAGTGTGGCCCATTTTCTCACTTTAGGTGAGGATGGAATTGAATTCACCAATCATAAACCAAAAAGTAGGAATATTTGTTTACAAGAATGAAAGTTCATTCCAATGAGGTCTTTTATCTTGGTATCTATTTTCAGCATATAACATTGAACATAAAATCTGTAAATGATCAAACGAAAATTTACAAGTAAAAATATAATTTGAAAAATGGAAAAAATTATTATTTTTAAGTGAGAAGTCATAAAAAAATAAATGGATTCAATAGAAATACCCTCTTTTCCAACACCTAAAAAATTACAAACATAGGAGAAAAGGTGCATTTTTTGAAGAGAAATTAAATTTTGGTTTTGAAATAGAAAATATCTTAAGAAGATGAGTGTTATTAAATTTTTATGAAAAATAAAAGTGTTAGGGGTTGCAATACCCCGATAGTTCCAAAATAGAAAATTCATTGGAACCTAGATCTGGATGAACCCCCTTAGTTTTTACTTCCAGATACCTTGAGTCTAGAGAATATTCTAGCATTTTTAGATGAGTACGGACTAGGTTTTTTTCATGTATGTCCTTAGAATAAATAGTAAAAACATTAGAAACATCTGCATTCATATTCTTATTAATTTCATTAAGTGATACATCCTTCGATGGAGTAACCATTGGGATACCACATAATTCAATTGGATGATTTTCATCATAAATAAAAATTGAAATTGTTCTGTTTCTGCCTACTATCTTAGGGATATCACCATGAAAAACATTAGCATGGGTTGGCACCATAATTGATGTAGAATCTGAAATAATCAAACATTTTCCATCAACAATATGAGTCTTCAAATCAACATTCTAGCTATCAACCTATTTCGAGGGGGGTAGATGGGTTCCCTCCTCGATAATGATCTAATCTTTAAGACTTCCTTCACCATGTATCTGAGAGACACCATTAAGAGATGAAAAAAGAGCATAAGGTCTCGGTTGAGTCAAGGAATTACTAGAATCCTCGAGGGATTTAGGACCCTCTACCTATTGTGGAGTAGGTGAGATACCATAAATCGCCAACGGGATTTTGTAATGTTTCTCATGGAATATAACTACAGTATGTAGGGTAGAATAATCTACATCCTTTATATTCATAAAATAATCCTTATCACACTAATCTCCCATATCCTTATCAACAATATCCACTATACATTCATAATAGAATGGGTTTTAATAGTGTGTTCTACAATGGAATATATGACAACAATACATTGTTTTTCAGGTTCTCTAGGGGAGTCCTTATGGGGATCCACAAATAATTATTCACATTGGGATTGTTCAATGGCCTCCATGACTAGTTTCTCAATGTATTATAAGATATAATGTTCCACATATTCATTCTCCTCATATTCAATGATACCTTATAAGCTATATTAACTTGGGACTTCCTTTACAATGACTCAAACTCAATTTCTATTCTCAAAAAATTATTCCCTAACAAGTTAAAGAAAGGAAATTTGGACTATATCAGCTCTTCTATTTGGCCATCCAATAGACACACCATTTCCAAAATCGTGATTAACTCAGGATTGATGGTTATCAAAGACTCTACCATGAATTTTTGGTTGGACAACTACATTGGTACTCCATTAATCTCCTTGATTCCTCCAATTAATTTACCCTAAAACACTAATTGTATTATCAGCGAGTTGTTAAATTATCAAACCTCTAACCTTCCTGATAACATTAATCATGTAATAGATAATTATTCCAATTCCAACTCAGCTGACTTATTTATTTGGGAATCTTCTTATAATAGTCTTCTTGGCTCAAAAAAAATTGATAGAATCACAACTTTCAAAATATAGATAAAATTTTCAGTTGGATAAAAAACATGATAATCCAAGAATTAATCCCTCCAGGTTTACTCTTGTTTGGTATATTGAACATAATAGAGTCCCTACTAATGATAGTCTTAAATATTTTGGTATTAAACGTTGCTCAAAAGTTATATGAGGTAACCAAAATAGAGAAGATATTAATAATCTTTTCTTATCTTGTGCTACATCTTCTACTCTATGGAACTATATTTTTGACATCTTTTATTACAGATGGGTTCTTCATGACTCTCTCATCCAACAAAAATAGAACTGTGTGGAAATTGAATTCTCTTTGAAAATCACAAAATCATTTATTAGATGATATTGTTGAAATTTTCTATGTGATCTAGAATGATAGACATTCTCTCATTCATGAAAATTACTCATTCATTCATAATGCCAGCCAGATGTAGATCCTTCCATTCAAGAAGCTGACCTGATTCAAAAGGCTTGTTGTGAAAACTCTGCCAAATATTTTGAGATTCTTTGACATCTTTTGATTAAAAGAATCTATATTCATCATAGAATTACTTTTTAAATGTTCTGCTAAGACCTGTTCCCATTCTGGATAAATGTGAATTTGGATGGGGCCTCTATAGGAAATTCGGGTCCCTCGTGTTGCGATGCTATCTTTAGAGACCACCTTGGGAAATGCCCAAGTTGTTTCTATGGAATATGTGTAATATATTCAACCCTATTAGAATAAATTATTAGTGTGATCCACACTACTTCCATTTCAATGCAATAGGGTTGGAACATTATTTGAATTGAAAGTGATTTGACCACAATTGTGCAGGCTATTTGGAATGGAGTGGCACATCATGCATGGAAGCTTACAACCCAATGGATGAAATGTATTCATTCCCTACTGAGGATTTGCTACATTAACACACATACCTTCCACGAATCCAATAGGGTGCCAGATGGTCTTCTTAATAAGGGAGTTAATAAGGACATAACCTAACAAGTAGACCATCCTTATGATCTTCATCTGATTTATGATAATGATTGTAAAAATATTATTTCATTTAGACTATTGCATTCCACTCTTTTTTTATATAATAATGTTTGCCTTGGTAATTTAATAATGCATCACCTCTCAAAAAAGATATTCTTTCTCCATAAATCAAAAATTCATCAGTTTCTTTTTGTAATTTCTTAACTTTATAATTATCAAAATAAAAATTAAACCATTACGGAGAAACAATATCAGTTTAATTTTTAGATAAAACATTATTATCAAAATTTTCTATAATAATTAAATAAATAATTAGAGTATGTTTTACCTCACATGTAATACCATCCTAGGAAAGATTCCATGTCTCATGTTCACTTCTATAATCATCACTTCAGTCAAAAGTATCTGAACATCCTCATCCTCCAAAAAATTATTGTTTTCCCTTTCTTAATTTAACTATTTAACAGGTTAATTCTAAAACATCATTATTTCTATTTTTTACCTTTCTTAAATTCCATTATAAAATTCATGTTGAACTGAATATTTCAACCATTGTTTTTCATGAACATTTAAAACATATTACTAAAGTGTTTCATCTTATTATAACATCACTAACACTCAGATTCAGAAGCATCAAAGGTATCAATAATACTTTATTCAAATTCAATACATTCCTTTTAGTATACTCCTCATCAACAATATTATTCATCTCTAACTTATACTAAAGCAAGGATCTTATTGGTTCATTTAAAGTATATTCTGGGAAATTATTACACTCATCAGTGGAAAACTATTTTGAATGCCATATTTTTCGAAGAGATATTAGTAGTATTTCCAATTGAGCAGTGTTGTCCAAGACCACTCCATGAGAACTCATTCCCTTGGTAATACTGGTGAACCTATGGAACATAATTTTATAGATTCTTCATCTCCCATATTAAAGTCTTTCTATAATTCTTAGTTCATTCCATGATTGATTCTCTACATCTATTTAGTGCTATAATGAGTCACTTTTTATATCCTCTATAAGTTGTGAACTGTCTTATAAGCTAAAACATGGCTATATACACTCCTAATTATAGTACAATACAATTTTTTTACCGTTATAATTCAAAACATATTTTACCATTTCATTACCGACTAGTGTATCTAGATCAGTTTTAGTTTTCTCATATAACATGTCCATGATGTTCAAATGATCAAAACATAGTTATTTCATATATGATTATATTTTTCTTTCCAGTATCCATTTACACACCCATTAATGAATTTGTGTTTTTTGTGTTATCTAGCCATAATTTGGATTGATACCTACCACCATAAAATTAAGATTTTATTTGGTTCCTCAGAAGGTTAATTCTATGATAATTGTTTTGCACATTGTTAAAAACAAGTAAAAGAAATAATCATAGAGGATAACTATCCTTTACGGAAGTTCCTATTCACTAATACAAATTTTTGGGTCATTGTTGATGGAAAATATGTTAATAAGGGGGGTGAATAGTCTCTTAAAAAATTTTAAGACAAAAAAAATTAAGAATTTATTAAAAATTAATATATTGTGAGTGTGGTGTTTTTCAATTAATATACAACAGAAATGAAAATGAAATAACCAAGATTTATAGTGGTTTGGATCAAAAATATCCCAGTCTACTCCACAATATTCTTTAATCCTTGAGGAGACTTGTACCCATTATGAATCTTTCTTTTAAAGATGTGAGAACTTTATTATATACCCGTGATTTTGAAATCCCCATGGCCACAACCTAGTATTAATACAGTAGACCAAACTGATATATTATACATTCCTTTTAATCAAGATTTTCAAACCAAATCTCTTTTTAGGAGGGGGAATAACCATATATAGAAAATACTTTCTTTATATGGGAAAATCATAAACCAGAACATAATGAAATAAAAACAAAAGGAAACAATATTAGAAAAATAAAAAAAATCATGATATAAATTAGATGGTTGTAAGTTAAAATAATTTTAAGCTCGATGATCATTTATCACTTTAAAGGGATAAACTTCAAAGATAGAGTTTTTTGGTGATCCTAGATAATATTCAGAAGTCGCAGAAGATCATTATCAATTTTGAGAGCAGTAAAATGTTAAAGAAGTATGAATTGTGATTTATTGAATTATTTTTATAGGTATGTATTCTTATTCCCTGAAAAAATGTTTCAAATACTTAAAACCAAGATCCTCTAATAGTTGGTCTATGTCCCATATCAGCATGACACTTTTTAGTTCATTACAATATCAAATTATAGCAATTGAATTTATTTATTAAAACATCATTTAGTAATATTGAATTATAATTGGTCTTTATACTTCTTCATTAAATATTCATAAACAACAATTCATATGTTAATTAAAACAATTATAATTAATTTAAAATTATAAAACAATTAAAAAATATAATCTTATGGATTAAACATACAATAGAATCACGTGAAAAAAATATTGCATTGCCTGAATTTTATAACTGCATGCAAAATTGTACAAAAAATAACGTTATAATTATTTTTCAAAAAAATAAAAATATATTTCAACATAAAATAATTAAATATTTGGCCAAAAAATGATGGTTAATCACATCAATTTAAATATGAAACAAAAGTGTAGAAACAAATTTTTCTTACCAACGGTGGCTCGTGACCTACCACTGAAAAAATTAGAGTTTCTCATGACCTACCATTGGAAATTTACAATGGTGGATTATTGAAATTCATTTTAAAAAATTTAAGATTGAAAGATGAATAGTTTTTTTAATAAAATAATATTAAAAATTAAAAACAACATAAAATAGTAATAATCACAAATTGAGTAAAAATAATATGATTCTGTCAAGCCTCATTACACCTGTAGGTGGTGTTAAAGAACATACAATAAAAACATTAAAATTTATTTTCTGATAAACATAAAAAATAAAAACTACATCTGTCAAACAAAGAATGAAGATGTTCTGTGGAAGCTCAATGAAGAAGTTATGCCATGGGTTTTCATTTCAATGAATAAAAAAATGTAAGCATAATGAAATATATATACAATAAATGAAATAATACTGTACATATCCGGTTGGATGTTGAATGACTTCTTACCATGGTTTTTCACGAAAATAATAAACAAAACTATTGGAAAACATGACCCACTGTTGAGGTTTATCAGTGAGAAAAATGAATCGTTGTTGAAAACCTTACAATAGGTCACTGACCCACCATTAAGTTCCAACGGTGGATCCTGACTCACCATTTGTATCCAATAGTGACTAATGATCCACCATTTTTATTTTCCAATGATGACTCAAGTGACCCACCATTGGGTTTTCCAACATTGACACCACAAGAAACCAACATGGGAGGTCTGAAGAACCAGATAAGAAAGCCAATATAAAGGATTAAACAAAGGAAATATTGAAGAAGAATAATCCCTAGAGGCATAAAGATTATATGAAATCAATTCAACTATAATACTAATAAAATATACATGAATATATGTTTGTATAAAATTACTAAGATCAATATGGTTTATGAAACACGGTTAAATTCAAAAAATTATTGGATGATAAAGGTCAGTCTGTTGGGGAATATGACTAAAATATGAGAAAGGAAATAATCACATGGTGTTAAAATTATAATGCATCAACTTTAAAACCAAATAAAATATATTATATTAATATAGAAGTGACGTTTGAGATTAATCTGACATGTTTAAACTCAGGTGAACACTGAACACACTTCACTTTCCTACATCGATTCAAAGAAGAGGAGGGTGAGCAGTATATCAACTAATTTTCATAGATCCTCTATTAAAATTGAAACACAACACACACATACATGGTTTTCATCCCCGTAGGGGACAATCCTAGCTCTACGCCTGTAGGTGCACTCTAGGGGCCTTATACAAGGGATTACACTCCATGGGTATGCACTATGAAAACCAAAGTATAGCATCCTTTTGTGAATACCATAGGTTGTTCTTCCCATGGGGTTGACCGAATGGGTCCCCTATGTGGTTGAGGACTATCCTAGGGTCCTCATATGTGTGGCCTATTTTTTTAATTAAAATAAAATTAAACATAATGTAATAAAGTCATGTAACATTATAACATTTCAAAAAATAAAATTACTAAAAAAATTATAGAATATTTAATTGAAATTTGTAATTAAAAATTATTAATTAAAAAAACACTTGAGAATTTAATAACATGTTAAATTAATTTAATTTATCAAAACATATATTAGATATAAAGTATTGAATTATTTTCAAATACTAACATTTGTTTCACATCACTTGGGTTTTTTTGCATGACGTTCCACACCCCTCATCAATGATGGTGGGAATGACGCCCATGTCTTTATTTATTATGACCTTAGGAATGGAAATATATATTAATAATGATACTTTTCATGGTTTCTTATATTATTTATAATACACTGGAAAGGGATCCCATATTACTCTCTAAGACTCTTGTGAATATGAAATGACCCTTGAGATGTTCCTCAAGTCCTAGATAGCACTATGTATATATATATATATATTAAAATATATATTGTATATATATATATATTCATATTTATATAGATATAGATATATGGTGAAACATAATTATAGATATCCTATATTTGGTCGAAGTAGGTATCTTCGACATAGTGTAATTGAGGAACGTAATCCCTGATAGATTACATTTACATTTACCATATATCCTTATTTTTTATTATACATGCACACTGTATAATATTTTCCATCGATTGGATGGATTTTAAAATCCCTAGTGGTGGCCTACTGAATATATATCACACTCTGTTCAAGCCACTATTGCAATTGGGTACTAGAATAGACCTCATGGTTGTAGGATCTGGTTCAAGATTTGGATTCATTATTGTATTTTATTTCAATATATTATAATTGGACATTGGAGCTTAGGAGTCATGTATCATAATATAAACATGATTCCTTCTAGAGATAATTTATTTATTGATTCATTTATCGTTATATCCATGTACGTTGTTCTACCTCTTATATGTCAGTTGCTGGTACATTATAGCATGTTCATGCATGGATAATTATTCATTTATTTTTTATTTTCGACTATTATTAACTTATATTAACATTTTATTTATTATTATTCCACTGTTTATTATCTCTATTCTCATTTTGAAACTCTTATTATTAAGGTATAGTGACACCACCGTATGACCATAGACCCTAACTGTTAGTTTGTATCCTCTAGAATATGAGATGGTGTTCTTGAGGCCTTTTGGTGAACTATATTAGGGAACTAGTTTAGTGGCTCTTAGGTCAAGAAATTACAACATTAATCTAATGGTTTTTAATAAGAATGGAATAAGAATTAATTATGAGTTATTCATCAAAATGTTTTTTCATAAAAAAATTCATTTGTATTCTTAATGATAATTTTAAAATGAATTTATTACACTTTTATAACATCAATTTTATAAATAGGTTTCCAAATTTCTAATAATCATGATTAAATTTATTAAAAAGTTAAATTTTGTTATCATTATGAATAGTTACAATGGTAAAACTTTCCCAACACACTAATGGTTAAAAGTATTAATGAAGGTTAAAATTAGAGAAAAGAAATGAAATATTTATAAATCCTAGATAAAATTTTTTAAAGGTTATTTATATCCTATGTTATATTATTTTAGAATTTGGGTTTCCTTGGATCAAATTTCACATGAATATGACTTACTATATTTTAATTTTTTTATGAATTTACATGTTTTTCACTCACCTCACTTATAAAATGTAACCTCCTCTCCTCTATTATCCACATCACATTATCCATTTTGATTGAAACATATGTTAAAAAACAGTATCTAAACATAATTATACTATACATTGAGTTTTTGGTCTTTCCAAATGACCCATACATGAAGCATTGAGGTTCTATTCAGTAGATGATACTAAAAAAAGGTACATATTCTAACAGAACTTTTTCACATTTTTTTATCCATAAACCTCTTAAAAATGATATAAAACCATCCTATGATGATGGAATTGATATATTTACTATACTTATATATTTATAATTTAATTTTATATCCATTTTATAATTTTCTTCCCCTCTGTAGGAAAATGATAATTTCACTCATGTGCACGTGTGGACTACCACCTCGATAATGATATGTGATTCATTTTTCATTTTCAATTTATATGCCCAATAATATAGATATATTTTATTAATTTTAGTGATATTTATTATATAATTATGCTTCAGGAAATTTAATTTATTATTTAACTTTTTTCATTACATTCAAAAAAAATCGAAATATAACATGTGCATACCTACAGACTACCATCTTTATGATGTGTTGTAATTCATTTTTGTCCAATACATGATATTTGTAGTTATAAAAGTGTATATAACGAATGAATATGATAAATTTTACATTATTAATCATATTGATATTATGAATGCATGTCCATTTTGTAGGGACCAGAACCATCGAACCAAAGCATGAATGGAAAATGGGTGAGTTATCACCAAAAAGTTAATTGTAATGAATAACTATTAATCCAACTATAATTAGGAATAATAAATTGAAAATGTATATTAATTTATGTTTAAATATAATTATAAAATAGATTTATAATAAATATATATTTATTGTATAAGATGTCTGAACATATATGATGTTTATGAGAGATTAGAGGTAAGGGTTTATGTTACAATCTCAATTCTTTTTGTGATTGTCTATGTTAAATTTAAATTAATAGAAATTATATGATCCTTATCCTTTAAACACTGTATATTTTCTTTTCATATATATATATATATATATTTCAATTATTTT
This sequence comes from Viscum album, assembly GCA_963277665.1. Lineage (NCBI taxonomy): Eukaryota > Viridiplantae > Streptophyta > Magnoliopsida > Santalales > Viscaceae > Viscum > Viscum album. The sequence goes on along the minus strand of OY728123.1, from coordinate 1,034,072,713 downwards.
TTCTAATTTCCTCTCATCTGTACATAAAATGATCAGGAAAATATTATAAAGAAAGTTAGACCTTATTTCATAATTTTGAGTTAGAAATCATTATCTTCCATATTCATGTTATTATAATTTTTTATGGAAATTTCAGCATATAACTAAAATGTTTTCAAATTTTTAATTTTACTAACTTTTAATAATTGTTCGAAAAGAATATTTTAAACAAAATTCTTAAAAAATCATTTTTTTACCCTTTAAAAATGTTGGAAAAGAATGTTCTCTTTTAACACATGTGACAACAATAGGTTTTCCCATTATCATGAACATTTTTTATTTGAAGCATCCATTAAGGTATTACTTTATTATTTATAAATAAAATCATTCTCCAATTCTTATGGGAAATTTTATTTAAAATGATATGAAAGAAATAAGATATTTTTCTTATGTAATTAAATAAATGATTGAATATTATTTTATTTGTATTTTCCATGTATTCTGACATCCTTTGATGTTTCTTATGCTTCATTGGGGATATGATGTTATGATAACATCCAATTTTCTAAAAGAATTTTTAGGATGATGTTTCTTGTATTACGTAATGAAACCCATTTCATTCCCACAAGTTAATTATTCTATAATTCATTAATAAATTTGTTATGATAATGACCAATTAAATTGAATAAATAGATTATTATTATGTGATGATGAGATGTTTAAAAACATTTTTCATTTCTATGAGTTATATTATGATGATATGATGAATATTATGATTGTGTTTTGGAAAACATATGTATTGTTTCATTATTTTATTGGACGGCCAAGATTTATATAGCCCTCTAATGTATAGTTAAATATTGAGAAATCATTAGATAATATATAAAAAAATGGGGATTTAACCTTATTTTTTAAGGTGCTATTTAAACTATGATAGTATTTATAATGATCCATGACTAATGAAATGATGTAATTGGGGAATACATTGTGTGAGATAAAGTGTTAGTGTAAGGTGAAGAATGAAGATAGTTCCTATGATATGGAGACGTAGAACTAGTTAGAGGATATTTATATATCATTTAACCTAATTCATGCTAATTCATACTATAGAGTTCCACTGGTCATTAGTCAAATGTGGGGAGTAGTGTGTTGATGTTAAATGATATATCTCGAGGATTGGAATATGTGAATGTTTTTGGGTTGACTTTTAATTGTAGTTTTAACTAGAGTACTTATCTTTAATGATGAGGTTTGTGAAGTGGTAAGAGTTACTCTCTCACTATCTATAAAAATGATCTTAAATGGGTGGGAGATCTGGGTTAAATTTTAGGGCCTTATTTTCTTCACCATTGATCAATTTTTAAATGAGGATTCTTGGGATCAATTCTGTATGGGGATATATGTCCTATTATCCAATATGATGTCAACCAATTTATGTATTCTATGAATTTAGATGGGAATAAGGATGTTATAGAGAATTTTATTATTCAAGCTAGATCATGGTCATCTCAATTGGGGATCTGTTAGAGTTCTTCAAAAAGTAGAGCTTCTAGTGGGTAATTTTAGGTAATTGGATAGTTTATAATTCATCTAGTTGGGACTCATCCATAACATTTTCCTTCATATTTTTTCTCTATGGATAGAATTTTATATAGACCCATTAGAATATTTATTCTAATTTCTGTTTCCTATAGTTGTTGTTTCCATCATCGATCTTAGTTCCTGGTTATTCTCACAACTCATTATAGTGAGTGAAGAAAAGATCATTTTCGTCACTATATAAATTACTTTAATGTTCATATCAATGGTTTGTGTCATAATCCTTAATTTAGTTGAGTTTATGTGTAGATAATATAGTACATACCCATGATATTACACACCATTAGAGGCATATGACTAAGAGAATCCATGGTGTTGTTCGTCAGTATTAAGAATGAATAGTCAAATGTGGTAACTTTATTATATGGAGGTTCCACCACTAGTGTTCACAAATATCATTCAATGTATCATCTATTTATCTTATACATTGGTTTATGACTTTTCATATTCTGAAGTGTTACAATACCTTATTAAAATCACATTGGTTCATGCCTTAGGACATATGGTAGAGAGGCTTCATGTGTCCCTAGTGTTGACTATGCTAGTTGGAGTTCAAACAAATCTACTTTATGTGTGTAGGGTTATGAGTTGAGGATGGGGAAATATCATTCATCTTGTAATTTCATAAATTTTCAAATATAGTCATACTCTATCATTCATGGCATTGAATGGTTGTTATATATGCATGAGGTTGTGGATTTCTTCTATAGGGGGTAATTCTCTATAATAAAGGAGTCCATTTATTGGTATTCCTTGGAGATAATGATCATAAGATGGGTCATGGGTGATAATAGACATTATAATATCATATGGAATCATTATTGTTTGATACAATGGAGGAATTGGTTATGAAGTTCCCTAGGTTCAAAGAAAATTTTTCAGATGTCTTTACCAATGAGATTGTGACCCTACCCCCTCGGCATGATATTGAGTTTGAGAAATATTTACGGCATGATGCATCTTCAATTTTGATGGATCCTTATAAAATGAAACCTTTTTATTTTTGGGTGATGAGGATTTGGATTGATAATATGATGAAGAAGAGATTTTATTTGGCCTAGTTTTTCACTATGGGGTTCCCCTATATTGTTCTCCAAGAAGGAGGATGTATGAATTTTGTTGTGCATAGATTATTGGTAGTTGAATCATGTTAATTTAATATTTGTTTCCTTATTTTGAGAATAAATAATATTTTCAACAAGTTAATTGGATTCATCTAGTTCTCAAAGATTGATATGTGTTATGGATATCATCAGATAAGATCTTGGTAAAGAGATATTTCAAAGACCACCTACATGATTCGATATAGGAACTTCAAATTCATGTTCATGTCATTTAATCTCATCAATCCCCTAGTTGCTATCATGAGACTCATGAACTCTTTATTCTATGAGTTCATGTATATATATTTGGTTGTTTCCATAAATTGAATTCTCATGTACTCAACATCAAAGGTAGAAAAATTTAAGAAACATTGGGATTTTTTACAAGTCATTCGACATAATCTACTTTGGGGGGAGATGTCCAAGTGCATGTTTTGGATATGCGAGGTGAAATTCCTTGGATATTTGTTGTATCGATAGGCATGATAGTATACCCAATGAAGAATGTGGTGGTTTCTGTTAAGCAGTTCCCAAGTTTCATAGTCTCCTCTGTCTCATGAGCTATTATTTGTGGTTTAAGTTCGACTTGTCTTGGGGGATTGACATATTGATAGTATTGAAAAAAAGGACAAGGTTTTGTTAAGAAATGATCACTACCAAACATCTTCCGACTATATAAAAGTGAGGTATATTGTTAAATTTTTCTTCATCTTCTTGGGGATGGGTTGTTACTTGAGGTGTTCTATATTTTTTATCACCTTAGTCTTGGATTCATTATGATGTAATAGATGGTATTCATCTCTTTTAGGACTATATAGTTAGGTTACCACACGCGTAAATATGTCACCCATGATCTTTAATTGGTGGAATTGGTTTCATCATTTAATTTATAGAAACATTTCCTCATCAGTGAGCACTTCATTGTCCTCACAAATCAAAAAATCATTAGTTATGTTTTCTCATATTGGGACATGAATCTATGATAATGGAGGTGGATAGAGTTTCTATTGGATTATATCTTTCATATCTTCTACTCCATAAGGAATGAAATTGTATTTTATGATGTGTTGGGATAAAATTCAAATGGTAGTGTTTCTTGGGAGTCTAAGAATACTTGGAGAGTGATTGATGTGTTTTATTAAGAAAATGAGACAAGGATTGGTCTTCAAATTCATTCCCCTAATAAATTAATTAAAATAAATAGTTAATCATACAAAAATGAGGTGTAACAAGCTCACAAAATCATGTAATTAATGTAAATATAGTCATAATTGGCATAAAAACACATCAATCAATAAACAATGCAATAGACCTATATAACACAGTGCTCCATCTACCAAAAATTAACCAAAAATCATAACGAAATATTCTCCAAGAAAACATGAACCCGTCATATGCATGTATATACATCCACATTGTGGAACTTCATTGTAATGTCCATTGGAATCCACCATCTATGTGAGGTATCCCATAAAGACAGCTTCACAAGAAATATAAAGAATCAAAGATCTATGTTATAGCCAAGAACATTGAATAATTTAGTGAGAAATCATCCCAACTGCATATGATTACCAACCATCTTACATGAAAAAATAAAAGTAGAAGTGAAGAGACTTCATTCAAACTCTTAAAATTATACTGATGGAGTAAAAACTAATCAGAAAATAAATGATGACTACGAAAAACATCTATCTACATTATAAATAAATCCTTACACTTGAAAATGTAACACTATAATAAATTACATTATTTAATTAAAAGGTAGATACTAAATTCTTATGATATAGAACCTCTCAAAAAATAAACAATAGATTTTGAAAAGTAAATAAAAGTTTCTATGAGTGGATCCTTTAAGAAGAAGTTAGGAAATGAAATAGATAAAAAAAATTGAACATACATCAGAAAGTAGAGATCAATGTACTATCCAAAAATCTAGAATCCAAGAAAAGGTGTTTATTTCCATCTAGTACAAATATAGAATAAAGTGATAACAACATGAAAGAGATAAACATACGACCAGATCATGAACATTAAATTTTGATTGAAACACAAGGCTGATTCGATAAAAAAATAAACAAGTACATATATTGCTTATCAACATTTAACATCCGGAAAGGAGACTTAAAAAAATGGATACATCAAAATATAGATCATTTCATTGGAATTTTTATGAAGTTGAATTCATGATTTTAATCAAATTCTTCCTTCAACATAATGTACATTCTCTTTCTTATTTTCAGGTAAGTATCTACATAAAATTCAACATCCTTGTATTTCCATAATACAATTAAATCTTTCTCATCCATCCATGATTCAAAATTTTCTCTCAAGTTCATCATAAGATGAAATTCATCTCTCACCAGAAGGACTTAATATTTAGAATTATTATAATATTCTAAAATACCATCATCTTAGGGAGTCAAATCAGTATCTATATGTTATAGAGGATAAACAGATTATTTTTTCTTATAGGCCTCTAGGGATCTAGTAACAATATTTCTATCAAGGATAGAGTACTCTTTTGGTTTCTGAGCCTTCTTGGTATTCAGATAAATACAACCATTTCAGACAACCATTGGTTTTTTACATTTCCTCAAGCTAGATTTTAAGAAATCATTCTCAATCTGGCAATTCCTCTCATCATCATGATAAGAATTAGAGGAATCAACATCATGCACCTCCTCTAATGGTGATTGAGGAACATCCATATTCATAGATTTTAACATAGTCTTGTTAATCATTTCCTTATATTCATTGGAATATTGTTCATTTCCATCAGTATCCACAAAGATAGAAAAATTAGCAGTAAAAATCATGGATGTTGAAGGTTTATTTGTATCCTTAACAACCCCAACATGTCTAGAGGAATTAATAGGCATGTCTTTATTATCACGTTTTTTCCCTAGATTAATGTTTTATGTGTAGGGGGTTCTGAGTAAGGTCTGAATCCACAATATTTTGTGGAGTGACTAAAGTTATGTCATTTACTACAATAATAAGTTTTGTTTTCAGAATATTACCTATTGAAAGAATCCAACATCACCATGTTGAATCCAAATTTTGGGTGGAAAATTTTAGATATATCAATTTCTTCTCAATATATAGCTTCAGAATGTGACGATAAGTTTAGAGAGGTAGTTTCAACCATAAAGGGATGCAAAATTAAGTAAGAAATTGAGAACAATATTTATTTTTTAAAATCATATAATGGGAAGCTAGGGAACCTTAACTAGATCTAGGAAATGGGAGGTTCTAGGTCTGTGTGAAAAGTTGGGGACCACTTCAAATCCTTCACGGAATAACCATTAAAGGAACAAAAGACTCTCATACATGGATGATATTTCAATGGTGTATCTTGATGAAAAGTTTTATGATATAGTGGTCACCTATTTTAGATAAAATTATATTTTTTCGTATGGGTTGAGGAGTCTCATTGGGGAGGCCAAAGGTAGAGGTGGTGTAAGATTGTGTCCATCACAGTGATGCTCTAGAGAGGCATCCAGTGGGTGAGTAGTGAGTTTTTTTTTCAAGGGAAATTATTTATACTAGAAGTAGTGGATGAGGAAGTTATCTGTAATTACTATATATATTTTCTGTTACTGCACCACATTGTATCAAAATGTTCCATGTATTAAGGGTTTATATTTATTATCATGGGATGAAATGATTAGTGTTGGAGTTTTTATCACAGAGTTCTATATTCTAAAATATGATGGTTTATTATCATGTTCTAGGAGGTTTTTCCAGTAATTAGGCATTCCCTATTAGAAATGGGAGGAAATAATGATTTATTTCAACAATGGTTTTCTATGAGCCTAGAAAGGATGTGATTTTATATCAGTGATTGTGGATCTGTTGATGAAGATGAATCACTTTTTTAAAATTTGGGAGATGGGTGTTGTGGAGTTTCTAGAGTGTCTATATATAGATTATGTGGTGCAAATTCATAGGATACCAAGAACTATCATTTCAGATTAATACCCTTATTTTACCTCATTATTTTGAGGAATTCACTAGTGTACTTTTGGTACTCATTTTCTTCTCTATATAGTTCTCCATCCACATATAGAAGGGTAGATAGAGGGGGTTATTTAGATATAAGATTATATGATGTGGGATTATAACTAATATTTTTCAGGATATTGGTTGGGTCACTTTACATCGGTTTAGTTTTCTTATAATTTTTTTTTTCACATAGTCATTGGCATGGCTCCATTTTTGGGGTTGAATGGACTCCCTTTTTTATCTCTTTTGTTTTGGACTATTTTTGGGTACATAATAGTCATTGGTCTAAATTTATGTAAAGAATGAGATAGATGATTCTAATAGTTTATGAGAATATGAAGGATGTGCAAGCTAATCAGAAAAATTATGTGGGTCATAAGAGGATGTGGTTGGTGTTCAAGTATGAGGCCCATATTTTTTTTATTATCTCTTATTAGTGTGGTAAGTACAGTTTTGGTCGAGGGATTAATTTATCTCTCCAGTTCATCAGTCCTTTCAAGGTGACACAATTTTTTAGTGAGATCACGCATTATTTGGGGCTTCCACAACAAATCGATTAGATCAATGATGTCTTTTATGTGTCACTACACTATCGATATCTTCACAAATATTCACATATTATTGATTGGGGATAGTTGGATATTAAATATTATATGACATTAGTAGAGTGGAAAATTGAAATTCAGGATCTCTAGAATACAGTTCTAAACTAGAAATTGTTTCACATCATCCATAATGCTTAACCATGGTTTTTTAAAAATCAAAACCATTGAGTCATTGACCATACCCTTACATCATGGTCATATATTTTCCAGATTGGTTATAAATTTATAATCCCATTTGAATTCCATTATATCTATTGTTTTTCTATATACCCTTACGAAATTCAGGTATGATTTTGGGAGACCTTACATCCCATATCTTCTTTGCATTGATCCTCATCCTTGGAGGTTGATTATTATTTATCCAAGGTGACTTCCATTCTATTTATCTTCGATTTATTCTTTCATTCATTTTCCATAAATCTCTAATAGTGGAAGTGGTTTGTTTTGGGTAGCATTGTGATGTAGTTTTGATGAGATATTTTTATAGTTGTTATGATTGAGGGTTCCCTTAAATGGTAGTGATATTTTCATAAAATATTCTCTTACATAGTGGATTGTAATGCTTTGGATAATGTAGGGGGTTTGATAACTCTCTTAAATTATGGGTATAATATGAAACTAACATGACTTTACTTCTTTGGTTGGGTCATAAGGATTTTCATAATAAAGATAAGGAACTCAAGTTGATGAAATTGAATGGAAGGGGTGAATCAAATGTGTTTATTTGTTTTGGTGATATTTTCCATATATCAATTTCATTTTTTTTATTTCTATAAATAATTGTTTTTACTGAGATTTTTTGTTGCATTTATTATTTAAGAATCTTTTTTGTTATTAAATGAAGGAATATTCATTTATAAAAGTTAAATGACAACAATATGGTAACTGAATTTTTTGTATTTAATTTTATATTATTATGATTCTTCAAAAAAAATTAAGCGATTACAGTATTGATTCTTACAGAATTTTGTCATCGTATACTTGTAGTTGTTTCTGTGAATATTAGTTTTATGTTGGGGATATTATTTGGTGCTTTCCCCAGTTGGGATCAGATGTTTGGTGTGTTGGGATGTGGTATCATGATGGTTAGTATGTGTCAGGTAGCAAGGATGTGATTGGATGGAATTGTGATTCATGTGGGGTTATTGGTTGGGATAATTTTGGGACCATTTTTTTCACATGATATAAATAAAATTTGAACATAATTGATAAACATTGAAATTAGTGTGGGATATAATTATTTGATAGATGGATTATGGTGAGGGAAAAATAGAATAGCATACATGAATATTACATCACATTAGATGAATATTCAATACATCTCATAATTATACACATCCTAGAAATGTAACGGTGTAGTGACTTTGAAGACTAGGTACATAATCGACTTATTTCATAAAAGATATTCAACATTTCCAATAATGTTATTATTAAAAATTTCACTAGGAATATCTTACAGAAAACATTTATTCATAAAATGGGGAAAGTAAGAATAATAAATGGTAAGCTCATATACATCGTGAGGTTAAAATGGGAGATATAAGTCAATGATCGTCTGTAAGAATAACATGGGAGTGAGAGTAAGAGAATATAAACATAACATTTGAAACCCATAACCAACTTTTCATATATCATAATCATGGTATAATATTTATTCATAAAAAAGACATAACACATAAGTGTGTGGAATCCTCATTAATCAATCATGATCCCTGAGAACATATCATAAGGATAATATATAGATTTTTTGTAATAACCTATGATTTTAATATATCTTTTCCTATAATTACGTCAATATGTTCAATAACACTCTCTACACAAAACAATAAACCAAAATTAATTCAATATACGTTTATACTACTAAAACAGATCAATTTAATTTTTTTTTGTCACTAAATTACAAAATGTATTAATATATATCTTCATATAATGGTTATTTAACACAAATTTACTGAATTCATTATTTTGTTTGATAATATATGTTTTTATGTATTCTAATTACTGTTAAAGAAAATTAATATTATCATAATTAAATGATTAATTTCATAAAATATAACGTTTACTGATTGATTATATCATTATTAGTGTTTCATAAGAATTATTAATAAGAAAAACTAGTATTTTAAACTTTTTCATTTTCCTATAAAAATAGATCTTCACTATAACTTATGTTATTAATTATAAATTGACATTATAAATTTTAGAATATTAATTTCGTTAAATGAGCTCCATTTTTTTATTTCTAATGATATTAGTAGTTTATCATTTCCTTTTGGGATTTCTAAAAAATAATTAATCTCCCAGTGAATAGTGAAAATACCGATTTTATTAATAATGCCTCTTTTATGAAATTATTTTATTATATTTGTAAATTAAATTTTTTTTAAACATTTTACATATAAAAATATATATTATAAAGTATAATAAATTTTTTTAAAATACTATGATATGTTTATAAACTCATGCATAACATTTTGAAAATTTAAGTAGCATTTCAATGAAAAGTGTCTTGTTTAATTAATTATAACATGATGAACTAAAGTTATTCATTATTTTTATAAATAAATAAATAAACTTGGAATGATAATAATTATTTTATATTTATATTAATAAATGTAATTTATATTTCCATCTTAACTGTAAAACTATATTCACAAAATTCATTTTTCATAAAAATAGGTTTTTACGCTTTACATGCAATAATGTTATAATTAATTTCAATAAACTTATACTGTTAATTTGTTAAAATTATTATAATATTTCATATAATAATTTTAATATTGATTAATATAACCAATTTCAATTTTAGGTATGAATCTTAGTTTATTGGGATTAATAATATTTACCGTGATAATGGTGAAACAATTATTTTAAAATAATTATTTTATAAATATAATTGTATTTCTGTCAAAACAATTAAAAATAAATTACAACAAATAATTAATATTATATTAAATGTAAAAAAAGTAAATAAATATATTAAAATTAATTTTATTTTTCATCAATTCTATATATGTTTGAGAATCCATAAAGTCTAACATGTTCTTTTAAACTAAAATTGAGTTTCTACACATTACATATATTAATTTAAATTCAATTTTATAATATTTAGAAATATAATTAGATTAAATATAGTAAAAACATTCATCAATAACTTCCAAATATATTATATGGGTTATGTTATATTTTTAATATAACATAAAATCAGTTAATTAAAAACTAGTTTCTTGGTTTAAAAGTAAAAGAGTAAAATTTAAAAACATAATTGTAAAACCCCTGTAACATGTATAAAATTTTTTATAAACACTTATTTGAGTCTCTATTATCCCAAATGAACCTAGTAATATATTATTTGAAAAATTAGGATCCATTGACCTTGGAATAGTTTAATGGAATTAATATAATATTAAGAGTTTTTCCAAAAGTGCACATTTCATCACTTATAAAATGAGTCCACTTACACTGTTTCAAACATGAACATCCCATTTGAAATTAAATTTATACTATAAAAACATATACTCTCATATAATTTCCTTGCAAGTTCTTAGGTCCATTCTCAATCTAATTTATCATAATCCCTTCAATTCCAAGGAGTTTTTATGGAAAGATCAAGTCTCCAAGATATGTATTGCCTCCTTGTTATATTTTTCTCTTTTGTCTTCATATGACAAATATATTCTCTCCATAAAAATATAATGAAATTTATATCCTTATTATACTGATCTTTTATTATATTAAGGTAATAACAATTATTTATTCCTCTCAATTCACTATGAAAAAAAGAGTAGTTAGTGTGTTGCATGAACTATCGCCTCCAAAAAGTGATATATTCCATTTTAATCCCCACCATTCATGGGAGATATAAATAATGTAACAGATAAAAAAATATTATATCTATAATATTACTATTATACTTAAATTTCAAAATATAATAACATTTAGTTCCCTCACATTCATTGAAAAAATTGGAACATTAATCGTGCATATGTGCAAACAATCACCTCTACGAGCAATGTGTTTTATTTGTCATCACCACCCATCATGGTTGGAATTAAAAAATATATGAATTATATAAAATATATATCCATAAAAATATTAATATTTTAGATATTATGAAACTATATTATGACAATTTTGACCATGGTCTACATACATATATAGTTATAGGGAATGTGACTGAACAACCACAAGTAACAAATATAGGAAAGAATACATTATTATAAATTAATATTATATTATATATAAATGAACATGGAATGTGAAATATATATTAATTTGTTTCATTTTTAAATATATATATATATATATATATATATTAGTTTAATTATTTTGTAAGTTAGGGGTAGGAGCATATCACTTTCGGACAAAACATAGTGTTTCTTCCCAAATCTCCCTTATTTTGGACACATGTTCTTTTACGCACCCAATTTACTTTTAAATGGTGTATATACTTCAAATTTAATATTTAATATCATTTATTTTTATTATACATGGTGTATGAAATTCAATATTACGATATCATTCTTTCATGGGGTTTTATTTGAATCTTTCTTAAGCTGTAAGGGGTTTAGCTTGGATTTCTCTTCATTGACACATGTTTTAATGTTATGCACCAATTTCATTTTTATATGGTGCATATACTATAAAATAAAATGCCTGTGAATAATATAATATTAGTTCATGGGGTTCTCAAAACCATAAGATTTTCAATCTTTCAATGACTTTGGATTCAAAAATTACCATAGTCATAAGGGTCTTTCATAACTCAATCTTATTACGTGAGTGGTAATCTTTATCTTGAATTTAAAATTTTATTTCAAATATTATAACATATATATATATATATTGGTATGTTAATTTTGATTTAATTTTTATTTACTAGTGAGTTTTAAATCTTTTTGAAATTACAACTTTGTTAATAATAATTCCCATTTATTCAAATGACAGTTTCCCCTCATTTTCCATAATTTCCCTTAACACCAATGTTATTATTTTCAATTAAATGCCTAATAAAATCATAAATCATGTAAAAATAATATTTATCTTATACTATATTCAAAATAATGTTTTATTATTTTATTTTATGATGTGTTATTTCAACACTGATGTTTTAAAACATGAGAAGGTATCTTATGTACCTCATTCATGACTTCCCTATAATGTTTCCACTTTTCCCCATTACGATATCATATTATTCTCACATAAATATTATATTTTAATAAATATACCTAGTTCAATATCCTTTCCATTTATTTGGTTATATATTTTTTAATTTCTCAATGAAATTACAACTTTTATGTAAACTCAATATAATTGAACTTTTCTATTTCTGATCTCAGGTAAATTTTCACCCCTAAAAATGTTTTTAAACCAGGAATAGATCATAAAAAACCTAAATAATATTTATATAAATATCTTTGTTCAATTATTGATTAATATAGAACGATATATTCTTTACTTATTGAAAAAGATCCTTTATTTTTTCCATATATTTTTTCCCAAGTGCTTAGCCTTGATTCTTTTTTAACCGAATATTTCCCATGAATATTATAAATTTGAACTATATCTTCAAGAACCATGTAAATTTGGTAATTATGAATGTTTATAATTAGATTATTCCTTGAACCCTTGAGAATACTTATGATATAGCCTTTAGTTATTCCTTAATACATGATTCTGAAACCCACTTTCTTCTATTGGGTTTTATTATTCTTATGATTTTTATATGGTTTATTATTTACTTTTTAGTACAAAAATGTTTTTACATTTTATAAAGGATATAATATTAATATTTTATGGGTGTTTTTTTAAGAAATAAAATATACTATCCAATTTTAAGGTCTTATGAGATTCCATGTATGGTGCACATGTAGTTAGAATAAGCACACTGTGTATACTGTATAGGTTCTTAGCCTAAGAACACTATGTTATTATGGTGGTAATCTTGAGATTACAATTATTATGATAGTTGATAGCCTATATTAATTTTAATTGGTGGTTATACATGACATGTACTTCTGATTTCATACATTATGATGTTTCGACAAGCTTATTATTCTATGATCTTATCATATCATTTATTTATTCCATGTTTCAATACTTGTCTCACACTCTTATATCATGGTACAATATTCTTATTTTATGATTATATGTCCTTCCATCATTATTTATAGAAACGTATTAAATTTAAATTTTATTTTAATAATAAATGTCTCCATTACCTTCTTTTCTCATATTGCATTGATTTAAGCTTTGATGGCATGTTGATAGGTATTACCTTACTTAGCATTTGAGCTCTCCATTTTCATATGATTCCATTACCATGGTTATAAATATTGGTATTACTTATAATAATTATAGAATGGGGTATCGAAGAGTTTAATTATAGGGAAATGTTTTAAAAAATTAAAATAATTTTCATATGTAGTTACTCCTTAAAGACACTAAACTAAATGTTTATTTGAGGTATGTGAGAATAATATAACATTTAATGTTTAAATTATATAAATTATGTTAAGTAAGGATATTTTTAGTTTGGGTCATTATAGTTGGTATCAAGTGAATGATTAGTTATTTTTTAGGATTAGTGTAGTCATTCTGTAGAATAGGATAAGATAACTTTAATGAAACCCATATGGATAAGTTAAGGGATGAACCTGGGTATAGGCGAACGTCCAAAAATTCTATTAAAGTATAAATTATGTAGTTTTCATTAAATTAAATCCCTATCTACATAATATAAAGTTTATTTAGGCTCAATCACTTTTTTATGTATAGGTAATAACCATGAAGAGTGTGTGTTGGGGATTAACTCAATCAAACCCACATGCACAATAATAAGGTCTAACTACACATGTATGTTTTCACTCTTGGGGGATATTATTTAGATAATATTATTCTATTTAAAAACCACTATAATTGATTGATTTCCAAGTTAATTTTAGGGACTTGGTTTTGAATTATAAGAGAACCCAACTTAGGGTAAATTAAGAAGAATCATGAATGATATAGGATAAACTATGGATAATATAATTTGATCTAAGCATGATATTTGGAAAATTAAGAATGATATCTATCAAAATAATAGTTATATAGATAGAAATAAATTAATTATAGGATAACATTATGGTATTATAGAATAAAAAATTCAATTTAAATTTCCCTTTGGTTATATAGGATACTTCTCTTCAAATGATAATTTTATATAACTCATGTTAACCCATTTTTGTTTTATGAATGGTTGTAATTTGATTGAATCGAGTTAACCTTGGGATTGAAGGATAATACAATGATTACCTCAAGGATCAACCCATTAGAATGGGATATGGACTTTGCAATATACTAATTACTTCAAATAAAATATTAGAATACATGGTAAATAAAGTATGAATAGTTGAAATCACAAGATCGCCAAAGAATAGATAGACGGGGACTCAAGAAAATTTAGCCAATAAAGATATTGAGAGAAATGATATTCAACCACCAATATGTCAAAAATGTGGGAAAATAATCAGGGTAATTCCCTAAAAGGGATTTGAAGATTCTTAAATTATGGTAAATGATGGTATTGAGAAAAAATCCATTGAGGTAAAAAGAATGATACAATGAGGGAAGATAATGTTCTTCCTAAGGATCCACTAATGTTTCAATTTTTTATATTTGAGGTTAATATATAACCCAATGAACTAATTCATTAGTTAGAGAGGTTAAAAAATTGTAACCACTTCCTAGTTCATGGAAATAATGAAAATCTTATGCAATGACTTATGTTGATGTAGATAGTGATTTGTCAATGCATAATTTTCAATGTCTTTTTTCATGTAAGATTTGACATAATATGTATTGAGCTCTAAATAAAATTTTTTTGGGTATAATTATTATATCCATGGTATATGAATCTTTTTTTAGGTTTGAGTATTGTTATACCATATGTTTTTATTTCCTCATCACTTGTTAGAATTCTATTTGGAATGGACTATCTCTTTTTACAAAAGGCTCATATCAAATTGCTTATAGTAGAATCCTGCTTCCTATCATAAATCATCCCCTGATTAACTACTAGTGAATGGTCAATTAGGATATACATATTGAAATTATTACAATCCTATTACTTTTATAATTATGAATATGAAACATATTTAAGGGGCGTGGAATCTAATAAACCAAGAGTTTAATATATATTTTCCACTAATTATGTCTAATATGTTTGATAGCTTTCACCGTACACAACACACACACAAATTCAATGATAATTATAAATTATAAAAACATCATCATTAAATTAATAAGACTAACCAAATTGGAAAACATATTAATATACATGTATATATATATATATATATTTGTGTGTGGGTGTGTGTTTGTGTGTGTATGTGTTTATATGAATGTTTTTTACACAAATTTACTTAATTCATTACTCTGTTTAAGAAATTTTCTTTTTATGCATTGTACTTTTTATTAAATAAAACTATGTAAATTATTGTTAAATATTTATTTTAATAAAATATAATATTGATTTATTAATTATATATTTACAATTTTTTATATAAATGTTTAATAAGAACAACTAATATTTTAAAAAAAGTTGTCCTCAAATAAAAACAACTTTTCACAATAATTTATGTTATTATTCCGAAAAAAAATATAATTTTAGAATTTATATTTATAATAATGATAATAATTTTTATATTTTTGATGTAAAATAACAGTTTTTTTATTTTTGGAATATAATTAATTTGCATATGAATAGTTAAAATGCCGATTATATTAATATTGTCACTTTTAGAAAATTGTTTTATTATATGAACACATTTTATGTTATTGATACATTCTCCCATTAAAAATTCTATATTATAATGTATAATAAAATATTTTAAGATACTATGTTGAATTTACAACCTCGTGAATATAATTTCAAAAAATTATGTAGCATTTAAATGAAAAACTATTTTTTGACTATTTTGTTAAATTAAATATAACATGAAGAAATTAATTTATTTTATTTATTTTATTGATTAATTAATACTATTTTAATGGAAATTAGTATTTTAAATTCATTTTAATAAATTTAATTTATAATTCTATCTAAATCATAAAACTTTATGTATAAAAATAATCTTTTCTTAAAAATGAGTTTTTTATCGTTACATGCTCTAACGTTAATATTAATTTCCCAACACACAGAAACAGAACATTATAAAATTATTATTGTATTTTTTATAATAATTATCATATCATTTAATTTTTACAACATCATTTTTAGCTATAATAATTATATTATTATGATCAATGCTAATTACAACAATAGTTGGAGAACAATTATTTTAAAATTATAATTTTATTAATGTCATAGAATTTTTGTCAACTAAATTAAAATAAACACATTTAAATAATTAATATTGTATTTTTTATAAAAATATAAATAAATATATTAATACTCATATAATTTTTTATCAATACTAAATAATCGTAGCAATCTATATTGGTCAAAATGTTAATTTTCTACAAAAATAGTCATTCTACACATTACATGTCTGAATTTAAAAGTTATTTTTATAATATTTAGAAACTAAATTTGATTGAATATAGGATAAATATAGTTTCATCACACCCAAATTTGGTTATATTGGATGTGTTAAATTTTTAATAAAACATAAAATCACTTAGTTAAAATCTTGTTACATAGTTTAAAGATAAAAGAGTAAAATGTAAATACGTGATGGTAAAAGCCATATTACATGTTTAATGAATTCCATTAAATAATTTTTTTGATACATTATCAAACCAAAGTATGCCCACATTCCATTATTTCAAAACATAATATCTATTGACTGTGGAATATTGTTATGAATTTTTTTTTAAAAAGGTGTTTCAAAAAGGTCCTTTTTCATCTCTTATAAATGGGGTTCAATTAAACCCTTTTAAAAATAACCCTTATATAAAACATTTCAAGGAAATAATTCCCAAATATACTATAATATAATTATAATATATGTTATTAATCACCGTATTAGACTAAGTTACCATAATCCCTTTAATTTGAAGGTGTTTTCTAAGGAAAAATTAAATCTCTAGCGTATGTATTATCTTCTTAAAATTTTGCCAATTATATTCCTCTTAAAAATATATTATAACAATTAAAATATATTTAAATTAGAATCATTATTATACTAATATTTTATTATAATAATGTAATAACTAATATTTATTTCTCAATATCTACTAATAAAAACAAATGTGTTGTTAGTGCATAGTGCATACAATTGCCTACACAAAGTGACATCTTCAATTTTTCTTCATCTCCATTTAAGGTAAATAAAAAGGTTATAATAAAATAATATGTCATATATATATAATATTAATATTATATTGAAAATACAAATTATTATATACTTTATTTCCCTTTCCTTCCTTGAGAAATGGGAACATTGATAATTCGTACGTGAACATTATTGCCTCCATGAGGTATTAGATTCAATTTTCCTCATAACTGAACACTGGTGGATTAAAAATTACAAATAATATATAATACATATATCCATAAAACTAATAATATTCATGACATTATGAAACTATGTTAGAAAACGTTCAACCATGGTCATCATACACTGAAAGTTATGAGAAAATTGATCGAACAACCTCAATTAACAAATGTAGGTTAGAAAACTACATTATAAATAAATAATATATCATTGATAAAGGAACTAATATTTTTTTTTAAAAAGATGTATAATTTTATTATCTATTTATATAATGAAATTAATTCAATTATATAAGAAAATAAGTTCTAGTGAAAATAACTTTTAGACATGGGTAAGATTTTGGTCTCAAATATTTCTTATTTACAACACATGATCTTTTGTGTACCTAAATGTTTTAAATGTTGTATATATGGCCAATTTTATATTTAATATAATTTATTATACTTATTAAAGGTATTTTGAATTCAATATCATTCTAACTTTCTTTCAAGGGGTTTTTATTTGAATATTTCTTAAGCCATAAGGGTTTTCATCTCAATTTCTCTTCATTTAGTCATCTTTTATTATTTTGCACAAAATTTTTTATTTGGTGAATATACTATAAAATTATTTATTTTGGGATAATAAATTATTTAATTCATGGTATTTATGTAATCATATGATTTTCATGATTCAGATGACATTGGATTCAGAAATTAATAAATCTGTAAGTGTCTTTTATGACTTAATCTGATTTATTAGGTTAGAATACTAGTCATAATTTAATATTTCTTTTAATATGGTATACCCTATTTTTTTCTTGGGAGATCACTTTTTTATTCATTTTTTCCACACTAGTGAGTTTAAATCCTTTTTTAAAATTAAACTATGTTAAAAATAATTCTCATACATTTAAATGACGGTTTTCCCATCCTTGTCTTTAATTTCTCTTCCCACAAATGTTCATTATTTGAAAAAGAAACCTCATACGTTTTATCTCATGTTAATATCATATTTATAATCTTATATTTTCAATTTTAATATTTATTATTTAATTTTATGATCTATGATTTCATCAAAGGTGTTTTAAAACAAAAAAAAGATCTTTTATTCCTCTTTTGTGAATTTATAATTATTTGTTCCCTTAATCTATCACCACTTTTATGTCACATTATTCTCATATACCTCTTATATTTTGGAATATATGTCCCTTACATATATACCTAATTCAATATACTTTTAATTTCTAGGGTTTCATCTGTTTTTAGTTCCCTTTGAAATTATCACTTTTATGTAAACCCAATTTGAGGGAGATTTATTATTTCTAATCTCATTTCAAGAATCATGAACATAAAATGTTTTTAAAACTTGAATAACTTCTAAAAACCATTTATATTTTATAGATAACTTAATTGGTTCAATTTGGGTTCTATAAAAAATTATATTATCTTTCCATGTTTAAAATATCATTTATTTGTTTCATTAAGTTTTTAAACATTTATTAATTATTCAATGGATATTTCTTATGAATTATCAGCCATAGAACATAAATTTCAATACCAATAATCCTTTTTAAATAATGAATGATTAGAATTATTTAATTTTTTCTTATATTGGGAATACTTATAATATATCTTACACCTATACCACAAGAAAATACTTTTTACCCACATTTTTCTCAAGGGTTTTAACATCATTATGATTTATATATAGTTAATATTTCCTTTTCTAGAACACATGTTATTATAAATGTTATGATGGTGGTTATCCTAAGGTGTGATTAGTGAATATGTTATACCCCTCCAATGCTTTGGGTAATGTTATTGTCTCGTGAGATTTCATGTATGTTTCATGGGCGACTAGAGTAAATAAAATATGGATGGTACCCAGGTGGGTAGCTTAATCAGACTATATTATGATGGAGGTTATCTAGAGAATAGAATGATTATGATGGTGGTTATCCTATATTATATTGTCGTAGTGATTATCATTGTTATATTCTTATGATTTCTTGCTTTTTGATATATTCATATTCTTATGATTCTGAGGTCTTATGATAAAACATCATGTTTTCATGATACCATCCTTAACTCTCACTCTTACATCATCGTAAATGATTTTTCATTTATGATGACATGTCATTCCTTCATTACTTATATAAAACTCTTACTTTTACATCTTTTTTTAATATAAAATTTCTTCAATCTCTTTTTGTCTTAGGTGATTATGATTTTACCCTTTATAACATGTTAATAATTTTCCCATTACTGAGAGTTTGAGATCCCCCATTTCAAATGTTTCCATCCATTAGGTTATTATGAAAAGAACATCTTATGACAATTATATAAGGGTGGCTTCAAGAATTTGATTATGTATAAATGTTTGCATGCTTTTTAGATGGGTTTCCAATATAACTGGACCTTATAGAAACTACATCAAAACGTTCGCTAAGCTATGTGATAATATTTTGAGATGTAATGTTTAAATTATTTAAGGGGTGTAAAATAAGAATATATTTAGTTTCAGTTGTCATAGTTGGTATCAAAGTAGGGAACAGTTATTTTTGTATATTAGTGTTGTTATTTTGATGAATATGATAATATAACTTTAGTGAAAAAATTCTGGATAAGTATAAGAGATAATACAATTTGTAGGATAATATCCTAAAATTTAGGTAAAGTAGAAATTGTGTTGTTTTCCTTATAATTAAATCCCTATATAGGCATTGGAATGTGGATTTAGGCTCTAACACATTCTTACCTAGGGTTAATGACCCTGAAGGGGGTGTTTTGGGTAATAACGCAACCATGACATGGTGCATGTAAAAGAGGCCTAACTCCACACCTAGATGGACACTCCCAATGGATATTATTTTGTTTATAATATCCTCTTTACAAACAACTATAATGTATTGATTCCCTATATACTATGATGGATTATGTTGGGAAGTATAATAGAACCCAACATAATGTAAATGTGGATGAATCATGAATAATAAATTTTAAACCAAGGATTATATAATTTTATCTAAGAATGATATAGGTTATACTATGAATTATATAATTGGAAAAAAAGAGTGATAAATCTTTAACCACTATTACAAAATTCAATTATCCTGATATGTTTTTCACATAGTTTATCTATAACTAATGTCATTTTTTTACAACATTGGTTATTAAATAAATAAAATAAAAAATTCTTAAAATAATAATCAAATTCCAATACCATATTCTCTGGGTTCATACTTCTGTATGGTATACTTCAATTTTCCCTCATGCAGCGAACCCTAACTCAAACATCTTTAATAATTTGGCCTCAAATCCCTTCGTTATTCAGTACATTTTCCTTGAATCAGGTTTATTTGGAATCCACTACCATATTACACCATCACCTGTCTTCTTCAAAAACTCTCAATATCTCTTCACCTTCATCCCATTCATGTCAACATCATAATCATCCCCCTTCGGATATCAATTTACAATTTCTATTTATTCATTCAATTTTATTTACTTTTAATGTATTTTCAATTTTATTTATGGTTCCAATTTTTCATTGACGTTTCCTTATCTTAGTTATTTTTATTTATAGTTTTTATTATTGCCATAACTATTTTTATAAATGATGGATGATTTTTTTATATTAAGGATTCATTAAATGATAAATTTATTATTTTTTATAAATGATATTATCTTGTTGATTAATATGTGTATAAGGTATGTTTCTTATACATTTTGAATGGTTGTTTAGATGATTATAATGATTGCATGAAACATTTGGATATTTTAGTTGGACAATGATAATTAAATATGTTCAAAGCGATAATTTTTTTATCAAATATTTTTTTCTTTTATTATTTAGTGTGTATTCTTACGGTGTTTTTTATTAATATTTATAAAATTAAATTTGAAATATATTTTAAAATATAATAAATTTTTTCCAATTCTTCCTATATGTTATAACAAATAATGATTCAAAGTTGTCTTACTGTACTGTGAAAAAGTTATGGATATGACTAAGGTGATTATGTTTTTTTATTTTCTAAACAAAAAGTTCAAAAATTTACCCTTTTTCAAACCAAGCATGAAATATTTAAATTTTAAGAAGTTAAAATGTAGATAAATCGATGATCAATTATTTTTTCATGGTTTTAATGTGAGTTAAATACCTTTAATTTCACATGGTTAATGTGGGAAGAATTAAAAAACAATTAATGATAATGATTTTAAAAATGATATGTTTGCATAAATTGATGAAATGATTTGTGATATTGAAGTAGAATCAATTGGGAAGGAACTAATAATTTTGAATTTATGTGGTTTTGTGGAACACCATTGTATCCAAGTTTTATATGATTTATAATTTTATAAATTATGTTAATATTGATTAAAATAAAGTATAAAAAAGGAGGGACTGAAAAAAATAACATAGTTTCAATACCTACTTAATGATATACTACCTAACGACAATGATCTTACATATTAAAATTGTAACGCTAAGAAAATATTAAACCTAATGGGTTTGGGGTACGAGAAGATATTTGTATTCCTGAATAGTTGTGTGTTATATAAGAATAAATAATAAGGTCTTTGATATTTTCTTAAATATTAGACTCCATGATATAAGTTTGAATGAAAATCCATGCACTGATTTAGAATTTAGAGATACTTCTCTTAATAAAATTTGGTATCTTCCTATAATTTCTCATCTTAAACATTTATTTTAAAATTAAAATGATGAAAAAATGGTTAATATGGATTATAGATCAGTGGATATCGGATGTAAAATTACGCCACCCAAATGATTGTCCATATTGAAGGAAATTGTTTTAATAATTTCAGACATTCAGAAGTGAAGTTAAAAATATTAGACCTGGATTGAGGACAGATGGAATGAATTCATATAAAAGACATTGTAGAAAACATAGTTCATGGACTATTTTATTTTTAATTTCAACTTCTCTCCTTAAATTTATTTGGACTAAAAATATATCATTTTTTCATAATTATTTGTAGACAAAAACAACCAATGATTAATATTTATATTTTCATGTCCCCATTAATTGATGATTTGAATCTTTTATGGGACAAAGGTATTACTGTGTTGGATTATTAAAAAATTTAACATTTTAAACTACTTTCATTGACTATGTTCACTTTAAATGGCTTCTCTTCAAATATAAACATGTCTAGATACTATGTTAATTTTCATAAACCCTATCCAATTTCTGAATAATGGACGTCAAATTATCAACTACAACATGGGGACTATTTTATACCTTTTTCATTAGAAGTTTTTTTATAAGGACCCATCCTTAAACATTATAAAATATTGAGATAAGTCAATAATTTGACATTAATTCACATAAAGGATATTTTCTTATTTAGATATTTATAAATTTAGGCCTCAATAATAATAAAACCTTAAAAATTACAAAGTATAAACTTCAAATCACTATCCATTTTTTATAAGACAAAATTATTTAAAATAAAACATAGTATTGTTTCATGTTTAAGCATTATAACTTTTTGTTGATCTCATCCATGACTCTATTCTTCATTAAATATTTTAAAAAAAATTCAAAACATAGTATTATCATAAAAATATTAGTATGGGATACACAAAGAAGGAAAACTATTATCCTTGGGAAAACATGTAAACCATTAATAAATTATTATAAAGAAATAAGTTTCACATTTATGAAGTAGTAAATACTATTCACTAAATATAATCTCATTTCTTACCCTTTTATTACCAAAATATTACCATTAAAACCATATAAATAACATGTAACATATAAAAGGTTACATAGAACATAATCATACTTAAATGGAATAACCATACACTCAAATTTCACACATATCACACTTACAAATGGAATAGCCATACAGCTAACTTCCATACCCAAAGCATTAGAGGTTACAAAAAAACCACCCATCATAGGATTATCATGGAAGCGCCCATATTTGTATCATAATGTAACAACCCTTAAAATTTCCAAGTACCATTATATAATCATAACACAAAAAGGATTTCAATTAAAAAAAATTCACTGAAGAAGTTTCATTTAAAATCATAAGAAATCATTTCAAGATATTGAAATTTTCAATCCACTTTCAAAACCATTTTAAATACCAAAATACCCAAAAATGTAATAAGGGATTTCTTTTTTCTATTTAAAAACATTTAGGACTATAGAGGATGCCAAATATTAAATAACGGTTACAGCGGTGGAGAATTCATTGTTACTGAATACGTTAAAAGGATTCCATTTTGACATTTAGTAAAACTCATCATATAAAAAAAATTCTTTTTCAAAACCATTGAATGAAATTATAATTCAAGGGGTTAATTATACACCATATAAAATAAATTATTATATATTATCAAAATATTCCATAGTGAATGGATATTCATATGAAGTCCCCTACCTTGAGTACGATTTTTCATGTATGTTCCTTGTTCTTAGAGATTCATAAAAATAGGTTAATTTATACTTTCTTTATAACCTTTTATAAGTTTATTATTCCTTATATATCACGTATTATCATGTTATAACAATTACCTAAATATTTAATTTCAAGTCGGTCATTTTTTCTCTAAAGCCCCAACCTTAAACATTACATAATCTTGAATAATGTTAAAAATTCACACTGATGATCTTTTCAAGTATGGAGATTTATATTATTAGGCCATAACTTATACATAACAACATGAATATTACATTTAGACACTTCTACTCAATATCCATTTTTCCATAAAACAAAAACACTTAAAAAAGTAACATGTTTAGTTCCATGTTTTAGACAGCGTGACGTTTCTTTAATCTCATCCTTGACCCTATTTCGCATTAAGTCATATTAAAATACATTTAAGAAACTTGGGATGAGCATAAAAATCTCATTAAGGGACACATAAATAATTAAAACTATTAGTTTTTCAAAAAAACATGTAAACCATGAATACTTTAACATAAAGTAATACCTTTCACCAAAAGAAGTAGAAAAAGACTTCAATGAATATAAGCTCATTTCATACATTTTTTGTAACTAAAATATTACTGTAAATACCTTTGAAAACAACTTATAGCATATAAAGTTAACTTGAGACATAAACATACATAAATGGAATAACCATATTGTTGATTTCCACACATAACACTAAATGGAATAGCCATATGTATGGCTTCCATACCCAATGCATTGGAGGTTAAAAGGTAACCACCCATCCTTTGTTTATCATGGATCCAACTATATTTTGGTTTATCACGTAACCACCCGTCAAATGTCCATGTACCATTATATAATCACAAAACATAAAATATTGAAGATATAAACATTTCACTAATAAAATTTCATTGGAAATCACAATGAGTTATTTCAAGATATTGAAATAATCAATCCTTTTAAAAACCCATTTTCAATAGAAAAACATATAAAAATGGTATATGGTATTTATTTTCTATTTAAAAACATCACATCTTATTACAAAATCTAAATATCAAATAATGCTCACGACGGAAAAAAGTTCATTGTTTCCACATACGTTAAAAACATTGATTTTTGAATTTAGTAAAAATATTCATATTAAAAAGATTCCCTTTGAATTAAAATAAAAGTCATAGGGGTTTATTATACACCATGTAAAATACTGAGGTGTATATTATCAAAACATGCCTCAATGAATGGAGATTAAGACAAATCCCCTTGGAGAGATCATTTTGTAAATAATATTGATCAATTATGTGTATTAAATAAAATTACACATAAATCAAGTACAAACACAAGATAATAAATAAAAATTAATTTATCACAAAATCATAGTACGACATAAAAATGTATAAGATCAACCTAAAGAATGGAAATTGGGTTAAGAAGTTCCCTTACCTCGTGTCTGACTTGACTTGTTCATTCCTTAATTTCCTAAATAATAAACATAAGTTAATTTATACTTGCATAAGAATATTTTTAACGTTTATTATTCCTTTTATATAACTTATTACCTTTCTATGACACTTTATTAATTATTTGAGTTCATATCCAACATTTTGGGGATGTTCGGAACTTGAGTAAAACGTGAACTTGTTATAATTAAAAATTCTCCATGTGGTCAAAATTAAATTGTGTCAATAAGGATATTACTGATTTAGATATAATTTATATCATATATATCCAATATATATGTATTTAGAATATTCTATATCATTTGGATTAAATAAATGATATGCACTGTTCATAGAGATGGTAAGCTGTATGTACGCAAGAACGCTGCACTCATTTCATTTTCATATTCAATAGAATGAAAACTATATGATCCATAGGTATATAATAACTCCATTTTAATATATATGTTATATTTTTTACATATGTTCATTAATTATATCTTTTATACATTCCATGTATTGCATTAACAAGTCATATCACTTTGAGGGGAGGTAGTCTGCACTTCCCCAAATGAAATTATTGTATTTATACAACATGAAAAGCATAAAGGTATATTCTAAATTATAATTAAATAATCATAGATATAAAATAAATATCATATTTATCATATTTAATTTTAGCATCACCCTAATGGCCACCATGACAGGATGTAGGAGATAATTGAACAATCATCGTTTTGTGAGGCAATAGTTCGTCATCCATAGAAACAGTATGTATGTATCCAATAGATGGAGGTCTGTGAAAGTGTAGTTAGAATAATTTTCATAAAAATAAACTAGTATATTTTTCATACTTATTTTTTTATGTAAACAATTACTGAGAAGATCATAGATAATAGAGAAGTAAAAATAATGGAATGGAACTTGAGAGGAGACATTACCTCAAATTGGGTAACTTCATTTGACTTAAGCCAAAGTGCTCTCTTTAATTTCATTATGCCTATGTTAAGGTTTCTAGGAGGAAAGTAGGAATGTCTGGAGCTTATTTGGGTAAAGGTTGGATGTGATAATGGGGCTTGAGAGGTGTGAGTATGGGTTAGAGGGGGTGTCCTTTAATAAGAGGGCGGAGGGGCACTTTATGAAATTTTGAAATTATTATTTTATTATAAACTGAATTTAGATTTAAAAATGTCACAAACTCATTTAATTCGAATATAATTTCATTATTGTTCAAAATACTCTCATATAATGTGTTCTAGACGAGTTTAGTGCATAAAATTAACCTTATATTTTAGCTTCAACCTTTAGTTAGCTAATTTAACTTTTACCAACTCCCCTTTTATATTCATAATATATGGTAAATATATTTACTATAAAATTCCAAGATACCAAAAAATGGATCATTAATGAAATTTATAACATTATATATATTTTTTGGCTGAATATTAGATTTTATGATTAATTTATCATTTCAGTAAATAGTATTTATTTTAAAAACACATTTTTGTCAATTTATAAAATACTCAAATCAAGAATTTTTAATAAATCAATAACAACATGAATATTTCTATAAAACTATATTAATTCAAATATAAAAAGTTATAAGCATCCATAAAATTCGTGGATAGCATAAAAAGTTTCAAAATGAATTTATTTTAATATTTATAATCTCACTTATTTAAATCATTAATTAATAAAGAAATTACTACATCGCTATTGTGTTATAAATAATATTATTTATTTTATGAATAAAAGTTGAAAATAAAATACCATGATGTAGGAATTTTCTTTAGATTTATAATGACTATTTAATGTCAATCATATCACTTATATAACCCCATATAAAGTTTTTTTCATATAAGATATGTGTTTTTTGTTACATTTTCTTCCACTTTAAATTATTTATTATAAAATTTCATTTTCACTTACAAGTGGTCCCATGTGGTCCCAAAATATACCTAAGGAGGCCCATTTTTGTACATGAATCATAAAATAGAATTAGGACACGTGTTAGGATAATTTAATATTAATATAATTTTATTTTTTACCCTTATTTTCCGGATTTACCCTTTAACCATGGTAAATAAAATATTTTCTGAAATTACTATTAATAATGTCTAAAAATAAAAGTTAACTATTTGCATAATTTGGGCCTTTCTATTCCAAATATGGAATCCATTTGTCCAAATTCAATACACCGAAGTTACAGAAATTAATTTAACATTAATTCTTGTTGTCAAAATCTAAAAGTGTTTTTTAAGAAATAAAAACTACCAAATGATTGACATGTGTTTATGTCCAATTTCATAATTAAATTACATTCAATGACCAAAATTGGATTAAATGATAAAAATATAATCTCATTATACTTTAAAACCAATTAAAAGTATAGTATAACTATCTAAATAAATTAAACTAAATGATAATTTTTAAATAAAATGCAGTATTTTTCTCTATTCATTAAAAATTAACTTTATCAGAAAAATACCAAATTTTATCCAAAGTAAATTTTTTATATCCAGATTCTAAAGAAGAAAGTTTATTTTTTCAAATGGAAAATATAAAAGTGAAAAAAAAACTATATTTAAAAAGGGTTCACCATAAAAACACAGTAATTCGACCTGTTAAATAATATTAATGTATTCCATGATTAAAAATGGATTTATTCTTATTTTAAGATTCTAAATCTTATTGGATAAATGTAAATTCATTTAAAAAATATTTTTAATCATAATTTAGTTAGTTATGTTCATTTATTCCAATACAACAGTTAGGCATTAACTATTATTTAAAATAATTATATTAATTTTTTGTATAACTCAATGTTGTGTGCAATATAAGATTTCAAAGAAACCTGTTGTTGTGTGTTGAGTATTATATCAGATAATGTGTCATCCTTAAAATAAAATTAATGTCTTATTCATAATATTAAAATATATGAAAATGTATTATTTTATAAATACCGGGATCATTATATCCTTCCCCCATTTTGAAAATTATGTCCTCACAAAATTAAATTTGGGCTTGGCAACTTCATTCAAAGTCCCACATCAGAAACAAAAAATTTAGTAAAACTATCACTTTAAAATAAATAAAGAAAATTAAAAAGGTCACCAAAGATAAAAAATAATAGGATTCCATGAAAACATGGATTTGGAAGAGAAACTAAGTGTCAGGATCTGATGGGGAGTGATAGAAATCCTTATTTGGATAAATTTTAACAACTAGAAAACCACAAACTTTTTATAGGTTAAATGGTCTTTGATTCCCTAGTAGGAAACGTAAATGGGAAACGTTGTTTGTTTTAAGATCCCTTTCATAATTTTGAAGAATATTTTATGAGATTAACTAAGAATATAAGGAAATATACTTACTTTTCAAGTAGTAGTTCATCCAGTAATAACTTTCTGCCAAAACTAATATTTTCTCCAAATGATGAGTATTCAAGATGACTTGGTCTCACCTGAAGTGCTGGAATCAACTTATAGATAATAACATGATCCAAAAACGATGAACCATTTATTTCACCTATCTTTATACATTAACCAAAACCAAAATATTTTGTACAAGATCAGATAATCCCTAAAAAGGATAATCTTTTATAATATGAAATATTTCTATTAATCTCCAAAATTAAACTAACAGTACCCAAATCTCAACAAAGACCATTCAATACACAATTGTCCTTAAAATTATTCACAATTATCAAAAATATGTTTGATACCCAATATTCAAAAGGATTTGATCTCACAGTCTTCCACAAAAATCATAACATTTATCTCCAAATAACATAGGCTACTCATAAAGTCTCATAATTAAATGTAATTAAACTAATAACATATTCTTTATGATAGGTTAATTGTTTCCATTAAAACCCCAAATCACCATATGTTTACAATAAAAAAATAGATTCTTCCAAAATAAAATTTCAACCATTACTCCGCAAATGAAATCCCATAGTATTCTATTTTTCATACGCATATAGTGTTCCCAAAAGAGAGAAGATCTTTTAAAATAACACTTATCACTTAATAATCAAATCATTTTCCTACACTAAATATATCCATTTGATAAATCATAAGTTCCCCAAATCAATATATTATTGATCCAAAAAATATTTTCCGAATGTGAATTTGTCACACTAACCAGGGACTTCACGTAGTTCAGTTGAAGGTGACAAATCCCAATCACACATTGGTTGTGGGTTTGATTCCCATGGACATGACGAATGTGATGAGTTGTCACCCATCATATGAGTTTTAATTTTTCTAAAACCATATCATTATTATAAAATTCTAAAAAATAAAAAAATTTCCACAAAAATAACAATACCCTACATTATCCTAAAAGGTTATCTAATACCTTTCATTTTGCATACCAAAATGTTATAACAATTTACGACCTCAAAAACAAAAGATCATATGAAACCCTAAAGCTATCTATTATGTCCACACAAGAATAGATAATTATTTCTTGAAAAAAAAATTCACATATCAAACTTTTGAGTAACACATACATGAAAAAGAATTCCAAAGTAATCCCATCATCAAAAGAGCTCTAATAATTTTAACCATTTCATCATCCTAAAATCTACCATAACTCTTGAATTTCTTATATGTTAGGTTATTATTCATTAAAAGTTATTCATGATCCTTTATCCATGTTTCTTCCATCTTATTATTTTATACTTCATTCCTAAAAACAAACTCATCCATAATGTCCTAATATTTTAGTAACATCAAAACAACAGCTATGAAAAAATCTGTACCTTTCATTGTTCATTGTCAGTTTCCTCATCCTCAATTTTAATGGAATTAGGTATTGGTAAACATATATTTGTACGCACCTTCTGATCCCATTCTCGAACCTTCTTTACAGGACATCTATTTGTATAATGACCATGCACACCACATTTAAAACATTCTATTGATCCAATGGAAAGAACATCTTTCCCATTCCTAGAGTTAACTAGACGCTTCTTTTTTCCATGGAAGGTTCTTGATTTATGACCTTCATTACAACATATATAGCATATTCCTATCCCTTTGAAGAATTTTCATTGGAGTTTCTTTCCACATCCTGGACACATATTCTTTTGAATATACATACCTTTTTGATTATTACCTAAACTTTTATAGTGATTTGTTTCTCACATATACGATGCCTTAGAAAACTCACCAAGGTACAGGTGGTCAATCATGACTCTAGACAGTTGGTTGAGAATAACCACAAGGTTTCTCATTGCACCTCCCATTTAATTCGGTTTCTTATTCTGAAAATCATCACAGTTTTCATCACATCCATTGTTACTTTGGTTCCCACTAGATCCAACAATTTACTAAAACCAAAACTTTCAGTGTGAGTATATCTGTAAAATCATCATATGCTATATTATGAGGAGGGTAAACACTAATATATACTTTTTCATGTTATCTTAAACACATTAGATTTATATAAAATTACTATTACTCTTTCTAATATACTAACCAATATGGTTATGTCCCTTATACTTAAATATCACCCTAACCTCTAAAGTTATCCCAATCATCCTATGATACCAACTATAAGGTCCCAACCTTAATCATTACATAATAATGAATTTTTTTAATAATTACCATTGAAGATATTTTCATGTCTAGAGATTTAGAGTATTAGTCCATAATAAATACATAACAACTTGAATGTTACATATAGACACTTCTAGTTAGTATCCATTTTTGATAAAACAAAAACACTTAAAAAAAGAAACATGTTTAGTTCTATGTTTTAGATAGCATTAATTTTCCTTGATCCCATCTTTGAACATATTCGTCTTTAATTCTTGTTAAAATACATTTCAAAAACTTGGGATGAGCATAAAAGGATCTGTAAGGGATACAGAAATAAGGAAAACAATTTTTTTAAAACAACATTTTAACCATGAATAAATTATCATAATGTAATATCTTTCACCTTTAAGATGTAGCAAAACACTTCACTGAATATATACTCATTTCTTACGCTTTTCGTAACCAAAAGATTACCATAAAGCCTATAGAGAAAAATGTATAGAATATAATGTTAACTTGGGACATAAATATACTTAAATGGAATAACCATACGGTCGACTTCCACACATATGACTAAATTGAATAGGAATATGGATGACGTCCATACCCAATGCATTGGAGGTTAGAACATAACCACCCATCCTTGGTTTTTCAAGGAACCCCTTTTCATTTGGTTTATCATGTAACAACCAGTCAAATGTCCAAGTACCATTATATATTCAAAAAACTTAAAATATTAAAAATATCCACATTTCACTAAAAACATTTCATTTCCAATCAGAAGGGATAATTTCAAGATATTGAAATAATCAATCCATTTCAAAAACCATTTTCAAAACAAAAACATGTAAAAGGTTATATGGTATTTATTTTATATTTAAAAACATCACTGCATATTAAGGAATCCAAATATCAAATAATTCTCACAGTGAAGGAAAGGTCATTGTTGCTGTATACATTAAAATAATTCCATTTTTTGTTTAGTAAAATGTTATGTAGAAAAAATATTCCCTTTTAATGGAAATAAAACTCAAATTATTATACACTATGTAAAATAAGGATGTGTATATTATCAAAACATTCCTCAATGAAAGGATATTAAGAAAAATCCCTTACAGAGATCATTTTGTAAATAAAATTTATCAATTATGTGTATTAAATAAAATTAAACATAAAGAAAGTACAAATATAAGATAAGATATCAAAATATATTTCTCACATAATCATATCATGACATAAACAAGAAGTAAAATATCAACCCAAAGAATGGAAATTGGGTTAAGAAGTTCCATTATCTCATGTCCGACATGACTTGTTTGTTCTTAAATATACTAAATAATAAAATTAAGTTAATTTATAATTTATTTAGAACATTTTTCATGTTTATTATTCATTTTATATCACTTATAACCTAGATATAACAATTATTTAATTATTTGAGTTCATACCGTACATTTAGTGAATTTTTGGAACATTAGTCAAAAATAAACTTATTATAATTACAAATTGTCCATGTGGTCAAAATTCCATTATCTCCAGAATAAAATTCTTGATTTGGATATCATATATATCAAATATATCCAGTATATATGTATTCATAATAGTCCATATCATTTGGACATAAGAAATGAAATGAACTATTCATGGAGACGGTAAGTCGTACGTACACATGAACGCTACTTTCATTTATTTTTCATATTTAAAAGAATGAAAACTATATTATAAATATGTACATTTTAACTAAAGTATAATATATATGTAATATATGTTACATAATTTCTCTAATTCCATCCTTTATAGATTATGTTTACAGGATGATTGAGTTATATCACTTTGAGGGGGTGGTAGTCCGCACTTCCTCAAATGAAATTATCAAATTTATATAGCATGAAAAGTAGAAAGGTGTGTTCTAAATGATAATTAAAGAATAATATAGATAAAATAAAAATCATATATATTATATGTAATTTCATTTCCATCATAATTTCCACCATGATATTAAGTAGGAGATAATTAAACAGTCATTATTTCGTGTGGCAGTATTTCACCGTCCACAGAAACAGTATGTTCATATATATTAAATGGAGTTTTTTGGAAGTGTAGTTCGAATAAATCCCATGAAAAAAACTAGTATATTTATGATACTGGTTTTTTATTTAAAAAATTAATAAGAAGTTCATAGGGAGTGGATATGGAAAAATAATGGAAAACAACTTGGGAGAAGACATTACCTCAAATCAGGTAACTTCTTTTGATTTGAGCAAAATGGATTTATTTTATTGCCTTCTTCCTAAGATAAGGATTATATGAGGAAGGTAGGAATGTTGGGATATTATTTGGGAAGAGTTTGGATGAGCCAAGGGGGCAAGAGAGGTGTTATTAAGGGTTAGAGGTGGTGTCCTTTTATTAGAGGGAGGAGGGGCACTTTAGGAATGTTTGGAAGTATTATTTTATTATAAACATAATTTCAATTTCAAAAGGTCCAAAACTCTTTTAATTCAAATATAATGTGATTATTGTTCTATATAATCCCATAAAAGTTGTTTTAGATAGGTTTAGTGCATAAAATTAACCTTATCTTTTAGCTTTATCCTTTAGTTTAATTATTTATCTTTTACTATGTCCTCTTTTATATTCATACTATATGGTTAATATATTTAGTATAAAATACCAAGAGACCAAAATATGCATCATTAATGACATTTTTAACATCATATATATCATTTGGCCGAATAATATATTTTTAGGATTATTTTATCATTTAATAAAATAGTATTTATTTTAAAAACTCATTTATATCAATTTAAAAACTATTCATAACAAGAAATTTTAAAAATCAATAAAAAATTGAATCTTTCAAAAAAACTAAATTATTTCAAATAAAAAATTTTACACTAATACATAAAAATTTTTATGGCCTAAAAAGTTTCAAAATAAATTTATTTTAGTATTTATAATCTCATTTATTTAAATCTTTCATTAACAATGTCATCACTACATCACCATTGTGTCATAAATAATTATATTTATTTGATTTCTGATAATTATAAATAAAATACAATGATTTAGTAATTATTATTATATTTCTAGTTAATATTTATAGTCAAAATGATCACTTATATTACCCCATAAAAAATTGTTTTCCTAAAAGATATATGTTTGTGTTAGATTTTCCTTAACCTTAAATTTATTTTTATAAAATGTCGATTTCACATAAAAGTGGCTCCAAGGGGTCCTAAAATCGACCCAAGGATACCCATTGTTGGACATGTATCATAAAATTGGGGTAGGACATGTGTTATGATAATTTAATGTTATTATACTATTATTTTTACCCTTATTTACCAGATTTACCCTTTAACCATAGTAAATAAAATATTTACTGAAGTTACTATTAATAATGTCTAAAAATAAAAGTTAACTATTTACACAATTTGAACCTCCTGATTAAAAATATGGAATCCATGTTTCCAAATTCAAAACATATAATTTTTATAAATTCATTTAAAATTAAATATCATTATCAAAATCGAAAAGCGTGTTTTTAAGAAATAAAAACTACCAAAAGATTGACACGTGTTTACGTCACATTTCAAACTGAAATTTCATTAAATGAAAAAAATAGATAAAATGATAAAAATGTAATCTAACTACACTTTTAAATCAATTAAAAGTAAAATCCAATAGTATAAAAAAATTAGATTAAAGGGAAGTTTTGAATTAAAATGCAGTATTTTTCACTATTCATTAAAAATGTCCTTTATCAGAAAAATACTAAAATTTCACCTAAAGTAAATTTTGATGTACCCATTCTAAATAATATGTTTATTTTTTAAAATTGAACATATAAAAGTGAAAAAAAACTATATTTAAAAAGGTTTTCCCATCAAAAGGAGGTAAATCAACCTTTTAAATTATGTTAAAGTAATTCATGCTTAAAGATAAATTCATTCTTATTTTTAGCTTTCAACATTTATTGGATAAATTTAAAAACATATACAAAACCTGTTTAATAATAATTTATTTATTTATGTTCATTTTTTCCAATACAACTACTAGGCATTAAGTATCATTTAAAATAATTATATTATTTTTTGGTATAACTCAATGTTGTGTGCAACGTAACATTTCAGAGAAACCTATTGTTGTGTGTTGAGTAGGATATCGAAAAAGTGTCCTCCTAAAAATAAAATTAATATATTATTCATAAATATTTATAGACATTAAAATGTATTATTCTCTAAATACTTGGGCTGTTACATTGTCGATATTTGATACTTCAGTTGAAAATGAACTTTTTATGATGTAAATTATCGAAGTGGTCATAAGTCCTTAATCTCCAGAATAATATATGTTAAATTATAATTAATTTTATACATAAATTTTACTATTAAATCACACCATTTTTTTATGCTATAAAAAATGAACAATGTTATATTCATGGAGACGGTAGGTCGTACATACGCAAGAGTAATGTTTTCTATTTTCATTGATCATTGTGGAAATAATTAATTATTGTTTTGTTTTCCCAAAAAGATAATATTATTATTATCATCATAATAATAATTTAAATATACTTATATATATCATATGTGTTATGTGGTCAATAAAATCGATTCACATCGCTTTGTGGATGTGATATTTTACACGTACGTACAAATGACCTTATCGTTTTTATGTTCATGGATGGTAAGAACATAATTGAAAAATTATTCTTTTAGAATTATAAATATTTCATGAATATAATATATAAATATTTAGTTCATAATTATGACTAGCCTTGATAGACGATAATGATAAACTAACAATATCGGCTTGTGAAGTGGTTGTCTACCTTACCCATGAACAAAATTTTCATATCTCATTTGATGAAATTTGAGAAAAATTTAGATAATGATATTAGCATAAAATAAATATCAGTATGTTGAGTATATTTAATTTATTAGCTCATAAAGGATGGAGGATATTTAAATGAAGTGGAAGAAGGAATAGAATAGAAACACTTAAAATGGAAACCTCTTCATCAGTTGATCACCTTTGAAGAACAGTTTAACACCTTTGAGAAGGGTTTTCTGCCTAAAATAAGGCCTAAAGAAAGTGGGGAGGGATTATATAAATATTTTTTTAGAAATTCAAGGCCTAAAAAAATATTTTAATGTATTATTATTAGGTAAGAGTGGGTACCTTTCTATAGGATAGGTGAGGGAAACCCTAGGAAACTCTTAAAATATTAAATTAATATAAATTTGTTTTTTAATCCAAATGACTTTATCAAGAGAAATGTCAAAGATAAAATGATAACGGTTTCAAATACTCTCATAAAATAAGATTTATACAAGTATATTTTTTTATTATAAACCATATCTTTTCAGTTGACCCTTAATTATTATCTTATAATTTTAATAATAGTAACAACATTTTAAATATTAAGAGGCTATATATTTTACTTATATGTTGTAAATTTACAATAATTTAAAATGTAATGAACCTTTATACCTTATAATAGTCCCAATGTGATTTTAAATGTTTTTTAGAATTTTTAAATACATTAATAAATTACTATTTTATAAAATATCAATTATATAAATTTTGACACTATTCACTTTATTGAATTTAAATTAAAACCAAAAAAATAGATAATTTCAAAAAAAACAATTGAATAGTATTATAACATGTCATATTCACCTAAAAAATTCATTTATAACATAAATTATGAAAAATATTAGTTATTTTAATATTTATAATAACATTTATTTGATCATTTCATTAATAAGTCTATTATTGCATCATAATTATGTCATAATTCAATTTAATTATTTATTTCATAAAAACTGTAAATAAATTATAATGATGTAGGTAATATTTTTATTTTTATAATGACTAATTATATTCGATGATATTCCTTATATATCCCATAATAAAAAATAGTTAGAAGAGATATGATTATGACATTTTCCCTTTACTTTATATTAAATGTTATAAATATCATAATCACATCAATGTTTCTTCTTAAGGCCACCATTTCAACCCAAATATTGTCTTGGTCACCCTTAAATTATCCAATAAGTTTTACGAAATGTGTTAGGGTTGTTTTCTATTATTATAATATTATTTTTACCCTTTTTTACCAGATTTACCCTTTAATCGTGGTAAATTAAAATAATTACTACGTTTACAATTCATAATGTCAAAAAAATAAAAAAGGAATATTTTCAAAATTTATAACTTATGATTCAAAATATGGAATCCATTTTTATAAATTAAAAACATATATGTTGCAATAATTAATTTAAAATTAATCCTTGTTGTCAAAATGAGAAAAAAGTTAATTTAAAAATAAAAACCATCAAAAGATTGACATGTGTTTATATCAAAATTCAATGTGAAATAACTTACAATGACAAAAATTTGATTAAATGATAAAACTATAATCCAATTACACTTCAAAACCAATTATAATTATAACATAACTTGATAAATAATTTGGGAAAAAAGGCAGTTTTGAATTAAAATGTAATATTTTTCACTATTCATTAAAAATTGAATTTTACTAGAGAGTTACCAAAAAATTAATCAAATTAAATATTTCAGTCCTTATTCCATGTAAGAATTTTATTTTTCCAACAGCGAATATAAATTTGAAAAAACTAGATTTAAACAGGGTACTCCATCAAAAAGAGGTAAACTACCTTTTAAAAAATATTACAGTATTTTATGCATAAAATTTTATTTTTTCACATTTTAAGCCTATAATTTTTTTTGGATGATTGTAAAAAAATTTAAAAACATGTGTAATAATAATATATTTTTCTCTATTAATTCCCTTATTTACAATGTTTATGTGTTAACTATGATTTAAAATACTAATATTAATATTTTATTATTTTTTGGTATGACTTAGTCTTATGTGCAATGTAAGATTTCAAAGAAACCTACTATTTTTTGCTGAGTATGGTATCATGTATAATGTCCCAATTATGGTAAAAACACTATATAATTTAAAAATATTTTATATATATGATTAATTATTATTTTATAATTACCTGGGATATCTTATTTTTCTATGGGACCCTCTCAATTAATATTAAAAAAGTCCTTCAAAAGCTCACAAAAAAATTTTATTTCAATAAACCATTGGAAAAAGATCAGTATTCTGATAGGGTTAAAATCATTGATGTCACATTTAGGGATAAAAACAATATGGAAATGATATACATTTTTTGAAGAAAGGATCGTTATTTTTTGAGCTTCCATATTGGAGATATCATGAGGTAAAGCATAACATTATTGTCATGCATGTGGAGATGAATATTTGTGATAGTTTTATTATAACATTTTTAGATATTAAAAAATAACTATATATTTAATAGTATATTTGACATACTACCAATTGGAATATTATTAGAGTAATCTCTTATTTCTAATGGAAGATAAACATACCTGCCGTCTGTTTTTCATACATTAACCAAGTGGTAGAAAATTAGTTTTCTTAATTGTCTCCATGGTATCAATGCCCCATAGGGTTATTCCTCAAATGTGAAAAAAATCATTAAAATATTTGAACTAGATAGGAATAAAATCTCATTATTGACACATCATGATGAAACAACATCTACTAGTTCCCTTGTGTAGAATATTTTAAATTTGTATCAGAATAACTATCATGAAGGTGTTTAATTTTTTTCAATTAATTTTTTAACTTAGTTATTGATTTGAATTCGTTGATATAATCTATATAAAAATTCAATTTATATACTTTGTGAAATGGAAATTTATTTGTCTCCATCTTTTTTTTATATTTTGGTTCATTTAATGGTTCATTTGGTTTGATAAATAATGTTTTTTAGTGTGATATAACTATGTTGGAAATCATTTTAAATTTAATATGGAGATATTGAAGTTATATATTAATAAAACTTATCAACTTTAAACCAATATTGTTGAGAATTATACTTCAAATTATGTTATTGATTTCTGTACTAGGTATTGTTCTGTAGTGGAGAACATTGGTTTGCATATAACCTTCCTTGAACGAGTCAATTAGGGGGGAAATAAGAACCATGAATTTAACGTAAAATCATTAATAGGTAAACAGATAAATAAAGTATATCTACACGTCTTTAATAACATATATTATGTTCATCCAAATATAAATTTTAATATTGATGTGTAAAAACAATGTTATACAAAGAAAAAATATATGGGCATTTTGAATGAGCATAAAAAATCATTTTTTTCATGGTTTAAATAGACTGTGCATTGTATATCAGATGAATTAGAAACATTGATATGGTTAGTGGATGGCCTAAATTTAAATTTTAAATCATTTTCCTGGTATTATAATAATGGTTATACATTTCATATGAAATATTAGGATACAAATGTGCAATTTAGAATAGTAGTGTATTTATGTGGACTGTAGCATTGCATTTTTCGTGTTCTGAAGACAAAATCACAATATTCACATCAAGTGTATATTAATAAATAATTGAGGAAATATGGGAGGTTTTTTACCTTATGTATCAATTTCTGGTGTTTAAATTAAAATGGTTTATCAATAAAAATAGTGTTAGTAAAAATGAATTCATCATTAAAATATTTAATTTAAATATATTATAATACGCAACTGATATTTTTTTATGGAAAAAACTCTGTAATAAATTTTTAATTTTCTTAGTCCATTGAATATTTGATGGTATATCATTTTATAAGAAATAAAAAATATATTGGTGAAGAAAAACTTGATGACGATGATAATTCATGTGTGATCCCTACTTATAGGGAATTATTAATAAAGAATATTATGGAGCACATTGTAGACATTATTTGTTCCATAAAGAAAAATCGTGAGGAATGACTATTGGAAAAAATCATTTGGTTAATTCCTAATATTATAGGTATCTTATATTTATATATTTTTTTATAAATTTCATAAAATGATAGATATATTTATTTTATTTTATTTTATTTTACATAAAATACATATTGTAACTAATATTGCTAAATTTTTTTTAGAATAGTTTAGTTCAGTTTATTTCATTTTTCAAGTCTTCATATTTATATGTAACTTTTGAAATTTTATTAATATTTACTTGAATTTTTTTATTTTTTATTTTTTGTTTAGTTTTTTTATATTTTGAAAATTTTAATTCATATTTTTATGTTACCATTTTCTTTATTTTCCTTCTTTTATGCAATTTCCCTAACCTCTTCTAATTTTTTATGAATTTTAGTTTAATTCTTTAACAAATATAAATAATAATATCTTTAATTTTGATTAATTTTTGTAGGATCTTTTTTATTTTTTGTTTAAATTTATATTAAATCGTTGGATTTTTATATTTTTATACTAATTATTTTTTAATTTTTAATGTAGGATAATTTATGATCAAACATATGAGTCACTTTGAACTTATGGGGTGCACTGTGCACATACATTTAAGGTGGATCTTCATCCTTTTGTATCAGAGAAATATACCTCTACAGGGGAATAGAAGACTTTTAGTGTTGGTAAATGAAGATGTACACACTTACAAAAAAATAGTTTCACAAAGCCAAGAGAAAAGGATAACAGTTCAATTTGGTAATAATTATACTCCTAGGTGTCCAAATTAAAAAAAAGAATTTGCTTTAAATGAAAGCTCGGTATAAAGTTAGTATTTTGATTTTTTAGTGGACAATCGTAGACAAAGTGAAAATATATCACCTATAGGAGATAGTTTTGGTTGGAAGTTTTTTTATTATTTTAATTATCATGATATTTTTTTTACAAATGTGGATTTTTTTTCATTTCATATCTAATAAAATATTATACACTTGACACTATAGATGGATTGATTAAATTTTTTATCTTTGGTTACTAAGATATGGAGGGATTTTAAATCAACCCTCATAACCAATTAGATTTTTAGGGATGGACAAAATAAAAATACATGGGATATATATCCTTATATGGATGAATATAAATTTATTTATTTTAATAATAGTATATTACAATAGTCATTTTTTGTTTTTTTAATGTCATTTCTCATAAAATTTTTTATATAAATTCTCATACGAAGGATTTTTTTAATTCATAATTTATTGATAATGAGAAGATCTCATTAGGAGATACATTCCAAAATGTATACCATCAAACTTTATCTCATGTGGGTAGATGTTATTTGAAGAAGAAATGGTGGCTGTAAATTTCTAGAAGTTTAGATCAGAGTCTTGTGGCTCCAAAATGGATGCCCCCCAAGGTAGTCATAAAAAATTGAAAAGGTATAGAATAAGAAAAATGGTAAATATGCTATGTAATATTCATGGGATATAGCTGAGAGGATTGTATGTTTTTTAATTTATATATATAATTTATGTCAATTCAAATATTGATATATTGTGATTCGATAATGAATTTTCAGATATTCTATATATTAATCCCTTAAGGACAAGAGTAGATCGGAGACCTATATACATGAAGTTATAAAGAATATTTAAGATACAATATTGGGAAATCCTAACCACTAGGGCCTTTTACGTGGATATGTAGCTGATGTATTTTTAAAAAGTGTTTAGTTATTCTAGAGAATTTTCAATGAAGGATGTATATAAAAAGAAGATAGAATATTTAGAGACTAATGTTTTATATAAGGGTGAGATAATGAGGAGAGGATAAATGATTTGGTGTAATCGATGTTTGTCGTCAAACCAAAAGAGTTTCAAGATGTACATTCCACTCCTATACCTCAATCCGTAAATCCCACTCCTCTGCCTTGGCCTATAGATCCCAATCCTCCACCTCTTCTTACTAATAAAAATCCAACAACTCCTCTACAACTTCCCATTTATTATGAGTTATATTTTAAGGATCCACAACATCATATTGTTTCATATGGGATTGTATAATATACTGGGGATATCATTCATCATCAATAGATATATATATGTCATCTTAGGTCCACTATATATGATATTATGGATACATTATCATGATCACCATTTCCTACATATGGAGTCAATATAGTTGGTAAAATCATAGTACATTTTTTATTTTTTCCATCTAAACTTTTCCAGAAAATTACCATTATGTTCTACATAGATAATAACCATTATTTCATAGTGGTGTTGAAAAAAATTAAAATTTTAAAATGTATATGTTTATCTTTTTTTAAGTAATACCTTAAAGGTAATCACGTACAATATAGACATAAAAAATTACAAGATTCTATGAATTTAGATACAACTTCATATGCACTTGAATAATTATCAATATATTCAACATTGTTTTTGGAATTTTATGAGCCTAAAATGGATGATAAAATTTGTGGGTTCCAACATACTGAGATTATTTTATTGAGGGATATCATGGATCTAGTAATTGGAGATTTTTTTGGGAATCAAATTAAAGAAATCCATTTATATGTAATTCATTTATGATATTTATTATAGTAATTTTAACTTATTGAAACGTAACACTTATGTATATTTTTTATTGTGTATATTTATACAATTTTTATTTAATATGATGCTAAATAATTATATATATATTTCGACCCATGGTGTATTTCCCCAATAGTGATTACATGGACAAATGAAGAAAGAACAATATATATTTTGGAAATATTTCAAAATAATGTAATTCATTATTAGATCATTCCTTATCTTGATGGGTATGAACCATATATTTATTAAAGTTTTATTTACCATAACTAAATAGCTAAAAAATTATATTTTTTTATATTCTTATCTATTGGATGTTGGGTGTTTTTTATCCAAGAGAGAAGATAGCTTACTGATTATTTTCTATACTTTGTGATGTATGATTTTTTTCAATTTATTAATCACATAAGTTTGATTATTTTGAAAAAAATTATATTATAATGAATTATAATTTTATTTCATAAAAAAAATTTGTAAATAGTTCATGGGATTAATTTAGAGAGATAACATGAAAGTTGAACACAAAGTTAAAATTTGTAAAGAAAAGGTGAATTCTCATTTAAAATTACAACATTTTGGCTTTATGTATATAAAATGTTATTTTTAATTGAAATTTTTTTTGAAATGGGATTCTCTTCATCAAGAAAAAATAATATAATGTGGATATTATGGTTTTATATTTATGTTTTAAATAGTTTCAATCGGAAAATTAAAAAATTCAACAATGTTATATTTTATTACAAACTATCATTTAATTTATCTTAAATTATATTGCTGATACAAGTTAAATTCAACGTTTCTAATTTCTATAATTTTGATGACCCTTTCCCTTATAAGGACAAATATTTGAATTAATTTAAAAGTTAATGTTTGGAATATTTCATAGGTTTTATAAGGTTTTTCTTTAGTATTAATATATATAGTAAAGTTTATATTTGAAATTTAAAATTTAAAATTATTTGAATATATAACTCTTTTCTAGAAGTTGGGTTGCTATTTTTTTGTATTGTTGGGTTCCTGTTCAAAATATTAATTCAAAAAATAAGTTTTCATATCAGTTATGATATAGCCAATGTGAAAATTTTCAAAATATTGGTTTTAACTTCTGTTTTTGTATAACCACTATGAAAACCAAGATAATAAAATATATTTAAGGAATGTTATACATTGGTTTTCTCAAAACTGACATGAAAAGGTATTTATGAAGCTGGTTTTTAACATGTGTGAAAAATGTTTTTACAACCATTCCTGTAATCATGTCGTGGAGTAACTAACATTAAAAACCTAGAAAATACAATTTAAAACCCCTTTTTTTCATGAGTGAGCTAAAATAATTATAGGAAAACATGATGATGTTATAAAGTGAGAAATACCCAGGTTAAATTTTCCTTGGTTATCTATGATACTTATCTTATAATGATACTTTTCCATCACTCATTTTAACTAGTTTTTTTAGTAATGGATGGAACCCAAAGAAATCAAGTAAACCAAGATTGAAAAGAAAAATTTGATTATTACATCAACAATTAACTCAATGGATTGGGAGATGGACTGAGAAATCTAATCATTGTACCCGACCAACAATCAAGAAACATGATTAACAATGTAACTATACTTTAAATATTTACTACACCACAGATGTAAAGGATGGATACTCATGAAAACATAAGAAATAAAGATTTTGAAATAAAGGATATTTAACCTTCTAATATGTAAAAATATGGGAAGAATCATTTGGGGAATTACCATTAGGGGAGTGGTAGATCCTTCACTTACAGTAAATCAGGGAATAAAACAACAAGTATTTGATTCAATGTAATGATAAAATTAGGGGATATAATGTTATTTCTAAGGATCCACTAACAATTACATGTTTTAGATGTGAGAAATTTAGTCACTACAAAACCCAATGCACAAATATACGGGTTTAAGAGGATGACCAACACTAACCAAATCATAATTCATGGGAATAAAGAGAAACCTATGCAATGTCCTCTATTATGGAATATAGTTATTCATCACTCAATAATTTTTAATGTCTTATGTCATTTAAGATATCACCTATTATGTACTAAGCTACAAATAAAAAATGTATTGTGGTATACTTAC
Organism: Viscum album; assembly: GCA_963277665.1. NCBI lineage: Eukaryota > Viridiplantae > Streptophyta > Magnoliopsida > Santalales > Viscaceae > Viscum > Viscum album. Next base: position 1,034,028,004 of record OY728123.1, on the reverse strand, counting down.
TATAAACATGGTATATGAAACTTAATCAAGTTTTTTGGAAAGTTATGACTTATATTTTTATCTCCCCTTAACTTATTTGTATTCTATTATAAATGGACTATCTCTTTTTAGAAAGGTCTTATATCAAATTTCTTGTAGGTAAATATCATTTTGTAACCTAAATAGAACCATGTTCAGCTAATGGTGTATGGTCAATTAGGATCTTCATATGTAAATTATTCCAAACATATGTATTTTAAACTTTGAATGATGTAATTGTTTAAAGTTGGTTAATGTAAATACTTGAGATTTTAATTTATTTTTTCCTCTTACTGAGTCAAATTTGATTGATAGCTTTCCCCACACACAACACAAAACCCAAAAAACCCATGATATATTTAGACAACTAAAAACAAGTCATTGAATTGATAGGAGTAACCTAATTAAAAAATATATTAATACATATTTTTATATAAATTTTATTTTACACAAATTTATATAATTCATTATTATATATAATAAAATTTATTTTTATGTGTTATACACTTTATTACAGAAAATGAAGTATATTTTTCATAAATGAATACTTTAATGAATTATAATATATATTTATTCATGGTGTATTTATTATTGTTCTGTAGAAATTATAAATAAGAATAAATATTATTTTAATAAGACTGATTTACATATAAAATATTTTTTCACAATAATTTATTTTTAAAATTAGATATTGAATTAATAAATTTTAAAATATGAATTTTTAAAAATGAAAATTATTTTTGGAATAATAACTAAAATATTATCTATAGATGAATTTTTTATTTTTTGGAAAATAATTAATTTCCATGTTAAAAGTAAAAATACTAATTTTATTAATACTTTCATTTGTAGGAAATTATTTTATTATATGAATACATTGAATTTTTCTAAAAACACTTTTCTATACAACAATTATATATTATAAATTATAATAATTCATTTTAAAATACTATTTTAAATTTATAAACCCATTCTTGTCATTTTCAAAATTTATGTATCATTTTAATTAATCTTTTTTTGACTATTCAGTTTAATTAATTACAGCATCATGAGATTATGTTTTTTATATCAATTATTTTTTAATTAATACAGATTGAATGATTACAATTATTTTAGATACATTATAATCAATATCATACCTAATTCTATAATAATCATTGAACATTATACTTAAAAATACACTTTTATTAAAAAAGGATTTTTACACGTCACATATGCTAACATTCACTACTAGAAAATATCCATATACCCGCAGTTTGAAAATATGTTATATCAATTTAAACCATGGGTATAGGCTATACCCATGGTTTTAAGGAATTGTGGGAAACCGATGCATCAATATATACTTGTGCTATACCCATTATTTTTGATGCCATGGGTATAGGTACACCCCAATATCTCATTAACCTATTCCCACAGTTTGTAAAATCATGGGTATTGATTTGACAAAATTAGCATCTGCAAGATTTGATCCATGGATTGGCCCTTTTCTCTTCTTGTGCCTAACCACTACCATATTTCACTTTTTGCTGTATAGATATATATTTACTTAATTGCATTTATATAAATTGTAGTTATAGGTAGAATACCTTAAAAATGTGCTCTAATGAAAAAAAATGTGTGCCCCACAAAAACATTTTCTCTTCCATTATGGGGGAATGCTATATCCATATTTTTCGAAAATCGTGGGTATAGGTCCTCAAAAACCAACCTTATACCACCAGTTTTAAAAAAACTGTGGTTATAGGTCCTGAAAAACAACCCTATACCCGTGTTTTCGGAAAAACCAAAGGTATATGTCTTAAAAAAAACTTTTACCCATTGTTCTTCTGTAATTTTGAGTATAGGATCCCATACTATACATATACCCATTGTTTTTCTCAAAACCATGGGTATAATCCCATTTTCCAGTAGCGATTAAGATTAATTTCCCTACACATAAAAAGTTAATATGATAAAATTCGTCTCATATTTTAGATAATAATTTATGAGCATTTCCACACATTCTCTAAAATATATTTTTAATTGTTTTACTATGTGTGGCACAATAGAAAACCAAGGTCTTCTATCTTAAGGAGAAAGTAAATTAAACAAACCCTAAATAGTAAAAAGAAAATAATAAATGAAAGAAATTATTAAAACTAATTTAGCAGGTTTGGTTGATTTATTTTTTAACACATAAAGAATAATCAATCAATGGCACAATTTCATTCAAAACACCAATATGATATGATGTGATTCATCTAATATACTCCTTTATGATTAATTAATCCTTATCTTATGTGATTAAAATAAATTTAATTGTGATCCACTAATATTTTCAACCCCTAAACCATATATAAATTAACACCACCATAATTATTAGATGAAATGAACCATTAGTTAACTTTAGGACATCAAGTCGTATCACCCTACTTTGATTGTGATCTAAAATAAAACTTTTGGTAAATATCCAATTAGGGTATCATCCCCTAACAAGAAATGGGAATTAATTTATATTGGTTATTATACATGAACCATATAATTCTATCATAATTTGATTTGATTTAGTGATTGATGTTTCTATATGATGATTCACACAAGTATGGCCTCATATTCAAGTAAATATCGATAAAGTTCTATAAAAATTCAAACTCAAATAATGGATCATAGTTAATTAATTAGATTTTGTTCAGGTATTGAAAAAAAATATTAATATAGTAGGGATTATATTGACTGTGAATGAAATAAATCTTCTATGGGATTATTTTTCATCTTCGATATGCTTTTTATAACCAAAGGATTGAATGGTAAACACCCAATATCATCTCCACTTTTAAATTATAGAACCAATAAGGAAACTAAAATAAGGAAAATGGATGAAACAAAATTTTTATTGAATATTCAAATTTATTACAAGAATAAAATAAAATAAACAAAAATTATATGTAGGAAAGTAGTTTCATCTTTGAATAGATACTTTCACACAGAATTTCTTCTTCCAAATAGGTTATGTAATTTTTTAAACAACTCATTCATCTAAACCTTGGAAATCATTAAGAAACCATCACAAATAATGAAAAAATAATTTAAATATAGTGTTTTAGTGGTAGGGATTCATATAAAAAGTTATAATGTGGAATTATTAATCCAAAATTAACTTTATCCGGATCCACGATTTAAACACAATTCCTATGCGAACAAAATTTTACTCCAATTTATTAAAATTCCCAATATTTAATTATCTAATAGATTAAAAATTTTAGTCTCATTTTATTCCCAAATGAAAATTTTATATCCCAAATTGTGAAATAAGGCCTAATATAAGAATTGTGACCATCTCTACATTAATACACATTTCAAACCCTTCATATTTCAGATCCATATTATAATGCCCCGACCATAAAAGTCCAGATCCAGTGCATTATTTTATTATATTGTAATTATTAAAAAGAATCAAATCTCAAAGGATCATTAAGTTTATCTATCTTATAAATCCATATTTCAAACATGATACCCATAATTCATTGGGAAATATGAAATGCAAACATGATAATTAAAAAATAAAATAAATCAAATCCTTGAATAATTATTCAAAGATTTATTCTTCTTAACCTGGGGAAAGAAACATAATAATGGAGATCTCAAATGCATATTCAGGGTAAGTAAAATGGAATAAATAATAATTAAATAGGAATAAATTAATATGGAATGGAAAATAACTGATAACACAATCCATTCAAATGACTAGATTACGAAAATTTAATATGGAAAGGTATGAAACTAAAAAATATAACATTTAATCAATGAAATAAAATTAAATGTATCCATAGATATTTACGTGAAATATATCATGGATGAATTATAACTAAAACTAATATGAAGGAAATTCTTTCATAACAGACATCGTGTTAGAGGCACTTGAGGAACTACACTGTCAAGATCCATCCTCCTGGCAGTTTAACACTACAGGTAGAAACCTATTTAATTTAAAAACTTAATCATCTCATGAGATCCTATCAATGCATCGAGGATCTATATAATTTCTAGGATCCACACTTCATTGAATGTCCAATTCATTCCACGTAATTAATCCTAAAAATAAATAATATGCCTAATTAAATAACTATATTCAATGAGAAATACATATATATCAAATATCATTCAAAGTAAACACCATATGAAAAATTGTATAAGGTTTAGGAAATACTGGTATCCAATTTCATTAAAATATATATATTCATGTAAATTTATAATGAAAAATTATTATAATAATTTGATTGATTCATCACAAAATTAACAATAACATAAGCATGTGAGATAGAAAAGATAATAATTAAGAACATTCTTGAGGATAATAATATTTAAACATTCCAAAGTGTCTCATACCACTTTGAAACATTTAAATCCTAATCCCCAAAAAATTATGATATTAATTTAAACTTATAAATTCACGAGAAAATGGGTATTGATGATATAACATGGAAAATGATGTATATACATCAAATAAAAGTGAGTTGGTGCATAATAACAAATAAGTCTCAATGAAATGTAAATTGAGATAACATTCCTTTTCATATGAATCAAAAGATCCAAAAGTGATAATCATAAATTGAAACATTTAAATACCATGATAAAAAATAATTCATGATATAATATATCAAAATGGGTAGTAGGTAAACCACACAAAAGGAGTAAGTGGTGAATGTGACATTTATCTCATGGATGTAAAAAGTGAGACAGAAATTCCTTAACATAAATTTACTTTTTGTGGTATTTATCCTTATGTATAGTGGATTAAAATATGTTACTAACTTATAAAAGAACCATAAACATGTTTATAATATCATATATTAACTATTATACTGTCTCATTACCCGTATGGTAACATACAATCATTAATTTAACTATATTGGGTGTTATTTTCCTAGTTCGGCGAATATGTTTTAACTTGTTATTTGTTATTATTATCATGGTTTCATCAAATAAATAATTAAATCCACGATTTCAATATCATATATATGTATTATATATGTATATAGAATAATATATAATGTTTTCAAGATATAAAATCAAATGCAATGATCATTGAGGCAGTATTCCATAGGTACGCATGAACACTACTTTCATTTCTTTTTTGTGTTACAAGAATAAAGTGTAAATTGTAAATATGTATATAATAATTGTAGTATCATATTTATTTTATATATTTTTCTTCATTTTGTTAAAATTATCCTTAATACGTTCCATTTTTAGCATAAACGAATCACATAGCTTTGAGGGGGTGGTAGTCTGCACATCCACAAATAATGTTATCATTTTTACACAAATTGGAAAGTATAAGGATATGTGTTTTAATGTAATTACCGAAGCATAAATACATAATAAATACTATATATAAAATATATGAATAGATTTTCCATCATAATGGTCAACAAGACAGGTGTTAAAGGGAAATTTAACAATCATTGTTTAGCGAGGTTGTAGTTCACCTACATGTAAACGTTATGTTCATTACCAATTAAATTGAAGTGTGTGTAATTTTAGTTCGAATCCTTAACATAAAAACAGAATAGTTTATTATTTATACTCTTTTTTTATATTAAAATTTAATAATAATTGTTGATGGTGTAGAAAAAGATAATGAAATAGGGTAGTTTGAGGGAGGGTGGTACCTCTTAATCAGGTAACTTCATTTGGTTGGTACTAAAAGGAATCCTTGTATTGATTTGTATTCCAAGTAAGGAATCAAAGAGTAAGGGAGGGATGATGGGGAGTGGATTGGGTAGATTTTTTCTAATCCTAAATGGCTTGAGATGTGTTGCTAATTGGAGGTGAAGGGGGACTTTTATAATGGAGGAGGTGTAACACCCTTGTATTATTTTAAAAGAAAGGAACCCCAGTAATGTTTATTTTATTGAATGTTAATAAATAATTTCCAATGTCAACAAAAAGAAGTATAGGCTCTAAATATGGATATCTAATTGTTTTCGGACAGGTTTATAGGTTATTTTAGGCCTTAGGATTATGGTTTAGTCCCTTATTAATCTTCATTTAACGTTAATCCTTGTAATTAATTTTAATTACCTTCACTAATATTTTTGGTAAAAAATTATGTTTAGACTATTAGATATTATAAATTATTTTGATTTCAAATATGGAATCCATTTTTCTAAATTTCAATCATTTAATTGGTATAAATTATATTAAAATTAATCATGTGGGTGGAATGATTATGCAAGTTTTTAAAGTAAAAACGCTTAAAAGATTATTATGTTTTTATAGTAAATTTCAAAGTGAAATTGATTCCAATGTCCTGAATTGGATTAATGGATAAATATATAATCTAAATAAATTTTAAATACAAGGAAAATTATAATGCATCATGATAAAAAAATATGAAAATTAGTTTTGGATTAAATTTCAGTATTTTTCATTATTCCTTTAAAATTAAAATTTATAGAAAAATACCAAAGCATCATCCTAAGCTTTTTTTTAGGTTTCTCAACCAAATATTAATTTTATATTTACATACAAAATTTATAAATGGGTCCAAAACATAATTTAAAATGGGATCACTATTATAAGGTGATAAAAATTCCTTAATAAAAATTTAGGTTTTTATGTGTAATTATTATATTATTATTATCTTATGTCGATCGAATCTATAGGATGATTATAAAGAATTATTGAATTTATAACATATATATTTCATTAATATCATTAGATAATTGAAATTAATTTAATTTTTTAAGACAAAATGCCTCTGTGAGTATGAAATAATAATATTTCCTTTACATTGAATTACTTTATATTTTCATTTCAAATTAATTTTTAATGTATTATCTAGTTTTATATTTCTATAAACCATATATTTTAATAAGTTCATCAATCTTTTTTATAACCAGTAATTTTATGGCTATTTTATATCTTACTATAATAATATTTAAATAATATATTATTGCATGGTAAAACAAAGTCTTCTATGTAATATATGATTTTGAAGAAATCCTCTCTTGTGTGTAACGCAAAATAACTCATTGTTGGGTGAATTGTAAAATATAAAATATATCAAATCAGATTAAAATAGTAAAAATATTTTAATTTATCACAGTATTATATCCCCTTGTGTTCTTGGTGTTTTGTGTCATGCATGCTATCGAATATAGTGTTCTTACTTTATAATTTCAGGGTGTTATAATCTTTTTAACATAAAACAATTGCATCCTCAAAATTTAAACTTGATATTGGTGATAGAGGGATTGAAAATAAAATATTTTTGAAATAACCACATCAAAAAAATTGTTAATATAACATCTTCATAATAATATATAAAAGAAAGTATAATTTTTGCGTAACTAGGTTCCCTGGTAGAGGAACATAGGTTGGAAATGGAAATCTCCATACAGAGGAAAATTATAACAATCTTGTTCTAATGGAGGGTTCTAAATAACATCGATAGGAAAAAGTACACTCACACGACCATAAATCCATGATGATCTAAGGGGCTATTTTTTTCATCAGAAACAAAGGTACCGTGAAAACATTTTGGGTTTCAACATAATTTTCCATATAGTTGAGAAATTATTTCACTCTCTAAGAATATATGAAAATAAAGTTACATGGTACATTTCTATAATCACAATATTATCCTTTTTCATGCATTTAACCTATTTATACATTATCTCTTATAAAACGATTCATCGTATAGTGATGTAGTATATCAATCTCTAAACCCACATCCAATGTTCAGCTTAGTCCATTTCATAAATGATCGTATTTTCAAAAAGATTATTATCCAACACTTTATAATGATGGTAACAAAACATCCATGTTGAAGGTATCTTTATCCTTTAATCAACATGAAGCGGATCTAAATTTTCACATTATAAATATGTTAATAACTTCACAATGTATCCTCTTGAGATACAGAAATAACTTGAATTACAATGAAACCTTATTGGAAACATGAATTATTCCTTATTCATTAAGTAAGACACATGTTATTGGATATATCCCATGTATCCAAAAGTGTTTTAAACTCCATAAATTATAACATATACCACTTTTCAACAAGTCATTCATCAGGTCCAAGGTAGTAAGTACCTATCTAACTCAATCATTTCTTCATCATTATCTCAACATCAGGAACATATTAAGTGTTTCTTTACATTAATCCTTTGTTTTCTAAAAATTTAACTTTATACGGAAATATTTTCTTCATATCAATAAACATATGGTCTCAAATCCACAATGAAAAATTACTACAGAACAATCCCCATATATTATATAATTCTTATCACCAGTACATAGTAGATAAAATATTAAAATGAAATATTTATTTAATATAAATTAAAATCATTCCCCTTTATCTATGGCGGTAGCATAACTTGATCATTATTCAATAGCATCATTTGGGGTATATTCTATTGATTCTTGGGAAATTGATTCGCGTAGTGTCCCGTCTTCGTGTAGTTGAGGCATTGTACATTGGGAATTTTTTTATTACCATTTAAATCATGAACATGGTGTCCTTTTTCTCCACACTTATAACAAACACCCATTCCCTTAAACTATTTACCAAGGTGATTCTTTCCACAGTTCTCACATGTGGGAAAACCCTTCATTCCCTTCTTCCCTTTATCCATGTTTTTCTCTACCATCTTCTTCATCTCTTTCTTCCCATCAAATTCCTAAGACTCATAAAATTCATTATTTATCTTTTTAAAACATGATACTAGTTCTTCGTATGATTAGAATACTAGGGAGACTATTTCCATTTGAAATGTTAGATTAATACGATAAAAGATATGATCCTTCATACTCTTGGCATCTTAGGCATTAGTGGAGTTATAATTTCTTTTTCTAGGAAACATTTCAAAAAAAATAATATACTCGATTAGATAATAAAATTATAAAATTTCTATAACTATAAACATGGTATAACCCATAACATAAATTTATGCATCATAAATCCTAGAACCATAAACATCATTTTTTTATAGTAATATATCATTCATAATGGTAGGTAAGTAAAATTTAAATTATCCTAAGAATATCCTCTGGGAGTTTCAAACCAGGTGCACAGTAAGTCTTATTTTCTTTTACTAAGTTACCCCAAGTCAGGCTTGAAACACCTTGTCAGAGTTATTACTTATCAGTACATTTTTGTCAGAACCATGTCCACTTATAGTATCCAAACATTGAGGTATTTCTAAGAATAACTACATAATATCTACCTTTCCAAAATTCATTGATGTTCTTGTATACATACCCTCAATGTCTATCTTAGGGTTTTTCTCAAAAATCTATGTTTTCTAAATCTAGTTTCCAAACCAATTTCTAAACATCCTTTGATTCAAACTCTAATGCCCCAACCCCATAAGCCTGGAGATAGTGTGTTATTTTATTACATTTTCATTATTATAAGGAATTAAATACCAAAAAATCATTCATCTTAGCAGTCTATGGAAATCAATATTACATAAATGATACCCATAATACATTGATAAATATTAAATACAAACATGATACATAAAAAATAAAATAAATGGCATCCTTCAATGCTTATTTGAAGATATCTTCTTCATAACCTAAGGAATGAAACATAATAAGGTTGAGCTCAAATGATCTATAGGGGTCAGTAAATTGGAATAAATAATTATTCAATGGGCATAAATAAACATGGAAAGGCAAATAACTAATAACAAATTACATTCAACTAACTAGATAAAGTAAATTTAATATGTCAATGTAAGAACCAAAAACACATGTTGCTTAATCAATGAACTAAAATGAAATGTATACATAGATAATCTGATGAAAAATATCATGGATGAATAATAACTGAAACTAATATGAACAAAATTATTTCTTAATGGAATTCATGTCTAAGGAACATGGGGACCCATACTGTCCATATCCATCCCCTAAACAAGTTAACACTATAGGTGGAAACCTATTTAATTTGGCCTACTTAATCATCCCATGAAAACATATAGATTCATCGAGTAGCTATATAAATTCCATTATCCACTCTTCCTTGAATTTACAATTAATTCCCCATATTGAATAATTAAAATAAATAATATGCATTATAAAATAGAAATATTTAATGAGAAATACATATTTATCAAATAACTGTCACTATAAAACTGTATAAAAATGGTATATGGTTTAGGAAATACTAATATCCATTGTATGAGAATATGGATATTAAATTAAATTTACAATGAAAAATAATTACAATAATGTGATTTATTCAAGAGAAAGTAAACAATCACAAAAAAGAAGTGAGATTGCAAAGATAATCTTTAAGAACATTCTTGAGGATAATAGTCTTTAAGCATTCCAAAGTGTCCCATACCACTCTGAACCATTTAAATCATAATCCCCAAAAAATTAAGAAATTAAATTAAACTTATAATATCATGAGAATAAGGGGATTCATTATATAACATGGAAAAGGTTGTATATACACCAAATATAAGTGAATTATTTAATAATAACAAATAAGTATCAATGAAATGTAAATTGAGGTGAAATATCCTTACGTAAGAATCAAATGAAAAAAGTGATAAAAATCAAATGAAACATCTAAATTCCATGATGATAAAATAATTCATGATATAATATATCAATATTGATAGAAGGTACACCACACAAATGAAGTAAGTTGTGAATATGAATTTATCTCACCAATGTAAAAAGTGATATGGAAATACCTTAACATAATTTTCCATTTATTGTGTGGTATTTATCCTCATGTATATGTTGAAATAGTGGGTGACCTATACTGAACTATTTAGTGATTTTTATTACCGTATCATGAATACAATTAGTTATACATGATGTCATCAGACCATTATAGTGTAGACTTTACTGCATGCACTATTGAAATGGTAATGACCAAAGATTAATTTTCATATTGAAAAGATATAACAGTTCCCATGATATAATGAGAACCTCAAGATACTATGACATTAATATTAAATATATGTTCTATGGTCTAGATATATCTTACTGATCGGACATATTAGATGTATGACTATCAGGTGCTAGGGCTCAAAAGCATTGAGACTTCTTCTCATGAAATTTGATCTCGGTGATATCTAGTAGTGAGATCATGAGGAAAGACCTGCTAATAAAACACCACATGATTTGCGTTTCATTGGATGTTCCTATCTACTATCTTGTGTAATGGTCTCCTGACTTGAGATCATTTCGATTGTATGTCATTTGATTACATACATTGATGCAAAAAAACCATGATGTTGAAATCATGGAGAGGTAGTTTGTGTTGGGTGCATCATTGGTGGAATGACATTGGTGGAATTGTCAACAAAGGATTTGTGGCTTTCGGGTTATGGAAGTAGTATTTCTCAGATCATGTTGATCAAGATTGGATGCTCCATCATAATACAATAGTTGTGGCAATTGAGGGTAATTTCTTCCAGTTGTATCAATTAATAATAAAGTATGTAAATGGGTGATGACACATGTGTGTTTCCTTATTTCTGAGATATTGATGACAAATAGAGTATATTATATAGTACGTGTTCGTAGATTGTTTTTCGCTATTGTTACATTCCTAATCTCTTTAGGGGCCATGATGGGTTACTATATCCCACTCATTGTATATTAATACTTTTTATTATTGTCGATATAAGGTCTTAGAGGGTTACACACGATTGCATATTTCAAAGTCTTCTATACTCAGTTAAATAAGATATTTGGACATGGTCGGCCCCACAACTGGGTTCCGAGATTTTTTCAAGGATAAATGATGACTATTGAAATAAATAAATTTATATTATTCATGTTATGAATAATGGGTATTGAGTTTATTTACTAATTTTATTTAACAGTTTTAAGTAAATACTAGAAAAAATAATTATTTTAATGTATATTAAAAAATTCATGTTTCATTAATATTTGTGGGAGTAAGAGAAGAGATAATGGATTGATTATTATCACATAATATATTTTATATATTATAGGAATGTGGTAATAAAAATAATAAATAATATTTATGAATTAGTTTAGTTGTCAAAATATTATTTATATTGTGTGATTAATTGTTCGGGGGTCGGGTCAGAATTTATAGGTAATTTCATTCCACTCTATAAATAGAGGTGGTAAGGAGTTTTCCATGTACCATTAATTGCCTCTCTCACACTCCTATTCTCTCCCCAAATACTTGAGAGAGAGGCTCTGGATCTAAGGAGCTTGAATAGAGCTATCTCTCAAGCATCGCAAGCGAAATGATGCAGTGATTGTTAGAGTGTAGAAATCATCATTGGATCTCCACAATTGCACCCGAAATTCAAGGATTGGTGCTCCCACATATTTCTGGAAACTTATGTAGATGATCTAGAGAAATTTGACTTCAGATTATTTGAGTAGTGATCACCAACAATGAGCAGACATCGTGCATGGCTTCAGATCTGAACCATTTATTTAATTGTTTTATTTTTGTGCTTAATACTCTTTATGTGTGATTCTCATCTTGAACCGAGTATATGTTCTCATGCATCAACAAGATTATGTTGATCATCTCTGAAACATTTAAAAATATCACCTATATGGGGCTTCCTCTACCTTCGTGATTCCTTCAAGTGGTATCAGAGAAATTTCTTTAATGTTTTAATCCAAAAAAATAATTTTTCATTAATTTATGAAGTGGCTATCATTATGGTCCCAACGGCATAGATCACATATTAATATGAAATCAGATGACTATTTTTCTGTCATCTGATGTTTTAAGTTTGGATTAAAAATCCATTTTTTAACGAGGTTCTAAATTATTTAACCATTATTTTATTATCTAATTCCTTTTACACCAGAATAATATTTTCCAGAGAGGATTATTAATTATTACTTTTTTAATAATTTTATTAAAATAATAATAGTTTTATGATAAGAATAATTTAATTATTATAATATTATTATTATTATAATAATAATACTATTTTTCCTAAGCCTATATAGGATTAGGAAAAAAAGGGAAGGGGGAAAACCTACAAAGTAGGTTTGATAAAAAAAGGATGTTTGGTTGATTGTCATAAATGAAAAACAATAAACTGAAAAAAAGAGGGGGGGTGCCTCTAGGATGGGTAAAAAAGGGAGAATACACATAAGTCTTCCCCTTCCATAGAGAACCTTGGTGTGGTGCACCCTCCCACATCATGCTGGCAGCGTACCGCCGCCCGACAACCCTCAACTCACCTTGGCACCTCCAGCCCCCCCTGTGCCAGACCGCATCGGCCGCCTGTATCTCACCCCTCCCAACAGCGGGGCTGGGCCACCCCATCAGGCTCTCGGCTAGCATATGAATGTCTAGTGCATTTTTATTTGTTTAATTTATTTATTTAATTATTTCCTCTTATTATAATTATTAGTTTAATTAATTAAATTCGATCTGTGTATCGTCTCTAAGTAATTATATATATAAGGGCATGCACACCCATTCTCAGAGTTGTGTTTATTCCCCGAGACCCTCTCGCCCGTGTGAGAGTGTTTTTGTATAATAACGAGACTAACAGTGATTCTTTTCATGCCGACTGATGGAAATGCACCAAATAGGAGTTTGATGCATTGGATAGACATGTGATGTAATTTGAGTCACAAGCGATGTGACTTAAGTTATCACCCCCTAGGGTTTTTGGTTTTTATATTATTCACTAAATAGATCAATCATTTGTATCGGCTCATTATCATGTCGTCATGTTATTATTTAATGGTTTCTTATTTTTGTGAATGTGTATTTAAGGTGAAATCACATTGAATAATTATAAACTTGCATGCTTATATAAAATGAACATGCGACAAGATAAATTTTCTATTTACAACATTTTCAGTTGTGAGTGCAATCAAGTAGAACATGTTTTAAAAAATAGAAAATTATTTCATTCATCACATTAAAAATAATAAAACCATCAATGGTTTATTAAGTCATTACCACCCTCCATCAATAAAATTTGAGCAAAACCGGTTGTTTGAGGTGTCAATCATGTCATATCTGAGGGCGACTCTTATTACCAGGGAGTCCTTATAAAAATGATGGTCCGACTTTACTAAAGTTCTAGAAAGGATTAACCATATATAAATTTCTATCATTTTAGAGGAAATAATTGAGTAAATTAGGTTCTGATTTTAGAAATAGGGACTTCACTCAATAGATCATGGAACCACAAGTTAAAGCAGTCTTCCAGCCAAAATACTACCTTGAACCCTCAATGTTGTGGCATATCCATATCTTGTTGACTATGATGGGTGGTTCCATGATCCATTCTATAAGAATACTGAAGAAATTGAAGTTTCTGACTCTAACACAGAGGGTTCCTAGAATCTGGTAAAATATTGAGAGAAATTAAATGATTTACACAATTAATAAAAATGTATTAACTGGTAATCATGATAAAATAACTAATCTACTAATATTCATTTTTATAAAAAATAGAAAATTATACCACAAAATTAAAAATTCTGATATTTTAATCTACATAGTAAATTTTCGCACTAGTATGAGTATCCAAGAATAATACAGGAGCTTTCGCATGGTATTATTATATAAGAAACCCATGGTGCAAGTGTCCCCAACACTGTTATACTACCTTAAGAAGTGAGGGTGAAATTGCTTAAAGGAGACTAATGTACAAAGCATATGATAGCTATATCATTTAGCTTTCATCAACGTCTAGTGTCAGATGTGGTTGCCACACTAGGACATGGATGATATAACATAAAGTCACAGCATTGAGAAGTTTGCAAGGAGAAAGAGAATAAATGATATGAATAATGTGATGGTTACACCTGTATGTGTAAATTGAATGATGTATCAAGATCTTTAAATAGATCCCTTTCCCATATAATTTATATCCATTTACTCAAGTTTTGTTTTATGTTATAAAACAACCAACTATTGAGTAAATGCTTTGTTACCAACTTATGTAATTTTTTCCATGTGATTAAGAATTCAAAGACATTTTTTTCTTTAATTATTATTGCGAATAAATTGAATGACAAGATGAAATGGAAAAAAGGAATGTAATTCCAATGGCACATTCCCAAATTTCTATCAATGAAAGAGGTATTAATATGATTTTATTTTCATTGCATATTACAAAAAAACAATGGATATTTAAAAGAAATAAATTTAATTAATGAACCATTTTACCCACTTCTTCTTCTAAAATATTCATCAATTGTAATGTTTCAGTTTTACGACATGGGAATTAAATACAATATCCTGGTTGTATATGTATATTATAATATGGTAACAATGTATGTATTGAAACCTTACTGGAAGTTAGGTGTATTCTCCAAGTGGATGTGAAAGGGTGATACCTAGGGCAATGGTGATAAGTACACGACTTCTTAATTTCCAAGTGAAAAATCCATGTATAACTATTATTAATTATAACCAAAACATTAATCTCATGTGTCCTTGGACACAAGGAGAAATTATTTCAAGATCTGTAATGAATTTTGTTTTTGGTATTTAATACTCAATCATTAGTTCAGTGATAGATGAATCATTGGTAATGAGTGGTGAATATAAATTATAATATTTATACCCATGTGGAAAGATAATTCTTTGTCACGATAAACTAAAAGTGGATGTCAAGAAAAATTCTCATTATGGTATTTAGGATCGACACAGCTAAATACTTTTGGTATTATCAACATCTATGGTTTGGACAAAGTTGCCTTTAGAATTAAAGTTTTGTCACAAAGCTTTGGATATAGTTCAACAAGTAAACATGAACTATACAAAAGATATGTTTTAGTCATATATAATTCATAAGATTCCTTTAAGAAATTAAGGAATGGTAAAGGGATGTGAGTCCATGATCAGAAGATATGAGCTGCTTTGAGCTGACATGCTATAGAATATTTTGATTGTGTAATCATCGATCATGATAATGTAGCTTGGAGTAATTCCTAAATGCACATTACCTCAACCATGTCAGGGAATTCATGATAATGATGAGGATCAATGATGAAGTCTTACATGTCAACATTTATCAAAAAATTAGTGTGAAGAAATTCCTAAACGCACCTTTTATACATCAAAGTATTGGTATAAGTAGTATCAATGTTGCAACTTGCAGAAACTACCTTTGTATTTCATGAAATGCTTTTGAAATAATGACGTTATACCCTAACTATATGTCAACTATAATGAAAAATTGAAATCATACGAGTCATAGTATGGTGTAAATTCATTATTTCATAAGGGCATATGTTTGAATGCAAATAGTTTTGTAGGACTTAAATAAACATAAATTAGAAAGAAAGACATTGTGAATATTTTATAATCATCCTAATAGTTTCATAGGTTATTACATCAATCCCTAGGATAGATAATTTATTTTCAAGTAATATAATGTATTTCTATAAGAGTTTGCACATCACTTATGAGACATTGGATCTAGATTGACTTGTTATTAGTCAATGCTTCAGATGCACAAATAGATGGCATAGGAACTCGTTCCACAAGCACATGTGGAACAGAAAATTTCCTAGAGACACATACTATAGAGGAAGTTTAAAACCATGGTGTTGATATTCTACTCACCATGAACAATGATCTATTATCCATTGTGAATAATATTTCCTACAAAGAGTATATGGTAATTAGCTGAGATTGAAAAGACCAACTAAAATTCAATAAAGGATTCCATGCATCATATTTCAAAGTGGCTTAAAAATGTATATTGTAGTGGTTATTCAAATGATTTGATACATGGATGGTACAAGTGTGGTACCGATAAGGCTCGATTGGTTTTACCAAGTAATTATTCCTAAATCCATTAGAATTTTATTTTCAATATCTAATTTTTATGGTCATATTATTGAGCATTTTATGTCATGAAAATCATTCATGGATGGTGTCTTTACAACACAACAAGAAAGGGATGGTCACATCATAAAATTCTAATAAAAGATAAAAGATACTGAAATCCTATTTTGGATTGATGTAAGAAACATGATCATAGAGTATTCATTTCAAATTAGTGTTTTCCATTTGTCTACTAGAGGTTTGTGGGAGCACCATGGTTTTCCATGAAAATTGTATTTGAAAACATATGGAAAATAGATTGGTATTCAGGTTAGCTAAGACCATGATGAAATCTATTCTCCATTGATTGAGGTAAAGTAGAAACATATTTTTTAGGGAACAATATCGACTGAGGTGGATCTAAAGGTTACATGGATCTAGTCAATCAGACATATAGTGACATAGTATTGAAAAATACAAGTTGGAACAAATCAATAGATGAATTGCTGTCAATGTCACAGGGCATAATCTCTCCAGGTTTACATGTCTGTGACATGGGAAGAGAAAAACGTTATAAGTTAAATACATACATCGTAGATATAGATCAATCACATATTCCATGATATGTAAAAGAAATGATATTTCAATTATATATTTTATAGAAAGAAAATTTTAGTGATATCCAGGAGCACTGTAAGGGATGCAGTCAGAACTATCTAATTTTACTTTGTCAAGAACAAAAGATATGTACCTGGTAAGTGGAGATGTAAGGATACTAATTTTTAGGGGGACACAAACTAGTATTACTTATATCCATGTGATCAAATATCACAATTTGGATAAATACTATGAGTGATTCAAGATCATATGAGCCAGTGGTAGCCGTACCTATAAAGATCGAGTGCGTTGTAGCTTTTAAGGTATCTAAAAAGCAAATAAATGAAACAATCTATTACAGTTCATGGAATAACACATTGTAATAAAATTATTATCACAATTTAAATTATGATATTCTTACTAGACAAGATGTCTTGTTTTGATAGTGGAAAAGTGGTATATACGTGGTAATTACATCTCTTTAGATGTTTAACTCAAGGATATGAGGTCGCAAAAGAAAAATAGCCATGCGGCGGAACCATGGTAGGACTAGTAGAAAAATTCATTACTCAGTAGAAATAAGACCATTATCCCAAGAACATCTAACAAGTTTGGTTAGAAAGTTGGCTCTAGTGAATGTGGTAGTGTTGAAATAGTTGGTTCCTGAGACCCAACTATTTAGTAATTTTTATTAACGTATCATGTATACAATTATCTATAAAGGATTCCCTCTTAACAATATAGTGTATACATTTCTGCATCCACTATTGAAATGGTAATTTCCAAGGATTATTTATCATATCAAATGGGTATAGCAGATCCCATGCTATAATGAGAACCTCCAGACACTATGACATTAATATAAATATAAGTTATATTTTCTAGATACATCTTACTAATAGAACACAGTATATTTATGACTATCAAGTGTTGGGGGATCATAATCATTGATAATTATTCTCGTAATGTTCATACTTGGGGTCTCTAGTAGTGAGATCATGAGGAAAGACCCGGAATAAGGAACTCCACATGCTTCAGGTGTCATTGGATGTTCCTATCTAAGATACCATGTAATGGTATCCAAGCTTGAGATCATTGCCAGTGTATCTAATTTGATCGGGTACTTTGATTCATGATAAAATCCATGTTGTTGAAACTGTGGCATGGTAGTTTGTGTTGGGTGTGTCATTGATGGCATGAAATTGGTTTAATGGACAGGAAAGGATTTGTCTCATCTAGGATATAGAAGTAATATATCTCTGGTAATGTTGATCAGGATGGCAGTACCATCATAAGGCCATGGAAATAGAAATCGAAGGTAAATCTGTCTAGTTGGATAAACTAATAATAAATAAAGGAAAATAGAAATAAAACATGTGTGAATCCAACTTTATGATATATTAATGACAAAAAGATTATATGACACAGTAGGTGTTTGTAGTTTGGTTTTCGCTACTGTGACATTCCTTATCTCTTCAGGGGCCATGATGGGTTGCTAAATCACACTCTTGATATGTGAAGACTTTTCACTATTGTTGAGACAAGGGTCTAGAGGGTCAAACATAGTAGTGTATTCTAGAGTATATCATATTCAATTAAATATGTTTTTTTGGACATGGTGGGCCCCACCACTGGGGTCTGGGATTTGTCCAAGGTTAAACGATCACTAATGAAATAAAAAAATTCATATTATTCAAGTTATAAATAATGGGACTTGAATTTATTTGTTAATTGTATTTACCATTTTTAAGTAAATACATGGGAATATATTATTTAAAATAATATTAAAATATTCAAGGATCATTAATATTTGTGGGAGTAATAGCTAAGTTAATGGATTAATTATTATCACTTAATATATTTAATATATTACAGGAATGTGATAATAATAATAAATAATATTTTTGACTCATTGTAAAACTCAAAATATTATTTATATAATGTAATTAATTTTTTGGGGGTCGATCTGACATTTCTGGGTAATTTTATTTCACTCTATAAATAAAGGAGGAGAGGAGTTTTCCATGTACCATTCACTACCTCTTTCTCTCTCTCCTCTTCTCTCTTCCACATCCTAGAGAGAGTGGCTCTGGATCCAAGGAGCTCAGGTTGAGCTCTCTCTCAATAATCACAAGCGAATTGATGTGGTGATATCATATATGAAAAGATTTTCCATCATAATGACCATCATGATTAGTGGTAACAAAAAATTGAACAATCGTTGTTTAGTGAGGTGGTAGTCCGCTTACATGTAAAATGTATGTTCATTACCCATTAGATGGAAGTTTCTGTATGTAAATTTGTAACCCATAACATAAAAAATTAATATTATATTAAGGATACATTTTTTTATATTATCATATAATAAGAAGTATCGAGGGAATAGATAATGAAAATGAAAGAGAGAAGTTTGAGGGAGGGTGTTACCTCCTAGTCGGGTAACTCCTTTGGGTTTATACAAAAAGGAATAATTTGATTAATTTCTTCCCTAAGTAAAGATTCAAGGAGGAAGAGATGGATATTGAAAAGTGTATTGGGAATAATTTTTCCAAACCTAAGTGGATTAATAGGTGAGGGGAAGTGGAAGTGATGGAGGCCTTTTATAACGGGGGAGGGGTGACGCCCTTGTATTATTTTAAATGAATGGAACCCCACTAACATTGTTTTTATTGAATTTTGATAATTTTTAAAGACCCAGAAAATCAATGTAATTTTTTTAATTAAATGGGAATTTTACGAGTCCGCAAAAATTAACAGTGCGTGATTTCGAGGCCCAGTGTGCCCGGAATCAATTTCTGAAGTTTTGTTCAGGTACGTTCAGTAAACATACGAGAGGGTTTTTATAACATTGGAACTAGCGCACGGAATTGAAAACTGATGGCATCGTTGAACTCGCAACACTGATATTCTCTTAACAAGACTTTCACCTCGATGGTAGTTGGTCGAGGGTAAAAGTTAATTTTTAGGTTTTTCAGGGAAATAATAAAATAAAATAAATTCATGTTTTATTTTTTTTATCTAGTATAACCACCCATGTGGAAGTTGGTGGTGGGGACCACCACACCTTAAACTCCCATGAGATGTTATAGTGGTGGGGACCACCCGAACCTAACCTCCCATGAGAGGTTACGGTGTGGAGACCACCCGGGACGAAACCCCCCATTTAATTGGGGAGAACCTCTAAACTCCCTCATAAATGTGGGAGAGTCTCTTGACCTCCCTTAACTTAATGGAGCCACCACCCCCCTCTTTTAATAGTGTCATCCCTCCCCCCTTTAATTAATCGAGACATCTCTTTTAATTAAATACTACAATAATAATTTTAAACCCATCAAACTAAATAATGGATAATATATTATTTGGAGGGGCTATCTATTCATTTGTTGGAAAGAGGTTGGAAAAGGAGGATTAGAGCTCATTGGAGAAAACTCTCCAACGAAGAATGCTTCTCCACAATGAATGCTCCACCAATGAAGAACACAGAACTCGACCTCGACATCCATTAATAGAGCTTCCTTCAATGTAGGATGTGTTCGTCTAGAACGAATCGACGTCTGCCTTCTTGTGCTGATGTCAAGTAACTTCAAACAAGGTATGGATTTTATTTTTGAATATGGTATTGTTCATGTGATTCTTCTCTTCTAAAAAAAAGAATCGTTGCGGATGTTTTCATTGCAGAATTGGAATAATTTATTGCGGGAAAGGCTTGATGTTCTTCTTTCTTACCTTCTGTTGAGCTGCTTGCTACCACTCTAAACGTAGAGGGTGTCGACAAAACTAACATGGCCCGACCCCTACGCCGATCTCTTTTGGTGTTCTTCAAGATGGAGAAGAATGAAAACCTACATGGGGGAGCACAGGAATGGTGGCTGGCACCACCACCGATTGCGACAAAGGAAATGACGCACAACACTGCCCCGCGGCACCGCCGCCCCGCCGTGCCCTCGCGGCAGCCCCGGCTGAGCCACTCGCACCCTCGCGGTGGCCTCGCAGCTCCACTGTATGTGCGCCCCATGCACCCTCCGGCTTCTCCTTATGCCCATCCAGCGCACCCCGCACACACCACGACTCTGTCCTAGCAGCTCCCTCCAAAGCCACCCCGGTTGTGCCAGCCACCGGCCTCTCGAGCCCCGACTAAGCCGGCCTCCCGCACCCCTCGCGGCACCCCGGCCAAGGCGGCCTCCCGCACCCCTCACGGCACCCCGGCCGAGCCGGACTCCTTGCCTCTCATGGTGCCCCGGCTAAATTGGCCCTTACCCTCACAGTGCCCACCGGGCCGAACCACCCTCACACCAACCCGCGGCCGGTTCGAGCCCTCTCAGCTCTCCGCGGCCCATCGCGGCCTTCTAGGCTGGGCCTAGTGGGTCGGGCCGCACCCAACGGTCTGGCCTGCCTAATGGGCTTGGCCTGACCAAACGGGTTAGGCTGGGTCAACCCAAAATGAGTCAGCCCAGACTAGGTGGGGCTGGGTCAGTCCGACCGGGTCAGAACGGACTCAGTCCCACTACGACAACTTTACTTTCTTTTGGCCATATCATTGGCCCGAGATGTCCATTTGACAAACCTTCAATGGAACTTGTAATATTTTAGCATGCTTGTCAATTTGAGTATACCCCATGGGAGTTTAGGGTATAGTTGAGATACCTTCTGGTTTGATAATGCACGAATCCAACCGGGCCCCCGAGACTAAATGGCTAATAACTCACAGACCAGGCGTCTGATTGATGCGTCGTCAGCAGTGTTGAGACCCATATGATTTGGTGGACCTTTGCCGTACTTCTTTGTGGGACATCATGGAAGTTGGAGCATCGACCAGTATCTTGTGGAGCGGATCTTCCGGAGATGAGGGAGCATTTGTGTGGGAACCTAGTAGCTGGCTGAGACTTGACAATTGCTGACTGATTGACTCGGAGTGACTCGACCAGCCTAGTGGGGAGTGCCCGGTTTTGGCGGAAGACCTATGAAGGAGGAGCGCTTGGTAATAGAGTCATACCAGCGGTACTTGACCGAAGGAGTACCTCTGCAGGTTATGAGGGGGAGTGCCTGGTTGTGGCGGCAGATCCACGGTGGGGAGCACCGCTGTGTGACGTAGCAGGCCCATGGAACTCGATAGTAGGAGTACCTCAGCAGTCCAAGGTTAGAGGGAAGCACCTCTGTGTGAAGCGGCAGTCCAACTGTACTCGCTAGAGGAGGTGTTCTCTAGTTGCCAAGGGTTCAGAAGGTTTTTACCCCTAGAATAAATCCTGGTTTTAGTTGAGCCAATACTTCTTTGTTTTCCTCATGATTGAGATAGATCACATGATTACTTATGTATATGTATGGGCATATACATACTTAAGGTTATCTGTTTATTTAATTATTATTTTTCTATCCTTGTTGGATTTTGTGAGACCTTGAGGGTCTCAGGGTCCTTACTGAGTATCTTTATACTCACCCCTACATGGGTTATGTCTGCACCTTGTTGTATTGGTTGCAGACGACGGACAATGTAGACTGAGGGTGAGAGTACCAGGACTAGACTGTACCCAGAGGTGGACCTTACGACGAGTCGGTACATTGAGAAGATGGACAGATGTGGAGTGCTGAGGAGGCAATCTGTACATACCCAATAGGTAGGATCCTCAATGTACGACCTAGTAGTTGTTTTCCTTTTTCTTCAGTTGTACTTGTACTTCCAGTTCCTTGTACTTTACGGTTGGGCTTGTATTTCCATCCCCTTTTACTTTTCAGAACTCTTTTGTTATGTAGTTTACTTAGTGTTTTATATCTAGCTGTGTGATCTATTGTGTGTGTTTACAGGATATAATGGTAATGCCAACCCAGTTTTAGGGAATTAAGCCTTTAGTCCAAGTAGCCAGCCCCTGGCCTATGGAAGGCGGGCATAGGGTAGTCACGGTATGGGCCCCAGGGGACAGGTCATGTCAAATTGATATCAGAGGTGTCAGTTCTACCATTGAACTTAGTACTCTGATCTTTCATTATATAACGCAATACTGTTAAGGGTAGTGAGTGTGGTTCTCAGTTTAGGGAGTCCAGTGTTGGTGTGGCGGCCAACGTACCCATACACCACGACCCTGACTTCTTATTTATGACTCATTGCACGAAAATAGTAATTGCATGTGTGACATCAAAAGTTTTATTTATGTTATCTCTACCAGGTATGCTCACAAGGTATAATCTTTTGACTGTGTCACATTTGATTCTTTCTGGATGCCTCCACACTGACAGCTGGCTAGAGTTTTGAGAGTCGTACGCACTGACAGACCACTGAGAGATGAGGCCTCGGTGTAGGGACCTTTTCATACGGAGGCACCAATGGTACCTTTCCCCATTGGGCCACTGATTCCACCATCCCCAGCAGTAGACGGTGCATGCCTCTTGAGAGAATTGCACACGTTCCAGTGCCAGAGGTCACCCGGGTTCAGGGGATAGATGGACCCACAGGCGACTGAGGATTGGCTGGAGGCTGTGGTGAGAGTCTTCTGACTGGTTGAGACACCGGCAGACTTCATGGTGATTCTTGTTGTCGGCCTTCTACAGGCAGCAGCGGGCAGATGGGGGATCTTAATGCTCTAGGATCATGATGATATGATGCTTCTCCGGGTAGACATCAAGAGCCTGTTTCAGGTAGAGTTTGTCCCAGTGACTCTCCACGCAGTGCTCATATAGGAGCTACTTCATCTGCAGTAGGGCAGCATGACATTGGATCAGTACTCAGTGAGGTTCACAGACCTCTCACGTTACTCCACCGATATGGTGCATGAACCATTCTTCAGGGCCTGGACCTTCGAGCAGGGACTCGAGAGGGAGATCAGGGCTTTCTTAATTCCACTCATCATCCAAGCGTAGGAGGGGGTGTTAGAGAGATCCCTCCTAGTAGAGAGTTTCCATGCTGAGTAGTCTCCAGTAGCGAGATCCACCACCAGTCGACACGTAGCGGGGTCTTCTGCATCTAGAAACAGACACATGTCACAAAGGTCTAATAGGACAAGACCTACACGTGGATGACCTCATGACTCAGGATCAGTTGTGCAGGGAACCAGAGATAGATCCAGACATGCGAGGAGCAGGTAGTGTTACTCATGCGGCGGGCAGGGTCCCATGGCTCGTGACTGCCCAACCCACTGTTCGGATGATCCGCAGATGGTCGAATGACCACCCAGATAGAGATAGAGATTCAATCGAGGTGGTCCAAAGGGAACAAGCGGATGTGGAAGAGGAGCTAGTCGTGCAGCTAGTGGTGGGTGATGTTTCGAGGTGTTACCTCCACCACCACCAGGAGGTCCAACCAAACCACAGGGAGCTGGTGGACAGGGGAGAGCTCAGCTCCAGGCAGCTGAGGCTTATGATCATGATGCTATGGAGATGATTCGAGGTACGATCTGTTTCTATTACACCATAGTTGTAGTACTTATAGACATAGGTGCCAGTCAATCTTTCATTCCCAATGGCCTCATTCAGAGTTCAGAGATTCCAACGGAGCTGTTGATCGATCCTTACAGCTAGAGACTCATATGGGAGCGGATTCGATGATTACGAACCAGTGCTACTAGTGTGAGCTTACTCTAGGAGGCGAGATCTTCGGCTGGGATCTCCTAGTAGCGGCGTTGAGGCCTTACGATGTCATCGTGGGTATGGACTGGTTATCTATATTTCATTCTTAGTTTGACTGTATTAGGCGCAAAGTGCGGTGCGTCTGCAAGGATGGGACTAGGTTCACCTTCACCGGCAAGAAGGGAGCCTTTGCAGCGCAGGGTGGACTTACCTAGAGGAGAGTGCAGCCGATCACTCATTAGTTGGAAATCCTTACCCTCAGAGCTATTGATGGGGAGAGTCTAAGTTATCCTGTAGTGGTGGACCAGTACACAGATATTTTCCCTGATGATGTCTCAGGTCTACCTCCTCATAGAGAGGTGGACTATTACATTGACTTGTACCCTGGGACGACACTAATATCTACACCAGCATATTGGATGGATCCCGCGGAGCTTTGCGAGCTGCGAGTACTGCTAGAGGACTTCCAGGGGAAGGGATTCATCTGTCCCATTGTTTCCCCCTAGGCAGCCCCGATTATATTTTCCTAGAAGGCGGATGGGAACTTGAGGCTTTGTGTTGACTATCGGCACCAAAATCAGGTGACCAAGAAGAACAAGTACCCACTATCGAGGATTGAAGACCTCTTTGATCAGCTGAAGGGATCAGGGTGGTTCTCGAAGATAGACCTCAAATCAGGCTATAACTAGCTCAGAGTACAAGACAAGGATGTGTAGAGGACAAGTTTCAGATATCGGTACAACTAATATGAGTCTTGGTTATGAGATTCGGCAAAACCAACTCTCTATCAATGTTTATGGGACTCATGAATAGAGTATTTCAGTCATACCATGATTTCTTTGTTGTAGTCTTCATCGATGACATTCTATTCTACTCAGCTACTGAGGAGGAGCATGCCTACCATTTGTGGTTAGTACTATAAACACTCTGAGAGCACCAGCTTTATGGTAAACTCTCGAAAGCCTGTTCTTGATCCGAAAGGTTCACATTTTGGTTCATGTCATCTTGGAGGCTAGAGTTGCAGTGGATCTAGTGATGATTGTGGTGGTACTTTCATGGGAGCCACCCCGGAGTGTGACAGAGGTACGACATTTCCTGGGTTTGGATGGATATTACCAGAGGTTTTTACCAGACTTCTCCAGAGATGCGGCACCACTATCAGCCTTGAAGAAGAAGGGGAAAACATTTTTGTGGTCGGAGAGATACCAGCAGAGCTTTCAGGAGTTGAGGCAGAGGCTGACTAGTGCCCCCATCTTGAGGCTTCCCAAGGAAGGCGTAGGGTACGTAGTCTACTATGACGCATCAGGAACTGGAATCGGATGTGCCCTGATGCAGGAGAGAGCAGTGATCACTTGTGGTTCTCGATAGTTGAGATAGCATGAGTAGAACTATGCTACCCATGACCTGGAGTTAGCAGCAATGGTCTTCGCCTTGAAGATATGGCATCACTATCATATGGGTGAGGGTTTTACCGTGTACTCTAATCAAAATAGTCTCAGGTATATCTTCTCCTAGAAGGACTAGAACCTGAGACAAAGATGTTGGCTTGAGTACCTCCAGGACTATGAATTCGAGATAGTCTATACTCCTAGGAAGGGGAATGTTGTTGTAGATTCACTCAATAGGAGATCTGTTATACAGTTGCTAGGTGAGGCGATGGAGCAGAAGGCTTCTTTATATATATCCTTTGTGGATAGAGATGGAGCAGCCTTCCTTTAGTATCTTACAGTCACTCCCCCACTTCTTCAGTGATTTAGGGAGGCACAACATGGGGATGTTGACTGCAAGACACGACGTGCTCAGATATCCATAGGGCAGGCACCTGATGGATTTTCTCGAGGTGGGGAGCTCGTCATCCTCTTCTAAGGAAGTGCCATGGTACTAGTGTCACTTTAGGAGGAAGTGTTGATGGAGTTCCACACTTCCCCTATATCGGTACATCCAGGTGTGGTGAAGATGTACCAGGTTCACCGACGACAACATTGTTGTCCAGGAATGAAAAAGGCAATTGCAGAGTTTGTCTCTCGGTGCCTCAATTGTCAGCAAGTGAAGGTGGAGCACTAGGTACCAGCAAGCTTGGTTCAGCCATTAGAGGTCCCAAAGTGGAAGTTGTATGGGATATCCATGGACTTCGTGAGAGGACTTCCATGTATATCCAGGGGACATGAATCAATTTGGGTGATCATAGACCAACTCACCAAGTCGGCCCACTTCCTACCAATCAAAGAGTAGGGTTCAGTAGAGATCTTGGGATACCTCTATCTGCAAGAGATTTTGTGGCTACATGGAGTGCCTTCGTCTATTGTCTCTGATCGTGATGCATGTTTCCCTTCCTGACTGTGGAATGGGTTGCAGGAGGCTTTCAGGATGCAGCTTCGTTTGAGCACTGCCTTCCAACCTAAAATGGATGGTCAGACTGAGCGGACCATTCAGACCCTCGAGGATATGTTGTGTACTTCTGTCCTTGACATCGGTCGTAGTTGGGAGGATCACTTGCCTTTGGTAGAGTTTGTGTACAACAATAGCTATCGCTCAACCATTGGGATTTCACCTTTTGAGGCGTTATATGGGTGTCTTTGTAGATCAACATTGTGTTGGACTGACCCAGGGGAGTCAGAACTCATGGGAACAAAGATGGTAAGGTCAACCACAGAGAAGGTGCAGATCATTTTGGAGCAGATGAAGACTGCACAAAGCATATAGAAGATTAATGCTGACAGAAGACGGAGATCTCTAGATTTCAAGGATGGTGACCATGTCTCTCTACAGGTCTCACCCCGATGAGGTCTACAGAGATTTGGTCGAGGCAGAAAGTTATCTATGAGATTCATCAGACCTTTACATTTCCTCAGTAGAGTTGGCGGGGTGGCTTACCACTTAGCTCTACCACCTCATTTGCACCGGGTGCATGATGTCTTCCATGTATCCTAGCTGAGGAGATACGTACACAACCCTTCTCAAATCATTGAACATGGTGAGCTATACATCGATGATGGGGAAAAATTTATGGTGGTTTCATTAGAGATCATGGATCAACAGGATCGGGTCCTTCATGGACGGTCGATACCTCTGGTGCGCTTTTGCTGGTAGCACGGGAACCTCTAGGAGAGAACATGGGAGCGGTAGGATCATATGTGTGCTCAGTACCCCCAATTGTTCCCTTAGTTTGAGTTGTGTCTTATGGGGACATAAATCATGAGGTGTAGAGAATTTAAAGACCCAAAAATTCCTTGTAATGTTTTTAATTAAATGGGAATTTTATGAGACTGAAAAAATTGACGGCGCATGATTCTATGACCCGGTGTGCCCAGAATCAATTTATGAAGTTTTTTTAGGTGCATTCTGTAAATGTACAAGAAGATTTTTATAACTTTTGAACCGGTGCATGGAATTGAAAACTGAGGGTACTGTTGAACTCGCAGAGTCAGAATTCTCTTAAGAATACTTTCACCTCGATGGTAGTTGGTCGAGGGTGAAAGTTATTTTCTGGGTTTTTCAGGGAAATAATCAAATAAAATAAATGCATGTTTTATTTTTATTTTATCTATTATAACCAACCATGTAGGTGTTAGAGGTGGGGACCACCACACCTTAACCTCCCATGAGAGGTTATGGTGGTGGGTCCCACCTGAACCTAACCTCCCACGAGAGGTTACAGTGTGGGGACTACTCGGGACTAAACCCCTAATTTAATTGGGGAAACCCTCTCAAATACCAAATAAATGATGGATAGTCTATTGACCTACTTAATAAATTAATGGTTCCTCCCCCCTTTTAATGGTGTCAGCACTCCCCTTATATTAATTGATCCATCTCATTTAATTAAATTAAACAATTGAATTTTAAACCAATGAAACTAAATAATAGAATATATATTATTTGGAGGGGCTATCTATTCATTTGTTGTCAAAAGGTTGGAAAAGATGGATTAGGGATCTTGGGAGAAAACTCTCAAATGAAGAACGCTTCCTCCACGAAGAACGCTCCACTGACGAAGAACATCGACCTCGACTTTGAATTCCTTTCTCGGAGCTTCCTTCGGCGTAGGACGTGTTCGTCTACACTGAATTGACATCTGCCTTCTTACACCGACATCAACCAACTTCGAGCAATGTTGGGATTTTATTTTTGAATTTGTTATTGTTCCCTTGATTCTTCCCTTCTAAAACAATGAATCATTGTCAATGTCTTCCTTGTAGGATGGGAATAATTTATTGTGGGAAGGGAATGATGTTCTTCTTTATTACCTTCTCTTGGCCCGCTTTCTACCACTAAAAATGTGGAGGGTGCGGGCCAAACTAACATGGTCTGACCCCTATGCCAATCTCCATTGGTATTCTTTGCGATGGAGAAGAATGGAAACCTACGTGGGGGAGCACAAGAACGGCGGTCACCACCACTGCTGGCCGCGACAAAGGCAACGACGCACGTCACCTCCCTGAAGCTCCGTTGTTCCCTCACGACATCCCCAAATGAGCCGCCCACACCTTCACTGTAGCCCCACAGCTCTGCCATCCACACGCCTTGTGCACCCCGTGCACCCCACGGCTCCAGCATTCATGTGCCCACGCACACCGCACACCCCGCAGCTCCGTCGTTCACGCGCCCCGTGCACCCAGCGGCCCCACCGTCTGTGCTTCCCGCGCACCCTGCGGCTCCGCCGTCTTCACGTCCCATGCACCCCGCGCACCCCACAGCTCTGGCCTCACAGTGCCATCCTGAGCCACCCCGACCACGCTATCCTACGGCCTCCCGAGCCCCGGCTGAGCCGGCCTCCCGCGCCCCTCGTGGCACCCCGGCCGAGCCAACCTCCCCTTCCCCTCACGGTGCCCTGGATGAACCGGCCCATTCCCTCGCGGGGCCCTTCGAGCCTAACCGTCCTCATGCCCACCCACGGCGGGTCGGTGCCCTCTTGGCTCTCTGTGGCCCCTCGTGGCCTGCTAGGCTGGGCCCACTGGGCCGGGTTGCACCCAATGGGTTGGCCCGCCCAACAGGCCAGGCGAGACCCAACTGGTCATGCCGGTTTGACCTGAACCAGTTCGGCCCAGACTGGATCAGGCAGGGTTAGTCCAACCGGGTCAGACCAGACCCAGGCCCACTACGACCCCTTTACATTCTTTTGGCCATATCTTTGGCACTGGGCGTCATTTTGACGAACCATCTGCAAAATTGGTAATCTTGGAGCATGAATGTCCGTTTTAGTATACCCCACTAGAGTTTGGGGTATAGTTTAGATACGGTCAGGTTGGAGCGTTCCCAAATCAAACCGTTCCCACAAGACTAAATGGCTAGTAACTCACAGATCGGGCATCCGATTGACACGCCGTCAGTTGCGTTGAGACTCCTATGATGTGACGGCCCTTTGGGATACTTCGTCATGGGACTTCATGGTAGTTGGAGCATCGACCAGTAGATTATGGAGTGGATCTTCCAGAGACGAGCGAGCATTTGTGCGGGAACCTAGTATCTAGCTGAGACTTGATGACTGCTGACCGATTGACTCGGAGTGACTCGACTAGCCCAGGGGGGAGCGCCTGGTTGTGGTGGCAGACCCACAGCAGAGGAGTGCCTAGTTGTCGTGGCATACCTACTGTACTCGACAGGAGGTGTACCTCTGTAGGCTATGAGGGGCAATTCCTGGTTGTGGCAGTATACCCATGGTAGGGAGCACCTTTTTGTGACGCAGTAGACCCATGGTACTTGACAGGAGTAGTACCTCAGTAGTCCAAGTTTAGTGAGAAGAACCTATGTGTGATGTGATAGGCCCACTATACTCAATAGAGGTGGAGTTCGCTAACATCTGAGAGTTCAGAATGTTTTTACCCCTAAAATAAATCCTAGTTTGATCTCAGTCAATAATTTTGTGTTTTCCCCATGATTGAGATAGATCACATGATAACTTAGGTATATGTATAGGCATATACATAAGTAGGGTTATCTGTTGATTTCATATGTTATGGTCTATCCTTGAAAGATTTTGTGAGTCATTGATGGTATCGGGGTCTATAATACGTATCGTTATACTCACCCCTGCACGGGCTATGCCCGCACCTTGTTGTGTTGGTTGTAGACGACGGCCAACGCTGACTGAGGCTGAGAGTACCAGGACTGGACGTTACCCAGAGGTGGACCTTATGACGAGTCGGTACATGGAGTAGACAGAAAAATGAGGAGTGATGAGGAGGAGATCTACACCTACCATTCAGGTAGGAACCAAAGAGGACAACCCTGCAGCTATTTTCCTTTTTTTCAGTTGTACTTGTACTTCCAGTTCCTTGTACTTTACTGTTGGGCTTGTATTTCCGGCCCCTTATACTTTTCAGCACACTTTTTTTATTCAGTTTACTTAGTGTTTTGTATCCATCTGCATGTTCTTGTATGTGCATTCATAAGATATAAAGGAAATTCCTTCTTAGTTTTAGGGAATTATGCCTTTGGTGCTAGTCGCCAGCCCCTGGCCTATGGAAGGTGGGCTTGGGGTAGTCATGGAACGGGCCCCGGGGGACGGGTCCTAACATAATTAATGGTCCAAATTATAGAAAAGGAATTATAGAATTGAAATATGCCCAGAGAAGTGATTTTGGAAAAGTGTATAGGTCATTTTAGGCCTTATTTTTTTGTTTATTCCCCTATTATGCTTAATTTATCCTTTATCATTGTAATAAATTTTAATTACCTTCATTGATTTTTTTTGTAAAAAACAATGTTAACCTTATAATGAATTATATATTATTTTTATTCCAAATATTTAATCCATTTTTTCAAATTCCAATCAAATAAGTGGATGAAATTAAATTAACATTAATCTAATAGTTTGGACAATAATGTAGGTTTTTAAAGAAAAAATATTCTAACGTTTGTAATGTTTTTATAGTTAATTTCAAAGTGAAATTGATTCTAATGACCAAAATTTGATTAATTTATAAAAATATAATCTAATTAAACATTAAAAAAATTATTATTATAATTAGATCTTCTAAATAAATTAGATGAAAATGTAATGTTTAATTATAATTCAATATTTTCATAATTCCTTAAAAATTTAAACTTTACAAAAAAATATTAAAAAATAGTTCATAGGTAAGTTTTATGTTTCACATCGAAATATGTATTTTCTATTGACATTTTAAATTTATAAAAGGGTAAAATATTGGATTTAAAAAGGGTTCTTCATTATAAGGCGGTCCAATTGCCTTAATAAAAATATAGGTTTTTATGTGTAATATTGAGCTTATTCTTATATTATGTCTATCAAATCAATTGGATGATTATAAAAATTATTACATTGAATATATAAAATATATATTTCATTAATATCATTCATTAATTATAACTAATTTAATTTATTAATATAAAAATCCTTTGTGAGTATAAAAATAATAATAATTTTTTTATATTAAAATGTTTTATATTTCCATTTCTAATCAATTGATAACCAATAAATTCATTTTAAATTAATTTAAACCATAGATTTTCATATTTTCATTAATCAATTTTATAACCACTAATTTAAAGGCTTATTTACATATTATTATAATAATATTTTAATTATATATTATTGTATAGTAAAACTCGGTCTTGTGGTTAATGTATAATTTTGAATAAAGTCGTTATTTCATTTAACCCAAGAAAACTCTATGTTGTGTGAATTTAAAAGTATAGAAAATATAAAATATATCTAAAATAGTATATATATTTTAAATTACCATGGTATTATATCCCCTTACATTCTTGGTGTCGTGTGTCATGCACACTATCGAATATAGGGTTCTTAATTTAGAATTTTGGGGTGTTACATAGATTTCACGATATTAATGGAATATATATATATATATATATTAGTTAATAATATTAAAGTAAAATATAAAATCAAAATTCATGAAACAGAAAATGTTATGGGAAATTTACTAAGATAAAATTAAATTGGAAAAAAATTATTTTCAGGCAATTTAAAATTTCAATGTCAAAATACATTTTCCGAAAAATATTAAAATGAAGCTCAATGTGGGGAAATAATATAAAATATTTTCAACAAAATATTCAACAAAACTTTTATTTTCAACTCCCCCCCCCCCACTTACCCTGTTACACTATTAGGTAAAACAAAATTTCATGTAATACAAAAAATGATGCTTGTTTAAATTTCCCAATCAATGATGCCAATACGAGATGGGAAAGAATCTACATAAATATTTTAGTATTAACAAATCATGAAGTAACTCAAATATTATATCAAAACAAAA
Source organism: Viscum album (assembly GCA_963277665.1). Classification (NCBI taxonomy): domain Eukaryota; kingdom Viridiplantae; phylum Streptophyta; class Magnoliopsida; order Santalales; family Viscaceae; genus Viscum; species Viscum album. Next base: position 1,033,994,827 of record OY728123.1, on the reverse strand, counting down.
TCCAATGTGATCAATGACTGTAATCATGTGGAAAAATTTAATAAGTTAACAATGAAACGAATCCAATCTCTATTTGTGTGATAATCTTTTCAATCTTTTCTCTCCACCATTTATCCAATATATTCAGGTCAAGTAAAAGTTTTCAACTTTCCATACTCTGTTCCACCATACTAGTTCAATATGGATTTTAATAAAATTTCAAAACCCACTCACAAAATAATTCTTGGAAGTTAAACCATAATCTCCCAATATAGATATCCAAGATGTTGTACATTTCTTCACACACCTATTTATATTTTTTTTATTTTTTTTAATTTTTACTTTTTTAGGGAATAATGAATTAGATATTTGGTACACATTAACAGGAAAATTTGGTACAATAATGAAATTTATCAGATAAAAATTAGAATTATGTAAAGACTATGTTATAATATGAAAAATATTTCATAATTTTGATATACCTTTAAATGGTTAAGGAAAATCCCCAAGTCATGATTTTTTGTGATGTGTGTGGATAGGTTAAATGACATAATTTCCATGAAAATATCACATCATGAATGATTTAAAAATCTCAAAGGCTTGATAAATACACATTAAAATATATTAATGAAAAAAAATTCACAAAAATAACCACTAATGAAGAAATGATTTTTAAATGATATCACACATCCAATGATGTTGGAAAAATTAAAAGTGCATTCTAAATCAGTTCTGAAGAAGTAATAATCATGTGACATGTATTTTTTTATTTTCTTATATTTTTTTTCAATTTTTATTTTTTAATATAACATTTCTACCTTGAATAATATCACAAAACTAAAAAAACAAAAGAGTCTTGTAAAAATGTCATCCCCAACACTTAATGAAACTACTCATATTAATTAATGCACAAGTAGCAAGTATAAGGCAGGAATCCACTAAAATAGAGAGATACCATACAATTAATTTTTTATTTGGTGACTTTGAGTTTAGAACCAAATTACTAACTTCTAAAACCTACAAAATAAAATAATTAAATCCCTAAAAATTAATGAAATAATAAAATGAAAAAAATTAATGTTAAAGGTGGGTTATCCCGAAGAGGTGTTGTGTTTTAACTACCTACATCTAGGGAGTTACAATTTTTTCACCATGATCCAAATGTGGATTTATTTTTTTAAGGGAACTCTACATGTTATTTATCCTTATATATAATAGTGTATACCAATGGTAGAGACCATTAATAAAAGGTAAAAATGACCCCAACCTTATAATAATAAAATTCATGAAGTATGCATGGGAAAGAAATAAGGTGTATACCCTATCCACATTTATGATTCCCCAGTCTATTATATGTGCATGTGTATGTTGAGGAGTAAATAATGTCACAATGGTATTTTTGAGATATCTTTATTCTTTAGGAACCACCTCTTTTGTGGTTTTCTTGAAAACAACCAGGGTTGGTTTTCAAAGTGTTGATTCTTCAAAAGAATCATGATGAAAATAATTGTTCAATTCCATTTCAAAAATATTAAAACAAGAGTAATTATAATCATCAATATCCACCTTGTTATTATTTTATTTCATTTCATCTGGCACAACCCTTAGAATTTAATCATCATCAATGTACAACCCCTTCTTCTGGTTGTTGATGGTCACTCCTTCTACGTCATCATCACTTCCATTTTAATTAATAAGAGATAATTCTTCCAGAGAAAAATATGTATAGAGAATTGACTATGAAAATAATGTAAATTAAAAAAAAGTTAATTCCAATTCCATTCCACTCCCTTTAGTTGATCAATATCATGTGCATGCTCTTCTTGGAGGTACATTAGTATTATTTCGAAGAGTTGTTCAAGATAAGTATTATTCAATAATACAATTACATCCAAAATGTGCTCATCAAATATAGAAAAATATTTTTGATATGATTCCTAATGATGATAGAATTTAAGAATATATTTTTATAGCTTAGTTAGTTCATTGGAAAAGGAATCAAGATATTATTACTCACGATATTCTTTCATACCACTAAAGAAATCATAAAACACATCAACCCTAAAAGAAGACTTTAAAAATACTCAAAAATATTTTATAGAAATTATAACTTTTTCTATAAAGGAAGGATCACCAACAATGAATTCCATTTTTATATTATCTTGTTAGTGAAAATAATAGATGATTTACATCCTACAATTGGTTGAATAAAACACATGTCTCACTAGTAGTGGTGCTAATTTGATGAGAGTTGTTGAACGTGGTCCAAAAAAAATTCTGATTTTTTTACTAAGTATAGAATAATGGCCAAAATAGATCATATATATGGAGGTGTAAGTGAATTAAAACCCCCTTAAAAGTTAAAAATAAAAAATTAAATTAAATTAAATTAACCAAAAAATTGGGTTTTTTGATGGATTTTTGAATAAATAAGAAACGAGTAATCAAGGAAAAGATTCCCTTAAAAGAACCAATATGATAAGACGTAATCGATATAATATACCCATTAAATATTAATTTATCATTATTCTAGGTGATTAAAATCCATTTAATTTCTATCCACAAATCTTGTAAACCCCTGAAACCTATGGAAATTAATATGATCATAATGATTGGAAGAAATGAACCATTAGTTAACTTTATGACTTTGAACTATAACACCCTTCTTTGATTGTGGTATAAAATAAAACATGTAGTCAATGGAAAATTATGGAATCATATACTACCCAGAAATGATAATTTTTTGAGTTTGTGTTCACTATTAGAAAAAGGCCACATACCCATGTTTTCCTAAAACTCTGTGTATAGGTATAGTATGGGATCCTATACACAAGATTTTGGACAACTAGGGGTATAGGTTGTTTTCCAATACCTATACCCACAGTTTTGCCTAAACTGTGGGCGTAAGGTTATTTTTAGAGTCATATACCCACGGTTTCCCAAAATCATGGGTATAGCTTTCCCACATTATGGAAAAGAAAATAAATTTCATGGAATGCAAAAAACATTTCGCAGGAACAACTCTTCCCACAGTTTTCTACATATAAACATTGTTTTTATTGATATATATGTAAATAAATATATATATATATATATATATATATCAATAAATAAATTGGATAGTGGTTAGGCACCAGAAGAGTAATGGGGTGGTCCAGGGATTGAATCCCACTACCGCATATTTTTTCCAACCTATACCAACGGTTTTTAAAATCATTTATATAAGATAATGACATAGTGGAGTGGACCTTCAGCCATGGTTTCTAAAACCAAGGGTATATCTCAATTCTATACTGATTTCTTAGTCTCCCGTGGTTCCTTGAAACCATGGGTATCACATATGCCAATGATTTCATGTGCTATACCCATGGTTTAAAACAAGGGGTATAGGGTATTTTTCAAGTAGTGTGGTTATACTTGAACCTTATAATGTTATCAAACGTGTGTTAGATTTGGTGATTGAAGTTTCTCCCACACAATTAACACAAGTCTAGAATTAATGTCAGGTAAAAATTGATCAAGTTCCCTAGAAATTAAAAATGAAATAATTGATTATAAGTAATGAATTATAGTTTTTTCATTGATTTAAAACAAATAAATGAATGTAGTTGGTATTAAATTTACCAAGAACGAAATCAATCTCTCATGGGTGGAGTTTTCATTGTGGATATATTTTATATAAGAATATTATTGATTGGAAAACAAAAAATCTCATATCTATTCTTTTTTAATAGCACCAAGAGGGAAAAATGATTAAAATAGAATAATAGAAATGTTTTATTTAATATTCGATGATAGAACAAGAACAAAATAAAAGAAATAAAAGGTAGAAGTGGGAATGGTGTGCCTTATTTTAAGAGATATTTACCGAAAGACCTAATAATTACTATCATATAGAGATGTTTAATGAAGAAAACATTTCTTAACAACATTCTAAAGCATCATCAGACCATTCCTAATAATAAAAATCTCACTTAAATAGAGTGTTGGTGGTTCAGGTTTTCACTTCCCATAAAGGGAACATATGGAATTATTCCGCTACAATGTACTCCCTCTTGATAAATTTTTTTGGACAAGTTACTACTAAAACTATAGTTTATTATAGTTTAATGTAATTCATGGAATTAAATGGTTTAAAATCTTGACAAATTTCATCTCATTCTATGAATTAATAAAACATTTATCACCCAAATAGGGAAGCACGGTCCAATCGGTCGTATCAATCCCATATTTTCATTAATCCCCATTTTATCCCCTTCTTATGTGGGATCCATATTTAATGCTCTAAATTAAAAATAGATAAAACTTAATGTACAAAATTACAATGATAAAATTAAATTATGAAAAATAAAAATTTCAAGTAATTTTCTATTTCAAGATGAATACAATTTTTTCTATTAAATCCTCAAATAAAACTAAATGTGGGGAAATTATATCAAATATTATCAAAAAAATAATATAAAAAAACATTTATTGCTTATAATTTTATTGTCATATAATAAATGAAATTTCAGCTTTAGGTATAAAATTGTCAATATTTGGATCAATGCTAATTATCACGATAATATTTAAACAAATATTTTATAATTATTTATTTATTAATATCATGTAATTTTTATCGAATAAATTAAAATAAATTCCTTAAAATAATTAATCTTATAATATGTGTGAAAACATAAATAAATACAATAACTGTAATTTAATTTGTAATCATTACTAAATACGTTTAAGAATTTATAATGGTTAAAATTTCATGTTTCTACCTACAAACTTTCTCTATTCATTTACTATTTTAAAATAAAAGTAAATTTTTTAATTTTTAGACATTAGCATGTATTAAATATATGTTAACATTAGTTACATATGACACAAATTCGGTTTTATAGGTTATTTTATATATTAAATAATAGATATAACCCCTTGGTTAAAAACTAGTTATATATTTTAAAAGTAAGAGTAAATTTTTTAAAAAAAATAATTGTAATAACCATAAAAAACATTTACAATATATATCTAAATCCATGGTTGAGTATTGATAATCCCAACTACACCCCACACTAAATTATTTTTAAAATTTGGAGACATTGAACGTGGAAGATTATCATGGAATTATTAAACTATAAAGGGTGTTTCCAAAAGATCCCTTTTTCTCGCTTATAAAGGGGGGTTTCTTAAACCATTCAAAACAGACACCTACCATTTGAAATTTCATTTAAAATATGTCTAAATATATTATTCTAGAATTAACCCACACATTATTAATCCCCTAGTGACACAATATTTTTTAATCCCTTCAATTCCATGGATTTTTTCTAGGAAAGATCATGTCTCCAGTGTATATATTATCTCTTTCATAAATTCTTCTCATGAATTTTACTCTACCAAATATATTATATCCATAGAAATAAAATTATATCAGAATAATTATATTTCTGGTATGTTATTATATTAATGGAATAATAATTATTTATTCCAATCCATCTGCTAAGAAAAAAAATTATCAGTGTGTTGTGTGGACTACCACCTCCAAAAACTGATGTCTTTCGTCTTTCATCGCTATCATAAATGGATGAACATAAGGATGTAATGGATGATTAAATATTATTAATATAATAGGAATATTATTATGATATTTCAGATTATCATATACTTTATATCTATCTATCTTTTTGAAATATGGGCACATTAATCGTCAGTATGTTTGAACTATCACCTCAAAGTGTAATGAGTTTCTTTTTTCATCCCCACCAATCATGGTAATAATTTAAAATATATTTAATTCAAAAAATTTATATCCCAAAAATATTAATATTATATATATTATTAAACAATTTTACAATTCTTTTGACCCATGGTCAACATACATATGTAGTTTTCGGAACATTGACTGAAGAACCTTATATAACTATCTGAGGTAAGAAAACTATATTATAAATAAATAACACATGGTAGATAAATGTCCTAAAGATATATAATATATATGAATAATTTTATTGTTTATATATAGTGAAATTAATTTAATTATTTAAGATGTTTACTGTAAGTGCAGAGCACTTTGAGACACAAGTTAGGGTTATATCTAAAAACTTCCTTCATTGAGGCGCATGTTTTTTAATAAACCTAATTTTTTATAAATGGTGTATATACTATAAGTTCAACATAAAATTTCATTTATTATACTTATTAATTTTATTTAAGCTTCAATATAAACTTATATTTATTTTTAGTTATTTTTATTAGAATGTTTCTTAAGCCGCGAGGGGTTTCCTCTCAATTTCTCTTTATTAAGATATATTTTAAAAAGAATAATCAATTAGTTTTTTATATAGTGTATACAAATTAAAAGATTTAATTTTTTAATACATTATGATTTAATAAAATGTATTTATATAAGCATATTATTTTAAAGATTTTAATTACTTTAGATTCACGAATTTCTAAAGTCATTAGGCTCTTTCACAACATAATCTGATTTCTTGAGTAAATTTTTTATTGAATTTATTCATTAATTTCACATGTTATACCATATTTATATATAGGTATATCACCATTTTATTAATTTATTCCTTACTTAGTAGTTTAAATTATTTTCTAAAAACTTAACTATGTTATGAATAATTCCCATCCATTTAAACAGTTGTTTCACCTCCTTGTCTATAATTTAGCTTCCCACCATGCTTTTGATTTTAGTTATAAACCACATTATGTGTTATACCTAATTAAAATCATATTTAAATTCTCATTTTTTTAATAAAATGTTTTATTATTATTTTTATGTTGTATTTTAAGAATGATGTTTAGAATATAAAAAGGGAACTTCTACAACTCATTCCTGACTTTTTAGTTATGCATTCCCTTTATTTTTCTCTATTATATTCAATATTATTATCATTTAACTCTAAATGTTTTGTATATATTTCCCTTAAATATATACATATTAAAATATCCTTTTAATTTCTATGATTATACATGTTCTTATTTATCTTCATAATTCCCACATTTATGTAAATATGATTTCAGGGAACTTTCCTATTTCTGATCTCATATAAATCATCCCAACCGAATAAAAATTTTCAGATAATTAATAGATTCTAAAAATACAAAATATTTTATATAAAACTCTTTTAATTCAATTATAGTTTTATTGAAAATGATATAATATATACTTCTTTAAAATTATCCTTCAAATATTTCATAATGTTTCACCCACGTAATTCACATTCATTCTTTCTTAACATAATTATTATTATGAATTTTCTAAATTGGAACTCTATATTTAAGAACAATGTTAATTATTCAATTATGAATGTTAAAAATTATTTAATTCCTTCTTCTCATGGGAATACTTATATATATTCTTTGTTTATTCCGTAATGCAACATTATGAAACCCACTTTTTTTCATGGGTTCAATCATGCTTTTGATTTAAATGTGGTTTCTTTTTCCTATTATAGAACACATATACATACACATATTATGTTGGATTTTATCCTATTATAAGATGTGTGGGTCCATTTTTTTCTTCCATTTCCCTGGATAATGTAAATATCTTATGGTATTCCATTTATGGTGCACAAGCGGTTAGCTTAATCACATTATATATGGTGAATGAGTGGTTATCCTAAGAAAACTATGTTATGGTGGTTGTTAGTCAGAGAATATAAGGATTATTATTGAGGATTGACTGTATTATATTGTCTTGGATGTTCGAGTTAACATATTCTTTTGATTTCATGATTTATGAAATTTCTATATGCTTCAGAGTACATGATATTATGGTGTCATTTCCTTCTTCTATGTTTCCATTGTTATCTCTCACTCATATATCAGTGTACATGATTGTTATTTCTGAGATTACATTTCCTCCCTTCATGATTTATATAAAACTATTGTTTTTACAAGTTATTTTAATATCAAATTTTTCTATGATCTTGTTTTCTCATATACTTATGATCTAACCACTTATGACCCGTTGAAATTTTTTCCCATAAATAGTATTTTAGCTCACCCCGTTCTTATGTTTCATAACCTCATGTAATGAAGATAAGTTATAAAGACCCAGACCCATGTTTCATTGAGTTGGTGTCATAATTTATTACATTTTCATTGATACAATACTCGAATCCAAAAGGGATGATCAATTTAGTAGTCTTAGAAAACCAAATTACATACTTGAAACATAAATTACAACGGAAACTATAAAATATAACATACTCACTCCTTTGAAACACCAATATTCTTCTAGATTAACCTAAAATATCAGTATTAATATACTTCATGGTATCCTAGGAAAAATAAAACATAACAAAGGGGTTATCTCCTATTGTCATAAAGGGTAAGAAAACAATATAATTTATCATTAAGTAAATGTGTATAACTGAAACACAAGACATTTAAATATAATAATGAGCATAATATAGAATGAATAAAAAAAGATTCCGTATAAATATTTTCATAGATGTTTTAATAACTAGATGATCAAATGGAATATCAAAATCTAATCTCAAAATGTGTAAATTCATAATTATGGACATCATAAACTTACCATCAATTATTTATCTATGAAACCATACATAAACGTTTAAGGCTTTGGCCAATACCCAAACTAGTTTTTCTTAGGAGACCCTATTGATTCATCAAGGAGATATAATGGGCCTCACCCACCACTTACTAAGTCCAATTAATTTTTGAAAAGAATGTGGTAAAACATAATATATATATATATATAATTTAAATAACATTCCCCATTAATTAAACATAATCACAAACCATTCTGGGTAATATGGTTAATGGTATCAAAATACCACATCCCTAGTCAAAATGATCACAAAACATTTAATAAAATATGATAAATTATATAATAATATATCAATATCAATGAAGCATAAAAATTAAAAAATTATATTGAAATGGATGAAAATACTATAATAAAGTCATAGAAAATTATTGATAAAAATACCACTTTTTACATTAAAATGATTTATTTAAAAGAACGTGATATTTTAAAAGAAAAATTTTCATTGAAAATAATCATAGAAACATGTAATGATATGTTATATACATTAAAGAGTTATGATGATAGAGAAATATTCTCATTCTCTATATGTTAGAAAAAATTATTTCTGCATTTTTTGATGGAAATGTAATAACGTTCCCTATTTAGAATATGACTAAAATTTACATTTCAATCAATTTTAGAAAAATTATAAAAAGGGTAAAAAGACATTAAATTTTTTTAGTATAATATTAAAAATATTTTGGAAACTGTTGTTTAAAAACATTGTCATGGATAATAAATATTCTTCAGAAGATAGTTATATTCAAACAATCCTGAATAATAATGAGATTGTGAAATTAACTATTACCATGCACATTAATTTAGTTGAACATAATTTAACCTCATGTATAATTTTTTAAATAACATTATTTATTTATACTAGAACCATATCTATATTTATGATATCATATATGATCCTCTTATACCATTTTTCTTATAATATTTCATTATTACCCCAATTTTGGGTGTTAACTGGTTAATTTTCTATGTAGGTTTTGTCAAGTAAGTCATGTTTCCTATAAAAAGGATATATATATATATATATATTTCATATAAATAATTATATTAAGTTAATAGATATCATATTTACTCATTATATATATTTTTATAATAATTATTTAATATTTAACATGGAAAATTAATCACATCGTGTCGGGGAGACGGTAGGTTGTACATACGCATGAGCGAAAGTGTAATTATTTTATTGGTGAAAGGGTATGTAGTTGGGTGGTATATTAATTATATAGAATAAATATAACGTTATATTTATTATGTATATTGATAATATCCATAATTATACCAAATCCAAATAAAGAGTTATGAAAAAAAATACATTGCGATGTGGAAACGGTAAGTTGTACGTTGGCACGCGCGGTGCTTTTGTTTTTTTGAAGGATAGTTCAATGGTGGGATATGGTGGTGTCATATTCATAATAAAATCTCATCATATATATGATCCTGGATTTATTACTCAATCAGAGAAACAACTCACGAAGACGATGTATTAGAATAAACGACCATGGATGAGTTGGTGAAAACGATTACCTCTTCTTTGGCGGACTCCCTTAAATGTCTTCTAAGGGGATCTAGGATAGGTATTTTTGGAATAAAAATAACTCCATGAAATTTATATGGATGTATTGAGGAGAATTATTTAGGGTTTTATCAATCTATAATTCTCAAGGTTGTTTGAATAAGTGAGGGACTATATTCCCTTATATAATTGAGGTGAGAGACCATTAGAAAACTCTTAAAATATTAATAAAAATTAATTTTCAATTAAAATATAATAAAAACTGATTTATTTTAAAAATTACATGAGGAGGGATTGAAATCATCTCAAACAATATTTTTTAAACAAGTTTTTCCTCATTATTACCCTTATTGGTTTTAACTCTAATTTAAACCCTTTAACAATTACTGTGAAAACATGTGTTTTTAATCTGTCAAGGTAATATAATTACTATAAAATGATAAACGAACCATAAATTAGTCATTAATGAAATTTTAAAATTTATACTAATTGGATTTCCAAATTTTATTTTTGGATTAATTTTATATCATTTAATAAAAAATATTTATTTTAATATAACATTAATGAATATTTTGATACTATTTATTACATTGACTTTTTAAAAAATCAATTCAAATATATATATTCGAACCAATACTTCTAATATATCAATAACATGTATAATGTATCTATAAAATTCTTGAGTTACCTTAATTATCTCATATTATATTTATTTTATTGTTTTCAGTATCATTTATTTGATATTTCTATTAGTTGAATAATTATTGCATCATCATTGTATATGCCTTTAATGAAAATATTAACTTCTTAAAAATTAAAAAAAAAATCATGAAAAATATAAATATTTTATGTTTCAAATTCATATTTATAATTGAATTTATCTTCTATATAATCCTATATTAAAATGGTATAGTTATTAAAAATATAAGCATTACATCTTCGATTTTTCTTTAAATAAAATATAATAAATGTCATAATCTCATCAATGTTCATTAAAAAGGATATATTTTCAACTCAAATATGTATTTTTTAAGCACTTATTCATCCAATGAAATTTTTAAAAGTTTTAGTATAATTTTATAATTTTTATAATATTATTTTTACCCTTAATTACTTGATTTACCTCAAACCATGTTAATAAATAAATTACTAAAGTTACTATTCATAATGTCCAAAAATAAAATAAACATATTTACACAATTTGGAGACACTAATTATAAATATGGAATCCATTTTCTAAAATTCAAAAAAAGTTATAGTAATTCATTTAAAAGTAATCCTGATGACAGAATGAGAGAATGATTTTTTAAAGTAAAAACCCAAAAAAGATTGAAATGTTTTTATATCAAAAATCAATTTGAAATTTATTACAATGACCTAAATTGGATTAAATGATAAATAATTTATATAATTATATTTTAAATCTTGTCAAAAGTATAATTTAACATTATAAATTATTTGGATGAAAAAAAAAATTCAATTAAAATTCAATATTTTATACTATTCATCTAAATAAGAATCTTATCAAAAAAATTCAAAACATTAGGAAAAAATAAACTTTTATATTCCAATTTAAAATAATAATTATTTCTTTTCAAATATAGTTAATAAAAGTGTTGAAAACTATATTTAAAATAAATGCACCATCAAAAGGTGGTACAAATTCCCATAAAAAATATATCTTTTTAATACTTAAAAGACAATCCATTCTTATCTTATGAATATAAAATATTATAGATTAATGTTCAAAATATTTGATTTATAATGTTTTTAATGCTATTATTTCCCCTTATATTAATAGATAGGTCATTAAATTCACTTATTTAATAGAATATGGTTCGTTTGAACTCTGTGTTGCGTGAAATATAAGCTATTAAATTTAAAAAGAAAAAGTACCGTAAGATCTTGGGGTGTTACATTATTCCCTCATTTAAAACATTTTTCATCAAAATTTATAGAATATCACCTCATAAAAATATTTTCGTAGTTTTTTATCATAACTTCTTCAGGTTCCCATGTCGCATCTTCAATTTTATGATTTTTTTACAGTTACTTTACCAGTTAAGTCATCCAATTCCTCAAAAATTGTTCTCTATTATACAGAATTTAGATATCCACTTCATAGTAAGATAAATCATGTTCTATTTCCATTTCTTCATCGGTAAGAATATGTGTTGGGTCTGATATTTAATTTCTTAACAATGATATGTGGGACACATCAGGTACTAAGAAAACTTTTTGTGGAATTTCCTAATGATAAGACATGGTTAAAATTATTTATATAATTTCAAATGGTTCAATGTAATAGGGTCTTATTTTCCCTTTCTTTGTGAATATTTTAAAATCATTTCATTGATATTCCTTCAATAAACATGATCTCTCAGTTTAAAATTCAAATTATTCCTTTGGTTATCATCATATCTCTTCTATAAACTTTGAATTTCTTTGATCTAGGAAAAAATATTCATTAAATATTTTTATTTTCCTCCATAACTTCTAGTCCTACAATAATACTTTCACAAAATTCCACCAATAATGTTGGTTTCAGACATCTCTTTCCATATAACACTTCAACTATGCCATTTGAATACATGAATGGAAGATATTATTATAGGAAAATTCTTCCAGAGGTAAATATTGATCCCCCATACCATGAATTTCAAGTGAGAATGATCTCAACGTGTCTTCTAATGTTTTAATATTCCTTTTAGACTGTCCATCAATTTTAGGATGGTAAGTGGTATTCAAATGAAGCTAAGTATCTCGAGCCTTCTGAGTAATTTTCTATAATTTTTATGTGAACTGGGGATCTCAATCTGACATAATCGATAGAGATGCACAAATAAATATTAAAAATACACTAATATGAATCCTTTCAAGGTGTTCACAAGGAACGTATTATTTTATATCATGAAATTTTGCAGATCTAGTAAGGCGATCAACAATATTCCAAACTGCATCATTCCTTCTGGGCTTCCTTAGTAGTCATGTGACAAAGTCCACCGTAATTTCATCGCATATCCACATATGTATAAGAAGAGGTTTCATGAACCATTTAGGATGTTGTCATTATTATTTTAATTATAGGAAAACCAAACATCATGATACATAATCAACAATTTCCCACTTTATATTGTCCCACAAAAAATTTTCCCTCAAATATTTTTACATCTTGGTGCAACCAGAGTGTATAGAGAAATTAAATCTATGAGAATCATCCAATAATTCTCTTTTTTGATCAAGTATTTAGGTAATACAAATAATTTTTCCAAATTTCAAAATACCATCTTTATATACTAAGGCTTTCAATTTTCTATCATTCACAACATTATCTTTTTTTGGAAATCTCATCATCAGACTAATAAGTTTTTTTCATTTCCAATAATGTTGGTTTGGAAACCATTTGATAGAGGATTGATCTTCCACATGTGTTAATAATTAACATATCCATATTTACTATATCCATGATCAACGTATCAATGCCAATCCTCATTTTGAGTAGAATTTCACAGACATTTATGCTCATTGAAAATGACACAATATTTTCCTTCCCTGGGTGGTAGTGTATTGAGCAATCAAAATCCTTGAGTAGCTCAAGGAATCTACTTTTCCCCATATTGAGTTCTTTTTATGAGAAAATATATTTCCAACTATTGTGATATTCATATATCTCACATCATTCACCATAGAGATAGTATCTCAATATCTCCAAAGAAAGGTTTACAGTTTCTAACTCAAGATAATGGGTTTGATTGTTTTATTCATGAGTTTTAAACTAACATGATGCATATTCAATAACTCTATCATTCTTCATAAGAACACAAAAAATTCATTTCCTTGATTCATCATTATAAATCACAAATCCACCATTTTCCCTGGGTAATTTCTTGATTGGGGAATTGATCATGCTTCTCTTCTATTCTTCAAAAAATTATTCACATTATTTTGTACATACAAACTTAACACCTTTACAAGTGATCTTGGTTAATGGGTTATCCAATCAAGAAACATTCTGATGAAAATTCATATAGTAATCCACTAAACCAATGAAACTATGTACCTCATTTATACTCATTGTTATAGGCCATTCCTTTTTTGTATCAACAGAAATTCCATCCTTGGAGACTATATAGACATGAAAAGCAATTTTTTGAATAAAAAATTCTCAATTTATAAATTTACCATATAACTCTTTCCTTATGAGAGTCTGAAGAATGATATGAAAGTTATTCTCATGGTCTTCATAGATTTCAGAATATATCATTATATCATTAATGAATACAACAAAAAGAATAATCAAGATATTCCTTGAATACAATATTTATTAGATCTATAAAAATTAAGTGTCAATTATCCAATGAAAATGGCATTACTATAAACTCATAATATCTATACGTCATTAAAAAACCTTTATTAGGAATGTCTTCCTTCATTACTCATAATTTGTGATATCTTGAATGAACGTCAATATTAAAAAAATTGATCTCCATTAAATTGATCAAATAAGTCATCAATATGAGGAAGAGGATACTTTTTCATTATTTTAATATTATTTATTTCCTTATAATCAATACACAACTTCATGGATCCATCATTCATCTTAAAAAAGAATTTGGGCTCCCCAAAGGAAAACACTAGTGAAAATAAATCCCTTTTTACCAAACTCCTCAAATTATTTCTTCATCTTCCCTAATTTCATTGTGGTTATTCTATATGGAATTTTTTATATAGGCCTTTCATCATGGATTAAATCAATAGTAAACTCAACATCACACTATAGGGGATGTACAAGTAATTCCTCCAAAAATACATCAATGTATACCTTTATAAGAGCTACATCTTCAATTTGAATAATATATTTTTCATACCTATATGTCATTTTTTATTCCTCCCTGTAACGTCCCAGTTCTGGGTGCTGCCCAGAGGTGCCTCGTACCCGGTTGGTCACATGGCCTCAAACAAATTTCCCCAAATGCCAGAGGCTGGCAACTACCAGCGCAGGTCTGCTTTGTGATTGTGGGGAAACTATGCCCTCATTGGAAGAGTAACATAGTGGAAACAAATATATAACAGTAGCAGAAGAAGTAATACCATACAATAAGTAAATAGTGGATGACGGAATATAAATAAACAACTACATCATATATGTAAATAATGATTCATGTCACAAGTATTTTGGAAAGAAACCAAACAATTCACAATTCTATAATACAGTACTAAACCAATATACAAAGGAAAACAAGTAAACAACTCCAAAAACATCACAAGCCTCAGCTTGGTCCCATGCTATCCAAATCCATAGTAGTCAAGTATGTGAACTAGAAGGGTGTTTTCCCTTATCTATAATTGCAATAGTATAATCTGTTTGGGCCCAAAAGCATGACCCAAACAAGGTGTGATACTAATCTCTATAGGAAACCACCCAAAGATCTGTGCCTAACTCTCAGTGAATATATATTGCAGGCAATATGAAAAATGAAGTAATAAAAAAGAAATTACTTAAAATTAAATATTTGTACAATTTAAACTTCATTCATTTAAATTTATTAATTGTTAAACCAATCATTCACAAGAATCACTCTGGGAATGTTCTCATAGCCTATCCCTTCTGGTTCAACCAATCATTCTCAGGTAAACCTCTGGGTAAGTTCTCACAGCCTAACCCCTCTGGTTAAACTTGTACAAGGATATAACAACTTCCTGGTAGCTAACATGGTCTAAACCCTTTGGTCTCATGAAAAAAAAAGACTCTCTGAGGAAGCAGTCACTGTCAATTCTCCCTACAGCCTACTAACAATAAATTAGAGACACTCTGAGGAAGCACTCAACGTCAATTCCCCATGTGGCCTTGTAACGGTAACTATAGACCCTCTGAGGGACCACTCTACGTCAATCCCCCCTATGGTCTCACAACATGATAAATATAACATACAATATGGGGAATACCTCTACATCAATTCCTCATGTTGTCTCACTACACCAGGTTCCCACAGCCCTGTGTAAAGTATTGGTGCACTAACGATGTTCAGTAGCCAAAGTAAACCCCAAAGTACTACTTGGCTAAAAGCTAAAAATAATAACACAAGCATGTTAGATAATATTACTCCATCCTAACAACACTGGGCAAGGAAAAAAATGTAGAATAACCTGAAATTCTATACGCAATGGCCATTGTCAAATAAAACATGGGAAACACCTCCACCACATGGAAAATAACCCTATTTACAAACAGCAGCCCTAAATCTAGCAAACAAGCATAGCAGGCATCAACAAGGTTAAAATACCTAAACATGCAATACCCTAAACTAAGGTATTAGGATCTTTTTCATATATAAATTCATATACAATCTACAGAAAGGCACAAACCAACTACCATAGCGTTGTACGATCTGTATACTCCGGTGTCGACCCTTGAATCGACCTATAACGAGGTAGATTTACAAAAACATCTACAAATTTCAACCATGTATATCTCATGGGAGAAGGGAAATCAAGGAACAGGGGTATAGAAGAAGGAAGAACTCACTGTGGAGATTCTAACTCAATCGATTGCGGTTGATTCAGTGAACAGACAGTCGATCGGGGGCTCAGAGAATAATCACAGCCTATGGACACTCCTGGATTAGATGAGTCAAGAAAAAGGTGTTTTTTCCAATAAGACGTGACCTTATTCCAATTTTAAAAATAAAAACTAATATAAATGATGTGTCTTTTAAAAGTACATTTCATCTATATGCCTTTACTGGTCCCCGCTTTAGGCAGTCTCTAGGTCACCCCACACGGCCATGTACTCGGTTGGTATACGGCTAGTACACGGTCACCCATAGCTACCTGGTACACAGCATGTACTCCTAAGTACATAGTGTGTACTCCTTAAATTTCTGTATTCTCTTTTTCTCTCAAAAACACTAGGAAAGAAAAACCCATATCTAGAAAAAAAGGTTAGGGTTCATACAAACATCCCCCCTTAAAGAAATTTGTCACCAAATTTCCCTAGAAAGGAAGCATAGAAGAAGAATCTCAAACAGCTCTAGCCACTGTGATTGTACATCGGCCTCTCTCTCCCAAGTATCGTCCTATACTTGTTTGTGATATCATAGCTCCCTTAGTAGAGGAATAGACCTACCATAGAGAACCATTGTGCTTGGATTGAAAATCTATATAGGATGCTCCTTGAATAATTCTTCCACCTCCACCTCAACCTACCTGGGATAAAAATATGAGACGGGTATGAGAAGTAATGCTGAAGCTAAGAAACATGGAAGACGTCAGGCATAGCCCGATACCTCTAAGGTAACTGCAACTGATAGGAAACCATCCTGACTCTCTTAAAAATGTCAAACGGTCCAATATATCTCATCAAAATCATTCTTAATCTCTTAATCCTCATGTCTCCCATCCTCAGTGTGACATGTAAAAAAAACGGATCTCCAAACTCGAACTCTAGAGGTCGTCTCTGTTAATCAGCATAAGAATTATTTCATGACTGCGTAGTATCCATCCTCTTCTGAATCAACTCCACCTGCTATGTTGTCTCCTGAACAATAAGAGGTCCCCGCATAGCTCCCTCTCCTGCCTCCATCCAACATTAGGGTGATCGGCATGGACTACTGTAAAAAGCCTCATAAGGTTCCATCTGAATAGTTTCTTGAAAACAATTATTTTAGTCAAACAACACAAGAGGTATGGGCTTCTCCCAAGAACCTAAAAAATCAAGGATGCATGCTTGAATCATGTCCTCCAGCAACTGAATTGTACGCTCATACTGACCATATGTATGGGGATGGAAATTTGTACTCAAAAGTACATATGTACCCAAGGCCCTCTATAGTCCCTTCTAGACCCGACAAGTAAAACAAGAAACCCGGTCTAATACTAAGGTGTTCAGAACCCCATGTAAAAATACAATCTCCTAGATGAACAACCTTCCCATCTCATCAAAAATAACGGTCTCCTCAATTGGTAAGAAGTGTGAAACCTTCATGAATCTGTCAATGAAAACCCAAATTTCATAATTCCCTTGAGTCGACCTTGGTAAACCTATCATGAAGTCCATCATGACATCATTCCACTTCCACTCAGGAAAGGGTTAATTCTGTAAAAGCCCTACTGGTCAATGATGCTCCACTTCACCTGCTGATAGGTGGGACATCTCTTGACAAAACCTGCAAACATCACTCCTCATAACTGGCCACCAGTACTGATGGTGTCAATCTAGATACATCATGGTAACACCAGGATGAAAATCCAAAACTAAGGAATGAAAGTCCTACATAAGCTCCTCACGTATGTATACTGACACCCATATGGGTCCATGAAAGCATAATATCTCATCGCCCCTACTGTCCATCCTAGAATAGGGTCCTCTCTTGACACACTCTCCCACTAAACTAGTCCATCTAAATATAATAGATTGCTTATTCACCTTTGATCCAAAAGATTAGAGGTAACTTCTATAGACGAATGAAACATATGCCCCTCTCTATCATGCACCTCCAAATGAATCTCAGAGGAAAGATCCATAAATTGCCACTCACTACTGGCCTCCTGAACTTCTTGTATCTAAGTCTTCCTGATCAATGCATCTGCCACTGTGGTTCCATTCCTAGGTATATAGGAAAGCTCAAAATCAAAGTATTTAAGGTATTCAACCCAGCTTCATTGTATCAAATTCTGATTAGGCTGAGTGAAGGTATACTCAAGACATTTTTGGTTTGTGGAAACCACTAAATTCTCTCCCAACAGATAATGTCCCCATCAACATAAGGCAAGAACAACTGTAGCCAACTCAGGATCATGTGTCAGGTAATTAATCTTGTGTGGCCTAAATTGTTGAGACCTGTACGCAATGACTCCTTCTCCCTACATAATCACTTATCCCAGCCTGATACATGATGCATCACATTAAACCGTATATCTCTTTCTTGGCTTTGAAAAAACTAGTATCAGTGTTGAATTCAACCACCCTTTTAGCTCTTGAAAGGCTGACTCACCAGAATCTGACCACAAGTACTTCATACCCATCTTAGTCAGGCCCATCATTGGCACCGCTAAGCATGAAAAGTCATGTATGAAACATATGTAGTTACCAACCATCCCTAGAAAACTCCATACCTCAAAGACATTATTCGGTTGCACCCAGGATACTACTGCTCTCACATTCTATGGGTCTACTGATACTTCTATATCTGAGAAGATATGACCTAAGAGGTTAATCAAGTCTATCCAAAAGTGGAATTTTGAGAGCATAGCATATAATTTATGCTCTCTCAGTGTACTCAAAATGATCTCATGATGTGTGGCACAGTCTTGTCGAGTCTGAGAGTACAAAAATATATTTTCCATGAAAACCACCACAAAGGAATCTAATTAAGGATAGAACACTCGGTTCATCAGTTCCATGAATACTGTATGCACATTTGTGATACCGAACATCATAACCACATACTCGTATAGACCATACCTTCTACGGAAGGCTATAAGTGGTAAATCAGATGGTCTAACACACAGATGATGATAACCAGATCTCTAGTCGATCTTCAAGAAAACCCAGACTCCTCGAAGCTAATCAAAGAGATCTTAAATCCTTGGAAAGGGATATCGGTTCTTGAACATCAACTAGTTTAGCTTCTGATAATCTACACAAAGTCTGAGGGTACCATCTGCCTTTTTCGCAAACAATATTGATGAACCCAAAGGAGAAGTACTGAGTCATATGAAACCCTTTACCTAAAACTCCTCCAACATCTTCTTATCTCCCATAACTCTGGTGTAGCCATCTTATAATTACGAATGGACACCAGTGCCACTCCTAAAACAAGATCAATAGAAAAGTCCACCTCTCATTACAGAGGTAAACCTAAAAAGTACTCCCTGAAAACAACCCTGAAATGATCCACCACTAGGGGAATTTTCATCTCTGAAGTCCTCTGGTCATCCAGATATTGACTAGAAATTTTGGTTGTAACTCCTCCCAACCCATGATGCTCGGGTCTTGCTCTGCTCTCCGGGACATCCCATTCGCCCTGGTGTAAAAACAAACTGCCCTCTGGTGATGTGAAACTCACCCTATAGAGATAACAGTAGACAAATTCCAGGAATTGAACTAACTAGTCCATCCGGAGAATGGAATCATAGCCTACCATCTCTAGGAAATAGAGGTCCTATAAGAAGTGACAACCACCATCCTCAGGATGGCACTCCTTGCACTGATGTACACTAGTCGTTCATGTCCCCACCAGAGTTTCTAGAATCAAGACATCAGTAGAAGAAAAGATAAAAATCCGAAGGATCTCCCCAACAGCAATAGATATGAAACTATGGGAAGCCCCTGTATCGAAAAGTGCATAAGAAAAAAAATAGAGGCAACTAGAATCGAACCTTAAACAGTTGAGGGTTTGGGATACTACTCTAGATGGATCTACTCTACTGAAAAAGCCTAACCTGCACTTTGTCCCTATGGATCTCACTGAGATACCTGAGCTAATCCACCCTGCATCGGTCGAAAACCCTATGTATGACCACTGTGGCCACAACCTCCACCTCGGCCTGAACGAACTGATGAACTCTAGTCCCCAGTCTGACGTGGGACTGGTGTTCCTACTCCGATATGAGGAGTCAAAATAATACCTCTATCACCAGTTTATGGTGAGAAAATATAACATAAATGCTAAAGATGACACATATTGCTGCAATATCATCACTCAACTGGGACTTTCGGGCACTGTGGCCTTGTATTCCCTCCATTCCCACACTAGTAGCATACCTCTTGGCTACCTGAAGGTGTATCTCTCCTGCTCAAATCCCAACATGTAGGCTCACATTGGAACTTCCAAATATCGTTCGAAGAAGCACTAATTCTTCATATTAAACCTTTATGGCCCACAACTCTAGAATCCCTCAGGTTTTGCTTTGTGATTAGCGCCTGGTTATCTATTGAAGAAATGGAAGTAAACTGAAAGATGTTCACCAGAGATCAGATGTCATGAATGAGACCATCTTCAATCTTCCTCGCCAGAAAAAACTCATCACCCCCTATAATGGGTGTGAAGAGGTTCAGATCTGTGAATTCATAAGAATACTCCATGACTGAGAGTGTACCCTACTCCAAACTCGTGAACTCTCAGGCTCGATCAGCTCTCAAAGTCTCTGGGTAAAATTAATCATAGAAGGTTTGCTGAAACTCATACAAAGACATATTTTTCTGGTTCCCTACATGTGAGATCACATCCCACCATCTCCTGATGGAATCTTTAAGCATATAAGTATCAGGATTCACTCTCCCCTCTAGAGGCATCTCCAGATACTCGAAGTTTGACATCAGGGATTTCAACCCCGACACTATAGACTGAGGTCCTCCATCCCCTGAGAAAGTGGGAGGATGTTGTTGCGGAAATCCCTACATCAACTCTGCCATAGACTTGGCAGGATACGGTGCTCCCTAGACGGTCTGAAAAATCCTTATGAAGCCTTCATTGAACTGTGCATCAGCATCTATTTCCAGAATAACGGTGGGTGCCAAGACCGACACGACGAGGGGCTCTGCTAATAGTCCCTAACTAGCCATGTCCAGTGTCTGATCATTTCCCATTATCTGGTGAAAAATTGGAGGACATCTTGGGGGGAATGACTTTACAGGATCAAGTCCACACCTTTATTCATTATTGTTAATGCCTAAAACAAGATGTACAAGAAAGGAAATGGAGAAGGAAAACATTCAGGTTTTTCAAAACAAGGATGCACAATGTGTTTGTCCCCTACACGACGTGTTCCTTTAAGCCTTCACATGGGTGTGAAATATTGCCAACCCTAGTTGTGTAACACCCCATACACACAACATGTTCTCCGAAGACACAACATTTACTTGAATCATTTTTCTTTTCCCTAGTTCTCTTACACGACTAACCCACACAGTTCTCCTAGAACAAGAATACATGGCATGTTCTCCCTGAACACGGCATGTATCACTTATGTTTCAACCATCTGTGCCATTAGCCACATGGTCGGAGACACAGTTGACCCTACATGATGTGTTTGGGCCAGACACATTGTGTACTATAAGGATTTTACTGACCCATGTTGTTAGTCACATGACCAGTTACATGGGTTACTCTACACGGTGTGTTCAAGAGGGAAACGACATGTATAACCTAAGTTTCATCCATCTATGTCTTTTGTCACAAAGGTTTACACATGGTCCTTACAACATGGAATTTACGTTCGATACATGGAATGTTCCTCCATGGATTTCCTAACCCCATGTCTCTACCAACACAAACAGACACATAGTCAGAGACTATACAATTTGTACCTAGAGTACACGGCATGTACTTAAGAAAAATATTTTACTCCCGAACAGAAGGATACATGGCATGTATTCATCAATACATACCTTTTATTCTAGTTTTTTTGGGAATGTAACCCTCAGAAACAACTCCAGAACCCAAAAAACACTAAGAAATAGTAAAGTTCCAAATTCCCATTTGTAGGGGCCCATACTCCCCATGAATCAATGCTTAGAATCTTATTAATGTCATATAGAAGAATAAAAGTGAATATATCCACCAAATTTTGATCCATGAGGTCCCATAACACCTCAAGGTCTAAAGTTTGGCATTCATCCAAATAAAACCTTACACAATTCAATACCTTATCAATTAATAGGTACTCTATCAAGGTATATATCACAACAACATGCATATTTAGTACAACATCTATAACAAAAAAATACAATCGGTAATTCACCATAAATGGCATAAAAAGAATTCATGACTTGTGATCTTCTGCAAGTGCTGATATGATGCATGAGATGGCATACCCTCATCACATAGGGTGGTAATAGAAATAGAACCTCAAAAATATCAAAGGTAATGGCACAAAACATGTGAATTTCACAATGTTGAAATCAAATATACATTAATAATTGAAAAACCAAAAAAAATTACAATAATTGAGGTAAATTAGCTTTTCCTTATGCACATGTTACCTACTCCTAGGCCCAACTCGTTATTAACTACATATTCCTTCCTTACCCTATCTATAGGCTCCAAACAGTAAGTCAAAAAGGAAATAATTTCTCTAATAACAGATTGTAATGTCCCAGTTCCCAGTGCCGCCCAAAGGTGCCCTGTACCCGGTTAGTCACATGGCCTCAAGCGCATTTCCCTGAATGCTAGAGGCTTCCGACTAGAAGTGAGGCCCATGGCTGTGATAGTGGGGAAACTATTCCCTCATTAGTAGAGTAACACAGTTGAAACAAATAGATAATAATATCATAAGTAGTAATACCATAAAATAAGTAAACAACAAAACAGTTAATAAAAATAAACAACTACAGAATATATGTAAATAATGATGAATGTAACAAGTATCTAGGAAATCATCCAAACAATTTACAATGCTGGAATGCAGTACTAAAACATAGTACAAAAGAAAAGTAGGTAAACAAATCTAACAGCATTTCAAGCCTTAGGTTGGTCCCCTGATCTCCATCTCCACAATAGTCAAGTATGTGAAGTAGAAGGTCACTTTACCTTATCTATACGAGCAACAATATAATCTTTTTGGGCCTAAAAGCATGACCCAAACAGGTTGTGAGATGAATCCCAGTAGGAAACCACCCAAAATTTTGTGCCTAACTATCAGTGACTATATATAGTAGGCAATTTTTTAAATGAGGTGAAAAACAAGGAAGTACTCCAAAGTAAACAATCCTATAGTTTAAACTACATTCATTTACATTTATTATTTATTCAAACAAGCATTCACAAGAAACCCATTTAAGAATTTTCTCATAGATGATCCCTTATAGTTCAACCAATCAATCTCAAGTAACACTATGGGTATGTTCTCACAGCCTAAACCTTATGGTTAAACTTATACAAGGAAATAACAACATCATGGGTAGGTCACATGGACTAACCCCTTTGGTCTTACGAAATCAAAGACTATCTGAGGAAGCACTCACCATCAATTCAACCTATAGCCTTTTAATGATAAACTGCAGACACTATGAGGATTCACTCAATGTCAATTCACCTTGTGGTCTCGTAACGGTAACTATTGAAATTATGGGGGAGAAATCTATGTCAATCCTCCATATGGCCTCGCAGTGTGATAAATATATCAAACACTCTGGGGAAGCTCTCAATGTCAATTCCCCATACGGTATCACTACACGAGGTTCCCAGATCCCAATGTAAATAAATCATGAACCAGTGATGTTTAGAAGGAAATTTAAACCACAAAGTACTACTTGGTAAAAAAATACAAACCATAACACAAGCATTTTAGATAATATTACTCAATCCTAACTGCACTTGTCATGGAAAACAAAGCATCATAACAGGAAATTCTAGACCTAGCGGCCAATATCAAATCAAAAATGGGAAAACACCTCTATATCAAGGAAAATGACTCTATTTATAAACAAGATCCTTAAATCTAGAAAAAAATCATATCATGCATCAATAGAGTTAAAATACTTATACACGTAATAACCTGAACTTGGGTATTGATCACTTTTACACGTATGAATTTAAAGACAATCTACAAAAGGGAACAAACCACCTACCTCAACATTGTACGATTGATATACATTGGATTCGGACCATGAACCGGACTAGAATAATGTAGATCTACCAAAATGTATAAATCATTCAACCAAGGATATCTCATGAAAGTGGAGAAATCATGGAATGAGGCTCTTGAAGAAGGAATAACTCACCGTAGAAATTCCAATGAAATCGATAGCGGTTGGTTTGAAAAATGGTTGCTCGATTGGGGGATAGAAGAAAAATCGTATCCTACAGTCACTCTTAGAAGATACAAGTCGAGAAGAAGGAGTTTTTCTAATTAGATGCGACCCTACACTGATTTAACAAATAAAAAGAAATATACATAATGTGTCTTCTAAAACTACATGGCGTGTATATGACTTTATTGGGCCCTGATTTAGGCGGTCTCTAAGTCACCCCACATGGCCATGTACTTGGACATTACATGGCCAATACACAGTCACCCATGATAACTGGGTACACAATGTGTACTCTTAAGTACATGGTGTGTACTCCTTAAATATCCATATTCTCCTATTTTTCTCAAAAACACAAGAAAAGAAAACCCCATAACTGAAAAAAAAAGGTCTAGGTTCTTACACTCCCCAATAATTTTCTTTAATAATTCTATAGGGGTGGGACTATATAAGAATCATAATACGAGGTTTCTAATCTAAAGATATATAAATTTATAACTTCCTCAAAAATCATGATTTCTTTATCCTATCAACATATTTTGACATAATATTTTGAAAACCATTACATACAGAATATTTTATCAAATTCAAACATGTGTATGATGAAAAGGTTATCAATTAAATCACTTCTATATGTCATAAATGGTTTTTCCCAAAACATATTTTTTTTCAGTGAGACTTCTGTTTAGAGTTTGGACTATAAAATCATTATTAAATCAAAAGGGAAATATCTATTATTTTTAGAAAACTTGGATGATATAAAAGAATGAGATGATACAAAATCAAATAAAGAATTACCTAAGTTTTAGGGGTTGGTAAAACTACCTTCCCAAACATCATAATAAACTTTACCCCCAGTATTTTAGATCTTATAAGCTTGGCCTCTCTCAAATAAACTTTTATAGGGCAAGTTTACTTGACACTAAGGATAATATTTGTCATATTGTCTCCTATCCTTATAGTTAAAACACTACACATTACTAAATTCTTTCTTTACCATTCAATCATGAACTTGGGGACCTTTTTCCAAACACTAGTAACAAACTCCCTTACCTTATAGTCATGTTCCATTATGTTTATTTCTACATTTACTGTATGAGGGAAAGTTAACTCTTCCCTTTGATTGTTTTTCCTTATTTCCATCTCTAGAGTGTTCAGTTTCCTTCTTCTTCCCTTTATTTCCATTAAATTTATGATAATTACAAAAACTTTTCTCTATCTTGATAGCACATTAAATTATATATTCAGATGAAAAATAATCGAAACAAGTTACCTTCAGATGAATTGTTTTAAACAATCAATGAATCAATCAATATTTCTTTCATTTTTGATTTCTTATGTAATGTGATACAAGAATTGATAGCTTTTTAAATTTTTCATCATAATTATCAACATTATCATCCTCATTTTTTCTTAGATTGAGAAATTTTCTCCCTATATCTTTTTGATGTTATCAATGAAAATATTTTTCTAATATAATGTTCTTCAAATCCTTTCATTCCATGTTTTTTATTTCTTCCACCTCCTTCGTGTTTTTAAACAATGACCACCATTCATCTGTATCTCCTGATAGATGAAAATTTACATGAATACCTTCTCCCTTTTGATACTTCACAAAGTGATAAATATATTCTCTACAGAAAATATCTATTTCTCATCTAAAAATGGATTTGTAGTCCCATATAATGTTTTTGGTTGTCGTCTCATGAATCGGTCTAACATTGTTCATCTGTGTAGTGGATCAGGCTCTTCCATAAGGGTAAGGTTATTTCTCATAACTTGATTCAGTTTTCCCAGTATAGTAATATGTTGTTCACCACCAGTTGTAGATCCATCTCCAACATCATTATCTTGTATATGAAGGAAATCCTTATATGGATTATATGCATAGATATTGTTTCTATTCCTTCCATTATGCACCATTTATAAATAATGGAACACACTAGATTATGTTATGAATCATAATTTATAATTTCAAACTTGTAAAACACTTAACAAAAACTGAATATATATGTATATATAATCTAATAATTATAATCTTAATTACTTTGGTAATATTATTAAATCTCGTTATAGGGTTACATTTCCCTAATCTAAATTATTCTAAATGAAGTTTCTATGGTTTCTACTAAACATGATTTAATAATAATTGTAAATACCAAGACCCCAGAAACCTAGAGTTGATGCCTTAATTTATTAGATTGGCATACATACTGGAATCAAATAATAAATTATCGATTAGATTAATATTAGTAGAATCCAGATTACATACTTAAAACAAAAATTGCAATTGAAACTATAAAATACAATGTAATCCATACTTTTGATAGCACCAATATTTTCCTTGGTTAACCCTGTATATATATAAAAATATACATCTAGGAATCCTGGGAAAAATAAAATATAAGAAAGGGGTGATCTCATATTCTCAGTAATGGTAATATTAATTAAGAAGTTATAATTAAGTCAAGGTGTATAACTGAAACTTAATCCATTTAAACATAACCTTCAGCATGATTTGGAAATAATAAATTAAAATAAAATAATGACATATAAATAAAATAATAGATATTATACTAATCGAATAATCATATAGAATATCAATAACAGATCTCATAATAAGGTAGTTACAAATGATGGATATCCAAATCATGCCATCTATGATTTTTCCAAGACGCCATACAAAAATAGGTAAGGCTTCAGCCAATACCCATTCTAGTTTGTCTCATGAGACCGATCGATGCATCAAGGGGATATAAAATGACCCAACCATAACTTAATATTTCAAATAAATTCCACCTATGAATTGGGTGAAACATAAACAACATATACATATGAAATTTAAATATATTTCCCCATTCAATAAACATAATCACAAAACATTTTGAGTAATATGGTGAATTGTATAAAAATAGAACATCCACGATCAAAATGATAACAAACAATTTAATAAAATATGTTAAATGATATCGTAATTGATCAAACACAATGATGAGTAAAATTCAAAAAATTATGTTGACATAGATGAAAACAATATAATAAAATCATTAAAAACTCTTGAGAGGAATACCCATTTTTTACATAAAAATCATTTATTTAAAGGGTCGTGAAATTTTAAAAGAAAATCATTTAATTGAAAATAATGTTGTAAACATGTAAAGGAATCTTTGAGACATTATGGTTTAAAGATTGTGGAAGAATATTTTAATTCTATAAAAGTCAAGAAAACATTCCATCCATATTATCGATAAAAATGAATATAAGTACCTCATTTGGAAAATGAAAAAAAAAGCTTCCATTCAAACCAATTTAAAAATATATAACAAGGGGAAAATGAATTTATTTTTTTTAGGAGAATTTTAAAAATATTTTGGAAGGATTTTTAAGAAACATGTACATGGATGATAAATATTCCCCTAAAGATACTTATGTATAGACAAACCTGAATAATAATAAGAT
Source organism: Viscum album (assembly GCA_963277665.1). Lineage (NCBI taxonomy): Eukaryota > Viridiplantae > Streptophyta > Magnoliopsida > Santalales > Viscaceae > Viscum > Viscum album. The sequence continues at coordinate 1,033,966,546 of OY728123.1, read as the reverse complement.
TGTGAAATTAACCATTGCATTGAACTTTCTTTTAGTTGAACCTAATTTAAAATCCCATATAATGGTTGAAATATTGTTTTTAATTTATAACATAACCCTATAAATACTTAAAATATCATATATAATTATTTTATATAGTTTTGTTAATAATACTTCGTTATTACCCTTGTTTTGGGTGTTAACTGCTTCATTTTTCTATGCATGTTTTGTCGTGTAAGTATTTATTATTACGAAAAGGATATATTTATTTCATATAAATATTTATATTAAGTTCATATATATTATATTTAATCATTATATACGTTTTTATAAGCATTGTTTAATGGTTAACCTGGAAAATGAATCACATCGCGTCGGGGAGACGGTATGTCGTACGTATGCATGAGCAACGTTATCATTCCTTTAATGGTGAAAGAGTTAGGAATTTGATGATATATTAATTATAAATAATAAATATAATTTAATATATAATATTTATATCCATAATATCCATCATTATAGTAATTTAAATAAAGTTCTAATGAAAAAAATCACACCAAGCGTGGAGAAGGAAAGTCGTACGTATGGACGCACTATGCATTTGTTTTTTATAGAAAGGATAAAAGTTCGAATATTGTTGTACCATAATAACAATAACCTATAATAATATAGATTATAATTTACTTATTAATTTATCAAGAAAATAACTCTTGAATATTAGGTAGAAGACGAAATAAACTAGGATGAGTTGGTAAAAATGATTACCTCTTCTTTTTCGGACTCCCTTTAGATCTCTTCTCTAGGGATCTAGGTTTGGTATTTTTGGAAGACCATGAACTCATGAATATGGATATGGATGTTTTGAGGATAAATTTAAATGTAATTTTTGTTTTATGAGTATCAAATTGGTGTGATGAATTGTGGGAGGAGGTTCCCATTTATAATTTAGGTAATGGGTACATTAGGAAACTCTCAAAATATCAATATAAAATAATATTTAATTAAAATGACTCCATAGAGAGATATTTATAATATTATATGATAATGGGTCTAAATCCTCTTAAATAATAATTTTTTGACAAGTTTAGGTCTCATTATTACCATTATCTTTTTTAAACCCTTACTTAAACTATTTAACTCTTTCTATGAAAAATATTTTTTTACTCTATGATGGTTAATAGAGTTACTATAAAATGAAAAAGAACCATAAATGAGTCATGAATGGAATTTTAAACCTTATCCATTCTTTCTGAATTTTATATTTTTATGAATTTTAAATCATTTAATAAAATATTATTTATTTTAATGCAACATTAATGACAATTTTGATACTATTCATTACTTTCACTTTTAAAAAATCAATACAACAAGATATCTTCAAACCAAAACTTATAAAATACCAAAAACAATTCAAATATATCTATAAATCTTTTGGATGACATTAATTATCACAAATTATACTTATTTTAATATTATTTATTCCATTTATTTGATATTTCAATAAATTAAATTATTATTACTTCATTGTTGTATAAGTATTTTAGATTATTATTTATTTTATAAACAAAATTAATAACTAATAATAGTAAATATTAATATTTTTTATTTAAAATGAATATTTATATTAGAATTTATCTTCTTTATAACACTATAGTAAAAGTTACATAGTTATTAAAAATATGAGTATGGCATCTTTGATTTTTGTTTAAACAAAATATAATATATTTCATACTCTCATCCAAGTGAATTCCAAAGGTTAAAATATTGGACCAATGATTATTTTTGTATACTCCTACACATATAATCAAATTTTGACACGTGTTACGATAATTTTCTATGATTTATAATATTATTATTAACCTTAATTACTCTATTTTCCTTAAACTGAATTAATATAAAGTTAATAAAGTAACTATTCAAAATAATCAAAAATAAAAGACACAAATTTAAATAATTTTTAACCACTGACTAAAAATAATATATCCAATTTTTAAAATTGAAAATATTAATTTCATAGTAATAAATTTAAATCTAATCTCGTTGACAGAATGATAAAAGTGGTTTTAAAAGTGAAAATATTCAAAATATTTAAATGTTTTTATATGAAAATTACAATGACCTAAATTTGAAAAAATTTAAAAATATTATATAATTATACTTTAAAACCTATATAAAATATAATTTATGACTAAAAATTATTTGGAAGAAAAAATTTGTTTTGAATTAATATTCAGTATTATTTATTATTAATCAAAACATGAAACATATGAGAAAAATACCAAAAATTAAACCGTAGTAAATATTTATATTTTAAATTAAATAGAGAATTTTATTTTTTCAAATATAAAATATAAAAATATCAAAAACTAGATTTAAAATAAATGTGCCATCAAAATGTGGTAAAATTGAATTTAAGAAAATGTAGCATTTTTAATGCGTAAAATCGAATTCGTTCTTATCATTTTCCGATGAAATTTTTTGGATGAATGTTAAAAATATTTGATTCATAATTGTCTTAATACTATTCACTCTCATCATTTTAACGGCTATGTCATAACATTCACTTATTTAATAGATCCCGATCTTTTTGAACTCAGTGTTGCGTTCTACACAAGCTATTATATTTAAAAAGAAGATGTAACATAAAATATAAAGTTGTTACAACATTATAGAATATAATAATTATAGTAGAGGGTATTAAAGAGTTATTTTATTGAGAAATTATCATCATTTTTTTAATATATGTTTTGTGTGTAACTGGTCATCAACGACACTAAACCAAAAGATTCTCCGAGTTATGTGAGAATATTGTGACATAATATGTTTCAATTATAAAAATGAGGTAAAATAAGGAAATGACTCATTTGGGTCATCATAGTTCATATCCAAGGATTTTTTATTTATTTTTTAGGTTTAGTGATGTTATTTTGTGGAATATGATATGAAAGGTTTAGTGAAAACCCTTGGGATAAGTATAAGGGATAAGCATTAGTATATGGGAAAATCCTAAAACATTGGTATAAGTATAAATTATGGTGTTTCCTTTAAATTAAATCATTTTCTGAATACTAAAAATTAGATGGAGGCTATTGTATAGTTGTATCTAAGGGAAATAACCTTGAAGAGGTCATGTTGGGTTTTGACTCAATCGTGAGCTGTTGTATGAAAAAAAGGCATAACTGCACACCTGGTCATACACTCATGGGGGATATGATTTGGTAAATTATATAATCATTATAAACCACTATAAAGCATTGATTTCAATGTCTATATGACGTACTAGGATTATAATTATAATTGAACCAAACGTAAGGTGAAATAGGGTTAATCGCAAATGATATAGGTTGAATAATGAATTGTATAAGTTAATCTAAGAATGATTTTGGTTAAACTGTTATTGATATCGGTTAGAAAAATTGTGATATATCTTTTACTAATTGAATCATAGGATAAAATGATCATATTATAATGTGAGAAATATTGAGGTTAATTTTTTCTTATTTTATCTAGGATACTTCTCTTCTAATGATATTCTCCAATCACTCATGTTAATTCCATTTAGTTTTGGTGATGGATGGAAGCAGAAAGACCAAGATATCCTTTGGTATAAAGGATAATCTGATGATTTCTACAACAATAAACCCATTATAATTAGAGATTGAGTGAGGACTATGGTGATTATTCTAAACCATCTATCATGAAACATGATTAATAGTTCTACCATAGTTGAAATCATGAGTAATTTGTCACTCTAGAAAAATCAAGGTAGATAGTGATTTGTTACTCTATAATTTTTGAAGTATTGTGTCATGTACGATTTCACGGATTATGTATTGAGCAATAAATAAAAAAATTAGTTATATAATTATTATAAAAATTTTATATGAAAATTATTCAATGTTTCATAAAAATTATGTCATATAGGTTTAGATCCTCATCGCTTATTAGGATTATATATGGAATGGAAAATACTTTTTTGTAAATGGATGATATCAAATTTATTATAGGGAAATATCACATTTTATCTTAAACTGACCCATGATGATCTAACAGTGTCTGCTTATTTTGGATCTCTCTATTGAAATTAGTCTCGTAGTATGTGTTTTATAATTGTGAGGAGGTAGTTTATTTTTGGGGGGCATGTAATAACTTGATATTTTAAAATATGTTTTCCACTAATTATGTCAAATATATCTGATATCATTAACTACATGTGGAAATGAAAAAAATGAAAACATGATATGATTATACTACATTAATAGCTCCTTCAAATTAATAGGATTAGCCAAAATAATATATATATATATATATATATATTATGGTTGTTTCACAAAAAAATCACTTAATTCATTATTGTGTTTAAGAATCCACATTTTAAGCATTATTCTATTAATTGAGGAAACATAAGTATATTATTCTTAAATGATGATTTTAATTAAAAACATAATATTTATTGATTGATGATATATTAGTTAGTTTTTTATATAAATTAAGAATATGAACAACCAGTATTTAAAATATAGTCACTTTCATATATAAAAATATTTTCATGGAAATTTTTTATTTTTAATAAAAAATAATATTTATAAATTTAATATTTTTTATGATAAGAAATTAAATCCATTTTTAGATTTATAATACATTATTATATTATGATTAATTTTGTAAATTTTTCAGAAAAAAATAATTTTTAGGTGAATCGTGAAAATAAATATTTTATTAATACCATCACTTTAATAATATTATTAAATTATATGACTGCATTGATTTTTTTTGAAAAAAAATCCAGAAAAAAAATATTTATAATATTTTTTAATAAAAATGTTTAAATTTCTATTTTATTTTACATACTCATTCTTAACATTTTAAAATTTCATATATCATTATAATGAAATCTATTTTTCAACTATTTTTTTATTATAATATTATGAAATAAAGTTTTTGATTTATATTAAGTTTAAATAAATAATATTTGAATGTAAATAATTATTTTAAATTGATTGGAAATAATTGAATATTTAATTCTATCATAATCATAATATTTTATGCTTACAAATACACATGTCTTAAAAATGGCTATTTACGCATTACATGCACTAACATTAAGAATAAATTCCATATGCATAGAAAATTAATTTCATAAAATTATTTTTACAACATTATTTTTATATTCTATATAATAATTTTATTATTATTTATTATTTATAATTTCATTTTTATGTATACAATTTGGATTATTAGGATCAATGTTAATTACCTTGATAAAGGCCAAACAATTGTTTTCAATTTTTTTTTAATATTAGGGAATTTCTATCAAATAAATTAAAATAAACTACACTAAATAATTTATATTATATTATGTAAATATATATATATATATATATTAAAACTCATTTATTTTTCATTTAATACTACATAATTGTAAGAATCCATAATGTTAAAATCTTCATTTTTCTAAGAAAAAAGTTTTTCTATGCATTAAAAAATTTAATTTAAAAGTTAATTTTGTAATTTTTTGAAATTATATTAGATTAAATAGAGGGTAAATTTAGTTTCAATTTACCCAAATTTTGTAATATGGGTTAATTAAAATTTTGATAAAATATATAATTACTTATTTAAAAACATGTTACATAGTTTTAAAATTATAAGAGTAAAATATAACAAAATTAATGGTAAAAACACTATAACATATTTAAAACATGTCTGTAAAAATATTTTGATTATTTTAAGGCCCAAATACACCACATAATTCAGTATTTCAAAAATTGGGTTCCATTTAAATGTTAATAGTTTCATTGTGCTATTAAAATATAATGGTTGTTTCCAAAAGTGACATTTTCCAATCTTATAAATGTGGTAACTTGAAAACATTAAAACATTCACATAAAATTATAAATTTCCTTGAAATTATGAAAAAAATATCTAATACTATAACTAAATCACACTTTCATAATCCACTAGTCTCACTAATTTATCCAAATCACCTCAATTCCAAGTAGTTTTCCAAGGAACGATCAATTTGTGAACGTATGTATTATCTCATTCTTATGTTTTTCTACATAATATTTATATTAAAAATATCTTATATCCATATAAATATAATAAAATTAATATCATTATTTTAATTATATTTTTTTATATTTACATAATAACAATTATTTTTTCCTCTCAATCTTCAAAAAAACAAAAGCATCCTTACTGTGTTGTGCCAACTACAGTCTCCGCAAGGCAACATCTTCTGTTTTTCATCTCCATAATTCGTGGTTGATAAAATGGATGTAATTTATTAATAAATATTATATACATAATATTAATATGATTATTCACTTTCAAAATGTCATAAACCTTATTTCTCTCTCTTATATTGAAAAATTAGAACATCATTCGTGTGCACGGGTGAACTATCACCTCCACAAGCAATGAGTTACATTTTTCATTAACACACGTAATTTTTTTAATTGAAAATATATTTAATATATAAATATAATTTACATAAAACTATTATTGTTATAGTTTATTTTAACCATTTTATAATGATATTGACCATGGTTAAAATACAAAAGGAGTTACCGGAAAATTGACCAAAAAAACTAAATTATCGATGAAGGAAAGAAACATATATTTTAAATAAATACCATATAATGGTTAAAGTATGATGTAATATTAAATATATAAGAAATAGGTCTTGGGAAATATGTAATTAAATTAATTTAATTATTCAATAAGTTAATTTTAAGTGAAGATTGTTTTTTAAACACAGGTAAGGGTTTCTTTCTAAAACATATTTATTTGACACTGATGTTGTTTTATGCACATAATTTCATTAAAATGATGTGTATACTAAAAAAATATATATTTAATATCATGTATTATCCTTATTCATTTTATTTCAACTTCAAAATTAAACACTATTTTTTCAAGGGGTTTTAAATAGAATGATTCTTAAGTCGTAAGGAATTTCGTCTCAATTTCACTTCATTGAGAAATGTATTCTTATAATGAAAAAATTTATTTTTTCTATGTTATATAAACTATCCATGAATTTATTTCGGAATTATCCATTATTTATTTATTTTTATTCATAAAAACAAATGATTTTTAAGATTCTAATGACTTTTGATTCATAAATTACTAAATGTTAAGGGTATTTTATAAATTAATTTGATTTATTGAGTTATAACAATTATCTTGAGTTTCATATATAATTTCACATAGTATACCCTATTTGAATGATGGTATATCACTTTTTGATTCATTCATTCTTCACTAGAGAGTTTAAATCTTTTTTATTTAATCTATTATGTTAATAATTATTTTCATCCATTTAAATGGCAGTTTCTCCTCCTTTTATATAATTTCCATTCCCGCAAATGTTCTCCTATTTAATTGAAAAAATAATTAAGTGTTATATCTTGTTAAAATCATATTTATCTTCTCATAATTTCAAAATAATGTTTTATAACTTTTTTGATGTGGTATTTCAATAAAGGTGTTTTAAAACACAAAAAGAGATCTTTTATGCCCCCTTCCTGAATTTCCAGTTACTCTTTGACATTCTTTTTTACCCTTTTTATACCATATTATTCTCATGTAAATAATATATTTTTTATATATTTTAGGTTTTGGGTGCATTGGAACTGTCCTCTGATGGTATGACCATCACTTTTTTTAGATATAAATCATGTTTGATTATCTCTATACATGATTAAAACATCATGTCCAATGAAAATAATAGATTACATTACAATATTAAAATAAGGTAAATAGAAGTTAAAGAGAATTACATGTAATTTATAATAAATTTATGTGAAGATATAGAATTATCTCAACTTGTAATTATACTTTCTTTGATGATCTAGTTAACAAAAAATTATTATTCCCTCATTACATTGTAGGATACAAGTGAAGAATCCATACAATGGTGATCCAGATGTGCACCAAAATCATTGAATAATTTCATATAATATATGGGTGCCAGGATTGAAAATTGTTATTTCTTACATTGTTCATGGATAACCATAGTATAATTCTTCTCAAGAGAGGAAGAACACATGTGATTATCTCATTGGATTGAGAGAGTAAGGGAGGAGATTAGTCTATATATCTTGATATCTCTCTAGGACATAAGAGAATACCACTCTATCCATTATGCACAAAAAATATATTTTTGGAAAGTGATATAATTATATATTTAGTATGGAAGTTTTATGTTTATAGAATTTCACACTATACCCTTTCTATCTTATTAATTCTTAATTGAACTCATGTAAAATAATAATAATAATAATAACATTAATATTAGTCACATGACAAGTGAAACACCTAGAAGAATATAAAAATAAATATCATTTATATTATTCCCAATCACACAATTAAACTAGACAAACATTCCTTTTTTGATATTTAACGATTATCATATAATGGATTTTTATTTATTAAATAAATATTAAAACATTATTCACTAACAAGTATTATATTCACCGAACATTAAAAAAATTATTATTATTTAACTCTCTTACTATTTTGATTAACTTGTACCTAAATTATGGTGATCATCTAAAAATATATACATAAGATTTATTCCAGCTTTAAAAATTCAATAGTTGATTTTAATTGGGATTTTAGATACATTTAGTGTGTGAAACTCTACGCCTCTTTCTCAGTAGGTTTTTGCATAACTGCCTAATGTCCAATATTATCCTCTAGCAACACACAAAGTCATACATAGAGATAAAATTTAATGTTGAAATGGGGTCTAACCTATTATGAATGTTTACCATGTAATACAATTCTTTTACCATAACACCCCAAATATGAAAGGTTTAATTTTTATGTTATCAACTTATATGATTGATGTTTCTTTCATTTTCTTCCTAAAAATGAACTCTTCAATTGAACACCTTGGACATGTATTTATTCAGGAAATTATATTTCCATAATAGTTCATAATAAATAATCATTTATCAAGAGACGAAAGGTATAAATCCTTTATCTCAATATACATTGATGAAATATCAATCAGGATGTCATTAACCATCCTGAATACTGTGGTAACCTGATAACTCAGCCAGTCTTAAAATAGCCCAAAGGGCATTCCCGATCCCCATGGGTTGCAGACACGCACCTGGTATCATACAAGAAGAATGTGGGAATGAATTTTCTACAAAAATAACCGAAGAAAGATAAAAAATTCAGTATTAATAAAAGAAAAACTCCTCAAGAAGAACTTTACCGGAAGTCTAATAGGCATAAATAGATAAAAATAAAACTAAATTGTATCTAAAAATATGATAACCAACCATTCCCCAGTGAACAAAACTCTCAATGATTGGAGATCAACAACTACCACCACCTTCAATTGGTGTCTTACCCTTCCTTGAACCTGGAAGAATGTAATCTACAAACACCAAAAGCCATAGAGAGGGTGTGAACAAAACTCCTATTACGTTCTTACCAAGGATTCCATAATATTATTCCATATTTGAATTGACCAAATAATGATTTCAATTTTAAAACAATTGGCATGGAAGTTCAAAATCATATTTAAAAAATAAATCATTCTTTACATATCAAATGATGGAAATGTTTATAACCAAATGTGTAAACAAAATTTTTTTATAAAATTGTTTATATAAATTAAAATTTCATGTGTAAAGCACTTTATAATAAACAATGGGAAAATTTAAAATATAAAAAATGGGAAACTTGTTCATCTACCATCAGTCTCCCATCGAGGATGTGACCTACTGCATATGTATTGCTAGTGTTGTAATGTGATAGACCATTTTCCGGGATAACTCACAAACTAACTAGCCTTTCATGTTTTCTAATAAAAAAATGATGGTAAATTTATTTTAAAAGTGTTTAGAATGCAATTCATATCATCCATCCATTTTAAATATCCTAATTTTCTATTTAAAACTGAAAATCAATTTCTAACCAAATAAGGCCTTTATCTAAGATGAAACAATCGAGTTTCTATCCAAATCATTTTAAGTCCTATTTCTCAAATAAAAATTTGAAATAAATTCCACAAATCAATTTCACAATTTAAATTTTCACAATTAAATTCAATAATTTATTTTAACAATTTTCTATCCAATTCCACAAACAAAACCCAATTCGATAAAATTGGGGGTTTACCACATTTCATTCCAAAACAAATCCAAATCCCTAATTAAATGGAATTTGTCTTTCAATAAACCAATTGAATTTCAGTATCATGAAATTTAATTTAAATCAAGAAATTTAGGGATATTCAAAGTCTTCTATCATAATGGAACCACCTATATAGGGATCATTGGTTCTGAAAACATAAAGCATTAATCAGGAAACAAAAATGGAGAATTTCTACAATGAAGATCTGTTAATCAAATATATATTTAAGATATAAAATTGAGAGGATTAGATCATATAACAACCCAAATATCTAAAAACCCTTATAAAGGAAACATGAAAAATAGAGGGAGAAGAAGAATGGGGGGAGGAATCTTATTGTAAAGATATTGAGCATCATTCTCATAGCTTTGATTCACTTATGGAAGGGTGTAAAGGGTCTAAAATTTCTTACTGGGATTCTTCAAAGAATAATAAAATACAATGGGTCATACATTCCCATCAAGCACCTAAAAAGTGGGTTTTGATATTTTAGAAATTAATTTTCAGATTAACAAATATCATATGTACATTTTCCTGGGAAGGACCACATGGTTAGAAAAACTATGGGCCCTAACCATGCACACATTTTAATTGGGTTTCACTATTTCTTCTAGGTACATGCATAGCTTGTCAAACGGTGTGAAGCCCGTGGAAATTATCAATATTTTGGATTTTGAAATTTCTACTGATAGGGAGCACAATATGGGAAAACCATGTTCTAATTGTGCACCACCTAGAAACATTCAAAATATTCAAAAATATTACCTGAAACAACCCTAATCGAAACCCAACCAAACAATGATCAAAATAGGTTTTTAGGAATTCATGAAAATAGCAATATGATGTTACAACCTCCCCACTATAAAAACTATCCATCCTAATAAAGCCTACATAGAAGCTTATATTTAAAAAAGATTTGGTTACTCATCTCTCATCAATGCCTCCCTCTCCCACATCTCATGAAAATTAGAACATTTTTTCATAGTACTCAAACCAAAGGTATCATCTTTCCATGATGTACCTTGGTCTCAAAATAAACTATCCTAACTAGATGATCAGTCACAGATAAATCATGTTCAACCTCATGTTCACTAATTCTTATAACAGGAGATGGATCATATAGATACTTTTGTAACAGTGATAAATAGAACATGTTATATATTTAAATCAAATGTGGAGGAGGTGAAAAATGGTAAGAAACATTCCCAACATTCTCAAGAACCTCAAAAGGTTTCACAAAATAACGAACATGTTTCTATTGCCTCTAAATCCATCAATGACCCTAATGGGGTGAAGCATTTAAGAACACCTACTCACCAACTAATAATTCCAATAGTCTGTGATGATGATCCTAATAAGACATATACTGGATTTTGGAATTCAACATTCTCTAGAAAATAAACTGAATTTTATGTTGTCTTCTCTTGGACCATGCTCGGTCCAACCAAAAAACATTCATAGATATCTGACCGAAAAAATGTATATATGAATGGATGGTAATACAAAACCTCAAAAATAACCATTCAGATCACAGAAAATTAACTATTATCATAAAAAAGTCAACCAACTCTAAGTGATCATCCCAAGATCCACTGAATTCAAGAACAAATTCACAAATCATATCCTAAAGAATATGAATAACTCTTTCTATCTATCCATCCTACAATGGAAGGTATACTTTACCCAAATAGACCTATGATCTCAGTATGAATGAAAGGGCTATCTAAAAGAGATAACTGAACTGAGGATCCCAATTAGAGACTATAGAAGATTGAACTCCATGAAAACGAACAATCTCTTTCACGTAGAAATATTCTAACCCCCGAATTTGGTTGTATTAGGAATTGGTATACAGTACGGTGATTTAGTTATAATATCAATCACAACCCATATATCATCTATGGGTATGATGAAACCCCACAACAATTTCGATTAATGTTATCATCCCACATCCATTTATAGGCTTGAATTGGCTGAAGAAAACCAAATGTTTTCTAGTGAACATCCTTGTACTATTGTCATGTATAACAATGAGAGATAAAGGAAAAAATACATTCTCTCATACATGGACTCCAGAATCTATTCCATGTCTCATATAACATCTTTGTGTTACCTAGGTGCACTAAAAATTGAGAGTTATGTAAATTCCCATCACAACTTTCTAGACTGATAATGGTACCACAAAATGTTTCAGATAGCATATAATTCCCTTGGTAGAGAATGAATAGTCATCCATGGTCTCCCCACCATAAAGAGTGTCTCTAATTATATAGAACTCATCATCAAGTTGTTGTTCTTGATGGATCAACTCAAGAAGAATGGATGTCTACTAGATGTTGTCCATAGAAACCTCAACCCTAGATTCCCAAACTCCAAAATATAACTTTGAAGAAATATCCATCATGTTTCACACTTTTGATGATTATTTCATGGAATGAGTCCAAGTTTTTCTTGTAAAATAATATTATATAAAATTCCCTTTCCCTAGGTTATCGATGGTGTCAAATTCAAAATATTGTTGGTATTCAACCCAACGTCTCTAGCAGAGATTTGGATATTTTTAGAAAATATATAAATCATGATTTAGTGATCAGAATTCAAGGTACAGATTGCTTCATATAGGTAATACTGATAAATATTAATCACATTCAACATAGCGGTAAGTTCAGGGTCATGGTTCAGATATTTATTCTCATGTGGTTAGTGATGAGGATATCTATAAGCAACGATGTGATCACCCAGTACATGAACATATCCAAAACCTAAATATGATGTATCATAGAAGACCACGTAGCTCTATCCATCCTTTAGATGATTCAACAATGGAACATTATTCCTAACACATTTCAGCTCAACAAATGAACTCTGACCATTTGCATCCTATGAAAACATTACTCCCTTATGAGTTAGTTCATTCACCAAAGAAGACAAGTTTTAGAAGTCTTTAGTGAACAATAAATATTATCCAAAAAAACTCAAGAAGCTACAAATCAAGGAAACATTTTGTGATATTTCCCATGTCATAATAACATTCACCTTTTTAGGATCTATTGAAATAACATATTCTCATACCACATGTCCAAATAACTTCACTTCCCATATCCAAAAATCATATTTCAAAAGCATGGCATAATTTCAATGATTTCTTAACAATTCCAAAATTTCTCTCTGATGACGTACATTATCCCCCTCAAACATGGAGTAAATAAGGACATAATCCACAAAGACCAGCAAAAATTTATCAACATTCTTATGGAAGAAAATGTTTATTAAATCCATTAATATTGAAGGATCATGGGTTAAACAAAAAGTCATGAAAGGGTAATAATAATGGCCATATCACTCTTAAAAGGTGGTTTTCTAAATGTCAGATTATTTTATCCTCAATTAATGGTAACCAAACTGATGATCATTTTTCTAGAACCTGTTCTCCCCTTTCAACTAGTGAAACAGATCATCAATACATTTTAATAGATAATTGTTCTTTTCTGTAAATTGATTGTGTCACGACTTGTCCAACGGGGCCCGTGCCATGACTACCCCAAGCCCGCCTTCATTAGGCCAGGGGCTGGGGACTAGCACCAAAAGGCGTATCCCCTAAAACCAGGAAGGCATTTCCTTTATACCCTGTATACACACTCAACCAAGAAAAGAGTGAGATACGAACACAAGTAAACTATACAGAAAAAAGAGTGCTGAAAGTATGTTAAAAGGGGCCAGAATACAAGCCCAACTAGAATGTACAAGAAAACTGAAAGGTACAAGTAAACTGAAATAGCTCTTGTGAACACCCACCAAGGATCCTACATAAAGGGTAGGTACATCTCTCGAACATTCATATCTATGGTACACCTCATCTAATGTCCACCTTCGAGCTACCTCTAGTTTTGGTACTCACATCCTCAATCAGCATTGTCCATCGTCTACACCAAACACAACAAGGTGCGACCATAGCCCGTGCAGGGATGAGTATGACGATACTCAATAGGGACCCCGAGACCCTCAAGGTCTCACAAAATCCCCAAATGATAAACCAATAATCATGGAAACTTATGACAACCCTACTTAGGTATATGCCCATACATATACCTAAGTTATCAAGAATACTCATCTCAACCATGAGGAAACATAGGGACCAACCAAAAATCCCAAAGCTCAACTATTACACAAAGAAAGGAATACCACGAAGGTAAGTACCACACAGGTATGCCACACAAAATAATTCCACCAAGGTATTACCATGAAGGAAATTACCACTCAGGTACAGGCTCAGCTCACACTAGGTATAACATAGGTTCAATAGTAGAGATGATTAGATGAAACTACTGAATCATCTTACTCTATTACGAGGTAGCCCCATGAAGGATCCCAAATTTCAGACCCACATAGGATCCTAGTACATATTCAGTACATCTTTATACCCACACTGGATCCTAGTACATCATCATACCCACACAGTATCCTAGTAGATCGTTAGTACATCGTTAGAACCACACATGATCCTAGTACATCGTTATTACATCGTCATACCCACACACAATCCTAGTACATCTTCAGTACAACATCATACTGACACAGGATCCTATTACATTGTCATTACATCGTCAGACCCACACAAGATCCTAGTACATCGTCATAGCTACATATAGGGTACCGGCACAGAGCTTTCTTGTCTCAGTGAGAGTCCACCCCTCAAGATCCTGGTCGATACACCAACTACCACGAAGTCTCTTGATGAAATATCCCAAAGGACAGAAAATTAAAAAAGGGTCTCAATGCAACAGACAGTGCATCAATCAGACGCCCGGTCTGTAAGTTATTAGCCTTTTAGTCCCGAGGGCCCGGTTGGATTCATGCTCAATCCTACCCTACTCTACCCAAAATTTATCCAAAACTCATGCGGGTTATACGAAAAGGACAATCTCACTCCATTGTTTTTGGAGACATAAAAGGTTTTTCAAATGGATGCCCAGTGCCAAATTTATGTGCAAAAGAGCAGAAATGGGTCAAAACTAGTCCGGGTCTTGTCCGACCCAGCCCGACCCAGCCCGAGCCAACCAGACCTGGTTCAGGTCGGCCCTGTCCGCTGGGTCCAGCCCGGCCTGTGCCAGGTGGCCCGGCCTAGCCTATGCGGGGGGGGGGGGGGAGTCACGCGCCCCTACCCCAATCACTGAATGGCCTTCAGCTGTTCGGTCTCCAACAGCACGTGGGGCCCTCACGAGTCCCGTACGGTCCAACTTGGCCGGCCGAAATGGCCGACCCCTTTCCTCCTGGTGGCCCATCATGCACCACCCCTCTGTAGTCAGTCGAACATCAGTCGCCTTCCCTTAACCATCACGGCACTTCCTACGACCCTTGCTCGTCGGGCGGCGTGGATGCACGTCACCACCCCGTCATGCGGCTGACCTCCTCTAGCCGCCACCCTTGCTCTGCTGTGGCTGATAGGCTGCGACCCTTATCTGGCAGTGCAGTTGCACCGCCACCATCTTCACAGTTCTCCGTGGTGCTGACCTCCATTCCTGATCCCCACCAGTGCCAATAGTAGTCTTCATATGTCCTCTTCCCCCGTCTTAAATATTTCACCAAAAAACCCCTAGGGATTTATGAGAGGTTGGACCATGTTTGTTTGGCCTGCACCCTCCGTGTTAGAGTGGTAGCAAGCAGTTCAATAACCATTGAATCATGAAGAAGATCAGGAACACGTAAGGGAGGAATTTAAAACATCAAACCCACCTCAAAGGTTCGTTGATGAGTCGCGAGATGAAAATGGGGAAGGCGTAGACGGTGGAAACGATCGTCGCTTCCGCAGTCACGCTTCTAAAGTCGGGATTGTACGTCGTCCTCTTCCTTGATTACAAGGAATGTTCTCCGATTGAGATGGTGTTCTTCATTTGGAGGAGAAGTTATTCATTGGAGATATAGGATTTCTCCACATCTTTCTCCCAATTCTCCACACTTCTCTAACCAATCCTCAAAATAAAAGGGGTTCCAATATAAATTAAATTAAGGAGATTAATTTATGTTGGCATAATTAAATGCTGACACATTTAATTAATTTAAGGGGCTCCAACAAATAAATGGAGAGTTGAAAGGGGTTTTCTTCCATTAAATAGGGTTCGGGTGGTACCCTCTTTTAATTTCAAAATAGGGGCTTGATTAGAAATAAAATAAAAGTTTATTTTATTTTATTTTTCATTTTCACGAAAAACACAAAATCTAACATTCACCTCCGACCAACTATCATTGAGGTGAAAGTCTCCTAATGTGAATACTGGTGCTACGAGTTCAATGGTGTCCTCGGATTTCAATTCCTAGAACCAGTTCAAATGTTACAAAAACTCACTCGCATGTTTACGGAACAAACCCAAAAAAGATCATATTTATTTAGGGCACACCGGGCCTCAGAATCATGGGCCGTCAATTTTCATGGACTCGTAAGATTCCCATATATTTAAAAAAATTACATGGAATTTATGGGTCTTTACATTCTCCCCACCTCAGGGTTTTATGTCCCCATAAACCACAACTCAAACTATGGAAACAAGTGGGGGGTACTGAGAACTTATCTGAGCCTCCCGCTCCCATGTGCTCTCTTGGAGGTTACAGTTCTTCCACTCAATGTGCACTAGAGGTATCGACCACCCACGAAGGACCCGCTCCTATCGAACCTCAATATCCACTGAAACCTCGAAAAATGTGTCCATGTCATTGATATCCAGCTCGCCGTATTCGATGACATGGGTAGGATCATTGACGTATCTCCTCAGCTGGGATACATGGAAGAAGTCGTGCACCCGGTGCAACTGAGGGGGATGTGCTTGGCGTTAATCAAGCTCTCCAATTCTGCTGAGGACCTAAAAGGGTCTGATGAACCTCAGAGATAACTTGACACTTCGCCAAACCTCCACAATCCTCGTCGGGGTGAGACCTGTAGGAAGACGTGGTCACCATCCTCAAACTCCAGAGGTCTCCGTCTCCTGTCAGAATAAGACTTCTGCCTGCTCTGTGTAGTCTTCATCCACTCCTGGATTATTTTCACTTTCTCGGTGGTAGTCCGTAACATCTCTGGTCCCACTAGTGCTGACTCCCCTAGGTCAGTCCAGCTCAAAGGTGATCTGCAAGGTCGGTTGTACAAAGCCTCAAAAGGTGTCATCCAAATGGTGGAGTGATAGCTGTTGTTGTATGAAAACTCCACCAAAGGCTAGTGATCCACCCATTTGTGACTAAAGTTGAGAATGCAAGCATGTAGCATGTATTCGAGGGTATGAATAGTCCGCTCAGTCTGGCCATCCGTCAGAGGATAGAAGGATGTGCTCAAATGAAGCTGTATCCTGAAAGCCTCCTGCAACCCCTTCCAATGTCGGGAAGTAAAACATAAATCACAATCGGAGACAATCATCGAGGGTACTCCATGTAGCTACACAATCTTCTGCACATACAGGCATCCCAACCTCTTTACTAAACCCTGCTCTCTTATCGGCAGGAATTGGGCTGACTTGGTGAGTCGGTCAAGGATCACCCAGATAGAATCATAACCTATAGATGTACATGGAAGTACTATCACGAAGTCCCTGGATATCTCATCCCACTTCCACTCTGGGACCTCTAAAGGATGAACTAAGCCTGTTGTTACCTGATGCTCCGCCTTCACTTGCTGACAAGTGAGGCTCTGAGAGACAAACTCTACTACTACATTCTTCATTCCCGGCCACTAGTAAAATCGTCGAAGATCCTGGTACATCTTTGCCACTCCTGGATGTACCTCTAGAGGGGATGTGTGGAACTCCCTCATCACTTCCTCTTGAAGTGACACCGGTACCATGGTACATCCTCTAAAGAGGATAACATACTCCCCACCTTCAAAAAATTCATCAGGTGTCTGTCCTTTGGATATATGTGTACGTCGAGACTCGCAGTCAGCATCCCTATGTCGCGCCTCCCTGAATCGCTAAAGAAGTGGAAATATGACTATAAGAGAATGAAGAAAAATAGCTCTATCTCCATGCAAAAAGGATATCTGCAAATCAGCCAGCTACTTCGTCGCCTCACATAACATCTGTATACTAGATCTCTTACTGAGTGCATCAGCTAAAACGTTCCCCTTCCCAAAATTATATACTATCTCGAAGTCATAGTCTTGAAGGAACTCAATCCAACGTCGTTGTCTCAGGTTCTGGTCCTTCTAAGAGAAGATATACCTGAGACTCTTGTGATCCGAATAGACTATAAAATGCTCACCCATCAAGTAATGTTGCCACATCTTCAAGGTGAAGACCACTGCTAGTAAATCGAAGTCATTGGTAGCATAGTTCTGCTCATGTTGTATCAGATTTTGAGAACCATGTGTGATCACTACTTGCTCCTACATTAGGACACATCTGAGCCCAGTCCCTGACACGTTGCAGTAGACTACATACCCTACGCCCTCCTCTGGTAGCCTCATAATGGGGGCACTAGTCAGTCTCCGCCTCATCTTCTGAAAATTCTGCCAACATCTCTCCAACCAATTGAAGGGTTTCCCCTTATTTTTCAACACTGATAAAGGTTCTGCAACTCTGGAGAAATCTGGAACAAACCTATGGTAGTATCCAGCCAAACCTAGGAAACTCCATACCTTTGTCACACTTCTGGGTGGCTCTCCAGAAATTACCGCATCAATCGTCACTTAATCTAATAGAACTACAGTCTCTGAGATGACATGTCCCAGAAAGTGAACCTCTCGGATCCAGAACTGACAATTCAAGAGCTTACCGTAAATCTGCTGCTCTCGAAGTGTGTCCATAATTATCTACAAATGATATGCATGCTCCTCCTTGGTAGCGAAGTAGATCAGAATTTTTTCGATGAAGACTACTAAAAATCAATCAAGGTATGGCTAGAAGATCATTTTCATGAGTCCCATGAACAATGTTGGAGCACTAGTCATGCTGAATGGAATAAACAAGAACTAATAGTGGTCATACCGACATCTAAAATCCATCTTCTTCACATACTTGTCTCGTGCTCTGAGCTGGGGATACCCAGATCAAAGGTCTATCTTTGAGAAACAATGTTCTCCCTTCATTTGATCAAAGAGGTCATCAATCCTTGGGAGTGGGTACTTGTTCTTCATGGTCTCCTGTTTCAGGTGCCGATAGTCAACACAAAGCCTCAAGCTCTCATCTGCCTTCTTGGAGAACAAAATCAGGGCTACCCAAGGAGAAACACTGGGCTAAATGAATCCCTTCACCTGTAAGTCCTCTAGCTGTACCTGCAGCTCATGAAGCTCCGCGGGGGGCATCTGATATGCTGGTGTGTATATCGGTGCCATCCCAGGGTATAAGTTAATTTAAAAGTCCACCTCTTTGTGAGGAGGTAGACCTAGAACATCATCAGGAAAGACATCTGCATACTGGTCCACCACTACATGATAGCTCGAACTCTCCACATCAACTGCTCTGATGGTAATGCTAGCCGACTAATGAGTGATCGGCTGCACTCTCCTCCAGATAAGTCCATCATGTGCTGTAATGGATCCCTTCTCACCGGTGAAGGTAAACCTTGTCCCATCCATGCAGACACACTGCACTTTGTGCCTAATACAGTCAATATGAGCATGGAATATAGATAACCAGTCTAAACCCAAGATGACATTGTCAGGCCTTGATGCCACTACTAGGAGATCACAGCCGAAGATCTCGTCTCCCAGAGTAAGCTCGCACTGCCAGCACTAGTGCGAAATCTTGGAATATGCTCTTGTTGGAGTCTCTAGACGTAAGGATCAAGCCAATGGCTTTGTCAGAATCTTCGAGCTCTAAATGAGGATAACGTAAATAAAAGAATGGATTTCATGGGTGTCTATAAGAACTTCAGCTAAGGTGGAGTAGACACAGATCATACCTCATATCATCTCTGGAGCTCCATGGCCATAGGTCTCAGCGTCCTGGAGCTGATCTCTCCCCTATACACCTGCTCCCTATGGTTGGGGTGGACAACCTAGTGGTGGTGGCGGTAACACCTCAAATCATCTCCCACCACCAGCTGCACGACCAGCTCCTCTGCCACATCCGCCTTCTCCCTTTGAACCTCCTTGGTCAAACCTCTGTCTCTACCGGTGTGGTCCTTAGATTGTCTGCTGGTCATCTGTACAATGGGTGGGATAGTCACGATCCATGTGACCCTGCCCCCTGCATGTGAAACATAGCTTGTTCCTCGCATAACTGGATCTGTCTTTGGTACCCCGCACAACCGATCCTGAATCACGCGGTCGTCCACCTATAGGTCTGGTCCTATTGGACCTCTATGACATCTGTCTACTTCCAACTGCAGAAGAATTCACTACGTGACTTCCAGTGGTGGGTCTCTTTGTATGTGACTACTCAGCAAGGAAAATCTCCACTGAGAGGGTTCTCTCAAACACCCCTCCCTGCACAAGGATGCTGAGAGAAATCATCGAAGCCTCGATCTCCTATCTGAGTCCCTGATCAATGGTCTCGGCCCTGAAGAATTTGTCCCATACCATATTAATTGAGTAACATGAGAGGTTAGTGAACCTCACTGATTACTGAGCCACAGTCATACTACCCTACTGCAGATGAAGAAGCTCATGTACGTGCACTGCACGAAGAGTCTCTAGGACAAACTCTGCCTGAAACAGGCTCTCAAAGTCTGTCCAGAGAAGTGTAACCACGTTGTGAACCTAGATCATCAAGCTCCACCATCTACCTACTAATGCCTATAGAATACTGGAGGCAAGGTTCACCATTAGATCAGCTGGTGGCCCTACCAGTCGGAAGACTCCCACCATGGCCTCCAGCCAATACTCAGCTGCCTGTGGGTCTGTCTCTCCCCGGAACCTAGGTGGCCTCTAGTATTGGAACACATGAAATGCGCTCACGTGGCGTTCACTCGTGGCTACTGGGGATAGTTTCATCGGTGGACCAACGGGTAATGGTACCATTGGTGCATCTATTGGAAGAGGGTCATGCACCGAGGCCTCGTCACTTTGTGGGAAATTAGTGGATTCAATACCCAGTACCCTTGCATGTTGTATGCATCGAGTCATCCTAAAACGAAACAGGTGCACCATGGTTAATAGGTTATACCTGGTGAGCTAACTCAAAGATATCACAAATAAAACTCATGAAAACACAGGCGCAATCAGTGTTTTCGTGCAATGAGTCGGAAATCAGATGTCAGTGTCCTGGTGTATGGGTACATCAACCACCGCACCAACACTGGATTCCCTAAACTGATAACCTCACTCACTAGACTTAACACTTTTTTCATTAAAAAGATTAGAGTCATATGTTCTACAGTAGAACTGACTCCTCTGATACAAATTTGTCACAACCCGTCCCCCGGTGCCTATGTCATGACTACCCCAAGCCCGCCTTCCATAGGCCATGGGATGGAGACTAGAATCGAAAGGCGTATCCTCTAAAACCGGGAAGTCATTGCCTTTATTTCCTATAGACACACTCAACCAAGCACACAAAAAGATACATACACAAGTAAACTGTATAGAAAAAAGAGTGTTGAATGTAAGCAAAAAGGGTCCAGAATGCAAGCCAAACTAGAAAGTACATGAAAAATGAAAGGTACATGTAAATTAAAACAACTCATGTGAACACCCGCAAAGGATCCTACCTGAAGGGCTGGTACAACTCTAGAATGGCCATATCTGTGGTACGCCTTGTCTAATATCCACCTTTGAGCTACCTCCAGTCCTGGTACTCTCGTCCTCAGTCAGCGCTGTCTGTCGTCTGCACCAAACACAACAAGGTGTAGGAATAGCCCGTGTAGGGGTGAGTATGACGATACTCAGTATGGACTCTAAGACCCTCAAGGTCTCACAAAATCCACAAAGGATCAACCAAAAAGCATAGAAACAACTGAAAACCCTGCTTAGGTATATGCCCATACATATACCTATGTTATCAAGTATACCCATCTCAACCATGAGGAAACATAGCGTCCAACCCAAAATCCCAAAGATCAACTATTCAATAGAGGAAGGAATACCATGAAGTTAAGTACCACACAGGTATGCCACACAGAAGAATACCACCAAGGTATTACCACGGAGGAATGTACCACTCAGGTTCAGCCTCAGCTCACACCAGGTATAACATATGTATAGTAGTAGAGATGATTAGATGTATCTACTTAATCATCATACTCTGTTAAGAGGCAGACCCCTGAAGGATCACAAATTGCAGACCGACACAGGATCCTATTACATTGTCATCACATCTTTTGACCTACATAGGATCCTAGTACATCATCAGTACATAGTCAAACACACACAGGATCCTAGTAAATCTTCAGTACGTCATCAGACCCACACAGGATCCTGGTACATCATTAGTACATCGCCAGACCCACACATGATATTTGTACATCGTCAGTACATCGTCAGACCCACACAGTATCCTAGTACATCATCAGTACATGGTCAGACCCACACAGGATCCTAGTACATCGTCAGTATATCGTCAGACCCACACAGGATCCTAGTACATCGTCACAGCTAGCTACAAGGTACCTCCACTAAGCTTTCTCATCTCCAGAAGATTCCACTCCTCAATCCCCTGGTCGATACACCAACTACCACGATGTCTCACTAAGAAATATCCCAATGGACCGACACGTAAAAAGGGTCTCAATGCAATAGATGGTGCATCATTCGGATGCACGGTCTGTAAGTTATTAGCCTTTTAGTCTCGAGGGACCTGTATGATTCTTGCTCGATCCCACCCCGAACGTACCCCAACTTTATCCAAAACACAAGTGGGGTATAAAAAAAGGATCATCTCACTCCAAGGTTTCTGGAATCATAGACGGTTCGTCAAACGGACACCTGGTGCCAAAGTTGTGGCCAAAAGAGCGGAAATGGGCTGAATCTGGTCTGGGTCCGGGCCGACCCGGTCGGACCGACTCGGCCAGACCCAACCGTGGCCAACCCGAACCGGTTCGAGACGGCCCAGCCCAGCCCACGCTAGGCAGCTTGACCCTCGTTGTGTGGCCCGACCAACACTGGGCGGTCCGGCCCGAGCTGGGCGGCCCAGCCGAGCTGTAGGCGGGGGGGGTGGGGAGTCCCGTGCCCCCCACCCCAATCACTAAATAGCCTTTAGCTGTTTGGTCACCAGAAGCACACGGGACCCACACGGGTCCCGTTCGGTCCAACTCAACCATGCAAAAAATCCAGCACCTTGACTCCCAGGGATGCATCGTTTCCTGCCCCTCCACAGTCGGCCAATTTTGGCTGCCTTCCCTTCCCCACCGTGACACATGTCACGGTCCTTGCTCACCGGGAAGCGATGACGCGTGCCACCACCCTTGCTCCGCCAAAGCCGACTGGTCGCGGCCCTTCATCGGTGGCGAGGTTGTGCCACCGCCATCTTCACAACCATCCTTGGTTTCTTCTGCCATTCCCAATCCCCACCGGTGCCAATAGTCGACTCTAGTTATCGTCTTCCTCCATCCCAAACATTTCACCAAAAAAACCACAAGGTATTGCGGAGAGGACGGGCCATGTTCATTTGGCCCTCACCCTCTGTGTTAGGGTGATAGAAATAATTTCAACAACTTTTGAATCATGGAGAACATCATGAACAGGTTAGGGAGTTATTTAAAACATCAAACACTACCTATAAGGTTCATTGATGAGTCGCGAGATGAAAATGGTGAAGGCGTAGAGGGTTCCAACGATCGTCGCTTCAACAATCACGCTTCTGAAGTTGGGCTCGTGCGTCATCCTATTCCTTGATTCCAAAGAACGTTCTTTGATAGAGATGGTTTTCTTCGTTTGGAGGAGAAGTTCATCGTTGGATAGGTAGGATTTCTCCATATATTTCTCCCAATTCTCCACACTTCGCCAATGAATCCTCAAAATAAAAGATGTGCCAATATAAATTAAATTAAGTAGATTAATTTATGTTTTCATAATTAAATATTGATACATGTAATTAATTTAAGTTGTCTCCAACAAATACATGGGGATTTGAAAGGAGTTTTATCCCACTAAATAGGGTCCGGGTGGTCCTCACCTTTAATTTCAAAAGGGGGGTTTTAGTTGAAATAAAATAAAAGTATATTTTATTTTATTTTTCATTTCCCAAAAAAATAAAAAATATAACATTCACCCCTGACCAAATCTCATCGAGGTGAAAGTATCCTTAAGAGAATATCAGTGTTACGAGTTCAACGGTGTCCTTAGATTTTAATTCTGAGCTTCAGTTCAAAAGTTATAAAAACCTGGTCACATGTTTACTGAACATACTCAAAAAAAAGTTCAGAAATTCATTCCAGGCACACCGGGCCTTAGAATCATGTGCCTCCAATTTTGGAAAACCTGTAAAATTCCCATATAATTTAATTAAATTACATGGAATTTCCAGGTCTTTAAAGATTGAATTTTTTATTATCAACAAAAAGGAAAAGTGTCCCATCATCTTTGTTTGTAAAGAGAACTTGCACTGCCCAAATTGATATACTAGATAATATTAAGGATTTCACAAGAAGATAATATAACTGAGTCTTCAAATCAATCATTATAGTCAGTCACATGAGGTAATAATTAATAGACATTGGTTGAGTACTAAGAAATAAATCAATAGAAAAATCTATCTGTCGTATCGGTGGTAAACCAAATATATCAGAAGAAAAAATGTTTGGAAAACTAATGAAAACTAGGGAAATACCTACACTCAAATATTATCACTCTAGGTAAAAATAAAACACATATAATACTTTCCCCTGCACTAGATAAGAAGGACCATATCTACTCAACCTTACGTCTCATTCTTTGTGAATGATATGGCAAACCCCATTGGGTGTAGTGAAGGAGATCCGTCGAAGATAAAAAACAATATTGGATTTATTCTTAATGATGGAATCCATACTGAATTTTATGTCATGTGGTTTCAAATCATGAACTAGAAACTCAATGCTATATTGATATCTGATTATGAGAAAAAAACAAGGACTATGGGGACCCTTCTCTCTCTTCATTATGAGGGGTGTAGTAATATCAATCACACAAGATAAAAGATCTGTAAAATGATTATGTAGATTGATAATATGAGTTAAAATAAATGAATTAGATGTACCAATATCAAATAAATTAATATCAAATGATGAAGCTACATTGATGGTACCTCTCATAGTCTCTAGAAATGTATCTGTTTCCTCTAAAGACTCTTCCACTATGTGAAGAAGCTTCATTCTAGACTCTTATGGCTGGAACCATTATTCTCATGAAATATATAATTACACCTAGTTTCAGACGGCATGGATGTACTTTTTATACTATGAGGAGTGGAATACACATTTTATAACTTTAACAAGTGACCTAAACATCAATAATAGAAACATATCCTAGTAGCCTCAGTGAAACCCCACTTATAAAGCCCAGACATTCCACACTTGTAGAAAATAAAATTTCCTCTTCTAGGTAAAATAGGAGCCCTAGAAAAACCCTACTATCGAGAACCACCAAGATAATCATCACACTTCATATTTCCTTCTAAGGAACTCACAAAACATCCCAATGGTGAAAAAGAAACTCCAGTCAACCCTGAATTTCCATCCAGTTCCATTTTGACCATTAGTGTTATTTCTAGGATATCAGTTTATCTTGATGATGATAAACTAACCCTCGACCCTATGGGAGAACACACCATGAATAGTAACCTGGTTCGTGTTGCAGCATTCCTCCTTTGCTTCTGTGTATCTATTTGATTGATTTCACCATGTTTCCTTTACATGGATTGACTCCACTCCCCTAGGATCTCCATTCTTACATAATACATCACTCAAATTATGGTGATGGGATCCAATGGGTTGTATAATGGTGGATTACATAAATGAAACCATAGGCATATATACCCTTACATAATAAAGAGGAGGGGATTCCATGCAAGAAATCAATAATAACATAACCATAATAATGTAAAAGAAACTAATAACATACATGGGATGGTCTAATCTCATGATCATATACACATCATTCAAAGAACATACATTTGTAATCTATTAATCAATTAATTCAATATTTTCTTTAATTAAGATTAGGTTCCATGAATTAATCAATTTAATACAATTTAACTTAATTTCATCTAGCAATCCTTAATTAACAGACAAATATAATTCAAACAAAATCAAATTTATTTACAATTAATTTTGTAAACAAGTATACCTCGAGGAAACCTCAGGTGTTCGACAAAAATATTATCACAGAAATTAATTTCATATATGATTTCAATCCTATGACATTACATGTACTATCAAATAAATGAAACAATGAAAACATAATCAATGGGTTTATTATAAATTTAATTATTCATTATATGAAAATTTCATAACACCAGTGGTATGAGACCACATAATGTATTTTATTTTACATGATATGTACTTGACTTATTCCCATGTTTGCAACACATGCCTTGGGATTGCACATGTTCTATGCCAATGGACAACCTTGGGTTGCATGGAATGTATTCAAACTTCACAACATGTAACCTAATATTTTCATAGAATAACTTTCCACATGTCATGTATCTAATACACAACTCACTGGGACACCTCATGTTCTTAGCCGTGAGAAGATAGGGGATACACTGTGTGAAAGGTACTTATACGTCATGAAGTTCCACATGTTGTGTGCTAGTATTTTGGGCTCTACACACCAAAACACATTTTCATATCTTAGATAAAATAGAGTTAGATCATTCATAGTTTATCTTGAGATCCAAACATGAAAGAGATACACTGAATGTATACAAGAAGTACATGTTGTGTAATCTATATTTTCAAGGAAGAACCTTTGGAACCTCTAGATAGAACGAATTTAATGATTATTTGTTTTTAGTCATTAACCAATTACTGATTATGTTATAATGAATTAATAAAGGGAAGATATGATGATGTCAATTGTTAAAATGAATTTTGTTGATTAGTATAAAATTAATACACAAGAAAAAAATCTATGAATATAAAATAATTATAAATTAGACATGTGATATCTATAATACCACTTGTTGGTTCCAAGCACAGTAGAAGCATCTATTAATGGAATGAAAATATCTTATTTTTTGATAAATCATTTATAATAATTTCTTAAAATGATCAAAACATAATGTCCCAAGAAAACAATAAAGTTTGTAAATATATTAAAACATTTGAACCATAATCGAAGGCTCTTCAAATGTAATTTATTATTAATTTATGAAAAAATATAGGATTACATAAACCTATAATTCTATGTTCATTGATGATATAGTTAAAAAAATATTATCATGTCCTTATTGAGTTTTAGGATCCAATTGAAAAATATCTCTAGAGGTTATCCCCACATACACCACAAACTCTAAATGATGTCATAGAATCTCTGAGTTCTAGCAAAATAGATCCTAATTGATTGTGTTGTTTTTGGTCGGTTGTTGCTGAATTATTATTGGGAGAGGAATAACTCAAGATGTTCTCTAATTGTCTTGAGAGAGGAAGGTAAGAGGACATTCTAGATATCTGGATCTCTAAATAGGGATGGAGAGAGTCTCAGTATATTTTTTGTACACACCAATTCTACTTTTGGAATGTGATATAATTAGATAATTATTATGGAAGGTATGGGGTTGGAAAGTTTCACAGTAAACCCTTTACATATTTAAAATTATAAATTATCCCCATTTCTAATAATAATAAAATTATTATTTTTATTTTTAATCAATTTACATTTACAACACCTTTAACAATATATAAATAAATATCATTTTTAGTATTTTCTATCAGACCAGTAAAATCATCGTTCTTTATCTCATCAACATTTATCGATCTTCAAATAATGAATATTTATTTAATAAATAAATTTCACTACATTATTATCCAATAAATATACTGAATATTATATTCTCTAAACCTTAAAACTAAAATATTAATATTTAACTCACATATTATTTCAAATAACATGTTATTAAATTGTGGAGATCATCCAAACACAATTAAATATTATTTATTATAACTTATTGAATTCAATACTAGAATTTAACTAAGATTATGGTTACACTTAGTGTGTGCCCCTCTTAGCCTCTTTCGTAGGGAAATTAGTAATGATCTACTAATGATCATGTTTGGAGTCTAGAAACATGCCAAGACATCCATAGAGAAAGATGTTAACATCATAATGACATCCAATATCCGATGAACGGTTATCATGTAATATAACCATTTTATCAAAATATATCCAATAAAGTAGTATTCATGTTGGTTAAATCAACCTATATTCTTAATGTATCTTTCTTTTACTTTTCATAAATGAACTCTCCCATCAAACACTGTGGCCATGGATTTATTCAGGCAGTTACATTCCCTAAAAGTGGGCCTAAGATATCAACTTTCACCAAGGGAAAAAGGGATAAATAATTTCTCAAATTATCCATTAATGTAATATCACTTGTGATCCACCCAACATATCATACTTCACTTCAAGAATATTCCATTATAATTTTTATTAATACATCATGTCACATAATTCATGATATCCAATAATTATAATCTTAAAGTCTAAGTATCAATACACACATTCATATATAATAACATCCAATGACACATGGAAATATGGTTTTAATATTAATGGGTGTAAAGACCCCGAAATTATGTGGAAATGTTTTTTCTTAAATTCATGGGAATTTTATGTGTCCGTAGTTACGGATGGTGCTTGATTCTGAGGTTCGGTGTGCCCTGAATCAATTTCTGATGTTTTGTTCAGGTACGTTCAGTAAACGTACGAGTGTGATTTTATATCTTTTGAACCAGTGCTCAGAATTGAAATTGGAGGGAACCGTTGAACTCCTAGTGCGGTTATTCTCTTAAGGAGACCTTCACCGCAGTTGCGTTCTAACGAGAATGGATGTTAATTTTTGGGGTTTCTAAATAAAATTAAATAAAAATAAGTGTAACTTATTTTTATTAGTTTGGTGGTTAAAACCTCCAAGTGGAGGTTAGAGGTGGGTCCCACCATCACATAACCTCCCTTGGGAGGATATTATTTTAGTGGGACCCACATGAGATTTAACACCTCTTGCAATCAAAGAGGTGGGACCCACAGAGACTTTAATCCCACTTAAACCCCCAATTAAGTGGAGAGCCTCTTCACTTTCCCCTCATTAAAGTGCCAAATCCTTAACTTAATTAATTGGCACATTTTGGATTATTTTGAATTCATGCCAATAATTAAATAATAGAAAAAGATATTATTTCTTTTTGGTTGGAAACTCTCTTTTGCTGGAGCCTTAGAGAAACTTGGAGGAATTGAGAGAACTTCAGCCTCTCGATGAAGAACCCAACGAACGCCCCTCACCTCCGAATAACAACGAACAACAACTTCTTCCTTCTTCAATAGGGGAAAGAAAGAGAAGCACCTCTGCCCACGAAGTACGCTGACGACGTCATCTCGACTCATCTTCTCTGAGCTCTTCCTCCTCCGACATTGACGAAACAATGCCTCCTTCTCGCGACTCCATCAACGATCACCGAAATCGAGGTAGGGGTTTGTGTTTTACTCTCTGTTCTTAGTTTTTCAAAATGAGTATTGTGAATTTCCTTTTTTTATCATCATAATGAGGAACGTGTGGGCCGCACGAACACAGCCCGACTTCCCCTCCATTTATCTTCTCTTGACGGCAATGGTGGTCGTGCAACGGCGCTGCCGGAGGGACGGGCCGCGACCGACGGGCCGTGACGATATGCATGGAGACTGACAACGATCTGACCGAGAGAAGAACTGGTAGTGCAAGGGCCACTGTGTCTCCAGAGGAGCGTGGTGTCGTCACGCGGTGTGGAGAATCGGGCCACGACCAAGCGGGCAGCGGCGGAGCTGGAGGGGCGCGGTGTCGTCACACTGCGTCGGAGGAAGAATCCGCTGCCACGAAGGCTGTGACAGTCGAACGGGATGGGCGTGACATTGTCGCACCATAGTGGATGGAGGGTGGCGGCTGCCTTAGTTGGCCACCAGTGGGCGCTCCACAAGGTAGGACCCTTTGGGTCCTGCGGTTCAACGAACCGGCGCTTAACGCCAGTTCCATCAGAAGTCGGGGGGCACGACATTCCCCCCACGGCATGGCCAGCCTGGCCACACAAGCCGACCTGCCCGGCCACACGGGCCGACTGTCCAGGCCTCACAGGCCAGCCAGCCAGGCCATGCAGGCTGACCGGCCGGGTCGGCCGCCACCGGTTCGGGCCGCCCTTACGGGCCGGACAACCATCGGGCCGGGCCACCCTTGCGGGACGAGCTGCCATTAGTCTGGGCCACCCTTGTAGGTCGGGCTGCCCCATCAAGTCGGGTCGGACCCGCGGACCGGGATGGACCCCTGTCCAGACCTGTTTTAGCTGAAATCACATTTTCGTCCGTATTTTGGGCTACGAGTGTTAGAATGAAGAACTTTCTGCGGCGATCGAAGGCTTAGAGTAGGATGGTTCTTTTGAAATATCCTAATTGAGTTTTGGACATAGTTGGGGTATAGTCGGGTAGGTTTGAATCTAAAAACCAATCGGGCCCCTGGAATGGAAATGCCAATAACTCATAAACTGGGCATCCGATTGACACACCATCTGTCGCGTTAGGTTCCTTATGATGAGAAGGAACTACGGAATATGTCAACTCGAGACATAGTGGTACTTGATTTATCGAAAATTGGCTTGAGGGGCGGACCCTCCCGGAATCAAGCGCGCTATGTGTGGGAACCCTATGGTGGGCTGCGAATGAGATGATAGGATCCTACATGGACCTTCTACTGGACCTAGATCCTCTGTGGGTTCGACAGCGATGAGACTAGACCTGGATCCTCAGTGGGTTCGACAGCGACTAGACTGGACCTGGATCCTCCATTGGTTCGACAGCGACGAGACTAGACCTGGATCCTCCATGGGTTCGATAGTGACGAGACTGGACCTGGATCCTCTGTGGGTTCGACAGCGAAGAGACTAGACCTCGATCCTTCATGTGTTCGACAGCGATGAGACTGGACCTAGATCATCCACGGGTTCGAAAGTGAGGAGACTGGACCTGGATCCTCCATGGGTTCTACAGAGACGACTTTTGTATTGAGATCCCATGTAGGATCGACAACTTCGACGGACTATTGTTTTAGGATTCGTTGGATATCTATCGTTCGATAGTGAACGATGATTCATTGGATACAACTAATCATCTCTTACCCTCTTTTATGTTGTGTATACATGGTGTGAGCTAAGTTATTACCTTCGTGTTTACCTCATATATGAGATTTGTACTCTTGATGACTTAGGTATATGTATGGGCATATTCCGAAGTAAGGGAGGATGTTTGTTCATTGTTGTGTTGTGGTGAAGCCCACGTGGCATTCTTTTGTGATCAGTACCTATGGGATTCACCTTGTGTTGTACTTTCTTTGTGGAGTGTTTCTTTAATTGTGTAACGGAATGTGGTTGGACTCAAGAGTTGGAGCCGGTTTGTGATTGGTAACTTAGGTATATGTATGGGCATATACCTAAGTAAGTATGGTTGATAATTTGTGATTGTATCTTAATACTGTGGTATATCCTAACTAGATTCTAGGAGACCTTCTGGGGTCTCGGGGTTCCCTACAAAGTATTGTTATACTCACCCAGGCACGGGATTCGCCCGTACGTTGTTGTGTTCTTTGCAGACGACGGTTAGCAGTGATCAAGGCTGAGGGTGACGGACGGGAGGCTGCTCAGAGCTGGACTAGATGGGACGTACCTCAGGAACGAGTTGTTCGAGATCTATACCAACCCTTTAGGTAGGATTCAATGGTGGACGAGCCAGTAGGTTTTTTCCCTTTTTACTTATACATGTACATGTTGTTCAGTTGAATTTGTATACTGGCCCACTTACTTTCAGCACACCTTACTTTTCTATATTACTTCTTGTTGCTTCTACTGCTTCTGTTCAGACTGTGTGTGATAGAGGATTAATGTAAATGACTTCCCTTTTTATTAGGTATTCGCATTTGGTGCTATTTGTCAGCCCCTGGCCTATGGAAGGCGGGCTTGGGGTAGTCACAACACAGGCCCCGAGGACGGGTCGAGACAAATTGGTATCAGAGGAGTTAGTTATACCATAGAACTTGGACTCTGATTCTTTTAACAGCAATAGTGTTAAGTGTTTTGGGTGTGGTTATCAGTTTAGGGAGACCAGTGTTGGTGTGGCGGTCAAATTATCTATACACTAGGACTCTGACTTCTAATTTCTGACATAGTGCACGAAAACACTGATTGCGTGTGTGTTTCTTTTGAAAAGTTTTCTTTGTGATTACATGGAGTCATCTCACTAGGTATAATTTTGATCGTGGAGCACCAGTTTCTTTTCAAGATGTCTTCACTTAGTCAGTCATCGTGGGTTTCGAGTGGAGAACACGATGGTAGCCCACCAAGGGACAAGGCCTCAGTGTATGGCCCCATCACAGCGGAGGCACCTGTGATACCACTAACTGTTGGGCTACCGTTGCTACCAGCCCTAGTAGTATAGGGTGAGAGCCGCTTGAGCACATTCCAGGGGTTCCTATGACAAAGGCCTCTATGGTTTCAAAGCAAGATAGATTTTCAGATGGCTGGGTACTGGATAGAGTTTGTAGCAAGAGTTTTCCACACAGTTGGGACACCCGCTGACTTTATGGTGTACCTAGTTGTTAGTCTCTTTCAAGGAGCGGCTGAGATGTGGTGGAGCTTGAGGGACCTATTTTACAATGAGTCGACCTTCACCTGGGTAATCTTGGAGGGTCTTTTCAGGGTGGAGATCTTACTAGCGACTCTATGCTCTGTGTGTTCTCAGGAGCTGTTGTACTTGCCGCAGGGCATTTTGATAGTAGCCAAGTCATCTGTAGTAGGCCATAGGTAGATGAAATGGGGAAACAAGTGGGTTAGATCTTTTGTTAGATGGCCCCAAGATGTGGCATCGGGGGTGAGGGGAACCTGAGGCTAAGGGAGATTTGAACGAAGAAGGGTCTATTTTTCCTACAGGGAACAGGGTCAGAGAGCACATGACTATCTGACTCCCCGCACGGTTGATCAGCTGGCGTTAGAGGAGCCACTGAGTTAGAGGAAGTGGAAGGAGCTTGAGCATCAGCCGTGTGGTGGAAAATGCAATGGAGAAGGTCCTTTAGCGGATGGTGGTCAGATTCATCAAGCACTACTACCACCACCCCTAGATGGTTCACCTCAAGATCCGACAGAAGGTAGATAGGTGCGAGACTATCTCCAGGCATAGAGGCCTTTGTTCATGATGCTTCTAGCTTTGCTCATGACGTTGTTTGTGGTTTCATTGTGTCTTTTTACTTTTAACAATAGTAATATAAGACACTTTTCCTTGTGACGTTTGTTTTCCTTCCTTTTTGTGTGGTTGATACTGATAGGTTTCAGTTCAAATAGTTGACTTGACCCTCCCATTGAAGATTACTACTGGAGGAGACCTAGTGACCACACACTTATGCCGATAGTGTGACTCAACCCATGGAAGAGAGATTAATGGTTGGATCTCTTGGTAGTAGTGTCGTGGCCTTACGAAATCATCCATGGCATGAAATAGTACCATTAATGTTGTGATTAAATGTATTAGGAAAAGGACGTGGTTCATCCAGGGGATGAGACTAGATTTCTCTTTTCGGCAAAGGAGAAATCTTAGCAGCTCATGTAGGACATATGTGAAGAAGGGTGTAATCGAGTTCTTTACAATTGGATAGTCTCACCCATAGTTCGTTGAGAGAATGGTTTACAGTATACTCTAATCTCAATAGTCTCAGGTTTGTCTTCTCGTAGAAGGACTTGAACCTGAGATGGTGGATTTGGATTGAGTTCCTCCAGGACTATGACTTCGAGATAGTCTACACTCATGGGAAAGGGCACGTTATAGTAGATGCTCTCAGTAGGAGATAAAGCATTCTGCTGCTAGGAGAGGCGACAGAGCAGCTAGCCACGTTGCAGATATCCTTTGTGGATAGAGATGGAGCAGCCTTTCTATAGTCTCTCATAGTCACTCCTCCACTTCTTCAGCGAATCAGGGAGGAACAACATGGGTATGTTTACTGTGAGACGCGACGTGCTCAGATATCCACTGGTAAGGCACCAGATGGATTTTCTGAATGTGGGGAGCACGTCATTCTCTTCAGAGGACATACCTTGGTACCAGTTGCACTTCATGAGGAAGTGTTGAGGGAGTTCTACACATCTACTTTAGCGGTACATCCAGGAGTGGCTAAGATATATCAGGATCTCCGATGACAGCACTGGTGGCCTGGTATGAAGAAGGCAGTATCAGAGTTTGTCTCATGATGCCTCACTTGTCAGCAAGTGAAGGCGGAGCACCAGGTTCTAGATCGATTAGTTCATCCCTTAGAGGTCCCAAAGTGGAAGTGGGCGGGATATCAATGGATTTCATGATGGGACTTCCACGTACATCCAGAGGACATGACTCTATATGGGTGATCATTGACTAACTCACCAAGTCGGCCCACTTCTTACCGATCAGAGAGAATGGTTTAGTAGAGAGCCTCAGATTCCTCTACGTATAGGAGATCACAGGACTTCATGTTGTGCCATCAATGATCATATTCAATAGAGTTGCTCATTTCACTTCATGGCTATGGAAAGGGTTTCATGAGGCTTTCGGGATGCAGCTTCGCTTGAGCATTTCCTTCCATCCTTAGACAGATGGTCAGACTAAGAGGACCATTCAGACTCTCGAGGACATGCTCTGTTCATGGATCCTCGACTTCGGTCACAGCTAGGAGGATCACTTACCCTTGGTAGAGTTTTCATATAACAATATCTACCACTCCACCATCTAGATTGCACCTTTCGAGGAACTTTATGACCGACCATGAAAATCGCCTCTGTGCAAGACTAACCTAGGGGAGTGAACACTTATGGGACTAGAGATGGTGCAGGCTATGACGGAGAAGGTGCAGATCATCCCGGGGTGGATGAATACTGCACACAGTGGATAGAAGACCTATGATGATAAAAGACATAGAGCACTAGAGTTCGAGGATGGCGACAACATCTTTCTACGGGTATCACATCGACGAGGTCTACAGATATTTGTCCGAGGCGACAAGTTATCTCCTCGATTTTTCGGACCTTTCCAGGTCCTCAGTAGAGTAGGTGAGGTGGCTTACCCCTTGGCTCTTCCCCCTCAATTGCTCCGGGTGCATGAAATCTTCCACGTATCTCAGCTGAGGACATACGTGCACAAACCTTACCACATCATCGACCATGGAGAGCTAGACATCGATAACGGGGTGAGTTTCATGGAGGTTCCAGTGGAGATTGAGGATCAATAGGAGCGGGTCCTTCATGGATGGTCGATACCACTGGTGTGCATTTGCGGGCAGCATGAGAACCTCCAGGAGAGCACATGGGAGAGGGAGGCTCAGATGGGTGCTCAATACCCCCATTTGTTCCCTTAGTGTGAGATGTAGCTTACGGGGACGTAAATCCCGGAGGTGGGGAGAATTTAAAGACCCATAAATTCAGTGAATTTTTTTCTTATTAAATTCAAGGAAATTTTATGAGTCAATAGTTTCTGACGGTGCTTGATTCCGAGGCCCGGTGTCCCCGGAATCAAATTCTGAAGTTTTGTTCATGTACATTCAGTAAACGTACGAGCGGGATTTTATATCTTTTGAACCGGTGCATAGAATTAAATATGAGGGCACCGTTGAACTCGCAGCTCTGGTATTCTCTTAAGGAGACCTTCACCACAGTTTTGTTCTAACAAGAATGGAAGTTAATTTTTGGGATTTCTAAATAAAAATAAATAAAAAAAAGTGTAACTTATTTTTATTTGTTTGGTGGTTAAAACCTCTATGTATAGGTTAGAGGTGGTTCCCACCAGAACATAACCTCGCTTGGGAGGATATTATTTTAGTGGGACCCACCCAAGGTTTAACACGTCTTGCAATCAAATATGTGGGGCCCACACAAGATTTAAACCCCCTTAAACCCCCAATTAAGTGGAGATCCTCTTCATCTAACCCTCATTAAAGTGAAAACTCCTTCATTTAATTAATTGCAACATTTTCAATTCTTTTGAATTCATGAAATTAATAAAATAATAGACAATGTTATTATTTCTTTTTGGTTGGAAACTCTATTTTGGTGGTGCCTTGGAGAAACTTGGAGGAATTTAGAAATCTTCATCCTCTCGACGAAGAACACAAAGAACACGCCTCACCTCTGAAGAATAATGAACACCATCTTCTTCCTTCTTCAACCAGGGCAAGAAAGAGAAGCACCACTACCCAAGAAGTACGCCGATGATGTCATCTCAACTCATATTCTCCGCGCTCTTCCTCCTCTGACATTGAAGAAACTATGCCACCTTCTTGGGACTCCGTTAATGATCATCGAACTCGAGGTAGGGGTTTGTGTTTTACTCCCCATTATTCGATGTTCAAAATGAGGATTCAGAATTGGATTATCTATATCATCATAATGCAGAAGGTGTGGGCCGCACGAACACGGACCGACATCCCCTCCATTTATCTTCTCTTGATGGAGATTGTGGAGGCGCAACGGTGCCACCGGAGGGAGGGGTCGCGACCGACAGATCGCGGCGATATGAATTGTGACAGGCAATGAGCTGGCCGCGAGAAGAACCAGCAGCGCAAGGGCTGCTTGGTCATCGGAGGAGCACGGCACCGTCACGCTGTGAGGAGAATCGGGCCGCGGCCAAGCGGGCCGCGGTGGTGTCGGAGGGGTGTGGCGCCGTCACACCACACCAGAGGAAGAAACCGCAGCCAAGAAGGATGCAGTGGTTGGATGGGATGGACAATGCACCGTTGCGCCGCACTGGAGCAGAACCGTGGCCAAAGGACGCGGCAGATGTAGCAGGGCGGCTGACTGAGCCGGTGGCCGGTGGGCGCTCCACAAGGCTGGACCCGAACTGAACCGACGCTTAGCGCCGGTTCCTTCGGAAGCCCGGATGTGCGACACCCCCCTATGGTGTGGCATGCCTGGCCATGCGGGTCGACCATCCAGGCCACACAGGCTGGCCGGCCAGGCCACATGGGCTGGCCAGCCAGGCCACGCAGGCCAGCCAACCAGGCCACGTGGGTCAGCCAGCCGGTCTGGGCCACCCATGCGGGTTGGGCCACCATCGGGCCAGGCCTCCCTTACGGTTTGGGCGGCCACCAGGATGGGCCACCCCATCGGGTCGGGTCGGGCCCGCGGACCGGGTCGGACCCGCGGACCGTGTCGGACCTCTGTCCGGACCCGTTTAACCCGAAATCACATTTTCGTCTGTATTTTGGACTACGGGTGTCAGAAAGACAAACCGTCTATGGCGACGGAAGGTTTAGAGTAGGATAATTCTTTTGGAATATCATACTTGAGATTTGGACACATTTGGGGTACAGTTGGGTTGGTTTGAACCTAAAACCCTACCTGGCCCCTAGAACGGAAAATCCAATAACTCACAGACCAGGCGTCCGATTGACGCGCCATCTATCGCGTTGGGTTCCTTATGATGAGAATGAACCATGGGATACATCATCTCGAGAATTTGTGGTAGTTGATGTATCAAAACTTGGATCGAGTCGCGGACCCTCCTGGAATCGAGCGTGATGTGTGTGGGAACCCTATGGATGGCAGTAACTGAGATAATAGGATCCTATGTGGACCTACAACTGGACCCGGATCCTTTGTGGGTTCGACAATGATGAGGCCGGACATGGATCCTCTGTGGGCTTGATAGCGATGAGACTGGACCTGGATCCTGTATGGGTTCGAGAGTGACGAGACTGGACCTAGATCCTCTGTGGGTTCGACATTGACAATACTGGACCTGGATCCTCCGTGGGTTCGACAGTAACAAGACTGGACCTGGATCTTGTGTGGGTTCAACAGTGATGAGACAGGACCTGGATCCTCTGTGGATTTTGTTGGGTTTCTAGGGCCCGCAGCGGAAGCCGGTGGGCTGGGGATTTTAAATTTTTCATCGGCGGAACGACAGAACTTGTCATCGCTGAAGATCCAAGCCCCAGAGAGGTCTGAGGATCTCATGTAGATTGTAAGAGCACAAAAATAAAAGGTAAAGGTACCCATTTAAAATCCGAAGGCGCGATCGACTGCTGCTAGCCGATGGCGATCGTCGCTTGAAGGATCCAAAGCAGGATCGCTCTAGATCATCCAAACATGCACCAAAAATCCGCGGGAATGCTGATCGTCAAACTCTGGGTGCTAGCACGGCGATTTAACGATATCTTTGACGTCCCGACGATCACTGCATCATTGATCTTGCGATGCGTGAGGAGGAACATGATCCGAGCTCTTGGATCATCAGCTTCTCTCTCTAGGAAGCAGGAGGAGAGAGATGCTCTCAAGTTTTCATAATATAAATGGATGAATAGTGATATGCACACCAAATAGAGAGATCCTCCTCTCTTATTTATAGAAATGTTGATAAATACCTAGTAGGGTTCCCTGACCCCCGTAAATATCAATGTTCTCTAAATAAATAATTATGAACACTTAAAACAGTGTCAATTTTATTTATTAATTTTATCACATACTTGTAATATATAAAATATATTACGTGATAAAATCCAAGCCTTTTAAATCGACTTGCTATCCCGCATAATATTAAACGAACCATGAATATTAGAATAATATTTGTTCGATTAATATCTTCTCGTATTTACTAAACTCGTAAATACATTAAATAAATTCATTCCAAAATATTCGTAACTTGAATATTAATGAATTTATTTCATTCATTTGGTGATCGAAAACTTGGAAAAACATTCATACCCCGTGGCGGGGCCCACTTTTTCCATATACCTATTCAACTTAATAGGTGCAGATTTTTGAATACGTTGTTGTGTGTGACCCTCTAGGCCCTTATCCCAATAGCAGTGAATAAAATCCACACACCAAGAGCGGAGTCTAGTAACTCATCAAGCCCCTAAAGAGATATGGATAGTCATAGCAACGACTACCATCCTACGAACACTGACTATGTACTATAGTCTCTTTGTCATTAAATATCTCATAAAGAAGGACGCACTCTTGTGTCATTGTCATTATCTTTCTTTTTTAATTGTTGATATATCTAGATGGATTTTCCTTTCTACTGCTTTGGCCAAAGAATTATGAATGTGGAACCATCCTGATCAACCAGGCCTGACATATACAACTTCCTAAACATGGAAGTGACAAATCCTTTCTTGACCATTCAACCAACGTCATACCACTAACGACACAACCGACACAAACTACCTCTCCACGATATTACTGCCATGGTTTTCGCCTTGCATAAAAGTACGTAATTAAATGATATAAATTGGTAATGGTCTCAAGTCAGGAGACCAATACACATGTTTGTAGATAGGAACAACCAATGACACCCAAAACATGTGGTGTTCCTATTGGAAGGTCTATCCTCATGATCTCAATACTAGAGATCACCAAGTGCGAACTTCATGAGAAGAAGTCTCAATGCTTATGATCCCCCATCACCTGATAGTTAGACATATACTGTGTCCAGTCAGTAAGACGTATCTAGACTATAGAACATATATTTAAGATCAATGTCATTGTATCTCGAGGTTCTCATTATAGCCTGTGATCTGTTATAACCTCTCGACATGACAACTATCCTTTTGAAATTACCATTATTATAGTTGACGCAGAAAATTATGCACTATAATGGTAAGATATCATCATGCATATATAACTGAACACATGATACGGTAATCAAAAGTACAACATAGTTGGGTCAAGGGCTCCCACTATTTCAACAGGTTCGACAACGATGAGACTGGACCTAGATCCTCCGTGGTTTCGAGAGCGATGACTTTTGTACCAAGATCCCATGTAGGATCGACAGCTTCGATAGAATTTTGTTTTAGGTTTCTACGTGTATCTGTCCTTTGACAGTGAAAGATGATTCAGGGGATAAAACAAATCATCTATTACACTCTTTTATGTTATGCATACCTGGTGTGAGCTGAGTTATTACCTTCATGTTTACCTCATGTATGCGATGTGTACTCTTGATGACCTAGGTATATGTATGGGCATATACCTAAGTAAGTGTGGATGTTTCTTCGGGGATGTTTCTTCATGGTTGTGTTGTGGTGAAGCCCACGTGGCTTTCTTCTAAGAGCTATACCTATGGGATTCAACTTGTGTTGTACTTTCTATGTGGAGTGTTTCTACACTTGTGGAACGGAATGTGGTTGGGCTCAAGAGTTGGAGCTAGTTTTTGATTGGTAACTTATGTGTATGTAAGGGAATATACCTAAGTAAGGATGGTTTATACTTTGTGATTGTATCTTACTACTGTGTTTTATACTTAGTGGATTTTGGTAGACCATCAGGGGTCCCGGGGTTCCCTACTATGTATTGTTATACTCACCCCTGCATGGGCTTCGCCCATTCCTTGTTGTGTTATGTGGAGACGATAGTCAGCAGTGATCGAGGCTGAGGGTGACAGACGGGAGGCTCCTCGGAGCTAGACTAGACAGAAAATACCTCAGGGACGGGTTTTTCGAGATCTATACCTACCCTTTAGGTAGGATTCCCCAGTGGACAATCCAAGAGTTGTTTTCCCTTTTTTACTTATACTTGTACTTGTTGTTCAGTTGGGATTGTATATTGGCCCACTTACATTTAGTACACCTTACTTTAAAATATTAGTTCTTGCTGCTTCTACTACTTGTGTTCAGACTATGTGTGATATAGGTTTAAAGTCAAAGCCTTCCATTTTTATTAGGGATCCACCTTTGGTGGTAGTCACCATCCCCTGGCCTATGGAAGGCGGGCTCGGGGTAGTCACGGCACGGGCCCCGAGGACAGGTTGTGGCAAATTGCTATCAGAGGATTCGGTTCTACCATAGAACTTGGAATCTAATTGTTTTAACAGAAATAGTGTTAAATTTTTGGGTTTGGTTATCAGTTTAGAGAAACCAAGGTTGGTGTGGTGGCCGACGTATCCATACACTAGTACTCTAACTTATGATTTCCGACACAGTGCATGAAAACACTGATTGCGTGTGTGTTTCTTTTGAAAAATTTTCTTTGTGATTACCTTGATTCATCTCACCTGGTATAGTTTTGATCATGGAGCACCTGTTTCTTTTCAGGATGTCTTCACTTAGTCGGTCAGCATGGGTTCCGAGTGGAGAGCGCGATGGTAGCCCACCTAGCGACGAGGCCTCGGTACAGGGCCCCATCATAGAGGAGGCACCAGCGATACCACTAACTGCTAGGCTACCATTTCTATCATCCCTAGAATCAAATGGTGAGTTCCATTTGAGCACGTTTCACGGGTTCCTGCGATAGAGGCCCCCAAGGTTGCGAGGCGAGATAGATTTTCAGACATCTGGGTACTAGATGGAGTTTGTAGCACGAGTTTTCCACAGAGTTGGGACACCCACTGACTTGATGGTATAAATAGCTGTTAGTCTCTTTCAGGGAGCAGTTGAGAGGTGGTGGAGCCTAATTTTCTTGTTTTACGATGAGGCAACCCACACCTGTGGAATCTTAGAGGGTCTCTTTAGGGCGGAGTTTTTACCAGCGAATCTACGCTCTGTGCATGCTCGGGAGCTGCTACACCTGCCATAGGGCATTTCGACAGTATCCAAGTCATCTATAGGAGGTAGTAGGTAGATGACATGGGGGAACAAGCTGGTTATATCTTCTGTTATATGACCCCAAGATGTAGCATCGGGGGTGCGGGGAACCCGAGGCCGATAGAGCTTTGAATGGAGAAGGGTTTGTTTTTCCTACAGGTAACGGGGTCACAGAGCACGTGACTATCTGACTCCCTGCATGGTTGATCAGCAGGCATTAGTGGAGCCACTGAGACAGAGGAAGCGGCAGGATCTTGAGCATCAGTAGAGCAGTGGACGAGGCAGTGGAGCAGGTCCTTCAGTGAATGGTGGTCAAATTCATTGAGAACTACCCCCACCACCCATATACGGTTCACCTCGAGCTCCAGGAGTAGGTGGACTTGGGCGGGACTAGCTCCAGGTATAGAGGCCTTTGTTCATTATGCTTCTATCTTTGTTGATGTCATTGATTGTGGTTTCGTTGTGTCTATGTACTTCGAGCTGTAGTAATAAAAGACACTTGTCCTTGTGATGTTTGTTTTCTTTCCTTTTTGTGAGGTTGATACTGTGAGGTTCAGGATAAAACCATTGACTTGACCCTCACATTCAAGATTCCTACTGGAGGAGACCTAGTGACCACACACTGATGTCAACAGTGTGACTCAACCCTTAGAGGAGAGAGTAACG
Organism: Viscum album; assembly: GCA_963277665.1. Taxonomy (NCBI): domain Eukaryota; kingdom Viridiplantae; phylum Streptophyta; class Magnoliopsida; order Santalales; family Viscaceae; genus Viscum; species Viscum album. The sequence goes on along the minus strand of OY728123.1, from coordinate 1,033,924,130 downwards.
GTTGGATATCTTGGTAGTAGCGTCGAGGCCTTACGACATCGTCCATGTCATGAAATAGTACCGTTCATGTCAGGATTGACTGTATTAGGCAGTGGACGTGTTTCATCCAGAGGATGAGACCGGATTTCTATTTTTTCAGAGGAGAATTATTAAGAGCTTCTGTAGGACATAGGCAAAGAAGAGTGCACTTGAGTTCTTTACAATTGTCTAGTATCACCCAAAGTTCGTTGAGCGAATGGTTTATAGTTTACTCTAATCTCAATAGTCTCAGGTGTGTCTTATCATAGATGGACATGACCTGAGGCAGTGGAGTTGGCTTGACTTCCTCCAGGACTATGACTTCGAGATAGTCTATACTCTTGGGAAGGAAAACATTATAGTATATGCTCTAAGTAAGAGATCAGGCATTCAGCTACTATGATAGGCGAAAGAGTATCTGGCCACCTTACAGATATCCTTTTTGGATAGAGATGGAGCGGCCTTTCTACAGTCTCTCATAGTCACACCTCCACTTCTTTAGCGAATCAGGGAGGCACAACATGGGGATGTTGACTGTGAGATGCGACGTGCCCAGATATCCATAGGGCATGCACCTGATAGATTTTCTCAATGTATGGATCACATCATTCTCTTCAGAGGACGTACCTTGGTACTAGTTTCACTTCAAGAGGATGTTTTTAGGGAGTCCACACATCTCCTTTAGCGGTACATCCAGTAGTGGCCAAGATGTATCAGGAACTCCAATGACAGCACTGGTGGCCATGTATGAAGATGGCAGTAGCAGAGTTTGTCTCATGATTCCTTACTTGCCATCAAGTGAAGGAGGATCACCAGGTTCCAGTAAGATTAGTTCAGCCCTTAGAGGTCCCAGAGTGGAAGTGGGACGAGATATCAATGGATTTCATGACGGGAATTCCACGTACATCTAGAGGACATGACTCTATATGAATGATCGTTGACCGACTCACCAAGTCATCCCACTTCCTACCGATCAGAGAGCAGGGTTTAGTAGAGAGTCTAGGACGCCTCTACGTATGGGAGATCGTACGAATTCATGGTGTTCCATTGACGATCATCTCTTATCGAGAAGCTGGTTTCACTTCCCGGCTATGGAAGGGGTTGCAGTAGGCTTTCAGGACACAGTTTCTCTTGAGCACCGCCTCCCATCTTCAGACGGATGGTCGGACTGAGAGGACCATTTAGACTCTTGAGGACATGCTACATGCATGTTTCCTTGACTTCGGTCACAGTTAGGAGTATCACTTACCATTGGTAGAGTTTTCATATAACAACAGCTACCACTCCACCTTCGGGATGGAACATTTTGAGTCACTTTACGACCGACCTTACAGATCACCTTAGTGCTGGACTGACCTAGGGGAGTCAACACTTATGGGACCAGAGATGGCGCAGGCTACGATGGAGAAGGTTCAGATCATCCAGTAGAGGATGAAGACTGCACAGATTAGGCAGAAGTCTTATGCTGATAGGAGACAGAATCCACTGGATTTTGAGGATGGTGACCACATCTTTTTACGGGCCTCACCTCGATGAGGTCTATGGAGATTTGGCTGAGGAGGAAAGTTATCTCTAGGATTAATTGGACCTTTCCAGGTCCTCGGAAGAGTAGGTGAGGTGGATTACCACTTGGCTCTTCCCCCTTAGATGCACCAGGTGTACGACATCTTCCACTGATCTCAGCAGAGGAGATACGTCCACGACCCATCAAACATCATCGACCATGGAGATCTGGACATCGATAATGGGTAGAATTTCACAGAGGTTACAATGGAGATTGAGGATCGACAGGAGCTGGTCCTTCGTGGATGGTCGATACGTCTGGTGTGCATTCGCTGGAATCATGGGAACCTCCAGGAGAGCACATGGGAGGAGGTGGCTCAGATGCATGCTCTGTACCCCCATTTGTTTTCTTAGTGTGAGTTGTAGCTTACGGGGACGTAAATCCCTGAGGTGAAAAGAATGTAAAGACCTAGAAATTCCATGGAATTTGTTTTCATAAAGTCATTGGAATTTTACGAGTCTGCAGTTTCTGACACTGCTTGATTCTGAGGCCCAGTGTGCCCAGAATCAATTTCTGATGTTTTGTTCGGGAACATTCAGTAAACGTACGATCGGTATTTTATATCTTTTGAAATGGTGCTCGGAATTGAAATCTGAGGGCATTGTTGAACTCGTAGTGCTGGTATTCTCTTATGTATACCTTCACCGCAGTTGTGTTCTATCGAGAATGGAAGTTAATTTTTGGGGTTTCTAAATAAAATAAAATAAAAATAAGTGTAACTGATTTTTATATATTTGGTGGTTAAAACCTCCATGTGGAGGTTAGAGGTGGGGCCCACCTTCACATAACCTCCCTTGGGAGGATATTATTTTATTGGGACCCACCCTTGGTTTAACACCTCTTGTAATCAAAGAGGTGGGGCCCACACGGGCTTTAAACCCCCTTAAAACCCCAATTAAGTGGAGAGTCTCTTCACCTTCCCCTCATTAAAGTGCCAACTCCTTTACTTAATTAATTGGAACATTTTGAATTATTTTGAATTTATGCCAATAATAAAATAATAGACAAAGCTATTATTTCTTTTTGGTTGGAAACTCTCTTTTGGTGGAGCCTTGGAGAAACATGGAGGAATTGAGAGAACTTCATCTTCTCGATGAAGAACACAAAGAACGCCCCTCACCTCCAAAGAACAATGAACACCATCTTCTTCCTTCTTCAACTGGGGAAAGAAAGAGAAGCACCACCACCCACGAAGTACGCTGACAATGTCATCTCGACCCATCTTCTCTGAGCTATTCCTCCTTCGACATTGACGAAACGACGTCGCCTTCCCCTGACTCTGTCAACAATCACCGAACTCGAGGTATGGATTTGAGTTTTACTCTCCGTTCTTCATTGTTCAAAATGTGGATTGAGAATTTCCTTTTGTTTATCATCATAACACGGAAGGTGCGGGATGCAGAAACATGGCCCGACTTCCACTCCATTTATCTTCTCTTGATGGCGATAGTGGAGGTGCGATGGCATCGCCAGAGGGTTGGGCCATGGCCGGCGGGCTGCGGCGATATGCGTGGGAATCGACAACAAGCCATCCATGAGAAGAACTGGCAGCGCAAGGGCCACCATGTCACCGGTGGAGCGCGGCGCCATCGCGCCGCGTGGAGAATCGGGTTGCGGCCAAGCTGGCCACGATGGTTCCGCAGGGTCGCGGTGCCGTTGCACCGCAATAGAGGAAGAATCCATGACCACGAAGGTCGCAGCGGTCGGACGGGATGGGTGCGGCGCAGTCATGCCACACTGGAGAGGAACCACGACCAAAGGCCACAGCGGACTGAAGTGGGCGGCGAGGTGATCCAGCCGCCAGTGGGCACTCCACAAGGCGGGACCCTTTGGGTACCACGGTTCACCGAACCCGCACTTAGCACCGGTTCCTTCGGAAGCTGCGGGGTGGGGGGCGGCACCCTCCCATGGCGGGGCTAGTCCACGCTGGCAGCCAGCCGGGCCGCCCATGTGGGCCAGGCCACCACCGGGCCACCACCCGGGCCAGGCCACCCTTGCGGTCCAGGCTTCCATCGGGCCGGGTTGCCACATCGGGTCGGGTCGGACCCGCGGACCGGATCATACCCTCAGACCAGGTCGTACCCCTGTCTGGACTTGTTTAACCAGAAATCACATTTTCGTCCGTATTTTGGGATGCGGGTTTAAGAACGACGAACCGTCTGAGGCGATGGATGGAATAGAGTAGGAATGTTCTTTTGGCATGTCTTACTTGGGAATTGGACATAGTTGGGGTATGGTCGGGGTGGTTTCAACCTAAAAACCAACTGGGCCTCTAGAACGGAAATGAAAATAACTCACAGACCAGACGTCCGATTGACGGGTCGTCTATCGCGTTGGGTTCCTTATGATGAGACGAAACTACAAGACACATCAACTCAAGACTTTGTGGTAGTGGATGTATCAACACTTGGATCAAGGGGCGGACCCTCCCGGAATCGAGCGTGTTGTGTGCGGGAACCCTATAGCTAGCTGCGACTGAGATGATAGGATCATCCGTGTACTTACTACTAGACTTAGATCCTCTGTGGATTCGACTATTACGAGACTGGACCTGGATCCTCCATGGGTTTGATAGAAAAGAGATTGGACCTGGATCCTCTATGGTTTCGACAGCGACAAGATAGGATCTGGATCCTCCTTGGGTTTGACAACGATGAGACTGGACCTGGATCCTCCATGGGTTCGACAGCGATGAGACAAGACCTGGATCCTCCGTGGGTTCGACAACGATGATACTGGACCTGGATCCTCCATGGGTTTGACAGTGATGAGACTGGACCTGGATCCTTCGTGGGTTCGACTGCAATGAGACTAGACCGGAATCCTTCGTTGGTTCAAAAGTGATGAGACTGGACCGGGATTCTTCCTGGGTTCGACAGCGACGACTTTTGTACCGATATCTCATGAAGGATTGACAGCTTCGACAGACTGTTGTTTTATATTTCTACGAGTATCTACCATTTGATAGTGAAATATGATTCAGTGGCTACAACTAATCATCTCTTACTCTCTTTTAATTTGCGTATACCTAGTGTGAGCTGATTCATTACCTTCATGTTTACCTCATGTATGAGATGTGTACTCTTGACGACTTAGGTATATGTGTGGGCATATACCTAAGTAAGGGTGGATGTTTCTTTGTGGATGTTTCTTCGTGGTTGTGTTATGGTGAAGCCCACGTGGCTTTCTTCTGGGAGTTGTACCTATGGGATTCACCTTGTGTTGTACATTCTTTATGGAGTCTTTCTACACTTGTGGAATGGAATGTGGTTGGGCTCAAGAGTTGGAGCCGGTTTGTGATTGGTAATATATGTATAGGAATATACCTAAGTAAGGATGGTTGATAATTTTTGATAATATCTTATTACTATGGTTTATCTATAGTGGATTCTGGGAGACCTTCGGGGGGTCTCGGGGTACCCTACTGGGTATTGTTATACTCACCCCTTCACAGGCTTCACCTGCACCTTGTTGTGTTATATGCAGACGACGGTCAGTAGTGATCGAGGCTAAGGGTGACGGACGGGAGGCTGCTCGGAGCTGGACAAGACATGACGTATCTTAGGGACCAGTTGTTCGAGATCTATACCTACCCTTAAGGTAGGATTCCCCGGTGGACAATCCCAGAGCTGTTTTCCCTTTTTACTTATACTTGAACTTGTTGTTCGGTTGGGTTTGTATACTGTCCCACTTACTTTCAGCACACCTTACATTTCTACATTAGTTCTTGATTCTTCTACCTCTTGTGTTCATAATATGTGTGATACGGGTTTGAATAAAAAAATACCTTCCTGTTTTATCATGGATTCACCTTTGGGGCTAGTCGCCAGCCTGTGTCCTATAGAAGGCGGGCTTGGGGTAGTCACAGCATGGGCCCCGAGGATGGGTCATGACAATGGGTTTGTTCTCATAACCACCTATCATGGAGATTGATAAGTATGAACACCATGAGAAGGTGTCTCAATGTCTTATGAGACTCTTACCCCTTATAGCCTATATTGTCTATGTCCCATTTAACAATATCTTCCAACCGTATAAAAAGGTTCAAGAATAATTTAGTGGTGCCTCTATGTTCTCATCATATCAAATAACTACCCTGACATATCAATATGATATATATTCTATGAAAATTATCAAATACAAATATTATATATAAGAAAAATCATGATGTGATTAGAAAACTTATTTAATAAGAAAAAAATGTAATAAAATACTAAGAAAGTCAGTTTTGGGGAACCAAATTCAGTATATATGTCCCTTAAATATATGCATTGTTAAACATCCCTTCCATTTTTTCGATTATATATGTTTTTATATCCATTAAGAAATACCCACATTTATGTAAACCTAATTTTCAGAAACCTTCATATTTCTAATCTTTAGTAAAGCATCACTACCATAAAATCTCTTTCAACTATGAATATATTAAAAAACTAAAACATTTTATACAGAAAACTCTTTTTCCAATTTTTTTTATGGAAAATGATTTAATTTTTACTTATTTAATAAATCTACTAATTATTTCATAATGATTCATCCAAGTGGTTCACTTTTAATCTTTCTTCACCGAATCATTCTTATGAATTTTCTATATTATAAATAAATGTTCCTGACCTATATTCCTTCTGAAATTATGAATGTTGAAAATGATTTAATTCATTCATATCTTATTAATCCTTATGTTATAGCCTTTGTTTATTCACAAAAAGAATATTGTGAAACCAACCTTATTCTTATTGGATTTATAATGCCTATGATTTATATATGGTTTCTTTTTTCATTTTATGGAATAGATATAATTTTCTATATTATGATGGCATATAGCCTAAGATTTAATGGGTGCCTCTGTTTCAGCCCTCAAATGCATTGGGTAATGTTAATGTCTCATTAGATTTCATATATAATGCACAGGTGTTTTGGCTAAGCACAATATGTATGATACATGGTTGGTTGAACTATGCACACTATGTTATGATAGATTTTATCCATATTATATCATGATTATGGTATCGGTTTTCAAATATTATGATTTATTGGTGTTTTTCCTTGATATATGATTATGAAATACCAATTTAGGATGTTTCTGTGTGCTTATGATTTCATGATCCTAGGATATCATTTCCTTTTTCTTTTTCTTCTGTGATTATCTCAAAATCATATATCATGGTACATAATTGTTATTTTGGGATTACATATCCTTCCTTCATGATTTATAAACAAATCTTATTTTTACATGTTATGATAATAATAAAATTCTCAATGCTCATGTTTTCATATTTAATAATGATATAACACTTGATGAGAATTTTATATGTTTTCTCTTACTGAGTGTTTGATCTCACCCCTTTCATATGTTTCCCTTTCACGTGTTATAGATTCACATATAACTTATGAGAAGAATATAAGGGGTTTAATAATAGTTTTATTTTAGATATGTTTTCCCATGTATGATAAAATATGTTTCCAATATAACCGGTCCTCAAAGACGCCAAACTGAAATTTTCTCCTAGTAATGTGATAATATTGTGGGATGTAATATTTAAATTATTGAAATAGTGTAATGTATGTATATTTTTAGTTTGGGTTCTCATATTTGTAGAATACAAAAATGTATATAAAATTATTTCCATATTAAAGAATCAGAATCAATAATCTCATAGTGAATTGTCTTCCCTTCCTATTACATCATTCCCTAAGTCAATGTTAACTCCCAAGACTATCATATTATATAAAGTTTCTTATTGAACTGGGTTCACTCCCAATTTTGATCCATATTATCTCAGAATATATAAATCTTTACCCATAGAATTATAGTGATATATAATTCTTGACCCATACATAACATAATTAAAACTATATATATGTCTTCCATAAGATCATAAAGAATTCATTAATTCATAATATCATAACCTGTGGAAAGGAAAAGAGTATCATAAATGTTTCATTATTTCATCATAGAGTAACCCATTCAAAACAAATATATTTTATAGAATCATCCATAAATAATCATAATCTCTCTAGAGAATGAAATTATTGGTTATATCTAGATCATATCCCCAATAAAGCATTAAAATATTTATAGTATGCTGACATATATAAATAATAACTTTAGAAGAGAAGTTGAACATTTTTTTGAAGATATGGAAAATACCCATTCCTTTTAGTATCATTAAAAACTAAAAATTAACATAATATTGAGAAAAAAAATTTCTTTGAAAATAAATAGGTAAAATTTTAATGTAAGATTTAATGAAAATAATATTCATTACAATGAAAAAAAAATTCGGGGTAAATTTTAAACAAAATATTTCATTCACACCATTGGTAAAAAGTACCTTGTTTAGAAAATAATAAGAAGGCTCATTTTAAACCATTTTATATAAAATAAATCATGGGTATAAATTAAATTCATAAATCATTTTATAATACTAAAAACATTGTTGAATATATTTTCAAGAAAATATAGACATGGACCAAAAATATTCTTTTCTGAATAAATAAATTGAGTTGTTTTTCATTAAAACAATTTAGAATTTTTAGTACATATGGAGATAAAAATTAAAGAAAAACATGTAATATATTAAAATAATAAAATAATAACAAAATAAGTTATATTTATGAGATATAGATCATATATTTTTATCATAATACATTTAACCATAAATAGTCATTGAAAAAAGTGATATTTTAATATAAAACTCTTAACACGAGTATGACTTGATTTGAATGTAATTTTAAACAACAGTATAATAAAATTAAGAATATTATAATTATATATCAGAATAATATTCATATGTATAGTACCATATCTGTTTTACCTAGAAAATTTTATCAATTATTCAATAATAATATGTAAATATCATTATCATTTCAAGGGTTAATTGCTTCATTTTTCATGTATGTTTCCATTCAGGAGTCATGGTACTTCCATATTAAAAATGGTTATATCATCTACATAATTTTAATAATGATAAAAACATAATTTATATTCATTATATAAATATTTATAATTGATCCTAAAATTTAGATATAGAAAAACAAATTGCACCATTCATTGAGACGGTAGTCTGTACATACGCATGAGTGTAGCTTTTATTTTCTAATAAAGAGAAGGAATAATATAAAAATAATATTTTAACATTATAGATAAATATATATCTTGAATATAATATATATTTTTATTAAATCCATCATTATATCCATCAACGTGATGTGGTGATGAAAAATTAATCATATTACTATGTGGAGGTTGTAGTCCACATATACGCACAAGTGATACATTCTTTTCCCATTTGATGGAAATGAGGGGGAATGTGGTTTAAAAATTATAATAATATCATATAATTATATTTATGACATTGTATTAACTATTTTATGAAGGATAAAATATATTTACATTAATTATAAGAATTAATCAACTTTGTAATATTTGTATTAGATGATTACCTCTTCTTTGAGAGACCTCCTTTGGATTACACCTTAAGAATTAATAGAATTTTATTAGGGTAATACAAAGATATAGAGAATGAATTGAAATAATCTATGAGGTTTTATGGTCACTTATTTACTAATCTAAAGGGCTCAAAGTTTGCGGATAAGTGTGGAGAAGAGGTTCCCTTTTACAAGTGATGGGATGGACACACAAGGAATTACATAAATGATTTAAATCATATAAAGTCATTTTCTTGTGAAAGTGGAAAAAATGGAAAGTAATTATGAGGTAAGATAATATAAGGTCTAAATATATTTAACCATTAATATTTATAAAATTTTATGTATCATTTTTCCCTTATCTCTTATTTCCCCCCCAGTGCGTGTTTTTTACCTTAGCAATAATATAAATTTTTTACTACATTTAATATTCGTTATGACAAAAACAGAAATTTTAATAAATTTAAAATTTAGACATGATTATATCAAATATGAAATAATTTTTATAAAATTATATTTCTTTATGTTATAGAAATTAATTTAAAAATAGACACACAAAATACAACAAAAGGTATTTTATAGATATATACATTTTTAAGTATAAAACTATGTTTACTTTAATTATATAACTAGTATAAACTTTTAGATGAATGTAAAAATATTTTATTGATTATATAATCTAAAAAATTATTAACATTAATTATAAACAATGAATTATTCAATTTATTATGTTAAAAAAATGTGAAAATAAAAAAATCTTGAAAATAACTCTTTTTACCTTCAAATGATTGTATCTTCCTTCCTAACCATTATATAACGAATATGTTAATAATTGTAGATAAATTATCAATAAATTTAATGAAATTAACTTTTTAATATTCATCAATATAAAAAAAACATAACACTTATAAAAATATATTTCTTCATAAAAAAGTGATTTAATCATGAAATAGTTTTATTAAAAAGTAATGATTATTTTTATACATTAATATATAAATTTTAATGAAGGAAAACATATATATATATCATAATTTTATTTATATTATTCATACTCTTTAATCCAATGTCCAGTTGATAACTATTACATGGAATTAAAATATTTCAATAGAATATCTTAGGAAGTTTAAACATAGTATTTCTTGTAATGCACGCCATCAAAGAAATAAAATTTATTTAAAGAAAAATATATCATACAATCATTGAGAGTTAAATTTTACTTTCACCCTAGAAATTAAATCACTATAATAAAAAAACTGAGGATACTTATGCCTCATCACCTCCTTGGGTTCACACATGGCTTTCCTAAAATTTATTATCTTGTCACAAAACATCAACTGGATGAGCTATATTATTCCATAAAAAAAATTCTATATTTGATCCATAATATCCATAAATTATTACTCATAATGTAGATCATTTTATTGTGGTATGCAAAATTATTTAAGTATATATGATTATCTATGTACTTCCTCATGGGAGAAACATGGAACACATTGTAAACATGGGAGAGATTTAGAGGAAGAACCAACCGATAAGCAACCATCCCAATAAAATCAAGAATATGAAAATTATTAATACATATAGGGATAATATTTCAATTATTTCTCCAAATATATATTCATAGGAATTCCGTTACACTAACTTCAAATGCTATATCATGTTGATGATTTTATTTATAACTTTTCTATCATCTATGAGATACCCTGATGTGTTTCTGAATAGATCTAAACTTCTCTACCATTTCCTCAACTAGCTCATGTCAAAATAATTTTCATTATCTATGTTCTAAAAAACAAATTGATGTTCTTCACTTATTTTTGTAGATGTATTCATAAGTATCCATCAAAATTCATTTGTAAAAGTTTGTGTTATAAGAAAATTAGATAATAGGAAACTGTTGATACCAACCACCATTAAAATCTAGAAAACATGATATTAGAATATCCTTCAGGGTTTTAATGGTTTTAAAAAACTGACCATATGTCTATGGATGATATGTAGTACTAATGTTTAACATTGTATTCAAATATTACTGAAGTCTTCTCCAGAACATCGAGGTAGACCATGGAAATCTATCTAATATAATAGAATATGGTAATGCATAAAAATATCCAATTATTTAATACATATCCTAGAAAGGTAATTAATATATCAATATTATTTGTTATGATGAAATTTTTTTTCTTTATAAGGCTATTGATTACAACCAAAATAGAATTATGGCCTTTTGATGTTTTTCAGAATCTGAAGAAAAAATCAATGGTGGTCATTTTTCATTTCTTTTATGGTATGAACACTGGGAGTAACATAACATTATTTTTTTCCCTTATCCTTAACATGTTAACATATCATAAATAGAGATGTAAACTCATAAATATCCCTTTTCATGTTGTCCCACTAGAAATTTTCTAGATATCTAAACATCTTCATATTTCTATTATTTATAGATAATGATGAACTGTGAGATTCACCCAAAAATTCATATTTATATCTAGTATCGATGGGACATATACTCAGTTCCTGAACATTATCATTCAATCACTCTCATTACTGAACATAGGAGAAATTTTCACATTCATTTACAACTCTACATCTTCCTTCTATGCCTCGTCAATCTTCATATGGATAGATGGTTGAACACACATTTGAGTAAAAATGATTTCTCCCCTTCCTTCAAGATTTAAAGGTCATTCCCTTACATATCTATAAATATTATATCTTTATCAATCCTCATTATAGAAAAAAAATGTCTTGGTATTTCTAACTGAAATCATCATCAACCTTGTTCACCTTCTTAGTGTGGTAATGTATTAAGAAGTCATAATCTTTAATCAACTACCACCATATCCCTTGGTGAATATTCAACCATTTCTATGTGAATATATACTTAAATATTTTAAAATCTGTTTGTATAACACATATTACACCATAAAGATAATGCCTCCATATTTTAAAAGTTAAAATTACTCATTGCAACTCTAAATCACCAGTCTCATAATTTTACTCAGGTATTTTCAATTAGCATGAGTTATAAGATATCACTATATCATTTTGTATGAGGATGCATCCTAGTCGTTTATTCGATGCATCACTATAGATCACACACCCTTATCCATTATAGTGTATTGTGATCATAAGTTTACTAACCCACTTTATCTTAAGTTCCTTTAAATTTTCCTCAGATTTATTTATCCAATGAAATATGGATCCCTTCTATGTCATCATGGTTGTTGGATTAGATAGTCGTGATAAATCTATCACTAAGAATCGATAGTTCTATACAACCTAAAAAATACATATCTTCATCATTATGGTTGGTCTGATCTATTATTCAATAAAATTAATCTTTAAAGGATCCCCTAATATACCCTCAATTTAGATTTTATGACCCAATAATGAAGCTATCTTTCGCCAAAATTCAATAATACAGGATTTGGATTATATTTTATCATTCCTTAAGTTATTAAAAACCAACCTCAAAATGGTCTTCATGCACTTCATTTCTATTGGAATGTATAATAATAATTTAATTTATAATGTCTTTAATAAACTTATTAAGGTAACCTAAAAAAATCTATTCCTTAAATCCATGATGATAACAAGGTCATTGGTAAGTCCAAATGGAATCACTATAAATTCATAACTGAAATACCAAATATTGATTGATTCATTAGGTATGTCTTATTTTTTTACACTTAATTGATAATATTTGGAATGAAGGATAAGATTCTAAAAGTATTATGCTTCATTTATTTGATCGAATAATTCATCAATACATGTTAGATAGTACCTATTCTGGATAGTGATCTTGTTACGTTCTTCATTATCAATGCAAAGATGTGTTGACCCATATTTCTTCTTAACAATAAGAACGTGTGTGCCCTATGGTCACTCACTATGGAGTATGAATCGCTTATCAAAATTTTCCTATAGTTTATTCATCAATTCATACAACTCAATCTAGGACATTCCATATATATTCTTTGAAAATAGTGTAACATTATGTATGTGTTCTATTGAAAACATAACTTCATGATTTGGTGGAAGACTGGAAAATTATTCCAGAAATTCATCATCATATTCTTGAATAATAGGAATATTTTCAATGTGGTGTTTCTCTCTAACCATTTAGGAAAATTCTCCATCAGGAATTGGTAGTAATACCCATACAATGGATGTTATCTCTATTGTATGTTCATGTTCATCCTCTCACCAACAGACTATTAGAGGTTGATTCAAAATATCAAATGTGACTTCCATTCATTAGAAATTGATATCATATCTATATAAATAAAATCAATACTTTCCCAAAATGACATCAAATTCAAATAGAGGGAGAATCATAATATTTTCTAGAAGTATATTCCCACAAACCTCTATTAGAGAGGGCCTGGGGACTTAAGATATGGTTATCAAACCATTAGATATTTTTACGACTAACTGAAAAACTAATATTTGATTTAGTGATGTGATACCATTATAAAATTATTTATATATTAAAATAGTGGGTTGATCTATAATCAAAAAAAAATATTTATAGTTCTATAGTTCTTGGTAAGTGTACCATTCAATACATCTATCTCATGACCCACTTCAAGTATTTAGGATCAGATGATATTTATCTATGCCTCTTGGCTTAAGGGATTTCAAACAATAATTTTCATCATTAAACCACATATTTATGAACTAATTTTAATAATTTCCATACAACATTAAATTATAGAGTTAGAGTGTGAGAGGAACATTCGGTTTTTCTTTCTCACCAACATTTATTGGCGTCATCACTACTGTAACACCCCAAAATTATAATGTACAACTTTACATTCTATAGAGTTTATGACACATAAAACCAAGTGTAGAAAATGAATATATAAGCCCATAATATTTAAATATATTTATTATATTAAATAAATATAATATATTCTATAGGTTATAATTTTCATAACCCAAAATTAGCTTGTATGTTCAAGCAAGATTGACCTTCCACGATAGCTTGCGTTAAAAGAGAGAATAAGTTTCACCAAATAATAATTTATTATTAAAATATTATTAGTTAATATAATATAAACAAGTTGTTAAATTATTATTTATGAATAATAATAATTAACTTATAAAAATTAGGGTTTATATAAATATAAAATTAATGCACTGGTTAACAATTAATAAGAAATGAAAATAAGAACCAACTTAATATAAAAAGAAATATTTCTATTTTTATGCTTCCAAAAGAGTTTCATCTTAATGAACATAATTTATTAAAATTAAATTTTTGATATTAATCCACTAGTTTTTATATGTATTCGATAAGGACAAACTCTATTTTACACATAAAAACCTATATTTTTATAAAGGAAATTGTACCACCCTTTAATGGAGAACCCTATTTTAAATCATAATTTTGATAATTTAATTGATTTAATATGTCAAAATAAACTTAATAGTTTAATTGGGAATAAAATAATTAGGTTAGGGTAAATTTTTTATATTTTTCAGAAACATATTAATATTTATGAATAATGAAAGAAAACTGAAATTTAATCTAAAACTGATTTTTTATATAATTTATTTAAAAGTATAAATTATAATTTTTGTTGGTATTACACTTTAATTAGATTAATTTATTATTAATTAATAAAATATAGGTCATTATAATCAATTTGACTATGAAATTGACTATAAAACATAGCAAACATTATGAAATTTTTACTTTAAAACCCGCTTTGTCGTCCCGTCCACGGGATAAATTTTTAATTAATTTTTTCCACTTCTGGGATTTTAATTTGAAAAAATGGATTCCATATTTAGAATAATAATATTTTATATTTTATTATAATACCATCATTTATTTTTAACAAAAAAAGTGAATGTTATTAAAATGAATTACAATTAGGAAGGTAAAATTGAGCTTAATAAAGGAAGAAATCTTTAACCTATGGGTAAAATTGAGGTAGAAACATGTAAAAATAAAATTTTATAGAAGTTATTCAGCTATTAACATTAAAGTATTTATTTTTTGGGTTTTTATTACTTTTTTTAGTTAATCACATGTTCACACCAAACTTTTTTCTAAAAATTCTAAGTGAGTCCTTTTTCTTCCCTATAAAAGGCCACAACCTATCCCACTTCTTCACACCTCTCAAACCACTTATGTTTGTCCATTATCTACAAAAATATATTAAAAAAATCCATCATCTATAAATTTAATCCTCATATAGGTCATAAACCATTCAAATGAATTATTTTGGTATAAATTAAAAGAAGTTAGCTGATTAAGAGTTAACGCCTTCTCTCGTGTTTTTTAGTTTCATTTCCATTACCTACTCCATATAATCTTCTTATTCGATGTTTAAATAAAAATAAAATTATTTTCAATATACTAGTATGTTTTTTACTATGTTTTCTACCTAAATTTACACACACTTTTGTCTAATGGGTATTGAACAAACTATTTCATTGTACGGTGAACTATTTCCTCACGAAACGATGATTGTTCAATTTTACCCTACCCCTTATCATGGTGGAAATTTTGATGGAAATTATTTTTATGTATGATATATATGTTTTTTATAATGTCTTTATTCTTCTATAATATTTATTTATAACCTATATTTATGCTTTCTAGGTTGTGTAAATATGATAATTTTGTTTAAGGAAGTGTGAACTACCACCCCCTCAAAGAGATATGACTCGTCCACACCATCCATGGATCGCATAAAGGATGGTGTTAAAAAAACCTATGAAACATATATAAAATATATATGATACTAGAATTATTATAAACATATTTATCATTCATCTTTTATTCTTTTAATATTAAAAATAAATGAAAGTAGCATTCATGTGTATGTACGACCTACCGTCTCTATGAATGGTGCACTTAACTTCTAATATCCTAATATTATATACTATTAGAAATACATATATAATGAATATATATCATAATTAAGTCATGGTTTAAATTATTTATATGATGAAACCATTATTTAATAAATTATAAGAAAAAATAATGAGTTAAAACTTAAATAAGGAAACTAGACAATTAACAACTGAAATAGTAAAATTAATGAAAGTTGTTATCAAATGGGTAATGAGATATTATAAAAAGTTAATAAATGGTACTATAAACATGATTATGGTTATGATATTAGTTATTATAATATTTTAAACCACTATATATGAATCTAAATACCCTACAAAAAAATGAAGGATAAGGTAAGAATTTCTTATTAATTGACATTCCATTGAAACTTATTTTTATTACACACTAATTAAAATTGATTTGGTGTATATTGTTCCTTTTGATATGATATATCATGAATCTAAATTTATCATCATATTATAAGTTTCATTTAATTTATGAGGAATTATGATTTAAATTTTTCAATGTGGTATGGGAAGCATTGGGATGTTTAAATATTATTTTTCCTTAACAGTGATTTAATGTCAACAACCCTTATTCTTACTTATCCTCCTATTAGGTATTATGGATAAATCCATAAGCTTTATTAAATATGGATATTTGATAAGTAAAGTTAATTATTTGCTATATGTGTAATGAATGTTACTTTTAATATATGGGTTGAAGACCATTTAAGGAAATCTATACGGGTTGGGGACCGGTTAAGGGAATCAACTCAATGCATCGATAGTTTCTTGAGGTGAATTAGTTGGAAAATAGTTTAAACTATTTTTTATGATAAAGGTATCATGTGCCTAGGAAACATGACATCTGATAGTTAAGCATTTACATTATTGAAAATTGATTTATTATTTATCCATGAGATTTTTTGTTGACGTATCTATGGATACATTTCACTTTCAGTACATTGATTAAATGGAATTTGTTTTCTATTTATTACCTTCCCATATTGATATTTCCTTGTCTATTTAATTGAATTGAATGAGTTATCAATTATTTACCATGTTATTTTTATATATTCTTATGTATTTATTATTTCTCCCTCTTTACTTACCCTTACTGAGCATTTGATCTCACACTTATTATGTATCATTTCACCTAGTTATAAATAATCAATATTTGAAGACGTATTCAAGGATGTAGTTTATTTCATTTTATTATTTATTATATTTTTATTTATTATTTTCCAATGTATTATGGGTATAATGTATGTAATATGAATTTCTAATACTGATAAACTAAGCAATCCTTCCAGATTTTATTCCTTATAATAATGCCAATGTAATAAAGTAATGCACCAACTCTGAGTTTCTAAGGTTGGGGAATTATATTTAGTATCAAAGTTTATTTAACAACAACCTTGGAATTTTGATTTAGAAAACATAGATTGGGGATCACAACCCTAATATAGAATTTGATGATAATTATACAAGAACATCCTATAATTTTGGTAAGGTATAGATTTTGTGGGTATCCCTAGAAATAATTCCTTTCCTTGATACAACAAGCGGATGTGGTTCTGGAATAGATGTACCTAGTAGTAACAACTCTAACAAGGTGTTTCGGGCTTGACTAGAGATAACCTGGTACGTGACAATGGGCCTTACTACACACCTAGTTTGACACTCTCAAGGGATACACATAGGATTGTTCACATTTTCTATGTCTACCATTATGAAGGATTTAGAAGTAATGATTTCCCTAAAGTATCCAATGTTTATGGTTCTTATATTTGCAATGCATAATTTATGTTATGTGCTATAACATGTTTAGATTTGTAGTAAGTTCATTGTTTTATGAGCTAATCTAGTATATGGAAATGTTGAGAAATAAAACCTAGTAAAAGAAATGATAACTCCACCTATGCATGTGACACAAAGAGTAAGAAGGAACATATCTTTCATAGCCATAATCCAACATTTATAAGAGAAATAGTATCCCATGTATTCTCATCATATGAGAAAATATTACAATGTGATAAAAGGATATGTATTGAATTCTCCAAGTCCTATGGATTTGAAGGGAATAAATGGATGTTTGAGAAAAATAAGGATAAAGGGAAGAAGGGGAAGAAATATTTTCCCACATGTGAAAACTATGGAAAGAATCACCTTAGAAAATTCTTAAGGGAATGGGAGTATGATATTAGTTTGGAGAAAAAGGACACCAAGTTCATAATTTCAATGGTAATAAAAAGGGGTTTAATGTAAAATGATTCAATTTCAACATGATGGGACACTATGAAAATCGACCTCCCTTGTGCCAAAGGAATATACCCCAAATTATGTTATTGGATAGTGATTAAGTTATGATACTACCTCGGATAACGAGAAAAGATTAATATTATTATTCAAGAATTATATCATTTGAATAATTTATCAGTGATGTACAGGTGATACGAAATATGAAATATGTAAGGACTATACTGTAGTTCTTTTTTCTTAAAATTTTGAGATCATATGTTGAATGGTACCAAGAGAAGTTATTCAGTAGAGAAATAAAATTTATAAAAAACACATCATTGAGTGAAATAAACCCTTAATATGTTCCTGATGTTAAGATAATTATGAAGAAATGATTGTTTTGGATAAGTCCTGAATACCTTGAATCTGATTGAAGACTTGTGGAAAAGTGTTCTGTGATATAATTGATGTATTTTACAACACTTTTTGATTTAATTTATATATCAAATAAAATGTGTCTTACTTAATTAATAAGAAAGAATTATTGTTTTCAATAAGGTTTTATCATGAAAAAATTTATAACTATATTTCAAGAAGATACATGACGAAGTTATTCACATGTTTTGGATGAGAAAATTTTGGATGGATTCATGTTAATTAAAAGATAATGATAAGTTCATTTTGGAAATTCAGTGACCTCCCTTACAAAGTGTTGGATCATAATCTACGAGAAAAGTTATCTATTTATAAAATGGTTTATGTTGACCATTGCATGACATTTTAGATGATAATGTGTTACTTCACTAAATGATGTATCATGTTCTAAGAGACGAAGTATAAATAGTACAGGGTGTAATAAATGAAAAATACTATGTTTATAGAAATGTATATTTATATATATTCTTATATAGTGAACAAATTCTTTAACTATATAAAAAATGGTATTGAAACAAAAAATTTGTCCTATTATCACCATTTTTTAGGATATAAATAACCATTATTGATGCTTATTTATTATCGTCATGTGGGATAAAAATTTCATCTGAACATGTTCTATTTCACTCTCCATTATAACATGATTTTTGGATTTTTTGTGTGCATATCCATGTTTCCATTTTCCACCTATGTTCTCCTACAAGGAAACGATGTTATGTGACCATTGTGCTTTCATTTCTCTATTATTAAGAATAAATGGTATTAACCCTTTTTAAGAAATGGTACTTTCAAAAATTGTTTATTTTCAATACCTATATTACCATTATAAGTTTTAAATTTCAAGAATGCAATTAAATTATGTTGGGAAGAATGTAACACCACGAAATTATAAATTACCAATTTATATTCAATAGTGTTTATGACACATAACACCAAGTGTAAAAAAAGAATATATAAAACCAATAAATTATTATATATTTACTATATTAAATAAATATATAATATTATAAATATTATAATTCACAGAACACTGAGTCAGATTTCATTTCACACGAGAGAGACCTTTTTCGATAACTTGTGTTACACACAAGAATGAGTTTAACCAGATAACAATGTATTACTGAAATATTATTATTTAATATAATATAAACAACCCCTTCAATTAGTATTTATGAAAAGTAATAACTAACTTATAAAAATTATTGTTTATATAATTATAAAATTAATTCATTTGTTAAAAATTAATAAGAAATTAAATTTAGAACCAATTTGATATAAAAAGAAATATTATTATTTTTATCCTTAAAAAGAGTTTTATCATAAAAATCATAATTAATTAAAATTCTGGAATAATTTTAATGAAATATATATGTTATATTTTCAGTGAAATATTTTTTATATTCATCAACTAGGTCTGATATACATAATATAAGAAATAATTCTTTTATATACATAAAACCTGTATTTTTAATGGCAATTTTTACTCCTTTTAATGGAGAACCCATTTTAAATATGAATTTTTACACATTAATTTATTTAATATGTAAAAAATAAACTTCGTATTTTAAATCATAAAACGAAAAATATTTTAGGGTAAATTTTTGATATTTTTTGTAAACATTTCATTTTTTAAGGAATAATGCAAAATACTGAAATTTAATCCAAAACTACTTTTTCATCTAATTTATTTATAAGGTAAATTTATAATTTTAATAGGTATTAAAGTTTAATTATATTATATTATTATCTATTAATCCAATTTATTCCATTTCAATCAATTTCACTTTGAAATTTAGTATAAAAACATATCAAACTTTGGGACATTTTTACTTTAAAACCCTGCATTATCGTCCCGTCTGTAGGATTAATTATAAATTAATTTCTTCCAATTCTAAGATTTTAATTTAAAAAAATGGATTCCATTTTTATAATTTTCCAAATTTCTATTTTCTAATAATACCAACATTTTTTTTAACAAAAATGTTGGTGAGTATGATTAAAATTAATTACAATTATTAAGGTAAAATTGAGCTTAATAAAGGACTAAACCTTTAAATTAAGGGCCCAATGACCTTGAAACTTTTCCAAAACCCATTTTTTGGAAATTAATCGACCATTATCCTTAAATTATTTAGTTTGGTTTTTTTGGTATGATTAATTTGGGTAAGAACATGTGCACACCTAACTTGTTTCTAAAAAATCCAAGTGAGCCATTTTCCTTCCCTATAAAAGGCCACCACCTCTCCCACTAATTCACACCTCTAAAATCACTTAGGTTCGGACAATATCTTAAAAAATATCTTCCCAAAATCCCTCCCCTAGACCTTGAATATTCCCTTTGGAAGAAAACCTTCCAAGTAATATTTTTGGAATAAACCAAAAAAAACTACACGATTAAGAGGTAACACCTTCTCTCGTTCTTTTTAGTTTCATTTTCATTCTACACTCCCAATACTCTTTTTATTATATGATTAAAAAACCGCAGTATTAAAAATATACTAGAATTGTTTTATTCTAAGGATTCATCCAACACTTACACACACCTCCTTATATTGGGTAGTGAGTATATTATTTCTGTGTATGGTGAACTACCACCTCAGGAAATGATTATTCTTCAATTTCCCCCTGCCACCCCTCATGGTGGCCATTATGATCGAAAATCATTCTCTATATGATATATAGGTTTTTTATAATTCATTTATACTTCTCTAATTTTTATTTATAACATAAATTCATGCTTTCCAAGTTGTGTAAATAGGATATTTTTTTTGAGGAAGTGCATACTTCCACCCCCTCAAAGCAATATGACTCGTTCAAGCCATATATGAAACTTATAAAGGATGGATTTAATAATCCTAAATAACATATATAAAATATATATTATAATTGAATTATAATATAAATGTGCATAATTTGTATTTCATTCTTTTAAAATGATAATAATATGAAATTAGTGCACATCAATACATAAGTTTCACCGTCTCCATGAATGGTGCCCTCTGTTTCTAATCACCGGATATTACAAACTACTAAAAATACATATATAATGAATATATATTATAATTAAGTCGTGTATAAAATTATGGATATGATGAAACCATTATATTATAAATGATAACAACAAATAACGAGTTAAAATATAATCAAGAAAGCTAGGCAATTAACACACGAAATAGTAAAATTAATGAAAGTTGTAAAAAAACGAGTGGTGATATGTTATAAGAAGTTAATATATGGTATTGAAAACATTATTATGGTTATTATATAAGTTATTAACATATTTTAAACCACTATACAAGAATCTAGAGACCACACAACAAAAATTAATGACAATGTAAGTGATTTCGTCTCAATTTAGATTCCATTTATACTTATTTTTAATAAGCAACAATTCCATTTTAATTGGTGTTTATGATAACTTTTGATATGATATATCATGAATATAAATTTCTCATGATATTATATGTTTCATTTAATTCATGTGGAATTATTATTTAACTATTTCAATGTGGTATGGGACACATTGGAATGTTTAGGTATTATTTTTTACCAAGAATGTTTTAATGTAAAAAACCCATATTGTTACATATACACCTCTAAATTATTATTGATAAATCCATATTATTTATTAAATATTTATATTTTATAAATAATATTATTTAATTGATATATGAGGAATGATTTGGGTATATAATACATGGGATAAGAACAGTTTAAGGAAAGCTCTACGGGTTGGGGACTGATTAATGAAATCCCCTAGATACATCAATAATATTTTGGGGCGAATTAATTGTAGAAATTGTGTAAAATGTAGCTTAATGGTAAAGGTATCGTGTGATGGAAAAATATTGTGTCTTATAGTTACAAATTTATTTTATTTAGAATTTAGTTATTATTTATCCATGAGATTTTGTGTCGACTTGTCTATGGATACATTTGTTTTTTGAGTTCATTGATTTGTTGGAATGTGTTTTCAGTTTGTTACCTTTCCAAATTGATATTAACTTATCTAGTTATTATAATGTAATTTTTTATCTGTTATTTACCATGTCATGTTAATTTATTTATATTGATTCATTATTTCTTCTTGTTTACTTACTCTTACTGAGAAATTGAGATCACCCTTATTAGTTTTCCTTTCCCTAGGTTATGGAGAACCAATATTTGAATAAGAAATAAAGGATTTAGTTTATTTAATTTTATAATGTATCATGTTTTTATTTTATATTTTCCAATTTGATATAGGTATCATGTATTTAATTTTAAATTCCAAGAAAACTAAACTAAACATACCTTTGTGATTTTATTCCTTCTAATAATGCCAATGTAATAAAGTAATGCACTAACACAAGGATTTTGGGGTCAGGGCATTACAACTACACCTCAACATTATTTTAATCTATAGACTTATTTTCCACACATAAATTTTTTAATAAACCCCATTAAATAATTTCTTATGTGTTTCATTTCCCACTTGCATAAAGGAAGAGTCAAATTCTTCCCTCAAGGGTTTTTCTTATTAAAATTTCCTTTGAATTCCATCATTCCCTTGTTATCAAAACCATGATATTTTTGTTTGACTTCCATAACTATTTTTACCTTAGGATAATAATTAACAATGGTTTCAGAGCTACTAAAGTATATTATTTATAACTGCTTTTAAATACATTGTTTTTTGACACCAATGAATTTTTTAATCTTACTTTTAGGTTCAATGATAATACCAGGATCATAACTCACAACTCTTGTAAAATTTACCACATAGGTAATGATGGATCCACATATTCCTATTTTCTCGTAAAAAATTTATTCTCCATTTTTATATAAATAATAAATAAAAGATCTTATTAAAAAATAATCTCCTAAAATCACCCCACTCCTTAGAGTGAATTACTTTATGATGGCTCATGTTCTTAATAAGAGTCCAACATTGATATTATTTTCCATATAAAATATAAATATAAAAAATAACTTTTTCATTCTTTATGCATTGGATAATAGAAAATAACTTCTTAGTGGAACTGACACATTACTGAACAATTAGTGGGCTAGAGGACCCACTAAAATAAGGTGAACATTTCCTCATAAAAAAATAAACAGTTGTTTTCCCTACTTTGATCATTTTGAAATAAATCACAATTTATAACATGATAAAGTTGTATAAAAATGGAAATAATGTTTTTTATTAAAACTCCCATAAAATGTAGTTGAATAGGAGGAGAATCATTACAATTTCTTTCACATTCAATGTTAACATGGTTCCTCCTAAGTACAACCATTTACTAAGACCAAAAAATATAGTGTGAGAAAAACTAATCATATTGAGTAACCATATAATCGTTAAAATACCTAATTGGATGTATAAATAATGAATCTATGTTTTAAATATATATAAAAATAGTTTTAACCTATGTCATACATGGTTATTTTCTATTAGAATATTTAATAATGTATTTCAAATAAAATATGGATTAACCCAAGAATAAACCTCAGGACTGTTCATTCTAGGTGTGCAATATTAAGACCTTTCATTATATATTAGTGACAATCAAGTTAATATAAAATATTCCCTTTTAAATTCACTTCCCCTAAAATAATCCTTATAAAAACTATATCGACGTGAATGTATCCAGACATGGATGTATTTTATAGGAAAACACACAAATATATTCTTTAATAAAGCTTCATGATATTATCTTATACATGAACTTAACTATATTGTTTTTAATAAAGTCCTCTAGTCATAATATCCAAAAAAATTAATCACTTCCCTAATACTAATTTTGGAAACCGAAACATAACATATAAAAATATTACATCATCTTATATGTTTTGAAAATATCTCATAACAAAAAGTGTCTTAGAACTACACTGTTTTAGTATATTTGGAGACTGTGTAAATAGTCAACTTATTTCATAAAATATCTTTAACAACATCCAAAAATTTATTCAAACAAAGCACCCTTCTTAGTCATAACCAACTTAAAACCATTCTTTATAACCTTGTGAAATGAAATATAAGAATGGGTGATATTAGATGCTAAGTGAGAGTAATAATAGGATATATTATTCACTGATCAAATATGAGTATAATATTTGAATAAGGGTATGATAATATGACATTAAAATTGGAAAATAATACCCAAAAAAGAATAGATAAAAATCATGGAATACTTCTTTTTCATAACAAAATAAAAAGTTCCTAACTTTGTGGAATAATTAATAATAAATCATAGTCCATGAGAACATGTCATAATCATAAAACATAGGTATGTGGAATAAACATAAGCATAGAAAATAGCTTCCTTAGTCATGACTACCTACGATGACTATCATAGTGGATTGAGTTCACTCTCCATTATATCATTTCATTAGTTAAGGTTCACTCCTATGAATAATAAATTGGATAGAGTCCCTTAATGAACCAGGTTCACTCATCATTCATGTTCATATTATCTCATGAGATCTCAATCTTCACCTAATACTTTGTTGTGATATATAATTCAATACAACCCATCACATAATGAAAACCAAACATTTGTGTTCCAAATTATCATAAAAAATTCATCAATTCATAATATCATTACCCATGAAAAGGAAACAATTTTCATAAACATTCCATCATTTTATCATAGCATAACTCATCGAAAAGAAATGGGTTTCATAGAATCATCCATAATTCAAAATAATCAATCTAAATAATGAAATTGAATGGTATCATAAAATAATTTTCCTTTTGAATCATAATAATCCTTAAAGGATTTATAAATAGATGAAAAAATACTTTAAAATAAAATTTGAACATTTTTTTGAGAACTTGGAATATAATATTTTCATTCAACTTATTTAACAAATGAAAATTCCAACAATATTGAACAAAAATATTTGAAAATAAACATGAAATAATTTAAACTAATCATTAAATAAAATACTAGTCATGATAGTGGGAAAATTCATTCATGTGGTAAATATTAAAACAATGATTTCTTTCACACCTTTGGTAAAAAGTACCTTATTACAAAAATGAGAAGAATATTAATTTTAAAATATTTTATAGAAATTAAAACATGGGTAAAAATTACTTTAATCAATTATTTGATAATATTTAAACCATTCTTGAAACCATTTTAAAGAAAATATGGATAAAGATGAAAAATATTATCGGCCAAAGAGTGAAATAGATTGGATTTTTCTTAATAAAATTATTTCTTACATTTCATTACATAAATAGAGAATATGAAATTAAAATATGTAATTTTTGTAAAAAAACCATCATATAATAAAATAAATGATATTTATGAGAGATATATCACTTAAGTTCAACATCCTAAATTTTGGCTTCAACAATCCCAGTAAAAAGTGAGATTGTAAAATAAAATTCTTACATTGAGTATGAATTGCTACATAAGTATTTTTAAACTCTGGTATAATAAATTTAAGTTTAATATAATTATATAACAGAATAAAATTCATACTTATAAACCCATATATGGTTTAATTATATCAGCATATCACCCATTCAGTAATAATATTTCATCACATCAACATTTCGGGTGTTAACTGGTAATTTTTTCATGTATTTTTCAATTTGGAATTTAGGGTAATTATATCATGATCATGGTTCCATAATCTAAATAATTTTATTCATGATATAAATATCATATATATTCATTACATAAATATTTATAACAATCGATAAATGGTAGATATAGAAAATTGAATTTCATTGTTCATGGAGATGATAGTTCGTACGTACACATGTACATTGTTAACATTTTATAATATAGAGAATGAATGAAAGAAAAATTATATTTCTTCATTATAGATTAATGATTTTATCATAAGTATCATATATAATTATTATATCCATCATTGTATCCATAAATGTGAGTCTGTGATGGAAAATTAATCATATCACTATGAGGAGGTAGTAGTCCACACATATGAATAAGCGATACATTCATTTCACATTTGATGGAAATGAGTTGGAAAATTTTTTTATCTTAATCATAATAACATATCAGTATATTGATGATATATTATTAGATATGTTATGAATAATACAATACATTTATATGAACTATAAGAAGAAATAAACGTTGATAGAGTCGGGTAAGATGATTACTACTTCATTTAAAGACCTCCTTTGGCATACACCTTAAGAATTCATAAGACAGTATTAGGGTAATACCATGATATCAATAATGAATATAAATAATAAAATAAGGTTTTAATCCATGTATTTTCTATTCTAAATGGCTCAAGGTTTGTGAATAAGGTAAGATAAGAGGTTCCCTTTTATAGTGATGGGAGAGAAAGACGTGGAATCACTAAAAAAAATTAAATAATATATAGTCATTTTATTATGATGGTAGAAAAAAATGGAAAAGAATTAAAATTTTAGGTAATATAAGGTTAATATATCTTCAAAAAATTAAGATTTAGATAACTCTAAATGTAATTTTTACCCATATCTCTTATTTTCCCCTTGTAAACCCTTTTAACCTTAACCATAGTAAAAAATGTTTACTATTTTTACTATTCATTGTGACTAAAAAAACTATACTAATTACAAAATTTGGACAGGATGATTCAAAATATGAACTAAATTTTATCAAATTCAATTTATATAATTGAAAAAATTAATTTTTTTAAAAAATGCGTAATACGCGATGAAAAATATTTTTCACCAAAACACATTTTAAAGAATAAAACTGAGTTTACATTCATTATGTTCCTTCTAAATCATGTTATATGAATATTAAAATATATGATTATATATATAGTCTAAAATTTTAATTAAAATCATTATTTTAAAATGTTAATTTAATTTAGTAAGTTAAAAACACATTTCAACATAAAAATAGTTTTCTGAAAAATAACTCTTATTACATTCAAATGATTTTATCTTTATTCAAAACCAAAATATATATAATTTATGAATAATTATTCATAAATTAGAAATTTATTTAATAAAAATATAATATAGATCTATATAAATATACTTACAACCAATAAAAATATATTTCATTATAAAAACCAGGTCTTTTAATAATAAAATGATTTTTTTAAAATTTAATGATTATTTATTAAGAATTAATCAGTAAATTTAAATTAAGAAAATAATATATATATATATATATATATATCATAATGTGATTAACCATATTAATGTTCCTTATTATAATATCTAAGAGATAACTATCATATTAAAATATAATATTTCAATAGTATATAGTTGTTCAATTAAAATCGATGTTGTGTATAAAGAAAGCTATCAAATAAATTAAATTTATTGAAAGAGATAATATAAAAGTTTTATATGTGACTTAATTGTTAATTCCTAGAATTAATATGGGTAATGGTTGGGAATGATTTTTCATAAAATATGATATTAAATGGCTTAATAAACTTATATATGTGGGAAAGTGGAAAATCTAGAAACAATGTGGTGGTGTCACTAAACAAGAACATTTGAATATTTTTAATTGGTTTTTTGTGTGATAGAGTGGTTTGGTTGGTGGTGATATAGTTTTAAGTAGTGGTGGTGTGTGCTGATGGAAGTATGGTGATGTTTGTATGCTATGATGATGTTGAATTAATGTGCATCCATTCGATTGGGCTCATTTTTTGAAATATATATATAATGTGTTTCCTTGTGGTTTCATTATGCACCACACCTTGGTCAAATAACCTTACAGATTCCAAAATGTTTTAGGCTTTGTGTTTTTTACCTAAATATCCATGTTAGAAAGGGAATAAATGGATGACCACTCCCTCTTCCCTGATCTCCCTTATAGGTGTGGTACAATGGATTGGTTATATTGATGATGTGATGAGATATGTTGGGGTTGTTCATGGTGAGAGGAGGACATGATTTTGATGTACATTAAGTCTATGAATCCCTAAAACTGAGAATATATGATTTGTAGATGATATGTAATACATGGATGTGGATCTGGGATGATAAGGATTACGTGGTTTTGAATTGTGGTATGGTTGTGGTTATGGTATGGATAAACTGATGCCAACATGAGATGTTGGACCCTATAGGATTTTGGGTTTTTTATAACCCAAATAATATGTGAATGGATTTTTATTCTATGTTGTGATATGGATATATAAGGGATTGTGACAACATGACATTTTGTGGTTGATAATGAGCATGACAAATGAATAGGGAAGTGGTTTTGGGGTACCTTCTTGTTATATTCTTTGATAAAATTTACTACAATTGGATGGGATTTATAGTGAGTGGTCAATGATGAGGTAGGATGAGAGTTTACATGATAGGTTCTTGTCAGTTCTAATTTTTATTCACTAGGGAATTATTATGTTTCATCAAAATTTAACGAGAGGTCTAGAGTATTATTCTAATGAGTATATATTTTATACTCACCATTAAATATATATTATATTTTTTGGTTTCCAAGGAATTTTTTGTGGCAATGATAGATAATATTATCTTGGATCATGGGATTAGTTGTAAAGTCAATCCCAAGGACATTTCTCAATATTTCATTTGGAGACTTATATATTCCTGATATATTATTGCATTGTGGGATTTTATGGTTCCTGGTTTATTTATATTATGGTGTTGATAGGGGGTTTTATTTATGTATTATAATGAAATATTAGGGTAATGCCTCTAATTTTAATGTTTTATACTCCGGATTATAGTCATCAACCAAGGGACTATTATTAGAGGTAGGGCTTGTGGGATCACTCTCATATTCACTAAAAGGCTAGGTGGTGTTCCTAGTGGGGGTGGTATGTGACATGCATGTTGTTGAGAGAGATAGGTTAAACCAGGAACAAGGATACCTTCATAAATTTACAATATAGGTAGAATATTTTCATTTCTAGAATTACACACATGTGATATGTGATTAAGTGAATGGTACGAGCATATGTATTTCCATGGATATATATTAGGAAGGAAATAAAATATCAAAATTTGAGTATGAAATGTAACTAACATGTATGGGATGAGTGATTAGCTGATTGATAAGGATTGTGAGCCTTGGATCGATAGGTTATATCTCGTGATGGAATCCGTTTAGTGGGGTAGTAGGGTGGTATGAGAGAATATTCTTCCTTATGAATGGAATCCAATAGAGATTGGTTGTAGCTATATAATTTTGTGAGAGTGTTTTTAATTCTCTCTCAAGAGAGTGGGTTTTCAAACTCTATATGTGGCTAGTGTGATGGAATGAACTAATATAATCCTTTAGATGGTGATATTAGTGATTAATTAGGTGTGATGATACATGGATATAATTTTATATATAATAACTTATGGATACTAATGAATCTCATGGGAAGTGAGACCATTCTAGATTCAAAGAATCATTAGATTCCCCAACCATTTATTATTGATTCTTGGGATTATGGTTGAATTAAATTAATTATCACACTTGAGTGGTGATTGAGATTGAGATGAACATGTATTTTTTCTTGAAAACATTATTATATTGAAAAAAGGATAATGGAATTCGACCTCCAATGACACATCTTGCGTGAGTTAAATATTGAGCTACTCTAAAGAGGGTTGGACACAAAATTTCTTTTTATAATTGGTGGAACAAGGTTTTTCTCATATGAGACATGATATCTTCAGGGTATTGTTTCATAATGAACAAGTGATCATAAGTACCATAGTTTAATTAATGTGGTCAATTCATAAGGGTATCTACATGTGACCTTCTTAAAAAGGTGAACAGTTGTGATATGATTCGGGAATTCTACAAGGATTCGAGGATTTTGGTTGCTTGACATGATGTTGAGGAATCTAGAGAGTACGTCAACTATGAGGAGTAGAAAAATAGTGGTGTGTAAAAAGTACTATTATGATAAGTTGAGAGTCCAAATATAGTTGGAATGTGAGTATTTATAGGCAGAGAGTGAGGTTGCTTGGCTTTAGATGCATTCTCAAGAGCTTGGGGGGTTCATGATGATGGACCATTAATAGAAATTATATACTGGTGAAAAACATTGTTATGATGTTTTATATCCATGATTGAGGCTTATAAAATGGGTTGATTTTGTAAATTATAATGGATCATGGGAATTAAAGACTAGATGATGATGGAATTTGAGAATGTAGGTGAATTTTGGGTGAGGATAAGGGAGATATTGTGTTAAGGAGAACACTATTGATGGTTTGATGGTGAGACCCTTATTTGGGTGTGATTATTTTGTATTATATATGTCACATCATGGATAATCCAAACATGTGGGGTTAGGGGTTTGTATTGGATCTTGGATGAAATAATCCTAGGTGTGTACAGTGAGTTGGAAGAAAGAAATCATGGGTATTAATCTAGTAGGTAAGGTCAATCTATTTGGTAACTAAGTAGGTAGAATATGTAAGAATTAAACTAAATTATTAATAGGGTTAGATAATGTTAGTACTCATGGGTGATTGTTATGGTCAGTTTAATGGATCAAAGATTCTTATGATGGATAGAGTCTTGAGTGAGAGACTATAATATCTAATGTGTATGATCTAGATATTCTTGAGTGTATCTTTGAGAGATCATTGTTTGGGTGAATACTAGTAACATAAACCAATAATATGTGGAATCAATCATTGGGATATTCAAAAACTTCATCAATATTAGGATATCATTATAGGGTTACTGAATTTAATTAGTACCATAATGCACATTCCTCATATATTTCAAAGGATATTTGTGTAGATAGGTACTGACGGGCACATTTTTGTTCTTTATTAAGTTATTTTGAGTTGAATCTGGATAAAAAAACACTGATTGAGGGATGACCAGTGTATATGATGGGTCAAAATAAGAGGTGTTTAGATATTGAAAAATCTTATTAGTTTGATTGGAGTACTGACATGCTCATAACCAATGTCATGTTTGGGACTAGATATCTGCCTCAAATCCTAGTGAAATTCTTAGTCTAATAGAGATGCATGATAATTATACTCAATGATGATAAAATATATGGTGGGTAGTTTGTGAGAACTCACATGGTAAGGAGTTGGTGAAGTGGAGGAAATATTTAAACATCAGTAGAAGTGGAGTGAGGGTGAATTCATTATTTTGAATTTTGATCATGAATTTCAGTTTATGGATATTTATTAATAATTAATATAATGACTTAGAGATGGAAATTATGGTATATAATGAAAAAAACCTATAGGATAGACTTGGTATCCATGTGGCTATAGAAATGTGCCACCATATGGCAAGTAAGAGGCTTCTAGAATTTCAGTGGCCTGACAGAGGTTATAAGGAACTCTACTGAGGGTTAGGTGGAGGGCACCAAGGACTCACTGGTGCCACCAAAAATTTGATGGAGGCCACCAAACGTTTGATGTATTTACTCATCCCACAATAATTTCATAGAAGAATGGTTATTTTGGAGACTCATTTTATTAAACCCCTTCATGGTTTATTTCTTGTAAAAACCATGTAAGAGGGGAATCCTCTCTCATTGAACTTAATTCGTCTCTCTTTTTTTCTCTTAAATTTCAGGCAAGCAATGAAATTTTATTCAACAATTAATGCTACCCCCCATATTCATTCTCCCCATTTCACTCTAAATTACGGTGATTTATTTAGGTATTTGAGGTGTAATTTCAATGAAGCATTGTAAAATTGTTTCCATGTGATGTAAAATCTATGTGGGGAGGCTAGAGTAGATCAAGGAGTGATGAATTCATGAGGTTTATCATAGTATATATTAAGGTAATTTAATCAATGAATTTATTTTAATAATGTATTATAATAAAAAAAATTCGAGTGATAGGGTTCTCGTACATGGTCATTTTAATCATAGAGTGGTCGGAAGTTGTCTGGAAGTTCCCTACCTTGGGTTTCATGGGATTTAAACAAGTATAAAATAATCAATAAGTTTTTACCTTTTATTTCAAATTAAATTAATTTTATAATAATTAATGTAATTTAATATAGCTTTTTATAATTATTTAATTGGGTACTTGATCAATATAGGGGCATATGGATGCGGATGTTTCCTGGTGCAGGAAGGGTCAAATGGAGGGCATTGTGAATAAAGGGATAACTCTATTCTTGAGGTGTATAGTCCCTAATCTGACCACCATTTAATAAAATATCATATACTTTGTGATATGATATTGGGTTAAATAGATGTGAATGACCAAAAATATAACTGAGGTGGGTTTCGATGTGTGAGGTGAGAAAATTAAGTCTCATTAGGCTCATAGCGAGTCCTCTGAGTATACTTTCATGACTACATAGCATTCAATGTCGATGATTACCATGGGGAATTATTGGTTATATTGATATTGGAAACCACAAAGGGTGTCCAATACTGAGCTAATAATCTAGTTACCTATGGTGGTTTGATGCAACAAATTGTAATGTATCTCTTCAGAAATGATTTAGGGGTGAGTCATGTGTTTGTAACCTTGAGCAATAATACATGGTTTAGGTTACCCAAAAAGTAAAACCTTTGTGAGGGATTTATGTTTTATGATCTATGCCTTGATAGTTATAGTGTGACTATGAAGGTACATCCACCTAGAATAGATTAGGCAGTTAACCACCCAGAAAATGACTTATATTTGGAGTTG
The DNA here is from genome assembly GCA_963277665.1 of Viscum album. Taxonomy (NCBI): domain Eukaryota; kingdom Viridiplantae; phylum Streptophyta; class Magnoliopsida; order Santalales; family Viscaceae; genus Viscum; species Viscum album. The sequence goes on along the minus strand of OY728123.1, from coordinate 1,033,890,999 downwards.
GAGTTTCATTTTGAGAAACTGGTGTGACTTTTTGGATAAGTTATATGGTGAGGTGTGACTAGTGTGATGAGAATAGGCTAATGGAAGAGCCTAACAATGATCTATTAATATTATGAGTGATGACCTACCAATTGAAGAGTATCATGGGTTTATCATATTATAGACCTACTGTACAACCAGAAGTATATTTTTATAGAATATGTTCTATGGGTTTTGTTTTAGAGTAATGGCTGGATATTTGGATATAAAACCTTATTGAGTGCATATTGACACAAAAAAATAAAATATCACTTATAAGATGATCAAAAGTAAAATTATCAAAGAAATAAAAAAAATATGGAAAAGGAAATTTTTTCATAAAGGAATACTTGGCATGAAGTCGTTCCTTCATGAAGCAAATTGTTAACGGATTGAAATAGTTTTCATCCAAGCATGTATTTTCGATACTAAAATGGTGATTCTTCATAGTTTGATTCTATATTCATTGTTGGGTGTTTATTTATAGAAATATTGTGAGGATACTTCAAGGAAGTAACGCATATTCATGGTTTTGTATCCTTCACAATTTCATGTCATTATCACAATTGGGAATCCGTTTGTGGAGGTGAAATGGTGATCTTTCATTATCGTATAACTCTTTGAAACCATAAACATCCTAAATGAACACATTTTCTGGGAAGATTGATTTATGTTGAAATTTATAAATACCATACACAAACTTCAATAAAAAATGAACTTCAGGATAAAAGAAATAAACATTAATATTTCAATTCTACTATAGAATGGTTTCTAAGAGTTAAATCTCATTTATTTTATAAATAATTCATTTTCGTTAGCCTCCGTAGAAATTCTATTAAGTAACATTGAAGTCTGGAAGATGGGGAGATAACTGTGAGGTATCTATATGATAATTTTCCTTGCATATTGAAGCCTCATGAGGCCTCCCATTAAAATTCCACCATGAAATTATTCTATGATATTCCATCTTGGTTGGATAATCATATAAATTCCTTCTTGAATGCAACCCTCAAACACATAATTTAGAGAACCATTCTTATTTATGTAGAAAAAAACATTTATGTGGGTTTTGTTTCTTGGAGGTATATATTGTCCAATTCCCAATGGTCCTAATCCACGAAATATTTGACCAATTCTTTGTTACTTCATTAATGACCCAATTAATTAATAATTATGCCTTTTTTTCATCCAATATTTGGCATAGGTCATAAAACTAGGTTGAATTTATTCAAAGAACATATTGGATTACTATTAACATGTTCATTGCCTCAAAAATTACATTCCAGAAAGGCCTACTCCAAAGCCTCCTAAGACACATGACTGGGTTATGCATACCACATTTCTCCTCCTTCTAAAATGTTTTAAATTGATAATAAATTGTTCCAGTTAAAACTACCCCATGAAATATGGTCATAGGGTGTTTCAAATTAGTTATTTCCTTGAAAATGAGGGTCATCATCATTGTGAAATTGATGAAGACTCATATGGGTAAATATTATCATCCTAGAAATCCTATATAAAGTATCCTAACAAACATAGAATCTAATGGGCCTCTTTCATCCACTCAATGATCTTGGGGTGCACTGATGGTCCTTCAATATGGTGTAACCCAAAAAAACTACCTTCACCTAAGTAACCCACTTTTTTGAATGAAACTAGGATATAATACCATGAAAAGATATTTTAAAATAATAATAAGCTCAATATAATTCTTAAAACGCAACCCTTATCTTTAAGCGATATGTGATATACTATAAAAATACTATTATTTGAATGTGATTGTCATAACCTAGTTATAAAATTGGTGGTATGAATAGGAATAACAACATTATGAAAAATATCTATATGGGTTTAATATAATGAAACTATATTTATTTATTTGTTATAAATAATTACTAAATTTTCAGTAAATTAATATTATGCGTCGGAAAAAAATTCTTCCAAAATGTTTTTCATTTAATTTTTTTCACATATTTTATAATTAATTTAACCTATTTTATAAAAACATATTCAATCAATAAATATAATTTTTATATCATAATTTCAATATTTTTTAGGATGATTTATTTTGTATTATTTTGAATAGATTTATTTTTAGGTGAATAGTAATACAATAACAATTTTTGAAAAACTCACATTTATTTTCATTAAATCAAGTAATCTACAAGTAACCTTGTGTTTTAAATTTAATATTAATGTAACATAACAATACTTTAATTATAAATGATATAATTAATTAAATATGAATTTTAATTATACTTTATTTTGGTATAAGGTCATTTTTAGGCTAAAAACACATTTTTCTACAAACTATTTTTTCATTATGTTTTATGTATTAATATTAAAATTGATTTTTTAACTTATAAAAATTTAATAATGAAATATTTATTCCATATTTTTAATAAATATGTTCAAATTTGGTAAATAGGTATCCTTTATGATCCTTCACTATGAATAGTAACCATGGTAAGGATTTGTCACCTCGGAAAGGGTAAAACATGTAAAACAAGGTTAAAACTATGGGGTAAGGATTTAAAATCTTCCTAAAACATACCTTTATCCTATTAGGTGAGTGTTTTAAGAATATATGTGTGTTAAATTATTTAAATATTGTATTTGAAAATTTTATTTTGAATTTGGGAATCCATTCTTGACTTTTATGTACATAAATTATATTTTACCCAAATTAAAAACTATTTTTGGTTATTTTCTTTTAATGGTATGGTTCAAAGGTTCCATTTGGTTTTTGATTGATCCAACATTATAGAAGACATAATTTTTATTATTTAACCACATCTTTTAAATCAACTTTCTATATGATTTCATGGTGAAATTGTTTTTATTCTTAAACTATATATTTTCTTAAAAACTATTTTTCAGGCATTTTCCATACTTATATTATATGTAATTTTTACCAACTATATATTTTTGAACATAGTAAAATGGATTAAAATATTTTACTAATCATTTCCAAATATTTTTATAATACACCACAATTTTTTTTCATATTATTTTCTTATTATGGTAAAAATTTAAGTTCACACAATTGAGGATAAATTGAGTTTAAAGTGTGTTTAACTGGAAGATATGGCTTAAAATGTCAAAAAAACACATATATTAATGTGATTGTTTGAGTTTATTTCTACCTAATAACATATCATATATGAATATTTGTTTCTTTGGTATAACATTACATGATTAAGATATTTATTATATTCAAATATTTTAAGTAATTAGATATGTGTCATTTCCCTCACTTATAAAAGGGAACCTCATCTCATACCTTATTCATAATGTTTACTCATTATATATAATACATTAGCTTCCCTAAAACATTTTTATATTCCTTAACTTTGTTCTTGATATTCTTTTCTTATCCAAATAACATCCTGGTAAAGATTAAGGTGTAAGCCAAATGAGGTTTCTCAAATAATAAGTAATCAAGTTTATTGACTCTTTCAAAGGTTATTTATTTTATACTTCCTATAAATATAATATATCCACCATATAATAATTAATACAGTATTTTAAATAAAATGAGATTATATTATTTTTATGGTACAAACATTTTAAATCCCTTTTCCATCAAATGTGAAATGAAAGTATCATTTGTGCGTACATGTGGATTACAATCTCCATGTAGTGATGTGATTCATTTTCCATCACTGATTCTCAGGGATTGTTATAATGATAAATTTACTAAATTTATATCATATTTATTATATAATAATTTTTATTTAATTATGAAATATTATCTACTTTCTTTCCATTTTCACATTAGAAAATGGAATTATCATTCACACGTACGTATGAACTACCGTCTCCTTGAGTGATATATTTTATTTTCAATATTCACTGTTTATGGATGGCCATAATATTATATATATTAAATATATATATATATATATGATATTTATATCATAAATTTTATTCTATAAATTTTATTTTTAGATTATACCTTTCCATGTTCTTACTCATTCGATCTTTATAACTTGCTCTTTTTTAGGTAAGTTTTACCACCTACATGACTGATGATATAATGTTTATGAAATGAATGACTAAAGAATGTTGAATAATTATGAAATTATATAATAATATCTTATAAATTGAATTACTAAATTTATATAGTGGATGGAAAACTAATCTAAGTGATAGGACTAGAACTACTGAATTTAAACATGCATAAAAATAAAAGTGGTATCAGTAGGAACAATATTTTTAATAAACAATTGTTAATGAATGGGTGGTATGATGTTATAAGTAAAAAATATATGGTATTATAAGTATAAACATGGTTTTGGTATAAAATTGTAATAACATTAAATTTATTATGTAGATGGTTAAAATCACTTATGAGGAATGTCCGACTAGAGATAAGGGTTTATTTCACAATCTCATCCATGTTCAAGATTTTTTATATTTATTTTTCCATTATTGGAATTATATGAAATTTATTTCTTAAAAATAATCTATTTTATAATACTATGCTTATTTATGGAAACTATATATTTCATTCATGTTTTTACCTTTAAATACTCAAAATGTAAAAATACTATTTTTAAGGAAACACATATTTATTTCTATCTTCAGTTGGGAATATTTTCTCTTACATCTCCATATTTTATAAAAAAAATTCAAGAATGTTTCTAATATTCTCTGATTATTTTTAAAATTTATTTTTATCCTTGTTTGAGTTTCTATAAAATTTTTTAAAATGAAACTTTTTGTCATTTTCTAAATTAAATACTTTCAAATTTTTACTAAAAGTTTTAAAGGAATATTTATTTTAATGGTTTCCACATGAATGGTGTTTCCCCCTGTCATAACTTTTATTTTCATTGACATTTACATTGCATGTTTCTATGATTATTTTTAATGAAATTTATTTTTTTTACTATTCTAGAAATTTTTACTTTTAAAATCTTTTCAATAGAAATGGAATTTTCTTCTATTCTAATGTGACTTCAATATGTTTTCATAAAATAATTTTTTAATCTATATAAGCATACTTTAAATATTTTTAATATTCACTATGGTTATAATATAATAATACAATCCACCTTATTTCTCTATGTTTTTTTTACTATGGTGTTCTATTTATTGAATAGGTAAAAATTTTAATAGTTTTATGCTTTTTTTCAATATGAATTTTTATATTTATTATTTATTGTTTTTTATTCATTTGTTTCATATGATAATTGCATTGGAATAAGTACGAGATGGGTAGGTCCTACTCTATCCCCTAGACACATAAGTAAGTATCTTATGACAAACTTTCCAAGATATTTAGTTTATGTCACCCCAATTATTTATGATGTATTGGCATGAGGTCTTGATGGTATGTTTATGATTTCTTGGAATGAGAGATTGATGGTATTTTTATGATGTCATGGAACAAGACCATGGTGGTATGATTATGATGTTCAGAATATGATTTCTATCTATGAAACGAGTTATTAGTATCCATGTGATTATAAATATTGTTGTATATTCTATGTATGTAGATCCATTTTATAGTGTTGGTTATATAAAATATTTCATTAATGTTTGTATCTACCATATTATTAATGCACTGTTTATTTTATGATATACTCTATTGTATGATTTTCCTTACTGTAAATTTAGTCTCCCCCTTTATTATTTTTTCCATTGCCTTGGATAATACGAAGGGATCTATAAATGATTTTAGGGATATACTAAAATAAATAATAAAGTCTCCTGTAGAATTTTATGTCGTATTTCATGGTTTAAAATATAATGTGAAAATCATGTATGTATATAGTCTCACAAGACTACTAAGCTATTCAATCATGTTAAATGAAATCTCATTTATTTTGAGCCAATTTAGTTAGATAACCATCAACTCCATTTTATTGGAGCTGCGGTGTTACACATGCCACCTAAGTAAGCCCCCCAACCCTTCCTCATTGGCCCATATTTCGTATGAATCCAGTCCTATTTCTTTATCTAGTTACCGATATACAAGATGTTTATATCTTAATATTTTATTTCTACATGGTGTAATCCGCAGCTATATCCTCTCAAATATGGTTACCAATAAAAATTATGATCTAGAAAATTCTTCTCATGTGTCAGTATCACACCAACCATCACTAAGTACCTTTAACCTAGAATTCCAAACAGAGAGTCTTTAAACTACATAGAACATGGACCTTACCATATAACACTAAATAGTATTGATCAATCTTGTCACAAGACCTTAAACTGTGTAACACAAAATATGTGCAATTTGATTCTTATTAACCGAGTAATGTATGTTTCCTCTCTAAGGTCCAATCTCAGAACCCCATAATTATTGAATTCATGAACGTAAAAGTAAAATAAATTAGTCATGAATTCAGGACCTTAAAAGGCATCAAATTGGTTCTTATCACAAGACCGAAATAGGCACGATGTGTCTCATCACGTGGAACCAAAATACCTAGGTTTTGATTCCTTTAATATGGATATATATAGGAAACTAGTATAATTGTCTAGATACTAACTCCAAAACTGTAACAACTCAGCCCAATGGGGCTAAGACTTTGACTACCCCAAGCCCACATTCAATAGGCTTGGGGATAACGACCAGTGCTGAGTTGGAATATCACACACATGGGAGGCATTAGCATATTATACCTATAAAAAACACACTTCCTGAGGCCTATACAACAATGAAATGTAAAACCACTAAAATATATGCTTGAATAGATCTACGATCACATAATTAGAGTATGACAGTAAAGTATCGAAAGTGCTAAACGGGTCCAAATACAAGACCAATCAAAAACTACAGAGATTTTAACCTATTAAAAATGGTAAGACTGGTATCAAATAAAACTACCTAGAAAACACCTCATTCTATCTACAATAATTTATACTGCAACAATATCTACTCAGACCTAAACACTATAAAATGGGTCATTGTCTTCATAAGACATAGCACGTTCAATAAAATCTTATACAGGGGTGACTATAACAATGCCCAGTAGGACACCCTGGAAAACATAACATGAAGAAAAAATAATATTGATCTCATGACAATAATATTGTAATCAGTGGAATAAAAAAACCATATATTCTCAGGAAGGACAATACACCTCTAGGAAAACAAAACCAAAATTTCAGCCACACTATTTTTCTCAAATTGATGTTCATTCCAGGATAATACACTCCATGAAACAAGATATAATTGTAGAAACTAATCCAAGAGTTAATGATCATTGGTCCATACCAAAGAAATATCATTGTTATCTTAATTCCTTTATACTCAAATAGGGTATCACACCCAGGATAGTTGGGGGACACCAAAAACAAAATCTGTATAAACACTTTATGTATGGGATCATAATCCACTAATACTATGAGCCATATAGAAATGGAATTATTTATGTAGAATCTAAACCCAACTCTATATGTTCATGTTAATTCACCAAAACCCACCTAGGTTATAAAATTATAGGGGATCACACTCCGATCTCATAGAGGGAGGTCACAAAATCTCTCTGAGACTCATCCCCTATAGGTGATCAAAGTCTAGATAGGTGGATATAATTCCATACTGGACCCTTAGAGGTATGGACTAATGGAAAACACTCAACTAATACTATTCTTAACTATAGACACAAAGGGATCCTAACACCCTCAAAGAGACCACACGACATGTACTAGCGGTACACAACATGTCCAGCCAATCCCAAGTCATCCAATGTAGTGGTGGATCATGTGGAATTTAAATATACATATAAAAGGTGTGTGGGAATAGTATATAATTGGTATAGATCATCTAAAACTCTTCTCCTACTTCATTTCCATGCTTGTGTACACCAGACTATGCTTGTGTACTCCGGTCATGTCCATATACTTCATCCTACCGGTTATCATGTGACCTCTAAGTTTCATGTAAAACAACCTAGAAAGAGTCACATAGAATGTGACAGGGTCACATGGGGTGTGATATTTATATTTGGTGGAAACCCTAGCACTATATCCAATCGGATCCTACATTGCGTGTGATTTTGTATTACATGTCGTGTAAACTGAGATTTCTATGTCCTGTCAGTTCTTCATCAAGGTAGTCTTCTACATCCCCAGCTCCACAAACTCAGAATAAAATTTTATATTAGAGGTCATCCAACCTCTATGTCACTATATATTTGGATTTTAAGATTCTAATCCACTCCGAAAACACCCACACAGGTCGTCTATAGCTATAATATCAAATCTGGGATGAACAGGAATCACCATTCCATTTTGATCTACCTATGACTGTACTCTATTGTCATCAGTCCTCAATCTCACCCTCAATTGAGAACATCACCTATGGTATTGATCTATTTCACTAAATAATGGTCGTGCAATGATAGAATTTGGGGTATTAGTCAAACTATTAGCCAATAAAAATAACAATTATGAACATGAAAAGAAATAGGGTAGAAATCCATAAACCATAGGGTTTGAGCAATAATACTTGGTCTTTTTTCAGTCATCCTTAATTTTTTGTTGTATATTTGTATTAAAGAATACAGATTTAAATAATGGTTAAATATACCCTCTATAAAAAATTCAACCATTGATGTGAAAATAAATTCTTGTTAATCGAATTGATCTATGTTCGACATTGGATAATGAATGGGAGGGAAAATCCAAAATAAAATGGCACATCTATAGTTTATATTCTGTTTTTAGGTCATTGGAATGATCCAAAAAATCAATTGGTACACAATCGTCAATCTGATCTGATCTGATATCAACTTCCAATTATCTAACAATGACTCATCTCTAGTGGTTCTTCTCAATCCCTAGATTATGTGGATAACCTAAGGGTTGAGGCATAAACATGTTGAAATATAGGTAGTGGGTAGTAGCATAAAATAAATATAAAATAAAATAATTATTTTAATTATTTTATTACTTTCATACCCATGAAATTTTTTCACAAACACCCGATGCTGAAAATTTTTATGTTGTGCTTTGGATAAAACAAATGTTTTGTACTCTAAGATGATCTCATATTTCAGATATAAGTCTTTTTTCATTATTTGTTCCAACTTTTCAATAAAATTTCATGAAAGTGATATTAATATCATTATTATTTTTCAAAAATTAATTCTGGGCTCATTGGCCTCATATTCCCACATCATCTCAGCTCCAGGCTCCATAACTAAGCCATAGAATATTCTAAAGTAAAACATGGAAAAATAAGAGTCATTACATTCCCCCCAACATAGGGATTTTCATTATAGAAAGAGAAAATCCTACTCAAAAGGTTAGGGTTTGGTGATTGCATCTAGCTTTCCCACTTCCATGTGCTCTCCTAATGATTCTCATGATACCATCAGACATTCACTAGGGGAATCAATCACTCATGAAGGATCCTCTCATTTTGATCCTCAATATCCCCTCGGTAATAACTAATGTTAACTCCATGATCAATATAGATAATTCTATAATATATAACATGTGATGGTTCATGCACATAACTCCTCAACTACAACACATTAGAGAGGCCATGTACCTTTTCCAACTATGGTGGTTGAGCAAAGAGGTATCCCACCTTCCCAACTCTACACATTATCCGAAAAGGGACAACGAATCATAGAGATTTATTTCTACCCTTGAAGAAAATCTATAATACACATCGAGGTGAGACTATCAAGAACATATGGTCTCCATCCTTGAACTCTAAATTCCTCCATCATCGATCCTCATAGGAATTCTTATTGCTTTGTGTAGTCCCCATCTGCTCTCACGTGATCTTCAACTTCTCTATCATTGCTCACACAAACTCTGGTCCCATGAGGCCTAACTCACCCAGATCTATCCAAAATAATGGTCACCTATATGGTCACCCACAAAAGGACATGAATGGTTCCATACTGATGGTAGAATGGAAATTATTATTGTTTGAAAACTCCACCAAGGGTAGGTGATCCTCCAAAGTATATCCAACATTCAACATGGAATCCCACAACATGTCCTCCAATAAAAGAATCACCCTTTCAATCTAGACATCAATACGGTGTGAAAACCCATGCTCAAACACAACTAAGTCCCAATGTATACTTATAATTCTCTCTATAATCACAGCATGAAGCAAACATCATGGTCTAAAACAGTCTTCTAGGGGACTGCATGGAGCAAGAATATATCATCCTTATACAAAAATCTCAAGATCTCTATTTGTAATATCCTGTTCTTTTATAGATATGTCTTGATATCTTTTTAAAAACTCTTTTTTCATGTTTTTAGTACTTTTTATTTGGGTTAATGTTTTTTGGATTTTATGGTTGAAAATTGGAAATTTTGGAAGAAAATTGGAAAGTGCAAGGTTGGCGCACAATTTTAACAAACTATTCTCCCCAACCTAGAAAACTATGTAAACCTAGGTAGAGATGATTCACATATCTATAACATTTTTTTTAAAACGTTTCACCCAAAAGGGAGAAATTTTGAACCCCCTAGAAGAGGCTCATATATAAGGCTCATTGTTACAGGAAATCATGTGCCCTAAGTTAAAAACCATGCATACAGGATTTTGATCCCCTAAAAATATATTTAAATTTCCTGAATCCCCATTTTAACCCCAATTAATCCTTAACTAGACCCTAACCTCTATTCCATAATTTTGGAGGATCCCAAACATATTACAAACATTTATGACCTCCGTTCTTTGTGATCTAAAGCCCGGATTGAAGATCTGCACTCCTCCATGTAAGAGGATCTCATCCCATGTGGTTCCCTTTCTCTTCCCCATTATTCTGCCATCCCTAGAATGATTTTTCAAACCTATTATTGGTTGGATATAGATCTTGGATTGTGGTTTTGGATCTATAATTTTGGGTTCTTGATCATTTTATCTTGATTTGGGTTTCCATTCTAGATCCCATCCTTCTTTGTAATTCCATTCAAATTGGGAATATCCTTTGGTGATCATTATTCCTAAATCTAAAGGTATGAGGTCTATTATCCAAATTCCATAGTCATGATTTCTATTTCACATATATAATTGTAATATTTATAGGTTTTTTTAAAAATTGGGTTTCCTAATTGAATTAATTAATATTGAAAATTAATTAATTAAGGGATTGTGATGCAATAATAATTAATTGTTTAATTAATTATCAGAATATTGAAATTGTGGGATTTGTGAAATAATTGATTGGAATAGTTAGTTTTTGGATTAATTATTAAGATATTTATAATGGAAAAATTAATTTTATTAATTAATTCATGAATTAATTAATCATATATAAGCATTGGGTAAGTTATTTGAATAATTAATTATTTAATTAATGATTGGGTTGTTTAGATTTTTGAATGGATTAATTAATTGATTAATTAATTAATGAGAATTGTTGTGAATATACTATTGATTTAGATGGATTAATTAATTGTTGAATTAATTAATAAATGTTGTGAATGGGGATTCTGATATAAGATTAATGTTGATTAATATTGAATAATGTGATATATGTTATATATGAGATTGATTATGAAAGGGGGGTGTGGGACACTAAATAACACTCCAAATACCCATAGGGGTGCTAGACATGGCATTCTAGACCCAAATTCATGCATGTTAATATTTTTATGGGGCAGGGACCAACGCTATAAATACCCATGGGGTGTGAGATGCAAACTAACACTCCAAATACCCACAGGGTGCTAGACATGATGTTCTACACTGATGATATTGGAATTTCATTATGGTTATATATGACCGTGTTGTGTATTGAAATGAATGGATAATAAAATCCCATTGCAATATAACTTATTATGAATTAAATATGTGATATGGTCTAAAAATCAGCATCGGACGAAGTAGGTATTATGGTTTTGGTGTCCTCGAGAACCCGATGGTCTATGAATATTAATAATGGATAATTGAATAAATGTAAACTATTAACATTATTTATTTTATTTATTATATATACAATTGCATACACTTTCATTGACTGGATATTGTTTTAGACACCATTAGTGGTGACCTACTTAGTTTTACTCACACCCTACTCGGGCAACCAGATCAGTACCTGAATAGACATCATGTTTGTAGGAATGGATAAGGGAAAAGGTCATATGTTAGATGGTTGATTTGAGATGGAGCATGGATGAGGGTACTGGACGTAGTTCACAACCCACATAGTGAGTTTTCAGTGTCTTTACTTTTGGGTTTTTATTTAGACACTTGGCATGTACTTTGGCATGACATGTTTACTATTTAGTTTTGATATTGAATTCCCCATTTTGGTCATATTGTGATACTGGTATTATTCGGTCCATGTTATATCATTGGGATATTTCTTATTTATTTTATACTAATGTTTTAATCTAAAAAACAGGGAATAGTCTTCCTATGATTGATATTAGACCCTTGATGCTAGTCGATATCCTCTAGCATATGGGGAGGTGCACTTGAGGTCATCTGACCAGCTGTCTTGGTGTACCCATTTGTGTCACCCAGACTGATACATTAGAAAGTGGTATCAAAGCCCATATTTTTCTTTTTTATTACTATTTGGGAAATGTATAAAGGAGACTAGGAATATTTGGGACTTGGTTATGATCTCTTGCATGGTAGTAGTTATTCCAGGTATAGGGTAAAACCCATGTACCTAGGGTAGGATGATTGTCATTGGTATTTTATATTATAGTTGAATTTTATTTCAACTTGAGTGATGATCATGTTGTGTGATGTGATTATTGTTTATGATTTTATTTTATATTTGACTCATGGCTTATAATAAAATGAGTGTTGAGTATGAATGTATCATTCTTGGAAATCAGGATTACTATGACATGCATCACTTTTGGGACACATGGGAAAATAGGTTTTGTGTATGTTGTCAAACTAAAACTAGTTTCTCTTGCTTGATAAATTTAAATGAAAAAGGTGACTGATGTGAAATTGAGAATGGTTGTAAAATGGTGGAAGATGAGAATAAATGGGTGTCTAATGAGAAACTTGAATATGAGAATCACTTTACCCTTTGTTAACCTATATGTAGGATGTTTAAGGTTGGTAATTATGCCTCAATTTTGACTGTATAGAAGGAAAGGGAGAATGACATGTTATTTCATGATGTGAAAACCCTCTTGTGAAATATATTAAAGTTGTGTTATGTTTCATGAGATGTGTGTTTGGAATTGTAGAGTATGAATCCCCATCCATTCTTATTTATATGATGATATGTGGTTATGGATAAAGGTGTTGTACCTAGATTGGAACCTAAGCAACTTATAGTGGTGGGAGAGTAATTATGAATGTAGTTCTATGAGAACATTTCTCGGTTTATATAGTTTATAGAGAGAGACCCAGAGTGTTTTATAAAGATTATGTCTGAAATTATAGGGGAGTTCTAGTTATAACACCCTCTAAATATCTCCGGAGAGGGTGGACTTGAGGGAGCATAGTTCTGGATTAAGTTTATCTCGAAGATAATTGACCATTTGGAGACTTTTACTAAGAAGGGAGTCAAATTTTCTGCCTTTTTGTTACATGGTCAAGAAAATAGTTGGTGGGACATCCAGACTCAGGATAGATAGCTGGACACTATGGTTTAGAATGATATTAAGGAAATGTTTTTGATGAAATTCTATCCAGAGACATTGAGGCAGGAGAGAGCAGCTGAGTTCATGATATTGACATAGGGGAGTATGTTTGTGATGGAATATTATTGATTCTTTATAGATTTGTAATGATTTTCTCCACATTTGGTAGTATATGAGGCCACTACAAAAAAACGTTGTTCTCAGGATGGGCTTAAATGTGACATTAAATCCTAGGTGAATATCCCTAGTCTTATGAAGTAGTCAAAGGTTGCGAATTAGATGATCATATCTAAGATAAAACTAAAAGAGGATTCAAGTGGAGGAAATGTAGTTCCATTTATACAGTCATGAGGTATGAATTTCAAGAGTAGGAAGCATCACTATGAGAATCCCAACCAAGGTATTGGGAAACTGAGTTCCCAGAAAAAGGGATCAGTTCCACAAGATCTTACCCAAGTTCTTTGCCACTAGTGCAACAGTTCAGGCCACTATCATATCCATTTTCCCCAACTTCTAGTAGGGTGATGATATTGTGGAAGTATGGGACATATATAGAAGTTCTATAGGAACATATGATGGAAGGGTGGTGATTGAAAATTTAGATAGAACATACATGCTGAGAGGGGATCTTCCACACCATATCAGTATTGAAGTTGTAGTTCTACTGGCTATTGAGGTAGAGGTAGTTGACAAGGAAATTTTGGGAAATTGAACCTATATTATCATGTTAAAATAGATCAGGGGAATCAGAATACATCATAGAGAATAGGGACATAACATTATCATGAAGTTCATCCTACAAATTTGGATAGAGAGGTTGTATTGTCGATAGTGAGAGGTACTATTATTCTAGATTCTACACTAGCTAGTTCCTTATTTGATAATGGTTCCTCTATTTTATTTATTTCAAAAAAACTTTTGAATGGTTTGGGCCTGGTTCTGGAGTTTATGAGCATGGTGTTGATGATATATAAAATGTTGCAAGTTCAGTCTATAGTCATTTAATTGTGCAAGGGATATTATCTCGAGTTTGGATAGTATTTTTTGTTGGATCTTTACACTCTATACATGAAAGGATATGACTAAATCAGGGGTATGTACTGGTTGGTATCATATCGATCCCACATAGATTGTTACCGGAGGAAGTTGTTTTTACATATCCTAAGGGAGAAAATAATATTCACATTGGATAATGGGATATCAAAGCAGATTGTGCCAGGACATTTTACCAACAACTTGGGCAGTATACCTCCTAGGATGAATGTTATTTTCTCGATGATGGAGGTGTAAATATGGATGCCTTTTCACCTGTGGTAGACTAGTTTCAGGATGTGTTTCTTGAAGACTTCTCTAGGGTTCCACCTAGAAGAGATGAGGAATTTACTATTGTTATCATGTCAAGGGCTGAGCCCATGTCTATTCCAACATATGTAATGGAACCAACAGAGCTTCAATTGCTAAAGACATAGCTAGAGGAGTTTTAGGATAATGGATTCGTCATTTTGAGTACATCACCACAGAGTTCTCTAGACTTTTTTTCTATGAAGGCTAATGGTATTTTACGCATTTTTGTTGAAAACTAGATGATTATGAATAACTGGTATCCTCTTCTACATATCGACTATCTATTTGGCCATTTTAGGGGAGATTTTGTTTTCTCAAAGATTAACTTCATATTAGGGTATCATTAGTTGAGAGTTTGACATTCTGATATTCCTCAAACTACTTTCAAAATCAGGTATGACTTATATGAGTTCTTCATAATTTCATTTGGGTTGAACATTTCACTAGAAATGTCTATGGCCTAGATGAACCGAATAATCCATCTATACCTAGATCATTTTGTGGTAGTGTTTGTGGATGACATCTTAGTTAACTCCAAGACTCATGATGATCATGCCCAACATCTTGACATCATCCTAAGCAAACTGAGTGAACATAATCTATATTCCAAGCTATCTTAGTTTCAATTTTGTATTAATCAGGTACACTTATTTGGTCACATTATCTAAGAGAAAGGTGTTTCAATGGACCAAGAGAATGTGCTGACAATTGTATCTTGGAAGTATCCCAAGAATAACTTTAATATCCATTGATTTCTATGGTTATCTTGTTATTATTTTAGGATCATAAAATATTTTTCCCATTTGGTAGCACAGGTTTTGGGACTGAGAAAGAAGGTTATAATGTTTTAATGGACGAGGACATGTGATTATTATTTCCAAGAGTTGAAGAAGCACTTGATATCGGCACTAATTGTGATTCTACCAGATCTGGTTGAGTTGTATAATTTTTATTATGACACTTTTGTGATAGGGATTAGAGATGTTTTGATTTAGGGATATTGAGTTGTGGTGTACGAGTCTCATCAGTTAAGGCCTCCTGAACGAAACTAACTTATGTATGACCTCGAGTTGGAAGTAGTTGTTTCATCTTGAAAGAGTCAAATATATTATCTGTTGGTGAAAATTTTAATGTGTATACATATCACAAAAACATAAAGCATATATTTTCATAGTGAGCATTGATTATCTGATAGAGAAGGTGGGTTAATTATATGAACTAATTTTATTTTGACCTAGAATATATGTTTAGAATGGTAAATAATGTGGTTGATGCCTTGAGCAAGAAAACATAGACTCAGGCAGCTTCAGAGACTAGTGTTGAGTGGAATATAATTACATTACAGGTTGGGACACATGTTGTTCTTCCAGAGAGTTATAAGACAGTGAATCTCATATCAGTTTCAATGTATTTTATGCATATGATCTAGTTTAAAGATAGGAAGTATGAAAATATAGAATGTTTGGCCTTGAGGGAAAGCCTTGAAGTTGGGGATACACCTTAAGATTGGACTATAGATGAGAATGAGACCATATATTTTTGGAATCATGTTTTTGTGCCTACGAGTATGCAGGAGGGGTTTATATGTGATTTTCATGCCTTGAAGTGTGAGTTACATCCAAGTGTGACCAAAATGTATCAAGAACAAAAATGATAGTTTAGCTGGAAGGGCATGATAAATGAAACAACAGGGTTCATGACACGATGTTACACCTATCAATAGGTTACAGATGATCATAAATGACCTATAGGTTTAGTAAATTCATTTCCCGTTATGAAATAGAAGTGGAATGATGTGACTATGGACATTGTGGTGAGTCTCCCAAGAATACCTAGGATTAATGAAACTATTCAAGCAATTTTGGACTCTTTGAGGAAGGTAGAACATTTCTTTCCTATATGGGATAATTTCTCAATGGAACAGTAGAGAGATTTGAATGTTTGGGAAATAGTCCATCTACACATGTTTATAAAGTCTATTGTTTTAAACCATGAATCATGTTTTAATTTTATATTTTGAAAGGGATTACAGAAGTCACATAGTACACATGTTTTATTTAGTACAACATTCCAACTACAGATACATGGGCAGTCAAAGAATACTATACAAGTGATTGAGGATATTCTTTGGGGATGTTTCTTAGATTTTATAGAGGTTTATTGTGTATTCCTTCAAGAGACACCATGGTTAGGTCACTATAGTATACCTAGACACGGAATGTTGGTTCCTAAGTTTGTTGGACCATTTGAGGTTGTGGAGATAATTAGGTTGGTGGCATACTGTAGGCTCTTCCATAAAGATACAATGTTCTGAATGATGTTTCCCATTTTTCACAACTATAGAGGTATCACCCTGACCCTTATCATCTTATTTGATGTGCGTAATGTTGAGGTTGAGATATATTCATTTTTTCAGAGCATCTGATATGTGTGTCGGATTGCATTGAAAAAGTGTTGAGGGGAAATTCTATGTTGATAGTTCAGGTATTTTGGAAACATGGGAGTGTTTAGGAGGAAAGATGAGAAAGAGAAGTTAATATGAGTGATCAGTGTCCTGATCTTTTTTTTGGAATATTATATATACTTGGGATTACAGTTCGAGGATCAACTATTATAAGGTGGGGAGATTTTAAGATCCTAATATTTTCTAGAGAAGTATCGGGCTCATTTAAAGTAAAAATTTTACCTACTTTAGAGTACCTTTTGTTTTGGTTAATTGTTGTTGAGTTTTTTTGGTGAAAATAAAAAATTTTGAAAGTAAATTAGCAAGTGCACAGTTGGTGCAAGGTTTTCCAATCTGTGTTCCCCAACCCAAAAAACTATTTGAACCCCAGTAGAGGGGATTCACATGGCTGGTGAATGGTTTATCAAACCATGTTCTCAAAAGGGAGAAACTATACCCCCACCTCGAGAATATTTTCATGTTTAAGACACAGGATTATGGGAAATCGTTCACCCAGAGTATCAAACCTTGTGTAAGAGATTTTAATATAATAAAAATTATATTTAAATTTTCTAAACCCTTTTTTTATCCCCCAATTCATCCCTAGGTCTCCCTTGACCATTCTTTCATGATTTTGGAGACTTCTAGAGAGATTCCAAGCTATTGCGACCTTCTTTCATCATAATACAAATCCTGGATTGAAAATTTACACCCCTCCAGATAAGAGGATCTCATCCCACGTAGTTTTATTTATCTTTCCCATTCTTATACCATATATTGAAGGATTGTTCTTCCATATTCTTAATTGGATCTAGATCAAGGATTACGGATTAATAACTAGAATTGTTGTAACATTATTTTTCAATATTGATTTAGGTTTTCATTCTTGTTTTCATTCTTCACCATAATTCCATTCAAATTGGGAATATATTTTTTGCGAACGTTCTTTATAAATCCTAATGTATGTGGTATACTATTCAAATCAAATAGTGATGATTTCCATTTTGTGTATGTAATTGTATAATTTATAGGGTCTATTTATAAATTGGTTTTCCTAATTGAATTAATTAATTTTGTGAATTAATTAATTAAGGGATTGTGAATCGGGAATAATTAATTGATGAAAAAATTATTGGAATATAAAGATGTTAGAATTGAGTAATAATTGAATGGAATAATTAATTGTTGAATTAATTAATGTTATATTGAGATTAGAAAATTTATTTTATTAGTTAATTATTGAAATAATTAATTAGATATCATGATTTTCTAAATTATTGGAATAATTAATTGTTGAATTAATTATTATTTTGTTGATATTGTTGAATGGATTAATTTATTATTGAATTAATTAATGATAATTGATGTGATTAAAAAATTTATTGATATCTATTAATTAATTTTTAAATTAATTAATTAATGTTTTGATTGAGTATTGTGATAGAAGATTAATCTTGATTAATCTTAAATAATGTGATATATGTGATATATGTGCTTGGTTGTAATGTTGGGTGTTAGACACAGACTGATGCTCCAAATACCCATGGGGGTTTTAGGCATGACATTCTAGACCAAAATGGATTCATTGGAATATTTTTATATAAATAAGAATGATGCTCCAAAAACCCATGGTTTGTGGGACATGGAATGACGCTTCTAATATCCATGGGGTGCTAGACATGTTATTCGACACCCATCATATATTCATTGGACTATGGTTCCAAGTGTCCGTGTTTGGAATTAAAATGAATGGATAATGAAATCCAATTAAAATATAATTAATTTTGAATTAAATATGTGATATGGTTTAGACAATGGTAAGGTACAATGTAGTTACTATGGTTCGGGTGTCCTTGGGATCCTAGTGGTCTATTCATATTAATAATGGATAATTGAATAAATTTAAATAGTTTAATTTATTAATATTATTTATTTTTTATACAACTGGATACACTTTTATTGATTGGATATTGTTTTATTTACCGTTGGTGGTGGGTTGTACTCATACATGATGGAGCAGTACCAGAATATACTTCATGATTGCATGAAAAGATAAGGGAAAAGTCTCTATGATAGATGGATAATTTGGGATGGAGCATGGATGAGGTAATTAGATATGGATTGGGAGTCTGTTGGGGAGTTTTGAGTGTCTTTAATATTGGGTTTTCATTTTTTGAACATGGAATATACTTTGGAAAGTAATATCCACAATTTAGTTTTGATCTTGTATTTCCAGTTTTGGTCATCTTCTTATACTGGTGTTATTCAGGCTATGTTATATCATTTGGTTATTCTTATTTATTTTTATGAAAGTGTTTTACTCTGATAAAGAGGGTATAGTCTCCTCATTATCAATATTAGACCCTTGTTTTATATCGGCAGCCTCTGGCATATGTGGAGGTGAACATGAGGTCATGTGACTATCCATATCAGGGAACCAATGTGTGGAAATAGGGTCGGGAGGCTACACTACTAAACACTACTCTTGAAAACCTAGGAAGTGGGATGACTTGGTGAGTCATTATATGATCACCTAGATGGAATCATGTCTCTTTTATGTACATGGTAACCTTGAAACTAAGTCTACAGATATCACATCCCACTTCCACTATAGGACCTAAAGGGGTTAAGGTAAACTAGCTAGAACCTAGTGATGAGCCTTCACTTTTTGACAGACATGTCATCACGAAACAAACTCTGCAACAAAAATATTTATGTCTCGCTACCAAAATTAATGTTTGAGGCCATGTTATATCTTTTTCATAGATGGGTGTACTGCCAATTGAGATGTAAGAAACTCCCTCATCACCTCCTCTGAGAACATCAAAGGTTCCATTATCCATCCTCAAAATAGTATAATGGTCTTCCCACCTTCAGAATAACCATAAAGAGTATGTCTAGTGGATATATTCACATGTAAGGTCGCATAGTCAATATATCCATGATTATCTTCCTAAAACATTATAAAATAGGTAGGTTAACAACCATTGACTGAATATATGAAGCACCATCGTTTTCTACTATGTAAAACTACAATGTGGCTAACAACTCAAACACCTAGGCCAAATACTAATAATAACATTTCTTTCGAAGATTATCTTCTACCACCTTATCTTTGTTAGGAGTATATAAAATCATTAAGCCATGGTCCTATAGGAAGTCTATCAATTTCCTCTCTCTCAAGTTAACATCATTTTGGGAGAATATATACATGAGACTATTTTGCTTTGAGTATATGATAAACCACTCTCCCATATGGTAGTGGTGTTGTATCTTTAGGGTGAAGACTACTACTGCAATCTCAAGATCATGGGACACTTAGTGTTGTTCAGGTATTTTCAACTGCATAGACCCATAGGCAATCACTACCTACCTCTACATCTGGAAACAACAATGTCTAGTACATGAGGCATCATAGAGCACTACATACTTGAAACCCTCCTCTAGTAATCACAGGATAGGGGTGCTCTTCAATCTCTACCACAACACCTAAAAAAAATGTTGTCTCCTTTAGATCCACATTAAATTCTACCCATTTTAGTTCATAGATGTCAAGGTCGCATCTACTCGGGAGAAATCGAGTACCAACCTATAGTAGTACCTTTCCAACCCAAGGAAACTCCACACCTCAATAAAACTCAAGGGTGCCTCCCAAGATAGCACTACCTCAACCTTTACAAGGTCTACAACAAATCATACCTATGAGATTACATATCCAAATAACAAGACCTATTGAATCCAAAATAGACACTTTAAGAGCTTCCAATAAAGCTGGTTCTCTTGGAGTCTATCCAGGACCATCATTAAGTGTCTCATGTGATTCTCTTCGGACGCCGAGTACACTATGATATTGTTAATGAATACCGCCATAAACTGATCTAAGAAAGGATAAAACATCAGTTTAATGAATCACATGAGAACTTATTTTGATTTTTTCACGCTGAACTGAACAACCAAGTACTCATAGTGACTATAGTGACATTTGAATGTCATATTCGATATATCCTCATATCATACTCACAGCCGGTGATAGATCTATTTGAGGTCTCTCTTCAAAAACTATCACGACCGACTTAATTGATCTAATATTATATTGATCTTTATTAGTGGATATTTATTCTTCATAGTAATATACTTTAAGAATTTTAAATCCACACTTAACCTCAATCTCTCATTCTCCTTCTTGGAAAACAATACCGGGGATGCCCAGGCGGAATAACGGGTATCACAAAGCTCTTTTTCTATATTTCCTCTAACTTCACGCTCAACAGAAAAATATTTTTGGGATCCATCTGTTATGCTGGTGCAGATATAAAGGTCATCCCAGGCTCTATGTTAATGTATAAGTCTAGCTCCCACAATGGGGGGGGGGTTAATCCTAACCCTTCCATTGGCATGATTTCCACATACTATTCCAATACCATATGAAACTCACATTATATAGAATCCACCGCTCAAAAAGTTATTCTATACAACTGGAAAGTAATAGGTTTTACTGTCCTATTCTTGAGCACTTCCTTCTCCAGTAAGTATTCCTTTTATCCAATAAAGGAAAAAACTTTTCTTTTCACTGTGGACACACCTCATCATATGCCTAAAATAGTCAATATGGGCATGAACTGTGGATAATTAGTCAATACCTAAGATAAAATCATAATTCCTCCTTAGTACATTAAATATATCCCATAATAATATCTCTCCTTCAAGTGTGAGATCGAACTGTCAGTAGAAGTTTGTAATCATTGAGTCACCTCCTTCCGAAGTCTCCAAGTGCAAGTGTCCAGCCAAAGGCTTAACAAAAATCTTTATGTCTAAAACTAGAGATGTTGAAAGAAATGATTTTTTTAAAAATGTGTCTATAAATTATTCATATAATGTAGAAAAGACATATACCCTACCACATATGATCCTAAGAGCCACAGGGTCATAGGCATTATATCCTATAGCTTTCCTTGTCCATGATCACCAACTCCCTTATCCTAGCATTCCCCCTGGGGGTAGTTTTGACAATAGTTCAAACCTCTAACCACCTCATGCTTCTTTACTATCCCCTCTGCCACATCCACCACCCTATGTACCACCATAATGTTTCCTATTTAACTACCTAAAAGGTCACTCAATCATCTCCTGAACAACTATACTACATGTTAGACAATACTATGAAAGATGTCCTTGACTGTCATAGGAGAAACATTGCATCTCCCTCAACTAACATGATCCATTATGAGAGCCATGAACCACTGATCCTCTATCATGGGATCATCTCCTAAAGCATCTGGTGTGCTTATATTCATGTGACTATAATCATCTACCTATCACTGAGGAAATAGCTCTGGGGTTCCCACTACCAACACTAATTATCATCACCTACTCTTCAAGGAAGCTCTCAACAACCACGTCACGCTCCATCATTCCAGGTAAAGTGGTAATGCAGAGAAATTTCAATGAAACCGTTATATCTCTGTGTAATACCAAATTAAAAATCCATACCAAGAAGAACATAACCAGCACTATATCCAAAATGTATCCTGAGAGATCAGTAAACCTCACCAAATACTCCATCACAATCCAATTTCATTTTAACAAATGCAGAATATATTGGATGTTCACTGATATTTATGTGAATGAATAAATATTTTCATTAATGAGAATCCCAAATTATGACTAGGAGATAGTTTTCTCATCATTTTATTGATTCACTAAACTCCATTATCACCCAAATAATCCACAATAAAACTTTTACAATGGAGTACAATCTGATCCATAGGTTTCCTCACAATGTGAAAAACATGAGTGACAACCTCTTGACCATCCTCTTTCCCATGAGGGTCTGGCTAGCCCAAAAACATGAGAGTTCACTACTTATAGAACTCAAGTATTTCACTCAACCTGCTTTTAAACCTAGCTTGCAAATCCAATTCTAACTACTTATAAATTGGTGTTGGAATAGTTGGTAAACAACCAGGAGGTACCATCTCTAGTATCATCCCCTACACAGAAGCCTCATCAATTGGAGGATCATCCTCGTGATCGTCAAGTGGAATCCCAGTTAGCTGTCTTCATGGAGGCATCATGAAATAATCAAGATGTATAATGTTCAAATTGTATATTTTTGGAGCTGACTGATGAAGGATATGGAAACCACAACCTATTCATATATGATGCATGTACCAATTTCTTCCCTACAACCAATGTCTATATGTACTGAGTTGAAAGGTAAGTGATATGAGTCCTGGTGTTTGGATACGTCATCCACCACACCAACACTAGATTCCCTAGAAGAAAAAAAACTAAACTCAAAACACTTAACACTACTTCC
The DNA here is from genome assembly GCA_963277665.1 of Viscum album. Lineage (NCBI taxonomy): Eukaryota > Viridiplantae > Streptophyta > Magnoliopsida > Santalales > Viscaceae > Viscum > Viscum album. Next base: position 1,033,867,321 of record OY728123.1, on the reverse strand, counting down.
CAAAAACAATCTCATACACTCTAGTTCAAAGATAGATCTGACACATGTGATACCCCTCTATCACGACCTATCCCAATGGGTCATGGACCATGACTACCCCAAGCCTACCTCCAATAGGCTTGGGGATGGATTTCATCTCTGTGTCGGTATATCAAACACATGATAGGCATTAGAATAATGTACAAGTATATGCTCACACATCAATAAGATCGTAAAATGATGAAATTTAATCCAAATAAAACCAATTCATGCATATATGTATATGTCTGTGTTTGTTTTTGTGTGTGTGTGTGTTTGTTTGTGTGTGTGTGTGTGATCCCACAACATGAATATGACAGTAAAGTGCCGAATGCCAAAAAGGGGGCCAAAAACAAGCCCAACCAAAAACTATAGAGACTCTAACTTACTCCAAGGTTAGTGACTACTATCAAATGAAACCTCTTGGATAACACCTTGGTATTTCTAGCTCATGATATTCTCCTCTAACTATATATGTACCAAGGACACCATAAAATGGGTTTTTTTTCTGTAGAATACATGAAATGTGCAGCCAGAGTCCTTGTTGGGGTGAGTATAGAAATATCTAATATAACACCACAAAACACTAAACATGAAGACTAAAATATATTAAGCTCATAATAATGATATATCAATTAGTTGAATCACAAAAACCTAGAGATACTCATGATGGACACCACACTTTCAGGTGGTCGAAACCAAATTGGGAACCATAGAGTTATGATTGAAGCAATGCTCATTCTAGGGGAATTTGATCCACAAGACATTAAATCACCATTGAAACTCATCCCAGAGGTCATGATCATTAGGATACACCCATGGAATCTCGCTGTTCGATGAATACCTTGATACTTAGATAGGGGTCACACTAAGGACCTCTAATGGACACAAAAAAACTCAATATTAATTAAACAACTATATAGGGGATCACACTCCAATAATACCATGAAACCTACTAAAATAGACTATAGGATGGAGTATAAATTCCCTAATCAAGGAGGTCGAGTTGATTTCACAAACCCCACATGGGATTTAATATAATATTGTATGACACTCAGGTCTCGTAGAGGGACATCAGAAACTCTATCTAATACTCGTCTTATGGAGGGGATCAAAATCCCAAGATGTGGACATAATGTCGCAATTTACACTTGAGGGGATGGACCAACGGAATACAATCAACAAATACAGGTCAAAAGTAAAGAGATAAATGGATCCAAACACCCTCAAAGGGGGAACACGATGTGTAATAGGGGTATACGACATGTCCATCCAACCTCGGGTCTACTTGTATAGTATTTCCACACACAACATGTAAATTTCCATATACACAGCATGTAGGAATAGTAAAACCACTATAGAGATTGGCTGGAACTCTGCCCATTCCGCTGGTTCATGCTCGTGTACACCAGATTGTGTCAGTGTACTCTGGTCATGTCTGTGTATAGCAAACAGCTCATGCCGGTGTAACCTTTGAGTAACACACCAAGCTTCCTAGCATAATTCACATAGAATGTGATAGGTTCACTTGGTGTGAGATATTTAAAATAGTGGAAATCCTAGAAACATAGCTAGGGGTCCCACATGGCTTGTGATTCAAAATTACATGTCGTGTAACCTAGGATTTCTAGATCACGCAGGTTCCTCTTCCATGTCATCCTATGTGTCTCTTCTTCCACCTAACACGCCCAAAAAACCAGAGATCTATGGTCTTCCAACTTTCCTAGTGATGGAAATCGGGATTCTAGGATTCAAATTCACTTATAAAATTCCCACACATGCCATACATAGTTACAATGTCGAATCCAAGATGAATTGGAATCACCCATCCATTCAAATCTACCTCCCATCGTAGATCATCATCATCACTCCTCAATTTTACCCTGATCACAAACCTCACATGTGGTATTGATGTTTTTGACTCAAGAAAGGTCATTCAATGGTCAAATACGAGGTATTTGTTGAACTATTGACCAAATGAAATACCGATAATGAATTTTTGAATAATGGTGGATAAATCCATAAACTACATGGTGTGAGAAATAAACCTTGGCCTTTATTCATTCATATTCAATCCCTTGTTTTAGGTTTGGATGAACAAAGAGGGATTTAAAAAATTAACAACAGTATCCACTGTAAACAAATCAACTGTCAATGCTAAAATCAATTAATTTTTATATAATTGATCTACATTCAATATAGGATGAATAATGGGATGAAAAATAACAAATCAAACACTTTATCAGGAGTTTGGATCGATCACTGACGAAGAAAAGTTATATTCTTTCATTGCTGGTGAGATCCACAAGAATTCATTGGTGTACAAACCTCGATCTGATAAAATCAAACATCAGCTTCCAATTATCCTCTAACAGATCCTCTATAATGGTTCCCCTCAATACCTAGGTTATGTGGATAACCCTAAGGTTAATGCATAAACATTTTCAAAAAAAATTAGTGGGTCACTACATCAATGAAAAATAAAATAAATTTATTTATTTATTTTATTAATTCTTTGTCGGTGAAAAACTATTCACAAATTCCTGATACCGACAAAGGTTATATCATTCATAAGTTAAACTCTACATTCTAAACTCAGAAGATACCTGATATTTTCATTCTAATCCTCCATTCAATAATTGTTCCACTTATTTAGGAAATTTTTGCATATGTGATATTTATATCTTTATTATTATTTTAATATTAATTATGAGAACACTAGGGCTCAAATACTGATGTTTTCTCAGTTCAATTCTCAAAAAAAATCCATATAATATTATCAATAAATACATTAAAAAATTAGAGTTTTTACAAAAACCCCTACCACTTCTTAGGATGGTGAAAAATTCCAGTGTTGCAAATTGAGTGACTTTTAACCACTGTATAACGAACTATTTGGATTTATTGCTTCAATTGATCACTTTCATGGAGTTAACCCATACTGATATTATTACCATAAAGGATTTATGAACATTTCTAAAATCTATAAAGAGTCCCACAATATGAAATATGACACTTGCATAATTATATGACCTCCTATCCCCTTCACAAATTCTTAACCCATTGTGTCACTATTATGTCCTAGATATTTCTTACCTATTGAAAGCATGCATTCATCAACTCAAACCTCATGGGTGTGGGGAATTACAAAAACTAAATGATGAACCATAAATCAATCCATTGACCATATAATAGATTGATCAACCTTGAACATTTTTTTGTGATGTTTCATTAATGAGTTTCTTGTTTGTGGTTTATGTCCCTATTAGATACCCCCTTCAATTAAAATGGAGTCAAAAAAATGCACCACTAGATGCTAATATCCCAAGAAAATATGGTAATTGATGTATGGTACCTCAAGCCATTTTGAACAACCATATTACATATAAGACATATAACTCATATTCAATGAACTTTTTGGTCTTTCAACCCCAATATATACTTTCACAAACCCAGAATCTCGAGTCCTACTTGGTAAATGGTATGGTCTTGGAGTACCATCTCAATAGCATCATACCAACTTTAGAGATACCTAGTGAGATATTCTAATATATAAAGAATCGGTTTCCATCCAATCAATGATAGACCATATAGAATTAAGTGGCGTCTTTTCCCACCTCCAATCACTTTGGGAGCCTCCTCCTAGAGGATAAAAATAACTGCCTCCTTTATCATAGGGAGGTGAAGGAGGATGTCAATTTTTTCCTCACAACTGCTCAAGAGATACATAAGAGGGATTATTCTAGTCTACATCATTACCATCATTATAAATCCCTACCCAATCATGAATATAATGAGGAGGACACTTTGAAAACATCATCCCTAGTTTTCAAAATTGGGGTACCTAGAAGGAGACATCACCAATGCTGGTGAACCACATAAAATCATGAGTGGGATTATATCCATCCAAAATAAATATTTATAAGAGAGAATATATTATTTATCGCTTAATCTCATAGTATTAGGGTTATATCCCAGATCACATATCGAAAATTCATCGGTATATTCTGGTAGCATCATAATAGTGGCCTCATATCCCTTCCATTATTTTGTCAGCTCACCAAAATATTCTAGAGATAGTATAAGACTGGGATCATATACCTACTCACATCTATAAAAATCATTATCATATTAAAAGGCAACATAAAATCTGTCACATATCCCTTTTCCCATCAAACAAATCAACGATATATTCTAGTGCATCCATGAAGTGGCCTATATTATTTCTTTCTCTAAAGTGTTCCAAAAATGTATTATGATTGAAATAGTGGAGTAAGTACAAATTTATTCTCCCTCTTAGGAATCTCATTTTAATATTCTGAAGAAAACAATGGAGTATCTTAGTAGGACTCCAACCCATGAAAGATTCTATCCACATTATGAAACCCTGATTATGATTGAGGTTCCCACCTTATTCACTAAATCAATAATGTTCAAAATCAAGTCCCATTATGGAAAATATGGAATCCATGGTTAGGACCATTCCAATATAGAAACTAATATTCATGATTCTCATTGACATATTTTTATATAGTCCTGTGATTTTAATAGATACTCATCAATAGGAGAAATAAGTTGTGACCATGGAGGCCATCCCCATGAAAATCATGCCAATAACTCTATATGTCCTCCCAATGATAAAGTAAATAGCCAAAGTGGAGGTCATTGCTATACTGGGAAGTAGAAAATCAAAAAACATGGAGTTCCTCTCCATTTTTATTATTTTGATATCAACCATGTCAATGTTTTTTCATCATTACTTGAAGATACTCCATGTGTCGAAGCTACTCTATGTTTTCCCACATACCGAGAAGAAGTCAATAATTCAAATCCATCTATTCCAATTGACTTATCACTGATTGGAAATATATCATCAGAGTCAAAAGATAGTCTAAGGTTATGGTCAAAATCTATACCACCCACCAACCATGTACTCTAAAATGATATTGAGGAGACACCAAATGATACCAATTCTCTTTAAAAATAGAGACAAAATTTCCATTATGGTCAAATAATATCAAGGAACCCCTCGTAGATGAGGAATAGAATTCCATGGTCTTTTGGAAGGATATGGTTTAGGATGCGATACTAGTCATATTATATCTCGTCATTTCTACACATTATGACATTGCAGAGGCTTTGAAAGAAGATTATATAACCTACTTTCATTAAAACCTGTGGGGAAATCTTCATTAAATGAAGACTAGATATCTATATTATTTGGAGTATGGAAATAAGTTCTAAGAGATAAATGTAATATTCTAACAAGTTTATTCGGTTAGATTTTTAGTAGATCATAATCCTTAGGAGAGGAAACAGTATGAGAATCCCCAAAATGTTTTCCTCGGTCATATAAATGATTCCCTTTAGATAACCATTGGCACCCCTATCTAATGTTTGTATCAGAAGGTGGCGTGAAAAGAAAGATCTTTATTTCACCCTAATCATAATCTAAAATGGTTTATTGGGGAAATGAACTAATAATGTCATCACATCCTGAAAATATGAAATCTTGTGATTGAATATTTCAATTGTTCAATTCATATAAATCATTAAATTTCTCTATCCAGGAAGATTCATACTCGTTGGGAGAAATATATTGATAGACTCTTATATCAAGCTACTAAGTAAGTGAAATGAACCTCCCTTATAAAGAAATTAAAGCCTACAACCCTAGAAAACCCGTTAATAGTGAATAGTTCTCAACCTAAAAAGTGGTTTCATCCAACTCATTCCAAAAATAGAGGCCCATAAATCCAGTAGCATCTTAAATAACATTATTGGATAAAATATACTTCTTTGGGATGAGAGAAGTTTTTCCACCACCACCACCCCTAGGATCCTCATATCCGCAATAGATCTAAGATGTGATTATGGTAGGGTAATTACCTCTATATCCCATAAGGCTATGGGAATTATTACATCCCCCTCCTCTAAGTAAGTTAGTATTTGCGTTCCTGGGAGGAACATCATAAGAAACTCCTCAGTGGTTTCCTTTATTTTGAAACCCATCTCATCATTTGGGTTGAATGCAGTGAATTATATTAGGGACACTCTTAGGATTACACATCACAATCCACTTTCAGTGGAGTGAAAAGGGGTGCAAGTGAAGCCTCATAGGAGTTGAAATCAAAAACATTCCTCCAAGAAATTAATTATTGAGGATTGTGATTTTCCCTCAATAGATATTTAAATGATGATAAATCCTCTAATAACACTAATGAGTATTTGAGAATTATTTTATGATTCAGATAATTGAATATTGTTAACATCCACCCCACACATAATATGGAGCATAATTCTCACACAGAAGAGTGCAGTGAGGCGGTATATTGTATCACCTAAATATTTATGATATATTTCCCATAAAAATGTTGTATTTAATAGATTACTTAATAAGAAATATACTATTTTATATGAAATATGGTATATATTAAAAATATTATTATTTAAATATAACCAATATAAATTAGTTCTTAAATTTGAATGTATGTATATTAATAACCACCATGGGAAAAATATTTATAAAGTATTTATATAATGAAAATTTATTGATGCAAAAGTACATTATATTCAGTAGTCATTTTATGCTTCCGAGATATGTTTTCTTCAAAAATGGTTTTTGATTTAATTTTGTACTTATAAATTATATTTAATTTCAAAAAAAATTAGATATATTATTTGAAAAAATAAAATTCATTTTTTAAATAATCATTTCAAAATTATCTTATGGTGAATTTTATAAAATTTTCTTAAAATTTTATTTCTAGGAGAATAGTGGAAATACCGATTTTTTTAAAAAAATTTATTTTATTTTTTCTTATTTTAATAGCTCCATTTTAATTTGGCTCAGTTCTAATTTTTAATTATAATATTTTGGTTAAAAATAATTCAGTTTTTTTATTTTAAATCAATATTGTACTATATCTTGGTATAAAAATACTTTTAGACTTGAATAGAATTTTTTAGAAAACCATGTTCATTGAGTTTTCCATTTTTATATTAAATTAATTTCGTCCATTTCAAGAAATTGAAAATTAAAAAATGGATTATATTCTTGAAATTAACATTTATAAATTACTAATGAGGCCAATTTTACTTTTAGTTATTTTTAATAGAAACTATGGTAGAAATATTACTTCTAAAGTAAATAATGGGCAAAACAGGTAAATTGAGGATAAATTGAGTTATAAGGACGTAATTTTTAAAATCAATTCTTATTGGATGAATGTATTTTAAAACATAGCATGTAGTTCTCTAAATATAATTGTTTATAGGAAACCTCTCCATGAATATCACTTAATAATATTTTAATCCTTTAGAACATTAAAGGTGTGACCCTCCCCCACATAAAAAGGACACCCCTACTCTCCCTCCTTTACACCACATTAACCCACCTAGATCAATCAAAAACTACCCATTTATCTTTTATACTTCCATATCCATGAATTATGGGTTTTTTATTCTTAAAAATATTCCATTGGTCCTTAAGAAAGAATCTAACAAACATCTACTGAATAAGAGGTGATCATCCAACCAGACCTCATCCAATTTATTTCTTCTTCTACCTATTTTCAATCTTTGGTATTCATCATAAATTAAAACATATGTTTCCTTAATATACTAAAATTTTATTATGATTATGTATCCACCATTATTCACCCTCTTTTTAATAAATGTGATGTGAATGTATCGCTCATGTATATGTGTGGACTACTGCCTCTACGTAGCAATATAATTCATTTTCCATCAACATCATTCATGGTAGATAATATTGATGAATTTATTGTTTATATAAAAAATTTATGATATAATTATGGTTATTTTATTATAATATATAATTTATCTTTCTTTATTTATTTTCTACATATGACCTACCATCTCCATGATTGGTGTAAATAATTTTTCTATACCTACCATTTTTGGATGACTTTAAATATGTATATTTTGAATATATATGATATTAAAATCGTGATTTACATGATTTAGATTATTTAACCCTGATAAATGTACAATCATTCAAACTTTCAAACTGAAACATTTCTGAAAAATGAAATACTTTACACACAGAAACGATTATTTTATTAAATAACCATTAATAAATTGGTGATAAAATGTTATAAATGGATAATATTTGATATTATATGTATTTAAATGAATCTTTATAGAATTATAATAAATTTTATTTTATTATAAATGAGGTTAGAGTGCTTTCAAATAAATTCAAACATGGGCTAAGTGATTTGTGATTAAATCTCATTTAAATGAGGATTATATATGGTTCAATTTATATTGGGGTAAATTATTTGATCCTTATCTAAAAACAAAAACTATATTTATATCCCATTTATATTAATTTAATTTTAAATTAATGGTACCATTTCCTCTCTTTTTTACTTAGAATGATCCGAATAATACTATTAAGAAAAAAAATTATTTCTAATTTGGTCAAGATTATTTTTCTCCCAAGTTCATGTTTTATTTAAAATGTTTTCATGAATGTTTTTATTACTATTTATGATTTTTTAGATTAGTTTCTACCCATGTTTGAATTTATAAAAAAATATTTCAAATGAATCTTCTTATCATTTTCTGAATCAGGTACGTTTGAATTTTTTAAAAAATGTGAAAGGAATATATGTTTTAGCATACTCAGTTTGACAGAAATTTATTTTCATCATGATAGATCATTAATTAGAAGATTCTTTTATAATTTGGGAAGTTTATTCTCAAGGAGAATGTTCCCCTTACTATTTTTTAATTTTCTAGGTTTTAAGTATGTGATTTAAAAATTAAAAGGTTATTGTCCAAAATAAATGTTCTAATAATATTTTAAAGTCATTTTTCATCTATGATATCATTCTTTGATTTTATTTTTTATTTTATAGGGATATAACCCAATAATACCATACTTATCCTTTCTTAGGATGGTTTATAACTATGAAGATTCTATGTTTATGAAAATATTTTATTTTCCAAGGGTTATTCTATGATGAAATGATGAGATGCTTCTGAAATATAATTTATTTCCATAAGTTATGATGTGATTATATGATGAATGTTTTGTGATATTATGGTACACATATGTCAGGGTTTCATTAGGTGATCTTATGGTACACATATGTATGGATTTCATTATGTGATGGGTCGGACCAAAAATATATTTCCCTCTAATGTATTGGGTAAATATGGATATCTCATCAGATAATAAGGAATTGAATGAGGTGTGAAATCATTTTAGTAAGGGACTCATCCCCTTATGATTGTCTTGGGAGTGATCCTTGGATAAGAAAATGATGGAATTGGGAGTGAACCCAATCCACTCTTATAGATATAAATGTTAATCTTGAGCAAGGAAATGATTATCTATGATTATGTGTATGAAAAAAACTTATGCCTTATTCAAATGTTAGTCTCTCATGGATAGTGTTCTTTAATTTATTTATGATTCATGTTTTATGAACTGTCATGTTTTATTACATGACTCGTTTTTATAACCTGTAATTTTATAGGTATGGTTTTCAAATATTAATCTCAAGTTTTCATACCCTTATGCTCATTTTATGTTTAAATTATCATTGACGTCTACCTTATTTACCCTTACTGAGAATCTGAACTCAATCATTATTATATTTCCCTTTCCCAAATAAAAGTAGAATTATTTTTAGTATCTTATATCTAATAAGGGTTCTAGTTTTGAGGAACATAATTGGAGATGATGTAGATATTTTATGCACCCATTTTTTATGTATCCAAGTTTCCAAAGATGCTAATCATTTATGGTTTAAGATTGGATTTTGTTTTTAGTTAATGAATATTAATCTAATAAGATGTAATATCTCTGTGTGTATAATTTTGGTTGTTATAGTTGATATTAGAGAAACTTTTAGTTACTTTTGGAAGCTAAGATGAGAAAAATTTAGTAATAACCCTTAGGATAATCCTATGTATAAAATAATGTCCTAAGATATCATAGATAAAAAACTATGGTTATTCTAGAAAATAAATACCTATCTAGATACTAGAATGTGGATGTCACTATGGAATAGATTCACCTTGAGGTAATAAATCTAAATGTGATGGATTGGGAATTAGCTCAATATTCATCAGTGTATGATGAGTGTTCCTCAGACAACACCCTTGGATAGACTCTCATAGAGGATATGATTAGGTTAATTCACATTTTAATTATGATCCCTAATAAAGGATTTGAGTCGATATTAAGCATGAGAGGCCTAGGTTAAAACTAGGGTTTCATAGATTTAAAATAATGTATTAGGATTTGGACATCATTTAAATTATTTTCAAGATTATATTATATCCCATTATGATTGTAGTTTATTTTACTATTCTTTTTGGTTTTAGTCAATGGATAGAGAAATAAGGAACCATGTAAATGATAAATTTAATAGACAATGAAATTATTTTCCTTATGAGAAATAGAATGTTGTGGGAGTTAGAATACAAAATCATGTTGTTATGGTTATGAAACTTTCTCTAGACGTGAATTGTATTGATCTTCCAAATGAAAAAAATAGGGAATAATATACTATTTATTATTTTATGAGGAAGAATAAACCTTATTTTAGTGGGCCCATTGATCCTCTAATTATTGAGAAATAGATCAGTTTCATTGGGATGGTTTTTTACATTCACTAGTGATCAAAACACTATAATATTATCTCATTTATTTATAATTTTGGAGGAAAAGTATATCAATAGTGGGATATTATTAGGAATATGATGTAACAATAAAAAATTTTCTCTATTTAGTGGGATGAGTTAAAGATATTATTTTTCAATAAGTACTTTCCACTTATTATTCATTTGAAAATAAATATTGAATTCCTTTAGATAAAGCATAAGGATGATGAATCCATTAGTACCTATGAATGAAAATTTTCAAGACTTGTTAGGTGAACTTATAATACTGTCCTTAAAGATTAATGTAAGATTTATTGATTCTTTAGTGGCTTAAAACCAAGTCTCCAAAGGGTGTTATCTATAAGATACATTAGCGGCAATAATGAAATCATAAAGTGTGATTTCAAGGAATAAGTAGAGATTGGAGTTACACATTAGACTCATGTATTTGATAATAAAATAAATATGGAATTCATGTAAATTATAATAATAAAAATCATATAGATAAGAAGATTATATTTCTTTTATTCTCAAATTTTGGAAGAAAAAATGGAGGAAACTATCTTAACGGGAGGGTAAAATGCTTTAATTTTGGAAAAGAAGGTCATTGTGAACAAGAATGTTGAAATGATGTGAAGAGGCTAATTAATGAAGGGAATGATGAAAAATCTAACCAAAATTCACCAGCCACAATCCTACGTTTCAAATGAAGGGCTTATGGAAATTTTTCCAACCAATGATGAAATCAAAATGTTACTGATGATGATCAACATCATTAACCTCTTATTCCCAAAGATAAAGGGAAATATCATGTGATCACTATTTTCGATGAGGGGTATGATAATGATGTAATTAAAGGTACACTTTTCATCCACTATAGTACTACTAATGGATTACCTGTTTCTAGATCTACCAACTCTTTTATTTCTAAATAATTTTTTACAGTACCATTATTCTACTTCAATGGTTATATTTTGAATCGGTATTGAAAAATCCTAATGTTGTGAGGATTGTATATCAGTTCTATGATTCTTCTTTGATTTAATTTTGTGGTAATGGGATTTAGAGAAATATTTTATTATCTCTCTAGTTAACCTTGGTGATATTTTGGGTATGGATTGGATTTATTTATATAAATCCCATATCAATTTCTGAAGAATAAAATTTATGTATGATATTTCAAACCAACCAATGATTTTTTATCAATGTGAATATATATATGTACTTCCAAGAGAATTTTCATCCATTTAATTTTTCATAATTCCAATTAAAAATGGGTGTTTATCTTATATATTTTGGGAGAAACTCAACATCAATAATATTCCAATTTTATAAGAGTTTGTTGATGTCATTTAAGAAGATTTTTCTAGACTTCCTATGAATTGTGATGTTGAGTTTTCAATATAAATCATAAATGGTGATACACATATTTTAGAGACTTTATATAGAATGGAACTAATTAACTTATAGGAATTAAAGAAGAAAATACAGTAGAATCTTTATAAGTGATTTATTCTGATAAGTGTGTCAATATGCGGCTTACCTATTCATTCCATCAAGGAGTAAGAATATTGAAGTGAATATTAATTAATTATCAAGAATTGATCAAGATCACTGTCAATAATAAGGATCCTATGCATTGTATTGATTATTTTTTTGATCAATCCCAAGGAGAAAAATATTTTTTCATGATTGATATCTAATTTTAATACTACCAATTTAGGGTTAAAAGTAAAGACATAACAAATACAACATTTCATACTTTGTATGGAAAATATTAATTTATAGTGATTCTATTTGGTATTACCGATGCCCCATCTAGCTTCATAGATTTAATGAATATATTCTTTAGAGATTTACTTGATCATTTTTTGGTTATTATGACCCCTCCCTCTAAAGAAACCACAATGGAGGAATATAGATATTGACCCCCGAGTCACGCCTCCAGCATCATCCTGGAATATACATAGTCTATAACTACTAAAGGAGGATCAAAGAAGAGGGGGTAGCTAGCCACTCATATCAAAACCATCATTGATTTTTGGGAAAACTCCCAAAACCCATAACCTCTAATAAATGGTATGGTTATCTAAATTGGGTAGGGTGTGTATTGAAATAACATACAATAAATGATATATAAAAACTACACAAAACCCAAACCATGGGTTCAAAACAAGAACACTAATGCAAACTGCTTCCACCCCTACACCACATAACAATTGTCACAACCACTACTAAAACTACGTGAAACACACCATACAACGACTAAACAAGCTACACATTCTACTTCCATTAACTAAGACACTTCATTCACATTTAAAATTTCCCTTCATTTAAAATTAAATTCATTAAATTCATTTAGCACACATCAATTTACATTCCATATCATTTATTTACTACCCTATTTCATTTTGTTTTTCCTTTACACATTTATTACATGGATAACCAGGAAACTGAAAAAACCACCACAAAAAAAAACTCACCCATCTCGAATGAACTGTCATCGTCATGCCACAAAAACCAAACCATCTTACCACAAAAATCATATGCCTCATCCACCAAACATCAAAACCACCACACAACACACCCTATTTTCACCAAAGTCGCCACACATCCCAACCACTAAAACAAAACCACCACACAACACAAAACCACTACACATCATCACCACTATGCATCACACCACTGTGCACTGCAAACATATTACCACATCCCACATCTCATCTATAATAACCAACCATCACACCACAGACCCACGCACCACAAAACCCATATAGTCACCTACATCACCACACAATAACCCAAAATATGTAGGAAAACACAACAAGAACATGCACACACAACATCACACATCCTGACATCCACATACATTAAATGGATTTCATCACATTACATTTTCACATAGAATGGATATTATCACAAAAACCAAGTTTCCATGGGAAACTAATTTATTAGACATATATATGTTCTTTCGACTTTTACTCAGGGTTCAATCAATCAACAACACATAAAGAGTCTTAACACATATCACCTATAGTGGAAAAAAGTTTCTAACCACTGTTATTTTCAATACTGGTAACAAGCATGAACAAGATCATCAAAAACATACATAGAAGTAGTGAATCATGAGATATCTACACATACCCAAAAATTCATATTATTATGATTCATTATCTTATTATGATGACCTTTAATATCCACTTAAAGGTTATTAAAACCATGAAATCCACAGACATGGAACAAAAGAGAGTAATAAAGAGTATATCCTACCTCATAGAATCTTTCAGATCTCACTGTAAACCATATGGGTAAAAAACAACCTCTAACTCAAAATTGTAAAATGAAACCATTGATCAACACACACTATATTCTGGGATCATCCAAATATATCCCAATTCACCCTGAAATTGAATCTAAAATGCTGTAGAGGATCTCTAAGAGGAGAATAGGAGAAAATGACTGAGATGTGGTGAAGGTATTACCACCGAATTCCAAAAAACCAACACTAAAACCCATAAATTTATGTTAATGAATATGGGGTGGAAGATATCCCTAAACCTATAGGGTTCACCATAAAACCAGGAGGGATGAAGGCTAAATGACTAGAATAATTCAAGACTCACATTTTATGTAGAGTGAAACTCACCCCATTCACGATGTAAAATATATATTTACATTATAAAATCCATGGGTCCACAAAATATATGTTGTAAAACCATCATTTTAGCTAAAAACCCCTTTTCTGCCAAAAAACATGGTGTGTCATGCTAGAATTAAATTACTATATAATTTCCTTTCTTATAGCATAATGCTATTTCATGCCCAACACCTCACTACACACAAGTAATAAATGATTGGACACAAAAGAACTAAACCACACCTTTACACTATAAACCCATATTTTATATTCTAAAAATCCTATTTTAATTATTTTGTAGCTCTAACTACCTCTATCCCCTCCAAACACTCCCCAACCAAAAAACTAGAAAAGCAACTGGTTGTGAAGGAACATTTTCTTAAATTAGATACCTATCAAATGATTCTCATCCTCAAGAATAAAAACCAAGACCAATAAAAATAAAGGGGTCTGAACAACCACCCCTCAAGATACCTTTCAGATATCTTATTATTCTTTAACACCACTACCAGCCAAAAAAACTATACCAGAATACCCATAAAAATCCACACAACAACATTACCACCTCTCATTAGGCATAATACCACATAATCTAGCACCACTCAAAAACCAACATATTTCTATAACCACCCACACATCCATCTCAACCTATATATATATCCCAATATAGACACTTTCATAACCTACATGCATAGAAATTCCACGATCACATGAATTAATTAATCTCATCATCTATGCCAAGATATTATCTGCTCTAGGTGGTACTAACTCACCTACATAATTTTAATCATTTAATATCCAAACATAGAATTATTAGGATTTAGGTCCTCCTTTTTTCATATGTCTGAAGCTTTATCACATATCAAAACATCCAGAAAAATAACATCTCATAATGTATCAACATCCAAACATCAAAACATCAATAAAATTAGAACAAAAGAAATCTTAAAAAAATCTAGGTATTGGGAACACATCTGCATCTCATGCTCCCAAGTAATCTACTCAAGGCCACCATTACTCTGCAACATGAAAACCATGGTAATAGTTAATCCCTAAAACACCTTCTCTCAATGATCTGATATATCTACTATCCATTCCCTAAACAATGCGTCCTCATTGATATCTGTCTCACTCTAGTCAATGATGTGGGATTCATCATGATCAACATAAAAAAACCCACGTCACATGGAAGATGTCATGGATACTATCCATCTGCTGTGGAATCTCTAACCATTATGGCACCATTCCAACTCATCCCAACTCCACAAAAGGTGTAAAAAATCAATTAGAAATCTTACCCCCCCAACCCTTCCAAACCTTTACTTACCTCGTTAAGGAGAACCCCTCCAGAACATAAGGTATCCAAGCACAAAATCTAGGGTCCTCCACCTATGATCTTCATTGGCATTCTGATTTTTCAGTTCCACCCTCATCCTCAAAAGAACCAATTGGGTCTTCTTAGTCATGCTCTGAACCACATCAGGAACAAGAACTACTAACTCCCTAACCTCCATCCCACCCAATAGAGAGTTTCATGGATGCCCATAAAATGCCTCAAATTGATCCATGCTAATGGAAGAGTGATAAGTATTATTGTATGAAAACTCGATAAGAGGTAGGTGTCTTACCCATGATCCACTAGAGTTTAGGATGCAAGCTCACAACATATCCTCTAATTTCTAGATGGTATTCTATGTATTCACATCTATTTTAGGGTGAAAAGTCATGCTATGGAACAATTGGGAGAGAAAATCATGTTGTAATCCCCTCCATACTCATTATGTAAAATGAGGATCCTAATTTGAAATGATGGACCTCAGTACCCAATGAATCCTAACCACATCATCCATATGTCACCTAACTAAAGAATCTAGGTTACTTGACTCATTGAAATCCATAATGTTATCCATCTTCTTCAACTCGCCCACTTCCACCCAACCACATCATATCCTCCCTATGATTTTTGTAACCTAGTGATAAAATACATTGATATTTCTTCACGTTTCAAATTAAGAATATCCAAGGACTGTAAAAACCACAAAGAACATGTTTCTCTACTTTCATATACTAAAAAACCAAATACTTTTCAACAAACTTTTCCACGGTCCTATTCATCCCCAGACATCAATGTTTTCCTCTAAAACCTTGATACATATTTTTCACACCACGATGCAGTACAAAGTTGATATGTTAAACTAATGGAGAAACTCTCATATAATTTCAATGGAACATACAACCTACTCTAAAATAACACTCAATTATAAAAATCCATTGACCGTCCCTCTAGAATATCACCATTTCCAACATGGTCATGCATCGCCTTTGCATATGGGTCTGTCCACATAGACTCCCCCACCCACCTTAGCAAAGATGACTCCACAATTATCTAAAAAAGAAAACCTCATGCACTACTCTCCACAATGTCACGATGAATCACTAAAATATCCATCAACACTTTCCAATCATCTATAGACTCCAAAACCATGTCTCCTTGGGACATATGACTCAATGTATTGGAAACCAAATTCCCATTTAGTAGGGTGTAAGAGACCACAAATTCATAATCTTAAAGATAATCAATCAACCCCTACTAGTATAAATTTATATCCTCCTAATAGAAAACACATTTTAGGATCATATGGTCTGTGAAAATCACAACGTTCTTGAAAAAAAGGTAATTCGGTCATAAATGTACCACAAACATAACTACTACCAACTTTCTGTCATGGGTGGAATAGGTACACCCATGAATACATATATATAAGATCTTAGATTTTTTTCAATTTACAAAACCTTTTAATTTTAATTTTAATCCATTTAATCCATATAAACTTAACTAATATATTAGGGGTAAAATAAAGAGTTTCCAAGTCTATTTAGTATCCCAGAGCTCTATGTTATGAAAAAAATAATAGAGGTGCATAGTTAGTGTGTGGTTTGGAATAACCATTCAACTCAAACTATGCATCCCTATAAGGGGGCACACAATTAGACTAAACCATGTGAGGGAGTTTTTCTATGTTGGGATTAGAAAGAGGGTGTGCACATGATATGAAAAAAAAAATTAAACTATGAACTACATACTATACAAGGTGTGCTTTCTATATAGTAGGGTGTACATGCTTGGAATATTGTTTTCCTAACCGTGTAGGTAAATGTAGATAATTATAAAAAAGTGCAGAATTACCATTTTTCTCCTATAAATTTCTATATTACCCTCCTCCATTATCTTTCCAAAAATACTCATAACCCTATCATCCTCCCAATTGAGCTCCTCTAAGCCTAATGCTATGTTTTTAAGTCGTCTTCCATCAAAAAATTTATTTGAGTATTTTTTATCACATTGGATCATATTTGGTAAGCTCATTATTCATTTAATTCCTTTAATCATTCTTCTTCAAGTCAAAAGAGTTATTTTGGTCTGAGCCCATGTGACCTGTTTTCATTGTGTTTGTATGTTCTTCCATTTTCTTCTTATCTGGATCAAACCAAGGGCTAATGTTGGATGATTTTTCTACCACAGGCCTAATGTAAAATGGATATACCTATTCCCTAATGTTTTGTTTTCTATTTTATTATCATTATTGTTCCACATTCTAGACATTCAAGTTATTAATTCTAAATTAAATTATAATCCTTAAATTAATTATTGCACCTAATTTGGGTCCCCATTATAGAACCTAATCATTGTTAGAGGACTCCAACCTCGACCTAGGCCACCTAGGAGGTTTGTTCTTTCTTCTACGCTATGTTAAACTGTGCCTTTGGGTGTGTGAGATCTCCACGCTTGTAGAGGGGTACTTATTAAATTAAATGAGATAGTTAGAGAGGATCATTCCTCCTTTTCCATGTTATTAAATTCTATTAAAATGGATAAATGGTTGGTTTCAAATTGAAATGTGCAGTGATATGGATGTTATCTTGTCTTGTTCCTTTTTATGCTGGTAATTGTAATTAGTAATGGACATGAACATAGACCACATATTTTATTATGTTATCTTCGTGATATTGGACATCATGGTATGGAACTGACTTCTTATGATGGTAAGGACCCTATTCTATTATAGTATGGAATCAACTAGAGGATCAATGTATATAACCTATAACCCATAGGTATGAATATATATGGTATGTAACTAACTAGGAGATGCAAGTATGAATCCCATGACCCCTAGGTATGTTTATTTAGGTATGGAACCAATCCGGATGATTGAGGTATGGCACATTAAACTTTTGTATATATCTATATCTCCTGATATAGGCCACCCTAGTTATATGTCATGGGACCTAGCCCATGTAGGTCTTTCATTCTTTTCACATTTGGAGTATACCAAGATGGTTGTAACATGATGTTGACACTTCATATATTTGTATATATATTGATTATCATAGGTTATAGCCTTCTTTTATTACATCTTCATCTCATGGTCTTGTCATATCTTTCATACACATTACATCTCTACCTATTATATATGCACCTAGATATAGTTTATATAAACATGATGGATTTTTTCAATTCCATTGGTGGTATCATGCTGAGTATATCTCACAACATGTTCAGTCCACCAATTCATACCTATAAAGACTTAACGGATGTCGTTAGGGATATGTACCTATTCCTAGTTGTTGATGCTTGATTTATAGTAACATGGGATTATGGGAGCACATGGCCATGCTATGGCTTCTAGTGCTATTTGGAGATTGAATTTTTGGTCTTTTTGGTTCTTTTTATATACATGTATGTATGATCTCTTGATGAAACGTTTTCCATTCTATTTTTTTGAGGCATGAGATTATATCATTTTGTATATGGTACTCAATATTTCTATTGATGACAAACTGTTTTATTAAGATGTTATACATTCACTATTTTATCATTATTATTATCATTCCACTATTTATCCATTTATTAAACCATTGTGGTACTCTTATTATGAGGTTATAGTCTCCCCACTATACCACATTAGAACCTCACTTCTATTTGGAATCCTCTATCATATGGGGAGGAATGATTGAGCCCTTGTGGCCAACCGGGTTCAGTTAATTATGAGTGAACTTGGTCCTGGACATTACAAATTAGTATGAGAGGATTATTTTCCTTTCCATGATATTTTGGGATGGTATAAAGGAGACTAGTATGTGTCACAATATATTAATGGTAATGTGTCTGGGAGTAGCTAACCCATGTATGGGGAAAATCCTAATTGCCATAGATGGGATTGGATGTTCCATTTTATGCATGTTACAATTGTCTTGATTCCACCATTGGGTGAAGCACATGATATGTGATGTTATTATCATTATGATGTGGGATTTCATTTTATCCTTGACCCAGAACGTCAATGAATCATTGATCAGGCACCATTTTAGGCATCTTATAGGATTAATATGTCATGAATTATGGTATTCCATATAGGTTGCATTTCCTGACGGCATAGTACTTGTTGTGTTGCCTTGAGTGATATTCATGTTATGCTACTAACATTTATTTAGTGAAAAGGGGGATTAAATAATTCATTACTAAAGTTTATACATCAACATAAATGGTGTCATCCCATATAGGTTGATGATGAAACCTTAATTAACAAATTATCACATGTTTGAGTGATGTGACTGAGGTTACATAGACTAAAACATTATTTGATTTCGAATAAATTAATACTATCTATAATCTAAATAGTGAATGTACCTCTATATATGGGGAATCGAGATTAATTTATCCAAATCATCTTATACTACTTATTACATTATTCCATCAAATGTAATGTTCTAGATACAGAGAAATAAACTACCGATTACAATTTATAAAGCATGTACGTTTTATAAATTTGGACGGGTACATTATTTAATTGGTCTATTTTGTAAATTAAATAATTGATAAATCATAAATTCTAATATGATCGCTATAAAATGTTGATTAAAATTGCAACTTAAATGGTGTTTTCCTATATAACATGATATTGATAATCCATATTCTGGGACCCTTATAGTAAAACATAGATCCTAACCTCGACCCAGCCTTAGTAGTGGATAGTAGGCAGAGTCGCTTGTGTTATTTATGATTGTTTCTATCACCAAAACTTAGATTTATGTGAATGAAGAGGGGAGTGACTCATATATAGAAAGGATTTTACCTATCATTTAATTTTATTTACCTTTTTACCATTGTCAAATCTTATATGAGGCATGTTATTGGAAGTTGTAGAGATATTCCACCATGATGTCATTGAGTTATGCACTAGGAGGGTTGTGAAAACCATGATTTAGAGATGGTGGGCCCTGATCTACTAGTATTACCTCTAGTAGTGCCTCCGGTGGAACCTCCTCTTATCACTGATGTGGTTGATGATGTATGGTTTTTAAGAGAACATATATATCTTATGAAACCTATATATGGAGCTATGTAACCTTCCTCTTTTATGGATGAATTCATACTAGAGTTTCAAAAGCAACATATATGTACTTTTTAGGGGATAGTGGACCCCAGGATGGAAAGTCATGGATAGAGTCCACAATGACTATCTTTGAGAACCATGAGACACCTCCTGAGAGGATAGTAAATCCCACTATGTATATGCTTCAAAATTATTCCAATTGATGGTGATATGTTATTAACTGGGTGGATTTTCATCAGAATATAGCCTAGGGTGGTTTTTAGGCTATCTTCTATGAATAATTTTTACCTAAGACCTTGAGTGATGATCATATTGGGTAGTTCAATAACCTACAGTAGGGTTTTATGTGGGTTATGAATTACTCATCTTGCATCATAGAGCTCCAGTGCTTTGTGCCTGTTTATACTATTGATGATTTAGAAAAAGTGTGATTTATTCCGGATGGGCTCAGGCATCCTATTCATTCTTTGGTGAACATTTTCTAGTAGACTACCATTTATGATATAGTAGACCAAAATTTTATTACTGAATGTAACATGAGGGAAGATAGAGATATGGATTAGATTGGATTAGTTTCTGGACCCTATAGTTTCATATCTAGTTTTAAATAGAATCACTTAGAGTCCCCTTATATGATATTTACTAGTTAGAGTTCAAGTACTGGAAGTTTTGTAATTTTTCATTAGTGTGAGAAACATGGGCATGTGAAACCTCAGTGTGAGAAGGATCTGGTTGAGTGTCGATCATTTGACATGATGGACCATTTATAGTGGTTTTTTAGAATATTACATATAGTCGATAGTGAGAGGGGGTCATCACAAACTTTGGATCCAAGAGTAGAATTAGCAACTATGTGTCATGTAAGGAGTTTCAGTGATACTAGTCGGTTAGGCTGAGGAGGTGGTCCTGGTTAGGGATCCCAGAAACTAGTTGAACAACATCAATAGAGTGGTCTTCTCAAGGTAGTCATTTTGTATCTCAAGATTGTGGAATAGGCTAGATTTATCCAGTGCATCAAATGTCGGGGGAGCAAAGTACATGTCTATCTACAGTTCAAGGTATGATTTTAGTAGTGTATACCTTGGTTTTTTTTTTGAAAAAGGGTATTTGAATTCTTTTATCTATGTAGCTATCATGGAAATCCTAACACTATAAATTCAATAATTCTTTTGGGTGAGGTCCCTTGAAAATACTTTGGATATAAATTCTAAGAGTGTATTACAGTGTAAGGAGTTATCCATGAGATAGGAAGTTGTCATATTTTATAGAACCTATTCTTCCTTGAGATTTTGGGTTATAAAATATTATTAAGAAGGACTTGTTAGTTATTTGTCATGACTATATAAATTTCTGTCACTGGAGGGTTTGTTTTCAACATGAGAGGGAGGTACTTATTTTTACAATGGTGAGTCTAATGTCTAGAAAGGTAGATCTAGACTACGGAATCATGGGTTGAGTGGAGTGACATCCCAGGTTAATATTTTTAATATGGATTATAACTAATTAAATTGGACTAAATTCCTTCTCATAGTATACCATTTTAGGGATTTATTTCCCAATACATTTTCTAGTTTACCTCCTCAGTGAGAGGTAGAGTTATCTTTTGAGACAGTTCTAAGAGCTTCTTCATTGTCTATTCCACCTTACATGATGCATGCTACTAAGAAGTAAGAGATCAAGATATAACTAGGGACATATAAGCTAATTATTTTATACAAACTCATACTTCTCCCTATAGTTCACTAGTGGTTGTCACCAAGAAGGATGATGTATACCTCAGGCATTGTGTAGATTATGAATAGTTGAATCAGCTTACTGTGAATAATCAGTTTAATTTTTCTCATTTATATGGAATCTTTGATCATATCCAAGGAGCTTAGGTTTTCTCAAAGATTTATTTTAGGTCAGGATATCACCATGTACACGTTATACCTTCATAAATACCTCGTATAGTGTTCTAAAATAGGAATGTTCTTTGTGAGAATATGGTGGTGTTCTTTGGTCTCACGAACCTGCCAGATGTTTTCTTCGCATTGATTAAATAAGTTTTCCACCCATTTTTGGATCCATTTGTGGAAGTCATAATAGTTGAATTCTTGTTGTATTATCATACTTCACACAACCATTAAAAACATCTTGAGATCATTATTAATACACTAAGATAGAACCAGCTATATGATAAGCTTACTAAATTCCACTTTTGGATCGATAAAGTCCAAAAACTAGGTCATATAATCTCAAGGGTAGTATTATCTTTTGACCAATAGAAGGTGACAGTCATAGTTACCTGGGAGCATCCTAATAACATTTTTCATATATGATGTTTCTTGTGGAAAGATGGTAATCATATGTGCCTCATTCAGGACTTTTCACTTCTATAGTAACCTCTTATAGGATATACTATGAAGTTTTAAATTATATATGCTCATAAGACTATGAAATAACCATTTAGGACCTAAAAGGGAGACTAACTTCAGTTTTGATCTTAATTCTTCAAGATATGGGAAAACGTTCTACAGAATATTTTGATGCATAAAATATCATTCTAGAAGTAGTTATGAAGAAGAAAGGTCATGTCGTGGAATACATGTCTTTTTATTTGAGGCCCCATGAGTGTAATTACCTGATGCATAGTCCACTGTTAGAATTTTTGGTTCATTACTGGCATTGTTGGATGCACTATTTTATTAGAGATCATTTTGTCATGTATAAAGACCACAAAATTATTAGGTATATTTTCTCACAATGTGACTTGAACCGGAGGTATATAAAGTGGGATTAATACCTACAATACGACAAATTTAATATTTCCTATGTTCTTTAGGAATTCAATACTCTATTAGATACTTTGGGCCAAAGGACTCAGACATAGGCAGTTCAGGAGGCCAGTGGTGAGTGGTAGTTGATTTATTAATTTTATAAGATGCCCTTAGAGGTCTAGGATAATCATGGATAGACAGAACTTACATCATTATTGGTGAAATATTCACTTTTGGAGAGAGTGAAAATGAGGTAGTTATCATATCCCGAGGGATTAGTCCTATGGGAGAATGTCTCAAGTGAGGTTTTGTAGTCCATCTAGAAAATTGACGAGGATGATATCTTATGCATCCATGGATGCGACTGGGTTCTTATAAACCCCTGGGATGAATTAATGTGAGAGTATCATGATTATAATTGGGTCGTACACCCTGGGCTTATAAAGATGTGTCATGACCTACAAATCTAGAATTGGTGGCCTGGTATAAAAATGGAAACAAAATATTTTATAATAATTTTTTCACCTATCAAAAGGTGAAGGAATAAAAACAGTTTATTATAGGTCCATTTTCACCATTTCTCAATTATGAGTTGAAATGGGATGATTTCACAATGGATTTTTTTATAAGATTATCAACAACCCCTTGATGTTGTGATGTTGTATGGGTGATCATTAATAATATCATGAAGGTTGCCTATTTCTTACCAATTTGAGAGACCTTATTAAGGTATTATCCTAGAAGACTATATATTTTTGAATTTATAAGACTTAATGGGTTCCCTCATGCTATTGTTTGTTATAGGAATTCTCATTTCACATTGATGTTCTAGTAGGGTTTACAAAAATCTCTAAGTACTCATGTGATTTTGAGCACAGCCTTTCACCCTTAGGCTGATGATCTGTCAGAAAAAATGATTCTGGTACTAGAAGAAATGATCCCAACATGTATAATATATTTTATATGTACTTGGGAGAAACTTATACCTTTTATAATTTATTCTATAGTAAAATATTTATGGAGATGATACAAATGGATACCTATTATTCTATATATGGTAGTCCATTATATACATTTTTATGCTAGTTTCAGATAGGTGAGGCAGCACTACTTGGACCCATCTCATTTAGGAGACTTCGTAGTCAGTTTAGTGGATCAGGAAGTGAATTTATACAGTTCAATCTAGGCAGAAATCATATATTGATCATCTTTATAGACCACTAGAGTTTTTGGTTAGTAATTATATTTTATTATGTGTTTCACTAAGACTAGAGAATCGATGGTTTAGATAGAAGGGGAAGCTTTAACCATGGTTCATTTGAAATTTTGAGGTTATGCAGAGAGTTAGGACAATATCTTATAGGTTTAAGTTACCTTAAAGGTATCGCGTTATGCATGACGTCTTCCATGCTTCATAGCTTGGCTGATATTGTTCCAATATATTTCATATCTTTTATCCTGTTGAGGTTGAGTATGAGATAGATGCATCCTTTTATGAGCATCCCATCCGTATTTTGAATTGAAGCGTGAAGGCTCTTTGATGTATGAACACTAATACGGTAAGGGTGTGTGGTAGCATGGCCATGTACAAGAAAAGACCATTGAGAAAAAGGCCAACATGTATTATTATTGGTTGAAGTTATTCTTAGATGATGGGTTCCCACCCTTAGAAGGACCACTTTGGGATGAGTTTCCATAAGGGGGAGATTGTTAGATCTAGGATTTTTTAGGTGAGTAACCATTAATTTCAGTTTGAATCCTTTTTTATCCTTATAAACGTTCATACCCCCATAGAGGTGAAATTGGGAGTATCTGAGGCTTGTTTGGGTCCCATAGCTCCGAGATATAGAGAAAACATGAGTTTTTCATGGTTAGCGCATGGTTAGTGCTAATCGTTCCCCACAAACCATGTGTCACTATAAGTCTTCCATATTGTTTTTTAAACCATGTCAGGGTGGATTTGGATATTTGGGGCTAAGGTAGAGGGTGCGCAAATGATTCACATAGATTTCCTAACTGTGCACTACAGTTCATGCGGTGTGTACTAACTAGATAGTGGGATGCACATGGTTGGAGTTTGGATTGAGAAACCATGAAGTAAAACCTTGTAACCTATAAAAAAGTGGTAAATTACCTTTTTCCCCTCTCTCTATTTAAATAAACTATATCCCTTATTATTTTCTAGTGGACACACAACTATTTACTCCTCCCATTTGGTCTCCTCTAAGTCTAATGATATGTTTTAAAGTCATTCATCCCTCCAAACTCTAATTAAATAGTCATCAATCAAGTTGAATCACAATCTTTATTCTCTCCATTATTTTATCTCCTTTGTTCATTTTTCTTCCTATAGATGGAGTTATTTTGGTTTGAGATCATATTACCTATTTTCAAAGAGTTTTTCTATTCTTTCATTTTCATCTGATATGGACCAAACCAAGGGATAATATGGGATGATTGTTCTACCAAAATCATAATGTAGGTGTTCGATACCTTTTCACTAAGGTTTTTTTATCTATTTTTTATTGTCATTCTGCCTCATGTCAGACCTTATAGTTTTTACATATAAATTTGATTACTAAACTTAAATTAATTATTACACCTAATTTGGGTCTCCCTTATAGACCCTAATTTGGGTTGAAGGCTTTCAACCTCAACCTGATCCACCTAGAAGGTCTGTTCATTCATGTTCTCTCACTTAAACCACCCCATTGGGTGTGTAAACTCATCACCCTTGTAGTGGGAGCCTTTTAAAATTAAATGAGATAGTTAGAGTGTAACATTCCTCTTTACACTATTATTAAATAGTTTTAAAATGGTTAAATTTTTGGTTTCCAGTGGAAATGTGGAATCATATGGATATTTTCTTGTCATATGCCTTTTTATACTAATAATTGTAATTGGGTATAGACAGTAACATTTCCTTCATCTTTTATTATTTTATTTTATTACTATTGGATATCTCCATATGGAATCGACTTATTATGAAGGTGTGGCACATATTTCATTATGTTATGGAACTAATAAGGGGATCGAGTTATGGCACATGTGACCCTAGCTGTGATTATTTATGGTATATAACTTACTATGGGATAGTGGTATGGCACCTAAAACCCATAGGAATTTTCTTTCATGATATGGAACTGATGAGTAGGACTGAGGTATTTCACCTAAGACTTTTTTATATATTCATTTCTTTTGATATAGGTGACCCTAGTTATACACCGTGGGACACTTCCCTTTTAGCTCTGTTACTCTTTTCAAATTTGGTGTAAACAGAGATTTTTGTTACCTACTATTGCAACTTCAAATCTATATTGATTCTCATCTATTATACCCTAATATTATTATATAATATACTCATGGTCTTTTCATTACTATCATACATGTTCTATTTCTACTTGTTAAACCTGTATGGTGTTATTCTTTATATACATAAGCAAGATTTGTTATAGACATTGTTGTTGGGGGCCTACTAATTATATCTAACACCTTGTTCATGCTTTCGATTTGTACCCAAAAAAACATCATGTATATATGTAGGGATAGTTACATGCACTCATTTTTGTATAATTTATTGATTGTATCATGGGACTGGGGGAACACATGTCTGAGTTATAGATCATGATTTTATCTATATATAGTCTTTTTGGTATTTTTTTTCTTTTGGTATACAGGTATCTATGTGTGCCTAATTACATTTTTTCATGTTCCGTTGTTATATAAATAACATTAAATCATAGTGTATATGTTACTAGATATTTTTATTGATTACTGTCTATTTTATCAGGAGGTTCTACTTTCATTTTTCATTTAATATTATTATGATTTGACTATTTATCCATTTATTACACTATTATGATACTATGATTATGAGGGTATATTCTCCACATTGTACCACCTTAAACCCTCAATTCACGTTAACAACCTCTAGCATAAGGGTAAGCACATTTGAGGCCTTGTGGCTAATATGGTCCGGTGACTTATGAGTGAATCAGGTCAAGGAAGTTACAATATAACTTCCTAGACCCGTAATAGATCACTACATTCTATTTCATCAATATGTACCCCCATCCTAAATATGATTCATCAATGAAAACCTTTAACAACACACCCTCTTCCAGAAACCGAAGCACTATAACACTGACCTACTTTGCCTTCAGGTAACTGAATGCTTTCTGACATTGATCAGTCCACATGAAAGACATGCCCTTTCTTGTAAATGAGGTTAATGGACCTAAAACTTTATGGAAATCAAAAAAAATACAAGGATAATAGCCTATGAGTCCAAGGAAACTATTAAAATCTACCACATTCTTATGAATTTACCAACAAACAACCTTCTTGACCTTTAACGGGTCGACAGATACACCCAACTGAGATACCACATTACTAGGGAAACTCACATCTCACATATAGAACATAAACATGGAAAATTTTCTATTATGTTAGTGATTTTAGGGGACATGAAAAAACTCTATGATGCTCAACATACTATTATGCATTTTAGTAAACCATTTTATCATCAATGAACACAACAACACACAAGTCCTTGAACTAACAGAAAATGGAGTTCATGATCCCCATGAACATGTCTACTTCGTTTAGGACACTGAATGGAATAACCACAAACTCAAAGTAACCATAAATGTACATGAAGGAGGTCTTCTAGATATCCTCATCCTTCACCCTCAATTATTGATATCCTAACCATAGAACGATATTCAATGACACAAAATATCTTCTCACCCAGTTGAATAGATCATCAATTCTTAGAAGAGGGTAATGATTCTTAATCGTTACCTAGTTCAAAATCTAGTATTCTATACAAAACATAAAAATACCATCCACTATCTTGGATAAAAACAATGGATCAACCCAAGGAGACATGTTAGGTCATATGAAACCCCTCTATATCATATCATTCACCAATAAGATCTCCTCACATAACTATGTAGGTTCCATTCCATAGGGATCCATTAAATTTAGATACACACCTAGTTACTACCCTATACCCAACTTGATGTTGTGTTGTGGAGGTCGTGCCATATCCTCATTTTGGAAAACATATACAAAATCCTTTACAACCCTAGAAATATCCTATGCATACCCCTCCACTAATTTCTCCACCAACTGAGAAAAAGATCCCCTTCTTACCTCTCTCTCTAAAGAACGCCACTCACTTTTCCTCCACATCCAAAAATGAAACTCTCCTATAGAAATAGTCAATGAATATATGTATATAATATATCTAGTCCTTTCCAAGGAAAAAATTCTATGGATGAATCTATTTTAAGTAGAAATATCTCATTGAATAGTGTTGCCCCACCACAAATATAAACCCTACACACACATCAAAAAAAACATCCTAACCGGCAATCATTACTGATAACACCAAGGGAACTAGAAGTATCTAAAAAACAATACCAAAGTAATAACCAAATTAAGAAAAGTAATGGAGGGTAAGTCTCTTGAATCAAAAAAATCACTTGTAAGAGTATATAATAAACTAATCGTACTTCGAACAATTCATGGATATTTGGGCATTGATGCCTCTAAAGTGTGCATCTAACCATGATCAGCTAATTTACATCCCGAATAACAACCTATTTGAACATTCCCTTTATTGGGTCCCTATGGATGGGTAACATCACATGTATTATCTCTACTAACACCATTTTACATTGTCAACTGAACAAGTTTCACTAATCCGTGTCACCGAAACAACCTCGGTGGAAAATGTTATTGTTTTCAAAAAGAGTCTTGAGCAACCACCAGATTCTGGACTCCAAAAGAATTAATACACTAATCCTGGTGGTCCCCATTTCCCTTATATATATATAATAGAAACTAAAGTCTTGTGGTAGGTTCTTGGAATCCACCTTCCCCCAAAGGTTGGATAGAGATCTGTTGTGTTTGGTTCCCCACTGGCTCAAACCCCAGCTGACTAAACACATGAGGCCCACTACCTGAATCCATTCTCCACAAGAAACCATATTAGACACTCTCTTGAGGATAAAATATCAAATAATTCATCTAGATGATAACCTATTTTATCTTATTCACCATCAAACATACAGGTAATGTAAATTTTGTGACTATATTACTGATCACTAGGTTTAAATCTTCCTCCAAACCTTTCCTTGTGGACTCATAATCTGGAAAAAAAATCTTGGGAAAAGAAAACAATTTCATTGAAACTAATACCAATATCCCACACACTTATTATACCCTACTGAAGAGACATAAATTATTACTTATTCTCATCCATTTTCATCATTGAATGTAACTCTGGACTGAACTCCCTCAGATAGTCTAACCACTACACATCGTTTTCCTTTCAATCACCCAAAAATAGCTTCCACCATTAATATTAAACTCCCTTAAATAGAATAAGTACCAAGGGTACTGAGAAATTAGTCTATGATAGGATTATATTAAAATATATCTTCCAATATTCTAAAAAGTGATCTATCTCTACTTCTGAGACACTCCTCTCATACTTTCCCAAACTCTCCAACTAGAGGGAATAAAAATCCCTCTTCCATGCCTCCTACTTCTTTGTCACATATACTATTCTACAATAAAGTAGATCATATTTTTTATCCTAAAATACCTGATCCATTCATGAAGGATTCCTATGATCCATTCCTAAAAATCAATGATAACATTCTAAGCCCAGTAGCATGGAATTTTATCACAAGTTTATTTAGTTAATTATGTTAGTATGTTCGATTTCCAAAATTATCCAATTCAAAAAGGAATACAATAAATCATGAATCATGTATCTATCATAGTTCTCTTCTATAAAAATAGTTCTACCTTGATCTTTCTTTGATAAGCCTAAAGTCTATGCACTAAATTATTCGGGCCTAAAATTTAGTGTTGTAGCCGGTATCCCTATCCTATGTCATGCACCAAGTTCAACTAACATTACTTCCCTACCAACCCTTGAAATCCCCAATGTGAATAAATCCATACTCCATCATATCTCTCAACCAAAACCTTTTATATAATTGTGTCAGGTCCCCCTCCCTCTAAAGATACTACATTGAAGGAAGCGAGAACATTACCCTTGATTCACACCTCCAGTAGTCCCAGGGTTGATGACAATAATTGAGGGTATAAAAATATCAAATATGAGAGGAATTAGCCTCTATAAAATAAAAAGGATTGAGACATAGGATACAAAAATACCTAATAAAATCCAATAGAAAATATAAAAATAATCCCAAAACCATCCCACAATTCATGTACAAAATAATAAAACATAGCAATAAAAGTATCCAAATATACCAGAAGATAAGTCTATAGTGGAGACCCGATAATAAATATAAATCCAAGCATGAAATTTATATCTCGATCCCCAATGTGCTCCTAGAAACCCAAAAACATTTTATTCATGTAGTTGAGAAAAAAAGTATACTCAGTAGGATCATACCCAAGGTCTAAATATCACATGTGAAAAGAACATGCAAATGCACCAGTAAACAAACAGTAGAACCAAAAAGCACCTAAATAGGTCAACTAAAAAATCCCAAACTCACCATATCTCACTCACCAAATGAAGCATCCAATATAGTAATACATTAGTCAAAATAATAATCATGAAAGGAACATTACAACCACGTCCCCATGGATTTTCCACTCTCGCTCCCCAATGTCAAACGTCATGTGCTCCCATACCTTACATAAATATCAAATCACATTCAATCCAACCCTGATGTGGGTTGGGACGCATCCCTACATAGCCTTCCATCATAATTTCTGGCATCATGTGCTCGCATTATGAATCATTACATCTCATCTCACCTGAAGACACATGGGCCTTCACAACACCTCTTTCCTGAAGGCACTTACGTCGTCATACCACATCTCATCACATCACTAAAGAAATAGGGTATCACGAACATGAAAGAAATCAACCACATTCCCTCCTCCAACCATGAATGACACCTCAAAATTTCACATCTCATCACGTCCTACCCGAAGAAACCCATGACACCACATCACATTATAACCTCATCACTTTATCTCATTGAAATACACCTAGGATGTCAAACCAGATCACACCTGAATTCACTTGATCTGTCACTATTGAAGGAAGAAGGGGGGATATTGGGTAGACATCCATCCATATCAACACTATATTGGATGATAGGGAAAACACTCATATCCCAGAACCTCTAATAATTGATAAGGTTATCTAACTCAGTTGAGAAGCATATAGAAATATTAAAAAATATATGATATATACATAGTACAAATACCCAACCTATGGGTTCTCAAATGCTTTACTAGCTCACACTTCCACCACCACTTAACTGAATGTTGACCATCACAACTGCTTCAAACACTATATACAACACACCATACAACCAATTAATTGAATACATTTTAGAGACATCAATTTCTAGATTGTCTTATTTATTTACCAACCAATTTTTTTCTATATATCTTTACAAATTTATTTCATGGATACCTAGGGAACTAACATAACCATCGCATAACAAATCACCCTCCTTGCATTAACCGCCATTGACATGCCATAACAACCAAACCATCTCACCATGACAATCACATGACTCATCAACCAAAAATCACAACCACTATAAAACAAAACATCCATGTGCCAAAGAAAACACACATCACAACCACATCATAAAATTACACCACATAGCATAACACCATTATAAATCATCATTTCCATGTGTCACACAACTATACACCACAACCACATCACAATTTCTCACATCTCATCCATGCCAACCAACCATCACACCACGTCCCCACACATCAAAAATCCTACTAAGTCATCTACTTCACCACATAATATCCAAAACCATGTTGGAAAACACAACATGCACAAACACACACAACATCACACATCTTGAATTCCATATATATTCAAGGACTTTCATAACATTACATATGTAATTTCATTGGTAATTATCACACAAACCATGATTCCATGGGAAACCAATTTATTATCCATGTATGAATTCCTTTTCCTTTATTCATGGTGTGATAAAACAACAACATTGTAGGCATCTCATCATTAATCGTCTATAGTGAAAAAAGGATCCCAATAGCCTGTATTTGCAATATTGTAAACAAGCATGGAATAGATCATCAACAACATATATCAAAATAGTAAATCATGGGATATCTCCCCCATAACTATCAATTCTAGATGTACCAATTAATTATCTTATCATGTTGACCCTTATTACCCTCAAAAGTACAAAAAAACATGAAATTAATAATCATAACACATAAAAGAGTGTGAATAGGGATCCCTTACCTAAAAGAAGCTTTCTCATCACACATCACACTATAGGTTGAATAAGATATAACCTAAAACTCATAACTACACAAGGAAACCATGGATTAACCTACATCACATCAATTTGTCATCAAAACACATCCCAACTCACCACCAAATTGAAAACATAACACTATATAAAATCTACAATATGTGAATGAGAAAAACCAACAATAAATAGAGAATGGGTTATCAACAACTATAAGAAATCCAACACCAGAACCCACGGATCAAGCAAAGGGAATATGAGATTGAATATGTCCCTAATACACTAGGTTTTTCTAAAAACTAATTGAGAGGGAATAAAGGTATAATGAAAAGAACCATCTAAGCCTTGTGTTTTATATTGTGTAAAAATCACCATTTTCAGGACATAAAATATATATTTATCATGTAAAATCCACAGGTTTAAAAAAAATATTTAATAAAACCTACAATTATTCTGTAAATCTATTCCAAAAAAAATGTCACCTAAATATGGAATTAATTTACACAATAATTTCCCTTATTATAGTATAAACCCATTTCACACCCATCCCCTAACCATACACAAGCAGTAAATGGTTTTCCACACAATTCAAAAACCATAACTTTATGTCGTAAACCCTCCTTTATGGTATAAAAATACGTTTTCCATTCTATTCCAACTATAACCTCCTATACATCCACCAAACACTCCCCGACCACAAAACCAACAATGTAACGGGTCGGAAAGACATATATTATTATCGTGGTAGTATTTATAGACAATATTATTGTATATTCCCAAAGAGGGGGGGGGGGAAGAATGAAGACCACTTGAGGATTTCACTGAAGACCATATGGAAGAAGAATCTATATGAAAATTTTCCCCTGTGTAAATTTTTGATATAGTATAATCTCAAGAATGGGTATATCAATGGATCCATCAAAGATAGAAGTTATTCAAAGATGGTCAGGATCAACCACTTTGACTAAGATACATATTTTTCTTAGTTTAGATTGTTATTATACACTGTTTGTGAATAATTTATCATATATATCTAATCTACTCACTATGTTAGCATAGAAGGGAGTAAATTCCCTTTGCAAAAATAAATGTGATGAATATTTTAGGGAGATGAATGGAAATTTTCCCGTTTCGCCTTTGTTTACACTACTCTAAACTGGATAAGGATTTTTGATCTATAGTGGTGAATTAAATAATGGATTGTGATTTTTTTCTCATAAATAATGATGTGTCAATAGACTATGCCTCATGAAAATTGATGTTTTATTATCAAAATTACCAAACTCCTGATTTAAATTTAGTTGTGTTAATTATTCAATTAAAGATACGAAGGAATTATAATTACAAATAAATGTGTGACACATATGATGATAATAAAATATTAAAGTATTTATTTACATTGAAATATGTGAATATGTATTATAGAATATGGTTGTAGTTGGTTAAAGGTTATGAATTCTCAATACATTATCACCTTAGTAAAGTGAACAAGGTGGCAGATTCTCGAAGTCAAAAGGACCATGCTTGCAAATCTATGATGAGGATCATAAAAGATCCAAACATTATAGATTTGAAAATGATGGATCAAGAAATTTTGAAGGAGGGGGAGGAATATTATCTTTCTCAAATGATTGTTAAACCATATATCCAAGTGAAGATTAAAGAGGCACATAAGAAAGATATAGAGCAACATAAAAGCTGAGAGATAATATTCAGTTTAACATTGATTTTGGAGAAATGATACTGTTTAGGAACAATGTATGTGTCTCATCTATACTGTATTTGAAGAAGGATTTATTGGATGAATCTCATAGTTAATTATTCTCTATTTACCCTGTAAGTGTGAAGATGTATATAGATTTAAAATAGTATTTCTAGTGGGACTACGTGAAGAGAGATATGGAAAAGTATATATCTTGGTGCTTGGTATGTCATCATGTTAAGGTAGAGAGATAGAAGTATAATGGGATTTTGTAACCATTACCCATACCAAAATGGAAATGGGAAAATATCATCATGGATTTCATCTTTGTACTCCCCAAAATGTTTAAATGCTATAATGTCATTTGGTTTTTAGTCGACATACGTAAAAATTTAGAACACTACATTGTAATGAGATAAGATTTATCTCTTGGTCATATTTAAAGAATATATATTACGGAATTGGTAAGGTTGTATGCAGTACCAAATTCCATTATATCGGACTAAGATATAAGGTTCACTGTGAAATTTTAGTGAAGTCTTTAGGAAGCTCTAGATTTAAAGTTATGTTTCTATACTTTCTATCATCCTCAAAAATATGGTTAGTCAGAGGAAGTAAATTAAAACATAGAGAATATATTGAGATGTTAATATTTTTATTTTAAAGGTTGTTGGGATCAATACCATCCTTTAGTTGAGTTTTCTTATTTTAATGGATTTTACTAGAGAATTTAAATGGATCTTTATGAGTCCATCTATAGAAAGAAGTGCATAACTCCAAGATTCTTGGATGATGTTAGAGAAAGATAAATTTTGGGACCTGATCTAAATGATAAAATAGAAGATAAATTTAGAGGTATTTAGTAAAATATCAAGATAAGTTCGAGTTGATAGAAAAGTTATGCTGAAAATCATTGGTAAAATATAGAGATCAAATTGTGTGATAATGTATTCCTATGAATAAATACTTTGAATAAGGTTATGATATTTTGAAATAATGGAAAGATAATCCCTATATATATTAGTCCCTTCAAAATTCATGATCGTACTAGGATGGTTTCTTATTTCTTGTTACATCCTCTAAAACCTCTATGAAGTTCAAAATATATTCCATGTATCTCTCATGGGAAAATACATACTTGATCCTTCACATTTACAAAACATCGTGTTTTTACCACTGGACCATAATATTTCATATGAAGAACTAAAAATAGAGAATATATATCATAGAGATAAAGTGTTTTGAAACAAGACCACACACATGGTCAACGTTTTGTGGCGAAACCATAACTTTTCAAAAGCTGTGTGGGTACGTGAGGATTTGATGAGGCCAAAGTATCCTCAATTATTTTCATTAGATTTATGCAATTTCAAAGGATAAATTCTTAAAATGGGGTAAAATGTGAAAGCCCATGATTTTTTATGTATTTATCTTTAAATAAATCTAAAGTGTCAAATATCATTCTTAACATATATCATTGTGCTTTAAGAAAACTATGATATACTATAATAATATTTTTATTTAAATGTAATTTTTATAACGTAGTAATTAAATTGGAAGGTATGAATAGTATTAAACAAATTATAAAAAACATGATTAAAGGATTTATACAGTTCAAATTTATTGATTCATAAGTACATAATTTTCAATAGATTCATTTTATTCTTCCAATATATGATTCCTTCAAGAATGTTTTTTACTGCATTTTGTGTGAGTATATTATAATTAATTTATAATATTTTGAGAAATTTTATTTGAAAAAATGAACTTCATTTTGGAAATCATATTTTCTAATATAATAGCCTTGAACCAACACCACCAGATTGCATGATAAAACATAATCTTTATACATTTGGATTGATACTGATAAACATGTACCAATTTTTTCCATAAAAAACATACAACATCAAAATTAAATTTAGGATCACTTACATACCCAATGACCTTTTAAGTTTAGAGCTATAGAGAATTTTCATGGACTCTTACATAGAAACATTGATATAAAAATTGGTTCATAAAAATCTATGTCATATTTAGAATAAAAAGAATCACATAATTATTATTTTTAAGCATCAATTGTACTTTTAAAACTAATCATAAAAAATTTTTGTGAAAAAAGAACAACATTATAATCATGGATATAGTGGGTTGTACATATGCATCAGTAACATTTCCTTTTTTCAATGTCCATGATAGAAAGAAGGTAATTAATTTTTTATCTTTATAGAATAATAATTATATAATAAATACCAAATTATATCTTTAAATAAACATATATGTATATATCATCCATGTTATGTGAAGATTGAAAAAAATATCATCACATCTTGGATGTTGTAATCCGCATTTACGCATGAACGACGTCATTGTTTTTAATGGATGGAAAGGTAAAAAAATAGATGACCTATTATAATTTAATAATGATAAATATTTCATGAATATCATATATAAACATTAAATCCATCAGTATAACCATCTTTGAGTGGCATTTATGGAAAATGAATTACATCAGTTCGCAAGGTTGTAGTTCTCCATACAAATGAATGACCATTTTGTTTAACATTTGATGGAAGATCAGATGTATATAGGGTATTCAATTAACATAATAAAATTTATTATATGTAACATACTAGTGTTTTTATTTCATCATGATTTAGTAATATTTTAAATATGTAAGCGACTAAATAAACCAATAACATTTTGTTATAAGATATACATCTTCTTCAAACATCCTCATTTTCTATACTCCTTAATCCCCATTAGGATGATATTATGAAAGAAAATTAGACATCTATAATGTGATAAGGTCTTTTATTAATGTATTTACATTTGTATTTTCCCAAAAAAAATTACTTGAAGTGTGAATAAAAGATGTTATAGAGTGTCCTTTTATAATGAGGGGAGAGACATTCTTAGAATATCTTAAATTATTGGATTAATATAAATTATTATGCATGATTAAATGGCTCAAAGGGATATAATTTGAATGTAATATTAATATGAGCCAAAATATTCTCATAAATTAAAAAATTTACACAATTTGGTGATGTTTTCACCCTTATCTTTTTTGTTTAAACCCTCCATTAACTCATTTGATGATTATCATGATAAAAATGTTTGTTACTCTTTAAGGGTCAAGATCATTATTATAAAAGGATAATAGATATATAAATGGACCATGTTTTATATTTTAAACCATATCCCTATAACATGAAAAATATTGTATTTTTTGAAATTTTAAATCATTTAATTAAATATTATTTATTATAAAATATCATTTTTTTCATTTTTAGTATTAAATGAAATATTATAATATGTGTCTAACTCATGTCAAATGGTTCCAATAATGAAATGAATTATAATATAAGGAAAATATTGTACTAATTTAATAATCCCATCAAATGATTATAGTTTCATATGTAGTACCCTCAGTTTGAGGTATGTATCCATTGATTATGACTTTTCTTGTGTGATTGAAGTGATTGGGATGAGTTTGGAAGAGGTTGGGAGAGTTTTGGAAAGGTTTTGGAGGGTTTTGAAGGCCTTTATAGGGCTGCATAGTTTGAGTACGATTCGGGGAAACCATGTGAGAATCCCAGGAAAACTGCACAACTAGAGGTAGTGGGGTCCCATAAGGTTTGTTCATGGTTCATTTAACAATTCAGGGAGGCCACGCAAGATGCCTTTGAGACTGTAGCATCTGCACGGTTAGTGCATGGTTTTTTAAATCGTGTGACATAACCAGGCGACCCATTGAACAGTGTTTTTAAAAAAACACTCAAGATTGACCTAAATCACTCCAAACTTTCTCCTACTCGAGCATCACTTAGGATTTAAGGTTCTCAAGGGTTTTAGGGGCTCTCATACTCATTTTGGAAGCGGTTTTAATGGGTTTCAAGGATGTTTGAAGGCGGTTTCTCTCAGTTAAATATCTTCTCTTGGTTTCTCTTTGGTTTCTCTCTTGATATTCTCTTCTTCCATTCTGGGATTTCTAAACCTACATCTTTTTCATGTAGATATAGGTTTTTGGTAGCCTAAAGTTATTATTTTATGTTTTTTAGTGATAGGGAAGAGGATCTAGAGCGGTTCCAGTGGTGCAATCAACGGATTTGTGGTGCGGTTGTTTGTGGGTCAATTTTTCAGAAACCCTGATGGTAGGTGGTATCTCCCTCAACTCCACATAGTTATAACTAGTGGTTTTGGTTGAAATTAATTTGTTTTTCTTAAAATTAATTGTGAATATGATGTGACAAATCTTTGTGGAAACCCATTGGGTGAATATTTGGGGATTATTGGGTGAAATGGGATATTGTTTAAAGAGGGGTTTTATTGTGTGATTTTATAAATGAAGATTTTAAAATTGGTTTCTTGGTTTGGATTATGAAAATGGTTCATGAAAATGGTTTTCAATTAAAATTTCATTTTATTGAAATGTGGTTTGTCATGGAAAATTATAGAAGTTGTATTCAATAAATGGCTGATTTATTTAAGTAAATTGGCATGTTTTGAAAATGTTTGTGTTCTTATTTTTTGTCCTTAGTGCTTTATGCTTATTGCTTGATTAACTGTTAAGGCCTATATTGATTGTGTGGAAGTGGGTGGGAAGTCTCACTAAAAATGGTGGTGGATAGTGGATAAGAAGATCCACCATTATGGATAGTGGTCGGGAAGCATCACCAAATAGAAATATAGTGAACGGTTTGGATGAAATATCCACCATTTTGTTTGTCTTATTTTATGTATCTATGCAAGATGATAATTGTTGTGATAATGTGAAATGGTGAAATAGCATACGGAATAGTTGTGTACTTCCTTTGTTTGACATGTCTTGGAAAGGGTATGTTTGGCTTGTAGTAATGGTTTCACTATTTAATGTTTTATATAATATTTTTTATATAAATGTTTTAACGTTTATTTCCTAGTGGAATGTGTAGGGAAGTAATTTTGGGAAATCCTAATGAGTATTAGTACTCAGCCCCTTCTTTGGAACTTTGGTGCTTTTGGAGATGTTGTGTTATGGGACATAAGTAAGAGTAAATAATCTCATTTTTCTAGTAGTTCAACATGATTTTTGGGTGATGTTGTGGTGCTTGGAGCATAGAGTGTGGTGTGGAGATATGGTTGGTGTCATAGTTCTTTGGGGTCTTGTTCTGTAGACTTCCACTTGGTTCTATGATTTTTGGTTTGGTTGTATAGGAATTTGGGATTTGTTATCAAATGGTTTGGATGGAGTTTAGTAATGTATGGTTTGGGTTGCTTCGTTGACTTGCATAATGCAATTTTGTTAACAATGTATTGTTAAGTTAATAGTTTTTATTCTAAGGGGAAAATTTTTCCCCAATTATTCTTGAATCCCTCAGAATTTATTTCCTGCCTTTGGCCCCTTGGAAACATCTCTTATAGATGAGTGGAATTCCTACACCCTATCAATACAATGGCATGGGGTGGGGTGTTTCAAGTGTTATCAGTTTGTTCGGTCCTTGCATTTCAAGTGAGTGCAGATTTTTGGTCCTCTGACATTGATTGTTGGTCTTAGTGTTGACATTTGTTCATGATTTATTCCTTGAGTCGGGATGGTGGAAAGGCATAGGATTGTCGGAACATGGAATGTATAGCATAAAATGATGTAGCTAACCCTTTTATGTTGAACATCATGTTAATGGGGATTTTGATACAAAAGTGTTTTGGATAAACTTATAGGAAATGGAAATCGCATTGTCATGGGTGTTGCCAATGAGATGAGCTTGGCATGCATGGTATAAATGAATTCCCACTAGGTTGTATATTTAATTTGGGAATAATTATTTATGGTGTGATATGAATGTGTGGGTTCTGAAAAATATGAATTGGGTTTCAAAACAGAAGGATTTGAAACATGAAATATTGGGGTTTTATTGGAAATGTGAACTTCTGGAAAGCATGGTTGTGATAGTTTCAATGTATTGAATTTGAAAATTGCATGTCTTTCCTTGTTAAAAGAGTGGGGCTTATGGTTTTTTTTGTATTTATAGAAATATAAATCGGTAGGCGTCGTAGAAACCAACCATAGGATGATGGTGAAATGTGGTTGCACTTGAGCCTCAGGTGAACCAACATCTAGTGAAAAATATAGTTCAAGATTTCTAGGCTAAGGAAAGTGAGAATAAAGTGGACAAAACAAAGCATGTGGATCATGCAGTTCAGTTTCAAAAGAAGAATCCACCCATCTATATGGGTGATTCAGAACCAGAAGGGGTTGAAGCATGGCTGAATATAATGAATAGGATATTTGACATTTTGGGAAATTTGGGAGAGATGAAAGTGAACTTATCCACGTATATGTTTGTAGATATTTCCCTTCAGTGGTGGTAGTTGGTTGTCCAAGCTGGGACGGACCAAGGTGTGACATGGGAGAGTTTTGAATAATTTTTTAATAAACAATTCTAGCCTCATACATTTAGGATTCAGTATGCAATGAATTTCTTCCATTTGAGGTAGTAGAACATTTCAGTAATGGATTATACAGCTATGTATATGAACTTAGTGCAGTTTTCACCCAAAGTGGTGGGTAGTGTATCACTAAAGGAATTAATTTTTGAAGCTATTTTAAACTAGGTAATTCATACTAAGATAGTGGTTCTTTGTATAATTTATTACATGGAAATAGGGAATAGAGCTACGGTGGATTCGTAGAATCTTTTAGGGGGTATAGGTGGGGGAAGTACTTTCTACCCATATGGAATAGTGGGAACTCAAACACAAGGTTCAAGAAGAAGAGGAACACATATTTCCAGGGTGGGAGTACAACTTAGAATCTAACTGTAGGACCAGTGAATCTTTCTCTGAAGCCTCAGAGTAAGCCAATATGTTTTCCATGTGGCTCTATGGGGCACATCAAGTGGGATTGTACAACAAAACCTTGAGCATGTCATAATTGTTAAAAGATGGGGAATCTTCACTGCTATTTCCATAATTCTCGGAGGTCATGTGTCTGTGACACTCCTTAGAGGTTGCATGGGTCTTATGCCTCGATGGGACTGGGGAAGAAGCATACCTCATGGCAGCAGAGTAATGTTAGTCATGGTGATTGAAGGAACACTAAGACTCCTCATAAGGGAAATAAATATTAGAGTGTGTCAAGCAAGCAGTTGTTCAGATAGATGAACCTTGAACATTTTAGAGTGTGGGGCATTACAAAAAATAAATGGAGAACCATAAATCAATTCATTACCCATGTAATAGATTGATCAACCTTGAACATTTTTTAGTGATGTTTCATTAATGAGTTTCTTGTTTGTGGTTTATGCCCCAATTAGATACCCCCTTCAATCCAAATAGAGTAAAAAAGTGCACCACTAGATGCTAAGATCCCAAGAAAAGATGGTAATTGATGTATGGTACCTCAAGCTATTTTGAACAACCATATTACATATAAGACATATACCACATATTCAATGAACATTTTGGTCTTTCATCCCCAATATATACTTTAACAAACCCAGAATCTCGAGTGCTACTTGGTAAATGGTATGGTCTTGGACTACCATCTCAATAGCTTCATACCAACTTTAGAGATACCTAGTGAGATATTCTAATATATAA
Organism: Viscum album; assembly: GCA_963277665.1. NCBI lineage: Eukaryota > Viridiplantae > Streptophyta > Magnoliopsida > Santalales > Viscaceae > Viscum > Viscum album. The sequence continues at coordinate 1,033,825,271 of OY728123.1, read as the reverse complement.
AGAATCGGTTTCCATCCAATCAATGATAGACCATATAGAAGTTAGTGATGTCTTTTCCCACCTCCAATCACTTTGGGAGCCTCCTCCTAGAGCATAAAACTAACTGCTTCCATTATCATAGGGAGGTGGAGGAGGATGTAAATTTTTTCCTCACCACTGCTCAAGAGATACATAATAGGGATTATTCTAGTCTACATCATTACCAACATCATAAATCCCTACCCAATCATGAATATAATGAGGAGGACACTTTGAAAACATCATCCCTAGTTTTCAAAACTGGGGTACCTAGAAGGAGACATCACCAAGTCTGGTGAACCACATAAAATCATGAGTGGGATTATATCCATCCAACATAAATATTTATAAGAGAGAATATATTATTTCTCCCTTAATCTCATAGGATTAGGGATATATCCTAGATCACATATACAAAATTCATCAGTATATTTTGGCAGCAACATAATAGTGGCCACATATCCCTTCCATTATTTTGTCAGCTCACCAAAATATTCTAGAGACAATATAATATTGGGATCATATACCTACTCACTTCTATAAAAATCATTATCATATTAAAAGGCAACATAAAATCTGTCACATATCCCTTTTCCCATCTAAAAAATCAACGATATATTCTAGTGCATCCATGAAGTATGCCTATATTATTTCTTTTTCTAAAGAGTTCCAAAAACGTATTATGATTGAAAGAGTGGAGTAATTAAAAATTTATTCTCCCTCTTAGGAATCTCATTTTAATATTCTGAAGAAAAAATGGCGTATCTTAGTAGGACTCCAACTCATGAAGGATTCTATCCACATTACGAAACCCTGATTATGATTGAGGTTCCCACCTTAGTCACTAAATCAATAATGTTTAAAATCATGTCCCATTATGGAAAATATGGAATCCATGGTTAGGAACATTCCCATATAGAAACTAATATTCATGATTCTCATTGTAATATTTTTATAAAGTCCCGTGATTTTAATAGATACTCATCAATAGGGGAAGGAAGTTGTGACCATGGAGGTAATCCCCATGAAAATCATTCCAATAACTCTAGATGTCCTCCCAATGATAAAGTAAATAGCCAAAGTGGAGGTCATTGCTATACTGGGAAATAGAAAATCAAAAAACATGGAGTTCGTCTCCATTCTGATTATTTTGATATCACCCATGTCAATGTTTTTTCATCATTACTTGAAGATTCTCCATGTGTCAATGCTACTCTATGTTTTCCCACATACCAAGAAGAAGTCAATAATTCAAATCCATCTATTCCAATTGACTTATCACTGATTGGAAATATATCATCAGAGTCAAAAGATAGTCTAAGGTTATGGTCAAAATCTATACCACCCACCAACCATGTACTCTAAAATGATATTGAGGAGACACTAAATGATACCTATTCTCTTTAAAAATAGTGACAAAATTTCCATTATGGTCAAATAATATCAAGGAACCCCTCATAGATGAGGAATAAAATTCCATGGCCTTTTGGAAGGAGATGGTTTATGATGCGATACTAGTCATATTATATCTCGTCATTTCTACCCATTATGACATTACAGAGGCTTTGAAAGAAGATTATATAACCTACTTTCATTACGAACCTCTGGGGAAATCTTCATTCAATGAAGACTAGATATCTATATTATGTGGAGTATGGAAATCAGTTCTAAGAGATAAATGTAATATTCTACCAAGTTGATTTGGTTAGATTTTTAGTAGATCATAAACCTTAGGAAAGGAAATAGTATGAGAATCCCCAAAATGTTTTACTCAGTCATATAAAGGCTTCCCTTTAGATAATCATTAACACCCCTATCTAATGTGTGTATCACAAGGTGGCATGAAAAGAAGGATCATTATTTCACCCTAGTCATAATCTAAAATGGTTTATTGGGGAAATGAACTAATAATGTCATCACATCCTGAAAATATGAAATCTTGTGATTGAATATTTCAATTGTTCAATTCATATAAATCATGACATTTCTCTATCCAGGAAGATGCATACTTGTTGGGAGAAATACATTGATAGACTCTTGTATCACGCTACTAAGTAAGTGAAATGAACCTCCCTTATAAAGAAATTAAATCCTACAAGCCTAGGAAAACCCTTAATAGTGAATAGTTCTCAACCTAAAAAGGTGTTTCATCCTACCCATTCCAAAAATAGAGGCCCATAAATCCAGTAGCATCTTAAATAACATAATAGGATAAAATCTACTTCATTTGGATGATAGAAGCTTTTCCACCACCACCACCCCTAGGATCCTCATATCCGCAATATATCCAAGATGTGATTATGGTAGGGTAATTACCTCTATATCCCATAAGGCTATGGGAATTATTGCATCCCCCTCCTCTGTGTAAGTTAGTATTTTCTTTCCTGGGAGGATCATCATAAGAAACTCCTCAGTGGTCTCCTTTATTTTGGAACCCATCTCATCATTTGGGTCGAATGCAGTGAATTATATTAGGGACACTCTTAGGATTACACATCACAATCCACTTTCAGTGGAGTGAAAAGGGGTGCAAGTGAAGCCTCATAGGAGTTGAAATTGAAATCATTCCTCCAAGAAATTAATTATTGAGGACTGTGATTTTTCCTCAATAGATATTTAAAGGATGATAAATCCCCTAATAACACTAATGAGTATTTGACAATTATTGTATGATTCAGATAAGTGAATATCGTTAACATCCACCCCACATATAATATAGAGCATAATGCTCACACAGAAGAGTTCAGTGAGGAGGTATATTGTAACACCTCAATATTTACAATATATTTCCCATAAAAATGATGTTTTTAATAGATTACTTAATAAGAAAAATACTATTTTATATGAAATATGATATACATTAAAAATATTATTATTTAAATATAACCAATATAAATTAGTTCTTAAATTTGAATGTATGAATATTAAAAACAACCACGGGAAAAATATTTATAAAGTATTTATATAAAGAAAATTTATTGATGCAAAAGTACATTATATTCAGTAGTCATTTTATGCTTCCAAGATATGTTTTCTTCAAAAATGGTTTTGATTTAATTTTGTACTTATAAATTATATTTAATTTAAAAAAAAATTATATATATTATTTGAAAAAATAAAATTCATTTTTTAAATAATCATTTCAAAATTATCTTATGGTGAATTTTATAGAATTTTCATAAAATTTGATTTCTAGGAGAATAGTGGAAATGCCGTTTTTTTTAAAAAAAATTGTATTTTATTTTTTAGTATTTTCATAGCTCCATTTTAATTTGGCTCAGTTATAATTTTTAATTAGACTATTTTGGTTAAAAATAGTTCAGTTTTTACATTTTTAATCAATATTGTACTATATCTTGGTATAAAAATACTTTTAGACTTGAACCGAATTTTTTAGAAAACCATGTTCATTGAGTTTTCCATTTTTATATTAAATTAATTTTGTCCATTTCAAGAAATTGAATATTAAAAAATGGATTATATTCTTGAAATTAACTTTTATAAATTACTAATGAGGCCAATTTTATTTTTGGTTATTTTTAATAGAAACTATGGTAGAAATATTACTTCTAAAGTAAAAAATGGGTAAAACAGGTTAATTGAGGATAAATTGAGTGATAAGGACCTAATTTTAAAACATAACAAGTAGTTCTCTAAATATAATTTTTTATAGGAAACCTATCCATGAATATCACTTAATAATATTTTAATCCTTTAGAACATTAAAGGTGTGTCCCTCCCCCACTTAAAAAGGACACCCCTACTCTCCCTCCTTTACACCACATTAACCCACCTAGATAATTCAAAAACTACCCAGTTATCTTTTATACTTCCATATCCATGAATTATGAGTTTTTTCATCTTTAAAATATTCCATTTGTCCTTAAGAAGGAATCTAACAAACATCTACTAAATAAGAGGTGATCATCCAACCCGACCTCATCCAATTTATTTCTTCTCTTGCCTCTTATAAATCTTTGGTATTCATCGTAAAATAAAACATATTTTCCCTTAATATAATAAAATTTTATTATGATTATGTATCCACCATTATTCACCCTCTTTTTAATAAATGGGATGTGAATGTATCGCTCATGTATATGTGTGGACTACTGCCTCTACATAGCAATATAATTCATTTTCCATCAACATCATTCATGGTTGATAATATTGATGAATTTACTGTTTATATGCAAAATTTATGATATAATTATGGTTATTTTATTATAATATATAATTTATCTTTCTTTATTTCTTTTCATTGGAAAATGAAAAATGTGTTCATGCGTACATATGACCTACCGTTTCCATGATTGATGTAAATAATTTTTCTATACCTACCATTTTTGGATGATTTTAAATATGTATATTTTGAATATATATGATATTAAAATCGTCATTTACATGATTTAGATTATTTAACCCTGATAAATGTACAATCAATCGAACTTTCAAACTAAAACATTTTTGAAAAATGAAATACATTACACATAGAAATGATTATTTTATTAAATAACCATTAATTAAATTGTGTTAAAATTATTTAAATGGATAATATTTGATATTATATGTATGTAAATGAATCTTTATAGAATTATAATAAATTTAAATTTATTATAAATGTGGTTAGATTTCTTTCAAAAAAATTCAAACTTGGTCTAAGTGATTTGTGATTAAATCTCATTTAAATGAGGATTGTATATGTTTGAATTTATATTGGGGTAAATTATATGATCCTTATCTAAAAACAAAAATTATATTAATATCACATTTATATTAATTTAATTTTAAATTAATCGTACTATTTCCTCTCTTTTTTACTTAGAATGATCCGAAAAATACTATTAAGAAAAAAATTATTTCTAATTTGGTCAAGAATATTTTTCTCCCAAGTTCATGTTTTCTTTAAAATGTTTTCATGAATGTTTTTATTACTATTTATGATTTTTTAGATTAGTTTCTACCAATGTTTGAATTTATAAAAAAATATTTCAAATGAATCTTCTTATCATTTTCTGAATGAGGTACGTTTGAATTTCTTAAAAAATGTGTAAGGAATATATGTTTTAGCATACTCAGTTTGACTGAAATTTATTTTCATTATGATAGCTCATTAATTAGAAGATTCTTTTACAATTTGGGAAGGTTATTCGCAAGGATAATGTTCCCCTTAATATTTTTTAATTTTTTAGGTTTTAAGTATGTGATTTCAAAATTAAAAGGTTATTGTCCAAAATAAATATTCTAGTAATTTTTTAAAGTAATTTTTCATCTATGATATCATTCTTTGATTTTAATTTTTATTTTATAGGGATATAACCCAATAATAACATACTTATCCTTTCTTAGGATGGTTTATAACTATGGAGATTCTATGTTTATGAAAATATTTCATTTTCCAAGGGTTATTCTATGATGAAATGATGTGATGCTTCTGAAATCTATTTTATTTCCATAATTTATGATATGATGATATGATGAATGTTTTGTGATATTATGGTACACATATGTCAGTGTTTCATTAAGTTATCTTATAGTACACATATGTATGGATTTCATTATGTTATGGGTGGGACCAAAAATATATGTCCCTCTAATTTATTGGGTAAATATGGATATCTCATCAGATAATAATTAAATGAATGAGGTGAGAAATAAGTTTAGTAAGGGACTCATCCCTTTTTGATTATCTTGGGAGTGAACCTTGGATACGAAAATGATGGAATTGGGAGTGAACCCAATCCACTCTTATATACTTAAAAGTTATACTTGAGTAAGGAAATGATTTTATATGATTATGTGTATGACAAAAACTTATGCCTTATTAAAAGTTTAGTCTCTCATGGATAATGTTCTTTGATTCATTTATGATTCATGTTTTATGAAATTTCATGTTTTATTACATGACTCATTTTTATAACCTATAATTTTATAGGTATGGTTTTCAAATATTAATCTCATGTTTTCATACCCTTATGATCATGTTATGTTTAAATTATCATTGATTTCTACCCTATTTACCATTATTGAGAATCTGAACTCACTCATTATTATGTTTCCCTTTCCACAAAAAAAAGTGGAATTATTTTTAGTATTATATATCTAATAAGGGATCTAGTTTTGAAGAACATAATTAGAGATGATGTAGATATTTTATGCACCCATTTTTATGTATCCAAGTATCCAAAGACGCTGATCATTTATGGTTTAAGATTGGATTTTGTTTTTAGTTAATGAATATTAATCTAATAAGATATAATATCTCTGTGTGTATAATTTTGGTTGTTATAGTTGATATTAGATAAAAATTTAGTTACTTTGGGAAGCTAAGATGAGAAAAATTTAGTAATAACCGTTAGGATAATCCTATCTATAAAATAATGTCCTAAGATATGATAAATAGAAAACTGTGGTTTTTCTAGAAAATACATACCTATCTAGATACTAGAGAGTGGATGTCACTATGGAATTGATTCACCTTGAGGTAATAAATCTGAATGTGATGGATTGGGAATTAGAACAATCTTCATCAGTGTATGATGAGTGTTCCCAAGACAACACCATTGGATAGACTCTCATAGAGGATATGCTTAGGTTAATTCACATTTTAATTATGATCCCTTATAAATGATTTGAGTCGATATTAAGCATGGGAGGCCTAGGTTAAAACTAGGGTTTCATAGATTTAAAATAATGTATCATTATTTGGACATCATATAAATTATTTTCAAGATTATATTATATCCCATTATGATGGTTGTTTATTGTAATTTTTTATAGTTAATGGATAGATAAATAAGGAACCATGTAAATGCTAAATTTAATAGACAATGCAATGATTTTCCTTCTGAGAAATAGAATGTTGTGGGAGTTAGAATACAAAATCATGTTGTTATGCTTATGAAAATTTCTCTAGCCGTGAATTGTGTTGATCTTCCAAATGATAAAAATAGATAATAATATACTCTTGAGTATTTTATGAGGAAGAATAAACCTTATTTTAGTGGGTCAATTGATCCTCTAATTATTGAAAAATAGATCAGTGTCACTGGGAAGGTTTTTTTCATTCACTAGTGATCAAAACACTATAATATTATCTCATTTATTTTATAATTTGGGAGGAAAAGTATATCAATAGTGGGATATTATTAGGAATATGATGTAACTATAAAACCTTTTCTACATTTAGTGGGACGAGTTAAAGATATTATTTTTCAATAAGTACTTTCCACTTATTATTAATTTGAAAATAGAGATGGAATTCCTTTAGATAAAGCATAAGGATGATGAATCCATTAGTACATATGAACAACATTTCACAAGACTTGTTAGGTGAACATATAATATTGTACTAAAACCTTAATGTAAGATTTATTGATTCTTCAGTGGCTTAAAACCAAGTCTCCAAAGGGTGTTATCTATAAGATTCATTAGCGGCTATAATAAAATCGTAAAGTGTGATGTCAAGGTATAAGTAGAGATTGGAGTTACACATAAGACTCATGTATTTGATAATAAAATAAATATGGAATTAATGTAAATTCTAATAATAAAAATCATATAGAGAAGAAGATTATATTTCTTTTATCCTCAAATTGTGGAAGAAAAAATGGAGGAAACTATCTTAACGGGAGGGTAAAATGTTTTAATTTTTGAAAAGAAATTCATTGAGAACATGAATGTTGAAATGATGTGAAGAGGCTAATTAATGATGTGAATGATGAAAAATCTATAAAAAAATTACCATCCACAATCCAACGTTTCAAATGAGTGTCTTATGGAAATTTTACCAACCAATGATGAAATCTAAATGTTAATGATGATGATCAACATCAGCAACCTCTTATTCCCAATAATAAAGGAAAATATCATGTGATCACTATTATCGATGAGGGGTATGATAATGATTTAATTAAAGGTACACTTTTCATCCACTATAGTACTACTAATGACTTACCTGATTCTAGATCTACCAACTCTTTTATTTCTGAATAATTTTTTACAGTACCATTATTCTACATCAATGGTTATATTTTGAATGGTCATTGAAAAATCCTAATGTTGTGAGGATTGTATATCAACTCTATGATTATTCTTTGATTTAATTTTGTGGTAATGGGATTTAGAGAAATATTTTATTATCTCTCTAGTTAACCTTGGTGATATTTTGGGTATGGATTGGATTTATTTATATAAATCCCATATCAATTTCTGAAGAATAAAATTTATGTATGATATTTCAATCCAACCAATGATTTTTTATCAATGTGAATATATATATGAACATCCAATAGAATTTTCATCCATTTAATTGTTCATAATTCCAATTAAAATGGGTGTTTATCTTATATATTTTGGGAGAAACTCGACGTCAATAAAATTCTAATTGAACAAGAGTTTGTTGATGTCATTTCAGAATATTTTTCTAGTCTTCCTATGAATTGTGATGTTGAGTTTTCAATATAACTCATAACTGGTGATACACATATTTTAGAGACTGTATATATAATGGAACTAATTAAATTACAGGAATTAAAGAAGAAAATACAGGAGAATCTTTATAAGGGATTTATTCTGATACGTGTGTCACTATGAGGCTTGCCTATTCATTCCATTAAGGAATAAGAATATTGAAGTGAATATGAATTAATTATCGTGAATTGATCAACATCACTATCAATAATAAGGATCCTATGCATCGTATTGATTATTTTTTTGATCAATCCCAAGGAGAAGAATATTTTTTCATGATTGATATCTAATTTTACTACTACAAATTTAGGGTTAAAAGTGAAGAAATACCCAATACAACATTTCATACTTTGTATGGAAAATATGAATTTATAGTGATTCTATTTGGTATTACCAATGCCCCGTCTAGCTTAATTGATTTAATTAATATATTCTTTAGAGATTTACTTGATCATTTTTTGGTTATTATGACCCCTCCCTCTAAAGAAACCATAACGAAGGAATATAGATATTGACCCCTGATCACGCCTCCAGCATCGTGTTGGAATACACATAGTCCATAACTAATAAAGGAGGATCAGAGAAGAGGGGGTAGCTAGCCACTCATATCAAAACCATCCTTGATTTTGGGGAAAACACCCAAAACCCATAACCTCTAATAAAAGGTAAGGTTATCTAAATCGGGTACGGTGTGTACTGAAATAACATACAATAAATGATATATAAAAACTACACAAAACCCAACCCATGGGTTCAAAACAAGAACACTAATGCAAACTGCTTCCACCCCTACACCACATACCAATTGTCACAACCACTACTAAAACTATTTGAAACACACCATACAACCACCACACAAGCTACACATTCCATTTCATTAACTAAGACACTTCACTCACATTTACATTTCCCCTTTATTTAAAATTAAATTCATTAAATTCATTTACCACACATCAATTTACATCCCATATCATTTATTTACTACCATATTTCATTTTGTTTATCCTTTACACATTTATTGCATGGATAATCAGGAAACTGAAATAACCACCACAAAAAAAACTCACCCAGCTCGAATGAACTGTCATCGTCACGCCACACAAACCAAACCATCTTACCACAACAATCATATGCCTCATCCACCAAACATCACAACCACCACACAACATGCCCTATTTTCACCAAAGTTGCCGCACATCCCAACCACTACAAACAAAACCACCACACAACACAAAACCACTACACATCATCACCGCCATGCATCACACCACTGTGGACCAAAAACATATTACCACAGCCCACATCTCATCTATAATAAACAACCATCACACCACAGACCCACGCATCACAAAACCCATATAGTAACCAACATCACCACACAATAACCCAAACTATGTAGGAAAAAACAACAAGAATATCCGCACACAACATCACACATCCTGACATCCACATACATTCAATGGATTTCATCACATTACATTTTCACATAGAATGGATATTATCACAAAAACCAAGTTTCCATGGGAAACTAATTTATTAGACATATATATGTTCTTTATACTTTTACATAGGGTTCAATCAAACAACAACACAGAAAGAGTCTTAACACATATCACCTATAGTGGAAAAAAGGTCCTAACAACTGTTATTTTCAATATTGGTAACAAGCATGAAGAAGATCATCAAAAACATACATAGAAGTAGTGAATCATGAGATATCTCCACATACCCATAAATTCATATTATTATGATTCATTATCATATATGCTGACCTTTAATATCCACCTAAAGGTAATCAAAACCATGAAATCCATAGACATGGAACAAAAAAGAGTAATAAAGAGTATATCCGACCTCATAGAATCTTTCTGATCTCACTGTAAACCATAAGGGTAAAAAACAACCTCTAACTCAAAATTGTAAAAGGAAACCATTGATCAACACACATTATATTGTTGGATCATCCAAACATATCCCAATTCACCCTGAAATTGAATCTAAAATGCTGTAGAGGATCTCTAAGAGGAGAACGGGAGAAAATGACTGAGATGTGGTGAAGGTATCACCACCGAATTCCAAAAAAACCAACACTAAAACCCATAGATTTATGTTAATGAATATGGGGTGGAAGATATACCTAAACCTATAGGGTTCACTATAAAACCAGGAGGGATGAAGGCTAAATGACTAGAATAATTCATGACTCACATTTTATGTAGGGTGAAACTCACCCCATTCACGATGTAAAATATATATTTACATCATAAAATCCATGGGTCCACAAAATATATGTTGTAAAACCATCCTTTTAGCTACAAACCCCTTTTCTGCCAAAAAACATGGTGTGTCATGCTAGAATTAAATTACTATATAATTTCCATTCTTATAGCATAATCCTATTTCATGCCCAGCACCTCACTACACACAAGTAATAAATGATTTGATACAAAAGAAGTAAACCACACCTTTACACTATAAACCCGTATTTTATATTCTCAAAATCCCATTTTAATTCTTTTGTAGCTCTAACTTCCTCTATCCCCTTCCAAACACTCCCCAACCAAAAAACTAGAAATGCAACTGGTTGTGAAGGAACATTTTCTTAAATTAGATACCTATCAAATGATTCTCATCCACAAGAATAAAAACCAAGACAAATAAAAAGAAAGGGGTCTGAACAACCACCCCACAAGATACCTTTTAGATATCTTATTATGCTTTAACACCACTACCAGCCAAACAAACTATACCAGAATACCCATAAACACCCCCACACAACAACATTACCACCTCTCATTAGGCATAATACCACATAATCTAGCACCACTCAAAAACCAACATATTTCTATAACCACCCACACATCCATCTCAACCTCTATATATCCCAATATAGACACTTTCATAACCAACATGCATAGAAATTCCACGATCACATGAATTAATTAATCTCATCCTCTATTCCAAGATATTATCTGCTCTTGGTGGTACTGACTCACCTCCATAATTTTAATCATTTAATATCCAAACATAGAATTATTAGGATTTAGGTCCTCCTTTTTTCATATGTCTAAAACTTTATCACATATAAAAACATCAAAAAAAGTAACATCTCATAATGTATCAACATCCAAACATCACAACTTCAATAAAATTAGAAAAAAGGAAATCTAAAAACAAATCTATGTATTGGGAACACATCTGCATCTCATGCTCCCAAGCAATCTACTCTAGGCCACCATTACTCTGCAACATGAAAACCATGGGAATAGTTAATCCCTAAAACACCTTCTCTCAATGATATGATATATCTACTATCCATTCCCTGAATATCGCGTCCTCATTGATATCCATCTCCCTCTAGTCAATGATGTGGGATTCACCATGATCAACTTAAAAAACCCAAGTCACATATAATATTTCATGGATACTATCCATCTGTTGTGGAATCTCTAACCAATATGACACTATTACAACTCATCCCAACTCCACAAAAGGTGCAAAAAATCAATTGGAAATCTTACCCCCAACCCTTACAAACCTTTACTTACCTCATTAAGGAGAACCCTTCCAGAACATAAGGTATCCAACCACAAAATATGGGGTCCTCCACCTATGATCATCATTGGAAGTCTGATTTTTCTATTCCACCCTCATCCTCTAATGAACCAATTGGGTATTCTTAGTCATGATCTGAACCACATCAGGAACAAGAACTACTAACTCCCATACCTCCATCCAACCCAATAGAGAGTGTCGTGGATTCCCATAAAATGCCTCAAATTGAGCCATGCTAATGGAAGAGTGATAAGTATTATTGTATGAAAACTCGATAAGAGGTAGGTGTCTTACCAATGATCCACTAGAGTTCAGGATGCAAGCTCACAACATATCCTCTAATTTCTATATGGTATTCTATGTCTTCACATCTATTTTAGGGTGAAAAGTCATGCTAAGGAACAATTGGGAGACAAAATCATGTTGTAATCCCCTCCACACTCATTATGTAAAATGAGGATCTTGATTTGAAATAATGTACCTCAGTACCCAATGAATCCTAACCACATCATCCATATGTCACCTTACTAAAGAATCTACAGTACTTGACTCATTGAAATCCATAATGTTATCCATCTTTATCAACTAGCCCACTACCACCAAACCTCATCATATCCTCCCTTTGATTTTTGTAACCTAGTGATAAAATACATTGATATTTCTTCCCGTTTCAAATTGGGAACATCCAAGGACTGTAAAAACCCACAAAGAACATGTTTCTCTACATTCATATACTAAAAACCCAGAAACTTTTCCACAAACTTTTCCACTGACCTCTTCATCCCCAGACATCATTGTTTTCCTCTAAAACCTTGATACATATTTTTCACACCATGATGCAGTACAAAGTTGAGATGTTAAACTAATGAAGAACCTCTCATATAATTTCAATGGAACATACAACCTACTCTAAAATAACCCTCAATTATAAAAATACATTGACCGTCCCTCTAGAATATCACCATTTCCAACATGGTCATGCATCACCTTTTCATATGGGTCTATCCACAGAGACTCCCCCACCCACCGTAGCAAATATGACTCCACAATTATATAAAAAAGAAAACCTCATCCACTACTCTCCACATGTCATGATGAATCGCTAAAATATCCTTCAACCCTTTCCAAACATATATAGTCTCCCAAACCATGTCTCATTGGAACATATGACTCAATGTATGGGAAACCAAATTCCCATTTAGTAGGGTGTAAGAGATCACAAATTCATAATCTTAAAGATAATCAATCCACCCCTACTGGTATAAATTTTTATCCTCCTAATAGAAAACAAATTTTAGGATCATATGGTCTGTAAAAAACCCAAAGTTCTTGAAAAAAAGGTAATTCAGTCATAAATGTACCACAAACATAACTACTACCAACTTTCTATCATGGGTGGAATAGGTACACCCATGAATATATATATATATATATATAAGATCTTAGATTTTTTTCAATGTACAAAACCTTTTAATTTTAATTTTAATCCATTTAATCCATTTAAACTTGACTAATATATTAGGGGTAAAATAAAGAGTTTCCAAGTATATTTAGTATCCTAGAGGTATATGTTATGAAAAAAATAACAGAGGTGCACAGTTAGTGCATGGTTTGGAATAACCATTCAACTCAAACTGTGCATCCCTATAAGGGGCCACACAATTAGAATAAACCATGTGAGGGGTTTTTTCTATGTTGGGATTAGACAGAGGGTGTGCACATGATATGAACAATTTTTCAAACTATGAACTACATGTTATACAAGGTGTGCTTTCTATAATGTGGGGTGTACATGCTTGGCGTATTGTTTGTCTAACCGTGTAGCTAAATGTAGATAATTATAAAAAAAGTGTAGAATTACCATTTTTCTCCTATCTATTTCTAAATTACCCTCCTCTTTTATCTTTCCAAAAATACTCATAACCTTATCATCCTCCCAATTGAGCTCCTCTAAGCCTAAAGATATGTTTTGAAGTCATTCTTCCATCCAGGATTTTATTTGAGTATTGTTTATCACATTGGATCATAGTTGGTAAGCTCATTATTCCTTTATTTCCTTTAATCATTATTCTTCATGTCAAAAGAGTTATTTTGGTGTGAGCTCATGTGCCTTGTTTTCATTGTGTTTGGATGTTCTTCCATTTTCTTCTTATCTGGATCAAACCAAGAGCTAATGTTGGATGATTTTTCTACCACAAGCCTAATTTAAATGCTATATACCTTTTCCCTAATGTTTTTTTTCAATTTTATTATCATTATTGTTCAACATTCTAGACTTTCAAGTTATTGCTTCTAAATTAAATTATAATCCTTAAATTAATTATTGCACCTAATTTGGGTCACCATTATAGAACCTAATCATTGTTAGAGGATTCCAACCTTGACCTAGGACACCCAGGAGGTTTTTTATTTCATCTACTCTATGTTAAACCATGCCTTGGGGTGTGTGAGATCTCCACCCTTGTAGAGGGGTACTTTTTAATTTAAATGAGATAGTTAGAGAGGATCATGCCTCCTTTTACATGTTATAAATTCTATTAAAATGGTTAAATGGTTGGTTTCAAATGGAAATGTGGAATGATATGGATGTTCTCTTGCCTTGTTCCTTTTTATGCTGGTAATTGTAATTAGTAATGGACATGAACATAGATCGCATATTTTATTATGTTATTTTCGTGATATTGGACATCGTGGTATGGAACTGACTTCTTATGAAGGTAAGTAGCCTATTCTATTATAGTATGGAATCAACTAGAGGATCAATGTTTATAACCTATAACCCATAGGTATGATTATATATGGTATGGAACTAACAAGGAGATGGAAGTATGAAGCCCATTACCCCTAGGTATGTTTATTTAGGTAGGGAACCAATGCGGATGATTGAGGTATGTCACATGAAACTTTTTTATATATCTATATCTCCTAATATAGGCCACCCTGGTTATATGTCTTGGGACCTAGCCCATGTAGGTCTGTCATTCTTTTCACATTGAGTATACCAAGATGGTTGTAACATGATGTTGACACTTCATATATATGTATATATATTGATTATCATAGGTTATAGTCTTCTTTTATTACATATTATTCTCATGGTATTGTCATGTATTTCATACACATTACATCTCTACCTATTATATATGCACATGGATATAGTTTATATAAACAGGATGGATTTTTTCAATGCCATTGGTGGTATCCTGTTGAGTATATATCACAACTTGTTTGGTCCACCAATTCATACCTATAAAGACTTCATGGATGATGTTAGGGATATGTAACAGTTCCTAGTTGTTGATGCTTTATTTATTGTAACATGGGAGTAGGGGAGCACATGGCCATGTTATGGCTTCTAGTGCTATTTGGAGATAGAATTTTTTTTATTTTTGGTTCTTTTTATATACATGTATGTATGAGCTCCTGATGAAACGTTTTCTATTCTATTTTGTCGAGGCATGAGATTATATCATTTTGTATATGGAACTAAATATTTCTATTGATGACTAACTGTTTTATTAAGATGTTCTACATTCACTATTCTATCATTATTAGTATCATTCCACTATTTATCCATTTATTAAACCACTGTGGTACTCTTATTATGAGGTTATAGTCTCCCCACTATACCACATTAGAACCTCACTTCTATTTTGAATCCTCTATCATATGGGGAGGAATGCTTGAGCCCTTGTGTCCAACCGGGTTCGGTTAATTATGAGTGAACTTGGTTCGGGACATTTCAAATTAGTATTAGAGGATTATTTTCCTTCCATGCTATTTTGGGATGGTATAAAGGAGACTAGTATGTGTCATAATATATTAATGGGAATGTATCTAGGAGTAGCTAACCCATGTATGGGGAAAATCCTAATTGCCTTAGATGGGATTGGATGTTTTGTTTTATGCATGTTACAGTTGTCTTGATTCCACCATTGGGTGATACACATGATATGTGATGTTATTATCATTATGATGTGGGATTTCATTTTATCCTTGACCCAGTACGTCAATGAATCATTGATCATGCACCATTTTAGGCATCTTATAGGATTAATATGTCAGGCATTATGATATTCCATATAGGTTTCATTTCCTGACTGCATGATACTTGTTGTGTTTCCTTGAGTGATATTCATGTTATGCTACTCACATTAATTTAGTAAAAAGGGGGATTAAAGAATTCATTACTAAAGTTTATACATCAACAAAAATGGTGTCATCTCATATAGGTTTATGATGAAACCTTAATTAACAAATTATCACATGTTTGAGTGATGTGACTGAGGTTACATAGACTAAAAAATTATTTGATTTCGAATAAATTAATATTATCTATAATCTAAATAGTGAATATACCTCTATATATGGGGAATGGTGATTAATTTATCCAAATCATCTTATACTACCTATTACATTATTCTATCGAATGTAATGGTCTAGATACAAATAAATAAACTACCGATTACAATTTATAAAGCATGTACATTTTATAAATTTGGACTGGTACTTTATTTAATTGGTCTATTTTGTAAATTAAATAATTGATAAATCATAAATTCTAATATGATCGCTATAAAATGTTTATTACAATTGAAACTTAAATAGTGTTTTCCTATATAACATGATATTGATAGTCCATATACTAGGACCCTTATAGTGAAATGTAGATCCTAACCTCGACCCATCCTTTGTAGGGGATAGTAGGCAGAGTCGCTTGTGTTCTTTATGATTGTTTCTATCACCAAAACTTAGATTTAGGTGAAGGAAGAGGGGAGTGTGTAGAGACCCAAATCATGACATACATGGACATTAAATTACTTTTGCGGAATTTTTAGTACATAACAAAAAAAGACACACAAGGACTATAATAGTTTAGTGTCTTTGGAAACTCAGAATAAGATCGTCTAATCGTGGTGAAAGATCTTTAACATCTCCCAATAAAGATCTTCCCCTTTTTTCTTACATAAAACCTTGCTTTATATCCTGGGGAAAAGAAAACATAAAAGGGGTGAGCTCAAATTCCCAGTAAGGGTAAACATAGAGAACATAAAACAATCCATAAACATTTGAATGCAAGAACTTGAACATAAAATCTAAACATCAAAATCTTGAGCAAAGACATGAATCTTGGAAGTACGTAGGGAATATATCATAAGGGAAGATCAATCATGATAAAATAGCATGGGAATAAAACATGTAATTTAGGCAACCATTAAGCACATGATATGATTTCCATAGTAGCCAAGGCATTGCTACCAAAACCATCTTAGTGGACAAAGTCCCTTTCTGAATCGAGTTCACTCCTCGTTCCAGTCTTGTATTACTGAACCGGTTTAACATGCCGTTCCAGCCATGTATATATCATGAGATATAAATTATTACCCAATGCATTAGAGGGAGATATAGGTCCCACCCATCTCATATTGAAATCATTCTTTCGTGTGCCACAATATAAACATAAATCATTCATCGTAACCCTAGAATAAAATGGGTTTCATAAACATCATTCCATCATAACGTAATCCATAAAAAACAAAATTGGATATCATTTAATAATTAGAAATTTGAAACCATGTAAATCATAGAGACATGATACTTGAAACATACACATGTCAAATAATGTCATCTTAGATGAAAATGGTTTTGATAAAACACTTGAAATGAATTCTTGAGGAAAATATCCTTTTTTCTTCAAAATCATTTTCGTTTCACAAAATGTCATGCAATTTTAAAAGAAAATGATTTTGTTGAAAACATTCATGAAATATTTTGGATGAAGCTTCATGAAAATAAGTCTCTATAAAATCGTAAAAATCATTTCATGCCGTATACGTTAAAAAAACATTATTCTCGTACTTTTGTCAGAAAAGTCAAAAACTACCTTATAGGTTAAATAAAAGAAAGATTCCTTCCATACCATGGGGTAAAATTTAAATGGATAAAAAGGAAATTAAACATACATGAATAAAATTTTATAAAACATGGACATGGATGATATCAATAACCCCAGTAAATACTTACGAATAAGCAATCTCGGATAAAAATGAGATTTGTACAATTATCCCTTACCTTAGGTCCGATATGCTTCGTACGTTTCTGAACCTCTTGTATAATGATTTAAAAAATGTCATTGACTTATTAAAGAATCATATTCATTGTTATGATATCATATATGGTTCACTTATGACTATATATTACCCGTTTTTTTGTAAGTTCCATGTTAAAGCAGCGTTTTGGGTTAAATCATTTTATTTATCGTACGTGTTTGGACTTGTTGTTCTTGATATTATTACTTATATCCTAATTTATTTAATTCCAGAATTTAAAACATTATTTATATATCATATATATTCATCATATACATATATATATTGTAGATCGATAAAAGGAAAGAAATACACCGTTCATGGAGACGGTAGGCCGTACGTATGCATAAACGCTGATTTCGTTTCCTTATTGAATTGAATGGAATTAAGTAGATGAAATAAAGATATATATACATAAATCCAGTGGCATTATTATGTCATATATTTCATGATTACTTATTATATATACTTTATAATCATTCTTTAATGGTTATCACGGAAAGTGAATCTCATCGCGTCGTGGAGACAGTATTCCGTACGTACGCACGAGCGATGATATCATTCCCATGATAGTGGAATTGTATTAAAGTGTATGTATAGTATTACAGAATAAATATCTCTTTACAATAATCATATATATTCATTACATTCACTATTATACCCATCCAAGTAAGGTGGTGGTGGAAAATAGATTACACCACAACGTGGAAATGGTATTTCGTACGTACGCACACGCGGTGATTTCATTTTCTGTAGGATGGATAGATGGTGAAATATGGTTGTTTAATACTTATAATAACATATCAGTATATGATTTATACTGATGTTATTACTTGATAATGAAACAACTAAAGAAGAATAAGTGGAAGAAGAAATAAAGTTGAAAGAATCGGTAACAGACATTACCTCTTCTTTGAAGCGCCTCTTTGAGACCTCCTCTTAGGGCACTAAAATTGGACTCTGAAGAAGTCCAGAACCTCTAGGATGTTTCTAGGGAAGTGGAGAAGAGAATTTGGCAGGGTTTGTCCGTGCTTGAAGGCTCAATGTGGTGTGAGTAAGAGAGGGAGGAGGTTCCATTTTGTCACTATTAATTATTTCGATTAAAAAAGTTGTTTTTAATTAAAATTTAGTAATTTTCACTATTCATCAGAATATGAAAGTTATCCGAAAAGTACCAAAATTTCACCCCAAGCTAATTTCGATATTCCAAATCCAAAAATGAAGTCCCTTTTGAAAGATAAAATTTATAAAATTTCAAAAAGTGGGTATTACTATTCACAACAGCTAGTTCATAATAATATTATAATAATATCTCGTTTAGTGAAACTAGGTATTGCGTACTACACACGCTATCGAGGAAGGTCTTTATTGCATGTAATTCAAGCCAAGTCAGGGATACGTGTTGTGCAAGATCCTTTTGGTGTAGCATACAACAAAAGACATTAATGAAATTAAAAATAATATTTTTCATAAAATCTCGGGGTGTTACATTCTACCCCCCTTAAAATGAATTTTGCCCTTGAAATTCGTCAGGGTTATAAATGGTTTACTACTCGAAAGTTTCTTTAATAGAAACCCACATCGTAAAAAGGAATACCAAAACATGGCTTTAAAAACTAAAGTATGAAACGTAACAGTTACCCAAATTAACTTATCATTGGGCTTTCACGTAGGAGAACATAGGTGAAAATATGGATATGGAAGAAAAATATAACCATAAAGTTCTTATGGAGAGTGGTAGAGAACATGGCTATGAAAAATCCAACAATCACAAATCCATAAATTTGTGATGATCTAGGGTACCACTTGATTCATCAGATATATGGGCACTAGGACAACATTTTTGGTTTTCAAGATCATTTCCCTAATGTTGAAGAATTTTAATTGGAATAAATACTTACTTTATTTTGGTACAATCTCACTGTTGTTCGTGCCTTGAACAATTTCCTCTTCATCTCTTAAATAAATGAAGTTGAATTTGTTATTCGTGAAGTGTTAGTAGATCATGTGATAGAATGACGGGTCATTCCATCTGTCTCAAACAAAAGGTTAGCAAAAGTTATTAAATATACATAAGTCGATCTATAGTGAGATTAATCATATATGGTTCCTAAAATAGACTTATACTTCATATATCATACTTCTTAATATAATAAAACTAGTTTCAACTAAACAGGGACTTCCTGTAGGCCAGTGGTAGGTGATAAAGGTCAGTCGCACTTCGGTTGTGGGTTCGATTCCCACAGCCTTTTCCGACGCGATAGGCTATCGCCCGTCCTATAGGTTGTCCTTTTTCTAAAACTTCATTACTATAACATCCCATCAATAATATCGAAAAAAGTTCTATCCGTAAACAATACTAACTTATGTCCAACATAATTCATTCCATTCTTTATCTAAAATACTTCGGTCCGAGCTCATAGTATAAATAAAACGATTACTTGAAATGTCATCAACCAACCATCATTTATCCCCCATTATCTTGTTGGTCACATTCCAATCATGTGAATACCTTAATAATGTATTCTCTTGAAAAAATGAATACCCATTAAACCTTAGTGAAAATATGAATGATGTCAAAAGTTAAATCTTTCCACATACCAAAATCCAAAAATTATATATACTCAAACCATGATATAACCTTCACTTTATATCAGTCATGAGCTCATGAATACTATCAATCACTTAATTTTCTCCTTATCCCTTCATTATGCTCATATCATATACTTTCCAAAAATACTAGTACCATTCATCACACACTTTTAAAACTTAAGGAATGACAACAGTGTAACAATCCTTAGATGTCTCTTTATTCCATAGTACCATGAGATTTCATATACAACATTACACTTGATGAACATGTAATCATTCCACTACCTTCTTAATCCATTGACCAAGCTTCAACAATTCTTTCATCTCACATATAATTTGTAGTCTCTTCATCATCATCAACATAAATATTACCCATATGACCATACTGATTCTCTTCATGAGACTTTTCCTTAGGGCATCGCTTTTCATAATTCCCATACATTCCACATTTAAAACATTTAACCATTGTTGATGTCGTAGCAATACCATTATCCTCATCCATGGTGTTAACTGAACCTTTTCCTTTGCACTTACTGGCTTTATGTCCTTCTTTTCCACACCCAAAGAATCTTCCAGTTCCTCTGAAACATTCTCCTTGATGCCTATTCCCACATGATTTACATAGGGGAAATTGAACTTTCTTTCCTATATGATCATCATGAAACTCCATATTTCTCTTATTAGCTGAGTCAGAAAACATACCAAATTTGAGTTTATTGATCGTATTATGAGATTGCTGATTCATCAAAATAATTATTTTTGGACTTCCAAATCCCTTTTAATTTGGTTTCTCATGAAGAATATCATTCCATTGTCCATCATATCCTCTATTATCATGAATCTTACTGTTTCCGTCCATTTTCTAAATCCCAAAAAGAATAGTGTGAGAGGAAAAAATCATGCTAAGGAAAACAACATAGTAAAGGGGGAGTACCCTCAATATCTAACATCTAAGGATAAATTCTATGATCGTTACCTTAGTTCTAGGACTATATCCTCTACGTATACTTATCCTTAGGGACATCCCTAGACATACCTTAGAAATATCTCTAGGGATCTCACTAACGTTTTCGCATCCTAGTTTCCAAAGGTTGACTAAACTTTTCCTCTGATACCAACTGTAGAGACCCGAAGCTTGACGTACATGGACATTACATTACTTTTGCGGAATACTTAATACATAACAAAAACAGACACCAAAGGACTGTAATAGTTTAGTGGCTTTGGAAACTCGGAATAAAATCTTCTAATCTTGGTGAAAGATCTTCAACATCTCCCAATAAAGATCTTCCACTTTTTTTCTTACCTAAAACCTTTCATTATATCCTGGGGAAAATATAACATAAAAGGGGTGAGCTCAAATGCCTAGTACGGGTAAACATATAGAACATAAAACAATCCATAAACATTTGAATGCAAAAACATAAACATAAAATCTAAACATAAAATTCTTGAGGAAAGACATGAATCTTGGAAGTTCGTAAGACATATATCATAAGGGAACATCAATATGACAAAATAGAATGGGAATAAAACATGTAATTGTGGAAACCATTTATGATTTCCATAGTAGCCAAGGCATTGCTGCCAAGACCATCTTAGTGGACAAAGTCCCTTTCTGAATCGAGTTCACTCCTTGTTCCAGTCCTGTATCACTGAACCGGTTTAACTTTCCATTCCAGCCATTTTTATCTCATGAGATATAAATCTTTACCCAATTCATTGGAGGGAGATATAGGTCCCACCCATTTCATATTGAAATCATTTTTTTGTGTGCCACAATATAAACATAAATCATTCATCGTAACCCAAGCATAAAATGGGTTTCATAAACATCATTCCATCATAACGTAATCCATAAAAAAACAAAATTGGCTATCATTTATTCATTAGAAAGGTGAAACCATGTAAATAATAGAGACAGGATACTTGAAACATACACATGTGAAATAATGTCATCTTAGATGAAAATGGTTTTGATAAAACACTTGAAATGAATTCCTGAGGAAAATATCCTTTTTTTATTCAAAATCATTTTCGTTTCACAAAATGTCATGCAATTTTAAAAGAAAATGATTTTTTTGAAAATAGTCATGAAATATTTTGGAGGAAGCTTCATGAAAATAATGCTTTATAAAACTGTAAAAATCCTTTCATTCCGTATATGTTAATAAAACATTATTCTGGTACTTTTGTCAGAAAAGTCAAAAAGTACCTTATAGGGTAAAAAAAGAAAGATTCCTTCCATACCATGGGGTAAAAGTCAAATGGGTAAAAAGGAAATTAAACATACATTAATACACTTTTATAAAACATGGACATGGATGATATCAATAACCCCAGTAAATACTTACGAATAAGCAATCTCGGATAAAAATGAGATTTGTACAATTATCCCTTACCTTAGGTCTGATATGCTTCGTACGTTTCCGAACCTCCTGTATAATGATTTAAATAATGTCATTGACTTATTAAAGAATCATATTCATTGTTATGATATCATATATGGTTCACATATGACTTTATATTACCCGTTCTTTTGTAAGTTCCATGTTAAAGCAGCGTTTTGGGTTAAATCATTTTATTTATCGTACGTGTTTGAACTTGTTTTTCTTGATATTTTTACATATATCCTGATTTACTTAATTCCAGAATGTAAAACATTATTTATATATAATATATATTCATCATATACATATATATATTATAGATCGATAAAAGGAATGAAATGCACCGTTCATGGAGACGGTAGGCCGTACGTATGCATGAACGTTGTTTTCGTTTCCTTATTGAATTGAATGGAATTAAGTAGATGACATTAATATATATATACATAAATCCAGTAGCATTATTATGTCATATATTTCATGATTACTTATTATATATACTTTATAATCATTCTTGAATGGTTATCATGGAAAGTGAATCTCATCGCGTCGTGGAGACAGTATTCTGTACGTACGCACGAGCGATGATATCATTCACAAGATCGTGGAATTGTATTAGAGTGTATGTATAATATTACAGAATAAATATCACTTTACAATAATCATATATATTTATTACTTTCACCATTATACCCATCCAAGTAAGGTGGTGGTGGAAAATAGATTACACCACGTCGTGGAGACGGTATTCCGTACGTACGCACGTGCGGTGATTTCATTTTTTGTAGGATGGATAGATGGTGAAATATGGTTCTTACATACTTATAATACCATATCAGTATATTATTGATACTGATGTTATTAATTGATAATGAAACAACTAAAGAAGAAGTGGAAGAAGAAATAAAGTTGAAAGAATCGGCAACAGGCATTACCTCTTCTTCAAAGGGCCTCTTTGAGACCTCCTCTTAGGGCACTAAAATTGGTCTTTTAAGAAGACCAGAACCACTAGGATGTTTCTAGTGAAGTGGAGAAGAGAATGTGGTAGGGTATGGACGAGCATGAAGGCTCAAAGTGGTATGAGGAAGAGAGGGAGGAGGTTCCATTTTATAAGGGAGGAGAGGGGCACCATTGGAATAACGAAAACTATTATTTTATTATAAAGTCGTATTCAGTTTTTAATAGATCCAAATTGATTTATTTCGAATATAAGGTGGGGATGGGTCTAAATCCTCTCATCAAAAAGAATTTTGACAAGTTTAGGTTTCTATTTTAACCTTATCATTTAGATTTAACCTTAAGTTAAATAATTTTACTTTTACCGTGTCTTCTTGTTTTCTTACATTATAAGGTTAATAAAATTACAATAACAAGCCAAACAAACCCCAAGTTGTTTAGTATTAATATATATAACCTTATCTAAGTCATTTGGACGAACCTTAGATTTTTAGGAATAAAATAACAATTAATAATATAATATTGTTTTTAAAAACCACTTTATGTCAATTTTGACCCTATTTGGTAATTGATTTTTGTGAAAATCATAACAGAATGATTAGTTCGAAAACAGTTAACTAAATCAATACTCAAATGTCATATTAACCTAGAAAATTAGTGTAATTCATAAAAAGTCTCAAATTACATTTATTTGGGTATTTATAACATCAATTTTTTCAATATTTCATTAATAAGATAATTACTACATCATCATTGTGTCATACATAACTAAAATTATCTAATGTCTAAAAATTAAAAATAAATTACCATTATGTAGGAAATATTTTTAGCTTTCTAATGAATATTTATAGTCAAATTTATCTTCTATATTAAATGATATTAAAAATTATTTAGTTATTAAACTTTGATTTCAACTATTTTAACACTTCTTTAAATAAATTAATAATAAATTTCCAAATCTAATCCATATGGGCCTAAATGGTCATATTTTATTCATAAGGTTGTTTTTGGTCGAATTACACTTATCCAATAGAATTATTACATGTGTTAGGGTAATAATAATATCATTTTTATCCTTAATTGCCCTATTTACTTTTAACCGTCGTAAAAAAAAGTAAAAATTTACTATTCACCAAAAATTATTTTCATCTCATTGAACCAAATTTTAGTCCTTGATATTAACCATGTCTCTCGTATTTTCGAAATTCTACTCACAGAAGTGGTAAAATTATGTTTTATGAAAAATTCAGTTTTTTAACTACGACATAGTGGTTTCACTATTCATCAAAAAATGAAAGTTTCCAGAAAAATATCAAAAATTAGGCCTAATCTATATTTGATATAATGAATTCAAAAATGATTTCTATTTTACCAAATTCCAAAAATATCAGTTACATTAATTAATTTAAAAATAATAATTCTCGTCGTCAAAACAAATAGTGTGTTTTTAAGAGATAATAAATATCAAAAGATTGACACTTGTTTATGTCTGGTTTAAATGTGAAATTACATCCAATGAACAACATTGTATTAAATGGTAAAAATTTATTCTAAATATACTTTAAAAACACTCAAATTAATAATTTATCAATATTAATTATTTCGATTAAAAAAGTTGTTTTTAATTAAAATTTAATAATTTTCACTATTCATAAGAATATGAAAGTTACCGAAAAGTACCAAAATTTCACCCTAAGCTAATTTCGATATTCCGAATCCAAAAATTAAGTCCATTTTGAAAGATAAAATTTATAGTATTTTAAAAAGTGGGTATTACTATTCATAACGGCTAGTTCATAATAATATTATAATAATATCTCGTTTAGTGAAACTCGGTACTGTGTAATACACACGCTATTGAGGAAGGTCTTTATTGCATGTAATGCAAGACAAGTCAGGGATACATGTTGTGGAAGCTTCTTTTTCTGTAGCAGACAACACAAAACATTAATGAAATTAAAAAGAATATTTTTCATAAAATCTCGGGGTGTTATAGAGTGACTCATATATAGAAAGGATTTTACCTATCATGATATTTTATTTACCTTATTACCATTGTCAAATATTATATGAGTCATGTTCCTGGAAGTTTTAGAGATATTCCACCATGATTTACTTGATTTATGCACTAGGAGGGTTGTGAAAACCATGATTTAGAGACAGTGGGCCTTAATCTACTAGTATTACCTCTAGTAGTGCCTCCTGTGGAACCTCCTCTTATCCCTGATGTGGTCAATGATGTATGGTTTTTAGGAGAACATATATATCTTATGAAACCTATATATGGAGCTATGTAACCTTCCTCTTCTATGGATGCTTTCATATGAGAGTTTCAAAAGCAACATATATGTACTTTTTTAGGGGATAGTGGACCCCAGGATGGAAAGTCATGGATAGAGTCCACAATGACTATCTTTGAGCACCATGAGACACCTCCTGAGAGGATAGTGAATCCCACTATGTATATTCTTTAATATTATTCCAATTGATGGTGATATGTTATTAACAGGGTGGATTTTCATCAGAATATAGCCTAGGGTGGTTTTAAGGCTATCTTCTATGACTAATTTTTACCTGAGACCTTGAGTGTTGATCATATTGGGCAGTTCATAAACCTACAATAGGGTTTTATGTGTGTTATTAATTACTAATCTTGCATCATAGAGATCCAATGCTTTGTGCCTGTTTATACTGTTGATGATTCAGAAAAAGTGTGATTTTTTCTAGATGGGCTCAAGCATCCCATTCATTCTTTGGTGAACATTTTCTAGTAGACTACCATTTATGATATAGTAGACCAGACTTTTATTACTGAATGTAACTTGAGGGAAGATAGAGATATGGATTAGATTGGATTAGTTTCTGGTCCCTATAGTTTCATATCTAGTTATAGAAAGAATCACTTAGAGTCCTCTTATATGATATGTACTAGTTAGAGTTCAAGTACTAGAAGTTTTGTAGTTTTTCATTAGTGTGAGAAACATGGGCATGTGAAACCTTGGTGTGAGAAGGATCTAGTTGAGTGTCGGTCATATGACATGGTGGTCCATTTATAGTGGTTTTTTAGAATATTACATATAGTGGATAGTGAGAGAGGGTCAGCACTAACCTTGGATCCAAGAGTAGAATTAGAAACTATGTGTCATGTAGGGAGCTTCAGGGATACTAGACGGTTAGGCTGAGGAGGTGGTCCTAGTTAGGAATCTCAGACACTAGTTAAACAACATCAATAGAGTGGTCCTTCTCAAGGCAGTCATTTTGTATCTCAAGATTGTGGAATAGGCTAGATTTATCCAGTGCATCATTTTTCGGGGGAGCAAAGTACATGTCTATCTACAATTCAATATATGATTTTAGTAGTGTATACCTTGGTTTTTTTTTTGTAAAAGGGGATTTGAATTCTTTTATCTATGTAGCTTTCATGGAAATCCTAACACTATAAATTCAATAATTTTTTTGGGTGAGGGCCCTTGAAAATTCTTTGGATATAAATTCTAAGAGTGTATTATAGTGCAAGAAGTTCTCCATGAGATATGAAGTTGTCATCTTTTATAGAACCTATTCTTCCTTGAGATTTTGGGTTTTAAAAATATTATTATGAAGGACTTGTTAGTTATTTGTCATGACTATATGAATTTCTGTCACTGGAGGGTTTGTTTTCAACATGAGAGGGAGGTATTTATTTTTAAAATGGTGAGTCTAATGTCTAGAAAGGTAGATCTAGACTAGGGAATCATGGGTTGAGTGGAGTGACATCCCAGGATAATATTTTTAATATGGATTATAAGGGATTAAATTGGACTAAATTCCTTCTCATAGTATACCATTTTAAGGATTTATTTCTCAATACATTTTCTAGTTTACCTCCTCAGTGAGAGGTAGAGTTATCTTTTGATCTAGTTCTAAGAGCTTCACCATTGTCTATTCCTCCTTACAAGATGGCTGCTACTAAGCAGTAAGAGCTCAAGATATAACTAGGGACATAGAAGCTAAATCTTTTATACAACCTCATACTTCTCCCTAGAGTTCACTAGTCGTTTACACCAAGAAGGATGATGTATCCCTCAAGCATTATGTATATTATCAATAGTTGAATCAGCTTACTGTGAATAATCAGTTTCATTTTTCTCATATATATGAAATCATTGATCATATCCCAAGAGCTTAGGTTTTCTCAATTATTTATTTGAGGTCAGGATATCACCAGGTACGTGTTATTCCTTCAGAAATACCTCGTATAGTGTTCCAAAATAGGCATGTTCTTTGTGAGAATATGGTGATGTTTTTTGGTCTCACAAACATGCAAGATGTTTTCTTCGCATTGATTAAATATGTTTTCCACCCATTTTTGGATCCATTTGTGGAAGTAATAATTGTTGAAATCTTGGTTTATTATCATACTTCACACAACCATTAAAAACATCTTGAGATCATTAAGAATACACTAAGATGGAACCAGCTATATGCATATCTCAGTAAATACCACTTTTGGATCGATAAAGTCCAAAAACTAGGTCATATAATCTCAGAGGTAGGATTATCTTTTGACCTATAGAAGGTGAAAGTCATAGTTACCTGGGAGCATCCTAATAACATTTTTCATATATGATGTTTCTTGTTGAAAGATGGTAATCATAGGTGCTTCATTCAGGACTTTTCACTACTACAGTCACCTCTTATAGGATATACTATGAAGTTTGTAAATTTTATATGGTCATAAGACTATGAAATAACCATTAAGGACCTAAAAGGGAGACTAACTTCAGTTTTGATCTTAATTCTTTAAGATATGGGGAAACGTTCTACAGAATATTTTGATGCATAAAATTTCATTCTAGAAGTATTTCTGAAGAAGAAAGGTCAATTCGTGGAATACATGTCCTTTTATTTGAGGCACCATGTGTATAATTACCTAATGCATAGTCTTCAGTTAGAATTTGTGGTTCATTACATGCATTGTTGGATGCACTATTTTCTTAGAGAGCATTTTGTCATGTATACAAACCACAAAATTATTAGGTATATTTTCTCACAATGTAACATGAACCAGAGGTATATAAAGTGGGATGAATACCTACAATACAACAATTTTAATATTTCCTATGTTCTTGGGGAATTCAATACTCTATTAGATTATTTGGGCCAAAGGACTCATACATAGGTAGTTCAGGAGGCCAGTGGTGAGTGGTAGTTGATTTATTAATTTTATAAGATGCACTTAGAGGTCTCGGATAATCATGGATAGACATTAATTGCATCATTATTGGTGAAATATTCACTTTTGGAGATAGTGAAAATGTGGTAGTTATCATATCCCGAGGGATTAGTCTTATGGGAGAATGTCTCAACTGAGGTTTTGTAGTCCATCAATAAAATTGATGAGGATGATATCTTATGCATCCTTGGATGCGACTGGGTTCTTATAAACATCTGGGATAAATTAATGTGAGAGTATCATGATTATAATTGGGTGGTACACCCTGGGCTTATAAAGATGTATCATGACCTACATATCTAGAATTGGTGGCCTGGTATAAAAATGGAAACAAAATATTTTATAATAATTTTTTCACCTATCAAAAGGTGAGGGAATAAAAATAGTGTATTGTAGGTCCATTATCGCCATTTCTCAATTCTGAGTTGAAATGGGATGATTTAACAAGGGATTTGTTTACAGGATTATCAACAACCCCTTGAGGAAATGATGTTGTATGGGTGATCATTAATATGATCATGAAGGTTTCCTATTTCATACCAATTTGAGACTGCTTATTAAGGTATTATCTTAGAAGACTGTATATTTGTGAGATTATAAGACTTAATGGGTTACCTCATGCTATTGTTTTTTATAGGCATTCTCATTTCACATTGATGTTCTAGAAAGGTTTACAAAAATCTCTAAGTACTCAGGTGATTTTGAGCACAGCCTTTCACCCATAGGCTGACAAGCTATCAGAACAAATGATTCTGGTACTAGAAGAAATGATCCCGACATGTATAATATATTTTAGACATACCTGAGAGAAACTTATACCTTTTGATAATTTATTCTATAGTAAAAGATTTATGGAGATGATACAAATGAATACCTATGATTCCATATATGGTAGTCCATTATATACATTTTTATGCTGGTTTGAAATAGTTGAGGCATCACTACTTGGACCAATCTCATTTAGGAGACTTCGTAGTCAGTTTAGTGGATCAGGATGTGAATTTATACAGTTCAATCTAGGAAGAAATTATATTTTGATCATCTTTATAGACAACTAGAGTTTTTGGTTGGTAATTATATTTTCTTATGTGTTTCACTAAGACTGGAGAATCGATGTTTTAGATAGAAGGGGAAGCTTTAACCTTGGTTCATTTGACATTTTGAGGTTATGTAGAGAGTTATGACAATATCTTATAGGTTTAAGTTACCTTAAAGGTATCGAGTTATGCATGATGTCTTCCATGTTTCATAGCTTGGTTGATATCGTTCCAATATATTTCATATCTTTTATCCTGTTTAAGTTGAGTACGAGGTAGATGCATCATTTTATGAGCATCCCATCCGTATTGTGAATTGAAGCGTGAAGTCTCTTTGATGTATGAACATTACTATGGTAAGGGTGTGTGGTAGCATGGCCATGTACAAGAAAAGACCATAGAGAAAAAGGCCAACAAATATTATTATTGGTTGAAGTTATTCTTAGATGATGGGTTTCCACCCTTCGAAGGACCACTTTGGGATGAGTTTCCATAAGGGTGAGATTGTAAGATCTAGGATTTTTTAGGTGAGAAACCATTAATTTCAGTTTGAATCCTTTTTTATCCTTATAAAAGTTCATAGCCCCATAGAGGTGAAATTGGGAGTATCTGAGGCTTGTTTGGGTCCCATAGCTCTGAGATATAGAGAAAAAATGAGTGTTTCATGGTTAGCGCATGGTTAGTGCTAATCGTTCCCCACAAACCATGTGTCACTATAAGTCTTCCATATGGTTTTTTAAACCGTGTGAGGGTGGATTTGGATATTTGGGGCTAAGTTAGAGGGTGCACAAATTAATCACATGGTTTTCCTAACTGTGCACTGCAGTTCATGCGGTGTGTGATAACTAGATAGTGGGATGCACATGGTTGGAGTTTGGATTGAGAAACCATGTAGGAAAACCTTGTAACCTATACAAAAGTGTTGAATTACCATTTTCCCATCTCTCTATTTAAATAAACTATATCCCTTATTCTTTTTTAGTGGACACACAACTATCTACTCCTCCCATTTGGTCTCCTCTAATTCTAATGATATGTTTTAAAGTCAGTCATCCATCTAAAGTCTAATTCAAGAGTCATCTATCTAGTTGGATCACAATCTGTATTCTCTCCATTATTTTATCTCCTTTTTCATTTTCCTTCCTGTAGATGGAGTTATTTTGGTTTGAGATCATATTACATATTTTCAAATAGTTTTTCTATTCTTTAATTTTCATCTGATATGGACAAAACCAAGGGTTAATATGGGATGATTGTTCTACCAAAATCATAAGGTAGGTGGTTGATACCTTTTCACTAAAGTTTTGTTATCTATTTTTTATTGTCATTGTGCCTCATGTCAGACCTTACAGTTTTTACATATAAATAAGATTACTATACTTAAATTAATTATTACACCTAATTTGGGTCTCCCTTATAGACCCTAATCTGGGTTGAAGGCTTTCAACCTCACCCCAAGCCACCTAGAAGGTCTGTTCATCCATCTGCTCTCACTTAAACCAACCCATTGGGTGTGTAAACTCATCACCCTTATAGTGGGAGCCTTCTAAAATTAAATGAGATAGTTAGTGTGTAACATTCCTCTTTTCCCTATTATTAAATAATTTTAAAATGGTTAAATTTTTGGTTTTTAGTGGAAATGTGGAATGATATGAATATTTTATTGGCATATGCCTCTTTATACTGATAATTGTAATTGGGTATAGACAGTAACATTTCCCTCATCTTTTATTATATTATTTTATTACTATTGGATATCTCCATATGGAATCGACTTATTATGAAGGTCTGGCACATATTTCATTATGTTATGGAACTGATAAGGGGATCGAGTTATGGAATATACGACCCTAGGTGTGATTATTTATGGTATAGAACTTACTATGGGATATTGGTATGGCACCTAAGACCCATAAGAATTTTTTTTCATGATATGGAACTGATGAGTAGGACTGAGGTATGTCACCTAAGACTTTTGTATATATTCATGTCTTTTGATATAGGTCACCCTAGTTATACACCTTGGTACCCTTCCCTTTTAGCTCTGTTACTCTTTTCACATTTAGTGTATACAGAGATTTTTGTTACCTACTATTGAAACTTCAAATCTATATTGATTCTCATCTATTATAACCAAATATTATTATAGAATATACTCATGGTCTTTTCATTACTATCATATATGTTCTATTTCTACTTGTTAAAACTGTATGTTGTGATTCTTTATATACATAAGAAAGATTTGTTATAGGCATTGTTGGTGGGGGCCTACTAAGTATATCTAACACCTTGTTCATGCTTTCTATTTGTACCCAAACAAACATCCTGTATATATGTAGGGATAGATACATGCACTCATTTTTGTATACTTTATTGATTGTATCATGGGACTGGGGGAACACATGTCTGAGTTATGGATCATGATTTTATCTATGTATATTTTTTTTGGTATTTTTTTCTTTTGGTATACAGGTATGTATGTGTGCCTAATTACATTTTTTCATGTTCCTTTGTTATATAAATAACATTAAATCATATTGTATATGTTACTAGATATTTTTATTGATTACTGTCTATTTTATCAGGAGGTTCTAATTTCATTTTTCATTTAATATTATTATGATTTGACTATTTATCCATTTATTACACTATTATGATACTATAATTATGAGGTTATATTCTCCACATTGTACCACCATAGACCATCAATTCACGTTAACAACCTCTAGCATAAGGGTAAGCACATTTGAGGCCTTGTGGCTAATCTGGTCTGGTTACTTATGGGTGAATCAGATCAAGGATGTTACAATATAACTACCTAGACCTGTAATAGATCACTACATGCTATTTCATCAATATTTACCCCCATCCTAAATATTATTCTTCAATTAAAACCTTTAACAACACACCCTCTTCCAGAAAATGAAGCACTAGAACACTGACCTACTTTTCCTTCAGGTAACTGAATGCTTCTTGAAATTGATATGTCCACATGAAAGACATGCCCTTTCTAGTCAATGAGGTTAATGGACCTAAAACATTATGGAAATCAAACAAAATCCAAGGATAATAGCCTATGAGACCAAGTAAACTATTAAAATCTACCACATTCTTTTGAATTTACCAACAAACAACCTTCTTTACCTTTAACAGGTCGACAGATACACCCAACTGAGATACCACATTACTAGGGAAACTCACATCTCACATATTGAACATAAACGTGGAAAACATTCTATTAAGTTAGTGATTTTAGGGGACATGAAAAAACTCTATGATGCTCAACATACTCTTATGAATTTTAGTAAACCATTTTATCATAAATGAACACAACAACACACAATTCCTTGAACTAACAGAAAATGGAGTTCATGATCCCCATGGACATGTCTACTTCATTTAGGACACTGAATGGAATAACCACAAACTCAAAGTACCCATACATGTACCTGAAGGAAGTATTCTAGATATCATCACCCTTCACCCTAAATTGGTGATATCCTAACCACAGAACGATGTTCAATGACCAAAAATATCTTCTCCCCAGTTGAATAGATCATCAATCCTTAGAAGAGGGTAATGATTCTTAATCGTTACCTAGTTCAAAATCTAGTATTATGTACAAAACATCAAAATACCATCCAATATCTTGGATAAAAACAATGGATCAACCCAAGGAGACATGTTAGGTCATATGAAACCCCTCTATATCATATGATTCACCTATAAACTCTCCTCACATAACTATGTAGGTTCCATTCCATAGGGATCCATTAAAATTATATACACGCCTGGTTACTACCATATACCCAACTTGATGTTGTGTTGTGGAGGTTGTGCCATATCCTCATTTTGTAAAACATATACAAAATACTCCACAACCCTATAAATATCCTATTCCTTCCCCTCCACTTATTTCTCCACCAACTGAGAAAAAAGACCCCTTCTTACCTCTCTCTCTAAAGAACGCCACTCGTTTTTCCTCCACATCCAAAAATGAAACTCTCCTATAGAAATAGTCAATGAATATATGTATAGAATATATCTAGTCCATTACAAGGAAAAAATTGTATATATGAATCTATTTCAAGTAGAAATATCTCATTGAATAGTGTTTCCCCACCACTAATATAAACCCCACACACACATCAAAAAAAGCATCCTAACCTGCAATCATTACTGATAACACCAAGGGAACTAGAAGTATCTAAAAAAACAATACCAATGTAATAACCAAATCAAGATACGTAATGGAGGGTAAGGATCTTGAATCAAAAAAATCACTCGCAAGAGTAGATAATAAACAAATCGTACTTCGAACAATTCATGGATATTTTGGCATTGCTGCCTCTAAAGTGTGCATGTAAACATGATCAGCTACTTTACATCCTAAATACCCACCTATTTGAACATTCCCTTTATTGGGTCCCTATAGATGGGGACCATCACATGTATTATCTCTACCAACACCATTTTACATTGGCAACTAAACAAGTTTTAGTAATCCTTGTCACCAAAACCACCTCGGTGGAAAATGTTATTGTTTTCAAAAAGAGTCTTCAGAAACCACCAGATTCTGGACTCCCAAAGCATTAAGACACTAATACTGGTAGTCCCTATTTCCCCTATAGATGTATAATTGAAACTAAAGTCTTGTGGTAGGTTCTTGGAATCCACCTTCCCCCAAAGGTTGGACAGAGATCTGTTGTGTTTGGTTCCCCACTGGCCCAAACCCTAGCTGACTAAACACTTGAGGCCCACTACCTGAATCCATTCTCCCCAAGAAACCCTATTAGACACTCTTCAGAGGATGAAATCTCAAATAATTCATCTATCTTATAACCTATGTTATCTTATTCACCTTCAAATATACAGGTAATGTAAATTGAGTGACTATATTACTGATCACTAGGTGTAAAGATTCCTCCAGACATTTCCTTGTGGACTCATAATCTGGAAAAAATCTTGGGAAAAGAAAAAAATTTCATTGAATCTAATACCAATATCGCTCACAATTATTATACCCTACTGAAGAGACATAAATTCTTACCCATTCTCTTCCTTTTTCATCATTGAATGTAACACAGAACTGACCTCCCTTAGATAGTCTGGCCACTACACATCGTTTTCCTTTCAATCACCCAAAAATAGCTTCCACCATTAATATTAAACTCCTTACAATAGAATAAGTACCAAGGGTACTGAGAAATTAGTCTATGCTAGGATTATATTGAAATATATCTTCCAATATTCTAACAAGTGATCTATCTCCACTTCTGAGACACTCCCCTCATACTTTCCCAAACTCTCCCACTAGAGGGAATACAAATCCCTCTGCCATGCCTCCTACTTCTTTGTCACATATACTATTCTACAATCAAGTAGATCATATTTTTTATCCTAAAATACCTAATCCATTCACGAAGGATTCCTATGATCCATTCCTAAAAATCAATGATAACATTCTAATCCCAGTAGCATGGAATTTTATCACATGTTTATTTAGTTAATTATGTTAGTATGTTCGATTTCCAAAATTATCCAATTCAAAAACGAATACAATAAATCATGAATCATGTATCTATCGTAGTTCTCTTCTATAAAAATAGTTCTACCTTGCTCTTTCTTTGATAAGCCTAAAGTCTATGCACTAGATTATTCAGGCCTAAAATTTAGTGTTGTAGCTGGTATCCCTATCCTATGTCATGCACCTAGTTCAACTATCATTACTTCCCTACCAACCAATGAAATCCCCAATGTGAATAAATCCATACTCCATCCTATCTCTCAACCATAACCTTTTATACAATTATGTCAGGTCCCCCTCCCTCTAAAGATACTGCATTGAAGGAAGCGAGAACATTACCCTTGATTCACAACTCCAGTAGTCCCAGGGTTAATGACAATAATTGAGGGTATAAAAATATCAAATATGAGAAGAATTAACCTCTATAAAATAAAACGGATTGATACATAGGATACAAAAATACCCAATAAACTCTAATATACAATATAAAAATAATCCCAAAACCATCCCACAATTCATGTACAAAATAATAAAACATAACAATAAAAGTATCCAAATATACCAGAAGGTAGGTCTATAGTGGAGACCCGAAAATAAATATAAATCCAAGCATGAAATTAATATCTCGGTCCCCAATGTGCTCCTAGAAACCTAAAAACATTTTATTCATGTAGTTTGAGAAGAAACGTGTACTCAGTAAGATCATACCCAAGGTCTAAATATCACATGTGAAAAGAACATGCAAATGCACCAGTAAACAAACAGTAGAACCAAAAAGCACCTAAATAGGTCAACTAAAAAAAATACCAAACTCACCATATCTCACTCACCAAATGAAGCATCCAATATAGTAATACATTAGTCAAAATCATAATCATGAAAGGCACATTACAACCACATCCCCATGGATTTTTCACTCTCACTCCCCAATGTCAAACGTCATGTGCTCCCATACCTTACATAAATATCCAATCACATTCAATCCAACCCTGATGTGGGTTGGGACGCATCCCTACATATCCTTCCATCATAATTTCTAGCATCACGTGCTCGAATTATGAATCATTACATATCATCTCACCTGAAGACATCTGGGCCTTCACAACACCTCTTTCCTGAAGACACTTAGGTCGTCATACCACATCTCATCACATCACCAAAGAAATAGGGTATCATGAACATGAACAAAATCAACCACATTCCCTCCTCCAACCATGAATGACCCCTCAAAATTTCACATCTCATCACGTCCTACCTGAAGACACCCATGAAACTACATCACATTATAACCTCATCACATTATCTCATTGAAATACACCTAGGATGTCAAACCACATCACACCTGAATGCACTAGATATGTCACTATTGAAGGAAGAGGGGGAAATATTGGGTAGACATCCATCCATATCAACACTATATTGGATGAAAGGGAAAACACTCATAACCCAGAACCTATAATAATTGATAAGGTTATCTAACTCGGTTGGGAAGCATATAGAAATATTAAAAAATACATGATATATACATAGTAAAAATACCCAACCTATGGGTCCTCAAATGCTTTACTAGCTCACACTTCCACCACCACTTAACTGCATGTTGACCATCACAACTACTTCAAACACTATATACAACACACCATTCAGCCAATTAATTGAATACATTTTAGAGACATTAATTTCTAGATTTTCTTATTTATTTACCAACCAATTTTTTTCTATATATCTTTACAAATTTATTTCATGGATAACTAGGGAACTAACATAACCATCACATAACAAATCACACTCTTTGAGTTAACCGTCATTGACATGCCATAACAACCAAACCATCTCACCATGACAGTCACATGTCTCATCAACCACAAATCACAACCACTATAAACCAAAACATCCATGTGACAAAGGAAAAACACATCACAACCACATCAGAAAAAACCACCACATAGCATAACACCATTGTACATCATCATTTCCATGTGTCACCCAACTATGCACTATAACCACATCACAATTTCTCACATCTCATCCATGCCAACCAACCATCGCACCACGTCCCCACACATCAAAAATTCTAGTAAGTCACCTAATTCACTACATAATATCCAAAACCATGTAGGAAAACACAACATGCACAAACACACACAACATCACACATCTTGACTTCCATATATATTCAAGGTCTTTCATCACATTACATATTTACTTTCATTGGTAATTATCACACAAACTAGGATTCCATGGGAAACCAATTTATTATCCATGTATGAATTCCTTGTCCTTTATTCGTGGTGTGATAAAACAAAAACATTGTAGGCAT
Organism: Viscum album; assembly: GCA_963277665.1. Lineage (NCBI taxonomy): Eukaryota > Viridiplantae > Streptophyta > Magnoliopsida > Santalales > Viscaceae > Viscum > Viscum album. Next base: position 1,033,787,102 of record OY728123.1, on the reverse strand, counting down.
CTCATCACCAATCTTCTATAGTGAAAAAAGAATCCCAATAGCCTTTATTTTCTATATTGTAAACAAGCATGGAAAAGATCATCAACAACATATATCAAAATAGTAAATCATGGGATATCTCCCCCATAACTATCAATTATAGATGTACCAATTAATTATTTTATTTTGTTGACCCTTATTACCCTCAAAAAGTAAGAAAACCCTTGAAATTAATAATCATAACACATAAAAGATTGTGAATAGGGATCCCTTACCTCTTAGAAGCTTTCTGATCACACATCACACCATAGGGTGAATAAGATACAACCCAAAACTCATAACAAGACAAGGAAACCGTTGATTAACCTACATCACATCAAGGTATCATCAAAACACATCCCAACTCACCACCAAATTGAAAACATCACACTGTATAAAATCTACAATATGTGAATGAGAAAAACCCGCAATAAATAGAGAAGGGGTTATCAACAACTATAAGAACACCAACACCAGAACCCACGGATCAAGCAAAGGAAATATGAGATTGAATATATCCCTGATACACTAGGTTTTTCTAAAAAAGAATTCACAGGGAATAAAGGTATAATGAAAATAACCATCTAAGCCGTGTGTTTTATATGGTGTAAAACTCACCATTTTCAGGACACAAAATATATATTTATCTTGTAAAATCCACAGGTTTACAAAAAAAATATTTCATAAAACCTACATTTAGTCTGTAAATCTATTCCAAAAAAACATGTCACCTCAATATGAATTAATTTACACAATAATTTCCCTTATTATGGTACAAACCCATTTCACACCCGTCCCCTTACCATACACAAACAGTAAATAGTTTTCCACACAATTCAAAAACCATACCTTTATGTTGTAAACCCTCTTTTATGGTATAAAAATACTTTTTCCATTCTATTACAACTATAACCTCCTATACCTCCACCAAACACTCTCCGACCACAAAACCAGCAATGTAACCGGATGGGAAGACATATATTATTATCGTGGTAGTATTTATACAAAATATTATTATATATTCCCAGAGAGGGGGTGAGAATGAAGACCACTTGAGGATTGCATTGAAGACCATATGGAAGAAGAATCTATATGAAAATTTTCCCAAGTGTAAATTTTTGGTATATTATAATCTCAAGAATGGGTATATTAATGGATCCACCAAAGATAGAAGTTATTAAAATTTGGTCCAGATCAACCACTTTGACTAAGATACATATTTTTCTTAGTTTGGATTGTTATTATCAACTATTTGTGAATAATTTATCATATATATCAAATATACTCACCATGTTAGCATAGAAGGGAGTCAATTCCCTTTGCAAAAATAAATGTGATGAATATTTTAGGGAGATGAAAGGAAATTTGGTCGTTTCTCCTTTCTATACACTACTCTAAAGTGGATAAGGGTTTTTGATCTATAGTGGAGAATTAAATAATGGATTGGGATTTTTTTTCTCACAAATAATGATGTGTTAATTGACTATGCCTCATGAAAATTGATGTTTATTATCAAAATTACCAAACACCTTATTTGAATTTAGTTGTGGTAATTTTTCAATTAAAGATATGAAGGAATTATAATTTCAAAGAAATGTGTGACACATATGATGATAATAAAATATTAAAGTATTTATTAACTTTGAAATATGTGAATATGTGTTATAGAATATGGTTGTAGTTGGTTAAAGGTTATGAATTCTCAATACATTATCACCCTAGTAAAGTGAACAAGGTGGAAGATTCTCTATGTCAAAAGGAACATGCTTGCATATCTAGGATGAGGATCATAAAAGATCCAAAATTTATAGATTTGAAAATGATGGATCTATAAATTTTTAATTAGGGGAGGAATATTATCTTTCTCAAATGATTGTTAAACCATATATCCAAGTGAAGATTAAAGAGGCACATAAGAAAGATATAGAGCAAGAAAAAAGGTGAGAGATAATATTCAGTTTAACATTGATTTTAGAGAAATGATAATGTTCAGGAACAATTTATGTGTCTCATTCATACCGTATTTGAAGAAGGATTTATTGGATGAATCTCATAGTTCATTATTCTCTATTCACCTTGTAAGTGTGAAGATGTATAGAGATTTAAAATAGTATTTCTAGTGGGACTACGTGAAGAGAGATATGGGAAAGTATATATCTTGGTGTTTGGTATGTCATCATGTTAAGGTAGAGAGATAGAAGTATAATGGTATATTGTAACCATTACCCATACCAAAATGGAAATGGGAAAATATCATCATGTATTTCATCTTTGTACTCCCCAAAATGTTTAAATTTTATAATTTCGTTTGGTTTTTAGTCAACATACGTAAAAATTTAGAACACTAAATTATAATGAGATAAGATTTATCTCTTGGTCATATTTAAAGAATATATATTAAGGAATTGGTAAGGTTTTATGCAATACCAAATTCAATTATATCGGACTAAGATATAAGGTTCACTGTGAAATTTTAGTGAGGTCTTTAGGAAGCTCTAGATTTAAAGTTTTGTTTTTATACTCTCTATCATCCTCAAAAATATGGTTAGTCTGAGGAAATAAATTAAAACATAGAGAATATATTGAGATCTTAATATTTGGATTTTAAAGGTTTTTGGGATCAATACTGTCTTTTAGTCGAGTTTTCTTATTGTAATGGCTTTTACTAGAGAATTAAAATGGATCTTTATTAATCCCTATATAGAAAGAAGTGCAGAACTCCAACATTCTTGGATGATGTTAGAGAAAGATAGCTTTTGGGACCTGATATAAATGATAAAATAGAAGATATATTTTGAGGTATTTAGTAAAATATCAAGATAAGTTAGAGTTGATAGAAAAGTTATGCTGAAAATCATTGGTAAAATATAGAGATCAAATTCTGTGATAATTTATTCCTATGAATAAATACTTTGAATAAGGTTATGATATTTGGAACAAATGGAAAGATAATCCCTATATATATTAGTCCCTTAAAAATTCATGATCATACTAGGATGGTTTCTTATTTCTTGTTACATCCTCTAAAACCTCTCTCAAGTTCAAAATGTATTCCATGTAACTCTCATGAGAAAATACATACTTGATCCTTCACATTTACAAAACATAGTTTTTTACCACTGGACCATAATATTTCATATGAAGAACTAAAAATAGAGATTATATATCATAGAGATAAAGTGTTTTGAAACAAGACCACACACATGGTCAATGTTTTGTGGTGATACCATAACTTTTAGAAAGCCATGTGGGTACGTGAGGATTTGATGATGCCAAAGTATCCTCAATTGTTTTTATAAGATTTATGCAATTTCAAGGGATAAATTCTTAAAACGGGGTAAAATATGAAAGAACATGATTTTTTATGTATTTATCTTTAAATAAATCTGAATTGTCAAATATCTTTCTTAATATATATCACTGATCTTTAAGAAAACTATTACATACTATAATAATATTTTTATTTAAATGTAATTTTTATAACGTAGTAATTAAATTGAATGGTATGAATAGTATTAACCAAATTATAAAAAACACTATTGAAGGATTTATATATTTCAAATTTATTTATTCATAAGTACTTCATTTTCAATAGATTCATTTTATTCTTCCAATATATGATTCCTTCAAGAATGTTTTTTACTGAATTTTGTGTGAGTATATTATAATTAATTTATAATATTTTGAGAAATTTTATTTGATAAAATGAACTTCATTTTGGAAATCATATTTTCTAATATAATATCCTTGAACCAACACTCCAAGATTGAATGATAAAACATAATCTTTATACATTTGGATTGATACTGATAAACATGTACCAATTTTTTCCATCCAAAACTTACAACATAAAAAATAAATTTTGGATCACTTACATACCAAATGACCTTTTAAGTTTAGAGCTATAGAGAATTTTAATAGACTCTTAAATAGAAACTTTGATATAAAAAAATCGGTTCATAAAAATTTATGTCATATTTAGAATAATAATAATCACATAATTTTCATTTTTAAGCATCAATTGTACTTTTAAAACTAAACATCAAAAATTGTTGTGAAAAAAGAACAACATTATAATCATGGATATAGTGGGTTGTACATATTCATTAGTAACATTTCCTTTTTTAAATTTCCTTGATATAAATAAGGTAATTAATTTTTTATCTTTATAGAATGATAATTATATAATAAATACCAAATTATATCTTTATATAAACAAATATATATATATATATATATATCATCCATGTTATGTGAAGATTGAAAAAAATATCATCACTTCTTGGATGTGGTAATCCACATTTAAGCACGAACGATGTCATTGTTTTTAATGGATGGAAAGGTAAAAACATAGATGACATATTATAATTTAATAATGATAAATATGTCATGAATATCATATATAAACATTAAATCCATCATTATAACCATCTTTGTGTGGAATTTATGGAAAATTAATTACATCGGTTCACAAGGTTGCAGTTCTCAATACAAATGAATGACCATTTTGTTTAACATTTGATGGAAGAGTAGATGTATATAGGGTATTCAATTAACATAATAAAACTTATTTTATGTAAGATACTAGTGTTTTTATTTCATCATGATTTAGTAATATTTTAAGGATGTAGAAGACTAAATAAACCTAAGACAATTAGTTATAAGATATAAATCTTCTTCAGAAATCCTCCTTTTATATACTCTTTAATCCCCATTAGGTTGATATTATGAAAAAAAATTAGACATATATAAGGTGATAAGGGATTTTATTAATGTATTTACATTTGTATTTTCCCAAAAAACTGTACTTGAAGTGTGAATAAAAGATGATATAGAGTGTCCTTTTATAATGAGGGGAGTGACATTCTTCGAATATCTTAAATTATTGGATTAATATAAATTATTATGCATGATTAAATTTCTCAAAGGATATAATTTGAATGAAATATTAATATGAGCCAAAATATTCTCATAAATTAAAAAATTTACACAATTTGGTGATGTTTTCACCCTTATCGTTTTTGTTTAAACCCTCCATTAACTCATTTGATTATTATCATGATAAAAATGTTTGTTACTCTTAATGGTCAAGATCATTATTATAAAAGTAAAATCGATATATAAATGGACCATATTTTATATTTTAAACCATATCCCTATAACATGAAAATTATTGTATTTTTTGAAATTTTAAATCATTTAATTAAATATTATTTATTATAAAATATCTTTTTTGACATTTTTAGTATTAAATGAAATATTATAATATGTGTCTAACTCATGTCAAATGGTTCCAATAATGAAATTAATTATAATATAAGGAAAATATTGTACTAATTTATTAATCCCATCAAATGATTATAGTTTCTTATGTAGAACCTTCAGTATGAGGTATGTATCCATTTATTATGACTTTTCTTGTGTGATTGAAGTGATTGGTATGAGTTTGGAAGAAGTTGGGAGAGTTTGGAAAGGTTTTGGAGGGTTTTGAAGGCCTTTATAGGGTTGCATGGTTTGAGAAGGATTAGGGGAAACCATGTGAGAATCCCAGGAAAACTGCACAACTAGAGGTTGTGGGGTCCTATAAGGTTGGTGCATGGTTCATTTAACCATTCAAGGAGGCCATCCAAGATGCCTTTGAGGCTGTAGCATCTTCACGGTTAGTGCATGGTTTTTCAAATCGTGTGACATAACCATGCGACCCATTGAACAGTGTTTTTAAAAAAACACTCAAGATTCACCTAAATCACTCCAAACATTCTCCTACTCTAGCATCACTCAGGATTTTCGGTTCTCAAGGGTTTTAGGGGCTCTCATACTCATTTTGGAAGCAGTATTAATGGTTTTCAAGGATGTTTGAAGGCAGTTTCTCTCAGGTAAATCTCTTCTCTTGGTTTCCCTTTGGTTTCTCTCTTGATATACTCTTCTCCCTTTCTGGGATTTCTAGACCTACATCTTTTTCATGTAGATATAGGGTTTTAGTAGCCTAAAGTGACGATTTTAGGTTTTTTGGTGATAGGGAAGAGGATCTAGAGCGGTTCTAGTGGTGCATTCAACGGATTTGTGGTGCGGTTGTTTGTGGGTCAATTTTTCAGAAACCCTGAAGGTAGGTGGCTTCTCCCTCAACTCCACGTAGTTAGAACTAGTGTTTTTGGTTGAAATTAATTTGTTTTTATTGAAATTAATTATGAATATGATGTGATAAATCTTTGTGGAAACCCATTGGGTGAATATTTTGGGATTATTGGGTGAAATGGGATATTGTTTAAAGAGGGGTTTTATTGTGTGATTTTATAAATGGAGATTTTAAATTTGGTTTCTTGGTTTGGATTATGAAAATGGTTCATGAAAATGGTTTTCAATTAAAATGCGGTTTTATTGAAATGTGGTTTGGCATGTAAAATTATAGAAGTTGTCTTCAATAAATGGGTGATTTATTTAAGTAAATTGGCATGTTTTGAAAATGTTTGTGTTCTTATTTTTTGGCCTTACTGCTATATGCTTGGTGCTTGATTAACTGTTAAGGCCTCTATTGATTGTGTGGAAGTGGATGGGAAGTCTCACTAAAAATGGTGGTGGATAGTGGACAGAAGAGCCACCATTATGGACAGTGGTCGGGAAGCATCACCAAATAGAAATATAGTGAACGGTTTGGACGGAATATCCACCATTTTGTTTGTCTTATTTTATGTATCTATGCAAGATGATAATTGTTGTGATAATGTGAAATGGTGAAATAACATATGTAAAAGTTGTGGATTTCCCTTGTTTGACATATCTTGGAAAGGGTATGTTTGGCTAGTAGTAATGGTTTCACTATTTAATGTTTTATATAATATTTTTTATATAAATTTGTTAACATTTATTTCCTAGTGGAATGTGTAGGGAAGTAATTTTGGGAAATCCTAATGAGTATTAGTACTCATCCCCTTCTTTGGCACTTTGGTGCTTTTGGAGATATAGTGTTATGGGACTTAAGTAAGAGTAAAGCATCTCATTTTTATGGTAGTTCAACATGATGCTTGGGTGATGTTGTGGTGCTTGGAGCATAGAGTGTGGTGTGGAGATATGGTTGGTGTCATAGTTCTTTGGGGTCTTGTTCTGTAGTCTTCCACTTGGTACTATGATTTTTGGTTTGGTTGTATATGAATTTGGGATTTTTTATCGAATGGTTTGGTTGGAGTTTAGTAATGTATGGTTTGGGTTGCTTCATTGACTTGCATAATGAAATTTTTTTAACAATGTCTTGTTAAGTTAATAGTTTTTATTCTAAGGGGAAAATTGTTCCCCAATTGTTCTTGAAGCCCTCGGAATTTATTTCTTGCCTTTGGCCCCTTGGAAATTTCTCTTATGGATGAGTGTAATTCCTACACCCTATCAAGACAATGGGATGGGGTGGGGTGTTACCAGTGTTATCAGTTTGTTCAGTCCTTGGATTTCAAGTTGTGCAGTTTTTTGGTCCTCTGGCATTGATTATTGGTCTTAGTGTTGACATTTTTTCATGATCTATTCCTTGAGTCAGAATGGTGGAAATACATAGGATTGTCAAAACATGTAATGTATAGCATAAAATGATGTAGCTAACCCTTTTATGTTTAACTTCTTGTTTTTGGGGATTTTGATACAAAAGTGTTTTGGATACACTTATAGGAAATGGAAATCGCATTGTCGTGGGTGTTGCCAATGAGATGAGCTTGGCATGCATGGTATAAATGAATTCCCACTAGGTTGTATATTTAATTTGGGTATAATGATTTATGGTGTGATATGAATGTGTGGGTTTTGAAAAATATGAATTGGGTTTCAAACCAGAAGGATTTGAAACATGAAATATTGGGGTTTTTTGGAAATGTGAACTTGTGGAAAGCATGGTTGTGATAGTTTCAATGTATTGAATTTGAAAATTTCATGCCTTTCCTTGTTAAAAGAGTGGGACTTATGGTTGTTTTTGTATTGATAGAAATAGAAATGGCCAGGCGTCGTAGAGACCAACCATAGGAAGCTAGTGAAATGTGGTTTCACTTGAGCCTCAGGTGAACCAACATCTAGTGCACAGTATAGTTCAAGCTTTCTAGGCTAAGGAAAGTGAGAATAAAGTGGATGAAACAAAGCATGTGTATCATGCGGTTCAGTTTCAAAAGAATAATCCACCCATCTATATGGGTGATTCGGAATCAGAAAGGGTTGAAGCATGGATGAACAGAATGAATAGGATATTTGACATTTTGGGAAAATTAGGAGAGATGAAAGTGAAGTTAGCCATGTATATGTTTGAAGATCATTCCCTTCAGTGGTGGTAGTTGGTAGTCCAAGCTGGGACAGACCAAGGTGTGACATGGGAGAGTTTTGAATAATTTTTTAATAACCAATTCTACCCTCATACATTTAGGATTCAGCATACAATTAATTTCTTCCATTTGAGGTAGTAGAACATTTCAGTAAAGGATTATACAGCTATGTATATGAACATAGTGTAGTTTTCACCCAAATTGGCGGGTAGTGTATCACTGAAGGAATGAATTTTTGAAGCTGGTTTGAACTAGGTAATTCATACTCAGATAGTGGTGATTTTTATAATTTATTACATGGAAACAATGAATAGATATACGGTGTATGTGTAGGATCTTTTAGGGGATATAGGTGGGGGAAGTATTTTCTACCCATAGGGAATATTGGGAACTCAAACACTGGGTTCAAGCAGAAGAGGGACACATATTTCTAGGGTGGGATTACAACATAGAATCTAACTGTAGGACCAGTGAATCTTTCTCTGAAGCCTCATAGTAAGCCGATATGTTTTCCATGTGGCTCTATGGGGCACAACAAGTGGGATTGTACAACAAAACCTCGAGCATGTCATAATTATTAAAATATGGGGAATCTTCACTGCAATTTCCATAATGATCGGAGTTCATGAGTCTGTAACACTCCTTAGGGGTCGCAGGGGTCTTATGCCTCGATGGGACTTGGGCAGAAGCATACCCCATGACAGCAGAGTAATGTTATTCATGGTGATTCAAGGAACACCAAGACTCCTCACAAGGGAAATAAAGATTAGAGTGTGGCAAGCAAGCAGTTGTTCAGAGTTGAATAGGTTGTGGTGGATGATCAGTTGGGACCATCCATGTTGCGAGGTATGATTATTTTAATTTCTACCTTCATGAAAATATTGTTTGATATGGGATCTTCACATATTTTTATTGGTTATCACGTTGTTGATTTGTTCGGTTTACATAAGGAAATGATGTCGTCTGTTTTGAAACATCAAACTCCTCTGGGTGAAATAGAGTTTCAGGCCTTCCTATGCAAAGCATGTTTCTTAGTTTTGGACGACATTGAATTGATGTGGGAATTATCATGACTTTATATGGTTGCTGATGACATAATCCAAGGAATGGAATTTTTTGGTGATTTTTAAGGCCCACATCGATTTCTATGTCTGAACGGTTAGTTTTACGATAAGGACAGCATTGAAAATCTCTTTAGAGGGGAGAAGAAGGGAACTATGGGTGAAATAGATTTTTCAGCACCAACTCTAGGCATGATCTCATATCCATTAAGGATTTTTCATTAGAATCAGTGAAAGGTGGGTAGGAAAGTATTCTTCTGGAAGTTTTGGATCAGTTTATGGATGCATTTCCCAAATAATTCTCAGCTTTGTCAACTGTGAGAGAATATGATTTTATGATTGATCTTCTTCTGGGGACCAGTCATATCTCACTTCTATATTACCATATAGTTCCAATAGAATTTAGGGAATTAAATGTGTATTTGGAAGAGTTAGAGAAAAAGGGGTTCATATAGCCTAGCACATCTCTGTGGGCAGCAGCAGTTTTGTTTATTAAAAAGATATATGGAACTCTATGTATCTATGTTGATTATCGTAGACTTAATCAGGTCATGATAAAGAACTGATATCCACTTCCACACATTGATGATTTTTTGACCAGTTGTGGGGAGCTCAGTGGTTCTCCAATATTGACTTGAGGTCAGGATATCATCAATTGTAGGTAAGGAAGCAGGATATCCCCAAAACCATTTTCAAAAGTAGATATATCCATTATGAGTATGTTGTTATGAACTTTGGTCTAATGAATGCACTGGTGATGGTCATGGCATTTATTAATTGGATATTTCAGAGATATATGGATTCTTTTTTGTTGGTATTTTTCAATGATATACTATTGTATTTGAGGAAAATGGTAGAGCATGAGAAGCACTTGGAGATAGTGTTGGGGATCTTGAGAGATCATCGGGTGTATGCCAAATTGTCAAAGTATCGCTTCTAAATATTGGAAGTTCATTTTCGTGGCCATGTTATTTCTGAGAAAGGTGTTTAACTTGATCCCTAAAACATAGAGGTTTTTATCTCCTAGAAAATACCAAATAATGTTTTCAAAATATGGTGATTCCTTGGTCTATCTTCCTATTTTCGACATTTTTTCATGATTTCTCATGATTGTCTTCGCCGATGACAACTGATAATGAAGAATATCCCATTTTAATGGGATGAGCAATTTCAAAAATTCTTTGAAGAGATAAAGGGCCACCTTACATCAGCACTAATCTTCATTTTTTCCAAACCATAGAAAGGGTATGTGGTGTATTTTGATGCATCGGAATCAAGGTTGGGGTGAAACTGGTATCAGATTAGTGGCAGTTTATGACGGTCATAGCTGACATGCTGTTGGAATGTGAGTACTTGGGTGACCGAGCAGTCTTTTTTATGGGTTTTTGGTTACTCAACTGGTTGGTTTGGTTAAAGAGTCACAGGAATCTGACAATGAGTGTATGGATATGAGTTTGAAACACAATGGTGGTGAGACCTAGGAAGTAAATGGAAATTCAGTTTTGTTTTTGCAAAAAAATGATGGTGGTACTAGTGTCTTGTCATGCAGAACTTCTCATGGCTTATCATCATTCTATGTTGGATTTCCATCCTAGAATTCAGAGGCTGTATAATGTGTTGAAATCTTAGATTTCATGGGATTGAATGAAAAGGAAAGTGGTCAAGTTTGTTTCGAGCTTCTTGACATGTCAGCAAGTCAAGGCAGAGCATCAGTGGCTAGTAGAAATGTTTCAATCTTTACCTATTCCAATTTGGAAGTGGGAGAAAATAGTGATGGATTCTGTGATAGGTCTCCCAAGAATGGTCAAGAAACACGATTCTATATGGGTGATTGTGGATTAGCTTACAATGTCGTCCAATTTCATCATGATTCATGAATCTCATACAGTGGAGGATCTATACAAAAATCTATATCCAGGAAGTCGTAAAGAGATATGGTGTCCGATTTTTGATAGTATCATTTAGAGATCTACAGTTCACATCTTGTTTTTGGAAATACTTACAGTAATCCCTCGGGACATAGCTGACGATGAGCACGGTGTATCATCCTCAGATGAATGGATAATCTGATAGAATGATACAAGCTTTGTAGGACATGTTAATGGCTTGCGTGATAGATTTTGGGTGTTCATGGGAGGATAAATTACCATTGGTGGAGTTCTACTATAATAACATTTATCAGGATTCAATACATATGGCATCATTTGAGGCATTTTATGGACGTTTGTGTCATTCTCCACTATGTTGGGTGGAAACAGGTGGGACTTCAATAATTAGACCAACCCTTGTCTAAGAGACTATTGAGAGAATCGATTTGATCAAAATGAATATAGAGATAACTCAATGTCATCAGAAATCATATGCGGACCATCGCCATCGACTGTTGTCATTTGTGGTTGGTGATCATTTGTTTTTGAATATCTCACCTAGGTTGGGACATCATCGGTTTGGAAAGAAGGGTAAGTTATCTCCACGAAATATTGGTACTTTTGAGATACTTGAGCAGATTATAGAGGTGGATTATCGATTGGCATTTCCACCAAGGTTTTGTGTGGTGCACAATGTGTTTCATATTTCGCAGTTGAAAATGTATCATCCAGATCATGACCATGTTATTCGTTGGGATCATATTGAGCTAGAACCATATGCTTCTTTAGGGCATGTGCCTGTGCGGACTATGGATAGGAGAGAAAAAGTCTTGTCTAGTAAAAGAATATGTTTATTTTGTGTTTTTTGGAAGCAATGTCAGATTGAGAAGGATACTTGGTAGCGGGAGGAAGAGATGGCTGAGAAATGGCCTGAGCTCTTTTGGAAAAGATATGGTTCTTTACTTTCTATGGATGGAATTTCCAATGGTGAGGAGAATGTAGCACCCCTGATTTGATGTATGTAGCTTTTTTGTGCCATTTTATGTTATTAAAGTGATTGGGATGACATTGGAAGAGGTTAGGGGAGTTTGGAATGGTTTTGGAAGGTTTTGAAGGCATTTTTACCACAGCATGGTTTGAGCACGGATAGGGGAAACCATGAGAGAATCCTAAGAAAACTATGAAACTTGAGGTAGTGGGGTCCCACACTGTTTGTGCACGGTTTGTCTAACCATGTGTGGAGGTCAGGTGAGATGCCTTAGAGGTGGTATCACCGGCACAGTTAGTGCATGGTTTGTCAAATAGTGCAAGATAACCATGCAACCCATTAATGTATGTTTATTTTTGAAATTGGAAAAATCAGGACTGACCTAAATCACTCCAAACGTTCTCCCACTCTAGCATCACTTGGTATTTTCGGTTCTCAAGGGTTTGAGGGGATCTCCCCCTCATTTTGGAAGTAATTTGAAGGGGTTTCAATGTGGTTTGATGGTTGTTTCTTCTGGGCGATTCTATTCTCTTTATTTTTCTTTGGTTTTAATCTAGATCTACTCTTCTCCCTTTCTTGGTTTTCTAAATCGATGTATGTTTCATGTAGATATAGGGGTTTTGTAGCCTAAATTGATAATTTTAGGGCTTTTTTATGATAGGGAAGAATATCTAGAGTGGTTTTGGCGGTTAGTTTTCTTGATTTGTGGTGTTGTTGCTTGTGGATCAATTTAGCTAAAACCCTAAAGGTTGGTGGATTCTCTCTCGACTCCCCTTGGTTAGAAATTGTGGTTTTGGCAGCTATTAATTTTTTTCTTCTTGAAATTAATTGGGAATATGATGTGTGAAATCTTGGTGGAAACCCATTGGGTGAAGATTTGGGGATTTTTGGGAGAAATTGGATATTTTTTAAAGAGGGGTTTAGTTGAGTGATTTTAAAATGTAGATTTTAAAATTTGTTGCTTGGTTTGGATTATGAAAATGGTTTGTGAAAATGGTTTTCAATTAAAATGTGGTTTTATTGAAATGTGGTTTGGTATGGAAAATGGTACAGGGGGTCTTCAATAAATGTGTGATTTATTGAAGTGATATGGCATGTGTTTGAAATGGTTTTGTTCTTTTTGTGTGGCATTCATGATTTATGCTTGTTGGTTGATTAAGTGTTATGGATTTTGTTGATTGTGTGGAAGTGGGCAGGATGTCTCACTATAAAAGGTGATTGATAGTGGATGGAAGATCCACTGTTATATATAGTGGATGGGAATTATCACTAGTTGTAAATATGGTGAATGGTTTGGACGGAAGATCCACCATTTTGGTTGCCTTGTTGTGTGTTTCTATGCAAGATGAGAATTGTTGTTCTAATTTTAAATGGAGAAATGGCTTATGGAATAGTTGTGGATTTACCTTTTCTAACATGTCTTGGTGAGGGTATGTTTTTTGTGGTGATAGTTTCACTATTTAATGTTTTATATAATATTTTTTATATAAATGTGATAAACGTTCTTTTCTAGTGGAATGTGTAGGGAAGTCATTTGGGGAAATATTATTGAATATTAGTACTGACCCCCTACTTTGGAACTTTGGTGATTTTGAAGATGTGGTGTTATGGGACACAGGTAAGGGTAAAGAATCTCATTTTACTTGAAATTAGACATTATTCTTGGGTGCTGTTATGGTGATTGGTGCATGGAGCTTGGTGTGGAGCTATGGATGGTGTCCAAGTTCTTTGGGGTCTTGCTGTGTTTTCTTCCTCTTGGTACTCATATATTTGGTTTGGTTTTATAGTCATTTGGGATTTTTTATGGAATGGTTTGGTTAGATTTTGGTAATGTTTAGGTTTGGGTTATTTCATAGACATGCATAATGTAATTTGTTTAACAATGTATTTTTTAGTTGATTGGTTTTATTCTTAGTGAAAAAATATTCCCCATTTTTTCTTGATTCCCTCGGCATTTATTTCTAACCTTTGCCACCTTGAAAATGTCTCATATGGCCAACTATAATTCCACTACCCTCTCAAGCCAATGTTATGGGGCAGAGTGTTTCATCTTATATCATTTTAAAACCTATCCTTTAGATTAACCACTTGGTTAATGAATATTAACCTTAATTGTGGTAATGACTTTTTTAAAATTAAATTGTAATAATTTTACTTATAGGATAAAATGGCTCATATTTGGCCAATGAATGATATTTTAGACCATTTTTAATCCTAATTTTCCTCTTCTATGATGTTTTAAATTTTTAAATAATTTAATAATATATTATTTAACATAAAATAATATTTATGTCATTTTAGGAACTATTTACATAATTTGACATTGGAAAACCACTTTACTGTAATTTAATTAAAATATAAACCATTCACTACACTCAAATATATTATATTTGTCTCTAGTATTTGTGGGACACTTTAACTCTCCCAAAAAAATTTATAGTTCTTAAAAAAAATTCTTGTTTTCCTACTGTATGCGTAAATAGTGTGTAGCATTGTCTAAGTATAAATGATAATTATATTAACACTAAAAATTAGAAAAAAAATATGATAAAAATTAAATAATTTAACTTTCATATAACCATTTATAACTGAAAATACGTTCTTTTTAAAACTAGGTGAAAATTTTAATGATAATAAAACAAAGATAATGGAATTTTTGATAGTTATTTACAGGAAAACATTATAAAGGTAAATATCATTAAAAATGGAAACAAATGTCAACTATTATAAATTTTTATGATTATTGATGAAATATAATCATCAAATAAAATTATATAAATTTTTTAGTTACTTTTTAGTCTTTATCACATTTCTTTTACCCTTAATTAACTTATTGTACATTTACTGTGGTAACAAAATTTACATTGACTAATATTCATAATGACTAAAAATAATAGCTACATATTTACCAAATCTTGACATCAAGATTTAAAATATAGAAATAAATTTTCAATATTCAATTTATGTAAATGGAAAACATTGGTTTAAAATTAAACCCATTAAACATGACGAAATTTTTTTTTTTTAGAAAAAATGTATTTTAAGTATAAAAATGTTTTTATTGAAAATTAAACCATAAAAATGATTTGAATGAATTTATTTATATTATTCATAACATAACAGAACTAATTTTATTTTTAACTATTTTGAAATATAGTTGGTCTTTGTAAATGATTGAAACAAAAATACAGTTTTCAATGAAAATCAATATTTTTCACTATTAATTGAAAAATCAATCTTTTTAGAAAAAAACCAAAAATATAAATTTAATATAATTTATACATTTTAATTTTAAAAATGATATAATTTTTATCAAATAAAATTCCATAATTGTTTCTTAAATTAATTATAATATTTTCTCACAAAAAGAAATAAAAATCACTTTTGAAGAAATTGTTTTTTGAATAATAGATTGACTAAAAAATGAGTTCTTTTTTCCTAATAATTAATCAAAAAATTTATATTTACTAAAACCTTTTTTATATTTTATAATTTGGTTAATCCTATACATACCCTCCAATTCAACCATTGGGTTATAACAATATTATTTAAATTATAATATTTCATGTTTCGTTTAAACTCAATGTTGTATATCTTGTATGATATTAAACGTGGTATTTCTTTTAAAATATCATTATTTTACATTATATCCACTTTGATAAATTTTTTCCATGAAATATGGATATTGAAGTCATAAATAATTGCTTTAAAATTTGAAAATACCTTTTTTAGAATCCAAAATCATTAAAAGGGTTAATAAAAATTCCTTTTGAAACGAGGAAAGAGAAATAAGAAGTTCATCTGGAATAAGAAAAAATAAATTTAAAAAAAATAAAACATTAATGGGATTTGAAAATATAAACATGGAGGAAAACTTAAATTCCAAATAATTATAGATGGTGATAGGTAACATTGATCACAATAAAGTGAATGATAATGAGAAATTTAACGACCCAAAAAACCATATTCCAAAGAGATGTGAAAAGACCATTGATTCATCATAAATGAAGGTAATGGGATAACATTTTTTTTCAATATCTGTTTCCTAGAGTTGATTAATTCCATTACCTTCTAAATAAATTAAGTAAAGAAATATTCTTAATTTTTAAATATAATTTAATCCTTTAATCAATTTTCACCACAATGTCATTTTTTCCCCAAACGATGAGTATTCAAGATTAATTTTTTATTCCCAATGCACTAAAATAAACTTATAATGGATCAAATGATACAAAAATGGATAAAAATATTTTATTACGATCTTTATAAATTTAAGAAAACCATAATGGTTAGCATAAGATAAGATAATTTCCAAAATTAATCAACCTTCATATGAAGAAATAATTCATTAATCATTAAAATTTAACAGTTATACAAAAAGTCATAACTACATCATTATATAAATAAATATCCATAAAATTCATAAAAAGATTTTAAAAATAATATTTAAACACAAATATTCGAATTATTTGATCATATACTATTCCATGATAAATTTAATGTTTATCTCCAGTTAATATTAGTTACTCATACATTCATGTACCCAAAAATGTACATGTCCTAATCATATATAGTCTTTAAGATTGGCTTATCATTTCTATAAATTACCTGAATCACCATTGATCCATATTAAATTAATATATGAATTAAAAAGATAATTAAACCATAATTCCTAAAATAAAATCTCTTAATATCATATAATGTTCCCCAAAATTATAGTGATCTTCTTCCAAAATAACATTATTCACTTAATCAGCTAATAAATTTTCAAATCCATGGTTATCTATAAGATAAAACATATTATCCAAATATCAACTTAATATTTAACTTTTAAATTATTTAAGAAAATAATCAATAATTCTATACTAACCATGAAATCATGTTGGTTAGTAGAAGGAATTTCACCCTCGACTCCATTTAGTTATTGGTTCAATCCCCACGACCTTGTCGGATGGGATGTTGTATAGTATAGGGGTTGTCCTTTTTCTAAAATTTTATTAAAGTAATTCATATAACATTCCAAAAAAATATGATGAACATCCTCAAAAGAAACATTAATATATTCTATATTTAAAAAAATAACCTCAATGATTATTTCATACCCTCCACCTTTCATTACCAAAAATTTATTATAATTATTCCTAAATAATCCTTCACGTTAAACCTATGGGTTACATATACCTAAAACCAAAAAAAAATCTCCAGAAATATGATTAATCACTTTAAAATTACATCACATGAAGAACCAAAAGGAATTATTAAGACTTTGAACATATGATCAAACTTATACTCATAAACCCATGATGGAAGCCATAACTCTTAAGATAATCTCATGAAAATAACTTAATCTCCAAAGTTATCAAAACTCTACATTGATACTGACTATGATAGACCCAAAAATGCCCAACATAATTATATGATAAAACGTTATATTTCTATTTCTATCTTGATAGTGATAAATGTGACCAAATTTCTTTTATCAAAAACTTAAAACATCAAAAATGAAATTTTGGAAGACTTACATACCAAGGTTATCTTACGTTTAGAGTTTTAGAGAATTATGGAAAACATTTACATGAAAACATGGATATATAAAAAAATAATTCATAAAAATATAATAAACTTGTGAAAAATAATCATAGTATTTTTATGATTTTTATAAATTAATTATAATTTTATATCTGACCACAAATGATAAATATGAAAAAATGAACTATTTTAAAATCATGGAGGTGGAAAGTTTTATATACGCGTGAGTAATGCTTCAATTTTTCAAAGAAAATATCAGAAATAATGTAATTAGTATTTTATCATTATATAATTATAATTATATCATAAATACCATATCATTTCATTAAATATACATATATATATCATCCACATGATGTGGTGATGGAAAACAAATCGCATCGCTTCTTGCAGGTGGTATTCCACACGTACAGACGAACGATGTTATAATTTTTTAAGGGATTTAAAGGTAAGAAAATTGATTATATATTATTTTTAATAATTATTAATATTTAATTAATATCATATATAATTATTAAAATTATCATTATAACCATATTTGAGATGTGGTGATGGAAAATGATTTACATCGGTTCATGAGGTGGTAATCAGTTGTACACACGAATGACCATTTCATTTCTCATTTAATGGAAGAGAATATGGATATAGGGTATGAAATTAACATAAAAATATCTCATAATATGTTGAATAATTTTTTTATTATTTAAAAATATTTTAAGAATTTTTGAAAAGGTGGAGGAAGAAATAACACTAAAACATTCGGTTAAAATCTATACCACTTCTTCAGATATCCTCCTTCACTTTACACTTTAAGGTATTTTTGGTAGATATTATTCCAAATATAAGGCCGATATAATTTGTTATGTGATGTTAAGAATATATTTAAATAGTAAATGGATAAACCAAATGGTATTTTATGAATTAATACAATAGGAGTGTGGGTGTCCTTTATATAGAGGGGAGTGAGATTCTTGGAATTTCTTATTGTATAAAATTAATATTAAATAATATTTATATTAAAATGGGTCCATAAAGATATTATTGGAATATAATATTAACATGATTCTAAATATTCTCATACGATTAAAATTTAACACATTTTGGTTATGTTTTCACACATATCTTTTTAAACCTATGTAAACCCCTTAGACAATTACTGTGATAAAAATGGTTTTTAATTTTTAAGGGTCAAGATAGTTACTATAAAAGGAAAATTTGACCATAAATGGATCATTATTGAAATTTTAAACAATATTAAAATCACATGAAAAAATATATAATTATTTTTAATTTTAAGTCATTTAATAAAACATTATTGGTTATAAAATATTCTTTATATAATTTTTTTAATTACATGAAAAAATTTAATATGTGTCTAAATAATGAAAAATGGTTCCAAAATTGACATGGATAATAAAATAAGAAGGAAATTGTATTAATATAATCATACTAAAATAATTGTAGGTTTTTATATCATTTTGAACCCCATATTTTGGATTAACCCCTTGGTTGACCAATTTTAACCTTAATCATGGTAATGAATGTTTTAATATTAAAGTGTTATAATTTTAATTTTAATGAAAAAAATTGTTTCATAAATTTCTAATAGATTAAATTTTTGAAATTTTTTTGGTAACACCCCATGTTTTTATGGACCATTTTTTTGAATAAATTAAAATTTTCATTTATATCTTTCAATGCAATAAGTCAAATATTCCTTTCACACTAAACTAACTTGTTATATGTTACACACAACACCTAGTTGGCACACAATGCACACAATGCTGAGTTGGTGTACGATACATGCAACACTGTGTATCTATGAAACATCTCTTTTTATTTTTTTAATTATTTAAATAATATAATTATAACATATCCATCAGACATAGTTATATAAATATTAATAACTATTATTCATATATTTTCTATAATTGTTTTATATAAACAAAACATAATGATAATAAAATATGTGATTTTGGGTAAAAACATACTATGTTTAAAAATACTATTTTCTCAAATAATGTTTTTTAATATCCTTCTAATAAAATTAATTTTATAAAAAATTAGAAATTTAATTTTATAAAAAAAATCATTTTTTAATTTAGAATATTTAAATTATATTTGGGTGAATTTTTGGGATTTTTCTGACAAACTTCATTTTTAGTTGAATAGTTAAAATATCGAGTTTTAATTAAAAAATACTTTATGATTTAATTTATTTATAAGGATAAATTATATTTTAATTTAATTTGAAAGTTTAATTAGATAAAAAATTTATTAATTAATCCAATTTTGTTCATTGTAACCACTTCCACATTTAAATTGGACATAAAAACCTAGAAAACTTTTGATCCTTTTTGCTATAAAAACTTTCAGTATCGACCCGACGGTAGGGTTAATTTTAAATTAATGTCGTCCAATTATTTTATTAGAATTTGGAAAAATTTATTCCATATTTTTTATAATAATATTTTATATTTTATAATTATATCAGAATTGTTTTTTACAGGAATGATTAGTAATGGTGATTAAAATTAATTATATCGGTTAAGAGAAAATTTATGTTATTAAAGTACTAAACCTTAAATATAAGGACCAAAAGGACCTTGACACATTTTTTACTCCCACTTTCTGTCCATATTTCTCCCATAAACCATACATTTGTTAGTTTGGTTGGTTTGGTATGACTTTATTTAGGTAATAACAAGTGCCCAGCTAACTTGTTTCCAAAAATTCCATGTGAGTCCTTTTCCTCCCCTATAAAAGGACACCCCTCTACCCATTCCTCACACCTCTAAAAAATTTTAAGTTCATACAAGATCTTTTAATGTATCCTAACAAAAATATTATCTTCTACCTTAAATCCACCCATTGGGAATAAATCATCTCATGGAATCATTTTGGCATAAACCAAAAGGGGTTACACGATTAAGAGGTAACATCTTCTTTTAAGATCATTTCTTTAATTTTCCTTATTCACCACATAAACTATCTTTATTACATTATTGAGTGAAAAAAATTATACTACACATACTTGTATGTTTCTATTCAAATATTTTTACCTAAACTTATACACACCTCCTTGTAATGGATCATGAACATACTGTTTCTGTGTACGGTGAACTACTGCCTCACGAAACAATGATTGTTTGTTTTTACTATACCACAAATCATGGTGTCCATTATTATGGAAAATTTATTTATATATTTAATATGTTTTATTTATTTTTTATTTATTTTTCTTTATTACTTTTAAAACACAAATATATTTACTTCATATTTGGTGTTAATACGATAATCTCGTTTTAGGAAGTGTGGACTACCTCCCCCTCAAAACGATATGATTCATTCACACCCCACTTGGAAAGTATTAAGGATGGGTTCAGTGAAAATATATAATAATTAATGATACTCTAATAATTATATACATATACATATACATATATAAATATGTCATTTACATACATTCTTTCTATATGATAATAAAAAGGAAACATTATTCATGCATACGTACGACTTACCATCTTCGTGAACAATGTATTCCATTTCACACTTCATTATGCTATAAATTATTATAAAAAATAATTGATATAACTGATATTTATATCATTATTTACATTCTGTAATCATGATATATAAATAAGTATCAACGATATGACAAATTAAGACACATGCAAAGAACAAAGTGAATATTACCTGAAGTGAAACCTTAACATAGGATCTTTAACAAGTGGGTAAAATAAAGTCATAATAAAATGACTAATTTTTTAATATGGGTTTTAGAAAAACCAAAATTAGGTAAAAGGGGTTAGGGTTCCGATATTTTTAAAACTGGGTCCAAGATGCGTGAACCCCGTTCACGCATCACTGACCCCGGGAAGATGCGTGAATGGGGTTCACGCATCTTAACCGCGCTGAAGGATGCGTGAACCGCGTTCACGCATCCTTCACGAAGTTAATAAAGGATGCGTGAATGGGGATCACGCATCCTACAGTAACTTTTTTTAAAAAATTTTTATTTTTATTTTTATTTTTTTTGTTTTGTTTTATATATATATATATATATAAACAAAACAAAAAATTCAGAAGAATTTATCTACTATTTAATATCCAGCAGAACTGCCATTACAGCAGTCTGGATTCTGACAGAAACCATCACCTAGGGCTCTCTTTTATAAGAGGGCTTGCCCAGGAAATCATACTGCATTTCCGATGTGGGATTCGGGTTCTCTTTTCCTGCACAGAACATTCTGCATTTCCGATGCGGGATTCTGTTTCAAGTACGTGACTTTGAAAGACTGTAAAATACAAACTATACGACCAATATAAATGAAACATAAAACATGGATTAAACATATAATAAATAGTTGAAAATGAAAAGAATTTCGTAAAAAGGGTTGATGAATAATAATTTATATGCTTTCAAAACCACCAACTTGAAACTTAAAAAAGTTTCAAGTACGTGACTTTGAAAGACTATAAAATAAAAACTATAAGACCAATATGAATGAAACTTAAAACATGGATTAAACATACAAGAAATAGTTGAAAATAAAAACAATTTCATAAAAAGTGTTGATGAATAATAATTTATAAGCTTTCAAAACCACCAACTTGAAACATAAAAATGTTTCAAGTACGTGTCTTTGAAAGAATATGACCAATATGAATGAAACTTAATATACAGATTAAACATATAATTATTAATTACATAATAATTAATTAGTTAATTAGTAAATTAGTAATATAATAAATAATTATAAATATTCATTACAATTATTAGTTATTAATTATTAATTATTAATTATATAATAATTAATTAGTTAATTAGTAATATAATTTTTAATTATTATTATAATTATTAATTATATAATTAATGATTATATTACTAATTAACTAATTAATTAATATATAATTAATTTTTAATAATTAATAATTATATTGGTAATTAACTAATTAATTATTATATAATTAAAAATTATTAATTATAATTAATAATTATATTACTAATTATAATTACTAATTATATTACTAATTATAATAAATAATTATATTACTAATTAATATATAATAATTATAGTTAATAATTATAGTACTAAATAACCAATTAATTTTTAATAGTTAATCATTATATTGGTAATTAGCTACTTAATTATTATATAATTAATAATTAATAATTAATAATTAATAATTAATAATTAATAATTATAATAAATAATTATAATCACTAATTATATTACTAATTAATCAATTACTTATTTTATAATTAATAATTATATTACAAATTAACTAATTAATAATTATAGATAAATAAAAAATAATTATAATTAATAAATATATTACTAATTAGCTAATTAATTATTATATAACAAATAATAAATAATTATATTTAATAATTATATTATTGATTAACTAATTAATTATTATAATATTAATAATTAATAATTAATAATTATAATTATAATTAAAAATTACTATTAAGATTTATATTACTAATTAACTATGTAATTATCAATTAATAATTATACTACTAATTAACTAATTAACTATTATATAATTATATTACTAATTAACTAATTAATTATTGTATATTAGTAATTAATAATTAATAATTATTTTAATTATTAACTAATTAATAATTATATTACTAATTAACTAATTAATTATTAACTATTTGTTATATGTTTAATCCATGTTTTAATTTTCATTCATATTGGTTTTATAGTTTGTATTTCATAGGCTTTCAAAGGCACGTAAACGTATTTAAGTTTCATGTTGGTGGTTTTGAAAGCTTATAAATTATTTTTCATTAAATTTTTTTTATGAAATTCTTTTTATTTTCAACTATTTCTTATATGTTTAATCCGTATATTAAGTTTTATTCATATTGGTCATATAGTTTGTATTTTATAATCTTTCAAAGACACGTACTTGAAACATTTTTAAGTTTCAAGTTGGTGGTTTTGAAAGCTTATAAATTATTATTCATCAACACTTTTTATGAAATTGTTTTTATTTTCAACTATTTCTTGTATGTTTAATCCATGTTTTATGTTTCATTCATATTGGTCTTATAGTTTTTATTTTATAGTCTTTCAAAGTCACGTACTTGAAACTTTTTTAAGTTTCAAGTTGGTGGTTTTGAAAGCTTATAAATTATTATTCATCAACCCTTTTTACGAAATTATTTTCATTTTCAACTATTTATTATATGTTTAATCCATGTTTTAAGTTTCATTTATATTGGTCGTATAGTTTGTATTTTACAGTCTTTCAAAGTCACGTACTTGAAATAGAATCCCGCATCGGAAATGCAGAATGTTCTGTACAGGAAAAGAGAACCTGAATCCCACATCGGAAATGCAGTATGATTTCCTGGGCAAGCCCTCTTATAAAAGAGAGCCCTGGGTGATGGTTTCTGTCAGAATCCAGACTGCTGTAATGGCAGTTCTGCTGGATATTAAATAGCAGATAAATTCTGCTGAATTTTATGTTTTGTTTGTATATATATATATATATATATATATATATATATAACAAAACAAAAAAAAATAAAAATAAAAATAAAAATTTTAAAAAAAAAGTTAGTGTACGATGTGTGATCCCCGTTCACGCATCCTTCATTAACTTCGTGAAGGATGCGTGAACGCGGTTCACGCATCCTTCAGCGCGGTTAAGATGCGTGAACCTCGTTCACGCATCTTCCCGGGGTCAGTGATGCGTGAACGGGGTTCACGCATCTTGGACCCAGTTTTAAAAATATCGGAACCCTAACCCCTTTTACCTAATTTTGGTTTTTCTAAAACCCATATTAAAAAATTACCCTAATAAAACCATATATTGTAATAGATATAAGAATATTCTTATTTAAATTATGTATAAAAAAACTTATAATTATTATATAGTATTCGTGTATGAGTACGGAGAGAGTCAATACACAATGTAAGGGGAATTTGATCTCACTTTTAATTTCCATGACATAAATGTTTTGTTCTCTACTATTTCCTTTTGTGTGGTATATCTAATGTAAATGATTTTGTTATAAGAATAATATACATAAATTTATGGGTACTAACATTTTCCTTTGGGGATATTTATTTCACGGGGGTTATGTTTTAAAATTTACCAAATTTTTAAAAATGTTTTGCCTCAATTTTCTTTATTTGAGACTCATGTTTTGTTATACACCTAAACTCATTTTTGAGGTGTGTATACTTCCATTTTTCAAGATATATCAAGAATATAAATAATTTCATGATATTATATGCTTCATTTAATTTTCTTTCCTTACATGGAGGTTATGATCCCATGTTACTAAGTTATAAGAGTTTACTGAGAAAATCTCATCACTTTTCATGATTATTTTTGTTTATGATTCCTTTGAATAAATATTATGATCCATAGCTTAAGAATATTCACAAGTTTCCTTCTCATATGTTTATTCAATACATCCTCATTTTTTAGAACCATTTTTCTACTCTTTGGAACTTAAGATAATATATGATCATCTCTCTCTTCAGTCAGAAATCTGTTTTATTTCCAAAACCATGCTTTCAATAAATGTTTTCAAAAAATAATAATTTTTTTTTCAAATGATCATTGAATATAATTTTCAATGAAATAGGATTTATAAAAATATGGGGTTTAAAACTTTTTCAAGATTTATTTATAAGTTTTCAAAGTATTTTCAATGAAATGGTTTTCAAAAGATTTTCAAGCATTCCTTATAACTTTCGAAATTATTTTCGATGAAATGTTTTTCAAAATGTTATCAATATTTCTTTAAATGTTTTTGAATTATTTTTGGTGAAATGGTTTTCAAATCATTTTCAAGATTTCTTTATAATTTTTCCTAGTATTTTCAATGAAATTATTTTCAAAATGTTTTCAATATTTATTTATATATTTTCAAATTATTTTCAAATAAATAGTTTTTAATGTATTTTCATGCATTGTTTATATGTTTGCAAAATAATTTCAAAGAAATTTTTATCAAGAAAAAATAAACATTTCTTTATAATTATTCAATTAATTTTCAATGAAAAACGTTTTTAAAATTTTTTGAACCGTATTTTACAAGTTTTTAGGGAAAAAAGTTTTTTAAAATGATTTCATAAAATTTAAATGTATTTTCTATGAAAAATTATTTTCAAAAAAAAATTTGTATTGAAAATACTTTTTCAAACAAGAAGGGATATTTTCCTAAATAAATGTTTTCAATAGATGTTTCAAATTTATTTACCATCTAAGATTAAATCCATTGACGTTACTCATGAGCTAATATGGAACAATATAAAGGTTTCATTCATATCCTTTCTATAAATGGTTTATTCTTAATGTATTGGTCTTTATGAAACCCATTTTTCCTTCATGGGTTATATGAATATGAAATATATTTCTCATTCATGGGTTATGCTTATGATTAAATGATAGTAAAACTTTTCTCTTTCCATAGGTTATGATATGTTTACATGTTTATTATACCCATTTCATTTCATTGGTTATGATATGTTTATTTATGTTCTTGTTTAATTTTTATGTATGGTTTTTTTATGTGATTGGTGGTACCTTTATCTCCCTCCATTGCATGGGTAATGTTTTATATGTCATGAGAATGACTAAGATGGTATGAGGAGTGAACCTTGACAACTAACATTTCCATGGGAGTGAACCATGACAACTATGATGGTATGAGGAGTGATCTCATTGTATTAATATGGACATGCTAATGAACCATGACTAATAATATAGTCATGGCAGCGATGCCTTTGAAACATGGAAGTCATTATATACTTATGTGTTTGTCACAATTCCATTACTTACTCCTATGTTATGATTTCATGGCTTATGTCCTTTACTTCTTTTTCATTCACGTATTATGAACCTCCAAGATTTATTCCATGATTCATGTTTATCATATTTGATATGTAGGGTATGATCTTCAATTGTTTTGATCATGTTATGATACTCTATGTTCTTGTTTAAGATTACATGTCTTTATTGTTTTCCCATTCTGAGCATTTGAGCTCACCCCTTTTTATATTTCCTTTCCTATGTTATAAAGATATGTTGTATGTATGATGTGTCTAAGAAGGTTTCTAATCATGAAAATCCAATTGTGAGATGATGTATCTCACATATGTACCAGTTTTTATTTTTCATTGTTTCAAAAGACACTATACCAATCACAATCTTCGATTATCTCATTGTATAATGTTTATGTATTCAACAAAAGTTATGTAATGTTAATTTTTAAAAAGATAGTTTCTCTATATTTTTTATCAGAGAAAAGGTATAGTTAAACTTTGTAAACTAGGATGAGAAAGCTTTAGTGAGATCCCTTGGTATATTTCTAAGGATATGTCTACAATTGTCTCTAAGGATAACTATAAGGATGAGTTAATGTTTAAGAGGATGTCTTAGAATTTTGGTAAAGGATTGAGGGAGTGGTTTCATATAAATACATCCTTTTCTAGATATTACAAGTGGATGTGGATTTGGAACACATGAACCTAGGTGTAAAACTCTACCAAGTTGTTCTGAGCTTAACTTAGGGTAATCTGGTACACGACAACGGTCCTTGCAACACACCTAGTTTAACACTCTCAGGGGATATGCTTTAGGAATTCACCAACTCTTCCAGAACCATTGTAAAGGATTCAAATATAATTTTCATATGATTTAATTATTATGAGCCTACTGTGTTATAGTTTAAGTAAGGTGACATGATTTAAACATCTTATAAATAATGTTTCAGGATTATGTGGTTTTCGTTTATGAGATTTGTTTCCCACATCGATACTTTATGGTTTAAGTAAATGGAGCAATCTAGAAGGAACATGGTTAAAATTTAATGTGTCAGATGTGGAATTAATGGGACTATGAATATTTATTTACTGAGTGAAAATATCATAAAGAGAATAAAGAAGGTGTTATGAGTATTGGTTATGGTTTTTAAGATAAGAATATCGCAAAAAACATGTGAAAGTTATGTGATGTTCTTCTGGTATTGTTTACATTCATCCTAATAAGCATGATTAGATTGAGGTTGTGGAACCATAAGACATTATTCATATTTCGTATTTTATGAAAGTGGTATTAAGAAGTAAGTTGATTAATCGAGAGTAATTGCTTAAGAATATAGTTGTATTAATGAAGTATTTTAGTAATTCATATATTCTGTTATATGAATCATGATATGTGTATGTATTTTCAATATATTTTTTCATTGAGGTTTGAAAAGAAAAATATTAATGGAGATGAAGGAATAGAAAAGTGATTTTATGGGATAGTGATATTTTTAATAAGGTAATGTAACCCTTAATATGTTCTTTATATTAAGATAATATTTTATCTACAAAGATATGTGGCATATGGATAAGTAAATTGGATGGTGCTGGTTACCTTGGAACTAAGAAATCATTTTCTGATATGTGGTTTATTCTATCATTGATTAAGTTTAGAGAATTTTTTTAATCAAAGTAGTAGATCCAATTTACTTTGGACTAAGGTAGCATGCATTTTTTTCAAAGAGGATTTATGGTAATTCTGGTTATTACTAAGTTTCAATAGATTATATGATGAGGTTATTCACATGTTTGGAATGTGACAACAATGAGATACGTTTTTATACAAGGGAATCAATGTTTAGATGATTTTGTGAATCTCTTTATAATGTTTTGGATTACCATTTTTTTGAAGGGTTATAAGGTTATCCATTGATAAAAAATTTAAGATAAGCTTCATAGGAATTATTTTTTCACTATGTTTGTGTTGAAATCCTTGGTTAAATTAGTAATCAATGATTAAACATTTTTCATGTAAATCCGTCTTTTATTTATTTTTTGATAAGGACATCATGTATGTCAGGTGACAACAAATAAATTCTGGTAGTTTTGGGGTTCCTGAACCTATTAATGAAGTATGTTAAGGCTTTGTTGCCTACCACTAGATTATATGATGTCATGTATAGTGTATATAGTTTTAATCAAAAAATATTTATGATAAACTAGTAGCATTACTTTTTATGTTTATAAATTAATTCACATTTACAGTTAGACTTTTAATTATTTTTTTGGGCCTTAAGATCCGTTAAAAATTTTATTCTGGGACATTCATTCCTTGAGGTAATGGATGCATTAGAAATTGATCAAAACACAAACAATGTATGAAATTCTATTTATAGAAATATATTAATAATTAATCAACGTTCTGAAGGTGATCAAAAAAATGTTTTCCTAAGACCATAAATTCTATTGAACCAATGGATTCAAAGATAATCATAGATTTATTATTTTTAGTCCCTCAACTTTCCTTTTATCATTCCATTTTTTGTGAATACTGTCCACAATCACACTCTATAAATATTTATTCTTTTTTTCATGTATAATCTTCACTCCCAACCTATGTTCTCCTATATGTAAACCTAGTTATATGTAACTTTGGGTAACCATTATGGTTCAAAATTTCCCTTTTTAAAGAAAGTTTTAGTACCCATTTTTATGATATGGGTTTCTATGAATGAAACTGTCAAGTATTAAACCATTGATAACCCAGATGAATTTTGAGGGAGAAATTCATTTTAAGGAGGGTAGAATATAACACCCTGAGTTTTTATGGACCATTTTTTCAAATAAATTAAAATTATCATTTATATATTTCAATACACTAAGTAAAATATTCCTATCACACTAAAATGTCTTTTCATATGTTACACACAACACTCAGATGGAATACAATGCTCGCAGTACTGAGTTTGCATACAATAAATGCAACATTTAGTTTCTATAATACATCACTTGTAATTGTTTTAATTATTTAAATAAGATAATTATAACTTAGAAATTAAAATTATTTATATTAATAGTAAAAACTAATTTTAAAATATTGTCTATAATTTTTTTATATAAATAAAATATAATCATAATAAAAGATATGATTTTTGTTAAATCCCATCTATGTTTAAAAATTTCATTTTCTCAAATAAATTTCTTTTTATGTCGTTATAATAAAATTAATATTAATCCAATTTATAAATTTAATTTACTAAAATAATTGTAATTTTTTAATTTAGAATATCAAAATTATATTGGGGTGAATGGTTGGAATTTTTCTAACAAACATCATTTTTAGATGAATAGTGAAAAATATCGGTTTTTATTTCAAAAATGCTTTTTGATTTAATTTATTTATACGGTTAAAATATATTTTAATTTAATTTAAATATTTTATTAGATAATATTTTTATCAATTAATCCAATATTTGACATTGGAACCAATTTCACATTTAAATTGGATATAAAAACATAGCAAACTTTTGATCCTTTTTACTATAAAAAACCCGCAGTGTCATCCTGACAGAAGGATTAATTTTAAATTAATTTCATCCAATTATTTGACTTGAATATGGAAACATTGATTCCATATTTTTAATCATGATAATTTATAATGTATAATGAGTTAAACTTTGTTTTTTTCAAAAAAATATTAGTGAAGGTGATTAAAATTAATTACATCTGTTAAGAGAAAAATTAGGTTAATAGAGTACTAAACCTTAAATATAAGACCCGAAACGATGTAGAAACATATAAAACACCCATTATAGGTCCACAGTTTTACCATAAACCTGCAATTATTTTTTTATTTTTTGGTTTCATATGAATTTTGTTAGGTAAGAACATGTACACACCTAACTTGTTTCCAAAAAATCCTTGTGAGTCTTTTTCCTTCCCAATAAAAGGCCACCATCTCTACCCATTACTCACACCTCTCAAACATTTTAATATCATCCAAAATCTTCCCAATTAGCCTCCCAAAAATCCACCATTCTACCTCAAAGCCTCCCTTTGGGAAAAAAGCTTCTCAAATAATCCTTTTGGCATAAACAAAAAGGGGTTACCCGATTAAGAGGTATCGTCTTCTTTCAATCTATTTTCCTTTATTTTCCTTATTCCCACCCCCACTATATTAATTCCATTATTGAGTGAAAAAAATAGTATTATGAACATATGGACAACAATATTTGGTGAGGGTCCACATCAGCCGGATAAAAGTGAAATAAATGAATCTGGGACGGCAAGAGAATATTTTTGGGGCTCGAAAGGAAAACACGCGTAAGATTTGGGGGAAGCACGCAAGCGACCTTCCGCCGTGCAGGATTTTGTGTGCCCAACCCCCATTCTGTGCATAAGAAGATGCCAACTGGGTGTTTTCATACCCGGTGCCGATTCCGTACACAAGGCGACGTCAAATGGGCATTTTCAAACCCGGCCCCCGTTCCGCACACAAGGCAACGTCAACCGGTTGTCTGTGCACCCGGCACCACATTCATGCACAAGGAAACGTCAAATGGGCGTTTGCATGCCCGAACCCCCTTCTATGCACAAGGTGACGTCGAAGGGTCATTTTTGTGCCTGAACCACTTTTCGCGCCCAAGGAAACGTTTACCGTCTCTTTGTGCACCACACCCTTTTGCACGCCACCCCTGAGGACTTCTGCTATAAAACGAAATGTATCCCCACCCTTCAGGGATGGTAACAGAAGATGAAGCGTCGCTCTGCTGCATGAATTCCATGTCTTTCGCGACATCACGAAAAACCCAATGGCCTTTAGGTATGGTATTTTAGGCGAAAGATTCCCCAAGGGGGCTCCTTTGTGAATTTCTTTTATTTCCATGTCATTTTCATGCAAGGGATCTTCTTTTGCGCCCAAGTTCCCTCTATGTTAGATTTCCATTGCATACAACCCATCCATCATGCACGCAAACTTTATGTATTGCGCACAGCCAGGACGTTCTTGTACGCAGCCCACCCTTCTTGCACAAATACTTCCCCTCTTGCGCACAACCCCTTCTTGTGCGCAACCAGTCCATCTTGTGTGCAACCCTTCCCTCTTGTGTTCAACCCCTTCAACTTGCACACAACCCTTGCGTCTTGTGTGTGGGCCTTCTATCTTGCCTTGGCCCATTCTCATTTGTGCACTCCATGTTTTCCATCACCTTAAGGCACCCTGTCTAAGCCCCTCTTATGCGCAACCCACCTGCGCCACGCGCTCTCTTCCCATGCGGCCCTTCAAGTTTTCACGAAGAAATTTCAAAGTCCCTCGGGTGGCACTTTCCACTGAGTTGATTCACCACATGCTTCTTCGCATAGTCATGCTAAAAACTATTTATTCTTCCCATAGTCACACTAACGTGGACCCCCAAATCGATCACTCCATAACACCCCATCACCATGGCATTTTTGATGCCTTCCATTCCCCAAGGAGCGGGAGGTATCAGTTATGTCAGTCCTAGGGGTTTAGAGAAAACCCACTTCGTCCGAGCTGTAGGATGTTAAACTGTAAAGCACCATCATCCGATCTCGATGATGTTAAATTGTGGCCTCACCCCATGCATCATATGTGGGGTGCCCCATCTCGAACATTCTCTATTCCCCCCGGTCTCTACGGGAGTGAAATCATTCCTCACGTGGAATGAGATCCTCTTTATTAGAGCAACATTGGTCTATGGGGATAGGGAAACAACCTTGGTGTAAGCCCCTAGCTTTTCTTGTAGGAGTAAACACCCTTGCTCCTCCTATCTTCTTCCCTGACAAAGACCATAGGAGAGATGGGAATCATGACCTTTTTTTATCTCATCCCTCTCTTGTGGGGATTTGTCACTACCTGGGCCTCCACCTTGGAGTAGGTCCCCATCCCCATCACCCTAGGTTTTGGACCACGTATAAGCCCCTATTTCCTTTTTGGGGTTTCTACCCATGTGTAAGCCCCTATTCCACCTCCCACAGATGCACCTTCCATAATGTGATCATCAGGTCCTTTCTCCCTCTTATTTCCCTCACTGATCATGACTCATGTGGGATTAGATTAAGCATCGACCATGTCATCTTCTTTAGGAAGCCTAGAGTGTAAGCGCAACCTCCTTCCCATAACTATGAGGCCTTTTATCCTTGCCATGGCATGGTACGTAAGAAGCCTGATTGAGGTTCAAGCCCACCATCCATTGGTTCTGACCACCACCACGTCAGGTCACCAAACACCATCCTGAACTACATACACATTGATCCTTGCCAAGGTAGGGTACGTAGGAAGCCTCCATGAGGTTCAAGACCAACACCCGTTGGTCCTGACCACCTTCACGTCGGTTCCCACTCATCCCAAACTATGTGTACCTTGGTCTTTTCCAAGGAAAGGTATGTAGGATTCCTCCATGAGGTCCAAGCCCAACAACCATTGGTTCCATCCCCCCTTCATGTTGGACCACCTTCATCCCACATGATGCTAAACTGTATGCCCCCTTTTTGTCATGCATGACGTTAATCCATATCCACCATCCAACAGTAAGCCATGGTGACACCCACATTCAGTGGTAAGCCGTTGTCAAACCCATCAAGAGGTAAGCTGTTGTGACCCCCCATTCAGTGATAAGACGTTGTCAACCCTATCCACCGATAAGCCATTGTGACCGCCCATTCAGCGATAAATCATTATCAACCCCATCCAATGGTAAGACATCGTGCCCCACCCCCCATTCAGTTGTAATTCATTGAAAACCACATCCAATAGTAAGCTGATGTGACCCCCATTCATTGTTAATTCATTGTAAACCCCATCCAATGGTAATCTATTGTGACCCCACATTCAGTAGTAGGTTGTTGTCAACCCCATCCAGTGGTAAGCCCTCATGAACCCCTATTCAATGGTATTCTGTTCTCAACCCCATTAGGTAGTAATCCATTGAAGTCCCCAATCGGCGGGAATACATCATCAGATGAACTACATGGACTTTGATTCTCTACCTCAGGGATATGTAGGAAGCCTTTTTGAGGTTCAATCCGATCACTCATGACTCATCCTGATCTACCTCTTGATCCAATGTGTTCTGGGAAGATCATGCCCCAATATGGAGGTTTTATTCCCTCCGGAGCCCATCCATGCATCTATTCTCATGGGTCACCTCCTCGGGTTTCCCATCGCCTCACCGAACTATGTAGACTTTGATTCCCTACCACGGGGATATGTAGAAGGTCTCTTCAATACTCAAGCCCAACATCATTGTCGCCCTCAAGTAAACTCCATCTCATTCTCCATCCACTTCATTTAACTCTCCATTATCCATCCTGATTTTTACTCGGGCCACCAAATCCCAGTGAGATCATTCCAATTCACCTCCTAGCATAAGTGTTTCCTCCAAGGGTCACACCCATCCGGTCCACTCTAGTCAGTGTTCCGATCAGTCTGATCTATCTCTGCTAGATGTTAAACCTAAAGCATACCCTATATTAAGCTTAGGAAGTTAAGGAAAACCATAGATACTTGCCTATGGAATATAATTCATTGCATTCAATGTGGTATGCCTCAGGCTTCTTCACCCTCAAGAATACCTATAATAAGGGGAAGAAACCCAGACGCCCCAGTATTCCAGCATCTAGAAACACCAGTGATGTCCAACATGACTAGTCCCCCGACCATAGGTTACTACCCAGACCAGACCCCTTTGAATGTCCTGATAGAAGTATTGTAATTAACTGGTGTCCATGAAGATATGGCACTGGGAAGAGTTTCATGGACAATATCTTAAGTCTATAAGGGAGACCCCGCCTAGGTGACGAGTTCCAAGGAGGAATCCATAGAAGGAAGAACCGACATCCCATCATCTCATTTCGATCAAGGAGAAAACATCCCTAAACAAGGAATTGATGCCTCCCACCTTTGGATATCGGGAATGTGGGGAAACAGATATGTGTCCTGCATAGACAGATGCGCGCTCCCTAGAGAAAGAGTTGAAAACAAAAATGGTGAACCCGATATGAAGATATTCTCCTCAATGTGAATATTAGTAGCATTCAATGCATTAGTAGATCAGCGTATCACTGGATCCAGTTATCCGGCGCCAGGTCCTACCAAGAAAATTGCGGGCCTAGTGTGGAACTCACCAGATGTTGGGGTAATCAAAGCATTGGACATCCTGGTCTGAAACATTGTCAGTGTGGATCCATATTACTAGCCATGGAAGACGAAATGGTGTTGGGGCACTGGTTGTCGATTCCTTTCCTTTCAGCACAAATGGGTTAATCTCTATGCTTTGTAGGAACTAAGCTACTGCAGGAATTCGATCACCGCCTTTCCACTGATGCAGGGACAGGAGAAATGCCAACACTGTAGTCTCACACCACTCCATCATCCTTGTGACAATCTCCACATCTACAAACATTGGGTTCCCACACCCCGTCTCCCCATCTGAATTCATTCAGCGTAGGGTGATCAATGACCTCATATGCCGGTATGAGGAGGAGGGGATTATCCGGACTTGGGATATATCCCTCCTGGATCTAGAGGCATATGTACCTCGTCACCACCGCTACCCCCAAGGGCCACACAGGGAGCCACTACTCCCCGCTCTAATGTACAATCTTTTCGGGAGCCTCTCCCCAGAATGCCTCGATGACTCTCTCCCCTCCATCGATGAGGTAGGGGATGTTTGGGCCAGCCCAGTCAAGATCTTGTTTTAGGGGCCCCCAAGGAGGGATCCCACTAGTTCGTTCTAGTACCACCTTCCGGTCCCATGAGTCAAGCAGTAGGTAAGCCATGCACCTGCACCATTCACCCCAGTCCAGTTGACCCGACACTAGCGTCGGGAAAAGGCCGAGGTGGATGCCCACCAAGGGGATTCAATGTCAGAAAATACTATGGATTGGGCCACCAACAATTTATATCATCAACCCCTTCTGTATGATGAGAAGGGGGACTTGTATACTCAGCCCGGATCGAGGCTCCAACTGCCCCACGGGCTGGCTGGGTCGACTCTCTCGGTCGCTGGTGCAGGTAATGGCTGACACCATTATAGAGGCCCTCCTCGTACCACTCCCATGGAGAACGTGGGTCTTACCCACTTCCATGCTCAGATTGAAGGTCCTCCTCATGCTACCCTTAGTCCGAATGAGGGACCATCCTGTGATAGTGACACTCAGTACGGAAACCTCTCCCATGCTCATTACATCAGGTATGGAGTCATTCTTCCAGGCACGTACCGTTGGGGTGGGGACCTCTAATACTCCGTCAATCTCCAGAATGGAGGGCCTCCCCATATCCTCAAAACAGCTGGAGAAGGTCCCACTTTCCTCAAAAATTAGAGGGGTGTAGGCCATCTTCGCTTCAGCACCCAACAAAGAGGTCCTACCCATGTTCGGATCAACCAGTACGAGGACCTTCCTCTCACTGATGTCGCTAGGGGAAACAAACATGGAGGTCATACGCATGCTCCTATCAACTCGAGCGGAGGTTCTACCTGCTTGTGAACTTCCCACAGAGGTCCTCCCCATTCCCCCTTTGATATATGTCATGTTTCGCCTCGCACCCCGGCTTACTCAAGAAGAAGACCTCTCTGTCCCAGTACCAGTATGGCCGAAGGTCCTCCTCATGGAGGAAATCTACCCTATATTGAAGAACCATCTAGGGTAGGAGAGCAGGTCATCCCCACCCTAAAAAGAGAACTAAGAATATTCATACTGAGATCAATCTGGTGTTCTTCTCAGATTCTGAAGCAGAATATGACTCAATGATTGAAACCTTTTCCAGATCCTCCGTGTCAATGGCCAGGGAAGGAACAAGGCGCGTCATCCTAATACTCCCAGAATGCGAGGTCTATAAGAATCCCACCTCCCTCCATAGGTTTATCTAGGAGGACAAAAATTTGGAAACTCCACATGTTACGGCCCTGCAATCGTCACCATCCTCACTAGAAGCACTCTCTACCTCGACTAGAGATCAAAAAGAGCTATTCTGGGGACTAATGCTGGATGAGTAGTAGTGTGGTCTAATTCCAGTAGCCATATCCCCCGCGCCGGAAACTGCAGTCATCATCCCATCTTACCATGATTTGGTGGCTATGTCACTACACTCTTCAGAGGATAGGCTGATATGCGGTGGTTTGTTAGCACGCTCACTGTATTCTCCACTGGCCAGCCTACTATCCCGGTGGTCTGCTTCAGTACTGCTACCCATTCCTTGTCCTCCTCTAGGTGACGAGTGGGGCAATGAAGGGCCAGACCCAGAATCTGAGCCCAGTAGGTTATGGTATATCCTCACAGCTGACCACTTCCATGAGATGTTTTGGTCGGTTGCAGCACCAAATTTTTGTGCATCGGGATCCCTCACCCAAGAAGATGTCGTGTGTTTTCTTCAAACCCTCAAGGAAACTCATTTCTGTCTTCGTCATCAGTGAGTGTATTACCCTAAAAGCCAAGAACATTTTGAGGAAATTGGCAAACAATGTCGTATGGTTGATTTGGTTGCTCTACCAGTGGCCCAGCACCCTAAGTCACCAGGTCGTCATAGGGTCCTCCAGCAATGGTGCATTCAGAACTTCAGGGTACTCTGAAGGATTATCAAAGAGACTTATCCCCACGTATAGATCCACAGTTGGAGGTAGTATGCTTCCCTCCTCTTTCATTCTATCAAGTGACAACCCGATTTTCCAGGTGACATATAGGATATTCCTCCAGGGAGAGTCACGGTGAACATGGAGGACCTGTCGGAGGTTGAGAATGAGCTATAGCTTCTTGGGGCGGACCTACCCCTTGAGGGGGTCTCACACATTTTTTATCTGTAAGGAAGGATTACTCTTCAATAGAAGAATCTAATGGGTCTTTCCATTCCCACCGAGGTACTATCACTCAACTGGAATTCCAACAAGGGAAAGGAACACCTTGGAGTCATCAAACTCTCCAACCTGTATGGCTCAGTGCAGAAGGAGGAGGACGACCCTGAGAAATTTTCGTTCCGCTAGCAGCACGTGGAGAAAAAACATATGGTTAACAAACTTCTGGAAGAATGCGCTACAGAGAGATGGCCGGAATATCGTGATCTTAAGCTAGGGAAGTAGGGGAAGGCACAACTTCCCCTTGCCGAATTACCTCCAGGTGACCCTAATCATGTAGCCCACATAAACAGGGTTGAGACTAGAACTTGCAGCCAGAGGGCATGGTATGTCTAGCCCAATCCTCCTAAATGGCATAACAATTCTCAGGACCCAGCTTAGGATTCCCCAGCTGCCCCACAGGTCGTTCCACTAGCCACTCCATGAGCCACTAGTCCTATTTACTATGTTGAATAACCCACCAATTCACTGGTGGTTAGGCATCCCCATTAAGATAGGAACCCCCACTCGGATGATCCGATAGCGGCACTCATCGCCTGTCTTGAGGCCTTAGAGACTCAACAGGTGGAAATCCCGCCTGATGGAAAGCCATATCTAGTATGGTTGGATGATATGTCAGCACCTCCAAGTTTTTGGAATCCCACATTTTCCCCTTTCAATGGGAAAAGGGACCTGCCATAGCACCTGGCCCACTTTATCTCTAGGTGTGGCTCCATGTTGGGAACTCTAGCATGGAAAGAGGCCGCCAAGCTCCGATGTTTCATACAGACATTGGATGGGCCTGTATTTGTCTGGTACAACCAACTCCCCATCAGATCAGTAGCCGGCTGGTAAGACCTCCATAGGCAATTTCACTACCTTTTCAGTTCCACCACTCAGAAGGCGAGTATCGCAGACCTCTTCAAGTGCAAGCAGAGGCCTGATGAGCACATCACTGACTTTGTCGCTCAGTGGAAAGGACTCTCGTATTCCCTTGACATGCCACTGACTCAGGATAAAATGATAAATATGTGCATAGGGAATGTCAAGATGAAGTTGGTCCCCTCTCTGATCACCTAGAACTATCTCAGGGGATTCCGAGACTTCTATGATAAGGCCTAGTGCCTAGAAGAAGCCTTACTACAAGCTAAGAAGGCACGTCTGTTTCCTCCTGCAATCCCCATGAGAACGTCCTCTAGGGTCGAGCCCACCGTAGTGGACCAGATTAAGGCCCCTAGGAAAATAGAGTTTTTACCAATAGAGCCGCCTCCACAGCCTCACAGAGGCCCTCCACCTCAGGTGCAACTATCAGCCCAACAATGCCCACCTCAGAATCGAATGGTGCCCCCACGAAATGTGTCTCCATTACCCGGGAAAGATTACCAAGCTCCACCTCCAAGATAGGCTCCTCTAGTCCCTTGTCAAGGTCATGCTGCAAGGCCCCCCTTCCAAATAAGTGAAGCTGGACCTACCCATTCAACGAGTCATAGGTCCCCTGTTACTTCTGCAGTGCCTTGGAGTAGGGGATTCTACATTTTCTTGAGTGCAGAAGGCCAGAAGAGGAAAACCTCACTGATCACCCAAATTATTGCCTCTTCCACCGGATCCTGGGGAACACCCTCAAATAGTGCTATGTCTTCAAAGACTAGATTCAAGACATTGTGGATCACATCATATTCCATTTAGGCCCAGCTCCGGCATAGGTGGAATGTGTCTTAATGAGGCTAGACAACAGTAAAAATGAATTTGACTGGCGTCAAGTTTCCAGTCGTGGGTCTCAGAATTTTGATGACTGTATGGCTCATAAAATAGTCACAAGTGCCCATGGTATCATCTGTGCATGATTGAATCATCCAGAGCGTTCTGAATTCACAGCTGCTACTTTTGCATTGTCGTCTCATTCGTCCTCTTCCCAGAAGAGAAAACACTGGTGATGTAAGGGAAATCCAAGTCCCCCACCAATGCCATCATCGTCTCATACTCTCGGAGACTTCATGCCCCTGGAGAAGGAGATCCCTCCTAGAATCCGTCTAGTAGTGGATGACTCTTTGAGTGATGGTCAAGGGTACACCTCGATTAATACCATAGATCTGGTAAACCTCTACATGATTCTTGAAGATGAGGAGTAGTAGCCAGATTCTCCCAACATCCCCAGTAATCGTCATTGTCAACGAAGTTGTGGCTACATCGGCTATCGAAGTGCCTCGGTCAGCACTTCCACCAAGGATGTGCATGCTACCGAAACCAAGCAATAGGCCCAACGCAGAGCTCAGCATACGTAGCCTTCTCATCAGGTGACATCATGCCTAACCTCACTACAGTTCGTGTTGTTGGATTAGGAAGAGCCACCTCGACCGTGTCGTGACCAACCATGCTTTGCCCCAGCCTAGTCTCAGTCATCTGACCCTCATCCAGTAGTCACTCCGCAGACATCATCTTGTGAGCAGTGGGATATTCCCAGCACTAGTCAGCCGTCGGTTCAGCCGGCAGGATCCACCATACCTCCTGTCATAGAGAGACCTCTTGTAAGAATATGTTCACTCTTGGCACGAAAGTACAATGTTCTCAAGAACCTTTCCTGCATTCTAGCAAGGCTCTTTATCCTTGAGGCT
Organism: Viscum album; assembly: GCA_963277665.1. Lineage (NCBI taxonomy): Eukaryota > Viridiplantae > Streptophyta > Magnoliopsida > Santalales > Viscaceae > Viscum > Viscum album. Next base: position 1,033,747,102 of record OY728123.1, on the reverse strand, counting down.
CTTCTCCTGTCATCAAATATGTGTGAGGCCCACACTGAGGCTTTATGAAGCCCCCTCTAGTTTGAAATGGAGGTTGAAACCATAGAATCCTTCCATGCTAAGGTGGTAAAGAATTATGAATGATAGGCCATCATCATTTTATCTAGATAAGATGAAGTCTCTTCCATACAAGGGAACATTCTCCCATTGTACATCACCGGTAAGTTCAATGGAATGGAGGTTCGTCGCTGTCTTGTTGACATGGGCTCTGGGGTTAATCTAATCCCAACTCAAACACTGATAAAACTAGTATTTTCTAAAGGTGATTTGAGTCCCTCTAACCTAGGAATCCAAGGTTATGACAGGACGAAATAGACCTCGGTCGGAAAGATCTACTTGAATACCCAGTTCAATGGCCTACTTGCCAGCACTGAATTTATGGTTTTCTCCCAGGAAACCGCCTACAATGCGTTGATGGGATGGCCATGGTTCCACATGCTTGTGGTGGTTCCCTCATCATACCAAAAGGGCCTCAAGTACTCCCTTAATGGTCAATTGGGTGTGATTCAAGGTGATGCATATCCCTTTTCCTCTTGTGATACTCGTTACCTGGATGCTGATTACTAATGGAGCAAAGACAAGAAAAATCAATCTAACAAGGTTGAGCATGCCATGGCTACGACTGACCCATGGATAGATCTAGATGACGCCTACATATTTCTAATCCACTGATTAGAGTCCATGATCCCAGACATGGGACAATTCTTTGTTGTTTCTATGAAGAGGGGGAATACATTCCTAGGACTAAGTGATGTTAGAAGATCACCTCATACTCCTACAAAAATCAGGCTTAGGTGATCCCAGAGCCTCCAACTCCCATAACATATCGGGATGTCCACCCTATGAAAAAATTGAAATACATCGTACTTTCATATTTCACCGGACTAGAATTAATAGTCTCAAGCTGACATGCCACTATTTCTTCGATATCATTAAGAGTATACCCTTGGGTCGAAGACCAAATAGGATTGGATCAACACCCTTTATCGTTATGGTTGCGACAACACATGAATCCCCTCATGCAGTGTCCACTACCACTCAGGTTGGTACTAGCCTCTAATCATGAGATTCCGACTCAGAAGTGATTCCTCATGTCGATGATCCCCCCTCCATAAGTGAAGAAGACGTTTTAGAGGATGCTCCCTCAACCTTTGAGGAGGGAGTCTCCACTACGGTTGACGAGCTGGTACAGGTGAACCTCAATAGAAAGGTAGACCCGAAACCCATATTGATCAGTGTCGCCATGCCCCTCGAGGAGCAAAAAAAGTACATATAAATCTTGAAACAACACCATGATGTATTTTCAAAGAGTTATGACGAGATTCAAGGACTAGATCCTTTGGTAGCTATCCACTACCTCGGTCTCCCGGAAAATCATCGCGAGTTCAAGAAGCCTCCTAGAAAGATGCACCCTTCCCAGAGTTCCCTGTTTGAGGTGGAAGTTGATAAGATCATCAGATCCAATTTAATTAAGGAGGTCCAGTATCCCAAATGGTTGGCAAACATTGTTCTAGTATGGAAGAAGAACATATAGATCCGAGTCTGCATCGACTTCCAAGATCTCAACCATCACTGTCTGAAGGATGACTTTCCCCTTCCTGTGATAGAATTATCAATCGATGCTACAACTGGGTTTCAAGCCCTCTCTTTCATGGATGGTTACTCTGGTTATAACAAGATCCAAATGGCCATCGAGTATGAGGATTTCATATCCTTCAGGTCACCACAAGGTACTTTCTATTATCGAGTCATTCCCTTTGGTTTAAAGAATTCAGGTTCCACCTACAAGCAGAATATGCATCGCATATTTATACTGATCCTCAGAATGTTGGTGGAATGCTATGTGGATGGTCTAGTGGTCAAATCTCTCCAATGTTAGGACCATCTCAAATACCTTGAGAAAGTGCTCGGCTTCCTTCATTCCCGTGACCTGAAGATTAACCCATTGAAGTGTGACTTCAGTGTCACCTATGGAAAGTTTATTGGATTTGTTTTTAGATACATGGGAATTGAGATCAACCTTGAAAAGATCATGGCCATTATCCGGATGTCTCCTTTGAGAAATATTTGGGAACATCGAGGCTTCCAAGGACACTTAGCCTAAAAACGCTGATTCATCATGAATTTGGCCAGCAAGTGTAATCCCTTTTCTCGACTCATGATGAACGGCACCGTCTATGAGTGGGAAAAAGACTTTCAGACTACTTTTGAGAAGATCAAGAAGTATCAGCTCTAGCCTCCAGTCTTAATTCCACCCATCTCTGGTAATCCACTGGTCTTTTATGTGACCGCCCTGGAGCGATCTCTCGGCGCCCTTCTCACCCAGAAGATTAGTGAGGGGGCGGAGAACAACCTTTACTACCTTGGTCGCATGAACCTCGATACGGAGACCAGATACTCCCCTATAGAAAAGAGTTGACTTGTGCTGGTATTCGCAGTACAGAAATTGTGACATTACTTGTGGAACCATGAGGTATGGCTAGTGTCCTAAGTAGACCCACTGAGGTACATCCTGAACTGACCCACATTGACAGGTCATCTAGCTCAGTTGGCAGTGATTCTCCAGCAGTTTGACATCAGGATTGTCCCTCATAAGGCTATTAAGGGGCAAGCACTGGCAGACTTCTGTGCTGCCCATCCGGCTCCAGTGGACCAGTCCCTGGACCTCGATTTCCATAACGAAGTGATTCTCTCAGTGGACCAAGCCATGTCGTGCTAGAAAATGTACATCGATGGTGCTTCTTACAGCCCCACTGGTAGAAGGATCAATGACCCCAGGCTCAAAAGAGTAGGCATGGGTATCATCTTCCTTACCCCAGCACAATCCATCCTGCAATACTCATTCCTATTATTAAAAGGCTGCAAAAACAATGAGGCAGAGTACCAAGCTCTCATCACTAGCCTCGGGATGGCTCTTGAGATTGATATGCCCCATTTTCATGTTAATGTGGACTCTAAACAAGTTATCAAAAAGATCAATGATAACTACGTCGTCTGAAATCTAGAGCTCGTACAATTGTTGGAGCGCACTCTCCAGCTAATGGATCTGTTCCCATCTTGGGCAGAAGTTCGTCATGTTCCTCGATCTCTGAATGATCGATCTGACACCCTGGCCGGCCTAGCTGCATCACTTACGGAGCCTGAGTAGGATGATCTAATTATCCAAGTGGCACACCAAAGATTCATTTCTCATGTCTCTACAGATGACGATGAAGGCCCACAGGTGGGTTACCTTACCACTAGAGCCTCCATGTCAGGACCCCGAAGTCCAATGGATGTAGTGATAGAAGTGACTCCCTACTAGAGATCCATGTTCATCGAGTATCTCCAGAATGGTAATCTCCCATCATATCGAGCTGAGAGCGAGAAAATTTGATGTTGTGTATTATAGTTTACCCTACAAGACGGTCCTAGTCAAGATCAAATCCTCCACAAGTGCAGGTTTCATGGGGTTCTTCTTCATTTCATTCAAGGAGTTGAGATTCCCCAAGTCATGAAGGAGGTTCATGCTGGTTCCTACGGGGCTCATCAGGCTAGGGAAATATTATCTCACCAGATCCAGAGACTAGGGTAATTTTGGCCCCCCATGATCTGTGACTACATCGAGTTCTCCAAAAGTTTTCATACATTCCAGATCCATGCTAACTTCATGCATCGACAACCAGAGCCTCTCCACTCCACCATGTACTCTTGGAAATTGGCAGTATGGGGACTCAATGTCGTGGGACCATATCCACCAGCGACAGCTCACCGGTGCAGGTTCATTCTCACAACTACAGATTTTTTCTCCAATTGGGCAGAGGAAGTTCCTCTAAAGGAGGTGAAGGCCCGTTCCGTCATGGAAATTTTGTGCACCAACATCATTTACTGATTAGGAGACCCTCACGCCATCCTCACTGATAACAACATGAACATCTGGGTAGTAGAGGTGAATAAATTTCATGCTAAGTACAACATCCATTCTATCCACATCACTCACTATCATGCGTAAGAAAATGGGAAAATCGATGCATTAAACACAACCCTCTCTAACATTGTGTAGAAAATGGTGGGTCAGAATAAGAAGAGTTGGCTGGACAATCTCCAAAATTCCCTCTGGTCTTATCGGATAATGACTCGTAATTCCACCCAGGTGACCCCATATTCCCTTGTGTATGGAACAAAGGTTGTCATTCCCATCAAGAATCAATTTCCCTCACTGAACACAGCTATCTATGATCACCAATCTCTAGATAAAGTGGCTGAGATTCTTCTGCCCGAGTTGGAAGCGCATGACGAGAATAGGCTTCATGCCCTGTACAATCTGGAAAGGCATCAGAATAAGATAGCCATATCTTTCGACAAGAAAGTTTGCCTCCACTACTTCTTGCAAGGTGAATTGGTATTGGCCCAGAGGGAACCAATGATACCTGGTAGGAAACCACCCAAGTTGGAGCCCAAATGGGAAGGACCTTAAATAATTCACAAGGTCTACTCCAAGGGCATATACACACTGGTTACCATGGACGGTGAGTGTATAACTCCTCCCACCAACACTAAGTTCCTAAAGCAATACTTTTCTTGAGCCAACGGTCCGACAGGACCATAAACTGTATGGTCCAGCTTCACCTTAAACTATCCAGTCCTACATGACATTAACTCTACATCATCCTACATGACGTTAAACTACATCTCAAAAACTATGCATGGCTTGATTCCCATCCTCATGGGATATTTAGGAACACTCAGACTCCCTGTCTTGAGTCCATCCCCCAGTTTCCTCTTCGGATATCTCCCCATGTGAATAGTTCTTTTAGAGGATCCCACATGGCATTGTATAGGTTTCCTTGGCCCCACCAATGTTAGGGGTACGATGATTTCACCATGTTCCCTCCTTTGTTCTTCTAATCCTCCCATATCCCTACCCCATGATGTTAAACTGCATGGCCATTTTAGAACAACATTTGGATTGATTCCCATCCTCATGGGATATGTAGGACCACTCATACATTTCATCCCTAGGACTATCCCCAATCTTCGGGACCTCCCATTGGGACAAAACACGCGGTGTGGTGCAGGATTTTTCCCTCATTCACATTGGGCTATTTCGCAACACCACACATATCCCCTTGATACATCCCTCCCTTAATTTACCATTAGTCCTATGAGTACAGGCCTCGTCATGCTTTGTGAGCCCCATCACATGGGTTTCCATCACCTTCTATATCCAAAAGGGCCCCCAAATTGTATGGATGCTCGGCCCAGGGGCCCTCCTACCATTACGGGCTAACATCCTCAAGGATTGCGAGCAACAAATTAATGCAAGTCAGGTGTTGTGAATATGGTCAACAGTTAACACTCAATTGTTTTCCCTGAATTCTAGTCACACAAGGGTGGATATTGTGTTTCAAACCTAGTTAATCGCTGTCCTCTATCATCGTTCCCACTTTGTTGTATTCCATAAGTATGATTATTATCCCTCTATTCCCCCACGCATATGACATTAAACTAGTCATATATGGTCTAAGATCTATGACCCTAAACTAAGATCTCCTTCTTCCTCACTGGAAGACGATAAACATCAAGCTGGTCATGACATTCTTTTCATGGCCCAGTCTCAGGCCCATTGGCATTTTCAGGCCCCTGGCCCAGGTTCCCACTTAGGGTTGTATAATGTGGTGTGGGATTATGTCCTCATTCACGTCGAGTTACTCATCGTGTCGTACACATCCCTAGATGAGATACCTTGCCTCTATCTCCATCATTACCACAATAATTTAAACTGCATGGCACACCCAAAACTATGTATGTCTTGATTCTCATCCTCATGGGATACGTAGAACCACCCGAACGTCTAGTCTTTGGGTCCAGCCCCATCTCCTAGAAACCTTCCCATCATTTTGGCCCCTTGCCCCATGTTCTTCCAAAAGAGGGGTATATGGTGTGGTATGGGATTTTTTCTCCATTCACATTGGGTTTATAACAACCCCGTCGCTTACCTCTCTCTCTCTCTCTCCTGAGAGGCCTTCGCTCCCTTTCCACACTCTCATCTATTTGAGTCGGCTTCCCTTAAGTCAGGTCCCTTGGCCCTCTTTGGTGATTCACCAATTGGACCATGAGTACTCTGGTCTAGAACCTAGAGTGTCAGATTCTACATGGACATGCTTTCACACACTTTTTAGGATTTTTGTTCCTCTTCATTTGGTATTCCATTATCTTTCACATACAAAGGGACCCCAAATGGCATGGATTCTAGGCATAAGGGCTCTCCTACCATTGCAGGGTAAGGTCCTAAAGGGTTTCAGACAAAAAATCGATACAAGTACCTCATTGAGAATATGGTCAGTGGTTGACGCTCATTTTATTTTCCCATTTCAGGCCGCGTGATATAGATGTTATGTTTCGAACACAGTCAACAGTTATCCTCCATTGTCACGCCAACCCCTTAAATCCTTGAATGTTTGTTAAATGATTCACACTATTTTACACCCCATCATACCCATATGGAATTTATACACTCTTGGAATTATCCCTCAGTGCATATTTGCACGTTAAGAGGACAATGCCACGATAAGGCATCATTCAGGGCTCTATCCCGACACCCCTTTGGCGTGTGTTCTAGGTATTGCAAAACAAAACCTCTTCCTCGCTTGTTTCCCACACTGATTTTGACTCATGTGGGCTTAGGAATTGGAATGAGTTATGTGCCTACTGGGAGGATTCCACCTCTCCCTGGTCTGAGCTCTTAGACCTTAACCTAAGATCACTTTTTGAACTATGTATGGATTGATTCCCATTCCCATGGGATACATAGGAATGCCTAGACATCTTTTCTTTGGGTCCAACTCAAGTTCCACTAATTTATCTCTTTTTTCTGACTTCTAGGCCCCATCACTTATAGTACCACTCGATGTAGCGTGTGTGGGATTATGCCTTCATTCACATCGGGTTTACAATTTCCGCATCCCGTACTCTCCATTCAAGGAGATATTCTCTCCTATCTCCTTGCCCATATCCTCTAACCTTTTATGTCCCCCCTCATCCTGAGGTTTCTTTCTTGGAATTACATGTGGTTTGATGTGGGATTATGTACTCATTCACATCGGGTATGCTTTATCACATTGTGCACACTCCCCGTTGAACCTTATCTTTCATGTATATGTCTGAGCCATATGAATTTAAACTATGATTCCTAGTCCCACATGACTTTAAACTATTGCATCTATACTGAACTACGTTAAAATACATGGGTGGTCCCATCAAATTACCCTAAACCATGACATTATCATTCTGGATGCATGACGAAAAATGAAACTTCATCGTGGTGTCCTCATTCGAGGGGAAATCATGTTTGGCATCAGCCACACACCATACCATTGGTCAACGCCTTCAGATGGATTCATTCTAACGGAGATGCCTAGACTTTCTATCCAAGTTCCATGCTTCAAAAAAACAACCTCATTCATCCTAAAGGACAAACAAGATCTATCAAATACAACTTCTTTTGGTGAAAAGGTCCAGACCTGCACAGCCTTATTATCTCTGGCACTAGTATCATACCATGCCATTCCTAGAAATATGTATGGATATATTCTCATCCTCATGGGATTTGTAGGAAATCCCACACATATTGCCTCGGGTCCAGCCTAACTTTTGTTTTCAGTCCCTAAACCTAAAACTTCTCCAAGGAACACAAGGTCATCTGGACTCCAAGTCCTCATTAACGTAGGGTTTCATAATTATCTCACCATGTGTCTCCCACATTCCATACCATTTATGGTCCGAGTTCTAGGACTATAAACTAATATCACTCCACGTCCTTATTGCAAGACGTTAACTACATGACATCTTCCTAAACTATGTATGTCTTGATTCCCATTTTCATGGGATATGTATGAACACCCAGACACATTGTCTCTAGGTCCAGCCCCAGAAATCTTAAATCATGTCCCCTCTTTCGGCCCCTCGGCCTGAACTCTCTAGGGAACTTGTAGTGTAGTGAGTAACTCATGGGTCCTCATTCATGTTGGTTTTTTCAAAGGTCTCACCATGTGCATCCCGTGTCTTTTCCCATCCCGGTCCGAGTTCTATGACCCTAAAATAAGATCTCCATATGGGAACTATGTGTCAGATTGGCTATTTTGTTGCCCCGCGCACAGTCCATTAAATTCGGTCCCCCTTAATGGCCCATCCTAGGACCTTAAGATAAGAGCATGAAACCCCAGGACCCTTTTCCTTTGAATGAGACTCGACTCCCTCTATCTGATACGTCTTATAGTCATATTCAGATGTGTTTTGACAAATAGCCCGAAAGGTGGAATGTTCACGGGGACATTCCCCTCATTCCATGTCCAAGCTTTGTGATCCTATTATTTGGATCCTCATCCTCTTCCACATCTGAAGGGACCCCCTTTACGGTCTTTTCTCATGCCACATTGGCTTGGCTACTATCTTGGGTCATCATATCTAAAGACCTTATATGACATTTGTGACAAGTATCATGTTTCGAACATGGTCAGTGGTCGAACCTCATCTACATGTCCCTATATCAGGCTAACGTGAAATAGATACCTTGTTTCATACATGGTTAATAATTATCCCCTATACTCATTCCACCATTATTGTGGTCTAGATCTCGAGCATCCTGATTCGCATATTTCCACTTCCTTATGTGCAAGTGGAATTCCAACATAATTGGCTTTACTCCTTCGCGCACTTAGATGAGTTATATAGGTAGGTCATCATCGTTGGGGAATTATTCACCTAATGTCCCATCTCCCTTAACATGTTCCCTCACATTCCATGAAAGCCCCATCACTACTTCTTGTTTCCCACATCGTGCACGACTCACATGAGCTTAGTAGTTCTAGTGGGATGTGTACTAGCGTAGCCATGTCGTGCATGCCTTCCTTCGTCCTTCATGACATTAAACTGCGCCCATAGAACTATGTGAGGCTAGATTCCCATCCTAATGCGGTACGTATGAATGCCCAACCTCTTTTCTTCGGGCCCAGCCTAATTTTCACTTTTGGTCCCTTGACCTAAAGGACTTCCTCCGGGGATACGTGGTGTGGTGAGGAATCTTTATTTCCTCATTCACATCGGGTGTATAGCTACCGCACCACATATTCCCTTCCGATGTTCATCCCTTTCTTCAATCGTCTTTACCATATGACGTTAAACTATGTGTTTATCTCCTTCAGAAGAAGGTATGATCCCTGATCAAACCAATGTTCCCACCCAATGTGTCCTCACCATGGTGGTGTAATTTCAAGAGTGTTGGACTCCATTCGAACAACCTATCATGCTGCACTCGATGCTTTTCATGCCCTTTATTTAGACACTCATCCTCTTTCACACCGAAGTAACCCCCTAATAGTATGGATGCTCAGCCTATTGATCACCTACTATCTTGGTACAATGTTCTGGAAGGCTAATGGATGACATTTCGAGTCAGGCCCCATGTTTCAAACAATGTCAGTGGTTGGCCCTCATTTTTTATCCCCATTTTAGGCTAACACAATGAGGATACTGTGTTTCAAACATGGCCAACAGTTATCCTTCATTTTCACTCCATCCCTGTAGTGTTCGGAATTTTGGGTATCATGATTCACACCTCCTGCTCCTCTATGTTAAGAATAATTTCAAACACCTCTGGTGTTATCTTGTTTGTGCACTAGAGCACATTGGAAAGATGGCACATCGATGGTTCTGAGATCCTCATCCTCCAATCAGGCCTCCCCCTTTTTTTCTTCCTGAAAATAAAGATTGGTTGTTCAAACCTCAGATGCTCGAAACATGGTTGGTACTCCTACATTCACACGATGTAATAGTGCAACCATCCCTTGTTTCTCAAATTGGGTACAACCCACATGGGATTAAGAATGAGTTTATATGTATTTTGGGATTATGGTAAAATTTCATTTAGATTAATGAAAAAATAGTATGTCCATACATACACTTCATAGATGGATGTAATAAAGAAGCATAAGTTTTGGGGGGTCACCCAAAATAGGGCCCTTAAGGATCGAAATTTTGGATTGACTATTCCAATGCTACCACCTTCCGACTTGTGGCCTCCAATATTGCTTCTTGTCCCCTGAGATCCTTCTCTTTGATCGCAGTGGCGAGGCATAACTCATTATCCCTATCTTATGCCCATGATTGTTCAGTTTTAAGATCAATCATCGGGTGATTCTCTTGCATTATCTTCTCCTGAGCATCCGCGAGTTGGTCCTTCAAACGCTCAATGTTCTCAGATTGGTTTACAATGAATCCCTCCCTTCCCATTACTTTTTCCTCAAGGCGTTGGACCTCCAGCTCTACCTGTAGGAAGGATTGAGTGTTCTCTGAAGCCTCCTAGAACCATGAAATGTCTGAACGTTAGCTTTCCTCCAGTATCTTCTCCACCATGTAATCATAGATCATCACATGAGAATGGAAAGCATCTACCCCTCTAGCACAGAGAATGTGTATCCAAGTGCGGAGTGACCCCATCCGACTTATCCATTCTACCTATGGTTGGATGAGAAAGTTTGTGATGCACTTCCATGCCTTACGCCATGTCATATAGCTCTCCTCCATAGAATCTAAGTCAGAATCATTAATTTCTTTGGGGTTCGCGAGCCTGTATTTGGGGAAAGCGGCGAGGAGTTCAGTAGCAGGGACTTCTTCGAGGACCTCCTCCTCATCGGTGAATTCACTCTCAACGGGATGGATCTCTACCCTGATTGCATTACCATCCCTCATTATAATCATTGGCTCATCGAGTACCGGGGTAGGGCCACCTAGAATGGTTGCTTCTCTAAAGGATGATGTAGCCGCTACCCATCAAGCTCCTTTAGATGTCCCAGATTCAATGGTTTGTCATGCCTCCAACCTTGCGATCACTGCATCAGGAATCGGTATCTTAATTAGCTGAATTCTCCAGCAAAGAGGAAAACCAAAGGGAAAGGACTAACAATATCCAAGTGCAGCAGTGTCCAATGCTGGTGTTATTCCAGGGGCTGCAGCCATAGGGGATCCTTCGGCACTTGTCAACTCAATCACTGGTGTTGTCTCCTCTTGAATAATGGGGAGGGCAAGGGACTCTCCTTCTGGCTCATTATCACCTACTCTAGTTGAAATAGGCACCCCACTATGCTCGGTCCTGAGGAATCGCTCCTGAGGTTGCTCCCCGGTCTCCATTGGCATATTTTTTTCCCCTGTGGGGAAGGCTTCCTGGGGACCCTCACCCATGTGTTCCTAAATAGGATAGGGTTTGGTTGATGGATCAAGATTATGAAAAGATAAAGGCTGGTAGAGATAAGGTTTAAACCATACTTCAAGTTGCTCTGCCAGTTCTGCATCAGAGCCGACAATTTCGGCGCTCTCCTGGGAGATCCACTAGTGATCAGGAGCTTCTAAATAACGCTCTCCCCCAAGGCCATCAATTTGGTCCTCCTCCTCTTCTTCATTTTCATATTCCTCACCTTCATCATCATCTTCTTTTTCTTCTTCTTATTCGTCTTAAACTTCCTCTACACCTTCATCCTCATATGGAAGCTTCTCTATGTCATTATCTTGGATGATAATTACTTTCACCAGGAGATGTGGTTCTTCATACCACCCATGTTGGAATGCGTACATATCCATGGATGTCAGGTATGTGTGTCGATGATGAAATTTTACCCTATCCGATATCTGGATGATCCCTATGTCTAACAGATTGAGCATGGTGTGTACCAACATCCGCCATAACTCTTCGGTGGGCATGGACTGTCGCAGAATTCTCCAAGCATAACACAGATAATGGAAGATAGCATTGTCAGACGGTGTCAGAAGTTACCTGAGTTTCTATCTTGGGAGTTCCCTAGCCGGACCATGAGGTCGTATACAAGACCACACTTCCCCGGAGGGTGGAGGCATGTTCTCGGCCTGCGCTGCCCCTACCGATGAAGTATTGGCCTGCACCATGCTAGCTACCTGGACAGTTCATTGCCTCACTTCCCCCGAGGCACCTCGTCTACCTTCCTACTCTTCAGGCACTTCACTATCCACCTTGATCTACTAGATGCTTTTACAAAGAATCACTTCAGGATACGTTCTCATCCAATGTTCGGCATACTCTGTTGAAAGTCCCGCACTGACATCGGTGGGGGGAAGAGTGATGATTTTTTCCAAACCTACAGTCGTGAACATAAACAACAACTGGCGAAGAATACAGGTATGCGACTCTTCCTGAACCACTATGTATACTTTCTTGGGCATCCGCTGCATGCACCCGAACTGTCTGGCGAACCTGGTCAAAACATACGGTTCGCAGAATATTTTGCCATCAATTCGAGACACCAACACACCTCCCTGGATGCTCTTCAGGTACTCCCTCTTCTCCAGTGGACCCCGCCCATCTTCTACCATTTGGCTGACCGGGGATCGGAATGTATGGAATTCGAAGTGTGTGTGGCTGGCGATCTTGAGCATGATTCCCTCAACCCGGAGCATCAAGGGGCGGATTCCAGCGATGATCAAGAGGGACAACCAGATACCGTTACCAGGGGTGAATGGAATTCGGGAAATCATACCCACAATAGTGGGATGCAACCCAACTAGGGCGAATCTGGAATGGCCCGCATATCCTCTTGTCCATACATCCCCTCGAGATGAGCCCTAGAATACTGTACAGCCTAGCCAACATTGGCACCCCTAGGTTAACCTTGTTCTTTTCCGCCATAATCCCAACCATAACTAATGTCCCTAGGCGGACTCCCATCCTCATGACCCTCACAATAAACAAACAACCACTCAATAATACGGTATGAAACCTAGAATATCGCACATTCGGTTCTCAACCTTCATTAATTCCAAAGCCTCGTGATCGGTACACTCCTGTCTCCCAAATTTTCTAGTATGATCCCACTTTTCCCCTCTAAGATGTGTTCCGGCATTTCCTCCCTTATCATGGAATCTTCACGGATATATCCTACGTTAAGAAATGAATAAACCACCGTGAATAATATATGTCCATCCTGATATATTTTATTTTGAGCTCCTCTTTAGCCATCTCCATCATGTGCCATGACAGGATTGGGGTGCGTGTCCTATCCCCCCATACATACTCCGTCGGGAGGAACCTGTTGTACTTATACCCCTCCAAGGGGATTCCTCCAATACAATGGATGCACCATAGGCTGATGCCCACCTAACCATGGTGGGGGTGAAAAGTGGTGTTATCAGGCGACCAGCGACTAAACAACTCTACTACCAAATCCTGTTGTCGGTACAAGTGGAATTGGGACATCCAAACGGCCTCAAAAAGCCCAATGGACCATAGTTTTGTCCCAAATTCCTCGCATATATAACATACCCAGTATGCCCATGCCCACTCATTATTAAGTTTACCACAGATCATAAATCCCATATCTTCCAGCCTTTCATCTCATCGGTAATACTGCTTCTTGAAGTAATTTCATAAATAGTAGAAGATTCCTTGGGGAATGGATCGCTTCCCATAACATTCCTGGTCTTTGGATTTAGGACGTAGATGGATGTGTTCAACGTTTCCCTAGTATGATGGCAATTGTTTGTAATGTGGAATTGGGGAAGACTATCCTCATGTGTCACCCACGATCACGGTGTGTCCATCTCAAAACCCGGCATCAACACCTCTTCCAGAAGACAGAAGTTTCATAGTGGTAGGATACCCCTTAAGATGTAATCCTTTTGAGCCTATGTAACCATGCCGAAAAGCATTTGGTTATCCGACAAAACCCTACTCACACAAAGAATCTGTGGGTTCGCGGTCATTTGGGTTTTTATTACAGTTGCAGCAGCCTCCCTCTTGGCATCAGTCTATTGAGTGACCATTTTTGAAATCCAAAATAATTGGCGTGAAATAAGGAATCAGTGCAAAATGATGAATTTTGGTGCCAATGAATGAAGTTCAGTGCACAAAAACTACGGCGGCGCGAAAGAATGCCGACTTGAATGGAAAAAATGGGATGGTGTGCGAAAATCCAGAGTCAGTTGAGGAATCTTACATGTTGATCTGGACCATTTTCGTGCACATTAGAAAAATACCTGTTGTGCATAAAAATTCAAAGTAGAACCTAGGGGGGCCACGACCTATTTATAAAGCACCGATGTGCCTTCCACGTGCAAGAAAAATGCATTTTTTCTCACCCCTGAAGAGGTTCCCCAATTTTTCGGCGTACCCTTAGAATCTGACCTTCGAGATCTCTTTCAGAGCCGATTCTGAGGGGGGGATATTTGTTGTCGTTGAAATTTCGAGAAGGTCTATATCAGACTGATAAAAGAGCTAAAAATGAATCTGAGATGGAAAGAGAATATTTTAGAGCCTGGAAGGCAGATGCGAGCATGATTCAGGGGATGCACGCAAGAGGCCTTCTGGCGCACAAGATTTTGTGTGCCCGGCCCCCATTCGTGCACAAGTAGATGCCAATTGGGCGTTTGTGCGCCCGACACCGCTTCCACGCACAAGGTGACGTCAAATAGGTGTTTGCGTTCTTGGCCCCCATTCTACGCATAAGGAGACCTCAACCGGGTGTTTGTTTGCCCGATGCCGCTTGCACAAACAACGCGACGTCAAACTGGCATTTGCGCGCCCAGCCCCCCTTCCTCACACAAGGAGACATCGAAGGGGAATTTTCACGCCCTGCCCCCTTTCCATAACCAAGGCGACATCAACCACCACATTGCGCACCAAAGCCTTTTACACGCCTCCCCTGAGGACTTCAGCTATAAAACAAAATGTATCCCCACCCATTAGGGTTGGTAACAGAAGATGAAGCACCGCTATACCACATGAAAGCCCTGTCTTCTGCCACTGCACAAAAAACCAAATGGCCTTCAGGTATGGGATTTTGCATGACAGATTCCCCGAGGGGGTTCCTTCATGCATTTCATTTCTTCCAAATTCATTTGTGTGCAAGGGATCTTCTTTTTCATGCAAGTTACCTCTGCATTAGACTGCTCTTGCACGCATCTCGTCCATCTTGCACACAAGATTTCCGTCTTGCACACAGCCAGGCTGTTCTTGAGTGAAACATGTCCTTCTTGAATGAAAACTTTTCCTCTTGCATACAACCCCTTCTTGCGCGCAGCCATTCCATATTGTGTGAAACCCTTCCCTCTTGCGTGAAACCCCTTCGTCCTGCATGCGACCCTTGCATCTTGCACAAAGACCTTCTATATTTCCCCAACCCATTCTCTTATGCACACTCTATGTGTTTCCCTCACCTTAAGGGACCCTTTATGAGCCCCTCTTATGTGAAACACACCTATGTCACGTGCTTTCTTCCTGTGCAACCCTTCAGGTTTGCACAGATCAATTTCAAAGTCCCTCGGTCAGTGCTTTACTTTTTTTTGCTTCACCTCATGCTTCTTCGCATAGGCACACTAACGTCTATTACTTCTTCCCATAGCCATGCTAACGTGGACCCCCCCAATCGATCACTCCATAACACCCCACCACCAAGGCATTGCTGATGCCTTCCCTTCCCCAAGGGGTGGGAGGTGTTGTTTATTTAAGTCCTAGGGGTGTGGACTAAACCCACTTTGTCCGAGCTGCAGGACGTTAAACTGCCAAAAACCATCATCTAAGCTGCATGATGTTAAACTACCAATCGCCATCGTCTGAGCTGCAGGACATTAAACTGCCAAGCACCATCGTCCAAGCTGTTGGACGTTAAAATGTGGCCTCTCCCCATGCATCATACATGGGGTGCCCCTTCTCATACATTATCTACACCCACTGGTCTCTATGAGAGTTAAATTATTCCTCACGTGGAATGAGATCTTATTTATTGGAGAAACTTTGGTCCACAGGGATATGGAAACTACCTTGGTGTAAGCCCCTAGCTTCTCTTGTAGGAGACATCACCCTTTCTCCTCCTATCTTCTTCCTTTCCAAAGGCTAGAGTAGAGATGGGCATTAGGACATTCGTTATCCATCCCTCTCCTACTAGTCTTTGTCACTACCTGGGCCTCCACCTTGGAGTAGGTCCCCATCCCCATCACCCTAGGCTGCAGTCCGCGCTTAAGACCCTCTTTCCTCTTTGGGGCATCTAACCACATTTAATCCCCTATTCCACCTCCCACAGATGCACCTTTCATGATGTGATCGGAAGGTACTTTCTCCCTCTTGTTTCCCACACCGAGCATGTATCACGTGGGCTAAGAGTAAGCATCGACCATGACAACCTCTCCGGGAAGCCTTGAGTGTAAGCCCCAACATCCTTCCCTGAACTACAAGGTCTTTGATCCCTGCCAAGTTGAGGTACGTAGGAAGCCTCCCTAAGGTTCAATCCCACCATCCATTGGTTCAGACCACCTTCATGTCATCTCCCAAAACACCATCCGGAACTACGTGGACTTTGATCCTTGCCAAGGCAAGGTACGTAGGAAGCCTCCATGAGGATGAAGCCCAACACTCACTAGTCCCGACCACCTTCACGTAAGTTCCCACTCATCCCAAACTACGTGGACTTTGATCCTTACCAATGAAAGGTATGTAGGAAGCCTCCCTGAGGTTTAATCCCAAATACATTTGTTCTGGCCCCCCTTCAAGTCAGACCACCTTCGTCTCGCATGACGCTAAACTATTTGCCACCTCTTCATAATGAACAATGTTAAACCATATCAACCATCTAGTAGTAAGCCATTGTAACCCCCCATTTAGCAGTAAGTTTTTGTCAACCCCATCCAGCGGTAAGCCATTGTGACCCCCATTCAGCAGTAAGTTGTTGTCAATCCCATCAAGTGGTAAGCCATTGTTACCCCCATTCATCGGTAAGCCGTTGTCAACCCCATCTATTGGTAAGCTATTGTGACCCCCCATTTTGTAGTAAGATGTTGTCAACCCCATCCAGTGGTAAGCCATCATGACCCTCCATTTAGTAGTTATCCGTTGTCAACCCCATCCAACAGTAAGTCGTTGTTACCCCCCATTCAATGGTAAGATATTGTCAACCCCATCCAGTGGTAAGCCATTGTGACCCCCCATTCGGTTGTAGGCCGTTGTCAACCCCATCCAGCGGTAAGACATCATGACCCCCTATTTAGCGGTAAGACATTTTCAACCCCATTCGGTAGTAATCCATTGAAGTCCCTAATCGATGATAAGTCATCATCAGATGAACAATGTGGACTTTGATTCCCTGCCATGGGGATACGTAGGAAGCTTATTTGAGGTTGAAGTCGATCACACATGACACATCATGATCTACCTCTTGATCTCGTGTGTTCCTGAAAGATCATGCGCCAACATGGAGGTTCTATTCCCTCCTGATCCCATCCATGTGTCCATTCTCATGGGCCACCTCCTCGGGTGTCCCATTGCCTGACTGAACTACTTGGACTTTGATTCTCTGCCACAGGGATATGAATGAGGTCTCTTCGAGACTCAATCCCAACATCACTGTCGCCCCCCAAGTCGACTCCATCTCATTTTCCATCCAATTAATTTAACTCTCCATCATCCATCCAAATTCTTACCCATACCGCCACATCCCGGTGAGATCATGCACATTCACCTCATAGCATTAGTGTTTCCTCTAGGGGTCACACCCATCTGGTCCACTCTAGTCAGTGATTCGATCAGTCTGATCTGTCTCCGCTAGATGTTAAACATTCTGAATCCCTTTTGTTAAACACAGAAAGTTGAAGAAAACCTCATATACATGCCTATGGAATATAATTCCCCACATTCGACGTGGGATTCCTCAGGCTTCCACACCCTTGAGAAGCCCTATAATATGGAGAAGAAACCCAGAAGTGCCAGTGTTCCAGCTCCCAGACATGCCAGTGATGTACAACATCACTACTCCACCAACCGTAGGTTACTGCCCATACCAGACCCCATAGAATGTCTCAACAAAATTAGTGTAATTAACTGGATTCCATAAATTTATGGCACTATGAAGAGTTTCACGAACAATGTCTTCAGTATATAAGGGAGACCCGTATTTGGTGATGAATTTCCGGGAGGAATCCACGGAATGAAGAACCAACATCCTCTCATCCTATTTCGACCAAGGAGAAAATGTCCCTGAACAAGGAATGAATGCCACCTGCCTTTGTATAGTGGGAATGTGGGAAAACAGCTATGCATCCTCCATAGACAGATTCTCACGCCCCAGCGAAATCGTAAGAAACAACACATACTATTATTTTTCTATTCAAATATTTCAACCTACACTTACACACACCTCTATCTAATGGATGTGGAATATACTATTTCTGTGTATGGTGAACTACTACCTCCTGAAATGATAATTTTTTGTTTCTCCTTTACCACAAATCATAGTGGGCATTATTATAGACACTTTATTTATATATGTAATATATTTTATTTATTAGGTCTTTATGCTTCTGTATTCCTTTTAAAAAAAATATTTTACCTTCCATTTGGTGTTAATATGACAATCCCATTTGAGGAAGTGTGGAATACTGCCCCTAAAAGCGATATGATTTGTTCACACAATACATGGAATGTATGAAGGATGGGTTCAGTGAACTTATATGATAATTCAATCTAATTTTTTAATTATATATATACATAAATATATATATATATCATTTGCATTCTTTCTTTCAATACGACAATAAAAATGCAAGTAACGCTCATGCATACATATGGCTTACCATCTCCACAAACGATGTATTCCATTTCATACTTAATTATGATATAAATTATTATAAAGAACATATAATGTATATACATGATATTTAAATCATGATTTACATTCAGTAATCATGATATAAGTATAAAGATCAACGATATAACTAATTAAGACCCATGCGAAGAACAAAGAAAATATTACTCGAAGTGAAACCCTAACATAGGATCGTTAACAAGTCGGTAATATAAGGTAATAATAAAACAATATATGGTAATAAATATTAGAATATTATTCTTTAAAATATATATAATAAAATTATACTTGTTTTACAATATGATTTTATGAGTAGGGAGAGATTCAAGACATAATGTATGTGGAATTTCATCTCACTTTTAATTTTCGTGAGATACACGTTATGTTCACCACTATTTTGGTTTCTGTGGTGTATGTACTATAAATGATTTTATTATAATAATATTATACAAAAATTTATGGTTATTGAGATGTACCTTTTATGATATTTATATCATGGGGTGTATGTTTCAGAAGATACCAAATCGGTAAAAATGTTTTGTCTTAATTTTCTTTTTTTGAGACTCATGTTTTGTTATGAACCTATACTCTTTTTTGAAGTGTGTATACATCTATTTCGCAAGATTTATAATGAATCTAAATATTTTAATGATATAATATGATTTATGGAATTTTCATTCCTTACTTGGAGAGTATGATCCCAAGTTACCATGTTATAAGAGTTTATGGAGACAATCTCTTCACTTTTCATGATTATTTATGTTTATACTTCCTTTTATGAAATCCTATGATCCATATCCCAATAATATTCATGAGTTTCTTTATCCTATGTTTATTCAAGGAATCAACATTTTTTATTACCATTTTTTCACTCTTTGTTACTTAATAAAATATCTGACAGTCACTCTCTTCAGTCGGAAGTCTATTTTATTTCAAAAATCATGTTTTCAAGAATTGTTTTCAAAAATGTTTTCAAAAATGTTTTCAGAAATGTTTTTGAATGGTCATTGAAGATCATTTTCATGGAAAGAGTATTTCAGTTTTTTTTCAAAATATTTTCAAGCATTATTTATATATTTTTGAAGTATTTTCAAATAAATGATTTTCAAAACATTTTCAACCTTTCTTTATAAGTTTTCAAAGTATTTTAAAAGAGATAGTTTTCAAAATTTTCATGTTTTCTTTATATGTTTTCAATGTATTTCCAAAGAAATAGTTTTTAAAACGTTATCAATATTTCATTATAACTTTAAATGTATTTTCAAATAAATTGTTTTCATAAAATTTTCAATATTTATTTATATGTTTTCAATGTATTTTTAAATAAATGGTTTTCAAAATGTTTTAATGATTTTTTATATGTTTTTAAATTATTTTCAAAGAAATTATATTCAAAACATTTTCAATATTTCTTAATATATTTTCAATGTGTTTTCAATGAAAAAGTTTTTTCAAATTTTTTAAAAAGTATTTTATATTTTTTCAAGATAAAAGGTTTTATGTTATGATTTCATAAGTTTTCAAGGTATGTTATAATTTTTTTTCCAAATGGTTTTATATATTAAAAATCCTTTAAAAATGATATTTTCCACAAAAAATGTTCTCGAATGATATTTCAAAATTATTTACCATATAAGATGACATCTATTGATTTTACTCATTCCCCTATATGAAACAATCTAGAGGATACATTCATATCCTTTGTATGAATGGGTTATTCTTAATATAATGGTCCTTATGAAACCCATTTATCCTTCATGGGTTATATGAATGGGAAATGTATTTATCTTTTATGGGTTATGATTATAATGGAATGATTATGAATCATGCCTCTTTCTATAGGTTATGATATGTTTATATTTTTATTAAACCCCTTTCATTTCATGGGTTATGATATGTTTATTTATGATATTTTGAAACATGTATTTATGATTTCGTTATTTGACAGATGGGACCTATATCTCCCTCCAATGAGTTGTGTAAAGCTTTATATATCACGTGATAGACTGAGATGGTATAAGGAGTGGACATTGACTACTAATATGGCCCTGGGAGTGAACCATGACTACTATGATGGTATGAGGAGTGAACTCATGCTACTAATATGGCCACAGAAATGAACAATTTTTACTAAGATGGTCTTGGAAGCGATTCCTTGGCTAATATGGAAATCATTATAAGCTTATGTATTTGTCACAATTCCATGTCTTACTCCTATGTTATGATTTCATGGATTATGTCATTTAGTTCCTTTTTATTCGTGTCTTATGAGATACCAATAATTATTCCATGATTTATGTTTATGATATTTGATATACTGGGTATGATCATCTCATGTTTTTATCATTTTCTCATACCCTATGTTAATATTTATGCCTACATATCTTCCTTGTTTACCCTTACTGAGCATTTGAGCTCCCCCATTTTTATGTTTCCTTCCCCGTGTTATGAAGATATGTAGTATGTATGATGTGTCAAAGAAGGGTGTTATTCATGAAGAACCTAGGGGGAGATGATGTAGCTCACATATGTACCAATGTTTATATTTACATGTTTGAAAATGAATTATTCCAATCACGGTCATTGGGTGTCTGTTTGTATAATGTTTAAGTATTCTAAAAAAGTTCTGTAATTTTTATGTTTGAAAAGAGAGGTTCCATATAATTTCAACCTAATTTCCCTATTTTGCGATTTCAATATTTTTTAAATAATTTAATAAAATATTCTTTAACATAATAAACTATTATTGTCATTTTAAGCACTATTCACAAAATTTAAATTTGAAAACAAATTTATAGTACATTGATTATAATATAAACCTTACATGCAAATCTAATATGTTATATTGTCTTTAAAATTCCAGTTACACTTTAAATCAACCAAAAGAAAATATATTTAGTGTTTTTAAAATAATTTACTTGATTTTTTTACTTCTTTCATAAGCACTATGTCAGTGTTGCGTAATCATTTATGGTAATTATTAAATCACTAAAATTTAAAAATAAATATCTATGATAAAAAAACTTTTAAACGTAAAATTAATGTTTATAACAGAACATACCTTCCCTTTATCCATATGTAATAAAATTAAGGACAAAAAAATAAAGAGAATCACATTTTTTAGTTTTCTTAAAATAAAATATTATAAAGGTCAGTATCATGGGAAAATTGATACAAACGTTCATATATTAAAATTTTATATGTTTATGGAAAACCTATACTCATCTATTAAAATTAATTAAAGTGTTAAAGTTTCTTGTTAGTACATATCATAATATTTTGACCCTTAATTAACCTATTTTACATTTAAAGTGATAATAAAATTTACTATGATTACTATTCTAAGTGAATAAAAATAAAGGGTGAATATTTACCAAAGTGAATAAAAATAAAGGGTCCTTATTAAGACCCTTAAAAAGGACAATTTAAATTGTATTTTATGAATAAAATTTACTATAATTCATGTTAAATTATTTTTTTAATAGAATTGGGTAGTTTTTTGTTGATATAGGTGGCTGAGTATAGTGTAAATAAGAGAGAGGATTGGTGTCCTATTATAAGTGGGGGGACACATGTTGAATTTTTTAAAGTATTAATATATTACTATGTAATATTCGTGGAAAAGTGTCCCATAAATAATTAAATATAGAGCCTATGGTGACAAGGGTATAATTAAATTTTTCCCATAAGAGTTAAGATGATAAATTATTCCCCTACCACTTAGTTTGGTCTTAATTTATTATTTTTACCCTTTTTACTGAGGTAATAATATTAGTACCATAGTTAATAATGACCAAAAATGAAATTGGACTCATTAATAAATTTTTATATTCCAATTATAAATATATAATCCATTTTTCATGATTAAATCTTTAGATATTAAATAAATTAATTTAATATAAAAAAACAAAACGTAAAGAAAAACTGTTTTCTAAAAAATTCCCTTCTAAATCTATTTTTTTATACAAAAAATGAGTATAATGTTGTTCCTGAAACTACATATTGAATAAGTTTTTTATAAAAACTGATAATTTAAATTTTTAAATCCAACCTAAATCAAAATGAATCTTTGAAAATAATAGATAGTAAAATATATTTTTCTTCAAAAATATTCTATTGAAATAGTAATCATATAAAAAAAAATATGTCATGGTTCATTTAACCTCTTTTAAATTTCTGAAAAAAAATTATTTTCTGGTGAATAGTGGAAATAAATATTTTTGAAGAAAACTATAATTTAATTTCTATTATTTTCAATGATTCATTTTTATTTAGATTGGATTTAAAAATTTAAATTATCCATTTTTAAAAAAAAAATTAATTAATATGTAGTTTCAAGAACAACAATATACTCAGTTTTTGTATAAAATAAATTAGACTTAGAAGGGAATTTTTTAAAAAACTGTTTTTCTTTACGTTTTGTGTATTTACATTAAATTAATTTATTCAATTTATGAAGATTTAATCATGAAAATGGATTATATATTTATAATTGGAATATCAAAATTTATTAATGAGTCCAATTTCATTTTTTCTCATTATTAACTATGGTACAAATATTATTGCCTCAGTAAAAAGGGTAAAAATAATAAATTAAGGCCAAACTAAGTGGTAGGGTAATAATTTTTCATCTTAACTCATATGGGATAAATTTAATTATACCCTTGTCACCATAAGCACTATATTTAATTATTTATGGGACACTTTCCCACGAATATGACATAGTAATATATTAATCCTTTAAAAAATTCAACATGTGTCCCCCCAACTTATAATAGGACACCAATCATCTCTCTTATTTACACTATACTAAGCCACCTATATCAACAAAAAACTACCCAATTCTATTAAAAAATTAATTTAACATGAATTATAGTAAATTTTATTCATAAAATACAATTAAAATTGTCCTTATTAAGGGTCTTAATGGACGTTTATCGAAGAAGTGGTAATCACCCTACCCGATATCTTTCAATTTATTTCTTCTTATTTCTCAAAAACAAATATTCAATTAAACATAAAATAATATCATAAGTATACTAATAACACTAAAATATTATTATAATTATGTAACCATCATAATTCACCCACTTTTCTACTAAATGGGAAATGAATGTTTCACTTGTGCGTACGTGTGGACTGCCACCTCCAAGTAGCGATATAATTTATCTTTCATCACCAAAAATCGTGGTTGATTATTATGATAGGTTTAATATTTATATATTTCATATATAATATAATTATATTTTTTTAATGATAAAATAATATATATATATTTCTTTCCTTTTTTATTGGAAAATGAAAATAACAGACATGAGTACGTAAGGCATGTCGTCTCCATAAACGGTGTAAACCAATTTTCAATCTCAACCTTTTTGGGTAATTATAAATGAGTGTTTAATTAAAATATATTATATTTATATCATTCATAACATTCTATAGATCATATATATATGATAAAATTACAAGGACTGGAATTACCAAACCTAAACTTCCATGAAAAATTAAATTGTTAACACCTAAAAACAGAGATTTTAATAATTAATTATTAATAATGGGATTTGAAATTTTATAAGTGAATGATATATGATATTATAAGTATGAATATTATTTTATTGTATAATATTTAAATTTATTATACAAGAGGTTAGAGCACTTTCGAATCAAGTTGAACTTGCGGTATGTGATATATGTTTCTATCTCATTTTAATCAGGATTACTTATACTTGAATTTACAATGAGGTAAATTATATAATCCCTCTATAATAAACCCTTTTAATTTCATGAACCTTTTTTATTCATATAAGTTCTAATTAATAGTAATATTTTTCTAAATTTGGTACTTAAAATGATCAGGAATTTTTAGTTCAAAAAATTCACTATTTCATTTTTTTGTTAGGAATCATTTTCTTCTATGTCCATGTTTTCTTTAAAATGATTTCGTGAATGTTTTTACTATTTTCCAATGAATTTTTAAAATTTTTATTACCCATGTTTTAATTTTTATAAAAAAATCAAAAGAATTTTCTTTTTTATGAGTGATGTACTTTTGACTTTTTACCGAAAATGTGAAATGAATATTTGTTTTAACATACTAAACATGAATGGAATTCCTATATTTCATAACCACATAATGATTTTAAGATTACATTAAAATATGTGATGTTTATTTTCATAGAAAATTTTTTCCTTAATATTTTTTAAATTATTATATTTTAAATAAGATAATTCAAATTGAAATGGGTATTTTTCCAGAGAAATATTCATGTAATATTTTAAAGGAATTTTATATCTATAATAAAATAATTTGATGTTACATATGATTTAATGTGTAATATGGTCTAATGATACCATCAATATTATTTTTTTGTATGTTTTATGAATATGATGATGGGATGTTTTTGAAACCCATTTAATTTCGAGGTAATTATCTGATAAAATGATGAAATGTTTATAAAATTTGTATCATTTCGCCAAGTTATGATATGATTATATGTTGAATGTTTTGTGATATTTTTCTATTAATATGTTTGGTTTTAATTATGTTATGGGTGGTCCTGGAATTATATATCCCTCCAGTTCATTAGGTAATGATGGATATCTCATGAGATAATAAAGACGGGAATGGGGAGAGAACCCGGTTCAGTAAGGGACTATGTCCTCTATGATAGTCTTGGGATTGAACCGTGACTCAAGAAATAATGGAATGGAGAGTGAAACCAATCCAATATTATATCCTTTATAGTGAGTATTGACTAAGGAAATTATTTTCTATGGTTATGTGCATGCCATAAACTTAGGTTTTATGTCATTTTTATGCTCTCATGGACCATTTTCTTTGATTCCTTTATGCTTCATATCTTATAAAGATAAAAATTTTATTCCATGACTCATTTTTATAATCTAGGATTTTATGGGTTATGTTATTAATTTTTAAACCCATGTTCTCATATCCTTATGTTTTTGTTATGTTTAAAATATCATTAATACCTCCCTTGTTTACCATTACTAAGCATTTGATCTCAATCTTAATTATGTTTCCTTTTCCTAAGGATATGAATTAAGGTTCAATGTATGTTATGTCAAAGAAGGTTTGAAGTTGTGAATAATGTAATTGGATATGATGATCATATTTTATGTCCCAGATTTTTATGTATCCAAGTTTCACAAGACACTAAACCTTTTTTGATATAACATTTATCAAGATTATTAGAAATGAGTATTCATCTAATAAGATGTAATATATATATATATATGTATGTATGTATTTAAATTTGGGGTCACGATTAATATTTCCATAACATGGTTCGTACTAAAATATATGAAGAAGGGATGTGTACCAAGAATTAGGGGTAGCCTTGAGATCTAGGAGATCCATTAAATATCTCACTTCCCCATTCTTGACGAGATTATTCCAAAGATAAAGGGAAAGGAATAGTTATACCCCACCCACCACCCTTGGTAGTTGAGTCTCTATATACTAATGATAAATTTATCAATATTAATTGGATATTGAGAAGCTAAAGTATTTTATTGTCAAGATACTCATAGGAAAAATACCTATTGAGTGTGATTCCCAAGATGAAGTCAATATACCTATATTTATGAATTCCCTATATTAAAAAATAACTAATCAATAATTAAAATAAAAGTCCAATTATACAATAACCCTAAGGCCTAGAATACCTATTTATCTAACCTCAGTGATCATGGAATATCAAAAACTTCCTCCTATGGGGGCATAACGACCACCATTTCCAAAAAGATACCCCAAGGAGAATAGATCTGGATATTAATAGTAGAAACATGAAATTCAACCTTATCAAGATTCTCTCACTACCTCTACCCGAGCATCAACCTTAGAAAAAACATCACAAAAACATCTTGACTCCATTGATTCACTGACTTCTCATATATAATCCATGGTATGGATACCAAAAATAGTGAAACCATAAAGGATTTTTTATCCTAAATTAATGACTTGTATATTCTCCCACATAATTTTGGGAATCCCACCTTCTTTAGTTTTAATGTTTCAGAAAATATAAAGAAGTATCTCATGAATTACACATCCTTATGGGTCCCTATGATTGGAACTTTATAGTAATGAGAAGTAGAAAAGCACAATTTCGTCATACCAACCATGGAGGGACTGGAATTCTTCATGTATATAAAATTACCAATTGGTTTTATCTCCAACTGGTAACATCTATGATGATAGTTCCTTGATCAGTTCAAATCTTGGATGATCAAGGTAACTATGCTAAACCTCTCAAATTACAATTATCATGAAAACAATATGGTTTCAGGATTCATCACCCATTAAAAAATACCTGACATACCCTCAAAATATGAACATTTTTTAGGATCATCTATTGGATATATGCAATGAAAATGTCTATGATGAGTTTCAGACTCCCCTTAGTCCCTTTAAGTACCTTGGTGGGTTTTGATGAATTGCATCTATATAAGAATTACACATGATGGATTCCATTTTGTTTCCAAATCCAAGTCCAATATGATACAATAAACACAATGAATGAAACTTGTTAGAGTGGAGACTGTTATTATAACTCTCAAACCAACACCACTGCAGGCTTTAGTTTTACATCCCCCTCAATATCACGTGATGCCTTCTCTTGAAAAATATTTTCAAAAAAACATTTTTTAGGATAGTGAGTAAAAAAAATCATATAAACATTAAGGGAAAGAGTAATCCTATTCATTTCAAAAAAAGTCTTGGGGTTCTTCATATCAAGCATGGGAAAAGTACCTTATGAAATTTTATAAGGAAAAATGAGCTAATGAAATTGGTTTAGAGATCACTTGGATTATTTCTCCATCTAATGATAATTAGGGAACAAAATTCTATATTTATTTATCATCAAGGACATGCTCAAAAGAATGGTTGACTATGGATAGGTCAAGGTGGGTAAACCACTAACACAAGTGGCCTATGTTTTTACCACTTCATCATGAGAAGAAAGTGAATGGAAGGAAAGCATGAAATGATATGTATAAAAATTTTATTATTGTAAGACCTATATTTTAGTCAATCGAGAACATGTTATACTCCAGGAATAGATAAATCAGATTTTTTTGGTTTTAATTCACTTTGTGATACCAGAGTTGACATATTCATCATCGTAGGCTTCCAAGAGTCTATGAAACTTGTTTTGATAGGAGAATTCACAAAAATAAGATCCCATAAAGGTGCCTAATATAGTATATACACTCCAAGACATCCTACCCCATTATTTGTAGGACCATAACCACCCGACTAAATGGAATCCTCATAATATGAGTATTTATAATATGGATCTATCAATTTCATCCACCTGACTGGTCTATTTATCAATGAAGAATAAGACACTTATAAACCTAAATTCTTCATCCATAATTGGGGAGGAGATTATAGAGGATGAAGAGGTTGGGGAAGTCGAATAAGTGGGGTACCCAAAATCGAGAAATCATTTCATTTTTAAATTTTATACAAATCTAAAACCCAAAGAAAATAACTTCAATGAGCTCAACATGAACATATATCTGGTCTCGAATCATCGTTGGCTTGTCTTCACCCAATAATCATTTAAAATAGACTAACATACATGCTGGTGTCTAGTCAATTTCTAGGTATGGGAAGGTCAGTTCATCCTAACACTTATACCACCAAGATGTTCCCAAATTTAAATCATGTAAAAGAGTGACTTGTACAGTAATCTTCGGCCTTAAGACCTCAATCCAAAGAACATCCTCATAGAAGAATGGATCAGACCTTAAACTATAAATATGAAATATTGAAGCATATGGTCATCATCTCCGTCACAAAATAACACTCTTTCCCATGTTATTTTTTTTATTGATATTGATATTTATATCTTGATTTTAGGTATTTTACTCTTAATTTTTTGGAACAATATGAATATTTTCCATCTCATATGGCTTGATAATGGTTAATGAAAACCATGACACTTTCCTTGCAGGGGTCTGCAATATACTTCAGTGGTGTTTATAATGTTGGAACTCGGTTTGTAAAACCATGTATTTAAACCCTATATCTCCTCTTGGGGTGTTTACTATTATCTACACTGTTGTTACATAGTTTTATAAACCATATGGTCAAACCATGTGGCTATCCAAGGTCTTTAACATTTTGAATTTCCTGAAATAACATAATTGAATTAGCCCTGACCCCCCTCCGAGCCCTTATTTTACTACCATTCATGTGAGGCAACTAATAAGGGATCCTTTGATGACCTCCCTTTTATCCAACATATATTTTGAGTCCCTCATTCTTGATTATGATTGATTTTAATAAGGCTAGGCCTTTATTTCTCTTCTCTTATCATACTATTATTATTTCTCCAAATATTATTCCTCTTAGAGACCATACTTATGAAAACCTACAATTGATTTTATTTGTAATCTTTGTGGTTTTTGTTGTTCATGGTGATCATATTGTTATCTTGTCCTTATTCTATCTATATTTTATTTTTTATTACCTTCCATTATTGAACAAGGCACTTTTTTCCAGGAAATTACATTTTTCTTACCAAAACATTTTATTTTCTAGTTATATAAAATAAATTACCTGACTCCAAAAACCCAGATATGATGGTTATTGTATTGCATTGTTAGTGGATACAAGTGATTACATCTCAAGAGATTAAATAGTTTAGTAGTTTTGGGAAACTAAATACAAACCTAAATACTGAATTACATTCAAAAAAATAAAATACAACATAGTATTTTCTTTTATAAAATTATTATTTCCTCTAGAATATCCTTACATATCAATAATAGTATAATTAATTGTATCTTAGGGAAATGAAACAAAATGAAATGGTGAGATCAAACGATCAGTAAAGGAATGTGTACAACATAAGCTATCATAAAATAAATAAGGCATGAATAGTATGGTAGGAATAATCAAGGATCAAATAATTCTATATAATTAATCATATGAGCCTTTAATGTATACATATATAACATAACTATTAAAATATTAACATGGACATCAATAACTAGTTTCATAATGATGTAATGCACAATGTGGGACATTTGAAACATACTTTTGAGGCCTCATCCGAAGACATATGAGATAAATGGGTAAGATAAAATCCAAATAACCAATATATTTTGTATCATGATACCTACCGATGCATTGAGGGTATGAAATTTTATTCCACACCTATCACATAATAAGCCCAATTCATTCATCATATGAATAAAAAATACATCTTAATGCACAATCAATAATAATCAACAACTTTCAGTATTGGAAGAAATGGAATATGAAATATAAATACTTCCCTAATAAAAATTATCATAAGACATCTCGAGAAATATGTTCAATGGTATCATTAGATGTAATCATTATTAAATCACAATATTCATCAAAGTATGTTTACATTGATAAAACACTTTTAAAAGATCAATGGAATATTTCTTGGGGAAAATTCTTTTTTTAGTTTAAAAAAACTTATTTAAAATATAACTTTTTTAAACACATTAGGAAAAAAATTATTTGGAATGAACCATGAAACAATTTCAAGTAATATTCAAATCAAAGGGAATTTATGATTTTTGGAAAATTCATTCGTGTGGTGTATGTTAAAACAATGATTCCTTTCAAACCATTGGTAAAATGTTCCTCATTTGGAAAATGACTGTTGTCAGGACCCACCTTCACCAAAAGGAGAGAAGGGATAGCAGATTGCCAGACCCTTCCTTCTTTAAGTTGAAGGGGAGATAATGACCCCCAAGACCCACCTTCGATAGGACCCAGAGTGGTGACAAGCACTATGGGTATAGAATCATGCACAAGATGGAAGGAATTACCCTTTTTATTTTTATAGGATCGAGAGATAAGATAGAAACTCCAACAACACCAAAGCTGAAAGTAAAGGTAAAGCTGAAAGCAAACCATTCCCATATGCATGTTCAAAAGTAAAACATACATTCCACAAGAACCCTAAAGGTAAACTACCAAGAAATGGAAAACGACAATAGAAACTACCCCAATGTTCAAGCTAGTATGGTCCCGTATGATCCCTGAAGTCCTCCTGGAAACCTGAAAGCAGTTTTACAAACGTAGGGTGAGCATAAAATTATACTCAGTAGGGAAAACCAAAGAATCTAGTGCACAAGTGGGGAGGCATCCTAATACCCCATGAAAAAGGAGATAACCAAAGAACCTAGCATGGAAAACTATCCACCCAAGACTCACCACGACAAAATCCTCAAATAACACAAGTCAAGTAAAGTATAGTAATAGCACGTCGATATTTGGGTACCCCACGCCACTTTCCCACTGGTTATTGAAGACATCCTGTGCATCAAACCAATCCCTCCATTCTCACTATAGTCCCACTGCCACAGCTCGCCTGCACACACATGGTCCACAACCATACATCCCTCCCGTAGACACCTGGGCCACAGCCGCCATCCTACCCACAGACACCTGGGCCACAACCACCACGCATAACCACACTTGTGAACACCTGGGTTAGAACAACTACTGCCACACCTGAAGACACTTGGGCCTCATCCCAAGAAAACTTGGGAAAACAACCTGCCCGCAAACACCTGGGCCAACCACCACAACTACCCTTCCTGGAGATTCTTGGGCTAATAATGGAACTCAAGCCGTCACAGCCTGCCCGAAGAGTCCTGGGATATTCGGGAAAGGGAGCATAAAAGGATATAATAACCAGCCACTCAGAGGAGTGTTGGGAAAAAACACCCTCCCCATGAAATGGGGGTGTTCGGCACTAAGTGCTCGACTTGGGTGGGGCGCGAATAAGGTAACATAAAAACAACAGATATATGTATAGTCAATAAGCACTCCTCCCAACCTAATGTTCCCAAATCCAACCTAAGACCAACACCCTTGTTACTATTCATTCATAAAAGAAGCCACAACACCCATGGCCAAGTCACAAATCATTCCAAAAACCAATTCCCCGCTTAACCCATTCTTAGTCTCATGTTCAAGTGATCCCATTTAAGTAAATTATGCACTACTGGGCAACTAACAGACATAACCACAAGCCAGGAGAATAGGAACAACCAAAAAACAATTTAAGCATTCACACCTGGTTCTCTTATGAAGTCATAACAACAAAGGGATAAGTGAGATCCCTCAAAGTACTGGAACCAAGGCAGGATTCGCGATACGGCCCCACATCCCCAAAACCATGAACCAACGATATACCAATAGTAGAGGATTACACCCCAATTCTTATCATCAGCAGAGAAAACACAAAGTTTCAGACTCACAGGCAAGAGGATCCCATCCTCACACACATCAACCCATAGGCAATCAAACAGAACAATACACCTACTACTGAAACAGAGTAGGGAAACTTCCAGGTTCAAGAACATCATTCATTATTTTCTTCTTTCTGTTGGTTAGCCGGGGTGACCACACAAGGCTTTATGTTTACTGGGTATCCATTTAACCCCCTGAGTTTACGTAATTATCCAATTTCCAAGTTATAGTCATTTAATCATCACAGAAGGCAAGGGTTCATTAGTGCACAAGGAAAGACCACCAACGGCCATGATATTTAGTGAGCATAGCCCAACAGTTCACAACTTAAGCATAGAAGAGGAGAAGAAAAATAGAACAACAGCACATCGTTCATATCCCTTCCCTTCATTCTTTAAAGTCTGTTTGTTATCTTCATTAAAGTTTGGTTTCACCCGCTGCCATAGAAATAGCAATGTACCCACCCTGCATGATACATAGAATGGAGGGACGAAAGAAAATACCTACTTGGTTGATCAAGGATCAAAGTCTTTCTGCACATGCCAAGAACAGGGGATGTGTTTTCCTATACGGGTGGGAAGTTACACACAATGATATTAAGGTGTTATTTAATACCCCCCATCGGGGAGGTTTCTCGAGATTTTTAGGAATTAATTATGGGCTTTAAATGGCTTTAAAAAGGTTAAAAGAATTAATTTACATCAAAAAATTATGTTTCGGGAGCGGGACTGGAAAAAGAAAACGGAGGGCTGGGTGAGGACAGGGTTACACCGTCACGGTGTCACCCACACGGTTCCACTGTCACGGTGTCAGCCTTACGGTTCCACAGCCACGGTGTCACCCTTATGGTTCCACCATCCCAGTTCCACTGTGACCAGTGCCACCATGTCCGGTGCCATTGTTTTGTTGGAGCCTTATTTTGGAAAAGTAAATTCCAGGGGGTCCATGCCATTACATCAGATACCTCTAAAATTATTCTCACCCTCGAGAATTAAAGCCAGATCTGATGAAAGGAGAGGGGTCCAAACAACCTCCTCGAAAGATACCTCTCAGAACTAGACCTGAACAATCACAATCATACCACTCCTCTCTCCTGTGAAACCATGAAAAACAGAAGATTAAACCCTTCGATCATGTGGTGAGGGGTTTCCCTTCCTCCATGTTAAGATACTATTCGCTTTGGGCAGCACTGACTCACCTGCATGGGTTTTGGAGCATCCACTCTAATGCGTCTTAACTAGGGATTAGGTCCTCCCCTCCCCCAATTTCAGGACACTTCACAAACATCCTTCGAAAAGGAAAACCGCACATTCCATATTTAACAAGTAAAGTGTTCCATCATAACAAATACTAACAGAACAGAACAAAACTCAAAACAACTCCGGGTACTGGGCACGCAATTGTGCTTCCCATTCCCAGGTACTCTCCTTAAGCCCACCATTCCTCCACAACACACGAACCAAAGGAAAGGTTCGTTCACGAAGCACCTTCACTTCACGACCTTAGATCACCATTGGTCACTCCAAGAATGTTGCATCATCCCTGATATCTAGATTTCCCCATTCGAGGATCTGTGAATCGTCGTGTAGATAACGATGGAGCTAGGACCCTGGGAAGATGTCATTTATCCTTATTAGCAGTGGTGGTAATGCTAGATGATAGGCCACTTCTCTGACCCACCGCAAAACTTTGAAGGGTCCGATGAACCTTGGAAAAATCTTACTCTCCCTGTCAAACCTCGGTTGTCCACGTCGAGGGGAGACCTTCAAGAACACGTGGTCCCCGACCCCGAATTCAAAGGGTCTCCCCCTGTTATTGGAATATGACTTTTGTCAGTCCTTAGCCACCTTAATCCTCTCCTGTATAAGCTGAACCTTCTCTGTCATGCTCTGCACCATCTGCGGGCCAAGAACACCTGCCTCCCCAACTTCTATCCAGCACATAGGTGAGCGATATGGCCTCCTGTAAAAGGCTTCGAACAGAGCCATACCAATGGTAGAGTGGTAGCTATTATTGTAGGAAAACTCTACCAGTGGAAAGTGTTACATCCACAATCCCCCAAAATCCAGAATACATGCCTGTAGCATATCCTCCAAAGTCTGGATGGTTCTCTTTGTCTTTCCATCTATCTGGGGATGGAAAAGAGTGCTAAGATGTAGTTGGGTGTAAAAAGCATGATTCAATCCCCTCCAAGCTTGTGAAGTAAATCGTGCTTCCCTATCTGAGACTATGGATCTCGGAATTCCATGAAACCGGACCACCTCATCCACATACCTCCAAGATAAGGCATCCACTATTTTTGATTCCTTGATGGCCAGAAAGTGAGCCGATTTCATCAACCAGTCCACCACTACTCAGATAGTGTCACAGCCTCCTTGAACCCTGGGTAGCCTCGTGACAAAATCCATTGAGATGTCGTCCCACTTCCACTCGGGGACATCCAAAGGCTGCAGAAAACCGCCTGGAACACGATGTTCAACCGTCACCTGTTGACACACTTGGCATCTGGCCACGAACTCTGCCACAGCTCGCTTCACCCCGGACCACCAGAACTAACCTCTCAAGCCCCAGTACATCATGGAAACTTTGGGTTTCACTACTAGGGGTGAGTTGTGGAATTCACTAAGAACTCTCTCAGGCATCACCTCTAGAACAAACAACTTTCCTCAGAAAAGCACCTGATTCTGACCATCCTCCATCCACCCTTCCGGAACATCACCTTGGTTAACCTGGTCATGCATCACTTCACTTTTTGAGTCTCCCAATTAGGACTCCTCTACCTGCCGCAACAGAGAAGGCTGCACTGTCATCTGATACAGAAAACCTCTTCCACCTTCCATCCTTGCATCCAGGTGCAGGGAAGCCAACTCCTCCATTACCTTCTAAGTATCTGCCAACTCTCGAACCGCATTTCTCTGTGTCTTCCTGATCAAGGCATCAACCACCACATTTCCCTTTCCTGAGGTGTAGGAAATCATGAAGTCGTAGTCCTGAAGGAAATCCATCCACCTCTACTGTCGTAAGTTCAGGTCCTACTGGGAGAAGATATACTTCAAGCTCTTGTGATCGGTGAAGACCACGAAGCGCTCCCCAACAAGGTAATGCAGCCACAACTTTAGTGCGAACACGGCCGCCGAAAGCTCCAGATCATGGGTGGTATAATTACGCTCATGGGGACATAACTTCCTAGACACATTGGATATCACCCTTGCCGCTACATCAACACACATATGAGACCTTTCCCTAAAGAATCACATAACACCTCATACGCTGCACCTTCTTCTGGAAACCTCAGCACTATGGCACTTACCAACTTATCCTTCAGATAACTGAAGGCCACCTCGCACTGACCATTCCACACGAAAGCCTGGTACTTCTTGGTCAAGGCTGTCAAAGGTTCTGCAACTTGAGAGAAGTTGGGTACTAACCTCTGGTAGTAACCTGCCTGCCCAAGGAAACAATGAACCTCTGCCACGTTCTTGGGTGCTTCACAAGAAACAACCCCCTCGACCTTCGATGGTTCTACCGCTATTCCATGCTCGGACACCACATGCCCAAGTAAATACACTTCTCGAGTCCAGAACGTGCACTTGGACAGCTTCCCATATATATGTTTCTGTCAGAGGACCTCTAAAACCATTCTCAGATGCTCAGTGTGATCTTTCTTTGATCTTTAGTAGATCAAGATGTTGTCAATAAACATGACTACGAACCGGTACAGATATTCCCAGAAGACGGATTTCATAAGCCCCATGAACATAGATGGTGTGTTTGTAACGCCGAACGGCATGACTACAAACTCAAAGTGCCCATACCTTCACCTGAAGGCAGTCTTCGAGATATCACCCTCCTTCACCCTCAACTGGCGATATCCAGATCGCAGATCGATCTTAGAGAACCAGCCTTCTCCCTTCAGCTGGTCGAAGAGATCATCTATCATTGAGAGGGTGTAATGGTTCTTGACCATTAACTGGTTCAGTCTCTGGTAGTCTACGAACAGCCAAAGACCTCCATCCGACTTCTTCACAAACAAAACAAGATCACCCCATGGTGACGCACTTGGCCGAACAAAACCCTTCTTCATCAGATCATCAATCTGGATCTGCAACTCCCGTAGCTCTGAAGGTGCCATCCGATAGGTGGCCATCGAAATCGGACGGGCACCAGGTTGCAACTGTATCCCGAACTCAACATCACGTCTAGGGGTAGAGTTGTCACCTCTTTAGGGAAGATGTCCATAAACTCACTAATGATCCCTAGGACTTCCACCATCTCTGCATCCATCGACTCCACTGATAGTTCATCCAACAAGGAAATAAAGGGTTCCTCTCACCTACTGCTCTTTTGGCCACCCTGCTTGCCGTTAAAAGTTACACATTGGCCACCCAAGTCTAAAAACATGACCCTTCCTCGGAAGCAGTAAATGAAGGCACATATAGGGAAAAACCGGACAATACATTGGATGACATCGTATGGTTGTATCTGCAATAGTAGAAGATCCCTGACTAACTGATGTGGCCCTATCACCAGTCTGCATCCTCGACAAACATACAACACGTCGGCCTGACCTCCGACTGGTGTACTCAACACCGGGGGCACTGGAAGTCTCTCGACATCTAGTCCCAGAGCACAGGCCAAACTGGGCGTAACAAAGGAGTGTGAAGCTCCTGTATTGAAGAAGGCATAAGCAAGAGTACTAAACAAGCTGATCGTACCTCGAACAACTTCTAGTCCTGCTGGAACAGCTAACTCTATGGCGTGCAACTGTCCACGCCTAGCTCCTCTGCCTCTCGGTTGTCTGCCACCTCCCCGACCATGCCCTGGTCGAGGTCCCTAAGGAGCACCCTGAGGTCAGCCTCCTCCTGCAACGTCTGCCCTCAGAGGAGCGGGAGCTCACTGCCCCTACTGCTGCTGAAAGGGGCCAGCTGGAAACTGTTGCTGCTGAGGTGGGCGCTGAACCTTCCCACCCCCACTGTATTGTAATCTGTCCGGGCACTGGTATCGAAGGTGCCCCTAGTTTGCACAGACGAAGAACCTCGGTCCCATGCCTGAAAGGAAAGGGAGAGGAACGGTAGATCATAATTGGAACTACTGAGGCCTACTCCCTATTGATCGAAACCTAGATGGTCCTGATGCATGAGGCCTGCTGCAGATGGCCATCCCCTTCAACGTGCCCAACTGGATTCCCTCTCGTGATACACCTCCCAACGTGTGCATACTTTCCACCACTTCAGCCTTCTTCTGGACCTCCAAGTAGGTCGACATGGTGAAGGGAGTAACCACATACTGAAGAGAAGTTTAAAGTGCCTCCACAAAACATCTCGCCCGAGACTCCTCATTCGGGAAGAGGTCGGGAGCAAAGCGAAGGAGATCTATTGTCACGACCCGCCCTCGGGGCCCATGCCGTGACTACCCCAAGCCTTCCTTCCATAGGCCAGGGGCTGGCGACTAGCACCAAGGCGTAAATCCCAACAGAAAAAAGGGAAGGCATTGCCTTTGAAAAGTAAACAAGCACCACAGAGTAAGCAAGCGGAAAAGTAAACACTAAGTAGAAACTGTACAAGCTGTGCTGAAAGTAAAAGGGTCCGGAAATACAAGCCCAACTGTAAAGTACAACTGAAAGGAAAAAAGAGCCACTGAAAAGAAAAGCCGCAGCGTCGAGCCGTCCTCTGGAAGTCCCACCTGAAAGGTGGGTACAGATAGTCTCCACTGCACCTCGAGTCCACCTGACCGCTCCGAGTACGTCCCGCCCAGTGGTCCACCTCCAGGTACCGTCCTGCTCCGCACACCTCCACCACGATCAGCGCTGTCCGCCGTCTGCAACCAACACAACGTAGTGCGGGCATAGCCCGTGCAGGGGTGAGTATAACGATACTCAGTAGGGACCTCGAGACCCTCAAGGTCTAACTGAAACCAAAAAGGATAACCACAAGAAGATCTCAATAGATAACCTCTACTTAGATATATGACCACACATATACCTAAGTTATCAATTAACTCATCTCAATCATGAGGAAACACAAGGATTGTGAAATAAACGGATAACTACTACCCAGGTATATGCCCATACATATACCTTAGTTATAAAGTGACCCATCTCAAACATGAGGTAAACACAAGGTCAAAAGTCTCTGCTCAAACCAGGATTTTCATCATCGAAACCGTAACTGCTGAAGAGCTCCGTCTCTGGAGTGTACAGTGGTCCTGTCACAACTCTGAGGTACTACCCACTAACTTAAGACTGCTGTAGTATTCCACCTATCGAGTAATGTGGGCCAGCCGCTACAACCAAGCGCTCTCATGTGCCGCTACAACCTAGCGCACCTCTGTCGTGGGTCTGCCGCTAAAACCAAGCGCTCCCATGTTCCACTACAACCAAGCGCACCTCTGTCGTGGGTCTGCCGCTGCAACCAAGCGCTCCCATGTGCCGCTACAACCAAGCGCACCTCTATCGTGGGTCTGCCGCTACAACCAAGCGCTCCCCTGTGCCGCTAAAACCAAGCGCACCTCTGTCGTGGGTCTGCCGCTACAACCAAGCGCTCCCATGTGCCGCTACAACCAAGCGCACCTCTGTCGTGGGTCTGCCGCTACAACCAAGCGCTCCCATGTGCCGCTACAACCAAGCGCACCTCTGTCGTGGGTCTGCCGCTACAACCAAGCGCTCCCATGGGCCCCTACAACCAAGCGCACCTCTGTCGTGGGTCTGCCGCTACAACCAAGCGCTCCCATGTGCCGCTACAACCAAGCGCACCTCTGTCGTGGGTCTGCCGCTACAACCAAGCACTCCCACGTGCCGCTACAACCAAGCGCACCTCTGTCGTGGGTCTGCCGCTACAACCAAGCGCTCCCATGTGTCGCTACAACCAAGCACACCTCTGTCGTGGGTCTGCCGCTACAACCAAGCGCTCCCATGTTCCGCTACAACCAAGCACACCTCTGTCACACACCGAGTTGTTCGATCAGCACTCGTCGGGTCTCAGTCAGCTACACGGTCTCTGTGCTCCGCCCGCTCGTCTCCGGGAGGGTCCGCTCCACAAGCTACTGGTCGATACTCCAAGTATCACAAAGTCCCGAAAGGAAGTATCTCTAAGGACCACCTCGTCATAGGGGTCTCAACGCAACAGACGGCGCGTCAATCGGACGCCCGGTCTGTGAGTTATTAGCCTTTTCGTCCCAGGGGCCCGGTTGGTTTCGTGAGCGAACCAATCCGGCTGTAACTCAACTATACCCCGAACACTCACAGGGTATACTCATAGGGACCGTTTTTCAACGTGATCACCAATGCCGCTGACAGTTCGTCAAACGGACGTCTGGTCTGAAAGATATCAGCTTTTCCGTTCCAGGGGCCCGGTTTGATTTCAGTGCGATCCAACCCGGCCACTATCCACCTGCATCCAAAACTCGGGCGGAGGATGCCAAAAGTTCCATCTCATCAAGAGGAACTCAACGGAATAGACGGCGCGTTCCGTCGTCGCCCGCCAAATCCGCACAAAACGATGAACGGCGGAGGGTCGTCGGGCCGTGTTTGTTTGGCCCGCACCCTCCGCGTTAGAGATAATCAACGGGAGAAAATAAAATGTTCAACACATGAACCAACAATTTTAATAAAATAAAATTGTTTCTTTGATTCCGGTTCTTTAATTTTTAAAGAATGTTCACGGGAATGTAAGGAGGGGTATTTCCAAAATAAATCCCTACCTCGTTGATCGTCGTGCGCGGGCGTTCTTCGCAGAAAAGCTCGTCGCGGAAGAGGGGGATCGTCGCGTCGTCGCGGGAAGGCGTCGCGTCGTCGCAGAATCCGGCGTTGAGTCGGCGAGCTCAATGGACCAAGAACAATAGATTTAAATTATAAATAATTAAATCTGTGTTTAAAACCAAAGGAAAAGAACCTTGCGAGGAAATCCGAAATCACTCACCTCAACGGTCGGTGATCGGAGATCGGAGCCGGGAAGAACGTCTCGGACGGAAGCGTCGTCGATTTCCGGGTTCGGCGTTCTTCGCGTTCTTCGCGTTCTTCGCGTTCTTCGCGTTCTTCGCAAGGGAGAAGAAGATACAAGGGTCCTCTCAAATCTTCTCAATGCGCAAGTAACCAGAGGTCGAGCGTTGGCCTTATTTTATTATTACGCCAACGAATTTGAAAACTGGTTAAGAAACGATCCATCAATTCGTTGAATTAATTAAACGAAAGAAACAGCCCATTTAATTCACGAAATAAACCACCCAATTAAATGGTCTGTTAAGATTTTAAGAAACACGTCAGTTGACTTTCATTAAGACGGGTTTTCGCGGGTGCGTTTCCTAGCGGAAAGAAACGGCGGGGCTCGTGCGGGCCCCACCTCTCAAATATCCTACCAAGGGGGTAGGATATTTCTGGATAGCATCCTATCTGGTTCAACTCAGTTCAAGCCGCCTTTATGTGGCTTCAAGTGGCTTCCAAGCGGCTTAAGTGAAATAAAATAAAGTTGTCGGAAAATTATTTTATTTCTTAACTTTAAGCCCGAAAATTAAAAACCACACCGGGGCAAACGCAACTCCGGAAGAGGCGTTTCTAAGCGAATATCGGCGCTACGATTTCATCGGTGCCCTCAGAATTCGATTCCGGGCACCGGTTCAAAAGTTAGAAAAACCCGCTCGTCCGTTCACTGAACGTACCCGAGCCAAACTTCGGAAAATGATTCCGGGCACACCGGGCCTCGGAATCAGGCGCCGTCAGAAACTACGTTCTTGTAAAATTCCAAAGAAAATTAAGAAAAAAAATTCCTTGAAATTTACGAGTCTTTACATTACTCCCACCACAGGGCTTTACGTCCCCGTAAAGCTTCAACACAAACTAGGGATACAAAGGCGGTACTGAGCACGCATCTGAGCCTTCCGCTCCCATGTGCTCACCTGGACCTTCTCTGTCGTGGCTCGGACCACCTCTGGTCCCACTAGAGCTGTCATGATTTCCTCCTTGCCGATAAGAGAAATCTGGTCTCATCCCCTAGATGAACCACGTTCTTCTCCTAATACGGTCAATCCCGACATGGATGATACTAATCCATACCAAGGATGACGTCGTAAGGCCTTGACGCTACTACCAAGAGATCCAACCGTTACTCTCACCTCCAAGGGTTGAGTCACACTGTCGGCATCAGTGTGTGGTAACTGGGTCTCCTCCAGTAGATGTCTCACAAGTGAGGGTCAAGTCAACAGTCAAAACTGGAACCTCTTAGTAACAACACAAGAGAGGACAGGGAAGTAAATGCCACAAGAAAAGGTGTCTTTTATTACTACAGCTCAAGTACAAAGACACAAAGCATCTACAAACATACATAAACAAAACTAGAAGCAACATGAACAAAAGTCTCCAGGTCTGGAGCTAGTCCCGCTCCTGTCCATCTGCTCCCGGAGCCCCATGATCGTAGGCCTCAACTACCTGAAGATGAGCTCTCCCATGTCCTCCTGTCCCCTGCGGTCGGGGTGGACCACCTGGTGGTGGTGGTGGCAGAGCTTCAAAGCGTCGCCCACCACCTGCTGCTCGGCCAGCTCCTCTGCCTCGTCCGCCTCCTCCCTGCGGACCACCACGGTCGACCCTCTGCCTCTGCCTGGGTGGCCACTCCACCGTCTGATGCTCCTCGGTACGGCGGGTCGGGCAGTCACGAGCCATGTGGCCCTGCCCGCCGCACGAGTAGCACTGCCTGCCTCTCGGAAGGCTGGCTTCGCGCTGTGTGCCCCGCACTGTTGAGCCTGTGTCCTGAGGTCTTCTGCCGGAACCCTGAGTCATCTGTCGGCTACATGCTGCCGAAGACTCCGCCACCTGCCGCCCTGCGGTAGGCCTCGCTGTAGACTCATCCAGAAAGCTCTCGATCATAAGGGCTCGCTCTAGAACTCCTGTCTGGGTCGGGATGCTGAGGGAGATCAGCGATGCCCTGATCTCGTGTCTCAATCCCTGGTCGAAGGTCCGGGCCCGGAAGAAGGGGTCCCGTACCATGTCTGTCGAGTAGCGAGAAAGGTCGGTGAACCTCGCCGCGTACTGGGCTACCGTCAAGCTGCCCTGCCGCAGCTGAAGAAGCTCCTGAATGCGCACCGCACGGAGGGTGGCCGGGACGAACTCTGAGTGGAAGAGGCTCTCGAAGTCAGTCCAGATGAGGGAGCCCTCATCGTGCACCTGGAGCATCAAGCTCCACCATCTGCCTGCTGCCGCGTGCAGGAGACTCGCTGCGAGGATCACCATGAGGTCTGCTGGTGTCCTCACTAATCTGAAAACTCGGACGACCGCCTCCAGCCAGTCCTCGGCTGCCTGGGGGTCCGTCTCACCACGGAACCTGGGCGGTTGCTAGCGCTGGAACTCGTGCAGAGCTCTGAGGCGTCGTGCATCGTCAGCGGTCAACGCTGGAAGCATCGGGGGCTCGGCGGGTAAAGGTACCGCCGGTGCCTCAGCTGTCAAAGGGCCCTGTACCGAGTCCTCGACGCTCGGTGGGCTGTCATCACGCTCCACTCTCGGAATCCTAGCTGGCTATCGTCATGGGGCCATCCTGAAAGAAACAGGTGCGCCACGTTCAGGACAGTATACCTAGTGAGCTGACACAAATAATCACAAGGAAAACTTGAAACACACATGCAATCAATGTTTTCGTGAATTAAGTCGGAAATCAGAAGTCAGGGTCCTGGTGTACGGATACGTCGGACGCCGCACCAAAACTGGACTCCCTGGACTGATAACCATACCCAATACGCTAAACACTATTGCTTCACATAGAAGAAGGATCAGAGTCCCCAGTAGAACCGACCACCTTTGATACCAATTTGTCACGACCCGCCCTCAGGGCCCGTGCCGTGACTACCCCAAGCCCGCCTTCCATAGGCCAGGGGCTGGTGACTAGCACCAAGGCGTAAATCCCAACAGAAAAAAGGGAAGGCATTGCCTTTGAAAAGTAAACAAGAACCAAAAAGTAAGCAAGCGGAAAAGTAAACACTAAGTAAAAACTGTACAAGCTGTGCTGAAAGTAAAAGGGGCCGGAAATACAAGCCCAACTGTAAAGTACAACTGAAAGGAAAAACAACCACTGAAAGGAAACGCCGCAGCGTCGAGCCGTCCTCTGGAAGTCCCACCTGAAGGGTGGGTACAGATAGTCTCCACTACACCTCGGGTCCACCTGATAGCTCCGAGTACGTCCTGCCCAGTGGTCCACCTCCAGGTACCGTCCTGCTCCGCACGCCTCCACCACGATCAGCGTTGTCTGCCGTCTGCAACCAACACAACGTAGTGCGGGCATAGCCCGTGCAGGGGTGAGTATAACAATACTCAGTAGGGACCCCGAGACCCTCAAGTTCTCACTAAAACCAAAAATGATAACCACAAGATGATCTCAACAGATAACCTCTACTTAGATATATGCCCATACATATACCTAAGTTATC
This sequence comes from Viscum album, assembly GCA_963277665.1. Lineage (NCBI taxonomy): Eukaryota > Viridiplantae > Streptophyta > Magnoliopsida > Santalales > Viscaceae > Viscum > Viscum album. The sequence goes on along the minus strand of OY728123.1, from coordinate 1,033,703,755 downwards.
AAGTAACTCATCTCAATCATGAGGAAACACAAGGATTGTGAAATCAACGGATAAATACTACCCAGGTATATGCCCATACATATACCTAAGTTATAAAGTGACCCATTTCAAACATGAGGTAAACACAAGGTCAAAAGTCTCTGCTCAAACCAGGATTTTCATCATCGAAACCGTAACTGCTGAAGAGCTCCGTCTCTGGAGTGTACAGTGGTCCTGTCACAACTCTGAGGTACTGCCCACTAACTTAAGACTGCTGTATTACTCCACCTATCGAGTAATGTGGGCCAGACGCTACCACCAAGCACTCCCATGTGCCGCTACAACCGAGCGCACCTCTGTCGTGGGTCTGCCGCTACAACCAAGCGCTCCCATGTGCCGCTACAACCAAGCGCACCTCTGTCGTGGGTCTGCCGCTACAACCAAGCACTCTCATGTGCCGCTACAACCAAGCGCACCTCTGTCGTGGGTCTGCCGCTACAACCAAGCCCTCCCATGTTCCGCTACAACCAGTCGCACCTCTGTCGTGGGTCTGCCGCTACAACCAAGCGCTCCCATGTGCCGCTACAACCAAGCGCACCTCTGTCGTGGGTCTGCCGCTACAACCAAGCGCTCCCATGTGCCGCTACAACCAAGCGCACCTCTGTCGTGGGTCTGCCGCAACAACCAAGTGCTCCCATGTTCCGCTACAACCAAGCGCACCTCTGTCGTGGGTCTGCCGCTACGACCAAGCGCTCCCATGTGCCGCTACAACCAAGCACACCTCTGTCGTGGGTCTGCCGCTACAACCAAGCGCTCCCATGTGCCGCTACAACCAAGCGCACCTCTGTCGTGGGTCTGCCGCTACAACCAAGCGCTCCCATGTGCCGCTACAACCAATCCCACCTCTGTCACACACCGAGTTGATCGATCAGCAGTCATCAGGTCTCAGTCAGCTACACGGTCTCTGTGCTCCGTCCGCTCGTCTCCGAGAGGGTCCGCTCCACGAGCTACTGGTCGATACTCCAAGTATCAAAAATTCCCGCAAGGAAGTATCTCTAAGGACCACCTCGTCATAGGGGTCTCAACGCAACAGACGGCGCGTCAATCGGATGCCCGGTCTGTGAGTTATTAGCCTTTTCGTCCCAGGGGCCCGGTTGGTTTCGTGAGCGAACCAATCCGGCCGTAACTCAACTATACCCCGAACACTCATAGGGTATACTCATAGGGACCATTTTTCAACGTGATCACCAATACCGCTGACGGTTCGTCAAACGGACGTCTGGTCTGAAAGATATCAGCTTTTCCGTTCCAGGGGCCCGGTTGGATTTCAGTGCGATCCAACCCGGCCATTATCCACCTGCATCCAAAACTCGGGCATAGGATGCCAAAAGTTCCATCTCATCAAGAGGAACTCAACGCAATAGACGGCGCGTTCCGTCGTCGCCCGCCAAATCTGCACAAAACGATGAACGGCGGAGGGTCGTCGGGCCGTGTTCGTTTGGCCCGCACCCTCCGCGTTAGAGATAATCAATGGGAGAAAATAAAATGTTCAACACATGAACCAACAATTTTAATAAAATAAAATTGTTTCTTTGATTCCGGTTCTTTAATTTTTAAAGAATGTTCATGGGAATGTAAGGATGGGTATTTCCAAAATAAATCCCTACCTCGTTGATCGTCATGTGCGGGCGTTCTTCGTAGAAAAGCTCGTCGCGGAAGAGGGGGATCGTCGCGTCGTCGCGGGAAGGCGTCGCGTCGTCACGGAATCTGGCGTTGAGTCGGCGAGCTCAACGGACCAAGAACAACAGATTTAAATTATAAATAATTAAATCTGTGTTTAAAACTAAAAGAAAAGAACCTTGCGAGGAAATCCGAAATCACTCACCTCAACGGTCGGTGATCGGATATCGGAGTGGGGAAGAACGTCTCGGACGGAAGCGTCGTTGATTTCCGGGTTCGGCGTTCTTCGCGTTCTTCGCGTTCTTCGCAAGGGAGAAGAAGATACAAGGGTCCTCTCAAATCTTCTCAATGCGCAAGTAACTAGAGGTCGAGCGTTGGCCTTATTTTATTATTACGCCAACGAATTTGAAAACTGGTTAAGAAACGATCCATCAATTCGTTGAATTAATTCAACGAAAGAAACAGCCCATTTAATTCACGAAATAAACCTCCCAATTAAATGGTATGTTAAGATTTTATGAAACGCATCAGTTGACTTTCATTAAGACGGGTTTTCACGGGTGCGTTTCCTAGCGGAAAGAAATGGCGGGGCTCGTGCGGGCCCCACCTCGCAAATATCCTACCAAGGGGGTAGGATATTTCTGGATAGCATCATATCCGGTTCAACTCAGTTCAAGCCTCCTTTAAGTGGCTTCAAGTGGCTTCCAAGCGGCTTAAGTGAAATAAAATAAAGTTGTCGCAAAATTATTTTATTTCTTAACTTTAAGCCTGAAAATTAAAAACCACAACCGAGCAAACGCAACTCCGGAAGAAGCGTTTCTAAGGGAATACTGGCGCTGCGATTTCATCGGTGCCCTCCGAATTCGATTCCGGGCACCGGTTCAAAAGTTAGAAAAACCCGCTCGTCCGTTCACTGAACGTACCCGAGCCAAACTTCGGAAAATGATTCCGGGCACACCGGGCCTCGGAATCAGGCGCCGTCAGAAACTTCGTTCTTGTAAAATTCCAAAGAAAATTAAGAAAAAAATTCCCTTGAAATTTACGGGTCTTTAAATCTATGAACTTGATCCCCAAATCTCTCACTGATATACTCCCCTGCTAGAGGGAGAGTAGTTCCTTCCTCTTCTCAGCCTTCATCGTGGAAGAGATGAATTCTTCCTCCAACTCCCTCTTGAAGTTAGCCCATGTCACCTCAGCCTCCCTCTTCACCCCAAGGTAAAGCATCCACCCATGACGCGCTGCTCCCCGCATCTGGATCACAGCCAAAGGAACCCAATATTCCACCAGAGCCCGGATCAAGCCGAAATCTATCACTATCTCCTCTAGCCAGCTCTCTATCTCTATATCTGAGATGATTCCCTTTTACTTCCTGAGGGTCTTCCGCTGAAAGTCACGAAGCATCTTCTGCCACTGATCATCCTCCTCTTCTCGGTCCTTCATCTGTCGATCGGCCAAGTCAACCTCCTGGAACTCGAACTCCCACAAGACTCATGGTCTTCTACCAGGTGCCATAGCTGCAAGGTAAACAAGGAATGACTAATCCCGAGTAGCACAGAATATTGTTCTTCAATTCTTCTTAGACTTCTTATTCATTTAAAATCCCCAAAACACCCCAGAAACACGAGAACTCAAGTCATTATGATGAATTTACCTTTCCTAGGGTCTCTACCCTGCAATCAGTATAGCCTCACTTGGTCATTTGGTAGGTCTAGAGTCCTTGCATCGGATCATAGGGGGCCCAAAAATCCAATGTCATGGCTGGTCTTCCCTATCATATTTCACGCACCAAGATCACCCAACACCGTTTCCCTACCATCCCATGCAATCCTCATTGTGTCTAACTCCAGACTCCATCCTATCTCTCAAACTCCTTCCTTTGATACCATTCTATCACGACCCGCCGTCACCAAAAGGAGAGAAGGGACAGCAGATTGCCAGACCCTTCCTTTTTTAAGTTGAAGGAGAGATAATGACCCCCAAGACCCGCCTTCGATAGGTCCTGGAGTGAAGACCATCACCAAGGGTATAGAATCACACACAAGATGGAAGGCATTACGCTTTTTATTTTTATAGTATTGAGAGATAAGATAACAACTCCAAAAACCCCAAAGCTGAAAGTAAAGGTAAATCCAAAAGTAAACCATTCCCATATGCATGTTAAAAAGTAAAAGATACAAGCTGCAAGAACACCGAAGGTAAAGTACTAAGAAAAGGAAAATTACAACTGCAACTGCCCCAAGGTCCGAGCTAGTATGGTCCCGCATGATCCCTGAACTCCTACTAGAAACTTGAAAGAAGTTTTATATACATATGGTGAGCATTCAAGAATACTCAGTAGGGAAAACCAAAGACTTTGGTGCACAAGTGGGGAGGCATCCTAATGCCCCGTGAAAGAGGAGAGAACCAAAGCACCTAGCAAGGAAAACTATCCACCAAAGCCTCACCAAGGCACACTCCCCAAATAACGCAAGTCAGGTAAAGTATAGTAATAGAACATCGATATTTGGGTACCTCGCGCCACTTTCCCACTGGTTATTGAAGACATCCTATGCATCGAACCAATCCCTCCATTCTCACTGCAGTCCAACTACCACACCCTGCCCGCACACACCTGGGCCACAACCACACATCCTGTCCGTAGACACTTGGTCCACAACCACAATCCCACCCACAGACTCCTAGGCCACAACTACCATGCATAACCACACCCACGAACACATGGGTGGTAACATCGACTACCACGCCCAAAGACACCTGGGCCTCATCCCGAGGACACTTGGGAAAACAACCTTCCTGAAAACACCTAGGCCAACCACCACAACTACCCTACCCGAAGATTCTTGGGCTAATAATGGACCTCAGGACATCACAGCCTACCCTATGTGTCATGGTCTATTCGGGAAAGGGATCAGAAAAGGAACTAATAACCATCCACTTAAAGGAGTGATGGGAAAAGACACCCTCCCCCATGAAATGGGAGTGTTCAGAACTAAGTGCTTGACATGGGTGGGGTGCGAATAAGGAAATATAAAAAACTACAGATATATGTATAGTAAACAAGCACTCATCCCAACCTAGGGTTCCCAAAGCCAACCTAAGAACAACAGCCTTGTTACTATTCATTCATAAAAGAATCCACCGCACCAACGGCCAAGTCACAACTCATTCCCAAAACCAATTCCCCGTTTAACCCATTCGTAGTCTCATGTTCAAGTGATCACATTTAAGTAAATTATGCACTAATGGGCAACTAAAAGAAATAACCACAAGCCAGGAGAAGAGGAACATCCAAACAACAATTTAAGCATTCCCACCCGGTTCTCTTGTGAAGTCACAACAACAAAGGTATTAGTGAGATCCCTCAATGTACTGGAACCAAAGTAGGCTTAGAGATACATAACCACATCCGAAAAACCATGAACCAATGATACTACAATAGTAGATGATTCCACCCCAATTCATATCATTATCAGAGCAACCACACAGTTTCAGACTCACAACCAAGAGGATACCATCCTCACCCACATCACCCTATAGGCAATAAAACAGAACAACACACCTACTACCGAAATAGAGTAGGGAAACATCTAGTTTCAAGCACATCATTCATTATTTTCTTCTTTATGTTTGTTATCTGGGGTGACCACACAAGGCTTTATGTTTACTGGATATCCATTTAACACACTGAGTTTACGTGATTAACCAATTTCCAAGTTATAGTCATTTTATCATCACAGAAGGCAAGGGTTCATTAGTGCACAAGAAAAGACTACCAATAGACATGATTTTTATTGAGCATAGCCCAACAGTTCACAACATAAGCATCGAAGATGAGAAGAAAAACAGAATAGCAGCACATCGTTCACACCCCTTCCCTTCATTCTTTAAAGTTCATTTGTTTTCTTCATTAATGTTTGGTTTCATACACTCCCACAGAAACACCAGCGTACCCACCGCTCATGATACATAGAAAGGATAGATGAAGGAAAATCCATACTTGGTTGATCAAGGATCGAAGTTTTTCTCACTGCGCCTAGAAGAGGGGATGCGCTACTTTCAGGGGAGGAACGTCAGGAACTACAAGGACGAGAAGACAACTCCAGCACAGGAGCTGCACAAGTCTCGGGAAGGAGGGACTCCAAGCGCACCAGGGATAAGAAAGAAATCTAGCCAAGAAGAAAAAAGGAAGAAACTCTAGGAGGAGATATAAAGAGATGAGATCATATTGTTACGAGATATGGGAATATTGAACATCTTGAAAGTCGGATCGCGATTTCCTACATGGGTGGGAATTTACACACGATGATATTAAGGTATTATTTAATACCCCCTTTCAGGGAGGTTTCTCGGGATTTTTAGGAATTAATTATGGAATTTAAATTGCTTCAAAAAGGTTAAAAGAATTAATTTACGTCAAAAAATTACGTTGCGGGAGCTGGACTGGAAAAGGAAAATGGAGGGATGGGTGAGGACACGGTTCTACTGTCACGGTGTCACCCTTACGGTGCCACCTTCTCTGTGTCACCCTGACGGTACCACCGTGATCGGTTCCACCGTCACAGTGCCACCGTGGCTGGTGCCACTATTTTGGTGGATCCTTATTTTGGAAAAGTAATGGCCAGTGGGGTCTGGGCCATTACAACTACAATATTTATTTTTAAACTTTTTATAAAATGTAAAACATTTGTTAAGATGAATTTAATCAATATTTTGACCATAGTAAAAATATTATTGAAATTTTTTGGAGGAAAATATGGTAATAGAAGGAAAATATTCTCAACATAAATAAAAATAAATTTAGTTTTCCTTAAAAACATTCTTTCATACTTTTAGTACCTATAGAGTGTAAAATGAATGAAATCCTTGTAATTCATAGAAGAAATCATAAGATAATAACATATATTGGGTTTAAAATAGAAATATTTTATAATTCTCCCAATGGACTCTTAAACATAAACAATCATGAATAATAATGAAATTATGAAATAAACCCTTACCACTTTGGTAATCTATGAATCAAAAACCTCATGAAATTTAGAAAATTATATGGATTTTTAAATCCATATATTTTTAATTAGAAACATAATAAAATAAATTAATGTATAGTATATACACCACAAAAATGAAACAAGTGGTGAATATGGTATATGTCTCTTTGTAACAAAAGTGAGATGAGAAACCATGACCTCAGGTCTAAGATTTTTTGTAAGTGCTTTCAGCCTCATATATAATAATTTTAAAATTATTATAATTATATAATATAACTATATAAATACTTATAATATAATATATTTTCCATTAATAATATTTTAGATCCTTTTTATTAATAATTATTTATAAAAGGCGTCATTTCTGAGTATTAATTGTTTCATTTTTCATATATGTTTTGGTTTGGTACTTTTAAACATTATATATTTATCATAGTTACATAATCCTTATAATATTAATAATGATATAAATATAATATATATTAATTATATACAAATTGATAGTCATCCTTGAAAACTGGACATAAATAATGAATCACATAGCTTAGCGGGGGTGGTAGTCCACACATACGCATGCGCGATGTTATCATTTTTTAACAAGTGGAAGGGTGAAATGGTAAATGATTTGTTGTATTTAATGAAAAATAATTATTTCATAAATATCAAATATATTCATTATTTCAATATTTATAACCATCTAACTAACGTGGGTATGAAAATGTATTACACTATTATGTAAAGACAGTAATTCATACGTATGCTCGAGCGATATTTTCATTTCCCATTGGATATAAAGGAGATAAATATTCACTTTACCATCATTATAATAACATTTTATAATATTTAGGATAATTATGTCATTGTATTATTATCTTTATATAATATTTTATGAGGGTATAAGAGGAAATAAAATGAAAACACTCGGTTAAAAGCTATACCTCTTCTTTAGAAAAGCACCTTGGGCTTCTACATTAAGCCTCCTAGGTCAGACCTCTAATGATACCAAATCTTCTAGGTTAAGTGTAATTATGTTTTAAATTTATTTTTTAAGGTATTGGTTAATCTACATGGCTTTAGAATTTTGAAAAATAGAATAGGGACGGAGTCCATTTATAAGTGAGGGGAGGGGTAGCCATGGAATTACTTAAAGTTCTATATTTATATAAATTAATTTCTCTATTAAAGTGGCACCAAAATGATAAAATTATAATATATGATGGATATATTTATATATAATTTCATGTTATAAAATTTAGACAATTTTAGTTGTGGTTTTAATCCTTTTCCCACAGTTTTAACCCCATGCAACCCCTGTTAACACTATTTAATGATTATTCTGATAATAATATTTTTTCACATTAGGGGTCATTAAAGTTAATATAAATGTATAAGTGACCCATAAGTGGAAAATTATTAAAATTATTAATAATATCATATCCACCTTTCTAAATATAATAATTTTATAAATTTTAAATCCCTTAATAAAATATTATTTTCTATAATATAAAATTAAATTCAAATTCATTACTGTTGACATAATTGAATTTAACAAAATATAAAGTAAATTATATTGTTTGGATATAAACATTAAAAAATAATTAATAAATTTTATTTATATACAAAATTTGTGTAACACCTTAAATCACACAAGAACTATTAGTTTTAATGTTTTTAAAATCATTTACTCGATTTCTCTACAACTTTCACAAGCACTACATTAGTGAATTAAGAATTTAAGGTTCTTATTTCATCACTAAAAATTTAAAAAAAAATTAACATCATTAAAAAATATTAATAAAAAAATAAATTTTCATAACCATTAATAATTTATTTTTATCACTATGGTAACATATAAAATAAATTAAAGTCAAGAGAGTGACATTTTTTATATATCCTTTTTTAAAAATAATTTAAATGTCATTTTCAATGGAAAATGGCACCAAAATGCCTCATATTTGAATTTAGGGTGGATATAGTCTAATTAATCTAATATATTGAAATAAATTCAATAAATTTATATATTTTTAAAGCCTTTTCACATTATATTCAAACTTAATTACCCAATTTACTGTTTACTCATATGGAAAATATTTACCATGGTTACTATTCATAATGACCAAAAATAAAAGGGAACTATTAACCAAATTTGAACCAACAAGTTCCAAATATAGAATCCATTTTTTAAGATTAAACTTATATGATTTAAATATATCAATTTTAATATAAAATGCATAAAACATAATGAAAAACAAATTTCAAGAAAATTTCATTTTTATGCAAGAAAATAAACTTACACAAAAATAAATATAATATTGATTATTATGGAATTATTTATATTATATTAAATGAAATTTATCTTATTTTACATTAACCCAAAATAAAAAATATAATTGTACTTTTAAAATACATGATTTAAAGAAAATAAATTAATGTTTTACAAAAATTGGTATTTTCACTATTCAATAAAAAAAATCCTTTTAGAAAAATCCAAAAAAGTCATCTTTAATCTAGTTATGAAATTTTGATTTTAAAATTGATATCCATTTTTTAAAATAAAATTTATCAAATTGAAATGAATTATTTATAATATTCAGACATAAAATGCAATAAAAACCATTTTTAAAGAAAACATATTTTTGAAACATAAAATTACTTAATTAAAAATGGAGTATGTATTTATTATGAATTAATAAGTAAATTTTAATTATATAAATAATTTATGAATATTTTTCATAATTATTTTTATTTCTATTCATAACACTAATTTAATGGAAAAGTTATAATGATTACATAATAATATTTATATAGTATATCACAGTTCTCTTAAAGACTGGTGTTGCATGTTTAGAAATATATTGACTACAATATTATTTTAAAATAATCATTTTCTGTGTTATATTTAATCCCCATCAAATAATTTTTCTCTCATTTTTTCTCAGTAATCATGTTTTCAGTAATTGAAAATACTTTTCTTCAAAACCCACATTATATAAAGGAATAATATAACTTCCTTTCAAAATGGGAAGTAGGAAACATAAAGGTTACCCTAAATAACTTATAGTTGGGTTCATATATAAGGATGAAATTAGAAGGTAGTGAAAATATGGAAATATTGGAGAAAAATAATTTCCAAATAATAATAGAGATTGATAGATAACATGGTCATGATAATGTTAATGACCACAAAAACATAAATTAGTAAAGGATAAAAAAGACCATCAATTCATCAAAAATTAAAGTATTATGATGAAATTTTTAGTTAAATATCCTCTTCCAAAACATGTGGTATTATTTTACTATAAATACAATAAATATTTGAAAATATACATACATTATTTATTTTCATTTCATAAGAACAATTTCATCCTTTGGTTGTGATTTTTTCTATTTCTACTTGTATTTCATCTCTTACCCCAACAAATGAATATTCAAGTTAAATTTTTCATACCATATGCACTAAAATTAATGTATAATGGATTATAAGATCTATAAAATATTTAAAATCCATTCATTATATCTATTTATATTTACCAAAACCCAAATGGTTACCACAAGTTATCCATTATAGATAAATCTTCATTTGATGAAATAATACATTAATATCTAAAACATCATCAATAACACAAAAACTTCAAATTAATATATTATATGAAAATTTATCCTTATGTATCCTCCAAAGTATGTATAACGATAATAAAAACCCAAAATTTATAAATATTTGATCACATATTCTTCTGATATCAATTTAACATTTACCTCAAAACAACATTAATCACTCAAATATTTGTCTACCAAAAATGTATGTGCCTTATCATATAATCATAATAATATGCTAGTATTTCCCAAAAATAACCCTAATCCCCATAAAACCACAATAAAGTCATATATGATTCCAAATACTAACTCAAACATTATTCGTCAATTAAAATATAATCTTATAAAAAAATATTATATTTAACATAATCATATAATTCTTCCCAAAATTATAGTGACCTTCCTCTCAAATAACATTGTCACTTAGTCACAAAATTTATTCTCAATCCCATGGATATATATATATATATGATAAAACATGTTGTCTAAAATTATAATAACCCATATTTACCTCAAAATTAATTATCATAATAATCCTTATGTTTATCAATAACATTAAACATATGTGAACAAAATATAAAATTAGTATTCCTAAAATATCCTTTTCATTAAGACACATACTAAACCAAAGGATTTCATTCTCATAAATGTATCTACAAATATCCTTAGTCATATTATACTACCATAACATAAATCCTAAAAGGTGGTATCGATGTCGTTAGACTAATGATCATCCTTATACTTATCAACCCATGACACTTTAGGTCTATCGCAAAACACTATGTCACATCATAGATTTCCATAGGTTTTATCCTCTTATTCATCTTAATGGTTTATAAAAAATATTAATTAAATCAAGAATATCCATTGGGAGTGTCTATCCATGTGTGCTGTCATAGTCCCTATTATTTTGCACCAACGATGATCTAGTTAACATCCAATATTCCCCATTAATATTTATTACCCATAGGATAAACATTACCATAGACATATACACATTATAGTATCTATAAAATGATGCATTTTTTAGGAATACACAAATTTTATACCTTACAAAAGCATCATGGTATTTTCGTATACTTAATCTTATCTTTGGAGACTATCATAGTATTATGTTATTTAATATTTTTTTATAAATCTAGTTCCCAAGTATTATACTAAAATTAATTTTAATCCAACTGTATTTCCATGAATCTAGAAGCCCGTAGCTAAAGGTTACTTTATTTAATTGGTGCTGGATATAATAGATTTCATCCTAAGGGATAAAATAGTTTAGTAGTCCTATATTACTAGATACATACTTTAATCTTAAATTACATTTGAAAACATAAAATATAACATAATATTTTATTTTAGAACATTATAATTAGCTCTAGAATATCATTTCCTATCAATAAGTCTACAATTAGAAGAATCTTGGGGAATGGAAACCAAATAAAAGTATGTGATCAAATTCTCAGTAAGGGAATTCATACAATGGAATAAATCATAAAAATAAATATGTAATGAATAATATAATATGAATAAATGATTATCAAGTAATTCCATATAAATAATAACATGATATTGAAACATATACATGGATAACATAACTATTCTAATATTCACATTGACATCAATAAATAATTTAATTATGATGTAATGCATAATGTGAGACATCTAAAACATATCATTGAGGACTCATTCCAAGACATATTATATAAAAGTGTAATCCATATGACAAATACCCAACCTATTTTGTCTCAAGATACAAACTGATGCATTGACGGTCTCTATAATTCTAGGCCCCACCCTTAAATTAATAATTTCAATGCCTTCATCATATGAATAAATAATATAACTTAATTGATATGCCTTAATAATCAATTACTATCTATATTAGATAAACTAGATTATGAAATACGGGTACCTTCCCCAGTGAAAATGAACACAAGACATCCTGAGAAATATTTTGGATAATATCAATAGATTATATTCTCAATAAAACATAATATTCAGTAAAATATTTTGTCATAGATTAAAATACTTATAAAGGATCACAGGAATATTTCTTGAGGAAAAATGTCGTTTTAATTTTAAAATCACATATTTAAAATATAAAACATTCTGAAATATTAATGAAAAAAAATTATTTATAAAGAACCATGGAAAATTATACTGGAATATTCAAATTAAATAGTATTCATGATGGTGTGAAATATTTTTCATGTAGTGTATTTTAAAATTAATATTCCATTCAAACCTTTTGTAAATAGTTACTTATTCGGAAAATGAAAAGAAGATTCCTTTTTAAAATGAAATTAGAATAATTAAAAAGTTGATAAAATGACTCTAATAAATAATTGGATAAAAAATAAAAACATTGTTGAAGACATTTTAAAGAAAATATATAGATTTAAAAAAAATATTCATGGCCGAAATAAAAATAAATTCAGTTTCTTTAGAAAATGTATTTTATACTTTTGAGTACTTATAGAGAGGAAAATGATAGTAAAACTTGTAATTTATAGGATTAATTAGATGAGGAAAAAATATATTGGGTTTAAGATATAAATATGATATAATTCCTTTAATGAAAACATAAACATAAAGGATCAAGAATAATGATGAGATTATGAAATAAACGCTTACAACTTTGGTAATTTCTAAATCTAAATAAAATGAAAGTGATAAACTTATATGGTTTTTAAATCCATATAAGTTTCATAAAAATGATACCAAAATACATATATGGGTAGTATATACACAAAAAAAGGAAACAATTGGTGAATATGACATATTTTTCATAGAAATAAAAGTGAGATGAGAAACCCTTACCTATGGTCTAGAGTTCTATGTAACTGCTTTTGGAAAATTTTATAGTAAATTTTAACTTATTATAATTCTATAAAAAATATATTAAATACTTATAATATAATATATCATTCACTTATATCATTCCAACACCCTTTTATAAATAATTATTTATTAAAATCATTATTTCCTAGTGCTAATAGTTTCGTTTTTCATATAAATTTTCGTTCGATATTTTCAGTATTTGAGTATTCCCATGGTTTAATAAAATAAAAAATTATAATAATTATATAAATATTATATATATATATATATTATCATTCTTGAAATTCAGACATGAGAATGATTCACGTCACCATGTGGTGGTGGTGGTCCTCACGTATGCATGGGAAACGCTATAATTTTTAAGGAGTGGAAGGGTAAAAAGTTAAATGATATATACTATTTATAGAATATTAATTATGTATTAAATATATTATATAGTCATTACATATATTTTTATAAACATATATGTAATATGGTGATGGAAAACAAATTACACTGTTATGTGGAGACGATAAATCGTACGTACACACGAGTGATGTTTTTATTTTCCATGGGATGAAAAAGAGATGAATATGGGTTGTGCAACACAAATAATAACATTTAGGTATATTTCATATATTTATTTTATTATATGATCATGGTTATATAAAAATTCAAGGAGGTATAATATGAAATAAAATGACAACACATAGTTAGATATTGTAACTCTTCTTCTGAAAACCGTCTTTAGATTAAACCTCAAGACATCTTGGTTAGTCCTTTGATGAGACTAGAGACTCTAGACTGTGGATATGAATTTTGGGAATGGGTTTGGGTAGTTATTTTTTGAGATAGATGGATCAATAAGTGTTAATATAGAATATGGGTGGTATCCTTTTATAAGTGAGGGGAGGGGAATAATTGGAATTACTTAGAGTATTAAATTAATATAAATTAATTTTCAGGTTAAAGTGGAACCAATTTGATATATTGATAATTTTGGAAAGATATAATTATAAATACTCTATTATAATAAAATTCATAAAAGTTAATAACATTTTTTAATCATTATCTCTTAGTTTTAATACCCTATTAACCATATTTAATGATTGTCGTGATAATAGGATTTTCACACATTAGGGGTCAAGAAAGATACTATACAAGGAAAAGTGACACATAAGTTTAAAATGGTAGATATTATCAACCACATCCCATTAACTTGACAAACTATAAGTTTTTTATGATAGTTCTATCATTTAATAAAATATTATTTAACATAAAATACCATTAAATTTATTTCTGGTACTATTCACATAATTGACTTTAAAAAATATCAACATTGGAATGTAGTTTGAATATAAACATTAAAAAAATCAATAATACATTATATTTATATAAAAATTATTTTAAAACCATTAATCACTCAAATAATATTACTTTTAATGTTTTTAAAATTATTTTCTAGATTATTCTATTTATTTCAGAAGTATTGTGTTGGCATTGCGTAAGAATTTGTGGTACTTATTTCATCAGAAAATTTCAAAAAAATACAATCATATATTAAATATATTAGTATTAGAAAATTTATAATCATTAATAAATTATTTTTATACCCATGATAACATTTAATATAAATTAAATTTAATATAGTTATTTTTTTATTTATCTTGTTCTTAAAATAATAAAAATTTCATTATCAAAGGAAAATTGCACCAAAATGCCATATATTTGAAGATAGGACGGATATGTTTGAATTAATATAATCTTATAAAAGGGACCAATTTAAAAAAATTTATCCTCCTAAATCTAAATATTGAGTCCATTTTTTAGGATTCAGTTTTTAGGATTTGATGAAATAAATTTTAATATAAATGAGTAAAATGTACTGAAAAAAAAGTTTTCAAAAAATTGAGTTCTTTTGAATAAAAATGTACTTGTACAAAAATAAATTATAATTTTAATTATTACATAATTACTTAGATTATTTTAAATATAATGTATCTTATGTTACTTTAAATCCAAATCCAAAAAATAATTGTACTTTTAAATTAAATTATTTAATGAATAGAAAAGGAAATTTTTAAAAAACTGGTGTTTTTTACAATGCACTAAAAATAAATATTTTTGTAAAAATACCAAATACTCACCCTAATATTATTATGAAATGAATATTTCAAAAATTATATCGTTTTTTAAAATAAAATTTACAAAATAGGTATAAATTAATTATAATATTCGCACACAAAATGAAACAAAAAAGTATTTTTTGAGAGAGATAATTTTTTAAACATAAATTTCATTTATTGAAAATTGAGTAGATAGTTTTTATTAATTAATAAACACATATTAATTATAGAAAAAAAAATTATTCATATTTTTTATAATGTTTTTATTTCTATTCATACAATCAATTTATCAGTTAAGTTATAATGGTTACATAATAATATTTTTAGAGTGTATCACAGTACACTTAAAGCTATAAGTTTCATTTTATGAAAGCTATCAATCATAGTATTAAATTAGAATAAATTTTCATGGTTTTACACTAAATCATATTTCCATTAAATTATTCATGTTTTGTGTTTTCTAATATGAAAAATGCATTTTATCAAATGGATTGGTATTTGAAAAGGCATTTTAAAAATTTTAATGGTTTACATGAGGAGTTTTATGGGTCTTAAGGGGTTCTTAATTTATCATTCTTTATTAATTAATAGTTAGGTATATATTAGATATATTATTATATTTCATATAGATGATACATATTTATAGTGTTTTTATATTTGTTTATTGATGTTGTGCATAATTTTGTATATGATATATTGTTTTTAATGGTCACAATGTTAGATTTTACCTTTTTTTAAAGAGGTTTTAAAATGACACTTGGTTTCTAAAATTGATTTCAACAAAGGTTTTATGTATATGATTATTATCATAAAACCAAATGACTATTTTGAGACTTATACAATGGTTTTCCATAAATGTGTTGCAGACTTGGTTTAATCCCCATCGAAAACATGTTTAATATAAGTTTTTGAATCTCATAAAATGATTAAAATGATTATTTGATTTTATGTAAATTAAATAGGGGGATTTTATAAAAAGAATGTATGTGGGTGATATGAGGTGATTTTATTGTGATGCATTGAGATAAGTTGTCCTATTGATATATAAATATTGTGTTATGAAATGTTACCACAACACTATTCACTAGTATCATTGGAACCCTATGTATCTAAGTAAGATATTGAGAGATGGTTGATACCCTAATTATATTAATCACAGTTCAGTTTCCCATAATTTTATGTTATGAACATACTATGGGGAATTCCCTTGTTAAAGGTAGTGAGATTAGATGAGAGGTTATTTTATAGGAATCTCATCAATAATCTGATAGATGGTTCCAACTAGGTACACCAAGGATCATCTCATTAAAGAAATATGAGTTAATAGTGATTATAAACACTTTACTTAGGCTTTATTTCTACTATGTTTGATTTTTTTTACAGTATGTTTCCTCCATTATTCGACCATGATATATATTGTTTGACCTCATATATTTTATAGATTGATACAAATATATTTATTATCTTACTTTTATTTACCTAATACATAATATAGTTACTTTCATGATCTCTATTGTGGTATTAATAAATGTGATTTGAGAAATAGTTATATGTTTACATTTTAAAAAGAGGTAAACCCCTACTTTCAAGTAATGTGTTACAAACTCGCATATATGGCGTTATTTGATAGATTAAAATCATATAATCCTCTATTAGTGGTAACCTAATGGGATTTCATCTCACACCCTACTCATAAAATCTTGTGTTTATAGATTAAGTGTCTTTTGTAGGATGAATTCATATTTTTGATAATATCTTCTTGTGGGTCTACTTATCTTCGGTTTCTCTTGGATAAAGCTTATTGATGGTGTTATAAGGTGATCCCATGTCATAGGGAGACATTGTTTTGGAATTGTTGGTTCTTTTGTTTATTTTTTCTGAGTTTGTATCAGGAAATTTTCACTCCTTGTATCTTGGGATCCCAGTTTAGTTTATTGATCATTTAGTTATTTATGTTATATTGTTCAGTAATGCATATGTTTATTTTTAGTTATACCTTAATTATTTTGTAAATTTTTTTAAACTACTTATTTAGTTTTCTTAGAATTCCAATTCATGGGCATACAATATTGGATTCATTGTGAGTTTTTTCTTCTTTTTTATTTATATTTATTGGGTGAAATTGCCATCATCAATTTTTATTTGATTCACTGGCACTAGCTTTCAACCCATGGGGATTGGGAACACCATTCCGGCCAGTCACGATTTATTTTGGGTGTTCTGATCTGGGGGATCCCAAGTTGGTTTAAGATAAAATGGTATTATTGTTACCTCTATTATTATTTACGTAATGTTATATTGGAGATATAAGTTAAATAATTTTAGTGGTATATATAATGAGAGTTTATCTAATACTCTCTTATTCAAAGCCTTGAGTAACCATGGTTATTCATGATTTAATACATGAATTAAAATTTAGGTTTTTATTAATGTGATGTATTTTCATTTGAAATGATTTTGTTTTGATCCCCATTGTGTTTTATGATTTATTTTGGGGGTTTTTATTGTTTTCCTGTAAAAGTTTAATTTTAATAGAGGTTTATGGTTATCTTACATGGTTTAAAAAACCATGTAGATCTTATTCACATGGGTTTGAGACTCTCGCAATAACAGTTTCATGGTTGGTGCATGGTATTTAAAATCATGTGGACAAACCATGCGTAGCCACTAGCCCCTTTTAACTTTAATTTTTTATATCATTTTTTCTAGATTTTATTTTTATTATGAGAATTTATTATATGGGATGGGTTTGGGAGAATTTTTAAGGAGTGTTGATGTTATTTTGTCATATTCAGTTTATATTTTGTGTTGAAAACCATGTTTTTAAATGGTATATTCTTGTTTTTAATATTTATAAAGGATTATTTAAACATGAAAAGAAATGAATTTGATGTTATGGGTACATGTAAATGATTTCAACAATGAACTTATGGGTTTAAAATTTGGTTTCTAAAAAATTCCATGATTTTGAAAATTGATAAAGGTTTTTAAACTTTATTATGATGAATGTTTGAAATGAGCCCTTGTATTTAAGTGAAGTCTTATGATTTTGTAAGAAAATTAAATATAATTTTATCATTTCTTTTATTGTGGTGATTTTTCTGAGTGGTTTTTTTGGATTTAAACTTTAAAAGTTCTTCTATATATCACAAGTTGAATTTTGTTTATTTGGTATTAAGTCTCGTGTTCCTTTATTTTTTTAGATTATGCCTCCAAAAAATTCTCAATGAATAATAAGAAGTATGTATCATGGGATATTCCTCTTCCTGATGTCTTTTATAGACAGAATATTTTCCTTCTAGTTGTAGAATCCACCTGAACTCTAAGAAGAGTGGTAGAGTTTTATTTTTTCTATATTCACTAAAATTATGTGTTGATCAAGTACCTCAAGAGGAATTATAGTGGATAGAAAATAGGGATGATGCCTTTAATTCCATGAAATCTCTAGAAACCTCATGGGAAAAAAATCTTAGAAAACTTTGAAGAATCAAGTCAGGAATGGTGGGACACCATCTTTCCCCTAAATTATAGTGTGGTGTGTTTGGGAATTCATTATGAAATCATTTAGTCAATGAAATTTTATAGAGAAGATAAAGGTGGAGAATAAAATATAGCTTTTGGGACTCCAGCGAGTTGAATAAATAGTGAAGCATTTATTCCATTTTAATGAGTTGGTTCCTTTCCCCACTAATTTGGAATTTCTTGATTCCTTAAAATTTTATCTCTTTGTAATGGACCTCCATCCCAATCTCAAATCTAATGTTCCTTTTATGAACATGAATTCATTTGAGGATTTCGTCTATAAGTCTGTGATGGTGTAATTTATTTCTAGAGGCCAACCTTGGATGGGTGGTAACCCTTTTTATTTCATAATCATTGAATTTTATACATCTATTCGTAGAAGAAAAAAATATACTTAATTTATAGAATCATGGTGATTTTGGAGAGTCTTCTCATTCTATTATAATTCCCCCATTGAAGAAGAAACCCTTTTATGTTATTAGTGTGGCCAATCAAGGAATTATTATCTCTTATATTTGAGAGTTCCAAAGACCTACCATCATTGTGTATAATTTTGTAATCTTCATAAGTTTTATAGATTGAGGCACTAGTGAAGAGAAGAATCTCTAACATAGGTTGGATCTCAATAAAATTATGATATAGACTTTTCTAGGTACTTGCCCCTTTTTATTCCATATTCCTTTCAACTCCACTATTTCCTTGATATATTCCTCTTTTATTTGGTATATTTTATATCTTGTGTGATTTTGTATAAAATTATATTCATTTTAATGTGAGTATGGAGGTGTTGTTGGAATGTTTAATTTGTTTTGATCTCTTTGGTTATAGGGAGTAGGTAGTGATTTATGGAGATTTCTTTGGAACAGTTAGATTCTTTAAATAAATATTATTAAGAGAAAACCTTATATAATGGGGAGATCATTAGTAGGTCTTGATTATTTTTTATCTCCTTAAGATTTTCAAATACACATGTTTTGGGTTAGATTGTGCCCTGAGACTGTTATAAATCTTAAATGTATTTGGAGAGGTATTATGATGTATTGACCCCCTCAACTATGAATGCTCTAGGATTCATATTTCATATTCTTAATTTTATTTCTAATTATACCCTAAATGTATTATTTCTTGGAAGTTCAATTTTTTCATGAAATTTTAGTGACACTATTGGGCATAAAGGGATATGTCGGAGAGAATTTTCACACCCTAACCTCACTTTCTCATATTGCTTTATTTATTTATTGATGTTTATCTTAACCACCACATTTTAGGAATTTTACATCTAAAATTTTAGAAAATTGGGGACTTTATACAAGTTTCATGGTTTTAACATGATTAGTGAAAACCAAGAGACTTTCCCATATGAGAGTCTACCGTAGATTATAAATGAGCTCCCACATTTAGAACATGATTTTTTAAGCTGTGTGACCAAATTGTGTAGGTCTTCATGGCCTGTCTATTTCCATCTATATGGTTAGAACACATTTTGTAAAATTGTGTGGTTTAACCATGATTCTTTCAAAGTTATTTAAAATTATGAATTTTCTAAACTACCCTTATCATATTAAACCCCCCTTATCCCTTATTTTACTTCCATTAATGTGGGTCAGGATATAGGGAAGCCACTGATGACCTCTTTTTACTATCCCTTGGATTTTCCGTTCCTCTTTGATTATAACTGAGTTTCCTAACATTAGGCCCTCATTTCTCTTCCCCTAACAATTTATTCTTGATTCTCAATATCTTATTCCTCTTATAGTCCATGTCGATTAAACCCTATAATTTAGTTTTATTTTATATTTATTGTTTTAGATTTTTGGGGTGAGAATATTTTTCATTTATCCTTCCACTATCTATATTTAAAGGTTTCTCACCATCCAAACTTTACATAGGTATGTACATCCCTGAAATTCCATATATCTTACTAAAAAATGATATTATTTAGTTTTATAAATAATTTTCCATGAAATTATTCATTTCATGTATTTTTAATAAACCAAAAATGTTTTATAAAAGGGATTGGTTTTTAAAAATGTGTTTCAAAATTTTAAATGGTTTACATGGATGGTTTAATGGATATTGAGGGGTTATTAATTGGTACTTAATTATTAATGAAATTTAATGTGTTTCTTGTATATGTTCTTATATTTCTTATGGATGATACATTTTTATGGTGTTTTATTTTATGTTTAGTGATATTTTGATTAATTTAATATATGATATATTAGTTTCTAGTGGTCTTAAAGTGATATTTCCCCTTTATTCAAAATTTTTCTTCAAATTAAACTGAGTTTATAAAAATTATTTCAAATTAAGATTTATTAATATGATTATTAGCTTAAAAACAAATGCTCGTTTTTACCATATATAGTTGTTTTTCATAAATACATTGTACCCTTGGGTTAATCCCCATTGAATCCATGTTTTATATGATTTTTTGAATCTTATTAAAAGAATGATATAATTTTTTGTTGTTATTTAAATTAAATATGGGGATTTTATATAAATGAGTGATTGTGTGAGATGAGGGGATGTGATTATGATTCCTTGAGATACATTAAGACATTGATATATGATTAATTTGTTATGAAATGTTTTCTCACCCCAAATTGAGAGATGTCCACTAAACTATATAGATTATACACTATCTAGTTACCCCTAGTAGTATGTTATGTCGTGATTATTGGGAGTTCCCCCTATGAGGAGAGTTCTAGTATGTTGTGAGGTTATCTTCTTGGAATTTTTCTGATAGGTTAACATTTGTGTTTTCTTGAGTCTATTTAGGATCATCTCACTATAACCATGGTAGTTTCTGAGGATTACATGTACATTACTTTCAATTCCATACTAATATGTTTAATTTCACTTTTGGTATATTTTTCCTTCATTATTATCCCATGATTTTTACTATTAGTTCTTGTCTCTTATATGAACTAATCCAAATTTATTTATCATTCTACTTTTATTCACATGATGATTTATCCTGATAGTTCAAATCATTAATTTTTGGTATTTATATAAGTTGTTTGAGAAATAGTTTTATGTTTTCATTTTTTAAAGTGTTAGAAATATAATTTTAAGTAATGTGTTTCAAACTAGAATTTATGATGTGCTCTCATAGATGAAATTCTTGGAATATATTTTTGACTAGAAAAATGATGGGATTTTTGCTCACATAGTACTCATATTATTCGGTGTTTGTAGAATGATTGAATTTTTAGGTTCAATTTAGGTTTCTAAGAAGCTCTACTAGATAACATTTTTCTCTTAGTTTAATCAAGGATAGGTTTTAATAATTATGTTGGATAGTGACCTTAGGTTATAGGGATACCTTTTCTTTTGGTATTTTGGCTTCCTTTTTTATTTTCTACTATGTTTGTATTAGCTAATTCAATCTCATTGTATCATTTTCATGTTTTAATTAAATTATTATTATTTTATTTATGTTTTTTTGGTTAGTGAGACTGGTGTTTATTTTTAGTTTTTACCTTATTTATTTTGTGTATTGTTTTTAAACCCCCAATTTAGTTTTCATGGAATTTCAACATAAGTACATCCCATGAGATTCCCAAGACGCTCACTCCTAAATTTGGTACAAAAAACAAATACTTAAATTTATGGATTTGATATAAAATTAGGAAAATCAATCCAAACATAAACATATTTTTATAATATAATCATTACATCTCAAAAATGATCGCACAATCCCAAAACACAATGGTCTAGTGTATTTGGAGATTATATACTTAAAAATATTATTATGAACATTTCTCCCTAATCACACCATATAGAATCTCATTCTACTTATCTCCTAGATTTTAGTCATCTTTATAACCTTTGGAATGGAAATCATTAGAATGGGGTAAGCTCAAATACTCAGTAAGGAAAAAATTATCAAAGTTTAATAATGGGTTAGATCATAAGAATGTGATAAACAAGATAATGAGATAAAAATCTTATTAAAATTAAAATGGGACAATAAGGGTTGTTTGTATAATATAAGTAAATGTGATCTCAAATAATTAAACAAATACCATGGAATAAGAGTACGGGTTCATGAGACAAATAATCACATTTCATGATCATAAAAATGAAAACAACATAGAAATGAGGAAATAATCATAATCATAGTAAATCATAACATTGTGAACATAGATACCTAAAATCATGTCCATACACAATTCTTATGAAGAAAGATAATTGTAATCATGATCATGCACAAATATTTTAAACATAGCTAACCACTATAACATCTGAAAAAATTCTTCTGAACATGGTTAGCTATAGTCATTTCCAGGAAAACATAATGTGAACATTGTTAACTATAATCACATTCATACACAATTCTTGTGAACATATCTAATTACAATCATGAACAGGGACAAATCTTATGAACATAGTTAGCCAAAATCACATCCTTTCACGATTCATTATCACATGTGATATAAAACCATAGATAAGGAATTTAGAGGATATATATTACCTATTCCATCACATAATGATAATAAATACACATTATTAGTATATAAAATCAATTATATACCATATCATCAAGAACTCGTGGAAATAAAATGGATTTCATAACATTTCTAGGTTGTACGACATAAAATCTACTCAAGAGTAATATTGGTTGATACAAAAAAAATCAATCAACTAAAAAAAGTGTTTCACTAGGGAATTAAGAGGGTTATTAATATATCATAACTCTATATGATATATATCCTTTGAATATAAATTGGAAAATAGAACTGAAGTCATAAAATTAGATTTTATAAAACATTTTTAAACTTATTTTAAAAAGACAAAGATACATGTCACTTTTAAAAACCACTTTTAAAGAAAGTAACTTAAAAAAATTTAAACCCCAAGTTAATATATATCCTAATAATGTAACTATGAAATTAAATAAAGGTTAAGTAAAAAAATGTGGATTGAAAGATAAAATATATGATCATGAAAAGAAATGACTTAATATTTTAAAATATGTTTATTGAAACATACATCATTAAAAGAGTAAAAAAGATTCATTTTGAGAATAGGTGAAGATAAATATGAAGATAAAAAATAAATAATACATATTTATATATTAGAATAATAAATAATAAAATTAATTTGAATAAATAATATGGATACGAAAGAGAAATGATATATTAGAGAGGATGAGAATTGTTCATAATAGATTTATACATTTATAATAGAGAAATTAACTATATAAGAATATTTAAATTAAGAAGTAATATTCATTATATATGAATATAAATTAAAATATAATAAAATTTTAATCTATAATGAACCAAACATTAAAGAAAGAAGTTCCATAATAATAAATCTAACTCAATGATAAAATATTTAATTTATCAAAATCCCTGATGTCTTTGGTAACATTTGAATCAAAATCCCTTGAAGCGAGAAAATAAGTTGGATTTGTAAGTCCATTGAATTATAAAAATTGAAAGAAAAAATTCAACCAAATGTAATTATATACACTATAAAAAAATAAGTGGTGAATAAGGAATATTTCTCATTGAAAATAAATTGAGATGAGGAAAACCTTACCTTGGACTCCTACATGTTCGTACAAGATACATCCTCATTTATAATAAACATAACCATATTAATAACATATTTTAAAATATTATTAATATCTAATAACTTTTATATACTTTATTTAAAATAATTATCCATACACATATTAGTTAGTTATAATTTATTTTCATTATTGAATGTTAGTAACTTTGTTCAATTTGTACAGGTTTTGTAATGGAGATAATGATCCTCATTACATGGTAAAAAACATTATAATTACATGAATATTATAGGTACTATAATAAAATTTCCCTAATTATTTATAAATTTCCAATATCATTCCATTATTCTTTTATTATGATTAATGAATTTGAAATTGGTGATGAGGTTATTTCATGTAATTTACTAATATCAACATATTACATTATAATGATCACTGAGTTTTGTGTTATCCTTTTAGAACCATATAAATATAATATATTACACCTTAATAAAATATTTATGCATCAAATAAATTTTTATAGCTGTAAGTATTAGGTGGGGATGAAAAAGAAACACATCATCTATGGAGGCAGTAGTCAACACATAAGCACCAGTGACATTTTCATTGTTTAATGAATGGGGAGGAAGGATGTTTTATGATGATTTATATTTTAATAATATTAAATATTAAATTAATAAAATATTTATTCCTTAAATACATTCTTATAATCATCCATGTTGTGTGGTGATGAAATAAATTTATCATTCGTGGAGGTAGTAGTATGCATTTATACATGAGCGACATCGTTATTCTCTGAGAAGTTGGGATGACAACTAAAAATTGTTATTACTTCAACATAATAACATTTTTGTAAAATTATTATGACAATTTGAATATATTAGTATAGATAAAATAGTTTTTTAGGTATTGGAAGAAGAAATAAATAAATTGAAATAAAATATGAGTGATTATGACTTTTCACCTAACTCATCAGGATAACTCCTTAAACCTGCATAGAATGGTATTTTAGTGACGCATTTACCTATATAAGTTAGGTGAGATATTTTAAGAGTGATGTGATTATATTTTTTTCAAGATAAATGGTTTTTTTGTGAGGATAAATATGGGGATGAAGGGTTCCTTTAATAAGTGAGTGGGGTGGGACTTTTGTAAATACTCATATCTTTATATCAAAGGCTTGACATTTTCCAAGGAAAGTGGATCCAAACATTGAAATAATGGAGATAGTGTAAGTATTGGTTTCTCCAACTATCATATATACAAATAAGTGAAAATGTTATAGACATTTAAGGCCATTTCCATTGAATTTAACTTTTTACAATAATTTACATTTACCATGGTAACTCGTTTTTTTAACTCGATTACTTGTTTTTATGACTAAAAAATAAATTACACTTATTAAGTAATCTGGGTGTGTTGATTTTAAATATTAAAACCATTTTATAATATCAAATTTCTAATAGTGATAAAAATTTATTTTAAAATAATAGATGTATAACACAAAATAACAGTTTCAGAAAAAATACAACTTAGGTTCAAAAATGTAAAACATGGGGTTCATATTAAAAAATAATATTATTAAAATAATAATTTTAATTATTATATATATATAAATAGGATAAATTTTTTAAATCATTCTTATGTCCTAATAAAGTCATCAAAGTCATAATATTTATAAAAATTGTACTTTTTTACTATTCACTTAAAATTCAATCTTTTCTGAAAAATCCTAAAATATAGACATAATATAATATAGTATTATTTTGTATAAAAATGAAATTAATTTTATCAAATTCAAATTCTAAAATTTAGGAATATAACTTTTAAATTCAAACTTAAAAAATAATGATAACTAGTTTTTATAGGAAAATGACTCTTTAAAATATTAACCATTTTTATTCTTATTTCCTATCAATTAAATATTAAATTCATGACAATATATTATTAATACTTATAATATAATTTATAATCATTTATCCAAAATATATTATGTTTATTTAAATAAAAATTCACAGCACTAAAATGGTAATATTTTGTAAAAAATTATTTTTAAGCATAAAAAACATTATTCTTATTACTTGCCTAATAATATATATTGGATTAATGTTCATTTATTTTTATTAAAATGTTATCAATACATTTAAATAAAATAATTCTTTTCCTAAGAGTAATTAATAGTACACAATACTTTTAAAAAAAATTTCTTTCAAAAATAATACCTTTATATTAAATAATATACACCAAATACCATTAAAATCATTATTTATATTTTAAAATTTAATTTTAATAATTCAATTAAATTGAAATGTTTCATTGAATTATATAAATTCATCATATCATAATAATATTTTTCACATAAAAAAAATCTGTTTTTATAATAAAATATCTCAATTAAATATGACTATTTTTTATTTAATTATTTCATTCTCATAATATATTTCTATTTATCTTGTTTTGTACTTTAATATTTTATCTTAATAAAATGTATCATGTTTTTTTAGTTTAGTGTTATGTGTGAAACAAGCTATTCAAAATAATATTTATTTAAATGAAAACTGATACTAAAATCATGAGTTGTAACATATCATTTAAATTTCTCATTGAGTTTCCATTGATTGTTTATTTATTTTTATTATGAGAAATTATTACCACAAAATTTTTATTTGATGTCCTAGAACTTGTTTTCCACCCATGGATATTGGGAATTCACTTTGGGCCATTTCATAAGCTGATTTGGGTACTTAGATTAGGGTAACCTCGAGTTGATTCCTGACATTTCCAACTAAGATATCAGTCTTATATTCCCTTCACCTATCGACATAACTCATAGAAGCCCTTATCAAGGCACTTTTATTCCCACAAGAGTAAGGATGAAATTTTTGTAGCTCAGAAATATTTTAAAAAATACCATCTATTTTGAATTTCAAATTATTATTTCCTTTATAGAGGAAGAAAATGAGGTTGGCATATATTGAAATATCATGCCCCTATGTATATATATCACGATTTAAGACATCTGCATTCATTGGGCCTATATCAAAAGTGGTTTTGGTATCAGTCTCATTATGATACTGGCCCTTAGATGCTTGTTTTAGCAGCATCGGTTTCCTGTACATAACCCTTATTCATGTTTTTTTGAGTCTATATAATGGTTGGGTTATGTTTCAGGATGTTCTAAGGGGTTTTGGCATGTTTTGGAGGAATTTATGGGGTTTCACAGTGTGTGCTTAGTTAGTAGAAACATTGCACCATCTCCAAGAAATCGTGAAATGGATGATAGTATTCATTGGTTAGGTGAACAGTTTGGCCACAAAGTGAAAGATCTTAATGGAAACCATGCAACATGAATCAGAGGGAAAATCATAGTAGGCACATAGTTTTTCTGACCATGTGATCCAACCATTTCAGCGATGTAATTAAGGTAGTATTATCACTCGGTTGGCTCATAGTTTGATAAACCATGAAGCCTAAATGTATATATTATAGTTGGACCTCTTAAATTTTTTAATATAATCCAAATTTAATATTGAAACCTCTTTTAATCACCTATTACTCTAATATCTCAAGTTATTTTTCTCTCTTGTCATGATAGACAATCCCCTTAAATATGAATGTGATTCTTAAGAGAATGAAAACACGTTGGAGGTCAAGATTCATCTATAAGTCATCATTCTATATCATTATTCTTAGATATTTTCTTCTTTATTATTCCAGATCCATAGATCTAGTTCATATAGGATATATCAATATTTTCAGATGGTATTCTTGATGATATTTGATTGAATTAATTGAAAGGAATATGTTCTAAGATCAGATCAAGATAATTATAAAGTTTTTCATTGTTTTTACCAACTGTTGAGAGGTAGGTGGTATCTCCCTCATATCCAACTGGCTAATAAATTGAATGAGTAGTTTTAATTAAAAATTTTCTTGAAATATTTTGAAATCTCTGTGTGATTCTTTATGGAAATATCATTTTGGTTATGGCATAGAAATTGTGGAAATTGAACAGTTTCTTGGAAAATTATCTTTGGTGATAATTTTAAAAAGGTGATTTTAAAATTATTATTTTATATGCATGGAAGTTTTTTGTTGAAAATATTCAAGAATAAATGGTTTTATGTGAAATTGAATTTTTCATAGTATTTGGAATTCATGGTTGGTGTGAGTGAATTCATCGGCATGCCACTGTTGATGGGGAATGTGCCATTGTGTCACCTGGTATTGGTCACCTTATGATGACATTATAGATTGATAAGATACCAATAATGAGTATGGAACTATCATCTGGTAATGCATGTCTGTGTGTGGATACATGGTTATGGGTTTGATAAAAACGTGAGAAAGAATTTATGCATGAAAATTGTTTTCCATGGAACTTGTTTACAATTTTGATATAAACATTTTCAACTAATTTAAACTGTTTTATATGTAAATTTTCTTAAATGATTCTTTTAATAGTGGAATGAGTTGGGTAGTGTTTGGGGAAATCCTACTCAGTTTACACTAACCCCCATCTTGTAAGCTATTGTGAATTTTCAGATTTCAAATATTGAGACGCTAGTAAATTCATGGAATTTCAGTTCATTAATGATAATTCATTATATCATGGGAATGGAGTTAGAGATGGATCATTAAGTGGGTTGGATGTTTCTTGTATTGATACCACTTGTGAATCTTTGAGTTTTATGATCTTTTGGCTCTTTTAGATTTTTTTTGTTTCTTCTTGTACTCTGATAATGTTTTAATATTTTGGATATGTTTTTGTTGGATTTTATACACATGAATCGTATAGATTATTAGAGGTTTAATGTTAATTTTGTATATGTGTTTTGTCTTAAGAAAGGGGAAATCATCCCCCCAAATGTTCATGAGGCCCTGGGAATTCATTTTTAGCATTTAGTGTATTGGGGTATTCACATAAGGACTAGTAGGACCACCATCTCTACGTAATATAATGAGGAGGGGCAGGATGTTACACTTGGGATATAGTTAAAATGACTTGTCCCCTTCCCACCTAACTATTTTGGGGTATGATAAGAGTGAAAATAGGCCCCTTGGAAAGAAAAACTAAGACCACATTTTTTAAATCCCTTTTTTGACTTTTAATTCAATTTGGTTCGTCAAGACACTGATTTCAACATCTATCTAGGAAGTTCAGGGCTCCACATGCATGTAGTGGTTCCCTCATCACAGAATCAATTCATAAAGTACTATATCAATGTAAAATTTTTAGTATTATATAGAGATATCCCCCACTTTTGAGTCCAATTAATATCAGTATATAGATATATAATTCTAAAAAAATAGGGGAATAAGCTAGTGGTAAATAAAAACATTCAGATTACTACTTCCAATGGCTTGGAAACTAATCCTACCAATTCATGGAGTAAACTTAGTAAATATTTATTATTTCCAATATATCTAATTGAGGTGAAAAATATTAGACATGGAATTAATTATGTCACATGTCTCCCATTAGATAATTAATTAAAAATCCAAATCACTTTCCTCTAATATTATGATCAATAAAATTTTTTCATCAAGAAACCTTTTCTAATGAAGAAAAATACCTTTGTGTAGTCTTTATACATCAACATTTATCTTATATGTATTCACTATACTAAAGGTCTGACTGATTTTTATAAGACATATCCAGGACTCTTTAAAGATATAGATATGAATCCATGAATAATAATATCATGAGGTTTAAGAACATTCACTCTTGTTCTCATGGTATCGATTACATCAAATAATCTTATCCATTCAGAATTGGGATATTATTCTAAAGGGAACATGAAAACGATGATATTATATTTTGAATCTCAAGGTACCAATTGATGTTCTACACCCCTGATGATTGTTTAGAATAAGAGTAAGATATTAGATATGCTCCTCTAGAATTCAAGGAAAGTATTTTGACCACCATTGATGAACCTATATAGATTCACCTAGGCATAGAATAGGATCATAAACTTTCATTGATTAGTGTTATCCTGACTAATGATGAACATGATAGGGGATTATCACTCATAAAGATACACCATGATGTATTTGTATTGAAATTCATAAAAATTATATTATTAGATCCCTAGGTAGTTACTCTCCAGCTATGTTTTCCGTACAACCATTTTGGTTATAAACAAAAATAAAGGAAAATGTATCTGACCCATACAGTAAAAGTAGAAGAACAAATGATAGGATAATAAAGTTTAAATTTATTAAATAATCCCCATAACTAATGTTTATTTCCAACATCATCATCATTAAGAATAATAATGGGTAAATAAAGGCCTCCAATGCCTTCAAGAATCTCAATTGGTACTATCCATAGAATTATTTCACAGTATCAATCATAGAATTATGAATCGATTCAACAACCTTCTTACAAGCCCTATACTCCATGGACTAGTACTTGGTTAATAACCAGATCTATATAGACCTAAAATATGAATATTCCCCACCTTCACAAAATCCCAAGTGATATAATGTTATCAATTAATTCCATTTTTCATGAAAAATAATACTACCACATATCAATGTGTCATGTACCTTAAAATCCTTTATAAGGAAGATTGTGGAGTGTTACATGGATGATCTAGTGGTAAAATCTTAATATTTTTTCAATTATATTATTAATCATAAGATATTTTTTATCAAAAAATAGAAACACAGATTGAATATTAGCACCCTAAATTTTGATTTTGGGGTAACATTGGGGAAATTATTTAGATTTGTGGTATATCATTCTTGCATCATTATTGGTCCAAAAAACTGAAATGAAATTCAATATACCTCATCCTCAAAGGAAAAGTAATTGATATAACTTCAAATAAGTATTCCCTATAACATACACTTCATATCTAACCTCTCTAGTATGTGTTCTCACTTCATGTTGTTAATGAATAAGGGGTTCACCTATCCCTGTGATAAGTATTTTTAGATATCCTTTGATGATCTCAATAGGTACCTTCTATACCCACTGATATTAATGAAACCGATAGAAGTGAAATATCTTATCCTCTATCTGGAGACCCTGTAGAGATCAATCAATTCCCACCATACTCAAAATAATGTTGTGGTCAAGTAGAAAAGTCTCTATAATCTTAGTAGAACAATGTTGGATGTTGACATTCAGTATTTTGATATTGATAAGAAATTCCTCACATTGGTTTTCACAATGTAGAAGTAGAGAAATTATTTTTATAATCCTGAGGATCATCTAAAATCATGTTTTTATCCAATCATGTATATCCCCAGTTACCCTATGTTAACTAAATGTATAGCAATATGGGTTTCAATTCTTCCACAGTTTGGCATCTTTTTCATATCCCGGATGGAAGTTAAAAGGAAAACACTATTAGATTCCCTTATGGAACACCCAATCCCAAATAAGTATTTATTAAACATGATGCTTCCAAGTGAAAGAGTTTTCTCCATCTATAAAACCTCCAAACCATGGGATAAGTACTCTTGTGGTGCCTCTAAAATTCTAATTGGTAGTAGGATGGAAAACCGAAATCTCATCTGACTAGGATTGGATATTATATTCATATCTCCAATAAAATTTGTTTTTTCAAACTCTTTTAGATTGTTATAAGGATACGCCATCAATGATATATAATACTGGGATCTTATTTCTGTCTTGGAACTCATCATGGAGATACCTGTAACCAGAATGAATATCAAGTGTGATTTAGAGTTAGTAATCATGAAAATCAATTGTGACTATTCCATTGTAAAGGAAGGTTTTATTCCCTTGCATGATTATATTTGAGTTTTGATTGTTGAATTTCCCTTATAATCAATACCATCTCACATACTTTGTTCACAAAATGCCCAAGAAAAAGCACTGGATAATTTAGGTATATCCTTGGCACATTTAGACTCGGATGAGATGGTCATTCACTTTGCACATCATGGGGTTCTCTCTTCATTCATCAACAGTGAAATATATAAAATTAATTAATCTAATACCACCATGATCAAGATATTATAACACCATGATATTTAAAATGAATACTATGTTCATTGGCATATAAGACACGCAACATTGAGCTTCAATGAACCATTAAATATTATTATTTAAATATGACCATTATAAAATAGTCATTAAATTGGAGGGTATGAATAGTATTAACCAAATTATGAGATATATATAAAGTAACTACACCAATAAAAATGAATTTATTATTTCTATAGAAATATGTACTCAATTTTCAGTAAAGTTATTTATGCTTCATAAATATGTTTTCTACAAAAATGATTTATATTGCTTTTTGTGGGAAAATATTAAAATTAATATCTAGAAAATATATAAATTTTATTTTATAAACAATAATATAATATCATAAATAATCATATCAAATTTATCTTAGGGTGAAATTTTCATATTTTTCAGAAAAGTTTGATTTGAGAGTGAATAGTGAAAAATACTGCTTTTTTTAATCTGTATTTTTGTTTTTAGAATTGAAAATTTTGAAATTTATTTAAAAATTATTTAAAAACAAAATAATTTATATCCTATTATTTTTAATCCAATAAAGTTTATTACAATAAATTTTGTGATTTAATTTAGTATAAAAACATTTTTACTTAAAAAGTCATTTTTTCTGAAGAAACTATTTTTCTTTGTGTTTTGCATTTTGATTTTAAATTAAATTATTCCAATTATAGGTGTTTAATTTTATAAAATGAATAAAATATTTTAAATAAGGAGGTTCAAATTTGGTAAATAGTGTAACGCCCTGATCCCATAAGCCCAGAGTCTGTGCATTATTACGTATCATTAGCATGATCACAAAAGATCAAGTCTCAAAAGACCAATTAGTTTAGTAGCCTTGGAAGTACTATATACATTCATAAGGTTTAAATTACATTATAAAATGGAAAACTACATCAACATTGTTTCCATGTACAACATTGAGATCTCATTGACTATCCCTGCAGGTCATTCATAATATACGTCTTCGCATCTTGGGAAAAATAAAACATAGAAAGGGGTGAGCTCAAATGATATGTAAGGATAACAATATAACGGAAACTTTCATAAATAAGCATAAACATTTAAGGAAATGTATAAAACTAAAACAAAATCCTTTTCAATGTAAACTTCATCATAATATGGAAAATATAAATCAAAATAATTCCATTTACTTACTCACATGGATATTATACTAGTCGAATAATCACATGCAATATCAATAGACACTTTCCTAATGATGGAATACATAATGCCAGACTTTCATAACCACATTGTCAAGGCCTTGTTCCAAGAATTCAAATATGATTTTGTCAAGGCCTTGTGCCAAGACACTGGTTTGTCTCATGAGACCTACCAATGCATCTTGGAGCTATAGCGTGCTCCAGCCATCACTTACTAAGTCCAATGCATTCCTCATATGAAAAGGTTTAAACATAACATAATCATTCGTATTTAAACTAGAATAATAAATGTAAATAATTTATCCATAAACCATGAATGGTGTAAAAATAACACATCCATATAAAACATATCACAAAACCTTCAATACAATATGGAAGTTTTGTATCGTAATAAATCAACTTCAAATAAGATTAAAAACCATCAAAGGATGTTGACACAAATGAAATCAAATCCCTTTTTAGATAAATATCACTTTATATTTTGAAATAATTTAAGAAAAAAATATTTTGAAAATATTCTTATAATCTTGTAATGGAATCTTTGACGATGTTATGATGGTGTAAAATAGCTGCACCCACCATATAAGTTAAAAAAACATTCTTACCTTCAATTTGTCGAAAACGTCAAAATGTACCTTGTTTAAAAATGATGGAAAGATTAATTTACAAACATATAAGGTACAATAAGGGTATAAATGAATTTTAACCATTGTCTAGTAAATAGTAAAAATGTTTTCAAATACATTTTTAAGAATCATGGATGTGGATGATAAAGAGGTCCCATTAGATAATTACGTATAAACAACCTCAGATAATGAAGAGATTGCGAAATTAACCCTTACCTTGTACTTTTCCTTGGTCGAGAGTAGGTTAACCTCCTATATAATGGTGAAATAATTTTATTAATTTATACAAGAATCATATACATTAATATGATATCATATTTGATCTTTTAATATTGCTTTCTTAATAATATTTTAGTATTATTGTCGTTTTGGATGTTAACTGGTTCGTTTTCCATTATATTCTTTATTACATAAGTAATGTTTGTTATGGATAGGATGTATCTTATTCATGTTCAGAATGATATTATGTTTTTAAACATTATTTTTAGTCATCTAATGAAATTTAGTCTTGAATGGATATGATGGGGAATGAATCTCATCGCGTTCGTGGAGACGATAATCCGTACATACGCACGAGCGACAATATCATTCTTTGTATATTAAAATAATATATAATTGGATGGTATATCATATATAAAGAATCATTATCATGTTATATTTATTATTTACATCAATTACACATCATTATTATACGCATCCAAATAATAATGTATTGAATAACAATTACACCACGACGTGGAGACAGTAAGCCGTACGTACGCACGAATGGTGACATGTCATTCAAAGGATGGATAGAATAATGAATATGGTTGTACCATATTTATAATAAAATCAAATTTTATAAAAGATACTGGAGTTATTATTTTAGAATAGAAACAACAAATAAAGAGAAAGTGGAAGAAGAAATGAACTTGAAAGTGGTGATGAAATATTTACCTCTTCTTCGGGTTCTTCCTATTTATTAGTCAAAAGGGCTGCTTAGGATGTCTTTCTAACTAAAAGAAGGCCTATAGGATGATGGGAGGATAGTTGAGAGGGTATTTGGGTAGGTTTTGGCCGATAAAAATGGATTTGAAGGTGTGAATTAGAGAGAATGGGGAGTGACCTTTTATAAGAGGGGTGAGGGGCACCTTTGGAAAAGCTAGAAATATTATTTTATAATAAAATCATTTTCTATTTCTAATGGATACAAAATTATTTATTTAAAGGCTAAGGTGGGTATGGGTCGAAAACCACTCAACCAAAAGGTTTTATACAGGTATGGGTCACTATATTAACCTTATCTTTTAGATTTAACTCTTAGTTAAATAGTTTGTCATTTACCATATCTCTTTGTATTTTTATATTATATGGTTAATAAACTTACTATATACTTCCAAGAGAACCCCAAGCGGTTAATTAATGAAACAAATATCATTATATAAGTCCTTGGGAAAAAAAACTAGATTTTTAAGAATAGAATATCAGTTAATAATATAATATTTGTTTTAAAAACACTTTTATGTCAATTTTGACACTTTGGTATTTTGATTTTTCTAAATTCATAACAGCATTATTGCTTCGAAAAAAATTCATCTAACCAACCCTAATATTTCATATTAACCTCTAAAAAAAGTTTAATTCATAAAATGTTTTAAATTACATTTATTTGGATATTTATGAAATCAATTATTTTAATCATTAATTTATACGGTAATTACTGCATCATCATTGTGTCATAAATAATTTTAATTATTTAATTTCAAAAAAATATAAATAAAATAAAATTATGTATAAAATCTTTTTAGATTTCTAATGAATATTTATAGTCTAATTTATCATAAGTGTAACCCTATATTAAAAATAATTTATTTATTAAACATTGAATTTAACACATTTAACTCTTCTTTGAATTAAATAATAATAAATGTCCTAATCTAATCCTAGTATACCTAAAGGATCATATTTTATTCCTAAAGTTTTTTTTGGTCTAATTACACTTATCCAATAAAATTAGGACACGTTTTAAGGTAATAATAATATCTTTTTACCCTTAATTACCCAATTTAATTTTAACCATCGTAAATAAAAGTAAAAAGTTACTATTCAAAAAAAATTATTTTCATCTTATTGAACCACATTTTAATTACTGATATTAACCGTGTCTCTCGTGTTTTTGAGATTCAACTCACAGAAGTGGTAAAATCAAGTTTTAGGTAAATTTGAAAATGATCCTAGGAGGTGGGTAAAAGATTGTAAACAGTTCGATAAAATTTTTATATATCTAAGATTATTATAAACTGACTCCAATGAATTACATTGAACTTATATAGGTATTATGTATCCATTTTGACTTAAAAAATTAAATAAAATAAATTATTATTTCAATAAAAATTCTGTTTTAAACTATAACTTAGTGTTTTTCACTATTCCTCAAAATTTTAATGTTTTCAGGAAAATACCAAAAATTCACCCTAAGCTAATTTTGATACACCGAATCCAAAAATGATGTCGATTTTGAACGATAAAATTTATAAAATTTCAAAAAGTGGTTATTACAATTCATAATAGCTTGTTTGATTGGTTGTGGTGTGTTAGAACTCGAAGTTGCATATAACTCACGCTATTGTATTATTCAAAGAGAAGCATACCATAAAATATTGGGGTGTTACATTCTCTCCTACGTCAAATAATTTCATCCTCGAAATTTCAAAAATATTACTGCATAAAAAGACTCGGGTGGTTCTTCATCATAAGTTACTCGGGTTCCCACGTTGCCTCTTCCATCTTATAGTTTCTCTGTAGAAATTTTACCAGACGAGTCATCTGGTTTCTTAGAACTTGTTCTCTTGTATCAAGAAACTTGAAAGGATCTTCACAATAAGACAGATCAGGTTCCAGTTCTAATTCCTCATAGGTGAGTACATGCATTGGGTCAGGCATGTATTTTCTCAACAGTGATATATTGAATACATAGTGAACTTTGGAGAGACATGACGGTATTTCTAAACGGTAAGCTATAGCCCCAATTCATTCTAGAATTTAGAAAGGTATGATGTACCTAGGACTTAATTTTACCTTCTTTCTGAAATGTATAACACCCTTCCATGGAGATACCTTCAATAAAACATGATCTCCTACCTAAAATTCCAAATTCTTACTTCGGTTATCGGCATAGCACTTCTGCCTACTTTGAGCTGATTTGAAGTGGTTTTGGATTACCTTCACATTTTCCATCGTTTCCTCCACCAGTTATGGGCCTATGATATTTCTTTCACCAACATCATCCAAACAGGTTGGTGTGCGACATCTCTTTTCGTATAATTCTTCATATGGTTCCATCTTAATACTTGAATGGAAGCTATTGTTATAGTAAAATTCTACCAGAGGTTAATATTGATCCCACATACCTTGAAAGTCATCTGAGCATGATCTCAACATGTCTTCTATGGTTTTAATAGTCCGTTCTGATTGTCCATTAGTTTGGGGGTGGTAGAAAGTTCTCAAACGATGTTTGATATCCAGGGATTTATGAAGACTTTTCCATAATCTTGATGTAAAACGTGGATCACGATAAAAAACAATTGATATGGATACTCCATGAATTCTCACAACATCATTTATATATAGTTTTTCTAGATGTTCAAGTGGTAAATCTTCTCTTATAGCAAGAAAATATACAGAATTGGTAAGATGATCAACAATGACACATATCACATCGTTCCTTCTAGGAGTCTTTGGTAGTCCCATGACAAAGTCCATCATAATATTATCCAATTTCCACTCAGTTATGGGAAGAGGTTTCAAGACTCCTCCAGGTTGTTGACTTCCATCATTCACTTGTTGAAAAACCATAAATATTGAAACAAAATTAGAAATCTCCCTCTTCATGTTGTCCCACCAAAAATGTTCCTTCAAATCTTTATACATTTTGGTGCTCCCTGGGTGTATATAGAAATTGGAACTGTGAGCATCATCCAACAATTCTCTTTTTAGATCAGGTATGCCGGGAACACAAAGTCTCTTCCCTAATTTCAAAATTCCATCTTTATATAAGAAGTCACTCAATCACCCATCATTCACAAATTTAATCTTCTTTTAAAACTCCTCATCATCAACCTAAAAACTTTTTATCATTTCTAGTCAAGATGGTTTGGAAACCATTTGAAAAATCTTTAATGTTTCACCTACCATGGTTATTCCCATATCAATCTTTACTAGATCCATGAAAATAGGATCCCTTTCAACTCTCATCTTTTTCAAAAATCCATGATCATTTCGCTCAAAGCATATTCAACCTTATTTTCCTTCCTTGGGAGGTAGTGTATCGTGCAATAATAATCCTTGAGTAGTTCAAGCCATCTCCTTTGCCTCATGTTGAGTTCTTTCTGTGATAAAATATATTTTAAAATCTTGTGGTCGGTATATATATCATATTTTTCACCATAGTGATAGTGTCTCAAAATCTTCAATGTAAAGATTATAGATGCTATCTCAAGGTCATGAGTAGGATTGTTTTTTCTCACGAATTTTTAGCTGTTGTGATGCACAAACAATAACCCTATCATTCTGTATAAGGACACAGACAAGTTCTTTATTTTATGCATAACTATAAATAACAAACCCATCAAAGAAATGATCATTCTTACTTCTTGGGTTACGTATATAATCTGCAGCATGCCTCACTAACCTTCTAAAGTTAGCTTCATACTTTGCGACATTCTCATCCTCCTTTTGCCTCAGACTCAAAAATTGACTTTCCATATCTTCTTGATGGTCATGAGGAAAGTATTTTTCTATGAAAATTTCTTTCAACTCCCTCCATTCCATATTTGATACTTCCTCATCTTCCTTTTTGTTTCGAATAAATGGCCATCATTGATCAACATCTCCAGTGAGGCGGTAAACTACCATGATAACTTTTTCCCTTTCACTACTCCCCAAGGTGTGGAATATCTTCTCTAAGGAATTTATCCATTGCTCAACTACTATTGGATTTTTACCCCCATTGAATGTTGGTGTTTGTTTCCTCATGAAGTGATCTAACATTGATCTTCTACTCTATGGATCAGGGTGCTCCATATGGGTAAGGTTATTATTCATAACATGAGTGAGTTGTCCCAATATGGTGATTAGCTGATCAACACCAGTTGCATCACCAACTCCATTATAATTATCTTGAGTAAGAGGGAAATCCCTACATGGAGTGTGTGCAATAATACGTTTTCCATTACTTCCATTAGGTGCCATTTCTAAACAATGGAATAAACTAGATTATTTTAGGAATCGAAATACATATTTCCAAACTTGTAAAACAATTAACATAAACTGAAACTTTTATGTATATAATCCATAATCATAAAAATATTTTCTTTGAAGAAGTATATACTCATAAACCCATCATGATGGTTTGTAATGAAAATGAAAATTATCCTAAGAATATCCCCTAGGAGTGTCGTAACCAAGAGTGCAGCAATGCCATTTGTCGTGCACCAGTTCCACTTTGAGTCTAGCTGAAAGTGGTGTTTTCAGGTTTTACTCGTAGGTACATCGATGCCAGAGCCACCTCTACCTGATCGTATATAAACCTGGATGTATTTCTTGGAAATCTCACAAAATCTCCACAATACCAAAATTCTTGGAAGTTCTTCTATACTAATCCTCAAAGTCTATCTTAGGGCTATGTGCTCTAATCATAGTTTATCTAAATCTTGTTTCCTAAGTTTGTACTAAAATTCCTCTGATAGAAACTGTAACGCCCCGACCCCAGAATACCAGAGTCAGTTCATTATTATGTATCATTGGCATGATCACAAAATATCAAGTCTCAAAAGACCGATTAGTTTTGTAGCCTTAGAATTACTAGATACATTCATAAGGTATACATTACATCATAAAATGGAAAACTACAACAACATTTTTTCCATGGAAAACACTGATATCCCACAGACTATTCCAATAGTTTATTCATAATATACTTCTTTTCATCCTGGGAAAAATAAAACATAGAAAGGGGTGAGCTCAAATGCTTGGTAAAGATAACAATATTGTGGAAACTTTCATAAATAAGCATAGACATTTAAGGAAATGTATAAAACTAAAACAAAATCCTTTTCAAAATGAACTTCATTATAATATGGGAAATATAAATCAAAATAATTCCATTTACTTACTCACATGGATATTCTACTAGTCGAATAATCACATACAATATCAATAGCCACTTTCATAATGATGGAATGCATAATGCGAGAATTTCATAACCACATAGTCAAGGCCTTGTGCCAAGACTACAAATAAGATT
Organism: Viscum album; assembly: GCA_963277665.1. Classification (NCBI taxonomy): domain Eukaryota; kingdom Viridiplantae; phylum Streptophyta; class Magnoliopsida; order Santalales; family Viscaceae; genus Viscum; species Viscum album. Next base: position 1,033,663,448 of record OY728123.1, on the reverse strand, counting down.
TTGTCAAGGCCTTGTTCCAAAACACTAGTTTGTCTCATGAGACCTACTGATGCATCAAGGGGCTATAGTGGGCTCCACCCGTCACTTACTAAGTCCAATTCATTCCTCATATGAAAGTTTTAAACCTAACATAAACAATAGTATTAAAACTAGAATATGAAATGTCAATACTTAAACCATAAATCATGAATGGTGTAAAAATAACACATCCACGGTCAAATATATCACAAAACCTTCAATAAAATATTGATCTTTTGTATCATAATAAATCAACTTCAAATAAGCTTAAAATCCATCAAAGGATATTGACATAGATGAAATCAAAACATTTTTTAGAGAAATATCTCTTTCTATTTTGAAATCATTTAAGAAAAAAATTATTTTAATAATATTATTATAAGCTTGTAATGGAATCTTTGACAATGTTATAATGGCGGAAAATAGCCACAGCTGCCATATATGTTAAAAACATTCTTACCTTAAATTTGTCGAAAAGGTCAAAAAGTACCTTGTTTGGAAAACGATGGAAAGATTTATTTCAAAACATATATGGTCAAATAAGGGTATAAACAACATTAACCCATTGTATAGTAAATAGTAAAAATGTTTTGAAATACATTTTTAAGAAGCATGGATGTGGATGATAAAGAGGTCCTAGTAGATAATTACGTGCAAACAACCTCTGATAAGGAAGAGATTGTGAAATAAACCCTTACCTTGTATTATTCCTTGTTTGATGGTAGGTTAACCTCCTGTATAATGGTGAAATAATTGTTATTAAATTATACAATAATCATATATATTAATATGATATCATATATGATCTTTTAATATTGCCTTGTTAATAATAGTTTAGTATTATCATCGTTTTAGGTGTTAACTGATTCATTTTCCTTTATATGCTTTGTCACGTATGTAATGTTTATTATGGATAGTATGTATCATATTCATATTCAGAATGATATTTAGTCTTTAAATATTATTTTTAATCATCTAATGAAAATTATTCTTGAATGGATACGATGGGGAATGAATCTCATTGCATTTGTGGAGACGGTAATCCGTACGTACGCACGAGTGACAATATCACTCTTTTGATAATAAAATAATATATAATTGGATGATATATCATATATTAAGAATCATTATCATGTTATATTTATTATTTATATCAATTAAAAATCATTATTATACCCATCCAAATAATAATGTATTCAATAACAATTACACCACGACGTGGAGACGGTAAGCCGTACGTACGCACGTATGGTGACATGTCATTCAAAGGATGGATAGAATAATGAATATGGTTGTACCATATTTATACTAACATCATAGTATACAGAAGACATTGTAGTTATTATTTTAGAATGGAAACAACAAATAAAGGGGAAGTGGAAGAAAAAAGGAACTTGAAAGAGGTGATGAAATATTTACCTCTTCCTCGGGTTCTTCCTTTTGATTTGATCAAAAGGGCTCCATAGGTTGGATTTACGACTAAACGATGACCTATAGGATGAAGGGAGGACAGTTGAGAGGGTATTTGGGCATGTTTTGTCTGATTCAAATGGATTTTAAGGTGTGAATTAGAGAGAAGGTGGAGTGCCCTTTTATAAGAGGGGTGAGGGGCACCTTAGGAAAAGTTAGAAATATTATTTTATAATAAACTTATTTTCGGTTTCTAATGGATCCAAAAAAGAATACTTTAAAGGATAAGGTGGGGTTGGGTCTAAAAACACTCAACCAGTAGGTTTTAGACAGGTTTGGGTCACTATATTAACATTATCTTTTAGATTTAACTCTTAGTCAAATAGTTTGACATTTACCATGTCTCTTTGTATTTTTATATTATATGATTAATAAACTTAATATATACTTCCAAGAGAACCCCAAGTGGTTCATTAATGATATACCTATCATTATATAAGTCTTTTTTCTGTACCGTATATTTTTAGAACTAGAATATCAAATAATAATATAATATGTTTTTTTAAAACTCTTTTATGTCAATTTGGACACTATTTGGTATTTTGTTTTTTCTAAATTTATAACAGAATTATTACATAAACAAATTAATATAACCAACCCTAATATGTCATATTAACCTATAAAATTAGTTTAATTCATAAAAAATCTTATATTACATTTATTTGGATATTTATAATATCGATTATTTTAATCTTTCATTAATAGCGAAATTTATACATCATCATTGTGTCATTAATAAATTTTATTATTTAATGTATAAAAACTATAAATAAAATACCATTATGTAGGAAATATTTTTATATTTTTAATAAATATTTATAGTATAATTTATCTTATGTGTAACCCTATATTAGAAATGGTTTAGTTATTAAACTCTGAAATTAACACTTTAAAATTTTCTTTGAATTAATTAATAACAAATGTCTTAATCTAATCCAATTGGACCTAAACGGTCATATTTTATTACTAATGTTGTTTTTTGTCTAATTAAACTTATCTAATATAATTATCACATGTGTTAGAGTAATAATAATATCATTTTTACCCTTAATTACCCTATTTACTTTTAACCGTGGTAAAAAGAAGTAAAAAGTTACTATTCACCGAAAATTGTTTTCATCTTATTGAACCACATTTTACTTACTTATTTCAACCGTGTCTCTCGGATTTTTGAAATTCAAATCACAGAAGCGGTAAAATTATGTTTTATTTAAATTTTCAAATGCTCCTAGGAGGTGGGAAAAAGATGGTAAAAAGTTCGATAAAATTTTTATATATCTAAAATTATTATAAACCGACTCTAATTAATTACATTGAACTTATATAGGTATTATGTTTTTATTTTGACCTAAAACAAATTTAAATAAAATAAATGATTATTTAAATAAAAATTCTGTTTTAAACTATAACTCAGTGTTTTTCACTATTCATCAAAAATAGAAAGTTTTCAGAAAAATACCAAAAATTCACCCTAAGCTAATTTTGATACTCCGAATCAAAAATGAAGTCCATTTTGAAAGATAAAATTTATAAAATTTTAAAAATTGGGTATTACTATTCATAACGGCTAGTTTGATTGGTTGTGGTGTGTTAGAACTCGAAGTTGTGTACAACACAAGCTATAGTATTATTCAAAGAGAAGCGTACCGTGGAAGCTTGGGGTGTTAAAAATAAGCCCATTTTATTTTTAGGTTTACGAATAGTGGTCATAATTAAATTTACCACCTAGGTAAGGGGATGACCCGATTAATCTTGCCTAAAATTAAGTGATAAGGTCAGAATTTTTCATAATAATTATTATTGTATGAATTTAATTCTATCATAATCACCTTAATCATTAATTTTATTTGATTAATGTAAATATTTCTCGAAAAATTACTAATATAATATTTAAATCAATGAAAGTTACAAAATGTCACTCTCTTAGTTTAAAATATCTCTTTTATGTCCAAATAGAGACAAAAATCATGCTATAAAAGAATATAAATGTCAATTTTTTGAATAAAAAAATTATATTAATTATTATAATTTATTAATATTTTTTAGTCATTATATAATTACATTAAATGCATGAAAAATTTTAATACATTATTAATTCAACTAATAAAAAATTATAATAAATGATATTAAAAAAATTAAAGTTGTATAATTTGAGTGATTTATATTTTTAAAAGAATTATTATATTAATATGACATATTAAAAATTTTTAAATGAATTTTATTTTAATTTCACAATTTTATTTATGTATTTTATGTCAAATTAAATTAATAGTGTCAAAATGGACATTAAAGATAATTTGTGAAAATAATATTTTATTAAATTTTTTAAAAATTATAAAAATATTTAAAGAGGAAAAAGTTGTTATATATGGTCTAAAATTTTATCCATTTTACATTTTTGAGTCAATAGTCACCTTATATGTAAAATTATATCCCATTAAGATGAAATTTATGTTACTTTAGTTAATGTTAAAATACGTTATATATGGGGTTAAAACAAAAGATATGGTTTAAAACACCACAAAAACCTATAAAATTTTATTGTTTAGTGATATCTCATCCTTATCCTACCATAGGTTTGAATACTTGTAAATTTTGATTCATTTTCCTTTATAATTAATTTATTATAATTTAATCTTTTTTGATATTCTAAAAGTACCCCTCACCTCAGTTATAAAAAGGCACCTCCTATCTCACTTATTTACATCACATTGAGCATTATATATTGAAAAAACCCTAAAACTCCCTTATAAACATTATTATCCAAATTCTAGAGGTTTTGGTTGTCCTAAAAGGCCAACCATAGGACCCTTAAGAGGATATTTAAAGGAGTTACTTGAAAAGAGAAGTAATTCCTTTAACTAACCACATACCTTTTACTTCTAATTTACCTCATATAAATCTATGGTATTTATCATAAAATAATAAATTCATAATCCTAAATATAATTAAATTTTATTATTATTATTATATATCTATTATCCATCCTCATTCTCATCAAATGGGAATTGAGGAAATCACTCGTGTGTACGTACGACTTATCGTCTCCACATAGTGATACTATTCATTTTCCACTGCCATATTTTAGGGATGGTTATAATGATGGGTTTAATTTTTATATGTGATAATTCTGAAATAATTATACCTTTTTAATTATATTATCAAATCAACCTTCTTAGGTTAAAATCCATTGGAATACAATAATGTTTCTTATGTGTACGTGTGGACTACCACCTCCACAAAGTGATGTGATTTGTTTTTCATTTCCATTTTAATTGGATAGTAGTAAAGATATATTTAATGGATATAAATTATATATATGATATAATAACGATTCTAAAAATGATAATTATTATTTTCATTTATTTCATTCCATTCATCAAAAAATTGAAACAGAGTTCATACGTGCGTACGACCTACCATCTCCATGAATAGTGTAATTCATTTTTATATTTATAACTTTTATGGATGACTATAAATATGTATATAATGAATATATAATATATTTATTTCCGGATTAATATTATTTATATTAGTTAAGCATGATAAATGAATAATTACTAAAACTATTGAACCAAAATATACATGGAAAACGAAGTAGTTATCCCCCAGAACTGTGATTTTAATAAAAGAATTATTAACAATTTTGTTATAAATGGTTATAATTAAATAATATATGGTATGATATATATGAATATGGTTATATAATATATTAATAATAAATATATATATTATTAATTAAGCTTGAACACATACTAAATAAGTCAGTCATGAGGTAAGAGTTTCTCATATCACTTTTACTTCCCTAAGCCATATATCATATCCACAACTTATTTCTTTTGTGAGGTGTATATACTACCTATTTTATATATTATATCATGAATATAATTTTATTAATGGTATTTGAGGTTTATTTTAATTTATTTATCTCATGTATCTTATGATTCAAAATATACCCTCTTGGTCAGGGTTTATTTCATAATCTCATCATTATAAGATACTGTTTATATTTAAGTCCTCATTGGGGGAATATTTTTCTTCCTTGTCCATTTTCTCTAAAAATATTATAAAAAGTGATTTAATAATTCTCCAAATTATTTATTAAATATTTTTTAACACTTTTTATACTTTTTACAAAAAGGTTTGAAAGGAATCTTCTTATCGTTTTCCAAATGAGTTACTTTTTGACAATTTTACAAAACTTTGGAAGGGGTGTTTTTTAAATTTTATAGCATGAATATATTTTCCCTATTTCATGAATAATATTTTATTTGATCCTTCAATTAAAATTTTTCAATATTATTTTCAAATAAAATTTTTTACTTTATATTTGATAAGTCTTTTAATAAGTGATATCAAAGTGAAAAAGGGTATTTTCCTAAAGAATTTTCTACTGATATTTTAATATTATTTTCATATAAGTCAATAAAATTTATATAATATTATAATTTACTAATTTTATTATATATATTTACCATCCAACTTATGTTTATGGGTTTTTATGATTATTTTAACTGGGGAAAGTACTTATATTCCATATTCGAGTTCTTCCAAAACCTATAATTATTGATTTTTAAGGCAGTTGACTTTGTTGTGTTATTTATTCACATAAAGAATGCATTGATCTTATTAATTGATGATTTTGGTCTGAAATTAAATATCCCCTAAATGTATCATTTGATCTCCTAAGATCGACTAGATTGGTTATTTGGCCAATGCCTTACCCATTTATCTAATATGTCTTGGAATGTGGCCTTGAAGGTTTGTTTATAATGTCTAGAATTATGTATTCCCTCATTATGAGTTTCAAGCTCATGTTATTATTTATATGAAATAACGTTATCATTTTTATTACTAACATATTATTCTTCATGTTCAAGTTATTGATTAAATGTAATGTGTTCTACATTATTTACCATGCCATACTGATTATGCCATATTTATTAAAGATAAAATCTATTGTATACGTACCGTTACTAAGCATTAAAAATCTCACTTTCTTATGTTTATGTTTCCCAAGATTACATGAATTTTATTATTATTGATATATATGGATATTATAAAGGTAATAATGTTGTATTCAAAGAGAATAATTTTTTGTATTTTATGCTTTCAATTGTAATAGGAGATTCAAGTAGGTATCTAGTTTTCCAAGACTACTAAACTATTCAGTCCATCAGAATGAAATTCCTTGTATCTAGTTCCAATTTATGAAAGGTACCACTTTATTTGGGATACAATGGTTTGGTCATTTATATTTGGTACTAGAATAAGTTTAGTATAAACCATGGGAACTAGATTTATAAAATCATAGTTTAGGGAATATAACCCTATAACCACCATTAAGAATATTCCCAATGAAACCAAGATTGTGATTTTGAGATTAGTTATACATAATTTTTCAATTTATGTTTATTTTTTTGTTTTATTCATAATTTTATTATTTATAAATGGTTCATATAAGTAGGGATAAAAACGGTGTCAATGCATGTAATCCATATTAGGATTTACTTTCTAAGAAAGATAATGAAGTTGGTGTTGGATATGTAGATGGATATGAAAAAATTATATCTATATTGGGGTATCTAACTCTTTTTATGGATAATAACCTTTCTGTATAGAGAATAATACTGATCTATAATGAAGTGACACAATTTTGAACCACTTCAAGCATCAACAACGTCCATCATTTACTAGGACTACAAATCCTTTTAATGTTGAGAAATTGATATGTTCTTTAGAGAAGATATTTATCACTTTGGTAAGTAATGAAATGTATAAGTTTGTCATGGATGTTTATCATATCTTAGGGGGTTCGGATCAATAGTTTTCATTGATCTAAAACAATAACGATGAAGAGGAAATAGTGAGAAAGGAATGGAATTTTTTTAAAGAACTTTTCTTGAAAATATACTTTCCCTGTGAACAATGATCATATATGGAGAGAAAATTCTTGAGTTTAAGACAAAAGGAAGAGTAAAAAATTAATATGATTCCTTTATAAGGTTATCAAGTCATGTTTCAGACTACATACAAAATCCAAAGAATATGATTGATAGTTCCTTTCATGGGCTTGAGACAATACATCAAAGAGAACTAGTCTTGAAAGCATTCTGATTATAGGAGGATATAAAATCATGTTCTATCAGGAAAAATAAATAACTATCCAAATATTATGAAATTAAATAAAATTAATAGAATAAAGTAAAATAGATAAAAAATGGATATGTGGAATAAAGAAAATAAGGATTTTACCACATGTGACAATTATTAAAAGAAACACCCCGGTGATATATTGAAGGGAATGACAGTTTATGTTACAATTGGATATAAAGGCCATCTGGAATATGAATGAAACAGTAATAAAGAAACCTAAAAATTTTATTTTTTCAACTATAAGGATATTGGGAACTATGAAAATTAATTACTTAAGATTTAATGGAATATACCTCAAAATAAGTTAAGGGGACAATGTCAAGCTTATTCATTTTCTATAGAAGAAGTGGAATGAATAAATTGCTTGTATATTTGGATTAAATAATTATTTTACCTAATTATTTTATCACTAATATTATATTAATAAGAATATTGGTTTGAAATAATATGTTGAATGGTATTTATAACAAAGAAAAGTGATTTAGTAGTAAGATGATATTTTTTGAAGAATATATAAATTTGGGAAAGTTAACCCTTAATGTGTTCCTTATATTGATTTAATAATGTTTAGTTGGTATAAATAGAATATTTATATTCAAGAATGCTATAGGATAGTATTGGTGAAATTGAAAATTTTTAGTGATGTTAAGGTAAAGTAATTCATGATTTATTTTACTACATTTTTGTATTCGATAATATGAGATTTTATTTAAGGAATAAGGAAAAAGTTAATTCTTGGAAGCTTGTATGTTTTCAATATTGTTTTATGGTGATTCAATTTATAACCATGTTTTAAGAGAATATATGATCAATTTATTTAAATGTATCATTAATACCTACTTTATGGTCGATTAAGGACAAGTTAATTTTGGAAATTTAGTAACCTTATCCCTAAATGTTTGGATTATTTTGAATTTGGTAGGATATATTTTAGAGGAAACTTAAGGTCAAATATTTATAGAATAGATTAATTTTAATATGGGCTTTATTGGTTAACATATAATAACCATTTTTTATTTGGTAAATTTTTAGAGGCTAAATAAATGTATTTTGGATCTTATGATTCCTTAAAAGTGCTTCAGGTATTTAAAAAAATCATCTCGAATATCCCTTTCCAGGCATAAGAGATAATGTGTAAATTGAACGAAGAAAAACCAAAGGATTATATTTTACATATTAAATTGAAATAAATGTAGTAATGTTATTTAATAAAGTAATTTATCGGGTTAGTGAAAGAATCCATCAATTTGGGGAAAAGGTATTTAAAATAAAAACGTTATTTGTTTACTTTTCTTATTGAGAAATCAGTGGTCTTTTAAACCATCACAGATTTACAATTTTTTAATGGTTGACTTTATCATAAAAATGATATCTATAACACTATATTAATCCTTGGTAGCTGATTTTCTCTTCCATATACAAATTTGGAAACTTAATTTTATGGTGACCTTCATACTTCATTTTCCCTCTTTTTAAGAGGAATTTCTTTTAACACTTTTTTACCATATATGTTTTCCACAAAGAAATTTTAAAATGAATAAACATTGATTATAGAGCATATGTTAAAATTAGGAGGATAAAATATAGTTAAGAGAATAATGTAACTCCGATTGATATTAAAATAACACTATTTTCAATAGTGTATATGACATGTAACCCCGAGCTTTAATGAACTATGAAATTTTATTATATAAAAATTCTTGTTATAACCTAATCATTGTATTGGATGGTATGAATAGTATTAACCAAATTATGAAATATTTTTAAATTAACTACTCCATAAAAATTAATCGATTAATACTTAGTAAATAAGTTCTCATTTGGCTGTAAAGTTATTTTATGCTTTAGAAATATATTTTCTTCAAAAATAAATTCAATTTATTTTTGTGGGAAAATATTATAGTCAATTTATAGAAATTTTATTTATTTTATTTTATAAAAATAATATCATTTTTAAAATCAGAACATAAAAATTAGTTTATGATGAAATTCTCAAATTTTTCTGAAAGTACTATTTTTCTACTAAATAGTGAAATATACCGATTTTATTGAAAACTGTATTTTTGTTTCAAGAATTTAAAATTTTAAATTTTATTTTAAAATTATATAAAATTAAATTAGTTAGAATATATTATGAATAATACAATTAGGTTTATTTGAATCAATTTCATTGTTTAATTTAGTATACAAAAAATTTATACTTAAAAGGCATTTTTTTGAAAAATGGTTTTTCATTACATTTTGTTTTTTGATTTATATTAAATGACTCCACATATAGGTATTGAATTTAATAAATATTATTCCATATTTCAAATTAGGAGGATTGAATTTTGTGAATAGTAACCTTTTATTTTTAGGCATTATGAATAGTATTCATGGTAAAACTTTTCACGAGGGTAAACGGTAAATCCGTTTAATCTATGTTAAAATTAATTGATAATGTCATATGTTTTCATAATAATTCTTATTTTTTGAAGTTAATTATACCCTTATAAAATTATTCTATAATTGTACTTATTTAATAGACACTTTTCCATGAAAATGAGCAATATAATATTTAAATTAAAGTAAGTTACTGAGTGTTACTATCTTAGTTTTAAATTTATCTTATATATCAACATAGGGGAAACAGTTATTAATGAATATAAATGTTAATTTTCTTAATAATGAAATTATATTTAGGATTATAATTTATTTATAATTTTTATTTATTATATGATTATATTAATAAATTTTTCAATGCTAATATAATATTTATTCAATTAATAGAAAAATAAAATAAATGATATTCAAAATACTAAATGTGACAAAATTTGAGCCATTGATAGTGTTAAATTAATTTTTAATATTAATATTACACATTATTTCTCTATAAATGGATTATATTATAATTTCCCCTTTGTATTAATGTATTTTAAGCCAAAATAAATGAATATTTTCAAAAATAACATAAATGATAATCTATCCAAATATTATTTTACTAAATTATTTAAAAAAATTATAGAGGAAAAAGATGTTAATATATGGTATAAAATTTCATCCCATTCCCATTTATATTTCAATAATTACCTTATATGTAAAATTATAACCCTTTAAGAAAGAAAAACAGTTTATCGCAGTTAATGATAAAATAGGTTAATTAAGGGGTTAAACCAAAAGATAAGGTTTGAAACACCACACAAACATGTCCATGTTTTATTATTTGATGATATTTAAACCATATAATACCCTAAGTTCTAATACATATACATTTGTATGTATTTGGATTGATAAAGTCTTTATTATAATTTAATTTTTTAGGAAATGTCAAAAGTGCACTTCACCTCAATTATAAAAGGGCACCTCCTCCCTCACTTATTTACACTACATTGAGAATTATATCTCGAAAAAACAGATAAAAATACCTTATATGATTCTTTATCCATATTATAGAGTTTATTTTCCTCCTAAAGGCCAAACCTATGACCCTTAATAGAAGATTTAAAGGAGTTCTTTCAAATGAGATGTAAAAACCTTAATTGATCACCTTATTTTTACATATTTTTTACCTCATCTAAATTTGTGGTATTTATAATAAAATAATAATTTAATTTCATTAAATATACTAAAGTTTTATTATGTTTATTAAATCACCATTATAAACCCTCTTTCTCATCAAATGGGAAGTGAATGTATCATTCGTGTGTATGTACGGCTTACCGTCTCCACAAAGAGTTTCAGTTCATTTTCCACTAACATTTTTCATGGATGGTTATGATAATGGGTTTAATGTTTTTATATGATACCTATGGAATAATTATATCCTAAAAATTATAATATCACATATACCTTCTTACCTTCACATACTTTGGAATTCCATAATTTCGCTTGTGTATATATGTAGACTACCACCTCCACAAAGCGATGTGGTTTTATTTCTATTTCTATTTTAATTGGATGATAATATGGATTTATTTAATGAATATATATTATTAATATTATATAATAATTATTTGGAAATTATCATTATTATTTACCTTTATTTTTTTCCATCCGTTGAATACTGAAAACAGTGTTCATGCATATATATAGCCTATTATCTCTATGAATAGTGTAATCAATTTTACCATCTACAAATTTTATGGATGAATATAAATATTTATATAATTAATATATGTGATATTTATATAATTATTAACATTATGTATATAATTTTACCATGATCAACATACAAGGACTGTAACTACTGAACCAAAACATACATGAAAAATGAAATAGTTTTCACCCAAAATAGTTATTTTAATAATGAATTATTAATACATGGGTGATAAAAGGTTATAAGTAAATCATATATTATATGATATATATTAATATATTTCTGTAATAGTAGTATAATAAATATCTATTTATTATAAAATATTTTAGAACACATATGAAGGAATTCAGGCCTACGTTAAGGATTTCTAATCTCACTTTTACTTTTGTGAGTAATTTTCCATATCCCCCACTTATTTCATCTGTGTGGGGAATATAATGACCATTTGATATATTATATCATTATTATATTTTTCTTTATGATATTTAATGTTTTATTTTAATTTATTTCTTCCATGGGAATTATTATTCAAAAGATACCCTAGTGGTAATGGTTTATTTTATAATCTCGTCATTATTCGAGATTGTTTATGTTTAAGTCCCCATAAGTAAAGTATTTTTCATCAATACCCATGTTTTGTAAAAACAATTTTAAATTTTTTTTTAACATTATCCAAATAATTTATTAAAAAATTTAACCATGTTTTACTATTTACAAAATGGTTTGGAAGGAATATTTAAATTGATTTCTAAATTTGGTATTTTTAAACAATTTTAAAAAGTGTGAAAGTAATGATTTTTAACATATATGGAATGAATGGATTTTATAGCTATCATAAAGAATCAATTATTATAATATTCCTTTATAATTTTACACGGTTCTTTTCAAATAAAATGTTTTCAATCATATTTTTTAAGTCTTTAAATAAGTGATTTCAAAGGGAAAAGTGTATTTTCCTAAAAATAAAAAATAGTCTTTCTAATGTATTTTCATCTAGGTCAATGTCATTTTTTTAATATTATAATTTTATGAGGTTATTATCTTTTGTTACCATCCACCGTATCTTTTTGGGTTCTTTATGATATTTTTTTAATATTTTTTTAAAAAAAATATTTAAATAATTCTAGGTTATAATTTTTTTTAATATTTTTTTAAAAAAATATTTAAATAATTATAGGTTATAATATTTTTTAAAATTAATTCATAATGGTTGTATCTCTGATGCTTTCTTTTAGTTAAGTCAAAAGGAAGCATCAGTGATGTAGCCTTTCTTCCAAAAAACTAATTTTAAATATTCATTTTTGTATATTTAAAAATATTTGTGTTTTTATAATTTAATATATATATATATATATATATATTGTTATTTTGTTTAGAATTATGTCAATTAATATTTTTGAGTGAAAATGTTATGATTTATCAAATAAATTTTGTCATATGTAAATTAGATTTTAATTATTCTATTTTGGATTTTTTTTTATCTTCAAGTTTTTTTATATGTTGAGTCACTTTGTCAAATATCCTTTAGATTGAATGTATATTTTATAAGTTCTATAATTTTGAAGTCTCCTACATGAAACCTAATAATGTTTAAATTTGGTGGCTTTGAATGTCTATAAATAATAAAGTAGAAATACAATCTACATGAAACACCTACTAAAAATAAAAAAATTCCAAATATTAATCCTTTCATAAAAACAATTAATTAAAAGTAATTTTAGTTAAATAATGATATTTTTAAAACATTACAATTATATTTACAATATTTTATACATTACTTTTATTTTAAATTATTTACTATATTTATGAAATTCCTTTTATCCCCAACATCTTTTTAGATTATTAAGATATGTTTCAATTTTTATTTAGATTGTTTTTAGTGTTTATATTTTTATAATATTTTAAAGTTACCTGCTTTAAATTTAATAATTTTTCCTTTCTTACAAGTAGTAAAATTTGAAATTATATAAAATATAAAATGAAAATAAAATATAAATAAAAATTGAAATAGTTTCTAAATATATAAAAATGGATGATATTAAAAATAATTTAATCATTTTAATAGACAGACAATCATATACGTGATAGAATGCATCACTGTCTCAAATTATTTATGTAAACATAAAATACAAAAATGAACAGGTACAATCAGTCTCTGTGGTGAGGCCTCTTCTGAAAATCTAGTGTGATAATGGGAAACCCCTGTCAAGGTCACCGAAAATTTCACTATGGAGGATTATGATGACCTGGAGAGGGATAATCCTCAGGCACTAGAACCTTGATTGTTGGATGCTCTATCTATACATCAATGGTAGGAGGTGTCAACTGAATGTCTTCATGTGAATTATTTACTTCTCCCACTAGGTGAGTAGAAGGACCCTCCATCATCACCTAGTGGAACCATACATCATGTGAGGGATTTGTCACAAAAGGAGGAGGCATGGAAAATGACCATTCATAGAAGCTCGAATGAGCTGTATCCAGAGAAAACTATGGATATCCTAAAACTTGAATGGTTACTAGGACTCCCGATGCACATCCTCGATAATTTAAGTCAATAATTATAGAGGGGAAACCTCTTCATGTGGAACTGGTGATGACTCATGTGCAGCATGATGCAGTCTATGTCACTGTTTCCATGGTTCCATGACATCAGTAGCATTTGGAGAATGTTCCTTAGTAGTAACCTCCACTCCTTTGGTAGGAATGTTATCTACCTAGAGGTTATGATCGAAGATACTATTGTGAAACACATGATAAGATGGAATCACCCTTCGCATTGAATTATGGATTGATTCAAATCTAGCAACCTCCACCTCCTCCAGATCATACATGTAGATAATCCATTGTAGTCATGTTTTATGTAAAGATATTGAAATTGCATTACAAAATAGTTAAATAAAAAACAAATGTAAAATTATTAATTTACCATACCTTGAAGACCTATTATTTGTGGAGTAAGATATAGTATAGGCTTTAGTCTATAACATGGCTCATGATTGAGCTACATAGATAGATGTAATTAGATTATATGGATGCCCACAATTTTGAAATGATGCTCATTTGTCTTGGAGGTCAAGATACTCGGCATATCGTTGGCGCTTGTCAACATCCTCCCTCCATATCAGCTTTACAAAATGAATCATGGGTGAATATCTCGATGGAAATGGGATATTTTGAACAAGTCCAAACTGGCACATGACTCTATCATGCTACTGTGACCTAATAATATGGAAGTAAATGAGAGGCACTACAACCATCATATCCTGAAGTTCAGTAGTGAAATATATGGGAAATTGATCTATTAAATTCTTGTATTGTATCCTTGTAATTTGAAATGATATGTGACATTTTTCATAAATTTTGTGAATAAAAAACAAAAATGATGATATTATAAAATTGGTTAGTCAATGAAATATTGTATATACTTATATCAGTGGGTAGTAGACTGTCCAATATTAGACGGTATGGACCAAAATTATGTCTCAAAGTGCTAATGAAGCAGTGTACCTGACTCCACCTATAAAATATAATATTGAAAGTGATAAATAATATGAAATTAAATTTAATAACTACTAATATTAATAGAAATAAATAGATATGAGTGATCATACCAGCATCCATGTGAAGCATTATGAGCCACGTCTATATGCATCTCTAGACTAGAAATAATAGTGGATATGGGAGCGATGCACTCCTATGACCACATATAAATAAGGATGATGCATCCCTCGATATCATTATTGTTAGAGCATCATGTTGTATATAAGTATTTGTTTGTATGTTCCCTACAAGTCGATCCCCAACTGTATCTCCCGAACTAATTCAAAATCATCTATTAGGCCCAGATAATCATATGTACATGCGTACCTGGTTGATCAGTTTACAATGTCCCTCTAAATATATGAAATATATATTCATGGGCATGATGTATGAAATTATGGTCATCAACATCATCGGGTAACTGTGAAAATATAATTTCAAGACACCTCATAAATACCAACCTGTTATCAGTAGCATCATCGTCATCCAAAATGTTGATTCCTTGAAATGTCTATACAAGCTCAGGCATGTCTCCATTGGTGGGTCCTATAATTTCATCCCTCTCTATAGGAAGACTGAAGAGGACTACCACATCCTAAAGGGTGATGTTCATATCTACCTTAGGCAAGTTGAATGTATGTGTCTCCAGTTTTTATCCCTCAATGAGGGAAGAAAGTAGGTGATGATCAATAAATTTAAAATATGATACCATAATTCCATAAAATCCCACATGACATAGGTGTGGTTTAATAGAGAATAGAGGCAGAAGGTGGTGATAATGGTGTTCTCAACCCACCCTAATCCATTGAACCTCCCAACCCCCTATCACGTCGTGTGAAATATGCCTATATTGCTCAATGAGTAGCATAGTATCCTCTATCTATATGAAAAAAAAAGAAATATTTCTTATGTGTTAATTGTAAATATATAATTATGGTATGTAGAATATTATTACTGGTAGAATGTAATACATGGCATTTCTATTTCTATTGTTTTAGGATGTTTTTTTTCAATAGAAAAGGTTCTGTATTTAGTTTTCTCAAATCATATTTTTAATGTGGTTTTAGATATATTTTAACATAGAAAAGGGTGTTTTGGAAGATATTTTTTTATATTTTTTATATATATATATAATCCTTTTGTCTTCACTATCACAAATTTTATATGAAAATAATTCATAGGATGATTTGGAAAGTGAGATAAAAATAAGGGAAAATAGCCAATCAATTCATTTATACATGATAAAATGTCAATTAAGATCATATAAAGTGAAGTGGAAAAGAATAGACCCATTAAATAACACATGAATTCTTTGAAATAGAAAAGAAAGACCATATAATTTCTCAATAGAATAGATTTTTGATAATAAGATCCTAAATTTGGAAGTGAAGTAAAATCCAGCTTATTTGCAAGGGGTGTCTTAATAACATCATCCCAAGGGACGTACTTAAATTTTGAATTTTCAGAATCTTTTGGACTTCTAATGAAATATTCACCATATGGGGAGGAATCTCATTATAAGGTGAGAGATTTTGAAAATTAATAAGTTAAGTACATACATTTGGAAGATTTTATTAAGCTACCACTAGAAACTAGAATGGATTTTACTTCATTTTTGAAGTCTGGGTCATCTTATCAAAAATATGTTCTATTAAAAAATGTCAAGGTATTTCATATATTTTGTAAAGAATTCATGTGTTATTTAATGGGGGTTTTCTTGTTTATTTCACTTAATGTGATCAAAATTATTATTTTATAATGGATAAATAAATTCATTATCTGTTTTCTCTTCTTTTTACGCCACTTTCGAAAACATTTTATAACTTATTTTCTAATAAAATTTTCGAAAAAAAGACAAAATGTTTTTTATAACCCAACAAAATCTCAGATTGACTTTAACTAATATATTAGATCTGAAATGGTGTGATTTATAATTTATGTATGTTTTCTGAGATGATGGTATGCTTCATGATTATTTTCTTACATGCATGATTTATGGTTTATCCACAGATAGTTTGATTTTTCTTTAATGTCACCTCGCATGTACTTGGAATATTCCTTGTAATTTTAATATTAAAGGATTATTGTTATTTGATAGTAAAATAATTCATAAATGTTATAAAATTCAATAAAATAATGGATTTTATATACACTCCATTTAATTAATAGTATGAAAAGATCACATTGGATCCAATACATCATTGTGGATAAGAGTGCGAAATTGTTACAATAATATTAGGGAATCATTTTCTATTATGGCATTCTTAATGAAATATGTTGTATCTCAAATGATTACCTTATTCTTTAAGATAGTCCATCTCATTCCACATCTTTCGGGACTTCATTCTCCATCATTGACACAACCTATTGATATCAGGTATCAATATCGGATGGTTTTTATACATTGTAAAATATCAAAACTCCTCAATAGTTGTCCATGGTTCAGAATAATAGTTATAAATTGTGTCTATCTAGTATACTATATCAACGTATGCTTCCCATGATATGTTCACAGAGGAACATGTTTTATTAGAGTTTGTAAATGGAAACCATAATTCCTAGAAGTATCTATATTGATATTTCCTCGATTCAAGAAATACCACCATTTTCTGACCACTATAATTTTTGATGGGGTCCAAACACTCTTGTACATAAAATAGAGAGTCTTCTGGAAAAAGAATTCACACTCAATAAGCAGAATGTTCTTTAATTTTCATTCCAATTTCTCATTGAATGTTTCTTTTGTACCTTATCCCTTGCTAAATCCCATATGTGCTTATTTTTTCTATCAATGAAGTACTTCACACAATGATTAAATGTCTTCTGAACTAGGGAAGTTATAGGTAACTTGTGAAGCCCCTTGAATACATCATTGATGCACTCCATAATGTTTTTGGTCATGTTTCTATAACTCTTCCCCCGTCATATGCCAATGTCCATTTTTCTTTTAGAATCTGCATCAAGTAATTATACTCTCTTGAATAGCATTTCATATTTGTTTGAAAAGTTCATCAAAACTTGATGATATGGGTCATTTCTACATAAAATTAATCATATTTCACATAAAATATTTTTATCTATATGATGAAATCGTAAAAAAATAGTTTGCATACCAAGCCTCATGATTTCATACATTATAGGTTCTTATGGGATGTTTTTCACATGTTTTTAGAAATTTGTCTGATGTAGTACATATGATGTGCATTTTGGGGTCACCATGTATTAGGATCACAATTGATTTTCCTAATGATTCTCTGATAATATGCATATAACAAATAGAAACTACGGATATGGGGGAAATGGTTGCTGATATGTTCTAAAATCCAACTTCATGACTCAAAATTTTCTTTCTCCACAATAGATAATAGTAGCAGAAGAGGTGAATGGTTCTCATCTTGGGTTTTTGAAATCAATAATACACCCTTGTATTTTTCATATAGAAACATTCCATCAATCTATATGAACTATTTTGAAGAACAAAATGTTGAAATATAGGGGAGGAATTCCAAGAACAACTGATGAAAGTAAACATGATATGGATAAATTCGATTATCTTGAGACACATATTCATTCATATGAATAAGGAAGACAACATGGTCATTGTGTCTTAGTATGGATAGAAATTGTGTCAACAGCTGATATGAGTCATCCCAATCTCCATAGACCTTCACAATTACCTTTTGTTTTTCCATACATGCCTTATTATAGGGAACCATATAATCAAAAAAAATGTATCCTCCCTTACCCAAGGGCTATAGGAACATCTTTATAGGTCTTATTTATCTCAACTACAATTGATGACAGAAATTCGGCATCTAATAATATATGATCTTGTTTTTGGTTTGGATGAATGAAAGTATGATCTTCCTCAATCTTCTAAATTCTCCAACATCCAAATGCAATGTCCTCAATTTCCCTTAAGAATAATATACAACAACCCCATATTTAACAAATTGTATGACATGTTTTGTATGAATTGATTCTTAAATCAATAATACCTCTCAATATGAAATATTTTTATTATGTTTCTCAATGAACCTTTACATTTAAAATCCCATCCAAAATTAAATTTTTTTCCTGCTCACTAAACCTACCCACTAAAACTCTAGGAAACTCATTTTTAGGTGTGAGAACATTACATTAGAATTTTTAAAAATGTGTTATTTCTTCAGACTAAGATGCGAATAGTGGTGAATTATTTTTTGTGGGTCGAGGTTGTTGTAAAAAAAATACATATCTAGAAAATTCCTCCCTAACATTACTTCTCCCACATCATCATCACTATTGCCTCCATCTATTACGTCATTATAAAATCACACATTAGATCTTAGATTTATATGTATATATAGGTGATTAACAGGTTTTCCTCTTCCACATCCTAGGGAATATCCCCAATCTCTTAGGATGGAACTTCTCTAACCACTCATGTATGTCTATGTATTCTTACAATTGAACATTGTTGTTGAAGAGTAGAAACCTTAACATAAAACTCCATCATGGAACCATCTGACCACTGGGAAAATATATTTATTTCTTGGACTAATTTCTCATAAATAGCTAATGGATAAGCTAGATTTCATGGTGTAACTAGAAATTACAAATGTCTATATCTAATAGAATTGATCTCTTGAATTGTTCTTATATTTAAACAACCATGAATTATTTCATGAAGTTTACTTAGGTTTACATATATAGTTTTCCTAACCATTCTTGTTGGTTGTGTACTATAAGAAGATACTTGTTCAGTTTGAATAACCTCCTCATAGTAGTAGACATAGGAAAACATGATTCTCTATGTGAAAAATATTTTTTGATCAAGATTATGATAGTGTTAATACTATTTATAGTGGGGTTGAAAATGTAATCTTTATTATATTAAAATTTTAGAAAATCTAATTATATCCTAACATATGACACTATTTTTTCATAGTAAAAATTTTAATCTCCTGAACATATGCTCAATGTTTTATAAATAAAATTTGAATCATTTAATGTATATCACCCAGGAGTGTCAAACCAGGTGTGCAGCAAGGCCTATTGTCATAAACCAATTCTCGATCGTCTCTAGCTCAATATGGGGTTTTTTGGGTTTTACCCCTAAGTACTTTTGTGCTAATGTCACATCCACTTGTAGTATCCAGACAGGGACTTTATTTCTTAGATAACCACATAATCATTATGATACCAAAATTTTAGAACATTTTATTATATCTTAAAATTTGACTCTAATGTTTTGCAGTAAAATTTTTTACTTTCCTAGAGGCGTGTTCAATGGTTTATATATAGAATTTGATTCATCTAAAACATATCCATCAAGACTAAAAAACCAAACACACAGTAAGGTATGAATCCTCTAAATCAAAATAGTGACCAATTATAGGTGTATTTAAGCCTCTTTGTCATCTAGTTTTTCATGTTTCATCCTATGTATACTCTATATTAATCCAAAGTTAACCAATAACTAGTTATTAATTAATTATTAGTTAATCATTATTTAATCATTAATTAATCATATTTTAATAATACCTTAATAAATCATTAATACCTATTTAATCATTACTTCATTAATAAATAATAAATAGTTACATTATATATTATTATTGGTCAATTAATAGTTAATCAATAAGTATTTATTTGTCAATCATTCTTCAGTCATCAGTTAATCATTATTTAATGATTATTTATTCATTATCTAATCATTATTTAATAATTAGTTAATAATTTTTTAATCATTATTTAATCATTATTTAATAATTATTTAATCAATCTTTAATCATTAGTTAATCATTTTTAATCAATCTATAATAATTCATTATTCATTCATTAATAATTATTTAATAATTAGTCAATAAATATTTAGGCATTACATATTCATTACTTAATCATTACATAATCATTAATTTATAATTACTTAATCATTATATAGTCATTCTCAAATCATGGCTTAAGAATTATTTAATCATTAGTTAATAATCATTTAAAAATTAGATAATAATTTCTTAATTATTCTTTAACCATTTGTTAATCATTATTTTTTAATTATTTAATCATTTTTTAATCATTCGTTAACCAATAGTTAGTCATTAGTTAATCCATATTTAGTCATTAGTTAATCATTATTTATTCACTAGTTAATCATTGTTTAATTATTATATAATAATTTGTTAATCTACCATTAATCATTAGTTATTAAATAATAAATCATTCATTAATCATTAGTTAATCATTAGTTAATCATTAGTTAATTATTAGTTAGTTAATAATTCTGTAATCATTAGTTAATCATTCTTTAATCATTAGTTAATAATTCTTTAATCATTAGTTAATCATTAGTTAATCATTCTTTAATCATTAGTTAATTCGTAGTTAATCATTATTCAATCAGTAGTCAATCATCCATTAATCATTTATTCATCCTCCATTAATCATTCTTTGATCATTAGTTAATCATTCTTTAAGCATTAGTTAGTCATCATTTAATCATTTTTTAATCATTTGTTAATAATTAGTTAATAATTAGTTAATAATTAGTTAATAATTCTTTTATATTTTGTTCATCATCCTGTAATCATTTGTTCTTCACCTTTTAATCGTTATTTAATCATTCTTTAATCATCAGTTAATCATTCTTTAATCATTATTTAATCATTAATTAATCATTCTTTAATAATTAGTTAATCATTAGTTAATAATTAGTTAATCATTCTTTCATAATTTTTTTTATTCTTTAATCATTAGTTAATCATTAGTTAATTATTATTTTATCTTTAGTTAATAATTCTTTTATAATTATTTAATCATCATTTAATTAATCATTAATCGTTCTTTAATTATGATTTAATCGTTATTTAATCATTTTCTAATCATTATTTAATCATTTTTATGCATTATTTAATCATTATTTAATAACTAGTTAATCTTTTATTATCATAAGTTAATCCTTATTTAATCATTATTTAATCATTATTTATTCATTATTTAATCATTCTTTAATAATTCATTAATCATTAGTTAAGAATTATTTAATCATTTGTTAAACATTCTTCAACTATTAGTAAATCAATCTTTAATCAATAATTTATCATTCTTTAATAATTCATTAATAACTCTTCAATCATTCTTTAATAATTGCTTAATCATTATTTATTCGTTGGATAATGATTATTTAAATCTTAATTAAATCTTAATTAATTATACATTATTTATTAATTAAACATATGGTATTCATTAGGTAATTATTAATATCTAATCATTATGTAATCATTCATTAATCCTAACTTTTCATTAATTAATTTATCCTTAATCATTATTAATAATAACTATTTTTTCATAACTACATCCAACTAACTAAACTATTAAATAACTAAAATATTTAGAACTAATGAAAAAATGAATTAAATAAATAAATAACATTTAAATAAATACGAAAAAATACCTCTAAATAATGCTTCGCAAAAATTGGAACTCCTTTTAGGCCACTGAAATCACCATGCAAAAAGTAAGAACCACCTGTCTTATTATAGAGAGAGAGAGTAAAAGAAAGAGAGGTGAGGGGAATTTTGAGTGAGGATGGTGGGGGTTCCCTTTTATAAGGTCTTTAGGGAAAGGTGATAGTGCACCACCGGCCTTTCGCATTACATTAGGTAAAAGGTGGGATCCCCCCCACATTTTCCATGTCTTTGATCTATGTCGATGATAGGCAAATGGGGCAGGGGGGGTCCCACCTTTTAATTTACAAAAATAGCAGTAGGGACTATTCTTCCATTTAGATAAATTTTTCAAAAAATTATAATTTATACTTATTTGAAAAAATAATAAAATATATTAAAAACTCAATTGTACTCGGTAAAGTATTGATATTGTATATGCTGTTTTTTTTAAAAGAAAAGTTATTTATTTTTGAGGTAGTTGATTATATTGAGTTATTTATTGATATGAGGAATTCATTGGACTTATTATGTGATGGGTGGGGGAAAGAATTATATAGCCCCTCAATTCATCGGTTGGTCTCATTATACAAACTAACATGGGTATTTATTCCTGACATATTCCACTGTATGAGTACCCGTACTCAGAATTTGAGCTCACCCCTTTCTTATGTTTCCTTTCCCCTTGATTCTTGAAAGTGAATTATGATTGATATATAGGGATGTGATAACTGAAATAAAAGTGTACCCAAAGTGAATACTATGTTGTATATTTTGTTTTCAATTGTAATGTGTGAATCCAGTATATATATAGTTTACCAATTAAAGTAAACTATTTGGTCCTTTGGTATGAGATTCATTTTATCAAGTTCCAATATAACAATGTAATCCCTAACTCTTGGCTACTTGGGTCAGAGTCTTTGCATAGAGCCTCTACCTTTATTGATTGATACCATAATTAGATTTATGTATCCCATAATAGACTAAATAAAAAATGGAATTTTCCCATCAGATTGAGCTAAGAAGGAACATATCCATTATCAGGTAGACAATTTCATCCTTTATAATGAATAGAATTCCCAAATGATCCTCTAAAATTGAGGATTTAATGACTTTCTCATCAACTAGAGTTAAAGAAGAGAAAACCTAGGTATTATGTCGAAAAATATATATTGGAACCTTCATTTCCATCTAGTTTTTAATGAAGTTATCTGATCAAATCAACACACATGGAAACTTCTAGATAGCAGTGACACAGAACATCATTGAGTTCACAAAAAAGTACCATGGTTTTCAGATACATTCCAAATTCATTCATCAATCCATAGAATTGTTACACACAACAAAATACTTATGAACATAATCTATATGGGGATAGATTTCATGGGTCTATACTATACATCCACATACAATTAGTTCATGTTCATCCTTACTACCACCAATTTCTTCTATAAATGGGGTCAAAACGTTCCCATTAAATATGTCTAAACCAAATTTATCTTCAATTTTTTGAAGTATAATATCATAACTAGATTTTGTGCCTCTCTCAAAATATTAATGGGAAACACCTCCAACATATTTCATTATAAATTAATTAAGTTGTATCAGAAACACAATATTCATTCTAACAACTCATCCCGCTATTATGTGGAAACAAATGAACTGACAGAGGCCATAAAAACCCTATCTAATATCCACTATAAGATGTTGGAAAAAATACAAGAATCATTAACAAGATAAACACTAACATTTTGTTGGGTTTATCATACCATGACCCATACAACCACACAAGAAACACCATACTCACTTGTATATAAAACAGAGGTAGTATATCCCATCAAGGTTCTATTACCCTTACTATTCATTTCCATCTGCATTCAAATTTCTATGTATGAGAAGTATCATATCTAGTTTAATGAGTTGGAGTGACATGAGGAGAATATCTTACACACCATGCAAAATATTGAAATCTATTATAATTTTGTTTCTTTAAAATTTAACAAGAAGGTTTCCCTCAACTCATTTATCCAAGGAGAACTATTGTTATCCTCAATAACTCTTAAGATACATAAGAAGAACCCTCTAAAGCTAGAGATGAAATGGTAAATATATTACAAAATAAAATAGGTTTATTAAATAGATCACATTCCTTGATTAAATTGGATAGAGAGTGTATCATTCCTACTAATAATGTAATGATTCTTAAGAAATACATTTCACTATTTCAGGATGGGTTTAAAAATACCTCATTGCATGAATTTAATCTACACATTGTAAAGTCTTTATATCATGACTTTAAACTACTTATTGTAAATCCCTCATTATATGACTTGAAACTAAAAGGTTCAGAGTCCCTATTTCATTATTTTAAACTACATAGCATGAATTACTAGTTGGATGACCATAAACTACATATCACATGGTCCTTGTCATATTGAATTAAAATCAATACATATAGTCCATTCCACATGACTTTAAACTATTCACAATTGTATATCCCTTATGATATTATGCTTCCTAGAGAGATTTATTCAATGTTACTTCAAATAAAAAAAATTATCAACCAATGTAAGAGTTTGATTTACATGTGGGTTTTCTTTCCATGGGGATGATTATGGATACCACGGTCGATCACAAAGTTACTGTTCACCAAAACTATGAAAACAATACCACTTTCTAAAACTATGTAAGGCTTTATTCCTAATACCTCATGATATAAAGTAAGGATTGGGTCTCCTATCCCAAACTCATCCACAACTTCTATTTCATTGCTTGGTTATACTCTAGTGATGATTCCATTTCTAATTCACATCAAGTTTCACCTTTCTCACTCACCAGAGTATCCATACATTTCTCTCTTTATCAATTATACATGAGATAGATTTGTACAGGTAAATTGGATATCTAGAACTACATGTGGTCTGATTACTATTATCTGAGGATATATAATGATGCCTAAATAATATGATCCCATCCCTAGCCAAAAATTCCATGTTTATACTATTCTGTTCCCAAGAGATGATATCTACCCTAGATTAAATAATTTATTCCCATTATCAGGAATTAATATGGAACTGTTTTAGTATTTTTGTTAGGTTCAGAATACATTCATATTTGGTTTCCTCCCCTTTTCACTATGATATTAATCCATTTCATTTTCACATCCCCATATTCATGAATCAAATCTTTCAAAATAATTTATAAGAACTATGTGTGTCTTGATTCCTTTTATTTTGGGATAAAAAGTGACACTCGAGTTTCCTACTTCAGTTCTAGTTGCAATACTACCATATTAAATCATACTACTCAGTATCCTACTCATTGAAGATTCATTTATAAAAACAACCTAGAACCAGAGAAAATCCACCTAACATTCTATAAAGAAAAAAGTGTGGATTTATTCTTATTAATTAATGATATCTAGAGACCTCTAGGTTACTTATATCTGATTCAATTACCTTTTCCTGATATTTGTGGCCTCAACAATTTATGTTAGGATTTTCTTTATAGATTTAGCACAGATATGAATCCATTTTTCTTTTGTTCATAAGTTGGATCTTTGAAAATAACATAAATAAATATCCTCACAATATAACATTAAAATTTATGAAATTTGAGTCCTTATTTCATGACATTAAACTATAAAATTTGCAACCCACCCTTTATAACCCTTAAAATACTTGGATCGGTCTATATTATATAACCTAATCTCCTTACACAAGATCTAGATCCATGTAAGAGTTCACAACATAGGGTATATATCCATAAGCCTATGATAGTATAAATTTACCCCATTATTAGGAATTACATATCATAATTTTGGATTCCCAATTTTACATTAGGATTCCTACCCCAACCACACACTATGTCACTTTGTGTAGATTTTGAATCTCCTATAACAGGTACAACCATAGTGCCTCTTGTAGTTTTAATCTTATGAGAGAATAGAAAACTTACACCATAAAGAACTATATTTTTCCTAATTATTATTATTGTAGTATATGTAGTGATTCTCAGAGGTCCTTACCTAGGGTCATCAAAAAATTCTATCACAATCAAATCTCTCTCAGTGTACGGTTTCCCCATTCATGTCAAAAATATCTATATTATAATCTACAGTGAGATGCAATATCATTAATATAAATTATGTGTGGTTTGATACCTATTATATTGGGATACATAGTGATGTCTAAGACCTATATCTCAAACCAATCCATTGATCATCATCCACCTACATTCCTTCTAAATTTCTCATTACAACCCAACCATGGTTAGTTCAAGATAGGAGTGTTACAATTTTTTATTAATATAATTTTATCGTAAACCACACTTCATACCTTCAATGTTTGAATAAACATGAATATTTTCTGTTTATTGGTAATGAGTGCATTTGACTTTAGAAGGAAACAACTACCTAGTAATGATATATATACAGTGATATTCTTCATTCCAAACATAGTTATGTTTATTCCTAGGGAGAAGGTCCTCAAACTGAATATTCCCTTAACAACACTAAAATGGAACAAATCACTTGGATTTGGTCATAATTCATCTTTATAATGTGTGTTCCATCTCATCACTTCTTAACTTGAATACCTTGGGTTGGGATTTTCATCATTTCCCCCCTTTTTCAAATGTGTTAGAGCACTCTTAGCTCTTGAAATCCTTTTGGGTTGTCACAACTTCTCACTTTTGGTCCAAGTATTATTACCTTAAACATTGTTTACCCTTTATAGGGATGTTTTTATTGATTTATCCCCACCCTATAATTTCATTAATGTCAGGTCAACCATGCCTCAATATGAGACACACAACCTCACCCTCTATCTCATTGTAAAAATATATTCAACCTGAAACCTCATTAACATTTGTTTTAGAAAATATAAAATTAAAATTCATGCACCCATCTATGATTTTATTTATACTGTCATTATGATCTTAATTTATATATTTTTTTTCATTCCCATATTATATATAAAGTCTCAACCTTATATTAAAAACATAATAACTTAATCTTAAACAACTTTTTTTATCAAATTTTTATGATCTATAAATATCATTCCTCATCGGTTTGAGCACCATGACCTTAAACTACATGCACTTGTTATCAAGACTGTCAATATTAGATTTTTACTCTCCATTCATGTTGGGTTGTTTCCCTTTTCAATATAGACCATATCTCCTTTTGGTAAAAGTTGTTTAATTTTAATCATCAACTTCATTGGTTACACTTAAAAGTCCATAAACTATCAAAGGTAAGGGATGTATTACTTTATAGGTTGAAACCTATAAATGGAATCCTAGGAAAAAATAGATCCTCTGCACTCTAAGTCTTCATTTTGTATATCCTAGGAAAATTTTAATCTTTTTAAAATTAAAAAGGAAAAAACCTATCATTTTTAAAACCTGCAAAGTCTGGCCTGATAAAAATTAGATTTCATTCCCACTAAGACCCTTCTTATTCATGGATTTAGAAAAAAATAGGGCTAAAATAAAATGCAAATACATATATCTTGTGGGTTTTCCATTCGACCTGGAAAAATTAAAGTTATAATAACTAGTTATATAGACCTGGGAAAATGTTATATCACCCATCAGTTCCATACATATTACTTTAGATGATCCATGTGAAATGTATGAAGGTGTAAAGTTTGGGTACTTGGGAACTTATGATCATTTCAATCATCATTATAAAATCCATTGTTATGATTTTCATTATACTGAGTCTCTTAACACTCATATATCTAAATGGGATAACCATGGATTATGGTGCAGGAATATGTCTTTCCATATATATCCAACTCATATTCATCTAATATAAAAATAAAAGGAGGAAACCAAATCTAATTGTCCTTTTTATCGTGAAATCTCCTCATGTTATAGTGATGGTATACATTTCATCCTATTTGGTCCACCTTTATTAATCTATGGGTATATGTTTAAAATATGATTAATTGATTCATAAATATTTTAATTTACTATAGTACTTATAAATTGTGATTTATCTAATCTATTCCCATACTATGTTTATGTGGATTAGGTTATGTTGACATTACCCTTTAACATCTTTGAAATTATCATAGACTAATAGTATAAACAATAGGGAAAATTGAGGAATTGATGATACAAAAATGTTTTCCCTTTATTTATAAAAAGCAATATAAGAATAAAAAATTTGGAGTCTCTATATTTTATCATATATAAAGAATGAGGTGTGTATTTGAATATTTTTACAACACTTTCTAATTGGACTCTTGAATTTGGGTCATTATTCACATAGATTCATTAAAGGACTGATGTATCTTAGGAAACATCATATCTCTAATTGTGTTATCAAGTCACAAAACCTCTACCCTTATAAAATAATAAATCCATATCTTTTAATTTTCCTTGTACATCTTTTTTGTTATTATACTAATTTATTGGTGGTGGATAGATCTTAAAAAATTTTGTCCGCTCTGACCCTCCCTTCCATGATCTATGTTGGCCAATTTCTTTAACCATTATATATTTAGATTCATAAAAAAGAGACATGGTATTGAGGCCAATGAAGTGGGTAAAGGATTCTAAAGTCAATAGCATCAACTGAATCACCCACACTCATTCTTCATCACTAATTTCTTCCTTCACACTAGCATGGATTATCCGGTAGTCATACCCACCATAACCCAAGGTGATGAACATATGCTAAAGGAGACACCGTTGGACTCTGATATCATTAAGGGGGACCTCATGAACTAACATTCATATACTCTTCTATACCCAATACTACATAATTTTTTGAAGTGACTTGTACTCTGGGTCTGATTTTGAGTCTATAATAAGAAATAACAAATAATTTATAACAAAATCACTTAAAGAAGGAACTAATTTTAAGTCCCATGAGTGAATTGGAACCAAACTTGTTGTTACCCATAAAACTCTCCATGGTTGAGTCACTAAAGTAGAGACACCTTGAGTTTCAATAGAATGAGGAAGTTCTATCAAAATCAACATCCTAATTACATTAATCATTATAAATGAGAGAGGACCAATAATATGATTCATGGTGAACTTGGCCAATTTCAGCATTTCCAAGCTAAATTTCCTTTCAATTTATATTTGATATCCATTATAAAGGTTATGAACTATACCTCAGTTCACTTATCTTGTATTTAAGGGATGTATACAATGATAAACATGACCATGAAATCCTATATAAGGACCAACCGGTTGACCTGTGGGGTGATTTCCCAACCCCATTTAGTTTAGAAGCCTTCCTCTAATATCAACTAGTAAGAACTCAAAATCTTGTAGGTTTGGAGGATTGGGTATCTCTAGGGATTCAGTTTATATAGTTCTAAGTAATTTAACATGATTAAAATATAACCTCTGATACTTAAGAGGTTATTAATTCAAGGGAAAGTATCCTCACCCATGGATTTCCTTTCTGGTTAGAGTGTCTCCCTTTTAATTGGGGGGGAGGGGGTCCTGTCAACATCATCCCATATAGAGTTCAAAGAGATGAATTCATAATAAATATCCCTTGTAATTATATCCATATTGATCATGTGTATATCTAATAGGCTCATCCCAACCTCTATTTGAATCAGGTGGAAAGTGTTTGTTTTAGGTATCCACCATCTAAACATATCTGGAATAAATTTCCTATTATAGTAAGAGAATGACTATGATTCCTAAACTAATTCAAAAATTCTTATTTCATTAAGCTCATGTTCAAAATATAAACATCTCTAGTGTAACTATTTTAGATAACCAATACATTCAGAAGACACTAATAGGGTAAATATCCCAACATGAAGCCCAACCAAGTCCCTTGTCAGTGGTGGATTTCTTCAAAATCCAAAAATAATTATTACCATTTGGCTCTGGAATGCATTTTCCTTCTTTAAGGTTTAGAGAGGTATGTGTAAAAACATATCCCACTACATGATCAGACACCATAATAAAGCTTCCATCCCCAAAACATTTTCTTGGGATAGTTCACAATGATGGTTGATCCGGATTCTCGTTTGATTCCCTACTCATGGAACCATACATCCCAAATCCATATACAGACAACCTTTTTGTTATTGGGTAATCCAAAAGTCCAAAAAATGTAATCTCTAAGAGAAGGCTTTGTCTTAAGTTGACAAGATGGCATTGACTAACTTTAATGACGTTGATCTTCTTTGTTCACCTCATATTTACAACTCAGGAATATTTTTCTAGAGTTATTTATATAAAGAGACAAAGATGTTTATATATTAGGAATCAAATTAGGGTAATCAAAAAATGGAAAATTATGATATTTTTCATAGAACATATGAAAAATACACACCAGAGATGAACTATATATATGGATGTATTTGGTGTAGGAGGGGCTTTATGAAATATAAATTTCACATAAGGTTTATGTGGCTTCCACGGGTTTTTTCTAAAGAATTTCATTCATAGGGTGTTTTACACAGAATAGTTCATTCATGAGGTATTTGTTTACATATTATAAAGAGGTGTCTCATATATGATAGAAAATAAGTTTTTATAGATCAAAATTATGAAATGAGGGGATCCCTTGACCTATTTATAGGATTGAGGGTTAAAATGAGCACTATATAGAACTTATGTGGGATTTGTTGTTCTCCTTGGAATTAAATCCTCCTTGTTCTAATATAATATTACTATAATGGGGGAAATTTTTGGACACCCAGAAATACATATATCACAGACAATAGGATCAAAAGTTATACTATAATAGAAATAATGAAAATATGAAAAAGTAAAATTTTCATAAAGGAATACTTCATGTGAGGTCATTCCTTCAGAAATTTGATCGTTGATAGATGTACATCGTTTATAGTTGAGTGTTTAATTGAGGAACCACAATAGTGATTATTAACAATTGCATACCATATTATTTGCTGGTAATCGATTTGTGGAAATATGATGTAGATTATTAATAGTTATAATCCAAATTTTGTTTTTGAGAATACTTCATTATCGTGTTACATTTTTGCGGTTGGGAATCAGTTTATAGAGGAAAGGCGGTGATCATTTGCAGTCTTACAACTCTTGGTGACCATGAATATCCTATATCAATACGTATTCTAGGAATATGGATATGAATTTTTTCCTATAAATTCCTTTCACCCCCTTCAATAATAATTAAATTTATATAGTGTAAATAGACTTCAATATTTATGTTCTTCTATGGAACAAACTCTAATAGATAAATTGGTTTACTTTAAGAGAATTCCATTTGTATAATCCTTCAAAGAAATATCCTTATGTAACATTGAAGTTAAATCTAAAGAAGGTTCACCATGGAGTATATTCATGATGATGGTACTCTCATATAGAAACCTTGTGGGGCCACCCATGTAAAGTCATTCATAAAGGACTCCTATGAGATTCCATTACATAGGTCTTCTCACCTGAAGTCCTTCACAAAAACATCTTTTAAATACCAAATTCATTAAACCATAACTATTCCTATAAAAGTCCAATTATATGTGGTATTTTGGTTTCTATAATTATATATTGGCCTCTTAACAATGGTCCCTATAAGTAAAATATTTGATCCATGGTTCACCACTGTATGAAGGACTTCTGTAATTATTAACTAGTACACTTTTCCCTTCATTTTCTCACCTAGGTTGTTTGTGTGGGTAACATTTATCCCAATGGCCTTATCATATTACTATCACAATGATCAAATCCCTCACAAGTCTATTATTTTATGTCATCATCCAAAACCCTATGAGATACAATATTGGGTTATAAATAGAAAATTTCTCCCCATCTGTCATATTTTTCTTTGATAATGGATCTTTATTAAGAAATACACCATAACTGATAAGGACTTCATGGTGTTTAAAATCATGTATTACCATGAAAACGAGGTTCCATATTAGAAAGTGGTTGATAAATCCTCCCCTAGTTCAAGATTATCATACAAGCTATCTCATATCAATCATCCTAATATCTCTAGTACCCAATGGTCCTTTTTCATCCAATCAATGAACTAGGGATCCATATATGGGCATAAAATTTGGAGTAATCCCCAAAACCTACCTTCACCTGAGTTATTGGACATGTAGAAAAAAAATTCCACCTATGTGTAAGCCCTAAACCTTTTTCACTAATCTATATTCCCCTTTATTCCAATATTCATTTTCTATATAGTTACCAACAAACAAAAGGTGGGAATCCACCTATGGTACTTATACTATGTGTAATCTCTAACCATGTAATCTCTAGTCAAGTTACCAATATACATAATGATCCAAAAGGGAAAATCATGCATCATTATCACACTATCCATATTTAGGAATATTTCACATGGAATTACTAGCTGCATTACTTAAAATTGTATAACACATAGTCTTTATTGTATGGAATTAAACTGCATAGATCGGTCCTATCACATCAATTTATACTATAAAAATCAAACTATGTGGGGTTTTATTCTTTTTTACCAAGATATGTAGGACACCTCTTTGAAGTTTAATCTCAACACCCCATAGGTCCCATATGTATGACCTTAAAAGTAACATCAATTGGTCATGGTTTCGTGAATTTAAAAGGAACCACATTGGTCTTCGTCACATGATCTTAAATGGTATGACGCATCCCATTAAGAATCATTGAACTAGCTGTGTTATGAATCACTTCATGTAGATTCATAGGAAGCCCCTCTCTTTGGACTAATCCAAACTACACAATTCCTACCACCTCCTTTGATTTTGATAAATTCTAGAGTGCACAGTTGTGAAAATTTAATCCATAGTATAACCAATTATTAAGATACGTGGTTTTGATTGATCACTTTCACAAAGGTAACCAGTGTTAATATTATTACTGGTAAGGATTCATGAACATGTCTTAAATATATAATAGGGTCCTATAATAATAAATAAATCCCATACAGAATAATTTGATCTCCCATCCACTTGATCAATGCATAAAACAAAGCATCACTGATATGTCCCAATGGTCATTTGAAATTGGAAAGTAGGTCTAATCCAACTCAAAACACACTAGTATGGGGTGAATAAGAAATAGTGCATTATATTTCAAGACACATGTGGTGTGATTAACGCCAATAGTCAACGTATGTGAGATAGAGATTCTAGGATAAATGATGCATGCGGTGTGATCAGTTTAACTGGGGGATAAGGTTTCATCATTATGTGATGTGATTATGAGATGATCCTTCCAATTGATACACCATTAGCTACATAGGGATTATTTAATTGATTTTTTCATTAGTGATATGATGTTACCATATAGTATGAGATTGTTACCAACCCTAATAATGTATCTCTGATAAAAAAATAACAAGGCTATTTTTGAGACTTCTTTATGAGATAAGATATGGGTTGGGTGTGTTTCCAAACTATTAGTGTTTTTGAGAGGCGTTATTCAATTATCCAATGGGATAGGTGAAATTGTATTCACTATAGGTGATATTCCATTCAACTCTGAGAGATACTGGAGACTTTACCCCATATGTGACCAGTGATACTCCATCACCTCAGGTGATATTTTATTCACCATTAATAGGGAATTATTTATTATATATATATTAAGATATTTGATATTCTATTCACATCCAATTATACCTTTTTCACGACTGGGGATGTTTTGGGTGTCAGGATAACCTATTATTTAGAGGTTATTCGGATGCAAGCAATTTGATCAGATTTAAGAGATGCAATCCTTATAAAGGATTGATCGTCACATGGTTATCCTGCCTTATCACTATGTTAAAACCATAGAATACTTCATCACATTCTAGAATTGGAATAAGTGGGTTTGATTCCAATATTAGTGTGGATTCTCATGTACCAATGATTGGAATAGGTTATATGAATGTGGTTTTTTCCACTTTCATGCCATTTCATACATGCATGGAACATATATACTAATTATTATAAGAGGCATCGTTGGTGTTGGCCTACTGAGTTATATGATCTCTCCTTATATATATACCTTGGTGTGTGTAAAAACATTATTTTGTAATTTATCCCAAGTAATGAGTTCTTGTACTGATGAGAAAGATAAATGTGAGTCTAAGGACTGGTAGTTGGAAATATATTTATTTTTTATACATGTATTTTATTTTATAATCCACTTGATCAATATAATTGATGCATGATTGTATCACAATATGGGTTCATATTTTTATAGAATGTTCATTTTTTATTTATCATGGTATTTCTTCCACTATAATTACATGTAATACTTTAATGTTTATTTATTTATATATATTTATATCATTTAACTAATATTATTTGTGATGGTATTGAGTGTATAGTCTTTATACATAATATTATCTGACCCATATCATTAATTAAAAACTTATAGTATATTGAGAGGTCTGTATAAGGTCATATGGTGAACCAACTTAGGTCATAATGATGATGATTGCTTTGGGGATGTAACGCCATTTGTATTTTAAACATATAAAATAAATATTGAGGTTATGATAAAATAAATAAATTATGTAGTGATGGTATAAAGGTCTTTGTAATAAAATTAAGGTAGATAGGGGAAATATTAATGTGATTCAAAATGACAATGTGAAGAGAAAAAAGAATTTTTATTATGGATTGGATGAATCATTTCCCTATTAAAATGTAAAATTATTGATTGTTTGTTTATAGGTGGTTTAAGTGTTGTAATTTAATTAATGGAGCAAATAATACTTTTCAAGATTAAATGTTAACACTTGAATAGGAATGAGTGATCCATGTCTAACATTACTTAAGTTTTGTTATACAATATTATATCATGTTATGTAAATGTTTTAGATTACTTATGGTAAAAATGTGAGTGTGGTAAGGCTCCAATGGGATTGTTTTTATGGGACATGGAATAGTGGTTAACATTACCTATCAGATAGACTATTTGATGAGGTTTCATTTCGAAGATAATAAACGCATTAATTCCCTTTATATCAAGGACATGAACTTTATGTGAAATGGTTGAACATTACCTCTATAGAGAGGATATAACCTCTATATGATATGGGTATATATTCTCTATATAGTTAGGAAGTTTCCACTATATAATATGGGTTTACATTTCTTTTGAGAAAAGATGTTATATATTTATGATATAGATACATTCCCTCCTAGAAATATTTTGTTATGAGGTTACCTTTATGACACATGATATAGATATATTGTTTCTCGTACTTGATTATTTAGTGTGTCTTATTGAGTTTTGGAATTAAATGGTCAACCCATTAAAATGTATGAATATTTATTTAAATTGAAAAATTATTCATTTAATTTATTTATTTAATTTCTGGATTAAATAGATGGGGAATTATTGATTTCCCATTGTTTTGCCATTTTGAAGGGGAAGTAATATGGATATAGGAGTGGAGATAAAGAATAGAAAGGAAAATTATTCTCAAGGATCATTCTAAATCTTTGTTAAGGACTCTCAAAATAGACATTGAATTTTTGGGAAAGGCATGGAGAAGTTTCCATGTGATCGTAAGGATAAATCCAGCATTGTGCTACCATTTTTATAATACCTCATAAGGATGGTTACCCCACTACTTAAGAATGTATTTTAGTCTATGTAAAGATGTCCAAAAACTCTATAAGGATTGTTTTAGACTTCTTAAGGATGGTTTACTTATTTGATAAAACGATTTAGGCTTAGTCAGCCTATCACCATAAAACCTTAAGCTAGCCACCAAGAGACAGCTAACCAATCTCGACCGCAGAGAATGGCATGGGTGAGTATAGAGGAAGACTAGCATGATTCAGCAATGGAATAAGGATAGCACACCCATAATGGGTTGGAAATAGGTAAAGATGATAGAACCACTATGTGAGTGTCACAATAGACTCTAGGAATATGGATACCCTAAGATATATTTGTAGGGAGTTCTCACATTAATAAACAAGGAGCCTCATTAACTATTTTTTGATGTGGGAAACATTTTCAGAAGGTTACTATACACTTAAATGAACCTGAGTATAAATAAATAAAATATAATCATCCCCACCCTCTTTCCTAAAAATTAGTCTGTGTTCCTCACCAAAATTTCCCATGCCTAGTTTCATAATGCACCGTCCTATTATAAGCATGAACTTCCATAGAAGCTCTAAGAAGGTCAAGTTGCACCATTTTAAATCTCTCGATCAACTATTGAAACTAAGGATAAGTCTGTATCTAACTCTGTGGAGTTACAAAAATCTTGATACTTCCATTAATGATTGAGTAGAATCCTGATAAATCCATTGTAATTCCATTAGATCGTGGAAATAGTATAGGTGATGAGATGCAAGTTCAACATTGGATAAGGACACTATCACTATAAAGAGTGGAAGTTCAAGGATATTGAGGGAGGTTGTCAATGGATTCTATCATGAAAATATAATATGTACCATGTCAACGCAGGAGAGTTTTGAAATTTACTATTCTCCCACACCACAATATGCATAGTCAAGGAAATTAAAAATGGAATCTCTCTAATATTTTAGGAAGAATTTTTACATTTTTTACCACTCTTAGATCTGTATGGGACATGGGATGTTATTTTTAAATTTAAAATTGGGGAATAGGATAAAAATGGATGCCTATAAATAAAGATATGGGTTCAAACATGATAGGACTTGGGTTTGGGTTGATACTACTTTGATGTTTTCTAGTTTTATTTTTCTATATTGTTCGACACTATAATGATTTTTTCTTATTCTCTCGCTATTTTAATTCCTTTCAGGGAAAGGTAAATACCTTTGGTGATCAGTAAATATAATGAAATATTTCTATAATTATTGATTCTTAGTCTTTAATGAATAAATATCTTTCTTTGGTTAATTGATTTCAGTGTGCCGTGGCATTTTATTTTATTTTATGCGATTGTGTTTGATTTATTCCTCTTTATTTTATGTTGTATTGGACCTATTATATCTTTGTGATGTGCCGATTTTAATGGTATTCGATGTAATATAAATATTTCATTGATTTAAATATATTTATGAAGTTATAAAGAAGAATTTATAGAGGATTTGGCTAACATATACAGGGCTAAGTAACAAAGTTGATAAGCCTTGGATGAAGTAAAAAAGTTTATCAAGTATTTATTTTCCACGGAATTTATTTTGAAGGAATTAGGTTTCTACTTATGGTGATTGGTGATCTTATTTTCTTATCTAAAACATGTTTTATTATTTTCTAAATCATGTTTCATATTAACATTACAAATTGGGTGATGTTTCCTTATGGTAGTTCCTTAAGAAGTTTGTAAATGCCAGTCAAATGAGGTTTTCTTAAGAAGATTATGAGTTGAAGGTGACAAGATAAATAAGGTGGATATATAAGAATAGATAAATTGATATCATTAGGTGAACATTTACATTAGGGAAATCAAATGGAATGAAAAGCATGACTAATTACATTCATTGGTTTCATCAGAGAAATAATGACCAGACAAACATATTTTAGATCATTATAAGTGAAGTGTTCTTCATCAATAAAATATAAAAATACAAAGTGATTGTTATTCTAGTAAAATTCAGTTGAATATTTTTTAAAAGTAAATTTTATGGAGTTATACAAAGATAAATATGTGATTTAGATATATTTCAGTAATGTTTTTATCAGATGAAGAAATATTCTATGACATAAGTATTTTGAATTTGAAACAATGTAATAGCTGAACAACAACTCGAGAAGCAATGGATAGAGAAATATTTCTAGACAAAACAAACTGTATGAAAAGATGAAATCATTATCTATATGACATTTTAATTTATAAAGGGTTTTGTGGTATAAAGGAATTAGTTCAAGTTAATTGGACGTTGAGTTATCAAATAGATGAACTCTAAATAGATATAAGGAAGTGTAACAGATGGAGAACACTCCATGATATAGATAAGAATAGAAAAAATAACGATGTTATTATATTGATGATTTAGGGATGATGAATTGAACTGAAGATTCCATGTAACCTTATTAGGAAAATATTTCATATGTTTACCAGTAGTTGAATCAGAAAAAATATTCAAAGTGATGTTACAAAGAAATCAGGTTGAGTTTTTACAAAGGCATTTGATAGAGTTCTACAAATCCATTAGATGAAAAAATGATGGAATATTTCTAAGGATTTAATAAATGGATGAAAATTTCCATAAATTTACGAATTCATCATATGGAAGATGCTCTGTGTGATAGTATGTTGTGTAAACATACAAAGGGAAGATCGATCATATTTATTTGTATGTACAAAGTCCAAATTGAAAAGATTTTGTTCAGTATTTATGAAATTTTTTGGTCAAACAAATTTTTATAAAGTTTTAAATAAGAAGAATAATTTGTTTTTATATATGTTATGTAAATTATAGGCAATTGTTTAACAAACATTCACTGGAAAAACTTTTATATCATGCGACATCTAATGATTTTTTTTCTTAAAGTTTATTAGATAAAGAATTTGTTATATGGGGAAATCAATAGAAGGTTTTTTGTGTAATGAATAATAAGTATAAATTTTCTAGAAGAATACTTTTAACGTGTTCCTATGATTTTTTTGGATCATTAAATGGGATATCTCCAGAAATAAAAACTCTTTAGAGAATTCCATACCAACATTTTCCAGACAACTTCTTGTGAAGTGAATTAATTTGTAGAAGTGTTGTAAAGATACAAATGCGATGATTTTTAAATGATCTATCAATGTTTAAATAATCATAAAGGTATTTTGTTTGATACTATAAGATTTAAGTATGTTTTTAAAAGTTTATCAATGAATAATTTAGTGAAATTTGATTAACCTTTTTAAACTATAAAATGTTCCAAAATGTTTGAGAAGAGTTTTGGTGAAATCTGTTGAGTGATAAGTTTGAAATTACTATTTTTTGTGTGGTAACAGTTATTTTAGTTACCACATTTTCATCTATAATATACTATATATAAATATGTGAAAAAAGTATGGATACTGTTAGTATATGTTTAATATGCGTAGAAGCTGGAGTAATGAAGTATTTTTTTCTGTAAGAAAGTTATGACCAAGAAGCTCAATAGGTATATCATTAGGTTCAAAATTTTGGTAATGGATGGAGTAGGAGGAATCAGATGGATCTAAAGGAACCTAACTAAAGAAAATCAATTTTTGATTAAATGAAGTGATCATAAAAAACTCCCACTGAAAAAACATTCATTAGACAGACCACTCTGGATAAATGAGTGTGTTAGAAAAAGAAGAAGAAGGATCATCCCGATATTTGATGAAGTTTCCTTATCAAGAAGGATTTATATAAAACTGTAAAAGAAGTTTTTTGATTGAAAAAAATATTATCAAATGGACATAACTTGATGAACAGTGTCGGATGAACAATTATGAAGAAGTAAGAAAAGAAGAGTAGCATTCAGTTTGATGTAAAGAATAAGAATAAAGTTCTACTGAACCTCATCTTATAAACTCCATCTGATGGAAAATATCAGAATGGGAAATTCAACAGAAAAATTTTTTATGAAGGAAGAAGTAGAAAGTTTTTACATGTTTCAAGGTAAACAATTAAAGGAGTTCTTGCAAGAATAGAAAGAGTGCCAAAGAAAAAAATAGTAATACAACATTCTATAGAAGACTCAAAAGGTGTAATTATTTTTAGTGTAACAAATTTTTTAAATAAATGTTAAACCTTCCAAAAAGGCAGTATCAAGAACTAGTAAGTAGCTATAAATTTGGACCAAATTTTCACTAGTCTAGGGAATAAGATTTTTTCTTTTCTCCCTCTTATATATAGGGACTCACACTTGGATA
Source organism: Viscum album (assembly GCA_963277665.1). Taxonomy (NCBI): domain Eukaryota; kingdom Viridiplantae; phylum Streptophyta; class Magnoliopsida; order Santalales; family Viscaceae; genus Viscum; species Viscum album. Next base: position 1,033,622,992 of record OY728123.1, on the reverse strand, counting down.
TGGGATATTTTATATAAAAACCATTGTACATGGAATATTATTATAGTGTATAATCTTTGTACTGGTTGAAACCATACACAGAAAGGACTAGATACAGTTATTTACTGGTGAACTTTGTTAAAATATAATGTACTATCATCACATACATTCATATACATACATGTGATAAAGAAAATATAATAATATAATAAATATCATAACAGGTAAACAGGTAAAGGGATAACACATTGTAAAAAGATTAAAAGTTTCTAACACTTATTAGTCGCCCCCTAGTGTTATATATATCTCAATGTGGTCCTTTCAATTGGTATTAGAGGGAGGTTGACCTATATTGGATTCAATACACTATTAATAATCTCTTTTAATTATTTTAGTTTCTTTCCTATATTAACTGGGAAGTGGGTTTTGGTTAATATTTAGTTATCTATGTGTGTAATTTGATTTCTACCAAGACTGTGATGAATAGGGTAATGAAAGTGAAATGAATATAGAAGAAATTTTCCCTCTTATCTAAAGAAGAGGAAGTATCAGTTTCTCCATTCCTTGAAAATAATCAATATATATTAGGCTTATAATTTAAAGAGTGGGTGGATAATGTTTCCACTATAGAGAAGGATAGATTTCCTACCTCAAGTAAATAATTAATGTTATCTGATCAAGTGGTATGTGAAAATTATTGTATAAATTTTCCTTAATAAGAATACACTAGTATAATTAATTGTGGAGATAAATCTACAAATTCTCAACATATAACAATTGATAGATTAAGATATATTCTACATTATATTTAAATATAAAAAGTCTCTTTATTTATGGAGTTTTTTAGAGTGTGCATGAAGATATTACCCAAATGGAAGAATAAGTTCATAATATGGAAAAGTCTTTCCAAGTAAAAATTTTATATTGTTTGAATCTCTCAAGAAAATTTTTATCCTTTAAACAAAAAAAGATGGATCTTGAAATAAATTCCTCAAAATGGATCAAGAAAATTGAAGTGAAGTGTAGAGTTAAGATAAATCTAGAAGAAAAGATCCATGATCTTGAATAAATTTTGGGAAATAACATTGAGGATAAAGATTTTCAAAAAGAAGTAAAATCCAAGAAAATCAAGTAACTTGACTCTTTTCTCAAAATATAGTTAAGATTCATGAATTGGAATTTGAAATTGTGAATAAGGATTTTGAAGAAAAGTTTTTTATGATTAGAGTTCATAAATGCACCATCAATATGATATATATAGAATTGGAAGTTAGGTTATCTAATTTTGATAAGATACATATTTAAACTTCACAAAAGAAGTAAAAAATTGATACTGTTACAAATTTCAAACTAGAGGATTCTATGTTTGAAAGACCACTAGTATGTGATAAAAAAGATAATGAAATCATTTGGTACTCTATCCCAAGAAACTATGGAGAAACAGGTACTATTAATGCCTTATTGTAAAAATGTTTCAAAATATATTGTTATGAAATGTTCATGTTGAAAAACATTTACTAACAAGTATGGATAATGAAAGTAAATAAGAATCCTACCACTATGAATAGGGTGGATAGGAAAAATATTCTGGAAACTAGTTCCGCTCAAAGAACCCAACAATCTATGATGAAGACCCAAAAACATTAAAAATAAGATATTAAAAAGTCACGGATTTTGGGTCAATGTTGTTGATGCAACAGATTTTGGAATTATGCATTATATTATTGGTACAATCCTCTTAATTAAAAATCATAAAATAATCAAATCTCAAGGGGATGAAATCCAAAGATTAAGAAGAAACATTAATAGTGTAATAAAAATCTAAAAATTTCCAAGGATTTATAAAATTCTGAAAATACCTATTATGTTACCAAATTTTTTTATCATAACATTGGTACATTATCATCTAAATTTTTTTCAAAATCTGATTTGAAAAGAAATATATAATGTTTTTTAAAAAATATAGAGGCAACATTGGGAAGAAATAAGAAAATGGTTGTTAACAAAAACATTCCCAATAAGTTTTTAAGTAAGAAAAGTTACAAGACCTAGGATTCCAAATATAATAATTGGAAGAATATTTCTCCATTTAAAAATTAGAATAAGAAGGATAAAACTTAGAAGAATCCATTTAGAAAATACAATCATTATTCCAAAGATCCTAATGATATTTTGGTGGTTTGTAAAAAATATTTTGAAATAATGAGGTAATTTTAAAAATCACATGTAGAGGGTAGTGAAAAGGTAAATGAAAATATTCCACAAGCTGAAGGCAGCGTACATTATATATTTTTAACAAAAGAAAACTCTTGTGTTGAATAAGTTTGTGCGAGAGATCTAACAAAGATGGAAATTGTGTAATTTTTTGTTTAAATATTTTTCTATAATAAGAATTAGTTCTAAAGAGGGGTAAGAATGTATCATCCATGAAAAATGATAGGAATAAAATCTCTCCAAACAATAAAAAAGAAAAAATAAGTAGATCCATTATTTCTAAAAATGAAGTAAACTAAAGTTCAAATGTGCAAGAATTAATAATGTAGAATATGGGGAAACTTGTATGAGAAAACAATATCAACCTTGTTGTTCACATTGATAAAGAAATAAAGATCCTCATACTCCCTAAATTTTTGAGTTTTAAATTTTCAATTTCAAAATACGGAATTTAAGGTGAGGCATAATTTTTTGGGAAGAACCATAGATTAGAAATTTTTATTTCAAACTCCTATAGAATTTTCTATGAAATTTTTTTACCTAGGAATGTTTCCTATAAATGGTTCCCTGAAATGTTTATGAAAGGATCGTCCTTTTTGTATATATGAAAAAAAAATTACGTTTTGGACATGCCCATAAGAAAGATCCATCTCAATGTTTTCCCAAAAATAGTTTTATAAATAAAATTATTTTAAAGGACTCTTCATTATGATTTTTTTAAGGAAACTACCCTTCAAGGGGAGAAATTACAATAATTTTAAAGATGCTTCCATATTTTTTATCTCCTAAAAATATTATTATTCTAGAAATTTCTCTAAGATATTATCATTGTAATGGTACAAATTTTTGAATATCTCAACCATGGACACTAAAAATAATTAATATAACACAAATGGGGATAATTTGAATTAATAAATGACAGAAGAAAAATATGATGGATGTATGAAAAGTTTACCAAGTCCAATTATCCTACTTAGTACACTCGAATGTTTTTAATTTGTTTTTTGAAGTGAGTAAAGGAGTATCTGGTTGAAATTTCATAAAAAGGTTTCATATCTTGTTTCATACCCTCATCCTGGAATAAAATTTGAAATAACTTGAATATATTATTAAGAGTTATATTTCCTTGAGGTATCATGATCAATTTTTAAGGGAAAACATTGTTGTCGAAATCAAACTCTTTTTTCTAAACCGTGCATAGATCATGTAGACTTACAATAAATTGATGATAGGAACATTTCATAAGAAATATATTATACCCTTTTCCCATGAACATTGTTTTTATTGTCAATAAGGAGGATACAAAGGGAAATGAAAGTTTGGAACATAAATGGTGGAATAATGTTTCAGAAATAAATGGATAAATATATTCACATATTGACACATACATTTGAACATAATTTTGAAGATATTACCAATAAATATAGAGGGGGAGAATATTGGTCCCACTCTATGTTTGAGTTTTATTTTTTATCAATGGTAATCAATGAAACATTAATATTTCATTAATTTAAAAATGTTATAAAAGTTATAAAGAATATGTTTATGAATATTTAGATAAAGTATCCAAATTTATTTAATAAAGTTGATAAATCATTTATGAAGTAATAATGTTTATCAAGTCTTGTTTTCCTGAGGAAAAAATTTTGAATACTTTTAGTTTGTAAATATTGTGATTTGTGATATTCTATTCTTGTCTCAAACATGTGATATGATTTTTAGAAGCATGTTTGATTTCAAAATTACATAGTTCGTGATGTCTCTTAAAGGTTTTTCCTTAAGAAGTTTGTAACGATTGATCAAATGAAATTTTCTTAAGAAGGTTTTCAGTATAAGGTTAATGAATGAAGAAGGTGATGACAAATGATCAAAGAAATGTAGATTATCATATGAAAATTTCCTTTTAGTAAATCAGATGGACAGAAAATCATGACCAATTACATTCATTAAATTCATCATAAAAACAATGATCGGAAAAAAATATCATTTGATTCTAAGTGAATTTTTCTTAATCCGTAAAATTTTATAATACCTTATGATGGTGATTCAAGATGAAGATAGTGAAATAGCTAAAAAAATTCTATCAAATGGAATTATACAAAGATTAAGGTATGATATAGAGAAGTTCTAATGATGTAATAAGTAGATGAAGAAATATTTTATGACAGAAGTATTTTGATGTTGAAAAAATATAATAGAAAATAAATGAATTGAGAAGAAATAAATAGAGAAATATTTACATATATATATATATTAAGAAAATAAGGAATATTTTGTGTATAAATTTCGATGTTAGAAAGGGTTTGTGGTATGAAGGCATGGGTTCATGTTTATTGGATATAAAACTATCAGATAAGATAACTTTGAACAAATAAAAGGAAGTGAAATAGATGGAGAAGAATCCATCGCATGGATGAGTATCGAAAAAATCACAATTTTATCAGGAAAATGTTTCAGAGATGATGGACTAAATTAAAATTTCAATGAAACCTGATTGGATAATTATTTTTGTAGTTTATGAGAAGTCACATCAAAAAAAAGTTATTGAGTGACATTACAAATATATTAAGATACGTTTTACAATGTCAGTTGATATAGTTCTACAAATCCATTAGACAAAATATTTGAATCATATTTATGAGGATTCAATGGATGTAGGAAAACTACCATACATTTATGAATTCATCGGATAGAGGGTGCTCTCTATGAAAGTATGCGGTATATAATTTCAAAGGGAAGATTGAGTAGATTTATTCATATATATAAAGGTAATACTATGCATGTTATTTTTCATTTTTATGATGTTTTTTTATCAAATAATATTTGGTGAAGTTTATAATAAGAAGGAATGATTTTTTTATCAAAGGTATTATAATCAGAGGCAATGGACGAACATAGTTTTACAAAAAAAACTTTTATATCAGGTGATATCAGATGAAATTTAGGTTTATTAAATTTTTTCATACAAATATTTAGTGTATGAGGACATAGGTCAAAGGTTTATGATGCAAGGTGTCGGAAGGGTAATTTTTCTAGGAGAACACATCCAAAATGTTCATCTGGTGTTTTTTGGATCATCATAAAAACTCTAACTAGATAGAGAAACTCTTTGAATAATTCTAAACAAATATTTTTTGGAAAAATTATTGTGATGTGTATCTCTTTACAAAAGTTTTATAAAGATAAAATTGTGAATATGTTGAGATGATTTTTTATCTTTTTTAATAATCATAAAGGGATATTGTTATACTAGTATAGTTAAATAATCTTGTATAAGTTCCTAAAACTACAATTTAAAGAAATTAAAAGAAGTTTTTTAAACTCTTGAATGTTAATGAATGTTTGAGAATAGTTCCGTTGGAATCAAATGAGAAAGAAGTTTAAAATTAAAGTTTTTTCTATGAGTAAAAATGTATTTGAGTTCCCACATATTTCTCTGCAAGAGAACCTATATAAATGGTTCCAAAATTATGGAGAATGTTAGTGTAATTTTTACTCATGGAGAAGTTGAAGTTCTAAAGGATTTGTTTCATAAGGAAGTTCTGACCAAGTATCATGATTTACATCTCATTAGGGTTAATGTTTTGGTATTGGACGAAGTAGTGGGGTCCATATAGAGATAAAATCACTAAAAAATGAAAAATTACTTGACAAATAAAATTTTTAATTTGATGAAATTATACTAGAAAAAAATTCATTGGATTGGCCATTCGTGATGAATAGGTTTGTAAGGAAAAGAAGATAAAGGATTAACCACATATAGTATTGGGTTTCCGTATCAATAAGGATTAATATAAAGGGAATAATAAGAAGTGTGATCATATGAACTGTCATGATATAGACATCACCGGAAAATAGTACCGTACAAACAATTAGGAAGTAGAAATGAAAAAAGATCTTCTTTAAATTTGTTGCAGAGAAGAAGAATAAATTTCCATTTCACCTCACTAGATGAACCACATTAGGATGATAGGATCAGATGGATAAATCTTATGGAAAAAATTCCATATGGAGGAAGAAGAGGAAAGTTCATATCTTCTTTTGGATAAGAATGTGGAGAAGATATTGTGAGAAGAGAAAGAGTAAATAATAACAAAGAATTGATATGAAATTATGAAGAATTATTAATAGGTGGAAGACTTTCATAGTGTAATAAAGTTTTTAATGAATTTTGTATCTAACCGTAGAATAAATAAAATGAACTAGCAAGAAGATAAAAAGTTGAAAAAAAAGTCTCTAGTGTACGTAATAATATTATATAATTTCACCTTCTTATGTGTAGGGATACACACATGGATAAAGATTATTTTCTATCCAATCCATTTTACTTGGAATATTATTATAGTGAATAATTCATGTGTCATTTGACACCATACACTATAAGGAATATTTACTATTATTGAGTAGTGAACCATGTAAAAATATCATGTTTCATATTTACTGGATTTCATATAATTTCTTTAGATAAGGATAATAAAATAATAGAAACATAATATTAATGGTTCAAATAGGTAAAAGGATAAAAAGTTGTAAAAGGATTAAAAATTCTTGACATTGAGTTACCCCCTATTACTTTAAATCATATCCTAATATTATCTATTCATGTTACCTTTAGTCGAAGGTCATTTATCTCACTCCACATAGTTTAACTTATATATAATGGAATAGGATGTAATGGGTGGTGAAGAGATTTGTTATTGTTGTCTCTTGTGTGAAGGAAGTGGAACACTCTTGTGGTGCTTTGGAAACACAAACCTGATTGTGTATTTCTTAAGAAAACTATGATTTATTTAATTTATAACTTCACTTATATATAATGAAGTGTAGATTGGGAAAATATTTTCATTAAGATAATCCTCACTGTATCTATTCAAGTGATGGTGAGAGGTGAAGTGATGGTGGAACCCCTCATTAATCAGTTAATAAGAAGAGTAAATTGTTTAAAAACAATGATAGTATTATAATTTGATAACCAACCTTGAACCCATTATTTATCATCAGTTTGAAATCAATATCCTTGTTTTATTTACTTTTACTTTTTTTAAAAATTAAATAATCCAAACACCCCCTTTTTATAACTATAAAGTGAAAAATGATTTTGAGCACCCCACCCTGGTGAAAACCCTAGCTTCCAAATATACTACATTTTAACTTATGAATTTAAAATATTTTTACACACCCATAGAAATGGTTTCAATGAATTTTCATTGTTACTGGGGAGGTGGGGTGAAATTTTTAACTTTTTGTGTAAGACCCATTTTAATACATTACAACTTTCCCCTCTTGATTCAAAAATTGAGAAAACAATTCTAAATAGACTCTAAAACATAAATCGATAATCACATTTTGAAAACATTAATTTAATTGGATCAAAAAAATAATGTAATAATTTTGAATCTATAACCATGACTATAAATCTTAACCAGACTTTAAGGGATCGTAGTGCATCATAGTTTGAAAATCTAAAAAACCAAATTTTTATACCTATTTTACAAATTTAATTTGATAAAAAAGTGAATAATAAAATTGTGTCATATATTTTAATGCCTTTTTGGTTAGAATCCTAATAATACTATCTTGGGGTTTTCATTAGTCTGCTCAGCGCTCAATCCTATTATATTAGAAATAATGAAAGTGAAGTGGATATAATTCCTATTCTCACTGGTTGGAGATGAAAAGGAGTGGTAATACAACCTACAACCAAGATAATTCAATGATGGGATGACCGGAAAATAATTTTTCTCCAAATATTCATCCCTCACCCAGATGTATAGTAATAGGGAAGGAAATCAATGTCATCTTACAAACATTAGAAGATACTCTCTATGATTACAGGGCAATATTTAAGAATATTTTTGCCAGTTTCCCATATCAACCATTGAAGATCGTTATTTTTTAGTATTTTTCTATCATATAATGTTTTATATTGATAGAAACATACTGTATTTATACTTAGGAAACGATCTCATTGACAAATAACTAGTGGGGACAAGAGGACTAATAGAGAATATATCATAGAATTTCCAAAAAATTGACATTAGTGGTACTAGTATTTTTGGATTACATGAGGTAAGATCATCTGAATCACCCACTTATTGGAATTTTGGATAGGTAAACTAAGAGCATTAGTTGGAATTATGGACTTGAAACATTCAAGTGAAAAACAAGCACCAGTAAAGTTATGTTATTTTTTTATTATCATAATAATTATACTAATAAGTGTGTTGAGCTATAGGGAACGAAGAGTTATGTAGCTACCTACCAAAATAATACAATTTTAGTATCCTTATAATGGATGTAGAGATAATTCCCAAGTCCAATATGTATTGGGGAATCAGCAAAGATACACTATACCACCTTACTAGAAGGTATAGCACCAAGACTCACATATAAAATAACCATTTAAATATACATTCAAATAAAAAACATATAAATAACACCCTTTCTAAAAAAATACATATCTTAAGATCCAAAAATATTTTATAACCCCCCAGTGCATCAAAATCAAAGAACAAATTTTGAGGAGTTTAGAAAGGAAGTAAAGGAGTTTGAGGACCAATTGGGAATACTTATTGATATATTCTATAAAAACTCTAGAAATTTTCTAGATAAACATGTTCCAAATACAAAGGGTAATGTGATATTGGTGACCACTATAAGTGGAAAAGAGATTCATCTGATATCCAAACAAAATTCAAGAAAAGACCAATGATTGAAACAAATAAAAAAAGTAAACATGACCCTGAGTGCCAGTATGGGAAAGAAGAAGACATAAAAGAGGAACAAAAATCAAGAATAAATAAATAGATATTAAAAACTATTTTAGAAATATCAATGGTAAAATATGTATCCTAAAATTCCATTTCCATTAAGAATGACCAAATAAAGGAAGATTCATGTGGAGGAAATTCAATGAGAAATAGTGGAACCTTTTTAAAAAATATGAAATCAATATACACATTCTTAAATATATAAAACAAATCTATAAGTATCCTAATTTACTTTAGGGGATATGAACCAAGATGTGTATACTTCATGTAAATGAGAGAGTAAACTTAGCAAGAAGTGTTTCATCCTTGACCACCCAATAGCTTCCCACTAAGTATCATGATCTATGAGCATTTTCTATCTTTTATAACATTGGTTCTATGATTTTTATATATTATGTGTGTGATTTAGGTGATTCTATAAATGAAATTATCATTTAATATTTACCTATTTATATATGGGAGAACTAAATCCTACAGTATTTTTGGTTCATCTTGAAAATATGTCCAAAGTGTTTCTATCTGGAGTCTGCAAAGATTTCCTAGTCAAAGTACAAAACCCTATTTTTCATGCTGAATTTTATTTATTCAACGTGAAAGATAGAATAGACACCACCCATTCACCCATAATCATAGGAAAATACTTTATAAATATATCTAATACCATCATCAATGTGCATCAAGGGAATCGCAATATAGATTTTGGTGAGATAACTATTGATCTCAACATCTTTGACTCAATGAAGTTTCTTCTGAAGGATCATAAACTCACTATACTATCACATAATGAGAAGGTTTTTCCTAGTAAATAATCGAGTATGTTTAAAGAAGTTTTAACTTTAGTAAACCAATTAATACATTAACCTATTGTAAGGTATAATGTTAAGAAATAAAAAAAATGTCTATACTTTGGAAGAATTTGAAAAACAATAATTCTTTTAATGATTTTATTGTTTATTTAATGATAAACAGGTTGATATATCATCTATTATTCAATAAATTCAATCATTGAGTTGAGAAACCCAAGTTTGATTTCAATTTTAGAACAACCCCCAAATCTGAAATTGAAACCTCTAACAAATTATCTTAAGTATATAAACCACATGTAAAGGGAAAATTTTCAGTGATTTTTTCTAGAAACATATCCTAAAATAAATAAAAATGGATGATTGAAATTTTAAGAAACAATAAATACGAAATAGGATAGATTCTAATAGATATACCTTGAATAAATCCCAAAATATTCTTACACAGAATTATTCTTGAAGAAAAATCAAAACCTATTAGGCACCCCCAAAGAAGACTCAATCCAACCATGTTAAAGGTAATAAAGAAATAAATAAATAAAATTATAGGTTGGAATAATCTACCCCATATTTGACTCATAATGGGTTAGTCCTATTCGCATAGTTCCTAAAAAACTAAACTGATCATAATTGGAAATTAACTAAATGAATTTAACCATATTAGAATTTTGAATAGTTAGAGAGTGTGTATATATTAAATGAAGTTAAATTAGGTCACTATAAATTATAATTTTTACATTCTATTTATTGGCTATATGTTATACATATTGGAAATAAATATTATTTCTTATATGGATTTTCAAGTAACTTTCATGTTCTCATTGCACCGAAAGGTCTAGAGAAGACTACCTTTACATGTCCCTGTGGTGCCTTTTTATATAAAAGGATGTAATTTGGATAGTTTAATATACTAGGTACATTCCCAATATGCATGGTATGTGATTTTTTCTTATTATATTTAAGACTACCTATACGTTTTTTCAGATGAATTCAATATTTTTTGGAAACTCATTTGATAATAATTTTCAAAATATTTATAATGTTTTGAAAACATGTATTGTAAATAACATTATTTTGATTTTTAAAAATTATCATTTCATGGTGTAGAAAGGATTAATTTTTGGTCATGTTATTTCACAAAAATAAATTAAGGTAGATAAATCTAAAATTGATGTAACAAATTCATTACCATATCTAACTTGTGTGAAAATTTTTGATCTTCTCTAGGAAGTGCATGATTTTATAGAAGGATTATTAAATACTTTAGTATATATTAACTTTATTTTTCTGTGTTACACTTGAAATATTTTGAATTTTTTGTGATGATTTTATGGAATATTTTTATGAACTTAGGAGTAGGTTGATCACACTCCAAGTGATATAGTCACCAAATTTGGGGCACCCTTTTTAACTACACTTTGATTCATCCAACCACATTTTTAGAAAAAATTTATTCTAAGTTATTGATGGAAGCCCTAAATTTATTTTATATTCTTCAAGAATATTGGACTCTATAAAATCCCACTACAATACCATGAAAAATAATTCTTAGATGTAGTTTTTTTCTTTGGATATATTCTGATCACATTTACTGGGAACTAAATTTACTATTTTTCTAATCATGTAGCCCTTAGGAATTTGAGGAATAATGAAAAAAGAAAATATTTCTCTTGTGAGATAGATACTACTATAACAAGAATTTAATTTAGAGGTCAAAGATATGAATGGACCTGAGAACTAGGTAGTAGATCACCTGAGTTGGCTGCCCCATATAGATAAAGTGGATATTCCAGATAAAGAACTAGTGGGTGAATTAATCCCAAAAGAGAAAAAGTATTTGGTAGAGGGGTAGGTAACATGGTATACTGATATGGTTATATTTTTAATAAATTATCATTTCATATCTCACTTAAACCCCTAAAAAGTTCTTAGAATAAAAAATAAAATGATATTTTATATTTGGAAATATTTTTATATATATAGATAATTTATAACGATCAAATGATAAGAATATGATTACAAAAAAGTGTGATACAATATTTTCTTGAATTTTTCCATGGTCTATATTGTAAAGGAAACTTCAGACCACAAATGAATTCTAGAAAAATAACAGAATTGGGTATATATTATCAGACTTAGTTCAATGATTCCTGTGAATTTTTTAATAGGGGGAGTAGTGTGAATTTATTAGAAATGTTCTTAGAAGATGAAAAAATCATCAAAAAATTATAATTTTTTTAAAAATATTATCACTCTAGGAAATATAAATCACATGACACTTTACCATGTCCTCCGGGGACTCTTACATCTTATTATCAATTGATTATATTTCAATGTTGGTGGTAGTTAAGACCACCAAAACTAATAATACTAATTTTTTCTGTTCGTTTTCTAAGGATAAAATATTTTTGGGTTTATAATTCTATGGAAAATCATTAGTGATCATGATACTCATTTCAATAATAAAATAATTGAATCCTTAATACATAAGTATTTAGGTTATCATAATTCATCAATACCCTACAATCAACAAACTAATAGCCAAGATGATGTTTTAAATAGTGAAATTAATGGAATCCTAGAGAAAAGTGTATAGTTGAATAATAATTTTTAGAGACAATGGTTGGAAGACACCTTAGGGTCTTACAAGATATCCTCCAAAATCCCCTGTAATGTCTCAGATTTTCTGTTTATTATTTTTAAATATTATATGGAATTATTTCGAGAGCGGGCGCGAAGACGGCACATAATTCCGAGATTCAGTGAGCCCGGAATGGTGGTTTGAACTTTTTTTAGTTAAGTGAGTCGGCACTTGTGCGTGGTTGTGGAAGTTTCCAAACGGATGCCTGGATTAAAAATCTGAGCACACCATTACGTCCGGGACAACGACTTCACCTAAGAATGAGGCTAACCTCGACAGGTGCGGGTTGAGGGAAAAAAGTTAATTTTCTGATGTTTTATGTAAAATAAAGTAAAATAAAATAACCATTTTAATTTATTTCATTTAAGGAAACATCTGCTGCAGCGCGGTAACGGCGCAGATGTTTCCTAAATTTATGGCGTGTCTTAATGACTTCAAAATGGAAAGTCAACGCCATTAATACTACCACATAATTAAATGTCAACTTGTTTCCCCTTTTTAATGGGTTAAGAAATTGTACGTCCTGGGAAACGTAGATAGAGGAACCTCTGCAGAATCCACAGTGCGTTGGAGAAAATACTCGACGACGAACAACAACGGATCGAAACCAAGGATCGTTGCACCGACGTTGAAGGATATCGACGGCAACGGCAGCCCGGCGCCTTTGTCAACAATCGATCCTTTTGAGAGGTAGGGGTTGTTATTTTGATTTCTTTTCCCCGTATTTTGAGTTTAAACGACGAATGCGGATCAACCACAAACAAGTTGATCCGCGGATTCGTACATTCTTATGGGAGGGATTTTTTGTTCTTCAGGAAGACTATGGGGAATTGATCCATGCTTTATGTTTTTGTTGATTCTTTCCCCATTTTAAGCCTATTAAAGGGAGCGGATCAATGTCGTAACGAACGATGGTGGAGGTTCGTTCCTAAATTTGTTTATTTGGATTTCTTCCTCCTTTTTCCCCACGTGTTCTTCGTGTTCTTCATGGGGAGATGAACAACGGATCGTTGTGCATCCGTTCTACGACTCAATGATCTCAAATCGAAGGTTCGACATCGCAACATCCTTGTGGAGGTGCGGCGACGTTGGTGGACGACCAATCGGACCGGATCAGAAAGAGCGTTCTTCGAGCATTCTTCGTGCGGGGAGATCGGAATGCATATTTGGAGCCGATCGGAGGCCCGAAAACAACGGAAGCAGCTTCGTGAGGTCGGCGAGACCAGAACCTGGATGTTTTGTAGTGATCGGATGATCAGATTGATGATCGAAGCAGCACGGGAGGCGCGCCGGCGAAGAGCATCATTTTTTGGAAATTTCCAGAATACACGGCGTGTACTTCCGAAGAACACTCCGTGTTGTTCTGGCGGTGGCGGCTAGGGTTTTGGGGTCAGAGAAGAATCACACGACGTGTGACCCCGGTCACACGGCATGTTGGACCTCCCTCGAAGCTCGGTGTGTACTTTGGGTAGTACACGAACACGGGATGATCTACACGGCTTCAGGTGGCACGGCGTGTACAGCTCGGCAGAGGCGTCTACGCGGAGCTCGGCGTGTATCCCGGGGATACACGGACATGGGATGGAGTACATGACCGTGTACTTCCTCACCCGTCCAGGCGAGGTAAACAACGCGGGTCACCCCGTGTGCAGATTGCACGGGTTGGAGTACACGGTTTGGTGACCGTGTATGGGCACATGGCCAGAGTACACTGAGCCAACCCCAGTTACCCAAACACGGAGTGTACTCCGTACTACACGCTGTGTACTATGTTTTTCTACATGACCAGTCTCACAACACAGGCCATTTTACACGGACAGTACCCGGGGTCAGACAACACAGCGTGTATCATTTCTACACGTCGTGTACTTTTTGGAAAATGGCTTGGTCCCTTTTGTTCACCGTGCCTTAAACATCTTTCATTTGGGTTAGTTCCCCTTCTTCTTGTTCCCCTAAAGGTCAGGCATCATTCCCTCACACAGGATTATGATCCCTTTAGTAGGACTTTCTATGATAGAGTCAGGCATCCATCCGAGAGGCCCGGATTGAGATCCTCTATCCTTTCCAGACCCTAGGTAGAGTCAGGTATCGGCGTGACCAACTTTACCGGGCGTTGATCCTCTACTTAGCAGGTGAATTCTGGATGAGTCGCGGTATCCGCTGTAGATACCCTAAGCTTGATGTACATGGACAATACATTACTTTTGCGGAATACTTAATACATAACAAAAACAGACACACAAGGACCGTAATAGTTTAGTGTCTTTGGAAACTCGGAATAAAATCTTCTAATCGTGGTGAAAGATCTTCAACAACTCCCATAACGATCTTCCCCTTTTTGTTTCCTTACCTAAAACCTTTCTTTACTTCCTGGTGAAAATAAAACATAAAAAGGGAGAGCTCAAATACTTAGTAAGGGCAAACATAGATAACATAAAACAATCCATAAACATTTGGAAGCAAAAACTTGAACATGAAATTTAAACATCAAAATATTCAACAAAGACATAAATCATGGAAATACATAAGGAATATATCATAATAGAACATCAACCATGATAAAATGGGAATAAAACATGTAATTGTGGCAAGAATTCAGCACATGTCATGATTTCCATAGTAGCCAAGGCATTGCTACCAAGACCATCTTAGTGGACAAAGTCCCTTTCTGAATTGAGTTCACTCCTCGTTTCAGTCCTGTAACACTGAACCGGATTAACTTACCGTTCCAGCCATGTCTATCTCATGAGATATAAATCTTTACCCAATGAATTGGAGGGAGATATAGGTCCCACCCATCTCATAATGAAATCATTCTTTCGTGTGCCACAAAATCATAAATCATACATCATAGCATAACCCATGTAATAAAATGGGATTCTTAAACATCATGCCATCATAACATAATCCATAAAAGGTTGGTATCATTTCATAATAAGAAAATTGAAACCATTTAAATAATAGAGACATATTACTTGAAACATACACATATGAAATAATGTCATCTTAGATGGAAAATGGTTTTGGCAAAACACTTGAAATGAATTCTTGAGGAAAATATCCTTTCTTCTTTAAAATCATTTTCTTTTCACAAAATTCCATGAAATTTTAAAAGAAAAGGGTTTTTTTGAAAATAATCATGAAATATTGTAGAGGAAGATTCTTGAAAATGAGGCGTTATGAAACCGTAAAAATCCGTTCACGCCGTATAAGTTAAAAATAACATTCTCCTCGTACTTTTGTTGGAAAAGTCAAAAAGTACCTTATATGGTAACCAAAGGAAAGATTCCACTCATAGAATGTGGTAAAAAGTCAATAAAGGGTAAAAATGACTTTAAACATTCATGTAAGAATAGTAAACATTTAATGAAAACATTTTTAGAAAACATGGTCATGGATGATAAACATAACCCCAGTAAATACTTACGTATAAGGAATCTTAGATAAAAATGAGATTAAAACTTTATCCCTTACCTTATGTCTGATATGCTTCGTATGTATCCGAACCTCCTGTATAATGATTTAAATAATGTCATTGACTTATTACAGAATCATATTCATTGTTATGATATCATATATGGTTCAGTTATGACTTTATATTACCCGTTCATTTGAAAATTCCATGTTAAAGAGCATTTTGGGTAAAATCATTTCATTTATCGTATGTGTTTCGACTCGTCGTTCTTGATATTATTACTTATATCATGATTTAAATAATTACAGAATGTAAAACTTGATTTATATATAATATATATTCATTATATACATATATATTATAGATCGATAAAAGGAATGAAATACACCGTTCATTGAGACGGTAGGTCGTACGTACGCATGAACGTTGTTTTCGTTTCCTTATTGAATTGAATGGAATTGATTATATGACATACATACATATATATATATATAAATCTAGTAGCATTATTATGTCATATATTTCATTATTATTCATTCTATATACCTTATAATCATTCTTGAATGGTTAATCATGGAAAATGAATCTTATCGCGTTCGTGGAGACGGTAGTCCGTACGTATGCACGAGCGATGATATCATTCCCATGATTGTGGAATTGTATTGGAGTGTATGTATACTATTTCATAATAAATATCACTTTACAAGAATCATTTATTTACACCATTATACCCATCCATGTAAGGTGGTGGTGGAAAAACATATTACACCCCGGCGTGGAGACAGTATTCCGTACGTACGCACGCGTGGTGATTTCGTTTTCCGTAGGATGGATAGATGGTAAAATAGGGTTGTTTCATAATTATAATAACATATCAGTATATTAGTGATAATTATGTTATTACTTCATAATGAAACAACTAAATAAGAAGAAGTGGAAGAAGAAATAAATTTGAAAGAATCGGTAACGGGCATTACCTCTTCTTTGAAGTGCCTTTTTGAAACCTCCTCTTAGGGCATTAATATTGTTCTTTGAAGAAGGCCAGAACCTCTAGGATGTTTATAGGGAAGTGGAGAAGAGAAATTTTCAGGGTTTTTCCTCTCTTTAAGGCTCAATGTGGTGTGAGGAAGAGAGGGAGGAGGTGCCCTTTTATAAGGGAGGAGAAGGGCACTTTTGGAATAACAAAAAATATTATTTTATTATAAAGTCATATTTGGTTCTCAATAGCTTCAAATTGATTTATTTCGAAGATAAGTTGGTTATGGGTCTAAATCCTCTCATAAAATATAATTTATACAAGTTTAGGTTCCTATTTTAACCTTATCATTTAGATTTAACTTTAAGTTAGATAATTTTACTTTTACCGTGTCTTTTTGTGTTCTTAAACTATAAGGTTAATAAACTTACTATAAAAAGCCAAACAAACCCCAAGTTGTTTATTATTAAAATACATAACCTTATCTAAGTCATTTTTCCGAACCATATATTTTTAGGAATATAATAAAAATTAATAATATAATATTTGTTTTAAGCACTATTTTATGTCAATTTTGACACTATTTGGTAATTGATTTTTGTTAAAATCATAACAGACTGATTAGTTTGAAAACCATTAATTAAATCAACAATAACATGTCATATTAACTTATAAAAGTATTGGAATTCATAAAAATTTTCAAATTACATTTATTTGGGTATTTATAACATCAATTATGTCAATATTTCATTAATAAGATAATTAATGCATCATCATTGTGTCATAAATAAATTAAATTATTTAAAGTCTAAAAATTACAAATAAAATATCATTATGTAGGAAATCTTTTTATCTTTCTAATTAATATTTATAGTCGAATTTATATTATGTATAACACTATATTAAAAATTATTTACTTATTAAAATTTGATTTTAACTATTTTAACCCTTCTTTAAATAAATTAATAATAAATGACCTAATCTAATCCAAGTGGGCCTAAATGGTCATATTTTATTCCTAAGGTTGTTTTTGGTCGAATTAAACTTATCAAATATAATTAGGACATGTTTTAGGGTAATAATAATATCATTTTTACCCTAAACTACACTATTTACTTTTAACCATGGTAAATAAAAGTAAAAAGTTACTATTCACCAAAAATTATTTTCATCTCATTGAACCACATTTTACTTACTGACATCAACCGTGTCTCTAGGATTTTTGAAATTCCATTCACAAAAGTAGTAAAATTAAGTTTTATGTAAATTTGCAAATTCTCCTAGGAGGTGGGTAAAAGACGGTCAAAAGTTCAATAAAATTTTTATATATCTAAAATTATTAAAAAATTACTCCAATGAATTACATTGAACATATATAGGTATTATGTATCAATTTTGATGAAAAATAAATTTAAATAAAATAAATAATTATTTAAATAAAAAGTCAGTTTTTAAATAGTAACCCAGTGTTTTCACTATTTATCAAAAATTGAAAGTTTTCAGAAAAATACCAATATTTCAACCTAGGTTAATTTCGATATTCCAAATCCAAAAATGAAGTCCATTTTGGAAGATGAAATTTTCAAAATTTCAAAAAGTGGTTATTACTATTCATAACGGCTAGTTTTAGTAATATTTTAATAGCATATCGTTGTTTAGTGAAACTCGGTATTGCGTACAACACACGCTATCGAGGAAGGTCGTGATTGTGTGTAATGCAGCCAAGTTAGGGTTGCGTGTTGTGCAAGACTCCTTTGTTGTAGCGTACAACACAAGACATCAATAAAATTAAAAATAATATTTTTCATAAAATCTCGGGGCGTTACATTCTACCCCCCTTAAAATGAAATTCTTCGGGGTTATAAATGGTTTACTACTCGAATGTTTCTTTAATAGAAACCCACATCGTAAAATGGAATACCAAAACCAATCATTAAAAACTAATGTATGAAACATAACGGTTACCCAAATTAACTAATCACTAGGTTTCCACATAGGAGAACATAGGTGAAAATATGGATATGGAAGAGAAACCTAACCATCATGTTCTGATGGAGAGTGGTAGAGAACATGGCTATAAAAAAGCCAAAAATCACAAAGACATAGATTTGTGATGATCTAAGGTACCATCTGATTCATCATATATAAGGGAACTAGGACAACATTTTTTGTTTTCAAGATCATTTCCCTAAAGTTGAAGAATTTGAATTAGAATAAATACTTACTTTATTTTGGTACAATCTCACTATTGTTCGTGTATTGAAAAATTTCCACTTAATATATTAAGGAAATGAAGTTGAATTTGTTATTCATGAAGTGTTAACAGATCATGTGATAGAATGATGGGTCATTCTATCTGTTTCAAACAAAAGGTTATCAAAAGTTATCAAATATACGTAAGTCTGTCTATGGTGAGGTTAATCGTATACGATTCCAAAAATGAACTTATAATTCATATATCATACCGCGTAATAAAATAAATCTAGTTTCTACTAACCAGGGACTTCCTGTAGTCCAGTGGTAGGTGATAAAGGCCAGTCGCACTTCGGATGTGGGTTCGATTCCCACAGCCTTGTCTGACGCGATGGGCTATCACCCGTCCTGCAGGTTGTCCTTTTTCTAAAACTATATTACTATAACATCCCGACAATAATATCGAAAAAAGTTCTATCCTTAAACAATACTAACTTATGTCCAACATAATTCATTCCAATCTTTAGGCTTATCTAAAATTCTTCGGTCCAAAGCTCATAGTATAAAGAAAATGATTACTTGAAATGTCACATAACAATCATGTGAATGTCATCATTTATCCCCCATATATCATAAGATATATATTATTGGTCAAATTACAAACATGTTAATACCATAATCATGTATTCTCTTAAAGAATGAATACCCATTGAACCTTAGTGAAAACATGAATGCAGTTAAAATTTAACACTTTCCACATACCAAAATCCTCAAAATTCTTTCTACTCAAACCATGATATCACTTAGTCCTTATATCAATCATGAGCTCATGAATACAATCAAACATCTCATTATCTTATTATCCCTTCATTATGTGCATATCATATTCTTACCAAAATTTCTCAATCACTTTCCATGGTTACAGGTACCATAAAATTATTGAAAACCACAATTGACCAATATATAAATATTCCAGTATTCCATGAAACTATATACAACATTATTTTTGAATCCCATTACATTCCACCACATCGTTGTCCTATTCAAAATCACCAATAGTGATCGCATGTGACTTCCCTTTGTCCTTTGCCTTAAGTGGTTGCTCATGTCAATCATCATTAACCCTTGGATTAGGGCATTGATTAGCATAATGCCCCATTTCATTGCACATGAAGCATTGAAGTGTTGTTGGTGTGTTCTCTACAGTCTTTTCTTTATTCACACCATTAGAAAACCTTTTTCTATTACTTCGACACTCAGCTGCTCGATGACCTTCTTTTCCACACTTAAAACATTTTCTAGTCCCTTTAAGATAATCTCCACCATGCTTCTTTCCACACTTTGAGCATAAGGAAACATTCATCTTCTTTTCACCATTATTCTGAGATTTCTCCTTGAACTCCATCTTTCGTTTCTTGTCAAAACCATGAGATGGATATGTAACACCAACTTCCATTTCTACCTTGATAGCACAACGCACAATTTCTTCATAGCTACTGAAGTCTCTTATAGCTAATGCCCTTTGATGATTTGCTTTTAATCCACTGAAGAATCGATCATTTTTAATTTCAGGTTGGATGATAAAGCCAGATGCATACCTTGAAAGCCTTGTAAAATTCGCTTCGTATATACCAACAGATTCATCATCCTTTTGCTTTAGTTCAAGAAACTCCTTCTCCATCTTTGTTCGAAGAATATGAGGGAAGTACTTATTGAAAAATAAGTTCTGGAACTCGTCCCATTCCATGGACTCAATTTCATCTCTTGGCCTCATATTCTTGATAATATTCCACCTTTGATCAGCTTCACCTTCCAAATGATATACTACTAAGATGACTTTATCATGTTCAGAACATTGAAGAACTGAAAATATGTTTTCAGTGGTAATGATCCATTATTCAGCAATAAGTGGATCAGAAGACCCACTGAAAGAAGGTGGATGTTGCCTCATGAAGGACTCAATAGAATATTGTTCCCTTCTCCGCTCATTTGGAAGTCCAGAATGATTCATAGCTTGTGTAAGTATAGCAAAAATATTTTTCACTCCATCTCCCATAACATTTGTTTGTTCTGTAGGACAATCATTGAATTTTCCATTACATTGATCAACACGGTTCCTTCGGGTTCCAGCCATCGTCTAAAACCCAAAAAGAATAGTGTGAGAGACAAAAATCATGCTAGGGAAAACAAAAAATAAAGGGGGAGTACCTTAAATATCTAACATATTAGGTTAAATACTAAGATTGTTTTCGTAGTTCTAGGAATATATCCTATACATATAATTATCCTTAGGGACATCCCTACACATACCTTCGAAATATCTCTAGGCATCTCACTAACGTTTTCGCATCCTAGTTTCCAAAGGATGACTAAACCTCCCTCTGATACCAACTATAGAGACCTGAAGCTTGACGTACATGGACAATACATTACTTTTCTGGAATACTTAATACATAACAAAAACAGACACACAAGGACCGTAATAGTTTAGTGTCTTTGGAAACATGGAATAAAATCTTCTAATTGTGGTGAAAGATCCTCAACAACTCCCATAACAATATTCCCCTTTTTGTTTCCTTACCGAAAACCTTTCTTTACTTCCTGGGGAAAATAAAACATAAAAAGGGTGAGCTCAAATGCTCAGTAAGGGCAAACATAGATAACATAAAACAATCCATAAACATTTGGAAGCAAAAACTTGAACATGAAATTTAAACATCAAAATCTTGAGCAAAGACATAAATTGTGGAAGTACGTAAGGCATATATCATAATAGAACATCGACCATGATAAAATGGGACTAAAACATGTAATTGTGGCAACCATTCAGTACATGTCATGATTTCCATAGTAGCCAAGGCATTGCTGCCAAGACCATCTTAGTGGAAAAAGTCTCTTTCTGAATCGAGTTCACTCCTCATTTCAGTCCTGTAACACTGAATCAGATTAACTTACCATTTCATCCATGTCTATCTCGTGAGATATAAATCTTTACCCAATGCATTGTAGGGAGATATAGGTCCCACCCATCTCATAATGAATTCTTTCGTGTGCAACAAAATCATAAATCATACATCACAGCATATCCCATGTAATAAAATGGGATTCTTAAACATCATTCCATCATAACATAATCCATAAAAGTTTGATATCATTTCATCATAAGAAAATTGAAACCATTTAAATCATAGATACATATTACTTGAAACTTACACATATGAAATAATGTCATCTTAGATGGAAAATGGTTTTGGAAAAACACTTGAAATGAATTCTTGAGGAAAATATCATTTCCTCTTTAAAATCATTTTCTTTTCACAAAATTCCATGAAATTTTAAAAGAAAAGGGTTTTGTTGAATATAATCATGCAATCATGTAGTGGAATATTTTTGAAAATGAGGTGTTATGAAACCGTAAAAATCCATTCATGCTGTATAAGTTAAAAATAACATTCTCCTTATACTTTTGTCGGAAAAGTCAAAAAGTACCTTATATGGTAACCAAAGAAATGATTCCATTCATACAATGTGGTTAAAAGTCAATAAAGGGTAAAAATGACTTTAAAATTTCATGGAAGAATAGTAAAAATTTTATGAAAACATTTTTAGAAAACATGGTCATGGATGATAAACATAACCCCAGTAAATACTTACGTATAAGCAATCTCAGATAAAAATGAGATTGAAAATTTATCCCTTACCTTATGTCCGATATAATTTGTATGTATCCAAACCTCCTGTATAATGACTTAAATAAATTCATTGACTTATTAAAGAATCATATTCATTGTTATGATATCATATATGGTTCACTTATGACTTTATATTACCCTTTTTTTGTAAATTCCATGTTAAAGAGCATTTTGTGTAAAATCGTTTCATTTATCGTATGTGTTTTGACTCGTCGTTCCTGATATTATTACTTATATCCTGATTTAAATAATTCCAGAATGTAAAAAATGATTTATATATAATATATATTCATTATATACATATATATTATAGATCGATAAAAGGAATGAAGTACGTCGTTCATGGAGACGGTAGGTCGTACGTACGCATGAACGTTGTTTTCGTTTCCTTATTGAATTGAATGTAATTGAGTATAGGACATACATATATATATATATATATACATAAATCTAGTAGCATTATTATGTCATATATTTCATTATTATTCATTATATATACTTCATAATCATTCCTGAATGGTTAATCATGGAAAATGAATCTCATCGCGTTCGTGGAGACGGTAGTCCGTACGTACGCACGAGCGATGATATTATTCCCATGACTGTGTAATTTTATTGGAGTGTATGTATACTATTTCAGAATAAATATCACTTTACAATAATCATTTATTTACACCATTATACCCATCCATGTATGGTGGTGGTGGAAAAATAGATTACACCACGGCGTGGAGACGGTATTCCGTACGTACGCACGTGTGGTGATTTCATTTTCATAGGATGGATAGATGGTGAAATAGGGTTGTTTCATAATTATAATAACATATCTATATATGAGTGATACTGATGTTATTACTTCATAATGAAACAACTAAATAAGAAGAAGTGGAAGAAGAAATAAAGTTGAAAGAATCGGTAACGGGCATTACCTCTTCTTTGAAGTGCCTTTTTGAAACCTCCTCTTAGGGCACTAATATTGGTCTTTTAAGAAGACAAGAACCTCTAGGATGTTTCTAGGGAAGTGTATAAGAGACATTTATAGGGGTTAGCCGAGATTTAAGGCTCAGAGTGGTGTGAGGAAGAGAGGGAGGAGGTGCCCTTTTATAAGGGAGGAGAGGGGCACCTTTGGAATAACTAAATAGAATATTTTATTATAAAGTCATATTCGTTTTTTAATAGATTAAAATTGATTTATTTAGAAGCTAAGGTGGTTATGGGTCTAAATCCTCTCATCCAATATAATTTAGACAAGTTTAGGTTCCTATTTTAACCTTATCATTTAGATTTAACTTTAAGTTAGATAATTTTACATTTACCGTGTCTTGTTGTGTTCTTACACTATAAGGTTAATAAACTTACTATAACAGGCCAAAAGAACCCCAAGTTGTTTAATATTAATATATATAACATTATCTAAGTCATTTGGCCGAACCTTATATTTTTAGGAATATAATAACAATTAATAATATAATATTTTGTTTTAAAACTATTTTATGTCAATTTTGACACTATTTGGTAATTGATTTTTTGTGAAAATCATAACAGAATGATTAGTTCGAAAAACGTTAATTAAATCAACACTAACTTGTCATATTAACATATAAAATTATTAAAATTCATAAAAAGTATCAAATTGCATTTATTTGGGTATTTATAACATCAATTATGTCAATATTTCATTAATAATATAATTATTGCATCATCATTGTGTCATAAATAAATTAAATTATGTAAAGTCCAAAAATTAAAAATAAAATATCATTATGTAGTAAATATTTTTATCTTTTTAATGAATATTTATAGTCCAATTTATCTTATGTATAACCCTATATTACAAATTATTTACTTATTAAACTTTGATTTTAACTATTTTAACCCTTCTTTTAATAAATTAATAATAAATGTCCTAATCTAAGCCAAGTGGGCCTAAATGGTCATATTTTATTCCTAAGGCTGTTTTTGGTCGAATTAAACTTATCCAATAGAATTAGGACATGTGTTAGGGTAATAATAATATCATTTTTACCCTTAATTACCCTATTTACTTTTAACTGTGGTAAATAAAAGTAAAAACTTACTATTCACCAAAAATTATTTTCATCTCATTGAACCACATTTTAATTACTTACATCAACCGTGTCTCTCTGATTTTTTAAATTCCATTCAAAAAAGTGGTAAAATTAAGTTTTATGTAAATTTGCAAATTCTCCTAGGAGTAAAAGACGGTCAAAAGTTCAATAAAATTTTTATATATCTAAAGCTATTAAAAAATGACTCCAATGAATTACATTGAACTTATATAGGTATTATGTATCAATTTTGACCAAAAATAAATTTAAATAAAATAAATAATTATTTAAATAAAAAGTCTGTTTTTAAATAGTAACTCAGTGTTTTCACAATTCATCAAAAATTGAAAGTTTTCAGAAAAATACCTAAATTTCACCCTAGGCTAATTTTGATTTTCCGAATCCAAAAATGAAGTCCATTTTGAAAGATGAAATTTTCAAAATTTCAAAAACTGCTTATTACTATTCATAACGGCTAGTTTTAATAATATTTTAATAGCATATCATTTTTTAGTGAAACTCGGTATTGCGTACAACACACACTATCGAGGAAGGTTGCGATTGTGTGTAATGCAGCCAAGTTAGGGTTGCATGTTGTGCAAGACTCCTTTTTTTTAGCGTACAACACAAGATATCAATAAAATTAAAAAGAATATTTTTCATAAAATCTAGGGGTGTTACATCCGCCATGGCCCTGGTAGTGATCCTCATCTGTGTATCGAAATATTTCCTACTCAGGAGTGTGTCTCCCGTAATGAGTGTAGCTATATCTCGTGACGGTTCTCGACAAACAGCTCTTCCCGGACGGACTTCATCATAGTTATATGACTCGTGGAGTGCGTTCTCTCAGAACGAGCCCATCACGGAATCATCGGACGGAATCCCTTGTAGGGGTATGCGGTTGTGTGACTTGTTTCTATACCATGGGTCTGGGTTTTGAGTATAACTGGTTTTTTCTATATGTTTTGTATTCATATATTGTGCATAGCTGACCGTACCTTTACTTTGTGTACTGCTTTGTGGTTTTCGAGGTCCTCTACTGAGTATTGTTATACTCACCCTTGAACGGGCTTTTCCCGCACGTCTGGTGTCTTGTGAAAACGAGCAGCCTTTTTACATAGTCCAGGGCGTACCAGGATAGGACCGAGCTTTTTGAGTTCCCTACAGGCCGATGCATTTCTACGGCTACAAGCGAAAGTCCCAGTACATTTGTGCTTACAGTTTGGACTTTGCATTTTTTTCAGACTCTTGCTTTTGGTGGGCTTGTATTTTGGCCCAGTTTACTCTTACAGTACTCTACCTTTCATTGTACTCTGTTGGTTGGGTTTAGTTATATGCATGTATTTTTGTTCCTTAGTGTTTTACATTTCAGCATTTGTGGGCTTGGAGATGTGTGTGTGTGTGTGGGTACTTAGGCAATGCCTCCCATGTTAGTGACATGTCTACTCGGTGCTAGTCACCAGCTCCTGACCTATTGGAGGTGGGCTTGAGGAGTCATGGCGCGGACCCCATTGGGACGGGTCATGACAGAGTGGTGTCAGAGGTGGTTGGTTCTACCTTAGGACCAAGAATCCGTGAGTTTGATTTGGGGAAACAGGGTTAAGTGTTTCGGGTTCGTCTTCCATGCCAGGGACCCCAATGTTAGTGCGGCGGCCGACGTATCCATACACCAGGACTCTGATAACCTGCTTTCTAACCCGGTTCCCGAAAACAGTGGTTGCGGGGAAATAAAAGGTACATGCATCATATAGGAATGGGTTGTGTCTTCTTTGTCCTTAGTGTCAGCTATCCAGATATACTCATTGACCGTGACACATCTTGTTTCATTATAGGATGCCTCTGCGATGCGTACCCGCTAGGATTTAGCAGCACGATCATGAGGATGACCCCCTCAGTGACGAGGCTTCGATACAGGGACCAGCTCCCCAGGCGTTTCCACCAGGTGGTGCACCTTCTATACCACCAGTGGAGCAGCCAGTGGTACCTGCAGTACCGAACGACGATGAGCGTAGGATTAGCGCACTCCACGAGTTTCAGAGACAAAGACCCCTTAGGTTCCGAGGTGATCCCGACCCTCAGGCGGCTGAGGACTGGCTTGAGGTGGTGACCAGATTTTTCCGTCTAGTGAGGACACCAGCAGACCAGATGGTGGTCCTAGGAGCGAGCCTTCTGTAGGGTTCGGCGGGATGATGGTGGAGTCTGACCACGCAGACTCACGACGAGGATACTCTTTCATGGACGGAGTTTGAGCGACTCGTCAGGTAGGAGTTCTCTCTGGTTACGCTGAGAGCCGTGCGCATCCAGGAGCTTCTTCAGCTCTAGCAGGGCAGTATGACGGTGGCTGACTATTCATCGAGGTTCACCAACCTCACCAGGTACTCAATGGATATGGTCAGAGATCAGTACTTCAGAGCTGGGACCATCGATCGAGGTCTACGTCGTGACATCTAAGCTAGTGTCGTGCCTCTATGCATTTCAACTTATGCTGGAGTTCTCGAGCGGGCCTTGGTGATCGAGAACTTCTTGGCAGAGCAGAGACAGCCGTCGGCAGTCAGCAGCAGGCAGACAGGTGCAGAGACACCGACAGCAAGGAGCCGACGTCAGGCACAAGGGTCTGGACGTGGGAGATGTCATAGGAGGACCAAGGACAGGGGATCGATAGTCCAGGGCTCTCAGGATGGATCCAGTCAGCCTAGGGAGAAGCGATGCTATGCATGCGACAGTAGGGGGCATCTCGCTAGAGATTGCCCGACAAGTCGAGCTGATGATAAGGAAGTGCTGGATGGACCACCTAGGGAGAGGCAGAGAATGGAGCAGGCAGATCCACCAGGCGGCAGACGTGGCAGAGGAGAAGGGAGAGATGCAGGTGGTGGCAGACGCTTCGACTTACTTCCACCACCACCCCCAGGAGGTCCGTACCAGGCTCAGGGAGCTGGGGGATAGGGATGGGGACAGCTGCATGCGGTCGAGGCGTATGACCCAGGGGCTCTAGGGATGATTCGAGGTACGATATGTGTCTTTTCTACCTTATCTACCATACTCATAGACAAAGGTTCCAGTCATTCCCTTATAGCCACATGTCTTGTACAAAACCTCGAGATTCCGGTAGAACCGTTGACTCGATCCTTACTCTTGGAGACACCTACAGGAGGAGACTCGACGATCACACACCTTTGCAGACAGTGTGATATTACCCTTGGTGGTGAGAGTTTCTGTTGGAACCTCTTGGTGGTAGCGTCGAGGACTTACGACGTCATTCTCGGTATGGATTGGTTATCTTCGTTCCATGCCCAGATTGATTGTTTTAGGCGAAGAGTGTGGTGTGTCCGCCATGATGGAACAAGGTTTTCCTTTTTCGGAGAAAAGGAAACCCAGGCAGCACAAAATGGTCTCATGCATAGGAGGGGGCATCCAATGACTCATTAGTTGGCTAGCCTTACCCTCAGAGCAGTAGATGTTGTGAGCTCCTAGTTCCTTGCAGTGGTGGCAGAGTATGAGGACGTCTTTCCAGAAGATGTTCTAGGGTTACCTCCCCATCGAGAAATTGACTTCTGTATCGACTTACACCCTGGGACGACACCGATTTCCTCATCAGCTTATCAGATGGCTCCCGCAGGGCTTCGTGAGTTGAGGGTGCAGTTGGAGGATTTGCAGAGCAAGGGTTTCGTAAGACCCAGCATCTCACCCTGGGCGGCTCCAGTCTTGTTTGCCAAGAATTCAGATGGGAATCTGAGGTTGTGCGTGGATTACCGGCGCCTGAACCAGGTGACAGTAAATAAAAAGTATCCACTGCCAAGAATTGATGACCTCTTCGATCAGCTAATAGGGGCACAGTGGTTCTCGATGGTTGACCTTCGATCAGGTTATCACCAGCTACGAGTGCGAGATGAGGATATACCGAAGACGGCTTTCAGATGTCGCTACGGTCACTATGAGTACTTGGTGATGCCCTTTGGCGTGATGAATTCCCCTACAGTGTTCATGGGGTTGATGAACCAGATCTTCCAGCCGTACTTGGACCGGTTCTTAGTGGTCTTCATCGATGACATCCTTGTGTCCTCGGTGTTAGAGGAGGAGCACACGAGACACCTGCAGATGGTTCTGGACGTACTTCGGGAGCACCAACATTATGGGAAGCTCTCAAAGTGTCATTTTTGGATTCGGGGCGTCCACTTTCTGGGACATGTAATCTCAGAAGATGGAGTAGCTATGGACCCAGCCAAGGTGGAGGATGTGTTAGCATGGGAGCCACCTTGGAGCGTGACAGAGGTGTGGATCTTCCTTGGGTTGGCAGGATATTACCGGAGATTCATCCCTGATTTCTCCCGGATATCAGCACCGATGATAGCCTTGACCAGGAAGGGGCAACCCTTAGTGTGGACAGAAAAGTGCCAGCAGGCTTTCGAGAAGTTGAGACAGAGTTTGACGAGTTCCCCAGTCATGAGATTGCCGGAGGAGGGTGTCGAGTACATAGTTTTTTGCGATGCATCAGGGACAGGGCTCGGTTGTGTCCTGATGCAGTGGCACACATTGATTGCTTATGGGTCACGAAAGCTTTGGAAACATGAGTAGAACTATGCGACCCATGATCTTGAGTTAGCAGCAGTAGTCTTCTCATTGAAGATGTGGAGACACTACCTTATGGGCGAGCGGTTCATTGTCTACTCTGACCACAAGAGCCACAAGTACATCTTCTCACAGAAGGATATGAATCTGAGGCAGAGGTGTTGGTTAGATTTCCTCCAGGACTATGATTTCGAGATCATCTATACTCCTGGGAAGGGGAACAAGGTGGCAGACACTCTTAGCAGAAGGTCGAGCCCACAACTGTTGAGTGAGGCGACACAGCAGTTAGCTGCGTTATAGGTATCCTTCGTGGATGGAGAGGATACAGCTTACATACAGTCGATGGTTGTCACCCCTCCACTCTTACAGCGAGTTAGGGAGGCACAACTTGGGGATGTCGACTGTGTGGTCTTACATGCTCAGTTATCCACAGGACATGATTCTGATGGATATTCACAAGGTGGGGAGCATGTACTTCTTTTAAGAGGACGCACTATTGTACCAGTGGCGTTGCAGGAGGAGGTCCTAAGGGAGTTCCATACATCCCCTTTGGCGGTACATCCTGGAGTAGAAAAGATGTACCAGGACCTCCGATGGCAGTTCTAGTGGTCAGGCATGAAGAAGGCATTAGCAAAGTTCGTTTCTCGATGCCTCACATGCCAGCAGGTGAAGGCTGAGCACCAGGTTCCAGCAGGGTTATCTCACCCCTGGAAGTTCCAGAGTGGAAGTGGGATGTAATATTGATGGAATTCGTGATAGGATTACCACGGATGTCCATGGGGCACGATTCCATCTGGGTGATCATTGACCGACTCACCAAGTCAGCCCCCTTCCTAGCTATCAGGGAGCAGAGTTCCATAGAGAGATTGGGACGCCTATACATAAATGAGATAGTTCGGCTTCATGGAGTCCCCTCGACTATATTCTCAGACCGAGATGCCCGCTTCACATCCTGGTTGTGGAAGTGATTGCAGGAGGCTTTTGGGACTCAGCTATGCTTGAGCACAGCGTTTCATCCCCAGACGGATGGTCAGACGGAGAGGACCATTCAGGTTCTGTAGGATATGTTGCAAGCCTGTATCTTGGACTTTGATCGTAGTTAGGAGGACCACCTACCACTGGTGGAGTTTGCGTACAACAACAGCTACCACTCCACCATCAGTATGGAACCGTTCGAGGCCTTGTACGGGAGACCCTTCTGGTCACCGCTTTGCTGGACCGACCCCGAAGAGTCAGCACTCATGGGTCCAGAGTTAGTGCGAGCTACTATAGAGAAGGTGCAGATCATCCAGGAGTGGATGAAGACTGCACAGAGCCGGCAGAAGTCTTATGAAGACAGGCGACAGAGACCTCTAGAGTTTGAAGAGGGAGACCACGTCTTCCTTCAGGTCTCACCTCGATGAGGGTTGCGGGGATTTGGCCGAGGCGGAAAGCTATCTCCAAGGATCATCGGACCTTTCCAGATCCTGGTCAGAGTTGGAAAAGTGGCATACCGCCTGGCTCTACCGCCACAGTTGCATCGGGTACATGATGTCTTCCAAGTGTCGCAGCTGAGGAGGTACGTACATGACCAATCGCACGTCATCGACTGGGGCAAGCTGGACATCGAGGATGGAGTGACCTTTGCGGAGTACTTGGTGGATATCAAGGATCGGCAGGAGAGGATCCTTCGTGGGCGATCGATTCCCTTAGTGCGCATCTGGTGGCAGCACGGGAATCTTCAGGAGAGCACGTGGGAGCGGGAGTCTCAGATCCGTGCCTAGTACCCTCATCTTTTTGAATAGCCTTTGTTTTGGCTTTTCGGGGACGTAAAGCCCCAAGGTGGGGAGAATGTATTGTCTCGAATTTTCCATTTATTATTTTTAAATATTATATGGAATTATTTTGAGACCGGGCGCGAAGACGGCACATCATTCCGAGATCCAGTGATCCCGGAATGCTGGATTGAACTTTTTTAAGTTAAGTGAGTCGGCACTTGTGCGCGGTTGTGGCAGTTTCCAAACGGATGCCTGGATTAAAAATCTGAGCGCATCATTGCGTCCGGGACGACGACTTTACCTAAGAATGAGGCTAACCTCGACCGGCGAGGGTCGAGGGAAAAAAGTTAATTTTCTGACGTTTTAAGTAAAATAAATTAACCAGTTTATTTTATTTCATTTAAGGAAACATCCGCTGCAGCGCGGCAATGGTGCAGCTGTTTCCTAAATTGATGGCGCGTCTTAATGACTTCGAAATGGAAATTCAACGCCATTAATACTGCTGCGTAATTAAATGACAAATTGTTTCACCTTTTTAATGGGTTAAGAAATTGTACATCCTGGGAAACGTAGAGAGAGGAACCTCCGCAAAATCTGCGGCACGTTGGAGAAAATTCTCGACAACGAATGACAACGGATCAAAACCAAGGATCTTTGCGCCGATGTTGAAGGATCTCGACAGCAACGGCAGCCCTGCGCCTTCGTCAATGATCGATCCTTTCTAAAGGTAGGGTTTTTTATTTTGATTTCTTTTCCCCGTATTTTGAGTTTAAACGACGGACGCGGATCAACCACAAACAAGTTGATCCGCAGATTCGTACGTTCTTATGGGAGGGATTTTTTTTTTCTTCAGGAAGACTATGGGAAATTGATCCATGCTTTATGTTGTTGTTGATTCTTGCCCCATTTTAAGCCTATTAATGGGAGCGGATCAACACTGTGACGAACGATGGCAGAGGTTCATTCCTCAATTTGTTTATTTGGATTTCTTCCTCCTTTTTCCCTGCGCGTTCTTCACGTTTTTCGCGGGGCGACGAACAACGGATCATTCGCCATCTGTTCTATGACGCATCAATCCCAAATCAAATTTTCAACATTGCAACGTCCTTGTGGAGGTGTGGAAATGATGGTGGATGACCAATCGGACCGGATAAGAAAGAGCATTCTTTGAGCGTTCTTCGTGCGGGAAGATCGGAACGCATTTTCAGAGCCGATCGGAGGCCCAAAAACGACAGAAGCAGATTCGTGGGGTCGGGGCGACCAGAACCTGGAAGTTTTGTAGCGATCGGACGATGGGATTGATGATAAGAGCTGCACGGGAGGCGCCCTGGTGAAGAGCGTCATTTCTGGAAATTTTCATAATACACGGCGTGTACTTCCGAAGAACACTCCATGTAGTTCGGGCGGTGGCGGCTAGGGTTTCTGGGTCAGAGAAGAATCACAGGGCGTGTGACCCCGGGCACACGGCATGTTGGACCTTCCCCGAAGCTCGGCGTGTACTTTGGGTAGTACACAGACATAGGATGATCTACACGGCTTCAGGCGGCACGGCGTGTACAGCTCGGTAGAGGCAGCTACGCGGAGCTCGGCGTGTATCCCAGGGATACACGGACACTGGATGGAGTACATGTCCATGTACTCCCTCACTCGGCCAGGTGAGGTAAACAGTGCGGGTCACCGCATGTGCAGATTTCATGGGTTGGAGTACACGGGTTGGTGACCATGTACGGGCACATGGCCAGTGTACACGGAGCCAGCCCCAGTTACCCAAACACGGCATGTACTCCATACTACATGCCGTGTACTATGTTTTTCTACATGACCAGCCTCACGACATGGGCTATTGTACACGGGCAATACCCAGGGTCGGACAACACGGCGTGTATCATTTCTACACGTCGTGTACTTTTTGGAAAACGGCTTGGTCCCTTTTGTTCACCGTGCCTTGAACATCTTTCATTTGGGTTAGTGCCCCTTCTTCTTGTTCCCCTGAAGGTCAAGCATCATTCCCTCATGCATGATTATGATCCCTTCAGTAGGAATTTCTGTGATAGAGTCAGGAATCCATCTGAAAGGCCCGGATCGAGATCCTCTATCCATTCCAGACCCTAGGTAGAGTCAGGTATCAGCGTGACCAACTTTATCGGGCGTTGATCCTCTACCTAGCAGGTGAATTCTGGATGAGTCGTGGTATCTACCATGGCCCTGGCAGTGATCCTCATCTGTGTGTCGAAATCTTTCCCACTCATGAGTGTGTCTCCGGTAATGAGTGTAGCTAAATCTTGTGATGGTTCCCGACGAACAGCTCTTCCCGGACGGACGTCATTGGAGCTATAAGACTCGTGGAGTGTGTTCTCCCGGAACGAGTGCATCACGGAATCTTCGGACGGAATCCCTTGCGGGGGTATGCGGTCGTGTGACTTGTTTCTAGACCATGGGTCTGGGTTTTGAGTATATTTGGTTTGTTCTATATGTGTTGTAGACATATACTATGCATAGCTGATAGTACCTTTACTTTGTGTACTGCTTTGTGGTTTTTGGGGTCCTCTACTAAGTATTGTTATACTCACCCATGTACGGGCTTTGCCCGCACGTCTGGTGTCTTGTGCAGACGAGCCGCCTTTTTACAGAGTCCAGGGCAGACCAGGACATGACCGAGCTTTCTGAGTTCCCTACAGGCCGAGGCGTTCCTACGGCTATGAGCAGCAGTCCCAATACCTTTGTGCTTAAAAGTTGGAAATTTCAGTTTTTCAGACTCTTGCTTTTGGTGGGCTTTTATTCTAGCCCAGTTTACTTTTACAGTACTCTACCTTTCGTCTTACTCAGTTGGTTGGGTTTAGTTGTATGCATGCATTTTTGTTCCTTAGTGTTTTAGATTTCAGCATTTGTGGGCTTGGAGATGTGTGTGTGTGTACAGGTCCTTAGGTAATGCCTCCCATGTTAGTGACATGCCTACTCGGTGCTAGTCACCATCCCCTGGCCTATTGGAGGCGGGATTGGGGAGTCACAATGCGGGCCCCACTGGGATGGGTCGTGACATCCCCCATTGGAATTAGACCATATTTGTTAATTTATTGAAAGAGTTTCCATTAAAATATAGAACTAGATAACATGGATCTCTAGGTAGTTGGGGAGACAAATATGGATCTAGATAGAGCTGGAAAATAAATAAAACCATAGTTGTATGATATTGAAGAAATTATAAGCGAATATTTTGAGAAAATAATAAATTACATGTAAATAACAAGAGTTTCTCATGAAAAGATAATTTTTCAAAAATACTTCCATCAAAGAGACAAATATGAGATATAAAATTCTATACTTGATTTGAAGCTATGTAAAATTCTTTCTAGATGTGAGATACCATTTACAAACACTAATATATATCCCTTTTTCTATTTTTGAAGTAAATAAATAATGATATAATAACCCATTTACAATTAATGGGCATAGTTTGAATAATTACTATTAAAATTACCATCATCACTATTGTAGGATATCAAATTTTTACTCGACTACTAACAAGAACCATCAATTTATACAATTACATAACACTTTCTTGATTACTATGTTGATACTAAATTAATTACAATTACTAAATATGTTAGAATACATTGATGGAACTGTATCATGTGAATTTTTGGGAATGTAACCTTTATAGCATAAGATTTTTAAATTTTAGTTTTTATCATTTTTAATTTTTATGAATTTTTAAAGATTTTATTTTTTACTTTTTTTCTTTTTAGAGTGTTTAAAAACATACTAAGATCAATTTAAATACCCTTAAAAACATAAAACCTATGAAAATAATTAAGATTTGATCCTTTTTCTCAAATTAACTAACTTTTAAAATGAATATGTTCCAAATTAAAATTGTGGAAAAATCATGTAAATATTAGATATTCTTAAATCTCATGTCATGGCATACTACCATAAATTTAACTCACTTACTTGTGATACTTCTAAATCAGTTTTTAAATCTTCTTCACAATATCAAAATTTCTTGAGATAACCAAGCTATGTTTGAATATGTAGAGTTTATTTACTAATCTATCTAAAACCTTTAATCATTAAGAACATTGTGTGATACATTATTGAGGCATACATTCAATTTTTAAATCCTCTTTTTATAATGGAATTCTATTGTGTCCTACCATCAAATTTAGCCCTTATAACTATTATAAATCGTTAATATCATTAATAGTTAGCCACATTACAGGCCCAAAATTTCTATCTGACCTATTATAGATGTTACTGTATGATCTCAGTTCAATTAACGTGTGGTAAAGGATATGTCTAATATAAACCTAAGTTGTATGGACAATTTAAATTGTATCTTATGATCTATTATAGAAGTTCTTAATGAAATAATTACAGAATATATTTGATGTAAAATCTTATAAATTATTATAGTTGAAGGAAATAAAAGGAAAATATCACCCAATTTGGGAAAAGGCAGTTAAAACACATACTCAAAAATGAAAATTACCTCTCTTCCTTAAAGTTTAAATCTAATAAAACCAAATAAAAAAAATAAAATAAAGTTAATTTGTAGAATGAAACTGAGAGAAGATATTTTTACTACTATAGAATATATAAAGATTTGAATTTTCTTTTAAAAATAAAAGGGGTGCATTTGAATCACTATAAGGGGAAGATAGTTAGGATTTCATTTTTGAGAGGAAATAGAATCATGCATTCTACATCAAGATACATTTAAGAAACCAATTATACCTCAATAAATTCATCATATAGAACCCATTAACCCCACATCCACCAAACAACAATGGAAATTAATCTTGATAAGAACACGTAGTTGAAATATTAGGTAGAGATTTAAAAAATCATCAATTATTTGGTGAATCTTACATGAGTTTGGAATAAGGAAAAAGTTTCTTCAAATTCACACTAGAGTTTTGAGTAAAATATTTTTGAAGTGTAAGTATAAAAAAGCATGTGAGGATGAAAAATATAGAAATAAATTGAATATAATCAACCATAAAATTAGAATAGATAACATTAAGGAGAAAAGATAAGATTAATAAACATGTTGTTAGAAAGGGTAACTCACATAGGAATGTAATTTAAATTATTATTGGGAAACATTATTAAAGTTCCCTTGGTCATGAATCTAATGTTATGTGTGGTGAAATTGATAGAGCCAAAAAAATATAATTTTTTTAACATTTTATTCATTTTATTCCCCCAAACTTTTTAACATTGTGAGTTCTAAAGAGTTTTAGAATTAAAATTTCAATCCATTGGAATTTATTAATTCTTCTTTAAATTGAAATTTTTTGAATTTAATTATTTTCTTTAAATTATATAATAAATTAATGGATAAATATCAATTTCCCCTTGTTTTTATATATTGAAGGGAAAGAAATTTGGAAGCTGTAGTGGAGATAAAATATGAAAAAGGGAAATGTTTAAAAAGGATCATTTGAATTTTTTATAAGGTTTACTGTAGAGAGACTTTGGTTGTGTCATTAAGGCAAGGAGAAGTTTCTATACAATCATAAGGATGATTTATATAGCACACCAGGTTATGATTATGATTTCTATGTTATATATTTTGGGTTACTTTAAGGTTTTTTTTAAAGGGTCTTTGTTAGGAAAAGTGGGAATGTTTTTAGGGTCATGTGGTTAGAACATGGTTAGTAGTACCATTGCACTAACCATGAAACAACTTTTTATTTCTTGACAATACAATTTTTCATGGTTAGTGTTTGGTTCACCAATCAGTGTGGGGTATTCTAGGTGACCATGAAACACATTTTCCTATTATAAATGACTTACATGGCTGGCACAGGATTAAGATAAACCATGAAACCAAACCATGAAAGTTCCTAGTGCTTGTATAGTGGAAGTCACATAGTTCACAAACTGTTTACCAAACCATTTTCCCAAACCATAATAACATCCTAGTTTTAATTTAATATTGAAGGTACACTTTCCCCCTCTTGGTTTTTATCCTTTCATTTCCCTTATCATCTTCCATTCATTAAATTGATCCCATGGAGAGCTAGTAAGAGCTCCAGACTATCCTCCCTTTTATATTGGATCCATTTCGCCTGGATTCTAATCATTCTTCAAGGTATCTTTCCCTCTCTTTATCCTTTCTATTAATCCCGGATCTCTTCTCTATCTTCCCTAGTTATCCCTTTCTTCAAGGAAGACAAATTCATTTTTTTCATATGGATTTAGGGATTTGAGTTTATTATATTCGTGGGTTTTGGTTTTTTAGGACCCTTAATGGGTGGTTCCTTACTTATTTAAGTTTTCTTCATGTAGGTACACATTTCATATTAGTTTTCATCTAGTTTGAGGTAGGTGTTTCTTTTTTCTTCATTTATTTTGAAATTCAAGAAAATATTGGGATTTATGAAATCATTTTCTATTAAAGTATAGTTATGTATGTCTTATTGGGTGAAATTATTTCATTCATTCTTGAACTCTAGTACTAGAATAAAGGGGTTTTCATATGAATTACATGAGTTTATTTTAAATTAGATTATTGTTCATGCCAAAAATATTTGAAAAGGTTAATGAGGTCCTTAAAGGGTTTTTAATATTAAATTTGGGTTTGGGAATTATTTTAGTTTTAAAATGAATTTTCTAGGGGATTGAATAATATTTTGGAAAACAAGGGTGTGTTTCATAAGTTTTTCTAAAATCATTGAAATTATGTGATTTTAAAAAAGAGGAGTGTTACTCGGTATCCTGGGATAGTTTTTATATGATGTCCTATTTGAAACATTTAAAAGTAAATGGGTTTTTATTTAAAAGACCCTCATTGATTACTGCTATTCTTATCTAATATATTATGGGTTATTTAATATTTATATTATGTATATAATATATAGAATGGGTTTTTTATATGTGAGGGTGTTCGAGGTGAAGAGTGATCCATTTCTTATGTTTTATTTTGGTAATTATCTCTATTTCTTTCCCACCTACACTGTCATTTAGTCTTCAGAACCAAGGTATCTGTGAGGGAGGTCTTGATTAATAGTAAACTTGTTGGTACACACACTACTAGGGTCCCCCTAGTTGTGTATAGTTCTGTACTAAGGGGGAGGTTCCATTTCAATAAGGTTAGTGTGGGTTGGTCGTGTGTCTTGTGTTTTTTTAGAAACGTATGTCAGATATTGGTCTGTATTGTTATAGCATTATTAGGATATTAACACACTTTTACCTGGGTGTGTACCATGAAATATATTCCATTTTCTATGGTTCTATATAGGTAATTTTATTATTATATTGATTTCATTCCCCTTGAGCATGTATGATTAGTGGATCCATTTATATTAGTATATTTTAAAGTTATTATATTACTTGATCAAGTGGTTCCCATCATCATTATAATTTTATTTTCTCTATTTGAGCACGTTTAAAAAATGATTAAATTGTTACTTTTAAGAAAAATGTAATTTTATATTTGGTTTTTTGATGAGTTTTCAAAAATGGTTTTTGAAAAGAATGTATTTTTAATTTTTATAATATAAAAAGGATATGGTTATTTTTATATATTTCCAGGAATGATGTTTTTTTTTGGGATGATTCAATTAGAAATGAAAACCCATATTTTTTATTTTATTTTAAACTAAATTGCATTACATATTTTGTTAAAGGAATTTCATGGACTCTTTGGTGGGATTTTATTGGGCCTATCTTCTCACACCCTACATATACACTATTGTCTTGTTGTGTGTGTTTAGTTTTGATGTTTAGGATAGGATACATGTTAAATTATTTTTAATTTATCATTTTTATTTGAGATAAAGATATTGATTTTGTTTGTGTGTATATACCATGAGTTTTGGGGAGGTGTTTATAGATTTGGTTTGGTTAGGGATTTGTTCTTATTTTAAGAGATTTATGTGTCTTCTAAGATGACCTCCTACTTATTTGTTTTTCATTTCTGATCTTCTTAATTATTATTTATCTACTTGATAAGGTGTACAACAATACGAATGGGTTGAATCATTATTATAGGTTATGACTCATTTGGTTTATTTATTTATTCTGAATCTTCTCATTTGATATTACTTAGACATCTAATGTATGAACAATCCATACCGAACCTTCGGTAAAAGATATTCTATGTGTTAACTATAATTTGAGGGTCAAATTGTATAAAAGTGTGTTTCAATTGATTCCCATAAACTTTTTGTTATCTTATGCATATTGGGAATTACATTCAGGCCTTGAGAAACTACTGGAATATCAGCCGATAATGATGGTTTTTTTTGGGTATAATGGTCATTAAAACCTCCACTAAACATTCTTATGATGCTTTTAGTAAATGACTACTAAATGGTGTGTTGTTATTTATTTAGTGGGGGTTGAATTTTATTAGTGATTATTTTCATGAAATATCATGGATCGTTATTTGATTATTGTTTATTTTATTCATGGTGGTTTTGTAAATCATCACTAATAAATAATGGTGATTTAGAATCGCCACTACATATAAGACTTATGTATATTATTTTAATAATGTAGCCATAATTTTTTAAATTTAGTGTTTTTTTACCTACCTATAATTTTTCCAATGTATTTTTATAAAACATCAATGAAATTTTTGTATAAAAAATAACATGTTTGATATATAATGGCGGTTTTGACCACTGCTATATAATTAAAAATGGTTAAAAACAACAACTAACTTTTCCATTATACAAAATAAATGGGCCACATTTTATTTTATCCCATAAAAATATATATATAGAGAGATATATATATTATCCATCAAATATATCATAAAAAAATAATTTTATAGATTAAGATATAACACAACACTTTATACAAAATAAGTAGATAATATTTCAATTTATAACATGTAAATTTTTAATTTTCTCATAAAATGTCTACAAACACATCACTTTTGACTCAAGATTCATCGCCTTCAGTTTACACTAGTACATCATGCTACTCATACCCTTCTTTCCCGATCCCCTCCTCTGGTTCTTGCATTTAAAATAATTAACTACACATTAGTAATGAACATATTCAATAATAATTAATTTAATTACAATTGAAAAAGATTAAACAAGTGTAAAGAAATATAACTCGCATGGTTATCTTTCTAAATAAATTTCTCTTACCTCAAAAACTTCTTATTTTCACCCCAAAAAAAACATAAACCCTTTTTTTAACCAAACAAATGCTTTAAATCATTTTTAACCCAACCAAGAAAGGCATTAAATTTCAAAAAAATACATAAGAATTTGAAATTTTTTTAAAAGTTACTACAAATCCATACCAATATACTATAGCTCAGACAAAATTATTTATAACTCAAGAGTAAAATTAATCACTATAAATCAAAGATCCCAAAATCTATTTCAATAAAAGTGAGAAACTAATTTAAAACCAAAGAATGAAACAAATAAAATATTCTAATTAATTCCATTAGTTTCTTCCCATCAAACACTATTCAAACAGTCTATAAATCATCATAAATCACAACTTTTCCATCAAATATTCATAATGAATCACATCTCTATATATTCATGGAAGGAACACATCAACACTATAATCCAAAACCATTTAATCTTTATCCAAACAACCACTTAAGTTAAAAAAACATTTAAAATATCATTATAAATCACTATTAAACCATTAAGGACTAACCTAAACGTTCCCTGAAGTTCATGATAATGTCTTTTCCATACCAATGCACATTTAAAATAAATATTTAACCATTTAAAATTCATAATCAGTGGCCCTAATCTAATAACCGAACAAAAATATCACAAAACACATATATAATCATTTGAACGGGATTATTACCATTCTTGATCAATTGAAAATCATATTCCACTAATAAAAAAATCACTAGTATAATTGGAGGATTTTATCATTGATATTTTAATATCATTTTTTGATAAACCAGGGTTAAATATTTTTTTGAGTTTCAAACGTTGATTTTTATTAAAAGCGTCGTTAATAATCCTTTGTTTTATCTTTTAACATTGGTTTTCATAAAACCAAACATTTAATGTTTTGAAATAATTTTTAATATTGATTTTTATTAAAACCGATGTTAAAAATTATATGTCAAGATCTTGCAAGTTGACTTTTAATAAAACAACCTGAAAGTGTTAATTTTTAACATCGATTATTTAAAAAACTGATGTTAAAAAATAATACTTAAAAAATTTTAACATCACTTTTAGTAAAAAAACAATGTTAAAAACCTTTTAAGAAAGATACTACTAGTATAACCATTATTTTCCTTTCTCTTGAAACCTTCTATATCACTCTATTTTCATTTGATGAAGGATTCTATTTCTTTTAAGACTTTCAATCCAATCTTGAAATCATTTTACATCAACATTTCATCTTTATATCTCACTCTATACCTTTTCTCGACTGATTCATGTATGAATCTGGACAAATTATGGCACCAATGGATTCAAGTCCCTCTACCACCTTAGATTTTCTATTTATGTCAATATTCATTCACTAATAACTTTATTTATCTTGTATCATTGATTTTTTATACATATTTGACTATCCTCAAGCTATTATAGTCAACCTGTAACCATAATTTGAGGGTTTTTATTTGTTTTTTTACTTCTTTTTCACTCATTTTCCATCAATGTTGCAAATTTTCTTTATTTCCACAAACATCAATTGAGTTTTTGGAATTTGGGAGGAATTTTTCATTATAAATCTCCAAAATTTGTATGTTTTTTTATTTTTGAAAATAAATTATGTCATGTTATTTGTTATCATAATTGTTTGTAATTTATTATATGTTTTATGTTTAACTATTTCTTATAGATGATCAACCAATGATATTGTGACTTTAAAATTTTAGAAAATGATTAGATGAAATGATATCATAGAATATAAATTTATATATGACAATTCTAATTAATATTACTAGGTCAATATAAGTTCTTACACACCATGTATTTTTTGATTCCTAGAAAAATCCAACCAATCTAGTGTTATGGTGGATAAGTTATTCCTTTAGTAAAAGACAATGTATTTATCATGTTGATAAAGTCATTACACTTTATTGAATGCCATTTAAGTTACATGAGTTTGATTATAGTATAATTGTCAGTTGAAATGAAGAAAATATCCCAACTAGTTTGAAATGAAATTTGATTAATCATATATCATGTTAATTCAATGGTTGTTTAGTTTCACATACAAACATGATTTATTTAGTTAAATAAATACAAAATATAACCAATTGATTACATATCAAGTGATATCTAAAAATATATTTCTCATGATATATATTTGAATCACTATGTGCATTAATTTTTATAAGAATGGTAATGTAGATATTTTTATATGTACAGATTATCCCAAATCATATCAAATATAGGAGGAGGTGATTATTTTAAAGGTTTGTGTACATGACATTTTGGTTTAACCAAATTAAATTCTAGTATGAGTGATGTTGTTTTTTGAATATTAATTTTCAATAATTACTATAAAACTATATATATATATATATCTTTGTGTGTGTGTGTTTATATGTTAAACAATTTTTTTATGATAAATCGTTGTAATAATAATTGTTTGTGAGATATTTTTCAAAAATGTTTGTATAATTGTGTGTATTCTTTTCCTAAATAAAAATTTTTACATTTTTTCATATAATTGTTCGTATAATTGTTATGATAATTGGTTGTAAGTAATTTCTGTATAATTTTGTTATAATATTTTGTATTATTCTTTTTATAATTATACAGAATTCAGGATATATTTTTTATAATTGTTTTTAATTTATTTTTTTATGTTTAATTGTTTTTATGCCAATTTATTGTTAGTATTATTTTATATTATGAAAATATTTTGTTAGTGGTTATAATTTTTTTTATAAATTATTTATAAATTTTTTTATTTGTTTTTAATATATTTTTAAATGTTTGTGTTTTTTATTTTATTCAGCATTTATATTTTGATATTAGGTATTTAATGGATCACAATTAGATAAATTTATAAAAAATAATTGATAAATATCAAAAAATAGTTGACGATTTCTTGCAATTTTCTAAATGAAATATTCAAAAAAATTGATTTATATCCATGCATGATGTTTTTTAGTATGAGAATGTAAAATTCTAGAGAAATTAATGATCTACTCATTTTTTATGATTCTATACACAATTATGAAAATTGGTTCTATCATGTTGAAAGTCTAGGAAATTCAACAACTAATGTTGATGTAAATATTCTGAACAAGATAGAGGATCATATATAAGAATTAATTCATGTTGTAGGTGTTGAAACCATCAAAAAATAGCAATTATTTAATGATTATATTGTGATTATGAAAAATCATTATTCCAAGTTTTCACTAAATATACAGTGTTATTAGTAGTTCTGAGATTATTTAACTTGAATGAAAGAAATTGATGGAGTAATAAAAATTTCTCTAATATGATTGAAATTTTAAAAGAGATACTTCTAGAAGTCAACGAGCATCCAGATTATAATTATAAGGTAAATAATATATTATTCTTGATGGTATTAGGTTGTAAACATATACATCCTTTCCCTAATGATTTGGTTTTTGTAGGAAGGAATGTCAATATTTATCAAAATTTCATAAATGTGGGATCTCACACTATAAGATGGATGTAAAATGAAACTATGATTCATTTAGAAGTACTGATATCTAACCTCTAACTAAACCAATTTTGTATCTTCCAATAATTCTTTATAATAATTAAAACAATTCAACATTGATCCCTTCTTAGGTACCAAAATCATATATCCTACTAGAAAACTTTGGTTCCTTCCAATAATTCCTTATTTAAAGCATCTATTTACAAATTCAATTGATTCAAAATTGTTAAGATGGAATACCTGTGAGTGTATATCTGATGGTAACATACATCACCCAAATTATTCACCATGGTAGAATGG
The DNA here is from genome assembly GCA_963277665.1 of Viscum album. Lineage (NCBI taxonomy): Eukaryota > Viridiplantae > Streptophyta > Magnoliopsida > Santalales > Viscaceae > Viscum > Viscum album. Next base: position 1,033,579,014 of record OY728123.1, on the reverse strand, counting down.
TTTTGATACATGATTTTTTGTTTTTGGAAGTGAATTTATAAATCTCATAATGGGATTGTGTATAACATCCCACCTTTTTAATACATAAATTTACATTACATTTTACAAATAGAGGATCTTTAAAGTCTAATGTCTTGGAAATTAGGATCATAATACATGAAAACAACATAAACATTATTCTAAAACACTTGTAAGGATTATTAATTTTTCATCCTAAGTTCATTACAACATCTCATAACCTGGGAGCATACATCAAAGGAAAGGGTGAGAAGAAGGCATAGTAAGGGAAATAAGAGAAACATTTTACATGTGAACTTGAGATACATCAATAAAGTCAAGATAAATAACTTTAAGGCATGAGAACGAGATCATGAGGCATATCATAATAAAAATAACGTGTTTCATAACTTGAAGATGTGTCTATCACATTTAACATAGACAATCATTTCTGTATCACCAAGTTCCATCCCCAAGGTGTCATTAAAAAATTACCAAGGTTATTCACCAAAGTATCGTTAAAATGGTCATCTCTAGAGATTAAGTCTTTACCCAATGCATTGGAGTGCTATCAGGGCACACCCTTAATTTGTATTTATTATCATGTGAGCCACATATATCATCATCAAGATTTCATAAATAACCCATATAGCCTAAAATAAATGGGTTTCATTTCATAATCATAACGTTTTAAAAACCTCTTTAAAGACATGATCTTTATGTCACTTTAAACCCACAGAAAAGGAAAGCGGGTTTCATGTATTTAAATCCCATAATTAAAATAGAAAATTTAGATATATATGTGAATACCCCTTTAGAAGAAATATCTTTTAGTATTCACTTATTAAAATAAAATAATTTGAGAAAAAGAGAAAAACATTTTGAGACGAAAATTCTGCAGCATAACGGCTATGTTACAAGGTTTTAGAAAACATTGAAAAGAGAGGGTACATGGGTCACCCACTCATAAATGATCCATAAAATAGTAGGGGGACATAATATATAAGATTTAGTAACATGGTAATGAAATTTGAAAGATATACCATATGAAATGAAGAACTTTAAAGAAGGAAAAAATAAGATTTCTCTTATGAAAATTCAGCAGCTTAACGGCGTTACTTAAAACATCAAAAAATGAATTGATGAGATCAAATTGGGTCTCTAATTATATGAACAAAAAAGGATAGTATGATAGATATATAAGATCATAACCCAAATTAATAAAAGGAACTTGAAATTAATGACATGAAAATAGAACATGAAAAATGATAGGGGTGGAAGAATCCCTTAAAAAAATTCGACAGTCTAACGGCGCCACCTAAACATTAATAAAAAGAAATGATGAGAGTAAGAAGGGATCTATCATAATATGATCATGAAAAGGGAATTAAGAGGAATATAAAATAACATCCCACAACATAAGAACATGGGGCTTCAATGAAATGACATACAAAAGAGTACTTGAAAAGAAAGAGAGAGGTAGGATCCCTTACCTTGAAGAGTAACTTCGAAATCTTGAATTTTGGGACCTTGGGAGGATTTAGGGCACCTTGGGAGGACTTCTTGGGAGGTAAGGAGACCAGAACTTAGTTGAGGAGGATTTTGGAATGGAAAGGATGATAGAATGGCTTGGTATTAATAGGGGAATTGAGGGGACAAGGCATTAATTGCCAAGGGACACCTCATCGGTGGTATCGGCAAAACCATGGGCTTTCCCATGGTATTTTCCCATGGTATTGGCCAACTGGGACACCTATTACCTTATCTTACTATTAATAAGTCTACCAGAATTATTTCATAATGATTACATCCTTAATGATGTCATTAAACACCCGAAACACAAAATTGTATTTTTACTATTCACTGAAAGTTCAGCTTTCTCATAAAAATACCAAAAATTCACCTTAACCAAATATCGATGCTCTGAATTCAAAAATGAACTAAATTTTATGAAAATAATTTTCTAAATAATTTTAATTTAATTTTTAAATAAAAACACTATTCACTGAAAATTCAACGGTTTTAGAAAAATCCCAAAAATTCACCTTAAACAAATATCGATGCTCTGATTTCAAAAATGAGCTCCATTTTATGAAAATAATTTTCTAAAAAGTTTTAATTTAATTTTTAATTAAAAACACTATTCACCAGGAAAAAATAATACTTAACCAGTACTTTCTGAAGCAATTATTTACCTATTTTATTGAATCACATTACATAATCAAGGTGACTAGATTATATTAATACTTTTTTTAAGTGAGGTTACTTAATCCATTTGATAACATTACTAATCATAAGCATAAAATCACTATTCACAATTTACTATTCATCAAAAATTAAGTTGATCTTATTAGACTCTAAATTTCTTACTAAACATAACTGTAGAAGATCATTTTTTTAAAATCATTACACATTATTAAATATTTGAGGTTTACATAAGTATTTTTAATATATAATTTTTCTAAAATTCATCAATAATATGCATACTATATTTATCCAGACATTTAAAATTTCACAAACTTCATCATAAGAAGAAGTCATAATTTTTATTTAAATCAAAGGATTACACAAGGTAGTTATGGTCTCGTTACATAGCCTCTTATAATACCAACATAGGACCTAAGAGTAAGGTGTGCTAGGGTGATAGAATCTTGGGGCGGCTCGACCAACAATTCTCGAGTAGTGATTTCTATCAGCTTGAACTTCTCGCGAAGTCGATTCCTTTCTAGCTTCAAACGATGATGTTCGGCTTGGTTTTGGTTCAGAGAAAATCCCAAAGGTGATACCTCCTTCTCGAGTTCCATTAGATGGTCTTAGATCGGCCCGAAACTATTGGATGGGGCCATCGAATCTTCTTTCAATATTAATTAATCAAGCTCACTTGTATTTATAGACAATAATAGAAACTTTTAGTTTCCAACGGTCATATAACAGTGGAAAAACAACGGTCTTATTTTAATTATACTCATTTTATTAAATGAAAAATAAAATAACCCACAAAAATTAGGGAACAAAATTTACTCAAAATTTCGGGTCGTTATATTGTGTACAGATGGAATGAATCCATATCTGATCCTAAGTATCAAACATAGTTCATGGACTATTTTGTTGGTAGTTTACAACTTTTCCCCATAGAAATTTATGATGAAAAAATATGATATGATGAGATTGATGGTTTCTAGACCAAAACATCATGCAAATGGTTTTGATGTGTATTGTTCACCATTGACTAATGATTTTATACTTCTATGGGAGACAAGTGTTACTATTATTGATACATTCAAGAAATATAGTTTTATTTTGTGTGTTATGTTAATGTTTATTATAAACAAATTTCTTGCATATGGAAACTTATATAAATAAATTTTTAAGGAACATAGAGCATGACCAATTTGTAAAGAAGAGACTTTTTATTATCAATTGTAGAATGGAAGGGAGACAATGTACATGGGACATCAGAGATTTTTGCAATTTGATCATACTTATCTTATATTGAAAAAAATAATTAAATGGTTTATAGAAATATAATCCTCCCCCACAGCCATTATTGGTTGAAGAATATTATAAAAGGGTCAAAAATATTGATTTCACATTTAGAAAGAAAGTAAGTTCTGGTCATCAAAACAATATTTGGAAGAAAAATTCTATTTTTTTTGAACTACCTTATTGGATATTTTTAGTGATAAAACATAAAATTAATTTTATGCATGTCGATAAAGACATATGTGGAAATTTTTTTGGAACTTCTTTAGATATTAATAGAAATAAAAATATAGATTTCATTCTAGATTGGACTTGATATCAATGGGAATATATTTGGAGTTAGCTCCAACAATGAAAGGAAACAAAACATATTTACCCTTGGCTTGTCATGCATTAAGAAAGAGTGATAAGATGAATATTTTTTATTTTTTTGTGGTATTAAATTACCCAGTGGGTATTCTTTAAATGTGAATAATTTAGTGTTATTATAGGATTGTAAATTAATAATTATGAAATCTCATAATTATCATGCATGGATGAAAAAACATCAACAAGTCACACTTTGATGTATATTGTCAATACCAATTAGAAATACTATCATTAGGTTATATAATTTTTTCAAATCTATTTTTAGCAAAGTCCTTGATCCAAATTTGTTAGATGAGTTGGATAATTAATATACTCTTATACTTTTTCAAATAGAATTGTATTTTCCACCTAGGTTTTTTTATATAATACTTCATCTGGTGCTTGAGATTAGAATATGTGGGAATATTATTTACATTGGATATATCCTTTGGAAAGATATATAAAATTTTGGAAAGCATATATTAAAATTCCCTATCAATCGGAGGCCTCTATTGTTTAAAAATATGCATCTGAAGAGGTAATTGATTTTTGTATTGATTATTTTTATGAAGTGGATTAGATTGGTCTTCCTATATCCTGACATATGATTGTTGATAGTGAAAGTAGAGGTATTTGAGTATTAAAGGTGACGTTCATTCCATGTGATTATTTCATATAGGCATATTTAAACATATTGAACAACATAAATTAGTTTAACCCATATATATCATCACATATTACTGAATTAATGGTACAATATCTGAAAATAAATGAAAAGTGATTGATTAATGAGTATAAAATGACATTTGTTTTATGGTTTAAAGCGAAATTCAGAAACTATATATCTATATTGGAGACATTTAAATCATTTGTAGGGGGATCATCCCATAATGTGATTGAATTTATTGGTTTTGATATTACTGGATACACATTTTACATAAAAAATCCAGATGATAAGAAAACCATTGAAAATAGTGTGGTAATAGTCATCACTGAAAAAACCTCATTTTTTGTACAAAATAAAAAACTAATTTCTACATTATTGGCTTATTTTGGAGTTCTTGAGGAAATATTTGAAATTGATTATACTAAATTTCAAGTCACCGTGTGTAATTGTAATTGGATTGATAATAATAGTTGTGAAAAACATGATGATTATGGGTTCACACTTGTTGATTTGAAAATATTTATCTTTAAAGTGGATCCATTTTTCATGGGAAAAAATGCAAAGAAAATATTTAATTTCATTGATTCGTTGAATTATTAGTGGTCTTTCATTTTTCATGGGAAAATAATTCATTTTTTTGATGAGGATGATGATGGTGTTATGGATTTATAATATTCTTTTTCATCTAATATGAAATTTATAGATGATAACTGTAACATCCTTAACCCAGTGGCCACAGTCTCTGAGGCCCTCAACTGGGTCTTCACATGACCTCAAAAGCACCTCCCCATACGCCAGAGGCTTCTAACTAACAACGTGGGTCTATAGAGAAAGTTTGGGGATACTATACTTTCTTATTAGACTAATTTCATATTAGAAATAATATCAATAGATATAATAACCTACAGGAAAATATATATGTATGACATGAAAAAATCCAACATGTAACCATGTTGTACAAGCTATAACAACAGCCAGAATACACTACATGTCAAGTAGTCATACAAATAAAAAAATTGAAACTACCAAATGATCCAAAGCATGGAACCAAGTCCCAAACCGGCCATAACATCCCACGCACCAAGCCAACATCATATCCATGAACTAAACACCATGTCCCTATCCTAAACCTATACCTGAAAAAAAGTAACATCTTCTTGGGAGCCTAAGTACCATGGAAACATCTACAGGGTGTGAGTACAGTATAGTAGGCCACCACCAGTGGTTTCTAACACAATAACTGGTCTATACAAAAGTTATTGAAGATAACACTAGTGAAATAAAGAAATAAATCCACAAAAGAAATGTAAATATCTATAAATGTTAGAGTTAGGAAATTTCCCAAAATAACCATTTTAACCATTTAGTTATCTAGGGGTAACCAACCAACTGACTATCTTTGGTCACACCAGGAACCCAGACCATATAATAAGTAGTTATATACATTAAATCACAAGGGAATTCACTAACCACAACTCATCTACAAACCTTAGAGCCTCAGTCTGATAATCAAGCCATGTTCATGTGTTTGGGAATCCTAGAACCTATGTCCAACATCCTGACCCACATCATGACCATACATTGGGAATTATAGAGCCTCATTCCAACATCCCAAACATACATTACATAACATTGACCTTCGAGCCTTAGTTTGGGTAGTCTCAACAAATGCAACTGTTAGGAGCCTAGTGCCTCACTCCAATAATGTAACCCATGAATTATAAGTGTGGGGTTTAGAGCCTAAGCCCACCTTGAACCATTGGAGGAGCTCATTCCAATACCCACACTCCATCAATCCATGAACACGTGATTCTTTAATCATAAATCATTTACTAAAAACAATCCATTACTATTAAACACATTCATAATTTATAATTATAACTCATTATACACATCACACAAACAAAGCATAACCCATTAACACATATACTATTATGTCAACTATAACACCCTAATATTTTATGGTATGGATAATTTCAATTCAGTAGATAACTTGTAATTCATACAAAGCTTTGTATATTAAAACAAAACATGGCTATAGAAGATAGTTATAAACTAGCCAGTAAACATAATTTTTGTCTCCCTCTATGTTTTGAATTTCAAAAAACTGACATACATGGTTTCAATCAGTAAGATATTTAGAGTCTGATAAAAACATAATTTTTGGTGAATATTAATTTACCCTTATGAATAGTAACATGAATTGTAATGTACCCTTATGAATAGTAATATAGCCTTATAAATAGTAAGTTGACCCTTATGAATAGTAATATATCCTTATGAAAAGTAATTTTAATATTAATATACCATTGTGAATTGTAATTTTACCCTTATGACTAGTATTATACCCTTATGAATAATAACCCCACCCATATATGTAAAAAATAGAACATACGAACCTTATAAATGAGACTGAATATGTTAAAAATTAAAAATTATGTGTTGGTATTTTTATGAGCAATAAATAATGAATTGCAATTTTATAATTCATATATAAACATAAAAGTTAATTCCTTTTCATAAAATGAATTCATGAATCAGTATTTTGTTTTCCTGTGATTACAAGATAATTTTTCTAAGACCCTGGTTAATTTTTCAGAGTGTCAGAAAATAAGTTATTGTGTCAAAATTGGTATTTTTTGAGAAAATGATGATTTTAATTAAAAATTAACGTTCTCATATTTAGAAAATTATTTTCTTAAAATGGAGTTACTTTTTGGTTTCAACACATTGAAAAATGGTTTGCATGAAGTTTTGGGATTTTTATGAAATTGTTTAATTTTGGTTGAATAGTAAAAAATACAGTTTTTTATGAAATACAGCAATGTTTGTGACATCATCTTGAAATTATTTTGGTATAAAAATTTATTTAAACTATGTAATAACAGCATAATTATATTATAAGTGTAATATTTTATAGAATTAATTTAGAACTTGAAAAGTATATTTTTTCATGATAAGTATAAAGATCATTGTCAATGTCGACGTTGTGCCTGCATAGCACTGACAAAGTAAAAATTGGTATCTTTTATATAATAATTGTGTGTTAAAAAATTAATGAATTATTTATTTTTTATTTTTTATTTTTTATGTCTTTTATTGTTAATTTATAATTTTAGTGTTATGTAACATGAGTATTATCCAAATGTTTGTGCAATTCTTGTTTAAGGCTAGAAAAGGAAAATTAACAAATTAAGGAAGTTGTTTTGATATAGATAAGTATAAATAAACTTAATGGTTAAATAAAATTATTATTTTGAATCTATGTAATGTATTTTGATGTTGTTAATTTATTTTAATTTTTTAATATAATATAATTAACATTAATGTTTATGAAACTTTGATGCAGTGCTTGTTCAAGAATAAGAAAAATAAAATAAAATGTTTTTTAATACAATTATAATAATTTTTAAATGACCCATATTTTGGCTAAAACGTATTATATATGTAATTTTAGACTATTATCTATTTTTTATTCGATTTTGGGACTCTTTGGACCCACAAGAATCACTTTAAGACCTTTAGAATATTTTAATTAAAAGTTAGACAAGGTGTTAAAACTATATAGTTTTGTTTGTATAAAATTTTTAATGTTATTTTTTAGTTTATTGTTTTTCAAAAAAATAGTATTTGGAAATATAATAAAATTATATTTCTCATAGAATTTTATTTTAAATTTTTAGATAAAAAATAAATTCCCCAAGGGCTTCTGCAAAGATGATGTAGTATTAATTTAATTAATGTATAATTAAAATAAATGATATTAAAAATAATAAAATAAATATAATTTTAAAATTTTAATATAATTTATGAATTCCATATATTAATATGAAACTTTTATGATATAATATAAAATTTTATTCTATTTGGAAAAAAAATTTGATGTTTTTAATGTATTATTTATGAATAGTTTTTATATTGATAAAAACAATTCATGAATAAAATATTTTATTAAATTATTTAAAAAACCAAAAAAATTTAACAAAGCCCAAAATGATAATATTAATTCTAAAATGTAATCCACTTTAGTTTTAGTCCCTTTTGTAGGTTTTTAAATCTATAATATATTTATTATAATATAATAATTTTGGTAATTTCTATGTTATCCTCCACCTCACATATAAAAGGAGCTTCTTTCTTTCACAAATATAAATCACATTGAGCCTTATGATTCAGAAAAACTCTACCAAATTATATCCTCCATATCCCATAACTCATTCTTGTTCTTATGGTCTAACAAAAATACCACTTCCAAGAGCCTTAAGGAGGTTTTAAAATAGATATTTTCAAGAGGTAAGATTCCTTCTTCTTCTCTTTCAAATTCTTTCACACTCATAACTTATCCCTACCAATTATAAAATGATTCATGAAAACTCCAGTATCATATATATATATATATATATATATTAATGTTTTTTTGTTTGTGTTATATGCCTCATACAATCTATTATTTGATTCTTTTATTCATAAATAATAAAATCGTTGTCTGTAGTGTGTCAATTAACCACCTTTGTGGATGATGCATTGTCATCTCACTTTACCACAATCATGGGAAGTTTCAAATCACATGTAACTTTTTAAAATGACCAAAATATATATATTTTACTAATTCTGGATTATTATTTCTTTTTACAAGGAATGAAATAACAAACTGACCTTTGAAACCATGAGAAGAACATACCAGAAACAATGGGAAAAACAAAATATTGTTAATAAATGGGTGGAAATGGTATATGAAAATTATGTATGGTATTATAAACATTAGATTAGTTCTGTAATAATTTAATAACACTATTTAAACCATATTATTGGAGGTTTGAAAAAAATTTAAGGATTTCAAACCCATGGTAAGGGATATCTTAACACAATTTCCATTCATTGAGTTAAACATCAATGTCATTGGTTTTTTCTTTCCCAAAATATATGTGAATGACCTTTTTTTATTCTCTATATCCTCTTTTATTTTTTTGGTTTATGTTTTTAAAACATAATCATTTCATTTATTATTCCTCAATCTAATGATACATTCTTTGTAAGGGATATTCTCTCTCACTTTTATTCAAGAATCCCCCCTAAGATGCGTCCTTTTATTTTTAATTCCTAATGATGGGGTATGTTTTCTAACCTCCCCCATATTTCCTTTAAGATATATAAATAATGTTATACCCCTTTATCTGTCATTAATCCCCCACAAGAACAATTGTTACCATGCCTAAATATTTGTAAGGGGTTTCTCATCTCACTTTTCTTTATGTGAGATTTCGATTGTTCGGCACTTATTTCTTATATGTGGTGTATGTGTTATGACATTTGATATATAATTTCATGATTTTATTTATATTCATGGTATTCAATGATTAATTGGATGATTATTAATTTTTGGTCACCTGATATGATTGATTATAATGTGGTAATTTTCTTTGTCAAGATTTTCATTTCATTGTGACTTACTTTTTATTGTGCACTTAATAATTCTTGTGTGGTGTACCTACAGTCTATTTGAGATCACATTTCATTTTAAATTATATTTCTATAATATATCCATAATCTGGTTTCATGGATATTATTATTTTCTTAAGATGTATACCATTTCACATACGGTGTTAATTAGGAATGTTGTTTTAACATTGGAAATAATGAAAAATCTGTATTCTCAACTCTATACAGATATTGAAATGACATATTTCTCTAGTATTAAATCTATTTATAAAACATTATTTGGACTTTTAGTGATGGGTGGGCACTGCTATAGCCCCTCGATGCATCGACAGGTGTCATGAGACAAATCAATTGGTGATAAACCCTTTGAGTGTGTTTCCTAAAATCTGATTGGTTTTTTCCCACAGACTTAAACCATTTAGATGGTATAATGGTATCATGTTCCAGATACATTATTTCCAATTAATAAGAATTATTTTTATTCATTTTGATTTATTTATATCAATGAGTTTTTCACTATGTCAAAATCTATTGATGCAGTTTCATTCTCAGTTTATTAATGGCGTGTGTTTTTCATTTATTCACCATGTCATGTTAACTATGTCAAATTGTTTATGATTCAGTTATTATTGATTCATGTTTCTGATATTTGTAATCCTTACTGAGCATTTGAGCACACCTATTTCTTTTTTTCCTTCAAAAGGATATTAAGAGGAGACTATTTATTGAGTTCTCGTGGTTCTAGTTTATTAGTTTTTGTCATGCATTATATTTTTTTTACCTTTCTCATTGTAATATGAGTATCATGTATGTATCTAGTTTATTTAAGACTACTAAACTGGATGTATCCTTTCTCTAATATATTCATCCTCTCACTGCTGGTTCCACCTAGGGTTTCAACCTGAAACCCTTTGACTCGGAGTTGGTGGATCATTTGAGTGTTTCCTATCTTATTTTCTTACTTTCATCCCTTCTCTTCATCTTCTCCCTCCTTCTACTACTTCATTTTGGTCATGTTTCTCACTTTCTCTCAGATGATGGCTCTTTAGTTCATCTTCTCTCGCAATGACTGTCTGCTTCAGATCCCTTTGGATTCTCTTTTAGTTGAACTAACCACCAACTCCCATGAACCTCTCCAGGTCAGATATGGAGCAGTAGTTCAAGGAATTTTTGGTTTCTGCGGTTTGGCGGTCAACGGATCTCAAGGAACTGTTGGGTCGCTTGCACCTTTTTGGCTTGTTCCCAGTTTTCCACCTTATTGTCGTTGTCTCTGCTTCGAGCTCTCGGCCTCTAATCCATTACTCTGACCTGAAGTTCTACTCCACCTCTTTTGGTCAGATATGGAGAAGCGGTAACAATTATGTTTTGGCAGGTGTGGCGTATTGGCCACCACATTCCAATTGCAGCTCCTCAACTCTTTTTTTGTTTCTAGGTGTTATTATTCATGTTTTCAGTGAAGGTTTTCTTACTTTGGTCTTGACGGTGGTGTGTTGATGGTTGTTGCTTTTGGATGCGATGTGATTTATTGGATTTGGTGTTTCAGTTGCCTCTGGTTTGATTGGAAATAGTGATGATGTAGTGCATTATTTTCTTCGACCCCAATGTTTAGTGTTCTGGTTCGCTAGTGATTATGGTGTGGTGATCGTTAGCGATGGAAATAGTAGAAACCCATTTTGTGAATAATGACTGCTAGGTTAAACAGTGTTCTCTTCGGATATTTTTTCAACGAGTTTCATAAGAAATAAAGTTTGGGATGACAATTGGCTTTGTCAGTCGAGGAATTTGTTCATAGATGGGGAATATTATGTTCTATGTTATTCAGTTGGGTTTATTTTAATGACAGATATGGTTCTTTAATGAATAGGATGATAGACTCTAGTGGGTCTTCCATACCTCCAATCTGGTGAGGCGAAGTGTCCATTTGTGTCAGGGTACGTGTTACGGGGAGGATGGTGGCCTGAGGTGATGATTTTTGTTGTAGTTTGAATGATGAATTTTCAAATTTGAAATGATTTTTTTTCATGCTTGTGTGGCGGTGCATTTTTAAGGTTCCCACATTCAAAAAAGTGGCTTTTAAAATAATAAAAAAATGGTTTGAGGATTCAAGACTACTAAACCGATCGGTCCTTCGACATTTTATTCCATGTAATAATTCCAATGTAATAAGTAATGCACCAGCTCTGAGCTTTTGGGGTTGAGGCGTTACAGTTGGTATCAAAGGAAGTTTATTATAAATCTTGTGAACTAGACTTAGAAAACATAGTTTAGTGAAAATAACCCTAATATAGACATTGATGATATGAATAGAAGAACCTTTCACATCTATTTTTAGGGCATTATACATGAAACATTTCAAGGACAAAATTTATGAAGGTGGGAAGAATATAACACCGCAATATTTTATGGTATGCATAATTTCAATTCATTAGATAAATTATAATGCATAAAACACTTAGTCTTTTAAAACAACATTTGGTTATAGAATATAGTTATAAACTAGCTAGTAAACATAATTTTTCCACCTTTATGTTTTGAGTTTTGAAAAACTGTTAAACATGGTTTCATTCAGTAAGATATTTAGATTCTAAAAAGAAAAATATATTTTCTTGATGAATAGTAACGTACCATTATGAATAGTAACTTGAATAGTAATGTACCCTTATAAATATTAATTTGACCATTATGAATAGTAATATACCCTTATAAATAGTAACTTGACCCTTATGAATAGTAAAATATCCTTATGAAAAGAAATTAGAATATTAATGTACCATTATGAATAGTAATTTGACCCTTATGACTTATTATGTACCCTTATAAATAGTAACCTCACCTATATAAGTAGAAATAGAACTTAGGCACCTTATAAATGAGAGTGAATATTTAAAAAATTAATAATTAATTATTAGTAATTTTATGAGCAATAAATAATGAATTAAAATTTTATAATTCATATATAACATTAAAAGTTAATTAATTTTCAAAAAAAATTACGAATCAATATTTTGTTTTCCTATGATTATAAGATAAATTTTCTGAGACCCTAGTTAATTTTTCATAGTGTCATAAAATAATTTATAATGTTAAAATTGGTATTTTTTGAGTAAATGATGATTTTAATTGAAAATTAAATTAGTCATGTTTATAAAGTTATTTTCTTAAAATGGAGTTCCTTTTTCGTTTCTATACATAGGAAAATAGTTTTGATAAATTTTTTGGATTTTTATGAAACAGTTTAATTTTTATTGAATAGTAAAAAATACAGTTTTTTATGAAATATGACATTTTCATGACATCATCTTGAAATTATTATGATATAAAAATTTATTTAAAGTACGTAATAACTGCATAATTATATTACAAGTGGAATATTTTACATAATTAATTTAGAACATGAAAATTATATTTTTTTCATGATAAGTATACAAATCATTATCAATGTCGACGCAATGCCTGCGCAGCACTAGCAAAGTAAAAATTTGTATCTTTAATTTAATAATTGATTGTTGGAAATTATTTTTTTTTTTATTTTTTTTTTTTTATGTTTTTTATTGTTAATTTATAATTTTAGTGTTATATAACATAAGCATTATCCAAATGGTTGTGCAATTCCTGTGCAAGGCTAGAAAAGGAAAATTAACAAATTAAGGAAGTTTTTTTTGATATAGATAATTGTAAATAAACTTAACATATGAATATATATGATTATTTTGAAGCTATGTGACTTATTGTTTATGTTATTAATTTATTTTAATTTTTTATACAATATAATTACCATTAATGCTTATGAAACATTGATGTAGTGCTTATGCAATAATAAGAAAATTAAGTAAAAATTTTTTTGAATACAATTATAATAATTATTAAATGAACCATATTTGGGATAAAACTTATTAAATATGTAATTTAAGACTATTATCTATTTTTTATTCAATTTTGGGACACATTGGACCCACAAGAATCACATTAAGTCCTTTAGAATATTTTATTTAAAAGTAAGACATGGTGTTCACACAATATATTTTTGTTTGTATAACATTTTTAATGTAAGTTTTTTCTTTAATTTTATTCAAAAAAATAAAGTATTTTTAAAAATAATAAAATTATATTTCTCATAGAATTTTATTTTAAATTTTTTGAAAAAACATAAATTCCATAATGGCTTCCACAAAGATGATACAGTATTAATTTAATTAATGTATAAATGAAATAAATAATATTAAAAATAATAAAATAAATATAATTTTATATTTTTAACCTAACTCACGGATTCCATATATTAATATGATATTTATATGATATAATATAAAATTTTATTCTATTTTGAAACTATTTTTGGATGTGTTTAAAGTCTTATTTATGAATAGTTTTTAAATTGAGAGAATTGTTTTTCTGGAATAAAATCTATTATTAAATTATTTAAAAATACCAAAATTAATTAACAAGCCCAAAATGATAATATTAATTCGAAAATTTAATCCCAAATTAGTTTTAGGCCTTTTTGGAAGTCTTTAAACCTATAATATATTTATTATAATTTAATAATATTTGTAATTCCTATGTTATCCTCCACCTCACTTATAAAAGGAGACTCTTTCTTTCATAAATATTAATCACATTGAGCCTTATTATTCATAAAACCTCTGAAAAAATCCATAATATGTATCCCTTAACACAATATTTTGCTTCTGTTCAAACAAAAAGTCCACTTCCCCGAGCCTTAAAGAGGTTTTAAAAGAGATATTTTCAAGAGGTAAGATTCCTTCTATTTATCTTTCAAATTTTTTCTCACTCATAACTTATCCCTACCTATAATACAATGATTCATGAAAACTATAGTATCATATATATACTGGAATGTTTTTTTTATGGTGTATGCATCATAAAATCTATTATTTTATTCTTTTATTCAAAAATAACAAAATCGTCTTTTGTGGTGTGTCAATTAACCACCTTTGTGGAAGATGCATTTTAGTTTCACTTTTCCAAAATCATGGGAAGTTTCAAATAACATTTAACTGTTTAAAATGACTTAAATATATATATTTTATTAATTCTGAATTATTATTTATTTTTACAAGGAATTAAATAACAATCCGACCTTTGAAACCATAAGAAGAACATACCCGAAACAATGGGGAAAAATATTGTTAATTAATGGGTGGAAAATGGTATAAGAAAATTATTTATGGTATTATAAACATTATTTTAGTTATGTAATAATTTAATAACACTATTCAAACCATATTATTGGATGTTTGAACAAATTTTAAGGATGGAAAACCCAAGGTAAGGGATATCATAACTCAATTTCCATTTATTGAGGTAAACATCAATTTCATTGGTTTTGTCTTTCCCAAAATATGTTTTAATAGACTATGATTGTTTTATTATGTATATCCTCTTTTATTGTGTTGTTTTATGTTTTTCACACATAATTATTTCATTTATTTTTCCTCAATATAATGATATGTTCTTTGTAAGGGATCATCTCTCTCACTTTTGTTCATGAATCCCCCCTAATATGTGTCCTTTTATTTATAATTCCTAATGATGGGGTATGTTTTTGAACCTCATCCATATTTACTTTATGATATATAAATGATAGGGTACCCCTTTACCACTCATTAATCCCTCACAAGGACTCCTGTTACCATGACGAAATGTTTGTAAGGGGTTTCTCAGCTCACTTTTATATCTGTGAGATTTCTATTGTTCGCCACTCATTTCTTATATGCAGTGTATATTTTCTGCCATTTGATATATAATTTCATGATTCTATTTATATTCATGGTATTAAATGATTCATTGGATGATTTTTAATTTTTGGTCACAAGATACGATTGATTATAATGTGGTAACGAGTCGTGTCTCAATTTTCATTTAGTTGCGACTTAATTTGTATTGGGCACCTAATGATTCTTATATAGTGTAACTAATAACCATTTGAGATCACTTTTAAATTGAAATTATATTTCTATTATATATTCACAATCTGGTTTCATGGATATGATTATTTCCTTAAGTCGTACACCATTTCACATACGGTGTTAATTTGGAAAGTTGTTTTAACTATGGAAATATTGATGAATTTGTATTCTCTACTCTATAGGATATTGAAAAGGAATATTTCTCTTGTATTAAATCTATGTATAAATAATTCTTTTTAAATTTAGTGATGGTCGAGGCCTACTATATCCCCTCGATGCATCAATATGTCTCATGAGACAAATCAGTTGGCGACAAGCCCTTTGAGTTTGTTTCCAAAAATCAAACGGGATTTTACTCACAGACTTAAACTGTTTTGAAGATATAATGGTATCATGTGCGAGATACATGACATCCAATTAATAAGAATTATATTTATTTATTTTTAGTTATTACTATCCCTGAGGTTTTCACTCTGACAAAATCTATGGAAGTAGTTTTATTCTCAGTTTATTAATGGAATGTGTTTTTCATTTATTCCCCATTCCATATTGACTATGCCAAATTTTTTATGATTCAGTTATTATTGATTCATGCTTCCTCTATTTTCAACCCTTACTGAGCATTTGAGATCACCCATTTCATTTTTTTACCTTCAACAGGTTATAAAGAGGAGACTATTTATTATGTTCTTGTGGTTGTAGTTTATTAGTTTTTGTTATGTATTGTATTTTGTTACCTTTCTCATTGTTATATGAGTTTCATGTATATATCTAGTTTTTTTAAGACTAATAAATTGATCGGTCATTCAGGATTAAATTCCTTTTAATCATCCCAATGTAATAAGTAACGCACCGGATTCGGGCTTTTGGGGTCGGGGCAATACACCAACCACCTCCTTATGGTTTTTCATCAACTAAGAACATTTGTCTTTTAGTTTATTTCATAACTATGTTATCATGCCAAATAATTCACCATGGGTTCTATCTTACTAAAACATGTAAAATTTCACTTAACATGGTCATAATGAACCATTGACTAAAATGTATCATAAATCACAATTCATAATACTCATTTTAAATCATCTTAAAGTCACCCATTTAAAACATGGGACATTCTCTTAGAAAACTAGGCCATGCCCCAAGGATTTTATTTCCATCTCCAATCATCAAAATAATCCTGAATGTATTTTCACAAAAATGGAATCCATGCCCTCATTTCAAATTATCATTTGAAATCTATAAGGAAAACCACTTTCTCAATCACCTTGAGATCGATGCCTCCTTCATAAAATAGTGCCCACTTTCAAAACATCATGTTCACCATTTAAAAACAATAATCAAATCGAAGTTCAAAACACATGATTTAAACTGTTTCAAATTCCCCTAGGCATTTCACAAATCTAACATATAATCAATTCAACTTACCCCTTTAACCAACCCCACATACTTGATTACAATTTATAACCCATTCAATCTCATATTTCCTCGACCTCAATTTTTACCAATTCATATCACCATTTTCAAGGGTTTATTACACCACATAGGTAGCCTTAGGTTTTTCTTAAAGGTTGGGGCCGAGGCCTCATTTTATTATTAAAGAAAATCAAAGACCTCTTTTAACTGGGTAGAGGGAGACCCATTACATATCCCGACGGCCCAGTGGGCTTATAGACCATTAAATAGCATGTAGGCCCAAATTTTTGGCCTAATGCCCATCCTATGAATAGTAACCTGCCTTCTACAGTACCCGCACAGTACCACCATAACATTTAATGAACCTCATGAGTCCATGAATGGTCTATCAATTCAATATAAGGTCTAAATCACATTCCTTAACCAATGACATTAGAATGAAACAATACATGAAATTATCACAACTAAATATACATACAAAACATCAAGACTATGGGAAAATCATTAATACCACCTACCTCATGTTATTTGAAGAACACATACTTAACCTCCACCCGTGATTAGAACTCAAACACCCATTAAATCCCTAACTCAGAATATTTTGAAAATGTAAGATTTTTAGGGCTTCAGAAGAAGTAGAACTATTCTAGAAGCCCTAATCTAGAAAAAGGAAGGGAGAGGAGGGTTAGACTCACATAGATCTTCAATTTTCACCCAAACACTCTCCAAACATCCATGAACTGAATGAGATTCATACCTTGGAAGTATATAAGGGTTTTTTCATCACCCAAGATACTATAGAAGGAATAAGGATGAAATTTGGGTTATAACCCTTAAATCCTGAGAGGGAAAATTGAAATTCCCCACTTTTTAAGGGTTACACAGTTCGGTTGCACGGTTTTCCAAACTGTGTGCCAATAGTGAGGCTACCTTTATCTAAGAGGGGTCATGCTTTATGGTTTTCTAGATGTACCTGAATATTTTGGGAAACCATTTGGTGACCGTGTTCTATCCTCCATCCAAAAGGTGGTTTGGAAACACAGTTTCCCTGGCCAAGCACACAGTTTTTACTAATCGTGCCCCAACCATGCGCTACACAATATTTTTCCTATTTCCTCCTACTTTCGTGTCCTGAATCCCCAATATATCCTTGAAATTCATCATACACCCTAGATCCACATCATTGGACAAAAAATAATTTTAACCAAATTTAAAAAATAACATACCTTTATAAATGGTCAGGATCTTACAACATCCCAATATTATAATGGCTCATCCTCAAGCCACACTAACATGCCTTACTAAGCCTTCAAGACCTAAATTTTGGGCTATTGGATAACCTATCAACTCATGTAATTCAAGTTCCTCCATGTACTTGATCATTCCATAACAACTATTGGACCAAGGAAGTAGTCATAGCCCCCAAAAACATTTCTCCCACTGTAATCCATAATCACAAACATTATTCTCCTCATTGATGCATCCACCTCATCTCATTATCACCAACATAAAACATAATAGAAATATATGTGTAACTATAGAGACCTAGTCATAATTTACATAGACATTACATCACTTTTTTAGAATACTTAAAACATTACAAAAACATATGCCTAAAGACCATACTAGTCTAGTAGCTTTGGAAACATGGAATCATAAACACTGGTAAAAATGTGAGATACATTATCTCCCAATTGTTGATTCATGACTATTACCCATCTTATACACATCATACATAATATAAATCTTCATAACCTAGGAATAGAAATATAAAATGGGTGAGCTTAGATGATCAGTAAGGGTAAAAAGGGATACATGTAAGTATAAATATGAGAATAGGAGTATGATAATGTGATCATAACATTATAATATCATATACTACATATAATAAGATCAAATAACATGAATCATGGCATAAATCATGGGATTTCATAATATGTGAATCATAAGGAAATAAAGAACATAATAAATGAAACAATAACATAGAAATAAGACATAGAATTGTGGTAAACATGTATTCATATAAAAATATTTACATAGTAGTCAAAGAATCGCTTCCAAGAAAAACACAGTATTATGGGTTCACTTCCTATACCATCTTGGTAGCCATGGTTCACTCCCATGACCATATTAGTAGTTTTAGTTCACTCCTCATACCATCTTGGTAGCCATGGTTCACTCCCATGGCCATCATAGTAGTCAAGGTTCACTCCCAAGACCATATTATTCTATCTCATGAGATATAAATCTTTATACAATTCAATAGAGGAAGTTATAGGTCGCACCCTTCCCACAATAAAATCATACATACATGTTCCATAAGATAATAAAAATTTTATCATATAATCACCCATAAAAGTAGATGGTTTTTATAAACATCATATCGTGACCCAGGAGATGAAATGGGTATTATAAACTTGTAATCATATCATAACTTATGGAAAAAAGACATGTTTCATAATAATTTCATCAAATCATAACCCATGAAAAGGAGCGGTTTTCATAAACATATAACCTGGGAAATAGAACTAGGTTTCATAAACATATAACTGATGAAAGAGAAATGGGTTTCATAAACAACATTCTATCAATATTCAAACCATTAAGAAAAAGAATATGAATGGAATATTTGGATCATTTCCCTATAAAGGAATGAGTAACACCAAAATATGTCATATTAGAGAGAAAATAATTTTGAAATGTCTTTTAAATGACAATTCTTGAGGAAAATATCCTTTCTTCTTTAGAAAATATTTTTTAATTCATAAACCTTTTGAGAACCATTTTCTTGAAATAAAATTGTAAACATATAAAGAAATATTGAAAACACTTCAAAACGCAAAATCCTTAAAATCTTATAAAATAATATTAAGAACATTTTCAAAACCAATTTCAGTAAGAAAAATATAAAAGATGCTTGGAAAAGTTTTGAAAACCATTTTATTTAAAAACTTATAAAAGAAGAATGAAAACATTTTGAAACCCAATTTATTTAAAATCATATAAATGAATCTTGAAAACATTTTGAAAACAATTTTCCTTAAAAACATATAATATAATCTTAGAAATCATTGAAATACATTTCTTTGAAAAAAAAACCTTCTGAAAACTTATATAAGAGAGCTTTGATAATTAGTTAAAACACTTTTTAAACATAAAACATTTTTGAAAACCTTTTTCATTTAAAACCACTTTGAAAAAAGAATTTCCTGAATATTAGGAAAATAATTTAATTAAAAAAGTAACTTTGTAATATTTTAAAGGAATATTTAAGGGAATTAAGGTTATGGTAGTGGGTAAGTCCGTACATGTTGAACACTCCTTTTTCACCTTAAAAAGTAGAGAAAAGTTCCTCGACCAAAAAATAACAAAAAGATTCCTCTTTTAAAACCCTTTTTTAAAAGTTAAAACATGGGTAGAAATTAATTTTAAATATCATAGGATAGTATTATAAAATTATTTGAATCCTTTTTAGAAAACAAGGTTTTTAAGGAACACCGATTTCCGACCGAAGAGAGTGGTGAGGTCATATTTTCTTAAAAACATTTTCTTAATTATATTAAGTACCAATGATTGGAGAAATGGTACTAATACATGAAGAAATCATGAATATCCTTAGGATAAGAAAATTCTTGAGTGTTATTGAAATATGGATCATAATATTCCATAAATGAAATAATAATCATAAAACATCCTGACACTACTAGAATATTGGGCTTTGAAGACCCTTAACACGGGCTACCGCCTCTGGCAGTCGCTTTAGGTACCCAATAGCGACCGCCAATGGAGGTCACTGCCCTTTGTAAAAAAACATAGGGCTTTGGTGCCCCCCCCCCCCACCGTCACCCTCAACCTAGCCCCCCCACCCCCCATCCCCACCCCCCCCCCCCCACCCGTCTCCTCCCTCCTCCGCCCTCCCTGCGAGCCCTCCCCCACCGCCCTGCCTCGTCACGCGCCCCGCCTCCCTCCACCGCTCGCCGCCATCACCACCCTCATCGGCCTCCGCCCTCCACATGCCCTTCGCCCTCTTCCCTCCCACTCTGGCCGCCCTCCGCCCTCCATCCATCCTCCACGCCCCTCTGGCATCCCTCCTCCCTCTGGCCTCCGCCCTCCAGCCCCCGCCCCCTCCGTCTCCTACCCCTCTGACCTCCAGCCTTTGCCCTCGGCCCTCCACCCCCTCAGCCCCCCCCCCCACCCCGGACGGCACACGCACCCCGGACAGCCCCCCCCCCCCTGCACCCCGGACAGCCCCCCCCCCCCCCTGCACCCTGGACCCCCCCCCCCCCCCCCCGCACCCCGAACAGGCCCCCCCGCACCCCGGACAGGCCCCCCCAAACCCCGAACCCCACCCCAACCCCCCCCCCCCCTCGCTGCATGTCCCTCATCCCCTCATCGCCTCCTCTCCTCTGGATCCCCACCGCCGCCGCTACCCGTCCCCTCCCTTGCCGCACCACCTTTGGCTCTCTCTCCCCTTCGCTGCCTCTCCTCTCCCTAGCAGCACCACCTTCAGCTCCCCTCCCATCCAGGTTTATAGCGCAATAAGGTATGACATGGGCTTTCACTAACATTACTATTTTATCAATGGTTCATAAACAAATGATTAGTATTTATTTTAAATATAGTTTATTTCAAAAATTCAAATGTAATAATTATTGTGTAAATGTTTGTTATACAGATATTATTATGGATAAGAGTTGGATTGATCTTCCAAGTTGAACGTCTAGAGAATATTTCAATGGAATTATGCAGTTTATTGACTTCACCAGAGGATTTGAAAGTGACTATATTAGTTTTCCATGTAGAAAATGTGCTAACAGATATCAATTCACACAAGATACTATGAGGGGGAACCTATTCTTTAATGGATTTATGAAAAATTATAAGAGTTGGACTCATCATGGAGAAGAATGTGTTCATTGTCAAAATACAGATGCAACTCAGATGGAAGTTGATGGAAGGATGAATGATCCAATGCATGAAATGCTTACTAAAATGGTACGTGGGTTTGATTATGAAGGCATTGACATCCATAATCTTTAGACTGGTGAGATAAATCTTCACTCTGGTGCAGATCGTGATTCTAGGAGGTTTTATGAAGCACTTGATGATGCGAAAATAGAATTATATCCTGGATGTACTTCTTACAATAAACTGTCGTTTATCGTGGAGTTGTTGCATTTGAAGACTTTGAATAATTGTTCAGACACATCATTCGACATGATTTTGGTGTTATTGAAAAATGTTCTTCCTGTCGATGCTAAGATTCTCGAGTCTTATTACTATGCTCATAAGTTGACGGAGAACTTAGGTTTTACATATGAGACCATAGATGCATGTGCAAACAACTGTATGTTGTTAATAAAGGAAACATCCCATTTGGGTATTTAAATGGTTTGTGGGGCTTCCAGGTGGAAAGATAATAGGGTAAATATGACTCTTCAAAGTCAGATTGCGATACAGGGGAAATCGATTTCTGTAAATAAAATTCATTACTTTCCCCTTAAACCGAGGTTGAAAAGATTTTTTATGTCATCTAATGTTTCTAATTTAATGAGATGGCATGTAGAAAGAGTTCCTGAAAGTGATATGTTAACCCACCCGGCAGACTCTCATGCATGGAATGATTTTGATAAGAGACATCCCTACTTTACTAAAGATGTTCGTAATGTCCGATTGGGATTGGCAGAAGATGGTTTCAATCCATTCAAGTCTATGGTTGGTGCAACGCATAGCACATGGCCTGTGGTGTTGGTTCCATATAATCTTCCTTCGTGGCTTTGTATGAAGAAACAATTTATATTACTTTCCACTCTT
This sequence comes from Viscum album, assembly GCA_963277665.1. Taxonomy (NCBI): domain Eukaryota; kingdom Viridiplantae; phylum Streptophyta; class Magnoliopsida; order Santalales; family Viscaceae; genus Viscum; species Viscum album. The sequence goes on along the minus strand of OY728123.1, from coordinate 1,033,555,923 downwards.
ATTGATGGACCTAAATGTCCGGAGGATAAGATTGATGTTTACCTTCAACCATTGATTGATTAGTTGAATGAATTTTGGGGCGATGGTGCGATGACTTATGACTGCGAAATGAATGAAATGTTCAAACTGCAGGTTGCTTTATTGTGGACAATCAATGACTTCCTAGCTTATGAAAATTTATCATTTTGGAGTACAAATGGGGAATTTGCTTTCCCTTGTTGCAATAAAATTAAAAAATATGTGTGTCTTAAACTTTCCAAAAAATGGGCATCCATGGGTCACAGACATTTTCTCCCCCCTCAGCCCAGGTTTAGAAAGGACAGAGTGGCATTTGATGGTTCTAGAGAGTTCATCCCAGCACCAAAGATCATGAAAGGAGTCGGAATGTTATCACATATTGAGGAAGAAAACATCCGCATAGTATATTAAATTCAGGATTTGGTGGCTCCTCCAGTATGTAATATTCGTGTTGCGGGTATGCAGTGCAGTCGCAATTGGAAAAAGAAAAGTATTTTTTATTGTCTTCCGTATTGGAAAATTAACATACTGAGGCATAATTTGGTTTTCATGCACATTGAAAAAAATGTTTGTGATAACATATTGTGGTCCATTTTAGGTGTCAGTGGAAAATCAAAGGACCATGTTAATGCACGTCATGATTTGGAAGAAATGGGTTTAAGGAAATAGTTTCATTTACAGTTAGCTGAGGGAAATAAGGCATATATGACTTCTATGCAGTATACGATGACTAAAAAGGAGAAAGAGACATTTCTTTCTATTTTGAAGATGGTCAAGGTGCCTGATGGTTACTCTTCTAATATTTCAAAGTTTCTTAATCTGACAAGAAAGAAATTGCAAGGGTTGAAAATTCATGAAAATCACATACTACTTCAGTAGTTGATTCCAATCGCAATTTGTGATTGTGTATCCCCGAATGTTGTTTAGCTGTTGATTGAGATGAGTAATTTTTTTAGACAGCGTTGTTTAATAAATCAATTAATGAGTGATTTAAAAAGTTTGCAGGACCGAATTTTACTTACTCTTTTTCACGTTGAAAAACTTTTCCCCCCATCATTTTTTGGTGTTATGGTCCACTTGAAAGTGCACTTAACTGGTGAAGTAATGGATGTTGGACCAGTGCAATTCAGGTGGATGTATCCTATTGAATGGTATTTGAGTACATTGAAAAAATTTGTACGCAACAGAGGTCATTCAGAGGCATCAACAGCCAATGGTTATTTGATGGATGAGTGTACTACTTTTTGTGCAGAATATCTTACGAATGTTGAAACAAAATTAGATAATCCCTCTCAGATTCATGATGGTCCAGTTGGAGAAGGAACCACATTTGATATGGACAACATCGAGTGGATACAATCACATCGATATATCTTGTTCAATACTCCATCACTTTCACCATTAATGCAGTAAGTACCTTCTTAATGTGCTTGTTTAACTTTTACATGTTTTGTTTGCATAAGTTGATCATTTAAACACCACGTTATCATTTACAGGAAACACATTAATGAGATAAAATAAGAAATGTATGGTGCGACTGAGTTGCAAATTCAACAATCACATTATGCATCATTTCATGATTGGTTCAAGGATTATGTATGTATAAATTGATTTTCAGTATGACTGAAGTATTATACTAATTTCATTCTGCATATATCAGTATTGAATTTTATAAATTATGTATGTTCGTAAGTTGAGGGAGTTAGGGGACCCCACGCTAACTGAAGTATTTATCCAACTGGCTGAGGGTCCATCTATAACGGCTCATCGTAATAAAGCTATTGATGCTAATGGTTTTCTATTTTTCATTAAAGATGTTTACGACAAACAAGAAACACAAAATAGTTTCATCGGTTGTCCATTTGTCGATTCTAGTTATTACTATGGTCAATTGATAGACATCATTGAAGTTGTATACACACACGGTTTGAAGTACATATTGTTAAAGTGTAATTGGGTTGATCCAGTGCGTGGATGTAAAGTCGATCAATATCATTTTTCATTGGTGAATTTTAACTATATGTTATATAGAAATAATGAACGAGTTGAGAATGAACCTTTCATTTTGACATCACAAATGGAACAAGTATTCTTCATTACATTTCCTTCGGATCCAAGTTGGAAAGTTGTTGTCAAAATGTCTCGATGATGAGGGTTTTTATTTGAAGAAGATGAACCTGAGGCTATTCTGTTTTTTTACCAACAGCTTGATCAACATACCGTAGTTCAATGTGAAGAAGATATTTATTGGGTCAGAGCGGCTGTTGAAGGAGAAACGGTCAATTTTCATGCTTAATGAAAGGTATAATTGTTTTCCCGCTATTTAGTATTGAATTTCCTATGATATCATATATTATCTAACCATTTTATAAATCCGTGTATGTTTTAATCCTCACTTTTGGAAGTTTATTCAGTTATAACTATTTAGGGTGATTTTACTCTTGTTTTATTGATGTTATTTTCAGTGTATCTTCCCTTTGAGGTATTCTTAATCTGGTTCATGTTCTTCTTGAATTTTTATTAATTCTATCTGAAATTTGGCTATGTATTGACTAGTTTTGTATATAATTTGTATATCTGTTTTGTTAGATTTCTGATTTTTTTAAAATTCATTCACAACTAATTATTCAATCCATTTTTTTATTAAAAATTTTACAAGTTTGATTTTTTTAAGAACAATCCAATTTATCTTTTAGACACTTTGGATAGTCCCCTTACTAATGTTTTCAATGACTTTAGGCATTTCAGGGGAAGAGGCAGCAGATCCACATCATCCATCTAAGGAATCTATGACTCAGGGCGAGGTATGTTTGAATGTTATTGTCGCTATTTTTTATGTAATTGATAAGCATATATATATATATATAACATCTGTCAAATTATATATAAAATTTCAACAGGATTAGACTCAATTTCTTCTTCCTCTCGCAAGAGATGCCCCGGTCGTGGCATTTTATCATGGAATTCCAACACGACAATTGATGTTTCATTTAATGAGGTATTTCATCCTATGGGACTGAATTCCCCTGCATTTATTCGTCAGCTGGGTCATATCATACGTGACCCACATTGATTTCCATTGACCATGCGTGACATGGCTTCTATCCCTCAGGACACATTAGATCATCTTTGGAGGGAGGTTCAGGTAAGAAGACCATTTTACTTTATTCTATAAGTATAAACAATACTAATATGTGTGATTTTTTTCTTTATAGAAAAATTTGAAAGTATTCCTCGAAGAGTTTTGGCCCGTTTGTATGAGAAAATTCTGTAAGATGTGGAAAGACTATAAAGGCAAAGTGAAGAGGGACCACTAGGTACCAAATGTGGGTGCCCTATGCATTCTGGAAAACGTCTCGAGGGGTGTCCTCCCGGCTCAGTGGCATGACTTGGTTTCATATTGGTCTACTGATGGTGTTGCGGTTTGTATATTTATTTTGGTGTATATATATTTTCATGAATGCGTGATTTGTTTGAAATTTGAATGAATTGAATGCAGGAGGTGTCAGCACGCCATTCTGAGAATCGAGCGTTGCAGGGACCACCTCACAGGCTCAGGACTCGTCATGTGTATCAGATCCGATATGAGGTATTTATTATTCATTTGATAATTTATTAATTAATATGGTTTTGTGTTTAAATTCTATTCATATATAGTTGTGGGAGCAAGGTGCATCGACTGATAAAATTTCGGTGTGGATGAGGACTCGTGATCGCAATGATCCAGAGGCTGCAACATTGATAGTAAGTTCTTGTACTTAACAATACTTACATAAATCTATATATTAACATATATATGTATATATATTTAAATATTTCACAGGCTCAATTTGAATCTGAGTTAGAACATCCTTCAGAGGACCAGTGACATCTTCCCATGCGAAGGGATGAGATCTTTCATCGCATTATTGGTCGGGATGGGCGTGGATATAGTTTGACCTATGGAATAGGGATTACTCATTCTGTAGTGCCATGCGATACGATTGTCGGTCCTGCTGTTGCTCATATGACACAATAGTTGTCAGATTTCGAGGCATAGCTGCGCACTTCTGAGGAGGCAAATGCACAATTGACCGCTGAGGTTAGAGCACTGCGAGAATATGTGCGTCCAGGTGATGGTGCAGGGGATCATACAATACAGGTTTATACTATATTTATTTATTTAATTTAAATTATTTTTGTTATGAAAATATTCATAAAGTTTATTTGTTATAGGCCCCTGGCCCACCGGATGTAGGTAGCAGTGATGACCACGGAAATAAACAGTGAATTAAAATAAGAGGTTAACATGAATTATGTCTCACGGAAAATGAAAGTGAGACGAGAAAACCCTTACTACTTGATTAAATTTAAAATACGAAACCTCATGAAAGAATAAAATCAATTAAATATTTTAATATCATTAAATAAATCAAATTTATGTTATAAAATATCATATGGAAATATATACGTCACAGAAAATACGTGAGTGGTGAACATGGATTGTATCTCACGGAAATAAACAGTGAGATGAAATTCTCTTACTTTGTCACTTGACTATCATTATACTTGTTCAAAACTCCTGTATAATAAATATAAATTTATTATACATATATCACAAAATCATATTCTTATATTTAATACCATATATGTTTTTATTATGACTTTACATTAACTTCTTATTAACAATTCTATGTTAAGGTTCCACTTTTGGTAACATCCACTTTGTTCTTCGTACATGTTTGGACTTAATATTCTTTATCATCTTACACAGATCATGATTTACTTACTTTAAGAATGTAAACAAAAGAGGAGGCCTTTTATAGTGGGTAACTCCTTTTGGTCTGCACCAAAGGGATTCCTCAGATGAATTTATTAAAAATGGGAGGATTCAAGGAGGAATTGAGTATTTTTTTGAGGAAATTTGATCATATTTCATCCAATCCAAATTTCTTTATAGGTGTGAGTAAGTGCGAGGAGAGGAGGCCTTTTATAGTGGAGGAGGAGTGGCACTCTTGTAAATTTTTGGAAAAGGGAATTCCACCCATGTTTTCCCATGTAAATTGGATCCAATAATGGTAAAAATTCAATCCAATGTAGGATAAGGTCTAAAATTTACCATCCAATTACTTTATAAAATTTCAAGGTCTTTTTGGGCCTTATGTTTAAGGTTGTGTTCTTCATTAAGCTAATTTTTCTCTTAATTGCTATAATTTATTTTCATCACTTTCACTAATATTTTTGGTCAAAAATTAATTTGAAATTATATGAAATTATAAGTTATAATTATTAAAAATATGGAATCCATTTTTCCAAATTACAATCACATAATTGGATGAAATTAATTTAAAATTAATCCCATAGATAGAATGACGCTACAGGTTTTTAATGTACAAATGATCAAAAGTTTTCTATTTTTATATCCAATTTCAATGTGAAATTGTTTAAAATGACCTCAATTGGTTTAATTAAAATATATTTTATATATTTATACATTGAAACCAAATTAAAATATAATTTAATTATATAAATAAATTAGATGAAAAAGAAGTTATGAATTAATATCCATTATTTTAAACTATTCATTAAAAAATAAAACTTCACAAAAAAATACCAACAAAATTACTCTAATCTAAGTTTTATGTTTCTATTTCAAAAAAAAAGTTTATTTGGACATATAAAAATTTTAATAGTGAAAAAATTTATATTTAAAATATTTTCTCCCTTAAAAGATCGTAAAACTGCTTTTATAAAAATTTTGGTTTTTATGTGTGATATTGGGTGTGTTCTCATCTTATGCTTTTCAAATATAATGGATTAATGTTAAAAATATTTTACTGAATATATAACATACAAATTTAATTCATATCATTCACTAATAGTAATTGATTTAACTTATTAAGATAAATAACCTTTTTTACTTAAAAATAGTCTTTTATAAAATCATTCCCATTATATTCATTTTGATTCTATATTAATTTCTAATAAATAGGTAACTAATGAATTCGGCTATATATTACTATAAGTTCTTTAATACAATTTATAATACTCACTTTAATGGCTCGTTTATATATTATTAAATTAAATAATAATATTTTTTAAAATATATTATTGTTCGGTAAAACCCGGCCTTGCGTGTTACACAGCCATCGAGGAAAGTTAGTCTTGCATGTAAGGTAGTCTAACCTTGGTGTTCCGTGTAGATAAATCTAAACATTATGTTTCTTTTAGTGTATGATTAACTTTGTATTCCATATAACCCAAGCCAGACTTAGTTCTTATATATATATATATAAACTATTTTTAGTGTTGTGTGTAATAAAAAATATCAAAAAGATTCAATTAATTCAAAAAAATATTTCAAAAAATATCAGGTTGTTACATTCTACCCCCCCTGAATAAAATTAATTTATCCCTTAAAATTTGTTTGGTTATCATAGGTTTAATACTTTAATGTTACTTTCATAGAATCCCACATAATATAAATAAACACTAAAACTTACTTTAAAAATGGAATGTTGGAAACATAACGGTTACCCTAATTAAAATATTACTAGGTTTAAAAATAAGAGAATATAGGTTACAAGTGAAATAATGGACATATATGAAATGTGTAAATAATTTTAGGGATTTATATTGATCACTTATCATTAGAAATTGGGTTATCCATAGAAAGTTAACAATCAAAAAACCATAAAGTGAAGAAGCGTTAAAGGGTTCATCGATATCATAAAAAATAATGATAATAGGATACCATTTTATTTCTAGCCCCTTTTTCCAAAATAAGATATACTTACCTGATTAATTTTTCACAATCTCATCCTTTATTTGTTACTTGGTAAATTCCCCCTTAATCTTTTACTCCAGGGAATGTAGGTGAATTTTTCATTCTTAATTAAATAAATGATCATGAGATCCATAAATAGAATGAAAATTAATTCCACATATCTTTATTTAACGTCACAGAAAAATGGTTAGAACATGATTTCTTATATTTATAAATCCACATGTGGTAAGATAATACTTTAATTTTTAAAACCTTATATGAAGTGTAACATAAACCATTCGATAAATGGTTACCCTTATATAACTTCCAGAAGATGAACATCCAAAATGTTAGAAAAATGGTTACTAAATCATCTTAACATTGATCCCCCATATATTATATATTATCTATTTGGTTTCACATTCCAGACATGTAAATACCATAATTGTATATTCTCTTGAAACATAGTAATAACCTGAATCATCATAAATCCTTTTCGAAAACATGCATTCTTCCTTATTCCTAAGATTTCTGGATATATTCTATAAATCAAATAAGTTGTAAACATAATAAATTATTACATAGACTAATTTTTATAAAAATACTTTGTTAGTTATAAGGTCATTTATACAATCCAATTTACGTTATCCAAACCAATCATTTCTTTATCCAATATAAACATAATTTTCTCAATATCTTGAACACATTAAGGGTTACCTTATTTTATAAAAATATCACTTTTATAAGTATTCATCACCATTAAAAATAACATTTTAAATCATTTTTGAAACATTATAATAAAAATAATTATATATTTCAGGATTCATTTAATATAATCATTGAATTCCAAAACATATCCACATCAATTATCTATATTTATTCATAAATTGTTACTCATGATTCATCATCTAATCCCTTAATACCCTTTTCCTATAATATGAAATATGAATAATGTATTAAGGTTACTAAATATTAATCCAATCAGCCTTCTAATGTTTAATATAAACAATATTGTAAGAACATCGTATACCTTTCATATGTCAATTTCGGTCTCTTTATCTTTGAAAATATAACTAATACTTGCACCACCTTTCAGATTCTCTTTATGGGATCTCCACTTAGGGAATTGATTTGTATAATTCATATATATTACACATATAAAACATTCAATGTTGAACCATCACCTTCTAGTTTCCTCCATTTACTAAAACCATAGAGCATAGTCTGAGAAACACTTATCATAATGGAAAACCACATAATCCCAAAAAATCACTTATAGGATTTCTAAATTAGGACACCTTCTTTAATATATAACACATTTGGTTTATCCTAGGTTATTCATAGCTAATTTATATTTAAATCCTTTATGATGGTTCATGAAGAGTTTGTGAATTCCCAAAGCATATCCCCTGGGAGTGTCAAACTAGGTGTGAAACCAGGACTGTTGTTGTGTTCAAGGTTAAGCTTTGTCAGGCCCAACACACCTTGTCATAGTTTCTACTCCGATGTACATATGTTATAGAGAAAAATCCACTTATAGTATACAGAAAATAATTTATTACTAGGAAACCACTCACTCTATCCTTTACCAAAATTCTAGGACATTTTCCAATGCTTTTCATTATCCTTAGACTTATTCTTAGACATGTCCTTAGGGTTCCCAATAAGATTTTCTCATATTAATTTTCAAAGGATAATTAAAATTTTTCTCTAATACCAACTATAGATAATCAGTCTTAATGTACATAGAAATTAAATCACTTCTAAGGAATACTTAAAACATTACAAAAATAGACGCCCAAAGACCATACTAATCTAGTGCCTTTGGAAAAATGGAAACATAAACACTAGTACATAAGTGAGCCACATTATCTCCCACTAGTTTCTTCATGACTAGAACCCATATTAAAAACATAAAAATTAATACATATCGTCATATCCTGGGAAAAGAAACATAAAAAGGGGTGATCTCGGATTCACAGTAAGTGTAAACAGGGATGACATGTAAGCATAAACGGAATCATAAGGGTATGAGAGTGTGATAAAAACATTTCAAGATCATACCCTTCATATCATAATATCATAAACATGAATCTTGGAATAAATATTTTAAGTACATAAGTCATGAATCAGAATAATATAAATAACATAATCCATGAAATAATAACATTGGAATAAGTCATAGAATTGTGGAAGACACATAATCATATAAAATTATTTCCATAGTAGTCAAGGAATCATTGACATGGACATCTTGGTAGTATGGTTTCACTTCCCATACCATCTTGGCAGTCATGGTTCACTCCCATGATAATTTTAGTAGTATGAGTTCACTCCTCATACCATATTGGTAATCATGGTTCATTACCATAGACATCATAGTTGTAAAGGTTCACTCCCAAGACCCTCTTAGTCTATATCATGCGATATAAATCTTTACCAAATAAATTGGATGGAGATATAGGTCCCAACCTTCTCATAATGTAATCATAAATACATGTGCTACAAGATAACAAAACTTTCATCATATCATGACTGATAAAAATAGATGGGTTTATAAACATCATATCAAAACCCATGAAATGAAATGGGTATCATAAAAAAGTAATCATATCATAACCTGTAGAAAAAATAGGTTTCATAATTATTGCATCAAAGAATAACCCATGAAAAGAAGCGAGTTTCCTAAGCATATAACCTGTGAAAGATAAAAATGTTTCATAAGCCAATAACTTGAAAAAGAGAATTGGGGTTCATAAACATCATTTTATCAATATCCAAACAATTCAGAGAAATAATATGAATGTATTATTTGGATCATTTCCCTATAAATGCATGGGTAATGCAAAAGTATGTCATCTTATATGGAAAATAATTTTAAAATATCTTTTAAAAAACATTTCTTAAGGAAAATATCCTTTCTTCTTTTTTTAAAACATATAACCTTTTTAGAACCATTTTCTTAAAAATAAACATGAATAGTTATCAAGAAGTCTTGAAAATAAATTGAAAACCATTTTACATAAAGACTTATAATAAAATCTTGAAACAATTTTGAAAACCATTTTACTTAAAAACTTTTAAAAGAAGCCTGAGAACATTCTGAAAACCATTTCCCTTAATTATATAAAAAATAATCTTGTGAAATTTTTGAAAAACATGGTCCTAAAAAATATTAAAGAAGCTTGAAAATATTTTGTAAACATTTTTCCTTAGAAACATATAAAATAATCTTTGAAATCATTGAAATAATTTTATTTGAAAATATCCTTTTGAAAACATATAAAGGAAGCATTGAAAATCAGTTAAAGAGCTTTCTAAATATAAAAAAAATTAAAATCCTTTTCATTGAAAACCACTTTAAAACAATGAACTTCCATAATATTAGTAAAACAATTTGTTAAAAGAATAACGTTTTAATCTTCTAAAATATTATTAAAGGGAATGACGGTCATGACGGTGGGAAAATCCGTACATGCCGAACATTCCTTTTGCACTGTAAAAATGATTAAAAAAGTGTCTCAACCAGAAAATAAATAAAATATCATTTTTAAAAACCCTATTTGTTTAAAAGGTAAAACATTTTTATAAATCTCTTTTAAATATCATATTATATTAGTAGAATATTCTTGTAATCATTTTTAGAAAACACTATTTTGGTGGAACACATTTTTTCGACTGAAGAGAGAGGTGTGGTCATATTTTCTAAAAAATATTTTCTTAATTAAATAAATTACCAAATAGTATAAAAATGATACTAATACATGAATAAATCATTAATAACTATAGGATAATAAAATACATGAGTGATCTTAAAATATGGATCATAATATTCCCTCTGTGAAAGCATAATCATGAACAATTCTGTTAAACGATGATATTATAGCAGTAAACTATTACCACTAGGGTAACATTGAATTATAATAATCATGAAGGAAGGATCATAAATTGGATATTTAAATACCCATAAATTTGATTATAATAGTCATATAATATATACATAATCAGTATACATTCCAAATATAAGAAAATAATAGGCGAACATGTCTTGTGTCTCATGGAAAAAGAAAGTGATATGAGAACTGACTTACTACTTAAGTAACTTTAAAATCATGAACCACATGAAATAATAACCACAATTAATGATTTTAATATCATTAAATAAATGAAATAAATCATATAAAATTTTATAGGGAAATATATACACCACACAAAAGAAGTGGGTGGTGAACATGGCATGTATCTCACAGAAATAAAAAGTGAGATGAAATTCTCTTACCGTGTCTCTTGAATCACGTTGTACTCATTCAAACCTCCTATATAATAAATAAAAGTTTGTTATAAATCTATAATAGAAAAATATAATTATATATAATACCTTATATGGTTTGTTTAGGACTTCATATTACTATCTTATTGATAATTCATTGTTAAGGTTTCACTTTGGGTATTATCTACTTTGTTCTTCGTAAAGCTTTTGACTTATTATTCTTGATCATATTACATAGATCATAATTTAATTACTTAAATAATTTAATACATTATATAAATATCATATATAATCACTATATATAATTATAATATTCTATAAAATATAGAAAGATGGAATGGAAAACACTCTTCATGGAGACGGTAGGTAGTAAGTCCGCATAAACATTTTTTCTATTTTGTTATCGTATCGAAAAAAGTAAGTAAATGACATATATGTATATATGTATATAATATCATTATAGTAGAATTATGATGTTATATATATCATATATGTTCATTAAAATCATCCTTATCACATTCCATGTAAATTGTGAATGAATCACATCATTTTGAGGAGGCAGTAGTCCACACGTCCACCAAAGATGTTATCGTATTTACATAAGATGGAAAGTATAAAGATATTTGTTATAAAAATAATTAAATAATAATAAATACATAATATATATCATATACATCATATAAAAATAGTGTTTCCATCATATTTCCAAACCATGAAAGGTGGTAAAGGACAAATGAACAGTCATCGTTTTGTGAGGCGATAGTTCTTCGTACACATAAACAATATATTTCTTACCCAATAGATGTAAATGTGTGTAATTTTAGGTAAAACCCATAGAATTAAAACATTTAAGTATATTTAAGATACATAGTTTTTTAATCATGGAATAAGGATAGCTGAGGTGGTGGATAATGGAAATAAATCTAAAGATCTTTAGGGAAGATGTTACCTCTTCTTTGGGTAATTGCTTTTGGTTTTCACCAAAGGTATTCCTTGGATAGATTTATTCATAGTTAAATAATTAAAATAGGAATGTATGGTTTTTTTTATGATATTTTTATCAATTTGTATCCAATAAAAATGACATGATAGTCATGATTAAGTTGGAGGATAGGAGGCATTTTATAGTGGACGAGGAGTGGTACTATTTTAAATTTTGGAAAATGGAATTGCACACATGTTTTTCCCATGCCAATTGGATCAAATAACGGTTATTATAAGGTCTAAATTTTACAGTAAAATGGATTTTGGGAATCTTTCTAGGTTTTCTTGGGCCTTATGATTAAGGTTTAGTTCTTCGTTAAGCTAATTTGTTTCTTAATCACAATATTTAATTTTAATAACTTTCACAAATATTTTTGGTAAAAAACTAAGTAGACCTTATTATAAAGTATAAATTTTAATGATTCCAAATATGGAATCACTTTTTCAAACTCTAATCACATAATTGGGAGGAGTTAATTTAAAATTTATTTCATAGATGGGATGACACTGTTCGAATTTAATGTTAAAATGATCAAAGGTTTGCTATGTTTTTATTTCCAATTTCAATTTTAAATTGGTTCCAATTACCTAAATTGTATTAATTTATATATGTTTTACATAATTATACATTTAAGCCACAATAAAATATAATTTTACCATATAAATAAATTATATGTAAAAGCGGTTTTAAATTAAAATTCATTATTTTTCATTATTCATTAAAAATTAAACTTCATTAAAAATACAAACAATTCAACATAACCTCATTTTTATGTTTATAATTAAAAAATTAAATTTATTTTGACATATAAAATTTATAAAAGTTCCCAAAATTATATTTAAAATAGGTTCACCATTAAAAGGTGATAAAACTACTTAGGTTTTTATATGTAATATTGGGTTGGTTATCATATTGGGATTTTCAAATTTATTGGATGAATGTAAAAACATGTTGAATATATAAAATATGAATTTAATTAATATCATTCACTAATATTAATTAATTTAAAATATTAATTGAATTCATATGTTATATATTAGTGAATGATATTTTGATCTTCAAATTTATTGGATGAATGTAAAAAAACATGTTGAATATATAACATATGAATTTAATTAATATCATTCACTAATATTAATTAATTTAACATATTAATATAAATCTCTTTTTGGACAAAAAAATAGTCTTTCATTAAATCATTCCCCTTATATTCAGTTGGGTTTTATATTAATTTCTAATTAATAGGTAACCAATGAATTCAAATATATATTTTCATATGTTTTTTAATAATATTAATAATATTCAATTTAACAGTTATTTTATATCTTCTTATATTAAATAATAATATTTTTAATAATATGTTATTGTCTGGTAAAACATGGTCTTACCTGTTGCACAAGCCATCGAGGAAAGTTAGTATTGTGTGTAATGCAAGATAACCTCAGTGTTCTGTGTAGGGAAAGCTATACTTTTTGTTGAATGAAGTTCATAATTAACTTGGTATTGTGTATAACTCAATACTAACTTAGTGAATTAATATATATATATATATATATAAGCTATTTTTAGGGTTTCATGGAATGAAAAATATCAAAAAGATTAAATTAATTCGAAAAAAATATTTCTCAAAATCTTAGGGTGTTATAGAAACACCAATCAACTACCACATGAATGATACCAACAAGACAGTACATTAACCTGGGGAAGCCAGCTGGAATGGCCTCGGTTTGATCCTCTCCACAACTCATGACCTAAATTTCTTGGTGCCAAATCACCCAGTTCCTTCAAAGCTATGATGGTGACCAAAGATTGGAATCACCCAAAGAAACAACAAGATTCCTTCCACAATTCCCAATTTATAAAGATCCACAACTCAAGTCCCAACTACCTCAAACCCTTTTCGAACACCCAAAGAACAACCCTATAATAACCTTCCCCTCAAGGTACTCAACTGGTCAAAACCTAATCCAATTACCATCACCAAAATTTGTACACCAAGATGGATCTTGCCTGATTCCATCCATCTTGAAACATTGGTCACATCATTATCTGACTACTAGCCTTCTATGTTGCTCCCCACCATATTCCTAAGTTCTTCGGCACTATTATTTGGTGTTGATAAATTCCTTATTCAAAAAAGTGACCATCAAAAAGTCAACTCGACCTTCACAGCTCAACCAATGTGTTTACCAACTCACTACACCCAAACATCCATGGAGAATCCCTATCACTCTAGCATTTATTCTTGTCATGGAAACTATAGGGATTGGTCAAAATATCACCATCCATATATCTACTATGGGCTACTTGATTCTTACTCAAAATGATTCCCATTACCAAGACACGCTTATCATTCCAACATTAATCAGAGGTGGCTCATGGACCACCACACCTGTTCCCTTTCTTCCCAACCAAGTAAGGATCTTTCGGGTTACTCACTCCTCTGGCACCCAACATCCACTATTGGAATGTCACCACTCTACCAAGACATGACACCTTCTCCCTTGAGGAATGCATCCACCATTTGTGCACACCTATCAGAGTTCACTACCAAAAAACTGGGCAATCTCGGCGCCAACCTTTATCAGCGCTAACGAAAAAGTGCAGATAAAGGGGGGTACCTTTATCAGCGCTAAAAACAGCGCTGATAAATGTACCCCTTTATCAGCGCTTTTTTTAGTGCTGATAAAGGGGGGTCTTTATCATCGCTTTTTTTAAAAGCGCTGATAAAGGTTCTAATTCCAAAAAAAACTTTATTAAAAATATATATTAATATTTAAATATATAGATATAGTTATATTGATATAAATATAATAAATATTTTTTAAATATAATTTTAAAAATATTTTAGATAATTATAAATATACAGTTACACTTAATATATAAGATATTTAGTGAAAATGGCTTATAAATAAATTAAAAAAATATTTTTAATTAATAATTTGATAATTATTACGGAGTAATAGTCATTTAATAACAATTTTAAGACTACAAAAATTAAAAAAAAATTAAAAAAAGATCCAAAATATGTTGAAAATGCAACTCGAACTTCAAACGGCCATAACTTTTGATCCGGGTGTCCGTTTGAGCTCTAACACATATAAAATTGAAGACTGTGATGAGATCTATGTCTTTGTGACTTGGGAGGCCTTGGTTAAGGTTTTTTAAAGGCCAAAAAGGTCCCATAAGGCCTCCAAAACTGAGTTTTTAGTCGAGGTACCCCGATTTTTTAACATTTTCTGGATTTTCTGCCTCATTTAAGGGGGTATTATTGGAATTTTTTTTGGTGGGGAATTAATTTATTCCATAATATTACATTCATATTGATATTAATTCTTTGAAATTTTATCGTTTTTTATAATTCACTGCTATTTATAATCAAATATATAACAATATCAACATATTTTTTATATATTCACACAAAAAATTAATTATAAATATAAATAATAAAATATATTTACATATAAAATATATTAGATTTATCTAAATAATAACTAATATCCATTTTATTTAAGATACAAATATATGAATATTTATATACCTATATATTAATCTAACTATATATATTAATATAACTACATATATATATTAATATAACTATAAATATATATATTAATATCACTATAAATATATATATTAATATCACTATAAATATATATATATATTAGTATCATTATAAATATATATATATATTAATATAACTATATATTTATTTAAATATAACTATATATATATATATCACTAATACGAGAACAAATCAGTATAGGGTAGTGGCAAAGGCTTCAGGCGCGTAGGTGGGAGGTCTCAAGATCAAATCCGGGTGGAGGTAGGGATGCGCACGCATGGGTAAATCTAGGGCTAGAACTGATAAAGGGTGGAGGGTTGCATGTGGGTGCTGGAGGGGGTGTAAAAGCGTTGTAAAAGGGCGATCAAGTGCTATAAAATCCCCCCCAATTGGCCGGATTTTTTTAATTTTTTTAATTTTTTATTTTTTTAACTTTTATCAACCCTAAAAAAAGCGTTGATAAAAAGGGTATTATATCAGTGCTAAAAATAAAGCGCTGATAAAGGACCCTTTTATCAGAGATTTGTTTTAGCACTCATAAAATACCCCTCTTATCAATGCTTTTTTTAGCGCTGATAAAAGGGGTCTTTATCAGCACTTTTTGAGCGCTGATAAAGGGGACCCCCCAACCTCATATTCATCGGCATTTATAGAACTTTTCTAGCATTTTTAAAGGCCAATTTTAGCACTGATAAAAGTCGTATTTTTAGTATTGGTTCATTCCCGGACTCCTGGTAAGACTTCATCATCAAGACATCCACTACTCTTCCAGCCATCATCAGGATTCGCTGGTTTCCCCAAAAAAATTTAACCACCACCACTCACACTTTAACCGTAAGATGAACCATAAACATAGGAATGATCATACAAATTTCACTATAATAACAAAAAAACATCACTCACCACTCATTCTTAGCTTCCGCGAATGGAACTTGTGGCATTCGTCGACATCTGGCCTATATGATGACCCCTATTATGATAGGTCAATGATTTACTCCAAACCATATGACTCTACATATACTGCTACATTATCATTTCCTCTAGAGGCTCCATATCCAACTAAAACACTTTTAAGTATCTTGTCCTAAATCTAGATCTCTCTCAGCGTACCCAAGACGATGTCAAGATATTGTACATAATTTTCACTAGCTAAAATTACTCTATGAAATCATCAATGAATTCCACCATGAACTATCCATAATATATGTCGCATCCCACCATAGGGACACATTAATCTACCAAAATCCTTAGGCCTACCTACCTTCTAATTTCCCATAAACACTCGATCTCCCCAACTCGAATGGGATTTCCAACCAAAAATCACTACTACTTAACCCTTTTCCAAGAAGTTTTGACCCAACATTCCCTTTGACACCTATACTATTACCCCACTTGAGTAATTTTAGCACAAACCTAGTGACTTACATGGAAACATGATGACTAACACACTAATTCGCAACCCAACTATCTCGTGCATAACTTTCTCTACCCTCTGTGATCTCACCGATTTATGTTGCTTATCTCGAGCCGCATGTTCACCCATCCCAAAAAGGAATAATGTCTTTCCACTGTGTTCTTTCATCTAGAACTCCTCAATTACCCCAAGTTACCACACTTTTATGTTACAACGTGCTAGGACTGAATCAAAATTACATGAGTCATACATCAATAGAGCTTCTCGCAACACCCAATTACTCATCTGACTATGCCTCCTAGTCCACTAGCCTCATTGGACTCAAGCCATTACCTATAATCTCATCAAAAAATGTATACATTCATACAATAAATCCCAACCACTTGATCACCACCCCCTATGTGTCACTTCTATACCAAAAGCATACATCCCCGATTTGGTCACCCTTGACTTATTCGCCGAAAATCAACATCAATTTCTGCATCAAAACCATCAAAACCATAGGGTCAAGTCACCAAATGATCATTCCCTTCAGACCCTCTCTTATTCATCAATTCCACTTTTGAATAAAAAAATTGTTCTTCATATTTCAAGGCACCTACAATAATGGACTAACCTCCCTTGAGGGTACACTCAAGATCATTATCAACCCCAAACAACCCCTCTCTTGGGCCACCACATTAGTCAAATGATACCAACTCCCCAAACTAAATTCATGCCTAAAATAATTCATTGGCTCTCTCTCTATGTCATACACATAAAACCTCAAACCACACAATGACCATGGGTGGCTATCCTACCCCCATTCCAAACACATTGTGTCTAACGCACCAAACAACCACTCACTCTTGCATCCAAAACACAACTCTCAATCTCTAAACCCTCAAAAGTCACCATATCCACACCAACAAACTTCATTTCACAATTCATGTTCATGACCTAACCAAATACCCAACAAGAAACATTCCATTAACTGAAACATACAAACCCATCAAGGTATCAAATCCCTTAATCCAAAGTCACATCCTTATTGAGGGAACAACAAGCACATCTATTTTACCAAAAAACAAAACACAACAAAGCCTCATAACCCAAAACTAATTTCTCAAAATAGGGTACTCTCAAAACTCATAAACATGGTCCAATCGGAACACTAGGGATAACCATACAAAATATCCCTATAGGTTCTATCATTTTACATCTCCATTATTGATTAAAATTTATGATTTTAAACCCAAGGTCTCATACTTCAAAATTTTCCATTTTAAAAACCCATGCATTTATACTTTGAGAAACCTTTTTATTAACCCAAAATTTTCAAAATCCACCCTTTTTTGAAATTATCATTTCAAAACATTTCTTTTATCAAACATGTCAAGGAAAGATAAATAAGTAAAATCCAAAAGAAGAAAAGTACACTACCAGTGTATGAATCCCAATGAACTTCCAATCAAAGGCAGCATATGGCTGATTGATCAATCCAATGTGCCTAAAATAATGCATAAACTCACACATCCTCTCTTTTTATACTAGTCCAAGAGATATAAACTCATAAATAAGTAACATCACATCCAAGTGCACCACTCTAGGTGGACATAACAGTCAACTAGAAAAGAAAAAATCTGAACATCAATTCCGACCCCCTAGAAACTTGGATTTTCCCTCATACATGGGGTTGCAGTCACCTAGTCACAAGCTCATTACCAGACCATGACAAGATACTAGTATCCTATCTACCATGCCCCAAAAAGTAAGACAAAATACACACTTTGATACAACTTTGCAACATCCCTGACCCAGTGGACACTATTTCTGGTGCCCTTAATAGAGTCATCACATGACCTCAAGCATGCCTCCCCATACACCAGAGGCTTAAAACTAATAGTGTGGGTCTATAGAGAAATTTTGGGGAGACAGAACCCACATATCAAAATAATTTCATAAAAGAAAAAATTTCAACATATATAATAACCAATGTGAAAAAACAAAATAGGAAGGCATGCAAAAAAATCCATCATGTAACCAAGGCGCACATGCTATAACAACATGAGGAATACACTACAATTAAAGAAGTCGTACAAATAAAAAAATCAAAACTAAAATGACCAAAATATCCCCCTGAATGAACCCAAGATCCAAAATGGTCTGGATATCCCATTATCTAACCTAACATCCAATGCATGAACCAAACACTAGGTCCCTATCCAGAACATGTACCTGAAAACAAGTAACATCTACTCAGGTGCCCAATTTCCATGGAAGTCCCAAATAAGGTGTGAGTAAAACTCAACAGGCCACTACCAACGATTTTAAAGTCAATAATCATTATATAGAATTGTGTATGAAAATAACACCACTACAATAAATAATAAAGTCCACAAAAGAAATATAAAAATATATAAATATCATAGTTGGGAAGTTTCCCAAAACATTTATTTTAACCATTTAGTTCTTTAAGGGTAACCAACCAAATCACTATCTCTGGTCACACATGGATCCTAATCTATAGAATAAGGGGTTACATACATTAAATCACAAGGTCATTCACTAAACACAACTTGTCAACATACTGTGGATCCTTAGTTCGGTAATCAATCCTTATCCTTGTGTATGGAAAGCCAGGATCCTTAGTCCGACATCTAAACCCACACCATGACAATATGTTTGGAAGCATAGTACCTTAGTCTAATATCCCAACCATAAATTACATAACACTTAACATGGAGCCACAGTCTCGGTAGTCTCTCCAAATGAAGCCATTGAAATCATAGAGCCTCAGTCAGAATATTTGACCCATGGGGGTGGGGTTTAGAGCCTCAGTCCAACCCGACCCTTGGGAGGATCCTCAGTCCAATACACACATGCCATCAATCCATGTGAACATGTTTCTTTAACCATAACTCATTTACCAAACACAAACCATAACCATTATACACATTCATCATTTATAATTATAACTCATTATACACAACACACAAACAAAGAATAACCCATTATCACATACACTATTATGACTAACACCCCCTTATGCTATGTCCTTAACTAATCACATTCATCTTTTAGTTCATTTCATAACTATGTTATTATGACAATATAACCACCATGGTTTCTATCTCACAATCCCGCATAACATTTCACTTACCATGGTATCAACAGACCTTCATCTAAAATAATGCATAAAGCACAATTCATAATACTCATTTAAAATCATCTTGAAGTCACATATTTAAATCATGACACTTCTTCTTAGAAAACTAAATAATTCCCTAAGAATTTTATTTTCATTCCCAACCATTCAAAATAATCATTAAGTGTTTGGAAAAAATCTTTCAAGGTGTCATATCAGTGTTTTTGGATGTGATTTCATTTTTTGACAAAGATAGATGACCGTGAATGCGTATGGTTGGTGTTTTTTTAAGAAGGTTTTTAAGGTGGCATAGTTTCCCAGTGTTTGCAAAGAAAATTAGCCTCAAAATAGGAATTTGAATTTGGAAAGGGAAGGGAAGGATTTAGGTAAAGGAGATCATTATTCATGAATCTAAAAGGATGGTACATGGACCATGAATCAAGGTACATACACCTCATACAAGAAATAGTTAGCAGGGCGGAAAGGTTTCACGGAATGTAAAACAATTCATAGGAAGGCTCATATAAGTGGAAGGCATGACAGTTCATGGGATGGATTGTCATTTAAAAAAATGAGGTTGTGATTTGAGGATCCATGAAGGATCATATGTTGAATGAAACAACCACTGCGAAGGAACAAAGGTAGTACATGGACCTCATATGGAAAATGGTTTGTGGGATAGCTATGGTTCGCAGTAGAAGCATAGTACGCGGTGAAGTCTATACAACATCTAAGATATGGGAAATATCAAATTATCAAATTATACGGATTTGTTTTCCTGTATAAGTACCACTAATCCCATCATTAAGGGAAGAGATATTTTCATTAGAGAACACCTTTTCTCCAGGAATAAATTCGGAAAATTATGAATTAGTTCACAAGGGAGGATTCCACAAAGTGAAGTGGTTCGTGGGGAAGTGATTTAGTGAAGTGTGAAGTAGTTCATGGATGAAATTCGGTGAAATAGTTTTTATAGGGAATTATAACCCATAGAGAAAGAATGGTCTCTGAAAGAAGAACTCATCAACATGGAGAAGGGATGGTTCATGAAAGAATAGTTGGTCTACGGGATAAGAAGCCGTTTGTGGAAGTGGAGGCAGTCTGTGGACGAAGGACGGTTCATGGAGGTGGAGGTAGTCTGCATAGTAGAGGCAGTTCACGAAGCAATCATGGTACATGGTGCAGTGCAGTTTATAGAGAAATCAAGGGGTTCTTTTAGGACTCAAGGAAGCTTTCAAAAGCACTAAAATGGTTTGTGAAATTAATTTTGGTAACCTAATAGTATGTGGAAAGGTTGAATTAATATACATATGAAATAAGTAATTAAACAGAGAATCTACCATCAATTGAGGATGCATTATTTCATGCAAATTAATGGACCTACAAGTCCATAAACATTGAGTGGATCCCTTCCAAGATAAGTGATATAAGGAAGTGGAAGTGGAATTCTCTAGTGTTTTTTTTCAGATTGGCTTCTCCCTCTTCTTTGCAGAACCTAGGGTTTCTCCCATATTTTTTCTCCCTTCCCCCTTCTTGTTGGGATCTCATTGGGGTGGTGGTGGAATTGTCTTTCGATGGTGGGTTCATCTCAGTGTGGGTGTAGTCACTCATGCCAGGATCTACTCATGGATGTGGTGGGTTTGGCTCAGCGTGGTCATCGCTCTGGCCAGGATCTCTCATAGTGATGGTGTGGCTCTTCTTGGGATCATTGGTGATCGTCTTGGCGAGGCTTTCTGTCAACATCGAGCCATGGAGTGGTCGGTGTCACCACTCCTCGACAGTGAATTTGAGTTCATATCAGCATGTCTTAGTGTGTCTAGTGCCACCGCTTCTCGACGGTGCTTTGGTTGTCAGCCTGGTTTCTCCTCAGCGGTGCAACGACGGTCTATCCAGCATGGTCTCTCTGATGCATCTAGGTGTTGGAGTGGGCCTGGTTAGGCAAGACCAGGGGTTCTTCTAGTAGTTTTCTAGTGCGGATCTATCTAGATCTACAGTGCTTCGGAGGTGGAGTTTCCTCAGTTTCAGATTCTGTGAGGTTTGACATGAGTTTAATTTGATGATGATGTGATTTAGATCTTTGGATGGATCCGGTTATTGGATTGTCCTGTTTCAACTTTAGTGTCCCTTCTCTATACTCCTTTTCACTAGGAGGCTTGTACCAGAACCTGGTGAAGGAGCATTGCAGTTCTGATCAGAGATGATCCTTTCCCAAAGAAGCATTTCTGTTTTAGGAATACCCTGATTCCCTCACTGGTGGCATTCTCTCTGTGCGGGGTTGGGTCATCTAGTCCTAGGTGACAATGAATTGATATCATGTTATTTGGACTATCTTTTGGCCTTCTGTGACTGTAGTGGTGGGATTTTCCTATGTAGAATGGTGGGGTTGTTCTAGGATGGTCATTGTTGGAGGTTCTAAGGTTTTTTATTCTCAAAATTGTGGAAAGGTTTTTGAGCCCTGTTGGCATGGTGATGCACCTAGATTTGACCACATGGATCAGGCCCCAAAGAAGGTTCAAGAGCTTATGTTCATCATTACATAACTTTGTGGATTTGTATGTTTGAGAGGTTATGGAATAATCCATCATATCAGGCTTGTTCTTTGACATAGGACACTTTATTTCTATTCAGCCTTACACTGGTGAAGAGCTTTCCATGATCATTTATTGGGGAGGGGTTTCTCCATGTTCTTAGTTTCATTTGTCTCGCTAGACCTTCAGGTCGTGATATGTTTTATGTCAATGATGTATGTTTGGGTCCCCCCTTCTTCCCGTAAAAGGGGGTTTGATTTAAGTAAAATAAAAATTTTAAGGCATTTGGCCCGTTGGATGGAAAAGGTGAAGGAAGAAGGTAATCAATTCCAATGGTAGTGAGATAGAGAAAGAGATATAGGGATTGACCCCTAGGAATGCAGTGAGAAAATCCTAAATCCTATAGAGGCAGTGAGCCTGGGCATAATGTGATCTATCTTGAACATGTAATTGGATGTGAGATTTAGTGGATTTGGTACATAAGATCATTATCGTTGTATGCTCCTTGGATGTTGCTCAATGAGGGTGAACCAAGTAAAATCATTGTGTCTTATGCATGATTTCATTTCTACCCATACATTTCTATGAGAGAAATATAGAAGTTTGTTTTTTTAATGATGAAACAAGATCTGAAGGGGAAGTAGTTTTAATTTTCCATACCCTAATTCACCCCCTGTCTCAGGGTATTTGACATGGTGGACCTAACATTATGAAATTTTAACAAAAATAGAAACCACGCCCTTATTTAAAATAATAATTTGAAATATAAAAGGAAACCCTCTTTCTAAATCACATTGAGTCCAATGCCTCCTTTTTAAAATAGTTCCCACTTTGCAAAAATCATGTTCTCCATTTAAAAACCATAATCGGATCGAAATCAAAAATGCATGATTTAAACCCTTTCAAAAGACACTATGAATTTTAAAAATCTGACATATAATCAATTAAACTTATCCCATTAACCAATCCCATATACCCAATTACAATTTAAAACCCATTATATCTCATATTTCACCTATCTCAATGTTTACCAATTAATTTCACAATTCGCAAGGGTTCGGCACACCCCGTGGGTAGCCCTAGGTTTAGTCCCACATCATTAGTGAACCCAACATGGTTCGTGAAGGGTATTGCACCACAATCTAAGGTCCAAATCACCTTCCATAACCCAATACATCAAAACAAAACAAGTCAGTGAATTACCACAACTACATACACATACAACACATCAAGACTATGGAGAAAATCTTTAAGACCACCTACTTCATGTTTGTTGATGAATGATTTCTTAACCTCCACCCTCATTTCGAACACAAATACCTATTAAATCCCCAAAATAGAATCTAATGGAAAAGTGAGGGTTTTAGGTCTTCGAAGAAATCAGATCTATTCCATAAAACCTAATACGAAAAAAGGAAGTGAGAGGAGGGTTAGACTCACTCTAATATTTGATTCTCACCCAAATTCTCTCCAAACAGCCAAGAATAGAAGAATTATCCCTTGAAAGTATAAGAGTGTTTTATTCATCACCCAATATATTGGATGAGGAATAAGGAAGAAATTTGAGTTATAACCCATATATCTCGAGAGGAAAAAATTGGAATTTCCCAATTTTTAAGCATCAAATAGTTTGGCCGCATAATTATCAAAAATATACGCCAACAGTGCGGATATCTCTTTCCAATAAGGGAAAAGATGCATAGTTTCTTAGAATCACCCATATGTTTTGTAAAACCATGTGATGGCCATGCACCAACCTCTATCCAAAAGGAGGGTTGTCTGTATGGTTTCCCCTGGCCAGAAGTAGGGTTTGTACTAACCGTGAGCTAACCATTCAATGCACACTATTTGGCCTCTTTCCTCCTCCTTTCATCTACCAAACCCCAAGGACACCATTGAAACTCCTCATACACACAAGAATCACTTCATTTTACAAAAAAATGTTTAACCAAAATATAAACAAGAATTTACATTTACGAATGGTTGGGATCATCCAACCTCACCACCTTATAATGGATTTTCCTCAAGCCACACTTACATGCATTACACAACCTTCATGACCCAAAGGTTGGGCCATGAGACCACCTATCAACTCTCATCTTCCATGTTCCTCCCTATACTCAATCATTACATAATAAATCTTGGACCAAGGAAGTATTTCTACCCCAAAATCATTTCCCCATCATAATCCACAATCAAAAACAAGATTCTCCTCGAGGAAGCATCCACCTCATCTCATTATCACCAAAATCAAACAAAAGATAAAGGTATGTGTAACACCACTAAACTTTCACATGAAATATACCAACAATTCACTACATTTCCCCAGGGAATCCAATTGGAATGAACTCTGTCTGAACCAATCAACAACTCATTGACCAAATTTCTTAGTGCCAACTCGCCTAGTTCTTTCGAAGCTCTAACAATGACCCAAGCCTGGAATCACCCAATGAAACATTCAGATTTTTTTCACATTTCCTTATCTACACCAATATATAACTTAAGTCCCAACTACCTCACACCCTTTTCGAACACCAAAAAGCACAACCCAATCATAACCTTCTTCTTGAGGTACTCAGCTAGTCAAAACCTGATCCAACACCCATCACTGAAAATGGTGCACCATGATGGATCTTACCTGACTCCATCCATCTCGAAACACCAGTCACGAAATTAACCAAATATTGGACTACTATATCAATCCCCACTATATTCCTAAGTTCATCACCATAATTTTCCGATGTTTAGAACTTCCCTCATCAAAAAAGAGACAATCTGAACCTCAACTCAACCTTCACAACTCAACCATCCCATTTCCCAACGCATTGCACCCTAACGTCCACGAAGACTCTGTCCAACTATGAAATTTATTATTTCAATGGAAACTAATAATATTGGTCACACTTACTTCATCAATATCTCCACTATTGTCTACTTGGTTCTTACTCAAACCCATTCCCATTACCATGATGCACTTACCATTCCAAAATTATTCGGAGGTGCTCATAGCCCACCACACATGTTCCCTTTCTACCAAACTAAGTCGGGATCCATCAGTTGACTCACTCTGTTGGAACCCAAAATCCACTATTTTAATATTTCCCCTCTACATGGAGATTATTCCTTCTCCCATAAGGAATACCTCCACCATCTTTGTTCACCAATTAGATTTCATTCCCTGACTCTCTGTAAGGCTCTATTATCAAGACATCCACTACTCTCTTAGCCATCATCATGCTCCAATAGTTTCCCTAAGAAATTTTAACCACCAAGTCTCATGATTTGACCACAATATGAACCTCAAACATGGATATGTACATCAATATTTCACTAGAACAACAAAACAAACATCAATCACTGTTTGTTCCCAACTTTCAAGAATAGAACCCATGGCATTCGTCAACATCCGGCCTACCTGAGGACCCCTCTAGTAACCTTTAGATGATGTAAATTCCACCATATGACTCTACATATACCACTCTATTATTGTATCCTCTAGAGGCTCCATATACAACCAAAACTCTTTTAGGTATCTAGGTATAAATCAAGCTCTCTCTCAGTGTACTCGATAGGATGTTAAGATATTAGACATAATCGTCACCAGTTAAAAGTATGATAAGAAGCCATCAATGAATGACACCATGAAATACCCACCACCAATATCACCTCCCACCATGTTTACATCTTAGCCTACCAAAATTCTCGAGCCTCCCTACCCTCCATCACCCCATCAACACTTGATCACAACAACTCAAATTGGATTTCAAAACAAAACTCACTACAACTTCACGACCCTTTTCCAAGTGATCGTGACACTACATTCCCTTTGTAACCACTGAAATTACCCCAAATGAGTTTTTCCAACATGAATCGGGTGAATTAAATAGAAACACAGCAACTACCTCACTAATCCACAACACAACTTTCTCATGCATAACTTGTGCTTCCCTCCATGAGCACACTAATTTACCATTGATGCTTATCTTGAGTCACCTATTATCCCTTCCCAAAAAAGGCATCATGCCTTTCTAACATGTGCCCACATCTAGACCTCCTTAAATGTATCATTGTCCCACGCTTTACTACTACCTCACATTGGTCCCAACTCAAAATCACAAGATTTGTACATCACCAGAGTTATTCCCAACACCCGCTTACTCATCTGATTATACCTCCTAGTCCTCTAGCCTCATTATACTCAAGGAATTACCAACATTCTCATCCAACAATATAACCATTTTTACATCAATCCCAACCATGTGACCACTCCCCTCCCCCCCAAGTGAAACTTCTGTACCAAAATCGTTTATCCCAAATTTGGTCATCCTTGACTTGTTCACCTAAAATCAATATCAATTTCCACATCAACACCATAAAAACCATAGGTTCAGGTCTTTGAATGATCCTTACATTTACAAAAAAAACCCTTTCTTAGATTAAACCTACAAAGTAACAACCCTTGCTTCATATTTCAAGGAACTTACAATAATGGGAAAAACTCCCTCAAGGATGCTCTCAATTTTTTCCAGACTATCAAATCATATCCACAACTCATGTCACATCTCCAAAACCAATATATTTTACACTTATCACCCAAGTCCAAACCCGAACTAGGAAACACTCTCTTTGTTCCACTACCAAAGTCCAAAACAGTTACCTATTCTATACGCACCCAAAATAACTAGCAACCCCAACTGACCCCTTTCCTGGGACCCCAAAAGAGTCAAATTATACAAACTCCCCAAACTAGAGTCAAGCCTAACAAAGGCCATTGGACCTCTCTATGTCATACACATCAAATCTCAAACCCCCCACTAACCACAAGTGGCCATCCAACACCTATTCCAAACACACTACATCTCACACACCAATAAACCACTCACTCTATGGTCCAAAACACAACTAGCATGGTCTCAACCTATAAAATTCACCACATCCACACCAACATAAGTCATTTCAAAATTCAAGTTCATAACCTAACCAAAGAAAAAACAAGAAACATTCTATTAACCAGAACATCTAAACCCATTAAGGTCTCACATCTCATAACCCAAGGTCGCATCCTTATCAAAGGAACAACAATCACATCTCTTTTACCCGACAACAAAACCCAACAATGCCTCTCAAACCAAAACTTGGGTCTCAAACTGGGCTATTGTCACCACCCAATCCACCCACACACAGGTTCCAATAAGAAAAATAGGTACACTCATTCCCAATATCCCTACCAGTTCCATAATTTTCCATCCCCCATCTTAATTAATCTTTACCACTTTAAACCCAATGTCTCACACAACAAAAATTTTCATTTTCAAAACCCATAAATTTACACATTCAGAAACCTTTTTATTAACCTAACTTTTTAAAAATCCTAGATTTATTCAAATTATCATTTCAAAACATTTCCATTATCATAAATTTCAATGAATTATCATTAAAAAAAATCCACTATAAGAAAAGTACAGTACCAGTATATGAATTCCAAGGAAATAACAATCACAAGAAACATATAGATGACTTATCAATCCTATGTACCTAGAATAATGCATGAACTCACACACCCTCCATTTCCATACTGAGGAAAGAGATAGAACCATGTAAATCAGTAACATCACATCCAAGTGAACTTTTCAAGGTAGAAATAATAGTCAAATATAAAATAACATATCCAAACATCAATTCCCAACCCCAGAAACTTGGATTTTTCCTTATACATGGGGATATAGGCACCCAAGAACATGCTCATTACCAATCCCCAAAAAGATCCTAGCCTCATGTCTGCCATGTTCTAAAAAATAATAAAAAATGCACGCTCTAATAAAACATTGTAACATCCCAAAACCAGTGGCCACTATATCTGATTCCCTGAGCTAGGTAATCACATGACCTCAGGCATGCCTCCCTAGACACTAGAGGCTACTGAATAGTATCATGGGTCTATGGAGAAATGTTGGGAAGACTATTCCATCTTATCATAGTAATGTCACAATAGAAAATATATCAACAAATATAATAACCAAAAGGAAAAAATTGATGGATGGAATGAGAAAAATTACAACAAGTAACCAAGTCGCACATGCTATAATAACATGACGAATACTCTACATGTCAATAATTCATACTAATAAAAAAAAACTAAAACTAACAAAAGATCCCTAGAACAGAGTCGAGTACCAACCCAGTCCTAACATCCCATGATCTGACCCAATATCCCATGCATGTACCGAACACCAGGTCTATGTATGAAACCTCTACCTAATAACAAGTAACATCTTCTTGGGTTCCCATGTACCATGGGGGCCTGAGAAGGGTTTGAGTATAACTCAGTAGGTCACCACAAATAGTGTCTAAATCAATAACCAGTTGATGTAATAGTCTATGAAGATAATTCCAATGTACAAAATAAACAAGCCCACAAAAAATGTAAATACCTATAAATGTCACAGATTGGAAATTTCTCAAAATAACCATTTTATCCATTTAGTTCTATGGGTTAACCAACCAACTGACTATATCTGGTCACACCAGTATTCTAAGCAATAACATCAAGGGTTAAATACTTTAAATAAAAAGGTAATTAAATAACCACAACTCATAAACACACCCTGGAGCCTCCGTTTAGTAATCAAGAAATGTTCAATTGTTTGGGAAGCCTAGAGCCTTAATCTGATATCCCAACCCACACCATGACCATATGTTGGGAAGCATAGAGCCTAATTCTTACATACCAACCTTACATTACATAACACATACCTTAGATCCTTATTCCATGTAGTCTCACCAAATACAACCATTAAGAGCATAGATCCTCATTTTGACTCCCAAACTTGTGCATTATAGGGTGGGGTTTAGAGCCACAATCCAACCCAACCCTTGGGAGGATCCTCAGTCCAATACCCACATGCCAAAAATCCATGTTCACATGCTTCATTAACCATAACTCTTTTACCAAACAAAAAACCTAACCATTAAAAACATTCATCAATTATAATTATAACTCATTATACACATCTCACTAACAAATCATAACCCATTAACAAATATACTATAATTCTAAACACCCCCTTTTGGTATGTCATCAACAAAGCACATCTATATTTTAGTTCATTTCATTACCATGTTTTCATTCCAACATAACCATTCTGTGTTCTATCTCACAAACCCACGTTACATTTCACTTACTATGGTCCCAACAAACCTTCAACTAAAACATAAAATAATTAAAAATTCATAATACTCATTTGAAATCATCATGAAGTGACCCCTTTAAAACACAGGACTTCCTCATAAAAAACATTGTCATTCCCCAAGGCTTTTATTTCCATTTCCAACCTTTCAAAATAATCATTAAGTCATTTTCACAAAAAGGGAAACCACAACCTCATTTCAAATCATGATTTTAAATCTATAAGGAAAACCACTTCCTAAATCACCATGAGTCTAATGCCTCCATTGTGAAATAGTTACCACTTTCAAAAAATCATGTTCAATATTTAAAAACCATAATCATATCAAAATAAGATGTGCATGATTTAAACCATTTAAAATCCCCTAAGAATTTCACAAATCCGGTATTTAATCAATTCAATTCACCCCTTTAACCTATCTCACATACCTTATTACAATTTACAACCCATTTTCTCTCATATTTACCATATCCCATTGTTTACTAATTCATTTCACCATTTTCAAGGGTTTGGTACACCCCATGGGTCACCTTAGGTTTGGTCCCACATCATCAAGAAACCCAACATGGTACGTGAAGGGTATCACCCCTAAATATAAGGTCCAAATCACTTTCCATAACCCAATACATCAAAACACAACAAGGCAAAAAATTATCACAACTAAATACACATACAACTCATCATGACTATGGGAAAAAGAATTAAGATCACCTACCTCATGTTTTTTTATGAACACTTTCTTAACCTCCACCCTTGATTTGAACTCGAACACCCATTAAATAACCAACATAGAATTGGTAGAAAAAGTGATGGTTTTAGGGATTTAGAAGAAGTAAAATGATCCTACAAGCCCTAATCTAGAAAAAAGGAGGCATAGATTGATTAGAATAACATGAATCTTTGATTCACAAACAAACACTCTACAAATGGACAAGAATTGAAGGATAATCATCCCTTGGAAGTTTAGGAGGGTTTGGTTCATCACCTGAGCTAGTGGAGTTGGAATAAGGGAGAAATTTGGGTAATAACCCTTAAATATCGAGGGGAAAAACTAGAATTTCCCAATTTTTAAGGGATTCATGGTTTGGCTACACTTTTAATCAAATTGTGTGATAATCGTGCAGCCCACACTTTCTAAGAGGGGATAAGCCACACAGTTTCATTGAAGCACCCACATGGTTTGGAAAACTATGTGGTGACCCTGCATCAACCTTTTTCTGAAAGAAGGTTTGGAAATATGGTTTCCCCTAACTAGGGGTATGGTTTATATAATTGTGAACCAACCATGCACCACTCACTGTTTGGCCTCTTTCCACCTACTTTCGTGTCTCAAACCCAAAGGACACCCTTGGAACTCCTCATACACCCAATAACCACTTCATTAGCTAAAAAATAAGTTTAACCAAATTTAAACAATAATGTACCTTTATAAAAGGTCGGGATCTTAGAACAAAAATGATTATAATATAGACATAGTCAATGATATATTAAATGATAATGAATAAGGGATATGGGAAAACTCTAGACACCTAAACTAATTGTTTAGGTCCAGTTGGCGCCAAAAATATTGGACGCAAAGGGAAGAAGGAGAAGAAGCCCGTGCACTGCCTCGCGAAGCCCCGACGTAGAGCCCCCACGAGCAACATGGCCGACGCAAAGTGAAAGAGGTGGTACCACTCAGAAAACGCCCTGACGTTCGCGAGCCCGCCGTGAAGCCCCAGAGGCGGAACTGCTCTGTGAACCAGGTTGATGTTCGCGACCCGCCGCGAAGCAACCGCTGCCCCTTCGCGCCGCGTGAGCTCTTCTTCACGGCACCCCTTGCCTATAAATATCGGGCTCCCCCTGATCCCACGGCACAGAAAATCCGACCTTTTGGCTTCTCAGCTCCTGAATCGCGAAGCATCCTTCGCCCCGAAAATCATGAGCTCCGCGATGTATTTTTGCTTCACGAGCGGCCTTCGCCTTGTCTCGTTTTGAGCCCCCCTTCCGAGAGGGATGCCCTTCGCGAAGCCTAAGGGAATTAACGAAGGAAGGGGATTCCCAAGGGAAACCGGGTAGCCACGGAGCATTTATGCTTCGCAAAACACTCTTATTGTATAAGTTATCCACATGCCAAGGCAGGGTTGCTGTACTCCGCGAAGCACACTTCTTCACAACACCTTGCTTCGTGAGGCACCCCTGCTTCGCAAGGCACCCCTTCTTTGCGAGGCAGTGCTCCACGAACACTATTCCACTTCGCGAAGCACCTCCCATTCACACCCCTGCCCCATGATAAGGCCAAGGAATTCCACTTTGTGAAGCACACCCCTTTGCTTGGCAATTCCTCTTCCCGTGTGACCCTCCAGGTTTGCACGATGTGATTTCAAAGTCCCATGGACAACACCACCCATAGCCTGCTTCGCCTAATTCTTCTTCACATATGCATGCTAACGGTTATTGCTTCTTCTCATAGCCATGCTAATGTGGACCCCTCGATGGTTCGCTCTATGACCCCTCTTTACCACGGCTCTGTTGGTACCTTCCCTCCCCCAAGGGGCAGAGGGTACTGGTTATGTAAGTCCTAGGGGTACGGAGTAGACCCACCTCGTCTACGCTGCAGGACGTTAAACTGCCAAGCACCTCATCCTCAACACATGACGTTAAACTATGATCTGACCTCGTGCATCGCATGCAGGGTCCCCCCATCTCGGACATTCTTTACACAACTCGTCTCCACGGGAATTTAATCTTCCTCACATGGAATGAGATCCTCCCTTTTGGAGTGGCGTTTGTCCATGGGGGAAGGGAAAACACCTTGGTATAAGACCCCAAGCCTCTATTGTGGAAGGTAGCACCCATGCACCTCCGTACATCCCCACTGCCAAGGCCAGTGGAGGGCGTGATAGGGAATGAGGCACCTTCCATATTTGGTCCCAAATCCCTCTTCTGTTGTGCTTCGCCGCACCCTGGGCCTCTATCCTGGAGTAAGTCCCCACACCATGGTCCGCCTAACGTGTAATACCCTCTTCGTTTCCCATGGATGCATCCTTCGCGACTTGATCAGCAGGTCCCTACAGCCTCTTGTTTCTCACACCGAGCATGACTCACGTGAGCTTAGAGTGAGCGCCGACCCTGACCCCCACCTTAAGTGAACAACGATGACTTTGATCCATGTTAAGGCATGGTACGTAGGAAGCCTCCACGAGGTTCAATCCCACCACTCGGTCGTTTCTTTACGTCGAGTTCCACCCCCATCCAGCATGACGTTAAATTGAATGCCCCATCCAGCATGACGTTAAACTGCACACCCGAACTACGTGGTCTTTGATCTGTGCTAAGGCATGGTATGTAGGAAGCCTCCATGAGGTTCAAGCCCACCGCCCGTTGTTTATTCACGTCAAGGTTCACTCTCGTCCCGCATGACGTTAAACTACATTTCGGCCCAGCGGTAAGCCGTTGTGACCATCCCAAACATCAAGGACTTTGATCCATGCTAAGGCGTGGTACATAGGAAGCCTCCATGAGGTTCAAGACCACCACCAGTAGACCCCTCGGGTTCACTTTCACGTCGATTCAGCAACAAAACCCAACCTGAACTACGTGGTCTTTGATCCATGTTAAGGCGTGGTACATAGGAAGCCTCCATGAGGATCAAGTCCATCACCCAGTCATTCCGACCTCATTCACGTCAGTTCACCAACACTTGGGCAGCCTAGTGTGTAAGCCCCACAACATCTAGACCAAGGTCTCCTTTCTTTCACGTTGGTTCGCCGACACCCACCATTTTCTCTCGAACTACGAGGACTTTAATCCATGTCAAGGCATGGTACGTAGGAATCCTCCATGAGGTTCAAGCCCATCACCCGGTCATTCCAACCTCATTCACGTCGGTTCACCTCCGTCCCGCATGACGTTAAACTATATTCCACATCCCATTTTAACTACGAGGACTTTGATCCATGTCAAGGCATTGTATGTAGGAAGCATCTCTGAGGTTCAAGACCAACAATCATTGGCCCAGATGGACTCTTTGTCGGTGTGCCAAGTCCCCCCCCCCATTTTCACCTGAACTATGTGGTCTTTGATCCGTGTCAAGACATGGTATGAAGGAAGCCTTCTGGAGGTTCAAGCCCACCATCCATTGGACCAAGTTCCACCTTCATGTCGGTTCGCTGACGACACCCATCAGACTAAGGTCCACCCTCACATCGATTTACCAGTACCACCTCTAACTACGCGGACTTTGATTCCCTTCCATATGGATACGTAGGTGGTCTCTTCGAGGCTTAATCCCAATTTCACTATCGTCCTTGCGATGGTCCCATTTCAGTCCCCCTCCACTTCATTCATCCATCAATCATGCATCCTGATTCTCACCCGAGCCGCCACATCCTGGTGAGATCATTCCATTCCACTCCCCTCCACAGCATCCGTGAAACCACCCATGGGCTGACCCCGACATCGGCATCCCCTAAAGGGGGGGATTCTTCAATCTGATCCACTCCAGCTAGTGTTCTGATCAGGCCGATCCGTCCCTGTTGGACGTTAAACTTCCGGCATACCCCGTGCTATGCATGGGAAGCTGAGGAAAACCTCAGATACATGCCTATGGAATATGATTCCCCAGGCACGATGTGGGATGCCTCGGGCCTCCATGCCCTCGAGAATCCCAATAATAAGGGAAAAAAGACAGACACACCAATTCCCTAGTGTTCAGACATGTCAATGATGCCTTGACGTGACTACTCCCCCAACTGAAGGTTGCTGTCCTGACTAGACCCTTTGGATTATCCTGACAGAAGCATTGTAATTAACCGGTGTCCATTAAAAGATGGCACTAGGAAGAGTTTCACGAACAACGTATTAAATCTCTGGGGGAGACCCGGACTAGGTGACGAGCTCCAAGGAGGAATCCACAGAATGAAGAACTGACATCCCATCATCCTGGTTTCAATCAAGGAGCAGACGTCCCTAAATAAGGAGCGTATGACTCCCACCTTTGGAAAGCGGCAATGTGGGGCAACAAGAAAGTCACGCCTGTCGTGCCAAAGCGGACGGACGCGCGCACCCCGGAGAAAGCATCGGAAACAGAAATGGTGAACCCGACGTGAATTTCTTCTCCTAAATGTGGAGATTAGTAGTGCTCGAGACATCAGTAGATTGACGTATTACTGGATCTAGATATCCGATACCAAGCCCCGCTAAGAAAATAGTGGGCCTGGTGTGAAACTCACCGGAACTTGGGGCAGTAGAACGTGGGGCATTCCGTTCTGCAATGTTGTCAGCGTGGATCCCTCTTACTGGACACGGAAGACGTAATGAAATTGGGGCACTGGTTGTCAAATTTTTTCCTCGTAGTGCTAACGAGTTAACCTCCCTACTTCCCAGGAACCAGGTTGTTGCTATGGAGACACTATCACCGCCTGCTCGCCTACGCAGGGGCAGGGGAAATACCAGCACTGCTGCTCCACGTGGCTCCACTGCCATCACAACGGCCTGTACATCCGTGAATGCGGGACGACCACGTCCCCTTTCTCCATTAGAGATTATACAACGTAGGGTGATCAATGACCTTGTATGTAGGTACGAGGAGGAAGGGGTAATCCCAACTCGGGATATGGCTCGCCTGGGCCTGGAGGCGTCTAAGACCCGCCGTCAATGCCGCCCTCAAGGGCCGCACAGGGAGCCCCTGCTCCCCACCCCAACGTTCAATCATTTCGGGAGCCTATCCCCGGAACACCTCGATGACTCCTCTCCTTACGCTGACGAGACGGGTGATGTCCGACTCAACCTGGTCAGAGTCCCAATCTAAGGACTCCAGGCAAGGGCCCCCAGACGGTCGCGTCGGTGCCTCCGTCCAGCTTTTCCAGAGGAGCAGGTAGGGTATACCCCTACACCACCTGCACCAACTCGTCTGACCCGACGCCAGCGTCGGGCCCAAGCTGAGGACGTCCATCAAGGGGCATCGACGTCAACAGCTACTGTGGCCCAATCCACCGCCGACGGGCATCATGGAGTCTCTACATACACTGAGCAGGGGCACTCCTTCACCCAACCAGAATCGAGGCCTCAACCACCCCATGGGTAGGCTGGGTTGAATCTTTGGGTCGTATTTCTGACTGGTGATCGCCGCGAATCAATTCGTGGTGATGTCGCCCCGTACGGAGGGCCTCCCCGTACCACCATTCCACAGATCGTGGGCCTTCCCTGCTCCAAAGCTCATCATGGAGGCATGCCTCGTGCTACCCCCATCCCGAATGAAGACCTGCCTCGCGGCAGTGGCGCTTGGCGCGGAAGTCTCTCTCGTGTCCATCACACTGGGTATGGAGTTCATCCTCATGCCCCCGACCATCGATGTGAAGGTATTTCCCATCTGGTCCCTCTCCAACGTGGGGATCCTCCCTATTTCCTCTCTACAACTGGCGAAGGTTCCTCTCGTCTCGGCAACCCAAGGGGTGAAGGTCAGCCTCACTCCACCCGCACCAAGCATGGAGGTCCTCCCCATGCTCCTGCCGGTTCCAATAGAGGTTCTGCCCACATTGGTGCTATCCGTGGAGGTCCTCCCCATGTACCCTTCGACATTTTCCCCAGTTCCCCTCGCACCCCGGCTATCTCAAGCATAAGTCCTCTCCGCCACGGTGCCAGCGCCGCTCCGAGACTACATGTTGAGAATCAGCCTTGTCTGAAAGAGCCATCTAGGGGCAGGAGAGCAGGTCGTCCCTGCCATAAGAAGAGTCTTGGGAAGGATTGGGTGGAGGTCAATCTAGCCCGCTTCTTGGATTCTGAAGCGGAATGCGACTCGAAAATGGAACCTTCTCCCCATTCCTCCGTATCAAGGACTAGGGCAGGAACAAGGCGCGTCAGTCTCATTCTCCCAGAATGTGAAGTCCACCAGATTCCCGCCTCTCTCTGAAAGTATATCCAGGAGGAGTAAATTGTGGAAATCCCGCAGGGTCCGACCGTGCAATCACCACCGTCATCACCAAAAGCACCCTCTACCTATACTAGAGATAACAGAGAGCTATTTTGGGGACTAACGGAGGTAGAGCAATGGCGTGACCCATCGTCGGCCACCGCAGTTCCTGCGCCAGAATCTATGGCTATCAGCCCGTCGTATCGTAATATTGTGGTCAGGTCACCCCAATCTTTAAAGGATGGCCCGAAATTTGGCGACCAGTCAGCTCGTTCGCCGTATTCTCCGCCACCCAGTTTACTGTCCCAGCGGTCTGCCTCAGTACCGCTACCGGTCCCTCAGCTGCCCCCGGTTGATGAATGGGGAAATACGGGGTCATACCCTGAATCCGAGCCCAGGAGTTTCTGGAACATTCTCGCCGCGGACCACTTCCTAGAAGAGTTCTGGCCGGTGGCAACATCGAACTTTTGTATGCCGGAATCCCTCGCCCTGGAGGAAGTAGAGTGCTTTCTCCAAACCCTATGGGAGACGCAATTTCGTCTTCGCTATCAGCGAGTTTTGTACCCTAGGAGCCAAGTGCACTTCGAAGAAATCGTTGATCA
Organism: Viscum album; assembly: GCA_963277665.1. NCBI lineage: Eukaryota > Viridiplantae > Streptophyta > Magnoliopsida > Santalales > Viscaceae > Viscum > Viscum album. The sequence goes on along the minus strand of OY728123.1, from coordinate 1,033,518,590 downwards.
ATGCCGTCGGTCGATTTGGCTGCACTCCCTGTGGCCCAGCGCCCCGAATCACCAAGTCGCCAGAGTGCCCTTCAACAAAAATTCCTTCATAGTTTCAAATTACTCCACAAAATCATTAGGCAAGCTACCCCCCATGTAAAAATATGTGGTTGGGGACAGTATGCCGCAATCCTCTTCAGTCCTATCCGGCGGCGGCCCGATTCATTATGCGACATTGAGGACATGCCCCCAAGAGGGGTCGCGGTCCACATGGCTGACGTAGTGGACAAGGGGGACGAGCTGGAGTTTCTCGACAGAGACTTACCCCCTGAGGGTGTACCACCACTGCTAGACCCGTCAGGGAGGTTTACTCATCAGCATAGGAACCTTCTAGGCCTCCCCGTACCCACCGAGTCGCTGGTACTCAGTCGGATGGCCGGTAAGGGTAAGGAGCACGTTGGAACTGTCAAGAACTCTGACCCATCCACCTCAGTGAAGAAGACGAATGAAGACCCCAAAAAGGCCACATTGTGCCAGCAGATCGATGATTAGAAGAGGCTGGTCGATGAACTTCTGGCTGAGCGCGCTGCAATGCGGCAACCCGACTATGGTAATCCCAAGCCAGGGCAGCAGGGGCAGGAACAATTCCCCCCGGTGAGATGCCTCCGGGAAACCCTGATCATGCTACTCCTGCAGATAGGGCAGAAGCCAGAACTCACGGCAAGAGGGCGGGATACGTCTCGCCAAACCCTCCTGACCAATGAGGCAATCTGAGGAATCCAGCGCCGGTTCCCCCAGCCGCCCCACAGGCCATTCCGCCAGTCCCTCCACGAGCTGCTGAAGCCATCTACCATGTCGAAGAACCCAGAAACACACTTGTGATTAGGGACCCTCGTCAAGACAGGGACCCCCACCCAGATTATCTTATAGTGGCACTCATCGCCTGCCTCGAGGCATTGGAAATGCGGTAGGTGGCAGTCCCACCAGATGGCAAACCATATCCCGCGTGGGTAGATGATATGCATGCACCTCTGTGATTTGGGAACCCCACTTTCTCACCCTTCAACGGGACAGGGTAACCACTGTAGCACTTAGCCCACTTTTCATCCAGTTGTGGCCCCATGCTGGGGACCCCGGCCCAGCAAGAAGCCTCCAAGGTCTGATGTTTCGTGCAGACATTAGAGGGCCCTGCATTTTTCTGGTACAACCAGCTCCCTATCAGATCAGTGACTGGCTGGGAGGATCCTTGTCGGCAGTTCCTATACCAGTTTAGCTCCACCACATGAAAGACCAGCATCGCGGACCTCTTTAAGTGAAAACAAAGGCCTGATGAGTGAGTCTCGGACTTCATCGCCCGGTGGAAGGGGCTCACATACTACCTCGACATTCCACTGACTCAGGAGAAATTACTGATGATGTGTGTAGGGAATGTTAAAACAGAACTGGTTCCTTTCCTGATCACCCAGAACTACCCTGGAGGGTTATGAGATTTCTCAGATAAAGCCCAGCGCCTCGAGAAAGCTCTGCAACAGGCTAGTCAGGCACGTCTGCTGCCCCCTGTGATCCCAGCCAGTAGGGCTGCCAGAGCTGAACCCGCCACGGTGGCCCAAATAGAAGCCCCCAAGCAGCTAGAATTACTGCCAGTGGCACCGGCCCTGCAACCCCGCAGAGGTCCTCCACCTCAAGTGCAAGATCCTTCCCAGCAACGACCGCCTCAAAATCGATAGGTTCCCCCACGCAATGCGCCACCACCACCTAGGCGGGACAACCAGGCACCGACTCCTCGGAAGGCCCCTCCGGCCCCTCGTCAAGACCAGGATCCCAGGTCCCCTTATCTGGAAAGAAGGCACGAGACTTACTCATTCAACGAGAATCAGATCCCTGGCTACTTCTGAAGTGCTCTAGAGGAAGGGATTGTGCGCTTTCCCGAGTGCAGAAGGCTAGCAGAGGCAAATCTCACCGATCGCCCCAACTACTGCCCCTATCACAAGATTCTGGGGCACACCCTCAAGAAATTCTATGTGTTTAAAGACTGGATTCAAGACCAGGTCAACAAAAACATAGTCAGGTTGGGCCCGACCCTGACACAAGTAGCGGGTGTCTTCGTAGGGTCAGAGGTTGATAGCGACAGTTAAGGCGAGTGGCAGCAGGTTCCCAGCCGTGGGTCCCAGAAATTCGGTGACCGGATGGCTCAAAAAACCGTTGCACGTGCACATGGAATCATCTGGGCATTCCAGAAACAGCCAGAGCCTTCGGAGGAAGCATTCGGTACCTCTACATCGTCATCAAAACTGACCTTTTCCCAAAAGTGGAAGTAGCGACGGCGCAAGAAGAAGCAACGCGCTCCACCGCTGTCGTCGTCATCCCACACTTTTGGAGACTTTATGCCCCTTGAAATGGGGATTCCTCCCAGAATCCTCCCCGTGGTGGATGATTCATCAATCGACAGCCAGGAGTACACTTTGGTTAATACTATGGAGCTGGTAAAGCCCTATATGATTCCCGACAAGGGGGAACACCAGGCAAACCTCCCCAACATCCCCAGCCGATGTCAACGTCAGAGGAACCTTGACCACGCGTGTCGTCAAGGCACATCAGTGGGTGCTTTCAGTCATGCCGTACATGCTACTGAAACCAGACAGTAGGCTCAGCGCAGAGCTCAGCATGCGCAACCTCATCTGATGCCCTCAGATCTACCTCCACCGTCGTTCGTGCTACTAGATTAGGAGGAGCTGCCTCGTCCATATCGCGGTCAGTCTTACCCGGCTGCAGGCCAATCTCCATTGTCTGGTCCTAATCTGGCAGCTACTCTCCAAGCCTCAACTAGTAGGCAACGGGATGTACCCAGTACTAGCTAGCCGCCGGTTCAACCGGCAGGACCCGCTATGCTTCCAACTGTAGTGGTACAGAAATTGCGGCATTACCTGCAGCAACATGAGGTACAGTTGGTCTCCCAGGTAGACGCACTGAAGTTCATCCTGAACCGCCCCATGTTGACTGGCCGACTAGCGCGGTGGGCGGTGATCCTCCAGTAGTTCGACATCAGGTTCATGCCTCAGAAGGCCATCAAGGGATAGGCATTGGTAGACTTCTTAGCTTCTCATCCAACCTCCACAGATCAATCCCTGGACCTGGATTTTCCTGATGAGGCGATCCTCTCAGTTGATCATGTTGTCTCATGTTGGCAAATGCACTTCGACGGTGCCTCCCAGAGCCCCACCAATAGAAGGCTCAACGATCCTAAGTTCAACAGAATGGGTCTGGGTATCATCTTCATCACCCCGGCACAAGTCATCCTGCCATAATCATTCCTGTTGTTAGAAGGCTGCACCAACAACAAGGCAGAGTACCATGCTCTCATCACCGGCCTCGAGTTGTCCCTTGAGATTGATGTGCCCCATCTACATGTGAAAGGGGATTCCGAGCTGGTCATCAAGTAGGTCATTGGCGACTATGTCGTCAGGAAGCCATAGCTTCTGCCATTGCTGGAGTACACCCTCTGTCAAATGACCCAGTTCTCTTCTCGACCAGAGGTTACCCATGTCCCTCGGTCACAGAATGGTTGAGCAGACGCTTTGGCTGGCTTAGCTACGTCGCTCACAGAACCTGAGCAAGATGATTTGATCATACATGTGGCACACCGGAGAATCATTGCACCCGTCACCCTAGAGGACAACGACGGCCTGCGGGTAAGTCATCTTACCGCCGAACCTTCTACGTCAGGGGTCCCAGGTTCGTCAGACACTGTGGTTGAGGCCAGTCCTGACTGGAGATCACCTTTTTTCGAGTATCTCCAAAATGGTTGCCTCCCGGATGATCGGACCGAGCGCGAGCGAATCCGACGTCGCGCACTGCATTTACCCTCCAGAGTGGTACCAATATTGAGCGGATCCTCTATAATCAGAGCTTCGATAGTGTTCTCCTCCGTTTCATTCAAGGAGTCGAGATTTCTCAGGTCATGCAAGAGGTTCACACTGGTTCCTGTGGTGCCCACCAGGCTGGGCCGAAGTTGTCCCATTAGATCCAGAGGTTGGGGAACTTTTGGCCCTCTATGATCCATGATTGTATCAAGTCTCCAAGAGATGCCACACATGCCAATTTCACGCTAATTTCCTGCATCGTCCACTAGAGCCTCTCCACTCCACCAAGTATTCTTGGTCATTTGCAGGGTGGGGACTCGCTGTCGTGGGACCATATCCACCGGCGACAGCTCGCCAGTGTATGTTCATCCTAACTACTACAGATTTATTCTCCAAGTGGGCAGAGGTAGTTCCACTCAAAGAGGTTAAGGCTCGTTCCATCGTTGACTTTTTGAGCTCCAATATCATCCACTTGTTTGGAGTCCCTCACGCTGTCCTCGCCGATAAAGGCACCAACTTATGAGTGGCCGAGCTGAAGAAATTGTATGCCAAGTACAATATCCGTTCAAACCATACCTCTCAATACCATGCACAGGAAAATGGAAAGATCGAGCCGTTCAACAAAACCCTTCTAACAATCTGCAGAAAATGGTTGGTCAGAACAAGAGAAGTTGGATGGACAAGCTCCCCAATGCCCTCTGGGCTTATCGGACGATGAATCGCAATTCCACCTAGTTGACCCCATATTCCCTGGTGTATGGGGCTAAGGTCGACCTACCCATTGACATATAGCTGCCATCGTTACACACTGCAGTCTACGACCAGCAGGCTCCAGATAAGGTGGCCGAAATCCATCTAGATGAATTGGAAGCAATAGACGAGAATAGGCTTCATGCCCTGCACAATCTGGAAAGGCATCAGAAAAAGATAGTTGTAGACTTCAACAAGAAGGTTTGCCTTCCCTCTTTTCTGCAGGGCGACCTAGTGTTGGCCCTTCGAGTGTTAATGATTACCGGTAGGAAACCACCCAAGATAAAGTCCAAATGGGAAGGACCATACGTCATCAGTAATGTTTACCCCAATAGAGCATACTCCTTGGTGACCACAGATGATGAGCGCATAACTCCTCCCACCAACGCCAAGTTCCTCAAGCAGTACTTTGCCTGAGCCCTATGGTCCTACACGACCTAAAACTGTACGGTCCCGCACGACCCTAAACTGCACGTTACGGTCCCCCATGACCCTAAACGGAACGTTACGGTCCCGGACAACCCTAAACTGGACGTTACGGTCCCACACGACCCTAAACTGCACGTTACGGTCCCGCATGACCCTAAACTACACCACTGTCCTGTATGACATTAAAACTGTGATATTGTCCCACAAGATGATAAACTGCAAAATGGTCCTAGCTCTATGACCTTAAACTAAGATCTCCCCCCGTCCTTACTGTAAGACGTTAAACTGCAAGACAGTCAGGCCTCCCTAACCGAGGCTCAGTGATAGAGCGCTGTCGTGGGCGCCCTCAAATTATTAGTGTGATTTTGGGGTACTTAGGTACAGTAGAGTGGCTGACCAAGGTCGTCTCTCAAAGGAGGAAGTGAATTAAAACAACTTTTCAGAGGTATTCTAGAAACAAAATAAAAGGGAATAAAAACACTACTCGAAAGTATGGTGGTGGTTGTTTATAGTTTATAAATATAGAAGAAGTTTTCTGGAATAATATTTCATTTTTTTGTTTTTAATTTTGAAATGAAGTTTGATTAAAAAGAAACAACAAGAAGATGTTTTTTTAGAAAATATTTTAAAAGGCCTAATAGATCTAACTCTACCTCTTCATACACTTATTAATCATTGTCATTTAAATCAATATCCACTTAATTATGAACCCCTAATTTGTTATCCCTCGAACCCTATGAGAGTTAACTTAACCACAAAGATGAAATTACTTAAACCCTAGGCTAGCTTCGGAACACGCAATCACAGCACCCTTCTTTGATTTTTGTTATAAGGTTAGCTTATGGTTAGTGGTTAATTAGAGCATATATCCATTCTGGAAATGAGGATGAATTGTGTTTAGGGATTATATTTGAACTCTACAAATTTATCCCGTATGGTCTTGTATTACCGATTAAGATTGCGCTCTCACAATTTACACAATTCCCGACCTCGCATGTTTTTTGTTAATTGTCCAATTGCTTGCTTAGTTTCTTTCAATTTAAAAACACAATTCATGGATCATATTAATTGAATTACAGTAGCTCAATGATTCAAAATAATAAAATGAAGAAGGATAGAGGTCGATCGATTACTAAAAAGAACTACTCTTCCATGGGCGGTGTAGTCATCGTAGAGACGTTTTGCATAAGCAAAGGATTTAAAGGGTAGAACCCAATCTTGTTGATTGCAACCCAATTAAGAATATTAAGAGAATAATAAGAGGGAAGAACACAGAAGATTATTTGAAGAAAAATTCAAGAAACAAACATGAATTAAAATAAATACAAAGAAGAGGTGGGAGAGGAGAGCCTTTTTGGAAGAGAGGTTTTCACAAAGGATTACTTCTTCCAAGAGTTGTGAGGGGCTCCCAAGAGACACCCTTTAGTACACACCTTCCCAAATCCTCAACCAGACCTCTCAAAGAGTTAAAACTCCCTTTAAATAGAGTTTGTGAGGGCTAGGGATACATAACTTTTTAAGTGTGAAATGAAAAAATCGGCCAAATATTTTATTCTAAGTTGAACAGCCTAGTTGACCTCGAAAACGCATGAATTGACCGGCCTTCCAGAAGGAGGATTTGTTCCAAATCCTGTCACCGAGCTTTCCTCAAAGGTGGGGCTCAATAAAAGCCTGGATGTAGAAGATATGGTCCAAATACAGAACCCATGTCCATTCTGCCGAGTCCAGCCCACCATTGTCGTAATGTCCTATTTACTCCATCAAAATGCACTTATCAGCTCTAGTGTCCTGAATGAAAGTTGTAGAAAATTAAGTTATAAACACGGTTACAAAATTTCAAATTCAAATAATAAATATAAAAATATTTATCTTCGAAATACTACAGTGCGCTATAAAGGGTAAAACTGGAATTTTCTCCAAATTTTCAAATGAATGATCAAATCCCAAATATTTTATAAATAAACAAATTTAACACACTGTGAGGAAATTATATCATTTATTATCAATAAAATATTCAACAAAATAGTGTTTTATCAACTCCCCCATACTTACCCTTTTTCACTCCTGGGAAAAACCTCATGTCAAGTGAACATCAATATCAAATCAAAACCAATTTTAAAACACATATCCTTGAGATCAAACAATTATACACCAAGAAACAAAATATATCATGCCTCATAAAAACCCATTATTTCAAGTTCTTCATTTATATTATTAAATATATTTCCACTTAATTTATCCTCCCATGCACAAAACACTTACCTCACTTGAATCTTCTCTCATCACACAAATATCAATTTTTTTTTGCAATGACTTTCTCATCCAAACTCATATAGGGGTCACCATAGGCTTGATAGATTTCTACATCGCTACCCTATGTGATTCAAGGACATATGTTTATCGTGAGGACTTTTCAGGGTTGTTCTGTGGCTTTCGGTTGGTAGGATTTAGATGTGAAAAATTCTGAGGCTGAATGGGGAGGGCTTGACTCTTTTTGAAGCAAAATTGCATTAATCTAATTTTCACTGAAATATGGTCTTCTCCTCAATATATATAGTATCAATTCAGCTCCATCATCATGAAAAGTCATGAAAGGTTTACACCATTCATCATTTCAGCATAAAAAATTTCAATCTTCTCAAACATGATTTCCTTGAAAGCTCCAGATGAGCATAGCTTTCCACCTCAATTAGAAGCTCTAGAAAACGCACAGCTTCACTTTTCATGAAAGCTCCAGAAAAGGCACAGCTTTAAATATAATGACTTTCTTCAGTAGAAAACACATCTCTTCATAATTTAATTTTCCACCCAAAGTATCACAGAATGTCGTGGCACAACACAAGATAGATTCCCCCACACTTAAGCTCAACTAGATTATGCAATTTCACTTCAAGAGTTGGTTGGATAGGGAGAATTGGCTTGTAATGTGGCTAACCTAACAGGTTGTGCATGGCTTCTAAGGGCTACAAGGATTAAATATTCAAGGTAGGCCATTATAAAAAAAGGATTCTTTGAAATAGGGGCTTTAATACCAAAAAAATGCCTCAATCATTTAAACATAAGTACCTCAAATCCTCATGTTTTGACATGAATAGATCAAATTCTTGTTAAATCAAGCATGGTTTGGTTCTCTCAAGAAGTGAGGTGAATGTAAAGAATATGAAAATAATGGTTCAGAAGCCTCACAGGAAAGTGATTTCAAATATAAAGACAGTGAGATGTGGCATGGGATTCAAAATTCAGTTTACTTTTCATGAAATTACTAAATATTTGAACTTGAAACAATGTAATTTCAGTATTCATTTATGATTAGTTTCAAGGGGTAAATTGTTTTACTTATTGATATGGATTTAAAAATGGTGTTGAGAATCATTTTATCTCATAAGTTTCAAAAAACACAAAAAATTGTAAAATAAACACACAAAATTTGAAAAACATAAAAAAAATTGGTTTTTTTTAACAGGAAAGCAATTGAAATTACTAAACTAAAAGGTTCCCTCCCCCACACTTAAAATATTGCATTGCCCTCAATGTGAACCTATGAGATGATATATGCACATGAAATGCAGAATTTTTAAATAGGACAAATAATATAAAAGTAAAAGGGTTAGGAACAGCCTGATGTGATCAAGTGATGATGGGGTCATGCAGTGTGATAAAATCCACTGCATCAGTAGGAAGTCCCTCAATATATCTCATCAAACGTTTCCCATTGACTGTAAATATCCTTCCAGTTTCCTCTTGTGTGATCTCCACAGGCATCATCTTGAGTCGTGAACTATAGAGAAGGACTTTCTCTCCAACATGAAACTCCCTTTGTTGGATCATTTTGTCATGAGCTGCTTTTGATCTTTCCTTGTAGAGCCTTGAGTTCTCATATGATGACATTCGAATCTCCTCAAGCTCTTGAATTTGCAACTTCCTTTGAATTCCAACTTGGTCCAAATCCATGTTGCATTTCTTTATAGCCCAATATGCCCGATGCTCAACTTCCACTGGGAGATGACATGATTTCCCAAAAAAATCCTAAATGGGGACATACCAATGGGTATCTTGTATGATGTCCTATAAGCCCACAATGCATCATCCAAGCACTTGCTCCAATCCTTCCTATTTGGATGCACGGTTTTCTCTAATATTTGTTTCAGCTCACGATTTGAAACCTCAGCCTGCCCATTTGTTTGGGGGTGGTATGGTGTTGATATTTTATGTGTCACCCCATACTTCCGAAGGAGGGAAGCAGAATTCCTATTGCAAAAGTGTGTCCCTTGGTCACTAATGATGTCCTTTCGTACTCCAAACCTTCAAAAAATCTGTGCTTTGATAAAGTCCACAACAACATGAGAATCGTCAGTCCTGGTGGCCTTGGCCTCCACCCATTTACTCACATAATCAACAGCAACCAAAATATAGAAGAAACCATATGAACTTGGAAAAGGAACCATAAAATCAATGCCCCACACATCAAAAATCTCACAGAATAGTATGGGTTGTTGGGGCATCTCATGTCTCCTAGAAATATTCCCAGTGTGTCGGCAACGAGAGAATGACTTACAAAACACATGGGCATCATGGAATAAACTAGGCCAATATAATCCAGAGTCCAAAACCTTCCTAGCTATCCGTTGGGGTCCGAAGTGTCCACCACATGCAAGTGTATGACAGAATTGAAAAATATACTCAAACTCGTGATCAGGAATACACCTCCTAATAACTTGGTCACTACACATGCGCCAGAGGTTAGGATCATCCCACACATAAAACCTAGACTCACTTTTTAATTGTTGGACTTGATGATTCTTAAAATTTGTTGGGATTTCAGAGGAAACAATGTAATTAACTAAATCAGCATACCAAGGATGTGTACCTGAGATGGTATAGAGATGTTCATCAGGGAAAGTGTCCCGAAGTGGTACCTAGTCCAAGGTGTCATCTTCTAGTGTGTGAGTACGCCTACTCCTGTGGTCTGCCACCAAATTCTCTGATCCCTTCTTGTCATTTATCTCAATATCAAATTCTTGAAGAAGTAGCATCCAACGGATAAGTCATGGCTTTGCATCTGGATTCTTTAGGAGGTACCTCAAAGCTGCATGGTCAGAAAAAAGAACTACTTTAGAGCCCAATAAATATGAACATAATTTATCTAAAGAAAATATGATATAAAGAAACTCCTTTTATGTGGTTGTTTAATTTTATTGGTCTGAATCCAGTGTCCTTGATGCATAAGCAATCACATGTGAACGTCCCTCCACCCTCTGAGATAAGACAGGTCCAACCGCGAAGTTGGAGGTGTCACACATAAGCTCAAAAGGAATCTCCCACCGTGGGGGCTGTATGATAGGTGGAGTGGTCAGACGTTGTTTTATCTCATCGAATGAATTCCTACAAGAAACATCAAACACAAAATCAGAATCCTTTTGAAGTAATCTTGACATAGGAAGAGAAATCTTACTAAAATCTTTGATGAAGCACCGATAAAATCCCGCATGACCTAGGAAAGATCTAACATCATGCACATATGAAGGATATGGTAAGGATGAAATAATATCTACCTTTGATCTATCAACCTCTATCCCATGTTTTGACACTACTTTCCCTAAGACAATGCCATGCTCGACCACGAAATGACACTTTTCAAAGTTTAGGACCAGATTCTTCTCAATACAACGATTCAATACCTTTATTAAACTATTTAGACATTCATCAAATGAGGATCCATACACTGTAAAATCATCCATAAATACCTCCATGCAGGTCTCAATAAAATCAGAAAAAATACTCACCATGCATCTCTGGAAGGTACCTGGGGCGTTACAAAGTCCAAATGGCATCCTTCAGTAGGCAAATGTGCCAAAGGGACAGGTGAATGTAATCTTCTTCTGATCCTCCGGAGCTATAGGAACCTGAAAATATCCAGAAAATCCATCCAAGAAACAATAGTGTGTTTTCCCAGCTAGTCACTCAAGCATCTGGTCAATAAATGGGAGGGGGAAATGGTCTTTGTGAGTGGAATGATTTACTTTCCTATAATCAATACACACACGCCAACTGTTTTTCACCCTCATTGGTATTAACTCATCTTTCTCATTTTTAACCACAATAACACCACTCTTCTTAAGCACAACCTGAATTGGACTTACCCACTGAGAATCTGAAATGGGATAGATTATACCTACCTCGAGCAATTTTTCAACTTCTTTTTTAACAACCTCCAAAAGTGTTGGATTGAGTCTCCTTTGTGGTTGCCTCACCAGATTAGACCCATCCTCCAAAAGAATCCTATGCATGCAAATGGAGGGTCTAATACCTGATACGTCAGCCAATGTCCAACCAATTGCCCTAATGTTATCTCTGAATAGATTCAAAAGTTTTTCTTCATGTTCAAAAGAGAGATTGTTAGAAATGATAACAGGTAATCTATCACCACTCAGAAAGTATGAATATTTAATATTTGGGGGAAAAGGATTGAGTTCCAATGTAGGGGGGTGATGTATGGATGGAGAAATTGAAGCAACAGACATATCTTCACAATGAAAATCAGTATATGAATAAAAATCGTCACAATCAGAGAATAAAGCACTAAATCCATCAGCATACTCAATAGCCATGTCATAATCGGAGTTCACATGATCAAAATCAAAATATGATTCCATTTCAAAATCAAATCTTAGAGAGTCTTGTTCCTTAAAAATGGTTGTAGAAGTACTCTTAGACATCAAAATAGAACCAATACTCATAATCTCCCTAAGTATAGGACAATCCAATTCCATGGTGTTTTTACTTGGTGGTTCAAAATGGGAGATAAAAAAAAGCAGAATGGTCCTCTGAGGGGTACTTCATGGAATCCATAACATTAAATTTCACAACTTCATCTCCAAATTCCATGGAAATTGTACCCTCATTGACATTTATGATAGTTTTTTCAGTTTTGAGGAAGGGCCTACCTAAGAGAATGGGGGCATGAGAACTTACCAGATCATCCTTCATGTTAAGAACATAGAAATCCGCTAGAAAGATCATGTCTCTTACCCGGACAAGTACATCCTCAAGAACTCCCGCTAGATATGTCATAGCTCTATTCACCAATTGCACCACTACTCTTGTTGGCTTCAACTCACCAACCTACAAGGAAGAGAATACAGAGTGAGGCATCACATTTATTGAAGCTCCTAAATCACAAAGAGCATCAGAGAAGTGCAACTCCCCTATGGTACATGGGATGGTGAATGTCACGGGATCCTTTCACTTTTTTGGAATTGCTAGAGTTGGTTTAATGAGTGCCGAGACATTCCTTCCAAGGTTGATCCTCTCATTTCCCTTGATCTCTCTTCGATTGGTGCAAATTTATTTTAAGAATTTTGCATACCTTCGGATTTGATTAATGGATTCAAGTAGAGAAATGTTGATCTCCACATTCTTGAATGTGTCCAAAACCTCCTTTTGCATTGCTTCTTCAACCATCTTCTTGGTTTGAGCAACCCTGTTTGGAAAAGGAAGGGGTTTAGGAAGAACATCATCAATCTTTTTCTTACCTTTATCTTTCTCCTTGGATTTCTCATCAGTTGGTATGGAATGCGGCTTCTCTGGAGTTGAGGTGAATCCCAGTGGAATGGTAGGTACAGATGTATCGTTCATTTGCTTCCCACTTCTCAATGTGATGGCACTAACATTTCCCTTTGGATTTGGAGTGGGTTAGGAAGGTAGATTTCTGGAATTCTTACATACAAGTTCATGGAGGGCGGTGGCAATCTGGCTCATTTGAGTCTTTAACTCCCTCAGCTCCGAACGTTGACTCTTCAGCTCATTCTGTTGATTAAGAACAATTTGCTTCAAAAGATCATCAGTATTAGAATCTACCTTTGGCGGGGGATTCCCTTGTTGTTGGCTTGTTGATGCTTGGGCTCCAAGTCTCCTTTGGGGTTGTAGGAAACCCTGCTGGTAAGGCGGAGGCTGCTGGAAGTTTTGTTGAAAGGGTGGCCTTTGTTGTTGTCCAGAGACATACCTCATGTCCGGTTGATCTTTACACCCTTGGTTGTATATTGGAGCAAATGAATCAAACTTCTTTTGGGGATATGGTTGTTGTTGATGCTGAAATGGTCTCCCAGGGAATACTGCTGCACAATCCTCTGTCTCTTGTAGTTGTGGGCAATGGTCAGTTGGGTGGCCTGTCTCTGTGCAAATTCCACATGGCCTTGAAGGAGGGGGTAGAGATGTCTTTTGTGCCAAATCAATTTTCCTCACCATGGTTTTCAATTCTTTCAACTTAGTATCAATCAAATGACTTTCAAGAGAAGAAGGACTTACCTGATGTACTCCCCTGACATGTGGTGTACCTCTATCACCAAATTGTTGGGAGTTTTGGGCCATCTTGTCGATCAATGCACGTGCGGCTGCCGGTGTCTTGTCCATCAATGCTCCTCCAGCTTCAGCATCAACCATGCTCCTCTCCATGGGTGTGAGTCCTTCGTAGAAGTATTGGATGAGGAGTTTCTCACTGATTTGGTGATGTGGACAGCTTACGCACAACTTCTTGAATCTCTCCCAGTACTCATACATTGACTCCCATTGGGATTGCTTGATCCCCGAGATCTCCTTACAAATGGAAGTGGTCCTTGATGCTGGAAAAAATCTCTGCAAGAAAAGACGTTTCAAATCGTTCCAACAAGTTACATCTTTGGGTTGTAAATAATACCTCCAATCTTTCACAGCTCCGTCAAGTGAGATTGAGAATACTCTTAATTTGATTTGATCTTCAGAAACATTTCTTGGTTTTAAATTTGAGCAAACGACATTAAATTCTTTAAGGTGTTTGTTGGGATCCTCACCAGATAATCCATGAAACTTTGGAAGAAGGTGAATTAATCCAGATTTTAACTCAAAGTCCGATTCGAGGTTTGGGTATGCAATACAATTTGGTTGATAGTTAATATCAGGTGAAGCCAATTCTCGAATGGTTTTATTAAGTTCATTGTTATTATTTCTAGCCATTGGTTATTATTTTATGTTTTAATTTTAATAGCTTCCAATTTCAATGTTTCCAGAAGAGGGGAATTCACCAACTGGTTGAATATTGAAACATCCCGTAGACTGAGAATGTCTGATTCGAGCCCTAAGGCTACGTTCAATCTCAGGGTAAATATCAAAGAGATATTTGGGATTAGTTCATGTCATCAATAAATGAAAGATTAAAAGAAGGAAATTGGACCATAGTAAAATAAAAATTAGAAGTTTGAGTTGATGATCCAAAAAGAAGTAGAAGGAAATAAAAGAAGGAAAAATCAGATTGGGTAAAGATGGAAGAAAGAAGAGAGGAAGAGAATAAAATGCAAAAAAAATAAATACCTCTAATTAGTTGAAATAATTACTTACCTCCCCGGAAACGGCGCCAATTTGATAGAGCTCTGTCGTGGGCGCCCTCAAATTATTAGTATCATTTTGGGGTACTTAGGTGCAGCAGAGTGGCTGACCAAGGTCATCTCTCAAAGGAGGAAGTGAATTAAAACAACTTTTCAGAGGTATTCTAGAAAAAAAATAAAAGGGAATAAAAACACTACTTCAAAGTATGGGGTGGTTTTTTATAGTTTATAAATCTAGAAGAAGTTTTCTGGATGAAGATTTCATTTTTTTTTAATTTTGAAATGAAGTTTGATTAAAAAGAAACAACAAGAAGATGTTTTTTTTAGAAAATATTTTAAAAGGAGTAATAGATCTAACTCTACCTCTTCATTAACTTATTAATCATTATCATTTAAATCAATATCCACTTAATTATGATCCCCTAATTTTTTATCCCTCGAACCCTACGAGAGTTAACTTAACCACAAAGATGAGATTACTTAAACCATAGGCTAGCTTCGGAACACGCAATCGCAGCACCCTGCTTTGATTGTTGTTATAAGGTTACCTTATGGTCAGTGGTTAATTAGAGCACATATCCATTCTAGAAATGAGGATTAATTTTGTTTAGGTATTATATTTGAACTCTACAAATTTATCCCGTATGGTCTTGTATTACCGATTAAGATTGCGCTCTCACAATTTACACAATTCCCGACCTCGCGTGTTTTGTGTTAATTGTTCAATTGCATGCTTAGTTTCATTCAATTTAAAAACACAATTCATGGATCATATTAAGTGAATTACAGTAGCTCAATGATTCAAAATAATTAAATTTAGAAGGATAGAGGTCGATCGATTACTAAAAAGAACTACTCTTCCATGGGCGGTGTAGTCATCGTGGACACGTTTTGCATAAGCAAAGGATTGAAAGGGTAGAACCAAATCTTGTCTCCACTCTTGATTCCAACCTAATTAAGAAGATTAAGATAATAATAATAGGTAAGAACACAGAAGATTATTTGAAGAAAAATTCAAGAAACAAACATGAATTAAAAGAAATACAAAGAAGAGGTGGGAGAGGAGAGCTTTTTTGGAAGAGAGGGTTGCACAAAGGATTACTTATTCCAAGAGTTGTGAGGGGCTCCCAAGAGACACCCTTTCGTCCACACCTTCCCAAAGCCTCCACCAGCCCTATCAAAGAGTTAAAACCCCCTTTAAATAGAGTTTTTGAGGGCTAGGGATACATAACTTTTTAAGTGTGAAATGAAAAACTCGGCGAAATATTTTATTCCAAGTTGAACCGCCTAGTTGACCTCGAAAATGCATGCATTTACCGGCCTTCCAGAAGTATGATTTGTTCCAAATAATTTTCCCGAGCTTTCCTCAAATTTGGGCTCAATTAAAGCCCGGATGTAGAAGATATGGCCCAAATACAGAACCCATGTCCATTCTGCCGAGTCCAGCCCACCATTGTCTTAATGTCCTATTTACTCCATCCAAATGCACTTATCAGCTCTAGTGTTCTGAATTAAAGTTGTAGAAAATTAAGTTAGGAACACTGTTACATAATTTCAAATTCAAATAATAAATATAAAAATATTTATCTTCGAAATACTACAGTACACTATAAAGGGTAAAACTGGAATTTTCTCCAAATTTTCAAATGAATGATCAAATCCCAAATATTTTATAAATAAACATATTTAACACAATGTGAGGAAATTATATCAGTTATTATCAATAAAATATTCAACAAAATAGTGTTTTATCACTCAACCTCAGGCCCCTTGGCCTCTTCGGGCCCCTGTCCCCCGTCCTTACTGTAAGATGTTAACTGCAAGTTGGTCAGGCCTCCCTGACTGAGGCCCAGCCTTAGGCCCCTTGGCCTTCCCTGAATCAGACTCTCTTGTGGGATTGTATGGTGTGGTATAGGATTATGTCCTCATTCACGTCGGGTTACTCTCCGTATTGTTCATATCCCTAGATGAGATGTGTCCCTCATCCCGCATGACTTAAACTGCATCTCGTCCGGCATGACATTAAACTGCCCATCAAGAACTATGTATGGCTTGATTCCCATTCTAATGGGATACGTAGGAACGCACGGACACTTCGTCTTGAGCCCAGCCCCAAGGTCTTCTCTTTCACTATCCCCCCTAGGTATGGTTTTCTCAGAGGATCCTTGCATGACAAGGATTAGGCATCCTTAGCCCCGCTCATACAAGGATTATAAGGGTCTCACCATGTGCCCACTCCTGTTCTTCTATCCTCCCACGTCCTCACCGCATGACGCTAAACTGCATGGCCTTCAAGAACTACGTATGGCTTGATTCCCATCCTAACGGGATACGTAGGAACGCCCGGACATTTTGTCTATTGGCCTATCCCAAAATCCAAAATCTTCCCCTCGGGTCATGAAATATGGCAGGGTGCAAACTTTTGCCCGACTCACATCGAGAAAGCCTCGAACCGGCTGCAAGTCTCCCCTGGAGATGTTCGCCTCTTTCGTGGATGGGTACAGCTATGCTTCACCCACTCCTTGACTGGGATTCCATCACTTTCCTCACCTGGAGGAACCCCCAAGAATATCCTGGATACCACACCCAAGGGATCTCCTACCGATACGGGCCAACGCCCCCAAGGGTTTCTGAGAAACAAGCCGATACAAGTCTCATGTTGCAAATTTGGTCAACGGTCAACGCTCATTTGTTGCTCCCATATTAGGTCACCATAGGGACGTTGTGTTTCGAACATGGCCAACAGTGTCCTGGATCTTCGGGTCCACCCTGAGATGTCCCAAACATCGAGTGTAGTGATTCATTCTTCCCCATACCAAAGAGACAAACTTCCCTCCGGGTGGTGCCAGCGGTCGGGCCCACGGCCCCGATTCTCTTATAAGGGATGTACGGCGTGGTGTAGGATTATGTCCTCATTCACGCCGGGTTACACGACGCCGTACACATCCCCGGATGAGATACAGTTATCTCTTTCCCAGTCCTCATTGCAAGACGTTAAACTGGAAACTGGTCAGGCCTTCCTGATCGATGCTTAACCTCAGGCCCCTTGGCCTTTCCGGGCCCATGACCCACGTCCTCACTGCATGACGTTAAACTGCAATTTAGTCAGTCCGTCTTGACTAATCCCAGCCTTAGGCCTCCCTCACCGAGGCCTAGCCTTAAGCCCCTTGGCCTTTTTAGTCCCTAGCCCAAATTCTTACTCGAAGTGTATGGTGTGATGAGGGATTATGTCCACATTAACTTAGGGTTTTTCACCATACCATACACCTCCATGGAATCCTATTCCCCGACCCTCATCCTCACAGCCGGACGTTAAACTGCGAGTAGGCCAGGCCTTCCTGACCAAAACCTAACTATCATGCCCCTTGGCCTCTTCGGGCCCCCTGGCCCAGGTTCTTTCCTACGAGACTGTGTGGAGTGGTGTGGGATTATGTCCTCATTAATTGTTATGCCACACACACCCTCGATAGGGTATCCTTCCCCCAGGGTATCTTCTAGAACTTTGTGTGGCTTGATTCCCATCCTTACCGGATACGTAGGACCGCCTGAATGTCTAAGCTTCGGGTCCAGCCGCACCTCTCGAAAATCTTCATCCCACCTTGGCCCCTTGGCCTACCCTTCCTCCATGATGGGAGTATGTGGCGTGGTATGGGATTACGTCATCATTCATGTCAGTCCTGTAATGACCACACCATGTGCCTCTCCCTCCTGAGCTGTTTCATCGACCCTTTTCGGCGGTTCACCAATGTGCCTAAGGGTACTCTGGTTTATTACCTAGAATGCCGGACTTTACTCAGACACATCATCACCCGCTTTTCAGGATTTGTGTATCCCTCCATCAGGACTTCCATCACCCTTCACACCTGGAGGGACCCCCAAGAATGTCCTGGATACCACGCCCAAGGGCTCTCCTACCGTTACGGGAAAACACCCCCGAGGGTTTCAGACAACAAATCGATAAAAATCCCATGTTGCGAATATGGTCAGCAGTCGATGGTCGTTTGTTGTTCCCACCTCAGGCTAACGCGATATGGAGACTATTTTTCTGCCATGGTTAACAGATATCCTCCATCACCACGCCAACCCCATTAAGCCCAAAATTTTGGTTACACGATTCACATCCTTCTCCATTCTCATATTGTCCAAGTAGAGCTTCAAAACTCTTGATAATAATCCTCAGTGCACATCTGTGCATTAGGGGAACAAAGCCACATCAGAGGCATCTTTTAGGGGCCTTCATCGACTTCCCCTTGACATATGTTTAGGGTATTGCGATAGGGATCTCCCCCCCTGTTTCCCACACCGAGTTTAACTCATGTGGGCTTAGGGATCCGGTTGAGGTCTGTTCTCACCTGGAAAGTTTTCATCCACCCATGGTCCGAACTCTAAGACCATAAACTAAGATCTCTTCAGAACTACGTTTCGCTTGAGTCCCATCCTCATGGGATACGTAGGACCGCTCGAACATCTTCGGGTCTAGCTTATTTGGGGGATAAACTCTTCCCCTTCACCTCTCACCCCTTGGCCTGAGGTACCTTTCTCGGTATTGTATGGTATGGTGTAGGATTACATACTCATTCATGTTAGTTATGCCACACAACACCATACACATTCCCTGTCTAGAATCGTCTCTGCTACGTCTGCGTCGCATGACGTTAAAATGTATTCTTGGTCCTATCACACGACCCTAAACTTTGACATTATCGTCCTGGCCACACGACGAAAAACGACACTGCATTGTGATGACCTCATTGTAGAGAACATTACATTGGGTATTGGTCACATTCCATTCCATTTGTCATTGCATACTACGGCTTGATTCTTGTGGCAACACCAGGGCTTGAGACCCTAGGCCTGTTGCTTCACGAAAAAAACACTCACCTTAAAGGACAAACAAGATTTATCAAATTCCGCTTCATTTGGTGCAAGGGCCACGCCCGCACTTCCCTTTTTCCCTGACACTGGTATCTTATCATGTCACCCTTCAGAACTATTTATGGATTGATTTCCATACCCATGGGATACGTAGGAGCTCCCGAGCACTTCCCCGCAGGCCCAGCCTAACTTTCATGTTTGGTCCCTTAACTCGAGCACTCCCTAGAGAATTCATGGTAAGTATGGCTTATGTCCTCATTCATGGCGGGTTTTGTAACCACCTTACCGTGTGTCCCCTGCTCTCCTTACTCCTACATGGTCTGAGCTCTAAGACCTTAAACTAAGACCCTTTCAAGAACTACGTGCAGTTTGATCCCCATCCCCATGGGGTACGTAGGAACGCCTTTGCACTTTTCTTCAGGCCCAGCTCAACTTCAGATTTTGGTCCCCTGACCTAAAACCTCTCTCAAGGGAGCTTGTGTGGTGTTGTATGGTATTATGTCCTCATTCATGTTGGGTAGCTCACCGCACCGTACACACCCCCAGTTCCCATCCACGTCGGGTTTTCGTAAATACTCGTCACGTGCCTCCTGTGCTTTCTCCCACTCATGGTCCAAATTCTACGACCCTAAACTAAGATCTCCCTATGGGAAAGGAATCTGATCCCTCTATCTAATACGCCTCATTGTCATATTCAGATTCATTTTGACAAAGAGCCCGAAGTGTGGGATTTTCATGGGGACATTACCCTCGTCCCATGACCATGCTTTGTGCACTCGCTGTTTGGATCCCCACCCCCTTCCACATCCAAGAGGACCCTCGAGTGACATGGATGCTAGGATTAAGGGATATCCATGATTGATGGATATAAGGGCCCTCCAATCATTTCGGGCCAACGTCCCAATGGATCTCTGATAACATTTGTGACATGGTCCCGTGTTTCAAACATGGTCAATGGTCGACCCTCATTTGTCTGTCCCCATTCTATGATAATGCGATATGGATTTTGTGTTTCTGCCATGGTTAACAGTTATCCTCTATCGTCACGCTACCGTCATTGTGATCCAAACCTCGAGCGTCATGATTCACACATTTCCACTTCCTCATGTTCAAGTGGAATTTCAACACACTTGGCTCTATCTCTTCGCGCATCTAGGAAACTCTTCAACACACTTGGCCCTGGCCCTCTTTATGCTGGCCTAGATGGAAGAAATATCTTCATAATCCTGCCTCATATGCTCTTATGCCTCTTCCAGGTGGGCCTTCAACCACGAGATCAGCTCAGATTGTGTATTAAGAGAGGTTGAATGCTCGTCCGCCAGGATCTCCTGCTGTTGGACCTCTCTTTCAGCCTCCTGGTGCTTCTTGATGTTTGTTGCTTTCCTCCACTGCCAGCTCACACTGAGCCCGCTATCATACTCCCAGATCTTCTCAGCCATGAGATCTCAGATGAGCGCATGAGGACGTTGGGCATCTTCTCCCCCAGTGCATAGTTCGCACAACCGCGAGTGAAGTCTGTCCATCTCATCCAGCCATTGCGCATGGGGGGTGTCATTGATGAAGTGCGTGATTAACTTCCATGATCGGTGGAGGAAAATGATGTTTTCTTCTTCATCGGAGGCCATTTCATCCCAGTCCACATGATTCGTGGGCTCGTATGCAGGATACGCCCGCAGGAAATCCTCGGCAGGATCTGCATCAGGCGTTGAATCAGGTGCGACATCTGGCGTCGGAGAAGGCGTGATGGAACTTGGGTCGGCCGGTTGATCCCCTTCATCATACTCCACCTCAATAACCTCGGGCACGACCCTGCTGGTGGTCCTGCTGATGGTAGGGAATGGTGCAGCTCCGGTAGGTGGGGGGACTATCTCCACCATCACCGTCAAGCCCCTAAGAAGGATGCCACCAGACAACCCGACCAACCATGCCGCAGTGGCCCATGCCAGTCGAAGAACTGTATGACAGAGAAGGGCGTAGAACTTAGTTAGCATGATCTACATACGACATCAATGAATCAAGTGGGGAGAACATACGGAGATCGAACTCCTGGTGCTGCTCTGGAGTCGATGCTGACGCGACCCTGAGGCGTGACCCTCCGTATACTATTGGAAGGTCTGGAGATTCTGGAGGAGCCACCTTGGGTGCTCTGGCCCCTCCAGACACAGAATTGGACGCAGCCATAGGCGCAGGTTCTGAAGGTCCTGCATCATCACCCGCCAAAGGGCGAGAGCGAGGTCTGCGTACAAGTTCCTCCTGCACGGTTCAGATGTTCATGAGAGGTCTACAACGACCTAAGATCAGACCCAAAGGAAAGATATTTGGAATGATACATCGAGAATCTCCATGAAATCGTCGGAATCCGAGTCTTGGTCTCCGACTTCACCCTCCTCCAACAGGCTCCCTCCGCTAGCCTCATCCCCTTGGGAGGATTCCTCCGATTCTTCTGGCAGGGGAAAGCGCTCCCTCAGATCGGCGACTGACAGCTATAGGGAAACCGTCCGATCCAGCAGTACCCTCACCCGGTCTGTCATTGGGCGTGGGACACCACTAGAGTGAACGTAGTCCTCCATCTCATCCAAGTATTGCTCCACCTCCGCTGGAGACACTGTGAAACTATCCTGGACTGGGCCTATACCCAGTAACTCCATCCCAAGACGATTCAAGTGCTCCCACATCTCAGGTGGACTGAGGAATTACCGGTTGACATCCCAAATGTCTCATGCCTCCGGAAAAAAGGCATCCTCTAACATGTCAATGTGGTACAGTCGCTTCCCCATAGCCTAAGTGGATATCCTACGAAATCCCCTCGGTGGACGACCCTTCTGATGGATCTGTTCTTCCGGGACCACCGGGTCCACTACCACCGCTGGATCTGTTGTTGCTGCCACACCCTCAGCCGGTGCAGGTCTCACTGCCACGAAAGCCCCGCCACCGCGAGAGGCCCTTGCTGCCATCCGACCCCGACTTCGGGATAGGGGAGGCCCTCCGTCACCAACCCGAACGGTTGGCTGCCTCAGCATCTCCCCCAGAAAAGCGGCCTCCCAGCTGATGGCATACTCCTTCAACAATCTGAAATCAGCAGTGGATAGAGGCAATGAAATTCGCATCTTCCCATCTTCCCGTGTGAACATGATCCACAACTACCTAATCACACACGGGTGCTCCTCATGACACACGTCCCAGTAGACCTTCGGGGTCAGCCGCTGTAGGCACCGAAACTGACGCGCAAATCAATGCGGGGTGTATGGTTCGCAGAGCGGCTCACGGTCCACCTGTTCCACCAAGACTCCGCCTTGAAAGGCCAGGAGATAAGCCCGGTGCTCTTCTATTCCCTGCCAATCATCAGTAAGTACCCCTGTCAGCAATGGAAATGGGTGGAAGTTAAACTCATCCACCCTCCACACCCGGTTCAGCACCATCGGTACAGTTAGTTTGAATGAGAAGCTCTCGGCTGCATTTAGAATGGAGGGGTGTAAGTTTGATCCTGGCGGTGAGATAGGGTTTGGATATTCGTAAACCCCCCTGATGTGCGCTGCGATCCACCCGTATAGAAGGTGGAAGGGCTCACATATCCTCGGTGGCTTCTTGCCCTCGCAAACGTGCCGCAGCATCCTGTATAGCTTGGCGAGCATCGGAATCCCCAGATTGACCTGCCTTCCCATGGCCAGCAAGGACACCATGATGAACGAGCAGGGCCGCACCCCCATGTTGGTATCCCTCATAGGCAGGATCCAACCGCAGATAAGGGCTGCGATGAACGCCGCCAGCCTAACTATCAGCTGTTGTTCAGTGCTGACACTGAAACCCCGAGTCTTCCATCAGCTGTCCTCCAAGAGTCGCCAATATGAGTGCTCCTTGCCCCGTTGAGCCACCTTCTGACAAGTTCGAGGCCTCAGAGGGAACTCTCGATTCTCCAGGAAGTTCAGGAACCACTCGAACCACTTCTTAAAGTGTAAATCTCTGACCGCATCCTTGTCCTCTCCAGGGACCAGTGCCATCAGTGTCGACGCTAGTCGTGGCATCTGCTCCGAATCCTCCCACGCACTCATGACGGGGAGGAACTCATCATACATGGCCCCCAAGATCGGGACCCCTGAAATATGATGGACATACCATAGGCCGATGCCCACCTCCCCATGGTGCAGGTGAAAAGTATTGGTCCTAGATGACCATCTGCTCAGCAGCTCGGGCATCAACTGTTTCGGCTGGTGAATGTGGAACTGGGAGGCCCATGCCGCCTCATACATGCCGACCCTCCTCAGCCCAGACCAAAACTCCTCGCATGAGGCGCCTACCCAATAGGCCCATGCCCAATCATTGTTGAAGTTTCCGCCCTGGCATAGGTCCCACTCATCGCACCACCCCTTCTTCGAATCCTGAAAAGCCGCCTTCAGGATGGTGCAGTACAGAGGAGGTGATGTCTCCAGTTTTAGTGGCTTCCCATCAATATTATTCACATGGTTGTACAGGAAATCGGTGGTGACAGGTGTGAAGTCCTCCCACGCATGACCATCGGCCGCCCTGAACCACTGGTGCTGGCATAGCGTCCTTTTGAACCAGCAAGCTGGTTCATACCTACTCGCCTCAGGAATGAAGACATCATCCCTCATCCCAAAGCCACACAAGGGCATCTTCTTGCACTGCAGATAGTTTTTCTGACCCTCTGAAAGTAGTTCTATCAAAGAAGTATGGTCCGAGTAACTTCAGACCATCTCTCCAAGGCCCAGACTATTGGCCATCTCATCCCTTCGAGCGGCATCTGCAAGCACTTCCAACACAGCTTCTTGATGGGCCATTTCGGTTTTAGAACTCGAAAAAAAAATCGGGTGAGGTCGCAAAGGTTTTTCGCGAAGATAGCTCGTGAAGCTCAGGAGAAAAGAAAAAGACGCAGAGTCTGGCCTTGGCTGGAAAACAGAAGTTCTCTTGGCGCAGTCGTGGAGTCGGAGACTCGCGGTTCACCGTGAAGCTCGATTCGTGGAGAGCAGACGCGATGTACGCGGAGCTTCGCGAAGTCGAGAGTGCAAAAGGACAAAATGCGTGAGAGGAAAAAAGAGAGGTCATCCCCCCTATTTATAGGCGATGACCCCGGAGCTTCGCGGTGCGTCCTGCCCACGCGGAACATCGCGGCCCGTCTGGACCGTGCAGCCGCTGTTCTCCCCGCACGCCCTCTTCACGAGGCCGCATCACGAAGTGTGGATAGTTTTGGTGATTTTCCCTCAGACTTAGACCCTTGATCCCTCTGTGGCTCCATGTCTGAAGGGGGGAATTTGTTGGCACCAAAAATATTGGACACAGTGGGAAGAAGGAGAAGAAGCCCGCGCGCTACCTCGTGAAGCCCTGACGTGGAGCCCCCACGAGCTACGCGGCCGACACGAAGCGAAAGTGGTGGTACCGCTCCGCGAACGCCCTGAAATTTGTGAGCCCGCCGCAACGCCGCAGAGGCAGTACCGCCCCGCGAATGCCCAGATGTTCGCGATCCCGCCGCGAAGCCCCAGAGGCGGTACCGCTCCGTGAACCCGGTTGACGTTCGCGACCCGCCGCGAAGCAACCACCGCCCCTTCGCGCCGTGTGAGCACTGCTTCTCGGCGCCGCTTGCCTATAAATACTGGGCTCCCCTTGATCCCATGTCATGGACAATCCGACCCTTCGGCTTCTCAGCTCCCAAATCGCGAAGCTTCCTTTGCCCCGGGAATCATGAGCTCTACGAGGTATTTTTTCTTCGCGAGTGGACTTTGCCTTGTCTCGTTTTGAGCCCCTCTTCCGAGAGGGATGCCCTTCGTGAAGCCTAAGGGAATTCACGAAGGAAGGGGATTACCAAGGGAACCTGAGAAGACACGGAGAATTTATGATTCATGAAACACACATCCTGTACAAGTGATCCACATGCCAAGGCAGGGTCCTTGTACTCCGCGAAGCACACTGCTTCACAGCACCATGCATCGCGAGGCACCCCTGCTTCGCGAGGCAGTGATCCGTGAACACTATTACACTTCGTGAAGCACCTCCCATTCACACCCCGGTCCCATGATGAGGCCAAGGCATTCCACTTCGCGATGCACACCCCTTTGGTTGGAAATTCCTCTTCCCGTGTGACCCTCCAGGTTTGCACGATGTGATTTCAAAGTCCCATGGACAACACCACCCATAGCGTGGTTCGCCTAATGATTCTTCGCATATGCACGATAACGGCTATTGCTTCTTCGCATAGCCATGCTAACGTGGACCCCTCGATGGTTCGCTCTATGAACCCTCTTTACCATGGCTTTGTTGGTACCTTCCCTCCCCCAAGGGGCAGAGGGTACTGGTTATGTAAGTACTAGGGGTACGGAGTAGACCCACCTCATCTGAGCTACAGGACGTTAAACTGCCAAGCATCTCGTCCTCAACACATGACATTAAACTGTGATTTGACCTCGTGCTTCGCATGCAGGGTCCCCCCATCTCAGACATTCTTTATGCCACTCGTCTCCACAGGAATTGAATCTTCCTCACCTGGAATGAGATCCTCCCTTTTGGAGTGGCGTTTTTCCACGAGGGAAGGGCAAACACCTTGGTATAAGCCCCCAAGCCTCTCTTGAAGAAGCTATCACCCATGCACATCCATACTTCCCCACTGCCAAGGCCAGTGGAGGGCGCGATAGGGAACGAGGAACCATCTTTGGTACCAAATCCCTCTCCTGTTGCGCTTCGCCGCACCCTAGGCCTCTATCCTGGAGTAAGTCCCAGCACCTTCGGCCGCCTAATGCGTAAGCCCCCCTTCTTTTCCCACAGATGCATCCCTCGCGATGTGATCGTCAGGTCCCTGCAACCTCTTGTTTATCACACCGAGCATGACTCACATGAGCTTAGAGTGAGTACCGACCCTGACCCCAACCTTAAGTGAACTATGAGGACTTTGATCCATGTTAAGGCATGGTACATAGGAAGCCTCCATGAGGTTCAAGCCCACCAATCGGTCGTTTCTTCACGTTGAGTTCCACCCCCATCCAACATGACGTTAAACTATATGCCCTGTCCAGAATGACATTAAACTGCACACCAGAACTACGTGGTCTTTGATCCGTGCTAAGGCATGGTACGTAGGAAGCCTCCATGAGGTTCATGCACACTGCCCGTCTTTTATTCATGTCGGGGTTCACTCTCGTCCTGCATGACGTTAAACTACATTTCGTCCCAGCGGTAATCTGTTGTGACCATCCCGAACTACGAGGACTTTGATCCATGCTAAGGCGTGGTACGTAGGAATCCTCCACGAGGTTCAAGCCCACCACCAGTAGACCCCCCCCCCCCGGGTTCACTTTCACATCGATTCACCGACAAAACCCAAACTGAACTACGTGGTCTTTAATCCATGTTAAGGCATGGTACGTAGGAAACCTCCATGAGGATCAAGTCCATCACCCGGTCGTTCCGACCTCATTCACATCGGTTCACCAACACTTGGGCAGCCTAGTGTGTAATCCCCACACCACTAGACCAAGGTCTCCTTTCTTTCACATCGGTTCACCGACACCCACCATTTTCACCCGAACTATGAGGAATTTGATCCATATCAAGGCATGGTGCGTAGGAAGCCTCCATGAGGTTCAAGACCATCACCCGGACATTCCGACCTCATTCACGCCGGTTCACCTCCGTCCCGCATGACATTAAACTGTATACCACATCTCATTTGAACTATGAGGACTTTGATCCATGTCAAGGCATGGTACGTTGGAAGCCTCCCTGAGGTTCAATCCCAATAATCATTAGCCCAGACCAACTCTTTGTCGGTGTGCCAAGTCCCCCCCCCCCCCATTTTCACCTGAACTACGTGGTCTTTGATCCATGTCAAGACATGGTAAGTAGGAATCCTTCTTGAGGTTTAATCCCACCATCCATCGTACCAAGTTCCACCTTCACGTCGGTTTGCTGACGACACCCATCGATCCAAGGTCCACCTTCACGTCGATTTACCGGCACCACCCCGAACTATGCGGAATTTGATTCCCTGCCATGGGGATACGTAGGATGTCTCTTTGAGGCTTAAGCCAAATTTCACGGTCGTCCTTGTGATGGTCCCATTTCATTCCCCCTCCACTTCCTTCATCCATCCATCATCCATCCTGATTCTCACCCGGGACGCCACATCCCAGTGAGATCATGCCATTCCACTCCCCTCCACAGCATCTTTGAAACCACCCACGGGCTGACCTCGACATCAGCATCCCCTCATGGGGGGTATTCTTCAATCCGATCCACTCCAGCTAGTGTTCTGATCAGGCCGATCTGTCCCCGTTGGACGTTAAACATGCAGAATACCCCATGTTAAACAAGGGAAGCTGAGGAAAACCTTAGATACATGCCTATGGAATATGATTCCCCGCGCTCGACGTGAATACTCCCCCAACACAAGGTTGCTGCCCTGACAGGACCCTTTGGAATGTCCTCACAGAAGTAGTGTAATTAACCAGTGTCCATGAAAATATGGCACTGGGAAGAGTTTCATGAACAACGTATTAAATCTATGAGGGAGACCCGAACTAGGTGATGAGATCTGAGGAGGAATCCACTGAATGAAGAACCGACATCCCATCATCTCGGTTTCGATCAAGGAGAATAAATCCCTGAATAAGGAGCGTATGCCGCCCGCCTTTGGATAGTGGGAATGCGGGGAAATAAGAAAGTTACGCCTGTCATGGCCAAGGAGACGGACGAGCGCACCCCGGCGAAAGCGTCAAAAACAGAAATGGTGAACCCGACGTGAATTTATTCTCCTCAATGTGGAGATTAATAGTGCTCGAGACATTAGTAGATTCACGTATTACTAGATCTTGATATCCGGTACCGGGCCCCGCTAAGCAAATAGCGAGCCTGGCGTGAAACTCATCGGAAGTTGGGGAAGTAGAACGTGGGGAATTCCATTCTGCAATGTTGTCGGCGTGGATCCCTCTTACCAGAAATGGGAGATGGAATGATGCTGGGGCACTGGTTGTCAGATTTTTTCCTCGCAGTGCTAACGAGTTAACCTCGCTACTTTACAGGAACCAAGTTGCTGCTATGGAGACACGATCACCGCCTGCTCGCCTACGTAGGGGTAGGGGAAATACCAGCACAGATGCTCTGTGTGGCTCCACTGCCGTCACAACGGCCTCTACATCCGTGAATGCGAGACACCCACGTCCCCTTTCTCCATTAGAGATTATCCAATGTAGGGTGATCAATGACATTGTACATAGGTACAAGGAGGAAGGGGTCATCCCAACTCGGGATTTGGCCCGCCTGGACCTGGAGTCGTCCAGGCCCCGTCATCAACGCCACCCTCAAGGGCCGCCTAGGGATCCCCTTCTCTCCACCCCAACGTTCAATCGTTTTGGGAGTCTGTCCCCGGAACACCTCGACGACTCCTCTCCTTACGCTGATGAGACGTGTGATGTCCGGCTCAGCCTAGTCAGAGTCCCAATCCAAGGACTCCAGGCAAGGGCCCCCATCTAGTCACGTCAGCGCCGCTGTCTGACTTTGCCAGAGGAGCAGGTAGGCTATACCCCTGCACCACCTGCACCAGGTCGTCTGACCCGACACCAGCGTTGGGCCCGAGCTGAGGACGCCCGTTAAGGGACATCGACGTCAACAGCTACTGTGGCCCAAGCCACTGCCGATGTTCATCATGGAGTCCCTGCATACACTGAGCTAGGTCACTCCTTCACCCGACTAGGATCAAGGCCCCAACTGCCCCATTGGCAGGTTGGGTTGACTCTCTGAGTCGCAGGCCTGAGTGGTGATCGCCAAGAACCAATTCGTGGCGATGTCGCCCCGTACGGAGGGCCTCCCAGTACCACCATTCCACAGAGCGTGGGCCTTCCCCACTCCAAAGCTCTTTATGGAGGCATGCCTCATGCTACCCCCATCCCGAATGAAGACTTGTCTCGTGGTAGTGGCGCTTGGCGCAGAAGTCTCTCCCGCGCCCACCACACTGGGTATGGAGTTCCTCCTCCTGCCCCTGACCGTAGATCTGAAGGTATCACCCATCCGGTCTCTCTCTAATGTGGGGATCCTACTTACGTCCTCTCTGCAACTGGTGAAGGTTCTTCTCACGCCGGCAACCCAAGGGGTGAAGGTCAACCTCGCTCCGCCCGCACCAAGCATGGAGGTCCTCCCCATGCTCCAGCCGGTTCCAATAGAGGTTCTGCCCACATTGGTGCTATCTGTGGAGGTCCTCCCCATGTACCCTTCTACATTTTCCTTGGTTCCCCTCGCACCCCGGATGTCTCAAGCGCAAGTCCTCTCCGCCACGGTGCCAGCGCCGCTCTGAGACTACTTTTCGAGAATCAACCTTGTCTCGAAGAGCCATCTAGGGGCAAGAGAGCGGGTCATTGCCGCCATAAGAAGAGTCCTGGGAAGGCCCGGGTGGAGGTCAAACCAGACCACTTCTCAGATTCTGAAGCAGAATATGACTCGGCAATGGAACCTTCTCCCTGTTCCTCTGTATCAAGGACTAGGGAAGGAACAAGGCGCGTCAGTCTCGTTCTCCCAGAATGCAAAGTCCACCGAATTCCTGCCTCTCTCCGTAAGTACATCCAGGGGAGGAAATTGGGGAAATCCCATAGGTTCCGACCGTGAAATCACCACCATCATCACCAGAAGCGCTCTCTACCTCTACCAGAGATCATAGAGAGCTATTTTGGGGACCAACGGTGGTAGAGCAATGGCGTGACCCATCGCTGGCGACTGCAGTTCCTGTGCCAGAAGTTGTGACTATCAGCCCATCATATCGTGATATTATGGTCAGGTCACCTCACTCTTCAGAGGATGGCCCAGAATTCAGCGGCCAGTCAGCTCGTTCGTCGTATTCTCCGCCACCCAGTTTACTATCCCAGCGGTCCACCTCAGTACCGCTATCAGTCCCTCAGCCACCCCCGATTGAAGAATGGGGAAATATGGGGCCAGACCCAGAATCCAAGCCCAGAAGTTTCTGGAACATTCTCACAGTGGACCACTTCCCGGAGAATTTTTGGCCAGTGGAAGCGTCAAACTTTTGTACGCCGGAATCCCTCACCCCGGAGGAAGTAGAGTGCTTTCGCCAAACCCTATGGGCGACGAACTTTCGTCTTTGCTATCAGTGAGTGTTGTACCCTAGGAGCCAAGTGAACTTTGAAGAAATCGGAGATCAATGTCGTCCAGTCGATTTGGATGCACTCCCTATGGCCCAGCGCCCCGAATCATCAGGTCGCAAGAGCGCCCTTCAACAAAAATGCATTCAGAGTTTCAAAGTACTCCGAAAAATCATTAGGAAAGCTACCCTCCATGTGCAAATCCATGGTTGGGGATAGTATTCTGCACTCCTCTTCAGTCCTATCCGGCGACATCCTGATTCATTATGCGACATTGAGGACATGCCCCCAATAGGGGTCGCGGACCACATGGCTGACGTAGTGGACAAGGAGGAAGAGATGGAGTTTCTCGACGGAGACTTACCCCCTGAGGGTGTACCAACACTGCTGGACCCGTCAGGGAGGATTACCTGTCAGAAAAGGAACCTTCTAGGCCTCCCCGTACCCACCGAGTCATTGGTACTCAGTCAGATGGCCGGTAAGGGTAAGGAGAACGTCAGAACTGTCAAGCACTCCGACTCGTCTGCCTTAGTGCAGAAGACGGACGAAGACCCCGAAAAGGCCAAATTGCACCAGCATCTCGATGAGAAGAAGAGGCTGGTCAATGAACTTCTGGCTGAGCGTGCTGCATAGCGGTGACCCGACTATGGTAATCTCAAGCCGGGGAAGCAGGGGCAGGAACAATTCCCCCCCGGCAAGATGCCTTCGGGCAACCCTGATCATGCTACTCCTACAGACAGGGCAGAAGCCATAACTCATAGCAAGAGGGTGAGATACGTCTCACCAAACCATCTTGAGTGATGAGGCAATCTGAGGAATCCAGCCCGGGTTCCCCCAACCGCCCCACAGGCTGTTCCGCCAGTCGCTCCACAAGCTGCTGAAGCCATCTACCGTGTCGAAGAACCCGACAACGCACTTGTGATTAGGGGCCCTCATCAAGACAGGGACCCCACCTGGATGATCTTATATCGGCACTCATCGCCCACCTCGAGGCATTGGAAATCCAGTAGGTGGCAGTACCACCAGATGTAAAACCATATCCCACGTGGGTAGATGGTATTCCTGCACCTTCGGGTTTTGGGAACCCCACTTTCTCGCCCTTCAACGGGATAGGGGACCCGCCGCAGCACTTGGACCACTTTTCTTCCAGGTGTGGCCCTATGCTCGGGACCCCAAGCCAGCAAGAAGCCGCCAAGCTCCCATGTTTTGTGCAGACATTGGAGGGCCCTGCATTCACTGGTACATCCATCACCCTATCGGATCGGTGACCGGCTGGGAGGATCTCCGTCGGCAGTTCCTATACCAGTTCTTCCCCACCACGCGAAAGACCAACATCACAGAAAACCGTCGCACATGACCATGGTATCATTCGGGCACACTTGAAACAGTCGGAGTCTTCGTAGGAAGCAGTCGGTACCTCTGCATCATCATCACAGCTGACCATTTCCTAAAAGGGGAAGCAGCGACGACGCAAGAAGAAGAAACGCGCTCCACTGCTTCCATCGTCATCCCGCACTCTTGGCGACATTATGCCCCCTGAAATGGGAATTACTCTTAGAATCCTCCCAATGGTGGATGATTCATCAAGCGACAGCTAGGGGTATGCTTCGGTTAATACCGTGGAGTTGGTAAATCCCTATATGATTCCCGATGAGGGGGAATGCCCGGTGAACCTCCCCAACATCCCCAGCCGACGTCAACGTCAGCGGAACCGCAACCACACGGGTCATCGAGGCACGTCAGCGGGCGATTTCAGTCAGGCCGTACACGCTACTGAAACCAGACAGTAGGCTCATCGTAGAGCTCAGCACGTGCAACCTCATCTGACGCCCTCAGATCTATCTCCACCACCGTTCATGCTTCTAGATCAGGCAGATCTGCCTCATATGTATCGCGGTTAGTATTACTCGGCTACATGCCAATCTCCATTGTGCGGTCCTAATCCGGAAGCTACTCTCCAAGCCTCAACTAGTAGGAAGAGGGATGTACCTAGTACTAGCCAGCCGCCGGTTCAACCGGCAGGACCCGCTATGCCTCCAACTGTAGAGCGACCTCCAGTCGGCAGAAGCTCATGTCTGGCATGAAAGTATGATGTCCTGAAGCACTTAGTTGGAATTCCAACAAGGCTTTCTATCCTTGAGGCTCTTCTCCTATCGTCTGAAATGCGCGAAGCACTTGCCGAGGCCCTAAGGAGACCCCTCTAGTTTGAGACGGAGGTAGCAGCTGCAGAAGACTCCCACACTCAGGTAATTGAGAATGCCGAATGCCAGGCAGTTATCTCGTTCTCCGATGAAGATGAAGACCCTCACATACATGGGTACATTTGCCCACTGTACATCACTGGTCAGTTCAATGGTGTGGAAGTCTACCACTGTCTTGTTGACACGGGTTCTGCGATCAACCTAATCCTGACCCGGACAATGTGGAAGCTGGGTTTGTCAGAGGATGATCTAACTCCCTCCGACCTCAGAATTCAGGGATATGGCAAGATCGAGCAATCCCCAGTTGGCAAGATCCGCTTGAAGACCTAGTTTGGTGGCCTAATTGCCAGTACCGAGATCATGGTTGTCTCCTAGGACACCGCCTACAATGCATTGATGGGAAGGCCATGGCTCCACCTGTACGCAGCGGTCCCTTCGTCGTATCACCAATGCCTCAAATACTCCCTCAATGGTCGAGTAGGCGTGCTCTAAGGAGATGCGTCTCCTTTTGTCTCTTGTGAAGCCCACTATCTGAACACCGACTATTACAAGAGCAAGGATAAGAAAATCCTAGCAAGTGAAGATGAACCCGCCCTGGTCACAAGTGATCCCTGGGCAGGCCTGGATGACGCCTATATCTTCTCGATCCATCGATTGGAGGCCACAACCCCCGACATGGGGAAGTTTTTTGTTGTTTTCGGAACGAAGGGAAGGCATGTTCCCATGTCAAAGCAATGGAGGAAAATCACCTCGTACTTCTACACCAACTAGGCTCAGGTGATATCGGAATCTCCTACCCCTGTGCGGTATCATAATGTCAGTATTATGCCAGTGGCAGTACGTCATATGTGTCTCTTCCGCCAGGATGGAATCAACCAACTCAGGCCGACGTGTCACCACTGCTTTGATGTCATAAAACGTTTCCCCTTAGGCCGAAGGTCAGATGGGATAGGATCGACTGTCTTCATTTCTATGGACTCAGTGACGCATGGGTCTCCTGATATTATGACAACTACTGCCCAGGCCGGCACCAGCTACCCGTCAAGGTTTGATAGCTTAGAAGCAGCTCCCCCTGTGGGAAATCCCTCCACAGGCAGAGAGGAAGATCTCAAGGATGCTCCCCCCGCCTTTGAAGAAGGCGTCTCTACCACGGTCGATGAACTGGTACATGTGAACCTTGGTAGAGAGGCGGATTCGAGACCCACATTGATCAGTGGAACCATGTCCCCTGAGGAGCAGCAGCGGTACGTAGACTTTCTCAAGCGGCACCGTGACGTCTTTTCCTGGAGTTACGGCGAGATGCCAGGGCTAGATCCTCAGGTACCTGTTCATCGCCTTGGTCTCCCGACAAATCATCGTGGATTCAAGCAGCCTCCCAGAAAGATGCACCCTTCTTATGGTCCCATGATTGAGGCTGAGGTTGATAAGCTTATCAATGCAAGCTTCATCAAGGAAGTCCAGTACCCCAAATGGCTTGCCATCATTGTGCCAATCAGGAATAAGAATGGGCATATCAGAGTCTGCATCGACTTCTGTGATCTCAATCGCCACTACCCAAAGGATGATTTTCCCCTTCCGGTGATGAAGTTATTGATTGATTCCACGACTGGGTTCCAAGCCCTCTCTTTAATGGATGGGTATTCCAGGTACAACTAGATCCGGATGGCCCCCGAGGATGAGGAGTCCACTATCTTCAGGGCTCCCCAAGGTACTTTTTGTTACATTTTATGCCCTTTGTCCTGAGAAATGCAGGTGCCACTTATCAGTGGGCCATGCATCACATATTCAAGCTGATTCTCGGGATGCTAGTGGAATGCTACGTGGATGATCTAGTGGTCAAATCTCGCCAGTGCAAGGACCATCTCAAAGACCTTGAGAAAGTGTTCGGTTTCCTCTATTACCGCCACCTGAAGATGAACCTGTTAAAGTTTTCCTTCGGGGTCACCTCCAGGAAATTTCATGGCTTTGTTGTTAGATACTGGGGCATTGAGATTGACCCAGAGAAGATCAAGTCCATCAGCCAAATGTCTCCCCCGAGCAATATTCGGGAGATATGAGGTCTCCAAGTCCACTTAGCCTATATACGTTGATTCATTGAGAACCTGGCCGGAAAGTGTAATCCCTTTTCCCGACTCATGAAGAAAGGTTCCACCTACGAATGGGATGAAGTGTGTTGGACCGCCTTCGAGGAAATAAAGCAGTATCTTCTCCAACCTCCGGTTTTGATGCCACCTGTCTCCGGAAACCTTCTGGTCCTTTACGTGACCGCCCTGGAATGGTCCCTCGGCGCGCTTCTCGCCCAGAAGAACAATGAGGGGACAGAGAACAACCTCTACTATCTCAGTCGCATGCTTCTCAACACGGATATCAGATAATCCCCTATCGAAAAGAGCTGTCTTACACTCGTGTTTTCCATACAGAAATTGCAGCATTACCTACAGCACCATGAGGTACATTTGGTCTCCCGGGTAGACCCACTAAAGTATATCTTGAACCTCCCCATGTTGACTGGCCGACTAGCGCGGTGGGTGGTGATCGTCCAGCAGTTCGACAACAGGATCGTTCCTCAGAAGGCCATCAAGGTACAGGCATTGGCAGACTTCTTATCTCCTCATCCAACCTCCGTGGATCAATCCCTGGACATGGATTTTCCTGATGAGGCGATCCTCTCAGTCGATCATGCCATCTCATGTTGGAAAATGCACTTCGACGGTGCCTCCTCTAGCCCCACTGGTAGGAGGCTCGACAATACTAAGCTCAACAGAGTGGGTTTGGGTATCGTCTTCATCACCCCGGCGCAAGCCATCCTGCCATACTCATTCCTGTTGTCAGAAGGCTGCACCAACAATGAGGCAGAGTACCAGGCTTTCATCACCGGCCTCGAGTTGGACCTTGAGATCGATGTGCCACATCTACATGTCAAAGGGGATTCCGAGATGGTCATCAAGCAGGTCAATGGCGACTGTGTCGTCAGGAATCCGGAGCTTGTGCCATTGCTGGAGTGAACCCTCCGTCTAATGGCCTAGTTCTCTTCTTGACCAGAGGTTACCCATGTCCCTCGGTCACAGACCGATTGAGCAGACGCTTTGGCTGGCTTAGCTACGTCGCTCACAGAACTTGAGCAAGATGATTTTATCATACATGTGGCACATTGGAGAGTCATTGCACCCATCACCCCATAGGACAACGACGACCTGCGGGTAAGTCATCTTACCACCTAACCTTCTACGTTATGGGTCCTAGGTTCGTCAGACACAGTGGTTGAGGCAACTCCTGACTAGAGAGAACCTTTTTTCGAGTATCTCCAAAATGGTTGCCTCTT
Organism: Viscum album; assembly: GCA_963277665.1. Taxonomy (NCBI): domain Eukaryota; kingdom Viridiplantae; phylum Streptophyta; class Magnoliopsida; order Santalales; family Viscaceae; genus Viscum; species Viscum album. The sequence goes on along the minus strand of OY728123.1, from coordinate 1,033,482,728 downwards.
GGACGATCGGGCCGAGCGCGAGCGAATCCGACGCCGCCCACTAAAATTTACCCTCCAGAGTGGTCCCAATCTTGAGCAGATCCTCTATAAGCGGTGCTTCGATGGTGTTCTCCTCCGTTGCATTCAAGGAGTCAAGATTTCTCAGGTCATGCAAGAGGATCACGCTAGTTCCTACGGTGCCCACCAGGCTGGGCCCAAGCTGTCCCATCAGATCTGGAGGTTGGGGTACTTCTGGCCCTCTATGATCCATAATTTTATTGAGTTTTCCAAGAGATGCCATGCGTTCCAAGTTCATGCTGACTTCCTGTATCGGCCACCAGAGCCTCTCCACTTCACCAAGTATTCTTGGTTGTTTGTAGTGTAGGGACTCGATGTAGTGGGACCATATCCACAAACGACAACTCGCCAGTGAAGGTTCATCATAACTACTACAGATTTCTTCTCCAAGTGGGCAGAGGCAGTTCCACTCAAAGAGGTTAAGGCCCATTCCATCGTTGACTTTGTGAGCTCCAATATCATACACTGGTTTGGAGTCCCTCATGTTGTCCTCATCGATAACGGCACCAACTTCCGAGCGGCCGAGCTGACGAAATTGTATGCCAAGTATAATATCTGTTCAAACCATACCTCTCGTTACCATGCACAGGCTAATGGATAGATCAAGGCATTTAACAAAACCCTCTCTAACATTCTGCAGAAAATGGTTGGTCAGAACAAGAAAAGTTTTCCAGACAAGCTCCCCAATGCCCTCTGGGCTTATCAGATGATGACTCACAATTCCACCCAGGTGACCCCATATTTCATAGTGTATGGGGCTGAGGCCGTCCTGCCCATTGAGATCCAGCTTCCATCGCTATGCACTGCAGTCTAAGACTAGAAGGTGCTAGATCAGGTGGTTGAAATCTGTCTTGCTGAATTGGAAGCAATGGATGAGAACAGGCTTCGTGCCCTGCACAATCTGGAAAGGCATCAGAACAAGATAGCCAGAGCCTTCAACAAGAAGGTTCTCCTTTGCTCTTTTCTACAGGGCAAACTAGTGTTGGCCCTTCGAGCGCCAATGATTCCCGGTATGAAACCTCCCAAGCTAGAGCCCAAATGGGAAGGACCATAGGTCATCCATAAAGTTTACCCCAATGGAGCATACTCCTTGGTGACCACAGGTGGTGAGCGCATAACTCCTCCCACCAACGCCAAGTTCCTTAAGTAGTACTGTGCCTGAGCCCTCTGGTCCTACATGACCTTAAACTGTACGGTCCCGCACAACCCTAAACTGCACATTACGGTCCCGCATGACCCTAAACTGGACGTTATGGTTCCGCATGACCCTAAACTGCATGTTACAGTCCCGCACAAACCTAAACTACACGTTACGGTCCCGCACGACCCTAAACTCCACGTTACGGTCCCGCATGACCCTAAACAGCACCACCGTCCTGCATGACAATAAAACTTCGATATCGTCCCGCAAAATGATAAACTACAAAATGGTCCGAGCTCTATGACCTTAAACTAAGATCTCCACATGTCCTTACTGTAAGACGTTAAACTGCAAGTCGTTCAGGCCTCCCTAACCAAGGCTCAGCCTTAGGCCCCTTGGCCTCTTCGGGCCCTGGGCCCCCGTCCTTACTATAAGATATTATACAGCAAGCCGGTCAGGCCTCCCTGACCGAGGCCCAGCCTTAGGCCCCTTGGCCTTCCCCAACTCAGACTCTCTTGTGGGATTGTACGGCATGGTAAAGGATTATGTCCTCATTCACGTCGGGTTACTCGCCGTATTGTACATATCCCTAGATAAGATGTGTCCCTCATCCCGTATGATGTTAAACTGCATCTTGTCCGGCACGACATTAAACTGTGCATCATGAACTACGTATGGCTTGATTCCCATTCTAATGGGATACATAGGAACGCTCAGACGCTTCGTCTTGAGCCCAACCCCGAGCTCTTCTCTTTCATGGTCTCCCCTGGGTATAGTTTCCTCATAGGATCCTTTCATGATGAGGAGTAGGTATCCTTAGCCCCGCTCAAAAAAGGATTATAAGGGTCGCACCATGTGCCCACTCCCGTTCTTCTATCCTCCAACGTCCTCACCGCATGATGTTAGACTACATGGCCTTCAAGAACTATGTATGGCTTGATTCCCATCCTAATGGGATACGTAGGAACGCCCGAACATATCATCTGTTGGCCCAGCCCGAAAGCCAAAATCTTCCCCTCGGGTCAAGAAATATGACAGGGTGCACACTTTTTCCCCAACTCACGTCGAGCAAGCCTCGACCCGGCTGCACGTCCCCCCTAGAGATGTTTGCCTCTTTTATGGATGGGTACAGATATGCTTCACCCACTCCATGACTGGGATTCCATCACTTTCCTCACCCAGAGGAACCCCCAAGAATGGCCTGGATACCACGCCCAAGGGCTCTCCTACCGATACGGGCCAACGCCTCTGAGGGTTTCTGAGCAACAAGTCGATACAAGTCCTGCGTTGTGAATTTGGTCAACAGTCGACACTCAATTTTTGCTCCCATATCAAGTCACCATAGGGACGATGTGTTTCGAACATGATAAATAGTGTCCTAGATCTTTGGGTCCACCCTGATATGTGCCAAACATCGAGTGCAGTGATTCATTCTTCCCCATCCTGAAGCGACAAACTTCCCTCCGAGTGGTGCCAGCGGTCGGGCCCACGACCCTGATTCTCTTATAAGGGATGTACGGCATAGTGTAGGATTATTTACTCATTCATGCTGGGTTACACGACACTGTAAACATCCCCGAATTAGATATAGTTATCTCTTTACCCATCCTCATTTCAAGACGTTAAACCGAAAACTGGCCAGGCATTCCTGATCGATGCTTAACCTTAGGCCACTTGGCCTTTCCGGGCCCACGACCCCCATCCTCACTGCAAGACGTTAAACTACAAGTTATTCAGGCTATCCTGACCGATCCCAGCCTCAGCCCTCCCTCACCAAGTCCTAGCCTCAGGCCCCTTGGCCTTTTTAGGCCATAGCCCAAATTCTTACTCGGAGTGTATGGTGTGATGAGGGATTATGTCCACATTCACGTTGGGTTGTTCATCATACCATAAACCACCATCAAATCCTGTCCCCCAACCCTCTTCCTCACTGCAGAACGTTAAACTATGAGTAGGCCAGGCCTTCCTAACCAAAACCTAACTATCAGGCCCCTTGGACTTTTCGGCCCCCCTGGCCCAAGTTCTTTCCTATGGGACTATGAGGAGTGGTGCGGGATTATGTCCTCATTACTCGCTACGCCACACACTCCCTCGATAGGGTATCCTTCCCCTGGGTATCTTCTAGAACAACGTGTGACTTGATTCCCATCCTTACGGGATACGTAGGATCACCTGAATGTCTAAGCTTCAGGTCCATCCCCACCTCTCGAAAATCTTTATCCCACCTTGGCCCCTAAGACTACCCTTCCTCCATGAGGGGAGTATGTGGCATCGTATGGGATAACATCCTCATTCACGTCAGTCTTGTAATGACCACGCCATGTGCCTCTCCCTCTCGAGCTGTTCCATCGACCCTTTTTGGTTGTTCACCAATGTGCTGAAGGGTACTATGGTTTATTACCTGGAATGTTGGACTTTACTCGGACACATCCGTACCCGCTTTTCAGGCTTTGTGTATCCCTCCATCAGGGCTTCCATCACCTTTCACACCTGGAGGGACCCCCAAGAATGGCCTGAATACCACGCCCAAGGGATCTCCTACCCTTACGGGCCAACGCCCCTGAGGGTTTCAGACAACAAATTGATAAAAATCTCGTGTTGCGAATATGGTCAGCGGTTGATGCTCGTTTGTTGTTCCCACCTCAGGATAACGCGATATGGAGACTATTTTTCTACCATGGTTAAAAGATATCCTCCATCACCACACCAACCCCATTAAGCCCAAAATGTCAGTTACACGATTCACATCCTTCTCCATTCTCATCATGTCCAAGTAGATTTTCAAAACTCTTGATAAAATTCCTTAGTGCACATCTAAACATTAGGGGAACAAATCCACGTCAGAGGCGTATTTTGGGGCCCTTCACCGACTTCCCCTCGATGGATGTTTTGGGTATTGCGATAGGGATCTTACCCCCCTTGTTACCCACACCGAGTTTAACTCACATGGGCTTAGGGATCGGGTTGAGGTCTGCGCTCACCTAGAAAGTTGTCGTCCACCCATGGTCCGAGCTCTAAGACCATAAAATAAGATCTCTTCAGAACTATGTTTCGCTTGAGTCCCATCCTCATGGGATGTGTAGGACTGCCCGAACATCTTTGGGTCCAGCTTATTTGGGGGATAAACTCTTCCCCTTCACCTCTCACCCCTTGGCCTGAGGTACTTTTCTCAGGATTGTATGGTATGGTGTAAGATTACGTCCTCATTCACGTCGGTTATGCCACACGACACCGTACACATTCCCCGTCTAGCATCATCTCTGATACGTCTGCATCACATGATGTTAAAATGTATGCTTTGTCCTATCACACGACCCTAAACTGTGACATTATCATCCTGGCCACACGACGGAAAACAACACTGCATTATGATGACCTCATTGTAGAGAAAATCACATTGGGTATTGGTCACATGCCATGCCATTTTTCAATGCCTACCACGGCTTGCTTCTTGCGGCAACACCAGGGCTTGATACCCTAGGCTTGTTGCTTCACAAGAAAAAACACTCACCTTAAAGGACAAAAAATATTTATCAAATTCTACTTCTTCTGGTGCAAGGGCCACACCCGCACTTCCATTTTTCCTTGACACTGGTATCTTATCATTTCACCCTTCAGAACTACGTATGGATTGATTCCCATCCCCATGGGATTTGTAGGAGTGTCCGGGAACTTCCCCGCAGGCCCAACCTAACTTTCATGTTCGGTCCCTTGACTCGAGCACTCCCCAGAGAATGCATGGTAACTATGGCTTATGTCCTCATTCACGGAGAGTTTTGTAACCACCTTACCGTATGTCCCCTACTCTCCTTACTCCTACATGGTCTGAGCTCTAAGACCATAAACTAAGACCCTTTCAAGAACTACGTGCAGCTTGATCCCCATCCCCATGGGGTACGTAGGAACGCCTTTGCACTTTGCTGCAGGCCCAGCTCAACTTCATCTTTTGGTCCCTTGACCTAAAACCTCTCCCAAGGGAGATTGTGCGGTGTGGTATGGTATTATGTCCTCATTCATGTCGGGTTTCTCAATGCACCATACACACCCCCGGTTACCATCCATGTCAGGTTTTCGTAAATACCTGTCACGTGCCTCCTGTGCTTTCTCCCACTCATGGTCCAAATTCAACGACCCTAAACTAAGATCTCCCTATGGGAAAGGACTCTTCTCCCTCTATACAATATGCCTCATTGTTGTATTCAGATGCGTTTTGAAAAAGAGCACGAAGTGTGGGATTATCATGGGGATATTCTCCACGTCCCATGACCAAGCTTTGTGTGCTTGCTGTTTGGATCCCCACCCTCTTCCACATCCAAAAGGACCCTCAGGTGACATGGATGCTAGGCTTAAGGGCTCTCCATGAATGATGGACCTAAGGGCCCTCCAATCGTTTCGGGCCAACGTCCCTATGGATCTTTGACAACATTTGTGACATGGTCCCATGTTTCGAACATCGTCAATGGTCGACCCCCATTTATCTGTCCACATTCTATGCTAATGCGATATGGATGCTGCGTTTCCTCCACGGTTGACAGTTATCCTCTATCGTCACGCCACCGTCATTGTGATCCAAACCTCGAGTGTCATGATTCACACATTTCCACTTCCTCATGTTCAAGTGGAATTCCAACACGCTCGGATATATCTCTTCACACATCTTGGTGCGCCACATGGTCATGTTAGTATCATGGGGCCAGTATTCACCAATCATCCCTTCACCCTAACCTACCCCTTCCTATGTCAGGAAAGTCCCACCACTACTTCTTGTTTCCCACACCAAACATGACTCGCGCGGGCTTAGTAGTTTTGGCAGGATGTGTACCAACATGTCCAGGCTACTCGTCAACCCCTCAGAACTATTTATGGCTTGATTCTCATCTTCATGGGGTACGTAGGAACATCTGACCACTCTGCTTTGGGCCCAGCCTAATTCTCACTCTTGGTCCCTCGACCTGAAGAGTTTCCTCTGGGGGTACGTGGTGTGATTTGGACTCCAAGTCCTCATTCATGTCGGTTTCATAACTACCACAACACATTCTACCTAGGCCCCTCTCTTTCACTCCATGTCATATCCTATGACGTTAAACTACAAGAGTCCATATGTCCTCAACGCATGACACTAAACTACGATCCTACCCTGAACAAGTTCCGGATGCCCCATGCTAATCACGGGACGTGCCAGAGCCTCTACCCTAGAGGATTTCACCAGTCAGTGTTGGTCTATGACTACAATGCACCCTTAGAACTATGTGTGGATTGATTCCCATCCTCATGGGATAAATAGGGACACCCCGGTATTTTTCCTAGGGTCCAGCCCATAGGAATCATTAATCATATTCTTCCCCTTTCCGGCCCCCTGGCCGGACCCCTCGTAGAGGACCATGTAACTATGACTTTGCCCTGAACAAGTTTAGGATGCCCCAAGATCCCATTGGGAAGTGACAGACCCCCTCACTAGAGAGTCCCTATCCCAAAGAAGGAATGATCCAAGATCAAACCGATGCACCCATCTGGCATACTCCCACCATGGTGGTGTAATTACATGAGTGTTGGATTATGTTCGGACAAACCATCACTCCATATTCCACGCTTTGCGTGCCCCTTATTTGGACCCTCGTCCCCTTTCATGTCTGAAAGGATACCCTAACGGCCTGGTCTCATGCCGCATCAGCTCACCTACCATCCTGGGCCAACGCCCTGGAAGACTATTGACAACATTTGTGACATGGTCTCGTGTTTCGAACATGGTCAACGGTTGACCCTCATTTGTCTGTCCCCATTTTAGGCTAATGCGATATGGATGTTGTGTTTCTGCCACGGTTAACGGTTATCCTTTATTGTTACTCCATCCCCACAGTGTTCCGAATCTTAGGTATCGTGATTCACACTTCCCATTTCCATCTGTTCGGACCAATTTCAGTGACCATGGCGTCGCACCGTTCATGCATAAGAGCACATTGAAGAAACGGTAATTCAGCTATTTTGAGAACTTCCTTCTCCAGCCAGGTCTCTCCTATTTTACAGAAATCTGGACAGGTTATCCAAACCCTGGATGCCCGAAGCTTGGTTTCCACTCCTATATTGGGTGGGACGATGAGGCAACTATCTCTTGTTTCTCACATCGGGCCTGACCCATGTGAGCTTAGGGAATTGTCGTCGGACGTCCGACATACATTGTAAGGATGTAATGAACCGATGAAAACGGTGGAAATCATGCATGATATGGCATTCAAAGAAAGAAGAAAGTCAAATCACAACAGTAGAATTAAAAGTTTTATAATTGTTACAGTACCCGGGGGTCGACTCCCCCCATGGACAGATTGACCCCGTCAAAAGAGCGTTGCAGCTTCGCCACCCTTTGACTTGTGGCATCCAGGAATTGCTGCCGCTGACTCAGATCCTGATCCTCCTCAGTAGCGGCGGGACACAGTTCATCAACCTTGGCCCTGGCCCTCCTTATGTTGGCCTGAATGGAAACCATCTCTTCAGAAGCCTGCCTCATATGCTCTTTTGCCTCTGCCAGCTGGGCCTTCAACCGCGAGATCAGCTCAGATTGTGTATTAAGATGGGATGAATGCTCGTCCACCTGGATCTGCAGCCACTGGACCTCAATTTCATCCTCCTGGTTCTTCTTGATGTTTGTCGCTTTCCTCCGTTGCCATCCCACGATCATACTCCTGGATCTTCTCGGCCATGAGATCTCGGATGAGCGCATGAGGATGTTGGTCATCCACTCCCCCAGCGCACAGTTTGCGCAAATGCGAGCGAAGTCTATCCATATCATCCAACCATTGCGCTTGGGGTTGTCATTGATGAAGCGCGTGATTAACTTCCATGATCGGCGGTGGACACTACTGTTGTCTTCTTCATCAGAGGCTGTTTCATCCCAGTCCGCGTGATTGGCAGGCTCGTATGCAGGATACGCCTGCAGGAAATAATTGGAAGGATCTGCATCTGGCATTGAATCCGGTAAGAAATCTAGCACCGGAGCAGGCATGACAGAACTTGGGTCATCCGGTTGATCCTCTTCATCAGACTCCACCTCGATAACCTCAGGCACGACCCTGCTGGTGGTCCCGCTAACGGCAGGGAGTGCTGCAACTCGGGTAGGTGGGGGAACTATCTCCACCATCACCAGAATGCCCCTAGGAGGGATGCCACCAGACAGCCCGACCAACCTTTCTACAACGGCCCATGCCAGTCAAAGAACTGTATGATAGAGAAGGGCATAGACCTTAGTTAGCGTGATCTACATACGACATCAATGAATCAAGTGGAGAGAAATTACAGAGATCGAACTCCTGGTGCTGCTCTGGAGTCGATGCTGACGCGACCCTGCGGCATGACCCTCCGTATACTGTTGTAAGGTCTGGAGATTCTGGAGGAGCCACCTCGGGTGCTCGGGCCCTGCCAAACACAGAACTGGACGCAGCCATAGGTGCAGGTTCTAAAGGTCCTGCATCATCACCTTCCAAAGGGCGAGAGCGAGGTATAAATACAAGTTCCTCCTGCACGGTTCATATGTTCATGAGAGGTCTACAATGACCTAAGATCAGACCCAGAGGAAAGATATTTGGAATGATACCTTGAGAATCTCTGTGAAATCGTCGGAATCCGAGTCTTGGTCTCCGACTTCGCCCTCCTCCAACGGGCTCCCTCCGCTAGCCTCATCCCCCCGAGATGATTCCTCCGATTCTTCCGGCATGGTAAAGCGCTCCCTCATATCGGTGGCTGACAGCTATGGGGGAACCGTCTGATCCAGTAGTACCCTCATGCAGTATTTAATTGGGCGTGGGACACCACTAGAGTGAACGTAGTCCTACAGCTCATCAAAGTATTGCTCCGCCTCTGCCGAAGACGTCATGAAACCAGCCCAGACTGGGCCTATGCCCGGTAACTCCATCCCGAGATGATTCAAGTGCGCCCACATCTTGGGTGAACTGAGGAATTGCCGGTTGACATCCCAAATGTCACATGCCTCTAGAAAAATGACATCCTCTAGAATTTCAATGTGGTGCAGTCTCTTCCCCAAATCCTGAGTGGATATCCAACGAAATCCCCTCGGCGGCCGCCCCTCCAGATGGATTTGCTCTTCTGGGACCACCGGGTCTACTACCACCGCTCGATCCACCGTTGATGCCACACCCTCGGCCAGTGCAGGTCTCTCCACCACATCAGCCCCGCCACAGTGAGAGGCCCTTGCTGCCCTCCGACCTTGACCTCGGGATAGGGGAGGCCCGTTGTCACCAACCCGAATAGTTGGCTGCCTCCGCATCTCCCCCGGATAAGCATCCTCCCAGCTGATGGCGTACTCCTTCACCAATCTGCAAGCGGCAGTGGATGGAGGCAATACAATTCTCATCTTCCCATATTCCCGTGTGAACATGAGCCACAGCTACCTCATCTCACACGGGTTCTCCTCGTGACGCACCTCCCAGTAGACCTGTGGGGTCAGCCGCTGCAGGCACCGAAACTGCCTCGCAAATCGATGCGAGGTGTACGGTTTTCAGAGTAGATCACGGTCCACCCATGCCACCAAGACTCCACCCCGAAAGGCCACGAGATAAGCCCTGTGCTCTTCCGTTCCCTGCCCGTCGTCAGTAAGTACCCCCATCGGCAATGGAAACGGGTGGAAGTTAAAATCATACACCCTCCACACCCATTTCAGCACCATCGGTACGGTTAGTTTGAATGGGAATCTCCCGGCTGCATTCAGAATGGAGGGGAGGAAGTTTGATCCCGGCAGTGAGATAGGGTTTGGATATTCGTAAACCCCCCTGATGTGTGCTGCGATCCACCCGTATAGAAGGTGGAAGGCCCTGCATATCCTCGGCAGCTTCTTGCCCTCGCTAACGTGTCGCAGCATCCTGTATAGCTTGGCGAGCATCAGAATCCCCAGATTGACCCACCTTCCCATGGCTAGCATGGACGCCATGATGAACGAGATGGGATGCATCCCCATGTTGGTATCCCTCACCGATAGGGTCCAACCGCAGATAAGGGCCACGATGAACGCTGCCAGCCTGACTATCGGCAGCTGTTCAGTGCTGAAACTAAAACCCCAAGTCTTTCATTGTATGTCCTCCAAGAGCCACCAATACGAGTTCTCCTTTCCCCGTTGAGACACCTTCGGACAAGTTTGAGGCCTCAGAGGGAACTCTCGATTCTTCGGACATGTTTGAGGCCTTAGAGGGAACTCTCGATTCGTGGAGAGCAGATGCGGAGTACGCGGAGCTTCGGGAAGTCGGGAGCGCAAAAGGAAAAAATGATCGAGAGGGAAAAAGAGAGTTCAGCCCCCCTATTTATAGGCGGTGACCCCGGAACTTCACGGCGCGCCCCGCCCGCGTGGAACATCGTGGCGCGTCCGGACTGCGTGGCCGCTGTTCGCCGCGCGCGCCCTCTTTGTGAGGCCGCATCGCGAAGTGAAGATACTTTTGGTGATTTTCCCTTAGACTTTGACCCTTGACCCCTCCGTGCCTCCAAGTCTGAGGGGGGGAATTTTTTGGTGCCAAAAATATTGGACGCAAAGGGAAGAAGGAGAAGAAGCCTGTGCACTACCTTGCGAAGCCCCGACGCGGAGCCCCCACGAGCAACGCGGCCGGAGCGAAGCGAAAGAGGTGGTACCACTATATGAATGCCCAGACTTTGGAGAGACCGCCACGAAGCCCCAGAGGCGGCACCGCTCCGCGAACGCCCTGACGTTCACGAGCCCTCCGCGAAGCCCCAGAGGCGGTACCGCACTGTGAACCCGGTTGACGTTCGCGACCGGCAGCGAAGAAACCACTGCCCCTTCATGCCGCGTGAGCTCTGCTTCACGGATCCCCTTGCCAATAAATACCGGGCTCCCCCTGAGCCCACAGAATGGACAATCTGACCTTTCGGCTTCTCAGCTCCCGAATCACGAAGCATCCTTCACCCCGGGAATCATGAGCTCTGTGAGGTATTTTTGCTTCGCGAGTGGCCTTCACCTTGTCTCTTTTTGAGCCCCTCTTCTGAGAGGGATTCCCTTCATGAAGCCTAAGGGCATTCGCGAAGGTAGGGGATTCCCATGGGAACCCGGGCAGCCACGGAGCGTTTATGCTTTGCAAAACACCCATCCTGTACAAGTGATCCACATGCAAAGGCAGGGTCACTGTACTCTGTGAATCACACAGCTTCATATCACCTTGCTTCGTGAGGCACCCCTGCTTCGCGAGGCACCCCTGCTTCGCAAGGTAGTGCTCCGTGAACACCATTCCACTTTACGAAGCACCTCCCATTCACTCCACTGCCCCATGCTAAGGACAAGGAATTCCACTTCGCAAAGCACACCCCTTTTCTTGACAATTCCTCTTCCTGTGCGACACTCCAGGTTTGCAAGATGTGATTTCAAAGTCCCATGTACAACACCACCTATAGCATGCTTCGCCTAATGATTCTTCGCATAGGAATGCTAACAGCTATTGCTTCTTCACATAGCCACGCTAATGTGGACCCCTCGATGGTTCTCTCTATGACCCCTCTTTACCACGGCTTTGCTGGTAACTTCCCTCCCCCAAGGGGAACAGGGTACCGGTTATGTAAGTCCAAGGGGTACGGAGTAGAGCCACCTCGTCCGAGCTGCAGGACGTTAAAATTCCAAGCACCTCGTCCTCAACACATGACCTTAAACTGTGATCTGACCACGTGCCATGCATGCAGGGTCCCCCCATCTCGGACATTCTTTACGCCGCTCGTCTCCATGGGAATTGAATATTCCTCACATTGAATGAGATCCTCCATTTTGGAGTGGCGTTTGTCCACAGGGGAAGGGAAACCACCTTGGTATAAGCCCCTAAGCCTCTCTTGCAGAAGGTCGCACCCATGCACCCCCGTACTTCCCCACTGCCAAGGCCAGTGGGGGGCACGATAGGGAATGAGGCACCTTCCATATTTGGTCCCAAATCCCTCTCATGTTTCCCTTTTCCGCACCCTGGGCCTCCATCCTGGAGTAAGTCTCAGCACCATGGGCCGCCTAACACGTAAGCCCCTCTTCATTTCCCACGGATGCTTCCTTTGCGACGTGATCGTCAGGTCCCTTCAACCTCTTGTTTCTCACACCGAGAATGACTCACGTGAGCTTAGAGTGAGCGCCGACCCTGACCCCCACCTTAAGCGAACTACGATGACTTTGATCCATGTTAAGACATGGTATGTAGGAACCCTTCATGAGGTTCAAGACCACCACTCGGTCGTTTCTTCACGTCGAGTTCCACCCCCGTCCAGCATGACGTTAATCTTTATGCCTCGTGTAGCATGACGTTAAACTGCACACCGGACCTACGTGGTCTTAGATCTGTGCTAAGTCAAGGTACGTATGAAGCCTCCATGAGGTTCAAGCCCACCGCCCGTCATGTATTCACGTCGGGGTTCACTCTCGTCCCACATGATGTTAAACTAAATTTTGGCTCAGTGGTAAGCAGTTGTGACCATCCCAAACTATGAGGACATTGATCCATTCTAAGGCGTGGTACGTAGGAAGTCTCCACGAGGTTCAAGCCCACCACCGTTAGACCCCCCGGGTTCACTTTCACGTCAATTCACCAACAAAACCAAACCTGAACTACGTGGTCTTTGATCCATGTTAAGACGTGGTATGTAGGAAGCCTCCATGAGGATCAATTCCATCACCCGGTCATTCTAACCTCATTCAAATCAGTTCACCAACACCTGGGAATCCTAGTGTGTAAGCCCCACACCATCTAGACCAAGGTATCCTCTCTTTCACATCGGTTCACCGACACCCACCATTTTCACCTGAACTACGAGGACTTTGATCCATGTCAAGTCATGGTATGTAGGAAGCCTCCATGAGGTTCAAGCCCATCACCCGGTCATTCCGACCTCTTTCACGTCGGTTCACCTCCATCCTGCATGATGTTAAACTGTATTCCACATCTCATTCGAACTACGAGGACTTTGATCTATGTGAAGGCATGGTACGTAGGAAGCCTCCTCGAGGTTCAAGCCCAACAATCATTGTCCTAGACCGACTCTATGTTGGTGTGCCAAGTCCCCCCCCCCCCCATTTTCACCTAAACTACATGGTCTTTGATCCGTTTCAAGACATGGAACGTAGGATGCCTTCTTGCGATTCAATCCCACCATCCATCAGACCAAGGTACACCTTCACGTCGGTTTGCTGACGACACCCATTGTACCAAGGTACACCTTCACGTCGATTTACCGGCACCACCCCGAACTATGAAGACTGTGATTCCCTGCCACAGGGATATGTAGGAGGTCTCTTCGAGGCTTAAGCCCAATTTCACTATCGTCCTTGCGATGGTCCCATTTCATTCCCCCTCCACTTACTTCATCCATCCATCATTCATCCTGATTCTCACCCGGGCCGCCACATCCCGGTGAGATCATGTCATTCCACTCCCCTCCACAGCATCCGTGAAACCACCCACGGGATGACCCCAACATTGGCATCCCCTCAAGGGGGGGGGGGATTCATCAATACGATCCACTCCAGCTAGTGTTCTGATCAGGCCGATCCATCCTCATTGGATGTTAAACTTGCGGCATACCCCGTGTTAAACATGGGAAGATGAGGAAATCCTCAGATGCATGCCTATGGAATATGATTCCCCGTGCTCGATGTGGGATGCCTCAGGACTCCACGCCCTCGAGAAGCCCTATAATAATTGACAAAAGACAGACACGCCAATTCCAGCGTTCAGACACGTCAATGATGCCTCGACGTGACTACTCCCCCAACTGAAGGTTGCTGCCCTAACCGGACCCTTTGGAATGTCCTGACAGAAGCAGTGTAATTAAACAGTGTCCATGAAAAGATGGCACTAGGAAGAGTTTCACGAACAAAATATTAAATCTATGAGGGAGACCCGGACTAGGGGACGAGCTCCGAGGAGGAATCCACAGATGGAAGAACCGACATCCCATCATTCTGGTTTCGATCAAGGAGTATATTTCCCTGAATAAGGAGCGTATGCCACCCACCTTTGGAAATAAGGAATGCGGGGCACCAAGAAAGTCGCGCCTGTCGCGCCCAAGCGGACGGACACGCGCACCCCGAAGAAAGCGTCGAAAACAGAAATGGTGAACCCGACGTGAATTTCTTCTTCTCAATGTGGATATTAGTAGTGCTCGAGACATTTGTAGATTGACATATTACTGGATCTAGATATCCGGTACTAGGCCCCGCTAAGAAAATAGCAGGCCTGGTGTGAAACTCACCAGAAGTTGGGGCAGTAGAACGTGAGGCATTCCGTTCTGCAACGTTGTCGGCGTGGATCCCTCTTACCGGACATGGAAGATGGAATGACGCTGGGGCACTGGTTGTCAAATTTTTTCTCACAGTGCTAATGAGTTAACCTCCCTACTTCACAGGAACCAGGTTGCTGCTATGGAGACATGATCATCGCCTGCCCGCCTACGCAGGGGCAGGGGAAATACCAGCATAGCTGCTCTGCGTGGCTCCACTGCCGTCAAAACGGCCTCTATATCCGTGAATGCGGGACGCCTACGTCCCCTTTCTCCGTTAGAGATTATCCAACGCAGGATGATCAATGACCTTGTATGTAGGTACGATGAGGAAGGGGTCATCCCAACTCGGGATATGGCCCGCCTGGACCTGGAGGCATCTAGGCCCCGCCGTCAATGCTGCCCTCAAGGGCCGCGCAGGGAGCCCCTGCTCCCCACCCCAACGTTCAATCGTTTCAGGAGCCTATCCCCGGAACACCTCGACGACTCCTCTCATTACGCTAACGAGACGGGTGATTTCCGGCTCAGGCCAGTCAGAGTCCCAATCCAAGGACTTCAGGCAAGGGCCCCCAGTCGGCCGCGTCAGCGCCATCGTCCGGCTTTGCCAGTAGTTCAGGTAGGCTATACCCCTGCACCACCTGCACCAGCTTGTCTGACCCGACGCCAGCGTCGGGCCCGAGCTGAGGACGCCCGTCAAGGGGCATCGACGTCAACAACTACTATGGAACAATCCACCGCCAATGTGCCACATGGAGTCCTTGCATACACTAAACTGGGGAACTCCTTCACCCGACTAGGATCGAGGCCCCAACCGCCCCATGGGCAGGCTGGGTTGACTCTCGAGGTCGCAGGCCTGAGTGGTGATCGCCGCGAACCAATTCGCGGTGATGTCGCCCTGTACGGAGGGCCTCCCTGTACCACTATTCCATAGAGCGTGGGCCTTCCCCACTCCGAAGCTCATCATGGAGGCATGCCTCATGCTACCCCCATCCCGGATGAAGACCCGCCTCGCGGTAGTGGTGCTTGGCGTGAAAGTCTCTCCTGCGCCCACCACACCGGGTATGGAGTTCCTCCTCCTACCCCCGACCGTCGATGTGAAGGTATTACCCATCCGTTCCCTCTCCAACGTGGGGATCCTCCCTACGTCCTCTCTCCAACTGGCGAAGGTTCTTCTCGCCTCGGCAACCCAAGGGGTGAAGGTCAGCCTCGCTCCACCCGCACCAAGCATGGAGGTCCTCCCCATGCTCCTGCCAGTTCTAATAGAGGTTCTACCCACATGGGTGTTGTCTGTGGAGGTCCTCCCCATGTACCCTTAGACATTTTCCCGGGTGCCCCTCGCACCACGGCTGTCTCTAGTGTAAGTCCTCTCCGCCACGGTGACAGCGCCGCTCCGAGACTACATGTCAAGAATCTGCCTTGTCCCGAAGAGCCATCCAGGGGCAGGAGAGCGGGTCGTTGCCACCATAAGAAGAGTCCAGGGAAGGCCCGGGTGGAAGTCAAACTAGCCCGCTTCTCAGATTCTGAAGCGGAATGCGACTCGCAATGGAACTTTCTCCCCGTTCCTCTGTATCAAGGACTAGGGAAGGAACAAGGCGCGTCAGTCTCTTTCTCCCATAATGCGAAGTCCACCAGATTCCCTCCTCTATCCACAAGTACATCCAGGAGGAGGAAACTGTTGAAATCATGCAGGTTCCGACCGTGAAATCACCACCTTCGTCACCAAAAGCACCCTCTGCCTCTTCTAGAGATCACAGAGAGCTATTTTGGGGACCAATGGCGGTAGAGCAACGACCTGACCCATCGCCGGTGACCATAGATCCTATGCCACAAGCTGTGGCTATCCGCCCTTCATATGGTGATATTGTGGTCAGGTCACCTCACTCTTCAGAGGATGGCCCGGAATTCGGCGGCCAGTCAGTTCATTCTCCGTATTCTCTACCACCCCGTTTTCTGTCCTAGCAGTCCGCCTCAGTACCACTATCGGTCCCTCAGCCACCCTCGGTTGTCGAATGGGTCAATATGGGGCCATAACCTAAATCTGAGCCCAGGAGTTTCTGGAACATTCTCGCAGTGGACCACATCCCGGAGAAGTTCTGGCCAGTGGCAGTGTTGAACTTTTGTATGCCGGAATCACTCGCCCCGAAGGAAGTAGAGTGATTTATCCAAACCCTATGGGTGACGCACTTTCGCCTTTGCTATTAGTGATTGTTTTACCCTAGGAGCCAAGTGCACTTAGAAGAAATCGGCGATCAATGTCATCTGGTCGATTTGGCTGCACTCCCTTTGGCCTAGTGCCCCGAATCACCAGGTCGCCAGAGCGCCCTTCAACAAAAATGCATTCAGAGTTTCAAAGTACTCTGCAAAATCATTATGGAAGCTACCCCCCCATGTGCAAATCTGTGGGTGGGGATAGTATGCCGCACTCCTCTTAAGTCCTATCCGGTGGAAACCCGATTCGTTATGCGACATTGAGGACATGCCCCCAAGCGGGGTCGCGGTCCACATGGCTGACGTAGTGGACAAGGAGGACGAGCTAGAGTTTCTCGAGGGAGACTTAACCCCTGAGGGTGTACCACCACTGTTGGACCTGTCAGGGAGGATTACCTATCAGCGGAGGAACCTTCTAGGCCTCCTCGTACCCACCGAGTCACTAGTACTCAGTCGGATGGCCGGTAAGGGTATGGAGCACGTCAGAACTGTCAAGCACTATGACCCATCTGCCTCAGTGCAGAAGATGGACGAAGACCCTGAAAAGGCCACATTACGCCAGTAGCTCGATGAGAAGAAGAGGCTGGTCGACGAACTTCTGGATGAGTGAGCTATAGAGAGGCGACCTGAATATGGTAATCCCAAGCCGGGGCAGCAGGGGCAGAAATAATTCCCCCCGGCGAGATGCTTCCGGGCAACCCTGATCATGCTACTCCTGCAGACAGGGTAGAAGTCGTAAATCACAGCAAGAGGGTGCGATACGTCTCGCCAAACCCTCCTGAGCGATGAGGCAATATGAGGAATCCAGCCCAGGTTCCCCTAGTCGCCCCATAGGTCGTTCCGCCAGTCGCTCCATGAGCTGGTGAATCCATGTACCGTGTCGAAGAACCCGAAAACGCACTTGTGATTAGGGACCCTCGTCAAGATAGGGACCCCCACCTGGATGATCTTATAGAGGCACTCATCGCCTTCCTCGAGGAGTTGGAAACACGGTAGGTGGCAGTCCCACCAGATGGAAAACCATATCCTGCATGGGTAGATGATATGCCTACACCTCCGGGTTTTGGAAATCCCACATTCCCACCCTTCAACGGGACAAGGGACCCGCCACAGCACTTGGCCCACTTTTCTTCCAGGTGTGGCCCCATGCTGGGGACCCTGGCCCGGCAAGGAGCCGCCAATCTCCGATGTTTCATGCAGACATTGGAGGGCACTGCATTCATCTGGTAAAGCCAGCTCCCTATCAGATCGGTGACCGGCTGGGAGGATCTCCGCCGACAGTTCCTATACTATTTCAGCTCCACCACGCGAAAGACCAGTATCGCAGACCTCTTTAAGTGCAAACAAAGGCCTGATGAGTGAGTCGCGGACTTCATTGCCCAGTGGAAGGGGCTCACATACTCCCTCGACATGCCACTGACTCAGGAGAAATTACTGACGATGTGTGTAGGGAATGTTAAAACAGAACTGGTTCCTTCCCAGATCACCCAGATCTACCCTGGAGGGTTCCGGGACTTCTCAGATAAAGCTCAGCGCCTTGAGGAAGCTCTGCAACAGGCTAGTCAGGCATGTCTGCTGCTCCCTGTGATCCCATCCAGGAGGGATGCCAGAGCGGAACCTACTGTAGTGGCCCAAATAGAAGACCCCAGGCAGCTAGAATTACTTCCAGCGGCACCGGCCCCGCAACCCCGTAGAGGTCCTCCACCTCAAGCGCAAGCTCCTGCCCAACAGTGACCGCCTCATAATCGACAATTTCCCCCACGCAATGCACCACCACCACCTAGGTGGGACAACCAGGCACTGCCTCCTTGGCAGGCCCCTCCGGCCCCTCATCAGGACCAGGCTCCCATGGCCCCTTATCCAGAAAGAAGGCACCAGACTTACTCGTTCAATGAGAATCAGGACCCTGGATACTTCCGAAGTGCCCTAGAGCAAGGGATTATGCGCTTACCCGAGTTCAGAAGGCCGGCAGAGGTGAATCTCACCGATCTCCCCAAGTACTGCCCCTATCACCAGATTTTGGGTCACACCCTCATGCAGTGCTATGTGTTTAAAGACTGGATTCAATACTAGGTCGATAAAAACATAGTCAGGTTGGGCCCGGCCCCGACACAAGTAGCGGGTGTCTTCGTAGGGTTAGAGGTCGGTAGCGACAGCGAAGGCGAGTGGCAGCAGGTTCCCAGCGGTGGGTCCCAGAAATACGATGACTGGATGGCTCGAAAAACCGTCGCGCGTGCCCATGGTATCATTCGGGCACGCCTGAAATAGCCAGAGCCTTCGGAGGAAGCAGCTGGTACCTCTACATCATCATCACAGCTGACCTTTTCCCAAAAGGGGAAGCAGCGACGACACAAGAAGAAGAAATGTGCTCCACCGCTGCCATCGTCATCCCGCACTCTTGGCGACTTTATGCCCCCTGAAATGGGGATTCCTCCCAGAATCTGTCCAGTGGTGGATGATTTGTCAAGAGAAAGCTAGGGGTATGCTTCGGTTAATACTGTGGAGCTGGTGAAGCCCTATATTATTCCTGACGAGGGGGAACGCCAGGCGATCCACCCCAACGTCCCCAGCCGACGTCAACATCAGCGGAACCTCAACCACATAGGTCGTCGAGGCACATCATTTGGCACTTTCAGTTAGGCCGCACACGCTACTGAAACCAGACAGCAAGCTCAGTGCATAGCTCAGCACGTGCAACTTCATCTAATGCCCTCAGATCTACCTCCACCGCCATTCGTGCTACTAGATCAAGAAGAGCTGCCTCGTCCGTATCGCGGTCAGTCTTACCCAGCTACAGGACAATCTCCGTTGTCCTGTCCTAATCCAGCGGCTACTCTCCAAGCCTCAACTAGTAGGCAACGTGATGTACATAGTACTTTCCAGCCACCGGTTCAACCGGCAGGACCCGCTATGCCTCCAACTATAGAGCGACCTCCTGTACGCAGAAGCTCACGTCTGGCACAAAAGTATGATGTCTTGAAGCACTTATCCGGCATTCCATAAAGGCTTTCTATCCTTGAATCTCTTTTTCTATCGTCTAAAATGCACGAAGCACTTTCCGAGGCCCTATGGAGCCCCCTCCAGTTTGAGATGGAGGTAGCAGCAGCAGAAGCCTCCCACACTGAGGTAATTGAGAATGCCGAATTCCAGGCAGTTATCTCATTCTCCATTGAAGAGGAAGACCCTCCCAAACATGGGAACATTCTCCCACTGTACATCACTGGTCAGTTCAATGGCGTGGAAGTCCACCGCTGTCTCATTGACATGGGTTCTGGGATCAACCTAATCCCGACTCGGACACTGTGAAAGATGGGTTTGTCAGAGGATGATCTAACTCACTCCGACCTCAGAATTCAGGGATACGACAGGACCGAGAAATCCCCAGTCGGCAAGATCCGCTTGAAGACCATGTTCGGTGGCCTAATTGCCAGCACTGAGTTCATGGTTGTCTCCCAGTACACATCCTACAACGCATTGGTGAGCAGGCTATGGCTCCACCTGCACGCAGCGGTCCCTTCGTCGTATCACCAATGCCTCAAATACTCCCTCAATGGTCGAGTAGGCGTGATCCAAGGAGATGCGTCTCCTTTCACCTCTTGTGAAGCCCGCTATCTGGACGCCGACTATTACAAGAGAAAGAATAAGAAAATCCTAGCAAGTGAAGATGAACTCGCCCCGGTCACAAGTGATCCCTGGGCAGGCCTGGATGAAACCTACATCTTCCTGATCCATCGATTGGAGGCCACGACCCCCGACATGGGGCAGTGTTTTTTTGTTTCAGGAACGAAGGGAAGGCATGTTCCCATGTCCAAGAGATGGTGGAAAATCACCTTGTACTCCTACACCAACCAGGCTAAGGTGATCCCGGAATCTCCTACCCCTGTGCGGTATCGGAATGTCAGGATTATGGCAATGGTAGTACGTCATGCGTGTCTCTTCTGCCCAGCTGGAATCAACCGACTCAGGCCGACATGTCACCACTGCTTTGATGTCATCAAACGTGGCCCCTTAGGCCGAAGTCCAGATGGGATAGGATCGACTATCTTCATTGCTATGGTCTCAGTGACGCATGGGTCTCCTGATATGATGACCACGGCTACCCAGGTCGGCACCAGCTACCCGTCAGGGTTTGATAGCTCAGAATCATCTCCCCCTACAGGAAATCCCTCCACAGGCGGAGAGGAAGATCTGGAGGATGCTCCCCCCACCTTTGAAGAAGGCATCTCTACCACGGTCGATGAACTGGTACAAGTGAACCTTGGTAGCGAGGCGGATCCGAGACCCACATTGATTAGTCTAACCATGTCCCCCGAGGAGCAGCAGCGGTACGTAGACTTTCTCAAGCAGCATCGTGACGTGTTTGCCTAGAGTTGCGGCGAGATGCCAGGGCTAGATCCTCAGGTAGCCGTTCACCGCCTTGGTCTCCCAACAAATCATCATGGATTCAAGCAACCTCCCAGAAAGATGCACCCTTCTCACGGTGCCATGGTTGAGGCTGAGGTTGATAAGCTTATCAAATCCAGCTTCGTCAAGGAAGTCCAGTACCCCAAATGGCTTGCCAAAATTGTTCCAGTCAAGAAGAAGAAAGGGCAGATCAGAGTCTGCATCGACTTCCACGATCTCAATCACGACTGCCCAAAGGATGATTTTCCCCTTCCAGTGACCAAGTTATTTATTGATGCCACGACTGGCTTCCAAGCCCTCTCTTTCATGGATGGGTATTCTGGGTACAACCGGATCCACATGGCCCCTGAGGACGAGGATTCCACTACCTTCAGGTCTCCCCAAGGTACTTTTTGTTACCAAGTTATTCCCTTCGGCCTGAAAAATGCAGGTTCCACTTATCAGCGGGCCATGCATCGCATATTCAAGACGATTCTCGGGATGCTAGTGGAATGCTACGTGGATGATCTAGTGGTCAAATCTTTCCAGCACCAGGACCATCTCAAAGACCTTGAGAAAGTGTTTGGTTTCCTCTGTTCCCGCCACCTGAAGATGAACCCGTTAAAGTGTGCCTTCGGGGTCACCTCCGGGAAATTTTCTGGATTTGTTGTTAGATACCGGGGTATTGAGATCGACCCAGAGAAGATCAAGGACATCAGCCAAATGCCTCCCCCGAGCAATATTTGGGAGCTCCAAGGTCTCCAAGGCCACTTATCCTATATACGCCGATTCATTGCAAACCTGGATGTCAAGTGTAAGTCCTTTTCTCAGCTCATGATGAAAGGTGCCGCCTATGAATGGGATGAAGAGTGTTGGACCGGCTTCGAGGAAATCAATCAGTATCTTCTCCAACCTCCGGTTTTGATTCCACCTATCTCCGGAAAGCCACTGGTCCTTTACGTGACTGCCCTGGAATGGTCCCTTGGCACACTTCTCGCCCAGAAGAATAATGAGGAGACAGAGAATAGCGTCTACTATCTCAGCTGCATGCTTCTCAACACAGAGATCAGATGCCCCCCTATCGAAAAGAGCTGCCTTGTGCTCGTGTTTTTCATACAGAAATCGCGGCATTACCTACAACACCATGAGGTAAAGTTGGTCTACCGGGTAGACCCACTAAAGTGCATTTTGAACCACCCCATGTTGACTGGACGACTAGCGCGGTGGGCGGTGATCCTCTAGCAGTTCGACATCAGGTTTGTGCCTCAGAAGGCCATCAAGGGACAGGCATTGGCATACTTCTTAGATGCTCATCCAGCCTCTGCGGATCAATCCCTGGACCTAGATTTTTCTGATGAGGGGATCCTATCAGTCGATCATGTCATCTCATGTTGGAAAATGCACTTCGATTGTGCCTCCCTGAGCCCCACCGGTAGGAGGCTCAACGATCCTAAGATCAACAGAGTGGTTCTGGGTATCGTCTTCATCACCCCGGCGCGAGCTGTCCTTCCATACTCATTCCTGTTGTCATAAGGGTGCACCAACAACGAGGTAGAGTACCAGGCTCTCATCACCTGCCTCGAGTTGGCCCTTGAGATCGATGTGCCCCATCTACATGTGAAAGGGGATTCTGAACTAGTCATCAAGAAGTTCAATGGTGATTATGTCATCAGGAAGACGGAGATTATTCCATTGCTGGAGTGCACCCTCCGTCTAATGGCCCAGTTCTCTTTCGACAAGAGGTTACCCATGTCCCTCGATCACAGAATGGTCAAGAAGACGCTTTGGCTGGCTTAGGTACATCGCTCGCACAACCTGAGCAAGATGATTGGATCATACATGTGGCACACCGGAGAGTCATTTCACCCATCACCCCAGAGGAAAATGATGGCCTGTGGGTAAGTCATCTTACCATCGGACCTTCTACGTCAGGGGTCCCAGGTTTTTCAGACATAGTGGTTGAGGCCACTCCCGACTATAGAGCACCTTTTTTAGAGTATCTCCAAAATGGTTGCCTCCCGGACGATCAGGTTGAGCGCGAGAGAATCCGATGCCGCGCACTACAATTTACCTTCCAGAGTGGTCCCAATCTTGAGCGGATCCTCTATAAGAAGAGCTTCGATGGTGTTATCCTTCATTGCATTCAAGGAGTCGAGATTTCTCAGGTCATGCAATAGGTTCACGCTGGTTCCTGAGGTGCCCACCAGGCTGGGCCAAAGCTGTCCCATCAGATCCAGAGGTTGGGGTACTTCTGGACCTCTATGATCCATGATTGTATCGAGTTTTCCAAGATATGCCACGCGTGAAAAGTTCACGCTAACTTCCTGCATCGGACACAAGAGCCTCTCCACTCCACCATGTATTCTTGGCCATTTGCGGTGTGGGGACTCGATGTCGTGGGACCATATCCACCGGTGACAGCTCTCCAGTGTAGGTTCATCCTAACTGCTACAGATTTCTTCTCCAAGTGGGCAGAGGAAGTTCCACTCAAAGAGGTTAAGGCTTGTTCCATCATTGAATTTGTGAGCTCCAATATCATCCAATGGTTTAGAGTCCCTCACGCTGTCCTCACCGATAACGGCACCAACTTCTGAGCGGCCAAGCTGAAGAAATTGTATGCCAAGTACAATATTCGTTCGAACCATACCTCTCGTTACCATGCACAGGCAAATGGACAGATTGAGGCGTTCAACAAAACCCTCTCTAATATTCTGCAGAAAATGGTTGGTCAGAATAAGAAAAGTTGGACAAACAAGCTCCCCAACGCCCTCTGGGCTTATCGGATGATGACTCAAAATTCCACCCAGGTGATCCCCATATTCCCTGGTGTATGGAGCTGAGGCCATCCTGCCCATTGAGATCCAGCTGCTATCACTACGCACTACAGTCTATGACCAGCAGGTGCCAGATAAGGTGGCCGAAATCCATCTAGTTGAATTGGAAGCAATGGATGAGAACATGCTTCAGGCCCTGCACAATCTGGAAAGGCATCAGAACAAGATAGCTAGAGCCTTCAACAAGAAGGTTCGCCTTCACTCTTTTCTGCAGGGCGACCTAGTGTTGGCCCTTCGAGCACCAATGATTCCCGGTAGGAAACCGCCAAAGCTAGAGCCCAAATGGGAAGGACCAGACATCATCCATAAAGTTTACCCCAATGGAGCATACTCCTTGGTGACCACAGATGGTGAGCGCATAACTCCTCCCACCAACTCCAAGTTCCTCAAGCAGTACTTTTCCTGAGCCCTATGGTCCTACATGACCTTAAACTGTACGGTCCCGCACAACCCTAAACTGCACGTTACGGTCCCGAAAGACCCTAAACTACATGTTACGGTCCCGAACGACCCTAAACTGCACGTTACGGTCCCGCATGACCCTAAACTGCACGTTACGGTCCCGCACGACCCTAAACTACATGTTACGGTCCCACACGACCCAAAACTGTACCATTTTCCTATAGGACATTAAAACTTTGATATCGTCCCGCAAGATGATAAACTGAAAAATGGTTAGAGCTCTATGACATTAAACTAATATCTCCCCCCGTCCTTACTATAAGACGTTAAACTGAAAGCCGGTCAGGACTCCCTGACCGAGGCTCAGCCTCAGTCCCCTTGGCCTCTTCGGGCCCCTGGCCCTCGTCCTTACTGTAAGACGTTAAACTGCAAGCCGGTCAGGCCTCCTTGACCGAGGCCTAGCCTTAGGCCCCTTGGCCTTCCCCGACTCAGACTCTCTTGTGGGATTGTACGGAGTGGTATAGGATTATGTCCTCATTCACGTCAGGTTACTTGCCATATTGTACATATCCCTAGATGAGATGTGTCCCTCGTCACGCATGATGTTAAACTGCATCTCGTCCAGCACGACATTAAACTGCGCATCAAGAACTACGTATGGCTTGATTCCCATTCTAATGGGATACGTAGGAACGCTCAGAAGCTTCATCTTGAGCCCAGCCCCGAGCTCTTCTCTTTCACTGTCCCCCTGGGTATAGTTTCCTCAGAGGATCCTTGCATGAAGAGGAGTGGGAAACCTTAGCCCCACTCATACAAGGATTATAAGGGTCACACCATGTACCCACTCCCATTCTTCTATCCTCCCATGTCCCCACCACATGACGTTAAACTGCATGTCCTTCAAGAACTATGTATGGATTGATTCCCATCCTAATGGGATACGTAGGAACGCCCAGACATTTCGTCTGTTGGCCCAGCCAAAAGGCAAAATCTTCCCCTTGGGTCAAGAAATATGGCAGGGTGCACACTTTTTCCCCGAATCACGTCGATCAAGGCTCGACCTGGCTGCACGTCCCCCTGGAGATGTTTGCCTCTTTCATGGATGGGTACAGCTATGCTCCACCCACTCCTTGACTGGGATTCCATCACTTTCCTCACCCGGAGGAACCCCCAAGAATGGCCTAGATACCACGCCCAAGGGTTCTCCTACCGATACGGGCCAACGCCCCTGAGGGTTTCCAAGTAACAAGCCGATACAAGTCCCACGTTGCGAATTTGGTCAACGGTCAATGCTCATTTTTTTCTCCCATATCTGGTCACCATAAGGACGCTGTGTTTCGAACATGGTCAACAGTGTCCTGGATCTTCAGTTCCACCCTGATTTGTCCCAAACATCAAGTGCAGTGATTCATTTTTCCCTATCCCTAAGCGACAAACTTCCCTCTAGGTGGTGCCAGCGGTCGGGCCCACAACCCTGATTCTCATATAAGGGATGTACGGTGTGGTGTAGTATTATGTCCTCATTCACGCCGGGTTACACGACACCATACACATCCCTGGATGAGATACAGTTATCTCTTTCCCCGTCCACATTGCAAGACATTAAACTACAAATTGGTCAGGCCTTACTGACTGATGCTTAACCTCAGCCCCCTTGGCCTTTGCGGGCCCATGACCCCTGTCCTCACTGCAAGACGTTAAACTGAAAGTTAGTCAGACTTCCCTAACCGATCCCAGCCTCAGGCCTCCCTCACCGAGGCCTAGCCTCAGGCCCCTTGGCCTTTTCAGGACCTATCCCAAATTCTTACTCAGAGTGTATGGTGTGATGAGGGATTATGTCCACATTCACGTCGGGTAGTTCACCATACCATTCACCTCCAGGGAATCCAATTCCTCGACCCTCGTCCTCACTACAGGACATTAAACTACGAGTAGGCCAGGCCTTCCGGACCAAAACCTAACTATCAGGACCTTTGGCCTCTTCAGGCCCCCTGGCCCAGGTTATTTCCTACGGGACTGTGCAGAGTGGTGCGAGATTATATCATCATTACTCACTATGCCGCACACTCCCTCGATAGGGTATCCTGCCCCTGGGTATCTTCTAGAACTATGTGTGGCTTGATTCTCATCCTTACGGGATACGTAGGATCACCTGAATGTCTAAGCTTCGGTTCCAACCCCACCTCTAAAAAATATTCATCCCACCTTGGCCCCTTGTCCTAACCTTCCTTCATGAGGGGAGTATGTGGCATGGTATGGGATTACGTCCTCATTCACGTCGGTCTTGTAATGACCACTCCATGTTACTATCCCTCTCGAGCTGTTTTGTCGACCCTTTTTTGGCGGTTCACCAATGTGCCTAAGGGTACTCTGGTTTATTACCTGGAATGTCGGACTTTACTTGGACACATCCGCACCCTCTTTTGAGGCTTTTTGTATCCCTCCATCAGGGCTTCCATCACCTTTCACACCAGGAGGTACCCCCAAGAATGGCCTGGATACCATGCCCAAGGGCTCTCCTACCGTTACGGGCCAACGCCCTTGAGGGTTTCGAACAACAAATCGATAAAAATCTCGTGTTGCGAATATGGTCAAAGGTCGATGCTCGTTTGTTGTTCCCACCTCAGGCTAACGCGATATGGAGAATATTTTTTCTCCACGGTTAACAGATATCCTCCATCGCCATGCCAACCCCATTAAGCCCAAAATGTCAGTTACACGATTCACATCCTTCTCCATTCTCATAATGCCCAAGTAGAGTTTCAAAACACTTGATAATATTCGTCAGTACACATCTACACATTAGGGGAACAAAGCCACGTCAGAGGCATCTTTAGGGGCCCTTCACCGACTTCCCCTCGATGGATGTTTCGGGTATTGTGATAGGGATCTTCCCCCCTTGTTTCCCACACCGATTTTAACTCACGTGGGATTAGGGATCGGGTTGAGGTCTGCGCTCACCTGGAAAGTTATCGTCCACCCATGGTCCGAGCTCTAAGACCATAAACTAAGATCTCTTCAGAACTACATTTCACTTGAGTCCCATCCTCATGAGATATGTAGGACCGCCTGAACATCTTTGGGTCCAGCTTATTTGGGGGATAAACTCTTCCCCTTCACCTCTCACCCCTTGGTCTGAGGTACCTTTCTCGGGATTGTATAGTATGGTGTAGGATTACGTCCTCATTCACATCTATTATGCCACACGACACCGTACACATTCCCCATCTAGCATCGTCTCTGCTATGTCTGCATCGTATTACATTAAAATGTATGCTTGGTCCTATCACAGGACCCTAAACTGTTACATTATCGTCCTGGTCGTACGATGGAAAACAACACTGCATTTTGATGACCTCGTTGTAGAGACCATCACGTTGGGTATTGGTCACGTGCCATGCCATTTTTCAGTGCCTACCATGGATTGATTCTTGTGGCAACACCAGGGCTTGAGACCCTAGGCCTGTTGCTTCACAAAAAAACACTCACCTTAAAGGACAAACATGATTTATCAAATTCTGCTTCTTTTGGTGCAATGGCCACGCTCGCACTTCCCTTTTTTCCTGACATTGGTATCTTATCATTTCGCCCTTCAGAACTACGTATGGCTTGATTCCCATCCCCATGGGATACGTAGGAGCTCCCGGGCACTTCCCCCCAGCCCAGCCTAACTTTCATGTTCGGTCCCTTGACTCGAGCACTCCCCAGAGAATGCATGGTAAGTAGGGCTTATGTAATCATTCATGGAGGATTTTGTAACCACCTTACCATGTGTCCCATAATATCCTTACTCCAACTTGGTCCAAGCTCTAAGACCTTAAACTAAGACCCTTTCAAGAACTACGTGCAGCTTGATCCCCATCCCCATGGGGTATGTAGGAACGCCTTTAAACTTTGCTTCAGGCCCAACTCAACTTCAGCTTTTTGTCCCTTGACCTAAAACCTCTCACAAGTGAGCTTGTGCGGTGTGGTATGGGATTATGTCCTCGTTCATGTCGGGTTTCTCACCGCACCGTACACACCCCCGGTTCCCATCCCTGTCGGGTTTTCATAAATACTCGTCACGTGCCTCCTGTGCTTTCTCCCACTCATGGTCCAAATTCTACGACCCTAAACTAAGATCTCCCTATGGGAAAAGACTCTTCTCCCTCTATCTAATATGCCTCACTTTCTAATTTAGATGCGTTTAGACAAAGGGCCCGAAGTGTGGGATTTTCATGGGGACATTCCCCTAGTCCCATGACCAAGCTTTGTGTGCTCGCTGTTTGGATCCCCACCCTCTTCCACATCCAAAAGGACCCTTGGGCGAAATAGATGCTAGGATTAAGAGCTCTCCATGAATGATGGACCTAAGGGCCCTCCAATCATTTTCGGCCAACGTCCCTACGGATCTCTGACAACATTTGTGACATGGTCCCGTGTTTCGAACATGGTCAACGGTCGACCCTCATTTGTCTGTCCCCATTCTATGCTAATGCGATATGGATGCTGCGTTTCCACCACGGTTAACACTTATCCTCTATCGTCATGCCACCGTCATTGTGATCCAAACCTCGAGCATCATGATTCACACATTTCCACTTCCTCATGTTCAAGTGGAATTCCAACACACTCGGCTCTATCTCTTCGCGCATCTAGGTGCACCACATGGTCGGGTTAGTATCATGGGGCCGGTATTCACCAAGCGTCCCTTCACCCTAACCTTCCCCTTCCTGTGTTGGGAAAGTCCCACCATTACTTCTTGTTTCCCACACCGAGCATGACTCATGTGGGCTTAGTAGTTTTGGCAGGATGTGTACCAACCTGGTCAGGCTTCTCGTTGATCCCTCAGAACT
This sequence comes from Viscum album, assembly GCA_963277665.1. Classification (NCBI taxonomy): domain Eukaryota; kingdom Viridiplantae; phylum Streptophyta; class Magnoliopsida; order Santalales; family Viscaceae; genus Viscum; species Viscum album. The sequence continues at coordinate 1,033,453,617 of OY728123.1, read as the reverse complement.
ATGTATGGCCTAATTCCCATCTTCATGGGGTATGTAGGAACATCCAACCACTCTGCTTTGGGCCCAACCTAATTCCCACTCTTGGTCCCTTGACCTGAAGAGTTTCCTCCGGGGGTACGTGGTGTGATTTGGACTCCAAGTCCTCATTGACGTCAGTTTCATAACTACCAAACCACATGTTACTTGGGCCCCTCCATTTCACTCCATGTTCTATCTTATGATGTTAAACTACAGGAGTCCATATGTCCTCAACGCAGGACACGAAACTGCGATCCTACCCTAAACAAGTTCAGGATGCCCCATGCTAATCACGGGACGCGCCAGAGCCTCTACCAGAGAGGATTTCACCTATCAGTGTTGTTCTATGACTACACTACGCCCTCAGAACTAGGTGTTGATTGATTCCCATACTCATGGGATACGTAGGGACCCCCTGGTATTTTTCCTAGGGTCCAGCCCATAGGAATCATTGATCATGTTCTTCCCCTTTCCGGCCCCCTGGCCGGACCCCTCGTAGAGGACCATGTAACTATGACTCTTCCCTAAACAAGTTCAGGATGCCCCAATATCCCATTGGAAGTGACAGACCCCCTCGCTAGAGAGGCCCTGTCCCAAAGAAGGAGTGATCCATGATCAAACCGATGCACCCATCTGGCGTACTCCCACCACGTTGGTGTAATTACATGAGTGTTGTATTCTGTTCAGACAAACCATCACTCCATATTCCACGCTTTGCGCGCCCATTATTCGGACCCTCGTCCCCTTTCATGTCTGAAGGGACCCCCTAACGGCCTGGTCTCATGCCGCATTGGCTCACCTACTGTCCTGGGCCAACGCTGCGGAAGACTCTTGACAACATTTGTGACATGGTCCCGTGTTTCGAACATGGTCATCAGTCGACCCTCATTTGTCTGTACCCATTTTAGTCTAATGCGATATGGATTCTATGTTTCTGCCATGGTTAACGGTTATCCTTTATTGTCCTTCCATCCCCACAGTGTTCCAAATCTTGGGTATCGTGATTCACACTTCCTATTTCCATCTGTTCGGACCGATTTCAGCACCCATGGTGTCGCATCATTCGTGCATAAGAGCACGTTGAAGAAACGGTAATTCGGATGTTTTGAGAACTTCCTTCTCCGGCCAGGTCTCTACTAATTTTTGGTAATCCGGACTAGTTATCCAAGCCCTGGATTCCCGAATCTTGGTTTCCACTCCTATGTTGGGTGGGACGATGAGGCAACTATGTCTTGTTTCTCACATCGGGCCTGCCCCACGCGAGCTTTTTGAATTGTCACTGGATGTCTCGCATACTTTGTAAGGATGTAATGAACTGATGAAAATGGTGGAAATCATGCATTCTACGACATTCAAAGAAAGAATAAAGTCGAAGCACGAAAGTACCATTAAAAGGTTTGTAATTTTTACAGTACCCAGGGGTCGACTCCCCCCATGGACGGATTGACCCCGTCAAAAGAGCATTGAAGCTCTACCACCCTTCGACTTGTGGCATCCAGGAATTGTTGCCACTGACTCACCTCCAACTCCTCCTCAGCAGTGGTGGGATGCAGTTCGACAGCCTTGGCCCTATCCCTCTCTATGTCGGCCTGAATGGTAGCCATCTCTTCAAAAGCCTCCCTCATATGCTCTTCTGCCTCTGCAAGCTGGGCCTTCAACCGCGAGATCAGATCAGATTGTGTATTAAGAGAGGCTGAATGCTCATCCTCCTGGATCTGCAGCCAATGGACCTCACTTTCAGCCTCCTGGAGCTTCTTGATGTTTTTATCTTTCCTCCGCTGTTAGCCAACGCTGAGCCCAGGATCATACTCCTGGATCTTCTCGGCCATGAGATCTTGGATGAGCGCATGAGGAAGTTGGGAATCAACTCCCCCAACGCACAGTTCTCACAACCGTGAGCGATGTTTGTCCATCTCATCTAGCCATTGCACTTGGGGGGTGACATTGATGAATCGCATGATTAAAATCCATGATCGGTGGTAGATAATGCTATTGTCTTCTTCATTGGAGGACGTTTCATCCTAGTCCGTGTGATTGGCAGGCTCGTATGCAGGATACACCCGCAGGAAATCCTTGGCAGTATTAGCATCTGGCATTGAATCCAGTGCGACATCTGGCGCCGGAGCAGGCATGATGGAACTTGGGTCGGCCGATTGATCCTCTTCATCGGAATCCACCTCGATAACCTCGAGCATGACCCTTCTGGTGGTCCTGCTGACGGTAGGGAGTGCTACAGCTCGGGTGGGTGGGGGGACTATCCCCACCATCACCGGCATGCCCCAAGGAGGGATGCCGCCAGACATCCCGACCAACCTTTCTGCAGCGGCCCATGATAGTTGAAGAACTGTATGATAGAGAAGGGCGTAGACCTTAGTTAGCGCGATCTACATATGACATCAATGAATCAAGCGGAGAGAACTTACGAAGATCAAACTCCTGGTGCTACTCTGGAGTCGATACTGACGTGACCCCGAGGAATGACCCTCTGTATACTATTGGAAGGTCTGGAGATTCTGGAGGAGCCACCTCGGGTGCTCTGGCCCCACCAGACACAGAACTGGACGCAGCCGTGGGTGCGGGTTCTGAAGGTCCTGCATCATCACCCGCCAAAGGGTGAGATCAAGGTCTGCGTACAAGTTCCTCCTGCATAGTTCAGATGTTCATGAGAGGTCTACAATGACCTAAGAGCATATCCAGAGGAAAGAGATTTGGAATGATACCTCGATAATCTCCGCGAAATTGTCAGAATCCGAGTCTTGGTCTCCGACTTCACCCTCCTCTAACGGGCTCCCTCCGCTAGCTTCATCCCCCAGGAGGATTCCTCTGATTCTTCTAGCAGGGGAAAGAACTCCCTTAGATCGGCAGCTGACAGCCGTGGGGGAACCGTCCGATCTAGCAGTACCCTCACCTGGTCTGTCATTGGGTGTGGGACACCACTGGAGTGAATGTAGTCCTGCAGCTCATCCAAGTCTTGCTCTGACTCCGCCTTAGATGCCGTGAAACCAGCTCAGACTGGGCCTATGCTCGGTAACTCCATCCTGAGATGATTCATGTACGCCCACATCTCGGGGGGACTGAGGAATTACCGGTTGACATCCCAAATGTCCCAGGCCTCCGGAAAAATGGCATCCTCTAGCATGTCAATGTGGTGCAGTCGCTTCCCCAGAACCTGAGTGGATATCCTACGAAATCCCCTCAACGGCCGCCCCTCCGGATGGCTCTGCTCTTCCGGGACCACTGGGTCCACTACCACCGTTGGATCCTCCATTGCTACCACACCCCCGGTCGGTGCAGGTCTCACCACCACGGCATCCCCGCCACCGCGAGAGGCACTTGCTGCCCTCCTACCCTGACCTCGGGATAGGGGAGGCCCGCCATCACCAACCCAAATGGTTGGCTGCCTCAAAATCTCCCTCGGATAAGCGGCCTCCCAGCTGATGGCATACTCCTTCACCAATCCAAAAGCGGCAGTGGACAGAGGCAATGCAATTCGAATCTTCCCGTCTTCCCATGTGAACATGATCCACAACTGCCTCATCACACATGTGTGCTTCTCATGACGCACCTCCCAGTAGACCTGCGGGGTTAGCTACTGCAGGCACCGAAACTGCCTCGCAAATCGATGCGGGGTGTACAGTTCGCAGAGTGGCTCACGGCCCACCCGTTCCACCAAGAATCCACCCCAAAAGGCCAGGAGATAAGATCGGTGCTCTTCCGTTACCTGCCCATCGTCAGTAAGTACCCCCGCCAGCAATGGAAACAGGTGGAAGTTAAACTCATCCACCCTCCACACCCGGTTCACCACCATCGGTACTGTTAGTTTGAATGGGAATCTCCCGGCTGCATTCAGAATGGAGGGGCGAGAGTTTGATCCCGGCGGCAAGATAGGGTTTAGATATTCATAACCCCCCCTGATGTGAACTGCGATCCACCCGTATAGAAGTTGGAAGGGCCTGCATATCCTCGGTGGCTTCCTGCCCTCGCTAACGTGCCGCAGCATCCTGTATAGCTTGGCGAGCATTGGAATCCCCTGATTGACCCACCTTCCCATGGCCAGCATGGATTCCATGATGAACGATCTGGGCCACACCCCCATGTTGGTATCCCTCACTAGTAGGATCCAACCACAGACAAGGGCCATGATGAACACCGCCAGCCTGACTATCGGCTGTTGTTCAGTGCTGACACTGAAACCCCAAGTCTTCCATTGGCTGTCCTGCATGATCCGCCAATACGAGTGCTACTTGCCCCGTTGAGCTGCCTTAGGACAAGTTTGAGGACTCGGAGGGAACTCTCGATTCTCCTAGAAGTTCAGGAACCGCTCGAACCACTTCTTAAAGTGGACATCTCTCACCACCTCCTTGTCCTCTCCAAGGACCTGTGCCATCAGTGCCGATGCCAGTCGCGACATCTGCTCTGAATCCTCCCACGCTGTCATGACAGGAAGGAACTAATCATACATGGCCCCCAAGATCGGGACCCCTAAAATCTGATGGACATCCCACAGGCTGATGCCCACCTCCCCATGGTGTAGGTGAAAAGTATTGGTCCTAGACGACCATCTGCTCAGCAGCACCGACATCAGCTGTTTCGGCTGGTCAATGTGGGACTGGGAGTCCCATGCTGCCTCATATAGGCCGACCCTCCTCAGCTCGGCCACAAACTCCTTGCATGAGGCGCCTACCCAGTAGGCCTATGCCCATTCATTGGTGAAGTTTCCACCCTGGCGCATGTCCCACTCATCGGAACACCCCTTCTTCGAATCCTGCACTGCCACCTTCAACATGGTGTGGTACAGAGGAGGGGATGTCTCCGGTTTCAGTGGCTTACCATCAATATTATTCACATGGTTGTACATGTAGTCGGCGGTGATATGTGTGAAGTCCTCCCGCGCATGACCATCGGCCGCCCTGAACCACTGGCGCTGGCATGGCGTGCTCTTAAACCAGCAAGCTGGTTCGTCCCTACTCGCCTCAGGAATGAAGACATCATCCCCTAGCCCGAAGCTATACAAGGGCAGCTTCTTTCACTGCAGATAGTTCTTCTGACCCTCTGATAGTAGTTCTGTCAAAGAAGTATGGTCTGAGTGACTTCGGACCATCTCTCCAAGGCCCAGACAGTTGGCCATCTCATCCCTCTGGGCGGTGTCTGCAAACACCCCCAACACAGCTTCTTGATGGGCCATTTTGGTTTCATAACTCGAAAACAAATTCGGTTCAGGTCGCGAAGGTTGCTCGCGAAGATATCTCACGAAGCTCGGGAGAAAAGAAAAAGACGCAGAGCCTTGCCTTGGATGGAAAATAGAAGTTCGCTTGGTGCAGTCGTGGAGTCGGAGACTCGTGGTTCGCCGTGAAGCTTGATTCGCGGAGAGCAGATGCAGAGTACGTGGAGCTTCGCGAAGTCAAGAGCGCAAAAGGACAAAAGGAGCAAGAGGAAAAAAGAGAGGTCAGCCCCCCCTATTTATAGGTGGTGATGTTGGAGCCTCGTGGCATGTCCCGCCCCCGCAGAACATCACGGTGCGTCCGGACCGCGCAGTCGCTGTTCGCCCCGTGCGACCTCTTCGCGAGGCCGCATCGCAAAGTGTGGATAATTTTGGCAATTTTCCCTCAGACTTCAACCCTTGATCCCTCCGCAGCTCCAAGTCTAAGGGGGGGGGGGAATTTTCGGCACCAAAATATTGGATTCAAAGGGAAGAAGGAGAAGAAGAAGCCCACGCGCTGCCTCGCGAAGCCCCGACATGGAGCCCCCACGACCAACGCGGTCAGCGCGAAGTGAAAGAGGCGGTACCACTCCGCGAACTCCCTGACGTTGGCGAGCCCACTGCGAAGCCCCATAGGTGGTACCGCTCCATGAACCCAGTTGACGTTCACGACCCGCTGCAAAGCAACCGCTTCCCCTTCACGTCACGTGAGCTCTGATTTGCGGCGCCCCTTGCCTATAAATACCGGGCTCCCCCTGAGACCACGACACGAAAAATCTGACCTTTTGGCTTCTCAGCTCCCAAACCGCGAAGCATCCTACACCCCGGGAATCGTGAGCTCTGCAAGGTATTTTTTCCTTCGCGAGCGGCCTTCGCCTTGTCTCCTTTTGAGCCCCTCTTTCGAGAGGGATTCCCTTCATAAAGCCTAAGGGCATTCGCGAAGGAAGGGGATTCCCAAGGGAACCTGAGCATCCATGGAGCATTTATGATTCGCGAAACACCCATCATGTACAAGTGATCCACATGCCAGGGCAGGGACGCTGTACTCCGCAAAGCACACTGCTTCACAGCACCTTGCTTCGCGAGGCACCCTTGCTTCGCGAGGCACCCCTGCTTCACAAGGCAGTGCTCCACGAACACTATTCCACTTCGTGAAGCACCTCCCATTCACACCCCTGCCCCATGCTAAGGCCAAGGAATTCCACTTCGCGAAGCACACCCCTTTGCTTGGCAATTCCTCTTCTCGTGCGACCCTCCAGGTTTGCACGATGTGATTTCAAAGTCCCATGGACACTACCACACGTAGCGTGCCTTGCCTAATGCTTCTTCGCATAGGCACACTAACAGATATTGCTTCTTCGCATAACCAGGCTAATGTGGACCCCTCGATGGTTTGCTCTGCGACCCCTCTTTACCACGGCTTTTCTGGTACCTTCCCTCCCCCAAGGGGCAGAGGGTACTGGTTATGTAAGTCCTAGGGGTACGGAGTAGACCCACCTCGTTTGAGCTACAAGATGTTAAACTGCCAAGCACCTCATCCTCAACACATGACGTTAAACTATGATCTGACCTCGTGCTTCGCATGCTGGGTCCCCCTGTCTCGGACATTCTTTACGCTGCTCGTCTCCACAAAAATTGAATCTTCCTCACATGAAATGTGATCCTCCCTTTTGGAGTGGCGTTTTTCCACGGGGGAAGGGAAACCACCTTGGTATAAGCCCTGAAGCCTCTCTTGCGGAAGGTAGCACCCATGCACCTTAGTACTTCCCCACTGCCAAGGCCAGTGGAGGGCACGATAGGGAATGAGGCACCTTCCATCTTTGGTCCCAAATCTCTCTCCCGCTGCGCTTCGCTGCACCCTGGGCCTCCATCCTGGAGTAAGTCCCAGCACCATGGGCTGCCTAACGCATAAGCACATCTTCCTTTCCCATGGACGCATCCTTCGCGATGTGATTGTCAGGTCCCTGCAAACTTTTTTTTCTCACACCGAGCATGAATCACGTGAGATTAGAGTGAGCGCCGAGCCTGACCCCCACCTTAAGAGAACTACGAGTACTTTGATCCATGTTAAGGCATGGTACGTAGGAAGCCTCCACAAGGTTCAAGCCCACCACTCGGTCGTTTCTTCATGTTGAGTTCCACCCCCGTCCAACATGACATTAAACTGTATGCCCCGTCCAACATGACATTAAACTGCACACTGGAACTACGTGGTTTTTGATCCATGCTAAGGCATGGTACGTAGGAAGCCTCCATGAGGTTCAAGCCCATCGCCCGTCGTTTATTCATGTCGGGGTTCACTCTCATCCCGCATGACGTTAAACTACATTTCATCCAAGCGGTAAGCCGTTGTGACCATCCCAAACTACGAGGACTTTGATCCATTCTAAGGCGTGGTACGTAGGAAGCCTCCACGAGGTTCAATACCACCACCAGTAGACCCCCCGGGTTCACTTTCACGTCAATTCTCTGACAACCCCCAACATGAACTACATGGTCTTTGATCCATGTTAAGGCGTGGTACGTAGGAAGCCTCCATAAAGATCAAGTCCATCACCCAGTCGTTCCGACCTCATTCACGTTGGTTCACCAACACCTGGGCAGCCTAGTGTGTAAGCCCCACACCATCTAGACCAAGGTTTCCTTTCTTTCACGTTGGTTCCCCGACACCCACCATTTTCACCCAAACTACGACGACTTTGATCCATATCAAGGCATGGTATGTAGGAAGCCTCCATGAGGTTCAAGACCATCACCCGGTCGTTCCGACCTCATTCACGTCGGTTCACCTCCATCCTGCATGACGTTAAATTGTATTCCACATCTCATTTGAACTACGAGGACTTTGATCCATGTTAAGGCATGGTACGTAGGAAGCCTCCCTGAGGTTCAAGCCCAACAATCATTGGCCCAGACCGACTCTTTGTCGGTGTGCCAAGTCCCCCCCTATTTTCACCTGAACTACGTGGTCTTTGATCCGTGTCAAGACATGGTACGTAGGAAGCCTTTTTCAGGTTCAAGCCCACTATCCATCGGACCAAGGTCCACCTTCATGTAAGTTCGCTGACGACACCCATCGGACCAAGGTCCACCTTCACGTCGATTTATCGGCACCACCCATAACTACGCAGACTTTGATTCCCTGCCACGGGGATACATAGGAGGTCTCTTCGAGGCTTAAGCCCAATTTCACTGTTGTCTTTGCGATGGTCCCATTTCATTCCCCCTCCACTTCCTTCATCCATCCATCATCCATCCTGATTCTCACCCGGGCCACCACATCCTGGTGAGATCATGCCATTCCACTCCCCTCCAAAACATCCGTGAAACTTCCCATGGGCTGACCCCGACATCAGCATCCCCTCAAGGGGGGGATTCTTCAATCCGATCCACTCCAGCTAGTGTTCTAATTAGGCCGATCTATCCCCGTTGGACGTTAAACATGCGGCATACCCCGTGTTAAACATGGGAAGCTGAGGAAAACCTCAGATACATGCATATGACATATGATTCCCCGCGCTTGATGTGGGATGCCTCGGGCCTCCACGCCCTCGAGAATCTCTGTAATAAGGGACAAAAGACAGACACGCCAATTCCCCAACATTCAGACTCATCAATGATGCCTCGACATGACTACTCCCCCAATTGAAGGTTACTGCCCTGACCGGGCCCTTTGGAATGTCCTGACAGAAGCAGTGTAATTAACCGGCGTCCATGAAAAGATGGCACTGGGAAGAGTTTCACGAACAACGTATTAAATCTATGAGGGAGACCCGGACTAGGTGACGAGCTCCGAGGAGGAATCCACGGAAGGAAGAACCAACATACCATCATCCCGGTTTCGATCAACGAGCAGACATCCCTAAATAAGGAGCGTATGCCACCCACCTTTGGAAAGAGGGAATGTGGGGCAACAAGAAACCGCGCCTATCGTGCCCAAGTGGACGGACGTGCGCACCCCGGCGAAAGCGTCGGAAACAGGTTCATTTTTATATTATATTTCTGTTTTGAAATTTACAAGTGTAAACTCTATTTTTTATTAATTATTGGATTTTTAGTTTTATATATTTCACTATTTATATGATTTTTTTTACAATTAATATTCAATAGTAATGGAAAAACTTTTTTTAATTAGATAAGCCAATTTACATCATTTTTTGGTTAAATTTATGCATTTTTTGTGCTCAAATGCGTTCCATAGGATTAGTCAAAAAAGGACACATCTAGTATGGAGGAAATGGATGCCCGAACAGCCCCAAAATAATTCTTAAGGGTTTTCTTCATGAAGACATTTTATGGGTACCTCTCAACCTCCATGAGAATATGAGTCCAGGATAGAATTTTCTACAATTATGACATCACCCCACAATAGTGCTAAAGATTTACAGGCATCTTCACGAGTCCCACCATGTTGTGACCATTCGTGAAGCCCATATTTTCTTCACAATGCACTTCATAGAATTATGAGTCCCATTTTCCTATAAATACCAATCTCATTCCACATTCAAGGGATGGTTACCCTAACCATTCAACTTCTAATTACCCAATTTTTAAAGCACCTGTGCACTACAAACTAAACGGAAAATGAATCATTCAAGGTATTTGAGCACCACAAAAACCCATTTCCCATGTTCCAAGAAACCTCCTACTAAGGTGGGTATTCCTTTCACAATTTCCTTTTACCTTCACAGATTCGGAAGGCCATCTAGGGATATTGAGGCTTCATGGATCATTTATCCTTCACAAAGCACTCCTCTACAAATATTAACATCTTACCAAGGTAGGGTCACCGTGTTTTGTGAAGACCATTCATTTGAAAAGTCCTTGACCTCCATGAAGCACTCTATCTTCATGAGTCACCTCTCATAAAGGCCTCATCTTTTTAGAAACCTTCTCCTATGCCTCACATTGTTTCCTCCCTTCATTTGACACCTCTCCGCAATGGTTGAGTTCCCAAAGCCTTAATTCCCATCTAGGATTGGTTCATCCTCACTTAAAACCCTTATTTGACCTATTATATCCATTCCTATGTCCCACTCCACTTTAAGTGTTTCTCAAGATTCAATTTACCTCTTTCTTTTCATAATCGAGATGCTAATGAATTTTACTTTTCAGCATAGGTACGCTAACATGAACCTCACAATCGACCACTCCTCTATGTCATTCCAACATAGAATTTCTAAATACATCACCCTCCCAATAGATGATGCATGTCAATTATGTAAGCCCAAGGGGTAAGGAGTGAGTCCCTCATGTTCGATCTGCATGATGTAAAACTGACCAGTACCATCATCCTTAGCACATGACGTTAAAATATGGCCCTACCCTATGGAGTCAGTGTTGGATACTCTATATATGAGTGACATGGTATGGTCTTTGTACCACTAATCCTCACACGAAATTAGATCCCCCTCACATGGAATTAGATCCTCTCCATATTTAATTAATGCCTTCTATGCACTCCTCCATAGATAATCCCTTATCATCTCATGTAGGAGGGGGAACCTTTGCTCCTCCTCTTCCTCTCCTTCAGCCACTGGGTTAGAGAAGGGATGGGAACTAGATACCTCTCATCTCTCTCACTTTTATATATTTCACCATGGGACACTTTCATGTGTAATACCCACTCACATTAAATGAAATCCTCCTCACATGGAATGATATCCTCCTTGATCATCTTCCTTACGTAAGACCTAAACCATCACTTTTTGGCACATCCTTTTCAACATGAATTTCAGGTTAACTACCTCTTCTTTTTTATCACACTAAGCAGGAATCATGTGGTCTTATAGTTTAGTAGTTACCATGAAACTTTTCTATCCTCCTGGTCATCCCTCCTGTAGTAATACTCAACTATATGCCCCATTCTCTTGGGCCTCCTCCTCAGGTTTATGCCCCATTTCCCATTTCAGAACTACTTGGACTTCGATTTCCAACTAATTGAGATATATATAAAACCTCTCTATTGATCAATAATAACACTTCATTTATTCTATCCATTCCATTTATTTCAACCACTACACCCATAATCCATCCTGATTTTATCCAGGTCACCACATCCCTATAGGATCATGCCGACCATTTGGGTTGTTTCTACATGTAAGCCCAATCCACACTTTCATTACTCATAAAAGCATGTGGATAGCTCCAACGCATATTCCCCAAACAATCCAAGAGCAATGCTCTTATAAAGGGAAGCTTCAATGCGTAATACCCACACCATCCATCGAACTACATGGGTTTTGATCCCTATCTTCAATAAAAGGGTATGTAGGATGCCTCACTAAGGTTCAATCCCAACCAATGGTAAACCTTGGTGTCCCCCTCCTATAGGTGCATCCCTCTAGTCTACCTCAATAGGTTTTCTAATCAGCCTTCATGGTATGACACATTCCCTTCATGGGACATGACACCCTGGGACCCCTATTATTGGGCATTCTAACCCATTCATCTGGTAAACCATGGTTCCTCACTCCTAGGGACATACCCCTTCACAAAGTGACACCTTACCTTTATGAGACACACCTCTCATATCTGCCTTTATAGGGTGTTCTGATCTTTCCATATGTAAAACTTTTCGGAGTTCCCTCATAGGGATTCACCTTCTTAATCCACCCTTGAGAGAGTCCTTATCCATCCACTCTGTCACCACAAGACATTAAACTCATGACCAGCCACGCTCCTACATTATGTTAAAAATGGGATTCCTGAGGAAAAACTCAAAAGATATTCCATTGGAATCAAATACATCAGGATCACAATTGGATGCCTCATATTCCACTTTTTTGAAAATCCCTCTTATGAGGATGAATATAGGTGACCAATGATCCAACATCCAGGCATTCCACCGATGCCCAATGAGATTACTCTCCTAACAGAAGTTTGATTCCCTATCAAGACCCCCTTGAAATGTCCATGTAAAAGATGTGTAATTAAATAGTTTCCACAAAGACATGGAACTAGGAATGAGTTCCATGAATACAACTTAAACCTATGAGGGAGACCCAAACTAGGTGATGAATTCTATGGAGGAACCCAAGGAAGGAAAAAAATGATATCCCATAATACCATTTTGATCAAGGAGAATACATCAATTTTGAACGTGATGAAAGACTATTGCCTTTGGAAATTGGGAATGGGTGGTAACTACAACAATCCACTGTGTGCATGTGCAATGATGCAGACACAAAGAGTGCGCCCTGATGGAAGCGTCAGAAACAGAAATGGTGAACTTGATGTGAAACTCTTGTCCTCAACATAGTGACTAGTATCATTTGAGAAATCCATAGATGATCATGTCACTGGATCTAGATATATGGTCTCAGGCCCACTACGAAAATAGTGGTCTCAGTGTGGAACTCACCAAAAATTGAGGTAGTTAATCATTGGGATTTTTGGTTTTGACATTGTCAGCGTAGATATATCTCCAACTATGGAAGATTGGTTGACACTGGGGAATTGGGAATTTCTTTCCTTTTATTAATATTGACATCTGAATTTTCCTTCTTTATAAGACCCAAGCTATAGGAAAAAAATTTCCTCCCACCCACAAATGCAGGGGAAGGATTAATATTGATTCTAAAATCTTACATGACTCTATATCTTCCATGAATTCATCCATGACTATGGCTACTAGGATCCCATTCCCCATCTCACCCTGATAAATCTTTAAGAGGAGGGTGATGGACACCCATGTATGATGGTATGAGTAGTAGGGGGTTATTCCCATGAGGGACATGAAACACCATGACCTAGAGGCTTCTTTACCTTGCAAATATTAACACCCTAGGAGGTCCACACATAGAGCCAAGACTCCCCACTCCAACAACCTACCACTTCTGGAGCCTCTCCTTGAAGCATTCCTATAATTTTCTATCCTACAAGGAGATGGTAAGGTATGTTTGAGTCATCCCAACTATGACTGCTTCCTAGGATCCACTAAGGAGGGCTCCCATCCGGCCTTGTCAACACCACAAACAACTATTCCTTCAGACCGAGGAACAAGCAATTTTAACCCTTCCTCCACAATCCCTAGTATGGATAACCCGATGCCAACATCGGGTGAAGGCTCTAGAGGATTCCCATAAGGGGGCATCATATTCCACATCTCATGTGTCTCATTCCACCACAAGTGCATTCTATCATCCCCCTTCTATTATAGAGTGGGGAATCATCAGTGCCCCATCATAATCAAGACCTCATCCACCTCAAATAAATGATGAGATAACTCTTTTAGTTGTTGGTGCAACCATAAGACATCACAAGCCAATATGTGATGATGATATTCAATACAGAGGTCATCCCTGTATGATCGCCATCTAGGGTGGAGGTCCTCCCCACTCTCACTCTCTGTATGGAGGTCCTCCCCATGTTCTCTAGATCATTCCAAGCAGAGGTCCTCCCCACCTTGTTAACATCCATCACAGAGGTCCTCCTTGTGCCTATGGTTCCCGATACATAGGTCATCCTCATGTCAAAGACCATCAACGTGAAGGTCCTACTTCTACAATTCCCAGGTCGAGATGAGATCCTCCCCACTCCATCATCTCCAAAAGAGGAATCCCTCCACGCTTTTTCACTGATCAATATTAAGTTCCTCCTCATGATATCACTACTAGCCTACATAGAGGTCCTCCCCAAGGCGCATGTAGCCATAGTGGAGGTCCTCCCCACTCCTTCAGAATCCAACATGGAGGTCCTCCCCATATTTCCATCAAATCCAGTGGAGACCATCCCTGCTCCTCCACTCTCTACCATGGAGGTCCTCCCCACATGTCAAGCAACAAATATAGAGTCCTCCCCATACTCATGTTTCCCAACATGGAGGTCCTCTCTATATCCATTTTGATCAGTGAAAAGGCCCTCTTCATACTCAACTCATCCAAGAGCAGGTCATCTCCACTCTCATATCCAACATGGAGGTCCTATCCATGTTCCCATTAGATAAAGTAGAGGTCCCCCCTATAAATTCAACAACCAAAGTGGTGGTCCTTCCCATTTCTATAGAAACCAACACATATGTCCTCTTCATATCTTATCCAACTCTAACAGAGTTCCTCTCTAATCCATCACCAAACAGAACGATGGTCCTCCTCTTGCTGAAACACTTACCTTCCCTAAAGAGTCATCTTGAGGTATAAGGGTGAACCATCTCCATTGAAGGAAAACATCCAAGAAGTGCCAAGTCATTGAAATTCCTATTATCTTTTTATATTCTAATGAAAATTTTGATTCCATTATAGAGCCTCCCCCCATTCATCCACATTAGAGTCTGGGGAAGGAGCCTGGTAGGTTAAATTCATCATCCCAGAAGGTGAGATCTACAAAATCCCTAAATCCCTTGGCAAATACGTCTTGGAAGAGGGAAATTTGACTCCCTTTTAGGGCCTCGTGGTTTAGTTATCCCAATCATCACCAGCTTCATTCTCTACCTCCACTTGCTATCACATATATTTGTTTTGGAGTTTTATAAATGATTACAACCTTCCAAACTCACCAACAATAGCTACTAATCTTGTACACAAGGTATTGGTAAATACCCAATCCTATAAAAACATGATGATGCGTTTAGTATAACCTATGATAGATGACTTGTCATGTGATAATCAATCATCTTGAGTAGAAGCTTCTCCACTATCCAGTCCACCATCTCGCCAGTCCATATCAATGTCACCAATATTTCCTCATCCATAACTATTCAAAACTAAGGCCAATAAATATTCAGACCCGACTTTCGAATAGGGAATCTTGTGGGACACTCTATCCACCAATCAGATATCAGGTGTGTTTTGGAAAAATATAGTTCTCGACAACAATATTACAGAGTCCCTCACCCAAGATGAAGTCACGTGCATCATCTACACTATCTAGGTGATGAATATTCACCTCTGTGACTATCAGATGGTCTACCCCAGGATCTAGGAGCATTTCAATGTCATCAACCAGCTGTACCACATGATTTAGTTGGGAACACTCCTAGTGTCCTAGAACCATGTCTAACTCAACTATCACTGAACCCTCCAACAAAAAAGAATTCATTGAATCATGGTGTTCTGTAAATTTTTTGAAGAGGCTTCCCCACATGTGAAGATCAAGGGTTGGGAGAAGTACTATACTCTCAACTTCAATCCCATCTTATGGCATTCTGACTTGCCTCATGATATTGATGATATGCGTCTAGGTATAGTCATGGTGAATATTGTTGATCTTAGGTTATTCAAAGAAAAGGACCCAAAATTAGGATCTAAATAAGAGGAATCACTCCCCAGGATGGCGTAGTGTTAGGTGGACCCTCATACAAGTGTCCTCAATATCCTTCAAAGGTAGGAACTCGGCCTTGGAGATCCCTTTACATCACTACCCTCAGGTAGAGACACCAACAAGGGTAAAGAGGAGATTGGGACCTCTAAGACATCTAATCCATATGATGTCATGCAGAAGATAGAGGTTGATCCCACTATGGAAGTTTTTTACCAGCAGATTACATATCAAAAGAGACTCATTGATGAGATCCTCATTGAGCGTCTTGTAGAGTGTCATCCAGACTATAGTAATCATCAGTAGGATCATGTTCCTCCACCGCTGGGGTAGTAGGAGAAGACACAAATCCTTCTCTCCCAGCTACCCCCATTGATCTCAGCAATCTCGTGCATCTCAATAGGGAGGGAATTAGAGATTATTGAAAATTTATAGGGTATGTGTTACCAAATCCATCTGAGTGGTGTGATAACCCCCTTCCGAATATGAATCAAGATTCCCCACAAGTAGCTCCATAGGGTTCTCCATGAGACATCCCATAGGTTATTGATCCTACTTATCATGTTGATGATCCTGTAAACACATTGGTGGTCAGGAATCCTCACCACGATAGGAATCCCTGCAAAGAATATTTGATACCTACTCTCACTACTCACCTTTATGCATTGAAAACATGACAAGTGGTGATCCCACCTAATGGAAAAATATATCTGGAATTGGTGCATGTCATGAAAGCACCCCCGGATTTCTAGAATCCTACCTTATCCTCCTTTAATAGGATGGGAAGCCCACTATAGCATCTGTTCCAATTAATATCAACATGTGAACCCATGTTGGGGACTTCATAGTAGCAGGAAGCCACCAAGATACAAAGTTTTGTATAGACATTGGAAGGTCCTGCATTTTTCTAGTATAGCCATTTGAGCATCGGGTCCATTATTGGTTGGGAATACCTCAGAAGTTAGATTCATTAATAGAAGAGCCTCGCTCAACACATCTCTTGCAAGAACAGCCTCACCAAGTACACCACCCTTATGTTCAGCTACACCTTGTGCAGAATCGGTAGGAAAAAACCATCAAGCACTGTCACCTAGGTGATAGAATGTGACTCTGACCACTCATCAAAATCATTCCCATTGTTAGGACCAAGCACCCAGAGCTCCCATCCCAGACATGAGAAAGCATACCTAATCCATCATGGATGCTCAGGTCCCCGATTATTTTTATTGTTCCCTAGAACAGGGGATCTTGAAGCTGCTGAAATACTGAAATACAAATGAATTTGAGATAACTGATCTCCCTAACCCCTACAATTACTACATGATCCTTGGAAATACTATCAACCAATGAGATGTGGTCAAATATTCTCTCTAGGACTAGGTGGACAATGTTGTAGTCATATTGGGCCTAGTCTTGGCACATGTGATGTGTGTCTCTATCGAGCTTGACAGTGACAACAAAGGTTCCAGTGAATAGCTATCAGTATCCAGTCGCTGAACATAGTAGTTTGATGACTGGTTGGCTCATAAATTAGTATCTTTCTTCCATGGCATCATTAATTCCTACTTTGGCTAGCCTGAGCCTTCTGTAGTTTCCCCTCCTTCTTCGGTTGATGCTTCTGCATCTGCATCACACCCTTCAACATGTCAAAAGAGTAGACACTGATGACATAAAGGAAAGAAACATCCCCCATTAGTGATGAATCCATCTTGTGCTCTCGGTGATTTCATGCCTCTGGATATGGGTATCACCACCATGATCCTTTCATCACATTAATAATCCTCTGACAATGAGAAAGAGTATTCCTCTATAAATAACATCAAGTTGGTGGATCCCTACATGATTCTTAATGATTGGGAGTATTAGGAAATCCCCCTAGATGTCTCCAGTCAACACCACCATCGAAAGTGGAAAGGGTTTGAGAATCATTGGAATTATCAGTTTGGTTCCTCAAGCCAATATGTGCATGCTTCCAAGACCATACAGAAGATTCAATGTAGGAATCAGCAGGAAAATTCCTCTAAACATGTTTTTTAAAATTTCCTGCCACCACTAATCATGATACTCAACCAGGAAGAACTGTCATGATTTCATTATGATTATCCATTTCCATCTAGGGCCAGGCCTCAATTGGCCGACAATCAGCCAGTCATGATTCTAGTCGGGTTGTTTAATGAGTAGTATGACATTTCCAGCACCATCCTGAATCCCTTGGTGGGTCTAGAAGTTCCCATAATGCCTCCTGCCAAAGAGAAACCCTCGTAAGTAGAAATGTGGGCTTAGCATGAAAAAATTGTCTACTTAAGCACCTTGCCAGCATTCCAACCAAGCTATCGATCCTCAATTCCCTATGCCTATTTGAAGAGATGTAAGAATCTTTCATAGATACCTTGAAAACCCCACTCTATTTCGAAATATAGGCAGTGTCCATATATATATATATTCTTTTTTTAGGAAGTCAGATGAGTAGAATGACAATCCATCATCTCATTCTCTATAGAAGTTGATGGATCTCTCATATAGGGGCACATCTTCCCACTATAAATCACTGGTTAATTCAATGGAATGGAATTCCTCTATTATTTAGTTGACATAGGTTCTAGGATCAATCTCATCCTAACCCATACTCTTCAAAGGCTATGACTAACCAAATCATATCTAAGTCCCTCTGACCAGAAGATTTAGGGTTTTGATAGGACTGATCAGAAATTGTGTAGTGGAGATTGGTTGAAGACCCAATTTGGTGGCATGGTAAAAACACATAAATCATAGTTGTTTAATAGGATATCAACTACAATGCATTGATGGGTAGGTCGTAACTCTATCTTCATGTATCATTTCCCTCATCATATCACAAATGCCTCAAGTACTTCTTTAACGGTCGAGTAGGCATACTCTAAAGTGATGTATCTCCCTTGAACTCTTTTAAAGCCTGATATATGGACACTTTCTATTACTAGAGGAAAGAAAATCATGTTCATACTAATGATGTTGAGCACAACACAGTTTCAAAAAACCCATAAATAGGCTTTAATGATTCCTTCATCATTCAGATTCACCGGGTGGAGGCCACGATTCCAGATTTGGGAAATTGATTTATCACTTCTTGGAGGATAGGTAATCGTGTCCCTAGCTACAGGGAATGATAGAATATTAACTAGTACTCCTATACAGTCTAGACTTGGGTAATAACAAAACCCTCTACCACCATTAGGTAATAAGGCATTCACTTTATGGCTATAGATATATATCATACCTACCTGCTCCGCCGAGCTTGGTTTAATTGACACAAACCGACACACCACTATTGTTATGACATCAATCATGGAACATGTGGTCAAAGGCCGGATGGAATTGGCTCAAAAGTCTCTAACACCATGATTTCAGCAAAATAAGATTCACCCAGTGAAGATTCCTCATCTTCCACCTAAGAAGGCATAAGAGTTCCTATGGAATCAGTCATCCTGGATGAATCATCTCCTCCCACAAATTCCCCTACCTCAAACAATGAATAATATTAGTAAGACAACCCTCCTGTAATAGAAGGGGGAATCTACACCACTGTCAATGAGCTAGTGCAGGTAAATATTGGTACAAAGGCAGATCTGAGTCTAACGCTAATCTGTGCAACCATGCCTATATAAGAATAGTAAGAATACATGTATTTCCAAAAGAAACATCATGATGTGTTTGATTGGAGTTATAATGATATTTTAGGACTAGACCCTCAGATTACCTTCTATCATCTTGGTATCCTAGTGAACTATTGTGGGTTCAAGAAACCTCCTAGGAAAATGATTCTTTCTCATGGCGTTATGGTCGAGGATGAATTTGATAATCTCATAAACCCTACCATCATCAAGTATTTTGAGTACCCCAAGTTGATTTCCAACATCATCCCCTTTTAGAAGAAATGATATATTAGAGTCTGTATCGAATTCTAGGACCTCAACAACCACTTTCCTAAGGGTTCCGGGATCTCTTCTTCATGGATGGATATTACATATACAATTAGATCTGGATAGACCCTCAAGATAAATATTATACTTCCTTATGAGTTCTAAAAGTAACCCTTTCAATCAGGTAATGAACTTAGGTTTGAAGAATGTAGGATCAACTTATCTATGTTCCATCCACCACATCTTCAATTCGATCCTTAGGACGCTAGTTGAATTCTATGTGGATGATTTGTTGGTCAAATCCCACCAGCATCAGTACCATCTCAGAGATCCCTAGAAGGTTTTTGGATTACTATGATCCCAACATTTGAAGTTAAATTACTTAAAATTTTCTTTTGGGGTTACCTCTGGTAAATTTCACAACCACATCATTAGATAAAGAGGCATTAAGATAGACCCAGAGAAGATCAAATCCATCGTCATGATTCCTCCTCTGAGAAACCTCTAAGATCTCAAAGGCCTAAAATACCACTTAGCCTACATACATTGATTCATTTTTAATCTAGTAGGAATGTGTAAGCCCTTATCCATGATCGTGAAAAAATTCATTGTCTACCAATGGGGTGAAAAGTTCTAGACCTCATTTGATGAAATTAAGAAGTATCTATTATAGCCTTTGGTTTTGATGCCACTCATTTTAGGGAAACAATTGATTCTTTATGTGACCACCATAAACAATCCCTCAGTGCCCTGATTTCCTAGAAGAATAATGAAGATACATATAATAGTTTAAACTATCTTAGTAGCAAGCTCCTCAACACGAAGACTAGATATTATCCTATCTAGAAGAGGTGTATCACACTAGTCTTCACAGTTCAAAAGGTGTGGCACTACTTGAAACATCACAAGATATAGCTATTGTCTCATGTGAACCCACTTATTTATATCCTAAACCACCCCATGTTGAAAAGAAATTTGGAGTCCTTGGTGGAAATTATTCAACAGTTCGACATTAGGTTTTCCCATATAAATATATCAAGGGTCGTCCATTGAATGAATTCCTAGCCACTAATTCGTCCCCCATAGAGTATTCCTTGGATCCTGACTTCCTAGAATACACCATGCTGTCAATGGATCAGGCTATGCCATGCTAGAAGATGCATTTTTATGGTTGATAAAACACTATTTTGTTGAATATTTTATTGATAATAAATGATATAATTTCCTCACATTGTGCTAAATATATTCATTTATGAAGTATTTGGGATTAGATCATTCATTTGAAAATTTGATGAAAATTCCAAGTTTACACTTTTAAAATGTACTGTAGTATTTTGAAGATAAATATTTTAATATTTATTATTTGAACTTAATATTTTTTTAAAAATTTCCTAGCTTAATTTTACACAACTTTCATTCAGGACACTATAGCTAAAGAGTACATTTGGTTGGAGTAAATGGGCCATTAAGCCAATGGTGGGCTGGACTCGGCAGAATAGACATGGGTTCTCTATTTGGGCCATATCATCTTCATCTGGGATTTGATTGAGTCCAAATTCTGAGGAAAGCTCTGGGAAAATATTTGGCACAAATCATCCTTCTGGAAGGCCAGACAATGCATGCGTTGTGGTGGTCAAATGGGCAGTGAAAGTTGGAATAAAATATTTGGCCAAATTTCCACATTCACACTTGAAACCACTTGTAACCTCTCCTCATCTCCCCTATATAAATTGGAGATTTTATCATTTGTAGGGGTTGTGACGTGCATTAAGAGATTGGAGGTAGAGGAGAATATGTTTCACCCAAATTATCCAAACATTGTAAGAGGGGTAGCTCTTGAAGCAAGGATCCCCTCATCGAAGCCTCCTTGTCTTCTTCATTTTGTAATGTTTTCATTTGTGTAATAAACTTCTTTGATCTTCTTTTATTACTAATATTTTCTTATTTTTTTTTAAATTTATTCTTCTCTTAATCTTCCTCTTTGAGCTGGAATTCTGGAGTAGAATTTTTATTGGGTTATACCCATTATAAACCTTTGCACATGCAAAATGCTTCAACGATGATTACGCCACCCATGGAAGAGTAGTATTTTAGTAATCGATCTATATATTACCTTCTTCTTTCATTTATTTTGAATAAATTAGATACTTTAATTCACTTAATATTATCTATTAATTGAGTTTTCAATTTAAATGAAACTAAGCAAGCAATTGAACAATAAACACAAATCACGCCAGGTCGAGAATTGTGTAAATTATGAGAGCGCGAACTTAATTGGTAATTAAAAACCACATGGGATAAATTTGTAGTGTTCAAATATAATCCATAAACTCAATTAATACTATTTTCTAGAGGGTAAATGTGCCTTAATTTACAACTGACCATAATCTAATCTTAGAACCTCAATCAAAGCAGGGTGTTGCGATTGCATGTTCCGAAGTTAGCCTAAGGTTAAATTCACTTCATCTTTGTGGTAAGGTTAATTCCCATAGGGTTCGGGGGTTAAAAAATTAAGGGATCATAATTAAGTGAATATTAATTTAAATGATAATGATTAATAAATGATTTAAGAGTTATATTTAGATCGATTACGTCTTTTAAATATTGTCTAAAAAAACATTTTGTTGTTGTGTCATTTTAATCGAACTTCATTTCAAAACAAAAAACAAAAAAATACAATCTTCTTCCAAAAAACTTCTTCTAGATTCATAAACTATAACCAACCCTCATCCTTTAAAGTAGTGTTTTTATTCTCTTTTATTTTATACCTTTAAAAGGATGTTTTAAATCTATTTCCTCCTTTGAGAGACGACCTTGGTCAGCCACTCTGCTGCACCTAAGTACCCCAAAATCACAATAATCATTTGAGGGCGCCCACGACAGCGCTCTTTAAAATTGGCGCTGTTTCCAGGGAAGCTATTATTTTATTCAACTAATTAGAGGTATTTTTTTTTACTTTTATTTTAATATTTTATCTTCTCTTCTTTCTTTATTCTTTCCCCTTTCTCAATTATCTTTTTGGTTTTCTATTTTCTTTTTTTTGGGACCATCAAATCAAAATTCTTATAATTTTATTATTGTCTAATTTTCTTCACTTCATTTTTCTATTTCTTTAATTTATGACATGAACTAATCTCGAGGATCTCTTAGATCTTAACCCTGAGATTGAACGCAGCCTTAGGGCGCGAATCCGACATTCTCAGTCTACGGGAAGTTTCAATATTCAATCAGTTGGTGAATTCCTCTCTTTTAGAAACATTGACCTTGGAAGCAATTCAAATTCAAACATAAAAAAAGAACCAATGGCTGGAAATAATAACAATGATCTAAATAGAACCATTTGAGAATTGGCTGGACCTGATTTTAACTATCAACCAAATTGAATTGCATACCCAAATCTCGAATCGGACTTTGAACTAAAATCTGGGTTAATTAACTTAATTCCAAAGTTTTATGGCCTCTCTAGTGAGGATCCCAATAATCATTTGAAAGAATTTAATGTGGTTTGCTCAACCCTAAAACCTAGAAATGTATCTGAAGATCAAATAAAATTAAGAGCATTTCCATTTTCACTTGATGGAGCTGCAAAAGACTGGATGTATTATTTACAACCTGAAGATGTAACTTGTTGGAATGATTTAAAACATCTTTTATTGTAGAGATTTTTTCCATCATCGAGGACCACTTCCATTCGTAAGGAGATCTTTGGGATCAAGCAAGCACAAGGGGAGTCAATGTATGAGTATTGGGAGAGATTCAAGAAGTTGTGTGCAAGCTGTCCACATCACCGAATCAGTGAGAAACTCCTCATTCAGTACTTCTATGAAGGAATCACCCCTATGGAGAGGATCAAGGTGGATTCCGTAGCAGGAGGGGAATTGGTGGACAAGACACCAGTAGCCGCACGTGCATTGATCGACAAGATGGCACAAAACTCCCAAAAATTTGGCGATCGAGGTACACCGCTTGTCAGGGGAGTACATCAGGTAAGTCCTTCTTCTCTTGAAAGTCATTTGATTGATACCAAGTTGGAAGAATTGACCACTATAGTGAGGCAGATTGCATTGGCTAAAAAGATATCCCAACCCCCTCCTTCAAGGCCTTGTGGAATTTTCACTGAGACAAGCCACCCAACTGACTGTTTCCCACAACTACAAGAGACAGAGGATTGTGCAGCAGTATTCCCAGGGAGACCATTTCAGCAGAAACAACAACCATATCCCCAAAAAAAGTTTGATTAATTTCCTCCAACTTACAACTAAGAGTGGAAAGATCAACCGTACATGAGGTATGGCTCTAGACAACAACAAAGGTCACCCTTTCAACAAAACTTCCAGCAGCCTCCGCCTTACCAGTAGGGTTTCCAACAACCCCAAAGGAGATTTGAAGCCCAAGCATCAGCAAGACAACAACAAGGGAATCCCCCACCAAAGGTAGATTCTAACACTGATAATCTTTTGAAGCAAATTGTTCTTAATCAACAGAATGAGCTAAAGAGTCGAGGTTTGGAGCTGAGGGAGTTGAAGACTCAAATGAGCCAGATTTCCACCACCCTCCATGAACCTGTAAGTAAGAATTCCAGAAATCTACCTTCCAAACCCACTCCAAATCCAAAGGGGATTGTTAGTGCCATCACATTGAGAAGTGGGAATAAAATGCACGATACATCTCTACCTACCATTCCACCGGGATTCACCTCTACTCCAGAGAAGCGACATTCCATACCAACTGATGAGAAATCCAAGGAGAAAGATAAAGGTAAGAAAAAGATTGATGTTGTTCCTCCTAAACCCCTTCCTTTTCCAAAAAGGGTTGTTCAAACCAAGAATATGGCTGAAGAAGCAATGCAAAAGGAGGTTTTGGACACATTCAAGCGTGTGGAGGTCAACATTCCTCTACATGAAGCCATTAATAAAATCCCAACGTATGAAAAATTCTTAAAAGAACTCTGCACTAATCGAATAGGGATCAAGGTAAATGAGAGGATAAACCTTGGAAGGAATGTCTTATCACTCATTACACCAACTCTAGCAATGCCAACAAAGTGCAAGGATCCTGGGACATTCACCATCCCATGTACCATAGGGGAGTTGATATTCTCTGATGCTCTTTGTGATTTAGGAGCTTCAATAAATGTGATGCCTCACTCTGTATTCTCTTCTTTACAGGTTGGTGAGTTGAATCCGACGAGATTAGTGGTGCAATTAGCGAATAGAGTTATGTCATATCCAGCGGGAGTCCTTGAGGATGTACTTGTCCGGGTAAGAGACATGATCTTTCCTGCAGATTTCTACATGCTTAACATGGAGGATGATCAGGTAAGTTCTCGTACCCCCATTATCTTAGGTAGACCCTTCCTCAAAACTGCAAAAACTATCATAAATTTCAATGAGGGTACACTTTCCATGGAATTTGGGGATGAATTTGTGATATTTAATGTTATGGACTCCACGAAGTACCCCTATGAGGACCATTTTGCTTTTGTTATCTCCCATTTTGAACCACCAAGTAAAAACTCCATGGATTTTGATTGTCCTATGCTTAGGGAGATTATAAGTATTGGTTCTGTTTTAATGTCTAAGAGAACTTCCACAACTATTTATAATGAACAAGACTCTCTAAGATTTGATTTTGAAATGGATTCATATTCTGATCTTGATCATGTGAACTCTGATTATGACATGGCTATTGAGTATGCTAATGGATTTGGTGCTTTATTATCTGATTGTGATGATTTTTATTCTGATACTAATGTGCATTGTGCATATATGTTTGTTTCATCAATTTCTCCATCCATACATCACCCCCTACATTGGAACTCAAGCCATTGCCCCCAAATCTTAAATATGAATACTTGCTGAGTGGTGATAGATTACTTGTTATCATTTCTAACAATCTCTCTTTTGAACATGAAGAAAAACATTTGAATCTATTGAGAGATAACATTAGGGAAATTGGTTGGACATTGGCAGATATATCAGGTATTAGCCCCTCCATTTTCATGCATAGGATTCTCTTGGAGGATGGGGCTAAACCGGCGAGGAAACCACAAAGGAGAATCAATCCAACACTTTTGGAGGCTGTTAAAAAAGAAGTTGCAAAATTTCTCGAGGCAGGTATAATCTATCCCATTTTAGATTCTCAGTGGGTAAGTCCAATTCAGGTTGTGCCTAAGAAAAGTGGTGTTACTGGTAAAAACGAGAAAGATGAGTTAGTTCTAATGAGGGTACAAAATAGTTGGCGTGTGTGTATTGATTATAGGAAACTAAATCATTCCACTTGCAAAGACCATTTCCCCCTCCCATTTATTAATCAGATGCTTGAGAGACTAGTTGGGAAGACACACTATTGTTTCTTGGATGGATTTTCTGGATATTTTCAGGTTTCTATATCTCCGGAGGATCAAGAGAAGACTACATTCACTAGTACCTTTGGCACATTTTCCTACCAGAGGATTCCATTTAGACTTTTCAACGCCCCAGGTACCTTCCAGAGATTCATGGTGAGTATTTTTTCTGATTTTATTGAGACCTGCATGAAGGTATTTATGGATGATTTGACAGTGTATGGGTCTTAATTTTATGAATGTCTAATTAGTTTGGGAAAGGTGTTGAATCGTTGTATTGAGAAGAATATGGTCCTAAACTTTGAAAAGTGTGATTTCATGGTAGAGCATGGCATTGTCTTTGGGCATGTAGTGTCAAAACATGGGATAGAGGTTGATAGATCAAAGGTAGATATTATTTCATCCTTACCATATCCTTCATGTGTGCGTGATGTTAGATCTTTCTTAGGGCATGCAAGATTTTATCGGCACTTCATAAAAGATTTTAGTAAGATTGCTTTTCCTATGTCAATATTACTTCAAAAGGATTTTGATTTTGTGTTTGATGGTTCTTGCAAGAATTCATTTGATGAGATAAAACAACTTCTGACCACTCCACCTATCATACAGCCCACACGGTGGGAGATTCCTTTTGAGCTTATGTGTGACGCCTCCAACTTCGTGGTTGGAGCTGTCTTATCTCAGAGGGTGGAAGGACGTTCACATGTGATTGCCTATGCATTAAGGAAATTGGACTCAGGCCAATCAAACTACACTACCACAGAAAATGAGTTTCTTTCTGTCATATTTGATTTAGATAAATTCTGTTCATATTTATTGGGCTCTAAAGTAGTTTTTTTTCTAACCATGTAGCTTTGAGGTACCTCCTAAAGAAGCCAGATGCAAAGACACAACTTATCCGTTGGATGCTCCTTCTTCAAGATTTTGACATTGAGATAAAGGACAAGAAGGGGTCATATAATTTGGTGGCAGACCACATGAGTAGGCTTACTCACACACTAGAGGATGACACCTTGGACCAGGTACCACTTCGGGACACATTTCCCGATGAGCATCTTTATTCCATCTCAGGTACGCATCCTTGGTATGCTGATTTAGTGAACTACCTTGTAGCCTCTGAAATACCTGCAAATTTAAAGAAACATCAAGTCCAAAACTTAAAGGGTGAGTCAAGATTTTATGTTTAGGATGATCCATACCTATGTCGCATGTGTAGTGACCAAGTTATTAGGAGGTGTGTTCCTTATCATGAGTTTGAGTCTTTTTTTAAATTCTGCCATATACTTGCTTGTGGTGGACACTTTGGACCCCAACGGACAGCTAGGAAAGTTTTGGACTATGGATTATATTGGCCTAGCTTATTCCATGATGCCCATGTGTTTTGTAAGTCATGCCCTCGTTTCCAACACACTGGGAATATTTCTAGGAGACAAGAGATGCCCCAACAACCCATACTATTCTGTGAGATTTTTTTTGTGTGGGGAATTGATTTTATGGGTCCTTTTCCAAGTTTATATGGTTTCTTGTATATTTTGGTTTCTGTTGATTATGTGAGAAAATGGGTGGAGGCCAAGGCCACCAGGACTGATGATTCTCATGTTGTTGTAGATTTTGTAAAGGCCCAGATTTTTTGCAGGTTTGGAGTACCAAAGGCTATCATCAGTGACCAAGAGACACATTTCTACAATCGGAATCTTGCTTCCCTTCTTCAGAAGTATGGGGTAACACACAAAACATCAACACCATACCACCCCCAAACAAATGGCCAAGCTGAGGTTTCAAATCGTGAGTTGAAACAAATTTTGGAGAAAACAGTGCAGCCAAATAGGAAGTATTGGATCAAGCGCTTGGATGATTCATTGTGGGCTTATAGGACAGCATACAGGACACCAATTGGTATGTCCCCATTTTGGATTGTTTTTGGGAAATCTTGTCATCTCCTCGTGGAAGTTGATCATCGGGCTTATTGGGCTATAAAGCAATGTAACATGGATTTGGCCCAAGCTGGAATCCAAAGGAAGCTGCAAATTCAAGAGCTTGAGGAGATTCGATTGTCTTCATATAAGAACTCAAGGCTCTATAAGGAAAGATCAAAAGAAAATCAAGATAGAATGATCCAACAATGGGAGTTTCGTGTTGGAGAGAGAGTCCTTCTCTACAGTTCACGACTGAAGCTGATTCCTGGTAAGTTGCATTCCAGATGGTTAGGTCCTTATATTGTATCTAATGTTTTTTCTTATGGTGCAGTGGAGATCACACAAGAGGACACTGGAAGGAGATTTACAGTCAATGGGAAACATTTGACTAGATACATTGAGGGAATTCCTATTAATGCAGTGGATTTTATCACACTACACAACCCCATCATCACTTGAGCATATCAGGCTGTTCCTAACCCTTTCACTTTTATATTATTTGTCCTATTTAAAAATTCTACATTTCATGTGCATATATCATCTCATGGGTTCACATTGAGGACAATGCAATATTTTAAGTTTTGGGGAGGGAACCTTTTAGTTTAGTAATTTAAATTGTTTTCCTATTTAAAAAAACCCAATAAAAATTTGTGTGTTTTTCAAATTTTGTGTGTTTATTTTTCAATTTTCTTTGTGTTTTTGAAATTTTTGAGCTGAAATGATTCTCATCACAGTTTTTAAATGCATATCAATGAGTGAAACGATTTATCCCTTGAAAATAAGATTAAATGAATGCTGAAATGACTTTGTTTCAAGTTCAAATATTTAGTAATTTCATGAAAAGTACACTGAATTTTGAATCCCCTGCCACATCTCATTGTCTTTATATTTGAAATCACTTTCCCGTGAGGCTTATGAACCATTATTTTCATATTCTTTAAATTCACCTCACTTCTTGATAGAACCAAACCATGCTTTATTTAACCATAATTTGATCTATTCCTATCAAAACTTGAGGGTTTGAGGTACTTATGTTAAAATGATTGAGGCATTTTTTTGGTATTAAAGCCCCTATTTAGAAGAATTGTTTTTCATAATGGCATACCTTAAACATTTAATCCTTGTAGCCCTTAGAATCCATGCACAACCTGTTAGGTTATCCACATTACAATCCAATTTTCCCCATCCAACTAACTCTTGAAGTGAAATTGCATAATCTAGTTGAGCTTTAGTGTGGGGGGAAGCTATCTTGTGTTGTGCTACCACATTCTATGATACTTTGGGTGGAAAATTAAATTTTGAAGAGATGTGTTTGCTGCTGAAGAAAATCATTATATTGAAAGCTGTGCCTTTTCTGGAGCTTTCATGACAAGTGAAGTTGTTCCTTTTCTGGAGCTTCTAATTGAGGTAGAAAGTTGTTCCTATCTGGAGCTTTCAAGAAAATCATGTTTGAGAAGATTGAAATTTTTGTTGCTGAATTGATGAATGGTGAAAACCTTCCATGAATTTTCATGATGATGGAGCTGAATTGATACTATGGGGATTAATGAGGAGACCATATTTAAGTGAAAATTATATTAATGCAATTTTGCTTCAAAAAGAGTCAAGCCCTCCTTATTCAGCCTCAGAATTTTTCACATCTAAATCCTACCAACTGAAAGCCACAGAACAACCCTGAAAATTCTTCTTGATAAACATACTTCCTTGACTCACATCGGGTGGAGATGTAGGAATTTATCAAGCCTATGGTGACCCTTGTATGATTTTGGATGAGAAAGACATTGCTAAAAAAATTGACATTTATGTGGTGAGTGAAAATGAATATTAGGTAAGTGTTTTGTGTGCATGAGAGGATAAATGAAGTGGAAATATATTGAATTATATAAATGGAGAACTTAAATAATGATTTTTATGAGGCATTATATCTTTTGTTTCTTGGTGTGTAATTGTTGGATCTCAAGGATATGTGTTTTAAAATTTTTTTTGATTTGATATTGATGTTTACTTGACATGAGGTTTTTCCCAGGAGTGAAAAAGGATAAGTGTGGGGGAGTTGATAAAACACTATTTTGTTGAATATTTTATTGATAATAAATGATATAATTTCCTCACATTGTGCTAAATATATTCATTTATGAAATATTTGGGATTATATCATTCATTTGAAAATTTGATGAAAATTCCAGGTTTACCCTTTTAAAATGTGCTGTAGTATTTTGAAGATACATATTTTAGTATTTATTATTTGAACTTAATATGTTGTAACAGTGTTCCTATTTTAATTTTCTACAACTTTCATTCATGACACTAGAGCTAAAGAGTGCATTTGGATGGAGTAAATGGGCCATTAAGCCAATGGTGGTCTGGACTCGGCAGAATAGACATGGGTTCTGTATTTGGGCCATATCGTCTTCTTTCGGGCTTGGATTGAGACAAAATTTGAGGAAAGCTCAGGTACATGATGTGGCACAAATCATCCTTCTGGAAGGCCGGCCAATTCATGCGTTGTGGTGGTCAAATGGGCAGTACAAGGTGGAATAAAATATTTGTCTGAATTTCCACATTCACACTTGAAACCACTTGTAACCTCTCCTCCCCTCCCCTCAATAAATTGGATTTTTTCTCATTTTAAGGGGTTGAGACGTGCATTAGGATATTTTAGGCAGAGTGGAATTTGTTTTATCCAAATTCTCCAACCATTTTAAGAGGGGTAGCTCTTGAAGCAAGGATCCCCTCATCGAAGCCTCCTTCTCTTCTTCATTTTGTAATGTTTTAATTTGTGTAATAAAATTCTTTGATCTTAATTTATTATGCATATTTTCTTATGTTTTGTTTAAATTTATTTGTCTCTTAATCTTCCCCTTTGGACTGGAATTCTTCAGTAGAAGCGTTATTGGGTTATACCCATTATAAACCTTTGCACAAGAAAAACGCTTCTACGATGATTACGCCACCCATGGAAGAGTAGTCTTTTAGTAATCGATCTATATCTTACATTCTTCATTCATTTATTTTGAATAAATGAGCTACATTAATTCAATTAATATGATCTATTAATTGAGTTTTCAATTTAAATGAAACTAAGAAAGCAATTTAACAATAAACACAAATCACGCCAGGTCGAGAATTGTGTAAATTGTGAGAGCGCGAACTTAATTGGTAATTCAAAACCACATGGGATCAATTAGTAGTGTTCAAATATAATCCCTAAACTCAATTAATTCTAGTTTCCAGAGGGGAAATGTGCCTTAATTTACCACTGACCATAATCAAATCTTAGAACATCAATGAAAGCAGGGTGTTGCGATTGCATGTTCTGAAGTTAGCCTAAGGTTAAATTCATTTCATCTTTGTGGTAAGGTTAATTCTTGTAGGGTTAAAGGGTTAACAAATTAATGGATCATAATTAAGTGAATATTAATTTAAATGATAATTATTAATAAATTATTTAATAGGTAGATTTAGATCGATTATGTCTTTTGAATATTGTCTAAAAAACATTGTTTTGTTGTGTCATTTTAATCGAACTTCATTTCAAAACTAAAAACAAAAAAAATACAATCTTTTTCCAGAAACATTCTTCTAGATTCATAGACTATAACTAACCCTCATCCTTTCAAGTAGTGTTTTTATTCTCTTTTATTTTATACCTTTAAAAATTTGTTTTAAATCTACTTCCTCCTTTGAGAGACGACCTTGGTCAGCCACTCTACTGCACCTAAGTACCCCAAAATCACATTAATCATTTGAGGGCGCCCACGAAAACACTCTTTCAATGGTTCCTCCTAGAGCCCAACTTATAGAAGGATCAATGATCCCAAAATCAACAAGGTAGGACAGGGGATTGTTCTTCTTACCCCAACATAGGCTATCCTTTCTTACTCATTCCTACTATCATAAGGTTGCACCAATAAGGAGTTATAGTTTTAGGATCTCATTACTGGTCTTGAGGTGGATCTCAAGATTGATGTCCCCTACTTTCATGAGAAGAGAGAATCTAAGTCAGTCATCAAGAAAATCAACAGTTACTACATCATAATAAATCCAAAACCTGTGAAAATGTTGGTGTGCACTTGATAGTTGATGGCCCAATTCCCTTCTCAACTATAGGTGACCCATGTTCCCTAGTCATAAAATTGTCGACATGATACCCTGGCTAGTATAATTGAATCCCTTACAGGGCCCAACTAAGATGACATGTTCATCAATGTGGCACACTAAAGGGTTATCTCTCCCCTCATTCCGGATAAGGATGACATCCAGTAGGTAAAATACTAGAATGTTGGTGCCATTACATCCGGAAGTTTGGATCCCCCACAGTTGAAGAAACTCTAATTGGATGACTCCCTTCATCGAGTATCACCGTCATGGTGTTCACTCATAAGATAGATCCAAACATGAGGGAATCCATCATAATGCAACACATTTCACCCTCCAGAGTGGGACTAACCTCATGAAGACACTCTATAAATGTGTGTTTGATTGAATTATCCTCTATTTTATTCAAGGAGACAAGATACCTCTATTTATGAAAGAAGTCCATATTGGGTCATGTGGTGCTCCTTAGGTAGGTTTAAAGCTCTCCCACCAAATTAATTGGTTGGGCTACTTCTCGCCCACCATGGTCCATAAATATATTGAGTTCACTAAGAGGTTCCACATATGTTATATCCATGACAACTTTGTGCATAGACCACCAGATCCCCTCCATACTACCAAGTATTCTTGGCCCTTTGGAGTCTGGGGAATCGACATCATGGGAGCCAATATACTAGAAACATCCCTCCAATTTAGGTTCATTATAACTGCAATGGATTTATTTTTCAATTGGGAATAAGTGATTCCTCGTAAGTTATTCAAGGATCAGTTGATTTTGGATTTCCTAACCTCTAATATAATCCATTGATTCAGAGTCCCTCACATTGTTCTCACCAAAAATGGCACCAACTTCTGAGTTGCTGCGTTAAATAAGTTATATTCCAAGAATGAAATCAGGTCCAACCATACTTCTCACTACCAATTGTATGAGAATGTGAAAATTGAGTCATTAAAGAAAACTCTCTATATCCTCCTTCAAAATATGGTGGACCAGAATAAGAAAAGTTGGTCAGATAGGGTCCCCAACATTCTATGGGCATATCAAATGATGACTCATAATTTCAACCAGGTGACTCTATATTCCCTTGTGTATGGAACATAGGTAGAACTAACCATTTAGATCTAGTTTCCATCACTCTGAATAGTTTTCATGGATCATCATATGTTAGAAAAGATAGCTGAGGTCCGTTTAGTTGAACTGGAAGCCCCCAATGAAAACAGGCTCTGAGCCTTGCACAATCTCGAGAGGCACAAGATTAAGATTTTCAGGGAATTAAACAAGAATGATCACCTCCAATATTTCCTCCAAGGTGATATAGTATTATCTCTAAAAATTCTAATGATATTGGGTAGGAAACCACCACATTTTGAACCCAAGTGGGAGGGATCATTCATCATTCACAAGGTTTATCCCAATGGTTCATACTCTTTGGTCACCATCAATAGAGATAAAATCACTCCTCCAACCAATGAAAAGTTTCTCAAGTAGTAATTTTCATGAAAAAGGAATCCAAGGTGAATACTCTATGAACATAAACTAATAGTCAAGGGAACAAACTCTATGACCTTAAAATAAGTATCAAAGGTAAAAACTCTATGACCTTAAACTAAGAGTCAATGTTCTAAACTCTATGACCTTTTAACCAAGATTCAATGGTCTGAATTGTATGACCCTAAAATAATAACCATATCATTCTAGTAGAAAGATGTTAAACTATGTAAACAACCATCATCCTATATATAATACGTTAAACTACACATCTACGATGGTCCTATCATCATGAACTTAAAATGAATGTACCAACATCCCTAGTACACGATGTTAAACTGGGCACTAGAGACCAAGAATAAAAACATTAAACTATGTGTGATTTTTTCTTGGGAGTGTGTGGTGTTCCATGGGCCTATGTGGTCCTCAATAATGTTGGGTTATAGTTGTCACACCATACACATCCCCTTTGGAACACCTCTCCCCCAATTTCCTAGTTGTGTGATGATAAACTGTGTCACAGTCATTGTCCTTGCCACATATGATAAAATTCATAGTAACCAATGTACTTATCAAATGATGTTAAACTATATGGATCCCTCCTTTAATTTGAAATTAAACTACACCATTATTTTCTAGCCACATGAAGAAAAATGGTAGACCATCATGGTGATATTGGATGACATGACATCACTTTTGGTATTGATCATCTACTATGTCACATATCAATAAATATGTGTGGCATGATTCTTTTCTATATAGGATATGTTTTGAAGCTTGGATTTTCCATCCAGGTCCAACCACTCAAAAAAAGAAACAAAAAAAAAGAAATAAAAATGCATCTCTCCATGTGTACGGCTAAGACCTATATAGAGAGATCCTCTCTCAAGACCTATGTGTGGATTGATTCCCTCATGGGATACATAGTAACACCCAAATCAGTAATCTCATGTCTAGATAAAACATTCTCTCTATTTCACATTGGTCCACCTACATCCTTACCATATTAATGATAAACTATATGGGATTTCGGAACTATGCTTGATTCCCATCCTCATTGGATACATAGTGACACCCATACACTTTGTCTTTGGGCCCATCTTCAAATTCCATCCTCATATTTTGTTTTTTTCTTAGGTATGTGAGCCTCCTTAGTTTGTTTACATTGGGTATTCCTTCCACCTATGCCATATAAGTGTCTTTTGGGCCAACATAAAAAGCTTACATAGAAAAATTCGGTGCGTCATCAGGAGCCCTAAGCCTTTATTCACATCGGGTTTACTACTCCATCGTGTCACATATACCTATTTTGGGGATCCTCCACCCCAAGGTATGAACTCCAAGACATTAAACTGGGAGCTTATTGTCCAAGAATCATGACTTTAAACATTGTAAAAGTCTCTTACAGGATGTTTCATGTGTTTTTGATCCTTCTTGGGATCATTCACATCGGTTTTATCATAATAATGCATTATAAATGTTCACTTGAGATACCATTGATCGTACCACGATTCACTGTTTTATTCCACCCTTACACCGCAGTTTTAAACTAGTTTTGTAATGAATATTCCAAATATAATAATAAATTGCACTTAATTTTTGAATAAATCAATTAATGTTAATAAATATTATAATGGAAAATGTTACTTGTTTTTATTGTTTCAATGTAGGTGGAGGTGATTTGGAGGGCCTTTGATGAAGTGGAAGAAAAATGGGCCAAAGTTGCATGGATCCATGGACATCTGTCCACTGTTTTGCATATCACACGACATCTGTGCATCTAAATGGGATGAAATGTTGTGGTCCTGTCCAAAACGTAATAGTCTACATTTCTTATTAAGGAACCCAATGATGATTCGGCTTCTATGGGGCCCATCCAAACTGATCTGTCCAAGCCAGCGAATTTGGACCAAGTCAAATGCGGTGTTCTGTATTTTATCAATATATTGAGCTTTATTTGTCCAAAGGGTGCCAAACCTTCGGTGGAGATATTAAAGAGGTAGGGCTACAACTTTTCTATTTTTTTCAAAGAGATATAAGACTTTATGAAGGCCCAAAAGTGTGGTACAAGTGGATTGAAGAAATCTGTGTGCCTAAACCGCCTTCCAATTTTCCTATAAAATGGCACCTTGGGATCCCCATTTGGAAGTTTGGCCAAGAGGCAAGGTGATGCAATTTTGGAGTCCCCAAGGAGTCTTCTAAACATCTCTAGAGGTTCTGGAGGCTATGGGAAGTTCTACCCCCAACATCTTTCTCTTCCTCCTCTCCCATGGGTTTCTAAACCCCTTGTGATCACTCGAGGAGGAATGTGATGTACATCCCGAGATTCATGTTTGTAATATTTGAATGATATTTTAAATTCCAGATTGTTGTGTTGTTTTTCATGATCCTCTATTCTTATTTTATTGAGTTATGTACTGGTATGTCATGCTCAACTCATATGATCATGTTTGGGGGTACCCATTCAAGTGATGTTTCACACACCGTTCACCACTTTCTTTCCCCCTTTCAATTGCGGTATTTGTGTGGTTTATATTGGTCAATTGAACTCAAACAAGCACTGTCAAGGCCATGTACATTTATGTCATGGTATGACAAATAAATAACATACAAATCTGGACAGCTCATCTAGTTTTTCGTGTGTTGCCTTGGTGAGTTTTGGTTATGAAGTCAAACACAATTCATTCAATCATCGGCGGTGTCCGGTGAATCATTGTGTGTTTTTGACTGATCCCTAGGAGGTATCCTAGTATAAACTCAGTAAAATTCTAGTTCTAGGTATTACAAACCAGGGATTAAAAGATCATAAACTTATATCATGAAGTTATGAAGGATAAACATCATACGAGTACCCCGAGTTGATCACGCTTAATTAATTCTGTTAATCTCTACTTTGTTTTATAGCTTCTATTTTCTATTGTCATATTTAATCATCAAACCCAAGTATTAAAAAACCCCATTTCCCTTTTTAATTTCATAATCATAACCACATTTTAGAATTAATGATCTAAGGCTCCGTCGAGAGACGACCTAGGGTTGCTGCTATACTGCAGAAATTCTAGTCAAAATTAAACAACTAATTTGACGCGCTCGACAACGCGGTCAAATTTTGGCGCTGTTTCCGGGGATCCAATATCTTTTTTTTCTTTATTTACTTTTATTAGGTTATTTTACTCTTAATTAGTACTCCTCTAAATACCCCACCCCCATTTGATTGTTTTTGTTTTGTGTTTTGTCTTTATTTTTTGTTGTTTTTGGTGTGTTCTGTCTCTCTCTCTCTCTCTCTCTCTCTCTCTCTCTTCTTCTCCATATCACTCTCTAATTCTATAGTATAACATTCTATTCTTCTTTCACCCTTAGTAAGTTTTTTTATCCGTCTCAAATAAAAAAGCACAACAAAAAAATCAATCAATCAAACTAGACATTATTGTTGCATGACAAGATCTGGTAAAGGAACACTACTTGAATTTGATCCTGAAATTGAAAAGTCACTTCACACACAAATAAAGGCATCTGGAGAAGTTCAATCAAGTAACATTGAGGAACCCCTTGTGGAACCTAAATTGGTCCTAAACCAATCCAAAATTGAACCAAATCAAACCCCAGAGATCATGGCTGCAAATAAAAGAACATTAAAAGAACTGACCACCCCGGATGTGGAGTACCAACCTGCGTACATCCAATATCCTGAGGAAGAAGCCAATTTTGAGCTAAGATCAGGCCTCATCCATCTCCTTCCAAAATTCCATGGTCTTCCCGGAGAGGACCCTCACAAACATCTAAAAGAGTTTCACATAGTGTGCTCCACCATAAAACCCCAAAATATGTCTGAGGACCTCATTAAGTTTAGGGCCTTCCCCTTCTCCCTTGATGGTGTAGCCAAAGATTGGATATACTATTTGCCTTCCACAATTGGGGGCTGGAATGAACTAAAAAGACTCTTTATAGAGAAGTTCTTCCCTTCCTCTCGAACTGCATCAATTAGGAAAGAAATCTGTGGAATTAGGCAATCGCAAGGAGAGACCCTTCATGAATACTGGGAGAGATACAAAAGACTTTTCTCAAGCTGTCCCCACCACCGGATTAGTGAAAAACTTTTAATTCAATA
The DNA here is from genome assembly GCA_963277665.1 of Viscum album. NCBI lineage: Eukaryota > Viridiplantae > Streptophyta > Magnoliopsida > Santalales > Viscaceae > Viscum > Viscum album. The sequence goes on along the minus strand of OY728123.1, from coordinate 1,033,416,286 downwards.
CTTCTATGAGGGAATTATCCCCATGGATCGTGGAATGATTGATGCTACAGCTGGTGGTGCCCTAGTTGACAAAACTCCTTCTGCCACTCGTGACTTAATTGCCAACATGGCTCAAAATGCACAACACTTTGGTACACGAGCTATTGCACCAACCTGAAGAGTTCACGAGGTAAGTCATTCAGCCCTAGAACAAAAGGTAGATACTAAACTTGATGAGATTCATACCATTCTAAGGCAATTAGCTCAAGCACAAGGTAACTCACTCTCTACTTCTATTCCATTACATTGTGGGATTTGTTCTGATAACACTCATTTTTCTGACGAGTGCCCACAACTTCAAGATTCATCTGAGTCCTATGCAGCTGTGTTCCCAGGGCATCCATTCCAACAAGCGCCTCCCTTCAAGCAAGAACAATTCAGGCCAAATCTAAATCCAGGGTGGCAAGCACAACTCCAATACCGACAAGGAGGAAACTCAAGCTACCCAAAGCAGAATTGGTATCAACAAGGCCAAGGTATGAAACCTTCTTATCCTTAAACTTCTCAAAACAATCATCCTCCTCCTCCTCCCAAATCTGAACCAAGCCTCGAGGAAATGGTGAAACAAATGGCAGCCCAGAGCCTTCAGTTCCAACAGACCACACAATCAGCTATTCAAGACCTACGAACCCAAGTGGGGCAATTGGAAAACACCATCGGTGAGCTTAAGATGAAAGGTTCTGGACAACTACCGTCCCAACCCATTGCCAATACAAAGGAAAAAGGTAATGTATGTGCAGTTACACTTCATAGTGGTAAAGAAGTTTCTCCTTCTACTGATTCTGCACAGCAGGTATGTCCCCCTCATGAAAACTCTCTTTCCCAACCCTCAAAAACTTCATGTAAAGAAAAAAAAGAAAAAAATGGTAATCGAATAGTCATTGATGATTCAAATGAACAATCCATTCCTCTTCCTTTCCCTCAAAGACTCTCTAAATCTAAGAAAAACTTTGATAATGAGATTGACAATGAAATAATGGATGCATTTAAAAAAGTTCAAGTTAATATTCCATTGTTGGATGCAGTCAAGCAAATTCCCTATTATGCCAAATTTCTTAAAGAACTTTGCACCCATCGACAAAGGCTGAAGGGGAATTAGAGAGTCAACCTGGGAAGGAATGTCTCAGCCTTGATTCAACCAGCAATGCCAACCAAATTCAAGGATCCCGAAACATTCACCATACCTTGTACCATAGGGGAGACCTTCTTTTCTGAAGCTATGCTAGATTTAGGTTCTTCTATTAATGTAATGCCTCACTCCGTGTATACTTCTCTACAGGTTGGAGAGCTTCAACCAACAAGCATTGTTGTGCAACTTGCCAACCAGAGTACAACACATCCAAAAGGAGTGATTGAGGATGTCCTGTTAGAGTGAATAATCTCATCTTCCCCGCTGATTTCTACATTCTTGAGATGGAAGACACCCGAACCCAAGGACATGCCCCTCTCATACTTGGGAGGCCATTCCTAAAAACAGCAAAGACGATCATCAACATTCACAATGGTACGCTGTCCATGGAGTTTGGTGGAGAAAAGGTATGTTTTAACATCATTGAGGCTATGAAACACCCCCTTGAAGAGCACTCCACTCTTCCTGTCTATTCGATGGAAGTGCTCTCAAACGATGCACACACACACAATTCTCTCCTCAACCCAAACTCTGATTCTTTTTTGTTTTCTTCACCCTTGGATGATTTGAGTTTTGGTTCTTCATTTGAATGTTGTGTGGGTTCAGAAAAATGTAAATTTTGTGCTTTAATTGATGAGTGTGTTTATTCTGAGGTACCCATGACTATCGATGATTCTAAAAATCTCATTTCAATAGATTCTCTTTCCTTTGAGAATAAACATGAGCAGATAGATAGTTTCACGGACCTCACTCCCCCTAAATCCCCTCCCTCAATCCAGAAACAACCGGTTTTTGAACTTAAACAACTTCCTTCTAATTTAAAATATGCATATCTTGAGGGTATTGACCAATTTCCCATCATTATTGCCAATAACCTCTCTCCACAACAAGAATTGAAACTACTCAAACTTTTGAGAGAGTTTAAAAAGGAAATAGGATGGACATTGGATGATATTCCTGGGATTAGACCATCTATTTGTATGCACCATATACTTTTGGATGATGAGGCTAAGCCCGTAAGACAATCTCAACGTCGGTTGAATCCCACTCTCCTTGAAGTGGTAAAATTGGAAGTCAGTAAATTACTTACTGCAGGGATCATTTATCCTATATCTGATAGTAAATGGGTTTGCCCAGTGCAAATTGTGCCTAAAAAAATAGGAATAACAGTTGTGTCAAATAAAAGGAATGAATTGGTTCCAAAACGTGGGCAAAACAGTTGGCGAGTCTGTATTGACTACCGTCGACTGAATCAATCCACACGAAAGGACCACTTTCCTTTACCTTTCATTGACCAAATGTTAGAACGATTGGCTGGTAAGTCCCATTATTGTTTCCTTGATGGCTATTCAGGTTATTTCCAAATCCATATAGCCCCTGAGGATCAAGAAAATACAACATTTACCTGTCCATTTGGCACATTTGCATATAGAAGGATGCCATTCGGTCTATGTAATGCTCCTGGTACTTTTCAGCGATGTATGTTGAGTATTTTTTATGAGTACCTTGAGAGTTGTATGGAAGTCTTTATGGATGATTTCATGGTTTACGGTTCTTCTTTTGATGATTGTTTGGAAAACCTAGGTTCTGTCCTCCGCCGCTACATTGAAAAAGATCTTGTTTTAAATTATGAAAAATGTCATTTCATGGTTGAGAAGGGGATAGTTCTTGGTCATATCATTTCAAATAAGGGAATTCAAGTTGATAAATCTAAAATTGAATTAATTTCATACCTTCCATATCCAAAATGTGTTCGTGAGGTGCGGTCTTTCTTGGGTCATGCTGGTTTTTACCACCGATTCATTAAAGAATTTAGTAAGATCGCACTTCCCTTATCTCGGTTGTTACAAAAGGATTCTGAATTTGTTTTTGATAAAAATTGTGAGGATGAATTCAATTCACTAAAAATGAGTCTCACATCACCTCCCATAATCCAACCACCAAGGTGGGATCTCCCCTTTGAGCTTATGTGTGATGCCTCTAACTTTGCAGTTGGGGAAGTTTTATCACAAAGGGTTGAAAAGGCTCCTCATGTCATTGCGTATGCCTCGCGTACCCTTGACCATGCCCAGGTAAACTACACAACCACAAAAAAGAACTCCTTTCTATTGTGTTTTCCATGGAAAAATTCCGTTCATATCTTCTTGGGTCAAAAGTGATTGTGTTTTCTGACCATGCTGCCCTTCGTTTCCTCCTAAAGAAACCTGAAGCCAAGCCCCGCCTCATTCGGTGGATGCTCCTCCTCCAAGAGTTGGACCTTGAGATTAGAGATAAGAGAGGTGTGGAGAATGTTGTAGCTGACCACATTAGTAGGATTTCCCCACCTTTGGACCATTATGTTGACTCACCCCTACCCATTGGAGAATTCTTCCCTCATGAGAACCTTTGTGATGTTGTGGACCTTACCCCCTGGTATGCAGACATTGTGAATTTTCTAGCAACATCTAGGGTCCCCACTGATTTTAGCTCTTCACAATCCCAGAGACTGAAACATGATTCTCGATGGTACATGTGGGATGACCCATATTTGTTGAGGATCTGTAGTGACCAGGTTGTTCATAGGTGTGTCCCTGACCATGAGTTCACCTCTGTTTTGACCTTCTGCCACACCTTAGAATGTGGGGGCCACTTTGGCTCTCAACGTACAGCTCGAAAGGTCCTTGAATCAGGATTATATTGTCCAACATTGTATAGAGATGCCTATAGGTTTTGTAAATAATGTACTCGATGTCAATTCACAGGGAATATCTCCAAGAGGAATGAAATGCCCCAACAGCCCATGTTATTTTGTGAAATCTTCGATGCATGGGGCATTGACTTCATGGGGCCTTTTCCAAATTCATTTGGCTTTGTGTACATATTATTGGCTGTTTACTATGTATCTAAATGGGTGGAAGCAAAGTCCACCAGGACCGATGACTCTCGAGTGGTTGTTGATTTTGTGAGGTCCCAGATTTTCAGTAGGTTTGGTCTACCAAGATTCATCATTAGTGATCAGGGTTCACATTTTTGCAATCATAACATGAAAAACATGCTTCGTAATTATGGGGTTGTTCATAAAGTTTCCACTTCATATCATCCCCAAACTAACAGAAAAGCAGAAATTTCAAATCGGGAAGTTAAGAGAATCTTGGAGAAAACGGTACAACCCAATAGGAAAGATTGGAGTTTGCGCTTGGATGATGCACTTTGGGCATACCGTACTGATTTTAAAACACCGATCGGAATGTCACCATATAGGATTGTGCTTGTAAAATATTTTCACCTCCTGGTGGAGGTAGAACACTATGCATATTGTGCTGTTAAACAATGTAATATGAACCTTTCAGATGCAGGTGAGGAAAGAAAGCTGCAAATTCAAGAGTTGGAAGAAATTCGACGTGATGCATATGACAACTCCCGAATCTATAAAGAGAAGACAAAGGCTATTCATGATAGCATGATTCACCAGCGGAAGTTCCATATTGGTGAGAAGGTCCTCATGTACAATTCCAGGTTTAAGATCCACCCAGGTAAGCTTCGTTCCCGATGGCTCGGTCCTTATACTATTACTAATGTTTACCCTTTTGGTGCAATACATGTTTTTCATGAGAAGAGTGGATGAAGTCTTACCCTCAATGGGCAGCGACTTAAACACTTCTATGAGGATTTTCCAAAGAATCCGGTGGAGGAAATCCACCTTCTCGACGCATCATACCAATAAAACACACCAGGTTTTATCCTTCCTTCTCACATTTTCAATTATTTCTGTGAGGACACTGCACATTCTAGGTGTGGGGGGGGGGGGTGGATACATTCCTGGGTTAGTTAGGATTTTTCATCGTTTTCTCCTGTTGTTTTCTCTTTCTGGCCTTCTTTGTGGTATTTTTATTTTTCCCCATCAACAATTTCGAAATTCCATGATGTGGCGACCATAAAGTGGGGAAAGTAAAAATACCACAACGAAGGCTAAAAAGAGATTGTGTATGAGTTTACCATCAAGGAGTGATTTTTAGTGAATTGGTTTTCTGTCAATGATATAAATGGTTGTATCTATGTGAAACCTTTGAGATGATTGATGCCCTTTGTGTGAGTAGTTTTTTGGAAAATTGTGTCACTAATATCTGCACAAATTTTTTCACCAAACCACAAAGTGTGATTATTTCTTACTTAATATAAGGTAAATATATGTTGGGTTAATATTTTTCAGCTTTAAATGATATTTCCATACGTTTGTTCCTTATCCGATTTGTTTCATTACTGTACCAGATTAACCTATGCGTGTGTACCGAATGTCCGACTGTTGTATGCCCTCAAAAAAAAAATTGTTGTGTCTTGGGCAGGTCAAAAACCACTCCTCCTCAACCTTTGATCTTGTTATAACTATTTCAATTAGTGTCGTGAGGAGATCAAACAAGGGTTGAGAGATGAGTGTGAGATTTGTTCCAATTTCAACTTAAAAAAAAGAGATAATAAATGAGGGGAGTGATGAAATGTGCAACATATGGGGATATCAAGGTCGGGAGCTTATGGTTTCACTTTTGGGAATGCTTAAATGATTGGGTCTTGAAATATTATTGCAATGGATGTAGGACAGGTTCGGTGACAAAATCATTTAAGATGAAAAATGTTAAAATAACATATATTTATTGGATAGCAAGTGGAAAGAATAGCATGGAATGGTTTTCACACACACACATAGAGATTTAGTGTCATGGTTTACTTCTGAATTCCTTTCTCAAGTGGGTATTATGAATCTTTTTGAATTTTTCTATGATATGATTTATGAGACATCTTTTTCTATTTTCACTAGGAAGAACTCCTTGGTGTGGTTCGGGCATTGATAACATTACATTAAATAAAATTTCCTCAAATGATAAATCTTTAGGATGTTGGAAATATATATATATATGAATCATTGTATTTGGATATGTGACTTTTCCCAGGAGTGAAAATGTTTAGGTGTGGGGGTGTGATCGTACCACGATTCACTGTTTTATTCCACCCTTACACCGCAGTTTTAAACTAGTTTTGTAATGAATATTCCAAATATAATAATAAATTTCACTTCATGTTTGAATAAATAAATTAATGTTAATAAATATTATAATGGGAAATGTTACTTGTTTTTACTGTTTCAATGTAGGTGGAGGTGATTTGGAGGGCCTTTGATGAAGTGGAAGAAAAATGGGCCAAAGTTGCATGGATCCATGGACATATGTCCACTATTTTGCATAGTACACGAAATACGTACATCCAAATGGGCTGAAATGTTGTGGGCCTATCAAAAACGTAATAGGATACATTTCATATTAAGGAACCAAATGCTGATTCGGCTTCTATGGGGCCCATCCGAACTGATCTGTCCAAGCCACCGAATTTGGACCAAGTCAAATGCGGTGTTCTGTATTTTATCAATATCTTGAGCTGTAGCTGTCCAAAGGGTGCCAAACTTTCGGTGGAGTAGTCAAGAGGTAGGGATACAACTTTTCTATTTTCTCCAAAGTGAGATAAGACTGTCTGAAGGCCGAAACGCATGGTACAAGTGGATTGAAGAAATCTGTGTGCCTAAACCACCTTCCAATTTTCCTATAAAATGGCACCTTGGGCTCCCCATTTAGAAGTTCGGCCAAGAGGCAAGGTGCTGCCATTTTGGAGTCCCCAAGGAGTCTTCTCAACATCCCTAGAGGTTTTGGAGGCTATGGGAAGTTCTACCCCAACATCTTTCTCTTCCTCCTCTCCCATGGGTTTCTAAACCCCTTGTGATCACCCGGGGAGGAATGTGATGTACATCCCGAGCTTCATGTTTGTAATATTTGAATGATCTTTTAAATTCCAGATTTTTTTGTTGTTTTTAATCATCCTCTATTATTATTTTATTGATTTATGTGCTGGTATGTCATGCTCAACTCATATGATCATGTTTGGGGGTACCCATTCATGTGATGTTTCACACACCGTTCACCACTTTCTTTCCCCCTTTCAATTGCTGTATTTGTGAGGTTTATATTGGTCAATTGAACTCACAAAATCACTGTCAAGGCCATGTACATTTATGTCATGGTATCACAAAGAAATAACATACAAATCTGGATAGCGCATCGAGTTTTTCGTGTGTTTCCTTGGTGAGTTTTGGTTATGAAGTCAAACACAATTCATTCAATCATCGGTGGTGTCCGGTGAATCATTGTGTGTTTTTGAATGAACCCTAGGAGTTATCCTAGTATAAACTCAGTACAATTCTAGTTCTAGGTGTTACAAACCAGGGATTAAAAGATCATAACCTTATATCATGAAGCGATGAAGGATAAACATCATACGAGTACCCCGGGTTGATCACGCTTAATTAATTCCGTTAATATCTACTTTGTTTTATAGCTTCTATTTTCTATCGTCATCTTTAATCATCAAACCCAAGTATTATAAAACCCCATTTCCCTTTTTAATTTCATAATTAGAACCACATTTTATAATTAATGATCTTAGGCTCCGTCGAGAGACGACCTAGGGTTGCTGCTATACTGCAGAAATTCTAGTCAAAATTAAACAACTAATTTGACGCGCTCGACAACGCGGTCAACCATCCTATATGTTCTAAACTCTATGACCTTAAAATAAGAGTCAATTTTCATAATACACAACATTAAACTGAAGCCATATCCGGAAAATTTTCAAGATGCCTCAGTTCCCTCTCCAAAGAGGATTGTCCCAACCAGTGTTATTCTTATACCACACTGTGTTCCAAAACTATGTGTGGCTTGATTCCCATCCTCATGGGATACATAGTGATGATTGAACATTTTTTTATGGTTTTAGTTGTTGGTTTTTCAACCTTTTAGCCCCCTTACCTTAGTTATGGTCTAAGAAATATGACTCTAAACTATTTTTCATAGTCTAATTGATATGACTCTATAAGGTTTTTCTTAGTCCAAGAAATATTATTCTAAACTATTTTCCATAGTCCAAGAAATAGAAATATAATATTTTTTCATATTCTATGAAATATAACTCTAAAATATTTGTTTTACTCCAAGAAATATGGCTCCAAACTGTTTTTTGTAGTCCAATAAATTTGACTCTAAACTGTTTTATGTAGTCCATGAAATATTCCTTTAAACTATTTTTTATATTCCAAGAAATATGAGTCAAAATTGATTATTGTAGTCTATATAGTATAACTCTAAACTGTTTGTCATAGTCCAAGAAATATGAATCTAAACTTCTTTTTTTTAGTCCAAGAAATAAAAATCTAAATTGTTTTACATGGTTCATGTAATATAACTTAAAACAATTTGTAAAACCTGTGTCAAATCTCCATGGAACACCCATTCATCACTTATAGTCTTTCTAAGATTGTATTTCCATCTTCTTTCTAATTAAGATGGACACTCTAATGGTGAAGGTACCATGATGCTTTGGATCACCTCTCATGCTAGGTCAACACACTAATTGATCTCTAGCATTAAACAGCAAATCCTATGTTTCAAATTTGGTCAACAATCAATTCTGCATTTTCTCTCCCCATTCGAACTAGTGTGGTCATGGTCCTTTTGTTTTGAACATGGTCAGCAGTTGACCATTACCAGCCAGTCACCCCATTATCAAAACCCTAAAAGTCTTGGGGTACCTATTTTCCACTCTCTAATGTCATGGTGGATTCCTACCCTTGGGATTCACTCTAATGCATGTTACCACGTGTCAAGTATACCCCTACACCATTCCTTATTTCCCACACCAATAATGACTCACATGGGGTTATGAATTCTAGTAGGGTGTGTACCGATGTGGTCAATCCGCACATAATCTCTTCACAGTCCAAATTATATGACCTTAAACTATGTGACTCTCTAAGAATTTTTGGTGTGGACCCAGGCCTCCTAGGTCCTCATTCACATCAGGCTTGTCATCTCACCAAATCATATATTCCTATTTTGGGATGTTTTCTTCATGTCTATTTCCTAATACCATTGTGGTATGCAAGCCCCTTTTGAACCATTCATGTTAGGTTTCTTTCCTTTGGGTCACCCAAATTCCCTAGGAATAGACATTTCCACATTCTATGGAACATGACTTTAAACTATAGAACAAGGTCCAATAGGTATGAACTTTAACTATGTGAAATTTCTTGGTCACATTACGTTAAACTATGAGACACTTCATGATCACACAATGTTAAATTTTACCTTGCATCGTCCTCATCGTTTGATGTTAAATTTTGTTTCCATCATCCTTAGTTGCACAACGTAAAACTACAAGGATCCCCAGGCCCTTTCCTAAAGTTACATTCCCAATGCTAGTTATCTACCGCATTGTTCACATATTCTGTTGTCACTCAGCATCTAAGACGATGCTCCCATGGAAGATGGGTTTTTTCCTCTTTCAGATCTATATGATTAAACTAGTTGGTTCTAATCCATGGTGTCATAATTCTGACAGTGTTGGAATCCATTAAATCACTCCACCACTCCACTCCCACTCTATTCATACCCCTTATTTGGATCCTCTTCCACTTCCTTATTTAATATAGGTTTCATGTTTCAACCATGGTCAGTGGTTGACCCTCATTTTTTCCCCATTCCTGGATAAGAAATGTGAGTAATATGTTTCAAACACATTCAAAATTATTATTGTATCATGATGCCTCTCCCATTATGTTATGAATTTTGGGTGTTGTGATTCACACTTCTCATTTCCCTTTGTTCAAATAGATTCTGACACCCTTGGAATTGTCACGTTCATGCACTAGCACACGTTAGAGAATCTGGTTGGCTATTCTAAGATCCCTATTCTCTAGCAACAACCTCCTCATGTAGAACACTCTTGGTGGCTATTCAATAGAAGAGTATCCCGAGTGTTTGATGCTTATCTGACACTTACATACAAAGTTATAAATTAGGTTGTCATCCCTTGTTTCTCACACCGAGCATGACCCACATGATCTTATGGGATGATCATTAATTGTTTCAAAAAATATGATGGAAGTGTGATAATTAAATAAAGAAATAAATGTTTGCATATGCACAGTAAGTTCCAGAAAATGAAATTTAAGAGTCCTGTCACATTTTATCCTATAGATCCACTGTGGTAATCAAGGGCTTCAGTTCTGCCAATATTTGGCATGCGTATCTAGGTTCTTCTCCTGCCGCCTGAGCTCTGTTTCTTCCTCATCAATCAGTATAAAAATACCATTGAACTTGATCTATGATCGTTCCCACTCATCTCTAAGATCATCCACCTTACATGATGTCTTCCTTATCTTTTTTGGTCCACTTCCAACTAGACCATAAATTGTATGAAATGTCCTGATTGAGTGGAAATGAAGGAGGGACACTTTTTCAATTGTTCTTCTAGGCATTAGATCTTCTGATTAGCCTCCTGAAGCTTTTGGATTCTGTCAAACATCTCTTGATGCAATGTTTCATATAGTTGTTGGATTTTTCCTTCATCTTTTTGGTGAGATGGTCATGAATTAGAACATGAAGGCCTTGAGCATCCACCCCTCTGGTATACAGGCTCTGTAGCCTATGGTGAAGTGATCCCATCTGACTCACCCACTATAGATCTAGAGTCTGATTAATGAAACATTGAATGAATATACATTCCCTAAGCCAGATGATATGATTTTCTTTAGACACATTTGGATCAAATTCATCCATCTCTTCAGGATTCACAGAATCATATCTCGGGAAGACAATAAGAAATTTAGCAGAAGGATCCTTCAGAAACATTATTTCAGATGGGTTGGGCTCTATATCTCGGGTCTAGTAATCCTCTATTAATGACACCTTGACAATGTTGTCTCTATCATCCTTGAGTTCCACCCTATCAGTGGCCTCACCCATAGACAAAACTAATTGTTCAATGGAGGTCACAGCCTGATTAGCTCAAGTGGCCAAATTCTATTGGGACTGGAACACCTATTGGGAAAGGGACTCTAGACTCTCCATTAATTTATAATAGAAGGGTGCACACTACTCCCATAACTATTATAAGTGGATGAACATCAGTTAATATGACCAGAAGACAATGACTATGAGCCTGTAAGGCAAGAAACTTATAGAGGTCAAGTGGTTCAGATCATACTCTCGGGTTGTAGTTGTTGGGATACCAGAGCGTGGTCCCCCATATATGGATGAGGGCTCTGGGGATTCTGGGGTGGCTTCCCTGACCCCTAACTTCGTTTGGCCCACTAATTTATTATTCCCCATGTAACACCCCCAGATTTCATAGTACGATATCTCTTTAAAGTAATTCAATAGCTTGCACTACATGCAACACCGAGTTCGACCGCACCATGACTTACCAAACTAGTCTTTCAAAAGCGTTTATGAATAGTATTAACTGAATTTAGAATTTTATATACTCCATATAATTTTAACATCCATATTATGTGTTTTTTTTTGACAAAATATAAGAACAAATTCAATTTTTCAGATAAAATATGTGTTTTTCAAAAAAATGCAATTTTACCTCCTTTTAATGGAGAACCATTTTTAAATCCAATATTTGACACTTTTATATATTCAATTTGAAAAAATAAACGTATTCTTTAGAATTAAGACATGAAAATTTAGTTTTTATAAATTTTTTGTGTTTTTTTGATAACTTTCATATTTTGATGAATAGTGAAAATTACTAAATTTTAATCGAAAACAACTCTTTAAATAAAAATAATGTATACTGTTAAATTATACATTTGAATGGTTTTTAAGTATAATTAGATTATATTTTTATCATTTAATCCAATATTGGTCATTGGAAGTAATTTTACATTTAAATTGGACACAAACACATATCAATCTTTTGATAGTTTTTACTTCTTAAAAACCTGCTTTATGGTTTTGACAATAGGAATTAATTTGAAATTAATTAATGAAAATTCTATGTTTTAAATTTGGTAAAATAGACATAATTTTTTAATTTTTAATATCAAAATTATCTTTAGGTGATTTTTTGGATTTTTTCTGAAAAAAATCAATTTTTGATGAATAGTGAAAACATTGTGTTATTGTTTAAAATTAAATTTTTATTTAAATAATTATTTATTTTATTTAATTTTATTTTAAGTAAAAATTGATACATAATACCTATATTAGTTCAATTTAATTAATTTGAGTCATTTTATAATAATATTAGATGTATAAAATTTTATTGGAACTTTTTAACATCTTTTTACCCACCTTCTAGGCACATTTTCCCACCTTCTAGGCACATTTGAAAATTTGAATAAAACATAATTTTACCACTTTTTTGAACGGGATTTCGAAAATCAAAGAAACAAGGTTGACATCAGTATGTAAAATGTGGTTCAATAGGATGAAAATAATTTTTTGTGAATAGTTACTTTTGAATTTTATTTACCACGGTTAAAAGTAAATAAGGTAATTTAAGGTAAAATTGATATTATAATTACCCCAACACATGTCCTAATCCTATAGGATAAGTTTTTAGACCAAAATAAACCTTAGGAGAAAAATATGATACTTTTTTATCCACTTTAATTAGATTAGGACATTTATTATATTTTATTTAAAGAAGAGTTAAAAGTGTTAAATTCAAATTTTAATAACTAAACAATTTTTAATATAGCGTTACACATAAGATAAATTAGACAATAAATATTCATTAGAAATCTAAAAAAAATTATTACATCATGGTATTTTATTTATAATTTTTATATATTAAATAATTAAATTTATTTATGACACAATGATGATACAATAATTTACTTATTAATGAAAGATTAAAATAATTGATATAATAAATATAAAAATAAATGTAAATTGAGACTTTTTATTACATACAAGAATTTTCTAGGTGCATATGAAATGTTATGGATGATTAAATTTATTTTTTTCGAATTCATAAATTTTTATGGCTTTATGAAAAATCAATTACTAAATAGTGTCAAAATTGACATAAATGGGTTTTTAATACAAATACTATTTTACTAAATAATCTAAAAATACTTAAAATATATAGATCAGAAAAATGACTTATATAAGGTTATATATTTCATTAGTTAACCAATTTAGCTTCTCTTATAATTTTATAGTATGTTTATTAAGCATGTAATATAAAAATACAAGAAGACAAGGTAAATGTTAAACTATTTAACAAAGAGTTAAATCTAAGAGATAAGGTTAATATGGTGACCTGAACTTGTCTAAAACCTGTTGGTTGAGAGGATTTAGACACATACCCACCTTATCCTTGAAATAAATCATTTTTTATCTATTAGAAACCGAAAATAAATTTAGAATTAATTAATATTTCAAGCTTTTCCTAAAGTACCCCTCACCTCTCTTATAAATAGGTACTTCCTCTTCTCTTAATTTCACACCTCCAAAGCCATTTGGCTTGGCCAAAACCTACTCAAATATACAAAAAAATACCCTAAATTAAACCTAGAGGCCTTAAGGTGATCATAAATCCAACTTAAGGATCCATTTTGTTCAAATCAAAAGGAAGCACCCGAAGAAGAGATAATTATTTCATCCCCTCTTTTGAAGTTATTTTCTTCTTCTTCCACTTCTTATTTCATTGTTTTTACCATACTAAAATAATAAATACATTATATTATATATACATATAGGTTATTATAAATATTTTAAAACCATATTCAATATTCTATCAATCCTATGAATGACAAAGTCACCATGCGTGCATTCGTACGGCTTACCGTCTCCACGTCGTGGTGTAGTTTGTTATTCCACACTAGATTATTTGGATGGGTATAATAATTAATATAATTAATTTAAATAATGAATATAACAAGGTAATGATTCTATATGTATAATATACTATCTAATTAAACAATTTTTTTCCATCGAGAGAATGATATTGTCACTCATGTGTACGCACAGATTACTGTCTCCACGACGTGATGAGATTAATATTCAACGATCACCATTCAAGAATTATTATAAATATATATAAATATAAATATATATGTTGATTAATTATGAGATATTTGACATAATATTACTACTATAATAATATATATTTATGTGTATAAATATATTTCATTTACTTACTTACATACTATACGATAAGAAAATATAAACAGTGTTAATGCGTATGTACAGAAAACCGTCTCCATGAACGGTGTTTACATTTCATATAACTACCTATTATACATATTTATATTCTGAATATATATGATACATAAATAATTTTTTATATTATGGAAGAAATTAAATCATGATATAATTTATATGATCAAGAACAACAATTTAAAACGTGTATGATAAAGAAAACGATTATTACCAAAAATGTTACTTTAACATGGAAATGATTATTAATTGGGTAGTATAAAGCAATAAATGAATCATATATGATATAAAAAATATTAACATGGTTCTGGTATAATTTAATAACATACTATGGTCATTATACATTAGGTTAAACGTACCCTCAACTAAAGGAATGTACAAGGTAATGATTAATTCCTCAATCTCATTATTATCTGAGATTGTTTGTGAGTAAGTTTTTATGAGGAAAAAATTATTATCCATGTCCATGTTTCATAAAATATTTTTAAAAAGTATTCTTTTTAGGGTACTCTTTAACTAAAACATTAATTTAAATGGTTTAAATATTTATTCTTCAAAATCATTCTCATTAAAGTTCATGTTTCTAAAATGGTTTTAAGGATTTATTTGTATGGACATGAGTGTTTTAAAATGTTAATTACTTTCAAAAGTTTCAAAGTGGTATGGGATAATTTGATTAAAAAATGTCTTTTAAATTTCTTACTTCCTAAATTTTGTGACTTTTAAATGATTTCATGTAAAAGGGATATTTCTCACAAAGAGTTTTACTGATCATTTTCAATTATGTCAACATCAATTACTGGATATTATTCTTGATTAAGGTTGATTTATTATAAGTAAATATTCCACATTGTATTGAATGAGTTATGATATGTATGACTATGGATGTGCTATTTTTATACCATTCATGGTTTATGGTTAAAGTATTGACATTTCCTATGCTATTTCTAATACGAATGTTTATGTTATGTTTCAAAATTTTCATATGAGGAATGAATTGGACTTAGTAAGTGATGGGTGGAGCCCGCTATATCTTCTCAATGCATAGGTAGGTCTCATGAGAAAAATTATTGTCTTGGCACAAGGCCTTGATAAAAAAAATTTATTTATAGTCTTGTCATGAGGCCTTGACTATGTGTTTATGATGTATGGCATTTTGAATTCCCTAATTATGAAATTAGTTATTACATTTGATTATTCGACTAGTAGAATATGAATGTGCATGTTTATATGGAAATGTTTGATTTAATTTTTGCCATGTTATGTTCATGTTTTTGTTTATAAGGTTGTTTTTTTATTACACATCTTTACTTAAAAATTTATAGCTTCCGCTAAATTATTTCCCCTTACTGAGCATCTGATATCACCCTTTATTGTGTTTTATTTTCCCAGGATCCCAAGAAGTATTTTATGATTGATATGAAGGGTTAAGCTAGGGGAACAATGGTGTTATAAAATGATTATTTATGATGTGTTATATTTTATAAAGTTTAATGTAAATTTTATTTATGTAATCTATTTTCCATGACAACTAAAATGATTGGCCCTTCGAGAATTGATTCCTTGTAATCATGTTAATGAATTAAAATAATACACTGACTATGTGTAACTGGGGTCAGGGAATTACAGTTGGTATAAAAGAAAGTTTAGAAACAACCTTAGAAATATATTTAGATAAACTTTGATTAGGAAACATTACCCTAAGATAAACTTTGAGGATTAGTATTGAAGAACATCTAAGAATTTTGTTAGTGTAAATATTATGTGGGTTTTCCAAGAAAATACATCCCTGTCTGGATACAAATCGGTAGAGGTGGATCTGGCATAGATTTACCTAGAATTGAAATCTCTGACAAGGAGTTTTGGGATTGACCTGGGGTACTTGGTACACGACAACAAGACTATCTTCACTCTTGGTATTGACACTCCCATGGGATATGCTTAGGATAATTCACATTTTCGTTACAAACCATTATGAAGGATTTATGAGTAAATAATTCCTAAAAGAAAACATTTTTATGATTATGGATTATATGCATAAACTTTTCAATTTACGTTTGGTATTTTATAAGTTTTGAATTATGCATTAAACTACCCTAGTTTATGCCATTGTTTAGAAATGGTTCCAAATAGAAGGAATGAGAACTCCAACAACACGCATGATCCAAAGAGTAAGAAGGATCATATCTTTCATGGTCTTAAGGAAATATTTAGAAGGGAAATAGTCTCCCACATATTCTCATCATATGAAGAAATAGTATCATGTGTTAATAAGATAAGTAAATAATACTCTGAGTCATATGGCTTTGAAGGGAATCGAGAGAAGAAAATGATGGTAGAGAGAAATATGGATAAAGTAAAAAAGTGAAAAAAGTATTTTACCATATGTGATAACTGTAGAAAGAATCACCTTGGTAAAATCTTGAAGGTAATGAGAGTTTTTTATAAGTGTGGTGAAAAAGGACACCATGTACATGACTGCAAGGGTAAGAAAAAGGTTTCAAATGTACAATGCTTCATTTTCAAGGATTTGGGACACTACCAGAATCAATGTCTCAATCATCAAAGTATACCATAAATTATGCTACTTGATAATAATCAAGTTATGATACTACCACATATGAAGAGGAATGATTAGTGTTCTTAAGTTGTTATTAAATAATTGTTTCATTTGAGTATTGTATTAATGATGTACAAGTTATAAGATTTATAAAGTATATAAGGATTGTACTGCAATATGTTTTCATCAAGGATTTGAGATTTTATGGTACCAAGTAAAGTTTCCCAGTTTCAAGTTAAAAATTTTGGAAAATATATTGTTGAGAAAAAGATAAACATTAATATGGTCCTAAAACCGGGGTAGTGATTTTGGAATAATAGATAATTAAGTTGGATAAAGTGTATTGGGTATTATTGACATCCTTGGAACTGATTAATGGTTTGTTTATTCCATCATTGTTGGAGTATTCAAAATTTTTGGATTAAAGGGGTATATACAGTATTATATAAGGAATGAGGGTGTATGAATGTAATAAATAAGGTTTTATGGTAATTAATGGTGTTACTATGTTTTAAGAGAATACATGATGATGGTATTCACATGTTATTACATGGAAAAATTGATCTTAAATATGTTTACCTTCCTTATAAATTTTGGACTATGAGTTTAGACATAAGTATTTTGGATAAGTATAAACATTGAATTAAGTTGTACATTGGGTACTATTTTTTAAGGTTAAAAAATTTCTTAAGATTGTTTTTTATTGTTATAAAAAGGAAAACCCGGAGGTCGGGCGACAACACATCGCATCCGGTAAGGCCACGAGAATTGAACCCGCAACTGAAGGGTGACAAGGTTGCATCACCAACCATTGACCTACATGATGTCCTAGTTTTAATAATGTAGTTTTATTAAATGGTATGACAGATAAATTATAAATTCATTTTTTTGGAACCCTATACGATTAGGATAAATAGAATATTTTTGAGTTCTATTATATTTTGGAGTGAAAGATGAGTTTGTGGTAGAAATTATTTAAAGGATGGAACTCTACTTGTCAAGTATTATTTTTTTTCTTATTCTATGAAGAAATTAATTCTTAAACTTTAGTAAAAGGATCTTAAAACCAAAAATTTGTTATCCTAATACCTTATGTTTTTTTTGAACCGATGATATTTTAAATCATCATAGATTTATGGCTTTGTGGACCACAATTTTCCATTTATTGTTCAATTGTTTGTGATTAATGACCTCAATCACTCCCTATATATATATATTTACATTTTCCCTCGAATTATGTGTTTATAATTTCCACCAATGTTCTATTATTTGAAATACTAATTTGTTGGTGACTTTTTCATTTCCCTTTCCCCCTTATTAAAACTAAATTTTATTAACCCAATTTATGATGTGGGTTTTCCACAATGGTATTTTCTATTTTTAACCTTTTATTTTCGAAGATAAATTTCAAATTTCAAGGAATAAATTTATTAAAGAATGGGAGAATGTAACACACCAGGATTTCATAGTATGTTATCTCTTTAATGTAATTCAATAGGTTGCGCTACACGCAACACCGAGTTCGAGCACACCACGACTTACCAAACTAGTCACTCAAAAGTGGTTATGAATAGTATTAACTACATTTTAATTTTATATACTCCATATAATTTTAACATCCAAATTTTTTGTTTTTTAAAATAATATAAGAACAAATTCAATTTTTCAGATAAAAGATGTGTTTTTCCAAAAAAATGCAATTTTCCCACCTTTTAAAGGTGAACCCTTTTAAAATCCAATATTTTACACTTTTATATATTCAATTTTACAAAATACACTTACTATTTAGAATTTGGACATAAAAATTTAGTTTGGAAACATTTTTGGAGTTTTTTTGATAAGTTTCATATTTTAATGAATAGTGAAAATACTAAATTTTAATTGAAAAAAACATTTCTAAATCAAAATAATTTAAAGTGTTAAATTATAAATTTGAATGGTGTTGAAGTTTAATTATATTATATTTTTATCATTTAATATAATTTTGGTCATTTTAAGTAATTTTACATTTAAATTTGACATAAACACATATCAATCTTTTAATAGTTTTTACTTCTTAAAAACCTGCTTTCTGGTTTTGACAACACGAATTAATTTTATATTAATTAATGCAACTTATATGTTTTGAATTTGGTAAAATAGAAATAATTTTTAAATTTGTAATATCAAAATTAACTTTAGTTTATGTTTTGTTATTTTTGTGAAAACTTTCAATTTTTGATGAATAGTAAAAAACACAAAGTTATTGTCTAAAAACGACTTTTTATTTAAATAATTATTTATTTTATTTAAATTTATTTTAAGCCAAAATAGATACATAATACCTATATTAGTTCAATTTAAATCATTGAAGTCATTTTATAATAAGATTAGATGTATAAAATTTTATTAAAACTTTTAAATGTGTTTTTACCCACCTTCTTGGCACATTTACCCACCTTCTATGCACATCTGAAAACATTCATAAAACATAATTTTACCACTTCTTTTAATTGAATTTCTAAAATCTGAGAGAAAATTTTACATTAGTAAGTAAAATTTGGTCCAATTTGATAAAAATACTTTTTTGTGAATAGTAACTTTTGAATTTTATTTGTCACGGTTAAAAGTAAATAGGGTAATTAAAGGTATAAATGATATTATAATTACCCCAAAACATGTCCTAATTTTATTAGATAAGTGTTTTTCAATCTAAATAAACCTTAGGAAACAAAATATTTTCATTTTTAATCAACTTGGATTGGATTAGGAAATTTATTATATTTTATTTAAAGAAGAGTTAAAAGTGTTAAATTCAACTTTTAATAACTAAACCATTTTTAATATAGGGTTACACATAAGATAAATTAGACAATAAATATTCATTAGAAATATAAAAAAATTTATTACATGATGGTATTTTATTTATAATTTTTAGACATTAAATAATTAAATTTATTTATGACACAATGATAATGTAGTAATTACTTTATTAATGAAAGATTAAAATAATTGATATTATAAATATCCAAATAAATGTAAATTTATACTTTTTATGAATCCAAGAATTTTATATGTGCATATGAAATTTTAGGGATGATTCATTGTATTTTTTTTAAGTCATAAAGTTGTTATGACTTTAGGAAAAATCAATTACTAAATAGTGTCAAAATTGACATAAATGAGTTTTTAATACAAATACTCTTTTATTAAATAATATAAAAATCCTAAAAATATATATTTAGGCCAAATTACATATATGAGGTTAGATATGTCATTAATAAACCACTTGAGGTTATATTTTCATTTTATAGTAAGTTTATTAACCATGTAATATAAAAATACAGGAAGGCATGGTAAATGTTAAACTATTTAAGAAAGAGTTAAATCTAAAAGATAACTTTAATATGGTGACCTAAACTTGTCTAAAACCTATTGGTTGATATTAATTTGACCCATCCTCACATTATACTTGAAATAAATCATTTTGGATCTTTTATAAACTGAAAATAAATTTAGAATAAATTAATATTTCAAGCTTTTCCTAAAGTTCCCCTCACCTCTCTTATAAAAGGGTACTTAACCTTCTCTTAATTTCACACAATCAAATCCATTTGTATCAAACAATACTACTCAAATATCCTTCCAAATACCTTAAATTTAACCTAGAGTCCTTACTTTGATAAAAAATCTTACCTAAGGAGCACTTTTGTTCAAATCAAAAGGAAGCACCCAAAGAAGAGGTAATTATTTCATCACCTCTTTTAACGTTCTTTATTTCTTCTTCCACTTCCTCTTTCTTTGTGTTTACCATAAAAAAATAATAAATCCAATAAATTATACATACTGAGAGGTTATTATAAATCTGGTAAAACTATATTCATTATTCTAACCATCTTATGAATGAAAAAGTCACCATATGTGCGTACGTACGACATACCGTCTCCACGTCGTGGTGTAGTTTGTTATTCAACACTAAATTATTTTGATGGGTATAATAATGAGTATAATTAATTTAGATAATGAATATAACATGTTAATGGTTCTGTATATATAATATACCATCCAATTAAACACTATTTTACCATTGATAGAATGATATTGTCGCTCGTGCGTACGTACGGCTTACCGTCTCCATGACGCGATGAGATTCATTTTCAACGACCACCATTCTAGAATTGTTATATATATATATATTGATTATTTATGAGATATATG
The DNA here is from genome assembly GCA_963277665.1 of Viscum album. Taxonomy (NCBI): domain Eukaryota; kingdom Viridiplantae; phylum Streptophyta; class Magnoliopsida; order Santalales; family Viscaceae; genus Viscum; species Viscum album. Next base: position 1,033,395,327 of record OY728123.1, on the reverse strand, counting down.
AAATAATATTTTTACTGTAATAATATATATTTATGTAGACAAATATATTTCGTTTACTTACTTCAATACTATAAGATTAGAAAATAGAAACAACGTTCATGCGTACGTACAGACTACAGTCTCCATGAACGGTGTTTCCATTTCATATATCTACCTATTATATATATTTATATTATAAATATATATGATACATAAATAATTTTTTATATTCTGGAAGCAATTAAATCATGATATATGTTATACAATCAAGAATAACAAGTTAAAACGCATATAATAAAGAAAGTGATTATTACCCAAAATGTTACTTTAACATAGAAATTATTATTAAATGGGTGGTATAAAGTAATAAATAAATCATATATGATATCATAAATATGAATATGGTTATGGTATAGTTTAATAACAAACTATGGTCATTATATAGGAGGTTAAATGTACCCTTGACTAAAGGTAGTTACAAGGTAAGGGTTAATTCCTCAATCTCACTAATGTCCGAGATAGTTTATGTGTAAGTTTTTACTGGGAAATAATTATTATCCATGTCCATGTTTTATAAAAGCGTTTTCAAAAGTATTTTTAAGGGAATATTTTACTAAAACATCATTTTAAATGGTTTAAATATTTATTCTTCTAAATAATTCGCATTAATGTCTGTGTTTCCAAAATGGTTTTAAGAATTTATTTATATGGACATGAATGTTTTGAAATGTTAATTCATTTCAAAAGTTTCAAAGTGGTATGGGAAACTTTGATTAAAAAATTTATTTTAAATGTCTTCTTTTCTAAATTTTTTGACTTTTAAATGATTTCATAAAAAAGGGATATTTCTATCAAAGAGTTTTACTTATCATTTTCAACTATGTCAACATCCTTTACTGGATATTATTATTGATTAAGGTTGATTTATTATAATATAATATTCCATATTGTATTGAATGAGTTGTTATATGTTTGATTATGGATGTGATATTTTTATACAATTTATGGTTTATGGTTAAAGTTTTGACATTTCGTATACTATTTTTAATACGAATGTTTATGTTATGTTTCTACATTTTCATATAAGGAATGAATTGGACTTATTAAGTGGTTAGTGGAGCCCACTATAGCTACATGATGTATCGGTAGGTCTCATGAGACAAATTAGTGTCTTGGCACAAGGCCTTGAAAAAATGTTTTATTTGTAGTCTTGACACAAGGCCTTGACTATGTGGTTATGATGTCTGGAATTATGCATTCTCTCATTATGAAATTAGTTATTACATGTGATTATTCTACTATTAGATTATCCATGTGCATGTTGATATGATAATTTTTGATTTATTTTTTCTATATTATGTTCAAGTTTATGTTTAAAAGGCTATTGTTTTTATTAAGCATCTTTCCTTAAAAGTTTATAGATTGAACTAAATTATTTACCCTTACTGAGCATCTGATATCACCCCATTCTTATGTTTTATTTCCCTAGGATCCCAAGAAGTGTTTTATGATTGATATATAGGGTTAAGCTAAGGGAACAATGGTGTTATCAAAGGATTATTTATGCTATATTGTATGTTAGAAAGTGTAATGTAATATTCATGTATGTAAAATATTTTCCAAGATTTTTAAACTGATCAGTCCTTCTGTAATTGATTCCTTATAATCATATAAATGTATTAAAATAATGCACTAACTCTAGGTAACTAGGGTCAGGGTATTACACCTAGTGCACTGGCTCCAGTGTGTGATTCTCCACACCTATTTCTACACTTCCATCCATATTTGTAGGAGTACCTAGTGAAATATGCTTTTTCATGGAATAGATTTTAGTTGGGAAATCTGGGTAAATAATGTGGGGGTAACAACTTGAGAAAAATGGATTAAAACATACTTCAAGGACTTCAAAAAATTCCTCTAAGGAGGCTCCAATATCGACACTCTCTAGGGGACTCCCTCTACGAGCATCTTCCCCCAAGATTCATTAAAACCCTAGGGAAATGGATCATTAATGTCAATTTCTGTGGTTGACATTTCAGAGGGGAGGATATATCCTATAGTACCATCACCTGGTCTATAATTGGGTGTGATGTACCTTGGGAGTATATAGGTCCTCCATCTTCATCATGTATCGTGCCCCCTATTCATGGGATGTAAGGAAACCAGACATTTTGTGACTAATCCTTGTAAGGTTCACCTTGTATCTATTGAGCTGATCCCACATCCCTTGAGTGCTAGAGAACTGCATGTAGGCATCTTATTGTCCCATGCTTCAGGAAAGAGAGCATCATCAGAAATTTCCACATGACACAACCACTTCCTAGAAGAAGGGGAAAGTGCCCTATTAAACCCCCTTGATGGCTCTCCATCTTCTTTGGTCTTTCATTTATATCAAGTTATCTATCCCAAGAGCTTAGGGTCTAGTTCCTCTACTTATTTTCATTCACTGCTTCCTGTTGGTGTGGTCCCATGGACCGCTAGCCTTGTCACTTCTACCATGACCTCTAGGCCAGCTCTATTTCCATGGAACAATCTAGTCATTGTTCTACCCCAACCCCACTAGTGGGGGGCTCACCCCATCATGTTACTAGATGGTTATTTTCCTTAGAATTACCCCTAGATATGTGGCCTCAGAACTCTTCAATTATTTGTGGATTAACCCATATGTGGTAGTGGTTGTTGGTAGTTTGTTCCATATCTTCTCATCCTCCCATGTGAACATGAGACAAAGATTCCTCATCACTGAAGAATGAAAATTAAGATGATTTATTTAGTACACTTTTGGGGTTAACCTCTCAAGTCACCTGAATTTCCTAGAGAACCTATATGTGTTTTATGGTTTGCAGATCGGATCACAATCTACTCTAGCCACCAGCACCCCACCTTAAAAGGATAGAAGGTTTGATCTTGGTCCCTCTGTCCCTGATCCATCATCGGTCACCACCCCCATTGTCAAATGAAAATGGTGGAAGCTAAAATGATCCACTAGCCCAATCTTACCCAACAAGTCCATTAAGATCATCTTAACAGGGAAGCTTCCCATTAATTTCATAACGGATGATCATAAAAATGTCACAGGAGGGGAGATGGGGTTTGGATACTTGTAGCCTTCTATGTGCACAACCACCTAGCTATATAAGAATGGGAATGGCATGTAGATGCATAATAACATCTTTCCAATGCTAATATGTCAAAGCACATTGTATAGCTTTGTCAATACAGGGATTCCAAGATTGATATGTTGCCCTATTTCTAGTAGAGACTCCATTCTAAATGTGCTCAGTCACGCCCCCATGCGAACATCCCTCATCAGTAGCATCCTTCCGCAAATGAGTTTCATGATGAATATGGCCAACCTGACTATGGTTTAAGGCTCGGTTTTGATATTGTACCCTAATAATTACTTCTATATATCTTTTAGGATTCACTAGCAAGATCCCTCATTTCTCCACTAGACTCTTCTTGGATAGGTGCAGGGCCTTGTCAGAAATGTTTGGGCTACCTTCTCCACTTCGATAGCCCCCTATGTCAGGATGTTCAGAAAATAACTAAACCATTTCTTAAAGTGGACATCCGTCATCCGTGGCTTCTCCTTTTTAATTCCCTACACCATATCCAACAGATCCCTCCCTAGATGCGTTAGTTTCTCTTGATCCTCCCACTCATTTTACACAGGGATAAATTTTTCATACATCACCCCCAAGATAGGGATTCTTGAGATCTAATAGTGATCCAAAAGGTTGGTGCATACTTATCCACAATTAAAAGGAAATGTATTGGTCCCTAGTGACCACTAACTTAATAGTTCCGAAATGATCTCCTATGGTTAGTAGAAATGGAAATGATAAGTCCATGACACTTAATATAGACCTAACCACCTCAGATCTACTCCAAAATCAACACATGATGTGCATACCCAGTAGGCCCAGTCTCATTCATCTGTGAAGTTTCCCCCTTATCGCAGGTCCCAGTTATCGGTTCATCCTATCTCTTGGTTTCCTAGGCCCTCTTTGACGATCATTTTGTATTGCGATGGGGATGCCTCATTCTCAAGCTTCTCCCCATCAATATTATTGAGGTTTTTGTAGAGATAATCAGCTGTTATGGGTGAGGTATCCTTTCAGATATGCCATCATAATCCCTATGACACCGGTACTTCCCTAGTGTTTCTCTGAACTAGTTAGCTGGTTCATCCTTATTTTCCTCTAGAGTAAATACATCATCCCTCAGACCAAAACGGTATAGTGTAAGCCTCTTGAAAAAATGGTACTATTTCTAAACTTTTGATAGCATCCTAGGAAATAATTCATAGTCTGAATTGCTTCAGGCATACTCCCCAATCATGATATTGCCTCCCATATCCCTTCTCCAAGCGGTGTCGATAAGGACTTACCCCGTGTCATCACAAGTGTCTATTTGATTTGGGAGTTATTTGGTTCTTGAATTATGTTCCACGAATCTATTTTTCGGATCTTTTTTGTGGGTACCGGTTCGAGAAGCTTAAGGTGGCAGGGACTAATTTTCCAAGTATCATTCGTAGGGAAGTAGAGAGTCTGGTTTGCTAAAAAATCGTTTGTGGAGCACAAGGATAGAGGTCTGGTTTTCCATGAATCATTTACAAAATGATAAATCATTGAGGTCAAGAGTTTCACCAAATGAGAGAAATATAGGTTTTATTTTCACTAATTTTAGGTGCCTTTGAGGGGCCCCATCGGTACTATATTGGTGTATGGATTTCAGAGCAATGTGAGGGCCTTCACATCATAAATCTTCATGAAACCCCTTCACGAGTGACCTTTATAAAGGACCTTCGTGAAAGGGATAATTTGGTAAAAAATATTTCTTGACTCATCCTCATAATCCAACCTTCCTTTTCCTATCAACTCCCATTTATGATGGGGCATTTGTTGAGGCTAAAATACGTGCCACGGGATTATTTGAAAAATTCTACATCTAGTATGGGGAAAATGCATGCCCAAAAAACCCCAAAATAATATTTTATGATGTTCTTTGAAATTTCATTTTGTGAAGACCTCTCAACCTCTTCGTTCGCGTTAGGCTAAGATGGAATGCTTCACGAGTCGGACACCGACCAACAACCACACTAAAGATTAACGGATGAGTTTTTGAGTTTGACCAAACCACAACCATTTGAAGGTCCCATATTTTCTTGATGGATCACTTCCTAGCATCAAAATACCCCATTTCCTATAAATACCAATCTGATTCCACCTTAAATGGATGGATACCTCAACATTTTGACTTCTGATTCCAAGATTTGTGAAGAATTTGAGCACCATGAACTAAAAATAAAATAAAACATTCAAGGAATTTTAACACCATGAAAACACCTTTCCCATGTTCATAGATACAATCACCTAATTTGGGGATTCCTTTTGTCAAGTCATGTGACCTTTTTAGAATAGGAAGTCCCTATGGGGTACTTGAGGCTTCGTAGATCATTAATACTTTATGAAGAACTCCTCTACCAAATATTGAATTCATAAAAAGGTTGGTTTATCATGCTTCATGAATACCATTCCTTCAATAAGTCCTTAAACTCTGCAAAACACATGAGTTTTTCAAGGAACCACTTTGTGAGGCCCCCTAACTCACGGAACCCTTCTCGTGTGCCTCACATTGTTTCCTCCCTTCCGATGATACATCTTCATGAAGGTTGAGTTCCAAAAGCCTCTATACCCATCTAGGATTGGTTCAGTCACACATTAACCCTTATGTGACCTTTTTTATCCATTCATATAGCCCGCTCCACTTCATGTGTGGCCCAAGATTCCCATTTTCCACATTTTTTAGCATAGTTATGCTAATGACTTTTTCTTTTTAGCATAGGTACGCTTACATGGACCTCACAATCGACCACTCCTCCATGCCATTACAACATGGAAATACTGAATCCATCCCCCTCCCAAGGGTTGATGTGTGAAATTTATGTAAGACCAAGGGGTAATGAGAGAGTCCCCCATATTCGAGCTACATAATGTAAAACTTCTCACTACCATCGTCCTTGGCACATGACGTTAAATTGTGGTTCTATCCTACAAATTAAGTGTGGGATACTCTATGTATAAGTGGAATAGGATGGTCTTAGTACCAACCTTCCTCAAATTTAATGAGATCCTCCTTATATGGAATTATATCCTCTCCATGGGGAATGATATCTCTTCTTGAGTTAAGCCATTAACCTTTCTTGCATAAGGAAGCACCTTTCTCCTCCTTAACCCCTCCTTCATCCACCTGGTTAGAGAAGGGATTGGAAAGGATACCTATCATCTCTCTCCCATTGGGATTTTTTCCAGTAGATGATTTCATGCATAAGTCTCACTCACATAGAATTATTTCCTCCTCATATTGAATGAAATCCTCCTTGAGAAGCTTCCATGCGTAAATCCCACATTATCACTCATTGGTGCATCCTTCATTCCACGATTGTCAGGTCTACATCCTCTTCTTATTTATCTCACAGAGCATGAGAAATGTGGTCATAGAGTTTAGTAAATACTAAGACACCAATCCATCCTCTTGTTAATCCCTCTTATAGTAAGCCCCAACCGTACACTCCATTCTCTTGGGCCTCCTCCTCAAGTGCAATCCCTAACGCAAATTTAAGAACTATTTAGACATTGATTCCCAAAAAATTGGGATACATAGGAAACCTACTTGAGGTTCAAGTTCAACACTTCATCCATTTTATACACTCCATAAATTTAAAACACTCCACCCATAATCCATCCTGATTTTTTTCAGGCCTCCATGTCCCAGTAGGATCATGTCATCCATGTGGGTCATTTCTACACGTAAGCCCAATCCTTACCATCGCTTCTCCTAGAAGCACCCATAAATATCCAACACATAAGCCCTATGAAATCCAACATAATTCAACCAAGATAAATCCTCTTGCGAAGGGAAACTCCAATGTGTAATCCCCACACCATCCATAAAACTATGTGGGTTTTGATCCGTGTCTTATAAACATGGTACGTAGGACGCCTCTCTAAGGTTCAATCCCAACCAATGGAAAACCTTGGTGTCCCCCTCTTAGGGGTTCACTCCTCTGGTCCACCTCTATAGGTATTCTAGCCAACCTTCATGGTGTGACACCTTCACTTCATGAGACACACCACCTCGAGTCCGCTCTTATAGGGCATTCTGACCCATCCATCTAGTAAACCTTAGTGCCTCTCTTCATGGGATATACCCCTTGACTATGTAACAAATTACCTTTATGGGATGCACCTCTTGGATCCTCTTCTATAGGGTTTTATGGTCCATCTATCTGTAAACCTTTTGGGTGTTCCCTCCAAGGGATTCACCTCCCTGATTCTCCCTCGAGAGCATCCTAATCAACCCACTTCATCTCTACAAGATGTTAAAATCATGACCTGACACATGGATACCTCATTTTAAAAATGGGATACCTGAGGAAAACCTTATAAAATATTCCATTTCCATAAAATACCTTGTTATCATAATGGTATTCCTTGGTTTTCATGCTTTTGAGATGCCCACTTATGAGAAAGAATATAGGTGACCAATGTTCTAGAATCCAGAGAATCCAATGTTTCCCAACTTGATTACTCCCTTGACTGAAGGTTTATTCCCTATCAAGAACACCTTGGAATGTACATGTATAAGTAGAATAATTAACTAGAATCGATAAATATATGGCACCAGGAATAATTTCCTTGAATAGAACTTAAATCATTGAGAGTGACCCGGACTAGGCGATGAATTCTAAAGAGAAATATAAGGAAGGAGAAACTAAGATCTCATTATCTTGTTTCGATCAAGGAGTAGAGATCACCATTGAATGTGATGAAATAGACCTAAATTTTGAATGCATGAATGTGGGGAAACAACTACAGTCCACTACCCGCACATCCAATGCTGTAGACGCGGTGGGCACTCCCTAGTGGAAGCGTCAGAAACACGCATTTAAAAAGACTGTTTTTTTATTATGATATTTAAATTTATAAATGTATCTATAATTTTATATTTAATGTTTATATATAATCAATTAACATACATATTTTTTATTTAATAATCATGATATAATTGTTTTTTTATGAAAAACTATTACATGATTATCATTTTATATCCTAATTAGAATTCCATAGACAAGATGTAAAAAAGATAAATTTTGGGATTCTATTATGGTAATATATCTCAATTTATTTATTTTTATATCATTTTTGAATATTATATATTTTAGATGACTAATATTTAACCTATTTAATTACAAATTACATTCAATTTTCATGAAATTAAAAAAATTAGAAAAAATATTTCTATCTTTATTAGATGGAGAGATTTTTAAAAACAATTGAAAAAAATTATGTTTTTGGGAAGTTATAGAATGAAAAACCATGCCTCAACTATGGGATTTTAGATCTAGATACATGAAACAAATTTTTCTCCAACTGATATGATGAATCATATATGGTATGATAATTATTTAGTTTTTGTCAAATGTTTTGTATATTACCTTATTATGTATTTTTTTATTTATATGTAATATACCACCTTGAAATCTCATCAAGAGATACAATCGAAGAATGTATACCCTCATACTTTATCACATGGAGGGTATCATTTCTTGGAGGAGAAAATGATTGAAGAAAAATTTCATGCATTAAGAGCTCAATCTAGTAGTGGTTTAGGAGAGGTTAATTTTGATCCTCCATATCCTCCCAGTCCCCATGAAAAATAGAAAAGAGAATGAATAAAAAAATTAAAAGTATATTATAGAGAAATTTAAGTAAGTAACTACCAAAATTGTAAGAAATTAATGTTTATCCTTCAGTAATTTTTTATTTTTTAAATTAACAGAACTAATATATCATTTTTATTTTTCATTTAAGGGTGACCTTCTAGAGAAATTGATGTTGGGAACTTTTATCCCTAATGGTAGGATGTACATCCTAGCTACTTCTTTAGGAAATATAGAGGACCCTAACCATGTAAGAGGATATGAGGTGAGTGTTAGTTTAAGGAAAGTTTTTAGCCCTCAAAGTAATAAATCAAGAGATCTTGCAATAGAATCATTAAGATCTGAGTGGAAATACATGAAATAATCCATTGACAAAAAAATAAATCAATTGTGTAGGATTTTTTTGAAAAATTGATGAGGAAATTATATCTTGCATATCCTTCTATGCCTACCCAGCCTATAGTTCCAAACTAGCTGGCCTACTCACATCCTCCACCTTCTCATTTAGACCTGACCATATACTGTGAGTTTTATGCTGGAGATCCCCATGTATATATTATAGCCTATAGAGTCATACATATTTTTGGGGATTCTGTACATCACCATCCTATGCAGTTAGGTCAGGTAAGAATATTAATATATGATATTATTGATCTAGATAGTCTACTACCATTTCCTACTGAGGAGGTTACCAGAGTTGGAGATTGTATGGTTCATTTTTTACATTTTTCTTATAACCTTCATTGTTATCTAACATAAAAGGTATGAATTGTATTTTAAATATTATTTACATTTGATTCAAAATTAATTATAATTTTTTATAAAATTTGATTTATATAAGAGTATCTAATATCCAATTAATTATTAAAAAGGTAAAAAAAGTTTTAGGAACCAACAACTTCATATACTTCTGATATTTCTAATAGGATAAAAGGATTATCCCTGGTTTCTTATTCCTTGGATAATATTTATGATTTTTAGATGACATATGATATATTTTTAAGATACTATCCATTGAGAATATTCAAAAAAGATATTAATGATCTTTTTATTTTTAATGAGATCAGTTTTCTAGTGTTGTAGTTGTTTTCCATGTATGTAAATTTATATTTCCATTTTTATTTCAATAAATAAAGATGGTCTAAAATGAATTAATATATTAATTTTTAAAATAGATATATACACATGCTTCTTATTCAAAATTATACCACTGGTTTTTGTGGTCTCATAGATCCATAATTCATTATAACAGTTTTTTAATATCTGAAAACTTCTATTAGAGTTGCATATATATCTAAGGTATTGTAAAATAAAAATATTGGGTGTTGGCTTCATCTATTTCTTGATGGGTAATAACAATAAGATGATTATGAAGTCATAATCATTATAATTTTATTAATTATGAAATTTTTATATTATATAGGTCATTTTATGTTAGGCGTATTCTTCCCAAAAAAATTAAAATTTTGTTGGTTTTTCTCTTTATTAGGTTGTGTTCATAAACAATTTAGAGGGTTATTATAAAAGTCAGTTTTATTCTTTTATAAGTTTATATTTAATTCTTATTATTTATACATTTTTTTATTTGATTGTTTCCCTCAGCATCCGGGGATGACCGCCTTGATGGGAGGTTCAAATGTTCCGATCGGTTTCTAATGGTTTTGTTCGTAGAACCGGAAACATCCAATGATTCCACATCCATTTGGACCTACTTTCCAAAGGTAGGTGCTCATTAGTTTGTGGACTGATGAGGCTTAGGAATTTGTATTAGTCGAGAGGATGGGAGGTCATACTCATCACACCATTTTTAGTGGAATTATTGTCTACTCTAGGACTCTCTTTATAGATTTAAGTTATGTTTGTGAATCCTTATTACATTACCAAGAATAAAATGATCTTTCCTTCAGATCTGACAATTAATGATCAAATATGTAGGAAATTTAGAGAATCTTTTATATGTATTTTAGGTTCTTCATCGATAGAGAATCATATATATTTATTAGAGATTCTTGGTCAATGGTACCATTCGACACACTTATATAAAAGTATCTTGGTCATTATGATGACCATGATGGTTTTAAAGCCACTAAGTGGGGCACTTGAAGTTTATTGTCATTCAGAAGGACATGGATTATTTTAGAGTTGGGATCGAACCCGTAGATGGGCTACCTACGTATCCTTTGTTTTTAGAAAAGGAATCAGAACCCACGTAGTTCGAGTAAAGGAGTATGATGTTTATGATTGATAGCTCAAATAAGGATGTCATAATTAATTTTACCCTCTAAGCTCACGTGAGTCATGCTCGGTGTGATAAACAAGAGGTATTGGTAAAAATTAGACAATTGGGCCATGGAAGATGCAATCATAAGAAATGATGTGGGACTTATGTATGTATGACTACCCAGATAAATGAAGGTTAGGATTTACTTTAGGGAAGAAATCTAGGAACATGGTCCATAAAGGTATATGTGCTTCATGGAGACTTTTAATACTCTAACTTGGGGATTACTCCTGAAAAGGAGGTCCGAATTAGGAGAATACTTATGATTGGGTTTTACTCCTGAAAAGGAATCCCAGATCAAAGGTAAATTAGGACTGGTTAAGAGAAATTAAGACTGGGGCTTACTCATGAAAAGGAGGCCCATGTCAAGGATTAAGGTTTGGGGCTTACTCCGGAGGAGGATGCCCAGATTTGGGAACTTTAAGAATTGGGGCTTACTCCTAAGGAAGATTCCCAAATTTGGGAACTTTAAGAATTGGGGATTACTCCTAAGGAAGATGCCCAAGTTAAGAATTATGACTGGGGCTTACTCCTAAGGAGGATGCCCAAGTTAGGAGATCTGGGGCTTACTCCTGAGGAGGATGCTCAAAATTTAGAGGACTTATGACTGGGGATTATTCCTAAAAAGGAGACCCAGGTTAAGGATTCTCTCATATTAAAGGATGAGTTTAAATGAATGAAATCTCAATCTTTAGTGACATAAATATGTGTAAATCACTAGGTTTTGAGAGATATTCCATAGAATTCCTTTCAGATAAGGAAGTCAAATCAAGAAATCATGCCATAAATGGCTTTGAAGAGTGTCTTGAAGACTGAATCTTGAATAGGAAATGTGTAATGGATTAATAGGGGTGAAATGGGCAAGAAAGGCATCCAAAAAGGCAGGGGCGTGCAAGTCCTGGCAGGCGCACAGGTACTATGTGGGTGCGCAAGTCCTGGTCGCACAGGTATACACCTGCGTGACATGTTTGGTACTTGCGCGGTGTTAAATCAGTTGGGTAATACTTGAGAGACCTTTGTTTAAGGCCTTTAGAATCCTTTTGAGGTTATTCCAGCAGAGGGGCGCACAAGCTCTATTGAAGGAGTAAGGCGGCGCGCAAGTGTGGCCGTTTCCCTTAAGGTCTGGCCACCTAGGCGCGCAAGTGTTGATGAGTTTCAACACTTAGGCCTTCCTCCCCCTCTTTATATCTTCCGTTCTAGGTAAGAAATTACCTTAGAAGTGTTTTGGAAGCTTTGATAAGAGACTAGGGCGCTGGGAGCTCAATTCTGAGTTTCTGGAAAAATTGCCTTTCGAATGGGGGGCCCACAGGGTCTATTATAGGCAGGGAGAAGACCCCGGTCAGTTATCATTTAGGGTGTGCAAGTCACTTGCATGACCAACATCGGCGCGCAAGTGTACTTGCGCGACCATTGAGGCGCGCAAGTATACTTGTGCGACCAGTGTAGAACTTGCGCGACCTTTGCGCAATGTTCTTCCTCGTCCTTCCTTATTCAATTATTGATATTTGTTCAAAGGATGAATCTTCTTTGTTCAAGGTATTTCCCTTTTCATTCATTTAGACTCTGTGACAGAAAGGAGTGTCAACAAAAGTCCCCCCTCAGAGTTGGATCCGGAGAGAAAAGAGGATTTGACTCTGAGGTGAGAAGAAATAAGAAATCTGGCAGTTTAATGTCATGCATGTCGGACATAAAGAGGCTAATGTTTAAGGTCGAAATAGCTTTGACCGAAATGGATTAGAATTGACTCAATTCCTTGAAAATTCATCTGAAAACATATTACCATAATCAAGTCTGAGGGAAAATATGTAAGCTATGACTTAAGAATATTTGAATCTGAGGAATGATATGAAAAATAACTAAAAGGAATTAGAAGAAGTAGTTTCCAAGAATGAAGTTACCATTATTTAACAAACTCGTTAGGGGGTTGAATTATGCAGGGCCACCTAAGGGCATTGGATGCATAGTTAAATAAATTAGTATCTTTTGGCTAACAAGTCTGTTGTGTAGACTGTTTATGCAAGGCCACCTATGGGCACGTGCTGCATAGTCAGGCAAAAGAACTATCATAAATTTACTTTCCTAGTGCTAAAAGCCAGTGAAAGTTTATGGAGATTCAAATCTTCCAAAGTATAGAGTTTTCTATATGGAAATAGGTACTTGAATATGGAGAAGATATTTCCAAACAAGATTATCGAAGAACTGGATGAATATCACTCCTACGAAGGTCTGACCCAAACGTAGGGAAGGAGAATATAAGCCATAGACTTGAACACTTTCAGATCATGAAAAAGGATATGGGACAAATATGTTAAGGATGGCTATTTTTTGCGGATCCCTACATACTGTCATTTAAGACAAATAAGGACAAAAGAGGCATTCTTCCCAAGAATAAAGTTACCACTATCTGAAAAACCCATTAGGGGGTTGAATTATGCAGGGCCACCTAAGGGCATTGGCTGCATAGTCAAATAATAGTATCTTTTGGCTAACAAGTCTGTTATGTAGACTGTTTATGCAAGGCTGCCTATGGGCACATGCTGCATAGTCAGGCAAACGAACTCTCAGAAGTTTGACATTTTTGTGACTAGAAGTCATGAAAAAGGGTTATGAGGATCTGAAAATATTTAAGGTTAGGATTATGACACATAAAAATGGATATTGTTCAATGTACACAGAGATAAACAGATCAATGCTAACCATAATCATGTTCTGGCTGGGTCCTGAATTGAAATGTTGGACTTCACTACGTATCCCATAAGGATGAGAATCAAGCCATACGTAGTTCTTAAACTACAGTTTAACGTCGTGTGGGACAAAAGGATTAGAGATCTTAGTTTAGGGTCATAGAGCTTGGACCACTGTAAGAAATACAGAGTGTGTGTTTCCATGGGGTCTTTTCAGCCAAGGGACTGAAAAGTGGAATTTGGGGTTATGCCCAAAGACTTGGGGATGGATTCGAGGGACACTCGAACGTTCCTACATATCCAATAAGGATTGTAATCAAGCCCACGTAGTTCTGGAAATACCTTTTGTACAAATTTGGTTCGTACATGTGAAGGGTGAAAGGGGACTTTAGTGCAATGATGGTTTAACCCAAGATAAAAGGTTCGGGCACTGCCATGTATGCACGTAGTCTTTGAAATGAAACATGATTGAAAAATCAATGAAAATAATGGTTCCCTCTCAGGTGAGGATATCAAAGATATTTTTAGTTTATTGTCATACTGGACAAAAAGTGTTGTATAGTTTAATGTCGTATAACAAGGACGAATGTGAACCAATGTAAAGATATTGATTCTAGGGGTGGTTTCACGAATCAACATCGTTTGAGATGGAGGTGAACCGATGTGAAGAGATTTGTTTTGGGCTTGAACCTTGGGAGGTTGCCTACATACCCAGCCTAGAAGGCAAGGATCAAAGTCCATGTAGTTCAATTAAATAATGAATTAATGATCAAGTTGTTCTTGGGGACAATGAAATAAAAAATGATGTTGGGACTTACACATGGTTAGTAGACCAGAGAGAGTGTTATGGATGAGGTTTGATCTAAGCTCACGTGAGTCATACTCGGTGTGAGAAAAAAGAGGTAGTAACAACCTTAACAATACATAGTTTAACGTCATGTAGGACGTATTAAGGGACTATGCAGTTTAAAGTCTTATAGTTAGGACTATTGGTGCTGCATAGTTTAGTGTCATGTAGCAGGGACAAAAGTACAGTTTAATGTCATGTAGGACGTATCACAGACTTTCTGTAGAGACCCAAAGCTTGACGTACATGTAAATTAAATTTCCTTAGTGGAATACTTAATACATAACAAAAACAGACACACAAGGACCGTAATAGTTTAGTGTCTTTGGAAACTTGGAACGTAATCTTCTAATCATGGTGAAAGATCTTCAAGATCTCCCATAAAGATCCTTCCCTTTTTTTCTTACCTAAAACCTTTCTTTATATCCTGGGGAAAAGAAAACATAAAAAGGGTGAGCTCAAATGCTCATTGAGGGTAAGCATGGATAAAATAAAACATACCATATACATTTGAACTTAAAAACATGAACATAATGTTTAAACATCAAAATCTTGAGAAATGGCATAAAACATGGAAGTACGTAAGGCATAGATCATAAAGAAACATTAAGAATGACAAAATAGCATGGGAATAAACCATGTAATTGTGGCATCCATTAAGCACATGTAATGATTTCCATAGTAACCAAGGCATTTCTTCCAAGACCATCTTAGTGGACAAAGTCCCATTCTGAATCGAGTTCACTCCTCGTTTCAGTCTTGTAACACTGAACCAGATTAACTTACCGTTCCAGCCATGTCTATCTCGTGAGATATAAAATCTTTACCCAATGCATTAGAGGGATATATAGGTCCCACCCATCTCATAATGAAATCATTCTTACTTGTGCCACAAAATAAACTTAATACATTCATCATAACCCAAAGAATAAAATGGGTTTCATAAACATCATTCCATCATAACATAATCCATATAAAAAAATGGATATCATTTCATAATAAGAAAATTGAAACCATGTAAATCATAGAGACATTATACTTTAATCATACACATGTGAAATAATGTCATCTTAGATGAAAATGGTTTTGATAAAACACTTTAAATGAATTCTTGAGGAAAATATCCTTTTTTCTTCAAAATCATTTTCTTTTCACAAAATGCCATGAAATTTTAGAAGAAAAGGTTTTTGTTGTAAATATTCATGAAATATTTTTAAGTAAGCTTCATGAAAATAAGGCTTTATATAACCATAAAAATCCTTTCATGCCGTAAACGTTAAAAAAACATTCTTATCGTACTTTTGTCAGAAAAGTCAAAAAAAGTACCTCGTAACGTAAACAAAAGAAAGACTCCTTACATACCATGTAGTAAAAGTAAAAAGTGGTTAAAAAGTACATTAAACATACATGAAACCATTTTTAGGAAACATGGACACGGATGATAACAATAACCCCAGTAAATAATTACGAATAAGCAATCTCGGATAAAAATGAGATTTGAAAAATTATCCCTTACCATAGGTCTGATATGCTTCGTATGTATCCGAACCTCCTGTATAATGATTTAAATAACGTTATTGAATTATTAAAGAATCATATTAGTTGTTATGATATCATATATGGTTCACTTATTACTTTATAATACCTGTTCTTTTGTAAATTCCATGTTAAAGAGCGTTTTGGATAAACGTTTCATTTGTCGTCTGTGTTTTGACTTGTAATTATTCATATGATTAATTAGATCATGATTACTTACATCCAGAATTTAAAACATGATTTATATATAATATATATTAAGAATATACATATATTTAATAGATCGATAAATGGAACGAAATACACCGTTCATGGAGATGGTAGGCCGTATGTACGCATGAACGTTGTTTTCATTTCCTCATTGAATTGAATGTAATTAATTGGATGACATACATATATATATACATAAATCCAGTATCATTATTATGTCATATATTTCATTATTACTTATTATATATACTTTATAATCATTTATGAATTGTTAATCATTGAAAATGAATCTCATCGCGTCGTGGAGACGGTATTCCGTACGTACGCACGAGCGATGATATCGTTCCCATGATCGTGGAATTTTATTGGAGTGTATGCATACTATTACAGAATCAATATCACTTTACAATAATCATATATATTTATTATTTACACCATTATACCCATCCATGTAAGGTGGTGGTGGAAAATAGATTACACCACGAAGTGGAGACGGTATTCCGTACGTACGAACGCGCAGTGATTTCATTTTCCGTAGGATGGATAGATGGTGAAATAGTGTTGTTTCATACTTATAATAACATATAAGTATATGAGTGATACTGATTTTATTACTTCATAATGAAACAAACTAAGAAAAAGAAGTGGAAGAAGAAATAAAGGTGAAAGAATCGGTAACGGACATTACCTCTTCTTTGAAATGCCTTTTTGAGACCTCTTCTTAGGGAACTAAAATTGGTCTTTGAAGAATACCAGGACCTCTAGGATGTTTCAAGGGAAGTGGAGAAGATAATTTGGAAGATTTTGGCCGAGCTTGAAGGCTCAAAGTGGTGTGAGGATGAGAGGGAGGAGGTTCCCTTTTATAAGGGAGGAGAGGGTCACCTTTGGAAATCTTAAAAATATTAATTTATAATAAATATAACCCCACTTAAAAACCTCGAAAAATGACTCATATCCGAATATTAGATGAGATAGGGTTGTAATATCATCAACCAATAAAATTTATACATGTTAGGAATTTATTTTAAACATTATCAACTTGATTTATCCTAATTTAATCAATTTAATTTTATTTGTGGTAATAACATTCTAAAATTTAAATTATAACAAATAATTAATTATTTGTTGTGAATTGTCCATAATTGGATACTTTATAACATTTTATATCATATAAATTTATAATTTATAATTTTTAAATATATTTGTGATTTTTAAACAATTTTATAATATATTATTGTTATAAAATAACAATAGTGTCAATTTTGACACTATTCATTTAATTGAATTTAAATAAAATATATACAGAAGATATGTTCGAAATAAAAGCTTTAATAGAATCATAAAAGGTCATATTTATCTATGAAATTAGTGTAGAACATTAAATAGTTCATATAATATTTATTTTATTATTTTTAAAAGCATTTATTTGGTTTATCTCTTAATAAAATAATTACTACAGCATTTTTGTATAATTATTTAATATAATTATTTTTCGCATAAAAATTAAAAATAAAATCCTATAATGAAGATAAATCTATTACCTTTCACAATCATACTTTTACTCGAATTGGTCATCTCAAAATCACAATATTTAAATTTTTATATTTATTAAATTATGAAGGTGACAACTTTGGCATCATTTAAAATAAAATAATATAAGTGTCATAATCACTTTTATAAGACTCCAAACGGTTATATATTAATTCATTGGATGCTTATGGTATATATATACACTACCAATAAGGTTTGGTCAGGTTTTTGGGCCTTTTAATGGGTAGTATTATTTCAATAAAAACTATATTACTGATATTTCATTTAATAAATAATTTCTGTATCATTAATGTATCACCATTAATGACAATTATTTAATCCCTAAAAATTCTAAATAAATTATCAGGATGTATATAATTTTATTAGATTTCTGGATAATATTCATGTTCTAAGTTTTATGATGTTTATCACTAAAGTAAAATTATTATACTTATAAGATTTAAGAGATTGATATGTAGTCACTTTCTTTGGTTTTAATAATAATTAAGTTATTTTCATGGACAAAAGTACATTAAATGATTCTAATCCGACCCTTAAGTGATATGGGTCGACCTTTAGTCATCCAATAGGATTTTGGCAGGTGTTAGGGTAATTTTATAATCTTATATTTACCCTTAATTACCCGATTTACCTTTAACTATGGTAAAACAAAATTACGGTAGTTACTATTCATAATGCCTAAAAATAAAAAGTAGTCTATTAATATAATTTGGACCCACTGATTCCAAATATGGAATCCATTTTTCCAAATTCAATACACAGAAGTTTCATAAATTAAATTAAAATTTATCCCGTTTTCGAAGGAAAATAGGTTTTTGTTTAAAACATTACAAAAGATTGAATTGATTTAACCTACGAATTCAAAGTAAAATCAATGCTAATGACATACATTATGTTAAATGTTAAAAATATATTCTCTTTATACTTTAAGACCATTCAATATTATAATTTAACCACATAAATTATTACGATGAAAAAATTTGTTTTTAATTAAAATATAGCGTGTTTTTACTATTCATTAAAATATGAAAGTTATCAGAATAACATTAAAATTTTATCCAAGGTAAAATGTTATATCCTTATTCCAATGAATAATTTTATTTTGTTAAATTCAACTTATAAACTTGTCAAAAACTAGATTTAATGTGGGTGCGCCATCAAAAGGCGGCAAAACTGCATTTTTTGAAAAATACTTATTTTACCCGAAAAAACTTATTTTGTTCACATAAAATGTTTTAGAAAATTTATAAGATGAATAATAATGTTATAAAATTCAAAATTTAGTTAATAATATTCATAACGGCTAGTTCATAATAATATTATAATAATATATCGTTGTTTAGTAAAACTCGGTATTGCGTACAACACACGCTATCGAGGAAGGTCGCGATTGCGTGTAATGCAAGCCAAGTCAAGGTTCCGTGTTGTGAAAGAATACTTCATTGTTTTGTATAACAGAATCCAACCATATTTTATTTATACATTGAATATATATATATATAAGCACACTCAATGTTGCGTAGAATTACTATTATAAAACGAACTTGAAATTGTGTGTAACACGATCCAAGAATAGCGTTGTGTATACTGCAAGCTAATACGGTGTTGCATATAGTACAGGATAAACTTGGTGTGGTGTATAATAGAAGACATCAATGAAATTAAAAGAATATATTTCATAAAATATCGGGGTGTTACATTCTACCCCCCATAAAATGAATTTCGCCCTCGAAATTCGTTGGGGTTATAAATGGTTTGCTACTTGAAAATTTCTTTAATAGAAACCCACATCGTAAAAAGGAATAAAAAAACTTGACTTTAATAACTAATTTATGAAACGTAACGGTTACCCAAATTAACTAATCACTGGTTTTCCACATAGGACAACATAGGTGAAAATATGGATATGGAAGAAAAATCTAACCATCAAGTTCTGATGGAGAGTGTTAGAGAACATGGCTATGAAAAATCCAACAATCACAAAGATATAGATTTGTGATGATCTAAGGTACCATCTGATTCATCGGATATAAGGGAACTAGGGCAACATTTTTGGTTTTCAAGATCATTTCCCTAAAGTTGATGAATTAAAAGAAATACTTACATGATTTTGGTACAATCTCACTGTTGTTCGTGAATTGAACAATTTCCACTTCATCCATTAAAGAAATGAAGTTGAATTTGTTATTCGTGATGTGTTAGAAGATCATGTGATAGAATGATGGGACATTCCATCTCTTTCAAACAAAAGGTTAGCAAAAGTTATAAGTCAATCTTATGGTTAGATTAATCGTATATGGTTCCAAAAATGAACTTATACTACATATATCATACCGCTTAATAAAATAAAACTAGTTTCTACTAACCAGGGACTTCCTGTAGGCCAGTGGTAGGCGATAAAGGCCAGTCGCACTTTGGTTGTGGGTTCGATTCCCTCAGCCTTGTCTGACGCGATGGGTTGTCGCCCGTCCTGCAGGTTGTCCTTTTTCTAAAACTACATTACTATATCATCCCATAAAAAATATATAAAAAAGGTTCTATCCTTAAACAATACTAACTTATGTCCAACATAATCCATTCCAATCTTTAGTCTTATCCATAATATTGCAGTCCATTGTCATATTATAGTGAAAACGATTACCAGAGATTTCATATAAGAAGCATGTTAATACCATCGTTGATCCCCATATATCATAAGATATGTCTTGTTAGTCACATTACAAACGTTCGAAGGCCTTAATCATGTATTCTCTTAAAAAATGAATACCCATTGAACCTTAGTGAAAAAATGAATGCAATTAAAAGTTAACACTTTCCACATACCAAAATCCTCAAAATTCTATATACTCAAACCATGATATCACTTAGTCCTTATATCAATCATGAGCTCATGAATACTTTCAAACATTTCATTTTATCATTTTCCCTTCATTATGTGCATATCACCTTTTTTTTCAAAAATATCTCAATCACTTTCCATGGTTACCGGTACCATTGAAAACCACAATAGACCAATACATAAATATTCAAATATTCCACGATACTATATACAACATTATTTTGGAATCCCATTACATAAACACTTAATTATTCCACCACATCGTTGTCATATTCAACATCACCAATAGTGATCGCATGTGAATTCCCTTTGTCCTTTGCCTTAAGTGGTTGCTCATGTCGATCATCACTAACCCTTGGATTAGGGCATTTATTAGCATAATTACCCATTTCCTTGCAGTTTAAGCATTGAAGTGTGGGTGGTGCGTTCTCTGCAGTCTTTTCTTTATTCACATCATTAGAAACCCTTTTTCCATTACTTCGACACTCAGCTTCTCGATGACCTTCTTTTCCACACTTAAAACATTTTCTAGTCCCTTTAAGACAATATCCACCATGCTTCTTTCCACACTTTGAGCATAAGGAAACATTCATCTTCCTTTCACCATTATTCTGATATTTCTCCTTGAACTCCATCTTTCGTTTCTTGTCAAAACTATGAGATGGATAAGTAACACCAAATTCCATTTCTACCTTGATATCACAACCCACAATTTCTTCATAGCTACTGAAGTCTCTTATAGCTAATGCCCTTCGAAGATTTGGTTTTAATCCACTGAAGAATCGATCAACTTTACTTTCGGGTTCGATGATAAATCCATATGCATACCTTGCAAGCCTTGTAAAATTTGCTTCATATATACCAACAGATTCATCATCCTTTTGCTTTAGTTCAAGAAACTCCTTCTCCATCTTTGTTTGAAGAATACATGGGAAGTACTTATTGAAAAATAAGTTCTTGAACTCGTCCCATTCCGTGGACTCAATTTCATCTCTTGGCCTCGTATTCTTGATAATATTCCACCATTGATCAGTATCACCTTCCAA
This sequence comes from Viscum album, assembly GCA_963277665.1. Taxonomy (NCBI): domain Eukaryota; kingdom Viridiplantae; phylum Streptophyta; class Magnoliopsida; order Santalales; family Viscaceae; genus Viscum; species Viscum album. The sequence continues at coordinate 1,033,373,626 of OY728123.1, read as the reverse complement.
ACGATACACTACTAAGATGACTTTATCATGTTTAGAACATTGAAGAACAGAAAATATCTTTTCAATAGTACAGATCCATTGTTCAGCAACAAGTGGATCAGAAGACCCACTGAAAGAAGGTGGACGTTGCCTCATGAAGGACTCAATAGAATATTTTACCCTTCTATGCTCATTTGGAAGTCCAGAATGATTCATAGCTTGTGTAAGTATATCAATAAGATTTTTCACTCCATCTCCCATAACATTTTTTTGTTCAGGAGGACAATCATTGCATTGTCCATTACATTGATCAGCACGGTTCCTTCGGGTTCCAGCCATCGTCTAAAACCCAAAAACAATAGTGTGAGAGGCAAAAATCACGCTAGGGAAAACAATATAATAAAGGGGAGTACCTTAAATATCTAACATCTTGGGTTACCATAATTCTAGTACTATAACCTATACTTATACTTAACCTTAGGGACATCCCTAGACATACCTTAGAAATATCTCTAGGGATCTCACTAAAGTTCTCGCATCCTAGTTTCCAAAGGTTGACTAAACCTTTCCTCTGATACCAACTGTAGAGACCCAAATCTTGAAGTACATGGACATTACATTTCTTTAGGGGAATAATTAATACATAAAAAAAATAGACACACAAGGACCGTAATAGTTTAGTGTCTTTGGAAACTTGGAACGTAATCTTCTAATTGTGGTGAAAGATCTTCAACATCTCCCATAAAGATCATTCCCTTTTTTTTCTTACCTAAAACCTTTCTTTATATCCTGGGGAAAAGAAAACATAAAAAGGGTGAGCTCCAATGCTCAGTAAGGGTAAGCATGGATAAAATAAAACATACCATATACATTTGAACTTAAAAACATGAACATAATGTTTAAACATCAAAATCTTGAGAAATGACATAAAACATAGAAGTACGTAAGGCATAGATCATAAAGAAACATTAAGAATCAAAAAATAGAATGGGAATAAAACATGTAATTGTGTCATACATTAAGCACATGTAATGATTTCCATAGTAGCCGAGGCATTGCTGCCAAGACCATCTTAGTGGACAAAGTCCCATTCTGAATCGAGTTCACTCCTCGTTTCAGTCCTGTAACACTGAACCGGGTTAACTTACCGTTCCAGCCATGTCTATCTCATGAGATATAAAATCTTTACCCAATGCATTGGAGGGAGATATAGGTCCCACACATCTCATAATGAAATCATTCTTACTTTTTCCACAAAATAAACTTAATACATTCATCATAACCCAAAGAAAAAAATGGGTTTCATAAACATCATTCCATCATAACATAATCCATATAAAAAATGGATATAATTTCATAATAAGAAAATTGAAACCATGTAAATCATAGAGACATTATACTTGAAACATACACATGTGAAATAAAGTCATCTTAGATGAAAATGGTTTTGATAAAACACTTTAAATGAATTCTTGAGGAAAATATCCTTTTTTCTTCAAAATCATTTTCTTTTCACAAAATGTCATGAAATTTTAGAAGAAAATGTTTTTGTTGTAAATAGTCATGAAATCTTTTGAAGGAAGCTTCATGAAAATAAGGATTTTTAAAACTATAAAAATCCTTTCATGCCGTATACGTTAAAAAAAACATTCTTATCGTACTTTTGTCGGAAAAGAAAAAAAAAGTACCTCGTAACGTAAAAAAAAGAAAGATTCCTTACATACCATGTAGTAAAAGTAAAAAGTGGGTAAAAAGGACATTAAACATACATGAAACCATTTTTATGAAACATGGACATGGATGATAACAATAACCCCAGTAAATAATTACAAATAAGCAATCTCGGATAAAAATGAGATTTGCAAAATTATCCCTTACCTTAGGTATGATATGCTTCGTACGTATCTGAACCTACTGTATAATGATTTAAATAATGTTATTGACTTATTACATAATCATATTAATTGTTATGATATCATATAGGGTTCACTTATGACTTTATATTACCCGTTCTTTTGTAAATTCCATGTTAAAGAGCATTTTGGGTAAAATCGTTTCATTTGTCGTCCGTGTTTTGACTTGTAATTATTCATATGATTACTTAGATCATGATTACTTACATCCAGAATGTAAAACATGATTTATATATAATATATATTCAGAATATACATATATGTAATAGATCGATAAATGGAAAGAAATACACCGTTCATGGAGACGGTAGGCCGTACGTACGTATGAACGTTGTTTTCGTTTCCTCATTGAATTGAATGGAATTAATTGGATGAAATACATATATATATATACATAAATCCAGTATCATTATTATGTCATTTATTTCATGATTACTTATTATATATACTTTATAATCATTTATGAATGGTTAATCATTGAGAATGAATCTCATCGCGTCGTGGAGATGGTATTCCGTACGTACGCACGAGCGATGATATCGTTCCCATGATCGTGGAATTTTATTGGAGTGTATGTATACTTTTACAGAATCAATATCACTTTACAATAATCATATATAGTTATTATTTACACCATTATACCCATCCATGTAAGGTGGTTGTGGAAAATAGATTACACCACGTCGTGGAGACGGTATTCCGTACGTACGCACGCGCGGTGATTTCGTTTTCCATAGGATGGATAGATGGTGAAATAGGGTTGTTTCATAATTATAATAACATATCAGTATATGAGTTATACTTATGTTATTACTTCATAATGAAACATCCTAATAAGAAGAAGTGGAAGAAGAAATAAAGGTGAACGAATCGGTAACGAACATTACCTCTTCTTTGAAACGCCTTTTTGAGACCTCCTCTTAGGGCACTACAATTGGTCTTTGAAGAAGACCAGGACCTTTAGGATGTTTATAGGGAAGTGGAGAAGATAATTTGGTAGGGTTTGGCCGATCTTTAAGGCTCAAAGTTGTGTGAGGATGAGAGGGAGGAGGTTCCCTTTTATAAGGGAGGAGAGGGGCACCTTTGGAAATCTTAAAAATATTAATTTATAATAAATCTAACCCCACTTAAAAACCTCAAAAAATGACTCATATCAGAATATTAGATGAGATAGGGTTGTAATCTCATCAAACAATCAAATTTAGACATGTTAGGAATTTAGTTTAAACATTATCAACTTGATTTATCCTAATTTAATGAATTTAATTTTATTTGTGGTAATAACATTATAAAATTTAAATTATAACAAATAATTAATTATTTGTTGTGAATTGTCCATAATTGGATACTTTATAATATTTTATACCATATAAATTTAAATTTATAATTTTTAAATATATTTGTTATTTTTAAACAATTTTATAATATATTATTTTTATAAAATAACAATAGTGTCAATTTTAACACTATTCATTTATTTGAATTTTAATAAAATATATACAGAAGATATGTTCCAAATAAAAGCTTTAATAGAATAATAAAAGTTCATATGTATCTATAAAATTAGTGTATCACATTAAATAGTTCATATAATATTTATTTTATTATTTTTAATACCATTTATTTGGTTTATCTCTTAATAAAATAATTACTACAGTATTTTTGTATAACTATTTAATATACTTATTTGTTGCATAAAAATTAAAAATAAAATCCTATGATGAAGATAAATCTATTAACCTTCACAATAATACTTTTAATCGAATTTATAATATTAAAATCACAATATTTAAATTGTTATATTTATTAAATTATGAAGGTGACAACTTTGGCATCATTTAAAATAAAATAATATAAGTGTCATAATCACTTTTATAAGACTCCAAACGGTTATATATTAAGTAATTGGATGCTTATGGGGTATATATACACTACCAATAAGTTGTGGTCAGGTTTGTGGTCCTTTTACTGGGTATTATTATTTCAATAAAAACTATATTACTGATTTTGCATTTAATAAATAATTTCTGCATCATTAATGTATCACCATTAATGACAATTATTTAATCCCTAAAAATTCTAAATAAATTATCATTATGTAGATAATTTTATTAGAGTTTTGGAGACTATTCATGTTCAAAGTTTTATGATGTTTATCACTAAAGTAAAATTATTATACTTATAAGATTTAAGAGAGTGACATGTTGTCACTTTCTTTGGTTTTAATAATAATTAAGTTATTTTCATGGACGAAAGTTCATTAAATGATTCTAATCATGGTGAAAGATCTTCAATATCTCCCACAAAGATCTTTCGCTTTTTTTTCTTACCTAAAACCTTTCTTTATATCCTGGGGAAAAGAAAACATAAAAAGGGTGATCTCAAATGCTCAGTAAGGGTAAGCATGGATAAAATAAAACATACCAAATACATTTCAACTTAAAAACATGAACATAATGTTTAAACATCAAAATCTTGAGAAATGACATAAAACATGGAAGTACGTAAGGCATAGATCATAAAGAAACATTAAGAATGACAAAATAGCATGGGAATAAAACATGTAATTGTGGAATCCATTGAGCACATGTAATGATTTCCATAGTATCCAAGGCATTACTGCCAAGACCATCTTAGTGGACAAAGTCCCATTCTGAATCCAGTTCACTCCTCGTTTCAGTCCTGTAACACTGAACCGGATTAACTTACCGTTCCAGCCATGTCTATCTCATGAGATATAAAATATTTACCCAATTCATTGGAGGGAGATATATGTCCCACCCTTCTCATAATTAAATCATTCTTACTTGTGCCACAAAATAAACTTAATACATTCATCATAACCCAATGAATAAAATGGGTTTCATAAACACCATTCCATCATAACATAATCCATATAAAAAAATGGATATCATTTCATAATAAGAAAATTTAAACCATGTAAATCATAGAGACATTATACTTGAAACATACACATGTGAAATAATGTCATCTTAGATGAAAATAGTTTTGATAAAACACTTTAAATGAATTCTTGAGGAAAATATCATTTTTTCTTCAAAATCATTTTCTTTTCACAAAATGTCATGAAATTTTAGAAGAAAAGGTTTTTGTTGTAAATAGTAATGAAATATTTTGAAGGAAGCTTCATGAAAATAAGGCTTTATAAAACCAAAAAAATCCTTTCATGCCGTATACGTTAAAAAAACATTCTTATAGTACTTTTTTCGGAAAAGTCAAAAAAAAGTACCTCGTAACATAAACAAAAGAAAGATTCCTTACATACCATGTAGTAAAAGTAAAAAGTGGGTAAAAAGGACATTAAACATACATAAAACCATTTTTAGGAAACATGGACATGGATGATAACAATAACCCCAATAAATAATTACGAATAAGCAATCTCGAATAAAAATGAGATTTGCAAAATTATCCCTTACCTTAGGTCTGATATGCTTCGTACGTATCCGAACCTCATGTATAATTATTTAAATAATGTTATTGAATTATTAAAGAATCATATTAATTGTTATTATATCATATATGGTTCACTTATGACTTTATATTACCTGTTCTTTTGTAAATTCTATGTTAGAGTGTTTTGGGTAAAATCGTTTCAGTTGTCGTCCGTGTTTTGACTTGTAATTATTCATATGATTACTTAGATCATGATTACATACATCCAGAATGTAAAACATGAATTATATATAATATATATTCATAATATACATATATGTAATAGATCGATAAATGGAAATAAATACACCGTTCATGGAGACGGTAGGTCGTACGTACACATGAACGTTGTTTTCGTTTCCTCATTGAATTGAATGGAATTAATTGGATGACATACATATATATATACATAAATACAGTATCATTATTATGTCATATATTTCATGATTAATTATTATATATACTTTATAATCATTTATGAATGGTTAATCATTGAGAATGAATCTCATCGCGTCGTGGAGACGGTATTCCTTACGTACGCACGAGCGATGATATCATTCCCATGATCGTGGAATTTTATTGGAGTCTATGTATACTATTACAGAATCAATATCACTTTACAATAATCATATATAGTTATTATTTACACCATTATAGCCATCCATGTAAGGTGGTGGTGGAAAATAGATTACACCACGTCACGGAGACGGTATTCTGTACGTACGCACGCGCGGTGATTTCGTTTTCCGTAGGATGGATAGATGGTCAAATAGGGTTGTTTCATACTTATAATAACATATCAGTCTATGAGTGATACTGATGTTATTACTTCATAATTAAACAACCTAAGAAGAAGAAGTGGAAGAGGAAATAAAGGTGAAAGAATCGGTAATGGACATTATCTCTTCTTTGAAGCGCCTTTTTGAGACCTCCTCTTAGGGCACTGAAATTGGTCTTTGAAGAAGACCAGGACCACTAGGATGTTTCTAGGGAAGTGTAGAAGAGAATTTGGCAGGGTTTGTTCGAGATTGAAGGCACAAAGTGGTGTGATGATGAGAGGAAGGAGGTGCCCTTTTATAAGTGAGGAGAGGGGCACCTTTGGAAATCTTAAAAATATTAATTTATAATAAATCTAACCCCACTTAAAAATCTCAAAAAATGACTCAAATCTGAATATTAGATGTGATAGGGTTTTAATCGAATCAAACAATAAAATTTAGAAATGTTAGGAATTTATTTTAACCATTATCAACTTGATTTATCCTAATTTAATCAATTTAATTTTATTTGTGGTAATAACATTCTAAAATTTAAATTATAACAAATAATTAATTATTTGGTATTAATTGTACATAATTAGATACGTTATGACATTTACTACCATATAAAATTAAATTTATAATTTTTAAATATATTTGTGATTTTTAAACAATTTTATAATATATTATATTTATAAAATAACAATTGTGTCCATTTTGACACTATTCATTTATTTGAATTTAAATAAAATATATACAGAAGATATGTTCGAAATAAAAGCTTTAATAGAATCCTAAAAGGTCATATGTGTCTAGAAAATTAGTGTAGCACGTTAAATAGTTCATATAATATTTATTTTATTATTTTTAAAACCATATATTTGGTTTATCTCTTAATAAAATAATTACTACAGCATTTTTGTATAATTATTTAATATACATATTTGTTTCATAAAAATTAAAAATAAAATCCTATGATGAAGAAAAATCTATTACATTTCACAATAATACTTTTACTCTAATTTAGAATCATAAAATCACAATATGTAAATTGTTATATTTATTAAAGTATGAAGGTGACAACTTTGGCATCATTTAAAATAAAATAATATAAGTGTCATAATCACTTTTATAAGACTCAAAACGGTTATATATTAAGTAATGGGATGATTATGGTATATATATACACTACCAATAAGTTTTGGTCAGGTTTTTGGGCCTTTTAATGGGTATTATTATTTCAATAAAAACTATATTACTGATTTTTCATTTAATAAATAATTTCTGCATCATTAATGTATCACCATTAATGACAATTATTTAATCCCTAAAAATTATAAATAAATTATCATGATGTATATAATTTTATTAGCGTTCTAGAGACTATTCATTTTCAATGTTTTATGATGTTTATCACTAAAGTATAATTATTATACGTATAAGATTTAAGAGACTGACATGTTGTCACTTTCTTTGGGTTTAATAATAATTAAGTTATTTTCATGGACGAAAGTCCATTAAATGATTCTCATCCGACCCTTAAGTGATATGGGTCGACTTTTAGTCATACAATAGGATTTTGGCAGGTGTTAGGATAATTTTATAATCTTATATTTACCCTTAATTACCCGATTTACCTTTAACTATGGTAAATAAAATTTACGGTAGTTACTATTCATAATGCCTAAAAATAAAAAGTAGTCTATTAATATAATTTGGACCCACTGATTCCAAATATGGAATCCATTTTTCCAAATTCAATACACAGAATTTTCAGAAATTAAATTAAAATTTATCCCGTTGTCGAAAGAAAATGTGTTTTTGTTTAAAACATTACAAAAGATTGAATTGATTTAACCTACGAATTCAAAGTAAAATCAATGATAATGACATACATTATATTAAATGGTAAAAATATATTCTATTTATACTTTAAGACCATTAAATATTATAATTTAACCACATAAATTATTAGGATGAAAAAAGTTGTTTTTAATTAAAATATAGCGTGTTTTTACTATTCATTAAAATATGAAAGTTATCAGAATAACATGAAAATTTTATCCAAGGTAAAATTTTATATCCTTATTCCAAAGAATAATTTTATTTTGTTAAATTTAACTTATAAACTTGTCAAAAACTAGATTTAATGTGGGTGTTCCTTCAAAAGGCGGCAAAACTGTATTTTTTGAAAAATACTTATTTTACCAGAAAAATTTATTTTATTCACATAAAATGCTTTAGAAAATTTATAAGATGAATAATAATGTTATAAAATTCAAAATTTATTTAATACTATTCATAACTACTAGTTCATAATAATATTATAATAATATATCATTGTTTAGTAAAACTCGGTATTGCGTACAACACACGCTATCGAGGAAGGTCGCGATTGCGTGTAATGCAAGCCAAGTCAGGGTTCCGTGTTGTGCAAGAATCCTTCATTGTTTCATATAACAGAATCCAACCATATTTTATTTATACATTGAATATATATATAAGCACACTCAATGTTGCGTAGAATGACTATTATAAAACGAACTTGAAATTGTGTGTAACACGATCCCAGAATAGCGTTGCGTATACTGCAAGCTAATACGGTGTTGCTTATAGTACAATCTAAACGTGGTGTGGTGTATAATAGAAGACATCAATGAAATTAAAAGAATATTTTTCATAAAATCTCGGGGTGTTACATTCTACCCCCCTTAAAATGAATTTCTCCCTCGAAATTCGTTGGGGTTATAAATGGTTTGCTACTTGAAAATTTCTTTAATAGAAACACACATCGTAAAAAGTAATACAAAAACTTGACTTTAAAAACTAATGTATGAAACGTAACGGTTACCCAAATTAACTAATCACTGAGTTTCCACATAGGAGAACATAGATGAGAATATGGATATGGAAGAAAAATCTAACCATCAAGTTCTGATGGAGAGTGGTAGAGAACATGGCTATGAAAAATCCAACAATAAAAAAGCTATAGATTTGGGATGATCTAAGGTACCATCTGATTCATCGAATATAAGGGAACTGGGACAACATTTTTGGTTTTCAAGATCATTTCCCTAAAGTTGATGAATTAAAAGAAATACTTACATGATTTTGGTACAATCTCACTATTGTACGTGAATTGAACAATTTCCACTTCATCCCTTAACGAAATTAAGTTGAATTTGTTATCCGTGATGTGTTAGCAGATCATGTGATAGAATGATGGGTCATTCCATCTCATTCAAACAAAAGGTTAGAAAAAGTTATAAGTCTATCTTATGGTTAGATTAATCATATATGGTTCCAAAAATGAACTTATACTACATATATCATACCGCTTAATAAAACAAAACCAGTTTCTACTAACCAGGGACTTCCTGTAGGCCAGTGGTAGGCGATAAATTCCAGTCGCACTTTGGTTTTGGGTTCGATTCCCACAGCCTTGTCCGACGCGATGGGTTGTCGCCCGTCTTACAGGTTGTCCTTTTTCTAAAACTAAATTACTATATCATCCCATCAATAATATCAAAAATAGGTTTTATCCTTAAACAATACTAACTTATGTCTAACATAATACATTCCAATATTTAGTCTTATCCATAATATTGCAGTCCATTTTCATATTATAGTGAAAAATATTACCAGATATTTCATATAAGAAGCATGTTAATACCATCGTTGATCCCCATATATCATAAGATATGTCTTGTTGGTCACATTACAAACGTTCGAAGGCCTTAACCATGTATTCTCTTGAAAAATGAATACATATTGAACCTTAGTGAAAACATGAATGCAGTTAAAAGTTAACACTTTCCACATACCAAAATCCTCAAAATTCTATATACTCAAACCATGATATCACTTAGTCCTTATATCAATCATGAGCTCATGAATACTGTCAAACATTTCATTTTATCGTTTTCCCTTCATTATGTGCATATCATCTTTTTTTATCCAAAAATATCTCAATCACTTTCCATGGTTACTGGTACCATTGAAAACCACAATAGACCAATACATAAATATTCCAATATTCCACGATACTATATACAACATTATTTTGGAATCCCATTACATAAACACTTAATCATTCCACCACATCAGTGTCATATTCAACATCGCCAATTGTGATCGCATGTGACTTCCCTTTGTACTTTGCCTTAAGTGGTTGCTCATGTCGATCATCACTAACCCTAGGATTAGGGCATTTATTAGAATAATTCCCTATTTTCTTGCACTTGAAGCATTGAAGTGTCGGTGGTGCGTTCTCTGCAGTCTTTTCTTTATTCATATCATTAGAAACCCTTTTTCCATTACTTCGACACTCAGCTGCTCGATGACCTTCTTTTCCACACTAAAAACATTTTCTAGTCCCTTTAAGACAATCTCTACCATGCTTCTTTCCACACTTTGAGCATAAGGAAACATTCATCTTCCTTTCACCATTATTCTGAGATTTCTCCTTGAACTCCATCTTTCGTTTCTTGTCAAAACTATGAGATGGATAAGTAACACCAACTTCCATTTCTACCTTGATAGCACAACGCACAATTTCTTCATAGCCATTTAAGTCTCTTATAGCTAATGCCCTTCGAATATTTGGTTTTAAGCCACTGAAGAATCGATCAACTTTACTTTCGGGTTGGATGATAAATCCAAATGCATACCTTGCAAGCCTTGTAAAATTCACTTCATATATACCAACAAATTCATCATCCTTTTCCTTTAGTTCAAGAAACTCCTTCTCCACCTTTGTTCGAATAATACAAGGGAAGTACTTATTGAAAAATAAGTTATTGAACTCGTCCCATTCCATGGACTCAATTTCATCTCTTGGACTTGTATTCTTGATAAGATTCCACCATTGATCAGCATCACCTTCCAAATGATACACTGCTAAGATGACTTTATCATGTTCAGAACATTGAAGAACTGAAAATATCTTTTCAATAGTACTGATCCATTGTTCAGCAACAAGTGGATCAGAAGACCCACTGAAAGAAGGTGGATGTTGCCTCATGAAGGACTCAATAGAATATTGTTCCCTTCTCTGCTCATTTGTATGTCCAGAATGATTCATATCTTGTGTAAGTATAGCAATTATATTTTTCACTCCATCTCCCATAACATTTGTTTGTTCCGGATGACAATCATTTCATTGTCCATTAAATTGATCCACACGGTTCCTTCGGGTTCCATCCATCGTCTAAAACCCAAAAAGAATAGTGTGAGAGGAAAAAATCACGCTAGGGAAAACAATATAATAATGGGGGAGTACCTTCAATATCTAACATCTTGGGTTACCGTAATTCTAGTACTATAACCTATACTTATTCTTAACCTTAGGGACATCCCTAGACATACCTTAGAAATATCTCTAGGGATCTCACTAAAGTTATCGCATCCTAGTTTCCAAAGGTTGACTAAACCTTTCCTCTGATACCAACTATAGAGACCCAAAGCTTGACGTACATGGAAATTACATTTCTTTAGCAGAATACTTAATACATAAAAAAACAGACACACAAGGACCGTAATAGTTTAGTGTCTTTGGAAACTTGGAACGTAATCTTCTAATCATGGTGAAAGATCTTCAACATCTCCCATAAAGATCTTTCCCTTTTTTTTATTACCTAAAACCTTTCTTTATATCCTGGGGAAAAGAAAACATAAAAAGGGTGAGCTCAAATGCTCAGGAAGGGTATGCATGGATAAAATAAAACATACCATGCACATTTGAACTTAAAAACATGAACATAATGTTTAAACATGAAAATCTTGAGAAATGACATTAAACATGTAAGTACGTAAGGCATAGATCATAAAGAAACATTACGAATGAAAAAATAGCATGGGAATAAAACATGTAATTGTGGCATCCATTAAGAACATGTAATGATTTCCATAGTAGCCAATGCATTGCTTCCAAGACCATCTTAGTGGACAAAGTCCCAATCTGAATCGAGTTCACTCCTCGTTTCAGTCCTGTAACACTGAACCAGATTAACTTACCATTCCAGCCATGTCTATCTCACGAGATATAAAATCTTTACCCAATTCATTGGAGGGATATATATGTCCCACCCATCTCATAATGAAACCATTCTTACTTGTGCCACAAAATAAACTTAATACATTCATCATAACCCAAAGAATTAAATGGGTTTCATAAACATTATTCCATCATAACATAATCCATATAACAAAAATGGATATCATTTCATAATAATAAAATTGAAACCATGTAAATCATAGAGACATTATACTTGAAACATATACACATGTGAAATAATGTCATCTTAGATGAAAATGGTTTTGATAAAACACTTTAAATGAATTCTTGAGGAAAATATCCTTTTTTCTTCAAAATCATTTTCTTTTCACAAAATGTCATGAAATTTTAGAAAAAAAGGTTTTTGTTGCAAATAGTCATGAAATCTTTTGAAGTAAAATTCATGAAAATAAGGCTTTATAAAACCATAAAAATCCTTTCATGCCGTATACATTAAAAAAACATTCGTATCGTACTTTTGTCGGAAAAGTCAAAAAAAGTACCTCGTAACGTAAACAAAAGAAAGATTCCTTACATACCATGTAGTAAAAGTCAAAAGTGGGTAAAAAGGACATTAAACATACATGAAACCATTTTTTGTAAAGATGGACATGTATGATAACAATAACCCAAGTAAATAATTACGAATAAGCAATCTCGGATAAAAATGAGATTTGCAAAATTATCCCTTACCTTAGGTCCGATATGCTTCATACGTATCCGAAACTCATGTATAATGATTTAAATAATTTTATTGACTTATTAAAGAATCATATTAATTGTTATGATATCATATATGGTTCACTTATGACTTTATATTACCCGTTCTTTTGTAAATTCCATGTTAAAGAGTGTTTTGGGTAAATTCGTTTTATTTGTCGTCGGTGTTTTGACTTGTAATTATTCATATGATTACTTAGATAATGATTACTTACATCCAGAAATTAAAACATGATTTATATATAATATATATTCATAATATACATATATGTAATAGATCGATAAATGGAAAGAAATACACCGTTCATGGAGACGGTAGGTCGTACGTACGCATGAACGTTGTTTTCGTTTCCTCATTGAATTGAATGGAATTAATTGGATGAAATAAATATATATATACATAAATCCAGTATCATTATTATGTCATTTATTTCATGATTACTTATTATATATACTTTATAATCATTTATGAATGGTTAATCATTGATAATGAATCTCATCGCGTCGTGGATACGGTATTCCGTACGTATGCATGAGCGATGATATCGTTCCCATGATCGTGGAATTTTATTGGAGTGTATGTATACTATTACAGAATCAATATCACTTTACAATAATCATATATAGTTATTATTTACACCATTATACCCATCCATGTAAGGTGGTGGTGGAAAATAGATTACACCACGTCGTGGAGATGGTATTCTGTACGTACGCACGCGCTGTGATTTCGTTTTCCGTAGGATGGATAGATGGTGAAATAGGATTGTTTCATACTTATAATAACATATCCGTATATTAGTGATACTGATGTTATTACTTCATAATGAAACAAACTAAGAAGAAGTAGTGGAAGAAGAAATAAAGTTGAAAGAATCGGTAACAGACATTACCTCTTCTTTGAAGCGCCTTTTTGAGACCTCCTCTTAGGGCACTAAAATTGGTCTTTGAAGAATACCAGGACCTCTAGGATGTTTCTAGGGAAGTGGAGAAGATAATTTTTCAGGTGTTGGCCGATCATGAAGGCACAAAGTCGTGTGAGGATGAGAGGGAGGAGGTGCCCTTTTATAAGGGAGGAGAGGGGCACCTTTGGAAATCTTAAAAATATTAATTTATAATAAATCTAACCCCACTTAAAAACCTACAAAAATGACTTAAATCCTAATATTAGATGTGATAGGGTTTTAATATCGTCAACCAATCAAATTTAGACATGTTAGGAATTTATTTTAAACATTATCAACTTGATTTATCCTAATTTAATCAATTTAATTTTATTTGTGGTAATAACATTCTAAAACATATATTATAACAAATAATTAATTATTTGTTATAAATTGTACATAATTGGATACTTTATAAAATTTTCTACCATATAAATTTAAATTTATAATTTTTAAACATATTTGTAATTTTAAAAAAAATTATAATATATTATTTTTATAAAATAACAATAGTGTCAATTTTGACACTATTCATTTATTTGAATTTAAATAAAATATATACAGAATATATGTTCGAACTAAAAGCTTTAATATAATACTAAAAAGTCATATGTATCTATAAAATTAGTGTAGCATACTAAATAGTTCATATATTATTTATTTTATTATTTTTAAAACCATTTATTTGGTTTATCTCTTAATAAAATAATTACTACAACATTTTTGTATAATTATTTAATATACATATTTTTTGCATAAAAATTAAAAATAAAATCCTATGATAAAGATAAAACTATTACCTTTCCCAATAATACTTTTAATCTAATTTATCATCTTAAAATCAAAATATTTAAATTTTTATATTTATTAAATTATGAAGGTGACAACTTTGGCATCATTTAAAATAAAATAATATAAATGTCATAATCACTTTTATAAGACTCCAAACGGTTATATATTAATTCATTGGATTCTTATGGTATATATATACACTACCAATAAGTTTTGGTCAGGTTTTGGGGCCTTTTAATGGGTATTATTATTTCAATAAAAACTATATTATTGATTTTTCATTTAATAAATAATTTTTGCATCATTAATGTATCACCATTAATGACAATTATTTAATCCCTAAAAATTCTAAATAAATTATCATGATGTAGATAATTTTATTAGCTTTCTTGAGACTATTCATGTTCGAAGTTTTATGATGTTTATCACTAATGTAAAATTATTATACTTATAAGATTTATGAGAGTGACATGTTGTCACTTTCTTTGGTTTTAATAATAATTAAGTTATTTTCATGGAAAAAAGTCCATTAAATGATTCTAATCCCACCCTTATGTGATATGGGTCGACTTTTAGTTTTCCAATAGGATTCTGGTAGGTGTTAGGGTAATTTTATAATCTTATATTTACCCTTAATTACCTGATTTACCTTTAACTATGGTAAATAAAATTTACGGTAGTTATTATTCATAATGCCTAAAAATAAAATGTAGTCTATTAATATAATTTGGACCCACTGATTCCAAATATGGAATCCATTTTTCCAAATTCAATACACAGAAGTTGCAGAAATAAAATTAAAATTTATCCCGTTGTCGAAAGAAAGTGGGTTTTTGTTTAAAACATTACAAAAGATTGAATTGGTTTAACCAACGAATTCAAAGTAAAATCAATGATAATGACATACATTATATTAAATGGTAAAAATAAATTTTATTTATAATTTAAAACTATTCAATATTATAATTTAACCACATAAATTATTACGATGAAAAAAGTTGTTTTTAATTAAAATATAGCGTGTTTTTACTATTCATTAAAATATGAAAGTTATCAGAATAACATGAAAATTTTATCCAAGGTAAAATTTTATATCCTTTTTCCAAAGAATAATTTTATTTTTTTAAATTGAACTTATTAACATGTCAAAAACTAGATTTAATGTGGGTGCGCCATCAAAAGGCGGCAAAACTACATTTTTTGAAAAATACTTATTTTACCAGAAAAATTTATTTTGTTCACATAAAATGTTTTAGAAAATTTATAAGATGAATAATAATGTTATAAAATTCAAATTTTAGTTAATACTATTCATAACGGCTAGTTCATAATAATATTATAATAATATATCGTTGTTTAGTAAAACTCGGTATTGTGTACAACACACGCTATCGAGGAAGGTCGTGATTGCGTGTAATGCAAGCCAAGTCAGGGTTCCGTGTTGTGAAAGAATCCTTCGTTGTTTCGTATAACAGAATCCAACCATATTTTATTTATACATTGAATATATATATATAAGCAGACACAATGTTTCATAGAATGACTATTATAAAATGAACTTGAAATTGTGTGTAACATGATCCAAGAATAGCGTTGCGTATACTACAAGATAATACGGTGTTGCATATAGTACAAGATAAACATGGTGTGGTGTATAATAGAAGACATCAATGAAATTAAAAGAATATTTTTCATAAAATCTTGGGGTGTTACAATTTCTGTACAGTTTAGCGTCATGTAGTTAGGACGATGGGGATAATAGAGTTTAACGTCATGTTGGAGGAAAGGGGGACTGTGCAGTTTAATGTCATGCAGTGAGGACAAAAGAGAACACCATTTAACGTCATGTTGGACGCATTGGGGATTTTGTTTCCCAGTTTAACTTCATGTTGGACGAAAAAGGGATGATACAATTTAGCGTCATGTTGGACGAAAGTGCGAATAGTTTAAGGTCATATGCATGGACCGTGGATGGGGTAGTTTAATGTCATGCTGGACGGTGGTGTAGTTTAAGGTCATACAGGACCTTTGATGATTATGTAGTTTAACGTCTTTCCAGACGTAAGGGACTTTTATACAGTTTAGCATCATGTAGTTAGGACGTCACAGTTTCACATCTTGCTGGACGTAAGGGACTTTCAAATAGTTTAGGGTCATATGCATGGACCATTGATGATGAAGTTTAAGGTCATACAGGACCTAGTGTCAGTTTAAGGTCATACATGACCATTTAGGGAACTTTTTCACAGTTTAGCGTCGTGTGAGACGAAAGTAAAAATAGTTTAAGGTCATATGTATGGACCGTTGCTGTATAGTTTAACGTCATATAGCAAGGAAGAATTACAGTTTAATGTCATGTAGGACGTATTAAAGGACTTTTGTATAGTTTAACGTCATATAGCAAGGACGAAGTGGTGCTGAACAGTTTAGTGTCATATTGCAGGGACATACTGGTGCTGCACAGTTTAGTGTCATGTTGCAGGGACATACTGGTGCTGCACAGTTTAGTGTCATGTTGCAGGGACATACTGGTGCTGCACAGTTTAGTGTCATGTTGCAAGGATATACTGGTGCTGCACAGTTTAGTGTCATGTTGCAGGGACATACTGGTGCTGCACAGTTTAGTGTCATGTTGCAGGGACATACTGGTGCTGCACAGTTTAGTGTCATGTTGCAGGGACATACTGGTGTTGCACAGTTTAGTGTCATGTTGCAAGGACATACTGGTGCTGCACAGTTTAGTGTCATGTTGTTGGGACATACTCGTGCTACAC
Organism: Viscum album; assembly: GCA_963277665.1. Lineage (NCBI taxonomy): Eukaryota > Viridiplantae > Streptophyta > Magnoliopsida > Santalales > Viscaceae > Viscum > Viscum album. The sequence continues at coordinate 1,033,356,235 of OY728123.1, read as the reverse complement.
AGTTTAGTTTCATGTTACAGGGACATACTGGTGCTGCATAGTTTAGTGTCATGTTGCAGGGACATACTGGTGCTGCATAGTTTAGTGTCATGTTGCAGGGACATACTGGTGCGGCACAGTTTAGTGTCATGTTGCAGGGACATACTGGTGCCGCACAGTTTAGTGTCATGTTGCAGGGACATACTGGTGCGGCACAGTTTAGTGTCATGTTGCAGGGACATACTGGTGCCGCACAGTTTAGTGTCATGTTGCAGGGACATACTGGTGCTACACAGTTTAGTGTCATGTTGCAGGGACATACTGGTACTGCACAGTTTAGTGTCATGTTGCAGGGACATACTGGTGCTTCACAGTTTAGTGTCATGTTGCAGGGACATACTGGTGCTGCACAGTTTAGTGTCATGTTGCAGGGACATACTGGTGCTGCACAGTTTAGTGTCATGTTGCAGGGACATACTGGTGCTGCACAGTTTAGTGTCATGTTGCTGGGACATAGTGGTGCTTCACAGTTTAGTGTCATGTTGCAGGGACATACTGGTGCTGCACAGTTTAGTCTCATCTTGCAGGGACATACTGGTGCTGCACAGTTTAGTGTCATGTTGCAGGGACATACTGGTGCTGCACAGTTTAGTGTCATGTTGCAGGGACATTAGTCCAAATAGTTTAGGGTCATCTTCTTGGACCGTTGCTGTATAGTTTAATTTCATTTAGCAAGGAAGAACTGGTGCTGTACAGTTTAGTGTCATGTTGCAGGGACATAAGTACTTTGCAGTTTATACAAAATACTTCTTAAAAAATCTGGCATATGGATCTGTTAATTGAATCATATTAACAGAACCAATGATTAACTCTTCGTCTGATGAAGACTCTGCCTGATTAGCCTGTTCAGGCTGTGCCATTTGGTGGGGAGGTTCCCGTGGATTTGAAGTAGATGGAATGAAGTCTGCCAAAGTCAAAGATGACTTAGGATTTGACACATACACATACTCTTCTGATTATTTTTCTTTCTTTGAATCATGCTGTTTCTTTGAGGACTTTCCCTCTGACGAAGAGGGTTTTGCCGCAACATTCATGGAAGAAGACACAATTGGTTTCCTTAATTGTGTTCGCAAAATAGCATGAGTTCGACTGATTTTCTTTCTGATCATCCAATCATCATAATTTTGTGCATTTTTGCTTTTGACTTCCTGCCATTCACTTTCCTCTTCTGGAACTGTAGCAGTGACACATGCTACCTGGGATGAGGAGCCTTTCAATGTGACCTGTCCCGATTCGACCATATTTTGCATGAGGTCTTTGAAGACAAAACACTCTTGGATGAGATGCCACAACATTTGATGAAAAGGGAAATAATTAGGATGGTCTTCATCTCCTTTCTTGTTTGTCCTCTTTGGTATTTGAAATTGGACCAAATTGTTTTCCAGAGCCGAAATGAAATAACCAGGAACATGTTCATTTCGAAAAGAGTATGTTTTGCTCTTCATATCCTCAAATTGTTTTCTTCTTTGATCTTTTTGATTATCTGGACGAAAAGGCCTTTTTTTGCGCTTAGAAGGTGGAGCACTTAGAGAAGATAAAGGTTTCGAGGTAGAAATAGGTACAGGTTCTTGTTTGAGCATAACTATAGCAGTTTCTACTTTACCCATTCTCCTTCATAGAGCTGATGGAATTACACGAGATTTAGCCTTAGCCTGTATAAGGGAATCTTCAATATGCTGAGCGATTGAAGTAAGGTATCAAAACCCTCCTGTGTATTTCACAAGGATTAATGGCGTGCATAATTCCTCACGTAGATTTGCCACACAGATTGGAAACAATTCTTCTTGAGGGAGTGCTAAACTCAAGGAATATGTTAATCCCTTCCAGCGAGCAATGAAATCAGAGACTCTTTCATTCTCCCTTTTCTTACAGTTTGTAAGATCGAAAACTATTGTCTTTGGAAAAGTTGAGTAGAACTGAAGGAGAAATTTTTGGTGAAGATCCTCCCATCTGGTAATTGACTGGGATTGCAAGCTTGTATACCAAACAAAAGCTGGTCCTTGCAAGGTTCGCACGAAGCATCTGAGTTTCACTACTTCTTGATGCTCCGGAGTTCCCATCATAGGATCACAACAAGACACGTAATGCGTCAAATGTTGTTCAGGATCGCCTAATCCATTGAAAATAGGGAATACAGGGTTCCCAAAACTGGATGGAGGAGAAATTGAATCTACCCATTTAGGCTAAACATTCTTTTCTGGTTGAACTTGCGCACACTTCCCTTCCATAGTTTCTAACCGTGCTGTTAATGACTCAATAGTAGTTATTAAATTTTGAGAAACATCGGGTTGAACTTGGAATTGAGTAGGTGCAATGACTGGAGCTTGGACAGATGTGGCGATTGGTGATGCAACTGATGGTAGCACTGCCAATCGTTGTTGCACTTGAACCGTAGGATTAGACCTGTGCGGATGTACTGATAGAGGAGGATATTCTTGATCCATCTCAGTAGCTGCAACAAATTGATTTGGCTGACTGACTCCAGCATGATTAAGAAGAAGACTATTCTGAAGTTGTTCTGCATTCAACCTTCTTAATTCCTTCATTTCTTCCTCCTATTGTGTAAACCTCTGCTCTAATGAAAGCGATTGAACTTCTCCAGAGGAAGGATATGTAACCTGGTTCTTTCCCTTCCCTTTGTTGGATCATTTTTGGAGAGGGGGAAGTGGGTTACTCGAAGGATTACTTTAGTTCTGAGTAATCCTTTGACTTCGTGTATGCACACCTTCTTCATTTGTGTCGGTGCGTACATCTTCTTGAGCAGGAACCACTTCATCTGAGTCCCCTGAGTGAGCCTCATCTGGTGGATCAGCAACAACGACATTGATGACATTAATTGATGCATAATTCATCGCATCCCTTCTATCAGCATTTCTGTGATATTTCTTCTTCCATGTCTTTGATGAGACATTGCCTTTTGTTGATTCGATCCCTCAGGAATTTCTTGACAAACCGTAATTTGGAGGGAATCTCCTGATAATTTGGCTCTTCGTTCCTCTTGAGGTTTCTTCCCTAATCGATAAAAGACTGACTTTCTCTGAGGAGGGGATTGATGATTTGAAAAAGTCCCCAGTCTGGTGGACTGGGGTTGTTCCTACTGTTCTCGCTCAACTCCCCGAATCCTTTTTGTTCATTCCGAGGGTTGGTTTAAAAGAGTCCCCAGTCTGGTGAGCTGGGGTGGCTCTTGACATGCTATGTCTGAGACTTTCTTGAAAGTCCTCCTGATCTTGCGAACCTTAGTCTGGAAATTAGCTGGATGCATTAACTTGTATCCGCTTTTATCACCTGGTTCAAAAGACCATTGGATGATTTCTGACACTTCTGTCACTTGGTGACATGCTTGCTCCAAACAAGAGGCATGTTCAATATTCTCGGTTGCTTGATGCAAGAGTAATTCGACAACTTGTTCTCTTTATTCTTGATTTTGAGAGGAACTAGTTGAAGCCTGTTCTTGGGAAATCTTTTGATTACAAACAAAGCCCATTGACTGTGGCCGACCATGGGCAATAACATTGCATGAGACCATTTTCGGCCGGCTTTGCTGACTGGAGAGCACCATAAAATGCAGTGCTCCATGAACACCCCATCCTCTGACATGAATACCAGATGGGGAATTGGAAATTAACTGACACAATCTTCTTAGTGCGCCAAAGCATGAATGTTGAAGGGCTCTCTGCTGATTTTCAGCCTTCGGATATCGAGAGACTAATAGAGACGCCAAATCAATCTGACTTTGTAACCCTTCTATAATCTTAAGATGATTTTCATATTCATCATAAGATAATACTTTCTTTTTCAACTGACAAAGAGTTTTCCATATGTTGAGACTAATATCATGAATTTCATCTTCCGTCAACATTTCTAGAATATTATACTGAGGGTCAGCCAAAGGCCAAAACATGACTGGCACTTCACCTTTCACCAATTGTTTTCTCATATTCAGCATTTCCTCTTTATCATTTGATGAAGAATCTTCTACATGATTTGACCAGATTTGGTGTTTCCTTGTTGCTTTATTGGATTCAATAGGATTGGTAGAGAAATTATTGATCAAACTAGAAGATGCATGACTTAGGGGTGGTTCAGAGAATGACCTACACCCTGGGCTATATTCTGATTGAGAAAGTATTTCACCTTCTAACGATGAAGCTTCAGACATGACTGGTTTTTCATTTGCAAGTGCCTCAAGATAAGAGGGCTTTTTAGGCACTACATTGTCCACTGGAGCATTTTCTGGGCAATGTGCATCACTAATGCGGAGAGGACTTTCGCAGCGAAATTCATCATCATGGGGAGGACCACCATAATGGGTTACAGCAAAAGATGAGATCTCTTGCTCCTTGGTCTTCTGACCACACAGAGGGTTCCTGTGGCACTCATCTGAAGATGAAACTTCGAGATTGACCGAATTGACATGAAGCAAGCCTTCATGAGGAAGTGTCTGTTGAAGAACTTCGGAATTAATGTTCCCACTATTGGGAACTAGGGGAGTAGAATCTTTAATTCCAATAGATAACTGTCTGAGGGCTTCAAGAACTCCAGCATCGAGCAAGTACTTGTTACTGATTGGATCTTGATCTCCTGACTGTACTGGGCGGGTCTTTTTCTTAGAAGCCTTCTTACTCACATTGGAAACCACTTGTTGATGAAAGTGGCTGCTCTGAGCAGGTGTATGTGCCTGATCAGGAACGATGGCCAGGTTAGGCTGACGATATCCTCTCAAATCAGGTGTATGTACCTGACTTGGTCGTCCGTATGATATGGGAGAGTATGCCCCATAACCCTCTTGGACTGGAACAGATGTGTGTGTCTGTTCCGGAGTGAATTGTTGATGTATCACTCCACTGGTAGGGATAGATTTATGTGTCTTTCCCTGAGATGCCGCTGAAGTTGTTATAATATCCTGGTAGGCATCCAGAATATGAGCAGGGATTTGCTTCTTCTCTTTCACCATTCAAAGAATATTCTTGGTGACTTCAGCTGCCGGAATGGGAATATACATCCATTCTGGTCTTGGATCAGGTGTATGTGTCTGCTCCTGTCCTCCTTTTCCTGTCAGTGAATCCTGACAGTACTCAGGTGTGGGGGCATAGAGTTGAGTCTGCCTCCTATTTGTTGTCGGGGCTTTCCGACTAACTTCTCCGAATGCTACCAAGCGAGACTGTTGGTAGGCTTGATTAATATCAGCAGGTGTATGTGCCTGCTGATTGCACTTCGCCAAACGTGGTTGACGAGATCCATCATATGTAGTCAGATGAGCCTGCTGACTAGCTGATGATGTATAAACAGGTGTATGTTCCTACCTATAGTACTCCGCCGAAATTTCCAGGCAGGATTGGCGCGATGCTGCCAGACGAGTCTGCTGGACATCGGGTTTAAAATGGGTAGGTGTATGTGCCTGCTCGTTGCTTTCCACCAAGTTAGGTTGGTGGACTTCTCCGGAGATGGAAGAGATGAGAACCTGCTCACTGTTGACCGGATTACGCCTCTGGTGGTTTGTCTTGATTTCTTGGGTTCGAGGAACCTGAGCCGAATGCCTGGAGTCGGTACCCTCATCATGTTGAGGGTGCACTGCCGCACGAGTCTGGCGGCGATTGTTGGTGGGAGCCCTCAGGAAGGACTCCTGTCTGTTTGAATTAAGGTCCTGAGGTACCTTCTCATTAACCTCCCCAGAATAAAGGAGCGAATGGTGATTGCGTTCCGGGGATAACGACCCGAAACAGTTGGAGACGGTAGTCAGCACTGCCTGCTTCTTGATCATTGGTCTTTGTTGTCCGGATGACCGATGTGAGTTGTTTACTTGGAGGGCTTGTTGGGAAGCCTCCAGAGTTGGGATGGTACCGTGTTGACAGTACTCCTTAACCAGTTCATTTGATACCCAGCGTTGAAGATGCTAAGTAGGTGATATCGTCCTAAGAGCGGACGCCAATCCAGCAGGAGTAGCAGTAGTGGCATTTGCAGTAGCAGTATTCACAGGTGTGAACTTGAGAGCAGCCATTCTAGAAATGTAGAAGATCTTGGGAAAAGAGTGTCTGTTTGATATAACAGACGTAATCAATATAAATTCAGCTACTACATCTTTTGGATGAGAACATATGTCAATTATTTTTTTTGTTGGCCCTCTCATTGAGTTTTAAATAGGGGCCTAAAAAATAGGTAAAACATCATTTTAACTTGGTTAAGGATTCACTTCGGGTTCACCATTTTTGTTTCCCTCAGAATCCAGGGATGACCGCCTTGATGGGAGGTTCAAACGTTCCGATCGATTTCTAATGGGTTTGTTCGTATAACCGGAAACATCCAATGATTCCACATCCATTCAGACCTACTTTCCAAAGGTAGGTGCTCATTAGTTTGTGGACTAATGAGGCTTAGGAATTTTCATTATTCGAGAGGATGGGAGGTCGGACTCATCACACCTTTTTGAGGGGAATTATTGTCTACTATAGGACTCTCTTTATAGATTTAAGTTATCTTCGTGAATCCTTAATACATTACCAAGTATAAAATGATCTTTCCTTCAGATCTGACAATCAATGATCAAATATGTAGGAAATTTAGAGAATCTTTTATATGTATTTGAGGTTCTTCATCGATAGAGAATCATCTTTATTTATTAGAGATTCTTGGTCAATGGTACCCTTCGACACATTTATATAAAAGTCTCTTGGTCATTATGATGACCATGCTGGTTTTAAAGCCACTCAGTGGGGCACTTGAAGTTTATTGTCATTCAGAAGGGCATGGATTATTTTAGAGTTGGGATCGAACCCGTAGACGGGCTACCTACGTATCCTTTGTTTTTAGAAAAGGAATCAGAACCCACGTAGTTCGAGTAAGGGAGTATGATGTTTATGATTGATAGCTTAAAGAAGGATGTCATAATTACTTTTACCCTCTAAGCTCATGTGATTCATGCTCGGTGTGAGAAACAAGAGGTATTGGTAAAAATTAGACAATTGGGCCATGAAACATGCAATCATAAGAAATTATGTGGGACTTATGTATGTATGACTGCCCAGAAAAATGAAGGTTAGGATTTACTTTAGGGAAGGAATCTAGGAACAGGGTCCATAAAGGTATATGTGCTTCCTGGAGATTTTGAATACTCTAACATGGGGCTTACTCCTGAAAAGGAGGCCCGAATTAGGAGAAGACTTATGATTGGGTTTTACTTCTAAAAAGGAATCCCAGATCAAAGGTAAATTAGGAATGGATAAGAGAAATTAAGACTGGGGCTTACTCCTAAAAAGGAGGCCCAGGTCAAGGATTAAGGTTTGGGGCTTACTCCTGAGGAGGATGCCCAGATTTGGGAACATTAAGAATTGGGGATTACTCCTAAGGAAGATGCCCAAATTTGGGAACATTAAGAATTGGGGCTTACTCCGAAGTAAGATTCCCAAGTTAAGAATTATAACTGGGGATTACTCCTAAGGAGGATGCCCAGGTTAGCGGATCTAGGGCTTACTCCTGAGAAGGATGCCCAAAATTTAGAGGACTTATGACTGGGGATTATTCCTAAAAAGGAGACCCAGGTTTTGGATTCTCTCATCTTAAAGGATGAGGTAAAATGAATGAAATATCAATCTTTAGTGACATAAAGATGTGTAAATCACTAGGTTTTGAGAGATATTCCACAGAATTCCTTTCAAATAAGGAAGTAAAATCAAGAAATCATGCCATCAATGGCTTTGAAGAGTGTCTTGAAGACTGAATCTTGAATAGGAAATGTGTAATGGCTTAAGAGGGGTGAAATGGGCAAGAAAGGCATCCAAAAAGGTAGGAGCGCACAAGTCCTGGCAGGCACGCAGGTACTGCGTGGGCGCGCAAGTCCTAGTCACACAGGTATACACCTGCGCGACACGTTTGGTACTTGCGCGGTGTTCAATTAGCAGGGTAATACTTTAGAGACCTTTTTTTAGGGCCTTTAGAATCCTTTTGAGGTTATTCCAGCAGAGGGGCGTGCAAGTTCTATTGAAGGAGTAAGGCGGCGTGCAAGTGTGGCCATTTCCCTTAAGGGGTGGACACCTAGGCGCACAAGTGTTGTTGAGTTTCAACACTTAGTCCTTCCTCCCCCTCTTTAAATCTTCCGTTCTTGGTAAGAAATTACCTTATAAGTGTTTCGGAAGCTTTGAGAAGAGACTAGGGTGCCGGGAACTCAAATCTGAGTTTCTAGAAAAATTCCCTTTCGAATGGGGGGCCCACATGGTCTATTTATAGGCAGGGAGAAGACCTCGGGTGGTTATCATTTAGGGCGCACAAGTCACTTGTACGACCAACATCGGCACGCAAGTGTACTTGCGCGACCATTGAGGCGCTCAAGTATACTTGCGCGACCATTGTAGAACTTGCGTGACCTTTGTGCAATGTTCTTCTTCTTCCTTCCTTTGTAAATTATTGATATTTGTTCAAAGGATGAATCTTCTTTGTTCAAGGTATTTCCCTTTTCATTCATTTAGACTCTGTGACGGAAAGGAGCGTCAACATTGATATATATATATATATATATATATATGAAAGTGGAGGTCATGGAATTTTTTTAACAAAGATCACTTGTTGATAAAGTAGGTAAATACAATTCAATACCTGGGTGTAATGGTAAATATATTTTATATGTGATAATATTTGGTTTTTGTTATATATATATATATTATAGTTTTTTATTTTCAATTTAATGTTTTATAACTGTAGTGTCATTATCAAAAAGAAAGTGTAGAGTGTGGTTATTATGTTTTACGATTCATGTATGAGATAATCACATCTAGGTCAATGATTGAATTTGAAAAGGTTAGTTATATTAATTATTTTATGTTTTATATCAAAATGTTATTTTTTTAATCTTATATCATTTGTTGTTATTATATAATTTCAATGATACTTAGTCGTATACAAATGATGAACTTACCCATCTTCATAGTTTGTTTCCAAACTATTTCTTAAGTATAATTGAGATTTAAATTATTAGGTATATCTCTTTTAATAAAATTTATAAAAATGAGTATTTAGATAATAATTTTCTACTTTAGGTTGGTATATTATATTTATTTTTTCAAGGTTTTTATCTACTATATAAAGGGTCATGGATTTATAAAAAAAATATCTACACTACACAAGACTTTAAATTTTCAAGTATGTATCTGTTAGTTAATGTTTAAAAACATATTAATTATACAATACTTTTATTATTAGAGTTTCTATATTATTTTTGTTTTTACTAGTTTCATATTTTTCAATTATGTAAATATATAATTGTCCACGTTATATATATTTTTACATTATGTCAATATACTTCCATTTGATATAGAGAATCATTTTTTTATTTTAGTTTTTAAATAATGTTTGTCTTTATAGGTATCTTCTCTACTGTATATGTTGTGTGTCATTGTTATATGTTGTTTTAAAAGTTTTTTACATTTTTTATCATAAAATTGATTGAATTTTTATTTTTAAAAAATCTAAACATTCAATGTTGGTTTTTATAAAAACCGATGTCGAAAGTCTCACCAATTGACATTCGATCTCAGTCTTTTTAAAAAGAGACATTGATAAGTCTTCAGAGTTTTTCACCATTAAAATTAAATGACTTTAAATATTGTTTATATAAAATCCAATGTCAAAAATATTATTTATAACAACTCCATTATAAAAATTACTTTTTAATTGACATTAAAAAGTAAAAAAAAAATGATGTTGATATATATATTTCCACTATTGAATCCAATTATTACCTTTAAATTTACCAAATCCATCATTTATAGACATTAAATTTTAGATTTAATTTATCATGAGAAACAAATCATATAAATATAATTGTAAAATTTATAACATAACTATAAATTTATGAAACTTATCAATCTTCAATCTCTTATGAGTGTCCCTATTTCTTTGAAAATATGGTTTATTATCCTGTAAAAAACTAAAGACAATTATAAGGACCTATCTATAAAAATTAAATAATATTAAATTTTAATTCAATAATTTATTATATTACAATTAAGGATCATTTTAGGTTTATAATTTGAGAGAATTAGCCATAATTCATACATAACAAAACCATACAAAACAAAGTGGACACTTTTGGTCAATATCCATTTTTACTACAATATAAAACATTTAAAATAAAACATGATTTCCTTATACAAAATTTTCAAGAATTTCGACATGACATATTAAATCCCCTTAACCATATATAAACACTGGGAAAAATATTTTAAAAATGTGGGATGAGCACAAAAATATCAGTAAGGGATAAAAAAAATAAAACCACTAGTCTTGTGAAAAACCTAAAAACCCATGTAATTTTTACATTTATCTCAATGTTATTTTTGAAAATGAAATAAAACATTTACACATGAAAAACACACACACTTTTTACTCAAAGAAAATCATTAAAACCCATAAAAATAAAATAAAAGAAAACCAATTTGTAAACTTTGAGAATAACATTCACTACCTATTTCAAAACTGTGTCAAATATAACTGGATCCCAGTTAAATCCATAGAAGAAACCCTCTGGTAACTCTCTCTTCCTTACATATTAAGATAAGGAACATTTCCCAATGCATTGGATATATATAATGGGGATCGCCTTCGTATAATTTATACCAGGATCACCCATTTTTTATAAAATATAAAGGGGATAAATCCTTTATATAATCTATGTTGTGATCACATGTGAGCTATAATGGAGCTTAACCATTCATAAAATCTATATCAGGCTCACCTGTGAGGTATAATGGGGTTAAACCCATTGTATAAGCCATATCGGGATCAGCCATTGTTTATATAATACTCATGTAACATGTCATGAATATAACAATTTATTCTTTCACCTTTTAATAATAAAACCCTTTTAAACCCATATGAAAAACCTTTTCATATTTTGAAATTCCATTTCTTTTTAAATACACATTTTTAATACCAAAATTCCTATAAAAAGTGAACGAGGGATTTTTATTTGAAGAAAACATGAATAATTGCAATGGAATCCAAAATTTGAATAATGTTTATGGAAATTAGGGAATTCATTGTTGTCATATATTTTAAAATAGAATATTCCTTATGTATTTTTGTAAAACAATTTCTTTAAAAAATATATAAAAATATTCCTTTTGAAAACCTTTGAAATAAATTCAAAAGTGATATAGAATTTCCTTTATAAATATTTTATTTCCATATGAAATAATCCATAAAAATTTATAAAAATTGTCATTGTATAAAAGGAGTGGAAGAATAAACCTTTAAAGATAATGTTTTTAAAAGAAATACCCTTACAACTTTATCAACATTTGAATCGTAATCCCCATAAAAGAATAAAATTAAAAAAATATCATGATAATAAATGATTTAATTATATAAAATATAAAAGTGTATTTATATAAAACTCATTAAATAATATAGGTTTATAACATCAAAATATTTCACAATGAAATAAAATTGAGAAAAAGTCCCTAACCTTGAGTACAAATCATCATGTATGTTATTTATATTTCTAAATAATAAAATTATGTTAATTATTTTCTTATTTAATATAATTTCTCAAGTTTATTATTCCTTTTATTTTACTTATTAACTTGTTATATATGATTACTTAACCAGTTAAGTTTAAGTTAGATGTTTTGGCCTTATTCGTCTTATGTATCAAAAATGACTTTACTCGGTTGACTACTGTCAAAAAAGGAAATTATTTAAACATATAAAAAAATAATAATTAAATAATTATAATTTTTATACATCAATTATACCATTAAAACTAATAATTAAATATGTTTATGAAAATGAACTATGTTACAATCATGGACAAATTAGGCCATGCGTACACATGAGTGACATTTCCATTTTTCAAAGATCTTCATAGAAAGAATGTAAGTATTAGTTTATATTTAAATAATTATAATCATATTATAAACACCATTTTATTTCATTAAACATAATTATATATATCATACATGGGATTTGGTTAAGAGAAAACAATCACATCGCTTTGTGGAGGCAGTAGTCCACACGTACGCATTAACAACATTATCATTTCTTAGTGAATGAAAAGGTAAAAGTAAATGATATATATTATCTTTTCATAATGATAAATATTTTTGGAATATAATAATTATTATATATATATATATAATATATTCATTAACCTATCCCTTATTGCCTTCCATTACAAGCGTTAGTGGAAAACAAATCACATCGCTTCGCGAGACGGTATTTCGCCAAACACACGAGCAACATTATCTTATCCCCCAAGGAATAGAAAGTATGTAGATATATTTGATATAATAAATAAATAAATATAATTATGTTATAAATATAATATATATACTTTAAATCTATAATAATAACAAGAATTTGGATTTGATGATGGAAAACGAATTATATCGGTTCGTGAAGCGGTAGTCTGATATACACACAAATGATGATTTCACTACCCATTTGATGAAAGTGGATATTGATTTAGGTTATTAAATTAAAATAATATAATATAATTATATTTTAGATACTTTTTTATTATATTATTTTATTTAATAATATTTTAAGGATGTGGAAGAATAAATAAAATAAAAATGCTCAGTGAAGCACGATACCTCTTCTTCAGACAACCTCCTTAGGTTATCACAAAAATCCTTCATAGGATATATTTATGTTTAGAAAATGGTATCTACTTATTATGTATGGAATTAAGTATGGTATTTGGGTAGATATTTTTAGATAAAAATTTCTTTAAAGGTGTGAAGAGGAGAGGATAGTGGGTGGCATTTTATTAGTGATGTGAGTGACACACTTGTAATTCTTGAAAAGAAAAATTTGCACCCACCTTTTTTTTCTTGACCAAAGGATCCAAAATGGACCCTTATATAGAATTATAAATTATAAATTTGAAATATATTCATCCAAAATATTTTATACAATTTTTTAGGTCATTTTAAACCTTATATTTTTAGTTTAACCCATGGTAAATCCATTTTTACCTTAACTATGGTAATGTTTTTATTGTTTTATCCATTCATTATTACTAAAAATTTAGTTGAAATTATTAGATAATATAAATTATTATTATTCCAGATATGGAATTCATTTTACCAAATTAAAAAATAATAATTGGAAGAATTTAAATTAAAATTTAACCAACAGATATGATGAAACAATGATTTTCCAAGAATTGTATTTTTTAAGCATATAATGATTTTATAATAACTATATGAATAGTAATAATAATTGTAGGAATTTAAATTAATATTTATTGATAAATAATATATATTTAATTTAAATAATTTCTCATTAGGGGTTATTTTAATAAATTAAAATATAGAAACATTATGCTCTTTAAAACAGATTTCAAAAAATCCTATTTTTAAACCCAATTATAAAATTATACTAAAATAAATTATAATGATGATTAAAATTTAATTTTTTGTATTAAATATAAATAAATAATACTTATTTTAGTTTAAATAATATTAAAAATATAATGGGTCATTTAAATTACTTTATTTATTGAAAATAACAGACATTTTTACAGAAAATAGTATTTTTCATTATTCACTAAAAAATAAATATTTTATGAAAAATACCAAAATTTCTCCCTAATTTAATTTTTATAAGATTATTTAAAAAATAAAATTATTTTAAAAAAAAGTAATTTCTAAAATTTAGAAATTAAAAATTATTAAATAAAAACATATAATAAGAGTTTAATTAAAGCAATTTTATTTTTTATTTAAAAACTACTTAATATTTTTATAATGAATATGAATATCTAATTCATATTAATAAATATAAAAATGATTTATTTTATCTTTATTTTATTATTTATAATAAGTCACACTCCAAAGTCGAGACCTAATCATTTTATGGTTTAATATGTGTTTCTTGATCATTAATAGTATTTTTAAGTGCTTGAATTTCCTTTTGGGATTCAAGATCCCCTAAAGATGTAAACCCCATTGTGGTTGATGACATCACTGAAGTTTATTTATAAAATCTACCAAATACCTATGATGGTTATGGTCCAAAACCCATACTTCTCACAAGGCCATTGTTCTTATTTCCTAAATCTTGATTCATAGTATCCCCTGTGGATAAAAAAGCTAACATGGAAAGGTTTACATCTCATACATCTTTGAGTTTTCATTGAAATTAAATAATAATAAATTATTTAGTAACTTAGTAAAACTAAATAATATATAAAATTGTTTTCCCAAATGTTTTTTAGGTTCATTTACATAGCTATCATCCTTTTTGTGGACATCGAACCATAACTCTGTCTGTAAATCAAACCAACCTACCTCTTTTGACTGTATCGAAAAATGGAATCACTTGAATTTAAAAAAACTAAATTAATAAATATATTGTACATATATCTTATCACTAATTAAAGGGTACCTTTTCACTTTTTTACTAGATAAAATCATTAACCTGGAAGTGTTTGCAATTATTTTCTTCTCTCAACTAGCATAATTTCATATAGAACACACCTTAAGAGATTATATATCATTAAAAATAGAAATTTTATAAAAACCCTATTATTGATCTACTAATATATAATAAATTATCTAATGTGATTCATCATTATTATTGGAAAAAAATTCATTCTACTAGTCTTTGGTTATGCCCTCGAGAACCTTCTCATACATTTTTGACATTGCTAAAGATGTGTCGTTAAATTTATGTCACAATATCTATTTGAGATATTTACATTTGTTTCCTATGTTTTTAGTGTCTGTAGAAATTAAATTTCATCAGGAACATCCAAATGAAAAATATACATATAAAATACATAAAATACCATATATTATTAACATTTTAACTAAGAATTTTTAATTTAATCATTTATGTATACATAATTAGGGTTCTACCATTATCTAAGTATCAAATAACTCATTCTTCTAGGATAATGGTATGTGCCTCTAATCTAAACAATAAATTTGTATGGATGCCGGCTCAGAATCTAAATGTCATAGGATCCTCATATAAATGTTTTTTCATCTTTAATGGGTACCCTATTATCATTAAAAGGTACAACTTCTATTAATTCAATGAAATTATAAACATATTGACTATTGATGTTTGTCCCCATTCTATTATTATTTTTATCTATTTAACATATAAATTAATAAATTAATCGAAATTTTTATTAAATTAATGTTATCATATCATGATACATACTAATGTGTGTGATGCATCAGTGAAATCTTAATGGTAATTTTGTACTAGACTTACTTCCAGATGGATGCATCATAGTTGATCTGTCAGATTCCATAATATTCTCTATATAAGGGATACCTGTAAATGAAAGTGTAAGAGGATAATGTGAAATGGGACCAAACAAGTGTTCATGTTATTTGAATAAGTGTAATTGGAGTTTAAAGGATAGAATGAGAATCCTGTAACATAGACTAGTCTGTATCTGTAAGCCCCTCTGAGGATGGAATACCTATAAAATATATTAACAAAACTACTCAATTAAATTTTTAATTACTTTAAAAATAATTATATTAAAGGTTTGTGATGAAATTTATCTGGTGTTATATAATGGGAATCATGTGATGAATAATGGTTCATGTTCATAGACCCTTTGATCACGACATACCTAAAACAATATAAAAAAACTCAATTAAACAAAAAATTCAATTACAAGCCATTAAATTTATATTAATTCAATTTAACTCTAAAAAACAGACCCTCTAATTAATAATATTAAAAAAAATCAATATTTAAGTTCTATTCTTGGTTGGTCATATTGTTATTAGTATCCATTTTTAACATTACTTGTTCTCCTTCTCTATATTCATCTTCTCCACCCTCCCCGACAAGATAAGAATATTCATTTTTGTTTGGAGAAAATAATTCAATTAATTATTGATGACAAGATTCAGTGTCACAAATTACTTCATCTTCATCACCCATATCATACACATATCTCTATTTCATGTGGATGAAATACTCCACCATTCATCTAATATTTCATCAACATAATATACCATTTTTTTCTTGGAAATCCAAAAAAAGGATAATTTTCTTCACACTACCCGATATCGATCAACCAAGAGAGGTTTATATAAGTAAAATGTAATAAATATTTTATTATACCCCTGTTAATATTAAACCACTAGAATTTAAATACCACATAATAGAAAATTTTCCAGGACAATTTAACTTAATAATATCATTTAACATTCCGTAATAACCCTAGTATATAACTATAAATATTCCATTGTCTTTTGTTTCCAAACCATCCTTGTGATCAATAGTATGAAATTTGAATCCACTAATATTGTAAGCATCATGTCTCCTAGCATAATTCAAAGGATATTTTGCTAAATAATCCAAATATGTGGATAGTTCATCTTGATTTTCATCATTCATTACCTGTAAAATTTGATATAAATATTGTTATATAAATTAGATAATTATTATAACAAATCATACTGTTCATAAATAGATATTATATACTATTATAAGAATACTCATTACATAATATTATGATCCACACTAGAATCATATAGGTCTAGTATATTTATAAAATAGTAAACCTAAATAACTTATACATAAGTGTCTCCCATTAAGTTCTTTATAACCATCACCCTTATTAGACATATCATACTTAAAATATTTTTTTTATAACATGGGGAAAACCATAATAAAGGGTGAGTTCAAACACTCGATAAGGGTAAAAAGGGTAAATATCATCGACCACATAAACTTAACTTGGGAATAAGGGTATGAGAATATGATAATACCATTTTAAATCCATACCCTTTATATCAAATAAAATAATCTTGATTCGTGGAATAAATCTTTGAAAATATTAAGATCTGAATCATAAAGTAATCAAAGAACCATGAGAGTATAATATTTTCATAATAAATTTAATTTTTGAATAAGTATAAAAAATACTTTCCTTAGTAATCAAGGATCATTTCCAAGACTATCATAGTGGATTGGGTTCACTCATCATTCCATCATTATAGTCCTGGTTTACTCCCAAGACCATTATAGTGGAAAAAGTACCTTACTAAACTGTGTTCACTCCATATTACATTCATGTTTACCTCATGATATTTCAATCATTACTCAATGCACTGGAGGATAATATAATTCTAGGCCCACCCATCCTTGGTTACAATGTGACCACCATCCATTTTTATAATGTAACCACCATCCTTGGTTATAACTTAACTATCCTCCTCGGTTACAATGTAACCACCAAACCTTTTATAAAATAACCACCCATAACATAATAGAAAACATAAATATGTTTTGTAAAAGATCATAAAACATTCATCATATCATTACATCATAACTCTTGCAAAGAAAACAAGTTTAATAAACATTTCATCAATTCATCATAGAATAAACCATGGAAAATAAATGGATTTCATAAACATATCATTAACATAAAAATTAACTTTTAAAATAAATATTTAGGATATTATAATTGGATCATATCTATAGTAAAACATAATTATCAAAAAATGATGTTATCATATATAAAAAAATCTTTAAAATATCACTGTAATATTTCTTGAAAAAAATAACCTTTCCATTTGGAAAATAAAATTTAAAATAAAAATATTTCCAAAATATTATGTAACATATTTTATTTCAAAAGAAACATGGAAACATGTAAAGTATTCTTCAAAACATTGAGTGGTCATGATGGTGGGAAATTCTATCCATGCCATATAAGTTAAAAGAAAACATTCCTTTCACATTTTTGGTAAAAAGTCAAAAAGTACCTCATTTGAAAACAATAAGAAGATTCCTTTGAAATCATTTTTTAAAAACAATAATTGGTAAATATATATTTAAAAATAATTTTATAATATTATAAATATTCTTGAATTTTTTTTATAGAAACATGGATATGAAAAAAAAAGTTACCAATCGAGTAGTAAATCACAGTGAATTTTCCTTAGAATTTTTTTTCAATATATTTAGTATTTAAATAGAGGGAAACAAAATAAACATATTTATTATTCATAAATAACCATATGTGATGAAATATGAAATTTATTATCTAGATAAGGATCATATGAATCCCTATAATGTAAATTCAACCATAAACAATCCATATTAAAATAGGATTGAAACATAAATCCCTTACAACATTGGTAACATTTGAATTGTAAGCCACAAGAATGAAAGAATCCCATATGAATATGTGAATACATATAAATTTTATATAAATAATCATTAAATAGAATAATGATTAGTATATACACCACATAAAATAAACAAGTGGTTAATATTGCATGTCACTTGCAGAAAATAAATGTGAGAATAAAATAACTTACCTTAGGTTCGACATCCCTTATACATGTTTTGAACCTCCTGTATAATAAATATATATTTAGTATAGATATATTATAGAATGTGAACTCAATAAAAATGGGGAAATTCAAAAATTTCCATGCATAATCTCTTGGTATTGATACACTTAAAAATTTCTGGGTTTTTTCATCCACTTTTGATCACTTTTGAGGTTTTATAGAACTTTCCATTTTTTGGATAGCTTAAATGTATTTCAGATGGTGACTCTAGAGGAAATCTCAGTCTTGCTTGTTTTGGTCATATTTTCAGGTATCATAATTGTGATTTCATTGTCTTCATTTATATCTCATGTTTTATTTCCACTAATTAAAAAAACAAAATGTTTGGGTTGATCAATGTTGTTTACATGGATAATCAAAGAAGCTAGAACAATCTCTAGTTTGAATGAGATTCTACCAGAATTATGCATGTTATCAGATCTGGAAACATTCAACTCTCCTATAAGTTAGCTATAAGATGGTAAATTTTCTTATAAAAACTCTCCTCGATGAATTATATCATTATGCATGTGCTTTTTGAATCAAACTCTCTTATTGATGGCCTTACAGACAAATGGGTGAGTGGTAATAATTAAATTTTTTCTAACTGACTCCATATTGACTTATTACCTCTCCATCAAAGAGACAAATGTAAAGTGTGCTCCTTTATACTGTTGTAACCTATTTTGAATTTCATGTGGGCTGGTCATTTATACCTGGTCTCATATTTTTAAAACTTGTAACCTTTATCACCCATTCATTACCAATTTGTTATTAAAATTACTATTCTAGGTGACAACTACTTCATTTTTCATGTATGTTTTGGTTGGGTAGTTTTTGTATTTGTGCATTCATCATGGTTCAAAAATATTCATAATATCAATCATGATTTAAATATAATATACATTCATTAAATAAATATTTATAGTCATCCACAAAATTTAGAGATATAAAAATTAATTGTATCATTCATGAAGACAGTAAGCCATATGTACACAGGAATGTTGCTTCAATTTTTCGACATATGGAATTAAATAAAGTTATATAGTGAATCACATTTAAAAATTTATTATTATATAATATATATCATATATAATTATTTTATACATCCTTATAATCATCCAAGTAAAATAGAAATGAAAAAAATCAAATCGCTTTGTGGGGGTGGTAGTCCTCACGTACGCACAAATGATGGTATTGTTTTCCAATGATTTGGATGGTAAGAAGGTAGATATGACATTATCATTCTAGAAGCATAATTATTTATTATTTATCAAATATAAATATTAATCCCATAATAATAACCATCTATTAAAATGGTGATGGAAAATGAATTGTATCGCTACGTTGGGATAGTAAGTCATATGTAGGCATGAGTGATACTTTCACTTCCCATTTGATGGAAAGATAGGTGATAAATGTGGTTTAATAATCATAATAACATTTAGTATTATTTATGATACTTAATATATTATTTTATGAAGAATATATCAAATTTGGAGGATATAAAATAAGAATTAAAAATAAAGTGATCGATCTAGGGGATTACCTCTTCTTTGAACCAACTCCTTTAGATCTCATCTTAAGGGTTCTAGGGTCGGCCTTTTGGGAATACCAACACCGCTATAATGTGGAAGAGGACATATATAATTTAAGTTGGTAGATTTTAGTCAATATATATGGCTCAAAGTGGTTTGATGAAGAGAAAATAGGGGTTCCCTTTTATAATTTAGAGGAGGGGTACTCTTGGAATTTCATATAACATTAAAATATATTAAAGTAATTATAAATACAAATGGTAAAAATGTAATTTAAATGGAAAACTTTATTCCATTTTAAATAATATCTTATACCCCGTATCCTATTTTAATATATTTATTATTTATAATTAATTTATACAATATTATTTTCAAAAAAAAATTCATTATCTCTGATTTACACTATTCTTTTAATTTGACTTAAAAGACATAAATAAAAAAGTTTGAATTAAAAAAAATTATTATTCAACATAACACTAATATTTCATATTCATCTAGAAAATGTGTGTTACATATTAAACCACTTAAATTTATTACTTTAAATTTTTTTTCAATCATTTATTTATTTTTATTAATTTAAGAAATATTACATCGGTGTATCATAAGAATTTATGGTCATTATGTAACTAGTAAAAAATATAAATAAATTTAAATCATGAAAATAATTTCTTTAATATCAAAATATATACTTATATTTATTTATAGATTACTTTTCCCCTATCTGGACACATAAGATATATTCTAAACTGAGAGAGTTGTATTTTGTAACTATATTAGATTTAAATATTATATGGTTCATTTTTATGGATAACTGTTCCTTAAACAATTTTTGTGACTAAGGTAATAAGGGTATAATTCAATTCATCTAATAAGAATTATGAGGAAAAATTATGGACTTATCACTTATTTTTAACCTAGGTTAACATGATTTACCCTTTACTAGTGTGATAAATTTTACTAAGGTTTCTATTCATATTGACAAAACATAAAAGGGTCCTATTTAGAAAATTTGGACCTCCTTATTCCAAATATTTAATCCATTTTATCAAATTAAATACCTATAAGTAGTAAAAATTAATTTTAAAATAAGCAACCAAGACGTGATGAACACCACTTTTTAGAAAAATACATTTTTAAGAATAAAACTTGGTTTATTCTTATATTTTGACTAGAAAATATTAAATGAATATAAAAAAATTGATTAGATATATAATATATATATTTCATTAAAATTATTCAAAAATAGTAAATAATTTAATCTATCAGAATAAAAATACATTGTGCAGATAAAAATATTTTTTCAGAAAAATATCACTTTTACTTTAAAATGATTTTTTTATTTATCATTAATAGATAAAAAATGAATTAATTTTATTTAATAGTATCTCATTGTTTATTTAAACTTGGTGTTTCATGTAACGCATGGTATTAAAACATCAAATCCATTTGAAGAAAACATTTCATAAAATATCAGGGTGTTACATTATACCCCCCCAAATGAATCTCCCACTAAAAATTAATCAGTATAATATAAAAAATGATGATATATTTGTTTCATTAAATCCTTAGGTTACCATATAGCTTCTTTGATTTTTAAATTTTTCCCGAGTACTTTCATTAGGTGAGTAATTTTGTTTTGTAGCACTTTATCTCTATGATCTAAGATTTCTACTAGTTATTCTTCATATGAAAGATAATTTTCCAATGGTATTACCTTTGAGTTTATTAAATGTTATGGATAAATTATGTACTTCCTTAGGATAGATACATGGAACACATTGTGAAATTGAGAGACATTCGATGGAAGCACCAAGCGATAATCCTCTATCCCTTCTGGATCAAGAATATTCAAAGGGAAAATACACCTAGGGCTAAACTTTAACTTCCTTTCAAATATAACAACCTTATTCCAAGGAGAAAGTTATAGAAAAACCTTCTCATTAAATTCAAATTCTAGTTCACATCAATCGTTTTCAACATAGATTTTCTATTGAATCTAAGTTTCTTTGATGTGATGTTGAATGGATTTGACATTATCTGTCATTTACTCATCTATATCATGTCCCAATAGATTTCTGTCTCCAACTTATCCATGAAAAATTAGAGTTATTCACTTACTTCCATATAGGGTTTCATATGGATCCATCTCAATAATCGACTAAAATCTATTGTTATAATAAAACTCAGCTAGAGAAAGGTGTTTATCCCAACAACCTTAAAAATCCATAGAATAAGATCTCAATATGTCCTTTAGGTTTTGAAAGATTATATCAAAATTAAAATCTTTATGATGATGATATACCGTACTAAAACTCATAACTATATCCATAAAATATTGAAGACTTTACCGAAATATCAAGGTAAATGTCATATCCTAATCAGTTGTAATAGAATGTGGTACTCTATGATGCCTTACTACTTGTTAATGTATATCCAATAAATCATCTCTAGAGAGATTTATTATCTAATAGTAATGATGTATGCATAATTTTTAAGTCAATTTATTATAACCCAAATATAATTGTCTCATTTAGATGTTTTTGGGTATCTGATAAAAAAATCCATAGTGATGTCTTCCATTTCTATTTTGGTATTGGTAATGGTTTCCATGTCCTATTAGACTTATACCTCTCATCCATAACATACTTACATACTAGACACTAATATATATACACAACAACATCTCTCTTCATGTTTTACCACATTAAATTCTCTTTTAGATCTCTATATATATTCGTACTTCTAATATTAATAGATAATGATGAACTCTAAACCTCATACAACAGCTCCTTAAAATATGTTATGGATAGAACTCTTACGTGGCTTTTGACCTATATCATCCAATAAAAATCAAGGTTAAACTTAGGAACATTTCTTACCTTCTTGTTTAGTTCCACATCTTCCTTCCATGTCTCTTTAATATTCACTTGGATATATGGTTGAACACTCATTTGAGAAAGATAAGATCTTTCTTTTTCATTTAGGATTTTCATATCCATACTTTGGGAATCTATAAATATTGAATCTTTTATGATCCACATCATAGATAATATAGCATGATCCTTTTGACTTAGAGAATCTTCCACCTTGTCTTCTTTCCTAGGGTGGTAATGTATTAAGTAGTCATAATCCTAATCATCTCCAACCATCTTCTCTTTCTCATATTCAACTCTTTATATGTGAAAATATACTTTAAAATTTTATGATAAATATATATATCATGCCTTTCTCCGTAATGATAATGAACCCATATATTTAATTCAATAATTAACATATCTAACTATATATGATGAGTTAGGTAATTTTTCTCATAAACCTTCAATTGGCATATGGCATAATATATCACCATACCATTTTTCATGATAATGCATCCCAGTCCCTTTTGGATGCGTCGCTGAATATTAAAAACCCTTCTCCACTACACGGTAGTGTGAGGATATGTGCATTGACCAAACTTCTCTTCAACTCCTTGGAATTCTCCTCACATTAATTTGTCCAAAGTAACTTGGATCCTTTCTGAGTTAAATTGGTGAGTGGATTATATTTTCCTAAGAAATTATCCAAAAAGTAATGATAATATCAAACTAAACTGATAAAACTATGGATCTAAATTATAGTGGTTGTTTTGGGCCAATATTTAATAACTTTTATCTTTAAAGGATCTACTGATATACCCTCACTTGAGATTATATAAACTAAGAATAAAACTTTCCGATCCAAAATTCACAATTTGTAAATATTTTATAAAGATTATACTTCCCCATGATTTTTAGAACAATATTAATTTTATCTTCATTCTATTCCTTACAATTTAAATATATAAGAACATCATCTATAAATATTACCACAAACTGATCATAGTAACCTGAAAATACTCTCTTCATTAAATCTATAAAGATTGTTGGGCCATCTGTAAGACTAAATGGAAAAACTATAAATTCATTATGTCCATATCTTGTTTGGAATTTCATCTTGGTATATATTCTATCTTGATCCTCAATTTATGATATCCTGAATAAATTTCAATCTTATATAAGTATTGATCTCTAGACAGTTGATCAAACAAATCATTGATATAGGGTAGAGGATTATTTTTCTTAATAGTGTTGTTGTTAAGTTCTTTATAATCATTGTCGAGTCACATTGATCCATCTTTCTTATTGATAAAAAGAACAGGTGCACCCCAATGTGGTTTATTTGGCTGAATGAATCCCTTATCAAGAATCTCCTAGTGTTTTTTCATTAATTTATGTAACTCAATTGAGGTCATTCTCTATGGATTATTTAAAATAATTATTTAACTAGGTATGCATTATATCTAGAACTAAAATTTATAATTTGGTGTAAGACTAGGAAATTCTTACAGAATGAATTCAATGAACTCCCACACAATAGACATATCATTGATATTGAGTTTCTCCCTGACCATCATATGTAAACACCCCTTTTGAATAGGAATAAAGTCCAATATAATGGATGTTATTTCCATCAGAATTTCATATTTATTTTCACACCAATAGATGATAATGGGTTCATTTGGAATACTAAATGTGACTTCCATTTCATAGCCATTGATATAGGATCTATATAATGAAATCCAATTCATGTTTATAATCACATAAAATTCAACTGAAGGGAGAATCACAAGATTTATAGGAATCACTTTCGTACAAACTTCAATCATAGATGAACTATAAACATTATATGAGACCATAATACCATTTCAATTTTTCACTAATAAATCAATATATAATCATTGTACTGGTAATTCAATACCCTTTGAAAATTTCATATATTTAAAAGAGTGGGTGGAGCCATAATAAAATAATATAGTAGCTATTCTAGAGTGGATGATAAGTGTACCATTCACCACTTCATTCATGTAAACCACTTATGTAGTTGTGATTTCATGGGATTTCCTTTTTTTATTTTGTATTATGAAAATATTAACACTAATCATAAAAAAATTCATATTCATTCATTTTTTTAAATAATTCCATTAATTCTTGAATTTAAAGCATTGAATCATTGGTGGTGCATTATTTGGAACCTCTATTTCCTCCATTTTTTCAAATGGAATTTTTATAACCTATTAATATTCAATAGTTCTATGACAATACTTCCCACATTTGAAACACTTCCTAGTTCCATTCAAGTAATTCCCATGATGTTTCTTCCCACATTTCTTACATGTTGGTGACTAGAATTTATTTCCACCATGTGATTTATTCGAGTTCTCATAATACATGATGTTCTTTTTCTTTTCAAAACCGTTGGAATTATTGGAACCTCTACTTTTCATTTGTACCTTGATTGTACATTGAATGATTTCTTCATAGAGACTAAAGTATCATATAGCTAATAACTATTATAGACTTGGTTTTAATACACCAAAGAATTGATCAATTTTACTTTCTAGAATTATGATTAAATCATAAGTATAACTTGTATGTCTTTTAAAATTAGTATTATATGTACCTATAGATTCACCATCCTTCTATTTTAGCTCAAGAAATTCCTTATCCATCCTTTTGTGAAGAATACAAGAAAAGTACTTACTAAAAAACATTTTATTAAACTCATCTCAATCCATGAATTCAAATTCATCATCTTGAATCATATTCTTATTAATTTTCAACCAATGATCTCTTTCATCATCCACATGATAAATAGATTGGATAAATTTTTCATGTTTTGAGTAATAAAGAATAGAAAATATTTTCTTGAAGTTTTTTATCCATCACTCATCCACTAGTGGATCCAAATATCCACTAAAATAAGGTATATATTTCCTCATAAAAAATCTAGTAGTAAGTTGATCCTTCATTTGATCATTTGGATGCTCAGTATGATTCATTTCTTGATAAAGTTGTGTGATTAAATAAAAAAGATTATTCATTATTTCTCTCATAGCATTTGGTTTCTTAGGTGGACAATCATTAAATTTTCTAACACATTAACTATTATTAAGATGTCTTCTAGTTCCATCCATTGACTAAAACCAAAAGGAAAAGTGTGAGAAGAAATAATCATAATGGAGAACCGCACAATAAAAAATAATTTATAGGATTTCTAAATCATGAAACCTTCTTCATAAACTAGGAAACCATAGGTTTTTCTTAGGTTATCCATGGTTATTACCAAAACATTATGATTTTATCTTATACTTAGACATATCCCCAAGGTTCTTGCTAATTTTTTCTCATCTTATTTTTCAAAGGTTAACTGATCCTTGATCAGATACCAACTATAATGACCCATACTTTTCATACATAGATATTACATCTTATTATATGAATATTCTTTACATAAAATTACAACCCACTCCACAATTGTATAGTTATAGTATCTTTGGAATATGGGACACATAAATAACTTTTTCATAAGTTTCTCCCACTAAGTTATTCATAATTATTACCCTTATTAGACATATCATACAAAAAATATTTCTTCAAAACTTAGATAATTAAAACATAAGAAAGGGTGATCTCAGACACTTAGTTAGTGTAAATAAGGGAGATATAAATTATCAATTAATCTTAACATGAGAATAAGGGTATAATAACATGATAATAAAATTTGAAAACCATACCCTTGATATCAAAGATCATAATCTTGATTCATGTCATAGTGCTTGCAAGTATATAAGATATGAATCCTAAAGGAATCAAAGAGCATGATCCATGAGAGTATAACATTGGTATAAGACATGAAATTATGTCATAATCATAGAAAATCATTCACTTTGTAGTCAATTCTCATTGCCAATTCTATCATAGTAGATTAGGTTCACTCTTCATTCTATCATAAGAATCAATGTTCATTCCCAAGACCATCATAGTGGAAAAATTATTTTACTGGAATAGGTTTAAACCTCAATTTAATCTTGTTTATCTCATGGGATATCAATAATTATCCAAATATTAGTGGGATATGTAATTATGGGCCCATCCATCCTCAGTTATAATGTGACTACAGTCCTTGGTTATAACGTAACCACCATTATTGGTTATAATGTAACAACCATCCTTGGTTTTAATGTAACCACCATAAATGGTTTATAACTTAACCACCCATCACATAATGAAAACCATACATATGTGTGTCAAAATATCATAAAACATTCATTATATCATCACATCATAACCCATAAAATGAAATTGATTTTTATAAACATTTCATCAATTCATCATAGCATAACCCATAGAAAAAATGGTTTTCATAAAAATCACATCAATATATTCATTAACCACAAAGATAAAGATTAATAATGATATCATTGTATCATATCCCTATTAAATTATAATTAATATCAAATTATTCTATAATATATTAAAATTTCTTTAAATGTTGACTAAAATATTTCTTGAGAAAAATAAACTTTCTACTTTAAAAATCGCTTTTAAAATAAAAATGATTGACAAATATTTTAGAAAATATTTTATTTGAAAATATAAATATAAAATTTTAAAATAATATTCAAACCACCGATTGATCATGATGTCAAGAAATTCCATTCATGTCGTATAAGTTAAAAGAAAACATTTCTTTCGCATTCTTGGGAACAAATAAAAAAGTACCTCGTTCAGAAAACCACAAGAATATTCCTTTGAACCATTTTATAAGAATTAAATCATCGGTAAAAATTTATATAAAAAATCATAGTAGAATATTAAAAACATTATTGAACAAGTTTTATAGAAATATGGATATTTAAGAAAAAGGTTCTCGGTCGAGTAGAAAAACACAATAACTTTCTTTAAAAAAAATATTGTGCATTATCTTGAGTGTTTAATGAGAGTGAAATGAAATGACAAATTTTTTTATTAAAAAATAACCATAGGAGATGAAAAATTAATGTTGAATAAAAATTATATTTTTATTTGATTTTGAAAACTTCTTTTTGGGTTCTTGGGAACCATACACTAGATTAAAGGTTCACTAAAATCCAAAAACTGCATAGACAAAATTCACGTTTGATTCAAAATTAAAAAATGTGGCCAGAGAACCACCTAAGGACATGGATATATGGTCAGACTCCTCGCACCTCACCCCCAATGCCATCATCCCTGTCGTACCATCAGCAGATCATCAAAAACATCATCACCTTGAAAACAGTTGTCATCACCACCCATCGTCAGAGCCCGTGACTGGAACAAAAAAAACAGAAGAAGTATCCAAACTCAGTAAACTTCCTTCATTTTCGTATCCCTTCCACCAAACTCAGTCCATCACCAGCATCGCACACCGACCGCACACTGCACATAGCATCAAACATCACCTCCAAAATGAACCCCGCATAAGGTTCCACTAGAGCCAAGAGGAGATAAACGATCCCTAACTTGACCCAGCTTCCGGCGAATCACCATCGTCGAGTCGACGCATGAAGCACGAACCCAGGAGTACGAACAAAATAAATCCATCCAAAACAAAAACAAATGCAAAGACGAATAACAAAATCAAACCATCACCATAAATCTAGGAGTAATCCCACCTGCAAACCAGATCGAAATTCTGTCACCACCATCTAAAACTCACGTAGAGGACAAGCTCAACCACCAGATGCACATATCCAGAAATGAAGAGGTTACCCCAACCGCGATAGCTATACCTCGACCTCTCATTCTACGATGCGCCACCATGGAACCCTATCCATCGAAGGGGAGTTGGGCGAGAGAAGACGAAAATGGTGTGCGATGCAAATACAGTCGATCCCCAAAACCATAATAATATAAATCATACCATATATTATTTAAATATAACCTTTTATAAAAAAATCATTAAAAATTCTTTATTAAAATCACTATTCTGGGGGGATAACTGCTTTATTTTTCATGTATGTTTTGGTTTGGTATTTTTGGAAACTATACATTGATCAAGATTCTATCATCTAAAAAACATTA
Source organism: Viscum album (assembly GCA_963277665.1). Taxonomy (NCBI): domain Eukaryota; kingdom Viridiplantae; phylum Streptophyta; class Magnoliopsida; order Santalales; family Viscaceae; genus Viscum; species Viscum album. Next base: position 1,033,327,444 of record OY728123.1, on the reverse strand, counting down.
ACCATTAATTAAATAGAATATATAAAAATTATATAAAAATTTATATTCATCTATAAATGGTAGAGATAGAAAACTGAATTACACCGTTCATGGGGACAATAGGTCATATGTACGTATGGACATTGATTCCATTTTTCAAATGATGGAATGAAAGAAAGATAAATAATAATTCATATATCAAAAATCATTATTATATAATATATATGTATGTATATTATAAATTTATTAAATTCATCTTTATTACCATCCAATTAAAGTGAAAATGAAAAACAAATCACATCTCTTCGTGGAGGTGGTAGTCCATATATATGATTGAATAACATTATTATTTTTTAATGGTTTAGAAGGTAAGAAGGTAGAAATGATATAATAATTAAATAATAATAATTAAATCATAAATATAATATATAAATATTATACCCATCATAATAACCATCTCTGTAATATGGTGATGGAAAATGAATTATATCTCTACGTGGAGACGGTAAGTCGTACGTATACATGATTGATGCTTCCACTTTCTATTTGAAAGAAATAGAGCGAATAATAGCTTTTTCATAATAATAATAAAATTTTAAGTATATTTATGATAGTGAATTTATTATTTGATGAATAATATAATAGATTTACAGGAGTTAAATGAAGCATTAAAAAACGTTATTGGTTAAGTCAATTACCTCTTCTTTGAAACAACTCAATTAGATATCCTATTAAGGGATCTAGATCTAGCCTTTTGGAATTAAAAAACCTCTAGAATATGGATATGGGAGTGGATAAGATAACTTTTAAGTGTTTTATTGAGCTATAGATATCAAATTGGTGTGAATAAGAGAAATGAGGGGTGCACATTTATAAATGAGGGGAGGGGCACTCTTGTAATTTCTTAAAAGATTAAAATATATTAAAGTAATTCTAAATAAAAATGGTTCTAAATGGTATATAAATGTTCAAGGGATTCCATTTTATACCACATATTATACCCCTTTCCTAATTTTAATATTATTATTATTTTTATTTCAGTTAATAAAATATAATTTTCATAAAATATCATTATTTCCAATTTAGACACAATTCATTTAATTTGACTTAAAAGATATAAATAAAAAGTTGGAATTAAAATATAATATTTTAAAATAACAATAATTTTTCATATTCATCTATAAAATTTTTGGAACACATTAAATATCTCAAATTATATTACTTTTAATAATTTTAAAATCATTTATTATATTTATTTATTAATCTTAGAAATCCTGCATCGGTATTTGATAAGAATTTAAGGTAATTATAAATTTATTAAAAATTATAAATAAATTTATATCATTATAATAATTTAATTAATCTCAAAATAGACTCATATATTCATTCAAGACTTTCTTTTGTCTCTATGTGGACATATAAGAGATATTTAAAACTAAGAGAGTGACATTTCATGACTTTCTTTAATTTATATATTATATAGGTAATTTATATTGAAAAGTGTCCAATAAAAATTAAATTTCGATCCAAAGTTGATAATGGTATAATTATATTCATCCAATAATAATTAAGTTGAAAATTTATGGCCTTATCACTTAGTTTTAACCTTGGATAACATGATTTACACTTTACTAGGGTAATATATTTTACTAAATATGTTATTCATATTGAACAAAAATAAAAGAGTCTATTTACAAAATTTGGACCCCATGATTCAAAGTATGGAATCAATTTTATCATATTCAATACCAATAATTGGAAAAAAATAAATTTAAAATAAGTGTGCAGCATGTGATGAAAACCATTTTTTAGAAAGATACATTTTAAGCTTAAAACTTGGTTAATTCTAATCACATTCCTAGAAAAATACTAAATAAATGTTAAATAGTTTTTTAATATATATATATAATTAATTAAAATAATTCAATAATAATGAATAATTTATTTTATTAAGATAAAAATACAATATGTGAATAAAAGCAGTTTTTTAAAAAAATATCTCTTTTACTTTAAAATAATTTTTATTTTCATTTATAATTAATAGATAACCAATGAATTCATTTTATTCATATATAAACACTGTGATTTTTATAATTTAGTTATTGAAATTATACCCATCAATCTAATGGCTAGGTGATAACATCATATAATAATATTTTAATAGTATCTCATGGTTCGTTTAAACTTAGCATTGTGTGTAACTCAAGCTATCCAAAAAGTAAAAATCACTTGAAAAAAATCATAAAATATTATGGAATTACAATTATAAAAAAAATTATACACATATATTAGATTCAAATATTACATGATGTGCAAACCAGTCAAAACATTCTTTGTTGACCACTTTTTTATCCCTACCCCTTTCCAAGTTTGAATCCTAAGGAGTCTTCTCATTTGTGTCATTAATTAATCAATAAATGGACAAAAAAATTCCTTATTGAGTATAGACTATCTTTTTTCTTATCTTAATTACAAATATATCAATGAAAATGATAATAGTTTTCTAAATTCTTGATCTAAAGTTGGAAACACTGATGATTATTTTCCTTAGAATGACTTGGATTATCATCCAAACACCCCCACTCGATTCAATATAATCTCTATCCTATCCAAATATCTCAAATAATAGTTGGAAAATATCTGGCATGGTAACATTAAACAATAAGACATTATGGCTGAGTTTAATTTTTCTCATAAGAATTCAAATTTCCAAGATACCTAATGATAAAAATAATAAAATAATAAATAAATTTAATAAATATTGATTGGAAAATTTATCTTTCATTAATGAGAAGTAAATAAAAATAAAACACCTCTCCATGCTATACATCCCTCGATGATGTATGGTCCCTCCAACTATATCTTCTTCAAACAAATTCAAAATCATATGAATCATCATATAGTGAAAAATTATGGGGGAAATACCATCTATAAATTTCATAATGTCCTTACAACTATTTCTTGAAGTTTATTTACTTCAATAAAATTTATGATCTTATCAAAAATATATCATAATAATGTGAAGATTTTGATTAAAACTAATGTTATTTTTCAAGTAATAAATTATTCATTTATAAAGGTAGAAACTATTCTATTAACATATTTGAGTGATGAATTTTCAATCCATGTATTTTATAATGATTAAAATTAACTCATCTTGAAATGTTTCATGGGTATCCATCATACACATTTTTTTTTTTAATATTTTAATGAAAAAATAATTTTACTAATTTTTCATTAAAAAATTATTACTAGATACTTCCCATTATCATTTTCCTAGAGATAGTGTTTTATATTAAGTGATTTTAAATCCTTATGGGAATTGAAATTATCTATTGATTTCCCCTATTCATTAAGAAATTTAAAATAGCACATTATCACACACATTCTCATCAATGTTCAGAACACCAATATTATAGGGTAAAAAATTAAATTCCCAATATAAGGGTTTGAAAACTATAATATTTTTCATCAATTGTTATGATGCATTAATATCTAATGATTCTCTAAACCATTTACCATGTTCATTCAGTTAAAACTTCATTCTAAACTCTATATCAACATTTGATAATTATGAGACGATTTTTGATTTAGAAAATAATTTTTCCGGAGTCTTAAAATATTTTTTCCATTAAAACGTGACTTGTTAAATCAAAATATCTTATATGTATCAAGTAATATATGATATAACCTAAAATTACACATTTTTCAATACGGTACCCATTGAGGTTCAAAATAAAAGTAAAAAATTAGAAAAGGAAAACCTAGGTGTTTTTTCCATCATGATAAATTTCCTAATCTTGGAATGTCACTAATGATCCACATTATGGAGGTATTAATTTTGAACATTTTCATAGTAAATTAATTATGTGTTTCTACACCATCATTCCATAACTCTTGTAATTATTGAATACAAGTTTGAAGGTATACATTAATTTCATTTCCAAGAATTTTATTTCTTTGAATAATCATCAATATGATGAATAAATTTTGTTGTATATGCCTCTCTGGAGTAATATTATAATATATCAAACAATCATTTATATGTTGTAATTTATCCTTAAATACTGAAAAGGGTTGAATCCATCTGTTTGAAATCCCATGGGAACATTTCATTTAGCCTCACGGTGCTTCTGTTTTGCGAACCCGAGGAGTGAATCAACTGAGCACCTCTTCACACATAGTGATTGGGCAGCCAAACATTGGTCATTATGTCCCCCTCAGCAACAGACCAGTCTACAATAGTCCCCTTTACAAGGTCTCATGTCCTCATGTCTTAAAGGTGTGGAGAAGAAGAGCATGGAATGAAAAGTATGGGCCATTATCCTTACTTCCATTTGCTGGGTCATCTGGGAGGCAAGGAATCAATCCTGGTTGGGCTCTCAATTATCTACTTCTTTTCTTTATATGAGGGTAAGGTCCTTAATCTCTGAGTTGATCCCATTATAGAAAGGGAGTTAGCACTTGGCTCTTGTGTGCAACATTCTCAACAGACCCGCCATGCATGGAGGTTCGTGAGGAAGATGGGTCGGCTAGAATCCTCCTACTAGTGGGTTGAAACTAAATGTGGATGGATCCCTTAGAAATGGTCTCATGAGAGGTGGAGGATACCAACGAGACTTATGTGGTTCAGTCCATGCGGCATTATGCACATTCTATGGACCAGGTAGTTCCCTGAGGGTGGAGACATGGGAACTGTTTACTGGACTTCATGTTTTCATGGAGTGTGGGTTTCAGGTGTTGGAAGTGGAGTTGGACTCTGATGTTTTGGTGCAGATGGTCCAGGGGAGGTATGATACTCCATGTGATTTGACCTACATTATCCGAATGTGTGTTTTAGAGCCTCCCTGGAGTTAAAACATACATCACAGTTGAAGGGAGACTAATTTTTTTCAGACAAGCTTGCAAGTTTCGGACGCTCAAGAGAGGGGTTAATCATTTTTTATGGTTTAGGGTCACTTCCTCTGGAGTTCCAGATCTTTATGATGGGGAATGCCCTTTTCATAAATTATTTTTACCCTCCTTGAGGGATTCATATTATGAAGTGGATAGGACAATCTTCCTAGATTATAATAAAAATGTGTATTTTTCAGTCAGTGGTAGTATGTAGATAAAAATTAGAATCATGATTTTTTGATTTCCATCTAGAAGTACAGAATCTTTTGATCTCTCTCTACTCAAATATTCTCCCTAAGAAAGAATACAGTCATTATAAAATGCATGTTTCTTCATATAAATGAGTTCATGATAATTAATAATATTCCTCATTTCATAAAATGATCTAGGGATCATAGCTTCCGAAAATGTATCATGAAATAATTATAATATCATAGACATTGCTTTATTTATATTTTCATATAGGCACTAGAATTAGAAAAAATTTCACAAAAAATAAAATTTTGAATACTTCGTACATCCTTCATATAATTATTTATTTTTTTCTTCAACTAATTTAGAAAATACATTTGTTTTCATAGTTTAGTTTTCCATTTTATTAGTATAAAAAACATTATCCAGTAATATATTATCATCTTGATCAGATTTTACTATAGTTATAAAATTGTAATTAATATTTTTAATATCAACTTTTGTATCAACTGAGGTGTTACGCTCTTGAAATTCTTTCCCTACAATACCGAAAGCATCAGTTTTCAGGTTGTTAATTTCATTTCCCGTCATCGGGTTATTTGTTCAGACAAAAGTTTCCTTATGACTTTTCACATTCCATTATGTTTTGGAAATCACAAAATTATTTACTTTAATATTATTTTCCTTACATTCCACAAACATTTATAAAGTAATTTTGTCAAAATATATCCATGTATGATTATAATTAGACTTATGTTATTTTTTTATGTTGTTTTCTTGCTAAGTCTAATAATTGTTTCCTTAAGGCTAAAGAAAAACTGAATTTGATAAAAAAATCAGATCCTTACACTTTCTTGAATCTGATTCCCTTTATTCCTTAAATCTGATTTTCTTAGATTTTATAATATGATTTTCACAGTTCCTTAAATCCAATTCACTCAGAATTTTGAATCTAGTTTACATAGTTCGTCAAATCTGATTCACTCATTTTTTTAATATGATTTACATAGTTCCTTAAATATGATTCTCTCAGATTTTCAAATATGATTTACACACTTCATAGAATCTAATTCCTAAACTTTATCAAATATGGTTCTTACACTTTTTCAAATCCAATTCGCATATATTTTTAAATTTAATTCACAAACTTTCTTAGATTTTGATTATCAGTTTTACTAGAATCCACTTTTTATTATCTATTGGAATCTGATTTCATAATTTCCTTAAATTCGATTACTAACTCTTTTTTCTTAATGTGCACATACATTTAATTAGACTCATATATATATTTTATGATAATATTTCTCATAGTATTTTTCTTTATACTAAAACGATGTCATCTAATCTGTTATTATATGACCATTATAAGTGCTAGCTGTACAGGTCTCACCAATATTTCAAGAAAAATATGACCATTAGAGATCAAGATGACCATTGGAATCCTCACCTATAAATACTTAGTCACTTTTTCACTTCATCATTAACAAATCGATAGCTTGACTATGGTGTCTATGTCTGCATGCTGTAATTTTTTTCTCATGATACAAGAGTGGGAACTGCTTGTTCCCGATGTTTGTATTACTTTAGTAAGAGAGTTACAATCTAAAAGAAACCTTATCAGGTTGACTCTTTAGTATTTTATTCATGTGTAAGATTATTTAATCGAGGGCTTCCATCTAAATAAATATAGAGGTGATTATTACCTTCTTAATTGAGGACATACTAGGATAGTAAGATGGAAGCTGCATCTGATCTTTTTTGGATCGAGAGCTTACCTTGGTGAGGGTAAGATAGAAATTCTTGAAAGTATAAATCAAGGTAATTTTATCCAAATTTATTGGATACCCTTCTCTTTGGGTTAAAATATTCTATTTCATTTTTACTACTTTTTTGAATAAATGTTCTTTAATTACATTCCAATTTTTTATAAATAATAAGTTTTTCTTATACTTTCTTTTTGTATATACTCTGATTTAGGATTCTATACGCTTTAAGGTATAATATTGTTTAAGTAAACATGTGTCTTATTTTCCTTACAATATCCTTATGATCAGATCTTATATGAAATATTATTTCTTTAATAATATCCAATAGGCTTTAGTGAATTCTATTTGTTTAGCCTTGTTAAAAAAATATTTCCTTAATATTAATAAAGAAATTTTTTAAACTTACTATTCACTCCCCCTCTTATAACTGAGCATCCTCATAAATATTTCAATACTTCAATTATTATTAGAATAAGATTTCACTACTCAGAATACTTTCTCATTAATTATTTCTACACGTTGTTTTTAATTTCTTTTATAAACTTTTTGTTTATAAATATTTTTTACACTAACTTGTGTTGTAGAAAAATAATATTTGTATTATTATAAATATGGAAGGTTTAAATGTAAGATCCATTGACAATATAAATCCTACAAGACCACCTATATTTTTATGGGAATGATTATGAATATTGGAGATATATAATTAATACATTTGTTACTAACAGTGGTGTGGATAATTTTTTCATTCTTACCAGAGGATACAAAATTCCTGACAAAGAAATCAGAACCTTTACTAATCAAGAGAAGCGAGAATATAAACTGAACTATAAGGTAAAAATTATTTTCATTTTTAAATTACCAGGAATATATACATCCAAATATCATCATTTGAAGTAAAAAATAGAATTTGGATGAAATTGGAGATTACACATTTTGGTACTTCAAAAGTTATTGAGACAATAAGAGCCCTTCTTAGATCAGATTATCATGGTTTTGTTTTTACCTATGGATAAACTATAGAAAAAATTAAACAAAAAAACATCACTGTTGTTAATATTCTATAATAAATGGGAGAGAAAGGACTAGATTATTATATTCTTGTAGATAAGATTATAGATATCATTCCCTATTAATTTGAATAAAAGAGAACTGTGATTGATGATTCAAGGATAGTCACAACTGTAACTCTTGATGAGTTATTTGGAACTTTATTACAACATGAGAATAGATTAAAAGGTGATATAGAAAATGAAAATAAGAAGAATGGGAGTGTTTCTTTTACTAATACCTCAAATATGATGAAATCCAAAACCCCTGAAAAAGTTTTTGAGTCAACAAAGACAAAGAAATTTGTGATTCAGTTAGACTCAAGTGATACTGATCATTCAAAATATAAGTTATTCAATATTTCTCAAATAACAAACAAGATATTTGGAAAGAATTATTTCAATACTGATACAATAAAAAGGATAATAAGGATAAGTAGGATTTAGAAGTCACGTGATATTAATGTAAGAAAGAAGGAAACATAAAACCTTATTTTCCAAAGCTTAAAATAAAGGACGGAAAAGATATACATTCTAAAAGGAATAAGAAAAGATATCATAAGTCTAAGGGAAAAAAGTTCTGAAAGCTAATTATTCTTGTAGTGAAAGTGGTAGAGAATTATATGATTAATCCTCCAAGAATGAACCCTCTAAACACAATAATATTTTACTTTATGCTAAAATATATATTGAGAATTAATGTCTCATGGAAAAGGTACACGCTACTGAATATTTAACCAATATATATTTAATTACTAATTATCCTAATGAAGAGAATTATAAATCATCAGATGAAGAATCTTCCTCAGTATAAGACAATTATTCACCATCATTTCATGAAGTTTCTATATTTTCCATGTTTCTTGAAAATGATAATTTCAAAATCAAAAATAAACTTGAAAAGGAAAATGCTAGAATCAATGCTTTAATAAAAGAAGTATCCAGTATTTCTAAATATCTTAATGAAAAATCTTCTAAAATCATTTCTCTTTCAAAAAACATTAAGGAATTTAATTTTGAAAAGGATAAAACTTTAAAGGATATTGAAAAATCTATTTCTGAGAAAACAATTGGTGACAAAAATTAATTATAAAACAAATTACTTTGAGGACAATAATTTAGTTATTAAACTAAAGTATGAAATTTTTTTGTTAAGATAAAATTTATCAAAATTTACATATAGAGAGAATGAATTTGATAAAATGTGCAAACAACTTCATCCTCTTAATAATACTTCTGGAGTTGGTTACTCTCATTCAAAACCTATGATTACCAATAAATATTTTGTTCCCAAAAATTATCCATTCTTTACTAAATTCCAAAGTAGTAGACACTAAATTAAAAATATTTATTTAAATAAAATATTATCCTTAGGTTTTCATAAATATCATTTCTCAAAAAAAATTTGGATTCATAATATTTTACTTTCTAACATTTCTGGATCCAAGAAAGTTTGGATTATGAAAATCTAGTTGTTTTGTTTTTAGGAAAACAAAGAAAGTACTAAAAACAAGAATATATGGTACATGAATAGTTTTGTTCCCAGTATATGATTTTTAATAATGAATTCTTCAAAAATATTATCGAAATGAAAGTTGAAAGAGTCACTTTAAGATATAATGATTAGGGAAAAGTTATTGGTATTGGTAATATTATTCTACTTGGAAAAGCCTTAATTTATAATGTTTTATTTATTAAAGGTCTTAAGAGAAACCTTATAAACATAATCCAATTATGTGATGAAGTTTGCCTTGTGAATTTTAGGAATGATAAATTTTTAGTATAAAATTCCAAGGATGAATTCATTCTTTCTTCCCATCAACATGAGAATGTTTACACACTAAACTTAGAAGACCTTAGGAGCCAGAACTTAACTTGCCTTAGTGAAATGTAAGATCAATCATGGTTATGAATTAATGTCTAGGACATTATAACCTTAGATTCTTATGTAAACTAACTAAAAAATGACTTGTTAAGGATCTACTGGAACTTAGATTTGATTCTTCAAAAGTCTGTGACCCTTGTCAATATGGGAAGCATCATAAGTCAATCTTTAAATCTATTAGTGAAGTCTCAACTTCGGATTCTTTATAGCTAGTTCACGTGGACTTATTTGGTCCTATAAAAACTGGATGTATTGGAGGCAAATACTATGTATATGTTTTAGTTGATAATTACACTATATTTACATGGGTCAATTTTTTTGCAAAGAAATATGAAGTATTTTTTTTTAAAAAAATCATCAAAATTTAAATATGATAAAAACATTCCATTGATAACTATTCATAGTGATCAAGGTAGAGAATTTGAAAATTTGGATTTTGAATCTTTTTGTAGTAAGAAATTAATTACTCAAAACTTCTCAGCTAAAAGAACTCCCCCAAAAATGGTGTTGTTGAAAGAAGAAATTGTATTCTTCAAGAGATAATAAGAACCATCTTTAGTGAATAATAAAATGTTAGACACTTTTTGGATAAAACTGTAAGTACTTCTTAGTATACTATAAATCTAGTTTTAATCAGACTATTTATTAATAAAACACATTATAAGTTATGGAAATTCTGAAAACCAAAAGTTTTATACTTAAACGTATTTGGATGCAGAGTATTAATTTTGAATACAAAAGATAACCTGCATAAATTTGCACCCAAATATGACGAAGGAATATTCTTAGGCTATTCCACTACATCTAAGGCTTATAGAATTTTCAAAAAAAAATAGTGGTATTATTGAGAAAATAGTACATATTAAATTTTATGAAACCAATCCATTTATTTTTAAACAATCCCAACTTATATCGTCTGATGTGTTTTTCAAAACAGATTATCAACCAATGATAGAAAATTATTCAAATAAGGAGAATACTCAAGAAATTGATTCTGAAGTATTCACTCTAGAATCTTTTCTACCTTATGTTGATGAAAAGGTTTTACAAAACCCAAATTATTTTTTTCTTAATAATCATCCTTGTGTTATTATCATTGGTGATGTAAATAAACCAGTAAGAACTAAAAGTTACTTAAGAAATGAAGTAGAACATTTTTCCTTCCTTTCCTAGTTAGAACCTAAAAGTACTGATGAGGCTTTAGGTGATGAAGATTGGGTTAAGGATATGAAATATGAACTAAATAAATTCTAAAGGAAGGAAGTTTGGAACTTGGTTGAGAGACCTAAAGAAACCTATTTAAATGAAGTAAAGTGGGTCTTCTGAAATAAATGCGATGAAAATGGAATCATCATTAGAAATAAACAAAGAATAGTTGTTAAATGATAAAATAAATAAGAAGGAATAGACTATGAATAAACCTATTATCTAGTAGAAATACTTGAATCTATTTTAATTCTACTAGCCTTTGCAGAATTCTTTAAATTAAAATTTTTTCAAATGGGTGTGAAGTGTTCTTTCCTTAACATATATGTTCAAAATGACGTTTTTTGTAGAACAACCTGCTGGTTTTGAAGATAAAAAATATCCTAAATGTGTTTTTAAACATACCAAATATTTATACGGTCATAAACAGGCCCCTAGATCCTGGTATTATAGACTTATAGGATTTTTGTTACAAAACAATTATGTTATGGAAACTGATGATCCAAATATTTTCATAAACAATGATAATAAAAATGTTTTTATTGTTCAAATTTATGTTTATGAAATTATATTCAGATCAAAACATCAATCTTTAACTAATTCATTTGAAAATATAATGAAATATGAGTTTGAAATGAGTGTGTTTGGTGAGTTAACAATCTTTCTTGGTTTCCAAATTTCTCAAAAACTAGAAGGAACTTATATATCTCAACATAAGAATATTAAATATCTTCTTAAAAATTATGTATATGACAACACCAAAATTATTAGTACTCCAAGAGGTACCTCAAATACTCTTGATCTTGATGAATCTAGGTAACAAGTTAATCAAAAAACTTTTAGAGGTATGATGGTAAGTATACTATACTTAACAGCTAGTCATCCAGACATAATGTTTTCAGTATGTTTATGTGAAAGTCACCAAGAAAATCCAAAATAATCCCACTTAAAAGCTGTAAAAAAATAACTATTTAAAGGGACCTATGTATTTGGGACTATTTTATTCTTCTAGAAATGATTTTGAATTAAAAAAAAAATTGGATTATGATTTTGGTGGTTGTAGAATGGATATGAAGAGTACATATAGAACTTGTCATTTCTTAGGAGATTTATTAGTTTCTTGGTCCAATAATAAACAAAACTCAGTGGCACTTTCTACAACTGAAGCTGAATATGTGGAAGCTGGACTTTTTTGTGCTCAAGTGTTGTGGATGCAACATACACTCATAGATTATGGTATGAGTTTTACTAAAACCCAAATAATATGTGATAACACAAGTTCCATAGCCCTAAGTTAAAACCATGTACATCACTCAAATTAAAATCACATAGATATTTAACATCACTTTCTTCGGTATCACACACTTAAAAGAGATATTATTTGATAATTCATTGGAATACAGGAACAACATGCTGATATTTTTACAAAAACATTACCTTATGATAGATTTGAAAACATTAAACAAAATTTAGTAATGATAATTATGTGGTATTCATTAATATCCACTTTTTTTATTTAAACTCTCTACTTACATTAAGTTACTCAATTTAAATTGGGGGAGTACATAGGAAATTTCTTTTATTTAAATATGTTTTGGAACCAAATTTTTTTTTTCCAGAATCTGATAAAGTTTTCAGACTCTAATTAAAATTTTTGGTCGTTAGAAAAATAATCAAATATTCTAATCGTAAAAAATTTCTTTTTGGGTTTTTCAAGAACTTCTAAGAATAATTTATTCTCAATACTTATAAATAATATGATAACTCTGAAAGGTAGAACTTATTACTTCTTGATTTCAATTATTTATGTTGGTATTTCGATTTTTTTAAAAACACCATCATATTCATCTTTTCTTAAATTTGTTTTATTTCCTTAAAACCTCAAAATTTTGAAACCTGTAAAACCTTCTTTAGCTTAATCTCAACCGTCGGATCAAATAGGTTTATTTCCAACCATTAGGTTACTTTTGGAAGATGAAGCATCACCTTGATTCCTATATAAAGGAGGGGACCCTTGTGTCCCACATAGATCTCCAATGACTTCTACCCAAGTTGTTTCCACCCTTAAAAATACTCAGTATGATTTCATCCTCTTTCCATAGTTCTGAATGTCTCACTCATAATATTCTCAAAGTTCAATGCCTACATCAAAGGAATTTAAATATTAGTTTATATTCAGATTTAGTTTAGTTGGTCACATTTTCTTCCTCAAGTTTGAGTCTTTATTAAGTAAGACCATAAAGTTCCATGAATGGCAGTATATTTGTACTATGAAAAATAAGGGGGATTTGGATCCATTTTTTTCAGAACTAGTGATTGATTTTTATGAATCAATAGAGTTCTTTATAGAAGGAGGAAATGATAAGGTATAGTTCAAATGTTATGGAAAAAGTTACTCGATGTCCTTCATGAAATCAGTCGATGTCGTAGAAATTCTGTTTGATGGAGAAGCTTTCTACCCTTCTCACAATATTTCAGAATTAGAACGTTCTTTTAGTAAGGAAAATTCAATATAATACTTATTCCTTCAGTCACTAAAGATGAAAAAATATTCTCATATCACCTCCAACTATCAGATTATAGAATTATGGATGCAAGGGTTACTTATTTTTATAAAAGGAGGGAAGGACACCCTGAATATAACTTATATATTCATACTATATTATCTTGTTAATCAAAGGATGATTAAAGTAGTTAGATATATCTTTCTCATGATCAATAAGATAAAGGAAAAATCTATCAAGTCTTAGATCTTTATGTTTCCAGCAACTTTATCTAAGTTGTTAGATAATTTCTTTATCTCTTTCAACTTTCCCTACAAGTCGAAGCAAAAGAAGTTTAAGATTCACCTTTTAAGTGATGACACATTTAAAAGAATGAAAAACTATTTTGATGATATGTCTAAGGATTTTTTTTTATTTAACTATAAATTGAGTGCAAGATGGAGAAATATCCAAGAAAGAGATAGTTACATCTAAGAAAAAAATCTCAAGATCATGAACTGCATAAGTCAAAGAAGAAAAAAACATTCCCTCCTGAAGTTTTTGCAAAGTGGAGAAAAGATTATGGAGAAAAGTAACTAAGGAGATATATTCTTTGGGTTAAATCTGGCTGAAGAAAAATCACTAATAATTCAAGAATATGAAGAACTAGAAAAAAAATCCAAGGAGAAGAAGCTTAAGAAAAATCTATATGAAAATGAGTTGTTCCATGCTTTGTTGAAAGCCTCAGAAAAAGCATAAAAAAATACAAGTTCCAGAATCCTTTATGAAAGAATATTATCTTCCCTAACAATCACAAGCTATTGTATTAGAGGATACACTAACAGATAAAGGAAAAGAAGTAGTTTTAGGATTAGCTCTGAGTGTAGAATAACAATCTCGAGCGGGAGATAAAGCTAGTGGAGAGAAAGAAAGTGAAGATTAAATTCAAAAAATTGGATACATTCAGAGAGTGATTCAATAAAAAAACTATCAATAAGAAATTTTCAATCCTCCTCTTAAAATCCTTCCATAAAAGAAAAGTTAGTTCATAAATCTGGTATTCAGATCTAGAAAACTTCATCGACTCAGAAAGATAATATTGTTGATAGTGAAGTTCAGAAAGTTCCTTTAGATGGTGATGATGATGGTGATGATGGTGATGATGATGAAGACAAATTTTTTCAAATATCTAATGAATGGAAAACAAAAAATAAAACAGAAAAATAAGGCTCTAAGAAAGACAAAAGGAAGGAGATAGATGTTGGAACTTCTAAGCAGAATGCATCGAAATCAGAAAATCCATCCTCTATGGGAGAAGATTTCATTGTTAAGTCTTTGAAGAAGTTGATAAAGTCCAATCCAAAATTCACAAATATTTAGACATAATTTCAAAGGATTCAAGAATATTTGAATAATAAATCAGACATAATAACCTTTCAAATAGAGAAGATGATCATGCTTGAAGCATATTTCAATGCCTTCATGGATAATTGTCAATGTAATAGGAAATCCTAAAGAGACGTGACCAAGTGATCAAGACATATCAATATTGATCTTAATGTCTTTGATGATATGTTTTAATCAATCAGGAATGCTTTCAATGAATCTGAAGACTCCCTTAAAGAACTATAAAATGGGTTTTCAAAGAAAATGAATGAAGAACAAGGAATTTGAATGCAAGAAATCAAAGATCTCTATGGAACGTTAAATTTTTACGAAACTGAGATAAAAGGGCTAAATTCTTAAAAAGATGAGATGAATGAAAAATTCAAGGATCAAAAAGAAAATACTCAATGTCAGGAAGAAAATATTAAAAATATTGAGAAGAAGAATCAACATCAGGAAGTGTTCCATACTATGTTTGAAGAAGATCACAAGTAGTTGAATAAATTAAAGGAAATGGCCAGGGATTTAACATCGAATAAGGATTAATATTTTATATTTATAAAAAAAATTATAAAAACCTATCAATATCATGTATTCTTATCCATCTTTTTTCATATAGTTTGTTTCCTAACATTCCCTTGTAAAATATGTGTCTTCTCCATTCCTTTTTGTAAATCACAAAGGGGTAGAAAGTTTATGTAAGGGGATAATGTTCAAAGAAGACATATTTAAGAAAAGGGGAGTATTTTTAAAGAAGATCTCATTAAGTAAGGGGATATATTTCTTTAGAAAAATAATAGAAATACATAAAGATGAGAATAAAATCCTTAGGATGTTTTCATAACTTAAGAGGGAGTTAGTTGCATTCATTTTGATTCACAAACTTAGGGGTTGATAAGTATTTATTTTAAGTTCAAATTTGAATTATTTAGATCTTAATATTTTTTCCCTAATTTTTTTTCATTCCAAAAAGTAGGTATTGTTGATTCAAAAGTTTCCTTATGAATTTTATCAATTCTTTAGGTTTTGGAAATCACAAACTTATTTCCTTTAATTTTATTTTACTTAGTTTCCATAAACATTTATAAAAAAAATTGTCTGCAGATATGAAAGTAAAATTATAATTAGACTTATATTATTTTTTTTATTTTTATATTTTTTTCTAGCTAAGTTTAAAAATATTTTCTTTAATACTGAATAAAAACTGAATTTGATAAAAAAAATAAGATCTTTATACTTTTTCGAATATGATTCCATATGTTCCTTAAATCCAATTCGCTCAGATTTTTTAATTTGATTTACATAGTTACTTAAATTTGATTCACTCATATTTTTGAATCTGATTTATATAGTTCCTTAAATCTAATTTAGTTGGATTTTTTGAATCTGATTTGCGTATATTTTTGAATCTGATTCACATACTTTCCTAGAATCTGATTATCAGTTTTACTAGAATACACTTTTCATTATCTATTAGAATCTGATTTCATAATTTCCTTAAAGTTGATTAGTTACTCTTTTTTCTTAAGGTACACATACATGTAATCATATTCATACATATATTTCATGATAAATTTTTTATAATATTTTTCTTTATAATAAAATGATTTCGTCTAATATATTGTTATATGACCGTTGTAAGTTCCAACTATATAGGTCCCTCTGATATTTCAAGAAAAATATGACCATTGGAGATCAAGACGACCATTAGACTCCTCACCTATAAATACTCAGTCTCTTCATCATTTGTAAACAGCTATCTCGTCTATAGTGTGTGTGTCTACATGTTGTAAATTTTCTCTTGTGATACTAGAGTGTTAACTTCTTGTTCCTTATGTTTTTATTACTTTAGTAAGATAGTTTCAATCTAAAATAAACCTTATTAGGCTGCCTCCTTAAGATTTTCTTTGTGTGTATAGTTCTTCAATCGAATGGTTCCAGCTAAAGGGAGAGAGAGGTGTTGATTACCTACTTAATCGAGGGCTTTCAGACATAGAAACACAGAAGATGCATCAAAGATTTTGCAGATCGAGGACTTACCCTAGTGTGGGTAGGATAGACTTTCTTGAAAGTATAAATCAAGGTAATTTTATCCAAATTGATTTAGGTTAGTGTGGAAAGAAAATATTCCCTTTATGAAATATGATTATGGTCTCAAGAGAGCGTGCTTTACCAAAAACATGACAAGGTCATAAATGTTTAGTTCAAGAATGAATTTCATGTTTACTAAAATATATTTTGATATAAAAAACTAACATAAAACATAGGAATACTAAAATAAAATTCAACAAAATGAAACAAATGTTGAACTAAATGAAACTACAATGTGTCATACATATCTAAACTATCTCAATCCGACATGACCCAAATTAGAATAGACCTAAACAATCCTAACCAATTTGATATGAACAATGTTAATCCAAGATAACAAATATTAAAAAACAAAAGTCAAATAAAACTGATATGTATTGATTTAATCAAAATAAAATTGATTGAACCAAATATAATTGATGTAATCTAAATCAAACTAAAGAAAACAAAACTGAAATGACATATATATTAAATATTATAAAACTAAACTAAATAAAATAAAAACAAACTAAATAAAACTAAACTAACTTCATAGGGCTGAAACAGAATAGAACAAACCCTGTCATACTAGATACAAACAAAACAATATTGAACCAAATGGAAATGGATTAGAAGAAACTGAACAAAACCAAACCAAACCTCATAGAAACAAAATTAAATGAACATAACCTATATAAAAAGATACAAATTGAAACAAATTAAAATGAACCATATTATCCAAAAACCAAAAAAAATCTAGGGAGATGAGGATGGTTAGGGTTCATAGATGGTAGGGATCGGTGGCGACAAGGCTCCAGTCAATGGATTCAGTTATTAAATGGGTAAAGGAGTTTGTTTGAGGGATATAAGGATGGAGGGGGCTTAAATATGGTTCTTAGTGATGGTGGGGAAGCTATAGAGAGGCTAAGTGATAGTGGGGAAATGATGGTGTGGATTTTCCACTATCAGGGGGATCCTAAGCATGGGGGATCAGAGGTGATGTAGTGTTTTTGTTAGGAAAATAATGAAATAGTTTATATTAAAACTAACTCTTAATAATAACTAAACTTTTTTATCATTTTTTATGTAAAAGGACCTATTTTCAAATAAATTAGTATAACTTTCAAAAATCTCCACTAAATAGTAGAAATTTTATATTATGGAAAATGTTTGGTGGTAGTTTTAGAAATTTACACTAATGTAAGAACCCGGTTTTTTCTATAAAAGACTTTAGAATATTCTTGATGTTATTCCAGAGCAGTGCCTTCAGACAGCGTGCAATTATGAGCCCCGGTGTGGCTGGAATTAAAATTTTAGTGCGTTCACACTGGGCATGCCAGATAAATTGGATAACTCCTAAACAGTGCTTCAGATCCTAAATCTGAGTTCATGGATGGGTCCTAAATGGCGTGTTTACCCTAGGAACGACAAAAAGAATGTCGGCGCGGGATGTTTGGACCCCTCACCCGTTAACGGAATGTTAAACGAATAATTAAAATAATTAATTTATTCGTTTAATTGATTAACTTAAGTATCTTTTAAATGGTAGCTCGGATTGGAAAAATGAAGGAACCGTTGAGTCTGGAATGTTCCGTTTACCCTATGAGGGGTGTAACTTTCACGGGCGTGGGCCGTCAGTGAAAACTGGTCCTGGGGCGTTTTCATAATTTGGTGGCATCGGGCGTTTAATGTAATAACTTTTGAACAGGGCCTCGGAATTAAATTCTAAGACCTCCATTGTTCTCGGAAGGTGGTTTTTACCATAGGGGAGGCTTAACCTCGACCCTGTCGAGCCTTTCGGATGTGGGTTAATTTGGAATTTTAAATTAATTAATTTTTTAATTAATTCTTTTCCTTATTTAAACCTAAACACCTCCCCTTCCCCTCCTTTGTTAATCCATGGTGAAAACCCTACCAAGGAAGAACTCCTCCTCTCCGGTGAGGTGCGACAGCTCCGGCGAGGTGCGACAACTCTGGCGGACCGTCGGTGAAGCTCCGGGCTACGCCCAACCGGTAGGATTCGTGCGTTTATTATTTTTAAACTCCCGCACCTTCTTTGATCCCATTTATATGTGTCGAATTTCTATTTAATTTTTGAGAAAATCCCACGGTTGTGTATTACTTTTTATGATCTTTCCGACGATTGTTTCATATTGAATTTCTGAGTCCCGAGCCACCCACACCGGTCGGGCAAAGTTTGGATGTGTTTTGGAGTTTTTCCGGCCGGATTTGGGGGTTCCAGCAGTGGTCCGGTGAGCTCCAGTGGCGGCGGAAGGCCCCAGCGGTGGTGGAGGGCTTCGGCAGCGGCTCTAGGTGGCCTTCGGCATGGCGGTGAGTTCCTCAGCCACGGCGCGGAGTGGAAGAGCCGGTCGACTGTGTCGGCCGGTTGACTCGGAGCATCGGGGTCGCGGTGCGCGACCCCGCGGGGGAGACAAGACCCGCCTTCGGCGGGTCTTCACGTGGCGAGACTGACCCCATGAGGGTCGGTCAGTGGTGGACCGCAGGTCAGCGCTAGGCCGGCTGGCGCGGGCCAGCCCCGGCCGGGCGGACTGGCCGACCCAGGCCGGTCCAGCCCAAGGGGATCCGTTCCCTCTTCGGACGCCCATAATTTTCATTACGGGTGTTCGTTTTGCATGCCGTCTACGGCAGTGCGATCCTCGACTCAAGGCAGAGGATATGTGATGTTTTCGGGGGTTTTAACTCTCAGTATGGGGGGATCAGTGCCACAACGCATATGTTATGTGGATTGACATTTTTCCGGGGGTTCGTGTTTTGAGCGGCGCGGACGCATCCGATGTCCGATTTGAGCATCGTCAGTGGCGTTGGGACCCTGGTTCCGAGTCGGAGTTTTCTGGTTTGGTTTCGGGCATCGAAACCGGAGTTGAGGTGTGGGCCCCACGGTCCGTCACTTGAGCTGTACGCAGCTTTTGTAACTTTTTCATCAGACGTCTGTTCAGGACATACGAGCAGTCGATTTTGGGTGTTTTTCCGAGGGCATTGCCGTAGTGCAATTTTACCTCTTTAATTCTGCATGCTGGTGCGGGCCCCACGAGGGCCATTTTGGGAGTTGGCGGTGATTTCAAGCTTTATCATCGGACGTCCGTTTTGGACAAGTGAATAGTCCATCTTGTGTACTTTTTCAGGAGGATCACAATGGTGTGATCCGTTCGTTGTGCTTCGGGACCGGGGTGCAGGTTCCACGTAGAACTGCTCATGTGCGGTACAGCGAAATGCACCTTTTTCTCCAGCTATCTGTTCCACTCAAGTGAGCACTCCTTTCGACGTGTTTTCCTGAGGGGATCGCAATGGTACAATGCGCCCGACTATTATCAGGGCTGAGGCTCAGGACCACAGGACGATGTTCGGGCGTAAAGCGGTGTTTGTGACTTTTCTGTCGGATATCTGTTGGAGGAGAGTAAGTAGTCGATCTCGCATGTTTTTTCACAAGGATTAAAACGGTGTGATCAGTTTGGATGCGTGGATTCTCTTTCGTGACCTCATTTAAATGTGGAAGCATGGAAGGTGTACCGGTGGAGGTTCTTCCTGCGGTGTTTGCAGAGAACCCTTGGCGTGTGATCGCGTGCACTCCCATGTGAGTGATTTAAATGTTTGAAGATATTTAGTCGGCTATGCCAGGGCCAATGAGGTGGTAATTTAGAGTTTTTACGCTTACACCCTTCACGTTGATGTTGAGTTCCGTGTGCACATTAGCCATTGGGCTGGAGACGTGGTATACTCTGGGAGTATACGGGAACGGTTGGAGGTACATGTGGTTGTTTGTACCTGAGAAGGTAGTGTGCTTGGGTTGGAGACAGGGACATACATCGTGTGGGCCCCATGTACGTGTATTCTTCTACTTTATGAACTTTTGACCTCTTGTGACACAGAGGTTCTTTCTGTTAGCGATGTTTAGACCAGCAGGGTTGAGTGGGTCCCCCTGGTCTTGTTATCGATGGTTTAGACCAACAGGGTTGACTGGTTTCCCCTGGTCCTATTCTTGACGGTGATCGGTAGAGTTGTTTGGATCCCCCAGTTCCTTTAGCCGTGTGGGCTTTCAGTATCACGTTCCTTCGATTTCCCTGGTAGGGTTAGGTGGATTCGGTGTGACCAATAATTTACGCGGGCAACGATTCTCTACCCAGGAGGTTGTTTTCAGTAGGGATGGCCAGAGCAGTTTCAGGTTTACCCTCCAGCGGGGCTGGGAAGTGGGTTTCTCATCGACATCTTTGTGTTTACCCTCCAGCAGGGCTAGGAAGTGGGTTTCTCATTAACTTCTTTGGGTTTACCCTCCAGCGGGGCTAGGCAGTGGGTTTCTCATCGACTTCTTCGGGTTTACCCTCCAGGAGTGACTGGGCAGTGAGTTGCTCACTGACTTCTAGGGTTTAACCTCTAGCAGAGACTGGGAAGTGGGTCACCTGATTACTTGAGGTTCTACCCTCCAGCAGGGCTGGGCAGTGGGTCGCTCATCATCTTGTCCCAGGTCTACCCTCCAGTAGGTCTAGGCAGTGGGTCTCCTATCGACTTGTTCTGGGTCTACCTTCCAGCAGGTCTGGGCAGTGGGTCGCCTGTTGACTTGTTCCAGGTTTACCCTCCATTAGGGCTGGGCAGTGGGTCTTCTGATGATGTATTAGGGTTTACCCTCTAGCAGGGCTAGGCAGTGGGTCACCCATTGGCATTTCAGACTCAGTCCTTTCTACTAGGCTAGTCTTTGGTTTTACTCTGTGACTACCGGAACGGGACCCTTTTTTGTATGGGTAAGTGATGTGATAGCCTTGACTTTGAGAAGACCTCTCGACTGCGGGGCAGTGACGAGGTGAGGTTTGAATTTCCCCAGAACTCTCATGTACGAGGGGTGCTTTCCCCACTGAGACGCGTCCTTGTGACACAACCTAAAACCGTGCGGGCGAGTCAGTGCCGCCCAATGCGGATAATATCAAGGTGTGGTGATTTTCTCCCCTTGGCTTGTAGTTCAGGGAAGGCATGTGGGATGCTGGGCATCAATGATGTTTACTTCTGGGACTTTTGGCTACTCACTTTCTTGGGCTGAGCAACGGGATAGAGATACCCTTACGATCTTGTTCGGGCTTCTTGACAGAGCATATATTTATGTGTACACCTTCTTCCAATACCCACTTCTTGGGTTTTGGTTACTCTCCTTCCAAGAGAGGCGAAGACGTGTGAGGTATGCCACATGCTTTCCATGTCTAGATTCTCATGGTTGGACGAGTCTACTCTGTTGTTATAGGTAGCGAAGACTCGACGAGAAGTTTATCTTCTCACTTTTTCTAGCTCCTTGTGTTTGGATGAGTCAACTTCCTTCCTTTTTTTGGGTTGAGCTGGACTCTCTACTGTTACTCTTCTACACTCTTGGTTTTACTCCTTACTTTCCCCTATTTGATCTACCGCTCTCCCTTCGGTACCACCTTTGTTGCTACATCGAGCCTTCGGGGTATCCTACTGAGTATTTTTACTCACCCCTGCTTGGGCTTTTCCCGCACATGGTGTGCCCTTACAGACGATGGACATGTTGGTCATGACTTCAGTGGAGATTATGAGTTTGGGAGCTTGGACCGCGTGCGGTGTTCGTAGTCGAGTTCTAGGTGTGGGACTCTCCCAGGTGTTTGTTTTTGTTTACCTGCTGCCGGGTTGTGGAAATTTTCTGGTTGGACGTGTTTTTTTTTCTTTTCTTTTCAGTTTACCTTCAGGACTTGCTTTTTACTATTTAGATGTCGATGCACTCTGCGTTTCATTTATAGCAGTTTCACTTTTCTTTACTTTTCATTTCCCTTTACTCTGCACTTTTGCAGTGAGTGTGTTGCGTGTGTGTGTATAGGTACTCAGTCAAAGGCCTCCCCAAGTTATTGAGCCTTCGGTGCTTGTCGCTAGCCCCTGGCCTATGGAGGTGGGCTTGGGGTAGTTGCGGCTCGAGCCCAGGTAGGGTCGGGTCGTGACAAAGTGGTATCAAAGGTGGTTCGTTCCTTGGGACGTTGTGCGGACGTCCCTAAAAAGGAATTGGTTGGGATTTAGGGAAACAGTGTTAACGTTTCTCGAGAGAGGCTCTCAGGCCAGGGAGTCCAGTGATGGTGCGGTGGCCAACGTATCCATTCACCAGGACCCTGATAACCCGCCTGTCGACTCGGAATGCTGAGAAACTCATTGTAGGTAAAATTGGTTTTTGCATCACATAGGATCGGTTCTTTGACTGTCCTTCTTGAGTCAGCTCCCCATTGTTGTTACTGTATATACATATATGCTCATATGACCGTGTCACTCCTTGATAAAATTCAGGATGTCTCCGCAATGATAACCAGCCAGGATACTAGCTTTGGTGTGTGATGACGACCCTGTGATCTACAAGGCCTCAGTCCAGGACCCATCATGTGATCCCCTTTCTACAGGTGGTCTGGTAGCAGCACCCCCACCTGTTGAGCAGCAGACAGCTTCAGCAGAGCAGGCTGAGTTTTAGCGCAGGTTGAGCGCGCACCGTGAGTTCCAGTGGCAGAGACCGCTGAGGTTCGGCAGTGAGTCAAACCCTCAGGCAGCAGAGGTTTGGCTAGAGACAATGGTTTTCCTTTTTATTCTTGTGCACACACCGATAAGTCTTATGGTGGCTTTGGCCTCCAAACTTTTCCTTGGAGCATCTTCACGTTGGTGCAGTCTGGTGACTCAGTTTCTTGACGAGTCGTCGCTTTCATAAGGCAACCTTCAGTTGTTGTTTCATGAGGAGTTTATCCCATCCTGCTTATGCTCCATTCAGATTCAGGAGCTCCTGCAGTTTCAGTAGGGAGGGATGGAAGTGGCCGAGTATGCGACTAGTTTCGCAGACTGTGCACGATTTCACCCAGATTTGGTCCATGACGGCAACTTCCAAGTTTGGAAGTTCGATCAGGGTCTCCTCCGAGAGATTTGTGCTATCATAGTGCCCTTGGTCATTCCCACTTATGATGGGGTGCTAGAGAAGGCGTTTGTGACAGAGATCTTCCTGTCACGTTCTATAGTTGGTGGTGGCAGCAGGCTCGATTGAGCCGAGACGCCTGCCGCAGCTAGCGGGTGTCGGCTGACAGAACCTCGACGCATGTGGCTTTATGAAAACCGGACTCAGGGTTGTGGTCATACCCCACAATGGTGCTAGAGGGAACCAGTTCAGCCTGGAGAGATTCGGTGTTATGATTTCGATGGTTTAGGTCACCTAGCGTGGGACTTCCCGACCAGTCATGCTGAGAACATCGGGCAGGCAGCAGGTGCACCACTGCGGTAGAGGTAGCGCCGTGATCGGAGTGGCGCCTAGAGAGGTGGTGCTTGAAGAGGAGCGGGAGGATCTGGTAGTGGGGGATGACATTACGATTTCTTCCCATCACCACTAGGAAATCCACGTCAGGCTCCGGGAGCTGACAGTTGGGACCGTGGACAACCGCGAGATTTGGATGTCTACTATCCTGCAGAGCATGAGGTGATAAGAGGTACGCTCTACAGCTCTTCTAATTTTTTCAGTATAATTGTTAGACACTATGTGTGAAATTATTTTTCTCCCTACTTCTTTCTTGAGTTGTTTCCAGGGTGACACGGGGCGTAGGTATAACCCTATGTTAGTGTAATAAAAGGTGTGGAACCTTTTTCTTTAGTCGATGGTGTCAACTCCTTCGCTCTCAAAGTGTATAGGAGAGTATGGGTCGTGAGAGATTGACTATGAAATATTGCATGACCATATATCCTTGGGTGTTTCACCATATGGATATTCTGAAGTAGGGATTCATCGGGCCTTGTTCTAGGTGCAGGCGGTGATCCCAGTCGCGGCGTGCGACGTAGAGGTTCGATCGGGGAGGTGAGTTAACCCCGAGGTCTTTCAGGCCGATTGATACCAAGCTAAGGGATGGTGAGGTTCTCTACTGCCTTTCCCTAACCCCAAAGTCTGGAGTGGGTGCACGATGTCTCCCGTGTGGCTTATCTAAGAGGATGCGTGTGTACTCCTATGCACATCATCAGAAAGGGAAGACCTCGTGTGAATAGATCAAATCCTTTGTTCTGTGTGCGGTGGAACAGGACTGTGCAAGAGTTCTTTTGGTTACGGGAGAGCCAGGTTTGGGCTTAGTACCCTGTTCTGTTCCCTGGTTTTCCTTTTCGGGGACGAAAATCTTGACAGAGGGAATGATGTAAGAACCTAGTTTTTGCAATAAAAGACTTTGGAATATTCGTTGATGTTATTCCAGAGCAGCGCCTTCAGACGGCGTGCGATTCCGAGACTTGGTGTGGCCCGAATTAAATTTTCAGTGCGTTCACACTGGGCAAGCCAAATAAATAAGATAACTCCTAAATGGTGCTTCAGATCATAAATCTGAGTGCACGAATGGGTCTGAAATGTGGTGTTTACCCTAGGAAAGTCAGAAATCATTTCAGCGCGGGACGTTTGGACCCCTCGCCCATTAACAGAACGTTAAACGGATAATTAAAATAATTAATTTATTCGTTTAATGGATTAACTTAAGTATCTCTTAAATGGTATCTCCGATTGGAAAAAAGAAGGCATTGTTGAGTCCATAACGTTCCGTTTACACTAGGAGGGTGTAACTTTCATGGGCGCGGGCCGTCAGTGAAAACTGGTCTTGGGGGCGTTTTTGTAATTTGGCGGCATCGGGCATTGAGTGTAATAACTTTTTAACGGGGCCTCGGATTAAAATTCCGAGATTTCGGTTGTGCTCGGGAGGTGGTGTTTATCCTATGGGAGGCTTAATCGCGACCATGTCGAGCGTTTCAGATGCGGGTTAATTTGGAATTTTAAATTAATTGTGTTTTTAATTAATTTTTTTTCCTATTTAAACCTAAACACCTCCCCTTACCCTACTTTGTTCATCCATGGCGCAAACCCTCCCAAGGAAGAACTCCTCCTCTCCGGCAAGGCGCGACAGCTCCGGCGAGGTGCGGCAACTCCGGCGGACCGTCGGTGAAGCTCCGGGCTACGCCCAACCGGTAGGATTCGTGCATTTATTATTTTTCAACTCCCGCACCTTCTTTGAACCCATATTTATGTGTCTAATTTCTGTTTAATTTCTGAGAAAATCCCATGGTTGCGTATTAATTTTTATGATCTTTCCGACGCTTGTTTCGGATTGAATTTCCGAGTCCCGAGCCGCCCGCACCGGTCCGGCAATGTTTGGATGTGTTTTGGAGTTTTTCCGGCCTGATATGGGGGTTCCAGCGGTGGTCTGCATGAGCTCCGGCAGTGGCGGTAGGCCCTAGCGGTGGTGGCGGGATTCGGCGGTGGCTATGGGCGACCTTCAGTGCGACAGCGAGCTCCTCAGCCGTGGTGGCTTCGCGCGGCGCGGAGCGGAAGAGCCGGCCGGCTGAGCCGGCCGGTTGACTCGGAGCATCAGGGTCATGACGCGCGACCCCGTAGGGGAGACAAGACCCACCTTCGGTGGGTCTTCACATGGCGGGATGACCGACCCCACGATGGTCAGTCAGCGGTGGACCGCGGGTCAGCGCCGGGCCAGCCGGTGTAGGCCGGCCCAGGCTGGTCCAGCCCAAGGGGATACGTCCCCTCTTCGGACGCCCGTAATTTTCATTACGGGTGTCGGTTTTGCATATCGTCTGTGGAAGTGTGAACCTCAGATCAAGGCGGAGGATATGAAATGGTTTTGGGGTTTTTAACTCCTGGGATGGGGGCCTCAGTGGCACGTCACGTACGTTAAGTGGATGGACGCTTCTCCAAGGGTTCGTGTTTTGAGCGGCGCAGATGCATCCGACATCCGATTTGAGCGTCGTCAGCAGTATTGGGACCCTAGTGCTGAGTCGGAGTTCTCCAGCGTGGTTTTTTGGGTCGAAACCGAAGTTGAGGTGTGGGCCCCACGGGCCGTCTTTCGAGCTGTACGCAACTTTTGTAACTTTTTCACCGGACGTCCGTTCGGGGCGTGTGAGCAGTCGATTTTGGGTGTTTTTTTGAGGGCATTGCAATGGTGCAATCCGCCCTCTTTAATTCTACATGCTGATGTAGGCCCCATGAGGACCGTTTTGGGAGTTAGCGGTGATTTCCAGCTTTATCATCGGGCGTCCGTTTTGGACAAGTGAATAGTCTATCTTGTGTACTTTTTTGGGAAGATCGCAACGGTGTGATCCATCCATTGTGCTTCAGGACCGGGGTGCGGGTCCCACATAGAACTGCTCATGTGCGGTATGGAGAAATGCACCTTTTTCTCCGGATATCCATTTCAATCTAGTGAGCAGTCCTTTTGATGTGTTTTCCTGAGGGGATCGTAATGGAACAATCCGCCTGACTATTATCGGGGCCGAGCCTCGGGACCACGGGAAGCTGTTCAGGCGTAAAGCGGTGTTGGTGACTTTTCCGTCAGATATCTATTAGAGGTGAGTAAGTAGTCGATGTCGCATGTTTTTCCGTGAGGATTACAACTGTGTGATACATTTGGATGCGCAGAGTCTCTTTCGAGACCTCATTTAAATGTGGAAGCATGGAAGGTGTACCGGTGGAGGTTCTTCCTGCGGTGTTTGCAGAGAACCCTTGGCGTGTGATCGCGTGCACTCCCATGTGAGTGATGTAAATGTTTGAAGAGATGTAGTCGATCGTGCCAGGGATAATGAGGTGGAAAGTTAGGGTTGTTACGCTTACTCCCTTCGCCTTGATGTTGAGTGTTGTGTGCACGTCAGCCTTTGGGCTGGAGACGTGGTATAATCTGGGAGTATACGGGAATGCTAGGAGGTACATGTGGTTTTTTTTACCTCAGAACATTGTGTTATTGGGTTGGAGACAGGGTCATACGTTTTGTGGGCACCATGTGTGTGTCGTGTTCTACTTTACGCACCTTTGATCTCTCATAACGTAGAGGGTCTTTCTGTTAGCGATGTTTAGACTAGTAGGGTTGAGTGGGTCCCCCTGGTCCTATTCTCGATGGTTTAGACCATCAGGGTTGAGGGGTTTCCCCTGGTCATGTTCTCGACGGTGATCGGCGGAGTTGTTTGGATCCCCCTATTCATTTAGCCATGTGGGATTTCAGTATCACGTTCCTTCGATTTCCCTGGTAGGGTTTTGTGGATTCGGTGTGACCAATAATTTACGCGGGCACCGATTCTCTACCTATGAGGTTTTTTCAGTAGGGATGGCTAGAACAGTTTTGGGTTTACTATCCAGTGGGTCTGGGCAGTGGGTTGCTCATCGACAACTTCGAGTTTACCCTCCAGTGGGGCTGGGTAGTGGGTTGCTCATCAAATTCTTCGAGGTTACCCTCCAGCGGGGCTGGTCAATGGGTTACTCATTGACTTCTTCGGGTTTACCCTCTAGAAGAGACTGGGCAGTGGGTTTCTCATTGACTTCTAGGGTTTACCCTCCAGTAGATACTGGGCAGTGGGTAACCCGATGACTTGAGGGTCTACCCTCTAGCAGGGGTGGGCAGTGGGCCGCCCGTCGTCTTGTTCCAGGTCTAGCATCCAGCAGGTATGGGCAGTGGGTCGCCTGTCGACTTGTTCCTGGTCTACCCTCCAGTAGGTCTGGGCAGTGGGTCACCTGTCGAATTGTTCCATGTCTACCCTCCAGCAGGGCTGGGTAGTGGGTTGCCTGATGATGTATTAGGGTTTATCCTCGAGCAGGGCTGGGCAGTGGGTCACCCATTGCCATTTCAGACTCAGTCCTTTCTACTAGGCTAGTTTGTGGCTTTACTCCATGACTACCGGAGCGGGACCATTGTTTTTACGTGTCAGTGATGTGACAACCTTGACTTTGAGAAGACCTCTCGACTGCATGGCAGTGACGATGTGTTGTTTGAATTTCCCCAGAACTCTCAAGTATAAGGGGCGCTTTCCCCACTGAGATGCGTCCTTGTGACGCGACCTAAAACCATGTAGGTGAGTCAGTGCCACCCAAAGCTGATAATATCAAGGTGCGGTGATTTGGGCCCCTTGACTTGAAGTTCAGGGAAGGCATGTGGGATGTTGGGCATCGATGATGTTTACTTATGGGACTGTTGGCTACTCACATTCTTGGGCTGAGCTACTGTATGGAGATCCCCTTACGATCTTGTTCGGGCTTCTTGACAGAGAATATATATATGTATACCTTGTTCCAGTACCCACTTCTTGGGTTTTGGTTACTCTCCTTTCAAGAGAGGCAAAGATGCACAGGGTATGCCACATGCTTTCCATGTCTAGCTTCTCGTGGTTGGATGAGTCTACTCTCCTGCTATAGGTAGCGAAGACTCGATGAGAAGTTCATCTTCTCACCGTTTCTATCTCCTTGTGTTTGGAGGAGTCAACTTCCTTCCTTTTGTTGGGTTGATCAGGACTCTCTGTTGTTACTCTTCTATACTCTCGGTTGTACTCCTTACTTTCCCTTGTTTGATCTACTGCTCACCCTTTGGTACCTCCTTTTTTGTTCCCTTGAGCCTTCGGGGTATCCTACTGAGTACTTTTACTCACCCCTTCTTGGGCTTTTCCCGCACTTGGTGTGCCCTTGCAGACGACAAACAGGTTGGTCGTGACTTCAGTAGAGATTAGGAGTTTGCGATCTTGGACTGTGTGCGGTGGTCGTAGTCGGGTTCCAAGTGTGGGACTCTCCCAAGTGTTTGTTTTTGTTTACCTGTTGCCGGGTTGTGTCACTTTTCTGGTTGGGCACGTGTTTTTCCCTTTTCTTTTCAGTTTACCTTCAGCACTTTCTTTGTACTGTTTAGAGGTCGATGCACTCTGTGGTTCATTTATAGCAGTTGCACTTTTCTTTACTTTTCTTTTTCCTTTACTCTGCACTTTTTCATTGAGTGTGATGTGTGTGTGTGTACAGGTACTCAGGAAAAGGCCTCCCCGAGTTGTTGAGCCTTTGGCGCTTTTTGCCAGCCCCTAGCCTATAGAGGCAGGCTTGGGGTAGTTGCGGCTCGATCTCGGGTAGGGTCAGGTCGTGACAACTAAAAACTACTGCTAGAATGTGATTTTCTTATTGACATGACTTGGACCTAAATGGACCTCTTGGTTGGTAGTACGATGATATTTCCACCCTAATTCCACCTCTAATATCCCAGGGGCTGGTAACTAGCACCTTGTAGGCATATCACACATATGGGAGGCCTTATCATAATGTACCTATACACACACTCATGCATCTTCATAAATACTATGTAATGTGGAATGGAAAACAATGAGATTAATAAATTCATGCATAGCCTCTAATATCTAATAATGGAGTATGATAAAATATAATCTAAATAAAAAGGGTAAGATACAAGGCCATCAAAATGAAAATAATTCCACCCTATAAACTGGTGAGAAATTTGTCATAGAATGCAACCTATAGAGTCTAACTACAACCCAACTAACACTACCACTGACCACCAATATACACCATCCACACAAGGTCCACACAATACATTTTCAAACCACTAATAATCTTCATAATCCATGACATGTGTGGGAAAATCCAATTCTAGGGAGAGTATATACATACCAATTAGGATGCCACAAAATAATTATTAAGAGGTGAAGAGGGAAGAACCTAAATATGCTTCTTTAAAGGATACAATTCACAAATTGAGGTCCAAAACCTCAAAGTAGGACAAACAAACTAAATGAATCTATATAAATCTATAATATGAAAATATAAATCCATGATACCTATTAGGAAATCCCAAAATGGAATGAAATACCTCTATGGAATACACCTCGGGTGAGGTAATTAAAATCACAGATAGAGGATCATGCCCTAGTACATAGAGGGATACCTCACCCTATTTGTATTGTCCCATATGTAGGGGTTTTCATGCCCAAGTGAAGGATATGTGATACCCGACCCTAACCAAGGAAGGGGATAGTGGATCATGATCCTAAGCCTATAGAAGAATACCTGACCCTAATTGTGACCATGTCATAGATAGAGGATCACACAAACTGAGTAATAGTTTGAGATACTAGACCTTATATCTATGGATATAATAAGTGTCTCCTCACTATGCCCGGCATAAACTACACAAGTCTCAAACCCAAGAACTGGTGAAGGAGAAAGGGGTACTTTAAAACTCTAGTCAAAGTAAAAGGAATGTACTTGGGGTACCCGGTGTGTATCCCATAATTGGTCACTTACCCATGTACTTATTCTGCAAACAGCATGTGATGATTAAAATGCATGTTTTTTGGTTATATTGACAACATATAACACTTTAAGGGGGCACATAGCATGTGATAAGCTACCCGGTTTTTGTTCCATCGATGTCACACAATGTGTGGATTTTCCGCACAACATCTAAGACCACTTGAATTTTCAGGTGTGTACCCATTGTACATGTCAATATGGTTAGCTAGGGTCACATGAAAAATGGTTCTAGATACATGGAATTTTGATATTTAACATGAAAGAAAATACTAGTGTCTCATCTCCAAGGATTCAAAGTCTGTGATCTTCCGAACAACACACCATGTAGTTGGGTTTTTCTTAGAATCTTCATATTCATCATGTATTATGATTTTCATTCCTCTTCCATCAATTTAACATCCAATCATGCATGAAACTTTTTAAAATGAATCTTATAGGGAATATACATCATTAGAAAAAAAAAATTGGGCTCTTTGGAACTGAGATTCTTTGTTAATGCCTCATCATTCCATACAAACCACCCATCGTTTGTATGCCTCTCTGCTTAGGAAACCTACTCGTACTACCCACATATATTTTACCAACATCCTTTGTGATCCTTAATTGGTACATAACCCTAAAATTCAAGCATGCGTAAAGGATTCAAAAAATTGATAATAAAACACACAATGAAATCGATCTGTGGATTAGGTCAAATCACTAGCCAAATTGAAATATCAATGATGACTACAAATAATGAAGGTAATAATATATGAAAACCAAAAAAAGTGAAAATTATGATCATTTTTGTTTGATCATTTTTGTTTGATCATTTTCTATGTTTACAAAAATCAAATAAATAATGATTAATTGTGGGTTCCAAACCAATAAATCACGAACCACAATTTTAATCTAAAACTATAAACTAATAGGGTCATGAAAAGGTTGATCACAAATTGAATCCATAGAATAATTAATATATGATTTTGATGATATAAAATACTAAGATAAATACATAAAAATCCCTTCCATGAAAAAGGATTAATGGCTAATGAAAATTCACTCATAGTCGATGACGTTGGAGATCTCACTACGTCTGTCGTTTGATCTTTGACTGAAAATTAAATTTTTTTATTAACATCGACCCATTTTAAGGGGTGAGGGGGAACACAACATGAAATAAAAGACATAAAACAATAATTATCACCCATATTCCAAAGTCCCAAAGACAAAAACAACCCAATTCAAGTCTACAAAGAAAAGCCCCTCTACAACATCAATAAAATGAAGACCAGCCTCCACCTTCTCATCGCTACTCGGAATTTTGTCCCGTGCAAGGACGCACATGCCTATAATTGATGGAAATCACCATACCCTCTCAAAAATCCAATTCCAAATAGTAATGATTAGGTGAAGGCTCGCTGCTCTAAACCTATTTTGGGAAAGTCCCTTTAAGGTGAATTTGTTGCATTGTCCCATAAACTACAGACCATATAGCCAAAAAATAGAAAAACCATCAAAAAATTCAAAAATTCATCTCCAACATAATGAAAATTCATCACAGCAACCCAAATGCTCTGACACCATGAAGCCTTCATGATTTCTATATCCCAGTTCACTGCAAATCAACCTAATAGAATACCTAGTACACCATCAAACCTTCATGAAACTCATCCACCGTAGATAGAAAATCAATCTGCGGAATCAAAGCCTGAATAAGACCCCTCCTCTATCCACATGATTTCCCCAAACAGACACTGAAGTATCCCAAAGAGTAAGGCTTGCTAAGGATCACGAAGCTGAACCACTATCACCCAGGTCTAGATGGCCCAACACCGTATAGAGGGACCATCACCAATGATGATATGTAAGTAGATCTATCCCATAAACACCACTCTAGACATGGATCTGTTCATGCCTGAACTGTGAAAAAGCCTCACTAGAGTCCAAAATTGCGCAAACCATGGGAAGAAGAAGAAACCAACAAGGAGGAGTAGTAAAACTTCGATGATGGGGACACCACAAAAACCCCTTCACAAACTTCAAACATTGAAGCATCAAAATGAAATGATTACCTTTCCGTGAAGACTACCAAATGCCAGACCTATGAGAGAAAAGTAAGTCGGAGCCAAAGGAGGGGGGTGGGGTGCCAGACCTCCTTCTCAATAATCATTCATCAAGGTTTCCACCATGAGGGATCTATCTCCCCCCCCCCAAATCCCAAGTGTTATGTGGCTAACCCTAGGGATTTGAGCATGATTAAAATATATAGATACCCCTATGTAAAAAAAACATTTAATTTAATTATTTGTAATTCATTAACTTGAGCATACCACAACATCTCTTGATAAGAATAAAACTTAAATATTTGTTAAAAAAAATAACCACATTAGAGATTCAATTGTGACCTTATTTTCTCTAGCTGAGAACTCATTATAGAATAAATACATTATTTATAAAATGATGTATGTGTAAAATTTAATATATTGATTATTTTTAATATATCAAAATCAGGGCTCTAAGACACATGAAACCCTAATCTTTCTCTATGAATAACTATAAAAAAATATTTAGAATATCCAAAGGGTAAAACCACAAAAACTAGATACATTACACTTTCCCCACCTTTAATGATTTTCATCCCAAAAATTAGGTCATAATAAGACAAGTGAGGATAATGAGATCACTTCTGATTCTCCCACTCGAAAAAACTATCTTGAAGATTCTCATGCTACGAAAGAACACACAGAAGTGGAATTATTCACCCATAAAGGATCTTTTCCTCCCAATCCTCAATCATCATCAGGTGATATGAAAAGGTGGTTCCATACTCAATGTTTATCTCACCCTAGCTAATAACCTGTGATGGATCATTCAAGAATATCTTCATTCATGACACATGGAAGACTTCATGAACTTGGTCTATCTTTGGAAGTAAATCTAAGTGGTATTCCGCCTCTCCAATCCTATCAAAAATCTAAAATGGGTTGTTGTACCACAAAGATAGCTTACCAACATGTCCAAATATCTAAAATACTTACCTATGTGAGACCATTAGGTACACATGGTCTCCCTCCTCGAACATAAAATCCCTTTATCATTGGTTTTTATAGGACTTATGATGGCTATGAGTTTTCCTTGTCCACTTTGTGATGATATAAACCATTTCTTACATCAAACGCATAAACTTCAACCCCATACGTATTGATTCTCCCAAATTTGAACTGTATACTAATGATCTACGAGGTATTACATATAGGCCCTAAAATAGTTCCATTCCAATGGTGGAGTGATGGATATTATTATATGAAAACTCTACTAAATATATGTGATCGTACCAACTTTGGAAAAAATTCATCACATAATCTTGTATGAATGGTATGTTTAGTCTAGCCATCTATATGTGGGTGGAATATTATTCTCATCCACTTTTGGGTCCTAAAATCCTCTTGTAACCCTTTACACAACTAGGGTCTAAAAAGAGCATAACAATCCGAGATAATCATCGACGGAACTCCATGAAGCTAGATGATCTCCTACATGTAAAATCATGCCAATATTTTGAGCAAACACTATTTATAACTATGAATAAGTGGGACAACTTATTGATTCGATCAACGATAACACAAATAGCATTTTGAAATCTCAAAATCCATTGAAGTACTATAAAAAAGTACATGGATATACCATCCCACATATATTTTGGTACCTTGAGGGTCTATTCCAAACCTTCTAGAACCAGATTCTCTACATTCACCTACTAATAGTTGCGGCATCGAGAGATGAAATTTGCAACCCTCCTTTTCATCCTTAGACACAAAAACTATTATTTAATATCCTGGTACATCTTTGACACTCCAGGATAAATAGATGAAGGATATGTATATAACCCTCTAAGAACCTCCTCTCAAAGCATGATTGGCACCACCATCTATCCTTGGAAGAGGATGATGTGCTCCCTACCTTTAGAAAATACATTTGGATCATATCCTAAGAAAATTTGGTCATGAAAGACCTCATATTTGATATATCTAAGTTGTTATTTCCTCTCACTCTAATTAGAAAGTGGAGTTACAATAATTGATCTGATGTGTTTTATTCCTCTTTCATCCACTGAGGTCAACTGTACTAAGTCTAACTACTCTAGAACCTTGATGAGAAACAAGAAATGGGAATTCCTACTAATAGTATCTTCCAATACAATCTCTTTCCCTAGAGTAGAGACTATCTCAAAGTTATATTCACGTGGTAACTCTATCCATCACCACTTCCTTTGATTGAGATATGTCTGAGTGAAGAAATAACCAAGACACTTGTGGTTAGAATGAACAAAAAATTCTCCCCAAGGAGATAGTGTCACAATGTCTTCAAGGATAACACCACATATTCTAGTTCTAAATCTTTTGTTGCATTGTTTCTCTAATGGTCTCTTAGTGACCATCACCCATAAGCAATCATGGCCTTCCTCTACATCAACACATATCCAAGACCAGTATTATAGGCATCAAAAAACACCACATACTTGACCCCCTCCTCAGATAGTATCATGATGGGATCACTTTTCAATATCTACCGTAACTCCTCAAATGCCTTATGGAATTTTTATTACCAAAAAAATGATTCTATTTTTAGGTTAGGGATTAAAAAAATATAATCCTTGAGAAATTGAGAATAAATCAAGGATAATTTTCATCCATCCCAAGGAATCCTTGCACCTACATCATTATCTTGGGTGGATCTAAAGCAATCAATACCTCAATACTGTTTGGGTCCATATCCACTCTCTCTTCCAAGATAACATACCCCATGAAGTGGACCTATCTAATCCAAAATTGACACTTAAAGTGTTTCTTATACAAATTATTCTCTTAAAGTACATCCAAGACCATCCTAAAATGATCTATATCCTTATACTTTTATTCCAAGTAAAATGATAATATTTTCAATGAAGACTACCATAAAATGGTTAATAAAAGGCTATAGTATTTGGTTCATGTGTCCCATAAATACCACTAGGGTGTTCGTTATTCCAAAGGGTTTCATCGGTGTAACACATTATAAAGTTAAAGGTTTAAATGAATAAATTTTACTGTCAATGTTAAAAAGATGAACATTTATTTTCAGGATCCTACTTGATTAGAACTCCACAGTTAAATAGGCTTGTCCAAGAGTAGTGGTCGGGATGGGTGACCTCCTAGAAAGTTTCCTAAGCTGTGTGTGATTGAGGAAAAACGCATTGAAATAAATTTTAATGGTCTATGGGAATAGTCATTAGTTTGATGACCTATTTCGGAACATGGGTAGTCCCCAAGGAGGGGACAACATGTCTCTACAGGGAAACTGGGGTGTTAGTGGGGCCTAGTTGTTACATTGATATAAGAGGAGGAACCCAACTAGATGTGTGGTGGCATTTTATGGGTTGATATGTAGAGTCCACAATGAGGATGATGTTCTCTAAAGGAGGGATTAATGTAACACCATATAAATTTAAAGGGTTAAAAGACTAAATGTTACTAGCCATGTTAATAAGGTGAACCATTCTTTTCTGGATCTTACCTGATAGAACTCCACAGTTAAATAGGTTTGGCCTGGAGTTGTTATCAATATGGTTGAACTCATGGGAGGTTTCCTAGGGTGTATGCGAGTTAGGACAAAAAAACTAAAAGAACATATATTCACCTATGGGGACATTCATTAATCTGATGGCCCATTCGAGCACGTGTGTGGGTCCCATGGATGGGAAAACATGTGTCTATGGGGGAATTGGGGTGTTAGCAAGGCCCAATTATTATATTGGTATCTGAGGAGAAACCCAACTAAAAATGTGGTGACACTACCTCCAATTTCCCGAAGACCTTCATTTTTTAGTGATTTTGATAATCCACCTTTTAAGGGGTGAGGTGCAACCCTTACAAGGCCCGTAGGCATAAGTATTACATGTATTGTAGGCCTTAGAGGAATTCATTGCCCGTAGGGCCCATAATAAGGATGTTGTGCTCTAAAGGGGGGTGAATTTAATGCCTTAGAAAGTTCAAGGGTTAAAAGAATAAATGGTACTACCCATTTCAACATCAAAAACCTTTCTTTTAAAGATCCTTCCTGATTAGATTTCTATAGTTAAATAGGTTAGGCCTGGAGTAGTGAATATGATGGGTGACATCCTGTGAATTTTCCAAGGGTGTGTGGGAGTGATGAGAACACACTTAAGGAACATGTATTGGATTATGGGGTTATTTATTAGTCTAATGAATCAATTGAGCATGTTAGTGGACCCAAGGGAGGGAAAAACAAGGGTCTATGGGAAAATTGGGGTGCATATGCGACCTAGTAGTTACAACCACGTGCTTGTAATGACCGTAGTGACATCATAATGTCATATTTGTTATTTCCTTCTCACAAACCCATAGTTGGTGATAGATTGTTCTGAGTTGAATCTTCAAGAACTAGTTTTCCCCTTGTATCTTATCAATAAGATCATTGATTCTTATCAAGGGATATATATTATTTATTGTAACATGTTTAAGATGAAAATTGTCAACACATAACCTTATATTTCTATCTACCTTCTTGGAGAACAATACAAGATATTTCTAGAGGGACACATTGGGACTAATAAAAACTTTCCTCAGAAGGTCCTCTAATTCCACCCTCATATTTTGAAGCTATATAGGGTCCATATGATATGCTGGTAAAGATATAAGAGTGGTCCTGGGGTGAAAATCAATAAAGAAATTGATCTATCAATGAGGAGGTGAACATGGAACATCCTTAGGGAATACATAAGTGTAATCCTACACCACTGTAGGGAATTGAAATTCCATGGTATATGATACTCCAAGGGTCAATCTAGGTGATTTATGGTAAATTAGATGCAATCACTTGTACATGATCTTGAATTGCACTGATTGGATTTCCTTCTCATCAATGGAGGAAAATATTGATCCATTTTCTGAATACACCACACCCTCTATCAAAAATTATCAATCTAGTCATAGATAAAAGATATCAAATCCTATAATATTCTCTCGGATCTATGTTACAAGTCACACTATCATCAAATAAGTGTGATCTCAAAATCTTCTGTAGTAGGAGCCTCCAGTCGTAAGTGTTGAACTAGAGTCTCTACTATAATCTCAATCACATGAAAAGGGATATAGAAAGGAAGGAGTGGATCACACCAGGGCCTACCAAAACTAATTCTAAGGTAGAGAAGTTATGGATCACAACTCGTATCATGTTAGGAGCTTCCAGGTCATAAGTGTAAACATCCAGTATCTATTTGTGACCCTGATCACAAGCCCTAGGATTCTAGCATGGACCACCAGTGGGTGGTTGTGCCAAAATTGATTCACAAAGTCAACCACCCCTTAAAATACCTTTATCTCCACTACGATGACCACCTCTTTGGGGATCTCCCTAACCTCCCCTAGGAGGTCCCTGATCCCATCACTACCTATGAAGTGGTGGTCTATCCACTATTTTTTACGCCCTCTACTACACGATGTGTTGAGAAGTACCATTCAATATAACCCAACACATCATAAGAAAATAAATGTTAATCTTCTTATTTACTAGATACCCTCTATGATCCCTGATCCAATGATCATCCAGTTTATTACTACACCCAAGATTTAATTAGATGTCTAGGTCCTAAAGTTCACCATTGGCCACCTGCTGTCGAGGTCTCTTCTTATGCGTGACTACTATCACCTCCTTCTAACTTCAACTATTCCACTAAAAATTCAACAACCACTAAGGCATTCTACAACACCTCCGTATAGGTGGGGATGAAAAGAGGAACCACTATATAACAAATATCTCTATGAATCCTCCTCTCAAACATATATACATGGAAGTGCCCATAAATAACCATGTCAAGAGAGTATCACATGAGTTTGGTGAACCTTCAAGTATACTCCACCATGGATATTCTCCCCTATTTCATCTCATTAATCTCCTAGATTCATACTGGTAATAGTGTTTTTGAAAAATAATTCTCTCAGAGGTGGGTCTCAAAAATAGTCTAATGAATAGTCACCTAATCGTGCATTTGAGTCACCATGCTCCACCAACGTCTTGTCGTTCCATGTAGAAGAATAGAAACAGGTACCACTATATAGTCATAAGAGTTTTGAATAAGATAGAATTATTATAATATCAACTCAAGACATTCCTATGATGCCTGATGGTCGGACTCAACCCTGAACCTGGGTAGTCTCTATATATGGAATTTATACAGCACATTCATCTTGCACGCTTCATAATCCTATACCAAAAGAACTAGTTATTGCTCAATGTGATGAAACTTTTCCACCTGAACTACTGATGGTAAACCCACTTGCTTCTCTATAGATGTAAGTACTCCTCGATATCCACCTAGAGGAAACACCTCCTAAATAAACCCCTAAACTGAGGCCTCATCAATAAAATGATTATAATTTATATCCTATCATAGAATCCTAGTTGGATATCTACATGGAGGCCTCTATAATTATTCAAGATAGACCATGGTCAAGTGATCATATCTAGTAACCTGACTCAAGAAGGAAATGGAAACCAAAAACTCATTTCTATGTGATGCATGTACCATTGTTTTCCCTAAAACTAGTGTCTCGGAGCACTGAGTTAGCATGTAGGTTATTAGATTATTGGAGATTGGATACATCAACTAGTGCACCAAAATTGGGGTCCTTGTCCTAAGATCTAAAATCAAGACACTTTAATGTTGTTTCCCTAAATATCAAACCAATCATCTCAACTATTCTATCTCTAACTAGGATATTATATCACTTTGACCCAACTCAACACACCAGGGGCCTACCTAGAAGGTTGGTAAGTCGAGAGCATCATCCTAAAACCAGCTCCAATAGGTCAGTTGATAGTGACTAGCATTGAGAAGGGATATCAATCATATGGGAGGACTTGGAATAATGTACTTGTATACTTGCACATGCATCCCCATACATCCAGAGTAATATGGAATAATAAACAAGAAGAATAAAAAATACATGAAAACCCTCTAATATCCAAAAACAAAGTAATATAGTTCATAGACCAAATAAAAAATGGAAATATAAAGGATCATAAAAATGAAAATCTGTCCATCCTATCATCTGGAAGGAAAAATATCCCAGCACACAACCACAAAATTCTAGCCACAACCCATCTAACACTACAACTAATAACCACTATGAA
This sequence comes from Viscum album, assembly GCA_963277665.1. NCBI lineage: Eukaryota > Viridiplantae > Streptophyta > Magnoliopsida > Santalales > Viscaceae > Viscum > Viscum album. The sequence continues at coordinate 1,033,287,284 of OY728123.1, read as the reverse complement.
CTGTCAGAACCTGGTCTATTTAATACATCATTGAACTACCTATCATCTAAATAAGGAAGAACACATGTGAAAAAATCCCATATATGGGTGATTAAATACAAACCTAGTATAAAACCTCAAAATAAACAAATATATAAATCATAAATAAAGATAGATTCAGATCCCAATAAAAATAAAGAGGGTAAAGAAGGAAGAGCTTGTATATACTTATAGAAAGGATTAAATTCATAGAGTGAGGTCATGGCCCTGAAACATGAAAAAATGAACTGCATGCAGCTCCAAAAATTAGTACTATCAAAATATAAATCGATGAGACCTTTTAAGAAACATTGAAAGGGAAATACATACCTTTCCTGAAGACACCTCTAGAAATGGAATTCAAATCATGGATAAGGGATCATGACTTGTTCCATAAAGGGATACTTGAACATATCTTTATTTCTAATGGGTAAGGGATCGCATGACTAAGTGAAGGATATATGATACCTGACCCTACCCATGTAAGGTGATAGAGGATCATGGTCATAGGACCACAGGGAGGATACTTAACCATATCCATAATCATCACACTGATAGGGGACCTCACAGTCTGAGTAACGGGGTGGGATACTTGACTTTATTTGAGGGGAGGCAAGAAGTATCTATTATCCATTCCTAGTGTAAACTACTCACAATCCTGAAATTAATCCCTGGTGAAGGGGAAATGGGTCCTTGGGATCTTTTGTCAATGTACACGGTATGTTCCTGGGGTATATGGAATGCAACCCACAAGTAGTCACCTACTAGTGTATTGGGATAGAAAATAGTGTGTGAAGATCAAACTATAAAATCTGTTGGTTTTATACATAGAATGTAAGACTTGAAAGGATCACTTGGTGTGTACAATGTTATTTGTGTCATGTTCCAAAAAGGTCATATGGTGTGTAGATTCTCCACACTATGTGTTATAACACTTAGGTTTTTGAGTTTGTACCCACTTTACATCTCAATAAATCCTATTAGGTTCACATTTTGTGTCGTCTTAGTGAAAGGTGCGGTCTCAAGTGCTCTCAAAAGATATTCAGTTCTAGGTTATTTAGGTGTAACATAGTGGCTAACCAATAACGTCTCTCAAAGGAGGATGTAATTTAAAAACACATTAAAGGTATCTTGAAAATAAAATAAAAGGGAAAAAACTACATAAAAGTATGGGGGGTTTCCATTTATAAATCTAGAAGAATTATTTTGGTAAAATATTGTTTTTTTAATGTGACTGAGAAAATGAAATGATAATATGTTTTTTTAATATTTTTAAAAGGTGTAATCAATCAAAATCTACCTATTAAATTAATTATTAATCATTATCATTTAAATTAACATACACTTAATTTTTATCCCATAATTTTTTAACCCCTGGACCCAATGAGAATTAACTTGAATAAAAATATAAAATAGTTAAACCCTAGGATAGCTTCAGAACATGCAATTGCAACACCCTTCTTTGATTTTCATTATAAGGATAGATTATGGGAAGTGGTAAATTAGGGCATAAATATACTCTTTAAATATGGAATAATTGAGTTCAGGTATTATATTTGAACTCTACAAATTTATCCCATGTGGTTTTGTTTTACATATTGAGTTTCTGCTCTCACAATTTACACAAATCTCAACCTCATGTGTTTTTGTGTTAATTGTTAAATTGTTTTCATAGATTATTTTAATTTAAAAAATAAATTCATCAATAATATTATGTTAATTATAGTATCTCCTTGATTTAAAATAAATAAATAAATAAGTTAATAGGTAGATTTATTAATAAGAAAACTACTCTTCCATGGGTGGTGTAGTAATCGTTGAAATGAATTACATTCACAAGGGTTTATAAATGGTATAACCCAATCCCATTTATACTCTTAATTTCCAAACCAAATAGGATGAGTAGAGAATAATATAGTTGAATATTTCAATATAATTTTAATATAAACAAATAATTTTATTACAATAAAAAAAACATTACAACAAAAAAGAGGAAAAAAAGATCATTTTAGAGAAGATATTAGCTTTATAGCTTCCCACCTCCAATTGTAAATTTAAATGGTATGGTACCAATTATAATATATTAAAAATCATTTAATTAACATCCAAATTACACCAAATGAGAAAAAAGAATTATTGAGTGGAGGGGAGGCTAGGTTTTAAGAGGTTTCAATTGTGAATGGAGAAACTTCGTCAAATAATTTAATCCAATTTGAACCACCATTTTTACCACCAAAACGTATGAAATATAGGTCCTTAAAGGAATATTATTTTATTATAATTGGGTCCTAAATATCCTCTCAAAATTTGGGCCCAATCCAAACATGTATGAAGGGTTTATGGACAAAATACTAAAGTTTTGTCCAATCTAAAGAGTCCATTACAACTTTGATTTCATGGCCCGTTTACTCAAATAAAATGCATGATTTAGCCCGGATTTATTGAATGAAAGTTGTATCCTATTAATATAGAAAAAAAATTAAAAAAAATTATGCTTAAATAATGCACATAAAAACATTTATGTTTGAAATACAATACTGATCTTTAAAAGGGAAAACATGGAATTTTCATCAAATTTTCAAATGAATGGTCTAATCCAAAATATTCTATAAATAAAGATATTTAGTATAATGTGAGAAAATTATTTCATTTTATATCAATAAAATATTTAATAAAATTGTGTTTTATCAACTCCCCACACTTTCCCTTTTCCACTCCTTGGAAAAACCTCATATCACATATTCCAAACAAAAATTGTGATAAGATATGCTTGTTTATATTCCTCAATCCATAGTGGAAAAATAGACAAAGTAATAATCTCATAAAGAGTCAATGTAAATGAATTTTAAAGTCATTGTATCATAATCTTCATCAAAATATAATCTAGTGAGATTAATGAAATTAATCATAGTGAAGCACGTCATGGGTCTACTATGCCGCTAATTCCCCACGTGTGTGTGTGTGACAACCTTTATAAGTTCATAACTCCACCCTTAATTCCTTCTATTCAGGAAAATTAAAATAGTTATTCTTACTGGGTTTAATTCTTTGAAACTATTATACATTCCTTTGCAATCAAATTTTAAGACCAACTCACTTAAGAATTCTTGAAAGTCAAACCTTAAGCTCCCGACCTAGATATCCCCACATGTTGTACATTTCATCACTAATCTATTTATTAAAATAATATATATTATTTTTTGGGCTTTTTCTAGGATATACACTTTTTGGATATTAGGTACACACAAAAAGGTCAATTTGGTTCTGAAATGAAACTGATCAAAAGAAAAATGAACATAGGGATCAACCATTAATATAAGATGAATTTTTTTACCTGAAAAGGTTGTACCTTAAATTGAGTAGGAAAAACTTCACAAGTCATGGTTCTATGAAACATTGTATATGGAAATCAATGTAACAATTTACCATGAATAAATATTGAAAATAATGGTGTCAAAATATAAAAGGTTTTATAATAACACAACTAATCATATCATCGACAAATTCAATTTTTATAAAAATAAAAAAGTTTGATGAATAAATATTTCTTGTTATTATCATGAAACTAATAAATTTTGAAAAAAATGTATTTTATATATATATTCCATATCTAAATGAGAATATTACATGATATTTTTTAAAAAAATTTAACTAAAAACCTAACAAAAAACACACACAAAACACTCAAATGAAAATCCTAAATATCTACCCCAAAATGTTGTCCCCTTCCCCACACTTACAATATTGCATTGTACTAAATATAAACCTGTGATATGATATGTTCATATGAAATGTAGAATTTTAAATAGGAAAATTCATATAAAAGTGAATGTTTTGATAATAGCCTGGTATTCTCAAGTGATGATGGGGTCATACAGTGTGATGAAATCAACTACATCGGTAGGAAGTCCCTAAATGTATTACTTCAAATTTTTCCAATTAACTGTAAAGCTCCTTAAAGTTTCTTCTTATGCGATATCCACTACACCATAAGGAAAAACATTAGATACAACATAAGGATGTAACCATCTTGAATGAAACTTACTGAGCATCAGCTTCAGTCATGAACTATAGAGTAAAACTTTCTCTCATACCTGAAACTTTCTTTGTTGGATCATTCTATCATGAGATACTTTTTATCTTCCTTTTTAGAGACATGACTTCTCATATGATGACAATCAAATCACCTCAAGCTCTTGATTTTTCATCTTCCTTTGAATTCCATCTTGGGCCAAATCCATGTTGCATTTATTTATATACCAATATTCCTGATTCTTGAATTCCACTAGCAGATGACATGCTATCCCAAAAACAATCTGAAATAGGGACATAATTATGGGTTTCTTGTATGTTGTCCTATAATACCACAGAACATCATCCAATCACTTGATAAAATCCATCCTATTTGGCTGCACAATTTTCTCCAAAATTTGTTTCAACTCATGATTTGAAACCTCATCATGGCCATTTGTTTGGGGTTAGTTTAGTGTTGATTTTTTTGTGTAACCCTATAATTATGAAGGAAGGAATCCATGTTCCGGTTGAAAAAGTGTGTCCCCTAATACCTGATGATAGAATTTAGTAATCCAAACCTATAAAAAATTTATTCCTTGACAAATTCCACTACAACATGAGAATCATTAGTCCTGGTGGCCTAGCCTCCACCCATTTTCTCATAGAATCAACAACAACCAAAATTAAAAAAAACTAAATGAACTTGGGAAAGGATAAATAAAATCAATTCACCATACCTCAAAAATCTCATAGAATAATATGGTTTGTTGAGGCATCTTTTGTCTCCAAGAAATATTTCCAATGTGTTGGAAACGTGAACATGACTTACAAAACACTTGAGCATCATGGAATAAGCTAGGCCAATATAATATAGAGTACAATATTTTCCTAGTGGTTCGTTGGGGTCCAAAACTTCCACTACAAGAACGTGTATGAAAAAATGTAAAATAGACTCAAACTCATGATCAGTAACATACCTCCTAATAACATGGTCACTACACATGAACTAAAGGTAGGGATCATCCAACACATTTTTTTAATGGTTGGGGTTGAAGCCTCAATTTATTATTTAAAGAAAATACCTCTTTAGTGTGGGTATTGGGAGACCCATTACATATCCTGAAGGCCCAAGGACAAGTGGCATGAATACAGGGGTTGAAAGCTCATTTTTTGGCCCAAAGGACCCTTTAGTGAACAGTACTACTACAATACTCATGCTTCTATAGTCCTGTTGCCGCTACAGTTCCTTATACAATGCCTTTTCCGCTATAGTAATACTACAGTACCAAGAATTTTTTCCCTGCCCAGATTTGATCCTAGGTATTTTGGGTGCCAAGCAGAAGCATGTACCACCCATAGAACCTAGACTCGTTCCTTAATTTTTGGACTTAATGTTTAATTAAATTTGAAGGAATTTTAGTGGAAACAAGGTAGTTCACTAAATATATATACCAAGTATGAATAACTAAGATGGAATAGAGATTATCATTGGGGAAAGTGTCCCTAAGTGGTACATGGTCCATGGTCTTAGCCTCAAGTTTATCAGTAAGCCTACTCATGTAGTCCACCAAAACAAATTTGAACCCTTGTTGTCCTTTATCTAAATATCTAATTCTTGAAGAAGGATAATCCATTAGATAAGTCTAGGTTTTTCGTCTATATTATTCAAGAGGTACCTCATAGTTGTATGGTTAGAAAAAACAACTACTTTAGAGCTAAGTAAATATAAATGAAATTTATCTAAAGAAAATATCTTGGAAAGAAACTCATATTCCATAGTTGTGTAGTTTAATTACATATAATCTAATGTCCTAGAAGCATAGAAAATCACATGTGAATGCCCCTACTCACTCTATGATAAGATATCTCCACCTATGAAGTTTCAAGAATCACACATAAGGTCAAGTGGAATATCCCATATTGGGGGTCATATGATTGGTGGAGTGGTAAGATGCTTCTTTATCTCATCAAATGATACCCTACATGAATCATCAAAATAAAATCAATATTTTTTTGAATTAATAAACATAAGGGTAGAACGATCTTACTAAAATCTGATATGAAGCATTGATAAAATCCTATATGCCCTATGAATGATCTAACATCATACACAGATGACAGATATGGAAAGGATGAAATGATATCTACTTTAGACCTATCAACCTCTATTCCATGTTTTGAAACTACATTCCCTATGGTAATTCATGATCTACCATAAAATGACACTTTTCAAAGATCAAAACCATATTCTTCTTAATACAATGATTCAACACCTTTCCCAAACAAAAGATATATTCATAAAATGAAGATACATACACTATAAAATCATCCATAAATACCTCCATGAAGGTCTCAATGAAATCTAAATAAATACTCACCATGCATCACTAGAAGGTATCTGAAGAATTTCACAGTCTAAAAGGAATCCTTCGATAAAAAAATGTATCAAATGGAAAAGCAAATTTTGTCTTCTACTAAAACTCTGGAGCTATTGGAACATGAAAATATCTAAAAATCCATCCAAGAAACAATAGTGTGTCTTCCTAGATAGTCTCTCAAGAATTTTATCAATAAATTGAAGTGGTAAATGATCCTTGTGACCAGATTGATTTAGTTTCCCATAATCAGTACACACACGCCAACTATTTTTCACCCTCATCGAAGCTAACTCCTCTCTCTCATTTTTAACAATAGTAACACCACTTTTCTTAGGCACAACCTGATTAAGATTAACCCAATGGGAATTTGAAATGAGATAAATTATACCTACCTCAATCAATTTTTCAACTTATTTTTAACAACTGCCAAAAGATTGGGATTTTGTCTCTTTTGTGGCTGTCCAACCAGTTTAGCCCCATCCTCCAAAATAATCCTATGAATGAAAATAGAGGGGATAATACATGATATATCACCCAAGGTCCACCTGATTACCCTGATATTCTCCCTCAAAACATTTAAAAAAAATTATTCATGTTCAAAATGGATATTGTTAGAAATGATAATAGGTAATTTCTCACCACCTAACAAGTATTAGTATTTGAGATTTGGTGGAAATGGATTGAGTTCCAATGAAGGGGGTGAAATATGGATAGAGACATTAAAGTAACTAATATATGTGCACAATGAACATTAGAAACTGAATAAACACCATTAAAATTAGATATTAATGAATAAAATCCATCATCATACTCAACATCCAAGTTATTATCTGGGTGAACACGATCAAAACAAAAATATGAATCCATTTTAAAATCAAATCTAACATACATTTGTGCATTTGAAATTGGTTGTAATTGCTCTTAGACATCAGACTGAAACTAATGCTCATAATATCTCTAATAATAGGAAAATAAAAATCCATGGGGTTTTTACTTGCTAGTTCAAAATGGGAGACAAAAAAAGTAGAATAGTCCTCTGATGGGTACTTCATGGAGCCCATAATATTAAATATCACAACTTTAACTTCAAAATCCATGGATAGTGTACCCTCATGTACATTTATGATTGTTTTTTTTCATTTTTGTGGAAGGTTATACGTAAGATAATGGGAGCATGATAATTTACCTGATCATCCTCCATGCTAATCATGTTGAAATCTATAGAAAATATCATGTTTCTTACCCAAACAAGTACATTCTCAAGGACTCTCGCGGGATAGTTCATAGGTCTATTTTCCAACTTCACCACTACTCTAGTCATTTTTAACTCACCATCCTATAAATAATAGAATGCAAAGTGAGTCATAAAATTTATGGAAGCTCCCAAATTGCATAAAGCGTCAGAAAAGTGTAATTCCCCTATGGTTCATGGGATGTTGAATGTCCCCAGATCCTTGCACTTTGTTGGAATTTATTGAGTTGGTGTTATTAGTGCTAGAACATTCCTTCCAAGATTGATCCTCTCATTTCATGTGTTACCTCTTCAATTGGTACAAAGTTCTTTTAAAAATTTATCATACCTTATGATTTTCTTAATGGCTTCAAGTAGAGGTATGTTGATCTCTACACACTTGAATATATCCAAAACTTCTTCTTGTATCACCTCTTAATCCTTCTTCATGGTTTGAAAAACTCTATTTGGAAAGGGAAGGGGTTTAGGAGGAACATTATCAATCATTTTCTAACCATTATCATTCTACTTGGGCTACTCATCCGCTAGTCTTGAATGGGGCTTCTCCATAGTTGATGTAAATTCTGGTGGAATGATAGGTGTAGATGTATCTGTTGTTTGATTCCCAAATTCTCAATGTTATTAAACTAACATTCCCCTTGGGATTTGGAGTAAGTTGGGAAGGTATATTTCTATATTTCTAACATACCAGTTCATAGAGGGCAGTGGCAATATGGCCCATTTGTCTCTTCAAATTCCTCAATGTTGAACATTGAATTTTCATCTCATTCTATTGATTATGAACAATTTTTTTCAAAATATCATCAATTTTAGAATATACCTTTTTTTATTCAATTTTTTTTTGTCTTGTTGATGTTTTAACTCCAAATCTCCTATGGGGTTTTGGAAACCCTATTGGTAAGGTCGGTACTTCTATACATTTTATTGAAAAGGGGTTTTTTTGTTTTCTAGACCCATAACTCATGTTTGATTAATCCTTCTACCATAGGTTGTGTGTTAGTTAAAATAAACCATACTTCTTCTAGGGATGTGGTTGTTTTTTCTGTTGATATGGTCTCCCAAGAAATATCGCAGTGCAATCCTCTATCTCTTATAATTGGGGGAAATAGTTAATCTGGTGGTCTATTTTAGTGAAAATGCCACAAGGCCTTGTTGGAGAGGGTTAGGATGGATTTTATTCCAAATAAATATGTCTCACCTTAGTATTAAATTCTTCCATCTTAGTATCAATAAAATAATTTTTAAGAAAATAAGGACTTACCTAATATATTTTACTAACATGTGGTATACCTTGATCACCAAATTGTTGGGAGTTTTGTGTCATCTTGTTAATCAATAAATGTGCAGTTGTTGATGTTTCTTCCCCCAATACCACTCCGGCTATGAAATTCACCATTCTCCTCTACATAGGTGTGAGTCCTTCGTATAAGTATTGGATGAGTGGTTTCTCACTGATTTGCGGATGTGGGTAGCTTTCACACTACATCTTGAATCACTCCCATTATTTATATATTGAATCTCCTTGAGCTTGCTTGATTATAGAGATCTCATTTCGAATAGCAGTGGTCCTGGATACTGAAAAATAACTCCACATGAAAATATGTTTCAAAATATTCCAACATGTTACATCTTCAGGTTTTAAATAATATATCCAATCATTTATAGTTATATCAAGTGAGAATGGGAATTCTCTTTGTTTTATTTTATATTCTGATATATTTCTTGGTTTTAGGGTTGAGAAAAACACATTAATTTTTTTTCAAATGTTTTTTTGGATCCTCACTAGTAAATCCATGAAATTTTGGAAGAAGGTTATTTAACCCACATTTCAATTCAATGTTCGATTTGAGATTTGTGTATGCAATACAATTTGGTTGATAGTTAATGTGTGGTGTAGAAAATTCTCAAAAGGTTCTATTAAGTACATTATTTTTTTATCCATTGGTTCTTGATTTATATTTTAATTAGAAGTTTTTTTAATTTTATTTTTCCCAGAATGGAGGAATTATCTAACTGGTTGAATGTTGAAACCTCTCATAGACTAAGACTACCTGATTTGATCCCTAAGGCTACGTTCAATATCATAGTCAATATATAATAGATCTTCAGGATTAGTTCATGTTATAAATAAAATAAAAATAAAATTATAAAATTTTGACCATAATTAAAAGATAAGAAGTTTGAGCTGATGGTCCAATAAAGATAAAGAGAGGGAAAAAAGAACATAAGAAAAGAAAAATTGAGAAAGGGGAAAGAAGAAAGAAAGAAGAGAATAAAAGAATAAAATGAAAATAAAAAACCTATAATTGGTTGAATAAATTACCTTCCTCCCCAAAAATGGTTTCAATTCAAAAGGATTTGTCCTGGGAGCTCTCAAATGTTTTTCGGTTTCAGGTTATTTAGGTGTTGTATAGTGGATGACCAAGGCCTTCTATCAAAGGAGGAAGTAATTTGGAAAACAATTAAAGGTATTTTGAAAATAAAATAAAATTTAAGAATAAAAATACTTAAAAATATGGTCGATTTCCATTTATAAAGTTATAATATGTATTCTAGAAGAAGATTTCACTTTTTTGTTTTCGAAATGTGCCTGAGAAAACACAATGAGAATATATTTTTAAAAAAATATTTTTAAAATATATAATTGATTTAACTCTGTCTCTTCAGTCGATTATTAATCATTATAATTTAAATTAACTTGAACTTAATTATTATTCACTAATAGTTAAACTCTCTAACCCTATGATAATTAACTTTACCCCAAAGATGAAAAGAGTTAAACCCTAGGCTTTCTTTGGAACATGCAATCATAGCACCCCACTTTGATTGTTGTTATAAGGATATATTATGATATGTGGTAAATTATGGAATAATTACATTTTGTAAATAAGTATTAATTGATTTTAGGGATTACATTTTAACTCTATAAATTTACCTCATGAGGTTTTGTTTTACCGATTAAATTTGCGCTCCCACAATTTACACAAATCTCAACATCGTGTATTTTTGTGTTAATTGTTCAATTACTTTATTATTTTATTATAATTTAAAAACTCAATTCATGGATCTTATTATGTGAATTAAATTAGTTCATTTATTCAATTTAAATAAATGAATAAGGTAATATATAGATCTATTATTAGGAAAACTACTCTTCCATGGGCTGTGTAGTCATCATAGAAACGAATTGCATTCGCAAAGGGTTAGAAAGGGTATAACCCAATCAAATTTATACTATTTAATTATAGAATGTATAGTGTTAGTATATAATAATATAATTTAATATAACAAAAATATTTAAATATAAACAAATAACTTTATTATAAGAACAAAAATATTACAACAAAGAAGAGGAAAAGAAGATCATTTTGGAGGAGATCATAGCTTGATAACGTACCTCCTCCAAATATGAATTGAAATGGCATGGAACCACTTCTTATGTACTCACAATATTTTAATTCATTTCCAAAATCCTCAAAATGATAAAAACACAAATTTATATAGTGTATGGGAGGCTAGGTTTTAAGAGGTTTCAACTGTGAATGGGAAAATTCATCCAAATAGTTTATTTCAAATTAAACCACTTGTTTGACCATGAAAACGCATGAAACATATGTTCTTACAGAAGTATTATTTTTTCAAAAAATATTCCTCTAGATTATCTCCAAATTTCGGCCCAATCCAATCAATTTTGAATAAGTTATGGCCCAAATACTGAAGTGGTGTCCAATCTAGGAAGTACGGTCTAACTTTGACTTCATAGCCCATTTACTTCAATCAAATGCATGATGTAGCTTCATTGTACTAAATTAAAGTTATAGACCATTAAGTTAAAAATAGAGTTACACAATTTTAATTTTAAATAATATACATAAAAACATTTATGTTTGAAATACTATAGTGGACTTTAAAAGGGAAAATCTGTAATTTTCATCAAATTTTTAAATGAATGGTCTATTCTCAAATATTCTATAAATAAAATTATTTAGCACAATGTGAGAAATTTTTTTCATTTATTATCAATAAAATATTTAATAAATTTTTTTATCACTTAGCCACATGACTATGTGATATTTGTCTTGAACATGAAACCCTAGTACCAAATCTCCCATGATAAATAACAAATATTCTTTCAAACTACACATTGTGTAGTTAATTTTTTTCTTAGAATAATAATCTTTATTGTGTATTTTAATTTTTTCACCACTTACACTAATTACACCTCCAATAATTCATTAATGTTCTCCAAATGAATCTTCCATAGATTATCCATCATCAAAAAGTGATTTCTAGCATCTAATTTCAAGAACTGTGATTCTTCATCCAAGCTTCATCGTTTCGCATGAACCTCCAACCATCTATACGCTTCACCACTTGGTAATTATTTTCACGTTACCCATATATGTACTGAAATCATCTTTCATGATCCTTCTTTATGTATAAACCCTCGAGTTGATCCCATATTTAGGATTCACGGAATAAATTACAAAATGAATGATAAAATTGGTATGAGGATTAGTTTTGAATCACCGACCAAATAAAAATACTGGTGATAAATATGAAGGATGGAGGAAGGGATCCAAAAAAACATAAATCAAGTGAAAAAAATTATCATTTATGATTAATCATCATTTATATTCACATAAATCTAATAAAAAAGGATTTATCATAGGATTCCAAATAATTATTCACAAACCACAATTTTAACCAAAAATTATAAATTTATAGGGTAAGGAAAAGGTTATTCGTGGATTAAATTATTAGAATAATTAACTTCTAATAATGGAATTTTAAATTATATGGATAATTCCATAAAACCAAATCCTTACCTTAATAAAGTATCAACCACTTATAAAGATCATGCTCAAAGTCAATGTTGTCAGTGATCCAACTGCATTCGTCATTGGCTCCCTAAATTTCATTCATAAAATTTACACCATGAGTTCTCTCTACATCCATATCCCTCTAAAATACCTAGGGTTATATGGATAAACCTAGGGGTTTGTTCATGAGTAGAATATATAGATGCTCCTGGGTCAAATTTGAATTAAACATTTAGTTTATTTATTTTAATTCATCAATTTTAGCATAGCACCACTGTGTGTGATGTGAATGAAATTTATATCATGCCTAGGGTAAAACCCACCTTTTGGATTCAGTCATCACCTTGGTTTATTTATCTGAGACCCCATTATGAAAGAAATTCATTATTTATAAAATAAGTAATGTGTGTGAGTTAGTATATTTAATATTTTTAATATCTCAAAATCGAGGCTCTAAGATGCCTGAAACTCCAGGAAATGTTAATAACAAAATTAAAAAATATTATTTAAAATATTCAAAGGGTCCAACCATAAAAACTAGAGTCATTATACATATAGTGTGGTAAGAAAAATTTGGTAATAGGCAGGCCAGCCTGAACCAATGTGTTACAAATTGTATGAAAGCCAAGGTTCATAGTAAGGGTATAGCTTCTTAGGAACATCCTCTTTTATTTAGAGTGTTCCATAGTAGTATAGATATATAGATATTAGGAATTGAGAGGCATATCAAAGGAGATTCAAGCTAGCTCTTTATCATTTAAAACCTCAAGTTTACATGGGTAGTCAAGACTTGGGTCTTGGATTTTGATTGCACTATTGACTAGTTCTATTGTGTCTTAGTGTGTATGGATAACATTTGGATCCCCTATGAGTTATTTTATGGATTTTGGGTGTTATCTTGAGTCTTGGGATGAATTTTTATAGGGAACTATAACTACATGGTTAGAACGCATAGTCTATTAAACCATGTGGATCCCATGAAGATGGTTCTGAGGACCTCATAGAGCTTATTTAATTGTTGGAGAATGGCCTAAAAACTCATGTGGCCAAATTTTTCATATCACCGCATCCCTTAAAGATTTTTTATTTGGATCTCTTTTGATTCCAAATTTCTCTTTTAGTGATTTTCATTTGTTAGTGATGATTAAAGGTGGGATTTGATGGTGTTTTCATATTATTGGAATGGAGTTTTTTTGGAGTTTATATTTATGTATTGTTATGTCTTATATGTGAATAAAGTTTTAGTGGTTTTTTTGGGATGAAAAAGAGAAATTTAAAAAAATGACTTTAAAACTGATTTTAGAGTGTTATTTTGAAAATTTGTGCTTTACTTTACTTGGGGAATTTTATAAAATGATTAATTTTACATTGGTTCTAAGAAAATGTTTTAAAATTAAAGTAAAATTTTATATAATTCTTTTAGGTTTAAATTATTTAATTTAGAATATATTTTAAATTTTAATGAAGTTATAAATTAAATTTTAAAAATAAGGTGCAGTATTTTAAAAAAGATGGATTGTTTTAAAAAGGTAGTGATTTGTTATTTTTCTTGTAAATTACTTGATAAAAAGGATTTTAAACTCTTTATATAGATCATCACTTCTAAATAAAACAAGTATTTGGATTTTTAATTGGTGTGTTTTGTTTTTTGGGATTTTGTGTTCAGATTCATCCCATGGTTGACAAATGGATTTTTTTAATCGAATTATGGGGAATAAATTAAATGGTTTCATGTCATGTGTAGGTTAGAGTATGCCTCATATAAGTTTCAAGAAATAATTTAAAAGCCTTTTCTTTGTGGATAACTCTCATGGTGAATCCACTCACCACCTTGTGTAGATCTTTTTAGTTCTAGACTCCTACTAGACTTTGAATAAAGTGGTGGGCTTAGTTACTTCCCTATTTTTGGTCCTTGACATTGTATTTTCTCAAGGTTGTGTTAATTTATTGGTTATAACCTAAGGTCATGAAGGTGGATAAATCTCTCAAGTTCATGAGTATTTATCAAGGGGAATGAACACTGAAGGAGTTGTTTTATCATTTCTTGGAGATTGTGTTCTTTTCTTTTAAGTTAGTCATTGATGACTCTTTGAAAGATCATTTAGTGTAATGAGTTTATTTTTATAACCTATAATTCATATTATTGATCCATATTTGTAGAGTTTTTTACTTTCCTATGAGAGTAGGCGATATTTAGTGTTGAGCATGTGTTGATTCAAAAATTTCATTAATTTCTTTTTGGTTATGATGCTCAAAAATACCCAAATTTATGTTAATAATGGTTTTTATTTTAAGTAAATTTAAGGAAATTAATGTTTTTTGAGATATTTATTCTAGAATTATATTCGAGTCTTTGATAAGAAATTAATATTTTTTAAATTTTTCGAAACACATTTTAACATATTCTAGAAACATTGTTCATACCATACATGTGAAAGCGTAACGTATGGATGGAACCCTACATTTGAAATAGAGTGTACGGACCACCTATGCTAGCAAAAATTATGGTTCATCAATTGTACATTAGTATGGAACCAGATATTTGAGAAAGTAGAAAGTATGGTTAATCAACCCTTGGTTTAGAATCAATCATGCATTTGAGGAAACAAATGTATTGTACATTAATACTACATTTTTATTCAACCCTGCACTTTCAAATCAATTTTTGGTGTTTTGTTTTCACATAAAGGAACCCTATGTTTGACTATTCAACAATGGAGTTTTAAATATGTGATTTTATCTGAAATTTATGCAACAGTCTTGATGAAAGTAAAGATCTATTCAAATCTATTTTTTTACCAATTGAAAGGCTTGTAAAGATTTTTTTAAAGTATCATATTCATCAGAGTAAAGAATTACGATTGTTATGTGAATTTATGACTCATTTGAATTTCATTGAATTCAAATATTTATTATTTGTTGTGACATATTTCAAGATCCAGATTGACCTGGAGTTTTTCAACCTGCTGTATAAATATCGAGACATTATTCATTGAAATAAAAAAGATAAAAATATATATATGTGATTACATATATTCATATACATATATAAGAAAAGTTACGTGCCTATAAATATATACTTTGGGGATGTACATCATTATATCCATAATATCTACACATTGTTGTTTTTTTATGATACCACATTTATTTGTTACATCTTCTTATGCAAGAATGAATAAGCATTTGTTGAATATACAATTTGGAGGAATGCATGTTTAAACACATGACTGATGTTTTCTTCATTGTTGTTTGAGGAAATAATGTGCATCATTAAGGATATATTTGTTGTCACGCTATATTAAATATCTAATTTTATATATAAGTTGTTTCAATCTAGGAGGTTTAACTAGTACCATCAAAAAAATATAACTCATTTGATTTATTTGAGTTTTGGTTTCTCGTACTCGATCATGGTCATGTTTCATCTTCTTGTACTAATATGTGGATATTCAGTTCAATGTAAAAGAACTAGAAGGATTTGTAAATCCTTATAAGGTTTCAACTGCCTACTTCCAGTAGTGGTTTGAAGGTCTTAAGATAAAATGACCTGATAGTAAAATCACCAAGATCATGGAGTTGAGTATTGGTGGAGTGGACTAAGTGGTATTTATACCCTAAACCACTATCACTGTGTTCATTTCCTTTATTTATATATGCTTCTCATTTATCTTCAAGGTAATGGGAAAGGCTCTTTTCATAACAAGAGTGGTGTTCAGATTTCATTAAAGTTTTTAAAGTCAACAATTCATCCCTCCCCCATATTGTGTATTTGTCTTTCTCAAAAATATCTCGATGTAACAATTAGTATCAAAGTTTCATGCTCTATTTGAAATATTTATCTTTTAGAAATAATTTTTCTATTCTGATACCAATAATTGATATTAGTGGTTGGTATCTATTGGACATATTTATCATTTTTTAAATCTACTTTCACTCAATATCTATAATACATATTAGATAAAGTTCCCTTTTTAAATATTTCAGTTTTGGTAAATCCTTGAAAATTATTTTGTTTCTATTTAATGATTAAAAATTTTATATCGAAAAGTTCAAGGCTCTTCTAGTATATTTTCATAGAAATTATTTGAACAAGGAATTGTTCTTTATTCACATTACTTCAAAGTATTTTACTCTTTTAAAAAATTCAAGAATATTTTATAGGATCTAACAAGTTCAAGTTAAATATTCACATGAAGACATCTTGGAATGGTTGATTCTAGAAAAGGTATGTCTATAATTTGTGCTCTTTATTTTAAAGGTGATGGCTATGAATGCTGGAAAGCTGGTATGGTTATCTATTTTAAAAATCTTAGAATAAGGGTTTATTTAAATTTTGTTAAGACTTATGATATTCCTAATGAATATTTGTAATATTGGACTATTTATCAATAAAAATATTATGATCTCAATTCAAAATCCATGAATGCTATTGTGTATGGATTAGGAAATGATGAATTTGTTAGATTATCGCAATGTTTTACTGCATATGGGATGTGGAAAACTATTGATGATTCCCATGATGGAACTTAAAATATAAGATAATTAATGTAAATTAATGAAAAGCTATAGTTTGATAATTTTAGAATATATGAAAATGAAACTATCAATCAAGTGGATGAAAGGTTGATATATATTGTCAGTAATGTTGCCACTTTAGGAGATTCAATTTCTCAATCATACCAATCACTAAATGTTCTAAAAATTATACCTCCTAAGTGTAAAGGATTATCTAAATATATATACAAGTCAATATCCATAAAGAATTTGAAAATTAAGGAGTTTATTAAGACTTTAATTATGTATGAATTTGAGATGAAGGTTGAAGATGAAATTCATATCAAATGCAAAGAATCTGCTCTTGAAACTACAATTCCTAAATCATCTGATTCAAACTATTTATATTTTGAAAAATATTTTTTAGATATTTCTAAAAAACATTAAAAATTATAAAAAATGAAAAAACAAAGGTACTAAAGAAGATAAGTGTTGTTAATGTAAGGAAATAAGTTATAAAAAAGGATAATTGTCCTTTACTCAAATATCAAAGGAAATAAAATTACAAAAAAAGGAAATAAGGATATAAAAGATACTTGGATTAAATTATTGAATATATCATGATGAATCTTCTATAAATTCATAGGCTGAGCATAAAATTTATGTCTCATAACTGATACAGAAGAGGTAAAATCATCTTACTCTCAAAACTCTAGTTTAGAAAAACTTTCTTATGACAAGTTAAATAAATATTGATTCATGATACAAGATAAATAAAAATACTTAAAAATGGACCATAGAAAAATTATAAAATCATATGATATTGTTTTATTAGAAGAAGAAAACTTTTCAAAATAGATTATATATTTTTAATATAATACTTCTAAAATTTCTTGTGATTTACATGACACTAAGAATAAAAAATTACTAGAACGAGTTTATGATTAAAAAAAATATTCTAGTATGTTATTAAAAGCATAAAAATATTAAAATCAAATCCTTGGAAAAAATAAAATACTAAAAGAAAAATTTGGAATAAGAAATAATGGTAAAAAACTGAAACAATATTGGCAATATTTTTTCTTGGTTTAAATAACAAAAATATATCTATTGTTAAATGTTTTTATTGTAGTATAAATGGTCATTATTTAAATGATTTTTGTTTCTAGAAAACATAAATATTTGGTGTTAAAAATATTTATTTATCACGATAATTATCTAACTTTAATTTTAAAATCACTATTTAAAATAAACTAGTTTGTTTACCGAAAAATTTAATTACTAACCCTATTGGACCCAAAATCATATAGGTACCAAAAGAAACTTATATTTGATGTTTTTTATGGTTACACCACTAATAAGTATCATTAAATCTTTAAGTGTTTGATCTATTGATACATGGAAGTCCCAACCAAAGTAGTAAACAACTTTGTATTAGTTCATTATAAAAAAAAATACTCAACTCTATAAACACCGATCTAAGAAGTATTTCATTTTTATAAAAATATACTTTTGGTTAATTACCTTTTAAGTAAATTTTATATCTCTTACAAATTGATAAAGTTTATTCTTTATTCTTTAAGTCAACTCTTAACCTATTTTTATAACTACTTTATCAAATTTCCATAAAACTTTGTATTTAATTTTTTTAAAAAATATAGTGTTTTATTAAGAATTAATATTTTCTATCCTTAAATCACTTTTTTAAATCCTTTTGTTTCTAATTTTTTATTTTTTTATGAAATCTATATATATTTCTTATGTAATGTGTCTATTCAAAAGATAAAATCAATAATGATTGTTCTATTTTTTTTATTTGGATAAAAAAATGAAATGTCATCTACATTTTGTTAGAAAAAAATGTTTCATATTCATTTTAAGTTTTAATTATATATATATTTTTCTTATTCTTATTCGTATTCAAAATATCTTATTCAAAACTACTATTGAAGACAATTAATAGAATGTTGAAGTGGTAAAATACTTCAAGTTCAGAAGAGAACCTTTCTCACAAAAGGAAAAAAGGTAATACTTATAACCCATTTAAATAATAGTCACTATCATCTTTTGAGGATTAATTTGAAAAGTATTCTGAAAGAATTAAATAAGTTTATAGTTATGAATAAATGTAAGCCTCTTCATTTCAAATATCTTAAGAAAAACTTATGCTTAATGTTAGCTCTTTAAATGATGAAATAATGAGGTTGAAAACTAAGTTCGTTGTGTTTATAAAGTCTTATGATGATCTACATAAAGAATATGTATCAAAAAAATTTGATTCATTATAAAAGGAATATTGAAATATAAAAATTAGTTCAATCATAGAAGAAAACTGTTAATCTTTCAAGTCATAAATGATAAGTAAAATTGATTTACTCTAAAGAGAACCTGTTACAAAGCTCTATCTTGATAAAAATAATCGGTTTCAATTTGAACAATGTTTATATTCTACTTATCGAATAAAAAAAGATACTCAAAACATATTAGGATAAATCTCAAGAGTTTTAGATTTATTAAAATAAAGAGTTTTAAGTTTGTAAAGTTCAGAAGAACAGTCTACTTCTTAACTCATTACATTTATTTTTTTATTTATATTGTATATTAATATATTGTTTAGTTAAAATAGTCAATCAGTTGCTTCATAATTTCTTTTAATTTTTTTATTTTATTAATTATTTTTGTTATACAAGCATGAATCAAATTTCTGTATTTATTTATGAATACTTTATTGAAATAATCCAATATGTTATGATTCAAGTGGAGTTTTAAACAACTGGTCATTTTATTCTCTTATATACTCCTAGTTTAAATATTTATATATTTTTAATGAAATCATAAATTTAAGGGGAGTTCATTTTACTACTCTTTTATTTTTGATGTAATAAAAAAGGGGAGAATATTTATAAGTTGTAATTTTATTATATTTAAATAGCGATTTTAATAGCCTTTTATTTTTTATGGGAAACTTTTTATAATATTTGTCATTATAAAGTTAGAAAAATTTTAAATTAGAAAAACTGCATAAAGAAATAATAAGGGATAAGTTTATATTTTTAAATTCCTTAGGGGAGAAGTTTCCTTTATGAATTTTTCATCCTTAAAATGGGGGAGAAGTTCTTTATGAATGAAATTTTGTTTTATTATTTTTTCAAAAAAAATTTATTAATTTTATTTATTTATGTAATGGGTTTTGTGAAAATCAAAATGGGGGATATTTTTTAGAACATATTGATTCAAAAATTTCATTAATTTATTTTTGGTTTTTATGACAAAAAACGCCCACATTTTTGTTTCTGATAATTTTTCTTTAAAGAGAATTTTAGGAAATCGATATTCATTGAAATATTTATTATGGATTTATATTCAAGTATTTGTTTAGTGAGGAATATTTGTAAAAGTGTTCGGAATTCATTTTAACATATTTTGTAAACCCTGTTCATACCCTTTATGTGAAAGTGTAATGTAAGGATGGAACCCTACATTTGAAAAAGCGTGTATGGATCATCAACCCTTAACTATCAGAAAGCATGGTTCATCAACCCTACATTAGTATGGAACCCAACGTTTGAGAAAGAAAAATGTATGGTTAATCAAACCTACATTCAGAATCAACCCTACATTTGAGGAAACAAATGTATAGTACATCAATCCTACTTTTGTATTCAACCCTACGTTTTTTATTTTTCTGCCATATGATGGAACCTTATGTTTGACAATTCAATGATGCAGTTTTAAATCCGCAATTTTATCCAAGATTTACACAATGGTATTAAAGAATGTAATGATCTATTCAATGAAATCTTATGACTAATTCAAAGGCTCCTTATAATTGGTTTGAATGATCATATTCATGAGATTAAAATTTTACTATTCTTATGAGAATTATGAATCATTTAAATTTTTTTGAATTCAAATATTCATGATTGTTTCTGACGCTTTTTCCAGGGCGTGCACGTCCGTCTGCTCGAGTGTGACAGGCGCACCTTTTGTTAACCCGCATTCCCTCTTTCCAAAGGTGGGCGGCATTCGCTCCTTGTTCAGGGACGTTTTCTCCTTGATTGAAACGGGATGATGGGATATTGGTTCTTCCTTCTGTGGATTCCTCCTCAGAACTCATCACCTAGTCTGGGTATCCCTCATAGATTTAATATGTTGTTTGTGAAACTCTTCCCAGCACCATATCTTCATGGACACCAGTTAATTACACTGCTTCTGTCAGGACATTCCAAGGGGTCTGGTCAGGGAAGCAACCTTCGGTTAGGGGAGTAGTCATGCTGGGGCATCACAAACGTGTATGGACACTAGGGATTGGTGTGTCTTTCTTCTGTCCCTTATTATAGGGTTTATCGAGGGTGAGGAAGCTTGAGGCATCCCACATCGAGCACAGGAAATAATATTCTATAGGCATGTATCTGAGGTTTTCCTCAGCTTCCTATGTTTTACCACAGGGTATATCGAAAGTTTAACGTCCAGCGGAGACAGATCGGACTGATCAGAACACCAATTAAAGTGGATCATATTGAGGAACCCCCTTGAGGGAACACCGATATTGGGGCCAGCACGTAGGGAGATTCTCAAATGTTGTGGAGGGTAATGGGGTGGCATGATCTCACCAGGATGTGGCGGCCCGGGTAAAAATCAGGATGGACGATGGTTTTTTGGTCTTGAGCCTCGAAGAGACTACCTACGTACCATGCCTTGACATGGATCAAATTCCTCGTAGTTCGGGATGGATGTGTGGGGTTTACACTATAGGCTTCCCAAGGTGGTGGGTGAACCGATGTGAATGAGGTTGGAACGACCGGGTTGTGGGCTTGAACCTTGTGGAGGCTTCCAACGTACCATGCCTTAACATGGATCAAAGTCCTCATAGTTTGGGAGGTGAAAGTGTCGGAGAACCGACGTGAATGATGACCTTGGTCTAGGTGGGAGGTGGGTGAACCGATGTGAATGAGGTAAAAACGACCGGGTGGTGGGATTGAACCTTGTGGAGGCTTCCTACGTACCATTCCTTGACATGGATCAAAGACCACATAGTTCAGGAGGTGGCAGTGTCAGAGAACCGACGTGAAGATGGACCTTTGTTCGATGGATGTTGGTCTTGAACCTCAGGGAGGCTTCCTACAAACCATGCCTTGACATGGATCAGAGACCACGTAGTTCGGGTGGAAAAGGGGCTATTGAACCGACATGAAGGGGTGTCGAGACAACTGGATGGTGGGATTGAACCACGTGGAGGCTTCCTACGTACCATGCCTTGACATGGATCAAAGTCCATGTAGTTCGGGTGGATCACAATGGCTTACCGCTAGATTGGAATGCAGTTTAACATCATGCGGGATGGGGAAATTTGGGGCTTACACTCTGAGGCGGCCCATGGTGAAGTTTGGTGAACCGATGTGAAGGAGGTCGGAATGACCGGGTGGTGGGATTGAACCTCATGAGGCTTCCTACGTACCATTCCTTGACATGGATCAAAGTCCCCATAGTTCGGAATGGGTTACAACAGCTTACCTCTGGATTTGAATGCAGTTTAACGTCATGCGGGACGAGGATGGTGTCATTGTCGATTCTTACTCTAAGCCCATGTGAGTCACGCTCGGTGAGAGAAACAAGATGCAGCAAAGTCCCAACGACCACGTCGTGAAAGTTGCATATGTGGTAAGTGAAGAGGAGTGGGACATACGCTCTGAGGCAGCCCATGGTGTTGGGACTTACTTCAAGATGGAAGACCGAGGGCGAAAAACCATAGCAGGAGAGGTACTTGGGACCGAAGAAAGGAGGTGCCTCGTTCCCTATCATTCCCTCCACTGGCCTTGGCACCGAGGAAGTGAGGATGGGTAGGGGTGCTGCCTCTTGAAAGAAAAGATAGGGGCTTACACCAAGTTATCCACCCTTCCCCGTGGAAAAACGCCACTCCAAGAAGGAGGATATCATCCCCTGTGGAGACCAGGGGGCATGGATAATGCCCAAGGTGGGGGACCCTGCGTGCGGGGCATGGGGCGATGTCATAGTTTAACATCATGTGTTGAGGACGAGGGTGCTTGGACATTTAACATCCTGCAGCTCGGATGAGGTGGGTTTGCTCTGCACCCCTAGGACTTACATAACCAGTACCCTCTTCTCCTTGTGGGAGGGAAGGTACCGGCAATGTCGTGGGGATGGGGGGTCGTAGAGAGAACCATCGAGGGGTCCACATTAGTGTGGCTATGTGAAGAATCAATATCCATTAGTGTGCCTATGCAAAGAAGCATTAGGTGAAGCAACGCTACGGGTGGTATTATCTAGGGGACTTTGAAGTCACATCATGCAAACCTAGAGGGTCGCACGGGAAAAGGAATTTCCAAGCAGAGGGGTCCATAGGCGGGGGCCTTGTAGAGCTCTATTGCTCCGCGTGGTGGAGAGAACATGCGAAGGGGTGTTACTTGTGAAGTGGGGTGCCTTAGTCTTAGCATGGGGCAGAGGTGAAAATGGTAGGTGCTTCGTGAAGTGGAAGGGTATTCGCAGAGCACAGCCTCACGGAGAAAAGGTTCCTCGCAGAGAAAGGTGTCGTGAAGTAGTGTTATTCACGAAGTACAGTGATCCTGCCTTAGAAAATGGATCATGTGTACATGAATGGTGTTTCACAAAGCATAAATGATCCGTGACAACCCGGGTCTCCTTGGGGATCCCCTTCCTTCACAAAATCCCTTAGGATTCACGAAAGGCATCCCTCTCAGAAGAGGGGATCAAAACGAGACAATTGGGAGGCACTTCACGAAGCAGAAGTACCTCGCGTAGCTCATGGTTCACTGAGCGGAAAAATGCTTCGCGATTAGGAAGATGAGAAGCTGAAAAGTCAGATTGTCCATTAGAATAACTCAGGGGGAGCTTGGTATTTATAGGCAAGAGGCACCGCGGAGCGGAGCTCACGCGGCGCAAAGAGTATCTATGTAGCTTCACAATGGGTTCGCGAACCTAAAATGGGTTTGCGGAGCATCCCGCCTCCTGTGCTTTGCAGCAGGTTCACGAACGTCAAATCTATTCAAGTATCCTCCCACCTCCTGTTCTTCGCGGCAGGTTCGCGAATGTCAAATCCGTTTGTAGAGAATCATGCCTCCTATGCTTCGTGGTGGCCGCGGTGTTGGGGAATCCGCGAAGGGTCTTCACGAGGCAGTCTGGGGGTCAATCTTGGGGCCTTTTCTTCGTTACAAATTTTGGTGCCAACAAATTCACCCCCTCAGACTTAGAGCCACGGAGGGATCAAGGTTCGAATTCTGATGGAAATCGCCAAAATCATTGGTCATTCGTGGTGCTGACTCGCGAAGAGGGTGCGTGAGGCGGATAGGGGCCCCGCAGGCCAGGCGCGCCACAAAGCTCTGTGCGGACTGGATGCGCCACGAAGCTCCGAAGGTTGTTTCCTATAAATAGGGGGCCTACCATATCTTTTTTCCTTTATGTTCTCCGCAATCTTGTATTCTTGCACTCTCAATTTGTGAAGCTCTGCATACTCTGTAAACATCAAGAAGGTCCAGAAGGCTGAAAATGAGGTCCAATGGCTGCAGGATCAAGAGGACGGGCACCTGACCTCCCTCAAGGCACAATTTGAGCTAATATCCCAATAGAAGGCCCAACTGACAGAGGCCGAAGAGGGCCTGAGGCGAGCTTTTTGGGAGATGATCGCCATCCGGGCCGACATGGAGCAGGCCCAAATTGCGGCCAATGAGTTGCGCCCTCTTACTGTTGAGGAGGAGAGGGAAGTAAACAAGCGTAGAAACTCATGGACGCCACTAGAAAGAGGGTGGAAGAGCTACAACCTTCCTTCGACGAAGTCAATCCGTACTTGGGGGGAGTTGACACCCAGGTACTATAATGATTACAAACCCATAAACATACTTTCGTGCTTTGATTTTTTGAATGTCATAGCATGCATGAGTTTCATTGTTTGCATTGGTTTATTTCATCCTTATGATGTTCGCAGAATTTCCATCAACCATTCCCTAAGCTCACGTGGGTTTAGCCCGATGTGAGAAACAAGGGATATCCACCTCATCACCCCATCCAAACGTAGGAGTGCAAACCAAGATTCAGGAATCAGTGGGTTTGGACAACTGGTCCGGATTTTCGGGAAATGGGAGAGACCTGACTGAAGAATGAAGTTCCTAGAACAACCGAATTACCGTTTTTCCAGTGAGCTCCTGTGCACGAATGGTGCAATGCCAAGGGTGCTGAAATTGATCCGAACAGATGGGAATGGGATGTGTGAATCACGATACCCAGGATTCAGAACATTGTGGGGATGGCATCAAAATAATGAATAACTGTTGACTGCATTTGGAACACAGTATTCTTATTGTATTAGCCTAGAGTGGGGACAATCAAATGAGGGTCGACCGTTGACCATGTTCGAAACACGGGACCTGTCACAAATTCCATCCATTAGTCTTCTGGAATGTTGGCCTAGGACAGTAGGCCGGCCATAGGTCGAGCATCCATACTATTAGGGGGTTCCTCTAGACATGAAAGAGGACGAGAGTCCGAATAAGGGGCACGCAAAACTTGGGATGTAGATTGATAGTTTGTTCGAATAGAATCCAACACTCACGAAATTATTCCACCGTGGTGGGAGTACGCTAGATGGGCGTATCGATTTGATCATGGATCATTCCTTCT
This sequence comes from Viscum album, assembly GCA_963277665.1. NCBI lineage: Eukaryota > Viridiplantae > Streptophyta > Magnoliopsida > Santalales > Viscaceae > Viscum > Viscum album. Next base: position 1,033,261,653 of record OY728123.1, on the reverse strand, counting down.
TTCAGACAGGGCCTCTCTGGCGAGGGGGGCTGTCGCTTCCCAATGCCATCATGGGGCATCCTGAACTTGTTCGGGGATAATTTTCAGTTACTTGGTTCCTCACGAGGGGTCAGTCTAGGGGCCAAAAATAGGGAGGAACAGGACTGTATAATTTCTGTGGCTGGACCCTGGGCCAAATACCGGGGTGTCTCTAAATATCCCATGAGGATGGGAATCAAGTCATACATAGTTCTGAGAGTGCAGTTTAACGTCATGTAGGACGATGAGAAGCCTGGTTGTGCCAGTACACATCCTACCAAAACTACTAAGCCCACGTGAGTCATGCTCGATGTGGAAAACAAGAAGTAGTGGTGGGACTTTCCCGACACAGGAACGGACATGGTAGGGAAAAGGGATACTCGGTAAATACCAGCCCAATGATGATAACCTGTCTATGTAGCGCACCTAGATGTGTGAAGAGATAAATCTGGTTATGTTGGAAATCCACTTGAATGTGAGTAAGTGGAAATGTGTGAATCATGATGCTCGAAATTTGGATCACAATGATGACAGAATGACGATGGAGGATAACTATTGACCGTGGAGGAAATGAAGCATCCATATCGCTTTAGCCTAGGATGGGGACATACAAATTAGGATCAATTGTTGAAAATGTTCGAAACATGGGACCTATCACAAATTTCACCCGAGATCCTTAGGGATGTTATCCCAAAACGATAGGATAACCCTTAGGCCCATCATCCATGGAGATCCCTTAAGCCTAGAATCCATGTCTTCTGAGGGTCCTTTTGGATGTGGAATATGATGAGTATTCAAATAGCGAGCACACAAAGCTTTAACATGGAATGAGGGGAATGTCCTCATGACAATTCCACACTTCAGGATCTTTGTCAAAACACATCTGAATACGATAATGAGGCATATTAGATAGAGGGAGTCAAGACCCTTCCCATAGGGAGATCTTAGTTTAGGGTCGTAGAATTCAGACCCTAGGTGGGAGGAAGAGCGGAAGACTCGTGGTGAGTAATTACAAAAACCTGACGTGAATGAGAACCAGGGGTTCCGACCACCACGTGTTCCTTGGAGAGGTTTTAGGTCAAGGGACTAAAAACGAGAGTTGAGCTGGACCCGAGGAAAAATGAACAGTCATTCCTACATACCCCATGAGGATGGGGATCAAGCTTTATGTATTTCTTGAGTTAGCATGGTAAGGTACCAGTGCCAGGGATAAAAGGGGTGTGCGGGCATGGCCCTCGCACCAAAAGAAGCAGCATTTGATAAATCTTGTTTTTCCTTTAAGGTGAGTGGGTTTTTTTTCGTGAAGTGACAGGCCAAGGGTAGCCGGCCCTGGCGTTTCCACAAGAATCAAGCCATATAAAGGTGTTGACAAATGGTATGGTAAATGACCGATACCCAACGTGATGTCCTCTTGAGTGAGAACATCACAATGCAGTGCCATTTTTTGTTGTGCGTCCAGGACGATAATGTCACAGTTTAGGGTCATGTGATAGGACCAACCATTCATTTTAACGTCATGAAACACAGATGTAGAAGAGATGATGCTATGTGGGGAATGTTTACGGCACAATAAAACACACCCGACGTGAATGGGGACATGATCCCATATCACACCATACGCCATTCCAAGAAGGGAACCTTGGGCCAAAGGGCACAAATAGAGGTAAGAGGGAAAGGGGCAGGAGAAAATAACTCCCAAATGAGCTGGACCTAGATGCAAAATGTATGGGTGACCCCACGTATCCCATAGTTATGAGGATCTAGCCGCACATAGCCCTTAATGAAGATCATAGTTTATGGTCTTAGAGCTTGGACCATGGGAGCCCCAAAGGACGCCGTATTGTAGCTTTGTCCCCCTAAAATGTAGTGGTTCACTGGGGGATAGTGCCAAGAGTGTCGATATTCCACCTGGACACGATGAGGTGGAACATAATGTGAATCATGAAACCAACATTTATGGCCTAAAGGGGCTGGAGTGATGAAGGAGGATTACTGCTGACCATGTTCTCACCACAGCATCATGTCGTGTTAGCCTAAAATGGGGAAAAACAAATGAGCATTGACCACTGACCATGTTTGCAACGTGGGATTTGTATCAATTTGTGTTCTGAAACCCTCGGGGGTGTTGGACCGTAACGGTAGGAGAGCCCTTAGGCATGGTATCCATACTGTTCTTGGCGGCCCCTATGGGTGTGAAAGATAAAGGAGGTCCGAATGAAGGGGAACACGAATCTTGACAAGTGGAAGGAACTTTCCTAAGATGAATCTGACACTCTTGGTCCTAGACTAGAGTACTCCTAACACATGGGTGAACCATTGCAAGGGGTCGAGGGACTCAACTTGAGGGCGGCCAAGAGATGGAGGATTCCCAGGAGAAGGGGGGAATTGCACCAAAAACCATTTACCACACCTATATATCCCCCTCATGGAGAGGGACAGGACAAGGGGCCTAGGTGATCGAGAGATCAGGAGATCTCTAAGAGGTGGGTCTAAACCTGAAGTGTAGACATTCGAGTTGTCCTACGTATCCCATAAGTATGGGAATCAAGCCACACATAGTTCTAGAAGCACAGTTTAACGTCTTTTAGTACAATGAGGGGCATCTCATCCGGGGATGTGCACGACATGATGGGTAACCCGACATGAATGAAAACATAATCCCACATCACACCATACAATCCCATAAGATAGAACCTGGGTCGAGGTCCCGAAAAGGCCAAGGGGCCTGGGGCTGGGCCTTGGTCTGGAAGGCCTGACTAGATTGTAGTTTAATGTCTTGAAGTGAGGATGAGGGTCGGGGGCCCAAGAAGGCCAAGGGGCCTGAGGGTGGGCCTTGGTCAGGAAGTACTGACCAGCTTTCAGTTTAACATCTTGTAGTGAGGACAAGGTTCGAGGTCCCAAGAAGGCCAAGGGTCCTGAGGATGGGTCTCGGCCAGGAAGGCCTGACCATCTTGCAGTTTAACTTCTTGTAGTGAGGATGAGGGTCGAGGCCCAAGAAGGCCAAGGGGCCTGAGGCTGGGCCTCGGTCAGGAAGGCCTGACCAGCTTGCAGTTTAACGTCTTGCAGTGAGGGTGACGGTCAGGGGCCCAAGAAAGCCAATGGTCATGAGGCTGGGCCTCAGTCTGGAAGGCCTGACCAGCTTTCAGTTTAACGTCTTGCAGTGAGGATAAGGGTCGGGGAAGGTCTCATCCGGGGATGTGTACAGCACAGTGAGTAACCCGACGTGAATGAGGACATAATCCCACACCACGTTGTACAATCCTAGAAGAGAGAACTCGGGCTATATGGAAGGTTATAAACCCTCTTTTATAGTTACTTCCTCATCACAGCTTCTAAGCCCACGTGAGCGGTGCTTGGTGTGGGAAACAAACAGCCGGTCTTGGCTATCTCCGTCCAACGGGTCCTGATAGCTGGCATCGCCCGAGAGGAGTCCATCACTTAGATATAATGGGGAAGAACGAACCACTACACTTGATGTTTGGGACATCTTGGGGTGGTCCTAACCATCCAGGACAATTTTTGACCATGTTCGAAACACAACGTCCCTATAGTGACCTGAAATGGGAGCAACAAATGAGCATCGACCGCTGACCATATTTGCAACGCGGGACTTGTATCAATTTGTTTCCTGACATCCTTGAGGGAATTGGGATGAAGTGGCTAGAGAGCCCTTAGGCTTATCATCCATACCATTTAGGGGCCCTTCCGGATGGGGAAGGTGATGGAATCCCAGACAAGGAGTGGGTGAAGCATAGCTATACCCATCTATGAAAGTGGAGGAAATCTCTAGGGAGGGGGATGAAAAACCGGATCGAGGCTTGATCAACATGAATTGGGGAAAAACATATGCACCCCACCATATGTATTGACCCAATGGTAAGATTCTGGATTTTGGGCTGGTCCAATAGACAAAATTTTCGGGAATTCTTATGTATCCCATGTGGATGGGAATCAAGCCATACGTAGTTCTTGAAGGTCATGCAGTTTAACGTCGTGCGGTGAAGATGCGGGAGGATAGAAGAACGGGAGTGGGAACATGGTGAGACCATTATAATCCTCATATGAGTGGGGCTAAATAAGCCTACTCCATATCATGCATGGACCCTCCGAGGAAGCTATACCTAGGGAGAATAGTCAAAGAGAAGAGCTCGGGTCTGGGCTCAAGACGAGGCGTCTGAGCATTCCTACGTATCCCATGTAGATGGGAATCAAGCCACATGTAGTTTTTCAAATTCAGTTTAACGTCTTGCAGGATGATGTGCAGTTTAAATTCATGCAGGACTGGACAGTTTGAGGTCATGCGGGACCAACATGCAGTTTAGGGTCATGCAGGACCATCCAGTTTAAGGTCATGCACGACCATATAGTTTATGGTCGTGGAGGACCATACAGTTTAAGGTCGTGCAGGACCATACAGTTTAAGGTCGTGCAGGGCCATATAGTTTAAGGTCATGCTGGACCATTAGTGATCAGGAAAAGTATTGCTTGAGGAACTTGGCATTAGTGGGAGGATTTATGCGCTCACCATCCATGGTCACCAAGGAGTATTCCCCATTGGGTTAAACCTTGTGGACTATGTAAGGTCCTTCCCACTTGGGCTCCAACTTGGGTGGTTTCCTTCCAGGGACCATTGGTGCTCGGAGGGCCAATACTAGGTTGCCTTTCAAAAAAGAGCAGAGGTGAAACTTCTTGTTGAATGATCTAGCTATCTTATTCGGATGCCTTTCTAGATTGTGAAGGGCACAGATCCTATTTTTGTCAAATGCTTCCAATTCAGCTAGACGGACTTCGGCCACCTTATTTGGGGCCTGCTGGTCATAGACCACAATGCCTAATGATGGCAGCAGGATTTCGATGGGCAGGACGACCTCAGCCCCATACACTAGGGAATATGGAGTCACCTGAGTGGAATTGTGAATCGTCGTCCGATAAACCCAGAGGGTGTTGGGGAGCTTGTCCAGCCAAATCATCTTGTTCTGGCCAACCATTTTTTTCAAAATGTTAGAGAGGGTTTTTTTTTAATGCCTCAATCTATCCATTTGCCTGCGCGTGATAGTGAGAGGTATGGTTTGAACAGATTTTGTACTTGGCGTACAATTTCTTCAGCTCAGCTACTCGGAAGTTGGTACCATTATCAGTGAGGACAGTGCGAGGGACTCCAAACCAGTGGATGATATTGGAGCTCACGAAGTCAATGATGGAATAGGCCTTGACCTCCCTGAGTGGAACTGCCTCTGCCCACTTTGAAAAGAAATTTGTGGAGGTCAGGATGAACCTGCACTGGAAAGCTGTCACCGGTGGGTATGGTCCCATGACATCAAGTCCCCACACCGCAAATGTCCAAGAGTACTTGGTAGAGTGGAGAGGTTCTGGCAGCAGATGCAGGAAATTAGCATGAACTTGGCATGCGTGACATCTTTTGGCGAACTTGATACAATCGTGGATTATAGAGGACCAAAAGTACCCCAGTCTCCGGATCTGAGGGGATAGCTTTGGCCCAACCTGGTGGGCACCGCAGGAACCAGCATGAACGTCTTGCATGACCTGAGAAATATAGACTCCTTGAATGCAACGGAGGAGAACACCATTGAAAATGAGCTTATAGAGGGTCTGTTCAAGACTGGGACAACTCTGGAGGGTAAACTGCAGCGCGCAGCGTCAGCTTCGCTCGTTCTTGGCCCGATAAACTGGGAGGAGACCATTTTAGAGATACTCAACAAAATGGGCTCTACAGTCGGGAGTCATTTCAACCACTACATCTGAAGAACCTGGGGCTCATGACGTGGAGGATCTGGTGGTAATATGCCTTACTCGCAGGCTGTTGTCATCCTCTGAGGTGACGGGGGAAATGAATCTCCGGTGTTCCACATGTATAATCAGATCATCCTGCTCGAGATTTGAAAGTGATGCGGCTAAGCCATCCAAAACGTCTGCTCGGCCATTCTGTGGCCGAGGGACATGGGTAACCTTTGGTCGAGAAGGGAGCTAAGCCATTAGATGGAGGTTGCACTCCAACAATGGCACAAGATCTGGCTTCCTGACAACATAGTTTCCATTGACTTTCTTTATGACTAGTTCGATATCCCCTTTCACGTGAAAATGGGGCATGTCGATCTCAAGGTCCAGCTCGAGACTGGTGATGAGAGCCTGATACCCAGCCTCATTTTTGGTACATCCTTCTGACAACAGGAATGAGTACAACAAAATGGCTTGCATTGGGGTGATGAAGATGATACCTAGGCACACTCTATTGAGCCTATGATCATTTAGCCTCCTACAAGTGGGGCTCTGGGATGCACCGTCGAAGTTCATTTTCCAACATGGAACGACATGATCGACCGAGAGGATTTCCTCATCGTGAAATTCCATGTATAGGGACTGGTCTGCAGAGGTTGGATGGGTAGCAAGGAAGTTTTCTAATGCCTGCCCCTTGATAGCCTTATGAGGCACGAACCTGATGGAAAACTGCTGGATAATTACCGCCCACAGTGCTAGTCGGCCAGTCAACATGGGGCGGTTCAGAATGTACTTCAGCATTTCTACTCGAGAGACCAGATGTACCTCATGGCGCTGCAGGTAATGTCGTAGTTTAGGCACAACAAATATGAGCACAATCCATCTTTTCTTGATGGTGGAGTATCTGGATTCCATATCGAGGAGCATGCAGATGAGGTAGTAAAGGTTGTTCTCAGTCCCCTCATTGTTCTTCTGGGCGAGAAGGGCACTGAGGGACCATTCCAGGGCAGTGACATAGAGGACCAGTGGCTTTCTAGAGATGGGTGGCATCAAGACTAGAGGCTGGAGAAAATATTGCTTGATTTACTCAAAGGTGGTATGGCACTCCTCTTCCCACTCATAAACGGAGCCTTTATTCATGATTCGATAAAAGGGTTTACACTTTCCAGCAAGATTCACAATGAATTGGCATATGTAGGCTAAGTGGCCTTGGAGACCTCGAAGCTCCCGAATATTTCTCGGAGGAGGCATCTAGCTGATGGCTTTGATCTTCTCCGGGTAGATCTTGATGCCTCAGTACCTGTCAACAAATCCAAGAAACTTTTACGAGGTGACTCCGAAGGCACACTTCAACGGTTTCATCTTCAAGTGGAACGAATGGAGGAAGTCGAATACTTTCTCAAGGTCCTTGATACGGTCCTGGGGCTGATGAGATCTGACCACCAGATCATCCACATAGAACTCCACCAAAGTCCCCAGGATTGGTTTGAATATGTGATAAATGGCCCTCTGATAGGTGGCGCCTGTATTCTTTAGGCCGAAAGGCATAACCTAGTAACAGAAGGTACCTTAGGGAGCCCTGAAAGCAGTAGAATCCTCATCCTTAGGGGCCATCCAGATCTAATCATATCTAGAGTAACCATACATGAAGGAGAGGGCTTGGAACCCAGTCGTAGCGTCGATCAACAATTCTGTCACTGGAGGGGGAAAATCATCCTTCAGACAGTGGCGGTTCAGTTCTCGGAGGTTGATGCAGACTCTAATCTGTCCATCCTTCTTCCTGACTGGAACGATGTTGGCTAAGCACTTGGGATAATAGACTTCCTTAATGAAGTTGGATCTGATGAGCTTGTCAAATTTGGCCTCGACCATGGCACCGTGAGACAGGTGCATCTTTCGGGGAGGCTTCTTGAACCCACGATGGTTTGTCAGGAGACCAAGGCGGTGAACGACTACCTAAGGATCTAGTCCTGGAATCTCATTGTAACTAAAAGAGAACATATCACGGTGATCTTTAAGGAAGTTTATGTACTGCTACTTCTCCTCGAGGGACATAGCGGCACTGATCAACGTGAGTCTTGGATTTGCCTCGCTACCAAGGTTCACCTGTACTAGTTCGTTGACCATGGTAGAGACACCTTCTTCAAAGGTAGGGGGAGCATCCTCTAGATCCTCTTCTCCACTTATGGAGGAATCTTACATGGGTGAAGTTGCTTCCGAGCCACCAAACCCTGATGGGAGGCTAGTGCCGGCTTGAACGGTAGTGGTTATCACATTAGGAGACTCATGCGCCACTGAGACCATAACGATGAAGGCAGTGGATCCAATCCCATCTGGTATCAAGACCATGGAGCCACGCTTGATAACATCAAATTAGTAGTGGCGCGTTGGATTGATACGGTTAATTCTGGCCCAACAAAACAGACATGTATGACGTACCGCAGTTTCCATGAGCTGGACGTCCCGATACCGTACAGGGGTAGGAGGTTCCAGGATCACCCGAGCCTGGTTTGTGTAGGATTATGAGGTGATTTTCTGCCATCTCTTGGACTTGGGAATATTCCTTCCTCTTGTACCCGAAATGACAAAGCATTGCCCCATGTCGAGGGTTGTGGCCTCCAACCGATGGATCGGGAAGATGTAGGCATCATCCAGACCTGCCCAGGGATCACTTGTAACTGGGGCGGGTTCAACCTCACTTTCTAGAATCTGCTTATCCTTGCTCTTGTAATAGTCAGTGTCCAGATAACGGGCTTCACAAGAGGTGAAAGGAGATGAATCACCTTGGAGTACGCCTACTCAACCATTAAGGGAGTACTTGAGGCACTAGTGATACGATGAGGGGACCACCGCGTGCAGGTGGAGCTGTGGCCTACCCATCAATGCATTGTATGTGGTGTCTTGTGAGACAACCATAAATTCGGTACTTGAAACTAGGCCACCGAAATGGGTATTCAAACGGATCTTGCCGAACGGGGTCTGTTCTGTCCTATCATATCCCTGGATCCTTAAATCGGAGGGATTCAGGTCATCTTAGGATAACCCCAGCTTCCATAGTGTCCATGTCGGGATAAGGTTGATCTTGGAGCCAGTGTCAATGAGGAAGCGGCAGACTTCCACACCGTTGAATCGGTCGGTGATGTACAGTAGGCAGATGTGCCCCTGTACGAGGGAGCCTTAATCTTCTCTTGAGAATGAAATGATGTCCTGACATTCAGCATCCCCAACTTCTTCAGGATGGAAGGCTTCTGCAGCTGCTACCTCCATCTCGAACTGGAGGGGGCTCCTTAAAGCCTCAGTGAGGGCTTTTCACATATCTGGTGACATTTGAAGGGCTTCAAAGATGGAGTTCCTTGTTGGAATGCTGGAAAGGTGCTTGAGGACATCATACTTCCGCGTCAGGTGCGGACTTCTACTTACAGGAGGCCACTCTATGATTGGAGGCATGACGGGCCTTACTGGCTAGACCAGCGGCTTACTTGTACTGGGTACATCTTACTCCCTGCTAGTCGAAGCTCGGAAATTAGCTTCCAGATGAGTACTGGGCGACTGAGATCGGCCTGTAGCGGGGTGAATATGGTTGTGATGTGGCCAAAGTGGCATGACCTGATCCAGTAGCACAAACGGTGTTGGAGGCGGTCCGGACGACACTGGATAAAGAGGCTGCGCTAGCTGAGCTTTGCACTGCGCCTGCTGTCTGGTCTCAGTGTCATGCATGGCCTAGATAGAGGTGCCAACTGATGTACCCCAATGACTAATATAGTCATAGCACTTCTGACGTTGGCGTCGGCTGGGTACATTGGGGAGATTCTCCTGGCGTTCTCCTTCGTCGGGAGTCATATAGGGGTTTACCAACTCGACGGTGTTAACTGAAGCGTACCGTTGACTATCACTTGATGAATCATCCACCACTAGGAGGATTTTGGGAGGGATCCCCATCTCAGGGGGCATGAAGTCACCGAGAGTACGATATAAAGATGACATTAGTGGAGCGCATTGCTTCTTCTTGTGCCACTACTGCTTGCCCTTCTGGGAAGAGGTCGGCTGAGATGATGACGCAGAAGTGATGGCCATAGCATCTGAAGGATATGGCTTATTCAGGCATGCCCAAATGATTCCATGGACACGAGAAACCATTTTACGAGCCATCCAGTCATCTTACTTCTGAGATCTGTGGCTGGGAACCTGCTGCCACTCACCTTCGCTATCGCTACCGCTTTCTAACCTTACAAAGACACCCGCCACTTTTACCGGGGTCGGGCCCAACCTGACTATGTTGTTATCGACATGGTCCTAGAGAAAGTATTTAAACACATAGTATTGCTTAATGTTGTGCCCCAGAAACTGATGATAAGGGCAGTAGTTGGGGAGATCAGAGAGATTCTCCTCTATCGGCCTTCAACACTCAGGAAACCGTACAATCCCCAGCTCTAGGGCACTACGGAAGTAAATGGGGACCTGATTCTTGCTGAACGTGTAAGTTTGGTGTCTTCTTTCTGGATAGGGAGCCTTTATAGCATGGCCTTGATGAGGATCTATAGGGGATTGTTGAGGAGGTGGACCCTGATTGTCCCACATGGGTGGTGGCGGCGCATTACGCGGAGGCACCTGCCGATTCTGAGGACACTGCGGAGCTGGAGGTTGCGCCCGAGGTGGAGGGCCTCTGTGAGGCTACGGGGCTGGTTCTACAGGTAGAAATTATAGCTACCTGTGGCCCTATATCTGGGCCACTGGGGAGAGCTCAGTTCTGGAATACCTCCTTGCTGGGATTGCAGGTGGCAACGGACGTGCCTGCCTGGCCTGTTGCAGGGCTTCCTCAAGGCATTGGGCCTTATCTGAGAAGTCTCTGAACCCTCCGGGGTATTTCTGAGTGATCCGGGAAGGAACCAGTTCTTTTTTGACATTATTTATGCACATCATCAGTAATTTCTCGTGAGTCAGTGGAATGTTGGGGGAGTATGTGAGCCCCTTCCACCAGGCGATAAAGTCCACAACTCGCTCATCAGGCCTTTGCTTGCACTTGAAGAGTTCTGTGATGCTGGTCTTCTAGGTGGTAGAGATGAACTGGTATAGGAACTACCTGTGAAGGTCCTCCCAGCTAGTCATGGACCTGATAGGGAGTTGGCTGTACCAGATGAACATCGTCCCCTTCAGCGTCTGAATGAAACAGCGGATCATGGAAGCCTCCTGCTGCACTGGAGTACCTAACATGGGCCCACACCTTGAGTTGAAGTGGGCCAGATGCTGTGGTGGGTCCCCCATCCCATTAAAGGGGGAGAAGGTTGGATTCCTGAAACCTGGAGGTGTTGGCATATCATCCACCCACGTCGGGTATGGCTTTACATCAGGTGGGATAGCCACCTATTGCGTTTCCAAATCCTCGAGGCGGGGAATGAGTGCCGCCATAGGATCATTCGGGCAGGGGTCCCTGTCTTGACGGGGATCCCTAACCACAAGTGCATTTTTGGGTTCTCTAACATGGTAGACAGCCTCGGCGGCTTGTGGACTGGCTGGTGGAGCGGCCTGTAGGGTGGCTGGGGGAACCCGAGCAGGATTCCTTGGATTGTCACGCCATTCGAGAGGTTTTGGTGAGACATACCGCGCCCTCATTCCATGAGTTCCGACTTCAACCCTGTCTGTGGGAGCGGTATGATCAGGGTTGCTTGGAGGCATCTTTGTAACGCCCCGACCCCAGATACCCAGAGTCGGTGCATTACTTCGTAACATTGGCATGATCACAAAAGATCAAGTCTCGAAAGACCGATTAGTTTAGTAGCCTTGGAAACACTAGATACATTCGTAAACGTTACATTACATCATAAAGTGAAAAACTACAATAACAAAGTCTCCATAGTCCACACTCATATCCTCTTCTGACTATCCCTGCAGGTCATTCATAAAATACTTCTTCACATCCTGGAAAACATTAAAACATTGAAAGGGGTGAGCTCAGATGCTCAGTAAGGATAACATTATTGCGGAAGCTTTCATAAATAATCATTAACATTTAAGGCTATGTATAACTAAAACAAAAGCCTTTTTAAACTTGAACTTTAGCATAATATGGAAAAAATAAAATGAGATAATGCCATTTACTTACTCACATGGATATTCTACCAGACGAATAATCACATGCAATAACAATAACCACTTTCATAATGAGGGAATGTATAATGCCGGACATTCTGAAACATTTTGTCAAGGCCTCGGCCAAGACGTCTAAAATGATTAAGGCCTCGGCCAAAACCATAAATCAAATTGGGAAAGGGCCTCGGCCAATTCCACGTCTAGTTGTCTCATGAGACCTACCGATGCATCGAGGAGCTATAGCGGGCTCCACCCGTCACTTATTAAGTCCAATACATTCCTCATATGAATAGGTTTAAACATATCATAAACCATAACATAATCATATCACATAAAACATGCATAACGGAAACATAACATTTCCACATTTCAATCACAAGATATCAATACAACATATTGACATAATAAAAATGCATTCAAAACCATTTTCAATACCAAAATAAAATAAAGTTAAAACTTTGTATTTATTTTTCATTAAAAAAATGATGGCTTGTAGAGGAAGCCGAAACTCAAATAATGGTCACGGCGGCAGAGAAGTCGTTGTCGCCGCATAAGTACGGAAATAAAAACATTCCCTTTTGTCGTTTAGAAAAACGCTTCGTATAAAAAGATTCCTTTTGAATAAATGTAAAAGTCAAAGGGGTTTATACACCGTATAAAAGAAAGTTGTGTATAAAACCAAATATGCCTCAATGAAAGGGGATTGAGACGAAGTCCTTAAAAAGATCATTTTTTAAATAAAGTACATCTATAATGTGTATTAAATATAAGTACACATAACTAATGTAAAAATACAAGATAGGACATAATAATATCATGACATAATTTGAAAGTTGGAGATTAACCCAAAGAATAGAAATTGGGTTAAGAAGTTCCCTTACAAAGAGCATTTTTAAAATAAAATAGATCTATTATGTGTATTCACTACAATTACACATAAATAATGTACAAATACAGGATATGACATAATAATATCATGACATAATTTGAAAGTAGGAGATTAACCCAAAGAATGGAAATTGGGTTAAGAAGTTCCCTTACCTCGTGTCTGACTTGACTCAACCGTTCTTTAACCTCCTGAATAATAAACTAGAGTTAATATATACCTTATTAAGAACCATTTTAAATTTCATTATACTTATTATATCACTTATTACAATGATATGAACATTATGTAATTATTTAAGTTAATAACGGTCGTTTTGTCGATCTTTGGTACTTGAGTCAACAATAAGCTTCTTATAATTACAAGTTGTTTATGTGGTGAAATATCCATTATATCCAGAATTATATTCATGATTTAGATGTCATATATATATTATATATCCAGTATATACATTCATTTATAATATTACGTAACATTTAGAGGTGAGAAATGAAATGCACCGTTCATGGAGACGGTAAGCCGTACGTACGCATGAACGCTACTTTCATTTCAATTTCATATTTAATGGAACTAAATCATAATGATATAAATGTATAATATAATTCCAGTATAATATAGTGTATAATACCATTTACTCCATCCTTTATACATCCCACATATGGCATTAACGATTCAAATCACTTTGAGGGGGCGGTAGTCCGCACTTCCTAAAATGAAATTATCGCGTTTTACCCATAATGGAAATCATAAAGTAAGCCATAAATGAGAAATACAGAAGCATAAGTAAAACATAAACACATTATATATCATATATAAATATAGTGACATCTTAATGGCCACCTTTGAAGGTGTTATATGAGTGTTGAACAATCATCGTTTCGTGAGGCAGAAATTCGCCATCCACAGAAACCGTATGTTCTTTAACCATTAGATGTAGGTGTGTGTAAGTGTAGCTCGAATCCTTCTTATAACAACATCCTAGTATATTGAGGATACTGGTTTTGTCACAAAATAAATGAATAAAAAGAGTTTAGGGGGTTGGAGAAGAAAAATAAAACAAAACAACATTAGAAAAGACATTACCTCAAAATCGGGTAACTCATTTTGATTTGAGCCAAAGGCTTCCTTGGGAAGAGTTATGCCCAATGTGAGGCTTCTATGAGTAAGGGAGGAATGTTGGGAGAGTATTTGGGCAGAGGTTGGCCGAGCCAAATGGCTTGAAAGTGTAAATGAGGTGGGAGAGGTGGGGGCCTTTTATAAGTGGAGAGGAGGGGCACTTTTGGAAGGATTGAAATGTTACATTATTTCACAATGCTTTTCGGATTCTAAAGGTCCCAAACTTATATAATTCTAGGATAAGGTGATAAGGGTTCGAAATCGCCTCATCCAATAGGCTTTGGACAAGTGTAAGCCTTGTATTTTGCTTTATCTTCTCATTTTATTTAAATCGTTAAATAATGAGGTCATCGCTGCATCATAATGATGTCATAAATAATTTAATTTATTTAATGTCTAAAAATTATAAAAAAAATACTATGATGTAGGAAATCGTTTTAGCTTTCCAATGAATATTTATAGTCAACATTTGGACTTGTTTAACCCCACTTAAAAACTGTTTTAGTAAAATAACTCATGTTTGTGTCAATTTAATTTTAACATTAAATAAATATATATTAATGTCATTTTCCAACTAAAGTGGCTCCATGGGGCCCCCAAGTTGACCCATGGGTTGTCTTGGTCGGCCATGACTCATCCAATAGGAGTAGGACAAGTTTCATGCTCATCTTATATTATTAAAACATCATTTGTACCTTAAACTACATTAATTACCTCTAATCGCGATTAAGAACTTAAAAGTTACTATTCACCAAAAAATTATTTTAATCTCATTGAACCACATTTTACTTCTTAATGACAACCATGTATGTCGGATTTTTGAAAATCAAATCACAGAAGTGGTAATATTTCATTTTAACGAAAAATCAGTTTTTAACAACCACTTAGTGGTTTCACTATTCATCAAAAATTGAAGTTTTTCAGAATAAGGCCAAAATTTCACCCTATGCTATAATTGATATTCCAAATTCAAAAATGATGTCTATTTTACAAAATCCCAAACATATATGTTTCATTAATTAATTTTATAATTAATTCCCACTGTCACAACAAATAGCGTGTTTTTAAGAAACAATTTATATCAAAAGATTGGCAATTGTTTATGTCCAATTTCAATGTCAAATTAATTCTAATGACCACCATTGGATAAAATGATATAAATATATTCCAATTATACTTTAAAACCACTAAATAGTATAATTTATCACTATTAATTATTTTTATTAAAAAATTTGTTTTTAAGTATTTTTCACTATTCATAAAAAATTAGAAGTTCTCAGAAAAATACCAAAAATTCAACAAAGGCTAATTTCGATATTCCGAATCCAAAAATGAAGTCCATTTTGAAATATAAAATTTCTATAATTTTAAAAAGTGGTTATTACTATTCATAACGGCTACTTTGATTAGTCGCGGTGTTTTAGAACTCGAAGTTGTGTATAATGCAATCCATTGCATTATTGAATGAGAAGCGTATCGTGGAAGCTCGGGGTGTTACATTCTCCCCTCCTTCAATAAATTGCGTCCTCGCAATTTGAAATTTTTCTTTGATAATAAAAGGTTGAAAATAGAAAATACCTTTGTGGAAAACCCACATCGGAAATAAGGTTAATAAATATATAACATTAAAAGAAAGCAGGATAAGTACAAAGGTCACCCGATATAGCCCGTTCTAGGATTCTATGAAAATATGGATATGGAAGAAAAACAAACCATCAAGGTCTGATGGAGAGTTATAGAAAACAGGATTAGGAGAAAGTTTAACCATAAGAAAATCACAAACTTGTGATTGGTTAAACGGTCATTGAATCCCCAGTTGGAAAAGTTAACCGACAACATTTTTGTTTTAAGTTACCTTTTATAATGTTGAGGAATTTATTTATGAGATTTACTAAGAACGTAAGGGAATATACATACTTGTTATGTATACTTTCATTCGTTAATAAATTTTTACCACAAACCCAACTTTTACTCCAAATGGTAACAGAACTCAAAAATATTCTATTTATCCTAATTGTATAAGGTTCAAAATGTTAACACATGCCATTTAGATTAGTAAAACTATTTTGTAATAACCAGGGACTTCCTGTAGGCTAGTGGTAGGAAATAAAGGCTTGTCGCACTATGGTTGTGGGTTCGATTCCTGCAGCTTTGTCCGACGCGACGGGTTATTCCCCACCCTGCAGGTTGTCCTTTTCCTAAAAATATAGTACTATACTATTCCAAAAATAATCTTCATAAATGTTTTAACCTTAAACAATACTATCCAAAGTTCAACTTAATCCACTCCAACCTTTATAGTTATCCAAAATACCTTCATCCAGACTTTCTCTAAAACGTCTCTAAATTCCAAAATTAATTGTAACATCAGATTCCCCAAACAAAGAAAAGTTTCTCTTATTGTCACATACTAAAAATATGATTACCTTAAACATATTAAAACCTTACTGAAATTAACAAGTACTGCAGTACAATCCTTATATATATATTACATTATTCTTATAACCAGAATATAATCCTTGAGTCCAAAAGCACCAATACATTAGTTATTCTGCTTCAACTGTAGTAACAGCATAAGATTGTCCTTGATCCCTTGGCCTTTTCTGAGGTAAGTTTCCCTGACGCTTAGGACATTCATTTGCATAATGACCCATTTCTCTACAATTGTAGCATTCAACTTTGACAGCCTCTTTCTTTCCCTTGCAATCACGAGCCTGGTGACCCTTTTCTCCACATTTATAACAAACTCCCATTCCTTTTAGGCAAGTACCAGGGTGATTCTTCCCACAATTATCACATATTGGAAAATCCTTCTTTCCCTTTTTCCCTTTATCTGTCTCTTGTTCCACCGTTCTCTTCTTCTCTTGCTTTACTTTGTTGTCATAAGACATAGAGAATTCCTTTTCTGTCTTGATAGCACACGAGACAATATCTTCGTATGATGAAAAGGATTGTGATACCAAAGCTCGACGGAGAAATGGTTTTAACCCATCAAAGAAACGATCAATCTTACTCCTTGGGTTACGTATATAATCGGCAGCATGCCTCGCTAACCTTGTAAAGTTAGCCTCATACTTTGCGACATTCTCATCCTCCTTCTGCCTCAAACTCAGAAATTGCCTTTCCATATCTGCTCGATGGTCACGAGGAAAGTATTTTTCTAAGAAAAGATCTTTGAACTCCCTCCATTCCATATTCGATACGTCATCATCTTCCTTTGTGTTTTGAATCAGCGACCACCACTGATCGGCATCTCCAGTGAGGCGGTAAACTGCCATGACAACCTTCTCCCTTTCACTACTCCCCAAGGCATGGAATATTTTCTCTAAGGAATTTATCCATTGCTCAGCTACTATAGGATTTGTACTCCCATTAAAGGTTGGTGGTTGTTGCCTCATGAAACGATCTAGCATTGATCCTCCACGTTGCGGATCAGGGTGCTCCATACGAGTAAGGTTATTATTCATAACCTGAGTGAGTTGTCCCAGTATGGTAATAAGTTGATCAGCACCAGTTGTATCTCCAGATCCACAATAATTATCTTGATCAGGAGGGCAATCCCTACACGGAGTTCGTGCATTGATACGGTTTCCATTCCTTCCACTAGGCGCCATTTCTAAACAATGGCATAAACTAGATTAGTTTATGAATCAAAATACATAATTCCATACTTATAAAACACTTAACATAAATTGAACTATTTATGGATATAATCCATAATCATAAAAAGAAATGTTTTCTTTGAGAAAGTATATACTCATAACCCTTCAAAGTGGTTTGTAAATAAAATGAGAATTATTCTAAGCATATCCCCCGGGAGTGTCGTAACCAAGAGTGCAGCAAGGCCCGTTGTCGTGCACCAGTTCCCGTTCGAGTCTAGCTCAAAGCGGTGTTTTCGGGTTTTACCCCTAGGTACATCTGTGCCAGAGCCGCCTCTACCTGCTCGTATCCAGACAGTGATGTATTGCTCGGAAAAGTCATAACATCTCTATAATACCAAAATTCTAGGAAGTTCTTCTATACTAATCCTCAAAGTCTATCTTTGGGCTATGTGCTCTAATCAGAGTTTATCTAAATCTAGCTTCCAAGGTTAGTACTAAACTGCCTCTGATACCAACTATAACGCCCCGACCCCAGCTACCCAGAGTCGGTGCATTACTTCGTAACATTGGCATGATCACAAAAGATCAAGTCTCGAAAGTCCGATTAGTTTAGTAGCCTTGGAAACACTAGATACATTCGTAAACGTTACATTACATCATAAAGTGAAAAACTACAATAACAAAGTCTCCATAGTACACACTCATATCCTCTTCTGACTATCCCTGCAGGTCATTCATAAAATACTTCTTCACATCCTGGAAAACATTAAAACATTGAAAGGGGTGAGCTCAGATGCTCAGTAAGGATAACATTATTGCGGAAGCTTTCATAAATAATCATTAACATTTAAGGCTATGTATAACTAAAACAAAAGCCTTTTTAAACTTGAACTTTAGCATAATATGGCAAAAATAAAATGAGATAATGCCATTTACTTACTCACATGGATATTCTACCAGACGAATAATCACATGCAATAACAATAACCACTTTCATAATGAGGGAATGTATAATGCCGGACATTCTGAAACATTTTGTCAAGGCCTCGGCCAAGACGTCTAAAATGATTAAGGCCTCGGCCAAAACCATAAATCAAATTGGGAAAGGGCCTCGGCCAATTCCACGTCTAGTTGTCTCATGAGACCTACCGATGCATCGAGGAGCTATAGCGGGCTCCACCCGTCACTTATTAAGTCCAATACATTCCTCATATGAATAGGTTTAAACATATCATAAACCATAACATAATCATATCACATAAAACATGCATAACGGAAACATAACATTTCCACATTTCAATCACAAGATATCAATACAACATATTGACATAATAAAAATGCATTCAAAACCATTTTCAATACCAAAATAAAAGAAAGTTAAAACTTTGTATTTATTTTTCATTAAAAAAATGATGGCTTGTAGAGGAAGCCGAAACTCAAATAATGGTCACGGCGGCAGAGAAGTCGTTGTCGCCGCATAAGTACGGAAAGAAAAACATTCCCTTTTGTCGTTTAGAAAAACGCTTCGTATAAAAAGATTCCTTTTGAATAAATGTAAAAGTCAAAGGGGTTTATACACCGTATAAAAGAAAGTTGTGTATAAAACCAAATATGCCTCAATGAAAGGGGATTGAGATGAAGTCCTTAAAAAGATCATTTTTTAAATAAAGTACATCTATAATGTGTATTAAATATAAGTACACATAAATAATGTAAAAATACAAGATAGGACATAATAATATCATGACATAATTTGAAAGTTGGAGATTAACCCAAAGAATAGAAATTGGGTTAAGAAGTTCCCTTACAAAGAGCATTTTTAAAATAAAATAGATCTATTATGTGTATTCACTACAAGTACACATAAATAATGTACAAATACAGGATATGACATAATAATATCATGACATAATTTGAAAGTAGGAGATTAACCCAAAGAATGGAAATTGGGTTAAGAAGTTCCCTTACCTCGTGTCTGACTTGACTCAACCGTTCGTTAACCTCCTGAATAATAAACTAGAGTTAATATATACCTTATTAAGAACCATTTTCAATTTCATTATCCTTATTATATCACTTATTACAATGATATGAACATTATGTAATTATTTAAGTTAATAACGGTCGTTTTGTCGATCTTTGGTACTTGAGTCAACAATAAGCTTCTTATAATTACAAGTTGTTTATGTGGTGAAATATCCATTATATCCAGAATTATATTCATGATTTAGATGTCATATATATATTATATATCCAGTATATACATTCATTTATAATATTACGTAACATTTAGAGGTGAGAAATGAAATGCACCGTTCATGGAGACGGTAAGCCGTACGTACGCATGAACGCTACTTTCATTTCAATTTCATATTTAATGGAACAAAATCATAATGATATAAATGTATAATATAATTCCAGTATAATATAGTGTATAATACCATTTACTCCATCCTTTATACATCCCACATATGGCATTAACGATTCAAATCACTTTGAGGGGGCGGTAGTCCGCACTTCCTAAAATGAAATTATCACGTTTTACCCATAATGGAAATCATAAAGTAAGCCATAAATGAGAAATACAGAAGCATAAGTAAAACATAAACACATTATATATCATATATAAATATAGTGACATCTTAATGGCCACCTTTGAAGGTGTTATATGACTGTTGAACAATCATCGTTTCGTGAGGCAGAAATTCGCCATCCACAGAAACCGTATGTTCTTTAACCATTAGATGTAGGTGTGTGTAAGTGTAGCTCGAATCCTTCTTATAACAACATCCTAGTATATTGAGGATACTGGTGTTGTCACAAAATAAATGAATAAAAAGAGTTTAGGGGGTTGGAGAAGAAAAATAAAACAAAACAACATTAGAAAAGACATTACCTCAAAATCGGGTAACTCTTTTTGATTTGAGCCAAAGGCTTCCTTGGGAAGAGTTCTGCCCAATGTGAGGCTTCTATGAGTAAGGGAGGAATGTTGGGAGAGTATTTGGGCAGAGGTTGGCCGAGCCAAATGGCTTGAAAGTGTAAATGAGGTGGGAGAGGTGGGGGCCTTTTATAAGTGGAGAGGAGGGGCACTTTTGGAAAGATTGAAATGTTACATTATTTCACAATGTTTTTAGGATTCTAAAGGTCCCACAATTATATAATTCGAGGATAAGGTGATAAGGGTTCGAAATCTCCTCATCCAATAGGCTTTGGACAAGTGTAAGCCTTGGATTTTGCTTTATCTTCTCATTTTATTTAAATCGTTAAATAATGAGGTCATCGCTGCATCATAATGATGTCATAAATAATTTAATTTATTTAATGTCTAAAAATTATAAAAAAACTACTATGATGTAGGAAATCTTTTTATATTTCCAATGAATATTTATAGTCAAAATTTGGACTTGTGTAACCCCACTTAAAAACTGTTTTAGTAAAATAACTCATGTTTGTGTCAATTTAATTTTAACATTAAATAAATATATATTAATGTCATTTTCCAACTAAAGTGGCTCCATGGGGCCCCCAAGTTGACCCATGGGTTGTCTTGGTCGGCCATGACTCATCAAATAGGAGTAGGACAAGTTTCATGCTCATCTTATATTATTAAAACATCATTTGTACCTTAAACTACATTAATTACCTCTAATCGCGATTAAGAACTTAAAAGTTACTATTCACCAAAAAATTATTTTAATCTCATTGAACCACATTTTACTTCTTAATGAAAACCATGTATGTCGGATTTTTGAAAATCAAATCACAGAAGTGGTAATATTTCATTTTAACGAAAAATCAGTTTTTAACAACCACTTAGTGGTTTCACTATTCATCAAAAATTGAAGTTTTTCAGAATAAGGCCAAAATTTCACCCTATGCTATAATTGATATTCCAAATTCAAAAATGATGTCTATTTTACAAAATCCCAAACATATATGTTTCATTAATTAATTTTATAATTAATTCCCACTGTCACAACAAATAGCGTGTTTTTAAGAAACAATTTATATCAAAAGATTGGCAATTGTTTATGTCCAATTTCAATGTCAAATTAATTCTAATGACCACCATTGGATAAAATGATAAAAATATATTCCAATTATACTTTAAAACCACTAAATAGTATAATTTATCACTATTAATTATTTTTATTAAAAAAGTTGTTTTTAAGTATTTTTCACTATTCATAAAAAATTAGAAGTTCTCAGAAAAATACCAAAAATTCAACAAAGGCTAATTTCGATATTCCGAATCCAAAAATGAAGTCCATTTTGAAATATAAAATTTCTATAATTTTAAAAAGTGGTTATTACTATTCATAACGGCTACTTTGATTAGTCGCGGTGTTTTAGAACTCGAAGTTGCGTATAATGCAATCCATTGCATTATTGAATGAGAAGCGTATCGTGGAAGCTCGGGGTGTTACAATCTTGCTGGGGGGAAGTTGTTCCTACCCCTACTGCCCCGACCTAGGATCACCATAGTCGGGTCGTTTGCTCAACAACACGTTTAGCCAGGAGTTCGTCAACCAAACTCTTTTTCTCAACAAGTTTCTGGCGCAATGCAGCCTTCTCAAGGTCCTCCTCCATCTTCTGCACTGAGGCGGATGGGTCGGAGCACTTGACCACCCCAACATGCTCTTTTCCCTTACCAGCATTCTGGCTGAGTACCAATGACTCGGTGGGTGCAGGGAGACCTAGGAGGTTCCTCTGCTGTTGGGTAATCCTCCCTGATGGGTCCAACAGGGGTGGTAAACCCTCAGGGGGTAAGTCTCCATCGAGAAACTATAGCTCGTCCTCCTTTTCCACTACATCAGCCATGTGGATCGTGACACTTCTTGGGGGAATGTCCTCAATATCGCATAACGAGTTGGGCTGCCGCAGGATAGGACTGAAGAGGAGGGAGTCATACTTTCCCCAGCCACAGACTTGCACATGGGGGGTATCTTCCAGGATAATTCTGTGGAGTACCTTAATAATCTAAACGCATTGCTACTAGAGAGCCTCACAACGACCTAGTGACTCAGGGTGCTGGGCCACCGGGAGTGCATCCAGATCAACTAGATGAAATTGCTCACTGGAATCTTTGAAATGTTCTCGTATCCTTGGATAAACCACGCACTGATGATGGAGACTGAGATGCGTCACCCAGAGGGTGTAGCAGAAGCACTCAACTTTTTCTGTGGTGAGAGACTCAGGTATGCGGAAATCCTGCACTACCGCGGGCCAAAACTCCTCAGGGAAGTGGTCCACTGCAAGAATGATCCAGAAGCTCCTCGACTCAAATTCTGGGTCTGGACCTAGATTCCCCCACTCGCCAATTGGGGGTGGTTAAGGAACCGGTAGCAGTACTGAGGCAGACCACTAGGAGGGTAGTTTGGCCGGCGGAGAATACGGAGAACGAGATGACTGGCCACCGATCCTTGGGCTATCCTCCGAAGAGTGGAGTGACATGGCCGCTACATCATGGTAGGAGGGTCTGATGGCCGTCGTTCCTGGATTATGGGCCAGGGCTATTGGTGCTAGGTCGCGATGCTGCTTTGTCATCATTGGTCCCTAGAATAGCTCTCTGTGATCTCTCGTGGAGGTAGAAAGCGCTTCCGGCGATGATGGTGGTGACTGTACAACCGTAACCTGCGGGGTATCCAGGTCTTCATCATCCATGATAAACCTATAGAGGGAGGTGGTAATCTTGTGTACCTTGCATTCTGGGTGCATCAGGTTGATGCATCACATCCCTGCCCTGGCCCTTGACTCAGATGAGCGAGAGGAGGGCTCCTAAGCTGAGTCGTACATCACTTCAGAGTCTGAGAAGTGGAGCGGTTTGATCTCCATCCGAGCCTTCCCAGGATTCTTCTTGTGGTGATGATGACCCGCCTTCCTACCCCTGGGTGGCTCCTCGGGACAGGGCCGATGTCTAACATAGGGTCCTTCGGCCGCACTGGTCCTCCTGGAAGAGCCATGGTGTGAGAAGCACCGGGAAAAATGTCGAAAGGGACATGTGGAGGACCTCCATGAATAGCATTAGTGCATCCAACACCTTTTATAGAACTGGCGATAGCATGGGGAGGACCTCCATGCTTGCTGCAAGTGGAGCGAGGCTTGCCTTCACCCTTCAGGTTTCAAGGGTGAGGAGGACCTTCACCAGCTGCGGAGAGGATGTAGGGAGGATCCCCACATTGGAGAGGGACCGGATGGGCAATGTCTCCACATCGACAGTTGCGGGCAGGAGGAAGAACTCCATACCCGGTGTGGTGGGCACGGGAGAGGCTTCTGTGCCGAGTTTCACTGTTGCGGGGCAGTCCTTCATTTGGTTTGGGGGTAGCACGGGGCATACCTCCATGGATATCTTTGGAGCGGGAAAGGCCCACGCTCTGTGTAGTAGTGGTACGAGGAGGACCTCCGTACGGGGTGGCATCACTGTGGGTTGGTTCGTGACGATCACCACTCGTGCATGTGACCAGGAGAGTCGAACCAGCCTGCCCGTGGGGTGGATGGGGCCTCGATCCCGGTTGGGTGTATAAGTTCCCCTGCTCAGTGAGTACAGGGACTTGATGATATGCATCAGTGGTGGCTCGGGACATATTATTCGCTGATGTTGACGCCCCTTGGTGAGCGCTCTCCTCAGCCCGTGCCCGACACTGGCGTCGGGTCAGGCGAGCTGGTGCTGGTGGTGTAGGTGCATAGCCTACTTGATCCTCTGGAAAGTCCGGACGGTGGCGTTGACGTCGCCGGGTGGGGGCCCTTGCTTGGAGCCCCTAGATCGGGACTCTGATCGGGCTGAGCCGGACGTCACCCACCTCATCAGCATAAGGCAGGGAGTCATCAAGGTGTTCCAGGGACAGGCTCCCGAAATGATTTAATGTTGGGGTTGGGAGTAGGGGATCCCTACATGGCCCTCAGGGGCGGTATTGACGGCGAGGCCTGGACGCCTCCAGGTCTTGGTGGGCCATATCCCAGGTTGGGATTATGCCCTCCTCCTCATAACGAAGTATGAGGTCTTTAATAACCCTTTGTTGGATGACTTCTAATGAGGAGATGGGGTGTGGGTGCCCCACGTTCGTGGATGCAGACGTCGTTGCGACAGCAGTGAAGCCACGCGAAGCGGCTATGCTGGCGTTGCCCCTGCCCCTACGTAGGCGGGTGGGCGGTGATCGTGTTCCTGTGGTAGCAACCTGATTCCTGGAAGCAGGGAGATGAACTCATTAACACTGCAAGGAAAAGAAGTTGACCACCAGTGACCCAGCATCGTTCTGTCTTTCGTGGCCGGTAAGAGGTATCTACGCTGACAACGTCGTAGAACGGGATGTCTAACGTTCTACTTCCCCAACATTGGGTGAGTTTCACACCAGGCCTGCCATTTTATTGGCAGGACCCACCACCGGATAGCTGAATCCGGTGACACGTCAATCTATGGATTCCCTAAGCGCTACTAATCTCTATGTTTGGGGAGAATAACTTCACGTCGGGTTCACCATTTCTATTTCTGACGCTTTCGCTGGGGCGCGTGCGTCCATCTTCTTGAGTGCGACAAGTGCGGATTTTGTTACCCCACATTCCCGCTTTCCAAAGGCGGGCGACATTTTCTCCTTGTTCAGGGATGTTTGCTCCTTGATCGAGACGGGATGATGGGATGTCGGTTCTTCCTTCTTTGGATTCCTCCTCAGAACTCGTCACCTAGTCCAGGTATCCCTCATAGATTTAATACGTTGTTCATGAAACTCTTCATGGCTCCATATCTTCAGGGACACCAGTTAATTACACTACTTCTGTGAGGACATTCCAAGGGGTCCATTCAGGGCAGAAACCTTCGGTTAGGGGATTGGTCACGTTGGGGCATCACTGACTTGTCTGGACGCTGAGGATTGGTGTGTCTTTCTTATGTCCCTTATTATAGGGCTTCTCGTGGGCGCGGAAGCCCGAGGCATCCCACATCGAGCGTGGGGAATCATATTCCATAGTCAGGTATCTGAGGTTTTCCTCAGCTTCCTATGTTTTAACACAGGGTATGCTGAAAGTTTAACGTCCAACGGAGACAGATCAGACTGATTAGAACAGCGATTAAAGTGGATCAGATTGAGGAACCCCCTTGAGGGAACACTGATATTGGGGCCAGCATGTAGGCGGATTCCCGAATGTTGTGGAAGGGAATGGGGTGGTATGATCTCACCGGGATATGGCGGCCTGGGTAAGAATCGGGATGGATGATGGTTTTTTGGGCTTGATCCTCGAAGAGACTTCCTATGTACCATGCCTTGACATGGATCAAAGTCCTCATAGTTCGGGATGGATGTGTGGGGCTTACACTCTAGGCTGCCCAAGGTGGTGGGTGAACCGACGTGAATGAGGTCGGAATGATCGGGTGGTGGTCTTGAACCTCATAGAGGCTTCCTACGTACAATGCCTTGACATAGATCAAAGTCCTCGTAGTTTGGGAGGTGGTAGTGTCAGAGAACTGACGTGAATGAGGACCATGGTCCAGGTGGTTGGTGGGGGAACCGACGTGAATGAGGTCGGAATGACCGAGTGGTGGTCTTGAACCTCTTGGAGGCTTCCTACGTATCATGCCTTGACATGGATCAAAGACCACGTAGTTCAGGAGGTGGCAGTGTCGGAGAACTGACGTGAAGATGGAACTTGGTCTGATGGATGATGGGCTTGAACCTTGGGGAGGCTTCCTACATACCATGACTTGACATGGATCAAAGACCACATAGTTAGGGTGGAAAAGGGGCTTTTGAACCGACATGAAGGGGTGTCGAGAAAATTGGATGGTGGGCTTGATCCTCGCGGAGGCTTCCTACGTACCATGTCTTGACATGGATCAAAGTCCCCGTAGTTCGGTTGGATCACAACGTCTTAATTCTAGATTTCAATGCAGTTTAACGTCATGCGGTACAGGGGTATTTGGGGCTTACACTCTGAGGCGGCCCATGGTGGAGTTTGGTGAACCAACGTGATGGAGGTCAGAATGACCGGGTGGTGGGATTGAACCTCGTGAGGCTTCCTACGTACCATGCCTTGACATAGATCAAAGTCCCTGTAGTTCGGAATGGGTCACAATGGCTAACCTCTAGATTGGAATGCATTTTAACGTCATGAGGGACAGGGATGGTGTCATGTTCGATGTTTAATCTAAGCCCACGTGAGTCGTGCTTGGTGTGAGAAACAAGAGGCAGCAAAGGCCTGACGACCACGTCATGAAAGGTGCATCTGTGGGAAGTGTATAGGAGTGGGGATTACGCTCTAAGGTGGCCCATGGTGCTGGTACTTACTCCAAGATGGAGTCCTGAGGGCGACAAAGTGCAGCGGGAGAGGGACTTGGGACCAAAGAAAGGAGGAACCTCGTTCCCTATCACACCCTCCACTGGCCTTCGCATCGAGGAAGTGAGGAGGGGCAGGGTTGATGCCTCCTACAAGAAAATATAGGGGCTTACACCAAGGTGGCCGCCCTTCCCTGTGGACAAAATCCACTCCAAGAAGGAGGATATCATCCCCTATGGAGACCAGTGGGTTTGGAGAATTCCCTAGGTGGGGGACCCTGCGTGCGGGGCACGGGGCGATGTCACAGTTTAACATCATGTGTTGAGGATGAGGGTGCTTGGCAGTTTAACATCCTGCATCTCGGACGAGGTTGTTTTTCTCCACACCCCTAGGACTTACATAACCGGTACCCCTCTGCTCCTTATGGGAGGGAAGGTACTGGAAATGTCATGGTGAAGGGGGCCCACAGGGCGAACCATCGAGGGGTCCACGTTAGCATGTCTATGAGAGGAAGCAATATCCATTAGCGTTCCTATGCAAAGAAGCATTAGGTGATGCAATGCTACGGGCGGTATTGCCTAGGGGACTTTGAAGTCACATCGTGCAAACCTGGAGGGTCGCACGAGAATAGGAATTGCCAACCGGAGGGGTCCATAGGCAGGGGCCTTGTGGAGCTATGTTGCTCCGTGTGGCAGAGAGAACTTACAAATGGGTGTGCTTCACAAAGTGGGGTGCCTTAGCCTTATCATGGAAAGGAGGTTCAAATGGGAGGTGCTTCATGAAGTGTAAGGGAATTCACGGAGCAAATCCTCGCGGAGCAAAGGTGCCTCGCGGAGTAAGGTGCCGAGAAGTAGTGTGCTTCGCGAAGTACAGTGATCCTGCCTTAGCAAATGGATCATTTTTACATGAAGGGTGTTTCACGAAGCATAAATGCTCCATGAAAACCCGGGTCCCCTTAGGGATCCACTTCCTTCACGAAAGCCCTTAGTCTTTGCCAAATGAATCACTCTCGGAAGAGGGGATCAAGATGAGACAATGGGGAGGCACTTTGTGAAGCGGAAGTACCTCACGCAGCTCATGGTTCCTACACAGTATTAAACAAACTATGAATAGTAAAATAATGATTGTTCATTAAATATTTTTCCATGTATTTACTTAAATACTAGAAAATGCATTAAAAAATAAATTCATCTTCCATTATTAAATACTCAAATAATATTGAATTTATTTTCTCATTGGAGATCATTTATTTTCAGAAATCTCTTAGACCCCATGATGAGGCCCACCATATCCTATACTCCTTTTCATTATAATAGGCCATAATTTTGAATATGATGAGTGTGTGACCCTCTATGACATTATCTTGATATAAGTAAATATTATTTATAGACTGTTAGTAGAATCTAGTAACCCATTAAGGCCCCTAAGGAGATAAGGAATAGTCATAGGAATGAAAACCATTCCTATGAACACACATTGTGTAATATAATCTCTTTTTCATACGATATCTCATAAAATATGATGCACACTTTATGTCATCATCCATTATTTATTTATTATTCATTGAACTCACTAGAGGGACTCACCTTATTCTACCATGTCCATGGACTTAGTGAAGGTATTATTAGCCTAATAAAATGGTTATGTGATATCACTTCCTTTTAGAAATGATGAAATTTTTCTCGATTATTAAATCAATTTCATGCCATGAATAGTTCACCAAATGCAAGATACCTCTCCATGACATAAATTTCATGTTTTTCATATTTCATCAAAGTATGTAAAAAAAATATATAAAATAATAATAATATCAATTAATGATATAATTACACATGTTTATAGATAAGAACTTCCAATGACCCATGAAACATGTGGTGTTCCTATTGTTCGATCATTCCTCATGATCTCATCAACTCAAGATCACCAAGTGAGAACTTCATGAAAAGAAGTATTAATGTTTATAAGTCCCAAAAACATGATATTCACACATAATTTGTGTATTTTCATCATGAAGTATCTGTACCATAGGTAATATGTTTAATATTATTATTATGTTACCATTAGGTTCTCATTATAGCTTGGTAACTGCTATAACCTTTTTAATATGATGAGAAATATTAGGAAATTTCCATATAAATATAGTGGAAACAAAGGTATCAATACTATTATAGAAACATAAAATCATTTCTATATCAAATGGTATATATGAAATGGTAATAAAATTACATACATCAATTGGTTTTAGGTTACCCACTCACGAAACTGTCAATTACACTAGAACTAACTGCTAATATATCTCAACACGCCATCTCTCACATGAAAATCATACTTATACTAAGATATAGCATTATTCAGGGGGTATACCATGTATCCTCTATAGATACTCTACTAAATATGAATTCACATTTTTGATTAAAATTCCTAACGAGATGAAACATTTGAAGTATATATTTTTTTCTAGTGTGACTCAAACACCTTGGAAAGCACCACTATTGTAGTGTTATCAAAATAAATTGGAATAAGGTCAACATTTCTAATCACAACACCAATATATGTGAAAAATGTGTGTATTTATACTTCCTCCGTAGCAACATTTTAAGGTTCTATATACTCATATGCTCCTATAAAATTGGCGACCATGGGTTTCTTCAAGATTCTCTAGCTCACCACACCATTATTTGGGAAAAAGATGTAGCCTTACTACAATTTCTTGTCATCGTGATCTATCTAGATACTAGAATCAGGGTATCCCCTCACTACTAGTTCCTCGTATCCTACATATACCATGAACATATCATTTTTACATATCAAGTACTTTAGGATAGTTTTTACAGTTTCCCAATGCATCTCTCCTTGATTATATTGATATTTTACCCCCATTATTAAAGAAAAGACAACATCAGACCTGGTGCATATAATGGAATACATGATAGATACCATTGCTAAAACATAAGGGATTATTCTCATTCTTTAAATCCCCTCTTGTATTTTTGGACACATTTTCTTATAGAGATTGATGCATTTTGACATTGGAAATATCCCTCTATTGGATGGTTATATATTGTAATTTTTGAGTGCCATGTAAATATATATACTTTGACATAACCCAAGAATCCTATAAGATCAATCTCAATAGATCTCGATCCCTAGGATGTCAGCTAATTCACCTAAGTCTTTCATAGAGAAGCACTAATTTAAACAATTATTAACTGCCTATAATATTTTCACTTCATTTACCAATATTAATATGTCACCACACAATAATATGATGAAAATGATGGAATTCCCACTAACCTTCTTATAGAATCATGGATTTATTTCATTCTTAATGAAACCAAATTCTCTTATGGCCTCAACAAAGTTAATATTCCATTATCATGATTCATACTTCAACCCAAAAATAGATCTCTGTAGATTGAATAATTTATTTTCACTCTTTGACTTAATGAACCCTTAGGGTTGAGTCATATAGATATCTTCACCCAACTTCCCATTTAGAAATTCATTTTGGACAACCATCTTCCAAATTTAAAAATCATAGAAGGCAGCTAATGCATGTATTATTCTGATGGATTTCAGCATTGCTACTAGTGAGAAGGTTTCATTATAGTATATTCATTAATGTTTCGTAAAACCATTCACAACTAGTCATGACTTATAGGTATTTAATTTACCATTATTGACACCACTAAATGTGTGCCACAAACTTTACCATGAATGGACACATGTTACAAGTCGTTAGCTGATCATAATGAATACACATGCGATAATGATTCTTGGGGTGAATATCACATAATAGATAAGAATCATGAAACCTGTTCTTCAACCTTGAGGTATCAGAGTTTATGCATTCCTCTTGCACTTGGAGTGGATTCCACACACCATAAGGGCCTCAAGCTAATGATCTTCCTCATACCACATATCCTACTTCCTACTCCAAAATTAGTGCATGTGGTGGCCCACACTAAAAAACCCACTTTCATGCTCAAACAACCCTATGAAGAACTATAATAAGATATGTGGAACAAATATACCTAGAAAGAGGGTGATGCATGGGTCAACTTCACCTTAATTGGCCTACAAAATAACAGAACATGAGCATTATCACACCACAAATTTGGGGTCTATGTAAAGAACTTCAAGGATGTTGTAATACTTTATAAGAGAACACATAGAGACAGTGATTCGGATCAGGTGAGTGTGAGAATATACAGGTCATGGGATCGTACAAGGCCTCCATGTGGACGTGAAATGACACAAAAACGGTCTATGGATGGGATAAGAGTGTTATGAATAGTCTGCGACAATTATATTGGATCTCCTACCCATGTATGAGATATGGGACATAAAGAAGATGAGTGTAATGTATGCCTCACTGGTTGTATGGATGAAATTCAAGATAATTTCCATATATAGAATGATGATTAAACCAGTGTAGTAAGTACTGAAAACAGAGCATACACTGATGAAAAATTCATGAGGTCACCACTATGAAAGTATTGAGTTTCATAGATAACTTTTGCATGAGAGAAATCCATAGCGCATGCATGAAACTCAAGACATAGATCATGCGACCACACAAGACCTTCATGAGGTAACATGATAATGTATGAAGAATACTAATAGTTTTGGTGTTATAGATATATCTCTTAAAGATGCATTATTTTCATATCTAAGGTTGGGTAAGCTGGTGTGATAGACAATAAAGTGTGTTTACAGGACACACCTCCTTTCTCAAATGAGCAGATGCAATGTGATATTTCATAAATAAATACAGTGAGATCATAAGTTGGAGAGATAAGCTGCCACTCTAAAAGGAAATCCCTAAATTTTCCTAAAAAATATATTCTAGTGAGCCCACATAAGAGTTGTGAAAAGGATAATAAAAAACATCGATCACATAATCATTCTCATGAATAGGTGAGACCCCATGATACCTCTTCGCATAATCATTGATGAGAAAGTTTAAGGCATCACAAAACCAATAGGAATCGTATAACCTATATTTCAAAATGATGTGGAACCATGTATGTTATCATACAGATATTTGATGCATCGTGTGTATATAATCCATAATGCAAGTACGAAAGCGAGTGAATATCATGGACTTTCATCCAACCAGAGGAATATTAAATTACTGCATGCCTAGTTATGTGGAGAATTTTTGATAGTGACTTGATTTATGGTTACTATCAAGTCCTAACATAATTTATTTGATGAACCGAAAAATTCATGCAAGAATAACATTCAAGACATGATTCACAATGTCAATCTGATGGAAGTCAACACCACACATATGAAATATTCATGTGTCTCTGAGAATCTCTATGTTGTGCTTGATACCACTATGTGAAGAGGATAAATATTCCATGTATGTGTGTCATGGGATTGGGTTACACACCATTTATGAAACAACTTGAAAACTAGCCAAGAACCCTTTGGCATACTTCCTTTACATGAAAACAACCTAGTTCATGCTATGGAATCATACAACCATGAACATGAGACATATAAAAGTAAAGTAGAGAAACGTTCCCTAAAAATTTCCACATCGCATGGTGAGATCTAGCACTGATCATGAAACACAGCATAGGCAAGAAGGGTTAATGATCAGGACAAGGTGTGTGTGCCATCAAAAGATCCTGTATTGATCATGTGGTGTTGTCATGTAAAATCAGTGGGTTATGGCCTAAAACCCCATTGTAAAATAAAAGGAGAAAAAATATACAAAATTGGGGAGCCTCTTACAGTCATAAAACCCATATGACACATCCATGAAGCCCAAAGGACTCTATGAAAACCCCATTGAAATGTCTTCCTAATCGCATAAAATCCCATTGGCATGTCACCCCCATCACATGAAAGGATTCATACATGTACAGGTAGTCTCTAACTCTCCCTTTGGATCCAAAAATGAGCATGAGGGTTTTCCCATGAAGAGATCATGAATCACCACAAGACCTTTTTTTGTCACATAGTTCATCACTGATGGGGAAAGTGATTTTCTTCGACTATATTCAAGAAAACTCACAAAACCCCAATGTCCTTTTTAAAATAAATAAGGAAAAAAATGGAAAATTCAGGAGCATGTTATAGTCATAAAACTCATCTAACACACCATCACAGCCTCACAAGACCTCTTGAGTAGTCGGTTTGATCTCACAAAAGGCCCCCTAACAAGCCATCCTTGTCTCACAAAATATCCTAGAAAAGGAATCAAAGATAAGATGAAAGACTTTAAGTAGGCCTCCTAATATCATGAAGGTTCTTAGACATGTCATATCAAAATTATGGAACACCCTTGGTATGTCTGTATGACTTGGAAAATCCCCCTTTAATTGGCCACAATCCATTAAATGGGGCATTGATAGGAGAATCTCACGGTCTCTGAAAATCATGTGACATCCCCAAAATAACCAATGAAAAACATCAAAAAAATGCATGACATCAAATCCCTCCAACAAATCCATCCTGTATTTTCATGATACAAACCATTCAAAGAGGTGAATAATCAGGGTGGAAAGGCCTATAAATCCCCCACCCTAGCATGAAAAATGCATGGAATTTTCCTTGAAACCCCACACCAGTGCCCCTAGGAATCAGTGAGGATTTCATGGAGCGTATAATCTCACAAATGGGAATGTTTTTTTCATTTAATATCCATATTGCAACCAAAGTGATCATAAAATATGCATAGCCACTTCGCATGATCACTCGTAGATCACATAATGGACTTATGGAAGGTTATGCGATGGATATCCCATATATTTTCTATAACATGCGAGACATAAAACAAGTTAACATTGAAAAAATATAAGGCATATACAAAAAAAGGCTGGAACAAAGACTGAAAGATGGGATACTTATATAAAGAACATATATAATTATCCTTATGTGCTTCACATGAACCACCCAGGACATAGGAAAGCACCAAGACATGTTTCCTAGGTCACACGATGCTCCTTTGGTATACAATTTGGATTATCCAAAGTCCTCTAGACATGTCATACTAAGTCACATGGTTCCCCTCTTTCATGCGACCCAAGTATCACAAAACCCTTCAGGATCTCCATACATGCCTTGCAATGTCATCTAGACATGTCACCCAAATCATATGGTGACATTAGTACATATAATCTAAGTCTTGTGATCGCACTAGGTTATGTCAACTAGATATCACAATATCCTCCATACAAGCCAGAAAGACCTTATGACACCCTTCAGGTAAGTTAGATGGATCTTGTGACATCTACTAGAGATGTTAGTTGACTTTCACGATGACAGCTAGACATTTCATCCCATATCTTGCATCACCCTCCAAACAAGTTGAATTGACTCTCGTGATGCCCTTCAATCGTGTCGGTCATCTTTCATGATGACACTGGGAAAATTCGGATGGATCATGTGACTCCCTCCAAGAATTTCAGTTGAGATCATGTGATGTATTTCATGATCATCCATCCATGTTTGGTAATTTCCTATGAATAAGTTAGTCTTTTCCATGCGATAGCCTCCAAACATTCCATCCAGATTGTGTTACTTCCCTTCGATAAGAAAAATGGATCATGCAATTGTATTTGGACATGTCAGGACAACATCCTCTCGTATTTCAAGAAAACAAGCAAGGAATGTTAGAAATATAATCAAAACATGTCCGGAAGACAAACATGCCAAGTCAAGTGAGAAAGTCCCAAGGGTAGCGTTAGTGTGTAAGCTCCCAACTGATTGACTTGTGAGGACTCTGATTCCTTCATTAACTTGGATACATAGGATGCATTCCCAAGTCTCGATACTGAACTCAAATGGGAGTCCCCTTCAGTGTAATTACCCTCATGTCTCCAATATTTCAACCACAAGGACCAAATTATTCACATTGGTTGATCATTCCACCTCATCCATTAGCTGACTGAAAATCCAACTGAACTATTGTGAATCTGATTCCTTCCATAACTATGATACGTAGGATGCCTTCCAAAAGTACAATATCTATATTAAGAATCCAATGTTCTATCTTAGCATGTAAACCACATACTCATATGCAATTTGGATAATTACTTATTATCCCTTATTTCTCACACTAAGCATAGCTCACATGGGATTAGGGGTTGCAACGATCACCTCATTGGCATCATGAATCTCCACCAACTAGGGTGTCCTCTATGTGTAAGTTCCAATCAGTGTAATGATATAATTTCCCAAAATACAAGGGTATCTACCTTAGGGAAAGTCCCAAGGGAATGAAAGAACTATGATAAATCTAATTACTTCTATAACCATGATACATAGGATGCTTCCTTATGGTACGATCTCAAATATTTGATTCCCTAGTGCCCCCATATATGTCCTTTCTGTATGATGTTAAACTGCACAGGTTTAGTGAACTACATAGTTTTTGATTCATGTATTAAAATATAATATGTAGGATGCATCAAAATGGCTCAATACTATCCTTGAAATATTAATCGCCACCTGGAATAACAACAAATTCTAAAGTGCTTAGTTATATGGATTCAAAATATAATTAGAATACCTCCAAAGGAAAATGGATGAAGAGACTCAAATATATATAGATGGATTCACCAACAAGACCTCCAGTCTCCCTATATATCAAGAGACTTATCCCATGATCGTTTTTTTATGGTAACTGGTATTATATTGGGATTAGTAAGAGACACTCTAACATATCTTAAATCTATAAGAGATTCCTAGAGTAAGAAACAATCCCCCCCAACGGGTGTGATGAGAATGACCTCCCATCCTCTCAACCAATGATAGTTCCTAAGCACCATTGGTTCTAAAACCATAACTGACCACCTTAATTTGGAAATAAGTTCTATACCCAGTTATGGATACAAGAACTATTCATAGTTTCAATGAAAGGTTAAAAAATGGTGATCTCAATGTGAATGATTGTGTACCAGATTGAACCCTCCACAATCAGGACACCAAACTAAGGTCTCCCACATATTCCCAAGGAAACAAAAAAAGTTAATCTAAAATGAATCTCTGAAATAACAGGATGATTAGCTAATTATGCATCAGTCTATTTTGTCTTAGATAAAATATGAAAATAAATATTTTGAACCCAACATGAATATCTAAAATAATAGGATGATCGATTAATATTGTTTTGGGGAATTTTTTCATGCATAACATATAAAAACAAAAATGGTGAACCCAATTTGAATCTCTCAAATAGCAAGGTGATCGGTTAATCATGCATCAGGAAATTTTTATTTTCATATTCTACACAAAAAAATGATCCTGATGTAAAACCCTCAAATAGTAGGATGGTCAGTTTTCCATGTGTCGGGCCACTTTGTTGGTATATAAAAAAAAGATGATAAGGCTGACATAAATATTACAGCTGATCCTCTATAACTGGGGTTTCCATGAAATAAGTCCATCCTCTCTTTGACTAGTCTATGAGAAGAAAATGGTTGGATTGGGAATAAAAGGACCATTGTGTTAATAATGATTATCATATTTAGCACACATCATGCCTATGATACATCACTAATTCGTGACCTCGTTTATTGTTGTTTGCATGACTATATATACTTCTCACATCAACAGTATATTGATCCAAGAAAATGGATTCATCCCGCGACCGTTCCGGAAAATTAGTTATGGTTGTAACCCCTATGGATTTCAAAATGATCTCACCTATCAAAAATCTTCAAATTCAGGTGGTGAACATAATGGTTCGATAATACCCTCTATGTGGTACATTCCAGACTCCCAAAGATGATCATGAGGGTCTCTAAGTAATAAAAATATTGATTCTACATCATCCAATGAATGTTTCAGCTAAGACACTAGCCCTTGTTTCCATATCCAACTGCTTCAAGAGCTTATCACCATAGAATGATAATAACCACCTTCAGCATCTGATGAAGGTGGACCATGGAGTCAAATATGGATCCCTTTTGGTCCAAGAGCCACTGAGGATGGATCCTATCAACCGTAATCGCTAGCCCCACCCCACCAATACCCATCGGTTGCTGGCTAAGAGTACCACCCGACACGGTGTAACCTATGACCTATGATACCCATGCATGGGCTACAAGGAAGACATATCAAGAAAGAAAGGATCTGGATAACCGAGAGTGGGCTCATATCCCCACTCCCTCTAACAATGTCTATTGGAATATTCTAGTAGAAACCAGAGAGCAGGCTTATATCCCTACTCACACGGAATAAGTCTATGGCATTATCTCGCATTAGGCATGGGGGAGAAGCATATACCTACCCTCGTTCATGAAGACCATTAGCATATTCGAGTGAATCAAGGAGAAAAACAGTGGGATCATATCCCCACTTCAATTGAAGACATATTCTAGTATATAGTGTAGATAGAAAATGTGCAGGCTTATTTCCCTGCACACACTTTGCTAAAATTTCATTATATCTTAGAAATTGATAAATAACTTCACCGGAATATTTTGACATTGGTATAGATATAAGGACAGGAACATATTCATTTCCCTAAATCTAAGACACCTCCACACTCTAATAATTATAAACAAGTGGCTGCTTCAGAGAAAGAACACATTCTTGCCCCCATCCATGAGGATTATCGTTATACTTCAGTCTATGATTAGGAGTTAGACTGGGATCATATTCTTATTCCAACCAGGGATAATTAGGTTAGAGCGGAACATGTCTTGAAAGACGGGTACATGCACGTAGAAAGAGTCTGGTGGAATATTTCAAAGTCCCAAGATTAAGCTCATATCCTTGTTCTGGTCAAGGATCACTAAGTGAGAGGAAAACATGTCTTAGGAAAGGTTCATATTCCTACTTAAAAATACCAATGACATACTATGAAGGCCCAGTATTGGGCTCATATCCCTATTTTGGTCAGGTATAACCAAGTGAGAATGGGACATTCCTTGGGATAGGCTCATATTTCTATCAGAGAATCATCATGGAATATTCCAGCAGATCACAGAATCCAAGTAAATATTCTTACTTCCTCTAACAAATGACTACACTAGAATCCTTCCAAGGAAACACAGAAGGAGGATCATATCCATTTTCTAATTACAAAGGTTTTCAGTATATTATGGAAAGGAATGCATATTTGGACTGGGCTCATATTCCTGTTCCAATTGAGGCTCACCAAGTGAGAGTGTCACATGCCTCTGGGTAGGCTCATATCCTTTACAAAAAATACCATCAACCTATTCCAAAGGCTCAAGATCATACCCATACTCCCATTATGGACAAGTCTAACCAAGTGATAATGGAAAATTCCATGGGACACACTCATTTTCCTATCAATAATGAATAATATCATTGTCATATTCCAACTGTATCTCAAAAATAGGCTCATACTCCTGCAACACTAGATAGCTATAAACAAGTTCTTTAAACCATCATACAACAGGCTCATATCCCCACAAAATTCTAAAATCCAAGTTAGTGTATTATGGACATGACCCCAAATGAGGCTCATATCCCTAATCTACTCAATTCTAGTGTCCTTGACGTTGTTGGTTACACATTCTTGACACCCCAAGGTTATATTAACTCTTCAACTGAATAAGAATTGGATCATTATCATGATATTCCTCCTCATAGTAGTGTGGATATGGATCATAGGATCTCTACTCCTGACATCCTCCACAGTCAACCTCCCCATGATGATATCTCTCACAGAAAAGGAAATACATTCCTTTACCATCCACCTTCATAGAGAGAGGTGTCCAAAACTCAGATTCCTTTATATATAGTGGTTCTCAAAAAATCGGGGTAAACCATATATTGTTCCCCCTCAACTTCTAGAAGGACTCCACTCCAGTCCGTAGATGACCCCAAGAAGTGTCTTTTATGGTATGATTTGATGGAGGCATGTAAGTATGATGAAGAGGAGGTTTAAACTGACATAATATGAGAGTATTCTAGAAAAAACATTTCCACCATGTTCTGTACCCTTTCCAATTCTAACTATGAGGTCCTAGATGAGCTAAAAATGGAGTTCATGCCTTAGTCATCAGCAATTGAAGGTTATACATCTCCCTTATCTAGGATACGAGTATTACCTTTAGGCCATCAATACACTCTATTTCCATCTGGATATGGCCTCCTTTTCCATAGCCTAGAACATGGGAATTGAGGAGAAGGAAAAATTCCAATGTAGTGTTTTTCCACTCACCACAAAAAATCTTTTCCAATTGATTTCCAGGGCATCACTCGACATGTATATCGGAGGATGGGAGAAATATAGATCCTTTCACTTCACCATGTCCGCATAAAAATAGAACCCTTAAAATATAGTGTTCTATAATGTCATAGCCTCTAGAGAAATCAGAATACCAGGTAACACATGAGCTAGTTGGTCACTAAAATAGAATTCCCTTACTTCAATGATTCCCATACATCAAGAAATGAAGGATAGGATAGCCATAAAATCTTTGAACCAGACCGCTAAAAGAAATGAGATTTCATTTCAAACATGGAATATGAAGTTGAAACTGACCAGGAAACTTTCTAAAAATAATTATTCCCATCATGGGATATAATTTCACCCAACTCTTATGTGATCACATTTGCACCACATCAAATAGGACACAGTAGCATCTTCCATAGAATTCATCTAAGAGAGAATCTAGCCTACTTGGTTGGGGAATATATACCACAACCTCAAACCCTCATATCATAAATCCCTAAGAGGGTTCAGGACATATCAACATCTACTACAAACAAACCCCAACCCACTGGGTTGGCAACATTTATATCTCAATCTCCATCACCAAGTTCATCATCCCTCAATAGGGTCCTAAATAAATCTATAGAGATTTCTGATCAACCCCATCCCTCTAGTTGTGGGCATTTATATCTCAATATCCATCCCAGGAATCATCAAATCCTAGACTAGAATCATTATATCCTCAATAGAATGATCAATCAATGCCAATTGTGGCCTCAAAGAACCCACATCTCATAGGGATGGGGGAATTTTCATCATCATCGTCACCACATAGAGAATCAATCTTCTCCATGTTGTGATGTAAATATCAATGGTTGGAATCCCATCCACTCCTCCTGTTGCAAGAAAAAAATCTACTATTCGTGGCATGTTCAGAAATCATGGCCAGAAACTACCTCAAGGTCATTACTCACAAGTAGATATTGGAGGATAATATGGTGAAGGCAATCAGACCTCACCACGTTCACAATAAAAAATTGCCCAATTTGGCTAGGGGTTTGAGAAATGACCCTAATGAAGGCGGTGCAAAATCATCATGTTGCATTAAAAGTAACAGAACAACCACCATTTATTGATACACCTTTATAAATTTCAGCACATTCAACATAATATATATGTTAGATCAAGATGAAAATGCAGAGGGCTGCAACATAGAAAACATACCCCAAGATAGGGTGATTTGTATTCACTAAGGTTTCATGTACTCAGAAAAAATAAGGCTCCTAAATCAAGCACGTCTAAATATCGAGTTTCCACATCTCTATAAGAACACTATCAAAGATAATGGGAAAGGTGTGGCTTCATCCCAATCATCTCCCAGAATAGTTGAGGTTCCTTCTATGGAGAAACAGTTGTCACAATATGAGAATGAGATACAAACTCTTAGATAACTCAATGAGGACCTACTCATAGGAAATCTTCCCATTCGGTTTCGTCTTTAGGTTGAGGCAAATATTATGCCACTCATACCTCTAGAAAGAGTCAATATTCTAGTAAGATTAGTATCTGATCATCAGACTAACTCTAGATCCAGCATATAGTCTACATAAATGGGGAAGTCAAAAATGATCATGACTTCCCTCTATTGTGGTGACAACCTCTCCATCACCAGGTTGATCATTCAATCTTTGGATGAATCTAGAATCAATTGGAGATAAAAGTGGTTCCACCTCATCAGTCCCCACCCACTCCCTACATATGGGAGCCAACTCAGAAATAAGAACCAGAATAGCTGCTTAGTGTCATCGAGTCCCTAGATACTCGAATAGAATCTATGGAAGGGTGACATGAAACTATGAATCATGAGAGGAAGCCATATCCCGAGTGTGTGGATGATACTCTACCCCCACCCAATTTTAGAAATCCTACCTTCTCTAACTTTGACAATTCAGGTGACCCCGAACAACATCTCACACACTTCATATCCTAATGTGGTACAATAGTGGGCCCTCAAGATCAACATGAGGCAACAAGGATGAGGAGGTTTGTACAGACTCTGATAGGGTCATCCTTTTCTTGGTACCACAGTCTTCCAGAAGGATCCACTGCAGTATGGGAAGACCTTCTTCATAAATTAATTTTTCATTCTAGCTCCATGATAAGGAAAACGAAAATATTCTACCTACTGAACTGAAAATAATGTGAAAATGAGAGGGTAGACATCATATCCAGATGGAAAGGTTTAACCTATTCACTCTGCATCCCTCTCTCATAGGAATAATTTCTGGAACTTTGTGCTAAAAATCTCAAGGATGATCTAAAAACACCTCTGATCCCAATGAAGTATCCATGTGGGTTCCATGATTCCATAGAAATGGTACAATAATTGGAATATTCTATTTAGTGAACTTTATTCAAATATCCACTCATGCCATCGTCATAGGGGAAAATTCTAGGCAGAGCAAAAGCTATAGATGTCACTCTCAAGCCAGTAGTAGTTCACATCCAAGCACCTAGGACAGTCCCAAACTTCCCAACACCTACTATAAAGTGAAAAACCCCACAAAATTTCCACCATCTAGAATCATATAGAAATTAGGGTTGCCCATGATTTGAGGAATGGATGAATAAATCATACTCCTTACGAAATGAACAATTCACTAGTTATTTCTTGGTATCCATTGACAATAACCTTCTCAAGCTACCATAACCCAGGAAGCCCTATGAGGTCATCCTCTCTGAATATCCTAACTACTACCCTTTACATAGAAGGATAGGTCATAATATCTAGAACTAGTTCATCTTCAAATATGTCCTTTAAGTCATAGTCAATTCCAAATAGTTAGTGTTAGACAAATCCTTAGAAAAGGTTGTCTGCATAACTTTCCCTGTTAGAAGAAGAGGGTGATTGGAAGAAAGTTTTTTCTAGCATGGATAGAATTTCAACAATTGGATGACCTCAGAAAACAGTTGACTGAGTGAATGAAACCCTGAGATCCTAGCTCCATAGACCCACAATAGCTCCACCACCCAAGAAGGTGGCATTAGATATGTCTCCCAAAAGTGGGTGTGACCATTAGAATTAGAAATAAATAGAAGAGGATGAGTCATATTCTACTCTAAGTCAAACTCTAAATCTTGTATATTTCTTCCCTGCAAAATCTAAAGCATGGGTATCACTACACCAAACAAAACCCTCATTGGAATAAGAGCTTATCTTTTGTTTTTTCAATGTGATACACTTGGAATTCCCCTTCTTTAATGATGAATGTGCCTCTGAGTATGAGTTCCATGCACGAAACTGGGGAACATGAGGCTTCATGAATAAGAACTGAGGATATAGGGGATAGCACAGTCATAGTCAAAACCTATATTTTAGTAAAATCCCCATAGAGAACATATATGTAGCTAATACCCATGGGTATGCACTCCATGAAGCCCATAAAAGACATGGAGGTGTCCCATAACCCTCCAGTGGTCATTCTCACCCAATTGTATTGAATAACTGCCTAGAAAAGATTTGATTATCTAATCATCCCAGGAAATGGGGAAGGATGGAATGACCCAAGAAACTTGGAGAAGATGCTCCCATGATCTCTACACAAGCACTAATCCCATCCACCTCGAATTCCTCAATTCTTGAGCCACATTTCCATAAGAAACTTCACCTTGGGAATAACAAACCTCTAGCATAAAAGTATGACATTTTGAAATAGATGGTGGTTGTCCCCTCCAAGATCTAAATCCTCTTTTCACTATAAATTTCAAAAGAACTTCAAGAGTCACTCGTTAAATACATCCAAATCCCATAAGAATTTGAGATAGAAGTTACTGCAGCTAAGTTCTAATGAATGTATACCAATTCAACAAAATTCCATTTCATTATCCCATTCATAGAGAATAATCAGGGAGAGTTCATCTAGGGACACATCAGAGCCCTATGTGTTTTTGGAATACTCAAAAATGTCAAAATCTGAATGGATATGATTTAAAATGGATCTGGGATCAACCTCATCCTGGGTCAAACACTCTGATATTTGGGGTGTGTAGAATGATATTTTTCTCCCACAAATATGACCATTCAAGGGTATGATAGGTGTGAGAAAAGACCTCTTGGAAATATTAAACTCAAATCTCAGTTTGGGGATCTCACATCTGAAGTTGAGTTGATGATTATCCAGTAAGACACTAAGTTCCTTCTTCAAAGGCCCTAGAACCATACCCACATGGTGGTACCTTTAACATTCCATAAATAACTGAAATACCACCATAGATGGAAAATTAAACATATTATATGGTGACAACACACCCTTTGATACTTGAGAGGCTACATATGTTGATGTATGAATTGAAAAAATGGGAGGCAATCAACTAATGATTGATGATGATATACAAGTTGAATCCCCCAACGGCTTGGGGACTACCACTGCAAATCCCTAGAATATGCTTGACATTGACTATGTGCCCCCCATAAATCTAGTTAAGGTGATAGACCAAGTACTAGATGCTCAATCCCATCCTATCCATAATTACAGTATAAAAGAAAATAATATTTCGTGTCTCACTGTAATGAAATATGTAGTAGATAATAGTAATGTCTCTTTTCACGACCTCTCTCACCTAGACAGTGATATATATTCCTCTAGATTTATACCTATGTATAAGAATTCCTCCATAGACTCAGAGATGGAAGAAGAAGAAGTGGATTACCTCAAAAATACCCCTCCCATATTTGATGAAGGTGTCTCCACCACCATTAACAAGATCTGATCAGTGAATTTTATAATAGGATAAAACCCACAACCTACATTGATTAGTGCTGATATTCACCTTGAAGATAAAGATATGTATATTTCATTTCTAAAGTAGCACTGATATGTGTTATCTTGGAACTATACAGAAATTCCTAGGCTGAATCCAGATGTGTCTATGCACCATCTTATCTTACCGGATGATCATCAAGGATTCAAGAAGGTATCCAAGAGGTTGAACCCTTCTCATACCACCAATGTATAGGTGGAAATTGAAAATTTGATCAAATCCAACTTTTTCTGAGAAGTGAAATACCCAAGATGGCTTGCCAATATTTTCCCCATCAAGAAAAATAATGGGCTGATTAGGGTCTGTATAGATTTTATAGACATTAATCAGCATTTCCCAAAGGATTAATTCCCATTTCCAATCACATAAATCGTGATCAATGAACTTCTAGA
The DNA here is from genome assembly GCA_963277665.1 of Viscum album. Taxonomy (NCBI): domain Eukaryota; kingdom Viridiplantae; phylum Streptophyta; class Magnoliopsida; order Santalales; family Viscaceae; genus Viscum; species Viscum album. The sequence continues at coordinate 1,033,217,577 of OY728123.1, read as the reverse complement.
TTCCATTCCCCTTCATTCATGGATGAATATTCCGGATATAATCAAATAAATATGGCCTCTGGAGATGAAGAATCCACTAACTTTAGAGTAAATCATGGGATATTTTTCTATTAGGTCATACCCTTTGGATTAAAGAATGTGAGTGCTACATATCAACGCATCAAATATCGTATCTTTAATTTATTATTGGGAATAATATTTGAATTTTTTATAAAAACCCTAGTTTTCAAATCCTAACAGTGATATGATCACTTCATGGATATTCAAACTATCTTCGACAAGCTATGAAATAATAGTATGAAGATGAATCCACTAAAATTATCTTTTGAGCTAACATCATGGAAGTTCCTTGGAGTTTTGGTATGCCACCAAAACATTGAGTTTGACCTAGAGAAAACTAGTGTGGTTTTTTCAATGTCACCCCCATGTAATCTCAAAGAATAGAGGGGTCTACAAGGGAACCATGCCTACATTCATATATTCATAGCCAAATTGGCTAGAAAATATCTCCCTTTTAGCAAGATAATGAAGAAGGTAGTCACCTACCAATGGGATGGAGACTGCTAAGAAGACTTCCAAAGTATCAATCAGTGTCTACTATACCCACTGATATGGATTCCTTTGGTGGAATGGAGGCCACTCACCTTATATGTGGTCACCATGGAACGCTCACTGGGCACCATCCTTGCATAGAAGAATGATTCAGGGAGTGAGAACAGTCTCTATTACATCATCCAAACATTTCTAGGTACTGATATCTGATACTCATATGTAGAGAAGAACTACCTCACTCTCATCTTTGTAGTAAAGATTTTGAGGCATTACTTGTAGCACCACGAACTCCATCTAGTCTCTCGTATTGATCTTCTCAAGTAAATTCTTGGACGCCCCATAATAACTGGGAATCTAGCTCAATGGGAAGTCATTCTACAATAATATGACAACCAGTTTTTGATGAAAAAGGTAGTGGAAGGGAAATACCTAATAGATTTTATCACGGAATATCCCACCCTATTAAATACACTAGTATACACCGAGCTCTTAGATGAGGGGGTATTCTATTCCCATGACACTCCTTGTACATGGGATATGTATTTTTATGGATCATCTCGACATCCTATCATAAAAATGATGGAAACCCCAAAGCTCACTCAGGATAGCTTAGGGATTGTATTTATCTCTCCAGACAAAGCAGTTTTTTCCTACTCTTTCTCATTATCTGAAGGGTGTACGATTAATGAGGCTAAATACCAAGCCTTCATCGCTGCGATGGAATTTTCCCTACAGCTACAAATAGCCTACCTGAATACCAAAGGGAGTTCAAAACTAGTGATAAAGTAGACTAATGGAGAATATTCCATTAAAAAGAAGAATTGGACCCTATCACTGGCTATATTAGGAGAACAATGGAATAATTACCTTTTGATCCCACATTTCCACATTTTCCCCAATCATAGAATTATTTCATCAATGCATTGGATAATACAACCACAGTCCTAATGACCTTGATTAGGAGGAAGAAATCTTCTATATCACGCACCAAATAATGTTCTTTTCGATAATAATCTATGATATGGAAGAAATCAATCAGGTCAACACTACCCTAGAGTGTGATGAACCGATATCCACCCTTGAAAGGATGGATCCCATAATCTTTTATCTCCAAAACAGGGCTATCCCAACACACTGAGTATGAAGGGAACATATTTGGTGTTGTGAAACAAAATTTACCCTATGGGTTGACCTAAATGAGAAAAAATCCCTCTACAAGTGGGGATTTGAAGGAATCACCCTCATATTCATAGAAAAAACGAGATTTAATCTATCATGGAAGAAGTCCATGAAGGCTCATGTGGAAATAATCGGTTCGGGACTAGACCCTGCCACCAAATTAGGAGGCTAGGTTATTACTAGAAAAATATGATATAGGAATACATTGAATTAACTTATAAATTTCATGCATTCCATATCCATGAAAACTTCATCCATTAACCCCCATAATTTCTATATATAGATAAATATTCTTGGCCATTTCCTATTTGGGGAATGGATGTTTTGGTGCTATATCCCCTAGAATTCTATCTTAGTTTTCTCCAAATATCCATTTTTGGATAACTCTCGAATGAAAAGAGGTTGATAAAAGTGTCTGGATGAATTGGAGTGGCTTGATGACAACATGTTGTGTACATTTCATAACTGTGAAGTCTATCAAAATCAAATTGCCCAAGACTTTAATATAAAGGTTTTCCTCTATTCATTCCTCCAAGGAGAACTGGTGTTGGCTCTCTGAACACCAATGATACCAAGGAAGAAGCCTCAAAATCTGGAACCCAAATGGGAAAGGCCATATATAATACATAAGGTCTAAAACAATGGAGCTTACTCATTAGCCAGAATGGATGGGAATGTGTCACACCCCCAACCAATGTGAGTTTTCTCAAGAAATACTTTGTATAGTTGTTATAAATAACCCATCATCATGGTTTTATGATGTTAAACTACCCAAGATCATCCTGGAAGTAAGATGTTAAATTGCACAGCGTCTCAAGTCTTGACAGCAAGACTTTATACTACACAGTGTCTCATGTCCTAACAATATGACGCTAAACTATACAAAGCATATCCTCATCACATTATGTTAAACTGCATCGAAAGGATCATCTCACTAACGACTCAATGAAAATGAGCTAGATCTATGAAAAATAAGGATGAAATTCCCCCATACCCATGTGTCAGTCATCTCCTCATAGGAAGTCCCTCCTTCTAAGAACTACATATGGGTTGACTCCTATCATCACATGATAGGTAGTGATGCCCAAAGCTCTATTTTTGGGCCCATACATAGTGTTATATACCTTTCACATCGGGTGACCAATGTCCTTACCTCTAGATGTTAAACTACAGAGATGATGTCCTTTCTACATGATGCTAAATTGCACATATTTTCTAGAACTGTGTATGTCTTGCTTCTCATTTTCAATGAGATACATAGGGACAACATGATCCTATACATTAGTCTTTTCACTACTTGATACAAAATTCCCATGTCTTATCCTTAATATCCTCTACATGGTGAGAGGAACCTTTCCATTCTTTGTTTCTCACACCAAGCATAGCTCACGTGAGCTTAGGAATTTTAGTAAGGGATTCTATGCAAAAAAAGAATAACATCTCACAATAGCCTCATTAGGGTCTAGAATGCCACACCTTAAAAGGTATACCCTGATTCCTCACTGTATATTGTTAAAATACATATTTGATGTCCCTTGCACAATATAAAACCGCACATTCTTATATAACATGCCTGAAATGACCACTATTGTTGGTGTTGGTATCATACCACACCTCCATTCAAGAACAACGTGTGACTTGATTCTTGGCATCATGTGATACGTAGTGACACCAAAATATCCAGCCCCAAGTCTAGTCACAATAAATAAACATAAAAATTACCCCTTTTATGCTTATAGGTCATACTTGTGTTGGAAGATTCTATTTCAAGAACTATGTGTGTCTTGATTCCTTTTATTATGAGATACGTAGTGATGCCCAAATTTCTATCCTTGGATCTAGCCACAATACGCCTTTTCATGTATGGAATCCAATATCATTTCCATGTGATGTTAAACTACATGGTTCCTTGAGAAATATGTGTGTCTTAATTCCTATCATCACATGATACATAGTGATTCTTGAATCTTTAATCTTATTCCCACCTATAATAATCAATGGAAACGATTCCCACCTATGGGTACAGATTAGTCCTATGTAGAGAGTTTCCCATTAAATAACTATGTGTGACTTGATTCCTATCATCATAGGTTACATAGTGACACTTGGATCATAAATCCTTGGCCTAGACACAACAAATTATAAAATAAATATGCCCCATCTGCATAGGGGATGAGCCATATAAGACTTCTTTTTCCTACATACTAGTCAGATGTACATACAGCCTACTTGTTCATGGAATATATCTTGCATAATTTTTCACATTGGTTCCCATGTCCTTACTGCATGACAATTAAATTGCAAGGCAAACATCCTAGTTTCATTATATTAAAACAACACAATAAAAATTTCCTTACTGCATGATGATTAAACTAAAAGGAAAATGTCCATACCGCATGATGTTAAACTACACAAAATAAAGTACATCCCTACTAGATGATGTTAAAATATACATACCATCATCCATTATCATCCTTTATCGAAGTACCATATGATACTTACCCCACTCAGCAAGAGTATGGGGTGTTTGTACCATCTTTTAAGTAGATCCATTCAAAAATCACAATTCATATCTCTTGCACCTCAAGTTTCCATAAACCTTTCATGGCCCTTATAAAGTATAATGGATATCTCTTTTTGACCATTATATCAATGCATAAGGTCTTATACTTACCAAACAAAGAAATATTAGCTCAATAAGGAGGGATTTTCAATTCTTGTGATCCTAACATCACCATGGAAGTACTCGGCACCATAGGGTGTTCTGGTCCATCCCTATAATGATTGTCCAATACCATTTCTCATGAACTGAGATGATCAATCCATGATTTACCACATTTTCATATCCTGATCAGAAGGATGTTGGACTACTCTTTTCCATGGGTATCATAATCAGGTTCTTGTGTAATATCTCCCTCATGTTAAGTCTATGTGTGTTATGACCTTAAACTACCCGTACTTTGGTAAAATTTGTATGAACTTATACTCTAGCATATAATGGTTGAAATCTAAGCATCTTAAAATTCTAGTGAAAGAGATTCAAATATTGTTAGGTTGAGAACACATAAAGGGTTGTTTGATCAAAATTCAAGTCTTTTATCGCTAAACTCTTTATATACAGAGGTTAGGAAAAAATTACAGCAAAAATAAATAACGCACAAATCTTATAGGGATTAATTTTTAGCCCTAGTAAAAGCTAAGTTATTCTATTTGGATAACTTGGTCAAGGAAAATGTTAGAGCAATGGATTGTCACAACTCCTCATTGTGATAACATGTTTGTGAGGTGATGACACAACTTTAGGGTACTGAAACCCTTCTTGAATCTTACATTTTTTCATAAATCACACTTCATGATTTAAGTGCATTAGTTTATCATATACCTTTCGCATCCCTTGAAAAGAAAAAGGGGTTTCTATAATTGACTATGTTATCAAGGCATAAGGGCTCATACCTACCAACTAGAGACATCTTAACCCAATATAAAAGGATTTCTGATTCTTGTGAGCCTGACATCACTATGGAAGAACCCCTCACCTGAGGGTCTTTTGGGCCATTCCTGATATGATTGTCTCATATCATCCCCAAGACCTAATCACTCTGAACTTTGATTTACAATCCCTATAACAAGAATATTCAAGTGGATTCGATATCCTCAAAATTATGTCATCATGTTTTGTACCCTTTCTCAAAATAGGAATGTGGAACTCCATTCCCAAACCTTTGATAGCCCACACCTTGTGATTCTAAATCACATGTCGTAGGTCTCACAACTTACAATTTAAGAGATAAATTTCCCTAGGGTTCTAGCTCCATTCCTGGATAGCTCTCCTTCATGCCCAACATCATTTCTGAGACACTTGAGACACCATAAACCTTCCATAGACCATGGAAAAGGATACCCAACTTAAAGGGATCCTTTTTTTGACTATACATGTATGAATATAGATCTATAATATGCACCTATGGTCATCAAACAAATGTTTCACTATGCAAAAAAGTACATTCCAATCCTTGTGAACCCTGATGTCACTCTAGAAGAACTCAACACCTTAGTGTGTTCTTGGTAATTCCTGGTATGATTGTCTTATATCATCCTCCTAACCCTAGAACTTTGGATCAGGATTTACAATCCCAATACCAAACTATCTAAGTGGATTAAACATCCTTGATGTTGTGTCACCTTATTTTGAACCCATTATCAATGCAGGAATGTGACACTCCATTCCTAAACCTTTTATGGCCCACACCTCATGATTCAAAACCACAGGGCATAGGGCTTGAGCTTTAAAATTAGTAGATTAATTACCTTAGGGTGGAAGAACCCTTCCTAGATAGCTTTCCTCCATAATCAACCTTATCATGTGGACGTTTGAGTCTTCACAAATATCTCATGGCCCCGAGAAAGTAGTGTAGATCAACTTTTCTTGACCATGTTATCGATGCATAAGGGCCTTGACCTACCAACCAAAGGCATATCCTCCTTGCAGGAAAGGTGATTCAGTCCTTGTGAACCCTGTAGACACCATGGTGGAACTTGGAACCTTAGAGTGTTATGGGTCATCCTTGGTATGTCTTCCCCATCTCATATTCATCGACTCAAACATTTGTGTTATGACTTACATCACCCATATTCCAACTATCCAGGTGGGCCTACATTCTCTGGTATTTATCCCTAAACCAATATTTCCCCAATAAATCATCTATGACACTTGGAAAAGAGTGTAGATACCTTTATTTGACAATGCTATTGATACGTAATGTCTTTTACCTACCAACTAGAGGAATCTTCTCCTTTCTATAAAGGATCTTTAATCCTCATGAGCCTTTGAAACACCCTAGCACAACTCAACACTTGAGGGTGTTTTGGGTCATTCTTGGAAAGTCTATTCCATATGCCATTATCATTGATCAAGTACTTGCAATAAGACTTTAAACTACATGGAATCCTAATGTTTGAGACAAAAGACCCTAAACTATAGCAATTGAAGGTCTGAGATAAAAGACAATAAATAGTAGTAATGAAAGGTCCAAGATAAAATACCCTGAAATAAAATGATGGAAAGTCTAAGCTAAAAGACCTTAAACTATATCACTAGAAGGTCCAAGATAAATGACTCTAAACTATAGCAGTATAAGGTTTAAGCTAAAAGACCCTAAACTATAGCACATATGTGATTTAGTCTGAAAGAGTGGAAAAGATACAAATCTTATTAGGTCCACCATATGACCTTAGAAAAAATCAAGATATTCTCTCTATGCCTATCGAATTCAGTAAAAGATAGATAACTCTCCCTATAGGACATATATTCTATCCAATTTATCCTTTTGTGAATTAGGTGATCTTGGGATAGCTGTAGAAAACATATCAATGAATAATATCAAGTTGGTGGGAATTCATGAGAATTTATCAATAAGAATTTTTTAGAATTTAATCATTCAGATCCAGGCATTCAGGTTTACTTTATATCATACAAAGGATGGGTATAAATGATGATTCATATAACATAATATTAGTGGAATGTATTTGACATACTAAATATAGAAAAATAGACAACAACAAAAAAAGTTTAGAAGAACTATTCACTTATAGCATGAAAAATGATGAATCTATTATCAACCAGATATATGGAAAAGTGTTTTATATTTATCTTAGAATTAGTTTCTTTTTTCTCCGAACAAAACCAATTCTAAGGGTGGGGGTATTTTGTCGACACCACTAAATGTGTTCTATGAACTTTTCCATGAATGGACACATGTGAAAATTGATTAGCTGATCACAATTCATACACATGTGATAATGATTCTTGGGGTGAATATCATGTGATATATAATTGTCATGAATCCTCTTCTTTAACCTCCCAATATTATATTTTTGGCTTGCCATTTATGCCTGGAGTGGATACCACACACTAGAAGGACCTTGAGATAATGAGCTTACACACACCACATCTCTTATTTACTTCTCCCATATTAGTGTATGTGGTGGCCCATGCTGAAACTCCAACTTTCATTATCATATTTCCCTATGAAGAATTATAATAAGATATAATGAATATAGATCTCTAGAAGTAGGGTGATGCATGGGTCCAATTCACCTTTTTTATCCTACAAAATAATAGAACATGGGTCTACTTGCACCAAAAATCTAGGGTTCATGCAAAGAACATCTAGAATACTATAATACATTGTAAGGGAACACATGGAGATGGTGATTAAGATCAGAAATTTGTGAGAATATGTAAGAAATTGGATTGTACTAGACCTCCATGTGGACGTGTGATGCCAAAAAATGGTTTGTGGATGGGGAAAGAGTGAGACATACAGTCTAAGACCATTATCTTGGATAGCCTACTCATATATGGGATGTAGAACATGAAGCATAGGAGCACAATTTCTGCCTTACTAGGTTCATGGATGAACTTATGGATAATTTCTATATGGGTAAGGATGATTAAACTAGTTCATTTAGCACATAAAATAGAGCACGCACTAAAGATAGATGTGTAAGGTCGCCACCATGAGCAAGTGTTGTTATGAAGATACTGAGTTTCATATATAACCTTTGTGTGAGGAAAATCCATAGAGAATGCATGAAAATCTATATGTAGATCATGAAACTATGCAAGGCCTTCGTGAGGTTATGTGATAATGCATAAAGAATAATAAGAGTTTTGGTGTTTTTAGGATATCTCTTGAAGAGGAATTATTTTCAGATACGAAACGGGGTAAGCTGGTGCAATAGATGGTAGATCATGTTTATAGGACACGCCGCCTTTTTTGGATGTGAAGATGCAGTAATATATTTCATCTATAAATATAGGGATATCATAAGTTGGAGAGGCTTACTGTCACTCTAGAAGGAAATCCATCATTTTTCCTCAAAAAATAGATTCTGGAGAGCCCATGTAAGAGTTACACAATGGAGAATAAGAAAGAAATCCATTTCATAATCATTCTCATAGAGAGGTGAGACCCTATGATCCCTATTTTCATAAGAATTTATGAAAAAGGTTGACGATTCATGTAACCAATAGGCATCGAGTAACCTAGATTGTGAAAGGATGTTGCACCTCATATGATATGATGTTGAGAGTTGATGGGTCGTGTGTATATACTCCATCATGCGAGCATGAAAGACAGTACATATCACAATCCTTCCTCCACCTGCATACCGAATTATGTGAAGAATTATTGATATAAACTCAACATATGGATATGATCAAGTCTTAAATGAATTTATTTGATGCACTGTGAAAGCTGAGCATGAATAACATTCAATACTCGATGTACCATATATATCTAATGGAAGTACACACTACTGACATGCAATATTCATGTGTGTGTGAGAATATCCATGTCACACATGATATCATCATGTGAAGAGGATAAATATTACATGTATGTGTGTCATGGATTGGGTTATGTTACATTTATGTGATAGCTTACAACACTATTCATGCACCCTTTGGCATACATCCTTGACATGAAAACACCTTAGGTCGTGTTATGGCATCATACATCCATGAACACATGACACATCAATGGAAAGAAGAGAAAATGTCCCTAAAAATCTCCACATTCCATAGTGAGATCCAGTACTGATCATGCGATGCACCATAGGAAAACAGGGCGACTGATCAAGACAATGTATGTGCACCATCTCAAGATCCCATATTGATCATGTGGAACCCTCATAGACAATTAGTGGGTAAAGGGAACATAACCCCTTTTGAAATAAAAGGAGTAAAATATCCAAAATGTGGGAGCCTATTGGGGCCATAAAACACTTGTGATGCACCTATGAAGCATGCATGAAAGCATGGAAGCCAAGGTGACATGTCTTCCTGGTCGCACAAAAGCCCACTGGCATGTCACCCCCATAATGAGAAATTATTTAGACATTTTCTGGAAGTCTCATGCTCCCCCTTTGGCTCCAAAAATGAGAAGAAGGGGTTTTCCAGGAAGTGATCGCACATCACCGAAAGACCTTTTTTAGTCATGTGGTGCATCATCGATAAGGAAAGTGATTTTCTTTGAAAACACTCAATAAAACTCATGAATCTCTAAATTCCTTGTAAAATAAACAAATAAATAAAAGGAAAAAGGAATGAACCTCTTGAATTCATAAAACTAATGTGACGCACCAACAAAACCTCACAAGACTCCTTGGAAAGCCAGTTTGATCTCACAAAAGGCCCCCGGGAAAGACATTATTGTCTCATGAAATATCTCAAACAAGGCATCAAAAATCACATTAAAGGCATTTAGAAGGCTCCCTGATCTTCCTAAAGCCCTTAGACATTTTCTCCTGAAAATAAAAAATACCCTTGATATGTCTACAAGACTTAGAAATCCCCCCTTAATTTGCCATAATCCATGAAATGGGGCGTTGACAGGATGATCTCACATTTGCTGAAAATCATGCGAAACCCCTAGAATAACATATAGAAAAACCTCATTAAAACACATGACATCAAGTCCCTCCACCAACTCTAGCCTTGATTTTTCTAATACAGTCCATGCAAAGAAGCAAATAATCAGGGTGGAAAAGCTTATAAATCCCCCACCCTAGTATAAAATATGCACGAACTTTTACTTGGAACCTTGCATCATCACACCCATGCATTAAAGAATATTTCTTAGAGCAACTGATCTCATGACTATGAATGTTATCCATCAGGTAAGATACTAAGAACAACTAGAGCAATCATTCAACAAGCATAGGAACTTCACATAGTCACTCATAGATCACACAAAGGAATTTTGGATAGTTATGTGAAGGACATCCCACCTATTTTCTAAAAAACATGATACTTAAAACAATGTTACACTAAAAAAATATAAGGGATATGCAATTAAAGGATGGAACAAAGACTAAAATTTGGGGGAATTATGTGAAGAACATATACGCTAATCTCCATGTGCTTCTCCTGAACCACACAAATCATGATACATCACTAAAAAATGTCTCCTAGGTCACAAAACACTCCTTTGGTATACTATTTGGATCATGCTAAGTCCCTTGGACATGTCAGAGCAAGTCACCAAGGGCCTATCGAACATGCCACCCAAGTCTCATGAAATCCTCTGGGATCACCATCCAGGACTCTCAATGTCCAATAGACATATCAGAAAAATCATATGGAAACATTATGACATATTATCTAAGTCTCGTGATAGCACCAAGGCATGTCAACTGGCTCTCACAACATCCTCCAGGATATCCAGATAGACCTTGAAACACCCTCTGAGTATGTCAATTGGATCTTGCGATGTTCCCTAGACATGTCAGTCAAATTTCATGATGACACCTAGACATGTCAGGTCAGATCATGCATCACCCTCTAGACATGTCACATTGACTCTCAAAACACCCTCCAAGTGTGTTATCTAGATTTCGTGATGACAATAGGGAAAGTTAGTTGGATCATGCATGCCCACCAAGCTTGTCAGTCGAGATTATGTTATGGATTTCAGGATCAACCATACATATCTTACAATGTTCTATAGACAAGTCATCCTTGGTCATGTGACATCCTTCAGACATTCCATCTAGATTGTATGATGTACCTTAGATAATCTAAATGGGTCATACTATTGTCTTTGGACATGTCTATAAGACATCCTCTCACATGTCAAGCAGACAATAAAGGCATGTCTGATAGATAATCAATTCATGTTAGGTAGAAAAAGAAGCCATTTCAATCAAGTTTCCAAGGACTTGATAACCTAGTTCAGTCTCCATAAAGGGAAACCTTAGCGTATAAGCCTCAATCAGCAGCCTAATATGGTTTTTCATGTCTGTAAGGGAAACCTTGGTGTGTAATCCCTAATAAATGGAATACTATGATATGTTTGATCTATAAGGGAAACCTCAGTGTGTAATCCCTAACCAATTGAACTACGAGGACTCTCATTCCTTCTATAATCAGGATATATAGGACACCTTACCAAGGTCTCGACTCCATATTAAAACATGAGTAGGGTAGTCCCAACACATAAGTCCCATATCCTCAAGTAATGAGACTGATTATTTTCCATCCCTTATTTCTCACACCGAGCATAGATCCTGTGGGCTTAGGGAGTCACAGTGATTATATCATCTACATCACAAGAATCTATGAGGAGTAGGGTAGCCTCATTGTGTAATCACTAACTTGTTGAACTATGAGGACTATAATTATTTCCATAACCAAGATAAGTGTGGCACCTTCATAAGGCCCAATCCTAAACTCAAATTGGTATACACTTTGGTTGAAGTCCCCTCATGTCTCTGACATTTCAACAATCGGGGCTCAATCATTTCCATGGGTTGATCATTCCACCTCATCCATCAACGGACTGAGAATCCAAATGAACTATGGTGACTCTAATTCCTACCTTAACTAAGATACATATAATGCCTTCCAAAGGTCCTAGCTCTATATTAATCATTCAATGAGATATCCCAGGACATAATCCCCATACCCATATGCAATGAGGAAGATTACTTACTATCCCTTTTTTCTCACACTGAACAAGGCTCACATGGGCATAAAGAGTTAAAATTAGCACATCATTGGAATCATGAATCACCATCAACCATGGAAACCTTAGTGTGTAATCATTAATCATTGTAATGATATAATTACCCAACATATGAGTGTATCTACCCTGGGTAAATTCCCAAGTGTGTGAATGAACTATGATAACTTTGATTCCTTCCATAACTAGGATACGTAGGATACCTCCTTAAGGTCTGATCCCAAATATCTAGTTCCCCAGTGCCCCCATATATGTCCATTACATAGGACATCAAACTTCATGGGTTTAGAAAATAATGTGGGTTTTTATTTCTATTAGAAAAAAGAATATATAGGATTCCAAATAATGTCTCAATCCCATCCTTGAAATATTAACCACCTCCCCGGATAACAAAAACCTCCATATTTTCTAGTTATACAGCTTCAAAATATAAGCATCTATCGAAAAAAGTTAAATTTATGAAGAAACCCATATACATATAGATTGATTCACCGAAAAGACCTCCCTTCTCTTCGTAAATAAAGAGACTTAACCTATTATCATTTTGTTAGGGTAAATGGTCCTATATTAGGATTAGAAAAAGATTCATGAATATATCTTAAATATATAATAGAATCCTATAGTAAGAAGAAATCCCCCCAATTGGTGTGATAATCTTGACCACCCATTATATCAACCAATTTGAGTTTCTAAGTTTCATTAGGTCTAAAACCCCAACTGACCACTTTCGTTTGGAAAGAAGGTCCATACCCAATTATGGATGTAGAAACCATTTGTAGTTTATGTGAAAGGTTAAAAAATGGTGAGCCTAATGTGAATGATTTTGGATAACATTGAACCCCCCAAAATCAGGCCACTAGACGAAGGCCATCCATATATTTCCAAGGAAATAACAATCCATGTCCAACTTTTTCTTGAATACAAATTTTCACACAATAGGTTTTATATCAGTTAGAGGGTCTACCTAAATCCAAAAAAAAAATTGGTATATGGAAACCAACTCTAAATGCATGGAAATTTTCCATTTATTTATAGCCTTTCCTTCTACTACTACCTTATAGCTTAGAGGTTAATCATTATCTAAGAGTAATGTATCACCAGACTTGGTGACAAGAAAACCATGTTATTCTAGTTCTCTAAAATATTGATTAGTCCTACTTAATGATGGTGTCTTGGGGAGATATTCATATACCATTATTTCTTATAGTTATTGTTCTCGTAAAAACTATTGTTCATCTAGAGCATCAACTAAATCAAAGTAAATATTTCTCCCACTATTTCCATTATAAATGGGTTCCCTTTCTAGAAATATGTCATATCTTACCACAATAACATTTATACATAATGATTTATATAGGAAATATCCATAAGTTGCTTTAGGATAACCTATAAAAATGAAATTTTTTCTTCGATATGTTAATTTTTCATTAGGTATAGTCTTGAAAAAATCCCACGTCCCCATACACATGCATTTGACAAACTGGGTTTATTTCCATACCACAACTCATATAGAATCTCATATTTTGATTTAGTTGGAACTCTATCAAGGTTATGTTTTGTTTTTTCTAACATGTATCCCCAAAAAGATAATGGAAGAGTTTAAAAACTCATCATTGACATGAATATGACAATAAAGGTCTTATTCCTCCTTTCACTAACACCATTCCACTTAGGTGTAAAAAAAGGATCGAGTTGGGATATTATCCCATGCTCCTTTAAGTGATCAATGAATGTTTGGATTAGATACTTTCCACCTTGATCTAAGTATAGTTATTTAATATACTTACCAAACTAGTTTTCTAATTCATGTTGGTATTTATTAACCATTTGAAAGGAATCTAACTTATACCTCATTAAGTAGATACAGACATACCTACTATAGTCATTGTTAAAAGTAATTAAGTATGAAACCCCACCCCTTTAATCTACTAAATATGGACCATATACATTAGTATGAATCAATTCTAGAAGTTCAATGGCCCTTAATCCTTTCCCAATAAAGGGTTATTTGGTTATATTTGCTTGTAGATAATTGTGGCATACATCCATGGGTTTTAACTCAGTAGAATCTAAATACCTTTCTTGATGTAATTAATTTAAACACTTATCATTTACATGACCAAGCATTAAGTTCCATTGGTAGGTGTTATATGAGTCATTTTTACTTGTTCTTTTATTTATTATCTTTGTAGGGTTTTTGAGTTTGAGCAAATACAAGTCATTATTAAGATTAACCATACCATAACATATGGTATCCTTATAAAGTAGATAATTTTTTTTTTCTAAACTTGAAATAAAATTTCAACATTCCCAAACTTGACACAAAGATTATGTTTCTAGTAAATTAAGTAATATAATAACAATTGTTTAATACAAAATCCAAACAATAAGGAAAGGTCATGTGATAATCTCCCACTACTAAGGATACTAGTCTCGTAACATTTTTATCCTGAAGATCCACCTCACACTACATAGTCTATTAGAATCTACTGGTTCCTTTATGTGAATACAAATGTGCAAGACACATTTTCTATCTAATACCCAACTTGTATATAAAGACAGATTGCATTCAATGCTAAAAATACCTTGGGTAGAATTGTCACATTTCTTCTTTTTCCCAGTCATGATTTTTTTTCATTGTTCTTTCTTTCTAAATGAAAATTATATATCCCCATGCTCATTTCCCCCTCAGTATCCTTGTATTATTAGAATTATGGTGTGTTTGTATCTTTAGATTGGGTTTATCCTTAGACCCCTTAGCCTTTCGCGTCCTCCTATTTCTCACCATAAGGACTAAAGAGTTAGTATTATTTATATCCTTATGAGCTTTGTAAACTAAATACAATAGGTTTGAGATAGATTTTTTTCATGTTATTATTGACAAAAAAGTCAAGAATCTAGGAGATAAAGTGGAAAGGGTGAGATAATTCCCTAGTTCTTGGTTAAATTTGAAATCATGGGATTCAAGTTTCATAATGTACATAGTCATGTTAATTACATGAGGTCCTACTTGATTCCCTACTACTAACCTATACCTATACAGCTCACTTGATATCTCATATCTTTCTTTCCTTGCTCTCTCCTAATATAACTCTTAGAGATGAGAAAATAACTTGTATGCATCTTCATCCGCATGTATTTTTTTATTTGACCATACATTGATGACAACATGATACATTATAAATCTAGTGCAACATCTACATACCTCTTATATTAATCTTTATCTACCATGTTTTCTACCTGAGGAAGCTCAACAGAATGTTGAGGGCTCTAACACATAAATCTTTCTCTATTGTAATAGTACTATGCATAAATGCCTGTACCATTCCCATAAATTATGGCTAGTCTAGATATTCTCTTTTTCAAGATATTGTCTTTATCAAGGATTTATTATAGTGATAATGAACTTGTGGTGGTGATTTTCATTTTATTATAATAAATAAACTCAGCAGTTGTAACTTTATATTGATTACTAATTTGAAATTACCAATTAAATCATTAAATGTCTGTCATTATTTTTTTGAACCTGAGTATCTGTTGCTACTAGATTTAGGATAATTTATAACTTGATTATACTAGTGGATCCCACTACTCATAATGTTTCAAGGTTTTCACTAGACGGGCCAACCGCACTGACCAATAGTTCCTTGAACTATTGATTGAAGTCCCAGCTGCTAGGAATTGCAACCTTGATTTACCCAAAAAAAATCACTATAAAGTGGAAAAAATATATATGGATACTTATTTACTTACATATTTAGTTAATTAAACTCACCACTCTCAAAATAAGTCCCCAATAGTAGGAGGAACCTTCAACTAGGGCTGATGAGTACCCCATGCACATAGTTTTGTTCAAATGTAAGCGATGAAAGGCATCGTGAATTAATATTTCTTTGATGGTTTTTGTTATTACTTGATGAATGAATTCATTTTATATTTAATATTCTCATACTATTTAATCACTCTCACAACTGAAAAATTCATTAAATAAAAAAAATAACATCTTTATGTGTTTTAATCTATGAAATTTATTTTATTATTTTATCTAATCATCTAAAAATAGATATTTTCAAAACAATAAAAAACCAAGCATAAATTAAATAAGAAACTTTTATGATCATTAAAATTTACTATCGATTAGTCTATTGATAATAAATGGATCAATTGTGACCTTAAGGGCTGAATGTCTAAGTCGTGTCAGAATCGTATCGCAGCTTGCACTTCTGTATAATGTGATCACATATTTTCTAGGATACCCCCTCATATAAATGTGTTTCATGTCTTATAATTTCCTTGACATTATATATATATACAAGAAAGCGTAAAATACATTCAATAAAAATAAACATGGATGTGAGGTCCCTTTAATATATTAAGAA
This sequence comes from Viscum album, assembly GCA_963277665.1. Taxonomy (NCBI): domain Eukaryota; kingdom Viridiplantae; phylum Streptophyta; class Magnoliopsida; order Santalales; family Viscaceae; genus Viscum; species Viscum album. The sequence continues at coordinate 1,033,200,941 of OY728123.1, read as the reverse complement.
GAGAAAGACGATGTGAAAACCATAAAAAATAAATAAATTAATTAATACATCACATGCATTGTAATAATTAAATTAAATAAATATAATCAAAGGAATAAAATTTTAAGTGTATTCTCAATATCAGTTGGAATGTAATATACACACAGTATAAAATTAATTTTGTAATACATTCTGCTCGAGGGATATTTAAAAAATTAAAATTTATATATCTCATTTTTATTTATAAAATAATAATCACACGGTTACCATAATGTTTTTAAAGCATTCCAAATAAATATTACCTTTTGATTTTTTTTTAAAAAAATGGGCACTCAAGTGACCTTGAAACCCCTAAATTGGGGTTTCAAGCCATTTTTTGTCTTCGATTGGGTCGGGTAGGTTGAGTAGGACTCCACCTGGTTTGAACTAGGTCAGACCATCCTGATTGGGCTATTGGGATAGTCAGCAGTGGTGCCCCATACAGCCTATGTGTAGGGTGTCTTAGTGGAGGGGGTAAGGGGTTGTTGTGTCACCCCTTGTCAAATGTATAAAAAAATTAAAAAAATATTATGTCACTCGGTTAGCGGACGATAAGGTCAACACCCCACCCCCCTCTTTTGAAGGGGCATCAAGTAAATCATGGGGTAGCTAAGCCACCCTGATCTATAAAATATATTATTTTTAAATGTCAAAAGTGCCTCCCCCTTTATCCCCCCCCCTCACACACACTTGAGTCAATTTTTTACCTTTATTCTAATTTCCAAATCCTACATAACTTAGTATTTATAAAACAATGTAAAAATTACACAATTGTGAGGAATAATGTCCCACTAGAAAAGACTATTGTGGCCACCAAAACATAATAATAAATTTGTGGTTCATGATAAACTGCCATAGTCCACCATAATCTGGGTAAAATTAACTTATATATATATATTCTTTACATTTTTTAAATAGTAACACCAATTTTAATCCTGTTTAAAACATCATATGGTCATAACATGGTCATCCAAGATCAGATCGAAGCCCAATTTGGTGTGACGGGACCATTTTGATTCCCTTTACATCAATTTAATGGAAATTTAATTTTTCTTTGGTTTAAATCAACACACAATCGCTCTGATACCAATAGAAGGTATCGGGGTATGGAGTAGAAGATGGTAGACTAAGGATTTAAAATTTTCATCATTAGATCAATGTAACAATGTCGTATCTAGTGAAATAGACCATGATAAATGGTTGAGGATCTAGTGTGAATTGATTTAGGAACAAAAATTAAAATTCACCATTACCTCATTTTATTTGAATATAAATTCAATTATTTCTCATTTTTTGTGACTCTTTATTGATTAAACTAAGGTTGAATCCCTCTAAATCATCCACAAGTTATTTTAATGTCTATAGGAATTTCTATCTTTGATATCCATGTGCTAGTGTGGATATCTGGTGAAGCCTTCAACGTCTTGATAATCACCACTTCATTATTCCTTCAATACATAAAGCAAATCTTGGATTGATTTCTTGGAATGGGCACTTCTCTCTCTAGGATGTGGGAGGGATAAGATAGGATATCTAAAATTCGAGTGGGTGAATTGTACCACAAAAAATAACTCTCTCTTGCTTATATAGTGGAGATTAAACACCTGGAAAGGACTCCCCGACCCCCTATATTAGTAATGCCCATTAAATAAGACATAAATGACATTTTATGACCAAATGGATTATAAGAATCATTTATATTTTTATCACATTATTTTGATATAATAAATATATTACATAATAAAAGAGATTCATTTCCTCAACTATTTATTTAAACAAATATTAAATAAACATTGAATATTAAAATAATATTCATTTGTTAACTATTTTCCCATGTATTCACTTAAATACCAGTAAATACATTAAATAAATAAATCCAACTCCAATTATTCTATACTCAAATAATTCTGAATTTATTTATTCATTTGTCATTTTTTATTCTCGAACATCTCTCAGATCCCATGGTGGAGCCCACCATTTCCTATACTTCTATTCACTGAAATATGCCAAAATTTTGAATACACTAAGTGTGTGACCCTCTAGGACTTTATCTCAATAGCAGTGAACATTATTCACATATCAGGAGTGGATTCTAGCAACCCATCAAGGCCCCTAAGGATATAAGGAAAAGTCATAGCAATGACAACCTTTCCAATAAACACATACCATGTAATATAATTTCTTTTTTGTGTGATATCACATAAAGCATCCTGATAAACTAGGATTGAGATGTCACTTCCTTTCGGAAGAAAAAAAATATTTCTTGATTATTCAATCAATTACATACCATCAATGGAACACCCAATATAAGCTACCTCACCACAATATAAATTTTATGGTTTTCATATTCCATCAAATTACATAATAAAATAATATACACTAATAATAATATCAAGTCAGGAGTCCATTACACATGATCTCAAATTGGAACTACCAATGACACGTGAAACATGTGGTTTTCATATTGATGGGTCAGTCCTCATGATCTCATCTACTTGAGATCACCAAGTGAAAACTTCATGAGAATAAGCCTCAATGTTTATGAGCAATCATCACATAATATTCACATACAATCTTTTTCATGTCAGAATGATGTATATGAACCATAGAATATAAGTTTAAGAATATTTTTATTATATCTAAGGAAATTACAATATAAATATAGTGGCCAAATAAATATCAACACTATTATGGTAATATAAACATATGTATATATCAAATTGTATACCTGAAATGGTAATCAAATTACATACATTATTTGGGTCTAGTTCACCCACTCATAATATTTTCCAACCTATGGGGATCGAGAATTCCCTTCGATCCTAGTGGTGACCTAGGTTGGGTGATGTGGTAGGTCATCCCAAGTCAGTTCATCGTAAATTTTTACACCCCATTTTACTATTATAATTATTATATTATTTATTTTTTGGTACTCTAAGATTTATAGAATTTTTGAGTCATTGTATCCAAAATTTAGAAGTTTATGGGTGTCACGTGGTTTGTGCACTATTACTAGTAACCATGAAATAGTGCTGAGATTATTAACAATATTATTTTTCATGGTCGGTACATGATTCTCCAATCTGTGTGGCATCTTCCAAGTGATTGTGTGACCCATTGTTTTCTTAGGTTTGATGTAAATTATTGGAGCATTGTTAAGGTTAATCATGCAACCAAATCAGGTAGGTGCCCAGTGCTTTTCTAATGAAATTCATTTGGTTAGAACAAGATTTACCAAATCATGTGTCCAAACCTTGTAAACTATCTAGTTTTCATTTAAAGTTGAATTTATACCCCCTACAAAATTTTTATCCTTTTTCTTCCCATATCCTCTCACATTTATTCAATTAGTCCAATATATCCCTAATAATAGATCTATCCTCTCATCCCTTGGATTTTGTCTCCCTTTCCATCATATTTCAAGTATTCTTAAAGGTAGTTTCTCCCTATCCATATCCTTTCTCCTCGACCCCCTTCATTTCTCTATTTCCCCTATGTTTCTATTTCTTTCAAGAACCTTAATTCATTTTGAATGATAATTTAGGAATTTAGGTTGATTCTAACCTAGGATTTTGATTATTTTGAACCTATATGGGTGGTTCCTTACTTATTTGAGTGTCATCCATGGAAGGTGACATGTTATGAATTTGTTTTTATCTGTTTTAGGTATATTTTTTTATTCATTTATTTTGAAATTTATGGAATTATTGGGATTAAAAATAATTTTTAATTAATTATGTTTATTTATAGCTTCTGGGGTGAAATTATAAATTTCATTCTTGAATTATAGGCTTAGAATAAGGGTTTTTTCATACCAATTACATGAATTGTTTTAAATTATAATATTTTACATGCCAAGAATCTTAGAAATGGTTTATGGGGTTCTTTAAGTTGTTTTCATTATAAATTTTTTCCTTAGGCCTAGTTTTTTTAAGTAATTTTCCTTGTGTTTGAGTAATGCTTTGGAACAAAGGGGGTGTATTTTCAATGTGTTTTGAAAATCATTAAAATGATGAGATTTTAAAAAAGGGAGTATGAATCATCATTTTGAGTTGTATTTAATGTGAAACCCCATTTATAACTTTGAAAAGTAACTGATTTATTTCTCAAAATACCTTCATTGATTTCCCCTATGCATGTTTCACATATTATGGGTTACTTATTATTTATATAATAGTTGTATGATGTAGAAAGGGGTTGTTCAATGAAAGGGTGTTGAGGTGAAAAGTGATACATTGCTTATGTTTTATTTTGGTAATTATCTTAATTGCTTGATTCCCTCCATTGTTGTTTGTTTATGGTAAATTAGGTGTCTAGGTTCGAGATCTTGATTCACGCTACCCTAGTTTGTATACACATTGCTCTTAGGTTGTGGATTGTTGGGAGGTGATATTCTGATGAGGTTTTGTGCGATAATTGGGTGTATTGTGTTTTTTTATGCAACTTATGTTGGATATTGCTTTGTGTTCTTATAGTGTCATTAGTATCCCCACACACTGGTACCTAGGATATATCCCATGACATTTATTCCTTGATTAGTATTTTTATATAGGGGGTTATATTATTGTATTAACTGCATTCCCCTTATGTTTGTATGACTATCGACATTATTTATATTTCTTTTTTAAATTTTATAGTGTTCCTTGATCATATGGTTCCCTTCTTCATTGTGTTTTTTTATGTTTTTGTGTTTGGAAAAGGATTTAATGGTTACTTTGGGAAAAAAATTAAATAAAAATAGATGTTCTTTTTATGGATTAGGTTTCATGAATGTTTTTGGAAAAGAATTTAAAAAGGTATTGGTATAGTTTTCCTTGAAAGAAAAGTGGGGTGTTTGGGTTTTAAAAGTATTTTGAATTTGTTTCAAATAAAAATGAAATGGTTATTTTTCAATATTATCAGGAATGAGGTTTATTTTTAGGATGGTGCTATTAGAAATGGAATTTTTTTTATATTGTTTATCAACCAATTAATAATGACTTGTTTTATCAAAGAAATTTCATGAAATCCTTGGCGATATCCTACTTGACCTATTCTCTCACACCATGTATACACACTATTATGTGTGTATTTGTAGTTTTCATGTTTTATATAGGTTAAAGGTTTCATTATTTTAGATTTATTATTATCATCTAGGTTGAATATGGTGAGTTGGGATGTGGTGGGAAACCATGTATTATGGGGAGGTCTTTAGCAATTTGGTTTAGTTTAAGATTTTATTTTATTTTAGGAGATTTATGTATCATCCAAGAAAGCCTCCTACTTATTTATATTTTTTCCTCTCTTGTAATTTGTTATTAATACTATTTGGATGATGTATGATGACATGAATGGGTTGAATCATTATTACTGGTTATGAATGTTTTTGGTTAATTTATTTATTATGGTTCTACTTATTTAATTATTCTTGTACATCCAATGTATAGAAAATCCATGTTGGGCCTTTAGTGAAAGATCTATTATATGTTAAATCTTATTTGAGGGTGAAATAATTACTAAGAGTGTTTACCTTGATGTTCAAGCACTTTTTTCTTACCCATGGGGATCGGGAATACCCTTTGGTTCTAGAGACAAACTAGGTTGTGTGACATGGTGGGTTATAAAAAGAATGTTCATTACAATCTAGTTTTGTGAAAGCACCATTACAATAATTCATAGGGATGGTTCTCCCACCACATAGGCATGAATTCCAGTGTGTGTAAATATGGTCAATAAATACTTAAGTATGATTTTAGACTTCATAATGATGGTTATCTTCTTTGATAAAAAAATTAGTCTTAGTCAACCTAACACCACAGGAGATCAGGTTAGACACCAAGAGGCAGCTGACCAATCTCAACCACAACACAAGGAGTGGGTGATAATAGAGGAAGGCCAATTTTGTTTGGATCTATCATGAAGAGAGCACACACCGAAATGGTTGATAATGGGTGAAGATTAATGGACCACTATGTGGGGAATCATGGTTGACTCCTGGAGAAGGGTGGCCCTAAGGTTTTTTCATAGTGGAAATGGGGAGAACTCATGTTAATAAACAAGATACCAGAAAAAATATTATTTTATTTAGGAAAAAGTTCAAGTAGGGTATAGTATAATTAAACTAAATGCATAAAAATAATTGAAATAGAATTTTCCATGATGTATTCCACCCAAACTAGGTTGCACGCCTTACTATAGTTTCCCACTCAAAGTTCCATCATGTTACAGTCATCTATACAAATAGACTGCCATAGAATCTCAAAGAAGCTTTAACTGCACCAATATAAAGCTCATGTTCCACCATTGAAGCCAGTGAGGAATTCTTATCTAACTATTTAAAGAACTAAAAATCATAGGTCTACCATGAATGAATTAGTTTAAGATTGATAACTCCTCTATAAATTTTTGTTTGCATGGAAACAACATAAGTGATGAGGTACAAGATTGATATTAGCTTAGTCCACTTCTATTATGAATAGAGGAAGATTTAGGACACAAAATGTTGTTTTTAATGGATTCTAGCAGGTGAAGATAATATATATTGTATCCATGAAAGATAATTTTTAAATAATATTGTCTCTTACATTGTGATATGTGTGGTCAAGGAAATTAAAAATGCAACATCTCCAAGATTTTAGGACAAAAGTTTTCATATTTTACCACTATGAGATCCACATGTAACTTGGGATATTGTTTTATATGGAAATTTGATTATGATGATAATACATGATTCCTATTAATAAATATTGGGGTTTTTCTTTGAGATTATTTCAGTTCATGATAGTACTTATTTGAATCTTTCTAGTTTTTTTTTGTATTCTTCTTCACTAAAATATTTTATTCATATTATCTCCCCATTTTTGTCCCTTACATGGAGGTATAAAGTCCTTGGTTTATTGGGTAATGGAAGACAATCCAAATATAAATATTTTTTCTCATAATTTAATGAATAAAATCTATATATTCTATTAATTGATTTCAGTGTATAGTGGCAGTGTATATTTTTTTATATAATTCTATTTGATTTATTTCTATTCATTGTATGTTTCATTTTTTTATGATCATTTTTCTCCATGTACTCAATTTATCCTATAATTATGGAATAGGATAAACTGAGTGGTTAAGAGATTGGTGATTTACATCATGTGTGTGAAGGTAGTGGAACACTCTTGGGGTGATTAGGAAACACAAACCTGATTAGGTATTGAAAGATAAAACTAGGAGTGGTTTAATATACCACTTTTTAAACTTAGGAATTAGGATATAAAAATCATATTTTTCTATTAAGTTAATCCTCACCATATCCATTAAACTAATGGTGATAGGTTAAATGATTGCTGAACCTCTCATTCATCAATTAATTAGAAGTAGAGTCAACAATTTAAATACTGTGATATCATTATAATTGGATAACCAACCTTGAACAAGTCACTTATCATCAATTAGATTTCATTCATCTTGTATCATTTATGTTTAATTGTTTTTAAAATCAAACAATCTAAAAATCACTTTTTTATAACTAAAAAGTGACAATTGATTTTGAGAACACCTCTCTAGAGATAACCGTAGGATGAAACTATATTGCATTTTAACATAGGATTTAAAAAAATCATATCCATGAAAAGTTTTTTAGACATGTGATGAGGTTACCTCAATATTATATAAATACATTTATTTCTTATTGAGTTTTATAAGGAGCATTATTCGATGATTCATAGTGTAGATAAATTCCCTCTTGACTATGTTGTGTGAGGAGTTTACCACTATGTCATAGTGTAAGTATATATTACCTCCTAACTAGGTTGTATTTAGAGGTTACATTTTAAGAATGATATAAAAAAACTAACCTTAGTATGACTAAAATCATGTATGGTCATGCCTCATAGTGTCATAATAAGCACAAAAATGATTAAAATATTTATGTATGTTTATTTATTGAGTTCTTTTTCTAAGTGGTGAAAATTATATACATTCCATGATATGATTGGTTTTATTGGGTTATTAATATTTTCATCACAATAAATACACCTCAATGCACAATTATACCATGATTGTGTTTTTTCACTACTTGGTAGCCTTTTACTGAGCCGTTTGTACTCACACCCTGCATGCACACATTCTTATGTATATATAGATTTTGAATATCATTATTCAAGTAAAGGAACTAGAATTATGATTAAGGGTATATGTTCTTATAATATTAATATAAAATAATAAAATAATATCTATAAGTGATGCATAGTTTTTTAATGGATCATGCCACCTTTGTATTTTTTTTAAATTTATTTTTCTATGATTTATCTTATACATCATTAAGGTTTTTTATTTATACATGGGAAATATTTTTTTTTATTATTCATTTATCACTATTGATTTATATTAGTTATAAAATATTGTTAGGTAAATAACACTCCATAGTTAGTAATATCTCTTGACACTAGTCGTAAACCTATAATGATTAGAGAACATGCCTGAGGAAATATGGTGTTCTACATTGAGTCACACAGCCAGGCTCAAATCGGGATATTATAATATTTTATTTGGATTATATTTTTCAATGATAGATATTATGAACAAATCATTTTTTCTATTGTCATTTGGTGTCTTATTTTAAATTAACATATTTAATAAATTCCAAAATAAATTCTTCCACATTTTTGGCTTGTTATACTTTTATATTTTATCTCTTGTTTGATCAAATAGTATAATTATTTCAATAAAATTAATAAATAATATATATTAAAGAATTAATGAAGGTTTTCCATTATAAGATAATCATTTATTTACTAAACCATTATATTAGTATTATGTAATTTTTAAAAAATATAATTGATTTTTATAACTATTATTTATTATGTTTTGGTTGTGGTCTTGATCCATAGAACATGTTTTTTATGTTTAATAAGAGATAATTTTAGTGTTATAAGAAAAAAAATATTATTATATTTTTTTGTAAAAACATAATTCTTTCATAATTAAAACATATGTTATTTCAATGTTTTTATTTAATTTATTAAATCAAAACATATCTCTTATGTTTATTTTATTCTCGAACTTGTGGAATGTATTGTTTTTTAACACATAACATTTTTTATGTGAGATATTTTTTATAATAGATTCTTTTTTACATCAATTCATTTGTTTTGTAAAAATATTAATGTAATTTATTGATTGGTTATGAAAGTATGTTTTTTTTACTATTTAAATGTGACATTATAAAAATGGACAATTTTTTTATGTTTTTTATAGACCTTATCTTCTTTTTTTATAAAAACATTTTTTATGAAATATTTTAAAAATAAACTTATTTTGTGCCAGATACTTGTGTTTTAAGATAATGTTTTTGTTTTAATCAATGATTTATTAGCTATTTAAAGCATGAAAAATTTTCTATATGAAATAATTTATAAACTAACTGGTGAGATGATTTTTAATTCAATATTATAACATATATTCTATAAAATGTTATGAAAATATGAATATTTTTTTATTATCATTCTATTCATTGAAATGTTGTTGTAAATTTTTATGTTTTGGTGGATTATGAAATAAATTTTAATTTGATAATAAATTAATTATTAATCTTGATTTTTTCTATTATGACTAGTTCAGGTCACATAATTCAATTATACGTTTGGTAAATTAAGTAATTTGAATTTAATAATTATTAAATTTGAATATTTTAATATGGGTAGATCAAATTTGATGTCATGTTAATGTTTATACTCGGTGACATTTTTATCAATGATTTTGAGTTAAAATTATAAAAGAGTTATAATCATTTAAATTCGTTCAAAGTTATGCTAAGTGTTATTAAGTGGATATTAAAATTTTAGTTTAGTATAATCATGTGTATAATTTTTTCAAGTACATTAATATATGTGTGTGTGAGAGACTAAGATATATATATATATATATATATATTATTTTTTTACTTTTATATAAAAATATGTAAATAAATAATTGGGTGAACCAATTTTAAAATATATAAAAAGGGAGTTGAGAATTGAGTTCCTAATGTATCTAGAGTGGAAGGAAGGGTTGGTTGTCTATGCCCCTTCCCCATCACAACACAAACAGGGGAGTTCACCCCTCCTACCTCACTCCCTCCTCTATTTTTATAATTATATTGTATCCCCTCTTGATATCCATTCTTAATACACAAAACCAAGATCCATAAATTGCATTCAAATCCTTAATATGAGTTAAATATAAACCCTAACATTTTTGTATGTGTTCATTGGATTTGGGGTGTTATGTATTAAGTCTTTCATTTTAACTAATTTTTTAGGTATTTTTTAATTCATTTCATTCTGACTTCATTTAAGAGGTGATGTTGTCAAGGAGGTTTCAATTTACTTTTAGTTAGGTGACCTCACACCTTTCGTGTGTCTCATTTAGGTGTGAGGGTTTGTGTTAGAGAGTCAGAAAGGTGTGTCATGTGTAGTTGACCAAATCTAGAAGTTTATGCAATCAAGAATAAAAATAAAATATATATTATGTTTATTTTCATTATCATTGTCTCTACTCCCATATATTAATTAATTTGGAATCATATATGAATTTAATAAAACACCTAAAATGAATAATAAAATGAGTCTTCGGCCCCAAACTTTTAAAAAAATATCATTTTTTGATATGATTTAAGATTTATAGTGGATGTAATTTTCTAATTTATATTTTTTGACTTATATTGATTATTTTTTTTCATGTTATATTTTATTATATGATTATAAATAAAAAATTTCCTATTAATTTATTCAACATAGTGTGTTTTTTATGTCTAGGAATATGGGTAGTAAGACCCATCAATTAGTTCAACATAAAAGATTACAAAAATGTACTTCTCCACTGTAGTATGACCCTAAGGATGCTAGAAAATGTAAAAGTTGTTATTTTTTACAAGGGTATGGTCATAAATAATTCTCATCTTGGTATTTTTTCTAATATTATGAAAATACAAATGTTTTTAGATTTCAAATTCATTAATTTTCCTAGGATTATGACCATCGAGGTTTCTCTCGATGGTTTTTTCCCTCCAAGATTATATCTTAATGATGCTCCCATCAACACATCATATCTAAGTCAAATTTAAACCCTAAGGTGGTTGTTATAGTTTTCAAGTTATAATATGATTTATGGTGTTTGTTTTTTTCAATATCTATGATGTGTTTAATAATTTTTCTATGTCATGTATAGTTCACTAGGAGTTTCATTGGGTGTTATTTGTGTGTATCACTCACTGAATTATACCAACATGCATTAGAATTTCATTATAGAGGTATAGGGTTTAGTTTTGACTTCATATTTTTTATATTATACTCACTATTTTGACATAAAATGCATGGTAACATAGATTTTATTTATCATTATATGAACAAGGTTAAATGATTTGTGGTTGATGGTCAATTTCGACAATGATGACCATGTGGATGAGGTGGATACCATTGGAAAGTATGAACCCCCTTTTAATGGTGGACTCATTTCATAATTTTGAGTAATTATATTTGGGCCATTTTGGGGTTACTTTTATTATCATCTAGTGATTGAGAAATTTTACATCTTTTTTGACTCATCTATTGTATTTCATAGTTTATTAGTGCTTTTTATATTTATTCATCAACTATAAGATGGATCTTTTTAGTATTTCAAATTTGTACATTAGTGTTTGATTATTTGTGATTAAAACTTTCCTTACGATACTTATATTCATATTTATTTAACATTTTATATGTAAATAAAAAAAATCATCAATATTTATCAACAGGACCCATTAGTAATTCTCAACCTTTAGTGATTAAAGAGTGCACTTGAGACTGTGTTATGATTTGGGTCAGGTTCTAAGTATCCCAGGTTGGGTTAAAAGAGGCCAATGGATTATGATTATTATTGTATTTATTTTCAATAATTAAGGTTTTCAATGTGTGATGGGTGTTGATGAATAACCTAATAAATGTCGACATTGACGTACCCCATGATTAAAGAAGTGTTTCGGGGAAGCAGAAGATTAAAGTACCCACTGGTTTGAGATATAGATTATAGTTACTTTGAATCATATACATTATTGTTTTTGGAAATTGTATATTAAATATTTATTTATATATTGTAAATGATTATTGAAAAATGGAAGAAGCTGCTGCTTGGAGTTTTGGAATATATATTTAAATGTATGGATGCAGCTTATATATATGATGATATAGAGCAGTAATTAATAGGAATTAATGATGGGTGATGTTAATGGTTGATGAATGAACTAAAATTTCATAAATTTTGAATAATTTTTCCATTAAAAATATTGAATATTTTTTGAGTTAAATAATGATGTTGGTTTTTAGATAAAGTGAGTATTCATCCTTGTGTCTTTGAAATTGGCATGTTTTTAAAGTCTCACTTATATTGTGGTGAATATTGGAGAAGTTGATGCTAAGTGTAGAGTTGAGAGAGGTTTTTTATTAATATAATAATTAATTAATGAACTATTATTAAGGGTATCTGATTAATATAGTGTTGAATTATTAAGGTAGTATATATTTATTAAAACACTCAAGTAGATTACTTATATGTTGTGTATGATTTGGTAATTGTGTTGAAGATATTTACAAAGGTTAAATAAATTTATGAAGTCATTTAATTTGTTTTGAGATGTTATTGAGTAGCTATATATGTACATAGAATGTTTGATGATTTTTTGAAATAAGTTATAGAAGTTTTGAAATTTTGGGTTGGAGTTGAATATTTGAAAAATGAAAACATATGGTCCCTCAGAATATGATGTTTGAAATGTACTAGAGTTAAATATGATAAGTAAGATACTTATTTTGATATATAATATGTATACGGTAATACGTAATATCTTCCAATTCATACAAAGAAGTAAAATTATGAGTTCATAAAGAAATGCAAAAAAGGAAAGGTTTCACTATGATATGCATAAAACCATGAAGCATATGGAAGATTAACTATGTAATATGTGAAATTCCATAAATTATAATTAATATTCAATCTAAATTTTTAGGTGATACAAGATATAAATTTGAGAGTACATAATATAATTCTTATCTTTCTAAAATAATACAAAACAATTACTATTTTTTATATGATATTAAATTGATTGAAAAAATATGAGAATTATAGAGATTTAAATTCAAATGAGTTGTGTTGAACATAAAAGTTTAAATACCATGATTACTAATGGATTACTTTGTGATTCAATATTATGATTTCAGTGATGATATTTGAAGTAGAATATTCCTCATATGTTCATGTAAATGTAGATGATGATAAATGTTGTGGTTATTTATGGAATATGGGTTGAATAGTTTTAACAGAAAAGGAAAGAATCCATGGGGAACAAACTCATCTATTGAGAATTAAAGATTGATGATCATGGGAAACAAACCCATGTGATCTATTGAAAATATAAATAGGAAAATCACCTGGTTGAATTTTAAGGAATTTCAATATTTTAAAATTATGGAAATTGTTCACAAGATCCTGATGTTGAGTATATAAAGTGAATAAGATGAATAATAATAATAATAATAATAACTATAGATAGAGAAGTATATACTGATAATCCTAAATATTTTATGTGCCATTGAGAATTGAGATTGAGAGATAAGTCAACTATACATAACTAGAAAGATATATTGAGTGTCAAATAATAAAATAGTAGATAGGTTTTTGAGAATCCAACACTAATTCTATAGATGACCTTAATAATTCAAGAATATTGAGAAGTGATAAGAAAATAACACCAAAATTTTGTTACTACTGAAACCTCCATTGGTCATTAAAGTTCATGATTTAAGAGGAAGAAGACAACCTAGAGGATTTTTATACATCTTTTTATTGATCATTTTGAAGTTTAGATAAGACTAACGTGCATACTATGTTGTTGAGAATTAACTAGAAATAAAATTCCTAGAGTTGAAGAAAAAATATATTAAACTGTGATGTTGCGAGATCCTAGATATTTGAGAATACATTGTTCAAGAGTGTAGTTGGAAGGACCATTATAAACTTGTAGGAATTAGTATAAAGAACCAATCATAAGATTATTGGTATTTCATGAGTTATATTTGGGTTTAATGATAATATATTCCTTTTTTGTACTCACTTTATGATATTAGTGAATCATGTGTGCCTCAAACATGACTCAAATACAAAAAAGGATGTAGCCACCGACATTAGGGGTTGACCTTATAAAAATATTTTGTGTTGTTTTCTCTTTAATTTCTCTTTAGAATATAGTGTGTTTGGGTTTCATGATCCCTATGATATCCATTCATCCTAATAGGTGTAGAGGTTTTAATAATTATAGTAAAAAAATGAATTTGGTAAAAATAGGTTCACACTGATATGTTATCCCTCTTACTATGACTGGACAAGATTATTGGGAACTTTAAGTGGTATTAGATCACAAGTTTTTACCTCTGATTGGATCTAGTTTTTCAGTTGTTTTTATCTATTATATATGAAGTTAAGATTTGAATAATTTTTTGATTTCGTTTTCGGAAAAAAAAACATGGAGGTTACATCTACCAAGACATTGAAAAACTAGAAGAAAATGGGTGTTAAGAAGATAATAAAGGAAACTATTATGAGAAAGGAGAAATAGGATCATCTATTATATAAGGTAATAAAAGTCGTAATTTATCTATTATATATGATAAAAATTATCCTCTAGGACAATATAGTACAATTTTTGAAGAGCATGTTCTCATTTAATCACTTGGTGAACTTTACTTCGAAATAAAGGATTATTTGAAAAATGTTTCTTTTGAATTTTTTGCATATCTATTTGAGTTTATCAAGGGTATATAGGATGAGAAGACACATTTAGAGTTTCAAGGTGAAGTAATGTAAGAAAGAACTAGAAATAAAGTTTTAAAAGTTTAACACTCTCATTAAGCAAGTTTAAGATAAGGAACAATATTCATTAGTTTATAAGAACAAATACACCTTAGATGAAGAATTATTGAAAAAAAAAGTTTTTTGATAAAGATGATATTGATAAAGTTTTTAAGGAAAACATTCATTCATTTTATGAATTAATCATTATCAAATATTAGCAATTGGATATCAATGAAATAATGATGAAGGAGGTTGAATATTATTTTAATGAAAATGGTAAGATACATGAAGAAAAAATGCATATGATAACGAAATAATGGGAAGGTAGAATAATATTATTTTAAGATGATAAAAATACCCTCAACATAATGTTTCTTGAGTTATAATTCTAACTGATAAATCTAGATATGAAATGGGATGAGACTTTGTATGTTACTGAAAGTATAGGTGATGTCATTAGAGTTTTTAATAAGATTATTTTTGATAAAATATAATAAATAATTGTAAATAATGGGTTGAAACTATTAGGATATATATCTATTTAAATCTTTAATAAAGAGGTAACCCTTATTCCATAAAACCTTGTTTACACTAATTCTTTTTTCCTAAAAAATGTAAGTTACAATTCAAAATTTGAACAAGTATGGATAGATAAAAAGTATGAGAAGCATTCCACAAAATCAAGGGTATATTTGAGAAAAATTATGCATTTTGGTCCCCAAAATGATCTCATAATAAGGTTTGTTCAGATAAAAAATAACAAGTAAATAAAGTTGGCTAAACTAACTTCAAAGTAAAAAAACATGTTTTTTTGGTTATTGTTGATGCTGTGAAAAATTTGGGCATAATACCATTGATTGTTGACATAACATGTCAATTATTGGATTAAAAATAATGCATATATTAAGGGGAGGTGGACTTTAATTCAAGAGAGATCCTAATACAATGAGGAAAAGTATACAGAAGATAGGAATGAATATATTCATAAAAAATTGGTTTGAAAGCTTGAAAATTTGGTTTTAAAATAAAAAATATATTATCATTGTGATGAAGAGTAGTAGTTCATTCCGTACAAGAATAATTCATATGTACTCTATGAAATCATGCCACAAAACCTAAAAAAACAAAGAATTGAAGTTGATTTCACCTTAGGGTGTAAGAAATAGAAACTTATTAAGCAAAACACAGACAATAATAATGTTGATAAATATAATACACCAAGGAAGAGATACTTATATTTGGGAATAAAATGCCACATAATGGATCATTTCATGTAAGGCATGAACATTAGTGATAAATTAAGAAATCTAGAATAATAAATAA
The DNA here is from genome assembly GCA_963277665.1 of Viscum album. Classification (NCBI taxonomy): domain Eukaryota; kingdom Viridiplantae; phylum Streptophyta; class Magnoliopsida; order Santalales; family Viscaceae; genus Viscum; species Viscum album. The sequence continues at coordinate 1,033,184,765 of OY728123.1, read as the reverse complement.
AAACAGTCCTAGAAAGAAACAAAATGATTGGTCTGGTGGAATACATCTATGAAGAAGAATTAAAATTTCATGAGAGGTTATCAAAATAGGGTAACCCAAACACACATGAGAATATATATGGAAGATATAAAATATGCATTTTATTTCAATGTATGATATATTTAAAGTTTATAAATTACTATGCTCTCCTTTGTTTCTTCACAGTTATGTGTCATTGGGTGGTTAGTTTTTAAGTATAAATGGCATGAGAATTGGTGTTTGAAATAAAGAGGGGAGGCTTGGCCTTTGGTGGATGGAAAAGAAATACTAGATAGTCAATAGAACTGATTTTATATCTAGTGGTATTCCATTTTGTCTACATAATTTTGTAGACCCCATAAGCCAAGTAGTGAGGTGCCATCGGCTAGCTAGTGGTTCTGACAGGGTTCAGGTGGTTCTGTTCACCACATTGACTAATCGGTATCTAGTCATTGGCCCACATGTGGTGTCACTGGCCTACTAGAGAGGGGCACCAGCTCGTCGGTGTGCCCAGTCTGGGGGTGTATTAAGTTCACCCCATGGGTTTTAATTCCACTCATATTTACACCTTATTTAATACAAAAAATCTAACCCCTATATCCCGATTATGAATTTGAGAATTACCCTTTGGTACCTAGAGCTTTCCCATTAATCACTCCTTCCTCCTTCATTATTGGAGTGATCTAGTGAACATTAAGTGGTGAGTTTTCTATAGATCCAAACCAAGTCTTTCTTACTCCTAGTGAGATAAACATAGATCTATGTCAGATCTATATTTTCCATGAAGATCCAATGATGTTTCATATCTTTCTTCATATATCGATGGTAGATCTAGTGTGTTGAGTATTGTTCTTGATCAAATCAAGATCTACCTTTGACAAAAAATATTCAATGGTAAAGTTCTTATGAATTAGATTCATATACATCTTTTTGATAGTAAATTTAGGGTATAAACTTAATCTATTGACAATTCCTTGGTAGATTGGTGGCGGATTATATGTTTAAATGACAATCCTTCTTGACCAAAGATAAAACTCTCAATAAATGTGATGTTTCCAATTAATACTTTATAGATCGATCATCATGATACCTTTTTCTTCTGAATATCTTTTCTATTAATGGATTGTTGATGGATCAGTGTTTTCTGGGTAGTAACAAGGCGCTCTTATAGAATTGAAAATGAATTCATAATACATTCTTAGAATGATAATGGATTTGATGAATTGGAATTCCTTTCTTTGATATACTTTGGAATTGGATGTATTGATGGACATTGTAAGGTATATGATTCTAGAATCACCATCTTAATATAAAATATCCTTGAGACTCACTTTAAACCTAATTCTCACCCAAATGGCCCGAAGGCCTTATTTTTATTTATTTTTTGGATAATACCCCTTTTTAAGGTTTGAAGGGGAACCATTACATGACCTGTAGACCCAAGGAACAAGGCCCATACCCGACCCAATACATGACCTTAAACACCCAAGACCTAACACACTTGAAACAACCCCTCTCCAGCATCATAAAATTGAAGATGCAAGATCCCCACCTCGTATGGATGATCAGCTAGAATTTCCTCATGTAGATATGTACGGTGCCTGGTCTTGATATAAGTTGACATACCCTCTCACTCTTCCAATCTGGTTAGCTTTGCTCTGGTGGTTGCGGTTTTTTCTCTGAATCCTCGTCTGGGTCTGCTCCTGTGTGGTCTCGCCCAACTTCATGGTCTTTTATTGTGGCTCTAAATCCCTGTAGTTCGAAGGCCTTTGGTGGCTCAAAGGACCTAATAGCCTGAAGGCCATGTAGCCTAAAATCCGTTGGTGGCCTGAAGGCCCTGATACCTATAGGCCCAATCTGGTGGTCTGAAGGCCCAAATCAGATGAATAGTGTCAGCTACTACAATACCAAACTATACCTACTACAATACTTTTATAGTAACAAAAACTTCACCCTCACTCATATTTGATCTCAGGTTTCTTGGATGCTAAGTAGGAGCCTCTACCACTTGGGTATAGGCTTGTTGGCCTTTAAACCTACTTCTTAAACTAGAATTTGATTTAGGAATCATTTATGTGCAAGCTACATCTCCTTCGGTGCACAAAAATATTTGGTCTTCATTACTTGATATAACTTAGAGTTCTTCATCAATAATATTTTTTTTAATTTGGGGTTGAATCCACTTTTATTTAAAAACAAAGGACCACTTTTTATTTGGGTATAGGAGACCCATTACATGGATAGTGGGACTGGTGGGCATTAAAGCCTGTTAAATGGCTCTAAAGGCCCATATATTTTGGCCCAAAGGACCTCTGATGAATAATAATTCTATAGTAACCACCACCAGTATTGTTACTACAATAGTTCCCACCCCCACTATAGTATCACTGGTGTAACAGTATTTCCTCTAATAGAATCCTTCAACAGTACTACTACAATGTTGCTACAATATCCTTTGCTCAATGTATTTTGAACCACCAACCATGATGTTGTATTATGGGGAGATTACCACTAATCAAAACCCATACTACATTCATTCATCACTAACCTTGATGCAGGAAGATACTTAATAATTGAGGCTCTTGTATTCTCTCATTGCATTGGTTTCATATTGTTATGGTATAGATTCTTGATTGTTCTTGATCATGTTTGTTTTTGGGTGTGTGTGTAGCTATTTGATCATATATAATGTTTAATTCCATTAGTATTTATAGAGTATCTTGTTACCATGTTTGATGATGATCACATGTTGTTATACATTGCTAATATATTATCATGAAGTTTATAGGACCATTGTAAACTGGAAAGAATCGGTATAAATATCCATTTGGGAGACTATAAGGCTTTCATGATTTAGTTTCAGGGGTAAGGATAATAAATTCACCATGTGTATTCACTTAATGATATTATTGAAGCACATGTTTCTCTAACTCATCCTAAATACATTAGGATTAGTCACCCACATCAAGGGGAAAACCTTATAAATATATCATGTGTTGTTGTCTCTTTACTTTTTCCATTTAATATGGTTAATTTGTGTTGTAAGATTCATATGAGATCCATTCATTCTAACAAGCTCAAAATTTAAAATAATTAAAGTGAAAACGAATTTGATAATGATTAGTTCACACTGATTCTCCCCACCTCCCTATGGGACTGCACTAGATCACTATACACTTTAAGGTTGTTTTAGTTATGTTGAATACATTCTAGTTTTTTGTTTTTTTTATGATTATTATGTGAAAATTAGTCTTGTATTTTTGTTTCATACCTTGAAAGATATTTCTTATAGCATCCCATCTTTTTATAACATAACTTTCATTCCATTACACGGAACTGAGGATCTTTAAGGTTTAGTGTCTTGGAAACAAGGAACATAAAACATGAAACAAAAAAAACATTCTTCTTAAACACTTGAAAGGATTCTCCTCATGTTCACCCTAGGCTCATTACTGCATCTCATAACCTGGGGACATACATCAAAAGAAAGGATGAGCAGAAGGCCCAGCAAGGGAAACAAGTGAAACATTTTACATATGAACTTGAGATACATCAGTAAAGTCATGAAAAGAACTTTAAGGCATGAAAATGAAATCATGAGGCATATCATAATAAAAATAAAACTTTTTCATAACTTGAAGATGTGGCTGCAACATTTAATAATGACAATCATTTCGTTTCACCATGGTCCATCCCCAAGGTGTCGTTAAAAATTACCAAGGTTATTCACCAAGGCGTCGTTAAAAATGGTCATCTCTAGAGATTAAGTCTTTACCCAATGCATTGGAGCACTATCAGGGCGCACCCTTAAATTTGCCTTTATTATCATGTGAGACACATATATCATCATCAAAAATTTCATAAATAACCCATATAGCATAAAATAAATGGGTTTCATTTCATAATCATAACGTTTTAAAAACTGCTTTAAAGACATGATCTTTACATCACTTTAAAACCCACAGAAAAGGAAGGTGGGTCTCATGTATGTAAATCCCAGAATTTAAAATAGAACATTTTGGTATATATTTGAATACCCCTTTAGAAGAAAGAGCTTTGAGTACTCACTTAATAATATAAAAGAACTTTAGAAAAAGAGAGAGACATTTTGAGACGGAAATTCTACAGCATAACAGCTATGTTACGAGGTTTTAGAAGACATTAAAAAGAGAGGTAAAATGGGTCAAACATGCATAAATGACCCATAAAATAGTAGAAGGACAGAATAAGAAGGATACATGATCATGGTAATTAAATTTCATGGACATACCATTTGAAATGAAAAACATGGAAGGAAGACAAAATTAGATTTCTCTTATGAAAAATTCGGCAGCCTAACGGCGCCACTTAAAACTTCAAAATACTGAATTGAAGAGATAAAATGGGGTCTCTCATCATATGAACATAAGTGTCCAGTATGATAGATATAGAGATCATACCCCAATATAACAAAAAGGAACTTGAAATAATTGACCTGAAAGTAGAACTTCAAAACGAGAAGGGTGAAGAACCACTTAAAAATTTGGCAGCCTAACGGCGCCACTAAAAACTTAAAAATACTGAATTGAATAGATAAAATGGGGTCTCTCATCATATGATCATGAAAGATCAGTATGATAAATTTAGATATAATACCCCAACATAATAAAAAGGAACTTGAAATACGTTACATGAAAATAGATCTTGAAAATGAGAAGGGAGAAAGAATCCGTTACAAAAATTTCGGCAGCCTAACGGCGCCACTTAAAACATCATAAAACGAAATAATGAGAGCAAGAGGGGATCTCTCATTATATGAACATGAAAAGGGAAGTAAGAGGAGTATAAAAAAACATCCTCCAACATAAGAACATGGGGCATAAAAGGAATGACATAAAAGCTTACCTTAAAATGTAACTCTTAAACCTCAAAGGATGGGACCTTGAGGGCTTGGGGGCACCTTGGGAGGACTCCTTGTGAGGTAATGAGACCAGAACTTCGTTGGGGAAGAGTGGGGAGTCGAATGGATGAGAGGAGGGCTTGGTATTTATAGGGAAAGTGAGGGGACAAGGCATTAATGGCCAAGGGACACCTCAAAAGTGGTTTTCTCACAAGCATGGGCCCTCCCATGGTACTTCCCATAAAGTTAGGCCACATGGGGACCCCCACACAATAATTCATCACCCTTGGCCAGCCAACACTTTAAAAAAAATCTCATTACATCATCATGACACGGTTATGATGTCATTAAACATACCGAAACCCTAAAACTGTATTTTCACTATTCATTGAAAATTCAACTTTCTCAGAAAGATCCCAAAATTTCACCTTAATCAAATATCAATGCTCTGATTTCAAAAATGAACTCCATTTTATAAAAATAATTTTCTAAATATTTTTATTTTATTTTTTAAATAAATACACTATTCACCGAAAATTCATTTTTTTAGAAAAAACCACAAAAATTACCATAACATAATATCGGTGCTCTGAGTTCAAAAATGAAATCCATTTTATAAAAATAATTTTCTAAATATTTTTAATTTAATTTTTAATTAAAAAACACTATTCACCCAAAAAAACTAATACTTGAATAATAATTTATGAAACTGTTATTTAACCATTTTATTGAATCACATTACTTAATCAAGGTGCCTAGATTATTTTAAAACTTTCTTTAAGTGAGATTACTAATCCATTTGGTCATATTACTAATCCTAACCACAAAATCACTATTCATAATTTACTATTCATCAAAAATCAAGTTGATCTTATTAGACTCCAAATTTTGTACTGAACATAATTGTAGAAGACAATTTTTTGAAAATCATTACACATTTTTAATTATTTAAGGTTTACATAAACATTTTTAAAATAACCTTTTTCTAAAATTCATCAAAAATATGCATACTATATTTATCCGGTCATTTGAAAATTCATAACTTCATCATAAGAAGAAATCCCAATTTTTATTTAAAGGATTACACAAGGTAGTTACGGTCTCCTTACATAGCCTCTTATCACACCAGCATAGGACCTAAGTGTAAGGTGTGCTATGGTGAGAGAGTCCGAGGGAGGCTCGGCCAACATTGCCCGAGTAGTAATTTCAATCAGTTTGAACTTCTCACGAAGGCGATTCCGTTCTAGCTTCACATGATGAAGTTCGGCTTGGGTTTGGTCCAGAGCAAATCCCAATGGTGCTACCTCCTTCCCAAGTTCTGTTAGATGGGCTTCGATCGGTCCAAGACTACTAGGTGAGGCCATCGAATCCTCTTTCTATAATAATTAACCAAGATTACTTGTATTTAGAGACAATAATCAAAACATTTTGTTCACAGCGGTCATATTGACCGATGGTCATATAACAGTCAGAAGCCAATGGTCTCATTTTAATTATAATCATGTTTATCAAATAAAACATTTTTGTTGAGTATAAAAATAAAATAAAATAACACATGAAATTAGGAAACAAGATTTATTCAAAATTTCGGGCCGTTACAATCTTCCCCCCTTAAGAAATTGCGTCCTCGCAATTTTAAAAAAATTGGGTTTTGAAATTTCATTGAAAGTCCCACATCGGAAAAAGAGTCTGTGACACCATTACTTTAAAAGAAAGAAAAGGAAGTACAAAGGCCACCCGAGTTTACTCATACTAGGATTCCATGTAGGAAACATGGACATGGAGGAGAAAACAAAGGGTCACGTCCTAAAGGAGAGTGATAGAAAACATGATTAGGAGGAAGTTAACCACCAGAAAATCCCAAAATTATGATGTGTGCAAGCAGTCTTTGATTACCTAGTAGTAAACGTAAACCAACAAAGTTTTTGTTTTACGTTCCTTTTCATAACTTTGAGGAATTCATTTACAACATAGAACAAAAACATAAGGAAATATATCTACCTTCATGTAGAGTTTCATCCTTTAATAAGTTTCTACCAAAAACTAATCTTTTCTCTAAACTATGAGCATTCAAAACTACTTGGTCTCATCAAAACATAAGAATCATCTTCTAGAGAATCACATAATCCACAAAAGATTAACTATCTATTTCTTTTATCTTTAAACATTATCCCAAAAACCGAAAGGGTAAGGTAAAACAACTCTTCAAAAAGAAAGAATCCCATAGGAATGGAAACTACTTTTAAATCTTCAAAGTTCCATGGTACTACCCAAAGTTCCTCATAGTCAGTTCCATAAATAACGGTCCTTAAAATTCCTCAAAATAAACTAAACTAAGATTGAAACCCAAATACAAGAAGGATTTGATAACATAGTCTTCCAAAATAAACTTCATTGTTCATCTCCAAACAACATCAACCACTCCTAACATCTTATAACAAAATTATCTAATCTAAACATATTTAACCCAAGATAGGTTAATCATTCCTATAAGTAACCTAAATTACTATAAATCCACCTTAAATTCATCGATTCTTCAAATATAAGTCAACCTTACTCCTCAATGAAAATATCGTTGTAATCTATTTACCTCGATCATATAGGGTCCCCAAAATAGTGAACGTCTTCCAAAATAAAAATCATATTTTAATCCCCTAATCATCTCTGTCATATTAATACGGAAATCGTACCATTTCCTATCACATTGGTTGTTGAGACATGTTCTTCCATTTCCCGCCATTAACTAAGAAAAGAAACTATAATTAGGGGCTTAAATACTTAGCCAATAATCATGAAAAGAAACTTAAAGCATATAAGGATAACTTGTAGTTGAAAAGTATACCCTAACTTGTGATACCCTAGGTTCCCATCTAGGTTATCCATGATCATATATTCTTATGTGAATCTTCATTTTATTTTATCTTTGTTCCTTTAACAATGGTTCATACTAAGCTTATGAATTTACCAAAGCATATCCCCCGGGAGTGTCATAACCAAGAGTGCAGCAAGGCCCGTTGTCATGTACCAGTTCCTGTTCGAGTCTAGCTCAAAGCGGTGTTTTTGGGTTTTACCCCTATGTACATCTGTGCTAGAGCCACCTCTACCTGCTCGTATCCAGACAGGGATGTATTTGCTTGGCAACCCCTTACTCAATACTCACCAAAATACCAGGAATATTTCCTATATTTTAACTTTTCTATAGGCTTCTTCCTAAATTTTTCATATCTTAATTTCCACAAATAACTAAACCATCCTTTGATACCAACTATAGAATCCCGTCTTTTTATAACATAACTTTCATTCCATTACACGGAACTGAGGATCTTTAAGGTTTAGTGTCTTGGAAACAAGGAACATAAAACATGAAACAAAAAAAACATTCTTCTTAAACACTTGAAAGGCTTCTCCTCATGTTCACCCTAGGCTCATTACTGCATATCATAACCTCGGGACATACATCAAAAGAAAGGATGAGCAGAAGGCCCAGCAAGGGAAACAAGTGAAACATTTTACATATGAACTTGAGATACATCAGTAAAGTCATGAAAAGAACTTTAAGGCATGAAAATGAAATCATGAGGCATATCATAGTAAAAATAAAACTTTTTCATAACTTGAAGATGTGGCTGCAACATTTAATATTGACAATCTTTTCATTTCACCAAGTTCCATCCCCAAGGTGTCGTTAAAAATTACCAAGGTTATTCACCAAGGCGTCGTTAAAAATGGTCATCTCTAGAGATTAAGTCTTTACCCAATGCATTGGAGTGCTATCAGGGCGCACCCATAAATTTGCCTTTATTATCATGTGAGCCACATATATCATCATCAAACATTTCATAAATAACCCATATAGCATAAAATAAATGGGTTTCATTTCATAATCATAACGTTTTAAAAACTGCTTTAAAGACATGATCTTTATATCACTTTAAAACCCACAGAAAAGGAAGGTGGCTCTCATGTATGTAAATCCCAGAATTTAAAATAGAACATTTTGGTATATATGTGAATACCCCTTTAGAAGAAAGATCTTTGAGTACTCACTTAATAATATAAAATAACTTTAGAAAAAGAGAGAGACATTTTCAGACGGAAATTCTGCAGCATAACAGCTATGTTACGAGGTTTTAGAAGACATTAAAAAGAGAGGTAAAATGGGTCAAACATTCATAAATGACCCATAAAATAGTATAAGGACAGAATAAGAAGGATACATGATCATGGTAATGAAATTTCAAGGACATAACATTTTAAATGAAGAACATGGAAGGAAGACAAAAATTAGATTTCTCTTATAAAAAATTCGGCAGCCTAACGGCGCCACTTAAAACTTCAAAATACTGAATTGAAGAGATAAAATGGGGTCTCTCATCATATGAACATAAGAGTCCAGTATGATAGATATAGAGATCATACCCCAATATAACAAAAAGGAACTTGAAATAATTGACATGAAAGTAGAACTTCAAAACGAGAAGGGTGAAGAACCACTTAAAAATTCGGCAGCCTAACGGCGCCACTTAAAACTTCAAAATACTGAATTGAAGAGATCAAATGAGGTCTCTCATCATATGATCATGAAAGATCAGTATGATAAATTTAGAGATCATACCCCAACATAATAAAAAGGAACTTGAAATACTTTACATGAAAATAGATCTTGAAAAATGAGAAGGGAGAAAGAATCCGTTACAAAAATTTCGGCAGCCTAACGGCGCCACTTAAAACTTCATAAAACGAAATAATGAGAGCAAGAGGGGATCTCTCATTATATGAAAATTAAAAGGTCATTAATAGGAGTATAAAAGAACATCCTACAACATAATAACATGGAGCATAAAAGTAATGACATAAAAGAGATTACTTGAAATGAAAGAGAGAGGTCGGATCCCTTACCTTAAAATGTAACTCTTAAACCTCAAAGGATGGGACCTTGAGGGCTTGGGGGCACCTTGGGAGGACTCCTTAGGAGGTAATGATACCAGAAATTCGTTGGGGAAGAGTGGGGAGTCGAATGGATGAGAGGAGGGCTTGGTATTTATAGGGAAAGTGAGGGGACAAGGCATTAATGGCCAAGGGACACCTCAAAAGTGGTTTTCTCAAAAGCATGGGCCCTCCCATGGTACTTCCCATAAAGTTAGGCCACATGGGGACCCCCACACAATAATTCATCACCCTTGGCCGGCCAACCCTTTAAAAAAAATCTCATGACATCATCATGACACAGTTATGATGTCATTAAACATACCGAAACCCTAAAACTGTATTTTCACTATTCACTGAAAATTCAACTTTCTCAGAAAGATCCCAAAATTTCACCTTAATCAAATATCAATGCTCTGATTTCAAAAATGAACTCCATTTTATAAAAATAATTTTCTAAATATTTTTAATTTATTTTTTGAATAAATACACTATTCACCGAAAATTCATTTTTTCAGAAATAACCACAAAAATTACCATAACATAATATCGGTGCTCTGAGTTCAAAAATGAAATACATTTTATAAAAATAATTTTCTAAATATTTTTAATTTAATTTTTAATTAAAAAACACTATTCACCCAAAAAAAACTAATACTTGAATAATAATTTATGAAACCGTTATTTAACCATTTTATTGAATCACATTACTTAATCAAGGTGCCTAGATTATTTTAAAACTTTCTTTAAGTGAGATTACTAATCCATTTGGTCATATTACTAATCCTAATCATAAAATCACTATTCATAATTTACTATTCATCAAAAATCAAGTTGATCTTATTAGACTCAAAATTTTGTACTGAACATAATTGTAGAAGACCATTTTTTGAAAATCATTACACATTTTTAATTATTTAAGGTTTACATAAACATTTTTAAAATAACCTTTTTCTAAAATTCATCAAAAATATGCATACTATATTTATCTGGTCATTTGAAAATTCATAACTTCATCATAAGAAGAAATCCCAATTTTTATTTAAAGGATTACACAAGGTAGTTACGGTCTCCTTACATAGCCTCTTATCACACCAGCATAGGACCTAAGTGTAAGGTGTGCTATGGTGAGAGAGTCCAAGGGAGGCTCGGCCAACATTGCCCGAGTAGTAATTTCAATCAGTTTGAACTTCTCGCGAAGGCGATTCCGTTCTAGCTTCACATGATGAAGTTCGGCTTGGGTTTGGTCCAGAGCAAAGCCCAATGGTGCTAACTCCTTCCCAAGTTCTGTTAGATGGGCTTCGATCGGTCCAAGACTACTAGGTGAGGCCATCGAATCTTCTTTCTATAATAATTAACCAAGATTACTTGTATTTAGAGACAATAATCAAAACATTTTGTTCACAGCGGTCATATTGACCGATGGTCATATAACAGTGAGAAGCCAATGGTATCATTTTAATTATAATCATGTTTATCAAATAAAACATTTTTGTTGAGGATAAAAATAAAATAAAATAACACATGAAATTAGGAAACAAGATTTATTCAAAATTTCGGGTTGTTACATTTATTGTATTTAAACCAATGAAATGTGACTTTTTGATGGAAATTTTTTTTTGTGATATGAAACATAAAAGGATATATTTTATATATTTTTTATTGTGTTCGATTTATTAATTTAAAAATTATGTTATATGTTTATATTATTGAAACATGAAATTATAAAAGAAGTCAATAATTGTATCATTTTTTTAACTTTGCATGTTAAATTGTTTTTTATTTATCATTGAAATATATTTTATTTATTTATCAATTAAATGATACCTGTTGCTTGTTTTTAGGGTGATGTTAAATATCATCATGTTATTTGATAATAAAAATAGTTTTTGTGCCAAGTATATATGTTTTTATGTATGTTATGTTATTGGATTTGTGAAATTTCATGTTTTAAAGAAAAAATAAACATTTTATTTATAAGATGGTTTATTAAGCAATTAATGGAATGGATTTCATTTCAATATTAGAATATATGTTCTGTGAAATAATTTAAAGGTACATGCATGTCATATCTTTTTTAAAGTATAAAACATTTTATAATTAATATTTTTTAGAATAGGTTTTAATTCAGGGGTTTAATTTTCTCTAATAAAAACATAATTTATTTTAAATTTTAACATAGTTACATGGTAATGGGAAAATTTTCATGTTTATTTTTTTTGAAGGAAATAAAATTATCAAATATTAAAACTTATGTGAATTTTTTTAATTAAATTATAAAACACACGTTATGTGATTATTAATATATTGTTAACTATTTCAAATGTTGTGAATCTAATTTAACACATGTTATGTGATGTGTGCAATATTTTTTCAAGTTTGGGGATGAAGCCTCATTTTATTATTAAAGAATTGAAAATACATATTTTTTATGGGTAGAGGGAGACCCATTACATAGCCTGAAGGCCTAGGGGCATGAAATCCCAAATACAAGGCTTGAAAGCCCTCTTTTTGTCCCAAAGGACCCTTCAGTGAATAGTACTTCTATAGTACCCGGACTACTATAGTTCCTACTACAGTAGCACTACCAACATAGGTCCCACTATAGTACCTTCACCGCTACTACATTTTTTCCAGTGTGCCATGAAATAATGATGCTAGAAATACTCAGGAATTTTTCCCCTACTTGAAATCGATCTTGGATCTTTTAGATTCCAAGCAGGACCATTTACCACTTAGGTACAAGCTCATTGGTAATGTGTGTTACATTATTATTTTCATTTTCTTTGTGATAAATGTGTGATTTTTTTAAAAAAAATACATGCATTATTGAAATGTATTTTATATTTGAAAATAAAAATTATTTTTATTGAATATTATGAATTTTAAATGACAAAGAATTGTTATTCAATATGTTATGTGAAATAAAGTGGTATAAAATTATTCTTATAATACAAAACATTCATTAAATGAAAATTCTATGTGTAGTGTAACATATCTATGTTTTTTTGTATGAAAAATAGGTATTAAAATATTTTTTATTTTTTATTTTCTTGAAGGAAAAATTATCGTTAATTATTTACACATATTATGTGAATTTTTTTAATCCCACCATGTAACTCATACTTTGTGATTATCAACACATTATTAATTATTGTATATTTTTTGTGTCTATTTTAATATATGTTATTTAAAATATATAATCTAAATATTTATATATTCATTGTAATTTGTTTTTTTACATTTTTTCTAACACAAAACATGTATTATTGAAACCAAAATACATTTTTGTAAAACATAAAAAATTTGTGTTTTGGGGGTTTCTTAAGAAATTTTTTTTTTGAGTTTCTTATTTTTTTTGTTAGAGAAAGAATTATGTGTTTTATAGATAATATAAAATAATAAAACAAAATAGTTTATTTTCAATCAAACATATCTTTTTACCCCATTTTTAAGATTTAACTTATTTTTATTCGACATTTTTTACATTTACTTTTATTTCCTTCCAAATCATATATTTTTTTCATTAAATGTAATATTTCTATTGAAATTATAAAAAATTAGATTTATTTACTAAAAATTTGAATTTGAAAATTTTATGAAGATGAAAAAGGATAATAAAATTTTAAAATTATGATTTAACTAAATATTATCATTTTTTATTGTTGCATGCATTGATTTTTTTTCAATTTTTATTCTTCTTAAAAATGGTTTCCACTATACATCTTCCATAATTATTTACTTTTTTCATTTAATTAAAATTCATTTAATATTTTTTGAAAAATATTAATAATAATAATAATTGAAAAACCAATAAAATTAACATTCCATTTAGGCTTACATTTTTTGTGAGCTCAAAAATTTTGGGTTTAATTAAATCTACATTTTTTATTATGATTAATTTAAAAAACAAAATTAAATATTAAACACATAATTATAATGACATAAATTTTAATTTATATTCATATTCATCACATGTATGAAACATATATATGTTTGTTATAAAAATGTTATATTAAATATAAATAATATTGAAATATAAAATAATAAAATTATTCCTTGTCCATGAGTCAACCCAAATTTGTGGAGGTCTGCCCTCTTAAGTTAGTGAGTGCTTCCCTTGATTCATTTAAACCCATTTCAAATGCATAACATTTTTTACATCCCTCATGAATAATGGATGGTAGGCTACAACTTTTAATCTTAGATTCATTAAGAACACATAAAAATTGAGTCAAAAGTCTATTGTAGATAAGATTAAAATAATTAATTTATATTGTTTCTTAAATATTTCAAAATTTCTAACAATAATACAATTTTTAGATATTCTTTACTGGATTGTCTTCATGAGTAGAGCACATAGGGGACCTTCATATCTAAGGGTAAGAATGACATTTTTGTAATTATGTTAATAAAGGAAGAACACTTGGGTCATGTATGTGGTTATATATTGTAGCTTCCCCACCCGAGATTGTTCAAATGACCCTCAAGGTAGAGACAAAATTAGATCAAGTTCACCTCCCCGTAAGACAGAAGATGCCAACTAGCGATAAGGGTGTAAGGGGTGATACTGGGAAAACTATAACCTCTGTAACAAAATACAAAAGTAACAAAATAACAATGGAAGAATAATAAATAACAGGCAACACATTAAGAAATAATATCACAATGTAAGAAAAATAAACATTTACAATTCCATACAAGTCATACGATAGCTAATAGGGTCACACATAGTTCGATCATACACAAATGAGTCCAAAATAGAAAAATAAAAAACCGTGATCAATACCGAGGATCCACCCAATAAAGCTCTAACTATAGACACCCAACCCATTGATCCATTACAGCTCTAGCTACTGAGATTTAGACATCAAGTTCTTATCCTTTCTTACATCATGAGACATAAAGCTTTCATGTTTCCTGAAGGGCTTGTGCAGGGTGTGACTATAAACTCAATAGGACACCCCCAACAGTGTCCCTAGATAATATTCATACATATATAAGTGTATAAAAAGTATAATGCATGATAAAAAAAATAAAATATCAAAACCCACGCCACCAAAGCTTGACCAGCCATGAATGGGACTTTACCTTCTTTGTTGAGTGCCAGAGTGAGACAAGCACTACTAAAAAACTAGCGTTTAACAACACTGAGATATATCAGTGCTAGAAAAAAATGCTGATAAATGGCATATTTATCAGCACTAAAGAAATCCCTGATAAATTTAACCTTTTATCAGTGCTTTTTTTTATAATGCTGATAAAGAAAACCTTTTATCAGTGCTTTATATTTAGCACAGATAAAGGGTATCCTTTATTAGCACTTTATTTTGAACACTAATAAATATTTATTTCATCAATGATTTTTTAGCGCTAAGTCCGAAAAAATAAAATGAAATAATTAAATAAATTTAAAATAAAAAATGTGCTGATTAAAAAAATATTTCAAATTTTATTAATTAAATAATTATTGATAAAAATGAATAGATTGATTATACATTATTAAATATTAAACATTTTATTAATTATATAACTATGATAATTAATGTTATTAAATTGTATATATTAAATATATATATATCAATTTATATAAATATGATTTATATATTACAAAATATTTATGTGCTTTGCATTAAATATTCATATATTTATTGAATAATAGTTTATAATTAAAATTAATATGAATTAAAAATATAGACTATAATTTCACAGTACTCGACATATAATTAAATGTTGTTTGATTTTTTTAATTTAACATAGATAAAATGTGTGTTATATTGATTACACATATATATAATTAATCAATTTTTATATACAATGCACACACACCAAACTTATCCATTTTTTCAATATTGTTAAAGTGTACTTATTCTTAATTAATTCAATTTCACTCATTTTTAACATATATTCTTGCACTTAAAATTTGATATTCATTAATAATGTTAAAAAATACATTTATAAAAAATATTTATAAATAAATATATTTATAAATGTAAATTTACTATATTTATACAATTATATATTTATAATTATAAATAAATATATATATTTTTTAAAATTATTAATATAATTTTAAATAAATAATTATATATATTAAAATAATTATAAAATTCATAATAAATTTACTTAAATAATGAATATATTTACTATATTTATATTTATATACATTTATTAAATATATATTTACAATTATATAAATATATATAATGATATAAATATTATTTTTTAAAATTATTTCTATAATTATAAATAAATAATTATAAATTTTTCATAGATATAATTAAAAAGGAATATATTTACTAAATTTATATTTATATATATTTATTAACTATATATAAATATTTACAAAGAACTGACAAAATTAACATTTAACAACACTATAACTTTACCACTGATAATGATTGATTTTTTCAGTGCTTTTTTACCACAGATAAAGACCTACCTTTATATGCGCTTATTTGTAAGCACTAATAAAAGTATCTCGATCTAATTAAAAAAACCCTAACCATTTGCGAACTCATCGCGATATCAGAAGATTTTGGCAGAAGCTAGCGGTTATTGGTGCTCCTCCTCAGTGAATCGAAGCTCGAATCACAACACTTGACTATTTCCAAAACTCCATTTGCACGAACATCTCATCTAACATTCTGTTTTCGATTATAGTTAGGTTTCTGAAGAGGGTCTCAGATTTTCATAGCGAGGTAGGCCTTCTGATTTTCATTGTGTATTTTTTGTTTCATTTTTTATTTTTTCTCCTGTGATTTGTTTATGATTTGTTGTTTATGATCTGTTGTTTACGATTTATTTATGGTCCATTGTTTAGTGAATGATTTGTGGTCTGTTGTTTGTATTAACTATCGATGTATGATTTTTTGTTTATATCCAACACTGAATATTAGTTTTTTATCTATTTGATATTTCTTATAGACTATAAGTGATTTTTTATACTGGTGTCACATGTATGTGTGTTTATATATATCTATTACATCATTTATTCCCATAGTTGTTTGTCTAATAGGTATACCTATATCATGTAATGATGATTTTGGGTCTACATGTCCATTGTCCCAAAGGTCCATGCTAGAATTTTGTTTGAACTCTGCTACTAATTGTTTCTATTTAGGGGGACCACCTCCCATTTATTTTTTACACCCAAAGTTTAAACCATCCTTTTGTGACTTTGAGGTGTGTTAGAGTTCATACAATGATCTAACCTGCTGTTGTTTGGGTAATTCAGGCTAGGGTCATTACACTATCTATATTTTAGTTTATACCTATAATGTTTAGTGATAATATCATTTATTATATGCCTTTATCTCCTTGTAATTATCATATTCTTTGAGATAATTCAACATGGTGTATCTATCCATGTCCATATCATGTATCCTCATATCAAAGACCTAACTAATAGCATGATTCATCAGAAATATGATGCATCCCCTATGTGACTTCTATAGAAATCCCTCTCACCCTCACTCTCTCTATGAGGTTGATAATAGGGTATAAGGGATTCCAACAAATTTAACTTTTATTATTGGTATAATATGATGTGTTAGTGTTTGTAATGCTTCTATAAGTTTTCACTAGATATGAGATTCTTTGAAATAATCAAATGTTGAGTTTCCCTTATTATAATTGTTTATAGCTTTCACTTTTGATAATAAATATATTGTGTTTATTTATTTACATATTGTATAAAATTAATCTTTTATGAACCCAATAGGATGGATATGAATCGAAAATGGATGTGCTCTAATCGTTTGACAAATGATATCATACCCTAAGAAAATGAGGTATCATGCCAAACATATAATGCAAAACAAATGTTACATTCAATGGGAATGATCTCTAAAAAATACATGCTTATCCAAATGATTGAATATTGTTTCGCAAGGACCATGAATCACTCATAAAAAGTGTGGCACAGATCGATAGAAGAAAAATTAATCAAGTCCTTAGAAATATGTATGGTGCTTTCCTATCATTCCAAAGTTTGAAAGACTATATAGATGTCATGAAACCATGAGACAATTAGCATGGCATGTAGATACAAGAATTAAATATGGGAACCTACGTGATCAAATAGATTCTCCTTGGAGGAAGAAAATTGAATATAAGTTTCCTAAATTTTGAAATAAACTGAGAAACTTTCGCCTTGCATTATCTACAGATGGAATAAATCCTTTTCGCATACCAAGTAGTACTCATAGTACATGGCTCGTCATGTTGGTAAATTAAAACTTTACTCCATAGTTATGCAAGAAGAAAAAATAAATTATATTGTCTCTACTTATATCTAGACCAAAGAAACCTGGTAATGATATTGATGTCTATTTGGATTCATTGATCGAAGATCTGAAATTGATGTGGGATATAGGTGTTACAATGTACGATTCTCATAGAAGTGAAGAATTCACATTGAGGTCCATGTTGTATGGAATGATAAATGACTTCCCCACTTATGGAAATTTATGAGGCTATATAATTAAAAGACTGTTGGGGTATCCCATTTGTGAAAAATTCACATACACAGTTTGGTTGAAATATTCCTTGAAGATTGTTTTCTAGGAAATCAAAAAATATTATCTCAATAACATAAATACTGATCTTGGATGACAGCATTCAATGGGAATATCGAACAAGGTAAAACATTTTATCCATGAATGAGTGATCAATTATACAAAAAATTTAAAAATATTAACACTGTTTTCAGTAAACTATTTTTAAAAAACCTTAAAAAATCAGGTTGGCAGAAGAGATCAATTTTCTCTGAATTATCGTATTGTAATTATGTGTATATCAGACATTTTCTTGATGTCATGCATGTAGAAAAAAATGTATTTTATAGTGTTATTGGCACATTACTAAATGTTCCTAGAAAAATGAAAGATGGCATCAAGGCTAGGTTGGACTTTATTGAAATGGGAATAAGGGAAGAGTTGAAACCGGTGAAGGGTAAAGGATGGACTTTTCTTCCTCTAGAAGCATACACTCTATCCAGACAGGAAAAATTTCAATCTTCCTTTTCCTTACTAGTGTAAAAGTTCCATAAGGGTATTCATCAAATATTAATAATGTCCTGTAAATGACTAAATTGAAGGTACAATGATTAAATTACACAACTTTCATGTTTTGATGCAGGTTTTAATGCTTGTTGCTTTCCATTGCATTCTGCCTCAAAATGTATGACATACATTAACCAGACTCTTCTTCTTTTTCAAGTCCATATGTAGTAAAGTCGTAGACCCAGAAAAGTTTCTCATCATGAATAAGGGGATTGCATCCATATTATGTGAATTAGATATGTTCTTCCCACCATAATTCTTTGATATAATGGTTCACTTGGTCAGAGAGGTTCAACTATGTGGTCATTTCTATTACATATGGATGTATCCCATTGAATGGTATATGAAGATTTTGAAAGGGTATGTCAAGAATAAAAGTTGGGTATAAGGTTGTATTGGAGAATGATATATTTTTTAAGAATCTATTGAATTCTATATTGATTACCTATCAGATGTTGAAAGCATAGTTCTCCCAAAGTCTCATCACAAAGCGAACACCTTATGGGCGATGTGATTTCCAGAATAGATGTTTTTACAATTCCCTTGACAAAGAAGGAGTAAGAACATCTTTACATATTACATAATAGTAAAGATGTTGATCCATACATTGAATCCCATAAAGAAATTTTGAGACATTTGAATCCATCAAGGGCTGAAGGATGGATATCAAATACAATTAACCAATAGTTTATAGGATGGTTCAGAGATTAAATTTATAAGGAATTATCAGAAAATCTGAATTCAATTGCTGAACAAATTCAATGGTTAGCCATCGGATCGAATGAAAATGTTATATTTTACACTGGTTTTGTAATCAATTGTTATACAATTTATACAAAATAACACAATAACTTTAGTACGATGAAAAATAGTGGTTTTACACTTATGGATGAAATGATGAACATATCTGTTTCCAAGGATAGAATTATAATTTATGAAAATATGTCATATTTTTTCATTATTGAACAGATATATGAGTTGGATTATACAACACTTCAAGTGCCAATTTTTCATTATAAATGGGTTGACAATATCAATGGAGTGAAATTTGATGAGATGGTCTTTGTAGAGGTGAATTTTAGTGTAGAAGGGGGGAAAGATGAGATGTTCATAATGGCATCACAAGCAGTGCAAGTATTTTATGTCTCTGATCCAACAAAGAATAATTGGTCGATTTTCCTGATGGTGACTAAAAAAATGTCGATTCAGAGGAAAATTCAATCGAGGATGACCCTTTCATTAGGACATCACAATCAGTTCATGTTGGTCCCATTGTAGACAATGTATTGTACATTAGAGGGAACCAGAAAGAGGAGATTTGGATTCTCGAAAGAGTAACCAAATCCTTGAAACCTTTAAAAAAATATAATTCAATGAGAAGCTAAAAGTTTTTTTAATATATTATGTTTTTCCTCATAATATTATATGTTCTATATTACATTAACATAATCTAAATTAAATTTTTGACTACTCATTCAAATTATTTCTTCTAAATATGATGATGTTACTAATACCTTTGAAGAAGATTTGTGTCCATGTGTCATGCCTTTGTAAGAATAGAAACGATGTTTTCTCTACTCAGCCATAGAGGTAATATTGATGTATTCATAGTAAAATCGTTGTCCATAGAATAAATTGGTAAATTCATATTTATTTTTAATTTATTTCTTTTTAGTATTAATCAAATAATTATTATTTTCTTATATAGGTTGATTCTTTTTTCGAGTTGAGGTGTTTGTTTGAAACTTCTCATGCACTTTTGGAAGTTCAACAAAGAATGTCAATGTAAATAATGGTAACATCGATAGTCAGTATTGTTTTTGAATGTATATAATAATTTTTATTTATGTAATTGTATAAACCAATGTTTAAAATGTTTATAATATAGTTTTTTATGGTATTTGTGTTGTAAATTTCATTTCATTTAAATTCTGTATTGGGACTTCTTTTTGTTGATATTTGGTGTGTTTTTGTTGTGTTCCTAGTGCTTATGGTATTGCGGTGTGCTGTAACAGCACACTGTAGTGGTTCTACAGTGTGCAGTTATAGAATACTACAGTATGGCCCTTTATCAGTGCTTTTAAAAGCACTGATAAAGAACACATTTATCAACACTTTTAAAAGCGCTTATAAAGGACACAATTATCAGCACTTCAAAAAGAATTGATAAAGGTATACTTAATCATTTCCTCTATAGTGATGATAAAAAGTCCTTTATCTTCACTTTTATAAGAACTGATAAAGGATTCATTTTTCAGTGCTAAATAGAAGCACTAATAAATGGTACCTTTATCACCACTTCTAAATGTGCTGATAAATGTCTCTTTTATCATTGTTTTTTTTAGTGCTGATAAATGTCCCCTTTATCAGCGCTTTTTTAGCACTGATAAAAATCATGGGCTTTTAAAATCTCTCACATAGTCATCACTTTTCTAGCACTGATAAAGGAAATTTCTAGTGTTGTTAAAGGCTTGTTTTGTAGTAATGAGGGTGCCCATAGTCTATCATACTAGAAGGGTCTCCAACTTTCCAACCCAATTTTTATCAAATGATATTACACACCAAGCCATAACATTCATAATCATCTAGGTCCAATCATGAGGACCCAAATGCATGTCCACATACCATATCATAAGTTCCATAGTCCTTAGACCACTTTCCCAATTATCTGCTCAACCATCGATGAAACCCAGGACATGGAGACACTCATCCTTTACCAAGCTCGTCACAACACCCCCAACATGATTCATATATATAGTGAGAATACTTCTCCCAACTAGTGATATTAATCACCCACAAGATCCCTTGGGAACCTACAGTGTTTCCTCCACTAAAATTTTTGTCAACACCATAACCCTAAGTTCCTCAATCTATAGAGGATACCGCTAACATCCATTGGTCTATACCATCTCACGGGCCTTGTTCTATTTGTACATGACCCTGACAGCCACATCCCACATGGTCATAGGCTATCACTAATAACATATGACCACAATACATCCATATATACTTTGTTTCCCCACCCATATAATGATATATCACCCCCATATCACCAGTATATCACATCATCACCATAACCATATCCTAAGTCAAACACATTTAGTCAAACCTAAATCAAGTTCCATGATCACAACTTCTTGAACAATCCATCGGTTCAATGACCACCACACAATTACCTATCAATATATCTTAACCAAAATCCACATTTAACAAGCCTAGATTACCCCATAAAACCCTTAGGAACCCCGAAGATATTGATTTTTTCCAATTCTAGTCACCCACGTGACCCTACCCATGCTTTCATTTCACACAAGAAATAAATGCATGTATAATATAGAAAATAGCTATGAACCACCAACCTCATACTAGAAGAGTCATGCATGTCTACTCAAATGATCAGTTTAGGCCTGAAAAGTATGAAAATGAACAACCATAGAAAAATACCTAAAGTAGAACTGCATGGTGAAATTCTAGAAAAGGAGATAAAGTATGTCTTGATACTCTTAGGGACCAAATTCTAAAGAACAAAAAAAGTGTTGGTAGAATCCCACCTTAAGATAGAGAGAATGAAGGGGAGAGGGGTGTGAGGTTGAGCCACTATATGGATAGCACAGAGTATGAGATTACCTCTATAAAAAATTAATTTAATTAATTAATTAATTTGATTTTTAAAAAAACACCAGACACTCATAAGGTACTTAATACAGGTCCATTGAGTACCCAATTTCCCTCTAAATCTACCCTCCTATTTTTCTACCATTAGATACCCCATACCAAACCACCAGGTACCTAGTTCCCTCTAACCTTTAAGAAAAGATCATGTAACCTAGGAAACTTTCCAAAACTCAAACTCTAGGAATTATCCAACCCTATGAAACTTGAAAAACAGCTAAATACACATGTTTAGGCCACTACTAGGATAAAATTCCCTCACCTAATAACCCAAGCTATTACAAACTCCCAACTATGTGATAGCTCATCCCAGAGTTTTCTTAGGTCATGGCACTAATTAGTTCTATGAGAAAACAAAACATCCAACACACCACACTCCTAAAACACCAAGAAAAAGTTTAACATGCCCACCTCTTCCTTGTTACCATGACCAACTAACACAAACTAACTAATTCCTTTCTATGGGAACTCCCCAGCATACAAATCACATTCTCAGTCTCACAACACCTGATCTAACTAACACATCAATGGTATCATACCCTACCATCAACCAAGATTACATACATTCCATCCATAAATACATAGTCATCACCATACCATTACCACATATCATACTAGATTCTTATTAATCTCATAGTTACCATGCATCATTCTTGATACCCATATCTCAAACAATAACTGGTCATTCAATTACCCACATATGCACATTGTGCACCAATATCCATTATATAAAACTAAAAACCAAAATGCTCACAATATATCTCTGGCCATAAATGGATCTTCATAATACCATAAATACGTTGGCTCAACCACATGAAACTAACTTAAATCTTGACTCCCTATTTCATGTCTTCTCTGGGAAGTCACACTCATCATTGGACACCACCCTCATTATTGGTTATCCTATCTGCCTCTATGACCTACACATGTAGATGAATTATGGATACTTCCTCCCAAAACTACACCCATTACTACCTCATATGCTTGACTAAAAACCGATACCTAAACTATAATTTATTATTAACTCATCTAGAAAAATCACTCCAAATTCCACCATCTTTCCAAAAGATTGAAACTCCATTGGTGATTGATCACACTAGGCCCAAACATGGCCCATATATAACCTCCCTATAGGGTCTCCTCATTCCCAAGTGTATGGCTACTCAATTCTTTACTACTTATCTTTCCTAACACCACTGTATAGATTAGTATACTCCCCTCAATCATATTCTACTTCATTATTAGTGCCTAGTTCACTACCTATGAAAAGGATATTAACCTAAATCTATTCACTTATACTTTGATATCATGTTGTAAACTATCCTTGAATCACTGCACCTTGCCAATATCATCTCCTTCCAGTGCTATCCTGAAATATAGTAAATATATGAACTTAGTAGTATAATTTATCACTAATTTATCCCTCCAAACTAGATTCATGAACTTGTGGGATTAATCTTCCCTTAGTGTATTGAGAAATAAATTCTCAAATAACCTCACATATAAGTCCTTCCAGGTCATCCCATCATGCATACTTGTATGTACCTATACATCCCATTAGTGTTTCCCTATAACTTAAAGAATATATATACCCATATTTACCCTCTTCCTTGTTAAAATATCAATCTAATCGAAGATCATCTATATTGACTCAATCTAGTGCTCTGATGCCTAGGGTCCTCCCTCTCCCTAAAACAAGGGAGGGTGTTGTGACAAGAAATTCCATTTCAAGTATTCTAAGAAAAACTTAGATCCCTATGCTACAAAATCAATACTTTGTATAACCTGAACTAGAATCTCCCCAAGATAATCATTAAAACACTAGCCTAGATCCTCAAGCCTCATTGGATAACCTTCCATCCTCAGAACCTCAACCTATGTATCATACTCATCTATGCCCACATGATCATCAACTTAATCATGCCTCAGTGGCACTACATCTACACCCTCCTAATGCTCTAAAAAAGGATATATAGGTTCCATATCGATGAAAACCACATACCATACTCAATATATATATAATAGTTTAAATTTCACTATTAGGGAAATCTATAACAAGCAACACTTCCCACTGTCTAATACACTTCCCTACTCATAACCATGTCTCATATAATCTAACCTTAAGGATCAACCTATTACCTTCTAGTATCATGTGACACACACACCACATGAACGTATTATCCACACATTCAAGAAAAATAGGATTCATATACCCTACTATGGTTGAGTAGAATTCCACGAATAATCCATATAGTGAAACACTATATAGGTTATTTATAACATGTTAAAGAACCAAACCCATGTCTATTCCATAAGTAGAACCAAGATGGAAACCAAAAGTAGGCACACACATCTCATGTGGGACTTACACACCTATAATGATACATGAGTACCCCCTCTTTACTTTTAAGGACAAGCAACTGAAACATAAATCAATAATATCAAATACCAATTTATCCAGCTAAAATTACTCAATAGTAATCATAAAAACCAAAATAGAAATTCCATTTTCCCTCATAACATGGACTTTATCCTATACATATGATGGATAAGCACATGACATGACATCTTCCCCAAATCCTGACACATTTCTAAACCTCCATATACCATATCCCAAATAAAAAACAAATCCCACTCGATATCATTTTATCCCAACCTACACTGATAATAATTTGTATCATACCCAACTCAAATTGCCCAAATGGCACCCAATCCAGGACCCACTAACCTCATGTGTGCCTCCCCATATTCCATAGGTTTTTGACTAGTAGTGAGGGTCTAAGGGGTAATAATGAAGAGACTATACTCTATAAAATAAAATACAACAAGAAATATAATAATAGTGGAATACAGATAAATAACATCCAACACATAAAGCTATAATATCATAAGATAAGAAAAATAAATATATAAAATGTCATAAAATTCCTACAACAACTGATAGGAACTCCCACAGGTTGATTATACACAAATAAGTCCATACTAGAAAAGGCCAACCTTTCTTGACACTAAAAATCCACTTGGTCTACGTCCAACCATTGAAACCTAACCCATATATCCATTGCACCTCTAGATACTGATATTCAAATGTTGTGCTCTTCCACATTCCTACATCATGAGACATTATGTTTTCATGCATCACAGAGGGGTGAAGCACTCATAGTTTATCATACTATAAGATCCATTAGTCATCCCACCCATTTTGTATCACATAGTGTTACATGCCATCCCATAATTTTTTTTAAAGGTTGGGGCCGAAGCCTCAATTTATTATTTAAATCAAAGACCTCTTTAAACTGGGTAGATGGTGACCCATTACATATCCCAAAGGCCCAATTCCAAGTGGCCTGAATATAAGGCTTGAATGCCCATTTTTTGGCCCAAAGGACCCCTCGGTGAACAGTACTGCTACAGTACCCGCGCTGATACAGTACACCCTCCACTACAATTCCTGCTACAGTCCCTCCGCCGCAACAGTGCCACCGCTAATACAATCCATCCCATAATCAATGTAGGAATATAATTTAATCATGACACCCCAAAGGCATATCTATATACCATATTATAAGTTTCATAGTCCTCGTACCCCTTCACCAATCACCAACTTAACCATCAATGAAACCTAAGGCATAGTGATACCCATCCTTTACCAAGTCCATCCAATTAACCCCAACACATCTCACATATACATTATGAATCTCACTCCAAACTAGTGATCTTAGTCACACCCAAGATATTGTGGCCACCTATTACATGTCCCTCTTCTGAAATGGTGTTCAATACCATCACCCCTAAGTGGATCATTTTATAGAGGATATATCCAAAAATTAGAAATTTGAACCACCTCATGGGCCTTATCCTATGTGCATGAAATCATTATAGTCCCATACCACATTGGTAGAAGTTATCACCAATAATCTATAGCCAAAACACATCTAAAATTATTTATCAACCTACCTAGTGAATTATATATCACTCACATATCACTGGAATATCACATCGCCACCCATAACCATATCCCAATTCATGCACATATATCCAAACCAAAATCAAGTTCCATGATCATGTATTCTAGAACAATTCATCAGTCCAATAACCATCACACAACACCCCATCAATATAGCACACCAAATGATACACCTAACATCCCTAGACCATCTTAGAAAAACCCTTTAAACCATGATTGGTTTCAATTCCAATCACCTACATGACCCTACCCACGCCTTCATTTTAGATGACATATGAATACATGTATAACATAAGAAATAGCTAAGTGTAACCTACCTCATACTAGTATAGGCACGAACATTTGATCTCATGGTCTCATTCAACCAAAGGAGGAATAAAACAAAGTCCCAAAGAAAAATCCCTAAAATGAAAATTTCAGATGAAACACGCTAGAGTGGAAAAAATCAGAAATAAGAGATGAAGGATGTAGAGAATTACCTGCTATGAATCATAGGAAACAACCACAATAAGAATAAATGAATAATGGGTAGAATCCCACTTTGGGATAGAGATAATTAATTGGGGTATGTGAGGTTTATCCCTTATGCAATTGAAAAAAATGATAGGATTACCACTTTTAAAACATTAATTAAATTAATTAATTAATTTAAAATAAAAATAAAAAACACAGACACTCACTAAGTAGTTGATACAGGTCCACCGGATACTTGGTGGCCCTCCAAGTTTACCCCCCCCCTATATTATTATCATCGGGTACCTAGTACTAGAACATTGGGTACTTGGTGACCTATGCCTTCAAAGGATAGAGTCCAGAACCCAGGCTACTTTACCAAACCTAGGCTTTGGCCCCTCTATAACCATTATAAAATTGAAACACAACTAAATACACGTGGTTAGGCAACTCTCATTCTCAAATTCCATCATCAGAAAACCTGATCCATTACATATCTGTTAGAAAAGTGTTTGTTCATTCTAGTACTACTTTAATGAAGTATAAAAGGGTGAAATATATTCTTTACAATCACATGATTGATATTTAGGTGATTCGGTTGAGGGTATGATTAGATCATCAGTATAGTCAATTTTTATCGATGCTCATAGATTGTTTTAGCTTTCATATATTTCTTATTTTTCATATTCCATCATGAATATATAGCCATTATTCCTGATCCATCATTTTATTGAGACCAAAGATCATTCTCAGTCTTTATGGATCAATAATAAGTTCCAAGGGTATCAATGTTACTAATGGGAATGATTTACTTATTATCACATAATAAAGAATAAATTTAATAAATTCATAAAAATCCCATAATAAATAAACAACCATGTCACTACAACATATATTCATAATGGAAATAAAGTATATATAAAGAATAAAATATACTTAGAAATAAAAATACCCCACAATATCCACATGTCACATGTCCAGTATTCATGACCCATCCTCTATAACTCAAAACCGATGCCATGGACCACACCTAGAAATTAGAATAATCTATCATACATAAAAATAGACCTTAAAAATACATGTCGACATACACACCATGGTGTGTATGTAGGGTGTGATCAAAATCCCATTAGGATATCACTAAGTATTCTATAAATTCCCTTCCTTTAAAAAACATTCATTCAAGTTTGAAAATAAAAATATAAAAGTACCACTTTATTGCCTTTTATGAAAACAAGTAACACACGGTTCCATTTTAAACTTAATTTCAAAAGGTAACATTTAGATATGTGAATGAAAAAGGTATACAATAATTTTAATAAAACATATGGAATAATTTATAATGAACTTTTTAAACATGAATCATGGGGATATCACCTATGAAACTAAGGTAAGGACACTGAGGATCATCAAACATAACATAACCATCACTATAATAAAAGTAATGCTAATATCTATATCCATAACCACATACATAATCACATCCAACTAGGCATAGTCCACTAGTTATATCATGATCATAAACTAGTGGTGAAGCTCATAATGGACTAGTTAGAGTCTCATCATGACTGGACACCCTAGACAAAGTATCATTGTGACTATGAGGTCACAAGATATGGATATTTTCTTCAAATACTAGTTTGGTGCTTATCCTAATAACCCTCCTATGTACCCAATGTTTTCCTTATAAAGTTTTATCTAAATCCAGAGGTTTAATAATTTAAACAATAATTTATAACTTAAATTTCATTGTAAACAAACTCCAACTTTTTATTATAGATTTAAATCCACCACTTATATAACCAACACCAATTTAATTATAAATAACATTAAATTAATATCCATATTTATAAAACATATCAAATTTTATGAAATAAACCTCTTATAACTTTAATTAAACCCTTGGAAACCATCAAATGAGGTAGAAATGTAAAATGTTGGTATTATAGAAAAAATACACTTTAAGGTAACCAAACATCCCCTTAATCATTTAAAACATTGATATAAACATTATATTAATTCATTATAATTCATAAGAAATCATTTCTTAAAATAACATTTAATTTATTTAAGAAAAACCAAGGTTTTAATTTTATCAAGTACCTTATATGCATGGATACAAGTGCATAATTTTACAAGTGTTTTCTATAAAAACCCCTTTGACCTAACATTAATTTGATAATTAAATTATGAAGAACTATCTTAAATCAATCATAAAAAATATATAAAAATATTTTATAGAAAAGAAAATAATTTAGAACACCCAAGAATTCATGGTTTAACCAAAGAAATATAAAGAGATAGAATCACCTATTTTTATATGGAGAAACCTCATCACCTTTATCAACTAATGGATGATTTGGGTTAGATAGAAGGTATATAATTGTTTTCATTGATAACCCCATTGAAATCAATATTTTTTCCTTTATATATAAAAACCACTTCAAGAACCATATATCAAGAGGATGGGTAATAAGAGTAAGGGAATGGAGGATAGGAGGGAAAAGAGATAAGGAATAGATAATAGAAACACAAACATACCTTAGATCTCTATATGATACTTCTTGAGTGGTAGAGGATGTGAAGAGAATATGAGGTGAGGATTTTTACCCCTCCCACAATGTGAATTCCCCAAATGAGGGTAGAAAGGATTTATTTTCCTCTTTTATGAAAATTAATCTTATAATAATAATAATAATAATAATAATAATAATAATAATAATAGATTTGAAGGGTGATGACTAATATATCATCTTCTAGAAATATCTCCACCCACACTAAACAAATTTATTCCTTAAAAATTCACACATAGTGATCATGATGATGATGATGATGATGATATTAATAATAATAACAATATAATATAAATAATACAGTCCTTTAAACACACTATTTCTTAAAAATAATTTAAATTATTCAAATAAATTTTACAAAATAATTCATAATAATAATAATACAATAACATGATTATAATGTTCTATAAATAAATTATAAATTGTCTCAAAAAGTCCTGATATAAAATTTAAATGTTTGGGAATCATCCAAATTGTTGAATAAATAATAAATATACATAAATATTTAATGTGATGGTGTGAGACCTCCACCTCCTCCATGGATGACCATATATTATGAGTTATAGGTAGTGGATCCTCAATATCATATTATAGAATATGGGAATATATATCATATTGGGGATACCTTACATCATTAGTAGGTAGATTTGGATTTGATAAGGACAAAAATATTATTATTTTTTATTTATGTGTGAGAAAAAAATTACAGGATACAAAATTTAGACTTACTAAAGACATAATTCCAAAAGACTAATTTTTGGAAATCTAGAAGTGATGGTGGAGCAGTATCCATGATGTTTTTAATTATTTAAGTTATGTATACCAAATGATTAGGTGATTATAGTCAAAATTTAACCCTTATTCACTTTTGATAGAGGGGTATGGGAAACTCAAAGGGAATGTATGAAAGTAACTTTTCTAGGAGTTTCCAGAAGTGTAAATGATCATGGGAAGATTGTAATGAGACAAAAAAAGTGGTCTAAGATCTTAATTTGGAGGTTCTTAATATGTCCTAACCCCGGTAGAGGTTATTCAAATCTTGGTTTACTATCATCATTCATCCCTTTTCCTTGTCAGATATTTTTTGATAAATAGTTATTAATACCTCTTATGTGTTTCAAAATTTATTGAGATTTCATTAATTTCCTTGGAAATGGAATTGAATGGGGGTAAGGTCTAGGTGGATAAGTTCTATGAAATAGATTTTAGGATATGGAAATTGTATATGGAGGATTGTCTATTGCAGAAGGAACTTGATCTACCATTGGTGGGTACCATGAAATAATTGATAAAGAATGAGGAATCAGAGAGGCTGGAAAAAATAAATAAGGCTGATCCAAATTTCTTTATCCTAGAATGTGGATTATAATATTATATATGTCAATAATTCTTCATAACTTATGAAATTTATTTTCTATATGTATGAGAATTCAACCATAATAAATAAGGTGTTCATTTTTAATAGGTGGTTTGATATGAGGATGTCAGATGATAAACCAATAGAAGATCACATCATCAACTTCAACATGATAAGGAGCCTATTAGAATTGGTGATTGTGAACTTTGGAGATCCTGACTGGGTGTTATTGTTACTTTTATCATTCCCTATGTCATGGGACGTGATGGTGACTATGGTTAGTAACTAAAGCGAAAAGGATGGCCTTTTTTTCATATGTTAAAAACCTGATCTTGAATAAATAACATCATCGAAAGGAGATCCAAGTATCTTCCAGAAATTATTATAGTATAGAAAGAAGGGGGATGCCTAAATCATTAAAAATTCACAAGAATGGTAAATGAATGAGATGTTTTAGTATGAGTAGCTCGGAAAAATATGGTCATATGTGTTGTAATAGTGGGAAAAAATGTCACCTAAAGAAATATTATATTGATCATAGAGTGAAAGAATATATAATTCTAAAATTGGATCTTTGAATCTGATATTTAAAGATATGAGAGGCCCAATATTAAGTATTTCCAATTCACTTGAGTCTTGGGTCATGGATTCTGAAGATTTATTTCAGTCAATATCCAAGAGGGGGAGTATGGGAACTGTAACTGTAAAAGATATGGAAAGGTGCATCTTGTGGTTGATAAAGATCTTAATATGGTTTTAAAGGGTGATGTTTTTATTCTAATAGGGAGTAGAAGTTGGTTGGAGTTATAAATAATATGACACATATAGGGATTGAGGAAAAACTTAATTTCCAATGGATGGTTAGACAATGTATATTTCTATATAACATTCATGGATAGTGTATAGAAGATTTTTCATGGCTCCATGGTTTTGGATACAGGATTTAAGAATAAAACATGATAACCAATTTAGGTATAGTAAGGTATGATGCATGCCAGATAAATAACTTCCAAAAAGTAATGTCATGACTTTATAGATTGCATAGATGAGAAGGGGATGGAAATCTTGGCTATTAAAGGTATCCTGGAGATTATAAGTATAGAGTATTTAAAATTAAAATATTGTATCTATGGGAAGTAGTGAAATTTTTTCTTCCGAACTAAAGTAAAGGCACTAAATAATCATAAGCTAAAGTTTATTAACACAAACATGTGGTGGAAATATACTGTCTATTCTCATTGAGGGCCACTATTTTATGTGACATTCATAATAAATGTGAAATAAAAAGTTTAGGTTTTCTTTTTCAATTACAAGTATAATGTGTTTAGAACCTTCATCTAATAGAGATACATTGTGTAAAAGGAAACTGGTTACAGGTTGAAATTCAAATGTTCTGATAATTTTGAGGAGTATGGAAGTTAGGGATTGTAGAGGTTATTTTGGTGTAAGGGGATACAATTTGAGAATATTATACTAGGTACTTCAAAACATAACAGATTCATAGAGAGGATGAATCAAGCATTATTTGACAAAGAAAAGAGAATGATAATTTATATATGATTATTTAAGGTTTTTTTTGGAATAAGTATTTAATTGTGATACAAACTTAATAAATAGGTTTCCTTCTTATCTATTAGGGTAACATATTCTATAATCCTATTGATCTCGAATTAAGGTAGAAATTACCTATCTATAAGTCTTCAATTCACTTTCCTACATCCATGTTATCTCCAAGGATAGGGAAAATTGTGATGATATGTCTTTAGAATGTTTCTTTATTGGGTATGGTGATAAAGAGTTTTGTTTTTGACTTTGGGATAATAACTCTTAGAAGGTTTCTAGCAGTTGGAATTCCATCTTCAATGAATAGGTCTTATTCAAGGATCAAAACATACTTGAGGTTGTTGATGAGATAAAAGTATCATTGGAGGATAAATTTTAACTGAATGGATGTCCATAAGTTATGAATTTTCCAAATAATTTAAGAAGTACTATATTTTCGAAAATTCTATACAATCTATTGGATAATCCAAAAGGAGGTCAAGTTTTGATGGTGTTTCCAGTATTGGAAGTACTATAAATCTATCAGATTGTGGAAGCTCAGGTAAGAGTTTCAGAAGAAATATATTTAGAAGATAGAACTCCAAAATTTATAGTACTAGAAGGAGATGATCCACAGTGGGAGTTACATAGAACTATCACAGTTAGGATCCAAGTGCAAAGGTATGAAAGTACCTTACACTACATTCTTCTTATGGATGATAGAGATATCAAGATCCCTAAATACACCAAGAGTTTGGAATACTCAAATCAGTGGGAGTTATGTATGGGGGGTTAGATTGATTCCATCCATGTTTCTGGAATATAGTAGCTAACGGAAAGGCCTACTAGGAAGAAATTTCTTCAGAAATTTTTTTTGTATCGACTGAAAGAAAAAGTGGATGGTATATGAAGTTACAGGGAATGGATAGTCCTAAAATTGTTTTAATATAAATAAGGTTTGTTTTTCTTAGATATATTCTCACTAGATGTTAAAAATATGACTAGTCGAATAGTACTTATGTAGAGACCCGTAGCCTGCCGTACATAGACATTACATTACTTTTGCAGAATAATTAATACATAACAAAAACAAACACCCAAGCACCGTAATAGTTTTGTGTCTTTGGAAACTCGGAAAAAAATAATCTTCTAATCACGGTTAAACATCTTCAACATATCACATAAAGATCTTCTCCTTTTGTTTTCTTACCTAAAACCTTTCTTTATATCCTGGGGAAAAGAAAACATAAAAAGGGTGAGTTCAAATGCTCAGTATGGGTAAACATAGAGAACATAAAACAATCCATAAACATTTGAATGCAAAAACTTGAACATATGATCTAAACATCAAAATCATGAGCAAAGACATAAATCATGGAAGTACGTAAGGAATATATCATAAAGGAACATCAATCATGATAAAATAGCATAGTAATAAAACATGTAATTGTGGAAAACCATTAATCACATGATATGATTTCCATAGTAGCCAAGGCATTGCTTCCAAGACCATATTAGTGGACAAAGTCCCTTTCTGAATCGAGTTCACTCCTCGTTCCATTCCTGTAACACTGAACCAAATTAACTTACCATTATAGCCATGTCTATATCATGAGATATAAATCTTTTACCAATGAATTGGAGGGAGATATAGGTCCCACCCATCTCATAATGAAATCATTCTTACGTGTGCCACAACATAAACATAAATCACTCATCATAACCCAAAAAATAAAATGGGTTTCATAAACATCATCCCATCAAAACATAAACCATATAAAACAAATGAATATTATTTCATCATAAGAGAAGTGAAACCGGGTAAATCATAGAGACATTATACTTGAAACATACACATATGAAATAATGTCATCTTATATGGAAAATGGTTTTGATAAAACACTTGAAATAAATTCTTGAGGAAAATATCCTTTCTTATTAAACATCATTTTCTTTTCACAAAATTCCATGCAATTTTAAAAGAAAAGGATTTTGTCGAAAATTGTCATGAAATATTGTAGAGTAAGCTTCATGAAAATAAGGTGTTATGAAACCATAAAAATCCATTCATGTCGTATAGGTTAAAAAAATTCTCCTCATAATTTTGTCGGAAAACTCAAAAAGTACCACGTATGGTAAACAAAAGAAATATTCCTTCCATAACACAAAGTAAAAGTCAAATAGGGGTAAACAAGACATTAAAAATACATGGAATAATAGTAAACACTTTATGAAAAACATTTTTATGGACATGGATGAAAAATATAACCCCAGTAAATACATACGAATAAAGAATCTCGAATAAAAATGAGATTGGAAAATTTATCCCTTACCTTAGGTCCGATATGCTTCGTACATATCCGAAAATCCTGTATAATGATTTAAATAATTCCATTTACTTATTACAGAATCATATTCATTGTTATGATATCATATATGAGTCAATTATGACTTTATATTACCCGTTCTTTTGTAAATTCTATGTTAAAGCAGCATTTTGAGTAAAATTGTTTTATTTATCATACGTGTTTGGACTGGTTGTTCTTGATATTATTATTAATTATATCATGATTTAATTACTTCCAGAATGTAAATCATGATATATATATCATATATATTCAGTATACATATATATATAATTGATAGATGAATGAAATGAAATACACCGTTCATGGAGACGGTAGGTCGTACGTACGCATGAATGTTGTTTTCCTTTCCTTATTGACTTGAATGGAAGTAAGTAGATGACATATATATATATATAAATAAATCCATTAGCTTAATTATGTCATATATTTCATTATTATTCATTATATACACTTTATAATCATTCTTGAATGGTTAACATGGAGAATGAATCTCATCGCATCGTGGAGACGGTAATCCATACGTACGCACCAGCGATGATATTGTTCCCATAATTATTGAGTTGAATTATATTGGATGATATAATATATCAGAATCAGTATGATTTTATAATAACTATATATAGTTATTATTTACACAATTATACCCATCCAAGTAAGGTGGTGCTGGAAAAACAGATTACACCACGGCGTGGAGACGGTATTCCGTACGTACGCACGCGCGGTGATTTCATTTTTCGTAGGATGGATAGAAGGTGAAATGGGTTTGTTTCATATTTATAATAACATATCAGTATATTATTGATACTTATGTTATTAATTTATAATGAAACAACTAAATAAGAAGAAGTTGAAGAAGAAAGAAAACTTGAAAGAATCGGTAGAAGAGATTACCTCTTCTTCGACGCACCTCTTTTAAGATTCCTCTTAAGGCACTAGATTTGGTCTTTTGAGGAGAACAGAACCTATATAATGTTTATAGGGACGTTTATAAGGGAAATTTTCAGGTTTTGGACAAGCATTAAGACTCAAAATTGTGTAAAGAGAAGATGGAGGAGGTGCCTTTTTATAAGGGAGGAGACGTGCACCTTAGGAAAAACTTAAAATAATATTTTACAATAAAGTCATATTCGTCTTCTAATAGATCCAAATTAATTTATTTAGAAGATAAATAGTGGATGGGTCGAAATCCTCTCAACCAATAGGTTTTAGACATGTTTATGTTACTATCTTAACCTTATCATTTAGATTTAACTCTAAGTTAAATAATTTAACTTTTACCGCGTCTTCTTGTTTTCATACACTATATGGTTAATAAAATTACTATAACAAGCCAAAAAAACCCCAAGTGGTTCATTATTAATATATATAACCTTATATAGTCCATTTTTCCGAACCTTAGATTTTTATGAATATAATAACAATTAGTAATATAATATTTATTTTAAAAACTATTTTATATCAATTTTGAAACTATTTGGTAATTGATTTTTGTGAAAATAATAAGAGCATGATTAGTTCTAATAAATTTAATTAAATCAATAATAACATGTCATATTAAACTAAAAAATTATTTTAATTTATAAAAAGTCTCAAATTACATTTATTTGGGTATTTATAACATCAATTTTGTTAATATTTCATTAATAAGGTAATTACTGCATCATCATTGTGTCATAAATAAATTACATTATTTAATTTATAAAAATTATAAATAAAATATCATTATGTAGGAAATCGTTTTATCTTTCTAATGAATATTTATAGTCGAATTTATCTTATGTATAACCCTATATAAAAAATGTTTTAGTTATTAAACTTTGAGTTTAACTCTTTTAACTCTTCTTTGAATTAAATAATAATAAATGTCCTAATCTAATCCAAGTACACCTACATAATATTATTATATTACTAAGGTTGTTTTTGGTCGAATTATACTTATCCAATAGAATTAGTACATGTGTTAGGGTAATAATAATATCATTTTACCCTTAATTACCTTATTTACTTTTAACCGTGGTAAATAAAAGTAAAAAGTTACTATTTACCAAAAAAAAATTATTTTATTGAACCACATTTTACTCCTTGATATTAACGGTGTCTCTTGTATTTTCGAAATTCAACTCATAGAAGCAGTAAAATTAAGTTTTATGTAAATTTTTAAATTCTCCTAGGAGGTGGGTAAAAGACGGTGAAAAGTTCAATAAAATTTTTATATATCTAAAATTATTATAAAATGACTCCAATGAATTACATTGAACTTATATAGGTATTATTTATCAATTTTGACCTAAAATAAATCTAAATAAATAATTATTTAAATAAAAAGTTGGTTTTTAAATAGTAACCCAGTGTTTTCACTATTCATCAAAAATTGAAAGTTTTTCGAAAAATACCAAAAATTCACCCTAGGCTAATTTCAATATTCCTAATCCAAAAATGAAGTCCATTTTGAAAGATTAAATTTATAAAATTTCAAAAAGTGGGTATTACTATTCATAACTGCTAGTTCATAATAATATTATAATAATATCTCGTTTAGTGAAACTCGGTATTGCGTACTACACATGCTATCGAGGAAGGTCTTGATTGCGTGTAATGCAAGCCAAGTCAGGGATCTGTGTAGTGAAAGCTCTGTTTGGTGTTGCGTATAACATAATCAAAACTTATTTCATTTATACATTAAACAAAATCTATAATTAATGTCGCGTAGAATAATTTCCACAAAACGAACATGAAATTGTGTATAACACGAGCCAAGAATAGTGTTGCATATACTACAAGCTAATAAGATGTTGTGCATAGTACAAGCTAATCTTGGTGTAGCATACAACACAAGACATCAAATAAATTAAAAATAATACTTCTCATAAAATCTCTGGGTGTTACATTCTACCCCCCTTAAAATGAATTTCTCCCTCGAAATTCATCGGGGTTATAAATGGTTTACTAATTGAAAGTTTCTTTAATAGAAACCCACATCGTAAAAATGACTACAAAAACTTAACTTTGAAAACTAAATTATGAAACATAACGGTTACCCAAATTAACTAATCACTAGGTTTCCACATAGGAGAACATAGGTGAAAATATGTATATGGAAGAGAAATATAACCATCCAGTTCTGATGGAGAGTTGTAGAGAACTTGGATATGAAAAATCCAACAATCACAAATCCATAAATTTGTTATGATCTAAGGTACCATCTGATTCATTAGATATGAGGGAAATAAGACAACATTTTTGGTTTTCAAGATCATTTCCCTAAAGTTGAAAAAAATTGGAATTAGAAGAAATACTTTCTTGATTTTGGTACAATCTCACCGTTGGTCTTCCTTGAACAATTTCCATTTCATATCTTAAAGAAATGAAGTTGAATTTGTCGTTCGTGAAGTGTTAGAAGATCATGCAATAGAATGATAGGTTATTCCATCAGTCTCAAACAAAAGGTTAGTAAAAGTTATTAAATATGCATAAGTCCATCTATAGTGAGATTAATCGTATATGGTTCCTAAAATGGACTTATACATCATATATCATAGCACTTAATAAATTAAAACTAATTTATACTAACCAGGGACTTTCTGTAGGCCAGTGGTATGCGATAAAGGCATGTTACACTTTAGTTGTGGGTTCGATTCCCATAGCCTTGTCCGATGCGACGGGTTGTCGCCCACCCTGTAGGTTGTCCTTTTTCTAAAACTACATTATTATAACATTCCTTCAATAATATCGAAAAAGTTCTATCCTTAAACAATACTATATGATTTCTAACATAATCCATTCTGATCTTTAGACTTATCCAAAATACATCTGTCCAATCTCATAGTATAAAGAAAACGATTTCTGGAAATGTCATCTACCGAGCATGTGAATACCATCATTTATCATACGGTATATCTTGTTGGTCACATTCCAAAAATGTGAATACCTTAATCATGTATTCTATTGAAAAATGAATACCCATTGAACCTTATTGAAAATATGAATGCTGTCAAAAGTTAACTCTTTCCACATACCAAAATCACAAAATTTCTATATACTCAAACCATGATATCACTTTGTCCTTATATTAGTCATGAGCTCATGAATACTATCAAACATATTATTTTCTCCTTATCCCTTCATTATGTGCATATCATATGCTTTCCAAAAATATTTTAGTCACTTTTCATGGTTACCGGTACCATATAATTATTTAAAACCACAATGGACCAATACATAGATATTCCAATATACCATAAAAGTACCTCAACAACATTATTCTTGAATACCAATACATAAACACTTAAATCCATTCTCTTCAATGATTTTCATGGAATAAGTCCTTCCTTGATTTCGAAGTAACCTCTTAGGTCAGGGAATTGAGTTGGGTAATGCCCATGTTCTCCATAGATAAGACATTGAACTCCATAACAGTCTGTCACTCTATGACCCTTCTATCCAAACA
The DNA here is from genome assembly GCA_963277665.1 of Viscum album. Classification (NCBI taxonomy): domain Eukaryota; kingdom Viridiplantae; phylum Streptophyta; class Magnoliopsida; order Santalales; family Viscaceae; genus Viscum; species Viscum album. The sequence goes on along the minus strand of OY728123.1, from coordinate 1,033,145,497 downwards.
GATAACATCTCCCCCTCCATTTGATGTATTCATCAAGGTTCTTCTTCCCTTCTTTAGAAATCTCAATCTCCCTTTCTCTATTCTCCTCACCATGCAAATATGCATAAAATTCCATCTTCCTCTTATTTTATGAATTAGGATTACCACTAAATTTCACCTTGTTAATCATATATCACGATGACTAATTAGACATAATCACAAAATCTTTCTTTCTATGAATTACACAATTTCGTTGCTCATAGTAACCAATTTGTCCATTGGATTCAATGTTGACTCAATTCCTTCTGGTTCCCCCCATTGACTAAAACTAAAATCCATGGTGTAAGAAATAGTTAAAATAATGGGGAACCACATAATCATAAAAATTTACTTATGGGATGTCTAACTTATCACACATTCTTTAATCCAGGACACCTTAGGTTCAGCCTAGGTTATTCATGATCTTTAACATAATTATAGGACTATAAACTATAGTTATACTAAACCTTAGGGACATCCTTAGACATACCTTAGAAATATATCTAGGGATATCACTAAAGTTTTCGCAACCTAGTTTCCAAAGGTTAACTAAACCTTTCCTCTGATACCAACTGTAGAGACCCATAGCTGGACATACATGGAAATTACAATACTTTTGCGAAATACTTAATACATAACAAAAAAAACACACAAGGACCATAATAGTTTAGTGTCTTTGGAAACTCGGAAAAAAATAATCTTCTAATCACGGTGAAAGATCCTCAACATCTCCCATAAAGATATTCCCCTTTTGTTTTCTCACCTAGAACCTTTTTTTATATCCTGGGGAAAAGAAAACATAAAAAGGGTGAGATCAAATGCTCAGTAAGGGTAAACATAGAGAACATAAAACAATCCATATATATTTGAATGCAAAAACATGAACATAAAATATAAACATCAAAATCCTGAGCAAAGACATAAATCTTGGAAGTACGTAAGGAATATATCATAAAGGAACATAAATCATGATAAAATAGCATGGGAATAAAACATGTAATTGTGGAAATACATTAAGCACATGATATGATTTCTATAGTAGCCACGACATTGCTGCCAAGACCATTTTAGTGGACAAAGTCTCTTTCTGAATCGAGTTCACTCCTCGTTCCAGTCCTGTAACACTGAACCGGATTAACATACCGTTCCAGCCACATCTATCTCATGAGATATAAATCTTTACCCAATTTATTGGAGGGAGATATAGGTCCCACCCATCTCATAATTAAATCAATCTTACGTGTGCCACAACATAAACATAAATCACTCATCATAACCCAAAGAATAAAATGGGTTTAATAAACATCATCCCATCATAAAATAATCCATATAAAACAAATGGATATCATTTCATCATAAGAGAAGTGAAACCATGTAAATCATAGAGACATTATACTTGAAACATACACATATGAAATAATGTCATCTTAGATGGAAAATGGTTTTGATAAAACACTTGAAATAAATTCTTGAGGAAAATATCCTTTCTTAATCAAAATCATTTTCTTTTCACAAAATGCCATGAAATTTTAAAAGAAAAGGATTTTGTTGAAAATAGTCATGAAATATTGTAGAGTAAGCTTCATTAAAATAAGGTGTTATGAAACCGTAAAAATCCGTTCATGCTGTATAGGTTAAAAAAACATTCTCCTCTTACTTTTCTCGGAAAAGTCAAAAAGTACCATGTGTGGTAAACAAAAGAAAGATTCCGTCCATAACACAAAGTAAAAAAGTAAAAGAGGGGTAAACATGACATCAAACATACATGGAAGAATAGTAAACACTGTATGAAAAACATTTTTATGGATATGGATGAAAAATATAACCCTAGTAAATACTTACGAATAAACAATCTCAGATAAAAACGAGATTGGAAAAGTAATCCCTTACCTTAGGTCTGATATGCTTCTTACATATCTGAAACTCCTGTATAATGGTTTAAATAATTTCATTTACTTATTACATAATCATATTCATTGTTATGATATCATATATGGGTCACTTATGACTTTATATTACCCGTTCTTTTGTAAATTCCATGTTAAAGCAGCGTTTTGGGTAAAATTGTTTTATTTATCGTACGTGTTTGGACTTGTTGTTCTTGATATTATTATTACTTATATCATGATTTACTTACTTCAAGAATGTAAATCATTATTTATATATCATATATATTCAGTATATATATATATATATATGATTGATAGATGAATGAAATGAAATACACCGTTCATGGAGACGGTAGGTCATACGTACGCATGAACGATGTTTTCCTTTCCTTATTGACTTGAATTGAAGTAATTAGATAACTTATATAAATATATACATAAATACAGTAGCTTTATTATGTCATATATTTCTTTATTATTCATTATATATACTTTATAATAATTCTTGAATGGTTAACATGGAGAATGAATCTCTTCGCGTCGTGGACACGGTAATCCGTACGTACGCACGAGCGATGATATCGTTCCCATAATTATTGAATTGAATTGGAGTGGATGATATAATATCTCATAATCAGTATTATGTTATAATAACTATATATAGTTATTATTTACACAATTATAACCATCCAAGTAAGGTGGTGGTGGAAAAACAGATTACACCACGGCGTGGAGACGGTATTCCGTACGTACGCACGCGCGGTGATTTCATTTTTCGTAGGATGGATAGAAGGTTAAATGGGGTTGTTTAACATTTATAATAACATATCAGTATATTAGTGATAATTATGTTATTACTTTATAATGAAATAACTAATGAATAATTAGTTGAAGAAGAAATAAAACTTGAAAGAATCAGTAGAAGAGATTACCTCTTCTTCGACGCACCTCTTTTAATCTTCCTCTTAAGGAACTAGAGTTGGTCTTTTGAGGAGACCATAACCTATATAATGTTTATAGGGAAGTTGAGAGGGTAAATTTTCAGGTTTTTTCCAAGCTTTACGGCTCAAAATTGTGTAAAGAGAAGAGGGAGGAGGTTCCCTTTTATAAGGGAGGAGAGGGTCACCTTAGGAAAAACTTAAAATATTATTTTATAATAAAGTAATATTAGGTTTATAATAGCTCCAAATTGATTTATTTCAAAGATAAAGTGGTTATGGGTAGATATCCTCTCAACCAATAGGTTTTATACAAGTTTAGGTTAATATTCTAACCTTATCATTTAGATTTAACTCTAAGTTAAATAATTTAACTTTTACCGAGTCTTCTTATTTCTTACACTATATGGTTAATAAACATAATATAACAAGCTAAACGAACCCCAAGTGGTTAATTATTAATATATATAACCTTATATAAGTCACTTGGCCGATCCTTATATTTTTATGAATAGAATAACAATTAATAATATAATATTTGTTTTAAAAACTATATTAAGTCAATTTTGACACTATTTGGTAATTGATTTTTGTGAAAATCATAACAGCATGATTAGTTTGAAAAAGGTTAATTAAATAAATACTAACATGTCATATTAACCTAAATAATTATTTTAATTTATAAAAAGTCTCAAATTACATTTATTTGGGTATTTATAACATCAATTATGTTAGTATTTTATTAATAAGGTAATTGCTGCATTATCAGTGTGTCATAAATAAATTAAATTATTTAATCTCTAAAAATTATAAATGAAATACCATTATGTAGGAAATATTTTTAGATTTTTAATTAATATTTATAGTCTAATTTATATTATTTATTACCCAATATTTAAAATGTTTTAGTTATTAAACTTTGATTTTAACTCTTTTAACTCTTCTTTGAATTAAATAATAATAAATGTCCTAATCTAATCCAAGTGGACCTAAATGATAATATTATACTCCTAAGGTTTTTTTGGTCGAATTATACTTATCCAATAGAATTAGGACATGTGTTGGGGTAATAATAATATAATTTTTACCCTTAATTACCCTATTTACTTTTAACTGTGGTAAATAAAAGTAAAAAGTTACTATGCACCAAAAAAATATTTTTATCTTATTGAACCACATTTTACTCCTTGATATTAACCGTGTCTCTCAGATTTTTTAAATTCGACTCACAGAAGTAGTAAAATTAAGTTTTATGTAAATTTTTAAATTCTCTTAAGAGGTGGGTAAAAGACGGTGAAAAGTTCAATAAAATTTTTATATATCTAAAATTATTATAAAATGACTCTAATGAATTACATTGAACTTATATAGGTATTATGTATCAATTTTGACCTAAAATAAATTTAAATGTATAATTATTTAAATAAAAAGTCGGTTTTTAAATAGTAACCCAGTGTTTTCACTATTCATCAAAAATTGAAAGTTTTCATAAAAATACCAAAAATTCACCCTAGGCTAATTTCGATATTCCGAATCCAAAAATGAAGTCTATTTTGATAGATAAAATTTATAAAATTTCAAAAATTGGGTATTTCTATTCATAACTGCTATTTCATAATAATATTATAATAATATCTCGTTTAGTGAAACTCGGTATTGTGTACTACACACGCTATCGAGGAAGGTCTTGATTGTGTGCAATGCAAGCCAAGTCAGGGCTGCATGTAGTGAAAGCTCTGTTTGGTGTTGCGTATAACATAATCAAAACTTATTTCATTTATACATTAAACAAAATCTATAATTAATGTTGTGTAGAATAATTTCCACAAAACGAACTTGAAATTGTGTATAACACGAGCCAAGAATAGTGTTGCGTATAATGCAAGATAATATGGTGTTGTGTATAGTACAAGATAATCTTGGTGTAGCAAACAACACAATACATCAAATAAATTAAAATGAATACTTCTCATAAAATCTCGGGGTGTTACAACTTATTAAGGTTTTTATAAAGGGTTTACATCTAAAATAGTTGGAAATAAGGATAAAATTCATTTACAAGGATTTAGATGAGGATATCCACATGGTGTAGCCAACTGGTTTCATGAGGCATCAAAACTATTACCTTTTTTGAAAGATATAGAATATCCATTATGATTTAAAGAAGGTACCAAGGCGATGTAATTGGAAGTTTAATGCGTTTAAGGAAGAGAGTAAGTTCATCCAGATCAATGAGAATAATTTCTATTATCAAAATTTGTTAAATGATTGGAATTTAATCATATTTATTCTCTGTATTTATGATATGCTTGTTATTTATCCAGTAAAGGAAAAAGTTAATGAGATAAAAGTTAAATTGTTTTTTTTAAGTTTTAAGATGAAGGATCTTGGGTCAACTAAACACGTCTTAATGATATGGATTTTAAGGGATTTAAGTTTCAATAACTTGTACCCAAATAAGTAGTATTACATTTAGAAAGTGGTGGAGCATTTTTGAATGAGTGAGGAAAAACCTATAACCACTCCTTTGATTGGAAATTTCAAATTGATCAAGGATAAGGAACCATAAATAGAAGAAAAGTTAAATTACATGGAAAATATTTCCTATGCATAAGTAGTTAGAATCCTGATGTATGTCATGGTTTATACTCAACTAGAAATTTCCCAAGAAGTGGTGTTTTTAGTGGGTATATATCATATCCTAGAAGAGAAAATTTAGAGGCTATGAAGCATATTCTTCAGTACTTAAATGGTTTTAGAATCTTGGAACCTTTATTTATAAAATATGATTCAATACATGGGTTTGATGAATCATAATTTTAGAGAGATGTAGACACTTATAAGGGCACCACTGGATACATGTTCTCTTTTGGAGGAATGTATATAGATTTTATTTCAAATATTCAACAGATAGTTGAACCCTCAATAATAGAAGTAGAGTACATTGCATTAACAGAATCTAGGAAAGAGTTGATCTTACTAAATGGGTTGATGGAAGGTCATGGAAGATGTTAAGATGATGGGATACTGTGATTTATAATTCTTTATTCACTTATCCAAAAAATCCAATATTTCATTCTAGGATAAATCACATTCATATAAATTATCTTTTCATTAAAAAGTTTTTGGGGGTGGAGTGTTAGATCTATGAAAGATTAAAGGATCTCAGAATCTAATTGATATGCTGAAAAAGGTCACTATTTGAGATTTGTTGAGGCATTTTTGTTCCTTGGTTGGTCTAGGATAACCAAAATCATGGTATGGGAACCTTATGGAAAAAAGGAAGTTTGAAGAATGGAAAAGGTTTGTGAATGTTGATAGAGGAATTTGTAGTGAATCCTAGGAAATAATTCTTGATTGGGGGATTTTTAGGTTTCATCCATTTGTGTGAAGACCATTTTTAGGCTACATAATTTGAACTAGTTGACGAATTAATTTTAGAATACTAATTTACAAAACACTAGTGGTGATGGTGTAGTGAGAGCCATGAAATTTGGGAGTCTAGAAGTTATGCAGACCAGATGATCAGATAATGACAATAAAAATATGTCAATAAAAATTTACCCCTTGTTAAATTTTTATTGAGGTAGTATGAAAAACATAAAGGGGATACATGGAAGAAAATTTTCCTACAGTTTCTATAATTATTAATGATCATTGGAATATATTCATGATCCCAAAAAATACATGATATTATAGATGCATTAGCTAGAGTGTGATTCTATAATGATGATGTGGATACATTTGGATAGGTTGACAAATATTTCTTACTCTATCCATTTAGACATGTATGAAAACTAACCAATTAGGTATTCATATATTATATCTGTTATTTACTATTTTTTTTAAAATCATGTGTGTGTGTTTTAGAAATACCTAAAATTTAAATACATGTTCTATAACAAACAACAACAACAAAAAAATTTACCTTTATATACCACCTCTCATGTATCCAAATAAATTTATAAATTATAGTTGTATTCATTTATGTTGGAAGAAATGGTTGGGTCTCCATCATTCGATAAAACAATAGGATGCAACACCATTAGAAGTTACCACTTGGAACAAAGTCCTAAAATGTGAACCCATGCTACAGGATCTGAATCTTGGAAGATGATTTCCCCCAAGTTACCATGCTCGCAATGAAAAACATTTGGACAAGAGAATAGAAAATATAATAATAATAAATTATCAAAATAAAAAAGGCACAAGAACAACATAATTTATGTATTTTTTGATTGCATCATAATCCAAGGGGTGCAGCTTTACTTTTATTCAATAGAATCATAATATGAGTACAACTTTTAGTGTGCAGATCATAAGTGATCCATCGTAATAATAGTAGTGCCTAGTAGGTGCTTCTAATTTCCATCACCTTCCTATCTTCAATGTATGAACTCCAACTGAGATATTCTATAAGGGAAAAACCTTTACGTGGTCAAAGTATCCCACTTTCTTAATTGGCTCATCCAACACACCATTCTCTTCTCCTAAATATTTCACAGGATATCCCTCTTGGCATATTATCCATTTAATGGTCTTCTATAAAACTGATCCACTATACCCTCTAGATGAAAACTACCTATATCACCTGAAAAAAATCATATTATGACATCATATGGTTATATATTATGATCTATAGTGTTTGGTATGTGTCATCTAACCAACTAAAATTTTACATTTCTACTCTACCACCCCATCTGTTAATCATATATTATACCTCCTAGAGATCCTTTTTCGGTTGGTTATAATGAATTATCCAAAAAATAGTTTCCCCAACTGAGCCTAACAATATCCCACTTAAAAATAATTTTTAGGATGCACCACTAATTCCTCCACTAACCTTTAGTTGACCTCTATTCATCCTCTAAATATCTATTATAGAATCATGTGGTTCCCTCTCCATGCTCTTCTAGTCAACCCAAACCTACTAAGGCACATAATTTTCTTGGCATTTCTTTATTCATGAACATGGTCAACATTTCCATAGGATTCTAGGTTCCCACAATCTTCTATAAATCTAAGACTTTTTCTTCCAATAACATATGGATAAACTGGTACTTCAACTAAATCTACTTCATCCTAGAATGAAAATTTTTGTTTCCATCCAAGAGAATCATTCTCTCTGAGTCACAAAAAACATTCTAACTTGTCTTATCCTTCTAAAATCCTCTAAAAACCATTTAAACCAGACAAAATCCTTCCCAAATTCTTTCAATTCTATGTAATATACTTCTATTGTTGAGGGTAAAACTATTGGTTGAAGTTTCCACATATAGGTCAATGTTATTTCACCGAAATTAAACACCTAATTAGTAGTTCTCTTCTATGTATCTAAATCTCCCCTCAAGTTTGAGTCTGAAAAACCTTATAAAGGCTCATCTATTCCATAGAAAAGCATTATGAATGAAGAAACTTTTAGGTTCTAGATAATCTAATTCATAACCTATCAATGTTCTATTCCAAGGTTTTACATAAACCCAATGAAAACTCCATCTACATACAAAATTTCTAGACGAGTACATACCATGGTGTATATAAAACATCTGAAAGCAGTTCATATGGAACCTTTTTCATGTACTCAACCTAAAAATCTATTCATGTTTAATTCCTTTTACTAATATTTAAGTATCTATCAAGGTTCATTTTCATCAGCTTCACTTCAATTATACTGAAGTGATACACCACCTTTCAAATAAAATCTGACTAGATAAAGTAAAAAAAGTACTAGAGAAAAAGTCACTTATTATCTCTATCCTTAAAATTATTTTAACAAAAATAATATTCTTCATCTCAAATATTTTAGACAACTCATATTTCATCTCATTAATTCTTTCTTATATCTTACTCTCAATTAGTATGTAATTGACATGGATAAGGATTATATAACGCTCATCATTATAACACCTTTCGGTGACAATAATGACCTGTATTTCTATAAACAAACATCTACCCATTATGAAGTCATTGAACTTCAAATTTCAATTACTTGGTTCTTAATTCAAACCATAAATGTTTCATTTGATTCTACACTTATGTATAGGGTTTTATTCATCCTTGAAACTAGATAGTTTTTTTCATGAAGTAATGTTTTCTTTACATCCAATTGTTCATGATGAAGTCCTTCAGACACAACCATACTTCATCATTTGGATAGTTGTGTGGATGAGAACCCATATCTTTTATATACCTTATTTCATGATTTATTACATCAAGATACACATAATACAACACTATAAGATTGATATGCCTAGTGTATTTAGGAAATTGGATACATAGTACATTGACTTGAAATAGAGATATAAAGACATAATTTAAAACTCCATGACATGCCCTTAAAAATCCATTGATATCTAATATTACACAAGATAACCTGGGTACATACATAATAAAGGGGTGAGCTATAAATCCCTTTAAAGGAATAATCAAAGAATAACATGATTAAAGTAATAAATGCGATTTAATTTTCATATCAAGGTGACATAAAAGGGTGATATTCATAAACATGATCATCGAATCATGATAAAAGATGATAACATAAAGGCAACATAAGAATGTGGTAACAGCATAAAACATGGTATCAAAAGCATAAATCAAGGATATCCACTGAGAAATCATAAAATATTTTGGTTAGGATAACCTACCATGAACCATAAAAGGTATATCATGAGATAAAAAAATTACCTAATACATTGGAGAGCTATAATTTCGGGCCCACGTGTCACATTAATATTATGTACCTGAATTTGTGTGGCATATAGATTATGTAACATAAGAACATATTTAATAAAATTTAATCCCATGATTAATTATTATGGGGTAGATAAATGGAAGTACTAAATCAATAAATCATAGGTATATCTGGATGAAAACCCTTGAGTGGAAATGGGGATAGGTATTCATAATACAAAAAATGAGCACAGAAAATCACAAGATAATTTCAGTAGTCTATATATAAAGGTTATTAGAGGGTTTAATGAGAGTTAAATGTGGTATATAATTAATTGGTAACAATAATGATAGAAAATTGATGTGTAAAAACATATATAAACATGAATAATTGGAAATAAAAAGGCCTAATAGAAAGGAATTACATGAATAAAGAAGAGGAGGAAGAGAATCCCTTACCATGAGAGGGTGATTCTAAAAGCACGGGAGGATCTTCTTAAGATCGTAGAAACCCCTTGGGAGGGATTTGGAGAGGAATAAGAGACCCGACCTACTGGGGTCCGACCTATGACTACCCCAAACCCACCTCTGATAGTCCAGTGGCTGGTGACTAGCACCGAGTAGGAATTTCCCACAAAAGGGATGCATTATGCTATAGTACTCGTAAACATTCACACATCTATAAGACACACAATTCTGAAATGTAAAACAACTGAAAGGATTCATGCATACATCTGAAATCCCACAATAGAGTACGATAGTGAAAGTACTATAAACAAGAAAAGGGGTTAAATACAAGCCCACCACAAAGAGTCTATAACACAAGTCTAACTGAAACTATAAAGAGTATAACCTACTATAAGAGTGAGGAATACATAAAGAGTATACTCCTGGTAAACACCTTGGTCTACCCAACTACAACTATGATCCACCTGCTCCTGGTCCTCCTAGGACACCATTAAAAGGGTCGCCATCTTCATGAGACATGACACGTGCGAGAAAATCCCATGTAGGGGTGAGTATAAAAATACTCAGTAGGACACCCCAAAAACACTAAACATAAAGAACCAAGTATATTAAGCTTAATAAAAGATGTAATAATGTATAACAGATATAATAAGTATAAGAAAACCCCAGATATACTCAGGAGAGACACCACACCATCAGGTAGTAATAACCAACTACCAACCACGTGATTCTTCTTGAAGTACACACATTCTGGGAGAACTTTCTCCTCAAGCCATGAGATCATCAGAGACACTCGAAGAAGAGTTCTAGATCATTTTTTCCCTCCCAAATATAATGCATTGTTTAAGAAGAGTGTGATACATAGAGAGAGGGTCACACCAATAACCATTGGCGGACACTACGAACCCAATTTGGATCAACTCTCTACATAAGGGATTGCATGGAGATGAATCCAAAAACCCTACTAATATGGCCCTATAGATGTATTATAAACACCCTACTAAATGAGGTCACAATTATTCCACAAACTCAACTAGGGATGATAGAGTATCTCACTCCGGTCTCACAGAGGGACACCATAACTCTATTTGAGACTCAAACTCTAGAGGGGATTATAATCTAGTGATGTTGATGTAATAGTGTATTGTACCCTTGAGGAAAGGACCAAGAAAACACACTAAACCTATACTGGGGCCAACTAGTAAAAATAATATCCTCACATTCAAATAAGGTAGCCAAAAATTTTCTAAATTCGAACGTCTTAAAATTCAAGTCACGCTGTCACTAATGAAACATTGTATGGATGTTCTGTTTAGGATTTATGACCATTTGAATGAAGATGAATGAAAACTTAATGGGGAATGTGGACCTACCTACATAGTTGGTCCACCTACCATTTTGGTTGGTCCACCAACCTTGTGGAATGACTGCCCATGGACTGACCGTCATTGTAAGTTCACTTGTCGTGCCTGACTGGCTATTGTGGTCGACCACCCACATGGTCACTGCGCCCCATGGCAGCTTGAGCTACCATGACACCACGGTCGACCGTAGCCGAGCTTCACCCTAGTTTCTTTGAATCTAACCTTGATCTGACCCATTGTCCTGACCCGAATCTGACCCATTGGCCTGACCCAGATCTGTCTATGTTTACTTCGTCCATCACATTTACCTGGCTGACCCATCTCCATGCGGCTCCGCCATCTGCTTGTAGTACCATCCACCCCCGCCATCCACTTGCACCATTGGGCACTACCTCATGACGCCATCCTCTTCCATGTGTTTCACTTTCATTGGCCGCTTCCACCACCTCTTCTGCGAGCCTTGAAACCTACACTGAAACCTGAAAACAAAAACGATCACAGATCCACCATCCTTGAAACCCGATCTATATATATCCAACCTCAATTTGCAATATGACTCAAATTCATGGGTCTGATTGAGTTTAGAACCACCTGAAAACCTAGATCCAAGACCACGAGGTTCCAATAGTAAAGAACGTGAAGAACAGAGGGAGGTATGCACATAAACAAAGGTTTATCATCATTTGCCAAGAATTCTTTTCCAATGATTAAGAATGAGGGATTTGGGTTAGAAAACCATATTAAATATGTCCTATAGAAAAAAAAAACCCGACCCAAAAAGTGATCAATCTGTAAATAAATCCATTTGTTGATTGATTTTTTTTCATTAAAGAAATTATGAATGGGGAATAACAAAACTAAAACACTTTCCCTACCTAGATTTTGGATTGATCATTTATGAAGAACGGTTGTGTTGTCATTGTTGACGTGATCCTCCAACTTCGTTGGTGCAACGATCCATGATCTGATCCTGATCTTTTGTTGTCTACCTAGAACGCTCTTCTCTAAAGGAATCTAGGTCTTCAGGGTTTAGCGACAAACCTTGAGACAAAATCTATAGCTCTATACTTGTAGAGGAGTAAGTCGTTGTGTTGAAGAAAAATAAAATAGATTTTCCTTTTAATTTATTTTACCAATTTTAAACCCATGATAAATTTTTCATAGACAACCCACACTGACCAATGTTAGGTCATGCCTAGGGTAAAGCCTTTATTCTAAATTCATTGGTTCCCTGATATTTTTGATTCAAGAACCTGTTTAATAGTTATTATACATTTTCAATAAAACTGCATGTGCGTGTTATTAAATATTTTAATATTTTTCTCACATTTATTCTAGGAACACTGGGTCTCGGAATCACATTTATTCTCAATGCCTAGTCTAAAAAATAATCCATATAATATCTAACAATAATACAATGAAAATATGAGATGTGACATTCTCTCCACCTTGGGGCTTTGCATCCATGAAAATCCAAAACAAGGGCTACTCCAATAGATGAGGGTATTGAGCTTGAATATGATCCTCCCACTCCCATGTGCTCTCCCAGATATTTTTGTTCTACCACCAAATGCACACCAAATTAATTGATTGTCCTCAAAGGAACCTCTCCAATCGATCCTAAATCTCCACTAGGTACTTAGTAATCGTTTCTCCATCCTTGATGACCATATCACCCCAATCGATAACATGAAATGGATCATGCATGTACCTCCTCAATTGTAACATGTGAAAGAAATCGTTTACCCGGTCTAACTGTAGAGGTAGAGCTAAGTAGTAAACCACATTGAAAACTCTACACAGTATCTGGAAGGGGCTAATGAACCTCGGAGATAGCTTTCTACCCCATCCAAATCTCTGTAATCCCCATCGAGATGAAACCCAAAGGAACACATTTTCTCCTTCCTTAAACTCCAAAGGCCTTCATCGCCTATTGTCTTAAGACCTCTGACAGCTCTGTGTAGTCTTAATCCACTCCTGGATGATCTGCACCTTCTCTGTAGTATCTTGCATCAACCCTGGGCCCATGAGTACTGACTCTCCTAGGTCAGTCCAGCAATGTGGTGACCTGTAGGGTCACCTGTACAAATCCTCAAATGGTGTCATACCAATAGTGGAATGGTAGCTATTGTTATATGAAAACTCCACCTATGGTAGGTGATCCTCCCAACTATATCCAAAGTATAACATGCAAACCTACAACATTTCCTCTAGAACCCAAATGGTCTGCTCAGTCTAGTCTTCCTTCTGTGGTTGAAACATTGTACTCAAGTGTAGGTGAGACATAAAAGCCTCATGTAATACCTTAAACAACTATGATGTAAAGATAACATCACGATCAGAAACAATCATTGATAGAACTCCATGGAGTCAAACTATCTCTTGCATAGAGAGGTATCCCAATCCCTCTATTGAACTTTACTCCCAGATAGCTAAGAAGTGGACCGACTTGGTGAGTCATTCAATTATCACCCATATGGAATCATTTCCCCTGGACGTACATGGTAATCCCATAATGATGTTCATAAATATCCCATCCCACTTCCATTCTAGAACCTCAATGGGTTGAGCTAAACCCACTAGAACCTGGTGCTCAACCTTCACTTGCTCACCAGTAAGGCATTGAGAAATAAACTCTGGAACTAATTTCTTCATCCTTGGCCAAAAAAACTGAAATCGGAGGTCCTATTACATCTTCACCACACCTTGATGTACCCCAAAATGGGAGGTATGAAACTCCCTCAAAACCTCCTCCCGTAATGTCATCAGTACCATCGCGCATCCTATGAAGAGAATGACGTGCTCCACACCTTTTGAATATCCATCAAGAGCATGACTTATTGACATCTAAGCACATAGGGCCTCATAGTTAGTATCCACAAGATGTGCCTCCCTAAATTTCTACAAGAGTGGATGGGTGAAAACCATTGACTATATGTAAGCTGCTCCATATCCATCCATAAGAGATATCTGCAACAATTCCATCTACTCAGAAAACTCATTTAGAAACTGCGAACTAGATTTCCTACTAAGAGAATCTTCTACCATGTTCCCCTTCCCAGGATTGTAGAAAATATCGAAGTCATAGTCCTAGAATAACTCTAGGAATTTCTTCTGTATAATGTTTGGATATTTCTGAGATAAGATATACTTGAGACTCCTTTGATCAGAGTAGATGATAAACCACTGGCCCATCAGGTAGTGTCTCCACATATTCAATGAAAAGACTACTATTTCTAACTAAATATCATGGGTCACATAGTTATGCTCATGAGGCCTCAACTAGTGTGAACCATTGGAATTCACTACTTGCCTCTACATTAGGACACAACCTAGTCTGGTCCCTAATGCATCACAGAACACCATGTACTAGATGCCTTCCTCCAGTAACCTCGAGATGGGATCACCCGCCAATATCTTCCTTAGATCCTGAAAGTGTTGCTGGCACTTTTCTATCCACGTTAAAGGATAACCCTTCCATGTCAAGGTTGAAAAGGGTGATGTCACTCTAGAGAATTTGGGTAAAAACCTATGATAGTTCCTAGAAAATTCAGGGAAACTTCGCACCTCTGTAACACTCTTGGGTGGATCCCAATAAATCACTTCCTTTCCCTGTGATGGATCTACTATAACTCTAGCCTCTGAGATGATGTGTCCCATAAAATGGACCTCTTGAATCCAAAACTGAAACTTCAAGAGCTTCCTGTAAAGTTGGTGCTCTTGTAGTGTGTCTAGGACCATCCTCAATTATCTTGTGTACTCCTCCTCAAATGCTGAATAAACTTGAATTTCATAGATTAAGACTACCTTGAACTAGTATAAGAAAGGTTGAAATATCCAATTCATGAGTCTCATGAACACTGATGGGGAATTTTCCACACCAAACAACATCACCAAGTACTCATAGTGACTGTAAAAACATCTAAATGTCATATTCGATATATCCTCATGTCGAACTCTCAATTGTTGATAGCCTGATCTGAGGTCAATTTGTAGGTTCCAAGTGTAGTGGAAGTGTGTGGATGGGTGTACCCAAATTTAATTTTACCATTAACAATGATCTATCTGAGATCTTCCATAATGATAAAATGTCGGAACTTTGGAATAGAATGAAGAACAACAAGGAGATTGGGATGTCCCAGATCCATAGAGAGGATCGTCATATATTGGTTATAATTAATTTAATTAAGAGGAAATAATTACCTTGATAGAATTCTATCTCCGTTGATTCTTTTAGAAATGATCCAATGTGATCCATCATTACATCATAGAATCCAAGTGTAGGCTTACTCTAGGGGTAATCCATAGATTCTACACATATCTCAGGACATCGCCTAAGGGATCCCTAGGTGGTAGCACAGAAGAGTCTTCACTTGTGATGTCCGCCTTCGATCACCTTGAGATCCGCTTCCAAAGTTCTCTCCTTGATCCGGTGGAGGAGGATCTCTCTCATAACTTAGGAGTGTTCTTGGAGGAAAGGAATTATCTCTTGGCTTGATATATTTTTCCAGATCCATTGTGCACAACCACAGAGAATTACTAGATCTAATGAGAATAATTTAATTCGTATTTATATTAATTATAATAATAAAATGAATTAATTACCAAAAGGAATTTATTCATTTTGTTTAATTCTTAGTAATATCCCTTGTTTAATAATAAAATTTGACTATTATTATCACTTGAAAAGCACCCAGAAAATTACAACTAATATTATTTAATTAAATAAAAAATATTATTTCTCATAAATTTCCCGAAAAAACTACACAGCATGTATATTAATATACATGACGTTGACTTTTATTTTCACATTTTCTTTATTTCCTCCACCACATTTATTAGACCTTGAATAATGACTATTTATTTCTTAAATAAATATCACTGCATTATTCACTAATAAATATATTATTTCTCCGACAATATATTTTCTCAAATAACTAGTGTCGAAATAAATGCGATCAGGCATCCTTGAATTATTATTAAACCTCAATCAGAAATAATCTTTATTCAACTTGTTAAATGAATATTTAACTAAGATACTTTGATACGCTTAGTGTGTGACCCTCTAGGCCTCTTTCTCAGTGCTATTAGGTGGATCCTGCCTAAAATATAAAGTTAGCAACTAAAAACACACCAAGGAATCCATATAAAAATAATTTAACACTGCAATGACATGTCACCTCATATGAATGCTTACCATGTAATGTAATCTATTTTTCTTGATATCTCGAATCAAGTGGGTTTCATTCTAGTGTCATCAACCCATAAGCTCGATTAATATTTCTTTGACCTCTTGAAATTGAACTTTCACATTCCTTACCATGTCCATGGATTTATTTAGGCTATATCAATTCCATAAAAGGGCCTAAGATATCAACATCCATTATGGAACAAAATGGAAAAATCCTTCTTGCATTATCTATTAATGTAGTATTACTTGTGATGCTCCCAACATATCCTACCTTGTTGTGAATAGTGTATCATCACATTTTTTGTCAATATGTATAAGTGTGAAAGTTTTAATAGCCATTAATAATAATCTTAAAGTCTAAGGACCATTACTCAGGTCTGCGGATAAGAACATCCAATGACACTATGAAATTTGGATTACCTACTAGCGGGTCTCATTCTCATAGTATCCTCCTGGATATTATCAAGGATGCACACCATGAGAAGATGCCTCAAAGTTTTATGAGTACTCGCCCCTAATGGCCTGTATTATTTGTGTCCCTCAAATAACATAATTTTTCCATAGAAAATATATTCAAGAATAGTGTTATGGCACTTCCGGGTTCTCATCATAGAAGGGATCCTCTATGATCCTTTAGTGAAACAGCTATCCTTAGTACATTATCACATGAATTTTCACACAGAATAACAATCAAGATGTGGTAAGGTATTTATTAATATTCAAATTCATGAATACAAGTTTATCATAAAGTACAAAGTAGTTGGTTCTAGGCTACCAACTCTAACAGACTCCCACTTGGACTAGAGTCAACTGCTAAAAACCTTTAACCCACTAACTCTCACATGATATTCATGCTTCTTCTAAGATAAGCCTTTAGTCATGGGGTATGCCACGTTATCTTCCATGGATACTCTGCTCACTACAACTTCACCCCTTCGATAGAAATTCCTCAAGAGGTGATATTTCTAGAGAATGTGATTTGTTTGTTGATGTGAGCTTGGTACCTTTTCAAGAGAAACCAATGTTGTATTACCACAATACAATGTGATAGGGTCTCTACTAATAGGCACAAAATCAAAATCCTTGAAAAAGATCCAAATCCAGACATCTTTCTTGACTACATCAGAATCCTCTATATATTTAGAATCCATTGTAGAATTGGTTTCAACAGGCTTCTTTGAACTCTTCCAGCTCAAAGCTCTTCTATTGAGATTGAAAACATATCCTAATTGTGACTTTATATCATTCTAATATGTCTGAAAACCAGCATCAGCATACCCTATGATGACAAGCTCCTCGTATCCTCCATATGCTAGTAACATATCCTTAGTTCTTATTAGATACTTAAGGATAGTCTTAACAGCGGTCCAATGCCTGCAAATCATTTTTTTCCATTTTCTAAAGCCGGGTTAAAGGGGACCGGTACCCCAACGTAAAACCTGCATACAAGGATGAAACTTAAAAAAAACAAGAACATAACAACATTACACATCATAATAGCCATAATCATCTCCAAAACCCATGCAGGATTCCTCCTCACCCGTAGCTGACTCCCACTCTGGGTTCCTCCAATAGTTTGCACTTTGAACCCTACTTCTAAGCTGCTCCAGAACAGGCCAATCAGGTGAGGCATCAAAGGCCACTCTTCCCTTTTTCAAAGCAATCACCACCTCCCCACTCCGCATAGAAGCTGATCGAGTCCTCAACGGCGGCGGAAGGTGAGAGTAATCCTTCCGCACCCTTCTTGTTTGAGTAGACATAGGCCTGCCACTTGTATCCATCTTCTGAGTTCCTCTCTGGACAATATCACTGAATGAAATCCCAGCTAGATCACTCACAGTTCATGTTCCTCCCCCAGAGTTCTCCTCTCCTCTACTATGTTTCTCCCTACAAACAGGAACCAGGCATTCAAAATTATCCAGCCTCTGGTCTGTATTGCTGATTTCCACTAAAGTGAGACTTCCATCATCATTCGGAGCCTTTTCCACAACACTAGACAAGGCCGAATTCCCTTTATTATCATTTCTCCTGTTCTATCCCCTCCTTCTCTTGGGCGAGGTATTACTTCCATCCATGCATAACTCCTTGGCGGCCTCCTCTTGACCCTGATTCCTGATAGAAGTATCCTTTCTTGTTGGTTCCATACCCTCCTCCCCACCTCTGGAAACACTATTCAAAACCGGTTCAACGTCACTATTACCAAGGCATTAAAACCTGTTGGATAAAGCAACAAAAGGCTTGGCCATTGGATCCAAACCTATATCCCCTTCTATGCAGGGAACCTACAGGACAGGAATGGTACTCGCATCCCCCACAGCCTGAACCAAATCAGATCCCCCTCCAGCAAGCATCCAATCCACCGAATCCTTAGCACCTTGGCCGTCCTCCTCTAGCACCCTACTGGCCTCAACCACCGGCCCATCCACCACTGGTTCCTGGCTAACCAAATATACCCCTTCTATATCCATCTCCTCAACAACAGGGGCAAGAATCTCCTCAACAGCCACCTTGGTGGCCTCACCTAACAGACTGTCCACTCCTATAGATTGGGAACCCTCCTCTTCGCCAACAGGACTAGGATCATTCTGCTCACATCCCACCCTCAGAGCCAAATCCACTGGTCTTCTCCTAGCCTCTCCATCCCTTCTACTGGGAACATGTAGCCAGTCCTTCAAATCTCCATTCCTACAGAAAAACTCCACTTCATGTCCCAGGCGATGACAAGAAGAACAGAAACCCGTCCAGTTCTCGTAAATCACCTGCTGTCTACACCTGTACTCTTCCCCTATGGTAATCCACACATAATCAAACGGCCATCGAGAGGCGTCCATCTCCACACAAACCTGGGGATTAACCAGATGGCACACAGCGTTAGTACGACTATCAGAACACAAAAACCTTCCTATGAGGTTGCCAATCATTCGAATAATAGCAGGGTTCTTGAAGGGAAGCGGAAAATTAGGGAAACTTACTCAAACCGCTATCGACGGTGAATCGCGCTTCATGTGAAAGTCAAAATACCAGCGTAATAGAAGGAAGTGATACCCATTGAAATTGTGAGGATCTCTCGACCAAGACGTAATTAGATCATCCTCTGATTCGAACCAAATCATCATGTGGTTCCTGTCAAGCAGACCGACAATTGCCCTTTCCTGTAGCTCCCACGAACTGAAGATAAATCTGTCGAAGGCATCAACAGAAGGTCATCCATTTCTAAAGCATGCAATCTAGGTAAGATTCATAAGTGCAGAAGATTCTGAAAACTCTGAAGTTTAGAGATGATGATTAGGTCGCCCATCGAACAGATCAGATGCCTTAGAGCTCAAAGAGATTTTCGGGAAAGGAGGAAGAAAGTATGGATTTGAAAATGGTCAAAAAACACCTGGCCTCACATTGATCGACAAATCTCCCTTCTCCCCCAACGGGGGGAAGGCCGGCACTGTCGCTGTCGTCACCGCTCTCCCAGAATCGCTAGGGTTTCGCCATCGTCACCGCATAAAACCCATCATCAGTACAATGATATTCTCCTAGATCTGCTTCATATCTACCTACCATGATCAGTACGTAGGCCACATCAAGCATGGTAAATAACATGGAATACCTGATGGATCTTATATCTGAAGTGTATGGGATCTTACTCATCCTATATTTCTCCTATTGTGTCTGAGTACACACTCTCTTAGAAATATATAGGCCATGTGACACTGAAACCAATCCACTCTTTGATTGTTCCATACTAAATCTCTTTAGTATCTGGTCAATATATGTACCCTGAATTAGTCCAAGTAGCCTCTTGGGTCTATCATGAATGATTTTGATCCCTAGAGTATAGGCTACTTAACCTAAGTCCGTCCTAGAGAAACACTTGTTCAACCAATCCTTAATTGACTGTAAGACTGGTACATCATTTCCAATAAGTAATATGTCCTCAACATATACTACTAGGATAATGACCACATTTATATTAAACCACTTATAAACATATGGTTCATATTCGTTCTTAATGAAACCAAATTATTTTATGGATTCATCAAATCGAATGTTCCATGACCTGGATGCTTTATTTAATCCATAAATGAATTTCTGTAACTTACAAACCCATTTTTCTTCAACTGGTGTCTCAAACCCTTATAGTTGTGTAATTTAGACATCTTCATAAATATTCTCATTAAGGAATGTTGTTTTGACATCCATATGCCAAATCTTGTAGTAATGGTAAGCTATTATCTCAATTATTATTCTTATGGATTTAAACATGGAACCTGGTGAGAAGGTTTCATCGTAGTCAACTCCTTGATGTTTTCTGAATCTTTTATCCACTAGCATTACTTTATAGGTGCTAACTTGACCTTCCATGTCAAGATTTCTATTGAACACCCATTTTCATCCAACAGGATTTACATCAACTCTCTCATCGACCAGAACCAAGACTTAGTTGTGGTACATGGAATCCATCTCAAAATTCATATCTTCTAGCCATCTTGCAGTTTCTAGGATCTCTAATTATTCCTTGTAGGAGTGAGTTTCATAATTTTCCAACAATAATGATTCACCATCCTCGATGACTAAGAAACCAAATCTATCTGGTCCCCTTACCTCTCTTGATCTCCTATGCATTACTTGTGTTTCTGGAACCTCTTCCATAGGGACCTATGGAATTTATTCCTGTACCAACTCTTGTACTCAATCTTTCTCCCACTATCTTTTTTGAGGATGTGCTCCCTCTCAAGAAATATGGCTAATCTGGTGATATAAACTTTCTTGTTTGAAGGGTTATATAGGTAATATATTTTCATTTCCTTGGGATATCCTATAAAGATACACCTCGTGACTCGAGGTGCTAGTTTGTTTCCTGAGAAGGCCTTAATAAATGCCTCACATCCCCATACACATGTGTGCGACAAAATAGATTTCATTCCATTCCATAATTCGTAGGGAATTCCATTTTTTCCATAGTTGGTACTCACATTAATGTGTATGCCACAGTTTGTAATTCATATCCCCAAAAGGATAATGGAATATTTTCATGACTCATCATCAACTTCACCATTTCCAACAAGGTTTGGTTTATCCTTTAACTAACACCATTTCACTTTGGTGTATAAGTAGGAGTGAGTTGAGATAGAATCTCAGACTCCCGTAAAAGGTCAATGAACTCTTGGGTTAGATATTTTCCACCTCGATCCGATCAAATATTCTTTATCTTATTACCAAGATTATTCTCTAATTCATTCTTGAATTACCTATATTTCTCCAAGTACTCTAACTTATACCTCAGTAAGTATATATAGTCATATCTACTAAAATCATTAATAAAAGTAATGAAGTAAGAATATACACCCCTAGATTCTATTGAAAATGGTCTACACATATCTGTGTGTACCAATCCTAGAATATCTTTGGCCCTTTCACCTTGCCCACTGAAAGGCGTCTTGGTCATTTTCCCTTGTAAACAAGTCTGACATCTATCAAGTGGTTTAAGATTAGTAGAGTCTAAATAACCATCTTGGTAGAGCATTGTCAAGAACTTCTCATTTACATGACTGAGATGTTGATGCCACAACTAGATGTTGTATGAGTCATGTGAGTTTGTTTCGTTATCAATTTCCAACACTTGGTTTTTGTAATTTAATACATACAAACCGTTATTTAAATGTTCCATACCATAACATATGTTTTTCTTATAAAAGAAACAACCCTTATTTCCAAACATGAAAATAAATCCATCCATATCCAAAAATGATACAGAAATTATGTTCTTGGTAACACTAGGTACATAATAGTAGTTATGTAAAAACAAAATCATCTGAGTTGGCAATGAGAGACATTAATTTCCAATGGCCAATGTAGCCAGCCTCGCACCATTGGAAGTTCTAAGATCCACCTCTCCTCTAGAAATATTTTTAAATCTACTTGGTTCTTGCATTTGAATATAGATGTGAGCCCCACATGTTGTATTTAATACCCAATGTGTAGAAATGGAATGATTACACTCAATAACCAACACACCTTTAGCATACTCATGCTTCTGGGTGCAGTTTCTCTTCTAGTGGCCAATCTTTACACATGAAAAACATACTACCTCCCATTATTTACCATTCCTTTGGATCATCCCCTTATTGGAGGGATGGTGATCAGGGGATTCATACCATTTATAAATCCTTATCCCCTTTTCTTTTTCCTTCCTCTTCTTATTCACCATAAGGATTATGGGTTTTTCATACCCCATGTCCTTATCTACCTGGAAAATCAAGGTTAGAAGTTTTGATAGACTGTTCTCATTGTTTCTCATGTTTATTTTCACAATAAATCGAGAGAATATCTTGGGAAGTGATGATAGGATGAGATCTGTATGCAACTCATTCAGGAACATAATCCCTAAGATTTCAAAGCGTTCAATATAGCCAATAAGCTGGACTACATGAGGTCCAGTTGATGCAGACTCTCCAAGCTTAGTTGTGAAAAAATCATTAGAGATCTCATATATCTCTTGTCTCACCTTCTCTTGATATATATTCATAAGGTGAGACATCATGCTATACGTGTCCATGTTTTCATGTTGCATCAAGAGCTCATTAGACATGGTTGATAGCATGAAATATTAGACATATGTTCCATCATGAAAATGTTTCAAATAGAGATATATTTCCTCATCACTGGAATCATTTCTAGGCGCAACTAGAACATGCTCTTCCAGCATATAAAATTTCCTCCCATGGTGAATGATGACGCATAAATGCCTCTACCACTCCTGGAAATTGGTGTTGGTTAGAAGGTTTTCCTTCTCGAGTATGGTTCACAATGATATGTTTAAAGTAATTTTTCTTTTAATTTCTACAAATTAAGATGATAAAAAAATTAGTACTTTATCATGATAAAACTAAGACAAATAAATTTATACTTATTAGTCTCCCACTATTTTATAGAAATCCAATAGCCCTCACCATTACTTTCGGAATTTTATGTTGCCTGAATATTCTAGTAGAAAGGATCCATATTTCCCTTCACATTACCCCAAATAGGGTTGGTCAAGCAACTTGAAATGGTTTTAGGTAGGAATTTCAAATTCCAAATACATTAACTCATAACTCCTTGATCTGCTGAGCGGACTCCCCAATCCTGAAATCCTTTTATTTTGGATTTCCTAAACCTTTTCCTCTTGGTAACACCAATTCCTACTATGGCAGTTAACCCTTGATGTGAGCCAATTCAAGTCAACCCAAAACCTTGAATTAGAATTCCCTGATAATTGAAAGTACCCCAACTAGGTTTGGTCAAGCACTATGAACTATGGTTTGATTCTAACCAAGATTATCGAAGGCTATACCGACTTAATATTTCCTTGAGGGATTTTATCCTTATACATAAATTTCTATTTTATTATCTTTATTGCATGATTTTTAACATTAAGTGGGATATATTTAAGTGATTAATCATTTCTAAGATAATATTTATGCATAAGTCGGACTTATTTTAGTTCCATCTTGCATTCTTGTTTAATTCATTAATTGTGTGATCGTGGCAACACACCCACAATAAATAAAAAATGAAACTGATAAAAATGAAATAAATGTCATGATCATGAGATTGTTCTATTGGTTAGTTTATCTAGTGGTTGATAAACTAACCCAAGACCTAGGGGAGAAAACACCTTGAACCTTTTGGGTTCGTTTTTACAGCTTTCCACTTGTCCACCTTTGTATCTCCTTGGATTGGTTTTTCCTTGGATCCTAACTTGAGTTGCTTATACTAGCTTGGGAGCTCCATCAATTACATATTCTTTTATCTCACATACAGGTGAGGGGTAAAACAGGGTTTTACATAAAATAAACATTGGACACGCAGGCCCTACATATTAATGAGGAGAAGGCTCACAGGCCAAAAAATTTAATTTAAATAAATAAATTAAAAGAAACCATCCACATACAAAGGTCCTGGTCTAGCTCATAATCATCTATACATGCAAAAACATTTATGCATAAATAAAACTAGCATTCGATTCTTTAATCGTTATTGTTTAAGATAAATCACGCTCGAATCAATTAATTGCTATCTTTAATTAATCAACCCTTTTATCTTAAACCCTTTTCTGAGTTTCCTTGAGGTTCTCATCCATCATAATTTTAATAAAATAAATTCATTTAAAATTATCTTTGTACATAACTTGTACCTTGGAGGTAACCAGGTGAATTCTAATTCATAATTACCCAATGAGTAGAAACCAACATTATGCAGATGTTAAATAAAACACATATATATAAAACACAAATCACATGTTGTGCCCCAGCTTTATGTCCACACCATGGTACACGTCTCACAGGTGTGTATAATATAATAATAAATTTTTAAAAAATTTGTGTAATTTGGATGAGTACATGGAATGTAGTTCCTTCTATATGGCATGTACTATCATTCATCGTTCATCCAAAGTATACACCCGGGGATATGGTGTGTAGATGTACTTCAGAAATTTTCAAAGTACACAGCATGTCTAGTGGGGCACACGCCATGTAGTATCCATGTCACACAGTCTCTAGCCAAGAAAGCCATATACGGGGTACACAGTCCAACCCTAACCCGAACGGACTACACGTTGTGTCCAATGGGCCACATGGCGTGTAATTTTGAAATTGTGGTCCACCTGTTCCTGGTACAAACACAAAGTCATAAAGATTTAGATAAAATCCAACACATGAATTGGTTTGGCAGACCAGTCCCAATGCATTGAACCTTGACTACATGGTGTGTGAGGTAGAATACACACCGTGTGTTCTGGTGTTGTATGGATAGAAACCTTTGGCACCTTCAGATGAGATCCTCTGTTTTTATTTTAATAAAAATTAAAAATAAAATATTGTTTCTGTAAGGTTAATGAGAAATGAAAGAGGAGGAACAGATCTCAAGATTCAGATTTATATAACAATTAACTTGAATTGAAACAACTAAATTATTAAATGCATAAATCATCCACGAAAAAACAAAATAATTATAATCAAAGATATAACCCCTATGATACCACTTGTAGGTTTTGGGAATAGCATAAGCATGTGGATGGGTGTACCCAACTTTAATTTTACCATTAATAACAATCAATCTGAGATCCACCCTGATGATAAAATGTCGGATCTTCAAAATCGAACAAAAAAATAGAGGGAAGTACCAGAACCATAGATTGGATAATCATATGTTTTTTATAATTAATTTAATTAAAATACAAGAATTACCAAGATAGAATTATATCTTTTTTGATTCTTTTAGTCATAATCCAATGTGATCCATCATTGTGTCACAGAAGCCAAGTGTAGGCTTCCTCTAGCAGTGATCCACACATGCTCTACATATCTCTGGAAATCACTGAAGGGGTCCCCAAGTGCTAACGCAGAAGAGAATTCACTTGTAATTTCCACCTTTGAGCACCTTCAGAGCTTCTTCCAAAGCGCTCTCCTTGATCAAGTGGAGGAGGATCTCTCTCGTAACATGAGAGAATTCTTTGAAGAAAGAAATTATCTCTTGGATTGATAGATTTTTCCATATCCTTTGTGCACAACCATAGAGAATGGCTATATCTAATGAGAATAATGTAATTGGGATTTATATTACTTATAATAATAAAATTAATTAATTACCAAAAGTAATTTATTCATTTCATTTAATTCTTAGTAAGACCACATGTCTAATAATAACATTTGACTATTATTACCACATGACATGAGCCCATAAAAGTACACCTAATATTATTTAAATAAATAAATAATATTATTTCTCACAAATCTCTATAAAAAACTACACGACGTGTATATTAATATACACAGCTTGTAATTTTGTTTTTCAATTTTCTTTATTTCCTCCACCACATTTTTTAGAACTTGAATAATGACTATTTGTTTCATAAATAAATATCACTTCATTATTAAATAATAAATATATTATTTCAACCACAATATATTCTCTTGAATAACTAGTTTCAATATAAAAGTTAGCAGGCGTCCGTGAATAATTATTAAACCAGAATCATGAATAATATTTATTCAACTTTTTAAATGAATATTTAACTAAGATATATGGATACACTTAGTGTGTGACCCTCTATGCCTCATTCTCAGTGGAATTCGGAGAATCCTACCTAAATTCCAAGGTTAGCATATAGAAACACACCAAGGCACCCATAGAGAAATAATTTAAGTTGCAATAATGTGTCACCTCATACGAACGCTTACTGTTTAATGTAATCCCTTTGTCTTGATATCTCAAATCAAGTGGGTTGCATGATATTGTCATCAAACCATGCACTCAATTACTCTTTCTTTGAATTTCCCATTCCTAACCATGCCCATGGATTAATTTAGGATATATCAATTACATCAAAAGTCATGAGATATCAACTTATGTTATGGAACAGAAGGAAAAAATCCTTTCTTGCATTATCTATTAATGCAGTATTACTCGTGACACACCCAACATATCCTAACTCACTAAGAATAGTGTGTCATCATAGTTTTTGTCAATAAATCTAAGTGTGCGAGTTGTAATACCCGTTAATAATAATCTTAAAGTCTAAGGACCAATACACACATCTGTAGATATGAACATCCAATGACACTATGAAATGTGGATTTCCTACTGGCGGGTCTCATTCTCATAATATCCTCTTGGATATTACCAAGGGTTCAAGTCATGATAAGGTGCCTCGAAGTTTTATGATTCCTCACCCCTAATGGCTTGTATTATTTGTGTCCCTCAAATAGAATCATCTGGCCATTGAACATATATTCAAGAATAGTGTTATGGAACATTCAGGTTCTCATCGTAGAAGGGATCTGCTATGAACCTTTAGAAAAATAGATATCCTTAGTAAATTATCACATGCATTTCCGCACAGAATAACAATCAAGATGTGATAAGGTATTTATTAATATTAAAATCCATGAATAAAATTTTATCATAAAGTAAAAGGTAGTTGGTTCTAGGCCACCAACTCTATCACAATCTTTGAGAACAATTACTCTCCTTTCAACTTATCAAAGAGGTCATCGATCCTAGTTAGTAGATAGTTATGGTTTATGAACCGATAATCCACCCATAACATCAAGCTCACATCTTCCTTCTTGGGAAGAAAATTGGGGCTGCCCATGGTGAAACACTAGGTCTTATGAATCCCTTCCTCTATAAGTCCTCCAACTTCATCATAAACTCACAAAGATCTTTAGGATTCATTCGATATGTAGGTGTAGATATAAATGTCATTTTGGGGTGAAGATCAATGTATAATTCCATTTTATAATGGGGAGGTAAACATGGAACATCTTTAGGAAAGACATCATCATACTCCACCAACACTGCATGAAACTAAGGACTCATATCATCCAGTGTACCGAGGGTGAGGCTAGCCAACTAATGAGTAATTGGTTACACCCTCCTATATGTGAGCCCATCCTATGCTGGATAGATTTCATTTTCACCAAAAAAGGAAAAATAGATCCCATCATTGCAAACACACCACACTCTTTGCCTAAAATAGTTAATCTGAACATGAATTGTTGATAACCAATCCATACCAAGAATGAAATCATAAGGTCTCTATGCCGCTGCCAAGAGATATAAACTAAAACTCTCACCTCCTAGATTCAGGTTACACTATTGGTACCAGTGTGTGATCATCGAGTATTCTCCAGTGGGAGTCTCCAAGCATAGGGGTCTAGTTAACGGTTCAACCAAAATCTCTGAATCTTGAAAAATATTCATGGTGAGAAAAGAATGACTAGAACATGTGTCTATCAACACTACAACTAAGTTAGAAAAGACACAGATCATACCTCATATCATCCCTCGAGCCTCAGGGTCATAATATTCCATAGCTTGTAGCTGGTCTCATCCTTTTCCATCAGATATCTGATGCTGGCATGGACCACCTGGGGTGGTGGTGGTAATAGGTTGAACCTATGACCACCCCGTGTTTCCATGTTGGCCCCTCTACCGCATCTTCTACCCTACAGGTCACCTTGATTTTATCTTTTTATCTATCTAGGAAGTCCCTTTACCATCTCCTAGTCAACTATATGATGGGTCGGGAAATCTTATTATAGATTTCCCTGACCATTGTATGAGAAACATTGCATGTCCCTGAGATGATTCAATCCACCCTAAGATCCCTGTACTGCTAAATCTGAGTCCTGGGATCTCCTCCTGAAGTGACCGACCAACTTGGATTCCTATTACTATAGTTGGATACCTACATTTGAGGTCTTAGCTACCAGGTTCCAACTGTTATCTCTCACTACTGGTGTCTACTCATCCAGAAAACTTTCCACTAACAGGGATCGCTCAAGTACCCCCACATAAGTAGAAATGATAAGGGAGACCATTGATGCCCTGATGTCCCAGTATAATCCATGATTGAAGGTCCAAGACCTGAATAACTAATCGCATACCATATCCAAGTAGTAGCATGAAAGATTAGTAAAATTCATTGAATACTCTACTACAGTCATACTTCCATGATGTAGATATTGAAGCTCTTGTATGCGTACTGATCAGAAGGTGGATGGATAGAACTCACTAAATAGATGCTCAAAGTCTATCTAGGAGAGATATGTCTCATCATGTGACTGAGTCACCAAGCTACACCATCACCATGTAGATCCCTGAAGAAAACTTATGGAAATTACTACCATCTGGTCCTCAGGCGTGATCACAAGTCATAAAACATGGGTGAATACCTCTAGCCAATCCTCATCCATTTGGGGGTCTGGATCACCCTGAAACATAGGAGGTCACTGCCTACGGAACATATACAATGCACTCATCCTACATTCATCCTTAGCTGGTAGTACTGGTAGTAGTTTCTTCTCGACGAGTGGTGGTATAGCCGGTAAATCACCCAGTGGTGCTATCTCTAGTACAGTCCCTTATACCAATGCCCTGTCACTAGGAAAATCATCCTTGTGATTGCACAATGGAATCATGGATGGCTATCTACATGGAGACATCTTGAAATAAAACAATATGTACCATAGTCAATATAGTATATCTGAGGAGCTGAAGGACATGGAAGACACAACCATTTCTATAAGATGCATGTACCCTTTTTTCCGGCAACTAGTGTTTTTGTGCACCGAGTTGAAAAGAAGGTTACTTGAGTCTTGGTGTATAGATACGTCGATTGCCAGACCAACACTAGGGTCCCTGTCCTGAAATCCAAACATTAAACACTTAACATTTTTAACCCAAACCAACCTCACAAATTTCTAGTCCTAATGTAAAACTAACCGCTCTAATGCCACTCTATCATGACCCAACACACTGGGGTCTGATCCCTGACTACCCCAAGCTTGTATCTGATAGTCTAGGGGCTGATGACTAACACCGAGTATTAATTTCCCATAAATTTGAGGAATTATTCTAAAGCACGTGTACACATGTACACATCTCAATGCCACACAATGCTAAAATGTAAAACAACTGAAAGAATTCATGTATACATATAAAACCCCACAATATAGTGTGATAGTGAAAGTAATATAAATAGGAAAATGGGCCAAATACAAGCCCACCACAAAGAGTCTGTAACACAAGTCTAACTGAAATTGTAAAGAGTCTGGCGTGCTCCAAGGGTGAGGACTACGTTAAGGGTATGCTCCCAATAAGCACCTTGGTCTACCCAACTCTAGATATGATTCACCCACTCCTTTTCCTCTTAGTACATTATCAAAAGGCTCATTGTATACACAAGACATGACATGTATGGGAAAAAACCCATGTAGGGGTGTGTATAAAAATACTCATTAGGACATACCAAAAACACTAAACATGAAGAACCAAGTATAGTCAGTTCAATACAAGATGTAACAATGTATAATAGATATAATAAGTACAAGAAAAAACTAGATATACTCAGGAGAGACCACATTATCAAGCGGTCATAACCAACTGCCAGCCATAGGATTCTTCTTGAAGCATGTTCATTTCAGGAGAACTCACTCCTCAAGCCATAATATCATTGGAGACACTCGATGAATAGGTATATATAATTTGGGACCAACCCAAAGAGAATGAATTGGTCAAGAAGACTATAATACACATAGAGGTTCTCACACCCAGAACCACTGGGGGACACTACAAACCCAATCTAGATCAACACGCTATGTAGGGGATCATATTACAACAATTCCACAAACCCTAGAAATACGGCCTGTTATATGGGAGATCAACACCCTGCTCAAGAAGGTCGCACAAATTCTACAAACTTCATAAGGTGTGATATAGTATCACACTCCAATCTCATGGAGGGACACAACAAATTTATCTGAGAATCTACCTCTAGAGGGGATTATAATCAAGTGGTGTAGATGTAATACTACAGTGTACCCTTGAGGAAAGGACCAATGGAACACACTCAACCTATACTAGTCCCAAATAGAAAAAAGAAGAGTCTCACATCTGAAGAAGGTACCCAAAATTTGTCTTCAGTTGACCATCTTAAGATTGGGGTCACGCTGCTACTAATGACATGTTTTTTGGATGCTTCATTTAGGAGTTATGACTGTTTGAACGAAACTTCCTGTAGACCTGCCAGGGCTGCGGACCTACCACTATGGTTGGTCCACCTAACACTGCATTCAATCTATCTATTTCCACATTTGGTCCCCCTACCGCACGTACTAGCCACTCGTGGACCAACCATCATAGTCAGTCCACCTATTGCACCTGACTGGTCACTGCAGTTGACCGCTAACTATCTGGTCGTGCGGTCACTATGCCTCACGGCAGCTTGAGCTTTCACGTCACCATAGTTGAACACAACCAAGCCCCACCCTGGTTTCCCCTGACCCAACCTGGATCTGACCCACTGTCCCAACCCAGATCTGGATGCCTCCACTATATACACCCAGCTAACCCACCATCTACTGGCTCTACCTACCCGCATCACCGACCGCCACAATTAGGTTCCACCTCCCATCATTTTGCTTCACCGTGCACCACCTCCTGCACTGACCACCTCCACTTCCATGAGCTTCCAATGTAATTCCCCGACCCCAAAAGCCGAGATTTGGTTCATTATTTCATTACATTGTCATGATTACAAGGAAGTTGTATCCTAAAGGACAAAATAGTTTAGTAGTTTTGGAAAACCATATACATACATAGGTTCAACATTACAACTTGAAATGAAAAACAAAATATAAGTTTTATTGGGAATATCTACAACTCTAAGTTTATCCATGCAATTCATTTATAATACACCTCTTCACATCCTGGGGAAAAATAAAACATATGAAAATGGGTGAGTTTAGATGCTCAGTAAAGGTAAACAATACAATAGAAGATATCATAAACATAAACATTAGGCATGGTGAATAACTAAAAACACATTCCATTAAAAAAATTCTTGTACATACTATGGAAGGAATAAGAACTAAATAAATAATTTCATAATAAAACATAATCATGGGTATTCTACTAGTCAAATAACCACATGAACTCTAAATTACTAGATTCATAATGATGGAATTCATAATTCATGACATTATAACCATACTTTCATTTCCTCATTCCAATACCATAATTAATCATACTATCTAGGCCTCATTCCAAGACCATTGTTTGTCTCATGAGACCTACCGATGCACTGAGGGGATATAGAGGGAACCAATCGACACTTACTAAGTACAATTAATTCCTCATATGGATGGGGCTCAACATAAAAAACATTCACATTCATATTGAAACTAACATATTAAATGTAAATAACTTTCCCTGATCATTAAACATAAACATTAACCATTCGGAGTAATATGGTGAATGGTATCAAGATAGCACATCCACAGTCACACTATTAATAACCCATTTAATAAAACATGGTGGATGATATCATAGGAGATAAACCTCAATGAATTACAAGATTCAAAAAATGATGTTGACATGGATGAAGATACTTTTAAATGAAACCATTAAAAAATCCTTGAAGAAATAATCCTTAAACTTTCCAAAGTGTCTCATAGCACCTTGAAATATTCAAATCAAAATCCCTTGGAATATCTTGAGAATAAGGAGACTCTTGATATGATATACCAAAGTGAATTACATACACCACAAGTAATAAATAAGTGGTGAAAAATTCATATATCTCATAAAAGTTAAAGCGAGATAAGAAAAAAAAACTTTTTACTTTGGAAAGAAGAGTTCATTTGGAAAATCATTTGTATTTGTCATGAAATCGTATTGTAAACATGTATATCCCACAAAATAAAAGTTAATGTTCTGTAAAATATATTTTAATCTTAAATAAAGTCTTATTCAGGTGAAATCATTTAAAAATAGTTTTTTAAATAATCTTTATAAATAAAACATTTTAGTGTGTTTTAAGGAAAATATTAAACGATTTTAAAGAGTAGAGGCATGTTTGATTTAATAAAACCAGAAATGAACCAAAATATATTTTTCATGTTAAAATTTGTGATTTTATAAAGATAAATATGGCTTAAAATATAATATATAGTGAACTTCAAAATAGGAAAGAATTCGAGATGTTCCTTAAATCAGGTTTGCATTTCGGAATAATGTTTTTTGAAAGATTCTTTTAAAACATGTAAATACCCATAAAATATAGAAGTATTAGGAATTGTACACATATATAAAACATTAAAATATAATTTATGAGGATTACATAGGAATAAATAATAATTTCATTGAGGTGAGTAGAGAATAAGAGCAACCCGAATGAAAATGGAGGTTCAGGTAGAAAATACTTAAAACTTTGTAATCAATTGAATCGTATGAACCAAAATTAATAATCATAAAATTATACATTAAATATCATGAAAATAAATATATTCATGATATAAAACATAAATTTTTAGCATACATACACCATACACAATTAGTAATAGTGAATACAGAATATCTCAAAAAAATGGAAGTGAGATGAAGAAACCCTTACCTTAAGTCTAAAGGTGTTCTCCACTTGATCTTAATGACCTGAATAATCAAATTAAAGTTCAATAATTAATAATTATAGAAACTCCTCTTCATGTAATATGTATTATATCATGGAATCTATCACAAAAACATGCATATTTAGAACAACATCTATCACAACAACATGCAATCAGTAATGCATCATAAATAGCATGACACTGATATCTAACAAGTGCCTATATGATTAATGAGATGGAACACCCTCATATAATAGAGTTGAAATAGAAATAGAACCCTAATAATATAAATAATAACAATTCAAAACAAGTGAATCACCCAATGGTGAAATCAAATCAACTATAACAATTGAAAACCATAAAAAATTCAATATTCGAGGTAACTTGGTTTTTCCATGTACAAGGGTTTGCTACTCCCGGGCACTACTTATTACCAACTACATGTTCCTTCCTACACCAGTCTATAGGATCTAAATAGTAATGCAAAGAAGAAAATAAAACTCCTTTGATGCCACTTTTTGTAACATCCTGGTTCTGAGTACCGCCCAAATGTTCCCTGAACCCAGTTGGTCACATGACCTCAAGAGCATTTCCCTAAATTCTAGAGGCTTATAACTAGCACCTAGGGCCAAACTGTGATAATGGGGAAACTATGACCACATTGGTAGAGTATACACGGTGGAAAGAAAATAGTAACAATAGCGGAAGAAGTAATACCATACAAAAAAGTAAACAACACAAGACTGATAATAATATAAAAACTGGAGCATATAAAAATGATGCACGTTACATGTGTCTAGGAAAGTATCCAAACAAGTCATAATTCTAGAAATACAATACTGAAACCAAATTATAGAAAAATATTAAACTCCAACAGAATCACAAGCCTCATCTTGGTCCCATTCTCTTCAGCTCCAACGGCAATCAAGTACCTGATGATGAAGGGTGATTTCCCTTATCTATACCTGCAACCATATAATATGTTTGGGTCCAAAAACATGACCCAAAAAGGGTGTGAGATGAATCCTAGTAGGAAACCACCAAAATATTTGTGCCCAACTTTTTATGAATATATATAGTAGGAAATATGCAGAAATGAAGCAATAAACTAGGAAGTACTCAAAATTAAACAATCTTACAGCTTTCAATTAAATTTATTTACATTTATTAATTATTCAAACTGTTGAATAATGATTCTCATGATCTAGCCTAAGATCTGTATCCCTCTATGTAATAGTAATAATAGACATATTATAATACCATCTAAACAGTCAAGTAAGACCGAGTCTAAGCTTGTGCTTTGGCTTGACAGACTCGTCACAATCATAAAACTATTCAATAAAGACCCTATGGGAAAGTTCTCACAATCTAATCCCTCCAATCCAATATAAAAACAACTCATTTAATAACAACCCTTTGGGTAGCTCTCATGGTCCAACCCCTTTGGTGTAAATTAGCACCAAACATTTAGAAATGACCCCCTAGATAGTTTATCCTAGTGTCACCAAGATGTATCAAGATTTACACTGTCAGTATTGGTGGCCAATAACATCCCAGTTCTGGGTGTCGCCCAAAGGTGCCCCAAACCCGGTTGGTCACATGACCTTGAGCACTTTTCCCAAAACTGTGGAATGAAAATCTCACATCAACTCCTCGCGTATGTTTGCTGACACCCATATTAATCTAAGAAAATGCAAGATATCATCATCACCTATGGTCCACCCCGGAGTAGGGTCCTCGCCTGTCACACTCTCCCATAGAACTAGGCCTTTGGAATCTAAAATCTTCCTTATTCACACTCGATCTAGTAGATTATAGGTAAAATCTATAGAAGAAATAAATGTCTACCCATATCTATCATGCACCTCCAAATGCATCTCAGAGAACAGATCCATAAGCTTACACTCACTGCTGGCCTCATGAACTGCATGTATCTAAGTCCTCCTGCTCAATGCATCAGCCACTACATTGCCTTTCCCAGGCATGTAGGCAATCTCAAAGTGAAAATAATGAAGGTACTCAACCCACCTTAGTTGTCTCAAATCTAGATACCACTGAGTAAAGATATACTTGAGGATTTTGCGGTCAATGTATACCATAAAATGCTCTCCCAAAAGGTAATGTCTCCAATAGCGCAAGGCATGCACAACTGCATCCAACTCGAGATCGTGCATCAGATAATTCCTCTCATGTGGCCTCAACTACCGAGTCCTATATGAAATGACTCCTTCCCCTTTCTTAAGCACTACTCCCATCCTGATACTTCATGCATCGCATTAAATGTTTTAACTCTTTCCCATCTCTGAAAAAATCAGTATCAGTGTTAAATTCAATCTCCCTTTCATCTCTCGAAAGGCTGAATTATAGGAATCTGTCCACAAGTACTTTTCAACCTTCTTAATTAGGCCTGTCAATGGTGCTTCTAAGTGTGAAAAGTCTTGTATAAAGCGCCTGTAGTAACCAGCTATACCCAGAAAACTCCTTACCTCAAATACGTTCTTCGGATGGTCCTAGGAAACTACTTCTCTCACTTTCTCTGGGTCTATTGATACCCTTATCTCTAAAATAACATGAACCAAGAAGTGAATCAGGTCCATCCAAAAGTGGAATTTTGAGACCTTATAATATAACTGACGCTCCCTCAGTGTACTCAAAATGATCTCAAGATGGGTGGCATGGTCATGTCGAGTGTGAGAGTACACCAAGATATCATCCATGAAGACTACTATAAAATAATCCAAGTAAGGATGGAACACTCGGTTCATCAGTTCAATGAAAACTATCAGTGCATTTTTCAGACTGAACGGAATAACCAATTACTTGTATAGACTATACCTGCTCTGAAAAGATTTAAGAGGTATTTTAGATGGTCAAATATGCAACTGATGATAACTAGATCTTAATTCAATCTTTTAGAACACTCATTATCCTCAAAGTTGATCAAAGAGATCATCAATCCTCGATAAGGGATATCAGTTCAGGACTATCAACTGGTTCAGATTATGATAATCCACACAATGTCTGAGGGTACCATCTACCTTATTTTCAAAAAGAATAGGTGAACCCCAAGTAGAAGTACTCGGTTTAATGAAACCCTTTTCCTATAACTCCTCCAACCGCTTTTTGAGCTCTTGTAACTCAGGTGTATCTATCCTATAAGGAGGAATGGATATAGGTGCCACTCCTAGTATAAGATCAATAGAGAAATCTAACTCTATCTCTAGAGGTAACCATAAAAAGTCATCTGGAAATACATCTCTGAAACAATCCACCATTAGAGGAAAGTCCATATGTGAAGTCCCCTGGTCATCTAGATATAAACTAGAAATCTGGGCAGTAATTCCTCTCAACCCATTATGCTCAAGTCCATCCTTGCTCTCCAAGACATCCCATTCTCCCTTGTGTATAAAATACTCACCCTCTGGTGATGTGAAACTCACCCTACAATGATAGCAGTCAACAAAGTCCTAGAGAGAGACCAAACAGTCCATTTTGAGAATGACATTGAATCCTTTCATCTATAAGACATAGAGGTCCCATAAGAAGTTACACCCACCAACCTCAAGAGGGAACTCCTTGCACTGACGTACACTAGCCATTCTAATACCCAATGGAGTGTCTAGTGTCATAACATAATTAGAAGTAAAGATGAAGATCCCAAGGCTCTACACAACAACAACATATATAAAACTATGGGAATCCCCTCTATCAAAAAGAAAAAAAAGCTAAAACTGAGGCAACTAGAATCGTACCTCTAACTATAGAGGGTTTGGGATCCTGCTCCTATTGGGTCTACTCTAATACAAAAGTCTAACCTATATCGCGGCCCTACGACCCTACCTGACTACCCTGAGCTAATCCACCCTACTATCGCTGAAATCCTAGCATCTAGATACCATGGCCATGACCTCCTCTTCATCCTAAACAGCCCGAAGAACTTCAATTACCAAACTAATGAGAAACTAGTGGTTCTGCTCTTGAATGTGGAGTCATAACAGAACCACTATCACTTTCTACTGGTGAGAACATTCGGCAAAAACACTGAATATGACCCATCATTCTTCAAGATCGACACTCAGCTGGGTCCTTCGGGCAATTTGGTCTCATATACCCACTCTTCTGGTACTGGTATCATACCACCTAGATATAGTGTGTACCATCCTAATTTCATCCACCCGTGTCATTAGTCACACGGCCAGATACATGGTCTCTACAGCACGACATGTACACCCAGTACACGACATGTTCTACCAAAATATTATCAACCCTATGTCTCTACTCACACATTAAATCACATGGTCAAAGACTACACTACATGTACATACTGTACATGGAGTGTACTTAATGAAAATTTGTTTCTTCTAGAATAGAAAAATACATGGTGTGTGTTCATAACACTACACATTGTTTTGTCTAGGTTTCTGGATAGTAAGCCTCTGAAACTTTTCTAGAACCCTTAAAACATAAAATTTTGTCCAAGGCATGCAAATTTCTTCCCTTGAGAGCCCATACTCCCCGAAAATTAAATTTTGGCATCCTTATTCATGTCATATCATAACATAATTCAATTAAAGTTCAAACATGATCCACCAAATTACGATCCAAGATGGCCCATAACACCTCATTGACCAAAGCATAGCATCCATCCAAATGAAACTCTTACAATTAACAATACCCTATCAAAATAAGAGGTATTCTATCACAGCATCTGTCACAACAACATGCATATTTAGTACAACATCTATCACAACAGCATGAAATAAGTAATCTATCCTAAATGGCATGACAAGAATGCATGACAGTGATCTCTAGCAAGTGTATATATGATGCATGAGATGGCATACCCTTATCTCATCTGGTTTCAATAGAAATAGAACCCTAATGATATAAATCATAACAGCGCAAAACAAGTGAATCACCCAATGGTGAAATCAAATCAACTATAACAATTTCAAAACCATAAAAATTGTGATATTCGAGGTAACTTGGATTTTCCCTATATAAGGGTTAGATACTCATGGGCACATCTTTTTACCAATGACCTATTCCTTTCTATCTTAGTCTATAAGATCCAAATTGTAAGTAAATGTATAAAATAAAACTCCTCTCATGCCACTTTGTAAAATCCTGGTTCTGAGTACCACCCAAAGGTTCCCTGAACCCAGTTGGTCACATGACCTCAAGCGTATTTCCCTAAACGACAGAGGCATCTGACTAGCAGCGAGGGCTATTGTGTGATAATGAGGAAACTATTCCCTCATTGGAAGAGTATACAAAGTGGAAAGAAAATTGTAACAATAGAGGAAGCATTAATACCATACAACAAAGTAAACAGTGGAAGACTGATAATAATATAACAACTGGAGCATATAAAAATGATGCATGTCACATCTGTCTAGGAAAGCAGCCAAATAAGTCACAATGCTGGAAATAAACTACTAAAACCAAATTATAGAGAAATAGTAAACTATAACAGCATCGCAAGCCTCATCTTGGTCTCATGCTCTCCAGATCCAATAACAATCAAGTACCTGATGAAGAAGGGCTCTTTCCCTTATCTATACCTACAACCATATAATATGTTTGGGTCCAAAAACATGACCCAAACAGGGTGTGAGATGAATCCCAATAGGAAAACTCCAAAAGAACTGTGCCTAACTATTAGTAAATATATATAGCAGGTAATATTAAAAAATGAAGCAATAAACTATAAAGTACTCAAAAGTAAATAATCCTAAAGTTTTCAATTAAATTCATTTACATTTATTAATTATTCAAAATTTTGAATAATGAATCACGAGATATAGCCTAATCTCTATATCCATACATGTAGTAGTAACTACAGATGTCTTAGAAGACCATCTACAAAATCAAGTAAGACTGATTCCAAGCTTTTGATTTGTCTTGGAAGACTTGTCACAATCATATAATTATTCAATAACGACCCTATGGTAAATTTATCATAGTGTAATCCCTCTGGTCCAACATAACAACAACTCATTTAGTAACAACCATTTGGATAGCTCTTGTGGTCCAACCACTTTGATCTACATTAGCACTAAACATTTACAAACGACCACCTGGGCAGCTCACACATTCAATATCCCTTGTTCAACATAGCATCAATTCATTTAATAACAACCTTATTGGAAAGCTCTCATAGTGTAACCCCTCTAGTCTATGACCACCTGAAATCTCTCACAATAAATACCTATGGGTCAACATAAAAACAATTCATACATAAGTGACCCTACCTCAGGAAGTTCTCACAGTCAAATTCCCCTTGGTCAAACTTTCACAATGCATATCACATGCATGTCATAAAATCTGTAACTTCATCCTAACAAAACAAGTCATTGAAACAAGGAAAGCCTACAAGCATCCTAGACCAAACAGACATGAATAATCAAACAAGGAAACACACCCATGGTGTGTCCCATAAACAAGATATACAACCTTAAGCATAAAAAACTACCCTTTATTCAATAGACAAACTATAGCATGTGATGGACATGGTTAAAATCCAAATCAAGCAATATGCCAAACATGGTATGCAGCACTTTAAGCATATATAATCCAAATATGAACAACTAAAGGCACAAAACACCTACCTTGATGTCATACGATCAACACTTTTGAAAGTCGACCCTTGAATCATCCTAGAATAGCATAGATCTACAAAAAGTTGAAAAAAGTTCAACCTTGAAAACCTCACAAGAGAGGAGGATTTAGGAAGAGTAGCTCTAGGGGAATTTAGAACACACCAGTGTGATTCTAATTCACCTGAATACATCTCAATCAGAGGTCAGATAGAGAATCAGAATGGGTTCAAAGTTCTTCTGTCATTCATTTCTCTCTTGTATGAACCATGGGTATAAGAAATAAGTTCTGTACATAAGACGTGATCCCACTCCATTATATAAAATAAAAAGAAAACTACATGGTGTTTTCATTAAAGGTACAAGTCATGTAGTACCCTTAACTGTCCCCCACTTTAAGCGGTCTTCCTGGTCACCTACATGTCCATGTACTCAG
Organism: Viscum album; assembly: GCA_963277665.1. Taxonomy (NCBI): domain Eukaryota; kingdom Viridiplantae; phylum Streptophyta; class Magnoliopsida; order Santalales; family Viscaceae; genus Viscum; species Viscum album. The sequence goes on along the minus strand of OY728123.1, from coordinate 1,033,104,994 downwards.
CCGTTACACAGCTATTACGTGGTTGTATGCAGTACCCAAGTACACGATGTGTGCTCATAAGTACACGATGTGTACTTAGAAAATTTCTCATTTCTTCTTTTTTCCTCAAAAACAACCCGAAATCAAGATCCATACCTAAAATGAAGATCTGGGTTCTTACACACTGCTTCCCAAAGATAAATTCTACACATGTTTCAAACTCTATGTTGTTAACCATCAACAAACCATTGTCTATGAGTATTTTCATCCACTTCACACTGAGATTCCCCATACAATCATGATAATTTTTAGAATAATTTAACTCTCCAGTATGTAACACTACTTATGATACCCCTTTAAGGAATATAATACTATCTTTTACTCCTTTTACAACAACTGTGGAATTTCATAAAATATTCTATGCATCATCTGTGAACATTGTACAGAAATACATTTCATCAAGTTAACCCACTGAGATTAAGATTTTCCTCATCCCTAGTATATCTTGTACATCCTTCAACTCTAGTGTCCTTCTATCCCTTATCTAAAATAAAAAATCACATTTCCCCATGATCTCAATATCCTTTTAATTTTTAATATGTAACTTTTGAAGTCTTCTATAAGTATAATTTCTCATTATTTCTATGTCATATGTGGAATGGAATGAACCTTTGAAGTCTATCACATAAAACCCCAACATACTAGAAACACTTAGGAGAAATCCACCCCCATATTATAAAATAATGTTTATAAACCCAATTATGGATGCATTCTTTATTTAATTGTCCCTTTGTTCACTACATTCCTTTTTTAGGTGGAATTTTATCTCCCAATGGATATATAAAGGAGCATCATTCACTGAATCACTCTTTCTCTGACTCCCCTTTCCTTTCCCTTTCTATTAACTTTTACAACTGGTGAAATAAATTATTCTTTTAGAATTGTATTTATTACTAAAAGATATTTTATCTCCTTATATCAAATTTAATCATTTAAGATATGTCCCTAAATGTTCATGAACTTTAAGTAAGCCTTTTCACTGAAATTACTAACAAAAATTGTCGTCACATCCCTAAATTCAAGTTGAAAGTATAGTAACAAAAGAACCCACTCAAAATCTCTAAAGTTCAACTTTTTTGACTCCTACTAGATCCGGATCATATTAAAGTTATCAATGTGATAGATAATAGACTTTCTTATATATGCATGTTGAATAGTATCCTTAATAGGAATATTGGGTTCAACATTGTTGTTTTTTCATACATGTATGTGAGGGACTTCATGAGTTATGAAGCAGTTTTAACTATTTGGATGTTAAAATCCACATTCTAGGTGAGTGAAATCTAAATCAAACCCATCACTTTCTTTTCAAGACTCTCTAATTATTCATCTTTCATCGCTTCTATCTTGTAACTTGTTAATGGGAGATCAAGGTCCTTATGTAGCAGGAAATCCCCTATCTATATCTTCTAGAACCCAAAATCAATTACATCGAACTTCTCGAATCAGACCTTACTCTCTTCAGACATCATTCCTCTAGAAATTACCACATCCTAATACTTATATAAAATATATATAGAGGGATTAGAAATTACTTATTGATATTCTCCTGTAAGGAAAAGGACAAAAAGATGCTACTGCACCAAACTATATAATGACTTCACTAGGGTAGGTCCATCTGGAACACACTCCAACATTGAGTTTGATACCAGTTGTTTGGTCCACAGACAACATGTGATAAAAATCATACATAACTTCACTAGAATGTACCATTCATAGTAAAGTCTCAGAATGTGAACACATGATACGATGTTCATAGATTGAAAGGTGAGAACACCCAATAAATCACGCCCATAACATAAAACCTATAAATGAGAGATCCTATAAGACTATCATAAGAAATTATAGAAATAAAAACATAAATGCACAAGAACAACAAAATTTACATGGTTTAGACTTGTATACTAATCCATAAGGGGGATTTTGATTCACTTTTTTTCAAGAGAATTATAAGATGATTACAACTTATAGTGTGTGGATCATAAATGATCCATCCTACTTGTAGTAGTTCCCAGAAAGTGCTTCTAGTTTCCACCACCTTCCTATATTCATAGGATAAAATCCACCTGATACTACCTATGTGGAAAAACCTAGTTCATGGTCAAAGGATCCCACTACCTTAGTCAACTCATTTGGTGCAGTGTTCCCTGCTCCTGAATATCTCATAGGATATTCATCCTGGTGTATCATTCATTGAATTATCATTCAATGAGCTAAAATATTGCACCCTTCAGCTTAAAACAACATGTATCATTTGACTGCACCGTTTAATGACATAAAATAGTTATATTTTCTAATCCACGTCACTTGGTTTTTATTTTCCAATTGATTGAACTTCATTATTGCTACTCTACCACTTATTTTCCTTCCAATTCCACAATAAATGACCATTATTCATAAGTATATTTAAAATTTTAATTTATCAATGATATAATTTTATTTTAACAAAATGATCTTAATTTTTTAATTTTTCATAAAGATAATATCTTAACAATATTTTTTGGTATTTTTTTTAAAAAAAAATATTTTTATGTCATTGGTGCAATGTACTAATTTTACTAATACTACAACTTTTATGCCATAGGTATAAGTTAGAAATTTTTGAAACCCTTTTTTTGAAAAAATATATATATGTTTATTTTATATTTTAAATTATACATTTTAAAATATTAATTATAATTTACAAACCCATGATTGATATTTGAGAACTAAAGCATCATTTTTCTCAAAAATTATTTTAATATATTATATATTAGACATATTAAAATTAATTTTTAACACTTATAGAAATTGAATCATAAGAAAAATTATTTAAAATTTATAATTATTGGGTCTAAATATTTTATTAATCACCACATTATCTTTAGGTATAAATATTAAATTACCTTAGGTAAAAAATAGTTATCACGGTAAAAGCTAAAATGATAAAAGTAATAAATCAAGGGTTAAAGGGATTGAAACATGATAAAAACATGTATATAATTGATTTTATGAGTTCTTGATTGACCTTATCTCTTTGACACTCCATTATTTCCTGTTATTTTATCAAATTACAAGATTAACATGTTCCCCTTTATATTAAGTTGAAATATCTACAAAAATGTCATTCTCATCACTTATAAAAGGAGTCTCTCACCACCCCTTCAAGGCACTAAAAAAATTATGTTCCCTCCTAAAACCCTAACATTTTTACTTATACTAGAATACTATTTCACTCTATTGATATTATAGTCATAATATATTATCCTAATCCCTTCCTTTATATGGAATCCACCAAGAGAAACTCAAAGTTCTCAATATAAGTTCAGTCTTTTCACAAATGACTTTCCCATTAATCATTAAATTTCAAATTTAATTTATACCAATATTATATTATGACTTTAGTATTCATAGTATATTTAATTTTTTTATATTTTTTAAATAAAAACTATCAACCTTTTTACCTTTCCCTTAAGAAAAATTAAACCATCATTTGTGTGTTGTACGTACTACCCCTTTTGCATTGCAACATGTTTTATTTTTCATTAGCATATTATAACGCTGGATATAAAGATGGGATTAAAGGATAAATATTATTTTTATCATATAATTAATTTTATGGTATGAAAAATTTGAGAACCTATTAATGATACGATCAACAAATGATTATTTTTTATTTAATCGTTTAAAATAAACATACTAAGAGGATAATCTTTTATTCAAATGTGTAATGTTTTCATATCCATTAATTATTCTTATAATTCATTAAAATACTAATATATAATACTAATAAACACTAAATAAGATTATTATGATTCTGGTATAATGATATTACAACAAAACCACCTCATAATCATTCATTAAATCAGGGTATGCTCATGTTTGGGTTGGTTTAACCACTTAATTGAAAAATAATATGAATTTATATCCTGAATGAATATGGGAATATAATTAATAATATAATATTATATGAATTATTAAATAATTTTTTATTCTTTTTTCGAGATTATATATCAATATTTAATTCATTAATTAATAAAACATACTTCAATCATCATGAATCAACGAAACATGCTTGTTATCGATTTCATCTTCATGGATAAAGACTAAAATACTCATTAAAGGAATTTTAAACATAATAAATAATTATTAATAATTTATAATCGTAACTTTAATGATCTATTAATGGTTAACTTTTAAATAATAATTAACACATACATCGTTATTGTGAAACTAGTAAAATCAATCAAAACTATAAACACAATATGTGTAAAATCAGTAGAATTCATATAGATAATGACTATTTATGAAGATTATAATTGAAAATGGATATTATTAAGGTTATAAATTAAGTGAATAAGATATTTATGTTTTTGATACATGAGGTTAAAGTGTGTTTTTGAAATTCGAGAAAGGAGGTAAGGGTTTTCCATCTCAAATTCCTCTATTTGTGACAAGTTTAGTATTATGCACCTAATTTCCTTTATATGATGTATATACTGACTATGTGAGATGTTATATCATGAAATACATTTATTCATGGTATTTTTAGATCAATTTTTAATCCCTTTATTTCAATAGGTTTTTATATAATTGATACTCAATCCTTGAGTGGGGTTTTTTCGTCTCAATTTTTATTCCTTGGGACTAATGTTATATTTATCACTTATTTCTTTTTATGTAGTTCACACATTTAAATTGAATATTTTTACTGTATTAAAAATGAAATTTAATTAATTTAAAATTTTATATTGTTATAACTCTCATATTATTTTGACTCAAGAGTTACCAAAAATATTGTAAAACTCAATCTTTTCCATGGTGAAAAAATGATCCTAAATTTTGGTAGAGTAAAAGTATGTGTAGATTCATATAAAATAATTTTTTTTTATACTAAAAAGTGGATTTAGCTATTGAAAATATGAACCTAGGGGTAATAACCCCAAAATGGTTTTTCTGATCATTGACTCATCCATCACTTTGATTAATAATGAATGGGCCTAAGACTGCACACCTATCTAGACACTCATGGGGGGTATACTTTTGAATATTCACATGCTCTTTATAAACAATGATGAAGTATATTTCTTACTATTTCCTTGGAATCATACCTATCCAAGCTATTGAATCCAATTACTATCTTCCATAGATAACCCAACACGTTGTAATTACCCTTGACACAATATTTATCTGATAAGGGTATTTCATGTTACATTGATGATACCTCGGGGATTCTAAGTTAATTAAGGGATATTATCAAAGATATCTACATTATTCTATTGAATAGGGAAGTATTTAATTTCTATATTTCTCATTATATATATAGGAAAATTTTATTCAATAATATATTTTTCATGGAATGGTATGAAAGGTCTTGATGACTCTTATGGTGAATTCATTAGACATAATCAGGTGATGGGTGGGGATTAAAATTATATATCCCCTCAATGTATCAACAAGTCTCATGAGGCAAAATAGGTTGGATATTGGTGTATTCATATTCCCATAATAGGATACTGTCTTGGAACAAGTCCTTGAAAACAAGTTTTTAATGTTTGACATTATGTATTCCATCAGTATGAAATCAATGACTATTGTTACCATGTTTTAATTTATTTTCATGGATATAAAATTCCCTCAGTTTCAGTTGATTGTGTCTTCATATTATTTATTTATTCTAGTCATTTCAATTATGTCATGTTTATTTTATGAAATATTCTAGAGTATGTTACTCCTTGTTAAGCATATGAGCTCACCCTTATTTGTTTTCCTATCCCTTGGAAACCTAAAGGAGGACTATGTGTAATTTTTATGGATACAATGGGAGGGATAATCATGTTCTTGAAATATTTTCATGTTTTATTTTATGTTTTGAAATGTATTTTATGTATTTATCTAGTGTTATAAGACTACTAAACTATTGGATCCATTGGGAAATTTTGTATTTTGTACCAATAATGTAATATAACTATTAGCTATGGGTTTCTAGATCCAGTGATTTTACACATTATACCTCCTATAATTCCTTTATCTATCACTTCTAATGTCTTAAAAAATATTCATAGTAGATCCTAACAAAATCCTATAAGATTTCGATGGGTTTTGATGTTTTTGTACATGACTATCTATTAATATTTTATAATAAATATTTCATTAAACTTGTATCTATAGATATTTCAGGCATCAGAGTAATTTAGGCCTTATTTATGTAAGTCAATTACCAAATTTTTTCAATTTTATCAATGTAATATAACTTAAAACTTTTTTTTTGTTTTTTTTTGTTTTGTATCTTCATAAACTTTTTATTCAACACAATAAGATGTTGTTGTATGGATTCATAGACCCAAAATTTATTTTTGTGGTAATAAGGTATTTATGTGATAATAAATGAATCAAATATGTTCTTGAATGATTTAAAAATAAATAAATAAAGTATTGGATGTTTCTTTATCTTGAGAGATATGAAAAAATATTTCATTTCAATGAACTAATGCATTCAACTGTTGATTATGTAAACAATTATATTGGAAAAAATTTTATATTAGTACCCATTGGATATTATGTGTTTTTTATCCATAAGAAAATAATGTTTATTTCGTATACTCCATACATAGTGACATGCATAACCAGTTTAAATAAATATTAGAGCAGCATGTTTTTTATTTTAATGATAATATATTGTTATAAATTTTTATTTAATTTTATAATTTTTATCATTTTCAAACAGGCCATGGAATCACTATTATAGTTTATCAAAAATAAGGGTAATAAAAATTAAATATTCTTGTGAAAAAGTGAATTATATTATAAATATTTTAGTTTAGTAACTACTTCGAATGTTATTTTCAATTTAAAGCGTGTTTTTGAATTATAGTGTAATCATGTAACATTTCTAACTGATCCATTATCCCTAAACTTCTCCTATATAAAATTAGAGTACTATTAAGCCTTAGGTTTATCCCCTGATCACCAATGGTTGGTAACAAATGTTGGATTCACGAACACCATCTGATAAAACTACGAGATGGTATATCAACCAGAATATACCATGTAGAACAATGTCCTAGAATTTGAACCCATGCTAAGGTATTTAGAGCCTATAACACAAGATCACCCAAGATAAAACATTATAATGTAAAACTACGAGACAATAGAACAAAAAAGAATATCAAAATCAATAAAAAAAATCAAATATGTAAGAATAAAACAATTTATGTGGTTCATATTTGTATCTTAATACATTAAGGAATGTTTTTTTACATTGATTCAATGTAAAAGGAGGATTATTAAATTTTTTAGTGCATCTAAATGGATGAATCATCCCACTAATAAATAGTATAATCCATCTATTGTGTTTGGTTATTGTCTCCATCTGATATTTATAGGATGAATTCCACCTAGGACTACATTCACATACAAACCATTCAATTGGTCATAGACTCCCACCACCTTAACCAACTCTATTGGTGTATTATTCCTATTTCCAATGATCTCATGGGATGACTCTTGTCAAACTTCCTTTTTCACACATCGCCTCCTTCCAGTTGTTCCATCTGGAAACCTCAATCTTCATAACTTATATCCTTTCTGCATTTTAATGTATGGATCTATTTTTTTTATTCCATATTTATTTATACATTAGTCCAAATGAAATTCTACTTCATTTGGTCCTAAAATATTTTCCCAAAAATGGTTTCCACACCCGAACCCCAATAATCTCTCATTTGTAAATTATTTTATAGGTTTCTTCCACCAAGTCCTATACAAACTTCAGTAAACTTCCATATGTTCTATGAATGTACATTATAACTTTTCATATTTCTCCCACCATACTATTTTGGAAAACCTAAATTTATTGAGGCATAGGATCACTACAACACTTATCAAGTCAAGACCTTTGTCAATGTGCTTATTGGATTTTAATTTCCCTTTATCTTCTTGAGATCCAGCACTCCATCCTCTAGAAAATTCTGAATGAAGTTTTACTTTAGCTAAATGTGCTTAATCTGAGAATGAAACGTTATATTTTGAGCTAAGTGGATTTCAATTAGTGAATCATAGAATAATAGTCCAAATTATTACTCTATTATGAGATCCTCAAGCAAAAATTTCAGCTAGACCAACTCCTTTCATACTTTCTTTAATGTGATGTGTGATGCTAATTAGGTCATTAGTACATCCACTTTTTATTTTTATTTATCAATTGATTAATTCTAGGATTTATTTGGTTATAGGGGTCAAAAATGGGATTTTTGGGAAGATATACCAAGGTTCATGATTTTAATAACATTGCAGCTAACCATGTCATGGTTTTTCAGGATGTCATAGATGGATTCACATGGTTTGAGCACAAATTTCAAAACTATGCATCTCCTTAGGGGTAACCGTGTGGACCATTTTTGGGTGGATTATGGCACCTGCATGGTTGGAATGCGGTTTTCCTATCCATGTAGCCAAATAGTGTAGCCTTTTCTAGATCACTTAAAAAGTGTCTTTTTACCCTTTTACCCATATTGGATTTTTATGTTTTAAGGGCACATTTTCCTCCTCTAAAATGAGAAAACCCTCTAATTTTTTGGTGGAGTTTTTTCTCTCCATTTTGGTGATTTACTCTTGTAATCTTGGTGTTTTATCTTGAGGTGGTTAAATTTCTTGATGATTTCTTTCTTCTTTCCCCTTTATCTTGCTTGTTCTTCCATTTGTTATGGAAGTTTGGAACCCTTGTGGGGGTGTTGGATGAATTTAGGGTTATAATGTGGGAAATAATTTTTTTCTTATGTCTTTGGTGTGTGAGGCCCTTTTCTTCCTATTCTGGGTGGTTATCATCAATGGATATGAGATTTAGACTAAATTCAGGGTAGGTGTCTATATTTAAGGGTGTTTTATATGGATTACCTTTAAATTATGAATCACCTTTAATTTTAACTTGTTTAATTTACAATTAAATGATTTATGGTTGATGTATATCTCATGTTTGATGTTATTTATGATTTTTTTGTCAATTGGGTGTTCAAAAAGGGGGTTTTCCAAATGATTATAGATTGTATGCACACCAAGTGTTTTATAAAATGGGTTAAGGTGGTTTTATGATTTTCAAAGGATTTATAAAGATATTTTAGAAATGATTTACCTTGGTAAATTTCTTTCAATAAAATGGTCATGTGTGTTTATGAAATGAATTATGATATGGAATATATGATATGGTCACTTGTTTGTGATTGTGTTGGCCTAGAGTAGCACATGGGTTAACCAGGTTGTGAATGAGGATTTTTTTTGGGACTATGTGAGACTTCAAAGGGAATATCATGTGATCTTTAAATTGTTTTTCTGAAATTTCATGTGATCCATCAAAGGGAGGACCATTCAAGCCTATAATTTGGTTTCTAGGGGACCATGAGAGCCTTTTAGTAGGATGATTGTTTTATCTTTCATGTTGGATGTCAATATAATGTGTGAGCTATTAGATTTGGGATCGGGGAAGACCTTGAGAGCTTCCATTTTTTTATCTAGCTAGAATAATTTTTTACTCACTCATGATAGTCTTGATGATTAGATACCTAGGTTCAAATTACTCATGTTTAATTAGTATATGTGATTTATGTATTTGATTAGTGCCATTTTGATGTGATGAGATATATTATTCCCATTTCAATTTATATAGTGATGTAGTTTTAATGTTTATTATCAATATTATTATGCCTCGTTTTATATTTTGAACATTTTATGCCTTGTGATTTTTTTATCTATTTGAGCCATGTTTGTAAGGTTTCTTGGAAAACTAGTTTTTCTGAAATGGAAAAAACAAATGTATTTGAAATGGTTATTTGAAAATGGTTTCAAACTAGTTTATTGGCTTGCATGGATAAAATCCTTAAATAGATTCATGGTGGTATCATAGTGGGATTTGTGCCTCGCACCCTACTTGGCCTTTTGGGCATTTACAGACTTTGTTTTGTAGGATCCAGGTAAGGGAAAGTGTTCCATGTACCTAGGTGGAACTTGTTGATTACTATCCAATAGTGTTTTTTGAGGGAAATGTGTTCTTATTAGGATTAGCTAATGTGGATTCATTCTTTTTTCTTTGGTACCTATTGGGATGTTTGTATGGGACTTTTTTGGCATTATCCCCTTTATTTTGAGTTTGGGTTTTGTCTTGAGATATAGTGTATATGTCTAGTTTTGGAATGTTTATATATGATGTAAGTTGTTATTTATGGTATAAACTAATTTTATATTATTGAATATAATGGTCTTGGTGTTTTAGTCCTATTTTATGGATGGGTAATGCTAGTTTACAAGTGGAAAAAATGTTCCCAATAGATTTTTAGTTATGTTCAATGCTTCTCGCCATCCAGTAGTGATCGGGAACATGCTTTGGGCCATATCGGAGCCATCTCGGGTGATGGGTCGGGTCGACCCAGGTTGGTTAATTACAAAATGGTATCATAGGAGGTTGTTTTATTGGGGATTTAGTGGTATACTAGAGCTAGTACCATCAGGACTCGATAGGTAGGAATGGGGGAGTGCCTTGCCAGCTCTTCTTAGTGTTGAACCTTGATTTTCAATGGGTGGTCAGTTGTTATGTTTATGTTTTGTTCTTAGGTATGGGTTGTTTGAGGGGATTTAGAAGTTTTTACACCCTTTTCACATGGAGTTTATTTTGATTCTTGTTCTACTTTTTGGTACCCATAATGGGGGATTCTTTTAGTTCTTTTGATGTGGAATGAGATTAAATTATGATTGATCGTGCTTGTGTTTTTCATCTTGTATACCATGCCTCCTAGAATGACCTCATCCAAGAATAGAGAGGGTGCGGTGGAGAGTACCCCATAGAAAAACCCTCCTCTTAATCCAACTTTGGTGGAGTTAGTGATTTGTATGATCCAAACTTTTGGTTAAGTGGTTATTCATGAGAAGACACAGATGGTGGAAAATTCTTGGTAGTTTTCAAGGTAGGATCCACTGGTGTTCCATGGAAATAAGGGACCCAATGATCATGAGGAGTAGTTGGATCATATAAAGTGTATATTTGAGTTCTTGAGGACCCCTAAGACTTCTAAAGTGGTCTTCACTATGTATGTGCTATATAGATCAAGTAGAAAGTGGCGGGAGTTTATGGGACTCTCGAGGAGGAATGAGGATCTCACATGGACCAATTTTAAGGTGGAGTTCAATCATAATTTTTACCCAGAGACATTGGGAGTGGAAAAGGACCATCATTATCTAAAGTTTGAGTAGGGTGATCATTCAGTGATAGAGTATTCTAGTGTATTTACTGATTTGGTTCGTGTCTCTCTGGATCTACTCAATAATGAATACCTCAAGTCTCTACATTTTGAGATGGGATTAAGGACATAGATTGGATATATGGTTGTTATTCTTTTTCTACCAACTTGTTCAGAGGTGGTCGATAAGGAAGCTATGTCTAAGAACCCGATTTTCATCTAAGGTATGGAAACGTATAAATTTGGTATGATTGTTTATTTTAAACCTAATATGGATTCCCTATGAGGTTAGAAAGGTTTCAGGTGTGTTTGGGGATTGTTCAGAGCTTGGGACCTCATCTGGTGGAGAAAATCATTAGGCCCCATGGTTAGTAGAAATTGTGTGACTCAGGATCGATGTTCTCTCATAACCATGAGGTGATGAATAGTGGGGTGAATTAGGGCACATATTTTTCCCTAACTATGTGCTAGGGACCGCATGTTCATCAAAATGTATATTTTTTTTAGTATATCATAATCACACAGTTGGTGTATGGTTTCCCTAACTATGTGGCCTAACCATCTGGGTGCCCTCCTTAAGTAGTGGGAGGTGCACAGTTGGTGCACGGTTGGTCCAAACGTGTAGCCCCTAAATTTTGGGTGAAATGAACATTTTTTCACATAATGAAATGTTTTAACTCTCCCTTATTATTATTTCTTCTTCGGCAGACAATAAGTGATCCCTTCTCCCACTTTGAGATCCTAGATCCATCTTTAATAGATTTATATCCCATTGATCCATCCAGAGTCTGATCGAAGAATTGTTCATCCCATTGGATTCCTCTTAGTAAGATATTGATTCCTTTTTAGATTTTCTTCATTTCTCTTCTCCTCAATAAAGTTGTTGGGGTGTAGGCTCATATGCCCTATTTTCAGGGCAATCATCTATTATTCAGATATATTCTATTCTAGGACAAAATAAAGGCTAATACTATATGAGGAGAGTCATATGAGCTGAAGTTAGGTGGGATATAACTCATCCCTTAAGTTTCAACATTTTAAAAATTTCTATGTGTGTGCACTGATTTCATCGAGTGTGGTCTATTGAATTCATGTGCCTTGATTAGAATCATTAGAACTATGTTCTAAGACCCTTGTTAAATATGTTATCCATTGTTGGAGGTTCTGACCCCAATGTCAACCACCCAATATAGGGTGTTTTTCTTAATTATGCCTTTAGTGGTTCTTTGTTGTTATCGGCACCATTTTTTGGGTGTGCTTTGGATTGACCCTGCTAATGGTAACACCTTCCATAATTAAATGAGTTATTAATAGAAATGGTTAGCTCTTATAAATGGTAATATCACTTAACCCATCTAAGGTAAGTGTTCTAATTAATTACTGAATATTTAAAAGGTTAATTGGAAAGTATATTATGGATATCACTTTCCCTATTTTATTATAAATGAATTCCATATGGTTTCACGTCCTTAGACCTCCTTTTCTTGTTAATTAAAGATAATGGAGTGAAACCAATAAAGGAATGTGATTAATGAATTCTAAATGGTGTCATGTCCTTTAACATTGTCACGCAAATGAAAGGTATGGAATGAACCCCTTTGACTTATTAAATGGAATAACTATTACATGGCTTAATTAATTAGATGAATTAAGTATAAGGTGCCAATTTTACAAGGAAGTTTAAATTATTATATGGGTGGTTAGACACAAGACCGCCTTGGATTCTTGAGGGAATTTCTGGAGCACTCATAGATTCCATTTTGATTCAAGGATGCTTGTTTCTAAGGTTTATACAAACCTTGGAACCCGATATTTGTCTATTTTTGGATGTCTAGTATGACACCATATGATCCGTCCATTTTTATTATAGGATTCCCTGGATACACTCCTTGGATCCAGAATGATGTCTATAGACATGAGGTGACTTGGATACACCCTTGATCCTAGTCATTGCTTATCCCATTTTACCTTGTATGAATTACTTAGACTCTATTAGAAATACATTATTGTGGAATGCCTCGGATGTTTCCCCTTGGATTACAATCTTACCCCTTTAGCCAGGCTATATATTATTACTGAGTTGGATCAACCTCTGAGGTCAACGATTCATTGGTTATTACATTGTATCCCTTTCATTATTATCAACATCATGGATTACTTATTATAGCTTGGATCCTTTACTATTATTATTATCATGTAAGGATGTCATTGCTGGTTATACCTCATGTGTCATACTATATAAATTGTAACTTAAGTAATAAAAGAAATGCTTACATATTCAGACACCAACAGAGGATGAAGAAGATACTTGGGTATTTACATTACTATATGGCTTTACTTTTATATATGCATGATTGCACAATGTTTCATTTTATATTACACGGATTAGATTTTATAAATGCTATTGGAGGTGGACTACTGGGATTTATATCACACCCTATGTGACAACCAGGTCCCGGTGACAGCACAGACACCCCGCCTTAACATGGTCATCGGGTCCTGGCCTACCAGGTACCACCAGTTGCCCCGCAGACACGTGGGGCCCACCCCAGGGTTCACCCACATGCCTGAATGGGTCATCTGACTAATGATTGTCCCCACAGGCCAACACATGTTCTTTCTAGTGTGCTTTGTCCTCACTCACACACACCCTGGGAAACTTTCTAGAAGGTCACCCATCCTGATCACTACTCCAGGCCAAGTACACTTAATTGTGGGGTTCTAATCAGAAAGGCTCCCGAAAAGAAAGGTGCACCTTGTTGACATGAGTCATATAATTTTTTCATTTTACTATATTGATTTACTTTTATATATTCATGATTGCACACTGTTTCATTTTATATTACACGGATTAGATTTTATAGATGCTATTGGAGGTGGACTACGGGGATTTATATCACACCCTATGTGACAACCGGGTCCCGGTGACAGCACAGACACCCCGCCTTAACATGGTCGTCAGGTCCTGGCCTACCAGGTACCACCAGTTGCCCCACAGACACGTAGGGCCCACCCTAGAGTCCACCCAAATGCCTGGACTACTGGGATTTATATCACACCCTATGTGACAACCAGGTCTCGGTGACAGCACATACACCCCACCTTAACATGGTCATCGGGTCCTGGCCTACCAGGTACCACCAGTTGCCCCACAGACATGTGGGTCCCACCCCAGGGTCCACCCACATGCCTGAACGGGTCATCTGACTAATGATTTCCCCCACAGGCCAACACATGTCCTCTCCAGTGTGCTTTGTCCTCACTCACACACACCCTAGGAAACTTCCCAAAAGGTCACCCATCCTAATCACTACTTCAGGCCAAGCATGTTTAACTGTGGGTAACTAATCAGATAGGCTCCTGAAAACAAAGGTGCACCTTGTTGAAATGAGTCATATCATTTTGTCATTTTACTATACTACTTTACTTTTATATATGCATGATTGCACACAGTTTCATTTTATATTACACGGATTAGATTTTATAGATGCTATTGGAGGTGGACTACTGGGATTTATATCACACCCTATGTGAAAACCAGGTCCCGGTGATAGCACAGACACCCCGCCTTAACATGGTCGTCAGGTCCTAGCCTACCAGGTACCACCAGTTGCCCCACAGACACGTGGGGCCCACCCTAGAGTCCACCCAAATGCATGAACATGTGATCTGACTAATGATTGTCCCCACATGCCAATACATATCTTTTCCAGTGTGCTTTTTCCTCACTCACACACACCCTAGGAAACTTCCGAGAAGGTCACCCATCCTGATCACTACTCCAGGCCAAGCACACTTAACTGTAGAGTTCTAATCAGACATGCTCCCGAAAAGAAAGGTGCACCTTGTGGGCATTAGTCATATAATTTTTTCATTTAACCCTTTTATCATTCTGGGGTGTTACAGTCACCCCGCCCCCCTTTAGAGCACAACGTCCTCGTTGTGGGCCCTACATCTCAACCCAGGCAGTGCGCTGCACTTAAGGCTGGGTACCACCTCTGATACCAAATGTGACAACTGGGTCCCGTTGACAGCACAGACACCCTGCCTTAACATGGTCGTCGGGTGCTGGCCTACTAGGTACCACCAGTTTCCCAACAGACATGTGGGGCCCACCCCAGTGTCCACCCACATGCATGAACGGGTCATCTGACTAATGATTGTCCCCACAGGCCAATACATGTCTTTTCCAGTGTGCTTTTTCCTCACTCACACACACCCTGGGAAACTTCCCAGAAGGTCACCGATCCTGATCACTACTCCAAGCTAAGCACTCTTAACTGTGAAGTTCTAATCAGATAGGCTCCCGAAAAGAAAGGTGCACCTTGTTGACATGAGTCATATCATTTTGTCATTTAACCCTTTTATCATTCTGGGGTGTTACACCCTATCTGAGCCTCTATTGATGCCTAGGAAGATTGCATGTATGCAGGTGTTGACAAAGGGAAGCATCCTACTTTGGACACCTGATATTGCTTTCTTTCTTATGATGATGCTTAGTGGATGACGACCACGATGGAGCTCAAGATACTGGATAGTTTTTGGTTTATTTTTTCTTCTTTTTTATAGAATGTATTGACTTCTTCTTTGTGTCTATGTTTTCTAGTTTTTTAGAGACATGACATGCATCATATTTTATATATCATTATATATTGTTTTAGTTGTTTATTATTTTGTATGCTTCTGTTGTGCCATCTATTTATAATTATTCATCTATTTACCTATTATTATATTTATCCATTGTGATACACTCTAGTGATGTGGGAATAGTATCCCCCCAGACACACCCTAAGCCCTTGCTGCTAGCTGGTAGCCTCTGGCGTTTGGGGAGATGCACTTGAGGCCATGTGTCCAACTAGGCTCAGGGCACCTCTGAGTGGAACCTAGGTTCTGGACGTTAAAAAGTGGTATTAGAGCAGTTACTTTATTACTTTACTATTTAAATAAAATAGACAGTAGATTAGGATCACTTTGGAACTTGGTTATAACATCTGCTTGGGCATAGATAACCCATGTTTGGGGTAAATGTCGAGTTGCCTAAATTATAATTGTTGTTCTTCTTTTTCCTATTAAAGTTGATATCATTTCACCATTGGGTAACGTACATGATGTGTGATGATTATTATCATTATTTTTATTGAGTATTTTATTTTATCTTTGACCCAATGATATGAGGGTAAGGAGCACTGCGACATGAATCATCGTAGGCCCCTATAATTCACATTCCATGCATATGTCATGCCATTTAGGTTCATTTCACTACATTTATTTTCTTTTATTTCTTTTGATTGTTTAGTGATCCTTTATGTATGTATGTATGTATGTATGTATGTATGTATGTATGTATGTATGTATGTATGTATGTATGTATGTATGTATGTATGTATGTATGTATGTATGTATGTATGTATGTATGTATGTATGTATGTATGTATGTATGTATGTATGTATGTATGTATGTATGTATGTATGTATGTATGTATGTATGTATGTATGTATGTATGTATGTATGTATGTATGTATGTATGTATGTATGTATGTATGTATGTATGTATGTATGTATGTATGTATGTATGTATGTATGTATGTATGTATGTATGTATGTATGTATGTATGTATGTATGTATGTATGTATGTATGTATGTATGTATGTATGTATGTATGTATGTATGTATGTATGTATGTATGTATGTATGTATGTATGTATGTATGTATGTATGTATGTATGTATGTATGTATGTATGTATGTATGTATGTATGTATGTATGTATGTATGTATGTATGTATGTATGTATGTATGTATGTATGTATGTATGTATGTATGTATGTATGTATGTATGTATGTATGTATGTATGTATGTATGTATGTATGTATGTATGTATGTATGTATGTATGTATGTATGTATGTATGTATGTATGTATGTATCTATGTATATGCCTATGGTTCTCTTTGGATATGATTGAGTGACTTCTAGTTTCAATTCATGAGGTGTATGGGCCCTCATAGGCTGGAATGGGTAGTTTATCGATTCAATCCATCATATATAACATGTTACATTCTGAGACTGAATGTAGAATAGTTTACCTAGAATTTAAATGGGTGTAGATTTCAGTGACAAGGTGTATGGTCCCTGATTCATGGGGACTAAATATCCATTTTGGTCAGACTAGGATATAATTTTATAAGAAAATGCAACTAAAAAAGTAAAACGTGACTTATAAAATGAAATGGTTTCCAATAAATAAAGAGGAAAGGTGTTATTTAATCCTTCATCTAGTAGTGCCCCTATAATTTATCTTTGAAAACTTACCAATATCTATCCTTCCTAGAGGGTAGTCGGTGTATTATACCTTGGGTAGTGAGCCCTTATCCTTATAAGTGGCTTCCTCTAGTGTTTATATCTGATTAAATATTTTTCTG
The DNA here is from genome assembly GCA_963277665.1 of Viscum album. Lineage (NCBI taxonomy): Eukaryota > Viridiplantae > Streptophyta > Magnoliopsida > Santalales > Viscaceae > Viscum > Viscum album. Next base: position 1,033,087,329 of record OY728123.1, on the reverse strand, counting down.
AGGTATGTTCTTGGAATTTATAGATCAATACCACCATGATGTACTCATATCATGCACCAGGAGGGTGGTGATGACCATGCTCCAGATATGGTGGGTCCCGGTCTTCTAGTCTTACCACTAGGAGTGACACTTGAGGCACTGCATGTTATACCTAATCTAGGCACTGACACCCAACTTTGTGAGAGTTTCCTACATTTGATGAAATCCATGAATGGTACTCCACAATATATACCTACGATGACTAATCTAACCCATGAGTTCTAGAAAAACTGAGTCTTGGCTAGATTCCACCCCATCTATCTTTGCGAATCTAGAGATTCCTCCAGGTTGGAGGGTGATGATTTCAACTTACATGCTGCATGAATTGGCCAAGCGTCAGTGGGATGTGATTACCCAAGATGGTCATCATCAGGGCATTGTATGGATTGAATTTCATACTTCTTTCTATGATCACTTCTTTCCTCAGATGCTAAGGGATAACTGATCCAAGGATTTCATGCATCTAGAGTAGGGTGCTATGTCAGTCATGGGGTATTCATCATATTTTATATAGTTATAGAGCTTCATATCGCTTCTATATAGTGATGATATTTTTCAAAATAGATGATTTGAGGATGGACTTCAGTATTCCATTAGTACTTAGGTGAATGTATTTTCCTACCTACTTTATCTGAGATATTCAATCAAGATCTTGTCATTTAGTGAAACCTGAGGGAAGGTGAGAGTAGTGGGTATAGAGGATCACTTACAAGGCAGGACAGTAGTTTTTTCGATAGCAGGAAGCATTCCTTTGAGGTTTTACATTAGAGAAGTGGTGGTTAGAGTAACTATACTAGAAGCTCTGTTATATTCCATTAGTGTAGATGGTAGGGAAATCTGAATCCTCAGTGAGATAGAGACCCAGTAGAGTGTCATGATTACAAATTTATGAGACATCTATAGATATTTTGTTAGACCTTTCCATATAATTCCAATGGAAGAGGCCCATCCCCATATCCACCTTCAAGGGAAAGTTCTTTTATGCCTCATAAGGTGGGGATTTGGAGTAGAATTAGTAGGAATGGTTGAAAAATAGGTTGTGGTCATGGTATCTAGACTCCATATCATCAGCGCTAGTAGAGTGGTCATACTGAGGGTAGTCCAGTTATAGCATAGGGCCTTGGATTAGGCCAGATGCATGCTTTATAGTTGATACCTAAGGATCAGAGTGATGAACCATCTATATTATGATGTACTATTCTAGTAACCTCCACTATAGTATCATCTTTTTTTTGATATAGGTGTTTCACACTCCTTCATGTCTTTATCTACTTCAGAAAGTCTCAGGATAAAAATACAGTATTATTATGGTGTAATGACCCTGGATACACCATTAGAAGTATGGTTAGATGTTATATGCCAATGAAAGGAAGGTAGTTACCCTTTCTTGTGAGACCTCTTTGTAATCGAGATGATGGGCTTCGATGTCATTATCAGAATGGATTGTTTGGTCTTGTATCATGCCTTTGTAGACTGCTATTGTCACAGGGTATCATTTACATCACCATAGGGCATAAGTTATCTACATAAGGGTGATTGGGATGTCTATGATAGTAGAGATGGACTAGATCATCATATGATAATTAGAGTGATCACCCAAATTACTAATATCTTCATAGAGGATTTTGTTTTACATCACGTTGAATTCCCTCTAGTATTAGATCGTTTTTGGGATATATTTCCCAAATATTTTTCTATATTACCTATTAAGAGAGAGGTAGAGTTTATATTCAATCTCATTCTAGGAGAATCTCCAATATCCATTCATATATATAGGATGAAACCTACTAATATCCAGGAGCTTGAGTGTTATTTGGAGGATTTAGTGGTCAAAGGTTTTATATGTCCTAGAATATAGTATTGGGGTTCACCCATGCTTTTCACCAAGAAGGAGGATGGGACCTTTCATCTATGATTGGATTGAAGATGGTTAGACTAGATTTTTGTCAAGAACTAGTATCCAATGCCATGAATAGATTATCTCTTTGACCAGCTCAAAATAGATAGTGTGTTTCCAAATATCAACTTGAGATCAGGATATCATCAGGTGTGAGTCGGACCTTCAGACATACCTCATATAGATTTCTGAAGAAGGTATGGTCTGTATGGGTATATTTTTATGTCTTTCGGTCTCACAAATGAACCCCCCATTTTCATGGCTCTAATGAATAGGGTTTTTCATCCCTATCTGGATTCTTTTATCGTGGTCTTTGTGAATGAAATATTAGTGTATTCTCACAGTTCTAGAGACTATGCTAAGCACCTTGAGATCATACTGAGTACACTAAGAGACCATCATATTTATGAAAATATTTCTAAGTTCCACTTATTGATCAATAAATTTCACTTTTTGGGTCATATTATCTCGGATTTAGGAGTATCAGTTAACCTAGAGAAGGTAAGTGTTGTGGTTTCCTAGGAGCATCCCAAGAACATGTTTGATATACAGAGTTTCTTAGGGAAAGCTATATATTACATGTGTTTAATATAGGATTTAATAATCCTTGATTCACCTCTTAATTTTCTTAAAAATAAGGGGCTCATGTTCTTGTGGGAATAAGAGTGCAAGAAAACCTTTTAGAATCTAAAAGGAAGGGTTTTTCGACACCGATTCTGATTCTTCCAAATCATGGAAGTGGCTATATAGTGTTCTATGATGAATCTAGAATTGGTCTATGTGTAGTGTAAGAACGCAGATCTTCGTTCAGGTATGTTTTTTCTTTTTCTGGAGTTTTTGAGAAAAATTACGTTTCTTGAAATTTTTGAAGTACATGCTGTGTACTCTTCTCCAGCTCGAAGTCATGTGCTGGTCGTGCCCAGTCCACACACACGGTGTGTAGGGGTGACGTGGAGGCCGATATTGGTGGAGTACGGAAAAACCCACTACACGCTGTGTACTTCAAAAATACATGACGTGTACTTTTCTTTTTTTTTACTAAATGAACCGAGGTCGCGCCTGACGCACAAAAACACCTCCTTCTAGATTCCGTTCATCCGAGAGCAACCCGTACGGTCAGATCTTCGACGACCTCCCGCCTCTTCATCCGTTCTCCGATTCGAGCACGGTCGATTGCATTGGAATCGCAATGGTGAGTTCTCCCTTCTTCTTTAGCCTCGTTTCTTGATTCATCCTCGTTTCCAAGTTATCGTGGGATGAACGTTTTGTGCGTTTTCTCAGATCTTCATTGTTCTAAGGGGAATCTGTCATCGAGGTTCACGTATATCTATCTCCTGGGATCGAGGTAGGTGGTTTGTACCTTTCTGTAGAAAGTCGATGATTATTATGTGAAAATTCCACCAATACCCTTGAACGAGGTATTGTGTGTTCCTGTTTTGCCCTTGTTGTATTTCATGCTTTTCTTGATTGCTAGAGTAGATGTTTTTCCTTTGATTATTGTAGCTTTACTGTACCTTGGATGTTTTCGATGCTTGTTCTGACTGTTGGGCATTTTTTCAGTTGCCATCCTTAGTCGTAGGACAGTGGAACTGCTACCTTGTTATGCTGTTGAGCCTTAGTTGATAGCCAAGTAGTTCTTGAGGTTTACTTGGATGATGTACATGCGCGCTGAGCATGTTTTATCTTTCACTCAGGACTGTGAGAACCTAGAGTAGTAGACCAATGGGATAATTGATGAAAGGGATTCTCCAGAGTTTCTTTTAATTATGATGCGAGACCACAGGGGGAATTGATGTTGAGTTCTTACTCAGAGAGTCTGTAGTTCCTCGACGCAGGCCACAGGGGGAATAGACGTTGAGTGCTTCCCCAGAGAGCCTTTAGCATGATACGAGACTATAGGGGGAATTGATGGTGAGTTCTTCCCCAGAGAGTCTAATAATTACATAGCTAAACCAAAGGGGTGAGATTGTGTGTGCCTCATAGAGGGTTCCTAGTACTTATAGGTTGAACCATAGGGGTTAGTCTGTGAGAACTACCCAGAGGGTTACCTTTTTTCTTTATTGTTGCTGGCTGTTTACTTGTGTACTTTGTTTGTTAGAACTGTGGATTGTAGCTGCTTGTGCTTTTCTGTTTTCTGCTTCTTGTTTTATTATTTCCATGTATTCATTGACTGTTAGGCACAAATATTTGGTTGATTGCCTACTGGGATTGTATCTCACACCCTGTTTGGACCATACTTTTGGGCCCAAACTGACTATGTTTCTGTAGGTATAGATAAGGGCAAACGCCCTTTTACTTAAGGTTCTTGATTGCACTGGGGCTGGAGAGCATGGGACCGAGCCGTGGCTCATGATGCTGAGGAGTTTATTTTGTTTTCTTTTGCACTTGGTTTCAGTTGTATTTCCACATGTTGTTGTGTTTTTGGTTTTCCTTAGATACTGGTACCTCCTGCATCATTATCATCATTACTATATGTATTCATTGCTTCCGCTGTCTGGTTTCTATTGTTATGCATGTTGTTACTGCTTCCGCTATTGACTGTTGTTTTTCCACTGTATACTTTATTGAATGAGGGCATAGTTTCCCCACTGACTCACCAAGGCCCTCGCTGCTAGTCGGCAGCCTCTGGTGTTTGGGGAAACGTGCTTGAGGTCATGTGGCAAACTAGGTACGGGGTACCAGTGGAGGGGATCCGGATTCGGGTCATTACAAAGTGGTGTCAGAGGAGTTCTTTTCTCTTGCTTGCTATTTGGAGACTTTATCCAGGGATAGGACGGACTCAGTACTTGGTATTAAGCTGTGCCCAGGAGTAGCTAACCCATGTACAAGGAAAAGCCATACTACCTCATTAATTGCAGTTCTGGTTTTGAGATTTTATGGTTGATTTGATTTAACCTAGAGTGATTCACATGACTTGTGCTATTATTTTTTTGATATTTCGGTTCTATTTTTGTCGCAACCCAATGAGATGAGGGTATTCCATCTCATGCATCATATAGGAACTTGTAGAAATCGCATTCCATGCATTCTTTCCATGCCATATAGGGTGCATTAGCGGTTTCATGTTGTTGTGATAGACTCTGTGTAGATTATGCATGATGTTGTGATAGATGCTTGATAGATTCTCTACAGTTATGTTAGAAAACTGGTTTCTTTGTTCTTTACTTAAAAATGAACGCCAAATTTTGGTTCGTGAGGTGAAATGGTCCCTCATTAATCGAAACTTGGTGGATCATGAGCCTGATTTCTCTTGAATATGACTGTGGGAGATGCCAAGACTTGATTTGTGGGCAGTATGGGCCCTCATGGATCGGAATTTGGAACCTCTTTCCCTTGTTTTTAGTGTTTCTGGGATTCTGTGCAGTTTTTGAGTTACTGCCCAGAAAAACCCAGAATACACGACGTGTACTTTTTGGATACACGTCGTGTAGTTTTCAGTCCATGTCACTGACCATGTGGGTAAAACATGGTGTCGTGAAAGTAACTTCGGGAACACACTGTGTACGATAGGTACACGCCGTGTGAGTTTGGAGCCATGTACCCGATCGTGTCACTAATAACACGGGTCGGGGAAGCTCGGGTAGAACACGCCGGGTAGTCCTATCTAGGTACCCGGCCGTGTCACGAACAACACGGGCCGACTTTACCTTCTTTTCCACACGCCGTGTTTTTTCGGAACACGCCGTGTAGTCTTTTCCAGGTACCCGTCCATGTCACGAACAACACGGGACGGTGTCACATTCGCCTATACATGCCGTGTTTATTTGGAGCACACCCTGTAAGCTTCATCCGTGTAGACGGCCGTGTTCTTAACAAACACGGGCCTCCGAAGCCTTGTCTAGTACATGTCGTGTTTGTTTCGAACACGTTGTGTAGTCTCGGATTGAGTTGGACCATGTGGGTTAGTCATGTAAGGGGAAAGGGGAATAGTTTACAAGAACACGCCATGTGTTGAGGTCCACACGCCATGTAGTTTTAGGTGTACATGACTTGTAGGGTAGGAGTACATGCCCATGTCAGTGGTTTAAGAAGACACACCGTCTAGTTTTTATGCATGTCGTGTATTCGTGTTTTGTAATCTTTTGTGTTTTCTTCCCATATTCCTGTTTAGTACTCTTGTGTTCTATATCCTTGTTTTTCTGATCCAAGGTGTAATTTTGATCGTTCAGAGCTATGCCTCCGAGATTTCCATTGGTCGTACGTCTGTCGTCAGGCAGTGATCAAATGCCAGATAGGGCTGATCAGGGACTTCCTGCCGATCCTCCAGTCGGGCCAGCCTTGGCACCGGCTGTTATACCAGTTGCAGGCACTGATGTACAGTTCAGGGAAGGTTTCATGAGGATGATGCAGGCCTTCCAGGGAGTGCCGCCTCCTACCACATCTATGGCAGACTTGACGCAGGTTTTCCAGCAGCAGCATCCTCCCACGTTCTCGGGGGAAGGAGGACCTCAGGCTGTAGAGTCATGGCTGGAAGCCATGCTGACTATCTTCAATCATCTAGAGACGCCTCTAGATAGGTGGTCAATATCGCCACCTACATGCTCCAAGACTCCGCCAAGAGGTGGTGGGACGTGATCTCACAAGAGGGTCAGTAGTAGGCTATGTCTTGGGAGGAGTTCTAGCACGTGTTCTATGACTACTTCTTCCCGGATACCCTGAGGGCTGACCGAGCCCAGGAGTTCATGAGATTAGAGTAGGGTACTCTTTCTGTCATGGAGTATTCCGCTCGGTTCACCGAGCTGCAGCGCTTCACACCCCTCTGGGATGGGAGTGGGGTGTTCTTGGCAAGGAAGTTCGAGGATGGTCTCAGGCGGGAGATCTACTCACAGGTGAATATCTTCCAGCTGACTTCCATTACATCCATCGTCAACCAGGCACTGATTGCAGAGTGCAATCTAAGAGACTCTGGAGCTTCGAGCCAGGGAGGTTCTGCATCCAGAGCTATTTTGCCTCCAGATGACAGTAAAAAGCACCGTAGAGAGCCTACACGCGGTGATCTGAGGAAGCGAGATGCATCGTCAGGCAGCTAGGTGACATGCTACTAGTGTGGCCGGTCAGGGCACATGAGGCCGCAGTGCCAGAGGGACCTCCTGGAGTTCCGATCTTGTGGAAATATGGGTCACCTTCAGAATTTCTGTTAGGTTTTCTCACCAGCAGCTGGTGACCGGGGTTCTTCCATGACTCCTTGTTCAGGAGCAGCACCACCAGTTTCCCACCAGTCGGGGAACTAGAGTTCTTCCGGCCGTTTGGGCCGAGGTGGAGGTCAAGGTCGTGGCAGTCAACTACCAGTTCCTCAGCACCAGCAGGAAGGTTCAGCTCAGAGTGGTCAGCCAGGGGCGCAGGGCCGCGGTACAGGCTAGTATTTCTCCATGGAGCAGACTTATCAAGAGAAGGATACCATCCCTTCTACTGTTCGAGGTACGATTTTAGTAGCCTCAGTTTTATTCTTCAGCCCTTTTCGATATTGGTGCCACACATAGCTTTATCTCTGTTACTATCGTGGAGAGCCTTGGGCTCTGCATCTTTTCTTCTTCCGACTCGTTGACACTAGACACACCTTTGGGAACGAGGACATCTAGTGTACGCTAGTGTAGAGAGTGCCCTATCGAGGTTACAGGGTATCACTTCTTATGGGATCTCTATTTCCTAGAGATGACAGGCTATGACATCATCCTCGGCATGGAATGGTTGATTCCCTTCCAGGCAGTCATTGACTGTTATCACCGCAGAGTCAGTTTCATCTCACCAGAGTGAATCTTTTCTCCATAGAGGCGAATGGGACGTTCGGGCGAGTCGGGAGGGACTCGAGCATCTTGGGCTAAGAGGGGTGACAGCCCAGATTGCTAGACTTTATCTGGATGATCAGGGGACTCCACAGTTGGACTTTCCTCCAGTGGTGGATCATTTCAGGGATGTCTTTCTAGAGGACTTTTCAGGTTTTCCTCTAGAGCGTGAGGTAGACTTCTCTATTGAGCTCATGCCAGGAGCAGCACCGGTGTCCATTCCTCCATATAGGATAGCCACACTTGAGTTGCAGGAGCTCAAGAAGCAGTTGGAGGAGCTACAGGCTAAGGGTTTCATTCGACCCAGTACTTCTCCTTGGGGTTTTCCTATCCTATTTGCAAAGAAGGCAGACGGTACCCTTTGGCTTTGTATGGATTATCGGAAGCTGAATCAGTTGACGGTCAAGAACCGATATCTTTTTCTGAGGATCGATGACCTTTTCGATCAACTTCGAGGAACCCGGGTGTTCTCGAATATCTACTTGAGGTCCGGTTATCATCAGTTGTGCGTTAGACCATCAGATATACCTCTGATAGCCTTCAGGAGCAGGTATGGTCTATAAAAGTATATAGTCATGACGTTCGGTCTCACGAACGCACCTTCAGTTTTCATGGAACTGATAAACCGAGTGTTCCATCCTTACTTGGGATCCTTTGTTGTGGTCTTTGTGGATGATATCTTGGTGTACTCTCACACTCTATACAACCATGCTACCCATCTTGAGATCATTCTGAGTACACTGAGAGAGCATCGGATTTATGCTAAACTCTCGAAGTGCCACTTCTGGATGGATCAGATTCACTTCTTGGGTCACGTCATCTCAGAGGCAGGAGTATCTATGGACCTAAATAAAGTGAGAGATATAGTTTACTGGGAGCAGCCGAATAATTTTTTTGAGGTACGGAGTTTCCTAGGGCGGGATGGATACTATGGACGCTTCATTCAAGACTTTTCACGCCTAGCAGCACCTTTGAAAGGTCTGACCAAGAAGGGGGAGAAGTTCTTATGGTCAGATTCTTGTGAGTCAGCCTTTCAGGAGCTGAAGGGAAGATTGACGTCAGCATGAATACTAGTCTTTCCAGAGCCAGGAAAGAGATACACCGTCTATTGTGATGCTTTGGGTATCGGACTAGGTGTTGTGCTTATGAAAAGAGATGGAGTCGTCACGTACGGGTCTCGGCAGTTGAGGCCACATGAGAGGAACTACCTGATGCACGATTTGGAGTTAGCAGTTGTTGTTCATGCCTTGCACGGTTGGAGACACTATCTTCTGGGAGAGCACTTTGTGGTCTTCACTGACCACAAGAGTCTCAAGTATATCTTCACTCAGCGTGATCTGAATCTGAGGCAGCGCAGGTGGGTTGAGTATCTATAGTATTTTGACTTCGAGCTCGCCTATACACTGGGTTAGGGCGACGTAGTGGCTGATGCGTTGAGTAGGAGAACTCAGGTCCAGGTAGTTCAGGAGGCCAGCAGTGAGTGGCAGCTTATGGCTCAATTCTCTGAGATGCATCTGGAGGTGCATGACAGACAGGGTCAGACCTTCCTATCTTCTGTAGTTGTTACCTCTACACTACTTGATCGGGTACGGATGAGGAAACTATCAGACTCAGAAGGCTTAGTCCTGTGGGAGAGTGTGTCAGGAGGGGACCCTCTTCCTGGATGGACAGTGGGCGAGGATGAGATCTTGTGTTTTCAGGGATGCGTATGGGTGCCAGCAGACATACGTGAGGAGCTGATGCGGGATTTTCATTCCACTTTTTGGGAAGTTCATCTTGGCATCACCAAGATGTATCAGGACCTTCATCGCCAATATTTGTGGTCAAGTATGAAGAAGGATGTTGCTGGTTTTGTCATGAGATGTTATACTTATCATCAGGTGAAAGCAGAGCATCAGTGACCAGCGGGACTTTTGCAGTAGTTACCCATTCCGGAGTGGAAGTGGAACGATGTTGTGATGGACTTCGTGACCAGGTTGCCGAGATTGCCTCGGGGGAATGATGTTGTTTGGGTTGTCATCAACAGGATCATGAAGGTTGCCCACTTCATTCCGATCAAGGATACCTTCAGTGTTGATGAGCTGGGACAACTATACATCAGAGAGATCGTTTGTATACATGGAGTTCCATGCTCTATTGTTTCAGATAGGGATGTGTGATTTACCTCTCGGTTCTAGAAGGAACTTCATAAGGCCTTGGGTACAAAAGTACTTTTGAGTACAGCTTACCATCCCCCGACTGATGTCCAGTCCGAGCACACGATCCAGGTGCTTGAGGATATGCTCTGAGCTTGCATCCTTGACTTTGGAGGTTCTTGGGATGAGCATATTCCTCTGGTGGAGTTCTCCTACAACAACAGTTTCCAGGTTACCATTCAGATGGCACCATATGAGGATTTTTACGGTAGGTCGTGCCGATCACCCTTATGCTGGCTGGAGGTAGGAGAGACAGCTTTGCTGGGACCTCGTCTTGTTTAGGAGACTTCAGAGCAGATAGAGATGATTCAGAAGAGAATGGCTACAGCGCAGTCTCAACAGAAGTCCTATGCTGATCAGAGGAGACGACCTCTGGAATTCAAGGTTGGTGATCAGGTTTTCCTGTGTGTCGCACCAAGGTTGGGACATAAGAGGATTCAGAGATAGGGTAATCTTTCACCGTGGTACGTCAGACCATTTGAGGTATTGGAGAGAGTGGGGACGGTCGCCTATCGGTTGCAGCTACCTCAGAGGTATCAGGACATGCACGACGTCTTCTACGTCTCTCTGCTCCAACGTTACTTTTCAGACCCGTATCACGTCCTTCAGCCTGAGGAAGTCGAGCTTGAAGCGGATGGATCGTTCAAGGAGCATCCTATCCGGATTTTCCATCACAGTACGAAGGTTCTCCGTGGGTGGTATGTTCCTCTGGTATGCGTGTTATGGCAGCACAGGTGGGTACAGGACGAGACCTAGGAGAGGGAGGCTGATGTACGATCGCAGTGGCCGGAGTTGTTTGGGGTTTCTTCTTCTCCACCTCGTTAGGGAAATTTGGGGATGAATTTCATTAAGGGGGGAAGTTTTTAAGAACCCAGATCTTCATTCAGGTATGTTTTTCCTTTTTCTGTAGTTTTTGAGAAAAATGAAGTTTCTGGAAATTTTTGAAGTACACGCCGTGTACTCTTCTCTGGCTCGAAGCTGTGTGCTGGCCATGGCCAGGTCACACACACGGTGTGTAGGGGTGACATGGAGGCCGATATTGGCAGAGTACAGAAAAACCCACTACATGCCGTGTAGTTCAAAAATACACACTGTGTACTTATCTTTTTTTTACTAAATGAACCGGGGTCACGCCTGACACACAGAAACACCTCCTTCTAGGTTCCGTTCATCCGAGAGCAACTCGTACAGCCGGATCTTCGACGAGCTCCTGCCTCTTCATCCATTCTCCGATTCGAGCACGGTCGATTGCATTGGATTCACAGCGGCGAGTTCTTCCTTCTCCTTTAGCCTCGTTTCTTGATTCCTCCTCGTTTCCAAGTTATCGTGGGATGAATTTTTTGTGCGTTTTCTAATATCTTCATCGTTCTAAGGGGAATCTATCATCGAGGTTCACGTATATCGATCTCCTAGGATCAAGGTAGGTGTTTTGTGCCTTTCTGTAGAAATTAGATGAGTATTATGTGAAAATTCCACCAATACCCTTGAACGGGGTATTGCATGTTCCTGTTTTTCCCTTGTTGTATTGCCTACTTTGATTGATTTCTAGAGTAGATGCTTTTCTTGTGATTATGGTATCTTTAATGTACCTTGGATGTTTGTTATTCTTGTCCTGCCTGTTTGGCGTTTTTTCAGTTGCCATGCTAAGTCGTAGGACAGTGGAACTGCTACCTTGTTATGCTGTTGAGCCTTAGATGATAGCCAAGTAGTTCTTGAGGTTTACTTGGACGATGTACACATGCGCTGAGAATGTTTTATCTTTCACTCATGACTGTGGGAACCTAGAGTAGTAGACCAAAGGTAGAATTGATGGAAGGGCTTCTCCAGAGTGTCTTTTAATTACGATGCGAGACCACAGGGGGAATTGAAATTGATTTCTTCCTCAGAGAGTCTGTAGTACCTCGACGCAGGCCACAGGGGAAATAGATGTTGAGTGCTTCCCTAGAGAGTCTTTAGCACAATACGAGACTATAGAGGGAATTGACGTTGAGTGCTTCCCCATAGAGTCTAATAATTACATAGCTGAACCAAAGGGGTGAGACTGTGTGTGCCTCCTAGAGGGATCCTAGTACTTATAGGTTGAACCATAGGGGTTAGGCTGTGAGAACTACCTAGAGGGTTACCTGTTTTCTTTATTGTTGCTAGCTGTTTACTTGTGTACTTTGTTTGTTAGAACTGTGGATTGTAGCTGCTTGTGCTTTTCTGTTTACTGGTTCTTGTTTTATTACTTCCATGTATTCATTGACTATTAGGCACAAATCTTTGGGTGATTGCCTACTGGGATTGTATCTCACACCCTTTTTGGGCCATGATTTTGGTCCCAAACAGACTATGTTACTATAGGTATAGATAAGGGAAAACTCCCTTCTACTTCAGGTTCTTGATTGCACTAGAGCTGGAGAGCATGGGACCGAGTCGTGGCTCGTGATGCTGAGGAGTTTACTTTGTTTTATTTTGCACTTGGTTTCAGTTGTATTTCAGCATGTTGTTGTGTTTTCTTTTTTCCTTAGATACTTGTACCTGCTGCATCATTATCGTCATTAATATATGTATTCATTGCTTCCGCTATCTGGTTTCTGTTGTTATGAATGTTGTTATTTCTTCTGCTATTGACTGTTGTTTTTCCGCTGTATACTTTATCGAATGAGGGCATAGTTTCCCCCACTGACTCACCAAGTCCCTCGCTACTAGTCGGCAGCCTTTGGTGTTTGGGGAAACGCGCTTGAGGTCATGTGGTGAACCGGGTATGGGGCACCAGTGGACGGGCTCCGGATTCGGGTCATTACATGTAGTGCTAAGGAATGATGATAAAGTTATTGTGTATGAATCTTGGTAGTTGAGGCCTCACGATATAAATAACCCAATTCACACCCATGATCCAGTAGTAGTTTCCCATGCCTTACATTACTGGAGACACTATTTATTGGGTGAGCACTTTGTGGTGTATACAAACCACAAGAGCCTCATATATATCTTTACACAATGTTACTTGAACCTCAGATAGCAGATATGGATTGAATATCTTCAGTCCTTTGATTTTGAGATTGCCTATATGCTTGGAAAATTTTATGAGTTAGTGGATGTGCTGAGTCGGAAAACTCAGGCATAAGTCATATGGGAATCCAGTGATGAATTGAAATTGATAAACCTATTTTTTGAGATGCATCTAGAGTTCCATGAAAATCATGAGTAGTCTTATCTCTTAGCCTTGATAGTTACCTCTTCACCCCTTAAGAGGGTAAATAGTAAGAAGTTTTCATATCCTGAAGGCATGGTTCTCTAAGAGAGCATTGTTGAAGAGGAACCACCTCCGAATTGGTCTGTGGATAGAGACGACATCCTATGTATACATGGATGTGTCTGGGTTCCTATAGATATGATAAAAGAACTTATGCATGAGTCCCATGATTCTTAGTGGGAAACTTATCTAGGAATCTCCAAGATGCATTAGGATATGTGATGCCAATATAGGTGGTATGGGATCAAATTTCATATATAATTATTTATTACTAGGTGTTCCACCTGTTAGTAAGTGAATGCAGAGCACCATAGACCTACAAGCTTGTAATAGCCACTTCTAGTCCAAGAATGAAAATGGGAAGATGTTTTGATGGACTTTGTAGTTAGATTACAGATGTCACCTAGGGGTAGTGATGTTATATGGGTATCCATTGATAAACTAATGAAATTATCCCACCTCCTTCCTATTTGAGAGACATTCTCAATTAATGAGATGGGAAGATTTTATTTTTGTGAGATCATCCAACTACATGGGGTCCCTCATACTATCATTTCATATAGGGATTCTGGTTTCACATCACTGTTCTAGTAGGGGTTACAGAGGGATATGGGTACATAGGTGATTTGGAGTACATCCTTTCACACTAAAATCAATGGTTAGTTGGAATAAACAATTCAGGTTCTAAAGGACATGCTCTGAGAATGCGTCCTTGATTTCAGTAGTTCTTCGGAGATGCATATCCATATCATTGAGTTCACCTATTGTAATGGTTTTCAAGTAATGATTCATATGGATCCTTTCGAGGGCTCATATGATAGGTCATTCTGTTCATGCTTGCGATAGTTAAAGGTAGTTGAGGCAGCCCTACTAGGTCCTCATCTCATGTAGGTGACTTCAGAGCAGGCTCAGCTAATTAGGAAGTGTATGTCTACTTCTCAGTATATAAAAATATTTATGTTGATCGTTGTCGATGAAATATAGAGTTTGAGGTTGGGTATTGTGATTTCCTCTGGGTATCACCCAGGCTTTCACATAGATGGATGTAGAGGCAAGGGAAGTTTTCACCTTATTATATAGGGCCATTTGAGATTTTAGAGAGAGTTGGGCTAGTATCCTATTGGTTGTTACAATCCCAAAGCTACCATTCCATGCACGACATATTCCACCTTTCACATCTTCTCCATTATCATGTCGACCCATTTCATACTTTTGATCCTAAGGATGTTGAGTTAGATTTTGATGCTTCGTTTGAGGAGTATCCTATATGCATCATTGACCGGAGTATGAAGTCTCTCTAAGACCGGTCTATTCCTTTAGTATGATTACTATGGCAGAACGAACATGTATAGAATGAGACTTGGGAGTGGGAGGTACATGTATGTGGCCAGTGGCCAGAGTTATTCTCTGTCAGTGTTTCACCTCCCTTGGAAGGTGAACTCAAGGAAGAGTCCTTTAAGGGGTGAAGACTATAAGAACCTAGTTTTTATCTCAGGTATGGATCCTTTTAAATTTGGTCTAATTATTTATTTTAGACCTAATATGGATTCCCTATGATGTTATAAAGGTTTCAAGGGTGTATGGGAATTTTTCAGAGCTCAAAACCCCAACTGGTGAATAAAATCACTAGGCCACATGGTTAGTAGACACCATGTGATCCATCCTGCACAATATCTCCTTATCGTGTGGGGCTGTATAGTGGGGTGAAGTAGGGAATATAGTTTTTCATAACTTTAAACTAGGGGTTACATGCCCATGTGAATGTCTATAATTTTTAGTATAGAATAATCACACCGTTGGAGCACGATTTCCCTAACCATGCTGTCTAATGATGCTGGTTCCCTCCTTAAGCAGTGAGAGGTTCACGATTGATGCACAGTTTGGCCAACCATGTGGCCAAACTATGTGACCGATGAATTATTGTTGAAATGACCATTTAATGCTTACTGAAATATTTTAACTCTTCATTCCTCTCATTTCTTCTCCAGAGGAAAGAAAGGTCTATCTTCTTCATCTTTGAGCTCCCAAATTAATCTTTCATAGTTTTTGATCTCATTCATCCATCCCGAGTCTGATTGAAGCACTATTTGTCTCATTGGATTCCTCTATATAATATATCTATTCATTTTTATTATTTCTTCATTTCTCTTCTCCTTGATAAATTTATTGTTGTGCAGGCTCATATGCCCTACTTTTAGGGTGTTGATCCATTCTTCAGATCTCTTCCAATCCAGGAAAATCTAAAGGTTGATATTAGATGAGGAGAGTCATAAGAGCCTAAGGTGGGTGGTCTATAACTTGTCCCTTATGTTTTTTCATTTTAAAAATTGTCTTGTGTGAGAGATGATTTCATCATGTGTGGTCTATTAAATTCATGTTCCTTGATTATAGTTTCTAGAACCGTGTTCTATGACCCTTGTCAAATATGTTATCCATTGTTGGAGGTTATGACCACAACATCAACCACCCCATGTAGGGTTTTCTCCTTAACTATTCCTTTAGTGGTTCTTTGTGGTTATCTACACCATTGTTAGGGTGTGATTTTAATTGACCCTACTAATGGTAATCCCTTAATTAAATGAGTAGTGAAATGAAATGGATATATATTGTAAATGGTAATGTCACTTGACCCTTATAAGGTTAGTGTTATAATTAATTAATTAATGTTTAAATGTTTAATTGGAAAGTATATTATGGATATCACTTGGCATAGTTCATTATAAAGGAATTCAATATGGCTTCATTCCCTTATCCCACCTTTTAATGTTAATGAAATGTAAATAAGTGAACCCAGTAAATGAATTTGATTAATGAATTCAAAATGGTTGCATATTCTTTAATGTTTCCACGCTAATGAAAGGTATAGAATGAACCCCTTTGACTTATTAAATGGAATGACTATTACATGTCCTAATTAATTAAATGAATCAATTATAAGGTGCTTATTGTACATAGACCTTGACATCATTATAGGAGTGGTCAGACTCGATCTTACCTTGGATTCCCAAGGGAATTCCTTGAGCACTCATGGATGTCATTCTGATTCAAGGATGTTGGTTGCCAAGGTTTATACCCACCTTGGAACCTAATATTTTTCTATTTGTGGATGTCTAATATGACACTATAGGATACCTCCATTACGAATATAGGATTCCTTGGATACACTCCTTGGATCCTATGTGATGTCTATGGACATGAGGCACCTTGGATACACCCTTTGGCCTAGTCATTTATTATCCTATTTAATCTTGCATGAATTCCTTGTACTCAATTAGAATTACATTATTCTGGAATTCCATGGGTGTTTCCCCCTAGATTACAATATTAACCCTTTATATAGGCTACATATTATTATTGAGTTGGCTCAACCCCTGATGTCAAGGATTCCTTAGTTATTACCTTGGATCCCTTTCATTATTATCATCATCATGGATGCCTTGTATTAGCTTGAATCCTTTTTTATTATTATTATCATGTCAGGATTTCAGTGCTTGTTTGTTTTTGAAAGGTAGCGTTCTGGTCAATACCCAAAACCCCAAAATTTATTGATAAAAAAGATTACATAAGTCTGAAATAAGGAATTTTGTTAACATCCCTAGCATAGAGAGGGAGTAATTCAGACGGATGATCGTCCCTCCAAGTCATAGCATGAGAAACACCCATATTAGAAATCCCATCAGCAATCCTGTTAGCTTCATGGTAGGTGTTAGTGGCGATGAAGTTGATCCCAGAGAGCGAGTTTAAACAATCAATCCAGAGAGCAGTGAGCATCCAGGAAAGATGAATGGTTCCACTCCAAATGTCCTGGATAATAGTAGTGGATTCACTCTCAATCCAGATGTTGTTCTAGTTGTGGTGCCTTACAAAAGAGATAGAATGGATAACACTCAGCATCTCTGCTTATAGCGCGGAAGTAGTGCCATAGCATCCATAAAAGCATCCAAGAGTCTGATCCAGGTGATTCCTAAAAATAGCACCACAACCCGCTGGTCTGGGGTTGCCTTTTTAGGCACCATAAATGTTAACTTTAATCCATCCTAGGGGAGGAGGAAGCCAGAACACTTCAAAGGTAGACTTCGGATGAGGATAATTCCCATTCACTTCAATCCGATGAAGGATCCCAAAACCACGAACTGAGTTGCTGCATTGATCCTTTTGAATCGAGGCCGCCTCACGGATGGCCATGAAAATTTTAATTTTACCTGAATTAATCTAGAATGATTTATTATGAAATGTAAAATCATTACGGCCATACCAGATTACATAAAGAAGCTCTGCCACCACTGCAAGGAGAAGGTTTTTTGTAACAGCCCAAGATTTTATAAAAAAAATATTCTTTTTAATTTTATTAAAGTCTTGTGTTGTACGCTACACCAAAAGGAGATTTCACAACACGCATCCTTGACTTGCCTTGCATTACATGCAATCACGACCTTCCTCGATAGCGTGTGTAATACGCAATACCGAGTTTCACTAAACAACGATATGCTATTAAAATATTATTAAAACTAGCCGTTATGAATAGTAATAACCACTTTTTAAAACTCTGTAAATCTTATTTTTCAAAATGAACTTCATTTTTGGATTCGGAGTATCGAATTTAGCCTAAGGTGAAATTTTGGTACTTTTCGGATAACTTTCATATTCTGATGAATAGTGAAAATTACTAAATTATAATTAAAAACAACTTTTTTAATCGAAATAATTAATAGTGATAAATTTTTAATTTGAGTGGTTTTAAAGTATATTTAGAATATATTTTTACAATTTAATACAATTTTGGTCATTGGATGTAATTTCACATTTAAACCAGACATAATCAAGTGTCAATCTTTTGATAGATATTGTTTCTTAAAAACACGCTATTTGTTTTAACAGCGGGATTTAATTATAAAATTAATTAATGCAAATTTTATGATATGAATTTGGTAAAATAGACTTCATTTTTGAATTCGGAATATGAAATATAGCTTAGGATGAAATTTTGGCATTGTTCTGAAAAACATCAATTTTTGATGAATAGTGAAACTACTAAGTGGTAGTTAAAAAAATTAATTTCTTCATAAATCTTAATTTTACCGCTTCTGTGAATGGAATTTCAAAAATCCGAGAGACACGGTTGATTTCAGTAAGTAAAATGTGGTTCAATGAGATGAAAATAATTTTTGGTGAATAGTAACTTTTTACTTTTTTTTACCACGGTTAATAGTAAATAGGGTAACTAAGGGTAAATATGATAATACTATTACCCTAACACATGTCCTAATTCTATTGGATAAGTGTAATTCGACCAAAAACAACCTTATGAATATAATATGACCATTTAGGTCCACTTGGATTAGATTATGACATTTAATATTATATTATTTAATGAATAGTTAAAATAGTTAAAATCAAAGTTTAATAACTAAGACCTTTTTAATATGGGGTTATACATAAGATAAATTCGACTATAAATATTCATTAGAAAGATAAAAGGATTTCCTACATAATGATATTTTATTTATAATTTTTAGACTTTAAATAAATTAATTTATTTATGACACAACGATGATGCAGTAATTACCCTTTTAAGGAAATATTAACATAATTGATGTTATAAATGCTCAAATGAATGTAATTTGAGACTTTTTATGACTTAAACTAATTTTCTAGGTTACTATGATATATTAGTGTTGATTTAATCAACTTGGTTCGAACATATAATTCTGTTATGACTTTCACAAAAATCATATATCAAATAGTGTCAAAATTGACACAAAATAGTTTTTAAATAAAATAAAATATTATTAATTGTTATTTTATTCCTAAAAATCTAAGGTTAGGCCAAATGACTTAGATAAGGATATATGTATTAATAATATACAATTTGGGGTTCTTTTGGCATGTTATAGTAAGTGTATTAACCATATAGTGAAAGAAAACAAAAAGACACGGTAAAAGTTAAATTATTTAACTTAGAGTTAAATCTAATTGATAAGGTTAAAATAATAACCTAAACTTGTCTAAATCCTATTGGTCGATAGGATTTCGACCCATCCCCACTTTATCTTCGAAATAAGACCCTTTGGAACCATTATAAACCGATTTTGACTTTAATATAAAATAATATTTTGAGATATTCCTAAGGTGCCCCTCTCCTCCCTTATAAAAGGACACCTCCTCCCCCTCCTCCTCACACCAATTTGAGCACTCAATCTCGGAAAACCCCTGCCAAAATCTCTTCTCCACTTCTCTAGAAACATACTAGAGGTTCTGGTCTTCCTCAAAGACCAATTTTAGTGCCCTAAGAGGAGGTCTCAAAGAGGCGCTTCAAAGAAGAGGTAATTACCGTTACCAATTCTTTCATCTTTATTTCTTCTTCCACTTCTTCTTCTTAGTTTGTTTCATTATGAAGTAATAAAATCAGTATCACTCATATACTGATATGTTATTATAAGTATTAAACAACCCTATTTCACCATCTATCCATCCTACGGAAAAAGAAATCACCGCGCGTGCGTACGTACGGAATACCGTCTCCACGCCGTGGTGTAATCTATTTTCCACCACCACCTTACATGGATGGGTATAATGGTGTAAAGAATAACTATAAATAGTTATTACAACATCATATTGATTCTGATATATTGTATAATCCACTCCGATTCAATTCAATATTTATGAAAATGATATCATCGCTCGTGCGTACGTACGGACTACCGTCTCCACGATGCGATGAGATTCATTCTCCATGTTAACCGTTTAAGAATGATTATAAAGTATATATAAGAAATAATAATGAAATATATGACATTATAAAGCTACTGGATTATGTATATATATATATATATGTATGTCATCTACTTACTTCCATTTCAAGACAATAAGGAATGGAAAACAGCGTTCATGCGTACGTACGGACTACCGTCTCCATGAACGGTGTTTTTCATTTTATTTATCTATCTATTATATATATATATATACTGAATATATATGATATATAAATCAAATTTTATATTCTGGAAGTAAGTAAATCATGATATAAGTAATAATAATGTCAAGAACAACAAGTCAAAACACCTACGATAAATGAAACGATTTTACCCAAAACGCTTCTTTAACATGGAATTTACAAAAGAACGGGTAATATAATGTCATAAGTGAACCATATATGATATCATAACAATGAATATGATTATATAATAAGTCAATGACATTATTTAAATCATTATAGAGGAGGTTCGGACACATACGAAGCAAATCGGACCTAAGGTAAGGGAAATATCACAATCTCATTTTTATCCGAGATTGTTTATTCGTAAGTATTTACTGGGGTGTATTTTATCATCCACATCCATGTTTCATCAATATGTAATATTATTTCCATCCACCTACAATTTATTAAATCCATTTTTACCCTTCGGTGAGTTTTTAGTAATATGTATGAAAGGAATCTTTTTTCGTACGAGGTACTTTTTGACTTTTCCGACAAAAGTACGAAGAATGTTTTTTTAACTTATACGGCATGAATGGATTTTTAAAACATTATTTCCAAGAAGCTTCCTTTACAAGTTTTCAAGTTTATTTTTAATCAACTTATTTTATTTTAAAGTCATATGACATGTTATGAAAGGAAAAATGTTTTTGAAGTAGAAAGGATATTTTCCTCAAGAATGGAGTTCAAGTATTTTATCAAAATTATTTTCCATCTAAGATAATAAAAGGGTTCTGTTTTTATCCCTATTATTACATGGATTTGATTATATTGTGATGGAAATATTTTTATGAATTCCTTTATCTTATATGAATTGTTTTATGATGTCATGTTGTTTAAGAATCCCATTTTTATTACATGGGTTACGTTATGATGTATGGTTTATGATTATGTGGCACACATAATAAAGGATTCATTATAAGATGGGTGGGACCTATATCTCCCTCCAATTCATTGGGTAAAGATTTTATATCTCATGAGATAGACAGGGCTGGAATGGTAGGTTATACCGGTTCAGTGAAACAGGACTTAAACGAGGGTTACTCGATTCAGAAGGGACTTTGTCCACTAAGATAGTCTTGGAAATTAGTCTTGACTAACAAGAAATGATTCTCTATGATTATGTGTGTATGCCACAAAGTTTCATGTTTTAAGTTATGATTATTGGGATTACTTTTTCACTGCCATGATTTATCCCATGATTATGAAATTATGCTCTCTTTTGCAGGTTATGATTTCCAAAATGTTATGTTCTTATGAATATGATGTGATTGATATTTATTTTGTTTACCCTTACTGAGCATTTGAGCTCACCCTTTTATGTTTTCTTTTCCACAGGATATAAAGAAAGGTTTTAGGTAAAAAAAAGGAAGATCTTTATGGGAGATTTTGAAGATCTTTCACCACGATTAGAAGATTATAGTCCGAGTTTCCAAAGACACTAAACTATTACGGTCCTTGTGTGTGTGTTTTTGTAATGTACTAAGTATTCCGAAAAAGTAATGTAATGTCCATGTATGTCAAGATACGGGTCTCTATAGTTGGTATCAGAGGAAAGGTTTAGTCAACCTTTGGAAACTAGGATGTGAAAACGTTAGTGAGATCCCTAGAGATATTTCTAAGGTATGTCTAGGGATGTCTCTAAGGTTAAGTATACGTATAGGTTATAGTCCTAGAATTGTGCTAACGATCTTCGAATTTAACCTAAGATGTTAGATATTGAGGGTACTACCCCTTTATTATGTTGTTTTCCCTAGCATGATTTTTGCCTCTCATACTATTCTTTTGGGGTTTTAGACGATGGCTGGAACCCGAAGGAACCGTGTTAATGCGGAATGTGATGGGAAATGCAATGATTGTCCCCCTGAGCAACCAAACGATATGGGAGCGGGAATGAAAAATCTTGTAGCCATGCTCACACAACTTTCTCAAGCTATGAATCATGCAGGAATTCCAAACGAGCAAAGGAAGGAGCAACATTCTGTTGAATGCTTCATGAGGCAGCGTCCACCTTCTTTCAGGGGGTCTACTGATCCATTAGTTGCTGAACAATGGATTAGTACTACTGAAAAGATATTTTCAGTTCTTCAATGTTCTGAACTTGATAAAGTCATCCTAGCAGTGTATCGTTTGGAAGGAGATGCTGATCAATGGTGGAATCTTATTAAGAATACGAGGCAAAGGGATGAAATTGAGTCTATGGAATGGGACGAGTTCAAGAACTTATTTTTCAATAAGTACTTCCCTCGTATTCTCCGAACAAAGATGGAGAAAGAGTTTCTTGAACTGAAGCAAAGGGATGATGAATCTGTTGGTATATACGAAGCGAATTTTACAAGACTTGCAAGGTATGCATCTGGCATTATCATCCAACCTGAAAGTAAAGTTGTTTCGCGCGGAATCCGGGGATGACCTCCTGGACGGGAGATTCAAACGTTCCGATCGGTTTCTAACGGGTTTGTTCGTAGAACCGGAAACATCCAATGATTCCACATCCGTTGGGACCTACTTTCCAAAGGCAGGCGCTCATTAGCTTGTGGGCTAATGAGGCTTAGGAATTTGCATTGGTCGAGAGGATGGGAGGTCGGACTCATCACACCTTTTTGAGGGGAATTATTGTCTACTCCGGGACTCTCTTTATAGATTTAAGTTAAGTTCGTGAATCCTTATTACATTACCAAGTATAAAATGAGCTTTCCTTTAGTTTTAACAATCAATGATTAAATATGCAAGAAATTTAGAGAATCTTTTATATGTATTCGAGGTTCTTCATCAATATAGAATCATCTATATTTGTTTAGAGATTCTTGGTCAATGGTATCCTTCAAAACATTTATATAAAAGTCTCTTGGTCATTTTGATGACCAGGCTGGTTTTAAAGCCACTCAGTGGGGCACTTGAAGTTTATCGTCATTCAGAAGGACAGAGATTATTTCAATGTTGGGATCAAACCCATGAATGGGCTACCTACGTATCCTTTGTTTTGAAAAAGGAATCAGAACCCACGTAGTTCGAGGAATGGGATATGATGTTTTATGATTGATGGCTCAAAGATGAATGTCATAATTACTTTTACACTCTAAGCTCACGTGAGTCATGCTCGGTGTGAGAAACAAGAGGTATTGGTAAAATTTAGACAATTGTGCCATAAAAGATGCAATCATAAGAATTTGTTTTGGGGCTTATGTATAGATGACTGCCCAGATAGGCGAAGGTTTAGGATTTACTTTTAGGAAGAAAATCCATGAATAGGGTCCACAAAGTTATATGTGCTTTATGGAGATTTGAATACTCTAATCTTGGGGCTTACTCCTAAGGAGGATGCCCAAGTTAGGAGGGGACTTATGATTGGGTTTTATTCCTGAAAAGGAAACCCAAATCAAAGGAAATTTATGACTGGTTAAGAGAAATTTTAAGAGACTTGGGGCTTACTCTTAAGAAAGATGCCCAAGATTTATGACTAGGACTTATTCCTGAGAAGGAAGCCTAGGTTAGGGGACTTGGGGCTTACTCCTGAAAAGGAAGCCCAAGGTTATGACTGAGTCTTTATTCCTGAAAAGGAGACCCAGGTTAGGGATTAAGGTTTGGGGCTTACTCCTGAGGAGGATGCCCAAGATTAAAGGACTTTGATTGGGGCTTATTCTTAAGGAAGATGCCCAAATCAAAGGTTTCATAACTGGGGATTATTCCTGAAAAGGAAACCCAGGTTAGGATTCTCTCATTTTAAAGGATGAGGTTGAATGAATGAACTCTCAATCTTTGATGACATAAAGATGTTTAAATCACTACGTTTTGAGAGATATTTCACAGAATTCCTTTCAGATAAGGATGTCAAATCAAGAAATCAGGCCATAAATGGCTTTGAAGAGTATCTTGAAGACTGAATCTTGAATAGGAAGGGTGAAATGGCTTAAGAGGGGTAAAAATGGGCAAGATGGGCACCCAAAAAGATAGGGGCGCGCAAGTATTGAAGGTCGCGCAAGTCCTGCGGCGGCGCGCAAGTATTGGTCGCGCAAGTATACTTGCGCGACATAAGGGATACTTGCGCGATTTTCAACCAGAGTTGAATTACTTGAGCGACTCTTTATTAAACCCTTTCCCATCCTCTTGAGGTTCTTCCAGAAGGGGGACGCGCAAGTTATATTGAAGGAATTAAGTCGGCGCGCAAGTGTTTGATAAGTTTCAACACTTAGGCCTTCCTTCTTCCCTTTAGATCTTCCATTCTAGGTAAGAAATTACCTTAGAAGTGTTCTGGAAGCTTTGAGAAGAGACTTGGGCGTCGGGAGCTTTGATCCGAGTTTCTGGGAACCGATCTTCTCGAATGGGGGGCCCACAGGGTCTATTTATAGGCAAAAGAAGACCCCGGGTGGTTATTGGGCGGTTACCAGATCTGTCGCGCAAGTCCCTTGCACGACCATGAGGGGTCGCGCAAGTGTTGAGGCGGCGCGCAAGTAGACTTGCGCGACCAAGATGGAACTTGCGCGATACATGGGCAATGTTCTCCTTTTCTATCCCTTTGTCGATTTATGATGTTTCTTCAAAGGATTAAATCACTTTTAGCTCAGATATTCCCTTTTCCGAACTTTAGATTCCGTGACGAAAGGAGCGTCAACAAAAGTCCCCCCTCAGAGTTGGATCCGGAAAGAAATGAGGATTTGACTCTGAGGAAATTGAATTCAATCAAAGGAAAAGGGGGCGCGCAAGTCTTCAGGGCACAGAAGGCAGCACGCAAGTGTGCTGGAACTTGAATTTTATTCAAATTTCCTTTGTCTTTTGTGTGGGCAGTTTAAAGTCATGCACACCGGACATAAAGGGGCTAATGTTTAAGGTCGAAATAGCTTTGACCAAAATGGAAAAAAAATTGATTCAATTCCTTGATAATTTATCTGAAAACAAATTACCATACTCAAGTATGAGAGAAAATATGTAAACTATGACTTAAGAATATTTGAATCTGAGGAATGATATGAAAAAGAGCTAAATAGCATTAGAAGAAGTAGTTTCCAAGAATGAAGTTACTATTATTTAACAAAACCCGTTAGGGGGTTGAAATATGCAGGGCCACCTATGGGCATTGGCTGCATAGTCAAATAAAATAGCATCTTTTGGCTGACAAGTCTGTTATGTGGACTGTTTATGCAAGGCCACCTATGGGCACGTGCTGCATAGTTAGGCAAAAGAACTTTCAGAAATTTACTTTCCTAGTGCTAAAAGCCAGTGAAAGTTTATGGAGATTCAAATTTTCTAAAGCATAGAGTTTGTTGTATGGAAAGAGGTACTTGAATATGGAGAAGATATTTTCAAACAAGAATATCGAAGAACTGGATGAATATCACTCCTACGAAGGTCTGACCCAAACGTAGGGAAGAAGAATAAACCATAAACTTGAATATTTTCAGATCATGAAAAAGGATATGGGACAAATACGTTAAGGATGGCTATTTTTGCGGATCCCTACATACTGTCGTTTAAGACAAATAAGGACAAAAGAGGCATTCTTCCCAAGAATGAAGTTACTATTATTTAACAAACCCGTTAGGGGGTTGAAAACATGCAGGGCCACCTATGGGCATTGGCTGCATGGTCAAATAAATAGCATCTCTTGGCTGACAAGTCTGTTATGTGGACTGTTTATGCAAGGCCACCTATGGGCACGTGCTGCATAGTCAGGCAAAAGAATTCTCAGAAGTTTGACATTTTTGTGACCATAAGTCATGAAAAAGGGTTATGAAGATCTGAAAATATTTAAGGTTAGGATTATAATACATAAAGATGGGTATTTTCCAATGTATATAGAGATACATAAGTCAATGAAAACCATAATCATGTTGTGGCTGGGTCCTGAATTGAAACTTGGACTTCACTACGTATCTCATAAGAATGAGAATCAAGCCATACGTAGTTCTTGAAATACAGTTTAACGTCGTGCAGGACGAAAGGATGAGTGATCTTAGTTTTTGGGGTCACAGAATTCGGACCATAATAATGAATACACAGTGTGTGTTTTCATGAGGACTTTTCAGCCAAGGGACTGAAAGTGAAATTTGGGGTTAGGCCCAAAAGACTTGGGACTGGATTCGAGGGACACTCGAATGTTCCTACGTATCCCATAAAGATGGGAATCAAGTCCACGTAGTTCTAGAAATACCCTTTGTACAAATTTGGTTCGTACATGTGAAGGGTGAAAAGGGACTTTAGTGCAATGATGGTTTTAACCTAAGATAAAAAGTTTAGGCATTACCATGTATGTACGTAATCTTTTTGAAAATGAAAACCATGATTGAAAAAGAATCAATGTTTAATAATGGTTCCTTCTCAAATGAGGAAATCAAAGAATATTGTAGTTTATTGTCGTACTGGACAAAAGTGTTGTATAGTTTAACGTCATATAACAAGGACGAAAGTGAATCAATGTAAAGATATTGATTCCAAGGGTGGTTTCACAAATCATCATCATATGAGATTGTGGTGAACCAATGTGAAGAGATTGTTTTTGGGCTTGAACCTTTGGGAGGTTGCCTACATACCCAGCCTGGAGGGCAAGGATCAAAGTCTGTGTAGTTCAATTAAAGAATGAATTAATGATCAAGTTGTTCTTGTGGACAATGATCTAAAAAAAATGTTGTTGGGACTTACACATGGTTAGTGGCCCAAAGGGAGTGTTATGGTTGATGTTCGCTCTAAGCTCACGTGAGTCATACTCGGTGTGAGAAACAAGAGGTAATAACAACCTTAACGATTCACAGTTTAATGTCATGTAGGACATATCAAGGATTTTCTGTACAGTTTAGCGTCATGTAGTTAGGACGATGGGGACAATACAGTTTAACGTCATATTGGACGAAAGGGGGATTGTGCAGTTTTAATGTCATGCTGGACTTTTGATGATTATATAGTTTAACGTCTTTCCGGACGTGAGAGACTTTTATACAGTTTAGCGTCATGTAGTTAGGACGTCACAATTTAACGTCTTGCTGGACATATTTGCAAATAGTTTATGGTCGTATACATGGACCAGGAATGATGCAGTTTTAAGGTCATGCTGGACTGTTTATGGAACTTTTTCACAGTTTTAATGTCGTGTGGGACGAAGTTGCAGTTTAAAGTCATACTGGACCATTGCTGTATAGTTTTAGCGTCATATAGCAAGGACGAACTGATGCTGTACAGTTTAAAGTCATGTAGCTAAGACTAAGGTGAATCAATATGAGGATATCAGTTCTGATCTTTTTACAGTTTATCGTCATGCTGGACATTGGAAGTGCCACACAGTTTAATGTCATGTTGCTAGGACACAATATAGTTTAATGTCATCTCGGACAGAATACAGTTTAGTGTCATGTAGGACAATAAGGGACTTAACACAGTTTAACGTCATGCTGGACGATGAAAGTGCCACACAGTTTAATGTCATGTCGCTAGGACAAAATATAGTTTAATGTCATCTCGGACAAAATATAAGAACTTCTATACGGTTTATTGTCATGTAGGACAAAATCAGGGACTATGCAGTTTAAAGTCTTGCAGTTAGGACTATTGGTGCTGCACAGTTTAGTGTCATGTTGCAGGGACATAAGTGCGAATAGTTTAAGGTCATATGCACGGACCATACAGTTTATCGGCATGCTGGACGTAGTTGTAGTTTAAGGTCATACTGGACCATACAGTTTATCGTCATGCTGGACGTAGTTTTAGTTTAAGGTCATACTGGACCATACAGTTTATCGTCATGCTGGACGTAGTTGTAGTTTAAGGTCATACTGGACCATTGCTGTATGAACCAAATGTAAGAGTCTTAGTTCTGTGAACAATATTTTGTGTTTATACAAAATACTTCTTCAGAAATCTGGCATTAGTTGGAGTCGTGATGTGTTCTCCATCCATTGAAATCAGAGAATACGCTCCATTGGAGTAGACCTTATGTACTGAATAAGGTCCTTCCCATTTTGGTTCAAGCTTGGGAGGTTTCTTTCCTGGTATCATTGGTGTTCTGAGAACCAATACCAATTCTCCCTGAATGAATGAACGAAGACGAACTTTTTTGTTAAAAGCTCGTGCTATTCGATTCTGATAGATTTCCAAGTGGTGCAAAGTGCACAATCTTTTCTCATCTAACTGTTCCAATTCATTCAACCGCTTTTGGGATTGCTCATCTGTTGATAACTGATCACAAATGGCTATTCTGAGTGAGGGCAATTGGACTTCAATTGGCAAGACTGCTTCTGTTCCATATATCAATGAATATGGAGTAGACCGCGTTGCATTGCGAGTGGTAGTCCGATAAGCCCATAAAGCATGATAGAGTTTATCAGGCCATGACCTCTTATCTTTATCCACCATCTTTTGCAGTATATTTGAAAGAGTCTTGTTGAAGGCCTCTATCTGGCCATTAGCCGCTGCATGATATCGAGATGAATGGTTGGACTTAATGTTGTATTCTTGATACAATCTCTTTACCTCAGAAGAGCAGAAGTTGGTGCCGTTGTCTGTCAATATGGTATGAGGGACACCAAATCTAGTAATGATGTTAGACTTGATGAAGCTAACAATGCATTTAGAACTGACTTCTTTGAGAGGTACTGCCTCTGCCCATTTGGAAAAGAAATCAGTAGCAGTAAGAATGTACTTAAACTGCTTGGCCGTAGCTGAAGGGTAAGGTCCCACCACATCCATTCCCCATGTGGAAAATGGCCATGAGTATTTAGCTGTATGAAGCAATTCTGGAGGTTGATGAATGAAATTGGCATATACTTGGCATGAATGACACTTCTTTGTGAAATTAACACAATCTTGTATCATTGAAGGCCAGAAGTATCCAAGTCTTCGAATTTGATCAGACAATCTATGTCCAGACTGATGGGCACCACAGACTCCTGCATGCACTTCTTTTATGACAGCCATTGTCTCTTCACCATCAATACATCTGAAGAGAACTCCATCAAAACCACGTTTGTAGAGAATTTTCTCGAGGTGGTTTGGACCATTATAAAGAGTAAAATTGACCACACGTCGCCGAATTTGTTCTCTCTTGGCTCTATCAGGTGGAAGTGTTCCATTTTGAAGGTATTCCCTGATAGGTGACATCCATCCTGTAGTATGACCATATGGTTCAGGAATGGGACTAATTTCATTAATTTCCTCTGTTCTGACTTGAACATAAGGTGAAATTGCACGACGGTGGGCAATACCGATGGTTGTCTCGTCCCGATTTGGATCTGCTAAAGCTGTGGCTATATTAGCCAGTGCATCAGCTTGAGCATTTTGTGATCTTGGGACATAAGAAAATGTCGGTTCTGAAGGGAATTCTGACATTAACTCTCTGATGTAATCATACAAAGGGATTAATTCTTCTTTTCTGATGGCATAATCCCCATTGACTTGTTTGATTACCAGGTCTGAATCACCTTTTACCTTTAAGTGATTCACTTGTGCTTGAAGCGCTAACTCCAAGCCTGCAATGAGAGCTTGGTATTCAGCTTCATTATTGGTACCACCTTCCCACAACAAAAAGGAATAAGGTAACACTGCCTTATCTGGAGAAATGAGCACAATTCCTAAACCAACTTTGTTGAATTTAGGATTTTCCATTTTCTTCCCTGTTGGACTTCTAGAAGCACCATCAAAATACATTTCCCATGTTTGAGGATTCTCTTGAATAGAAAAAACTTCCTCATCAGGGAGTTCGATATCTGAATATGTGTCTTCCACTGAAGGGTGTTCAGCCAGGAAATCAGCCAGAGCTTGGCCCTTAATTGCCTTTTGAGACACATATTGAATGTCGAACTGCTGTAGAATAACCGCCCACCTTGCCAGACGTCCTGTAAGCATTGGACGACTAAGGATGAATTTGAGTGGATTATTACGAGATACCAATTGGACCTCGTGATGTTGCAGGTAGTGTCTCAGTTTCTGAACTGCAAATATTAATGCTAGGCAGCATTTTTCAATACTCGAATACCGGGTTTCTGCTTCAAGCATAGTTCTACTGAGATAGTAGAGACTATTTTCATTCCCAGCATCATTCTTTTGAGCGAGAAAGGCACCCAATGATCGCTCTAAAGCTGTCACATAGAGGATAAGAGGTCTACCCTCAACAGGTGGCATGAGTACTGGTGGACTTAAGAGGTATTTCTTGAGAATATCAAATGCTTCTTGACATTCTTTAGTCCACTGGTAAGTGACTCCTTTCTTCAATAATTTGGTAAAAGGTAAACTTTTGCCTGCCAAATTGGCGATGAAACGCCGAATATAAGCTAAGTGTCCTTGAAGTCCTCTTAATTCTTTCAAATTCTGAGGAGGTGACATACCAAGGATTGATTTGGTCTTCTCAGGATCGACTTCAATACCACGATGGTGTACAACAAAGCCGAGGAATTTTCCTGAGGTTACCCCAAAAGCACATTTTAAGGGGTTCATCTTCAAATTATGTTGTCGAAGCTTGTGGAATATAATCTCCAAATCAGCCAAGTGATCAAAACGTTGTTTGGATTTAACCACCAAATCATCTACATAGCATTCAACAAATTTCCCTAAAAAAGGTTTGAAGATACGATGCATGGCGCGTTGATATGTTGCACCTGCATTCTTTAAACCAAAGGGCATCACCCGGTAACAAAACACACCTTGAGGAGCTCTGAAGGCTGTATATTCCTCATCTTCTGGGGCCATTCGGATCTGATTATATCCAGAATATCCATCCATGAAAGAAAGTACTTCATAGCCAGCTGTCGCATCAATTAAGAGTTCTGTAATCGGAACTGGAAAATCATCTTTGGGACAATACCGATTAAGATCTCTGAAATCGATGCAAACCCTAATTTGTCCGTTCTTTTTCTTTACTGGGACAATATTAGCCAACCACTTGGGATATTGAACTTCTCTGACGAAGTTAGCTTTGATAAGCTTATCCACTTCAGCCTCGATTTTGGAAGCATAGGTTGGGTGTGTTCTTCTCGCGGCTTGCTTGAATCCTCGATGTTCTTTTGGCAAACCCAAATGATGGGTGGCAACATCAGGATCAAGGCCAGGCATCTCTGTATAATTCCAAGCAAAAATATCTTTATTTTGCTTTAGAAAAGAAATATACATCTCTTGTTCTTCAAGGGTCATGGCCGCACTAATTAAAGTGGGGCGTGGATCTTTCTCTGTACCCAGATTTACTTCTCTGAGTTTATCCACAGTGGTAGAGATACCCTCTTCAAATGCTGGAGGAGCATCTCTAAGATCTTCCTCTTCCTCTTCATCATGTGTTATATCTTCCGTTTCTACTTGCAAAGTAGATGAAAAAACGAAATTCTCATGATCATAAGAGATGTCAAAATTTTCACATTTTGAAGAAGAAGCTTCCATTTCCGACCCTATTGATGAACAAGGGTCTTCTTTGGGAAATAAAGAGGAGATGATGGATTGAGAATCGACATCAACATTCACCTCTGGTGTTGCTATAACTTCTTCTGGCCTGATTAGCGAAGTATAGACTTGTTGGATTTCAGCAGACGAAATGAAAACGTCACCACTTATGCTTTCATCATTGCTTGGTAAGTTACCAATTTCTCCCATGTTGTCTGGCTCGATTGCCGTAATTGACATTATGGATCTTTCCATAAGAGTATTTTGATTTGGGCCTATTTTGTCAATTTGACTGATAGGTAACACATAATCTGTACTCACATGTAAAAATGGATTTATTGGAATTTTTTCCAAACCATATGGAGCATTAACTTTGGTAATTTCCTTCATTGTAGATTTTTCTCTTCCCTTCATGTGATAAAATTCCGCCTCAATGTATTGAGACTCACATGTTTTGAACGGGGCCTTATCACCATATAATGTTCCAACTTGACCATCGAAACAGTATTTGAGACATTGATGGTATGATGACGGAATAGCTGCATGCTGATGTAACCAGGGTCTTCCAAGTAAGATATTGAAAGCTGAGTCTTGATCAACAATCATGAAATCTGAATTGGAAACAAGATCTCCAAACTGAGTTCTGAGCGTAACTTCTCCCAGTGGTTCTTGTTCATTTTTATCATATCCTTGCAACATCATGGTAGAAGGAGATAAATCAGATTCTGTGAGGCCCAATCGACGAAGTGTGCGAATGGGCATGAGGTTGACTCCTGAACCATTGTCAATGAAAGCTCTTCGAACATCTATACCATTGACTTTGCCAGATAAGTACAAAGGTTTTATGTGCCCATGCACAACATCATCCTCATCTTTATCAGTAAAAGATATCACTGCATGACATTCTGCAGGATTATTCTCTATGTGATAAATTTCAGCTGCAGCAATCTCAGCTTCAAACTCTTGAGGACTTGACAAAGCTTCGATGAGTGCTTCCCGAAGATCTCTTGATAGATTCAAAGCATCCAAAATTGATAATTTGGCTGGTACTTGGGCCAAGTGTTTCAATATATCATACTTTTGATCTAGAGGCCTGCGTTTCCCAATAGGAATATGTGGTTTAGCAGGTATCTTGGAAGCAGATGCTTTGGAAGCTGATGCATCTTGTATTGAAGTTGGCAACATCTTTGGTTTTGGAAAATTAGACTGATTAGATCCATTTGCTTGCTGAGATAAAGAAGATGGAACCTTTAATCGGTCTTCCAAAATAATTGTGCCGAAGCTGAGTTGGCCATTAGCAGAAGAACTTGCTTGTTCATTTTGAGCTCGCTGAAGGGCTCTACCACGAGTTTCTGCTGCATATACAGTGCTAGCAGGGGTAGAATTAGAGTAGTGGCTTCGGAAAGATCCACGTCTTCCCCTATATCCTGAACCTCTAGAACTTCCTCGGGTTCCTTTATTTGATACAGGGAATTCAGGCTCATCAAGACTGGAATATGAATCTGTTAATTGAATCATATTAACAGAACCAAAGATCAATTCTTCGTCTGATAAAGACTCTGCCTGGTTGGCCTGTTTAGGCTGTGCCGTTTGGTGGGACGGTGCCCGTGACTTTGAAGTAGATGGCATGAAATCTGCCAGAGTCAAAGACAATTTAGGCTTTGATGCATACTCATCTTCTTCTGATTCCTCTTTCTTCTTTGAATTACGCTGCCCTTTTGAGGATTTGTCCTTTGATGGAGGCTTTACTGCAGCTTTTGTAGGAGACACAATTGGTTTCTTCAATTGTGTTCGCAAAATGGAATGGGTCCGATTGATTGTCTTTCTGACCATCCAATCATCATATTTTTTCGCAGTTTTGCTTTTGACTTCCTGCCACTCGCCTCCTTCCTCTGGATCTGTAGCGGTAATACACGCTACATGAGCTGAAGAACCCTTCAATTTGACTTGTCCCAAGTCAACCATCTTTTGTAGGAGGTCTTTAAAGACAAAACACTCCTGGATGGGATGTCCCAACATTTGATGAAAGGGACAATAATTGGGACGGTCTTCATCTCCTTCCTTGTTTGGTCTCTTCGGCACTGGTAATTGAACCAAATTATTTTCCAGAGCTGAAATGAAGTAACCAGGAACTTGCTCACTTTGGAAAGAGTATGTTTTACTCTTCATATCCTCAAATTGTTTTCGTCGTTGATCTTTTTGATCATTTGGACGAAACAGCCTTTGTTGTTGGCCTTCAGGAGGTGGAGCCCTTCGAGAAGATGAAGGTTTTGAAGTAGAAATAGGTACAGGTTCCTGTTTAAGCATAACTGTAGCAGTTTCTGCTTTACCCATTCTTCTTCCTGGAGCTGATGGAATTACACGAGATTTAACCTTAGCCTGCATAAGGGAATCTTCAATCTGTTGAGCGATTGAAGTAAGGTCTCGAAACCCTCCTGTGTATTTCACAGGGATCAATGGC
Source organism: Viscum album (assembly GCA_963277665.1). Lineage (NCBI taxonomy): Eukaryota > Viridiplantae > Streptophyta > Magnoliopsida > Santalales > Viscaceae > Viscum > Viscum album. The sequence continues at coordinate 1,033,053,391 of OY728123.1, read as the reverse complement.
GTGCGTAATTCGTCACGCAAATTTGCCACACAGATTGGCAATAATTCCTCCTGAGGGAGTGATAAACTCAAGGAATACGTTAATCCCTTCCAACGAGCAATGAAATCAGAGACTCTTTCATTCTCCCTTTGCTTGCAGTTTGTAAGATCGAAAACTGTCGTTTTTGGCAAAGTTGAGCTGAACTGAAGAAGGAATTTTTGACGAAGATCCTCCCATCCGATGACTGACCGGGATTTCAAGCTTGTATACCAGACAAAAGCTGGTCCTTGCATGGTTCGCACGAAGCATCTGAGTTTCACTGCTTCTTGTTGTTCTGGAGTTCCCATCATAGGATCACAACAAGACACGTAATGCGTCAAATGTTGTTCAGGGTCGCCTGATCCATTGAAAGTAGGGAAAATAGGGTTTCCAAAACTGGATGGAGGAGAAATTGAATCTACCCATTCAGGGTAAACTTTCTTTTCAGGTTGAACTTGCGCCCGTTTCCCTTCCATAGTTTCTAACCGAGCTGTTAATGACTCAATAGTAGTTATTAACTTTTGAGAAACGTCAGGTTGAACTTGGTTTTGGGTAGGTGCAATGAATGGAGCTTGGACAGCCGTGGAGGTTGGTGCTGCAACTAATGGTAGTGCTGCCAACCGTTGTTGCGTTTGACCCGTAGGATTAGACCTCTGTGGGTGTACTGATAAAGGAGGATATTCCTGATCCATCTCAGTAGTTACAATAAATTCCTTCGGCTGTCGGACTTCAGCATTCTTAAGAAGAAGACTACTCTGAAGTAGTTCTGCATTCAACCTTCTTAATTCTTTCATTTCTTCCTCCTGTTGTGCAAGCCTTTGCTCTAATGAGAGCGATTGACCTCCTTCAGAGGAAGGGTGAGAAGTAACCTGATTCTTTCCTTTCCCCTTATTGGATCCTTTTCGGAGAGGGGGAAGTGGGTTACTTGAAGGAATACCCAAATTTTGGGTAAGCCTTTGATTACGTGTGCGCACACCTTCTTCATTTAGGTCTGTGTGCGCAACTTCTTGAGCAGGAACCTCTTCATCTGATCCCTCTGATTGAGCCTCATCTGGTGAATCAGCAGCAACGGCAGTGATGACATTAATGGATGCATATTTCATGAAATCCTTTCTATCAGCATTTCTATGATATTGTCTCCTTTTATGTCCATGATAAGACATGGCATTCCGTTGACTTGACCCCTCAGGAATTTCTTTGTGAACCGTCACTTGGAGAGAATCTCCTGACATCTTGGCTCTTCGTTCCTCTTGAGGCTTATTCCCTAATCGAGAGAATACTGACTTTCTCTGAGGAAGGGATTGAAGATTTGAAAAAGTCCCCAGTCCGGTGGACTGGGGGTGTTCCTGTTGCTTCTGCTCAACTCCTCGAATCCCATTCGTTGATTCTGAGGGTTGGGTTAGAGAAGTCCCCAGTCTGGCAAGCTGGGGTGTCTCTTGACATGCTATGTCTGAGATCTTCTTGAAATCTCTCTTGATCTTGCGGATCTTAGTTCGGAAATTAGATGGATGCATTAACCTGTATCCACTTTTATCACCTGGTTCAACAGACCATTGGATGATTTCCGAAACTTCTGTCATTTGATGACGTGTTTGCTCCAGACGAGAGGCTTGCGCAATATTCTCGCATGCTTGATGTAGGAGCAATTCAACAACCTGTTCTCTATATACTTGATTTTGAGAGGAACTAGTTGAAGCTTGATCTCGAGCAAGATTTTGATTATGAACAAAGCCCATTGACTGTGGCCGGCCATGGGCAATAACATTGCATGAGACCATTTTCGGCGGGCTTTGCTGACCGGAAAGCACTGTGAAATGTAGTGCTCCGTGAATACCCCATCCTCTGATATGAACATTAGATGGAGCATTGGAAATTAACTGACGCAATTTTCTCAGCGCGCCAAGGCATGAACGTTGAAGGGTTCTTTGTTGCTTTTCAGCCTTCGGATACCGAGAGACTGATAGAGATGCCAAATCAATCTGGCGTTGTAACCCTTATATTATCTTAAGATGATTTTCATATTCATCGTAAGATAATACCTTCTTCTTTAATTGACAAAGAGTTTTCCATATGTTAAGACGAATATCATGGATTCCATCATCCGTCAACATCTTTGGAATGTCATACTGTGAATCAGCCAAAGGCCAAAACATGACTGGTACTTCACCTTTTGCCAGTTTTTTCCTCATGTTCAGCATTTCCTCTTTATCATTAAATGAAGATTCTTCTACCTGTTTGGACCAGAGTTGGTGTTTCCTTGTTGCTTCATTGGATTCAACAAGATTGGTAGAGGAATCACTATTCATGCTGGAAGATGAATGACCTAGGGAAGGTTCGGAGAATAACCTGAACCCCAAGCTATCTTCTGATGGAGAAAGAGTTTCACCTGCCGATAGTAAAACTTCAGACATGACTGGTTTTACGTTTGCAAGTGCCTCGAGATAGGAGGGCTTTCTCGTTACTACATTGCCTTCTGAAGAATTTTCGAGACAATGTGAATCACTACTGCGGAGAGGACTTTCGCAGCGAAGTTCATCACCATGAGGAGGACCTTCATGATGGGTTACAGCAAAAGATGATATCTCTTGCTCCTTGGTCTTCTGACCACACAGAGGGTTCCTGTGGTTCTCATCTGAAGAAGAAACTTCAAGATTGACCGAATTTTCATGAAGCAAGTCTTCATGAGGAAGTGTCTGTTGAAGACCTTCGGGATTAATGTTCCTGTTATTGGGAACTGAGGGAGTAGAATCTTGAATTCCGACAGATAAATGTCTGAGGGCTTCAAGAACTCCAGCATCGAGCAAGGCCTTGTTGCAGATTGGCCTTTGATCTCCTGACTGTGCTGGGCGGATCTTTTTCTTAGATGCCTTCTTACTCGCTTTAGAAATCACTTGATGACGAAAGTGATTGCTCTGAGCAGGTGTATGTGCCTGATCAGGAAAGATGGTCAGGTTAGGCTGACGATCATCGCTCAAATCAGATGTATGTGCCTGACTTGGTTGTCCATATGATATGGGGGAGTAGGCCCCACAACCCTCTTGGACTGGAACAGATGTGTGTGTCTGTTCCGGAGTGAATTGTTGATGTGTCACTCCACTGTTAGGGATAGATTTATGTGTCTGTCCCTGAGATGATGCTGAAGCTGTTATGATATCCTGGCAAGCATCCAGAATATGAGCAGGAATTTGCTTCTTCTCTTTCACCATTGACAAAATATGTTTGGTGACTTCAGCCGCCGGAACAGGGATATACGTCCATTCCGGGCTTGGAGTAGGTGTATGTGCCTGCTCCTGTCCTCCTTTTCCTGTCAGTGAATTCTGACAGTACTCAAGTGTGGAGGCAGAGAGTTTAGTCTGCCTCCTGTTTGTCGTCGGGACTTTCCGACTGACTTCTCCGGGTGCTACCAAGCGAGACTGTTGGTAGACTTGATTAGTATTAGCAGGTGTATGTGCCTGCTGATTACACTTCGCCAAACGCTGTTGACGAGATCCATCATATGTAGTCAGACGAGCCTGCTGACTAACTGCTGATGTATAAGCAGGTGTATGTTCCTGCCTATGGTACTCCGCCGGAATTGCCTGGCGGGATCGGCTTGATGCTGCCAGACGAGTCTGCTGGACAGCGGGATTAAAACGAACAGGTGTGTATGCCTGCTCGTTATTTGCCACCAAGTTAGGTTGGTGGACTTCTCCGGAGATGGCAGGGATGACAACCTGCCTATTATTAACCGGATTCCGTCTCTGGTGATTCATCTTGCCTGCTCGGGTTCGAGGAACCTGAGCTGAATGCCTGGAGCCGGTACCCTCATCATGTTGAGGGTGCACTACCGCACGAGTCTGGCGGCGATTGTTGATGGGAGCCCTTGAGAAGGACTCCTGTCTCTTTGAATTAAGGTCCTGCGGGACCTGCTCATTCACTTCCTCAGAATAAGGGAGTGAATGGAAATTGCGTTCCGGGGATAACGACCCGAAACGGTTGGAGACGGTAGTCAGCACCGCCTGCTTCTTGATTGCTGGTCGCCGTTGTCCGGACGACCAGGTAGAATTGTTAACTTGGAGGGCTTGACGAGCGGCCTCCAGAGTTGGGATAGTACCGTTACGACGGTACTCCTTAACCAGTGCATTTGAAACACAGCGTTGAAGACGCTGAGTTGGTGATGTCATCCTCAGAGCGGATGACGTTCCAGCAGGAGTAGCAGCATTGGTTTTCATGGCAGCAGACCTCACAGTAGAGGTGTTCTCAGCAGCAGTATTCACAGGGGTGAATTTAAGGAAAGCCATTTTTTGTAGGAGATCTTGAAAAAAGAGTGCCTGTTCCATATAACAGACATAATCAAGATGAATCCGGCTACTGCATCTTTTGGATGATCATATGTCAATGATTGCCTTGTTGGCCCAAGGGGCCTAACATCTAAGAAGAACATCACTTTAACTTGGTTAAGGATTCACGTCGGGTTCACCATTTTTTGTTTCGCGCGGAATCCGGGGATGACCTCCTGGACGGGAGATTCAAACGTTCCGATCGGTTTCTAACGGGTTTGTTCGTAGAACCGGAAACATCCAATGATTCCACATCCGTTGGGACCTACTTTCCAAAGGCAGGCGCTCATTAGCTTGTGGGCTAATGAGGCTTAGGAATTTGCATTGGTCGAGAGGATGGGAGGTCGGACTCATCACACCTTTTTGAGGGGAATTATTGTCTACTCCGGGACTCTCTTTATAGATTTAAGTTAAGTTCGTGAATCCTTATTACATTACCAAGTATAAAATGAGCTTTCCTTTAGTTTTAACAATCAATGATTAAATATGCAAGAAATTTAGAGAATCTTTTATATGTATTCGAGGTTCTTCATCAATATAGAATCATCTATATTTGTTTAGAGATTCTTGGTCAATGGTATCCTTCAAAACATTTATATAAAAGTCTCTTGGTCATTTTGATGACCAGGCTGGTTTTAAAGCCACTCAGTGGGGCACTTGAAGTTTATCGTCATTCAGAAGGACAGAGATTATTTCAATGTTGGGATCGAACCCATGAATGGGCTACCTACGTATCCTTTGTTTTGAAAAAGGAATCAGAACCCACGTAGTTCGAGGAATGGGATATGATGTTTTATGATTGATGGCTCAAAGATGAATGTCATAATTACTTTTACACTCTAAGCTCACGTGAGTCATGCTCGGTGTGAGAAACAAGAGGTATTGGTAAAATTTAGACAATTGTGCCATAAAAGATGCAATCATAAGAATTTGTTTTGGGGCTTATGTATAGATGACTGCCCAGATAGGCGAAGGTTTAGGATTTACTTTTAGGAAGAAAATCCATGAATAGGGTCCACAAAGTTATATGTGCTTTATGGAGATTTGAATACTCTAATCTTGGGGCTTACTCCTAAGGAGGATGCCCAAGTTAGGAGGGGACTTATGATTGGGTTTTATTCCTGAAAAGGAAACCCAAATCAAAGGAAATTTATGACTGGTTAAGAGAAATTTTAAGAGACTTGGGGCTTACTCTTAAGAAAGATGCCCAAGATTTATGACTAGGACTTATTCCTGAGAAGGAAGCCTAGGTTAGGGGACTTGGGGCTTACTCCTGAAAAGGAAGCCCAAGGTTATGACTGAGTCTTTATTCCTGAAAAGGAGACCCAGGTTAGGGATTAAGGTTTGGGGCTTACTCCTGAGGAGGATGCCCAAGATTAAAGGACTTTGATTGGGGCTTATTCTTAAGGAAGATGCCCAAATCAAAGGTTTCATAACTGGGGATTATTCCTGAAAAGGAAACCCAGGTTAGGATTCTCTCATTTTAAAGGATGAGGTTGAATGAATGAACTCTCAATCTTTGATGACATAAAGATGTTTAAATCACTACGTTTTGAGAGATATTTCACAGAATTCCTTTCAGATAAGGATGTCAAATCAAGAAATCAGGCCATAAATGGCTTTGAAGAGTATCTTGAAGACTGAATCTTGAATAGGAAGGGTGAAATGGCTTAAGAGGGGTAAAAATGGGCAAGATGGGCACCCAAAAAGATAGGGGCGCGCAAGTATTGAAGGTCGCGCAAGTCCTGCGGCGGCGCGCAAGTATTGGTCGCGCAAGTATACTTGCGCGACATAAGGGATACTTGCGCGATTTTCAACCAGAGTTGAATTACTTGAGCGACTCTTTATTAAACCCTTTCCCATCCTCTTGAGGTTCTTCCAGAAGGGGGACGCGCAAGTTATATTGAAGGAATTAAGTCGGCGCGCAAGTGTTTGATAAGTTTCAACACTTAGGCCTTCCTTCTTCCCTTTAGATCTTCCATTCTAGGTAAGAAATTACCTTAGAAGTGTTCTGGAAGCTTTGAGAAGAGACTTGGGCGTCGGGAGCTTTGATCCGAGTTTCTGGGAACCGATCTTCTCGAATGGGGGGCCCACAGGGTCTATTTATAGGCAAAAGAAGACCCCGGGCGGTTATTGGGCGGTTACCAGATCTGTCGCGCAAGTCCCTTGCACGACCATGAGGGGTCGCGCAAGTGTTGAGGCGGCGCGCAAGTAGACTTGCGCGACCAAGATGGAACTTGCGCGATACATGGGCAATGTTCTCCTTTTCTATCCCTTTGTCGATTTATGATGTTTCTTCAAAGGATTAAATCACTTTTAGCTCAGATATTCCCTTTTCCGAACTTTAGATTCTGTGACGAAAGGAGCGTCAACAAAAGTTGATCGATTTTTCAGTGGCTTAAAACCAAGTCTTCGAAAGGCATTAGCTATAAGAGACTTCAGTAGCTATGAAGAAATTGTGCGTTGTGCTATCAAGGTAGAAATGGAAGTTGGTGTTACATATCCATCTCATGGGTTTGACAAGAAACGAAAGATGGAGTTCAAGGAGAAATCTCAGAATAATGGTGAAAAGAAGATGAATGTTTCCTTATGCACAAAGTGTGGAAAGAAGCATGGTGGAGATTGTCTTAAAGGGACTAGAAAATGTTTTAAGTGTGGAAAAGAAGGTCATCGAGCAGCTGAGTGTCGAAGTAATGGAAAAAGGGATTCTAATGAAGTGAATAAAGCAAACACTGCAGAGAACGCACAACCAACACTTCAATGCTTCAAGTGCAAGGAAATGGGGCATTATGCTAATAATTGCCCTAATCCAAGGGTTAGTGATGATCGACATGAGCAACCGCTTAAGGCAAAGGACAAAGGGAAGTCACATGCGATCACTATTGGCAATGTTGAATATGACAACGATGTGGTGGAATGATTAAGTTTTTATGTAATGGGATTCCAAAATAATGTTGTATCATGGAATATTGGAATATTTATGTATTGGTCTAATGTGGTATTCAAAGTGATTGAGATATTATGCGCATAATGAAGGGAAAACGAGAAAATGAAATGTTTAACAGTATTCATGAGCTCATGATTGATATAAGGACTAAGTGATATCATGGTTTGAGTATATAGAATTTTGAGGATTTTGGTATGTGGAAAGTGTTAACTTTTAACTGCATTCAAGTTTTCACTAAGGTTCAATGGGTATTCAAGAGAGTACAAGATTAAGGCCTTTGAATGTTTGGAATGTGTCCAACAAGATATATCTTATGATATATGGGGATCAACGATGGTATTAAATCTCTGGTAATCGTTTTCACTATGTTATGAGAATGGACTGCAGTATTATGGATAGGACTAAAGATTGGAATGGATTATGTTGGACATAAGTTAGTATTGTTTAAGGATAGAAGTTTTTTCGATATTATTTATGGGATGTTATAGTAATATAGTTTTAGAAAAAGGACAACCTGCAGGACGGGCGACAACCCATCGCTTCGGACAAGGCTGTGGGAATCGAACCCACAACCGAAGTGCGACTGGCCTTTATCGCCTACCACTGGCCTACAGGAAGTCCCTGTTTAGTAGAAACTAGTTTTATTATATTAAGCAGTATGATATATGAATTATAAGTCCATTTTAGGAACTATATATGATTAATCTCACTATAGATCGACTTATGTATATAATTTTTGCTAACCTTTTGTTTGAGACAGATGGAATGACCCGTCATTCTATCACATGATCTGCTAACACTTCACGAATAACAAATTCAACTTCATTTATTTAAGAGATGAAGTGGAAATTGTTCTAGGCACAAACAATAGTGAGATTGTACCAAAATAAATAAAGTATTTATTCCAATTCAAATTTTCAACTTTAGGGAAATGATCTTGAAAACCAAAAATGTTGTCCTAGTGATCTTATACCTGATGAATCGGATGGTACCTTAGATCGTCACAAATTTATGGATTTGTGATTATTGGCTTTTCCATAGCCATGTTCTCTACCACTCTCCATCAGAACATGATGGTTAGATTTCTCTTCCATATCCATATTTTCACCTATGTGGAAACCCAATGATTAGTTTATTTGGGTAACCGTTACGTTTCATACTTTTGTTTTTAAAGATTGGTTTTGATATTCCTTTTTACGATGTGGGTTTCTATTAAACAAACTTTCAAATAGTAAACCATTTATAACCCCGACGAATTTCGAGGGCGAAATTCATTTTAAGGGGGGTAGAATGTAACAGCCCAAGATTTTATAAAAAAAAATATTCTTTTTAATTTTATTAAAGTCTTGTGTTGTACGCTACACCAAAAGGAGCTTGCACAACACGCATCCTTGACTTGCCTTGCATTACATGCAATCACGACCTTCCTCGATAGCGTGTGTAATACGCAATACCGAGTTTCACTAAACAACGATATGCTATTAAAATATTATTAAAACTAGCCGTTATGAATAGTAATAACCACTTTTTAAAACTCTGTAAATCTTATTTTTCAAAATGAACTTAATTTTTGGATTCGGAGTATCGAATTTAGCCTAAGGTGAAATTTTGGTACTTTTCGGATAACTTTCATATTCTGATGAATAGTGAAAATTACTAAATTATAATTAAAAACAACTTTTTTAATCGAAATAATTAATAGTGATAAATTATTAATTTGAGTGGTTTTAAAGTATATTTAGAATATATTTTTACAATTTAATACAATGTTGGTCATTGGATGTAATTTCACATTTAAACCAGACATAATCAAGTGTCAATCTTTTGATAGATATTGTTTCTTAAAAACACGCTATTTTTTTAACAGCGGGATTTAATTATAAAATTAATTAATGCAAATTCTATGATATGAATTTGGTAAAATAGACTTCATTTTTGAATTCGGAATATGAAATATAGCTTAGGATGAAATTTTGGCATTGTTCTGAAAAACATCAATTTTTGATGAATAGTGAAACTACTAAGTGGTAGTTAAAAAAATTAATTTCTTCATAAATCTTAATTTTACCGCTTCTGTGAATGGAATTTCAAAAATCTGAGAGACACGGTTGATGTCAGTAAGTAAAATGTGGTTCAATGAGATGAAAATAATTTTTGGTGAATAGTAACTTTTTACTTTTTTTTACCACGGTTAATAGTAAATAGGGTAACTAAGGGTAAATATGATATTACTATTACCCTAACACATGTCCTAATTCTATTGGATAAGTGTAATTCGACCAAAAACAACCTTATGAATATAATATGACCATTTAGGTCCACTTGGATTAGATTATGACATTTAATATTATATTATTTAATGAATAGTTAAAATAATTAAAATCAAAGTTTAATAACTAAGACATTTTTAATATGGGGTTATACATAAGATAAATTCGACTATAAATATTCATTAGAAAGATAAAAGGATTTCCTACATAATGATATTTTATTTATAATTTTTATACTTTAAATAAATTAATTTATTTATGACACAACGATGATGCAGTAATTACCCTTTTAAGGAAATATTAACATAATTGATGTTATAAATGCTCAAATGAATGTAATTTGAGACTTTTTATGACTTAAACTAATTTTTTAGGTTACTATGATATATTAGTGTTGATTTAATCAACTTGGTTCGAACATATAATTCTGTTATGACTTTCACAAAAATCATATATCAAATAGTGTCAAAATTGACACAAAATAGTTTTTAAATCAAATATTATATTATTAATTGTTATTTTATTCCTAAAAATCTAAGGTTCGGCAAAATGACTTAGATAAGGATATATTTATTAATAATATACAATTTGGGGTTCGTTTGGCATTTTATAGTAAGTGTATTAACCATATAGTGAAAGAAAACAAAAAGACATGGTAAAAGTTAAATTATTTAACTTAGAGTTAAATCTAATTGATAAGGTTAAAATAATAACCTAAACTTGTCTAAATCCTATTGGTTGATAGTATTTAGACCCATCCCCACTTTATCTTCGAAATAAGACCATTTGGAACCATTATAAACCGATTTTGACTTTAATATAAAATAATATTTTGAGATATTCCTAAGGTGCCCCTCTCCTCCCTTATAAAAGGACACCTCCTCCCCCTCCTCCTCACACCAATTTGAGCACTCAAGCTCAGCCAACACCTTCCAAAATATCTTCTCCACTTCCCTAGCAACATCCTAGAGGTTCTGGTCTTCCTCAAAGACCAATTTTAGTGCCCTAAGAGGAGGTCTCAAAGAGGCGCTTCAAAGAAGAGGTAATTACCGTTACCAATTCTTTCATCTTTATTTCTTCTTCCACTTCTTCTTCTTAGGTTGTTTCATTATGAAGTAATAACATCAGTATCACTCATATACTGATATGTTATTATAAGTATGAAACAACCCTATTTCACCATCTATCCATCCTATGGAAAAAGAAATCACCGCGCGTGCGTACGTACGGAATACCGTCTCCACGCCGTGGTGTAATCTATTTTCCACCACCACCTTACATGGATGGGTATAATGGTGTAAAGAATAACTATACATAGTTATTACAACATCATATTTATTCTGATATATTTTATAATCCACTCCAATTCAATTCAATATTTATGAAAATGATATCATCGCTCGTGCGTACGTACGGACTACCGTCTCCACGACGCGATGAGATTCATTCTCCATGTTAACCATTTAAGAATGATTATAAAGTATATATAAGAAATAATAATGAAATATATGAAATTATAAAGCTACTGGATTATGTATATATATATATATATGTATGTCATCTACTTACTTCCATTTCAAGACAATAAGGAATGGAAAACAGCGTTCATGCGTACGTACGGACTACCGTCTCCATGAACGGTGTTTTTCATTTTATTTATCTATCTATTATATATATATATATACTGAATATATATGATATATAAATCAAATTTTATATTCTGGAAGTAAGTAAATCATGATATAAGTAATAATAATGTCAAGAACAACAAGTCAAAACACCTACGATAAATGAAACGATTTTACCGAAAACGCTTCTTTAACATGGAATTTACAAAAGAACGGGTAATATAATGTCATAAGTGAACCATATATGATATCATAACAATGAATATGATTCTATAATAAGTCAATGACATTATTTAAATCATTATACAGGAGGTTCGGACACATACGAAGCAAATCGGACCTAAGGTAAGGGAAATATCACAATCTCATTTTTATCCGAGATTGTTTATTCGTAAGTATTTACTGGGGTGTATTTTATCATCCAAATCCATGTTTCATCAATATGTAATATTATTTCCATCCACCTACAATTTATTAAATCCATTTTTACCCTTCGGTGAGTTTTTAGTAATATGTATGAAAGGAATCTTTTTTCGTACGAGGTACTTTTTGACTTTTCCGACAAAAGTACGAAGAATGTTTTTTTAACTTATACGGCATGAATGGATTTTTAAAACATTATTTCCAAGAAGCTTCCTTTACAAGTTTTCAAGTTTATTTTTAATCAACTTCTTTTATTTTAAAGTCATATGACATGTTATGAAAGGAAAAATGTTTTTGAAGTAGAAAGGATATTTTCCTCAAGAATGGAGTTCAAGTATTTTATCAAAATTATTTTCCATCTAAGATAATAAAAGGGTTCTGTTTTTATCCCTATTATTACATGGATTTGATTATATTTTGATGGAAACATTTTTATGAATTCCTTTATCTTATATGAATTGTTTTATGATGTCATGTTGTTTAAGAATCCTATTTTTATTACATGGGTTACGTTATGATGTATGGTTTATGATTATGTGGCACACATAAGAAAGGATTCATTATAAGATGGGTGGGACCTATATCTCCCTCCAATGCATTGGGTAAAGATTTTATATCTCATGAGATAGACAGGGCTGGAACGGTAGGTTATACCGGTTCAGTAAAACAGGACTGAAACGAGGGTTACTCGATTCAGAAGGGACTTTGTCCACTAAGATAGTCTTGGCAATTAGTCTTGACTAACAAGAAATGATTCTCTATGATTATGTGTGTATGCCACAAAGTTTCATGTTTTAAGTTATGATTATTGGGATTACTTTTTCACTGCCATGATTTATCCCATGATTATGAAATTATGCTCTCTTTTGCAGGTTATGATTTCCAAAATGTTATGTTCTTATGAATATGATGTGATTGATATTTATTTTGTTTACCCTTACTGAGCATTTGAGCTCACCCTTTTATGTTTTCTTTTCCCCAGGATATAAAGAAAGGTTTTAGGTAAAAAAAAAGGAAGATCTTTATGGGAGATTTTGAAGATCTTTCACCACGATTAGAAGATTATAGTCCGAGTTTCCAAAGACACTAAACTATTACGGTCCTTGTGTGTGTGTTTTTGTAATGTACTAAGTATTCCGCAAAAGTAATGTAATGTCCATGTATGTCAAGATACGGGTCGTTAAAGTTTTGATCTGTTGGGAGTCAGAAATGTCCATGCATCGTTGCAACTGCAGAGTAATAGAACTATCCAGAGACCATCTGCACTCAAAGATGTCAGAAATATAATGCCAGAGAGTAGTTTCCATATCACAAGAAAGGAAAAGATGGTTAATATCCTCTCTATATTGATTACACATTTGACATTTGGAGAAAATATTAATCTCAAATGTTTGTAAGCAATCATCTTTGGGGATTCTGTAATGAGCAATGCGACAAATTAATGTGAATATCGAAGGTTTAATCCAGGTTTTATTAAAGTTTTTATTCCAGGAGTGATTTTTGTTTTCATTTCTAAACAGATGATTGTAGTAGTTTTTGGAATCAAGAATTCCATTGTGAGAAGCTTACCACATCAGGAAATCATTAGTGTTAGTGAAGGGGTACCTCTCAACAATTTGTTTTATTTCATCAGGAAAGTCAGGGTTAGGAATGCTCATGACATTCTTTATGGTATCATTATTGAGGGAAGAAGGATGGTTATTGGACATCAAGGAGAACAAGGGATCTCCAATCCAGTTGTAAAACCAAAATCTTAAATTAGAGTCCTTACTAGCCATTGATCTGGAATTAGCCATAATAGAATTGAATGTGTTTTTAATAGCAGGCCAAATAGAGGAAGTAAGAAAGTGGCCCTGATTGTTTATGAGTTTATTGAGAAATCTAGCTCTAAGAAAATTCGTAGAGGGATGTTCATTATGAATTAGGTTCTAGGTAAGGTTATCTTGGAGAGATTCTTTGAACTTAGCAAGATTCTTAATACCAACACCTCCTTTATCAATTGGTTTACAGCAAGTAGCCCAGGGGAAAGTAACCAATTTCCTCTCCAAGGTACTACCAGTCCAAACAAACTTTTTAATGGAGAAATTGATGCGCTTTAACATACCTTTCATCCATTTATAAATCATTATAGAGTAGACCAATTTGGATAAAATAGTGGATTTAACCAAACAAATTCTCCCAGTCATCGAAATATTTGATCCATTCCAGGAGGAAAGCTGTTTAAGCGTTTGATCAATGATAGGAATGAAATAGTCTGCTTTCAGTCTACCCCATAAAATCGGAACACCAAGGTATGTGAAGGTTAGAGAACCCTCTTTGACCCCTAAGAAACTAGAAATGTTGAGTTTTCTACCAGGGGAAAAATCTTTACTAAAAAAATGTAAGATTTATTCCAATTTATGTGTTGACCAAACACTTCTTGGTAATGGATGAGGATATTTTTCATATTATTGATGTTATTTTTTTCACCTTGAATAAAGATAATTATATAATCAGCATAAAGAAGGTGTGAGGAGGCGGTCAAGTTTCTAGCAGCTGTGATAGGTTTGATATTTTGATTTTCCAAAGATTGGGTGAGAAACCTACTGAGGTAGTCTTCAGCAATAGATAAAAGAATAGCAGACAGAGGGTCACCTTATCTAACACCCTTATAACATTTAAAATAACCTCTTGGTGAACCGTTAACTAGAATGGAAATATGAGCCGAATTGAAAAGTGTATTAACCCTGTTAATGAAGGGTTCATTGAAGCCAAAATGCCTAAGGACCTTAAACATGAAGTTACAGTCAATAGTATCAAAACCCTTAGAAATATCAATCTTAATAGCAACATTCCCACCTCTATTTTTCCTGTTTAAAAGGTTAGTGGACTCAGAGGCAAGACAGATACAATCTTCGATGGATCTTCCCTTGATGAATCCAAATTGGTTCCAAGAGACAATTCTGTCGCTAATCATCATAATTTTGTTGGCAATCAATTTAGTAATGATCTTGAAGAGAGATTTTATGAGACCAATGGGTCTGAAGTGGTGAATTTAATCATCATTATCAGTTTTAGGGATAAGGATAAGAAATTGAGAATTAAGTCCATGAGGAAGAGTGCCATTGGCAAGGAATGTTTTCACCATTCGGAAAACATTATTATGAATAACATCACAATGTTTTTGGTAAAATCCATTATTGAAATCATCCAGTCTAGGGGAACCATCCTCTTTTAAGCTAAAGACCGCATCTTTGATTTCATGATCAATAGGGGTGCTATTAAGTAACAAGTTATCCTCATCAGTAACCAATGAAGGGATAACATCCGGCCTGATGTCCCTATCTATATCAGTTCCATTGAAGATATTGTAAAAGTGAGAGACAACATGATTGACGATGCTTTCCTCTGAATCAAGAATGTGTTCCCCATCTCTAAGGAAGGAAAGAGTCCTATAATCTTTCCTCACTCTATGAAGGGCATTATAGAATTTAGTATTCCTATCCCCGTCATTAATCCATTTGGCGTTAAAGAGTTTCTTTTTAATACTATCCTTAAAATTAAGTAAGTTGATAAGCTTAGAGGAAATATTTGTTTCATGCTGAATATCATGAGAAAAGTTAGAAGAGGAATTTTTTTTTTGCAATTGAGTAAGTTCTTTTTCTAAAGAGTTGATATCATTTTCAATTTCATTAGATTTTTCTTTGCACCAGTTTTTTAGGAATTGTTTTAGAATTTTCAATTTCACCAGACAAGCAAAAGCATCATTTTGATCATGATTATTATCCCAAGTGCTTTTAATGATATTCCTACAGTCAGGGTCAGAAGACCAAGCGACATTAAATCTGAAAGGTTCCCTAGGCTTACTTGGGTTATGTGAAAAACTAACCAAAATAGGGTGGTGATCAGAGGCAATATTTACTAGGGTAATACTGGAGATATTATCCCATTTATCAAGAGCATGGTCATTAGTAAACTCCCTATCAAGTTTTCTAGCGATGATCCTATTATAATTATTACGAAACCAAGTAAATTTAGAACCCATTAAGTTAATTTTTGTAATGTTATTTAGCTCAATACAAGCTCTGAATTCCCTAGAGGAGATGGAGTCATGAGGAGGGACAACTTTTTCACTAGGATCCAGAATAGCATTGAAGTCCCTGACTAAAAACCAAGGGTTATGGATTGTGATATGTAGCTGGTAAATATCATTCCAAAGAGCTCGTCTATCTTGATATCTTTTGTAGGCATAAACAAAGATAGTGTAGACACGATCATTTTCAAAGATCTAATCACATGTAATGTACTGGTTAGTAATATTGTAGATATTAATATTTTGAATAGAGGAATGATCAAAAATCCTAAGAGATTCACAAGATATCCCATTATTACAAGCCCCTAAGAAGGAATAAACAAAGGGAGAGCATGTTGAAATATATAGGCACAATTTATTTTAGGTTCAGAAATAGAAAAGAGTCTAGGTTTATGAGTGGTGATAAATCTATTAATAACATTAAAAGTGTCAGGGTTAGAAATCCCTTTAAAGTTCCAATATAAAATATTCATTTATACCTTTTTTTATTGGGGTTATCCCCCTTTTCTTTGACCGCGGTCTTTGATCTGGTTGAAACTCTAGAAGTAGTCTCCTTTGAAGTAATATTTTTTTTCCTCTGCAAAGCCAAATGTGTGTCCAAAGGGGCTTACTGCTCCTTATTTAAGACATGCATGTTAGAATCTTGGGAAACTAGATTTTCAGGATAATGAACATGATAAAAATTATTCAGCTCTCCAGGTTCTAAATGGGAGGTGTCACAACTTTCCTTCCTCGAATCCCTGCTAGAAGGTGAAGACAAGAGGGCACCCTTATAATGAATCCCACCCTGTTTGTTGTTGTCCACAGTATTAGAAGATTGATGAAAAACTGTGTTATCAGCAGTGAACGGAGCATCATGTGAGGGATGCTCAGTGGAAGAGGCATGTCTCTCCTGTATCTTAAAAGATAAGTCAGTAGGATCCGAGTTTTTATCCTGATGATTAGGGACCAAAGGGGCAGCGGTTTTAGGGGGAAGGTCAGCAAAATCATCATCATGTAGAGGGTGTGATAAAATGTCCTGGTTTTTCTCTTCAATATAATTTTTAATGTCCTATTCAGTTTTTTCCACATCCTCTTCCTCAACCAGGACATCCCATGACTTACCTTTGTCAGAGTCTAAAAGTCCAAAGGAATTGGACTTTACAACCCATTTGCCCTCTTTTTTTTGAAGTTTTAGGTTTCTCTAAATTGGACTCTTTCACTCTTCTATTTCCTTTGGCTTCAGTCAATCCAGAATTGCTAGGTTGTGGAGTCTGTTTGTGAACTTTCCAGCAATTGTGAATGGAATTCCCAACAAGCTTACAAAGTTCACAATATGGAGGGAGCCTTTCATATTCAAACTTCACAATTATTTTGTAATCCTTAGCATAGAAGGTAATGGATTGAGGCGGTTTTGTTTCCAAATTAACCTCAATCAAGACTCTAGCATACAGACCAAGGTCACCATTAGTATTTTTATGGTCAATTTTCAAAGGAGTGCCAATGCAAGCAGTAATGTCATTAAGGATTTGGGGGTGCCAAAAAAACTAGTTCAGATAAAAAAACCTAAACCAAACTTGTGCAGTGTTATTTCTGTGTAAGTTAAGATTAAATGAAAAGTACCATTCTGAGAGTCTAAGGATACCTGGTTTCAGGTTTAGGTTACCCACCTTCTATACTTGGTCTAAATCAGTTTGAGAAGTGAAAAAAATATGGAAGTAACCTTTCCCGATTGAAACAAGTTTCCAGTTATTGAGACCCCAGCAAGCCCCGATTCTGACTTTCAAATCAGCAAAGGACCATGGTTTATCCCCCTTAAGATATGCGACACGACCCAAAATAGAGAACTTACATAGATAATTTTTCTGTTGGATCGTAGCTAGGTCTACTTCCACACAAAATCCACCATCCTCCAATTTCTTAATCCTGCTAGATTTCATCGATCGCGATTTGGGAATCTCAGAGCCCATCAGCGCTTCCATGAAGGAGATGACTTTAACTCTTGCATTCGGCACTTGAGACATTTCATTTCACATAATCTTATCCATTTCTTTCTAGTTAAGATCCCATATAAGATCCACAGTCTCCATTTTAAGCACAGATCGAGTGATAGGAATTAATCCTGTTTGAGCATCAGAGAGCTAGGGTTCTGAGATCGTGCCATCGCAAGAGCCGAGCGCAGCATTTCTATTACCCATTGTAGCCAGGATTTTAGTGCTTGTTATACCTCATGTGACTTACTATATAAACTAGAACTTAAGTAATAAATTAAATGGTGTCATGTTAAAACACCAGTTGAGGCTGAAGCAGGTACTTGGGTATTTACATTATTGTACTACATTACTTTTATATATGCATGTTTGAAAATTGTTTTAGTTTATATTACAAGGAATAGATGTTATATATGATTTTTTTGGTTACCTATTAAGATTTATCTCAAACCCTATCCAAGATTCCATTGGTACCCAGACAGATTACATGTATGTAAGTGCTGATAAATGGAAGTGTCCTTCTTTGGAAACCAGATATTGCTACTTTCTTAGGATGGATCTTGATGGTAGATGACCAAGCTAGAGCTCAAGATACTGGATAGTTTTAGGTTTATTTTTTCTTCTTTTGTATAGAATTTATTTTCTATTACCTTATATCTATGTTTTCCGGTTTTATAGAGACATGAAATGCATCATCTTTTATATATCATTATCACCTGTTCTTATTGTTTATTATTTTTTCTGATTCTATTGTGCCATTTGTTTATACTGCTTCCACTATTTACCTATTATTATATTTATCTACTATGATATAATTTTTTAATGAGGGTATTGTCTCCCCACAGATACACCCTAGGTCCTCACTTCTATTTGATAGCCTCTGGCATTCAGAGAGATGCACTTGAGGCCATGTGGCCAACCGGACGCAAGGTACCTCTGAGTGGAACATGGGTTCAGAATTTCATATTATGGTAGAGGAATATTTTTATAGTAAGATAGTTCTCAGTGGTGTTCCTTCATTGGGTGGAATCTAGATTTCTTCATTAGGTCAGAAGTAGAAGTGAGATGAGTCTCTGAGAGGCAGTAGAAAGAGTGTCCAACAGTCATTGGGTTCAACTCCTACGGATTATATGGGATGTAGACCATATGTCTATTATCAGTGTATGAATTCTGTAAACACCATGCTCAATTACTCGGAGACTCTAAGGGCATGCCACTAGTGTGGATTTCTAGGTCATCTTCAACACTTGTGTCAGTTGGCTTCATGAGGTAACAGTGTGGGATCCCCTTTTTCAAAGGGATCTTAGGTGTATTTAGATGTTTCCAAGGGTAGAGGATATCACACTCATAGTAAGGGAGATCCTTATCAAGGAAAGAAGATACAAGTAGGGTCTAATCAAGGGTGTTTGTATGTAGAATATGTTATACTATAGGAATCTAATTCCTTCTCAGCCACCATTAGAGGTATGATGTTTATTTATTCTTATATGGAATCAATTTTATTTGACACTGGTGCATCTCACTCATTCACTTCACCTAATATGATTGATGATTTGGGTATGTGGGCTGATTTTATTCCCTATGTTATGGATTTTATGACCCTATTGGGTTGGAAAAATGAGCAAGGTTTCAAGTGCCTTGACTGCCTTGTTTTGGTAGCTATCATGGAATTCATATAGCACTTACTTGTTTTGGACCTAGACATTTTTGAACTTTTTATTATCATGGATTGGTTGATTAGATATAAGGCTCTAGTAGACTTTTATCATAGAAGGGACAATTTCCTTACTCATTATGGGATCGCTCACATATTTTAGGGTAAGTGGGATCTATGAATATAAAGGGTAGGAATGATTACATCAGAGTTGGGGTTGATCTCATTCTAGTTTTCCAGGTTGTTTCTTGATTATATTGAGTAGGTTATAGTGAGTGAACTTATAGTGGTTGTGGAAAGGTACCCAGACATGTTTGTAGAGGATTTATCAGGATTTCTACTCTAGTAAGAGGTTGTGCTTATCATCGGTCTGCTTCCTTGGATGAGTCCAATCTCATTGTCACCTTACTAAATAGATATATTTGAGTGAAAAGATATGAAAGGTCATCTAGAGGATCTTGAGGGAAAGGGTTTTATCTATCCTATCATATCACTGTGGGATTCTCTAGTGCTATTTGAAAATAATTCATATGGGAGCCTCTAACTTTACATATATTATCATAAGCTCAACTAGGTGACAGTGAAGATGAATAACCATTTACTAGGATTGATTACCTTTTTTATCAACTTAGGGGATCTTGTTAGTTTTTTGAGATTGATCTGAGATCAAGGTACCACTATTTGAGGGTCTGGGAAGAGGATGTTCCAAAAATTACTTTTTGAAGTTGATATAGACATTTTGAGTATTTGGTTCTGCCATTTTGGATTACTAATACTTTATCAGTCTTCATGGAATTGATGAACTAGATCTTCCACCACTTTTGGAATCCTTTATGGTCATGTTTTTGGATAAAATCTTCGTGCATTCCAAGATGAATGACGAGCATGTTGACTATATAGATTTTGGTTTGTGTGCTTTAAGATACCACCGTCTATAATACAAATTTTCCAAGTTCTAGTTTTGGATTTAGAAAGTAAATTTTTTGGGTCACATGATCTATGAGGTAGGAGTTTTAGTGGATCCAGATAAAGTTAGAGTAGTTGTATATTGGAAGAATCCCAAGAATGTGTTCAAAATTTGTAGTTTTCTAGGATGGTCTGGGTATTATAGATGCTTCATTTGAGAATTCTCAAAAATATATTCTCCCTTGGGTTATTTTTCTAGGATATGGGTGAATTTTGAGTGGGATGAAAATTTACAAGATTCTTTGAAAGGTTATAGACCTTTTTAAAATTCATTCCTACTTTTATTCTTCCTGAGCCTAGGAGAGATTATGTTGTGTTTTGTGATACTTCCAATGTGGTTTTGGGGTGTCTTCTGATTTAGGATGACCATGTGGTGGCCTATAGCTCATGAATTATAAGTCCACATGAGAGGAACTATCCCACCCATGACCTAGAATTGTGATGCATGTGTTAAAGATGTGGAAACATTACCTCTTTAGGGAGTGTTTTACAGTATATTTTGATCATAAGAGCGTGAAGTGTATTTTCACCCATAGGGACTTAAAACGTATACATATAAATAGGGTAAAATACCTTCAGACTTTGTATTTCAAAATTTAATATATTTCTAGAAAGGGAAACATGGTCTCTGATGCATTGAGAAAGAAGCTTCTGATTCAGGCTGTTCAGGAATTGGTGGATGAGTGGGGTATGATGAGTTTTTTTTCTGATATGATATTAGAGGTTTAGGAGGATGGAGGGTAGAAGCATGTGGTCAATGTGTAGGTTACACCCTCTCTTATCAATTTTATTAGGAGGTAATAGGTATTCGACCCTGAGTTCTAATAGATTAGTAGTGCCTTAAATGGTGGGGAGACCTTGGGTGAGTGGTCTTAGTCTCTCGATGGTTCTATTCTCTTACATAAGCATATGGTTGTTCCTTTGAGCCTAAGGTAGGACGTCATACATGATGTGCATCATTCCGTTTGGTTTGTTCACCCTAGGGTGACCAAAATTTTATATACCTTGAGAGTTTGATATTGGTGCATCGGGATGATATGTGCAGTGGATGATTCCATTTTTAGATACTTGACCTTTCAAAGTATCAAATATGAGCATCAGAGTCCAACTGAGGTGTTGCATCCACTTACCATGATAGTGTGGAATTGGGATGATATCTCTATAGATTTATTGATTTGGATACCATAAACTCTATGTGGGGAAGATTATATATGGGTGATTATTGACCATCTCATGAAATCATCCCACTTTATTCCCATTAGGGAGTCGATTAGGGTGGAGGACCAATAATGCCTAAATGTTTGATATGTTGTTTGGATCATGGATTTCCCTTGGTGATAGTTTTTTATTGGGATTCTCATTTCACTCCTTAATTTTAGGAGGGAATCCAGGTGGCATTTGGAACCCAACTGAAATTGAGCCCCATGTATCACCCGAAGACAAATGGTCAGTCTAAGTGAACTATTCAGACTCTTGAGGATATGTTTTGGGTGTGTGTGTGGTTGATTTATAAGGTTCATGGGAAAGTCACATACCATTTTAAATATTCCTATATAATAAAATTTATCATGTCTCGATTAGGATTTACCTATTCCAGGTGATGTACGGACAGTCATTCCAATCCCCTTTGTGTTGGTTTGATGTGGGTGAGTGTTCCTTAGTGGGACTGAGTCTCATCCAAGAGACAGATGAGATAGTGTGGATAATTAAAAAAATGTTAGCAAAATCTCAAAGTTTCCAGAATTAATATGTTGACTGTATTCATCATCCATTGTAGTTTCATTTTGGTGATCAGGTGTTTCTCTAGGTATCAGTTTGGTAGAGACATCATCGCTTGGGTAAGAAGGGGAAGCTCGTATTGTGTTATGTTGATTTGTTTCGTGTTGTGGAGTTTTTAGGAAAGTTAACCTCTAATTTGGAGTTTCCATTATTTCTAACCATGATACAAATTGTATTTTATGTTTCCTAGTTAAAGTGATATCATCTAAACCCATATCATGTATTGGAGTGGGAATTTTCAATGTTAGATCATGTTGTAACCATTGTAGAGCAACTTGTTCATATCATGGAACATCATAATAAGGTTATCCATGGTAAGTTTATCCCATTGATCCATGTTCTATAGAAATGTGGTGGTTATATCCATGATACAAGGGAGAATAAATTTTTAATGAGGGAGCAGTGGCCTCACCTACTTTCTTCTAAGGATTCCCAAGGACTTTCTAAACGAATAAAGTGGCATGGTAGGGAGTTTGTGACACTCGTAGTGTCACGGGTACATCTACTTTTTAGTTTTATTTATATTTTGATGTTTTCTTGGAGATTATGGGATTTAAGGGTTGAAAATATGCTTTTTTTGGTAATACGTACCAAGGTGAATGGTTTTCACATGGTTTGTCTAATCATGATGATAATTGTGTGAGGGTGTTGTAGGTTGGGATAGAGGCCTTGACACAGATTAAGCTTGGTTTTCCAAACTATTCATTTCCTTAGGGGTAATTGTGAAGTCCTTTTTTGGGTGGATAGTGTCAACCACATGGTTGGTTCACGGTTTTCTTAACTATGTGGCACTGTCTATCTCACATAAAAATTTGATTCTACCCTTTTACCCCTATAGGGTTTTTATGTTTTGGGGGCTAATTTTTCTCCCCCATAATTCATATCCCCTGTTATTTGGAAGTGTAGTTTTCCCTCTCCTTTGGTGGTTATTTCCACTTGTAATCTTGGTATTTTGGCTTGAGGTAAGTCAATTTATTGATGATTTCTTCCTTCTTTCCCCTTTATCTTTCTTCTTATTCCATTTTGTTGAAGTGTGGAACCCTAGTGTGGGTGTTAGAATAATCAAGGGTTATGATGGGTAAAATGGTTTTTTTCTTGTGTATTTGGTGTGTGAGGCCTTTTTCTTCCTCTTCCAGGTGGTCATTGTCAAGGGCAATGATCTTTGGACCGAATCTAATGTAGGTGTCACTATTTACGGTTGTTTTCCAAATATTTTCTTTAAATTATGAATTGCCTTTGGTTTGTGATTGTTTAATTTCCAAGTAAATTATTTATGGTTGATTTATATCTCGTGTTTGATGTGCTTGATGATTTTTTTGGCAATTAGGTGTTTAAAAAGGATTTTTTTTCAAAAGGTTATGGATTGTATGAACACTAAGTGTTTTTTAAAATGGATAAAATAGGTTTTAATGATTTTAAAAGGCTTTATATAGAGATTTTAGAAATTATTTACATTGGTAATGGTGTTTTGATAAAATTGGAATGTGTGTTTATAAAATGACTTATGATATGGTGTATTTTATATGTGCACTTGTTTGTTATTGTGTCGACATGGAGTAGCACATGGGTTAACTAGGGTGTGATTGAGGGGGTTTTTCAAGGGACCGTGTGGGCCTTTGAATGGAAGACCATGTGATTATCCACTTTGGATTTTATGAGAGTCCATGTGAGCCAACATAGGGAGGACCATGTGAGCCTGCAATTTAGTTTCCAAGGGACTATGAGAGCCTTTGGGTAGGAATATTGTGTGATCTTCTATGTTGGATGCTGAGAGACCATGTGAGCTCTTGTAGTTGGGCCCAAGGAAGACCATGAGAGATTTTATTTTTCTTAACTAGCTAGTATAATTTTTTACTCACACACAATATACCTGATGGTTAGATCTATTAGTGCACATTACTCATTTCGGATTGGTTTATGTGCTTTATTCATTTGATTAGTTCCATTTTTATACAATGAGGTGAATTATACCCATTTCCATTTATATGGTGATGTTATTTGGATGTTTATGCTCATTCTTATTATTAATTGTTGGATGTATTGATCATGTTATACCTTTTGGTTTCATTTATTTATTTGGGATATGTTTAGAAAGTGTTTTGGAAAACCGATTTTGTTTGAAATGGAAAAACCAAAGGGATTTAAAATGTTTATTTGAAAATAGTTTCAAATGTTTATTTGAAAATGGTTTCAAACTAGTTTATTAGTTTTCAGGGGTAAAATCATTAAATAGATTCATGGTGTTATCGTAATGGTATTTGTGCCTCACACCCTACTTGGTCCATTGGTTGTTCGAAAACTTTATTTTCTAAGACATGGGTAAGGGAAAGGGAACTATGTACTAGTGCATCTCTTCTTTATTACTGACATCCATTATTTTGTGGAGGAGACATGGTCTCACAATGATTATCCCTTTTGGATTCATTTTTTTTACTTTGGTATATGTTGGTATGTTTTTATGAGACTTTTTGGAATTTTCCCCTTTCTTTTGAGTTTGGGTTTTGTCTTGAGATGTCATGTATATGTCCAGCTTTGGCATGTTTATATATTATGTATGTTTTGTTTATGTTATATGCTTATTTTATATTGTTGACTCTGATATTCTTGGTGTCTCCATCCCATTTTATGGATGGGTCATAACAATTTACCAATAGAAAAACCATTCCCAAGAGATGTTTGGTTATGCCTGATGCTTGTCACCAGCCCGTGGAAATTAAGAACAAACTTCGGGTTGTGTGGTGATTCGGATCGGGTGACGGGTTGGTTAAACCTAGGTTGGTTCATTACATGATGGTCTCCTATTATATAGTTAGGATTCAAAATATAGTTTGAAGCTTCGATATTCAACTCACTATAATTTCACATAAAGTAAAAATATACGCATAAGTACTCATTTATGTGTTTGAATAACTAACAAAGTTTGAATTTTCAAAAACTTTAAATGGTTTTTCTATTTCTAAAAATAGTTCTAAGACTTCTAAACTCTTCAAGTAACAAATAATACCCTTCATATCCTCCCAATGTTATCTTTCGAGTTTAAACATAAACCTGTTGAAAAATACCACTGCTTGTGTAATTTTTAGATGAGTAAAAACCATGAATACATCAAACTTATGATAGATAATTCAAATTAAACCATTTCCATGTACCAAACCTCGGTGTAATGTCCCGTGTTTTGAACTAGATGAAATTTTCTAAAGAAAATTGAATTTTCATTTCGTGGAAGGGACAAATCTTGTAACGATATTCAGAATATGATTTTGAGAGTTCGAATTCTCTAAAACATTGATCTTGGATGGGATTTGAGGCTCGATAGGTATCTTAGGATTTTAGATGAGTTTTGAAAGCATGTGGATTTGAAGACTCGGTTCAAGTAGGAAGAGGTTCGGGTGCATGGTTGGTGCATGGTTAGGGTTAATCGTGCCCCCCAAATCCTGCGGCCCTTTGGAGTAGGAACATGTTTTTTTAACCGTGTGAAAGTCACAACAATCAATGTGAAATGGTGTAGTGGTGTAAGGTTAGTCACATGGTTAGAACATGGTTTTTCTAACCATTCACTTCAACTATGCGGAATGGTGGGAATTTTGGATAGTGGCACTACACAGGCTGTGCAAAGTCTGATAAACCATGCACTAAGTCATACGAGGGGCATGTCACTAGAGAAAGTGATCCCGCATTATTGGAACATGGTTTTTCAAACCGTTCAAATAAACTATGAAGCTCATTAAAGGGATAAAAATAACTATTTTTTTCCTTTAGCCCTTAACTCTTCCTTCTACCTTTCTCCTCCCTCATTTCCCATGTCGGGTTGCTGCTCAAGATCCCCTCTCCTCATCCAATAGGCTTCCATGGTTCTCCTTTTTTATGACTTAGAATCTAACATTATTGGTCTTGTTGGATTATTATCGGTTATTTTATACTTAATCTTCCTTTTTATCTCATTTTCTTTCACCATATTGGATGTTATTTCCATGCGAGCTCACGGTCTCCATTTTTATGAAATTTGACAATTCTTCTGATTTCTCTCATTTTGGCTCAAACCAAAGGCCAATAATGTATTATTGAAGCCTCTTAATCATGGTTTAGGTATTCTATATGCCTTTCCCTTAAAGTTTTATTATTTATAAAATCATCGTTATACCGCATGTTGGATTTTATTTTCATTTCTCCCTAAATTTAAAATCATTTAATTAAATTGTTTATCCATTATTAAGTATACTCTCATATACCTTGACATTGTCAATGGTCATTTACCTTGTTTCAAAACCACCCCCATAGGGTGTGTTGAAATAAATTCCTATGAACACTAAGTCATGCTTATATAATTAAACCACCTATTTAGGTGTATTAACTTTATATTATTAATTGAAATGTGTAATGAGTTGTTAAATGGTTGAACACCACTACTCGTGACATTTCCCTTGGTAGATTAATTAGTTATTTGAATTAAATTTAATTTAATATTATTAAGCAAAGTATTATAAAACTTGGCCCTTGTTAATTTTAAAGTATTCATTTCTTATGATTGAACCACCTTTAGAGGTGTGTTAAGTTGAACCTTTATAATAGGGATGTTAATTTGATATAGCTAAGTGTGAATGGTATGAACATGTCACTTTCCTTTTGTTTGATTGAATATAGTTAATGATTTAGGGTAAGATTCATTTATATATTATGGACATGAGGTTCTTCATTATTTATATGTGTAATTCATTGGAATAGACGCTCCATATTATTTAATTGTAATTCAATGGGAATGGAATCCCTTATCATTCCTTGAGATCATTTAACATGGTGTTACATATTAGTTATATAATGTTTGGACCATATGTTCCATAACTACTATCTATTATTACTGGATATGGAGTTCCTTGTTATTGGGCATGGCGACCCTTATCATTTATTGAGATCATCGAGCATGGAAGCCCTTATCATTCCTTGAGATTATTGGGAATGATATCCCTTATTGTTTTTCATTTGATACTGGTGGGAATGGTATCCCTCATTATTAATCTAAAACTATTGGGCATGAAATACCTTATCATTCCCTAAGATATTTGGACATGACATCCCTTACTTGAAGTATGGGACTTGTATGATATCCTTACATGGATTCATGGGTTTTATGCTTCGATTCATCCCCAGTACATATATATATATGCATCATCATGTATGTGTGGTTGTGTGTGTGTGTGTTTAATGGAACATCCAAAGATATTTTGGCTTAGGACGAAGCATGTATGGTCTTTTGGGTGTTCCATGGGGAAACCGAGCTGACATGTGTTTTGTTTTATTTATTACACTGCTTATTATTATACCTACACACTACTTCATTTTATACTCACTAGATGGAAATTAATTAGACACCATTGGTAGTGTCCTAATGAGGTTCACTCACACCCTATTCAGACCACTGATTGGCACTTGGATAGATTTATTGCTTATAGGATGGAACCTTAGATTGTGTTTCTTTTTGTTGATTTACTTTGGACTGGGAATTAACATGGAGATGGGGGCTAAGCATATACTTGGGATGCCTACCGAAGTTGGTTATTCTATTTATTTATTATTTTTTATTCTAGTCTTGTTGTTTATAGGAACTATTATTTGTTTACTATGCTATAGTTATGTTATAGTATGTTCATGCATTGATTGTTTTATTTTCCATTGGCCGATTTATTATTACTTCTCAGTTATTATTTATCTTCCTCTACCTTTCATTTATTTATGGTTCTAATGTGTTTATTACTGATCCATGTGGTATAGTCTCCCCACCGTATCAACATTAGACCCTTGCTACTAGTCGGTAGACTCTGTCGTATAGGGAGGTGTGCCTTAAGGCCATGTGGAGAACTGGATCAGGGCACCAGATTAGTGTTTCTTGGGATAGGACGTTACAAAGTAGTATTAGATGTATTTTTCCTTTATCTTACTATTTGGGATGGTAGACATGATACTAGGAACATGTAGAAACTTGGTAAATAGCTCATTTTTTGTTATGTCCAACCAATAAACAAGGTAAAGATCAAGTTTCCTATGATGGGATTGATGTTCATGATGGTTTGTTATCAAAATTGATTATTATTTCACCTTGATTTATTGTTGTATTTTCCACTATAAACTAATTTATGAGATTTTACCCTTGTTCAAGTATGGTAGGGAAGTATTTTTACATGCATCATTGTAGGCATTTAGATATTAATATTCTTTGTATATTCTATGCCATGTAGATTACATTATTTGATTTCCTGATACTTGATGTATGTTCCTTGAGTAATATATCAGTTATTTGAATAATGTTTTTATAGGATTAATGAGATAATAAATTATTTAATTAAATTGTCTCCATCAACTTAAATTTTGTTTTCCTGCATAGCTTGATGGTGGCACCTTAATTAACTAACTATGACATTTTTTCAGCCATGGACCATTGGTTTCATGGGATGAAACATTATTGGTTGTGATTAAAGGGGTACCAATAGAAATTTATAAAGAATATGGTCCTTTAAAAATTTGTAAGGGTGACCCATGTAATCAAATTACTACTAATGAACTTATTATACTTTGAGACCAAAGGTAAAAACATGGTTACAGTTACATAAATTCCAACTATAACTTATAAAAATAAATACCTTTATAACTTGGGAATGGAAATTCATCTAACTAGAATATTGTATAAACAAAAGATTTTTTAAATTTTGAATCATGGAGGAGAACTTTAAATTATAAGGAAATTGGTTTTATTATAAATTCAAGTTATCGTTCATGGATTTCAGTTAAATGGTGTGTCAATTAAAACTTATAAAGGCTTGTACCACTATAACATAGGAATGAAGACCCATATAATTCAATACTTATATTCTTAACTCGACTCTTCTAGTTGAGTTTTAGTATTTTATGCCTATGTGATAAACCCATTAAGGGTGCTCTGAATTTTAACTACTGTGGGTTTCACTTTAATGGGATGTCAATTGTAATTTATGGAGTATTGAATCCATAAATTGGGAATGTTTTCCTATATATGTGAACACATACTGGAATGATGGGACCCACATAGCTCACCTTTATTCTTAATTTCTTACTACTTCACCCCATGGGGGTATATTCATGTTATATGGGACAGTTATTTAAAGTGTCAACAACCACTTATACAATGTTACATATAAATGTATGGTGGAATCTTACTAAACCATTCCCTCTAAAAGGATAAAATACCTTTTATCTTATTTTGATCTTTATTATCATTATGAAGCATCATATAATTCCAAAAACTAAGATTATTTGTGATACATTAAGGTTAATTAATGGTTGAAAATAAATTTTAAGATAATTTTCCTATAATGCAGCATAAAGTCAACTAAATAAAGTGCTAAATATAGTTATTAAGTGTTTTCCTTTATAAATGGTATTTTAAATTAATTTTTTTACCCTTTAAATGTTTTTAATAAATTTAAATTGATGTAATGGATTGAATAAAAACTTTTATGGGTGTTTATAGAATGGACCCTTATGGATTAATTAATTCTAATGTTGCCTTGAGAGTTGACTTGAATGGGAATGTGATCATTTCCTGTAGATCTATAATGGATTATTCTTTTACATTAGACCTAATGGTTAGGCTATATGGTCTACAAACCTTTTAAGTGGAATCTAGTTTAAAATTTAGATCCATATACTAAAAGAGGGGTTAGCTCATTGTGGCAGCACCCTCAGGTGTAAAATATTTGTTAAATGTTTATTAAAAGTTTCATATGTGAGGCTCCATTTGGGTGTTATTTTTCTTTAGTAGGACTTTAAATAATGAAAAAACACCCTCTGGTGGAAGGGTTTTCATTTGGTAAGATGATCCTTGTGAAGGATGTGACCATCATGTAATTATCTAATTCAACAGGTTAGACATGCCTCGGGAATGGTCAGTCACTTTGATGGTCATGTGACCTTTCTTCTTTTCTAATGGATTATGAATCAAGATTCATCTTCTTATTAATATTTGTATAGATAACATGACTCTAAATTGATCCATGTGCATGTTATTGCAATCCAGAAATACTTATAACCTTTTATGCTATTTTGATATCATAATATCATGCTTTGTTTCATGTGGTTCCCTTTGAGTAATAGAGCAATGTGTTAAACCATATCTTGTGAGTGACAAGGTCACATATTTCCTTAAACTATTTTGTTATAAGAATTATAAGAAAAAGGGTTGTGAGTTCGATAAGAATATTTTTATGGTTCATCTCTAGAGTAGAGTGAATTGTATATGAAATCTTGTTGAAAATGATGTAGCCCTAATCCGTCATAAAAATGAAGAGTTATCCTAGAATTTGGTATAATATTGTAAATAGGATTGGGTGAGATAACATTGATGATTGGTTTTAGTTTGTCCTTTATGCTTGATACATGAACGTGACTCGATAAGAGCGTCACACGTGTGTCTGAGAGTGAACATATACTAGTTCACTTGTAAGTGGAAGGAATTTCTTTCCTTTCATGTTGATGCTTGAAATAAGCATAGTATCCACTTTTAGGAACCTCATTTAGTGGTGGATGGAGCCTATTTTGTGGGATGAGTTCCATTTTAATAAAATGATTCCTAGGAAACTCCTAAGGTGGGGAGTGTCATAATTATTTTGGAAAGTGTGTCCTTCTAAGTAAAAGGGAATGAGACCATAATGGAATAATTGGAAATGGTAATAAAATCTTCTAGAATATAGTGAGTTGGTAGATTCAGGCTTTAAAATCTCATAAGTTATGATGAGTTTTAAAAATCATGTGTGAGTTTAAATTAAGTCTGGATGCTAGATTTAGGATCATGATAAATAATCGATCTTGGATTTTTACAAGTCAGTAGCATGTATGTGCTTGTAAGGAAGCATGAAGATGAGTTGGTTGGTTCAGTACCCAACCATTGATGAATATTAAGATCCAAGGTTAGACTTCAGTGGTTGTTCTTGAATGATCATGGTAACCTTGGGATCTAAGGAAACATTATCTATCCCTTAATTAAAACACCAGGTTTTAAGTTGGGAATCTCTTAAATAGATCGTATGGAGTGGATTGACTGATTCTTTGGTGATTAAATGTTGTAGGTGAGTTGGTTCCACTATATATGCATCAAGTTAAATATGATGGGTACGTTTTGGGGTTTCACCCTTTAAAAATGTACCATATGAGAATGATGAGGGTTTTAGAGTTCCATGAGGTGGTTGACCCGTAGTTGGAATTGGTCACACATCATCAGGAGATATGGTTCCAGGGGTTGGTTCAAGGAAAGTATAGCATGTTTTGATGGATAGTGGTTCAGGATATCTATACAAACTTATCGATATAATTTTCATCAAATGTCATGACATTCTTATCAATGGACCAGGAATGGGTGATGTGTAGCATTGTGGTGTAATCCTAGTCTAGTGATGATCATTCCCAATATCTTGACAATGTCTTGAGTACACTGAGAGGGTGTTGACTATACACTGAGCTAAAAAATTAAAACAGATGTGTTTTGGTTAAATAGATGGACTCATTAAGAGTTTTTCTCAATGAGAGACATAAGGAAAACCTTATGATTTAGACACACACCATCAGATTTTAGAGGGTAACCCTCATATAATTATTGTATTGGTCATGTAATGGTAATCTCTATTATTAAGTGCCTTGATATGAAACAATGTAAGATTATTTTTCTCGATAAATACCAGATGTGGGATCAAGAGATGCCAGGAAATATTTTGGTCATTTTATACTTGAATATGGTCAGGTACCTGAATCTCTATATAGGTGTAGTTTTTCCATAGTAACACTTGGATTACTGAGTAGGAATCCCATGGATGGACCCATAGAGACTAGCCAATTCTTTGACATATCTACTATGTGAGATAATATCATGTAGCTTCGTTAGTGTGTCTGATATGTGCATGTATTAGTTGTGTATCAATGTTTCACTTATAAACTATAGAGTATGGATATCCTTGGATGAGTTCATTGGACTCTAATAGTTGATACTGAGATTACCTCATACTTACGGTTGGTCTCGGTTGATGGTTAGAGTGTGAAAACCCCAGGATGTTGGATCGGTAATGTACTAGTGTTTGTGCAGTGACATAGTAATGGAAATGAGAAAGGAGTGGTTTGGATAGGATATGTCATCAGGAGTTGGGCATGATATTTAGTGATAATTCTCAAGTTTAGTGTAAAGGTCAGTTGGGATTTTCAATGAAAAGTTTGTGTGACCTGGTTAAACTTAGTTGATTGGAATTTTACTATTAAATCAAATTATGAATCATTCTGAGAGTGTCTATAGGATTATAAGTATGTTATTCTATAGGAAAATAAAATTATGGAATTACCATGACTCAGAATTGGATGTTTAGAGATAGAACATATGGTGGAAATCACAATGGTCTAGTTGATAGAAGAGACGATGATGTGATCATGTCTTGGCTTAGATGGGCTCAAATAAGTGTCGTATTAATTTTACATTGGTAGTTATGAGAATTATATTGAGTTTTAGTGGATCATGTACCATATGATTAAAATGAATCTAGGAGGCACATTGGGTGTTCATAAATTCAATGTATCATTTCGAGTAGAAACTCATGACCTAGGTAGGTCGGGTGTTGTTTTTCTTTGTTACACAAGGCTTCCCAGGGATTATAAGTTCTAAGGTGGGGAGGTTATAATGTTCAGTGTTTTTAATAGGATGAAAATTTATAAAGGGAATTTAATTTTCATTTATTGGATGTCTAAATATTAGAATGATCTTCAAAATGAGATTATAAGAGTTTGAATTATCCAAAATATTTTTTATGGGACTTGAGTCCTAAGAGGTGTCTTAGGGGTTTTGATGAGTTTCAGAAGTGTCCGGATGTGAACACTCAATTACAGGAGGAACATGTTGGGGTGCATAGTTGTTATATGGTTAGGGATAACCATGTACCCCAAATCATGTGGCCCTTTTTTGCAAGAACTTTGTTTTTTTAACTTTGTGAAGGACCCATAAAACTGTGTGAAATAGTGTATAGGTGTAAGGTTAGTAAAATGATTGACACATAGTTTTTATAATCATTCATTGCAACTGTGTGGAATGGTGGAGATTTTGGACTTTGGAACCACATGGTTTGTTCATGATTTGAAAAACCATGTGCATGTCCATGAAAGGGGAATTCCACTAAATACAGTGAGCCTACACGATTACCACACAATTTTTAAAACTATCCATCCAAACCATGCTAATCATTAAATGGCTAGACATTTTTGTTTTCCCCTCCATTACCTAACTCTTATGTCTCCCTTTCTCCTCCCTCATTTCCCATTCTAGGTAGTCTCTTGAGCTCCCCTCTATTCATCCTCTAGGAATCCATGGTTTTCCTTTGTTCAAAATAAGAATCAAACTCCATCGGTCTCATTAGATCTTCATCAGTTATTCTACAATTCCACTTCCTTTTAATCTTGTTTTAATTTTTCCATATTTGATGTTATTTCCATGTGATCTCATAATCCCTATTTTCAATGAATTTGATTATTCTTCATATTTATCTAATTTCAACTCAAAAAAAGGTTGATAATAGATGATTGAAGCATCCTAAGCATGAGTTAGGTGGTATATATTCATTTCCCTTAAAGTTTCATTATTTATAAAATGTGTCATTATTCCACATGATGTATTTTTTGTGAATTTCTCCCAAAATGTGAAATAATTTAATTAAATTGTTTAGAACTCATTAGGTATACTCTCATAGACCTTAACATTTTCAATGTTCATCTACCTCATTTAGATTCACCCCATAGGGTGTGTTGAAATAAATGCTTATGAATGCTAAGTTATGCCTATATAATTAAACCACATATTGAGGTGTGTTGACTTTATATTATTAATTGAAATTTGTAATGAGTTGTTAAATTGTTGAAACCCATTAATTAGACCTTTTCCATTGGTAGAGGAATTGGTTATTGGAATTAAATTGAATTTAATAGTAGTAAGGAAAGTATTATAACACTTGACCCTTTTTAATTGTAAATTGTTACTTGATTGTGATTGAACCAACTTTAGAGGTTTTTTAAGTTTCTCCATTATAATTGGGATGTTCATTTGAACTAATGATGTGTAAATAGTATAACCATGTCACTATCCATTTGTTTGTGTGCTTATAGTGAATGATTTAAGGTAAGATTAATTTGTAGATTATAGAAATGATGTTCCTCATTCTTTATATGTGTAATTTTTTAGAAAATACAATCCATATTATTTAATTGTAATTAATAAAGCATGATAGACCCTATCATTTCTTGTTAGGAGCATCAGGGGTCCAACAACATGGTGGTACTTGTGACACTCCCTAGTGGTTGTTAAGACTGAGGTCCCAGGTTTGAATTAGGGGGGAGGCATGTTAAATACCTATCAGACTAGGAATAATACCTTCCATGTTGGTCGATCCCAATTGAGCCCAGTCCACAAGTTGGTGGACTAGGGTGTGTCCAGACTACCATGTAGTTCATGGCATAGGTCTGCTCAAAAGGCACCTTTTATTAGACCTGTGACGCTCCTAACAATGAAATAGGTACCCCACAACTCACTAACTAATGTGATGCACTCCACTTGGCCACTCAACTGGGATAAGTATCATTGATATCTCCCCTAGCCAACTTGGTATTTATTTCACCTCCCTAGAGATTCCAACCTAGGGATGACTGGTATAATAGCCACGAGGGAGCATCTCTTGTACCACTATCCTCATAGTGGTACCAGAGATGCTCCTCGGTGGCTATTATGCCAGTCATCCCTGAGTTCAAATATCTAGGGAGGCGAAATAAATCCTTACCTGGCTAGGGGAGATATCTAGGATACACAGCCCAGTTGAGTGGCCCAGTGGAGTGAAACCCATTAGTTAGTGGGTTGTGGGGTATCTGGTCCATTATCAAGATCGTCACGGTTCCACCAATTTATGGGCCTAACATCACTTATTATTATTAATTTTAGAATGATGGGAATAGTTTCCCTCATTAGTAATCTGAGACGGTTGGTCATGACACCCCTTATTATTCCTTGAGATCATTGGGAATGACTTCATTTACTTGAAGCATAAGACTTGTATGATATCCTTACATGTACTTTTGGTTTTTAATCCTTAGTTTCTTAACAGTGTATATATATATACATCTTTGTGTGTGTGTGATGGCACATCTAGAGATATTCCGACTTATGCCAAAGCAAGCATGGTCTGTCAGATGTTCCATGGGGAACCCAAGAAGACATGTGTTATGTTTTATTTATTACACTACTTATTATTATACCTTCTCATTACTTCATTTTATACTTAATGACCTGATATACATTATACAACGTTGGTGGTGGAATACTTAGTTTTAATCACACCCTATTCAGGACACTGATTGCTACTCAGATAGATCTCTTAGTTACCAAATTGAACTTTGGATTGGGATTCTTACTAATGCTTTACTTTGGACTAGGACTTGATATGGAGTTGGGGTCCGATCATGTACTCAAGATCCCTAGAATATTTGGGTTTTTATTTATCTATTCTTTTTTTATTCTATTCATGTTGTTTTTAGTACATGTTATTTGTTTATTTCCTTGTATTTATGTCATATAATGCTCATGAATTCATGGTTTTATTTGGAATTGGATTTTTTATTTTTACTTCTCAATTATTATTTATCTTCCACTAACTTTCAATTATTTGTTCATTTTCTTGTATTTATTACTAATCTAGATGATATAGTCTCTCCACTAAACCACCATTAGACCCTTTCTACTAGTCAACAGCCTCTGTCATAATGGGAGGTGCACTTCAGGAAAAGTGGTGAACCATATCGGGGAACCATATCAGTGGATCTTGGGTTGATACATTACACTCAACTTCAGTTTATGAGGACTTCTCCTTGATAAGATTAAATTGACTGACCCGGGGTGTAAATACTATTTTTTCTCACTCATACAGAAGTTCTCCACTATCTTCTAGATGTATCCTAACTAAGTTCGGTAAAAAGTACTAGAACTTAGGCCTCTCACTATCTACATCCCAAAAATCTATTTCTCCATACTTAGATACTTCATCTCACATATTTCAGAAAACTCAACGTTTAACTCACCGATTATTTCCTTTAACATACCCTCAATTATCATATCATCAATTTAAAGAAAAATGATGGTGAAACTCAACTCATAAATCACCATATAGTAACAATAATGGTCAACATTTCTTTATAAAAACTTTATCTCCATCATGATGTCATTTTTCTTCCTAATCTAATTACCTAGTGCTTACTTCAAACCATAAAGGTTACTTTTGATATTGTGCATAAGTACTTAGCTTAATTTTTCCTTGAAACTATCTAGATCTTCCATGTAAATTTCATCATCTAAATGCCCATGAAGAAATTTTGTCTTCACATCCAATTTCTCAAGATAAAGTCCTTTGGATGAAACCATTCTTAACATCATTCAGATAGTCATGTGCTTAACTACCGAAGAAAAAAATATCTGAAAAAAAGTCCTTATATTTATTGAAAACCTTTTACAAATAGTATGGATGTTGGTAAAAAATCCATCAAGGTAACATTGCATTATTTTTTGGTTTGATTGTGTTTGATGATAAAGAAGGTTTCCATGGTCATTTGTGAAGTTTCAGAGAGGTTATTGACATGATATATTGAAAAAGATCTAAGACAAAGGAATGAATTCCTTGGAAGTGGTATAGAAAATTTCATACACAAGGTGACATTGTTTTCTAGTGTTTTACAAATTATTGGTGTCCAAAATTTAGAGGATGGGATAGCATCGCAAAAGATCGATTTCCTTGAAGGCCTTATAAAAATATGGTATAGGCATCAATTTCATGAAGACTGGGTTTTGCGAAGGAGTTTTCAAACATGTGTTGATGGTCATGAATGAACATTTTGAATCATGAAATATTTTATGGTAATATCCATGACTATGAAAACCATCGTGAATAGTGAATTTTCCATGGAGCTTTGTGAAGTAGGGATCATTGAAACTGAAATGGGAGAGCATCGTGAAATGGTGATGACATGGCTATAAGATTATGGAATCAGAGGAAATGCCTATAAATAGGCCTCAACCACCTTTATAAAATTATCAATACATAACAAAGATTATAAGGCTTTAGTTTCACAAAGGTACTTTGAGAAGGTGGTTATTGTTAAAAAAGTTCATGAAAAAAGGGAGTTTGTGAAGGAATGAAAGTCAACTAAAAATTGTGATAATCACGAAAGTTATAGAGTTATCAAAGGTTAAGTGAGATTTTTGAAAATTTTGTTCTATGCAAAGTCTAAGTGAGCTTCGTGAAAGGAATGTGCTTCATGAAAGCTATTGGAGATTCATGAAAGGAGGTTTCTTTGCAAAAGCAGTGATCATCATGAAATTTATAAAAAGATGTTTCCCAATGAACTATGGTAAAGTGAGATTCATCAAGAGATGAAATTTAGACTTCAGCAGAGAATATTTCTATAATTAAGGATGTATTAATTAGTGGTGATGAAGGGACTTACATGTCCATAAACTCTTTTTGGATCCTTTCTAGAGTAGTGAGAAAAGGAAGAGGAAGAAGGTGATCCTTTTCATCAGGACTGATCTGGAGAAAGAGACTCAAGGAGGGACCCTTTGGAAAGTGGTGAGCTAACCCTAAACCTTGTAAAGGTAGTAAGTATGGGCATATAAGTGATCTAGATTGAACCTTGTTTTTGTAGTGAGCATTAGTGGATTTGGTTTATTGACACATTGTCATTGTATGCTCCTTGGATATAGCCTAATGAGGGTAAACCAAGAAAAATTGTTATGTCATGTTCATGATTTAATTTATCCTCATACATTTCTATGAGAAAGAGAGAGAAGAGAGTTTTGTTTAACAACAAAGAAAGATCCAAATAGGTAGTTGTTTTAATCTATCATACACTGATTCCCCCCCCCACTCTCAAGGTATTTAACTGAGTTGGGATAACAATTGGTATCATAGAAAGTTTGAAAGTCCTTGGTTCTCTCTCAGTAGAATAAATAGAGATTTTCAATCACAAATGGATTATGATATTCGATGGAATAAATTTCCAATTAGGGAATAATTGGATGTAGTGCTACTTTTGATCTTTTGGAATGGATTTTTTTACAATTGTGATGCATGGAATTTCATCCAATGTCGACAAAGGCACTTTATTAGAAGATGACCAAAGGGAATTGGATGATAATGCTAAAGGAATAAATGCATTAGGGGGAGCCATATCCAATGAAATATATATGAAGGTGATGAAATTTAAGTTATCATATGCTATATTGGAAAATTACTGAATATTTATGAGGTTGACTCAAAAGTCAGAGAAGTAAAGATACAGGTTCTACGAAATAAGTATAAGGATATCAAAATGCACCCTAATGAGTCTCTTGAAAAATTATTTGATAGGGATAAATATTGTTTTAGAAGACATGTGTGGTCTTAGAGAAATTATTGAGGATATAAATATTGTTAAGTGTATCTTGAGAAAAATTTCACCTTGGCTCAATATGAAAGTTTCTATTTTGGAAGATAAATATCTGAAAGAGCTGACATTGGATAAATTTCACAGTACCCCTATCGTATATGAAATGAGAAATGATGATAATGGTTTTTTGGAAAAGGGTAAGTCCAAAGAAGTGTAATTCAAGGCCCTAAATAATCTCACCATTAAAAATGGATAGGAAGATGAAGATATAGATGAGGTGATTTCATTCCTTTCCTCAAATGTTAAAAGAGGAAAAGT
Organism: Viscum album; assembly: GCA_963277665.1. Classification (NCBI taxonomy): domain Eukaryota; kingdom Viridiplantae; phylum Streptophyta; class Magnoliopsida; order Santalales; family Viscaceae; genus Viscum; species Viscum album. Next base: position 1,033,014,575 of record OY728123.1, on the reverse strand, counting down.
AAAGTTCAAAGGGAAACTCCCACTTGCGTGCTTTAGATGTGGAAAGGTTGGAAATCTTGTAATAAGGTTCCCCAAGAAGTTTCAAGAAGATGATGAGGATGGTGATGAAATTCCAAGGAATAATTCGTCAGCCTATGAGAAAGGTAAGAAAAAATTTAAGATAAATTTATTAAAAAATAGGAATCTGTTTTCAAAACAAGATGATACTTCAGAAGAATTTCAGGCAGAAGAGTTAGAGAACTATAAAGACCATAAAGAAGATTCTATGGTGGAATTTGTCATAAATTCTCAAATAAGGGAAGATAGAGACTTAGATGAAGGAGAATTAAAAGGAATATTTGACATATAGGATGAATTAGAATTTTCTCTTGAGGAGATAGATGTTTGTATTTCCAAAATAAAGAAATCCAAAAAAATGGTTTGTGATACAAAACCTTTATATACATCAGAAGGAAGAAGAGAAGTTTGAGCTGAATGAAGAAATTGAAAAACTAAATTCTTCAATTCTAGAGAGATTATAAAATTTTGTTGAGTACAAGATCAAAATTTAATAATAGAAAAGGTAAATCTATATTTTTACTAGCACTAAAAAATATAAAATCAAACATATCAAAGAACTTGAAGAGGAATTTACCACCCTGCGACAAAGTGTTAAAGATCAAGAAAAGTTGTTGACTCTTGGTACAACATTGGTAAGGTAGATCATTTAAGAAATTTAAAATATATAAGTGTAACATAGAGGTATATAAGAACAAAATAAACAATCAAATACAAATGATAAGGATAGTATGAAGCTTTATCAAAAACAGAAAGTAGTAATGGTTGAAGTCAAACCACAAGCACACACTCTAAGATTGAAGATTGATTTGGGAAAAAATCAGAACCAGAATATTTAGAGGACCCGAGAGAGAACCAACAGTGTAGTATTTACACATAAGAATGTACCCTGCATGAGATGTTATTGTTTACAAAATACAGGACACTCAAAAAATGTATGTTCCATATCCAAGAGGTATCTAAGGGAATAAGACCAACAAAAGAATCCATACTAAACTCAATATTCCAGGATATCATTTAATGGTTACTATTTTAGGTGTAGAGGACTCAGACACATGGAAATATATTGTTCATCAATAATGAAAAGGATTTTACTAAAGTAGACTGAATATGTTCATAAGCAGCAGGTGAATGTATCATCAAATGATCTGAAAATGAAAAATAAATTTACAGCTTTAAAAATGAAGTCAGTCCATTATAATGTTAGGAAGATCAATTTTATCAATTTGTATTAGGTATGAAGTTAAAAACAAGGATCAAAAAAAGAGAGATGAATAAGTAGTGGTTGTAGAGATTGCTTTCAAATCATCAGATCGCACTAGAATATGGATCATTGATAGTGGATGCACCTATAATATGATATAAAATAAGGAACCGGTGACATGAATCAGATAAGACAAGGAAGGTATTGTAATATTTGGTAATGATAAAGTCCTGAGAATTATTGGTTCTGAAAAATCCAAGTTTAGTGGAAAATACATGACACATGTAGATGTCTTGATTGTTGAAGGTCTCAGTCACAACTTGTTAATTGTAAGTCAATTGTTCCATAATATTTTCAAAGAAATTATTATTCATCAAGGAAAAATATAGTGTTTTTGTTTTGTAGGGAAATCATATGAAAGGGAATCACTGCCTTGTGAGTGGAGAAGAAGATATGGGAATTCTATACAATGGAGAAGAAAATAATTTATGGCATAAACATCTTGGACAGTTGAGCCAAACATCCTTAGAAGATCTAGTAAAATATGATGATGCTCAAAAACTCCCTAGATTATCACGTGATCGTACCCATATATGTGACACTTGTAAACAAGGGAAAATCATTCAAAATACATATAAAGAAAAAGAGAAAAGGTAAAAAAGTTCTCAAGTCAGTGAATATTGATGTGTACAAACCTATTTGACGAAGATCTATTGATGTAAGGAGATATCATGCTCTCTTCATTAGTGATTTTAGTAGGATGGCATGGGATTTAGTCATCACTCACAAATTTGAGGTGTTCAATTGCATAAAAACTTATCAAAGGGAAGTTGAAAATATATTGGTTGAAAGAATATAGAAGATCCGAATAGATAATGGAATAGAGTTCACAAATAGTCAAGTGGAGGATTATCTTGAGAAACATGGGATAAGGAACCAAGTGTCAGTAATAAGGACTCCATAGAAAAATGAAGTAGTTGAGACAAGAAATTGAATAATCAACAACATGGATAGAATAATGCTCATTAATAAATACCTTCTAGAGAATTTTTAGAAAGAATAAGAGATGACATCTGTCTACACATCAAATAGAGATTTATTATGTCTGAAATAAGAGAAGAATCTATATGAACTAGGGTATGGAAATAAGACAACATTTAATTGCTTTTGAGCCTTCAAAAGCAAGTGTTTTATTCTTAATAAGGATAAAAACATGAAGTTTGAATCCCATGAGGATGAATGGATATTTCTTGACTACTCAAATAAAATCAAATCATTTAAATACTTTAATAAATGGATGGTAAATTTAGTTAAAATTAATGATATAAATATATTTGATAATGAGAAGAATCCTCAACAAATACATGATTAGTATCAGAAGGAAAGTGATGAAGTGATAACAAGATCAGGGGATGTTCCAGTTATAGAGGTTGATTCAGAACAAGATTCAGATAATGAGGAGGATGATAATAAACCAATATCTATACAAAGACTAAAGAGAAGAGCAAAAATTGATAGACAGAACATAATTTGTGATTAGACTGCACTAGTTCAGACAAAAAGGATGAATACTCTACAACAAGCATTGTTCTTATCATAGGTAGAGCCTAAATATTTTGATGAATCATATAGAGAGGATAATTGATTTCAGGATATGAATTAAGAGATTGAACAAATTGAGAAGAATTAGACATGGGATATTTCTTCAAGACCAACATATAATAATGTCATCGGGACTAAATGGCTCTTTTGTATCAAGATGAATAAATATGGTGATGTGATTTGAAACAAATAACGACTAGTGTGAAAAAGGGTACTCTTAGACAGAGGCTATCAATGTCGATGAAACATTTTCACCTGTTACAAGGATAGATACAATTAGATTATTTTTTTCCATAGCAGTGCAAAGAAAGTTCAAAGTTTTCCAGATAGATGTCAAGTATTCATTTCTTAATGGGGTTCTAGAAGAAGAATTTTATATTGATAATATAGATTTTTTTTCTCATTCATGATGATTATAATGGATTTTTTTAGCTGAATAAGGTGCTATACAGGTTGAATCAAACACCAAGATCATGGTATTAAAGGCTAGATCAGTTTTTGAAGAAGCTTGGTTTTCATCGTGGTGGTGTTGATTACAATCTCTATTTCAACAATGAAATTAATCATAGTATGATTGTTCTAGTGTATGTTGATGACATAATTTTTGGTTTATCATATGAATCGTAGTGCTGAAAATTAATTAAATTCATGAAAAGTGAGTTCAAAATGTCAATGATTGGTGAAATGACATTTTTCCTTGGTTTACAGGTGACCCAAGGAAATAATGGCATATTCATTTTTTAATATAAATATAACAAGTAGGTCTTGAGAATATTTGGAATGGATAATTCTAAGGAAATGATGACTCAAGTAGCTACTCAGATGAAACTATCATGAGATGATGAAGTCAATGTTGTTAATGTCAAAAAAAATATAGGCAAATCATTGGTATTCTACTGTACTTGACAGTGACTAGGCCTAATGTTGTTTTTTATTCATTCCAGGTAGCATGGTATCAAATCGATCCCAAGGAAATACACATGATTTCAATGAAAATAATACTTCAATATATCAAGGGAATGGTGGATTTCAGTTTGTCATATAGTGATAGATCTCCGCAAGATTTATTGGTCTATACAGATGCAGATTGGGATGGATTAGAAGATGATAGAAAATCAATATCAGGTGGTGCATTCTATATTGGTGGATGGTATATTTCATGGATAAGAAACAAGATTTCATTTCATTGAGCACCATAGAATCTGAATATATTACGGCTTCTCAAGCATGCTAGTAGTTATTTTGGATGAAGTAGCAGCGTGATGACATGGGAGTTGAAGTGAAGTATCTGATTAGAATCCATTGTGATAATTAAAGTGCTATAAATCTTAGAAAAAATCAAGTCCATAACTCAAGGACAGAGAACATTGAAATCAAGTATCATTTTACCAAGGAGAATGAGGAGCAATGTCTTGTGAAGTTGGATTATGTGCCTATAAAACTACAGGTTATATACATTCTGATGAAGGCCTTACCCAAAGAATCATTTGAATGGTATCGACTGGATCTATGAGTATAGTCATCTCCCCACACTTTAAAAAGTATGGATGTGGGATGCCATCTCCATGAGGTATGATGTATTTTTCCCTAGTGTGTTGATATGTTCTCATTATCCTATTTCGAAACACAATTAAGTGACCTTAAGGTTTATTAAAAAAGGGTGGGATTTTGATTGTGGCTATAAGAGGGGAGAAAATGTCTTCATGATGATAGGGGGAGAAGCTGATAGGGGGAGCAGTGATGTAGGGGTAGTGAAGTAGGAGGGATTTTAAATCCGGTGATGCTAAAGGTGATTGATCAAAGGATATATATCACAAAAGATAGATTTCATGATGAAATCAATTGCCTGGTTTGGGAATTAAGTGTTTCATTGATGAACTTTACATGATACTCTTGTTTCTCACAACAAGCATGACTCATGTGGGATTAGAGTATGTGTTGAGTAAATATTTTATCACTATCTGAATCGCATGAAACAGATTTTGGTAGAAGAAGTAAGAATCTTCAATGAGGTATGAAAATGGGAAGAATTATCAACAAACCAAAAGGGGGAATTATTGGACAAAAATACTTCAAGGTAACATTGTAGTATTTTTTGGTTGATTGTGTTTGTTGAAAAAGTAGGTTTCCATGGTCATTTGTGGAGTTTTAGAGAGGTTGTTGACATGGTATGTTGACAAAGATCCAAGATAAAGTAATAGATTCCCTATAAGTGGTATAGAAAATTGCATACACAAGGGGACGTTGTTTTCCAATGTTTACCAAATTTTTGGAGTCCAAAATTTGGAGGATGGGATATCATCGAGAAAGATGTATTTCTTTGAAGGCCTTATAAAAATATGGTAATGTAATGAGTTTCACAAAGGCTGGGTTTCACAAATGAGGTTTTGAAAAGGTTTGAATCATTAATAACAAGCATTGCGAATCATCGAAGATTTGACAAAAATCTCCACGACAATGAAAAGCATCGTAAATGATGAATTTTCTATGGAGCTTCATGAATTAGGGAGCATTGATAATGAAATGGTAGAGCATCTAAAAATGTTGATTATATGGCTAGAAGATTCTAGAATCAAATGAAACACCTATAAATAGGCCTCTACCCCCTTCAAAAAAGTAGTGAGACTTAATGAAGATTATAAGGATATGGATTTGTGAAGGTGGTTCATGAAGGTGGTTTTTATGAAAAAGTTCATGAAGGCTATGAAATACAACAAAAAATTGTGAGGATCACAAAAGTAATAAATTTTTTGAAGTCTAACTAAGCTTGATGAAAGTTGTGTGCTTCGTGAAGGTTAAGTGAGCTCTGTGAAAGGAAAATGATTCATGAAAGTTGTTAGAGCCTCATGAAATGATGGTGCTTCACTAAGGTAGTGAGCATTGTGAAAGTAAAAAAAGGATTTCCCAGTGAACTATGGTAAAGTGAGATTCATCAATTTGATGAAAGTATGACTTCAATGGAGCATCTATCTATAGCTGAGGATGTATTTATTAGTGATAATGTAGGGACCTACATGTCCATAAACTGTGTTTGGATCCTTTCTAGAGTAGTGAGTAAAGGAAGAGGAATAAGGTGATCATTTCCACCAGTAGTGAGATAGAGAAAGTGATTCAGGGAGTGAACCTTGGGAAAGCAGTGAGCTAATCCTAAACCTTGTAAAGGCGGTGATCCTGGTCATAGATGTGATCTAGCCTGAACCTTGTTTTGGTAGTGAGACTTAGTGGATTTTCTACATCGGCACATAGTCGTTGTATGCTCCTTAGATGTAGCCTAGCGAGGGTGAACCAAGTAAAAATTGTGTGTCTCATGTATGATTTAATTTATGCTCATACATTGCCAAGGGAAAGTGAGAGGCAAGAGTTTTGTTTAACAATGAAACAAGATTCGAAGGGGTAGTTGTTTTATTCTTTCATACCCTAATTCACCCCCACTCTTAGGGTATTTAACCTAGTTGGGATAACAATGGCCTTGTACTTTCATCTACTATTTGCTTCTTCCTTCATCCCATAATCCTATTTGTTTTTTAAGGTATTCTTCATAGTATGACTATCTATCAGCTCCCGTATTTCAGATATATATATATCGAATCAATATCATCCCTCATGGCTAACTCCTATTATTATGAGTCTTTCAAATTCCTTGCATCCTCCTGGAATTTGGGATCTCCATCATTTATTAGAATCAAATAGTGAAATATATTTTCATATATTTTCATCATGTGCCTCTCTCTAGTAAAATTTCATGGTTATCTCTGTGGGTGAGTTCTTTTTGATACTACAAATTCTAGGATTCTTACTTCTGGATCATTTGCTCGAGCCTCCATGGTCTTTGATCTTTCTAATACATCTAAAAATGGAAACACCATTAGAACATGACTTTATTCTAATACATCTTTCTGATGGTCTAGTGTTTCTAGAACTATTATTCTTCCTAAATTCTCTATAATGTTGTCTTTTGAGTGTTTATTTAGGAAATACTCAACTTCTAATGTTACTTTTCTTTCATTGTAACTACCTACTAGTTTTTAATCCTTTTATAAGATATCTTCATTGAAAATAACATTTCAACTTTTGATAACTTTCTGAGAGTCATTTTCCTATAGTTAAAATCCAAAATCTTTGTCACCATATAAAACAAAGTAACATTCTCAAGTATTAGAATCTAGCTTTTATTATTCCTTGGAATCAACATAGACATAGTTGATCACTTTGAATACTTTAAGGTGGTTGAAATAAAACCTAATTATGGACTAATAGATCTTTGGAATTTATTTTCCAAATAGAAATTGTAGACTCTAATTGACTGATTACACCACATAATTCATATCTCTCACCAAAAAAACTTTGGGAACCCTGCATCAATCCTTATGCTCTTAGTTTTCTCCAAAATCATCTGGTCATACTATTTTAAACACTATTGTGTTCTAGATTCCCTAGCATGTTCTTCTAAAACGGAATCCCCTTCCTCTAATAGAAAATCCAGAAGTCTTTTCTTTCATACTCCCCTCCATTGTTCGACCATAATCACTTAAACTTACATTCTACCTCTTTCTCCACCCTGGATCTCTACTGGATGAGAGTCTTAAACAGCTCATACGTGTGCCATAGAAACTATTATCACACATTACATGTGGAATCAGCAATAAATATCACATATATGAGTGAGACTCCATGATAATTCAATATATATATCCCTCAACCATCCATGTGAACCAACTCTAACTTCTGGTTCTTTGGTTCCTTCCCTTACATACAGAATGACACATTCCACTACTTCTAAATGATATGGTTTTCACATATTCCATACTACATGATGTATTCCATTAACATACCAATTTAAATAAGTATTTTCATCCATTTCTCACTAAGATAATCTATACTGTAATTCCATAACTTAATAGAAGTTAACTCTCTAGTATGAATTTCTCCTTCTGGTGAACCCATGAGGTATAGGGTCTTATCCTTCATTCCCATTACTATAAACATAGAACCACACAAAATATTCCACACACCATCCATAAACATTGTAAAGAAAACCACATCATTAGGTTTATCAATTGAGATTAATTGTTTCTTCAACCCTAATATGTGTCACACATTATTGAACTTCACCATTCTTATGTTCCTTACCTAGATCGAAACATCGTCTTTCCCTACCATCTCAAGATCTTTGTCATTTGAAAGATGAAACTTTTACAATGTTCTAGAAGTATAATTTCTCATACTTCCTCTCTGGGATATATAATGGAATTAAGTATCATATTCTATTACCCAAGAACCCAACAAACTAGTGGAATTTATAAGAAAATCACTTCTATCTTTTGATACAGGGTTCACAGATCCACTTCTAGAATATTATCTTCCAAAGATCTCCATATGTTCACTATAATCCTATTTTAGGTGTCCCTTTCTCTCATAATTATAGCATAATAGAGAATCATTCACTAATTTAATCATGTTATGAATCCTCCTTCCTTTCCCCATTCTATGATTTTTTTTGATTTACTGCACATCCTCTTACTTCTACATTGTATGCAATTTTAGATGACGGTTGAATATTATTCCATTAAATTTATTTATTCATGGAAAGTTCCCAAAAATTCATGAAATTAAAATCAAATTTTCTATAGTAATTACTTATAATGGTCACAATCACATCTCAAGATTCAAGAAGTGAGGAAAGAAACAATAGCACCCACTCCAAATCTTCAAAGTTCATTTTCACTAACTCCAACTATCTCTGTAAAAAGTTAAATTTTTTTATATGATCCACATTATATTTTCTTTTGAAATAAACATGTAAAATAGTCTCCTTAGCATTAATAACTTGTTTATCATCATTGGTTTTTCATACATGTCTACAAGGTTATTTATGAGTTCTAAAGAAATTTTCACCTCTAGAATGTTGAATGCCATGTTTTGAGAAAGTGACATCTAAATCATCCCTAATAATTTCTTATTGAGACTCTCCCATTCTCATACGTTCGGCGCTTTGGGATTTTCGGTTATTAACACCCTGAATGGCCTGAAGGACTTCTTTTTATTTATTTTTTGATAATCCCCCTTTCAAGGGATGAGGGGGAACCCTTACAAGGCCTGTAGCCTAAGAGATTACATGACCCATAGGTCTTAGAGGAAATATCCAGACTATAACTACATGGAACTGCTCCTCCCTAGCTTCTGCATCATGATGTTGGATCTCCACCTTCACATGGCTATCCAGCTAGGCTTCTTGTGCATGCACAAGCCAGTCCTAATGGCAATGTCATACCATCTCTTTCTTCCAAATCCATTAGCTTCTACTCTGGTGAATGTTTCTACTCTAAATCCTCAACTAGAGTTTACTCCTTGTATAGCATGCCTAGTCCATTAATCACAATTTCAGGTGGCCAAAAATCCTTTAGGTGGCCTGAAGGCCTTGAGGTGGCCCAAAATCCTTACTGGCATGAAGGCCTTGAGTGGCCCAAAGGCCTTGAAGGACCCAAGGACCAAACTGGTAGCCCAAAATCCCACCAGATGAATAGTTATGGCTGCAACAGTACCAAACAGTACCTGCTAAACTATTTCTATAGTACCCAAAAATTATGTCTCTTCCCGGATTTGAACTCGGGTCTCTTGGATGCATTTGTTGAGTCCTCACAAACTGGGATAAGGCTCTTATTCTGGCACTTATTAACAGAAGATCAATATTCTTCTACAAAAGTACATCCCTTATTTGCATCTTCCATAACCCAAAATCCATTCAATCAAACTTTCCTTCTAGACCTTACTCACATCAAATTTCATTCCTCTAAAAATTTTGAAATCTCATTTCTTACAAACAACATAGAGTTAAAGGTTTGGAACTATTTATGAATATTCTCCAAAAAAGGAAAATATTATAATGTTTTTATTGAACTGATCTTTGAATCACTTTCACCAGGGCCTATCCATTCATAAAAACTCCATCCTTGAGCTCTGATACCACTTTTTGAGTCCATAGCCACCATCTGATAAAACCATTAGATGGCATATCCATTATAACATACCACAAAAAATAAAATCCAAAATTTTTGACCCACACTACAAAGTCCAAATCCTATAACACAAGAATACCCAAGACACCACATTGAAATGTAAAACCACTAGATGAGGGAATAGACAAGACTATTAAAAGCAGTGATCAATGAAAAACTCAAAGGTGTAAGCACAACACAATTTATGTGGTTAATATTTGTATCCTAATCCATGGGTGAATGCTAATTTACTTTGATTCAGGATATATAGAGGATGATTACAATTTATTGTGAATATTAATGGATAAACCATATCACTAATAAATTGGAGGATCTATCATGTGCATCCAGTATTCATCATTATCATATATTCACAGAATGAATTCCACTTGAGGATATCTTCATGTATGAACCCTTCATTTGACCAAAGAATCCCACCACCTCAACCTACTCGGTTGGTGTAACATCTTCACTTTCAATGATATCAAAATATGACTCCATCTCAAACTTCCTTTTTCCTACATTACCACCTTCCAGCTATACCATCTAAAAAAAATAGTCCACATAACTTTTGTTCATCCTACATCTAGATTTCTAGAATAGTTGTTTTCATATATTCCATCTTCATCTTGAATTGGGAAAATTAATCTTATCCCCCTATTAGTCCTAAATACTTTTCCCAAAAATGGTTTCCACACCCAAAACCCAACAATAATTTTCACGGGTTTAGAAAATAATATTGGGTGATGCTTTATCCTCAAATCAACCACATTACTCATGCCACACTTTTACTTAAATCTTGACATAAGGTACCTGTATATGGACATAACAAACCTATATGAAAAATACAATTTAGCAGAAATATACACAATACTAATAGGATCTCATGATGCATTCATTTTCCAATGATTTTGTTGGGTCTCACTTCTATGTCATTGGACAGGTTGTGATCATATAGATCCACATTCTAGCTTTCCAAAGGGGTGTTTCCTTCACCACTATGGCTGATGATGTCGATTCCTTGATTAGAATGGGATGATGAGATGTTAGTTCCTCCTTCCATGGTTTCCACCTTGGAGTTAGTATCCTAGTTTGGGTATCCCTTATAGATCTAAGACATGCTCTTGAATCTTGTTCACAGCATCATCTTCTAGTGTAAACTGGTTAATTATACTACTTGTTATCCTAGTAGGGTAGCTACCTATGATTAGAGATGATGATAATGTTGGTCAGGTCAGGAATCTATATATGCATTCCTCATTTGATGTTGTGAGGGAATCTTATGATCATGACATAAGGAATATCAAGTACAAAACTAGAGGCATCACATGATCTCCATGAGGCAACTTATTCTTATTGTATCAGGAATATTAGGCTTGTCACATAAGGCATCCTATGCTCATCACATAACGTGGACTATGTTTTTCATATGTGACATTAGGTATTTCTCACATATTGTGACTTATGCTCTTCACATAAGTCTTATTAGGATCATCACTTGGGGTATCTCATGCTAACCACACAAGGTAAGAATCTTAGGCTCATCGCCTAAGTTGAAAATAGATAGATCATATGTCCGTAAAATAGGCTTATTATTATCATCAAATAAGGTATATCAATCTCTCAAATGCGGCGTAATCTTAGTCTCATTACCTAAGTAGGGGGATAATAGATATCATGATTGTCACGTATTCTTTTTATCCCTATCATACCTAGGCTTGTCACCTATGGATGGGTTTCTGATGAATCAAGTGGGGTCATATGTTTAAAGTTAAGTGAATGAAGTCCCAAATATGCTCATAATGTATAGTTCAATCACATATTTAAATTATAGTGGGGATGGTCCCATATATTCTCATCATGTATGGTTCGACACATATTTAGATTCCAGTGTGTATGGTCCCACATGCACTTATCATGTATGGGTAATCCCATATTTAGATTCCAATATTGATGGTCTTATATATTCTCATGGAATATGGGTTGGGTCATAGATTAATGTTCAGTGGGGATGAACCCACATATTCTTGTCAAATATGGGAAAGATGTAGGTTTAAGGCCTAGTAGGAAGGCAGTTGATCCATGTGTGCTTATCTCGTATGGGTGGGCATAGGTTAATGTCCATTGGGGACTCCCTGTAGTTTAAATTCCTAGGTATACTTGGTGGTAAATAGTGAGAGGTTTGGAATACTCCAAAAAGATGATCAAGATTTAGAGATACCATCTCTTGAGGGGAAGTGGAGTAGTATGGATATATTTGTTTGGAGATGTTTTGTCATCTTAGGATCATCTCCCAATGCATCCCATTCTGTAAGGGAAACATGGTTATCAGGAATCTAGAATTGAACCTCAAAGATGAATCCTACATATCCTTGTTAAGGGTATGAATCAATACCCACATGGTTTGAGTATATAGTTTAAGTTTATGTGGCAAGACCAGACCATGCAGTTTAACATTATCCATTGAAGATGCTTATGTCGTGTAAGGGGAGAAAACAAGGGATGGTGTGGGGAATACCCATTAGAGATTTTTAGAGGATATAAGGAATCAACTAATTATTATTGTGCAAGTCATCCCATGTTCTCCACAAGGGGAATCTTGGTCTTGTCACATAGGGAATCATATGATCTTCAAATTAGGTAAGGCTTCAGTTTGACTTCTTATGTTGAGGATGTTGTCGTTAATCTTAACATCACGTGACTAAGACGTTGTGCTATGTAGTTTAAATTCTCATAGATCATATTTAGTGTATAGGTATTGCACATTAAGCTACTTATTCTCAGTTAGGGTGAGATTAGTAAAAGATATAGGGATATTTTATGCACTCATCGAGGGGGATAATAAATAGTTTCCCTTGATTATGTCATGGTCATGGATTATGTATCCAATGTTTTGGTGACTTTGGAGGGAAAAAAGTCATAAAATCTATCAATTTTAGGAATCATGCACGATTCTCGACATGATAGTTCCTATTCTTAGGAGTAGAAGGTAAGGATACTATCTATCCTAGGCTTGATGCAATGGTTTTGGGAAAAATGGACCATGATACCGGTTGTGTGTATAGATTTTCCATGAGTAAGACCAAATTTAACGGACATGGGAATCATAATCACTTATCTTTTATAGGGGTTTGAAATATAAAGTATGCATAAAATGGGATTTTTTGCAGCCAGTTTAATTCAACTTTGGAGTTGAGTGAAACATTAGAGTTGTGCAAGTCATGAGATCTAGCACAAGGGTGGTTCATGGATTTCCAATGGTGGGTTTATCACAAGTTATGTATATTTCATGAAACTATTAGTTCTGCAGAGTATATGTGACTTGAAAAAGTATATTACTCATTGATGAAGTTTTTATGGAGGTGTCTTAACCACAAGAAAATGTAATTAAGGTCGTATGTGAGGTATTTTGTGTCGTTTTCTCACTTATAAATATCCATGGGTGTATATGGTTATGCGAATTCATAGAATAATGAGTTATATGAGTTAGGAGCATGGATCTCTAACCAAAAAATGTTCAACCCATAAAATGGGGGGTGTTACTCAATTTATTGTAATTTCATCTTGTGGGAGTCATTAGATTGCACAACTCCACATATCTCACATAATAGTGATTGGTCCATACAAGTTGGGAACTAGTGAAACGTTATATCCCTAGTTCACGCAATATGAGTTGATTGAAATCTTATCCATTGATTTTGGAGTATGACATAAGGTTTCATGGAGAATATACATTTTATATCACATTTCTTATGCTACTATAAGTTGCGTGTATTTTTTAGAGTTGTAAAAAATTCTTGGAAGTTGCGTGATAACCTCCCCTTTTCTTCATAATTTCTTCATATGTCCATTTACTCCATTTTTTGTTCTTTTACACACTTCATAATACTTTATAATTAAATTTTCAGTTCTAATAAATATCCCTATCTTTATAATGTAATACATTGTGGATTTGGAGCATCAAATTCTGAGTAAGATGCTGAAATATGGAATTTTAACCTATGACATGCAACTTTGGGCTATATCCTTTAACTTGGTAATGAGATTCAAAAAACATGGTTCATACCTAGCCTATAAATAGGGTAAGTTCCCCTAGTATATACCATTATCCTTCATGAAATCTAGTTGATATCTCTTTTTTAGAAACTAAATTTTCGTATGAACCTCTATAGCTTTTGAACCTCGATGTTCATGCAACATGTTCCTTGGGAGATATAAGTTTAGTGACACTACTTGTATGAATAAAACATAATCATTCCATCAATAAGATCTTTCATGAAGCATATCAAAGTTTCATGAGGTTGGTAGATTTTCATGAAGCAGTCTCAAGTTGTGTGATCAATACTTTTCAAAACCCAAAACACTATAAAAATGGTTAAACAAACCATTGAAGAAACTATCATGGTTGTTACTATTACCATCTATTAGAGGAATGAAATGGTTGAAAACCTCAATATTATTCAAGGTTGGATAATATTATCAAAGAAATAGGAATATATGAGTTGATTAATGATTGTTATGAGGGAAAATCTTATGAGTAATAGACTATTTCTCTATAACATTGGCCATATTATTGATGTTGTTCTAATTGTTACAGATGTAAATACTGCAAGTGTAACGACCCAAACTTTTATCAATGAAAATTCATCTTGATCTAATTAAATGTCTTATTATGTAAAATGGTTATATAACATATTCACTTCTTTGGTTTTATGATTTTGGATTTCAAAATACCATTAAGATTTGTTACCATTGCTAATATAGTCAATGAACAGTGATCACATGATTAGTATAAATATAGGGCTTTAACAAATCCAATTTACTCAGAAAAAGGAAGCGATGGCATCATCCCGTAGAATTTCTCCGTAAGAAGCCCATTTTTTGGAGCTTATAAAGGAGTTGGCATCACTGGTCTTCGCTCTTGACCAAGTCCAAGCAGAGCTTCAACACGTTAAGCTCAAACGGAACCACCAATGGGAGAAGTGGAAGTTGATAGAGATTACCACCCGAGAAATGTTATTCGAGCCACCCCAAGAGTCTGTCACCATTTCACACCTTACCCTTAGGTATTATGAGGTTTTTATAAGGGGTTATGTAACAAGACCCTAGAACTATGATAATTTACATTATTTTTGTATAGAGAATATACATTCATTTTATTATTGTTACTTTGCAAATAGTTTTTAAATCACAAATAGTATTTTTAATTAATATTCAATTAAGAAATATATTGTGATGAATTAATTTATTTTTTAATTACATAATATTTTCATAAAATACTATTAATAAATTAATTTTTAAATATAAATTATTGTATAATTTTTAGGAATACAATTGAAATTTTTATTAAGGTTTGAAAGTTGTTTTTGTCAAAACCCGTGAATTTTCGATAAATATCGGTTTTTATTTTAAAATTAAAAATTAAAATATTTAGAAAATTATTTATATAAAATTAATATTATTTTTGGAATCAGGCCATTGAAATTATCCAACAGTTAATTTTTCATAATTTTCTGAGACAGTCGAATTATTTGGTAAAAATTAAATACCATTTAATTATATAATGTGTATTATGACATCATAATAGCCTAATAGTGATGTAATAAAATACTATAAATGGTATGTTATATCAATATATGTTTTACCATTAAAATAATTTTATTTTAGGTTTGTTTGATTTATTTTACAAATCCTTAGTGGACCCTCCGAGACTTATAAAACATTTTAACTTTTAAAATGATTTCCTTGAGAGTGTGACTCACCTCCACATAAAAAAGTCTAATATTTTAATAATTTCAGTAATTTTAAATATAAAATAATGTTTTTCACTCCCCTTGGAAAAAAACTATAGTCAAAAACCATGTTTTGGTTTGTGGTTTTGATTAGTTTAATGTGCGGTGTCCAAAACCTAAATAATAAAGAATCCCCTCTCTTTTACAATATAAACTCACCCAAGATCCCACTTCCTATTCACTAAAAGTATTTGGATCTCAACCAACCTCTACCCTCCTATCTATAAAACCCTCTCAAGGTTACCTAATCTCTAAATAATCCTCTCTCAATCCTACCCCAAGCCTTTGGGATGACACTTCCAAGTAAGGGATTTCTTCCTTTCTCTTTTTTGTCCAAATTTCATTATGTTGTTATACCCTTTTAATTTCAATTAAAAATATTGGGGTATGATTTCTCACCTCTCACATACTACCGTCCTTATGTTTGAATGATTATATACACCTTTATATCTCATTAATTCCTCCCATATACACCCGTTACAATGCTGAAATCCCGTAAAGAATTTGTCTCTTCTCATTTACAATCAAGAAATTCTTTTGTGTTATGAATCTAAATTCCATTAAATATTTTGGGAAATGTATATATATAACCCCCTTACTGTCCATTTCATGTAAATATTATGAGACAACCCTTTCTCTCTCATCAACCATTTTTATGAATTCTTATGTCATGTCGTTATGTTGTCAAAATTGCACCGCGGTTTGCCAAACCAAAGTCATTGTGTAGTGAATACCATGCTCATTTCTCTATCAATGGTATTCACCTTTATGCACATTTAATTATTTATTATAGAGTTTAATGTATTAATTCTGAATTCCTTTGTTGTGGAATAAATGATTATTTTTAATGAATCCATGTTATATGATCCATGTGGCACACTTATGCATGAAATGAAATGATTAAGAAGGGTGTTCTCTGATAACACTCCAATGCATTGGGTAAAGACTAGTATCATGATACATAAAGTGGAATGAGGGTTTACTCATTATAATTAAATTTAAATGAGTGTTTACTCATGCTCCATGTGCAATGAGCCTTGGCTCATGCTAATATCATGTTAAATATTGATGCCACATTTCCAAGTGATGATAATCATGCTATATCATCCCTTTATGTTCATGTATCTATTATGATCCATTGATATTATTATTTCCTAAAATGTATTTTATTATTCATGTTATTCCTTTTTTACTCCCTTATTGGGCTTTATAGCTCACCCTTTTTTTATGCATGTCCTCAGGTTATCTCATGCAATGCTAAGTACGAGAGAATGTTGTGGTCATGTAGAAGAAGTTTTCAATAAATATGTTGTGTTTTATGTTATAAGTTATTGTGTAATGTTCCTAATTTCCCAAGACACTAGACCTATAGATCCTCATTGTTTTCTTAAGTGAAATTTTATGTAATAAATCATGTTTAAGTGTGAAATAAAGAGTAGGGTTGTTATATTTGGTATCAAATGATAGGTTTAGTTATTTTTGGGATTAGGATTAGAAAACTCTCGTGAAATCCTTAGGGATAATACTAAGTATAATAAAAACATCCCTAAATTTTGGTTAGTATTGATTAAGTGGTTTATCAATAAAATACACCCTTGTTTGGATACGATTCGGTAAAGGCGGCTCTGGCACATATGTATCTAGGGGTAAAACCCGAAAACCCCGCTTGGAGCTAGACTCAAACAAGAACAGGTGCATGACAATGGGCCTTGCTTCACTCTTGGTTATGAAACTCCCTAGGTATATTCTTTGGTAAATACATAAGCTTAGTATGAACCATTATTAAGGGAATAAAAAAATCCCCTAAGAATATATGTTGAGAAGTAGATCATGGATAACATATATTGAAGCCTGTAAATTCATAAGTTAAGGAAATAAAATTAATTTATAAGTCATCTATTTTTTTCTTTGGAATACCCTTTATGTGTTACCCCAAAATTTACTTTTATTCTAGCCAATGGCCGGTAATAGGAGGACTCGGGCTGAAAAATGATGTGAAGATCAATGTGATGACTGTTCTAATAATATGCTCAATCCAATGGAAGCGGGAATTGTGGACTTTTTCAAGATACTCTCTCAGTTAACTCAAGTTCTGAATAGAAACATGGGTCAAGAGGAACATTCAACCCCCCTAATAATGAACAAGTCATAATTGAGAGTTTCATAAGACAAAGGCCTCATACTTTTAATGGATCATTTGATCTCTCAATCACAAAATAATGGATCAACTCCATAGAGAAGATCTTCTCCATCCTTAAATGTTCTAAACAAGATATGGTAATTCGGACTTCTTATCGTATGGAGGTTGAAGCTGATCAATGGTGGAAATTGATCAAATATACGAAGCCTGAGGAGAGTATCAAGACGTTGTAATGGATTTTTGAAAAATTATTTACAAAAAATATTTTCCTCACACCCTCTGACTTAAGATGGAAAGGGACTTCCTTTCTCTCAAGAAAAAAGACGACGAATCCATTAGAGCATATGAGGAATACTTTACAAGGATTTCATGATATGCCTCTGGCTTTGTCGTTACCCCTGAATACAAGGGTGACCGCTTCTTTGGTGGGATAAAACCTGTCTTATGGAAATCCCTTGCGATCCGTGACATCAATAGCTATGAGTAAATTCTATGATGTTCCTTTAAAGTCGAAATGGAGATCGGAAAATCTCAGGGTATCATGGGGATAAGAAGCATAAGGTGGAATTCAGTTCTAGTGGTCCGATGGATAAATCCAATAGTGCTAAAAAAATATAGCACCCCACTTTCCAATGGTGCGGAAATAATTACCCCAAAAATTGTTTTAAGGGGACAAGGAAATGCTTTAGGTGTGAAAGAGAAGGGAACCTGGCCATTAATTATTGACAAGAAAAACCCACGGCTGTGACAGAGAAAAGGAACGCTCTGTTTGATACTCAACACGTTGTTAATTGCTTCAACTGCAAAGAACTAAGGCACTTTGCAAACCAGTGCCCTAATCCAAGGGTTTTTTGAGGTGACCAGCAACCTCCAAGGAAGAAAGGGTGATCTTTTTACATCACTACCACTGAAGTGAACCCCAAAAATGAAGTGGTGACAGGTACACTAGTTATTCATTAAAGAATATTGAATGTACTTTTTGATTATATTTCTACACATTCTTTTATATCCCAAAAGTTTAGTAGAACAATCCCAATACCACCACAAGTTATGGAAGTAAATATGTCAGTGAGAATGGAAAATGAGGCAATCATTGCATCCCATGAATATAACTTCTCCCATGTCATAATTTGTGGATTTAACTTCTCAAAGAACCTTGTTATAATCCCTTTGGTGGAATTTTATGCAATTCATTTCATGGATTTTATTTCCTTATATAGAGCCAAGATAAATTACTGTGAGAGGGAAATCACTCTCCATATGGAGAATCGACCCTCAATTATGTACAAGTGCAAGTAAGAGGATGAATCTTATTTAGCACCATCATCTCAAGCGCGGATATTACTTCCCTATGAGCATGCATATCTGGATCAGATGATGGAGTCTAAGGAAGAAACCATCCTTGAAGACATTCCTTTTATGAGGGAATTCGCAGAATTATTTCCCAAGGAATTGTCCGGTCTTCCTCCTAGAAGAGATGTTGAATTCTTAATTGATCTTATACCTGGTGAATTTCCAATATCCAAGAATCCATATAAAATGGATGTTGTGGAGCTTGAGGAGCTGAAGAAACAACTACAGGAGAATCTAGATGAAGGGTTTATATGACCAAGTGTTTCACCATGGGGTGAATCAGTCCTCTTCTTCAAGAAGAAGGATGTTTAAATGAACCTTTGAGTTGATTATCATGAGATCAACAAAATAATGATAAAGAAAAATTATTCTATGCCCTGAATTGATGGCTTGTTTGATCAACTATGTGGATCACAATAATTCTCCAAGGTGGATTTGCAGTCGGGATATTATCATGTAAGTGTGAAGAAGGAGGATATCCCCAAGACTACTTTTTTTACAAGATATGGGCACTATGAATTCATAGTAATTCCTTTTGGACTCACTAATTCTCCATCAATCTTCTTGGACTTGATAAATAGAGTCTTTAGAGATTACCTTGAAAAATTTGTGCTGGTCTTTATAGATGATATTTTAATATACTCCAAAACCAAGGAGGGGTATGAGGAGCATCTAAGAATTGTACTAGAGACCTTGAAAAAGGAGAATCTCTATGAAAAGTTCCACAAGTTTGAGTTCTAGTTGAAGGAGGTATCATTCTTGGGTTATATCATCACAAGAAATGGGATATATATGGATCCCTACAAGATAGCTGCAATTGAGGGATGGTTGAGGCCAAAATCAGTGAAAGATATCCATATATTCCTAGGGTTAGTTGGATATTATCTCTGATTTGTGAAAATTTTCTCACGATTGTCCAACCCTCTTACCAAGCTAACTCATAAGGGAGTAAAGTTTTCTTGTAGTGATGAATGCGAAGAGAGATTCAAGGAGTTGAAAAGGAGTCTTATCACTACACCCGTTCTCACACTACCCACAAGTGGATAACTTTTTGTGGTATTTAGTGATGCTTTGAAAAAGGTATTGGGTTGTTTGTTGATGAAAAATGACAAAGTCATTGCCTATGATTCAGGGAAATTGAAATTTCATGAGAAAAACTATCCAACACATGATCTGGACTTGGCTGCAATAATCTTTTCTTTGAAAATTTGGGGACATTACCTCTTTGGGGAGAAGTGTGAAATATACATGGATCACAAAATCCTAAATTATATATTCCCACAGAAAAAGTTGATTATGTACCAACAAAGATGGCTAGATCTGATCAAAGACTATGACTGCTCAATCCATTACCACCCTGGGAAAGCGAACAAGTGGCAGATACTCTAAGTAGAAATGACCTAGAAATTATATCATTTATGAGAATTAAAAAGGATCCAATCTTCTTAGATTTGATGAATATGGGAATGGGAATCAAAAATAAGGGTACATCATCAATCCTTTCACAAATTATTTATCAACCTTCTCTTTTGGGAAGGTTAAAGGATGCTCAAAAGGATGATGTGAGAATTCAGAAGAAAGTGGAAACTATCAAAAAATGGAAATCCTTAGAGTTCAATGTTAATGAAGAAGTAATTGTGAGATTTGGGAAAATACTATGTGTTCCATCAAATCCAAAGTTAAAGAGTTAACTTTTGGATGATGCACATAGTTTGAATTTCTCCATTCACCCAGGAAACACAAAGATGTAAATAGATCTCTGAGAGCATTATTGGTAGGATAACATGAAGAAGGAGATCACTGAGTATACATCAAAAGTGTCTGGTATGTCAGCAAGTACAGGATGAGAGGTATAAGTCTAAGGGGATGATGCAACCATTACCCATACCAGCATGAAAATGGGAGAACATCACCATGTACTTTGTCACCGGACTTCCAAAGACATACAAAGGAAACAATGCTATCTGGGTTGTTGTGGATCATCTTACAAAGATTTCAAACTTCATTTCAATTAAATAGGATTTCTCATTGGATCATCTATCACGGATATATATCATATAAGTGGTAAGTCATCATGGAGTACCACTATCTATTGTATCTGACCGAGATATAAGATTCACCTATACGTTTTGGAAGAGTCTTCAACATGCTCTGAATACTAAGATGAACTTAAATATGGATTATCGTCCTCAAATTTAT
Organism: Viscum album; assembly: GCA_963277665.1. Classification (NCBI taxonomy): domain Eukaryota; kingdom Viridiplantae; phylum Streptophyta; class Magnoliopsida; order Santalales; family Viscaceae; genus Viscum; species Viscum album. The sequence continues at coordinate 1,032,993,233 of OY728123.1, read as the reverse complement.
GGCCAATCTGAGTGGACGATCCAAAAACTTGAGGAAATTTTGAGAGAATACTCAATGGACTTCAAATGGGGATGGGATCAATATCTTCTTCTAGTTGGGTTCTCTTACAATAATAGTTTCCACTCAAGCATCCAAATGGATCCTTATGAAGACATGTATGGGAAGAGGTATAGAACACTAGCATGATGGGATGAAGTTGGGGAGTGAAAACTCCTAGGTCCAGAAATGGTGGAGAAGGTTAAGACCATACAGTAGAACATTAAAGCTGCTCAGAGTCGAAAAAAGAGGTATGATGATAATCATCGACGAGACCTAGAGTTTGATGTTGGAGACATGGTATTCCTCCGCTTATCACCGTGGAAGAGAGTTATGAGATTTGGGAAGAAGGGAAAGCTTAGTCCAAGGTACATCATCCCTTTTGAGATCCTTGATCGCATTGAAGCATTGGCTTATCGACTAGCACTCCCATCGAACATGTCTCAAGTACATGATGTATTCCATGTATCATTCTTGAGGAAGTTCATACCTGACTCATCGTAAGTACTCAATCCATATGTGGTATCATTGGAGAATGATCACTCCTATAAATAGAAGTTTGTGAAGATCTTAGATCATAGGGAAAAAGTTATACGAAATAAAACAATGCCCCTCGTCAAGGTGTTGTGGAGAAACCACAAGTTTGAAGAAGCAACATGGGAATTGGAGGAAGTGATGAAGAAGAGTTACCTGCTTCTATTTTAGTGTGGTAAAAGGAAATTTCGAGGGAAAATTTTCTTAAGGGGGAAAGATTATAACGACCCAAACTTTTATCAATGAAAATTTCTCTTGATCTAATTAAATGTCTTATTTTGTAAAATGGTTATATAACATATGTACTTCTTTGGTTTTATGATTTTGGATTTCAAAATACCATGAAGAATTTTTACTGTTTCTAATATAGTCATTGAATAGTGATCACATGATTAGTATAAATATAGGGCTTTAATAAATCCAATTTACTTGGATAAAGGAAGTGATGGCCTCATCCGGTATTTTCTCCCTATGAAGCCCATTTTTCAGATCTTGGAAAGAAGGTTGTGTCACTAGGATTATCTCTTGACCAATCCCAAGCTGAGATTCAACACGTTAAGCTCAAACAGAACTGCCTACAGGGGAAGTGGAAGTTGATAGAGATTACCACCCGAGCGATGTTATCTGAGCCACCCCAAGAGTTTGTCCCCATCACACACCTTACTCTTAGGTCTTATACGGGTGTTATAAGGGGTTATGTAATAATACTATATCACTATGATTATGTACATTATTTTTTTATAGAGAATATACATTCATTTTATTATTGTTACTTTGTAAATAGTTTTTAAAGAACAAATAGTGTTTTTAGTTAATATTTAATTAAGAAATATATTTTGATGAATTAATGGATTTTTGAATTAAATAATATTTTAATAAAATAATATTAATAAATTAATTTTTAAATATAAATTATCGTAAAATTGTTAGAAATACAATTGTAATTTTTATTAAGGTTTGAAAGCCGTTTTTTTCAAAACCCATGAATTTTTTATAAATGTCGATTTTTATTTTAAAAGTAAAAATTCACATATTTAAAAAAATTAGTTAGATAAAATGAATATTATATTTGGAATCAGGACGTTAAAATTATCTAATGGTGAATTTTTCATAATTTTATGAGGCAGTCGAATTTTTGGGTAAAAATTAAATACCGTTTAATTATATAATGTGTTTTATTACATCATAATGACCTGATAGTGATCTAATAAAATACTATAAATGGTATATTCTGCCAATATATGTTTTACCATTAAAATAATGTGATTTTAGGTTTGTTTGATTTATTTTACAAATCCTTATTAGACCCTCCAAAACTTATAAAACATTTTAACTTTTAAAATGATTTCCTTTAGAGTGTGACTCACCTCCACATATGCAAGCCTAATATTTTAAGAATTTATATCACAACCTATCCTTTGGGGTCCATGTCGTGACTACCCCAATCCCACCTTCTATAGGTCGGGGGCTGGTGACTAGCATCAGAAAGGAATATCCCTTAAACTGAGAAGGCATTGCCTTTTAACCTGCAAATTCACACAATCCAAGCACACAAAAAGATACAAGAACAAAGTAAACTATATAGTAAATAGGGAGAGTAAAGTTTGTAAAGGGGGATAGAATACAAGCCCAACTGGAAAGTAAAATTAAAACTGAAAACAGCTCCTGTGAACACCCACCAAGGATCCTACCTGAAGGGTAGGTATAGCTCTCGAATAGTTTTCTCTACGACAGGTCTCGTCTAATGGTCCACCTCTGATCAACCTCTAGTCCTGGAACCCTCATCCTTGATCAATGTTGTTCGTCGTCTGCACAAGACACAATAAGGTGTGGTCGTAGCCCGTGTAAGAGTGAGTATAAAAATACTCAATAGGGACTGTGAGACCCCTGAAGGTCTCTCAGAATCCATGAAGGATAAACCACAAAGAAACACCATGTTCACATGCATGAAAACAACAGTCAACCCTACTTATATATTCCCATACATATGCCTAAGTTATCAAGTGTACCCATCTCATTCATGAGGAAACACAAGGCCCAGATCTCTAGACAAAATCACAACAGTTCCATGAAGGAAAGAATACCACAAAGGTAACATAATGAAGGTAAGTACCACAAAGGTAACACCCCACATAAGAATACCATGAAGGTATCACCACACAGAAGTGTACCACAAAGGTAACTCCACAGAGAAGAATACCACACATAAGTGTACCACAAAGGTAAAGACTCATCTCACACCAAGTATAACTTAAGTATGAAAGTATATATGATTATCTATATTGCTAGATCATCTTACTTCGTCAAGAAGCTCTCCTATTGACCCACATAGAATTGATGTATGACCCACAAAGGATCTGAAGATGACCCATACAGGATATGGAGATGACCCATACAAGATCTGAATATGACCCACACATGATCTGTGGATGACCCACATAGGATCTGTAGATGACCCACATAGGATCGGTAGATGCTGACCCACACAAGATCCGAAGATGATCCACACAGGATCTGATGATTCTTCAAGTACAGTCATCCACAGGGTTCCCACTCTAAGAACGCTTGATTCCGGGAAGATCCTCTCCTCAATCAGTCGGAAAATACATCAAATTCCACAAATTCCCACTAAGAAGTATAAAAAAGGTCCATCACATCAAAAGGGACCTAACGCGACTAACGGCATGTCAATCAGACGTCTGGTCTGTAAGTTATTAGTGTTTTCGTTCTGAGGGACCGGTTGGATTCGGGTTTGATCCAACCAAGTTGTACTCCAACTCTATCCAAAACTCAAGTGGAGTATACCAAAAGGACCGTCTCGGTCCGAGTATTATATCGTTGTAGATGGTTTGTCAAACAGAAGTCTGGTTCTCAATATATGGAAAAAAGGCATATCTGGGTCCAGATGGGCCCGGGTCCGGTCCGACCCGGTCGGACCGACCTGGACCGGATTCGACCTATCCCAGGTTTGACCCAGATGGGTTGGGCCATGGTGGGCCCATCCCACTGGGGTGGCCTACTTGGCGTGGCCCTCTGGGTGGCTAGCATTGCGGCCCGCTGCCGGGGTGGCCCATCGTGGTGGGGCTCGCCCTAGCCGACACCTCGGGGAGGTGCCCCCCCCAGATTGCAAAATGGTCCAGTTGGACAATTCGGCTTCAGCCAACCAGGAAGTGCCACATGGCGCCTCCTACTGGCACATGGGACCCGCCGGAGTGGGTCCTACTCGGTGTGATACGGCTGGCCGAAAACCCGGCCGACTCCCCTTCCAGTAGCACGATGGCACCACTGCCCTCCCGCGGTTGTCCGATTGCCAGCCGGCCTGGTGCGCCGTCGCGGCTCGACAACCATAGCCTCCTCCTCTACCGGTAATGCAGACGTGCACCGCCCTACATCCACATGGTCGGCCGGCATGCCAGCTGCCACCTTCCACCATCGTAGTCGATGGGCCGCCACCGCCACCGTCACAGCCAGTCGGTGTGTCGGCTGCCACCTTGCACCCTGATGGCACCAGTCGCCAGCACCGGTCACCGATGTCATCACGCCGGTGGGATTCCACTCAACCCAGAGATTCTCCCATGAAGAACACGTTAAACAACGATGTTGTGGAGGGATCGGGCCGTGTTCATTTGGCACGCACCTTACACGTTAGACCGATATCATGCGGCTCGAGAAGAAAGATTCAATGTAAATTAATTAAGAAAAATCATAAACAAAACCTACCTCGATTTTTCATTGGAGATGGCATGAGGAAGAGGATGAATACATTGAAGAAGACATCAGCGTTCTTCGCTCTCGCAACACGCTTCCAATCCAGCCTCGAGCGTCAGTTCCTCGTTCTTGATCTTAAGGTTCGTTCTTCATTGGAGAAGGTTCCTTGTTGGAGGATGTTCTTCCACCAAACTGGTTTTCCACAAATCCCCACCATGAGGGGTGAGGAGTCAATCCCCCCCTAATAAAGTTTAATGACTTCATCAATTAAACATTTGATTGATGTCATTAATGGGGGGCTTCCAAGTGTCAAAACACTTGTAACTGGGCATTTAATGCAGGGAATTAAATGCCCAACCTCCTCGGGTGGTTCCCACCACCGGAATTAAAAATTGAGACTTCAAGAAATAAAATAAAAAGTTTTTATTTTGTTTTTTTCAATTCTTCCATGAAAAAACAAAAATCCAACTTCCACCCTCAACCTACTACGGTTGAGGTGAAGGTATCCTTAAGTGAATACCGGCACTACGAGTTCAACGGTGTCCTTGGTTTTCAATTCCAAGAAATAGTTCAAAAGTTAGTAAACGCTTCTCATGTGTTTACTGAACATACCTGAAAAAAAAGTTCTGAATTTCATTCCGGGAACACTAGGCCTCAGAATCATGCGCCGTAAATTTTCTCAGACTCGAATAACTCCATATAATTAAAAAAATACATGGAAAATCTGGGTCTTTACATTCTCCCCACCTCAAGGCTTTGCATCCTTGAAAGTCACAACACAAACTATGGAAACAAATGGGGGTACTGAGCACGAATCTGAGTCTCCCACTCCCATGTTCTCTCCTAGAGGTTCACATGCTACCAATGTATGCACACCAGAGGTATCGATCGCCCATGAAGGACTCTCTCTTGTCGATCCTCAATCGCCACTGGAACCTTCGAGAACATCGCCCCATCATCGATGTCCAACTCGTCCCAATCAATGATGTGTGAAGGATCATGTACATATCTCCTCAGCTGAGGTATGTGGAAAACATCATGTACCTGGTGTAACTGAGGTGGAAGAGCTAGGTGGTACACCACCTCGCCAACTCTACTGAGGACATGGAAGGGTCCGATAAACCTTAGAGATAACTTGTTGCCCCAACCAAATATCCACAAACCATGTCGAGGTGAGACCCATAGGAAGACATGGTCACCATCCTCGAACTCGAGAGGTCTCTGTATCCTATCAGCATAAAACTTTCTCCTACTCTGTATAGTCTTCATCCGCTCCTAGATGATCTGCACCTTCTCCGTGGTAGCCTGTACCATCTCTGGTCCCATGAGTGCTGACTCCACAGGGTCAGTCCAGTACAGAGGTGATCTGTAATTCCGACCATACAAAGACTCTAATGGTGCCATACCGATGGTGCAGTGATATCTTTTGTTGTACGTGAACTCCACCAAGGGCAAGTGATCCTCTCAGCTACGGACAAAATCAAGTACACAAGCACACAGTATTTCCTCAAGGGTCTGAATGGTTCACTCTATCTAACCATCCATCTGAGGATGGAAGGTGGTTCTCAATTGAAGTTGTGTCCCGAACGCCTCTTGAAACCCCTTCCATAGCTAGGAAGTAAAATGTGCATCAATATCGGAGACAATCGTCGAAGTCACTCCATGAAGCCGTAGAGTCTTCTGAACCTAGAGGCGTCCCAATCCCTATATTGAACCCTTATCTATGATAGGTAGTAAGTGGGCTGACTTGGTGAGTCGATCAACAATCACCCAGATGAAATCATGTCCCTTGGAAGTGTGTGGAATTCCTGTCACAAATTCCATGGAGATTCCATACCACTTCCACTCTGGAACCTCTAGTGGCCGAACTAAGTCTGTTGAAACCTGATTCTCTGCCTTCACTTGCTGACAAGTGAGGCACCTTGAGATGAACTCTGCTACTAATTTCTTCATTCTCGGCCACCAGTGCTGACGTTAGAGGACCTGGTACATCTTTTCCACTCCTGGATGTACCGCTAAAGGGGATGTAAGGAACTCCCTCAACACCTCCTCCCGATGTGCCACTGGTACCATAGTACGCCCTATGAAGATGATGACGTGCTCTACACCTTCAAAAAATCCATTAGGTGCATGTCCTGAGGATATATGAACATGTAGAGCATCGAAGTCAGTGTCCCCAAGCTACGCCTCCATGGATTGTTGAAGGAGTGGGGTAGTGACTGTCAGAGACTGAAGATAAGATGCTCCATCTCGATCCACGTTGAATATCCATAAAGTGTCTAGCTGCTCTATTTCCTTACTCAACAATTGTATACCAAATATCCTTCTGAGTGCATCTGATACTATGTTACCCTTCCCAATATTATAGACTATCTCGAAGTCATAGTCCTGGAGGAACTCAAGCCAACACCATTGTCTCAAGTTCAGGTCCTTCTGAGAGAAGATATACCTGAGACTCTTGTGATCAGAGTAGACTATAAAACGTTCTCCCATCAAGTAATGTCGCCACATCTTCAAGTCGAAGACCACCATTTCTAACTCCAAGTCATGGGTAGCGTAGTTTTTCTCATGTTGTCTCACATGTCGAGAACCATATGTGATCATTTCTTGCTCCTCCATCAGGACCCATCCAAGCCCGATCCCTGATGCATCGCAGTAAACTACATACCCAATGTCCTCCTCTGGTAACCTCAAGATGGGGGAACTTTCAATATCTTCCTCAGCTCCTGGAAACTCTACTGGAATCTCTCCGACCACACGAAGGGTTTCCCCTTCTTCATCAACGCTGATAAGGGTTCCGAAACTCTAGAAACGTCAGGCACAAACCTATGGTAGTAACTGGCCAAACCTAGGAAACTTCGTACCTCTGTCACACTCCTGGGTGGCTCCCAAGCAATCACAGCCTCTATCTTCACTGGATCCACTAAAAATCCAACCTCTGAGATAACGTGTCCCAGGAATTGAAACTCTCAGATCCATAACTAGAACTTCGACAGCTTAACATAAAGCTGGTTCTCTCAGAGTGTGTCTAGAACTATCTGTAGATGATAGGCGTGCTCTTCCTCTATCGCTGAGTATACCAGGATGTCGTCGATGAAGACTACCACAAAGAAATCAAGGTATAGATAGAAGATCATATTCATGAGTCCCATGATCAGTGATGGGGCGTTGGTCACGCCAAATGGCATAAACAAGAACTCATAATGTCCATACCGACATCTGAAGGTCGTCTTATGCACATCCTCATCTCATAACCTAAGCTGGTGATAGCCTAATCTGAGTTCTATCTTCAAAAACCATCGTGCTCCCTTCAGCTAATCAAAGAGACTGTCAATCCTCGGGAGTGGGTACTTATTCTTCATGGTCACCTGGTTCAGGCGCTGATAGTCCACACAGAGTCTCAAACTCCCATATTCCTTCTTGGTGAACAAAATCGGGGTTTCCCAAGGAGAAACACTGGTCCTAATGAACCCATTGCTCTACAAGTCCTCTAGTTGTACTCGTAGCTCTCGAAACTCCATGGGAGCCATCCGATATACTGGTGTAAATATCGGTGTCGTCCTAGGGTACAAGTCGATATAAAAGTACACCTCTCTGTGAGGAGGTAGACCCGGTACATTATTAGGGAAAACATCAGCTACTGGTCTACCACTACAGGATAGCTCGGACTCTCAACATCAACCGCTCTGAGTGTAAGGCTAGCCAACTGATGTGTGATCAGCTGCACCCTCCTCCGGGTAAATCCATCCTGTGATGCAAAGGTTCCCTTCTCACCAGTGAAGGAAAACCTGGTCACATCTGTGCGGACACACTGCAATATGCACCTAATATAGTCAATCTGAGCATGGACTATGGATCACCAGTACATACCCAAAATGATGTCATAAGGCCTCGACGCTGCTACTAGGAGATCCCAGCCGAAACTCTCACCTCTTATAGTAAGCTCACACTACCAACACTAGTGTGTAATCATCGAATCCTCTCTCGTAGGAGTCTCTAGCTATAAAGATCAAGCCAACGGATCCATCAGAATCTCTGAGATCTGAATGAGGGTTGTGGAAATAAAAGAGTGACTAGAACCTATGTCTATTAGTACTATAGCTAAGGTGGATTAGACACAAATCGTACCTCGAATCATCTCCAGAGCGCCTTGGTCGTAGGACTTAGCTGCCTGCAGCTAAGATTGTCCCTATCCACCTGCTCCCTATGGTCAGGGTATACCACTTAGAGGTGGTGGCGGTAGAAACTCGAGTCACCGCCCACCTCCTATTGCACGGCCAGCTCCTCTGCCATGTCCGCCTGCTTCCTATGGACCTCCTTGATTGAATCTTCACCTATTCCCAAGAGGTCCTTTGACCTTCTACTGGTTTTCTGTATGGCGGGTCGGGTAGTCATGATCCATGTGACCCTTCCCACCGCACGAGTAACACTGCTAGCTCCTCACCTGTCATGCTCTGTCTTGAGAGCCCTGCACAACCAACCCTGTATTATGCGGTCGTCCATCTACAGGTCTTTTCCTCTTATACCTTTGCATCATATGTCTCCTGCCAGCTGTAGATGACTCTGCTACGTCCCTTCCGGTGGTGGGTCTCACTGCCAGTGACTACTCAGTAAGGAAGCTCTCCCCTAAGAGTGCTCGCTCTAACACCCCCGCCTGCATCGGGATGCTGAGAGAAATCATCGAAGATCTAATCTCCCGTCTAAGCCCCTACTCAAAGGTCTGGGCCCTGAAGAAAGGGCCCTACACTATGTCAGTGGAGTAGCACGAGAGTTTGGTGAACCTCGCTAAATACTGATCCATAATCATTTTTCCCTGCTGCAAGTGGAGGATCTCCTGTATACGCATAGAGTGTAAGGTCGCTGGGATGAACTCTGCCCTAAAAGGCTCTCAAAGTCCACCCAGATGAGAGTCACCTCATCGTGAACCTGGAGCATCAAGCTCCACCATGTCCCCATTACTGCTTGAAGAAGACTGGATACAAGGATAACCATAAGATCAACCGGTGTCCCTACCAGTTAGAAAACTCCAACCACGGCCTCCAGACAATCCATAGGGATTCGTCTCACCCCAGAACCTTGGTGGCCTCTAGCGCTGGAACTCATGCAATGCACTCAATCGGCATGCACCCTTTGCTGCTGGGGCTGGTGGCATCGACTTCCCAACGGGTAATGGTGTTGTCGGTACACCACCCGATGGTACAACTGCCGAAAGGGGTCCCTACACTGAATCCTCATCGCTCGGTGGGCTATCATCATGAACTCTACCTGGAACCCTAGAAGGCTGTCTTCATGGAGGCATCCTGAAAATAAATAGGCGTGCCATGGTCAATAAGTTATACCTGATGAGATGACTCAAAGAGATCACAAAGAAAACTCTTCAAAAACACACACACAATCAGTTTTTTTGTGCACTGAGTCAAAAATCAGAAGTCAGGGTCCTGGTGTATGGATATGTTGGTCGTTGAACTAACACTGAATTTCCAAACTAAAAAATATACTCATTACACTTAACACTATTGTCGAGCCAAAAGATCAGAGTCTAAGTTATTCTGTAGAACTTACTCCTCTAATACCAATTTTTCACGACCCGTCCCACGGGGCCCATGACATGACTACCCCAAGCCCCCCTTCCATAGGCCAGGGGCTAGCGACTAGCACAAGAAAGGCATGTCCCTAAAACTGGGATGTCATTGCCTTTTAACATGAAAACTCACACAATCCAAGCACACATTAAGATACAAGCACAAAGTAAAATATACAGTAAATAGGTAGAGTACAGTAAGTAAAGGGGGTCGGAATACAAGCCTAACTGGAAAGTACAAGTAAAACTGAAAACAGCTCCTATGAACACCCACCAAGGATCCTACCTGAAGGGTAGGTACAACTCTCGAATGGTCATATTTGTGATACATCTCGTCTAATGGTCCACCTTTGATCAGCCTCCAGTCCTGGCACCCTCATCCTCGATCAATGTTGTTCGTAGTCTGCACAAGACACAGTAAGGTGCGGGCATAGCCCGTGTAGGGGTGAGTATAACAATACTCAGTTGGGACCCCGAGACCCCTGAAGGTCTCTCAGAATCCACCAAGGATAAACCACAAAGAAACACCATGTTCACATGCATGAAAAAAATAGTCAACCCTACTTAGGTATATGCCCATACATATACGTAAGTTACCAAGTGTACCCATATCATTAATGAGGAAACACAAGGCCCAACTCTCTAGCCAAAAGTACAACTGTTCCATGAAGGAAATAATACCATGAAGGTAACACCACGATGGTAAGTACAACAAAGGTAATGCCACATAGAAGAATACCATGAAGGTATCACCACACAGAAGTGTACCACAAAGGTAATGCCACAGAGAAGAATACCACGAAGGTATCACCACAGAGAAGTGTACCACGAAGGTAAAGACTCAGCTCACATCAGGTATTAATTAAGTACGAAAGTATATATGATTATCTGTATTAATAGGTCATCTTACTTCGTCGAGAAGTTTTGCTATTGACACACACAGGATCGATGGATGACCCACACAGGATCTGAAGATGACCCACACAGGATCTGGAGATGACCCATATAGGATCTGAAGATGACCCACACATGATCTATAGATGACCCACATAGGATTTTTAGATTACCCACACAGTATTGGTAGATGTTGACCCATATAGAATCCGAAGATGATCCACACAGTATCTGAAGATTCTTCAAGTACAGTCACCTATAGGGTTCCCGTGCTAAGAACGCTTGATTCCGGGGGGATCCGCTCCTCGATCCATCGGACAATACTTCAACTACCATGAAGTCCCACGAATAAGTATCTAGAAGGTCTGTCACATCCAAAGGGACACAACACAACTAAAGGCATTTCAATCGGATGCTCGGTCTGTAAGTTATTAGTGTTTCCGTTCCGAGGGCCAGGTTGGATTCGGGTTCAATCCAACCCGGCCATACTCCAACTTTATCCAAAACTCAAGTAGAGTATAACAAAAGGACTATCTCAATCCAAGGATTCTGGCACTGTAGACTGTTCATCAAACGGACATCCAGTTCTCAAGATATGGCCAAAAAGGCGTGTCTGGGTCCAGATGGGCCTGGGTCCGGTCCGACCCGAATGGGCTAGGCCACAGCAGGCCTAGACCACTGGGGTGGCCCAATGGGTGGCCCGCAGTGCGGCCCACAGTCGAGGTAGCCCACTGTGGCGGGGCCCACCCTAGCTGACTCCCGGGGGAGGCACCCCCCCCCCTTGAATTCCCAAACGGTCCAGTTGGACCGTTCGGCTTCGGCCAACCCGGGTAGCGCCACATAGCACCGCCTACTATCACATGGGACCCGCTAGAGTGGGTCCTGCTTGGCATGATGCGGCCGGCTGGAAACATGGCTGGATCCCCTTCCAGCGGCACGATGGCGCTGTTATCCTCCTGTGGTCGTCCGGTTGTCGGCCGTCCTGGTGCGCCGCCGCGGCTCGATAGTCGTGACCTCCACCTCTACTGGTGGCGCAGACACGCACCACCCTGCCTCCACACGTCTGACCGGTGTGCCAGCCGCCACCTACCACCGCCATGGCCGACAGGTCGTGGCCTTCTTTAGCGACATGGTTGCACTGCCACCTTGCACCCTATCGGCAACAGTCGCCAGTGCCGTCACGCCGACGGTATTCCGCTCAACCCGGAGCTTCGCCGACAAAGAACATGTCAAACAACGATGTTGTGGATGGATCAGGCCATGTTTGTTTGGCCCGCACCCTTCATGTTATACCGATATCATGCAGCTCGAGAATAAAGATTCAACGTAAATTAACAAAGAACAATCATAAAAAAACCCCACCTCGATCGTTCGTTGGAGATGGTGTGAGGAAGAGTATGAAGACATTGAAGAAGACACCAGAGTTCATCACTCCCAAAACACACTTCTGATCCGGCCTCAAGCATAGGTTCCTCGTTCTTGATCCAGAGGTTTGTTCTTCATTGGAAAAGGTTTCTTGTTGGAGAAAGTTCTTCCACCAAACTGGTTTTCCACAAATACACACCACGAGAGGTGAGGAGCCATTCCCCCCTAATGAAGTTTAATGACTACATAAATTAAACATTTAATTGATGTCGTTAATGCGGGGTTTCCAAGTGTCACACCACTTGTAATTGGGAATTTAATACAGGGAATTAAATCCCCAACCTCCTTGGGTGGTTCCCACCACTAGAATTCAAAAGTGAGGTTTCAAGAAATAAAATAAAAAGTTTTTATTTTATTTTTTTCAATTCTCCCACAAAAAACCAAAAATCCAACTTCCACCCTCGACCTACTACGGTCAAGTTGAAGGTCTCCTCAAGAGAATATCGGCGCTTCGAGTTCAACGGTGTCCTCAGTTTTCAATTTCGAGCACCGGTTCAAAAGTTAGTAAACATCGCTTATGCGTTTACGGAATGTACCTGAAAAAAAGTTCATAATTTCATTACAGGAACACCAGGCCTTGAAATCACGTGCCACTAATTTTCTCATACTTGTAATAACTCCATTTAATTAAAAAAATACATGGAAAATCCGGGTCTTTAAAATTTGGGCCATTTGACTTATAAAATAATGTTTACCACTCCCCTTTGGAAAAAACCATGATCAAAACCCATGGGTTGGTTAGTGGTTTTGATTAGTTTAATGTGTGGTGTCCAAAACCTAAGTAATAAATAATTCCCTCTCTTTTCCTATATAAACCCACCCAAGATCTCACTTCTTCTTTACTCAAAGCCTTTGGAGCTCAACCAGCACCTACCCTACTCTCTCTAAAATCCTCTGAAGGTTCCCCAAGCTACCAATAAGCCTCTATCAAGCCTCCCCAAATCCTTTGGGATCACACTTCCAAGTAAGGGATTTCTTCCTTTCTCTTTTTTTTCCAAATTTAATTATGTTGTTATACCCTTTTAATTTCAATTAAAAATATTGTGGTATGATTTATCACCTTTCCCATAATTCTTTCCTTATGTTTTAATTATGAGATACCCCTTTCTCTATCATTAATTCCTTCCATGTACACTAGTTACCATGCTAAAATTCCTTAAAGAATTTCTCTCTTCTCATTTACATTCAATCAATTATTTTGTGTTATGAATCTAAATTCCATTACATATGTTGGGAAATGTATCTATATGACCCCCTTACTATCCATTTCATGTAAATATGATGAGACACCCATTTATCTCTCATTAACCAATTTTATGAATTCTCATGTCACGTTGTTATGCTGCCAAAATTGCACAGCGATTTTCCAAGCCAAAGTAATTGTGTAGTGAATACCATGCCCATTTCTCTATCAAGGGTATTCACATTTATTCACATTTACTTATTGATTATAGAGTTTCATGTATGAATTTCAAATTCCTTTATCATGGAATAAATGATGATGTTTAATGAACCCATGTTATATGATCAATGTGGCACACTTATGCATGAAATTAAATGATTAAGAAGGGTGCGCCGTGACAGCACTCCAATAAATTGGGTAAAGACTAATATCATGATATGTCAATTTCAATGAGTTTTTACTCATGATAATTCAACTTTAATGAGGATTTACACATGCTCCATGTGCAATGAGCCTTGGATCATGCTAATATCATGTTAAATTTTGATTCCACATTTCCAAGTTATGATAATCATGATATATCATGGCTTTATGTTCATGTTTCTCTTATGCTCTATTGATATTCTTATTACCTAACATGTATTGTATTTTTCATGTTATTCCTAATTTACTCCCTTATTGGGCTTTACAGCTCACCCTTTTCTTAGGCATGTCCTCAGGTTATCCCGTGCAATGCTAAGTACGAGGGAATGTTGTGGTTATGTAAAAGAAGTTTTCAATAAAGATGATGTGTTTTATGTTCTAAGTTGTTCTGTAATGTTCCTAATTTCCCAAGAAACTATACCTCTCGATCCTATGAGTTTTCTTAAATGAAATTTTATGTAATAAATCATGTTTAATTATGTAATAAAGACCAGGGTTGTTATACCAAGGCACTAGTTTTCAAGTCACAATGAGCTCCACTATTGGGACATATCTACTACTTTCCATGCGGTGATGGATCATAACCATTCCACTATCCATAATCTTATTGTCCAAACCAACACTGTTATTAGGTAATTTCTAATAAATGAGGGTTTTTCACCACACTAAAAAATAATTTTCCAAGAAATCATCATATACAATCAAAAGGGTTGGACTAAAGAATGGGATTAATATTTAAGAAGAAATTTTATAGGTGATTGGACATGGGTATACTGGGTATGTTATATGTGTATGTAGAGTATGGGGTTTACTTGTGTCATATAGGGTTGTGTGAGGTAGTTTGAATGTCCTAGTTCCATATCGGTCATCACCTAGATCTGTTTCCATAGTTTTTAAGAAGATGGTCAATAGATACTAATACGTTCCATCTTCACCGTGGAGAGGTGGGGATTAGCCTATGGGATCTTTACCGCATTAGTGGGATCCCACTCATGGGAATTTAGTATGATAAGTTTCTCCTGGCACCCAACACTTAAGGATATGAAACTCCAACGCTAGAAGTAGAAAATATATTTCTTAATACCTTGACAAAGATTTTATGACATCGACATGTTTCTATCAAGACATATCATTCAAGACATGGCTCAGTCACTTCATGAACATGTCTCAGGGTTGAATGTTGGGATGACCAAAGTAGTATCTCAGTGTTCAACATCATAGGAAGTAAGGGTTATATTGGCTCATTCTTAAGGAAGTCCAATACGAACTATGGGGATAAAATTTGAATAATTGTCTCCCAATAGTTATATATGTGTCCTTATTAGAGGAATTTGTGGATGGTTATTTCCTATCAGGGAATCACACATGAGAGTGTGGCTGGGCCATTTGGTGATGGTTGTGATTTTGGCATTCGATGACCAAGTCAATATCAATTTCCTAGTATTAGTAACGTTTTATTATCAATTGGGGCACCTCATTAGAGGGTATATGTATAGTCATGTTTTGGCCCTTTCTAATTCCCTTATGGGTGGGTTGTGGCATACTTTGGGGGTATAAATTCATGAACTCCATCGCCCTTTAAAAAACTAGTTTTCAACATTCCCTCTTAAACATTATTGGGGTATGGCTGATTTTGATAAATTAAGAAAGTGTGATATACCATTTCAGTAATATCAGTAATTTCATCTTTCGGTTTTTTCCTACTCCAACCTGAGAAATGTTGGAAATACAAACCAAATAGAAGGGGGTGTCGGTTTATTTTTCAAGGCAACGTGTCTTCCCCATGTAGTGGCTGGATCTTTCCAATACGTCCATTCTGATTCCCTATTTAATCTTTATTGTCTTGTTGTTTTCATTTTATTTTCCTAAATTACTGATATGAACTTTTTGTGTATTTTTATTTTTTTGGTAATGTATTTAAATAGGGATAAATCCTTGGGTTTTAATTTGACAATAGAAAGAAATATAATAAAATTCCTTCTTTCTTCTCACTTGTCCAATGGCTTTTATAACCAACAAACTGGTATCAGAAGTGGTACCAAGGAACCCACCAATTTCTGAAGATGGCTACCGCAATCCAGCCACAAGTTCTGAAGTTGTCTAAACACAACTATGAAAGGTGGTTCATCCAAATGAAGTCAGTGTTCGGATCACAAGAATTATGGGAGATCATCACCGATCGGTATATAATAACCACTATGGAGGAAGAAGTTACCTTCACAGATAAAGAAAAGATGGGTCTCAAAAATAAAAGGAAGAAAGACAATAATGTGTTATTCCTCCTCTACCAAGGGTTGCAGGAATCAACATTTGAAAATATTATCAAAGCAACATCAAGCTAGAAATCTTGGTATACCCTTAACACCATCTTCAAGGGTGTTTATTGAGTGAAGTGGATTCTTATTCAAACCCTAAAATCAGAGTTCTAAGAGGTGCACATGAAGGAAGGTGAGAGTATATCTGATTACTTCTCACATTTAATTTTTATTGTTAACAATTTAAAAAGAAATTGTGGAAAAGTTGAGGAAATTAGTGTCATTAAAAAAACACTTCAATCTACCACAATCAGATTTGAGAATTTTTTTGTGCTAATCTAAGAATAAATTGATTCAGAAAAAATATCCATTGAAGAACTGATGGGATCATTGCAAGTGCATGAGAAATGAATACAAAAGAATATAGGTTCAGCACTAGAGCATGCCTTAGATTATAAGTTAATTTAGCAAGAAAAAAATAATGGCCAAACATAATGATGCGGTCATCGTGCAAGAGGAAGAGGGCATGGATATCATCCAATCCATACAAAAAAGAAAAACAAATTACCAGATTCCATGGAAGAGGAAATGGTGGAGGTCGATTCATGTGTGTTTATGGAAACACAAAGAACGTTCAATGTCACAATTGCAAGAAATTTATCCATTATGATTTTGAGTGTTAGAGAAAAATGGATCATAATGAACAATCCAACTATGTTGAAGCATCTCACCATTAAGAAGAAGTCACCATGCTCCTCTTGGAACAAGAAAAGGCATGTGAATGGCCAGATGTGTGGTATCTCAACATAGGTGCAAGCAACCATATAAGTGGTAATAAATATTTTTTCAAGGAACTCACAAAAGAAGTTCACGACGATGTGAGTTTTGGAGAGTCATCAAAGGTACCTGTGATTGGAAAAGGTAAAATCAAAATTTATCAGAATAATGGTGGTTCAAATTACATATTTAATGTGTATTACATACCAAACATGAAAAATAATATTATCAGTATTGGCCAACTCCTTGATAAGGGGTATGTCATACACATGGATAACTCTTCTCTATCTATAAGAGATGCTCATAGGTGACTTATTTCTCAAGTCCAAATAGAGAAGAATCGCATGTTTCCACTGCATATTAACACAAAGGCTGAGAAGTGTCTCTTTGGAATCATGAATAATGATTCGTGGAGATGGTATCTACACTTTGGGAATCTCAATTTCAGTGGCCTTAAACTTTTATCCTCATCAAGCATGGTGTGTGTCTTGCCGATGATTGAAGTTCCAAATCATGTGTGTGAGTCATGTACACTCGGTAAGTAACAAAGGAAATCCTTTCTAAGTGGAGTGTCCAGAAGAGAAAAGGAACCACTTCAGTTGGTTCATACTTATATTTGCGTACCACTTGAAACACTCTCACCTGGAGGTAATGGGTACTTTATTACCCTCATTGATGATTTCAGTAGAAATATTTGGGTGTATTGCATCAAAGAAAAATCATTCGCCTTTTCTATATTTAAAATTTTCAAAGCTCGTGTTGAAGCTGAAAGTGGTCACAAAATCAAAGTACTCAGATCTAATAGAAGTGTATAATACCCTTCAAATTTATTTCAATATTTTTACAGGGAACAAGGAATAAAGAAAAAATACATTAAAGCCTACATGCCATAGAAGAATGGAATTTCATAAATAAATAATCACACCATCCTTGACATGAAGAGGACCATGTTGAAGGAGAAAGGTCTTCCAAAGAGATTCTAGGTATAGGCAGTGGCATGTATTTCCTACAAGCTCAATTGGTGTGCAACCATGAGTTTCAGAAACTTAACACCATAAGAGGCGTGGAGTGGATACAAACTAAGCATGGCGCACCTAAGAATCTTTAGGTGTGTTGCCTATGCTCAAGTTCCAAAAGCAAGAATAGGTAAGTTTGATGTTCATGATGAAAAGTGAATCTTCATTGGCTATAGTAAAGAATAAAAATCCTATAATATCTACAATCCACTAACCAATAATGTAGTGGTGAGTAGAGATGTGATATTTAGTGAGGAAGAAGCTTGGAGAAGGAATGTTGAAGAATCAAACAATGATATTCCAGTCGAAATAGAAGATCTGAAGGAAATACATGATCATCAGGAGAAAACGACTGCAACAGCTTCCTTGGGTGCATCATCAGTACACAAGAGTCTAGGAGTACATTCCATCACTCCTAAAAGAACTCCATGAAGTCAAAATTTGGCCAGATCTTCCTCACCAATGAAGCCTATAAAGATGAAAAACTTAAGAGACATCTATTATTAGACCAAAGAGGTAAATCTATTTCACTTGTATGTAGACCATGAGCCTTTGAAGTTTAAAGAATCCATAAGGGAAGAATGTTGGAGAATGGATATAGAAGAAACAATTTCATTCCATAAAGAAAAATGACACATGGGAGATGACTACACTACCTAATGGCCATAAAACTATTATCATCAAATGGGTGTACAAGATCAAGAAAAATACTGATGGAAAGATCGATAGATACAAGGAAAGTCTAGTAGAAAATGGGTATAAATAGAAGTACGGGGTGGACAATGAATAATTATTTTCTCTTGTTTCTTTCCTTGATATTGTGAGGATGATTATATACCTTATAGACTATCACAGTTGGATGATCTACCAAGTGGTTGTGAAATCTACATTCCTGAATGGATTTTTAAGAAGAGGTCTATGTTGGCCATCTTGAAGGCTTTGTTATGTAAGGGGAGGAAGATAAGGTGTATTGACTGAAGAAATCTCTCTATGGGTTGAAGCAAGCTCCACGTTCTTGGAATGCATGCATTGACAACTATCATCAAGATAATGGATTCACCCAATGTCTATATGAGCATTCATTTTTCATCAAAAATAATGATCGTGGGGATATACTTATTGTATGGTTGTATGTTGATGATTTTCTATTTACCAAGAACAACTGACCGATGTTCGATGAATTCAAGGGAGCCATGTTCAAGGAGTTTGAGATGACTGATGGAGGTCTCATATCCTTTTTTCTAGGCATATAAGTAAAGAAAAAACATGGTGGAATCTATATATCTCAGAATAAGTGTGCTACGGAGTTTCTTAAAAAAATAAATATGGCCAATTGTAATGTTGTTAACACACCTGTAGCAATGAGCTTAAAACTAACAAAATATGGAGAAGGAAGAATCCTTGACTCAACATTGTTCAAGAGTTTTATTGGAAGCCTGAGGTATCTCTCAATCACAAGACTAGATATTATCTATAGTGTTGGGATTCTAAATAGGTACATGGAGGAACCAAAAGAGTCACACTGGCTAGCAGCAAAACAAATCTTTAGGTGCATCAAAGGAACAGTGGATATTGGTATTTTCTATCCATACAGTGATGAAGAAAATCTATATAGATACTAAGACTGTGATTGGGTAGGTGACCAAGTTGAAATAAAATGCATCATGGGTTATGTATTATTTCTTGGAAAGACTGCTTTCCCATGGAATTCAAGGAAGTAGAGTGTGGACGCCCTATCCACATGTGAATTATAGTATGTGGTAGCATCGTCCACTATTTGTGGAGGAATTTGGTTGAGAAATTTGTTGAAGGAGATAAAAAATCCACATGATTTATCCATAGTTATATATGTGGATACTAAGTCATCAATTGAACTTACCAGAAATCCAATGTAGCATGGAAGAAGCAAACACATTAATACTCGATTCTATTTTCTAAGATATCATGAGAATAAAAAAATGATAAAATTGGAAAATTGTAATACTAAGGAATAGGTGGATGATATTTCCACAAATTCATTGTCGATAGGTGAATTAAAAAAACTCATAATGATTCTTGGAATGAATTCAGTTTTGGTTTGAAGGTGAGTGTTGGAAATACAAACCAAATAGAAGGGGGTGTCAGTTTATTTTTCAAGGTAGTGTGTATTCCCCAAGAAGTGGATGGATGTGTCCATTCTAATTACCTATTCAGTCTTTAATGTCTATTTTTCATTTTATTTTACTCAATTAATGATGTGTGGTTTTTGTGTATTTTTAGTTTTTTGGAAATGTATTTGAATAGGGATAAAGCCTCGGATTGTAATGTGGCACTGGAAAGAAATATAGTAAAATTCCTCCTTTATTTTCACTTGTCTAGTGGCATGTATAGCCAATAGGAAATGACTGGTGATGGGAAGGGAATCATTGAGTAGGTGTTATACCTATATAAGTTTTGATATGGGGTATTAGTCAAATAGATTGATCATAAAATATGGCTAGATTTTTTTACTAGTTTAGTTTCATTTAATTCCTAGTGTCATCGGTGTATATGAGGGTCTACTTAGATTGGTACCACTGCATCATACACCATCTCTAGGGATTTTTTTTCTTTGAGGTATCTAGGGAAATTATCATGAAAACATTAATTGGTATTACAATTATCCTTACCTATAATTATATGAAAATATGGGTGGAAATATGCCTTTATTTGTTCTTATTATTATGGGTGAATCGAGTTAACCCATCAGAGGAGGTCAAGGGGCGTCAAGGTAGGAGGTGGAGGATCAACATGGGCACTTACAAAGTAAGTGGGGGAGAGGGTAAGAGATATGATGTGGCTATCAGGGGAGTACTGAGGTCCATTTTCCACCATCTGAGTAGGGATACGGAATATCACATTCTAGGGGGTGTGGGAATACCAAGTAAATGTATGTGGGAGCAATTTAAAAGTTTTGAGGTTGCTGCAAATAGGTCAATTGAATCCTCATGGAAACATATATGATAATTATTTTATATTCTTGACGATGTGATATTCCAAAAAATATGGGATATGTGGTATGAACCATCACTTACACTCATGACATAGCATCTATAAAGAAATATCATGAGGGGAGTGGATGTAGAGACCCGAAGCTTGACTTACATGGACATTACATTACTTTTGTGGAATACTTAGTACATAACAAAAACAGACACACAATGACCATAATAGTTTAGTGTCTTTGGAAACTCGGAATATAATCTTCTAATCGTGGTGAAAGATCTTCAACATCTACCATAAAGATCTTACCCTTTTTTTATTACCTAAACCCTTTATTTATATCCTGGGGAAAAGAAAACATAAAAGGGGTGAGCTCAAATGCCCATTAAGGGTAAACATAGAGAACATAAAACAATCCATAAACATTTGAATGCAAAAACTTGAACATTAAATCTAAACATCAAAATCTTGAGCAAAGACATGAATCTTGGAAGTATGTAAGGCATATATCATAAGGGAAAATAAATCATGATAAAATAGCATGGGAATAAAACATGTAACTATGGAAATAATTAAGCACATGTTATGATTTCCATAGTAGCCCTGTCATTGCTTCCAAGACCATCTTAGTGGACAAAGTCCCTTTTGGAATCGAGTTCACTCCTCGTTTCAGTCCTGTAATACTAAACCGGATTAACTTACCGTTCCAGTCATGTCTATCTCATGAGATATAAATCTTTAAGAATTGGAGGGAGATATAGGTCCCACCCATCTCATAATGAAAACATTCTTACTTGTGCCACAAAATAAACATACATCATTCATAATAAACCAACGAATAAAATGGGTTTCATAAACATAATCTCATCATCACATAATCCATATAAAAGAAATGGATATCATTTCATAATAAGAAAAGTGAAACCATGTAAATAATAGATACATTATACTTGAAACATACACATATGAAATAATGTCATCTTAGATGAAAAAATGGTTTTGATAAAACACTTTAAATGAATTCTTGAGGAAAATATCCTTTCTTCCTCAAAATCAATTTCTTTTCACAAAACGTCATGAAATTTTAAAAGAAAGAGATTTTATTGAAAATAGTCAAGGAATATTTTGGAGGAAGCTTCATGAAAATAAGGCTTTATAAAACTGTAAAAATCCTTTCATGCCGTATACATTAAAAAAACATTCTTCTCGTACTTTTGTCAGAAAAGTCAAAAAGTACCTTGTAGGGTAAATAAAAGAAAGATTCCTTCCATACCATGGAGTAAAAGTCAAAATGGGTAAAAAGGACTTTAAACATACATGAAAACACTTTTATAAAACATGGACATGGATGATTTCAAGAACCCCAGTAAATACTTACAAATAAGCAATCTCGGATAAAAATGAGATTTGCAAAATTATCCCTTACCTTAGGTCTGATATGCTTCGTACGTATCTGAACCTTCGGTATAATGATTTAAATAATGTCATTGACTTATTAGAGAATCATATTCATTGTTATTATATCATATATGTTTCACTTATGACTTTTTATTACCCGTTCTTTTGTAAATTCCATGTTAAAGCAGCGTTTTGGGTAAAATCATTTCATTTATCATATGTGTTTCGACTTGTCGTTCTTGATATTAATACTTATATCCTGATTTACATAATTCGAGAATGTAAAATATGATTTATATATAATATATATTCATCATATAAATATATATATTATAGATCGATAAAAGGAATGAAATACACCGTTCATGGAGACGGTAGGCCGTACGTACGCATGAACGCTGTTTTCGTTTCCTTATTGAATTGAATGAAACTAAATAGATGACATACATATATATATACATAAATCTAGTAGCATTATTATTTAATATATTTCATGATTACTTATTATATATACTTTATAATCATTTATGAATGGTTAATCATTGAGAATGAATCTCATCGCATCGTGGAGACGGTAATCCGTACGTACGCACGAGCGATGATATCGTTCCCATGATTATTGAATAGAATTATAGTGGATGGTATAATATATCAGAATCATTATGATGTTATAATAACCATATATAGTTATTCTTTACACCATTATACCCATCCATGTAAGGTGTTGGTGGAAAAATAGATTTCACCACGGTGTGGAGACGGTATTCCGTACGTACGCACGTGTGGTGATTTCATTTTCCATAGGATGGATAGATGATGAAATAGGTTTGTTTAATACTTATAATAAAATATCAGTATATTAGTTATACTGATGTTATTACTTCATAATGAAACAACTAAAGAAGAAGAAGTGGAAGAAGAAATAAAGTTGAAAGAATCGGTAACAGACATTACCTCTTCTTTGAAGCGCCTCTTTGAGACCTCCTCTTAGGGCACTAAAATTGGGCTTTGAAGAAGACCATGACCTCTAGGATGTTTCTAGGGAAGTTTAGAAGATAATTTGGAAGGGTTTGGCCGATATTGAAGGCTCAAAGTGGTGTGAGGAAGAGAGGGAGGAGGTTCCCTTTTGTAAGGGAGGAGAGGGGCACCTTTGGAATAACAAAAAAATTATTTTATTATAAATTCATATTCGGTTTTTAATAGCTCAAAATTGAGTTATTTCAAAGCTAAGGTGGGTATGAGTCGAAATACTCTCATAAAATATAATTTATACAAGTTTAGAATTCTATTTTATCCTTATCATTTAGATTTAACTTTAAGTTAAATAATTTCTCTTTTACCGTGTCTTCTTGTTTTCTTACACTATAAGGTTAATAAACTTACTATAACAAGACAAAAGAACCCAAAGTTGTTTATTATTAATATATATAACCTTATCTAAGTCATTTGGCCGAAACTTAGATTTTTAGGAATAAAATAACAATTAATAATATAATATTTGTTTTAAAAACTATTTTATGTCAATTTTGACACAATTTGGTAATTGATTTTTGTGAAAATCATAAGAGAATGATTAGTTCAAAAAAATTTAATTAAATAAATAATAACATGTCATATTAACCTATAAAATTAGTGGAATTCATAAAAAGTCTCAAATTATATTTATTTGGGTATTTATAATATCAATTATTTTAATTTTCCACTCTTATGGTAATTACTGCATCATCATTGGGTCATAAATAAATTAAATTATTTAATGTCTAAAAATTATAAATAAAATACCATTATGTATGAAATATTTTTAGATTTCTAATGAATATTTATAGTCGAATTTATCTTATGTATAACCCTATATTAAAAATGGTTTAGTTATTAAACTTTGATTTTAACTATTTTAACCCTTCTTTAAATAAATTAATATTAAATGTCCTAATCTAATCCAAGTGGGCCTAAATGGTCATATTTTATTCCTAAGGTTGTTTTGCGTCGAATTACACTTATCCAGTAAAATTAGGACATGTGTTAGGGTAATAATAATATCATTTTTACCCTTAATTACCCTATTTACTTTTAACCGTGGTAAAAAAGGTAAAAAGTTACTATTCACCAAAAATTATTTTCATCTCATTGAACCACATTTTACTTACTGACATCAACTGTGTCTCTCAGATTTTTGAAATTCCACTCATAGAAGCGGTAAAATTAAGTTTTATGTGAATTTGGTAATTCTCCTAGGAGGTGGGTAAAAGACGGTCAAAAGTTCAATAAAATTTTTATATATCTAAAATTATTATAAAATGACTCTAATGAATTAAATTGAACTTATATAGGTATTATATATCAATTTTGACCTAAAATAAATTTAAATAAAATAAATAATTATTTAAATAAAAAGTCGGTTTTTAAATAGTAACCCAGTATTTTCACTATTCATCAAAAATTGAAAGTTTTCAGAAAAATACCAAAATTTCACCCTAGGCTAATTTCGATATTCCGAATCAAAAAATGAAGTCCATTTTGAAAGATAAAATTTATAAAATTTAAAAAAGTGGGTATTACTATTCCTAACAGCTAGTTTTTATAACATATCGTTGTTTAGCGAAAGTCGATATTGTGTACAACACACGCTATCGTGGAAGGTCGCGATTGCAAGTAGTGCAAGCCAAGTTAGGGATACATGTTGTGCAAGCTCCTTTTGGTGTAGCATACAATACAAGACATTAATGAAATTAAAAGGAATATTTTTCATAAAATCTCGGGGTGTTACATTCTACCCCCCTTAAAATGAATTTCTCCCTCGAAATTCGTCGGGGTTATAAATGGTTTACTACTCGAAAGTTTCTTTAATAGAAACCCACATCGTAAAAAGGAATACCAAAACCAATATTTAAAGACAAAAGTATGAAACATAACGGTTACCCAAATAAACTAATCGTTGGGTTTCCACATAGGTGAAAATATGGATATGGAAGAGAAATCTAACCATCATGTTCTGATGGAGAGTGGTAGAGAACATGGCTATGGAAAAGCCAGCAATCACAAATCCATAGATTTTTGATGATCTAAGGTACCATCTGATTCATCGGATATAAGGGCACTAGGACAACATTTTTGGTTTTCAATATCATTTCCCTAAAGTTGAAAATTTTGAATTAGAAGAAATACATGCTTGATTTTGGTACAATCTCACTGTTGTTGGTGCTTTGAACAATTTCCACTTCATATCTTAATGAAATGAAGTTGAATTTGTCATTTATGAAGTGTTAGAAGATCATGTGATATAATGATGAGTCATTCCATCTATTTCAAACAAAAGGTTAGAAAAAGTTATCAAATATACATAAGTCCATCTATGGTGAGGTTAATCGTATACGATTCCAAAAATGAAATTATACTTCATCTATCATGTCTCTTAATAAAATAAAAATAGTTTCTACTAACCAGGGACTTCCTGTAGGCCATTGGTATGCGATAAAGGTCAGTCGCACTTCGGTTTTGGGTTCGATTCCCACAGCCTTGTCCGACGCGATGGGTTGTCGCCCGTCCTGCAGGTTGTCCTTTTTCTAAAACTACATTACTATAACATCCCATCAATAATATCAAAAAAAGTTCTATCCTTAAACAATACTAACTTATGTCCAACATAATCTATTCCAATGTTTAGGCTTATCTAAAATACTTCGGTCCAAGCTCATAGTATAAAGAAAACAATTACTAGAAAGGTTATCTACCAAGAATGTGAATACAAGCATTTATCCCACATATATCATAAGATATATCTTGTTGGTTGTATTCCAAACACATGAATACCTTAGTCATATATTCTCTTGAAACATAAATTACCATATAACCTTAGTGAAAACATGAATACTGTCAAAAGGTAACTCTTTCCACATACCAAAATCCCAAAAAAAACTATATAATGAAACCATGATATCACTTTGTCCTTATTTTAGTCATGATCTCATGATTACTATCATATTATTTTCTCCTTATCCCTTCATTATGTGCATTTCATCTTATTTCCAAAAATATCTCAATCACTTTCCATGGTTACCGGTACCATAAAATTATTGAAAACCACAATAGATCAATACATAAATATTCCAATATTCCACAATACTATATACAACATTAATTTGGAATCCCATTACATAAACACTTAATCATTCCACCACATCGTTTTCATATTCAACATCGCCAATAGTGATCGCATGTTACTTCCCTTTGTCCTTTTCCTTAAATGGTTGCTCATGTCGATCATCACTAACCCTTGGATTAGGGAATTTATTAGCATAATGCCCCATTTCATTGCACTTGAAGCATTGAAGTGTTGGTGGAGAGTTCTCTGTAGTCTTTTCTCTATTCACATCATTAGCAACCTTTTTCCCATTACTTCGACAATCAACTGCTCGATGACCTTCTTTTCCACACTTAAAACATTTTCTAGTACCTTTTAGGAAATCTCCACCATGCTTCTTTCCACACTTTGAGCATAAAGAAACATTCATCTTCTTTTCACCATTGTTATGATATTTCTCCTTGAACTTCATCTTTCATTTCTTGTCAAAACCATGAGATGGATATGTTACACCAACTTCCAGTTATACCTTGACATCACAACACACAATTTCTTTATATCTACTGAAGTCTCTTATAGCTAATGCCTTTCGAAGATTTGGTTTTAAGCCACTGAAGAATCGATCAACTTTACTTTCAGGTTGGATGATAAAGCCAGATGCATACCTTTCAAGCCTTGTAAAATTCGCTTCGTATATACCAATAGATTCATCATTCTTTTGCTTTAGTTCAAGAAACTCCTTCTCCATCTTTGTTCGAATAATAATAGGGAAGTACTTATTGAAAAATAAGTTCTTGAACTCATCCCATTCCATGGACTCAATTTCATCTCTTGGCCTCGTATTCTTGATAAGATTCCACCATTGATTAGCTTCACCTTCCAAACGATATACTACTAAGATGAATTTATCATGTTCAGAACATTGAAGAACTGAAAATATCTTTTCAGTGGTACTGATCCATTTTTCAGCAACAAGTGGATCAAAAGACCCACTGAAAGAAGGTGGACGTTTCCTCATGAAGGACTCAATAGAATATTGTTCCCTTCTCTGCTCATTTGGAAGTCCAGAATGATTCATAGCTTGTGTAAGTATAGAAATAATATTTTGAACTCCATCTCCCATAACATTGGTTTTTTTAAAAGTAAAATCATTGCATTATCCATTACATTGATCAACACGGTTCCTTCGGGTTCCAGCCATCATCTAAAACCCAAAAAGAATAGTGTGAGAGGAAAAAATCATGCTAGAGAAAACAACATAATAAAGGGGGAGTACCATCAATATCTAACATCTTAGGTTAAATTATAAGATTTTTACCGTAGTTCTAGGACTATATCCTATACGTATACTTATCCTTAGGGACATCCCTAGACATACCTTAGAAATATCTCTAGGGATCTCACTAATGTTTTCGCATCCTAGTTTCCAAAGGTTGACTAAACCTTTCCTCTAATACCAAATGTAGAGACCCGAATCTTGACATACATGGACATTACATTACTTTTTCGGAATACTTAGTACATAACAAAAACATACACACAAGGACCGTAATAGTTTAGTGTCTTTGGAAACTCGGAATATAATCTTTTAATCGTGGTGAAAGATCTTCAACGTCTCCCATAAAGATCTTCCCCTTTTTTTCTTACCTAAAACCTTTCTTTATATCCTGGGGAAAAGAAAACATAAAATGGGTGAGCTCAAATTCCCAGTAAGGGTAAACATAGATAACATAAAACAATCCATAAACATTTGAATGCAAAAACTTGAACATAAAATCTAAACATCAAAATCTTGAGCAAAGACATGAATCTTGGAAGTACGTAAGGCATATATCATAAGGGAACATCAATCATGATAAAATAGCATGGGAATAAAACATGTAATTATGGAAACCATTAAGTACATTTTATTATTTCCATAGTATCCAAGGCATTTCTTCCAAGACCATCTTAGTGGACAAAGCTCCTTTCTGAATCGAGTTCACTCCTCGTTTCAGTCCTGTAACACTGAACCAGATTAACTTACCATTCCAGCCGTGTCTATCTCATGAGATAAAAATATTTACCCAATGTATTGGAGGGAGATATAGGTCCCACCCATCTCATAATGAAATCATTCTTACTTTTTCCACAAAATAAACATACATCATTCATAATAACCCAACAAATAAAATGGGTCTCATAAACATAATCCCATCATCACATAATCCATATAAAAGAAATGGATATCATTTCATAATAATAAAAGTGAAACCATGTAAATCATAGAGACATTATACTTGAAACATACACATATGAAATAATAGCATCTTAGATGGAAAATGGTTTTGATAAAACACTTGAAATGAATTCTTGAGGAAAATATCCTTTCTTCTTCAAAATCAATTTCTTTTCACAAAACGTCATGAAATTTTAAAAGAAAGAGATTTTGTTGAAAATAGTCATGAAATATTTTGGAGGAAGCTTCATGAAAATAAGGCTTTATAAAACCGTAAGAATCCTTTCATGCCGTATACGTTAAAAAAACATTCTTCTCGTACTTTTGTCGGAAAAGTCAAAAAGTACCTTGTAGGGTAAATAAAAGAAAGATTCCTTCCATACCATGGCGTAAAAGTAAATTTGGGTAAAAAGGACTTTAAACATACATGAAAACACTTTTATAAAACATGGACATGGATGATTTCAATAACCCCAGTAAATACTTACAAATAAGCAATCTCGGATAAAAATGAGATTTGCAAAATTATCCCTTACCTTAGGTCTGATATGCTTCGTACGTATCCAAAACTCCTGTATAATGATTTAAATAATGTCATTGACTTATTAAAGAATCATATTAATTTTTATTATATTCTATATGTTTCAATTATGACTTTATATTACTCGTTCTTTTGTAAATTCCATGTTAAAGAAGCATTTTGGGTAAAATCATTTCATTTATCATATATGTTTCGACTTGTCATTCTTGATATTAATAATTGTATCCTGATTTACATAATTCCAGAATGTAAAACATTATTTATATATAATATATATTCATCATATACATATATATATTATAGATCGATAAAAGGAATGAAATACACCGTTCATGGAGACGGTAGGCCGTACCTACGCATGAACGCTGTTTTTGTTTCCTTACTGAATTGAATGAAACTAAATAGATGACATACATATATATATACATAAATATAGTAGCATTATTATTTCATATATTTCATGATTACTTATTATATATACTTTATAATCATTTATGAATGGTTAATCATTGAGAATGAATCTCATCGCGTCGTGGAGACGGTATTCCGTACGTACGCACGAGCGATGATATCGTTCCCATGATTATTGAATATAATTGTAGTGTATGGTATAATATATTACAATAATTATGATGTTATAATAACCATATATAGTTATTCTTTACACCATTGTACCCATCCATGTAAGGTGTTGGTGGAAAAACAGATTTCACCACGGCGCGGAGACGGTATTCCGTACGTACGCACGCGTGGTGATTTCATTTTCTATAGGATGGATAGATGGTGAAATAGGGTTGTTTCATAATTATAATAACATATCTGTATATTAGTGATACTGATGTTATTACTTCATAATGAAACAACTAAAGAAGAAGAAGTGGAAGAAGAAATAAAGTTGAATGAATCGGTAACGGACATTACCTCTTCTTTGAAACGCCTCTTTGAGACCTCCTATTAGGGCACTAAAATTGGTCTTTGAAGAAGACCATGACCTATAGGATGTTTCTAGGGAAGTTTAGAAGAGAATTTTTCAGGGTTTTTCTGAGCTTGAAGGCTCAAAGTGGTGTGAGGAAGAGAGGGAGGAGGTTCTCTTTTATAAGGGAGGAGAGGGGCACCTTTGGAATAACTAAAAATATTATTTTATTATAAAGTCATATTCGGTTTTTAATAGCTCAAAATTGAGTTATTTCGAATCTAAGGTGGGGATGGGTCTAAATCCTCTCATATAATATAATTTATACAAGTTTAGGTTTCTATTTTAACCTTATCATTTAGATTTAACTTTAAGTTAAATAATTTCTCTTTTACCGTGTCTTCTTGTTTTCTTACACTATAAGGTTAATAAACTTACTATAACAAGACAAAAGAACCCCAAGTTGTTTATTATTAACATATATAACCTTATCTAAGTCATTTGGCCGAACCTTATATTTTTAGGAATAAAATAACAATTAATAATATAATATTTGTTTTAAAAACTATTTTATGTCAATTTTGACACTATTTTGTAACTGATTTTTGTGAAAATCATAAGAGCATGATTAGTTCAAAAAAATTTAATTACATAAATAATAACATGTCATATTAACCTATAAAATTAGTGGAATTCATAAAAAGTCTCAAGTTATATTTATTTGGGTATTTACAATATCAATTATTTTAATTTTCCACTCTTATGGTAATTACTGCATCATCATTGGGTCATAAATAAATTACATTATTTAATGTCTAAAAATTATAAATAAAATAAAATTATGTAGGAAATATTTTTATATTTCTAATTAATATTTATAGTCGGATTTATATTATGTATAACCCTATATTAAAAATGGTTTAGTTATTAAACTTTGATTTTAACTATTTTAACCCTTCTTTAAATAAATTAATATTAAATGTCCTAATCTAATAAAAGTGGGCCTAAATGGTCATATTTTATTCCTAAGGTTGTTTTTGGTCGAATTACACTTATCCAATAGAATTAGGACATGTTATAGGGTAATAATAATATCATTTTTACCCTTAATTACCCTATTTACTTTTAACCGTGGTAAAAAAAAGTAAAAAGTTACTATTCACCAAAAAAAATTCCATATCATTGAACCACATTTTAATTACTGACATCAACCATTTCTCTCGGATTTTTTAAATTCCACTCATAGAAGCGGAAAAATTAATTTTTATGTGAATTTGGTAATTCTCCTAGGAGGTGGGTAAAAGACGGTCAAAAGTTCAATAAAATTTTTATATATCTAAAATTATTATAAAATGACTCCAATGAATTACATTGAACTTATATAGGTATTATGTATCAATTTTGACCTAAAATAAATTTAAATAAAATAAATAATTATTTAAATAAAAAGTCAGTTTTTAAATAGTAACCCAGTGTTTTCACTATTCATCAAAAATGGAAAGTTTTCAGAAAAATACCAATATTTCACCCTAGGATAATTTTGATATTCCAAATCCAAAAATGAAGTCCATTTTGAAAGATAAAATTTATAAAATTTCAAAAAGTGGGTATTACTATTCATAACGGCTAGTTTTTATAACATATCGTTGTTTAGCGAAACTCGGTATTGCATACAACACATGCTATCGTGGAAGGTCGTGATTGCGTGTAGTGCAAGCCAAGTCAGGGATGCGTTTTGTGCATGCTCCCTTTAGTGTAGCATAAAACACAAGACATTAATGAAATTAAAAAGAATATTTTTCATAAAATCGCGGGGTGTTATAGTGGATCTTCCAATTATTGGGATGTCTAGACTCCAAGGAAGGTCCATCTTTGAAGAGATTTTTCTATACATCTCTCATAGTGAGTTCCTTTCCCACTATTATGGTGTTGGGGACCTTTTTAATATGAGGGTGATCATTATGCTCGATGGGGTTTCAAGTGAGGAATTGATCAAAGAGGTTCCATCCCAAGAGTTGTCTTGTGGGGGAAGGATGAGGAAATCAAGTAATGAGGAATCTTGGGGCACTATCATAGAATAGGGCAGTTCCAAGGAAATTGGGGAAATAAATCCTAAGGATGTATTGTATAGACTAATCTTTAGAGAGGTGATTCTCAAGACCATGGATTCAATATAAAAACCAAGATTTGATCATTACTAACTAGTATTTTTTATCTTCATAGGAACCATTAGGTTAGGATAAGTAATCATCTGTAGGTAATGGGGAGGATGCCTCTAAAGATAATGTGGAGGATTCCTCCAAATTTTCCTAAGAAAAACCGGTGAGGGAGGTTCTAAAGTAAACAAGGGAAAAAACTACCTTCTCCCCTGACCTCATGGTCATTTAAGGGGGAAATTTTTTGGAATCCTATAAGTGTCTCGATATTTAAGTGATTCACATCATCTATAATGCTTGGTATTCAAAATCCCTTTGCATTCTGAAGATAAATTTATAACTATTCTTTTTATTTTCCTTCAACTCTAAATAAATGTTTAGTATTCTGTCCTAACTGGTTTGTTTTATACTAAATAGATCTTGTGAACTCATATTCTGAATATTTCTTAGTAGTTTTTGGAATGCCTGATACACAAAAAGGCCCTTTATGTTTGAGCTAGAATTAGAGCTCTTGGGCTTGGATGAATCGGCCAAGGCGATGGCCACTTGAGATATAATGGTCAAAGGGATGATGGAAATTGGTATCATTAAATCCTTTTTATTATATAATTCCTCTCTCTTATAACTTTTTTTATCTTTGACATTTCTATGGGTTGAACTAAATACTAATTCTTTTCGAAAGTGTATAAGGGAATGTCTCTTCCATGAAAAGCATTCCATGAAGAATTGAGGCTCTAACCTTTGACCGATGGTTGGAGTAATATATTTGGTAACTGAATAATATATGGTGGGAGATGGAGAATTGGCTCCTAAAATAGTGGTATTGTTGAGATCTGATGCATTGACCACTCAAGGGGAGGTTTCTCTAGTTCCAGTAGAGTAGCATATCATGATGAGGGAAGAAACCGAGGTGCTGGAGAATCCCTCACCAATAGAGGAGATGATGGTAGGGATAATTCTCATTATCAATGTGTATAAAAATTAAATCTCTCTTTCTGATATATCCTAGCCCCTTAGAATGGGTTCCGGAGGAGGATCTCTCCGCTACGGTTCTTATTGCCTTCTTGGCATATGAGTCTTACTCTGAAGAGATGGAAAACCCAGATTCAGATATCGAAGAAGAGAACCAGACATGTTGGTGTCATTCATAGAATATAACACCTTTATATTTTAATATATTACTTCCTTTAAATGAACCAAATGTCTTTGATAGCTTTCTCTTCACAAAACACTAAACTTAAACAAAATTGTGATATAATTAGATAAAATATAAATATTTAAGTATGATCATTAAAAACTAGTCATTGAATTAGAGAAAATGAATTGGATTAACCTATTTATTAAATATATTTATGAATAAAATAAATTCTACTTATAAAATGAATTAATTTTAGTTAGTTTACCTAAAATGACTAGCAAGATCATTTATTGTTTAGAAAGGTATTTTTCTAAAAATTTCCCTTTTATGAAATATGCATTTCTATTTCAAGAAATGTATGATTAATGATGATAAATTATGTTTTATATTAATAATTTGTTAGAACCAATTTAGTTCATAAATGATATTAAATAATAATAATGACTGTTAATATTTGAAAATTTTATTTTCCAATAAAAAAGGGTTTTCATTATATTTTATAATTTTAGTCAAAAATTCAAATTATAATTCTTAAAATTTGAATTTTTAAAAATTAACATATTTTTTGTATTTATAATAATAATATTTTAATAAGATGGATTTTTATTATTTTTCTGAAATAAATGGCTTTTAGGTGAATAGTGAAAAAATCGATTTTGCTAAAAACTATCACTTTTATGAAATTATCATATTAAAATAATGAATTAAATGTTTTTGAGATTTTTTTATATAATATATATATATATATATAATTAAAAAAATTATTTAAAAAAATTATAAAACCCATGTATATCATTTTGAAAACTTAAGTGATATTTTACTCTAAAAATGGTTTTATGTGTTATGTGAATTTATTTTTAAATTAAATTTTCTTAACCATATAAATTTTATTTTATAAAACTATTTTCATATTTTAGATTAAAATTATATAATTAATTAATAATTCCATTTTTAATTGTGGTCATTTAAATTAATTACCATGGGTAATATGAAAAGTTACCTGGGTAAAAGTACACTTGGGTAAAAGTGAAAAGTAAAGGGTAAAATCATCAAATCACTCAAATTTTTATCCAAAATGAGTGTATGATAATTTTTTTATACCTTAAAATGTTCCCAAATCCATTATTTTTAAATTTTGGAGTTATTTACATTGAATAGTGAAAGGATATAATTAAAAAGTAAAGGGTTCTTCTAAAGATACCCTTCCCTCAATTATAAAAGGGGGTCATTTACACTCATTCTTGCTACACCCTTTATTTATAAATTATTCTTAAAACTATTACCCCTTTTATCCTATTATAATCCTCTCCCATTAACATAATCCCCTGGTCATAATTAGTTATCTTAAGCCCTCCATTTTCAATGATATTTCTAAGGGAAAGCTTAAGTTCTCAACATGAGTTTTACTTTTCTCTTTACCTTTCTTTTGATTTTCCTCTTAATAATATTCATTAAATTTATTAATATAATGAAATAAGTTACATTATACTTAAATTTAATTATATTAATTGAATAAAAATTATTCATTACATTCCATCCACTAAGAGAGACTGAAACATTGATCATGCATACGTCTGCACTACCGCCTCCACGATGCAATGTGGTTTCTTTTTCATCACTGCATTTCATGGATAGTATAAAGGATTTATTTGATGAATAAATATGTTTTATATGTCACAAATATAATTATGAAATTATCTTTTTTCATATATCATCATTTCATCCATTCATTGAAAAATGGGATCGTTAATCGTGCGGGCGTACAAACTACCGCCTCTACGAACGATGAATTTCATTTTTCATCACCATCCATTATTTATGGTTCCTAGAATGGATTTAATGGGGTTATATAATTTTTATAAAAAATTTATTCTTATGTATATATCACATTATCATTATCTAAATAGATCCCCTTACTCAATAAATCATTATAACACATTACTATTTGGGTCGATTTAAATGCTTATGTAAATAATGTTATAACGATTATGTCATAAATGATTATGGTATGTCATATAATTTTAATATCAAATAATAATTATATATTTAATATTTTTTAATTATTTTATAAATTCAATGTTAATACTTAAAATATTTATTAATATATCACCTTTTGATTTTTAAACACGTCAAAAACTAGTTCATCGTTATTTTCATTTTCACAAGTCATATAAATGTATTTCACCTTAAAAAAATGGGTCTTAAGTAATCATTTAAAATAATTATTATTATATATTTAATTATATTAGAATGATTAAATTGAAACCACATAGTGATAGTCAATCTTTTCATCATGAAGTTTGTTCAAAACAAGCAACCAAAAGTTCTAACACCTGATAATGAAAATAAACTATAATCGGTCAATATATTTGAAATATATGGTTATAAAATAATTATAAAAACGTTATTATGTTTATAAAAATGTTATGATCTAATTAATTAATATATTTATGTTCATTATATAGTAGGTTGCAGTACATTTGACTAAGTAGGAATAATGGTAAGTGTTTTCATCTCAATTTCTTATCTTTGAGAAATGGTTGGTATTATGCACCTAATTTCATTTATATGATGTATATACTGAATATTTGAGAAATCATTTCATGAATTTAATTTTAATCATGTTATTTTAAGTTTTATTTCAATCCCTCTCTTAAAGTGGTTTTGATTAAAATGTTACTCAAGTCGCAAGGGTTCTTTGTCTCAAACTTTAATTCATTGAGGCATAGTTTTGTTATATGCCATGTTTTACTTTCAATGGTGTATTAACTATCCATGTATGTAAATTTATAATATATTTTTGTATTCATAGGAAATACTAATCCAAATAAGTTCCTTTTCATCAAATGGATTTTAACTCAATTGTTACCCTAGTTTTAAGGCTCTTTGGTGACTCAATTTTCATTCATTGAGTTATGATCGTTTCTCTTGTACTTACTTAATATAAGTTGGATAAAGTATACCATTTGATTATATTATGTGGTATTTTTATTATTCACATTAGTACCACATAAAACCCCCTTTTTTAAATATTTCTTACTTCAATTATTATATTACTCGTATTGGATACTGATAACTCAAGTCTCATTTCAATGATTTATATTGTTTCATCATAAACATATTTCATCCATGATTGGGTTATTACACCCTAATATTTTATTATATGATAATTTCTTTAACTATATTTTCAAATAAGATATTTTGATACAAATTAATTCTTTATTACTCTTCTTACAATTTGATTTTTGGAGAAAGGTATTTTGAAAATAATAAAAAGGGGTTTTCCTTTCCCATTCATATGTTTTGTATAACTCTTCCCATTTCTCCAAGATTGACATTATATGTTTTCAAGGATCTCTTATTGGAGATTATTTTTAAAATTAATGTTTTTCAAAATATTTCACCTCACCTTTTCAAAATCTTCCTTTGAAAGAAATATGTAAATTTTTATATCACATCATTGTTAAAAATGTTTTTTAAAATCTATTTTAAGTTTTTTCTTCCACTTACCTTATAATTTTCAAAAGGATTTACACTAATGGGGATTATTCTTCATGATATATCCAATGATGTATATTTATAAGTTGGGGTTATTAATCTCACTTCATAAAACAATTTGATTCTTAATCCCTTATTTTGTGATATAATTTTAAGCATTCTTTTTACAAGGGTGTTTTTTATTTATGTAAACACCCTTATATGTTTTTTTTTGCATAGGGGATATTTTATTTTGAAACCATCCAAATTATTTCTCTATATATATTATTATCATTTAATTACAATATCTACTTGACTATATACTCATTACCCTATACGCTGTGAACATATCATTTTACAAAATTTAGATTGTAGGTTGTTCACCTAGAAAGAACATTTATTTATTGGCTAGTTAAGTATTAACATTCCTTATGATTATTGACTATTAATATAGGTTGATTACATATTAACATCCCATATTTTTCATTATATGTATATTCATGCTTTTATTAATCCATAGGTTCCTTTGGGAATGACATGAAATGTATTTTTGACTCTTATGGTGAATGCATTGGACTTAAAAAGTGATGGGTGGGGACCAATATTATATATCCCCTTAATGAATTTACAAGTATCATGAGACAAAATATCTTGGGTTTTGGTGTATACCTCTCCCCATAGTAGTATAGTATCATGGAAAAGGACCTTGAAAATATTTAACGATGTATAATATTATACATTCCATCAATACGAGATCAGTAATTATTATTATCCATGTTTTCATTTATTTTCATTGATATAGTTTTAGTTGATTATAGAATTATTTGTATTTTTTATTTATTTCATATTATATATTCTATTCTTATTATTTTTATAGATTCAGTTATATGTTTCCCTTACTGAGCAATTTATCTCATCCCTTCTTATGTTTTCATTTCCCCAGGTAATGGAGAAATGTAATACATGTGATATGTCTAATAGGATAATTTTTTGTAAAATTTGTGGGAGATGTTTAAGAATTGTTATGGATTAATAAGTTTCTTGTAGTAGGAAAAATGTCCTTTAGTTGAGAAAGACATGGTCTTTAATAGTTTATGTTTTTTACTAATTCTCTAAAGCTCTAAATTTAAAAGGTCATGGGAGTTTATGTAATGAAATATTTTCCATAAGTCATTTAATTATGGGATAGTTATGTCCAGGAATCTATAGTTGGAATTGAATCTAATATGTAAAGTATATATTTTAGCTATTGTATCTAGGAGTGTGGGTTCAGGGTTTCACAGATGGTATAAAATTAGGGTTTAGATAACTTTGGAGATTAGAATGTTTTGTGAGGATAATTTAAGGGTTGATAATTTAGGGTTGATCAGAATTTAAAAGGTATAAATAACCCTTTGGTAAAGTGTATGATTTAACATTAAGGTAATAATACACTTTTTATTTAGGTATTATGATAATATAACTTTGGTAAAAACCCTAAGGATAAGTCTAATAGAGAATTATAAGTATCGGATAACATCTTGAAGTTTTGGTAATGTATAGTTTATGTTGTTATTCTAGATATTACATCCCATTATGGATACTACAAGTGGATACAGGCTCTGTTATAGATGTACCTAGGGGTGATAACCCCAAAAAGGAAGGATTGGGTATTAAAATGATCATCATCTAGTGCACGAAAAAGAGTCCTAACTACACACCTAGTGTAGCAACCCAACCCCAGATAGCCTAGAGTTGGTGTCTAAAACTAAATACATTGGCATGATTATAAGGAATAAAACCTCTAAGGACCAATTAGTTTAGTAGTATTGGTAAACCAGATACATAAATGAGTATTATATAAATTAATACATTGATTACAACATTTTTTTCTTCTTCTTTCTAAATAAGTAACTTTGAGGATAACTCTAATCCATCTAGTAAATATATGCATATCTTTTATAGTATGCTTCTTGGATTCATAGGGAAGGAAACAAAATAAGGGTGAGATCAAATGCTCAGTAAGGGAAAAATAGAGTGGAGGAAATAATGAATCAATAAGAATAGTCAGTATGGAAAGGTAAATAACATGAAATACATTCCATTCAATTAACTAGATAAGGAAATTTCAATATGGAAAGTTAGGAAATTGAAACACATACCATTTATGAAATTAACTGAAAATGAAATGTATCCATAGATATGTCAACACATTATCTCATTAATTAATAATAACTGAAACCTGAAGATGAAATGTATCCATAGATATGTCGATGCAAAATCTCATGGATGAATAACATCAGAATACAAATGAAGGAAATGCTTAATTATTGGATTCCATGTTCCCTAGGTATATGGTACCTTTACCATCAAGACCTTTCACAAGAAAACTAACAAAATTTAGGGTAAAAACCCATCTAAGGAGGCTAAGAAAATGACTCATCCCATGAGACTACCGATACATCGAGGGTCTCTCTATAACCGGGCTCTGCCCATGTCGTACAAATCCAAAACATTCCTCTTCTATCAAATAATCAATTTTACAATGTTCTTTATCTAATATCCATATGGAGTAGAAGATACATATTAATCAAACAACATTCAAAGTATACACCGTATGTAAAATGGTATACAATTTAGGCAATTGTAATATCAATGATAAATAAAATGGATAATTTAGGGGAAATTCAATGTTCAATGATCATAAGAGATTGAATATTTCAAATGGAATAATAAATAAATCAAGGAAGTTAATTTTAATACTATCCTTGGACAAATAAATCATAAACCATCCATATCAAGATTAAGGATAGTGTCAATACAACAAATCTCATGTGGAGTAAAAATATAGGGCTGTTGTTGTTGATGAAATAAAATAATATATTTTAAAAATATTCTTGAGAAAAATATCCTTTGCTTTGGAAAAACCTTTTGAAAATATTTTTATTTAAAAATAAACATTTTAAACTTTAAAATATGGCTTTAAAGAAATTACAGCGGATGAATCCATACATGTCGTACGAGATAAAAAGAATATTCCTTTTGTACAGAAAAAGGTTAGAAAATGCTTTGTTAGGAAATCAATAAGAATATTCCTTTGAAACATTATTAAAATAAAAAAGGGGTAAAAATTTCTTTACCAAATCCTTTTAGGAACATTTTTGAAAACCTTTTAATGAAACATGGTTTTTAGAATAAAACAGGTTCTCTAACTAAAGAGAGATATAAAGTCGGGTTTTCTGAAAAACATCTTAGTACCAAAGAGTGTAAAAATGGTACTAACACTTGTAAATGGTCATGAATAACCATATAAGAATGAAATTTATTATTGAAAAATGTTTATATAATTTCCTTGAATGAAAATTCCATTGAAGGATTGTTAGGATTAGTCTTGAGGTAAATAATCTTTAAACATTCCAAAGTGTCCCACACCACTTTGAATTATTTTAAAACATAATCCTCACGAAAGAATAATATTATATGAATGTTTACAATAACATGAGAGTAATCATATTCATGATATATCATGTAAAGGGAAGTACATACACCATGTAAAAGAAACTAGGTGAATAACAGTAATTAAGCCTCAATGGAATGTATATTGAGACAAAAATCCCTTACCTTGTGTTTCCTTTCAGGTGAACATCAATTAAATTATTATATAATAAACTTATGTTAATTTTATACTTTATTAATAAAAAAAATCATGTTTATAATTACTTTTATTCCACTTATTACCATGTTTTGTACAACTACTCAAACAATTAAGTTTACATCTGGTGTTTTTTACCAAATTCGGTTTATGTGTCAAAACAGCTATTGTTGGTCAACTATGGCCATAGGGTTCATTATATAACATCTAAAGAATAATAACCATGATATAATTATCATATTTATACATCAATTATACTTTTAAAATCAATCATTAAATATTATTATGAAAAATGAATCAAGGTTACAATCATAGAGACGGTAGGTCGTAAGTACGCATAAGTAACATTCCCATTTTTAAATGATCATTGTGGAAAGAAGATAAGTAAATAAAATATTTCTAGAATGATAATTATATAATAAATAACATATTATTTATTCACATATACTTATATATATAATTCTATGATGTAAAAGGAATCACATCATGTCGAGGAGGTGGTAGTCCAAACATCTACGAATAACGTTATCACTTTTTAAGTGTGTGAAAGGGTAATAAAGAAAATGATATATAAATATATATTTATATTTAAGGGTGAAGGCTGCTCGAAAATCCCTCCAAGTCAATAATTCACCCTGTTCATCCAGACAACGACGACCAGCGATCAAGAAGCAGGTGGTGCCAACCACCGTCTCCAACTGTTTCGGGTCGTTATCCCCGGAACGCAATCACCATTCACTCCCATATTCTGGAGAGGTGAATGAGCAGGTCCCTCAGGGCCTTAATTCAAGGAGATAGGAGTCTTTATCGAGGGATCTCATCAACAATCGCAGCCAGACTCGTGCGGCAGTGCACCCTCAACATGATGAGGGTATCGTCTCCAGGCGTT
This sequence comes from Viscum album, assembly GCA_963277665.1. NCBI lineage: Eukaryota > Viridiplantae > Streptophyta > Magnoliopsida > Santalales > Viscaceae > Viscum > Viscum album. Next base: position 1,032,951,998 of record OY728123.1, on the reverse strand, counting down.
CGGCTCCGGTTCCTCGAACCCAAGCAGGAAAGACGAACCGCCAGAGATGAAATCCGGTCAACAGTGAGCAGGTTCTCATCTCTGCCATATTCAGAGAAGTCGACCAAACTAACTTGGTGGCAAGAAATGAGCGGGCACACACACCCGTCCATTTTAATTTCGTTGTCCAGCAGACTCGTCTGGCAGCAGCACGCCAATCCCGCCAGTCAATTCCGGCGGAGTACTATAGACAGGAGCATACACCTGTTTATAAATCATCAGCTAGTCAGCAGACTCATCTGACTACATACGATGGATCCTGCCAACCCAATGTGTTGACAACTGGTAAACATGCACATACACCTTCTTACACTCATCAATCCTGCCAGCAGCCTCGTCTGTCCGTATTGAAGGAAGCTCGTCAACCACGTTTGGTGGAGTGAAATCAGCAGGCACATACACCTACTATTATTGATCAAGACTACCAACATTTTTGTTTGGTAGCATTCGTAGAAGTTAGTCGGAAAGCTCCGAAGACAAACAGGAGGCAGACTCAACTCTCTTCCCCCACACTTGAGTACTGTCAGGATTCACTGACGGGAAAAGGAGGACAGGAGCAGGAACACACACCTACTCCAAGCACGGAATGGATGTATATCCCGGTTCCAGAAGCTTAAATCACCAATCATATTCTATCAATGGTGAAAGAGCAGAAAAAATCCCTGCTCATATTCTGGATGTCTGCCAGGATATTATAACAACTTCAGCAGCATCTCAGAGAAAGACACATAAATCTATCCCTACCAGTGGAGTGAAACATCAACAGTTCACTCCGGAACAGACACACACCTCTGTTCCAGTCCAAGAGGGTTGTGGGGCGTACTCCCCCATATCATACGGACAACCAAGTCAGGCACATACACCTGATTTGAGCGGAGATAATCATCCTAACCTGATCATTTCTCCTGAGCAGGCACATACACCTACCCATAATGACCACTTTCTTCAACAAGTGGTTCCTAAATTGAGTAAGAAGGCATCTAAAAAGAATACCCGCCCAACACAGTCAAGAAATCAAGGGCCAATTTGTAATAAGTCCTTTCTCGATGCTGGAGTTCGTGAATCCCTCAGACAATTATCTGTTGAAATTCAAGATTCTACTCCCTCATTTCCCAATAGTGGGAACATTAATTCTGAAGTTCTTCATCAGAAACTTCCTCATGAAGGCTTGCTTCATGACAGTTCGGTCGATCTCGAAGTTTCATCTTCAAATGAGAGCCACAAGAACCCTCTGTGTGGCCAGAAGACCAAGGAGAAAAATGTTTCATCTTTTTCTGTAACCCACCATGGTGGTCCTCCCCATGATGATGAATTTAACTGCGAAAGTCCTCTACGCAATTATAATTCACATTTCCTAGAAAATTCTCTAATGGATAATGTAGTAACGAGAAAGCCCTCTTATCTTGAGGAACTTGAAAATGTGAAGCCAGTCATGTCTAATGCTTCACCGCTAGCAGGTGAAATACTTTCTCAATCAGAAGATAGCCTGGGGTGTAGGTCATTCTCCGAACCAACCCTGGGTCGTTCATCTTCTAGTTTGATCATTGAATTCTCTACTGATCTTGTTGAATCTGATGAAGCAACAAAGAAGAACCAACTCTAGTCCAATCAGGTAAAAGAATCTACATTGAATGATAAAGAGGAAGTACTGAATATGAGAAAACAATTGGTGAAAGGTAAAGTTCCAGTCATGTTTTGGCCTTCGGCTGACTCTTAGTATGACATTCCAGAGATGTTGACGGAAGATGGAATTCATGACATTCGTCTCAACATATGGAAAACTCTTTGTTAGTTGAAAAATAAAATATTATCTTATGATGAATATAAAAATCATATCATGATAATAGAAGTGTTACAATGCCAAATTGACTTGGATTCTCTCTCAGTTTCTCGATATCTGAAGGCTGAAAAGTTGCAGAGAGCCCTTCAGCGTTCATGCCTTGGTGCACTAAGAAGATTGCGCCAATTAATTTCCAATTCCCCATCTGGTATTCATATCAGGGGATGGGGTGTTCATGGAGCACTACATTTCACTGTACTCTCCAGTCAGTAAAGCCCTCCGAAAATGGTCTCATGCAATGTTATTGCCCATGGGCGGCCACAGTCAATTGGCTTTGTTTGTAATCAAAGGCTTGCTCAAGAACAGGATTCAACTAGTTCTTCTCAAAATAAAACATACAGAGAACAAGTTCTTGAATTACTCCTGCATCAAGAGAATAAGAATATTGAACAGGCCTCTCATTTGGAGAAAGCACATCATCAAGTAACAGAAGTGTCATAAATCATCCAACGGTCTTTTGAGCCAGGTGATAAAAGTGGATGCAGGTTGATGCATCCAGCCAATTTTCGGACTAAAGTCTGCAAGATCATGATATCTTACAAGAAGGTCTCAGATATAGCATGTCAAGAACCGCCCAAGATTTCCAGACATGGGACTCTTTTAACCCAACCCTCAGAATCAACAAATAGGATTCAAGGAGTTGAGCAGGAACAGTAGGAATAGCCCCAGTCCACCGGACTGGGGACTTTTTTAAATAATCAATCTCTTCCTTAGAGAAAGTCAATCTTCTCTTGATTAGGGAAGAATCCCCAAGAGGAACGAAGAGCCAAATTATCAGGAGATTCCCTCTAAATTACAGTTCATCAAGAAGTTCCTGAGGGATCAAATCGACAAAAGGCAATGTCTCATCAGAGACATGGAAGAAGACAATATCGCAGAAATTCCGATAGAAGGGATGCAATGAATTATGCATCAATTAATGTCATAAATTCCGTTGTCACTGATCCACCAGATGAGGTTCGCTCAGAGGGATCAGATGAAGAGGTTCCTTCTCAAGAAGTTGTACATACAAACACAAATGAATAAGGTGTGTGTACATGAAATAAAAGGCTTAACCAGAATCTGGGTGTTCCTTCAAGTAACCCACTTCCCCCTCTCTGAAAGGGATCCAACAAGGGGAAAGGAAAGAATCAGGTTACATACCATTCCTCTGGAGAAGGCCAATCGCTCTCACTAGAGCAAAGATTTTCACAACAAGAGGAAGAAATGAAGGAATTGAGGAGGATGAATGCAGAACTACTTCAGGTTAGTCTTCCTCCTAAGTGTGCTGGAGTCAGTCAGCCAAGGTAATTTGTTGTAGTTACTGAGATGGATCAAGAATATCCTCCTCTATCAGTACACCCTCACAGGCTTAATCCTATGGGTCATACGCAACAATAATCGGAAGTGCTTCCATCGGTTGCAATACCAGCTACCACATCTATCCAAGCTCTATTCATTCCACCTGTTCAGGTCCAAACTCAACCGGATGTTTCTCAAAAGTTAATAACTACTATTGAGTCATTAATAGCTCGGTTTGAGGATATGGAGGGAAAACGAGCTCAAATTCAACCAGAAAAGAGAGCTTACCCTGAATGGGTTGATGCAATTCCTCCCCCATCAAATTTTTCAAGTACCATATTCCCAATCTTTAATGGTTCGGGAGACCCAAGCAACACTTAACACATTTTGTTTCTCATTGTGATCCTATGATGGGAAACCTTCAGCAACAAGAAGCAGTTAAGCTCATGTGTTTTGTACAGTCATTACAAGGACCTGCTTTTGTTTGGTACACAAGCTTGCAATCCTGGTCAATTACGGGATGGAAGGATCTTCGTCAATGATTCCTTCTTCAATTCAGCTCAACGTTGCCAAAGACAATAGTTTTTGATCTTACAAACTTTAAGAAAAGCGAGAATGAAAGGGTTTCAGATTTCATTGCTCGCTGGAATGGATTGACATATTCCCTGAGCTTAGCACTCCCTCAAGAAGAATTTTTTCCAATATGTGTGATGAGTTACGCATGCTGTTGATCCCTGTGAAATAAATTGGAGGGTTTCGAGACCTTACTTCAATATCTCAACAGATTGAAGATTCTCTTATGAAGACTAAGGATAAAACTCGTGTAATTCCATCAGCTCCAGGAAGGAGAATGGGTAAAGCAGAGACTGCTATAGTCATGCTTAAGCAAGCACCTATACCTGCTTCTACTTTAAAACCTTCATCTTCCCGAAGGGCTCCACCTCCTATGCGTCAGCAATAGAGTCTGTTTCATCAAGACAATCAAAGAGATCAAATACGGAAACAATTTGAGGATTTGAATATCAAATTTTACTCTTTCTGAAATGAACAAGTTCTTGGCTACTTCATTTCGTCTCTGAAAAATAATTTGGTTCAATTTCCAAGGCCCAAAAGGTCGAACAAGGAATGAGATGAAGACCATCCCAACTATTTCCCCTTTCATCAGATATTGGGGTATCCCATTCAGGAGTGTTTTGTCTTTAAGGACCTCCTGCAAAAAATGGTCGACTCAGGAAAAGTCAAACTGAAAGGTTCTTCAGCTCAGGTAGCATGTGTTACTAATACAACTCCAGAAGAAGAAGGCGTGTGGCAGGAAGTCAAAAAAAATGTACAGAAATATGATGATTGGATGGTCAGAAAATTGATCAACCGAACTCATGCCATTTTTTAAACACAGTTGAAGAAACCAATTGTGTCTTATGCTATGAAATCCATAGAAAAACCCTCTTCATCAGAGGGAAAATCCTCAAAGAAATGTCATAATTCAAAGAAAGAAGAAGAATCAGAAGAAGATGAGTATGTGTCAAAGCCCAAGTTGTCTTTGACCCTAGCAGATTTTATGTCATCTACTTCGAAGCCACGGGCACCGTCCCACCAAACAGCACAGCCTAAATTGGCTAGTCAGGAAGAGTCTTCATCAGATGAAGAATTAATCTTTGGTTTGGTTAATATGATTCAATTAACAGATACTTATGCCAGTCACAGTTTCGATCTCGATGAACCTGGGTTCCCTGTATCAAACAGAGGAATCAGAGGGAGTTCCAGAGGCTCAGGGTCTAGGGGAAGACATGGATCTCCTAGAGGCCACTATTCCAATTCTACCCCTTCTAGAACTGTGTATGCGGCAGAAACTCATGGAAGATCCCTTCAATGAGCTCAACAAAAACAAGCAAGTTCTTCCACACAAGGCAGGTTCAGTCCTAGCATAGTTATTTTGGAAGATCGGTTGGAAGTTACACCTTCTTCCTCTCAGTAAGTAAATAGACTTATTAGGTCTAATCTTCCAAATCCATGAGTATTACCAACTCCTACCCCGATACAATATGCATCAACTTTCAAAGCATCAACTTCCAAGACACCTGCTAAACCACATGTTCCTGTTGGGAAACGCAGACCTTTGGATCAAAAGTATGATGTATTGAAACACCTGGCCCAAGTACCGGTCAAGTTATGAATTTTGGATGCCTTGAATTTATCAAAGGATCTTCGGGAGGCACTCATTGAGGCTTTGTCAAGTCCACAGGAGTTTGAAACTAAAATTGATGCAGTTGAGGCCTACCATGTAGAGAATAATCTTGCAGAATGCCATGAAATGATATCTTTCACAGATGAAGATGAAGATGATGTCATGCATGGACATATTAGAACTTTGTATTTATCTGGCAAGGTCAATGTTGTAGACATCCGAAGAGGTTTCATTGATAATGGTTCAGGATTCAACCTCATGCAAATTCATACACTTCGTCGATTAGGCCTCACAGAATCTGATTTATCTCATTATACTATGATGTTACAAGGATATGATAAAAATGAACAAGAAAAACTGGGCGATATTACACTTAGAACTCAGTTTGGAGATCTTGTATCCAATTCAGATTTCATGGTTGTCGATCAAGACTCAGCCTTCAACATCTTGCTTGGAAGACCCTGACTACATCAACATGTGATTATCCCTTCATCATACCATCAATGTCTCAAGTATTGTTTTGATGGTCAATTTGGGACATTGTATGGTGATAAGGCCTCGTTCAAGACATGTGAATCTCAATACATTGAGGTGAAATTATATCACATGAAGGGAAAGGATAAATCCACAACAAGGTAGATTACCAAAGTTAATGATCCATATGGTTTGGAAAAGATTCCAGTAAATCTATTTTCACATGTGAGTATAGATTATGTGTTGCCTATCAATCAAATTGACAAGATAGACTCAAATCCAAATACTCTTATGGAAACTTCCATAATGTCAATTACGACAATCAAGCCAGACAGCATGGGGGAAATTGGTGATTCGCCAAGCAATGATGAAAGCTCACATGGGGATGTCTTCATTTCATCTGCTGAAATCTAGCAAGTCTATACTTCTCCAACTAGGCCAGAAGAAGTTATAGCAATGTCAGAGGTGAATGATGATGTCGATTCTCAATCCATCATCTACTCCTTAATACCCAGGAAAGACCCTTCTTCATCAATCGGGTCGGAAATGGAAGCTTCTTCTTCAAGATGTTCAAATTTTAACATATCTTATGATCATGAAAATTCTACTTCATTATCTACTATGAAAGTAGAAACAGAAGAAATGACACATGTTGAAGAAGAAGAGGAAGATCTCAGGGATGCTCCTCCAGCATTTGAAGAGGCTATCTCTACTACCGTAGATGAACTCGGATAAATAAATCTGGGTACAAAAGAAGATCCATGCCCCACTTTAATTAGTGCAGCCATGACTCTTGAAGAATAAGAAATGTATATTTCATTTTTGAAGCAAAATCGAGATATATTTTCTTGGAACTATACAGAGATTCCAAGCCTTGATCTTGATGTTGCTAATCATCGTTTGAGTATTCCAGAAGAACATCGAGGATTCAAGCAAGCTGTCAGAAGAACACACTCAACTTATACTTCCAAAATTGAAGTTGAAGTGGATAAGCTTATCAAATCTAACTTCGTCATAGAAGTTCAATATCCCAAATGGTTGGCTAATATTGTCCCTGTGAAGAAGAATAATAGACAAATTAGAGTTTTCATTGATTTCAGAGATCTTAATCAGCATTGTCCTAAGGATGATTTTCCAGTTCCAATCACAGAACTCTTAATTAATGCAACAGCTAGCTATGAAGCACTTTCCTTCATGAATCGATATTCCAGGTATAATCAAATTTTAATGGCTCCAGAAGATGAAGAATCAACAGCTTTCAGAGCCCCTCGGGGTGTGTTCTGCTATTGGGTAATGCCCTTTGGCCTAAAGAATGCAGGAACAACATATTAGTGTGCCATGCATCATATATTCAAACCCTTTTTAGGGATGTTCGTTGAATGTTATGTGGACTATTTGGTGGTTAAATACAAACAACGTTCTAATCACTTGGCTGATTTGGAAATCATATTCCACAAACTTCGACAACATAATTTGAAGATGAACCCCTTAAAATGTGATTTTGGGGTAACCTCAGGAAAATTTCTTGGATTTTTTGTACGCCATCGTGGTATTAAAGTAGATCCTGATAAGACAAAGTCAATCCTTAGTATGTCACCTCCTTGAAATTTGAAATAATTGAGAGGAATTCAAGGACACTTATCCTATATTCGGCATTTCATCGCCAATTTGGCAGGAAAACGTTTACCCTTCACCAAATTGATGAAGAAGGGAGTCACTTACCAATGGACTAAATAATGTCAAGAAGCATTTGATATTCTCAATAAGTATCTCTTGAGTCCACCGGTATTAATTCCACCTATTGAATGAAGACCACTTATCCTCTATGTGACAGCTTTAGAGCAATCATTGGGTGCCTTTCTTGCTCAAAAGAATGATGCTAGGAATGAAAATAGCCTCTACTATCTCATTCGGACTATGCTTGAATCAGAAACCCAATACTCAAGTATTGAGAAATGCTTCCTAGCATTAATCTTCGTAGTTTACAAGTTGAGACAATACCTGAAACATCACGAGGTCCAATTGGTATCTCGTAATAACCCGTTCAAATTCATCCTTAGTTGTCCAATGCTTACAGGACGTCTGGCATGGTGGGCAGTTATTTTGCAGCAATTTGATATCCAATATGTGTCTCAAAAGGCAATAAAGGGCCAAGCTCTAGCTGATTTCCTTGTTGAACACCCTTTAGTAGAAGATACATCTTCAGATATTGAACTTCTTGATGAAAAATTCTTCTTTATTCAAGATAGTCTTCAAACATGGGAAATATACTTTGATGGTGCTTCCAGAAGTCCAACAGGGAGGAAAATGGAAAATCCTAAATTCAACAAAGTTGGGTTAGGAATTGTGCTCATTTCTCCAGAAAAGGTAGTGTAACCCTATTCCTTCTCATTTTTGGGAGGTGGTACAAATAATGAAGCAGAATACCAAGCTCTCATCGCAGTCTTGGAGTTGGCGCTTCAAGAAAAAGTGAATCACTTAAAGGTGAAAGGTGATTCAGACCTGGTAATCAAACAAGTCAATGGGGATTATGCCATAAGAAAAGAAGAACTAATCCATTTGTATGATTACGTCAGATAATTAATGTCGGAATTCCCTTCGGAACCGACATTTTCTTATGTCCCGCAGTCACAAAATGCCCAAGCTGATGCACTAGCTAATATAGCCACAGCTCTGGCAGATCCAAATCGGGACAAGACAACCATCAATATTTCCCACCGTCATACAATTTCACCTTATGTTAAAATCAAAATAGAGGAAATCAATGAAATTAGTCTCATTCCTGAACCATATGGCCATACTATAGGATGGATGACACCTATCATATAATACCTTAAAAATGGAACACTTACACCTGATAGAGCCGGGAAAGAACAAATCCGACGACGTGTGGTCAATTTTACTCTTTATGATAGCCCAGATCACCTAGAGAAAATTCTCTACAAGCGTGGTTTTGATGGAGTTCTCTTTAGATGTATTGATGGTGAAGAGACAATGGTTGTCATAAAAGAAGTTCGTGCAGGAGTCTGTGGTGCCCATCAGTCTGGACATAGACTGTCTGATCAAATTTGAAGGCATGGATACTTTTGGCCGTCAATGATACAAGATTGTGTTGATTTCACAAATAAGTGTCATTCATTCCAAGTACATTCCAACATCATTCATCAGCCCCCAGAGTTTCTTCATACAGCTAAATACTCATGGCCATTTTCCACACGGGGAATGGATGTGGTGGGACCTTACCCTTCAACTGCAGCCAAGCAGTTTAAGTATATTCTTACTACTACTGACTTCTTTTCAAAATGGGCAGAGGCAATACCTCTCAAATAATTTAGTTCTAAAATAATTTTTAGCTTCATCAAGTATAACATTATTACCAGATTTGGTGTCCCTCATACCATATTGACAGACAACGGCACCAACTTCTATTCATCCGAGGTGAAGAAGTTGTATCAAGAATACAACATCAAATCCAACCATTCATCTCGGTATCATGCAGTGGCCAATGGATAGATAGAAGCCTTTAACAAGACTCTTTCAAACATACGGTAAAAGATGGTGGATAAAGATAAGAGTTCATGGCCTGATAAACTCTTTCATGCTTTATGGGATTATCCGACCACCACCCGCACTACAACGCGGTCAACTCCATATTGACTGGTATATGGAACGAAAGCAGTATTTCCCATTGAAGTTCAATTACCGTCACTCAGAGTAGCCATTTTTGATCATTCATCTACATATGAACAATCTCAAAAGTGATTGAATGAATTGGAACGGTTAGATGAGAAAAGATTATGCACCCTACACCACTTGGAAGTCTACCAGAATCAAATAGCACGAGATTTCAACAAAAAAGTTCATCTTCGTTCATTCATTCAGGGAGAATTGGTATTGGTTCTCAGAAATCCAATGATACCAGTAAAGAAACCTCCCAAGCTTGAACCAAAATTGGAAGGACCTTACTCAATACATAAGGTCTATTCCAATGGAGCTTATTCTTTAATCTCAATGGATGGAGAACTCATCACTACTCCAACCAATGCCAGATTTCTGAAGAAGTATTTTGTATAAACACTAAATACACCATCTATGGTCCGTGCATATGACCTTAAACTATTTACATTTCTTTTGTCCAACATGACGTTAAACTGTGTCCCCTTCATCATCCTTGCTATATGACGTTAAACTATACAGCAACGGTCCATGCATATGACCTTAAACTATTTGTATTACTTTCGTCCCACACAACGTTAAACTGCATATCCAGTGGTCCATGCATATGACCTTAAACTATTTTCATGCTTCATGTCCAGAAAGACGTTAAACTGCACCATTACAGTCTATGCATATGATCTTCAACTATTCGCACCATCATCCAACATGATGCTAAACTATATCACCCCTTTTCGTCCAACATGACGTTAAACTATGTCAATGTCCAGCAAGACGTTAAACTGCACCATCTATGGTCCATGCATATGACCTTAAACTATTCACACTTTCGTCCAACATGACGTTAAACTGTGAAAAAGTCCCTAATATGTCCAACATGATGTTAAACTGTGTCCTCTTTTTTCCTTACTCCATGACATTAAACTACACAGTCCCCCTTTTGTCTAACATGACATTAAACCGTATTATCCCCATTGTCATAACTACATGACGCTAAACTATACAGAAATACCTTAATATGTCCTACATGACATTAAACTATATTTTGTCCCTGTTACATGACACTAAACTATGCAGCACCAATACTCCTCACTGCAAGAATTTAAACTGCATAGTCCCTACATATGTCCTACATGACATTAAAATGTGCATCGTTAGGGTTGTTGCTACCTCTTGTTTCTCACACCGAGTATGACTCACGTGAGATTAGAGTAAACTTCAACCATAACACCCTCTCTGGGCCGCTAACCATGTGTAAGTCCCAACATCATTTTTTTAGGTCGTTGTACCCAAGAACAACTTGATCACTAATTCATTTTTTTTAATTGAACTACGCGGACTTTGATCTTTGCCTTCTAGGCTAGGTACGTAGGAAACCTCCTGAGGTTCAAGCCCAAAACCAATATCTTCACATCGGTTAAACTCCATCTCATACGATGTTTATTCATGAAACTGGCCCCAGAATCAATATCTTTACATTGGTTCACCTTCATCCTTTCTATATGACGTTAAACTGTACAACACTTTTGTCCTGTATGACAATAAACTACAACATTATTTGATACCCTCACCTGATAGGGAATCATTATTTACATTGATTTCCAATCATGTTACATTTCAAAGACTACGTGTATACATGGAAATGCTCAAACCTTTTATCTTGGGTCAAAACATCATTGCACTAAAGTCCCCTTTCACCCTTCACATGTAGGAACAAAATTTGTACAGAGGGTATTTCTAGAACTATGTGGGATTGATTCCCATCCTTATGGGATATGTAGGAACATTTTAGTGTCCCTTGAATCCATCCCCAAGTATTTTGGGCCTAACCCCAAATTCCACTTTCAGTCCCCTGGCTGAAAAGTCCCTGTGAAAGCACACACTGTGTATTTGTTATAATGGTCCGAGTTCTATGACCCTAAACTAAGATCTCTTACACTTTCATCCCACATGAAGTTAAGCTGTATTTCAAGAACTATGTATGGCTTGATTCCCATCCATATGGGATACGTAGTGAAGTCCGACATTTCAATTCAGGACCCAGCCACAACATGATTATGGTTAGCATTGGTCTGTGTATCTCTACATGCATTGAACAAATGCCCATTTTTATGTGTCATAAACCTATCCTTAAATATTTTCAGATCTCCATACCCTTTTTTCTCAACTTCTGGTCACAAAATTTCTGAAACCCGAGAGTTCTTTTGCTTGACTATGCAGCATGTGCCCTTAGGTGGCCTTGCATAAGTAGTCTCATAACAGACTTGTCAGCCAAAAGATGCTATTATTTTACTATGCATCCAATGCCCTTAGGTGGCCCTGCATAATTCAACCCCCTAACAGGTTTGTTAAATAATGGTAACTTCATTCTTGGAAAGAAAACCTCTTTTGTCCTTATTGGTCTTAATGACAATATGTAGGGATCCGAAAAAATATCCATCCTTAACATATTTGTCCCATGTTCTTTTTCATGATTTGAAAGTATTCAAGTCTATGGTTTATATTTTCCTTCCCTACACTTGGGTCAGACCTTCATAGGATTAACATTCATCCAGTTCTTAGACAATCTTGTTTGGAAATATCTTCTCCATATTCAAGTACCTCTCTCCATATAGCAAACTCTATGCTTTGGAAAATTTGAATCCCCATTAACTTTCACTGGCTTTTTAGCAGTAGAAAAGTAAATTTCTGAGAGTTCTTTTTCCTGACTATGGATCATGTACCCTTAGGCGGCCTTTCATAAGTAGTCTACATAACAGACCTCTCATCTAAAAGATGTTATTATTTGACTATGCAGCCAATGCCCTTAGGTGGCCCTTCATAATTCAACCCCCTAATGGGTTTGTTAAATAATGGTAACTTCATTCTTGGGAACTACTTATTATAATTTTTTTTAGCCCTTTTTCATATCATTCCTCATATTCAAAATTTCTTAAGTCATAGTTTACATATTTTCCCTCACACTCGAGTGTGGTAATATGTTTTCAGATAAATTTTCAAGGAATTGAGTCCATTTTAATCCATTCAGTCAAAGCTATTTCGACCTTAAACATTAGCCTTTTTATGTCCGACGTGCATGACTTTAAACTGCCCACAAAAGACAAGGGAACTCTTAATAAAAGTCAAGTTCCAGCTCACTAAACATACATTTTGTATGATTTTAGGTAATATTGAGCAATAAAAAGTTTCAAAAGTTTGTAGGGTTATTTATAATAATCCTAGAAAAAATCAAACTATTCTTATTAGCCTCATTGGCTTAGGTAAAAATCTAAAGAAGGTAGCAGGAAAATGCGTGCACAAATGATTGAAGATTAAAGTGTTTTTCATTGATGCACAAGAGTTAGAAGGATATCCACAGACTGGAGTCTCTTCCCTTTTTCAAGAATTAAAAAATACTTTCAACATAACTCTTCATTTGATTTACGACATCCCGAGCTTCATCAGAAACCACCTAGAATTCATTCATTCAACTGGATACAATAAGAGATGCAGTGATACCATCTCTTCTTGGAACAATTGTAAAAGAATGTTCTTGAGTGCAGTTTGAGAAAATTTTCTGCTGATCAAACAGTGACTCTGTTTCTGTCCAAGAGACTTGGAAGATGGATACATGGATTTGAGAATGAATCATTTGAAGTAAAGAGCCATTTGGAAAGAGTACTCTTTTCAAATATTGTTCCAATGCCTTGTTTCTCTTCTCTCCACCAATAGACAGCGGAAAACATTTCAGCCCATAGCATAACCGAAATAGAGGAGTAGCAGTGCAGCTGCATCTCAGGCATATAGTTCTTTGCATCTGGAACATTGAATCCTTGCAGATGAGCATGACCATACAGAGGTAGGTATATTCTATGTGGGAAATTAAGATGATATTTCTTCAAGTACTTAGCCAAATCTGGGAGAGTGTTGTCACATATATCATAGTAATCATGGCCAATAATGATCATCATGTCATCAATCCACTTGCTAGCCAGTTCATCATCTGTTCCAATTCTTCTAGGAGCCATTGAATCTTCACAAAGGTCAAATAATTAACTCTTAAGTGAGTTGATTTTTCATAAAATTTATGAAGAAAAGTGAAAGAAATGGCTAAGGAATTAAGGCACGCAATTGCAATTTTGGCGCGTAAGTGTAATTGTGTCGCGCAGGTAACGCCGCGCAGGTATCACCGCGCAGGTCAAAATACCTTTACAGCAGCGCGACAGTGAAGAAATAGCGGAAAATAGGGTAACTTACGCAACAGAAGCAACTTGCGTGGCGAGAGCTCGAAAGTTTGAAATTCAATGCTTTGCGCGAGGAATGACTATGTATATATAGGTTAGGCCGCACCCTTGCACGCTGACGCCTGTGCGGCTCAACACCTATGAGCTGCCCTCTGCGCGCTCAACACTTGTGCGCCGTATGTTCCTTAGTTTTCTTCTTTTCCTCAGAGTCACATCCTCACTTCTTTCGGATACAACTCGGAGGGGGGACTTTTGTTGACGCTCCTTTCCATCACATAGTCTAAATGAATTGAAAAGGGAAATACCATGAACCCAAAGTGATTCATCCTTTGAAGAAACATCAAAAATTGACAAAGGCATGAACCAAGATTCAAATGCACTTGTTTCGCGCAAGTTCCACCAAGGTTGCGCAAGTATACTTGTGCGCCGCCCAGTGGTTGCGTAGGTGACTTGCGCGCCATCTTTGAAATTCTCTCAGGGTCTTCTCCAGCCTATAAATACCCCCTGTAGGCCCCCCATTTAAGGGGGAAAAATTCTAGAAAGTCAGATTTGAGCCCCCGACTCCCTAGTCTCTTCTTGAAGATTCTGAACACTTCTAAGGTAATTTCTTACCTAGAACGGAATATCTAGAGAGAGGGAGTAAGGCCTAAGCGTTGAAACTCATCAACACTTGCGTGCCTGAGTGTCCATCCCTTAAGGGAAATGGATACACTTGCACGCCGCTTTAACCCTTCAACAGAACTTGCGCGCCTCTCTTTTGGAAGCCTCTAGGGATAGTACTAAGGGATTGAGCCAAGACTTGCCCAAGTTTTACCCTAAGTGTTGACGGTCGCGCAAGTACCCATGTGTCACGTAGGTACACCTACGCGACCAGGACTTGCACACCCACGCAGGACTTGTGCGCCCATCTCTTTTCGGGTTCCCTTCCTACACATTTCACCTCTCATATGCCTATCCACCTCTCCTATTCAAGATTCAACCTTCAAACCCCTCTTCAAATCCATTTATGGCATGTTTCCTTTGTTGGATTCCTTATCTGAAAGCAATTTTGTGGAACATTTCTCAAAACCTAGTGATTTACACATCTTTATGTCACTAAGGTTAGATAGTTCATTCATTCAACCTCGTCCTTTAAGATGAGATAATCCTTAACCTGGGACTCCTTTTCAGGAGTAAGCCCCGGTCCAAGTTCTCTTAATTTGGGCATCCCCCTTAGGAATAAGCCCCAAGTTATCATTAATTTGGGCATCCTCCTTAGGAGTAATCCCCAAGTCCCCTAATCTAGGAATCCTCCTCAGGAGTAAGCCCCAGTCTCAAAGTTCCCAAAATCTGGGCATCCTCCTCAGGAGTATGCCCCAGTCTCAAAGTTCCCAAAATCTGGGCATCCTCCTCAGGAGTAAGCCCCAACCATAATTCCCTTAACCTGGGCTTCCTTTTCAGGAATAAGCCCCATCCTCAAATCTACAAATGTGGTCATCCTCCTTAGGAGTAAGCCCCAAGTCCCTTAATTATAAAATTCCCTTAACTTGGGCCTCCTCTTCAGGAGTAAGACCCAATCTTCAAATCCCTTTAACCTGGGCCTCCTCCTTAGGAGTAAGTCCCAGTCTTAATTTCTCTTAACCAGTCTTAATCTACTTTTTTGATCTGGGCTTCCTTCTTAAGAGTAAAACCCAATCATAAGTGCCCTCCTAGTTTGGGAATCTTCCTCAGGAGTAAGCCCCAAGTAATAGTATCCAAATATCCATAAAGTACATATACCTTTATGGACCCTATTCCTAGACTTCTTCTTTGAAATAAGTCCCAATCTCTATCTATTTGGGCAGTCATACATACATAAGCCCCACATAATTTTCTATGATTGCATCTTTCGTGGAACAATTGTCTGGTTTCACCAATACCTCTTGTTTCTCACACTGAGCATGACTCACGTGATCTTAGAGTGTAAAAGTAATTATGGCATCTTTCTTTGAGCCATCAATCATACATAAACATCATACTCCCTTACTCAAACTATGTGGGTTCTGATTCCATTTCTAAATAAAGGATAAGTAGGTAGCCCATCTACGGGTACGATCCCAACTCTGAAATAATCCATGTCCTTCTGAATGACAATAAACTTCAAGTGCCCCACTGAGTGGCTTTAAAACCAGTATGATCATCATATGACCAAGAGACTTTTATATAATTTATTAAAGGATACCATTGACTAAGAATATCTAACAAATACAGATGATTATCTATCGATGAAGAACCTCGAATACATATAAAAGATTCTCTAAATTTCCTACATATCAATCATTGATTGTCAGATCTAAAGGAAAGCTCATTTTATACTTGGTAATTTAATAAGGATTCACGAACATAACTTAAATATATAAAGACAGTCCCTTAGTAGATAATAATTCCCCTCAAAAAGGTGTGATGAGTCTGACCTCCCATCCTCTCGACTAATGCAAATTCTTAAGTCTCATCAGTCTATAACTAATGAGAACCTACCTTTGGAAAGTAGGTCCAAATGGATATATAATCATTGGATGTTTCCAGTTCTACGAACAAACCCGTTAGAAACCGCTTGGAATGTTTAAACCTTAAATCAAAAAGGTCATTCCCAATTCCAGAGGAAACAAATATATTATAAATTATCTGGATATTATATTACCTTGTGTTCTTGTTGTCATGTGTCATACATGCTATCAAACATAATGTTCTTTAGTTTTTCAGGGAATCACATTCTCCCCATCTTATTTAAATTGTATCCTCACAATTTAAACTCAATATTGTTAATAGATTGTTTGATATTTCCTACATTGAAATCTCACATCATGAGAAGGGTTCATAAGTAATCCTCTATTAAATAGATAATGGAAAGTACTAAGGTCACATGGACTACCATGTAACTAGGTTTCTAAGTAAGGGAACATTCGTGGAAAGTAGAGATAAATACTTGGAGGAAAAGCATAAATATTTATAAAGAGTGAATTAGGTCGTCAATCACAAACAATTGAATGATCAATGGAAATTTGAGGGCCTCAAATCCATAAATCTGTGATGATTTAAAAGACCATTGGTTCAACAAGAATTAAGGTATTAGGACCATATTTTATTTCTAATTAATTTTCTTAAATTTGGTTAATTATTTTACTGACCAAGAATATAATGAAATATTTTTACTTGGTAGGTTTCAATTTCATATGAATAATCCTAACTTTTGGTTATGCTTCGAACAAATTATAAACCATCCCTTTAATCCCAAAAATTATTTACCAACAAAAAAATATGCCTGAAGCACTAAAAGAAACATTTAAAGGATCATAAGGCCTATAAAAGATTGAAAAGTATTACTATTTGTCTTTAACTATCTCCCAAAATAAATATGGTTAATATATTAATTTATAATCATCAAAAGTGTTACTGCTAGTTCATCATTAATATTTATTCATTAAATTGTTTAACTAAAAATAATGAAAATTGACAAGGACATTGAATAGTTCAGTGGTTGGCATAAAACCCTTATCATCCTTTGGTCATGGGTTCAAGTCATGCGGCCTTGCTGGGTTTGATTGGTTGTCACCTGGCATACAGGTTTTTCTTTTCTAAAACCATATTAATATAACCTAAAAATATAAATATGATTGATATCCTTGAAATTAGTTTAATCTCTAAATAGCATTTTTACTAAGGTTTTCAATACAACCTCAATACATAAATACCTCATACATTTTATTTCCACATAGGTCCTTCCTTGGTCTAGGGTTTATCTATAATATCATTAGTTGTATTTCAAAATCATGACACCTTATATTCAATATAATACTCCTTAGGTTTAACCTAGGTTACTTATTATGCATCCAAATCCTCTATAATGGTTATTAAATAAAAAGTGGATTATTCTATGGATATCCCCAGGGAGTGTCAAACCAAGTGCACAGTAAGGATCATTGTCATGTACCAAGTTACCTTGAGTCAAGATCAGAATACCTTGTAGGGGTTGTTACTCCTAGGAAAACATGTTCCGTAACCATTTCCACTTGTATCATCCAGACAGGGATGTATTTCTAGGAAGTCCCACATAATCTATACTTTAAAAAAAATCTAGAGTTTTCATCTGTACTTATACTAAAATTCTACCTTAGGGTTATGTTATTTAATCTAGGTTTTCTTAAATCTAGTTCCCAAGTTAACTATTAAACCTCCCTATGATACCAACTGTAGAAACCCAACCCTTGATAACACAGAGTCGATGTATGCTACTAAATATATTGGCATAATTACAAGGAATCAAGCACCAAAGGACCAATCAGTTTAGTAGTCTTGGTAAACCTAATACATAAATGAGTATTTTATAAATGAATACATTGATTACAACATAATTTTTTTTATTCATTCTAAATAAGTAACTATGAGGATAACTCTAATTCATATAGTAAATCATTTCATTTCTTTCATAGTAATCTTCTTGGATTTCTAGAAAAAGAAACATAATAAAGGTGATCTCAAATGCTCTGTTAGGGAAAAATAGAGTAGAAGCAATAATGAATCAATGAGAATAGTCAGTATGGAAAGGTAAATAACTAAAAATACATGACATTCAATTAACTAGATAAGGAAATATCAATATGGAAAGTTAGGAAACTAAAACACATGAAATTTATTCAATGAACTAAAAAAGAAATATATCCACAGATATGTCAACACATTATCTCATGGATGAATAAGAGATGAATCCTGAAAATAAAATGCATCCATAGATATGTCAATGAAAAATCTCATGGATGAATAATATCCAGATATAAATGAAGGAAATACTTAATTATTGGATGCCATGTTTCCTAATTACATGGTACCTTTACCATCAAGACCTTTCACAAGAAGGTTTACAAATCGTAGGGTAAAAACCCATCTAAGGCATCTATCAAAATGACTCATCCCATGAGACTACTGATGCCTCGAGGGGCTATCTATAATCAAGCCTCTCCTATGTCGTACCAGTCCAAAACAATCCTCATCTATCGAATAATCAATTTAACAATGTTTCTTATCTAATATCCATATAGAGTAGAAGATACAGATTTATCAAACAACATTCAAAGTATACACCATATGTAAAATGGTATATGGTTTTGGAAATGGTAATATCCATGATAAATGAAATTGATAATTTAGGGGAAATTAAATGTTCAAGGATCATAAGAGATTGAATATTTAAATGGGACTAATAAATATATCAAGGAAGTGAATGTGAATACTATCCTTGTCCAAATAAATCATAAACCATTCAGAGCAAGATTTATGATCGTATTAATACAACAAATCCCATGTGGATTAAAAATAGAGGGTTGTTGTTGTTGATGAAATAAAAGAATAAATTTTAAAAATATTCTTGAGGAAAATATCCTTTTATTTTGAAAACCCTTTTGAAAATATTTTTCTTTAAAAATAAACCTTTTAAAATTGAAAAGGAGGCTTCAAATAAATGATGACGGATGAATCCATACATTTCATATGAGGTAAAAAAATATATTCCTTTTGTACGGAAAAAGGTTAGAAAATGCCTCATTAGGAAAGTGAAAAGAAGATTCCTATTAAAAAATTTTAAAAGAAAAAAAGGGTAAAAAATTATTTACCAAATCATTTTAGAAAAAAAATAAAACCTTTTAATAAAACATGTTTTTTAGAATAAAATAGGTTCTCCAGCTAAAGAGAGATATAAAGTCGGGTTTTCTTAAAAACATTTTTTAAAAACATCTTAGTACCCAAGAGTGGAAAACCGGTACTAACACTTGAAAATGGTCATGAATAATCAGATAATAATGAAATGTATTATTGAACAATGGCTATATAATTTCCTCGAATGGAAATTCCATTGAAGGATCTTTAAGATTATTCTTGAGGAAAATAATATTTAAACATTCCAAAGTGTCCCATACCACTTTGAAGTATTTTAAAACATAATCCTCATGAAGGAATAATATTATATGAATGTTTAAAATATAATGAAATTAAGGATATTCATGATATATCATGTAAAGGGTAGTTCATACACCATGTAAAAGAAACTAGGTGCATAACAATAATTAAGCCTCAATGGAATGTAAATTGAGATGAAAATCTCTTACCTTGCATTTCCTTTTGAGTGAACATCAATTAAATTCCTATATAATAAAATTATTTTAATTTTATACTTTAATCAGAACATTTTTCATGTTTATAATTACTTTTATTTCACTTAATTATCATGTTGTGTACAACTACTCAAACAATTAAGTTTACATCGGTTGTTTTTGACCAAATTCGGTTTATTTGTCAAAACAACTATTGTTGGTCAACTATGATCATATGGTAAATTATATAAAATAACTAGAATAATAAAAATTAAAAAATTATCATATATATAAATAAATTATACTTTTAAAATCAATAATTAAATATGGTTATGAAAAATGAATCGATGTTACAATCATAGAGACGGTAGGTCGTACGTACTCATGAGTAACATTCCCATTTTTAAATGATCATTGTGGAAAGAAGATAAGTAAATCAAACATTTACAGAATTATAATTACATAATAAATACCATATTATATAATCACATATACTTATATATATAATTTTGTGGTGTAAAAGGAATCACATCATGTCGAGGAGGCGGTAGTCCACACATCCACGAATAACATTATCACTTTTTAAGTGTGTGAAAGGGTAATAAAGAAAATGATATGTATATATATATATATATATGTATCCATAAAGTTAATTATGTTTTGAATATCATATATATGTTTTGTAAGACTCATATTTTTAATTATGTCCATTCATTTATACATTCCATGTATCATGCGAACAAATCACATCGCTTTAAGGGGGCAGTAGTCCACACTTCCTCAAATGAGATTATCATATTTGCACAACTTGGAATGCATAAATGTACATTATAAATAAAAATTATAGAAGTTTAAAACATTATAAATAACATATATATCATATATAAATATATTTTCTATCATAATTGACACTATAAGAGGTGATAATGCAGAATTGAACAATCATCGTTTCACGAGGCAGTAATTTTTCGTTCACAGAAACAATATGTTTGTTGCTCATTAGATGGAGGTGTGTGTAAGTGTAGGTTGAAATACCAGTATAAAAACATACTAGTATATTGAGGATATTTGTTTTACAAAATAATAGAATAATTATATTTTAGGAATTGTAGAATAGAAATGAAACTAGAGAGATTGAGAAAAGACATTACCTTTTAGTCGGGTAACTTCTTTTGGTTTAATCCAAAAGGAATCCATTGAAGGTATTATGAAAAAATATAGGCTTATAGGTTGAGGGTAGGAATTATGGGAGACTATTTTGGAAGATATTTTCTTAACTTAATAGGTTGGAGAGGTGTGAGGAATGGGTAGAGGTGGTGGCCTTTTATAGGGATGGAAAAAGACTCACTTGGTATTATTGAAAAGAAGTTAAGTGTGAACATGTTATTACCTAATAAAAGTCATACCAAACCACCAAAACTCAGAAATGGAAAGTTAATGTCCGAAATATTTTCTTAAAATGAGTTTTTGACAAGTTTATAGGTCATTTGGGCCCTTAAACTTAGGTTTTTAGTTCATTTTTAATCCTAATTACACCTTAATCACTGTAATTAATTTTAATCACTTTCACTAATAATTTTTGTAAAAAATTAAGTTGATTTTATTAGACCAAAAATATTATATTTATTATAATTTTTTATGTCGGATTTTAAAAATTAAAATCATATAAGCAGTAAAATTGGGATTAATGCTAATCTCACAGACAGATGGATTAACTAGTTTTATTAGAAAAATGTTCAAAAGATTGTTATGTTTTTATATTCAATTTAAAAAAGTAAATTGATTATAATGAACTAAATTGTATTAATATATGTATAATTTATCCAATGTGACTTGAAAAAAATTATAATATAATTTAAAATTAATAATTATTTAAACAAAAAGGTGGTTTTTAACTAAAACACAGTATTTTCACTATTCATTAAAAATGATGTTTCTTAGAAAAATCCAAAAAAATCATCATAAGCTAATTTGGAAATTATTAATTCAAAAATAAAGTTTATTTTATCAAATTAAATTGATAATATTGTCAAAATTATGATTTAAAATGGGTTCTCCAATAAAAGGCGGTAAAATTGCCTTTATAAAAATATAGGTTTTTAGAAAAAAAAAATTGGGTTTGTTCTTATCTAATGTTTATCAAATCTAATGTATGAATATCAAAAATATTTGATTGAATATATAAAATATATATTACATTAAAATAATTAACTAATTTTAATTAATTTTATTTATTATGGTAAAACAGCTTCGTGAGAATAAAAATAGTTTTCTATAAAAATATCCTTTTACTATTAAATTGGTTATTATATTCATTTATAATTTATTTTTAACCAAAACTTTAGTTGTATAAACCATATATTTTAATAATTTATTTAATACTATTCATAACAGCTCATTTATATCTTATATTATTTTTATAATATATCATTTTTTGGTGAAACTCGGTCTTGCGTACAACGCAAGCTTTCAAGGAAGGTCGCTCTTGCGTGTAATGAAAGCTATTGAGAAAGGTCACTCTTGCATGTAACACACGCTAAATTTTTTTTTCATAAATGGAGCCTATTATAAATAGTAAATATATTATAAAGTATCTGGATATTATATTACCTTATATGCTTGTTGTCGTTTTTCATACACACTATCGAACACAAGGTTCTTACTTTAGTTTTTCATGGCATCACACCTTGTTTGACACTATTGGGGGATATTATTTGGTTAATTCAGATTCTCTTTATGAACCATTATGAGGGATTTGAATATGTTTAGGTTATATAACCTAATAGGAAAGTGACCATGGATAACATAGATTGAAGCATGTTAATTGATATGTACTTTCCTGGATAAGGGATAAGTTGGATTTTAAGATCATATATTTCAATGATTTTAGGTTTTAGAATATTTTATAATAGTTCAGGGTAATTTAAGATCTCTATTTTAAGTATTAGGTTAATGAGTATGAGAGAACCCAACCAAAAGAAACCCAAATTGAATTGATATTGATTTAGGTTGAATTAAAAGATAATTTTGAAGATTTATTCATTCTAACGTTGAATTTATAACTTAAAAGAATTATCTTATGTTTCATCCCTCACATTAACTCATTTTGGTTTTAATAATGGTTGAATCCTGGAGAAACTAAGTTAATAATGGATTTCAGGGACAATGTAGAGATTGTACCAATAAGTAACCTAATGTGATAAGATCTGGAGTTAGAAACCTGTTGATTATGAAAAATAAACTATCACAAAATATGATTAAAAATGTGAACATAGTTTAAATATCAAACACACTAAAGAATATAAGTATGGAATCTCATAGAAATTTAGGTGACAAAGATTTTGAAAGAAAGAAGATTCAATTTCCTATATGTCAAAAATGTGGGAAGAATCATGGGGTAAATTACCTTAAAGGGATGGCTAAATAATACAAGTGTGGATATGAAGGTCATCAAACTCACAGGTGTAAGGGAAAGAGAGCATCTATAAAAATGTGTTGCTTAAATTTCAAGAGAGTTGGGCATTATGGGACTCAATGTCCCAATACAAAGTCTAATGAGGGAAACAATCGCCAACAACCATGTGAATAAGGAAAAGTCTATGCAGCTACTACTAATGTATCAGATAATGAGTTTTCACTCGATATTTTCTAGTGTCTTGTGTCATGTAAGTTTTCACCAACTATTGGATATTGAGTTATAAACAAAAACCCATGGTGGTATGATTATCATATAAATCATTTTCATAGTTTCTAGGAAGTTTTTACTTATGGAACTAGATCTTTTTTCCTTATTATAATTATATGTGAATTTAAGAATGGGTTATCTCCCTTTATAAAGAACTAATAATAATTTTTCATATTGATAAATTTCATTCCATGTCCTAAATAAACCTGATATCATCTAGAAATATATGGTCAATTATGAGTTCCCTATAAAAATTAATTTGATCTTATGAGTCAAATTGTGAGGATGTAATTTATTTACATGGTGTGAGAATATAACACCTCGATATTTTAATATATGACATCCTTAAATGATTCAAATGTGTCTGATATCTTTCTTCACATGTAGCACCAAACTTAAATGAAACCACAATATATTTAAATAAAATATAAATATATAATTATGGTCATTAAAACCTAGCTATTGAATTAGTGGAAATGGATTTCAGTAACCTATTTATGAAATATATGTAAAAATAAAATAAATTATATTTCTAATATGAATGAAATTAAATTAGTTTACTTAAAATGACAAATATGATCATTTATTTTTTTGAAAATAATTTTTTTAATTACCTTTTTATGTGATTTTCATTTCAAATACAAGAAATATATGATTAATGATGATAAATTTTTATTGATATTAATAATTGGCTAACATCAATTTAGTTAGTAAATGATAGGAAATAATAATAATAATAGTTAATATTTGAAAAATTCACTTTCCAATATAAATGGTTTTTCATTATATTTTATGATTTTAGTCAAAAATTGAATGTATAAATTTTAGAATTTGAATTTTAAAAAATTAACATATTTTTTTGGATTTATAATAATAATATTTTTATTGAGAATA
This sequence comes from Viscum album, assembly GCA_963277665.1. Classification (NCBI taxonomy): domain Eukaryota; kingdom Viridiplantae; phylum Streptophyta; class Magnoliopsida; order Santalales; family Viscaceae; genus Viscum; species Viscum album. The sequence goes on along the minus strand of OY728123.1, from coordinate 1,032,927,601 downwards.
ATTTTGAATATTTTTCTAAAATAATTGTTCTTTAGGTGAGTAGTGAAAAATATCGATTTTTCTAAAGACTGTCACTTTTATGACATTATCATATTACAAGAATGACTTAAATGTATCTGAAACATTTTTATATAAAAAATATATATATATATAAGTAAAATAATACCTTTAAAATTACTATGTTTCTTTTATAAAAACCATGTATATCACTTTGGAAACTTTGGAAATATTTTACTCTAAAAACTATTTTTACACTTTATGTGCACTTATTTTGAAATTAACTTTTCTCTTCCATAGAAGTTTCATTTGAAAAAAATATTCTTATATTTTGGATTAAAATTATCAAATTAGGTAATAATTAAAAATTTATTGTGTTTATTTAAATTAATTACCTTGGGTAAAAAAACGTTTCCTAGGTAAAAGCACACTTGGGTAAAAGTGCAAAGTAAATAGTAAAATCCTTAAATCACTCAAATGTGTATCCAAAATGAGTGAATGAGATTTTTTTTAGACTCACCATGTTCCAAAATACGTTATTTATAAATCTTGTAGTTATTGACCTTGAATAGTGAAAGGATATAACTGAAAAAGTAAAGGGTGATTCCAAAACTACCCTTCTCTCACTTATAAAAGTGGATCATTTCCCCTCATTCAGCATAGACCCTTTATTTCAAACTTATTCCTGAAAATATGAACCTTTACTCCTCCTAAAACCCTCTCCCATGGGTATAATCCCCATGTCCCAATTTTTTAACAAGTTCATTCTAAGACCACTTTTAATAGAAAAAAGAAAATCCTCTTTTAAATGGGGTTGATAGGAAACCCTCACATAAACCAGATGCCCCGAGGCCTAAATACCCAACATGACATAGCCCAAGGGACCATTGGCCAAAAGGATAAAACATGACCCTAAGGTATAAAGTGATAAGTCTAAAACACACCATATCATTAGAAAAATGATATGTTTCCCCCTTTCAGTAGTTATCAACACATGATTCCAGTAAAAAAAATTCATTTCCCCCCTACCAAAATTTTTTCATCATGCTAGACTAGAGTAGTGATGCAAGACACCCCTCTATACAAAAAATAGGAGAAGGGAAAAATTATTAATGCCAGCACATGCATCGCTCTTTTGATATACCCACCTGTTGATGCATGTTCATGCCCTCACTTGCATCACCTACTTGTTGTGTTTCATCATCAAATAAGAATAAAGTGTGAAATTCACAATTAGGCCACCCCTCCATCTCTCAAATAGTATTAAGGGTGGGAAGATGATCATCAACACACCCATTTCACAAATTGAGGCTGCCCTCTTGGAAGTGTCGTTACACTACCAACCTAATTCACCAAATTGAGAGTCTGAATCCAAAAGTGCCCATGAAACCCACAAGTGTGACTCAAAGGTACCAACCTAGGGATAGAAACACTAGGAATAATCATACACAACTCTAAGAACCATTGAAAACTGAAAAAAAAAATATAGTTATCTTAAAGGCTCCCCCAATCCCAGATGAAACCCTGGACGGAACCTCATGCAATCCTCCTAGACCCTTTGATGCACCACTGGACTCCATCCCCCACAATGATGCTCCACCATCTGTATAAATCTAATGATATGTTGAGCCCAACATTTATCATTTTTCTTCAGCTAATTCCAACTGAAGGAACCAGGGATACACACCTACAACATGTCACCACCCACCAACCTCAATCACCACTGCAACTGGTGACTACCCCCATAAGGATGACACCACACATCACCAACAGTGTCTCTAAAAATACCAAATCCATCCACATCATAGAACCTCTAACCACCATCATTAATAGATGGACCAAAGGCTAGAACTGAAGGATAAGGAAGCGCACAAATCTACCACTGACCAGATTTGGAGACCCCTCACCACCAGAGCCACCAGTGACCACCCACTAACCAACCCCATTTCTTCACCACCAGATGACCTAGATAATGGATCTATGGAGAAAAATATATTTCACACCATCATCTATAACTCAAAATCCCAAATAAAACAAATCTTCTCGACAAAATGAAGATTCGTTCTGTGATGGAGACTAAAGAACATATGCGGGATAATGAGGAAGAATCAATGGCATTGATGTCCAGTGAAGGAGAAAACCATGTAGATAAAAACCTATGGTAATCCCAAGAGAATAGATATACTAATATCACCCTTACCCATGTCATAATTATTTAGCTTATTCCCTCCATTTCCAAGGAGATTTTTAAGGTTAAACTCAAGTTCTCAATGTGAGTTGTACTTTTCTCTTAGTATTTATTTTAATATTCCTCTTCATAATATTCTATAAATTTATTAATATAAATAAGTAAGTATCATTATTATACTGAAATTTTATTATATTAATTTATTTAAAAAAAATATTACTTTCTATCCACTAAGAGATAACAAAACACTAATCGTGCATACATGCGGACTATTGCCTCTACAATGTGATGTGGTTCATTTTTAATCAACGCCACTCATGGCTTGTATAAAGGATAGATTTTATGAATAAATATGTTTTCTATGTCACAAATAAAATTATTAAATTATCATTTTTCATATACCATCATTTTTTCCATTCATTGAGAAATGGGGTCATTAATCATGCATACTTGAGGGCTACCACCTTCATGAATGATGAATTTTATTTTTCATCACTACCCATCATTCATGGTTCCTAGAATGGATTTAATAGGGATAAATTATTTTTATTAAATGTTTAATCTTCTTTATATGTCACATTTTCATTATCTAAGTGCATCCCTTTACTCATTAAACCATTATAACATGTTTCCATTTGGGTTGATTTAACCACCTATGTAAACAGTGTTATAATGATTAGGTCATTAATGATTATGGTATTTCATATAATGGTAATACAGTGTAATAATTATATATTTTATATGTTTTAATTATTTTTTAATGGTTCTAATAATATTTAAAATATTTATTAATATTTAAAATATTTTTTAATATATCACCTTTCAATCGTTAAACACATTGAAAACTAGTTCATCACAATTTCCATTTTCACAAGATATATTCATGTCTTTCACCTAACGAAAATGAGACTTAAGTAATAATTGAAAAATAATGATTAATTTTTATTTAATTATTTTTGAATGATGGACTTAAAACCACTTAGTGAGAATTAATCGTATCTTTATGAAGTTTATACAAAACAGGCAACAGAAAGTTCTAACACTTCATAATGAAAATAAACTATAATCGATTAATATATTTTTAATATATGGTTATAAAATAAATATAAAAAGTCTAGTATGTTTATATTAAGGTTATAATATAATTAATTAAGATATTTTTTATTATTATATATATGTTATAGCACATTCGATTAACCGGGAATAGTGGTAATGGTTTTCATCTCAAATCTCTCTCTCCGAGACATGTTTGGTATTATTAACATAATTTCATTTATATGGTGTATATAATAACTATTTTTGATATCATATCATGATTTATCTTCTAATCATGTTATTTTAAGTTTGATTTAAATCCCACTCTTCAAGGGGGTTTTATTAAAATGTTACTCAAGTCATAAGGGTTCTTTGTCTCAAACTTTAATTCCTTGAGAATTGTTTATGTTATGAACTATGTTTTCCTTATAACAGTTTATTTACTTCCTATAGATGTATATTTATCATATATATTTTTATTTATGTGAAACACTAATCCAAACTAGCTTATCTTCATCAAATGGATTTTGAATCAATTTTTTACCTCAGCCGTAAGGCTTTTTGGTAACTCAATTTTCATTGAGTTATGATTATTTTTCTTGTAATTATTTCATATATGTTGGGTAAATTCCTACCATTGATTATATTATGTGGTATTTTCATTATTCACATTACTTCCACATAAAAAACCCCTTTTTTAAATATTTCTTACTTCAAGGAGTACATTTCTCATAAGGGATATTGATAACTCAATTATCATTTCCTTGAGTTATATTATTTCATCATGAACATATTTCTTCCATGATTGGGTTATTACACCTTGATATTTATTATATGGTAATTAATCTATATATATGGTGAAATAATATATTTTAATACAAATGAATTATTTTTTACTCTTCTTACAATGTGATTTTTTTACAAAAATATTTTGAAAATAATAAAAAGTGTTTTTCATTTTACTTGAATATGTTTTGTTTTCCTTTTATAATTTCTCCAAGATAAACTTTATATATTTTTAAGAATCTATTATTGGATATTATTTTTACAATTAAAGGTTTTCAAAATCTTTCACATCACCTTTTCAAAAGTTACCTTTAAAATCGATATGTAAATTATTATTTTATGTCAATATTAAAAATGTTTTCTAAAATATATTTTAAGTTTTTGATTTCATTTCCCCTATAATTTTCCAAAAGATTTACCCTAATAGGGTTTATATTTCATGATTTATCCTATAAAATATATTTATCATTTGGGGAATTGAACTTTTGGTATCAAACAATTAGATTCTTGATCCCTTATTTTGTGATATCATATGAATCATGATTTTTTCAAGGTGTTTTTATATATGTCAATTCCTTTAATGTTTACTTTGTTGCACTGGGGATATGTTATTTTGAAAATTTAAACCTTCTTTCTCTATATGGATTATGATCATGTTATTCTGGAATTAACTTGATCGTATATTCATTACCCTATATAGTGTTAATATCTCATTTTATAAAATTCATATTGGACGGTGATCATCTAGAAAGAACATTTATTTATTGTCTGAGTAAGTATTGAAATTCTTGATGATTATTGACTGCTAATGTAGGTTGATTATGTATTGAAATTCTGTATTTATCATTATATAGATAATCATGTTTTAATTCAACCTGAGGTTCTTTATGGAATGGAATGAAATGTCTTTTTGACTCTTAAGGTGAATGCATTGGACTTAAACAAGTGAAAAGTGAGGCTCGACATTATATATCCCCTCAATGCATTGATAGGTCTCATAATACAAAATATCTTGGGTTTTGGTTTATACATCTCCCCATATTAGTATAGTGTATTCACACAAGGCCTTGACAACATGACCTAATGTCTGACATTATACATTCCATCAGTATGCGATCAATGATTATTATTATCCATGTTTTCACTTATTTTCATGAATATATAATTCTCTTAGTTTCATTTGATTATGGAATTATTCATATTATTTATTTCTACCATATTATGTATGCCATGCTTATGTTTTTCATAGATTTAGTTATATGCTTCCCTTAATAATAATTTGAGCTCATCTATTCTTATTTTTCTATTTCCCTAAGTTATTAAGAAATATATTATACATGATATGTCTAAAAATATTTCTTTTGTAGAGAATCCATGGGATATTTTCAAGACTTCATATAAATTATGTAGTTTCTTGTATTATAAAAATGTCCATTAGTTGATAAAGACATGGGATTTATTAGTTTATGTTTTATCCTAATTATCTGAATATCTAAACCTAAAAGGTGTTGGGAATGTATGTAATACAATATTTTCTTTAATTCAATTAATTATGGGATATTTATATCTAAGAATCTACAATTGATATTAAAGTCGTTATGTAAAGTATGTGTTTTAGGCACCGGAACTAGGAGTGCGAGTTTGGGGAATCACATAGAAGAGTATTAGAAACTTCATTACTCGAATTTCATGGGATAACTTAGCGGTATGAATTGGATATCTCCACCACTTTTTGTTATGCCTTGGTACTGGAAAAGTGGGATAATGAACATTCTATATGTTGGATCAATATTTCCTATTTGAGTGAGTGTGTCAGGGGTGGAAATATTTCAACACCACTTGGTATGAGGACACCTCTTAAGGATTAAAATATATTCAGGTGAATAAAAATGGGGTTTTTATCTTTTAGGAGGAGGCATGTCATCACTATTAGTTGGGATACTATCTATTAACTATGGGCATAGTTTGAGCCAACTAGAGTTGAGACAGTTGGGATGGAATCTATGGTGGTGGAAAGAAGGACTGAGCAAGGTAGGGTATAGGTTTAGGAAGATGAAGTGAGACTCTTAGTAGAGAAAGAGTTGGTGGAGCTATCCAAGCTACAAAAGGATTTAGAATCAACTTGACAATGTCTGGATAAGATAGAGCAATATTTTTATCAGTTAGATCCATATGGGGGATTTTTTTTATAATTAGGGAGAGCCTCTAATATGTGGATAAACCACCCTCTTTTTTATAAGAGATAAAAATATAACCTTTTTGAATTCCCTATATTGAAGTTTTCACTTGAGCACATTAATAAAACAAATAATTTTGAATCTCTATGACCATGTGAGTCATGATCGGTGTGAGAAAAAAGAGACAAGTAAAAGTTCATTCAATTCTATGAGAGTGCAAGATAGGTGGAAATGGATTGGGATTAGAATATTACATAAATTACTATTAGAGACCCAAAAATATGTGGGAATCAAGTTGATGTGACTCTATGATTTTGACTAGACTAACAATGTGCAAGGTTCACAAGGGGAAAATGTCATGGGTGCTAAAATCCCAATTGAGCAAAGGGAATAGGAGAGAGGTAAATTATAGATCTAAGAGTTAGGACGGTTGGTTGGAGTAGGTAGATAAGTTAAGGATAGACATTGACCACATTTGAAATATAGGTTCTATTACTGAACAACTGAAGATTTATCCTTCAGGATGTGTACCCTAGATTGGAGGTGGGACTTAAGTGTATTGTACCATCACTGTAGGGGATTCTATTCAGAGACGATAAGGATATATCCTTTAGGTCATGTACTCTAGATGGATGGTAGACCTTTTAAGAATCATGTTTTCACCACAGGGGTTCCCATTTGGATATAAAAATTGATGTTAATCCAAATCAAGAGAAATAAAGTTCATTTGTGGGATATCGAGTGGCTTGAGAATATTTCAAGTACTCTTAGGGTTATACGGTCATACATCAAGCATATATATGGGTCACACTAGACATATGGAAGGAATGTAGGCTAGTGAGGTGAACTCAAATGTCAACCAGATAAAATACACGAGATCAAGATTTAATCATGATTTTGGGAGAATATCAAGTGTGATTTGAAAGGTAATTAGTTTAGTATTTCATATATTTGACCATGGGTTGTTCATTTCTAAGTTCATACAACTAGGACTAGTGTTATCACTATAGTTTAAGGTCATGTTGTTTAGACTAGTTTTGTTGAAGTTTTGGGGTCATAATGCTTTGACCATAGAGCAAGATTTTTAAGGTCATGCATCCAAATCCATGGTTTCAAGTTTATGTTCATAGGAATCAGACCATATAGTGTTAGAATTTAAGGTCGTACAACTTAGAATAATGGGTTTTTCCTTTTAAGGTGGTGCAACCAAGACCAAGGTTTTCTAAAGTTAAAGGTTATACAACTGAGACCATAAAGTGGGGACCATGAAGTGGGGAGACAATTATGATAGTCAAAGAAAATCAACATGATGTAAATGATAGGATCTATGGGGAAATATTCTATAATTATCTGTCTCACCAATTCAAGGGCATATAGTTTAATATCATGATTTTGGGACCTAAAGAAGCGATACACTGAATGGATTTATTAAAAGACAAAACATGATGTGAATGGAGATCCCAATGTCAATAAAAGTGATCTCAGGGGTAATGCATGAAATTTAAGGCCATTATGTGTGTTCTATGATGAAGATGGATTTTAAGGTCAAACATCTTAAACTGCTTCCATCTAAGAACCATACTACCCTGGTGTGTGGAAGGGAACTGAAGTCCAATAAAAGAACCTTAGGAGACAAGATGAGGTGGAGGTGATATGAAGATTATGAATAGGCCTGAAATAGGTGATCCATGGGTCACTACATATAATATGAGATAGGAATCAAGCCACATGTATTTTTTGAAGGTAGTGTTATGGGGGATCAATAATAAAAAGGGGGAAAGGGATTCTATAAAAACTTGAATCATGCATTAAAATTGGGGTCGGAAAAGGATTGGAGCTTTGGTGAAAAGAGGGGATAAATCATAATAGGAATTAATTTAAGTCTCATTATTATAAGAAACCGATCATGTTCACAAAGCCCATGTATAGGTCCATAATGGGGAATCCATATGTCACTATGTATCTCATACAATGGTAATCAAACCATGTGTAGTTCTATAAAGTGGCATGGTAGGAGATCAACACCAAAAATAGGGGCATCCTCTTAGGTGAGGGTCCTAGGTATTACATAGTTTAAAGTCATATAATAGGGAATGTGTTATATAGTTTAACATCTTATGGTAAGAACATACAATGGGAGAGGTATTTTGTACAATATGAAAGGTAATACAAACCTAACATAAATAGAGGTCCAATGGACCCAGTACCACACAAACATACTCATAAGGAGTAATGCACAAAGTTTAAGGTCATGATGCTTAGAACAAGTGGTTTCTACAAGTTTAAGGTCATGGGGCATGGACCATGGGAGTTATAATAGAGTTTATGGGGATTAGGAGTTGATATGAACCTGATGTGAATGGATGTTGAAGGAGCCCCAGTACCACATAAACATATTTAGAATAGAGGGCACATATTTTGAGTTTGTGATGTGTAAACTAGAAGGGATAATTCTAGTTTAAGGTCATAGAGCGTTGACCAGGAAGGTGAGATGCTTTATCCATCTAGAAAAAAAACTCAATGTGAAGTGAGGGATAATGTTACCCATAAGAATAATTATTAGAATAGGTCATCTCATAGAAGGAGTTGCACACAATTTATAGTCATGATTCGTCGATAAATAGGGGTGATACAAGTTTAAATTCATGGAGTGTGGATCAAAAAGTTGAGATGTTCTATCTATCTAGAGTAGTGAAAACATGATCTGAAGGGAGGGTTAAGGGGACCCAAAATGATTGTTACTAGAATAGGTCATCTCATGAAATTAGGTGAAAATAGTTAAAGGTCATTATGTGTAGAATAAAGGAGGTTTTGTGTGATTTATAGTCATACAGTTAGAACTATGGAAAAGGTAGTACATGTGACATGAAGTATGAAGCATCACCTAATTATAATGTAGGTTCATTATCAATAGATATCATTCGGGGTAATTCATAGTTTAAGGTTATGGAACTTGGACCATGAGAGAGATAGTTTGTAGAATTGGGTGGACGAAAACCCCGATGTGAATTGGAGGGACCCATGCTAGAATAGAGAATATCATAAGAGGGTTGTGCAGTTTATAGTCATTCCATTGAGACTATGAGGGGATCTATACCCATGAGTATGGTGTGACTCGATCATGTGGGGAGGAAATACATTAAAACTCCTAATCTCATGTGATTCATTCTTAGTGTGGGAAACAAGGGGTATAATAATACTACTTTTTCCACATGAAAATGAAAAGAAGAGGTGGAAGGGTTAGGGTCGGAATGATGCATCGACCATTGGAAGCATCCCAACAAAGGGGATTTTTATTGGGAATATACCTTAAATAGATGGATTTATTTATTGATGTATGAAAATAAATGAGCGAGGTAATGTTGAGTTTATTGGATTCTAACAAAACAAGGGTGGAGTAGAGGAACTAAATTAAGACTTCATGGATTTAAATAAGAAGGGTCGTAAAAATGGGTGAACGATAATTGTTAACCATGTATTCAAAATACAAGTTCTACTAATAAATCATCAAGAAAGGGGGAAATGAAATTTGGTTCAATCACTGACCATGAATTTGAAACACAAGCCCTATTATGTCAATGTAAAAATTCATTTGGGGCAAGTACCTGGGATGGGAGGCAGGAATTTGGAGCATTGTGACATCACTGTAGCATATTCTATTTGAATGTGGAGGATGATGGGTATCTGGATTGAGGGAGACCTGAAGTTTGGGGTGAACTAAGGGAATGTTTGAGTGGATTACAACATTATGATTGTTATTCCTTCATACATTCAATAACATTAATGGGGTGTATTAGTGAGTAAGAGTCAAAATTGTTCCCTAATAGGAGTGTTGTCCTCGTGTCAAGTGAGAGAAATAAACCTGATAGAATGGAATTGATCATCAAGACAAAGTGGGGATTATAAAATTAAAATAGTGATGGTGACCACAGTCGGGCCCAGGATAAGATAATTGGACCTTTCTATGTATCCCATGAAATAGGAATCAAGCCACATGTAGTTCTAGAACTGGTGAAGTAGGATACTAGTCATCAAAAATAAGGGTTTCCCTATCATATGAGGATGATGTTCCAATTTTTTAGTTTAAAACATCATACAGGAAGACATTAGTTATGAAATTTAAAGTCATTTTGTATGGACTAGAGGGTGAGATGATCAATCTATCTAGATTAGAGAAAAACTAGTGTGAATGGAGGGTCGGGAGGCCCAACGGATTTATTGCTCAGATAGGTTGTCCCATGGAGAGGATGTGTACATAGTTTAGGTTCATGATGTGTGGACCGTGTCCAAGTAGTTTAATTTCATATAGTGAGGATGAAAAGAAGGTTTTTTAGAGTTTAAGGTCATATAGCTTTGATTGTGGCTTGAGATTTCCCATGCATTATGGAGTAAAGTAGGACCTAGTATGAATTTGAGATTTTATATCACATGGAGGATCTCGAAAGGGTTGAAAGGGTTTGTGTATTTTATATTTATTCTACAAGAACTATAGGAAATGGGAGAATTTTATGCTCTAAATTTTTCTTGAACCAGAGGGTTTAGTGAGAACATCTAGATTTTTTCTAGTCTCGATGATGAAACCTATAAGCTTTGAGTCTTTTCTATTTATGATATAACATTTTCCCAAGTCATTAGGGGCAACTTGGTGAGTGGAGGTATTAATTTTTCTTCAGTATACCTTTAAGGAATTTCATCTTGATGAGCATTTTTTCCTATTAAGTATGATAGTTTAGGGTCATTCCAATTAGACCATTAGGTCTAGGGTTTAAGGTCACACAGCTTCAACCAAAGAGGGTGCTATTAGTTTAATTTCATAGACCTTGGGCCAAAATGTGCTACCATTTTAAGGTCATAGATCATGGACCATTACATGTAGTTTAATCTCAGGATACTTGGACTAAGAGATAAAAATAGTTTAAGGTCATGTATTATGGACCATCACACATAGTTTAAGATAGTGATACTTGGACCAAGATATGTTATCAGTTTAAGGTCTTGGAGTATGGACTATTACACATAGTTTTAAGGTTGTGATGTTTAGACCAATAAGAGGATTCTAAAGTTTTATATTTTCATATATTTAACCAAGAAGACATACCATTTAGGGATATAGTGCATCTTGATCATGTTGGAAATAATCCACCAAGACTTATAATCCCATGTGATTCATTTTCCATGTGGGAAACAAAGAGTAATGAAATACTACATATATAAAATGAGATAACAAGATAGGGTAATGTGGAATTCGGCTATAGAAGGTCCCTTCAAAATTGAATTACTTTATCGATGTGTGAAAATGTGTAAAGGGGTAACACTGAAGGTGTTCAAGTTACACCTAAATAAAAAAGATTAAAAAGAAAGGAAATCATGGCCTTAGGGATATGAATCACAATGGGGAATAAAATGAGTGGAATTTGACTACTAGAAAAATTTGAAATAAAGGTTTCACTACTACATCATTAGTTATGGAGGAAAATAAAATTTGGTTCGATCACTAACCATATATTTGAAATAAAGGACTTGTTATATAAATAACAAAAGTCCTCTGCGGAGTGTACCCTAAATGGGAGGTGGGACTTTAGAGTGTTGTTTCATCACTATAGGGGAGCCTATTTGGATGGGGAAGATTATAGGGATCTGGATTGAGGAAGTACTAAATTTTGTGGGATAATTGAGGTAATTTTTTAGTAGAGTTAAACTCTCTAGGTAGTACACCTTTGTTCATTAAAGCACATTTATGGGGAATATCAATAAGAAAGAGTTGAACCTACTCCCAAGGGGAACCAAAAGGAATCAGTAGCTGGGCCTGGGATAAGACATCAAGGAGTCCCTATATATCCCATGAAATGGGAATCAAGCCACACATAGTTCTAATAGGAAGCATGGTAGGAGACCAACACCAAATGGGAGTGGTGTAGTAGAAGACTATCACCAACAAGGGGGTTCCCTCTTAGATGAGGGTGAAAAGTGAGTTCTGCAGTTTAGACATCATATAGAAATATTTTATCTATGTATTTTAAAGTTTTATAGCTATAAATATGGTTTTATATAGTTTAAGGTCTTACAAATCATGTTTTTACCTCTTTGAGGGAGATGGCTTCTCCTCGCATCAAGAAGAAGTCAGTGGTGGTAAGGATGAACCTGCACTATCAAGTAGTCTCTAGAGGGTAGGGACCCATGAAATGCAGTCCCAACACAGCAAAGGTCTAATGGAACTTTTTAGTATGGAGAATCTTTGGTGTATGATGAAATATTTTGGCATGAATCTATCATGTATGAAACTTTTCAATGAATTACATACAGTCATGAACCATGGTGGGAAAGAAACAATCTAGCCTTCGGATCCGGTGAGAGAGATTTATCCTTGAAGGATGATCCTAACATGAACTAACATGTATCTCCTATAAAACCTGAAGTATTTCCTTTATTTTGATACAATGAAGGAGTATTCCATCAAATTTGTGTCTGTAATGGACTTTGTTTGAGTTAAGGTTTTCATAAAGGGAAAATTCACCATGCACCAATGAATTTTATCATGCTTGGCTCAGTTTGATGATGGAGTATCATGTTGGAGGTGATAGATCAAAGTATTCTTCCATTTGTATAATTACTCTATCACAGGGGAATTTTGGGGCCCTGATTGGGAAGTTTCAACAGTGAGTTGATTTGGATTTCAGATCTCTTCATCATGAGTGACGTAGGTAATCACTTTACAATATACCACCTGGATGAAATAGTCTTCTTGGTTTGACTCTATGAGGTACATGAACAAGATTTACAAGGTGATTACTTAATCATTCTAGGATCTTGTGACCTGATTCACCTTTGTCTTAGAAGGAAATAGGGTCATCATGTTAAATGTTCATTCAAGTAAGGGAACAAGAACCTTCTTTATGATAGTGAAGTCATCATTAATATTCTTGATGACTGTCTTAGAATCACCTTTCATGTCCAACCAAGAGAACTCAATTTTGAGGTCTATATTTAGGCCAGTAATGAGATATTGGTACTTAGACACATTGTTTATGCATCCTTATGATAAGAGGAAAGATTGTGACATGAGGTCTTATGATGGAGTAATGAATACAATCTCAAGTACAACCTTGTTGATCTTAGGGTTATTAAATACTCTCTCGATCAGGATTTGAGAGACACCATTAAAGTTCATCTACCAATATAGTGTTTTCTGATCAATGAAGAGGATGGATTCATCTAGTAAATTGGTGTTTAGGGGAAACTCCTTAGATATTGGGTGTGCAGCCAATAAATTTGTGAAATGTTGTCCCTTAACATCCTGATGGGGGATAAACCTAATTTCAAACTATTATAGGATTATTTACCACCATTCCAACAACTCATTCAATATGGTATGGTTGAAAATTTGATCATATGGATTGATATGGGTGACCAGATAAATCTCATAGTGTTATAGATAATGTCATAGTTTTTGGACAAAAAAGACCAAGGAAAGGTAGTATTTTCAATGGGATAATATCAGGTCTCAGTGTTAATAAATATGTGACTAAGATATTATAGATTATTATGCTTAAATTCTTTTTTCTTTTGAACCAAGTGGGAATCGAGGGATCATTCCAGAGTGGTAACATAAAGGACCAATAGATTCTCTGAGATGGAAGGTATTAGAACTAGTAGATGTAGTAGATACTTATTAATGTCATAAAACATAGTATGAAATTCCCTATCCAACTGATAAGTGAAACCTTTATTTATGATCTTGTAAAAGATATTACATTTATATACTATATTGGTAAAAAAATCCTATGTAGTCTATATGGAATTAGAGGGCTCACATCTCTCATAGTTTTCAAAGAGGATGCATTTCACTCATAGACTTGATCTTCTCTAGGTTAATCTCAATGCCTCGGTATCTAACAACAAAGCTAAGGAACTTCTTAGAGGTAACCCTTAATGAATGATTCGAGTGGTTCATCATTAACTGGTGGGAACAAATCATGTCGAACGCTTTCTCAAAATATTTGATATAGTCCTGATAATGGATATATTTGGCCACTAAATCATCCAAATAAACTCAAGAAATGTTCTAAAGAGGTTTTTGAAGATGTGGTTCATGACATACTAATAGGTTACTTTAGTATTCTTTAAACCAAATGGTATTACTCGATAGTAAAAATTTCCCTAAGGTGGCCTAAAGTTAGTGAATTCTTCATCTCTATGATCCATTATAATTTTTTTTGTATATAAAATACCCATCCATTAAGGATAGGTCCTAAAAACCAGTAGTTGCGTCAATTAGAAACTCTATCATCAAGACAGGGAAGTCATCCTTTGGTAAATGATGGTTTAGGTCCTAGAATTTGATATAGACTCTGATATATCTGTTATTCTTCCTAAATGGAATTATGTTGTCCAACCACTTAGTTTTCTAGACTTCCCTCACAAAGTTGGTTTTGATTATCTCATCAACTTTGTTTTCAACCATAAAATCATGGGAGAGATGGGGCTTTCTAAGAACCTATTTGAATACATGATGACCAATGGGAAGGCCAAGATGGTGGAAGAAAAATTGGGGATAAATCTCTAGAATCTCATTATATTTCTAGGTGAATATGTTGTGGTAGTGATTTAGGAATGAAATGTATTGTTTTTTATCCTCAAGATATATAACAGCATTAATTGGTGTTGGCCTTGAATATTCCTTGGTACTGAGGTTCACCTATATTAGGGAATCAATGGTTGTGAGGACTCATTCCATAATTAAAGGATGGGATTCATCCAAATACTCTTCATCACCAAAAGTATGAGGACTAGAGGGAGGAGATAGTCCCTCGAGCATAGAAGACAGTGGGGTAACACCATAATCTACCTTTATAGGATTAGAATATTTAAATGTGGATTTTTTTCCTTCTATATCTAAAGAGACCATGGAAATAGAGGTTGGGGATCCAATCCTATATGGCCTCCATTGATGAAGTCTACCCTTGATATTAAAACAATAATGCTTGGTCAACTTCCAATGAGTCATACCCACCCTCTAAAAGACATTATGATGGAATGTTTCAGTGTCTAGGGGATCGACCTTCTGATATATAATAGGATTGGAATTTTTGGGCTTCAAATTCACTTGTCCTTTATAGTAGTTTGAGGTGATATGATAGAATTATTTTTTCTTGAGGATAACAAAATGGTTCCCAATATATGGGGTTACTTCATCCAGTAATTTAATTGTAAATATAAATTTATCCTTAATATTCTATAATGGATCCACTGAAGTGGTTTTCAATTCACTGGGAGTAGTGATTCACTCAACTTCATTAGGATGGGGTTGCATTCCTTCCCTCTTGTAACACCCATCATCTAGATAACAAGATTCACAAAATTCAAAGGTAGTGGCATCATCGGACTATCACATGTAGGTGAATAAAAGGCCTTCCAATTAGGAAATTATAGGCAGTGTCCTGCAAGATTATCATGAATTTTTTATTTGATACCAAATCAAAAAATTAGGTCTTAAACTAAATTTGTCCACATAGATTATTCTTTCCCTTATCATATTCTAGGATTATTAGGTTAGATGAGGTCATGTTGGTCTTAGTGAGTCTTATCTTATGGAGTTTTCATATCAAGATTAGGTTGATCCTAGAACTAGTATCCATCAGATTTTGATGGATCTTTATGCCATTAAACAGAACGGATGAGCCTGTAAGGGGCGAAGCTTCGAGAGGGTTTTCTCCCGTCGCCGCCCCCGGGTTTCATCCTGGTCTGGCCCCCCGTTCGCCTCCCTTTGCTTGCTGTACGTGGCGGAGGCTCTCTTGGATCGTTCGTCGCTCACGGTGTGCTTGATTCAGCCTTTCATGGCGGTGCATTCGTTCAGAAACCGAGTCCCAGTTTCTGCGGGTTGAGGGAGCCATTCGTTATCGTCGGCAAGCAACAGGTGGTCGGGTGAGGTCTTCTCAGGTTGCCTGGTTGGTGGCGATGGGTTCTGGTTCTGGTTGTAGGTTTTTGGTGGGGTTGGGCTGCTGTTTTGGGGATGATTCGGCTGATTTCATTTCGCCGTTGAAGCTACTGTGGAGGCAGGGATGTTTTCCTGTTTTTCGTTTCATTTCGTTATTCTGTGTGTTTTTTTGTTTTATCACGAAGGTTCTGCGATTGATTCGGTTATGCGAGATGGGGGTGAAGGTTTTAGGCCTTTTCTCTGTTATCTTGGTGATTCGGGTGTTGTGGTTGGCGATCTGGTGTCGGATGGTGTCTCCGACGGTGAGTTCTTTGACAGCGGCGAAGCTCGCCAGTGAAGACGATGACGGCGGCTGGTGGAAACGTAGATGGTCTCTGGTAAAGTTGACGGTGGTCGGTTCGGCAAGCCCTGTCGGCGACATGATGGGTGGCACGGCTCGAGGCGTCTGAGCGGCGTCTGACGCGTGATGATGGTTCGCGGATCGAGGCGAGACACGTGGCTCATGTCTCGAGGCGTCTGCGTGTGATGTCTCCTGTGTTTTTTGAATTTTGTATTTGATTCTGAGGAACCGCCATGTGAGGTTCCTGGTTTTTCCTCAAACCAGGTTCGGGTACCGAATCCCTCTAACCGGATCATGAAAATGAAAAAAAAGAGAGATTTGCAGAATATGCCATTAAACAGGATTGAGACATAAAGTAGGTAGATGTGCCCCTAAATGATGGAACCCTCATCCTCCCTAGTAAATGAGATAATGTCTTGGAAATCTTCATTATTGGATTCCTCTATAAGGTAGGGTTAAGCAGTGGTTACCTTGGTTTCAAACTAGAAAGGTATCTTGGGGGGCCTCAATGAGGTCTTCACGAAACTCCATTGATAAGAGGTGTGCGTCAAGTATCAAGAGACATGTTGGTATACCCACAATATGCTTTATAACATCATATTTATGAAATAGGGGAATGTTTTTTTATCCTTAACGGTTATTCCTTGATATGAATTATGGGGGGGAGAATCTATATAAGGTGATACAGTCTAACTAGTTCTCACTACATTCTACTACCAGTTAGAAAACATAGGCAAAGCATTAGGAAGTTATGGTTGAGCCTTATCTAGCTATGGTTGAGCTAAGTGGTCAACCAATTAGATGTATTATGGGTATTCCCCTAGATATATTTCCTTTTAATGTTTTTCAGTTTGAACCTTAGGTATTTATTTCCTTTTAGTTTCAACAGCATTGACCATGCTTTTAGGAATGGTTCCTCAACACTGTATTTTCCAAAATGGAATTTCTCTTTTTATTGATGGAATTTCCTAGAAGTGATTAAAGGAGATAGTTAGCATAGATCATCACTGAAATCTACACATTGATCCACCAACTTGATTCCATTGATAGATGTATACTTCATATCTTCATCATAGGAGTCCTCTAAGATTGGACAAGTCACGGAACCTCCTCTTAATAAAGGGGGCATGAAGTCTATGAGATTACATACTAGCTTTGAAACCAGAAAATACTCTTGATTATCCTTTTTCAAGTAGTGTATTCTCTTCTGAGACATTTATTGTTATGATTTTGATGGTGTAGAAAAAGGATATGTGGTGATCATGGGAGGTTCTAGCAGATTCAACTGAGCACAAATGATTCCATGGGTATGGGTGACTAATTTTTGGGTTAGTCGGTGATCAAAATTACATACACCCTAATCAAATATTTTCTGTCATTCTCAATCATATTCATTATCATCAGGGGTGTAAGAGGCATATGTGACCTATGTTGGAGGAATAATCAGTTTAATTATGCCATGATAAATCAAGTCTTGGATCCAATCCTTGAATATGAAGCACTCCATAATGATGTGACCCAAGAACCTGGGGTAGGGGTAATATTTGGGATGATTCTTTAAGTTGGCCTCTTACGGATTCATGTTTTTTTGGAAACATAATAAATTTATTCTCTATATAACAAAGAAATAAACCTAGTACTTGGTCATCCTTAAATAAGTATACATTAATCTTCAATCCTGTGAATGGGATCATGGGGGGTTTAATCTTGTCGGTGGCCCTAGGTGATGTTCTCAAAGTGAGGTTGTGCCTGATGGGGTTTGTTCTATGAGGGAACTTGAAGATGGATTGATTGAGGGGGTAAATTTTTCATAACAAAAACTATTTATACTCTCCATATCTTTCATGTTGGAGTAAGAAAATGTGATGGGAAAGACAGTTACTTGGTCTATTGCATGGCTTCCTTAAGACACTGATCTCTCTCAGCAAATTCCTAAAATCCACCCTGATATTTTAGGTTTATGAGGGTTGTAACCATCTCATCCTGAAAATTCTCTATACACATGCCGAAAAACTATTATTTTGGAATCTTTTATGTCAAGGGAATTCATCAGTCCCTTTTACTGAGAACTAAAATTAGTGACATGCTTATTCTCCCACTACTTTCACTTGAAGAAGTTATTAGAACTCATCATGTGCAAGGTGGAGCTAAAATGATAGAGGAACTATCAGCAGAGATCCTTCTAGCTAGTGATGGATCTTGTTGTTATCTAGTTGTACTAGATGAAGGTGAGTCCCTCTAAGGTATGGATGAATCATCATATCCCAATGGCTTCCTACTACTCTGGGGTTCCCAATATCAAGTCGCACTGAGAAGGAAAATGGGAAAGGTGTTTCTCTATGTCACCTATATCATTTAAGGAGGTTAATATTAGGTTTTCAAAATCTGGGGGTGAAGTAATATGATCCACCAATGCTAGATATGGATTCTTATAAGGTTGAACTGAGACATTATGTGTTTCAATGGATTCGAGGAGAGTGATCAGAGCTCTAGTCACATAATCATGGGGGCACCGGTATGTGTCTTACCCCAAACTAGGAATTTATATCATGAATAAAAATGGACATGGTCCAGAGTGGGGAAGTCACACTAGTCCACCAGTTAAGGAGTATCATCTATCAGAGTTCCATTGGAAGCATGATGTGATCATCTCAAATGTCTTCCTTATTAGGATGGTTCTTGTTGAGGAGTTTTGTGTTGAGCCACTTATAGCCTTCCAACTCTTGGAGAAAAGCAGTGGTTCTAGAATACAATTTTGTTATCTACCCAGTATAAGGAAAATCAGAATATTTGGTTATAAATTTACCTTTATCAAGGTTTCAATGAACAATTGGGAGTACTTTAGAAGGGATTTTGAGGCCCATAGCTTTCCTCTACTTATGGGTAAGAGAACCTATCGAAAGGTTTTTCTAACTTTGTTGATCCTCTTGAGGTGGATATTATTCCTTATATTTCTCATCACTGAACCCATGTTCCTAGTCACCCAGGGGATTGAACATTATGAAATTCATAGTAGTGGTTGGTGGAAGATAACTTCTATGATTGATGGGAATATCAGCTTGAGTGGCCTATTTTTACCTTGGAAGAGAGCTGAATTAAATGGAAGCATAATATCCCTAGATCATAATTTATACATGTATAGATTCCTCTTCCATGATTTGATGGATCACTGTAATACTTCCAAAATAATCTCTCTAAAAACTCTAGTATTACCTATATGAATCAGGACGTTGAGCCACTAGTAGTGTTGTGATTTCAGCCTTTCAGAATTACTGGTGGAGATCCTTAAGGTGTTCATGGATTCATAAGTAGTTTAATATATGGTCCTAAATATGGTTAAACATAACCCATAGGTTTTGGAAAAGGCATTTCATGTGATCCTCAATAAGAATCACCCAAATAGGGAATTGTGAGGTCACAGGGGGCCAAAACACAATTAATAATTGTTCGGTAGCCAAAATCTCATACAATCTTTTCTCCTATTCTTATTAATAAGATTAATATTATTATTGATCACCCCAATCTCCCATATATGGAAATTTGGAAGGTAGGGGAGGAATTGATATATATCTATTCTAATGTCAACTTTCAGGTAAAATAGGCACCACACAAGAAAACCTTCTCTAGAACGAGGGAGTTTCCTATAGAGGTGGTGCAATCTTCATGACCATATCCATATAGTATGTAGAATATGTAACCTATTTTGGTGAGTAATACCATTTATTACTTGAAACTCAATAATATTTTCTTCCTCATCAAAAGGAACTAGACCAGATCTTGATGTCTCCCATATTTCTAGAGTAAAAGTAGAGAAAAGGGAGGCTGAATGTGGTAAGGATGGATGAATGGAGAGTCACTAAAAAGAAGAAAAAACATCCTCAATGTGAAGGTTCTTGCATATATATTTTGGAACCTTGTGGACCTTGGCCTTAGGGATGGTCATCCTTAGCTAATAGACACCTACCCCCATATCTGATGGTGGTGGAGGTAGGGTAATTTTCCTAGAATTATTGGTTGCCTCTAAATATGAAAGATTGAGGGTAATGTGGAATTGGTTCCCATATATCTACCTTCAGTGATGATGTAGGATCTCCCCATGCTTGAGATTATGAGGGTAGTGGCGGTTTTCCATGAAGTTATGGTTGGTGCCATGGGTAGGGCCTCTATGGCACCTAGTATCCCCTTTGACTTTGGGAGGGTCTTCAGGGTGTTAGGGTTATTTGGAATGGGGGGACCTTTGTGTCAGTTGATAGAATCTCAAAGACAACCTCTTTGGTAGGTTTCATTATCATGGGGAGGACCTCCATGATGGTTTTCAATGGAACCAGTTGTTGGGAGAGTCAACCCATCTTACCTGATGGGCGTCTGGGTCTCGATCCCAACATATAGAAAATGTCCCCCTTTTTTGTAGTGAATATGATTTCAAATGTGTTAGTGGTGGTAGGTTCCATGGTATCTATTGAAGTGGATTTTCATTGAGAAAGGTTAGTGGTCTTCTCTCGACATGGGTATCGCACAGTTTAAACCAGGGTAGGTAGAGTAAGGATGGAATCAAACTATTCATATATTAATGGGGTTGTCTTGTGTTTTTGGTAAACTTGGGTGGTGGAATCCTACATTAGTGACACTTGGGTGGAAGCTATAGTATTTATATCTTGGAGTTCCCCCATAACATTGGTGTAGGGGAGAGAGATATCAGAGCATTCTAGAGAGAGACTCCTGAAATGGTTGGAAATGGAAATGAGAGGGGGATTGAACCTTATTTTCTCATTGAGTACAATTACATTAACATGGAGTTGTAGCCTCCAAGTGTTCATGAGTCATACCCTAAGTGAATATGACTCATTCATCCTTATACCAGTAGAAAAGGGTGGTGATAACCCTCTGTTGTATGAGATAAAATTTAGATACAGAGTGAGCACACCTGGTGGTCATTGCGGTAGGAGCATAGTTGTGAGGGATTTTTACATGGTTAGATCTCATACCCACATGTCTATTCATGTCTAGGGCGGATTTCTGAGCCTTATGGGTAGTCAGTGTCCTACTAGAACATATGAAGCCAACTATCAGTACAGATCTAATGAAAGCGACGCCCATCTTTCCCAACATTACTCATCCTCTCTCGAAAGAAAGATAATTGATTCATGTTAATGATATCTGGAACTAGAGATACCCAACACTCAGTATCTTCAAACTATTTCATGAGAATATATTAACATTGGGTTCACCATTCTATTTTCTGGTGCTTCCACTAGGATATGATTATGCAACAAATCTGCATCTTTGGATAGGTCATGATCCTATAAACCCAAATTCCCACTTTCCAAAGGCGGTAATCCTTATCCATCATGGTTGATGATGTTGACTCATTGAACAGAATATGATGATGGGATGTTGGTTCTTCCTTCCATAGATTCCTCCTTATAGTCCATCACCTAGTATGGGGTTCCCTTGTAGATTTAATACATTCTCATGAATCTCATTCTTGATTCCATATTATAGAGTAAACTTGTTAATTATGCCACTTTGTTCCATAAAATGGAGGATACCTATTGTTGGAGTAGATGATAATGTTGAGCATGTTGGGAATTTATAAACATCTTTGTCATTTGAGGTTGTAAGGGAATATTCTACTTGTTACATAGGATGTTTCAATTACAAAAACCAAGGCATATTTTGATCACTATGAAGAAACATATGCTCATTTTTTATGGAATCCTAGGATCATTGATTAAGGCATCCTATGATCATCACACAAGGTGGACCATATTCATCATATTAGGCATCCAATATTCATCATGCTAGGTAACCTATTATTAGAACATAAGGCCTACTGGGATACTCACCTAGGGAATACCATGCACATCAAATGGGTTAAGAATATTAGGACCTCCAACTAATTAGAGAATGGATAGATCTTATGCTCTTCACATAGGATTCTTATGCTCATCACATAAGGCATATCATGATCATTAGATGAGAAGACATCTTAATCTCATCACCTAAGTAGATATAGGAGAGATATTATGCTTGTCACATAGTATTTTTAGGCCTAAAACCTAAGTCACCCTAGGATCGTCACTTAAGGATGGGTTTTTGATGCATTGGGTGGGGTCATGGGTTTAATGATGAGTGAAGTAAGACCCACATATTCTTGTCAAATATGTGTCAGTAACATATTTAGAGTCTAGTGGGGATAGTCCCATAAATGCTTATCATGTATGGTTTGACACATATATAGTCTATTTTGGATGGTCCCATATATTCTCATCATGTATGGGTCGACACATATTTAGATTCTTGTGTGGGTAATCCCATATATGCTCATCAGGTATGGTTCAGGTCATGGATTAATGTCTAGTGGGGATGAATCTGCATATTCCCATCATGGATGGGCATTCTGCAGGTTTAAGTCATGAAAATAAGGTAGTTGATCCATGTATGCTCATCATGTATGAGCAGGCATGGGTTTACATCCAATGGAGATAAACTATAGTTTAAAGTCCTAGGGAGACTTGGTGGTGACTAGTGAGAGGTTTTTCATAATCTAGAAAGATGATTAGGCTTCATAGATATTGTCTCTCTAGGATAAGTGGAGTGGTATAAATATATTATTTTGGAGATTTTTTGGTTATATTGAGATCATTACCTAAGGAATAACATTAAATAGGGGAAATATGATTATTAATAAGTAGGGATTTAACCTTTAAGAGGCATCCTATATATCCTACTTGAGGGTAGGAATCAAGACTCACGTAGTTTGATTTAACATCATGTGGAGGGATTTTACCATGTAGTTTAATGTCATGTGTTAAGGACACTTGTGTCATGGAAGGGGAGACAACAAGGGATGGTGTGTGGATTACACATTGGAGCTTCTTGGAGGTTGGAAGGAATCATCCCAATATTTTCACATGAGGCATCCCATGTTCATCACATGGTACATCCTAGGCTCATCACATAGGGAATCCTATACTTTTCACATAGGTTAATGCTTCAGTTTAACATATTCTTATAAGGATTTTTTCATGAAATTGAACATCATGTGAATAATACATTGCATTATGTAGTTTAAAGTCTTGAATATTGGATATAGTGGGTGGGGATAATGTGTTAATCTTCTCATTCCTAGTTAGGGTTTGAGGAGAGAAAGATACAGGGATCTTGTATGTTCTCATTTATGGGAATGATTGATAGTTTCCCTGGATGGTGTTATAGTTGAGTCTAATGAATCCACTATATATGTTCCTTTGGAAGGAAAAAGGAATGGACACGGTATTTTTTAGTTAGTATACAGGAGGCTCGGTATGAGAGAGTTTATGATATGGAGTATAAAGAAACTACCCAAACCATGCTTGATTCATAGGGATTGGGTACAATATCCCATGATATTGGTTGTGTGTAGGGATTTTTCATGAGTAATTCCAAATTGAATATAGAGGGCCTATGAGTACTCAACTTCTACAGGGTCATATGATATGAAGAAGGAATAAAATGGGTGTTGAAAAAGTTTAGGTCATGAAACTTTGGAGTTTCATGAAACTTTTGAGTTTTACAAGTCATGAGATCTAGAAAAAGGATAGTAATGTGAAATGGGTGGGGTGGGAAAAGTTCAAAATGATTTATACCCATGCATGTTTATCTAAAAAATCTCACATACAGTGCAAATAAAAAATATCTTTCCTATCCCACCTATCATAAGAGCATGGGTTACCCATGGGCTTTCATAGGATTCCCCAAATTTTAAAAAAATATTAACTATAATCATTTAAATATTTTATTTTCTTCTCATTCCTAGTAGTTGTAAAGATAAGTATGAATCAGACATAGCTAGTATTTTAGGGGATATGGTGGAGCGTTCTTTGGTGGGTTTATGGTGGCATATAGGGGTGCCTATGTGATGGAAAACCATTGTGATGTAGAGTAGGTGAGTGATTGATAAGGGGATGTGAACAATGATGTTGGTGGTGTAGTGATGTGAACGGATAAACCTATAAATGAAAGACGAATCTACAAGTGGTGACCAATTTTAGAGGAGTCAGTTAGGGTTCCCATGTAGAAGATGGTCCTTTATGATTTTTTTTAATAATAAAATAAAATAAAATAATAACAATAATAAATTGGTCCAAAAATATTTTGATTAATATAACTATTTTATCATTGAAATTGTATACATATGAGATGGGTTCCATTTTTTGAGAGGTGGGATGACTCTCCATGTGAATATGGTGAATAATTATTATATAATCATATTAAAAAGATAAATATAGACCTTTTTAAAATTCACATGTGAATGTATGGTGAATTAGTATGACCATTACTATGAAAAATCATATGTCATGGTTTAATTTTATTTTAAAAATATATATTTTTAAGAATAAAATATTATAAAAAATTTATTTTTCTTTTTGAATTGAGCCTGTGAGTAATCCTACACCCACATGAGCTAAACCTGCCTTAGCCCATACCTACACGGGCTCAACCTACTGTGGATCACACACTTAACGATCAAAATTTTTAACCCTGCCTCACCCCATATTCTCCCCATATCCATGAATCTCACATGATGTGGGACTATTTTTCATTACTATACAAGAATGGTGCATGGATTTACAAAGGATGTTTTTACACGACTTATACATATTGCGTGAAGTGAATGAGACTTGCACAAACAATGTTTTTCATTGATGAAAGTTACTTGAAGGAAACTCAACCATAACCTAGTGTAATTAAGATCCTATGTGAGGTATTTTACACAAGTTTCTCAATTTGAAGGGTCCATGAGTATCTTTGGTTGCATGAATTCATGGAAAAATGAGTTACTCAAGCTAGAAGTGAGACTCTTCTACTTGTAGAAGTTTATCTTATGAAATAGGGGGTCTTTCTCTATTTATAAGAATTTCAGCTCACAGATGTCATTGTCTCATGAAACTACTCTGTTGGTCGGAGTGGATACTCAAGAGGGGGGTGAATTGAGTTCCAATTAAAATTTATGTTAAAATGATTTCAATTAAAAATCCCCCAATTTAAATAACAAGCTAAATTGTAGTAAATTTGTAATATATTAAAGGGTCAGTTAGGTTCTCAAGAGATTGATTAGTTATCAGTTAATCTAATCTGAATATTATATTAGCTTTCAAAAGTAACTTAATTATTTACAATAAATACAAACACTTCCTAGTTTAACTATCAGAGGTACTTTAAAAAAATTGAATTTAAAGTACTTAGCAGCGGAATATTCAATATATTTTAAAACAAAATAAACAAGCACAGCATGATTAACCAAGAGGTTCAATATCAAGCTGAGACTTAGTCCTCTCAAACAATTTATATAAACTTTGATCCACACCCTAGATTGGGGTTAAACAACAGTACAAAGATTATTCAGGTCATATGACCACTACCACAGTTCTTCATGGGAAAAACAAAACAATAGCACACAGGCTATCCAGGTCACACTTGAACTCTACCACTATCCATAGTGGGAATCAAAAATATTTAGAAAGATTGAGTGAGGATATTAGATATCCTCCAGTTCAGCATAGGATACAGTGTGTGTCTAACAATACAAAGCATACACACTACTCAAAATTTAAATAAATGAAACACAATAGATCTAAATAGATAGAGATGATTTTAGAATGCTCTATGTGTTTTGAGTGAAGCTCTGGACTCTTTATATTGATGTAGATGAAGCTTTGAGTCCTTCTCTAGTTTTTGTCAAGATAACAGAGTGTCATTTTTGTATTTTACTTCTAGGTCCAAGTTGATCAGTCTGATCAGCTTGAGTGTAGATGAAATCGTTGAAGCTCTTTACTCCTTGAATGTTCAAGTTCTATAGATTCAGTATATATCCTTCCTTCTTCTTCTTTGCATGTAAGTCTCTTTGTATCTCAAAAAATTGTCTCGTATGTTCTTAAAAACTGGTCTCCCGAACACCTCTTTTCTTTCATAGTTTGAGGTTACCTTATATAGATTCTAGCTCCAACAATGGAAATTATTACCTTTTTAGAGGTACGAGGTACGGTTCCGGAAATACCAACACAACTATCATTAATTACTAGCAGGTTCATTAAAAACATCAAATATGACCGTTGATAAATAAACAAATATAAGTAGGGTTTAGAGATATGATGACTGGTTTCCACCGGTAGCTCTTAGTATCAATGAGCTTGTATCAGTGGACTTGAGTCAGTAGGTCTATATCGGTAGCTGTTTCTCTTTATAATGGTAGCTCGCTTGAAATGGTAGCTCCTTCTATTGGTAGCTCCTTCTATTGGTAGATGTTATGCATATCGGTGACCATTCTGTATCGGTGGGCGTATGTATCAGTGACCCATACCGGTGATCTTGTAATGGTGGACTTCATAATAGTAGTGGTTACTCTGTATCGGTCGAATTGTGCATACCGATAGACTTATTCTATCGGTAGCTCAGGTGAAAGGGTAATTGTCTGCATACCGGTGACCTTGTCCATATCGGTAGACTTTGTAACGGTAGCCGTCTGTCTATATCAGTAGACTTGTTGATGTTTTTAATATTTTAATGTCTTATTATATACTCCCTTTACTGATTTTATATGAAATGTGCATAATTTGTGTGAAATATTAATGTTTTAATACTAAGTCTAGTTTTTGAGCATTTTTAGAAGTAGTCCAATTGAGTAAGTTTACTATTTTATTTATAACTCTCACCCTACTGATCCAAACTGTGTTGTTATTTATTTTTAGGATTCCTAGTTTAATATAAAGCATTTCATTAGAAGGGATCATGAGACAATTCTTCCATTTGAAGGGTCATATGGACCACACAATAAGTCCCAAACAATCTGTGAACAAATTGTACCAGCCTTGATGATTGATTTACTGGGCTCAGTCCAAAAGACCAAAAACATTAATTATCCACTATAATTCGGTGGACACTAAATTTCATCTTGGATAAAAATTTCAAGGTCCAAATCTGAGTACAAGGGGCCCAACTGATTCATTTAAATCCAACCCACCATTCTCGCCGAGAAATGAAATTAGCACAAAAATATTGACATTTCTCCTATTGTGGACATCTATTTGAGATGATATATTTCAGTGTGAAAGAGGAGATATGTCCGGACAACTCTTTTGAAGAAATGATTTTTATTTTAGGGCATATTACTATTCCAAAACCCATTCACATTATGAGCTTTGAAAAAGTCTAGATTGAAATGGACAGTTTAGATTTGTTTAATAAAACCGCCATAACATTGGTTACAAAAGTCTATAGGTGGCCAAATTTTCAGGATGGACATAAGATAGAAATATCTACATCTTTTAAGAAGACACTAGCTCGTGATTCATCATTATAGATTGGTAAATCTGTGGTACAAGTGGAAGGACAGTTTTGGAATGCAAACAGTCCACTCCTTGGGCTATAAATACATCCCCTCCTCTCCTTTCAAAAGGGTTGGCACTTCAGCACTTAAGGAGGAGGTTTTTCATTACTAGATACTTGAAAAGGTTCTGGGAGGATATTATTTTATCTTGTTTCAACAAGAGAGACCTCTCCTCCACTTCTCTTTCATGTTTGTTTATGTTTGCTTTCAATTGTAATTGTGTAACTTTGTTTTTATTTCAATCAAATTTAGTGCTTGTTTCTTCTTCAATACCTCTTATTATTCTCCAACTTCTGTACTATAATTTTAATGGTCTTAAAATAGTTTAAATTCAGTTAGATATCATTCCCTTCTTCTGCTTCCTCATTCAATCGAAAATCTATTTTTAATTTTCTTCATCATTTGTGTGTGTGTTCGGCGCACTACTCTTATCTTGTCCCTTTCTTTTTCTTCTCTTTATAATTCATCACCATAAACATATATTACCAGATTAATAACCATATTAATGGCTGAGTAAATATATCATTGGGGTGAGTTTTAATTTTGGTATGTTAAGATATTGAGAGCTTTCGCTCGATGAGTATTCGTTGAATTAACATTGTGTATGTTGGGCTTAGCATGTCATGGATTAATGACTTGTTTTGTTTAACGTGTGGTTTCCATGGATTAATGGAACCATAAATACACTACCATAAACAAGATATGATCAAGATTAGAACCCTAAGATAAGATAAGTCTTGGATTAAAGCCTTAATACTTGGGAATTCAAATCAACGTCATCTTGTGACATGGGTGTTAATTTAAATGCAATATAAAGCAAAGCTCAAGGATATCACAAGCTTAACTAAACTAATGATGAAATCACCCCAATAATTATGAATTTTTTAAATCAATCATAATCAATTAGTCATTTAAATTAAGATATGCAAACAAACCCCACCAATCAGGATACAATCAACTAAAAACAAACGACTATTTCAAAGTATCATCGCCGAGGATTTGACCCGAGTGCTGTTATACACATTAGCAGAGAACCGGAACCTTGACCGGTTGATAGGCGACAATCGGCCGTGAATTTCAAATGGTGCCGTTTCCAGGGATGGTGCTTTAATTATTCATTAGTTTCTGGTTATTGTAATAAAAAACCAAAAAAACAAAATTTTTAAAAGAAATTGAAAAAAACACAAAGAAAAACCCGTCTTCTCATAAAAATCATAAATTGAAAAAAAAAATACAAAGAAAAACCCGTCTTTCTCTTTCTTCCAAAATCTCTCTGAATGCCCCGTATCCTTCCAAAAAATCCCTCGGATTTGTTTGACCCTGAAATTGAGTGAACACTTCGCCAAATTCGGAGGAACATAAGAGATAATCAACTCATTTAAGAACCAGTCCTCATCCAACCAGTTGAATTTGAAATGGCCAATCCTAGGGAACAAACCCTTAAACAACTCGCTTCCCCTGATACGAATTACCAACCTATTGGTATTCAATATCCAAACATAGAAGCTGACTTCGAACTCAAATCGGGTTTGATTCATCTTCTCCCTCATTTTCACGGGCTAGTCGGTGAGGACCCACATCTCCACCTTAAAGAGTTCCAAGTAGTGTGCTCTACCATGAAGCCTCAAGGGGTTTCTGAAGAACAAATAAAACTCTGAGCATTCCCTTTCTCCCTAGATGACACTGCTAAGTCAAGGCTCTAATACCTTCCTCCTGGTTCCATAACCACATGGAATGACATGAAGCGACTCTTCTTAGAGAAATTATTTCCTGCTTCTCGTACTACTTCTATCCGAAAGGAAATAAGTGGTATCCATCAATTACCAAGTGAATCACTCTATGAGTACTGGGAGAGGTTCAAAAAGATTGTCGCAACCTGTCCACATCACCAAATCCCTGACCAACTCTTGATCCAATACTTCTATGAGGGGTTATTGGCTATGGAGAGAACTCAGATTGATGCCGCAAGTGGCGGTGCTCTGGTTGATAAAACTCATGTAGCTGCAAGAGATCTCATAAGTAACATGGCTGAAAACACACAAAAATTCCATACTCGAGCACATACTCAAGTAAAACAAGCCCAAGATAATCAATCAATTGAGATGAACAAGATGACCGAGTGGATGAGTAAACATACAGGTCTTGTGCGACAGCTAGCTGTGGCCACCAAATCCCCAACCTCGTCTTCTCTACAATAAATGTTTCCTAGACCTATCAAAAACTATGGAATCTATAACTCTCCATCTCATCCAACTTACACATGTCCACAACTTCAAGAGGATCAATCCAATTCATCTGGACCAATGGAGCTCAATGCAGTATATACTCAGCGGAACACCAATCCTCAACTATCTGGTCAGTTTGTTAGAAACTTCAACCGACCTCAATCTGAGCCCTTCTCCTCTAACTTTAACCATGGATTGAGGTATGGTAACCCCATGTCTCACCCCCCTCAATTCCCTCCTCAAAACCCAAACCAATTCCAATATGGTCAAGGTGGTGGTAACTTCCAACAACCTTATCTTTTGCTTCCTCAACCTCAAAGGAACAATCCTCCTCCCGGGTTCCATTATCCTAGTTAGCCTTCCCAATTCCCAAACCAATTCAATCGATTTCCCAAGAACCAAGATCAAGGAAATCCCAATCCGGGACAAGCCTCTTCTTCCAAGAAACCATGGGAAAGTGTTGTTGAAGATCTTTCCTCCTTTACCCGTTCTAGTCTTAAGAACATTGAAACCCAAATTGGTCAACTTGCATCCCACCTTAATCAGCAGCAACCATCCAATTCTTTCCAACTTCCAGCTCAACCATTACCCAACCCCAAGGGTAATGTAAGTGAAATTGCACTTAGATCGGGAAAGCAAATTGTTATGCTTCAAGAGCAGTCCTCCAACCCCCCTTTAAATGTTGACCTATAAAATGAAAATAAAAAGAAACTTGAGAAGGAACCTGAATCCATTCCCTCAACTCCTTCTATTCCACTTAGGAATCCAATTACTTTTCCACAAGCTGTCTCTAAGCCAAAGATGTCCTTTGAACCTGATCCTGAAATGCTTGACATGTTTAGACGTGTTGAAGTAAACATTCCCCTCTTAGATGCCATGAAAAAATTCCTAAGTATTCCAAGTTTCTCAAGGAGTTTTGTACCCACAAGAGGCAACTTAGGACCTTTGAAAATGTTTCCACCCAGTAGTCTATTCCCATAAAGTGCAAAGATCCAGGGACCTTTACGGTTCCATGCCAAATTGGAAGTCCCACTTTGATGATGCACTCATAGACCTAGGAGACTCAATTAATGTCATGCCCAAATCCATATTCTCCAACCTTGGTCTAGGTACCTTGCACCCAACGGGTGTTGTCATTCAGTTAGTCAGTTGAAGCACAGCTAGTCCTGAGGGAATAATTGAGGATGTCCTTGTCTGAGTCAATGATCTTATCTTCCCTACTGATTTCTATGTCCTTGACATGGAAGGTGAGAAGAACTCTTCTCGATCTACCATAATTCTAGGAAGACCATTCCTCATGATTGCGAGAACCAAGATTGATGTCCATTCAGGCATCCTATCCATGGAATTCGGTGACCAAGTGGTCAAGTTCAACATTTTCCAAGCCATGCGATACCCATCTGAGGATCACTCTGCATTCTCAATCCATGCTTCTGAGGACACTTATAAGAGTCAATTGAACCCCATTCCATCATGTTCATCCTATTCTGAAGAGGTAGGATCTTGTGAAATCTTCACTAGGATTAACCAAGTCATAAATGGTGAAGTTGATGTGGACCTTGCATTCATAGACTCCATCAATTTAGAGGATCTTGAAAACTCTCTTGAATCCCATCTCAACTCTGATCAAAACTGCTCCACCTTGGACAGTATTGGGAAAAATGAATCTGATGCAACTGAAGTCCCATCCTCTATTTCTGAGTTTCCTAACCCAAAAATGAATGATGAGAATAATCTGAAACCCCTTCCTGCACACCTGAAATATGCATTCCTCTTCCATGATCACTCATATCCTGTCATTATCTCTGCCACACTTACTGAAACCAAGGAGTCCAAACTTGTTCAAGTGTTAGAGGAAAACAAAAAGGCCTTAGGTTGGACCCTAGATGACATACCAGGAATCAACCCTGCCCTTTGCAAGCATCACATCCATCTTGAGGAGTCATCCAAACCAATTAGACAACCAAAAAGAAGACTCAATCCACTCATACTTGAGGTAGTTAGGCAAGATATCACCAAGCTGCTTCAAGCTGGTATTATCTACCCAATTTCTGATAGTGAATGGGTTTGTCCAATTCAAGTTGTACCTAAGAAGGGTGGGACAACTGTTGTCACAAATGAACATGGTGAGGTAGTCACAACTTGAGTGAAAAACAAATGGCGTGTGTGCATTGACTATATGAAATTGAATGTCAAAACAAGAAAAGATCACTACCCTCTTCCATTCCTTGATCAAATGTTAGAAAGATTGTCTATAAATTCACACTATTGCTTTCTTGATGGATACACCTGCTATTTCCAAATCCCAATCGCACCTCAAGACCAAGAAAATACTACTTTCACATGCCCCTTTGGAACATATTCATATAGGAGAATGCCTTTTGGCCTTTGTAATGCTCCTACAACATTCCAAAGGTGTATGATGAGTATCTTTTCAGAATTCACTGAACACTTCATGGAAGTCTTCATGGATGACTTTACCATTTATGGTGAGTCATTTGAATCGTACTTGCATTCACTCTCTCTAGTCCTTCAAAAGTGTGTCAAGTGTAATCTAGTGTTAAATTTTGAAAAATGTCACTTCATGGTTACAAATTGGATTGTTCTAGGGAACATAGTTTCAAAAGATGGTATTGAAGTCGATCCTGCCAAAATCTAAGTGATCTAATCACTTCCTAAACCCACTTCTATTCGAGACATCTGTTCATTCCTTGGTCATGCCGGTTTCTATCGGAGATTCATCCATAACTTCAGTAGGATTTCCCTCCCACTCACTCGGTTGCTCCAAAATGATGTCACTTTCCATTTCGATGAGGTTTGCAAGAGAGCCTTCATTGAACTCAAAACAGCTCTTACATCTGCCCCGATAATCCAACCCCCAGATTGGTCCTTACCCTTTGAATTCATGTGTGATGCTTCTGATAGAGCTCTTGGGGCTGTTCTTGGTCAAAGAAGAGAAAATATTCCTCATGTCATCTATTATGCCTCAAAAACATTGGATGAAACTCAATCTCACTACACTGTCTCTAAAAAAGAACTTTTAGCAGTGGTTTTTTCCTTAGATAAATTCTGGTCCTATCTCTTAGGTTCCAAAATCATCATCTTCACAGACCATTATGCTATATAAGTTCTTACTCAAGAAAAGTGATTCCAAACCGAGGCTAATAAGATGGATCCTAATGCTCCAAGAGTTTGACCTTGAAATAAAAGATAGACCATGAAAAGAAAACTATGTGGCTGATCACTTGAGAAGAATTTCTAATTCTTCTCATTCTGAAATCATCGATCCTGAATTCCCCACTAAGAACCTTTCATCTCTTACTCCAAAGTTACCATGGTATGCCCCAATTGTAAATTACTTGGTTTTTGGTATTTTTCCTGAAAATGTTTCTAAAGAATAGAAAATGAAGTTGAAAAGTGATTCAAAATACTATTTTTGGGAAGAAAATAAACTTTGGAAAACTGGGGCAGACATGGTAATTAGGAGATGTGTTGATGAAGATGAACATTCCTCTATCTTAGAATTCTGTCACTCAATGCCTGGTGGTGGCCACTTGGGACCACAAAGGACCTCCCGAAAGGTTCTAGACTCTGGATTATTCTGGCCTTCACTCTTCAAGGGCTCACATGAGTTCTATCAATCATGTCCCACTTGCCAAAAGTTTGGAACAATTTCAAAGAGAAATGAAATGCCCCAAATGCATTTAATTTTCTGTGAGGTCTTCGATGTTTGTGGTATCGATTTCATGGGACAATTTCCTCCTTCCAATGGATTCCCATACATCCTTCTTGTAGTTGATTACGTTTCTAGGTGGGTAGAGGCTAAACCCACTAGAAAGGATGATTCACATACTGTTAGTGAGTTCCTAAAGACACACATCTTCCATAGATTTGGCACGCCTCATGCCTTGCTCAGTGACATAGGAACCCATTTCTGTAATAGAACCATGGAATCTCTTTTGAAAAAGAATGGGGTTGTACATAAAACTTAAACTGCATATCACCCCCAAACAAATGGCATGGTTGAACATTCTAATAGAGAAGTGAAAAGAGTGCTTGAGAGAATTGTAAAACCCACCAGAAAAGACTGGCCTGAAAAACTTGGTGAAGCACTTTGGGCTTATCGAACTGCCTATAAAACACCCATTGGGATGTCTCCTTTTAGGCAAGTTTTTGGTAAAGAATGTCATCTACCAGTTGAAATATAACATAAGCCTTTTTGGGCTGTGAAAACCTGTAATTTTGATTGTGAAAAATCTGGTGAAGAAAGACTGTTGCAATTGGCTGAACTGGAGGAGCTTCGACTTGATTACTATGAGAATTCTAATCTCTACAAGGAAAAATCTAAGGCACTACATGACAAAAACATCCTGAGAAAGGTATTTCATGAAGTTGAAAAGGTAATTCTCTTCAATTCTCGATTTCGGCTCCACCCAGGTAAGCTTAATTCTCATTGGGAAGGTCCTTTTGTTATTACTAATGTTTACCCATTTGGTGCAGTGCAAGTCCAAGACCCCTCTTCCAAAAGGACATTCACGGTTAATGGACATCGGTTAAAGCATCACCATGAGTGGACACACAATCCTAGATCCTCATCAACTTCCACTGGATCCCCAACTTCTCTAGTCGACCAACCACTAGATGGAGATGGAAACCCACCAAATGGGGCACCTCTTTCGCTTTAACTCTCTCTCTATCTATCTTCCTCCCTCTACCTCTTTCTTCCTCCTCCTCTGTCTTTCATTTTGTTTACCACTTTCTTTTTCAAACCCTTTATTTTTCTATTTCTCTTTTGTGTGAGTGTGTCTTTATAAAAAAAACTAAAAACAAACCTAAAAAACAAAAAAAACAAAAAAAAAATAATTAAAAAAAATACAAAAAAAATCAAGAGTCATGATTACTCACCATCAAGTTTTGAAATTTTTTCCAACCTTTTTGGGGATTCAACAGGCATGTTTTCATCTAAAAAAAATTTATTTTCATCATGAATTTGGATAAATAATTTTGTTTCAAAACCAACAAATTTTGAATGCTCAATTTTTTTTTTGGAAAATTATTTTCCCCAACGGTGAGAACCAACATTAGATTTCATGCCAAGGCTACTGTAATGGCCCGGACCCTCCTGGCCCATTACTTTTCCAAAAGTGATGCTCCACCAAAAGAGTGGCACCGTGACAGTGGCACCGTGACGGTGGCACCGTGATGGTGACACTGTGACGGTGGCACCATGTCCCCTCGCCGAGTACCTGACTTTTCTGCTCCCACGACGTAAGTTTTGACGTAAATTAATTCTTTTACTCCTTTTTAAAACCATTTAAAGCCCATAATTAATTCCTAGAAATCACGAGAGACCTCCGTGCGTAACTGCCCAACCACGTGGTCAACCCACGACCCCTGCTCCTTACGCGGTTTCGCGTTCTCATCTCAACCGTCTGTGGCTCTTATAAACTAAGGGTTAGTCGTGGTTTCTTCTTTCCTCGATCGTGGATTTTCACGAACAGCTTCTGGTGCATCGGGCGAGCCGCATCATTATGCGTAGAGTTCCGTGCCCGGTCTAAGCATTGATAGACGAAGCGATTTTCGTTCAGTCGAGTCGCATCACTATCCGTGAAGTTACTCCCCCAGCCTCAGCATAGATCGTTGATCCAACAGGTAGGGAATTTCTCCTTAGCCTCTCTCCTTCATGTATCATGCGGGGTGGGATTGCTTTTGATTCTGTAGAATTGGATAAACCAGACCTAATTAAAGATAATGAACGAATCCTGTAAAGAATGAAGGGGGGCTTTGACCGTTGATGTTGCTATATTAAAATCATCTTTCTGAGTTGTGCTGGCTTACACATTCTGAAAATTGAGAACATTGGTGGTCATTGTCTTTGCACTAATGAACCCCTCATGATGTTTTAAATGGATTGTTTTGTAGTTATAAACTCCTACTGTGAAAAGTAAATTGGTTAATCACGTATACCCGGCTGAATAAATTGAAAGCACCAGGATCAAACCTTTTGTGATAACTCCCGGTTAAAACACATGGAATTTGAGATCATGGAGTGTGTTAAATCTTATAAAGCTGAAAATACAGGCGCGGCCCTACCTTGTGTCGGTGGTAGTGGTTTGGTTGTTTATTTTTTTTGGGCTGATTGTTGGAGATGTGGGAGGGGATGGGATCCCCTGTTTTTATACTCTCAGTGGTTGTGAATTTGGGGATGGGATCCCCTATTGTTATGGATTTCAGTGTTTGTGAGTTTTGAGACCGGGTGGTTACCATGTTTATATCAAGAATTGGGGTGGGATCCTCTGTTGATGAAAAACCCTTTTTGGGGGAGGGGACATGGGGTAGTGTCTCGGGGTTGTCTGGTTCCAGGACTTCGAGGGCTCTCACTTTTCCTTTGTTGTTGTGACTTTACAAGAGAACTAGGTATGGATACTTAATTTGAAGTTTGGCTGGTTTCTTTTCCTTGGTTATTCTTATGGTGTTAGTTTCCCAGTAGTGCATAAACTTAATTGAACATTATTTCTGAACATGAAAACAAGAATGGGGAAAATGAGTTTTATTGGCGAGAGTTGTGACTCGGACTTGAGCGATGTTGTGATATGTAGGATGTCTGAAGAAAAACCTAACTTTGGGTGAGTGCTTGTTACCTACGTACATATTTTTAGTTTTTTGTTTCTTATTCGCACCCCACCCAAGTTGAGCACTTAGTGCCAAACACCCCCATTTCATGGGGGAGGGTGTTTTTACCAACACTATTATTAGTGGCTGGTTATTAGCTCCTCTTCTTCTCCCTTTCCCAGATAGCCCAAGTATCTTTGGGCATGCTGTGATGGCCTGAGGTCCATTATTATCCCAAGAACCTTCGGGAAGGGTAGTGTGGTGGTTGGCCAGGTGTGTGCGGTAGGCGGTTTCCCAAGTGTCTTTGGGATGAGGCCCAGGTGTCTTCGGGCGTGGCAGTGGATTTTCTAGCCCAGGTGTCTTCGGGTATGGTGGTGGTTGTTCTGGTCTAGGTGTTTGCAGGCTTGGTTACATGTGATAGTTGTGGCCCAGGTGTTCGCGGGTGGGATTCGGCAGTGGGACTGTGTGTGGTTGTGGCCCAGGTGTGTGCGGGCGGGTGTGGCAGTGGGACTGCTGTGAGAATGGCGGGATTGGTCCGATGCGTAGGATGTCTCAATAACCAGTGGGAAAGTGGCGTGGGGTACCCAAACATCGATGTGCTCTGATTATATATATTACTTGACTTGCGTTATTTGGGGAGTGTGCCTTGGTGAGACTTGGGTGGATAATTTACCTTGATAGGTGTTTGGTTTACTCTTTTTTCTCACGGGACTTTAGTACGTTCCCCCACTTGTGCACGAGAGTCTTTGGTTTTCCCTACTGAGTGTACTTGTATGCTCACCCTATGTATATATAACTGCTTTCAGGTTTCCAGGAGGACTTCGGGGATCACGCAGGACCATACTAGCT
The DNA here is from genome assembly GCA_963277665.1 of Viscum album. NCBI lineage: Eukaryota > Viridiplantae > Streptophyta > Magnoliopsida > Santalales > Viscaceae > Viscum > Viscum album. The sequence continues at coordinate 1,032,890,090 of OY728123.1, read as the reverse complement.
CAGACCTTTGGGGCAGTTGCAGTTGCTGCTTTTCTTCTTTGGTACTTACCTTTGTAGTCACCTTTTGTACTTTGTGGCTTTACTTTTGGAACATGCATGTGGGAATGGTTTACTTTTGGATTTACTTTTCTTTTACCTTGGTGTTATTGAGTTTCATCATCTTATCTCTCGATCTTATAAAACAAAAAGGGGTAATGCCTTCCATTTTTGAGAAATTTACATACCCTTGGTGCTAGTCGCCACTCCGGGACCTATTAAAGGCGGGTCTCGGGGGTCATTATCTCTCCTTCAACTTAAAGAAGGAAGGGGCTGGCAATCTGCTGACCCTTCCCTCCTTTTGGTGAAGGTGGGTCGTGACAGAATGGTATCAAAGGAAAGGTTGATGATTGATGGATAGGATGGAGCCTGGAGTTAGGCACAGTGAGGATTGCATGGGATGGTAGGGAAACAGTGTTGGGTGACCTCGGTGCGTGAATTAGGCCAGGGAAGACCGGCTAGGACACGGGATTTTAGGGGGCCCCGTGATCCGACACAAGGACGCTGGACCTACCGGACAACCATGTGATGTCGCGTTGATTGCAGGGTAGAGACCCTAGGAAAGGTACATGCATCATAATGACTTGTGTTCTCGTGTTTCTGGGGTGTTTTGGGAATTAATAATAAACGAAAAGTTTAAGAATTTTTAAAGACAATAATCTGCACTACATGGGATTAGGCATTCCTTGTTTACCTTGCAGCTATGGCACCTAGAAGGCGACCGCATGTGGTACAGACGATCGAGGCCCCGCAGACTACCTTGGCCGATCGGCAGAGAGCTGACCGAGAAGAGGAGGATGACCAGTGGCAGAGGACTCTCCGGGCCTTCCAACGACAGACCCTCGAGAAGTATGAGGGCAGCACCTCTGACATGAAGACGGAAGGCTTTCTAGAGGATCTAGTGATAGATTTCAGCCTGATTTGGGCCCCGACCGAGTAATGGGTTCCCCTGGCCGTCATCCAGATGTGGGGAGCAGCGCGTCAGTGGTGGAAGCTTTACCTGGGGGAGAGGAGAGAGGTTGAGGTGGCTTGGGTGGATTTCAAGAGGGACTTCCGGGCAGAATTCCTCTCTTCGATGATGAAGGAGGAAAAGAGACAGGAGATACTCTCCCTCCAACAGGGGAGTTTGTCTGTGAGGGATCTAGGGATCAAGTTCAAGGACCTCCTACATTTTTCTCCGGACCTCTTTCCCGACGAGGAGTCTCGGGCAAGACGTTTAGAGGAGGCGCTCCGACCCTCCCTCCAGTATGTTGTTACCCCCTTTACCCTACCGACGTACTTGGAGGTCCAGAAGAAGGCCGAAGTGTTGGAGAGGATGTACTCTCTAGGAGGTGTGTCACGAGAGGGGATCCAGCTGGGACCATTGAAGGGGAAAGCCGTCAGCACCAGACTTCCAGCATCAGGACCCTCCAGGTTCCGACCGGCAGGGAGAAGGCCGCATCAGTTTCAGTTTCGATCCCCTGGTCCTCGCCCTTTTCCTTCAGGCCCGGGACCACGCTGCTTCGTCTGTGGGAGACCTGGACATCTCTAGAGTCAGTTCCCAGATTGGGTATAGTACGGCGGTGGCAGACATCCCCAGCGCCCACCCCAGCAGCAGCTTCCAGCCCGGCCTTTCCAGCAGCAGCAGCAGGGACAGCGAGCTCAAACTCCTCCGAGGGCAGACGTAGGAGGAGGAGGCCAACCCCAAGGTGCTCCTCAGGGACCTCGACCGGGGCGTGGTTGGGGAGGTGGCCGGCAGCTGAGGGGAAAAGGAGCTAGGTGTGGACAGTTGCACGCCGCAGAGGCAGCAGTTCCAGCAGGGTCGGAGGTTGTTCGAGGTACGATCAGTTTGTTTAGCACTCTTTCTTATGCTTTGTTCGATACTGGAGCTTCCCAATCCTTTGTTGCACCAAGTCTATCCCATTCTTTGGGTCTATATGCCGAGAGACTCCCAGTTCCCCTGGTGTTGAGCACACCAGTCGGGGGTCAGACCGACTTGTTGTTTGTTTTTCGGGGATGCAGACTAATGATAGGGCCACATCAGTCAGTTAGGGATCTTCTTCTGCTATAGATACAGCCATACGATGTCATCCTAGGTATTGACTGGATATTCTCTATGTGCGCTGTCATCGACTGTTTCCGAAGAAGGGTCATGTTCTCAGGCTTGGGCAGACAGCGTGTTACCTTCATTGGCGAGCGGAGCGGTCAGAAGGGTAGCAGTAGAGAGGAACCCCCCCACTCCTTGTTAGCCGAGCTATCAGTAGAGTCAGTAGATGCCGAGATGGTGGGGGTTCCAGAGGTTGTCTGTGAGTTTATGGACATCTTTCCGGAGGAGGTGACGACTCTACCTCCTCAACGTGATATCGAGTTCGGGATAGACCTGCAGCCCGGTGCTCGTCCGATCTCGATGGCTCCTTACCAGATGGAACCTTCAGAGCTACGGGAGTTGAGGATTCAGATTGATGATCTGATGAAGAGGGGTTATATTCGGCCGAGTGCGTCACCATGGGGTGCTCCAGTCTTGTTTGAAAAGAAATCAGATGGTGGTATCAGGTTGTACATAGACTACAGGAGGCTGAATCAGGTGACGATCAAGAATCGCTACCCTCTTCCGAGGATAGACGATCTTTTCAACCAGCTGAAAGGGGCAGGATGGTTCTCAAAGATCGACCTGTGGTCTGGGTACCACCAGCTGAGAGTGAAGGAGATCGACATCCTGAAGACGGCCTTCAGGTGCAGATATGGACAATTCGAGTTCGTAGTCATGCCCTTCGGTGTTACGAACGCCCCAGCTGTGTTCATGGGGCTTGTGAACTCCATCTTCTGGGAGTACCTGGATAGGTTTGTAGTTGTGTTCATCAACGACATCCTGATCTATTCGAGATCAGAAAAGGACCATGCAGAGCACCTGAGGACATTTTTTGAGGTCCTCCAACGTCATCATATCTATGGGAAGTTGTCGAAATGAAAGTTCTGGGCACGACAAGTGCACTTCCTCAGACACGTGGTGTCCGAGCAAGGGGTAGCGGTGGACCCATCAAAGGTTGAGGCAGTTTTTTCTTGGTCAGCACCCAAGAATGTGGAAGAGGTCCGTAGTTTCCTCAGGCTGGCAGGTTACTATCGGAGGTTAGTACCCAACTTCTCCCGAGTTGCTTCCCCTTTGACAGCCCTAACCAAGAAAGACCAGGTTTTCGTGTGGAGTGAGCAATGCGAGTCAGCCTTCAGCTATCTGAAAGAGAAGTTGGTTAGTGCCCCAGTGCTGATATTACCAGAAGAAGGGGTGGCTTATGAGGTGTTTTGTGATGGTTCAGGACAGGGCCTGGGGTGTGTGTTGATGCAGCGATAAGGGGTGATCTCTTATGGGTCCAGGAAGTTACGCCCCCATGAGTGTAATTATGCCACCCACGACCTGGAGCTTGCAGCGGTCGTTTTTTGCGCTAAAGTTATGGCGGCACTACCTCATCAGAGAACGCTTTGTGGTCTTCACGGATCACAAAATATTGAGGTATATCTTCTCCCAGCGGGACTTAAACTTACGATAGTGGAGATGGGTAGAGTTCCTCCAGGATTATGACTTCGAGATCTCTTATACTGAGGGAAAGGGCAATGTAGTGGATGATGCCTTGAGCAGGAGGATGCAGAAGGATGCAGTACGAGAGTCGGAGGACGCCTGGAAAGCGATGGAGGAGTTGGCCGCCTTACACCTGGATGCGAGGATGGATGGTGGTAGAGGTTGCCTATATCAGATGAAAGTGCAATCATCTCTGTTTCAGCAAGTGGAGGAGTTTCAGTGGGGAGACCCGGAGTGCGAAGTGATGCGTGACCTAGTTGACCAGGGCAATGCTCCGAAAGGATGGACAGAGGATGGTCAGAACTGGATGCTTTTCCAGAAAAGGTTGTTTGTTCCAGGAGTGATGTGCGGCAAGGTTCTCAGTGAGTTCCACAACTCACCCCTGGTGGTACACCCAGGAGTTTCCAAGACGTACCAGGGACTGAAGGGATGGTTTTTGTGGCCCGGAGTGAAGTGATCAGTGGAAGAGTTTGTGGCCAAGTGCTTAGTGTGTCAGCAAGTGAAGGTTGAACACTGAGTTCCAGGCGGCCTACTGCAGTCTCTAGATGTCCCCGAGTGGAAGTGGGACAACATCTCGATGGATTTCGTCATGGGACTCCGCAAGGTCCAAGGGGAATATGACTCCATCTGGTTGGTAGTGGACCGGTTTACAAAATTGGCCCACTTTCTGGCGATCAGGGAGTCGAGTACTGTGGATGCTTTGGCACGAAAGTACGTGGATGAGGTGGTGCGGTTGCATGGAGTTCCAAGGTCTATAGTCTCTGATAGGGATGCACGGTTTACCTCGCGATTCTGGAGAGGATTGCAGCATGATTTTGGCACACAGTTACGCCTTAGAACTGCTTTCCATCCCCAGACAGATGGACAAATAGAGAGCACCATCCAGACCTTGGAGGATATGCTGCAGGCATGTGTTCTGGACTCAGGGGGATCATGGGTGTGACACTTTCCCCTGGTAGAGTTTTCCTAAAATAATAGCTATCACTCTACCATCGGTATGGCCCCATTTGAAGCCTTGTATGGGAGGCCATGCCATTCACCTATGTGTTGGGCCGAAGTGGGAGAGGCAGGCATCATTGGCCTGGAGGTGGTGCAGAGTACGACCGAGAAGGTTCAGCTCATACGGGAAAGGATGAAGGCGGCTCAGGACCGACAGAAGTCATATGCTGATACTAGGAGGAGGCCCTTAGAGTTTGAGGTTGGAGACCACGTGTTCTTGAAGGTCTCCCCTTGGCGTGGGCAGCGGAGGTTCGGCAAGGGGAGTAAGCTTTCTCCCAGGTTCATCGGACCCTTCGAAGTGTTGTGGCGGGTCGGTGAAGTGGATTATCAGCTAGAGTTACCACCACCGCTACTGAGGATACATGATGTCTTTCATGTGTCCCAGCTCCGTCGGTATCTGTACGATGATTCACACATCCTTGATTGGGGTGAGCTGGACATCGAGGATGACGTGACCTTTGTGGAGAGACCACTGATGATCGAAGATCGTAAGGAGAAGGTGCTTCATGGGCGAACCATTCCCTTGTTTCATGTGTTGTGGAGGCATAGTGGGCTTGAGGAGAGTACGTGGGAGAGGGAAGCACAGACGTGTACCCAGTACCCAGAGTTGTTTTAAGTTTTGTTCCTTGTTGTACCTGTTGTGGTAGAACGTTTTGTCTTTTGGCTATGAAATGTACTGGTTTTATTTCCTCTGAATGTGTGTGAAAAGCCCTGGATATGGGGGAGGAGAGAGCCCGCCCCCTAATCAAGATGCATTAAGATGGATGTGATTAAACTCGTGCGGGCAAGTCAGTACTGCCCAAAGCGGATAATATCTTGACATGGGGGAGAAGACTCCCCAACCCACATGCCTGGCCAATTTGGAATGGTGTGTTGCTTGGTTCTTGTCAGGGAAGTGTTTTTAGTTAGCATGGGTTCACTTCTAAGAGGTATATTTCGAGGTGGTTGTTCGGACCCTCTCTTTCCCTCTTGGTTTGTTTTGATTCTCAAGGATGAGAATCATTTAAGAGGTATCTAATGTAATTTCCTGGACCCTCTTGGCCCATTACTTTGCCAAAAGTGATACTCCACCAAAATAGTGGCACCGTGACGGTGGCACCATGACGGTGGCACCGTAAGGGTGACACCGTGAAGGTGACACCGTGACGGTGGAACCGTGACGGTGGCACCGTGAGGGTGACACCGTGACGGTGGAACCGTGACGGTGGCACCGTGAGGGTGACACCGTGACGGTGGCACCGTGTCCCCTCGCTGAGTACTTCACTTTTCCGCTCCCACAACGTAAGTTTTAACATAAATTAATTCTTTTAATCATTTTTAAAACCATTTAAAGCCCATAATTAATTCCTAGAAATCCCGAGAGACCTCCGTGTGTAACTGTCCAACCGTGTGGTCAACCCATGACCCCCGCTCCTTACGTGGTTTCGCGTTCTCATCTCAACCGTTCGCGGCTCTTATAAACTAAGGGTTAGTCATGGTTTCTTCTTTCCTCGATCGCGGCTTTTCACGAACAGCTTCTGGGGCATCGGGCAAGCCACATCATTATGCGTAGAGTTCCGTGCCCGGCCTAAGCATTGATAGACGAAGTGATTTTTGTTCAGGCAACCCGCATCGCTATCTATGAAGTTCCTCCCTCGGCCTCAGCGTAGATCGTTGATCCAACAGGTAGGGAATTTCTCCTTCGCCTATCTCCTTCGTGTATCATGTGGGGTGGGCGTGCTTTTAATTCTGTAGAATTAGATAAACCATACCTAATTAAAGATAATGAACGACTCCTGTAAAGAATGAAGGGGGGGTGTGACCGTTGATGTTGCTATATTAAAATCATCTTTCTGAGTAGTTCTAGCTTATGCATTCTGAAAATCGAGGTCATTGGTGGTCGTTGTCTTTGCACTAATGAACCCCTCATGATGTTTTAAATGGCTTGTTTTGTAGTTATAAACTCCTGCTGTGAAAAGTAAATTGGTTAATCATGTATACCCGGATGAATAAATTGAAAGCACTGGGATCAACCCTTCTGTGATAACTCCCAGTTAAAAAACACGGAATTTGAGATCATGGAGTGTGTTAAATCTTATAAAGCTGAAAATACAGACGCGGCCCTGCCTTGTGTCGGTGGTAGTGGTTTGGTTGTTTCTTTTTTTTTGGGCTGATTGTTGCAGATGTGGGAGGGGATGGGATCCCCTGTTTTTATACTCTCGGTGGTTGTGAATTTGGGAATGGGATCCCCTGTTGTTATGGATTTCAGTGTTTGTGAGTTTTGAGACTGGGTGGTTACCTTGTTTATATCATGAATTGGGGTGGGATCCTCTGTTGATGAAAAACCCTTTTTGGGGGAGGGGACATGGGGCAGTGTCTCGAGGTTGTCTGGTTCCAGGACTTCGAGGGTTCTCACTTTTCCTTTGTTGTTGTGACTTTACAAGAGAACCGGGTATGGATACTTAATTTGATGTTTGGCTGGTTTCTTTTCCTTGGTTATTCTTATGGTGTTAGTTTCCCAGTAGTGCATAAACTTAATTGAACATTATTTCTGAACATGAAAACAAGAATGGGGAAAATGTGTTTTATTGGCGAGAGTTGTGACTCGGACTTGAGCGTTGTTGTGATCTGTAGGATATATGAAGAAAAACCTAACTTTGGGTGAGTGCTTGTTACCTATGTATATATTTGTAGTTTTTTGTTTCTTATTCGTGCCCCACCCAAGTTGAGCACTTAGTGCCGAACACCCCCATTTCATGGGGGAGGGTGTTTTTTCCAACACTATTATTAGTGTCTGGTTATTAGCTCCTCTTATTCTCCCTTTCCCAGAAATCCCAAGTATCTTCTGGAAGGCTCTGATGGCTTGAGGTCCATTATTAGCCCAAGAACCTTCGGGCGGGGTAGTGTGGTGGTTGGCCAGGTGTGTGCGGCAGGCGGTTTCCCAAGTGTCTTCGGGATGAGGCCCAGGTGTCTTCAGGCGTGGCAATGGATTTTCTAGCCCAGGTGTCTTCGGGTGTGGTGGTGGTTGTTCTGGCCTAGGTGTTTGTAGGCGTGGTTACATGTGATAGTTGTGGGCCAGGTGTTTGCAGGCAGGATTCGGCAGTGGGACTGCGTGTTGTTGTGGCCCAGGTGTGTGCGGGCGGGTGTGGCAGTGGGACTGCAGTGAGAATGGAGGGATTGGTCCGATGCGTAGGATGTCTCAATAACCAGTGGGAAAGTGGCGCGGGGTACCCAAACATCTATGTGCTCTGATTATATATATTACTTGACTTGCGTTATTAGGGGAGTGTGCCTTGGTGAGGCTTGGGTGGATAATTTACCTTGATAGGTGTTTGGTTTACTCCTTTTTCTCACGGGACTTTAGTACGTTCCCCCACTTGGGCACGAGATTCTTTGGTTTTCCCTACTAAGTGTACTTGTATGCTCACCCTACTCATATAAAACTACTTTCAGGTTTCCAAGAGGACTTCGGGGATCACGCAGGACCATACTAGCTCGGACCTTTGGGGCAGTTGCAGTTGCTGCTTTTCTTCTTTGGTACTTACCTTTGTAGTCACCTTTTGTACTTTGTGGATTTACTTTTGGAACATGCATGTGGGAATGGTTTACTTTTGGCATTAATTTTCTTTTACCTTGGTGTTGTTGAGTTTCATCATCTTATCTCTCGATCTTATAAAACAAAAAGGGGTAATGCCTTCCATTTGTGAGAAATTTCTATACCCTTGGTGCTAGTCGCCACTCCAGGACCTATTGAAGGCGGGTCTCGGGGGTCATTATCTCTCCTTCAACTTAAAGAAGGAAGGGCCTGGAAATATGCTTCCTTTTGGTGATGGCGGTTCATGACAGCTACCTATGGCCATCTTTTCAAAATGTGTGTTTTCATCCCCCATTTTTTAGTCATGAGTTTGTGGACATTCGAGCTGAATTTCCTACTTTAGTGCGCATTAATATGATAGAGGCATTTTATGAACCACATGAGAATCACAATAGCCAAATAGCCTCCCATTAACCACACATTAATCCTCCTTTTGGAAGCCCCTTAAAGCCTATGAAAACCTTTTCTTTGATAGCCACATTACAAGACCAATACCTTTTCCCACCCAATATCAACATGAATTTTCATTGCATATGTTTTTGAAATTTAAGTGTGGGGGAATGGATTTCATTGTTTGGGTACTCTTTTATTGATTTTCAACGAGTTATCATCTGCTTGAGGGAAATCATCTATTTCAGTGTGGGGGATAGGTTGTCATTCAGTGTGTTTTGGGAAATGTAATGTACTTTCATTAATGTAATTTTGTAAATGTTATTGAAAAGTGTTCAAAAAAAATCAAAAAAAAATCAAAAAAAAATGAAAAAAATTGGGTTGTGTCTTGGGTAGGTCAAAAATCACTATTTCTCAGCCTTTGATATTGTTATAACTATTACAATTAGTGTCTTGAGGAGATCAAACATGGTTTGGGAGATGAGTGTGAGATCTGTTTCAAGTTCAACTTTCGAAAAATGAAAAAAAAAAGAAAAAAAAAGAACACTTGCATTTTATTCCTATGTCATTGGGAGAAGTTTTGTGTTTTGTAAATATTCCATCTTCGTATTACCTTCATATTTTCTTCCTCTATTGTGTCTTTCTTCACACAATCATTCCCTTGTAAATATGTGTTTTCATTTCCTTCCATGTTTTATTTCAAAAAAATGTGCATTGTTTTTCTATGTTGGTATTTTAACCCTCTTATTCTCTCTCTTGGACATTATATTCCTACCGTCCCATAGCCACAGAAAAACCCCTTCAAAATACCTCTTGATTTTTGAGCACTTTGGATAGGGAGTGGAAGCTCAGAGCTCTTACAAACTCTATGATTTTCACTTTTGGTTGGTGAAAGAGTGAACCTCCACAAATTAATTTTATCATCTTGAGAGATGTGAGTTTTGAGTGTCCACATTTTCCATTTCTAAATTTGATCATGAAAAAATGAATTATTTTTGGAACATTTTTTCTATAACAACTTGTGGTGGATTTCAAAATTGATGAGTGAAATAGTCTAAACCTCCCCTGATTGAAGAAAACAAAATTTTAATATTTTTTGGTGAGTGAAAATGATTTTGTGATGTTTTTATATTTGTTGCACATGAGGACATGCACAAAACTAAGTGTGGGGGAGTTGATGTTGTTAATATTTTCATGTCTTATTATATACTCCCTTTACTGATTTTATATGAAATGTGCATAATTTGTGTGAAATATTAATGTTTTAATACTAAGTCTAATTTTTGAGCATTTTTAGAAGTAGTCCAATTGAGTCAGTTTAGTATTTTATTTATAACTCTCACCCTACTGATCCAAATTATGTGGTTATTAATTTTTATTATTCCTAGTTCAATATAAAACATTTCATTATAAGGGATCATGAGACAATTCTTCCATTTGAAGGTTCATATGGACCACACAAGAAGGCCCAACGAATCTGTGAACAAATTGTACCAGCCTTGAAGATTGATTTACTGGGCTCAGTCTAGAAGTCCAAAAACATTAATTCTCCACCATAATTATGGGGACACTAAATTTCATCTTGGATAAAAATTTAAAGGTCCAACTCTGAGTATAATGGGACCAACTGATTCATTTAAATCCATCCCACCATTCTAGATGAGAAATGAAATCAGCACACAAATATTGACATTTCTCCTGTTGTGGACATCCATTCGAGCTGATATTTTTCAGTATGAAAGAGGAGATATGTAAGGACAACTATTTTGAAGAAATGATTTTTATTTGAGGGAATATTCCTATTCCAAAACCCATTCACATTATGATCTTCGAAAAAGTATGGATTAAAATGGACAGTTTACATTTGTTTAATCAAACTGCCATAACTTTGGCTAAAAAAGTCTATAGGTGGCCAAATTTTCAGGGTGGACAGAATACATCAATATATACATATTTTAAGAATACAATAGCTCGTGATTCATCTTTATAGATTGGTAAATCTATGGTTCAAGTGGAGGGACAGTTTTGGAATGCAAACAGTCCACTCCTTGGGCTATAAATACATCTCCTCCTCTCCTTTCAAAAGAGTTGGAACTTCAGCACTTAAGGAGGAGGTTTGGAATTACTAGATCCTTGAAAAGGTTCTGGGAGGATATGAGTTTATCTTGTTTCAACAAGAGATACCTCTCCTCCACTTCTCTTTCATGTTTGTTTATGTTTGCTTTCAATTGTAATTGTGTAACTTTGTTTTCATTTCAATCAAATTTTAGTGATTGTTTCTTCTTCAATACCTCTTATTCTTAACCAACTTCTGTAGTATAATTTTAATGTTCTTAAAATATTTTAAATTCAGTTGAATTCCCTTCCCTTCTTCTGCTTCCTCATTCAATTGAAAATCCATTTTTAATTTTCTTCATTGTTTGTGTGTGTGTTCGGCGCACTAATCTTATCTTGTCCCTTTCTTTTTCTTCTCTTTATAATTCATCACCATAAACATATATTACAAGATTAATAATCATATTAATGGATGAGTAAATATCTCATTGGGGTGAGTTTTCATTTTGGTATGTTAAGCGATTTAGAGCTTTCACTCGGTGAGTATTCGTTGAATTAACATTATGTATGTTGGGCTTAGCATGTCATGGATTAATGACTTGTTTTGTTTAACGTGTGGTTTCCATGGATTAATGGAACCATAAATACACTACTATAAACAAGATATGATCAAGATTAGAACCCTAAGATAAGTTAAGGCTTGGATTAATGCCTTAATACTTGGGAATTCAAATCAACGTCAACTTGTGACTGGGTGTTAATTTAAATGCAATATAAAGGAAAGCTCAAGGACATCACAAGCTTAACTAACCTAATGATGAAATCAACCAAATCATTATAAATTTTTTAAATCAATCATAATCAATTAGTCATTTCAATTAAGATCTGCAAACAAACCCCCCCCCCCCAATCAGGATACAATCAACTAAAAACAAATGACTATTTCAAAGTATCATCGCCGAGTATTCGACCCGAGTGCTGGTATACACATTAGCAGAGCACCGGAACCTTGAACAGTCGATAGGTGACAATCATCTGTGTGTTTCAAATGGCATCTTTTCTGGGGATGGTGCTTTAATTATTCGTTATTTTCTGGTTATTGTAATAAAAAACCAAAAAAAACAAAATTTTAAAAAGAAATTGAAAAAAAACACAAAGAAAAACCCGTATTCTCATAAAAATCATAAATTGAAAAAAAATACAAAGAAAAACTCATCTTCCTATTTCTTCCAAAATCTATCTGAATGCCCTGTAGCCTTCCAAACAATCCCTCGGATTTTTTTGACCTTGAAATTGAGTGAACACTTCGCCAACTTAGGAGGAACATAAGAGATAATCAACTCATTCAAGAACCAGCCCTCATCCAACCAGTTGAATTTGAAATGGCCAATCCTAGGGAACAAACCCTTAAAGAACTTGTTGCCCCTGATATGAATTACCAACCTCTTGGTATTCAATATCCAAACATAGAAGTTGACTTCGAACTCAAATCGGGTTTGATTCATCTTCTCCCTCATTTTCACGGGCTAGCCGGTGAGGACCCACATCTCCACCTTAAAGAGTTCCAAGTAGTGTGCTCTACCATGAAGCCTCAAGGGGTTTCTATGGAACAAATAAAACTCTGAGCATTCCCTTTCTCCCTAGCTGACACTACTAAGTCATGGATCTACTACCTTCCTCCTGGTTCCATAACCACATGGAATGACATGAAGCGACTCTTCTTAGATAAATTCTTTCATGCATCTCATATAGCTTCTATCCGAAAGGAAATAAGTGGTATCCGTCAATTCCTAAGTGAATCACTCTATGAGTACTGGGAGAGGTTCAAAAAACATGTCGCAACATGTCCACATCACCAAATCCCTGACCAAATCTTGATCCAATACTTCTATGAGGGGTTATTGGCTATGGAGAGAACTCTCATTGATGCCGCAAGTGGCGGTGCTCAGGTTGATAAAACTCCTACAGCTATAAGAGATCTCATAAGTAACAAGGCTCCAAACACACAACAATTCGATAATCGAGCACAAGATCAAGTAAAACAAGCCCAAGATAATCAATCAATTGAAACGAACAAGATTACCGAGTGGATGAGTGAACTTACAGGTCTTGTGCGACAGCTAGCTGTGGCCACCAAATCCCCAACCTCATCTTCTCCACAATCAATGTTTCCTGGACCTATCAAAAACTGTGGAATCTAAAACTCTCCATCTCATCCAACTGACACATGTCCACAACTTCAAGAGGATCAATCCAATTCATCTGGACCAATGGAGCTCAATGTAGCATATGCTCAGCGGAACACCAATCCTCAACTATCAGGTCAGTTTGTTAGAAACTTCAACCAACCTCACTCTGATCCCTTCTCCTCTAAATTTAACTAAGGATTGAGGTATGGTAACCCCATGTCTCACCCCCCTCAATTCCCTCCTCAAAACCCAAACCAATTCCAATATGGTCATGGTGGTGGTAACTTCCAACAACCTTATCCTTTTCTTCCTCAACCTCAAAGGAACAATCCTCCTCCTGGATTCCATTATCCTGGTGAGCCTTCCCAATTCCCAAACCAATTCAATCGATTTCCCAAGAACCAAAATCAAGGCAATCCCAATCTGGGACAAGCCTCTTCTTCCAAGAAACCATGGGAAAGTGCTGTTGAAGATCTTGCCTCCTTTACCCATTCTAGTCTTAAGAACACTGAAACACAAATTGGTCAACTTGCATCCCACCTTAGTCAGCAGCAACCATCCAATTCTTCCCAAATTCCAGCTCAAACATTACCCAACACCAAGGGTAATGTAAGTGAAATTGCACTTATATCGGGAAATAAAATTGCTATGCCTCAAGGGCAGTCCTCCAACCCCCCCTTTAAATTTTGACCTAGAAAATGAAAAGAAAAAGAAACTTGAAAAGGAAACTGAATCCATTCCCTCACATCCTTCTATTCCAGTTAGGAATCCAATTCCTTTTCCATAAGCTGTCTCTAAGCCAAAGAAGTCCTTTGAACCCGATCCTGAAATGCTCGACATGTTTAGATGTTTTGAAGTCAACATTCCCCTCTTAGATGCCATAAAACAAATTCCTAAGTATGCCAAGTTTCTCAAGGAGTTGTGTACCCAAAAGAGGCAACTTAGGAACTTTGAAAATGTTTCCAACAAGCAGTCTATTCCCATAAAGTGAAAATATCCAGGGACCTTTACGATTCCATGCCAAATTGGAAGTTCCTACTTTGATGATGCACTCATAGACCTAGGAGCCTCAATTAATGTCATGACCAAATCCATATTCTACAACCTTGGTCTAGGTCCCTTTCACCCAATGGGTGTTGTCATTCAGTTATCCAATCGAAGTACAACTAGTCCTGAGTTAATAATTGAGGATTTCCTTGTCCGATTCAATGATCATATCTTCCCTGCTGATTTCTATGTCCTTGACATGGAAGCTGATATGAAATCTTCTCGATCTCCCCTAATTCTAGGAAGAAAATTCCTCATGACTGCGAGAACCAAGATTGATGTCCATTCAGGCATCCAATCCATGGAATTCGGTGACCAACTGGTCAAGTTCAACATTTTCCAAGACATGCGATACCCATCTGAGGATCACTCTCCATTCTCAATCCATGATTCTGAGGACACTTCTAAGAGTCAATTGAACCCCATTCCATCATGTTCATCCTGTTCTGAAGAGGTAGGATCTTGTGAAATCTGCACTAGGATTTACCAAGTCATAAATGGTGAAGTTGATGTGGACCTTTCATTCATATACTCCATCAATTTAGAGGATCTTGAAAACTCTCTTGAATCCCATCTCAACTCTGATCAAAACTGCTCCACCTTGGACAGTATTGGGAAAAATGAATCTGATGCAACTGAAGTCCCATCCTCCATTTATTAGTTTCCTAACCCAAAAATGAATGATAAGACTAATCTGAAACCCCTTCCTTCACACCTGAAATATGCATTCCTCTTCCATGATCACTCATATCTTGTCATTATCTCTTCCACACTTACTGAAACCGAGGAGTCCAAACTTGTTCAAGTGTTAGAGGAAAACAAAAAGGCCTTATGTTGGACCCTATATGACATACCAGGAATCAACCCTGCCGTTTGTATGCATCACATCCATCTTGAGGAGTCATCCAAACCAATTAGACAACCAAAAAGAAGACTCAATCCACTCATACTTGAGGTAGTTAGGGAAGAGATCACCAAGCTTCTTCAAGATGGTATTATCTACCCAATTTCTGATAGTGAATGGGTTAGTGCAATTCAAGTTGTACCTAAGAAGGGTGGGATAACTATTGTCACAAATGAACATGGTGAGGTAGTCACAACTCGAGTGAAAAACAAATGGCGTGTGTGCATTGACTATAGGAAATTTAATGTCGAAACAAGAAAAGATCATGACCCTCTTCCATTCCTTGATCAAATGTTATAAGGATTGGCCGAAAAGTCACACTATTGCTTTCTTGATGGATACACCGACTATTTCCAAATCCCAATCACACCTCAAGACCAAGAAAAGACTACTTTCACATGCCCCTTTGGAACATATGCATATAGGAGAATGCCTTTTGGCCTTTTCAATGCTCCTGCAACATTCCAGAGGTGTATGATGAGTATCTTTTCAGAATTCACTGAACACTGCATGGAAGTCTTCATGGATGACTTTACCATTTATGGTGAGTAATTTGAATCGTTCTTGCATTCACTCTCTCTATTCCTTCAAAAGTGTGTCAAGTGTAACCTTGTGTTAAATTTTGAAAAATGTCACTTCATAGTTGCAAATGGGATTATTCTAGGGAACATAGTTTCAAATGATGGTATTGAAGTTGATCCTTCCAAAATCGAAGTGATCCAATCACTTCCTGAACCCACTTCTATTCGATACATCTGTTCATTCCTTGGTCATGTCGGTTTGTATCATAGATTCATCCATAAATTCAGTAGGATTTCCCTCCCACTCACTCGGTTGCTCCAAAATGATGTCACTTTCCATTTCGATGAGGTTTGCAAGAGAGAATTCATTGAACTCAAAACAGATCTTACATCTGCCCCGATAATCCAACCCCCATATTGGTCCTTACCCTTTGAATTGATGTGTGATGCTTCTGATAGATATGTTGGGGATGTTCTTGGTCAAAGAAGAGAAAAGATTCCTCATGTCATCTATTATTCCTCAAAAACATTGGATGAAACTCAATCTCACTACACTGTCACTGAAAAAGAACTTTTAGCAGTGGTTTTTACCTTAGATAAATTCTGGTCCTATCTCTTAGGTGCCAAAATCATCATCTTCACAGACCATTCTTATATAAAGTTCTTACTCAAGAAAAGTGATTCCAAACCGAGGATAATAAGATGGATCCTAATGCTCCAAGAGTTTGACCTTGAAATAAAAGATAGACCAGGAAAAGAAAACTCTGTGGCTGATCACTTGAGTAGAATTTCTAATTCTTCTCATTCTGAAATCATCGATCCTGAATTCCCCACTGAGAACCTTTCATCTCTTACTCCAAAGTTACCATGGTATGCCCCAATTGTAAATTACTTGGTTTCTGGTGTTTTTCCTCAAAATTTTTCAAAAGAATAGAAAATGAAGTTGAAAAGTGATTCAAAATACTATTTTTGAGAAGAAAATAAACTTTTGAAAACTGGGGAAGACATGGTAATTAGGAGATGTGTTGATGAAGATGAACATTCATCTATCTTATAATTATGTCACTCAATGCCTGGTGGTGGCCACTTTGGACCACAATGGACCTCCCGAAAGGTTCTAGACTCTGGATTTTTCTAGTCTTCACTCTTCAAGGACTCACATGAGTTCTGTCAATCATGTCCCACTTGCCAAAAGTTTGGCACAATTTCAAAGAGAAATGAAATTCCCCAAAAGGATTTAATTTTATGTGAGGTCTTCGATGTTTGGGGTATCGATTTCATGGGACCATTTCCTCCTTCTAATGGATTCTCATACATCCTTCTTGCAGTTGATTACGTTTCTAGGTGGGTCGAGGCTAAAACCACTAGAAAGGATGATTCACATAATGTTAGTGAGTTCCTAAAGACACACATCTTCTATAGATTTGGCACGCCTCGTGCCTTGATCAGTGACTTAGGAACCCATTTCTGTAATAGAACCATAGAATCTATTTTGAAAAATAATGGGGTTGTACATAAAACTTCAACTGCATATCACCCCCAAAAAAATGGCATGGCTGAACTTTCTAATAGATAAGTGAAAAGAGTGCTTGAGAGAATTGTAAAACCCACCAGAAAATACTGGCCTGAAAGACTTGGTGAAGCACTTTGGTCTTATCGAACTGCCTATAAAACACACATTGGGATGTCTCCTTTTAGGATAGTTTTTGTTAAATCATATCATCTACCAATTGAAATCAAACATAAGTCTTTTTGGGCTGTGAAAACCTGTAATTTTGATTGTGAAAAATCTGGTGAAGAAAGACTGTTGCAATTGGCTAAACTGGAGGAGCTTTGACTTGATTCTTATGAGAATTCTAATCTCTACAAGGAAAAATCCAAGTCACTACATGACAAACACATCCTGATAAAGGTATTTCATGAAGGTGAAAAGGTAATGCTCTTCAATTCTCGATTTTGGCTCCACCCAGGTAAGCTTAATTCTCTTTGGGAAGGTCCTTTTGTTATTACTAATGTTTACCCATTTGGTGCAGTGCAAGTCCAAGACCCCTCTTCTAAAAGGACATTCACGGTTAATGGACATCGGTTAAATAATCACCATGAGAGGACACACAATCCTGGATCCTCATCGACTTCCACTGGATCCCCAACTTCTCCAGTCGACCAACCACTAGATGGAGATGGAAACCCACCAAATCCAACCCAGGGGGCACCTATTTCCCTTTAACTCTCTCTCTATCTATCTTCCTCCCTCTTCCTCTTTCTTCCTCCTACTCTGTCTTTCATTTTTTTTACCACTTTCTTTTTCAAACCCTTTATTTTTCTCTTTCTCTTTCGTGTGAGTGTTTATTTATTAAAAAAAACTAAAAACAAACATAAAAAACAAAAAAAAACAAAAAAATAATAATTAAAAAAATAATATAAAAAAAATCAAGAGTCATGCTTACTCACCATCAAGTTCTGAAATTTTTTCCAACCTTTTTGGGGAGTCAAAAGGCATGTTTTCATCTCAAAAAAATTTCATTTTCATCATGACTTTGGATAAAAAAATTTGTGTCAAAACCAACAAATTTTGAATGCTCAATTTTTGATTTGGAAAATGATTTTCCCCAACTGTTAGAACCAACTTTAAATTTCATGCCAAGGCTACCTATGGACATCTTTTCAAAATGTGTGTTTTCACCCCCATTTGTGAGTCATGAGTTTTAGGACCTTCGAGATGAATTTCCTACTTTAGTGTGCATTAATATGATAGAGGCATTTTATGAACCACATGAGAATCACAATAGCCAAATATCCTCCCATTAACCACACATTAATCCTCATTTTGAAAGCCCCTTCGAGCCTATGAAAACCTTTTCTTTGATAGCCACATTACAAGCCCAATACCTTTTCCCACCCAATATCAACATGGATTTTCATTGCATATGTTTTTGAAATTTAATTTTGGGGGAATGGATTTCATTGTTTGGGTACTATTTTATTGATTTTCAACGAGTTATCATCTCCTTGAGGGAAAGCATCTATTTTAGTGTGGGGGATAGGTTGTTATTCAGTGTGTTTTGGGAAATGTAATGTACTTTCTTTTATGTAATTTTGTAAATGTTATTGACAAGTGTTCAAAAAAATCAAAAAAAATGAAAAAAATTGGGTTGTGTCTTGGGTAGGTCAAAAATCACTATTTCTCAGCCTTTGATCTTATTATAACTATTAAAATTTGTGTCATGAGGAGATCAAACATGGGTTGGGAGATGAGTTTGAGATCTGTTTCAAGTTCAACTTTCGAAAAATTAAAAAAAAAGAAAAATAAGAACACTTTCATTTTATTCCTATGTCATTGGGAGAAGTTTTGTGTTTTGTAAATATTCCATCTTCGTATTACATTCATATTTTCTTCCTCTATTGTGTCTTTCTTCACACAATCATTCCCTTGTAAATATGTGTTTTCATTTCCTTACATGTTTTATTTCAAAAAAATGTGCATTGTTTTTCTGTCTTGGTATTTTAACCCTCTTATTCTCTCTCTTGGAAATTATATTCCTACCGTCCCATAGCCACAGAAAAACTCCTTCAAAAGACCTCTTGATTTTTGAGCACTTTGGATAGGGAGTGGAAGATGAGATCTCTTACAAACTCTATGATTTTCACTTTTGGTTGGTGAAAGAGTGAACCTCCACAAATGAATTTTATCATCTTGAGAGGTGTGAGTTTTGAGTGTCCACATTTTCCATTTCTAAATTTGAGCATGAAAAAATGAATTAGTTTTGGAACATTTTTTCTATAACAACTTGTGGTGGATTTCAAAATGGATGAGTGAAATAGTCTAAACCTCCCCTGATTGAAGAAAACAAAATTTTAATATTTGTTGGTGAGTGAAAATGATTTTGTTATGTTTTTATATTTTTTGCACATGAGGACATGAACAAAACAAATTGTGGGGGAGTTGATGTTGTTCATATTTTCATGTCTTATTATATACTCCCTTTACTGATTTTATATGAAATGTGCATAATTTGTGTGAAATATTAATGTTTTAATACTAAGTCTAATTTTTGCGCATTTTTAGAAGTAGTCCAATTGAGTCATTTTACAATTTTATTTATAACTCTCACCCTACTGATCCAACTTGTGTGGTTATTTATTTTTAGGATTCCTAGTTCAATATAAAACATTTCATTAGAAGGGATCAAGAGACAATTATTCCATTTGAAGGGTCATATGGACCACACAAGAAGGCCCAAAGAATCTGTGAACAAATTGTACGAGCCTTGAAATTTGATTTAATGGGCTCAGTACAGAATTCAAAAAACATTTATTCTCCACCATAATTAGGGGGACACTACATGTCATCTTGTATAAAAATTTCAAGGTCCAAATATGAGTACAAGAGTCCCAACTGATTCATTTAAATCCGGCCCACCATTCTGGACGAGAAATGCAATCAGAACACAAATATTGACATTTCTCCTGATGTGGACATCCATTAGAACTGATATTTTTCAGTTTGAAAGATGAAATAGGGACGGACAACTCTTTTTAAGAAATTATTTTTATTTGAGGGCATCTTCCTATTCCAAAACCCATTCACATTATGAGCTTCGAAAAAGTCTAGATTGAAATTGACAGTTTACATTTGTTTAATAAAACCGACATAACTTTGGCTAAAAACGTCTATAGGCGGCCAAATTTTCAAGGTGGACAGAAGACATCAATATATACATCTTTGAATGAGACACCAGCTCGTGATTCATCTGTATAGATTGGTAAATCTGTGGTTCAAGTGGAGGGATAGTTTTGGAATGCAAACAGTCCACTCCTTGGGCTATAAATACATCCCCTCCTCTCCTTTCAAAAGAGTTGGCACTTTAGCACTTAAGGAGGAGTTTTGGAATTACTAGATCCTTGAAAAGGTTCTGGGAGGATATTATTTGATCTTGTTTCAACAAGAGAGACCTCTCCTCCACTTCTCTTTCATGTTTGTTTATGTTTGCTTTCAATTGTAATTGTGTAACTTTGTTTTCATTTCAATCAAATTTTAGTGCTTGTTTCTTCTTCAATAACTCTTATTCTTCTCCACCTTCTATAGTATAATTTTAATGGTCTTAAAATAGTTTAAATTCAGTTGAATAACCTTCCCTTCTTCTTCTTCCTCATTCAATCGAAAATCCATTTTTAATTTTCTTCATCGTTTGTGTGTGTGTTCGGCGCACTACTCTTATCTTGTCTCTTTATTTTTCTTATCTTTATAATTCATCACCTTAAACATATATTACCAGATTAATAACCATATTAATGTATGAGTAAATATCTCATTGGGGTGAGTTTTAATTTAGGTATGTTAAGCGATTGAGAGCTTTCGCTCGATGAGTATTCGTTGAATTAACATTGTGTATGTTGGGCTTAGCATGTCATGGATTAATGACTTGTTTTGTTTAACGTGTGGTTTCCATGGATTAATGGAACCATAAATACACTACCATAAACAAGATATGATAAATATTAGAACCCTAAGATAAGTTAAGGCTTGTATTAAAGCCTTAATACTTGGGAATTCAAATCAACGTCAACTTGTGACATGGGTGTTAATTTAAATGCAATATAAAGCAAAGCTCAAGGATATCACAAGATTAACTAACCTAATGATGAAATCATCCCAATAATTATTAATTTTTTAAATCAATCATAATAAATTATTCATTTCAATTAATCTCTGCAAACAAACCCCCCCAATCAGGATACAATCAACTAAAAACAAACGACTATTTCAAAGTATCATCGCCGAGGATTCGACCCGAGTGCTGCTATACACATTAGCATAGCACCAGAACCTTGACCGGTCGATAGGTGACAATCGGCCATGCGTTTCACTTGTATTGGTAGCTGTCTGTCTGTTTGTATCAATAGACTGTGTATTTTTATCGGTGGACTTCATATCGGTAGTTTTCTGTCTGTCTGTTTGTATCGGTAGCTTGTATCGGTAACTCTGTACCAGTGACCTTGTGTCACAGGAAGCTTGGTCTATCAGTGACCTTTGATTATCGGTAGACTATGTACCGATAGGTCTGTATCAGTGACTCAACACTTAGTACTTAATTGTTCTATTCAAATCATATTCATATTGAGTCGGTAACATTTCTAAACATGGATAAACATATATAAACATTGATTAACAAATTCCAATTATCATTTTGATAATTTATCAACTCAACAGTAGGATGTCATATAGATTTAAATAATTAATATATATAAACATTATTTGGTATTATCAAAGCATATTGAAACATAATTTAGATTATCAAAATAGGTGAGGTCAACAATCTCCCCATTTTTGATAGTCACAAATTATGGTATTATGATCCAAAATAATCAGTAATGTATCAGTGTAAAATACATTGGGTCTCATGACATTTTCAAATTTATCAGATAATATAGTATTACATGCAAATGTATTAGAGGTAAAATTATGAAATAAATGTACCAGAGGTATGAAACAACTGTATCAAAGGATATAGTATTAAATGAAATTGTATCAAAGGTAACAAATGTACTATAATTATAAGACAAATGTATCAGATGTAAAATATAATGGGTCTTCATATCATAGTTCTCCCCCTTTGTCCACCCATATTTTTCATATCAGTTTTGTTCTCCCCATCTATGATTAGTAAAAAGAAGTAAACAAAGATGAGAAAATTAACAGAAAGTAGGAGAGAATGAAGGCATGTATATATTACTTGATGAAAAAATACATAGAAATAAATAATTGAACTAAAAATAATACAAGTGATTCTTATCAAAGGTCCTAGCCACTAATCAATCCACCTCCGGAATGTCCACTTTGGATATGGCTTCAGGTTCGGAGGTAGACTCGGGCTGGGTAGCTTCAGAATAAGGATTGGGAACACCAGAGATTATCAATGGTGGCTGAGCTACTGATACAGTGCATGGCCTATACTGTATAGCTCTCTGGGTGATCATAGGAGTGAGGCTTCGAATTGCTTGAGTTGGAGTCATCTGAGGAATGGAGGTAGACTGAACAGAGGTAGGCAGTGCTGGAGGTACAATGATTGGAGTACTGTCTACATGAAAAAATGGCAGCAACAGATTCTTAAAGTCCATTATGATCCCTCCTCCTCTTTCCATAGAAGAGATAAAGTCATCCTTGTTCTCCATAAACTTTTCAAGAGTAGGAGTCAACTCCCTGAGCTTTCTCACTTGTTCTCTGAAAGCTTGAGTGACTAGAGGTAGTTTCATGTTCTCTAACATAAGTTTGAAACGGTTGTTCAACTAATGTTTGGTGTAGACCCTTTGTAAATAGTAATGAACTTTGTCTTTCACCTCTTTTTGATAAGCAGTGGCTTCTCTCATAAAATTATGAACAATTTTCCCTATATCCCTAGTGGTAGTCACCACTTGGGTCAATGCAGCAGAGTCTACAGAGCCACTGGAGAAAGACTGTCCAATCACTTCTCTCATCACAGCTCGAATTTGATCAATATCCAAAGAGGGCCTGGTATAACTGAGAGGTGAAACAGTAAAGGCTACTATTTCCTTAAAAGATTTAGTTAGCCCACTTATGTTATTTTTCACAAGAGAGTCCTGAGTGCTGACATGTTGTTCCATGGACTTCTTAAATCCCTCAAAAACTGACACCATCTTGCTAACCACACTTTTTACAAAATCCAAGCCTTTGTCTGCTTGAGATTTAGAGTTCATAGAAGACTCCAGAGAGACAAAAGATTTCTTTAGAGATTCAGCATCCTCTTACAAGCTTGAAACTTGATTCTGGTAGGCCTTGAATTTATTCACCATCTCTACCATAGTGGTTGACACAACACATCCAAGAGAGAGTTCAAAAGATTTTTCCATTTTTCTCATCTCTTCAACAAGATAGCTCTTTAAGTCTGCAACAGATGCAGTCCAAGTCTCCTTCAACTCAGCCTTTAGAGATTCAAGATCAGCCTTAGTAACCAAATTTTCAGGCACAACTACAGGTGCTCTTTATAACACAATACTAGCCACAGATTTATTCATAACATATTGAATGGATGATATTAAATAGGTTTCCATTTTTATTATCTCTTCCACAAACGAGGTCTTAATATCATATTTCAACTAGTCTAGATCATCTTTTCTTACCACATCCTCAGGTAAAAACTCATAAGAGATATTTTAGTTAACTTGTGGTCTATTCATGGGTGTCTCATCTTCAAAATATGGATAGTCCAACCCACAAAATACAAAACCTGGGTCTTCTTCCCAGTATTCAATATCATGAGCAACTGAAACATTACCATGTCTGGTAGGATGATCCCCCTCAATTTTTGTATTCTTATGTATATGTACAGCAATAGCACCCTAAGCAGGAAGGTCTTCCTTAGAAGAATCCTCCACATCCATCTACATTTCTCCAACAGCAAGAGGCTCCTCAGGAATAGGTGCATGTTTTTCTACTTCAACAATTTCCTTAGTAGGCATTGAGGAGTGCCCAATCAGTGGAATGAGACTCAAGCAGGTAGAAACAGATGCTTCAGTTTCAGATTCTCTTTCTTCTTCATTCTCTGGGGCAGTCTTCTCATGATCTGAACTAGCTTGGTCTTCCTCATCAACAGGTTCTTCTTCATTGCTTACTCCCAACATAGTTTCCTTTCCAGATGATACCACTTCACCAGCTGGACTATGAGTCAAATTAGGATCCCCTCCATCTTCTATAGAGGTATCCTCCTCATCAGTATCATCACTATACTGAGGTTCCTCTTCATCAGGTCCTAGAATTGGATCCCTCACATCCTTAGGCCTAGAAGGATGATCCATAGGATTAAACTTATCATACAGCTTCTCAACATCACTGACCCATTCTCTTCTCCATTGATTCCAATTTATCTTCATGTATTTATAAATAGTTTTGGTAATACAAAATTTCTCTTTCATAACCATTGTCTCATCCTGAGACTTAGCCACACTTCTTACCTTGATCATCACAGAGATTAGCTTTTCAAAGAATAGAGAATTAGTTTTTGACTTTGGCCTAGTCATATCTTCAATTTGAATCATTAACAGTCTACACGGATTGAGCTTAACACCATGTCTTAACAGATTCAACAAATAAATATCTTGGTATTTCAGATTTTCAAAATCCCCTCTTCTTGGACTTAGCACATGTTGGATGAACTTGAACAGTAACTGGTTCTCTCCATCCATTTCTGTAGAAACTAACTTTCTTGGTGTACCATCTCCTATTAATTCTTCCAAAGAAGCTTTATACTCAAAGATGTCACTCGTAGGAGGTATTGATTTGGAGAAATACCCAAACTCTCCTTCATATGGAACTTTCAGGCACTCATCCCACTCAATAGAAGAAAAAGATATTGTCTTGCCATTCACTATTGATACCATCTTGTTCTCAACTTATGATTTCTCAAAACGAACAAATTCATAGAATTCTTTTACCAGCTTCAAATAATAAGGATCATTGTTATTCGAGAAGCACTCTACCCATTTTTGATCTTCTAGCACCTCTAGAACTAAAGACTTACTGGTCATCAACCATTTCGTGCATAGCACTTTCTCAACTACTATCTCCCTTTGAACGAGATACGAATTTGTAGGTTTCCTTACTTCACTTCCACCACTAGACTCTCCTTTGAGTCTCTTGGCATTTAGCTCATCATCCTTTTCACTGACCGATGGTCTCTTCACTCTTTCCATTCTGCGAATCGTGAGGCTTAGGGTTCAAAAGAAATGAAGGTTTGGGAGCTAAGGCTTGAAGGTAAAGGGTTTGAGGTGGATTGAGATGAGTCCAAGACTTATGTTTTATCATTTAGGAATCACAACATAAATAAATAAATCATAATAAGTATAATACAGATGATACAGATTCTGGAGGCTAAAGATACAACATTTTAAAAACAGCGCAATCCTAACAGTAATTCATACCAGTGAGGATTCCTAACGGTGAGGTACTTTTATCGGTGAGGTATGTCTAACAGTGAGGTGTGCCTAACATTGAGGTGTGCCTAAAGGTGAGGTTTACCTAGCGGTGAGGTGTGTCTAACAGTGAGGTTTCTAATAGTGAGGTTTCTAACAGTGAGGTTTCTAACGGTGAGGTTTATAACGGTGAGGTTTCTAACAGTGAGGTTTCTAATCGTGAGGTTTCTAACAGTGAGGTTTCTAACAGTGAGGTTTCTAATGGTGAGGTTTCTAATGGTGAGGTTTCTAACAGTGAGGTTTCTAACAGTGAGGTTTCTTCTCTATAAATTCTATCATTCCTAACTCATTTCTAATGTAACTTAGCCTATTCGAACTTAAAGGCTTGGTGAAAATGTCAGCTAATTGATGTTCAGTACCAATAAATTCAAGATTAATATCACCCTTTTGGTAATGATCTCTCAAAAAGTGGTGCATTACATCAATGTGTTGGTTCCTAGAGTGAGACACGGGATTCTTAGTGATGTTAATTGCACTAGTGTTATCATATTTTATAGATACATGTCTAAACTGATATCCGTAGTCCAATAATGTATGTTTCATCCACAGAATTTGTGCACATCAACTACCAGCAGCAATATATTTTGCTTCAACAGTAGACAATGCAATAGAGTTCTACTTTTTACTACACCAAGATACCAAGGACTTACCTAGAATATTACATGTTCCAGAAGTTCTCTTTCTATCTAACTTACAACCAGCAAAGTTAGCATCTGAATAACTTATTAAATCTAATGATTTTCGTTTTGGATAAAATAATCCTAAGTTAGTAGTATGTTTAAGATGTTTGAAAATTCTTTTAACAGTAAGAAAGTGTGACTCTTTTGGATTAGCTTGAAATATTTCACACATACACACACTAAACACAATATCTGGTTGACTAGCAGTAAGGTAAAGTAGACTCCCTATCATACCTTTGTAGTTGGTTTGATCCACTGGTTTTCTAGTTTCATCAACATCCAACTTACAACTAGTACTCATAGATGTATCACTTTCCTTAATATTATCTAAACTAAAACGTTTTAAGAGGTCCTTTTTATATTTATTTTGATTTAAAATAATACCATTTTCATTTTGAAAAACTTTAAATCCAAGAAAATATTTGAGTTCTCCCATTAAACTCATTTCAAATTCATTTTTCATGCTCTTTGAAAAATCAATACAAAAAGTATTTTTAGAAGATCCAAAAATAATATCATCAACATAGATTTATACTATCAAAACATCTTTGGAAATTCTTTTAATAAAGAGAGTTGGATCAGCAATCCCTTTGGAAAACCCTTTTTAAATAAGAAAACTACTAAGTCTATCATACCAAGCTCGTGGGGCTTGTTTTAAACCATATAAAGCTTTAGAAATCTTAAAAACTCGATTTGGAAAATGAGGATTAATAAATCCAGGTGGTTGTTCAACAAAAACATCTTCAATTATAAAACCATTTAAAAAAACACTTTTAACATCCATTTGATATAACTTGAAATTCAGATGAGCATCATAGGCAAGTAGAATCATAATAGCTTCTAATCTAGCTACAAGTGAAAAGGTTTACTCATAGTCTATTCCTTCTCTTGAATATATCCTTGTGCAACTAGTCTTGCCTTGTTTCTAATGATATTTCTTGATTCATCAACTTTATTTCTAACAACCCATTTAGTGCCTATGGTCAAAGTGTCCTTGGGTTTGTCAACTAATTCCCAAACTTTGTTTCTTTCAAATTGATTTAATTCTTCTTGCATAGCCATTACCCAAAATTCATCATTGATTGCATCATTGATATTTTTAGGTCCTAACTGTGAAATAAAGGCTTGATGTTCAACCTGATTTCTTAGAGAAGCTCTAGTCTATGTTCCTCTATCAAGATTACCAACAACAGTATCTAAAAGATGATTATTTAGAATCCTAGTTGATCTAGTAAAGGTAGGACTAGAAATTCCAAGTTCTTATCTATGTTCGGGTTCACCTGGAGCAGACTCTAGAATATTTCCAGAACTGGTTGTCTTTAAAACAGGTTCACTAATTTTATCATTAAGGTCCAGAATAGACAGATATTCTTCAAGATTTTCAAGAGAATACTTTGGTTCATGCGGATCAGTTTCATCAAATTTGATGTGAACAGATTATTCCACACATTTGGTTCTTTTGTTAAAGACACTATAAGATTTACTCGTTATAGAGTTACCTAGAAAGATTCCCTCATCACTTTTAGAAGAAAACTTGTCAATATTATCCTTTGTATTGAGAATAAAGACTTTTCAACCAAAAACTCTGAAGTAACTAACTTTAGGCTTCCTATTATTCCACAGTTCATAATGGGTCTTCTTAAGAATAAGTCTAATAAAGACTCTATTTATAATATAACAAGTTGTATTCACAGCTTCAGCCCAAAAATAAATAGGTAAATCATATTCATTGAGCATAGTTCTTGCAATTTCTTGAAGGGTTCTATTCCTTCTTTCTACTACACCATTCTGTTGAGGTGTCCTAGGGGCAGAAATGTTGTGACTATAGCCATTGTGTGAGAAGTAAGATTCAAATTCATGATTTTTAAACTCTTGACCATGGTCACTTCTCAAGGTCTTAATCATAAGTCCACTTAGGTTTTCTACAGACTTGGAATATTTCATAAAATAAGAACAAGCTTCACATTTGTGAGCAAGAAAGTATACCCAAGTGTATCTAGAAAATTTATCTACTTAGACATAGACATAGTACTTCCCATTTAAACTAGAAACTCTTGAAGGTCCAAAAAATCCATGTGAACCGACTAGAGTGGTTGAGAAGTTGAAACTTATTTCTTTAATTTGAATGAAACTTTATGTTGCTTTCCTATTTGATAGGGAGTGCAAACTTTGTCTGATGGAAATTTTAGATGAGGTAGGTCTCCAACTAAATTTTTCTTAGTAAGTTTCTTAAGTGAATGAATATTGCAGTGTCCCAATCTT
Organism: Viscum album; assembly: GCA_963277665.1. Lineage (NCBI taxonomy): Eukaryota > Viridiplantae > Streptophyta > Magnoliopsida > Santalales > Viscaceae > Viscum > Viscum album. The sequence goes on along the minus strand of OY728123.1, from coordinate 1,032,861,896 downwards.
CTATTCCATAGCCAAGATTCTCTATGAAAATCATTTAAATAGGTAACCTTTTGTTTGGCTAAATAATTTAAATCTACAGCATAAACATTTTCATTTCTTAAGGATGAAAATACTAAAACATTTTTAGAATTAAAAACATTACAAGCATCATTTTCAAATTTAACATTGAAACCATCATCACACAACTGAGAAATGATTAACAGGTTATATTTTAATCCATCTACAAATAATACTTTAAAAATCAAAACTGAATCAGTGTTACCAATCTGGCCTAAGCAGATGATTTTTTCTTTTGAATTATCACCAAAGGTAACATGCCCTACATAAACCTTGATTAAACTCTTGAAACATGAGTAATATCCAGTCATATGCCTTGAACATCCACTGTCCAAGTACCATATCTTCTTATGGTAACTCTTCAAGCAAGTCTCCTACAAAATAGGTTTAAACAGAAAATGATTTTGGTACCCATATTTTCTTGGGTCTAGAAAGGTTAGCAAGCAAAACTTTTGGTACCCATATTTGTCTAATGGGTCTCATACAATCAATAGATTCATAATATTTTGAAAGATAAACTTTGTTTGATCTATAACTATTTGAATAGCTAGTTGAGACATAGGAATTTCCAAATCTGGAACTAGCAGCATACTGTCTAGATTTAGGAATAAATTTATTCTTAACAAGTTTTCTCTGTCCAGGTTGATATCCTAAACCAGTAGTATACTTTGGTGTAACTTGTTTGCCTAGAATTTGTGTAAGAGTGTTCTTTCCATTAGTGAACTTTTCCAAATCTATTCTAAGTTTCTCATTGGACAATTTAAGTTGAGTATTTTCCTTTAACAGTTGAGAATTCTTTTCCTTTTCTACTTCTAATGCAGATTGTGCAGTGCTAGTTAAAGCATGTTGTTTCTTTAATGACTTGTATTTATCCTTCAGCTCATTACAGGTTTCTTCTAGCATGTTACAGTATTCAAATAACTCTTTACTAGACATGTTTTCAGAATCATAATCATCTCCAGAATAATAAGAATCTAAATCAGGAGTATTCAATGTTACCTCAGATGTTTTTGTCATGAAACACATATTAGATTTTTGAGATTTTTCATCCTGAGTGGAGTCATAATCACTTGAGCTATCTTCTGAAGCACCCTAGGTTTCTTTCATAGATTTCTTATATTTTTTGTCCTTGTACACATATTTCTTCTTGTATTTTAACTTCGGGCAGTCAGCTTTCACATGTCCTTTCCTCTTGCATTCGTAACAAACTATGTCATATTTTTTATCAGTCCTTTTCCAATATTTATTCCAATGACCTTTATTTTCAAACTTTCCCTTGTAGTTAGATTTTCTGAAAAACTTCTTCTTTCTATAAAACTTCTTAAATCATCTGGCTATCTGAGCCATTTCAGCATCATTGTCTGATGCACTCTCTTCACAGATTGAGCTATCACTTTCACTTTGAATTTTTCCTTTGTCCTTTTTTTTTTGAAGCAGAGTTCTTGAAAGCAACTGATTTCTTTCTTAGTTCATCATCTTCTTCCTTGTTTACCTGCAGTTCTTCTTCATACATCATTAACTTATCAATCAACTCTTTAACATGCAGTGAACTTATATCACACGATTCTATTATTGAAACTGATGTGTCTCTCCATCTGTCTGGCAGACATCTGAGTAACCTCATGATTTTCTCTTTTTTTGGAACAGCTTTTCCCAGTGAGCTCATTGTATTTAAAATTTCGTTGAACCTGAGATACATGTTATAAATAGGTTCATCAGGTTTCATTTTAAATTTTTCATATTTAATAGTGTAAGTTTTCAATATCATTTCCTTAACATTAGTTGTTCCCTCATGAGAAACACCCAAAGTATCCCAGATTTCATAACCAGTTTTACAAGAAGATATTCGATTAAATTCTTCATCTCCTAAAGCACAATATAGGGCATTCATTGCTTTACAATTATTATTGTAAGTTATTTTAGTAGGTTCATCCCAAGTAGTTCTTTCAGTTTCTGGAATCTTATACTGAGTTTCTATGGCAGTCCATATGTCAAATCCCATACTTTCTAAATGAATTTTCATTTTCAGTTTCCATTGGGAATAATTAACACCATTAAATAAAGGTGGCCTATTGGTAGCAGAACCTTATAATATATTATCCATAATTAGATTTTAGCAAGTATATTTAAAGAGATAAAATTTAGAACTAACAGAAATTTAAGATCTTTACAATACAACTAAAATCACAGTTGAAAAACAGAGTATTTGGAAATCTATTAAAAATAACAGCCTCTGATACCAAATGTTGGTCAGAGTGGATACTCAAGAGGGGGGTGAATTGAGTGCCAATTAAAATTTCTATTAAAATGATTTCAATTAAAAATCCCCAAATTTAAATAACAAGCTAAACTTTAGTGAATTTGTAATACGGTAAAGGGTCAGTTAGGTTCTCAAGAGATTGATTAGTTCTCAGTTAATCTAATCTGAAGATTAGATTAGCTTTAGAAACTAACCTAATGCTTTAAAATAAATACAAACACTTGCTAGTTTAACTATCAGAGTTAATTCACAACAAATTTGAATTTAAAGCACTTATTAGTGGAATATTGAATATGGTATAAAACAAAATAAACAAGCACAGCAGGATTAACCAAGAGGTTCAGTCTCAAGCTGAGACTTAGCCCTCTCAAACAGTTTATATAAGCTTTGATCCAAACCCTGTATTGGGGTTAAAAAACAATACAAAGATTTTCTAGGTCCTATGACCTCTACACAGCCTCTTCTTTTTTGTTTCTACGACGTCTAATGGGTGTCATTTTCTATACAAACAATGCATGCTGTTAGTCTTACTTCCTAGCAACTGAAGGCTTAGCATTTCAATTCCTATAACATCACTATCACAACATTGATTTCCAATAATTTCTAAAATAGATCTTTTCTTTCTTTTGAAAATAAATCTATTTTCAAAACACAACAACCATTTTCTTTTCAAAGTCTTTCATTTGAAAACATGCTAAAAATTTTCAGAAATCGCGCTTTTTCATCAAACCATAATCCATTTTTCAAAATGATTTATGCAGTACTAGTGGGAATTCATTCCTACAAAATTCATGCCATGATCATGTCATTGGCTAAACCCATGACAATGAGATTTTCAACATTCTAGAAGTGTCTCCAAACACTTATATACCCAACTCCTTGGTAACTTGAAGTTCAGCATAAATGGGTTAGCTACGTCCTTTTATGTTATACATTTCATGTTTCGACAATCCTACTCCTCTCTAAGATTCCAACCCAAGGAATAGACAAGAAGGAATTTCAACTCCAAGACCAATAACATCAATGACCACTTGTTAGGCAAGGACCCAACAAGCTGGTACCATTTGTACCTCAAAGAAAGGACCAGACTGATACTATTTGTAATGACCCTCCAATTCTCATTGGCTTGAGAGCTCAACAAGTCATTACTTGGACTTAAGCGACATCCCTGAGGTGCCAAAGGCTGGCAATAAATGTTGAAGGGTTTCAAAACACATGGGGGATGATTTACCCTTTAAATGAAAACAACCAACAAACCATGCAAACTAAATAAACATCTCCAATCAACCACTATATGATGCATGCTTTAAACCCAAGATAGTTCAACCATTTATTTAAAAATAAACCAACCAAAGTGAAACAGCGGAAACCTACACTAAAACAGAGTAAACAGCGGAAAGTCAGCTGGCAAGACTCAAAGACAACAAAGACTCCAAGGCTCCACAATCTCCATGCTCCAACTCTACCAAACAGCTCAAGAATCACGAAGTAGTGCTAAACACGTGTTCCACCTTTCCCTTGCCAACATCTCGGTAAATGACATCTACAAAATCACCAACGTGCCCAAGCATGGGGTGAGTAATGAAACTCAATAGGTTTTCCCTCATGACTTCCTAACCCATGCCTCTAGGATAAAATATGTCAGCACATTTATATAAAACAATTTATATAAAACAATTCCAAAACAGTTCACAATTAACAAGTTCTAAGTAAAAACCATTTTCCAACAAAACCATCTTTCTCAAGAAAAGCAACCAAGCAAAGTTCCCAATAAAATTCACATTTCCATTTTTGGCATAACCATTTCATTTCACAAATCCACACAACCAACCATTTCACAACCCGTGAAATCAACTATGCATCCATCGTTATGATAGTTCCATACTCATGAGGGGTCTCTCATCAATCTACCAAGTCTTCATAAGGTAATTATTCCCCATGTTCCATTACGCTTTTGGCACCGAGCACAAGGTCATATTTCAACCAAGCCTCGTAAATGCAATATGAACACACACACCAAGTATGCCCAAAAACCACACCATTTCAACCATGCCAAAACCATTTCAATAAAACAACCCTTTTATTGAAAACCTTTTTCCCCAAACCATTTTCCAAATCTAGAAAATCCGTATTTTAAAATTACCATTTTAAAATCAAGAAACCAAAACACATTTCACAAACCATTATTTCAATTTCCACAATTCCATCAAAACCCATAAATCATCATTAAATAAGATTTATAACATGCTTTGTACCAAATTTCACAATCAAAACCAAGAAATTAAATCAATTTGAACTAAGCCTTAAATTTCTAAGAAAGAGGAATCAAGAGTGAAGCCACCTGCCTCAACCAATTAGGCAAAACCAAACAACGGACGAAGAACGCTCAAGAACACCGGGTCGATTCTCCAAGAACTCTCCTTAGATTCCTTCCCCTATCACCAACAAGACCAAAACCCGACTTAGAAGTCATCCACTACCTTAGATTTACCCACCTAGGGCGTAGATCTAAGGATCCAACAAGAGGGAAGAAGGAGATCTAAGAAAACATGACAAGAACGAGACTTACCGCGATCAACCAGCCTCTAAATGCCAAGGCAACCCTTCGGATCGCTTCCAAAACGCCTGGTAAGCTTTCTCCCACCTTCCCCAGAGAGAAATACCGAGTTAGGTCCGTCTGGGAGCAAAAATGAATGGGTTAAATGATAAAACGGATTAGATCCTAATAAATAGGATCTAAGTTGACTTCACACATGGTTAGTCCGCATAGTTAGTCCGCATGGTTATTTAAACTGTGAGCTAACCGTGCGGTAGTCACTGCTAGAGAGGGGCTCTCTGCACGGCCTCCTCGCATGGTTTGCCCAAACCGTGTGCACATAATGTAGTCTTCTCTATCCAAAAGACCACCACCTTCACAGCTTCTGCACAGTTTGGAAAACTATGTGCAGCCCGTGCATCCCCACATTTTTCCCTTTTACGCTTTAAAAGTCTCCCAAACCTTCCCCAATCATCTCTCATATGCTTCATGCACTTAAAAAGAATAAAACAAGGGTTACTTACCAAAAACCGGGGGTACTACATTCTCCCCACCATTAGCCTTTCCGTCCCTAGAAAGTAGAAAACCATCACTTTCCTGAAAGAGTTCTGGCCATTGCTCTTTCATTTCTTTCTCGCGTTCCCAAGTCTCTTCCTGGATCTGACCATGCTGCCATTAAACCCGCACTAGACCGATGCTTTTTCCATGAAAGAATTTATCTTTCCTATCCACAATCTGTACCCTGATATGTACCAATAAAGCATCCGGCTCTAGTTCAACGTGATCCCATCTGATCACATGGTCAGGATTGGGCTGATACTTCTTCAACTGAGATACATGGAACACATTATGCACTGCACTGAACCATGGTGGTAATGCCAACCGATATGCCACCTCACCAACTCATTCCAGTATCTCAAAAGGGCCTATATATCGAGGAGATAATTTTCCCTACTTCCCAAAATGACGATGTCCAAGCCTTGGAGAGATTATCAAAAAGACATGATCACTCACCGCAAATGACAAGGGTCTTCGGCGATGATCCGCATAGGATTTCTAATGAATCTATGTCGTCTCCATCCTATTTTGTGTTAACTGAATCTTCTCCGTTGTTTCTTGGACAAGGCTCGGTCCAAATAGTGAAGTTTCACCCATTTCCACCCAGCATAGTGGAGAATGACAAGGACGCCCATACAATGCTTCAAACGGAGCCATGCGTATTGTAGCTTGATAGCTGTTATTGTATGAAAACTACAATAAGGTTATATGATCCTCCCATGAGCCACCAAAATCCATTACACAAGCCCGCAACATGTCTTCCAACATTTGTATCGTCTTCTCGGATTTCCCATCCGTCTGAGGATGATACGCTGTGCTCATCGTCAACTGAGTCCCCAGGGCTTGTTGTAAGGATTTCCAGAAACGAGATGTGAACCTCAGATCTCTATCTGACACGATTGAAACTGGTACACCATTTCTCTTTACCACTTCCCAGATATAGATTTTTGGAATATCTTCCACTGTATGGGTTTCACAAATCGGGATTAAATGGCCCGACTTGGTCAGACGATCCACTATCACCCAGATGGAATCGTGTTTCCAGACCATTCTTGTAAGACCTGTAACAAAATCCATTGCTATCTGATCTCATTTACACACTGGGATAGGTAAGGACTGTAACATACCAACTGGTCTCTGATGATTTGCTTTAACCTGCTGACAAGTTAAGCACCGTGAGACGTACTCGGCCACCTTCCTTTTCATGCCGCTCTACCAAAACTATGCCTTCAACGCCTTATACATATTTTGTGTACTTGGATGTACCGCCCATCTTGAATGGTGGTAAGCATGAAGGAGTTGTTCTTGACACGCTATAGGTACAACCATCTGATTTCTGAAACACAAAACTGAACTCCCATCCAGCTTTCATCCCTCAATGGTCTCCCCACCATTGAGTTTTGAACTCATTGCAACGCAGTCTACATCAGATGTTTGTGCCTCCTTTACTCTCTCCACCAAATTAGGGACAAGCACAACTGGAAAGAAAACCACAACATCACCCCGGTCTTCACATTCCACATGCATGTTGGCTAAGACTGACATCAACTGCCATTCATATGAAGCTTCCTTTTCCAACTGAGCATACGAATTCCTTCTTAATGCATCGGCCACTGAATTTCCCTTACCTGGTGTATACATCAAGTTGAAGTCGAACATTTGAAGATACTCCATCCATCTCCTCTGCCTCAAATTCAAATCTCATTGTGAGAAAATATGTTTCAAGATTTTGTGATCCGTAAACATAGTAAATTTCTCACCAAAGAGATAATGTCTCCATGTCTTCAAATCATGGACGACTACAGCCAATTCCAAGTCATGTGTTGGGTAATTCTTCTCATGAACCCTCAAATGCCTTGACCCATAAGCAATAACATGGTCTCTTTGCATGAGAACACATCCCAAACCTGATCCTGAAGCATCACAATACACCACATACCCATGTCCTGATTCTGGCAAGATCAAGATGGGTGCTGATGTAAGGAGGAATTTCAACTCTTGAAAAGATATTTGACATTACTCAGTCCATTGAAATGAATTGTTCTTCTTTTTCAATGTTTTCATAGGTGAAGCTAGTTGTGAGAAGTCACGCACAAAGCGTCGATAATAACCAGCTAGACCAAGAAAACTGTGTATCTCAAATAAATTCTTCGGCGGTTTCCAATAAAGAACAGCTTCTATCTTTTCTGGATCCACTGAAACACCTTTCTCAGAAACAACATGGCCCAAAAAACATACCTCTTGTATCCAAAAATCAAACTGATAATTTGTCATACAGCTGATGGTCCCTCAATATTTCCAACATTGTCGCCAAGTGTTTCTCATGCTTAGCCCTTGTTCTTGAATACACCAATATGTCTTTGAAAAACACCACAACAAAAGAATCCAGATATTGCTGAAATATCTGATTCATCAAATCCATGAAGACCGCTGGTGCATTTGTTAGACCTAAATGCATGACTACATATTCGTAGTGGCCATATCTGCTTCTGAAGGCTGTCTTTGTAATATCCTCCTTCTGAACTCGTAACTGGTGATATCCTGACCGTACGTCAATCTTAGAGAACCACTAAGCTCCCCTCAATTGATCAAACAGGTCATCAATGCGTGGAAGTGGATATCTATTCTTTATCGTAACTTGGTTAAGTTTACGATAATCCACACATAGCCTCAAAGTTCCATCTGATTTCTTTACAAACAAAACTGGTGCTGCCCACAGATACATGCTTGGCCGAATAAAACCTTTTCTTTCCAGCTCCTCTAACCACACTTTCAATTCCTTTAACTCTGTTGGTTCCATCCTATAATATGGAAGTGAGATAGGACTGGTCTCCGAGAGGAGATAAATCATAAACTCCACTTCTCTTACAGGTGGTAACCCTGAGAAGTTTTCAAGAAAAACATATGGAAATTGATTCGTGACTACTAGAAAACTATTACTCGCGATCTCGTCCATCGATTCCAAATTTAACGCAGCCAACTGGTAAGATATCGTTGCCATTGTTGGTGCCAACAAGCCCGTTGCACCTGTCTTCACCACTCTTTCTTCTCTAAAGAGATGCTCGATGCCATCCTCAGTCACAAAACTGATTGTTCTACTATAACAGTCGATGTGAGCCCTGAACTCTGTCAACCAATCCATACCTAGGATTATATCATAGACATCCATATCTAGCACAGAGAAATCCCATTTCAGCTCCGCTCCATCAATAGTTATAGAACATTCTCTACACAAGAAGGCTCTACATGCTCTTTCACAGAGAGATGTTTGGAGTTTTATCATAGAGGGAATCATTTCAACTCTTAAGTTTATCAAATCAGCAATACGAGAAGCAAGAAAAGAATGCAATGCAACAGTATCGAACAATTCTTGCATGAGGGTAGAATTCAAAAGAATCATACCTCTCACTGTAGATAGTCCAAACTGGTCATCCAGAATCACCTATTCTATTCCATACAATTGCTTTGTTGCTGCACTTTGCTCCTTATTTCCTTGTTGAGATTGCCCTGCCTGAGGATTCATGGTATTCCTAGAATCACCATAACTAGCTCTGTTATGCTGGCGAGACTAATTGTGTTGTCCTCGCCCTATCGAAGCATAAGATGCTTGCGACGCCTAGGAAGTGTCAAGCGCACCCAATCTCGGAGCACTGCGACAGTATCACTGAAGATTCCCCATCCTGTTGTAGTTGTGACATGCTTTCGATGGTGTTGTACATTCTCGTTTCATGTGATCAATTGCACCACATTGAAAACACTCAGCCTTCATCATGGGTCATGGAGGAAGATTCACTGATCTAGCCGTCTAATTCTGATTTGCACTCCCACCTTGGAAATAGGTGTCCCTCTTCTGCTTGTTCCCAGCATTAGAGCCCCCCCCCCCCGTTCTCGTGGGTATCATCATACTTCCTCCTACCATAATTCCTAAGATACCTCTTTCAGCTATTGTTGCTATGTTTACCATCTCCGTATAATCCGTAATACAGAGCACGACTATCTTTGAATGAATCTCCTGTCGCAACCCTGATTCAAAGATGTGTGCCTTCAACGATGCACTTTTAGCAACTTCTGGTGCAAAGCGCACTAAATTCATGAATTTAGCCGCATACTCCATGATAGAGAGATTCTCCTGCTTCAGGCTGAAAAAGTCCATTGTCCTCTGGATCTTGAACATGTGAGGATAAAATTGTTTATTGAACAATTCCTCAAATTCCTCCTAGCCCAGGCCTTAATCTACCTTAGCCTGCACCACTAGCTCCCACCACTGTCGTGCAAGATCCTCCCGCATATACGTTTCCAGCTTTACTTTCAACTCTACTGGTGTGCCGATGAAATCGAAGATACAATTCATTCTTCTTAGCCACACCTCCACCTTTTCAGGTTCAGAATCACCCCGAAAGATGGGTGGATTCTGCTTCTGGAACTGGATGGAATGGTCTACATGCCTTGACTCATCCCTCTGATTCGCCGTGTCCACCGCCTGAAATTCTTGAACTACACTTTAGACTAGCTGCTGGTTCACTTGTGGCTCAGGTGTGACCACATTCTCAACATCCTCTTCCGTTTGGTTTCTACGACGTCTAACGGGTTCCATTTTCTATATAAACAACGCACGCTGTTAGTCTTGATTCCTAGAAACTGAAGGCTTAGCATTTCAATTACTATCACATCACTATCACAACATTGATTTCCAATCATTTCTAAAACAGATTTTTCTTTCTTTTGAAAATCAATCTATTTTCAAAATACAACAGCCATTTTCTTTTCAAAGTCTTTCATTTGAAAACATGCTTAAAATTTTCAGAAATCGCGCTTTTGCATCAAACCATAATCCATTTTTTAAAATGATTTATGCAATCCTAGTGGGAATTCATTCCTATACAATTCATGCCATGCTCATCTCATTGGCTAAACCCATGACAATGAGATTTTCAACATTCTAGAAGTGTCTCCAAACACTTATGTACCCAACTCCTTGGTAACTTGAAGTTCATCATAAAGGGGTTAGCTACATCCTTTTATGCTATAAATTTCAAGTTCCGACAATCCTACTCCTTTCTAAGATTCCAACCCAAGGAATAGACAAGAAGGAATTTCAACTCCAAGACCAATAACATCAATGACCACTTGTTAGGCAAGGACCCAACAAGCTGGTACCATTTATACCTCAAAGGAAGGACCAGACTGATACCATTTGTAATGACCCGCCAATTCTCATTGGCTTTAGAGCCCAACAAGTCATTACTTGGACTTAAGAGACATCCTCGAGGCGCCAAAGGCTGGAAATAAATGCTGAAGGGTTTCAAAACACATGGGGGACGATTTACCCTTTAAATGAAAACAACCAACAAACCATCCAAACTAAATAAACATCTCCAAGAAACCACTATATGATGCATTCTTTAAACCCAAGATAGTTCAACCATTTATTTCAAAATAAACCAACCAAAGTGAAATAGTGGAAACCAACACTAAAACGGAGTAAGCAGCGGAAAGTCAACTGGCAAGACTCAAAGACAACAAAGACTCTAAGGCTCCACAATCTCCATGCTCCAACTCTACCAAAAAGCTCAAGAATCACGAAGTAGTGCTGAACACGTGTGCCACCTTTCCCTTGCAAACATCCCAGTAAATGACATCTTCAAAAGCACCAATGTTCCCCAGAAGGGGGTGAGTAATGAAACTCAGTAGGTTTTCCCCGATGACTTCCTAACCCATGCCTCTAGGATAAAACATGCCAACACATTTATATAAAACAATTTATATAAAACAATTCCAAAACAGTTCACAATTAAAAAATTCTAAGTCAAAACCATTCTCCGACAAAACCATATTTCTCAATAAAAGCAACCAAGAAAAGTTCCCAATCAAATTCAAATTTCCATTTTTGGCATAACCATTTCATTTCACAAATCCACACAACCAACCATTTCACAACCCGTGAAATCAACTATGCATGCATCGTTATGACAGTTCCATACTCATGATCAGTCTCTCGTCAATATACCAAGTCGTCACAAGGTAATTATTCCCCATGTTCCATTACACTTTTGGCACCGAGCACAAGTTCATATTTCAACCAAGCCTCGTAAATGCAATATGAACACACACACCAAGTGTGCCCAAAAACCACACCATTTCAACCATGCCAAAACCATTTCAATAAAACAACCCTTTTATTGAAAACCTTTTTCCCCAACCCATTTTCCAAATATAGAAAATCCGTATTTTAAAATTACCATTTTAAAATCAAGAAACTAAAACACTTTTCACAAACCATTCTTTCAATTTCCACAATTCCATCAAAACCCATAAATCATCATTAAAGAAGATTTATAACATGCTTTGCACCAAATTTCACAATCAAAACCAATCAATTAAATCAATTTAAACTAAGCCTTAAAGTTATAAGAAAGAGGAATCGAGAGTGAAGCCACCTACCTCAACCAATTAGGCAAAACCAAACAACGGATGAAGAACGCTCAAGAACACAAGGTCAATTCTCCAAGAACTCTCCTTGGATTCCTTCCCCTATCACCAACAAGACGAAAACCCGACTTAGAAGTCATCCACTACCTTATATCTACCCACCTAGGGCATAGATATAAGGATCCAACAAGAGGTAAGATGGAGATCTAAGAAAACAAGACAAGAACGAGACTTACCATGATCAACCAGCCTCTAAACACCAAGGCAACCCTCCGGATCGCTTCCAAAACTCCTGGTAAGCGTTCTCCCACCTTCCCTAGAGATAAATCCCGAGTTACGACCATCTGGGAGAAAAAACGAGTGGGTTAAATAATAAAATGGATTAGATCCTAATAAATAGGATCTAAGTTGACTTCACTCACGGTTAGTCCGCACGGTTAGTTAAACCGTGCGCTAACCGTGCGGTAGTCACTGCTAGAGAGGGGCTCTCCGCACGGCCTCCTCGCATGGTTTGCCCAAACCGTGTGCACATCATGTGATCTCCTCTGTCCAAAAGACCACCACCTGCACGGCTTCCGCACGGTTTGGAAAACCGTGCGTAGCCCGTGCATCCCCACATTTTTCCATTTTACGCTTTAAAAGTCTCCCAAACCTTCCCCAATAATCTCTCATATGCTTCATGCACTTAAAAACCATAAAACAAGGGTTACTTACCAGAAACTGGGGGTACTATAGTCTGTCTGTTTGTATCAGTAGATTGTATCGGTAACTCTATACCAGTGACCTTGTGTCACAGGAAGCTTGGTCTATCAGTGACCTTTGCTTATCGGTAGACTATGTACCGATAGGTCTGTATCAGTGAATCAACACTTAGTACTTATCTATTCTATGAAAATCATATTCAGATTGAGTCAGTAACATTTCTAAACATGTATAAACATAGATAAATATTGATTAACAAATTCCAATTATCATTTTGATAATTTATCAACTCAACAGTAGGATGTCATATAGATTTAAAGAATTAATATAGATAAACATTATTTGGGATTATCAAAGAATATTGAAACATAATTTAGATTATCAAAACAGGTGAAGTCAATATCCTCCAATCTCACACAACATTGAATGGATCTTGAATGTTTGGAAGTGTCATGACATTTTGTTACGGGTTCACACAACATGATTTTCATGAGATTATGGCCTTTTATTTTAGAGTTTGGCTCGAGGGTAGCGGGGGTTTTTCATTTGAAATCACATTTCTCACACAACTATGAGTTTCATACATTTTTTAGAGTTATGTGAAATGCTTAAAAGTTTCACAAAAACCTCCCATTTACTTTATAATTACTTCAAAGGTCTATTTACTCCCTTGATTGTTATTTGGAATGTTTATAAATACTTTATAATAACATTTTTATTTCCAATGGCATGATAAAACATTCACTACTAAAAAAATCACCTATGACCATGGATCCATATCCAAAGGCAGCTGAACTATAGCATTGGGGGCATACTAATGTAGGAAATATTTCTTATGGTCATAGTGTGATGTGGGAAACCCATTTAAGCATGGTAAAAACACAGGAAGGGTGTGAGATTATGGTAAATGTCACCTATGTCCATATATTGGAGTGGGAAACCTTTTTTAGTATAGGAACAGTTTGGTTTATGCATACTACCATAGGCCATGCCATCCATGGTGGCAGGCCCATATAGATATACCCATACCATCATGGGTAATCCTTCCCATGGTGGTAGGCTCACAAAGTTAACACCATGGGAAATTATGACCCTAGAATTAGTTCCTAGCCTAGAGACCTCTTTCACCATGGGTAATTACACCTATGGAAGTATGATCACATAGATATTTCTATAAGTGTATTTTCCTATAGTTTTAGTTCCCCTATTGTCGTAGGTAATTATGGTCGCGGCAGTAGTTCACCATGTGGATCCCTCTACTGCCATGAGAAAATACGTATGTGGTGTTAGTCCCACATAAATACCATAATGAGCATATTTTCCTATGGTTATAATTCCCCTATTACCATGGGTGATGTTTCCCATAGTGGTAGTCCCACTTGGATGCCCCTACCACCATGGTCAATTATTCTTGTAGTGGTAATTCCCTATATGGAGTCCCCTACCACTAAAAAAATACTATCTTATGACCGTAGACCCTTGGGGCATGTATTAATTCCATGATCCACATTCCCTATGGTTGTAGGGACTCCACATTAGTGAGGTGGTCTGTCAAATTATGTATTTTATAAATATTATAGTTATAAATATATAATAATTATAGTATTAAATATTTAACTCTCTTTCTCTCTCTCTATATATACCAATATACATGTATAATTAAAATGTGTTGTAGTGAATTGGAAAAGTCTTTAATCAAATACCTATGAGGTTAAGGGATTAAAACATGTTGTAATTTTAAATTTTAATTAGTTAATTCCATAAGATAGTCACACAATATGGTCATGATCATTACACACATGGCCATAGACAGTGTAGTGGTAGCCTGACATATGGACACAAGCCTCACTTATGGCTATAGCCCATGGCCAAAGGGTTATCATCATGGGTGAGTATTGTGGCCATGTGAGGGGCTATCTCCACGCTACCAATATTCATGTCCAATGCCTATGGAAATAGACCCAGGGGCTATTACCATGGTAACAATGACCACGAGCATAATGACCATGGTCATAAGCTACATCCATGATCATCGAGTCTATGACCATGGTTTTTCCCATGGACATAGCCCTTTTATAGTAGTTATTTCCTTTAAAACCAAATAACCAGTTATATAAAATAAAAAATACATAAACCAAGTACGACCCCAATATAAGCTAATAATACTACCCATGAAACTTCCTAAGTGGATCCCAAGAAACTCCTCAATTCCACCACCTCTCCATGAGTTAGCACCTCCTCGAGACTCCTCCTCCATGACCATTCCATCAAAATCTAGGGATAACACCTCTTTTTACATGTTACCAATATGAAATCTACCTATCCACTGGAGTGGGAAAATAGGGGGTGAGTAATATACCTAGTAGGATTTTCCCAATTATTCCTATAGACCACATTTATATGAAAAATCCTTGAATATTCAATAATTTTTGAAGAACATTCCCCAACTTAATACATTTTATAAAAACTACATAAGTAATAAAATCATTATCCATAATATTCAACATAAGCATCAACCATAAATAAGCTTGAAAGTTATCACAACCAAACTCAATGCATAACTATAATATGCAAATCCAACACACACACCCATAATAACAACCATACTTTAAGGATTCCTATAACTTGAGTGACAACCAAGATTGAGTATCACCTAATTGTGATAGGAATGACTACCTCCAAACCTTGCCTTATTATTGATAATAATGTCTCCACACCTAAGTGGGAGTTTCCACTACATCGCCTTGTCATTATCAGCAAGGTCCCCACACCCAAGTGGGATTTTACCAAGACTCATTTCTAATAACTTAGAAAAACTCATCTATAAATTCAATCCAATAACAACCCAACATAACTCATCAACTGGAAACTCGATACCACCCTTTAACAATTTCCAAGAACAATAAGGGATCAATGAAAAACCAACCAGTAACTCTATGTCACGTGTTATCAAGTTATCAATAAAAATGAGAAACTAAATAATAAACCACAACTAAATAATAACTGAAAAACCCAATTCCATAAATCAATCGTAATCAATTTACCCCAAATTCCCCTTATTTCAAAAAGCACGCACACACCCAGAGATCTTCACTTTATGTTCACTCACGAACAAACACACTAAAATTCCTTGATTTTACCCACTCAAAATCATACTCATATTAAATCATTTTAACTAAATAAATTTATTTATTGAAAAATCACATCTAATCCATGTAAAATTTCGCATATCTAGCATACAATAGAATCCAATTACCTCAAATCTGGTGAAAACATGAATTCATTCCATGAAAACCAAGATCCAATCTGCCCTTAAGATCCTCAAATACTTGGAACCAAAATCCCCAAATTAAAGTATCCATTCCCCCACTAAAATTTCTCAAACCCTACCTACTCAGGGTTTCCATTAAGAGAAATCAATAACAATAGGAGAGAAGAGTATTTGGAGAGATTTACCTTTGATACGCACAACAAAACCACAAATAATAAATAGTTACGAGATTAATAGGTAATATATCACCAAATATTGCTCAAAAATTTCCCTAAGGTCGAGATGGTTGAGTGATATGGGGAAAATGAGGGAGAAATCACCAAAATCAGGTAAAAATAAAGCTTTAGGGAAGTTTTTTAAGTGGATACCAAACCCAAATGCATGGTCTTGGGTGATCATGTAGATCCCATTATCCCCCAAAATCCTACACTTTTACAGTCCCAAATGATCATATAGTGATCGCGTATAGAATTTTTTCCCCTTAACCTATTGTATGGTCCCACCTAGGAATTTTTTATGGTCCCAACAACTATTATTCAACCATGAAAGACCCACCAGACCCCCAAACTCACCCAATTACATCCTAAAACCTTCTAAAATTCAAAATAAATCAAATATAACACTTACATACTTCAACTGGGGCCCTATAATACTCCCCACTAAAGAAATACTATTGGTATAGTTCTCTTTATACTCCCCAGAATAATGGGGTTATAGAAAGAAATAACATAAGTGTGGTTGAAATGGGAAGAACTATACTTGTTGAACACAAAATTTCAAAATTATTCTTTAGGGAAGAAATATGAACAATTGTATATATGTAAAACAAATTTTTGTTGATACTTGAATCAAACATGACCTATTATGAAATATGGTATAAAAATAAATCTATTGTGAACTACTTATAAGTGCAGTAATAAAAGGTGCACAATATTTTTAACTATTATGATATGAATATTGTTGAAAATAAACTCAATATTAGTGAGGTATGAGAATCAGATTTTGAAAATACATAAGTGTAAAACATGCACATTTCTAGAAAAATCAATGAATATAGAGTTGGGAATGAATCAAACAATGCTAATGTTCACTTGGATCAGACTGGTGATGATGGTAGTGTTATTAAAGATGAGAAATTAAAACATTAGTAAATGAAGAAACATATAAAACCAACAAATAACATTGTAAATATTGAGGTTATAGTTCATAATAGAAGAAGTTTGAGACTTGAAAATAAAAAAACACTCATTTCACAAGTTAAACCACAAATAGTTATTATGGATGTCAAGCATAAGGAGTAGATAAATTCTATGAATGTTGGTGGATCAGATTGAGAATAATTCCACCTAGGATCTTAAGTTCATACCTGAAAGTAATAATATTATTTAAACCAAGTGAGTATTCCAAAACAAACTCAATGACAGGGTTAAGGTTTCAATAAATAAGGTTGGATTGGTTTTCAAAGGTTACTCTCAAGTGGTAGGAATAAATGTTGAAGAAATTATTAAACCAGTTACAATATTTGAAGCTATTATAATCTCTCAAGTTGTTGCAGTTCACAAAAACTATAGAATTTATCAAATGGATGTGAATTCTAATTTATTAAATAAAAATCTTGAAGATTTAATTTTTATTGAGAAACTATAGGGATTTATTCTTAATAGTGATGGAAGAAATGTGTAAAGATTGAAGAAAACCTTATATATATTAAAGAAATCCTTTAGATCCTGGTACTCTAAACTTGATAGTTTTATAAAACAAATAAAATTTTATAAATTAAAAGTTGAAAATAAGTTATATATTAAAGGTATGAGCATGTGTAATCTAATTTTCATTGTCTATATTGATTAAAGGATTTTTGTAGGTTACATAGGGTATGATTTTGAATAATTTCCAAGGAAAATGAATAGGAATTTTTAAAAGTTTATGATGGGATAAATGAGTATCTTCCTGAAATTTCAATTTATATAGAAGGAAAACTTCATCTTTCTATCCAAATATAAATATTCCAATGAATTTTTGAATAAATATAACATGGAAGACTCAAAGGAAGTATCCAAACCTATGAAAGTTGTTGTAAATTTGAGTAAAAATAAAGCTGGAAAAAGTGCGGATCAGAAAGACTTTAGGAAAATAATTAGAAGCTTAATTTATCTTACAGTATCAATACCCAACATTGTTTATGTAGTAACCTTGTGTGTTATATATCAAAGTGATCCAAAAAAAATACATATATTAGATGTCATGAGATTTCTCAGATTTATTAAAGGAAATTTTAACTATGTATTATTATATATAAGAAACAAGAAGTTGAATATGTTTTGGTACACTAATTTTTATTGAGTTGATTCAAATGAAAAAAATCAATATCGGGTGTTATATTCTTTTTAAAATAAAATTATGTAAAATAAAATTGTAAGAAATGTAACTTAGTAAATTTAAGCACTGCATTGGCATAGTATGTTGCTACTAAAAATATATTCACATATATGATATGGATGAAGTAACAGTTATGATACTTGAATGTGAAAGGTGGTATTCCCTTGATAACTACAAGTGATAATAAAAGTGTAATTGTTCTATAAAAAAATCTAGTTTCAAAATTTATCTTAAAATATATTGATATAAAATATCATTTCATCAAGTATAAAGTGGATAATAGAGATGTTAATCCATAGTATAATTTCATAAAAGATCAAAATGATGATATTTTCACAAAAAATCCATGTCAAAGTACATATTTGAAGTATTGAGGATGAACATTCATGTTCATCCCTTTCCTCTCACTTGAGGCATTATTGACATGCCCCATATTTATTTAAATTATATTTTTAAATGTGGAGAGAGGTGAAAAAATCATGTTACCCTACTTTGAATCCAAATATATTGTTATTTCTAAAAGGGGGATAGAATTCATGAGTGTGTGGATTGGGGAGATAGAATCGATGTCATTGACCACAAATTTCTTGTGACCAAGTATCAATGAAAACAAATTACTTGTCACAAACAAATGGAATTATATCAAAAACATCATTTCATATAGAATTGTGGTGTCGGTACACTTCCCTTAAATAAAGGATGTGATTTGATGAATTTTGGTGTGAGTTGATAAAGTTGAAAAGAAATCAAAAAAGTAAAATTAAAGAACCCAATGTAATTGTTAAAGTGTTGTATTTGTTGTGAACTATGAGTGAAGATCATTGCAATCTATTTATAAGGGTGAGTTGAATCTAAAATATATATGGAAATTAAGTTTCATTAAAGTACTCAAGGATTATTAATCATATTCTACAAGACTTTGGAAATAAGATTTAAGAGTTTTGATAACAATTTGATAACCTCTAAATTCATTTAAAGTGTTTAAAAGTGTTTTTTAAAGTGATTTGATATCCCCTGAGATGTCTTGAAGAGGTTTTGAGTATTTTTGTAAAAATTTTGGAATTTTTCATGGGATTGAAAAATTGAAAAAGGTTTAAAAATCACCTGAAAACATAAAGGTCATCCAAAAGTGTGGATTGAACTATTTTCAAAGTAAAATTTCCACTGAATACATAAATGTAAATTCAATGATGTGTAAAATTAGTTCATATATTTTAGTGTAAAATTAAAAAATTCCCATGATGCTTAAAATAGATCTATAGCATAACTAAACTATTAACAAAGACCTGACTATGTGTAAAATCCATCTGAAGCATGTGTGAGAGTCATCTAAAGTATACATAGAAGTAATTTGTGAGTATAAAAAAGAAATTTTACTAAGTCACTATATATATAGGAGTAAATTTGAATTTATAATTAATACATCAAAGTGACTATGAAGCATGCATAAAGGTAAGAATTTCATTTCATTTGAAAAAATTGGCAGTCCAAAAGTCTAAAAGATACTTCAAGAATTTAACCCAGACGATGAAGAATTTATTCTTCCATTAATTAAACATCACAATTATTCAAATTAATTTTGATTTAATTTGTGAATATGATATTTATGAAATAAATTAAAATTTCATGTTGTAAAGGGATGTGTCGTTCCCGGAAAAATAAGACCACATCATGGAGCTATCTAATGATGAAATACCAGCTGAAGTTGGTTATACTATTTGAGATGTTATCACACCATGGGGAGAAATTACATGTTGTGATGTGTGATAAATATATTTTCATGGGGGATATGCATGTTATGATGATTAGTTGTGAAATATACCTTTTTCATTGATTTGTGATGAATAAAGAAATCATGTAGTGGTATGAATTTCCATGTCGTGATGATATTCCCACATGTAAACATGGATTCAAGGTTAGCTATTTTTTTGAAATGAAATGAAGTTTAGGATCATGGGGGATAAACTTACATGAAAAGTTAAGGAAAACATCATGAGGAACCAAGTGGATAATATTATTTGATATAATATTCTACAATTCCTTAAACGACTAGTTTTTCTAGAAATTATCGAATTATGAATTATTGATTAATCCATGAGACTATTGAAAATATATAATGTGAAGTAGAATAGGAAAAAAATCTATTGAGTAAGATGTTAACTAATATTATAGTATGTTGAACATTCAGAATACTGAAGAGAGAGAAATTGTAGATATTTTACTGAATAAGTAAGAGAATGAGAAAGTTAAAGAGATCTATTAACATAAGTTGTTTCTAGTTTTTTGTCTGTATCAAGATTGACGTGCATGAAATGATTATGATTAGATTCTAATAGTAAAATTTTTTGGATTTGAAGAAGGGGATCTCAAATGGTGATGTTGTGACATATTGGAGTTCATTTGAAGATCTTGTTCATAGTGTTGTAGGGTCACAATTATTAACTAGTGGGAACTAGTATAAACATTATTGGGAGACAAAGGTATTGATAAACACCAATGGGTCAAGGATAATACCTAACCTTACCACTTTTAATCACATTTTATCTTAGTGTAAAATCCATGTCTCGAACTTGACCTCAACACAACAAGGATGTAATTATCCACATTAGAGGTGAACCTACTAAAAGTGCACATAAATACATGTATGTGATGCATGTATGATAAATGTAAAATATATATTATATTAAATATTCATAAGATGAATATTCAAATGGTTTAATGCAATGTAGAGTGTGATCTGCCACTTCACCCACATTATTTTATTAGTTTAGAACCAAAGGGGTGGTTCATTCAAGCTTTGAATTTATTCATTGAAACATTTAATGAATGTTACACCCAATAGGAATTAACACATGTGATTTTTTTTAGTAACATCATGATTCTCCTATAAAAAGATAATATATTTATTCACTGGGCATTTTTTTTCATACGAAGGTGACATGATCATTAATTTCATAAAAAACATTCTATATAAAACTCTCCTTTTTCTTGAACTCTATTTGTCTCCCCTAACAAACAATTGTTAGAACCCCTTCAGACGTTTGAGTATCCTATTGATACAATCAAGGATCCTTCAGTTGATGTATCACCATGAAGGTAGGGTATTTTTTCTCATTGATCCTAGTGATATTCTCCAAGACTCCTCTATATAAAGGAAGATGGATGTTTCTATTAATATGAATACCAAGGAATTTTTTGATACTCTGTTTTTATAATAATTCACACAATTGATTATATAGAGATATATCCTTATATTTTTGGGTTTGATTATACTACCAATGTTCATTTGATGCTAAAAAAACCCCATTATTGGTATCAGATTTAGTTTCTTCAAGATTGAAATGTGTTAGATTTACTGGTTTTTGAAGAATAGCATTATCATAAATATGTTTCAGCATTTGGGACCTTTACGTGAGCTACATAAAGGTAATATGAGTTTTACCTTTATGTGATGGGTTCATGTAAAGGTAACTTATGACTTAACTTTATGTGAAGGGTACATGTAAATTTAGTCTAAGACTTACCTTTGCATGAAGTATTCATGTAAAGGCAGTGTAATGTTTACCTTTACATGAATAAGTTCATGTAAAGATAAATATAGAGTACCTTTACACAACATTCACTACATAAAGGTCATGAAAATATACCCTTACATAAACAGTCTATGTAAGGGTAGTGTGAGGTTACCCACACACATAATATAGATTCTACATCAAGGTAAACATAAATTCTTTAAAAATTGTTTTTATGACATTTAAATTTTTATATGGTTTATAAAATGTTCATAAATCATGATCAAAAGTATTTTGGGAATATTTTAATTTATAATGAATTTATTAATTAATTAATTATAAATTTTTTATAATTAATTAAATAAATTTTTATAAAACATTTTCTCAAATATTAATGATTAATAATAAAATACATTTCAGAAAAATTATGTGGCATTCTTTATGATCTAAAAATAAAAATTTTATTTAGAAATAATAGGGTTTAATTTATAAACTGTTTATAAATTACAAAATATATGATATTTAAATTATTTAAGGTGTTTATATAATATAAAATGAATTATAAAATGTTTATAACTCATGAAATATTTTAGAGGAATAAGGCAGTAGTCTTTACCACCAACAATATTTTCCTCTTTGGGAGTCCTACCCTCACAGCTTTGTTTCTTCTATAGTTAGCCTATTAGAGCTCACCCTTGTAATAAAAAGTCATGTTGATGAGGATGCGGATTTGGGGACTTATATTCCTACTCATATAACATCTGATTCCCAATGTGGGACTCAAGGGAAAGTGTTATGATGTGACACCCTATGTGTCATACTGTGAAACCATACTTCCAAATAGTAGGGTGGTTAGTCCCGTGTCATTAGCACCTTTAGGGATCATGTTGATTTCAATTGGGCACAAAAATCACCCACTTAACACTTTCCCTAAAGAACCAAGGTTTTAACTCCTCTGATTTCACTTGATTGTACTAAGTCAATAATCCCAACCACCAACAATATTGTCTGCTTTGGGAGACCCACCCTCACATCTTTGTTTTTACTATGGTTATCCTATTAGAGATCCCCTTTCTAGAAAAGTCCTTATTAATTGGGAGGGGATTCAAGGAAATATATTCATACCCAAATACCCTTTGAGTCCCTATGTGGGACTCATGGGAATGTTTCACGATGTGACGCCCTATATTTCATGTCATGACACCCTGATGCCAAGCAGTAGGGCAGTTAGTCCCATGTCATGGGAACCTTTAGGGCTCGTGCTACTTTCAATTGGGATCAAAAATATCATATAAATTACATATAATAAAAAAATAAAAAAAATAAATTGAAAATAATGTAAAATGTTTATATTCAAATTTATGGAATGTCCATAATGTTTAGATTATCTATAAAATGTTTATTATTAGTATTTATTTATGAAATGCTCATGAATGTTTATCTCATGTTTTGTTAAATAAATAAAAAATTTATGTATTAGTTAAATTAATTTGATATTTATGTTTAGTAAATTGTTTAAGAAATTTGAATATTGTGTATGCTTTGTGTTTAACTATTAAACTTATTCTAGGAGTTAGAGCCTTGCATTTATTTCTAGGTACAACTACATAAAATTTAGTTTTTTATCTACCTTGACCTCATTTTCTTATTTGGGGTTATTATCTTGAATTGATTTGTTGGTCAAAGTTTGTGTATATTAAGTTTTAGAATTATCATTAATTGAATTATCTCTTGATTAAAGTCTCCCCAGGAAGAGGTACTTTGTGCTGAACCACCTATTGGCATAGATTTTATGCTTTGTTTATAAATTTGAATGGGGTTAGTTGTCTATCACTTCAGTTTTACTCATGTGGATATTTTAAATCTCATATAAACCCATGAATTTACATGAAGAGTTCATGTACCTTATGAATATGATGAATTCAGATATATATATATATATATGTTTATCTTTGATTTTTTGTGAGCGACACAAAATTTTGGGTTATGTAAAGAGTTACACATTAATGTGGTGTCAACACATTAATCTGGTTGATGGAATAGGGGTTCTAAAAACTAAATTATTAGAAGTGTGCATACACAAAAGGGAAAAAATATGATAAGATAATGATTACATAAGAAGTAATAGTTATGAATTTAAGATATATATGCGTGTGTGTGTGTGATTTATATTAAATTGGTGAGACATAAAATGGAATCCCTATAAATAATAAGTGTGGGATTCATTCTAAATAGAAGCTTGTCATGGCCTCGATCATTCAACGAGTATGATTGAGCATAGCATGAGTACCCTTGGATTATCCTGTGTAAGGAAATCAAGAAATAGGTAACTCTATATTAATCGTTTTGGGTATCTATGACTTTGATGAGTACCCCTTGATTGTCCTTTGTTATCTTATTCTTGGTATTTACTTTGGCTAACACTATTTAGGAATCACTAACAGTTTGGATACTGGAGAAATAGAGTTGAGTAAATCCATATGAAATATTGGATAAATAGTTACCCACTCGACTATCCAAGAATCACAATTTTTATGATTGGGATTATTCCCTACTTAAATAATCATAACCTATTTATGTGAAAAAATAGGTGTAAGCCATGAAGAGATATTGATCTTGACTCACTAAATGTATATGATGTAAAGACCCCAACCCCAGTGCCTGGAGTTGGTCGTTACTTTATTAAATTATCACAATATATAATTGATTGCATCCCAATGTACCTAATAGTTTAGTAGTCTTGTTAAACTAGATACATAATTTAATCTCACATTACATTTGAAAACATAAAATAAAAAAGTGTATTTTTCTTTGAGAACTTCATTATTCTCTCTAGAATGTCCTTGTATATCATTCATAGTGAACTTTTAGGTATCTTGAGGAAAATAAACATAATAAAGGAGTGATCACAAATGCTCAGTAATGGTGTGCATACATTAGAAGCTAACATATAATAAATACAATGCAAATAATATGGTAGGAATAAATGAGGATTAAATAATTATATATAAATAATCACATGAGCTTGAAACTTATCCATGGATATCATAACTATTAAAATAATCACATGGTAATCAATAACTAATTTCATAATTATGGAATTCATAATGTCAAACATCTTAAACTTATCATCAAGGCCTCATGCTAAAACATTTTACATAAATGGGTAAGACCTCATCCAAACAACCAAATTGTTTTGTCTTATGAGACCTACCAATGCATCAAATTTCTATATAATTTTATGTCCCACCTATCAATTAATAATTTCAATGCATTCATCATATTAATAAATAATACAACTTAATCAACATGCCTTGATAATCAAAAAATTTGTATATTAGAAGAACTAACATACAAAATGTTAATACTTTCCCCGATCAAGTTTATCATAAACCATCTAGAGAAAAATGGTGGATAGTATCATTATAATACATCTTAAATAAATCATAATATTCAACAATGTATGTTGAGATAGATAAAAATACTTTTTAATGATCACTATAAAATTTATTGAGGAAAATACCCTTTTTATTTTGAAATAACTTATTCAAAATATAAAATTTTCTAAAATATTAGGAAAATAATTTTCTTGGGAAATAAAAATGGAAACTTTTAAAGGAAGCAACAAAACATTTAGTGGTCATGGTGGTGTAAAATTCCATTCATACCATGTATTTTAAAACAAATATTGTTTTTAAATTTTTGGTAAAAAGTAAAAAGTACCTCATTTAGAGAATAAAAAGAAGATTACCTATAAAATGTTTTTAAAAAGTAAATCATGGGTATAAATTATTTCAAAAAATAATTTGATATTAGTAAAAATATTATTTAAAATATTTTAGAAAACATGGATATGGAAGAAAAATGTATTTTTGACTGAAGAGAGAATAAAGTCAGTTTTCCTTAAAAACATTCTTTCAGTCTCTTGATATCTTAAAGAGAGAAAAATGAAAGGAAAAATTTTAATTTCTATAAATAAGGAATTAAATAGATTTGTTTTAATATATAAATATCGAATAATTTCCCCAATGGAGACTTAAACATAAACAATCTTGAATAATGATGTGATTGTGAAATAAACCCTACCACTTTGGTAACTTTTGAATCGCAATCCCCATGAAAGAATTAAACTAAAATGAAACTTCAAATAACATGAATATAAATGGATTCATGATATATTATATCAAATGGGTTGTATATACACTACATGAATGAAAAAAATGGTGAATATGGTATATGTATCATATAAATAAAAGTGAGATAAAAACCCTTACCTCAGGTCCAAATTGCTTTATAAGTGATTTTAAACTCCTATAAAATATATGTAAATTTATTATAATTATATCAAATAACCATATAAAAACTTATAATATCATATATGATCCACTTATAACATTTCAAGACCTGTTTTTTAATAATTCTTTATTAAAATTGTTGTTATCGAGTGTTAACTATCTCATTTTTCATGTAAGTTTCTATTCAGTAGTTTTGGTCCTTGCATATTTCTCATGGTTCCATCATATAAATAATTTTATTACTTATATAAATATATTATATATTCATTATATTTATATTTATAATCATCCATAAAATGTAGAGATAGAAATTTGATTTACACCGTTCATGGAAACAGTTGGTCGTATGTACGCATGAATGTTGTTTTCACTTTTCAACAGATATAATAAAAGAATGGTAAATAATATTTAACCTTTAAAGAATCATTATAATCTCATATATATTATATATATTCATTAAAAATATCCCTATTATCATCCATGTAAATTATAAATTATAAATGACTCACATTGCTTCATGGAGGTGGTAGTGCGCACGTATGCATAAGCGGCATTATCGTTTTCCAAAGTATGGAAGTTAAGAAGGTATATATGATATTATAACTATAGAAACATAATTATGTCATGAATATAATATATAAACATTGAAAAAATCATAATAACTATCCATTAATGATGGTTATGGAAAATTAATTGTATCGCTACGTGGTGTCGGTAGTCTACACGTACGCACGAGCGATAATTTCACTTCCCGTTTGATAGAAAAGAGGGTGGATATCAGTGGTTACATAATAATAATAAAATTTAAATATATTTATGATACATAATTTATTATTTTATTATCAATACCATATATTTATAGGGGTTAGAAGAAGAAATAAATTGAAAGAAGTTGGGTAAGATGATTACCTCTTCTTTGGTAGGCCTCCTTCAAATCCTTACTTAACGACCCTTGGAATGGTCTTTTAAGAATAGAAAAATATATAATTCATGGATATGGAAGTTTATAATATAATTGGGTGGGTTTTGGTTGATATATATGGCTTAAAGTGGTGTAAATAATATAAAGGAGGGTTGTTTTTTATAAGTTGGGGAGAGGATACACTTGCAATTTCTTAAAAGAATAAAATATCATAAAATCATACTCTAGAAAAATGATTCAAAATATCCATATATTCATAAATTGGAAATAATAAGGTCTAAATGTATACTTAAAATATTATTTAGACAAGTTTCATTGTAAAACTTACCATTATATCTTAGTTTACCCCCCCCCCCCAATAAACCCATTACCTTAACTATGATAACAAATTTTTACTATTTTTACTATTCATTATGACCAAAAATTAATTTGAACTTATTAAATAATATTAATTATTTTTATTTCAAATATGGAATCTATTTTATCAAATTCAATTCAGAGAAGTGGTATAATTTAATTTTAAAAAACCCTGCCAAAAGTGATGAAAATCGGTTTTTCAAAAAAAAAGTTTTCTTAAGTATAAAAAGTTTTTATATAAAAATTTAATATAAAATTGATTATAATGACCTGAATTGGATTATTAATAATAAAATTTAACTATTTATACTTTTAAAACCATTTTAAAAAAAATGGAACTTTTTAAATGCTTTCAAGGAAAAGGAAGTTTTTAATAAAAATCAGCATTTATCACTATTCATTGAAAAACAATATTTTCATAAAATTATCAAAATTTAATTATATGTTAATTTTGACATGATGATTTAAAAAATTTATTTTATTTTTTCAAATATATTCTCTAAAATTTTTAGAAATTAATTTTAATATAAGTGCATAAAATGCAATTAAAACAGTTTTTTGAACAAATGTGTTTTTAATCATAAAAAATAACTTATATCAAAATCATGAATATTTCTAATTAAAATGGAATTAATTATATAATTATAAATAAAATGGATTATATTTCACTTTAATACCAAATCCAAAATAAAATAGTTCTTTTAAATTACTTTTTTTAATGAAAATAAATGATAGTATTTGAAAAATGAGTATTTTTCACTATTCACTAAAAAATCAATCATTTTAGAAAAATACACAAATTTAACCTTCAGTTAATTTTGATATGATAATTAAAAAAATTAGTTCATTTCATAAAATAAAATTTCTGAAATTGGCATAAATTAATTTAAATTTCTATGCACAAAATGCAATAAAACCTATTTTTGAAGAAAACGTATTTTTGAAGTATAAAAATGACTTCACTAAAAATTGAGTGCTTATTTCATAAGAATTAATCAATAAATTTGTATTGAGTAGTAAAATTATAAATATATTTCATAATTTTGTTACTCATATTCATATCCTCCAATTTAAAAGCTAGGTTATAATGGTCACATTTAAATAATAATATTTTTATAGTATATCGCAATTCACTTAAAACTTAGTGTTGTGTGTCAAGAAAGATATCGAGCTTATTATTATTTTAAACTAAATTTTTGGGGTGTTATATTCTACCCCTATTAAATAAATTTTACCCTCTCTATTTTATCTTAGTTATCATAGGTTCAAATTTTTTTGAAAACTCACATTATATAAAGAGAGAATAAAACT
The DNA here is from genome assembly GCA_963277665.1 of Viscum album. Classification (NCBI taxonomy): domain Eukaryota; kingdom Viridiplantae; phylum Streptophyta; class Magnoliopsida; order Santalales; family Viscaceae; genus Viscum; species Viscum album. The sequence continues at coordinate 1,032,833,307 of OY728123.1, read as the reverse complement.
TCTTTTGAAAAGGGAAACATGGAAACATAAAGGTTACCTGAAATATCATATATTCAGGTTCCTAGATAAGAAGAAAGTTTATGGGAAGTAAAAATATGGAAGATAAAACTAATTTCCAAGGACTAATAGTGAATTATAGATAACATGGTTGTGAGAAAGTTAACAACCACAAAACCATTAATCGGTGAGGGTTGAAAAGACCATGAATTCATCAGAAATGAAGGTAAAAGGATAACTTTTTTATTTAAAGGTCTTTTTCATAAAGTTTAAGTATTATTTTATTTTTAATATATATAACATAATAAAATATACTTACTTGATTTCATTCCATTTCAGAAGTATAATTCCATCTTTTCGTTGTGCTTTGATAAGTTTCCACTTCATCTCTTATTCCAAGAAATGAATAATCAAGATGAATTTTTCATGCTTGAAACACTAAAATTAACTTTTTATATATCATAAGATCTATAAAATAATTAAAGTTCATTCCTTTTTTTATAAATATTTAACAAACCCAAAATGGTTAGAATAAGTTATCCAATATGGATAAATATTATACATTAATCTCTAAACCCTCAATAATAACCCTCAAAGTTCAACTTAATCCATTCCATAAATAGTTAGCCTTAAGACTCCTCAAAAATATGTCTGACCAAATTAAAAAAAATTAAAATTTTATAGATTTAATCAAGCATTTATCCCCATAAATTAGATCATAATTTTAAATACCAGACATGTGAATACCTTGATCATATATTCTCATAAAAAATATTAATAACCTAAATCATCATATAAACTCAATGAAAATATATATACTTTAAAAAATTAACACAATACTTATTCCTCAAATAAAATCACATACTATTGAATATATTCCATAAATCCAAAAATACAATAAACTTCATTAAATATGACCTAAATCACTTTGTCATCAAATCACTAACCAATTTCAAGGTCACCAATATATCTAATTTACTTTATCAATGTCAATCATATCTTTATGTTAGCTAAAAATTATTAACTCAACATTAGGAACATATTAAGGGTTATATTTCCCTTAATAATTTGTTCTCTAAAAATATCACCTTGCCACTAAATCACTTTTCTTAGTTATTGGTACTATTCATCATATGCTTTCAAATCCTTAAATAAAAACTACTGTGGAACAATACATAGATTTTTCATGATTCTTATAACTATAATATCATTGATATAACACTTCTATATCATAATTATTGAACCCTAGTACATAAACACTTCAATAATTTCACTTTAACAATTAGCATAACATAGGCCCTTCCTTAGTTTAAGAGTTAACCCTTGTATTAGGTAATTGACTCAGATAATGCCTAAGTTCCACACACAAAAGGTATTTAACTATAAATGGTACCTTAGGATGAAATTCATATTACTACATTAAAATTTTCATTTTTCGTCATAAATTACTTTCTTTATACCCTTATTTTTCACATATAAAACATCTTCCCATTCCTTTGATACATTTCCCTGAGTGGTTCTTACCATATTCTTGACAAGAATAAAATTGAACTTTCATTCCTCTATGGTCATTACCACATGAACTTCCATAAAAGTACATCTTCCTCTTATTTGAAGCTTTAGGAAACTTACCAAAGTTTATTTTGTTAATCATATATCATTATAAATGATTATTCATAATCATAAGATTTTTCCTTCCAGATCCCATCTTATTCAGTTGCTCGGGATAAAAATCATTACATTTTCCATCACATTCAGTATTAACATGATTCCTCATGGATTCATCCATTTACTAAAACAAAATCAAAATAATAGTGTGAACAACAATTGTGTAATCATATAATCATGAAAAATCACTCCAAATAATGACATCTTCCTTTCAATATATGACACCTTAGGTTTAACCAAGGTCATATATGATAATAATATATTAAAATCCTTTATAATGTTTTATAAAGAAAATATGAATCAAACCATGCATAGCCCCTGAGTGTGTCAAACTAGGTGTGTAATAAGAGAACACTCACTATGCACTAGAATGATGGTCGAGATATATTCGACCAACTCTTTTTTGGGTTATTACCCCTAGATGCATCTATTACAAAACCATATCCACTTTTAATATACAGAAATGTATGTATTTCTAGGAAAACCACATAATATATAACTTACCAAATATTTATAATGTTATCCTATAATTATATGTATCCTCAAAGTCTTATAGGGTTATGTTTCATAATCTATGTTTTCCTAAATCTAGTTCCCAAGGTTTCTACAAAACATTCTATGATACCAACTATAAAGGCCCCAAACCCAGTATCTCATAGTCGGTGGTTAATTTATTACATTGGTACTATATATAAGTTATCTCGTCCCAAAGGACTGAATATTTTGATAGGACCACTTCAGGATATACTCAACACTAAGAGGGGGTGAATCAGTGTTGGGAACTTTTTTTCCTTTTATAACTTTTTATCCCTTTGCCTATTAGACTTTTTTGGATCTTGATTCTTCTATTCTCTTTTCTTTATCATATGAAAGTTTATGAAAGTAGGTAAAATATGGCACATGATATTTTTACAAGGTTCACTACTAAATAAGAGAAACTATTCCTTGGAATGGTTTAGAAATAATAAAATAGCACACAACCACTATAAAATAATCCTTTAATGTAGTTACAACAAGAATATAATATCCTTTAACTTTAATTACACTATAGTCAATTGATAGTGCATGTTTTATAGCTCCCAGTTGGTTCTTTATATTGTCTATAAAGATATCTTTCACCTTCTTTGTAATGTAGTTTATAAAACTAAGAAATTATTATGCCTATTGAGACTTTTGATATATGTCACGGTGCTACTTTTTCATCCAATTTCTTCTTAACTTGTTACTTGGATAGTAGTAGACAAGAAACTATTCTTCTTCTTCATAGAAGAAAACTGAAAGAAGATATTTCTTCTTCTTCTTCTTCTTCACCTTGTTTATCCAATACCAAATGATAAAAAAAAATATTTTTGGTATTTGGTTAAACCATTCTTCTTCTTTTTCTATAATCATAAACTTTCTTCATGATTGTTGAAATAATGAAATTTCAGCTCAACATCATCATAATTATTCTACCCTGAATAATAATCATTTGATAGATGGAAAAACTCTTTCTCTTCTTTAGTCTTGATGATCTTAATAAAATTGTGGATTGAAATATCAAACTTCCTTGATACACATAATCAACAATTTTTATTGTATAGGTTCTCCTTTATTATTCTTGGTGCATAAAATATTTATGAAACTGAATTACACCGCACTTTCAATATTATTTCATGCAAGAATTATCTTTCATAAATGCAGACTATTTTCTTCTTGTATTTTCAGCCTAATAAGATCATATATACTTCATATATGTAATTCATGGTGAATGAAATGTATAATCCTATCACATTAATTTATTTGTATTATTATTTTATGTGTTATCTTCAAGTATGTTTCAGGTATATCAAATTTTTATGTAGTTACGTGTGCATGATCATTCACATATGCATGCAAGTATGCATGTAATGTTTACTTTATTCTTTGTTTCTTCATGAACATTGATATATACACACATTTTTCACTTCTTATTCCTTATTCTTCATTAAATCCATTTATATTCACACTATCCAGTTATATTTGTAGGTTCTGGGAAAATGAAAGTGTGTGGTGGTGGGAGATATATTAAAATTTATTTTAATATTTATTTTTCTAAAACCCCAAGTGAGGATCTTTAGCATTGAATTTATAATTAATTTATTTAGATATAAAGAAAATAAATACCTCTTCTTAGGATCCTTTCTTCATTGATGATGTTGATCTTCCAAAATACCCTTTTTGGATTACCTTTGTTATGATGTGAGGATCCAAGGGTATAATCCCTCTAGTAGTGATCTACATTTTCTCATTTGAACTTTGAGAAACACCAATCGATTTTCTAGTGTTATCATAATGAATTGATTATATTTTTTTTATTTTCGATCACTCATCCTTAAATCTTGAAAAAATATCTATTTTATTTCTCATTCTTGATATGGGGAGAGGAGGAGGATTTTATAGAGAATTTCATTGTACACAACAATTCTCTATATCTGTACCTTACCAAAAAATAGACATAACCTTCTATTTATAGATATAGGGTTTAGGTTAAAATAATATTTAATTATATTACATCCCTTAAACAATATTATAACATTTAATAAACCCCTTTTGTAATGTCCTGGGTTTTTGAATTGGGTTTAAAATCACTCCCTTTTTGAATTTTTCAATTAGTGGGGGTTCTGTTTTCTAATACGCTCATCGGAACTCAATTCTGAGAGTTCCATAAAATTTATATCATGTTTTTTGTTAGTTCTAGAGGATTATAGAGTGACTCGGGTGTTTCAGTTTCATTTTGGGATAATCAAATTCCAAATGGCCTATTTTGGTGTAGTAGGTCAGGGTGTGCGGTTTTGGGTAAACCGTGCGACCCCTTCCAACTAATCATGTGGGTTGGTTTTGAACTGTTGCATGGTTTAGGGAAACTATGTGTGGGAGGAGCACAGTCATGCATGGTTCTATATAGTTTTTGTAGATGGATTCTTCATGGTTGGTGCATGGTTAGTGAAAACCATGTGCAAGATGTGTGAGTATGGACTTTTAGGTAGTAGCTCTGTATTGTATCTCGCACAGTTACTGCACAGTTTGGAAAAATGTATAGGTAAACTTTGTAGCCTATACAGGGTGTTTTTTTTAGTTTTTAGTTTTTTCTTATTTCTTTTATTTATCCCTTTTCTCCTTCTTAGTCTCACATAGTAGGAGGAAAACTTACTCCTCCTCTCCTCCTTTGGATTGATCCCTCTCCTCCATTAGTGGTTCGATTTCACATATGTTTGGTGCGCTGGAGTTGTAGCATTAAGTCTCTCCTCATGCACCCTTATTCTTCTATTTGTTTTCACCTTATAGAGCTCTAAATACATTTGATCTGTTTTTCCCTATTTTTAGGGTGTTGGATGTAAACTCAGATCTATGCCAATCCACTTCAAATTGGAGCTCGATATTAGAGTGCCTATGTCTATGAGTATAAGGTAGGTGGTGAATATCTCTCTTTCTATTTTTGTGGACTTTTGTGGGGGGATACTTTTTTTCATGTCATTGGTTAGTCAAGTGAGACCATGTTTCCTTATATCAAATTGAATGTATGCCTTGTGGGATATCATTGGGAATTCCTTTACCTTGTTTTCACGATTAAGGATGGGTTAAAGGTCGTCACTCCTTAGGGTAGTTTGGCCGAGGGTTCCAAATCCTTTCAAAATGATTTGTTTTAATTTTTTTGGTTGAGTAAATAAAATATGAGGTATTAAATACCTCTATATTGGTTTGTTATGTTGGATAGTTATTCAATTCAATATTATTAGATTTATTTTCTAGTTTTAAGTGAGTTTCTTATTATTTCATTATGTACAATTCAATTTTATTTAGTTAATTATTAAATTAAAAGTGAATATGTATATGAGATTACTTATGATATACTACTGGGACCCATGGGGTAGTGATGGGCTTGTCCTAAGATATTGGGATGGCATGTCCATCGGGATTGAGGTGATGTTGATCATTTGGTTGGTCTTGGCCCAAATTACTTGGGTGATGAGATCACTGGTTGGGCGTCGAGGACATCTGATTGAGACGGTGAGGTCATCAGGTTGGGCATGGCCTGTGATATTGGATGGAAAGGACATTAGACTTGAGTGACATGGTCGTAGGGGTACAAGGTGATAGTGTTGATGTGGCTTAGGTTATATTTGGTGATTTCTGATCACCTGTTATGGAAGAAGCACTGAATTGAGTCATGTGCACATTAGGATGACTCTGTGATGAGGTAGTTTTGACCACTCATGTGGGTAAAGTCCCATGTTAGAGCAAATTAGGAAATGTGTTGGGGGTTCTTGTCGTAGAAATCCATATTGAAGTTGAGGAACCTTTGGTTGATAGCAATGAGGCAATCAGTTGGGGGCTGAGGCTCATTGTAATGAGGCTATGATCTGGGATTGATTTTATTTGAGGACAGATATCGTTGTGCCTCTAGATGTCAGGCTTTGAGTCGAAGGGTACTATTGAGTAGGGGTCTAAGGGATTAGTTACTATGTTGTTCATGCCTTCAAGATGTTGGTACTATATTGATACATGAGGTTTTAGGAGGCATGAGATTCCAGGTTACTTTATTAAGGTGGAACCTAAGGGTTCACCTGGGCTTTTAACATCAGGGGTACCTTGGTCCATGAGCCAAGGATTCTCTTTACTTCTAAGATTCCAGTGATGGCCAAAGTAGGTGACACTTCTTTGTGGTTGTTGAGAACCAAATGAGTTGTTTTGTTTATTTATTACATTGTGATACTATTTATTTATTTATTATTTACATTTTATTAAACACCTATATTGGGTACGCACCATTGGGTGGTATCCTACTGAGACTCATTCTCACACCCTACACAGTCCATTCGGGATACGTATATACTTTATCTCTTTACATTCAGGTAAGGGATTGGCTTTAGGATTTGGAACTTAGTAGATAATTTTTCTTGGATATTGGAACGGTACCTTGAGTTTGTGCCTAGTTGGAATATCCTTTCTAGTTTTCTTTTAGTTTCAGCATGTTGCTTGTCATATATTTATATTGTGGTCTGCCACAGGTGAACCTCTTCTGGATATTATACTATATGACCAGATATGGATGCAAGATTGATTTTTTGTAGTGATAAAAGTGGTTTTTTGGCATTTTGATCTATTAATTCATTTTCCCATTGCTTCTATTTATTTATTTCTTCTACTATATCAGGTGAAAAGTCAAGGTTTGTGTGCTGATTTTAATTCCCATACAGAATGGTGGTATGGACTTCAATGCATATGTTGGGCCCATTTTTATTGTATTTTGGCCTTCAAATTTTTATCCATGGTGAATTTTATTATCCCCCAACTTTTTGTGGAGAATAAAATAATTTTGACTTCTGGATTGAGCGAGCCCAGAAATTTTGTCTTCATGGCTGGTCTAGTTTCTTCATAGATTCTTTAGGCCTTCTTATGTGGACCATATGACCCTTCAAATGGCATAATTGGAAAAATATTAATTCTAATTATATGTTGTAAATCGAATAAGGAATTCTAAAAAATAATAAACACATAATTTAGATAGGTAAGGTGATAGTTATAATTAAAATAGTAAACTAACTCGATTGGATTAATTCAAATAACTCTCAAAAATTATATTTAGTATTAAAATGTGAGTATCTAACACCAATTATTCACTTTTACATTAAATTTACTAAATAGAGTAGAAAAAAAGTTATTAATAAATTAATAACATCAAATCCCTCACACTTATTCTTGTACATGTCCTCAAATGAAACAAATATAAAAACATAACAAAATCATTTTCACTCGCTAAAAAATATTAAAATAAAATTTCCCTAATCAGGGGAGGTTTAGACCATTTCACTCATCAATATTGAATTCCACTACAAATTTTTACATAAACAATGTTCCAAGACCAATTCATTTTTCACACTAAAATTTAGAAATGTAAAATATGGGCAATCAGAACTCACACCTCTCAAGATGATAAAATGTTTTTATGGAGCTTCACTTAATCACCAACCAAAATTGAAAATCTTATAGTTTTAAAGAGCTCTCATCTTCCATTACCTTTCCTAAATTACACAAGAATCAAGAGGTTTAGGGGTTTTTTAGTGGCTAGAGGATGGTAGGAATATAGTGTTCAAAAGAGTGGAAAAGAGGGTTAAAACAAAAATATGGGTAAAACAATGCACATATTTTTTTTGAAATGAAACATAGAAGGAAATGGAATACAAGGGCGCGATTGTGTGAAGAAAGAAACAAAATAGTAAAAAAATTAAGGGTGTGGGAAGATGAAATATTTAAAAAACACAAAACTTCTCCCAATTAAATAAGTGTTATTTTTTAATTTTTCTTTTTTTTCATTTTTTAGAAAGTTGTTCTTGAAACAGATATCACACTCATCTCCCAACCCATTTTTGATCTCCTCACAAAACTAATTGTAATAGTTATAACAATATCAAAGGTTTAGGAAGAGTTATTTTTGACCTACCCAAAACACAACCCATTACTTTTGTTTTTTTTCATATATATTTTAAATACAATTTGTACAAGATGTCATAAACATATATACATTCCCAAAACTCACCGAATTACAACCTATACCCCACACTAAAATGGATTCTTTCCCTTAATTATATGATGACGTGATGAAAATAAATAAAAGGATACCCAAAATGAAATTAATTCCCCCCACACTTAAATTTCAATAAATTATGCAATGTAAATCCATGTAGATGTTGGGTGGGATAAGGTATTGGTCTTGTAATGTGGATATCAAAGAAAAGGTTTATATAGGCTCTAAGGGGCTTTCAAAAGAAGGATTAATGGAAGAGTAATCGGAGTTTATTTGGTTATTGTGATTCTTAAGAGGTTTAGAAAATTATTATATCATATTAATGCACACCAAAGTAGGAAATTCAACTCTAATGTCCAAAAACTCAAGACTCACAATTGGGGGTGAAAACACACAAAATGAAAAATGGTTATAGGTGACCTTGTCATGAAAGCTAATTTTATTCCTCACAGTTGGGGAAGAATAATTTTCCAAATAAAAAATTGAGCATTCAAAATTTTTTGGTTTTGTCACAAGATTATTTATCCAAATTTCTGATGAAAATACAAAAACATTTATATGAAAATATGTATTTTGACTCCCCAAAATGGTTGGACAAATTTCAAAAGTTGATGGTGATTAATGATGACTTTTTTTCATATTTTTTTAGTTTTTTTAGTTTTTTTAGCTTTTTAATAAAGACACACCCACACACCAACATGAAATAGAAAGAGTAAATAAAAAGTTTGATGAGTAAAGTGGTAAAAAATGAGAATTAGAGATTAATAAGAAGAGATAGGGAGATATAGAGAGAGTAAAAGGTAAAGAGTTTCCCCCTAGTTTAGATTTGGTGCGTCTTCATCTCCATCCAGTGGTGGTTCTACCGTAGTGGTTGGGGATTCGATGGAAGTCAATGTGGTTCTTGAGATGTGTTTCCTCTCATGGTGATGCTTTAACCAATATCTATTAACCATGAATTTCCTTTTGGAAGATGGGTCTTGGACTCACACTACACCAAATGGGTAAACATTAGAAATAATAAAAGGACCTCCCCAATGAAAATTAATCTTACCTAGATGAAGCTGAAATCGAGAATTGAATAGCATTATATTTTCACCTTCATGAAGTATATTTCACATGATGTGTTTTTTGTGGAGTGCCTTGGACTTTTCTTTTTAGAGATTGTAATTCTCTCAAGAATCTAGTCAAAGCTCCTCCGGTTCATTTAACTATAACAACCTCTCTTCACCAGATTTTTCACAGTCAAAATTACATGTTTTGATAGCCCAAAATGACTTTTTTTGGATTTAAAATCGTAAATGACATTATTTACCAAAAACTATCCTAAATAGAGACATTCCAATGGGTGTTTTGTAGGCAGTTGAATAATCCCAAAGTGCTTCACCAAGTCATGCAAGACAGTCTTTTCTGTTGGGATTTACAATTCTCTCAAGCACTATTTTCACTTCTTTATTAGAAAGTTCAGTTATTCCATTAGTTTGGGGAGATAAGTAGCTGAAGTTTTATGTACAACCTAATTCTTTTTCCAAATAAATTTCATGGTTATATTACAAAAATGGGTTTCTAAGTCACTTATCAAGGCATGTGGTGTTCCAAATTGGTGGAAGATGTGTATTTTTAGGAACTCACTAATAGCATGTGAATCATCCTTTCTAGTGGGTTTGGCCTCAACCCACATAGAAACATAATTGGACACAAGAAGAATGTATGATAATCCATTGTAAGGGGGGAATAGTTCCATGAAATCAATTCCCCAAACATCAAATATCTCACATAATATTAAGGGCTTTTGGTGAATTTCATTTATTTTAAAAAAATTTCCAAAATTTTGGCAAGTGGGACATGATTGAAAGAACTCATGTGAGCCCTTGAAGAGTGAAGGCCAGAAGAATCATGAGTCAAGTACCTTTTGGGATGTCCTTTATGGTCCAAATTGGCCACCACCAGGAATTGAATGAAAAAATTCCAAGATGGAGGAATGTTCATCTTTATCAACACATCTTCTAATTACTATGTCAGCCCTAATATTCCAAAGTTTATTATCTTCCCAAAAATAGAATTTTGAATCACTTTTCAACTTTAATTTTTGTTCTTTTAAAAAAAATAGGAAAAACACCAGAAACCAATTAGTTTACAATTGGGGCATACCATGGTAACTTTGGAGTGATAGATGAGAGGTTTTCAATGGGGAATTCAGGATTTATGAATTCTGAATGAGCATAATTAGAAATTATACTCAAGTGATCGGACATGGGGTTTTCTTTTCCTAGTATATCATTGATTTCAAGGTCATAATATTGGATCATTAGGATCCATCTTATTAGCCTCGGTTTGGAATAACATTTCAAGAGTAACTTTATAGCAGAATGGTCTATGAAGATGGTAGTTTTGGCACCTAAGAGATAGGGCCAGAATTTATCTAAGGAAAAAACACTACTAAAAGTTCCTTTTTTCATCACAATGTAGTGATAATGAGTTTCATCCATTGTTTTTTAGGCATAATAGATAACATAAGGAATATTTTCTCTTTTTTGACCAAGAACAACCCCAATGGCCCTATCAGAAGCATCACACATCAATTCAAAGGGTAAGGACCAATCTGGGGGTTGGATTATTGGGGAAGATGTGAGAACAAATTTGAGTTCAATAAAGGCTCTCTTGCAAACTTCATAGAAATGGAATGCAAAATCATTTTGGATTAGTCGAGTGAGTGGGAGAGACATCCTACTGAATTATAGAAACTAGAATGACCAAGGAATGAATAGATTTCTTGAATAGATGTGGGTTCATGAAGTGATTGGATCACTTATATTTTGGTAGGATCGAATTTAATACCCTCTTGTGAAACTATGTTCCCTAGAAAAATACCATTAGTAAAAATGGAGTGACATTTTTCAAAATTCATCACAAGTCTACATTTGACACATTTTTTAAGGAATAGAGAGAGTGAATGCAAGAAGGATTCAAATGACTCACCATAAATTGTAAAGTAATCCATGAATACCTCCATGAAATTCTCAATGAATTCAAAAAATATATTCATCATACACCTATAGAATGTTGCATGAGCAATGCAAAGGCCATGGCTTTGCCTTTGATGCAGCATGACCAACTTTCTCAACTAATATTTTTTATTTACTATCAAAAAAAAATCTCATTATGTTCATCATATCATCACTTATAAAAGGAATATTTTCCCTCATCAAATACGATTTGTTGGAAACTTTGAAAACTTTCATACATTATACAACCATATTGCTTAAAAAATCATGAAACATAATAATCTTGTATTTTATTGAGTTGGTTTTGATGTTGTCGACTGTGATAAAAAAAACTCGACAAGATAAATCTTTCTCATATTAACTAAAAAATAAAATACAAAAACATCAGATACTTTTAGAGTATATCTATCCCCTTTTCTAGAAATCAATAATAATTTCATCTATAAGGCAACAACATAGTTATCTGGGGTGAGATGGGAAAATTTTATAATATTTTTATATTCAAAAAACAAGGAATCCTTAGCTTTTCTCCAATCAAATGTACCAATATTTTCTAGAAACTTATGTGATGGAAAATACACTTATCCTTTAGAAGGTAATCCAACAAAATATAATAGTTTCTTATGTAACAACTTATATCTCTTTCCATGCACCGTTAAATAAATTTTATATTACTATACTCTTTGAAAAACTTGACTGATGCATAAGATTCAGGTACAATATCAGGATAAAACAAGTCAAAATCCTTATTAGGTTTCTCAACACATATTGATTTCCATCCTTGAAAATAAATTATCTTATTTAGGGTATAATCATACTTATCATAAAAATCTATCTCAATAAACCTTTCTCTAAAAATGCACCACTTTTCAAAATCTTCTTTTGTCACCATCAGATTTTGATCTAAAACCGGTGAATCAGGCATAAAGATGATTCTTCAGACTGAGTAACTTGAAGGGGTTAGTAGCGGGTGAGAAAATCTCTAGAAAAGATTATGTGGGACTTGAGGGGTCCCTCATTATATAGGCATCGGGTGTGATGGTCCATATTCTAGAATAAATCCAATGGTTAAGATGAAAGTAATTTGATCTGGTGGTTGTCATTTACCTAAAGAAAGTTTTAAAGATTTTTTAACTCTATAAGTTTTTAAAATATTTATCATATTTAAAATGAATATGATTAGAAAAATTTTTGAAATTTTGAAAAAAAACAATTTTTTTATAAAACTAAAAGTATACTAACAAAAAAAGAAATAAACATAATATAATAGTGCAAAAACATAAAATAATAGAAGAGTATATTTCAAAGTGGAATGATCCATCGGTATGAATAACCTATTCTTCTTGATTTTTATAAACTAAATAGATTATGATATTTTTTATTAAGAAACATTAAATGTGAAATTTTTTAATAAAAAACTTAATTATGATTGTTTTTAGAGAAAACAAATTATGATGGTTTCATTAAGAAACCAAATTGTAAATGTTTTATTAGAAAACATGTTATGATATTTTTTGAATAAGAAAAATTTGTAATTAAATCTAAGTTGGAAAATTTGTATATCATTTTCAAAGTCTGAGGATCATTATGAGAATTCTGAATTCGAAAATTTTATAAAAAGTATGAGTCTGGAAAACTCATTACGAAGAAAATTTTAGAAAGACTAACATTTTTAGAAAACTAAAAATTTTGAAAAACTTCAAACATATTCACTACCCCTATGAAGAGGAGTAACTTAATAGAAGGAGATGATTTAACAAGAAGTAGATATTAATGGTTACTTTATGTTGATCATTCTTATATTTTGTTTAATGTATTAAAATTATTGGAATGAATGGGTTTTGTGAAAATATCAGTAAGGTGTTATTATGTTCTGATGAATTGTAAAATGATATATCCTTTAAGTGTGTGATCCTGAAGGAAATAGTCTCATATATCTATTTTATTAGAATGTGAGTGATGTTATGGGTTTTTACTTAAGGTAATGGCACTTGTATTATCACAAAGTATTTGAGATTTAGTAAAACTCATGTCATAGTCAGTGAGTGTGTGTTACACCCACAACACTTGAGCACAACAACTTCTAACTACCACATATTAGGATTTAGTAGTGGAAAGATCTATTGATTGGTGTTTCTTAAAAGACCAAGAAACTAAAGAATCGCCTATGAAATTAAAAGTTCTGGATGTGATTTTCCTATCCATTCTATAACCACTAAAGTCGGCATCTGAAAAACATTTCAATTTAAAAATATTTCTAGAGGAATAGAAAAGTCCTAAATCCATAGTTCCCTTAAGATAATGAAAAATTCATTTAACATATTTTAGATGGGATACTTTTTTAGTTTCTTTATATCTTAAACATAAGAATATAGAAAAAATTAAATCAATATGGAAAGAATTTAAGTATAGTAAAATTCTTTTCATACCTCTAAATTTTTTTTGATCAACTAGTTTCTCAACCTCATCAAGATCAAGGGTATTGGAGGTACCAATAGAATTACTAATACATTTAGTATTTTCATATCCAAATTTATTAATAAGACCTTTTATATAATCATGTTGATATATAAAAGTTCCTTCTAGTTTTTTTAAGATTTAAAAACAAATAAAATATGTTAACTCACCCATCATACTCATTTTAAACTCAAATTTCATAAGATACATAAAGAAATCTGTTAAATATTTTTGAGTTGATCCAAATATAATTTCATCAACATAAATTTGTATAATCATAATATTTTTATTTAATTATTTTATAAAAAGAGTTTGATCGCCATCTCTCTTAACAAAATTGTTTTGTAACAAAAATCATGTTAACCTATCATACCAAGATCTAAGGACTTGTTTAAGTCCATATAAATATTTAGTAAGTCTATAAACATATTCATCATGTTTTTTATTTTTAAAACTCGGGGTTTGTTCAACATAAACATTCTCCTGAACATATCCATTAAGAAAATTACACTTTACATCCATTTGAAAAAATTTAAAATTAAAGAATACTACAATGGCTATAAGTATTCAAATAGATTCAAGTCTAGCTACTGGTACATAGGTTTCTCCATAGTTCATGCCTTCTTGTTGATTATAACCCTTAAAAACAATTCTAGATTTATTTCTAACAATTATTCCATTTTCATCACATTTTTTCTAAAAACCCCATTTTACTCTAATTATAGAACTTTATTTAGGTCATTCAACTAAAGTCCTGACTTTGTTACTCTCAAACTCATTGAGTACATATTGCATTTCCTTAATCCAATACTCGTCACCTAAAGACTCATCAGGGTTCTTATGTTTATATTAGGATAAGAAATCTAGATGTTCAATTTCATTTCTTAAGGAACTTATAGTCCTAATTGGTTGATCAAGATCACCAATGATACTATCACTAGGATGATTCCTAAGAAACAACTGACTTCTTGTGTTTTGAAAAGTATATTCTTCAATATAAGATATAAAATATTCCTGAGGAATAACTTCAGAAACTATTTATTGAGGTATATTCTTATGATAAGATCCTTATAAAAAAGGTTTAAAATCAGTTTTAAAAATAACATTCGATGAGGATATAGCTTGAGGTTGTTTAAAAATAAAAGGATCTATTTCATAAAACTTAACATGAATTGTTTCCTCAATAGTACAAGATTTATTATTGAAAACTATATATTACTTAGAAGTAATGAAATAAACTAAAAATATTCCTTTATTGTATTTGGGTGAAAATTTATGTAAATTATCTTTAGTATTCATAATGAATACTTTGCAACTAGAAATCATGAAGTAAGAAACTTTTGGTTTTCTTCATATCCACAACTCATAAAAAGTTTTATTAAGAAAAGGTTTAATTAAAACTTAATTTATAGTATTTTAGGAAGTACTAACTACTTTAGCATGAAAAAATTTATCAACTGAGTATTCACTCAGCATTATTCTAGTTATTTCTTGAAGGATTCTATTTCTTCTTTCAACTATACCATTTTTATGGGGTTAGAGGTGATAAAAAGTTATTTTCAATACCTTTATTACTACAAAAATGTTTCAAAATCATAATTTTCAAATTATCCACCATGATCACTATGAATAGTTATCAATGATGGGTTTTTCTCATTTTTAACGTAAGTTAAATTTTTTTTAAAATAACTAATGGATTCATATTTCTTTGTGAGAAAATAAACCCATGTATATAGAGTGTATTCATAAACTAAAACATATACATGGTATTTTACACCAATACTTCTAGTTTACATATGGCCAAATAATTCCATGTTCACTAACTATAAATCATCAGAAGTTGAAACTTCACTAATAGATTTAAAACTTAACTTATGTTGATTACCATATTTATAAGGTTCATAGACTTTTGAAGTATCAAACCTAAGTTATGGTAAACCCTTAACAAGTCATTTATTAGTTAATTATGATAAGTTTTTATGGTTACACTATCCTAAACATTCTCATGCTGATTGGAAGAAAGAATAAATTCACCCTTGGAATTATGTTCAAAACATTTATCATTCCTAAAGTTTACAATTTAACCTTCATCACAAAATTTACTTATGCTTATATGGATGTGATTAAGACCTTAAAAAAATAAAACATTTCAAATAAGAGTTTTTTGAAGAAGAACAATGTTACCTATTACGATAATATCTCCTTGAGCATTATCTCCAAGAGTTACTTTAATACCTCTCATCTTGATAATATTCTTTAATAAGTATTTGTTTCTAGTAATATTCCTAGAACACCCACTATCCATGTACCATATATTCTTATTTTTTTTACTAACATTTTTTTCCTAATAAAAAAAATTAGACTTTTGGAACACAAACCTTCTTGGGTCCAGTAATGTCAGAAAATAAAACTTCAAGAATCCACATTTGTTTAAAAAAATAAGATTTTTCAAAACATAAGTATTGAACTTTATTTAACAAACAATTCTTTTTCCAATGACCATCACTTTAACACTTAGTGAAAAAGGATGAATTTTTAGAAATAAATAAATTGTTACTAAACACATGTTTCTTATAAGTGAAATATATTCTGAAACTACTCCAATGAGGATCAATTTTTTTATACATTTTATCAAAGTTTTCTTTACCAGTGGTAAATTTTAATAAAAGTTTCTTCAAATAATAAATTTAATATTTTATATTTACAAATAAATTCTTATCCTTGTTAGAATTAGTCTTAGAACTAAGTTTTTTAAAACTAGATTTTAAACTATCTTTCTCAAAAATTAATTTTTATAAATTTTAAAAAATAGTTTCTTTTTCATAATTAGTGTTATTAGGATATTTATAAATATCTGATATTTCATTTGTCAAAAAAAATTGTCCTTGAATCAGCCTTATCTAGTTTTTCCTTAGCATTATCAAGTTTTTTTCAAATTTTATAATTCTATTTTTCTAAAAGTTTTTCAAAATGATAAACTTCATCATAAGAAGGTAAAGAATTGTCTTCTAATGAGAAATATTCTTCATTAGATGATGTAAAATTTTTCTCATTAGTATAATTATCTCTTAAGGAAATATTGGTGAGTGATTCAGTTATGTGTAACTTAGCTATAAAAAATTGATTTACTTGAGGTACATTAGAAAAAAAGACCTAAGTTACTCTATACATAAATTTTATTATCTGAATAATTCTTAGAAGAATCACCATCACTTAAACTCCAAGTGTTAGTAGATTTTAATAATTTCTTTCCTTTTTATTTATAATACCTTTTACCATTTATTTCTGAATTCTTATCCTTTCTATCTTTCCTCTTCATCTTTAGACAATCTGGTCTGATATGTCTAGCTTTCTTGAATTCATAACATGTGACATCATCTTTCTTGTCACCTTTATCCTTATGACTCTTTTTATAATGATATTGAAAATATTTCTTTCACACTATCTTGATCATACTTCTATTAAGGTTGGATAACTCATTATCAGAATGTTTAGAAGTGCTAGAATCATATTGAATGATGAATTTATTCTTCCTTGAATAATTAATAACTTTCTTAGTTGATTGTACTTTAGGAGTTAAGGTAGATGTTGTAGCAAAGGAAACACCACCATTTTTATTTTTATTTTTCTCAGTATCTCTTTTGATTCTACCCTCATATTTCATAAGGTTTCCAATGAGATCATCCAAAGTAGGATTATTCAATTTTCTTTTCTCATCAATAGTAATACTTTTTTATTCTCATTCATTGGTCATAATATCTATTATATTTTAAACAAGGATTTCATTATCCCTACATTTTTCACCAATAGATTTTAAACTATTTATAATGGTCATAAACCTATAGTGTACCTTTGAAACAGATTCTCTAGGAAGAATTTAAAATGTTAATAGTCTACTTTGAGTATTTATCTCTTGGTCTCAACAACCTTTGAAGTTTCAAAATGCTTTACTTCCAAATTTTTCCATATATTGTTAGAAACATTACATGATAAAATCTGACTGTAGATACTTCTTTTCATGGAATATAACAAAGTATTCATTAATCTATAATTAAACTGGTATTATTGTTTTTTAGCATTGGTAAAATCAGTCACTTATTAGAAATCTTATAGTTTCTAGTCAACATAAAAAAATTATTAACCCCATTGTTTATAATAAAATTCTTTATCCTATCTCTCTGGTATCAACACCATCAAAGATTGGTGGTTTGTTTGGATTGAGATTGTCTATTGAACCAACATTCATTCTTTCCATATTTAAAAACAAATACAAATATTATTTTCCACAAACATATTAGTGTATAAAAAATTTTATAAACAAAAAGTTTATATAAAAAACTTTAAACAAATTTCAGTAGTAAATAAAGTAAAAAACTCATAAAGTATTTGAGCGGTGGAATCCTCCTCTAATACCAATTTTTGGATCATTATATCTATAATATTGATTTTAGGATCATAATAATATGTTCATATGGATAACTTACAAGAGGGGGTGAATTGTAGTTTTAAAAAATTAGTTTAAAATAATTAAACTAAACAAACTCAAAGCCTCTTTAAGTAGGATTATCATACTTGGCCCTCAGTCCAATTAACAAGGTTATAGAATCAGAACCTAGTAGTGGTCTGATTAAATCATAGTTAAAAAATCATAATCATGATGGATTCGATTAATTGGAGTATTATTGTAATCATATTTAATATGATAAAACAAACATAATAGAAATATGAATACGATGACTCGCTTTCTATTAGATGTATAGTGGAAATAAACACTTGTAAACAACAAGTAATACAATATATAAAAAATTTAATAATGACTTGCAAGATATTTAAAAGATAAACCTCTTTTAACCTTAAGAGTAGGGTATTTAATAACCCTGACTAAAGGTATCCACTACTTTATACTTATAGTAAAGTATGTCTTTCATTACTACGAAATCCCTTTATGCGATGATCAAAATGGATCTGTCTTCCGATCCTCGAAATCCCTCGATGCGATGATCGGCTCTGTCTTACTATCCCTATAAGGACTCGATCTGATGATCAAATTCTATATCTTCCTATCCTTAGAATCCCTCAATCATTACGATGATCAGATGTAGGTAAAAATTACAAAAAAGTTTGTAAGGATACAACCTGACAAGGTTTCCTTGCGAACGACAACTCTCTAAATAAATAAAAATATTAAGAACAATCTATTCACATGAATTATTCTTCTAAAATATTGATATTGAATGTAATTGAATATATATAAACTCTTAAAATGTATTGGTATTTATAATCAAGCATACAAATATCATATTGTGATCTCCCAACAGTAATGTTGTCAAGTTTATGGTAATTACTTCAAACACCTAGCACTTGAAAGCTCATATTGATATGGTGTAACTGAAAGTTTGATTTCATGTTTATTAACACCATTATAGTGTTAAATATATTTCATTATGATAGACATAAGTTTTTTGTATTTTGATTATAAAATTTAGTCAGTCTGATGAGCCTCCTTAACCATATCGATACAATAATATTTATGAGTGTGAGTCAGATTGTATCGATACCCGTATCAGTCTGATTATTAAGACTTTTTCAGTATGAAAGACGTAACAGAGAGTCTAACTTCTACTTCTGATAAATATGATTCTGATTTATCTGACACACACTCATTATGATAATCATAATTAAGAAATGTAATGTTTATATTCTTAATACTTTATAACTTTTTCTAAGTATAATAAAAGGTAATGTTTTCTACAAAAACATACTAAAACACTTTGGACATAAAAAGTTAGTAAACAAGTTTTTAAGAAAGCATTTTTAATTTCCAAAACTAAAGGAATAGAAAATTAATAGGTATAACTTCTGACTCAACATTAAAGTCTAAGGACCATTACACATGCTAGTGGATAGGTATATCTGATAACACCAAAACATGATGAATTCATACTAGTGGGTATATTATTATAATCTCTTGTCTTAGATATTACCAAGTGTGAACTTCATGAGAAGAATCCTCATACACTTATGTGTACTCACACCTAACATTAATGTTATATATGTCCCATCATAGAATTTTATCTGACCATAGAACTATATTTAAGAATATTGTCGTAGCACTTCAAGGTTCTCATCATAACAAGGAACAACTATGACCTTATCAATGAGATGAATACTCCAAGAGATTATTACATTAAATTCATGAAGAATAATAAAAAATTTATAATAAGATATTTTATTAATATTCAAATCATTGAATATACATGTAATCAAAGTACAAATAGTTGGTCCTAAGACACAAAATCCAAAAAACTCTCACTTGGACTAGAGCCAAATGCCTATAACTTTTATTCTATTAAACCTCACATGATAATCATGTTTATTATGAGTTAAGGCTTTATTCAAGGGTTTTTCCATGTTTTATTCCATGGAAATACCACTCACTGCTACCTATCCTCACTGAAAAAAATCCCTGAAGAGATGATACTTATAAACTATTTGCTTCATACACTTATGTGACCTTGGTGCTTTTTCAAATCCACCACTATAGTATTATCACAATATGGTGTGATAGGATATTTACTACTAGGTACCACATCATGATCTTGGAAAATTTTGAACATATATACTACATATTTAGCTACCTCAGAAGCTGGGATATACTTGAACTCTATTGTAGAATCTATGACCATAGTATACTTTGTGCTCTTCCATCTCACTTCACCTCTATTAAAAATGAATATGTATCCAATTTTTGATTTCATATCATCTTGATTTGTTTGGAAACTAGAATCTCCATATCCTCTGATAAATATTTCCTCTTCTCCTCCATATACCAGGAACATATCCTTAGTATGCCTCAAGTACTTAAGGATAGACTTGACTGTCATCCAATAGAGGTCACCCAGGTCTGCTTGATATTTTCCTACTTCACTTAATGCATAAGATACATTTATCCTATTATACATCATATCATACATGACTAACCTAATCACTAATGTGTATGGAATACTTTTATTTATTTGTCTTTCCTCATATGACTAAGGTCACATTTTCTTATAAAGATGAATTTCATGTGACCCAAGTAATAATACCCTCTTGGATTGTTCTATACTTAACCACTTTAGTATATTTTCAATATATATACTTTGACTTGGGTCGAGAAACCTATTGTAACTATCATGATGGATCATGATCCCAATGATATATGTTACCGTACCCATGCCTTTCATGAATAAGCATTTATTTAACCACAATTTAATAGACTGTAAGACTGGTATTTCATTTCCAATAAATAATATGTCATAAACATATACTATTAATAAAATTATCACACTCTCACTAAACCATTTATAGACACAAGTCTCACAATTTTTCTTTACAAAACCAAATTTCGTTATGGATTTGTCAATTCAAATGTTCCATGATCTAGATGTTTTCCTTAATCTATAAATGGATTTTTAAAACTTTTATATCTTATTGGAATCCTTTTGAGTCACACACCTGTTGGTTTATTTCATATAGACATATTCCTAAAGGTTTCTATTAATGAAGACTATTTTGACATCCATTTTCCAAATCTCATACTAATGTAAGGTCATAATGGAAAGTATAATTCTGATGGATCCCAGCATTACAACTGATGAAAAGGTTTCATCATAGTTAATTCCTTGACATTTTTTAAACCCTTTTGCAACCATTCATGCCCTATAATAATTGAATTGTCCTTCTATTTTATATTTCTTATTGAATTCCCATTTTTAACCAACAATATTTACATCCACTAGAGGATCTACCAAAATACATACTTTTTTTTGGTACATGGAATCCATTTTAGAATTCATGGATTCTTTCCACTTGGAAACATTTATGTTACTTACTTCTTCCTTATAGGTTATAAAATAATTATTATTAACTAATAATGAGCCACCATAATTAATGACTATAAAACCATATAATTGGCTTGTTACTCTCCTCCTCTCCTCGCAGTGATTCCCTAAGGTAGTGATGGATGTGGCTCTGACCCCTCCCTCCCTATGGGGGGGATTCTCTCCCTTCATTGTCTTCATGCTCCAAGCATCAATGCTTCCTTCCATTCTTTGACCCTACTTCCCTACCTCCTCTCCCCTTAATTTTTCTTAGACCTATGGTTCTGAACATTTTCAAAAGATCTCCTCAGCTGGCGATTTCACACTGGAGTTCTCATAGGCTTTGAATCTTCTCAATATGACCTTGGTGGACCATTTTAGGAAACAAATTCCTTTGTTATATGTTTTAGACAGGTTCATATTTGTCTCTTAGGGTCTTCATGAGTGTACATTGGTTGGTCTTCATGAAAACCAGAAATTAATGATACATTATTCTTTGGAGTATGATCTGAATCTTTCCTAGTTTAGAGCTCCTTGATCCATCAATGGGTGTTTCTTTTACCTATACCAATGGCCTTACAATTTCCACTTGAATCGTGATTCTCCTTTTATGGAGGTGTGGGTAAGGTTTTCAGAACTTCCATTGCCTTTCCAAAATACTTCTATTTTATGTATTCTTAGAAACATGGTCGGTCATTTTCTATGTGTTGATAGTCATACAAATATAGTTTTCCACCTTATTTCCCCTTCAATCTATGTTGAGGTCTACATCTCAAGACCTCTGGTGGAATGGGTTTAGATCACAGTCGGGGAAGATCTCTGCTGGAAACAGGAAGTGATTTATGAGTTTTGGATTGACTTTTCTCATCCTTTAAATAGTTGGGTAACCTTCAATCAGTTTCTCTTCATGGTTTCATGGTCTAGCAGGGTAATGTTTCTCCCCCATGACTGGAGTTCAGGCCTTTGGCTTCCATGTCCCTCATGGAGATTCAGTTTGGGTCATCTCAGGTTTTATCCAACCGGTGTGAGGCAAGAACTAAGATCTTTGGTCCAAAGGTGGTGAATATTTTTGATCTTCTAAGATGGTATTTGGGAACTTTTAGGACAATACATGGTCTTTTTAGAGTAGCATAATCTATGGAGGTGCACACGTTTTCTCCTATGGAATCATGTTTTCTCGAAGGGGTAGTGGAGGATCTCAAGGGATCAACTCCAACAATGTCCTCAAGCCTAGTTCAGGAAAAATAATCTCAGTCTAGTTTGTGTTTTCAATTTTTATCACCAGAAGAGAACCACATAGGTGTCCATGTTTTTTCATAGTCCATCAATGAGTCAGTGCAACTAAGTAATGGATTGGTTTACAGTATGGTGCCACCGGTGGGTGTGAATGTACTCCATGTTCATGATCTTGATCATGCAGGTGAATATCATGTGGCTAGTGAGGGAGGTCCATCATGATGTAAGAAGATGCAGGTTTTAGGGGTTGGAGGGAAGTAAGTGACCATGTACAATTCTAGAAGAGAGATAGCAGCTATCAAGCTTGGTAATCACTTTGAATGGTCGCTGGAGGAAGGAATGGTTCAGGAGAAAGAACAAACACAAACATACCTCTCCAGTGGTGGTTTGGAGGTTGAATGCCCATTTTAGGATCAGGGAATATTCTAGATGATTTGGTAATACAAACGCCTTTACTTGAGGAGTACCCCTTACACGACTAGGTTTTCTCTGAGGTTGATTATGATGTTGATATTTTCAACCAAATCTCTATTAGAATCAAGTAGGTAAGAGTTAGAGGACTTCACAACCTAATGAAGAATAAGGTATAAAATGGGAACCATGATGTGGGGGGATACATTGTGGTTAAAGGGAAGAAAACTAAAGGGATAAAAGACTACTCCCAACTACCTAACCCGATGCTAACAATATCAGCTAGTAGGGTCAAGGAAATGAAATGTGAACCAAGATCTCAAGACCAGGAACATAAGATGGGTTCATATCTAATAAGTGTAAAGATAAAGTTCAAGTTTCAAGAAATTAAGGATAAAGGGTAGGGTGGTGTGGCATGAGATAAAGATGGAGAGAAAGAAAATTTCCTTGAGCTAATTCTCCACTCTAAGAAAGATATGCTGGAAAAGATGATCAAACTAAATGGTCCAAGGGAGGATTTGGATATAATATTATAAATATAGGTTCAAATTTATATCATCAAGTATCAAAGGGTCTAGATCAATCAAAAAGATTTTATTTTGGCAAGGGGCTTCAATGAATAGAAGATAAACGCGAAGGAGTACTTCTAGACTTGGGATAAGTTGGCCACTCATTTTGAAGACTTAATCAAAGAAGAACCATGTGTGAAGGTTAAATCACTTCAATGAGGACTATACTGGGTAAGAAATTCTAATATTATTATCCTTGTATTTAATGATTATGTGTCTTCCTTCTATTTCGGCTGATCCTTGGCATTGGACTGCTCGGTTTCCCACTTTTCCTCAAAAGTGATTTTGAATAAAAAAATTATTTTTAATCAGTCACTAGAAAACCATATCATTATAGTTCTCTAACCTCTCTTATACTCCTATGTAGTACTTGTATCTTTTTAATAACTTCTTCTTCCATGGGGATTTGTGTAATCTATTATTGTTCCACCTCTTGTATACCTTGATCCTTGACTTTATTGAAGTCTATCTCACTATCATTATCTCTTTTAGAGATGTGATCCCTATCAAGGAATATGCCATGTCTTTCCACTATTACCTTTTTATCTGAGGGTTTTTATAGGTAATATTTCCTTGTTTCCTTGAGTTATCCTATAAAGGTACACTTTGTACCTCAAGGTGAATGCTTTTTACCTAAAGAGTCCTTAATAAAATCTTCATAACTCCACACATGTAAGTATGACAACACAAGTTTCTTTTCATTACATAATTGGTATGGTATACCATATGTCACTTTAGTTGGAACTTAATTTAGTATTTGTGTTTTTTTATAATGCGTATCCCCAAAGGGATAATGGAAGACTTTCAAAACTCATCATGTCTAACAAGGTGTGGTCCCTCCTTTCACTTACACCATTACACTGAGGTGTGTATGGAGGAGTGAGTTGAGATAGAATCCCAAACTCTCATAAATAATCAATGAAGCCTTTATTAAGGTATTCTCCACCATGTTATGGGTGGATTTTCCTAATCTTCTTACCAGTATGGTTCTCAACTTCATTCTTGTATTCTTTGAATTATCAAAAAATCAGATAAATACCTCATCAAGTTGACATAGCTATATCTACTAAAATCATTAGTAAAAGTTATCAAGTACGGGTACCCACCCCTTTAATCAATAGGAAATGGTTCACACACATCATTATGAACTAATTCAAGAATTTCTTTGACCCTTTCACCTTTTCCATTAAATGGTTCTTTGGTTATTTCACCTTGTAATCATGCATGACATACACAAAGTGGTTTTAGTTCAAAATAATCTAAATACACATATTAGTATAATTTAGTCAGCACTTTTTTTACATTACCTAGTTGGTGATTCCAAAGTTGGTTGTGGTATAAGTCATGTAAATTATCTTCATTATCAATTGTTAATACTTGGTTTGTGTAATCCATCACATAAAGACCATTATTTAAATGTGTCTTACCATAAAAAATGTTATCTTTATAAAATAATAAACATTTATTCCTAAATTTGAAACTAAATCCATATATATAAATTTTAGATACATAAATAAAGGTTTTGGAAACATATAGCACAAAATAAAAATCTTTTAAAACCAATATCATTCTGGTTGGTAACATGCGGTGGTAGTCCCTGATAGTTGCAGTCATAATTTTAGTTATGTTCACTACTCATAGATCTATCTCCCCTAGGTTAATTATTTTTAATCTAATTTTTTCTTATATTTTTAACACATATGTGATCACCACAACCTATATCTAATATCCAATTTTTAGAAAAAGATAAATTGCACTCGATAACAATTTCACTTGAAGCTTCCCTTTCTTTTTTGACTGGGTGCATTTTTTCTTCCAATGGACCTTCTTGCCACATGTGAAACAAACATCATCTTATTCCTTTGCTTACCACTTGATCTTATTCTAATTATAAGGGCATGAATAATCTTTGGTATTATATCTTTCTGCTTTCCTTTTTCATTTATTCACTATAAGGACGTAAGGATTTTCATTATTTGTTTCCTTATCCACGTGGAAAAAGAGTGAGAAGATCAGGCATGGACTTCATGATGTTGTTCATATTCAAATTTATAACAAAAATATAGAATCTCTAAAGAAGTGAATCTATAATGAGATTGGTTCATAGTTTGTTGGTGGGGTTTAAACCCTAGATTATGTTGGCATTCAATGTAGCCAATGATATTGACTACATGATGCCCAGATGGTGCAGCCTCCATAAGATTACTCTGAAAGAGTGATTTGGAAATCTAAAACCATTCTTATCTATCTATCTCCTGGTATAAAACTTGTAGGTTCTCAATCATGTTGTATGCATCCATGTTTTCATGAGACTTTATGAGTTCACTAGACATAGATGAAAGCATCGA
Organism: Viscum album; assembly: GCA_963277665.1. Lineage (NCBI taxonomy): Eukaryota > Viridiplantae > Streptophyta > Magnoliopsida > Santalales > Viscaceae > Viscum > Viscum album. The sequence goes on along the minus strand of OY728123.1, from coordinate 1,032,807,210 downwards.
ACATTGAACATCGACTACATCGCTTAAATTGTTTTTATAAATGAGGAACTCTTTATCACTCTCCTCCTTAGCAGGAGGATTATGATATAAGGATTCTAGCATGTAAGATTTTAATTCATGGTGAAACACAACTTGAAGGCATCTGAACCATTCCTGGAAGTTACTTCCAAAGAGGATATTTTCTTTCTCTAATATAGATCGTAGGGACAGTATGGATGATGAACTTTCCATCCTTTATATTTATAAAAGATAAAATTATTAGTACTTTTATTAATTATAAATTATGTGAGAAATAATAAATTGATTGTTTTTACTAAATATATCACTATTTTATCAAATCCTAATAGTCTTCACCATTGAACTCAAAATGTCTAGTTGCTAGGACATTCTAGTGTCAAGGATCTATATTCCCCTTTGCATAACCCCAATGAGGGTTGGTCAACCTACTTGAAGGTATTTAGGTAGGAAGTTCTTTTTCATATGTGGGATTGAAACTCCTTGATATGTTGAGTGGGATTCCCTGTCCTAAAATCCTAACTTATATTTCCTCAACACTTGCCTCCAAGTTACATCAAGTCTAGCGAGGGCTACTTATCTTGATGTAAGATGGTTAAGTCAACCCAAAACCTTCATAAGAACTTCATGTTAAAAGTAAGTGTCCCAATGAGGATTAGTTAAACATTTATTTCAAAGTATTTTATTCCAAATAATTAATGGAAGGCTTAATCTAACTTAATATTAAGTTGGTGGATTTAAATTTATTATTTATAAATTTTATCTTGTTTTATCATTTACATGTCTTATTAATATTATGTTGATTTTACTTAATTAATCAACCATTTTGGATAAAAAATTTACACATAATCCATTTATTTAAATTCTATATTTTTACATTAATTCATTTATTTATGTGATTGTGGTCTTACATCCATAAAATAAATAATGAATAGAGAGAAATAAATAAATAATTAAATGACCTGTTTATGAGCTTATCTAATAGTTGATTTAATGAGCGGGAATTAAATCAACCTATGACCTAGGGAAGATAACTATTACTTTTGGTCATGGTATGAGTTACAGCATTCCACCTATCAACCTATGTATCACCCGGGTTGGCATCCTAATGGTTCCATCTTGAATTGCCTATACATGTCTTGGGAAACTCAATTAATTGCATCAATTATAACTCAAATGCAATTGAGGGGAACCAAAGGATTGGATAAAGGTGGATTACATAAATAAACTTGTACATGCAGGTCCTACGTAATAATGGAGGTAGGTATGACATACAGGCCATCATTTAATTTCATATTAAATAATTGAAAACCCATGCAATAATTTAAATTAAATAAATCCAACACATACACTAGTCTTGGTCAAGCTCATGAACGGTCATACATGCAATGTATATGAAAAGGTAAATTGGTTAATATTCATTTTTTATTCATTTTTTATTATTAATATAAACTCACTTACATTAATTAATTAATTAATTAATTCTACTTCATCTTAATGACCATTTGAATCCTCATGGAGATAACCATATTTAAGGAATTAATGAAAAATAAATGGCAGAACTAATAATTATAGATTTATTACAATAAATTAATTGATCATTTAAAATTATTTAAACCATTATTAAATTTTCAGACACAACTGGTGTCAATCAATAAAATAATTTTTTAATTCTATAATTGTTAATTTAATGTAATTTAATTCTACCATTAATTGGGAGACTACACGGTATGTACTATCCAGCTACACATTGTTTACCTTGGTTGTCGTGTGTCTGAGTTACACATCTGGGGCTTCGATGTGTTAACTCATCCAAACTACATGGTGTGTACATGCCAACTACACACCATGAATCCAATTACTATGTGCCCAGGATAAATTCCTAAGCTTAGGCATGTATCTTGGTTAGACTACATGGCATGTTTAAGACAACTACATATCATGTATCCCTTATGTCATGTGTCCATTGTTCTCCCTAAATGGATCAACATGTATTTCAGATGAAAGAAATGATGAACTATATGGTGTATACACTTCATACACATCATTTATATCATAAATTCTCCAACCTTTCAGTCTCATGTGGTCTAACCATGTATAATAACCACATGGACTGCATTATTTATGTCATTAACCCATATAGACTACATGAAGTTTATGTTATATACACATCATGTAATCTGACGTCATGTGTTCTAGGTTGTCCTGATCTATACCCAGTGTGCAATAAATGCACTCTGTGTAATTAACTACTCAATGTGTCATGTATCCCGAGACACATCTAAGTGCAGTGAACATGGGTACACAGCGTGTACTCCAGTTTCACGTCGTGTAACCCAGTTTTACCGGCCAAAAATTTTGTACTTCCTGATGGGATCTCTTATAATTCTTCATATTTTTTTAGACCTTTAAGAAAATTAAACACTAAATGAACATGATTAATATGTTTATAACATGTTAATTAAAATAATATTAAAGAATGAATAATTTGAAATAAAACATTCAACCATGATTATGTATAGATCAATAATCAAATAAATAATTATAAATTTAAAGTGTGGCCCCTTTAATACCCCTTTTAGGTTTCGGGTATAGCAAAAGTGTGCAGTGGTAGGTGATATATTAAAATTTATTTTAATATTTAGTTTTACAAACCCCCAATCGGGGATATTTCACATTAAATTTATAATTAATTTATTTATATTTGAAGAAAATAATTACTTTAGATTAGGATCCTTTCTTCATTGATGATGATGACCTTCCAAAAGACCCTTTTCAAATTTCCTTCATTGCGATGTGAGGATCCAAGGGTATAATCCCTCTAGAGGTGATCCAATTGTGCTCCTTTGTTCTCTTAGAAACACCAATCAATTTCTAGGTGCTAGCACAGAGAATCGATTATCTTGCATTGTTCATGTTGATCATTTGTCCTTCGGTCTTAAAGGAATCTATATTTTGTTACTCATTCTTTAGAGGGAGATATGAGGAGTATGGAGTGAATTTCATTGTGTGAAACGATTCTCTATATTCACACCTTACCATAAAATAGACATAATTGTCTATTTATAGAGCTATTGTTTAGGTTTCATGTCGGCCCTTAAACAATATTATAACCTTTAATAAACCATATGTCTCATAATAATAATGATGATATTATTATTATTATTTTGTGGTGCATGAGAACTTGTACAATAACATATATTATTTAACCAAGTTGTTAATTAATAATTATCACCGGGCACAGTATTAATCTGTTCAAACTCCTCTAGAATTTATTGAACACCCAAATAAATATTAAATATTCTATTCATCAATAAGTATTTTCGATTGATAAAACATGAATAAACTTATTTCTCAATCTTGAAAAAAACATTTATTCGATTGATTAAATTCAAATAAAATTTAATCTAGATCAACAGAAATACTTAGTGTGTGACCCTCTAGGATTCTTTCTCATTAGAATTATGTGTAATCACCTAAAATCCAAGATTACTATCTAGAAATAGGTCGATGAACCTAATATAAATAACTTAATGTCACAATGATGATAATAATATACGAATGCTCACTATGTAATATAATCCCTTTGCCACAATATCTCATCAAGCAGGTTGCACATCTGTGTCATCAACCTATGTGTTCGATGTGTATTTCTTTGACTATCTAAAATAAACACATCGATACAGCATGCCCATGAAATTTAATGTGGTAGTTCTATTATAATAAAAGGGTTGAGATATCAACTTTCATAAAGATATAAGGGAAAAATCCTTCCTCTACTTATCCATTAATAACATGCCAATCATGACGCACCCAACATACCCTACCTCTTTATGAATATATGTCATCACAATTATCATCATCAAATATAAGTGCACAAGTAATGACATGAATTAATGATAATATTAAAGTCTAAGGATCATCACACACGCTCATAGATAGTTATATCTAATGTCACCAAAACATGTGTAATTCCTATTGGTGGGTCTATTCTTGTAATTTCTTATCTTGGAGATTACAAAGTGTGAACTTCATGAGAACAAGGATCATCCACTTATGAGTACTCACATCTGATAGTCATGTTCAATGTGTCCCATCATAGAACATTATCTGACCAAAGAACTATATTTATGAATATCATTATAGCACTTCAAGGTTCTCTCCATAGTGGGGAACTATTATGACCTTATCAATGCGATGAATACTATAAGACATTATTACATTAAAATCATGTAGAAAAATGAAGAATATATAATAAGATATTTTATTAATATTCAAATCATTAAATATACAAGTAATACAAGTAAAAATAGTTGGTATTGGGAAACAAACTCAAATAATATAACACCTTGGTTCTCATGAATAAGACTTTTGTGCTTAATATATCATGCAGTTGGCCCCTCCTTCTATTATCTTCAAGAAAATACAACCGGATAAAAAAAATATTCTCTCAAGAAAGTGTTCTTCTTGAAAGGTTATTCCTATTCATTTAACTAAGTACACATTATCTTAGTGTCTTCCTAATTCGAAAAAATCAATTTTATTTGTGGGAATAGATATAGATCCTTTTTTGTAAACACGGTGGGAGTATACTGCTCAGCACTGGCTTGTGGAATATTTTTTCATGAAAAAATACAAGTGTTTTAACACAAGTAGAGTGTCCATGAATATATTTCTTCATGATAATTAGTGCATGGTTATCTCCTTCATGAATTCAAGAGGATTACAGATCTTCTATGTTCTTCACATAAAAGGAATCCCCGAAGATGTTATATTTTCATAAAAATTAAAGTACTTGGTTATATCATGAGCCGTAGAAAATTCTATCATCCTTGGGTGATTTAGTATTTATAGATGAGTTTATATCACCTTTACACTGCCTCAAATATTTCCTTTATATCATGTAAATCAAATCTTTGAATGACCAAATATCTTGATATTCATATATTATTCAAACACAAGTTTCTATTATGATGTACACTGATAAAGGTGGCATCACTTCTTATGTGAAGATTCCTCATGTACATCAAATGCCCCTCTTTTTATAAGCACAAACTTATCCAAAAAAATGAACACTTGGTTAGACTTCTACAAATTAATTTATATTCAAACAAATAATGATCTTTAATTTATCACCTACATGAAGTGATTATATTGCATGCTTGGACGTTTGTGGCCTCGTCACTTCAATATCTTGGCTTTAGAACGATCATAGCAACCTTAGGATTGATCATTATAAGTTTAGCCATGAACTCTAAAAAAAGCACCATCAATTGTCCAAAGGTAGAAAATGAAATCTCATGATGATTATATAGATAAGATATATTAGATCAAATGGTGGATAAAATTTATGTATGTTTTAATATAGAGGAACAGTGACACATACTACTTCACCCCACATCGATCCTTTGCTTGGTTGAGCGCTGCTTTATAAATGATTTTGTACCATATTTGACTCAATCCATAAGCAGTGTTTGGCATGTGTGATACATCACACATGCCTTATATGGTATGTGCATCACCTGTGTTATCCCACCTGAGCACACCATGCATGTTATGTGCACCCCTTGCGCACCCACCTATGTGCTCCATGAGGGATTTATGCTCCCAATTCTTCATGTCACTACAGCTGACTAGCTAGGTCGACTGTCTCTAATATGGTCAATCCAAGGGTCCCATACATGTAGTTTAGGTGGTCCCTAGTTTTCTAGAAAATGGTTGTCCATTTTATATAAAACTACCATAAAAGGAGTTGGTAAAATTTTCAATATAAAACACAATAGCCTCTATCTCTTTAAAATACATGGACACCCTCAAATAACTCCTCATGAAATAAAAATTATATTACATGGGATTCTAATTCGCTTCATGAAAATCACTAATTGTATGGTCTTAAATATCATTCATAGTCCTCAACCAATAATTAAAAATTTCATAACCTTCTTCTATTTCTCTTCTTTTATCATATTGCAAATATTGTTCACTCTCTTAGTGTAATGGTCACATGTCTTTATCATTAAGAATAGTTCAATATATTTGTTGAATTGAGTACAGAAGTTTTAGGTTGAAAATAAATGCAAAGTTCATGGGAAAAGGGTAGAAATACATTCTTAAGCAATATTCCATCCATCATTTCACTCTAAGTCTATGTGGTCCATGCTTGGTGTAAAAAACAATAGGATTTGATTTACACCACAAAGGTGTCCTTTAATAACTAATCTTGATACCTCATGAAATGATAACTCATATACTTTTCTTTAAGGGTTATCCACTTTTATTACATGATAAATATACTAAATGAGATTTGAAACTTTTAAAAGTATAATCAACCTAAAACTCATGCACTAGCTTCAATAAATAGATCAAAACATTCAAGTGTAATAAGTAGGATAAGTGGCCTTGGATCACTTCCATATTTGCACATTTCTTATGTTATTGATTAATTTAGTTAACCCCACCCTCAAGCACACCCTTTATATTAAGATTATTATTTTTTATAACAAAGGATGAGAGATTATGAAAAACATACCTTTTCCAATGACATGATCTTAAAGTTATTTCCAAAATAATCAGATTTCATACTAATTGAAATAATGATTTTGGTAGCAACTTCATCTTCATTCATTTGTATACCCCTCAAGGGAAATATTCATAACCATATTTATAATGGTTAATATCTTCAATAATTGATTTTAAGATGTTCTAATTTATAGAATACACCAATATGGATCTTCAACTTGTTGTTATCCAGATTTGAAAAGTTCCACAACTTTTCAATGGATGATCTTCTTCAATACTTGATCTTTAGGATACCAAATATAAGATCAAACCAAGAGGATATCTTATTTATCCTTGTTGTCTAGGATATGAAAATGTAGTCTTCAACTTCATCAAAGATGACCCCCTATCATATTTGTATTTGAATACCAATTGAAGAATCATTCAAGGATGATGACTTCTTCATCTTTGCTATCAATAATTGATATCACCCACCATTTCTCAGGTTCTTCCCCTAAGAACTTTCTTAACCTTCAATTCCTCTCACTATAAGCACAAATAAAATTTAAAAATATTAAGGCAATAATGTGGTTATTCCTTAATTTATCATTGTGAATAGAAAGGTTGAGATAGTTTTCTCAACTAAGTTTCTCTATTTCCTTCAGTCTTCATGCTTTCACTTCTGAATATTTTTTCTGATTTATGTTGGGGAAGTATGGATCTCTTTTATTCTCTTCTACTTTTTGTGGATAATTTTTATATTTAGTAGTCTACATGGATTATGCATTCTTACTCCTCTTAAGTACTACTTCTTGCACTGGAATAATAGTTAAAAAACCTTTTTCACAATGTCCATCTTTGTTGCATCACTCATATATAACTTCTTTAACACAAGGGTTGTTTATTATTAACAACATATCAAGTACTTTATCTTTATCATGTGGAATCCTTTATTTTCATTTTTCACTATCCTTATCTTTTGAATCTTCCATTTTCCACATTTTTTCCAAATCTTCTATCCAGATAAATAACATATCATTGGGAACATTAGCAGAAATTTTGGATCTTCCGCATGGCTTCTTCTGAGTGTCATTCATCTTAGTATTTATTTTGTATGTTACACTTTTCTTAAACTTCTTGTATTTGGAATCTAATAAATTATCACTATTCCTTTTTGATACCTTATTGGGAGAATTTTTGTTTATAAAATTTTTATGATTTATTCCCAAAGTTTCTTATTCTTTCTTAACCGACTTTTGTAGCCTTCTTTTCTAATTAGATTTAGATACATGTTGAGATGATCATGTACCATCCTTTTGACCACTACCATTGCATATATCATAGATATTTTCAAGTTTTTCAAAAAAAAATTGAAGTATACATATTTTTATTGACATGTGGATGTTTCTTCTTTATCTTTGGATTTTTCCCCATGATATGGGCTTCCTTTATATTTTTTCATTTAGTGGAATGTACCAACAATCCAATGAAAAAATCCTAAACCTATTGAAGCACCAACATTGAACCAAAAACCTTGATCTTATTGTTTCTTCTATATAAATTTTTTCGGTTTTCTTTATAGCTTTTTGGGCTCATCATGGGGAACCAGCTTCTACAATCTTTTTCCTATCCATCCTAATCATGGTGGTAGGATTATCATCACCTTTATTCATCCATAATTGTATAGATTTTGTTTCCAACCTGAACTATTCATAATAACATATTTAGAAACATTATTAAAAGATGGTATAGATGGTGCCACTTTCTTCATAGCTACTTGGGATAGATCATTAAAGGAAGTTGTGATCTTCTTATCACATTTAGGGGGTCTTCTAACCTTAGAATCTTCTAGTGAACATTGCTTAGTAGAAAAAAGTATCTTCTTTTTTTGTGAAGTCTCAATATGTATCTTCCCAAAATTGGACAACTTAACTTCTAATTCTAGACATCTCATATTGAGGGTGTTTTTCTGATCTTCAATTATAAAAACCTTATCTTCACAAACTTTCTTAATTATTTCAACTTCATATTCATGTATCTTTCCTTTTTTTTAATAAAGAGTCAAGTTCTTTAATCTTCTTATATTTTTCTTCCAATTGTAAATCCTTGTTATAAGTGATATTTTTAAACTTTTCTTCAGGTTTGTGGGTCTTTTCTTCCAAATTATTCTTAAATCCATTATTTTCTTCAAATTATTTGAGCCATTTTAGGTAAATTATTTCAATATCCCTATTGATTACTTCAAAGTCTCTAATCTATCTAGAAGATTTAAATATTCTAGAATTTTTTCTTCTAAATCCTTCTCCATATTATCTATATCTCCTTCCATTTGGGTGATTTCTTTCTACATATTTTGAAAGATTCCACAAATAAGAGAGACTATTTATTTGGGAACAAAATAAAGAATTTATCTTAATCTATCAATTGATATATCTTGAGAAGTTTTAGAGTGATCATCACCACCATTCATGTTGTAATCTTTATCTTGAGAACAATTTTGAAAGAAACTAACACATACCGCTTGATCACTTGAATATCTTGATTCACTTGAGGTAAAAATGTTTTACTTCTCCTAGGTGGAAACTTGAGCCACTTGATATTTATTTTCCAAGATTGATATGTCTTCATTGTTGGAAAGGCATGGAGATGCTGATACTTTCTCTTCTTTAGATAAGAGGGATCTCTTCTTCATCTTTCTTTTCTCTTTATTCCTCTTATTAATCATGGTCTTGGTAGATATAGATTTATGCTCAGAGATAACTGAATATTCATCAAAAATTAACTTCATTATTAATACAAGAAAGAAACTAAAATCTTAAAAAGAGAATACCTACAATATAGATAATACAACATATGTGTACCTACCCTCTGATACCACTTGAGAGGACCACTTCAAAACATAATCAATACTGAGAGGGGGGTGAATCAATTTTGGGAACTTTTTCACCTTTTATAAATTTTTATCCCATTACCACTTAGACTTATTAGGATATTGATTTTTCTATGATCTTTTATTTATTGTATGCAAGTATATGAAAGTAGGTAAGATATGGCATATTATATTTTGACATGGTTTACTACCCAATAAGAGTATGTAGTCCTTATAATAGTTTGTAAATAACCCAATACCAAAAAAACCACTAGAAAACAATTTTTTAATGTGGTCATAGTAATAAGGGAATATCCTTTCACTTGTGTTGTGCTATAGTCAATTGATAGTACATTTTTTATAGCTCTTGTATGGTTATTTATACTACCTATGAAGATAGTATTTCTTTTTTAGGTAGTTTGTAACACCAAGAAAGTATTCCACCTATTGATACTTATCATGAATGTCATAGTGATTCTTTATTATTACACTTTATTTTTCACTTCTTACTTTCACAGTAGTAGGAACATAACTCTTCTTCTTATTCACAGTAGTAAGCTGAAATCTACTCCTTCTTCTTCTTCACCTTATTTATCCAATACTAAATGATAATAAAATCTTTTCCTGGTATCTAGTTGAACATTTATTCTTCATTTTATAGAATCACAAACATCCTTCATGATTATTGAAATAATGAAAGTTAATCTCAGTGTCATCATAAATATTCTACCTTGAATAATAATCAATTGATAAATGGGAAAAAAAATTCTCTTCTTCAGTCTCAATGATCTGAATATAACTATGGACTGAAATCTTAGACTTCCTTGATACACAATATCAAAAATGATTATTGTATTATTTATCCTTTATTATTATTGGTGTAGTATATATTTATGAAACTGAATCATACCACACTTTCAGTATTGTTTCATGCTATAATGATATTTCAAAAATACATATTGTTTTCTTCTTGAATTATGAATCTGATTAGATCATATTCCCTTCATGCATGTAATGCATGGTTCATTACATTTGGAATCCTAGAACATTCATTTATTTGTATTATTATTTTATGTGTTACCTTAAAGTCTATTTTAGGTATCTCAAATGTTTATGTATTCATGTTTACATGATAATTCACATATTCATGCAAGTATGCATGTAATGTTCACTTTATTATTTGTTTCTTCATGCACATTGATATATGCACATATTGTTCACTTTTTATTCCTCCTTCATCATTAAATATAGTTATATGAACATTTTATAATTATATAATACCTTATTTCTCATGCATAAGACTTTTTTTCTTAATATATCATGCAACTTCCTCCTCCTATTATCTTCGCACAAATGAAACTACGTGAAACAACTTTTTATCGCATGAAACTACACTTCATGAAAGGTTATTACTCTTCATGTAAATGAGTACACATTATCACAATGTCTTATTCCTTCATGAAAACTAGTTATCTTTGTAGGAATAGACATAGTTCATTTACCTAAAAATAGTGGGAATATACTACTCAACACTGGCTTGTGGAACAGTTTTTTGTGAAACACGAGTGTGTTAAAACAAGTCCAGTGTCCATGTATATTTTTATTCATGCACATAAGTGTGTGGTTATACCCTTATTTATAAATATTAAAAGGATTTTGGATCTTATATCTTATTCATGTAAAAGGAGTCCTCTAAGATGATCTATTTTTAGAAAAATGAGAGCACTTAGTTCTATTGTGAGTAGCGGGAAATTTTATCACCCTTAGGTGCTTCGGTGCTTATAGATGAGTTCATACCACCTTTTCACCACCTAAAATACCACTTTTTATGTGTTTTAAATAAAATATTTGAATTCTATAACATATCATCATTCATATATTCTTAAAACATGGGTTTCTCTTATGATTTACACTATAAAGGTGGAATCTCTTCTTATGTGAATATGCCTCACATGCATTGAATTATCATCTTTTTATAAGATCAAACTTATCAATAATGATGAACACTTAGTTTTACTTCTCCAAAAATTTTTTATTCAATCAAAGAATGCTCTTAAAGTTATCACCTGCATGCAAGACGTATATTGATTGCTTGGAAGTTTGTGACCTCATCGCTTTAGTATCTTGGCTTCATAATAATTATAGCATCCTTAGAATCGATCATTGGAAGTTAATCCATGAAATACGATGAATAAAAGAACCCTAAAGCATTTGAAGGTATAATATAAAATCCCACAATGATCTAATGGATGAGATATACTATATTAAATAGTAGATGAAACGTTTGTATGTTTTAATACAGAGGAATAGTGTCGTGCACCACTTCCTACCACATTGATCATTCACTCAATTGGGTGTTGCTTTATAAATGATTATGTTTTATATTCAACTCGAGAAAGAATCAGGGTTTTTAACCCACAACACATCACACATGCCCTACATGGGTTCTCCTCACGTGCATTTTCCCACCCAGGCACACCATGTGCACCCACCTATGTGCTACATGTGGGAGTTATGCTCCCACTTCCTTCTGCCAACATGGTTGACTATATAGGATTACTACCTCCCATTTGGTCAACCCAAGGTTCCCACATATGTGGTTGAGGTGTTCCTTAGTTTAATGGATAATGGTTAGCATTTTTCTTGGAAAAATCCCATAAAAGTAGTTGGGAAAATATTCAATATAAAACACCATAACTTCCTCCTCTTTAAAATTCATTTTTTCCTTCAAATAACTCCTCATGCAATAGAAATTATATTGCATGGTATTATAATTATCTTCATGAAAATCACTATTTATATGGTATTCAATATCATATATATTTCTAAATTTATAATGAAATGTTTCATGACCTTTTTCAATGTCTCTTCTTCATCATGTTGTAAATATTTTAAACTCTCCCAGTTCAATGGACACATATATTTATCATTAATAATAGTTAAAAAATACTCAAAGATCTATAATCAAAGTATTTGAAATAAATTACTTAAGATAATAATAGTTAAGTATTTTCTTCTTCATCCATTCATCCAAGCTATAATCACTTTGATTTCAAACTTGGATATCTTGGATACTTTAATTCTAGAAAATTCTTTCTTTCTAACTTCTTCAACATATTAACATTAATGAAATATTTATACTTCTTTGAAAACCAATTACAACCAATAAAAATCATTTATGATAAATAAAACTCATACATAGAGTGGTATCTCTATAGTTTAGTAGTCCTGGTAAACTAGATACATACTTGAATCTCATATTACATTTGAATACATAAAATACAAAATAGTATTTTCTTTGAGAACAACATTACTATATCTAGAATGTCCTTGAATATCATTCATAGTACACTTCCAGGAATATTAGGGAAAGTAAACATAAGAAATGGGTGATCTCATATGCTCAGAAAGGGTATGCATACAACAAAAGCTAACATAGAATAAATAAGGTATAAATAATATGGCAAGAATAAATGATGATCAAATAATGTCATATAAATAATCACATAAGCTTTAAATTTATCCATGGATACTATAACTATTCAAATAATCATAGGGAATTTAATAATTGATTTCATAATTATGGAATACATAATGTTGGACATTATAAACTTATTGTTGAGGCCTCATTCCACGACATCATATATAAATGGTTGAGGCCACTGCCAAATACCCAAATTGTTTTATCTCATGATACTTATCGATGTATTAAGGGTATATATAATTATTATCCCCACCCATAACTTAATAAATCTAATATATTCATCATATGAATAAATAATTAACTTGATCAATATGCCTTAATAATCAAAAATTGTCTGTATTAGAAAAACTACCATACAGAATGTCAATACTTTCCCCAGTCAAAATGATCATAAACCATCCAAAGAAAAATGGTGGATGTTATCATTATAATATATCCTTAGTAAAACATGATATTTATTAAAGTATGTTGACATAGATTAAAATTATTTTAAAATATCACTAGAAAATTTCTTGAGGAAAATACCCTTTTCATTTTGAAATCACCTATTCAAAATATAAAAAATTATAAAATATTAGGAAAATCATTTTATTTACAAATAAATATGAAACCATGTAAATGGATCTTCAAAAAACTAAGAATTCATGATGGTGTAAAATTCAGTTCATTCCATGTATGTTAAAACAAATATTCTTTTTACATTTTAGGTAAAAAGTAAAAAGTACCTCATTTGGAAAATGAAAAGAAGATTACCTTTAAAACATTTTTAAAAATTAAATCATGGGTAAAAATTATTTCAATAAATAATTTTATATTATTAAAAAAATTTAAAACATTTTAGATATCATGGATATTGAATAAAAAGGATTTTTGATCGAAGAGAAAAATAAAGTCAGTTTCCTTAAAAACATTCCAAAAGTATATTTAGTTTTTTAAGAGAGAAAAATAGAAGGAAAACTTTTAATTTCTAGAAATAACCATAGGAGAATAAAATAGATTTGGTTTAATATATAAAGATAAAATAATTCCCCTATTTAAGACTTAAACATAAACAATCCCTAATGATGATGAAATTGTGAAATAAACCCTTACACTTTGGCGAATTTTGAATCGCAAACCCCATAAAAAAATTAAATTTAATGAACCTTTAAATTAAATTAATATAAATTTATTAAAAATATATCATATAAAAGGGTTGATATATACATAACATGAATTAAATAAGTGGTGAATATGGCATATTCCTCACAGAAATAAAAGTGTGATGAAAAACCCTTACCTTAGGTCTGACTTGGTTCGTAAGTTCTTTTTACCTCATGTATAATAAGTTTAAATTTAATATAATTATATAAAAGAACCATATATATTATTATAATATCATATATGATCCAATAATAACATTTCAATACCTATTTATTAATAATTATTTATTAAAATCATTGTTTCCAAGTGTTAACAATCTTGTTTTTCATGTAAGTTTTAGTTCGATACTTTCAATACTTGCATATTTATCATGGTTTAATCATATAAATAATTTTATTCATGATATAAATTTATTATATATTTATTATATATATATATATATATTTATAATCATAAATAAAAGGTATATATATATAAATTATTTACACCATTCATAGAGATAGTAGGTCATATGTATGCATGAACGTTGTTTTCACTTTTTAAAGGATGAAATGAAAGAAAGTTAAATAATATTTCAACTTTATAAAGTCATTATTATATCATTTATATCATATATTTTCATTAAATATATCCTTCTTTCCATCCATTTAAATAATAAATGAAAAACCAATCACATCGCTTTGTAGAGGTGGTAGTTCACACGTACGCATGAGCAGTGTTATCATTTTCCAACATATGGAAAGGTAAGAAGGTAGTCTTGGAAAAAACGATGATATTTTCCAGAAATGGAGTTTGGTTTGTGTTTGTTTTCAATAAACATTGTTTTGATCAAGGATTTTTAAGTAAATTGACCTTACAGTATAAGCTAACAACAGTATTTAAGGTGGCATCATTTCCCAATGTTTGCCAAATTTTTGGGATCAAAATCTATAGGAAGAGGATAGCATCGCGAGAGGTGGTTTTATATAATTTAATTTTCATAAATATGTTAAATTAATGTGTTTTTTTAAGAATATGTTTCACAAATTATGTGATTCATGAAGATTATAAGCATCGCGAGTAGGAATTGTTAATGGTGTGATGGGTTGACAGTAATCTCTGCGGCTACGAGAAGCTTCGAGAGTAGGTTGAATTGCATTAGATATTCATGAGTGAAGGATCTTCAAGAACATAGTTTTGGTGTTTCAAAAAACCCGTTGTAGGAAAGGGATAATCGTGAGAGGTCGGGCCTATAAATATAAGGCTACCCCCAATTCATTTTATATGAAAAGAATTAGATAAAAGGCTGAATCGCTCTAATTTTGAAAAGGGAAAGAGATTTTTGAATTAAGTATTCAAAGTGATCTTGAGCATCATGAAAATACTATATAAGTATCAACAAATTATTAGGTGTTTTGGAAAGAGTATTTTCACTATGATGTGTTATTCCGCGATGACTCAGTGTACTTTGTGAAGGTGGTTTGTTCCGTGAAGGAAGTTTTCTTTACAGAGGTTGTGAGCTTCATAAAGGAGCTCCGTGAACAGAAGTTCTGAACATCATGTTTAAGTGAATAGTAATTTAAAAGTGAATCAACTCAGTTATATGGTGAAATAATAGTCTCATTTTATTTAAGTACAAATAATTAAATGCCAATATACTAAAGCAGCATTTATGTCGATAAACTAAGTAAGACTTCACCCAAGGTAGTGAGCTAGGGGGAGTTGAAAAAAATGTTCAGAGGGACGCATTATGATATCCCTAAAATCTTGTAAATGTGGTTTTCCAAGAATATAGTGACTGTTTATAAACATCTATATTCCACAACTAGTGAATATTAGTGGATTTAGGTATGACCGACACACTGTCAGTGTATGCTTGTTGGACTAGTCCTTAGTGGTGAACCAAGTAAAACTACTACGTTGTCTATCTGTATGTGAATGTTTAAATTACTTCAAATTACCATCAGATAGGTTTAATAGGTTCCTAAAAATGTGGAAACAAAAACTATCACTTTAGAATAAAAATTTTACACCCTGATTAACCCTCCCCTCTTAGGGTGCTCTAGGGTCCTACAAGTTTCTAGAGTAAAATATTTACTCTATTATTTTCATAGAGAATTCGGTAAATGTTAGGGGAGTCCCCCTTTTTTATAGAAGTAACTTCTATATTTAGAATAACATGATGATATCTCATCTAATATCTCTTTGAATAGAAGTACTTTTTTCCACTGCACAAGGGATACAGGTCACTAATGCAATCGGAATGTCCATGAGTTATACAAACAAGAAAATGCTAGATGTAGATGCCAAAGCATAAAATGCCCTTAATGAATCTCTATCTGATCAAATCTATTTGAAGGTGATGAGTTTCACTTCATCCTAAGTCTATGTAGGAAAAACTATAAAATATATATGAAGGTGAAAAAAAAGTGAAGGAGGAAGAACTCCAATTTTCCACAATGGGTTCGATGATCTGAAGATACATCGTGACGAAAATGAAAATACCTTTTTTAATATAATTATTGAAGTTGTTGGAGAAATTCAAGGACTTTTTTAATAAATCAAACACATTTAAATAATGAAGAAAATATTAACAAGTCTTCCACCTCTCTATAATCGAAACGTGTCGGCCCTTGAAGAAAGGGATATGTCTAAACTTTCTATTGATGATCTGCTTAGCATTTTGGTGGTTTATGAAATGAGAGTCAAATAAAAAGATGCAACAACTCATGTAAGTAAGTAAATGTCATTAAAATCCATGGAAAAATTGAAGGTTTCTATAGATATATTTGATTAAGATAATGAGGAAGAAGAAGAATTTCTTTCTCTTTTTTATAAGAAATTCAAGAGAGGAAAATGGAGATTTGAAGGAATGATTCATCTGGCCTATTTTTGATGTGGTAAAGTTGGGCACATTTCTTCTCATCACTCAAGGAAGTTAAATGATGAAGAAAGTGAATATAGAAACATTTAGAAACCTCAGAAAAGGTTTTCCCAAAAGGGAGAATTCTAATCTAGAAAGAAATTAAAGATAAAGAGTTTTGTCTATAAAGAAGAAGATGATGATAATGAATTTTTATAGGATGAAGAACCAGAGTTTAAATATGGAACTTAGTCATCTGTGATGGATATAGTTTAAAAGTCAAAAATGTCAAAATATAAAGACAAAGATAATCATTTGATTGGTGTAGTTGGTGTCAAGTCAGAACTTGAGGATTCTCTTGATGATATTTACAATCAAATAAAGAGAAATAAAAATATGGGATTCATTTTAGAGGATTCTTTAGAGTATATCAATAATATTTAAGCAGAAATCAATCAACTGGAAGAATGAGAAATATAACATTCAATAACTCATGAAATCTTGAAAGATGTTGTAGAATTTAATCTCAAGATTGAAGAGCGGTAAAAGGTCATCAATAAACTTACATCTAGACTAGAGGATAAAGATAATAAAGTTAAGGGTCCTGAAGAATAAGTTTTCACACTAAGGATTAAACTATAAATTGAATCAAATTCAAGGGAAACAAATAAGAAAATACAATTTTTAAGATTCTAAAATGTTGAGCTATTAGAGAGAGCTAAGCATGGTTTTGAAGGAGTAGAGAAGGCTTTGAATGATAAAAGATCCAAATTCATGGGGAAAAGTGGAATTGGTTATGATTCTGAAACATCAAAGGTTGGAAACAAGATGATCCTAAATAAAGGGAAGTAAAAAATGGACATATCACAAAGGCACATGAAGCCCTAACAAAGAAATCCTCAAATCAAACAAAAAGGAGCGCTGAAAACTATAAAAAGGCATCAAAAATGGTCACAAGTCAAATTATTTTCCTAAGGAAGGTAAAATTATGAGAAATATAAGTTAAAAGACTTTTCCTCTTAAGAAATTCCATTTCTGGTGCTATCTGGGCCATACCATGTCATACTGTGAAGATGAGAGGATCTATTTGAATGATGAAGTTCTTGAAATTAAACCATGAATAATGATGCTATATCATTCATCATATATAAGAAATAGTTTATATGGATATTATTTTCATTATTCCAACTATTTCCATAAATTTATTCATTGCAAGCATAGGAAATACGGGAGCAATACCTACAGAACTTAGAGACAAGTCAATACTCACCAATCAAATGGAGTTTCCCTTGAGAATAGGTATTATATTATGGAAGAAGAATATGAGTATTATGAAATCATGCATAATGAAAAGATATTTGAAAGTTTATCTTTATCCCCCACTCAGTCAAATATCTCATAGAAGAAAACGAAGAAAATTGAGAAATCCAACCTTGTAGAGATATCTCTTAAAGCTACAAAGAACGGTAGCACCTAGATTCTTAATAGCAGATTCTTAGCCCATATGATAGGAAATTAGATTTATTGAATAATTTTAAGAAAAGGTTTGATGTAATAGTAAGGTTTGGCAATGATGGTGCTTTAAAAATCAAGGGCAGTGGAAGTACAAGACTGGTAAATGACAAGCTTAAGAAAACTGAAGTTCTCTATGTGGATGGTTTGCATCACAATCTCCTGAGTGTGAATAAACTTTGTGAATCATTATTGGTAGTGACATGAAATATAGGTAAATATTTAATGAAATAATCCAGAATAGATGGAAAATTATATCAGGTTGACAGAAAAGAGAACATATTCTACTTGACAGTTGAAGAATAAAACAACTTGTGGCACCGAAGGTTAGATCACATTAATCAAAAAAGAATGTAAAATATATCTAATATAAAGATAGTAATAGATATCCCAAATATGAAGTTTGAATGGGAAAACACAAGTGATTCTTTCATATAAGTAAATTTGGTCTGCAGTTCATATCACCCAAAGAAGAAAAGGGCATCAAATCTTCTTGATCTCATCTACATAGATGTATGTGGTCTGATAAATGTGGCCAGAACATATATAGAGTGGTAATTTGTTCTTTTTATTGATGATTACAGTAGAATTTATTTTTTAATTATTATACATAATAAACATCAAGTTCTTGACTTCATGAAAAGTTATCACTAAATAGCTGAGAATGATACAGGTCATACAATCAAAGTTCTACGATCTTAAAATGGAGGGGAATACACATCCATTGAGTTTCAAAATTACTTATAGAAACATTGAATAAATAATGAGGTGGCTACAATGATAACCACATATAAAAATTGAGTTTTTGAGCATAGAAATAAATAAGTTAACAATATGGATATAATTATGATGATTGAGAGTCGTATCTCTCATCATTACTAGAATGAGGTTGTTCAAGAAGTAGTGTATACTCAAAATAGAATAATGATTTATATGGGGAAAACCAAGACATCATATGAGTTGTGGCATGGAAGGAAGCCCTCATTTAAGTATTTTCATGTTTTTAGAAGTAAATGTTTCATTCAAAACAAATAAGGAAATAAAGGGAAGTATGGTGATGCTGAAGATGAGGGAATATTCATTGGATATTAAATGAAAATTAAATCCTACAAATTTTTCAATAATATTCTTGTAAGAATTGTGGAAAGTAGTGATGTTAAGATCATTTAGGATAAAACCACAAATACCTAGAGGAGATCTTATGCTGATATGATAGAATATGAAGAAGAAAGTGGACATGAAATAGATGAAAATGCAGAAGTAGGCATGTAAAACATTCAGGAGTCATAAAATGATGATGATTTAGGAGAAGAATCAGAAGAGGAAACCATGGATGAATATACTTCATCTGAACCTTAGAGGAGAAATAGAAGAGATGAAATTAATCAATCCAATGTCATTTGGTGTTGGACCACACCCACTCAAAAAAGGAGAATAAGGAATTGTGCACATTCTACCTTCCTATCGATTTTGGAACCAACCTCATTTGAATAAGCAGCGAAGGATGAATCATGGGTTAAATCCATGAATGAATAACTAGATCAGATTGATAATAACTAGACATGGAATCTTGTTAAGAGACCTAAAAATCACAATGTGATTGGAATAAAGTGTATCTTTAAAAAAATTATGAGCATGGAAATGTTATCAGAAACAAGGAACACTTAGTGCATAAATTCTATGCACAAATTTAAGGAATTGATGGTGAAGAAACATTCTCTCCAATAGTGATACTAGGGTCAATATGGATTTTCCTTACTATGGAAATCCAAATAGGATAAAAATTTTATCATATGGATGACAAAACATCTTTCTTAAATGGAGTTCTTGAAGAAAAAGTATATATTGAACAACCAATGGTATTTCTGATTGGAAATGATGAAGCAAAGGTTTGTAGATTAAATAAGGCTATTTATGGTCTAAAACAGGCACCATGTGTATGGTATTCTCGAATGGGTGTGTATCTGGAGAATCTTCAATTCAAAATAGGAGGTTTCAATCATAATATCTATGTGAAAATTTATAGAAATATCAATTTATGGTGCTGGTGTATGTGGATGATATCATTTTTGTCGAAGGAAGGTAGGGATCCATGGAAGAATTTACTAATCACATGAAATCAGAATTTGAAATTTCTATGTTTGGATAACTCACATAATTCTTAGGGCTATAGATTATTCATAAGAATGATTACACTTTCATTTCTTATAAAAAAATATGAAAGAGGGTTATTGAAGAAATTCAATATGCATGACTCCAAACCAATGTCGACTCTGATTGCGGTTAGGACAAAACTTCAAAAGCATGAGGATGAGACTTCTATGGATCCCACCATGTATAGTAGAATCATTAGAATCTTATTATAATTAATTGCATCATGGACATATATTGTCATTTTAACATGGTTGGTGGCCCACTTTCAAAGTAATCTGAAGGAAAAACATTTGACAGCTATTAAACGAATCATGAGATATATTCAAGGTACACTAAATTTTGTCTTATACTTTATTGTAGGAAAAGATAATGAATTATCAAAATTTTATATTGTTGACTGGGATAGATATGTGGTGGATAAAAATTATACTATTTGGGGTTCATTTTTTATTATAAATAAATGGGTAGGTTGGTTGAGAAAGAAACAAGAAAGTGCTTCTTTCAGCATGACAGAAATAGAATATATCTCTACTGTGAAGGCATGTACTCAACTTTTGTGGATGAAGCAACAATTGAATAATAATGGTGATGAGTTGAAATAGTCAATGGTGATTCATTGTGACAAAAATATTGTGATTGATCTTACAAAGAATCTAGTTTAGGACTCTCATATAAAACATATTGAGATCACATATCACTTCATCAAGGAAAAAGTTGAATAAGGTGTGATTAAAATGGGGCATGTGGGAACTGATGACCAAGTGGTTGACATTCTAACTAAGCCATTGGTAGTACATGTGTTTGAGAAACATCATTTTAACCTCATTGTTCATCCACCTCCCATTACATGAGGAGGTTATGAGTGGTCCCCTCTCCCTAGTTATGTTAACTATTTTAATCTATTTGTGGAAGTGATGTAGTTTTATGGGGGAGATATAAACCAGGGGGGTGTGTTTTGATCTCTTCAAGTACAAATATAGGTTCATTGGATTTATTGAAAAGGGGGGTATAATGGAGAAATTCAATGTTTTAAAGGTTTTATGGTTGAAGGTTTTTTTAACCATGCATGCAATGCTTCTGTGCCACATTGAAAATTCAGTTTTATGAGGAAATAAACAGAGATTATATTGGACATCTTTAAGAATTAAAAAACACAAGAACCCAATTCATGGTTCCCCTCTTATTTTCTACACTGATCTTTGTTCACATAGACTTAGAGTGTTGGATGAGTTGCTTCTCACATATTAGGTTTTGTTTATGGCTAGTTCTTCATTGAATTTTTCTACATATTCCTAACAAACCCAAAGGGGGAGATTGTTGGAATTGAGGCTAGTCTTTACTATAAATGGAGTCTAGTTTATGTTTTTTGTCAATCCACACTGGTTTGATCATGGATTTTCAAGGCAAGTGATCTTACAGTACAAGTTGACAATAGTATTAAAGGTGGCATCATTTCCCAGTGTTTGCCAAATTTTTGGGCCTAAAATTTGGAGGAAGAGGATAGCATCATGAAGGTGGTTTTATGGAATTGACTTTTCATAAATATGGTAAAGTCATGGGTTTTTTAAATACTAGGTTTCTAAAAGGATGTGATTCATGAAGACGAGGATCATAGAAAGCAAGAATTGTGAATGGTATGATGGGTTGATGGTAATCTTCATGACTACAAGAATCTTCGTGGGTAGGTTCAATTTCATTGGAACTTTTCAAGTGAAGGAGATTCGCAAATAGGGTTTTGAAGTTTCATAAAAAACTTCTAGAGGTAAGGGATCATCGCGAGAGGCTGAGCCAATAAATATAAGGCTACCCCCACTTCATTTTATATGAAAATAATAGGAGAAAGGTTGAATCTCTCTAATTATGTGAAGGGAAAGAGATACACGAATCAAGTATTCAAAGTGAGCTTGAGCATCGTGAAAATTCTACCTAAGTCTTGACCAATTCTTAGGTGTTTGGGAAAGAGGATTTTCACAATTATGAGGTATTCTGATATGACTTACTGAGCTTCATGAAGGCAGTTTGTTTTATGAAGGCAGTTTGCTTCATAAAGGTTGTGAGCTTCATAAAGGAACTCCCCAAAAAGGAGTTCTGAACATCATGTTTAAATGAACAGTTCTCTCAAAGTGCATCAACTCAAGTCTACAGTATAAGTAGGGTCTTGTAATAGTTAGGGAAAAGACTCAAATGCCAATCTATTGAAGTGATCTTTATGTCAATAAACTGAGTAAGACTTCACCCAAGGTAGTGATCCAAGGGTAGTGTTTGAGGGATGCAGTGTGATATCCCTAAAATCTTGTAAAGGTGGTGTTATTGGCATAGAGTGACCATGTCTAAACTTATTTATTCCACAACTAGTGAAGAATAGTGTATTTAGGTGTGACCGACACATTATCTATGTATGCTCCTTGGACTAGACCTTAGTGGTGAACCAAGTAAAATTGTTGTATTTTCTCTCTATATGTGAATATTTAAATTACAACAAATTATCATTAGATGGGTTTAATAGGTTCCTACCAACATGGTAACAATATCTATCATTTTAAAATAAAAATTTGACACCCTCATTCACCCCTCCCCTCTCAGGGTGTTTTGGGGTCCTACAGGTAGATATGATATTATAACTCTAGAAGAATAATTATTTAATAAATATAATATATAAACATTAAACTCGTTATAATAACTATCGATGAATTATTGTGATGGAAAATTAATTATATCGTTGTGTGGAGGTGGTAGTCCATACGTACGCACAAGCGATACTTTCATTTCCCATTTGATGGAAAAGAGGGTGGATATTAGTGGTTACATGATAATAATAACATTAATATATATTGAGGATAATAAATTTATTATTTTATGATAAATAAAATATATTTAGAGTCGGTGTAAGAAGAAATAAATTGTAATAATTTGGGTAATACAATTACCTCTTCTTCGGTAGGCCTCCTTTAGATCCTTGCTTAAGGACCCTTGAAAAGGCATTTTAAGAAGAAAATCACCAATAATTAATGTATATGAAAGTTTATAATATAATTGGGTAGGGGTTTTTTGATATAGATATCTCAAATTAGTGTAAATAAGGGAAAGGATGGATGTCCTTTTATAAGTGGGGGAGTGGATACACTTGGAATTTCTTAAAAGAATTAAATATAATAAAATCATACTCCAGATAAATGCTTCCAAATGTAAAGATAATTGAATGTGGAACATTATAAGGTCAAAATATGACCATAAAATAGGATTTATACAAGTTTAATTTTCAATATTACCCTTATCACTTGGCTGAATCCCCCTTAGTAAACTCGTTTTAACCTTAATTGTGGTAACAAATTTTTACTGTTTTTAATATTCATTATAAGAAAAAATAAATTTGAAATTATTAATTATATTAATTATTATTATTAAAAATATTTAATCCATTTTATCAAATTCAATTTAAAAAATTTTTGTTATTTAATTTAAAATTAAACCCACAAAACGCAATGAAAAGTAGTTTTCCAAAAAAAAGTTCTCTTAAGTATAAAACATTTTTATATCAAAATTTAACAAAAAAAATAATTATAATGAAATAAATTATATTATTATTAATATAATTAAAATAATTATACTTTTAAAACCATTTTAAAACAAAATGTAACTTTTAAAATTCTTTAAACGAAAAAATAGTTTTCAATAAAAATTAGAAGTTTTCACTATTCATCAAAAAATAATTTTTTTTAGAAAATTATAAAAATTTCACTCTAAGTTAGTTTTGAAATGGTGATTTAAAAAAATTAATTTCATTTTTGAAAATAAATTTTCTAAAATTTTCATAAATCTATTTTAATATAAGTGTGTAAAATGCAATGAAAAATAGTTTTTAGAAAAAATACGTTTTTAAGCATAAAAATTAACTTTTATAAAAATCATGAATATTTTTTATTCAAATGAAATTAGTTATATTATTATAAATTAAATGGATAATATATAAATTTAATACCAAATAAAAAATTTAATGTTACTTTTAAATTACTTGATTAAATGAAAATAAATGAGAGTATTTGAAAAATCGGTATTTTTCATTATTCACTAAAAAAACAATCATTTCAAAAAAATCTCCAAAAGTAACCTTAAGTTAATTTTGATATTTTAATTTCAAAAATTATTTTAATTTTATAAAATTCAATTTCTAAAATTGGAAGAATTAATTTTAATTTCTATGCAAAAAAATGTAATAAAATCCATTTTTGAAGAAAACATATTTTTGAAGCATAAAAATGATTTCTCTAAAAATTGAGTGCTCATTTACTAATAATTGATCAATAAATTTGTATTGAGTGGGATCATTATTAATATATTTCATAATTTGGATACTCATATTCATACCCTGTAATTTAACAACTAGGTTATAACGGTCACATTTAAATAATAATATTTTACTAGTAGATCACAATTTTCTTAAAGATCAATATTGCGTGTCAAATAAACTATTGAGATTATTATTTTTAAAACTAAATTTTTGAGGTGTTACATATGATTTATAGGTTCATCATTTTTATTTGGATCACTTTCTTTTAAAATTCATAATGAAAATATATAATACATGATAGTCACCCACTGATATGTATATGTTGTAGATTATGTCATACTTTAATAGGTATGAACTATAAAAAAACATTGGTATCTAGGATTGAGAAATTTTATAAATGGGAAAATTTTATATTAACTGAATTTTAATTTTATAGAATTTGATTCCACAAACTCTGACACATGGGTATTAGATACTAGGTGTGTGTCACACATTTGTGCTAACAAACAAGGACTCAAAGATAGGGGAGAATCGATGAATGCTGAAGTAAATCTTCATATCATTAATGTAGAAAAAGTTTCCACATTAGAATTCAAAATTTATGATCTAATAATACCCATTGGATTAGTCTTATAATTTAAAACATATTATATTCCCACCATAAATTAGAATTTTATTTCTATATCTTGTTAGGACAATATGGTATTTTCATTCAATATTAAGAATAAGAGTTTTTATATATATAATAATGAAATTTTTTATAGTATTAGGAATATAATTAATGGTTTATATATTCTAGATATGAATAATCATGTTTATAACATTTAGAATAAGAGTTTTAGGGTTTATTCTAATCATACCTACCTTGGGCATTGTCACCTTGGACACATAAATGAGAAACATGATAAAAAAACTCTATAGATATGGATTGTTGGAATCATTCAATTATGAATCATTTGATACATGTGAATCTTTTTTAATGGAAAAAATGACCAAGATATATTCTGGGATAAAAGTTGAAAGGTCTAGTGGACTATTGGATCTCATACATAGTGATGTATGTGGACCAATGAGTACTCAAGAAAGTTGTGGTTTTAAGTAATTTTTTACTTTTATCAATGAATTTAGTTAGTATGGTTATGTTTTTATGATGAAACACAAGAATAAAACTTTTTAAAAGTTCAAATAGTTTCATAATAAAGCAAAAAATCAACTAGGAAAAATTATTGAGATTCTTCGATCAGATCAGGGTGGTGAATACCCAAGACAAGAATTAATAAATCATCTAAAAGATTTTAGAATTGTTTCAAAACTCTCTCCTCCTAGAATACCATAAATTAATGGTGTATCTAAGAGGATTAAACATACCTTGTTATATATAGTTCAATCAATGATGAGTTTCTATGACCTTCTTATTTTATTATGGGATTATGCTCTTAGGATTATTGTATTCTCACTAAACCATGTTCTGTCTAAAGTAGTTATAATGACACTATATGAGATATAAACTTTTAAACATCCCAATATGTATTTTATAAATATTTGGGGTTGTGAAGAATATGTATGATGTTTTTATTTGGATAAACTTAACCCTAAATTGGATAGATGCTTGTTTTTTGGTTATCCCAAAGAAGTTGTGGGATATTAATTTTATAACCCAACTGAACACAAAGTGTATATGGCCTATAATGGTGTTCTCATTGAGAATAATCACATGATTTGAGGAGTTAGTGGTAGGAAAATTGAACTTAGAGAAGTTTTAAGACCAATAAATAGGAAGTGTTCTTATGATGGAGGTTGAGTCGATTCCATAAGGAGTTATAAAAGAATAATTGACTCAAGTTACAAAAGAACCTTGAAGGTCTAGTAGGATTTATCACTAACTAGAGAGATATGTATTTCTCATGAAAAATTATGATGAAGTAATGTTCATAGAAGATGAACCTACTTTCTACTATGAGACCATTGAGAATTTTGATTCTAAGAAATGGTTAAAATTCATAGAATATGAGATGGAATTCATGTACACTAACTAAGTTTGGAACTTGGTGGATGCATCAGAAGGGGTAATACCCCTGGGCTGTAAGTGTGTTTTCCATAATAAAACTAGCATGGATGATAGAGTGTTTATCTATAAAGCATGACTAGTGGAAAAATTTTATAAACAAATTCATGGTATTAACTACTAAGAAACCTTTTCACCCGGTGTGATGATAAAGGTTGTTTTGATTTTTTTAGTCATATAAGCTCATTATGATTATGATATATATCAAATGGATGTTAAAAATACTTTCCTTAATAGGAATTTAATTGAGTATGTTTATATGATACTGTTGGAGTTAGTTCCCTAGAACCAACTATGTTTTACTTTATATTTCTAGTATATTAATGAATTTAAATATTAATAAATACCTTATCACATATTGATTGTTCCTATGCATAAAATTAATGTGATAGTGTCCTAGAGTATTTATCCCATTAATAGGTCATATTGTTTCTATACTATAATGATAACCTTGAGATGCTATAATGATATCTCTTAAATATCATTCATATGGTTAGGATGATAAACTATAATAGGGAACATAGTTTTTCAACTATCAATTATGAGTTCTTGTAAGAGGATGAGGCTTCATCTCATGAAGTTCTCACTTGGCGATCTCAAAGATGGGTGATTATGAGGATGGGCCTACTTGTTGGAATTTTGCATGTTTATGTATCATCATATATTCTTATCTACAAGCATGTATAATGATCCATAAAATTAATATTACTATTAATAAATTTCATGACTTGCACACTTGGATGTATTTTCGTAATCCATGAAAAAAATAGCTCATAGCGCAGTTGGGTACATTGGGTGCATCATGAATGACATATTATTAATCAATAAGTTGAGGAAGGTTTTGTCCCTTTTATATTTATGGAAGTTGATATCTCATCCCTTTGATAGAAATTGAACCATCACATTAAATTCCATGGTCATGGTGCAACGACAAGTTTATTCCAGATGGTCAAAGAAAGACATATCAAGCATATAGGTCGATGGAATGGGTGTACAACCTACTTCATGAGATATTATTACAAATGGATTATATTACACAATAAGCATTCATGTGTGGTTATCGATGTTGTGATATTAACTTCTTTATCTTGGGTGTATTGGCCTATTGTTAGATAGTGATATAGGACTTTAGGCGAGCGCGCTTAATGTCAATGAGAAAGAAGACTAGAGATTCACACACTAAGTATTTTTGTTGATCTCAATTTAATTCTATTTGAATTTAATTATTGGAATAAATATTATTTTCAGGACTGAGGAATGATTTTGTTCAAGATTTATTGATCATAAATATTAAATAAATATTTATTCATAAAGTCATTTTTTAATTATATGAACATATAATATTTATTTATTTTTTGTTATTAACAAGGTAATAAATAATTATTTATTCATTAATAATTTATTTAATTAATTTTTTGAATATTTAATAATTATTTATTCACCGAACTGTGAATATAATATTTTATTTATTGAATATTTAATAAATATTTATTTACCAGACTATTTGTGAATAAATATTTAATTAAATATTTATTCAGGTATTCAATAAATGTCAAGGTGGATGATAGGACCAAGATTGTGTTCATTTATAAATATTAATTTTCAAGCTGGTAAAATAATATTTATCATTACGTCAGTTTGTTCACACCATGAAAACATAATAATAATAATAATAATAATAATAATACATGGAATGGGGTCATATTAGGTTTAATATATTATTTAAGATTCATTGTGATATTAAATAACATATTAATCATGACCTTATCTCTATAAATATATGACTATGTATATTGTGTAGAGGTTGAACGAGATAGATCAATATTAAGAATTGTTGTGCATGAAAAATTCTAGAGTGCACACTCTCAAGAATGAGAGTGTAATAATGATACTTCAATCCTGAAGGAATCATTACAGCGGTCAATATGAACACCATAACATGATCAATTTTTTGCTTTAGCACACAGTGATCCATTGGTGTTGTTTGGATATCAAAGGAGCATGTGTGGATCACCGCTAGAGGGATTCTACACTTGGATCCTACAAACGCAAAGACGGTAGACCAAAAAATGTTTTCAGACAATCGATATATCTATTAAAGAAAGATCTCAAGGACTAGGTATTATTTATTACGATATATTTAAATTAATTATAAATTTAACATGAAAATATCTTCTCTTGGTTCCAGTAAACTTTATATGAAATATTATTTTGAAAATTTTCATTGGGTCATGAATTTTTTTTCTTGTACAATATATAAAATTTTCATTGATTACAACAATCATTGAGTTGGGATTGGCCCCAATAAGTGCTTTCTCTATGATCAGAATCATCAAATGGTACAAAAGTGGTTGCATTTAAATTTATAATTATTTTATTTTTGATCAATTATATGAAATTATGGTTAGATTTTCACTTCCAATTTATCTGTTCTTTAATCCAAAGTTTAATTAACATGCTTTTTAAATATTAATTTTTTTCATTTCAGATCCATATATTATAAAATATCTAAATACTAAGATGAAGAATGATTGGAGATGTCATTGGGATTTGTTGCAGATTTTAGCCGGTAAACAGGATTACATGACATGTGACCAGAGTACACACCATGTACCCAAGTTCACTACACCCATACATGTTGCGGGATACATTACACTCCAAGTAGTAATAACATGAAACACATTTATTTTACACCGTGTGTTAACCGATCCATCCTGGCACAAGGTTTTTCAGACTACACCACGTGTAGCTGGCATACACAATGTGTAGTCTACATGGTTTAGTGGTGAAATTCATGCTAACCATATGGTCAAAAGCATGGTTTATGACCACATGAGACTAGAATCCTGGATAATTAATGAGACACAAGGCATATATCCATCATGAACACCATGTGACCCATTAATTCCCATATCTAGAGAACATGCTAAGTCAGTTGATAGATTATGTAGACACACAGAAAGTGGACCACACAATGTGTAGCTCATTAGTACATGCCATGTTATCTGAACATAATACATGTCTAATCCCTAGGCATTTATACTATATAAATGGAAAGTAAAGAACACAACGTGTAGCTCATTAGTATATATCGTGTAGTCTACCAATAAAGAATAAAATGAAATTGCTTAAAATAATTAATTGTGGTGTTAAAACCTAATTAA
Organism: Viscum album; assembly: GCA_963277665.1. NCBI lineage: Eukaryota > Viridiplantae > Streptophyta > Magnoliopsida > Santalales > Viscaceae > Viscum > Viscum album. The sequence goes on along the minus strand of OY728123.1, from coordinate 1,032,777,176 downwards.
ACTGTTAACACCAAATGCATTGACTTTGTAATAAATGTTTTAAGAACTAATAAATTATCGATTAATTTTATGTAATTATTTTTAATTATTGGTAATGCCATTTATTTTACATGAATTCATTTATGATGGGTATCTCCAAGAGACTTTGAATGTTCAATAAGATAAAGTGAATTAATTGATTGATTAATTAATTAATTGAATCAATATAAGTGTGTTTATCTTAATAATAAAAAATAAATTGAAGTTAATACTAGCTTGTATAATTTTACATATTCTTTTCATGTGTATGAGTGATCATGAGATTTGACCAAGCTTGTGTATGTGTTGATTTTATTTAATTTATTTCTATTACATGGGTTTGTAATTATTTATAATTAAATTAAATATGATGGTCTGAATGTTATCTATCCCACCTTTTTTATGTAAGACCTATGTGTTCAGGGTTGTTTTATGTAATTCCCCTTAACCAATCATTTGGTTCCCCTCACTTACATGTAAGTTATAAAAAATATTCAATAAAAGGAGTATTCCAAAGATCATGGTGGTGGTTCAATATGGAACCAAGATGAAACCAACCCTAAAGGTACATGGGCGGCTAGGTGGAATGCTGCAACTCATGCCAAAGCTGAAACAATGAGTTTTCCCCTAGAGTCATAGGTTAATTTATTTTCCACTAAATAAATCAACCATTAGATAAGTTCATGATAAGATAATTTATTTATTTATTTTATTTATGTCTTATTCATGATTTATTTTATGAATTTAAGACTATGATCACATAAATAAATGGATTAATATACAAAGAAAAAAATAAAGTAAATGGATTTTTCATTAATGTTTTATCATAACATGGTTAATTCCTTAAGTAAAATCCACTTAATATTAACATGAAATGTTAAAGATAAAATAATAAAAATTTACATATAATAAACAAAATCCCTTAAGTTAATATTAATTCATTAATCCTTTCATCATCTGAATTAAAATGAACCCATAGTTAAAGTGTCAGTTCGACCTCCATCGAGGGAACTTTTAATTATTAAGAAATCTTAACTAAGATAGTGGTTCAACTTAATTGAATCTGTATTAGTTTTAATGGCCTATACCTATCCAATAAAAATTTGGAGGGAAGTGTTGAGGAGATATAAGTCGTGATATTTGGATTGGGGAGTCCACTCAATAGTTCAAGGAGCTACCAATTTACAGTTGGAAAGACTTCCAACCTAAATACTTTCTTATAATTTTTTGGCCTTCATATGGATTACATGAAGAGAATTATGGATCATTGCCACTATAATTTCCATGTAACTAGATATTACAAGTCTAATGGTGAGGGATGCTGGGACTTGATAAAATAGTGGGAGACTTAATAAAATTAAAATTATTATGTCTCACATAATTTGTAATCAAGTAAAGTTCTAATCATATGTTTTGATTGTTATATAAAATGGAAATCAAACCATGAAAACACTATGATCATTTATTAACTTCGGGTATGTCCTTAAAAATATAAATTTTCAAATATGGTTCATATGATGCATTATTATCAGAAAATTTGTATTATGTATTGGAATCCCCTATTGATGTTTTGTCTCCCAAGTAGGTAAGAAAATGTGAAAAGGATGCCTACCAAAGATATGTAGAGTATGATTCTTATGTATGTTGTATTATATTATCAAATATATATGGATATTTGATGATACAACATAAGTACACATATGTTTATACCATAATATCTCATATTATTTTTCTTGAGAAATAGAAGTAAAGTATTAGAATAAATAATATTATCAATGCACTATATCAGTGTAAATTGGAAGAAGAGAATCTAGCTACTAATCATGGTTTCAAAATACTGGGGTATATTGATCAGTTAGAAAAATTGGGATTCCACTTAGATAATAAATTATAAATTAATCTTGTTTTATTATCCTTATCATTAGTGTTATCTTTATTCATTTAATCCTGGATAAACAAAATGTATAAGTCGATCAGTAATCTTTTGACCATAATTCTCCTAAAGTATAAGGATTGGTTGAAACATGTTTCTCTACCACTTATGGTGATAAGTTTGAAATATAGGGATGAAGATCCCATGGATAATATAAATCCAAATGATCCTTCATAGAATCCTTTAAAAAGACAAAATATTTAGAGGTAAAAGAATAAACAGGATGATATTTGCATCTTATATTGAAAAAATCAACATTGGAAAATAAATTAAAATGAATTGAAGAAGAAAGCAGATGCATCCACTTAGAGTATATTCATTAAGTTAATATCCACCACTTGTGTATTAAAATGAAATATTATTATAACATACATGTATTTAAATACAAGAAATGAGAAAGAATAGAAAGTTTATAGAGTGAAATCAAAAGGAGCTAAGAAAGGGAGATTCTCACATTATCCAAGGGGAGATAACTACTTCTCATTGCCAAAATGGATTGATTCAAGTTTATAATAAATGTTAAAAAAACATTTATCTTAGTGTCTAGCTTGACACACTAAGATATTATTTCTCATTTGGGATAAATGTTGCTATGGTACTTCAATACTAAACTAATGGTTCAGTAACTATTGAATCGTAGATATCCATAAGAATGAATGATGAATATAAAATATAATACTCTTACCCAATTATGTCAAGATAATTCTTTTTTAGATAAAACATAAGTTGGTTGACTTTTTTATATCCATAAAATCATTTTAGTCTCAATTGATCTAAGATACTAGATATAAAAAACAAACAACTTATCATGTTTTAAATAAAGAAACATTTATAAATAAAGGCATTCCACAAATATTTTAAGAGTTAGATCAAATTGGATAAGTGAACTATTCTAAAGCTAAAGGTAAATTCATATAATTCATAAGATTCCTTTAAGAAATTTTAGAAATGATCGGTGAAGTAAAGGGTTCACTTGTCAAATATTAAGGAATATCCAAGATAGATTATCAGAGAATATCATATATAAGTAATCATTGATCACACATGTGGATTAAATGTATTACCAAACTCATATTTCCTTATATAAATCAATATCATGATGGTAGTAAAAGGAATATCAGTGATGAGTCTTATAAATATTGTAAATATTCCATGATTTTTCTAAGACATGTTTTGAAAATAGAAGTGCAATAACTAACCATATGCCAACTATATTATCTAATGGACACCATATCAATTATGATGTGATAAGAATCAATTAGGACACTACTAAAAGTTCTTGTTGAAACCCATTTGTTAAAATTTGGCTTCAACTATAAACAAACATCAAACACTAAGATGTATCTGAGTTAATGATCCTATATCCACTAAGGATATTAAAATCTATTTAAGACAAGCTATATTTACATAAAGGAAGACTATATATTTAAGTATAGTGGGAGTAGACTTAACTTATATAGGTTAAGGCTCTAGATACACATGGGTTGGCATAGGAATGATGGAATCCAATAAGTACAGTGGTAGGATTAGTTTTAGAGACACATACTGCCTAGTAATTTATAACCAAAGAGTAGATTTTGTTCATTATAGTGGGTGATACATATATTATTATTTTATATTAAATATTCATACAAAGAATTAGTAAATGGAAACATTTTAAGGTTGAGAATAATGTATAAATTCAAGTAATAAACACTATGTATCAAGATTTGAGTACTTTGTATCTTGAATGTTTTAAATACTTGATATTTTCGGTGAGTATCCAAGAGAAACTAGACATGGATGGTACAAGATGGTAGAAATAAAGCATGATTGATTATTGAAAGGTTTAGTTTATGAAAAAACTTATACACCAATAATCATGACTAAAATCCTTTTGAATTCTACTTGTAAAATTATAATTCTATGATCATCATATTAGGCTATTTATAGTCAAGGATAACTCATTAGAGGAATCCTTATGGAATATGTCAATATAACATGACCAAAAGGAGATCCTGTGGTATATGTCTAAAAGTCATAACTAGAAAGGTTCAATGACATCAATAAATTCCAATAAGATATGTAGATTACATAAATTAATGTATGAATAAAGCATCCATAGTGATCATAAAATATCTATTTGGAAACAAATGAGTGACATGTGTCTCTAACTAATTAGTGGGAGCACTATAAGTTTTCAAGATAGATATGCTGATAACGTATGGAAAAATAAATGTTGTGTTTTACCAAAATATTAAGACTAAGGAATGAATTTCACCAAGTATGACTTAAAGTAGAAACCATGTTTTAAGGAACAAGATCTATAAAATAGATCCATGGGAACATTGAATTTAGTAATAGTACACATATTAAAAATTCAAGACCAAATTGTTTTTATCATATAATCCTTCTGATAAAACATGCTTGGGCATAAAAAGAAATTATCGAGATCAAAATTTCACAAGCTTAAGTTCTAGGAATTTATCTCATATTTCATGATATGTACTAAAATTTGATATTATTGTGGCATGATTCATAGTATATGAATATCAAAAAGATCCAACATAACTGCATAAACTTTTAGTTAGAACTATCTGATAATACTTGGATATGTATAACTGGATGGGTTCCTATTATAAGTATAATTTAGAATACTAGTAATCAAGGTAATTAAACACTTTTATTCACTTAGTTCAATTTGATCTAGTATCATAGAAAAAGAAAAGGTAATATATAAGAAAAAATTATTACAGCCAGTGGTTTCTATATCTATAATATCTGAGTATGTTGCGGCTTATGATGCAGCTTAAGGAGTGGTTTAGCAATGTTCTATTCCAATTTTTAGTTATACCAAAATAAATATTTTTATTATTAATATGATAATATTTGACCATGGAATTAGTCAAGATATCAGGATTCTAATATGGGAACAAGAGGTGGATACTCATTTATATCACTAATTGAAGGATTTATCAAGGTAATAATGTTTAAGTAATAAGATCTACCACACAAACATATGTCTTTACCAACCCTAGTCATAGAAATGTGGTAGGCTTGACAGTAGTATCCATACTCAATAGAAGCATGTTTAACATGTTAGAACTAATCAATCATTAACAACTGGCCCTAGTGTAAGTGATATTCTGTTAGAGCTGGTGCCCTGGAACCAACCACTTTGTACATTATATTTCTATTATATTCATGAATTTTAATATTAATAAATACCTTATCACATATTTATTTTTCTTTTCATAACATTAATGTGATAATGTCTTGGAGTATATATCGCATTAGTAGGTCATAGCAGTTTCCCGCTATGATGGAACCTTAAGATGTTATGAAAAGATCACTTAAATATCATTCCTATAGTTAGGATGAAAACCACGATAGGGAACATAGTTTTTCTATTGAAAACCATAAGTTCTCATAAGAGGATAAGGCTTCATCTCATGATTTTTTCACTTAGTGATCTCCAAGATGGGTGATTTTGAGGACAAACCCACTTGTAGGAATTTTTTATGCTTATGTGTCATTGAATATTCCTATCAGTGAGTATATTTAATGGTTCTTAGACTTTATGATTATTATTAATGCATGTAATGAATTTCACACTTAGATGTATTTTTGTAAACCATGACAAAAATGGTTCATTGAGAAGTTGGGTATGTTGGGTGTGTCATGAATGACAAGTTTTTAATTAATAAGTCAAAGAAGGATTTGTCCCTTCCATATTTATGGAAGCTGATATCTCGACCCTTTGATTCAAATTGAATCATCGCATTAAATTTCACGTTCATGGTGTTACAATAGGTTTATTCCAGATATTCAAAGAAAGATATATCAAGCATATAGGTTGATGAAATGAGTGTGCAACCTACTTGATGAGATATTAAGATAAATGGATTATATTACATAGTAAGTGTTTGTGTGTGGTTTTCAACATTGTGATGTTAACTTCTTTCTCTTGAGTGTCTTGACCCATTTCTAGATAGTGATCTATGACTTTAGGCAATATTGCTTAATTCTAATGATAAAGAATCCTAAATGGTCACACATTTAGTGTTTCCATTGATCTCAATTAAATTCTATTTGAGTTTAATTATTGGAATAAATATTATTCTTAAGACCAAGGAATAATTGTATTTAGGATTTATTGATCATAAATATTAAATAAATATTTATTCACAAGGTAGTTATTTAATTACATGAATATATAATATTAATTTCTTGTTATTTGCACTATAATAAATAAGTATTTATTCATTAATAAATAATTTATTTAATTACATGAGTATTTAATAAATATTTATTCTCCAGACCGTGAATATAATGTTTTATTGATTTAATATTTAATAAATATTTATTCCCCATATTGTGAATAAAATATTTATTTTTATTTATGAACAAATATTTAATATTTATTTGGGTATTCGATAAATTCTAAGGAGGAGGATCATACCAAGATCGTGCCCTATGATCTGAGCAGACCAAGATTGTGATTAGTGATTAAAGATTATGTCAAGTGATCCATTGAAGATACTTTAAGCATGAATGATCCATTGAATCCAATCATCCTCAAAGTCCATTTGTATTTTTCTAGCTATATAATCCCATTATGATTATGAGATATATTAAATGGATGTTGAAACTTCTTTCCTTAATGAAAATTTAATCAAGGATGTGTATATGATACAACCCAAAGGTTTTGAAGTGCCAAATGATATTGTTAGGGTATACAGGTTACAATAGTTCATTTATGGATTGATGCATGATTCTTAGAGTTGGAATATTTGGTTTGACAGTGTAATTAAAGGGTTTAGTTTCATCAAGAACGCAGATGATTGTTATGTATATAAATGTGTTGGTGGTAGTATAGTAGTATTTCTGATATTGTATGTATATGACATGATACTTATCATAAATGACATCCCAAAACTTTATTCTATAAAGGTGTGGTTGGGTAAATGTTTCTCAATGAAATACATGGTTGAGGTATCTTACATACTGGGTATAAAGATCTATAGAGATATATCTAAGAGGTTTCTAGGAAAAAGTTAAAATACATATATTGGTAAAGTGCTAAAGAAATTTCGTATGGAGAACTTTGAAAATGGGTCTTTACCAATTTTTCATGGTACAAATATTATGAAGACTCAAGATCATTCTAAAGAGTTGGAAAGGATGGGTAGGAATCCTTATGTGACTTCTATAGGATCTATCATGTATGTCATGTTATTCACTCGACCTGACGTCTCTTATGATTAAAGTATAATTAGTAGATACCAATCCAATCCTAGTGATAATCATTATATTGTTTTAAATAATATTCTTAAGTACTTAAGAAGGACTAAGTATATGTTCTTAGTATTTGGAGGAGTGGATGAACTTTGTATGAAGGGTTACATAATGCTAGTTTCCAATCCGAAAAAGTTGATATGAGATCTCAATCTAAATATGTGTTTTCCAAGATAATGGAGATATTAGTTATAAGAGTTCCAAGAAATCCACCATAATAGACTTGAAAATTGAGATAGAGTACATTATTTCATCTGATGTTGTGAAGGAAGTTATTTATATCAAGAAGTTCATTACTAAACTTGGTGTGGTTCCTAGTATTGAGGGAGGAATTCAACTATATTCTGGAAACACTGGGTTTATTTCTTAGGGTAAGGAACTTTGGTCTCACCAAAGGACCAAACACATCCTTTGAAAATACCATCTCATATAATAGATCATTGATAAGTGTGATGTAAAGATCATTTGGGTGTCTACAGAGGATAATGTAGTAGATTTTTTGACAAAACCATTATCACAACAACAACATATGGGTCGTATTGATTCTTTGGGTGTAAGACACATGAGATATTGGTTGTAATGTTTGTAAAATTTATCATGTTATTGTAATAAATTAAATTTTATATTATCATTCATTCATGTGTGTTGCAATTTATTTTACATGAGTTTTTAAATAATAATATCCCCTCAAAGTGTTACTTTGAGTTGTCCCTAACTGATGATAATTATAGAGTATTATGAGCTGCAATGAGATGTTAAGGTTACATTAAATATATTCTTGTACTCATTACAAAGAGTTGTATATGAGGTATAAATAATGGATTCATGACATGATAACTATAGACTTATTACTTGAACCGGCCCTCTAAAGTATATCTCATATAATTTCATATAGTCATCAATATACCTAGGGGTGTATGATTATAAATCCTTATTACCTAAGGTTGGTGAGATAATTAGCATGAGAAACATCATAATTTGATACCCCACTTATGTAAATTTGAGAATAACTTAGCTAATATAAGGTTGTTTGGGTATGTTGACGATCATGTCATTAGTTGGAGCACAACCAATATGAGATTTTATCACCTATATGAAAAAAAAGACATTTGGTGCTTGATTGAATTGGACTAAGGAAATTTATTTTCATGATTAGTTGAGTCAAATATGATGTGTTAAACTAGTTATATTAGAGACATGAGATTTTCTCATTTGTAAGATGAATAACATTTGATATATTCATTGACTTGGTCGGTTTTTTTAGAGAATCAAGAAAATATGAGTTGGCTATACTAGATTGACGTGTTCCATGTCTAGTGGTCACTCGATGTCATAGAAAAAGGGATTATATGGGTATATATATGATTTATATGATACATCTTATATTGTAAATGTTCATTTATAGATGTGAATATGTTTTATGGAGATCACACCAGACCCCTTAGTATCTTGAGTAACACTGATGTTTTGCTAGAGACTGCTCTTTGATTACATCTATGAAATATAGATTTTTCTTTTTTTTCAACACTGATAAGGCCCGTAGAGTCAAACATTTAGGTCCTTGTATAAGGATAAATTTTTGAGAAAGTGTTCATTCAAAATGAAGAAAGTTTGATGAAAACACATATCCAAAAGAGTTTGAATGGATTCAAAAAGAGTTGTGAAGTTTGAAACAAGTCTTTATGGATTTTAAGTGCAAGTGACAGATTGTTGAAAGTGCACTTAAAATAAATGAATGTAACATGTATAATAAATGTAATATATATACATATATATATATATATTACATTAAATATTCATGAGATGCATATTCAAAATGTTGTATGTGATGTAGTGTGTGCACTGCCACTTCACCCACATGGTTTCATTAGTATATAAAAAAAGTTCTAGTTCATTCAATATTTTCATTTATTCAATGAAATGTTCAATGAATGTGACACCCAACATGTAGTAAAACATGTGATTCATTTTTAGGGGCATCATTGTTTTCCTATAGAGAGAGAGAATAGTTTTCTTTATTATGTATTTTTTTGCATCTAAAGGTGATATGATCATTAGTTTCATGCAAATTTTTCTATATAAAACCCTTATTCATGAACTCCATTTGTCTCTCCCAATAAGGTGTTAGCACCCCTTTAGACATTTAGGTATCCTCGTGATATGATGAAGGATAATTCATCCGGTGTATCACCTCAGAGGTCGGGTGCTTTTATTTAATGCTCCTTATAATCTTCATTAAGCATCCTCTATAGAACTGAATATGGATATTGTTTTTATATATTAATACCAGGTATTTTTTGATACTCAGTTTTTATGATAATTCGCATGTTTGATTCCTTAGAGAAGTATCCTTATGTTTTTGTGTTTTCTTCCACTTCTAATGATCATTTGATGATAAAACTAAACTCATTAAATTTTTGTAAAAACTTGTGTTCCTAGTGTTAATTTACATTTTTTTGAATTTGGGTTAAGTTTATATATGTAATTTGTGTGGATTGAACTCTAAAAAGTCATAAAGGTTTATTTATGAAATAGAAACTGTTAAAATTACCATAGATTCAACCTCCCCTTCTCAGTGGTATAATATATCATGGGCACTTCAGGTCCCACTTGGGAATTATGCATGGTCTCGATGACCATTCTTTGACCATAAAAGACTTACTAAACCCCCAAACTGACCCAATTTCATCTTAAAACCTCTCAAAATTCAAAATAAATTAAATATAGTACCCACATACCTCAAATGGGGCCCTACACATCTTCAAAAAAGAGGTTTCGAATGTGGGTATTATGTTCTATGATCTAAGTATGAAATAATTATGACAAGGTTTGTTTTTATCATATTTTTTCTTTTTTATTTATTGTATCATAATACTAATATTAAATGTTAAATATTTTTTTACATTATGTAGTTTTTTAATGATGATTTTCTATATAGTTTAAATGATTCAAATCTTATATGCACATTATGAGCTGATTATTTCACAAGTTTGATTAAGTTTTATTTCATTTTTATATGTTTGTTTATGTATTTTTTATTTTTTAACTATGTGATTTTAATGTTTTTATTATTATAAAAAAGTTTTGATATACAAATAGGTGATATTGAATTGTAATCATACATTATACTATGTTCTATCTCCTGACTATTTCTCATTTCACTTTAGTTTTCTATCATGAAGGTGTGAGTATTGTATGCTTTATTATATATATTTTTTTAAACATTTTTTACATTGGTTATTTTTAAAACCAACATAAAAATGTTAGATCCAACTATTTCATGTCTATTTTAGTATAATAAATATGAGAGACTATATTTAACAATAATTTTGTATAGTAAATGATGTGAAAAAAAAATTTCCACATCGGTTCTCAAAAACCGATATGAAATAGCACTGTCAGATATAAGACCTTTATTAGCACTAGAATTCACTTTTATCAGTGATAAAAAAGCACTGATATTGTAAGCATTCTTAAAATATGATATCTTTTATCAGTGATAAAAAAATCACTAATAAAAGGGGGCATTTATCAACACTTTTTTAGTACTGGTAAAAGGGGATTTTATGAGTGTTTTTTTAACATCAATAGAAGGTTTTCGATTTAAAAAAAATATAAAAAAATATACCAACACACACGACCCCACCCCACCACATCAAAGAGACCACACAAAAGTGACACCACCCCCCTAGGCCCGCTACAAACCCACCCCCTTAACTCGTGAATTAATTTGTAGGAGGTTGGATTCAAACCCCTACTCACTGCTTTCTCAATAAACAGCCATACTACTTGGCTATTGAATTTTACTTATTATACATTGCAAAATATATATATATATACACACACATACATACATACATACATATATTAGAATATATATAAAAATATATATCCATTTATTAATGCACACACATGTTTTTATATATAAACATTATATATACATTTGTAAAGGTATATATATATTCATATATTATTATAAGATAAATAAAATGGATAAATATTTTTTATTTAAATGTAGTTTATATATTTAAAAAATATTTTATATGTAAATATGTTTAAATATTTATTTATAAAATTAAATTTTTATATGTAAATATATACAAATATGTATATATTTAGTTATAAATAACACTACAATATGAAAAATGTTAAAATTTCAACATCGTAGCATCCATATGAATGTAAGTATAGATAATAATTTATTCTCCATAAAAAACAAGAATACCCTCTTAAATAAAACTGAAATTTCATCAAATATTCAAAAATTAGGGTATCCCGACTAAAAACTCATTTTTAGAGGCATTCTAGATCTTTTTTTACTGAGAAAAAATAGGGATCTCCCCCTCCCCCCCCCCCCCCCCCCACTGAAGTTCAAATGAAATAAATCTACTTAAAACCTTTGATTTTACATCTCATGAAACCCAAACAAATAACCATATCAAAAGTTGTGAATGTTTGAAGTTCAAGTATTGTTTTCAACTAATTTTATAAGATTAATTAATTTATTATTATTTTTATATCACCAAATTGTTGTTAAATGTCTATTACTCTATAATGATCCTTGGTGGGACTTTAGCCCAAATCATAGGACCATCCACTAATGATGGATGTTGTGGGATAACGGCCATATGTACGCCCCACTTTCATGTGGTAGGTACTATCCACTCCCTATGGGGTTTTTAATTTCACCTCCCCCACAACTCGAACCCAAGACCACAAAGCTAATGATTTCTAGTTGGCTATTAGCATTGTGGTCATGGGTTCGAGTTGTGGGGAGGAGAAATTAAAATACCCACAGGGAGGGGACAGTGCTTTCCACATGGTAGTGGGGTGGATGTGCGGGCCTCAACCCATGATAGCCATCGTTAATGGGCGGTCTCTCGGTTTGGACTTGGCCCACTGGGGATCGTTACATACTCAATACTAATTAGTTAATTTTTAATTAAAATTATTTTTTAATTATTTTATAAACCATTTTTCACTAAATCTATTACATATTAAGTGTAAATGCATATTTAGTATTATATAAATCATATTTTAGAAAATATATTATATTTATATCAATATAAATATATTTACATATTAAAATGTTATTATTTTTAATATATAATTTTTTTATAAAGTTCATATTTTATTATCACTCAAAACAAATTCTCTAGCACTGATAAAGGTCACCTTTATCAGCACTAATGAAAGTCTCCACTACTACAGAAACCACCTATATCAACGCTAGAAATAGGCTTTGTTAGTGAAAAAAAGCATTGACATATGAAGCTCCATTAAAATTGCTTGAACTTTTTTAGCACTAACAAAAACGATGATAAAGACCACTTTTATCATCATTTTTTTAACATTGATAAAGGGGGCTTTATGAGTTCTTTTGTTAGCACATATAAAGGTCATGGTAGTCGCTACAAAACATACAGCCTTGTAATATACCTATAACAGAACCATATTTGAAACATATAATCAAATTATAATACAAATATTATAGAAAACCATATTGAAATACAAATATTACATTACATCATGGTTTCAATTCAAAATTTACATACAGAATATTTACATTGATGTGATATTTACAATTAATCAAAAAAATTACAACCAAATATACAAAATAAAAACTCTTATAGCAGGATTTCTCCAATGATAAAATTCCATACAAAAGATTGTCCCTACAATAAAACCAATATTTATTTTAGTGATAGTGCATAAAAAATAAACAAATTATAATTTTAATGTTATGTAATTGGAATATGAAAAATTATATTGTTAATTATTGAATATATTAATGATATTATTAGTTATACTATTAATTATATTATTAATAATTACATTGTAAATTTTATATTACTTATTAATTATAATATTAATTAATAATTATATTGTGAATTACTAACTACATTGTTAATTAATAATATATATAAATTATATTTTTAATTACTAAATATATCAATTATACTATCACTTATTAATTATCTTAATTACTTAAATAGTTAATAATTATATCATTAAACTAAAATGGTATTTTCATAGCCCCCAAGGCTTAGCCAAGTGGAAAAGGGACATGTGGGGTGTCGGTGAGGTCTTGGGTTAGAGTCTCACTGACTTCCTATATGTGTGTGTTTACGTGTTTCTTTGTACCTTTGTAGTTCCCCTCCCCCAATCATTTGTAACTAAAATGAAATTTTTATATTGAAAGCACACACTTTGAGTCATATCAAGAAAATTGTGTATCAGATTGATGTGTGGTTGATCCCTACACATCAAAGATGAATTATGGATCATTATTCTAAATTTTTAAAACAAAGTTTGTGTACTCATTTTTTACATGTAACATGCATTTAAAACTAAAATGACACTTTTATATTGATAATGCACACTTGGAGTCATACTGTCCACGTCATATGTTAGATTGATGTGTGGTCAATTACTACACATAAAAAATGAATTATGGATTGTTTTCTTAAATTTTGAAAAAAATGGATCTTGTTTACTCATTTTTTACAATGTGACATGCATTTTAAATAAAAATTACACTTTTATATTGAAAACATGCATTTTGAGTCATACCAATCACATTATGTGTTGGATTGAAATGTGGTCAATTCCTATATGTAAAGAATAAATTATAGATAATTTTCCTAAGTTTTGAAATCAATCTGAGTTTGTTTTATTGGTTTTTTCTATGTGATTCACATTTTAAACTAAAATGGCACTTTTATATTGAAAATACACACTTTGAGTCGTACTGACCACATCGTGTATTGGATTGATGTGTGGTCCATTCCTAAACATCATAAATGAATTATGAATCTTTTTTCTAATTTTTGAAAATAATTTGAACATGTTTTCTTAGTTTTTGGGTATAAGACACACATTTTAAACTAAAATGACACTTTTATATTGAAAACATGCACTTGGAGTCATATCGGCCACATCATGTGTCGGATTGATGTGTGCTCAATTCCTACATATAAAAAATGAATTATGGGTCATTTTCTTAAATTTTGAAAATAGTTCAAGCTTATTTTCTCAGTTTTAGCTATGTAACACACGTTTTAACTTAAAATAACACTTTTTATATTAAAAATGCACTTTGAGTCATACCAACCACATCATGTGTCGAATTGACATGTAGTCGATTCTTACACATAAAAAATAAATTACGGATCATTTTCCTAAATTTTGAAAACAATATGAGCCCGTTTTCTCAGTTTTAGCTATGTGATGTGTGTTTTAAGCTAAAATAACACACACTTTGAGTTATACCCACTACATCAGTGTCAAATTAACATGTAGTCGATTACTATAGATATAAAATGAATTTTGGATTGTTTTTATAAAGTTTAAAATCAACCTGATCTTTTTTTCTCAATTTTTTCTATGTGATATGTGTTTTAAACTAAAATGACACTTTTATATTGAAAACACGCACTTTGAGTCATAAAAACCACATCATGTGTAGGATTGATGTGTGGTTGATTCCTAAACATGAAAAATAAATTATGGATAAATTTCCTTGATTTTAAAATAATATGATCTTATTTTCACATTTTGGGTTATGTGGTGCACATTCTAAACTAAAATGACACTTTTATATTGAAAGTATGCACTTTTAGTCATACCAACCACATTGTGTGTCAGATTGATGTGCAGTTGATTTCTATATGCTAAAAATGAAATATGGATCATTTTATCAAATTTTGAAAACAATTTGATTTCTTTTTCTTGGTTTTAGATATATGACACATTTTTTAAACTAAAATGACACTTTTATATTGAAAACCCGAAGTTGGAGTCATACCCGACACATCGTGTGTTGGATTGATATACTGTCAATTTCTACTCATAAAAAATGAATTATGGATTATTTTTATAATGTTTTAAAATAATCCAAACTCATTTTCTTAGTTTTGGATATGTGATGTGTGTTTTAAACTAAAATGACACTTTTATATTGAAAATATGCACTTTCAGTCATACCAGACACATCATGTGTCTGATTGATGTGAAGTCGATTCCTACATGTTACAAATAAATTATGGATCATTTTCCTATATTTTGAAAATAATATATGCTTGTTTACTTATTTTTGGCTATATTTCATGCATTTTAAACTAAAATAACATGCACTTTAAGTCAAACCGACCACATCATGTGTCAAATTGACATGTAGTCGATTTCTATACAATTCAAATGAATTATCGATCATTTTAATAAATTTTGAAAACAATACAATTTTTTCTCAGTTTTGTCTATGTAATGAACATTTTAAACTAAAATGACACTTTTATATTGAAAACATGCACTTTGAGTCATACTGACCACATCGTGTGCCAAATTGATGTTCAGTCAATTCCTACGTATCAAAAATGAATTATGGATTTTTTTTCTTAAAGTTTGAAAATAATATTATCTTCTTTGCTCATCTTTGACAATGTTATGTGTGTTTTAAACTAAAATGACACTTTTATATTGAAAAAATACACTTTGAGTCATACCGACCACATCATTTGTTTGATTGATGAGCAGTCAATTCCTACACACCAAAAATGAATTATGGATTTTTGTCCTAAAGTTTCGAGAAAATATTAGTTACCCTATAGTAACTTAAGAAAATTTTGATCTACCCTACAGTAACTTAAGAAAATTTTGAGTTACCCTTTAGTAACTAAATAAATATTCAAGTTACCCTTCTGTAACTTAAGAAATCTTCAAGTTACCCATTAGTAACTTAAGAAAATTTCGAGTTACCATTCAGTAAATTAATAAATATTCAAGTTACCTTTTATTAAACTTAAGAAATATTCAATTTATCCTTTAGTGGCTAAAGAAATCTACCAATTACCCTTCAATAACTTAATAAAATTTCAAGTTACCCTTCAATAACTTATGAAATCTTAAAGTTACCTTTCAACTACTTAATAAATATTTGAGTTACCCTTAAGCAACTTAATAAATATATATATTAACCTTTAGTAAATTAATAAATTTTCAAGTTAACCTATAGTAACTTAAGAAATCTTTAAGTTACCCTTCAGTAACTTAATAAATCTTCGAGTTACCCTTCATTTTGGTCACATCATGTGTCAAATTGATGTACAGTCGATTCCCACACATCAAAAATGAATTATGGATTTTTTTTCTAAATTTTCATGACAATATGAGTTCATTTACTTGGTTTTTTCTATATGATATATTTTTTATGAGTAAAATCATACTTTCAATGTGAAAACATGCACTTTGAGTCATACCAGCCACATCATTTATCATATTGATGTGCAGTAAATTATTACATGCCACACATGAATTATGTATTGTTGTCCTAAATTTTGAAAACAATGTGAGTCTATTTTATTAGTTTTGATAATATGAAGCACTTTTTAAACTAAAATGACACTTTTATATTAAAAACACACACTTTGAATTATACCAAAAACATCATGTATCAGATTGACGTGCAGTAAATTCCTACACATTAAAAATGAATTATGGAATGGTTTTGTTAAATTTTAAAAATAATAAAATATAATTTTCTCAATTTTGGATTTGTGACATGTGTTTGAAACTAAAATGACACTTTTAATGTGAAAACACAAACTTTGAGTCATACCAACCACATTGTGTGTCAAATTGATATGAGGTCAATTCATATACATTTAAAATGAATTATGGATCATTGTATTAAAGTTTTAAAATAATTTAAGCTTTTTTACTTGGTTTTGGATTCTTAACGTGTGTTTTAAACTAAAATGACGCTTTTAATGTGAAAACACACACTTTGAGTAATATAAGCCATATCATGTGTCATATTGATGTGTGGTCAATTCTTACATGCCATAAATGAATTATAGATTTTTTTCCCTAAATTATAAATATAATTCAAGATAATTTTCTTAGTTTTGGATATATGATGTGTTTTTTAAACTAAAATGACACTTTTAATGTGAAAACATTCACTTTGAGTCATACCGGCCGCATCATGTGTCAGATTGATGTGTGGTTGATTCCTACGTGGTAAAAATTAATTATGGATCATTTTACTAAAGTTTGAAAATGATCCAATCTTGTGTGTTCAATTTTGGCTATATGATGTGCGTTTTAAACTAAAATGTCACTTTTATATTAAAAACATGCACTTGGGGTCATACCAAACACATCACATATCATATTGATGTGTTGTCAATTCCTAAATATCACAAATGAATTATAGATAATTTTCCTAAATTTTAAAAATAATTCAAGATTATTTTCTTGATTTTGACAATGTGAAACTTTTTTTAAACTAAAATACCTTATAGAGATCAACTGGCCTCTCAACATTTTTAAATTTTAACCCTAGTTCAACTTCCTTTATAGTTAATTCTTTATTTCTACTTTGAACATTAGATCAAGATATGGGTTAGTCGTATCTATTAGTATTTATGGTATCTTTCATTGTCATGTATTTGGTTAAATCAAATGTGAAAGTAAATGAATTCGTCTTGCTTCTTCGTCACAGAGGTGTAAGTGATTGTAACAGGGCCCAAACTATGTTTATAAACTCATAAAAAGATAGCAAGAAACAAAATGAAAATAATTATGCTAGGAGCACGGAAGTACCTTCCTCGGTATTTGGAAGTGTGTATTTATATTTGTGGGTATAATTATCCTTAAACCATTTCCCTCTCTCTATTATCTCAGTTAAAACCTTAAAATTCAATATCTCATGAGAACGAGCAACTTCAAACATGTTACTAACCCTGACAAAATCCATAATGTATAACCCTCCATGATACTTCTCCTTATGAAACAACTCAAATATTTCTTTCTTTTCAGGTTCATCACTAAATCATTTTATAGTTTCTACCAACTCATCCTAACCCTTAAAGGAAGAAAATTATTGAACAATTGAAAATAAATTCATGATCAATTTTAGAATTATCATATACCCTTTAGTAGAATTTAAAAATTATAGTAACAATAGTAAGGTTGAATTACTCACATGAGATGCAGTCTTAGAAAATGTATCTAAAAGGTTGAATTGAATTTGGACTGAATTTGTAGATGTGGGGGGGTTTGAATGTATCTGAAATGATTTCCCATCAAGTTGTGGCTTGTTATCTATATGCTTTTGTTGCTACTCTTAGATACAACACCCTCAATCAAAACTTTCATATTGCTGTCATCAGGTGGAGGAACCATAGGAGAGGGAGGATCGTAAACTTTGTAGCCACACTCAAAAGGGTTTAAAAATCAATGATGAGGTTAAAATTCATTTAGAATTATAGAAGGATAAAATCTATAAAAATATTTGGATGGAAATTGAAAATGTAATATTAGAATAAAAATATAACTAATATATTTTCAATACTACCTGAATTTTATTTTAGGAAAGATAATATCTAAGCATTATGATAATAATTCTTCACATCCCAAGTGTATCTATAAGATCATAGTTTGTACTAGATCATAAACATAATAAGTAATCACCTCAACTTGAAGTTAGAAAACATTCTCACACCATGTACTCTACCCACTTATCTCTAAATAAATTTACTTATTCTTTTGGGTAAATAGGTTGTTGGTAATCCTAGTAGTAATGAGAAAATATAGAAAAACAAATTATTAACTAATATTTTAAATTAAATTGTAATTTCCTTTAGAAATTACCTATTTGGAGATGCTAGTTTGTTGATGGTATATAATATCCTTCATAAATTTGCATATGTAATATCCACAATCATTGTCATTATTTTGTTTTAGACACTATAAACATTAACTAAAATAATTAAATTGTTTTGAAACATGTTTTTATTGTTAAATCTAACTATATATGCCTTAATTTGTTTTCATTTGAAGAAATTCATAGGCTTTTTTTGTTCAGTCACATACCTCATACCATGATTTAGCTTATATTTATAGATATCTATATCATAACAAAATTCTTGTTAAAACACAAACTAAAATGTATAATTTTAATTTTATCTGTAAAATATTGATTTCAATGCACTAAAATTCAAAATGGACATCATGTGTGATCTATTTTTTGTAAATATATACTTTTGATTAAAAATATAAACATTTTAGGTATCCAAATTGATTATTATTAGTATCTAGTGTTTCCTAAAAATATATAAATAATTAATAAAAAAATAAATATATATTTTATATGATTGGATTGTATAATTTTACCCCTAAATTGTAGGCATTAAGAGGAGTATGATTTCTATTATTTTATTTTAAAATGACACGTTGAGGTTATATTTTTTCTTTTCAATTTCTTTCATTTCCAAAGAAAATTTTTCCGTAGAAATGATAGAGTGATTAATGAGTCCAAATCTTTCTTCATAGGGTTTTCCCTTTATATAGTAGTAATATATATATCTATAGAAAATATGAATAGTTATTAACTATAAAAGACATAGTATATCATTTTTTGGAAAAATTATAAAAATGTATCACATATATGTATTCAAAAATAAGACTCCCAACCATTAAAACTTGATAATCTCATTAATACTCTCTAGACCAACCAGATCAATAATGGCCCCTCCAAGTATTTTTTCTTAATATTCAATGTACAACATATTTTCATCTTTGAATGTTTTATATTCATGAACTTGTAATATTAATATATGCGAAAGTGGAACTAGTGGGGTGAAGTTATTCTTGGAAGGTCCTTTTGATTTCTTAGTTGATATACTGGATTGTCATGATTTGACCTTCTGTTTTCCCTTTGTTTTGTCCATATGTAATGTAATACCTCATTTCATACCCTTTATCATCAAATATTAAAGGTTTTTCATTTGAATTTTTTTTAAAAGTCATACCTCATGTATATTTATAAGATTAAATGTCCATTTTATGAAAGTTCCAATAGTGTTAGCGATTGTGATAACATCCAGATCATCAAGAGAAATAGGTAACTCGGTGCTCGGATCAAGTGATAATTCAATACCCACTCTCATGTGATCTTTTTGGATTTGTTTATTGTGTATCATATCTCCTAGGATATTGTATAGTGTACCCCTCACAATAAGGCGATGTGTGGGAGTTGATAAATATAAATCACATAAAATTTTATCCTTTATAATTTTAGTAATGTAAAGTTATTAGAAGTTGTTTAATTCACATTTAAGAGAAATATTTGTGAAAAGAATTATTTCCTCGGGTAAGGCAGGTGGTTTAGGGGGATGGATAGCCTCAAATCTAGTGGGTTTGTGTGGCTCTTCATGTACTGGTCGTTGTTCCACTATGGGTTGACTTTGATCTTTGTGTGTATATTGGTTTTCCAAACCAGACCAGACAATAATATATTTTAAAGCATGTAGTTTTTTCTATATGCTTTTCATTATCTCATATGTATCTCCTTGGGACTTTATATTCACAAAATATGTCTGAAGTGACACTCCAAAACTTTCACCTCTAACACAGCCATATTGTTCTAGTTACTTTAAAGCTATTGAAATTAGTTGTTCTTCTAGTACGGTTGATATTGATTATTGTGTCTAAACCGTATAAGAAATATATAAACATAAATATATATTTTTATATAATACTATTATAATGTATAAAAAATTCTAGTATGGCATACTTACAAATGATTCCCATACTGCTTGTGTGTTTTCATCTATTAGTTTTCCCTCTTTATTCACATGGTCCTCCTTCCATAACACATGATGTGGGATGGAAGTGGATTTGGATTATGATTCATCAATTTGTATATAAACAAAGGAACATATATTGTTTCATATCACATAAAACTTTTATTGTATATTTAAAATACATACCGTTTTATTTTCAAGAGAAGTGTATCGCATCCTTGCTCTATAGTTGGGGTACGTTAGTTTTGATGCACATTGCTTATTTTTAGCACTCCTTTGTTGTTTTATAAATTAACAATTTTGAATCAAATTGGATAAAATAAATTTTATCGACTATAATACACCTAAAATGATTCTTCATCATAGCAACTAATGAAATTTTTCCATGTTTCATGTTTTATAATGTGTGCATACATAGATGGTGGGTGTGGATTTACTTTCCCCTCATCATACCTAAGATTATGCATTGTAAGAAGTGTCTAGAATCCTCTATGATCTTTTCTAGTGACCATTAAGACAAATTTCTTATAGAAATAATCTAAAATAAATAAACTTTACAAGGGATAATGAAAAGTAAATCAATGTTTCATTATATAATTTTTTAGTAAAATATAGAAAGTATATTGTAACATTTCCCTAATATCTACCCAAATGGTTTCCTTTAATGAAGTCATGACATTCTTCCACCTATATATATCAATTGGCATATGCATTCTCATTATGACCCTAATGTAATTAATGAACATTTACTTTTTGGGGTCAATGGGTTGGTCACTTCGATTCCAGACAACCTCAAATTGTATACCTTTGATTCTTACCTTGATAATTTTATTAACACAATGATGATATGTTATTATTTTTTCATAAATATGTTGTTAACATCATGATAATTTCATAGTTTCAACATCAATCATGTGTTCCTCCTTGATATTGGTTACATCA
Organism: Viscum album; assembly: GCA_963277665.1. NCBI lineage: Eukaryota > Viridiplantae > Streptophyta > Magnoliopsida > Santalales > Viscaceae > Viscum > Viscum album. The sequence continues at coordinate 1,032,755,417 of OY728123.1, read as the reverse complement.
GCATCTGGAGAGGTCATTATCTATATGAGTAATAAACCATTTAATTTAGATTACATAAATGCAGTAGAGAACACATAATATTATGAAGAAAAGCATGTTATATTGAAGACACTTTAACATGCTCATTGAATTATCTTTCTTTCTTTAAATTTTGAAGGTATTTGGTTCTACTATCGAGTATCCAAATCCCCTCCTTATGGTCCCAATAACATACAATCCATTGTCTACATTGGGACTCTCATGAAATGACTGTGACCTCCCAATGAAAGGGTCATCCTCAATTAAATTTTCATCTTATACTATAGTTATTTTAGTCACCAATAGAAAAATTGACCAATTATTGTTTACTAAATCTGGGACATAAAATATTTTCACTATTTTTTATTCCATTATGAATAGTTCATCATTATACCCTTATACACTGAAATTCACCTTCTGAAGCCCAATTCATCCATTTTCACTGCACTCTTGTTTTCAACCCATTTTCAATGGAAAATTGACACATGAAATGTTGTATAATACAACTCATATATCTATTCGATGATGTTGAAATATGATATATTCACATAAATTATATTTATATACTTAGAACCGAATATGTGCATCACTTCTACCACAGGAATAACTCCACTATTTTGCATCATATTGAGTTCATTTTATTCCTTTATATATAACATATAAATATTAATTACAAAAAAATGTAAGATATAACATTTATATTTGGTAGCCTGGATATCCATCGAATTCATTTAGCAATTGAATTTGAATTTTTAGATAACTCCTTATAAAAATGATATCAAAACCATCTTATAAACTATTTATTATGGGTATTTGACATCCATCCATCATCCCTTGATGGATTCAAATGTCTAAGAATTATTTTGTGCAATTCAATATAGGGATAAAACTATGCACTATTATATAAAATGTAAATGTGAGATTTCTCATATTCTATAGTGGTAATTGTAACAACATATCTTCTAGAAATCCCTTACCCTAGAAGGAATTCAGTGTGATGAGATTTTCAGAGACCAATTCTATCAACATCTGATAGGTAATTTATACAAAATTCAAAAACTTATTCAAAAATATATATCTTTATAACACAACCTTATGGATGACTTTGATTCTTAACGTACCCTTTTAAAATATTCACATATTTTTAATTGGGGTGTATTCATCTGTAATATATAGGACCACATAATTGAATCTCTATAACCAAGTGAACTATCAGATAGACCATTATATCAAATAATGATGGTGGTAAGAACATCTCAAATTCAAATAATATAACTATAATTTCCTTATTCGTGATTGGTAACTTTTTTGAGTTTATAAATTTACTACATATGTCTTCAAAAAATAATCAAAGTTTGGTTATTTTATGTCATGCATTTTTAGGAAGAATGAAATGTAATTCTATAGGTATTAAATTTTGCATCGAAATATGAAAATCGTGTGATTTTAGACCCTCTAACTTCAAATTGTTCATTAACACAACATTCTTGAAATTTAATGAATATCCCTTTGGAACTTTGAAACTATTAAGGAAGTTGAAAATTGAAATTTTTCTTGTATCGATAGAGTATAAGTTTCTAGAGGAAGAAAAGTGTGTCTTTCACCCTTCTTTGGTGTCAAATCTTCCCTTATCCCCATGTTAATCATGACCAATCTAGTCTTAACTCCATATTATGTTTTATCTTGTACATTTAGTAATGTGAAAATAACACTATCACATGCATTATTTTCTATGTGCATGACATTAAGAAAATGTCTGACGTGCAAACAATTCCAACATAGTAATTCAAAGAAAATTAATCTCTTTTTCTAACCTGGTTTAATAAGGTTTTTTTTTAAGGTTTACCAAAACCAGTGTCAATATATTTTACTTTCTCAAACAGTTGATCACCTGTTAGTGGAGATAATATTGTGTCTTATTCTATATTTTCATCGAATGATATCATCCAGGATCGGTATTTATGTCATCAGGGTAAAAATTTGTGATGTTTTAAAAACACGATCTTTGAGGAATGTTTCAGCCTAACTGAGTGTATATATTCTTTACAAATGGGACACCCCAACATTCCTTTAATATTATAGGCTGAAAATTTTCCATAAGAAAGAAAGTAATTTATCATCTCGTACAACATGGATCTCAATGTGAACTCTTCACTTATATGAGCATCATACAATGTAAAAATTGTATCCCGTATCAATTTTAGATCTTCAATCAATGGAGCCAAGTGGACATCAATATCATTATTGGGTTGTTTTGGTCTATATATAAGCATAGACAACATAATTTATTTCCACTTCATGCATAACCTTGGTGGAAAGTTATAATTTACCAACATAACCAACCATGTACTATGGGTACTGATTTATACACCAAATAGATCAATTCTATCTATAGGTAACATAAGATGGAGGTTTCTCAACTCATTACCAAATTCAGGATACTCGTAATCAATTTTCTTCTACTGAGAAGAGTTTTATGGTTGATATAGTTTCCCATATTTGATTATTGTATATGTGTGTCATGTCAATTATATAATGGTTTCCTAACATCTATATAGTCATCTAAACCTTGGAATGATAAGAATGTATCATAAAACTTTTGAAGGGATTAATTCATCTTTCCTGTATCAATATGCACCACATTTAGGGAATTTTCTGAGTGATTCATGGTTCTTTCAAAACAATATACAATCATTTGGGTAGGCATGTATTTTTTTAAATATCATACCCATTGAATGTAGAATTCACTTAGCATCATATATTCGACAAGGAATCTCATTTTCTTCTGGTGTCATAACATTCAGGAGACTAGGTAGTTTTATAAAACTAGTGTTTCTCCATCCACTACTAGATTTCAAATTATATAACTTCAATACAGCTGACAATGTTATATATTTAGTAAAATTTAGTACAATTAGTATACAGTGGTCTCTTTGCATAGTTATTTAACTTCTTAAACAAATTTGAACAATTATGAAGGTCATCTTCAATTTTCATTTTCATTTCTTCCATATGATCTCTATCATCATTTATAATGATATTCATATCAAATGATCCATAAATGGAAGTATCTCTCTAGTCAATATATACATTCAGTTTTTCCTCATGTTTAGTCCAACATTTATAGCTCTAATCTATTTTGTGACAAATCAAATGTTCTTACAGTTTCTTTGGATAAATTCATCTTGAATAACAACAATGTAAACATGGAAAAAATATTTGTGAAGGTTTGTATGCATGCTCTATTGAAAACTTGATTAATTTTTTAACTCTATCATCATGATCTTTATTCATACGATTATAATATATCCATTTTCTATTCATATCCATCCTATAAAGTTCAATAATATTCATTTTGTACAAAAAATAAATAAATTCACATAAGGTATTCATATAATGTATATATACATTGGTATGTAAACAATGTATCAAAATTTGAGTGTATGCATGCTATATTTTGGGAATGTTTACATTGCTTTAACATGTTTAAGGTCGCTACTCTAAAAATAATTCTTACTTTCCATAAAAGATAAATTCTTCCCTTTTCAACCCTCTGACACACTTTTATTTTATTTTTTCATTCTTCAAAACCCACTATTTCCACACTCATTTTCCAATAAAAATCACCATTTTTAATTATATAATAATTTTTTTTCAATAAATCCAATCCAATTAATTTTGAATCAATTAATCTTTTACGTGTAAAATAACTCCATTAGCAACCTCCTTTAGATACAACTTTAGACAACCATATTAAATTCTTAATTAAAAAAATATTTTTAGTTTCCAAACCCTTTGGAAATAATATTAATAATATTTATATAGATATATTTTCATGTATCTTCTAGGTAAAATTTTAATGATATAGTCTTTTCACACTCTAATACCATGTGAAAAAGTTAAAATCAATGGAAAGTGTAATACACATATGAGAGAAAATCAACTAGAGAGTTGGCCAATTTATTTCCATGAACACTCAATTATTAGAATACAACTGACCTATATCAATCCTTATGGACTCTACATAAATATACAATCATAACGAACTGGCTTAGGCCCAAAATACACAACCTTTCCAAACCCCTAGAAACATATACGCCAAATATGTGTGTGTGTGTGTGTGTGTGTGGATATATGTGTGTGTGTGTTCATGTATAAAGATATATATATTCATGTATAACAAAATTTATATTTCATATGTGCATGTGTGTGATTATATTTATTTTATACATGCATATAGTATCAAAAAGTTAAATCAGAATAAAAATACATTACATACATGTGATTTCATTATGAGAATATTTTATTGTTAATTTTCAACAAAAAAAATTAACTTCATGATTTCCTTGTCATTTCTGTATAAATTTTTCCATGGTTAACTTTAAATATTCATAGTAAATTCTACGAGTAATAAATTAAGATCCAATTTCAAACTTGAAAATTTTAAAACACTCAAACATTGAGTATCCAAACCCTTTGGAAATGGAAAAATGGTGGTTGTATAGTACACGGGCAAGCCACTATGATATGTCAAGGTAAATGGAGGTTGTATGGTACATGTATGGGTAAAGATAAACTAAAAAGGTTGAAACAATGCAGGATTGACCAAAAAGGAGTATAAAAAATCACATACCTTGGGCTTTCAAAATGTTGATTCGTCTGAGAAGTCTAAGGGGGTAGGGCTAAAGGTTCAGTCTTGTGAGAGCTTGAACGGCGTGAGCGATGAGGTTCTCTATTAGGGTTATATTAAAAATACTGAAAGGGTTTTATTAGTAGTTTCCAAAAAAACGCTAATGAATATAGGTTTTATTAGCATAAAAATTAAAGGTGTTGATAAAAAAGGTAATTATCAGTGCTAAGAGGTAGTGTTGATAAAGATATCTTTTGTAAAGCCCTGAACTCATGCTTCTAGGATCAAAACATATAAATGTTGTGTATTTTTTTATAAAATAAAATGAATAAATACGCAACATTTAATATATTCCAGGACCATTTTCTAGTCTAGGTTTTGGAGAATTAGATACATAAATTACATTTTAACAAAACTAAACAAAATAAATTAAAAAAATATTCGCAAGTGCGGACACCATATAATAATTACACACCAAATTAAAATCCTATTGAACCTATGAAAAATATATTTAAAACATAGGGTGAGCATTTAATTTTCCCACTAAGGGGTTTTAAAATCATTATTAATTACTTTTAAAATATAAATAAATACATAGAAATAGGTTTTTAAAACATAGAAGTAAAATAAGTTCATATAATTTTGAAAACCATTAATTACCATAATAATAATATTTTGAAATAATCCTTTGTATTTCTCTATTTGAAAATAATAATTTTTAAGTATTAATCATGATACTCAGTAGGGATAATGTCCTGCCTTGCTTAATCATAACCCGAAAACATTTCAAAATAATACATACATTAATTATTTTCATTAGAAGAAAATAGTCTTACATACTTATTTTCATGGAATAAACATATTTTGATAATTTCTAGAACCATATATAGGAGAAATCCATGCTTATAAACAACAACTATTATTTAAAAGACATAAATATAAATGCTTAATAAGTTAAATGAATACTTGAAGAAAAATGTATGGAATGTTGATGATAACTTAGATGATGGTCATATCCAATGCTACGAATTACATTCATGGAAATATAAAAATATTTCACACATAAAATAATAGCTTGTCAGGTCCACTAGGCTAGATACCCTAAGAGGGGGGTGAATCAGGGTATGACAAATTAAAACAATTTCCCCTTTTGATCTTGTTTTGTTGTTAGAAAAAACTATCTTCTCTCTCTTTTCTTCCCATTTCAGAGTATGAATGAACCTTAAATCATGCACAAGACATAGAAATTTTACTTGGTTCACCCTTACTGGGCTATTTCCAAGGATCATACACCGGTGATGTGCCGATGTACCAAATCCACTATAAGCGCACTGATTTTTACAAGTTTGAAGCAGAATCATGGTCCCTCCGTGTTTACAATCATTCACAATTTGAAATATCACTACTCTATCAATTTAAGTGTGCTCACTGCTTCTTCAGAAGACCCACTCACAGTTTATAGACTTGTAGGTCCCTTCATTATCTCAAATGAATGCATCCTCTACTGTATGTATATTCTCTATTGATGTTTTACTTTCATCCACTGATGAATGCAACTTTACCGTAGTATTACTGGGCAACCTCAGATATTTTTTACAACCCTTACCATATATTTCACATAACTTTAATGCCCTGCGTACAATATTCCACCTTTTTCGTGAAACACCCCTTGTGTGCAACTTCAATCTTACGCACAACTCAAATCTTATGTGCAACTTTCTTAGCTTGCGCGCAACTCAAAATCTTTGGCGCAACTCTCTTTACTTAAAAATCTTACGTGATCCAGAGCTTAGATTCTATCTAAGTGTTGATATGCTTCGAATGAGGTGGGTCACCCCATATTTATAGGCATCACTGACCCCTATGCGGAAGATTTACCATGTTGTGCAAGATTCTCTTCGAGCGCGCAAAACCATGTTTGACGTCGCATTGGGCGCACAAGTTTCTTTCGTGCAACCTCATCTTTCGTATACATTTCCAAATCTTTCACATGCTTCATGACTTTTCCATTTTTCTTTGTTCTGATCATGAAACCTTCCTTGTTCAAAATTTTCCAAACCACCTCAGATCTTGCACGCAACATCCTTTTCTAAAAACATGTTCCCCCATTTTCTGGTTTTGAGGCCTAAAAATTTGGCAAACAATAGAAAATGGTTCCACCTTGTATCTATTCATTTTTTACCTCCTTCAGATCATCCATTAATTTTTCATCATTCTTTTTCAAAAAACAAACCAACTTTTTCAACAAACACAAACACCATAAAAAATCTTCAATGTTACCTTGAGGTATTTTTGCCCAACAATCTCCCCCTTTGGGTTTGTTGAAAACTCTTTCATAATTCAATACCTTGTTAAATCTCCTTCCATATTCAGCCACCATTTGCCTCTTGAGATTTTGATAGTGATCAAGGATTCACTCAACACATACTCTAAGACCACATGAGCAATGCTCGGCATGAGAAACAAGAGTAAATGAAAAGTTCATCGATGAATCACTTCATTTCTAACACCAATTATTGATACCAAACTAATACCAATTATTGATCGTTGGAAACCATCTAACACCATTCCAACACCACTCTTCTGCTTTTATCATGATCCTCAACTATCATGATATCTATTCTTTGATCGATCACTTCTATCATCGTCAGATTTAAAAACTCCTCCTCACTTCTGTGGTTCTTGTGTTGTACAAGCTAAGCTCTGGCTAATCACTTCAAACACCAAAGAATTATCATCATGTTTCTCCCCATATCATCTTCTTCACCTATCTTGATTAACTCCCCCTATCTTTTTGAACCACCTGGAAACTTCTCTCCGCATCTTTGAAAAATAAATTATCTCCCTTCTTTAGCCATAGTTTCTCCCCCTTTAGGAGTCACTTTTTCTCCCCCTTTGTCAATGAACCCAATGGTCACTCATTTGTGGTCTGTAAAAAAGTAGAGAGAATATATTATAATAGTAATTAAAACACACCATACCTCAAGGAGAGGGGAGGGGGATTCCATATCCACACTCTTTCAAGTGCGGGGAGTCGACTGGACTCCCAGAGTTAGTCGATGTCTCTCAAAACCTTCCTTGGGTAAGGCCTTTGTCAGAATGTCAGAGACCTATAATTCTATGGGAACATACTCAAACTTCACGATTCCATTCTCAACCTTCTCCTTGATAAAATGATAATTTATCTCAATGTGCTTTGTCCTTAAGTGATGGAAAAGATTTTTTCTGAGATTTATATTGCTTGAGCTATCGCACTTGATTCTGATCAATGACTTCACTTCAACTCCCATATCATCAAGTTGTTGCTTCATCCACAATAATTTTGTGCATGCTTGAGTGGCCACAATATACTCAGCTTCCACAGTTCTTAATGAAATGAAATCTTGCTTCTTGATTAGACAAGCAATACACAATCCACTAAGAAAGAATTCACCTCCTAACATTGATTTCCTATTATCCGTTGAACTGACCCAATCTACATCAGTATGTCCCAATAACTCTAACTAAGATTTTTCATTATATATCAATCCAAATTTCACCATGCCCTTGATATACTGAAGTATTATTTTCACTGAAATCATATGGCTTTCCTTGGGATTGTTTTGATATCGCACTACTTGGCATGTGGAAAAAACAATATCAGGTATCGTTGCTGTTAGGTATAGTAAACTCCCAATAATCTGCCTATATTTTGTGATATTGACTACTTTTCCATCATCATCTTTCAATAATTTCATCTGGGTATCAACTGGAGTCTTCATATCCTAGTAATTTTCCATTCCAAATCTTCTCAGAACCTCCTTGACATGTTTGGATTGAGAAATGAATGTGGCATTCCTTTCTTATGACACTTGTAAGCCAAGAAAAAATGGCATCTCTCCAGTTATTGACATTTCAAACTCACTTTTCATGAATTCATAAAATTTTCTACACTGAGCTTCATTTTATTTGCCAAATATTATGTCATATACAAAAACCAACACCATAATCCTTTGATTGATATCATTGTTGAAATAGAGATTGTAATTAACTCCACCATGTTGGAAACCAAGCTTCTTCAAATACTGATCAAGCCTTGAGTACCATGATCTTAGTGCTTGTTTTAACCCGTATAATGCCTTATTCGGTCAAAAAACCATGTTCCCATCCTCATGAATGAGAAAACCATATGGATTCTCGATATACACTTCTTCCTCCAGAACCCCATTTAAGAATGCAGATTTGACATCCATCTAGAACACTTTGAAATTCCATTGCACTACAATGGCTAGGAATAATCTGATTGTCTCTATCCTTGCAACCGGTGGAAATATCTCATCGACATCTATTCCCTCTATCTGGGATTATCATTTTCACACTATTCATGCTTTTCTTCGAATTAATGTGTCATATTCATTCATCTTATTATGATAGACCCATTTAGAACTAATGACATTCTTATCTTCTTCCCTCAAAACAATCTCTCATGTCTAGTTCTTATCAATATGATCTAGCTCTTTATTCATAGCCTGAACCCAGTTTTCATCTTCAACTGCATCAACAAAGCATTTAGGCTCTACTTGAGATAGGAAAAATGTCTATTTTAGTGACTTCATTATTCTTATCTGAATTGGAGATGACTGATCAGCAATGATATTATGTCTATCAATTTTAGCTCGACTCCTTGGCTTTTATGCATATATAGATTTTTCTTCCTCATGCTCAACATCAGTATCTTCTTCTGAATCAATATTTTCCACTTCTTCTCCCCATATGTTTCTTTCCTCTTCATCACTTTCATCAATAAATTATTCACTATGCTGTTGATTATTCTCTTCATTTTCCATGATGGTGACATCATTGCTCTCAACTACTTTTCCCAGCCTTTTTTTGAAGTATTTGTTTTCTTTTCTTTTTCCTGAGTAGCCAAGAATTATCCCTTCATCTCCACGTGACTCAAATTTCCTGTGTTTTTCTTTGTTGAGAATGAAACATTTACTTCCAAAGATTCGAAAATATTTCATTGTTGGCTTCTTTCCATACGACATCTCATACGGGGACTTTCCTTCCTTTGGACATAATAGAGCCCTGTTAGAAATTTATACCAATGTCAATACTGCTTCCTTCCAAAATTTCTCTGGTAGGTCTTTTTCTATGAGCATTTTTCTGGCCATGTTTTTTGTGATCTGATTTCTCTATTCAACCACTCCATTTTGTTGGGGAGTTCTTACTGAAGAAACTTGATGCCTTATCTTGTGTTTCTCGAGATAGTATTCTACCTGACTATTTGTGAATTTCATACCATTTTCAGTACAAAACTTTAGAATTTTATTCTCAAGAATCCTTTCATATTCCCTCTGGTACTATTTTAGGCAATTAAACACATTGAACTTATGGGAAATGATGAATAACCATGCTATTATTCTATAATAATCAATGAAAAGAACGTAATAACTCTTCCCATCAATGGCTCTTGGGGAGATGGGTCCACATACATTAACATGCACCAATTGAAGCACTCTTATTGACTTATTTTCCTTTGATTTGTACATCTTTATAATTATCTTCTCTTATTGACAAAAATTAAACGTAAGTGTATGATCATGTGATAGTCTAGGGAGGTCTCTAGTCGCATCACACTTAACTAGATCTTCCATGGATGGTTGGAATAGATGATTAAGTTGCTTATGCCGCAACTTGTTTTCTTCCTCTCTTGATAAAAAGAATATATCTTCTTCCCCACTTACAAGGTATAGATTTCCCTTTGTCCTTTTTTCCTATAGGATAACTACATCATATTTTCCTTTAATGACACACAACTTCTTGGTAAATATAATTGAGTGAACATTGTCACATAGTTGACTGACACTGAGTAAGTTGTGACTAAGGTCTTCTACTACCAAGACATCAGCACGTCTCATTTCTTTGCCCCCAAAACTGGTCTTTCCCAATCCAATTATCTTTCGGCCTTCATCATTTCCAAACTTGAAAACTCCTTTTTTATATTTTATGCATGTAAATAGATCTTTATTTCCTGTCATGTGAGACGTGCAACCACTTTTAAGGATCCATACACCAAAACGGTCTAATGCTTTAAGGGAAATTTCAGCAACCACTACCTTCTCTCATCTCTTCTTCTTATTCCATGTTTTTGTCTTCACACTCAACATAGATTGAGTCTCCTGATCTTTCTTAGAGTATGATGGACCAACTTTATCGTGAAAAGCTGCAAATCTATTTTTCATCTTCAACTCACATATTGGTTAATTGATATACTGCTTGCAAACATTTTGATTCGGCTTTGGCATATTCCTCTATATGGTCTATGTATAGTATCTATCCATGTGCCCAAATCCTCCACACAAAAAATATTGTCCTTTGAAATATGTTCTAGATAACCATTCTCTGTTTGGCTGCCACCTCTTTTCTTGTTCCCTTCGATACCTTCTGGCTATAGAACACACATTTTGTGAGTGTCCCATCTTTCCACAGCAATAACACCTGATGAAAAGTGCATTCCTATGTGTTACTTCTGTACTTATAATTTCCCCTTGGGTTATCTGAATCTTATGATTTTTCTCTGTACCAAAATCAATCTTCAATTTCAGAGTGGGTGCTTGTTGTCTAACTTCAACTTTCAGAGTTTTCTGTTTTCGGTCAATCCCCACATCAACCTTAACATCTGAACACAATTGATGCCTCTTTTCTACTTAGCAACTATGCTCCACTTTCAAATTTTCAGTCTTCTAAAGGATTTTCTTTGCTGGTATCATACAAGGAGTCAATATTTTTTCCAGATGCTTTATTTTTCTTCATAGTATGACAACTTCTACTTCAAGTTCTTCGATTCACTTAATTTGATCTTTCACTGTGTTATTTAAGACATCTATCTCCCTTTTTTTTCTTCAATCTTGAGTTTATGTTCATCATCCTTTTCTGAGCTATCTGGCATGAAGGACTTAAGTTTTTCAATTTGTTTTACCAGCTCAGACTTCTCTTCTTCCTATTGTTTCATATAGAGTTTGGAATCATGTAACACTTTGTTGTCTTTATTCATTTTTTCTCTCCAAACATCTATTTCCTCAAGATCTACTTCTAATTCAGCTTCCATATCAACTCTTCCTTCAACTTATTCTTCTTCTTTATCAGTGATAGTTTCTTCCTTTTTCTGAGAACTACCGACAACTTCCACCATAGAATTTTCTCCACGATCTTCTCAGTTCTTTATCTCTTCAACCTCCTCAACCTCAGACTCATCCGAACTATCACGTTCTTGTGAAAGAAGATTCTTCTTGTTAAATAAATTTTCTTGAACTATTTCTTGCCTTTCACATAGGCTGAAGACTTCTTCTTGGAAATTTTGATTTCATCCTTCTCATCTTCTTGAAACTTCTTAGGGCACCTTACTGCAAGATGACCAAATTTTCCACATCTAAAGCAAGAAATTGTAAGTTTCCCTTTGAACTTTCCTTTTCCTCTTTGAAGATTTAAGGAAAGGAATGACATCACCTCATCTGTCTCTTCTTCTTCTTAATAATCTTTAATGGTGAGATTATTAATGGCCTTGAATGCCACCTCTTTAGATTTCCCCTTTTCCACAGCATCATTATCATCATTTCTCATTTCATATGCAACAAAGGTGTTGTGTAGGTTATCCAATGTAATCTCTTTCGGGTTTTTATCTTCCAAAAATGAAACTTTCGGATTGAACTAAGGTGGAAGTTTCCTCAATATTTGCTTCTCAATATTTATGTATTCAATGGATTCACCAAGACCTTGCATGTCTTATACTAAAACATTTACCCTATCAAAGAATGCATTAATAGACTCATTCAGGTTCATTCTCATATTTTCATATTTGTCCCACAGAACTTGCATCTTTTCCTCTCTGAACTTTGTATCTCCTTCATATATATCCAGTAGCTTTTCCCACATGGCATGTGATGTTTTGGATGACATTGCCTTCGTATAGATAGAATTGGATAGGGATCCACCTAAATCATTGATTCCCTTGGTGTCAGCATCCAATTCTCTTCGCTCGGCATCAAATAAAGCACCACTATTAATATCCATAGTTATATCATGCATTTATTCTATAAATACATCCATTCCTAAAGATCAGAAGTAGTGTTGTATCTGATTATTCCATAGCTGAAAATTGTTCCCGTCAAAGATCAGAATCCCTTTATGGTTAGTAACCTCCATTTGAGAGAGAATCACCGATATCACCCTTTCCCTCTAATACCAATTGTTAGGTCCACTAGGCTAGATACCCTGAAAGGGGGGTGAATCAGGGTATGGAAAATTAAAACAATTTCCCCTTTTGATCTTGTTTTATTGTTAGAAAAAACTCTCTTCTCTCTCTCCTTCCAATTATAGAGTATGAATGGACCTTAAATCATGCATAGGAAACAAAAAATTTACTTATTTCACCCTTACTGGGCTACATCCAAGGAGCATACACTAGTGATGTTCTGATGTACCAAATCCACTATAACTGCACTTCTTTTTACAAGTTTGAAGCGGACTCATTGTCCCTCCTAGTTTAAAACCATTCACAATTTGAAAGTTCACTGCTCTTTCAACTGAAGTGTAATCACTGATTCTTTAAAATACCCACTCACAATTTATAGAATTGTAGGTCCCTTAATTATCTCAAATGAATGCATCCTCCATTTTATGTAGATGCTCTATTGATGTTCCACTTTTATCCACTGATGAATACAACTTTACCGTAGTATTACTGGGCAACCTCAAATATTTTGCGCAACCCTGACCACATCTTGCACGCAACTTTAATGCCTTTCATGAAAGATTCCACCTTTTTTTCAAAACACCCCTTGCACACAACTTCAATCTTACACGCAACTCAAATCTTATGTGAAAATTTCTTAGCTTGCGTGCAACTCAAAATATTTCATGCAACTCTCTTTGCTTAAAAATATTATGTGATCCAAAGCTCATATTCTCTCTAAGTGTTGAGATGCTTCGAATGAGGGGTTCACCTCATATTTATAGGCATCAGTGACCCTTTCATGGAAGATTTACCATGTCGCGCAAGATTCTATTCGAGCGCACAAAACCATGTTTGACATCGCATTGGGCGCATAAGTTTCTTTTGGGAAACATATCTTTCACGCACATTTCCAAATATTTTGCGCACTTCATTTCTTTTCCATTTTCCATCGTTCTGATCACAAAACATGCCTTACGTGCAAGTTTCCAAACCACCTTAGATATTTCATGCAACATCCTTTTACAAAAACATGTTCCCCCATTTTCTAATTTTGAGGCTCAAAAATTTGGAAAACACTAGAAAATAGTGCCACCTTGTATCTGTTCTTTTTGTACCGCCTCTAGATCGTCCATTCCTTTGTCATCATTCTTTGTCAAAAAACAAACCATCTTTGTCAACAAACACAAACACCACAAAAAATCTTCAATGTTACATTAAGGGATTTTTTCCCAATATCTCTTTTATCATTTATAATTTTCTCCAAAATACTAGTTCACATAAAATGATATCATTTAACATATATAACTAAATGATACACATAAAATGATAATCTTAATGGATTACATAAAATGATATCTTTTCTCGTGGATATTTTATTTAAAAGAGAAAAATTTTAAATTTAACAATAACAAACAAGAGTTTTGTTATTGTTTAAAAATAGCTTATGAAATAATAATTTAAAAAATTAATTCTTCAATCATCCTTAAAAGGTTTTTTTAAAATGAAAGTTTCTAAAACAAAAAAAAAATAGTTTTCTAAAACAGACTTGATAAATTTTATGAAAATCCTTACATGATTTCATCATAAATTTTGAAATTATAATTATACTTATATATATATATATATATATATTGTAAATCTAAATATAATCCTTACAAAACCCATAAACTTGAAAGATTTATAAAAAAAATCCCTTCCAAAGCATAAATTAAAATATAAATTGATAGGTTTTAAAAAAATAAAACAATCATTTACATCATAAATTTTGAAAACAAATAAAGATAAATATATAGATACACACACACACACATTTGTAAATGAGACATAAATTGATAGATTGAAAATAAAATCAAACCCTTACCTATAAGTGAGGAAGATTCGAAAGTGTTGGATTCTGGACATAGGGAAGAAGATTTCACGACCCGACTCGTACCAAGGCTCGAGCCGCAACAACCCCAAGCCCACCTCCATAGGCCAGGGGCTGGTGACTAGCGTCGAAGGCACAAAAAACTCGGGGAGGCCTTTGCCTAAGAACCTGTACACACACACCCAGCCAACTCTATGAAAAAGTGTAGAGAAAAAGAAGAAAGCAAGGTTCCACGCTACTATAAAAAAGGGAACCTAAACAAAAATGCATCGACCTCTAAAAGTACAAGTACAAGAAAAGTAAAGCTAAAAGGGAAAGGGGCAAAAATACACACCCAACTAGAAAAGTGCCACAACCCGGCAACAGGTGAAAAGGTAAAATAGCTGGAAGAGTCTCACTCCTGAATCCCAAGCTACGACCACCGCACGCAGTACAAGCACCCTATATCCCTAAGTTCCTTTGATGTCACGATCAAACTGTTCATCGTCTGCAAGGGAACGCCAAATTCGGGAAAAGCCCAAGCATAGGTGAGTATAAGAATACTCAGTAGGATGCCCTGAAGGCTCGAGTGAGCAGCAAGAGATGTACTGAAGAGGAGAGTAGTAAGAGAGAACAATGTACAACAAGAGTGAACAAAAAAAGTACAGCTCCACCCAATAATAGATATGATCATTCAAAGAAACCCAAACGATAGAGTAAGGGGATCTTCATCTCACATCTCACACCAGGTATATGCCCATGCATATACCCAAGGTAAGCAGATATACTCGTAACTCAGACTTGTAGTCTAGAGACAAGTTACACAACCACATACCTCATCTAGGGATTCATTTTGAAGATTCCACGAAGTACTCGTTCTAGGAGAACTCGCTCTACGAGTCTGATAGCTCTGATAAAATCCGTCTGAGAAGCGCTGTTCGCCGGGAAAATCCAAGAGAGGTAGATACACTCATTACAGGAGAACACACTCCTGAGTTGGAAAGATCGCGATAGATAGAAGCACTCATTACGGGAGACACACTCTTGAGTGGGAAAGATCCCGATACACAGATAAGGATCACTGCCAGGGCCATGGTGGATATCGCGACTCATTCGGATTCACCAGCTAGGTGATTCACCAGCTAGGTAGAGGATCAATGCCTGGTAGAGTTGGTCACATTGATTCCTGACTCTACCTAGGGTCAGGAATGGATAGAGGATATCACTCTGGGCCTCTCGGAGGGATGCCGACTCTATCACAGAAAGTCCTGATCAAGGGATCATACTCATGTAGAAGGTAACGATGCCTGAACTTTAGGGGAATGAGAAGAAGGGGAACCAACCCGATCGAAAAATGTCCAAGATACGGTGGGCAAGAAGATCAAGCCATGTACTGAAAAGTACACGGCATGTAGAAAGGTTACATGTCATGTCCTCTGACCTCGGGTACTACCCGTGTACAATGGCCCATGTCGCATGGCTGGTCATGTAAAACACAACTACACAGCATGTAGAAAGGATCACCCATCGTGCCAAAGTATCTGGGGTCTTCCACGTGTACGCTGGCCATATGCCCATACATGGTCTCAACCCATGTACTCTAACCCGTGTAATCGGTACACAGAGTGACCCATGCAACCGGCCTGGTCTGGCCATGTGATGGAGTACCAACTCCAAGGATAGGAAAACTATCTCAGAGTAAAACGAACCCACACTCATGTGGTGTGGAGTCTCGCTTCTACTGGAGCAGAGGAGTAAGGAATACCCGTGCCTTGAGTCGTCAAGGGAGTTTTCATCCTAACTCTCACTAAAAGAAACGCCTTGGTTCTACTCCTTAGTTTATTGGTCATACCTCAATCCCCACTAAGTTTCACAAGGAAGCAACCCGATGGACCGCCATGTCATAGGGGTCCCGACACGACAGACGGTGCGTCAATCGGACGCCTAGTCTGTAAGTTATGGTCACTTTATTACCGAGGGCCTGGTTGGATTCATGCTCGATCCAACCCGGTCATACTTTAAATGACACCAATTAACCAAACTGGTCACACCATTGCGATCCATACGGAAAAACACACAAGATGGACTACCCATTGGTCCAAAATGGATAGCCGGTGAAAAAGTTACATTTCACCGCAACACGCGCGAACCGGGCCTCAGGGGGCCCGTGCCTCAACCTCAACTTAAAAATCCAAAACTATTCATGAAATATTCTTCTTAATTTTAGAGTCATAATGTCGCAGACGGTTCTTCATTCCGACACCGTATGAGGGAGATATGTCAGATACAAGATCCTGTAATAGTATTATTATTATTATTATTCGGTGTTTTATGGACCTGAGACATGAACCAGAATTTAGTGCCCAAAATTAGACTTTAATCGACCGTCTTAAAGACAGGGTCATGTCACCGCTGACGGCCAGTCAATCGGACGTCGCATGTAGAAGTTATGGCAGGTCGAAGATTTAATAATAATATTAAATCTATTATTTTCCGAGTGCTTCGGGTACCCGATCCAAAAACCCGAAAAAGAAATCCAATATTGGACTCATAAATTCCGTCTCGAAGTCAGGGTCGCAATGACGCTGACGGTTCGTGAAACCGAGGTCGCACGGGTAAGTTACGGACAGAATAGTGTTTTATCAACAAAATTAATAATAACAATATTTTATTATTATTATTAATTGTTTATTTATTTAAATATTTCATAACTCCAAATCCATTCCACACATAAAAATCCCTATTCAAATGGGTGCGCATCACATTCATCTGATTCTATTTTTTTCTTTAAATTTTAATTTATTTTCTTTAAATGTTTTATCTCTCCAATCTCCTTCTCCATTCACGGTTTCTTCTCCACCAAACCCTACCAACCTGGCCTTCCCACGGCTGCCTCTCACGCCGGATCTGCCGCCTCCGGCCTACCGCTATCCCTGCCTCCCACTGCGCCGCCGCGCCGCCCCCGGCTGCCCGCGTCGGCGTGCCTTAAACTAGCCGCATCGCCTGGCCCTCGTCCGCTCGCCGCGCCACCTCCTGCTACCACGCACCCGACCCCATGTCGCGCCGCCTTCTGCCTGCACCAGCCGCCACAGTCGCCTGCTCGCCCAACCGAACAGTCACCTTGGACCGCCGGAACCCTCATCGCACCCGCACCACGGGATCCTTCCGCGTGCCATACCGGCTTCGATTTAAATCAGAAAAAAGAGATGAAAGTGGTTCGGTGATTCTTGGGTCGAGATCTCCACATCTATAAGTCACACTCAACGAAGCATTGAGTTCTTGGCGTGCTTAATAATTTTACGATGAAAAACATTCGAAGAATGAGTAAACAACGAATAATGAAAGATCACGATCTAAGTACGAATCGATAGCCATGTTATTTTGGGCATCATTTTTTGAGAATCAAGAACATGGGGAATTGGAAATTAAAATTTTATCATGTTTCAAGAATCTCAAATCCAATATAAACAAGAAGAAAATTAATTCAATCGATTGTTTATCGATCTGCGAATTAATTTATTTAATTCGTGTTCATCATGAGAAATTAAACCGAGGTAAGGAATCCACAAAGATAAATCCTACCTCAAGTTTGGATCGATCGTTGGTGAATATCACGTTCATAAAGATCTGTTTGGTGTTGATGAGGATCGCACTTGCACAATGATGAGAAGAAGATGTTGCGTTCATCGCTCTTCGATTCGCTTGGATCTGAGGCTTCGTTGTTCTTCGTTCGTCGTTCATCAACGAGGAGAGGAGGAGAGGAGAGGAAGGGAGGGTTTACCGTCGTTGGCCAAAATGAATTATGAGGCCAACCCCCTCTAAACAAATAATTTATTACCTCTCGCTAGGTTAAAAGAAATAAATTAAATAACTAAATAAACAATTATTTAATTATTTAATTATTCTCCCATGATGGCGCATATGCCAAACACCCGATGCGGACAAAGGTTATACCTTTCTTAGGGTAAAACCTACGTTCCAAGCTCATTGGTGGCCTCATATTTTTCATCTGAATCTCTGTTCTAGAGATATTCAGGTTTGAGATATTAAATGAATAAATTAATAATTCAATTTATCCATTTAATACATCGCCAACAAGCAAGGGGTCCGAACATCCCGTGTCGACTTATTTTATGTCGTGACTAGGGGAAACACTACGTTCCGGACCCAACCATGGTCTCGGATTTCTGATCCGATCAACCGTTTAAGATATATCCAGTTTTCTTTAGTTAACCACGCGTGTGTAATATAAAAACACTTAACATTTTTATAAAATTAATTCTGGGCACACCGGGTCTTGGAATTGCACATCGTCTCAGTGCCCAACTCTAGAAATATTCTTAGAAATATTTCAAAGTCTTATTAGGCCAAAAACCGGGTCTCTACATTATTCCCTCCTTCAATATTTTCATCCTCGAAAAGAAAAACCATGGAAACCACTCGGGATTATGAGCACACACTTAGCTCTCCCATTCTTAGGGAAGATTGTACGTTTCTGTGCTGCCAAGGAATATGGACCAAAGGGGTGGTCCACCCTCATAAGTATTTCTTCAGTTGATGACGTGTGTAGGAACACACACACATCTCCTCAGTTGCGACATGTGTAATGCATCTTATACCCACTCCAACTATTTGGGATAAGGCAATGCGGTATGCAACCTCGCCATCTCCTTGCAGAGTCTCAAACGACCTGATAGAACTCATGGGAAAGTTTGTCTCCCTGACCAAACCTCTACATAACATGTCACAACTGGAATAACTATTTTTCACTAGGAAAAAGTATCGTGATTCCATCCTTAAAAATATCCATATGGTGAAACACCTAAGGATATCTGGTCACACTGGATTTCACAGTAGATGAATCACAACCAAGACTCTCTTACACGCTTGAGAAGTTAAGGAGTCAACACCATCGACTGAAGAAAAGTTGTACCCTCCTGTTCCACCAGGGTCAGGTACAAGGAAGTTAACTTTGCTGAAACTTCCTGCACTAGGTGAGTCTGGGACTTCCTATACTTCCCACTAAGGGAATCTGCTACACAACCACACCTTGAGTGCACAAGTTCGAGAGATTCTTCCATCATGCTTCCACTACATTGTATGGGCCTCAAATGACCACGTGCTTGTGACTGATCATGAGAAGATCTTCTGCATTGATATCTCATCATCTAGCATCTTCTAGTTGTAGTAGATGTCTCGGATCTATTGCGCTCACTATCACAACCAGCTGTATGGTGTGGCAGAAAGATTTCTACCACCAGTTCCTACTATCGCACCTCGACATAGGTGGGGATTCACAAGGGAACTATGATAGCATAGATCTCTCTAAAGATTCCCCTCTCAAACATCTATTCTCGGAAACTACTATTATAGACCAGCAGACCATCGTCTCTAGCCAATCCTATACTCTCCGAGGGCATGGATTACTACAAAACCTCAGTCGTCTCCGACACTGGAACTCATGAAGTGTGCCAAACCTGTGCATGTCCTCATCCCTCTCTGCTGGGGCAGTCTTCTTCTCAACAGGTAGGGGTACTGCTACCTGCCCACCTGGAGAAAGGGGCTCGCATGATGGGTCCTGAACTGATCTCTCATCACTCACGGAATCGTCTCCACGAACTGTAGCTAGTATCCTGGGTGGTTGTCATCGCGGAGACATCCTGAATGTTATCAAGGAGTACCACGGTCGGATGATCATATCTATATATATATCAACAATAATGGGGAGCTGACTCGAGAAGGAAATTCAAGGACTCAATCCTATATCATGCATGTACCATTGTCCCCTACAACAGGTATCTCAGGGTGTCGAGTCGACAAGCGGGTAATCAAGGTCCTGGTGAATGGCTACATCGGCTGCCCGCACCATCACTGGACTCGCTGGCCTGAGAGCCTCTCTCGAGACACATCGATATTGTTGCCCTAAACCCAACCAAGACCATTTTAGGTAAACGTCCGAACAACGTCCCAAGGGTCAAACCACCTCTGATACCACTCTGTCACGACCTGACCCGTACCAGGGCTCGAGCCGCAACTACCCCAAGCTCACCTCCATAGGCCAGGGGCTGGCGACTAGTGCCGAAGGCACAAAAAACTCGGGGAGGCCTTTGCCTAAAAACCTGTACACACACACGTAGCCAACTCTATGCAAAAGTGCAGAGAAAAAGAAGAAAGCAAGGTTCCACACTACTATAAAAAGGGAACCTAAACAAAAATTCATCGACCTCTAACAGTAAAAGTACAAGAAAAGTAAATCTGAAAGGGAAAGGGGAAAAAATACACACCCAACTAGAAAAGTGTCACAACCCGGCAACAGGTGAAAAGGTAAAACAGCTGGAAGAGTCTCACTCCTGAATCCCAAGCTACGACCACTGCACGCTGTCCAAGCACCCTATATCCTGAAGCTCCTCTGATGTCACGATCAACATGTTCTTCGTCTGTAAGGGCACGCCAAATGAGGGAAAAGCCCAAGCAGGGGTGAGTATAAGAATACTCAGTAGGATGGCCCGAAGGATCGAGGGAGCAGAAAGAGATGTACTGAAGAGGAGAGTATTAAGAGAGAACAAGGTACAATAAGAGTGAACAAAAAGAGTACAGCTCCACCCAATAATAGATATGATCGTTCAAAGAAACCCAAATGATAGAGTAAGGGGATCTTCATCTCACATCTCACACCAGTTATATGCCCATACATATACCCAGGGTAAGCGGATATACTCATAACTCAGACCTGTAGTCTAGAGACAAGTTACACAACCACATACCTCATCTAGGGATTCATTTTGAAGATTCCACGAAGTACTCATTCTGGGAGAACTCACTCCACGAGTCTGATAGCTCTGATAACGTCCGTCCGAGAAGCGTTGTTCGTCGGGAAAAGCCACGAGAGGTAGATACACTCATTACGGGAGAACACACTCCTAAGTGGGAAAGATCATGATAGATAGAAGCACTTATTACGGAAGACACACTCCTGAGTGGGAAAGATCATGATACACAGATGAGGATCACTGCTAGGGCCATGGTGGATACCGCGACTCATCCGGATTCACCAGCTAAGTGATTCACCAGCTAGGTAGAGGATCAACGCCCGGTAGAGTTGGTCACGTCGATGCCTGACTCTACCTAGGGTCAGGAATGGATAGAGGATCTCACTCTGGGCCTCTTGGAAGGATGCCGACACTATCACAGAAAGTCCTGCTGAAGGGATCATACTCCTGTAGAAGGAAACAATGCATGACCTTCAGGGGAACGAGAAGAAGGGGAACTAACCCAATCAAAAGATGTCCAAGATACGGTGGGCAATAACATCAAGCCACGTACTGAAAATTACACGGCGTGTAGAAAGGTTACACGTCGTGTCCTCTGACCCCAGGTACTACCCGTGTACAATGTCCCATGTCACAAGGTCGGTCGTGTAAAACACAACTACACAGCAAGTAGAAAGGATCACCTGTCATGCCAAAGTATCTGGGGTCTGCCCCGTGTGCGTTGGTCATGTGCCCGTACACGGTCTCAACCCATGTACTCTAACCCGTGTAATTGGTACACAGAGTGACCCATGCAACCGGCCTGGTCTGGCCATGTGATGGAGTACCGAATCCAAGGATAGGAAAACCATCTCAAAGGAAAATGAACCCACACTCATGTGGTAGGGATTTCTGCCTCTACTGAAGTAGAGGAGTAAGGAATACCCACGCCTTGAGTCGTCAAGGGAGTTTCCATCCTAACTCTCACTAAAAGAAACACCTTGGTTCTGCTCCTTGGTTTATCGGTCATACCTCAATCGCCACGAAGTTCCACTAGCACTACCACAAAACTGGGCATTCCCAGCGCCACCCTTTATCAGCGCTAACGAAAAAACGCTGATAAAAGTACCCCTTTATCAGTTCTTTTTTTAGCGTTGTTAAAGGGTACCCCTTTATCAGCGCTTTTGTAGTAGCACTGATAAAAGGGGGTCTTTATCAGTGCTTTTTTTAAAAGCGCTGATAAAGCGTCTACTTTAAAAAAAATCATTAAAAAAATATATTAATATTTAAATATTTATATATAGTTATATTGATATAAATATAATAAATATTTTTAAAATATAATTTTAAATATATTTTAAATAAGTGTAAATATACAGTTACACTTAATATATAAGATATTTAGTGAAAATGACTTATAAAAAAATTAAAAAAATATTTTTAATTAATAATTTGCTAATTTTTATGGAGTAATAGTCATTTAATAACAATTTGAAGACTAAAAAATAAAAAAAACTAAAAAAAGATCCAAAATATGTTGAAAACGCAACTCGAACTTCAAACGGCCCTAACTTTTGATCCGAGTGTCCGTTTGAGATCTACCACATATCAAATCAAAGCCGGCGGTGAGCTCTATGTCGCTGTGACCCAGGGGGGGCCGTTCAAGGTTCTTTCAAGGCCAAAAGAGGCCTATAAGGCCTCCAAAACTGAGTTTTTAGTCGGGGTACCCGATTTTTTAACATTTTGTGGATTTTCAGCCTCGTTTAAGGGGGTATTATTGGCTTTTTTTGTGGGGACTGAATTTATTCCAAGGTATTACATTCATATTGATATTATGTCTTTGAAAGTTTTTCATTTTTTATAATGCACTGCTATTTATAATCAAATATATAATAATATATACATATTTTTTATATATTCACACATAAAAATTAATTTTTTAAATAAATAATTAAACATATTTACATATAACATATATTAGCTTTATCTAAATAATAACTAATATCCATTTTATTTAAAATACCAATATATCAATATTTATATACCTATATATTAATCTAACTATATATGTACCTATATAATGTGTGTGTGTCTATTTGTGTGTGTCTATATATTAACAAATTGATATATATTTTATATATATATATATATTCTAACATATGTATATGCATATATATTTATATATACATATAAATATGTATAATTATACTTATAGAAACATACATATATATATGTATGTGTGTGTGTGTTGTATATATATATTTATTTATACACACACAAAACAAAACATATTTTATAATTGTATTGAAAACTAATCTTATAAATATATATTAATATACGAATAAATATATGGATAAAAAAATATAACTAAATATATATAAATAAATAGATATAACTTGATATTAATATACGAATAAATATATCAATATATAAATATATACAAATATACAAATATATATATATAAATATAACTAACTATATATATTTATTAATATACAAATAAATATATAAATATAACTATTTATGTATATATATATATATATATTAATACAACTATATAAATTTATATTAATACATGAATAAATATAAC
Organism: Viscum album; assembly: GCA_963277665.1. NCBI lineage: Eukaryota > Viridiplantae > Streptophyta > Magnoliopsida > Santalales > Viscaceae > Viscum > Viscum album. The sequence goes on along the minus strand of OY728123.1, from coordinate 1,032,731,369 downwards.
TATATATATATATACATAGATATATCACTATTTGGAGAACAAATCAAATTAGAGGAGTGGTAAAGGCTTAGCGCACATGGGGGGGGTCCTGAGTTCAAAACCTGGTAGAGGTAGGCAGGGGCTGTAAAGACCCGTAAAATTCAAGGAAATTTTTTTTTTCTTAATTTTCTTGGGAATTTTACAAGAACGCAGTTTCTGACAGCACCTGATTCTGAGGCCCGGTGTGCCCGGAATCTTTTTCTGAAGTTTAGCTCGGGTACGTTCAGTGAACGAACGAGCGGGTTTTTCTAACTTTTGAACCGGTGCTCAGAATCGAATTCCAAGGGCACCAATGGAATCACAGCATCGGTAATTTCTTAGAAACACCTTTTTTGGAGTTGCGTTTCTCGGGTGTGGTTTTTAATTTTTGGGGTTAAGTTAAGGAATAAAATAAAAGTGGTGCAACCAATTTTTATTTTATTTTGCTTAACTTAAGTTAAGTGGATGATGTGGGACCAACAATATCCTACCCACTTGGTAGGATATTTGTGATGTGGGGCCCACACAAGCCCCACCGTTTCTTTTCTTCCTAAACCCCCTCCTTTAATTAAGTAACGCACCCGCACCCCCTATTAATGAAGTCAACCCTTGCGTTTATTCTGGTTAATAAGAGCCTCATTAATTTGGCGGTTTAAGCGTTGCAATTAATTCACTTAATTTTTTGATTTTTTTTTTGAATTTTAAAATGCATGGTTTGATAAATAAAATAAGACAACTCTTATTTTATTAGTCTGGTGGTGTTGAGAGGGTTTGGGAGAAAGAGGGGAGGCTTGAAGATCTTCATCTTCCTCGACAAATAACGCGAAGAACGCGAAGAATGCCGACCTCCAACGAAGGTTGACAAGAACGTCGGATCCTCGGAGGTCGACGACGCGACGCGACGAATCCTTTCTCCACGACGCGATGACCCTTCTTCCGCGACGCTTCTTCCGTGACGTTCCTTCTTCCGCGACGAACCCTCGCTCGACGACGCTTGAGGTAGGGGTGTTGGTTCAATGAAATCTATGTGATTTATATCCTCAGCATGTGTTTCAAATTTGTCGGAAGCCTTTTTAAACCGCTAATGTGGTGGGTGCGGACCAACGAACAAGTCTGAACCCACCGTTTCTTCGTTCTTGGTGTGTGGATCGGCGGGTGACGAAAAATCAGGCCGCAAGGGCGTTTTGAGGTCTTCGCAATGAAGAATCGGTCCTAGGAGGGCTGTTGGTGAAGACGGCAGGCAAAACTGACCACCGGAGCTCATCCGGTGGTCCGCGGAACTCTCCGTCGGCGCGCCTCGCTGGCACGGCGGCGCCGGCGGCCTGCACCGGCCGGCCGCCAAAAGACGGCGGCAGGCCTCTGATCCCGCTACCGCGCGGGACCGAGGGAGGCGGGACGCGGCACTCGGCCGCGTCCGTTGGAAATGGGAGGCCCCCACGCGGGGCCGCAGTTTCGTTCAAGGGGATGGCGCCCCTTTGTGCGGCCGCTTGGCCAGTGCCAGTGCGCCAGCGCACCAGGCCAAGCTGCCCGGCCGGACCGCCAGGCCGGGCCGCGCCCAGGCCGGGCCGGGATGCGCCCAGGCCGGGCCGGGCCGGGCCGCGCCAGTCGGGTGACCCGGTTCGGGCCGACCCAGGGGGTACCGGGCCGGGTCAAACCGGGCCCGAACCCCCCCTAATACCAGACTTTTTCGGTCTGTTGTTCATAACTTGGGCTACAAACCTCCGATCGACGCACCATCAGTTGTGTAGCGATCCTTGGATCGAGATGGTAGTTTTAGTATATTATACTCAAGGTTTCAGAGAACTTTGGGTTCGGCCGGGTTGGTTCGTACACGAAACTAATTGGGCCCTCGAAGCGGAAACACTCATAACTTGAGCTCCGGACGTCCGATTGACGTGTTGTCGACTTTGTTGGATTCCTCTTAGTGAGACGGACCTTTTGGATTACTCCGCTCGAGGTTTGGATGCAATTGGAGTACGGTCAGGTTGGTTTTGACTTAAAAACCAACCGGGCCCCTAGAACGAAAAGGCCAATAACTCTCAGACCGGGCGTCCGATTGACGCGCCATCTGTGACGTTGAGTTCCTGTTGACGATACAGAACTTTTTGATACATCAACTCCAGACTATGTGTCAGTTGATGTATCAGCCCCTCGGCTCGTGGAGCGGACCCTCCCGAACGAGCTTGGTGTGTGCGGAAACCCTAGAGCTGGCTGCGACTGCGACGACGATGATGACTGTACAGAAATCCTCCGTGGATTCGACGGCGGTGACTACAGCACTCATCGATCCTACGTGGATTAGTGCTACTGATCCTGTGTGGGTCAGATCCTGTGTGGGTCAGCGCTCAGCGGTCCTGTGTGGGCCAGCGCCTACAGATCCTGTGTGGGTCTGATCCTGTGTGGGTCATTGCGGGGGTTAGTTACCTATCGATCCTGTGTGGGTCATATCCTTTGTGGGTCATTGCGGGGGTTAGTTACCTATCGATCCTGTGTGGGTCAGATCCTTTGTGGGTCATTGCGGGGGTTAGTACCTATCGATCCTGTGTGGGTCCGACGGCTTAGATGAATTAGTGGCTATATCTGATCATCTCTATCACCATACGAATAAGTATACCTGTGTGAGATGAATCTTGACTTACTTTCCTATGTAGATTGTGTTGTGCTATCCTGTGTGGATGTGATTGAACTTGGGCTCGGATGTTGGAGCGAACTGGAATTGATGACTTAGGTATATGTATGGGCATATACCTAAGTAGTGCCGGATGTTACTTCGTGATTGTATCTTTCCTTGGTGGATTATCCTTTGTGGATTCTGAGAGACCTTTGGGGGTCTCTAGGTCCCTACTGAGTAGCTTATACTCACCCCTACATGGGCTATACCCGCACTACATTGTGTTCGTTGCAGACGACGGACAGCGCTGATCGTGGTTGAGGCTTGCGGAGTAGGTCGGTACCTGGAGGTGGACCATTGGGCGGGACGTACACGGAGCAGAAGGCTGGACCCGAGGAGCTGTGGAGGCTATATGTACCCACCCTTCAGGTCGGACTTCCAGTGGACGGCTTGAGGCTGCAGATTTACTTTTCAGTTGTTGTACTCCCTTTTTCAGTTGTACTTTACTTTCAGTTTGGGTTTGTATTCTGGCCCACTTACTTTTCCACACTTACTGTTGTACCCAGTTTTTACTTAGTGTTTACTTCTACTTGCTTTCTCTGTGGTGTTTGTTTACTTTACAAAGGCAATGCCTTCCATTTTTACCGGGAATTACACCTTGGTGCTAGTCGTCAGCCCCTAGCCTATGGAAGGCGGGCTTGGGGTAGTCACGGCACGGGCCCCGAGGACGGGTCGTGACAAATTGGTATCAGAGGAGTTCGGTTCTACCGCAGAACTTGGGACTCTGATCTTTTTCTATGTGAAGCAATAGTGTTAAGATTATTGAGTGTGGTTATCAGTCTAGGGAGTCCAGTGTTGGTGCGGTGGCCGACGTATCCGTACACCAGGACCCTGACTTCTGATTTCCGACTTAATGCACGAAAACATTGATTGCATGTGTGTTTCAATTTTTCTTTGTGATTACTCTGTGTTAGCTCACCAGGTATACTGTTCTGACCGTGGTGCACCTGTCTCTTTTCAGGATGGCCCCACGATGACAGCCAGCTAGGGTTCCGAGTGTTGTGCATGACGACAGCCCACCGAGCGACGAGGCCTCGGTATAGGTCCCTTTGACAGCAGAGGCACCAGCGGTACCTCTACCCGCCGAGTCACCGATGCTACCAGCCCCAGCCGATGACGATGCACGTCGCCTTAGTGCACTGCACGAGTTTCAGCACCAGCGACCGCCCAGGTTCCACGGCGAGACGGACCCTCTGGCAGCCGAGGATTGGCTGGAGGCAGTTGTGTGAGTTTTCAGGTTAGTGAGTACCCCATCAGACCTCATGGTGATCCTCGCAGCGAGCCTCCTGCATGCGGCAGCATGCAGATGGTGGATCTTGATGCTCCAGGTGCACGATGAGGCATCTCTTCTCTGGACAGAATTTGAGAGCCTCTTCCTCTTGGAGTTTTTCCCAGCCACCCTCTGTGCGGTGCGCATCCAGGAGCTTCTACAGCTGCGGCAGGGCATCTTGACGGTCGCCCAGTACTCGGCGAGATTTACGGACCTCTCGTGCTATTCGACGGACATGGTACAGGACCCATTCTTCCAGGCCTGGACCTTCGAGCAGGGATTGAGGCATGAGATCAGGGCATCGCTGATCTCTCTCAGCATTCTGACTCCGGCAGGGGTACTGGAGCGAGCCCTTCTCATCGAGAGCTTTCTTACTGAGTCTACACCAGCGGCGAGACCTACCACAGGGCGGCACGTAACAGATTCTTCTGTAGCAGGTATTCGACGGATGACTCATGGGTCCAGGTAGACCAGACCCTTAGGCAGACGACCTCAGGACACTGGCTCAGTGGTGCGGGGAACATAGCGTGGATCCAGTCTTTCGAGAGGCATACAATGCTACGCATGCGGCGGGCAGGGCCACATGGCTCATGACTGCCCGACCCGCCATACCGAGGAGCATCAGATGGTTGAGGGACCACCCAGGCAGAGGCAGAGGGTCGACCATGGGGGTCCACAGGGAGTAGGCGGATGAGGTAGAGGATCTGGCCGAGTAGCAGGTGGTGGGCGGCGCTTTGAGGCTCTACCACCACCACCCCCAGGAGGTCCACCCCAGCCACAGGGAGCTGGCGGGCAGAGACAGGAACAGCTTCAGGCAGCGGAGGCCTACGACCACGGTGCGCCCGAGATGATTTGAGGTACTATCTGTGTCTATTCCACCCTTTCTGCAGTTCTTATAGACATGGGAGCGAGTCATTCTTTCATAGCCGCTTCCCTTGTTCGGAGCTCAGAGATTTCGGCAGAGCCGTTGGCTCGATCCTTACAGCTAGAGACTCCTACGGGAGCAGACTCGATGATTACGCACTGGTGCCGGTAGTGTGATCTTACTCTAGGAGGCGAGAGCTTCGACTGGGATCTTCTTGTAGCGGTGTCGAGGCCTTACGACGTCATCTTCGGCATGGATTGGTTATCTACAGTCCATGCTCAGATTGACTGTATTAGGCGCAAGGTGCGATGTGTACGCACCGACGGAAGCAGGTTCACCTTCACTGGTGAGAAGGGAGCCTTTGCAGCACAGGATGGACTCTCGCAGAGGAGAGGACAGCCCATCACTCATCAGTTGGCTAGCCTCATCCTAGGAGCAGTTGACGTGCGGAGTCCTGGTTTTCCTATAGTGGTGGATCAGTATGCGGACGTTTTCCCCAACGACGTTCCAGGACTACCTCCTCGCAGAGAGGTAGACTTTTATATTGATCTATACCCCGGGACAGCCCCGATATCCACCCCAGGATATCGGATGGCTCCCACCGAGCTTCGAGAGCTACGGGTACAGTTGGAGGACTTGCAGGGTAAGGGATTCATCCGACCCAGTGTTTCACCCTGGGCTTCCCCGATATTGTTCGCCAAGAAGGCGGACGGGAGCTTGCGACTTTATGTCGACTATCGTCGCTTGAACCAGGTGATAGTGAGGAAAAAGTATCTACTACCGAGGATTGATGACCTATTCGATCAGCTCAAGGGAGCACGGTGGTTCTTGAAGATAGACCTTAGGTCAGGCTATCATCAGCTCAGAGTTCGGGACGAGGACGTGCAGAAGATGGCCTTCAGATGTCGGTATGGCCACTATGAGTTCTTGGTTATGCCATTCGGAATAACCAATGCTCCAGCAGTGTTCATGGACCTCATGAACATGATCTTTTAGCCATACCTCGATTGATTTGTTGTGGTCTTCATTGACGACATTTTGATATACTCGACGACTGAGGAGGAGCACGCCTACCACTTGCGGGTTGTACTGGACACACTCCGAGAGCACCATCTTTATGGTAAGCTCTCGAAGTGTCAGTTCTGGATACGTGAGGTCCAGTTCTTGGGACATGTCATCTCTGAGGTGGGAGTTGCGGTGGATCCTGCGAAGATTGAGGCAGTGCTAGCTTGGGAGCCACCCAGGAGCGTGATGGAGGTGCGGAGTTTCTTGAGACTAGCTGGATACTACCGGAGATTTGTGTTAGACTTCTCCAGAGTTGTGGCACCACTCTCATCTTTGACGAAGAAGGTGAAACCCTTTGTGTGGTCAGACAGATGTCAGCAGAGCTTCCAGGAGCTGAGACAGAGATTGACCATCGCACCTATCTTGAGGTTGCCGGAGGAGGGAGTAGGGTACGTAGTCTATTGTGATGCATTAGGGACCGGACTTGGATGTTTCCTGATGCAGGAGCGGGCAGTGATCTCCTATGGATCACGTCAGTTGAGGCCGCATGAGCAGAACTACGCTACCCATGACCTGGAGTTAGCAGTAGTGGTCTTCGCTCTGAAGACATGGTGACACTATCCGATGGGCTAGCGCTTTACAGTCTATTCTGACCATCAGAGTCTCAGGTACATCTTCTCACAGAAGGACCTGAACCTGATACAGTGGCGATGGCTCGAGTTCCTCCAGGACTATGACTTTGAGATAGTCTATACTCCTGGGAAGGGGAACGTAGTAGCCGATGCTCTCAGCAGGAGGACGGGCATTCAGCTACTTGGGGAGGCGACAGAGTAGCTAGCCGCTTTGCAGATATCCTTCATGGATAGAGATGGAGCATCCTTCCTTCAGTCACTCACAGTCACTCCTCCACTACTGCAGTGGGTCAGAGAGGCACAGCGTGGGGACGCTGACTGTGAGACGCGGCGTGCGTAGATATCCTCAGGACAGGCACCTGATGGTTTCTCCTTAGGAGGAGAGCACGACGTCCTTTTCAGAGGACATACCTTGTTACCAGTTTCTTTACAGGAGGAGGTGCTGAGAGAGTTTCACACTTCCCCTTTGGCGGTACAACCTGGAGTAGCGAAGATGTACCAGGATCTCAGACGACAACACTGGTGGCCGGGCATAAAGAAGGTTGTGGCAGAGTTCGTTTCTCGATGCCTCACTTGCCAGCAGGTGAAGGCAGAGCACCAGGTACCAGCAGGCTTGGTACATCCCTTGGAGGTCCCGGAGTGGAAGTGGGACGACATATCTATGGACTTCGTGACTGGACTTCCACGCACTTCCAGAGGTCACGACTCCATTTGGGTGATTGTCGACTGACTCACCAAGTCGGCTCACTTCTTACCCATCAAAGAGCAGGGCTCAGTGGAGAGCTTGGGACGTCTCTATGTTCAAGAGATTGTATGGATTCATGGTGTGCCATCATCTATCATCTCTGATCGAGATGCTCGCTTTACTTCCCGGCTTTGGAAGGGGTTGCAGGAGGCATTCGGGACGTAGCTATGTCTGAGCTCCGCCTTTCACCCTCAGACAGATGGTCAGACGGAGAGGACCATTCAGACTCTCGAGGACATGCTCCGCACATGTGTCCTTGACTTTGGTCGCAGCTGGGAGGACCACCTACCCTTGGTGGATTTCGCGTACAACAACAGCTACCACTCCACCATCGGGATGGCACCATACTAGGTGTTGTACGACCGACCTTGCAGATCACCGTTGTGCTGGACAGACCCTAGGGAGTCAGCACTTGTGGGACCGGAGATGGTCCAGGCCACGACAGAGAAGGTCCAGGTCATCCAGGAGCGGATGAGGACAGCTCAGAGTCGGCAGAAGTCTTATGCTGACAGGAGAAGGAGGCCACTGGAGTTCGAGGATGGTGACCACGTCTTCTTGTGGGTCTTACCTCGACGGGGATTACGGAGATTTGGCTGAGGTGGAAAGTTGTCTTCACGCTTTATCGGACCATTCCAGGTCCTCAGTAGGATTGGCGAGGTGGATTATCGCCTGGCTCTACCACCTCAGTTGCACCGGGTGCACAACGTCTTTCACGTATCCCAGCTGAGGAGATACGTGCACGACCCGACACATATCATTGACCATGGGGAGCTGGACATTGATGATGGGGAGACTTTTGGGGAGGTCCCAGTGGATATTGAGGATCGACAGGAGTGGGTCCTATGTGGACGGTCTATTCCTCTAGTGTGCATCAGATGGCAGCAAGGGAACCTCCAGGAGAGCACTTGGGAGTGGGAGGCTCAGATGCGTGCTCAGTACCCACATTTGTTTCCCTAGTTTTTTATGTATCTTTACGGGGACGTAAATCCCTGAGGTGGGAGTGATGTAAAGACCCGTAAAATTCAAGGAAATTTTTTTTTCTTAATTTTCTTGGGAATTTTACAAGAACGCAGTTTCTGACGGCACCTGATTCCGAGTCCTGGCGTGCCCGAAATCTTTTTCCGAAGTTTAGCTCGGGTACGTTCATTGAACGAACGAGCGGGTTTTTCTAACTTTTGAACCGGTGCTCAGAATCAAATTTCGAGGGCACAAATGGAATCGCAGCGCCGATAATTGCTTAGAAACACCTTTTTCAGAGTTGCGTTTGCTCGGGTGTGGTTTTTAATTTTTGGGGTTAAGTTAAGGAATAAAATAAAAGTGGTGCAACCGATTTTTATTTTATCTTGCTTAACTTAAGTTAAGTGGATGATGTGGGACCCACAATATCCTACCCACTTGGTAGGATATTTGTGAGGTGGGGCCCACATGAGCCCCACCGTTTCTTTTCTTCCTAAACCCCCTCCTTTAATTAAGTAGCGCACCTGCACCCCCTATTAATGAAGTCAACCCTTGCGTTTATTCGGGTTAATAAACGCCTCATTAATTTGGCGGTTTAAGCGTTGCAATTAATTCACTTAATTGTTTGATTCATTTTTGAATTTTAAAACCCATGGCTTGAGAAATAAAATAATACAACTCTTATTTTATTAGTCTGGTGGTGGTGAGAGGGTTTGGGAGAAAGAGGGGAGGCTTGAAGATCTTCATCTTCCTCGATGAAGAATGCGAAGAACGCGAAGAATGCGAAGAACGCTGACCTCCAACGAAGGTTGACAAGAACTCCGGATCCTCGGAGGTCGACGACGTGACGCGACGAATCCTTTCTCTGCGACGCGACGAACCTTCTTCTGTGACGCTTCTTCCGTGACATTCCTTCTTTCGCGACGAACCCTCGTTCGACAACGCTTGAGGTAGGGGTTTTGGTTCAATTAAATCTATGTCATTTATATCCTCGGCATGTGTTTAAAATTTGTCGGAAGCCTTTTTAAACCGCTAACGCGGTGGGTGCGGACCAACGAACAAGTCCGAACCCACTGTTTCTTCGTTCTTGGTGTGCGGATCGGCGGGTGACGACGAAGCAGGCCGCAAGGACGTTTTGAGGTCTTCGCAGTGAAGAACCGGTCCCGGGAGGGCCGTTGACGAAGACGGAAGGCAAAACCGACCACCGGAGCTCTTCCGGTGGTCCGCAGAACACTCCGCTGGCACGACTCACCGGCACGGCGGCGCCGGCGGCCGGAGGCGGCGGTCAGCACCGGCTGGCCGCTAGGAGACGGCGGCGCCCGGCGCACCGCCGGGAAGAGCTGCCACCGTGGCAGGCCGCTGATCCCGCGACCGCGCGGGACCAAGGGAGGCGGGACACGGCGCTCGGCCGCGTCCGTTGGCAAGGGGCGGCCCCCACGCGGGGCCGTGGTTTCGTTCAAGGGGGCGGCGCCCCTTTGCGCGGCCGCTTGGCCAGCGCCAGCGCACCGGGACGCGCCCCAGCCGCGCCCAAGCGGGCCGGATTCGGACCCAGTTTGGGCCGACCTAGGGGGTACCGGGCTGGGTCGGACCGGGCCCAAACCCCCCTAATACCGGACTTTTTCAGTCTATTGTCCATAACTTGGGATACGGACCTCCGATCGACGCACCTTCAGTTGCGTAGAGATCCTTGGATCGAGACGGTCATTTCGGTATATTATACTCAAGGTTTCAGAGAACTTTGGGTTCGGATGGGTTGGTTTGTACACGAAACCAACCGGGCCCTCGGAGCGGAAACGCTCATAACTTGAGCTCCGGACGTCCGATTGACGTGCTGTCGAATTTATTTGATTCCTCTTAGTGGGAAGGACCTTTTGGATTACTCCGATCGAGGTTTGGACACAGTTGGAGTACGGTCGGGTTGGTTTTGACTTAAAAACCAACCGGGCCCCTGGAACGAAAAAGCCAATAACTCTCAGACCGGGCGTCCGATTGACGCACCATCCGTGACGTTGAGTTCCTGTGGACGATACGGAACTTTTTGATACATCAACTCCGGACTATGTGTCAGTTGATGTATCAGCCCCTCGGCTCGTGGAGCGGACCCTCCCGAATGAGCTTGTTGTGTGCGAGAACCCTAGATATGGCTGCGATTGCGACAACGATGACGACTGTACAGAAATCCTCCGTGGATTTGACGGCGGCGACTACAGCACTCAGCAATCCTACGTGGATCAGTGCTACCGATCCTGTGTGGGTCAGATCCTGTGTGGGTCAGCGCTCAGCGGTCCTGTGTGGGTCAGCGCCTACAGATCCTATGTGGGTCTGATCCTGTGTGGGTCATTGCGGGGGTTAGTTACCTATCGATCTTGTGTGGGTCAGATCATTTGTGGGTCATTGCGGGGGTTAGTTACCTATCGATCCTATGTGGGTCAGATCCTTTGTGGGTCATTGCGGGGGTTAGTACCTATCGATCCTTTTTGGGTCATTGCAGGGGTTAGTACCTATCGATCTTGTGTGGGTCCGACGGCTTAGATGAATCAGTGGCTATATCTGATCATCTCTATCGTCATACGAAGAAGTATACATGTGTGAGCTGAATCTTGACTTGCTTTCCTATGTGGATTGTGTTGTGCTATCCTGTGTGGATGTGATCGAACTTGGGCTCGGATGTTGGAGCGAACTGGAATTGATGACTTAGGTATATGTATGGGCATATACCTAAGTAGTGTCGGATGTTACTTCTTGATTGTATTTTTCCTTGGTGGATTATCCTTTGTGGATTCTGAGAGAACTTCGGGGGTCTCGGGGTCCCTACTGAGTAGCTTATACTCACCCCTGCACGGGCTATGCCTGCACTACTTTGTGTTAGTTGCAGATGAAGGATAGTGCTGATCGTGGTTGAGGCTTGTGGAGTAGGTCGGTACCTGGAGGTGTACCATTAGGCGGGACGTACACGGAGCGAAAGGCTGGACCCGAGGAGCTGTGGAGGCTATCTGTACCCACCCTTCAGGTGGGAATTCCAACGGACGGATCGAGGTTGCGGCTTTACTTTTCAGTTGTTGTACTCCCTTTTTCAGTTGTACTTTACTTTCAGTTTGGGTTTGTATTCTGGCCCACTTACTTTTCCGCACTTACTATTGTACCCATTTTTTACTTAGTGTTTACTTCTGCTTGCTTGCTCTGTGGTGTTTGTTTACTTTACAAAGACAATGCCTTCCCTTTTTACCAGGAATTACGCCTTGGTGCTAGTCTTCATCCCCTGGCCTATGGAAGGCGGGCTTGGGGTAGTCACGGCACGGGCCCCGAGGATGGGTCGTGAGAGGGGCGCGTGCGTGGGTGAATTTGGGGGGGGGGATATAGCGTTGTTAAAGGGGCGCTACAAAGCGCTGATAAAATGTGGGGTGTTGGCTGGGGCTTGCGGGGGAGTGGGTTGGGTGGGGGCGCTGATAAATGGGGGGGCAAGCACTGTTAAAATCCCCCTCCGATTTACAGATTTTTTTTTATTTTTTTTAATTTTTTTTTTAATTTTTTTAATTTTTTAACATTTTTCAGTGCTAAAAAAAAGCGCTGATAAAAGGGTCCTTTATCAGCGCTTTTTTTAGCGCAGATAAAAGGGTCCTTTATCAGTGATTTTTGGAGCGCTGATAAAGGGGACCCCCCCCCCCTTTATCTTCGCTGGCATTAATAGCGTTTTTTTAGCGCTGTTAAAGGCATTTTTTAGCGCTGTTAAAATCCATATTTGTAGTAGTGAAGGAAGCAACCCGAAGGACTACCATGTCATAGGGGTTCCGACACGACAGACGGTGCGTCAATCGGACGCCTAGTCTGTAAGTTATAGGCATTTTATTACCGAGAGCCAAGTTGGATTCATGCTCGATCCAACCCGGTCGTACTTCAAATGACACCGGTTAAACAAACCATTCACACCATTGTGATCCATATGGAAAAACACACGAGATGGACTACCCATTGGTCCAAAATGGATAGCCGGTGAAAATGTTGCATTTCACCGCAACACGCGCGAACCGGGCCTCAGGGGGGGTCGCACCTCAACCTCGACTTAAAAATCCAAAACTGGTCTTGAAACATTCTTCTTAATTTCAGAGTCGCAACGTTGTAGACGGTTCGTCATTCCGACACCGTATGAGGGAGATATGTCAGATACAAGATCCCGTAATAAAAATAATATTATTATTATTCAGTGTTTCGTGGACCCGAGACACAAACCAGAATTTATTACCCAAAATTAGACTTGAATAGACCGTCTTAAAGACAGGGTCACGTCGCCGCTGACGGCCAGTCAATCGGACGTCGCATGTAGGAGTTATGGCGGGTCGAAGATTTAATAATAATATTAAATCTATTATTTTCCGAGCGCCCAAAAACCCGAAAAAGACATCCAATATTGGACTCATAAATTCTGTCTCAAAGTCAGGGTTGCAATGACGCTGACGGTTCGTGAAACCGAGGTCGCACCGGTAAGTTACGGATGGAATAGTGTTTTATCAACAAAATTAATAATAACAATATTTTATTATTATTATTAATTGTTTATTTATTTAAATATTTCATAACTCCAAATCCATTCCACACATAAAAATCCCTATTCAAATGGGTGCGCATCACATTCATCCGATTCTCTTTTTTTCTTTAAATTTTAATTTATTTTCTTTAAACGTTTTATCTCTCCAATATCCTTCTCCATTCACGGTTTCTTCTCCACCAAACCCTGCCAGCCTGGCCTTCTCGCGGCTGCCTCTCACGCCGGATCTGCCGCCTCCGGCCTACCGCCATCCCGGCCTCCCGCCACGCCGCCGCATCGCCCCCGGCTACCCACGCCGGCACGCCTCAAACCAGCCGCATCGCTTGGCCCCCGTCCGCTCGCCGCGCTGCCTCCTACTACCACTCACCCGACCCCATGCCACGCCACCTTCCGCCTGCACCAGCCGCCACGGTCGCCTGCTTGCCCAACCGAACCATCGCCTTGGACCGCCGGAACCCTCGTCGCACCCGCACCACAGGATCCTTCTGCGCGCCATACCGGCTTCGATTTAAATCGGAAAAAAGAGACGAAAGTGGTTCGGTGATTCTCAGGTCGAGATCTTCGCGTCTATAAGTCGCGCTCAACGAAGCATTGAGTTCTTGGTGCGCTTAATAATTTTACGATGAAAAACATTCGAAGAATGCGTGGACAACGAATAATGAAAGATCACGATCTAAGTGTGGATCGATAGCCGTGTTAGTTTGGCCATCATTTTTTGAGAATCAAGAACATGGGGAATTGGAAATTAAATATTTATCATGTTTCAAGAATCTCAAATCCAAGATAAACAAGAAGAAAATTAATTCTATCAATTGTTTATCGATCTGTAAATTAATTTATTTAATTCGCGTTCATCATGAGAAATTAAACCGAGGTAAGGAATCCACAAAGATAAATCCTACCTCAAGTTTGGATCGATCGTTGGTGAAGATCGTGTTCATCATGATCCGTTCGGTGTTGATGAGGATCGCACTTGCACAACGATGAGAAGAAGATGTTGCGTTCGTCGCTCTTCGATTCGCTTGGATCTGAGGCTTCATTGTTCTTCGTCCGTCGTTCAGCAACGAGGAGAGGAGGAGAGGAGAGGAAGGGAGGGTTTAGCATCGTTGGCCAAAATGAATTATGAGTCAAACCCCCTCTAAACAAAGAATTTATTACCTCTCGCTAGGTTAAAAGAAATAAATTAAATAACTAAATAAACAATTATTTAATTATTCTCCTGTTATGGCGCATATGCCAAACACCAGATGCGGACAAAGGTTATACCTTTCTTAGGGTAAAACCTACATTCCGAGCTCATTAGTGGCCTCATATTTTTCATCTGAGTCCCTATTCTAGAGATATTCAGGTTTGAGATATTAAATGAATAAATTAATAATTCAATTTATCCATTTAATACATCGCCAACAAGCGAGGGGTCCGAACATCCCGCACCGACTTATTTTATGTCACGCCTAGGGGAAACACTACGTTCCGGACCCAATCATGGTCTCGGATTTCTGATCCGATCAACCGTTTAATAGATATCCAGTTTTATTTAGTTAACTGTGCGTGTGTAATATAAAAACACTTAACATTTTTATAAAATTAATTTCGGGCACACCGGGTCTCGGAATTGCACGTCGTCTCAACACCCAACTCTGGAAATATTCTTTGAAATATTTCAAAGTCTTATTAGGCCAAAAACTGGGTCTCTACAGAAGAAATAGAAGGGGGTTTGGGGAAGAGAATTGGGTATTTTTGGGTGTGCAAAAGAAGGTTATATAAAGAAACTTCATTGTATAAAATTCATTATTTTGGGTGCATCTGTTTGACAAAACAAATGAGGGTTTTTGAATCTATATGTCTAAGTGTTCAATTTTCATAATTATTATAATATATATATACATATTATTCTCTGGCATTGGAAAATATACAAAAGGGGAGATTTGAAAACTTATCAAATAGATCAGATCGACTGTGATTATTGTGCTTTTAAAACTTTCACAAACTCAATCATTCGGACTTACTTGAATTGAAAAGCAATATAAGTATATATATATCACTATTGAAGTTTTGGTTTTTTGTGACGGACTATTAGCGACGGAATCTCGTCACAATTGTGGTTAATTGTGATAGTTCGTCGCAAATTGTGATTATTTACGACAGATGAATCATTCGTCATAAATAACTATCGTAATTTTTTTTAAACCACTTGCGACAGACGTATATTCCATTGCAAATAAATAGTTTTTAAAAAAAATTAAAAATAATTAAAAAAATAGAATTAAATAAAATTAATTTAAAATAATGAAAATATATATATATTCAAAAATAATTCAAATATTAAAAAAATTAAAAAATAAATATAATTAAAATTAATTAAAATAAAATAAAATATTAAAATTAATTCAAAAATTTAAGAATAATTAAAAAAATTAAATATATTTAAAAATAATTAAAAAAATTAAAATCAATTAGAAAAAGTTAAAACATTAAAAAAAATTAAAAAAATTAAAAAGTTACAAATATTTAAAAATCATGATTTTAAAAAAAATTAAAAATAATTACAAAAATGACAAATAATTTAAAAACTTACAACTAATCAATATTTAAAAAACTTACCAATCATTAAAAATATTAAGATAATTAAAAATCATTAAAAATGTGAAAAAAAAATACAAATAATTAAAAAAATTAACATATAATTTAAAATATTTATACATACTTAAAAATAGTGAAAACTTATTAAAAAAATAAAAACATTTAATAAAATTAAAAATATTTAAAAAAAAATAAAAAAATATATAACTAATTACAAAATTTAAAAATAATGAAATTTTTTAATAAAGCACAAATGATTAAAAATATCAAAAAATACAAATAATTAAAAAAAATCAAATAATTAAAATTTTTAATAAAGTACACATCATTAAAAATATTAAAATAATTGAAAAGTTTACAAATAATTAAATTTCTTAATAATGTATAATTCATTAAAATTATCAAAAAAACTATATCTAATTAAAAAATTACAAATCATTAAAAATATTAAAAAAATTCAAATAATGAAAAAAATTATAAACAACTAAAAATAATTAAAAAAAATTACATATATTTTAAAATATTTAAAATTATTAGAATTTAATAAAAAAATAAAAACATTTAATAAAAATAAAATTAATAAAAATTATTAAAAGAAATTAAAAATAGTTACAAAAATTACAAACAATTAAAAATTAAATTAAATTACAAATCGTTAAAAATATTAAAACAATTAAAAACTATTACAAAATTACGAATCAATAAAAAATTAAAAAACCCCAAATAATCGAAAAAATTAATAAAAAATTAGTATAATTTAATATAAATTAATAAAATATATTATAAATTTCTAGAAAGGTGTAAATCGTAGAATTTTTAATTTTCAGGTCATAGAAATAACAAATTTATGTGTCAATCATATCCAAATGACCATCAAATTTGTTATTACTCCTGACTTGAAGGTTGATGAACTATTTAATTTTCACTTTTCTAATAATTTATAATAATTTATATATTCACACACACATATAAATATAAAAAATAAATAAGGAATAATAAACAAGTAGAATCAAAGACAGATCTATAAATTGTTCAACCTAGAGTTCGCTAAAAAATAAACCATGTACTAAAATGTTCAACCTAGGGTTTTCCAAAAAAATAGAATAAAAAATTTACATCAATCCAAAATACTACCAAGTCTAAACACCAAACAATTACAAACATCCATAATATTTCAACAATCATCATATTTCAAATAATAATATAAAATAATAAAATTCTAACAACCTTAAACACCAAAAAAATAATATATTAAATCTAAAGATCAAAATATAAACAAAATATCTAAAATCAAATTAAAATAACTAGTGCAGAGCCAGAACAACCAAATAGGGAATAATAAATTTATATTAACCCTAAATATCAAATAAATTATAAAAATTGGTCAAATTTATAAAGCTAAATTTTTATCGAAACACTACTTATAACAATGAACCAAAATACACAAAAAAATAATGATGGAGGGGAGAAGTCGAGTCTGTACCTAGCAGATCTGAGCTGAAATCCTCAAGAAAAAAGAAGAAACATGCATGTTTGGAGTTGCACTGAGTATGGAGACCCGAGGCAGTGGTGCATCTCGGTTGTGTGGGAGAGGGATCGGCGGAGCGGCAGGGCAGTGCGGTGGCACGACAGTCCCGCAATGCGCTGGAGTAGTGGCATGGCATGGAGGAGGGGAGGAGTCGCGGAGGGAGGGTAGGAGTCCTGGTAGCTATGAGGGAGAGGAGGAAGAAGAAAGAGTCACGTAGGTTAAATGGATTTACTATTTGCGATGGGAATTGAATTGCATCACAAATATTTCTAAGTTGGCGGGTATTTGCGACGGAAGTCGTAATTCGTCACAAATGTCTGTTCGAAATGAGTTTGGTGCCAAGTGGTGGGACTTCCCACCAAAACTATTTGAAATGGAGTAGTTTCTTCCATCGCAAATAGTCTAATTTTGGGGACTATTTGTGACGGGTCTCTTGTCCATCGCAAATAGTTCATCACAAATAATTGAATTTCTAGTAGTGTGTATAACTAGATTCCTTCGGAATCTGTGGGAGGATAAATAGAGAAACCAAAATAGTCAAGGTTTGGTTTATTTTAAACGATTCATGTTGTTTTAGAAGGAAGAAAAAACTGATATGGTCCATAGATGAGGGAAACTTCGATGATGGAGGAGGTCCAACGGACTGACCTACTAGTTTTAGGTCACGGGAATAAGAACAGTGGGAAGGAGGTGATTTGTGAGATTGGATGGATGGTTCGGATGAGTCCGGTCTTGATTGGACAATAGAGATCACGTTCCCTGGGTGAAAACCCATCCCACATAAAATCCTAGACAAAATAGGTGTCGCTTTATAAGCCTTGGTGTATCTGCCACACTCTGATGACATAAACACACACCACAAAAGGATCCTTATACAAGGCTCCCACTTGAGTTTCGGCCTACACTATACACAAACCAAAATTTGGGGGCCCTATACATGGTTTTGGCCTATTGCTGCTCGAGATGGGCTTGCATGGTACCTCCATGAACAGAGGGTTTGGCCTTACAGGGGATTCCCTTGGTTTGTGGTGTGATCCCTTAGTAAATTTTTTGTATAAAATTTTCAAAACATGGGCAAAATATTAAATTACTATATATATTCTTTTTTCCACTTATATTTAAATTAATTACACCATTTAAAATTTTAATTTTTTATTCTTATTTGAAACTATTTATGTGGAATTGTCTTTTTATTAAACTCACAAATTATAATACAAAACATTGAAAGTTTAACTTATAATTAAAACCTTTTTGTTAAATTCCATTACTTTAAATCTAATAAGAAATCAAAGTTATATTATAATTTTAAAAGTTTTACTTATTAAAACATTTTCATTAAATGTTATTGTCTATATTATTATTTTCAATTATCATTTTAAATCCATTTAAATTTTCAAAACACCTAATAGCTACAACAAAAACTCCAAAAGTTACTTTTTTCTCCCAATGATCACAAAAAGAATTTAAATACCCATGTCTTAAGGGTATTGAAAAATCATCTCAATGTTCATTTCCTTCATCCAAGAATGGTTCTCTATGTCCCTCTAGTTCTTAGTATTTTTTTTATTCTTCTCACCATTAATTTTTTAATTATGGAAGATTCAGAGGAAGTAGGCTACACATTCGGTCTTCTCATATTTCTTGGAGGTGATCTAGCTATTCATTAGGGCTTATAATGAGTTTTCTGGATGAGTTGTGGTCTTTAGTTTAGTAAAGATGTAATGTAATCAGTGTTTTTTTAATAAAGATATTTCTTTTTTTGTTTTCTTATTTTTTGAATTCTATTTTTGAAAACATTTATTAATAATAATAATAATATAAGCACATCATGGATTTGGGATGTTACATTCTCCCCCCTTAACTAAATTTCTTCCTCACAATTCATTAACACACACACCTCACTTCTTCATCTTCCACCTTAGTGTTCCTACACAAACAAATTTATTAATATTTATTAAAAATTGTATTATAACAGTTAATTCATACCTTCACCAAAATCTCTAATGTTGGTGATTCTCTTGAAAATATGGGTTTCTTACAGTCAAATTGATTCTCAGTGTAGTTTTAAGTTCTTTAATTTCTTTTTCCTAAACACAACTTAAGCAACTAGGGTCAAACTCATGTACACTATGATAAGATCTTGATAAAGGGGCATGAGGGGTGTAAGATCCCGTATTTTTTCAAGTACATTTTGCTCTAAGTTTTTCATTTGAGCCTTAGTGTCCAAGTCTTGTTCGGAGATGAAGATCCTTTACTGGAAAAAAAATATCTAAAGTTCAGGGATGTATGTTTGTTTGAATTAATGGAGTCCAAGTATAAATGGGTTTAAGTGTTAAATGGGTTCTTGGTAAGTTGATAAGCTTTAAAGGGAACATGGAATAAAAACTTAACTATAGAACATTTACATATTCTGTAAAGGGATTACACACCATATAATTGTTCATAGGATTTTATAAAATAAATTTTAGGTGTGGGTTTTTCGGTGAAAACCATGAAAAACATTTACATGATGTGAAACCCTATTATACACCATGTAAATGCCCGATCATCAGTTTTAAAATTGTTATGCAACTGATTTTATTTCCAATTGACTACAGCTTCTTCACTCTCAACCCTAGGTCATCCTACAGGTGATTTTGAAGTGTCAAACCCCTTTTCGGATATCCTGTTAACACTATCAATACCTGGTAAGTTCATTTGGTTAGATTCTTTCATCTCTTTGTTCTTCTCCAACCCATTGTGGTGAAAACCTTTACCCAATTTCATTGTTGGTTTTTATCTTGATCAACCTTGATCTAATAACCTCTTTGCAATCATCCATGCCTTCTTCCTTGTGGTCGTTGACTGCTGGAAGTGTCGTTGGATCTTCGGTTTAAGGTAGGGGGTCTAAATCTCAACCATGTGGTTTGATTACTGTCAAATTTATGCAATATCTTGATTGTTCCAATAAGGTGTGAACCCAAGATCAATTGATTAATCAAATAATATTATCCCTTGAATTCCTTTGGTTTCAAATGGTTTTATAATTGGATAATGGATTAAGGTATGATTGGCATGATATGCAAGCTAGGGTGATTTCTTGTTATAAAATCCCTAAATTGTGACTTTATTCTTATTGATAGAATTGTTAATCAATTATAATTTGAATTGCATGTGGCATATAAAAGAATAATGGTAATTCAAATAATTAACCATTGAGATATATGATGTGATATTGTGATATCCATATTGTTTGATAGGAATTGTGTTCTATGCTGAGATGATTATATAACGGGCTAGGCCCAAGCACTTGCACATGTATATTCTATAATGCTGATAGTGAGCAAGCTCGGTCTAGTCCATGATGTAATGCTTATAGAGAGTGGGCTATGCCTAGTCCCATTCTTTAATTCTTATAGGGATTTTACCTATATTGTTTGTTGTGACTTTACTTAGTTATATGGTTGTGGTTAGCATGGTTATAAAACATGCTCAGAGACATTTTGACATGGTGTCGAAGCAGGTTTTTGTATTTATTTAATTGTTTAATTAATTGATACACATATTTATTGCTTTATTGAATACACTTCATATTAGACTGGTTTTGTTTAGACACAGTGGTGTCGACCTGTTGAGTTTTTCTCACACCCTATTAGGGTCATCGTTTGGCACCCAAGCACACTTTGTGGATGCATGATTGGAAAAGGGATTTGGACCTTGTTGTTGGTTTCTTGCTTGTTGTTGGGATGGAGTTTGGATATAGGATTGACATGGGGCTTGGGACACAGGACTTGGTTCATTTATTTGATTCAGCTAGTCTTTTTCTTGTATTATTCTAGCATGACATTTAGATTCATTCAAGTATGTCATTACATTATTCCTTGTGGATTATTGAATTGTTTAGTTGGATTTTATTGTTTCCTTATGCATTGTTTTACTCTGATTATTTCTATTTCAATATGAATTGTTTCTTCCAAATAACACTTCATACTAAGGGAGTATAGCCTTCCCACTATACTATCCACACCCTCGATGCTAGTTGACAGCCTCTAGTGTACTGGGAGGCACACTTGAGGTCCCGTAACCAACCTTTTCTGGCCACATGAGAGAGTGTCAGATTTGGGGATGTTACAAAGTGGTATCAGAGAATCTGATTTTCTTTTCTTTTTCTTTACTATTTGGGAAAGGTAGAAAGGAGACTAGGATGTGTTGGGACTTGGTAATGAGTTTTTGCATGGGAGTAACTAACTCATGTACAAGGGAAAATCTGAGTACCTAGGGATGGGATTGTTGTTTGTGTTGTGTGATTGTTACAGTTGATATTATTTCACCTTGGGTGATTCACATGTTGTGTGAGGGTTATTATTTTATGATGTTATTATTTCATGAGATCTGTACTCATGGCCATACATTGTGAAAGATAAGAACACATGCATCATAATAAGCACATAGGGATATATTGACATGCATTGTTCATGATAGGGGCATATCTATTTTTTCATGTAATACATACTTGCCTGTTGAACTAAAAAATGAGATATTTGTTTCATAGAATTAATAAAATGTGGTGTCATGTCATTCTAAAGTACTTTTAATCCATGTCTAGAGAGATCAAGAGTTATTAGTTCTCTGTTGAAGTCACATGTTAGGTTGACCTTATTACAAGCTAGTTCTCTAAGGTGTGCATTTGTCTTATAGAGCAAATGTCTCATCACCGTATTCAACTTGAGTGTTGGAGTGGCAATTATCATGATCCTAATGTAGATGAACAGGAACATCTTGTAGTTCATAAGGAGCATATGGATGTTCAGCCTCACGATAGCTTCCTGAGGGTCATACAATCCATGGAAAAGGAGACAGTTTGTATTGTTCCTTTAATGTCTGAGATGAAAAAAGAGTTTTAGCTTCAGCATTCGTCTATGTTTACTAGGGAAGGAGGAACCCAGGAAGCCGAGCACTATATTGAGTTAGTCTAGATAATATTCAAGCATCTCAAGACACATACGGATAGGAGGGTGAAACTTGTTGTGTATATGCTTCATGGACCTACCAAGTGTTGGTGGGATATTCTGGAAGAGGCTGGGTAGTAGGATGAACTATCTTAGAAGGACTTCAAGAACAAGTTCCTAAGAAATTTCTATCCTGATACCTTAAGGGGTCAAAAATCACACAATTTCATGCATTTGACATAGGAGATTTTAGTAGTTCTAGACTATGCTGGAAGTTTTACTGACCTACAATGCTTTGCATCATCCTTGGCAGCTAATGAGATTTCCAAGGTGAGACGTTTCCAATATGATATTCACTATGAGGTTAGGTCACAGGTAAACATTTTCTATTTAAGCAGCTTTTAAGATGTGATAAATCAGGCTCTCATCATGAAAGGGAATCTAAAAGTGGCTCCGAGTAGTGGCTAGACTATTTTAGCAGGAAAATATGGGAGTTATTCTTTGAGTGGTAAGAAATGTCGTTATGGCGGTTTCTGTTAGAGTGGTGGTGGGTAGAGAAGTCAGGGTAGTGGGAAACCATCCCAATACTGTGTTCCATTTTAGTGCTATCAGTGTGGCAATTTTGGTCACAAGTTCCCACAGTGTCTTTACCCCATAGTAGAGTGTCATATTTGGAATAGACCGGGTCATCTTTATGGGTTTTTTTTAACTTTCCACAGTAGACTAGTGGAAAAGGATCAGGACAAGCACTGGAATCATGAAGGGGATCAGCTACAACTCAGTAGACTGGTAGCCAAAGTTCTAAATAATGCTCAGGCCAAGGCAGGGGACGTGGTACCCCAGTGCAAGAGAAACAATACCAAGAAAGAGATGTATCTTGGGGTAATCATACTAGAGCCCAGGGCAGAGGGACAAGTTAGTTTCACGTTATGCAGACTACTCCTACTAACATGGATGTAAGATTGTCTACTGTTAGAGATACAATTCTTGTATCATCTAATTTAGCTAGTTTTTTATTTGATACAGGAACATCACATTCTTTTTTATCTACTCTTTTTGTGAATGGTTTTGTATTGGATGTGGAAAGATTAGATGGTGTTTTAACCATTGACACACCATTGGAAGTGTGGTCTAAAAATATAAAACATTGCAAGGCGTGTTCTCTAGATATTGATGGTTACCATTTCTTTTGGGAATCATTCATGCTGGAAATGACAGGCTTTGATTTGATTATTGGTATAGATTGGTTAGTCCTATAATAGGCTCATATCGACTATTGTAGGAGTATAGTTACTTTCCTATCTCTAGAAGGAAGAAACTATTCTCACTAGGGTGAGTGGGATCTTCAGGATGGTCTTGGATCAAATTATCGATCTGTCTCTAGATAATGGTGGAATGCAGTAGGATTATTTTCCTCCAATGGTAGACTATTTTTTGGATGTTTTCCCTGTCAAGTTCTATAAATTACCACCCGAGTGATAGATCAAGTTCATGATCGAGTTGGTTCTAGAAGTAAAGTCAGTTTTTATCCCGCCTTACCGAATGGCACCAGCAAAGCTTCAGGAGTTGAAAGTTTAGTTGGAAGATCTAGAATCAAAAGGCTTTATATGGATGAGTACATCTTTATGGGATTCTCCAGTTCTCTTCACCAAAAATCCTGATGGATCTTTCCACTTATGTGTGTACTATCAAAGGTTGAACCAGATAACCATCAAGAAACAATATCCTCTTCCATGCATATATGATCTTTTCAATCAACTGAGAGGTGTTAAGATCTTCTCCAAGATTGACATGAGATCAGGATATCATCAGTTAACAGTGATACTATCAGACATACATCAGACTACTTTTAGGATCAGGTATGGCTTGTATGAATTTTTAGTGATGTCTTTTGGGTTGACTAATGCACTTGTGGTATTCATGGCCTTAATGAATAGGATTTTTTATCCTTTTCTAGATCAGTTTGTGGTAGTTTTTATTGAATATATCTTAGAGTACTCCCAATCGATCAATGATTATGCCAAACATCTTGACATCATCTTGAGTACATTGAGAGAGAATCAGGTTTACGCCAAGCTAACTAAATCTAGTTTATGGATAAATAAATTTCACTTCTTGAGTTGTGTCATCTTAGAGGTAGGAGTGTTAGTGGACCCATAGAAAGTTGCAGTCACGATATATTGGCAGAAACCCAAGAACATCTTTGAAATATGGATTTGTTTGGGTTTAACAGGTTATTACTAGCATTTTATCCAAGATTTCCCTCGTTTGGTGGCACCAATGTCAGGGATAACTAAAAAAGGGTCGAAATTTGTTTGGTATAATGCTTGTGAAAAATCTTTTCAAGAGTTGAAAGTCGGGATGACCTCATCACCTATCCTCACTTTACCTATGTCAAGTAAATCATATATCATGTATTGTGATGCATCTAGAGTTGGACTTGGAGAAGTTATAACACAATAAGATTGTGTGGTTGCTTATGGATCTAAATATCTGAAAATACATGAGAGGAATTACCCTACTCACAATCTGGAGTTAGCAGCAGTGGTACATGCCTTGAGATGTTGGAGACACTATCTCATGGGTGAGAGTTTTTTGGTATACGCAGATCACAAAATCCTTAGGTAAATATTTTCTTAGTGAGGCTTTAACCTTCATAAGAGGAGGTGGTTCGAGTATCTATAGTATTTATACTTCAAATTGTCTTATACACTAGGAAAGGGTAGATTCATTGTTGATGCTTTGAGCTAAAATTCATAGATAGAGGTTGTACAAGAATCTTGTAATGAGTGGAGAATAATGGATCTCTTTACAAACATGCATCTCGATATCGAGGAATCTCAAGGGCGAGTAGCTCTGACTTTGAAATTATTTATACCCATGATCTTGGACTAGATTAAGACTGGGTAGTTATCTGAGCTAGAGGGATTAGTTATGAGAGACAAATTATATGGTGGGTAGATTCCATTAGGAGGGTCTCTTGGTATTGGTAATTCTATTCTTTTTTTTGGATGAGTATGGGTTCCCACGGGCTTGTGTGAGGAGCTAATGAAGGAGTTTCATGCTTCTATATGGGAAGTAAATCATAGTTTAACAAATATGTATTATGGTCTTCATAGAAAATACTGGTGGTTAGGAATGAAGAAGGAGGTGGCAAGCTTTGTGGCTATATGATTTACTTTTCAATAGGTGAAAGATGGGCACCAAAGTACAGCTAGGATTTTGAAACCTTTATCCATCTTGGAGTGTAAATGGGATGATTTCACAATGGATTTTGTGATAGAATTACCGAGGGCGACCCATAAGAATGATGTTGTATGGGTTTTTGTGGATCGAAAGACTAAGGTATCCCACTTATTACCTATCAGAGCAACCTTTATAATTGAAGATCTAAGAAATATTTATGTGTGTGAATTAGTTTTGTTACACGATGTTCTGAGGAGTATCATTTCAAACAGAGATCCCCATTTCACATCGTGTTTCTGGTAGGGTCTTCAGAAAGCCCTAGGATCGCAAGTTCTTTTAAGAATATCCTATCTTCCATATACTAATAGTCAATCTGAGTGGACTATTCAAGTTCCAGAGGATATACTATGATCTTATGTTTTGGGTTTTGGTGGTTCATGGGAGCAACATATGTCACTCGTGGAGTTTTCATATAATAATATCTTTTAGAAATCAATACAAATGGCACCTTTTGAGGCCTTGTATGGAAGGTCATGTCGTTATCCTCTTTGTTGGATGGAGGTAGGTGAGTTGGCACTTGTTGG
This sequence comes from Viscum album, assembly GCA_963277665.1. Lineage (NCBI taxonomy): Eukaryota > Viridiplantae > Streptophyta > Magnoliopsida > Santalales > Viscaceae > Viscum > Viscum album. The sequence goes on along the minus strand of OY728123.1, from coordinate 1,032,705,854 downwards.
GCCTACCCTCATGCAAGAGACATCTAAACAAGTTCAATTAATCAAATAGTAGTTGGTGACTGAGCAACACAGGTATAAATCATATATTGATCATCAGAGATGACCTCTAGAGTTTGAGGTTGGTCTTTATGTTTTCCTTCAAGATTTTCTTAGGTTGGGGCAGCACCGTATCAAGAAACAGGGGAACCTATCACCCAGGTTTGTCAGGCCATTTGAAATGGTGGAAAGGGTTGGTCCAATGGCATACCATCTAGCCCTTCCACAACACTACAGTGCCTTGAACAATGTTTTCCACATATCGCAACTGTGAAGATATCATCTAGACCCTTCCCATGTGATAGATGTAGAAGAATTAGATATTTTTGTTGATTCATCTTTTAGGAACATCCTATATGGGTTTTGGATCATAGTGAGAAATATCTTTGGGATCGGACTATACCGTTGGTTCGGGTGCAGTGGCAATATGAACAAGTTTAGGAAGAGACTTAAGAAAGGGAGTCTAATATGTGAACACAATGGCCATGATTTTTCACTGAGACCTTACAGTGATTCTTGAGTCAGCTTGGAGACAAGCTTTTATAAGGTGGTGAGGTTGTAAGATCCCATTTTTTTCAGGTACGTTTCTCTATAAGTTGTTTGTTTGAGCCTTAGTGGCCAAGTCTTGTTCGGAGATGAAGAGGCTTTGTTAGAAAAAAATACCTAAAGTTCGGGGGTGTATGTTTGTTTGAATTAATGGAGTCTGGGTATAAATGGGTTTAAGTGTTAAATGGGTTCTTGGTAAGTTGAGAAGATTTAAAGGGAATATGGGCTAAAAAACTCAACTGAAGAACATTTACGCGTTGTGTAAAGGGATTACACACCATGTAATTCTTCACAAGTTTTAATAAAATAAATCCAAGGTGATGAATTTTTTGGCAAAAACCATGAAAAACATTTACACTATGTGAAACCCTATTACACGATGTGTAAATTATCGATCAATAGTTTTAGAATTTCTATGCAGATGATTTTATTTCAAATCGACTGCAACTTCTTCGCTCTCAACCCTAGGGCATCCTCTAGGTGATTTTGGAGTGCCAAACCCCTTTTCAGACATCTTGTTCACAAAATCAATCCCTAGTAATTTCCTTTGGTTAGATTATTCTGTATCTTTGTTCTTATCCAACCCATTATGGTGAAAACCTTTACGCAATTGCATTGTTGGTTTTGATCTTGATCAACCTTTATCTAGGAACTTCTTTGTAATCTTCTGCACCTTCTTCCTCATGGGTTTTGGTCATTGTAAGTGTCATTGGATCTTCAGATTAAGGTAAGGGGTCTAAATCTAAACCCTATGGTTTGATTATTGTCAATTTTATGAAATATCTTGAACTCACCAATGAGTTGTGCACCTAAGATCAATTGATTAATCAAATGAGATTATCCCTTGAATTCCTTTGTTTTCAACTGGTTTTGTAATTAGATAATGGCATAAGGTATGATTGGCATGATATGCGGCCTAGGGTGATTTCTTGTTATATAATCCCTAAATTGTGAATTTTTGTTTATTGATAGAATTGTTAATCAATTGTAATTTTAATTGCATGTGGAATATAAAATAATAATGGTAATTCACATAATTAACCATTAAGATATATAATCTGATATTATGATATCCATGTTGTTTGACATGAATTGTGTTCTATGCTGAGATGATTATATAACGGTCTAGGCCCAGTCACTTGCACGCATATATGTTGTAATGCTGATAGTGAGTGGGTTCGTACTAGTCCATGTTATAATACTTATAGAGGGCAGGTTATGCCTAGTCCCATACTGTAATGATTATAGGGCTTTGACCCAGATTGTTTGTTGTGACTTTACTTGGTTATATGGTTGTGGTTGGCATGGTTGTAAGACATGCTTAGAGGCATTCTAACATGGTGTCAAAGAAAGTTGTTGTATTTATTTAATTGTTTAATAAATTGATACAACTATTTATCATTCTATTGTATACACTTCAAATCAGGTCGGTTTTGTTTATACATGGTGGTGTCGACCTACGAAGTTTTACTCACACCCTATTTGGGTTGTCATTTGGTACCCAAGTAGACTTTGTGGATGCAGGATTGGACAAGGGATTTGGACCTTGTTGTTGATTTCTTGCTTATTTTTTGGAAAGAGTTTGGAGATGGGACCAGCATGGGTATCCGGACCTGGGACTTGAGTCTTTTATTTGAGTCTACTGGTCTTTTCCTTATATTATTCTAGCATGACATTTAGATTCATTCCAGCATTTCATTACATTATTCCTTATGGATTATTGAATTATTTAGTTGGATTTTATTGTTGTCTTCCACATTGTTTTACTCTAATAGTTTCTGTTTTAATATGAATTATTTATTCCAAATGACACTTCATACCAAGGGGTATAGTCTCTCCACTATACATCCACACCTCTGCTACTAGTCGGTATCCTTTGTTGTACGAGGAGGCATACTTGAGGTCCTGTAACCAACATTTTCTGGCCATGTGAGAGAGTACTGGATTTGGGGATGTTAAATATAGGTTTCAAGATGATCACCCTCTCTTTTAGCTTCCAGAAAATCCACTAAAAACTCAAACCGTTCAGATAGGGTAAAACATTTGAAAATACCTTCAAAATATTTTCCTTGTCATGCATAGAACGGAGGTTGTGAATGCACAATGACAAAATAGACAAAACCAAATCCTCAAAAGAATTAGATTATATCAGGGGTATTGGATATCTTGTAAAAGCATTTACAAGATAGTCAGATGTTTACAAAGGGTTCAAAATCATTCGATCATGATCTTAAAATTATTTTTTCAAGTAGTTTATCTAGAAGAGAAAAAATAGTTGTTTGTGATCTTATGTCTTCCATTTGAAAATATTTTGAAAATAATTTTACTAAGGAGGAATACTTAAATTTTTAATCTATTCTAATTTTACAAAATTATCTAAATTGTTGGTTTGATTCCAACTATAAATACCCAAAACCACACTTCTAGTTTCAACAAATATAAATTTTGTGTATTTTTTTATAAGAGAAACTGAACAAATACACAACATTTAATACATTCTAGGACCCTTTTTTGGTTTAAATTTTGGAAAATTAGACACATATGTTTCATTTTAACAAAACTATACAAAATAAATTAAATAAAATTCTTCACGAGTGTTGCCTCCATATAAGAACTACACACCAAATTGAAATTCTATTGAACCTATGAAAAATAGATTTAAAACATAGGGTGAGCATTTAATTTTCCCACTAAGGGGTTTTAAAATCACTGGTAAGTACTTTTAAAATATAAATAAATTATTATTAATAGGTTTTAAAAACAAAGGAATAAAATAAGTTCATATAATTTTGAAAACCATTAATTTTCAGAATAATAATATTTAGAAATAATCCTTTGGATTTCTCCATTTGAAAATAATAATTTTTAAGGATTAATCATGATACTAAATAGGCCATAAGAAAACCATAAGGCCGCTTAGCCATATATCATATGGGATAACGTTCCCTTAAGGTCATGGGTTTACTCCTCATACCATAATATAAAATTTGATACTCTAGTGCCAATTTTAAGAAAATATTTTAATAGTTCTACCTTTCTTGATCATAACCTGAAAATGTTTCAAAATAATAAACACATTAGTTATTTTCTTTAGAATAAAATAGTCTTACATGCTTCTTTTCATGTCATAATCATATTTTGAGAATTTCTAAAACCACATCTAGGAGAAATCCATGCTTATAAACAATTTTTATTATTTAAAAGACATAAATATAAATGCTTAATAAGTTAAATGAATACTTGAATAAAAATACATGGAATGTCAATGATAACTTAGATGATGGTCATATCCAATGCTATGAATGACATTCATGGACATATCAAAATATTTCACACATAAAATAATAGCTTTTATCATTTAAAATTTTCTGCAAAAGACTAGTTCACATAAAATGAAACCATTTAACATATATAACTAAATGATACACATAAAATGGTAATATTAATAGATTACATAAAATGATGTCTTTTCTCATGGAGATTTTATTTAAAATAGAAACAATTTAAATTTAACAATAACAAAACAAAGTTTTGTTATTGTTTAAAAATAGATTATGAAATAATACTTTAAAACATTAATTCTTTAATTATCCTTAAAATGGTTTTGTTTTAAATCAAATTTTTTAAAACAAAAAAAAATAGAAATTTAGTTTTCTAAAACATACTTGATAAAATTTATGAAAATCCTTACATACTTTCATCATAAAATGTGAAAGTATAATTATAATTAAACAAATATATACATATATACACACACATATATATATATATATATATTTTAAATATAAATATAATCCTTGAAAAACCCATAAACTTGAAATATTTATAAAATAAATCCCTTATAAAGCATAAATTAAAATATAAATTCATAGGTTTAAAAAATTAAAACAATCCTTTACATCATAAATTCTGAAAACAAATATATATATATATATATATATATCTTTGTAAATCAAACATAAATTGATAGATTGAAAATAAAATCAAACCCTTACCTATAAGTGAGGAAGATTCAAAATTGTCTGCTCCTTGATACAAAGAAGAAGAAATAAAGGGGGTTTAGGGAAGAGAATCAGGTATTTTTGGGTGTGCAAAAGAGGGCTATATAAAGAAACTTTATTGTATAAAATTTACTATTTTTGGTGCATCCGTTTGATAAAAAAAACGAGGGTTTTTTGATCTATATGTCTAAGTGTTCAGTTTTCATACTTATTATAATATATATATATATATATATTCTGTGGTGTTGTAAAATATACAAAAAGGGAGATTTGAAAACTTATCAAATAGATCGGATCAATAGTTATTGTTGTGCTTTTAAAACTTTCACAAACTTGATCATTTAGACTTATTTGGATTGAAAAGAAATATAATTATATATATATATAATTGGCTTCCTTAAGAAGTTATGGGAGGAGAAATAGAGAAACTTAAATAGTCAAGGTTCGATTTATTTTAAACCATTCATGTCGTTTTAGAAGGAAGACAAAACTGTGATGGGTCATAGATGAGGGAGACTTTGATGATGGAGGAGGTCTGATAGCTTAACCTACTTGTTTTGGGTCATGAGAATATGAATAGTGGAAAGGAGGGGATTTAGGAGATTATATGGACGGTTTGGATGAGTTTGGTCTTGATTGGATGTTCTATATCGTGTTCCCCGAGCAAAAAACCATCCCACATCAAATCCTAGACAAAACAGGCACTGCTTTATAAGCCTTGGTGGGGCTTCCACACTCTGATGACACAAACACACACCATATAGGGAGCCTTATACACGAGCTCCTGCTCGAGATTCGACCCACACTATACACAGACCAAAATTTGAGGGGCCTATACATGGTTTTAACCTATCACTGCTCGAGCTGGGCTTGTACGGTACCTATATGAATAGAGGAATTGGCCTTACATGGGATTCCCTTGGTTTGTGGTGTGATCCCTTAGAATTTTTTTTTAGAAAATCTTCAAAAAACGGGAAAAATATTAAATTTCTATATATATATATATATATTCTTTTTACCACTTCTATTTAGATTAATTACACCATTTAAAAAGTTAATTTGTTATTCATATTTGAAACTATTCATGTGGAATTATCCTTTTATTAATCTCTCAAATTATAATACAAAACTTTGAAAGTTTAACTTATAATTAAAACATTTTCTTTAAATGACATTATTTTAAATCTAATAAGAACTCAAAGTTATATTATAATTTTAAAAGTTTTATTTATTAAAACATTTTTATTAAATGTTATTTTCAATATTATTATTTGTAATTATCATTTTAAATCCATTTAAATTTTTAAAACACCTAATGGTTAAAAAACTCCAATGATTACATTTTTCTCCCAATGGTCACAAAAAGTATTTAAATACCAATGTATTAAGGGTATTCTAAAATCATATCAATGTTCATTTCCTTCATCCAAGAATGGTGCTCTATGTCCCTCCAGTTCTCAGTGTTTTTTCTATTCTTGTAGCGACCTGACCCCAGAAATCCCAAAGTTAGTGTTTGATACCATTACATTGGCATATGATACAAGTAAATTGTGTCCCAAAAGACTGAATAGTTTAATAGTCTTGGTAAACTAGATACATACATGGGTATTGTATTAAAAATTAATACACTAATTACAACATATTTTTTTTCTTCTTTCTAAATAACTTCAAGGATAATAACTTTATTCCATCTAGCATATCTTCACATATCTTTCTTACTTCTTGGATTCCTAGAAAAAAGAAACATAATAAGGGTGATATCAAATGCTCGGTAGGGATAAAATACAACAAAATAAATAATGAATCAATGAGAATAATCAATATGAAACTAAAAAAAATTTCATTTAGTCAATGAACTAAAAATGAAATGTATCCATAGATATGTCAATGTAAAATCTCATGGATGAATAATAACTGAAACTAAATTAAGGAAATTCTTAATTATTGGAAATCACGTCTATGGCACATGAAAACCTATACTGTCAAGACCTTTTATAAGATGGTTTAAAACTATGAATAGAAACTCATTTAATTTGTGCAATTAGTTTTTCTCATGAGAACCTATCGATTCATCAAGGGAATATATAAATTTCAGGCCCCACCTATCATTACGAGTCCAAATCATTCCTCATATCAATTAATCAAAATAAATAATGTTCCTTATTAAATATCCATATTGAATAAAGAATACAGATTTATCAATATTTCTCCTATATAATAAAATAACTATCAAAGTAGAAATTGTATTTAAATGGTATATGGTTTAGTCAATAGTAATATATATGATAAATGATATGAATAATTAGGTAAAATTCAATTCTCATTAATACTGGGAAATTTAATATTTCAAAGGGATTGAAAGGAATCAATGAAGTAAATATAAATACTATCCTTGGCCAAAATCAATCATAAACCATCCATGAGAGGAATAAGGATGGTATGAATACAACATATCTCAAGTAGAGTAAAATAAATGGTTGTTGTCTCTGATGAATATAAATACTATAAAAAATATCCTTTAAAAACATTTTTGAGGAAAATATCCTTTTCTTTTGAAAACCCTTTTGAAAAACCTTTTCTTTGAAAATCACTTTTGAAAACATTTTATTTAAAAATTAACATTTTAAACATACAAAGTAAGCTTCAAATAAATGATAGTGGGTAAATCCATACAAGTTGTATGAGGTAAAAGAACATTCCTTTTGCATGGTAAAATGTTAGAAAAATGAATTGTTCGAAAATCAATAAGAATATTAATTTGTAAACATTAGTAAAAGACAAAAAGGGTAAAAAAAATTACAAAATTATTTTTAAAATGTTAAAAAAATGAAAACATTTCATAAAACATGGTTTTTATAGAAAAATAGATTCTCCGACTAAAAAGAGAAATGAAGTCGAGTTTTCTTAAAAAATCTAAAATATTTTGAGTAAAAAAGAGTAAAAAATGGTACTAGTACTTGAAAATGTCATTAATAACTAGAGGATAGGAAAATAAAATGTTTTATTTAATAATGGTCATATAATTTTCTTTAATGGAAATACCATTGAAAGATCATTAAAATTATTCTTGAGAAAAATAATCTTTAAACATTCCAAAGTGTCTCATACCACTTTGAAACATTTAGAACCATAATCCCCTTGGATGAATAACATTAAATGAAACTTATAATATCATGATAAATTATATAACATGTCAAAGGTATTATATACACCATATAAAAGAAACTAGGTGCATAACAATAATTAAGTCTCAATGGAATATAAATTGAGATGAAAATCCCTTACCTTGTGTTTCCTTTCAGGTGAATGTCCTTTAACCTCATGTATAAGGTTTTTAAACATGTTACTTATAACAGAACTATACTCATATTTATAATATCATATATTATCTTCTTATAATATTTTATTACCCGTTTGTTAATAACCTTTCATTATTTTAACTATTTTGGGTGTTAATTACCTAGTTTTCTCGAGTAAGTTTTGATTTGTTATTTGTTGTTACTATTAATAATATCATGGTTTCATAATCTCCATAATCTAAACCATGGTTTTAATATCATATATATTTATTATATATGTATTTATAATAATCCATAAAGTTTGTAGGTAAGAAATGAAATGTATCGTTCATGGCGACGATAGTCTGTACATACGCATGAATGCTACTTTCATTTATTTATTGTATTAAAAGAATGAAAGTTAAATGATAAATATGTATATTATAATTCTAGTATCATATATATGTCATATATGTTACATAGGTTTATTAAAACCATCCTTTATATATTTCATGTATAGTGTGAACGAATCACATCGCTTTGAGGGGGCGGTAGTTCACACTTCTACAAATGAGGTTATCGTATTTACACAAAATGGAAAGTATAGAGGTATTTAAAAGATTTATAGAATCATAAGGACATTATAAATATCATATATAACATATATAAATATACTTTTCATCATAATGGACAACCATGAAAGGTGGTAAAGGAAAAAATGACCAATAATTGTTTCGTGAGGTGGTAGTTCAATGTACACAGAAACAATATGTTTGTTGCCCAATAGATAAAAGTGTATGTAAGTATAGGTAGAAAACTTAGAATAACATCATCCTAGTATATTTTTTACACTTTTTTTTGTTATATAATCATGGAATAAGAAGAGTTTAGGGGTGGAGAATGGAAATAAAACTAAAGTGCTTAAGGAAAGATGTTACCTCTTAATTGGGTAACCCATTTTGGTTTGAACCAAAGGACTTACTTGGATTGATTTCTTCCAAAGGAGAGGTTTCTAGTATGAGTGGAGGTATTTTTAGGATCTATTTGGGAAAATATTTGTCAATCCAAAGTGTCTTGATAGGTGTGAGAAAGTGGGAGGGGTAGAGGCCTTGTGTAAGGGAGGAAAATGACTCACTTAGAATTTTTGAAAACAAGTTAGGTGTACCCACATTTTTACGTAAAACAGTCTTCAAAAACCAACCAAACACAACAATTGAAGGTTAATGGATGAAATATGGCCATAAAATGGGCTTTGGACAAGTTTCTAGGTCATTTTGACCCTTAGTTTTAAGGTTTGGTCTCGTGTTAAGATTAATTTCACCTTAATCGTTGAAATTAATTTTAATTACTTTCACTAATGTTTTTGGTAAAAAACTAAGTTCACCTTATTAGATATTATAAATTATTCTGATTCCAAATATAGAATCCATTTTTACAAATTCTAAACACAAAAGTGGCAGAAATTAATTTAAATTTAATCCCGTAGACGGGACGACAACGCGGGTTTTTGAAGTAAAAACGTTCAAAAGTTTTCTATGTTTTTATAGTAAATTTCAAAGTGAAATTGATTATAATGACCTAAATTATATTAATTGATAAAAAAATATAATCTAATTAAATTTTAAAACTAATTAAAAATATAATTTAACCTTATAAATAAATTATATGAAAAAATAGTTTTGAATTAAATTTCAGTATTTTTCACTATTTATTAAAAAATGAAACTTCACAGAAAAAAAAATTCACACTAACCTAATTTTTATGTTTCACTTTCAGAGATTAAATTTATTTTGACATATAATATTTATAAAATTTCCAAAAATTGTATTTAAAATAGGTTCACTATTAAAAGGCGATAAAATTTCCTTAATAAAAATACAGGTTTTTATGTGTAATATTGGGTTTGTTCTTATCTTATGCCTATAAAATATATTAGATAAATATCAAAAATATTTTATTGAATATAATATATATATATATATATCACATTAATATCACTCAATAATTTTAATTAGTTTAATTTATTATAGTAAAACAAATTTGTGAGCATAAAAGTAATAATATTTTCCTTTATATTCAATTGGTTTTCATATTTATTTCTAATTAATTTGTAACTAATGAATTAATTTTATATTTTTGAAAATCGTAGATTTTAAAATTTTAGTTAACCATTTTCATAACTACTAATTTAATGTCTAGGTTGTATCTTATTATATTAAATAATAATATTTTAATGATATATTATTGTTTGGTAAAACTCAGTCTTGCGTGTAACGCATACCATTGAAGAAACTTGTTATTGTGTGTGATGTACGCTAACTTAGAATTGCATGCATTGAAAGCTATAAATTATATTGAATTTATTTAAAATATTAATTATATTATAAATACTCACGATATTATATTCCATTACAAGCTTAGTGTTGCGTGTAATGCTCTCTATTGAATACAATGTTATTAATTTAGATTTTTGGGACATTACATTCTCCCCACCTTAATTAAATAGCGTCCTCACAATTTAAACTCAATCTTGGTGATAGATTTCCTGATATTTCCTATTTTTAAATCCTACATCATGAAAAGGGTTCGTAAAACATCCTCTAGAAAAGATAGAATAGAAAGTCCAATGGTCACATGGACTAACATATAACTAGGTCTCTAAGTAGGAGAATATTAGTGGCAAGTAAAGATATGTATATGGAGGGAAAACATAAATATTTATAGGGAGTGATTGATGTCATCAATCACAAACAAATAAATTTTCAATGTGAAGTTGAGGGAATCAAAACCATGAATCTATGATGATTTAGAAGACCATCAGTTCAACAAAAACTAAGGTATTATGACAATTTTTTTTGATCATTTTCCTAATGTTGAGTAATTATTTTACTGCCTAAATATATAAAGAAATATACTTACTTGATATATTTCTATAAACACAATTTCATCCTTTGGTTTTTCTTTGATGAATTTACAATTCATCCAAAAATTAATTTTGATTCCCAAAACACTAAAATACACATTTAACAGATCGTAAGGCCCATAAAAGAGTGAAAAGTCTAACTATTTGTCTCTAACTATTTTCCGAAACTAATGTGGTTAAGACATTAATCTCTAAACCTCAAAAGTGATACCACTATTTTATCATTATCATTTATTCGGAAAAATGTTTAACTAAAAACCACAATATATTAACCGGGACATTGTATAGGTCAGTGTTTGGCATGAAACCCTTATCGTCCTTTAGTCATGGGTTCAAGTCCCACAGCCTTTCTAAACTTGATTGGTTGTCACTCAGCATATGTGTTATCCTTTTCTAAAACAAAATTAATATAATTCCCAAAATAAATATGACATACATCCTTGAAATAATTTTAATCACTAAATAACCTTTTAACTAAGGTTTTCAATACAACCCTAATACATAAATACTACATCCATTTATTTCCACATAGTTCCTTCTGTGGTCTAGGGTTTATCCATAATATCATTAGTTGGATTTCTAAATCACGACACCTTATCTATAATCTAAAACACCTTAGGTTTAACCTAGGTCATTCATTATTATTATCTATTCAAATCCTTCATAATGGGTTGTAAAGAAAATTTGAATTATCCTAAGCATATCCTCCAAGAGTTTCAAACCAAGTGCGCAGTAAGTCATGTTGTCATGTATCAGGTTACGCTAAGTCAAGCCTGACACGCCTTGTTAGAGTTGTTACTCCTAGGTACATCTATGCGAGAACCATGTCCACTTATAGTATCCAGACAAGGATGTATTATTAGGAATACCCACATAATCTCTACCTTACCAAAAATTATAGGGTTTTCTTCTATATTTATCCTCAAATTATACCTTAGTGTTATGTTCTCTAATCTATGTTTTCCTGAATCTAGTTCTCAAGGTTGCTACTAAACTTGCTCTAATACCAACTATAGCAACCCGACCACAGAAAGACTGGAGCTGATGTATGATACCATTACTTTGGCATAAGATACAATTAAATCATGTCCCAAAGAACCAAATAGTTTTGTAGTCTTGGTAAACTATATACATACATGAGTATTATATTACAAATTAATACACTAATTACAACATAATTTTTTTTCTACATTCTAAATAACTTCAAGGATAATAACTTTATTCCATATAGCATATCTTTGCATATCTTTCTTACTTATTGGATTCCTGGGGAAAGGAAACATATTAAGAATGAGCTCAAATTATTAGTAAGGGTAAAATACAGAGGAAGTAATAATGAATCAATGAGAATAATCAATATAGAAAGGTAATAACTATTGGATTTGGTGCCCTAGATCTAACTTCTTTGTACTTTATGATAACTCATATTCATGGTTTTTAAATATTATTAAATTCCTTATCACATCATGATTGTTCTTCTACATGACATTGTATGTGATAATTTCCTAAGAGTAGTTGCCACACTAAAAGGTCATAGCAGTTCCTTGCTATGATGAGAATCTGGAAGTGCTATGACACTATGCTTAAATAAATGTTCTATGGTCAGATGATATCATTTTAGGGACACAAATGATACATACTATCAAGTGTGGAGACTCATAGGACTTTAAGGAACCTTTTCATGGTATACTCCCTTAGTAATATCTAGTAGGATATTATGAGAATGAGACCCAATAGTAATAAATCCACATTTATAAGTGTCATTGGATGTTCCTATCTACAGATGTGTGTAATGGTCCTTAGACTTTAAGATTATTATTAATGGATATTATGAGTCATCTACATTGATGTATTGACAAAAATTGTGATGACATATGCTCACAGTGAGGTAGGATATGTTGGGTGCATCATGAGTAATATTACATTAATGAATAATGTGAGAAAATATTTATCCCTTCTGTTCATTAACAAAAATTAATATCTTAAGACCTTTCATGGAAATGATATAGCCTAAATAAATCCATGGTCATGGTGTTCTCTAGACAAGTTCTATTTCTGAAAATTCAAAGAATGGGATATCGAGAATATAGGTTGATGACATCGGCATACAACCTGCTCGATTGGAGATATTGTGATAAAGGGAGTATATTACACCGTAAGCATTCGTATGAGGTGGCATGTCATTACGGAATCAACTTCTTTCTCTATGGGTGCCTTGGTATGTTGCTAGATGCTAACATTGCACTTTAGGAAGGCTCACCTAATTCCACTGAGAGAGAGGCCTAGAGGGTCACACACTAAGTGTATCCAAAATCTTAGTTAAATAATTTATTATTTAACAAGTTGAATAAATATTATTCCCAGTTTCGGTTTAATAATTATTCATGTATGTATGATCACATTTATTTCATCTACAGTTATTCGAGAGAATATATTACGCACAAAATATTTAATAAATATTTATTTTCTATTTTAGTAAATATAATATTTATTTATTTATGGCGAATAATGTAGTTGTATTTATTTGATAAAATAAATTTTCATTATTCAAGGCCCGATAAATATTGAGGAGGATTGGTGGACCAAGTTTCATGTCTGGTGAGAAATAATATTAAATATTATTTGATTAAAATAATATCTAATTATAACTTAAAAGTTAAGCACATGTCATGGAAATAATATTTTTGTTATTATTATTTGACATGGGGGTTTCACATGGATTAATAAAATAAGTAACAGTACTTGTGATAATTATTTTATTATTACCTAGTGAATTAAATTCTCGGTTACAGTATTCTATAATTATCCAAGGGGGAAACCTATAGGCTAGTTAATTATGTTATTCAAAACATTTGGAGAAATCCTCTCGAGCCTAGAGAGATCCATCTTCTCTAAGAACGTTCTCATGAACGAGAGCAGTCCTCCTCCACCAGATCAGAGAACGCTTTGTAAGTGGTTCTCAAGGTGATCGAAGGCGGACGATGCAAGCACAAGGAAATTCTATGTTAGCACTTAGAGACTCCTTAGGTGACATATAAAGATACTTAGAGCACGTGTGGATCACTACTAGAGGAGATCTACCCTTGATCTCTACAATGCAATGAAAGCGCACTGTAGATCTATAGTCGAACGCATCAATGAAGAATGAAAATATTTGGAGGTATTTCTTTAATTTAATTTAATTAATTATAAACAAAATATGTTGATATTCTCTTATAGGTTTTTTTCCTTTAACTTTCTTGTCTAAATCCTTGATTCAATTCCATGGATACTGGTGTTCATCATCATATTGATCCTGAATTTATCATCGATTATGGAAAAATTAAAATTGGGTATCATGCCCTCCCACGCTTCTGCTACACCTAGAACCTACAAGTGGTATCAAAGGGGAAATGTTATTGTTTATAATTATTTAAATAATTATTTGATGATTTAAACTTTAATAATTTAGTTTTTCAATTCAAGTTTAATCATTCTTGTAATTTGAATTTCAAGATTTGTTCTTCCTCTATCGTTTCTCACAGATCTAACAAAAATGAATAATTTTATGATTAAAATTACATTGAGGATATCATCAAGAGGAATAAATGATTATGTCTAGGTAACACAATAGTATACGCTGTGTAATTAGAGTTACATGTCATGTAATCTTCCATACATGTCGTGTAATCTGCATTACACACCGTGTAATTGTTTTCAGCACATCGGGAGTAGTTTGGTAATTACTCAAGCCGTGTGAATTAATGAAATGTGGTGTAGTTAATTCTTATACCACATGTTTACTAGGACATATAGGCATACAGTTACTAGACTACATGTCGTGTGGACCATTGGACACAGCGTGTAGTCCCACTCAGGTCAGGGCCAAACCATGTATCCCATACATGGTTTAGTCGACCGGTAACTATGTAACCTAGAGACAACACAGCATGTGGTCCACTGGACACGTCGTGTACTCTATAATTTCTTAAGTGCGCCTCACATGCTAAGTCCCTAGGTGTTTACTTTGAATATACGGTGAAGGTAGTACATGTCGTGTAGTCAGAACTACACATCGTGTACTTTACCAAATTATGCAGAATTAAAACTTTGATGTCTGTATAATGTTTGATCTTAATATCATGTATAATTCATATTAAATGTTGTTACTCAAGTGAATTTAAGCATGACACGTGGATGAAAAAATCATGTGATTCGTGTAATCATCCATGAAGTACACATTGTGATAGTAGGCATTAAATCGTGTCTGTCATATGTCATAAGATTAAAACAGTATATGAGTATAATACATGCTGGGTAGATTCAGATGGGTGTTCACCATGTTACCTCTAAGGTACATTTATGTACATGGTTAATTTTAAATTAATTTATTTTGTTTAAAATTATGTGGATAATAATCTCAAGGAAATTCATAAAATGATTAAGATAAAATGATTGATTAATTAAAGATAATAATTAATCGATTCAAGCATGATTTATCTTAATAAGAATGATTAATGAATTTAATGATAGTTTTATTAAATGTGTAATTCGTTTTATGTGTATGGATGATCATGATCTGAACCAGACCTTTGTATGTGAATGGTTTCCTTTTAATTTATTTATTAAATTAAAATTGTTGGTATGTGTGCCTTCTCCTCATTAATATGTAGGTCATGCATGCCCATGGTTTATTTTATATAAACCCCCTTTTACCCCTCACATGTGTGTGAGTAAAAACATATGTAATGGATGGAGCTCCTAATCTAGTGGAGGTGGTTTAAGTTAGGAGCTGAGATGAAACCAATCTAAGGAGATACAATGGTGGACAGATGGAAAGTTATAAACACAAAACTTAAATGGTTTAAGGTGTTTCTCACCCAAGTCAGGGTTATTTTATCAACTGCTAGATAAACTAACCATTAGAAAAGTTCATGATCATACCCTTTATTTTATTTCTATCAGTTTCATGGTTATTCATTATGGATGTTTTTTCGCGATCACATAATTAATGAATTAACATGCATGCAAGATGAAAATAAAATAAACTGGCTTATTCGTAAATATTATATAGATATGGTTAATCACTTAATTATATCCCACTTAATATTAACAATCATGTGAAAGATAATAATTGGCAATTTACACATAAAGGATAAAATCCCTCAATAAAATATTAAGTTGGTATAGCCTTCCATTACTTCGATTAGAATCGAACCAATAGTTCAAAGTGCTTGACCAGTCAAATTTGGGGTACTTTCAATTATTAGGGAATTTTAATTTGATGTTTTGGGTTGACTTAACTTGGTTCACATCAAGGGTTGACTGCCAAAGTAGGACTTGGTGTAACTGAGAGGCAAGGGTTAAGGAAATCTAAATAAATGATTTTAGGATTGGGGAGTCCACTCAAAGGATCAAGGAACTATGAGTTAATGTAGTTGGAATTTGGAATGTCTAACTATAACCATTTGAGTTTCTTGACCAGCCAAAGTTGGGGTGATGAGAATGGAATATGGATCCTTGCCACTATAATGTCTAAGCAATAGGATATTCCAAAGTCAATGGTGAGGGCTATTGGGTTTCTATAAAATAGTGAGAGAGTAATAAATATTAATTTATTTATTTTTCTAATTTTATCAAGATAAATTACTACAATTATGCTCATCTTATTTGTAGAAACATCAATCAAAATGACATCAAACATATCATTGCAATCCATACTCGAGATGTAAAACCTTCTCACCGGAACTAATTTCCAAGAATGGAAAAGTCGCCTATGGGTCATCCTTCATCGTGAAAGGAAACTATATGTGTTGGAGAAACCTTTACCTGTTGCACCTAGGAATGAGGTGTGTGATGAAGAACTCTCTTTGTATGAGAAACATCTGAATGATGCTACAGATGTTTAGTACTTCATGCTATCATTCATATCCAATGAGATCTTGAAGTAACATGAGGAAATAGATTCTTATAGCATGATGTATCACCTTCAGAATCTTTACCAAGAGAAGTCAAGACAAAAGAGGTATGATATCTCCAACTCTTTGTTCGTGACTAATCTTGGAGAGTCTATGTTAGCTGGACCTCATGTAGTCAAGATTATCATCTATATTGAGCATCTAAACATATTAGGGATTAAATTCTAGGATGATTTGCGTATAGATATCATACTATCATCACTACCCAAGGCCTTCTCTAGTTTTATTATGAATTATAATATGTGCAATAATGAGAAGATCCTATCAAAACTTCTAACCTTGATTCTCCAAGTGGATAAGGACGTGGGGCGTGACAAACCAACAACCCTTATGGTGAATAGGAAGAGGAAGGTAAAGGAAAAGGGGCATAAGATTTATAAACAATCTAAAGCCCCAGATCACTATCCGACCAAGAAGAAGAATATCCAAAGATAGGGAAAGGAAAAGGAGGCAGTGTGTTTTGCATGTGGCAAGTTAGGCCACTGGAATAAGAACCACACCAAGAGGCAAGGGGAAGCCAAAGATATGTTCATTATCGAGTGAAATCTTTCCATTTCTATACATTGAGTATTAGATACAACTTTTAGTGTTCACATCTGTATTCAAATGCAAGAACCAAGTAGATTTTGGAAAATTTCCAGAGGAGAGATGGATCTACAAGCTGTCAATGGTTCGAGGTTGGATGCTCCTTCCATTGGTGACTACCACCTTTCATTGCCCACTGAGTTGATTTTATTTTTACATGGCTATTATTATGTACCAACTATTACCAATAATATAATTTATGTATCAAGTTTAGATACATATGGTTTTATTTTCATATTTGAAAATAAAAAGTTATTTATTTTACAAGGACAACATATGTTATGGTATGACACATTCAAATAATGGTTTGTATGTATTAAATTATGAAAACCAAGTGTTGGAAATCGATAAATAATCAAGTTCACATGACTCGTATAACACCCAATTGTGGCATCACCGTCTAGGTAATGTAAATGAGAAACTCTGGACAAAGCTCTGTCAAGATGGTTATTTAGACTCTTTTGAGCTAAAACCACTTGATAGATGTCACGCTTGTTTACAAGGTAAAATGACCAAACCACCATTCATTGGATAGGGTGAAAGGGCCACAAAACTTGTAGGATTGGTACACACTTATGTGTATAGACCATTTCCAGTAGAATCTATAGGTGGTTATTATTACTTTATAACTTTTATTGATGACTTGGGTAGATATGGATATATCTACTTATTGAGGTATAAGTCTGAGTCCTTTGAGAAATTCAAAGAATTGAATAATGAAGTAGAGAATCATCTTGGTAAGAAGATGAAGAATCTTTGATTAGATTGAGGTGGAGAATATATTAACCAAGAGTTCATTGACTTTCTATAAGATTTTGGGATACTATCTCAACTCACTCCACCTTATACACCATAGTGGAATGGTGTTAGTGAAAGGAGGAATCATACCTTGTTGGACATGGTAAGGTCGATGATGAGTCATGCAAGTATTCTGTTATCCTTTTGGGGATATTCATTACAAACTATGACATACACATTAAACCAATTAACAACTAAGGCAGCAAACAAAATCCCCTTCAAGCTATGGAGTGGAAAGAAACATGTTTTGTCTCATACTCATGCATGGGGTTGCGAGGCGTTTGTTAAGGCTTTATTAGGCAACAAAATAACACCTCAGAGCACGAAGTGTATCTTTATAGGGTATCCTAAGGAAACAAATGGATACTACCTATACAACCCCTCAGAAAATAAAGTGATTGTCACCAGACAATCCATCTTTCTTGAGAGGGATAACATCCTCAAAAAGGATAGTGGGAGAAAGATTGATTTCAATGAAGTTGATGCTTGAGATACACAAGATTTCGTATAGGAACAAGTTCCAAAAGTCCTCATGGAAGAAGTAGTTCCTAAAACACAAATACTTCATAGGATTATAAGAGAGTTAAGAGAACCAAATAGATATGGTTTTCTTATCACCAAGGATCGTGACTCATTATTATTGTACAATGATGAACCTATCTCCTATAAGGAGGAAATAGAGAGCTTAGAAGCTACAAGATGGATAGAAACTATGAATTATGAGATAGATTCCATGTATAAGAACCAAGTGTGGGTTCTAGTCGATGCTCCAATTAATGTAAATCCTGTTGGGTGCAAATGGGTATTCAAGAAGAAACTAGACATGGAAGGTAAAGTTAGTACCTATAAAGAAAGGCTAGTGGCTAAAATTTTTAAACAGTGTCAAGGAATTGACTATGATGAAACCTTTTAACCAGTTTCTATGCTTAAATCCATCAGAATCATACTTTCCATAGCATCTTACCATGACTATGAGATTTTGCAGATGGATTTCAAAACTGCATTCCTTAATAAGAACCTTCAGGAAGATGTCTATATGACACAACTATAAGGGTTTGTGACACTAGTTGATACCAAAAGGGTTTACAAGTTGCAGAGATCTGTTTATGGATTGAAGAAAGCATCTAGGTCATGGAACATTCGATTCGATAAAGACATAAGGAAATTTGGTTTCATCAAGAATGAATGTGAGCTATGTGTTTACAAAAGGATTAATGGGAATGCGGTCATTATCCTAGTAGTATATGTTGATGACATATTACTTATTGGAAATGGCATACCAGTCTTACATTCGATTAAGGACTGGTTGAACAAGTGCTTCTCCATGAAGGACTTAGGCGAAGCAAGCTACATTTTAGGGATTAAGATCATTCATGATAGATCCAAGAGACTGCTTAGACTGTGTTAGAGTACATACATTGACTAGATACTAAATATGTCACACCCTAAACTTTTAAATTATTTTATTTTATTATTTCTTGGATTCGGTTAGCCTCGTTAAAGTGCGGGTTGAGTGCATGTTTAATTTTTTCATATTTGATGTTTTTGGTGGGTTACAGATCGATGCATGGGCATCACACGGTTGGCGGTAACCATGCAGTCGGCCCGGATTTTCCCTACGGTTACGCACTACATAAAATAATAAAACATTGTGATAATGAAATAAATTAAATGTTTAAGATATAATAATAACATTATTGTGTATATAAAAATGTTTTTTAATTAAAATTGTTAATGATCTTATTATCATTAAATTTTTATAAATATAATTATTATTTAGTTGTTATTAATTTTGTTACTATTTAAAAGAAAATGAATAAAAGTAGGATTATCATTTTTATTATTATTATTGTTATTGTTATTATTATCATTAAGAAAATTAATGGCGTTGTTATGATTATATAATTTTTAAAATTATTATAAATATTTTCATTTAATTTTTTTTATTATTATTGTTATTTAAATTTTTATAATTATCATTATCATTATTATTATTATTATCCTTATTGTTATTAACATCTTTTTTATTTGTTATTGTTATTAATTTTATTTTTTAAGGGTTTTAATCATCTCCCTTTTTTATCCATCACACTCACCCCTCTTTTCTTTATTCCCCACACACCTCCCTCTCTCTACTCACACTTATCTTTATACTCCCCCCTCTCTCCCATTTATTCCCTTTCTTTTTTTATCCCTCTCTCCAATCACCCCCCCCCCCCCTCTTTATTTTACCAATCATGCACCTACCTCTCTCCACTCACCCCTATCTCCCTAATTATTCCACATGCATCCCCCCTTCTCTCCCATTTAATCCTTTTATTATTATTTTTATTCCAATCTCCACTCACACCTCTCTCTAATCAAGCCCTGCTTTTCATTTTACCAATCAGGCCTCTTTTTTTATTATCCATCATGGATTCTCCCCTCTCCCATTTTACCCATTGCACACACCAAATTTCTCCCATTTTCCCTCACGCATCCCTCTCCCCTTTACTTTCTCAAGAATTCCTCCTCCCCTCCGGCACTCATTCCGGTGGACGCTCCTCCCTCTGGTGGTTCCTTCCAATGAGTTCTCTTCCCCTATTCTCCTCTCCTCACTCAATTTCTAAGGTTTTCACATGGGGTTTATTGTTTCACAAACCATAAATGTTAGGATTAATGTGTATCTTGGGTTTCCTTTGGATTTAGGGTGTGAGATTAGTCCACGGGGCATTGTTCTTTCTCCCATTTAAGTTTCATTCCAATCGCACGAAGTTTCGGTAGGTGTTTCCAAGTTTTTCTTTCCTAAAGCCTTTAATTTGATGCTTTCCATTTTAAATAAATTTATAAACTAGTTTTGAAGCTCTATGACACCCTTGTTTAAATTAGTATAGCAATTTGGAATTTATTTGATTTGATAAAAATAGGTTTTAAATGAGTTTTAATGTAAATTGATTAGTTTTATGATACCTAGAAAGCTTGTTTGAATTGCTTATGTTTCTTTAAGAAGGAATTGGGCCCTTATTAAATGTATCATCGTTATTATGTTGTAACGACATTATTTATTAATGAACTTGGTTTGGTTGTGTTATGGCTTAGGTATTGTGTTAAAACACTTTTGTAAGGTTTTAATGGATTCAATGTATTTAGTTGGCGTTCCTTTAAAATAATGTGGGTAAGTGGTGATTTTAGAGGAAAGGCATTAAAATTTTTTCTTGGTGTGTGTTTGATTTCAAAAGAGGAATTCGGGTGTGTATGGTTTGATGTTGGTATAGCATGCTAAACGTGTTAAAATGTGTTGGAAAGGTTTTAATGTTTTTTTTTGATTATTTTATGTTCTATAAATAAAGTAGGTGGCCAGTTATGGTTTTAAGGTAATTGGTGTTTTCTTGGAAGTTTAGTTTTCTAAATGGATTTTAGTTTTCAAATAAAGTTGGTCCCCTTGAGTGGTTTCTAAAGATTATTTTAAATGTGGTTTTGTAAAGTGTTGCTTTAAGTGTTTTGGAAATCATGGTTTATAATGTATTCTTTAAGGTTTGTCTATTCAGTTTGAAACATGTTTTGGTGTGGGCCAGAAAAGGGTAAAAGCATGTCTGATAATTGGGAAGTGTTTGAATGTGTGTTTAGAACTTAAGGGACCATTTATCTTTGTGAATGTAAGAGTGGTGTTTGTAAGATATTTTGAATAAATGTGTGTGCCTAGTTGGAAACCTTAAATGTTTTCTGAAATGTTTTAAAGTTTATTTGTTATAGTAGCTCGGTTGGCACTTTGTTTAATATGAAATAAATGAATATGTATATAGGGTGCTCCTGTCTATTGTAACCCTTTATGGATGAATGTATAGTAAGCGTCCATGTTTGGGGTAGGCAAGTGTGGTGATGTCACAATAAGACGAGTCACGTGTGCGAGGGCCTCCTACTTACACAGTATTATTATTATTGTAACCAACATGGGTTCTTGAGCATCTTTTAGTTGATCAAGTGATGGTTTCTTATCAGTCCCGATTAGATGGGCTGGTACCTACTGGTAGGTATAGAGTCTAAATGGGGAGTTCTGCTGGTTTCTATTACTGTGAGGGCGGCCAGTTGATTATGGACTTAGGATTTTCACCATATGACGGCAGGTGGTTTCGAACCAATTATATATAGGGGTCTTCTAGGAATGTTTAGGACCATCCATGGTTACTTAATCACTTACATTGTATGTTTACCTTTAGCTATACTTGTTTTCTAACTTATACAGTTATCTATTTCTTTTTAGAACAACCTTGGTATCTCTTGTCATAGATTTTGTTTATAAAATGTCAAATGATTTTGGGAATTGATATGTGGCATGTGTTGGACTTTCAAAAAGGTAAAAGCATGTTACTTATTTTGAAAATGTGAAAACCATACTTTTATATTTTTATTTTCAAACCTGTGTTGATGGATTGTTTTAGGAAAGAAGATCTTGGATTCTGTGGTTTACTTTAGGCATCCCTACTGAGCATTTTTGTTCTCACGCCTATCCTTTACCATTTCAGTTGTAGTTTCAGCTGTTTTTTAGGATTTTCCTTAGTGGGTGCTCATGTGGGAGCAGTTTTGGACTTATGGTTGGAGGTGACCAAGGGGTCACACGGAGATCGTTGTAGCAGGCTCTTGTTTCTAGTTTTGTTATTTTAGTGGTACATTGTATCTGGATCAGTTCTTTGTTTATTTAAGATTCAGTTGTTGTTTTATTGTGTGCTCTGTCTGTTCTATTTATTTATTTGGTCCTAGTTTTATCTCTTGGGATTAAATTGTTCCTTCATGTGTACTTTGATGCCCGACACTAGTGTTTTAGCCCGCGGGGATCGGGAACACCCTTCGGGCCTTGCCGCAGATCGGCTCAGGTGACTGGTTCAGGGTCGACCCAGGTTGGTTTGTGACAAAATAGATTTAGTATGGAACAATCCAAGAGGGGATTGGTTCTAGTGTCACATGGCATACATCTTTCTAAGAAAATGTGTCCCCAGACACAATAGGATGAAGATATAATGAGTAAGATCTCATATGCTTCAATGATAGGATCAATCATGTATGTCATGGTATGTACTAGACTTGATGTTGCCTATGCACTGAGCATGGTAGGAAGATATCAAGTAGATTCAGGAGAACAATATTGAACTATTGTTAAGGTTATCCTTAAGTATCTGAGAAGAACTAAGGATATGTTCCTGGTGTATGGAGGAGACGAGGAGCTTATAATCAGAGGGTATGTTGATGCTGGTTTCCAGATAGATCAGAATGATCTGAAGTTACAATCAGGATATGTTTTTTATCTCAATGGAGGAGTTGTGAGCTGGAAGAGTTCAAAGTATCCAATTGTCACTGATTCTACAATGGAGTCTGATTATATAGATGCTTCTGATAAAGCCAAGGAATCCATTTGGATTTGGAACTTTGTCTAGGATCCTAATGTGGTTACTAGAATTAGATACTCTACAACATTGTATTGTGATAATACTACAGTGGTGGATCTTGAAAAAGAGCCAAGGTCGCATCAACGGATAAAGTACATACTCCAAAAGTATCACCTCTTGAGGGATTTTCATCATAGGGGTGAAGTTGTAGTGAGAATATTGTCCACAAAAAAGAACATGGAAGACCCCTTGACTAAATACTTATCTCAGTAAAAGCATGAGTATCATATGAGAGTTATCGGACTGAAGGTTGTTAGCAGTTGGTTGTAGTGAAAGTGGGAGTCTGTTGGAGTTGGTGCACTAGAACCAACTTATTTGTACTTTATGATAACTTATATTCATGATTTTTGAATATTAATAAATTTCTTATCATGTCATGATTGTTCTTCTATGTGACATTGTATGTGATAATGTACCAAGAGTAGTTGTCGTACTAAAAGGTCATAGCAGTTCCCCGCTATGATGAGAACCCGGAAGTGTCATTACACTATTCTTAAATAAATGTTTTATAGACGAATGATATCATTTGAGGGACACAAATGATATAGGATATCAGGGGTGGAGACTCATAGGAATTTTAGGCACATTCTCATGGTGTACACCCTTGGTAATATCTATAAGGATATTACAAGAATGAGACCCAACAGTAGGAAATCCACATTTATAAGTGTCATTGTATGTTCCTATCTATGAATGTGTATAATGGTACTTAGACTTTAATATTATTATTAATGGATATTATGAGTCATGCACTTTGATGTATTAACAAAAACTATTATGACATGTGCTCACTGTGAGGTAGGGTATGTTGGGTGCGTCACGAGTAATATTGCATTAATGAATAATGCGAGAAAGGATTTATCCCTTCGGCTCAATAAAAAAAATTAATATATCAGGCCCTTTTATGGAAATTATATAGCCTAAATAAATCCATGTCCATAGTGTTCTCTAGGAAATTTCTATTTTTGTAAAGTCAAAGAATGAGATATTGAGCATATAGGTTGATGACACTGGCATGCAACCTTCTCGGTTGGAGATATTGTGATAAAGGGATTATATTACACGGTAAGTGTTCTTATGAGGTGTTATGTCATTGTGGCATCAACTTCTTTCTCTATGGGTGCCTTGGCGTGTTTTTAGATGCTAACCTTGGACTTTAAGCAGGCTCGCCTAATGCCACAGAGAGAGAGGCCTAGAGGGTCACTCACTAAGTGTATCCGAAATCTCAGTTAAATAATTTATTATTTAACAATTTGAATAAATATTATTCATGATTATGGTTTAATAATTATTCATGTATGTCTGATCACATTTATTTCGTCACTAGTTATTTGATAGAATATATTGTAGATGTAATATTTAATGAACGTTAATTTTTTATTCTATTAAATATAATATTTATTTATTTATCATAGAATAATGAAATTATATTTATTTAATAAAATAAATAGTCATTATTCAAGGCTTGATAAATATTGAGGAGGATTGACAGATCAAGTTTCAAGTCTGGTAAGAAATAATATTAAATATTATTTGATTAAAAAAATATTTAATTATAACTTTCAAGTTAAGCACATGTCATGGAAATAATAGTTTTACTGTTATTATTTGACATGGGGGTTTCACAAGGATTAATAAAACAAGTAATGAAACTTGTGCTAATTATTTTATTATTACCTATTGAATTAAAATCTCGGTTACATTATTATCTAATTAGCCAAGGGGCAACCCATAGGCTATCCAATTGTGTTGTGCACAACATTTGGATAAATCCTCTTGAGCCTAGAGAGATCCATATTCTCCAATAACATTCTCAATAATGAGAGTGATCCTCCTCCACCGAATCAGAGAATTCTTTGGAAGAATTTTTCAAGGTGATCAAAGGTGAATGACATAAACGCAAGGATCTTCTATGCTAGCACCTGGAGAATCCTTCAGTGATGTCTAGATATTTTTATAGCATATGTGGATCACTGCTAGAGGAGATCTACCATTGATCTCTACAACGCAATGAATGCGAACTGCAGATCTATGGTAAAACACATCAATGAAGAAAGAAAAGCCTTGGAGGTATTTCTTTAATTTAATTTAATTAATTATAAACAAAATATGTTGAACCACTCTTCTGGATTCTGGGCCTTTCCCTTTCTTGTATAAATCCTTGATTCAATTCCATGGATATTGGCATTTATCTTCATATTGATCCTAGATTGATCACCGATTACGACAAAATTAAAATTGGGTATCATGCCCTCTTGTGCTTCTACTATGCCCGGAACCTACAATAACTGAGAACACAAGTCATGTATTTGATAACTAAAAAGAAAGTATATAAACAATATGACAAGGTAATAAATAGAAACACATGTTATTCAAATAACTAGATAAGGAAAAATCAATATGGTAAGGTAAGAAACTGAAACACGTGTCATTTATTTTAGTCAATGAACTAAAAATGAAATGAAACAATAGATATGTCGACATAAAATTTCATGGATGAATAATAACTAAAATTAAATGAGGAAAATGCTTAATTATTGGATGACATGTCTAAGGTACATGAAAACCTATACCGTCAATACCTTTCACAAGACGGTTTAAAACTACGGATAGAAACCTGTTTAATTTTCGCAACTAGTTTGTCTCATGAGAACCTATCGATGTATCGAGAAACTATATAAAGTTTGGGGGCCACCCGTCATTACCCATCCAAATAATTCATTATATAACTTAATAAAAATAAATAATATGCCTTATCAAATATCCGTATTGAATAAAGAATAAAGATTGATCAATATTTTCCCTAGATAATCAAATAACTGTCAAATTAGACATCGTATTTAAATGGTATATGGTTTTGGAAATAGTAATATCCATGATAAATAATGTGTATAATTATGAGAAATTCAATATTCAATGATCATAGGAAATTAAATATTTCTAAGGAATTAAAAGGAATCAAGGAAGTTAATGTGAATACTATATTTGGTCAAATCAATCATAAACCATCCACATGAGGAATAAGGATGGTATTAATACAACAAATCCCAACTAGAGTAAAATAAAGGTTTGTTGTCCTTGATGGATATAAATACTATAAAAATATCTTTTAAAAACATTTTTGAGTAAAATATCCTTTTATTTAGAAAAAAAACTTTTAAAATACCTTTTCTTTGAAAATCATTTTTGAAAACATTTTATTTAAAAATTAACCTTTTAAACATGTAAAGTAAGTTTCAAATAATGATGGTGGGTAAATCTGTAAATGTCGTATGAGGTAAAAGAACATTCCTTTTTCATGGTAAAAGTTTGGAAAAATGCCTTGTTCAGAAAGCGACAAGAAGATTCATTTGAAAACATTATTAAAAGAAAAAAAGGGTAAAAATGTCTTTAATGAATAATTTTTAAAAGGTTAAAAAATATTTTTGAAAACATTTTAATAAAACATGGTTTTTATAGGAAAAAATATTCTCTAACTAAAGAGAGAAATGAAGTCAGGTTTTCTTAAAAATATTTTCTAAAACATTTTGAGTACCAAAGAGTATAAAAATGGTACTAATACTTGAAAAATGTCATGAATAACTAGAGGAGAGGAAAATTAAAGTTTTTACTAAACAATTTTCATATAATTTTATTTAATTTAAATACTATTGAAAGATCATTAAAATTATTCTTGAGGAAAATAATCATTAAACATTCCAAAGTGTCTCGTGCTACTTTGAAACATTTAGAACCATAATACCCATAGAGAAATAACATTAAATGAAACTTAAAATATCATGATAAATTATATAAAATTCCAAATACATTATATACACCATATAAAAGAAACTAGGTGTATAACAACAATTAAGTCTCAATGGAATGTAAATTGAAACAAAAATCTCTTACTTTGCATTTCATTTCAGGTGAATGTATTTTAAACTCTTGTATAAGGGGTTTAAAGATGTTAATAAATTATAACATAAACATAATCATATTTATAATATCATATATTATCTTATTATAATATTTTATTACCCATTTTTTAATAATTTTTCATTATTTTAACTATTTCGGGCGTTAATTGCCTAGTTTTATCGAGTAAGTTTTGACTTGTTATTTGTTGTTCCTATTAATCATATCATGGTTTAATCATATCCAAAATGTAAACCATGGTATCAATATCATATATATTCATTATATATGTATTTATAATAATCCATAAAGTTTTTAGATAAGAAATGAAATGTACCGTTCATGGAGATGGTAGTCTGTACGTACGCATGAACGCCACTTTCATTTCTTTGTTGTATTAAAAAATGAAAGGTAAATGATGCATATTTATATTATAATTTCAGTATTATATCTATGTCATATATGTTACATAGTTTTATTAAAACCATCCTTTATACGTTCTATGTATAGTGTGAATGAATCGCATTGCTTTGAATGGGAAGTAGTATAACGTCCCAGTTCTGGGTGCTACTCAACGGGTGCCCTGGACCCAGTTGGTCACATGACCTCAAGCGCATTTCCCCAAATGCCAGAGGCTGCCGACTAGCAGCGAGGGCCCAGGTCTGATAGTGGGGAAACTATGCCCTCATTTGTCAAAGTGTAGCGCAGCGGAAAAAAATAAATGGCATACAACAACAGCGGAAGCAATAAACCATACACATTTACAATGAACAACTACAGTAAAAGATAACCGACAGTATATAGATAATGATGCAGCATGTCTCTAGTTCTAATAAAATAGCCAGAACATGTTACACAGTAGTACAATACAATACAATAGAAATTATAGGTACAGCAGAACAAAACAAAACAGCCGGCAGCATCGCGATCCTAAGCTCAGTCCCATGTTCCTCTACTCCACAGAAACAATCAAGTACATGTATAGGGACCCTTGCCCTTATCCACACCTACAGAAATGTAATTTGTTTGGGGATGAAGACATGACCCCAAACAATGTGTGAGAAATAAATCCCAGTAGGCAACCACCAAAGGCCCGTGCCCAACTGTTAGTGTAAATGTGCAGCAACAGTGTGCAGTAGTAAAATTCAAAAACTAAGCAGTATTCCAAAAGTAACAAACTACCAGTTATATTGTCATTTTAATATTCATTTAACAGTTCAATATAAGAAATCACCACAGTGAATATTCTAAGTAAACAGTCAGTGTCCTCAGACAAACAACCCTTACCCTCAGGTAATCAGAATCACAACCCTCAGGTAATTGCGCTCAGGCATAACAGATAGTGCCCTCGGGCATAGGAAGTGTCGCCCTCAGGCACATAATCTACTACCCTCAAGCTCTAAAGAATTTTCCCTCAGGCTGAACAGAGCACTGCCCTCAGGCAAATCACAACACTGCCCTCAAGCTATATAATAAAACCACACCCTCAGGCTAAATAGAACACTTCCCTCGGGCGCAAGTAACTGGGCCAAGCCCAACAGGTAAGAAAGAAATTATATAAAATTCCTCTCAAGGCAATTTAAAGCATGCTAAATTTTACGGTATACCCTTGGGTAACCTGTCCAAACGGCCAAACAGAGGAATGCACCCTCAGGGTGGTCCTGGATCAAAGCAGTGATCTCAAACAACAGTTCATTATTACATTTAATCACCTATATAATTCTAGGTATTAAAAACAGCCAAGGCCTCAGCCACACGACACCCCAACATGGGTTCATAGCATAATGGTTTACACAAATGCACAGCAGTTGTAAATTTAAACACCAAACCACCTACCTCGATCACCCCTAATCGGTATACGCGAACGACACTCCTCGAATCGCCCACGAACAATGTAGATCTGTGGTAAAATAATTCCCATTCAAACTTAAATAAATTCCCCTTGGGAAAGAATTGGAAAGAACGGCTTAAGGAGAGGGGAGGGATAACCTGTACGGTTCCAACGAGATCGACGGAGGCGGAAACGGATTCCTGATGCTCGATCGGGTGATATTTAAAGCTCTGGCCATCCTCCCGAGCTATCCTCTGATTCTAAGCCTTCTCTGTGAACAGAGGAGGCTACTGCCCATTTTAAGAGAAAAAACAGACTACACGGCGTGTACTATTGAGTACACGGTGTGTAATTTCCATTTTTAACTGTTCCTACAGCGGCTTCTTTCCACTGCGGCATTTTTCATCAGTCGACATGAGTACAAATCATGTAATACCTGAGTACATGGCGTGTACTGTCGCTCAGCTGGGGGATGCCTTCACCGCTTTACTATTTGCCTGCCGACTGACTACACAGTGTGTACATACCCACTACACGGTGTGTAGTCAGTTTTTACACCTTTCATCTCTAGCATGGCTACACACCTTGTGTACCCATTCCACACGGCCAAAGTACATGGCGTGTGGAAAAAGTACACGGTGTGTACCCACAAAAGTGTGATTTTTCCCCATTTTCCTTATTTTCTCAAAACACTAAAGGAAAAGAGAAAGTAAGAAACTCGTACCTCTAGAATAAGAACCGAGTTCTTACAAATTTCCCCCCTTAAAGCAATTCATCCCTGAATTTCCCTTCCAAGGGTGGTGAAGATAAAGCTTAGAACAACTCTGGCCACTGAGCACATACGTCGGTCTCCCGTTCCTAGGTTTCGTCCTGCACTCAGCCATGCTGCCATAGCACCCGTACGAGAGTAATTGACCGGCCTCGGAGAAACTTCGTGCTCCTATACAAGATACGAATCGGATGCTCCTCAAAGGACGCATCTATCTGAAGCTCAACCTCCTCTGGATGAAAGACGTGAGACGGGTCTAAATGATAACGACGCAACTGAGATACATGGAAGACGTCGTTCATGACCCAGTACCTCTGTGGTAACTGCAACTGATAGGAAACCGGCCCGAATCTCTCCAGAATATCAAATGGCCCCACATACCTCGGTGAAATTTTACCCTGTCTCCTGATACGTCTGTGTCCCAACCTCGCCGAAACACGCAAGAAAACCTGATCCCCGACCGCAAACTCCAAAGGTTGTCTGCGGCGATCAGCATAAGATTTCTGATGAGACTGTGCAGTAGCCATCCACTTCTGAATCAACTGGACCTGCTCAGATGTCTCCTGCACGAGTTGTGGTCCCATTAAATCTGTCTCGCCTGCCTCCATCCAGCACAAAGGTGATCGGCATGGCCTACCATATAAAGCCTCATAAGGTTCCATCTCAATAGTTACCTGAAAACTATTATTATAGGAAAACTCGACTAGGGGTATGTGTTTCTCCCAAGAGCCCCCAAAGTCTAGGACGCATGCATGCATCATGTCCTCTAGCACCTGTATTGTACGCTCTAACTGACCATCAGTCTGAGGGTGGTAAGCTGTGCTCAGAAGCACCTATATACCCAGTTCCCTCTGAAAACTCTGACAGAAATGAGATGTAAAACGGGTGTCCCTATCTAAAATGATAGAATAAGGGACCCCATGAAGATGTATGATCTCTCGGATATACAACTTCCCGAGCTTGTCAACTCTGAAGGTCTCCTTGATCGGAAAAAAGTGATCTACCTTTGTGAGTTTGTCCACAACAACCCACATGACATCATTGCCTCGAGGTGACCTCGGCAACCCAGTCACAAAATCCATCGCGATATCATCCCATTTCCACTCCGGAATGGGTAACTACTGTAACATTCTTGTTGGCCTCTGATGCTCTGCCTTCACCTACTGACAGGTGGAACATCTAGTAACAAAACCAGCTACTTCAAGCTTTATACCTGGACACCAATACTAATGTCTCAAGTCACGGAACATTTTGGTAACTCCGGGATGAACTGCCCAAGCTGAATCATGAAACTCCCGCATCAGCTCCTCGCATATATCCCCTGGAACCCATACTCGTCCATGGAAATGTAATACCTCATCATCGCCTATCGTCCAACCAGGAGGAGGGTCCTCACTTGACACCGACTCCCATAGAACTAGGCCTTATGAATCAGATGGTTGTCTCATCCTCACTCTATCTGGGAGGGTAGAAGTCACAACTAAATAAGAAAGATAGGTTTGCCACTGACTATCGTGTACCTCCAAATGCATCTCAGAAAACAAAGCTATAAGTTTCCACTCACCATTGGCCTCCTGCACTGCTTGTGTCTGAGTCTTCCTCCTCAGTGCATCAGCAATTACATTTCCCTTACCAGGTGTATAGGCAAGCTCAAAATCAAAGGACTGAAGGTATTCGACCCACCTTCGCTGCCTCAGATTCAAGTCACGCTGAGTAAAAATATACTTGAGACTCTTGTGGTCAGTTAAAACCACAAAATACTCTCCCAAGAGATAATGTCTCCAACAGCGTAACGCATGAACAAATGCAGCCAACTCGAGGTCATGCGTCAGGTAATTTCTCTCATGTGGCCTCAACTGCTGATACCCGTACGCAACAACTCGATCGCCCTGCATCAACACAGCTACTAGGCCAATACCTGATGCATCACAATAAACTGTATAGCTCTTTCCCTGCTCTGGAAGTATCAGTATTGGTGCTGATGTCAACTTTCCCTTCATCTCATGGAAGGTTGTCTCACAAGATTCTGACCAAACGAACTTTACACCCTTCTTAGTCAAACCCGTCAACGGCGCTACTAAGCGGGAGAAGTCCTGTATAAAATGTATGTAGTAACCAGCCAGCCCCAAGAAACTCTGTTTCTCAAACATGTTCTTAGGCTGATCCCAGGAATCTACTGCTCTCACCTTCTCTGGGTCCACTGCAACTCTTGCCTCTGAGATTATATGATCCCGGAAGTAAATATGGTCCATCCAAAAGTGGCACTTTGAGAGCTTATCATATAGCCGATGCTCTCTTAGTGTACTTAAAACGATCTCAAGATGGGTAGCATGGTCGTGTCGAGTGTGAGAGTACACCAAGATGTCGTCCACGAAGACTACCACAAAAGAATCCAGATAAGGATGGAACACATGATTCATCAGAGCCATGAAAATTGTTGGCGCGTTCGTGATTCCAAACGGCATAACCAAGTACTCATATAGACCATACCTACTCCTGAAGGCTGTGAGAGGTATATCAGATGGTCTAACGCATAACTGGTGATATCCCGATCTCAAGTCAATCTTAGAGAACACTCACGCACCTCGAAGTTGATCAAAAAGATCATCAATCCTCAGAAAGGGATATTGGTTCTTTACTGTCAACTAGTTCAACTTCAGATAATCAACAAAAAGTCTGAGGGTACCGTCTGCCTTCTTAGCAAACAGAACAGGCGAACCCCAAGGAGAAGTACTGGGTCGGATAAAACCCATTGACTGTAACTCCTCTAACTATTTCTTGAGCTCCTGTAACTCAGGTTTATCCATCCTATAAGGAGGAATGGACACCGGTGCCGCTCCTGGAAAGAGCTCAATAGAGAAATCCACCTCTCGCTCCGGAGGTAGACCTGAAAATTCGTCCGGGAAGACATCCCTAAAACGATCAACCACTGGAGGGAAATCCTTCTGACAAGTCTCCTGGTCATCCAGATATAAACTCACAACCTGGGTCGTGACTCCACCTCGCCCATGATGCTCTAGTCCAGCTCGACTCGCCTGAACATCCCACTCGCCCTTGTATAGAAACTCTCCGCCCTCTGGTGATGTGAAACGCACCCTGCGATGATAGCAGTCTACAAAGGCTCAAAAGAGAACCAACCAGTCCATCCAGAGAATGACATCATAGCTCGTCATCTCTAATACATAGAGGTCCCATAGGAAGTGACACCCACCAACATCTAGGGGAACTCCCTACACTGACGCACACCAGCCGTTCTAGTCCCCAACGGAGTGTCTAGCATCATAACATCAGAAGAAGAAGAAACACAGAGCCCAAGGCTCTCCACAATGGGTACAGATATAAAGTTATGTGTAGAACCCATATCAAAAATAACTGAAGATAAAACAGAATCTACTAGAATAGTACCTCTGACAGTAGAAGGTCTGGGATCCTGCTCTTATTGGGTCTGTTGCACTGCATATGCCTGCCCAATGTCGCGGCCCTGCGACACAGCCTGGCTACCCTGAGCTGTCCTGCCCTACTACCTCTAAGATCCTAGTGTCTGGCTACCACGGCCATGACCACCATCTCGACCCGCATGCCTCGACGTATTCCAGTTTCCTGACTGGTAAGAAGCTGTTGGTCCTTCTCCCACTCGTGGAGTCTATACAGAACCCCTCTCACTAGCCACTGGAGGAAACGCCCTGAAAAAGTGATACAGATGGCCCATCTTCCCGCAAGCTCGGCACTCCACTGGGTCACGTGGACACTGCGGTCTCTTGTTCCCCTCTTTACCACACTGGTAGCAAAAGATCGGGCCACCTGAAGTAATCGCCTAGCTAGTACTGGCACTGTGAGAGAAACTCATCTATCGCTTCCTTTTCCTTGTATAAATAGTACCAGAAACTAGTGTCGAACCGCCCTGGCCCACACCACTAGCCTCCCAAAGGTTCCTCTCTGTAATCAGTGACTAGTTCACAATCACATGTACTGTAGGAAACCTGAAAACATTCACCAGTGCTCGGATGTCATATCGAAGACCATCCTCAAAGCGTCTGGCCCTCAACGTCTCATCACCCACCAGAACGGGTGAAAAACGCTAAATCTCGGTGAAGCGAGTAGAATAATCCATCACCGACATAGCGTCCTGCTACAGTTTCATGAAATCTCAAGCTCTATCTTCCCTCAGCATATCCGGGAAGAAGAATTCATAGAAATCTGTCTGAAAATCTTCCCACGCCATGTCTCTGTGATGCTCAGATTGAGTGGTAACATCCCACCACCTCTTGGCGGAATCACGCAGCATGTATGTAGTGAGCTTGACCCTCCGCCCTGGAGGTGTCTCAAGGTGCTCGAAAATAATCTACATAGACCCCATCCAAGACTCTGCAGCCTATGGTCCGCCATCCCCTGAAAACGTAGGCAGATGATGTTGTTGGAAGATACGAGTCAGCTCTGCCATAGATGTGGCAGCTGGCAGTGCTCCCTGAAAAGTCTGTATGAACCACATAAATCCTTCATGGAACTGCACCTCCACGCCTGTGTCCGATATAACGGCTAGAACCGCATCTGGATCTGCTGGAGGATCCACTGGTGGCCCATGGCCTACCATCTCTGGAGTATAATCATTGCTGCTCTCTTGGAGAACAACGCATGGTCATCTCGGCGGCATGACTCTACAAGGTCAAAACACGCCTTAGATTTAAGTCTATCAAATACTGAAAACAAGGGAACCAAAAAGGGAACAGGAGGAAGAAGGAATTTAAAGATTTGAAAAACAAGACTACACGGCGTGTATATGAACTACACGGAGTGTACCTGACTTTTCTTCCCCTGCCTGGGTCCTTCTACATGGCTTAGCCACACAGATCTCTTTTTAACAAGACTACACGGTGTATATGTCATCTACACGACATGTATGGTTTAATTTCCAACTGCCTGTGTCGTTCGTGACACGGCCAACTACTCGGCTAATACTACACGGCGTGTTACACCCGTACACGGCGTGTACACCCGCACATGGCGTGTACACCACCTCGTTTCCCCAGCCACACGGTCTCCCACTGGTAAGGACTACACGGCGTGTCCCTCAAGTACACTGCATGTTCAACACCGACCCGTGTTTGTTAGCTACACGGTCGGGTCCCCAAGTCAGACTACACGGCGTGTTCCATAGTGGACACGGCGTGTATGTCTCATGGTCTCCTCTGTCCATGTTGTTAGTTACACGGGTGGACTCCAGGTCCACACTACACGGCATGTACATCCGGTACACGGCGTGTTTTCCCCAAGCCCTTCTCTTCCCTGTGTCCCCACACACACGGTCTATGACACGGAAAGAGACTACACGGTGTGTACTGAGGGTACACGGTGTGTACTTACAAAGTTTTCATTTTTTCCTGAACAGAAGAACACACGGCGTGTGTCCGAGGAACTACACGGCGTGTATCCTAGGTTTTCCGGATAGTAAGCCTCTGAAACTACTCTGGAACCCAGTAAATACTGAAAAGCAACACCTAAGTGCCAAATTCTGATCCTTGAGGGCCCATACTCCCCGCGAATCAAATTTTGGCATCTTATACATGT
The DNA here is from genome assembly GCA_963277665.1 of Viscum album. Classification (NCBI taxonomy): domain Eukaryota; kingdom Viridiplantae; phylum Streptophyta; class Magnoliopsida; order Santalales; family Viscaceae; genus Viscum; species Viscum album. Next base: position 1,032,670,248 of record OY728123.1, on the reverse strand, counting down.
TATACACAAGTAAACAAGTCAATGATCCACCAAATTCCGGTCATTGAGGGCCCATACTCCTCAATAACCAAAGTTTGTCATTCATTATATCAATGCCTCAAACAAGAATACCCTATCACATAGTAGGTATTTATCAAAGAAGTTATCATAACAGTGTGCTTTTCTAGCACAACAACTATCACAACAACATGCAATTTTTAATGCGCCTACATGGCATGGAACTATGTATGGAATGTGATTCCTAGAATGTTCCTAAATGATGCATGAGATGGAATACCCTCATCTCATCGTGTTTCCTCTAAATAGAACCCATGGATAAAATATAAACAGTATAATAACAAGTGCGTCACCCAACGATGAAAATTAAATCAACTGTAAAATTTTCAAAATCATAATAATTGCAAAAAAAATATGAGGTAGACTGGCTTTTCCCTGTACACGAGTTAGCTACTTCCGGGCATAGCTTATTACCAACTACCATGTTCATCTTATCCCTGAATAAGGCTCCAAACAGTAAGTCAAATAAAAGAAACCCCTCTGATACCACTTTGTAACATCCCAGTTCCGGGTGCTACTCAAAGGGTGCCCCGGACCCAGTTGGTCACACGACCTCAAGCGCATTTCCCCAAACACCAGAGGCTTCCAACTAGTATTGAGGGCCCAGGTCTGATAGTGGGGAAAATATGCCCTCATTTTTTAAAGTGTAGCGCAGCGAAAAAAAAATAAATAGCATACAACAACAGCAAAAGCAATAAACCATACACATTTACAATGAAAAACTGTAATAAAAGATAACCAACAGTATATAGATAATGATGCAGCATGTCTCTAGTTCTAAGAAAATAGACAGAACATGTTACACACCAGTAAAATACAATACAATAGAAAGTACAGGTACAACAGAACAAAACAAAATAGTCGACAGCATCGTGAGCCTAAGCTCGGTCCCATGCTCCTCTACTCCAAAGCAACAATCAAGTACCTGTATAGGGACCCTTTCCCTTATCCACACCTACAGAAATGTAATCTGTTTGGGGCTGAAGACATGAACCTAAATAGGGTGTGAGAAATAAATCCCAGTAGGCAACCACCAAAGGCATGTGCCCAATTGTCAGTGTAAATGTGCAGTAACAGTGTGCAGTAGTAAAATGAAACAACTAAGTAGTATTCCAAAAGTAACAAACTACCAGTTATATTGTCATTTTAATATTCATTTAACAGATCAATATAAGAAATCACCACAGTGAATATTCTAAGTAAACAGTCAGTGTCCTCAGAAAAACAACCCTTACCCTCAGGTAATCAGAATCACAACCCTCGAGTAATTTCCCTCAGGCATAACAGATAGTTCCCTCAGGCCTAGGAAGTGTCGACCTCAGGCACAGAATCTACTGCCCTCAGGCTCGAAAGAATTTTCCCTCAGCCTGAACATAGCACTGCCCTTAGGCAAATCACAACACTACCCTCAGGCTATATAATAAAACCATGCCCTCAAGCTAAATAGAACACTGCCCTCAGGCACAAGTAACTGGGCCGAACCCAACAGGTAAGAAAGTAATTATATAAAATTCCTCTCAAGGTAATTTAAAGCATGATAAATTTTACGGTATACCCTCGGGTAACCTGTCCAAACAGCTAAACAGAGGAATACACCCTCGGGGTGGTCCTGGATCCAAGCAGTGATCCCAAACAACAGTTCATTATTACATTTAATCACCTATATAATTCTAGGTATTCAAAACAGCCAAGGCCTCAGCCACACGACACCCCAACATGGGTTCGTAGCACAATGGTTTACACAAACGCACAACAGTTGGAAATTTAAACACCACACCACCTACCTCGATCACCCCTGATCGGTATACGCAAATGACGCTCCTCGAATCGCCCACGAACAACATAGATCTACGGTAAAAGAATTCCCGTTCAAACGTAAACAACTTCCCCTTGGGAAATAATTGGCAAGAACGGCTCAAGGAGAGGGGAGGGATTACCCGTACGGTTCCAAGGAGATTGACGAAGGCGGAAACGGATTCCCGACGCTCGATCGGGTGATCTCCAAAGCTCCATCCATCCTCCCGAGCTCTCCTCCGGTTCTAAGACTTATCTATGAACAGAGGAGGCTACTACCCATTTTAAGCAAAAAAACAGACTACACGGCATGTACTATTGAGTACACGGTGTGTACTTTCCATTTTTAACTGTTCCTATAGCGGCTTCTTTCCACCGCGGCACTATTCATTAGTCGACATGAGTACACGGCGTGTAATACCTGAGTACACAGCGTGTACTATCGCTCAACTGGTGGCTGCCTTCACTGCCTTGTTGTTTGTCTTCCAACTGACTACACGACGTGTACATACCCACTACATGTCATGTAGTCAGTTTTTACACCTTTCATCGCCAGCATGGCTATACACCCTGTGTACCCATTCCACACGGCCAAAGTACACGGTGTGTGGAAAAAGTACACGGCGTGTACCCACAAAAGTGTGATTTTTCCACATTTTCCTTATTTTCTCAAAACACTCAAGGAAAAGAGAAAGGAAGAAACTTGTACCTCTAGAATAAGAATCGGGTTCTTACAGGTAGTCCACACTTCCACAAATGATGTTATCGTATTTACACTGAATGGAAAGTATAGAGGTGTGTAAAAGATTTACAGAAGAATAAGGAAATAATAAATATAATATATAAAATATATAAATATATTTTCCATCGTAATGTTCATCCATGAAAGGTGGTAAAGGAAAAAATTAACAATCATCATTTCGTGAGGCGGTAGATCACCGTACACAGAAACAATATGTCTAATACCCATTAGATGGAAGTTTGTATAAGTGTAGGTCGAAAATTTATCATAACATAATCCTAGTATATTTAGGATACTATTTTTTTTATTAAATCATGGAATAAGATGAATTTAGAGGGTGAAGAATAGAAATAAAACTAAAGAGCCTAAGGAAAGATGTTACTTCTTAATCGGGTAACTCCTTTTGGTTTGAACCAAGGGGATTCCTTAGATTGATTTATTCTGAATGAGAGGTTTCTAGGATTTGTAGAGGGATTTTTAGGATCTATTTTTGTGGATCTTGGTTAAACCAAAGTGGTGTGAGAGGTGTGAGGAAGTGGAAGGGGTGGTGGCCTTTTATAAGGGAGGAAAAAGACCCACTTGGAATTTTTGAAAACAAGTTAGGTGTACCCATGTTTTTACCTAAAAAAAGTAATAAAAAACTAATAAAACATAGTAATGTAAGTTTAATAGATGGATTATGTCCATACAATGAGTTTTGGATAAATTAACAGGTCATTTGGGCTCTTAAGTTTAATGTTTAGTCTCTTGATAAGCTTAATTTCACCTTAATTGTTGTAATTAATTTTAATTACCTTCACTAATATTTTTGATAAAAAACTAAGTTGAACTTATTATAAATTATAAATTATGATGATTATAAATATTTAATCCATCTTTCCAAATTAAAATCATAGAAGTGATAGAAATTAATTTCAATTTAATCATGTAGACGAGACAACAATGCGGGTTTTAAAAGTAAAAACGTCCAAAATTTTGTTATGTTTTTATAGTCAATTTCAAATTAAAATTGATTCCAATGACCTACATTGGATTAATTGATAAAAAATATGATCTAATTGTACTTTAAAACCAATTAAAATTATAATTTAACCTTATAAATAAATTAGATGAAAAAGAAGTTTCGAATTAAATTTCAATATTTTTCACTATTTATTAAAAATGAAACTTCATAAAAAAATACCAAAAATTAACTCTAACCTATTTTTTATGTTTTGATTTCAAATATTAAGTTTTTTTTAACATATAATATTTATAAAAGTTCCAAAAAATGTAATTAAAATAGGTTCGTCATTAAAATACGGTAAAAGTGCCTTAATAAAAATATAGGTTTTTATGTGTAATATTGGGTTTGTTCTTATCTTATGCCTATCAAATCTATTAAATGAGTATCAAAAATATCTGATTGAATATAATATATATATATATATATATCACATTAATATCACTCACTAATTATAATTAATTTAATTTATTAGGTTAAAACAGCTTTGTGAGTATACAAATAATAATATTTTTCTTTATATTCAATTGGTTTTCATATTTATTTTTAATTAATTTGTAACCAATGATTTCGTTTTATATTTGTGAAAACCATAGATTTTCAAAATTTAGTTAACCATTTTCATAACTAATAACTTAACGGTTAGGTTATATCTTATTATATTAAATAATAGTATTTTAATAATATATTGTTGTTTGGTAAAATTCAGTTTTACGTGTAATGTAAGCTATTGAAGAAACTTGTTGTGTGCGATGAACGCTAACTCAGTGTTGCATGTATTGAAAGCTATAAATTGTATTGAATTTATTTAAAATAGTAATTATATTATAAATACTTGGGATATTATATTCCCTTATGCATTTAATGTTGTGTGCCATACACGCTATTGAATACAATATTCCTACTTTAGATTTTTAGGGCGTTACAATTCTGCTCGTCATTACTTTTTTAATTATGGCGGATTCAAAGGAAGTAGGATACACATTTGGTCTTCTCGTGTTACTCGGTGGTGCTCCAGTTATTTTGTTAGGGCTTGTAATGAGTTTTTTGGATCAGTTGTGGTCTTTAGATTAATAAAGATGTAATGTAATGAGTGTTTTATTAATAAAAATATTCCTTGTTTTGTTTTCTTAATTTTGTAATTTTGTGTTTGACTGCATTTATTAAAAATAATAATAATAACAAAAATACAAGTACATCATGGATTCAGGGTGTTGCATCTTTTATCAGTGATTTCTATTTTAGCACTGATAAAACCTATATTTATTGACACTTTTTGGAAAGCACTAATAAAAGCTACATAAAATAAATTAAAAAATATTTAATGAATATATATTAAAAATGAATAAATTATAAAAAAAGTAAAAAAATAATTAACATTATCAATGAATAAATAATATTAAATGCATGAATGTTGTAAACGAGTGAAATTTAATAACTAAAAAAGAATAGACTTCAAAGATAATAATAAGATGAATAGGTTTTATTAATTATATAAATTATTAAAAAATAAAAAATGAATATATATTAAATTGAAGATGAATACATATTAGATATATACAGTACAACCATATTAAAAATATTAAATTTTAATGAATAAATATATATAAATAAATATTAAAAATGAATAAATTACCAAGAAAAGTAAAAAATAATTAACATTTTAATGAATAAATAGCACTAAATAATATTAAATGAATGAATGTTAAAAAAAAGTGAAATTTAATAACTTAAAAATAAATAGATTGCAGAAATATTAGAAAATGAATAAGTGTCGTTAGTTGTATACATTATTAAAAAAAATAAAAATGAATGTATGTTAAAATGAAAACGAATACATGTTAGTTGTATAAATTGAAAGCATATTAAAAATATTAAATGTTAATAAATAAACATGTATAAATAAATATTAAAAATAGATATAATTACACAAATATTAATCAAATAAAATTAAAAAACGAATACATTAAAAAAATATTTAAAAAATTATGATTATTAGTGAATGTGTAATATCAAAAATAAATAAATTTGAAAAAATATAAAAAATAAATAAATAGTATATATTGAATATAAATTTAAAAAATGAATAAAATTTATCGATTCAAAACACAATACATATATATATATATATATTAAACATATTATGTTAATAAATAAAATTCTAAAATGCATATTAAAAATTGAATAAATTACAGAAATATTATGTGTGTGTTTCTATATAAGATTGCATTAATTATGTATATGTTTGTGTGAAATTGATGTAACGTGGGATTGGAATATGTTAAAATGAAAAAACAAATGCCATTTTATTAAAAAACCATTACTCAATACTAACTAGTCAATATTCATAATTAATATTAATTTTTAATTATAAACCATTTTTCACTAAACATATGACCTATTCAATGTAAATAGATATTTTGTATTATATAAATAATATTTAAGGAAATATTATATATATTGATATATATATATATATATCAATATATTTCTATATTAAAAATATTAAATACATTAATGAATAACTATGTATAAAAACATTAGAAATGAATAAATTACAAATATTTTAAATGAATAAATATTTAAAATCAATAAATTATAAAAAAAGTAAAAAAATCACTTAACATTATCAATGAATAAATAATATTAATTGAATGAATGCTAAAAATGAGTGAAATTTAATTAAAAAGTGAATAAATTGAAAAAATATTAAAATAATGAATAAGAGTTGTTAATTATATAAAATTTAAAACAAATAAAAATGAGTATATATTTAAATGAAAATGAATACATATATTCATTGTGAAAATTAAAAATGTATTAAAACATTAAATTTTAATCAATAAATATAAATAAATATAAAAAAATGAATAAAATTAAAAAAACATTAAACAGATAAAAAAATAAAAAAAACTATGAAAATATTAAAAAAAATTATTAATGGAATAAATATTTATAAAAATGAATAAAATTAATGTGCGTGTGTGTGTTAATTAAAAAGTAATAAATAGTGTATATTAAATATAAATATGAAAAAATGAATAAAATTTAATAACTAAAAACATAATATATTAAATATTAAATATTAATAAATAAAAATCTAAAATGATAATATCAATAATTTATTATTTGTGTATGTTTGTCTCTATAAAATTGAATTAATCTCATGTATGCATGGGTGAAATTATTGTATGACATATTAAGTGTAACATATTTAGTTAATTTTTTTAATTAATAATTGATGGTTTTTTATTTGATATATATGTGTAAAATTAAAAAAATGACAATGATAAAACAAAATGTTATTAAATGTATATTAATATTAATTAGCTAAGATTTTTAATTATAATTTATTTTTAATTAAATTATAAACCATTTTTTCACTAAATATATAACATATAAATATGATCTATAATACATATTTGGAATTATATAAATAATATTTAAGAAAATTATATATATATATATATATATATATATATATCAATATGAAATGAATTTCTAATAATATATATTTTATATTTTATATGCCATGTTTAACTAAATACCTTATGTATCAAGTGTAAATGTATATCTAGTCATATATAAATCAAATTTAATAAAATATGTTATATTTTTATCAATATAAATATATTTATATATCTATATATGATTACTAGTAAAATAAAGGCTTTTAACGACCGTCAAAAATCGTCGCTAAAGGGTTATAGTGGCCGCTTAGTGTTCACCAAACGACATACACTTTAGGGTTGTCGGTGTTGCCTATAGAATCCAACATTTAGAGGACGCTATAGAGGAGATGGACATGGGCTTTAATGATCGTTGTTTGGCAGTCACTACAGACCACCTCGGGTTCAGCTATAGTGTTCGTCGTCTAGCGGTCGCTAAAGACCACCTCGGGTTCAGCTATAGCGGCCACTGTTTGGCAGTCGCTACAGACCACCTCGGGTTTGACTATAGCAGTCGTCGTTTGGCGGTCGCTATAACCCAACCAGGTAATACTTATAGTGACCGCCAAATGGGGGTCGCTATAAGTTTATTTATTTATTTTAAAAAAATCACAACAATACAAAAAAATCCACTATATTCCAAAAATAAAAAAAAATTCCAAAATATCTAAACTCATGGGCACATAAATCTCTTCATCTCATCATCTTCCAAACTCTGCATCCATCATCAAATATAACTACATGAAAAAATTTAATAAAAAAATTAGTACAGAAAAAAAAAACATCCCAACTAATAATTGCAATGCAATAACATATTTAAATTCAATCTTAGTACAACAAATCAAAGTTATTTGATTTTGAAAATATATTAATAATTTTGAATAACTTTTTAAAAATTTAAAACCGCTTATTTTATCGTTCAAAGCAGACCCCATGTCTGATTGATGCGTCGTCTCCTCGTACACATCACAAAGAATAATTAGACGATTTTTCTATGATTTCAAGTCATTCTGAGGATGTTTGATATAGATGTGACTGTTAAACGTCTATTTTGTTGTTTTATGACACCGAAATTGTGTTTTTTGTCACTGTGGTCAAACGACACCTTCGATTGATGTATCGTCTCCCTGACCATTTCATAATTCACTCCACGGTTATTGTCGGTTGATTTCATGGCATTTCGAGATCATTTGGCTAGTTTTGACCACCCGATTCACCTTTTTAAAGGGCGTTAAATCTTTAAAAACCACGGATTCAGTTGTACCATGCAGACCGCACGTCTGATTGAAATTTCGTCTCCTCATACATGTCACTAATAATAATTAGAATTTTTTCCTATGATTTCAAGTCATTTTGAGGTCATTTCATATGAATCTTACCGTTAAATGTCTGTTTTGGTGTTTTATGACACCGAAATTAGGTTTTCCATCACGACAGTCAAACGACACCTCTAATTGACATACTATCTACCCAAACATTTTACAATTCACTCAATGGCTATTTTCGTCTGATTTTATGGCATTCCGAGGTCATTTGGCTAGTTTTAACTACCCAACACACCTTTTTAAAGGGCATCAAACCGTTAAAAACCACATATTCAGTCGTACCGCGCACACCGCATGTCCGATTGCTATGTCATATCCTCATACACATCACGAATAATAATTAGACAGTTGTCCTGTGATTTCAAGTCATTCTAAGAAATTTTGTTATGGATTTGACAGTTAAACGTCCGTTTTGGCGTTTTATGACACCAAAATTTCATTTTCCATCACCGTGGTCAAACGAAACCTCCAATTGATGTAACTTATGTTCGAAAATTTCAAAATTTACTCCATGACTATTTTTGTCTGATTTCATGGCATTCTGAGGTCGTTCGGCTTATTTTGACCACCCGACACACTTTTTTAAAGGGCGTCATACCCTCAAAGCCACATATTTAGTCGTACCGCACAAACCACACGTCTGATTGATGTCTTGTCTTCTCGTACACATCACCAATAATAATTATACGATTATCATGTGATTTCAAGTTATTCTGAGGTCGTTTTCTATGGATCAGACCTTTAAACGTCTATTTTGGTGTCTTATGACATCAGAATTGCATTTTCTGTCACCGCGGTCACACAACACCTCCCATCCACGTACCGTCTACTCCACCATTTCAAAATTCACTCCACATTTGTTTTTGTCTGATTTTATGGAATTCTGAGGTTGTTCGGATGGTTTTGACCACCCAAGGCACCTTTTTAAAGGGAGTCAAACCCTTAAAAAATACATATTCAGTCGTACCGCAAACACCGCACATCTGATTGACATGTCATCTCCTCGTACACATCATGAATAATAATTAGACGATTTTATTGTGATTTTAAGTCATTATGAGGATGTTTTCTATGGATCTGACCGTTAAACATCTGTTTTGCTGTTTTATGACACCAGAATTGTGTGGTCGTCATCGTGGTAAAACGACACATTTCATTGATGTATTGTCTACTTGACCATTTCATAATTCACTTCACGATTGTTGTTATCTGATTTCATGTCATTCTAAGGTCATTCAGCTTTTTTTGACCACCCGACACAGCTTTTTAAAGGGCATCAAACCCTTAAAAACCACAAATTCAGTTGTACCGCATAGATCGTGCATCATATTGACATGTAGTCTCCTAATACATGTCACAAATAATAATTAGATAGTTTTACTATAATTTAAAGTCATTCTAATGACGTTTTCTATGGATCTGACCGTTAAACATCTGTTTTGGTGTTTTATGACCCCAGAATTGTGTTTTCCCTCAGCACGGTCAAATGACGCCTTTGATTGATGTACTGTTTGCCCAAACATTTCAAAATTCACCCAATAGTTGTTTTTTGTTTGATTTCATGGCATTCTGAGGTCGTTCGACTGGTTTTGATCACCCGACACACCTTTTTAAAGAATGTTGAATCATTAAACCACATATTCAGTCGTACCATGAACACCGCGCATCTGATTGATGTGTTGTCTCCTCATACACGTCATGAATAATAATTAGACAGTTTTCCTGTGATTTCAATTCATTCTGAGGAAGTTTTTTATGGATTTGACTGTTAAACGTCCATTTTAGTGTTTTATGACACCAGAATTGCATTTTTTATCACCGCAGCTAACCAACGCCTTTGATTGAAGTATTGTCTGCTCGACCATTTCAAAATTCACTCCATGTTCATTTTCGTCTGATTTCATGACATTCCGAGGTCGTTCAACTGGTTTTGACCACCCGATGCACCTTTTTAAAGGACGTTAAATCTTTAAAAGTCACGAATTCAGTCATACAGTGCAGAACTCACGTCCGATTAATGTTTCATCTCCTCATACATGTCACAAATAATAATTAGATTGTTTTCCTGTGATTTCAAGTCATTTCGAGGTCGTTTTCTATGGATCTGACCGTTAAACACCCTTTTTAGTGTTTTATGACACCAGAATTGTGTTTTTCATCACGATAGTCAAAAAACACTTTTGATTGACGTATTGTCTACCTGACCATTTCACAATTCACTCAATGGTTGTTTTCTTTAGATTTTATGGCATTATGAGGTCATTTGGCTGGTTTTGACCACCCGATGTGCCTTTTTAAAAGGTGTCAAACCATTAAAAACCACATATTCAGTCGAACCACGTACACCGCATGTCTAATTGACGTTTCGTCTCCTCGTATATGTCAAGAATAATAATTATATGGTTTTCCTGTTATTTCAAGTCATTTTGAGGACGTTTTCTATGGATTTGACTGTTAAACGTCTATTTTGCTGTTTTATTACACTAGAATTGTGTTTTCCATCACCACGGTCAAATGAAATCTCTAATTGACATACTTTCTACTTGACCATTAATAAATTCATTCCATGGTTGTTTTTGTTTGATTTCATGCCATTCTGAGGCCGTTCGGCTAGTTTTGACCATCTAATGCACCTTTTTAAAGGGCGTTAAATCTTTAAAAACCACAGATTCAATCATACCACATAGACTGCAGGTTCGATTGATGTGTTATCTCCTCATACATGTCAAGAATAATAATTATACTGTTATCCTGTGATTTCAAGTCATTCTGAGGTCGTTTACTATGGATCTGATCGTTAAACGTCAGTTTTGGTGTTTTATGTCACCGAAATTGTGTTTTCCATCACAATAGTCAAACGACGCCTCAGATTGATGTACCTTCTACCTGAACATTTCAAAATTTACTCAACAGTTATTATTGTCTTATTTGATGGCATTTTGAGGCTGTTCGGTTGATTTTGCCACCCAACGCACCTTTTTAAAGGGCGTCAAACCATTAAAAACCACATATTCAGTCATACCGCACACACCCACATTCAATTGACATTTTGTATCCTCTTACACATAAAGAATAATAATTAGACAGTTTTCCAATTATTTCAAGTCATTTCGATAAATTTTACTATGGATTTGATCGTTAAACGTCTGTTTTGGTGTTTTATGACACTAGAATTGAGTTTCCCCTCACTGCAGTCAAACGACACCTTCAATTGATGTACCATATACTTTAATATTTAAAAATTAACTAAATAGTTGTTTTCGTCTGATTTCATGGAATTATGAGGTCATTCGATTGGTTTTGACCACCTGACGCACCTTTTTAAAGGTTGCCAAACCCTTAAAAGCCACATATTTAGTCATACTGTGCAGACCACACATCTGATTGATATTTCGTCTCCTATTACACATTGTTAATAATAATTATATGGTTGGACTATGATTTAAAGCCATTATGTGGTCATTTGTTATGGATCTGATCTTTAAACGTCCGTTTTGGTGTTTTCTGACACTAGAATTTCATTTTACATCACCACAGTCAAAAAACACGTCCGATTGATGTATTGTATGCTTGATCATTTAAAAATTCACTCTTCAGTTGTTGTCTTATGATTTTATGGCATTTCGAGGTTGTTCGACTGGTTTTGACCACCTGACAAACCTTTTTAAAGGGCGCCAAACCCTAAAAAACCACATATTCATTTTTACTGTGCACACCACACATCTGATTGAAATTTCGTCTCCTCGTAAGCATCATGAATAATAATTAGACGGTTTTTCTATGATTTCAAATCATTCTGAGGATGATTTCTATGGATCTGACTGTTAAACGTCCATTTTGTTGTTTTATGACACTGTAATTGTGTTTTCTGTCACCATGATCAAACATCACCTCTGATTGACGTACCATATACTCGAACATTTCACAATTCACTCCATGGTTGTTTTTGTTTGATTTCATGGAATTCTGAGGTTGTTTGGTTGGTTTTGACCACTCAGCGCGCCTTTTTAAAGGGCGTCAAAGCCTTAAAAACACATATCTAGTCGTACCATTCACACCGTATGTCCGATTGATGTGATGTCTCCTCATACACATCATGAATAATAATTAGACAATTTTACTATGATTTAAAGCCATTATGAGGACACTTTCTATGAATATAACCGTTAAACATTCGTTTTGGTGTTTTATGACACTAAAATTGTGTTTTCTGTCACCACGACCAAATGACACCTCTGATTGACGTACCGTCTGCCCAACCATTTCAAAATTCACTCAATAGTTGTTGTCGTCTGATTTCATGTAATTTCAAGGTCATTCAGCTAGTTTTGACCACCCGACACACCTTTTTAAATAGCGTTAAATAGTTAAAAACCACATATTTAGTCATACCGCACACACCACACTTCTGATTGACATTTCATATCCTCGTACACGTTATGAATAATAATTAGACGATTAACTTGGTGATTTTAAGTCATTCTAAAGACATTTTCTATGGATCTGACCGTTAACCGCACATTTTGGATTGAGGATAAATTATGATATGGATGTGCAGGAGGAAAGTAATACTAGAAGTGCTAGTTTTTTGGGGGATACAAGCGGTCAGAATATGGTTGTTCAGAGTATGGATTCTGATGGACATAGGAATGAATTGGTTGTACGGGAATTTTAGGCTCAATTATCTTCAATTTTTCAGAATAACCAGGGCATTGATGAGGTTCGTTGGAATGTCAAGAGGCTTGTTGGGTCTTGAGATTTTGGAACAACCTATGCTTTAGTAGGATTTATATCCCAAGAATCTTGAGTAACATCAATCTTATCTTAGTATGTTAGTATGATTAATGGGGCTTGGTTTGATTTTGTGGATGAGGGGTTGGATGCTATAAGGGATTCTCCAATCAGAGTCTTTTTAGTGGATGAGGGTCTTGATCATCTATTGGATGGTCAATCTTACTTTGAACATACTATATAGAAGTAAACAATAAATTAATTTTCAATGATTTCTATCTAAAATTATCACTTCTATTTCCATGGTTCTTCTAAAATTTCTCAAATCAGCAGCATGCCACCAATGGGAAATGTATCTTAGAACAATAAATACAAGACAAAAAACTCTTCTATAAAGAAGTATATGGTGAAAATTGATTGTGGTGGATCTAGAAACCTTCATTCAGCTATAAAAAAAGTCATGTGAGTCCTAATATACAAAATTCCTTCACTTGAAAGTGGTGAGTTCAAAAAAAGATAAACAAAAAATTACACGAAAGGAGGGTGACAAAATGGGGCCATATACTCATTCAAGGCATATGAATCAGCTATAAAATAAGAAAAAAAGGAAATAAATAAATAAATACATGAAAAACACAAATAGTTTAAAAATATACAAAAATGGGGGAGGAGGGAAGTCCCAAGACTCTGGATTTCCATCCTCGTGCTCCCTCTTAGTTGTAATAAAATGATTCTTACTTTAAGGAATGAGTTTCCTTTTTCTTTATTTTTTTTGAGTTTTTTTGAGAAAATAGGGGAGATTAGGTAGTTCTGGACTAAAAACTGGGCACATGGCATGATTTAAGGGTTACACGCCATGTACTCCTAGGTACATGCCATGTACCCTTATCTGTGTGTGAAGGCCATACATGGCGTGTAGGCATATTGGTCAGGTATAGAGTTTTTACCATGTACATGTTGTGTTCTCATAGTGCATGTCGTGTAGTCTAGCCATGTATGAGGGATATACATGGCGTGTGGGCATGTCAGCGAGAAAGAGAGGAAAAACCAAGTACACACCTTGTAAGTCATGTCGGTAGGTCCTGGAAAGTAAGTTAGTGGAAAACAACTATCAAATGAATAGTTAAAGAGTATACGTGGCATGTATACCTATATAAACCCCATGTACTTTCTTTTTTTCGCTTAAAATGGGTTGTAGCCTCGTTTAGAAATCCTGGACAGAACCCTCACAAAACCGCCACCCAAACTTCATTTTGACATAGATTCTTCATCTGAAGTCGAATTTAAACCTCATTAGATCCATTGGAACCCCCTCGATAATCTCTTAATTCACCTTGATCTGTTCTTATTAATTTCTGTTCTAAACCGAGTTATAGGGGTTTGAGTTTTTATGCTCATTTTATAGATCTATCGTGTTTTAGACCGAATTAGAGGCTTTTATCGAAGGAGGATCATCGTACTAGTTCGAGGTAGGTGGTGCATACCCTGTTTTGTGTTTTCATGGTCATTTTGGGGTTGCAACTTTTTAGAGCAATGTCGGGTATTGAGAGAGACCCATTTTTCTTTATATTTAATTGACCATATGCCTTATGGTATGTTGTTGGGTATTCCCTTACCTTTTTATGCTTGATCGAGGCCAGGTTAGAGGTCATTTCTCATTTGGGGCATTTTGGTCGGGGTGCCAAAATGGTTATAATTGAATTGTTTTGATTAAACTTCTAAGTTTAAACTGTTTAAGAATGATTAAGTTTAGTATAGGCTTCTAAGACCTCAGTGCTGGTATGGGGCAACACATGGCTAGTGCAATTCAACTGTTTAAATTGTTTTTCCTATTTAAAGTGATTCTTTTAATTATATATATGTGCTACTTGATATTATATATATTGGAACCTTTGGGTTGTGTTGGGAATGACCCGTATATTCTTGAGTGGTGTTGATCATAGGTTGGGCTTGGCCCAAATTATTTGGGTGTTGTGGATGTCAGATTGAGGTAGTGTGACTGTCAGGTTGGGCATGGCCCGAGTTACTTGGATGACTAGACCATTAGATTCTGAGCGACATGGTCACAGGGGCATGAGGTGCCAGAGAGGTTGTGGCTTGGGTTTTAAATTTGGTGATTACCACTCACCTGTGATTTGGGTTGTGTGCACATAGATGACTCCGTAATGAGGTGGTTTTGACCGCTCGTGTGGGTATAGGCCCTCGTAGTTGCGGTTAGGTGATTATGGTTTGGGGGTGCTTGTCATGGAAGCCATGTGGAAGGTGATGAGCCTTTAGATTGTTTGGGCGTGCCTATAGGACGTCGGTACTTGAGACACGAGGTGTCAGGAGGCACATGGTGCTGAGTTACTACTACTTGGGCGTGCCTACAGAACATCGGTACTTGAGACACGAGGTGTTAGGAGGCACATGGTGTCGGGTTACTATTTCTTGGGCATGCCTTTGAGATGTCAGTACTTGAGACACACAGTATCATGAGGCACATAGTGTCAGGTTACATGACTAAGATTCTGGCATTGGTCGAAGCATGTGGCACTCCATGGTGGCTGATGAGCACTAGTGGAGGTTGTGTTTACATTGTGCATTGTACTATTTAATTTCCTTATAGATGCTTGTCTTCTTAAAAACTTATACTAGGTATGGACCATTTGGTGGTATCCTACTGAGATTCATCTCACACCCTACACGAGCCCTTCGGGATGCATGTAGACTTTATGGTTTACGTACAAGTAAAGGATCAGCCACAGGAGCTGAATTGTAGTGTTGTTTGTCATGGATATGGTATGGACCTTGAGGTCATTCCTAACTGGAGTTTACTTTTTTTTTATCTTTCATTTTCTATCATCATGCTTACTTTATTATTGCAGATATTTTTGGTTATCCATTAACGCCCTTTTTATATTGATATGTCTGACATGTTATGGATGCATGCTTGGTTTCTTTAGTAGTTACAAGTGATGTTCATCATGTTTTTCTGTTTACTTTCCAATACACTTGTTTTTATATTGCTTCCACTGTTTATTGATATTAGATGTGCTTCTACTATACAGGTCTGGTTCGAGTATGCTAAGTCATTATTTCTGCTGCATGTTTTATTATTATACTCAGACTAGTACCTTTATTTTTCCTCCTTTTGAGAGGGTATAGCCTCCCCACTATACCTATTACACTCTCGTTGTTATTCAAAAGCCTTTGGCATTCAGGGAGGTGTGCCTAAGGTCAGTAACACCCAACCCTTCTAGCACGGTTCGGGTGGTTGTTCGAGTCAGGACTTTACAAAGTGGTATCAGGTGAGTGTGTTCTTGATAAGGATTTAGTAGTAGCTTTTGACTGACTACTAATGAGATCGAGAGTTCCTTTTTATTTATCCTGGTCTTACTATTTGGGATATGGTAGACTGAAGATGGGTTGTTATTGAAACTAGGTTTCTAGCTTATTCTTGGGTGTCTGTAGCCCCAGGTACGAGGGACGGACCAAGTTGCCTTGGGTGATAATTGCTATTTTTCTTTTTCTTAGATTATAGTTTGTATGGTTTCCACCTTGGTGGCTCACTTGGTTTGTGATGATTATTGGTTGTGATATGTAACCCTTAACCCAGTAAGGTATGGGAGAAATAATTGGACCTTGACCCGGTGTGGCAAGGCACGTTTACTTGGATTTTGATAGACACATTATTAGGGTATTTCAATTTCATATCTACACGTATGCCTTGTGAAGTGATAATACCATGTAATAATATCAATTGTCATACTATAGATGCTTTTGAAATGTGAAAGGTGAAATTACTGATATAATTGATTGTTTATTTTCAATGTAATATGAAATGCTTTAAATTATGTAAAATTGCATGTTGCAAGATATTTGGTCATGGCTCATATATAAGCAGGAAGGTACTATGACAGAGGTGATGTTAATCACCAGTATGGGGCATCCTGGACGTTGGTTTGAGGCAGTCTGACTATCAGGATTGGGTGACTCAGTCATTGGTTTGAGGCAATATTGGTTGTTAGGACGGGTGTGGCCTAGGGATACTATGATACTTGTCTCTATTGAGGGCGGGTAAGGAGGCTATGAGGTCGGGATGTCGTGGGCATGGGTTGCGGTGGGGGAGAGTAAGGGTAGTTTTTATGTGTTGCCTTTTACTACTATTCCTATGTGCCTGAATATATTTATATATATATATGGGTTGTCTGACCATTTATGGTATTCAGCGAGTTCCTCCTATACAACTCGATGGAGCATCGAGAGGGTGATGGTACAATACTATAAGAGCACGATCAAGTTTAGACCCTTGAAGGGCAGGCAGAGCATGAGCTGCAGGTACAGGCTCAGGGGAAGGATCAGGTTCAGAATCCAGTGTCGGCAGAGCTGCTACTGGGTTTGATAGTGTTTAGGTCGTGGATCGACGAGCAGCTTCGTTCTATCCTGGTATGTGTTTTACAGGGAATCGATAGAGGTGATCAAGGAGCGGAGCCATCGATGGCGTATCTGACGCGAGAGTTCTAGTCGTAGAACCCACTGCTATTTCAGGGTGAGGGCAATCCACAGGCGGCTGAGAACTGGATAGAGAGAATACAGATGATCTTCGAGTAGATCAAGATGCCTCCAAGGTGGAGGGTCAAGCTGGCGACATACATGCTTAGAGGACCGGTAAAGTATTGGTGGGATGTGTAGGTTCAAGCTCGCAGACACAAGGGACTGACCTAGAAAAACTTTGAGTACAATTTTTTTGAGCACTTCTTTCCAGAGACGCTGAGAGCATATAGAGCTCAGGAGTTCTTAATCCTTCAACAAGGTGACATGTCTGTCATGGACTATGTAGCTACTTCCACTGATCTATCTTTCTTTTCACTAGGTATGGTAAGATATGACATCTCAAGGGTGAGGTGCTTTGAAGATGGCTTACGACATGTCATCAGGGTGCATGTAAACATCTTTAGGCTTACCTCGTTCTCAGAGACGGTGAATCAGTCACTCATAGCCGAGGGAAACTTGACGGACATGTCTCACATGGGCTGGATGGCAGATTTAAGTGATGGTTGAGATAGTAGGAAATGAGGTAGTAATGAGTTCCAGTAGGGCGGCTAGTCCAAGTACTCAACTAGATCACCTCGTGGCAATTCAATAGTGGTTTGGTTTTAGTGTGGGCAGTCAGGGCATGTTCGAACTCAGTGTGACAAGCCTCTAAAGGAGTGTCGGGCATGTGGATAGGTTGGGAATCTTGAGAAGTTTTGCATACAACATTCTCAGACAGCTGATAAGCAGGGACTAGGAAAGACTGTGGCATCCGGGGTTGGATCAGGATCAGTACCAGGTGACGGTAGCCAAGGTTCAGCTGCACGCAGAGGATGTGGCAAAGACAGTGAGACCTAGTCATGGGGTCGGTGGCTAGTGACTGATGTAGCACCATAAGAAGGACAGGCTTCAGGCAGTTGTGTG
Source organism: Viscum album (assembly GCA_963277665.1). Taxonomy (NCBI): domain Eukaryota; kingdom Viridiplantae; phylum Streptophyta; class Magnoliopsida; order Santalales; family Viscaceae; genus Viscum; species Viscum album. The sequence continues at coordinate 1,032,651,708 of OY728123.1, read as the reverse complement.
TCCGGCCAAGTGCACGTTGTGGAGCTTCCAAGGGCTGATCAAGCTGGTGAGTCGACGATGGTCAGAGGTACGCCACGGGCAAGGCCATGATTACTTAATTTCTTTTTGACATGGCCTGTTGAGGCATGTTCGTTTTGAGTACATGAGGTGAACAGGATTTATATAGACTGACCAGATACTTATCAGTAGGTTAACATCATTTTGGGTGCATGATATATTTATATATATATATATGTGAGATGTGTGGCATCAGGAACATCGAGGATGCGAGTTACTTGAGGTGCCTTAGGCATCGGGGCATCGAGGATGCAGGTTACTTGAGGTGTCGTGGGCATCGGGGCATTGAGGATATGGGTTACTTGAGGTGTTTTGGGCATCAGGGCATCGAGGATACGAGTTACTTGAGGTACAAGGCACCAGGTTTTGTTTTTAATATCCATGGGATGCAGGACCTTGTTGAGACGGACACTGATGCGGTGCGGGACATGATTGGGTGTCGGAAGCGACGCAGGAGCACTTGATGAGGTGTAGGGGTGATGATTCATCATAGGAGGACCATGGTTCTAGGAAACAGGTCAGTGTACCTATGCTTGATTTGAGTTTTGGGACAGCATTATCTGGAGTTTTCTTCACCATGCTTGGAAGGGTAATTTAGGGCCAAATTGCTTTAAGGGGAGAAGTTTGTAAGAACCATGTTCTTACCTTAAGGTATGAGTTTCTTTTTTCTTTCTATTTTGAGTTTTTTTTTTGAGAAAATAGGGTAGACTGAGTAGTTCTTGACTAAAAACTAGGAACATGGCATGATTTAAGGGTTACATGCCGTGTACTCCTAGGTACACACCGTGTACCCTTATTCGTGTGTGAAGGTCATACATAGCGTGTAGGCTTGTTGGCCAGGTAGAGATTTTTTACCATGTACATGTCATGTACTCCTAGTAAACATTGTGTAGTCTAGATGTGTATGAGGGATATACATGGCATGTGGGTATTTTAGTGAGAAAGAGAGGAAAAAACAAGTACATGTTGTGTACTACCTAGTACATGTTGTATAAGTCATGTCAATAGGTTCTAGAAAGTAAGTCGGTGGAAAAAAGCTGCCAAATGAATAGTTAAAGAGTATACACAGCATTTATACTTATATACATGCTGTGTACTTTCTTTTTTTCGATTAAAACGGGCAGTAGCCTTGTTTTATCAATCATGGACAGAACCCTCACAAAACCACCACCCAAACTTCATTTTGATCTTGATTCGTCATCTAAAGTCGAATTCAAACCTCGTCAGATCCATTGGAACCCCCTCAGTAATATCTTGATTCCCATTGAGCCATTATTCTTGATTTATGTTCTAAACCAAGTTATAGGGGTTTGATAATTTATGCTCGTTTTGTAGATCTACTGTGTTTTAGACTGAATTAGAGGCTGTTACCGGAGGAGGATCATCATACTAGTTTGAGGTAGGTGGTGCATACCTTATTTTATGTTTTCACGGTCATTTAGGGGTTACATATTTTTAGTTCAACATCAGGTATTGAGTGAGACCCATGTTTATTTATATTGAATTGATTGTATGCCTTATGGGATGTCATTGGGCACTCCCTTACCTTGTTATGCTTGAGCGAGGCTAGGTTAGAGGTCATTTCTCATTTGGGAAATTTTGGATGGGGGTGCCAAAATGGTTAGAATTGAATTATTTTGATTAAACTGCTGATTTTAAACTGTTTAAGCATGATTCAGTTTATTAGAGGCTTTCAAGAGATCAGTGCTAGTATGGGACAACACATGGCTGGTACAATTCAACTGTTTAAATTATTTTTCTTGTTTAAAGTGATTCTTTTGATTATATATATGTAATTCTTGATATTGAATATACTGGAACCTTTGGGCTCTGTTGGGCATGGCTTGGATATTCTTGAGTGGTGTTGATCGTAGGTTGGGCTTGGCTCGGATTATTTGGGTGATTTGACCATGGGATTGGGCGTCATGGACGTCAGATTGAGGCAGTGTGACTGTCAAGTTGGGCATGGTCTAGGTTAATTGGATAGCAAGGCCATCAGATTCTGAATGACATGGTCGCAGGGGCACGAGGTTCTAGAGAGGTTGTGTCTTGGGTTCTAAATTTGGTGATTACTGTTCACCCATGATTTGGGTCATGTACACACAGATGACTCCATAATGAGGTTTTTTTGACCGCTCGTGTGGGTAGAGGCCCCTGTAGTTGCAGTTATGTGATTATGGTTTGGGGGTTCTTGTCGTGGAAGCCATGTGGAAGGTGAGGAGCCTTCATATTGTTTGGACATGCCTATAGGATGTCGGTACTTGAGACACAAGGTGTCAGGAGGCACATAGTGTCGGGTTACTACTGCTTGGGTGTGCCTATGAGACGTCAGTACTTGAGACACAAGTTGTTAGGAGGCACATGGTGTTGGGTAACTATTTCTTGGGCGTGCCTTCGAGATGTTAGTACTTGAGACACACGGTGTCAGGAGGCACATGGCTCCAAGTTACGTGATTGAGATTCTAGCGTTGGCTGAAGTAAGTGACACTCCATAATGGATGTTGAGCACCAGTGGAGGTTGTGTTTACATTGTGCATCATACCGTTTACTTTCCTTATAGATTCTTGTATGCTTAAACACTTATACTGGGTATACACCATTTGGTGGTGTCCTACTGAGATTTGTCTCACACCCTACACGGGCCCTTCGGGATGCGTGTAGACTTTATGGTTTTACGTATAGGTAAAGGATTAGCCTTAGGAGTTAGATTGTAGTGCTATTTGGCATAGATATGGTATGGAACTTGAGTTCATTCCTAGATGGAGTTTACTTCCGTTTTAGCATTCATTATGTATCAGCATGCTTACTTTATTATTGTAGATATTTTTGGTTAGCCATTGGCACCCTTTTTATATTGATATGTATGATCTTCTATGGACATGTGCTTGGTTTGTTTAGTAGTTACAAGTGATGTTCATCATGAAGTTCTGTTTACTTTCTGCTGCACTTGTTTTTATATTGCTTCTGTTTTTTATTGATATTGGATGTGCTTTCGCTATGTAGGTCTAGTTCAAGTATTCTAAGTCATTATTTTCATTGCATGTTTTATTATTTTACTCGGACTAATACCTTTATTTTTCCTCCTTCCAAGAGGGTATAGCCTCCCCCAATATAACTATTACACCCTCACTGCTAGTTGGCATCCTTTGGCGTTCGGGGATTTGCGCCTAAGTTCAGTAACACCCAACCTGTCTAGCATTGTTCAGGTGGCTATTTGGGTCGGTAAGTTACACTAGTGTTCTCCACATGAGTGTGATGCTTATAAAAATTGGGATGCTAAATCTGGCTAGAAATATCAATGGAATAAATAATACTCCAATTTATAAGAGGTACAACCAAGGCATTAGCCAACTACTCATTTGTAATGAGTTTCTCCAAAACTAGAAAATTAAACTTAAAAGAAAGATAAATCTTAATAAATTGAAGTGTTATGTAATATATCATGATTAATAATCAAGTAAACTTTAAAATAATGAATTAAATCATAAGAATTAAAACAATAAAACACAAAGGTGTAAATAGAACTAAATGTTCGGGAATGATTATTAATTCCTAATTCATGTATGATATTAAAATGGTAATGTAAATTACCTCATGCATGAGGTTCATCCTCAACTAGATCACCAATCTCACTATGATATCCATGAGCTATTTCCAGAGCCTACAATATATATAAATATTATATATCTTAAACGTATCAATAAAATTAAATATGAGTATAGTTTGTTTTCTTTCTTACCTATTACACCACTTGTGTACCATCAACAGGATGTTGTGTCATCACTTCATTGATACGTTCTGACATCTATGATAATCTCTCCTCATACTCTGCACGTAACTACTGAAACCGCTCATCCATATTACACTGCATAGCCTGCATGGAAACATCTATCTCAGTCTGTGTATGAATCCCTACATCTCTGCATGCACCCATCACCTTTTCTCTAACAATTATACGTCATGGGATACCACTATCATAAGTCAAAGAATAACCATGACTATCACGCCCCATGACACGCTGAAATATCTCATCTTTGTGCACAGTACTATGACGTTGCTCCTCTGGTAACTCTGCTAACTGAGAATCAAATTGATCTTATATCATATAAATAATGAATTAATGAAAAAATATGAATAATTTCTATGAAATAAAAATACATTTGTTACTAAATAATTTGCTTACTATAACACCAGCAACATCGGGAGCACCTGCCCTATGAGTCCTCACCCATATTGACATCTGATCGGTCGGCTCACCTCGTTGGTGTAACTATAATAAAGGGGTCCACCAAATACATATTTATATTCATGTTATACTACATTTTTTTAATATATGAATGAATAGTGAATTCTAAACTTACATCATGTTTGAGTTGTGACACATGTCGAGTACCGAGTCTGGAAGGCATGCCTTGCATCACCTAATTATGTGAATAAAGAGTAGACACAGTCTATATTCAAAGTATTCAGTTAATAGACATATGAAAAATTATTCATTTATAGATTAAAAGTAATAAATTTTACCATCGTCATCTCACTCGATCAAAACTCAACCAAATCCTGCCACTACACGGGAAGAATACCCGGAGGGACTCGCTGTAGAATGTATGGCACACCCAAAAATGGTATCCAATGATATCTCTTCACCCTTACCTTATAATCCTTCCATAATTTTCGGTATTTGGTGATACATACTGCCCGAAACTCATAATTCAATTACAATATAACTGAATTTTTAATTAAAAAATAGAAACAATTAGGGAAATATACACAGAAAATTACAATAAATTAATTTAGAAAAATGAAAACATACATACCAATAATATCAGGTGAACCACTTTGACCACCCTATGACATACCTACATTAATAAAAAAATATAGTTAAATCAAGCAATTTTTATACATATAACTCATAAATATTTTTACAAACATTAACTAGGAAAATAATTACAATCTTTCACTAATCATGCAAGTCTATAATATCTCCTTCAATTATCTCTCTAGACCATTGTATATCTTCATCTCATATAGCTACTACTGTTTGGTTAAGTGTTTGATCAGGAAAGGCAACAATATCAAGTTCCACTTGGTCAATCAGAAAAACCCCTCTTCTAGACATTTTCACCACAACTTTCCAATTAGAATCAACACTGACAAAATAAACTTACTATGCATGTGATGCCACTACGAAGGGCTCATTTCTTACTCAATTATCTTTATATAGCATATTGTTAAAGTTTACTAACATAAATTGGAAGTTATCAACTTTTGTTCCATGAACCGGATCGACCCAATCACACATTAACAATATGTGTATTAATCCACAACTATAAATAACCTCAATAATATCCCTCAACAATCCATTATAATAACCTGCATCAACAAATAAACAACCAACACCACTATTTTGTGTGGCTCGGTTCACTTCAACATCACTAATATGGAATCAAAATCCGTTAGCATCCAAAGACTTGTAACAACGAGCTGTAATAAATGGACCATCGACTAGTTGGTTGAGTTCTTTGCTCATAGTATGTGTACTTAAATCATGCATCTTTTGAATTTGTAAATTTCACATAGTTCAATGGATAAAGGATTGTGAAAATTCAACCATGTTACACTAGAAAAATATTAAATCAATTATTTATACGTACATGAGTCTTGAACCACTCATGAAATGTGTTGAAATAATGCTTTTGGATTTGATAGTCAGTTTCACGGGGCCTTTCACATTTCAACTCAGTGATATGCATCCTAAATCACAACATAATTAAAGGTAAGTAATAAAATAAATATAGAAACATAATATAGATCAACTATGAAACTTACTGTATCAATGGAATAACTGATAGAGTGTTGAACAACACGTATCGATGAGCTTGAACCCACTCATCATTGTGTATATCAAATGTTATCCCTTCTCCAATTGGACCCTCATTATTCTGGAATGGTTTATCTAACTTTGTTTCAACCTCATTAATATATGAAGTACAAAAATTAGTACACTCATCCATTAAATATCCCTTGGCAATTGAAGCTTCCAGACGAGCTTTGTTGCGCACATATCATTTCAATGTATTTAAGTATCACTCTATTGGATACATCCACATGAATTGCACGGGGCCACTAATAATGACTTCACCAGTTAAATACACAATCAAGTGAACCATGAAATCAAAAAAAGATAGCGGAAATAGTTTCTCTAGGTGACATAGTGCAAGTATAATCTTATCATGCTACTTTTTCAAATCACTCATGTGATGATTCCTTGAATAGAGCTATCTAAAAAAATTAGAAACTTAAATCAACGGCTCAATAACCTGGGTAGTTAAGCAATCACAAATTGCTATAAGAATTAACTATTGAAGCAGAATATGATTATCATGACTTTTCAACCCATGTAATGTGATGCTCATCATATTGATACGCTTGGAAATATTAGAGAAATAACCATCTAGCACCTTAACGGTCTTCAAAATTGATAGAAATGTTTGTTTCTCTTTTTTACTCATTGTGTACTATGCAGCAAACATGTATGCCTGATTACCGTCACCCAAATGTAAATGTAAAGGTTTTATCAATCTCATTTCTTGCAAATAAAGTCGAGTATTAGCACTACCCTTTGATTTCCCCTTAACACCTAAAATGGTGCACAATATATTATCACATACATTTTTTTCAATGTGCATCACATTCAAATTATGTCTTAAAATATTATATTTCTAATAAGGCAATTCGAAAAAAAAATACTATGTTTCTTCTAATTATGACTGCGCTATCTATTTGCAGTAGGAATAGAAGACAATGCAAGAGATAATAAATCTTGAAAATCATAGATTTTATGAATGTTTTCTTGATCAAGTTTTGCACAAATTTGAACTGAAGACATTATTTTTGGTGATGGGTCATGCTCTCTATTACCATCAAATGACACACGGTCTTTTCTGAACCTCTGCAATGGTGGAAGGAAGCATTTTTTGATCAAGAAATGCCCACTTTATACAGTGCTAATCTATATAGATTTCTTACTTTTATTACAACAAGGGCACACAAATTATCCTTTTATACTTTAACCTAATAAGTTATCATACTGTCACAAGTTGATCATCTCAGCACAATGGTTTGCTCGTGCAGCACCCCAGCCCCCTCTAAGGAAGGAAAGGTTTAGTCGTCCAACTCTTCATATGATGCGAGGTTCACAGGTTTTGTCCTACCATGGACTCATTAGAAGAGTGACCTCAACTCCCAACCAGTGATGTCAAGACTGACACACACCATCCTCCATATTGTTGGGGCGACTCCCATTTTTTCGATAGGGACAAACCAGATTAACTGCAACCTTGATGTTCTTATTGGTGTGGGACAAGACCCCCATGATTGGGTCATGACATTCTCCCACCACTATTCCATGCATGCCCTCATGTATGCAGGATCGTGGCCTTCTGTGTGTCCATTAAATGGTATGCTTCCAACTAACCGGAGACCAAGCATGGCAAAGGGGACTCTTTTTTCCTTGTCGTTGGCATTAATGGTTCACCCACTCTCTAGGTTGTAAACCACCGGGGTCCACCCACTCTCTGGGTCGCAAACCACCTCCTTAAAACTCACCCTTCATAGAGGAGTCTCTGTCTCTGACATCTCTCAAATGCAACCTCCACTACTAAAAACTAGGCCTATAGAGAATGCCAATGGCAGTCCCTATAGGTGACTGAAAATTCGGTACACCACGACCCCTTAGCGACCGCTGTTGGTTTGGCCTATAGCGACCACCAATGGTGGCCGCTATTGTAATTGACCAATAGAGACCACCAATGGAGGCCGCAAATCTGATATTTTTTAAAAAAAATCATTTATACATCACATTTCCAAAAATCACAAAAACTATTGTCGAACAGAAGAAACACAACTAAAATGACAAAGAAAAACAATTCAAAATAGCATAAACATCAGGTTCCTCAAAAATAATAAATGACGAACATAATTCTTCACATAAAGTGATCCAAATAGCTCTAATCCATTCCAATCTTTTGCTTCAATAAACCTACAATCTATTTATATCTATATACATACTAAAGAAGGCTTTTTTCCACCACATGTCGCCACCGCAGTAACTCTTACCATTTTCCCATGTCTATCTCCCTATTCTCCCTCGCCTCCCACACTCTCAATGTCGCAACTTTCCTCCTCACCTGCTACTATTTCAAACCCTCCACACATCTTCCATCCTCTTCATCCAGCGATTACACCAAAATCAGCCACTATTTCCTACAATATTCGGTGCATCTCGCTACTCCATCTATGACGCATCCTACATCCACCGCGTCATGACGTCGCTACTCGATCTTCACCTCTACCGAACTCCACCCTATCTTGAGTTTAATATTCTGAATCATCTTTTTATAAACATCGATATTTTTCTCTTCCTCCTCAGCCAACGATTTCACCAACTCCGGCCTCCCAAATCTACCGTCACCATTTCATTTCGACACTTCCTCTTCACTTATTCTGAAATCTACATTCTAGGGTTTCGTAAAATACTCCATTCAGTCTCCAAAATCTAAGGTTTCATAAAATACTCCATCTTCTCCCACATTTTTCTAAAAAAGCGGAACTATTCTACTTAGCCACTTGACACGGCTTCTCCTTTGTTCACCTACCGCAATCCCTACAATAATAGGTGCATAATCCTACTATAATTCAATATTTATCCCTTATGTTCTTCATTATAATATTTGCAAGTTCACTTAAGGTAATGAATGTTTCATACTAATTCTTCCTATTTCAATACTACATATATAATTTCTCTTAAGCATTTACCTTTTGTTCTTCATAATATTGTTCCGTTATTTACATTATTTGTACTATGATCACATTACTGCCTCCAAGTAGTCATGTTTAATCTGATTGGCCATTTTTTTTATGGAAGAGATGTTTGATATACAGTGACCGATGCATGGGATTCTATACAGATTTACCTTTGCAGGTTCACATAAGGTAATTAATGTTTCGTACTAATTCTTCATATTTCAATACTACAAGTATAATTTCTCTTAAGCATTTATCTTATGTTCCACCTAATATTGTTCCGTTATTTAAATTGTTTGTAATATGGTCACATTACTGCCTCTAAGTAGACATGTTTAATCTAAATGGCCATTTTTTTTGGGAAGAGATGTTTGATATACAGTGGCTGATGCATGGGAGTCTATACAGATCTATGACTTATGCAGGTTCTGGTTCTAGGAAAACCAAAAGTGTTTAAATCATCACAAGTGTTCTTTCATTTTCCCATTTTTTGTGTTTATTGTGTTCTCCTAGGACATATGTAGGTTAATGTTCTAGTTCGGGGCATGGCTCCTTCTTTTGAGAAAAAAGGTTAATCAATTTTCTCCTTTTTGAATCTCCCATGGTATGTATAAGGAGTAATCAGTACTACATGGCTACTACTATAGTTGACATCATTGAATTCATTTTCTACTTCAACCAGTTTTCCTGTTATGATTTTATAAAATTTAATTAATTATAACCTGTTTAATATATATATATATATATATATATTATGATTCATGTATATGTAGTTTATTCACTATAAAAAACACATTCCAAACAATATTTTAATGGATATAGTCACATATACATATATGTTACTTGGATAATACAATTCGGATTCTAGAATCAAATTTATTGATACAACTATTCTTACATTTTTTCCATTTGTTGTGTTTATTGTGCTCGCTTAATACTGATTCAGGTTCAAGTTCTGGTTCAAGGCATGGTTCCTTCTTTTGAGAACAAAGGTTAAGCAATTTGCTCCTTTTTGAATCCCCCATGGTAAGTATAGGGAATAATCAATACTGCATTGCTACTACTATAGTTGAAATCATTGAATTCAAATTCCAGAATCAAATTTATCGATACATGTTTTGTTTAGTTCTTTATATTTCTATTGACATTGTTATATTACTGTTTTATTTTAGACAACATCCGCCTTCAATGCACTATTTAGAACCTGCATTAAAAAATTGAGTGTATAAAAATGCCTTTTGATTACTTTTGTTTAGGTAAGAGATGTTTGATATAGAGTGGTTGAAGCATTGGAGTCTATACAGGTCTAGGAATTATGTAGATTCTGGTTCTAGGCCAACAAAAAGTGTTTAAATCCTCACATATGTTCTTTCATTTTTCCATTTGTTGTGTTTATTGTGTTCACTTATGACTTATATAGGTTCAGGTTATGGTTCAAGGCATGGTTCCTTCTTTGGAGAACAATGGTTAAGCAATTTTCTCTTTTTTGAATCTCCCATGGTAAGTATACAGAATAATCAGTACTGAATTTCTACTACTATAGTGGAAATAATTGAATTCATTTGCTACTTCAACCAGTTTTCCTGTTATGATTTTATAAAATTTAATTAATTATAACTTTTTGAATATATATATATATATATATATATTATGATTCATGTATATGTAGTTCATTCAATATAAAAAACATGTTCCAAACAAACTTTTAATGGATACAGTCACATATACATATATGTGCTTGGATAATACAATTCAGATTCTAGAATCAAATTTATCTATACATGGTTTGTTTAGTTCCTTTATTTTCTTTTGACATTCTTATATTATTGTTTTATTTCAGATAACCAATATGATTATTTTATTAAACTGTTTCAGCATATATAGTACCCAATTTATGTTTTCTATTTTTTTCCATTATTAGTTATTTCTCATTTTGTGATTAGACATTTTTTCAGTCATTTTTTTGTATGCTCATTTATCATGTATGATTATTGTAAAATAGAATACCCATTTTATTATGTCATGTTTTTTCCAATTTACCAGATTACACAAATTTATATTAGTCATGTTTCCCTCCAGTAAAACAGAATTCCCATTTTATGAAATCTTATGATCTGTTCCGGTTAAACAGAATAACCAATTTCTGAATAGTGATGTCTATTTCCAAAATTCCCATTTTCTGATTATACATATTTTTTCCCAAAAAAATGTTATCTAATTTCATGATATCTCATGTTTTTTTACTGCTATAAAAGAAGATTATAATGCAAATTTAACATTCAGGTTTGGGGCTACAATTCAGCATCATGTCATAGATATGCATCTAAAGATAGATATGTCAACTGTTTTTCCCAATGGCATTATTCTGATTGTACCTACTATTGTGTTCTTCTGTTGCATGTCACTGGTTGTTTTTTCATACTAATACATGTCATTTACTCACATTCAAGTTTAATTACCTATTTCAGGGATCAATATAACAGTATACAAAGTTGACGAACTACTTCTCCACTACATCAATGGATTATGGCAGTACTGGGAGGCTATTGAATGAACATTATGATGACATGAGTTGGACTCTAATGGGCAGACCTACTACAGACCTACTACATTAATGGATTATTGTAGTACTGGGAGGCTATTCAATGTTACAACTACTTTACCTTCAATTTGTTCCTGTACCTCTCCTATGGTAACTCCTACATCATCCACCATCTCAGATATTCCCTCCATATTAGGCTTTCCCTACATCCGTCATGAACCACTGCAACAGTATCGAGATGCCTGCATCTAGATGCCCATATCTCCTTCTCGCAAATCCCATCAGACCTTCCTCTTTACCTAGGTTTCTGATTCATTCCATCAAGAGCCCCATACAACCGACCAATCTTCTCGCCTACAATGGCCACTAAATCCTTTTTTATCCCTAATTTATTATTTTGATCCATTCCAGCAGATTTTCACTCATCTTTCTATTCCCCCTTCCTTGATCATTGGTGGAGTTTAATCTAATATTGAATTTCATCCCCAATGTTTTGATGTTTTTCAGTGATATATGAGGTACACCCACTTAGTTTTGCTGGTGATTGTGAAAGTGGCCACTAGAGGTTTCATTCAGACACAACATCATACAATAAATCTAATATCACAGATTCCTGCTCATAGATGATCTTGCAGATTCATGATGTTTATGTTCCAAACAAGGGAAGTGGCATGAATTATTCATTTTGAATTTGTCATTCATTCTTCTTCAATTTTTTTGACCATCTGATTGCAGATAAATTACAACATTAAGATTGTATCTCCAACACCTTGTGGCGAAATGAATGTTATAGCCAATTTGTAAAATGCCAATTAGTTTACAGAGAACCCTATTTCCCCTAAAGTTGTTGACATCAAAGGTATTCAATATTTTTCAGGTAACAGGACTACAGTTATGTTCTGTACTATCTTAACCAGGTGATAAAGATATATATATATATATATATATATATGTATGTATGTATGTATGTATATTAATGGAAAACTATGTTTTCTTATATGGTTTTTCGAAACCCTAGGGGTTTCCTTGCTCTACTCCAATAGTCACCCAACAACTAGAACACTCTCCATGTGTATTTTATTTTCTTCAAAAAATATGTATGCTTTCGAATGTTAATTATTCTCTTCTTTGATAAGTATTTACTAAATATGGGTTGGTAGTTAATGCAAGAATTATTTATGGGTTAGAAATTAACACTCATGAGGGGTTTTCTTCATAACAATGTTGATCATTGGAGAAATGAATAAAAAAATTATGCTATTGATGAACAGGTGATACGATTTTCACAAATTCAGAGCTAAGTCGGCCGACCTTTTTTTGCATGTGCTGTTATATGTGTTGAATCCAAACATTTTATCCTATGACTATTCCAACAAACACATGCTTCTTGAAATTTAACAAGAAAAGTGAATTTGGTAGAAATTAACAGAAACCCTGATAAGAAGCCTATGAAACAAATGGATCTTAATATAATTGACAGTGCCCTACTTTTCATTTTAATGTATTTTTTACAACAATTACTATTCATAAATCATTTCAAAAAAATTATGTTTCATTCTATAAATTTAGATGGAAATTTTTATCCTTATAATCTAATTTAGTCCAATTCAATATTAATGTTTTTGAATGCATGATATGTCTCAACACAGTGCATATGTATGACAATAATGCATGCATTCCATATGAGTAGAATCCATTGTGAGTATAATTCATTTGGGTAGAATCCATATGAATATAATACAATGTAATACAGTGCAACAAAATTTATTCATATGAGTAGAGTCCATTTTTCAATATTGTGCATATGTATGCCTGAAATACATTACTTTCTTACTATTTATCATAAAACACATTATCTGTTGTTTCCGATCACTTTCCATTTCAATGTACAATACTCATTCTCTACATTACTTTTTTACATTCTTATTTACTATCTTATTTGATCCAACATATCAAAACATGTTGTTGTTTAGGTAATACAAACTGATTTTTTACATTCTTATTTCTGATCACTTTTCATTTAAATGTACAATACTCCTTAGTTTTAGAGATTTTAGGTGATGAAAGATAAAATGAAGAGAGCTAATCCTGAGACTAAAGGGTTGTGCAGGGAAGCTACTAAGGTGCCCCATTCTATGACATCTTTATTTCTATAACTGAAAAATCTTCACATTATGTGTTTCATATGTTTTACAGTATTTTTCAACTAAGAGAAATACATTTTTTAAAACTACAAAATATTTTTTTTGTATTAGAAGCAATAGTGATTATTTTTGGGGACACACGGTTTCATACATTCGAGTTTACCCAGCTATAATTCCAATGTTTTTTTACAGTTTTTTAGTTTGGCATATGTATTTCATATCCACTACACACATTCCAGTTTATCTAGATTTTATTTCAATAGTTATTATGTACATGAAAAATACAAATAGTTTGCAGTGTATAAGTTCAAATACATGAATCACATTTTAGATAATGTATTAGCCCTGTCAATTCTTGAAAACCAACCACCCATAGGCATTGGTTTTATAGATTTCTGAAAATAGAAACATATTTATGTGTTCTACATAATAGTTTAGAGGTTAGCGCATAACCACACATAAACTGATTCAATCAAACTGATTCATTTAAGAATATATTCATACTTTTCTTTTTTCATTGATGTGTTCACCATACCTATTTCATTTTAACATGTTCCAATGTAGGTCTTTTTTCCAGGCTCTAAAATACCTTTCAGGGACTGTATGATTCATCATTAAACAAAAGTTAATGAAATGGTTGATGGTTCACATTACCAGGTAAGTTATTGAGCATTTTTACATGATACATTGTTTTATTAGTTGTCTAAAAATATATTCTTTAATTCATAGTAGTATATTGATGTATTTCCACTATAGTGTCTAGATTTTTGTATACCAATACTGTTTACTATAAATTCATGAAACTCATGTGATTTTTGCATAATAAATTACTGCTTTAGGTATTAGTGAATGTAATAAGCTCCATATATTAATAGAAAAAACACCATTGTGATTTGTGCATTATACAGATTTAGTCATTTTCAAAATGATAGACCCAAAAAATCAAACTATTTATTTTGAAATATATGGAAAGATGTTTTGAATATTTTTGATAATAAAATACCATCATTATGTTTTAACATCCATATTTTTATTATTATAACACTACTACAAAAAATAGAATGATGATGTGCAGAAGTGTGTCACTTACCGTCGAAACTTCGTTTCTAAAACAGGCAAAAAATGTAGCAAAGCTCCCAAAATTCAGAGGCTAGTGACCCTCTTGACCCTTCAGAGGAAGCATCAGAGGATTGCGGATAATAAGAAGAGAGTTTCCAAGGCCAAGTTGAAGGTTGCTGAGTACCAAAAGCTTCTTTCATCGAGGCTCAAGGATCATCAAGAACGCCGGAGTGAGAGTATCGCCAAGAGAAGATCCAAGCTTTTTTGCCTTCAAAGTCGTCTAATGTTGCTTCTGCTTAAGTCATTTCTGAGCCATTTTTGTTGTCCTTGAATTATATGTTGGTTAAGTTCAGTTGTCTTTTCATGAATTGCATGGTGCAATGATAATGAATCATTGATTTTTTGGAATCTTGTTTATTGTCTGTGGATTTCTAAGGTTAAAACAAGTACATGATTATTTTGTTCTGTATAGGTATGTACTGTATAAAAATATTTCCTCCATTCATCATTATTTTAAATGATTTAATATTTAAATTTCATTACAAAAAAATAATGACTTTTTACTATAATTACTCACTACCATCTCGTAGAAACAACGATTATATACATATTTCTGCACCTTCTGATGGAATTAGGCTCATTTACTAACAAATGATTACAAAACTCATCACATACAATAAAAAGACAGAATAAATAATGATTTTTAATATTTTTATTCAAACCATGATAACATATTTGGCAAAGCTGGTGCTCAGGATATACTACCATGAACCCAAGAAATCAGGTCCCCTACCATGAACCCAAAAAATTAGGCCCCCTTTGCAATTTCATTTTTTCTTAGTTTCTGGTCTGTTTATCTAGAAACTGTGAGTTAGGGTTAATTGATGGTTTTCTCTGGTGCAGGTAGTTTCTGACATGGTAAAAAATAACTAGGGGTGGACATTGTGTGACGGTGGGGATTGGGTGGGAATTGAAGATGTAGCTCTGATTATAGCGGCTATGTTTTGGGTGATCTGGTTCTCAACTGGTGGTGGTGAAAGTGCAATGCATGATCCCGTGGTTTTTGAGTTCTGAGATGTGTATCCTTTGGAGGTTGCACGGGATTATCTTATCATATTCTATTCTAGCCCTATCATCAATGGCCTGATGGATTCCAGGTGCCATTCAGTGGAGCCTCATGTTGATTTTCCCATGCTGTATATGTTACAGGTTTGGTTATCTATATTTTCTTGAATGATTTTTTACCCTTATCCATTTAAAATGGATAATTTATGAAAAAAAAGTTGGATATAATCTTTTATGTTAACATTAAAAATTTCGATTTTCATATTTCAATATTCATTAATATTTTTTATTATTTTTAAACATTATTGTGTATGCAAGAAAACATGGTATAATATTTTGAAGTTAAAGAATTAGTAAAAGGTGACACCATCATTGGTTCATTCTACAACTTCAACTAATATTCAATGAATGATAAAAATATAAACATCAATATTTTTTATGGAATTATTGATCACCTTTTTATCATCTCCTATTAAAATTTATCATTTTATCTTTTCTCATATTGATTATTAAAACCACTATCTTATCTTTAAGTTGTCAACACTTTTTATTTCACAGTAAAAAATATTTTTTTTGTGAATGTTTCTTGAAATGTATGGTCATTCATGTAATTTACTTCTCCATCCTCAAAATAGATTCCCATTCCTTTAGATTTTTCCTTATTGTTTTCTACTATATCGATGATATCTTAATACTTTCTCCACTTGTGTTCTAATAATATCTACCATTTATCATCATTTCATTCTAAAATTTATATTGAGTCCAGTAACATAACAATATTTTTTTGAATGATGCAAACCCATATGATTTAAAAGAAAATTGAATAGTTCTGTGCATTTGCACGGGCGAAGTACTAGTAAGATACAAAAGAAACAACTAAACAAAGCAAATGCAAATTGAGCATATTTATTAAGTTGGTATATATATATAAATCAAATTGGGCCATTAGGTCAATAGGATAATATGCCATTAGGCCATTTGGTCATTACGGTGTTACACTAATATGTCATTAGGGTGTTAGGGCGGTGTTAGGGCGGCGTTAGCACATTGGCTCCCCCCCCCCCACTCCTGATAGCCCACCCCCCACCCCGGATAGCCCCCGCCCCCACCCCCTGGATCGCCCCCACCCCCCAGACATCCCCCCCCTCACCCCGAACAGCCCCCCTCACCCCCAGAACCCCCCCACCACCACCCTCAGATAGCCCCCCACCCCCCGGACAGCCCCCCACCCCCCTGAAAGCCCCCCACCCCCCTAACACCCCCCCCCCCCCACGAGGAGACGACACGTCATTCAGACGCGCGGTTTGCACGACACGGCTGAATATGTGTTTTTTAGGTGTTTGAAGCACTTCAAAAGCATGTGTTGGGTGGTCAAAACTGGATGAACGGCCTCATAATGCCATGAAATCAAACGAAAACAAATTTTGGGTGAATTGTGAAATGGTCAGGCAGACGGCCGTCAATCGAAGGTGTCGTGTGACCGTGGTGACCAAAAACGCACAATGCGTGTCGTAAATGGTCAAAACATACGTTTAACGGTCAAATGCATACCAAAAGAGAACATAATGAATTTAAATCACACAAGAACACCCTAATTATTATTGGTGAGGTGTATGAGAAGACAACACGTCATTCAGACGCGTGGTTTGCGCGACATGACTGAATATGTATTTTTTAGGTGTTTGGCGCGCTTCAAAAGCATGCGTGGGGTGGTCAAAATCGGCCGAATGACCTCGGAATGCCATTAAATCAGACGAAAACAAAGGGTGAGTGAATTTTAAAATGGTCGGGTAGATGTCACGTCAATCAGAGATGTCGTGTGACCGCGGTGACTGAAAATGCACTTCACGCGTCGTAAATGGCCAAAACATACGTTTAATGGTAAAATGCATACCGAACGACATAGGAATGACTTAAAATCATAGAAGAATGCCCTAATTATTATTGGTGAGTGTATGAGGATATGACACATCATTCGGACATGCGGTTTTCATGACACGACTGAATATGTGTTTTTTAGGTGTTGGGCGCGCTTTAAAAGCACCCGTTGGGTGGTCAAAACTGGTCGAACGACCTCAGAATGCCATGAAATCGGACGAAAACAAAGGGTTCATGAATTTTGAAATGGCTAGGTAGACAGAACGTCAATCAGAGGTGTTGTGTGACCGCGGTGACTGAAAACGCACTCTGTGCATTGTAAATTGTCAAAACTTGCGTTTAACGGTCAAATGCATACCGAACAACATCAGCATGACTTGAAATCACACAAGAACACCCTAATTATCATTGGTGAGGTGTACAAGGAGATGAAACATCATTCGGATGCACGGTTTGCACAACACGGCTAGATATGTGTTTTTTAGGTGTTCGACGTGCTTCAAAAGCGTGCATTAGGTGGTCAAAACCGGCCGAACAACCACGGGATTCCATGAAATCGGACGACAATAAAGGGTGGGTGAATTGTGAAATTTTTGGGTAGATGAAACATAAATCAGAGGTGTCGTGTCACCGCGGTGACTGAAAACGCACTCCGCGCGATGTAAATTGCCAAAACATGCGTTTAACAGTCAAATGCATATCGAACGACATCAACATGACTTAAAATCACACAATATCACTATAATTATTATTGGTGAAGTGTACAAGGAGACAAAATGTCATTCAGAGGTGCAATTTGCGCAGCACGGCTGAATATGTGTTTTTTAGGTGTTTGGCGCGCTTCAAAAGCGTGCGTGAGGTGGTCAAAACTGTCCAAACAACCTCAGAATTCAATGAAATAGGATGACAACAAAGAGTAGGTGAATTTTTAAATGGTCGGGTAGACAGAATGTCAATCAAAGGTTTCGTATAACCGCGGTGACTGAAAACGCACTTCACGCGTCGTAAATGGCTAAAACATGCGTTTAACGGTCAAATGCATACCGAACAACATCGGTGTGACTTGAAATCACACAAGAGCACCCTAATTATTATTGGTGAGGTGTACAAGGAGACAACATGTCATTCAGATGCGTGGT
Organism: Viscum album; assembly: GCA_963277665.1. Lineage (NCBI taxonomy): Eukaryota > Viridiplantae > Streptophyta > Magnoliopsida > Santalales > Viscaceae > Viscum > Viscum album. Next base: position 1,032,633,019 of record OY728123.1, on the reverse strand, counting down.
TTGCACGGTACAACCGAATATGTGTTTTTTAGGTGTTGGGCGCGCTTCAAAAGCGTGTATTGGGTGGTCAAAACCAGCCGAACGACCTCGGAATTCCAGGAAATAGGACGACAACAAAGGGTGGGTGAATTTTAAAATGTTCTAGTAGACGACATGTCAATCGGAGGTATCATGTGACCAGGGTGATAAAAAACGCACTTCGCGCGTCGTAAATTGCCAAAACATGCGTTTAAAGGTCAAATGCATACCGAACGACATCAGCATGACTTGAAATCACACGAGAACACCCCAATTATTATTGGTGAGATGTACGATGAGATGACACATCATTAGGATGTGTGGTTTTCACGGCACGGATGAATATGTGTTTTTTAGGTGTTCGACGCGCTTTAAAAGTATGCGTTGGGTGGTCAAAACCGACCAAACGACCTCGGAATGCTATGAAATCGGACGACAACAAAGGGTGGGTGAATTGTGAAATAGTCGGGCAGACAACAAATCAATCAGATGTGTCGTGTGACTACGGTGACCGAAAACACGCTCTGTGCGGTGTAAATTTCCAAAACACGTGTTTAACGATCAAATGCATACCGAACGACATCATCATGACTTGAAATCACACGAGAGCACCCTAATTATTATTGGTGACGTGTACGAGGAGACAACATATCATTCAGACGTGTGGTTTGCACAACACGATTGAATATGTGTTTTTTAGGTGTTTGGTGCGCTTCAAAAGCATGCGTTGGGTGGTCAAAACCAGCCGAACGACCTCAGAATGAAATGAAATCGAACGACAACAAAGGTTGGGTGAATTGTGAAATGATCGGGTAGAAGACACATCAATCATAGGTGTCATTTGACTACGGTGACCGAAAACGCACTTTGCGCGCCGTAAATGGCCAAAACATGCATTTAATGGTCAAATTCATACCAAATGACATCGTCATGACTTGAAATCACACGATAGCACCCTAATTATTATTGTTGTGGTGTAACAGGAGACGAAATATCATTCGGATGCACGGTTTTCACGACATGACTGAATATGTGTTTTTTAGGTGTTTGGCGTGCTTTAAAAGTGTGCATTGGGTGGTCAAAACTGACCGAACGACCACGTGATACCATGAAATCAGATGACAATAAAGGATGAGTAAATTGTGAAATGTTCGGGTAGACAGCACATCAATCGTAAATGGCCAAAACATGCGTTTAATGGTCAAATGCATACCGAACGACATCGTCATGACTTGAAATCACATGAGAGAACCCTAATTATTATTGGTGAGGTGTATGAGGAGACAACATTTCATTCGGATGCACGGTTTTCACGACACGACTGAATATATGTTTTTTAGGTGTTTGACGTGCTTCAAAAGCGTGCGTGGGGTGGTCAAAACCATCCGAATGACCTCATAATTTCATGAAATCGGACGAAAACAAAGGGTGGGTGAATTGTGAAATGGTCGGGCAGATAATACATCAATAGGAGGTGTCGTGTGACTGTGGTGACCGAAAACGCACTTTGCGCATCGTAAATGGACAAAACATGCGTTTAACAGTCAAATGCATACCAAACGACATCAGCATTACTTGAAATCAAACAATATCACCCTAATTATTATTTGTGAGGTGTACGAGGAGACAACACATCATTCGGATGTGTGGTTTGTGCGGCATGACTGAATATGTGTTTTTTAGGTGTTGGGCGCACTTCAAAAGCGTGCATTGGGTGGTCAAAACTGGCCGAATGACCTCAGAATGTTATTAAATCATATGACAACAAAGGGTGGGTGAATTTTGAAATGGTCGAGCATATGGTACATCAATTGGAGGTGTCGTGTGACCGTGGTTACCGAAAACACACTTCGTGCGTCATAAATTGCCAAAACGCGCGTTTAACGGTCAAATGCATACCGAACGACATAGGTATGACTTGAAATCACATGATAATACCCTAATTATTATTGGTGAGGTATACGAGGATACGACTCGTCATTTGGACATGTGGTTTGAGCGACACAGTTGAATATGTGTTTTTTAGGTGTTCAGCGCGCTTCAAAAGCATGCATTGGGTGGTCAAAACTGGCCGAAAAACCTTTGAATGCCATAAAATCGAATGAAAACAAAGGGTAGATGAATTTTAAAATGGTTGGGCAAACGGTACGTCAATCGGAGGTGTCGTGTGACCGCGGTGACCGAAAACGCACTCTGCGCGACGTAAATTGTCAAAACATGCGTTTAACGGTCAAATGCATACTGAACAATATCAACATGACTTGAAATCACACGAGAGCACCCTAATTATTATTGGTGATGTTTATGAGGAGACGACACGTCATTCGGACGCACGGTTTGCGCAGCACGACTGAATATGTGTTTTTTAGGTGTTTGGCGCGCTTCAAAATCATGCGTTGGGTGGTCAAAACGGGTCGAACAACCTCTGAATTCCAAGAAATAGAACGGAAAAAAATGTGGGTGGATTTTAAAATGGTCAGGCAGACGACACATCAATCAAAGGTGTCGTGTGACCGTGGTGACCGAAAACGCACTTCGCGCGGCGTAAATTGCCAAAACAAGCATTTAACGGTCAAATACATACCGAACGACATCATCATGACTTGAAATCAAATGAGAGGACCCTAATTATTATTGGTGAGGTGTAAGAGGAGACAGAACTTCATTCAGACGCGTGGTTTGCGCGACACGGCTGAATATGCGTTTTTTAGGTGTTCGACGCGCTTCAAAAGCGTGCGTTGGGTGGTCAAAACCGATTGAATGACCTCAGAGTGCCATGAAATAGGAAGAAAACAAAGGATAGTGAATTTTAAAATGTTCAGGTAGAAAGCACGTTAATCGGATGTATCGTGTGACCGTAGTGACCGAAAATGTACTTCGCGCGTCGTAAATGGAAAAAACACGCGTTTAACGGTCAAATGCATACCGAATGACATCAGCATAACTTGAAATCATTTGAGAGCACCCTAATTGTTATTTTTGAGGTGTATGAGGAGACGACACGTCATTCGGACGCGCGTTTTGCGTTGCACGACTGAATATGTGTTTTTTAGGTGTTCGACGCGCTTCAAAAGCGTGTATTGGGTGGTCAAAACTGGACGAACGACCTTGGAATGCAATAAGATCGGATGAAAACAAAAGATGGGTGAATTCTGAAATGGTCGGGCAGACGACCCATCAATCAGAGGTGTCGTGTGACCGCGGTGACCGAAAATGCACTTCACGCGTCGTAAATGGCCAAAACATGCGTTTAACGGTCAAATGTATACCGACTGACATCGTCATGACTTGAAATCACATGAGAGCACCCTAATTATTATTGTTGAGGTGTAAGAGGAGACTTAATGTCATTCGGACGTGCGGTTTGCACGGCACGACTGAATATGTGTTTTTTAGGTGTTTGACGCGCTTCAAAAGCGCGCGTTGGGTGGTCAAAACCGGTCGAACGACCTCAGAATGACATGAAATCGGATGAAAACAAAGGGTGGGTGAATTGTGAAATGGTCGGGTAGACAACACATCAATCGGAGGTGTCGTGTGACCGTGGTGACCAAAAACGCACTCCGCACATCATTCGGACGCGCAGTTTTCACGGCTGAAACAAATTCTAAAAACCATAGCTTTTTCACACAAGAAAATTACACTTACCCCATATTATACTTGAATCATATTTATAGTTGTGTGAGTAGGAGAAAAGGTGGGATTCCAATTTTACATTCCCACTCAATGAAAACATGAAACAAAAATCTATCACTTAATACATTTTACATGGATGCTTCATAAGGATTATAGAGTATTCTTGAAACATCTTGTAAACTCGAGTATCCAACATCTTCAAAAAACATTAATTACCTTAAGGGAGAATTAGGGATATTCCTCTCATGATATTTTGAACTTTGAACTGTCAATACAACATCTTTAAATTTCATATCCTTATGAAAATTTCATAAAGAACTTCAAACTAGTAAGACATTAGACCATTGATTTTTTGTTCATAAAAAACATTTAAAAAATCTTCTATTCAGATAATCACCACAAATACAATATTCATAAAATTAAAATACAATCTTCTTAGAAAATAATATTTCCCTATTATGAATAATTCCAATAACGCTTTCACAGCGCTTCAACAATTTACGAACACCAACTCGTCTTAGTAAAACACTCTAACTAGCCCCCCCACCCCCCGAACAGCCCCCCTCACCCCGGAAACCCCCCCCGGACAGCCCCCCCCCCCACCCCGGACAGCCCCCCCCCCCCCACCCCCACCCCCTGGATAGCCCCCCCACCCTATCACCCCGGATGGCCCCCCATCACCCCGGACATTCCCCCCCTCACCCCGTACATCCCCCACCCCCCGTACAGCCCCCCTCACCCCCGGACAACCCCCCCTCCCACCCTGGACAACCCACCTCACCCCCGAAGAGCCCACATCATCCCCAGACATCCCCCCCCCACCCCCCGGACAACCCCCCAACCCCGGACAACCCCCAACCCCGGACAACCCCCAACCCCGGACAACCCCCCAACCTCGGACAGCCCCCCCACACCCCCGAACAGCCCCCCCCCCCCCGCCCCCGAACAGCCCCCCCTCCCACCCCCGAACAGCCCCCACCCCACCTCGGATAGCCCCCCCACCCCCACCCCCCGAACAACCCCCCCGGACAGCCCCCCTCACCCCGGACATCCCCCGCTCACACCTAACAACCCCCCCCCCCCCCCCCCGACAACCCCTCCATCACCCCGAACAGCCCCCCCATTACCCCGGACAACCCCCCCCCCCCCACCCCACCCCACCCCACCCCGGACAGCCCCACAACCCCCCGGACAGCCCACATCACCCCCAGACAGCCCCCACCCCCAGACAGCCCCCCCACCCCACCCCCTAGACAGCCCCCCCGGACAGCCCCCTTACCCCCGAACAGCCCCCCCCCCCACCTCCACCCCCCGGACAGCCCCCCCTCACCCCGAATAGCCCCCCTCCCACCCCCACCCCCAGGACAGCCCCCCCTCACCCCGAATAGCCCCCCCTCCCACCCCCACCCCCCGGACAGCCCCCCCCCCCACCTCGGACAACCCCCACTCAACCCCCGAATATCCCCCCCTCACCCCGGACAGCCCCCCCCCCCCCACCTCGGACAACCCTGCCACCCCCGGATAACCCATCTCACCCTCGGACAGCCCACCCCCAACCCCGGACAGCCCTACCACCCCTCAGACAGCCCACCTCACCCCCGGACAGACCCCCCATCACCCCGGACACCCCCCCAACCCGAACAGCCCTACCACTCCCCGAACAGCCCCCCTCACCCCCTGATAGCCCCCCCCCCCCTCAAAAAAAATATATTTAAAGTCTAAATCAATATATAACATTAATTCAATAATAAATATAAAAGAAACACACCTTGTGAATATGATGCGTCATGCACGGTAATGGATGCTACCTCCATCCGGTGTGCCAGGCTCCTACAACAAATAAAAATTATAAAGATTTAATAACGAAAATAATATAAAGTAAATAAATAAATTTAGTATAAACCTACGTCGTATGATCTCCTGCACCAATACCCGGACGCACATATTCCTGCAGTGTTTTAAGTTCAGCGATCAATTGTGCATTTATCTCCTTGGAAGCACGCAACCATGCCTCAAAATCTGAAAGTTGTTGTGTCATCTGAGCAACAACAGGACCGACAACTTCAACGCGTGATACTACAGAACAAGGAATCCTCGTTCCATAGGTCAAACTATATCCATGTCCGTCACGACCTATAATGCGATGGAATATTTCATCCCTTCGCATGGGAAGTTATCGTTGATCCTCTGGCAGCTGTTCTAACTCAACTTCAAATTAAGTCTGTGTAATATTTAAATATATATACATATATATGTTTATATATAGATGCATGTAAGTATTGGTAATGAGTACAAGCACTTACTATAAGAGCTACAGCCTCAGGATAATTTCGATCACGAATCCTCATCCACACCGACATTTTATCAGTCGGTGCACCTTGCTCCCATAACTATATACCAATAAAATATAATAATATAACACAAAACCATAATAAATAATAATAAAAAATGAATAATAAATACATCATGTCGAATCTGAGACATGTGACGAGTCCTGAGCCTGTGAGGTGGTCCCTGCAATGCTCGATTCTCAGAATGGCGTGCTGACACCTCCTACATACAATTAATTCAAATTTCAAGCAAATATAATGTCACACATTCTTGAAAATATATATACCAAAATAAATATACTAATCGCGGTGACCTCAGTAGACCAATATGCAACTAAATCATGCCACTAAGATGGGAGAACACTTCTCGGGACTTTTTCCAGAATGTCTGCGGCACCCATATTTGGTACCCAGTGCTCCCTCTTGACTTTGCCTTTATAATATTTCCACATTTTGCGACATTTTCTCATACACATAGGCTGAAATTCATCGGGGCACACTTTCAGATTATTCTATTTAAGGAAAAAAATCACACATGTTAGTATTTTTTTAAACATAAGGAAGAAACTAAATTGGTCTTCTTACCTTAACTTCCCTCCAAAGCCGATCTAATGTACCCTGAGGGATAAAAGTTCAGTCACGTGTGGACAATGGAAATTGATTTGGGTCGCGTATGATATGATCCAGTTGACGAATAAATGCAGGGGCAGTCAGTCCCACAGGATGAAATCTATCGTCAAATGAAACATCATAGATCGTGTCAGAATTCCATGATAAAATGCCACGACCAGGGCCTCTCTTGTGAGAGGAAGAAGCAGTAGAGTCTGATACTATTGAAAACAATTTTATACATAATTTGATAGATGTGCATATATATGTGTGTGTGTGTGTGTTTAGAAATTGTATAAAAATTTAGAAACAGTTACATTCAAACATACCTCGACCCTATGACGTAGATGACTCAAATGGATGATGTAGATCTGCTGCCTATTCCCCTGACATGCCTACGATCGTACAAAACATTAATAAGGGGATCATCCACAATGTCAAAAGGATAAATTGGATTGTTTTTTTTAAATCAAACTTGTACAGTAGTCAATCAAACAATAAGGGATAGAATAATTAGTTGTAAATGGATTTTAAAAAATCAAAAAATTAACAAAACTGAAATAAAATTATGTAAAAAAAGCTTGTATTTAGAGGGGGTGTTGTGGGGATGTTCGGGGTGGGGCTGTCTGGGGGTGCAGGGGGGGGCTGTCCGGGGCGGGGGTTGTCCGGGGGTGGGGGGGTTGTCCGGGGTGGGGGTTGTCTGGGGGTGAGGGTGGCTGTCCGGGGTGGGGTGGGGGTTGTTCGGGGGGTGGGGGGTTTTCCGGGGGTGAGGGGGGATGTCCGGGGTGAGGGGTGAGGGGGGAGTCTGGGGGGGAGTTCGGGGGGGTGGGGGTGTCCGGGGGGTGGGGGGTTTTCCGGGTGATGGGGGGCTGTCCGGGTGATGGGGGACTATCCGGGGGGTGGGGGTGCTGTCAGGGGTGAGTGGGGGCTGTTTGGGGTGAGGGGGGGTTGTCCAGGGGTTGGGGGGTTGTCCGGGGTGAGGGGGCTGTCCGGGGTGATGAGGGGTTGTCCGGGGTGATGGGGGTTGTCTGGGGGGTGGGGGGGCTGTCATGGGTGAGCGGGGGGTGTCCGGGGTGGGGGTTGTTCAGGCCGAAAGGGTTGTCCGGGGGGAGGCTGTTTGGGGTGGGGGGGGATGTCCGGGGTGAGGGGGGTTGTCCGGGGGGGTGGGGGGCTATTCAGGGGGGGTTGTTCGGGGGTGAGGGGGGTGTCCGGGGTGAGGGGGGTTGTCTGAGGGGTGGGGGATGTCCTTGGTGGGGGGGTTATCCGGGGTTTGGTGGGAAAACAATTATACACCCTTTATACACCATTTTGTGTTGCTCGTTTGTCATCAACATCTTTAATGTGAAATCGAAAGTCATTAGCATCTATAGCTTTATAACGACGAGTTGTTATAGATGGACCCTGTCACACCCCGACATTTAATTCATTTTTATTTATTTATTTCTTAGCCTTGAGTTCTCTCGCCAAGGTCTGAGCGGGGTCCCAGGTCAAAATTGTTGGCGTTTAATGTTTGCAGTGGGGTTCGGACCCGTGTGCGGTCACCGTACGGTTGGCGGTAGCCACACAGCTGGCCCAAGTGTCGTGAAATTGCTCATTTTTTTATTACAATTATTGTTATTGTTTTTTTTAAATGATTAAAAATATTATTATTATTATAATTACTATTGTATTAAAGCTATTATAATTAATTTCTCATCGTCATTGTTATTTTATTATTATTGAAATAGTTATTATTTTTATTGTAGGTAGTTTTAATTATTATTAACTTTGTTATTGTTAATTTTATTATTATTATCATTATTATTTGCGTTATTGTTACTATTATTATTATTATTATTATTATTATTATTATTATTATTATTAGTTTTATTAGTATTATAGTAATTTTATTAAAAAGAAAAAAAAAACTAACCTAACCTAAACCCGCTCCCCACCCCTTCCCCGTCCGCGAATCACCCCCTTCCCTGTTCGGTGTTGCGGGCCGCCCCTACCCCCTTCGTCTCACCGCACCAGGACCCCTCACGTCGGCACCCTCAGACCAGCCGCACGCCGCCGCCATCCCCTCCTGCTTGCTCCGCCTCCCGCTGCCCCTGCTCCATCCGGCCGACGACACCACATTCCCCTTCCCCGTTCGCAAGTCAGCCGCTCCCCCTTGTCCAGGTCGTCGCCTCCCGCCCCCCTTGCCTGCTCCGGCCTCGCACCCACCAGCCACACCGGATCCGGCCTCGCACAACCCGACCTCCGGCCATCCATCTCGCTGGCGCTACCCCCGTCATTCCCTTCAGACAGTCGATCCACAACCCCCGTGGTAGTTTTTCGTTGTTTTAGATGTTAAATGTTGTTAGGGTTTTTTGTTCAGGGGTTAATCTGGTTTTAGTTGGTATAATTTTCATTGTATATGGTGGTTTTGGCTTCCCGCAGGTTCAGTCGCGGTGCGAATGAGGTTTCGCACCATTTTTGGGTGGTCCGCCCACATTTGAGGTAGGCGATTTCGGCAATTAGAATTTTTTGATGAATTAATTTGTGCGTTTAATTAAACTAGCATGTTATTTAAATTATTTGTTTGGTGCAAAGTTTGTTTTTAACATTTTTTGAGTTGCTTCGCTTATTTGAGTGTAATTTTGTGGTAAAACTTTGTTGTGCACCATGCGAATGTTCTATTAATTGTCTAACTGGTTTATTAAATGATTTTTGTGCTGCAAAAATATATATATTTTTTAGAGTTTATTATGCGTTTGATTTTTGAAGTGGTATGTTCTTATGTATTATGGTGTGGTTTTGATGAAATCTGCTTTGTGCCATCAAATAGTGCTTTATTAAATCACGTAGTTGGTTTATTAAAATATACCAATGTTGAGAATTGTGTTTTAGAAATTCGTTGATATGAATTTGATCATAAAAGTGTTTTTTAAGGGGTTTAAGTTGGTTTCGTGTGTTTAAAGTTGCGATACGCTTTTCAAAAAAAATTCATAAAGTTTTAAATGGTTTATTAAATAATTTTGAGGCTTCGATTTTGGTTTTGAAAATGTGTTTAGGCGCACACGCTTTAAATGTATATTTCATCGTGTCGTGCGCTTTTGTTTGGTTTTGCAAGTGTTTTCTTGAAATGGGTCGTTGGCTTGGCATCGTGTGGTTTTGTTAACACTTTGCGGATTTTTAAAGTGGCCTAATAAATAATGTTGATGGTGTGAGTTGTGTTTCGAAAACGTGTCGAGGTGGTTCTTTCGCGTTGTTTGCTTGTTTGGATTGTTTTAAGTCCTTCTTTGTGTGATTTTAGTTTTATGCGTTTATTGCAGCGCGTTCGTAAGGTATCCCCGTGATATTGCTGTCATCAGCTTGCGCTTGCTTGTACGCCTGCGCGAGGCATGTCGCGCCTTTGTGTTTGGACTGCGAGCTGAGGTAGGTCCCCCACTGCACTCACCTTTAAATTTAGAATTTATTAATTGCTTGATGTTTTATTATTTTTAATGAATGAGAAATAATATAAAATAATTAATTTTTAAATGATTATTTGGTGTGAAAAGAGCCGTTTATTTTATACCGAACACTTGAAACGTTTTCTTGACGAGCGGACACCCAGTATTGAAAGAATTCTTGTTTGGCCTTTAAACACAATTCACAGAATTTCAAATGTGGTTCTAGTTTTAAAGATAAATGATTTCTTCTGAACAAGTGTTTTGGGTTTTCTTGAGAAACGAGGTTTTTCTTTAAAGTTAGTGAAGGCCCGTTTGACACTTTAATAAAAATAAATTATTTTGGAAAACCCATTCAGGGGTGATCTTTGGTTGCGTTGATTGCGTGAGCTGTATGTGATGTTTGTGCATCGTGACTGGTTGATTTACATTGTGGACGCACTCCTTTTTATTGCTTGTGTTGACATGGGAACCTGGCATAGTGAGTGAATCTTCTGAGAACGATTGATGTACTAGTTTAGATTACACACTGGCTAGTATCCCTTAGTACGGATGAAACTCTGCTAGGGGATTGGGCCCCTTGGTTAGGCCATGTAGGGCAACACCGGGCGTTAGGGCGTTATGACGTCATCGAGAGTAGGCATGCCTTCAGGATGAGTCACATGTATGGTATGTTATGGATTGTTCACAATCTCCTAGGTTCGACCCATGTTTTATTTAGTGTTTATTTTTATGTGGTGGACGATTGAGAGGTTTAGTTCGGTTATTGGCCCTTGTGTGCCACTTCTTTTCCATTGCCCTTAGTGTGTGTGGTGTGTTGTGTGTGGTTTTCCCTTTGACTAGTAACTACAATTTGAATTTCTAAATTACTCACAGAAATGTTTTAAAATTCAATACACTTGTTCCTTTCAAACATTAAACTTGTTTTAAATTAAAAAGGGCAATGGAATGTTACTTGTCTTAGAAATGGAAGTGTGTGTGTGAAAACCCATATTTTGTATAACTTAGTTCAAACCTGAAATTAGTAAATTTATTTATTTAAAGGTAGTGCATTGTGAATAGTTTGTTGGGAATGCTTACTGAGTTTTAATACTCACACCTATAGTGTTTTCCTATTTTTAGTTTCTGTTGCAGGTTTGACTCGAGCTTGCTCGCCGTGGGCAAGAGTTGGTTGTAGACTGGTGAGCGACTCTCGGAGTCGCGAGGGGTTTTGGTCGTGGTCAGGTTAGTTGGTTGTTGCTGATCGTTCTTTCTTTTCAGTGTCATTTATTTACTTTGTGTTGTTCTACTTTTCCACTACTTTATTTATTTTTTTACTGGGTGAAATCGTTCCCTCTTGTTTAGTTTTGATGCTCGACACTAGTTGACAGCCCGTGGGGATTGGGAACGCCCCTCGGGCCATGTCATGGGCCGGCTCGGGTGACCGTTTCAGGGTCGACCCGGGTTGGTTTGAGACAAAATGCTATCAGAGGGCTCTTGTTATTTGGGATGTCCGGTAGATGGAGATTAGGACTGTCGGGACTCGAGAGGTAGGTAGAGGAAGGGCGTCATGAACCCTCGCCCGTTCCGAACCTCAAGTCGCCAGGGGTAGTCTGGGAATTGAGTTCTTGTCTCGTTCTGATTTGTTTTGGATTGAGGGATGACAACGGAGGTAAATCGATGTTACATCGTGATCTCACATGGAGTAGTGACCCATGTGGAGTCCGGATACACAGTTTTAATTCCTCCTAGTTGTTGACGCTTACTTGGGGCATGTCTCACTACCATGTCACCAGGTTAAGTGTGATCGCTAGTCCCTCACTCTGGTGTTTTGGTGCAAGTTGAGTGTCGTTTTCGTTCTAGTTGGTGTAAGTGAATTTTTGGAAATGAAAAAGGGTTTTTGAAAATGGGACTGATTTCTTTTAAATAACTTTAAATTTATGGAATGGGTTTTAAAACTGAAAGCCTCTGGTTTGGAAAACTGGTGTTTGCTTAAAAATTGGTCGAGAATGGTTTGGGGTGAAACCTTAGGTACTCCTTATGAACGTTTGCACATGTGAGAGGATGCGTGGAAAGTGTGTGTTGGTGCGTATAAATGAAAGTGGATGAAGACATGTGCAATGGTTCATGGGATTACCTGGGTTTGTTTGAAATTAAAGGCTTGACCTTGTTTTCTAAATTGGCTTTTAAAGAGGAAAATGGTTTTGGAACGCGATTTTAGTTTGAAAAGTGGATTTGGTATTTGGAAAGTGGTCTTGAAAGAAAGTGGTTTTGAAATAAAAAAAGGGTGGTTTTGGAATCTAAAATGGAACGGAAATTTTGGACAGGGAATTTTGGGTTGTGTTTGTGGTTGTTTGGTTTTTTGAGCTGGTTGTTTTTTGATGAGGGTGCTTTATTGATGTTGCTTCGATTGATATTGGTTTTGGCTTGGTGTTATATATGTTGCTCAAAAATGCCGCCCAGAAAGGTCCCCAGAGTTTTGATGAGTAATGCCCAGTTTTTGGTCTTTCTCAGACGTTGTCTGTCCTTCATGGTGATTAGAGTCTGTTAGAGACAATGGAGTGGCTTGAAGAGGTCGAGCGCGTCTTCAGGGTATTGGGAACTCCCGAAGCTGTTAGAGTGCATGTTGTTTCGCGTCTGTTCGAAGGTCCATCTCTGGAAGAGTATGAGTTGTTCACCCCGCCATTACTGCAAGTTGGGATGATGTGGTATGTCTCTAAAGCCATCTTCGTTTAATGGTTTATACTTGTGGAGGTGAATACAAAGAAAATGGAAGAGATCGTGTGTGTTCAACATGGCCAACAGACGGTGAAAGTGTATGTTGACCATTTCAAGGATCTTGTGTCTCTTTTTCCGGGGGTAGTGTCGCAGGACTGGATGAAGACTTCTCCCTTCATCAGGGATCTTCGTCCAGAGATCAAGGAGCGAGTCCTCCATTTTTGGGAGCATCACTTTTGAGAAGTTGATGCATGAGGTGTTCTTAGCTGAGTTGGTCTCCGAAGCGCAAACGATTGGCAATCCACCGTATATGGTTTCTCGTGAAGGTCCCCCATCTGACAAGAAGAGTGTGTTAGGTGAATTTGTTTCTAAAGAGTTCTCTACAGTGGCTCTAACTTCCAGTTCTTCAGATCGTCTAATGGTGTACTGTCAGTATGGACGTTTAGGGCATACAAGCCGTCATGTCACACCCCTCTGAAGACGTGCCATCATTGCAGGTGTCTAGATCATCTAGAGAAGCTTTGCAGGAAGCGTCGTCTGAGGAAGACACTGTGACCAGAAGATTCCAGTGCCTGACTGTGAGGCAGGAGATACTTCAACCATCAAAGCCCCAACCACAGGTCTTGGGGTGAAGCTCGCGCACAGTCAGGAGTTGCCAAGGGTGTGACGCCTCAGTTCGGGTTTCGTGTTCCGTGTTGGCAACGAAACATTTAAAGTCCTTCCATTCTCATCTTCTACTGTTAAAGTTTTGGCGTTGTTGTAGGTTCATTGTGTCGTCGTGAGGTTGGGATGAACGTGTTCGTTTGTAATCCAAACAGTGTCGTTTTTCTGACTATGGTGTTCTGGATCATGTGTTTTCTTCAAAGTATGTTTGGACCTTGCGTGGGTTAATTTTGGTTTAGCTGTGTTCGTTTGGAGATGTAAGTGCCTATGAAAGAGCCGATGTTTTTGGTTGTGCTCGGTTTCACTGCTTGGGGTATGTTCCGCTCGAAGGTTTTCCCCTAGTGTTGGGAGTTTTTGGTCTTGATCAAGAATTCTAGGTTTTAGTGGAGGTGTAGTTTGCTCGTGCTATAGAACTTAGTTTAGATCGTTTGGTAGTTCCCGCGTCGACCCCCTTCCCGGGGTAGTATGTTTGGGTGTTAAAATTTGTGCATCAATTGAGCTCTTGTGGTGGGGAGAACCCTCTCGTGTTCTCTTGTTCCCTCGTATTATGGTTTCTTTTGGTCTCAGTCGGGCATGGACTCTTGTTTTGTCTATTTTTCGGTCGGGTGACTTTCTGGGGGCAGAAAATGTCCGTGGTGGGGAGAATTTTCATACCCTGACATTTAATTCATTTTTATTTATTTAATTCTTGGCTTGAGTTCTCTCTCCAAGGTCTGAGCGGGGTCCCGGGTCAAAATTGTTGGTGTTTAATGTTTTCATTGGGGTTCGGACCCGTGTGCGATCACCGTACGGTTGGCGGTAGCCACGCAGCTGGCCCAAGTGTCGTGAAATTGCTCATTTTTTTATTAATAATATTTTATTGTTTTTTTAAATGATTAAAATTATTATTATTATAATTACTATTGTATTAAAGCTATTATAATTAATTTCTCATCATCATTGTTATTTTATTATTATTGAAATAGTTATTATTTTTATTGTAGGTAATTTTAATTATTATTAACTTTATTATTGTTAATTTTATTATTATTATCATTATTATTTGTGTTATTGTTACTATTATTATTAATATTATTATTATTAGTTTTATTATTATTATAGTAATTTTATTAAAAAGAAAAAAAACTAACCTAACCTAAACCCGCTCCCCCCCCTTCCCCGTTTGCGAATCACCCCCCCTTCCCTGTTCGGTGCTGCGGGCCACCCCTACCCCCTTCGTCTCAGCGCACCAGGACCCATCCTTTCGGCACCCTCAGACCAGCCACACGCCGCCGCCATCCCCTCCTGCCTGCTCCGCCTCCCGCTGCCCCTGCTCCGTCCGGCCGACGACACCCCGTTCCCCTTCCCTGTTCGCAAGCCAACCGCTCCCCCTTGTCCAGGTCGTCGCCTCCCGCCCCCTTGCTTGCTCCGGCCTCGCACCCACCAGCCATACCGGATCCGGCCTCGCACAACCCGACCTCCAGCCAGTCGTCTCGCCGGCGCTACCCCCGTCGTTCCCTTCAGACAGCCGATCCACAACCCCCCGTGGTAGTTTTTTGTTGTTTTAGATGTTAAATGTTGTTAGGGTTTGTTGTTCATGGGTTAATTTGGTTTTAGTTGGTATGATTTTCATTGCGTATGGTCATTTTGGCTTCCCGCAGGTTCAGTCGCGGTGCGAACGAGGTTTCGCACCATTTTCGGGTGGTCTGCCCACATTTGAGGTAGGCGATTTCGCCAATTAGAATTGTTTGATGAATTAATTTGTGCGTTTAATTAAATTAGCATGTTATTTAAATTATTTGTTTGGTGCAAAGTTTGTTTTTAGCATTTTTTGAGTTGCTTCACTTATTTGAGTGTAGTTTTGTGGTAAAACTTTGTTGCGCACCATGTGAAAGTTCTATTAATTGTCTAACTGATTTATTAAATGATTTTTGTGCTGCAAAAATATATATTTTTTTAGAGTTTGTTATGCGTTTGATTTTTGAAGTGGTATGTTCTCATGTATTATGGTGCGGTTTTGATGAAATCTACTTTGTGCCATCAAATAGTGCTTTATTAAATCACGTAGTTGGTTTATTAAAATATACGAGGGTTGAGAGTTGTGTTTTAGAAATGCATTGATGTGAATTTGATCATAAAAGTGTTTTTTTAAGGGGTTTAAGTTGGTTTCATGTGTTCAAAGTCGCGGTACACTTTTCAAAAAAATTCGTAAAGTTTTAAATGGTTTATTAAATAATTTTGAGGCTTCGGGTTTGGTTTTGAAAATGTGTTTAGGCACACGCGCTTTAAATGTATATTTCATCGTGTCGTGCGCTTTTGTTTGGTTTTGCAAGTGTTTTCTTGAAATGGGTCGTTGGCTTGGCGTCATGTGGTTTTGTTAACACTTTGCGGATTTTTAAAGTGTCCTAATAAATAATGTTGATGGTGTGAGTTGTGTTTCGAAAACGTGTTGAGGTGGTTCTTTCGCGTTGTTTGCTTGTTTGGATTGTTTTAAGTCTGTATTTGTGTGATTTTAGTTTTATGTGTTTATTGCAGCGCGTTCACAAGGTAGCCCCGCGATATTATTGTCATCAGTTTGCGCTTGCTTGTACGCCTGCGCGAGGCATGTCGCGCCTTTATGTTTGGACTGCGAGTTGAGGTAGGTCCCCCACTACACTCACCTTTAAATTTAGAATTTATTAATTGCTTGATGTTTTATTAATTTTAATGAATGAGAAATAATATAAGATAATTAATTTTTAAATGATTATTTGGTGGGAAAAGAGCCGTTTATTTTATACCGAACACTTAAAACATTTTCTTGACGAGCGGACACCCAGTATTGAAAGAATTCTCATTTGGCCTTTAAACATAATTCACGGAATTTCAAATGTGGTTCTAGTTTTAAAGATAAATGATTTCTTCTGAACAAGTGTTTCGGGTTTTCTTGAGAAACGAGGTTTTTCTTTAAAGTTGGTGAAGGCCCGTTTGACACTTTAATAAAAATAAATTATTTTGGAAAACCCATTTAGGGGTGATCTTTGGTTGCGTTGATTGTGTGATCTGTATGTGATGTTTGTTCATTGTGACTGATTGATTTACATTGTGGACGCACCCCTTTTTATTGCTTGTGTTGACATGGGAACCTGACATAGTGAGTGTATCTTCTGAGAATGATTGCTGCACTAGTTTGGATTACGCACTGGCTAGTGGCCCCTAGTATGGATGACACTCTGCTAGGGGATTGGGCCCCTCGGTTAGGCCATGTAGGGCAACACCGGGCGTTAGGGTGTTATGACGTCATTGAGAATAGGCATGCCTTCAGGATGAGTCACATGTATGGTATGTTCTGGATTGTTCACGATCTCCTAGGTTCGACCCATGTTTTCTTTAGTGTTTATTTTTATGCGGCGGACGATTGAGAGGTCTAGTTCGGTTGCTGGACCCTGTGTGCCACTTCTTTTCCATTTCCCTTAGTGTGTGTGTGGTGTGTTGTGTGTGGTTTTCCCTTTGACTAGAAACTAAAATTTGAATTTCTAAATTGCTCGCAGAAATGTTTCAAAATGCAATACACCTGTTCCTTTCAAACATTAAATTTGTTTTAAATTAAAAGGGGTAATGGAATGTTACTTGTCTTAGAAATGGAAGTGTGTGTGTGAAAACCCATATTTTGTATAACTTAGTTCAAACCTGGAATTAGTAAATTTCTTTATTTAAAGGTAGTACATTGGGAATAGTTTGTTGGGCACGCCTACTGAGTTTTAATACTCACGCCTATAGTGTTTTCCTGTTTTTAGTTTTTGTTGCAGGTTTGACTCGAACTTGCTCGCCGTGGGCGAGAGTTGGTTGTAGACTGGTGAGCGACTCTCGGAGTCGCGAGGGGTTTTGGTCGTGGTCAAGTTAGTTGGTTGTTGCTCATCGTTCTTTCTTTTCAGTGTCATTTATTTACTTTGTTTTGTTCTACTTTTACACTACCTTGTTTATTTTTTTACTGGGCGAAATCGTTCCCTCTTGTTTAGTTTTGATGCCCGACACTAGTTGTCAGCCCGTGGGGATCGGGAACGCCCCTCGGGCCATGTCGCGGGCTGGCTCGGGTGACCGGTTCAGGGTCGACCCGGGTTGGTTCGTGACAGACCCTCAGCTAGTTGGATAAATTCTTCAGTTAGAGTGGGGTCACCTAACTCCCTTAGCTTATGAACCTACATAATTCACAGAATTCAATAATGATTTCTATAGAAAGAAATTATTATAATACTTCACTCATAATGAAAATCAATTTATACGTACAAAATCCTTGAACCAATCATGAAATGATGCATAATGAGATTGTTGAATTTGATAATCAGTCGCACGGTACATATCTTCTTTTAGCTCATTAATGTGTTTCCTACAAATTAACAATCTCAATGTTTAAATGAAAAACTTATGCAAACAAAACATGTAAAAGTTAAATAATAAAATTGATAAGACACTTACTGCATTAATGGTGCAACTGATGGAGTATTGAACAAGATACATCAATGCGCTTGTATCCACTTGATGTTGTCCATATCAAATGTGGTTCCTTCTCCAACTGGACCATCATGAATCTGAGAGGTCTTATCTAATTTTGTTTCAACATCCATAAGATATTCTGCACAAAAAGTAGTACACTCATCCATAAAATAACCATTGGCTATTGATGCCTCCGGACGAGCTTTTTTGTGTACAAATCGTTTCAATGTATTCAGATATTGCTCAATAGGATACATCCACCTGAATTGCACTGGACCAACAACCATTACTTCATCAGTTAGGTGCGCTATCAAGTGAACCATAACATTGAAAAATGAGGGGGGGAATAGTTTTTCAAAGTGACAAAGCGTAAGTATAATTCGGTCCTGCAAAATTTTTAAATCACTCATTCATTGATTTCTTAAACAAAGCTGTCTAAAAAAATACTCATCTCAATCAACGGTTGAACAATATTGGGGGATAAACAATCACAAATTGCGATTGGAATTAACTAATGAAGTAGTATATGATTGTCATGACTTTTCAACCCCTGCAATGTCTTGCTCGTCAAATTCACACACTGAAATATTAGAAGAGTAACCATCAGGCACCTTGAGAATCTTCAAAATGGAAAGAAATGTCTCTTTCTCCTTTGTAGTCATCGTATACTGTGCAGCAGGCATATATGCCTTGTTTCCCTCAGTTAACTGTAAATGCAACTGTTTCCTTAAACCCATTTCTTCCAAATCACGACGTGCATTAACATGGTCTTTTGATTTTCCACTGACACCTAAAATGGTCCACAATATATTATCACAAACATTTTTTTCAATGTGCATGTCATCCAAATTGTGCCTTAGCATATTAGTTTTCCAATAGGGGAGATTGTAAAAAATACTTTTCTTTTTTCAATTGTGACTACATTGTATACCTGCACTACAAATATTACATAATGGATGAGCCACTAAATCTTGAAATTCATATACCGTGCGAATGTTTTCTTCCTCAATCTGCGATAACATTTCGACTCCTGTAATGATCTTTGGTGCTGGGATGAACTCTCTAGAACCATCAAATGTCACTCTGTCCTTTCTGAACCTGTGCTGAGGGGGGAGAAAACGTATGTGACCCATGTATTCCCATTTTTTGGAATGTTTAAGCCATGCATGTTTTTTACTTTTATTGCAACAAGGGCATGCAAATTTCCTTTTCGTACTCCAGCCTGATAAATTTGCATAAGCCGGGAAATAATTGATTTTCCACAATAAAGAAGCCTGTAATTTGAACATTTCATTCATTTTACAGTCATAATTCATCACACCATTGCCCTGAAATTCATTCAACTCATCAATCAATGACTGAATGTAAACATCAATCTTATCCCCCGAACTTCTAGGTCCATCAATAATAGTGGAAAGTAATATAAATTGTTGTTTCATACAAAGCCACATAGGAAGATTATATGAAACCAACACCACAAACCATGTGCTATGAGTTACACCAAACATAGACTCGAATGGATTGAAACCATCTGCTGCCAACCCCAATCGGACATTACGAACATCTTTAGCAAAGTCGGGGTGTCTCTTATCGAAATCTTTCAATGCACGAGAGTCTGTCGGGTGGGTTAACATATCACTTTCCTGATTCCTTTCTGCATGCCATCTCATTAAATTAGAAACTTTAGATGACATAAAAAATCTTTTCAACCTCAGATTTAGGGGAAAGTAATGCATTTGCTTTACGACAATCGGTTTCCCCTGTTTCACAGTCTGACTTTGATGAGTCTGATTTCTTATGTTCTCTTTCCACCTGGAAGTGCCACAGACCGTACAAATATCCAAATGGGCAGTTTCCTTTTTAAAAAACATACAATTGTTTGCACATGCATCTATAGTATCATATGTAAAACCTAAGTTCTCTGTCAACTTACGAGCATGATAATATGACTCAGGAATCTTAACGTCGACAGGAAGAACCTATTTTAATAACGCCAACAGCATGTCGAACGATGTGTCTGACCACTGATTCAAAGTCTTCAAATGCAACAACTCCACGATAAATGACAATTTATTGTAACTAGTATATCCAGGATATAATTTCATTTTTGCATCATCAAGTACTTCATAAAACCTTCTTGAATCACGATCTGCACCAGAGCGCAGATTTATCTTACCGGTCTCAACGTTTTGGATGTCAATGCCTTCAGGAGCCAACCCACGTACCATTTCAGTAAGCATTTCATGCACTGGATAATTCATTCTCACATAAACATCCATCTTAATTGCATCTGTATTTTAACAATGAATATATTATTCCCCATGATGAGTCCAACTCTTATAATTTTTCAGAAATCCATTCAAGAATAGGTGCTCCTTCACGGTATCTCATGTGAATTGATATCTATTTGCACATTTTCTACATGGACAACTAATATAGCCACTTTTAAATCCTCCAGTGAACTCAATGAACTACATAATGTCTTCAAAATATTTTCTAGACATTCGATTTGGAAGATCAATCCAACTCTTATCCATAATAATATTTGTATAACAAACATTTACACAAATGTGGTCAAGCCTCAAACATTTTTTCATGGGATACACACACAGACTCAAGAATGCTACAAATCAAATAACAACACAACTTAATATTAATCCAGTCAACATATACATGGATTGTACATTGTATGTAACTTCCGACCTCAAGTAAAGTGTGATGTCTTCTTATACAAACACTGTTAGCACACATTGTTTCATAATTCTTCATGCACACAAGTCCGTATACACATGAACTTTAATTTCCAAAATTGTTATTCACACACAATATTCATATAATCTTCATGCATGTCAACTTTGTACTGTAAAATGCCCAAAATCAAAACTCTTAAACGGAAGTTAGGGAATACCTAATATCACTACAAATCTGGAAGGGAGGGGAGCCAGAGGTGGTGCTGTGAGAGAGAGGAGGGGCAGCGGAGGGGAGCCAGAGTCTGAGGCAGTGCGGCGAGGGAGGGGATGGGCGACGGTGGGGAGCTGGAGGCGGTTGCGCGGCGTCGACGGTGACCAGTGACAGGTAGCGGCGTTGCGGCGAGGGAGAACAGAAGCTGCGGGTAGGATTCGGGCGCGAGGGGGGTTCGACCGCGAGGGGGCGGAGGTAGAGGCGGTCGCGCGGCGGTGGCCGTGCGGTGTTGCCGGTGACCGGTGACAGGCGGCGGTGGTGCGGCGAGGGAGAACAGGCGCTGCGGGTAGGGTTCGGGTGCAAGGGGGGTTCGACCGTGAGGGTGGGGGAGGGCGGGGCGAAGGCGGACGACGTTGGCGATGCGGCCAGGGAGGATGGGCGCGAGGGCGGCAGCGGTCGGCGCTGCGGGTTCTGACGGCACGAGGGGGGTTCGAGCACGAGGGGGCAGGGGGAGATGAGGGTTTTTTTTAAGCTTAGCGACTGCCATTGGCGGTCTCCCGTGTCAGGGGGGCTCTAAATCCCCCTTTTCTAGTAGTGCTTCTTTGTCATGTCACCTCCGCCATGACACCCCAAGACTCCACTCCCACCACCAAGGTCTGACTTGAAGCATTCCGGAACACCACGAGGCACATTACCTCTGATACCACTTGTCATAGGCTGAGCATCTCAGCACAGTGGTTCGCCCGTGCGACACCCTAGCCCCCTCCAAGGTGGGCGAGGTTCAGCCGTCCAGCTCTTCATATGATGAGAGGTTCACTGGTTTCGTCCTTCCATGGACTCATCAGGAGAGTGACCCCAAATCCCAACCAGTGGTGTCAAGACTGACACGCACCATCCTCCACATTATCGAGGTGACTCCCATCTCTTCAACAGGGAAAAACTAGATGAATCGTAGTTTTGATGTTCTTGCTGGTGTGAGACAAGACCCCCATGATTAGGTCGTGATAATGCGTCAGAAAGTCATTAATTTTCCACAACAAAGCGGCCTAGAGTCTAAACATTTCATTAGCTGACGAGCCAAGAGTCATTACATCATCTGCCCAAAATTCTTGTAGATCATCAATCAGAGGTTGCATATAAATATCGATTTTATCTTCAGGTCCTCTCAGTCCACTAATTAGAGTCGAAAGTAACAAAAATGGTTGCTTCATACATACCCGTGGAAGGTTGTATGGAACCAACACCACTGGCCACGTACAATGTGTTTCACCAACCAATGAACCTAAATGGGTTAAAAACACATGCTTCCAAACCCAGTCGAACATTACGATCATCCCGAGAAAAATCTGGGTGTCTTTGATCAAACTCTTTTCATGCTAAAGAATCTACCAGGTGAGTAAATTTATCAACCTCTTTGTTTCTCTCTAAATGTTGAGTCATCAATTTAACAATTTTAGCTGACATGAATAATCTATTTAGTCTCAGTTTCAGTGGGAAATAACGCATCTACTTAGCAACAACTTTTTTCCCTTGATTAAAGACCCTGTCAGGAAGAATCTGACTACCTTGATTAATCTCATTGGCCTTCCACCTGAATGTATAGTAAACAGTACAAGTATTTAATTGTACATTCTCTTTTCTGAACAACATACAATTATTGTGGCATGCATAAATGGTATCATATGTTAAACCAAGGTCATCAGTCAACTTGTGAGCTTGATGGAATGACTTTGGGATCTTCACTTCAGCAGGGATTACTTTCTTTAACAATACCAACAACATGTCGAATGAGGTGTCTGACCACTGATTCAAGGCCTTCAGGTGTAACAATTCAATGATGAACAATAATTTTCTAAATTTAGTGCATCCATGATATAATTCAATACACGCATCGTCAAGAATTTCAATGAATTTCAATGCTTCTCCGTCTGTAAAATAACAAGGATTACTCCATCCAATGTCGTCATTTATGAAATTACTATCTTCAGGTTGAAACTGACGCATCATATCATTGAACATTATGTTCATCAGACCAACTTTCTCGAATCAACTTCCATACGAATACTTTCTGATTGGTGACATGAAACATACTCTTATCCATGATGTGTTCATGTCTTATAGTTTTTCAAAAACTCGTTCAAAAACAGATATTCTCTAACACTATGTCGTTTGAAGAGATATCTATTTGCACATTTTTAGCATGGAAAACTAATCAAATCGATTTGAAATTCACTGGTGAAATCCATAAATTTCTTAATCCCCTCAAAATATTCAGCAAAAAATCTATCTTGCATATCAATCCAGCTTTTATCCATATCTGTATTTAATATAAAACAAATAATTGAAATATCTTATTTAAATTCTAAAAAAACTCATATCATTAAAACTTACGAACCAATGAGTTCAAAGCTATTTTTAAGTATAAATAACTAAAAAACAAAGGGATATTAGAGAAAGTGAGCCGCCGATCACTGTTGCAACGCGGACTACTATTCAGAACAGTGGACCGTCTTCTTCATATGTAGCCCATTTTCGGGCTAGGGTTTTTGATTGAAATCCTCTGTAATTTGCTGCTCCCGATTAGTGAAATTCTGCCTCTCCCGTGGACGTAGGGATTTTTCCCGAACCACGTAAATTGCTGTGTTCATTTCTGTTTTTCATTTCTTTCGTTTTCTCATTTTCTGTTGTTGTGTCTCCCGACGATTCCGCAACAACTGGTATCAGAGGGTGAGTTCGGAATTCTCCAACGATGGCTCTGGATGAAGGAAAAGTGAAGATCGATCGCTTCGATGGAACTGATTTCAGTTTCTGGAGGATGTAGATCGAGGATTATCTTTATCAGAAAAAGATGCACTTGCCGCTTCTGGGTGTGAAGCCAGCGGAAATGGAGAAGTCAGAATGGGAGCTACTGGATCGACAGGTTCTGGGTGTTGTGCGCCTGACGTTGGCCAAAAACGTGGCGTTCAACATCAGAGAAGTGAAGACGACGGTGGACCTGATGAAAGCCCTCACAAATATGTACGAGAAGCCCTCTGCGGCTAACAAGGTGCATTTGATACGACGATTGTTCAACCTGAAAATGGTTGAAAGGAGAGCTGTTGCAGATCATATCAACGAGTTCAATACCATCATAATTCAGTTGTCATCGGTGGACATTGACCTTGGTGATGAGGTATGTGCTCTGGTTTTATTATCTTCATTACCTGAAAGTTGGGAAGCAACTGTAACAGCTGTGAGCAGCACTTCGGGGAATACGAAGATGGCTCTGAAAGATATAAGGGACCTGATCCTTAGTGAGGATGTTCGAAGAAGAGAATCAGGAAGATTCTCTGGTTCTGCTTTGAACGTTGAAGGAAGAGGAAGGTACCCACAGCGGGATAATCGTAGAAGACGGTCGAAATCAAGAGGAAAGAGCAAAGACAAGGCAAAGGGGTCTGGTCCTACCTGCTGGACATGCGGGAAGAAATGACATGTCAAGAAGGAGTGCAGAGATAACTGGAAGGGACCTGAAACCAGTGGAGCAAACGCGGTAGCTGAAGGAACTGACGACGTGCTACTGCTGAGCGTAGACAGCCCGATGGAGTCTTGGATTTTAGACTCTGGGGCGTCTTTCCATTCTACATCGGAGAAGGGGTTCCTGAACAATTTTTTTTCTGGAAATTTTGGCAAGGTACATCTTGCTGATGACGAGCCCTTGCAGATTGTGGGGAAAGGAGATGCACGGATCAAGACCAACAGTGGGAGTTTGCTGGTTCTGGAAAACGTGAGGTACATCCCTGGTTTAAGAAGAAATCTCATTTCTGTGGGACAGCTTGATGATGCAGGGTTGAGTACCACATTCACTGGTGGTGCATGGAAGATCACCAAAGGAGCTATGGTCATAGCTCGGGGAGCAAAGAATGACACCCTGTACAACATGACAGAAAGTTGCATGGACATGGCTGCATCACTGGAAGCTGTCGGAGGTTCTCAACTGTGGCACTATAGACTCGGCCACATGAGTGAAAAGGGGATGAAGGTGCTGGAAAATAAAGGGTTGCTACCAGAGCTGAAGTCGGTGGAAGTGGGCTTATGTGAAGATTGCATCTTTGGAAAGCAGAGGAAGGTGTCCTTTGCAAAAGGAGGCAGAACACCGAAGGCTGGAAAGCTGGACCTGGTGCATACAGATGTTTGGGGGCCTGCACCAGTACCATCCCTCGGAGGGTCACAATATTATGTGACATTCATCGATGACTCAACAAGGTATGAGTTTACTTTCTGAAGAATAAATCTGATGTGTTCAAGATGTTTCAGAAGTGGAAAGTTATGGTGGAGAACGAGTCAGGAGCAAAGCTGAAATGTTTGAGGTCTAACAATGGTGGAGAGTACGGCAGTCAGGAGTTCAGGGAATTTTGTTCTGAAAATGGAATTCGGTGGGAGAAGACAATTCCAGGAACACCACAACAGAATGGTGTGGAAGAAAGGATGAATAGGACACTGAATGAATGTGCCAGAAGCATGAGGCTGCATTCAGGGTTACCCAAGACCTTTTGGGCTGATGCAGTAAATATGGCAGCATATCTCATAAACAGGAGTCCCTCTGTGCCAATGGGGGAATGTCTACCCGAGGAACTCTAGTCTGGTAAGGTGGTAAGACTCTCACATTTACGAGTCTTTGGCAGTTTAGCATATGTTCATGTTGATGCTAATGCAAGGGACAAGCTTGATGCCAAGTCCAAAAAATGTTTTTTTATTGGCTATGGTGGTGAGGAGTTTGGGTATCGCTTTTGGGATGATCTCAACCAGATGGTCATCAGGAGCCAAAACGTGGTATTCAATGAAGGTGTCATGTACAAAGATCACCACGCAGTTGAAGATGAAAATGGGAACATTGAATCAGAATGCAAAAAGCAAGTGGAGCTTGAAGGTGTATCTGAGCTTGAGAGATTCGAACCGGTGGAACCTACTACTCCAGTGGAGTTGAGGAGATCATCAAGGGTGAGAAGGCCCGTGCAGAGGTATTCACCATCATTGCATTACCTGTTATTGACTGACGGTGGAGAACCAGAATGCTTTGAAGAAGCAATGCAGCTGAAGGAGTCGAGCAAGTGGGAGCTGGCTATGAAGGAGGAGATTTCCTCATTGCATGAGAACAACACTTGGGAGTTGACACCTCTGCCAAGAGGAAAGAAAGCATTGCAAAATAAGTGGGTCTACTGGGTCAAGGAAGAACATGATGGAAAGAGGAGGTTCAAGGCAAGGCTGGTGGTGAAAGGCTTTCAACAGAAGGAGGGAGTAGATTTCACTGAAATCTTCTCACCAGTAGTAAAGCTTACCACCATCCGGGTTGTTCTCAGCATTGTGGCGTCAGAGGATTTGCACCTTGAGCAGCTTGATGTCAAGACTGCTTTCCTTCATGGAGATTTGGAGTAAGAGATCTACATGCAGCAGCCAGAGGGATATGTAGAGTCTGGAAATGAAGACCTGGTGTGCAAACTCCAGAAGAGCTTATATGGACTGAAGCAGGCACCGAGACAGTGGAACAAGAAGTTTGATTCATTTATGTCTAAAAATGAATATAAACGATGTGGCATGGATCAGTGTTGCTACATCAAGTCTTTCGGTGATGAATATATTATATTACTTCTGTATGTGGATGACATGCTCATTGCAGGATCATGTATGCAGAGGATTAATGAGCTGAAAGGGCAATTGGCTGAGGAGTTTGAAATGAAGGATCTTGGAGAAGCTGGCAAGATTCTGGGAATGAAGATCAAGAGAGACCGCACAGCTGGAACATTAATGTTGTCACAGGCTGATTACATTGGGAAGGTGCTGAGAAGATTCAGCATGCTGGAAGCAAAGGCAGTCTCTCTTCCATTGGCGAGTCATTTCAAACTATCAAAGGAGCAATCACCGAAGACGGCAGAAGAGGTGGAGTACATGGCAAAAGTTCCATACGCATCAGCTGTTGGAAGCTTGATGTATGCCATGGTCTGTACTCGACCTGACATGGCTCATGCAGTGGGAGTTGTGAGCAGGTATATGGCTAACCCTGGAAAGCAACATTGGGAAGCTGTGAAGTGGATACTAAGGTATTTGAAGGGCAGCAAGGAGGTATCTCTGTGCTTTGGGAACGGAACTTCATTGCAGGGGTATGTGGATGCTGACCTTGGAGGCGATGTCGACAGCAGGAGGAGTACCACGGGTTATGTTTTTACCTGTGGAGGAATTGCGGTAAGTTGGATATCACAATTGCAGAAGGTGGTGGCTTTATCCACCACAGAGGCAGAATACATTGTTGTAACAGAAGCTGGGAAAGAGATGGTTTGGCTGAAGAACTTCTTGGATGAATTGGGAAGAAAGCGAGAGGAGAATGATATCGTTTAATAAACATGGATTTGTAGTAGTGAAGTCTGTATTTTGTCATTCATAGCTGGGTATTCAATGCCGGATATAAAAATAACCGATGTTGAAAACTATTTATGACATCGGTTATAATAACCAATGTAAACAATATATTTAATCACACACAATTCACGCAAAACACCGCCGACGTTCTACTCATGATTTCGCTCCTCGTCTCCGAGGATTCCCGCTCGCTAATCCCCTCTGCTCGTCCCAGGGTACCCGCATAACACTGCCACGATCGTGCTCCCGCAAACTTCGCGACTCCGCTCTCCCTCCTTGCCTCCCTCCCTTCCCGACTCCCTCCTCGACTACCCTCTCCCGCTCCACCCCCGCATACACCTTCTGTTCCGCTTCTGGCTACTCCGCCTCCGCCTCGGTCGCCCCCAGCCTGTTCCGCCTCGGTCGCCCCCAGCCTGTTCCGCCTCCGGATCCTCTGCCTCCGCCTGCTTCGCCTCGCTCTCTCCTCTATACGCACCCACCAAAACCCTACGTTCTGCCTACCGCTCTCTTACCCCATCCATCCGCATGAGATTCAGTATTATACAATTCTTATTCGTTTTGAATTTCCTACAATTTATGCACTCTGCATTTCATTGGCGCGTCACTTTGCTGTTGCAGAAAAAGCATCCATCAGTAATGTTTTTCCATTTCAGTTCATGACCCTAATATGAAAAGGGAACCTTGTTTGCCAATTTCTGCATATATTTTCCCACTATCTGCATAACTTTTTTCCACCTTATACCTCTAACTACACGCATGTTCCATCCCATTTACTGTGTGCACATTAAGTAAGCATTTCCAGTATACATAATACTGTATATTCACTTATTTTCAAACTATACGCCCGCATCGAGTTTCCATGTTTATGATGTATATTCATTTTTATCATAACGTGCAATCATATTAATTTTTGTTTAATGTTATGTCTATATTGCTTATCTATTTAATGCAATCTGCTTATTGCATATAGCAATATTCTCATATTTTCGCAATCTTCTGCCATGGGTGTATTTGTGAACAAACTTTAGTACATTGTCTTTTTTACACAACTGTTCACTATACACAGTGCGTATATATTTTACTTTATATAATATGTCATATGTTTACATTATTGAATATCATAATTTCATTTTACCCCTTTACAAATCATTACAAACATGTCACACATTAATTTCAATTCTCAATATACTTTTAAGGATGTGATATTTCGTAGAAGATCATTGAGGCTGCATAATAAGTTTGCTCATGTTGGGTTCTAACATCAATTCAACAATATACTTTAAATACATGTGGCCTTAAAGGTAGAATGACTGCAATTATTATTATTTTAGGTATATCTATTCCTTTAAGCCCTTCTCAATCAAGAGGAATAGATGCAACGACAAATATTTATTCTACCCAGGTATATATCTTTTATCTTGACCGATTTATATTTTCATGACAACATTGAAACTAAAAATAAAATGAATTTTTTCAGGTTGTTTGTATATCTTGACTGACTTATATTTTCACGACACCATGTCAGTATATTGTTTCTTATTTCTCTTGATATATTTTTCTATTAATTCTCATTTAAATTTTTTTCTTCTGCTGCTTAGTCAGGTACGTGACATGCAATCCCTCATCTATAATGATCTTTTTTCAGTGTAAGTTGTTTTTTATGTCCCTGCTCCTGCATATCACTCCAACAATGATTTACATAATGAAAAACCATATTGTAGCATGTTGTGTATGTGTTAGTAGATATGATTTATGAAGTATAACACTCCAAGGGCGATTTCATCTTTATTATCGATTGTGGTAACTTTTTTTCTTTTCATCTATATCCTTAGTTTTAATTGATGACATCTATAGACCATCGTCATCCATCGACTGTCGTAGACTGATCGCATCCCCTCTGATATCACACCTCATCATCAAGAAACTATAATGACTTCCATATGTGTATGATGTATATTCATTTTTATCATAATGTGCAATCATATTAATTTTTGTTTAATGTTATGTCTATATTGCTTATTCATTTAATGCAAACTGTTTATTGCATATGGCAATATTCTCATATTTTCGCAATCTTGTGCCATGGGTGTATTTGTGAAACAAACTTTAGTACATTGTCTTTTTACGGTATTTGTGAAACAAACTTCATGCCAAGGTCATATAGCACGTGTTTCAGTTAATTTTTTTTATGTGTGTCCCAATTTGTGGTTTTATGTCAAAACCTCACCACCAACAACAAACAAGACTTAAACCCACAGAGAAATCAATCATCATTTCCTTGTTCTTTCTATTCTTATATCTCTGTCTTGCTTCAAAATTTTATATCTTTTTTCCCCCATTTAGGCCTTTTAGTGTGACTTATTTAACATTATGTTTGGTGGTATATTAATAAAATAAAATAATTGATTTCATGATTCATAAAATAAATGAAAATTAACGATTTTGATTTCTATTCATTTTGTTTGGATACAAAATTTAATAAAAAAAAAAGAAATAATTGTCATTTTTTCCAACTTATTTGGTGGAAAATTTTAAAATAAAAGAAAAGAAACTGTTTTGATATAAATGACACAAATAACTTTTATTAAAAAATAAATTATTGTCATTTTTCCCCGTATCTTAAAATAATAATATTGTTTTAAATTATCTTTGCTGTTTTTTTATATCGCACCAATCATATATATATTTAACTTCAATAAATATATTAATACAATCAATTAATTTTTTGAAAAAATTGTTTAGTTACAACATACTATATATTAATTAATTTTTTTTACATAATCATTATACATAGTTTTTTTAAATTAATTATATTTTAATTTGATACATAGTTTTCATTACAGATTCATCTTTAAAAACTTTTAATTTCAATAATTATCAAAAATATTAATATGAAAACATACAAAACTTGAAAAAATATTATCTACTTGTAAATAAAAATAAATATAATTTTAA
Organism: Viscum album; assembly: GCA_963277665.1. Lineage (NCBI taxonomy): Eukaryota > Viridiplantae > Streptophyta > Magnoliopsida > Santalales > Viscaceae > Viscum > Viscum album. The sequence continues at coordinate 1,032,602,955 of OY728123.1, read as the reverse complement.
ATATTAAATATCATTTATGAGTAAATTAATTTTATATAATTTACAAATAAATATCAAAATAAATATAATTTTATCATTTATGAATTAAAATTAAAATAAATACAATTTTATCATTTACGAATAAATATAATTTTCAAATAAATATAATTTTTGAATAAATAAAATTTACAAATAAATATAATTTTATAAAAATATAAATTTATGAATAAATATAATCTTATAATTTATGAATAATTTATTAAAATCAATGTAATTTTATCATTTAATAATAAATATAATTTATGAATATATAAATTTATAAATACAATTTATGAATAAATATAATTTGAAAATAAATATAACTTATGAATAAATATAATTTTATAAGTTTATCATTTATGAATAAATACTAAATATAAATTCATCCTTAATGAGTAATTAAAATAAATATAATTTTATATTATTTTAAATTTCAACAACCATCAAAATTATTTATACAAAAAACTTTAAATATTTATATTCAAACTATTTATATATAAATTATCAAATTTAATTATAGATTATGTTGAAATTAGAAAAATAATTGTTTGTTATTGTTATTAATAATCACAAATATAATAATTCACATAAATACTAACAAAAAAAACATCATAATAAAATAAAATATGTTGAAAGATAATATAGTAATTTTAAAAAAAATGCGCATGGTAATTGTTTCCTTCCAAATCACTTTCAGTTTGGTTTCGTTTAATTCAGAATCGTGCCTCCAAACGAGCTGTAAAACCTGCAGGATCCCGAATTACAGCATTTAGCAGATTACCCAATCAAGGTAACTTCTTATATTGGCCCTCATGTTATGATTTATTTCAAGCGTTGAACTCAATGCCTGCTATTTTTTTCTGTGAAATGTTCAATTTCTTTCTCGTTTCTTGCCCAGACTTGATTTTGAGGCAGTTCCGTACTTCAAAACCTATCAAAGCAGTGGTTTGATTTCAAAATTGGCCTTGGGAGAAACTGTCGGGTTCGAGCCACCCCAATTCTAATTCATCACCTTAAATTAAAATCGTTCACGGGTCCTAGTTTTATTTAGTAGTTTATTTTAAATCAGAAACAGTTGTTCGCAGTACCTGACGCATAGGTCTACCACTGTGTTTATCATTTAATTTCTTGATGCGTAGGCTTCTTTTTGTAAAGGCGTCTGAAATGGACCACCACAAGGATGAGCATCATGGCAAACAAGATGATGGGGTAAGTTTGATGCCTACGATTTATATCACTGAAGTACCCAGCCCTTATCAGATGAATGGTTTGCCCCGTTTTTTCAATTCTATTAATTTATAAATGGAACTCATGCCAAGTCCATATAGCATGCGTTTCAGTTTTTTTTTTTTTTGGGTGTCCCAATTTGTGGTTTTATGTCAAAACCTGACCAACAACAACAAACAAGACTTAAACCCAATGAAATGAGGTTGGCTACATGGATCAAACGTCATCAATAGTTCTATTAAAAACCATATTTTCATTGAAACCATTTAGAAAAAGATCATATTTGAAAATTTTATTTGTTAACTTGTTTATGTTATCGTGTTTCAGGAAGCTGCTGCTCGTCTTGAGGAATTCAGGAAGTCGATGGAAACGAAAATGTCTCTTCGTCTTTCTAATTTAAATCCCGAGAGGCCTGTTAAGCATTAAAAATTTATAGCACTTTGTAATTACCGGGATAGTGATTGTCTGCTTCATTAGTAGAACTGGTGCTGGTGGGCAGTGCTTTTGTGTGTGTTTGGCATCTTATACACCGTAACATAGCCAGACCGGTGGAGATTCATTAATCAGTGGAGTTGCTAAAACTATATGATTTTATCTAAACTATCGAAAATCAAATAATTTGATCTACTTTTTTAAAATTGTATTTATTGGTTATCTTCATTGGTACAGATCCTAGAAGAGGTTGGGTATGTACTGACAAGTTTTATGGATTTAAAGTTTGCACCTTAGAAATTGGACTTAAGTTGTGTTTGGCGGGGCTTATAAAAAGTTGGTCATAACGCTTATTATTTTGGTTGTATTTGATGCCGCTTATCAAAAAGTGTTTATCTTACTTATTACTCATGATAATTGTGTTGAAAAAATAAGTGATATTTGTTTCATTTAAAAAAAAAACAACTGCACTTTAATTCCTAAAAAAACCCTTTTTTATAAGTGACATGAACATATTTTTTCAATAACCAATCTGTAGCCAGTTTCTTGTAGCACTTGTTATGAGTGATAAATGCCATATATTTTGCAGCCTCTGAAAAAGTTATTCCGGATTGTTTGTTTAAAAGAATGTTTTCTGCTGCTTAGGAATTTAAGCGTGATTTTAAAAATGAAACAAACATCACTTATTTTTTCAAAGCATAACAAGTGCTATCAACACATTTTGATAAGTGTTGTAAATATAACCTAAAAAAGAAACATTGACCTACTCATTGAAGTGTCAAAGGATTGCTTGGAATTGTTGTTAGCTTTTATCTTTTGAAAGCCAAGTATTTTCAACAACTGATTCCATCTTTTTTCATAAATTTAAAAACAATGCGAGGATCTTTTTGTGCAGAGAAGCTTGCAGTCTGCTGAGGGAATTTCAAATTTCAATTCCAAAGAACATTCATTCTGGATGATTAACTAGGCCTCAATGTGAATGTTCAGCATTTTACAGGTGTTACATGCTGTTTTATAAAATGTGATGGAAGATGAATATTACTGGTTGCAGATTCAGGTTTTCTCAGGACTCTGGATTCCAGCATTAAGCGTAACACAGCAGTTATAAAGAAGCTCAAACAAATAAATGAAGAGCAACGGGAAGGATTGTTGGATGAGTTGCGGGGTGTCAACTTAAGCAAGTTTGTTAGCGAGGCAGTGACAGCTATTTGTGATGCCAAGCTTAGGAGTACAGATATACAAGCAGCGGTTCAGGTAACTCTATGTTTGCCGTGTCTTTATTTTATTCGTCAACCTCTTTTTACGCAAATTTATTTGCTGGCACTCTCTAATAAATGCCCTTCCATCTGTTTGGCAACCATGTTCTTTTTGTCATTTTCTTTTTAATGTATCTGTATTTTTTAATATATTTGAGCTGAATTGTTCTTTGATGGAGAGGATGGAGTTCCCAAACAGTGTGAATTTGTGAATCTATCAGCATATTTGCATTGATTTTTTAAAACATGTTTTTGTGTCTAGGAAATAATTGTTTGAAGTTATCATTGGATGTGCAGTGCGTTTAGGAAAAATACTACTAGAAATGAAGAATTCAGCATGAAGTTACGCTCTAGGAGGATGTGATGAATGGATTTCATGGTGATTTCTCCATGAGTGATGTGGCCTCCTGGGTTAACCCGGGTTTAGTGAGACGATCAGTGGTGTAAATTGGGCCTGCCGGCCTGGGCCTGGCATAGACAGTGATTAGGCCAGGCACCGACCCATTTTTTTAATTAAATTTATAATAAATAAATATATTTAAAAAAACCATTCTAGCCTGAACGTTTGATCAGGCCAGGCCTCGCTTGGCCAGGCCCGGGCACATCTAAACATGTCTCATCTGAGCAGGGCCTAAATGTTAAATTCAAGCTTTATGCCAAGGCCCAAATGTCACCCCCCACTCTCTTTTCATTTTGACATTAGATTCAACTAGTATTAGTCAATTCAAGAGAAGATCATCCTTATTTATATAAATTACAATAATATTGGTGTGCCATTTTGACTAATAGTTTCCATGCCCAACCTTGCTTCTTAAAGCTACCCATGAAATATATCAACTACAATTTGGTAGTTTTGTAGTCGTATTCTGTCGGTGTACATGTGGCATAAGTAATATGGATTTTCATTTCTGAGGGAAGGAATTTCAAATACCAATTAACCATCATTCTTTATATTTTTAAAATTGATTCAAATTATTTGTTATGAGAAGAACAAAACAATCTAATTAGACCAACTAAAAACTATTTAGGACACTAGGTCTAATTGATGAAATACTCTAGATTGGACTGTAACAATGAGTGTACTGTAGTGGCCCTGTAGCAAACTATGCATGTTAGGTGCAGATTTTGTTGCAGTGTAGGGGATGACTTTGGCTGAACACCAACAAACTCAAATGGAACTCATGCTAATACAGAGTGAGGCAGATACAACTTTCAGATGCATGCTAAAAAGTGCTTCCCACAATTAACCCCAACATACCCCCATGTTGTAGCTGAAAGTATCTTAATGCAGATGCATGACTCCCTTATAGGATGAGGTTAATTCCACCGTTCTGATAGAGCAAGGGATACCCTTGGCCCCTGGAAGGTATATTCCAGGAGGGGTAAGAAGGTTCCAGCGGAAGCCCAACAACCTGAGGTGGTCCCCAGCGGGGGAGCCTAACAACCTGAGGTGGTCCCCACATAGCTGGCTGTTAGGAGATTCCCTTGTTAGGTTGTTATAAGTGGGGAAGGGGGAAGAGATAAGGGAGGAGAAAAATATTGTGTAATGACCTGGTGCTTGGGTGGAAGTGAGTGAGAGTTTCTTCCCGAAGTGTCTTCTTTTCTGCTCTCCACTTGTCCTCTCTACTTCATCTCGTGTATTGCATCTATTGCCATCCGTAATACATTGAAGAAGTCTCGTTGGACAGCTTGTTCTATCATTTGGTCCGACCTGCCAGATACTTCCGGGGGGTCTCTCGGGGATGAACTCAATGGCGATGGAAACGTGGCTCCAAGCTCGCATGGAAGGCGTCGAGCAATGATTGGGGAGGCTTGAATCTGCAATGGAGAACATCACCCTGAACCAACAGATTTGGGAGCAAGAGTGAAAGGAGCAAGTTGACTTTTGGAAAGAATAAACTGAATTCCATTAAGCATGTTTCTGGACTTATGCGACACTTGGAGAAAAAACCGCAACACGATGAGGAACACCCGTCGTTTGTGACGGAGCTATTTGCGTTGCACTTGGTGGAGCTTGCCGAACTTGGGACGCAAGGACGAGACACTGGGCTAGCCGCAAATCTTGTCGATACCGACTCTGATCAGTATGTAGCACCGCGACAGGAGGAGCTACTTGTGTTTGATGGCAGAGATCCGAGAGGCTGGATCACGCAAGCCTAATTGTTTTTCCCGATAAACCAGACATCAGAGAACATAAAGGCGTCGCTCACACTAGTTATGAAGGCGTGGCAGTTCATTGGTTTATCATTATGGGCGAAGTTCACCCAGGAGTGAGTTGCTTAGTATTTGAGGAGCTTATGGAGGGATTCAGTGGATTAGAAATCCAAAATCCATATGTGGAGCCGACTGCCTTACAGCAGAGTGGGATAATCCAACACTATGTAAAAGGGTTTGATTATTTGGCATCTCTGTTACCGCATCAACCTGAGCGGTTTGATTACTTGGCATCTCTGTTACCGCGCCAACCTGAGCAACAATATGGAAGTTACTTCCTTCATGGCCCGTGCGATGAGATCTGCAATTGGGTTCAAATTCATAATCCGGATACGCGGCTACAAGCAATGTGTCTAGCTCGACATGTCGAGCAAGCCGTTAGGAAAGGCATGGGCCTACAAGTTTGTGGAGGAGGATCGCGCGCTTGGTCTGGACGCGAAGGCAGTGGGTGGCAATGACCTCTGCGCCCTGATTCACAACCACAAAATTGGATGACATCTTAGTCAGACATAAGAGCGGAGCCTGCTAGAGGAGGATCCAACCAAGTGCTCTGAAGCAAAGGGCTCCGGGAGGTAGAGGGGTCCGACACCTTACTACTCAAGAGTGGGAGGAGCGAAGGAAGAAGGGGTTGTGCTTTGGGTGTGGAATGCCCTTTAACCTGATTTACTAATGTGTTGCTTCAAAGATAAGAGTCACATTGCTAGGGGAAAATGAGGGTCGAGAAGAAGGGTAAGGGATGTCAACAGAAGTAATTGATGTGGGGGAAGGGGAATTACCCGTAGAGGTTGAATGTTTGGTGTTGGACTATCAAGGCTCCACCACCCACCACCAAACTCAAGGAGGGGATGACTTGGCTTCAATGAAGGTGGAAGGCGGAGTGTGTGGAATTCCAATTCTAGTTCTGCTGGATAGCGGAGTCATCCACAATTTTATATCCCCCAAGTTGATTACATTGTGGGACCTAGCTGTCCAAGAAACAGAGTGTCAAGCTTGTTGATGGGCATTGGATGTGGTCTCAAGTTTTATGCCAACACCTGCAGTTGGAAATGAGACCATATGCTTGCTCAATTGATGCACATGTTTTGGACATCGGAGGACTGGACTTAATATTGGGAATTGTGTGGCAGTGGACCCTCGGGGAGGTCCAAACCAATTGAAAAACCATGATGATGAAGTTCAAGGTCGGGGATAGACTTTTACTCTTCCGGATCAACCCTCAAGCGCTGGAGCACCTCAAGGGGACTCGATCCTAAGCTGACATTATTGGGGTCTGGTTCAACTCTCAAATGTATGGCTTTCGAGCCACCCCTTAAATCTGATGGGCTTCGAGAAACCCTAAAAATTGAATAACCTTTAGGCCACTTTTAAATGCAAGGCCTTCTGGCTACTCTATCATGTTTAAAGGCCCCCCCGTAAAGTGGTTATGGGTTTTGGGTTTTATTTAGTGTTAATTTATCCTAATAATGTTGAATCATATAAATTTATTGGTTCCTTGACAACAGTTGAATCTCCTAAACAGGTATCATTTATGTTGCTTTTGACATGCATAAATATCAGTTGTCACATAGGGGTTCCTATTTTCAGGGTCGATGTCCTAAGTATTTTATTTCCGTAGTCAGATTTCATGTTAGGACTGTGGGGTGGCAGAGTTTAGAATAAGTGAGTGGGCTGTTGGGGGCTGTTCGTTTGAGGCAGGAGTCAGATTTCATGTTAGGAGTGTGGGGTGGCAGAGTTTAGAATAAGTGAGTGGGCTGTTGGGGGATGTTCGTTTGAGGCAGGAGGGGGTGTAACTGCCTAGGGGCAGTATTGTATTTTTCTTTTGTTGGTTTGTTAGGGTGGTTAGCTGGCTGGGTGGGCTAATAAATAGGGGGGCCGATGTTTGTAGTGGAGGACACGATTCATTCTTGTTTTCTGCTTGGAGGCAGTTGGGAGGTGCCAGCTTGGGAGGTTGCACCTTGGCTCTTGTGAGAGTGGTCTTTTTCCTCAAAAATTCCTTCTTTCCCCTACTCTTCTTCCTCTTACCCATATTTTATTGTAATTGAGCATTTTGGTACAGATTTACCTACAGAAAATATATACTACAACAATTTTCTCTCTCTATCGGCTCCCTATCTCTTTTTTATTCCTAACAATTGGCGACTCCGCTGGGGACAATCGCTGGAGAGAGAGAAGCCGGTGCAAAGAAGGAAAAGGTAGGGGAGCACGACTGCATCTGCAAATACGCTGGAAGGAGCCGGATGACTGCAGAAGAAATTGCTTCTTCATCGTCGTTGGGGGGGAAGCGTCGCGGGAGCTGGTTGAAAAATCCTGCTCGAGCTGCGTACGAGAGTGTTTGTTCAGTTTGGGAATTTTTTGGCGCGAACCAGAACTATCAAACGGAGCTGTAAAATCGGGGGAACAATCGCCGCTGAAGTGGTTGTGTGAACAAATAGAGGTGGACGATCACTACTGTGAATTTGTCTTGACCGCAGAGTGCGTCCGACGTTACTTCAATACAGTAGTGAGGCGTGCTTTGTAGAGGAAGAGACGTACGTTGCTGGAGCAGAACTTAACGCAACAGTAGGATGTTCGTTTGTTGGAGGAAGACCAATACCGGTCGATTGCTAAAGCCGTGCGAGAGAGACGCCAATGCCGGTGAAGCCGACGTCGGGAAAACAGTTGCTGGAGAATTCTTGTTCTTTCGTAGGGGATTTCGAGTGCGACGTGCGTTTGTTCGGTGCTAGACGAACTCCGAGGAAAAGGTGAGAGTATTGGAGTCGACGAGCACCCGCGTGCCTGCTGTATTGTTACAGTGACGAACTGAGCTCGTCTGGAGCTGTTAATTGCTTTCGCTGTGTGGAGTGGACTTGCCAACAAAAGTTTGCGGCGTCTGTTTTTGGAGAATCGATCGCAGCAAAGTACGCAATTGTTGTACGTTGAGGTGTGGTTCAAGGAAGCCGTTCTTCATCCGCAACAGACGTGGAGGAGTGCCGCGTACACTGAGGAGACGATCAGAGCTTTCCAATTGAATAGAGGAGGTCGGGACGCCTTTTCATTCGTTGGCGGATGTGTAGCACGATCGCAGGAGGGAGTCGCACTTACCTTGTGGTGTAGGGAGAAAACTATTGTTGTTTTTTCAATTGTTGAGTGGAGGCGTTGACGTGTCACGTGACATGAAAAAAAAATCCGCTAGAGGATTCCACTGGAAGTTGGCCGATCAAAATGACACCGAGAGTTCAGTTGTCTCCATTTTCAGGAGAGGGTTCATGTGGTTGGATCGCTAAAATGAAGAATTACTTTAAATTCAATCGGACTTCGGAAGATATGAAGGTTCATTGGGCGCAATTGTGGATGGAGTATCCAGTTTTGTATTGGTTCTTGCCTTGGTTGAGCAAAAATCCCGGTTCAGAATGAGAGCAGAAGTCAGCGTTGTTATAGAAGTATGGGACCGGCAAGGAGCAAAAGTTTTTCCGACGACAGTGTGACAAGTAGTCCACACAGACTCTGGGAGACATTGAGGAGGACATGCCGAGAGTTCACTGCTCAGGGCAAGAGAAAATTGATTTTATTCAGATTCACCGCAGCGAGGACAGGTTTGGATCTGTTACAAAAGTTGTAAAGGAAGCGGGACACAATATGAAGGAGTGGAATACCATTAGCCAACATGAGGAACAGATTGACCTCAGTTTTGTTCAGCTGGAAGAAGAAATTTATGAACCATGTTTTAACCAGGATAAACAGCCTTCTTGTAACGTGAATGACTTGGTTCTATGAGGTGGCCAATATCCTGCAGAGCTGCTGAATATTTGTTGGAGCTTGGCGAAGTGACAACGTAGCAGGAGCTTGTCCGAGTACCACAAGTACTTCTTCGACGGGCCATGTGGACATTGGATGTGCAACACTTGGTCGCGGGATTGGAGGGAGGCTACAACAGGGTGCTGGAGTAGACGGAATAAAGAATGCTGGGAGGGCTGTTACTGTTTCTCCGGGCTACAGAATCCAAGAGTTGACAAAGTGCTTTTAATATGGAACAATGGAAAGAGAGTCAATTTCTTGGGTGAGGATGTGTACATTTGCGAAGCTGAGTCAGGAGCTTGTGGTGTTAAAGATTACAAAGTTGTATTGTATTGGAAACATTATCCACCTATATTAACTCGGGAGGTGTGGAGTTCGGCGATGTTTGGTTTCAGTTGGGATGCTGGTGATAGTAGAAGGGGTAAAATGGTACAAGAACCACCGCTCCAGAAGGTGCTATATTGTGTTCCAAATGCTGATGATAAAGGAGAAGAGACAAATTTTCTTGATGTTGTTTCTGTTGAAGTCATTTGGTGGTCAGAAAACACCTAGGGATGCAGCGTGCAAAGCCGTGTTTTTTCACTGAAGATACAGTAAAAATAAGTTCCAGGAGATGCGTTAAGGACATTCGAAGCTTGAACCTGCTTCTTTCCATGCTTGGGAGTACAGTTTCAGCTAAGCATAGTTTTGGACAGAACTCTCCGCAAATGGCGCTTGGGTTTATCTGGCCAAGATTCAGTTTGATTTGTTTTTGGGAGAATTCTCGTGGGGATCATGATGACATGATTAAGGCGCTAGCAGCAGGAGAGGTTAGACGACATTTGGAGGGTTGCATGCGGCTGAACAAGATAGCTCTAAAAATCAGAAACTCAAATCAGCAAACATATGGGATGCAAAGGGCTGTCTTAAATTTCCAGCAGCTTATACTTGATGCAAGACTTAATTTATCGACCAATGCTGTTGGTGTAGAGCATTTTGAGGAGGAGGCGGCCCATGTAAGGACTGGTGGCAACTTGACAACTGAAGATGACTGAACTGTTTTTTGGAAGGCAACTGTTACTAAGTCAGTATGGCTGGATCCAGGGATGCTGTTTGGAGTTATCATTCGGAGACAGGGAGATTGGTTAGATGAACCAAGCCGACAAAGTGCTAGGTATTTGCATGATGGATTTTTAAATAAAAGCCATTGTTGTAAGGTCTACGGTCTGCTACAGTACCCTGCTCGAAGGGGACGCCTGGGTAAGACGTTTTTTCCTAAAACCAGGGAGAATAAGGTTGCATTGAAGCTTAGGCCGCCACCAAAGCCACCACCAAGGGTACATCTTCCTTTTCTGGTTGCTATGCATGTTGGCTATGGAAAGATATCTTGGACTACAACTCGTGCTGATGTCCAACCAATGGTTCATATTGGGCCGGACAAGCTTCCTATTATGTTGATTTTTGGGGCCCGCTTATCTTTCTAGTGTTGGAGTTGCCGATCTGAGATTTGAAGTTTCCCCAGGGGGCGGTAATGTTAGGAGTGGGGGGTGTGGGCTGGCAGAGTTTAGAATGAGTGGGCTGTTGGGGGCTGTCCTTTTGAGGCAGGAGGGAGTGTAACTGCTTAGGGGTAGTATTGTATTTTTCTTTTGTTAGTTTGTTGGGGTGGTTAGGTGGCTGGGTGGGCTAATAAATAGGGGGGCCGGTGTTTGTAGTGGAGGACACGATTCATTATTGTTTTCATGCTTGGAAGCAGGTGGGAGGTACCAGCTTGGGAGGTTGCACCTTGGCTCGTGGGAGAGTGGTCTTCTTCCTCGGGAATTCCTTCTTTCCCCTACTCTTCCTCCTACCCATATTTCATTGTAATTGAGCATTCTGGTACAGATTTACCTACAAAAAATATATACCACAGCAGTTCTCTCTCTATTGGCTCCTTATCTCTCTTTTATTCCTAACATTTGACAGTTCACCTTTATACATAATTGTAAAATATCGAATTATGCAATTATTGGTCGTATATTTGAATACAATGTATTCCTAAAAATATCAATTTAAAAGGAAGCCAAGTAAAATTCATAAACCCAAATGATCCAAGTAAATACGTCAATTTCATCCTCAAATCCTTGAATTAGGGTTTAGTTACACATGATCAAAGTTAGTAGTACAATGACTTAAACCTGGTATATTAGAGAAGGGGAAAAAAGATTAAAACAGGTCAAAACTTGAAACTTGAATCTTTGATCCCTCCTCCCAATTCTGTGTTTCTTCTAGTGTTTTGGTATCAGATTCCCTTTATAGGCGTGTATGGCTTTCCTTCAGGTCCTTTCAGTCTTTTTCTTTTAAACGCGGTAGGCATCTAGGGTTCCAACCTTTTCACGGCCTGACCATGTGATTTAATGAATTTCTGCATGTTTTTAGGTGCATTACATAGCCTAAACTTCAAAACCGTGGGTTGGCTGTGCGATTCACTGCACTAATTTGGCCACCTTTCCCTAGCTTTGCCAATCACACTGCCCAAAGGAGGAAAACACTGCCAGGCCATGTGATTCAATCCTTTTAGCTTTTCATTGATTGCCTATTAAGCACAATAATTTGAACAGTAAATCTTGAAAACTATTAAAATTTTTGAGAGTTAAGACATACAAATTTTGTGCACATCAAAACTCTTACAAGAGCATCTCTTTAATTCAGTTATTTCAGAAGTCAAATTTTGGGTTTATGGATGTGTTATTTGCATGCTGAATAAGTGCCTGTTTCAGTGGTTTGCAGGATGAATATATTTCTTAGTTTTGTTTGCTTTGCGAGTATCTGTCTCTTTTTATATAATGTTTTAATGATGTTTTCACTTATGGTGAATGCCCTCATGATACATGCTATTCTGTTAACATTCATCTAAAATGATCACATTTACTGGTCATTGCACCTTATTGTTATTTCAGTTATAGAAAAGTTAGCGTTTTTATTTTTATTTTTATTTTTAGGGACCCTTGGCCAATTTCTAACTGTGCTATTTTCTCCAAAAATATTGCTGTTACCCTGATAAATTGGGTGCCTTTTGTTTTAGATGACATCAGTGCTCTTTTTGGCTTCTGCTGGTTTCCTGTACATGTTACTTTCTCTAGTTTTACATATTTTACATTTTTTTACATTGCAGATCTGCTCTTTGCTTCACCAAAGGTACACGGATTTCTCACCAAGCGTAGTTCAAGGCTTCTTGAAAGTCTTCTTTCCAGGAAAATCTGGCGATGAGCTGGATGCTGACCGAAACACAAAGGCCATGAAAAAGCGCAGCTTTTTGAAACTCCTGGTTGAACTTTACTTTGTTGGAGTCATAGACGACGTTGGCATTTTCATAAATATCATTAAAGATCTTACCAGCCTAGAAAACCTAAAAGATCGTGATGCCACTCAGTGGAACCTGTCTCTGCTTGCTAGTTTTGCTCGACAGGGAAGAATCTTTTTGGGTCTTCCACTGTCTGGACAAGAAATTTATGAAGAGGTGAAATTTCTCTGCCTTGAACTTTTCTCTGTTAACCTATACCACCATTAATTTTCCTAATTTTTAAATGTCTGTACTCAAAAGCATAACGGGAAACTAGTGAGATCAGAAAAAAAATAGATACCAATATGGTGAACACCACCTTTTAAAAAAAAATCTCACACTCTTAACAACTACTAAGATTCAAACTCTTTACATTGGAAATTGCTAGGGATTTTTTTCCAAGTTGAATTAATTGTTGGTTATCCTATTGTTGAGATCATGATGATCTTTGGGCTGGTTAAAAAAAGTGGCGTTTTTTTGGATGATCAGAATTGGGATGATGGCATCATTGCTGTTTTTTTGAGCTGGCTCCTCAAGTGGTTTCTTATAGGGTTAGCTTGGATTTATTTTAACCTTCACCATTTGTTCTTAAATTTTTATCCTTTGAGTCTATGACCTGAATTGTTATAAAAATACAAGGTTTCTTAGCTTTCTGTTGCATTGTCCATGCTTCAGTTGCTATTTTCCTTATATTTCTCTGCTATTTTCTGACGTGTTGCTGTCTCTTCACATCAAGTGGTTTGTCTTCTTTCTTATTGATCTGTTTGGGTTGGCACGCATACTATCATTTTCTTTTGAGCAAATGTCTGCGAGCAGAAAACATAAAAAAATAATGACTCACATTTTATGCCATGTAAAGTGCAATGAAAATGCCCATGCCCAGCCTCTCAAAATGCATGAAATCAAATTCCTACTGATATTTGCAATATGGGAGCCCAAATGGCAGATTCTTGTGCTTCTCCTGAAGCTTGATTATTAAAACTTTCCCCATTTATTCTCCCATTACAGTCCTTCCCCACTCACTGAAGATAAAACTGGGTGCGGTACTCCTACACTGTCTTGATTTCTGTGGTGAGATTTCTATATCTGAAGCTAGAGGATGGTGTCAATCTTTTTTGATGATATTTGTAAAATTATTCGAAATAGTTGATCTTCTGCAGATTATCATGTACTTCTATTCCTGGACTACCTATTTTATTCACATCATATTCGCATATGAGCAACGGAACCTGTGACTACTTTGTAATAATGCACCAATATTTGGATGTAGCTTTGAATCCCCAACATACTATCCATTCCTTTGATAATTTTTTGTTCACTAGCTCGTGCATTAATGATTTGTTGTTGTGAAAAATATTTACTTAAATAATGTATTGAAAGATTTTTGTCCACTAAATTCATTCGTAGTGTGGAATTTATGTGGCAGTTTTTTAAGGGCCTTAATATTACGGTGGATCAGAAATTTTTTTTCAGAAAGGCTTTTCATACATTCATTCTATGATGCTGCTGCAGAGCTACTCTTGTCTGAGCATTCTGTAAGTGGATTTTCTTTTCTTTTTTTCCTTTTTAATGTTGAGATGAACATAGACCATTTTTATGCTGTTTCTCTTGAAATACTAACTGAATTTTCCCAACCCTTATCCACGCGCCAACCGCACATGATGGAAGTCACTTCGTCAAATGGAGCATGATAATGCAAAAATTTTACATGCAAAAGGAGAGCTTAGTGATGAGAATGCCTCGTCATATGAAAGGCTGCGGAAATCTTTTGATCATTTGTATCGTGGCGTTTCATCGGAAGTTAGCATTTTTTATTGTTTCGGCAATTTGACTCAGTATCCTGAATTGTGGGCAATGCTAGGACTGGAATAAATAGTTTAGCAAATGGAGCCCTAAAATTAACAGATGTTTGTTTGTTTTAGTTGGCCATTAGGAACCACTCTAGAACCCATGTTCTGTATAGTTTTTACATCTGATTGGTCTTACTGTTCTCCGTTATGCTTGTTGTGTTCTGTTTGTTGTTTTAGGCAGTTCTTATTTTTTCATCCATATTTAATTGTAATGAACCAACCCCCGGGCTACCTTGACCCGGCACCCGGGACGGCTCGTCACAAGGCTTGAAGTGCGTTCCCAATCAGCACGGGCTAATGACTAGTGCTGGAGCATCAAAAACAACATCAGCTACTACCCATCTCCATGTGACAAGTGAGCCCACCAAAAGATATGAAGAACCCGGTAACTCATAGCAGTGCTTTACCTTTACCTGTATTAGACAAAACAAAATCTATATACACCCAGGAGTGTGTGAGTAAAACATCCCTAGTAGGATTCCACCGAATGCTCTATGTAAAACAAAGTTATGCTAGTTTGAACCGCATGCATGAAAATGTCATTTGAGTCCTTTATGAATGTAGCAAGAGAGACCTAGAATCTGTGCCTCTTAAGTGAGGCCAAAGACTTTATTTACAGGGAAACCAATACAAGAGATGAGAGAGAGATTTGAAATTTAAAATACCTGAGATATGGTCGACCCATTCAAACCTAACCTAAATATCTAAATATCTAAAATACTCCCCAAGTTTGGTTTACCTACCTTGGACACATCATAAAAGAAAACAAATAATCTTAATACCCCCCTCAAGCTGAACATGCTGGACTTGGTACATAGAAAAGAATAAAATAAAGAAGTGCATCTTCGTATACGCAGCTCGCTTGTTTTGCTGCAATCACCTCTCTGTGTGAACTCATGATGAAATAATATAGAAATGACTGTTGCAGTTGAAGATGACTATCGTAGAACTTCCATGCTGATGACGACCATTGCTTGAAGATTCCGGATGAATTGGCGACCGACGAGCGACCTCAAAACGACCGGATGAAACGGTGCCTGAATAGCGGACCCAAAAGGCCGAGTGAAACGACGCTTGACGTGCGGACCCAAACACAAGCATTTCTGATCGTCACTAGTGGTAGTGCGGCAACACTTCTGATCTTCACTAGTGGTAGTGCGGCAACACAGAGGCTCAATGGAGATCCGGGCAGCAACGCAGAGGCTCAATGGAGATTCGGGCAACAACACATAGGCTCCATGAAGATCCGGGTAGGGGGGTTGCGTAGCAGGAAGCGAACCGGGCTGATGAGGTGTCAACTGGTGCGCCTGAAGTGTGTAGCAGAACTGAGGGAGGCACGCGACCGGCCAGGTGATCTGGGTTGTGCTCAGAGGGACTGCTTGCTTGGAAGGAGTGTGCTGAAGCAAGTGATGGCACGATGAGGAGGCGTGTGATTGACTGAAGTGGATTTGTTGTTTCCGACTTTCTCACAGGTGGTTGAGAACCCTTGGAAAGGACTGCCCTCTCGCTGCAACAGGAAGCGCATGCCGCGACTGAAGAAGTAGAGGGGGCAGCTGACATGGGTGGGGGCCACGCGACAGAGGGGCGGTGTTGCAGGAGGGGTGCACACGTCTTGTGCGACTCCGTTTGGGGAAGGGGCAACGTCAGCTGGGAGAGGGGCGACGGCTGGAGAAGAACTGCAAGCCCCACCTCGCCAAGCCTGGGTCGGACGCCCCCCCCCCCCCCCCCAATTTAAATATCTAAAACACCCCCTTCAAGCTAGGTACCTAGCTTGGACACATAATAAAATGAAACAAATAATCCTAACAATGAAAAAGAAGAAACAAGGGTTAGCTTATACATAGCTTGAATGAACAAGCAACTAAGGAAATTGAAATGCATTTGAACGAAATGAGAGCATTAATGTAAAGCAACTTATAATAAAATTTTATCACCGACATCATGGGTAGGTACCTAGGAGCTAAGGTAGGGAGAACCTAGGATCCCCTTTGGAGCGTAATGCCCTTGGGGTGTGTTTCCATTCAAGGGGAGCTCCATGTCTTTAAATGCTATCTACATGGGAGTGCCATGTTCCTAATTGTTATCTCTATGGGAGTGCCATTTTCACATGGAGGTTTTCATACTAAAACTAGTCATATCCCAAGTCTCCACCCAAGTACCCAAAGGTATCCCCCATGAAGTTTTCTAGATAATCGAACGCTCAAAACTCCTAAACGTAATGTGTAAAATCACCCCTTTCATCAATATCCAAGCGCCATTCAACATCATGAAGTGATACATGTGTAATTCTATTCTAAGGGAAACATTCATGACAAAGGGGTGATCCAAGAAGTAGGTATTCTCAAAGCGGTCAGGAACCACTTTACCCAAGATAACTCATTATGCAAACACCACGAAAATTCTTTACAAAACACATCAAATCATTTTGCAAGACATTTCCATTCAAATTCTTGAAAAACCAAGGTTGGCATTTTGATGAACACCTTGTAGGCATCCTTTATATAAACAAGTCATGGATATATGTCAGGCAAGCCATTTGTTAAGATAATTGAGAACGAAGAGAAGTACCGGAAAATCCAACATCAAAATTATCATAAGCAATAAGAATAGATTTGATATCATTCAAGAAATTCATTTGGAAATAAGCAAGCACCCAATGTTCAAAGAGCAAAAGGCTTTGACATAGAGTCACTAACACATGTCAGTCGTGGGGTGTGAAAAAAACAAATATTTCCTAAGTTAAAATGCAATAAAGCGGTTCACTTAGGCTCTCTTCAGAGAGAAGCACTCAACAATCACGTTTGTCACTTGAAATTAGAGAAAGAAGTGAGATTTTTTTTTGAAATTGTTTGTTCTTGAAAAGAAAGAAAGCAATTAAAATGATGTTTGGAGCCAAATCGATGAAAAGAGTGATGGGGTTAGGGTAGGATCATATTTTGCAATGTCATCATGGTCGTAAAGATCATTCCCCATCTCTTCCTATTGAATGACAAGTGAAATACTCTTCGATCGAGTTATCAATCACCCTTGGTTGAAGGAAGCAATGAAAACCACTCCTATATGCATGAGAATTCATAAACCTTTCCCAAATTACTAAGACAAGTCCTGATCGGGAATGGTTTCTCATTAGAAATCTAGAAAAAGTTCACTTATTCCACACACGTGCCAACGATTGCTAGATACTCACCACCTAACACAATATGCTCGATCGAGACAAACTGCACTAGGCGGATGGAGTTTAATGTTCTTTAACCAAAGCTATAAACAATGAATGAAACCAAAACCCAAAATACGATCGCATTAAGAGAATTGGACACCACTGAAAATAGATATCATTCAATAGAAAAAGTGAGTTTTACGATCAAGCACAAGACTCCAACATTACAAAAGGAAAACATCCCCTTCCCCTATCACTCAAGAGTTTTACCCCTCCATATGAAGGGTAATAGAGTTGAAAGGGGAAGAAATGAACATTATAAAACCAAGAAAAGAGAAAATAGAAAATCTGCAGCACTTCAAGCTTCAAATCCTCCAGCACAACCTCCCCTCCTCCTTTAACAACACCCTTGAATGGAAGTGGACACACATATTTATAGGCTTGAGGGGTGGAACATTTTCCCTCTAGATCCAATCCTCCTAAAGCTTGAATCCATTTCGCATAATAAATGGCCGAATCTTGGGAAGGTTTTTTCATAAAAGTTGTTCCTCTCTCACTTGTGCATTCGTCCACAAAATCTCAGCATATTTGGACAAATTTCCTAAAAGTTATGCCTGAGTTACCGATGAAGATTTTTTCTGCCCAAGGAGACTGCCCAACTCCCTCCCGTTTTGCGCATGCAATGGATGTCTTAATGACATAAATTGTCCATGAAATTTATTGTGGACATGCGGCTCGAAGTTATCTTTCTAATCCGGCTGGAATCACTTCATTTGGATGTCTCTAGACCGAGATATGGTTCAATTACTGATGTCAGGTCCATTATGTCTGCCAACAAACTTTTTCAACTTTATTGATTTTTCTGGGCCGTTGTGTGTCAAATTGGATCTAGGTCCAGAAGACAAAGTCGAAGCACACGGACAAAGGGATCCTTAAAAAAAGGAATCATTTAAATTGGATTAAAATCGTAAAAGTTATACCCGAAAAACAGAAGCTCTAGAAAACTGTCAATTTTCCTGAATTAAGCAATTTTCATAGTTAAGCCCAAAATTCACCAAAAATACTAAATTAATGCAAATCACCTCAAATTGATTAATTTGAAGAGATTAAATCATTGAAAATATTGGATCTATCCTTGATTCGATGAATCCATTGACAGCGGTTGTTTTCCCATCAAATGAGGAGAGGAGAAGTCCCTAGACAAAAATCAGAAGCCCTAACGATAAGAATCCCCACATGAAAATCATCCAACATGGAACCCATGACCATGGCCATTGGAGAAGATGAAAATGAAAGAGAAGGGAATAAGATATAGGAGAAAGGGATGAGGACCACTTGCTTTGATGGAGAATCGATAAGGAAGAAGAAAAATGGGGGGGTGTGTTAGGACTCTTCTAGGAAAACGAGAGTAAACAAATAGTTTTTCTGTTCCAGTTGACAGTTCAAAGAGAATCTTCCTGGAGCTTATTTTCCACTTCCGAATTACAAGAAGGAAAAGAGAAAACTACAGTAGAATTCTGTAATAGAAGATTCTGGAAGAATTCTTATCTATAGAGAAGATCATCCGTTGTGTCTCCCGAAGGTCGCCCTCTCCTCCGAGCCTGCTGTGCGCCTCACAGCTTCCCAGCTGATCCTCCAGCGAAAGCCTCTCCCCAAAAACTGTCTCGATAGAACCTCCCCTCCCCTTCTTATAGTTGGTCACGTCGGTTCCAGTTGGTTAAGTCGGTTAACCGACTTAACCAACTATTTGAGTCTCTTTTCCCATATTGCCCTTCCTTCGTTGACAAGTTTGAAAGATTGGGGGCCGTGATTTCTGAATAGAATGGGAGCTGTCAAAGGTACTAACATTTTCCCCCTCTTTAAAAGGCACCTTGTCCTCAAACTGCTCAAGGATATGCTTTGCATCCTCCCAAGTAGACTCTTCTACCGATTTTCCCAGCCATTTAATGAGCCAATATCCTTTGGAATGCCATGACGAATTTTTGACTGCAAGTATTTCTTCTGGAATAAGTAGTGGGAATGATGTCGTCTCCCAAGATTCTGGAATGGTAGTCTGTACATTTGCAGTGCCAGCAGCCCGTTTTAACTGTGATACATGAAAAACAGGATGTACTCGGGTAGTCTCTGGTAGCCTCAGTTTATAAGCAGTGGATCCCAAACAGTTTTCGATAGGATAAGGCCCATAATATCGAGCAGCCAACTTTGGACAAATCTTTTTAGATTTTGATGTTTGGATATTTGGTCGTAATTTAACAAAGACCAAATCCCCAACTTGAAAAACTTCCTCTCGTCTGTGCTTATTAGAATGTTGAACCGTAAGCTGTTGAGCTCGGTGGAGGTTACTCCGAAGCTGGTTTAAAACATTGTCTCGATCCAATAAAGTTGTGGCGACGGTCTCAACCGGTGTATCTCCTTTGACATAACGTATAACTGTTGGAGGCTTCCGGCCATACACCACTTCAAAAGGTGTCATTTTAGATGAAGTATGTGAAGCAGTATTATAACAGAATTCTGCCCATGGTATCCATTGGGCCCAAGTTCGGGGCCGCTCCGTAGCAAAACACCGCAAGTATGTTCCCAAACAGCGGTTTACAACCTCTGTTTGTCCATCCGTTTGAGGATGGTATGAGGAACTCATTTTTAAAGTCGTCCCCTCCATTCGAAAAAGCTCTTTCCAAAAATTGCTAACAAAATCCGGATCCCGATCACTTAGAATTGATTTCGGAATTCCATGTAATCGGACAACTTCTTTTACAAAAAGTTCAGCTACTCCTTTTGCCGTATAAGGATGTCGTAGCAATAGAAAATGGGCGTATTTTGACAACCGATCAACGACCACTAAAATCACGTCATAACCAAGTGACTTAGGAAATCCGGAAAGAAAATCCATTGAGATTTCTTCCCAAACTTGATCTGGAATAGGCAGCGGCTGAAGTAGTCCTGCAGGTGACATAGCTAGGTACTTTTGACGTTGGCATGTATCACATTCCCGAACGTATTGTGCTATACACCTCGTCATCCCCTTCCAAAATAGCCCCGCTGCCAACCTCTTATAAGTTTTCAAAAACCCTGCATGTCCTCCCACAACTGAAGAATGATAATAATGTAAAAACTTGGGTATAAGGCTGGATGTCCTGGAGAGCACCATTTTGCCTTTATAAAACAACAGTCCATCTTTATACATATACCCTGGTTTAGAATCAGGTTGTTTTTCCAGAGCTGTAATTATGACAACCAACCCATCATTCTGTAGCTCTGCCTGAACAACTTCTTTTTCCAGCCAGAATGGTTCTGACACAGTTGAACCTAGCTGTTTATCCTCTTCCTCTACGAAATTTTCAGCAACCAGTCGTGACAAAGAGTCAGCCGCTTGATTTACTTTTCCTGGTTTATAGACCACTTCGAAGTCCAATCCGAGTATCTTGGACTGCCAGCATTGCTGATCAGCTGTATGATAACACTGGCTCAACATATGTTTCAACGCCTTGTGGTCAGTATATACAATAAAATGCTTCCCAATCAAATACCGTCTCCAATGGCTCACGGCTAGAACAAGTGCCATCACCTCCTTTTCATAAACAGACTTAGCAAGGTGGCTTTCTGCTAATGCCTTACTGAAATAGGCTACTGGTCGCCCTTCTTGCATCAAAACAGCTCCTATGCCCTTGCCTGATGCATCACATTCCACAATAAAAGTTTCCTGAAAATTTGGCAGGGCTAAAGTTGGTGCCGAGACTAAACATCGTTTTAGTTCCTCAAATGCTTTTTCTGCAGCTGAATTTCAGAGGAACCCGTTTTTCTTGGTCAACTCCGTTAGTGGTTTTGCTATTTTTCCATACCCTTCAACAAACTTCCTGTAATAACCAGTTAGACCCAGAAATCCCCTTACTCCTTTAACATTTTGTGGCCTTGGCCAATTCACAATACATTCAATCTTTGAAGGATCCATTGTTACCCCCTTACTAGAAATAATATGCCCCAAATATTCTACTCTTTGTTGGGCAAAATAGCACTTCTTCTTGTTTGCATGTAGCTGGTTTTTAAGTAGTAAAGAGAACACTGTATCTAGGTGTTTTTGATGTTCTGACCAGGTTTTACTATAGATCAATATGTCATAAAAAAAAACCAGCACATACCTTCGCAGCAGCTCTTTAAATACCTGATTCATTGTGGATTGGAAAGTTGCCGGGGCATTCATAAGACCGAAGGGCATTACAAGATATTCGTAATGTCCCTCGTGAGTTCTGAAAGCGGTCTTGCATATATCTCCAGCCCTTACCCGAATCTGGTGAAACCCTGATTTCAAATCGATCTTTGTAAAGTAACATGCACCGCTCAACTCATCCAACAGTTCTTCTATGACCGGAATTGGAAACCTGGGATTGTCACCTTATTTAAAGCACGATAATCCACACACATGCGCCAACCTCCATCTTTTTTCTTTACAAGAATAATCGGACTAGCATACGGGCTGTTACTATTTCGTATAAACCCACTAGCCAGCAATTCTGCCACTTGATTCTCTACCTCATCTTTTAGGTAGTGGGAAAGCTTATATGGTCGTATATTCACCGGTTTCGCCCCCTCCTCCAAAGTGATGGCATGATCGGTTAACCGTTCTGGAGGCAATCCCTGTGGGACTTCAAAAATTTTCTGATACCTCTGCTCAATCCACTCAACTTGCTGCTGTATATAACTCTGCTGCTGTCTATTTTCTTCTTTCTGAACATTTTCTGTTCCTGGCATGGTTATTTGAGCTTGTCACATCCAACCTTCCAGTGCTAACATCTTCCTCTGATAGTTCTGCTGCATCTCCACTACATTCTCTGCTCTTTTTAGCACCCCTTGCAGCCTAATTTCTTTGCCTTCCCACATAAATTCCATGGTCTTGTCACTCCAATTGGTCATCACATTTCCCAAACTCTTCAACCATTGCATGCGGAACACCATTTCCAAACCTCCTGTATCAAAAACAAAGGCTTCAACAGAAAAAACAAATTTTTCCAAACTAATTGTTACCTTCTTGCAAACTCCTTGCGATAAAACCCGGTATCTATCCCCAAGCCTTATTCCGAATGGTCTAGTAGGTTCAACTTCCAGCGATGCCATTTTAATAAAAGTCTTGGAGATAAAATTATGACTTGCTCCACTATCAACTAGTACAAGTACAGGTATTCCAGAAATTTTTCCAGCCAAAAATATTGATTCCATCCTTGCTGTCCCCATACTTCGGAACTCTACTACCTCTCCCAACAGATTTTCAAGTCGTTTTTCATTTGTTTCACACTGAATTTCTGGCTCTGTTTCCAATTAGTGCCATTTTCTACGGCTGCCTCCTCCTTAAAATCATCATATTCCCAAACAACAACTCTCATATGCTTATCAGGGCACCGATGCATTGGACCATAAGTTTGTCCACAGCGGAAACACAATCCCTTTCGCCGTCTTTCTTCTCGTTCTTGCCGACTTATTGCCCTTACTCCGGACCATTGTTCTTCTCCCACTGCCCTTCTCAGCTCCTCCTCCCTTTTTCCCCGCTCTACCACTGGCCTGTTTAATAGTGAATTGCTTCCTCCAACAGTTTGAACTCTCGGGACTGGTGGAATAGGCAATCGCCCTCGAACATTCCGCAATACCCCTTCCCCCATTAACTCCCGCTCTACTTTTCTGGACAAAGTGTGCAATCTTACTTTATTAACAGGTTCATGAGTGGAAACACGATTCTCGATTTCTGGTCGTAATCCTCCCATACACAAACTCATGTACCACGGCTCCGGAAAAGCTGGTATCCTCAAGGCCACCTGTTCAAATTCTTCTATATACTCGTCAACAGTTCCTGTCTGTTTTAAAGTCTTCAAGAATCGTATTGGATCTCCCTCTGTACTGTTCCCATATCCATCCAGCAAGGCCGATCTGAATTTCTCCCATGTTGCCCCTGGTGTCGCCCCATGCCACGACAAAAACCAATATAAAGTCATATTTTCCATGCATAGCTGCGCATGATGCAGCTTCATTTCCTCCCGAGTATGGTTAATCAGGAAATATGTTTCAGCCTTGATTATCCATCTGAATGGATCCTCTCCAGTAAAAAACGGCAGCTCTATTCTCTGCATTACTGTTCGCAAACTTTCTGCAAGACTTTCATCCTCTGCTATTACACCACATCCAACGCCCCGTCCAGGCGCGACTCCCGAATTACCTTCATTTCCTGACTTTATCGAAGCTACTTCCTCAGTTCTCCCGTTTTTGCTTCCTGGTCCAGCCTGTACCTCTAAAGACTTAATCCGTTCCAACGCTTGTTCTTCCATATTCCGCATTCGCTGACTAAGTCTCTCCTCAGTCTGTTGCGCCATCCGCTGGCTCTCAGTCTGCCCTCGAGTTAGTCGATCCAAGCTTTCTTGGACTGCCGCCATAGTTCGCTGAAACGTTTCTATCGCAGACTCGACCGCAACCATTCGATTCTCCATTCTAGTCTGCATCAAACGTCTTTCTCCCCAATCTCGTTCCCCAACTCTGTTGCAACAAGCTCCAGCGGTTATCGACCACACTACTCGTGCGCTTCCTTACAACGTACCGCCTCTACTGCAACGGTCGTAATTTCGGCTGCGTCTGTTCTCTTCCTCAACAGTCGCGTCACACAGTCCAGGTAAGAGTCGCAGAAATTAGTTCCCCAGCGGAGTCGCCAAAAATGTTAGGACTCTTCTAGGAAAACGAGAGTAAACAAATAGTTTTTCTGTTCCAGTTGACAGTTCAAAGAGAATCTTCCTGGAGCTTATTTTCCACTTCCGAATTACAAGAAGGAAAAGAGAAAACTGCAGTAGAATTCTGTAATAGAAGATTCTGGAAGAATTCTTATCTACAGAGAAGATCATCCGTTGTGTCTCCCGAAGGTCGCCCTCTCCTCCGAGCCTGCTGTGCGCCTCACAGCTTCCCAGCTGATCCTCCAGCGAAAGCCTCTCCCCAAAAACTGTCTCGATAGAACCTGCCCTCTCCTTCTTATAGTTGGTCACGTCGGTTCCAGTTGGTTAAGTCGGTTAACCGACTTAACCAACTATTTGAGTCGCTTTTCCCATATTGCCCTTCGTTGATAAGTTTGAAAGATTGGGGGCCGAGATTTCTGAATAGAATGGGAGCTGTCAAAGGTACTAACAGGGTGTCACAAGGGGCGTTGGCCTAGGTGGTTTTGGCGACTACCCACCGAAAGAAGTCAGCCCAGGTGGTTTTGGAGACTGCCCACCGAAATAAGGGGGCCAAATATGAGGGTCTTCTTTTAAAAAGAATTTAAGAAATCAAAATATTTAAATTTTTATCTGGCCGTACGGTTTGGGTGCACCAACTGTGCATGAGGTTCTGGAACCGAAATTTCAGACCTGCGCGGTTTGGTTGCACAGTTGGACCAACCGTTCAAAAGCTACTGGAAGCCCAGTTTCGAGGCACACGGTTCATATGCACAGTTAGCGAACCGTGCACCTTGGGAATTTCCTTAAGAATTCAAAATTTTAACCCAAACCTAAAAAATAAATGATGAACAAATAAATACAAAAATACATACCGGAAAATGACATTGTAGGTGTCACAATAATGATATTTTGATGTGTACATACCTCATTTTATATTGACATGTTGTCATTCTTGGTACAACAGTTTAGCAGAAGCACTTGATATGCAACCACCGGTCATGCCTGAGGACAGCAACACAACTAGGGTAACGACAGGAGAAGATGCTTCATCACCAGCCCTTAAAAAGGATTCTTCTGTTTCAGAAGCCATTTGGGATGATGAAGAGACTAGGGCTTTTTATGAATCTTTACCTGATCTCCGGTATTATTTCATTCCAGTAATTTCGGGTATCTTCTTGTAGGCATTGTGCACCATAGGGGATGCTTACGTAGTTTCTGGTAGCAAAATATGTTGAAATGAAATATTTTATTATTCTGCGATTTTTTTTATGTTCTTTTTAGGGCCTTTGTTCCTGCTGTGTTGTTGGGAGAAGCTGAGAGTGATCAATTAGTGAAATCACAGGAACAATCAGCTGTAAGGAATCTGTGTTTTTTTATACCATTTATGATTTTCTCTTTTCTCTATTAACTGCTCATATATTTCCGAAGAAAATGATTACAGACAGGTATTGTGTGGACTGTACATTAACCACACGTTTGGTCATTTTTTTGCTTCAATCCTTGACAAATATTTTTTCTACCTTAACACATATTTTGTTCTTGCTCTTTTCCTTTTAGTGTGAAATTAACCTTCTCTTCAGATTTTCAGGTAAAACACTTAAATTTGATACATTTGTGATACTGAATTTAAAATCGGATATTTCATTATGGATTCATTTTGCGTGTTTACTTAAAAAAACCATCTGACCACATTTACTATCTCAGATACATTGTTTTTAGTTTGTCTGTGGTCAGTTTCTTTCTTGCGTCTTTTTCCTGTTTCTGGCTTTCTTTTGTACCTCTGTACTCACACATTGATTTATTCTGTTAAGGAACCGGCCCCTGAAGCTGAGCGTGCAGAATTGAAGGCCCAAGATTCAACAGAGGCTCCTGTAGATCCTGGTTCTTCACAAGGGGAAAAAAGCAGTGATAAAGGAAAGGATAAAGAAGAGAAGGATAAAGAAAGAGAGAAAGGAAAGGAAAAGAATGCTGACAGAAAAGGAGAAAGTGAAAAGGAGAGACTCAAGGGACTTGATGGGACAAATCTGGATGCTCTACTGCAGAGGCTTCCTGGTTGCGTGAGCCGTGACCTTATTGACCAACTTACTGTAATTGAAACTTTGCTTGAAATATATATTTTTTCTAATTTTTTTTATTTCGTTTTTCATCTCTTCAGTGAGGTTCATATATGTTTCGCTCTTTTTTGTCAGGTGGAGTTTTGTTATTTAAATTCAAAGTCAAGCCGAAAGAGGCTCGTGAGGGCTTTGTTTAATGTCCCAAGGACATCCCTAGAACTGCTGCCGTATTACTCACGCATGGTTGCCACACTCTCAACTTGTATGAAGGACGTGTCATCTATGATCTTACAAATGTTGGAGGAGGAGTTCAACTTCTTAATAAATAAAAAGGTCTATTAAATTTGCTTCCTTGCTCTTGTTTTGATTTTTCTCTTTTTTAAGTGTCATTGACTCTAATCTTTTAACTTTTGCAGGATCAAATGAATATTGAAACCAGAGTCAGGAATATTAGATTTGTGGGAGAGCTTTGCAAGTTTAGAATTGCACCTGCTGGCCTTGTTTTTAGCTGTCTGAAGGTATTTGGATCAGTCAATTAATATGTGCGCATAGTGTGTATTTATATAATGACTACTATTTTTTTCCTTTTTTGTGAAGCATAAGAATATGATGACTTCTATGCACCTGCTGGCCTTGTTTAGAATTGCACCTGCTGGCCTTGTATTTATATAACGACTTCTATGCTTTTCTATTGTTTGATGCATCGGATTTTTTTTGACATTCTTCGGAATTGTGCTAGATGTATTAATCAGACAACGTTTTTCCTTTTATCAGGCCTGTTTGGATGATTTTACTCATCACAACATAGATGTTGCTTGTAATCTTCTTGAGACATGTGGTCGTTTTCTTTACCGGTCTCCTGAAACTACCATACGCATGACTAACATGCTGGAGATACTGATGCGGTTAAAAAATGTCAAAAATTTGGATCCTCGCCACAGTACGCTTGTTGAAAATGCTTACTACCTTTGCAAACCACCTGAGAGACCTGCTCGCATTGCTAAAATCCGTCCACCATTGCACCAGGTTTGAGTTGCTTTTTGGTTCATTGATTTTTCTGTCTGTTTTATCATCCTCACCCCTGTTAAAAGTCATCTTTTCTCCTTATATTTACACTGCAGTATATCAGAAAATTGCTGTTCTCTGATCTGGACAAGTCTTCCATTGAGCATGTGCTGAGACAACTGCGCAAATTACCATGGAGTGATTGTCAGCACTACGTTTTGAAATGCTTTATGAAGGTTCACAAGGGGAAGTACAGCCAGATTCATTTGATTGCCTCACTCACAGCAGGTCTGAGTCGATACCATGAAGATTTTGCTGTTGCTGTTGTTGATGAGGTTGGTTGTTTATTTGTTTTTCTGGGGTTTATGTTTCTCAAGTTCATCATGATGACTATATGAAAAAAACTGTCTTTTTCTTTGTTTTTTATTGCATTGTAAGTTGAGCTGTGATCATTTACGTCTCAATGTGTGATATTTTTTATTGCATTGTTTTTCTTTGTTTTTTATTGCATTGTAAGTTGAGCTGCGATCATTTGCGTCTCAATGTGTACCAAAATGTATACCACCTCTGGTCCACTTTATAAGGGAAAGAGTGAGTGTTTTGGTGGTCCAAAATGCAAGAAAAATTAATGCATTTAATTTAATTTTTTCACAAATGACCTCATGAGATAGAATATAATGTAAATGTTGAATTAAGTGTATTTTTTATCAGTAAAAGGAATTTCATAAAAATGACATAAGGGGAGCAGAAGCACTTGTAATGCAAGTTTTGCAAAGAGATAAAAAATATCAAGAGTGGTATATGAAAGAATTAAAAGAAGAAAACCTTTTATATTAGAAATCCAAAACTCTTTAACCCGTTAGCTCAAATCAAGAGTATTTTTGAGAATACGTTATTATAATTTGTAATAAATTCAATGTGTCAAACCACTTAACTGATTTTCCTAATTCTCCCGAAACAGTTATTTTCTGTTTATATTGTGGACCGGAGGTAGTATTATTTTTTAGTCAACTTGATAAAAATTATGGTTTAAAGTGTTTCTCCATACCATTGAAGACACAAGGGTGTTTAGTCAAGTAAAATTGACACCTATTGTACCCAATTGTATCCCATTTATTTATGTTTTACATTGAGTCCTACTAGCATGCGCGGAACACTACCGCTTTCTATATTCAAAGGAACTGTCATGCATTGGCTCCTTATTATGATATCGCCTTATGTTGTGATGAATGGCAGTTGTTCATTCACTGTCTGTCTGTTACGATTGCAGGTTCTAGAAGAAATTAGGGTCAGGTTGGAGTTTGTTGGACCCCATTTAAGGTTAAAGGGGTATTTCTGTTCTGAGTCCCACATTGGACTTAACACCATGTAATTAGTTTTTACTTCTCTATAAAAGAGGATCCCCACCTCACATTGAGAAAAGGGGAATTCACCCACTACATGGTATCAGAGGGATTTTTTATCCCGAACCCTCCCTCCCTTGCGGATTCCCGGCGCTCTCCCGGCCCCGCCTCTCCCTCCTGCCCTAGCCTTTCCCGGCGGGCCTCCTCTCCTCCCGGCGCACCTCTCCTCCCGGCGCATCTCTCCTCCCGGCGCACCTCTCCTCTCCGGCCTGCACCCTCCCGGCGGTCGTCCCTCCCGCTAGGCCTCCACCTCCCGGCGTCCGCCCCCGCGCCCTCGCCCGCGCAACTCCCTAGCCCTCGCCCGACGGCCCTCTCTCTCCCCGACGCGGCCCGCGCCGGCTCCTCCCTGCGACCTTCCTCCCCGACGGCGCTCCCTCCCCGCGGCTCCCGACGACATCACCCGCGCCCCCCCCCCCCCCCCGTCCCGGCACCACCTCCCTCGACGCTCCCTCCTGGCCAGCCCCGCCTCGCCCCGCCGGAACGCCCTCGGCCTGACGCCCGCGGCTTCCCGGCGCCTCCCGCTGCTCCAGCGGCCCTCCTCTGCGCGCTCCCTCCCGGCGGCCTCCCGCTGCTCCCGGCGCCTCCCGCTGCTCCCGGCGCCTCCCGCTGCTCCCAGCGCCTCCCGCTGCTCCCGCGCCTCCCTCTGCTCCCGCGCGCTCGCGACTCCCGGCTCCCGGCTTCCGGCTCGCCCCGCCGTCCCGGCGCACCTCCTCCCGACGTCGTGCCCTCGCGCCCTACCCTCGGCGATTCGCCCCGGCGCTCCGCCCTCAACGCCTCGCCCCGGCGTCGCGCCCTCGCGCCCAACCCTCAGCGCCCCGCCCAGGCGTCTCGCCCTCGGCCTCGCCCCGGCGCCGCGCTCTCGTCCCCCCAGCGGCTCCCTTCCTGCTGCCCTCTCCCGGCGTTGCTCCCGGTTCGGACTTCCGGCGCCCGGCGCGCCCAGGTCCAGCCCTGCCCTCGGCCCTGCGGCGCTCCTGCCCAGAACCCGCGTCCCAGCACCCGCACCGCCCCTGCCCGGCCGCATCTCCGGGCCGCTTCCCTTCCACCGCCCGACTCCCGGCGAACGGGTCCAGCGCCCGCCCTCCATGGACGCGTCCTCCGTTCTTCCGTCCCTCATCACGGCCTCCTCCCGGCTTGTCGATGACCGGCTGGATGCCACTAATTTTTCCGTCTGGCGGAAGACGGTCTTGATGTCCCTCCGCGGCATGGGGCTTCATTCTCATCTTGAGAAACCCCCACCTGAACTCACTGACCCTAAGTTCGACTCTTGGCAGCTGGCGGACAGCAAAATTTTCGCCCTACTGGTCAACTCCATGGACCGCTCCGTGAAAGATGTCACCCGGACTGCCAACACCGTCAAAGAGCTCTGGGATTCCTTGATTGTCATGTTCTCCGAGACCAATAACTTGGCCCGGGTCTCTGACGTTCTACAACGTCTCTCCCATATCCGCCAGCAGGATCGGACTTTCCCCACCTACTTCATGGAATGGAAGGGTCTCCGCGATGAACTACAGGAACTTTGGCCGATTCCTCAAACTCCGGCCGAAGCGCAGACTCAGCGGGACCAGCTCTGCCTATTCAATCTCCTGAATGGCCTCGCACCGGACTATGCCACGACGGCCACCGAGATGCTTGCCAGCCCGTCTACACTGGATATCCCGCAGGTCTATCATCGCCTGCAGAAGGCACATCGGGCCCTTGCACCACCCGTTCCCCTTCCTGATCACACTGCGCTCCTCGGACGTGGCGGTAGTCGTCCTACCGGCCCTCGTGGGCGCGGCCGTGGGGACGGCCGACCTCGCCCCCTCTGCCAGCATTGCGGCAAGCTCGGCCATCTGGTAGACCGTTGCTGGGTCCTGCATGGTCGTCCTGAGTCGCACACCCGCCGGGGCCAGACTGCGCTCCGTGATGCGCCCTCACCTGCTGCTACTCTTCCCTCGTCGTTGGATCTCTCCCTGGCTGAGCTCCAGCTGATTCACGATTACCGGTCCACCTCCATCGCGGGCTCTTCGTCAGCTTCTCTTGCCCATTCCGGTGGTCACACTGCCCTTGTCAGTCATCGTTCTCCGGCATGGATGCTTGACTCTGGTGCGTCCGACCACCTCACCGGGGATGCAGGTATGCTCTCCCACTACCGTCCCTATAGTGGATCCTCTGCCATCACTGTTGCTGATGGGTCCACTCTCCCCATAGCCGGCTTTGGCTCCTGTTCCCTCACCTCCTCCCTTCACCTCTCCTCGGTGGCTCATGTACCCCAGAGTCCTTTTAACCTGCTTTCCATCAGCAAACTGACCAAGGATCTCAATTGCACTGCTCTCTTTTCCTCGTCTTCTTTTTTGTTTCAGGAGCGGACGACGAACCGGGAACTTGGTAGAGGCCAGCTTCGGGATGGAGTGTACATGTTCGCTGGCCCGCCTTCCATCGCCTGCGCGTCTCTCCCTGCTCATGCCGTTGACCTCCATTCCCGGTTGGGCCACCCTTCCGCCTCTGCACTTCATCGACTCTACCCCGATATTAGTCCCCGTTTTTCCTTTCCTTGTGAGTCGTGTCGTTTTGCGAAACATCATCGCACCTCATATCCTCGAGTTGACACACGGGCCGCCAAACCCTTTGATTTGGTTCATTCTGATGTATGGGGTCCCTGTGCTACCTCGAGTCAATATGGGTATAAATATTACATTTCCTTCATTGATGATTATTCCCGGATGACATGGCTTTATCTTCTTCGGGATCGGACAGAGGTTCTCTCCACCTTCCAGACATTTTTTCATGAGATCCAAACACAGTTTTCTATCCCTGTCAAATGTCTTCGATCTGACAATGGGCGGGAATACTTATCCACTCACTTTCAGCAGTTTCTGCGCGCCCACGGCATCATCCACCAGACCTCTTATCCTGATACCCCTCAGCAGAATGGGGTGGCCGAGCGGAAACACCGACATATTTTGGAAACCGCTCGTGCCCTCCTCTTCCACCGCCAGGTCCCTCTTCTCTTCTGGGGGGATGCCATCCTCACTGCTACTTACCTTCTGAATCGTCTTCCCTCCTCCATACTTCAGGGGGAGACTCCCTTTCATACCCTGTTCCCCTCTATTCCTCCTCACTCCCTTCCACTCCGCGTCTTCGGATGTCTATGTTATGTCCGGGACACTCGCCCCAATCTCTCCAAACTTTCTCCCAAATCTCTTCGCTGTATTTTTCTTGGATATTCCCGCACTCAGCGCGGGTACCGATGCTTCTCTCCAGACCTCCGCCGGTATATCACCTCTGCCGACGTATCGTTTGTCGAGACTTCTCCTTTCACTCTCCCCTCTCCTTCTCCTTCTCCTGACACTACCATCGATGACTGCCTTCCGCTCTTCGTTCACCCGCCTCTGATATCTCCCCCTCCCGATCATCTCTTTGGCCAGACCTACTCCCGTCGTCCATCCGCTGTACCTCCCATCCCGGCCGAGGACCACCTTGTTCCTGCTTCGTCCGATGCTCCTGTCCTCGCTCCCGCGGACGAGCCGATTGCGCTTCGGAAAGGTACTCGCTCCTGTCAGACTACTCCTCTCTTTGTATCTTCCTACAGGGGTCTGTCAGCCTTGGAGACCGTGTCGCTTCCTCGGACAGTCGGTGAAGCAAAATCTCACCCCGGGTGGCTTGCCGCCATGCGGGATGAATTGCGGGCTCTGGATGACAACCATACATGGGATCTTGTTCCATTTCCGGTGGGCAAACAGGCGGTCGGTTGTAAATGGATTTTCACTATCCGTCTCAATCCCGATGGCTCTCTTTGCCGCCTCAAAGCCCGGCTTGTCGCCAAGGGGTTTGCTCAGACGTATGGCATCGACTACTTTGAGACCTTCTCTCCAGTCGCCAAGATGGCCTCGGTCCGCCTTTTCCTTTCGCTGGCTGCTCATCATCACTGGCCGCTTCATCAACTGGATGTTAAAAATGCTTTTCTCCATGGCTTTCTTGATGAAGAAGTCTACCTTCAGCAGCCTCCTGGTTTTTCGGCCTCTGGTGCCGACCGCCATGTCTGCCGTCTCCGTCGCTCCCTCTACGGCCTCAAGCAGTCTCCTCGGGCTTGGTTTGGCCGCTTCAGCACGGTCGTCACAGCCTTTGGCCTCTCTCGCAGTATGAAGGATCACACCGTCTTCTTCCGTACGACGGCGCATGGCTGTATCTTGCTTGTGGTTTATGTGGATGACATCATCATCACAGGGAGCGACTCCAGAGGCATCGCCAGCCTTAAGGCGCATCTTCACCAGCACTTTCACACCAAGGATCTTGGTCCCCTCACTTACTTCCTTGGCATCGAGGTCTCCCGGACTGCGGACACTATTTCTCTCTGCCAGCGCAAGTATGCTCTTGATATTTTGCAGGATGCCGGGTTGAGCACCGCCACTGCCGTGGACACTCCCCTTGAGCCTGGGGAACGCTCCCTTCATTCCGATTCGGAACCCTTTCCTCATCCCGAGAGCTATCGCCGCCTGGTCGGTAAACTCAACTACCTCACCATGACGCGTCCTGACATTGCCTGTGCCGTTGGCAAAGTCAGCCAGTTCATGGAACATCCCACCCGCTCTCAGTGGGATGCTGTCCTTCGCATTGCCAAATACATCAAGAAAGGCCCTGCCCGTGGCCTTCAGTACTCCCATCATGCTCACATGGATGTTGAGGCCTTCTGTGATGCGGACTATGCCGGATGCCTCGCTACCCGCAGGTCTACTTCGGGTTTCGCCGTGTTCTTTGCCGGCAATCTCATCTCTTGGCGCAGCAAGAAGCAGACTGTCGTCTCCCGGTCGAGTGCCGAGGCCGAGTATCGAGCCATGGCCACCGTCACTACTGAGATCCTCTGGCTTCGTCATCTCCTCCATGAGCTCGGTTTCCCCGCATCGACTCCTGCTCATATCTGGTGTGACAATCAGGTCGCCACGAAGATTGCATCGAATCCCGTCTTCCATGAACGGACGAAGCATATCGAGGTGGACTGTCACTTTCTCCGCCACCATCTGGAGCAGCACCATATCGGCTTCGGCCATATCCCGACGGCCGATCAGCTTGCCGATCTCTTCACCAAAGGTCTTCCAGGAGCTCGCCTTGAGTCTCTCACTACCCGGCTGGGTATTCACAGCCTCCCTGGCCCAGCTTGAGGGGGAGTCTGAGATGGTGCTGTGTCTTTGTTGTCTTTTTCTCTTTGTGGGACTCTATCCAATCTGGGCATGTTCAGCTTGAGGGGGAGTGTTGGACCCCATTTAAGGTTAAAGGGGTATTTCTGTTCTGAGTCCCACATTGAACTTAACACCATGTAATTAGTTTTTACTTCTCTATAAAAGAGGATCCCCACCTCACATTGAGAGAAGGGGAATTCACCCACTACAGAGTTGAATGACTATGAAATGCAGCAGCAACGCCTTGCACATATGCGATTCTTGGGGGAACTATACAACTATGAACAACTTGATTCATCAGTGATTTTTGATACGCTTTATTTGATCCTTGTTTTTGGCCATGGGACAGCCGAGGTATGGCTTGATTTCCTGTTTAATCACCTTTTGTCCATTTCAAATGTTTTGTTATCAAATATTATTCATTAATAGAACATTGCAATCTGTGTTTATTTTACAATTTGGATAGAGTTTAATGTGAATTGTTAAGGGTTTATTCTACATATTGGATTCATCTGCTGGTTTACAAAGTTCAAAATTTAGATTTTTACTTTTGACGTGTATGCTAGGATAAAATTATTTTTGTTCTTTTCATTTTGTTGCTTTACTGGTTCTACTCTGAACAAATTAAGTTGAAAAGGCTAGAAATCAATCAAAGGTTATCATGTGTTTCTCGATGGTAATTTGATTATGATAAGAAATGTGACCCCCAGCAAGCCTCTTCAGTATTTTGCAAGCCACCAAAGAAGATTACAGAGTAAACGGGAGGGAAAGGAGAAGGGAAAACAGGGGAAAATAACACTACGGGGGAGTCTCCTCTCTCCTCCGTCCAAGCCCAAGGCCACGTGTACCCTCCTCACTCCACTTCCCCCCTTATCACAGCCCAACTGAAAGATATCCCCCAGCTGCCTGTGGGGCCCACCTCAAACAAACCAGCTGTAGGGGCAGGTTTGCCCCTCCAGGTATAAACCTTCCAGGGACCGGGGTGTCCTGTGCCCTATCAGATTACCAAGAAAAGCTGGCAACAAACTTAAGGTTGTGTTTGGTTTTGGAAAACATTTCCAGATCTATTTTTGGAATATTTATTAGAAATTATGTTATAAAATGTTTTGAAAATTGGGGTTACAAGAAAGTATAGCATTTGTCTATTCAAGTGTTCCCAGTTTTCTGAAAACACGGAAGAAATTCTTTTAATCCATCATTTTCATTTCCATTTTTTTTTCTATTTATATAATTTGTTGCATTTTTGAAAAATAAGAACATGTAATGTTCCGTAACCAGACACAATCTTAGTATCTGAGATCTATCTGGATTGAAGGCAGTGTGTTGTGGTATGGCTTATGTGGCAAACAAGTTGTCATGGTCAATGACATTACCATATACGATCACAAAACAATTGGTGTTGAATATCACTTTATTAGCAATAAAATGCAGAAAAATGAAAATTCTTTTAGCATCTTTTAACAAAGGATCAACTTGCAAATGATCTTACAAAATCCTTGCAAAATTTAGTGTCAAAACTTTGCATGCAAGGTTAGAAATATTATTTCAACTTGAGAAGAGTGTTAGATAATAATGTACTTTGTATCATGCTTGGTTACATTTTTATTAATCCAAAATAGTCTTCTAATATTATACTGACATGGGATTTTGCCTATATTTGTTTTGCTCATCTTAATTAGAGTTTTTTTCCATTCTCTCTTCGACGATCTTTACTAGTACCAGTGCCAGATTTTGCTAGCTAACCTGTGGAGTTTGACACTTCAATTGGTTTCTTTTTGTATTCATATTTTATCTCGTTTATCCACCTTCTATAAGTTTTTTTCCCACTTCATCATCATCGTTGTCATCGTCATTATTTTTTGGTGTTGTCAATTGACCATTCCCTTAATTCTGTTTTTTGGCATTCCCATTTGTTATTTCATTAGCAAGATGCGCTCGATCCTCCAGAAGATTGTTTCCGTATCAGGATGGTTATTATACTTCTCGAGACCTGTGGTCACTACTTTGGTAGAGGCTCTTCCAAGAGGAAACTTGATCGATTTCTGACACATTTCCGGAGATATATTCTCAGTAAAGGTGTATTACCTCTTGATATTGAATTTGATTTGCAGGTGAGTCACTCAGTCCTTTCTTTTATGATTTATAGGAATCCTTTTTTTGTAGATTATATTTTCTTTTTATTGTATTATGCATTGAAGGATGTTAATTCCTTGGATTTTTTTTAATAAAATTGTTGCAAACTGTGTATGCCCAATTGTAAAGCCCTTTTAGTACAATGGAGCGGTGGTTTGGAGAAAGGAATGAATATGATAACAGTCAAAGGGAGTGTCAGATCCTTCATTTTCTTTCCTATTTGGACGGCCTCTTCCTTGAGCTGAAAATCTATTTGTGGCAAAGGGAGTGTCAGATCCATCATTTTCTTTCCTATTTGGACTGCCTATTTCTTCGGCTGAAAATATATTTGTGGACATAGTTGTCTTTGATTTTATGTATTATTGATGAGAATACCCTTCAAATAATGGAGAAAAATTATATTATATATTTTTTATTGTATATTTATATTATTTAATGCATTTCGTCGCCCATTTTCCATACATGCCAAACAAATTATTGTATATTTATATTATTTAATGCATTTCGTCGCCCATTTTCCATACATGCCAAACAAACTATTGACTCGCCAATTCCTTTCCCATTCTCTCTTTCATGTGATTTCCATTTTCATCAGAAATGCTTCCTCCATACCAAACATAGCCTAAATTTCACACCGCTTCACTTTGGTTACCGTTTCCTTAGAAAAGAAAAATACCCTACCATTTAATCAATTTACCCATACAATTTAATGGAGCAATTCAACTTAAGCATTGGAATCTTGCAGATGTAAAAGATAAATCAACACTACCTTCGGTTCAGAAATTGAATAAAAATAACCGTCTCACAAGAATTCAGAAAATTGGTTAAAATTAGCTTGACATATTGAATTCATCACAACTTTGTTCAACATTTACTCTTGTACCATCTCTTTTAATTAATGAAAGCTATCTGTGATAAAATATGATTAAATGCACATTTATTTATATGTTTTGGAGCTTGTACACACCTCACTTTTTTCTTTGTTGTTACATATTCATAACAGAAAAATGAGAAGAAGAAGATTTAGGCAGAAGAAAGAGAGCATATGTATTCTGCTGTGAAAGATCACAGTTGCACTGTGTTTCTAACAGAAAAAAACTACAATTCCAGGGAGAGGCCACTGACAGGACAGCAACCTTGCTCTCTAATTCCAGAGTTTAGAAGCACCCCTTCCCCAACTGAGTCCCAACTAACTTGCCACCTCACACTACTCCAACAAACGCCCACATCACCCGGAGGTGCAGGGCGCACCTCCTTTCTGATTGGAATTAATCGGCGCTTGGCACGAGAGATAAAACAACAGGAATTTCGATTGATTATAGAAGAATTACAGTAGAAGAAGAGGATTATGGAGGAGAAGAAGATAGGAGGCTCTTATGGAAGGTGCTGCTTCCAAAGGCCTCGGGCCGACCCCCCCCCCCCCCCCCCCCCCCCGATCCAGCTGCTGCTGGGAACTCCAAATCCAATCGTACCCCCCACCCCCTCCTGTTTTCCCTATTCAATACCCTCAACTTTCCCCTAACAACTCTATACCTGCAATTACAATTCTGCCCTTGACAGTCCCACCCCCACATTATTCTTCCCGAACTCCTATCATTTCCGCCCCCTTAAAAAATCATTGTGTCCTCAAGGTGGGAAAAGCCTAATGATTTTTTGGAAATGGGGATGGAACAACCCCCACAAAAAGACATCTCCTGGTGGAGGCTCTGACGGAGGCCTGGACAACCATGCAACTTGTTCTGTAGCAGTTTCAAGCCTCGGGTATAGCTGCCAACGCAGCTTGCGTTGTCCTTCCCTGTTCAGCCCACTCCGCCTTGCCTGTCCTTCCAGCGCCGACCCGTGTTCCTGCTTGTGCATTTTGGAACTTGCGTTGCTGCTTCAGTTCAGTCGCCTCTTGTTTAGGACTCGAAAGAATCGACACCTCCACTTACTGCTCCACTTGTTTGGATAACGCGTGCGTTTTTTCTTCAGCAGCATGCGTTTCCCTACCATCGGTCTCAGCCGCATATCTCGGAGCACTATCTTCGGTATCCAGCACTAGACTGCTTTCTCCTTCCTCAATGCTGGATTTCCCTTTGTTGTCATGTTGTCCTGGACGTTCCGTTTGGTTCGGAACGAGCTGAAACATCATTGACATCAGTTCCCGCATTTGGATCTCTAAACGCTGTAGCACCGTCTCTTGTTGCTGTTGTCCTGCCTGGAGCTCCCCCATGGCCGATTCCAGTTGTGTTACTCTGCCCATGCGCGCGAGCTTCAAACTACTGCGTCTGCCGCGCCTGCTGCGGGTTCTGCGGGCCCGAGCCGTTTCCCACTGCCGTGTAGGCGTCATCTGCTGCGTCATCTTCATCCAACATTGTTGAACCAGAAATTTGCCATGTCTGCTGATCGGGAATCTGTTGCTATGTTTGGTGCCAGTCGTGTTCTGACCGCGTTGTCGTGACACGTCAAATTGATTATGATTTTAAGATTGATTTATAGTCTAGGGAAGACCCTAGGTCGTCTCTCAAGGAGCGTTAATAGGTTTTGAGTGTGTATTTTTAATAAAATTTACTAAAAGAGGGGGTGGTTTTGAAAACAGTTTTAAAAATAAAATGACTTAATTAAAGAGTTTAATAGTTGATAAATAAAAGTGGTGTTTTAGAATTATGAGATAAGGAGATCATTTCAAGTTCACTACACATCTTGGATAGTTCATTGCTCTGAAAATTTCAAATGTTTTTGTTTAATTCTTTGGTTGAAGATTGTCAAGATCTTGACTACCCTCTTACCCCTTAAAACGATGCACAAAGAAGCAACCCTTTACACAACGATTGTGTTGTCAAGGTTTGGTTCTCAATTATAGAACAAGGGATACCAAAGCATACTGAAATCTCATATACGTGTGAGAGAGAAAGGATGCTTGTGTTTCGGAACAACCCAAGATTCCCACTTGAAATTTCAACCCAATCGGTGTTAAAATAAAAAGTGTTTCATTTAATTATATCAAAAGAAATGCATTCAGGGGAGAAGCATGTCAAGATAAGAAATAAGTGAAATATTTAACACACAAATTATACAAAACCAGTAGAAGAACTAGTGCTGGAACTCCCTCCCAAGTGTGTGTAGCTCCCTCGAAATGACCGTCCACCGTTTAGCTCGCCATCGAGAGGAGGAGGAGGCTCGGGTGGAACTTCGTCTTCATATTTGATCCCCCTATGAGGATAGAGGCCTCCAGAACTTCTAGGATGATGAGGAGACTCCTCTAGGATTTCAAAATGGCAGAGCTTCACTTCTGGTTTGAACTTTCAAATGGGGTGCCCAAGGTGCTTTTTTATAGCCAAAATGGGAAGTGGCTTTGAGCACCCAGATTTTGATAAACCACTTGAAGGATGGTTTTCGGCTACTAGACAGCCGGATCTCCCTTTTGACAGAACTGGAAAGTTGTAGCCCCACGTCTTGACTATCACCACCGAAAGTTTGGCATCATTTGAACAATCACAGCTCGAGATATTGACATATTACAGAATGCCACTTTTGACTTTGTGCATATTCGGTGGCTTGGGCAGATCAGTTCGGATGGGCCCCATAGAAGCCGAATCGGGATTGGGTTCCTTGAGATGAAATGTAGCCTATTAAATTTTGGACTAGTTCACAAAATTTCAGCCCATTTGGATGCACGGTCTAGTAGCAGTGTGCGGAGTAATCCACTGGTGTGCTTGGATTCTACGCAGTTTGATCCATATTTCTTGGACTTCATCATGGGTCTTGCAAATCACCTCCACCTTTAATGATATTATCAAAACAAGTAACATTGCCCTTTTTAACAGTGATAAACATAAAATAACTGAATCAAACATAAAGTTCATTTTGTTATTATATTTGGAATTTACGATACAAATTCAATTTAATACAATGGTGTAAAGGTGAAAATGACACAGTGAATCGCGGTACGATCACGTTCCACCACAGCTGCAACATCTGGTTTGATCGTGTCTTTGTTTGGCGTCTTCCTCTTCTGCGAGTCGATTGTCCACAACAACGAGGTGTTGACAACTGGGTTGTCTCTCCTCCGCTGCATTTCACTGCTGCGAGGATCGAGCCGCAGCCTCAAACGCGTCACTGCTTCGTCTGCCTCAGAAAACTCACATTCAAGAACCTCTCTCGTCTAGTTTCTCTCTCTAGAAACCTCTCAATGAAAGCACCAAATAATAGGAATCAATTGGCGTGAGAGAGAAAACAGTAGGAATTTCTATTGATTACAACAAAATTACAGAAGAAGAAGAGGATTATGGAGAAGAAGAAGAGGATGAAAGGAGACTCCTATGGAAGGCGCTGCTCCCAAAGGCTTAGGGTCCACCCCCCCTCATCCACTTGCTGCTGGGAACTCCAAATACAATCGTATCCCCCCAGCCCCCAGCCCCCAGCCCCCTCCCGTTTTCCCTATCTAATACCCCCAACTAACCCCTAACTACTCTATACCTGCAATTACAATTCTGCCCCTGGCTGCTTGAGTCCCCACCCCCACATTATTCTACCCGAACTCCCATCACTGGCTCTTCCTTATGTGATAGGTAAGTATAATAGGAGGTTTAACAGGCTTCCGGTCTGCTGGTTTGATTAAACCTTCGGCTGATCTTAAGAACTCATTGCTGACAATGCTCCCCTTGGCAAAATCCACCTTGTCCTCAAGATGAACTTCAGGGAACTGCTTGAGGATCAACCTGCCGGGGACAAGGCCTTCTATTTCTGCCTTTGGCAGGCACCACACCCTCTTACACATTTCAAATTACTTTGCATCATCTCCTTCCAAAACAAACCACCAACCAACCTTTTATATGTTTTTAAGAACCCTGCATGACCCCTCAACAGCTGATGAATGGCAATAATGCAGAAATTTGGGATTAAAATTGAATGCTTAGGCGAAAATAGCCTTCCCTTTAGTAATACAACCATTCCTCAGAAATAATATATTGGCTTGGAGCTTGGCTGTTGTTTGATAGCTGTTTTGGCACCCAAAAGTTCCTTGTCTTTCTGTGATTCTTTTTTAATTGTATTCGCCTCCATCAAAAAAGGCTCAAAAAATATCTTGAACAAAATAATTTATCTTTAGCCATTTAGACAACTTATCTTCGTCCAACCTGGATAACGAATCTGCAACTTGGTTAGTCCTCCCTTGTAAATTACTTTGAACTCTAACCCCAGCAACTTGGCCTTGGTTCATGGTGTGAATCCTCTGGCTCAGAAAATGCTTAAGAGCCTTGTGGTCAGTGTATACCATAAATTGTTTGCCCATCACAAGTTCCATTACATCCTTCCCATCAACTGACTTAGAATGTTTTACTTCAGCTAAAGACATACTGAAATAAGCTATTGGCTGGCCTTCTTGCAAAAGGACAGCTCCAATTCCCTTTCCTAAAGCATCACATTTTATAACAAATGTCTTTGTAAAATTTTGTAGAGCAAGCAGTGGAGTTGCAGTCTTGCATTTTTTGAACTCCCCAAAGGCTTGCTGTGTCCTTTCATTCCATAAAAATTCATCCTTTTAGTCAAAGTCTGTTAACGATTTAGTAATCTTCCCATGATTCTTGATGAATTTCCTGTAGGTAATCCGTGAGGCCTAAAATCCTCTTACAATAAGGTATTCCACTGTTGGCTGCGCAAAGGGACACTTTGTTCTTGTTTGCCTTCAGCTGGTTTGTTTGCAGTATTTTGGAAACAATCTCCAAATGTTTCAGGTGATCTTTCCAAGTTTTACAACGGACAGGGATGTCATCAAAGAAGACCAAAGCAAATTCCCTTTCCCTTGAATATGTTGTTCATGGTTGACTGAAAAGATGTCCAGACATTCATAAGTTCTAAAGGAACTGCGGGAGGCAATATTGTATTTTACAATAAATAGTTTGTTAGCCTGGTAGTTAATAGGTTGGTGTAAGATCCTGACTTTTTAAATGAGTATGAACCCTTTATATTTCAGTATAAATCTTTTGTTTTCTTCTAATGGAAGTGCTTCAAAGGATTAAGGAAGGGTTCGGGAGTGTCCGGGGCTTGTTCGGAGCCCAGAGCTTCGGTTTTTGGAGAAACATTTTAGGCTTATGGTTAGGAGTAACTGTGCAGCTCAACCGTGCGACCTAGTAAGAGGGGGTGCGCAATTAGTTAGACCGTGCACAGGAGGCTGCAAGACCGTACGAGAAGCTGCAGAGGAATTGCAGAGGAGATTCGCACGGGCTGCGCACGGTTTGTCAAATCGTGCGTGTAACGTCCTGACCTGGGGACCACTAAAATGGTGTCCCGAGCCGGTGGGTCACATGACCTTAAGCGCGCCTCCCCGTACCCCAGAAGCTGCCGACTAGCAGCAAAGGTTTAAAGGTGGTACGGTGAAGACTACACCCTCATATCAGAGTAACACATCAGAAATTAACAGAAATAATAAATAGCAGAACAATAAAGATATCTGATAGCACAGCGGAAGCAAGGACAATAATCAACTGCAGAAGTATAAACATTCAAGCAACTGTAATTTTAATCAAGCCATAGGCTGAGTCATATACAAAATGATGTCATGACATGGTGATGTACAAAATGGGGAAATGCAGGGGATACAGAGTACATGCATATACAACATTCTTTATAAAAGTATAAATGACCTGAAGACATCTCCACTAGCATTGCAAGCAAACGCTCGGTCCTCTGCTCCCAGGCTGCATGTTATAAGCAAAATAAATCAAGCATCTGTGACATGACGCTTGCCCTTATTCACACCTGTAATCATGAAGTCTGCTCGAGTACCATGGGTGGCCCGAGCAGGGTGTGAGGTAAACTCAGTAGGCCACCACCAACGGTGTCTAGAATAATCCAGTCATCGTATATTGCATAACAGTGTGCAGTATAACAAATAAAAGACTATGCTGAAAACTAAATACTAGTCGGCTCGGGTTCTTGTGGGATTCTTGGCGGACTCCACCTGCTTCTGCATAGATCGAAATAAGTCCGATCTCAGTTTACCATGTGCATACATTTATAAGTATCTATACATAATATGTATATATGTACGTACACTATATATGTGAGGACATCTATAGACATATACATAGATGCTAGGTGCTAGTTGGACCCGGGGTGTAACTCAGGCGTCCATGCATAGTCTATCGAGCTGTAAGCTCCAGCAAGGGTACTAGCCCTGAATCTCATAAGAATGTGAGAAGTCATGCTCGGCACTCGAGATAATGGGGTGAATCATCATGCCCCACACCCGATATAGTGGGGTGAGTCGTCATGCCCAACACTCGATATAGTGGGGTGAGTCGTTATGCCCAACACCCGATGCAAGGGAACGTGGAACGTGATGCCCATCGTCCAAGTAAATAGTGTGAGACGCCATGCCCAACACCCAACACCCAACACCCATCGTCCAAGTAAACAGCGTGAGACGCCATGCCCAACACCCAACACCCAACACCCAACGTAAGGGAGCGTGAAACGCCATGCTCCACAAGTCCCTTAACCGTTGTCCACTGACCAATATCCATGACCTAATCATAATAATCATATGACATTTCCATTTAAATCGTTTACTTTAGAAAGACAAGGCAGTTCTTAGTGAAGGTCAAGCCAAACCACTGGTAAATCAACATTTATATTAAAGAGGGCTTTTAATTCAACACACCCAAAGGGGTGGCAACCAACGAGGTAGACATCCTCTAAAATGATTAACGAGGCTCTAAGGGCGTATCAATACATGGTTCAATTTATCTAAAGCGGAAATCACATATTAAGGCAACACGCTGGAAGGTCCGACCTGCGGTACAAAGGCATATGCTATAAAAACATCTAAACTTTTAGGGAAAATTACTAGACCACCTACTTTATGCCTGTAGCACTCTCCTCGTCCAATATCGACCCTTGATTTGGCCTGGATCGGGAGAAAACAAAAGAATAGACGAACGCCCTGAAAGTAGGGCATATGGGCTCGAACCAAAATAACTCTGTCATGAGGAAGATAAACGATGAAAGAGGCTAAAGGAATGGAGAGCTTATCAGTGACTATCCAACGTGACAGACGGAAGTCGAATCGTAGTTCCGACGGAGGAGAAATTGAAGAACCTAGCTTAGGCCATGGGAGGAGCTTCTGACCATGCTCTACCCGCGTGTCCCCCTCTGTCCAGGGAACACACACCGCACAGGCTGCAACGCACAGTTAGACAAACCTTGCGCAACCCGTGCGCTCCCTTCCAAGGGTGGCAGAACTTCGTCTGAGAATAACCTCAACCACTGAGCACGTACATCTGCCTTTCGCTCCCTAGTCTCGTCCTGTGCACGGTCGTGCTGCCATAACACCCGTACTAAAGGGACAAACCTATCTCGGAGAGCCTTCATGCTCCGATCAATGATGTTTACGAGATACTGCTCAAAAAAGCATCGACATCCCATTCGACATCCTCAGGATCAAAAGTATGAGATGGGTCGGCATGGTAACGACAAAGTTGTGAAATGTAGAAGACGTCGTGCATGACACGATACTGTACTTCTGAGGTCACTGTAACCGA
Source organism: Viscum album (assembly GCA_963277665.1). NCBI lineage: Eukaryota > Viridiplantae > Streptophyta > Magnoliopsida > Santalales > Viscaceae > Viscum > Viscum album. The sequence goes on along the minus strand of OY728123.1, from coordinate 1,032,558,776 downwards.
TAAACTACCGGTCCGACTCTCTCAAAGATCTCAAAAGACACTGCAAAACGAGGCGACAACTTCCCTTGCCTCCGTATCCGTTTATGCCCAAGCCTGGGTGATACCTGCAAGAAAACACGATTCCCGACCTTGAACTCCAGAGGTCATTGATGACGATCGACATACGATTTCTGTCTTGACTGAGCAATAGCCATCCATTCTCTGATCAACTGGACCTGCTCTGAAGTCTCCTGCACGAGACGAGGATTTAGTGGCACTGCCTTTCCTGCCTCTAGACAACACAGAGGTGAACGACATGACCTACCACATAAAGCTTCATACAAAGTCATCTGAATTGTTGCCTGAAAGCTATTATTACAGGAAAACTCGATAAGGGGTATATGTTTCTCCCAAGAACCTCTGGAATCAAGGACACATGCTCGGAGCATATCCTCCAACACCCGTACATTCCGTTCCGATTGGTCTTCAGTTTGAGGGTGAAAAGCTGTGCTTAGAAGCACCTGTGTACCCAAAGCTTTATGTAACCCTTTCCTGAACCTCGATGTGAAACGAGTGTCCCTATCCGAAACGATATTACAAGGGACCCCGTGTAGGTGTATAATCTCATGGACATATAGTCTTACCAGCTCATCAACTGAGGTCTCCTGGATAGGAAGTGGAACCTTCGTCAGTCAATCCACGACTACCCGAACCATGTTGCTACCTTGAGGCGACCTCGGTAACCCAGTCACAAAATCCATCGCGATGTCATCCCATTTCCATTTCGGGACTGGTAACGGTTGTAAAAAGCCAGCGAGCTGCTGATGTTCCACCTTCACTTGCTGATAGGTAAACACCTAGTGATAAAACCCGCAATCCGACGTTTCATTCCAGGTCACCAATACTAGCGACGCATATCACAATACATCTCGGAGATACCTGGTTGCACTGCCCAAGATCTCATATTCGTCAATAGACCAATTCGGGGGTGGGTCCTCACCTGAAATAATTTTTCGTAGGACCAATTCGGGGGTGGGTCACTCGTGACTCTCTTGAAACTTCAGATGCATCTTAGAAAAGAGGGTCATCATCTTCCATTCATCACTGGCTTCCTGAACGGCTTGTGCATGAGTTTTTCGGCTCAGCGCTTCTGCTATCGCATCACCTTTTCTAGGCGCGTAGTGAAGTTCAAACTTAAAAGACGAAAGGTATTCGACCCATCTTCGCTGTCTGAGATTCAAATCACGTCGTGTAAAGATATATTTAAGGCTTTTGTGGTCCGTAAACACCACAAAACGCTCTCCCATAAGATAATGTCTTTAGCAACGTAGGGCATGAGCACCTGCAGCAAGCTCGAGGTCGTGTATCGGGTAATTACGCTCGTGAGGTCTCAATTGGTGAGACCAGTACACAACTACTCGATCCTCCTACATCAGTACTGCACCCAACCCGATGCCCGATGCATCACAAAACACTGTATAACCTCGCCAGGCTCTGGCAGAATCAGGATCGAAGCTGAAGTCAACCTGCCTTTCAATTCCTGAAAGACCATTTCGCAAGCTTCTGACCATATGAATTTCACACATTTCTTAGTCAAGCCTGTAAGAGGTGCTGATAGGCGTGAAAAATCCTAGATGAAGGGTCTGTAATACCTGACTTGCCCCCAAGAAACTCTGTATATCAAAGACGTTCTTGGGTTGCTTCCAGGAAACTACATCTCTCACCTTCACTGGGTCTACTGATACTCCTCTCTCTGAGATAATATGACTCAGGAAGTGGACTTTGTCGATCCAAAAGCGACATTTAGTGAGTTTTGCGTAAAGTTGATGTTCTCTCAATGTATTCAGCACGATCTCAAGATGTTGGGCATGGTCGCGACGAGTGCGAGAATACACCAAGATGTCGTCCAGAAAGACTACCACAAATGAATCCAGAAACGGGTGGAAAACCCGATTCATCAGAGCTATAAAAACAACTGGTGCGTGTGTAAGACCGAACGACATAACCAGATACTCATATAAACCATACCGACTTCGAAAAGCCGTACGTAGTATGTCTAAAGGCCCGATTCGCACCTGATGGTAACCTGATCTCTGGTCGATCTCTGAGAACACTCTAGCTCCTCAGAGTTGATCAAAGAGGTCGTCTATTCGTGACAGTGGATACCGATTCTTTATCGTAAGCTGGTTCAACCGTCAGTAATCCATGCAAAGCCTGAGGGCATCGTTCGCCTTCTGGCAAAAAGGACCGTGAACCCCATGGCAAGGTACTAGGTCGGATGAAACCCTTAGCTTCGAGGTCTTGCAACCGCTTCTTGAGCTCTAGAAGCTCCATAGGTGGATGGACACTGATGCCGCTCCCGACACTAGCTCAATAGTGAATTCTACCTCCCTCACTAGAGGTAGCCCAGAAAAGTTTTCAGGGAAGATGTCCCTGAAACGATCCACAAGAGAAAACAACAGGTCGTATCCCCTGGTCATCGAAGAAGAGACTAGCGATCTGGGTTGTCACTCTACCCAGTCCCTGCTGCTCAGGTCCAGCGAGTCGAATGGATATCCCATTCTTCGTGATGAATATGTCTACCGTCCTCTGGTGATGTGAACGTCACCCTCCGACAATAGCAATTAATGTGGGCTCGATAGAGAATCAATCAATTCATCTCTAGAATTAAATCAAACTCAGTCATGTCGAGGATGTAAAGATCCCACACAAACAGATAACCGTCCACCTTTAAGGGACATTCCTTATATCAACAAACACTCTCTGATCACCCAACGAGGTATCGAGTGTCATCACGCCACAAAAATACTTTACCTCGAGGCCCAGACTCTTCAGAATTGCCGCAGAGATAAAAGAGTGCGATGAATCTGTTTCAAACAAAGCAGACACTAGAGTAGAGGCTATTAGAATAGTACCTTGAACATTAGAAGGTCTGGTGCTGTGCTCCTCCGGCGCAGGTTGCACTGCATGTAACTGGCCCGTACTGCGGTCTTGAGATACAACCTGGCTCCCCTAAGCAGGTCCGCTCTGCTGACGCTGTGAATCCCGAGTCTGGTTCCCTCTGCCTCGACTGCCTCCTCAGCCTGTGCAGTCAATGGTATTTTAGTTGCCTGCATGGCGAGGTTCTACTGGCCCCGTTCCAGAACGTGGAGTTAGTGTAGATCCTCTCTTACTAGACACTGGTGGAAAAGTTCTACAAAAGCACTGAATATGGCCCAGCCTGCCGCAACCTCTGCATTGAACCGGGTATCGCATGCACTGGGGTTTCGTGTGTCCCAGTTTTCCACACTGATGACATAACGAAACTGTTAGTACGAGTTGCCTGACTACCACTGCCCCCGCGAGCAACCTCGAAGCCACGCTTCCTTCTGCTAGAAGAACCACGACCAAGTCTGGGTGCTGAACTACCCTTGCTCACACCTTCGGCTTCCCTCAAATTCCGCATAGTAATGAGGACCTAGTTGACTATCTCAGAAATAGTAGTCAACTAGAAAACATTAACCTGCGATTGGATGTCGTATACCAGCCCATTTTCAAATTGCCTCGCAGTCATGTGCTCATCCCCAGTTAGAGTCGGTGCGAATCGCTTTGGGTGACACATGATTTGTGACTTTATTATTGTTATTATTATTATGGACTTCTTTTTCCTTGGCCTAGTATGACGATGTGGTATCATTTCATGCATCATAGTAGGCACCTGAGGATTCACATGTCATGCATATGCCATGCCATATTTATATTACTGCGTGCATTGCTTGCTGTATGTTACTGGTGCTATGACTATTATATTTGGAAATGTTGGAGTTGGTGCCCTAGAACCAACTTCTGTGTACTGTATTTATTGTTTTGAATATTAATAAACTCTTTATCATATCATGATTGTTCTTCTGTGTAACATAGTACGTGATAATGTTTCAAGAGTAGTTGTCGCATTAAATGGTCATAGCAGATCCCTGTTATGATGAGAACCCAGAAATGTCACGTCAATATTCTTAAATATATTTTCTATAGCTGGATGAAATCACTTGAGAGACAAATGATACAGGCTATCCGAAGTGGAGACTTATAGGATTTTGAGACACCTTCTCATGGTGTATGCCCTTCGTAATTTCTAGTGTAGGATATTATGAGAACGAGACTCACCAGTAGACAATCTACATTTATATGTCATTGAATGTTCCTATTTGCGGACGTCTGTTGATCCTTAGACTTTAAGATTATTATTAATGAGTATTATACGTCTCGTACTTTGATGTATTGACGAAAACCGTGACAACATATGTTCGCGGCGAGTAATATTTCATTAATGAATAACGCGGGAAAGTATCGGTCTATTTTGTTCTTTAACGGAAGTTGATATTTCAGGTCCTTTGGTGGAAACGATATAACATAAATAAATCCATGACTATAGTGTTTTATAGGCAAATTCGATTTTTGGAAAGTCAAAGATAGAGGCATCAAACACATAGGTTGATGACACCAACATGCAACCTGCTTGATTTGAGATATCGCGATAAAGAGATTATATTACAGTAAACGTTCGTATAAGGTATTATGTCTTTGCATGTTGTTAGATGCTAACTTTGGACTTTGGGCCCCTACGCCTAATGCCACTGAGAAAGAGGCTTAGAGGGTCACACACTAACCATATCTAGAATCTCAGTTAAATAATAATAATATTTATTATTTAACAAGTTGAATAAATATTATACGCCCACATGGTTTAATAATTATTCATGTTTGCTTGATTGCATATATTTTGTCACTAGTTATTCGAGAGAATATTACGTTAGCATAATATTTAATAAATATTTATTTGATATTTAGTGAATATAATGTTTATTTATTTATTGGAGAATAATGCAGTGATATTTATTTGTTAAATAAATAGTCATTATTTAAGACCCGATAAATATTGTGGAGAAATGGCGGACCGAGTTTAATAGTTCAGCAAAAAATAATATATATTGAATATTATTTGAATAAATAATATTTAATTTAATTCGCGAGTTTAGCGCATGTCAAAAAAAAAAAATAATAATAATATTATTATAGACGTGTGGTTTCGCAGGGATTACGGAAATCATAAGGGCGCATGTGCAATTATTATTTTTTAACCCTAGCCAATTATATTATTTTATTAAGAGTCAATTTTTTTTTGTATACAACGAGCCATGAATCACTAGTAAAATGGGTTGAAACGTTGTTGATTTTGATTACATGAATGCCAATTGTAATTTATGAAGCATGTACTTCTATAAATTGGGAATGATGATTCATTGAATCAAGTCATTTTATACGACCTATTACATCCTGATGTTGGATGTAAGGGTCAAGTCGCAGTTACGTGATGTTGTGCCAAATGCAACATATAAAGCTTATGCCTTTATAACTTGGGAATGGTGACTCATCTAACTGGACCGTGATATACATATAAAGGAGTATGAACTTAAACGAATTTAAATTCTTAAATAAAACGGTTACCGTTAAATGAGGATGTCAATTGCAACGCAAAAGGTGTTTTTCTCTATACCTTGCAATTTACACTCCATATACCGGAACCTCTACTATGTGATGTGAGACCTTGACCATGACCCAACCTTAGTAGTGGGCATTAGAGAGTGCCTCTTGTGACCTTTATGATCTTCCTTATCACTTAGACCTGACTTTAGGAGTAGACAAAGAGGTGTGAGTTTTGTACAGGAAGGCTATGTACCTATCTTTTTCTCATCTCTTAAAAATTTGTTTGGCTATTTGTGATCTGTTCGGTTATCAAATTCTATTATGAGGCGTGTGCTTGGCAAATTGTAGAGCTATGCCCCCATGACGCCCTCGAGTCGTGCACCAGGAAGGTGGCGACGATCATGCTCCGGAGATGGTGGGCCTCGAGCCACCGGTATTACCTCTCGGGGTGCCACCCGAGGCACCTCCTGCTATTACTAATCTGGGCATTGTTGCTCCGTTCTGAGAGAGCTTCCTACGATTTACGCAGTCCGTACAGGGAGCTCCGCGATCTGCCCCTACCATGGCATTGTTGACGCGAGAATTTCAGCAGCAACATCCAGCTACTTTCTCAGGGAATGGTGGCCTCCAGACTGCTGAGTTATGGCTAGAGGCCATGTTTATATTCGAGCATCTAGAGATGCCTCCGGAGAGGAGGGTCAAACTCGCAACCTATATGATGCGTGATTCTGCCAAGCGTTGGTGGGACATGATTACTTAGGCTCACCGTCATCCGGGTATAGTCTCGGCGGACTTTCAGACAACCTTCTATGATTACTTCTTTTGCACAAATGTTGAGAGCAGATCACACTTGGGGGTTCATGCACCTACGATAGGGTGTTATGTTTGTGATTGAGTATTCAGCTTGTTTCACCGAGTTTCAGTGCTTCACACCAACACTTGTTGGCCACAAGTTGACGACAACAAGACGGTTTGAGGATGAGCTCGTATACGCCATTCGATTGCGGGCGAATGTCTTTCGATTGACCACTGTTTCTGATATAGTAAATCAGACCCTCATCACTGAGCGGAACCTGAGGGAAACTGATGATGTGAGTCAGGGCGGCTCCGTGCTGAGATAGGGAAGTAGTTTGACTAGCGGTTGGAAACGTCACTTTGAGCCTACACGTGGGGGGCTTCGACGGTCAAATGACACCTGATGATAGTTACGTGGTGTGTCACCAGTGCGGGAAGCCAGGTCATAAGAAACCCCAGTGTCCCAAAGACCTCCTTGAGTGCCGAGGCTGCGGCAGATTGGGGCATCTTCAGCGTTTTTGCAGGACTTTCCCTTCTGTGCCTAGTGGGAGAGAATTCGTATCAGCTTCGTCTTTAGGGTTAGGATCAGTAGCGCCTCGCTAGTCAAGTTGCTGGAGTGCTACCGACCAATCAGGCCGAGGAGGTGGCCGTTCGGTCTCACGAACGCGCCCATGGTCTCCATGGCTCTAATGAGTCGGGTTTTCCACCCGTATTTAGATTCATTTATGGTAGTCTTTGTGGACGATATCTTGGTGTATTCTCTTTTTCGACACGACAATGCCAAACATCTTGAGATCATACTGAATACATTAAAAGAGCACCAACTATATGCTAAGCTTATCAAATATAGCTTTTGGATCGACAATGTTCACTTCCTGGGTCACATCATCTCAGAGCCAGGAGTATCCATTGACCCAGAGAAGGTGAGAGCTGTAGTTTCATGGGAGTAACTCAAGAACGTCTTTAATGTATGGAGTTTCCTGGGGCTGACTGGATATTACAGGCGTTTTATCCAGGACTTTTCACGCCTAGCAACGCCTCTTACAGGTTTAGCCAAGAAAGGGGTTAAGTTTACATGGTTTGAAGCATGCAAAACAACCTTTCAGGAGTTGAAAAGAAGATCGACTTCACCTCTGTGCTCATTAAGGACTGGTGAGACGGTGCTTCTGAGACCTCGTCTCATTCAGGAGACTTCAAAACAAGTACAACTCATCTGAAAGCGTATGACTACAACTCAATTTAGGCAGAAGTCTTATGCGGATGATCGCCGCCGACCTCTGGAGTTTGAGGTGGGACATAGGGTCTTCTTGCGTCTCACCTAGGGTCACAGACGGATTTAGAGACAGGGCAAGTTATCGCCTCGTTATGTCGGGCCTTTCGAGATCTTGGAGGGAGTCGGGCCAGTAGTCTATCTGATAGCTCTTCCTTAGAGGTACTAGGCTATGCACGACGTCTTCCATGAATCTTAACTTCACCGTTACCTTTTAGACCCGTCTCATATCCTCCAGTCTGATGAAGTTGAGTTAGACATTGATGCTTCTTTTGAGGAACACCCTATACGCATCGTTGATCGGAGCGCGAAGGCTCTCTGAGGTAGGTCAGCTCCTCCGGTATTGGTGTATGGCAGCACGACCGTGTACAAGATGAGACCTAATAGCGAGACCGATGTACATGCTCAATGGCCATAGTTATTTCTAGACGAAGCTTTACCACCCTTGGAATTACAACTCATGGATGAGTTGTAAGAGGGGAGATTGTAAGATTCCGACCTATCAAATGAGGTATGAACCCTTTAAATTTCAGTATAAATCTTTTATTTTCTTCTAATGGAAGTGCTTAAAGGATTAAGGAAGGGTTCGGGAGCGTCCGGGGCTTGTTCGAAGCCCGAAGCTCCGGTTTTTGTTGAAACGGTCTATGGCGCATGGTTGCGCGATTAGGAGTAACCGTGTGACTCAACAGTGCGACCCAGTAAGAGGAGGTGCACGGTTAGTTAGACTGTGCACATGAGGCCACATGACTGTGCACAGGAGGCAGCATGACCGTGCGAGAGGAATTGCAAAGGGGATCCGCACGGGCTCCGCACAGTTTGCCAAAAAGTGCGCCTAACCCATATGCATTGTGCCACTTAACCAGTGGTGCCGCGCGATTTGACAAATTGTGTGACAAAACCATGCGCCTCTTAGAAGTACGTGAAATGTCTGTTTTGCCCCTACCTTCTTTAATACCTCTTCCTCCCCTTTTCCTCCCCTTTCATGTGCAACACCCCCATGGCTCGAGCTCCCCCCCTTCACCTAGGCTTTGAGCTCCCACCTTCATCCGGACTCCGATTCTTCCGCTGTCAGTTGTGTTGGATAGTTAGCGGTAAACTCTTCATTCCTCTTCCTTCTTTTCCTCTTTTATCTCGCCCTCAAGAATGCTATTTCCACGCGAGCTAATCTGCCCTATTTTCAGGGCATTTGTATATTTTGTTGATTTCTCCCATTCTAGCCCGAATTAGAGGACGACTACACCCTAAATTGAATTGTTCGCTACGTTAGAAATGCCCTCATACACCCTCATCCCTGATGGAGGATGCCCCCTTCGACTAGTGCCACCTTTTGAGGTGTGTTTTGCAGTGCTCCCTTGACTTATTAAATGTTTATATGACCGAACCACCTTCTAAGTGAGCTTGGCTTGACCCCTAAATGAAACTACATTGATTGAAATGAAAGTGAGTGGTAGGACCACGTCACGACTTCTATGTAATTAGTGGATTATGCCCTCAACCAAATGTAATGCAGGATGGATGGAAACTATCCCTTGGCTTTTATTTAAGCATGACTAGTACGTTATAATTAATTGTGATACTTGGGCATGACGTCCCATATACTTGTGATAATTGGGCATGGCGTACATATGATATTTGTGCATTGCGTTCCATTTACTTGCAATACATGGGCATAGCGTCCCATATACATGTGAAACCCGATCATGGCGTCCTATACACTCGTGACACTTGTGCATGGCGTTTCATATACTTGTGATAATTGGGCATGACGTCCCATAAACATATGATATTCGGGCAAGGCGTCCCATGTATTTGTGATACTTGGGCATGGCGTCCCATCTACACGTGAAACCTGGGCATGACGTCCTATACACTCGTGATACTCGGGCAAGATGACCCATATGATTCATGATACTCGGGCATGACGTCCCCCCTATCACTCTATGAGACTCTTATGACTATCCATGGACGCCTAAGTTACGCCTCAGGTCCTGGCTAGTTTGAGTATCTATATATATGGCTATATATGTCCCTACGTATATAGTTCACACACTTGACTTAGGCCGAAGCAGGCAGTGCCAGTCTGACGTCCTTTAGGAACCAGAGCTGACTCGTTTACAGTCATTTTCTGTTTTACACTGTTATATATGCACACTGCCATTTCATATACACCGGCTGAATTACACTTTGTTCGGGCCGCCGATTGGTATCCGAACGGACCTCCTGGTTGCAGGTAGGGATAAAGGCAAGAGTCTGACAATGAATGATTGATTGTCTGCCTAAGATGGAGTACGAGAGCAGAGGATCGAGCTTATGCTTGCGATGCTATTTGAGATAACTTTGAGTCTTTTTGTCTTTTGTATAACATGTTATATAAGCATGCTGCTCTACTTCCATGTATTCTCTTTTATATAGCATACAAACATGACGTCATTTTCTATATGATATTTTTTCTGTTTATGCTTGTTTATTATATCTGGATGGTTTATGCTTTCGTAGTTTATTTATGATACCGTTTCCATTATTTACTGTTACTGTATATCGTTGTGCCACACTCTGATCATGAGGGTATAGTTTCCCCACCATACCAACATAGACCCTCGCTGCTAGTCGACAGTCTCTAGCGTACGGGGAGACACGCTTGAGGCCATGTGGTGTGCCGGTTAGTGACACTTGGGTCGGGACGTTACAGTTGGGCTGTTAGAAGCCTGGGGCTTGGGAACTCTTATTAATATTGTTTCCAGCATGTGTAGAGGAGCATTCAGTTATCTTGGGGAAGGCAAGACTTGCCTTAGGCCCGTGGAGCCGAGTTCGGGTCTCTCTAAAACATTCTAGAGATCTAATTGTAATTCTGCAGCAAATATTCAGTTCTTGAATAGAATATTCTTTCTTCTTGTTCAAATCTATATTGTTTGGTGCTCTTGTTGAGAGAAGATTCTAGAGAGATTCTAGTGAGAAACTTTTGAAGCAATTGAGGCAGACACAGTAGCTTTTTTGCGCACACACACGGAGACTCAAATTACAACAGTGGAATAGTCAATCACAGAGTTGGAAGTCAGGGATCCAGCGTCAGGCAATTCAGATGCAAGCGCTTATGACAACTGTTGCCAATCTCGCTAAGAGCCAGGCGGAGCTGCAGTGTATAATGATTGAGAATTCAGTTCATGATGCAAGCAGAGGGAAATCGGCTGTAGTAGAATAGGAGAAAACAGTTTGCTATGAGAAATTGAAGAAAGATATCAGAATAATAAGGCTGAGGCGTGCTGCAAGGATTTACAGATAGAGGAACGGGAAGAGCTGCGAGCTATCTCCAAGCAAGTGGAAATGCCAACCTTTTCTGGAGAAGATCCCATGGCTTGGATTACTAGATCTGAGACATAATTCTCAATACGAACCCAGGAAGAGATTAAGGTCCCAATGGCACTGATTTGTATGATAGGTATGGTACAATACTGGATCATATCATTGAAGTCCATCAAGGCTGGATTAACATGGAAACAACTTAAGCTCGGGTGGTATGGAAGTGCAGCAGAGGAGGAACCACTTCTATATTTGAACGAATGGCCTTGAGGATTCCAGATTTTTCTGAAAAATAGTATATTAGTTTGTTTATAGGAGGTTTGAAGCTAGTGATAGGGAGTACGATGATGACACATGAATCTCAAAATAAGGCGTTATTGTCTCTATCCAGTAGAGTTGAAAGCGAGCTTTCGGGGAAAAGGATTATCAAGAATTCTGAGACAAGCACAGGAGTTACATTCCTGGTGGACAGGGAAGAAATTGGAATTCGAATACTCTAAAATTTATCAAAACAAGTGAAGGAAATGAGAGGGACCGAAAGGAGGATTCACACTAAGGTGAAAGGGAGTTACAAATCTGTCTCAGGAAGAATATGAGGAAAGGAAAACCAAGGAGTTGTGTTACACATGTGGACAGAAGTTTAATCTTGGACATAGGTGTCCAGAAAAAGGATTTACATTGATGGTTATGTGGGTGTGTAGAACCTTGCAATGAGGAAGTGGTGGAACCAGAATTTGAAAAAGAGAAGGATTGGCAGAGGAAATGTGAGAGATGAAATGCAGGGAATAACTATACGTGCTTTGGAAAAGCCATAGGTGAAATGCGTTAAATCAATGCTGCTTATGGAGGGAAGTATTGAGGAAGTACCGATACTAAATTTTAGTAGACGACGGCGCAAGTCATAATTTCATTTCTAAACAGTTGCTGAAGTACCTTGTCACGAACTAACCTGCTATGTCATCCGGTTTGATTCACCACAAGGCCTGAGACGCATTCTTGATCACCTCGAGTTGACAACTAGTGCCCAGGTAATGCACAATAGCCAAATGAGGACGATTTCCTTCTTGGACAACAATTAGTAGTGGAATCCAACCGAGAATCAGGCATGGTGCGTCCATACATTGTACTTCCATGCATATAAACAGTTTTAAATAAAAAGAGAACCAAACTGGGGATAATCAATATAAACATCCAAATGAGATAATATCAATAATGGCGATCAATCTCACTTTTACTTGTACAATGTCGATCATAAATACATCACATGAAGCAAAAAAGGAAAGACTAACAGTAAAATACACCCAACCAAGTTGACCAATACACAATCATCCCCAGATAAACCAGAAACCTGAACAATGACAAAACACCTCCATGTGACCCATAGTCACTCACCACATCCACACCCCCCAACGGACCAAGACGAGCATCAACCAAATTGGGATCAATACCCGAGAACTTGTGTGAAACATAGGAGCCACACACACTCAATGTTGGATTGGTGTAGCCCGATCCGATTGGATGATGTTTGTGTCGAATGCTTGCGGCCCATACTGCGCACTAGGCCGCAACTTCGTGGGTCGAGTTTCGTGGTGAGCTCGTTGGGGGTTGCAGGGGTCAAGGGGCTTAGAGCGCCCTGTCCATATTTTGGGGCACTGTAGCAACTCTGATCGAATGTAGCAGAGCTGACCGGACGACATTGGCATGGCACTGTAGCAGTGTGGATTTTTGGCATGACTACTGCAACATGTCGGACTTTGGAGACAACGATATTGTAGATCCACAGACTTCTAGCCGCCGCCCACTGTAGCAGCTTAGACTTGGGTAGCTGCGGCACTGTAGCGGTGCGGACTTCCAGCTACCTTTCACTGTAGCACAATGGATTTTTCGTGCGGTTGGTGGAATAGTGTTTCACCTTCTTTATTAACCTATTTCGGGTTAAGGTTTCGGTGTGCTTGAAACTCTTAGATACTTCCTCTATTTTGTGCTACCGAAACTAGCGAAATTTCCGCCTCTCTGTGGACGTAGGGATAATTTCCCGAATCACGTAAATCTCTGTGTTCTGTGTGATTCTTTTTTCTGTCTTTTCTTCATCTGCAAACCTATTCTATCGTTGCGACTCCCGGCGTTTCCGCTACATTCAAGTGTGTATGTAGGGTGTGAGCTAAACAGACCCAGTAGGATTTTATCAAAGGGTCTATGCAATTCCTTTTATAAAACATTTAATGCTAGTTTGAACATCATTTAGAAAGTAGGTTTTTCAAATGGGGAAGTATAAAGAAAACAAGCGTCATACTCTTACCCTTTTCCTCAACCCGTAGGTAAAAACTCTTTGGAAAACATGTACACAACTGGCCTTTAAAACTATGATTTCAAGGACACAACCTACACTAGGGGTCATTCCCCTAGCAAGGACACAACCTTACACTTGGGGTCACTAGCTAATGCTCAACGAAATTGGTATGGCTCAAACCGAATCCTTCGCTTAGTTACCCGGGTTCCCATGACATAGTCAAAGCAGTGGTGAGCAATCAACAATCAGTATGGTCATCACATGAATCAATAAATAAGCATAAACAATAAACCCCATTTCACCCCCAACACCCTCTCAAGAAATAGCTCCTTATCACACATGCATATGCACCATATAACAATTATTTGACATCCCAAAAAGGGGAAAAGGTCCACACAAAATATAATCAAGAGGGGCACACATTTAGGGTGTACAATCATCAAGAAAGTTCATTTCATAAGGTGCCAAACGGGCCTTTAAAACCAGATTTTGGAAAACCAGGTTACAACTATCCTTTAAAATCACACAAGGTTCAACACTTTGAAAACATCACTCTCCTCCCATAGGAGTTAATTGAAAAACAAAACCATCTCTTTAATCGAAGGCAAACCCTTAAACATGGGTTATATCCGTTAAAAACCAAAACAGAGTCCATGATCGTTCTTTTATCATCAAATTCATTGAAATGTGTCTCTTAAGCATTTTTACAAACACTTGACACACATTCCATGACATGTTGAATACAAAGAATTGCATAGAAGCACCTACCTCAATCAAGCGGGAGCCACTCGCCTTCGATGGCAGAAGCACAACCGAGCAAGGAAATGGCCTCTACAAACCCTAGACTACCAAAGCTGCATGATTAGATCAACCCAAACCCTAGACTTGACCATCCATGACCATTAGGGTCCATGGAGGAAAAGAAAATCATAGGAAAATGGAAGGGAAAGAGGAGAAGAAGAATGATGAGGAAGATGATATAACCCTCACCAAACAACAACAATCCAGTAGTATAATTCATAGAGAACCTGGTAGAACCAGAATTACAAATTGGCGATGCAGAATAAAATGAAGAAGAATAGAGGAGAGAGAATGGAGTAAGAATAACTATCAAGAGACCCTTTGGTGCTCCAGCCCAAGCTCACGGGCGTACGAACCATCTAACAAATTGCTTCCCCCCCTCACTTTAGCCCCTCCCTATTTAACAACCTACCTCTGTGGCCAACTTGCAACTTCCCCCTTGTTGTGACCTTTCTACCGTTCCTAGAATATTCCAACCAAGCTCCTTTATTTCCCTTCTGAAATAAGCCTTCCAAGTAGTATTGTCTAGGCCACTCGCACCACCTTGAAAATCAGTATTGTCCTCAAGACTATAGAAAAAAAACCCGATTGCGATGCAGTTTTGCTTCACATACTTTACAAGCAATCACCCAGATGCGGTGCGGTTTTCTTCACTTACCAAGCGATCTCCCAGATGTTCCTCCCTGCTCTATGGTCCTAGAAGTTTTGTTAGTGTGTTTGACTTTTCCTGCTTGAGGAAATATAATTTTGCTTGGTTGTTCCGGCTCTCCAATTCCCTCACATCAGTCACAGGTAAGTCAGCTCATCGAGCGAAGAGTATTTGGTCACGCTCAGTGCCTGCCACATTCATCGTCGAAGTCACCATCCACACTTGTGCTTCCTTAGCGCTGATTCCCAAACATGTGCCAGATTCTTTGGTTTCGTCGCCAGAAGAGTCGGTTGCGTATAAAACCCTTTCTGCGTAAAGGTCCCATGCTAGTGCGTAAAAGTCTTCTGCAGTTGTTGTGTGAGAGTCCCTTGTTGGTGCATCTTCTCTGTTCACTGCTCTTGGGCTAGATATGAATTTCAGGAATTCCGTTGGGTCCCGCGTAAGAAAACCTGTTGTCAACTCTAGACGTCGTTGCTTCATGGCGTCCCAAGCTGTGGTCCGTCCTTGATATGACTCGCTCCATGCGCTGCTTTGAAGACAAGTCAGGTGAGTGGCCAGACGAATGTGCGACCAACCTTGCATTGTGTTCCTGCACATCTATAATCCTTTACGTTATTCTTGGCGCTACTGTTACCTGTTATCCCATATGATGCCCCATTTGTTGCGTCTCCTTTCCATTTTTTCCTTTGGGCCGTGTCGCCCTATTGCCTGATTCCCCTGCTCACGCCTCTGGAGGTGCGGTCGAAGTTGGTGAGGTTCCCTCTGGAGACTCCATCGACAATACCTCAATCTGGAATGGCTTCTTCACCGTTAGTGGAGGGATTGATTTGTTTTGTGGCGCGCAACAACGTTCCATGTATTCCTCTTTGAACATTGGCCACGCCAGATCTGGATGGACTTCCAACACAACGCGAAACCAGTATTTAGCATTTCCCGCCATACATACATGAACGGAAGGGACCTTCGAGTCTTCAGGAATTTGTTGGATGTGAAAGTGCCGTTGAGCGCATAATTCATCCCCATGGATTACTGCCATTAAACTCCGGCAGTTCGACTTGTCCATTGGGCGAAACTGATTCTCGCACTGCTCCTGCTCGATCAATTGCTTCCTGCGGGCCCCCCGCGCTATGTCCTTGCTTTGTCATTGTTGCGGAATCGCCGGGAGACACAACGACAGAAACAAGAAAAAACGAAAAAAAAGAAAGCAAGAGACACAACGATTTACGTGGTTCGGGAAAAATCCCTACGTCCACGGGAGATGCATAATTTCACTATGATTTGGGAGCACGAAATTACAGAGGATTTTCAGTGGAAACCCTAGCCCGAAAATGGGCTATAAAACAATGGAGAAGACGATCACTGTTCAAAAAGTGGTTCGCGTCGCTACAGTGAACGACGACTGGCTTTGTCAAAAGCGCTACAGTGAAGACAAGTTACTTAATCCAACAATCTCCCACTCGTAGCCTGATCCGCTGCACTGCTATGCTTCAATGCAACTGATGAAGACAACTTATTTAATCTAAGTTCTTCCTCTTCTTCACCCACTAGTGCTGTGCTTTCACAGATTCATGAAATACAAACTGTTTTCCTCTTCTGCTCCCATCAAGTCCTCCATCATTCTGCCTCTCATCCTCCGTTCATCAGTGGAGACCAACAGAGGCACAACAGTGCCTCAACTTCTGTATCACCATAGGCTTTGTCAACATGTCTGCCAGATTGTTGGTTCCACAGATCTTCTGCAAAGTCAGCAACCCATCCTGTATCAAACCTCTGATGAAATGGTACTTCAACTGAATGTGCTTCGTTCGGGCATAAAACACTGGGTTCTTGGCAAGATGTATAACACTCTGATTGTCACAGTGCAATACATTCTCCTCTCGCTTTCTTCCCAATTCATCCAAGAAGTTCTTCAGCCAAACCATCTCTTTCCCAGCTTCTGTTACAACAATGTATTCTGCCTATGTGGTGGATAAAGCCACCACTTTCTGCAATTGTGATATCCAACTTACCGCAGTTCCTCCACAGGTAAAAACATAACCCGTGGTACTCCTGCTGTCGACATCGCCTCCAAGGTCAGCATCCACATACCCCTGCAATGAAGTTCCTTTCCCAAAGCACAGAGATACCTCATTGCTGCCCTTCAAATACCTTAGTATCCACTTCACAGCTTCCCAATGTTGCTTTCCAGGGTTAGCCATATACCTGCTCACAACTCCCACTGCATGAGCAATGTCAGGTCGAGTACAGACCATGACGTACATCAGGCTTCCAATAGCTGATGCGTATGGAACTTTTGCCATGTACTCCACCTCTTCTGCCGTCTTCGGTGATTGCTCCTTTGATAGTTTGAAGTGGCTCGCCAGGGGAATAGAGACTGCATTTGCTTCCAGCATGCTGAATCTTCTCAGAACCTTCCCAATGTAATCAGCCTGTGACAACATTAATGTTCCAGCTGCGCGGTCTCTCTTGATCTTCATTCCCAAAATTTTGCCAGCTTCTCCAAGATCCTTCATTTCAAACTCCTCAGCTAACTGCCTTTTCAGCTCATTAATCCTTTGCATACATAATCCTGCAATGAGCATGTCATCCACATACAGAAGCAATATAATATATTCATCATCGAAAGACTTGATGTAGCAACACTGATCCATGCCACATCATTTATATTCATTTTTAGACATAAATGAATCAAACTTCTTGTTCCACTGCCTCGGTGCCTGCTTCAGTCCATATAAGCTCTTCTGGAGTTTGCACACCAGGTTTTCCTTTCCAGACACTACATATCTCTCTGGCTGCTGCATGTAGATGTCCTCCTCCAGATCTACATGAAGGAAAACAGTCTTGACATCAAGCTGCTCAAGATGCAAGTCTTCTGACGCCACAATGCTGAGAACCACCCAGATGATGGTAAGCTTTACTACTGGTGAGAATATTTCTGTGAAATCCACTCCCTCCTTCTGTTGGAAGCCTTTCACCACCAGCCTTGCCTTGAACCTCCTCTTGCCATCATGCTTTTCCTTCACCCGGTAGACCCACTTGTTTTGCAATGCTTTCTTTCCTGCTGGCAGGGATGTCAACTCCCAAGTGTTGTTGTCATGTAATGAGGAAATCTCCTCCTTCATTGACAGCTCCCACTTGCTTGACTCCTTCAGCTGCATTGCCTCTTCAAAGCATTTTGGTTCTTCACCGTCAGTCAATAACAAATAATGCAATGATGGTGAATACCTCTGCACATGCCTTCTCACCCTTGATGATCTCCTCAACTCCACTGGAGTAGTAGGTTCCACAGGTTCGGATCTCTCAAGCTCAGGCACACCTTCAAACTCCACTTGCTCTTTGCACTCTGATTCAATGTTCCCATTTTCATCTTCAGCTTCATGGCGATCTTTGTACATGACACCTTCATTGAATACCACGTTTTGGCTCCTGATAACCATCTTCTTGTGATCATCCCAAAACCGGTAACCAAACTCATCAGCACCATATCCAATAAAGAAACATGGCTTGGACTTAGCATCAAGTTTGTCCCTTGAGTTAGCATCAATGTGTACATAAGCTGAACTGCCAAATACTCTTAAATGTGATAGTTTTACCTCCTTACCAGACCAGAGCTCCTCGGGTAGGCGTTCTCCCATTGGCACAGAGGGACTCCTATTGATCAGATACGCTGCCATGTTTACTGCATCAGCCCAGAAGGTTTTGGGCAAACCTGAGTGCAGCCTCATGCTTCCTGACACGTTCATTCAGTGTCCTATTCATCCTCTCTGCCACACCATTCTGTTGTGGTGTTCCTGGGATTGTCTTCTCCCACCGAATTCCATTATCAGAACAAAATTCCCTGAACTCCTGACTGCCATACTCTCCACCGTTGTCAGACCTCAAACATTTCAGCTTTGCTCCTAACTCGTTCTCCACCATGACTTTCCACTTCTGAAACATCTTGAACACATCAGATTTATTCTTCAGAAAGTAAACCCATACCTGCCTTGTTGAGTCATCGATGAATGTCACATAATATTGTGACCCTCCGAGGGATGGTATTGGTGCAGGCCCCCAAACATCTGTATGCACCAGGTCCAGCTTTCCAGCTTTCGGTGTTCTGCCTCCTTTTGCAAAGGACACCTTCATCTGCTTTCCAAAGATGCAATCTTCACATAAGCCTACTTCCACCGACTTCAGCTCTGGTAGCAACCCTTTTGTTGCCAGCACCTTCATCCCCTTTTCACTCATGTGGCCGAGTCTGTAGTGCCACAATTGAGAACCTCCGACAGCTTCCAGTGATGCAGCCATGTCCATGCAAGTTTCTGTCAGGTTGTACAGGGTGCCATTCTTTGCTCCTCGAGCTATAACCATAGCTCCTCGGGTGATCTTCCATGCACCACCAGTGAATGTCGTACTCAACCCTGCATCATCAAGTTGTCCAACAGAAATAAGGTTTCTTCTCAAGCCAGAGATATACCTCACGTTCTCCAGAACCAGCAAACTCCCACTGTTGGTCTTGATCCGTGCATCTCCTTTACCCACAATCTGTAAGGGCTCATCATCATCAAGATGCACCTTGCCAAAATTTCCAGAAACAAAATTGTTCAGGAAACCCTTCTCCGATATAGAGTGGAAAGACGCCCCAGAGTCTAAAATCTAAGACTCCATCGGGCTGTCCACGCTCAGCAGCAACACGTCATCAGTTCCTTCAGCTGCAGTGTTTGCTCCACTGGTTTCAGGTCCCTTCCGGTTATCTTTGCACTCCTTCTTGACATGTCCTTTCTTCCCGCATGTCCAGCAGGTAGGACCAGACCCCTTTGCCTTGTCTCTGCTCTTTCCTCTTGACTTCGATCGTCCTCTGCGATTGTCCCGTTGTGGGTACCTTCCTCTTCCTTCAACGTTTAAAGCAGAACCAGAGAATCTGTCTGATTCTCTTCTTCAAACATCCGCACTAAGGATTAGGTCCCTTATATCTTTCAGAGCCATCTTCGTATTCCCCGAAGTGCTGCTTACAGCTGTTATAGTTGCTTCCCAACTTTCAGGTAACGAAGATAATAAAAACAGAGTACATACCTCATCACAAAGATCAATGTCCACCGATGACAGCTGACTTATGATGGTATTGAACTCGTTGATATGATCTGCAACAGGTCTCCCTTCAATCATTTTCAGGTTGAACAATCGTCATATCAAATGCACCTTGTTTGCCGCAAAAGGCTTCTCGTACATATTTGTGAGGGCTTTCATCAGGTCCACCGCCGTCTTCTCCTCTCTGATGTTGAACGCCACGTTTTTGGCCAACGTCAGGCGCACAACACCCAGAACTTGTCGATCAAGTAGCTCCCACTCCGACTTCTCCATGTCCGCTGGCTTCACACGCAGAAGCGGCAAATGCATATTTTTCTGATAAAAATAATCCTCGATCTGCATCCTCCAGAAACTGAAATCAGTTCCATCGAAGCGATCGATCTTCACTTTGCCTTCATCCAGAGCCATTGTTGGAGAATTCTGAACTCACCCTCTGATACCAGTTGTTGCAGGATCGCCGAGAGACACAACGACAGAAATGAGAAAAAACGAAAAAAAAGAAAGCAAGAGACACAACGATTTACGTGGTTCGGAAAAAATCCTTACGTCCACGGGAGAGACAGAATTTCACTATGATTCGGGAGCACGAAATTACAGAGGATTTTCAGTGGAAACCCTAGCCCGAAAATGAGCTATAAAACAATGGAGTAGACGATCACTGTTCAAAAAGTGGTCCGCATCGCTACAGTGAACGACGACTGGCTTTGTCAAAAGCGCTACAATAAAGTTGACCCCGAAGTCCGCACCGCTACAAGGCCTTCCAAGAAAAGGAAGATCAAAGGGGAGGCAAGAGAACAAGATGCTGTTTGTTTTGCATGTGGCAAGAAGGGCCACTAGAAGAAAAACTGCACCCAGCCAAGGAAGCAAGGGGAAGCTTTAGGTGCATTTGTTATCAAATGCGATCTATCTGTTTCTACTAATTGGGTATTAGATACTACTTGTGGTGCTCACATCTGTATCCAAATACAAGAACCAAGTAGATTCAGGAAGATTGATCGAGGTGAGGTAGATCTACGAGCAGCCAACAGAGCCAGATTTGCTGCTGTAGCTGTCGGGGACTACCACCTCACATTGCCAACTGGAATGATCTTGATGTTAAAGGGTTGTTATTATGTGCCTTCTGTTACTAAAAACATTATTTCAGTATCCAGATTAGATACTGATGGATTCATGTTCAAGTTTGGAAATGAATGTTGCTACTTTTATAAAGATAGCATTTGTTTTGGTAGGGCACATTTATATAACGACCTTTTATGTGTTAGACTACACAAACCAAGTAATGACAATCCATAACAAAGTCAATTCACATGACTCATACCACACCCAACTTTGGCATCACCGGCTGGGTCATGTCAATGAGAAACGTTTGACAAAATTACATCAAGATGACTATTTAGATTCTTTCTAACTAAAACCACTTGGTGTATGTCATGCGTGTCTACAAGGCAAAATGACCAAAGCCCCATTTAATGGGAAAGGTGGAAGGGATAAAGTGCTTCTAGAATTAGTTCACACAGATGTGTGTGGACCATTTCCAGTTGAAGCAAGGGGTGAGTTCTAGCACTTCATAACTTTTACTGATGATTTTAGTAGATATGGATATATTTACTTGATGAGGTAAAAGTCAGATTCTTTTGATCGGTTCAAAGAATACAAGAATGAAGTTGAGAACCATCTTGATAAGAAGATTAAGAAACTCCACTCAGACAGAGGAGGAGAATATCTTAATCAGAACTTCATTGATTTCTTACGGGAGTTTGGGATTCTATCTCAACTCACTCCTCCTTACACACCTCAGTGGAATGGTGTAAGTGAAAGGAGGAACCGCACCCTATTGGACATGGTGAGATCAATGATGAGTCATGCGAGTCTTCCATTATCCTTTTGGGGATATGCATTACAAACAGAAGCACACATACTAAACCAAGTACCAACTAAATCGATAAATGGTATTTCATACGAGTTATGGAGTGGATGCCAAGCCATGTTATCGAATTTACATGTGTGGGGTAGCGAAACATTTGTTAAGGCCTCTTCAGGTAACAAACTTGCACCCCAAGGCACATAATGTATCTTTATAGGATATCCCAAGGAAACAAGGGGATATTACCTATACAACCCCTTAGACAAAAAGGTTACAGTGGCAAGACACGTCATATTCCTTGAGAGGGAGCACATCTCCAAAAGAGATAGTGGGAGCGAGATAGACTTCGATGAAGTCAAGGCTCAAGATACACAGGAGTTGGTACAAGAACAGATTCCACAAAGCCCCGTGGAAGAAAAATCTGTTCCAAAGATACAAGAACTGCGTAGGAGCACGAGAGAGGTGAGAGAACCAGAACGATTTGGTTTTCTTGTCACCGAGGATGATGACTCATTATTGGTTGACAATGATGATCCTCTTACCTACAAGGAAGTAGTTGAAGGCACAAATGTTTCCAAGTGGCAAGAAGCCATGAATTCTGAAATGGATTCCATGTACCAAAACCAAGTCTAGATTTTGGTAGATCCTCCACTTGATGTAAATCCTATGGGTAATAAATGGGTATTCAAGAAGAAACTGGACATGGAGGGGTAAGTCAACACCTATAAGGCACGACTGGTTGCAAAAGGTTTTAGACAGCGTCAAGGAATTGACTATGATGAAACCTTTTCACCGGTTGCGATGCTAACCATTGTAGCGGAGCTGACCGACCGACACCGACAGGCACTGTAGCTGTGCGGACTTTGGGGTCAACTTCACTGTAGGGCTTTTGACTTCCAGCCGGCAGACACTGTAGCACTTTTGACAAAGTGAGCCGCCGATCACTGTTGCAACGCGGACTACTATTCGGAACAGTGGACCGTTTTCTTCATATGTAGCCCACTTCGGGCTAGGGTTTTACTACTGAAGAAAAAAAAACCCTCTGTAATTTGTGCTCCCAAATAGTGAATTTCTGCCTCTCCCGTGGACGTAGGGATTTTTCCCGAATCACGTAAATCGCTGTGTCCTTTGCTTTCTTTCTTTCGTTTTTCCCGTTTTCTATCGTTGTGTCTCCCGACGATTCCGCAACATGTAATACTGGGCAGTAAAGATCCTATCACACTCTATTGTGATAATACTGCAGCGGTGACACTTGCAAAAGAGCCAAAGTCACATCAGCGGACAAAGCACATACTTCGGAAGTATCATCTCTTGAGGGATTTTTCTCAGAGAGGTGAAGTTGCAGCGAGCAGTATTTCCACGGAAGACAACGTGGCGTACCCATTGACTAAAGCCTTGACTCAGCAAAAACATGATCATCATGTGAGGTCTAGCGGACTAAAAGTCGTAGGCAGTTGGCTCTAGTCCAAGTGGGAGTTTGTAAGGGTTGGTGTCCTGAGAACCAACTGTTTTGTGCTTTGATTACATGAATGTTCACTTATTATATATTGTTCATTGTTCTGCATGACTATAATATAATAATGTCCTGAAATATTTGTTGCATTAATAAGGTCACGACAGATCCCCGCTATGATGAGAACCTTGAAATGCTATAACAATATTCTTAAATAAAGTTTTGCGGTTGGATGACATACTATGATAGGACACATAGTATACAGACCGTCATGTGCGAGTACTCGTAAGAAGATGAGACTCTCTCTCATGGAGTTTGCACTAATCTCCAAGTTGGGAGATTATGAGAATAGACTCGCCAGTAGTAATTCCGCATGTCTTGGTGTCATCGGACATTACTATCTGCGAGCGTGTGTAATGGTCCTTAGACTGGAAGATTATCATTAACTCATGTCATGACTCGCGCACTTAGATTTACTGACGAAAACCGTCACACAGACAGTTGGCGGGAAGTAGAGCACATTGGGTGCGTCGCGAGTGACATGTTGTTAATGGATAAGTCGAGGAAGGATTTGTCCCTTCCATTTATGGAAGTTGATATCTCGGCCCATTGATTGAAATAGAACTGTCGCATTAAATTCCATGGCCATGGTGTAAACGACGAGTTTATTTTAGGTAGTCAAAGAACGACAGATCAAGCATATAGGTTTATGACACTGCCATGAAACCTGCTTGATGAGATATTGAGACAAAGGGATTAAATTACACAGTAAGCATTCGTACGAGGTGATACGTCAATGCGACGTCAACTTCTTTCTCTTGGGTGCCTTGACCCGTTGCTAGACAGTAATCTTGGACTTCAGGCAAGCCCGCCTAATGCCAACGAGAAAGAGACCTAGAGGGTCACACACTAAGTGTATTCAAGTATCTCAAGTAGAATAAAGATTATTCCCGTACGTGGTTTAATAATTATTTAAGGAAGCCTAAATCGTTTTAATGTTGGAGGAAGAATAAAATGAAAACAAGTACACGCAATGCATTAATTATTACACGCCGTGTAGTTTTTATTTTGAAAACAAGCACACACCGTGTATAATTAAATGTACACGCCGTGTAGTTTTCATTTTGGAAAGGAAATGAATAAATGAAAACAAGATATACACGCCGTGTACATTTAATGTACACGCCATGTAGTTTTCAATGAAAAACAAGTACACGCTGTGTATTTATTATTACACACCGTGTAGTTTTTCCAGTCGGGATTTTGAGGATATAATATTGTTTTATTAAATGATATTTATTATAATTAGCGTGAGCGCATGTCAAGGAATTAATTATTCGACATGAGAGTTTTCAATAAGAGTTAATGAAATAAATGAAACGCGTAACGCGTTTATTTGTTGTCATAACTCTACAACCTCAAACTCGATTATAAATATCCTCACAACCCCAACTCTTTTCCTACACAAGAGAATCATTGTGCACAACAATTCTGAAGAATTCTTTCAAGACCGAATGAACCTCTTCCTCCAAGAATGCTCTCAAGACTGAGAGAGATCCTCTTCCATCGGATCAAGACTAAGATAGACAACACAAGCAAATGTTTCTCCACGCTAGCACCCGAAGACTCCTTTGGCGACGTCCCGAGATACGAGGTACACGTGTGGATCACCGCTAGAGTAAGTCTACACTTGGCTTCTGTGACGCAACGACGAATCACATCGGAACGTGATCAAGAACATCAACGAAGAAAGAACACCCAAAAGGTATTTATTTTCAATTGATTAAATTAATTATAATCAACCTGTAACGATCCTACTTTGTGGTTCCAGGACTTTCCTTTTCTTTGTCCATTTCTGTGATTCGATCCGTGGAGACTGACGTTTATCGTCGTATTGATCCCGAATTGATCATTGTTAACGACAAAAAGCCAAGTGGGAACATCCACCCACGTGCTTCCGCTGCGCCCGGAACCTTCACTTGGATTATCTGATCTTCCATTTCTTGAACTGGTTTTGACAAGACTGACACTTTCTTAGCTTTTTGGATCTTCAGAGTGACCACCAGTTTCTTATGAACATCTTGAGATTCGGGTACTTCCTGAGATTTCTTTTCTACAACTTTTAGAAGGGACTGACAAACTTGCTCTTCCAAAGATTTCTTCTTTAACTTCTTCTCATTCTTCTCATTCTCAAGATTTTCAGCTTGGTTGATTTTTAAAGCCTTTGCCTCTGCAGGATTTAGACCAAAAGAAGGATCTCCTTCCTTTCTAGTAGCTGGCATTTCTCTCCACTTTGCAACTGTTGCATCTGAATAAGCTTTTGGTTTCTTTGCAGGAGGAGGTGCTGAAACCAGAACAGCAGGAACTGGAGCTGGAAAGCTCGGTTCATTAAGTTTCCTTTTCTTAGGAACTGACTTTGAAGATTCCGGAACATCACCCTTGTTCTGGACAACAATTTCTTCAAAGTTTTTCGATTCTGGAATGAACTCTACTTCCATCCTCCTTAGAGTGTCGTCACTAAGCAACAAAATCTTAGATGGTTTTGAGACTGATCGGCGTGGAACATTCAGTTCTTGAAGACACAAAACAATTATCCTGGAAATAGTTGCTGGGTACATAAGGATACGAGATCTGATGGTTCTGCCTTTTATTGCTTTAATGGTGAGAAAGATGTAATTCACCAAGTTGATCTTCCTTAAGTTGACAAGAAAATCTAAAAGAAAGATATCACATATCTTTAGAGAATCCTTATCTCCCTTTCTTGGAATAAGAAAACCTTGCATCCAGAGAGCCACCATATTGTGATTCATTGAAATATTTGTAATCTTCGGATTCTTAACATACTTAAGACCGAGAAAATCCTAAGCCTTGACTTTTTCAAAAGAGCCTTCTTTCTCAGGGAGTTTTTGGGAGCAAAGAATAGCCTTCCCTTCATACGGTATGTTGAGAATATTTGCTGCCTTCTTGTAGGGGACTGTATAGGACTTATCATAACATTTGAACTTAAACAGATCCTTACCATATTTTTGGAAGAAAGAAACAGATTCATAGAATTGAATAAGGAGGTCAGGATAAACCGGATCCTGAGATTTCTCCTTAGCCACACAGACACTTTCCCATCCATTAGATCTTATCACCTTAGAAATAAGGGAGTCATATTTTTCAAAGAACTTAGGGCACACTAACTTTTCCCTAAAGATTGACCAGTCCTTAATTTCCTTGCTAACCGGCATCTGATCTGCTGAGGATTCCAGAGTCATTCAGGGTGATAGAGAACTTCAGAATGAAAGCTTTTACGACAACAAAACTTCAGCACTGAGATCAATAAGGATGGTGCGATACTTGAAAAAGAGGCACCCCTTATATAGACATGGCTATGACTTTTCAACTTCCATAAGATAATCAGACGCCTGACAAAGACCTGATCTGATCTGACAGTTTAGAATGGATATAGAAAATACGAATTCCGATCTTTTGAAGTAAAGTAAACTGGAATTTAAGAAATTTTGAAATACCAACAACTAAAACTTAAGACAAAGAGTAAGAAATATTACCTTTTGGAATATTCTGAGAGATTTATCGGTATTATAGGATTTTTTTCTTGGAAGTTTTCAAATCCAACAATTTCAAATCTGGCATTTTCAAATCCGACATTTTTAAGGAAAGAAAAAGAGTTTAAAGAAAGCAAATAAACAAACATATGTACTCCCCCTGAAATAAGGAGTAGTTTAATGTTAGGAAATGATTTAAACAAGAAGTAGATATGAGTGATTACCTTACAGAAATTATTCATAGCTTCTGTTTAATGTATTCAAATCTATCGGAAGGTAGAGATTTTGTAAAAATATCAGCAAGTTGCTATTGCGTTCCGATGAATTGAAGAATAATATCTCCTTTAAGTGTGTGATCCCTAAGAAAGTGATGTCTAATATCTATATGTTTTGCATGAGAGTGATGTGAAGAGTTTTTACTTAGGGTAATGACATTTGTGTTATCACACATAATTTGAGTCTTAGTAAAACTCATACCATAGTCTGTGAGTGTGTGTTGCATCCACAACACTTGAGCACAACAACTTCCAGCTGCTACATATTCAACTTCAGCAGTGGAAAGTGCTACAAAATGTTGTTTCTTGCAAGACTAAGAAAATAAGGAATCTCCTAAGAAATGACAAGTTACGGATGTACTTTTTCTATCCATTTTACAACCACCAAAGTCAGCATCTGAAAAACTTTTCAAGATAAAATTATTTCCAGAAGTATAAAAGAGTCCTAAATCCATGGTTCCCTTTAAGTAGCGAATTTTTTTTTCACTGCCTTTAAATGAGATTCCTTAGGATTGGATTGATATTTTGCACATAAGCATACTGAAAACATTAAGTCTGGATGACTAGCTGTCAAGTAAAGTAAGCTTGCTATCATACCTCTAAAAGATGTTTGATCTACTGGTTTTCCAGCTTCATCATGATCAAGTGTGTTTGAGGTACCAATGAGAGTACTAATACTCTTAGTATTGTCATATCCATACTTTTTAAGAAGATCTTTAATATACTTATGTTGGGATATATAGATTCCTTCTGGTTTTTGAGAAATTTGAAAACCAAGGAAAAATGTTAACTCACCCATCATACTCATTTCAAACTCAGATTTCATTAGATTCGCAAAGGAATCAGTTAAAGATTGATGAGTTGAACCAAATATAATGTCATCAATATAAATTTGAACAATCAAAACATTTTTCTTATATTTCTTTATAAAAAGGGTTGATTCTGCATTTTCCTTAACGTAATTATTTTGAAGCAAAAATCCTGTAAGTCTATCATACCAAGCTCGAGGAGCTTGCTTAAGTCCATACAAAGCTTTGTTTAGTTTATAAACATGTTCAGAATGTTTTGTATCTTCAAAACTAGGAGGTTGTTCAACAAAAACTTTCTCTTAAACATAACCATTAAGGAAAACACATTTCACATCCAGTTGAAAAAGTTTGAAATTGAAGAATGCTGCAAAGGATAGAAGAATACGAATAACTTCAAGTCTTGCTACAGGAGCATAGGTTTCTTCATAGTCTATTCCTTCTTGTTGATTATAGCCTTTAGCAACTAATCTAGCTTTATTTATTACTATGATTCCATTTTCATCACACTTATTTCTGAAGACCCATTTTACTCCAATGACAGAAGTTTTCTTAGGTCTTTCAACCAAGGTTAAGACTTTATTCCTTTCAAATTCATTTAGTTCATCTTGCATAGCTTTTATCCAATCATCATCACCTAAAGCTTCATCATTGCTTTTTGGTTCTAATTGGGAAAGGAATGCTAGATGTTCCACTTCATTTCTTAAGGAACTTCCAGTCCTTACATGTTGATTTACATTACCGATGATACTATCACTGGGATGATTCTTAAGAAACGACTGATTTGGGTTTTGTAAAACCTGTTCATCAACATAGGGTAGGAAATCTTCTGGGGTAAATGCTTCAGAAGCATCTTCTTGGACATTTTCCTTATCAGAAGGATCTTCTAACAAAGGTTGATAACCAGTTTTTGAAAACACATCCGAGGATGTAGGTTGGGGTTGTTTAAAAACAAAGGGATCAGTTTCATCAAATTTGACATGTACTGTTTCTTCAACAGTACAAGTGTTTTTATTAAACACTCTATAAGCCTTAGAAGTTGTGGAGTAGCCTAAGAAAATTCCTTCATCAGATTTTGGTGAGAATTTGTGTAAGTTAACTTTAGTATTCAGAATAAACACCTTGCGGCCAAAAACCTTGAAGTAAGAAAGTCTAGGTTTTCTACAATTCCATAACTCATAAGGAGTTTTATTAAGAAAAGGTCTTATTAAAACTCGATTTATAGTATAACAAGCAGTACTTACAGCTTCAGCCCAAAAATGTTTTGCTATAGAATATTCACTCAACATGGTTCTTGTCATCTCTTGAAGAATATGATATCTTCTTTCGACAACACCATTTTGTTGAGGAGTTCTTGGAGCTGAGAAGTTGTGAGTAATACCTTTTTTACTACAAAAAGTTTCGAAATCAGAATTTTCAAATTCTCCACCATGATCACTATGAATAGTTATCAACGGTAGGTTTTTCTCATTTTTAACTTGAGCTCTAAAGATTTTGAAATAATAAAAAGTTTCAGATTTCTTTGCAAGAAAATAGACCCAAGTAAATCTAGTGTAATCATCAATTAGGACAAACACACAGTATTTACCTCCAGTACTTCCTGTTTGTGTTGGACCAAATAAATCCATGTGCACTAACTGTAAGGTATTAGAAGTTGTAATTTCACTTATAGATTTAAAGCTTGATTTATGTTGCTTTCCATATTGACAAGGATCACAGACCTTCGAAGAATCAAACTTAAGTTCCGGTAGATCCTGAACAAGTTCTTTCTTAAAAAGCTTACTAAGATTCCTTAAGTTACAGTGTCCTAGTCTTTTATGCCAAATCCATGATTGGTCTTCAAATGTACTAAGGCAAGGTAGATCTTGACTTCTAAGGTCTTCTAGGTTTAAGGTGTACACATTTTCATGCCGAAGGGCAGAGAAAATAAACTCATCCTTGGAATTGTGAACTAAACATTTATCATTTCTAAAATTCACAAGTTAACCTTCATCACATAATTGGCTTATGCTTATGAGGTTGTGCCTAAGACCTTTCACAAAAAGAACATTTGAAATAATAGTTTTACCAAGAAGAATGATGTTACATATACCGACAATTTCTCCTTGAGAGTTACCACCAAAAGTTATCTTTCCACCTTTTGTTTTTAAAATCTTCTTGAAATAGTCTTTGTTACTAGTCATGTGCCGGGAACATCCACTATCCATGTACCATATGTTGTTTGTACTTCCTTCTTTTTCCTGAAAAAGAAAGAGTTAAGACTTTCGGAATCCAAACTTGCTTGGATCTGGAACTATTTGATAATAAAAGCTTGGGTAACCATATTTGTTTAGAAAAAACAGGCTTTATGAAATCCAAGGGATTGCACTTTATTTAAAGAACAGTTTTTCTTCCAATGCCTACCACTTTGACATTTAGTACAAAAATGGGCTCTAGAAGGAACAAAATAATTATTTTTGAAAATAGGTTTTTCATGAGAATAACCTAATCCCTGATTATTACCATGAGCTCGGATCTGAGAATACATCTTGTCAAAATTTTCTTTATCAGAAGTAAAGTTTGCAAGAAGTTTCTTAAGAGAATATATTTCAGATTTTAGTCTGATGACTAAATTCCTATCCTCAGGAATTATTTCCTTAGAGTTAGATTTTTCCTCTAAAACATTTATTTTTAAAATAGCATTCTTAAGATCTTTAGAAAGTTTTTCCTTTTCAGAATTTACTTCCTTAAGGTCTTTAGAAAGTTTTTCTAAAAGCTCATCCTTATCTTCAAGATCTCTAGAGAGGTCTGAAATCTCTTTTGTAAGAACTTATTCTCTAGTATTTGCCTTGTCCAATTTCTTAGAAATTTTGTAATTTTTTTCTTCTAACAACTTGGCAGATCTAGATACTTCTTCATAAGAAGGTATTTCTTCATTATCTGAAGATGAAGTATCTTTATTAGAAGTAATATCTCCAGAATAGTAATTCTTATCAAAAGATAAATTTGTTAAAGCCTCGGCAGAGCATACCTTGGCCATAAAACATGCATTTAGGAAAGAAGTAATAACAATGAATCTAATATTTTTTTGTGATGATGATTCATATTCAGAAGATTCACTTCCCGAAGAGTCTCCACAACTAGCACTCCAAGTATCGTTTTCTTTAAGACTTTTCTTATGCTTCGAACGATAGAACTTCTTGTTTCTTTCTGAATTCCTTTCCTTATTTTCTTTCTTTTTCAATAGAGGGCAATCAGGTCTTCAACCTGTTCTTCTACATTCATAACAAGTAACTTCCCCATCTTTCTTATCTTTGTAGTCTATCTTCTTGTACTTATTTTGATAGTTCTTTTGAGCTACTATCTTGTTCATTCTCCAAGCAAGATTAGCTAATTCATTCTCAGACTTTTCCGTATCACTAGATTCTGACTAAATAGTAACTTTCTTTGACTTTGATCTAGTTACTGTTTCTGGAGTCTTGGCTTTCATATGTTTAGAAGTAGTTGTAAAAGCAACTCCTCTATTCCCATTCTTCTTTTTAATATTATCAACATCTCTCTTCATTCTAGTCTCATGCTGAAGAAGAGTTCCAAACAGCTCATCTAAGCTAATCTGAGTAACTTTCCTGTTCTCATCAATTGCTATCCTCTTGGACTCCCACTCATTTGGCATGATGTCTATGATCTTATCTACAAGGGCCTCATCATCCAAACTTTTTTCTCCCATAGACTGTAATCTATTCACGATAGTCATAAACCTTTGCTGAACTTTGTTTATAGGTTCTTCATAAGGAAAGTTAATGCCATGGTATTCAGCTCTCAACATAGCTCTTTTTGTCTCTATAACTTTAGAAGTACCAAAACATGTAACTTCAAGTTTTTTCCAGATACTATTTGCAGCTTCACATGAAGATATTTGACTATAGATGTTCCTAGTCATGGAACATAACAATGTATTTCTGACTCTGAAATTTGCTTGATATTCGGATTTCTCCTGATTAGTAAAAGTTCTCAATTCCTTATCAAGAATCTTATAGTCTCCTGTCAGTATTATATAGTTATCAACTCCAGTGTTAATAACGAAAGTCTTCATCCTATCTCTCCAGTACTCATAATAATTTCCATAAAAAATAGGAGGTCTGATAGGATTGAGATTATCTAGAGATCCAACATGAATGCCTGCCATACTAAAAGAATTTCTTTCCACAAAACTTATTAGTAGTAAAAGTTTTTAAAAAATATGAATAACTTAAGAAAAGGAAAAACTTGAGCAAGAAAACTTATATGTGGATATAAGTATTTCAGAGACCTGCTCTGATACCAATTGTAGGATTAGTACAGGGTACGAGGACACCAGACTATGATACCAATTGTAGGATTGAATATGTAAAAGTGAGATGTTCAATATACAAGGGGGGGGGGGAGTGAATTGTATACTTTAAAAATTCCTTTGGAACCTTTAAAGTTAAGTTTAACAAGGTTAAACAAACATTCACAAGACCTATTAAAGAAACCTTTTCTAATTTCTTAAAAGAGTGATTCTACCATAAAGTGTATAATATCTTTAATATAATCAGAGTAACAGAATTACAAAGTATAAGAAATCTATACTTTCTAACTTTAACAAAGTTACAAATACAACAGAATTTATACAACTTGAAATATGAATCAAGTAACAATGAGATTCTTTTAACCCAAAGAGAAGGGTATCCAACAACCTTGGATAAAAGTTCCTTGATTTATACTTTCAAGAAAGTTTGTCTTACCCAAACCCAGGTAAACCCTCAATCCGAAGATCAGTATCTGTCTTGCTATTCCCGCAAGCCCTCGATTTAGAAGGAAATCAGAACCTCTGTCTTCCAAACCCGGAAGCCCACGATCAGCATGATCGAAGTCTGCACTAAGCAAGTCTGAACAAGTTGTTCACGACTGAACAAGTTGTTCACAACATCCACATGAAACACTGAGAGTTGTAAGAACCTCTCTCTCTAGAAATCACTTTACAAGCTTGTTCACTGTCAAGTCAGTTGTCGAAGTTGAATTCCTTTGCTCGTTAAAATGAGCTTGTATTTTTAGGCGAAACTTCCCAACAGTCGGCTCCTCTCCAACGGTCATATTTTTCCTTAAATTTCAGAGGGACCTGGACACATGTCAAACATACAACAATTATTTTATAATAGATTGTACAACATCATTTCAAGTAACAGAAACAATGTTAAGTTAAAGATAAATGTTAAGTATAAGAGAACTTAGAATCTGATATCATTGGAATGATACATTTAAATAAATCTAACATTATCAGGAAAATGTAATCATAAGAAATCAAGAAAACAGATTCTTAAGAATAACATTATCAAGAAAACAGATTCATAAGGAAAAGTAAATCAGATTGTCAAATAAGTATCTCATTTGTTCCAGAATCGGAATCACAAAATCAGAATCACATATACATCAGAATCAGAATCACAAAATCGGAATCACATATACATCAGATTCGGAATCACAAAATCCGAATCACATATACACCAGATTCAGAATCATAAAAACTGAATCACATATACTCCGAAATTAGAATCATGAAAACTGAATCACATATACTCCGGAATCAGAATCATAAAAACCGAATCACATATACACCAGATTCGGAATCATAAAAACTGAATCATATATACTCCGGATTCAGAATCATAAAAAATGAATCACATATACTCCAGATTCGGAATCATAAAAACTGAATCACATATACTCCGGATTCAAAATCCTAAAAACTGAATCACATATACTCCAGATTCGGAATCATAAAAATTGAATCACATATACACTAGATTTAGAATCATAAAAACTGAATCACATATACTCCGGATTCTGAATCATAAAAACTGAATGATAAATCGTAATGACAGATCTTGCAAAAATAACTAAATGAAAAAATCGGAATGAAAGATCTTGCAAAAATAACTGAATGAAAAAATTGGAATGACAGATCTTGTAAGAATAACATAATGGGAAAACATAATGATATATCTGAAAGCATAACGGAATGAAAATTCCGGATCTTAAGAAAAATACAGAACTTGAAAAAAATTCAGAACTTAAGAAAAAGTGTTTGTGATTTTCAAAATATAAAACCATAAGGAATGGAGAAGTCATAAGATATCCTTATTGACTCAACACTCTTTTCTTTCCAAACTTCATAACTCTCTTCCATGGTGATATTTGAAGGAAGACTTTGTCTCTAACTTTAAACTCCAAGTCCCTTCGACGGTTGTTGGCATAGTTCTTCTGCCAACTCAGAGCAGTTTTTATATACTGCTGGATGGATTGAACCTTTTCTATCATCTCTTGCACAAGATCAAGTTCAGGTAGCTTTTGTTCACAAACTTTATTCCAACATGTAGGAGTTTTACACCACTTTCCATATAGAGATTCATATGGGGAAATTTGAATACTTGAGTGGAAGGTGTCGTTGTATGAGAACTCAACCAATGAGAGATGTTGATCCCATCATCCTTTAAATTCTATTGAGCAAGCTCTTAGTATGCCCCCGAGTGTTTGAATGGTCCTTTTAGATTTTCCATTAGTTTGTGAGTGATATGCCGTATTGAAATTCAATTTAGCATTCAGATCATGTTTGAAACCTTTTCAAAATTTAGAGGTGAACCTTGGATCACAATTAGAGATGATCGAAAGTGGTGCCCCATACAACCACACCACTTCCTTTACATATATCTTAACAAGTTATTCAAGAAAGAAATATTCTCTAATATTAATGAAGTGGGCAGTCTTGGTGAGTTGATCCACCACAACCTATATCACATTGCTTCCTTTGGATGTCTTCGAGAGACTAGTGAAAAAGACCATAGTGATGTTCTCATTTTCATGTGTTTATGGGCAATGATTGCATCATTACCTTGGATATCTGTCGCTTTACTTTAACCTTCTGACATAAAAAACACCTTGAGGTGTATTCACCAATCTTCTTATTCATGTTGTCCCACCACTCGAAGATCATGATACATCTTGGTACTTCCAGGATGGATGGAGAAAGATGAGCTATGAGCATTATCCATTAGATTTTTCTTTATATCAGGTGATCAAGGCATGTTAATTCTATTTCCAATTCGAATGACACCATATTTATCAATTTTGGATTCGTGAGACTTCCCTTCCTTTACTATTATCACCTTCTTTTGAATCTCCAAATCATCCTTTTATTCCACCTTGATATTCTCTTAGATGGATGAAAAATCATTTGGGAAAGGTAGGATGTATTCTATGCTATTATGATATTCAAACCCATCCTTTTCATATCTATGAATATAAGGTCTTTCTTAATCTGCATCATGGATAGTGAAACATGTTCTTTTCTACTAAGAGCATCAAATACCTTATCCGCCTTTCTAGGATAGTAGTGAATAGAGAAATCATTGTCTTTGATCAGCTCTATACATCTTCATTGATGCATGTTGAGCTCTTTTTATGTGAATATATACTCTTGTGATTTGTATATATGTCACAATTCTCATCATAGAGGTAGTGCCTCCAAATCACCAAAGCAAAGATCACAATTACTAACTCCAAATCATGCGTCAAGAAGTTTTGTTCATGGTTCTTCAACTATCTACATATCACAAACCCTTCTCCACTTGAGGGTAGTGTGGGTATATGCATAGTGATTAGCCTCTTCTTGATCTTCTTAAGGCTTTCATCACATTCTTCTATCCAGACATACTTTACCCCTTTCTGTGTTAACTTAGTTAGTAGGTTAGACAATCGTGAGAAATTTCTCACAAATCATCAGCAGTACCCAGCCAATCCAAGAAAATTGTGGATTTTCATGACACTTGAGGGTATGAGCCATTCCTTGATTGTCTTTATCTTTGAGGGGTGCACAAAAATTCCATAACTTGTGATCACATTCCCCAAGAATGTGACTTGTTGTATCTAAGAGTCACACGTGCTAAACTTAGCATACATCTTCTCCTTTCTTAATGTCGCCGACACAATCCTTAGATGCTTTTTATGTTCCTCCTTTCTCTTGGAGTAGTTAAGAATGCCATCAATAAATACTACCAATTTTTTTTCAAGGGATTTTATAGAGACTCTATTCATCAAGTCCATGAAGATTGTAGGAACATTAGTAAGACTGAATGACATCACTATGAACTCATAGTGTCCATATCTTGTACAAAAGGCTATATTTTAAATATCTTCCTTCTTCACCTTCAGCTGATGATATCCAGAATGAAGATCCACCTCTGAGAAGTATCGAAATCCTTGAAGTTGATCAAACAAGTCATCAATCCTTGGTAGATGATACTTTTTATTTATGGTGATCTTATTAAGCTCCCAATAATCGATGCACTTCCGCATTGATCTATCCCTTTTCTTAAAAAAGAGCATCGACGCACCCCCAGGTGATGCACTATGGTTTATAAACCCATTGTATAAATTCTCTTACAACTATTTCTTTAACTCCTCCAATTATATTAGGGCTATCCTATAGGGGCATTTGAAGATAGGAGTGGTTCCAGGTCTGAGTTTTATTGAGAACTCTACCTTACGATTTGGGGGAAGTCTGAGAAACTCTTTGGAAAATACATTATTATATTCCCTCACAATGGTCATATCATCAGGGTTGATACTTTCCTTCAACTTAACCATTTGGGTAAGATATGTTCCTTCATTGGGTATCATCACCCACACCATTGAGGGATTCTCTATAGGAGATTAATGGCCTTCCTTTCATTTATACAACAACATGAGATGGTCTGGGATATGGGAGGAGTTTTACTTTTCTCGACAGTTGATGTGAGATCTATATAACGTGATCCAATCGATATCCAATATTGCGTCAAATTCCACTAAGGGAACGATTGTGAGATTCACTGGAAGAATCTTCCCACCGATGCTAATAGGAGAAGAGTCAAACACTTGGGTTGTAATGATTACACCATTATGTGTTTTTTATAGATATATCTACTTCAAGGTATTGGGGATGTGATTCAAAAGTTCTAGAAAACTTGAAGGATATAAAGTAATTAATATAACCAAAATCAAATAAAACTTTTTCCATTTTTAATTGAATAGGAAGTGCACATTGTACAACTTCATTTTCATGCTCTAATTCAGCAGCAGTGGTGACATAAGCTTTCATTTGCTCCCTCAGCTTTGGTGGTTGATGATGTTGATTACCCTCAAATACCCATGGTTTAGTACAATGGATTTTATAGTTCCCTTTCTCCTTATAGTTGAAGCATTGAACCATGGGTGGTGCATTTGGAGGTGCCTTTTTTTTCCTCCATCATGTTTTCTGGCTTCTTCATATCGTTTTGAAACTCACGAGTTTAGTGACCTTTTCTATCACACTTAAATAATTTCTTTATCTCTTTGAGGCAATTCCCATGATGATTCTTCCTTCATCTTTGACATATGGGTAGTTAGATCTTCTTTACTCCTTTTTCATTCGATCAACTAGATTGAAACACCATTATCCTCTTCTTATCTCTATATCCATGAGACCATTCTCCAAACTCCACCTCTATTTTGAGAGAACATCGAACTACTTATTTGTAACTCCCAAAGTTTCATATATATAGAGACTTTCGAAGATGTGGTTTTAAACCACTAAAGAATCTATCTATTTTTTTTTATCATTATTGATAACAAAACTTGAGTTGTATCTTGCAAGCCTTGTGAAATTTACCTTATAAGCTGTGACAAATCCACTCTCCTTATTCTTAATCTATGGAAATTCTCTCTCCATATTTTTTCAAATAGTTTTTGGGAAATACTTGTTAAGAAATATCTTCTTAAAGTCTTTC
The DNA here is from genome assembly GCA_963277665.1 of Viscum album. NCBI lineage: Eukaryota > Viridiplantae > Streptophyta > Magnoliopsida > Santalales > Viscaceae > Viscum > Viscum album. Next base: position 1,032,521,410 of record OY728123.1, on the reverse strand, counting down.
CACTCCATTTCTTCCATTTCATCTTTCAGCTTCACATTCTTTATCAATGCCCACCATTGATCAATTTCTTTATCTAAATAATAAATGACCAGAGCAACCTTCTCCTTCTCAAAATAGTGGAGAAAAAGAAGATAATCTCTATTGAGTTAACCCACTATTCCATGAAAAGTGGATCAAAAGATCCACTAAATATCGGTGGTCATTGACACATAATTGGCCCAAGGGCTAGTTGCTCCTTCTTAGACGAAGGAAGATATTCCACATGGTTTGGGTTATTGTTCATAGTCTGAGACAGCTGGGTAAGCATCACCATGAATTTTTGAACACCACCTCCCATTACATTGGGAATGTTATTTGGACAATCATTGCATCGTCCCTCACATTGGTTGTTGGTCTAGTTTCTCCTTATTCCCACCATTTTCTAAGATAAAAAAGGTTTGAACAAAACACATGTCAATAAAACATGAATAATTTATTTTCATGTGAAAATCAATACTAAAGTCATATCTCATGGAATCCCTATATTTAGAATAACCTTATTCTCAAATGATGTTTCTGGGATCATGTACTTTAATCCTTTCCAACTTTAAAAGAAATAGTTACTTTAGCTATATATTATTCATAATGGTTTGTATAGAGAATGCGATTAACTGAAGCATGTCCCCCAGGAGTGTCAAACTAGGTGTGAAGCAATGCCTCTTTATCGTGCACTAGGTACACTATAGGAAACACCATTATTTGCGACGAAATTTATTCCCGTCGCAAATAGGCCGTCGAAGAGGTTATTTGCGATGAGTGGGTCAGCCCGTCGCAAATAACCAATTATTTGCGATGAGAATAGGCGCCCCGTTGCAAAAAAGTTACGTGCGGATTGACGCAGTTTGTTTACCAAACTGCACAAAAGAGTATTTCCAGCGGGTTGACACCGCTCGTCGTAAATGCCAGGAGGTGGTAAGACCTAGTTGCGACGGGGGGATCCCCTGTTGCAACTAGTTCGATCCCCGAAGGGTATTTGTGACAGGTCCCGTCACAAATAACCGGCGGTGCTAAAAACATATTTGCGACGAGATGTTGTCTCGTCACAAAGTGTGTCAGCAGGTCACCTTTTGTGATGACCCCCGTCACAAATAACCTTTTAACCGCCGACGATAATTAATGCGGCTGCAGGTATTTGCGATGGGAACCGTTGCAAAAAGTACTTTTTGCGACAGTATTCCCGTCGCTAATAGTCCCGTCACAACTAATCTAACCTATATATACTCCATCTATTTCTTCTTCTCTCTGCCTGAATTTCTTGTTTCTCTACTTCTGTAAACTCTAATTTTAGAGTGAAACTTTTTAAGAGTTAGTTTTTTTTACGAAGAAGTTGTGAAGCCGCCTACAATTTTAAGAGATCAAGTTTAAATATATTTATGTTTTATTTAATTTAGTATTTATTTCCTTTATATTAATTTTAATTATTGTTGATTAGTTGTAATTAAGTTAGATTTAAATTGTTTTGTCATCAATATTTATCAGTAATAATAAAATTAAATTATTAGTATTAATTTTTAATAATTAGTAATAATTAATAATTATTAACGATAATTAGTAATGTATATAAATAATTAGCAGTAATTAGTAATTAATAGCTGTATTTTGCAGTAACTAATATCAATTTTCACTAATTAATAATAATTAGAAAAAATAGTAATAAATATTAACAATTTGTAATAAATAGTATTAATTAGTAATAATTAGTAATAAATACTAATAAATAGTAATAAATACTAATAAATACTAATAAATAGTAATAAATAGTAATAAATAGTAATAAATACTAATAATTAGTAATAAATACTAATAATTAGTAAAAAAATACTAATTAATAGTAATAAATACTAATAAATAGTAATAAATACTAATATATAGTAATAAATACTAATAAATGGTAATAATTAGTAATAAATAGTAATAATTTGTAATAATTACAAATAAATATTAATAAATACCAATAAATAGTAATAAATACTAATAAATAGTAGTAAATAGTAATATATATTAATAAATAAAAATAAATAGTAATAAATAGTAATAAATAGAAATAAATAGTAATAAATAGTAATAAATAGTAATAAATAGTAATAAATACTAATAAATAGAAATAAATACTAATAAATAGTAATAAATACTAATAAATAGTAAGAAATACTAAGAAATAGTAATAAATAGTAACAAATACTAACAAATACTAATAAATAGTAATAAATACAAATAAATAGTAATAAATAGTAATAAATAGTAATAATTAGTAATAAATAGTAATAAATACTAATAAATAGAAATAAATACTAATAAATAGAAATAAATACTAATAAATATTAATAAATAGAAATAAATACTAATAAATACTAATAAATACTAATAAATACTAATAAATACTAATAAATACTAATAAATACTAATAAATAGTAATAAATACTAATAAATACTAATAAATACTAATAAATAGTAATAAATAGTAATAAATACTAATAAATAGTAATAAATAGTAACAGATAGTAACAAATAACAATAAATAGTAATAATCAGTGATAATCAGTAATAATCGGTAATAATCAGTAATAATCAGTAATAAATTGTAATAAATAGTAATAAATAGTAATAAATAGTAATAAATAGTAATAAATAGTAATAACTAGTAATAATTAGTAATAATTAGTAATAATTAGAAATAAATAGCAATAAATAGCAATAAATACTAATAAATACTAACAAATAGTAACAAATAGTAACAAATAGTAACAAATAGTAACAAATAGTAACAAATAGTAACAAATAGTAACAAATAGTAACAATTAGTAATAACTAGCAATAAATAGTAATAATTACTAATAAATACTAATAAATACTAATAATTAGTAATAATTAGTAATAAATACTAATACATACTAATAAATACTAATAAATACTAATAAATAGTAATAAATACTAATAAATACTAATAAATAGTAATAAAATAGTAATAAATACTAATAAATAGTAATAAATACTAATAAATAGAAATAAATAGAAATAAATAGAAATAAATAGAAATAAATAGAAATAAATAGAAATAAATACTAATAAATACTAATAAATAGTAATAAATAGTAATAAATAGTAATAAATAGTAATAAATAGTAATAAATAGTAATAAATAGTAATAAATAGTAATAAATACTAATAAATACCAATAAATACTAATAAATACTAATAATTAGTAATTAGTTGTAATTAGTAATAAATAGTAATAAATAGTAATGAATAGTAATAAATAGTAACCATTAGCAATAAATACTAATAATTAGCAATAAATAACAATAAATACTAATAATTAGCAATAAATAGTAATTTATTACAATAAACAGCAATAAATAGCAATAAATAGCAATAATTAGCAATAATTGCAATAAATAGCAGTAAATAACAATAAATAGCAATAAATTGAAATAAATAGGAATAAATATGAATAAATAGCAATAAATAGCAATAAATAGGAATAAATAGGAATAAATAGGAATAAATTGCAATAAATAGCAATAAATTGCAATAAATTGCAATAAATTGTAATAAATTGCAATAAATTGCAATAAATTGCAATAATTAGCAATAAATAGCAATAATTAGCAATAATTATCAATAATTAGCAATAATTAGAAATTAATTGGAATAATTAGCAATTAATTGCAATAATTAGCAATAATTAGCAATTAATTGCAATACTTGCAATAATTAGTAATAATTATCAATAATTAGCAATAATTAGCAGTAATCAACAATAATTAGCAATAAATAGCAATAAATAGCAATAAATAACAATAAATAGCAGTAAATATCAATAATTAGCAATAATTAGCAATAATTAGAAATAATTAGAAATAATTAGCAATAAATAATAATAGTTAATAATAAATAGTAAGAAATGTTAATAAATAGTAATAAATAGCAATAAATAGCAATAACTAGCAATAAATAGCAATAATTAGAAATAAATAAAGATAAAAAGAAATAATTAGCAATAATTAGCAATAATTAGCAATAAATAACAATAATTAGCAATAAAATCAATTGTACTAAATTGTAAGAAATTGTAATAACTTAGCATAATTTTCAGTGGATTGACGACACTCCTTTTGCTCGATAACTCTTCTCCTTTCAACTCTCACCGACTCAAAACATTATGAAAAGTATGCTTCTATGTATGCATATTCAATCTCGTATGCACGAGTTTGAATATGCATTCAGAAGACCACATTTTTCATAATGTTTTCAGGCGGTGACAGTTGCAAGAAGAAGATTCATCAACGAAAAGTGGGCTATTTTGTCTGAGGGCTCATTTACTTGAATCTTTGTCACACTGAAATCACAAAGTAAAATCTGCTCGGATGTACGCTTATGCATTCTCGTATGCACGAGAATGAATAAGTGTACCTTCGAGCAGATTCTTCATTGTGATTTCAGTGTGAGAAAGCTGCAAGTAAATGAGCCGTCAGAGAAAAGAGTAGCCGTCAATCCACTAGAAATTGTGTTGCCCACAATTAATGGTAGTTATTAAGAAGTAGTTGTAATTATTTATCTTCTTTTTTTGGATAATGTTTTTCTAATTTCAAATTATTCAAAAATAGTAATGATTTTATATTTTGTAGAAAAATATGGAATAAGGAAGTCGACAACAGTCAATAGATGATCGTGCTTGGATAAATCAATACAGAAATCCAAACAGTTCTGGTTTAAATCCTGTATATATTGAGGGTGTTGAAGCTTTCTTATCATTTGTATCATCAAAATCAGAATTTGTTTCAGAATGCAAAATTAAGCGTCCTTGTAAAAAATGTGCTCTAAGAACGTTTGACACATTTGACAAGGTTGGAGGACATCTCTTGTGGTTTGGTTTTCAACCAGATTATGTTTTTTGGTATCAACACGGTGAACACAGTTCCAGAGAAGATACTAATAACTTGATTCTGGATCCATCACAGTTTCAAAATTTAGTACATGATGTTGCAGGTCCATCTGTTCAACAAACTGAAACTCAGGATGCTATTGATTTAACTTCTGAGTTGGCACCATCTGAATTTTATGAGTTGTTGAGGTCTGTTGTACGACAACCTTGATCTTTTGTTACACAATTAAACATAATTTATTACATAAACTTCATTTGATACAACATAGAAGATCGAGAGGTCTAGTGTCTTTGGGGCTTAGGATCATTACATAACAACATAAAATATGAAATACAACATTTTTATTGAAAACTTCCTTTACATGAACACTACATTCCCTCGTACTTAGCATTGTATGGGATAACCTGAGGACATGCATAAGAAAATGGTGAGCTATAAAGCCCAGTAAGGGAATAAACATGGAGTAACATGAGGAATACAATACATGTTAGACAATAGGCATATCATTAGATCACAATAGAATCATAAACATAAAGGCATGATAAAACATGATAATCATAACATGGAAATGTGTCAACAACACTTTAACATGGAATTAGCATGAGCCAAGACTCATTGCACATGGAGCATGAGTAAATCCTCATTGCACATGAAGCACGAGTAAAACCTCGCTGCACTTGAATTAGCATGAGTAAACACCCATTGCACATTACGTATCATGATACTATTCTTAACCCAATGCATTGAAGCGCTATAAGGGTGCACCTTTCTTAAACGTTTCATTTCATGCATAAGTGTGTCACATGGATCATATAACATGGATTCATAAAACATAATAATTTATTCCACGATAAAGTAATGTGGAATTCATTCATGAAACTTTATAATCAATAAGTAAATGTGCATAAAGGTGAATACCCTTGATAGAAAAATGTGCATGATATTCACTACACAATGACATTGGCTTGGAAAATTGGTGCAATTTTGGCAGCGTAACGACGTGACGTAAGAATTCACAAAAAATGGTTGATGAGAGAGAAAGAGGCATCTCATCATATGTACATGAAATGTATAGTAAGGAGGGGTCATATAGATACATGTCCCAATAATTAAAATGGAATTTATAGTCATGATACAAAAGAATTGCTTGAATGTAAAAGAAGAGAGAAATTTCTTTTGGAATTTCGGCATAGTAACGGGTGTACATGGAAGGAATTTAATGAGAGAGAAAGGGGTCTCCCATCATTCAAACATAAATAGGAGTGTATGAGGGAGGTGCGAAACCATACCCCAACATTTATAATTGAAATTAAAATGGCATAACAACATTAAGAAAATTGGACAAAAAATGAGAAAGGAAGAAAAACTCTTACTTGGAAGTGTGCTTCCAAAGGCTTGAGAGATGCTTGAGAGATGCTTGAGAGAGACTTCTTGGGAGCTTGAGGCACTTTGGGAGGATTCTAGAGAGAGTAGGGTAGATGTTGGACGAACTCCAATGACTTTGAGTGAGAAGAAAGTGGGACCTTGGATGAGTTTATATAGGAAAGGTGAGAGAATTTTTTATTATTTAGGTTTGAGACACCTCACATTAAACTAATCCAAACCACAAACCATACCATGGTTTTTGCCCATGGTTTTTGGCTAAGGGAAGTGGAAAAAAATATTTTATAAGGCCAAAGTCCGAACTTTTTAAAATAATGGGGTTGCTTATGTGGAGGTGAGTCACACTCCCAAGGAAAACAATTTAAAAAGACAAGATGTTTAATAAGCCTTGAAGGGTCCATTAATGCTTTGTAAAATAAGTCAAACAAACCCAAAATCACATCATTTTAATGGTAAAACATATATTGGTCGAACATAAGGCTTATAGTATTTTATTACTTCACTATTGGGTCATTATGATGTTATAAAATACATTATATATTTAAACGGTATTTAATTTTTACCCAAAAATTTGACTCTCAGAAAATTATGAAAAATTTACCGTTGGATAATTCTGATGTCTTGATCACAGAAATAATATTCATTTTATCTAAATAATTTTATAAATATGTTAATTTTCAGTTTTAAAATAAAAACTGACATTTATAAAAAATTCATGGGTTTTGACAAAAAATGACTTTCAAACCTTAATAAAAAATACTATTGCATTCATAAAATTATACAATCATTTATATTTAATAAAAATAAATTTAATAATAATAATAATATTTTATTAAAATATTATTTAATTCAAAAATACATTAATTCATCAAAATAGATTTCTTAGTTGAACATTAACTAAAAATAATATTTGTGCTTTAAAAACTATTTACAAGGTAAAAATAATAAAAAGAAAGTATATTAATTATTATATACAAAAATAATGTACATAACCATAGTGCTAAGGTCTTGTTACATAACCCCTTATAACACCCGCATAAGACCTAAAAGTAAGATGTGCGATGGTGACAGACTCTTGGGGTGGCTTGGATAACATTGCTCGGGTGGTAATCTCTATCAACTTCCACTTCTCTCATAGGCGGTCCTGCTCAAGCTTAACCTGTTGAAGCTCAGTTTGAGCTTGGTCAAGAGCGAAGCCCAATGACGCCACCTATTTTCCGAGCTCCGACAAATGGATTTCGTATGAGGCACGTCTATTGGATGAGGCCATCGCTTCCTTTGTCTGAGTAAATTAGATTCGTTAAAGACCTATATTTATACTAATCATGTGATCAATGTTCAACGACTATATTAACAACGGTCATAATTCTTAACAGTATTTTAAAATCCAAAAACATAAAACCAAAGAATTTGACATTTTATATAAACATTTTACATAAAGCGACATTTAATTTGATCAAGAGAGATTTTCATTAATGAAAGTTTGAGTCGTTACATGCTGAGGATGCATTATATCCTTGTTGAAAGATAAGAAAATTAGAAGCGATTGCAAAATTTATGGCTATAAAATTAGATAATTCAATGTCAAACAACTGTTTGGATAAGATATTTTCTTTGGTTAAAACACTGTTACCTGAAGGAAATGTGTTGCCTGCAAATTACTATGAGAGCAAGAGGCTGGTTCGTAATATGAGCCTTAGTTATCAGAAGATTCATGCATGTGCAAATGATTGCATCTTATATTATGGTGAAAATGAGTCATTGGATAGTTGTCCCACATGTGGACAATCGAGGTACAAAGAAACTCAACCGGGAAAGTCTGGATCAATTCTTGTGAAACAGTTGAGATATTTCCCCCTTACACTCAGGTTGTAGCATTTGTTTATGTCTCAGAACACAACATCAATGATGTCATGGCACAAAACCAAGATTTCAACCAATAAAAGCTTGAATCATCCATTTGATGGTGATTCATGGAAACATTTTGACCGACTGCATCCGTCTTTTGCTTTAGAAGCCCAAAACGTGCGATTGGGTCTTTATACTGATGATTTCTGTCCGTTTGGTTCTTATGGTAGTCAGTATTAATGTTTGCCTATCTTTATAACTCCGTACAATTTACCTCCATGGATGTTGATGAAGGATCCCTATATCTTTTTGACCTTATTAATTTCATGACATCCGAAAAATAATATTGATGTTTTTTTTGAAACTATTGATTGACGAGTTAAATTCATTGTGGAGTAATGATGTTAGTACATATGATGTTGCTGCGAAACAAAATTTCATATTAAAAGCTGCATTGATGTGAACAATTAGTGACTTCCTGACATATGACATGTTATCTGGATTGAGTACACATGGCCCAAAATCATGTCCTTACTGTATGAAAGACAACAAAGCCTTTATGCTCTTCAATGGAAAAAAACCTTGTTATTTTGACTGTCATCGCATATTTCTTCCAACCAATCATCCTTTTTGGAGGAAAAAATCTCATTTCAGAAAAGGAACAATTGAAAGGGATGAACCTCCAAAAATGATTTCAGGTACAGAGTTAAAGTCAGTTGTATTTTCATTACCTCCCATCATATTTAGGCCAATAGTAAACCAATAGAAAATTCATGGCTTTGGGAAAGAACATAATTGGATAAAACGAAGCATTTTTTGGGATCTTCCATATTGGTTTGATTTGTTGGTCCGCCACATGTTGGATGTCATGCATATTGAGAAGAACTATTTTGATAATTTATTTCATACAGTTTTGGATACACCAGGTAAGACCAAAGATCATGTAAATGCATGATTAGATCTTGCCCAAATTTACAGACGACCAGAACTTGAACTGTTTCAAAATGTTAGATCACAGAGGTTAATGAAGCCAAAAGTAGCTTATACACTGTCCAAAGAGAGTTGCTTATTATTTTGTGAGTGAATTGAAGATTTGAGACTTCCAGATGGCTATGCTTCTAATTTGGGCAGATGTGTTAAGAATGATCATTTTACCGGATTAAAAAGTCATGATTGTCATGTTATAATGAAAAGACTTATACCAATTGGATTCAGAGGTTTGTTGAATTCTATGATTTGGGATTCGACAATAGACATATCATATTTTTTGAGACATTTATATGGAGACAACATACTATGATGCACTAAATAAACTAGAAGAAGATGTTGTTGTCATTATATGTAAACTGGAAAAAATCTTTCCACCGACTTTCTTTGACTCAATGGAATATCTGATATTACATTTTCCACATGAAGCTAAATGTGGAGGTCCGATATAGTTTTGATGGATGTACCCATTTGAGAGATGCGTGTAGAAATTGAAGAAAAAAGTATGTAACAAAGAATTAGTTGAAGGATCAATTGCTGAAGCTTATTTGCAAGAGGAAATTTCTTATTTTCTGCTCTCATTATTTTGAATCTAAATATCCCTCAAAACACAACCGCATGAGACAGAATGAGGGGAATGCTGATGATAGTTTTTAATCAGCCAGAGCTTGGCTTCGGTGGAGTTCATGAACGATGGATTTGTGACAACTGGGTCCCAGTCACAGCACAGACACCCCGCCTTAACATGGCCGTCAGGTCCTGGCCCACCAGGTACCACCAGTTACCCCACAGACACGTGGTCCCCACCCTAGGGCCCACCCACGTGCCTGAACGGGCCATCTAACTAATGATTTTCTCCACAGGCCAACACATGTCATTTTCACTGTGTTTTTTCCTCACTCACACACACCCTGAAAATCTTCCCAGAAGGTGCACCTTCCTTTTCATTTTTTTAACTGTGCCAAACCCCCAACCTTTAATGACGTCATTAAATGAAGTCATTAAACCTATCAATCAAGGGGAAGGCTCTTCATCACCTTGATTGAGCTCTTGGTTTTTGTTGGAGAAGAAGCTTGGTAGAGGATATTGTTGGAGGGAACCCCCCTCAGAGGAAGAACTCTTCTCCTTCGACGTGCATTTCTCCAACGAAGAACTCCGTCGAAGGATCTCCAACGAGGAAAGTCTTCAATGACAATGAACCAACGTTCGTCTTTCCCTCTCCTCACCGACGTCAACGAATCTTCAAGATAGGGATTGTTGTTTTTGTATACCCCTTACCTCATTCTTATCGTTCTTCTTGATTTAAGAACAACTATGCCACTTGCTACCATTCTAACGCGTAGGGTGTGGGCCAAACGAACATGACCTGAAAGCCCACCGAGCAACGAGGCCTTAGTGCAGGACCCTTTTTCAGTAGAGGCGCCATCAGAGGCACCCGCGGTACCATTACCAATTGGGCCACCGATTCCACCAGCCCTAGTTGCAGAGAGTGCATGCCGCTTGAGCGCGTTGCACGAGTTCCAGTGCCAGAGGCCACCCAGGTTCAGGGGTGAGACGAACCCACAGGCGACTAAGGATTGGCTAGAGGATGTGGTGAAAGTCTTCCGACTGGTAGGGACACCAGCTGATCTCATGGTGATCCTTGCCGCCACTCTTCTACAGGCAGCAACAGGTAAATGGTGGAGCTTGAATCAGTGCTCGGAATTGAAATCCGAGTGCACTGTTGATCTCGCAGCACTGATAGTTGCTTAAGGATACATTCACCTCAGCTGCAGTTTGTCATGGGTGGAAGATAGTTTTTGCTACCCATCGTGGGAAAATAAAAAAAAGTGTAAATAAAAATAAACTAACTTTATTTTTATTTAACTTTTGAATTCTTTTGAATTCTTAGTGGGGACCACCCAATCCCTTCAAACCCTTTTTTAAATTATTCCAAACCCCCAACATTTAATGACTTCATTAAATGAAGTCATTAAACCTATCAATTAAGGGAGAGTCTCTTCATCACCTTGATTGAGCTCTTGGTTTTTGCTGGAGAAGAAGCTTGGTAGAGGATCTTGCTGGAGGAAACCCCCCTTAGAGGAAGAAATCTTCTCCTTCGACGAACATTTCTCCAACGAAGAACTCTGTCAAAGGATCTCCAATGAGGAACGTCTTCAACGACGACGAACCGACATTCGTCTTTCCCTCTCCTCACCGACGTCAATGAATCTTCGAGGTAAGGATTGTTGTTTTTGTATACCCCTTACCTCATTATTGTCGTTATTCTTGATTTAAGAACAACTATGCCGCTTGCTACCGTTCTAATACGGTGGGTGCGAGCCAAATGAACACGGCCCGAACCGTCCGCAACCTTTGTGGATTTTGGTGTTCTTCGCGGCTTGTTTCTGGGTAGAGCATGCCGTGACATCTCACCGAGAGATGAGGCCTCGGTGTAGGACCCTTTTTAAGTAGAGGAACCAACAGAGGCACCAGTGGTACTATTACCCATTGGGCCACCGATGCCACCAGCCCCAACAACAGAGAGTGCACGTCGCTTGAGCGCGTTGCACAAGTTCTAGTGCCAGAGGCCACCCAGGTTCAGGGGTGAGATGGACCCACAGGCGGTTGAGGATTGACTGGAGGCCGTGGTGAGAGTCTTCCAAATGGTAGGGACACCAGCTGATCTCATGGTGATCCTTACTGCCAGTCTTCTACAGGCAGTAGCAGACAGATGGTGGAGCTTGATGCTTCAGGTTCACGACGAGGTGACACTTCTCTGGGTAGACTTTGAGAGCCTGTTTCGGGAAGAGTTTGTCCCAACGACCCTTCGTATAGTGCGCATACAAGAGCTTCTTCATTTGTAGTAGGGAAACATGACTGTGGCTCAGTACTCAGTGAGGTTCACCGACCTCTCACGCTACTCCACTGATATGGTGTGGGACCCATTATTCAGGGCCCAGACCTTCGAGTAGGGACTCAGGCGGGAGATCAGGGCTTCGATGGTTTCTCTCAGCATCCCGACGCAGGCGATGGTGTTAGAGCGAGCCCTTTTAGTGGAGAGTTTTCTTGCTGAGCAGTCACCAACAGCGAGACCCACCACCAGGCGTCATGTAGCGGAGTCTTTTGCAGCTGGAAGTAGACATATGTCACAGAGGTCTAAGAGTACCAGACCTACAGGTGGACGACCACCAGATTTAGGGTCGGTTGTGCGGGACACCTGAGACAGAGCCAGTCATGCGAGGAGCAGACAGTGTTACACATGCAGAGGGCATGGTCACATGGCTCGTTACTGCATGACCCGCCATACGGATGATCAACAGACGGTCGAAGGACCACCCAGGCAGAGACAGAGGTTCAACCGAGGAGGTCCGTAGGGAGCAAGAGGATGTGGCAGAGGAGATGGCTGTGCAGCTGGCGGTGGGCGACGATTCGAGGTGTTACCTTCACCACCACCAGGTGGTCCACCCTGACCATAGGGAGCAGGTGGACATGGGCGAGCTCAACTCCAGGCAGCTGAGGCCTACAACCACGATGCTCTGGAGATGATACGAGGTGCGATCTATGTCTACTCCACCTTAGCTGCAGTACTTATAGACATAGGTGCCAATCATTCTTTTATTTCCACTGCCCTCCTTCGGAGCTCGGAGATTCCGGTGGAGCCATTGGCTCAATTCTTACAGATAGAGACTCCTACGAGAGAGGATTCAATGATTATACACTGGTGCCGGCAGTGTGAGCTTACTCTAGGAGGTGAGAGCTTCGGCTGAGATATTCTAGTAGCGGCGTCGAGGCCTTACAACGTTATCTTGGGTATGGATTGGTTATCTATAGTCCATGCTCAGATCGACTGCATTAGGCGAAAAGTGCGGTGTATCTGCAAGGATGGGACTAGGTTTACCTTCACCGGCGAGAAGGGAGCCTTTGCAGCACATGATGGACTTACCCGGGGGAGAGTGCAGCCGATCACTCATCAGTTGGCTAGACTTACCCTTAGAGCAGTTGATGTGGAGAGTCCGAGCTATCCTATAGTGGTGGAACAGTACGCGGATGTCTTTCCTGATGATGTTTCGGGTTTACCTCCTCGCAGGGAGGTGAACTTTTACATTGACTTGTACCCTGGAAATTCCATGTAAATTTTCTCTTTTTTAATTATATGGAAATATTCGAGTCTGCAATTTCTAACGGTACTTGATTCTGAGGTCTGAAGAGCCTGAAGAGTTTTTCTGAAGTTTCTTAAGTACTTTCAGTAAGCATGTGAGTGAGTTTTTGTAACTTTTGCACCAGTGCTTGGAATTAAAATTTGAGGGCACCGTTGATCTCGCAGCGCCGATAGTTGCTTAAGGAGACCTTTACCTTGGCTGCAGTTGGTCGTGGGTGGAAGATAGTTTTTGCTACCCATTGTGGGAAAATAAAAAAAGTGGAAATAAAAATAAACTAACTTTATTTTTATTTAACTTTTGAATTCTTTTGAATTCTCAGTGGGGACCACCCGATCCCTTCAAAACCCTTTTTTTTAATTGTGCCAAACCCCCAACATTTAATGACTTCATTAAATGAAGTCATTAAACCTATCAATTAAGGGGGAGGCTCTTCATCACCTTGATTGGGCTCTAGGTTTTTGCTGGAGAAGAAGCTTGGTAGAGGATCTTGCTGGAGGAAACCCCCCATTAGAGGAAGAACTCTTCTCCTTGAACGAACATTTCTCCAATGAAGAACTCCGTCGAAGGATCGCCAATGAGGAACGTCTTCAATGAAGATGAACCGACATCCGTTTTTACCTCTCCTCACCGATGTCAACGAATCTTCAAGGTAGGGATTGTTGTTTTTGTATACCCCTTACCCCGTTCTTGTCGTTATTCTTGATTTAAGAACAACTATGCCGCTTTCTACCATTATAACGCAGAGGGTGTGGTCCAAACGAACACAACCCGACCCCTCCACAACCTTTATGGATTTTGGCGTTCTTCACGGCTTGTTTTAAGGTTGAGAGAATCCCGACCGTGGTGGTCTTGAATCGATGGAGACGTCCTGAGACGAGTGTAGGAGTCTTCAGAATGAAGATCAGGCCACCGGGGCGCACCTGGTGACCTGAGGAACGTCACCGGTGACTGGTGCTGGCGATCAGCGCCGACAGGGCTCAGGAGTGGCGACCGACACTCTGGTCGGCCGCGATGTTGGCGGCGGCGTGACTGCGCCACTGGAGGAGGGTCGCGGCGGAGCAAGGTTGGCGGTCTACGCACAACCGACTGCGTGAAGGGGGCGACAACGCACGTCTGCGCCGCCAGGCTTGCAGGGGCTGTGGCATGAGGCCGTGGCGACAAAGAGGGGGGGGGGGGGGGGCTCGCTGCCGACCGCCAGAGGTTGTGTGGCGCGCGACTGCGCCACGGAGGAGGGATGGCCGTCCGGCCAGACGAGGAATCGAGTGGGACCCTCGGGTCCCACGTTACAGCCGTTGGCGCCACGTGGCACCAGCCGGTTGTCCATCCAACCCGAATGGCTAGGCCGTTCGGGGTACCCTGGGGTGCCTCCCCCTTGGGAGGCGGCTAGGGCAGACCCTACCGCGGGGCCGCCCAGCTGCGGGCCAACCGCGGGCCTCCTGTGGGCCGCCCATCACGGGCTACCCAGCCGCAGGCCTCCTGTGGGCTGCCCAGTGCGGGCCGGGTCGGTCTGACAGGGTCGGACCAGATCCGGACCACCTTTGACCCCTTTCCGCTCTTTCGGCCATAACTTGAGCTACGTGAATCCATTTGACGAACTGTCTACGGTGCCGAAAACCTTGGATCGAGAAAGTACATTTGGTATACCCCACTTGAGTTTTGGATAAAGTCGGGGTACGATTGGGTTGGATCGAACACGAATCTAACTGGGCCCTCGGGACTGAAAAGACCAATAACTTACAGACCGAGCATCCGTTGGACGCACCGTCTGTTGCATTGAGACCCCTATTACGTGGTGGTCCTTTGAGGATACTTCTTCATGGGACTTTGTGGTAGTTGGAGTATCGACCGGTGACTTGAGGAGCGGACTCTTCCGGAATCAAGCGAGCTTAGTGTAGGAACCCTATGGATGGATGTAACATGAGAAAGAGATTCTATGTGGGTCTGTGCCTTGGGATCCTATGTGGGTCTGTGCTTTGAGATCCTAAGTGGGTCTGTGTTCTAGGATACCACATGGATCTGCAATAGGAATCCACGTGAGACTACTCTAGGATCCTATGTGGGTCTGTTGTACTAGGATCCTACGTGGGTCTGATGATTTAGGATCCTACGTGGGTCTACCTCTCAACGAAGTAAGATGATTCAGTAGTTACATATAATCATCATTACTGCCGTACCTAAGTTATACTTGGTATGAGCTGAGTTATAATCTTTGTGGTGAAACCATTGTGGTTCTTCTCTGTGTGGTGTTACCTAAGAGGTACTCACCCATGTGGTGTTACCTTCGTGGTACTTCTTCCTTCATGGACATTTGTGCTTTTGGCTCAGGTGATGGAGCTCTGTGTAATCTTGAAAACTTAGGTATATGTATGGGCATACACCTAAGTAAGGATGATTGTTACTTTGTACCTTATGATTGTACTCTTACTTTTGAGGTTTATCATTTGTGGATTCTGGGAGACCTTCGGGGGTCTCAGGGTCCCTACTGAGTATTGTTATACTCACCCATGCACGGGCTATGCCTACACCTTGTTGTGTCCTGTGCAGATGACACACAACATTGATCGAGGCTAAGGGTGATGGACATGAGGTTGCTCAGAGGTGGACTTAGACGAGATGTACCACATGGATGAATTGATCGAGAGCTATACCTACCCTTCAGGTAGGATTCCCGGTGGACGATCCAGGAGCTTTTTCCCTTTTAGTTGTACTTGTACTTTCAGTTGGGCTTGTATACTGGCCCTTACTTTCCACACACTTTTTACTATAGTAGTTACTTATGGTTACTCCTTGTTGTGTTTTCAGACTGTGTGTATTGCAGGTTTTAAAGGCAATGCCTTCCCGATTACTGGGATATGCCTTTCAGTGCTAGTCGTCAACCCCTGGACTATGGATAGCGGGCTTGGGGTGGTCACGACATGGGCCCCGAGGACGGGTCGTGACAGACTTTCAGATGATGAACATCACAAAGCTCATACATATGTTCTTCTCAACTGTGAAGAAATGACATCATTTGTACTATGAGTGCTTCTATCATTTATTCTATAATTTATGTTATAGTAAGTAAACTTATTTTATTTGTAGGTTATATGATAACCATATCAAGAAACAGCTTCCACAAATTACAACTGCTCTTGAAGAACACCGGCATAAAATTTTTTCTCAATAGTTTCAAAAATTGATAACATAAATTATTGATGGTTTAACATATCAATTCGGTTTATTATTTATTATATTGATAATTGTTTTACAAATTTTCAGGTATCTCAACATACTGATAAAATTGATAAGCGACTGCATATATTGAGTAACCCACCATCCAAAATGGTTAAATCTTACAATGCATATGTGGTGAATGGTTTTTGATTTCATACACGTGCATATGAGGAATCAAAAAAAAAAAATAATGATCAGTGGAGTTTTCTTGATAGGATCACATCATAGAGAAACTGAAGTTGACTTTTACGGCATGCGGGATGAAATTATTGAACTGTGTTATCTAGGGAAAAATTACACAATAATGTTTAAATATCAGTGTTTAGATACTGAGAGAGGCTTGCATGTTCATACGATTCATGGAATCGTTGATATTAAATATAAAAGTCTTCTTGTAGTAAATGAACCATTTTTACTGACTCAACAGGCACATCAAATATATTACGCAAAGTACTGTGCTACTTCAAGAGACTTGAGTGATTGGTAGAGCATAATAAAAATGAAATCTCAGGAAAATCAGTTTAATCAAACTGAATGTGGTTCCAATGAAGTACAAGAAATTGAAAATTTTCAAGAGACTACTCAAAATCCACCCTTTTCACAAAGAGACATGAATATTGATGATGACACCCCACAATTAAGGGTTGATGGTGACAATGATGTTAATGATGTTACAAATGAATTTGAAATGACAAGAGATGATGAAATCGAAACTCATATGGATATTGATGATGCCGATGATGAATATGAAGGCATTGACATCGTCAGATATGAAGATGATGATGAAGGTGAACATTGAAACAGTTAAATGCTGGTTATAATCATAACTAATATATATCTATATGTAATAGTTATTTTTAAATATCTGCTAACAACAATCATTTTGTGTTTCAGATGGACCCTAATCTACTTCGTGAGTTGGAGGAGGATGAGATACCTTTGGGTGAGGAGGATTTGGGATCATCTGACCCTCAGGCTACTGGCGGTTCAGGGGGTACGCGGAGGGGGCGCGGTCTTGCGCGACTTATGATTCCTGACATTATCCACGAGCGGTGTCCACATATTGGTTTTGATCCACGTACGCAGAGGTATGATAACCTGTGTATTTTAGTTAGCTTTCATTAATTTATTTATATACTAATTGTTTGATTATTTGTTCCTTTTTCACAGTTTTGCGCATGTAGTTGTTGGACAGGGGAGCGCTATCTTGTGCAATTATTTTTCTCAACCATGGATCACATGAGAATAGATTCTCGTTGATGTGTGGCTTGGAATGTTCAATCATTGGATGATACATAAATAAATAATATTTATTTAGAAATTTATTTCCTTAATAACTTTATATTATAAATTATTTGTAGGGTTTATGGAATACCATCGATGATAGCATGCGTGACGCTATCCACGAGGCATGGGAGATGTCTATGCGTGAGCATTTCCGTCAGTTTTTACACAATTTGAGAAGGACAACCATTAAGAAAGCATGAGAGACAATATTTGATGAGTCATGTAGAGCCCACCGACCAGAGTACATTTCATCTCACGTGTGGGATGGATTATGTTCACACTGGTTGAGTAGTGGATTTCAGAGGAGATCTTCATTGGGCTGGTAGAACCGGGGGAGACAGGAGGTGACACATCGAGCTGGTAGTCGTACATTCAGTACGCATAGAGAGCATCTGGTAAGTATCTTTTTAAAATATTTTATATACCATTACATATAAACAGTTTATTTTATATTCATATAGGCAGTCGAGCATCCCGATATTACATAGTACGACATTTATTGGAGGATGTACAGTGATCCAGCCACTGGAGAGATTAGAGGTGATCGCCAGCGTCATATTATAGTCAGTATTATTTCTTTTTCAGTTTTAAAATTAACTGCATATAATATTTTCACTATTTTAATTTCAAATTGAAATTGAAGGAGTCATATGAGGCTGCGACCTCTTAAACACGGGCTGAGAGTTGGACCGAGACGGCTGATCAAAATAGTGCCCACCATTTCGATGAGGCGGCATGGATGCATGTGACCTAGTATACCTTCGAGAAGGGATGAGTAGTTGGTATCGACTCTCATTTGACTCCTGATCCTTATTATGGTACTGCTGCGATGTTGGCGTCCAGCTCGAGAGGATCTCGTGGAGAGACATCATCATCTGACTCACAGTATCAGGAGCATTTGCGAGCTCAAATTGAGCTTATAGAGAGTTTGCAGAAGCAGCAGGAAGAGATGCGTCAGCAGCAACAACAACACGAGGAGGACATGCGTCGATGGTAGCAGCATCAACACGATCAGATGGAGTATATGTGCTGTCTAACTCGTAGTTTAGAGATGAAGTTTCCTCCACCATCTCCTCCAACTCCTCCAGAAGACTATCCCCCCAGTGATTTTTTTTGTTCTGTTAAAAATATTTGAATTGAACATTTGTTGTAATATGAACTATTTACAGTTTTTGTTTTTTATATTGGTGCGAATATTGCATATTTTTTTAGTATTTTTAATATTTTATTATTTATTATTAGTATTATATTTTTTAATATTTGTTTATTTTACTACTAATAATAATATTTTATGATTTTTTTATATATTTTTTTTGAATATTGAGAATTCTAATATTTTTTATTTTTTTATTATTTTAATAATATTAATATTATTTTTTTCATTAATCATAATTTTATAATTTTATTATTTTATTAAGTATTTTCAAATATTGAGAAATTTATTATTTTTTATTTATTTTATTATTTTAATAATATTATTTTTTTTAAAATTTTATTAAGTATTAGCGACATGACCTTTTGCGACAGGGGGCCCATTGCAAATAGATTATATATATATTTTAAAAGTTTTTTGTGATGAGCCCGTCGCAAAAGGTTTATAACATATAGGCTATTTGCGACGGGCTAGTATCCCGTCGCAAATACTTTTTTGTGACGGGCCCGTCGCTAAAGGTTCTTGTATATATAATATATTTAATCGGACATCTATTTGAGACGAGTCCACTTCCCGTCGCAAGTAATATTTTTTGCAACGGGCCCGTCACAAATAGTCAAATTTCTAGTAGTAGTACAAGTCGAGTTAATACCCAACAAGAACTTTTGGATTTATTACCTATAGGTATATATATGCCAGTGCCACATCCACTAGTAGCATCCAGACCAAGATTTCATTGATAAAAAATCACACTCTTATAATCTACCAAAACTTCAAGATGTTTCCCTTAAAACTCAAACTTGTCCCTAGGGTTTTCACAAATGTTTTCCAGTATTAATTCCCAAATTAACTAAATCACGATTTCATACCAACTATAACGACTCAAATTTTTATTATATGACTATTACATCATTTTTAAGATAAAAAACATAATATTAATACATTATAGAATCGAAAGGTTTAGTATCTTAGGAAAATTATGTTCATACATCACTTGTACATAATAAAACTTAAACATTATTTAAATCATTCTTCTTTATTCTTCTAAAAGTTTTCATATTCTTCTTAGTACATGTAATCACCTGAGTATATACATCCAAGAAATGGGTGAGCTAAAATCCCAGTAAGGGAAGGAATAATATAGAAGGAATAAGAGACAAGAATCAATAGTACATGGATGAGCATAATCATTATCATCATATCATAAGCATGAGATCATCATCATAAACATGAGGGGAACATTTTAAAAATGAATGAAATGTGGCATATTCATAATAATGAAACATCATAACAGTGGTCAAATACCACACATAGTTGTGAACAAAGCTAACATCATGTTCATGCATAACATATGTGCATTAATTGTAATATCATAATTATGAACAAAGCTAGCATCATGTTCATGCATAATACACATAATCTCATGATATATATCACATTACCCAATGCATTGGAGATCTATATAATTCCATTCATACCCGTCACATCATAAAATGCTCATAATCATGCATGTCATATGGAAAGAGAACATATAACAATTGTAGGGATGAAATAAAATCATGGAAAGGCATGAATTTCATGAAGTTTTTTAAAAGTATACATTAATGAATAACCTTTGGGGTTCCCAAATGAATATTATTTATCATATTTTGACATAAAAGATCATTATTATTGAGTTTTGAAGAAACAACTCAAGAGGAGTCAATGCGATGTTTTGTAAAATAAAGTCATTTAGAAAAATATTTATAAATGGATTAGAAATCATTTCAACATGGTAGAGACATGTATATCCCAAAAAATAAAAGTAAAATAATAGTTAAAAGTCATTTTAAGGACATTAGAAGAATATATATACTCAAAATAAAGTGAAAGAGGAGATAACCCCAAAATAAAGAGTTGAGTTTGAGAATTCATTGACCTCAGATCTTGATTTATTTCGTTACTTTTACGCCTTATGTATAATGAATTTAGGTTTACTAAAACATGGAACTGAGAGTGAATTATATTCATTTCTGTCACTATTTATCCATTATAATTATTGGATTCTATTTTATAATACTCCTTGTTAAACGTGAATTGTTTTGATGTCATGTTTTCATTAAACTATCCCTTCTTGTTTCGATTTTGTTATTTTTTTCAAGATCATTTATACATAAGTAAAATTAATTCTAGAAGCTTAAATACATGTAATTACATATTTATATATATTTTATATAATTCATTCTAACCATCCATGAAAGTGGTGATAAGAAGAGAGTTGACTATGTCCTCATAGGTGGTTAACCGATTGTTGATGGGACATTATAAAAAGAGGAGAAAAGAGAATCTTGACATATAAATATGTAATAAATATAATAATTATAGTATTTTAACACCATTAATATAAAATAATACTTAATTATTTTCAGAAGGTTTGGGTTTGAAAAAAATAGAGAAAACATACCCTCTTCTCGGTGTTACAACCATTCTACGACACTAAACCCTTTGAATGCTTGGATTTGAGTAACTACAAAATGTACATTAGGATTATATGGGTCTTAATAGAGGTAATATCAGTAGGTATTTGGATTTGATAAGTGAGGGAGGATGGGTTTTCCAAGGTGAGGGAGATGAGGTACTTATACATGAGGAGATGGGTATTTTTGAGTTAAAATATTGAATAAAATATAATTTCTATGGTAAACACAGTAATAGAGATATTCATTAAATTTTAAGTCATATTTTAATAAAATAAAAATTATGTTAGGACTTTTGAAGCTTTTTGAAGTCAAATTCATTAGTTTATTAAAAAGGGAAGTGGAAGAATGACAAAATGTTATTTTAATGGAATACTTTAGACTTCGGACTTTGGAAAATACTTTTAGGTTTGGAATTTGAATTTCATGGATTATTTAACTTATTAAACATGATTTTGATTGATCCTCATATTCTATAATTGATTAGGTCATTATTTCATCATGAATGATTTCATTTAAAAAATACTAGTTATGAAAAAACTATATTCTTACTATTCACCTAAAAATTGAAGTGTTTCAGATTTTTTTTAAAAACCATCCTTAGAAAATTTTGACATGTTGATTTCAAAATTGAACTTTATTTTATCAAAATAATTTTCTATTATAGGTAATTTTAATTTTTAATATAAAAATCATGATTTTTATAAAATACATTAAAATATATTTTATTAAAAAAAGTGCTTATAATTTCTTTGAGTTTTTAATCTTGGTATTTATTTTATAGAATTAAAATATTTATATTTTATTAAATTACTCATGATAAACATTATTTATATTAAATTTTATTATTTTGAGGTCAAATTACTATTCCAACTATCATGTTACTATTCCCAATAGCCAGGTTACTATTCCTAATGATCATGTTACTGTTATAATGGTCAAATTAATATTAAAAAGGTCATATTAATTCCTGTAAATGCCCTTTAATTCATTCATCCATCATTCAGTTAAATCCTATCAAGGTTCTACATTTTTCCTTTCTAAAAAATCGATTAATTTACTAATATTTTGTTTCATTTCCATTGTGTTGTTTATTGGAGTGATTATTCTAGTAGATCAGGATGTTCCAAATTTTCCCATTCTAGTTGTTCTTTTTTCTTTTTTTATCCCATTATAATATTTGAAATTTTTATGGGTTTAATTGTTGACTAATGCGATGATCTCCATTATTGAAATAAAGTTTTGTTCATTTTTTATGTGTTGTATGCATATAATACTATACAATATAATATAATAGACATTTTTTCAGGAAAAAATATCATTTATAATGTATAAGTCATTACACACATGAATTGTATGGATCATATTATTATTTTTTCTTTTAGTTCCTTTTTATCACATTATTGCTTGTTTTAGAGGTTTATTGCACTTGTTTTCCACTATTGTTTTTAGCTACGAATTAGACCAAATTCCACCGAAGAGACACACATGCTACACACACACTCACACTCTAAAATCCACAACAAAGGTTCCCTTAAACTAACTCCCATCACTTACATTATGAGTAAAGGGGATTATAGCCAATTTATTTGTCCATTCAAGAGATCACTCACTCATTGGATGTTGAGTCATATTTGACCTTGCATTATGGGTGGTGGTAACATATATCAATGTGATTTTAGCCATGATATCAATCAAAATCACAAAACATATAAAAAATATATCACCAACCACTATCCACAATATGAATATCCACAAGCTAATCTCTATAATTAATCCACCATCACAAGGGAAACACTCATTAAGAGTTAATGATACTATAATGATAAGACAATCTCGATCCTTCATAGATCGATAAGAGGAGATAAAAATAAAGGGCTAATGGAACACCCATAACAAGGTAACCTCAATTCCTGACCCATAGAAAAAATGAGAGAATAGTGATTCCCAAGACTATATAGAGTTACAAAGGGTATCCACATGTCTTGATAGGCCCAAAGTGGGCCTGAAGTCTCTCTAATAATCAAAACACACTACATTTCACATAGGCACGACTATAACCACAACTATTCTCTGAGAGAATCACATCACATATCCCACACACACATTATATTATGGTCTTTTTCTATGAAGACAACCAAATCCATGACACTATGCTATTCATGCTAATAAAATAACTCTTTTAAGTATCCCTAAGGTGAATCCAAATACATTGAGGGGTGGGGGTGGGGGATGAATCAGTATATCATTTTATTTCACTAATTTAACAATTAAATCATGGATAGACTTCTTCATTTGTTTAAATGAATGATCCTAATTTTTTTGAACTCATGCATGTAAGATCTAGTATCAAGAACACCAAACAGACAAAGAACATAAATATTTATGAGGTTTACCACTAATTAAAAGTAACCAATCTAGGGTAAAACTGGAATCAACCATTCACATACGGTTCACTATCACCAAAATAGATTCATAGTTAAGTAGGGATTATCTAATATGGATTTTTAGTGACTGGGGGAGTCAGATCAGGAGTAGGAGCTTCACCTAGGATTTTTTGATGTCTCATGATGGCCACCTCCCTGACACCGACCCCTTATGTGGGGTTGGTCTAGCCAAACTTTGTTTCAACCCGATTCACGTCGTAACCCTCTTTTCTTTATATGCATATGTATACAAGTATGAGGTAGTCCCATAGGGATAGGGAATTGTATCATTTTTTTGTTGCGAAGGAGGTGCCACAGTTGAATGGTTTCAGCGGACGATTGCAGGGGGTTATGTGTTTGTGCAATCTTACCATGTTGGGTAAGATGTCCTCAGATGGTCTCCAATGGGTTTATTCGTGGATCCAAAAACACCCAACGACCCTTCTATCCATGATTCATGGACCTTATTTCCAAAGGTAGGTGCTTGTTGGATGATTTGGCCAACAACACTTAAGGAATCCATTGGCTGAGAGGATGGGAGGTTGAGCTCATCACACCCTTTTGGGGGGAATTATTGATAACTCTGAGACTCTCTTATAGATTTAAGTAATGTTTATATGTTCATGAATCCTTGTTTCATTCCAAAACATGTTTCCTCATATGGTTACCCTTGGTTTTCAAAATCAATCATGGGTATGCATGGATTGAGAATTACTGAGACAATGCTAATTTAAGCCATATGATGAGGTGCTCTGGAGTTTATCATCATCCAGGGGGACGAAAATTGTTTTAATATTGGGATCAAACCCACAAGATGAGATTCCTACCTATCATTGTGAAAAGAATCAAAACCCACATAATTCGACACCACTTAACTGTACACATTACCTTTTAAGGTCGTATGATAATGACCCATCCCTGCAATTTAATGTCATGTGGTAAGGATGCCTAGGGGGAAGGTGCCTAGTCAAGATTCGATGTGTGACTTAAAACCAAAGTGGCTTGAGGGATTCATAAGAGATATGGTATTCTAGGTGAACATGAACCTTCAAGGGATATGGCCCAGAGAACATTAGGGTTGATTTAGGGACTGGATTTGGACCTCAAAAAGGCTTTCTACGTATCTCAGTCAATAGGGAATCAAAGTCCGCATAGTTTTGGAGAAGTTTGAGACTTATAATTTAGAGGAGGCCCAAGGAGGCATGATTTCTAATATAATGAATGAAATTACATGGAGATAAAACCCCAAATAGGTGTCCTATGTATCCTGGTTAGGGAAGGAATTAGAGTTCTCATAGTTTAGTGGATGGGGCTTATGCTTGGAAACTGCTTGTAAAGGAGACATGGTTGGGGCTTACACCATAGAGGAGGACTTTATGAAAGAATCACATAAAAGCTTATATCTGAAGAGGATTCCTTAGTGAATTAGGGGGATTCTTATTAGGACTGAATTTTAAGGAGAATGTCCCTCGAGCTCGAGCCTTAGGTAGGAGTCCTATGTATCCTGATCAGAGCAGGAATCATAGTTATCGTAGTTCAATTACTAGATGGTGTGAATGATGTGATCATTGTTAACCTCTAAGCCCACGTGATTCATGCTCAGTGTGAGAAATAATAAGAAGCGACAGATCTAGAAAACCACACACTTTCACTTCTCCACTGATGGAAAAGGAGGAGGATGACGACGGAAGAGGCCGAGATGAGACCCCAAAGGGAGAGAGAGAAGGGCTTTTACTGTGACCATAATCTATTTTATTTTCATACCCAATATAGTAATATTGACCTATCTGGGTATATCCATGGGCTGAGGAGAAGAGGGGGAAGAGTGCCACCTCCCACAAGAAAGGCGAGGGGCTTACCTCAGGAGGAGTGCCCTAAAGCTAGTTCTGGGAAAGGGGAGAAGCATTGTTCCTCATCAAAAGGAAATGAAAGTGTGATCTCATTGTTTGTCAATTCCCCTCATGGAAGGGAAGAGCTAGTGATCACCATTAATCCATAGAACAGGGAGGTTCACATCTGTATCCCAAGGTTGGACCCTGGGTTACCACAAGAATGTAGACATAGGAACATTCTGAGGGTGAGTACCATTGTGGGGACTACCTTTGTGACTCTACTTACCATGGGTATGTAGACTCAGAAGGGTGCACTAGTGTGCCCAATGGTTATATTATATGGTTCTGGTGGCATTGGAATAGGCTTTATCATGATGCCGATGGACTGGTTCACGGAGGGGCTATGGAGGACGTGACGAGAATGAAAGGGCATGATCAGAACCAGATGATGAAATACCTTAAGATACCCCATTTTGCATACCATTTCTTCATGCGAGATAGGGGTTTCTTCGTATAATGTGTTTATATGCGGATGGAGGGGCTATATGGATACCATTGTGGTACACGAACCTAGATGTGGTCTGCATCGTGTTTTTCTATACAGCCCCTAGTTCCATCTACGTAGCGGTGTACTACGCGGTGCAGGGTTTCGTCCGCACAATGATGCGCTCTACGGGTCTCCAGATTAAAGAAAGGGGATTGCACCTGTGGTTCGCATGATGTTCATTCACGAAGGGCATATGGTTCTCAGTTCACCAATTAGGTTCACAAACAATTGTTTCTTACTATGTTTCCTTCCTTTTATGATATGTAGAGGGTTTATACCTACTGGTAATCATTGGTGGTTCCACACTTCGTCGATCGTTCATCTTTGAAGCCTTCCATATTCTCCGTCTATTCTAAAATCTAAAGCCAAAGTCTATGCTGTCTATTCTCCTTTTAAGTGTCTTTTTATAGTCCCCTTTGTGGTCCTTTTATAGAGTGTTGGGGAAGCTGGATCTATTGGTCATGCAAAGCCTTCTACGGAATCCCACAAATAAATCACCCGACCTATGGATGAATTAGTCAATAGGGGTTTGTAGGGATGCATTTCGCAATGGAGGAAATCACCAACTCAATCCGACGAATGAATTTTTCTCATTCACAGGACGCTACCGCCCTCACTTCATCTGTGAACTGATTAGTTTACAGGGACGGTATGCCGAGGCACATTTCTCCATCGTCTTTTCTCCAACAACACCATTCTTGGGGGCCATATAAGGGTTTAATTTCCCCGCTTTCATTATGACAATGACACCATTCATGGGGGGGCACCGCTATTCTCATCCCGAGAACTGCTTGGTTCACTGGCCAACGTCTCGCAGGCCAGCATTTCGTGGGCTTTCTGCAGACTGTCAGTTTGCGGTCAATGATTTTTACAGAACATTCCCAAAATTTAGTACATTAACCACTTTGAGTCCTTTTCAAAATGTGGATTATTAGAAACTATTCTTTAAATTTTCAATCAAACATGCATATTTCCCTTTTATGATTTGTGGGAGTATTTTCCTTCCCTTTTCCAAGTTTTCAGGACCCTATAAATGCCCCCATCAGAATAGGGTCCGATCAAAATGAAGAGGAGGCTATTCCAATGTAGAAAGCTATCCTGAATTGAACTATTTTGTGGTAGAAAGGTGGACCCAGTGGGGGACCATTCCTATATATAAGGGGGCCCAGGTCATTTTTCATTTACTGGACTTCTCAGTGAAAAGTGCTCCCAATTTTCCTATCAGCCTCCTTGCTTCCACATACCAATCCCTTCATATAATCTTTCATCCACAAGTTGTGGTTTGCATTCTGAACACTGTGAACTCTTCATAGTTTCTTTTGTCTGCAGACCGAACTTTGAATCCACAAAAGGAACTGTAAAACTTTAAAATGTAAGTCTGAACTTCTACGCTACGTGGTTCTCCAGTCCTGTGGACTGAATTCCAAATCGGAAAACTTAACTTTAAATCTAAGAACTAAAAATTTTGGATAAACACACAGTGATGACTAGTGCGCAACTCACCCATTCCACAAACTATTTGATTCGCTGGACAATAATTTGTGGGCCAGTGCCTCATGGTTCATTTCCACAAACTATCAGCTCACAGGGAATGCCTTCCATGAACCATTTTTGGGGTTCAATACATAGAGCCTTATCATGCAGACTTCTTTTAGTCCTTTGCCAATTTTATTCTTTTTTCCCAAATATTTTATTGGAATGACCTTTTTATGGTCTTTTGTAGATTGATAATGGCTCTTCTATAGGCTGCTGTTAATGATGATATTGTTTCTAGTGGTACTGCCGCTCCCCTTTTAGCTGTTGATGAAAGGAAGAAGAATATGGTGAACTCTGTTGATGAAAAAATTCCCGTTGTCCCACTGCATCAATCCTTAATGAATCTTCTCACTGTGGGTCAGAGAGAGTATCCGATTTTAGATAGGCTACGCATTTATGGATTCAGTCTACTATCTGATACATCGATTTCAGAACTGCATCGGGCCGACCAACCTGCTACTTGGATAATCAACAACACCATTATTAAGGCCCATATCTTGTCGAGAGGATGATTCATACAGAAGGATACTGCTACGAGGTCCTTATTGAACTATACCTCTTAAACTCCATAGGATGCGTGATGAAATCCCAATGAAAAGGCCCATTGTTACCAGAGTATTGCATGGAGGGACATGAAAAATGAACAACATGGTTGGTCATCAAAATGGGACCTTCGTTCTGGAGGTTAATTTGGTTTGGACTGGGGGTGGCCTTTTTGAATTCGTCAGAGTTGTGAGAAATTCTGGGTTGAATTGCAAACCGTGGGGTTATATGAGGCTATTTGGGTATCCCAAACCTATGCTCATCTAACCAGTGCCCTCATTTCATAGCTTCTAAGTAGATGGAGTCTAGATACCAACACATTTCGTTTAGTCCATGGGGAGGTCAACATTATCCTCTGAGATATTTGGTTGATTTTGGGGGTCCCCATTGTCATAGATATGTATGATGAGTTTCTACCTCCTTACTCCACTTGGGATGATGAGGAGAGGACTCCCCCTCTGGCTAAGAGGGTCATTTCCCAAGTGAAAAATCTTTTAAGGGACATCGACCCTTTCCTGAAATAAGACATTCTCTTATATGACTGGATTAGTGCCTTCACTAAGCGAAGCGGTCAAGAACCTAGTGCATGCAGACCCAGGTCCTTCCCAACCAAGGAAACCTAAAGGTGAGTAGGTTCCTACTAGCCTATCTTGGAGGAGGGCTAGTACCATGAATGGGGATGGGAATTTTTCCCAGATGTCGATTGATTGCTTTGATTGGATTCTATCTTAGCCATGTTTCTAAGTGGATGGATTTTACCAGTACGAGAATCTAGTAATGTGAGAGTCACAACCTTTATCATGGCAGCTCAGCTGGCCACTGGAAAATGCATCAACCTGGCCATTCTAGTGTTAGCCAAGATCTACCGCTTATTATGCCGAATTAGTAAGGGGAATCCACCTCACTGGGTGATTGGGCCCTTCTAAATACTTTGGGGTTAGATAGGAGCCCATATGAGGGGATATACATTTATCAATCCCTTGAAAATTACACATGCTGTTCTTTGTCCTTATCTCCAGAGTACTAGTGGGTTATGCCGGCGGGCTGGGCCACACAGGATAAACAGGAAGACCAATTTGAGCGGAATGAATGAGAATTATTGACTCGAATCAACTATCATGACAAATTTACTTATCATCCTTACGCTTCCCCTATCGTTACCATTGTGAATGTTGAATTGGAAGACTTTATTAATCTAGGCTACCTATTTTTTTTAAGAGAGGGTATCTTGGTTGCCCATATTGATAGGGAACTTATCTGCAAGGGATATGTGCCTTCCATATTTAGCCGCCAGTTTAACCATGTCCCCTTTCCCTCAATAGTGAACGCCATGAGAAACATCTCATGATAGCCCATCAGTTGTGGCTAATGTTCACCCGAGAGGACACTCAGTGCAAGATTAAACTTCCAGATTTCTAGGGTTCTGTACCCTTCCTCAGAAAAAGTTATGATGATGCCTGGATTCAATCGTATCCATATGGCTAGATGGCAGATCTATTTCCCATTGCTACAACCCCTAAGGTGTATGGGGATAAGGGGAAGCAAAAGGAAACTACTGAGCATTCCCGACCATGGAAAGCTCTTCTGAATCCTCTCAATTCTGAACCCCCAAGGAAGGTCTTAAGGGCCTAGGGTGTGACCTCTTGGGATGTCGAGGATGCTAGTGCATCCATCGAGAATCAAACATCCATCCCTCCTAATGCTTCCTTTCCAGTGGACTAGAGGAAATGAGATCTGCTAAGGGGTAATCAATCCCTTTGTAATCAATCTCCCTCTGCCTTGTGGAAGTTTCTCCAAGAGAGGGAGGTTTCCCTTACCAATCTTGGTTATGTGTTAGATCCTATTGACATTTCTTATGATGATGATCTTGAGAGGGTAAACTTTTACCTTTAGGACCTTGAAACCTTAATTCATGCTTGAAAAAAACATTGCAAATACTCTCATCGAGTACTTTCCATGCTGAGATCAGAGGCTGAAGAAGAGGACGATGAGGATGATCACTCTTCAGAGGGTGATGAGATTGATAATTTTACTACTAAATCTAGAGTAGGAGAAGTTACTCTCTTGCACCCGAATCCCCATAAGCGCTCAACCCCTAAGGGTCCCAGGACTATAGAGGCACTTCAGAAGAAACTACGATTGATGAAACCTTCTCTGCTTCGCCGGAATGATCCTTCAACACTAGCCATCCCCATTACGAATGCATTTAAAAATAATTAGAGGGCCTAGGATGACTTGAGGGAGAACGCTTCCAATGAAGATATTTGGAAGCTACTTCAAGGGGAACACTTCGATCTTCTGAGTTTTGGGGCATCTATTTCCCCCACATTTATTTCCACTCAAGAACAACCAGATGAAGTAGCTACATACCTGAGCGATATGGAAATGTGCCTCCATTATTCCAAAGAAAGGATTCACTAGTCTAATTGGGTGGTATGGATGGTGGTAATCTTAGAACTAGCTAACATCGAAGGAGAGTTCGTTTTATTTTCTAACCCTGAATTTAATTTCCATCATTGCAAAGATTCTAAACCCTTTCCTCTTTACTTACATAGGGACCTGAGGAGTCTCAGGGGATGACTCTTTCTCTAGTATATACCCCCAAGGGCACTGTAGCTAGGGAACATGCTCCCTTAGATGTGGAGGTTGCTGGGGAAGGTTCTCCTAGTGCTGCTGAACATATGGAGGCAGTTATCACAGATCTAACCAGGGTATTTCATCCCCTGGTTCCACTTAATGCTCTCTTCAGGAATCCATCCCCATGGTGTACTATGAAACATCGAAAGACATCTCAACTATCGACACACATCAAAATGGGGATTACAAGTAACTACCATACCTGTTTATCTAGTTCTCATACCAAGTTATTTTATCTTTTTAACCAATTATCGCATGAATATTTTGATGCAGAACCAATAAGTAATTAGGAGGAAATTTCCTATGCATATTTGACTCTTGTTACTTCTGTGGTAGAAGAAGGACCACTGATAGTCGTGGTTGAATAGGGTAGGGAGACTAGGCCAACTAAGGAGACTAGGGGTGTTTCTATCTCTCAGGATGTACCCACTATAGATCAGACAACCTCTGCCCCAATAGTGGAGAAACATTCATAGGTTGAAATCCCAACCAAGTGTACTGATCCCGTTTCCATAGAGAAGGACTAGATGACTTTGATAGCAGTAGATGAATTGGATGAATATCTCTGATTGTCTTAGGATATCGAAGGGGTTCCAAGTCTTGGGGAGTCGACTGCCCCAAACCATATAAACTCTACCATTATAGAGGGAGTACCTTTGTAGGTTGATGCCCCAATTGAGCATATTTTTCCCACTCCCCCAAAAGTCACAACCACAGGAGAGGCCACTATCTTGGCTCCCAAAAATTTAGAATGGGCCATTGTTCCTTTTTCCGAAACCATAGGAGAGGCTGTGATCCTAGCTCCCAGAAGTTTAGAATAGGCCATCATGCCTTTTTCCAGACTAATCATCCCTGCGAGCCTGATTTCTATTAGTGATCTTCTGGAGGTCTCTTTAGAGGCCGCTAGTCTAGTCGAGCATGGTCCCGAGTCTTGGGTGCCTTTGAATGACCACAGAACTCAGTTTCTTATTGAGGATGTTGTACTATATCTATCGGGTAGTGATTCCACCATGGAAGTTAAGGCATCGATGCTTCGGTAGGTAGATGTTAGTTTTCCAATCCTCCCATCACCTCACCCTTTTTTTTTGTTTTTGTTCACCTTCAGGGATCTAGGGTGTTCAATTGCTTCAATCCTAACTTTAGGATCACAAAATCAAGCACTAATGATTGTGGTAGATACTTTGATCCTGCACTCTATTGCAACTGTTAGGGATGAGGATACTGTGGGGTCCAATCACACTTCGACCAATGAATCAAGACCTTCCCTGGTGGCATTCATTTCAAAATATGTTCCTTCATCTGGGAGTGATTCTAGTACTAACCAAGAGGGCTTGCCCATTCTTCATCCCGGCCACCGAAGGGCATGGAAAAAATTTTGGAGACTGATTTCTCAAACACCACTTGTTGATTTTTTGACGAAACTGCTGAAGTTACATCACCATTTTTTTGTTTTGGGGTTTGGAGGATTTGATTATCATGGTATTTATGACATAGTGAAGCAGGTGGTCCTAGATAGGGAGAAAAATGGTGCATTAAAATCCCATATTTTTTTTTTCTGAAGAGTCCATGGATCATCTTTTTATGGCCAAACATATTCTTATAAATGAGGCTGGTGATAAAGCTAGAGCGGTCACAAGGATGCATAATGAACTCACAAAATAAAGGTCCTTAGCGGAGCATCTTGACCAGGAAGTGGAGTAGCAGTCCAGAGAACTAGAGTGACTCAAACAGGAATGATCCCACATCACAATAATAGTTGATGAGGGACAACAACTAGTGGAGGAAGGGTAAAAGGATGGCCTTAACATAGTGCAGGAGGTGGAGGCATTGTGGGTAGGTGT
This sequence comes from Viscum album, assembly GCA_963277665.1. Classification (NCBI taxonomy): domain Eukaryota; kingdom Viridiplantae; phylum Streptophyta; class Magnoliopsida; order Santalales; family Viscaceae; genus Viscum; species Viscum album. Next base: position 1,032,488,654 of record OY728123.1, on the reverse strand, counting down.
GGAGGCTGAGACCGTGACTTTGTTAAAGCTCCATCGGGCCATCTAAGAGTCAAATTAGGCATTGATATAACTATGTGAGTCTACTAAACATTTTTTGTAATGGTCATGTCCTACCCATAAGGAGAGGCTCTGGGTTGTGGATTCCCTCTATACATTTATTTAATAGAATTAAATATTCTTCTTTCCAATTATTTTCTTTCATATTTTCCTAAAATGTAAATCATTTATAATTGAATATGTTTTGAATAAAATTTCAATTAGACATTAATCTGGATCATGATCTGGAATAAGTAAATTAAAACAATCAAATATTGCTCTAATTTTTTCCTGAGCTGAGGGACTCAACGAGCGTAGTTTTACTATTTCTAGAGTTATATGGAAAACCCTAAAAACTTTATATCTTTTCTGTTATTACCCTAATTTTTTCCTAAACCCATTATGATGTAGGCTTAGCAAGTATAACTCAACTTTTTCTTAGGCCACCCTTTGTGGGTTTTTGACCTAACAAGATTTCTATTTCTTTTGAGTGTTTGATTGCTCAATATTTTTTCACAAACCATATAAGATGTAGGTTTTGTGAGTTGGTACTTGACTTTTGTCTAGGATTCCCTTTGCAAGTTTTCATCCTAGAGAGTTTTGTCTATTTTTCATTGGTAGTTTATAGTCTTACATACTAGACTTATCATTACTGACGTTTTAGGTCAAAAAACTTTGACCAATACTGATGTTTTAGGTCGAACAACTTTGACCATGATTTGCGGGGTGAGGGACCCAATTTGGGATTCATTAAGTGAGGATGTCCTAATAATTTTTAGACACAAATGAGGGATTTTTATTGACCATAACTTTTCGATTTTATGGATGTGGGATATGATATGAGGCATAAGAGCCATGTGGTATATAGAGATATAAAAATATGCTCTTGAGGATGAATTTTCCTTTGGTGGACAAGCTCGTTTTTGTGGGAAACATATGTAGAGCCACCAGGGAATTATGTGCATAGTCAAGAAAAGGTGTCTGCGAGACACTGGCTATCCATTTCCGATAGCTAGGAAATTTTTATAGAACTTTGGATTTGTTCAACGGTTGAGGACCACAGTGGGTGGCCTATTAAGGGAACGATGTCTAAAAGTAACAGGGGAATTTATATCGACTTTGGATGAGAATGCACTCCCACATGAATTTGGATTATGTAAAGGATGGATAATGCATGGTGTAGTTTAATGTCATATAACCAGGACATTTGAGACTTTTGATTGTGAAATCATTTTATCCTGACCAGAGGAGGGTGAAGGATTCATATTTTCCATGATAGTATGACTAGAAATGTTCTTTATCTTCAGGAACTAAAGAGGGGAAATATGTAAACTATAATTTATGGGGTTTCCAAAACCAAGGATTGAGGTGGGAAATAAATTTCATAGGGGTGTGTGGAGGTAGGAAAATCCTCTCTTGATGACAAATTTACCTTTGGTTGACATGCCATTTTTGTAGGTAACGTATGTAGAGCCATCAAGGCATTGTGTACATATTCAAACAAAGGTGTCTGCCGGAAACCGACCATCCATTTCCAATGGTCACAAAGGATTACAACGGTTCATACCTTTCTAGAAACAGAGTATGGTTTGTGAAAGGGGGGTGTTCCTAAACACTAAAGGGAGAATTTCAGGTCAAATTTTACTGGTAATACCAGGAATAGGTGGAGGCATTTTTATCCCATCCATGTGAGTTTCCTCTTTATGTTAGCCTAACCCTTGCATAGGTAGGGATGGGACAATTCTATTTCATGCCTGGACCCAAAATATGAGATTTGGATGTCACTATGTATCATGTGATAATAGGAATCAATCCATACATAGTTCTTTTCAAGTTTTATCTGTATGCGAATTTGATTCATGCATATGGATGGGGTATCTTTGTTTTGGATATAGATTCACCAATGAAGTGGGGCGTATGGTGAACTTTCCAGTGCAGATTTATTTCGTGCACAGGAACATGTGGGGAAATATCCTTTGATGTAACTTAGCCTAAGGGTGAATACCAGGTATCGAGTATCATACATTTTCAATATCATGTAATTAAGAAATTGATATAGAATCCCTGAGTAACTAGGGGATAATCAAGATAGGATGTTTTAACAAGTCCAGAACATGGGTAGGAAAGAATGTGTAAACCATGGTTCTAAGGGTTCTTGGATTAGGAGAAATGAAACAGGGCTTGGAAGCCATTAGGCATATGGAAGTAGGAAAAGCCTCTCCTAGGGAAAATTTTTCCTTTGGTTAAAAGTTCATTTTTGTGGGAAACGTATGCAGAGCTGCCAGGGAATTGTGTACTTATTCAAACAAAGGTGTCTGTAGGACACTGGGCATCCATCTTTGATGGCCATGGATGATTATGAAGATCCAAGATCACTCGAAGCACGAAGTTTGATACATGGCAGGAGTGTTTCTGGATACATTAAAAACATTCGGGCCGTGATTTACCCATAGAATTGTGTAATCCCCTATATAGATCTAGCTCATACGTAGGGTGGGTAATTTTGATTCCCTCATTGGGGTCGGACCTAGGTTTGATGATCTGAGCATCTGGAGATTAGTCACCCTACATAGGTCTAATCCATAGGTAGGGGGATGATCATTTTTTCTGTCTTCCGGATACCTTGTAGTTTAATATCATACGGTTAGGACCTTAGGCCCCCCATTGTGGGGAAAAAGAACCATAACATGCATTTTAAGGTTGTTCCACTAGGACCAAAGTTGTGGATTTATTTTCCATGATGCTATGATGAATTCCCTGCTGAGGTCCCTAAGCCCATGTGATCTATGTTTGGTGTGAGAAACAAGGGACAACAAGGATTTCAAGTCACCATCTAAGGGTGGAATAATCAATAAAAGGGAGCATTTTATGCTCAGGATGATGTTGTGCAGTTTAATTTTGTACCACAAGGACATTTTTTGTACATTTTAGCATCATATGGGGTGGATGTAAAGTAACCCCAACATGAAAGAAGGGAAATTTGATTACCCATAAGATAGTCCTATAAATAAGGCATGTCTAGGATTTCTCTACTTTGACTCAATTTGTGTGATGAGGAGGGGACATTTTGATTCTTTCCATGACTGAGTCCGAGTCATAGGATTTGAGTATCACTATGTATCCAATAGAAGGAGAATCAAGACACACAAGGTCCTTAATGAACATTCCCTACATAGGTCTAGCCCATACACAAGGGGGAAGACATTTTCGGGATGTGGATGGGCTAGGATAGGGATCTAGGCATCACTATGTATCATGATAAGACATGAATCAATCTATACATAGTTCTAAAACATAGCATGGTAAGTGACCAATTTTGGGGGTAATGTTCCCTCAAGTGAGGACACCATCATACTGTGCAGTCTAATGTCATACAACCAGGAAATTTTTGGTCTTGTAGTTTAACGTCATGCGGTAAGAACATAGGTGACCTGACATAAAAGAGGCAGATATGGTGGATCCATGCAGTTTTGAGTCTTCTAGAAAGGACATTGGTAGCACAATTTAACATCATATTGTGGGGAACAATTTCCACAAAGACCATGAATAACTATAGGTTAATCAGGATAGGATATTCTGGCATACCTTGGACATGAATGATGGTATAAAGTGTAAACCATGGTCTCGGGGGCCCTCAGATAAGGAGAAATGACATGGGGTTTGGAATATGTTAGGTGTACAGAAGCAGGAAAATCCTCTCCTCAGGATGAATTTTCCTTTGGTTGACATACCATTTTTGTGGGCAACGTATGAAGAGACACCAGGGAATTGCGTTTATATTCAAAAAAAGGTGTCCACAGGACACTGGCCATCCATTTTCGATGGCCATGAATGTTTATGGGGATCTGATATTTCCTGGGGAATGGAGTTTGATGAATGGAAAAGATGTGTCTGGGTATGTAAGAAATATTTAGACCGCGATTAGCAATGAAATATGGAAACCTCTATGTAGATATAACTCATACATAGGGGGAAGAATGATCTTTTGAAACTTTATGGATGTAGGAATCCAAATTTGTAATTTACTGCATCTATTTTCATTTCACATACAAGAGATTGGGGGAATATTCTTTTTATTATGTGTGGATGGACCCAAGATTTTTGTTCTGAGTGTCACCACATATCTTGTCACGATGAGAATCAAACCACACATGGTTTTTGAAGTACCTTTCAATTTAACATTTCATGGTTAGAACTTTTCATGAATTCCCCTACACAAGTCTGACCTATACACATAGAAAAGGGGCCTTTTGGTGTTGACTAGTGGCTAGACCAAGATGTAGGATCCAAGTGTCACTACGTATCCTGTGAGGGAAGAAACCAAGCCATACATAGTTCTGAAATACATTTCCTATGCTAGTCCATCCCACACACTGGGAAGGGGGAATTTTGTACCATTCTTTCAAGGTGACAATATTATCATATTTCTCTATGATTTTTACACACTGGGAAACCCTTACCACCACTCCTAAGCTCACGTGAGTTATACTCAGTGTGAAAAACAAGGAGCGACAAGGATTTCCCCTATAGTGTAGGGACAACAGAGGATATAACAAAGGCATTTTTCATCATGTGGTGGATGGACCAAGATCCAGTGTCGAGGCATCTCTACATATCAAATTGATGAATGAGAATTAATCCGTACGTAGTTTTTTAAAAATCCCCCCTTGTATAGTTTTATGCCATACGTAAGGAGGGGGGTCATTTTTGTTTAATGGTGGTGGGTGGACCAAGATAGAGAATCCAGATGTCACTATGTATCCTATGAAGACAGGAATCAAGCCACACATAGTTCTAGAATATGTTCCTTGTACCGATCTATCCAACGCACAGGGAAGGGGGAATTTTATTTTCTTATTTTTTCTTTTTTTGATGGCGGATAGACCAGGATGTTGGATCCGGGTGTCTCTACGTATTCTGCAGGGGTAGGAATAAATCCACATATAGTTTTAAAAATACAATCCCTATAATAGTCTGACTCGTTCACAGGGAGGGGGGTCATCATTTTTTTGATGGCAGCTGGACCAAGATGTAGGATCTGAACATCACTACATATCCTACGAGGGTAGGAATCAAGCCACACGTAGTTCTAGAAATCCCTGTACCGGTCATGCCCATGCATAGGGAAGGGGAATATTTATCTAATGTTGGTGGATGAACCAAGATATAGGATCTATAAATCACTACGTATCTTGTGAGGATAGGAATCAAGCCACACATAGTTCTAAAGTACACTCCCTGTATCAGTCCAACCTATACACGGGGGGGGGGGGATTTTATCTTTCCATCGCACGAATTTGAATCATGCACAATGGATATCTTAGATGGAACACAATGACTCCCATATAGTTTAACTTTATGTGGTTATAATGATTTGGCCATGCAGTTTAACGTATTATGGTAAAAATGACTTGATCATGCAGTTTTACGTCATGTGATCAGGATGAAGATGCAAAGAAGTTTATCATCATGAAACATGGTTGAATTAAAATTTTCTATATGAAATATTTCTTTAAGAACCTTGCATTGGTAGGATCAGTGGTGAGTTGTCCATCCATTGAGATTAAGGCATATGCTCCATTGGAGTAGACCTTGTGTATGACATACAATCCCTCCCATTTTGGCTCAAATTTTAGGGGCTTCTTCCTGAGTATCATCAAAGTTCTGAGTACCAACACCATCTTTACTTCAAGAAAATATCAAAGGAAAACCTTTTTGTTGAATACTTGTGTGATCTAATTCTGGTAAACTTCCAAATGGTGGAAAGTCTGCAATATGTTTTCATCCAACCGCTCCAACTCATCAAACTGTTTCTAGGATTTCTCATATGTGGATAGTTGATCACAGAAAATGATGAAGAGTGATGGAATTTGAACTTCAATGGGAATAAACGCCTCTTTCCCATATACTAATGAGTATGGGGTAGCTTGGGTGTCAGTGCAGGTTGTGGTCCGGTAAGCCCATAGAGCATAGAGGAGCTTATCCTGCTACTATTTCTTGTCTTTGTATAGCATTTTATGGAGTATGATGGATAAGGACTTTTTGAAAGCCTCTATCTATCCATTGGCCACTGCATGGTACTAGGATGAACGGTTGGCCTTGATACCATACTCCTGGTATAAATTTTCTAACTCGATAGAGCAGAAATTGGTTCCATTGTTTGTTAGTATTGTATGAGGGACACCAAATCTGGTAATGATGTTGGATTTCAAAAATATGACAATGCTTCTTGCCCCAACCTCTTTAAGGGGTACATATTCAACCCATTTGGAAAAGAAGTTGGTAGCTATGAGAAAAAACTTGAATTATTTGGTTGTGGCAGGAGGATATGACCCCACAACATCAATTACCCATATGGAAAATGGCTAGGATCACTTGGCTGTGTGAAGTAACTATGGTGGTTGGTGGATGAAATTTGCATGGAACTGACAGAAATGGAAATTCTTAGTGAATGTGGCGCAATCCTGCATCATGGTGGGCCAATAGTACCCAAGCCTTTGAATCCGATGATAGATCTTGGATACTGGTTGGTGTGCCCCACAAGTTTTGGCATTCACTTATTTCATGATGGCAACAGTCTATTCTCCATCAATGCACTTGAGAAAGACTCCCTCAAGTCCTCTCTTATAGAGGAAATTTTATTGGTTTATGTCATCGTAGAGAATAAAGTTGACTTCTCACCTCCAGATCTATTCCCTTCTAACCCTATCTGGTGGGATTTCTCCTCTCTGGAGGTAATTTTCAATGGGAGTCATCCAGCCGGTGGTATGACCATAAGGCTTGAGGATGGGGCTAATATCATTCATTTCTTCCGTATTGTCCTGAATGAATAGAAAAACTATCCAATGATGAGCAATGTTGATGACTGTTTCATCCCGATCTGGGTCAACCAGGGCTATGGCTGCATTTTCCAATGCATCAGCTTGTGCATTTTGTGACCAAGGAATACAAGTCAATGTTGGTTCTGATGGGAATTCTACCATCAGTTCTCGAACAAGGTTCATCAAAGGGAAAAACTCTACTTTCTTGATGGAATAATCACCATTGACTTGCTTAATGACCATTTCCGAATCACATTTTATCTTCAAGTGCTTAGATTGTGCTTGAAGTGCCAGTTCTAGGCCTACAATAAGGGCCTGGTATTCTACTTCATTGTTTGTGCACCCTTCTGATAGTAGGAAGTAGTAAGGCAGGATAACCTATTCTGGAGATATGAGTATAACTCCCAACCCCACTTTGTTAAGCTTGGGGTCTTCCATCAGTTTTCCTGTCCGGCTTTTGGAGGCACCATCAAAATACATTTCCCATGTCTGGTAGCTCTATTGGATAGATAACACTTCTTCATCAGGAATTTCAACATCCAGTGGGGTTATTTCTACTAAGAGATGCTCTACCAAGAAATATGCTAATGCCTGGCCTTTGATGGATTTTCAAGGCACGAATCATATGTTAAATGATTTCCCATCATGACAGGAATCTAGTTAACATCAGAAAGCTAAGGATATACTTGAGGGGATTGCTGCGGGAGACTGGATGGACCTCATAGTGTTGTAGATAATGCTTCAGTTTCTGGATCACAAATATTAACATAATGCAGCTCTTCTCGATATTTGAATAATGATTATCAACAACAATCATGGTTTGACTAAGATAATAAATACTATTTTCACTTCCATAATCATTCTTCTACATGAGGAAGGCACCTAATGATTGCTCCAAGACAATAACATATAGAATTAGGGCCCTTCCTTTGACAGGAAACATTAGCACTGGTGGGATTAAGAGTTATCTCTTGAGGTTGTCGAATGCTTCCTGAAAATCATCATTCTATTGATATGTGACCCCATTTTTCATCAGCCAAGTAAAGGGAAAACATTTGCCTGTGAGGTTGGATATGAAACATCGAATATATGCCAGATGCCCCTAGAGAACTCTCAACTCAATAAGGTTGCAAGGTGGCGTCATGCCAAGGATGAAATTTATCTTCTCAGGGTCAACTTTGATGCCACAATGGCATATGCCAAAGCCAAGAAATTTCTCTGAGGTAACAACGAAAGAAAATTTTAGGGGTTTTATCTTCAGAATGTGTTGTCACAGTTTATTGAAGATAGTTTCAAGATCTGTTAGGTGGTATGATCATTGTCGTGATTTAACCACCATGTCATCGATGTAGAAATTGGAGAATCTTTCTAGGAAGGTATTTAAAATGCGATGCATTGCGTGCTAATATGTGGAGCTGGCATTCTTCAAACCGAAGGGAATCACCTTGTAACAGAATACTCCCTAGGGTCCCTAAAGGTAGTGTCTTCATCATCTTCCTGGGACATCTAAATTTGTTTATATCCGAAATATCTATCTATGAAAGAGAGAGCCTCATATTTGGTGGTTTCATCGATCAACAATTCTTTGATTGGGACTGGGAAGTCATCTTTCAGTAAGTACTGATTGAGATCCCTGAAGTTGATATAGACTCTGATATGCCCATTCTTATTTTTAATAGGGACAATGTTGGCCAGCCAAATATGATATTGGACTTCCCAGATGAAGTCGACTCCGATGAGTTTGTCAACTTCAGCCTCTATTTTGGAATCATGTGTTAGGTGCGTTCATCTGGTAGCTTGCTTATAACCATGGTGGTCTTCCGGAAAGCCCAGGTGATGGGTGGACACCTTGGAATCGAGACCTGGAATTTCTATGTAGTCCCAGGAAAAAACATCTCGATTTTTTTGTAGGAAGGAGGTGTATTCCTCTTGCTTTTTAGAAGACATGGCTGCACTGATCAAGGTGGGCCACAGGTCTTCTTTAGTCCCTAGGTTTATTTCCCTAGGTTCATCAGTGGTGGTAGTAACACCCAATTCAAATGCTATATGGGAATCCCTAAGGTCTTCCTCTTCCACATTTTCTTCATCATCTTCTTCCTCTAATGGGGAAATGACTCTTGATATGGGCTCTTCATAATTGCAAGAGGAGTCAAAATTCTAGAGTTTAGAGGCTAAAGAAACCTCTTCTAATCTGGCTGATTGCGGGGAATAATCTAGGGAGAATGGAGTGAGGGATAGAAGAGTATCTATGTCTTATTTGGGTTATGAGACATATATTTTTGTCTCTTTGGGTGAGACAAGGGTTATATAAAGCCCGAAAGATGGATTGAGGGAATTTTGATATGAGCATTCACCATCGTCTTGGTGGTCAGTGGTTTTTTCGATACTATATGGATTAGTGGTCATGACTGAGATCATGAAAACTATAGAATACACATATGAACTTGGGCCCATACACTCGACCTGGTTGATGGGCAGTACGTATTCTTTGCCGAGCTACTTGAGGGGGTTGGCGAGAACCATTTACAAACAATTTGGGGAAGAGACCCAATCAATACCATCAGTTGAAGGTCACTTACCTTCTTTTTAGTAGAATCTTGCATTGATTTAGTGTGACTCGCTAGATTCGAATGAGTATTTATTAGTGTGAAATGTTCTACTCTACCCATTGGTGCAATATTTGATGCATTTATGGTATGCTGAAGGAATTTCTGCATGCTGGTGAAGCCAGTGCCTTCCTAGAAAGACATTGAAGGACGTGTTTTGTCAAACCACTAGAAATTCTATGATGGATTTGAGGTCACTAAAATGATTTTTGAGCTTGATTTGGCCTAGTGGATTTTGCTCACTTTTATCCTAGCCCAATAGGGTTGTAGTACAAGGTGTCAGGCTATCCTCATTGTAGTCTAGTTGATGAAGTGTCTGTAGTAGGATGAGATTAAATCTAGATCCATTATCTATGAAGACTTTACAGATATCAATGCCATTTATCCTTCCAGACATATATAAAGGCTTTATGTGTCCTTGCATAAATGGAATATTCATCTTGATCTGTGAAAAATATGACAACATAAAATTCTATGGGGTTGGTCTCTGTTCGATAAACTTCAGCAGCTGCTACTTTGTCTTAAAATTCCTAGGGACTCGACAAAGCTTCGACGAGTGCCTCCCTAAGACCTGTTGATAAATTCAATGCATACAAGATTAATATATTTTCTGGTACTAAGGCCAGCTACTTAAGAATATCACATTTATGTTTTAATGGACAGCATTTCCCAACATGGGGATTCCCTTTCACAGGTACTTTAGGGGATTTCAATTTGGAGGTAGACGGATCGACCTCTAGGACAAGGGATGGTGGTGCTTCTGTGCTTTCTAGGTTTGGTTGGGTAGGTCTGCCTGTATGAAATGGGAGATTAGAAATCTGTTCCTCTTCTGAAAGATACTCTAGGATAATCATGCCAGAATTCTGGCAGGAGAAAAGAAATACTCCTATTCCTGTTGTGTCCACTGGAGGGATCTTCCATGAGTTTCTGTGACATTGATGGTTTGAGATGGATTGTGGTCAAGAATTTGACTTATACCACGACCGTGTCTCCCTGGGAACCCTCATCTCCCATAGCCTCTTCCTCCAGCCCTTTGGTTGGGTGTGGAGAATTTAGGTTCGTAACCATATTCTTCATTGGAGAAGGGGTCCATTAAGTGGATGAAGTTAATAGATCCAAAGATCAGTTCTTTATCCAATAGTGATTCTGCCTAGCTAACTTCTTTCAGTGGTGCCTTTTGACAGGGTGGTACCCATACTTTCAAATCTGATGGAATGAAATCTAAAAGTGTCAAAGACGACTCTGACCTTGGTGTAGGTTTATCTTCTTTCCCCTTCTTTCTGTCTTTTTGATTGGGTTGTTTTCTAGACGGTTCACCCTTGGAGGATTGTGGGGTTGATGATGATGACTGTGATGAATTAAGACCCGTTAGAGGAAAAATTGGTTGTTTCAACTGTTCCTAGAGTATTCCATGAGCTCGATTGACTATTTTACAAGTCATCCAACTATCAAACTTCTAATCTTCTTTTTCTGATGACTTTTTTCCACTCCACTCCCTCATTCGGGTTTGAGGTGGAAACATATGACACCTGTGCTGGCGGTGGTCCCAACTTGACTTTTCTAGAGTCTATCATTCTTTACAGGAGGCCCTTGAAGAAAAAATAGTCATGTATTGTATGTCTCTGTATCCAGTGGAAGGGACAATAATTTGGATGATCATCGAGACCTACTTAATCATCTCTCTTTGGCCCTAGTAGCCAAAGAAAGTTGCAATTCATGGAGGCTACAAAGTAGCCATGAACTTTGTCATCTCAGAACAAGTAAACTTTATTTCTCTATTCCTTGAATTGATTCCTCTTGGATCCTCGTTGCTCATCTTATCGAGGTGGGGGTGGCTGTTGGAATATAGGGGGCCCTGTATGGTTTGGCGTGGGCCTGGCAGCTAGAGCTGATGCAGGGGGTGGCTTAAGCATAACAAAATCCACTTTATCTCTTCCTGTTCTTTTTCCTAGGGATGATGGGGTTGCTCAGGACTTGATATTTGTCCACTGTAAGGAATATTCTATCTTTTGGGTAATGGCAGAGAAGTCCAGAAACCCACTTGTATATTTTACCAGGATGAGTGGAGTTCATTGCTCATCACAGAGATTATCGATACACATGGTGAGCATCTCATCTTGGGGGAGTGTTTGATTCAGGGAGTAATTCAGACCATTCCATCTGGTAATGAAGTCTAAAAATCTCTCATTCTCTTGCTGTTTGTAGTTCATAAGGTCATTGACTATTGTCTTTGGCAATGTCAAGCTGAACTAGAAGAATAATGGGCACCAGAGATCCTCCCACCCTGTTATTGAGTTAGTCGAAAAACTGATGTACCACACAAAGGATGAACCTTATAGAGTTCACATGAAGCATATGAACTTCACTGCTTCTTGTTTCTCCGGGGTTCCCATCATGGGATCACCAGTAAGATGCATAGTGCATCAGATGCTATTCCAGGTCTCTTAAACCATTGAAGACTGGGAAAACGGGGTTCCTGAAATTTGGTGGTGGTAGAACTTTGCTTACCCAGTCAGGGTAAGGCTTTCATTCCGATTGTATCAGAGCACACCTCCCTTCCATGGATTCTAGTCAATCTTTCAGTGACTTGATGGTATTCATGAGACCTTGATTCATATCCTGCTGAACTTGAGCTTAAGAGGGTATAGTGGGATGCAAGATTAGATGTGATGACTCTGATTCTACTTGAAGCGAATACCCGACCGGGGGTATCCTCTACAGATTCGCCTGAATGTTTTCTAGATTTTTCCACAATAGAGAAAAATATTGGTATCCTTACGAGGCTGGATTTAAATAAATTGATGGTCTCGGTGTTGTACTGGAAGAGCATTCGGGCTTGGATTAATTTACTGGGATGAGACCTTGTGGTAGAGGCACCTCTGCTGGAAGTATATGTTGACGCTATTCTTGTGGGACATATCTAGTGGGATAGCTTCCTTGATGGAGCTCAGTTTTGATTCTCCTTAGCTTATTCATTTCTTCCTCCTACCTAGAAAATATCCCCTTGATCACGAGGGATTCATTTTCACGGGGAGGAGGAGGCGGGTCATGTACAACCTTGATTTTATTCTTCTCTTTGTTGGGGATTCTCAAGGGAGGAAACGTCGGGTTGGCTAAGGGAGCACCCAGATTTAGGGCATCTCTCTAGTTTTGAGCATGAACACCCTCGAGCTCGGTGTGGACCACCTCTGAGAGGGAACCATCTTTTCCCTATTCCTTATCATTTTCATTGTTTTTAGTGAGGTCCATGGGATTTATTTTCATGAAATTCATTGATTAATACCGCATTGCAGGCGGTGTACCAGGTGCTTAATGGTAGGAGAGATTCTTGTGTCCGTTTTCAAATATTATCCTTCTATTTCTTGACCCCCTTTGGGTTTCCTAGAGAAGAGTGACTCTAAGGGAGACTTGATATGTATTGAAATTATGTCTCCATACTATGGGACATGAGTCATGGGGAAGGATGGAACATGTGACATCTCTACTTAGCATCTTCCCTAGGTGGGAAAAGACTGACGACCGTTGGGCGGATGGTTGAGGTAAAAATTCCCCTAGCCCTACGAGATGAGGTTTCTCCCATTCCTTTGGCACTGTGCCGTGACCCAGATTCTCTGGTATTATGAGGGAATTTTGAGTTAAAAATGCCCCCATACCTGCAGGCTGGGGCTGATCCCATATTGCGGCAGTTTTTTCTGCTATTTCCGCCTTCTTGATGTATTTCATTCCCATTCGGGTGTGATCCAGATATAGTGTTGGGTATGCACATGAATTATTTTCTTCTAAGGACATGAGAATTTCTTGTTGATTAGATTCCATTAGGTGTGAATCCTCTCATATGTTCTTGGTTACCTAGTTAAGGAGCTTCTTGATGGCTTTCTCTCATCAATCTTGACACTTTTGAGACTTACTCAAGGTCAGTTCTTGTTGAGCGTTCCACCTTTCTTGAGCATAGATTTCACTTGATTTCCTTCTTTGGGTAATGAAATTGCAGGATGTCTCCTCTAGTGGGTCCTACTGGATGGGACATGGGGTGAAGTGTAGAGCTATATGTTATCCCCACCCTGGATATGAACACGAGACAGGGTGTCTCCGATAAGGTAATGAAACTTGTACATCACATGGAGGCAGGACAATTTGAGATCTTTCTTTCATCTCTCTGATTGTGGTCGTTGTGCAGACAGGAGGGATTCTAGGTCAATTATATGACGAAGCTATCCTAATATATTTACATGGTCTGCATACCCTTCTCAGGGCAATAAATTTTCCTTCAGTTGGCGAAGAGTTGTCCAGATATTGAGATGAATGTTATGTATACATTCCTTAAACAACTCTCTTGGTATATCGAATTGAGAAGTGATTGTGGGAAAAAAATAACTGGGATGTCTTCCCTAGCTGATTTTCTTCTCATGAGTAACACATCATTTTTTTGTTCTGCCAGAGAGTCCTCTACCTAGTTTTCCCAACTTGAATGCTTTTTAATGATTTCATTCCAATCATTGCGGCTAGTAGGAGCCTCATTGGTATAAAATCAGTATTGGGGTGGTTTAAAGGATGAGAGTGGCCCCATACCATCTTTTGGTTGAGAAATAATGTCTCTTGTTGTGGATAAAGTGTCAAAAATGTTGTACTCCAAATTTCCAAGTGCCTCAACGTACGAGAGATTTCTCATATTTAATCCAACAAGGGGAGGAACTTCTTGCCAGTGTGAATTTTGACTACGGGGAGGTCCTTCACAGCTGATTACATGGTGACGAGGACCACCATCTTGGCTTAGTGTATGACTGTAGGGAGGATTTCTATGGAATATACCCTAGGGAGGGCCTTTAGGGTGGACAATATCAAGGGTAGGACCTTCTTGTTGCTTGATGTCATTGAGAGGGGGACCTTCCCAATGACTTCTATTATGGAAAGGACTGCCATCATAGTTTGATATCTGGATGTAGGGAGAATATCTATAGTGTGAATCTTGGAGAGGACCTTTAGGATGAGCTACAATGAGGGGAGGATCTTCTCATTGCTTGATGTCACTGTGGGGAGGGCCTTCGTAGTGACTGCCATCATGGTAAGAACTACCATGATGAATTGACATCTGACTATAGAGAGAATCATATCTATAGTGTATACCCTAGGGAGGACCATCAGGGTAGACTACAAAAAGGGGAGGACCTTCATGCCGTTCGATCTTCTAGTCAATGGGAGGGCCACCATGACACACATCTGGAGATAGGCTCTTGAGATCGATCATTTTTGGCCCACAGAGTAAGACCCTGTGGGTGCTCTAGGTAGGACCTTTAGAGCCACTGATAGCAACATTGTGGGGAGGGCCTTCGCAACTGCTACAAACGCTTCCATAATTTGGTAATGGATCAACATGATCTTGACCCTCTATTGATAGATGTTTAATGGTGTCAAGAACTCCAACTTCCAATAGAGCATAATCATGAACGTGATCTTCATTTTTTAGTTACCTTTGGTGTGTTTCATTTTTGGGTGCTCTCTTGAAGGAAACTAGGGCCGCCTGCTATTGGTAGCGACCTTTATATACGGGTCCCTATTTGGTTGGTTCCCATGATGTCGTTGGGATATGCCAACAAGCATCTTGAGTTTTGACAGGGATATATGCCTTCCCTGGAGTGGCCACCACATTGAACCGGTGTTCCTTAGTTAGAACGAGTATTTTTCCCGATCAAGTTGTCCCTGTATCATGAAATATGGTTTTCAACCCTCCTGGACTGAATTAGGGATGCATAACTGCTCTAGAGTGACCATCCTATTTTGCGGATGAATCAACCCATTTGGGGAGGTGGGGTCATGGGACCGACCCCTCTCCTTTGCCACCGACATAATGACCTCTTAATAGGTCTGAAGGATATAGTCTGGAATTGATGTCTAATCCTCCATCATTTCCAAGATGTGTTGAG
Organism: Viscum album; assembly: GCA_963277665.1. Classification (NCBI taxonomy): domain Eukaryota; kingdom Viridiplantae; phylum Streptophyta; class Magnoliopsida; order Santalales; family Viscaceae; genus Viscum; species Viscum album. The sequence goes on along the minus strand of OY728123.1, from coordinate 1,032,473,270 downwards.
ATACGTCTTTGGCTTGAACAAGTATGAATGCCCATTCTAAAGTCAGAGTATGAGTTTGTGCCTACTTAGATCCTCCATAGGTTGCTAACAGATATTGATAGTTCTCCTATGTCGGGGTAGAGGAATGAGTCTGACCCCGACTTGTAGTTGGGATATGCCAGCTATTTTCTCCGGTTACCACCATATATGACTGGTGGGATTTATATTCGTGAGCAATAATTTTCATCTACTTGTTTTCCACTATATTTTTCTCATGGGCTTTGTATGCATCTGCAGGAATTTGACTATGATTATATTTTCTTGCCACCATATTTGATTGGTGGGCTTCATTGTGGTAGGTAGGAATTTGCATCTTCCTGTTGAGTGCCATCGTATTTGACTGGTGGAATTCATATGCATTGGAAGTATTTTAGGATTTCCCATAGTTTGACTCCATATCTAGATAGAGGTCTCGGGATGTGTCAACATGAATTTTTTCCTTCTTGTACCTGGTTTCTGCCCTATTTGGATGACGAGCTTCTTGTGCATTGGCAGAGATTTGTATCTACCTATAGTCTCTATCTGTGTGGCGGGACTGGTGAGCATTGGAAAGAATATGCATTTTCTTGTACTATGCCACCCTATTTATGTGGTGGGATTCATAAGAGCAATCAAGGATATGAATCCTCTTGTAGATTTCCACTATATTTCAATGGAGGGCTTCAGTAGAGGGGGTAGAATTGTATGTTTACCCATTGTATACCATCATGTTTGTGTGGAGGATCTCCTCTCTAAGAATCATGGTGATGAACTACTCCTGATTATGAATTTTACTCCCTCAGTGGGTGGCTCGAGGGGCCCGTGTTTGTTGTACTTCAGCAGGTTCTCTTGGCATGAGATTCTCTTCAGAGCAAGGATATTAGGTTGTACGCTGTTGATGGAGATATCCTCCAACATGAGGCCTCGAGTAGGGTTCCTGTGTAGTTGGGATGAATTCATTGGTGTTGAATTCATCTGCCTCCATAAGATAAGGGAGGTACTCATTGTCACATTCTGGGGACAAGCTCTTGAAATGATTTGAGACGACCAATGGTGCCACCTTGTGTTGGAGTGCCGACCATGGATGAGGAGGCGACTGTTGAGATTTCACTGATTGGAGGGTCTGAATCACATCCTACACCATAGGGAGTATACCCTTTTGATGGTACTCCCTGATTAAAGCATTTGAAACCCAGCATTGAAGATGCTGGGTAAGAGATGGAGTCATATTTTTTATCGGGGACCTAACTACCTGTACAGTCAATGATGCCCATGTTTGAGTAGGTTGTTAGGATGCCATTGGATTTAAGGAAGCTTTGTTAAATGCCTGAAATATATGATATATATAGACAAGAAAAATCCCATCAAAGTAACATCTCACGATCACATGTACAATTGATTATTTTTCTAATCCCTCTTCCTTTTGGATGCGAAAGGGCTCAAGGCAGGGTAACACCACCACCTTGGTTAAGGATTCACGTTGGACTCACCATTTTTGTTTTGACCTGATTCATGTCATACCCATATTATATATATATGTATATGTATGTTGGTATGAGGTGGTTCTACAGGGACTGGGCAATGTATCCTTTTTATGTTGCGAAGGAGGTGCCATAGTTGAATGGTCCCAGCGGGCGATTGCAAGGGGTTAGGTGTTTGTGAAATCAACCCACGTTGGGTATGATGTCCTTGGATGGTCTCCAATGGGTTTATTTGTGGAGATATAAACACCCAATGAACCTTCTATCCATGATTCATGTACTATCTTTCCAAAGGAAAACACTTGTTGGATGATTTGGCCAACAACACTTAAGGACTCCATTGGTCGAGATGATGGGAGGTCGGGCTCATCACACCCTTTTGGGGGGAATTATTTCCTACTCCAGAACTCTCTTATAGATCTAATAAATGTTCATATATCCAATAATCCTTGGTTCATTCTCAAGAATGTGTCCGTGGATGGTTACTCTTGGGCTGCAAAATCAATCATGGGTATGCATGGATTGTGAATTACTGAGACAATGCTAATTTAAGCCATATGATAAGGTGCTCTAGAGTTTATCATCATCCAGGGGGGAAATAAGTTGTTTCAATGTTGGGATCAAACCCATAATATGTGCTTCCTATGTATCCTTGTTAAAGGAATTAGAACCCACATAGTTTGGTGCCACTTAACTGGACACATCACATTTTAAGGTTCTACAACAAGGACCCATCCATGCAGTTTAACTTCATGTGGTAAGGATGCCCAGGAGGAAGGTGCCTAGTCAAGATTTGATGCAAGACTTACACCGAAGTGGCCTGAGGGACCTATAAGAGATATGGTCTTCTAGGTGAACATGAATCTACTAGGGATATGGACCATAGAACATTAGGGTTGATTTGGGGGATGAATTTGGACCTCAGAAAGCCTTCCTATGTATCTCGGTCAATGAGGAATCAAAGTCCGCATAGTTTTGGAGAAGTTCGGGAATTATACTTCAGAGGAGGTCCAATATGGAGGTATTATTTCTCATTTCATGAATGAGATGATATGGATATTGAGCCTCAAACAGGCATCCTACGTATCTTGGTTAGGTTAGGAATCAAAGTTCTCATAGTTCAGCGGCTAGGGATTACACTTGGAAACTGCTCATGAAGGAGACATGGTTGGGGATTACACCATAGAGGAGGACTTTCTAAAAGAATCATATTGGGGCTTATTCTTGAAGAGGATTCCCTAGTGAATTAGGGGGATAATTATTGGGACTTAATTTTAAGGAGAATGTCCCTCGAGCTCAGGCCTTAGGTAGGTGTCCTACATATCCTGATTAGATCAGGAATAAGAGTTCTCATAGTTCATTTACTGGATGGTGTGAATGATGTGATCATCATTAACCTCTAAGCCCACGTGAGTCATGTTCGGTGTGAGAAACAAGAGGAATCATCAGATTCGGAAAACCACACAATTTCCCTTCTCCACTAATGTAAAAGGATGAGGATGATGACAAAAGAGGTCAGGACGAGACCCTAAATGGAGAGAGTGAGGGGATTTGAATATTCCCATCATCTCTTTTATTTTCATACCCAGGATAGTCAGATTGACCTATCTGAGTATATCCCTAGGCCGAGGTGAAGTGGGGGAAGTGCACCACCTCCTGCAAGAAAGGATAGGGGATTAACTTAGGAGGAGTTCCATGAAGATGGTTCTACGAAAGGGGAGAAGTATTGTTCCTCATCAAAAGGAAACAAAAGTGTGATCTCTTTGTTTGTCACTGCCCCTCATAGAAGGGAAGAGAAAGTGATCACCCTTAATCCATAGAATAGGGAAGTTCACATCAGTATCCCAAGGTCATACCCTGGGTTACCACAAAATGTAGACTTAGGAACATTCCAGGGTCAGTACCGTTGTGGGGACTACCTTCGCGACTCCACTTACCATGGGTATGCAGAATTAGAAGGGCACACTGGTGCGTCCAATGGTTATATCATATGGGTCCGGTGGATTTGGAAGAGGCTTTGTCCTAATTCTAGTGGATTGGTTCATAGAGGGGCTATGGAGGATGTGATGGGAATGGAAGGTCATGATCTGAATTAGAAGATGGAATACCCGAAGACACCCCATTCCACACCCCATTTCTTCATGTGGGATTGGGGTTTCCCCATATAGTGTGTTTTTATGTATGTGGAGGGGTTTTACACATACCATGGTGGTAAGAAGACCTAGATTTGGTCCATATAACATTTTTCCATGTAGCCCTTGGTTCCATCTGTGTAGCGGTGTGCTATGCGGTGTAGGGTTTCATCTGCATAGTGATGCACTATGCGGGTCGCCGGATTGAAGAAAGGGGATTGCACCTGTGGTTCATGGGACATTCATATACGAAGGAAATATGATTCGTGGTTTACCAATTAGGTTCATGTCCAATTTATTATTATTATGATTCCTTCCTTTTATGGTATTTAGTGGGTTTATACCTGCTGGGAATCGTTTTTGGTTACACACTTCATCGATCGTTCGTCTTTGAAGTCTTCTGTCTCCTTCATCTATTCTAAAATCTAAAGTTGAAGTCTCTACCGTAAAGCATCCTTTTAAGTGTCTTTCTGTAGTCCCCTTTGTGGTCCTTTTATAGAGTGTTGGGGAAGCTGGATCTATTGGTCACACAACACCTTTTATAGAATCCCACAAAGAAATCACCCGGCCTGCAGATGACTTGGTCAACAGGGGTTCACAGGGCTGTGGTTTGCGGTGGTAGAAATCACTGTCTCAACCCCATGAATGGATTTTTCTCATTCACAAGACACCATCGACCTCACCTCATCCATGAACTACTTAGTTCGTGAGGACAGTATGCGAAGGCACATTTCTCAATCATCTTTTTTCCAATGACACCATTCGCATGGGCCGTACATGGGTTGAATTTATCCTCCTTCATTCCACCAATGAAACTGTTCGCAGGGGGTCCAAAGCCGCCATTCTCATCCCATGAACTGCTTGGTTCGTTGGACAATTCCTCTCAGGCCATCATTTCATAGGCTTTCTATGGACTGTTATTTTGTGGTCGATGATTTTCGTACACCATTCCCAGAATTCAGTATGCAAACCACTTTGAGTCCTTTTCCAAATTCATCTTATTCTAAATTCTTCTTTAAAATTTCAATCAAACATGCATCTTTCTATTTTATGATTTGTGGGAGTATTTTTCTTCTCTTTTCCATGTTTTATGGACCTTAAAACCTCCATGATTGAGTCGATAAACTCCCCACTCTCCTTTTCTTTAGATTTACCAATCCCTATCACCCTAGGGTTTTCTCTTCATTACCTCCCCTAATTCCCATGTTTAGTTTCACCCCTAAAGAAGCGGTGTCATTCAAGGGAACCATTTCTTCTCCATTTCAACTTTTGAGTTCCAGGCGGTGAATTCTTTCCACTCATGGACCCTTTTCACCAGGTGTGTTTTGGACTATCCTATGTAGGAATGTTTTGATAATTTCATCAGTGATAGTTGGGGATTACATTAAATGATATAGGTTGGTCTTCTAAACCACCATCATCTATGTGTTCATCTTTCTTTAGACTCTGATTTTTCCCTTGCCTTATTGTCAGATGTTTAGATTTTCACTTCCTAAAGGTTATTTCACTTCCAATGAAAGGTGGATTTCTACTATGGTATAGATTTAAAACATTCAACAACATGGATTATTCTATCAGTATTGACAATCCACTTCAAGAATCCATATATCCTCAAAGTTATGGATTATCATATTGATACTTTCATGCATATTGATGATATTATGTTGTGATTGAGATAAGATGATTCTTCCTACATTTGGGATGAGCTTAATCTTTCCCTTACCCTTCCCAGTCACATTTGTTTTATAGTTGATTGGGAAGGGAGATTATGGAAGTGCATTATTTATGAAAATGTGGTCAACTTATACTCTTTATGTGGTTGGCATGGTCACTATGTTGGAATGATGTAGCCCAACCCATCAGATGGAGTTTGGAAAACTGCTGGCGGCTTGTACTATACACTAGTCCATAACATTGAATGCTAGCATGGAAAAGGCATTATAATAGTGTGGACTTTTAAATGCTTACTATAGTAGATTTTATTAGAGAAACCAACATGTTACTATAGCTCTACATACTTCTACCACCATTACTATAGCATAATGGACTGACTATAGAGGTTTGAAACAATAATAATGTGGATTACTATAGCACAACATTTCTTTACAATCTTATTTCAAGCTAGGGTTCCTCCACTTTGAGATTTTCCATATATTATTACCCTCAATATAGTAACTTTTTTTTGCCACTCTATAGACGTATGGATTTTTCTCGAACCATGCGAATATTGTGTCTTGTGATCTTCTTATTATTCTTTTGATTTTTTCTCCCTTTTACTCTTCTTCCAGAATAAAATGTTGTTAGTGATCTTGGTGTTTCCGTATCAACTAGTATAAAATCCTGAGTTCTAAATATTGAGTTTAAATTTATGAAATTGATAAATGACTATGGAAGAAGGAAAGGTGATGATTGATTGTTTTGACAGATCTAACTTCAGTTATAAGGATGCATATCGAAGATTATCTCTATCTAAAAAAATATTCAATTGCTAATTTCGAGTGTCAAACCTACAAAGTTAGGAAAGACCAAGTTGGAGTTACTAGAACAACATTGACAGATTCTAGGATTTTTTCACCTTACATTGGAAAAAAACACAGCGTTCAACATCAAGGAGGAGAAGATGACAATTATGCTGATGGAAGCTCTCATAAACATGTTCAATAAGTCTTTCACATAGAAAAATGTGTACTTAATGTGATGATTATTCATTATAAAGATGATTTAATGGAATATTGTTGCTGATCACATTGATGAATTCAATTCCATCACAAATCAGTTGACATTGATGAGAATTATGATGGATGATGAGATATGTGCGCTGGTTTTACTATATTCGTTACCTGATAGTTGGAAAGCCACTATGAAAATTGTGAGTAGTTATTTAGGAAATACAAAGTTGAAGCTGAATGATGTGAAATATATGATCCTTAGTGAGGATATTTTAAGAATAGATTCAAGTGGATTCTTAGGTTCTACTTTGTTTATGGAAGGAAGAGATAGATACATGCAGTGAGATAATTGCATAGGATGATCAAAATCAAGAGGAAAGAGTGGAGATAAAGAAAATGGGAAAGTTCATACCTACTGGAATTGTGGGAAGAAAGGACTCATCAAGAAGGATTTTAGAGAAAATCATAAGTCACTTAGAACCAATACATCAAACATGAAAACTGAAGGAACTGATGATGTGTTTCTGTTAATTGTGGATAACCCTGTGGAGTCTTAGATTTTAGAACCAGGGGAATCCTTCCATTCAACAATGACGAAGGAATTATGGAATAATTATTTTTTTGGGAATTTTGGAATGGTTCATCTTATGGATGATAGATCCTTACAAATTATTGGAAAGGGTGATTCCCAGATCAAAACCAATAGTGGGAGTTTGCTGATTCTATAGAATGTGTGATATATCCATAGAATGATAATGAATCTTATTTTTTTTGGGAATCTTGATGATGTATGATTTTTAACCATGTTCACTAGTGGTTCATGAAGAATTACTACAGGAACTATGGTTATAGATCGCGACTTAAAGAATGGAACCCTATAAAAAATTATATAAAATTGCATGGAAATGATTACAAAAAATAATTCTGTTGGGGATTCAAAATTGTGGAATTATAGGTTAGGCCACATGACTAAGATGGGGATGAAGATACTAAAAAAAGAATTCTATAAGAGTTGAAGTTATATTATGTGAAGATTGTGTATTTGGAAAGCAGAAAAAGGTATCTTTTACAAAAGGATGTAGAGCACCGAAGGATAGAAAGATGGATCTATTGAACACTAATGTTTGGGGGCCTGTACTAGTACATTCCCTTGGAGTGTCACAACATTATGTGACATTTACTGAAAAATCAACAAGGAAGGTATGGGTTTACTTTTTGAAAAATAAAATATGATGTGTTTACCATGTTTCAGAATTGGAATATTTTGGTTGAGAATGAGTCAAGATGTAAGCTAAAATGCTTGAAGTCTAACAATGGAGGAAGAGTATGGAATAAATAGTTCAGGGAATTCTATGATAATAATGGAATTTGGAGGGAGAAGAATCATTCTGGTACACCATAATAGAATGATGTGTTTGAAAGGATGAATATGACATTGAATGAATATGCTAAGAGTATAAGGCTACACTCAAGGTTACCCAAGACCTTTTGGGTAGAGGTAGTGAATATGGAAGTATATCTCATCAATAGAAATCCATATGTACCAATGGGAGAATGTTTAAATAAGGATCTATGGTCAAGAAAATAGGTAATACTCTCTCATTTACATGTATTTGGTTGCTTGGTATATGTATATATAGATGTTGATGCAAGTATAGGCTTGATCCTAAGTTTAAATCATGATTTTTTATTAACTATGGAGCTGAGGAGTTTGAATATCATTGTAAGGACAATAAAAAAAAGAACATCAAAATTGAAAATGTGATATTTAATGATGGTGTCACATAAAAAGATCATCATGCAGTTGAATTTTACAACAAGAATAATGAATCAAGGTATCAAGAGAAAGTGGATGTTGAATGTGCACCTAAGCATTCAATTACTAAACTGGTGGATCCTACTCCTCAAATGGAGTCTAAGAGATCAACAATGATGAGAAAACCTATATAGAGGTATTTATCATCCCTATACTATTTGTTATTGACTGATAGTGGAGAGTCTAGACGCTTTGAAGATGAAATATAGTTGAAAGAGTCGAGCAAGTGGGAGGTGTCTATGAAGGAAGAGATTTATTCATTGCATGATAACAATACTTGGGAGCTCACTAATTTTTCACAAGGAAAGAAAACATTTCCAAATAAATGGGTACACCAGGTCAAGGAAGAATATGGTGGTAAAAGGTGATACACAACATAGATGGAAATGAAAGTATTTCAACAGAAGGAAGGTGTGGATTTCAATAAAATATTCTCACCTATATTGAAGCTTACTAATATTAGGGTGATTATCAGTATTTTTACATAAAATTATTTACATCTTGATAAGATTAATGTGAAGATTTCTTTCATTCATAGATATTTGGAGGAGGGAATCTGTATGGTGAAATTAGAAGATTTTTTTGAGACAGGAAAGGAATAACTAGTGCGCAAAATCCAGAAAAGTTTATATGTGTTAAAGAAGACACCTAGATAGTATAATAAGAAGTTTAATGAATTCATGAGTAAAAAATGCATTCAAACAACATGGAATGGGTCAATCATGTTATTTAAATCTTTTTGTTGATGGATAAATTATATGGATTATACATGTGGATGACATGATCATTGAAGGATCATGTATGCAGAGGATTAATGAGATTAAAGGGTAGTTATATAAAGATTTTGAGATGAAATATCTTAGAGAAACTAATAAGATTTTAGGGATGAAGATCAAGAGAGGCTGTGAAGATAAAAGCTTGATGTTATCACAAGATGACTATATTGTAAAGGTTTTGATTATATTTATTATATTGGAAGAAAATACAATTTCTATTACCTTGGAAATACATTTGAAATTGTCAAAGGATCAAACACCAAGGACAACCGAAGAGGTTGAGTACATGGAAAGGCCCCTTATGCATCAACTGTTGGAAGCTAGATGTATGCCATGGTATTTACTTGACTTGATATTTCTAATGAAATGGGAGTCGTGATAAGGTACATAGATAAAACAGGAAAAAATATTAGTAAGCTATTATGTGGATATTTAGGTATCTAAAGATAAGAAAGAAAGTATCTCTGTGTTATGGGAAAGGAAAGTCATTATAGGGGTATGTGTATGGAAACCTTATAGGTGATATCAATGACAATAGGATTACTATAGGTAATGTGTTTAAGTTTTACATATCAATTATAGAAGGTGGTAACACTATCTACCAGAAAAGAAAAATATATTTCTGTAACAAAATCTAGGAAGGAAATGGTTTGGATGAAGAACTTCTTGGAGGAGTTGGAGAGAAATCAAGAGGAAAATGAATTGAACTGTAACAGTCATATTACTATAAATCTTGAGAGGAACCCAGGGTTTCATACCTAAGCGTAACACATTCATTTAAAGTACCACTTTTTCAGAGGCTTAATATATGATTTTATTTTGAAATTAAAGAATATTTTTGGAACCAATAATTTGAAAAACATGTTTATGAAACTAATGGTGATTGATAAGTTAAAAAAATACTATGACTTTATTTTCCTTCATTTTTGAATGAAGGATGGGAGGTAGAATATTGAAGAACACTATGGGATCATGAAAGGGAAATCAAATAGTATTTCATGAATCATCGGATTGAAATCAAAGTTTTGATGGGAAATCACTCATTGATGAGTGAAGAAGTGGATAAGTTTAGATTAAGTAAGTTGTCTTAAGTTGAAACCATGGAAGGAGGTAAGTTTTCCAGATTAGACTCCAAATGGGAGATTGTTAGAATGATGAATCTTGATCTATCAGATGGAGTTGGGATAACTACGGGCAGCCCATACTATCCACTAGGATGTAGAGCTGATCAATGGAACCAATACGTTACTATAGCTATACAGACTTCTGCCAAATGTTACTGTAGAATAGTGGACCAACTGTGTGGGTTTGGGTCTATAGAAACACAAGTTACCATAGCACCGTGTTTCTTTATGATCTCATTTTGAAAAAGGGTTCCTGAACTCTGTGATTTTCTTTGCAATCTTTCTCTTGATATAGTGAATTTGTTCTACCACTCTATAGACATATGGATTATTCTTGAACCATGTAAATCCTATGTATTTTGATCTTTTTCTTGTTCATTTTATTTTTTATCCTTTTCACTCTTCTTCTAGAATTGACTATTGTTGGTACTCTCAAATTTTCCATATCACATAGGACCAACTACCGGTGTCGTAAGAGGCTTGTCCAGGATGAGATATGGGCTCATCTTTCTCCTAACCCTTAGTCCATTGGAATGGATGATCCTACCATTGAGTGATCACCTATTGGTGTCCATAAAACTACCAATTTCTCTTTGTAAATCTCTTTACCTATCCATAGGGCCTCATTAGATCATGCTCCCACTGGAGGGATACCCCATTCCATGTCTATGATTTTCTATTTTTCCCCATGCTTTGATAGATCACATAGAAAAACCCCCTATGGTGGTGTAGGATGATTGAGCCATGAATAGTGTAAGACCAATGACTTTTTCTCTTATAGAAATTACCCAAAACTTGGAAAAAAAGCACAATAATGGTTCTGTTGGGCCACTGAATGTTAGTACCTCTTATTGTTTGGCTATTAAAGGTAAGACCAGTTAGGATTCCTCACTTCTCACTAATCATCCTGAAGTGGGTGGAGTGGTTCTGGATGGGAATTGGGCAGTTTTTTCTCTCCAGTGGATACTATGAAGCCATTTCACCTACTTGGGGATACATTCACTAAGAAAGTTCTTAGCAATCAATCAGGCTTCTTTTTCAAATAGGAATTGGTAGATGTATCAACCTAAAAAATGTTAATAGTAAATCAATTTTATTCTATATTATTTTTTTTCAATTAGATTTTATAGAGTTATATTCATTATAAGAATATTAGGTAATTTTTAAGTCAAAAAGAAAAAAAGCTTTATTTCTAACCAAATTGAGTTTCATGTATTATATGGTTTTAATTAAAATATTGATTTATAAATTATATAATTTAATTTTATAAAATTAACTTCATTTTTTATTTCATAATTTTAAAATTCTATTAGGTTGAATTTTTGATAATTTTCTGAAATTTTTTATTTTTCAATAAATAATGAAAAATACTGTTTTTATTGAAAACTGTCTTTTATTTTCAAGTATTTACAAATCACTTTATATTTTATATTAGATTTAAAATATAATCATTTCATTTTTATTAAAAATAATCCAATAAATTTTATTGGAATCAACATTATACTTGAATTGGTAATATAAACATTTTTATACTTAAAAGGCATTTTTCTAAAAAACTATTTTTTTGAAATTTTAATTTTAAATTAAATTCTTTCAATTATGTGAATTAAATTTGATAAAATGGATTTAAAATTTTGAATTAGTATAATTAATATTTTCTATTAAGGTCAACTTAATTTTTGGTCATAATTAATAGTAAAAACAGTAAAAAACTTTACCGTGGTTAAGGTTAAAACAAGTTTATTAGGGGGTTAAGCTGAAGTGATAAAGGTTAAAATGACCTAGAAAATTTTATAAATTATTTTATATATCTATATATTTGACCCTATATCATCTCATATTTTAAAATGTTCTATTTTGGATCCATTTGTCTTGAGTAAGACAATAATATATTTTAATATTTTTCAAAATTTCAAGTGTGTCCTCACCCCCACTTATAAAAGGACACCCCTATCCTATTATCTTGACATTTAAATATCCTTTTGATTCAACAAATACTTACCCAAATAAATTATTTAAATCTATTTCCATTTCTAAAAGACCCTGGTTTGATCAAAAAACCAACCTAGGAAGGCTTTAGTTATAAACCTAAAGGGATTTTTTGAAGAAGATGTATAGTTGTTAACTGATCATTTTCATTTTATTTATTATTATAACTCCAAATATTCTTAAAACATAATGAAATAAAAAAAATAGTATCCTCCATATACTGATATTTTTTATGTTAACAACACAACCTATATCCACATCCTTCTTCTATTAAATGGGAAATGAAACCATTGTTTGTGTATATGATGAACTACTACCTCGCAAAGCGATGTAATTCATTTTCCATAACTACCTCTCATGGATGGTTATAATAATATATTTAATACATATATATGATACTAATGAAATATTTATAATTATTTAAATATAATATATTATCTATTTTCTTACCTTTATATCCATTGAAAAATGATAACATTGTTCATGCGTACTTGTGGATTACCACCTCTACAAAGCAATGTGATTCATTTTTTCATGACCACATCACATGGATTCTATATATAACTTTATTTAATGATATAATATGATATTTATAATATAATAATAATTATGTAAATATAAAAATGATACTTACCTTCTTTCCCTCATTCTATTTGAAAAACAAAGATGTTACTCATGCATACGTACACCCTACCGTCTTCATGATTATAACGTAATTAATTTTTCATAACCATATTTCATTGTTCATTTTAAAATTTTAATTAATGTATAAAAATTATAATTATGTAAGGATTATTATTTTGTATATGATGGAATAATGAACTCTTTAACCATAATTAACTTACCAAAGTCATTTTATGTTAACTTAATTGATTAAGTAATTGAATATAACATGATAATAAATAAAATAAAATGAATAATAAACATGAAAAAGGATATTAATTAATAAAATAATTTTTTTATTATTCAGGAAGATAATGAACATATGTGACAAGTCATACTCGAGGTAAGAGACACTTTACGTTAAAAACCTCATTTTAAATGTTTTAAAGATTTATTTTCTAAATATTTTTCTTGCATGTCCATATTCTTAAAATAATTTTATTGATGTATTTATATGTAAATAAATTAATTATAAAATACATTTTATTCCACTATTTACCATCTTTTAAAGGTTTTCAAAAATAATTATTTTATGTTTTTTATACGGAATATTTTGACAAATAGGAAAAAAAGAATGTTCAATTTTAACATATAAGGTGTCAACAACTTTTCTCACTATTTTAACTATTATTTTATATTTGGATTCCTTCATAATATTTCATATGTTATTCAAATAAAATCCTTTATTCCATTTTTTTGGGTGTTTTAAAAAAGGGTTTTAAATAGAATGGATATTTTGATATCCAGAAATGTTTTTCTTATGGGTGCATAGAATATTTTTATGAGTATGATGATGAAAATGAAAGGTTTTATGTATTATGATTATGTTATGATTCTTGGGAATTGTTTACGGGTGAATCTGATATAGATCATGATGATATGTGATCTTGATTTAGCTCATGATGACGAGTGAGACTGATATAGCTCTCCAATGCATTGGGTAAAGGGACAGAGTTAACCAATTATCTTTCTCCTAAGATATTATTACTAGGTGGGTTATTCAATTTCTAAGAGTAATTATAATAGTGATATGGAAATAATTTCCTAAGTTACCTACATGATTTATTTATGATTTATATGGGGTTTGACTGAAATATTATGATTTCACAAGGTATGTTAATTAGATTATGTTTAAAGGAAAATATATACTACTTCTTAAGGGTGAAATTTATAAATTTTCTAAAATTTTTTCATGAGTTTTTCTTGATTGAAAAGAAAAACTTATGTTTTTTATTTTTCCTTTAATATTTCTTATGAAATATTTTATGAAAATATTTTGATAGAGAAGTTGATTTCTTAGGTTAGAAAATGTTTATTTTGAGTTCAAGGTTTATTTTGAAGAAGGAATTTTTTTTATGAGTATTTAAGGACTAACAAGTTTCTTTCTATCTTTTACATGTCCCTTACTAATATTTTTGTGCACATTGTACATTTTAAAATGTTTTTCACATGGTTTTAAGGATGATTAGGGACAATGATGAGTTAAATATGAAAATTGTAAAGATATGTCATGAAAGGAAAATTGGTTAAATCTTAAAAGTTTTGTATTGTGGAAAAAATGGATACTAAGTAGAAGTGTCCACTTTATGATGTAATATTTTTTTAAGGTAAATGGCCCAAATCTCTTAAAATATAAACCTAAAAGATCTCCAAGAATATAAGAAAATGAATTCTTATGTAAAGAATCAATTTTTACAGATTATTTAAGGATGGGTTCTTATAGTTGGTATCAAAGGAAAAGTTTATAAAATTTTAAGGGTTAGGATAATTTAAGTAAATACCTTTAATAGATTCTAATTTATGGTTATCATGATATAACATTTAAATATTTCAATGTTAATTTATCTAAAGTATGACTATTTAGAATGGTTTTCCATAGAGGAAATAAGGAAACTGAAGCAGGATGGCACCAAGAAAAAATATCCTTCCAAATCATCAACCTAGAATGGTTAGAATTTGAACTGAGTAGTTTTTTGCTATGATGGATTAGTTGATGTAGACTCTAAATATTTGTGGAATATATGCTAGAGAGAAACTAGATCCACTAAAGAGGAACATGTTGATGGTGGATCATTTTATGAGACAAAAATCTCCATCATTCAGTGGATCTTATGAATAAATGGTATATGAGGGGTGGATTAAAGCTCTAGAAAATATATTTGAAGTCATGGGTTGTTCAAATCATCAAAAGGTATCTCTTTATATTTATCATTTTTAAGGTGAAGCCAATCAATATCGGTTAATGGTTAATAATAATAAATAAATAGAAGAGATTGACTCCATGGAATGGGATACATTTAATAATATTTTCCTTAATAAATATTTTCCTAAGGTTATTCAACTTATAATGGAAAAACAATTCTAGGAATTGATGAAAGAGGAGGAAGATTCAATGTCCATGTATAAAGAAAACTTCACCTGATTGGAAAGGCATGCACCAAATTGTATCTGGGATCTTGATAGTAAAATTAATCTATTTTACTCAGGATTAAAGCCAAGATACTGAAGAGAATTAGCCTCTCACAAATTTAAAATTTATGAGAAACTTGTTCGATGTGCCAAGAAGGTGGAAATTGTGTTTGTTGATGATAAAGTTTTTTATGACAATAAGTAAAAAAATTGGTCCTGGTGGATGGAAAATAAGAAGAATCCATCAAAGAAATCCGATGGTAAGAAAATTAAGTTTTCAGTTTGTGAGGGGTGTGGTAAAAAGAACCCTAGGGAATGTCTTATAAAATCTATGAAGTGATTCCAATGTGGTAAGTTTGGGCATATGGCTTGTGATTTCAAATAAAAATATTTTAGCAGTGGTAAAACCAATTTTGATAAGCAAACATTAAATTGTTTTAAATGAATCAAGATGAGTCATTATATAGATGCATGTCCAAAGAAGAGCATGAATGATAGGAATCAACAATAATATAAGCAAAAGTGTGTGGTGAAATCCTTTGCAACTACTTCGTTAGATGTTTAGCCATCAAATTAAGTTCTAACAGCTCTTAGGAGATCAATATTTTTCGAAGGCTGATCTCAGGTCCAGGTACAATTAGCTAAAGTTGAAGAAAGATGAAATCCCTAAGATAGTGTTACAAACTAGGTATATGCATTATGAGTTTGTGTTTATACCTTTGGGTTGATGAATGATCCAATTCTATTCATGGATCTTATGAATATAAATTTCCATGAATATTTGGATAATTTTTTGTTTGTTTTTATTGATGATATTTTGGTTTGTTCCAAAAATTTATGAGGATCATGAAAAAGATCTTAGGATTTTTCCCAACATTGAAATAAAATAAGTTATATAGAAAATTTAGTAAATATTTTTTTTGGTTACAACATATTACATTCCTTGGACATATCATAAATAAAGATGACATAACCGTTGTTCCTAAAAAAAATAAAGTCATTGATGAATGGAAAGGTCTGAAAAATGTTACTTAGATTTATAGTTTTTTGGATTAGAAGGCTATTACCAGTGGTTTGTTGAAAATTTTTCACAGTTATCTAGGACACTAACCAAGTTAACAGAAAAAGGATTTAGGTATATCTTGACAAAGGAATGAGATCAATCTTTCCAGGAGCTAAAAATAAGATTAGTGAATTCTCAAGTTTTATCCCTACCATATAAAAATGACGACTTTGTTGTCTACAATGGTTCTTCATTGAATAGAGTGAGTTGTGTTTTACTGCATAATAATCAGGTTATTTCTTATGCTTCACATTAATTAAAACCCCACGAGAAAAATTATCCTACATATGACCTTGAACTAGTGGATGTAGTTTTTAATTTAAAAAATTTAGAGACATCATTTATATGGAGTAAAGTATGAAATATATACTGATCATAAAATATTGAAGTATATATTAACTCAGAAATATTTGAATATGAGACCGAGGAGATGTATAAAATTGATAAATTATTACGACTACAGAATTCTTTACCATCCAAGAAAGGAAAATAGAGTAGATGATTCTTTGAGTCGGAAAAACAATTCACCATTAACTATTCTACATATTGAATATAATACTTTGATTAATGATCTGGTTAATGTTGGATTAGAAATTATGCAAGAAAAAACTCCCTTTTTTTGTTTTAGGTGTAGTACAATAGTATTTTTCATACAAGATTAAAAAATCTTAGAAGTAAAACAATGTTTTATAAGAAAAGGTAGAATCGGTCAAGAAGTGTAAGTTTTCAGAATTTAATATCAACAAAGAAGGTTTTTTGAGATTTAGAAAAGGGTTATGTGTTTCATGTGACCCCCAGTTGAAGAATGAACCATTGAGTGAGGGTTGTAACTATCCATTTTTAATTCATTATGGTAGTATAAAAATATATATAGACCTTTGAGAACATTTCTGTTGGGAATTAATAAAGATAGATATTTCTAATTTAACTATGAAATGTTTGAATTTTAAACTTGTTAAAATAGAACAATAATTACCAAATGGGATGATTCATCATTTTATAGTTTTATAATGGAAATGAAAAAATATATCTATGGATTTCATGGTAGGATTACCAAATACACATCAAGGTAATAATGCAATTTGGGTAATTATTGATCGATTAAATAAATCTTCACATTTTCTTCCCATTTGAGATAATATGTATTTGGATCAACTTTATCAACTTTATGATAAATATATAATTAAATTACATGGATTCCCTATTTTCATTGTTTCTATTCATCATCCTATATTCACCTATAATTTTTGTAAAGAACTTCAGAAGTCATTGGGAACTAAATTAAATTTTAGTATAACCCTTCATCATCAATTTGATGGATAGTCAGAGTGAACAATTCAGAATTCAGAGGATATGCTTCAAGATTTTTCAATATATTATTAGGGAATTTGGGATCAATATATGATTTTGGTTCAGTTTTATTTTAATAATAGTTTTTATTCTAGTATATAAATGACATCTTTTGAGGAAATATATAGAAAGTGATGTTGGACTCCAGTTTATTAGGATGAAGTTAGAGAAAGAAATTTTTTGGGACTAGAATTGGTAGAAGAAATGGTTAAGAAGGTGAATATGATTGAGTAGAACATGAGGGTGTCTCATAACATATAGAAAATTTGTGCAGATAACTGGAGGAAAGATATTTCATTTGAGGTAAGTGATCAGGTTTTTTTTAAAGTATCTCTATGGAAAAGTGTTATGCATTTTGGTTAAAAGGAAAAGTTAAGTCCACAATTAATAGGAGAATATGAAATTCTAGATAATATTGGATTGTTTGCCTATTGATTGGCCTTATCTCTGAGTTTATCTCATGTAAATGAGGCAATTCATGTTTCATTGTTTAGAAAATATGTGCCCGATACATCTCATGTTTTGAGCCCTAAAGTAGTATAGTTGGAAGATAATTTTTTTTATAAGGAACAACCTATTCATATTCTTGACCACATAGAGCAGGTGTTATGGAATAAGATTATTCACTAGGTTAAGTTTTTTTGGGAAAACTATATGATTGGAGAAGCAACACGAGAATCATAAACTGCTATGAAGGAAAAATTTCCCCACTTGTTTAAGCAATGAATATAATTATGAGGATGAAATTTCCAAAAGTAGGAAGAATGTAACAAACCAGATAATTTTAATATTAAATAAATTTAATTCTTTATTAATTTTCATTAATTATAATTTATAGAGTTATAATCATTATAATAATATTTAGAAAAAGCTTTTTTTCTAAACAAATTGAGTTTTCATGCATTATATGGTTTTATTTAAAAGTTTGATTTTCCAAATTATTGAATTTTAATTTTAAAAAATGATCATCATTTTTGGTTTCAAAATTTAAAAATTATCTTATGATTAAATTTTGATAATTTTATAAAAAGTTTGATTTTTTTAATGAATAGTGAAAAATACTATTTTTTATTGAAAACTGTATTTTCTTTTCAAGTATTTACAAGTCACATTATACTTTTGATTATTTTTAAAATTTAATTAGTTCATTTTTATTAAAATAAATCTAATAAATGTTATTGTAATAAACATTATACTTGAATTTGGTATAATTTGTTTTATACTTAAAAAAATCATTTTTCTGAAAAAACGATTTTTCATCATGTTTTGCCGGTTTAATTTTATATTAAAATTTGTCAGTTATGTGAATTGAATTTTATAAAATGGATTCCATATTTGGAATCAAAATAATTAATATTATTTAATAAGGTAAACTTAATTTTTGTTTATAATGAATAGTAAAAATAGTAAAAATTTGTTACCACAGTTAATGTTAAAACATATTTACTAGGGGGTTAGACTTAAGTGATAAGGGTTAAAATGACTAAAAAACTTTTCTAAATTATATTGGTTGACCATATTTTGACCCTATATCATCTCATCTCCGGAAGTGGTCCATTTTGGATCCATTTGGCTTGAGTAATACATTAATATATTTTAATCTTTTTAAAAATTCCAAGTGTGTCCTCTCCCCCACTTATAAATGGACACCCCTTATCCTATCCTATCCACACTTAAAGCGCCTTTTGGTTTAGTCAATACCTACTCAAATACCTTACTTACATACCATAAAATATTCTAAATCCCTTTTTTGATCATAAAACCAAACTAGGAATGATTTAAGTATAAACCTAAAGAGGTTGTCTGAAGAAATGGTATAGTTCTTAACCAAGAATTTTCATTTTATTTCTTCTTATACATCCTTAAAATATTCTTAAAACATTCTGAAACAATAACACTATTATCTTCCATATAATGAGATTTTTTATGTTAATGGATTAACCTATATCCATCTCCTTCTTCCATCAAATTGGAAATGAAACCATTTTTCATGCCTATGATGGACTACCACCTTGTGAATCAATGAAATTTGTTTTCCATCACCACCTCTCACAACTAGTTATAATGATGGATTTAATGTATATAAATGAAATTCATGACATATTTATCATTCTATAAATATAATATATTATATATTTTCATTCCTTTCTATCCATTGAAAAATGATACTATCATTCGTGTGTACGTGTAGATTACTACCTCCACAAAACAATGTGATTCGTTTTTCATGACCATATCACATGAATTACATATATAAGTTTATTTAAATAAATAATATGATATTTATGATATAATAATCATTTTTAAAGATAAAATGATACTTACCTTCTTCCCCTAACACTCTTTGAAAAATGAAAATGTTACTCATACATACGTACGACCTACTGTCTCCATGATTATAACACAATCAACTTTTCATAACCATATTTCATGGTTGATTTTAAAAAAATAATTAATGCATAAAAATGGTAATTATTTCATTATTATTATTCTGGATATGATGGTATAATTACATCTTTGACCATAGTCAACTTATAAAATTCATTTTGGATATATAAGCTGAATACCATAAAAACGTCTGATGTGAACTTAATTGATTAAGTAATTAAAGATAAATTGATAATAAATAAAATAAAAGGAATAATAAACTTGAAAAATGTTATTAATAAATCCAATAATTAACACAATTTTATTATTATTGAAGATAAACAACGTATGTGATGATTCAGACTCAAGGTAAGGGACACTTTACCTTAAAAAACTCATTTTAAATGCTTTAAAGAGTTATTTTATAAATATTTTTCTTACATGTACATATTATTAAAATTATTTTAATGATGAATTTACATGAACATAAATTAATTATAAATTACATTTTATGTCACTTTTAAACTTCTTTCAAAGTTTTTCAAAATAAATATTTTTATGTGTTTTATACAAAATGTTTTGACAAAGATAAAAAAGGAATGTTCTATTTTAATATATACAACATCATTGGATTTTACTACTACTATAACTATTATTTAATGTTGGGATTCCTTTATAATATTTCATGTTTTATTCAAAGAAGAAACCCCATTCCCTTTGTTCTGGGTATTTTCAAAAAGGGTTTTAAATGTAATGAATATTTTGATATCAAGAAATGTTTTTATTATTAGTGAAAGAAATTTTTTTATGAGTATGATGATGAAACTAGTGAAAAAATTCTTTTTCACGTTGTTTTTTTTACATTGTTTACTAGCCACTATTACTAAAGGAGATGTTATAAATATTGTCTTTAACATCAGTGAAAAAATCATACATTTTAAATCTATAATGGAACTTATGTTTTATGTTGATTATTTAATAAATAATGAAAAATATCATATATTATGTTGGTTTTTTATATGATTGATGTGAAAAATGATTTTAGTGAAGGGTTTTTACATCAGTTATTAAATAACTAAGATAAAACATCATATACCATGTTAGTTTTTATATGATAGATGTGGAAAAACATGATCCTGATGCCTTTTTTACATTGGTTTATAATTAACTAACATAAAAAACAATATTCCACGTCCGTTATGTTGAAACTGACATAAAAAGGCTTGACGATGACCGATGTAAAAAACCCTATACCATGTCAGTTATATAAAAACTGACATAAAAAACCAAAAAAGGATATTTTTAAGGTTGGTTATAAAATAACTGATGTAAAAACATTTTTTTAAATATTTCATTTTACCCTTCCTCTCCACTGCTGACCAAACTAGAAAAATATAGAGTTAAGAAGAAATAGAAACAATTAGTAAATTACACATTCAAAATTACAACATTCAAAAAATACAATATTAACTAAAAACAAACCTAAATCCAAATAAAACAACTACCAAATACACATTTACAATTAAAACATTCAAAATTATAATATTCACTAAAAAAACTAAAATCCAACCAAACCTATAAAATGATTTTCCCATTCCACTTGTAAGTGTGTGATCTCTTGTGCACTATAAGGGTGAGAGTCATAAAAAATATACAAATTAAAAGTAAAGTATTTAACATGTATAATGAATAAAACAAATGAAATATTAAGGAATAGTTTATAAGGAAATATGACTTGGTTGAACTTCATAACTCTTCCAGTTGTAATTATTTCATACATAAATTTTAACACATAATATCCGAATTCTTTGACACCTTTTTGTTTATGAAAATTCTGTTTAAATGAGTTTTTCAATTAAAAATAAAATTTTTATTTAATATATCCAAAATGTACTAATTATAAATGAAAATTCACCTTTACTTTTAAACATTTGATCTTAGCACACTTTTTCTTTGTGGTTTTTTGAAAGAAATCCCATCCTCTATTAGAAAATAATACAAATGAATGAAAATTAAAATTCATTATAATATAAATTTTTTTTAATAAGTTAAAACTTAATTTTCCAACATGTTAATAAAATTTTCTCACACATCACCATGAATAGAGAATATCCAGTAAAGTGTCTTCTCCCTTAGACAAAAACACCTAACATCCAATTTCCACTGATATAAAAGAAAATTTAATGTTAGTAGTTATTATATGTTGAAAGATAAATAACACTTTTTGAGATATGTGTTTCATACCTCTCAACATAAGGAAACATACAACACTACGTAATTATATTCTTTTCAAATCTTTTAGCAATATAAACTATTCTTTCTTCTTAATTCATTATACACACTTTAGGTGAAATGAATTGTGGGTCCATCAATCCATATAAATCTGTCTTGTCATTCTCATCACAAATTTTATGAAGATACCTAATATAAAACAAACACAAGTATAAATTTTCAATAAATTTAATGTATGGAAATATTTATGTTAATACTTAAATGGGAAAAAATTTCATCACGTTGATGCCCAACCTATCTCTAGTTACAAGATCCATGATACCATTTTTCAAAATCCCCACAGTTATTTCATGCCCACATACATTAGATTCCATTGGAATCTCATAAACACATGCCAAAGAATTTGAATATCTTGATAATTTGTCAAAACTACTAAAATATGTATCTCAGGTCATGACCCTTTGTCTTTATTGTTGTCTATATAGTATTTATTTAAATTTAAATTATTCTTATAAATAAATAGATAAATATATTAACTTTCAAATGTTAAAACAAATTTAATAAAAAAATAAAATAAAATATAAAATATACACATACCTCTTTGGTAATATATCACAGAAATCTAGATGACCAAACTAAAAAGTGGCCGATACTTTTTCCAACTATCCTGACCTCATCTGTAGGTAATGGTATTCCAACTGATATATCTATAATATCCTGTATAGTGACCCTATATTGCTTTATCTTTAACTATTGATGATGAATGATATCTCCTATATAATATATCAGCCCATATGCTACTATATGATAATGAGGATCATCAACATATAACTCACAATAACTGGGAAGATATGGAGGGGGGGGGGGTGTAAGGGTAGGATAAAAAATAGGGTATGTAGGTAGAGGTGGAGGAGTGGGTGTGGGATTAGGATAAAAAATAGGGTCTGTAGGTAGAGTTTAAGGATTGGGAGCTATTGGCAGAGGTGGAGGAGTGGGAGCTGTAGTCTAAAATTGTATTTGCATGTTTGTAAACATGGACTGTATTGACACTCTGATCTTTTCCTCTATTATCGCATTAATATTTTGAACTTCATCCCCCAATGATTCTATTTTTTGATAAAAACCCTCCATTGGAGAAGCTAAAGAATTTGGTAACAATTTTCTCACTAACACACCCCCTGGGTATCCACGTACATGACCTGGGTGTTTGGGCTTTCCCAATGCTACAAATAAAATATCTTTCCCCCCTTAGCTAAAAATACCCCCTATGTTCTCTTATCCTCAAGATAATCCTATATTAATTA
The DNA here is from genome assembly GCA_963277665.1 of Viscum album. Lineage (NCBI taxonomy): Eukaryota > Viridiplantae > Streptophyta > Magnoliopsida > Santalales > Viscaceae > Viscum > Viscum album. The sequence goes on along the minus strand of OY728123.1, from coordinate 1,032,449,877 downwards.
TTTGAAAAATTCTATAATGATTCAAAATATATAAAAACTTAGATAAATAAATAAAATTAACATCTTATAATCCTCTCAGCTAATACTGTCGATTATTCTGTAAGACATTACCCATTTTTTCTCATCTGAGCCCTCTTGCATTTTTCATGTCTAGCTGAGGGGGATGGAGGGGAAACCTCTCCAGAGTTTGCAGACTCAACTCTCAGTTTTTTAAAATTTTTAGCCATCATTTTTTCTTCCAATAAAGTATACCCTCCCCAAGGTAAAGTACATGGGTATACATTTCTATATTGGATATCTTGACGAGATCTCCTCAATTTATATAAATTAAAAATAATAAATCATTAATAAATCATTAATAAGATCATTAACATAAGAAAAATTCTAAAATTTTACATTTCACTTACCAAAAATGATTCTTGTTTTCTACTTTTAAAAAATTGTTTCCATGTGACTTCATCTATAAAAGGATATATATGACATTGATCGTCATGTTTCCTATGCACAAAAATGAAATTAGATGTGATTCTTGATTTGAAATCCCTCCATCTCCTAGCATACATTGATAAAAAGTTCTTCCTAACTCTTCCAGTGTTAGGTATATAAAATTTCATCTGATAAAAAGAGGGAAAACATATTATAATATAAACATTTAAAGATTAGTAAAATAATAACAAATGAGGTTACCAAAATGGTCTCCCAAAAATGATATATTGTTACTTTTTAAACACTTATCCAATCATTAAACAAAATACTGACTTTAATTTTACCCTAAACTGATACAAAAATCATGAATTGTTTTGCATTAGGACCTCTTAAAATATCATTCTCATCAATCTCTACCACTATCCTCTGGTCCTGGCTATGAGCAATTGATAATTTTGGTAAACATGTGCTTCCATGTTTACCAACCCTCAAACTCTTCTTTGGCTCTGTGGGAGTATATGAAGGTTGGGGATCATCAAGAGGAGCATGTGCATATTCCTCCCCAGAGGTATGATTAGGACGCTCATCTCCAGAAGTATGTGTTTGATCAGCTGATTGATCTGTCATTATCCTTCAAATCAAAGAAAAAAACAATTAGTACACAAATATAAAAATTCAACTATTACAATAATAATGTAAATAAAAAATAAAAATTATGAAACACAAAAGTAAACTAAAACTTAACACATTATTATTCATATTTTTTATAGTTAACTAAAATACTAACAACAATAATGATATATGAAATTTCATGTAAATGAATGAAACCAAATCCAAAATTTGTGTAGGAATATTAAAAATGGTCCAACCTAATAAATCATTTTTACACAAAAAGAATATTTTTTCAATATACTCTTATAAAATATTTTTGTTTTTATTTATAATATTAGATTTAAAATAATTTTATTTCAAAAAAATCAATAAATATATAAGTTACATAATGGTAAACATGGTAAAATAAAAAAACTAAACTAATATAAACAAACATTTTTACTTATTAGTTTTAATATATGTTTTAATAAAGAAAAAAAATTAACATATCTAACATTTTATGAAATTAATAAAAGTAAATGAGAAATAAACATATGTTACCTGTAATATTAGGAATGTACTAATAGATTTTTTCCCCAAATTCCTTTGTCATGATCATTCCTTATGGAACAAAACATGTCTACAATGTGCTCATCATTATTATATGTTAATCTTTCCATGGAAGTAGGGGTCTCATATAAATCAGTATATTCATCAATTTTATCATCACCAAAATATTGTTTTTTCCTTCTAAAAAAATAGACCATTTCATATCAGATTGATAAAAAACATAGAAAATTTGTTTTTCATGTGTTTCCATTATAAAAGAATCAGCCGTGTCTTCCAATCTATTCAGATTAACAAGTGTCATTCCAAATTTATCATGTCTAACACTGCTGTTATCGATAAAACACTTGTAGTTAAACACTGGAACTTCAAATTTAATGTAATTAACCTACCATATTTATTCAATTACTCCATAATATGTACTTGATGCATAAATTGGGTTTTTGTCTTTAGAAATTGAAAAACACACTGCTTCTACGAACACCAATACACCACTATTCTGAACTAAACTTACATTGTCTTGATCTTTCATATGAAATGTATATCCATTAATATCATACCTAGACCATGTTATCACATTTAAACTTAGACCACCCACTAACCATCTTAATTTCTATGATGCATCTGATCTACTAAGCATAGTATTTTTAAACCATGGAAAAAAAGTTTTGTTATGATCATTCAAAATCCACATTTCTTTCTTCGTTGGATGAAATTGTTTCAACACATTAATATGCAATGTTATATATGTTTGAGAATCATCTATGTTATTCAAGATGTATAAATGTACCTTCTTTATCTTTTCATCTGACAAAGATTTGACTTTCAAGCCATAGATCCCCTTTCTCCCATAATTAACTCATTCATGGAGAGATGGATGAAAACCAATGTGCTCCACTGTAGAAAAGTACCTCGTACAAAACTCTGAAACCTTCTTAGAAATATATATTTCAATAATAGAGGCATCAGGTCGACATGGATTCTTAACATAAACCTTCAATATCTTTATATACCTTTCAAAAGGATACATCCAACATATATATACAGGTCCATAAATATTTATTTCTCAAACAAAAATGAACCATTAAATGCACCATTATATTAAAAAAAGATGGAGGGAAATACATTTCCAATTGAAAAATTATATAAATTTCTTCTTTTTCCAAAATATTCAAAGAATCTATATCAATCACATTATTACAAATAGAATTGAAAAAATAAAACACCTTCATGATAGTCTTTCTGACACAGATATGAAATATTCCATGCAATGGAACTGGTATAAGTTGTTGCATCATGACATGATGATTATGAGATTTCATACCTATAAACTTCAAGTCCTTCAAAGATAAATTTTTTTACATATGAAGAATAACCCTACGACACTTTGATATCATGAAGACATTGAAAAAAGATAATTCTCTCCCTCTTGGATAATGTATGACAAGCCAGGGGAAGAAATTTTTGCCTTCCATTAGGAGTGGGAGCTAACTCCTAACATATTCCCATTAATAGTAAGTATAATCTTTCATTCAACCCATATTTAGTCTTTCCTTTAATATCTAATAATTTTCCAATCAAGATGTCACAAATATTCTTCTCCATGTTCATGACATCAATGTTATGTTTCACTTTATGTTATCTCCAATATGGTAGCTCAAAAAATATTGAACTTTTCTTCCAAATATGTCTATCATTACCGGATTTATGTACCTTTCCAAATGTTTCATCAAGGTTTTGAACCCTCTAAAAATACTCATCAGTGGATAAAGGATTTGGAGAAATATAAAATTCTTATGATCCACTGAATGCCTTTTTAAATATTCTATAATAGTGATCCATAAACAAAAACCTTTGATGACCTAGGAATAATGTTTTTATCCCATGATTTAATTGACAATATGAAGTCTATTGTTTGCAAATTTGACATAATTTATTCCCATTAACACTGAATCCAAAATTTTTTCCATATGCTAGGAAGTCATTTATAGTGAACACAATCATTGCATGCAGTTGAAAATATTCCATTTTATAAGAATCATGCACCTTAATTCCATACTCCCATAAGAATTTCAAATCATCAATTAATGGTGAAAATAAAAAATCAATATCATTTATGGGTTGCTTTGGTCCAAAGATCATTAGATTCAACATGAAATATTTTTGATTTATAAAACATTTAGGAGATAAGTTGTAAATTACCAATAAAACATGCTATGAACTATGTGTGCTAATAAGGATTTGATATGGATTCATTCCATTCGTGCACTACCTAGGTCTGATATTTATAACTTCATTTATGAATATAGGAAACTGGTGATCAATTTTCTTCCACTGTGGACAATTAGCTAGATGACATATTTTTCCATTACATAACCACTCATCAACATGCCATCTTAACCTTTTTACATAATTTGAATTAGAAAATAAATGTTTCAAATGAGTAATTATAGGAAGATACCAAAATACCTTGGTAGGGGTCTCTATAACCTCTAAATAAGCCTGTGATTTTTCTTTCAAATTATACCACGATGTCCAACATTTAGGACACTCTAATAGAAATTCATATTCCTTCCTATATATCACACAGTCATTCGGGTAGGCATGTATTTTCTTGTACCTTAATCCCATCGAGCATAATATTTTCTTGGCTTTATAATGTGAATCCAGAAGATCGTTGTCTTTAGGAAGAATGTCTTCCAAAAATTGTAGCAGCTCTATAAAACTATTGTCACTCCATCCATGTTTCACCTTCTGGTTAATCAATCTTAACTCAAATGATAAAACCGTAAAATCCATACAACCAGGATACAATGGTTTTTTAGCATCACTATATAGAAACTCAATTGTCAGTTATTTCTTAATTTTCTCTGATTCAATATCACAAATAATATCTTCAATTTCATCAGAGTTACCATCTTTCAAAGCATCATCATCAGTAGATCTGAAATTCTGCCTAGTTTCACCATGCTAAATCCAAGAGCTATAACTCAGATTAAAACCATGACAAATTGAATTATCTTTGATCTCTATACTTTTTAACTTCTTCATATTTAAACATTTCAGGCATGTACAGAAAAACATTTCATTATTTGGAATATTTCCTTAAAAAAATTCCAAAAAAGTATCAACACCTTCCTCATATTCATCACTCATTCGATTTTATATAATCCAACTTCATCTCATTATTACTTATAATAAATATCAAAAATATATATCTTGTTATGATAAGTCAATTTTATATTAATATGAAATATGTCATAATTTGAAAGTAACAAAATTTTGAAATATAAAACAAATATATGCATATTTAAAAAATAAAATTATAAATTCTACATACTAATGGAAGATAAGTTTAAATATAAATGATAATTAATAAAAAATATGCATGGAAATAATTTAAAAAAGAAAATATAGTTAGATAAGCCAATTTTATATTTATATAAAATATACCATAATTTGAAAGTAACCCGATTTTTAAATATAAAACAAATATATGTGTATTTGAAAATTATAATGATATTTTTGTTGAGAAATAAGATAAAAAACCACTATGTAAAAATAAATCACCATCCACTAGTGTGATGTATTATTAACCCATCAAATTTTTTTTGTGTCAATGTAACTCATAGATAAATCAATACATAAGAATAAAACCCTTGAAGTCATATAATAATTCACTCACATTTTATGTCACACTATAGTTTAACATATTTCTATGAGATGTGTTATATGAATAATGTTTAGGGGTTACATCATTTTATGGTAAGATTACTATTGTGAAGAAAAAATCCTCTTTATAGAATTATCCCAACCATAGAAATAAACTATTATCTAGAACTTTTTAGGGAAAAAATATCATCATTACTCCTATGACCATTCTAGAAAATGAGATAACTCTATTGAGTTACTCAATCCTCATAATGGATTTCATTATATTATTTTTTGAATGATATAATATATGAGAATAATTAATTCTAGCACTAGATTATTGTATGATGATGTTTGGAGGTTCATGGAGTTCATTTTTTATTACTGAAACATAGATTCATCCGATAGATCCTTTATCTCAAAAATAGTTTGACCATCATAATTATCTAAATATGACATGAATAAGTGAATAATTCTTGAAGAAAACCTCTAGAGGTTCTATTTTTTTGGAAAGGTAACATTGATACAAGACTTCTAAATAAGAAATTAAATCCTTGTACAAAGATTTTTATCCCCTGGATGAGCAAAAAAATAATGGCATGCCATTTGGGGGAATTTTAGGTAGTTTTACAACATACACCCTATTCAATAGCCATATGCAACAAGGTTCTAGGGGTTTCATGTTGTTTAAAAAGTGTACATGATTTTCAACCTCACATGGGCTATCATTGTAGTAAACAAATAATCTATTTGTTTCAAAAATGAGTATTGCATAAATAAAAACTATAAATTTAATTAAATTCATGAAACATGGACTTATAATGAATACATAGTGTGTAATTGGAATAAAATCCATGTCCCACATAAATTATCATATGGATTGGACACTTAATTCCTTTATAGCTATAGATGTAATGCGATAACATGAGGAAATCAAACAAGATATTGTGATATTTTAGTAACCAACATTGTAAAATGTAGAGTTAGGGCATCCGTGAAATAGAATGACCAAAAACGAGGTGTGTGAGGCTTAATTGAGAGTTGCAAGTTGATCAGACAGCTACGATGATGAAAAAGATGATGAATGAATCTGAAAAAATGTGTTTGGAGGCCACAGGATCGAAGAATTGATTTTAGTGTTTCTACGCGAGAGAGAACCGAGTCATTGTCGATCGATCAAAAAACACCGCAATGACTCAGAACAATGCTTCATAAATTTTTTAAATGATTTATCACATCAGTTATTTAGTAACCATCATGATAAATAAAATTTTATTACATTTATTATGTTTGTTACTATATAAATGATGTTATAAAATGATTTATCATGCCAGTTATATAATAACCAATGTGATAAAGCAATGGCGTTTGATTTATCATGTTGGTTATTCTATAATCGATGTAAAAAATTTCCTTTATCATGTCGGTTATAGAATAACCAACATGATAAAGTGAGATACTTTATTTTTAATGTCGGTTATAATATAACCACCATGATAAATCAATTTACATAGCTTTTCACATTGGTTATAAATAACTGATGTTAAAAGTCTGATTTGATAAATACTTTTTGTACTAGTGTGAAAATGAAATATTTTATGTATTATGATTATGTTATGATTCTTGGGAATTGGTTACGGCTGAGCTCAATATATATCATAATGGTGGGTGAGCCCTATATATCTCACGATGACGGGTGATCTTGATATATCTCTCCAATTAATTGGGTAAAGGGATAAAGTTAACCAGTTAGGTTTCTCCTAATAGATTATTGGAATTTACTAGGTAAGTTATTCCATTTTTAATATTGATTATAAGAGTGATATGGAAATGATATCCAAAGTTACTAACATAATTTATCTATTCTTTCTCTAAGTTTTATGTAAATTTTATGATTTCACTGGGTAAGCTAATGAGCTTATGTTAAAGGAAAGAATATGATACTTCTTAAGGGTAAAATTTATAACTTTTTTTAAAAAATCATGAGTTTTTTTTTATGATTTTAAAGAAACCTTTATGGGTTTTAATTTTCCTTTAATATTTATTATGAAATGTTTTATATAAATCTTTGGTAATTGAAGTTGATTTCTTGGATAATAAAATTTTTATTTTTGAGTTCAAAGTTTATTTTGAAAAAGGAATTTTTTTATGAGTGTTCATGGATTAACATGTTTCTTTATTTCTTTTTATATGCCCCTTACTAAGTTTTTTTGTACTCATCCAACACTTTAAAATGTTTTTCACATGGTTTTAAGGATGATTAGTGACAAGGATGAGTTCAAGATGAAAATTGTGAATATATGTCATGAAAAAAAACTAGTTATATCTTAAAAGTTTTATATTTTGGAAAAAATGGATACGGAGTGGAAGTGTTCACTTTATGATGTATTATTTTATTTTGTAAGGTATTATACCTAGTTATCTAAAAATATAAACTTAAAATATCTATAAGAATGTAAGAAAAAGAATTCGTGTCTAAAGAATCAATTTTTACAGATTATTTAAGGCTGGTCCTTATAGTTGATATCAAAGGAAAGGTTTAGATAATTTTAGGGCTTAAGATAATGTAATAAATACCTAGTATGTACATTTCATGAATACCTTTTTATATTAAAATTAATTACTTTTATTAATTAAATGATTAAATATTGACCATATATTTAATAAAATTGTTCATATTTGGAAGGATATAAAAATTTATGGAAAATGAGAAAAAGTAGAGAAAATGATTGATATTTCCATCAAAAGATGGCTTTACACAACAAAGGATGATCATAGGAGATTTAGAGGGATCGAAACTAAAGAATTGGAATTTCATGGAGATTATGGGGATGAAAAAACACATTTTTACATCGTAAATGTTCAAATTACGATGTAAAAGTGTCAGGAAACAAGGTGTAAGACTAAGCTAGGAAGAGAAAAACCACCTGAGAGAAGAATCACAAGTTTCATGGCATGGCACATATGTGTCATGCTACGACACACACCAAAAATTTCAAAATTGGTTTTTAAACTATAAAATAACTCAAGGGATTCTTGGACATGAAATATTATGGTGTAAAATCACTATTCGTGGTGTAAAAAACTATTGATGGGGCCCGAAACGGCTAGGTTTGATGAGAAATGCTTGGGAGACCCCCTCTATGACCCGAAAGTGTTCGGGACCACCATTAATGATAGGAGAATCCTTTTTGATGAATTTATGGGTAATTTAAATGCAATCCAAGAAGCCCTATAGATCTATAAATATAAGAACAATATGCTACTGCCTTGGATCAGATCAGAGACTAAAGCATGGGGTGAGTTGCTACACCGCTGCATTTTCCTCCCCCAACCTTCTCTCTATTTTCTTTCATGCATTGTTTTTGATTTATCATTAACTATTATTATAATTTCCCATATTTTTCAATGTATAATTTTTAAATATTATATATAATTAATTTGAGACCAGGCGTTGTGACGGCGTGTAGTTCTGAGGCTTGGGGTGCCCGGAATAAATGTTTGAAATAAATTAAACTTTAAATGGTGCGTGCGAGAAGTTTTCCTAAAAAAGTTGAATAAATTCTAAATAGTTGCCCGAATCAGAAATATGAGGGTATTTTTATGTTCATAGTAGCAACTTTACCTTAGGTGAGGCCTAATTTTGGCCGGCGCGGGTTAGTTGCAAAGGTTATATTTTGGACGTAATGAAAATAAAATATTTTAATAAAAATATTTTATTTCGATGTAGGGAAGAAATGAACTAAGCCTATTAATAATATACTAAGAAGGATTTCCAGGGATAGCCACATAACACTATAATCCTCTTGAGCTTTGGGAAGGAGCTACCCCTTGGAGAACTCTCAACGAACGATCAGCTCATGGATCTTTGTGAAATAAGGTTGAAGGATATCATCAACGACAGCAGAAAAATCACTCTTCATTGATGATCAATCCAAAACTCAAGGTAGGGGTTTTAATTTCAATTTTTTTCCTTGTTATTGGATTTAAACAATCAACACAGATCAACCCACGGACAAGTTGACTTGCAGTTTGATCGTTCTTGCAGGAGGGTTTGATTTTTGGGATCGATTTGAGGGATTGATTAATGTTTGATTCATTTTGATTAATCCTTATAATGTGATAGGATCAAGACCATAACAAAAAATGTATGAGTTTCATTATTCTAATTGTTATATGATTATCCCCCTTTAACCCCGCACGTTCTTCGTTCTTCATGGGGTTATGACCGATGGATCATTTCGTATTTGTTTCATGGAGCGACAATCTAAAATTGGAGATCTGGAATCATGATGACCCGATGAAGGTGAAATGATGATGGTGATGGATGGATTGATGTGTTTTATGAGATCTCTACCTTTGAGCATTCTTCACACAGGCCTTCAGATTTGGATTTCTGGGCAGATTAGAAGACCAGAACCTACCAAAGCAGTAATGACATGACCATACGACGTGAGATCTAGAGTTTCCCGATGAGGTGTAGTCAGAATTGGTGGCTTGAGCAACAAGGAAGATGACCGGCGAAGAACCACTGGGTTCTGGAATTTTTGGATAAACATGGCATGTATCCCAAAGAACACGACATGTGGGGCCAACTCAGTGGTGGATAGGGTTTTGGGTGACAGTGGAGATCCACACAGTGTGTGATACCTATCACATGATGTGTGGGTGTCTCCCTAGGACTAGATGTGTATCTTAGAGGATACACAAACACAAGGTGGAGTACACAACATGTACCCCACCACACGACCAGAACCGATCAGATAAACGGGATACCCCTTTTACTGGCACACGGGTAGGCGAACACGGGTTGACACCATGTACCGGAACATGACTGAGGTAAATTGGTGGACCCCAAATTGATGGACACGGCGTGTGATCCATTCTACACTCTGTGTATACCTCTTTCACACGACTTGTGTTTATAACATGGGCTGTGTACATGGGAAGTACCCAGGGTCAAGGAACATGGTGTGTTACCCTTTTACACACTATATATACTTTTTACATGGATTAGATTCTTTGTCTACTGTACCGTGGACAAGTTTCATTAGGGTTCATTCCCTTGATTATTTCCCTGAAGGTTTGTGGGTATCGTTTCCTACACACATAAGTATGATCCATTCAGTAGGACTTCCAGGATAGATTTGTTGGAATCCCCTGAGAGTCCCAGTGTGGATCTTCTATTTCTTCTTCGTGCCCTAGGCAGAGTTCTTGGTATAGACGTGACCAAATTTACAGGGCATTGATTCTCTACTTTTCAAGTGGTTCCAGAGAGAGTTGTTGGTATATGCCATGGCCTTGGAAGTGATCCTCCTTTGATGTATCATATTTTCTTCAGTTCATTAAGTGTATCTCGCTTGTGACAATTCCCAATGAATGGTACTTCTCAGAAGGACATCCCCAATGCTATTAGTCTCAGGAGTACATGCTCCTAGATGAGTGCTTTGTAGAATCTTCGAGCTGGATCCCTAGTGGTGGTATGTGGTGGTTGTGACTTACCTTGGACTGTGCGGTATAGTTGAGTACATATGGATATCCTTGCTATATTATTTAGTCATATACTTGTGTAGAGATGACTTTTTTACCTTGACTTTGTATATTACTTGTGGTTTTGGGGTGTCATAATGAGTATTGTTATACTCACCCCTGTACAAGATTTTTCTACATTTTTCTTGTCTTTTTCAGACAAGTGACCTTTTAACGGAGTCTTAGGCAGAGTAGGACCAAAACTAGAACTAGAAAATACCTTATGAGTTTAGATAGGCTAAGGTTTTCTGGTGGCCTTTAATAGTAGTTTTAGTACCTTTTTTACAGGTCAGACTTTATTGTTTACATGCTCTTTTGGTGGGATTGTATTCTGGCCCTATTTACTTTCCATTTTTCTACTATTATACTATGTGGTTGGTATATTAGTGGGTTTCATGCATTGTATACTCGGTGTTTTTACATTTCATCATTTATCCTTGGATATGGGTTCATGTGTATAGGTATTTAAGGAAATGCCTCCCTTGTTAGTGTTATGCCTACTTGGTGCTAGTCACCAGCCCCTGGACTATTGGAGGTGGGATTAGAGAGTCATTACAAGAGCCCCACTGGGATAAGTTGTGTTAGAGTGGAATCAGAGTGGGTCAGTTATACTTTAGGACCGAGAGTCCATGATATTGGTTTTAGGGAAACAATGTTGAGTGTTTTGAGTTCGGATTTCAGGCCATGGATTCTAGTGTTTGTGCAACGACCGACGTATCCATACACCAAGACTCTGACAACCTACTTTTCGACTCAGTACATGATAACAATGGTTATAGGGAAAACAATGGTACATGCATCATATAGGAATGGTTTGAAGTTTCCATGTCCTTCTTGAGGCAACTATCTAGATATACTCATTGAACTTGGTACATCTTGTCTTCTTACTAGATGACTCTACGATGCATACCAACTAGGATCCAACATCTCGATCATGAGGATGACCCCCTCAATGATGAATCTTCAGTTCAAGGACCAGTTTCCAAGATGTTACCCCCAGGTAGTTTACCAGCTGTACCCCCACCTGTGGATCTACCTGTGGTACCTTCTGTACCAGCAAATGAGCATCGTAGGTTGAGCACGGTACATGAGTTCCAAATATAGAGACCCCTCAGGTTTTGAGGTGATCCCAAACCTTAGGTTCTGAGGCAATTCCGAACCTCAGAAAACTAAGGACTATCTTGAGGCAATGACCAGAGTCTTTCGACTAGTCAGAACACCAGTAAACCAGATAGTGATCCTGGAAGCGATCCTTCTGTAGGGTTTAATAGGACGATGGTGGAGTTTGGCCATCCAAACTCATGATGAGGTGACCCTCTCATGCAAAGAGTTCAAGAACCTCTTTAGAGAGTAATTTTCACCAGTTATGCTAAGATATATGCATATACAGAAGCTTCTTAAGATTTAGTAGCGCAAAATGATAGTGTATTATTATTCATCGAGGTTCACCAACATATCTAGGTACTCGATTGATATGGTCATAGATTAGTACTTTAGGGATTAGACCTTTGATCAAGGGCTGTGCAGGGACATATGATCTAGTATCATTCCACTGAGCATTCCCACTTATCCTGGGGTGCTCGAGCGAGATTTGGTGGTTTAAAGCTTCTTATATGAGTAGAGATATCCAATTATAGTCAGTAGTGGATAGGCAGGTGTAGAGACCTCGACATCTAGGATTTGACATCAGTTTTAGGGATCTAGGCATGGGATATGTTTTAGGAGGGGGTCATAGGATAGAGGATCTTTAGTTTATGGTTTACAAGGTGGATCCAGTCAACCTAGGGATATGTGATGCTATACATGTGATGGTGGGGGACATCTCGCTTGATATTTTCTGACCCACTATGCTACTGACAGGGATACAGTTTATGGACCACCGAGGCAGAGGTAGAGGCAGATGCAAGAGAAGGTAGATCCGCAGGGTGGTAGACATGGAAGAGGAGATGGAAGAGTAGTGGGAGGTGGTTGAAGTTTTTAATTATTACCACCACCACCCCTAGGAGGTCCGTTCCAGGCTCCGGGAGCTGGAGAAAATGGGAAGAGAGAACCACATGAAGTTGAGTCTTATGATCCAAGAGCTCTAGGGATTATTAGAGGTATGATCTTTGTCTTTTCTACTCTAGCTGCCATATTCATAGAAAAAGTTTCCAATCATTCCTTTCTCACCATGTATCTAGTACGAGACCTTGAGATTTCAGTAGAGCCATTGACTCAACCCTTACTCATGGAGACACCTACGGGAGGAGACTCAATGATCACAAATCTTTTCCAATAGTGTGACCTTACCTTTGGAGGTGAGAGTTTCAGTTGGAACCTCTTGGTGTTAGCGTCCAGGTTTGATGACATCATCTTGGGTATGGATTGGTTATCTTAATTCCATGCTCAGATAGACTATTTTAGGCGAAGGGTGTGATGTGCCCACAGTGATGGGATGAGGTTTTTCTTTATTGGTGAAAAGGATAACCAAGCAGCACAAGATGGACTCATGCATAGGAGGGTGTAGTTAATCATGCATCACTTGGATATCATGACCCTTGGGACAGTGGATGTCATGAGCTTCCAGTTTCCAGCAGTAGTGGAGGAGTATGAGGACGTCTTCCCCAAAGATGTTCCAATATTACCCCCTTGCTGGGATATAGATTTCTTCATTGAATTTCACCCCAGGACAAAACCATTATCTGTACCGGCATATTGGATGGCTCCTGAAAAGCTTTGCAAGATGAAGGTGTAGTTGGAGGATTTTTAGAGGAAGGGGTTTGCGAGACCCAATGTTTCACCCTAGGCGGCCACAATTTTATTTTCCAAGAAGGCATACAGGAGATTGAGGTTGTGTGTGGAATACCGGTGCCTGAACTAGGTGAAAGTGAAGAAAAATTATCCATTTATGAGGATCAATTACCTCTTCAATTATCTAGGAGGGTCATGACAATTATTGAAGATTGACCTCAGATTGGGTTATCACTAGCTACGGGTACGAGACGAGGATACACCGAAGACGACTTTAAGATGCCGCTATGGTCATTATGAGTACTTGGTGATGACCTTCGGTGTGATGAATACCCAAGAAGTGTTCATGAGACTCATAAATATGATCTTCCATCCATACTTAGACTAGTTTGGGGTGGTCTTCATTGAAGAAATACTTGTGTACTCGGTGTATGAGGAGGAGCATGTGAGACACTTGCATACAGTTTTGGACGTACTCTAAGAGAACCATTTTTATGGGAATATCTCAAAGTTTCAGTTATGGATTCAGAAATTCCACTTTTTTGGACATGTTATCTTAGCGGATGGAGTGTCTATGGACCCAACAAAGGTGGAGGTAGTGCTAGAATGAGAGCCACCTAGGAGCATGACAGAGGTGTGAAGTTTCCTTGGACTAGCAGGATATTACCAGAGATTCATTCTGGATTTCTCCAAGATATTAGCACCGATGATAGCCTTGACTCGTAAGGGGAATACTTTAATGTGGATGTAGAAGTGTCAGTGGGCTTTTCAGCAGTTGAGGTAGAGCTTGATGAGAACCCCGATCTTGAGATTGTTAGAGGAGGGTGTCAAGTGCGTAATTTTTTGGGACGCATCAGGAACCGGTCTTGGTTGTGTCCTGATGTAGTGGAAGGTGGTGATTTTTTATGGTTTGTGCCAGTTGAGACCACATGAATCGAACTATGCGACCCATGATCTCAAATTGGTAGTGTAAGTCTTCATGTTGAAGATGTGGTGATGCTACTTGATGTGCGAGCGATTTACCGTCTACTTGAACCACAAGAGTCTCAAGTATATCTTCTCTCAGAAGTATTTGAACTTGAGATAGAGGTTGGGGATGGAGTTACTCTAATATTATGAATTTGAGATTTTCTATAATCCATGTAAGGGGAACATGGTGGAAGATGCTCTTAGCAGGAGATCGAAATCGTAGTTGCTGGATGAGGCATCAGAGTAGTTGACCTTGTTGCAGATATCCCTTATGGATGGATATGATGGGGTTTACCTCTAGCCGATGGTTGTTACCCTTACCCTATTACAAAAAGTTTGGGAGGCACAACTTTAGGATGCATGCTGCGAGAATCTACGTGCTCAAATATCCACAGGTCATGCTACTGATGGATATTCGAAAGGTGGGGAGAACTTTGTTCTTTTCATTGGGCACACAGTTGTGATAGTGGCATTGTGGGTGGAGATTTTGAGGGATTTTAATATGTCCCATTTTGTGGTACATATAGGTGTGGTGAATATGTACTAGGAACATTGACATCTGTTTTGGTGGTGAGGGATAAAGAAGGCAGTGGCATAGTTCATTTCTCGATGCCTTACATGCCAGTAGGTGAAGGCTGAGCACTAGGTTCCAGTAAGATTAGCTCACCCTCTAGAGGTTCCATAATGGAAGTGGGATGGAATATATATAGACTTCATGACGAGTTTACCACGTACATCTAGGGGATGCGATGCCATCTGGGTGATAATTGTTCGACTCACCAAGTCAGTCCACTTCCTACCTATCCAGAAGCAGGGTTCAGTAGAGAGCTTAGGATGCCTCTATGTGCAGGAGATAGTTTAGCTTCATGGAGTTCCATCAACGATTGTTTCAAATCATGATTCTTGTTTCACATCCCATCTATTTAAGGGATTTAAATAGGCTTTTGGGACTCATTTACACTTGAGAATAGCGTTTCATCCCTAGAAAGATGGACAGACAGAGAGGACTATCCAGGTTCTGGAGGATATGTTTTTGGCTTGTATCTTGGACTTTGGTCATAGTTGGGAGGACCACCTTCTACTAGTAGAGTTTGCGTACAACAAAAACTATCACTCCACCATTGGTATGTCACCGTTAGAGGATTTATATGGGAGACCCTGTCGATCCCCGCTTTGTTGGACTGACTCAGGGGAGTCAGTACTAATGGGCCCAGAGTTGGTGTGTACTACTACTGAGAAGGTGCAGATCATCCAGGAGTGTATTAATACTACTTAGATTCAGAATAATTTGTACACAGACTGGAGATGGAGGACGTTGGAGTTCGATGAGGGAGACTATGTGTTTCTTCGGGTCTCACCATGATGTGGGTTGATAAGATTTGGATGGGGTGGTATGTTTTTTATGAGGTTCATCAACCCTTTTTAGATACTTCACAGAGTTGGAAAAGTGGCGTGCCATCTAGCTCTACCACCATAGTTACACTGGGTAAATGATGTCTTCCATGTGTCACAGTTGAGGAGGTACATGCATGATCTGTCGCACGTCATCGACTGGGGAGAGCTGGACATCGAAGATTGAGCGACCTTTGCAGAGTACCTAGTGGAGATCGAGGATCGGTAGGAGAGGATCCTTTGTGGATGATCTATTCACTTGATGTGTGTTTGGTGGTAGCATGTGAATCTTCAGGAGTGCATGTGGGAGTGGGAGGATCAAATTCTTGCACAGTACCCACATCTTTTTGAGTAGCCTTTTGTTTTGTTTTTTAGGGACGTAAATCCCTAATGTGGGGATAATGTAATGTCCCAGATTTTTTTGTGTATTATTTCTAAATATTATATGGGATTAATTTGAGACCATGCATTGTGAAGACATGCAGTTCTGAGGCCCGTGGTGCCCAAAATAAATGTTTGAAATAAATTAAACTTTAAATGGCACACATGAGCAGTTTTCCTAAAAAAGTGGAATAAATTACAAACAAGTTCCTAGATCAGAAATATGAGGACACCGTTGAGTTTAGAGTAGATAATTTACCTTAGGTGAGGCCTAAATTCATCCGGCATAGGTCATCTATGAAAGTTATATTTTGGACGCAACAAGAATAAAATATTTTAATAAAAATATTTTATTTTGAAACAGCGACACAATGACCTAAGCCTATTAATACGATCCAAAGATAGATTTATAGGTTTATCCACATAACTCTAGAATCCTCTTGAACTTTGGATATGAGCCACCCCTTGGAGAAATCCCGATGAATGGTGATGAATAATCAGCTCGTGGATCATTGCGTAGAAAGGTTGGAGGATCTCATCGATGATGGTAGCGAAATCACTCTTCGTTGACGATCGATCCAAAACTCAAGGTAGGGATTTTGATTTCATTTTTTCCCCATTCTTGGATTTAAATGACAAATGCAGATCAACCCATGAACAAGTTGACCCATGGTTCGATCATTCTTATGGGAGGGTTTGATTTTTGAGATCTATTTGGGGGATTGATTCATGTTTGATTCATTTTGATTTATCCTTATAATGGAAGTGGATCAAGACCATAACAAAATGAATGTGGTTCATTCATTGGGTTGTTATATGATTTTATCCCCCATTTAACCCCGTGCATTCTTCGTTCTTCACGGGGTTATGTATGATAGATTGTTTTGTATTCGTTTCATGGTGTAATGATCTAAAATCATAGATCTGGAATCATGACGACCTGGAGGAGGTGAGATGGTGATGGATATGGATGAATCGACATGTTTTAGGATATCTCAGACTTTGATAATTCTTCACATGGGTGTTTGGATTTGGATTTCTGGGCGGATTGGAAGGCCTAAACCTACCAAAACGGTGATGACATGACCAGACGACGCAAGATCTGGAGTTTCCTGACAAGGCGTAGCCGAAATACATGTCCAAAGCAATGAGGAAAATAACTGATGAAGAACCAGTGGGTTCTGAAATCTTCTGATGAACATGGAATGTATCCTGAAGAACACGGTGTGTGGGTCCAACTTAGTGGTGGCTAGGGTTTTGGGAAATAGAGGAGATCCACATGGCTTGTGACACCTATTACATGGTGTGTGATAATCTCATCGGGGCTCGACATGTATATAAAAGGATACACAGACACATGGTAGAGTACACAACATGTACTCCACCACATGACCAGACCCGACTGGATACATGGGCTACCCCATGTACCGATACATGGGTAGGTGAACACGGGTTGACACCATGTACCAGAACATGAATGAGGTACACGGGTGGACCTCAGACTGATGGATACATCATGTTAGATATTTTACACACTATGTGAACCTCTTTCACATGACATGTGTTTATGAAATAGGCTGTGTACATGGGAAATACCTAGGGTCAAGGAACACGGTGCGTTACCCTTCTACACACCATGTGTACTTTTTTACATGGCTTAGATTCCTTGTCCACTGTACCTTGGACAATTTTTTTTAGGTTTCATGCCCTTGATTGTTTCTATGAGGGTTGGTGGGTATCTTTTCCTACCACATGAGTATGATTCCTTCAGTAGGACTTCCAGGATAGAGTTTTTGGAATCCCCCAAGAGGCTTGACATGGATCCTATATTCCTTCTTCATGCCCTATGTAGAGTTCTTAGTATAGACATGAAAAAATTTATAGGGTGCCAATCCTATACTTATTAGGTGGTTCCAGACAGATTTGTTGGTATACGCCATGGCCCTAGCAGTGATCCTCCTCTGATGTATCATATTCTATTAAGTTCATTCAGTGTATCTTGCTCGTGACAATTTCTAATGAATGACACCTCTCAGATGGACATCACAAGTGTTATCAGACTCATGAGTATGTTCTCTTGGATGAGTAATTTGTGGACTATTCAAGTTGGATCCCTAGTGGTGGTATGCAGTGGTTGTGACTTACCCTAGACTGTGTGGTATGGTTGAGTATATCTGGATATCCTTGCTATATGGTTTAGTCATATACTTGTGTAGAGATAACTTTGCAACTTTCATTTGTGCATTTCTTGTGGTTTCAGGGTGTCCTACTAAGTATTTTTATATTCACCCCTACATGGGATTTTCCCACACATGTTGTGTCTTGTTCAGATGAGCGAACTTTTGAAAGAGTCTTAGGCAGAGCGGGACCAGGACTAGGACCAGACCGTACCTTGGGAGTTTATATGAGCTGAGGTGTTCTGGAAACCTTTGAAAACAGTTTTAGTACCCTTGTTTATAGGTTAGACTTTGTTGTTTACAAACTCTTGGTGGGATTGTATTCTGGACCTATTTACTTTCCATTTTTCTACTATCATACTCTATGGTTGGTATCTTAGTGGTTTTAATGCATTGTATACTTAGTGTTTTTACATTTCAGCATTTTTTCTTGGAGATGGTTGCGTGCGTACATGTACTTAAGGAAATGCCTCCCATGTTAGTGTTATTCCTACTCAGTGCTAGTCACCATCCCTTGGCCTATTGGAGGCGGGCTTGGGGAGTCACGACATGAGACCCACTGGGATGGGTCATGACACTTACTCCCTAATTACTAGAATAAGGGGATAATTAATACCTTATGCTAGGGTTATTTATACATAGGGGGAATTTGATTTTGGATTATATATTATTTTTATGTTCATGTATTAGTGTTGCTGTAATTTTGAATAGAATTTACAATATCTTTCTTTTTCTTTAATCATAACCACCGATTGATGAATTTGAAAAAATAATTTTTTTTAATTACGCAACTAATTACCCTAAAATATTTTATGATCATTGAATATTATTAGGAAATTAGTTTTAAATATGGTATTAGGATAAACTTAATACATTAAAACCCTAAATTATTGGACCAAGGGAAATAGGGTATTTTTGTATTAATAAAGGGATAACATAACCATAAAATCCTCCTCATCCTGACTCTGACACCAATATTTAACAATTAAATTAATTTCAAAATCCAATCGCACTTGAACCCTAAAAATAAAAAACCCTGACTTGTTTTTATTAATTGATTTTAAAATGAACAATCTACCTTCATTTCTTTCTTTCTTCAAATTTCTTAAAAAAATCTTTCTTTCTACTCTAACTTCTTCGAATAAATTAAATAAAATTATTTTATTATTTTAAAACCTAACAACTTATTCCACTATCTCTTGGGTTTGAATTAGACTCATTAATTATTGTATTTTAATTAATTTTCCATAATTTTTTTAATAAATATTTACATTCAGTAACCTTGCGGGAATTAACGACACCCACATGGCTATCAATTTTTGGTGTTGTTGCGGGGGATAAGTGTAGAGGTTGTGTTGGTTTAATAATTTAGGAAAACTCTTTTCTTATATTTTTTGTTTATTTTTTTCTAGAAGAGTTTATTTATTTATTTATTTTCATTATTTTTATCACACTTGGGTATTTTTTGGTTGTGATGGTAGGGATGAAAAGAAAGTTGAACACTAAGAACATGTTCACCTTCATACTAAATAATTTGGAACAATAACTCAAAGAAATTAAAACGAAAAAGTTTTAATTCAAAGATCTCCCAAAACCATACCCAATATTTGAATACACAAAATTCCATATCATAGAGTTGAATTTTGAAGAGGAAAATCATGAGTAAAGAAGTACAAACAATGAAGTAGAGGTAAGTACCACTTTCGAAGCTGACTTTGATCTCACTCATGATTCAATAAATTTTTTAATTTCATAGGAAGAATATTAATAATGTGATATTACTACAAAACTTGAGTGGGACAACTCATAATTTAGAAAAGCATAATAATAATAAGAAAAAGAATCAGAAGAGGGGATCTTGGATACTGAGTTTTTTCACTAATTCCTTGAAAAATTGGGATCATAGTCAAAAGAAGAATAAGAAAGAGGAAAAAGAGGAAATGATATTTGAAACATTTTTATATAATTTATTAATGATATAAGTGTTCCATTAGAAGAAGAAGTAGAACTGTAGCCATGTATATTGATAATGAAGAAGTAGAAGAGGAAGAAGTTGAGCTGGTTGCAGAACCTAAAGTGAACATTGAAGAAATTCAACACACGGAGCCAGAAGTTGAACATGAATAGTTTTATTGAGTTTGGATAGATTTTGAAATCCTTTTAATTTTATTCAAACTATCCAGAATTTGGCCACCTCCCATGGATTTCATGATGAATTAATTAAAGAGAAAATGAGTTGAGAAGGGTGGATTTCAAAGTTAGAATTAAGTTAACAATATAAGGCCATCCTCATATCATACACCAATCATCTTACCCAGATATAGTTGAGCTAAATGGACTTTAAAAAAGAGAAACTTCTGGGTGGCATCTTGAGTTTTTTATAAATTTCTAGGAATTTATATTTATTTTTTTCATAGAATTTAATTTTATATTAGGATTTATTTTCAATTCACCATTTATATTTAGTGTTATTGAACGGGTCTACACTTTCAATTATTTATTTTAAATTTTTAGGTCCATCAAAGGCAAGAAATAGATAGAATTGATGGCCACAAGACAAAGAATCAATGAAAGGGAAGTAAGAGTTTTAATTATGAAATTTGCAATTGTATTCTCGACATTTAATTTTATTTTAGAAGTTTTAACTACCATTTTCATGCCCCACATTTAATATTTTTTCTTTAATCAACTAAACTAGGAGACATAACATGCTTAGAATAATTTTATTCTATGTTTTAAATTTATTTTTCAATAATTTTGAATGATAAAAATAGGGAAAATAATTAGTATAAATAATAATGTGGTTTTGGATTTATAAAATTATGATTTAGGAGAGTATGTTAATTTTTGTAATTTTTTTTTGATATTTGACCTACCTTGAAATTATGATATTTGCATTAATTGATTTTATTATTCATATTCTATACCATGAGTAGTTATCCCAACTATTATTCTCATTCCTGAGACATTTTCTGAACTAATATTTCTCATTATTTCTATATTAAATTTATTGAGAGACTTGGGAATATTCTCTTATAGAACTTTCTTGGTATCTTATCAAAGGTATGAATGAATAGAATCAATTTTAATATGATTGAGGCATTTTTTTAGCACTTTAACCTTGGATCCAACTTGAATTAATTACTTTAATGCCCATAGAATCCATGAATGACCTTGTTAGGAAATGAGCCATGTTACAAGCCTATTATATCCATTCCTACCCTACTAATTGTGTATTGCATGATATTTAAAAATAATTAGTGTGGGGGAGATATTATTT
This sequence comes from Viscum album, assembly GCA_963277665.1. NCBI lineage: Eukaryota > Viridiplantae > Streptophyta > Magnoliopsida > Santalales > Viscaceae > Viscum > Viscum album. The sequence continues at coordinate 1,032,428,184 of OY728123.1, read as the reverse complement.
ATGGTGGTTTGGGATATAATTTATTGAGGTTACTTTATTGAGGGCTTTATGTAATTTGAGGAGATTCCATGTATTATTCATTATACTTTATTATTCACCTCTATTTTAAAAAATTAAAAAAATGGGTTGTATCTTAGGAGGTTAAACAATCACCACTACTAGACCGATGATATTTTGATCATATGTGGTTAGGTGGTGGATGTGAGATTTTTCTTAAGCATAACTTAAAAAAAGAGAAATATAGGATGATTAATTCATTATGATTACTTTTATAATGATCCAACTTTGATCTTTTTGAGGGAAGAGAGAGATGAAATTTATAAAGGGATATTCTCATTGAGCTTATCTTTTTATATCATGAATTATGCTTTAGAGTCAAACATCATTTTTATCTTTATTTTTTACACCATTTACCCACCTACCCTAAAGACTCTGATTAATTTTAACCTTATGAAAAATTTCTCATGATTAACTATGATATCTATCTTTACGCGGCAGAGATACTATATTCCTTGCAAGCCTATGGTAAGTAACATGTTTTTGTGGTATGAGCCAAATTTCACTTAAATTGTTACCTTGACGATGAGCGAAAAAATTTAATGTGATGTAAATTTCAAAATAAATGCATATTAATAATCAATTGAAAAATTAAAATGGATGAATGAAAAGTCTTGGATATTTCAAAAGAAGAAAAGTAAAATACTTATTTAACATGTTTCTTTGAAAAATAAGGCATTGATGAATATTTCTCTGTGATGCTCAAACATTTTAATTTCCCATTTAATCAACTTCTTTTATTGATATTTAGTTTAAATCATGGTAGGGTGAGTATCCTTTGTAGTATGTTGAGATTCTATCCTTGAGGAAAAGTTCAAATTCAAGTGTGGGGGATTTGATACGTACATTTCATGCATAATTTTTTGTATTAAAATTCATTACTTTTATGAATTAAATGATTAAATCTTTCCCAAATATTTAATAAATTTTTTCATATTGGGTATGATAATTTTTTTATAGAAAATGAGAAAAAGGAGAAAAAATGATCGATATTTCCATCAAAATATGGATTTCCAAGACAAAGGATGATCATATGAGCTTCTAGGGGAATAAAACTAAATAATTAGGATATCATAGAGATTTTGTGGTTGAAAAACACAAATTACATCATAAATGTTCAAATTATGATGTAAAAGTGTCAGTAAAAAATGTGTAAGACCAATCCATGAAGAGAAAACACACTTAGGAGTAGAATCACAAGTGTCACAGTGTGACACATATGTGTCATGCCGTGACACACCCTGATAATTAAAAAATTACTCTTTAAGCCATAAACTAACTTTCAAGATGTCAAGAGGTGAAATTTTACAACATAAAAGCACTATTCATGATGTAGAAACTACTGATGGGACTCAAAACAGCCAAGTTTGACAAGAAATGACTAAGAGACCCCCTTTTATGACCCGAAATGGCCTAAGATCACCATTAATGATAGGTGACTCTGTTTTGAGGAATTTATGGGTTATTTAAGTTTAAATTGAGCACCCTTGGAGACTTATAAATAGAGTAACAATCTACTGTTTCTAGGGATTAGATTGGAGACCAAATCCAAGGGTGAGTTACTATGCTACTGCATTATCCTCCACCAGCCTTTCTTTCCATTTTCTTTCATGAATTATTTTTTTATTTATCATTCCCTAATACACCCACTTTACTAGAATCAGGATGTAATTCCCATATTTTTCTAGGGTAATTTCTATGAAGGGGAAGGTTCTTTTGAATTATATTTTCTCTTTTACGTTCATGTATTAGGGTTTCCGTAATTTTGAATTAAATTTCCAATCTATTTATTTTTATTTTACCATGACCAATGATTAATGAATCTGAAAAAAGGAACCTTTTTTAGTTGTGTAACTAATTTACCTAAAATATTTTATGATCATTGAATAGTATAGGGTAATTAGTTTTAAATGTGTCATCAGTATAAAATTAATGCATTAAAACCCTAAATTATCGGGTCAAGAAAAATAAGATAGTTTTATATTAAAGATGGGATACCTTAGCCATCATATCCTCCTCATATATAATTTGAAACTAATACCAAATAATCAAATTAATTTATAAATACAATTGCACTCGAACCCTGAAACTAAAAAATATTGGTATGTTTTTCTCAATTGATTTTCAAAAAACCATTCCACCATCGTTTATTCTTTCTTCAAACTTATTTTAATTTTTGTTTTCATTCTCCTATTTCTTCTTTAAATCAATTAAATAAAATTTTATTCTTATTTTAAAACCAAATAACTAATTTCACCATCTTGTGAGTTCGACTGAGGCTCGCTACTGTCTATATTTTAATTAATTTTCCACACTTTTTTGGGTTTTATAAATTTTTGAATTTGGTTAGCCCCATAAGGAATTAATGATGTCCCATAGGTGATAAATACCAGTAAGAGATTATAATTTATGGTTATCATGATATAAAATTTTAGTATTACCTTATTGCTTCATCTAAGTTATGTTAATTCATAATGATTTTTTTACCAATTAAAAATTGAAATTGAAGCATGAAGGAACCAAGAATAAAATATCCTTTCAAATTAGCAACCTATAATGGTTGTAATTGGAACTGAGTAGTTTATTTCTATGATAGATAAGTTGATGCAGACTATAAATGGTGGCATCTATGCCAGAGAGTAACCGGATCTACCATAGACGAACATGTCAACAATGGAGCAATTTATGAGAGAACACCATCTAGAATTAAGTGGATCTAATGAATATATGGTAGTTGAGGGATGAATTAATTATATGGAAATGGTATTCAAAGTTATGGGTTGTTCAGATCATAAAAAGAAAACTCTTTCTATTTACTATTTTGAAGTTGAAGCTGATAAAAGGAGGTCAATAGTTAAGAATACTAGAGAAAGAGAAGAGATTGACACAATTGAATATGATACATTTAATAATATTTTCCTTGAAAATTATTTTCCTAAGGTTAATCGACTTAGGATGGAAAATAAATTCTTGGAATTGGGGAAAAATGAGGAATATTCAGTGGTTGTGTATGAAGAAAACTTCACTTGATTTCCAAAGTATGCACCGAATTTTATATAAGATACAGATAGTAAGATTAATCGGTTTTAATTAGGATTAAAGACAAGATATTGAATAAAATTGACCTATCATGAATTTAAAATTTATTAGAAACTTGTTCAATATACTGAGAATTTTTAAATTGAGTTAACTGATGATTAGATGTTTTACAACAAGAAGTAGAAAAGAGTTCCAGGTCATAAGAAAATGAAAAGAATCAATCAAATAAATTTGAAGGTAAGAAAATAAAGTTTTTAGTTTGTGATATATGTGATAAAAAGAACACTTGGGAATGTCCTATGAAATCTAGGAAATGATTTTGATATGTTCTATTTGGGAATATGACTAATGATTACAAATAAAAAGATCTTAATAGTGGTAAGACCAATTTTGATAAGCATATAGTAAGGTGTTTTAAATGTAATGATATGGGTCATTATATTGATTTATTTTAGAAGAAGAGTAAGAATTACGTGTAACAACAAGAATATAAATAGAAGGACGTGGTTAAATTAATTGAAACTACTTCATTAGATATTGAACCATTGAATTAATTTCTAACAGCTCTAGGGAGCTCAATATTTTTTGAAGGTTGATATCAGGTTCGGGTACCATCAGCTGAAGGTGAAGGAAGAAAACATCCCTATGACAACATCTTATACTAGGCATTGAAATTAATAGTTTTTTGTTATTACCTTTGGGTTGATGAATTCTCCAGTTGTATTCATGGATTTTATAAATATAGTTTTCTATGAATATTTGGACACTTTTTTAGTTGTGTTTATTGATGATATTTTTGTTTATTCAATAAGTTACAAGGATCATGAAAAACATCTAAGGATATTTATACAAACATATAAAGAAAATAATTTATATGGAAAATTTAGTAAATTCTATTTTTGGTTACAATAGATTTCATTCATTAGAGATATCGTAAATAAAGATAGTATAACTATTGGTCCTACTAAAACTAAAGTGTTTGATTAATGGTCAATACCTACAAATGTTTCTAAGTTTTATTGTTTTCTTGGATTAGTAGGATATTAAAAATAGTTTGTAGAAAACTTTTTATGTTTATCTAGACCACCAACCAAGTTAATATGAAAATGAGTTAGGTTCATCTGGATAAAGGAATGTGATGAATTTTTCTAATAATTGAATAGAAGATTTTTGAATGCTCCAATTTTGGCCCCACCATCGATAAATGTTGAATTTTTTATCTAAAATGATGATTTATTGAAGGGAATAAGTTTTGTTTTAATGTAGAATGATTGGGTAATTTCTTATGCTTCATTTCAATTAAAACCTCATGATAAAAAATATCCTATATATGACCTTGAACTGGAGGCTGTAGTGTTTGCTTTAAAAATTTTGAGACATCATTTATATAGAGTAAAGTGTAAAATGTATACTGATCATAAAATATTGAAGTATATATTCAATCATAAAGAGGTTAACATGAGATATATAAGATGACTGGAATTGATAAAAGATTACAACTACAAAATTATTTCCCATCTAAGAAAGGGAAAAAAAGTAGCTGATGGTTTGAATCAGAAAGATAATGAATCATTATCTATGGATTATTATTTCTATTCAAGATAATATGTATTTTTATCAAATTAACTTAATTCAGGTTAAAGATATAATTAGATTACATGGAGTCATATTCCCATTGTATCTGATTGTGATCCCAAATTCACCTCTAATTTCTTGAAAGGAATTAACATGTCATTGGGTACTAAATTAAATTTTAGTAAAACCTTTAATAATAAATCCAATTGATAGTAATAGAAAAAGATTTAGACTTTAGAGGATATTATTTTAGCTTTTTAAATGGATTATCAGGTAAGTTTGGATCAACATATGAATTTGGTTAAGTTTTATTTTAATAATAGTTTTCATACCAATATACATATGACAACTTCTGAGTCATTATATGGAAAGTGGTATCAAACTTTATCTTATTAGGATGAATTCAGGGAAATAATATTATTGAGACCGGAATTGGTAGAATAAATGGTCCAAAAGGTGAAGATGATTCAACAACACATGTGGAAAAATCAGATTAGTCAAAAAGTTATGTAGATAACTAGAGGAAAGATCTTTCATTCGAGGTAGGTGATCATGTTTTTCTTAAAGTATCTCCATGGAAAAGTGTTATGTATTTTGGTAAAAAGGGAAAGTTAAGTCCATTATTAATTGGTTTATATGAAATTATAGACAATATTGGATCCATTTCCTATCAAGTTTCCTTATCTCTGATTTTATCTCATGTACATGAGGCATTTCATATTTTGTTGTTTAGAAAATATGTGCTAGATGCATCTCATGTTTTGATCCCGAAAGTAGTATAGTTGGATGAGAAAATTTCTTATGAGGAACAACCTATTCATATTCTTGACTGCATAGAGTAGGTGTTATAAAATAAGTTGATTCACCAGGTTAAGATTTTGGGGAGAAACCATATGATTGGATAAGCAATATGTGAATCATAAAATTCTATGAAGGAAAAATATCCCCACTTTTTTAAGAAATAAATAAAATTGTGAGGATTGAAATTTCCTAAAGAGGGAAGAATGTAACAACCTAGGTAATGTTAATTGTAAATCAATTTCATGCCTTATTAATTTTCATTAATTATATTTTATAGATTTATATTCATTATTATAATATTTGGTAATTTTCTAGTCAAAATAAAAAATCATTATCTCCAACTAAATCAGGTTTTCATGCATCATATGGTATTATTTAAAATATCAATTTAAAAATTATATATTTTTAATTTGAAAAAATGAACTTCATTTTTTAATTCAGTTTGTCAAAATTATCTTAGGATAAAATTTTGAGAATTTTTTGAAAAGATTTATTTTTCAATGAATAGTGAAAATATTGATTTTTATTGAACCAGAATAATTAATATCACATAATAAGTTCAACTTAATTTTTGGTCATAATGAATAATAAAAGTAGTAAAAATGTGTTACCACTGTTAAAGTTAAAACATGTTTATCATGGGGTTAAACTTAAGTAATAAGGGTTAATGATCTGATTAGTCATGTATAACTGAGGAGTGGCCGAGATGGAGTTTCATGTTCTCTCTCACTTGGGTTTCACTACTACAAAAATGGGAAAGGGAAGCGCTACCTCTTTATCAGCGCTAAAAAAGTGCTGATAAAGGTAATCCCTTTATCAGTGCTTTTTTTTGTAGCGCTGATAAAGGGGGGATTTATCAGCGCTTTTTCCTACCGGTGATAAATTTTATGTTTAAAAAAAATTAATAAAAAAAAATTATTGTTATATAAGTATATTTATATGGATATAAATATAATATATATATTTTAAATATGTTTTAGATACGTATAAATAGACTATTAAATTTAATATATAATAAATTTAATGAAAATGGATTTAAAATATTTTAAAAAATATTATTAATTAATAATTTTCTAATTGTTATCGATTAAAAATCATTTATTAACAATTTGAAGAAAAAAAAAAAATAAAAACAATTAATAAAAGATCTAAAATAAGTTGAAAATGTAACTCAAACTTCAAATGACCATAACTTTTGATCCGGGTGTCTGTTTGAGATCTAAAACATATCAAATCGAAGCCTGTGACGAGATCTACGCACTGGTGACCCAGGAGAAGCCTTTTTCACATTTTTGGAGGCCAAAAAAGGCCCATAAGGCCTCCAAAACTGAGTTTTTAGTCGGGATACACCGATTTGTTAACATTAAAAGAGGTATAACTTCTGATCCGGATGTCCGTTAGCCCTGTACCACATATCATATCGAATATTGTTTCATTTCCTTCCATTTGACTGGTTGTGGAGTTAAAACGGGCTTCTAGATTATAAGTTATGATCATTTTAATATTCTATATATTTTCAAATACACATATATATGTATTTATCCGTAAATATATATGTGTCTGTGTGTGTGTGTGTTGTATATATGTATGTATGTATTTATTTATTTAATTATAAACACAAAAAAAAATATATTTTATAAATGTATTTAAAACTAATCTTATAAGTATATATTAATATACAAATAAATATACCGATAAAAAATTATAACTAAGTATATATATATATATAAATAAATATAAATATATATTAATATATGAATGAATATATATATACTAATATATGAATAAATATATTTATATTAATATGAATCTATATCAATATACATATAAATATAACTATATATATATATATAAATAAATAGATATATCATTAAATAGAGAAAAAAATGAAATAGCTTAGTGGTAAAGGTGCAGCCACGAAAGGGGGAGGTTGTGGGTTCGAGTTCAAGTAGAAGAAAAGGGGTGCGCGCATGTGAGGATGTGTGGGAAGGGCAGCGCGCGGGAGACCTTCGAGCGCTGATAAAGGGGGGGGGGGTCAAGCGCTGTTAAAAGCTCTCCCAACATTATTTAATTCTATTTTATTTTTTAATTTTTTTTGACTTTTATCAGCACTTTTTTAAAAGAGATGATAAAGGTCCCTTTTATCAGTGCTAAAAAAAGCGCTGATAAAAGGGACCCCCCTATATTAGCACTGAGCTTTACAACGCTTTTTTAGCGATGTTAAAGCCCATTTTGAGCGCTGATATAGGCCGTTTTTGTAGTTGTGTTTCTATATCCTCAGGATATGGGTTGACGATATAATTTCCATACAATTTCTCCTTTTTATTTTTAGTTTTTGGGGTTCCTAATAGGTATTTATATACTCAACCCTACTTGGGATCCATGTGAACATGTTGTGTCTTATATAGATAATATTCTATTTGATGAAGTCCTAGGAGGACCCAGATCAGAAAGATCATAGTGAGCTAGGAAGAATGAGGTGTGTACCAATGGTTTCATTCGATAGTAGTCCCCTACTACTAAGCATGTTGAATGATTTTATCAGTTTATGGTGGGATTTTATTTTATCCTTTTCATGATTTCAGTACTTTTTCTATACTCTAATTGTGGGATAGATGTATGCATGCATTTTGGAATCAGTTGTATTATTATCTCTACACTATTGTATAGAGATATATGTGTGTGCATGTGTATAGGTACCATAGGCTAAGGCCTCCCATGTGTGTGATATTCCTACTTGACGCTGGTCACCAACCCTTTGCCTATTGGATATGGGCTTGGGGTAGTTTCACTAGGCTTATCACCGGACAAGCGGACCCCAATGGGTTTAGTTGTGACAGAGCAGTATCAAAGTAGGTCCTTCCATAGGATCAGTGTTAGTTGTCTAGATATGAGATTGTTTTGAGATTTATGGTGATAGTGTTAAAATGTATTGAGTTCAAATTTTAGGCTAGGGACTCCATTGTTGGAGTAGAGTCCAATTTATTCTTTCAACAAGACTTTGATAACCTACTTTTTGACTTAGTACATATAGGCACTAGTTGTAGGGGAACTTTGGTACATGCATCATATAGGATTGGGTTGTTCTTTCCATTTCTTTCCTGGGTCAAATACCTATATATACTCTTAGAACATGGTACTTATTGATAATTTTAGGATGCCTCCATGATGACATCCATCCAGGATTCCATGGAAGGATCATGATGATGACCAGCTTAGTGACAAGGCTTTAATGTAGGGGTCTGTATAGGAGGTGGTGCCTCTGAGTGGGTTTCCAATTGTGACACTACCCATTAAGCTTTAGGTTGTTCCATTAGTACTGTAAGAGGATGCATACATGTTTAGTGCACTGCATGAAATTCACATGCAAGGAAATCCTAGGTTTCAAGGTGATCCAGACCCCCAGGCAACTGATTACTAGCTTGAGGAGGTCACAAACATTTTCCACCAAGTATGGACACCTCCATATCAGATGGTGTTCCTCATGGAGAGTTTTATTTATGGTTTCATGGGGTGATGGTGGAGTCTGGTGACACATAACCATGATGATATAATGATCACTTAGATAGAGTTTGAGGTGCTCTTTAGGGAATATTTGTATCAAACCACATTGCGATAAATGTGTATCCAAGAGCTTCTATTGCTTCAGAAGGGTAACATGACCATATAAGAGTATTCATTTAGGTTCACTAACCTTTTTAGATACTCCATAGATATGGTTTGAGATCTATTTTTCTGATCATGGACCTTTGAGTAGTGTTTACACTGAGATATCAGGGCTTCATTGGTATCTCTATCTATTCATCAAGGGGGCTTTATTAGTGGAGAGATTTTTGGATGAGAAGATGCCGCTTGTTGGTGCTGGGAACATAGGAGATAATACCTTGAAATTTGGTATCCAATGATAGGCTAAGGGACTTGGGCATGTGATATGCTTTAGGAGATGATCCCAGGATGGTGGGTATGTGACTCAGGGATTTCATGCATGTTCTAGTCATCCATGAAAGAGGGAGTGTTTTTCTTGTGATAGTCAAGGAAATCTCATGTGGGATTGTCCAACCTACCATGTTGTTGATAGGGAGATGGTCGGTGGAATACCCTTCTAGAGAAAGTGATAAGAGAATGGATTTACACATGAAAATGGATCTAGCAGAGGAGTGGGGAGAACACCAAGAGGTGGAAGATGGTTCTATCTATTTCTACCACCACCCCTAGGTGATTTTTTCTAGGATTAGGGAGATGGAGGATAGGGAAAAGGATTACTACAAGATTTTAAGTCCTATGAACTAGAGGATGTAAGGATTATTAAAGGTGTGATATGTGTCATTTCTACTTTTTCAGTAGTATTGTTAGACACAAGTGTGTTCTACTCTTTATTTTCCACTTCTTGCTTGGGGATTTTTTAGGGTGATAAGGGGTGTTGATGGATCCCTGTGATGGTGATGTTTTATGTGGATTTATAATTAAAAGAAATATAGATGATTCCCCCAATGAGATGCGTTTTTTTGATGTGATATAAAACCACGCAGGTGAGTTAGCGATTCCTAAAGCAGACAACATTGAGGTGTGGAAAATGAGTTCCTTTGACCTATGTGTTCTGGGAAGTTTTGAATGTGGAGGAATTGGAGTAATCCTTGGTTGTGGTAAATAGGTGGAAAAGGGAAATGATGAAATTCAGACAGAATGGGGTTCTATCCTGGAGGCTCGAGTATGGTTTTTTTTCATAAAATGTGACTTCACTACCCCAACTATAGTTATCACAGAGTTATGAGTCACTTTACCCTAATCATAGACCCTTTTTGAGGCCTAATGATACTGGTGGATCCTTTTTTTCTCGACCCTTATTATTGAAGGCTCCAATAGAGAGGATCAAAGGTAATGAAATCCTATTGGTAGTGTGACCCGACTATGGGAGAGATAGAGAGAGAGATCCTCATAGAGAATCTTTTTGTTGTAGCAGAGAGACCCTATGATGCTTTCCTTAGTGTGGATTGGTTACTTACTATCTATGCTCATATGGTTTCCACCAGTGGGCATGGAATTGTTGTTTCATTTTGGGATGGAGTTCCTTCTTTGATTAAGAGTGATCCTAGGTAGAGAAGGATGTGATAATGTGCGGGTAGATACATCTAAATTTTTATCAGTCGGCTAGAATGACCCTTGGAGTAGTGGATTCTATGAGCTTTCAGTTCCTACAGTGGTAGTGGGGTAGGAGGATATCTTCTTGAAGACATTCTGGGCTTCCACCAGACTGATATTTGGACTTTTTCATAGAATGTCACCTAAGGAATACCCCAATATTTTCACCAACATATTGGATGTCTCTCATAGAGATTTGTGAGATTATTTTTTGTTTGAGTTTTGAAGAAGGAGGGACTGGTATCACCTAGTATGATCAATTTGGGAAGCCCCATGTTATTCTCCTAAGAGGTAGATGAGAGACTTGTAAATTGAGTCCCACAACCCTGTTTAGATCGGTTCACGGTAGTCTTTGTTAGTAACCTCATTTGATTGGTATTAGAGTTTCATATATGAGACACCTGAGGATGGATTCTAGAATTTCTCTGAGAGTAGAAAATTCTTGGGGATCCATCATAGAGTTAGGTATGGACTCAGAAATTCCATTTCTTCTAATATGTCCTCTCAGTAATGGGAGTGATAGTGGACCTAAGAGAGGTTGAGGTCATGCTATATTGAGGGCCACCCAAGGGTGTGGTAGTGGCATTAGATACTCATAGAAAAGTTCCTATCCACTATTTTTGAGAAAGGTAGCAAAGAATTTGACCTATTTATAGTGGGACCTTTTGTGCGAGGATAGTGAATCATATATCCAATTGATGGTTGTTAACCCTCTACTTTTTTTATCAAGGGAAGGAGACAAAGTTAAGGATTTTTTTGTAAGGTATCTCGTAACCAGGTGTCCATTGGACACATTATTGATGTATTTTAAAAAGTTAGGGAGCATGCCATCCTTCTTAGAATTGAATATAACACCAGTAACATTGTGGGATAAGGTGTTGAGGAGGTTGTTTTCCCTCTTCAGTACACCTAGGAGAGGGGTGGTTATACTAAGATCCTTTATCATAGGGTGTTGTGGCCTAGGATGCAATGTCTTATTGCTAAGTTATCTCTTGATGTCTCACCTATTAATAGGTGGAGATTGAGGTTCCTAGATGTTAGTGGTAATGGGGTGAAATTATTATGGTTTTCATGATGGATATTTCTTTAATTAGTGAGAGGTTATGACACTATCTTATTGATCATAGACTGACTCATCTAGTTGTCCCTCTTCCTACCCATCCGAGAGCCGAGTTTAGTGGAGAGTTAGTCGGTTCGATAGGATATATCTAGGGTTTGTAAGCCCTTACTCTAGTTGATGCATGGATTAGTGAGTGGGCATTCCAATATAACCTATGACAATAGTTGGATCGAATGATTGGGGTTTTCCCACCTATTTCAGCTGAGGATACATGTGAACTCCTTGTTTAATGATATCAAATCAGATGAGCTGAGAATTGGGTATGGAGTTTCCTTTTCAACATGATCAGTAGTGTTTGAGATATGACCACAAAATACCATTTGTGGGAATGTGGTTCCCCTAATCGCTTGTTTATCAATAGCATGGGAACCCTATGAAGAGATAACTGGTGTGGGATACTTAGTTGAGAGATCAGTTTCCACCCTTGTGCATAGGATTTATCTTTTCTAGATGAAAATAGTTGAAGGTGGGGAGAGTGTATCAACTCTATTTTTGTTGTGAAATAATTTGGAATATTTATAGGAATATTTTCGAATCTAGGCACTGATTCAGTATGGAATTCTGGGGCTCGGAGAGCCTCTATATGGCGATATTAAAAATATTAAATGTTTTATATCATGTGTGCACAATTTTCTAGGAAATGTGGAATAACTCTTGAAAAATGTCTTGGATCAGAAATATGAGACAAAATTCAAGTTTGTAACATGAGTTTTAACCTAGGTGTGATATAAAGTTTGTCGGTATCGGGTACCCGATCAGAGGTGACTGTTGGAAAGGTATTAAATGAAGGAGATTTATTATTTAAATTAAATTAAATTAATAATACTAATCCTCTTCCCCATTTGGTTTCCATTCCAAAAAGAGGATAGGGGGAGTCCCCTTTGCGTGATAGATGACCCGAGGGAGTAATAGAGGAGGTGCCTCTAGACTCCGTTCTTAATAGAAATCGACACCAGATTTAGGTGAAGCAGGTTATGGGTGCAGATTTGGACCATAATCCTTGGAGTTACATTAAAAGGTAGGTGGTTTTATGATTTTTATGTCCCAATCTACATATATTTATTTTTTAAGGTTTTAGATACCTTATACAACTACTAGAGATACAACACTACAACATATTCATAGTTTAGCGGCGGGTTTTTTAGTGGTAGTTTAATAAACCACCACTAATTTTTTTTATCCAATTTTGCTGTGGTTTTTAAAAATTGACACTAAATATTATTTTTTTATTAAAAAAATACACTTCCCCCCACTCCCTAAATTTCTCCCCAAACCTTCTCCCCCGAGCTCCCCTTCCCCCAACCTCAAATCCTAGTACCACCATGCTGTTGGTTCTGGGTGCAGTGGAAGCGTGTGGTGGTGAGTGATTTATTAAAATTTCTTTTAATAATCATTGTCTGAAACCAATTGATAGGATCTTACACATCAAATTTTTAATTAATTTATTTAATATATGAAGAAATAAATACACGGGATTAGGAACTTTCTTCATTGATGATTGTTGATCATCCTAAAATCCCCTTCTGGATTGTCTTCATTGCACTTGTGAGGATCCAAGGGTAGAATCCCTCTAACAGTGATCCACACATGCTTTAATGGTCTTCAAGCAATGCCACTCATTCTCTAGGTGCTAGTGCGGCAAATCGAATGTCTTGTGTTGTTCCTTATTGATCGCTCATTATTCTGTCTTAAATAAATTCTCTTTTGGGTTTCTCATTCTTGAGAGGGATAGAGGAAGAGGAGTTGAGAGAGAATTAATTTTGTGCAACAACTCTCTCTTCCCAAACTTGGAATTGGGTTTGAATGAATTACACAATAGACGTAGTCATCTATTTATAGATCTGATAATTCAGTTAGAACATTTAATTACATAACAAACATTAAATATAATTATATCCACTAATGAAATCCCATTACACTTAATAATAATAATAATAGTATTATTATTTTTTGGTGCACCAACTTACAAAAAATGGATAAATAATATTTACCGACTCATAAATAATTATTTTATCACTCGACATGGTCTTGGTTTGTTCGAACTCATCTTGCATTTATTGAACACCTGAATAAATATTTCATTATCTTAAATAAATATTTTATTCAAAAACTATTAAATAAATATTTATTAAATATTCAATAAAATAAATAAATATATTCTATTCACAATCCGGTGAATAAATATTTATTTAATTTATGCGATCAATATAACTTAAATAAAATTATTCCTCAGTCTTGAGAATAATATCTATTTGATTGATTAAATTCAAATATAATTTAATCGATACCACCATAAACACTTATTGTGAAACCCTCTAGGATTCTTTCACATTGGAATTAGGTGGGCTTGCCTAAAGTCCAAGATTACTGTCTAGAAACGGGTCAAGGCACCCAAGAGAAAGAACTTAAAGTTTCAATGACAACAAACACATATGAATTATCACTATATAATATAACCCCTTTGTTACAATATCTCATCAAGAAAGTTTCATGATGGTGTCATTAACCTATATGCTTAATACATTATTCTTTGACTATCTGAAATAAACTTGTCGTTACACCATGTAAATGGAATTTAGGGAGATATTTATATTTCAATCAAAGGTTAAAGCTATCAACTTCCATAAATATGGAAGGGAAAAATCCTTTCTTGACTTATCCATTAATATCATGTCATTCATGACACACCCAACGTACCCTACTTCCTACCAATATATGACGTGACGTTTTTCATCAGCAAATCTAAGTGCACAAGTTGTGACATGAATTAATGATAATCTTAAAACCAAAGGAACATTACACATTCTCACAAATAGGAATATCCAATGATACCAAAACATGCATAATTCCTACTAGTGAGTGTGTTCTCATAATCTCCCGTGTTAGAGATTACCAAGTGAAACATTCATGAGAAGAAGTCTCATATGCTTAAGAGTCTCACACCTGATGCTCTATATACTATGTATCCCTTTATAGTATGTTGTCTAACTGAAGAAATATGTTAAGAATATTGTCATAGTACTTCAAGGTTCTCATCATAGTGGGGAAATATTATGACATTTTCAATGCAACAAATACTCTAAGACAATATTACAATATGTTCATGTAAAAAAATGAACAATATGTTATAAGATGTTTAATTTATTATTTAATACATCAAATATTCATGTAATCAATGTACATAATATTGGTTATAGGACACCAACTCTAACAAACCCCCACTTGGACTAGAGCTAACTGCCTACAACTTTCAATTTTCTATACCTCACATGATAATCATGTTTATGCCGAGTTAAATCTTTAGTCAATGGGTCCACCATGTTGTCTTCCATGGAAATACTTCTCACTGTAACTTTAGCTTTCTAAGAAAAATACCTCAAGAGATGATACTTCCAAATTATGTTCTTTATCCATTGATGTGACTTTGGATCTTTTGTTAGAGCCACCACTATCGTATTATCACAATAGAGTGTGATGGGATCTTTATTGCTAGGTACCACATCAAGCTCTTGGACAAAATTACACATTCATAATGCTTCTTTAGCTTCCTCAAAACCCGAAATATACTCAGAATCTACTGTAGAATATATAAACACAGCTTTCTTTGAGATCTTATAGCTTACATCACCTCCATTGAAAGTGAAGATGTATCCTTTTTGTGACTTCATGTAATCTTGATTAGTTTGGAAACTAGCATCTTCATATCCTTTGATGACTAGTTCATCATCTCCTCTATAAACTAGGAACATATCCTTAATACGCCTCAAATACTTAAGTATAGTCTTAACTTCCATCCATTGGTGGTCACCTGGATCAACTTGATATCTCTCTACTACACTTAATGCGTAGGCAACATCTAGCCTAGTACATAGCATAACATACATGACTGGCCCAATCACTGATGTGTATGGAATCCTTTCCATTCTATTTAATTCCTCATGGGTCTGAGGATACATTTTCATAGAAAGATGAATTCCATGTGGAACTGGAAAGAATACCCTCTTGGATTGTTCCACATTGAATCTCTTCAGTATCTTATCACTACATGTACTTTGACTTAGGCTGAGAAACCTCTTGGATCTAACATGATGGATCTTGATCCCAAGAATATATGCTGCCTCACTCAAGTATTTCATGGAAAATCATTTATTCAACCACACCTTAACAAACAGTAAGATTGGTATTTCATTCATAATAAGTAATAGGTCATCAACATATACTATTAAGAAAACAACTACACTCCCACTAAAACATTTTTAGACACAAGGCTCACATTAATTCTTTATAAAACCAAATTCCATTATGCCTTCATCAAAATGATTGTTCCATGACATGGATGCTTTCTTTAATCCATAAATGGATTTTTGTAACTTTCATATCTTATTGGTATCCTTTAGAGTCACAAACCCTTCAGGTTGTATCATGTAGACATCTTCTTGAAGGTTCCCATTAAGAAAGGATGTTTTGACATCCATTTTACAAATCTCATAGTCATGGAGAGCTACAATGACAAGTATAATTATAATGTATTTCAGCATTGCAACTGGTGAAAAGGTTTCATCGTAGTCAATACCTTGACGTTATTTAAACCTTTTCGCAACCAGTGACGCCTTATAGGTACTAAATTGTCCTTCCATGTCCAGTTTCTTCTTGTATACCCACTTTCAACCAACATGGTTTACATCCAATGGAAGATCTACCAAAATCCATACTTGGTTTCGGTACATGGAATCCATTTTAGAATTCATGGATTCTTTTCAATTGACAACATTGTTTCCTATAGAATTGGGGATGACCCCGATTGTTTAAGGTTCAAACATTCCAATTGGTTTCTAATGGGGTTGTTCATAGAACTGGAAACATCCAATGATTCTATATCCATTTGGACCTAATTTCCAAAGGTAGGTGCTCATTAGTTATGAACCGATGAGGCTTAAAAATTTTCATTGGTCGAGAGTATGGGAGGTCGGACTAATCACACCTTTTTGGGGGGAATTATTGTCTACTCCAGGACTATCTTTATAGATTTAAGTTATGTTCATGAATCCTTATTAAATTACCAAGTATGAAAATGAGCTTTACTTTAGATCTAACAATCAATGATTGATATGGATGAGATTTAGAGAATCTTTTATATGTATTCGAGGTTCTTCATCGATAGATAATCATCTATATTTGTTAGAGATTCTTAGTCAATGGTATCTTTCTACACATTATATATAAATCTCTTGGTCATTATGATAACCATACTGGTTTTAAAGCCACTCAGCGGGGCACTTGAAGTTTATTGTCATTCAAAAGGACATGGATTATTTCAGAGTTGGGATCATACCCACAGATGGGCTACCTACGTATCCTTGTTTATAAAAGGAACCAAAACCCACATAGTTAGAGTAAGGGATTATGATGTTTATTCATGATTGATGGCTCAAAGAAAGATGTCATAATTAATTTTACGCTCTAAGCTCACATGAGTCATGCTCGGTGTGAGAAACAAGAGGTATTGGGAAAACCAGACGATTGTGCCATGAAAGATGAAATCATGAGAAATAATATGGGGATTATGTATGTATGGCTGCCCAGATAGATGAAGATTGAGATTTACTTCAGGGAAGAAACTCGGGAACAATGTCCATAAAGATATAGGTGCTTTATAGAGATTTGGATACTTAACTTAGGACTTAATCCTGAGAAGGATGCCCAAATTAGAGGGGACTTATGATTGGGTTTTATTCCTGAGAAGGAAGTCCAAGTCAAATTTAAATTAAGACTGGTTAAGAGAAATTATAACTGGGGCTTATTCCTGAGAAGGAGGCCCAGGTTAAAAGGACTTGAGAACTGGGGCTTATTCATGAGAAGGAGGCCCAGGTTAAGGGGAATTATGACTGGGGCTTACTCCTAAGAAGGATGCCCAGGTTAAGAGAATTTGGAACTTGGGGCTTACTCCTGAGGAGGATGCCCATATTTCGGAACTTGAGGCTTACTCCTAAAGAGGAGGATGCCCATAGTTGGAAACTTGGGGCTTACTCCTGAGGAGGATGCCCATAGTTGGAAACATGGGGCTTACTCCTGAGGAGGATGACTAGATTAAATATCTCGAACTGGGGCTTACTCTTGAAAAGGAGGCCCATGTTAGGGGACTTGGGGCTTACTCCTAAGGAGGATGCCCAGGTTAAGAGAACTTAGACTGGGGATTACTCCTGAAAATAAGGCCCAGGAATAGGGAACTTGGGGCTTACTCCTAAGGAGGATGCCCATATTTGGGAATTTGAGATTGGGACTTACTCCTGAGAAGGAGGCCTAGATTTAAAGATCTTCTCATCTTAAAGGATGAGGCTGAATGAATGAAATATCTCACCTTAGTGACATGAAGACATGTAAATCACTAGGTTTTGAGAGATGTTCCACAGAATTCCTTTCAGATAAGGAATCCAATCCAGGAAACATGCCATAAATGGCTTTGAAGAGTGTCTTGAAGACTAAATCTTGAATAGGAAAGGTGGATTTGAAGAAAACAAGTGAATAGGAAGGAGGGGCACCCAAAAAGAGAGAAGCCCGCAATTCCTGCATGGGCACGCAAGTCCTGGTCACACAGGCATACCTATGCGACAAATAGGTACCTGCACGATGGTCAACCCCTAGGGTAATACTTGGGCGAGGCTTGGCTCAAGCCCTTAGTATTATCCCTAGGGGATTACAAAAGAGTGGCACACAGGTTCTGGTGAAGGGATAAGGCGGCGCACAGGTGTGTCCATTTCCCTTAAGGGTTAAACACCTAGGCGTGCAGTTGTTGGTGAATTTCAACACCTTAGTCCTTGTTCCCCCTCTTTAGAGCTTCCATTCTAGGTAAGAAATTACCTTATAAGTGTTTGGAAGACTTCTAGAAGAGACTAGGGCACCGGGAGCTTAAATCTGGCTTTTGGAATTTTTCGTCTTTGAAATGGGGGGCCCACAAGGGATATTTATAGGCTACTGAAGACCTCGAGCGAAAATCAAATAGGGCGTATAGGTCACCTGCGTGCCAAATATTGGGCACGCAGGTATACCTGCGCGACCATGATAAAACCTACGCGGCCCATTCTTAACCAAATCATTTTTCATGCCTTTGTCAATTTTTGATTTTTCTTCAAAGGATGAATCTATTTATGCTAAGGTATTCCCCTTTTTTAGTCGTTATACTTTGTGACAGAAAGGAGCGTTAACAAAAGTTCCCCCTCAGAGTTGGATCCGAAAGGAAGGAGGATGGACTCTGAGGTAAAGAAGAAAACCAAGGAAATGCGGCGTGCAGGTTCTGAACGCACAGGTAGCGGCGCATAGGTGAGAGGCACGTAGGCTTTGGCGCGTATGGGTACGGCCTGGCCTATAAATATGTGGCTCATTCTTGTGCAAAGCACCCAGCTCTCAAACATTTCCGCTCTTGCCGCACAGGTTGCTTTCGTCGCGCAGGTGGATGATTTTCCGCGGTTCATTTCTTTTTTTCCTTGTAGCGCTGCTACAGAGGTATTTTGACCTGCGCGATGATACCTACATGCCAAAAACCTGCGCAACACAGTTATACCTGCGCTCCAAAATTGGACTTGCGCGCCTTAATGCCTTATCCATTGTTTCACTTTTCTTAAGAAATTTTATGAAAAATCAACTCACTTAAGAGTTAATTATTCGACCTTTGTGCAGATTCAATGGATCCTAGAAGAATTGGAATGAGTGATGAACTGGCTAGTAAGAGGATTGATGATATGATGGACATTGTTGGCCATGATTACTATACTATCTGCAACAACACTCTCCTAGACTTGGCCAAGTACTTGAAGAAGTATCATCTTAACTTTCTAGAGAGCATCTACTTGCCTTTGTATGGGTATGGTCATCTGAAAGATGTCAACATTCCAGATGCAAAGAACTATCTACCTGAGATGTAACTTCACTGCTACTCTTCTATTTCAGTTATGTTGTGCATTAAGAGAAACAACAATGGTGTGAACTTTCAAAATTTTCATCAATGTCATTTCCTTGCAGATATGAAAATGGAAAACCCTTGGGCTGAAATGTTTTCCGCTGCTGGTTGGTGGAGAGAAGACTATCATAGTATTAGAACCATATCTGAAAAGAGTACTCTCTACAAATGGCTCTTTACTTCCAATGCTCCATTCTCAAATCCATGTATCCATATTCCAAGTATCTTGGACAGAAACAGAGTCACTATTTGATCAACAATTTTTTTTCTCAAACCGCACTCAAGAACATCCTTTTACAATTGTTCCATGAAGAGCTGGTATCACTGCATCTCTTATTGTATCCAGTTGAATGAATGAATTCCAGGAGGCTGCTGATGAAGCTCAGGTTGCCGTAAATCAAATGAAGAGTTATGTTGAAAGCCTTTTGTAATTCCTAAAAAAGAGAAGAGACTCTAGTCTGTGGATGTCCTTCTAACTCTTGTGCATCAATGAAAAACACTTCCATCTTCAATCATTTGTGCATGCCTTCTTTTTCTACCTACTTTAAATTTTTACCTAATCCAATGGACCTAGAAAGCATAGTTTGATTTTTTCTAGGATTATTATAAATAACCCTACAAACTTTGAATCTTTTCATTGCTCAATATTACCTAAAATCATAGAAAATGTATGTTTAGTGATCTGGTACTTGACTTTTGTTCATAGTTCCCTTGTCTTTTGTGGGCAGTTTAAATTCATGCACGTCGGACATAAAAAGGATAATGTTTAAGGTCAAAATAGATTTGACCGAATGGATTAAAATTGACTCAATTCCTTGACAATTTATCTGAAAACATATTACCACACTCAAGTATGGGGGAAAATATGTAAACTATGACTTAATAAATTTTGAATTTGAGGAATGATATGAAAAAGGACTAAGAGGAATTAGAAGAAGTATTTCCTAAGAGTGAAGTTACCATTATTTAACAAACCCATTAGGGGGTTGAATTATGCAGGGTTGCTTAAGGGCATTGGCTGTATAGTCAAATAATAACATCTTTTGGATGACAGGTCTGTTATGTAGACTACTTATGCAAGGCCGCCTAAGGGCATGTGCTGCATAGTCAAGAAAAAGAACTCTCAGAAATTTACTTTTCTACTGCTAAAAATCCAGTGAAAGTTTATGGAGATTCAAATTTTCCAAAGCATAGAGTCTACTGTATGGAGAGAGGTACTTGAATATGGAGAGGATATTTCCAATCAAGATTTTCTAAGAATTGGATGAATGTCACTCCTATGAAGTTCTGACCCAAACTTAGGGAAGGAAAATATAAACCATAGACTTGAATACTTCCAGATCATGAAAACTAAAATGGGACAAATATGTTAAGGATGGCTATTTTTGTGGATCCCTACATATTTTTGTTAAGAAAACTAAGGAAAAAAGAGGTTTTCTTCCCAAGAATGAAGTTACCATTATTTAACAAACCCGTTAGGGGGTTGAATTATATAGGTCCACTTAAGGGCATTGGCTGCATAGTCAAATAATAGTATCTTTTGGATGAAAAGTCTGTTATATATACTGTTTATGCAAGGCCGCCTAAGGGCACATGCTTCATAGCCAGGAAAAATAACTCTCAAGTATCAATCATTTTCTGACCAGAAGTCAAGAAAAGGGTTATGGAGATCTGGAAATATTTAAGGTTAGGAGTATAAAAGATGAAAATGGGTATTTTACAATGCATGAAAGAGATACATAGACCAATGCTAACCGTAATCATGTTGTGTCTAGGTCCTGAATTGAAATGTTGGACTTTACTACGTATACCATAAGGATGGGAATCAAGCCATACGTAGTTCTTGAAACACAGTTTAACATCATGTGGGACAAAAGTATGGGCGATCTTAGTTTAGGGTCATAGAGCTCGGACCATAATAATGAATACACAATGTGTGTTTTATAAACCTGATGTGAACGAGGACCAGGGTTTTCATACCACATTCATGTTTTCACAGGGGACTTTTCAGCCAAGGGAATGAAATTGAAATTTGGGGTTAGGTCCAAAGACTTGGGCTAGATTCGAGGGATGCTCAAACGTTCCTACGTATCCCATAAGGATGGGAATCAAGCTACACGTAGTTCTTGAAATACCCTCTATACAGATTTGGTTCGTACATATGCAGGGTGAAAGGGAACTTTAGTGCAGTGATGGTTTGACCCAAGATAAAAGGTTCAGGCATTTCCATGTATGCACGTAGTATTTAGAATATAACATGATTGGAGATCAATGTAAATAATGATTCCCTCTAAGGTGAGGGTGTCAAAGAATGTTGTAGTTTATTGTCATACAGGACAAAAGTGTTGTACAGTTTAATGTCATATAGCAAGGACAAAGGTGAACCAATGTAAAGATATTGATTCTGGGGGTGGCTTCACAAATCAACATCGTATGAGATGGAGGTGAACCGATATGAAGAGATTGGTTTTGGGCTTGAACCTTGGGAGTTTGCCTACGTACCCAGCCTGGAAGGCGAGGATCAAAGTCCTTATAGTTCAATTGAAGAATGAATTGGTGATCAAGTTGTTCTTTGAGGACAACGACCTAAAAAATGGTGTTGGGACTTATGCATGGTTATCATCCCAAAGAGGGTGTTATGGTTGAAGTTTACTCTAAGCTCACGTGAGTCATACTTGGTGTGAGAAACAAGAGGTAGAAACAACCCTAACGATGCACAGTTTAATGGCATTTAGGAAATATAAAGGACTGTGCAGTTTAATGTCATGCAGTAAGGACTTAGGGAAGGACTATGCAGTTTAATGTCGTGCAGTAAGGACAAAAGAGGGGCTGTATAGTTTAATGTCATATAGCAAGGATGTGTGCTGTACAGTTTAGTGTCATGTAGCTAGGACGTATGGCTATGTAGTTTAATGTCTTGTAGTGAGGACAATGGGGACAAAGTTTAACATCATGTTGGATGTATTAGGGACTTTTTCACAGTTTAACGTCATGTTGGACATTGAGGTGCTGTACAGTTTAGCATCATATAGCTAGGGCGTCACAGTTTAACGTCATATTGGACAATGGTGCGAATATTTTAAGGTCATATGCATAGACCGAAATGATGTATTTGTGTTATACAAAATACTTCTTCAGAAATCTGGCATTGGTTGGAGTAGTGATGAGTTCTCTATCCATTGAGATTAAAGAATAAGCTCCATTGGAGTAGACCTTATGTATTGAGTAAGGTCCTTCCCACATTGGCTCAAGCTTGGGAGGTTTCTTTCCTGGTATCATTGGAGTTCTAAGAACCAATACCAATTCTCCCTGAATGAATGAAATAAGACAAAATTTTTTGTCGAAAGCACGTGCTATTCGATTCTGATAGACTTCCAAGTGATGCAGGGTGCACAATATTTTCTCATCTAATCATTCCAATTCATCCAATCACTTTTGAGATTTCTCATCTTTAGATGACTGATCACAAATGGATACTCTAAGCGAAGGTAATTTAACTTCAATGGGAAAGACTGCTTCTGTTCCATATACCAATGAATATGGAGTTGACCGCGTTGCAGGGTGGGTAGTGGTTCGATAACCCGATAAAGCATGAAAGAGTTTATCAGGCCATGACTTCTTATCTTTATCCACCATATTTTGCAGTATGTTTGAAAGAGTATTATTGAAGTCTTCTATCTATCCATTTTACGCTACATGATACCAAGACAAATGGTTGGATTTGATGTTGTACTCGTGATACAACCTCTTTACCTCGGATGAACAGAAGTTGGTGCCATTGTCCATCAATATGGTATGAGGGACACCAATTATAGTAATTATGTTAGACTTGATGAAGCTAACAATGATTTTAGAACTAACTTATTTGATAGGTATTGACTCTACCCATTTTTAAAAGAAGTCATTAGCAGTAAGAATATACTTAAAATGCTTGGCTGTAGCTGAAGGGTAAGGTCCTACTACATCCATTCCCCATGTGGCAAATGACCACAAGTATTTAGCTGTATGAAGCAACTCTGGGGGCTGATGAATGAAGTTGGCACATACTTGGAATGAATGACACTTCTTTGTGAAATCAACACAATCTTGTATCATTGAAGGCCAAAAGTATCCAAGCCTTCGAATTTGATTAGATAGTCTATGTCCAAACTGGTGAGAACCACAGACTCTTACATGTACTTCTTTCATGACAGCTATTGTCTCTTCACCATCAATGAATCTGAAGAGAACTCCATCAAAACCTCTTTTATAGAGAATTTTTTCTAGGTGATCAGGGCTATCATAAAGAGTAAAATTGACCACACGTTGCCAGATTTGTTCTTTCCTAGCTCTATCAGGTGGAAGTGTTCCATTTTAAAGGTATTCCCTGATAGGTGTCATCCATCCTATAGTATGACCATATGGTTCAGAAATGGGACTAATTTCATTGATTTCCTATGTTCTGGTTTGAACATAAGATGAAATTGTATGATGGTGGGAAATACTGATGATTATCTCATCCCGATTTGGATCTGCCAGAGCTGTGGCTATATTAGCCAGTGCATCAGCTTGGGCATTTTGTGATCGCGGGACATAAGAAAATTTCGGTTTCGAAGGAAATTCCTCCATTAAATCACTAACGTAACCATACAAAGGGATTAACTCTTCTTTTTCTGATGGAATAATCCCCATTGACTTATTTTATTATCAGGTCTGAATTACCTTTCACCTTTAAGTGATTCACTTGTACCTGAAGCGCCAACTCCAATCCTGCGATGATAGCTTGGTATTCTACTTCATTGTTTGTACCGACTTCCCACAATAAGAAGGAATAAGTTAGCACTGCCTTTTCTGGAGAAATGAGTACAATTCCTAACCCAACTTTGTTGAATTTAGGATCTTCCATTTTCCTCACCGTTGGACTTCTGGAAGCACCATCAAAGTACATTTCCCATGGTTGAAGATTATCTTGAATAGAAAATACTTCTTCATCAGGAAGTTCAATATCTAAAGATGTATCTTCTACTGAAGGATGTTCAACAAGGAAATCAGCCAGAGCTTGGCCCTTTATTACCTTTTGAGACACATACTGGATATCAAATTGCTGCAAAATAACTGCCCACCTTGCCAAATGTCCTGTAAGCATTGGACAACTAAAGATGAATTTGAGCGGGTTATTACGAGATACCAATTGGACGTTGTGATGTTGAAGGTAGTGTCTCAACTTCTGAACTACAAAGATTAATGCTAGGAAACACTTCTAAATACTTGAATATCATGTTTCTGCTTTTAGAATAGTCCGACTGAGATAGTAGAGGCTGTTTTCATTCCCAACATCATTCTTCTGGGCATGGAAGGAACCCAATGATCGCTCTAAAGCTATCACATAAAGGATAAGTGGCCTTCCTTCAACAGGTGGCCTTAATACTGGTGGACTCAAGATATATTTATTGAGAATATTGAATGCTTCTTGACATTATTTAGTCCACTGGTAAGTGAATCCCTTCTTCATCAATTTGGTGAAGGGTAAACTTTTGCCTGCTAGATTGGCGATGAAACGCCAAATATAGGCTAAGTGTCCTTGAAGTCCTCTCAATTATTTCAAATTTCAAGGATGTGACATACCAAGTATTTACTTTTTCTTCTCAGGATTGACTTTGATACCACGATGGCGTACAACAAAGCCAAGAAATTTTCCTGAGGTTACCCCAAAAGCACATTTTAAGGGGTTCATCTTCAAATTGTGTTGTCGAAGTTTGTGGAATATGAATTCCAAATCAGCCAAGTGATTAGAATGTTTCCTGGATTTAACCACCAAATCGTCCACATAACATTAAACAAATTTTCCTAAAAAGGGTTTGAAGATACGGTGCATGGAATGCTGATATGTTGCGCCTACATTATTTAGGCCAAAGGGCATTACCCGATAGCAAAACACACCCTGAGGGGATCTTAAGGATATTTACTCTTCATATTCTAGAGCCATTTGGATTTTATTATACCCGGTATATCCATCCATGAAGGAAAGTGCTTCATAGCTAGCTGTTTCATCAATTAAGTGTTCTGTGATCAGAACTGGAAAATCATCCTTAGGAAAATGCCGATTAAGATCTCTGAAATCAATGAAAACTCTAATTTTTCCATTATTATTTTTCACAGGGACAATATTAGCTAGCCATTTGGGATATTGAACTTCTCTGATGAAGTTAGCCATGATAAGATTATCCACTTCAGCTTCAATTTTGGAAGCATAAGTTGGGTGTGTTCTTCTTGCGGCCTGCTTGAATCCTCGATGTTCTTCTAGAAAACCCAAACGATGAGTAGAAACATCAGGATCAAATCCTGGAATTTTTGTATATTTCCAAGTAAATATATCTCTATTTTTCTTCAAAAATGAAATATACATTTCCTTCTCTTTAAGAGTCATGGTCACACTAATTAAAGTGGGGCATGAATCTTCTTTTGTACCCAGATTTATTTCTCTGAGTTCATCCACAGTGGTAGAGATACCCTCTTCAAATGTTGGAGGAGCATCCCTGAGATCTTTCTCTTCTTCTTCAACATGTGTTATTTCTTCTGTTTCTACTTGCATAGTATATTATGAAGCAGAATTTCTAGGATCAAGAGAGATGTTGAAATTTGAACATCTTGAAGAAGAGGCATCCATTTCTGACCCTATTGATGATAAAGGGTCATCCTTGGGTAATAAAGAGGAGATGATGAAGTGAGAATCAACATCATCATTCACCTCTGACATTTCTATAACTTCTTATGGCCTGGTTGGTGAAGTATAGACTTGCTGGATTTCAGCGGATGAAATGAAGACATCTCCATTTGGGTTTTCATCATTGATTGGTGAATCACCAATTTCTCCCATGCTGTCTGGCTTGATTACCATAATTTACATTAGGGAAGTTTCCATAAGAGTATTTGGATTTGGGTTTATCCTGTCAATTTGATTGATAGACAACACATAATCTGTACTCACATGTATGAATGGGTTTACTGGAATCTTCTCCAAACCATATGGAGCATTAACTTTGGTAACCTCCCTTGTTGTGGATTTCTCCTTACTTTCCATGTGATAGAATTCCGCCTCAATGTATTGAGATTCACATGTTTTGAATGGGGCTTTATCACCATAAAATTTCCTAATTTGACCATTGAAACAATATTTCAGACATTTATGGTATGATGAAGGAATAACTACATGTTGATGTAGCCAAGGTCTTCCAAGAAAAATGTTGAAAGCTATGTCATGATGAACAACCATTAAATATGAATTGGATACAAGATATCTAAACTGAGTTCTGAGTGTGATCTCGCCCAAAGTTTCTTATTTATTTTTATCATATCCTTGCAACATCAAAGTAGAAGGAGATAAATCAGATTCGGTGAGGCCCAATCGACAAAGTGTACGAATGGAGATGAGGATGACTCCTAAAACATTATCAATAAAAGCTCTTTGGATGTCTACATCATTGAACTTTATAGATAAATACAAAGGTCTAATATGTCCATGAACAACATCATCTTCATCTTAATCGGTGAAAGATACCACTGCATGGCATTCTGCAGGATTATTCTCTACATGGTAGACTTCAGCCGCAAAAATTTTGGTTTTGAATTCTTGAGGACTTGACAAAGCCTCAATAATTGCTTCCCGAAGATCCTTTGATAGATTCAAAGCATCCAAAATTGATAACTTGGCCCGTACTTGAGAAAAATGTTTCAAGACATCATATTTTTGATCCAAAGGTCTACGTTTCCCAACAGGAACATGTAGTTTAGCAGGTGCCTTAGATGTTGATGCTTTGGAAGTAGATGTATCTTGTATCGAGGTAGGAGTTGGAAATACTCCTGGATTTGGAAGATTAGACCTAATGGGTCTATTTACCTACTGAGAGGAAGAAGGTGTAATCTCTAACCGATCCTCCAGAATGACTGTGTCAGGACTGAATATTACATGTGTGGAAGAACTTTCTTGTTCTTGTTGAGCTCACTGAAGGGCTCTACCACGAGTTTCTGCTGCATATACAGTTCTAGCAGGGGTAGAATTGGAATAATGGATTCTGGGATATCCACGTCTTCCTTTGTATCCCAGACCTCTAGAACTCCCTCTAATTCCTCTTTTTGATACAGGGAACTTAGGATCATCAGGATCAAAACTGTGACTGGCATAAGGATCTGTTAAGTGAATCATGTTAACAGAACCAAAGATCAACTCTTCGTCTGATGAAGACTCTGCCTGATTAGCCAGTTTAAGCTGTTCCGTTTGGTGGGGTGGTGCCCGTGGCTTTGAAGTAGATGGAATAAAATATTATAGAGTGAATGAAAACTTGGGCTTTGAAACTATCTCATATTATTCTGATTGTTCCTATTTCTTTGAATTATTCCGTTTCTTTGAGGATTTTCCCTCTGATGAAGAGGGTTTTGCTGTGGCATTCATAACATAAGACACAATTGGTTTCTTCAATTGCGTTCGAAAAATGGCATGAGTTCGGTTGATCATTTTTCTGACCATCCAATCATCATATTTCTGTTCATTTTTTCTTTTGACTTCTTGCCACTCTCCTTCTTCCTCTGGATCTGTAGCAGTATCACATGCTACCTGAGCTGAAGAACCTTTTAATTTTACTTGTCCCGAGTCGACCATTTTTTGTAGGAGGTCCTTGAAGACAAAACACTCTTGAATGAGATGCCCCAACATCTGATGAAATGCTCAATAGTTGGGACGGTCTTCATCTCCTTCCTTATTTGTCCTTTTGGGCATTGGTAATTGAACCAAATTATTTTCCAGATCCAAAATGAAGTAACCATGAACCTGTTCATTTCGGAAAGAGTAAACTTTGCTCTTCAGATCCTCAAATTGTTTCCGTCTTTGATCTCTTTGATCATCTTGACGAAACAGCCTTTGTTTCTGACACTCACGAGGTATATCCCTTCAATAATATGAAGGTTTTGAAGTAGAAGCAGGTACATGTGCTTGTTTAAGCGTAACTATAGTAGTCTCTGCTCTACCCATTATCCTTCCTGGAGGTGATGGAATTACATGAGTTTTATCCTTAGTCTTTGTAAGAGAGTCTTCAATCTTCTTAGCGATCAAAGTAAGGTCTCGAAACCCTCCTCTGTATTTCACAGGGATCAACAGTGTGTGAAATTCATCACGCAAATTTACCACACAGATTGGCAACAATTCCTCTTGAGGGAGTGCTAAGCTTAGGGAATATGTTAATCCCTTCCAGTGAGAAATGAAATATGAAACCCTTTCATTCTCCCTTTGCTTACAATTTGTAAGATCAAAAACTGTTGTCTTTGGAAAAGTTGAGCTGAATTGAAGAAGGAATCGTTGACGGAGATCCTTCCACCCAGTAATTGACCGGGATTGCAAGCTTGTGTACCAGACAAAGGCAGGCCCTTGTAATGACTGTACAAAACACCTGAGCTTAACTGCTTCCTATTGCTGAGGGGTTCCCATCATAGGATCACAACGAGAAACAAAATGTGTTAAGTGTTGCTTTGGGTCTCCCGAACCATTAAAGATTGAGAATGTGGTACTTGAAAAATTTTTGGGGGAGGAATTTCATCAACCCATTCAGGGTAAGATCTCTTTTCTGGTTGAATTTGAGCATGTTTTACCTCCATAGCTTCCAACCGAGATGTTAATGACTCAATAGTAGTTATTAAATTTTGAGAAGCATCCGGTTGAGCTTGGACCTAAGGTTTGGACAGATGTGGTAGCTGGTGCTGCAACTGATGATAATACCACTGGTTGTTGTTGCACTTAACCCATAGGATTAGACCTATGAGGGTGTACTAATAAAGGAGGATATTCTTGATCCATCTCAGTAGCTGCAAAAAATTCCCTTGGCTGACTGACTCCAGCACGCTTAGGAGGAAGACTACCTTGAAGTAGTTATGCATTCAACCTCCTTAACTCCTTCATTTCTTCCTCTTGTTGTGCGAATCTTTTCTCTTGTTAGAGTGATTGGCCTTCTCTAGAGGAAGGGTATGTAACCTGATTATTTTCTTTCCCCTTGTTGGACGCCTTTCAAAGAGGGGGAAGTTGGTTATTTGAAGGAATACCCAGATTCTGGGTAAGCCTTTGATTTCGTGTATGCACACCTTCTTCATTTGTGTCTGTGCGTACAACTTCTTGAGCAGTAACCTCTTCATCTGATCCCTCTGAGTGAGCCTCATGTTCTGGAGGATCAGAAACAATGACATTGATGACATTAATTGATGCATAATGCATTGTATCCCTTCTATCGGCATTTTTGCGATACTGTCTTTTTCCATGTCTTTGATGAGACATTGCCTTTTGTTGATTTGATCCCTCAAGAACTTCTTGACGAACCGTAATTTGGAGGGAATCTCCTGATAATTTGGATCTTCATTCCTCTTTTGGATTCTTCCCTAATCGAGAGAAGACTGACTTTCTCTGAGAAAGAGATTGAGGATTTGAAAAAGTCCCCAGTCTGGTGGACTGGGGATGTTCCTACTCTTTCTGCTCAACTCCTTGAATCCTATTTGTTGATTATGAGGGTTGGGTTAAAATAATCCCCAGTCTGGAAAGCTGGGGTGGTTCTTGAGCTGCTATATCTGATACTTTCTTAAAATCTCTCCTGATCTTGTGGACTTTAGTCCATAAATTGGATGGATGCATCAACCTGTATCCACTCAAATCACCTGGCTCAAATGAACGCTGGATAATTTTTGACACTTCTGTCACTTGATGATGCACTATCTCTAAACGAGAAGCCTGTTCAATATCTCATTTTCTTGATGCCGGAGTAATTCAACAACTTGTTCTATGTATGCCAGACTTTGAGAAGAACTAGTTGAGGCCTGTTCTTGAGTGAGCCTTTGATTACAAATAAATCCAATTGGTTGTGGCCGACCATGGGAAATAACATTGCATGAGACCATTTTTGGCGGGCTTTGTTGACTGGAGAGTACAGTGAAATGTAGTGCTCCATGAACACCCCATCCCCTGATATGAATACCAGATGGGGTATTGGCAATTAACTGGCACAATCTTCTTAGTGCACCAA
Source organism: Viscum album (assembly GCA_963277665.1). Lineage (NCBI taxonomy): Eukaryota > Viridiplantae > Streptophyta > Magnoliopsida > Santalales > Viscaceae > Viscum > Viscum album. The sequence goes on along the minus strand of OY728123.1, from coordinate 1,032,397,466 downwards.
GGCATGAACGCTGAAGGGCTCCCTGCTGCTTTTCAGCCTTCGGATATCGAGAAACTGAGAGAGGGAGGCCAAATCAATTTGGCGTTGTAACCCTTATATTATCTTGACATGATTTTCATATTCATCATAAGATAATATTTTCTTTTTCAATTGACAAAGAGTTTTCCACATGTTGAGACGAATATCATGAATACAATCTTTCGTCAACATTTCTGGAATTTCATACTGAGAGTCAGCCAGAGGCCAAAAAATAACTGGCACTTCACCTTTTTCCAGTTGTTTTATCATATTTAGCACTTCCTCTTTATCATTCAATGAAGATTATTCTACCCAATTAGACCAGAGCTGGTGCTTCCTTATTGCTTCCTCAGATTCAACAAGATTGGTAGAGAATTCAATGATCAAACTAGAAGATGAATGACCCAGGGGTGGTTCAGAGAATGACCTACACCTCGGGCTATATTATGATTGAGAAAGTATTTCACCAGCTAGCGGTAAAGCATCAGACATGACTGGCTTCACATTTTCAAGTTCCTCAAGATAAGAGGTATTTCTCGTCACTACATTGTCCATTGGAGCATTCTCCAGGCAATGTGAATTACTACTACGGAGAGGACTTTCGCAGATAAATTCATCATCATGGGGAGGACCACCATGGTGGGTTACAGCAAAAGATGAAATTTTTTTATCCTTGGTCTTCTGACCACACAGAGGGTTCTTGTGGCTCTCATCTGAAGATGATACTTCGAGATCGACCGAATTGTCATGAAGCAAGCCTTCATGAGGAATTTTATGATGAAGACCTTCAGAATTAATGTTCCCACTATTGGGAAATGAGAGAGTAGAATCTTGAATTCCAACATATAATTGTCTGAGGGCTTCAAGAACTCCAGCATCGAGAAAGGCCTTATTACAGATTGACTCTTGATTTCTTGACTGTGATGGGCGGGACTTCTTCTTAGATGCCTTCTTACTATCTTTAGGAACCACTTGTTGATGAAAGTGTTTATTATGGGTAGGTGTATGTGCCTGCTTAGGAGAAATAGTCAGGTTAGGATTATTATCTCCACTCAAATCAGGTGTATGTGCCTGACTTGGTTGTCCGTATGACATGGGGGAGTATTCCCCACAACCCTCTTGGACTGGAACAGAGGTTTGTGTCTATTCTGGAGTGATATGTTTATGTGTCACCCCACTGGTAGGGATATATTTTCATTTCTTTCCCTATGATACTGCTGAAGCTGTTATAATATTCTGACAGGAATCCAGAATATGTGTAGGAATTTGCTTCTGCTCTTTCACCATTGACAGAATGTGCTTGGTGACTTCAGATGCTGGAATGGGGATATACATCCATTCCATGCTTAGAGTAGGTGTGTATTCCTGCTCCTGTCCTCCCTTTCCTATCAGTGAATTCTGATAGTACTCAAGTGTGGGGCAGAGAGTTGAGTCTGCCTCATATTTGTCATTGGGGATTTCCAATCGACTTCTCTAGGTGCTACCAAATGAGACTTTTGGTAGCCTTGATCAATATTAGCAAGTGTATGTGCCTGCTGATTTCACTTTTCCGAACATGGTTGATGAACTTCCTTCAATACTGACAGATGAGGCTGCTGGCAGGATTGATGAGTGTAAGCAGGTGTATGTGCTTGTTTACCAGTTGTCAATACATTGGGTTGTCGGGCTTCATCGTATGTAGTTAGAAGAGCCTGCTGACTAGCCGATGATTTATAAATAGGTGTATGTTCCTATCTATAGTACTCTTCCGGAATTGCCTGGAGGTATTGGCGTGTTGCTGCCAGACGAGTCTGCTGGACAACAGAATTAAAACGGATGGGTGTGTGTGCCCGCTCGTTGCTTTCCACCAAGTTAGGTTAGTGGAATTCTCCAGAAATGTCAGAGATAATAACCTGCTCACTGTTGACCGGTCGTCGCCTATAGTGGTTCGCCTTGCCTACTCAGGTTCAAGGAACCCGAGCCGAACACCTGGAGACGACACCCTCATCATGTTGATGGCGCACTGCCGGACAAGTCTGGCGGCGATTGTTGATGGGATCCCTCGGGAAGGACTCCTGTCTTCTTGAATTAAGGCCTTCAGTGACCTTCTCATTCAACTCCCTAGAATATGGGAGGGACTGGTGATTGCGTTTCGGGGATAACGACCCGAAATGGTTGGAGATGGTGGTTGGCACCGCCTGCTTCTTGATCGCTGGTCATCGCTGTCCAGATAACCAGGGTGAATTATTGACTTGGAGGGATTGTCGAGCGGCCTCAAGAGTCGGAATAAAACTGTTTTGATGGTATTACTTATCCAACACATTTGATACCCAGCGTTGAAGATGCTGACTAGGTGATTTTGTCCTCAGAGAAGACAACGATCTAGTAGGAGTAGCAGTAGAGTCATTCACAGCTGAGGTATTCACAGGTGTGAACTTAAGAGGAACGATTTCTGTAACATAAAAGATCTTGGAAAAGAGTTCCTGTTTGATATAACAGACACAATCAAGATAAGTTCGACCACTACATCTTTTGTATGATCACATATGTTATTGATTGTTTTGTTGGCCCTCTCATTGAGTTTAAATAGGGGCCTAACAAATAAGTAAAACATCATTTTTACTTGGTTAAGGAATCACGTCAGGTTCACCATTTTTTGTTTCCTCTGGAATTGGGGATGACCTCGATTGTTTATGGTTCAAACATTCCAATTGGTTTCTCATAGAATAGAAAAAATCCAATGATTCTATATCCATTTGGAACTACATTCCAAAGTTAGGTTCTCATTAGTTATGAACAGACGAGGCTTAAGAATTTCCATTGGTCGAGAGGATGGGAGGTCAGACTCATCACACCTTTTTGGGGGGAATTATTGTCTACTCTGGGAGTCTCTTTATAGATTTAAGTTATGTACGTGAATCCTAATTAAATTACCAAGTATGAAAATGATCTTTCCTTTAGATCTAACAATCAATTATCGATATGGATGATATTTAGATAATCTTTTATATGTATTCTAGGTTCTTAATCGATAGAGAATCATATATATTTGTTATATATTCTTAGTCAATGGTATCCTTATACACATTATATAGAAATCTCTTGGTCATTATGATAACCATACTGGTTTTAAATCCACTCAGCGGGGCACTTGAAGTTTATTGTCATTCAGAAGGACATGGATTATTTCAGAGTTGGAATCGTACCCGCAGATGGGCTACCTACGTATCCTTGTTTAGAAAAGGAATTAGAAACCACGTAGTTCGGGTAAGGGAGTATGATTTTTATGCATGATTTATGGCTCAAATAAAGATTTCATAATTACTTTTATGCTCTAAGCTCACGTGAGTCATGCTCGATGTGAGAAACAAGAGGTATTGGTAAAACCAGACGATTGTTCCATGAAAGATGCAATCATGAGAAATAATATGGGGCTTATGTATGTATGACTTCCCAGATAGATGAAGATTGGGATTTACTTCAGGGAAGAAACCTAGGAAAAAGGTCCATAAAGGTATATGTTCTTTATAGAGATTTGGATACTTAACTTAGGACTTAATCCCGAGAAGTATGCCCAAATTAGAGGGGACTTATGGTTGGGTTTTATTCCTGATAAGGAAGACCAAGTAAAAAGTAAATTAATACTGGTTAAGAGAAATTATAACTGGGGCTTATTCCTGAGAAGGAGGCCCATGTTAAAAGGACTTGAGAACTGAGGCTTATTCCTGAGAAGGAGGCCTAGGTTAAGGGGAATTATGACTGGGGCTTACTCCTAAGGAGGATGCCTAGGTTAAGAGAATTTGGAACTTGGGGATTACTCCTGAGGAGGATGCCCATATTTGGGAACTTTGGGCTTACTCCTAAAGAGGAGGATGCCCATAGTTGGAATCTTGGGGCTTACTGCTGAGGAGGATTCCCATAGTTGGAAACTTGGGGCTTACTCCTGAGGAGGATGCCCAGATTAAATATCTTGGACTGGGGCTTACTCCTGAAAAGGAGGCCCAGGTTAGGGGACTTGGGGCTTACTCCTAAGGAGGATTCCCAGGTTAAGAGAACTTAGAATAGGGCTTACTCCTAAAAAGAATGCCCAGTAATAGGGAACTTGGGGCTTACTCCTAAGGAGGATTCCCATATTTGGGAATTTGAGACTGAGACTTACTCCTGAGAAGGAGGCCCAGATTTAAAGATCTTCTCATCTTAAAGGATGAGGCTGAATGAATGAAATCTCTCACCTTAGTAACATGAAGACATGTAAATCACTAGGTTTTGAGAGATGTTCCAATGAATTTCTTTTAGATAAGGAATCCAATTAAGGAAACATGCCCTAAATGGCTTTGAAGAGTGTATTGAAGACTAAATATTGAAGAGGAAAGGTGTATTTGAAGAAAAAAAGTGAATAGGTAGGAGGGGCACCCAAAAAGAGAGAGGCGCGCAAGTCCTGCGTGGGCGCGTAGGTCCTTGTCGTGCATGTATACCTACGCGACACATAGGTACCTGCGTGACGGTCAACCCATATGGTAATACTTGGGTGAGGCTTGGCTCAAGCCCTTAGTATTATCCCTAGGGGATTCCAAAACAATGGCGCGTAGGTTCTGGTGAAGGGATAAGGCGGCGCGCAAGTGTTTACATTTCTCTTAAGGGTTAAACACCTAGGCGTACAGGTCTTGGTGAATTTCAACACCTTAGGGCTTGTTCCCCCTTTTTAGAGATTCCATTCTAGGTAAGAAATTACCTTATAAGTGTTTGGAAGACTTCCAGAAGAGACTAGGGCACTGAGAGCTTAAATCTGGCTTTTGGAATTTTTCGTCTTTGAAATGGGGGGCCCACAAGGGGTATTTATAGACTACTGAAGACCCCGATCGAAAATCAAATAGGGCACGCAGGTCACCTGTGTGCCAAATATTGGGTACACAGGTATACCTGCGCGACCATGATGAAACCTGCGCGGCCCATTCTTAACCAAATCCTTCTTCATAACTTTGTCAATTTTTGATGTTTTCTTCAAAGGATTAATCTCTTTATGCTAAGGTATTCTCCTTTTTTAGTCATTAGACTCTGTGATGGAAAGGAGCGTCAACAAACATCTACACCACTTTCTACTTCCTTGTAGTTTAGAGGATCATTATTATCAACTAATAATGATTTACCATCCTCTATAAATATAAAACCATACCATTATGGTTCTATAACCTCTCTTATACTCACACATAGTTCTTGTGTCTTTGGAATAGTTTCTTTTTTCCATGGGTATTTGTGGAATCTGATCCTGTTCTAACTCTCGTGTGCCTTGAGCCTCAACTTCATCGAAGTTTATCTCACTCCCACTATCTCTTTTGGAGATATTATCCCTATAAAGCAATATAGAATGTCTTGAAACTATAACCCTTTTTCCAAGGGTTTTTATAGGAAATATCCCCTTGTTTCCTTGGGGTATCCTATAGAGTTACACTTTGTGCCTTAGGGTGCAAGTTTGTTACCTAAAGAGGCTTTAACAAACACTTCACTTCTCTACACATGTAAATTCGATAACATAGTTTTTTTCCACTCCAAAATTCATATAGAATACCATTTATCTATTTAATGGGTACTTGGTTTAGTATGTATACCAATTTTTGTAAGGAATATACCTAAAAGGATAATGGAAGACTCACATTACTCATCATTGATCTCACTATGTCAAACAAGGTGCAATTCCTCCTTTAGCTTACACCATTCCATTGAGGCATGTAAGGGGGAGTGAGTTGGAATAGGATCCAAAACTCCTGTAAGTAATCAATGAAGTATTGATTAAGATATTATCTACCTCAGTCTGAGCAGAGTTTCTTAATATTCTAGCCAAGATGGTTCTCAACTTCATTATATTATTCCTTGAATTTATCAAAAGAATCTAACTTATACCTTATTAAGTAAATATATCTATATATACTAAAATCATTAGTAAAAGTTATTAAGTATAAGTACCCACACCTTTCTTCAATAGGAAATGTTCCACACACATCAGTATGAACTAATTCAAGAAGCTCTTATGATCTTTCACATTTCCCACTAAATGAGGTTTTGGTCATTTTGCCTTGTAAACACATGTGACATACACCAAGTGGTTTTAGTTTGAATGAATATAAATATCCATCTTGATGTAATTTTTTCAATCATTTTTCATTTACATGACCTAGCTAGTGATTCCAATGTTGGGTGCGGTATTAATCATGTGAAGGAACTTCGTTATCGATTTCCATTACTTAGTTCATGCAATCCAACATGTAAATACCGTTATGTAAATGTTCCTTACCACAATAAATTTTATCTTTATAAAAGAAGTAAAATTTATTTCCAAATATGATAATGAATCCATATGTATCTATTATGTATATAAAAACAACATTTTTGGTAATTGAAGGAACATAATAAAAACCCTTTAAAACTACAATCATTCTAGTCAGCAATGTGATGTGGCAGTCCCCGATAGCCACAACAACAATTTTAGATCTGTTGGCTGCTCGTAGATCTACCTCCTCTTAGTCAAATTTTCGGAATATACTTGGTTATAATATTTGAATACATATGTGAGCACCGAAAGCTATATATAATACCTAATTTTTATAAATAGATAAATTTTACTTGATAAAAAATGAACCTAAAACTTCCCCTTGCTTCTTTAGATGGGTGAAGTTTTTCTTCTAGTAGCCCTTCTAGCCACATGAAAAATAGACAACATCCTATTCCCTTGCTTCCAATTTGATCTTCTTATTCTTGGAAGGGTGTGAAGAAGCTTTGGGCTTAAAGTTATTTGCCTTCCCTTTCTGTTTGTTAACCATAAGTATAGAAGGATTTTCAATCTTCATATTTTTATCTACTTGGAAAAGGAGGATAGAAATATCTGGTAGAGACTTCTTAATGTTGTTCATATTAAAATTCAAAAAAACCCGGAGAAGGTATGAGGGAGTGATTCTAGAATGAGATCGATACCCAGTTATTTTGGGAGTCTAAAACCTAGAACCTCTAGGCATTAAATGTATCCAATGATCTTGACTATATGAGGCCTAGCTAGGAAACCCTCTCCAAGCTTACTTTGAAAGAGCACCTTGGAAATATCAAATTGTTCCTATCTAGATATCTCCTGGTAAAGACCACGAAGGTGCTCAAGCATGCTATATGTATCCATGTTTTTGTGATAATTCATCAGTACACTAGACATAGATGAAATCATCAAACATTGAACATCAACCGATATTTTTTAGACTAGGAACTCTTCATCACTCGCCTCTTGAGTAGGTGGATCAGGCATTGAGGATTTTAGCATGTAAGATTTCTGTTCATGGTGTAGAATAAACCAAGGACATATAAACCACTCCTGGAAGTTACTTCCATTGAGGAGATTGTCTTTATCCAATATTTATCATAGGAATAGTGATCTTGTCATTTTATTCTACAATTAAAATATCATATTATTAGTACTTTTCTTGATTATAGATTTTGTGGGAAATAATTAATTTATTTTATTAAATCTAAAACTATTTTATCATGTCACAATATCCCTAACCATTGAAATTGGAATATATAGTTTCTAGGACATTATAGTGTAAAGGATCCATATTCCCCTTTTCATAACCCCAACAAGGATTATTCAAGATATTTTGAAGGTATTTAGGTAGGAAAGTCTCTTCCAACCATGAGCTTGCAGCACCTTGATCTGTTGAGTGGACTCCCCAATCCAAAAATACTAACTTATATTTTCTCAACACTTTCCTCAAAATTAAACCAAGTATAGAAAGGGATACTCCTCTTGATGTAAAATGGTCAAGTCAACCCAAAACTTTCATAATAACTCCCCTTATAAAAATAAGTGTCCCAATAAGGGTTGGTCAAACACATAGTTCTATTGGGTTTTATTCCTAATCAAGTAATGTAAGGATTAGTCTGACTTAATATTAGAATGAGGGATTTTATTTTATTATGCATAAATTTTTATCTTATTTTATCCTTTACATGTATTGTTAATATTTAAGTGGATGTTTACTTAATTAATTAACCATATTTGGATAAAACATTTACGGACAATCAATTTTATTTAAATTATATCTTTTGAAAATCGATTCATTCATTTATGTGATCGTGGTCTTGCATCAATAAATATAATTTCAATGAATTAGAAAATAAATAAATAATTAAATGACCCGATCATGAGATTATCTAATGGTTTATTTAATAAGAGGACATTAAATCAACCTATGACCTAGGGGAAATAACTCCTTATGTTGTACTTTCCATGAACTACAACATTCCACGTGTCCACCTATGTATCACAGAGTTGGAATCATTATGGTTATATCTTGAACCGTCCCCACACACCTTGGGATGATCCATTAATTATAAATATTTTTTACTCACACATAGGTGATGGGAACCAAAGTATTGGTTAAATAGAATTACCTAAATATCATTGGACACGTAGGTCTTACATAATAATAGAGGGAGGGATGACTCACATGCCATATTTTAATTTAATATTAAATAATTGAAAAACCATGAAATAAATTTTCTTAAATAAATGACAACACATACAACGAATACACAAAAGTAAATGGATAGCATTCATTTATTTGTTCTTTTATTATTTAAGATAAACACACTTGCATTAATTAATTAATCAATCAATTAATTAATTCCCTTTCATATTAATAATAATCCAATCTTATTTGGAGATACACATCATTAATGTAATTCATGGAAAATAAACGGCATAACCAATAATGACATATTAATTATAATGAATTAATCGGGAATTTTAAAATTATTTAAAACCATTATTAAATTGTTAAACACACAACATTGTGTTAATCAATAAAATAAGGTTTTAATGATGAAATTTAAAATTTAATGCAATTTTATTTTTTTCCATTAATGGGAGACTATACGACATGTACATACAACTACACAACATGTACCTCAGTTTCCGTATATCCAAGTCACATACCTGGGGCTTCAGTGTGTTGACTTGGTCAAAGTGAATGGTGTGTACATGCCAATTACACACCCTATATCCAATTGTCGTGTTCCAAGTTGTCCTGGTCAACATGTGGTGTACAATAAAAGCACTGCATGTAATTAATTACTTGGAACATCTAGATACATCATACATGGGTATACAACGTGTGCTCTGGCTGCATGCCATGTAACCCAGTTTTACCAGCCAATGATTTGGCACTTCCCGATGGAATCTCTAGTCATTCTTAATTTGTTCTTAAACCTTTAAGAAAATGAAACACTGAAAGAACATAATTATTATGTTGATAACATGTTAATTTAAATCATATTAAATAATGAATAACATTAAATAAAATCTAACCACAATTGTGCTTAGATCAATAATCAAATAAATAATTATAAATTTAAACGTGACCAATCTAATACCACTTATTGGTTCTAGGCACAACAGAAGTGTGTAGTGGTGGGTTATTTGTTAAAATTTCTTTTAATAATCGTTGTTTGAAACTAAGTGCAAGGATATTTCACGTTAAATTTATAATTAATTTATTTAATATGTGAAGAAATAAATATCCATGCTTAGGAACTTTCTTCGTTGATGATTTTTGATCTTCTAAAAATACCCTTCCGGATTGAATTCTTTGCATTTTTGAGGATCCAAGGGTATAATACCTCTAGTGGTGTTCCACACATGCTTCAATGGTCTCTGGGAAATGCCACTCATTCTACGGGTGCTGGTGCGGCGAATTGAATGTCTTACATTATTAGTTATTAATAACTCGTTCTTCAGGCTTGAAGAAATTCTATCTAAGGTTTCTCATTCTTGAGGGAGAGAGAAGAGGAGTATTCAAGAGAGAATTTTTTGTGCACGAAATTTTTTTATTCCCAAACTTGGAATTGGTTTCGAATGAATTACACAGTACACATATTCATCTATTTATAGAGTTGGGATTTTGGTTACAAAATTCAATTGCATAATAGCCATTAAATATAATTATAACCATTAATTAAATCCTATACCACACAATAATAATAATAATATTATTTTGTGGTGTGCCAAATTGCACAAAATGGATAAATAATATTTACCAACTTGTAAATAATTATTTTATCATCAGACATGGTCTTGGTCCGTTCGAACTCCTCTTACATTTATTGAACACCCAAATAAATATTTTATTTTCTCAAATAAATATTTTATTCACAAACTAGTAAATAAATATTTATTAAATATTCAATAAAATAAATAAATATTTTTTATTCACAATCTGGTGAATAAATACTTATTTAATTTATGCGATCAATTTAACTTAAATGAAATTATTCCTCAGTCTTGAGAATAATATTTATTCCATCAATTAAATTTGAATATAATTTAATCGAGACCACAAAAAACACTTAGTGTGTGACCCTTGAGGATTATTTCTCATTTGAATTAGGTGATATTTCCTAAAGTCCAAGATTACTATCTAGCAACGAGTCAAGGAACCCAAGAGAAAGAACTTAAAGCCGTTACAACGATAACCACATATGAATTCTCTCTGTGTAATATAATCCCTTTATCACAATATCTCATCAAGAAGGTTTCATAATGATGCCATCAACCTATATTCTTGGTACATCATTCTTTGACTATCTAAAATAAACTCATCATTACACCATGAACTTGGAATTTAGGGTGACCGTTCTATTTCAATCAAAGGCCAGAGATATCAACTTCCATAAATATGGAAGGGACAAATCCTTTCTTGACTTATCCATTAATAACATGTCATTCATGACACAACCAATATTCCCTACTTCTCTCCAACATATGACGTGATGGTTTTCATCATCAAATATATGTGCGTGATTCATGTCATGCATTAATAATAATCTTAAAGTTTAAGGACTATTACACACACTCATAGATATGAATATCCAATGAAACAAAAACATATAGAATTCCTACTGGCGGGTCTGTTCTCATAATCTTCCATGTTGGAGATTACTAAGTGAAAACTTCATAAGAAGAAGTCTCATATGCTTATGAGTACTTGAACCTGATGGTCTATATACTATGTGTCCCATCATAGTGTGTTATCCAGCCATAGAACTATATTAAGAATATTGTCATAGTAATTTAAGGTTCTCATCATAGTGGGTAACTATTATGACCTTATCAATGTGACAAATACTATAGGACAATATTACCTTAGGGTAAAGGAGAACAATGAAAAATATGTAATAAGATGTTTAATTTAATATTTAATACATCAAATATTCATGTAATAAAAATACAAATAGTTGGTTCTAGGACATTGACTCTAACACGTGCTTTCCCCTCACTTGTGCTCTAGTATCTCTTGAGACCTCTGCCATGCCCTAACCTTCTCCCCCAACACTTATCCACCGAGCTCTGCTCCCCCTGATCTCGAACCCTATAACCACCATGCCCCCCTCACTAGCACTCAGGTATCTCTTAAGGCCTCTAATCATGTGCTCCCAAGCTATTGTCGGTGCTACGATCATAGAACCCAACCTGTCTTCCTCTCCCTTGCCCTCATCCGAGTCATCATCCTTGACTGAGTCCTCTCTCTTACACTACCTTCATTCAAGCCCACACCATAGGTGAGGTCATATAGGTTTGATTTATCTCTTCCTTTTTCATTACTGTTTTAGTCTTAAATTTTTTTATATTGATTTTTATTACTCTAAGAAAATGATTTCCCATTCTATATATACTCTATGTTTTCATTTTAGAGAATAGATTAAGTGATGTTAATGATTGGTTGAAGTGGTTTATCTACCCATGGTAGTTATCAAGATATTGGATGCACCACATTATATTCTCACCAAAGTAACTTCTTTATTTTTTTCCAAATCATGAAAATTTCACTCTGAATTATGATCAACACTCCCCTAAACTCTAATAAAAATATTTTTCTATTTAAATTTCACTCATATAAATTGTATCTAATTGAAATCATTGTTATATTATATTATTTAAATAAACATGATTTTATAATTAAAAGTATAAAATATATTTTAATTTATGTGTGTTAACTTGATCAATTCATTTTATTTCATTAAGTGTCACTAGATTATGTCATTACTATTATCCATTTTAATTTTATTATGATTTCACCAATTATATTAACCTAATATAATATAAATTACATAATAAACTATCGCTATTTCATATTTGACTTACATCAATTATAATAATTTTTTATTCTAAATAAGGCATTCCTAATTTAATGTAAATAATATTATAGTTTGACTAGACCACCAATCATATTATTAAAAATATCTCAGACATTCTTTATGATTGAATTTTTTTATAAAAGCTAGATTACAAAGAATATTATCAATGCATAAAAAAACACTACACATAAAGGTGTATGAATATATGATTTAATAAATTTTTAAATTATATATTTATGAACTAATATAAATTAAATTTTAATACAAAATACTGCTTCATTAATTTTTGTTATTGAATTTTTAGTGCTTCTATTAACATTAGTAATTCACTTTAAAATAATCAATTTTCTTATGTTGAAATTGAAAAAATTTACTTATATCAACAACTACATACAGATATAACCTCTCTTATTATTATCATTTTTAACTATAAATGATTCATTCTAATTCATATTTTTTTCTCTAACATATTTTTAATACTATTTGTTATTATGTTATATGACTATTAACTATTTATGAACCAAAATTTTGGCTCAAGTTTATTATAATTTCCATGTAAATTGGAAGAATGTGAGATTTTAGATAATTTTATTAGTTCTACAAAAAGAATCAATAAATTTTACATAATTGTAACTGTATTATTTATTTTAAATATTTTTATTTAAGTATATTTTTACTCTTATACTTTATATTTAAATAATTTTTATTTTATTTTTTTAATTTATTATAAATTTTAGTTTTTTATACTAGTGCCTTATCTTCACATTAAAATATATATATATTATGTTGAAATTTACACAATGATATACACTAAAATGAGTTTACAAAGTTTTTCTCACTTACCATTACCAAACTCAAAGTGTTCAACTCACTTACTTAAATCAACATGTGTCTACATACTTCATGCATTTACTTTGTTTTTATTACATTGAACTATAGTTTCCGAATAAAGGAATGATTTTTTATTTGAAATATATTGTTTCTACCAACCTAATTATAATTTACCAAGTTGACAGGTTTTTTATATTTAGTATTTTAATTTTTAACAACAATCACTAAAAATTAAGAATATAATATTTATATTAACACATTATTAACTCAATTTTTAGAAGAAAACATAAATTCAATCTAAAATAACTATAAGGAAGTTCATAGAAAATTTTGAATCAATTGGATATAAGGTATTATGTTATAAAATATAAAATTTTCAAATTTCTACCAATAAAGAGAAATGTATACCCACTCTGCACAAGTTGATAATAATATTCAATTAGGGAAATCATATACATAACTATGAAGATAATTTTCTATATTTCAAGTTTTAATTCATTCCATTTATTGACATCAACAAGTAGAATGTTTCTAAAAAATACCTTATTAGAAATTCGATCCCATTTAATCAATGTATTAGTGTTTTCATTAAATATTATTATTAAAACATCTATTTTATAATTTCTTGTTAATAATATCCATATTATAATCAGTCAATTATCATATTAAATATATATCTATAATAAAGTATATAATATCTGTATTATTTATTTTAATTACTATAATATGTTATTTATATATTTGTATGTATATTTTTATATCATTTCTGCAATAAATTGAAACTTTTGATGATATTTTATTATTATAGTCATGATTTATTTGAAATTATGAGGAAGGTTGAATTACATTGAAAATGAATTTAAATACATGTCATTGTATGGTTAAATTATAAATGTCTTCCTTGTTAAATGTTTAATAAATTATAAACAATTATTATATTCTGGAAGGCTAAAAGTTAAAATGTTTTTTATTTATAAAATTGACATTTTATCATTGTGGTTGCATTGAAAATTATAGATATGTCATTAAAATGGAGATTTAGATTGTAAATATTCTACTAAATATGAAAATTAATTTAGGTAATTGAAATTAATTAATTTATTATTTTTATTGTTGAAAATTATTTTAATTGAGGTGATATTTTTTGTGTGTTATTAACTTTTACTAGAAACAAATTTAAGATGGGATACTTGTTTGGTATAGGATATGGGATGAGATATAATTTATAGACCTATTTCTCAATTATGGGAAACTACTCACTAGCTAACACCACTGTATATTCCCATCGATTATCTATTAATTCAATGAATTTACATTTTAATTAAATCTTGAATCAATTTAATTATAACTAATGCCACTTTGCTAGATTTTACCATTATCTATTTTCATACTTAGTAATACTTATTTGTTTTATTTTTTTAATAAAGTGTAGGAACATTGTGATATATATGGTTAAAATATATATCACATTACTGATAAACACACCTCAGTATGCTAAGGGTTTAGAGGAGTTCTTAGATTTTTCAATTTCTAATCGATTCATTGGTGAGTGAATAAGATTTCCATGTCATAAATGTAAATTTAGAATATGTTTGAAGATAGATAAAGTTTATGAACACTTGATGTTGAAGAAATTCCCTTCTTGTAAGAACTCGGTTCTTATTCTTGAGGTACGAGTTTCTTCTTTTTCTTTTCCTTAAGTGTTTTTGAGAAAACAAGGGAAATGTGGAAAAAATCCCAAAATTTATGGGTACACACCATGTAATTTTATATACACACCATGTACTTTGGCCGTGTGAGATGAGAATACATGGAGTGTAGGCTTGTCGGTGATTAAGGGTGTAAAAAACTAACTACACTCCATGTACTTAGTAATTCAAGCCGTGTAATCAGTTGGTAAATGAACAACGAGGAGGTGCAAAGTAGCCGCCAGTGGAACATATAAAAAAAATAGTACACACCGTGTACTTGAATGTACATGCCGTGTAGTTATGTTTTTTTATTAAAAATAGGAATTAGTGTCCTCATTTGATATAGTAGGCAGAGAACTCACCAGGAGCTGCGGGAGAGGAGGCTGAGACTTGGAGGAGCTCCTCGTCGCACACTAGGACTCCGATTCTTCCGCCGTCGATCTCATTTGAACTGTGTGGGTAAGATCTACGTCGTTCTTGGTCATTTATGGAGGTTCCTTTAATGTATATCTATCAGTGGAGAGCTAGGTAGGTGGTCTTGTGTTTTATTCCAATTGTCAATGTAACTCCCCATGATTTCATAGTATGTTATTTCTTCAAAGTAATTCAATAACTTGCGCTACATGCAACATCGAGTTCGAGCGTAACACGACTTACTAAACTAGATGTTTAAAAAGAAGTTATGAATATTATTAACTGAATTTTGAATTTTCTATAATCTATAAAATTTTAGAATCCATATTATGTGTTTCTTAGACATAATATAAGAACAAATTCATTTTTTAGAGAAAAGAAGTATTTTTCAAAAAAATGCAATTTTACTACTTTTTAATGGAGAACCCTTTTTAAAACCAATATTTGAAACTTTTATATATTAAATTTAATGAAATTAAATTCTTATTTATAATTGGGACATAAAAATTTAGTTTGGATAAAATTTGGGAATTTTTCTGATAACTTTCATATTTTGATGAATAGCGAAAAATACTAGATTTTAATTAAAAACAACCTTTTTAATAAAAATAATTTATGCTTGTAAATTATAATTTTTAGTGGGTTTAAAGTATAATTATATTATATTTTTACCATTTAATCCAATATTGGTCATTGGATGTAATTTCACATTTAAACAAGACATAAACAAATGTCAATCTTTTGATAGTTATTATTTCTTAAAAACACGCTTTTTGTTTTGACAACGGGAATTAATTTTAAATTAATTTCTGCCACTTATGTGTTTTGAATTTTAAAAAATGGATTCCAAATTTGGAATCAGTAGGTTCAAATTGGGTAAATAGGTAACTTTTATTTTTAGACATTTTAAATATTTACTTCAGTAAATATTTTATTTACCATGATTAAATGGTAAAGATAATAAATAAGGGTAACATATAATATTATAATAATATTAAATTACCCTAAAATGTATCGTAATCCTATTGGATGATAAATATCCGACCATGGGCATCCTTGGGTTGAATTTGGGACCCCATGGAGCCACATGGGAGTAATAATGACATTTTATATTAATTAATTTAAAGTAAAGACAAAAATGACATAAACAAATATCTTTTAGTAAATAAATTTTTACATGGGGTTATATAAGTTATATTTTAGACTATAAATATTATTTGGAAATATAAAAATATTTCCTACATCATGGTATTTTTTTTATAATTTTTGGGCATCAAATAAATTAAATTATTTATGAAACAATAATGATGCAATATTACCTCATTAATAAATGATTTAAATAAATAAGATTATAAATATTAAAACAATATCCAAAACCTGTACAATTATTATTGGATTATTTTATTTCGACCATGAGTCATCTTAAATTTTTTATTAATGAATAGTTAACCTTTTGAAACCGACGATGAGGTTATAATAAAATAATTGTTTCAAACTTTCCTAAAGAGCCCCTCCTCTCCCTTATAAAAGCCCCCACTTTCTACCCATTTATCACACTTCTAAAGCCTTTGGATCATACAAAACCTGACCAAATATCCTCCCAACATCCCTCAATTAATCCTAGAGGCATTACTTTGGTCAGAAATCCAACCTAAGGATCCCTTTTGATCAAATCAAAAGGAAGAACCCGAAGAAGAGGTAATAATTTCACCACCCTCTTTCAAGTTATTTTATTCTTCCACTTTCTATTTATTTGTTGTTTCCATTATAAAATGATAACTATAGTATCCTATATATACTTTTATATTATTATAAATATGGTACAAACATATTCATTATTCTATCCATCCTTTGAATGACATGTCACCATACGTGCGTACGTACGACTTACTGTCTCCACATCGTGGTGTAGTTGTTATTCAAATACGTTATTATTTGTATGGGTATAATAATGATGTATAATTGATGTAAATAATAAATATAACATGTTAATTATTCTGTATATATGATATAACATCTATTTACATACATTTTTAAATCAAAATAATGATATTTTCGCTCGTGCGTACGTACAAATTACCGTCTCCACGAACGCGATGAGATTAATTTCCCCATCGTAACCATTCAAGACTAATTTTCATTTAATGGTTAAAAATAATGTTTAAATACATAATATCATTCTGTATATAAATCAAATACATCCTATTCACAACTAACATGTCTTATGTAACCTAGCATATAAAGGAAAATGGATCAATTCACACCCGAAATGACGATAACGCTAAAATATTATTAAAAAAGCAATATTATAAGATAATATATGATATAATATTAATGTATATGGTTATTGTATAATTTAATAACAATGATTTCACCATTATACAGGAGTTTTAACCTACCCTCGATCAAGGAAAAGAACTAGGTAAGGGTTAATTTCACAATCTTTTTATTATTCGAGGTTGTTTTATATGTGAGTATCTATTGGGACCTCTTTATCATCCACATCCATGTTTCTTAAAAATTTATTTCAAAACATTTTTACTATTTAAGATTAAATGGGTTAAAGTCATTTATACCCTTATTTGACCTAATATGTTTTTGAAAGGAATCTTTCCGTCATTTTTCAAACAAGGTACTTTATGACCTTTTCAACAAAATTAAGGTAACAATGTTTTTTAACTTATACGGAGGGTGCAGATATTTTCTTCCATTATAACATCATTAAATCATCCCTAACAAGATTATAATAATATTTTCAAAATAAATGTTTTCTTTTATAATTATGTTACTTTAAATTATTTCAAAAAGAAAGAGATATTTCTATCAAATAGTTTTGATTTCATCTATGTAAACATCTTTTGATGGATTTTATTCTTGTTTGAAGTCGATTAATTATGATACAAATCTTCCATATTTTATTGATGTTTTTGTGTTATTTTTGATTGTGGATGTGTTATTTTTATATATAACACACATGGTTTATGGTTAAAGTATTTACATTTCGTATGCTAGTTTTAATACGAATGTTTATGTTTTGTTTCAACCTTTTCTTATGAGGAATGTATTGGAATTAGTATGTGATAGGTGGAGCCCACTATAGCTCCTCGGTGCATCATTAGGTCTCATGAGACAACTAGATGTGGAATTGGCTGAGGACTTTCCCAATTTGATATATGGTTTTGGCCGAGGCCTTAATCATTTTTAGACGTCTTGGACGAGGCCTTGACAAGATGTTTCAGAATGTCCGACAATATACATTCCTTCATTATGAAAATAATATTGATGGATAATGTGGTTATTCAACTAGTAGAATACCCATTACTATGTTTTATTATGGTATTATTTACTCATCTCATATTCCTACCATAAAAGTGTTCATGTTTATTATTTGTAAAGGCTTGTGTTTTCAAATATTCACCATGCCTAATATTTATGTTATCTTCTATTGTATTGATTACCCTTACTGAGCGTTTGAGCTCACCTCTTTCTTATGTTTCATTTTACCAGGATATGAAGAAGTTAGTTATGAGTGACTTGCAGGCATAATCTAGGAGTCTTGGATGTTTCTAATGGAATAATTTAGTGTTGTATTTATTTTCAAGTTGTAAAGTTGAACTTATGTATGAATCTTATTTCCAATAATACTAAACTGATTGGTCTTTCGGGACATGATTTTCTTGTGATCATGATAATGTTTTGTAATAATGTACCGACTCTGGATAACTGGGGTCGAGGCATTACAGTTGTTATCAAAGGAAGTTTAGTACAAACCTTGGAAACTAGATTTAGATAAACTCTGATTAGAGAACATTACCCTAAGATAGACTTTGAGGATTAGTATAGAAGAACTTCCTAGAGTTTTGGTAATATAGAGATTTTGTGAATTTTACAATCAATACATCCCTGTCTGGATACAAACAAGTAGAGGTGGCTCTGGCACATATGTACCTAGGGGTAAAACCCAAAAACACCACTTTGAGCTTGACTCAAACTGGAACTGGTGCACGACAACGGGCCTTGCTGCACTCTTGGTTACGACACTCTCGGGGGATATTCTTAGGGTAATTATCATTTTATTTACAAACCATTATGAATGGTTTATGAGTATATACATACTCAAAGAAGTTTTTTTATGATTATGGATAATATCCATAAACTTTTCAATTTATTTTAAGTGTTTTACAAGTACAGAATTATGTATTTCGATTCATAAACTAATCTAGTTTATGCCATTGTTTAGAAATGACGCCTATTGGAAGGAATAGAAACTGTATCAATACACGTAATCCATGTAGGGATTTACCCTACTAAAGATAATTATAGAAAAGCTGGTGATGCAACTGGTGCTGATCAGTTTATCACCATACTGGAACAACTCACTCAGGTTATGAATAATAACCTTACCCGTATGGAGCTTCCTGATCCACAATGCGGAGGATCAATGTTAGATCGCTTCATGAGGAAACAACCACCAACATTCAATGGGAGTAGAAATTCATTAGTAGCTGAGTAATGAATAAATTCCTTAGAGAAAATATTTCATGCTTTGGGGAGTAGCGAAAGGGAAAAAATTGTCATGGCAGTTTATCGCCTCACGGGAGATGCAGATCAATGGTGGTCATTGATTCAAAACACAAAGGAGGATGAATATGTATAAAGTATGTAATGGAGGGAGTTTAAAGAGATTTTCTTAGAAAAATACTTTCCTCGTGACCATCGAGCGGATATGGAAAGGCAATTTCTGAGTCTGAGGAAAAAGGATGATGAGAATGTTGAAAAGTATGAAGCCAACTTTACAAGGTTATAAAGGCATTATTAAGATTATATACATAACCCAAGAAGTAATATTGATCATTTATTTTATGGGTTAAAACCATTTCTCTATCGAGAATTAGTCTCACAATCCTTCTCGATGTACGAAGATATTGTCTCATGTGCTATCAAGATAGAAAAGGAATTCTCTAAATCTCATGACAATAAAGTAAAGCAAGAGAAGAAGGGAAAAGTGGAGAAATAGAAAGATAAATGGAAAAAGGGGAGAAGGATTTTCCATTATGTGATAATTGTCCAGTACTTGTGTAAAAGGAATTGAATATTGTTACAAATGTGGAGAAAAAGGTCACTAGGCTCGTGATTTCAAGGGAAAAAAAGAGGCTTTCAATGTTGAATGCTACAATTATAGAGAAATGGGGCATTAGGAAAATTAATTTCCTAAGAGTCAGGGAATCCTACCTCAAAAAAGGCCAAGGGATCAAGGCCAAGCTTATGCTGTTACTATAGTTTAAGTGGAATAATTAATGTATTTGTGTTTTTGGACTCAAGGATTATATTCTGGTTATAAGAATAATGTGATATATATAAGGGTTGTACTACAGTACTTGTTGTTTTCATTAAATTTTTAATATTACTATGGTAATCATATTTTCAGTACATGACAATAAGATAAACTTTAATTTGTTTGGGGAATATGATGTTACAATTGATTATGGAATTTAGATACCTTTTACAGAGAGTCTGGACAGAGGTATTTTGGATAACTATAAAGTTTGGAATGGATTAAGTTGAACTTTAGATAGTATTGTTTAAGGTTAAAACATTTCTTATGATTATTTTTAGAATATATTATAATACTATAGTTTTAGGAAAAGAACAACCCGTAGGTCGGGCGATAACCCGTCGCATCGGACAAAGCTGCAGGAATCGAACCCACAACCATAGTGTGATAAGACTTTATTACCTATAACTAGCCTACAAAAAGTCCCTGGTTATTACAAAATATTTCTCTACATTTAAATGGTATGTGTTAATATTTGGATCCTTATATGATTAGGATAAATATAATATTTTTGAGTTCTATTATCTTTTGGAGTGAAAGATGAGTTTGTAGTAGAAATTAGTTGAAGGACGAACCTCTACTTGTCAAGTATATATATATATATTATTCTATGAAGAAATTAATTCTTAAACTCTAAGGAAGGGATATTAAAAAAAAATGTGTTATCCTAATACCGTATGTTTTGTTGAACTGATGATATTTTAAATCATCATAGATCGATGGCTTGAAGGCCCTCAAGTGTACACTTGTTTGTGATTGATGACCTCAATCAGTCCTTATAAATATTTACATTTTTCCTCCAATTATATGTCTTTAATTTCCACCAATGTTCTTCTATTTGAGATCAAAATTTGGTGGTGAACTTTTCATTTCTCTTTCGTCTTATTAAGCCTAAATTTTATTAAACCTATTTCCAATGTGGGTTTTCCACAAAGGTATTTTCTATTTTCAACCTTTTATTTTCAAAGAACAATTTCAAATTACGAGGAAACAATTTATTGAAGGAGGGGATAATGTAACACCACACAATTTCATAGTACGTTATTTCTTCAATGTAATTCAATAACTTGCGCTATAGGCAACACCGAGTTCGAGCGTAACACGACTTACTAAACTAGCCATTAAAAAAGCGATTATGAATAGTATTAAGTGAATTTTGAATTTTATATAATCTATAAAATTTTAGAATCCATATTATTTGTTTCTTAGACATAATATAAGAACAAATTCATTTTTTAGATAAAAGAATTATTTTTCAAAAAATGCAATTTTACCACCTTTTAATGGAGAAACATTTTTAAAACCAATATTTAACACTTTTATATATTCAATATAATGAAATTAAATTATTATTTATAATAGGGACATAAAAATTTAGTTTGGATAAATTTTGGGCATTTTTCTGATAACTTTCATATTTTGATGAATAGTGAAAATACTAAATTTTAATTAAAAACATCTTTTTTAATCAAAATAATTTATAGTGTTAAATTATAATTTTTAGTGGTTTTAAAGTATAATTAGATTATATTTTCACCATTTAATCTAATATTGGTCATTGGATGAAATTTAACATTTATACTGGACATAAAAAAGTGTCAATCTTTTGATAGTTATTATTTCTTAAAAACACGCTTTTTGTTTTGACAGCGGGAATTAATTTTAAATTAATTTCTGCCACTTCTGTGTTTTGAATTTTGAAAAATGGATTCCATATTTGGTATTAGTAGGTCCAAATTGGGTAAATAGGTAACTTTTAATTTTAGACATTTTAAATATTTACTTCAGTAAATATTTTATTTACCCTGATTAAAGGGTAAATATAATAAATAAGGGTAAAATATAATATTATAATAATATTAAATTACCCTAACATGTGTCCTAATCCTATTGGATGATAAATATCTGACCATGGGCATCCTTGGGTTGAATTTGAGACCCCATGGAGCCACATGAGAGTAATAATGACATTTTATATTAATTAATTTAAAGTAAAGACAAAAATGACATAAACAAATATCTTTTAGTAAATAAATTTTTACATGGGGTTATATAAGTTATCTTTTCAACTATAAATATTATTTGGAAAGCTAAAATTATTTCCTATATCATGGTATTTGTTTTATAATTTTTGTACATCAAATAAATTAAATTATTTATGACACAATAATGATACAATATTTACCTCATTAACAAATGATTTAAGTAAATAAGATTATAAATATTAAAACAATATCCAAAACCAGTACAATTATTATTGGATTATTTTATTTCGACCATTAGTCATATTAAATTTTTTATTAATGAATATTTGACCTTTTGAAACCGAATATGAGGTTATAATAAAATAATTGTTTCAAACTTTCCTAAAGAGCCCCTCCTCTCTATTATAAAAATCCCTCACTTCCTACCCATTTCCCACACTTCTCAAGCCTTTGGATCATACAAACCCTACCCAAATATCCTTCAAACATCCCTCACTTCATCATATAGGAATTACTTTGGTCAAAAATCCAACCTAAGGACCCCTTTTGATCAAATCAATAGGAAGAACCCGAAGAAGAGGTAATAATTTCACCACCCTCTTGCAAGTTCTTTTCTTCTTCCACTTTCTATTTCTTTCTTATTTTCATTCTAAAATGATAACTCCAGTATCCTATATATACTTTTATGTAGTTATAAATATGGTAAAACCATATTCATTATTCTATCCATCCTATGAATGACATGTCACCATACGTGCGTACGTACGACTTACCATCTCCACGTCGTGGTGTAGTTGTTATTCAAATACATTATTATTTGGATGGGTATAATAATGATGTATAATTAATTTAAATAATAAATATAACATGTTAATGATTATATATGTAACGACCCAAAGTTTCAATAATGGAAAATCCCTCTTGATCTAGTTAAATGTTTCTTTATGAAAAATGTTTTTATAAGATGTCAACTTCTTTAGTTTTATGTTAATATTTGTGACCGTTACTTTTATAGCCGTTGAACAGTGATCATCTGAGTAGTATAAATATAAGGCTTTAACGAAACCATTTCTACTCAAACAAAGGAAGCGATGGCCTCATCCAGTAGAATTACCCCTTACGAAGCCCATTTGTCGGAGCTCGGAAAAGAGGTGGCGTCTTTGGGCTTCTCCCTTGATCAAGCCCAAGCTGAGCTTCATTATGTCAAGCTTGAACGGGATCGTCTACGGGAAAAGTGGAAGTTGATAGAGATTACCACTCGAGCGATGTTATCTGAGCCGCCTCAAGAGTCTGTCACCATCGCA
Source organism: Viscum album (assembly GCA_963277665.1). Classification (NCBI taxonomy): domain Eukaryota; kingdom Viridiplantae; phylum Streptophyta; class Magnoliopsida; order Santalales; family Viscaceae; genus Viscum; species Viscum album. Next base: position 1,032,373,738 of record OY728123.1, on the reverse strand, counting down.
CACCTTACCCTTAGGTCTTATGTGGCTATTTTAAGGGGTTATGTAACAAATAAGTAGCACCATGTTCATGTAAATTATTTTTGTATATAATAATGAATATAATTTCTAGTCATTTTTGATACATTGTAATTAGTTTTTAAAGTACAAATGGTGTTTTTAGTTATTATTTAATTAAGAATTATATTTTATTAAATTAAAGGATTTTTGAATTAAATAATATTTTAATAAAATATTATTATTAATATTAAATTAATTTTTATTAAATATAAATGATATTATAATTTTATGAATGCAATAAATTTTTTTATTAAGGTTTGAAAGCCATTTCTGTCAAAACCCGTGAATTTTTTTATAAATGTCGGTTTTTATTTTAAAAGTGAAAATTAACATATTTAGAAAATTATTTAGATAAAATAAATATTATTTTTGGAATCAGGATGTCGAAATTATCCAACGGTGAATTTTTCATAATTTTCTGAGACAATCAAATTTTTTGGTAAAAATTAAATACCATTTAAATATATAATGTGTTTTATGACATCATAATGACCCAATGGTGATGTAATAAAATACCATAATCCTTATGTTCGGCCAATATGCGTTTTATCATTAAAATAATGAGGTTTTGGGTTTGTTTGACTTACTTTTCAAAGCATTAATGGAGCCCTCAAGACTTATTCAACACTTTGCCTTTTTAAATTAATTTCCATGGGAGAATGACTCACCTCCACATAAGCAACCCTAATTTTTTAATAAGTTCGGACCTTGGTCTTGTAAAATATTGTTTTCATCTTTAATTTTCCAGAAACCATTGGCAAATACCATGGGATGGTTTGTGGTTTGGATTATTTTAATATAAGGGGTCCCAAACCTAAATAATAAAGAATTCCCTCACCTTTCCTATATAAACCCACCCAAGCTCCCACTTCCTCCTCACTCAAAGCCCTTGGAGTTCGTCAAACCTCTGCCCTAATCTCTCTAGAATCCTCTCAAGGTGCCCCAATCTCCCAAGAAGCCTCTCACAAGCCTCTCTCTAGCCTTTGGAAGCACACTTCCAAGTAAGGGTTTTTTCTTCCTTTCTCATTTTTGTCAATTTTCTTTAAGTTGTATTGCCCTTTTAATTTCAATTATGAATGTTGGGGTATGGTTTCAAACCTCCCCCATAATACCCTCTTATTGTTTGAATTATGGGAGAACCCTTTCTCTCTCATTAAATGCCTCCCATGTACACCCGTTACTATGCCGAAATTCCGAAAGGAACTTCTCTCTCTTCTTTTACATTCAAGAAATACTTTTGCATCATGAATCTAAATTCCTTTTCAATTGTTGGGACATGTATCTATATGACCTCCTTACTGTCCATTACATGTAAATATGATGAGGAACCCCTTTCTCTCTCATCAACTTTTTTTTATGAATTCTTATGTCATGCCGTTACGCTGCCGAAATCACACCGATTTTCTAAGCCAATGTCATTGTGTAGTGAATACCATGCCCATTTCTCCATCAAGGGTATTCACCTTTATGGACATTTACTTATTGATTGTAAAGTTTCATGTATTAATTCCAGATTTCTTTATCATGGAATAAATGATTATGTTTTATGAATACATGTTTTATGATCCATGTGGCACACTTATGCATGAAATGAAATGTTTAAGAAGGGTGTGCCCTTATAGCGCTCCAATGAATTGGGTAAAGTATAGTATCATGATACGTCATGTGAAATGAGTGTTGAATCATTCTAATTAAAGTGCAACGAGGGTTTACTCGTGCTTCAAGTGCAATGGGGGTTTACTCATGCTCCATGTGCAATGAGCCTTGGCTCATGCTAATTCAATGTTAAGTGTTGTTGCCACATTTCCATGTTATGATTATCATGCTTTATCATGAATTTATGTTCATGTTACTCTTATGCTCTATTTATATTCCATTTGCCTAACATGTATTGAACTCCTCATGTTATTCATTGTGTACTCCCTTACTGGGATTTATAGCTCACCCTTTTCTTATGCATGTCCTCAGGTTATCCCATGCAATGCTATGTACGAAGGAATGTAGTGGTCATGTAAAGGAAGTTTTCAATAAAGACATTGTATTTCATGTTTAAAGTTTTTATGTAATGATCCTAAGCCCCAAAGACACTAAACCTCTCGATCTTCTTTTTTGTATCAAGTGAAGTTATATGTAATAAATCATGTTTAAGTTGTAATAGAAAGCAGGGTTGTCATAGTTGGTATCAAAGGATAGGTTTAGTTATTTTTGGGATTAGGAAACCCTAGTAAAGCCTTAGATACAAGACTAAGTATAATAAAAACATTCCTAAGTTTTGGTAAATACTAAGTAAGTGGTTTATCAAACAAATACATCCCTGTCTGGATACGAGAAGGTAGAGGCGGCTCTGGCACATATATATCCTAGGGGTAAAACCCGAAAACACCACTTTGAGTAAGACTCAAACGGGAACTGGTGCACGACAACGGGCCTTGCTGAACTCTTGGTTACGACACTCCCGGGGGATATGTTTTGATAAATTCACAATCTTAGTATGAACCCTTATTAAGGGAAAAATTCCCCTAAGAATATATGTTAGAAGGAAGATCATGAAAATCCTGGATTGAATCCTATAGACTCATGAGTTAAAGAGATTAAAGTTTATTTATAAGTGATCAACTTTTGTCTTTGGATTACCCTTTATGTGTTACCCCTAACTTTCCTTTTATTCCAGCCAATGGCCGGTAATAGGAGAACTCGGGCTAACAACCGTTGTGAAGATCAGTGTGATGATTGTACTAATGAGATGCCCAATCCAATAGGAGCAGGAATCACGAACTTTGTCACGCTTCTCTCTCAGCTAACTCAAGTTTTGAATAGAAACACGGGTCAAGAGGAACGTTCAACCCCCCCTAAGAAAGAACAAGTCTCTATCGAGAGCTTAATGAGACAAAGGCCTCCTACTTTTAGTGGATCATCTGATCCCACGATCGCTAAGCAATGGATCAACTCCATTGAAAAGATATTCTCTATCCTTCAATGTTCTGAACAAGAGAAGGTTCTCCTGGCGGCTTATCGTATGGAGGGTGAAGCTGATCAATGGTGGACGTTGATCAAAAATACGAATCCTGAGGAGGAGATCGAGGCTTTGGAATGGATGGAATTCCAGAAGATGTTTTTCAATAAATATTTTCCGCGCACCCTCCGTCTTAAGATGGAAAGGGACTTCCTTTACCTCAAGAAGAAAGATTAAGAATCTGTGGGAGCGTACGAGGAAAAATTCACAAGGCTTGCACGATATGCTTCCGGCTTTGTCGTTACCCCTGAATGCAAGGTTGACCGCTTCTTTGGTGGGATGAATCCTAGCTTGAGGAAAGCATTAGCGACCCGTGACTTCAACAGCTATGAGGAAATTGTCCGATGTGCCCTCAAGGTTGAAATGGAGATCGGAGAATCAAAGGGGTATCATGGGGACAAGAAGCGTAAGGTGGACTTCAATGCTGGTGGTCCGATGGATAAATCCAATGGCGCTAAGAAGTTCCAGCACCCCACTTGCCAAAAGTGTGGAAAGAAGCACCCTGGAAATTGTCTTAGGGGGACAAGAAAATGCTTCAGGTGTGGAAGAGAAGGGCACCTAGATGTTTACTATCCGCAAGAAGGACCCGCAGCTGTGACATAGGAGAGGAATGCTCCGTTCGAACCTCAACGCATTGTTCAATGCTACAAATGCAAAGAAACGGGTCATTTTGCAAATCACTGCCCTAATCCAAGGGTTATCGGAGGAAACCAGCAACCTCCAAGACAGCAAGGAAGAACTTTTTCCATCACTTTTTCCGAAGTAAACCCCGACAACGAAGTGGTGACAGGTACGCTAGTTATTCATTCAAGAATAGTGAACATACTTTTTGATTCAGGTTCTATGCATTCATTTATATCTCAAAAGTTTAGTAGAACAATCCCTGCACCACCACAAATCATGGAAGTAAAGATTTCAGTGAGTACGGAAAATGGGGCAATCATTGCATCCCATGAGTATAAGTCCTCCCCTGTTATAATCTGTGGATTTAATTTCCTGGAGAACCTCATCATACTCCCTTTGGTGGAATTTTATGCAATTCTTGGCATGGATTGAATTTACTTATATAGATCCAACATAAATTGTCAGGAGAGGGAAATCACACTCCATATGGAGAATCGACCCCCGATTCTTTACAAGTGTCAGGAGGAAGATGAATCTCCTTTAGTTCCATCATCTCAAGCATGGATATTACTACCTTATGAGCATGCATATCTAGCTCAGATGATTGAGTCCAAGGAAGAAACCACCCTTGAAGAAATGCCTATTGTGAGGGAATTCGCTGAAGTATTTCCTGAGGAACTTCCTGGTCTTCCTCCAAGAAGAGATGTTGAGTTCTCAATTGAACTTATACCTGGGGCGCTACCAATATCCAAGACTCCATATAGAATGGCTGTTGTTGAGCTTGAAGAGGTGAAAAAACAACTATAGGAGAATCTGGATAAAGGGTTTATACACCCAAGTGCATCACCATGGGGTGCACCAGTCCTCTTCGTCAAGAAGAAGGATGGGTCAATGCGGCTTTGCATAGATTATCGTGAACTTAACAAAATCACGATAAAGAACAAGTATTCTCTCCCAAGAATCGATGACTTGTTTGATCAGCTGCGTGGAGCACAATACTTCTCCAAGGTGGACTTACGGTCGGGATATTATCAAGTAAGGGTGAAGAAGGAAGATATCCCCAAGACTGCTTTTCGTACAAGGTACGGGCACTATGAATTCATAGTAATGCCTTTCGGACTCACCAATGCTCCAGCAATATTCATGGACTTGATGAATAGAGTCTTTAGAGATTACCTAGACAAATTTGTGGTAGTATTTATAGATGATATTATAATATACTCCAAAACCAAGGAGGACCATGAGGAGCATTTAAGAACTGTACTGGAGACTTTGCGCAAGGATAAGCTCTATGCCAAGTACAGCAAGTGTGAGTTCTGGTTGAAGGAGGTATCATTCTTGGGCCATATCATCACAAGCAATGGGATATCTATGGACCCCTCCAAAACAGATGCAATTGAGGGATGACCGAGGCCAACATCGGTAACTGATATCCGTAGCTTCTTCGGGTTAGCTGGATATTATCGACGATTTGTGAGAAATTTCTCACGATTTTTCAACCCTCTTACCAAGATAACTCGAAAGGGAGTAAAGTTTGCTTGGAGTGATGAATGTGAAGAAATATTCAAGGAGTTGAAAAGGAGGCTTGTCACTGCACCCGTGCTCACTTTACCCACAAGTGGGGAGCTTTTTGTGGTATTCAGTGATGCTTCGAAGAAGGTCTTAGGATGTGTGCTGATGCAGAATGATAAAGTTATATCCTATGCCTCAAGGCAGTTGAAAATCCATGAGCGAAACTATCCAACACATGATCTGGAGTTGGCGGCGGTGATCTTTTCCTTGAAAATCTGGCGGCATTATCTCTATGGAGAGAAATGTGAGATATATACTGACCACAAGAGTCTTAAATATATATTCACACAGAAAGAGCTTAATATGCGCCAGAGAATATGGATAGAGCTCATCAAGGATTATGACTGTTCAATACATTACCACCCTGGGAAAGCGAACAAGGTGGCAGATGCCCTAAGTAGAAAGGATCCAGTGATTCTATCAGTGATGATAATTGAGAAGGATCCAATCTTCTTAGACTTAATGAAGATGGATGTGGGAATCATAAAGAAGGGAACATCATCAATCCTTTCACAGATGATTGCTCAACCATCTCTTTTGGAAAGGTTAAAGGATGCTCAAAAGGATGATGTGGGAATCCAAGAAAAAGTGGAAGCTATCAAAAAGGGAAAATCCTCAGAGTTTAATGTTAATGAAGAAGGAATTGTGAGGTTTGGGAAAAGATTAAGTGTTCCATCAAGTTCGGAGCTGAAGAAGGAACTTTTGGATGATGCAAATAGTTCAAATTTCTCTATTCACCCAGGGAGCATGAAGATGTATCGAGATCTCCGAGAAAACTTTTGGGGGGATAATATGAAGAAGGAGATCGCTGAATATGCATCAAAGTGCGTGGTGTGTCAGCAAGTGAAGGCAGAGAGGCAAGAAGTCTAAGGGGATGATGCAACCATTGCCCATACCAGAATGAAAATGGGAGAACATCACCATGGACTTTGTCACTGGACTTCCAAGGACATCCAAAGGCAACAATGCAATCTGGGTTATTGTGGATCATCTTACAAAGACTGCACACTTCATTGCTATTCGAGAGGATTTCTCTTTGGATCAACTGGCACAGATATATATCAGGAATGTGGTACGGTTGCATGGAGTACCACTATCTATTGTTTCTGACCGAGATCCAAGATTCACCTCTAAGTTTTGGAAGAGTCTTCAACAAGCTCTAAATACTGAACTGAACTTCAGTACGACCTATCATCCTCAAACTGATGGCCAATCTGAGCAGACTATCCAAACACTTGAGGATATGTTGAGAGCATGCTCAATGGACTTTAAAGGAGGATGGGATCAACATCTTTCTCTGGTTGAGTTCTCTTATAATAATAGTTTCCACTCGAGTATCCAAATGGCACCATATGAAGCCCTGTATGAGAAAAGATGTAGAACACCGACATGTTGGGATGAGGTCGGTGAACGTAAGCTGCTTGGACCAGAAATGGTCGAAGAAATGGTGGAGAAGGTGAAAACCATTCAGCAGCATATCAAGGTATCCCAAAGTCGACAGAAGAGTTATGCAGATAATCATCGACGAGACCTTGAGTTTAAAGTCGGAGACATGGTGTTTTTACGCATATCTCCGTGGAAGAAGGTCATGAGGTTTGGAAAGAAAGGGAAGTTAAGTCCAAGGTACATCGGCCCCTTCGAGATTCTTGATCGTGTTGGGGCTGTGGCCTATCGACTAGCACTTCCACCTACTATGGCCAAGGTGCATGATGTCTTTCATGTATCCCTCTTAAGGAAGTACATACCGGACCCTTCACATGTACTCTCTTCCGAGGTGGTACAATTGGAAGATGATCTTTCTTATGAGGAGCAACCAGTGAAGATCTTATATCGTAGATAAAAAGTTCTACGAAATAAGACAATGCCCCTCGTCAAGGTGTTATGGAGAAACCACAAGTTTGAAGAAGCAACTTGGGAGTCAGAGGATATGATGAAGCTGAGTTACCCACATTTGTTTTAGTGTGGGAAAAGGAAAATTTCGAGGGCGAAATTTCTTAAGGGGGGAATATTGTAACGACCCAAAGTTTCATTAATGGAAAATCCCTCTTGATCCAGTTAAATGTTTCTTTATGAAAAATGTTTTTATAAGATGTCAACTTCTTTAGTTTTACGTTAAGATTTGTGACCGTTACTTTTATAGCTGTTGAACAGTGATCATCTGAGTAATTTAAATATAAGGCTTTAACGAACCCATTTCTACTCAGACAAAGGAAGCGATGGCCTCATCCAGTAGAATTGCCCCTTACGAAGCCCATTTGTTGGAGCTTGGAAAAGAGGTGGCTTCTTTGGGATTCTCCCTTGACCAAGCCCAATATGAGCTTCATTATTTCAAGCTTGAATGGGATCGTCTATGGGAAAAGTGGAAGTTGATAGAGATTACCACTCGAGCAATGTTATCCGAGCCACCCCAAGAGTCTGTCACCATCACACACCTTACCCTTAGGTCTTATGCGGCTATTTTAAGGGGTTATGTAACAAATAAGTAGCACCATGTTCATGTACATTATTTTTGTATATAATAATGAATATAATTTCTAGTCATTTTTGATACATTGTAATTAGTTTTTAAAGTACAAATGGTGTTTTTAGTCATTATTTAATTAAGATTTATATTTTATTAAATTAAAGGATTTTTGAATTAAATAATATTTTAATAAAATATTATTATTAATATTAAATTAATTTTTATTAAATATAAATGATCTTATAATTTTATGAATGCAATTAAATTTTTTATTAAGGTTTGAAAGCCATTTCTGTCAAAACCCGTGAATTTTTTTATAAATGTCGGTTTTTATTTTAAAAGTGAAAATTCACATATTTATAAAATTATTTAGATAAAATAAATATTATTTTTGGAATCAGGACGTCGAAATTATCCAACGGTGATTTTTTCATAACTTTCTGAGACAGTCAAATTTTTGGGTAAAAATTAAATACCATTTAAATATATAATGTGTTTTATGACATCATAATGACCCAATGGTGATGTAATAAAATACCATAATCCTTATGTTCGGCCAATATGTGTTTTATCATTAAAATAATGAGGTTTTGGGTTTGTTTTACTTACTTTTCAAAGCATTATTGGAGCCCTCAAGACTTATTCAACACTTTGCCTTTTTAAATTAATTTCCATGGGAGTGTGACTCACCTCCCCATAAGCAACCCTAATTTTTTAATACGTTCGGACCTTGGCCTTGTAAAATATTGTTTTCCTCTTTCCTTTTCCAGAAACCATGGGCAACTACCATGGGATGGTTTGTGGTTTGGATTATTTTAATATAAGGGGTCCCAAACCTAAATAATAAAGAATTCCCCCACCTTTCCTATATAAACCCACCCAAGATCCAACTTCCTCCTCACTCAAAGACCTTGGAGTTCGTCCAACCTCTTCCCTACTATCTCTATAATCATCTCAAGGTGCCCCAAGCTCCCAAGAAGCCTCTCACAAGCCTCTCTCTATCCTTTGGAAGCACACTTCCAAGTAAGGGTTTTTTCTTCCTTTCTCATTTTTGTCAATTTTCTTTAAGTTGAATTGCCCTTTTAATTTCAATTATGAATGTTGGGGTATGGTTTTGCACCTCCCCCATACTTTCCTCTTATTGTTTGAATGATGGGAGAACCCTTTCTCTCTCATTAAATTCCTCCCATGTACACCCGTTACTATGCCGAAATTCCGAAAGGAACTTCTCTCTCTTCTTTTACATTCAAGCAATACTTTTGCATCATGAATCTAAATTCCTTTTCAATTGTTGGGACATGTATCTATATGACCTACTTACTATCCATTACATGTAAATATGATGAGGAACCCCTTTCTCTCTCATCAACTTTTTTTATGAATTCTTATGTCATACCGTTACGCTGCCGAAATCACACCGATTTTCTAAGCCAATGTCATTGTGTAGTGAATACCATGCCCATTTCTCCATAAAGGGTATTCACCTTTATGCACATTTACTTATTGATTTTAAAGTTTCATGTATTAATTCCACATTCCTTTATCGTGGAATAAATGATTATGTTTTATGAATCCATGTTTTATGATCCATGTGGCACACTTATGCATGGAATGAAATGTTTAAGAAGGGTGAGCCCTTATAGCTCTCCATTGCATTGGTTAAAGTATAGTATCATGATAAGTCATGTGTAATGAGTGTTGAATCATGATAATTCAAGTGCAATGAGGGTTTACTCGTGCTTTAAGTGCAATGAGGGTTTACTCATGCTCCATGTGCAATGAGCCTTGGCTCATGCTAATTCAATGTTAAGTGTTGTTGCCACATTTCCATGTTATGATTATCATGCTTTATCATGCCTTTATGTTCATGTTACTCTTATGCTCTATTGATATTCCTATTTCCTAACATGTATTGAACTCCTTATGTTATTTATTATGTACTCCCTTACTGGGCTTTATAGCTCACCCTTTTCTTATGCATGTCCTCAGGTTATCCCATGCAATGCTAAGTATGAAGGAATGTAGTGGTCATGTAAAGGAAGTTTTCAATAAAGATGTTGTATTTCAAGTTTAAAGTTTTTATGTAATGATCCTAAGCCCCAAAGACACTAAACCTCTCGATATTCTTTGTTGTATCAATTGAAGTTATATGTAATAAAGCATGTTTAAGTTGTAATAGAAAGCAGGGTTGTCATAGTTGGTATCAAAGGATAGGTTTAGTTATTTTTGGGATTAGGAAACCCTAGTAAAGCCTTAGATACAAGACTAAGTATAATAAAAACATCCCTAAGTTTTGGTAAATACTAAGTAAGTGGTTTATCAAACAAATACATCCCTGTCTGGATACTAGCAGGTAGAGGCGGCGCTGGCACAGATGTATCCTAGGGGTAAAACCCGAAAACACCGCTTTGAGAAAGACTCGAACGAGAATTGGTGCACGAAAAAGGGCCTTGCTGCACTCTTGGTTATGACACTCCCGGGGGATATGTTTTGATAAATTCACAATCTTAGTATGAACCCTTATTAAGGAAAAAATGACCCTAAGAATATATGCTAGAAGGAAGATCATGAAAAGCCTGGATTGAATCCTATAGATTCATAAGTTAAAGAGATTAAAGTTTATTTATAAGTCATCAAATTTTGGTCTTTGGATTACCCTTTATGTGTTACCCCTAACTTTCCTTTTATTCCAGCCAATGGCCGATAATAGGAGAACTCGGGCTAACAACCGTTGTGAAGATCAGTGTGATGATTGTACTAATGAGATGCCCAATCCAATGAGAGCGGGAATCGCGAACTTTTTCACGCTTCTCTCTCAGCTAACTCAAGTTTTGAATAGAAACACGGGTCAAGAGGAACGTTCAACCCCCCCATAATAAAGAACAAGTCGCTATCAAGAGCTTCATGAGACATAGGCCTCCTACTTTTAGTGGATCATCTGATCCCATGATTGCTGAGCAATGGATCAACTACATTGAAAAGATCTTCTCTATCCTTCAATGTTCTGAACAAGAGAAAGTTCTGCTGGCGGATTATCGTATGGAGGGTGAAGCTGATAAATGGTGGACGTTGATCAAAAATACGAAGCCTGAGGAGGAGATCGAGGCTTTGGAATGGAAGGAATTCCGGAAGATGTTTTTCGATAAATATTTTCCGCGCACCCTCCGTATTAAGATGGAAAGGGACTTCCTTTCCCTCAAGCAGAAAGATGAAGAATCTGTGGGAGCGTACGAGGCAAACTTTACAAGGCTTGCACGATACGCTTCCGGCTTTGTCGTTACCCCCGAATGCAAGGTTGACCGCTTCTTTGGTGGGCTGAAGCCTAGATTGTGGAAAGCATTAGCGATCCGTGACTTCGACAGCTATGAGGAAATTGTCCGATGTGCCCTCAAGGTTGAAATGGAGATCGGATAATCACAGGGGTATCATGGGGACAATAAGCGTAAGGTGGACTTCAATGCTGGTGGTCCGATGGATAAATCCAACGGCGCTAAGAAGTTCCAGCACCCCACTTGCCAAAAGTGTGGAAAGAAGCACCCTGGAAATTGCCTTAGGGGGACAAGAAAATGCTTCAGGTGTGGAAGAGAAGGGCACCTAGCTGTTAACTATCAGCAAGAAGGACCCGCGGCTGCGACAGAGGAGAGGAACGCTCCGTTCGAACCTCAATGCGTTGTTCAATGATACAAATGCAAAGAACCGGGTCATTTTTCAAATCAGTGCCCTAATCCAAGGGTTGTCGGAGGCAACCAGCAACCTCCAAGACAGCAAGGAAGAACTTTTTCCATCACTTCTGCCGAAGTGAACCCCGACAACGAAGTGGTGACAGGTACGCTAGTTATTCATTCAAGAATAGAGAACATACTTTTTGATTCAGGTTCTATGCATTCTTTTATATCTCAAAAGTTTAGTAGAACAATCCCTGCACCACCACAAATCATGGAAGTAAAGATGTTGGTGAGTACGGAAAATGGGGAAATCATTTCATCCCTTGAGTATAAGTCCTCCCCTGTTATAATCTGTGGATTGAATTTCCCGGAGAACCTCATCATACTCCCTTTGGTGGAATTTGATGCAATTCTTGGAATGGATTGGCTTTCCTTATATAGAGCCAACATAAATTGTCAGGAGAGGGAAATCACACTCCATATGGAGAATCGACCCCCGATTCTTTACAAGTGTCAGGAGGAAGATGAATCTCCTTTAGCTCCATCATCTCAAGCATGGATATTACTGCCTTATGAGCACACATATCTAGCTCAGATGATTGAGTCCAAGGAAGAAACCACCCTTGAAGAAATGCCTATTGTGAGGGAATTCACTGAAGTATTTCCCGAGGAACTTCCTGGTCTTCCTCCAAGAAGAGATGTTGAGTTCTCAATTGAACTTATACCTGGGGCGCTACCAATATCCAAGACTCCATATAGAATGGCTGTTTTTGAGCTTGAAGAGCTGAAGAAACAACTACAGGAGAATCTGGATAAAGGGTTTATACGCCCAAGTGCATCACCATGGGGTGCACCAGTCCTCTTCGTCAAGAAGAAGGATGGGTCAATGCGACTTTGCATCGATTATCGTGAACTTAACAAAATCACGATAAAGAACAAGTATCCTCTCCCAAGAATCAATGACTTGTTTGATCAGCTGCGTGGAGCACAATACTTCTCCATGGTGGACTTGCGGTCGGGATATTATCAAGTAAGGGTGAAGAAGGAAGATATCCCCAAGACTGCTTTTTGTTCAAGGTACGGGCACTATGAATTCATAGTAATTCCTTTCGGACTCACCAATGCTCCAGAAATATTCATGGACTTGATGAATAGAGTCTTTAGAGATTACCTAGACAAATTTGTGATAGTCTTTATAGATGATATTCTAATATACTCCAAAACCAAGGAGGACCATGAGAAGCATTTAAGAACTGTACTGGAGACTTTGCGCAAGGAGAAGCTCTATGCCAAGTACAGAAAGTGTGAGTTCTGGTTGAAGGAGGTCTCATTCTTGGGCCATATCATCACAAGCAATGGGATATCTATGGACCCCTCCAAAACAGATGCAATTGAGGGATGTCTGAGGCCAACATCGGTAACTGATATCCGTAGCTTCTTGGGGTTAGCTGGATATTATCGACGATTTGTGAGAAATTTCTCACGATTGTCCAACCCTCTTACCAAGCTAACTCAAAAGGGAGTAAAGTTTTCTTGGAGTGATGAATGCGAATAAAGCTTCAAGGAGTTGAAAAGGAGGCTTATCACTACACCCGTGCTCACTTTACCCACAAGTGGGGAGATTTTTTGGTATTCAGTGATGCTTCGAAGAAGGGCTTAAGATGTGTGCTAATGCAGAATGATAAAGTGATATCCTATGCCTCAAGGTAGTTGAAAATCCATGAGCGTAACTATCCAACGCATGATCTGGAGTTGGCGGCGGTGATCTTTGCCTTGAAAATCTGGCAGAATTATCTCTATGGAGAGAAATGTGAGATATATACTGACCACAAGAGTCTTAAATATATATTCACACAGAAAGAGCTTAATATGCGCCAGAGAAGATGGATAGAGCTCATCAAGGATTATGACTGTTCAATACATTACAACCCTGGGAAAGCGAACAAGGAGGAAGATGCCCTAAGTAGAAAGGATCCAGCGATTCTATCAATGATGAGAATTGAGAAGGATCCAATCTTCTTAGACTTAATGAAGATGGATGTGAGAATCATAAAGAAGGGAACATCATCAATCCTTTCACAAATGATTGCTCAACCATCTCTTTTGGAAAGGTTAAAGGATGCTCAAAAGGATGATGCGGGAATCCAAGAAAAAGTGGAAGCTATAAAAAAGGGAAAATCCTTAGAGTTTAATGTTAATGAAGAAGGAATTGTGCGGTTTGGGAAAATACTATGTGTTCCATCAAGTTCGGAGCTGAATAAGGAGCTTTTGGATGATGCACATAGTTCAAATTTCTCTATTCACCTAGGGAGCGAAAAGATGTATCGAGATCTCCGAGAAATATTTTGGTGGGATAATATGAAGAAGGAGATCACTGAATATACATCAAAGTGCCTGGTGTGTCAGCAAGTGAAGGCAGAGAGGTAGAAGTCTAAGGGGATGATGCAACCATTGCCCATACCAAAATGGAAATGGGAGAACATCACCATGGAATTTGTCACTGGACTTCCAAGGACATCCAAAGGCAACAATTCAATCTGGGTTATTGTGGATCATCTTACAAAGACTGCACACTTAATTGCTATTCGAGAGGATTTCTCTTTGGATCAACTGGCACAGATATATATCAGGGATGTGGTACAGTTGTATGGAGTACCACTATCTATTGTTTCTGACCGAGATCCAAGATTCACCTCTAAGTTTTGGAAGAGTCTTCAACAAGCTCTGAATACTGAACTGAACTTCAGTACGGCCTATCATCCTCAAACTGATGGCCAATCCGATCGGACTATCCAAACACTTGAGGATATGTTGAGAGAGTTCTCAATGGACTTTAAAAAAGGACGGGATCAACATATTCCTCTGGTTGAGTTCTCTTATAATAATAGTTTCCACTCGAGCATCCAAATGGCACCATATGAAGCCCTGTATGGGAAAAGGTGTAGAACACTGGCATGTTGGGATGAGGTTGGTGAACGTAAGCTGCTTGGACCAGAAATGGTCGAAGAAATGGTGGAGAAGGTGAAAACCATTCAGCAGCATATCAAGGCAGCCCAAAGTTGACAGAAGAGTTATGCAGATAATCATCGACGAGACCTTGAGTTTAAATTCGGAGACATGGTGTTTTTACGCATATCTCCGTGGAATAAGGTCATGAGGTTTGGAAAGAAAGGGAAGTTAAGTCCAAGGTACATCAACCCCTTTGAGATTCTTGATCATGTTGGGGCTATGGCCTATCGACTAGCACTTCCACCTACTATGGCCAAGGTGCATGATGTTTTTCATGTATCCCTCTTCAGGAAGTACATACCAGACCCTTCACATGTACTCTCTTCCAAGGTGGTACAATTGGAAGATGATCTTTCTTATGAGGAGCAACCCGCGAAGATCTTAGATCGTAGAGAAAAAGTTCTACGAAATAAGACAATGCCCCTCGTCAAGGTATTGTGGAGAAAGCAAAAGTTTGAAGAAGGAACTTGGGAGTCGGAGGATATGATGAAGCTGGGTTACCCACATTTGTTTTAGTATGGGAAAAGGAAAATTTCGAGGGTGAAATTTCTTATGGGGGGAATATTGTAACGACCCAAAGTTTCATTAATGGAAAATCCCTCTTGATCCAGTTAAATGTTTCTTTATGAAAAATGTTTTTATAAGATGTCAACTTCTTTAGTTTTATGTTAAGATTTGTGACCATTACTTTTATAGCCGTTGAACAGTGATCATCTGAGTAGTATAAATATAAGGCTTTAACGAACCCATTTCTACTCAGACAAAGGAAGCGATGGACTCATCCAGTAGAATTTCCCCTTACGAAGCCCATTTGTCGGAGCTCGGAAAAGAGGTGGCGTCTTTGGGCTTCGCCCTTGACCAAGCCCAAGCTGAGCTTCATTATGTCAAGCTTGAACAGGACCGTCTACGGGAAAAGTGGAAGTTGATAGAGATTACCACTCGATCGATGTTATCCGAGCCGCCCCAAGAGTCTGTCACCATCGCACACCTTACCCTTAGGTCTTATGCGGCTATTTTAAGGGGTTATGTAACAAATAAGTAGCACCATGTTCATGTACATTATTTTTTTATATAATAATGAATATAATTTCTAGTCATTTGTGATACATTGTAATTAGTTTTTAAAGTACAAATGGTGTTTTTAGTTATTATTTAATTAAGAATTATATTTTTTTAAATTAAAGGATTTTTGAATTAAATAATATTTTAATAAAATATTATTATTAATATTAAATTAATTTTTATTAAATATAAATGATCTTATAATTTTATGAATGAAATTAAAATTTTTATTAAGGTTTGAAAGCCATTTCTGTAAAACCCGTGAATTTTTTTATAAATGTCGGTTTTTATTTTAAAAGTGAAAATTAACATAGTTAGAAAATTATTTAGATAAAATAAATATTATTTTTGGAATCAGGACGTCGAAATTATCCAACGGTGAATTTTTCATAATTTTCTGAGACAGTCAAATTTTTTGGTAAAAATTAAATACCATTTAAATATATAATGTGTTTTATGACAGCATAATGACCCAATGGTGATGTAATAAAATACCATAATCCTTATGTTCGGACAATATGTGTTTTATCATTAAAATAATGAGGTTTTGGGTTTGTTTGACTTACTTTTCAAATCATTATTGGAGCCCTCAAGACTTATTCAACACTTTGCCTTTTTAAATTAATTTCCATGGGAGTGTGACTCACCTCCACATAAGCAACCCTAATTTTTTAATAAGTTCGGACCTTGGCCTTGTAAAATATTGTTTTCCTCTTTCATTTTCCAGAAACCATGGGCAAATACCATGGGATGGTTTGTGGTTTGGATTATTTTAATATAAGGGGTCCCAAACCTAAATAATAAAGAATTCCCTCACCTTTCCTATATAAACCCACCCAAGCTCCCACTTCCTCCTCACTCAAAGCCCTTGGAGTTTGTTCAACCTCTTCCCTACTCTCTCTAGAATCCTCTAAAGGTTCCCCAAGCTCCCAGGAAGCCTCTCACAAGCCTCTCTCTAGCCTTTGGAAGCACACTTCCAAGTAAGGGTTTTTTCTTCCTTTCTCATTTTTGTCAATTTTCTTTAAGTTGTATTTCCATTTTAATTTCAATTATGAATGTTGGGGTATGGTTTCTCACCTCCCCCATACTGCCCTCTTATTTTTTGAATGATGGGAGAACCCTTTATCTCTCATTAAATGCCTCCCATGTACACCCGTTACTATGCCGAAATTCCAAAAGGAACTTCTCTCTCTTCTTTTACATTCAAGAAATACTTTTGAATCATGAATCTAAATTCCTTTTCAATTGTTGGGACATGTATCTATATGACCTCCTTACTGTCCATTACATGTAAATATGATGAGGAACCCCTTTCTCTCTCATCAACTTTTTTTATGAATTCTTATGTCATGCCGTTACGCTGCCGAAATCACACCGATTTTCTAAGCCAATGTCATTGTATAGTGAATACCATGCCCATTTCCCCATCAAGGGTATTCACCTTTATGCACATTTACTTATTGATTGTAAAGTTTAATTTATTAATTCCACATTCCTTTATCGTGGAATAAATGATTATGTTTTACGAATCCATGTTTTATGATCCATGTGGCACACTTATGCATGAAATGAAATGTTTAAGAAGGGTGTGCCCTTATAGCGCTCCAATGCATTGGGTAAAGTATAGTATCATGATACGTCATGTGCAATGAGTGTTGACTCATGCTAATTCAATTGCAACGAGGGTTTACTCGTTCTTCAAGTGCAATGAGGGTTTACTCATGCTCCATGTGCAATGAGCCTTGGCTCATGCTAATTCAATGTTAAGTGTTGTTGTCACATTTCCATGTTATGATTATTATGCTTTATCATGCCTTTATGTTCATGTTACTCTTATGCTCTATTGATATTCCTATTGCCTAACATGTATTGAACTCCTCATGTTATTCATTGTGTACTCCCTTACTGGGCTTTATAGCTCACCCTTTCTTATGCATGTCCTCAGGTTGTCCCATGCAATGCTAAGTAAGAAGGAATGTAGTGGTCATGTAAAGTAATTTTTCAATGAAGATGTTGTATTTCAAGTTTAAAGTTTTTATGTAATGATCCTAGGCCCCAAAGACACTAAACCTCTCGATCTTCTTTGTTGTATCAAGTGAAGTTATATGTAATAAAGCATGTTTAAGTTGTAATAGAAAGCAGGGTTGTCATAATATATATATATGATATACCATATATTTATATACATTTTAAAATCAAAATAATGATATTGTCGCTCATGCGTACGTACAGATTACCGTCTCCACGAATGCGGTGAGATTAATTTCCCCATCGTAACCATTCAAGACTAATTTTCATTTAATGGTTAAAAATAATGTTTAAAGACATAATATCATTATTTATATAAATCAAATACACCCTATTCATAACCAACATGGCTTACGTAACAAAGCATATAAAGGAAAACGAATCAATTAACACCCAAAACGACAATAATGCTAAAATATTATTAACAAAGCTATATTAGAAGATCATATATGATATCATATTAATGTATATGGTTATTGTATAATTTAATAAAAATTATTTCACCATTATAAAGGAGGTTAAACTACCCTCGACCAAGGAAAATAACCAGGTAAGGGTTAATTTTACAATCTCTTTATTATTCGAGGTTGTTTTATACGTGAGTATCTATTAGGACCTCTTTATCATCCACATCCATGTTTCTTAAAAATGTATTTCCAAAAAAATTTACAATTTAATAGAAAAGGGGTTAAATTCATTTATACCCTTATTTGACCTAATATGTTTTTGAAAGTATTCTTTCTGTCATTTTCCAAACAAGGTACTTTATGAACTTTTCGAAAAAATTAAGGTAAGAATGTTTTTTTAACTTATACAGAGGGTGCAACTATCTTACTCCATTATAACATCATCGAATCTTCCCTTAAAAAATTATAAAAATATTTTCAAAATAAATTTTTTCTTTTATAATTATGTGACTTTAAATAATTTCAAAAAGAAAGAGATATTTCTATCAAATAGTTTTTATTTCATTTATGTCAACATCTTTTGATGGATTTTATACTTGTTTGAAGTCGATTCATTATGATACAAATGTTCCATATTTTATTGAAGGTTTTGTGGTATGTTTGACTGTGGATGTGTTATTTTTATATATACCACCTATGGTTTATGGTTAAAGTATTGACATTTCGTATGCTAGTTTTAATACGAATGTTTATGTTATGTTTCAACCTTTTCATATGAGGAATGTATTGGAATTAGTATGTGATGGGTGGAGCCTGCTATAGCTTATCGGTGCATCGGTAGGGCTCATAAGACAATTAGACGTGGAATTGACTGAGGCCTTTCACAATTTGATATATGGTTTTAGCCAAGACCTTAATCATTTTTAGACATCTTGGTCGAGGCCTTGACAAGATATTTCAGAATGTCTAACATTATACATTCCCTCATTATGAAAATAATATTGATGGATCATGTGGTTATTTGACTAGTAGAATAACCATGACTATGTTTTATTATGTAATTATTTACTTAGCTCATATTCCTGCCATAAAAGTGTTCATGTTTATATTTTTTAAAGGAATTTGTTTTCAATTATTCACCATGACTAATATTTATGTTATCTTCCGCTGTATTGCTTACCCTTACTGAGCGTTTGAGCTCACCCCCTCTTATGTTTCATTTTTTCCAGGATATGAATAAGTTAGTTATGAGTGACTTACATGCATAATCTAGGAGGCTTGGATGTTTCTAATGGAATATTTTTGTGTTGTATTACTTTTCAAGTTGTAAATTTGAACTTATTTATGAATATTTTTTCCAATAAAACTAAACTGATCAGTATTTTAGGACTTGATTTCCTTGTGATCATGCCAATGTTTTGTAATAATGCACCGACTCTGGGTAACTGGGGTTGGTGCGTTACAGTCGAGTTGATTTTGTGTACCGTTGTGCCATGCACCCATGTTCCGGGTGTCGTGTGGATGAGGCCTTGACTGTTTAGATACCTAGAATTGCATAGGTAATCTTATAATTATGTATAAACTGCTTTTTGGATTGTTGATTTGATCCAGGGCCACCCCGAGGGTGCATTTCCCTTGTTTAGCCGTTTGGACAGGATACCTGTGGGTATGCCTTGATTATAACATGTTTTGAGTTTTCTTGAGAGGAAACATATATAAATTGCTTTATTATGATTTGGGCTCGACCTGGTTACTTGCTTTTATTCTGTTTAGCCTGAGGTAAAGGTTCTGTTTAGCCTGAGGGCAAGGTTTTGTTTCGCCTGAGGCCAAGGTTCTGTTTAGCCTGAGGGCAAGGTTCTGTTTCGCCTAAGGGAAAGGTTCTGTTTCACCTGAGGGTAAGGTTATGTTTCGCTCGAGGGCAAGGTTCTGTTTAGCCTGAGGGAAAGGTTTTGTTTAGCCTGAGGGAAATGGTTCTTACGCCTGAGGGTAGTCACCTAAGGGTTTCGTTTCTGTTTTCCTGAGGGTAAGGATTTGGACGTCTGAGGACAATTTTTACTTTGAATATTCACTATGGTGATTTCGTACATTGTACCTACCAAGCTAAAGCACAGGCTGGGAATTGTTACATAATTATTAAAATTTCAATGTAACTGGTAGGAATAGTTACTTTTGAGTACTTACTAGTTTACTGCATTTCATTATTACACACTGCTGTTGCACATTTTCACTGACAGTTGGGCACGGGCCTTTGGTGGTTACCTACTGGGATTTATTTCTCACACCCTGTTTGGGTCATGTCTTGGGCCCAAACATATTATATTTCTGTAGGTGTCGATAAGGGATAGAGTCCCTACACAGGTACATGATTGTTGCAGAGGAGTAGGAGAGCATGGGACCGAGCTTAGGCTTGCGATGCCGCTGTGTTCTTATTGCACTGAATTGGTTTTGTTTTACCGCACTTTGTACCTTTTTATGTATTGTATCATATTACAGTGTATCCTGTTTTGGCTACTTTCTTAGAATTAGTGACATATTGCATCATCATATATATGAATGCTGGTTATCTTTTACTTTAGTTCCATCGTCCATTTTAGGTCTATATTGTTTACTGCTTCCGCTTTTGTGTTTTTATATTTATTTAGCTGTGCTAAACTTTGAAAAATGAGGTCATAGTTTCCCCACTATCAGTCCTAGGCCCTTGCTACTAGTCGGAAGCCTCTGGCATTTAGGGAAATGCGCTTGAGGTCATGTGACCAATCGGGTTCGGGGCACCCGTTGTGTGGCACCCGGATCCGGGACGTTACAAAGTGGTATCAAAGGAAGTTTCTTTTCTTTGACTTACTATTTGGAGCCTATAGTCAGGGATATGACGGAATTGGTATTTGGTAATAATCTATGCCTGGGAGTAGCTAACCCGTGTACAAGGAAAAGACAATCTACCTCATTTAATTGCAATTTTTCTGGTTTTTTAATTTTACAGTTAATTTGATTTTCACAGTTGGGTGACGCACTTGTGGTGTTCTGTTTATATTTTATACTTGGTTTCTATTTAGTTGAAACCCAATGAGATGAGGGTATGCCATCACATGCATCATTTAGGAACATGTTAGAATCACATGTCATGCATAGTTTCCATACCATGTAGGTGCATTAGAAATTTCATGTTGTTCTGATAGATGTTGTTTTATAAAATTCATGTTGTTGTGATAGATGACTTGATAAAATACCTGTTATTTGATAGGGTATTATTATGCAAGGTTTTGTGAATGAATTCCAAACTTTGGTTATTGAGGATTATGGGCCCTCATCAACTGGAATTTGGTGGATCATCGACTTGTTTACCTTGTTATAACATGTATAAGATGCCCAGATTTGGTTCGCGGGGAGTATGGGCCCTCAATGATCGCAATTTGGCACTTTGGTGTTTGTTTCAGTGATTTTCTAGACTTCAGAGTAGTTTATAAGGCTAACTGTCCGAAAAAACCCAGAATACATGCCGTGTACTTTTGACTACATGCCATGTGTTCTTCTATTCGGGAAGAAACTGTTTTTCTTAATTACATGTTGTGTACCTTATGTACACGCCGTGTAGTCTCTAACCGTGTCATAGGACATGTGGGCAGAGACATGGGATATGGGAGTTCTTGGGGAAACACGCCGTGTACCGGTTGTACATGCCATGTAGGGTTGACACTGTGTCCGCCCATGTAACTAACAACACGGATGGGTAAACCTTAATCTATGCACACCGTGTCAGGATTGAACATTCCGTGTATTCTGACCCAGGTATCTAGCCATGTAGCCAATAATACGGGTCGGTTGGGGCTTCTTAGTACACACTATGTTCATCTGGAACACACCGTGTAGTGTAACCTGGGTACACAGGCCGTGTCACTAACAAGACAGGCCAGTAAATATTTTCTAGTACACGCTGTTTCTACCTTGAACATGCCATGTAGTATTGTCTTAGGAGAGCCGTGTGGCTTAACTGTGTAGAAGGACTCGGGCAGGGAAAGAAGATTCAAGTACACGCTGTGTGTTAAGACAACATGCCGTGTGTTTGGGGTGTTACACGACCAGTTCTAGATGAAGTACACGCCCATGTGAATGGCTTATAGGAACACGCCGTGTAGAAATTATACACTCCGTGTAGTCATGTTTTTTAAAACTTGAGTGATTTTCTTCTCTTATTCCCTTATTGATCTCCTAGTTTTCATTCCTTGATAATCTTGAACTAAGGTGTGCGTTTGACCTTTTAGAGTCATGCTGCTGAGACGAACATGAGTTGTTCTCCAAGAGAGTGGAAAAGAGTATAATCTAGAGATGGTAGGCCATGGGCTACCAGTGGATCCTACAGTAGTTCCAGATGCGGTGCCATCCATTTTACCGGACGCAGGCGCAGATGCGCAGTTCTGTGAATGCTTCTTGCGGTTCATGCAGACCTTCCAGAGAGCACCACAGGTTGCCACATCTATGGAAGAGCTGACACGTATATTTCAGCAGCAGCATCCGCCTATGTTTTTAGGGGATGGAGGACCATAGGCTGTGGAGTCATGTCTGGATTCTATGCAGACAATCTTCGAGCATCTAGAGATGCCTACTCGGAGGAGGGTCAAGCTCGCTACTTACATGCTGTGTGATTCTACCAAGAGATAGTGAGATGTGACCACCCAAACTGATCATCACCAAGATATGGCATGGAAATATTTTCAGGCAGTATTCTATGAATTTTTATTCCTAGAGACGCTATGGGCAGATCGAGCTTGAGAGTTCAAGAATTTGCAGCAGGGCGCTATGTCAGTGATGGACTATTCTGCACACTTCACCGAGATACAATGTTTTGCACCTATTCTGGTGGGGGATGAGATGTTGAGGGCTATACTCTTTGAGGACGATCTTTGATATGACATCCTAGCACTGGTGAATGTTTTCAGGTTGCCTACAGTGCATGCTATTGTGAACCAAGCTTTGATTACTGACCGAAAGCTGTGGGAAGCTAGTGGTGCGGACCAGGTCAGTTCAGCACCGGTCTCTGGTACTATTTCTAATGGAAAGAGGAAGAGGTAGATGGATTTATCTCATGGTGGAAGTACTATCCATAATAATTCTTCAGGTGGACCGGTAATGTGCTACCAGTGTGGTAAAGAGGGGCACCAGAGACCTCAGTGTCCACATGACCTAGTGGAGTGTCGAGCTTGCGGCAAGATGGGTCATCTTTAGCGTTTTTGTAGGGCGTTTCCACCAGTGACTAGTGAGAGGGGTTCTGTGCAGACTCTGCATGCAGGAGCAGGGCTATCATCTTCTTACCTTTTAGGGAATTGAAATACGTCAGGACGTTCAGGCCAAGGTGGTGGTCGTGGTCGTGGTAGCCAGACACCGGGATCTCAGAGATAGCAGGGCGGGTCAGCTCAGGGTATCCAGGATGTGTCGCAGGGCTGCGAAACTGGGCAGAAATATGCAGTGCAATAGACCCAATAGGAGAAAGATCCCAGACCTTCCACTATCATAGGTATTATTCTAGTTTCTTCTGTTTTATCTTTTGTACTTTTCGATACTGGTGCTACACATAGCTTTATATCTGTGCCCGTTGTGGAGAGACTTGGGCTCTTTGTTTCTTCTTCTTCGGATATCATGACTCTATAAACTCTATTGGGAATTAGAACGGTAGGTGTGCATCAGTGTAAGGAGTACCCCCTAGAGGTTGGTGGGTGTCACTTTCTATGGGACCTCTATGTCTTAGAGATGACGGGCTATGATGTCATTCTTGGGATGGACTGGTTGGTACCCTTTATAACCTTTGTAGATTTCTATCATTGTAGGGTGAGTTTCACATCACTAGAGGGCAGAGAGTTTCTATACAAGGGTGAATGGGATGTCCAGGCGAGATGAGCTGGACCCGAGCATCGTGGGTGAGGTGAAGTGACAACCCAGATTGCGAGTTTATATCTGGATGACCGGGAAACTTGTCAGAAGGATTTCCCTCCTTTAGTTAATCATTTTAGGGATGTCTTTTTAGATGACTTTTCAGGTCTACCTATGGAGCGAGAGGTGGAATTCTCTATTGATCTTGTTGCAGGAGAGGAACCAGTGTCCATTTTTCCTTATAGGATTGCTACACCAGAATTGCAGGAGCTCAAGAGGAAGTTACAGGAGTTACAGAAAAAAGGTTTCATCTGACCCAGTACTTCTCCTTGGGGTTGGCCTGTCCTGTTTGCAAAGAAGGTGGACGATACTCTCAGACTCTTTGTGTATTATCGGAAGCTGAACCAGTTGACAGTTAAGAACTGATATCCCTTACCAAGGATTGATGATCTTTTTGATCAACTTTGAGGAGCACGAGTGTTATCGAAGATTGACTTGAGATCTGGATATAACCAGTTGTGCGTTAGACGATCAGACATACCACTTACAGCCTTTCAGAGAAGATATGGTCTATACGAGTACTTGGTCATGCCGTTCGGACTCAAAAACATGCCAACAGTTTTCATGGCTATGATGAATTGTGTGTTCCACCCATATCTGGATTCTTTTGTGGTAGTCTTCTTGGATGATATCTTGGTGTACTCTTACACTTGACATCACCATTCCACCCATCTTGATATCATACTGAGTACACTGAGGGAGCATCAGTTATATTCTAATCTCTCAAATTTCAACTTTTGGATGAACCAGATTCACTTCCTGGGTCATATTATCTCAGAGGCAGGAGTTGCGGTAGACCTAGAGAAAGTGAGAGCAGTAGTTTCCTAGGAGCAGCCTAAGATCGTGTTTGAAATACAGAGTTTATTGGGGATTACTGGTTACTATAGGTGCTTTATATAGGACTTCTCCCAGTTAGTAGTGCCGTTGACGGGTTTGACTAATAAGGGTATGAAGTTCGTTTGGTCAGCAGCTTGCGGGACAACCTTTCAGAAGCTGAAGGAAAGGTTGACATCGACACTAG
This sequence comes from Viscum album, assembly GCA_963277665.1. Classification (NCBI taxonomy): domain Eukaryota; kingdom Viridiplantae; phylum Streptophyta; class Magnoliopsida; order Santalales; family Viscaceae; genus Viscum; species Viscum album. The sequence goes on along the minus strand of OY728123.1, from coordinate 1,032,348,894 downwards.
TACTGATACTTCCAGGGCAAGGGAAGAGCTATACAGTTTAATGTGATGCATCAGGTGTTGTGCTGGGAGTAGTGTTGATGCAAGGAAATCAAGTAGTTGCGTACAGGTCTCGGCAGTTGAGGCCACATGAGAGGAATTACCCAACACATGATCTTGAGTTGGCTGTAGTTGTTCATGAGTTATGTTGTTGGAGGCATTATCTCTTGGGAGAAAATTTTGTGGTGTTTATGGACCATAAAATTCTTAAATACATCATTACCCAGCATGACTTGAATCTGAGACAGCGAAGGTGGTTTGAATACCTTCAGTCCTTCGAAGTTGAGCTTTCTTATACACCTGGTAAATGTAATGCAGTAGCTGATGCACTGAGTAGGAGGACTCAGATACAGGTAGTGCAGGAGGCCAGTGGTGAGTGGAAGCTTATGGATTTATTCTCTGAGATGCATTTGGAGGTGCACAATATTCAGGGAAAACATATCTTCCATCCTTAGCTTTGACTTCTACCATCCTGGATAGAGTGATGATGAGACAACTATTAAATTCAGAAGGCCTAGTTATATGGGAGTCGGTGGAAAGAGAGGAACCTCCTCCTGGATGGACAATAGGTGATGATGAGGTATTGCGTATCCATGGATGAGTGTGGGTTCTAGGGGATATACATGAGGATTTGATGCGGGAATTTCATTATTCATCTTGGGCAGTGCATCTTGGAGTTACCAAAATGTACAGTGACTTGAGATGTCAGTATTGGTGGCCGGGTATGAAAAGAGAGGTAGCTAGTTTTATTACGAGATGTTCCACTTGTCAATAGGTGAAGGTGGAGCATCAGAGGCCAGCCAGATTGTTACAATAGTTACCCATTCTATAGTGTAAATGAGATGATGTCACGATGGACTTTGTGACCGGGTTGATGAGGTCACCTCGAGGCAATGATGTTGTATGGGTTGTTGTGGACATACTTACAAAGGTAGCTCACCTTTTTCCTATCAAGGAGACCTTCGGTGTTGATGATCTTGGGAATTTGTATATCTGAGAGGTAGTATGTCTTCATGGGGTCCCTCGTTCTATCGTTTCATATAGGGATGCCTATTTTACGTCTCATTTCTAGCAGAGTTTTCAGAGGGCACTGGGTACACAGGTACTTCTAAGCACATCTTACCACCCTCAGACCGATGTCCAGTCAAAGCATATGATACATGTGCTGGAGGACATGCTGCGTGCATGCGTCCTAGACTTTGGGGGCTCTTGGGAGAAGCACATAACCCTGGTCGAGTTTTCCTATAATAATAGTTTTCAGGAAACTATTGAGATGACACCTTATGAAGCTTTATATGGAAGGCCATGCCGATCACCCTTGTTCTGGTTAGAGGCAGGTGAGGCAGCTTTACTAGGACCATGTCTCATGAAGGAGACTTCAGAGGAGGTCTAGTTGATTCAGAAGCGTATGGCTACTGTATAGTATCATCAGAAATCTTATACTGATCGTTGTAGAGGACCCTTGGAGTTCATGGTCGGGGATCAGGTTTTATGGCTCATTTCAACGAGGTTAGGACACAGGCAGATTAGGTGACAAGGTAAACTTTCACCGAGGTATGTAGGACCGTTTGAGATTCTGGAGAGAGTCGGGCTGATTTCCTATTGGTTGCAGTTACCATAGAGGTATCGGGCCATGCATGACGTCTTCCACGTATCTTAGCTGCACCATTATCACTCAGACCCGTCTCACGTTTTTCAGCCTGAGGAGATTTAACTTTAAAGTTGATTCATCCTTTTAGGAGAATTCGATTCGTATTGTTGATAGGAGCACAAAGGTTCTCCGAGGCCAGTTATTTCCTCTCGTACGGGTGCTATGGAAACATGGATGAGTGGAGGATGAAACCTGGGAGCGGGAGACCGACGTACGTGCTCTAGGGCCAGAATTGTTCTCAGATTTATCTTCACCACCCGTGGAAGGGAAATTCAGGGACAAATTTCTTTAAGGGGGGAAGCTTGTAAGAACCCAGTTCTTATTCTTGATGTATGAGTTTCTTTTTTTTCTTTTCCTTAAGTGTTTTTGAGAAAACAAGGGAAATGTGGAAAAAATCCCAAAATTTATGGGTACACGCCGTGTACTTTTATATACACGCCATGTACTTTGGCCACATGGGATGAGAATACATGGTGTGTAGGCTTGTCGGTGATTAAGGGTGTAAAAAACTAACTACATGCCGTGTACTTAGTAATACATGCTGTGTAATCTGTCGGCAGATGAACAGTGAGGCGGTGAAAAGTAACCGCCAGTGGAACAGTTAAAAAAATAGTACATGTCATGTACTTGAAAGTAAATGCCATGTTGTTCTGTTTTTTTATTAAAAATAGGCAGTAGCCTCCTCATTCGATAGAGGATGCAGAGAACTCACTAGGAGCCACGAGAGAGGAGGTCGGGACTAGTAGGAGCTCCCAATCACACATCGGGACTCTGATTCTTCCGCCGTTGATCTCGTTTGAACCGTGCGGGTAAGATATATGTTGTTCTTGGTCATTTATGGAGGCACCTTTCATGTATATCGATCAATAGAGATTGAGGTAGGTGGTCTTGTGTTTTATTCCAACTGTTGAGTTGATTTTGTGTACCGTTGTGCCACGCGCCCATGTTTGGGGTGTCGTGTGGCTGTGTCCTTGACTGTTTAGATACCTAGAATTTCTTAGGTAATCTTATGATTTTGTATAAACTGTTGTTGGGACCGTTGCTTTGATCCAAGGCCACCCCGAGGGTACATTTCCCTTGTTTAGCTGTTTGGCCAGAATACCCGTGGGTATGCCATGATTATAACATGTTTTGAGTTTTCTTGAGAGGAAATTGCTTGCTTATGCTTTGGTCTTGGCCTAGTTACTTTCTTTTTTTCTATTTAGCCTGAGGGAAAGGTTCTGTTTATCCTGAGGGAAAGGTTCTATTTCGCCTGAGGGAAAGGTTCTGTTTAGCCTGAGGGCAAGGTTCTATTTAGCCTGAGGGAAAGGTTCTGTTTCACCTAAGGGAAAGGTTTTGTTTCAACTGAGGGAAAGGTTCTGTTTCACCTGAGGGCAAGATTTTGTTTAACCCGAGGGAAAGGTTTTGTTTAGCCTGTGGTCAATGGTTCTTACGCCTGAGGGTAATATTCATTATGCCTGAGGGCAGTCGCCTGAGGGTTTCGTTTCTATTTCCCTAAGGGTAAGGATTTTCATGTCTGAGGACAATGTTTACTTTGAATATTCAATCTGTTGATTTCTTACATTGTACCTACCAAGATAAAGCACAAGCTTGGAATTGTTAAATAATTATTAAAATGGAAATGTAACCGGTAGGAATAGTTACTTTTGAGTACTTCCTAGTTTACTACATTTCATTATTGCACACTGCTGTTGCACATTTTCACTAACAGTTGGGCACGGGCCTTTGGGGGTTGCCTACTGGGATTTATTTCTCACACCCTGTTTGGGTCAAGTCTTGGGCCCAAACAGATTATATTTCTGCAGGTGTCGATAAGGGTAAGAGTCCCAACACAGGTACATGATTGTTGCAGAGGAGTAGGAGAGCATGAGACCAAGCTTAGGCTTGCGATGCAGCTGCATTTCTGTTGCACTACATTGTTTTTGTTTTACTGTACTTTGTACCTTGTGCTGTATTGTATCAGATTGTAGTGTATCCTGTTTTGGATTCTTTCTTAGAATTAGAGACATATTGCATCATCATATATATGACTGCTGGTTATCTTTTACTTCAGTTTCTTCATCCATTTCAGGTCTATATTGTTTACTGCTTCCGCTTTTGTATTTTTATATTTATTCCAGTATGCTACACTTTGAAAAATGAGGGAATAGTTTCTCCAATATCAGTTCTAGGCCCTTGCTGCTAGTCGGAAACCTCTAGAATTTGGAGAAATGCACTTGAGTTTATGTGACCAACCGGGTTCTGGGCACCTGTTGTGTGGCACCCAGACCCGAGACATTACATTGCTCAATATATTTTTTGGATTTGGCATGGAGAATCGATTGTTACAAAAAGTTTGAGCACTGATGTTAATCAATATATTAATCTTAAAACTTAATTGATAAATAAAAATGAAATGAAAAACCTTATAAATGATACATTCGACATTGAAAGACACCAAAATCAACATCAAAACATATCATAAAAACTAGTTAATGGTGTTACAAATAACAAAATTACAAGTGATGTTTTTTGGACTATAAGACAACCAAATAAAGATTGTAACATATCATTGAATCCTACTCTTGATTCTGTGGAGACTAATGTAAGAGATAACTTCACTAAGAAGAAAAATTCATTTCATGGTTTAGTTGATGATGAAAATCAAGAGTTGTATAGTGGATGTTTGAAATATTTTAAAATTTCTTTTCTACTAAAGTTTTACCATATAAAATGCCTATGTGGAATTACAAATAAGGAAATGTTAATGATATTGGAATTGTTGTGTGATTAATTTTCTGAAGCAAAGATTCTTCAGTCTTTTTATGATATGAAAAAAGTGGTTAAGAAGCTTGGTCTGAATTATACAAATTACATGCATGTCCCAATGATTGTATACTTTATTAGGGATAGGATTCAAGCACACAGAATTGAAAAAAAATTTCTTCTTCTAGATGGAAGTAAATGGGTGATATTGGAAGTATGAATCGACATACTACTATGAAGAAGAAGAAAAGGAACACATAGGAAAACGTTTTGCATTAGTTTCCTTTAAAGCCTCAATTATATTGATTATTCATGTCATCAAAAACCACCAAGCACATGAAGAGACATTCTATAGATAATAAAAATGATGGGTTAATGTGACATCCAAGAGATTCACAACCATGGAAGACATTTAATCCAGTACATATAGATTTCTTATCTGATCTATGGAATGGGCGATTGGGATTGGCCGCTGATGGATTTAACCTATTTCTGGCTTTGAGCACCAGTTATAGAATTTGGCAAATTTTTTTGATCCCTTACAATATACCTTTATTGATGTGTATGAAAAAAAATGTATTTTATCATTTTGATGATTATTCTTGAAAAAAAGATTCTTAGAAATGATATTTATGTATTCTTGTAGCCTCTAATTGAATAATTACAGGAGTTAGGGAGAAATAGTGTTGATACATATGATGTATATTCTAGAAACAATGTTTAAAATGAAAGCTTCTATAATGTGAATTATTAGTGAATTACCTAGAATTAGAAATTTAGATGGTTAGAACACTTACACAGGTTTGGATTGTCCTATTTTTAACTTTTATTTTGAGCATGAACAACTACCACACAGTAAAAAATGGTGATTCTTGTGTCATCAAATATTTCTCGATGCATATAATAGATTTTTATTGAGTGAGTCAAAATTAAATGGTTCTATTGATCGCAGACCACCTAAAAATTTGTTGACATGTTCTAAAATATTGGAAAAACATAGAAATGTTGAAATATAATTTGGGAAGGTTCATACTTTGAATAATAGTGGGAAACAAGTTTGAAGTGCACCATCAAGTGAAATCAGAACAAAATAATGGATGAAAAAAAGTATATTATTCAAACTTCCATATTGGGAATTTAATTTTTTACAGATTAATCTTGATGTTATGAATATTGAGAAGAATTTTTTTGATAATTTGATCTTCACATTGCTTAATGAGAATAGAAAATAAAAGGGTCATATCAATGCTAAAAAAGACTTACAAATAATGAAAATAAAGCATGATCTCTAGCCATACGAGAATAGAAATTATTGTAATGAAAATATTTCAATGAAAATTAGGGATAAAGATACATTATTTTAAATTTTGAAACATGTGAAGGTATCTAATGGGTATTCAAGTAACATCTCAAGGTGTGTTGTATTAAAGAATCTTAAGTTACATGGATTGAAAAGTTACAATTCACATATTTTGTTATAATAATTACTACCATTAGCATTGTATACATTATTACCTTAAAAGGTTACTCCTTTTTTAATCCAAATTTGCACATTCTTTAGAAAACTATGTGAGAAAAATAAACAATCATTTGAGATTGAAAAACTCTAGGAGATATTTGTATTGAAACTTTGTGTAATGGAAATGTTCTTTCCTCCATCATTTTTTACTGTTATGATGTATTTAACTATGAATTTGGTTGAGGAAGCTAAATTAGGAGGCCCCGTACATTATTGATGGATGTATCTAATTGAGAGGTACTTTATTTATATTTTTTTCATCTTAAGTAAAAAATTCATGGCACTTAATTAAATACAAAATTATGTTTTATTTATTTTATTTCATAGATATCTTGGGCATTTGAAATCATACGTGAAAGATAAAGCTCAAATTGGATGATATATTTCTGAAGGCTATTTGGAAGATGAGTTTTTTAAATTTTTTTCTTGATACTTTGATGATATTGAGACAAGATTCAATCAATTTGTATGTGTTGATGACACATCGACTCAATATAAAATACACAGGAAATCAAAAATCTTTCTTGTTATTGGCTGATCAGTTGGGAGGCTCTCAAATGTTATACTGATAGAAATGGAATTATTATAGGCACATAGATATGTTTTTCTGAATAGTGAAATTTCAGATCCATTTATTGGAGATCACAGGATACAAACAAAGAGACGAATGAGAGGAAAACATGAAATGAGAAATATATAACAAAAGTTGTTAATAAAGATATTGTATAATGTTTTTCACAATGTTTATCTTCATAAATATTTAAATAAATACATATATTAGGTTGACACATATATTTTATAAATATAATAATTTATATTAATTTTTTTAGATCATGAATACTGATACTCAAGTTGATTTGTTTGAATATTTTAAGTTTCTTGCTTGAGGTCCTCTAAAAAAGGCTAGAAAGTTCGATGCTTACAATGTGAATGGCTTTAAATTTCATACATTTGATCTAGAAGAGGGCCTGGGAACACAAAATAATGGTATATTTATGTTTTCTAAAGTGGGGTATTATAGAAAGTTGATTGATATTATCAAATTAAACTACGACATGCATTTTTTAGTTGTTTTATTCAAATTAAATTGGGTTGATATTATCAGGGGTGTTAAAAGAGATTCCTTGTAATTTACTTCTGTGAACTTCTCTCACTTGATAGATGTTGATGATCATGAATTACATGATCCATATATATTATCATCGAATGTGAAAATATTATATTATGTAGAAGATATCATGGATGAAGGGTGGAGTGTACTTTCTCACATAAAAAAAGAGACATGTATGATATGGGTAATGAAGTGGAAGATTTGACCTCTGACATTGAATCCAATAAATAACAAGAAGAGAACTTAATTTTCCATCATAATATTGAAAACATTAGTCTTTCAAGGGTTTATGAAGTATATGAAGTAATAATGGAGTAGGAAAATGACACGATTAAAGGAAAAAATGATTGTGTGTACAGTCATCCATTCATTTATCAACCACTTTATGTTATTTATGTAGTCATTCATTATCATAGATATGTATATTTTGTTTGTAAGTATTGTGCATATGTTATCATTCCTATTTTTTTTTCTGCATGATTTTTTTGAAATATATGTTCTGAAGTTAGTTTTATTTGATTAAATAATAGGAATACCAAGGAGGAAGTGTTTTATTAATCATAGTTGACTCTCAGTCAACATTAACTCAACCATACCAACAAATTATGATCCATTGGTCTCCCTCCCTACAACATCTGAGACACCCTCTGCTTCCCCCCTATACCATCTCTCACACCCTCCATTCCACCATCCTCTGGCACACCCTCTGTCAGCTTCCCATTAATAGTTTAACCAATGCCTCCCTATTCAGCATGCTCAGTATCAAGGGAGAAACTCATCACTCCTGTTTCTTTATGGGTATATTGAATGATTATGGTTATAGGTACAAATTTTAATATGAATAAATTTATCATACTTTTTTTATACTAATAACTATGTTTTCATAAAAGATGGAAATAATGATACTATGAAGAGAAATATGAAAAGTTCAAATGTATGGAATCTAAAAGGATTGAAGATAGTTGTCCCATTTGACTGCTATGGGGTCCTTATGAATGATGTTGTAGGATTATTTTTCCAGATTCTAGGACAACTAGTGGCAGATCTAGTTACCCTTTTGATTGCGTATGATGATTGGAGATATATGCCTCAATCTTGGAAAAATGAATTTTTTGATTCACAGATAAAAATCATTTTAATATATTATAGTGTAATTTAATGTCATTATGTTATTAAATTCTAATATTTTAAAAATGAATCTCTTTGTATAGATGTTTTTATAGTTTACCATTGTTGATATTATAGCATGAAAGTGGACATTGAAAAATTTGGGTAAGAAATGAATGAACTGTAAATGGATATTATGGAATGATTTCAAGGATACTTCATTGAATACCCAAAAACTATATGATAAGGTACCCGAAGGGGTACCTAGAGAGAAATGAAAGGTTTTTGTTGATATCTATCATCATGAGAAGCACAAGGTATTTAAATACATATTATTATATTAATCTCATTTTACATTTATACATTCATATTACAAGTAGATGACATTGAATACATTACTATTAAATTACAGGTTATTTATTTTAGGATGTTTCAAGGGATAATTCATCGAGTCGAGCTAAGAGAATAATCCCTCACACTACCGGGTCAAAGAGTTTTTCTAGAAACTGATCAACTCTAATAATTTTTTCATCAGTTTAAATATTTATAAGACAATATTATTTGTTTCATATATTAAATTATTGATTTATCTTTATTTAATGAAGTCACAGGAATTTAGGGCACCAAGTATCCCAAAAAGAACTGTGGTTGGATGTTCACAAAAAATTTGATGGGAGTTATGTTAATAATCTTGCTAAAGAAGTTGGGGTATGAATTCATTTTTCATTTTAATAACTTATTATCAATTTTCACTATGTTAATATGTATTTCATTAAATATGAATGATATTTTATTTATAGGTAAAAATTGAATAACTATGGGATTCCAATCCCATAAATTCCTTCTCAGTCTCCCTAGTTGACCCAGTTGGTAAAGTACTTGGGAAGAAGCATCCTGATCGAGTACACATGATGAGTTTGGGACTATTACCATCTGAGATATTTGGTAGTCCATTAAGGATTATAGCTATATCTACTCTTGGTTTTAGTCACTCCCTACCTCGATATGCTTAGAGGCAGTTTGTTTCTATATAAATCACAATTCAAGAATAGGGGGCTCATATACCCACTTTATAGAAATCATTTATTGATTTATATCAGAAGACGACCAAATCTATCCCCGGTGATATTGAATTGATGGATGGTAGTGAGAAGGTAAATCACAAAAATTCAAAATAATTTTGTTTAAAAACTTCTATTGGTTTTAAGTTTAAATATAAATATACAAAACTATTTAATTTTCAATATAATTGTCTTGTAGGTACCGATAGTAGGAAGTAGAGACGAAGATGGAGAGGGTGTCGAGTAGAGTTCATCGGGAAGTGGTTAGTGGTATATTTGGATTCATAAATTATGTAAAACTAAACTTATGAAAAACTAACACTAATTTGGTGAAACTAGTGTTGATATTTTTATTAATGGGGGTAAATTTTTTTGGGTGATGGTTTATATGTGTTGTTTCCACTTTGCATTGTTTGTTTATTTTCTTTCAGGGTTGAGTGCTATTTTGGGGAAATAGAGTCTACAGCTAAATTTTATTTGAAAAAAAGTATATAAAAATGGTTTAAATAGCCGCTAAATATTCCATATTATTTTTTAGTGGTGTTTTAAGCCGCTGCTATATATTTATGATTTTTTAGAGTCATTTAAAGCAACTGCTAAATAAAGGCATTATTATTTAGCAGTGATTTTATCCATTTTAGTGGTTTTCCAGTCATTTTTTTGGATATGGTGGAACTTAAAACTATCACTAAATCCTTGATATTTTTTTGGAAAAAAAACTACTGAAAAAATGAAGAAAACTGCCGCTAAATATACGTTCTGTGATGGTTACCAGAAACCACCGTTAAATGGAAGGAACCACTGTGGGTTGAATGCCGACACCAAATTTAGTAGAGGTTTTTTGAAACCATAGTAGAAACAATTGGAGGCAGTTTAAACCACCGACAAATAAAAAACCACCGCCAATAGAAAATTTTCTTATAGTGCTATGTGGGTCAATCTATGAGAATTTAGTGAAAATCTGGGGTTTTAGGAGGCTCATAACAATCTAAAAATCATAAATATTGATCACAAAATGTGTAGTGAAGGATCACACAATTTTTTTTCTTCCCATTCATGTAATATTATCTTTTAGGAACTATACACTATGTACTAGGTGTACACACCGTTTAGTGAGGCTTAGCCATGTGGCCGTGGACATGGGTAGACACCATGTCAAAAAGGGACATGGATGTGTAGAGTCTCATAGCCAGGAATCTTGGTGTACATGTGCTGGAGGACATGATCAGATACATGAGTACATACACCTATACATGGGTATGACAAAGGACATGGTCTTAGTCTTGGTCAAGAGGAACACACCATGTACTTAGTGTACATGCCGTGTAGGGATACATGGCCATCCAGACTATGTGTGGGTAAGAACATACCTAGGTGATCATGTGAGGTTATATGCCATGTAACCATATGTACACGCCATGTATTTTAATTATACATGTTGAGTACATTAAGGGGAAATAGATTAGGTTTGGTGATGAGAGACATAATGTGTACTATGGGAACATGCCATGCACTCCCCTTAGAGACTTATCCCTTGCACATCTCTATCTTCACGACTCAGATGGAGGCCCAAAAGTAGCTTATCCTAAGTTTTTTTCTATATATAACACAATGGTGGAAATGGTTTTAGCATTAGAGATCCAATAAAAGGTGATTATAGTGGGGTTCTTATTTCAATGATAGTTGGCTGGTATGAGTTAGGTATATTCCCTTTATCTATCTCCTTGAGGGTACAATGTGGCATTTCATCCTCAATATATGATTGTGATCCTCTATATAGTATTAGTTTAGAAATATTTTGTGGTATAACATCATAAGAACAAGTTAGTATCCTCTATAATCTCTTTATATTCCCCAAGAGGGGTTTGAGGTATCTACATGACCAAAATTCATGGTCATTGATCCACTACTTAGAGGGATGATCCAATAGAGTTTGTGGTATCATCATGCATACAATCCCCTACTTTGTGGGTAGTTTCAGATTGGGTTTGTGGTATCTCTCAGTGGTCTTAGGTGTGACCTCCTATCCATGTATCATGATTCTAAGTCTTGATTGGGTTCAAGGTGTCCCCCAAAAGGTCATAGGTGTGATCCCCTATTTGAGTTTTATGATATCTAGAGTTCCAGATTGGGTTCGTGGTGTCCCCCAATGGTCTTGGGAGTGATCCCCTATCCATGTTTTCAGATATTATAAGTTCCAGTAGGGTTATTGGAGTCCCCCATGAGACATAGGAGATACCCACAATCTAAGTACTGAGATCCACTAGGTTTTAGTGTGACTCTCTTTATGGAAATACCAGATGAGCATGTTCTCTTGGATGGATTCCATCAGGGGTGGTGTGGATGTACCACCAGCTTAGTGATACTTGATGAGTGGGATCTCTCGTACAATTTCCATTAATAATGGAAGGGATTACCCAATGAGTGAGATCTTTTGGATGAGTTCCATCTAGTATAGAAAGGATTTTGGAGTGAGTACTCCCAGACAAGCGATACCTTTGATCCTTGAGTAGAATCCTATGGTAGGATGTATGGTTGAGACCATGAGACTTAGAGTCTGTGAAGAGCGTATTTGGGTTATTTTAGGATTCCTTTTAGTATGACTCATATTTTATTAACATACCATGTGGTTATGAGATGACTAGTCATTTATATCCAAGTATTGGTCGAGATGGAGTTTACTATTCTCTTTCACTTGGGTTTTTATACCCTATGGATATGGGTTGAGTGGATTATTTTCTTTCAGTAGTTCCCTTTTATTTTGGGTTTTTGGAGTGCCTATTTAGTATTGATATAATCACCCCTTCATGGAATTTTCCCTCTAATTTCACATCTTATGTAGATGATATGACTTTTGATGGAATCCTATGAGGACTTGGAGTAGGTGGAGCATGGTGATCTTGATAGATTGAGGTGTGTACTAATGGTTTCATTTGACATTTGTCCCCTCTTACTAAGAAGGTTAGATGATTTTATCAGTTTCTTGTGGTATTTTATTTTTCTCTTTTAATGATTTAAATAATTTTTCTATACTCTTATTGTGGGATAGATGTATGGATTCATTTTTTGTATTAGTTTTATTATTATATTATCACTATTTCATAGAGATGGATATGTTTTCATACATATAAGTCCTATATGATAATGCCGCATATGTGTGTGATAAGCCTACTCGGTGCTGGTCACTGACCCTTGGACTACTAAAGGTAGTCTTGGGGTAGTCACACTCGGCTTATCTTCATCAAGGAGGGCCCTGATGGGTTAGGTCATGAAAAAACTTGAGTGATAAGGTGTCTATTGGGATAGAATTTGTGACCCACATTGAGTGAGAAGGTTAGGTCAAATATTTAATGTTTAGGCCAACCTTGAGTGATAAGGTGTGGCCTGAGATAGTATTTAAGACCTCACTTGAGTAAGAAAGGATGTCTAGGGTACTTCATGTGGTATATCCTTTGAGTGAGAAAGGACAACCATGAAACTTGGTGTGAAAACTCATTTGAGTGAGAAGGATTGGTTTGAGGACACCCAACCTTGCACCTTTTGTTAGTGGTTAGGACTTGGTATGGAACCCTACCTTACATATTTGGGTGTGGGTTAAGGTATGGTATGACACCCTACCCTGATTATTTAGGTTTAGTTCAGTATTTGTGGAATGATGTGGCTTTATTCCTACTATCATCGAGCTAAAGTAGGCCTGGTCAAGTGTTTTGGTGGATTGTTTAACACACAACAACCATACATTTATGCTTATATGTTCATTGTGAGTTATTTTTTTTGGGTGTGTGTGTTTCAAAAATAAAACAATAATTATTTTATATATATTTTACACACATCCACCTGATAACAACAACACTTAGCATTGTTAAGGCATTGAGGATTCCTAATAGGTTATTGGATTGACCCCTTATCTGCACACACATCCACCTGATAATAACAACACTTTGTATTATATTAGGGAACAAGTATTTATTGGAAATGTAAACAATGTATAAGCCTAAATATTTATAGAGGTTGAGGATTCGATAGGAAAATTATTTGAGTAGGATCGAAGTATATTTTATTTCAAGTTATTGTTCTGTATGTACTAGTCAATATACATTCTATTTATATGATGCCTATTGGACTTGTTATATACTGCTACAACTCTGTTATGTTTTGATGTATCATGTAAATAGTTTATTTATTTATATTATATACTATGGGTGCCCTCTTAGATCCCTTATAAATTTATAGGTATTTTAGGGATATCCATTATATAGATAGATCATACTAAATATTTAGTAGATTCAGGAATGACTCTCAAGATTTATCTTTGAAGGAATAGTCTCCCTTTGATTATTTTAGGTCCTCCCTACTTGTCATCAACCTATGGTGTATGGGTATATGCACCTGAGGTTATGTGAATAACCTCTCCTGGGTGTTATTCAATTGATCTAGGTTAGTGCATTACAGTCTAGGAAAGGTTAGAGACTCTAAAGGATATAGGGTATAGATTAGGTAGTTTACTAGTGATTTGATGTTGGATATGGATTTAGGTAGAATAAGATAATTGGGAAGAGGAGGATACTTTGGATACTTATGATGATAAAACAACGTCTGGTTTTTTGGGTTAAGGTTATGGTTGTATAGGGGTCTCAATATCACCCAACATGTTATCACATTTATTATAGGATGTGACTAGAATTGATTCATTATTTAGTACACCTACATTTTATTTTTCTATAAAATTTGAATTTATAATACAATAATTTATGGGTTTCATGGGACATATTTATTCCCATAAGTTGTGAAAGAAAACATAAAACCCATGCCAATATTAATTAGGAGTGTAATCAACATGATTAAATAAAAGAACTATAAAACAAGCATACCTCACCATCTATGCATTTGAGCTTCACCGATGGTGAGTCTAATCAAGTTCCATAAAAAAACCAATAATTTCTTTCCTTTGATGGTATCCACCAACTACTAAAATCATTGAACTATTTTGTAGGACTTATTCTCCAAAACAGTGTGATAATACCCACTCCTTAAATGAACATAAAGATAAAATAAATAGAGAGAGTTTCATCCAATAGAGAATGAACTCCTATGTATCAAATGAGGTCCACAAATCTCTATTTTATAGATCCCATTTATTGAATCAAGGTTCCTCTTAGATTTTTAATCTTTCATATATTATGAAATAACTAAACCATTTGGATTTCAACTCACTAATTAACCAGATTGATAAACTCATTTAAAAGTTAATAATTTACCTACACATCATAATATAATGTGTCACTAAGTGAAATCATCATTATTACCAACTTAGGAGAGTCAGATAAATAATATCATATATCATTCCATAAGTGCACCACGACATGTTATAAAAGATCATGATAAGGAATTGACCATGGTGTGGTGACTTTTACTACACTGTGGTCTATTCTTTAGTGGAAAATCTTAAAAAATCTACAACTTCTACTAAATCCTTATAGATATTATTAAAAAATTTACAACTATTTGTAAATCTATTCAAAATATTTTGGATATGACGTCTCTCCAAATCTAGAAAAACACTTTGTACAAAAATAAATCCTCATTCCAAGACCTTATTTGTGACCTTGTGTGCCTTTATATTATAGAAAACAATTATGAATTTCCTAATTCATAATTATAAGAAAATAGTGACCTCTAGAAAAATTTCATTTCTACTCAATCTACAAATGGGTTTGGTTTGATCTTGATCAAACACACTCATATATTTATACGAACATGTCTACCATAATGTATATCTTTATACATTTTATTTATGATTATATAATCACTTTTTACAATATATAAAGTGACCATGATATATTGAAAATGTTAATATAGTATAATCCATT
The DNA here is from genome assembly GCA_963277665.1 of Viscum album. Classification (NCBI taxonomy): domain Eukaryota; kingdom Viridiplantae; phylum Streptophyta; class Magnoliopsida; order Santalales; family Viscaceae; genus Viscum; species Viscum album. Next base: position 1,032,333,794 of record OY728123.1, on the reverse strand, counting down.
TCATACATTTATGATTCTCTAAAATAGACCGATACATTTAAATGAATACATCACATGTCATTCAACTAAGTAGTTGAGAACATATCATGTCACTCAACTAAGCATGACCATGAATTTTCTTAGAATAATTCAATCATGGGCCCATATGTCATATTTTTCATATTAGAGGAAAAATCCCATCTTTATTAAACTCAATGAATGATATGATCAATGATATACCCAACCACCCTAATTATATTAGCCTCATGGATGGTGTAAGAAAGGTATAAAATTTTTATGGTTCACATGATAAGTATCTTTTTATCCTCAATTAATGGGGATTCATATTATTCATACACCTCTAATTATATCAGCGATTGTATAGAATTCCATGAGATATGATTTTTTGGGTTAGTCCAGATAATAAGTCTCCACTTATTATATTATGAGTTTAATCTATATCATATAAAAGAATTATACTCATACTAATCTTAACATATCATCATAGCCCAAAATAATATGTTAGGATCATCAATTATGCAAAACTCAAAGTTATATTTAGATGGGATTTTATCATCCCATCATTCATGTAATATATGAAGTACACATGAATTAATGATAAAAAATATTTTCTTTAATATTAAATCATGATATATTTTACAACTATCACACCCAATATCTCATATAACTAATACCCATATATTAAACTTGACCATCATTTTTTCTGTACTAATTATTTTCATAAAGCATCTGCTATATTTCTCAAATGAGATGGTATTTGCAAATGATGTGTTTGGTCCTTTGGTGAGACATGAGTTTCTTTGCCTAAGTAATAGATCCATTGCTTTCATATTAAAGTTAAACTACCCACTAAACTATAGAAACCACCCTATGTTCTATAATAAAATTCTTGATCCAAATAGCTTCCTTCACAATATCTGCTGCAACGATGTACTCTACTACCTCAATTGGTGATTATGACACAGGGGCCCATTTAGAACTATTATAACTGATATCACCACCATTTATGAAAAATACAATAAAATATTGATATCTCATATCATCTTTATCAATTTGGAAACTAACAATAGTGTCAGACCTTAAAATGAGATCAACCTTACCTCCAAATACTAAGAACACATCCTTACTTCTAAAATAATTAAGGATGTTTTTATAGTAATACAGTGGATTTAACTAGGATTATATTGGTATCTAATTGTTATTCTCAAAGAATAATTAGTATTGGGTTTAGTACATAACATTACATACATGATAGATCCTATGAATAATGCACAAGGAATCCTATCTATATTTTTTAATTCTTTAGTTTGATATTGAATATTCCAAATATTTATTCCATGAAACATAGGTAAAGAACCTTTTTTTAGTTCTCTATATTAAAACTCTTTAAAAAATTATCGATAAATATTTTTTCTTGGTCCAAGAAACCTATTTGATCCATATGTATAGATCTTTATATTCAATATATAAGATGAATCACCCATGTTTTTCATTGAGAATCACTTTCCCAACCACATATTTACAGAATGTAAATCCAAGACATCATTTTTGATGAGTATCATAATAATATAAATACTAAAAAACTTCCACTAACCTACTTGTACACACAATAACAATTTTTCTTCTTGATGAAACCAAACTCTTGGATTGAAACATCAAACCAAATATTCCAACTCTAAGAAGATTTATTCAATTCATAAATGGACCATAGAATCTTAAAAACCTTAACATGATCATTTGGCACTTAAAAACCTTTGGGATATATCATATTAACATCCTCAACTAAATTACTATCAAAGAAAGTGGTTTTGAAACCCATTTGATATATCTAAAAATTATAATGACCTAACATAGAAAAAAATACCTGAATGAACTTTATCATCACAACTGGAGAAAATATTGCTTTATGGTAAATATCATGAATTTTCTTATAACTTTTAGTTATTAATGAGCTTTATAGGAGGACACTCTACCAACTATGTCATATTTCTTATAGAAACCCAATTTACATCCTATATACCTCATCCATTCAGTTGCATCCACCAAGTTCCAAACCTAGTTAGTGTACATGGAGTTTATCTTAGATTTCATGGCTTATAACTATTTATTAGAATAACAAATCTTAATTACACCTTTGTTAGTTAGTAGGTTCATCATCTATGAACATCACTTCATCATCATTTTCTATAATAAATCCTTATCTCTTAGTTTTTTGATAAATGCTACCAGACCTTTGAGGTTATTGTGTAACATGTGTTATCTTTTCTTCCATAACCTCTTATAGAACTGACTCACTTTTCATCTTATAAAAAAATTCTATTTTTTAGGGTTTTATCTTCTCTAAGTTCAAAATTTCTCTCACTGAATCATCAAATAAATTACCATTCTCAAGGAAAACACCACTTTAGAACATAAACACTTTATGTTCTGTAGAATTATAAAATCAATATTCTACAACATATTTGGCATAAATAATGGGAATTTTTCTGATTTATGGCCAATTTTATTAGAATCCAAACATCTTACATATGATTTACAACCAATTTTTTTTAAAAAATAAAATTTTGGATGCTTCCCATACTATATCTCATATGGTGTATTTATAATCACCCTAGATAGAACATGATTTAGTATGAAAAATGTTTCTTCTAAACTATATCCCATAAATGATATAGTAATGACCCATTGACTCATCATCGATCAAACAATTTATAATAGAGTATGATTTCTCCTTTTAAACACACCATTTGACTACGGTGTTCTAGGAAGAGTAAGTTTTGAAACAATTGCACAATATATCAGATGACTAGTAATTTCTTGGATCAAGTATTCACTACCCCAATTTTATTAGTGAATCTTAATAATTTTTACTGTTTGATTCCTTACTTCACTTTTAAAAGACATAAAATTTTCAAGGATTTCAAAATTATGTATCATAAAAAAAACATAACCACATTGATTAAAATCATCAGTAAAGGTTACAAGGTACTTATACCCACCACTAAAGTACACATTGGACCATGTACATCATTATGTAAAAGTTCCAATAGTCTACTATCCCTCTAAATGTTTTCACTAAAAAGGTGTTTTGGTTATTTTTCCTAATAAAAAGGCTTTCAATTATCAAAAAATTCATAATCAAATGAGTCTAATAGTCCATATATATGGAGTCTTTGGATATAATTCTAATTTATATGTACATTTACACAATGATAGAGATAATTGGTGTTAGAATAAACCATGAACTTCTTGTCTAAACAAGATAAAAAAATCAATTTTTTGTTTATGGTTGGAATATAGTAAAGTTTTTACAATTGTAGAATTAATACACTAGGTAGACTTATATTATAAGTTAAAACCTCTAATTAAATAACTCTTTCCCTATAATACATAGATCTACTTCATATTTCATCAATTATCTCTTTTTTGAGTCTATGTTTATCAGTACAAATGTGTGATTCATACCCGATATCCAATACCCTTGAGTCAGAATTATAAAAATCAGTTTCTATAACATTTAATTCCATATTCTTAACATGTTTCTCTTTAAGAACACTTATCAACCTATAAACCAATATTTAATTATATTATAGGTCATGCCTATAAGATGTCTCAAAATAATAATCATGATATATTCCATAATCTATAATAAATACATTTTCATGGGTGAATATCATGTTTTATATATTTTCATTAGGGACTATTAATAAAAGTAATCACTATATCAATTATGGACCTATAAATCATATCCATTTATTAGTCCAAGATCCATATTTCATCATGACTTAACCCAACCAAGGTCGTAACTTAATCCATGATTATATCTAATAGAAAATCATGTTAATAATATCACATATGACTCTTGGAAGGTTAGGTGAATAACTATTTACCCAATTCATTATATGAATTATCCTACCTCTATTACACTAGGAAATTAATAGTTAGGGTCAGCTAGATAAATATAACCCAAATATTAAATCAGATATAAGCACCTAATGGTTAGAGCCCTAATTAATTTTCTTACCTTATACAAGATAATTCACGAGAACCTAACAGCTAGGGTTACCTTTACTAAATAATCAAGGTCATGACATGGATTTCCTTTATAATTAATCTCACATTTAGTATTTTAGAGGTTTTATTAGTCTCACTATTCTCATATTAATCTAATGCTTATCATGAATAATTATTTCATCCTATAATATCTTTACATCTCATGAAATCTCTATATGTATGCATGATTCTAATGATTTATTTTTTAGAATCTATATTCTTTCCACCAAATTAATATGTTAAAACCATATAATTGTGTAAATCTTTACAAAACTCACAATTTGTGTTACTAACCTACAAATAGAATCCAAACATCTCTACACATATTCAAATGCATCACATGGACAAGGTATATGAAACCCTTTTTCATATAGAAGATTATAATTATATGAAAAAAATCACCATAAGAGAAAGCATGGTGTGATAGGTAGATAACTCCTACTTTTCTTATACAAAAGTATAAGCTCATAGCATAGTTATGAGTTTGACCCAAATTCCCACTACCCTTGGTTCAATAGTCAAAAGAGACCAAAATTCCATCATAATTATAAAACCTAATATGTGTAAACTATAATCAATATTTGGATTCAAGATCATAAATACAAATCAAATCAAAGTAAATGTAGAAAAAAACTAAAATTATATTTTCATACCTAGAATGTAACTCTTATATGCATGGTATAACGACCTAAACTTTTATAAATGAAATTCCCATTTTCAGTAATTAAATACATCATCAAGTAGAAGTTTTAGAAAACACATGAACTAATTCGGTTATTTTGGACCATTATATGGTATGTAAAATTTAAAATATTATTAAGAATCATAAACATTGATTATATATCCATTGGACACTTACCATTAATATTAGTATATTAAGAGTTATTATAAATCCCTTTTGACACAGAAAAAGGAAGCGATGACCTAAACCGATGGGATATTTCCCTATGAATCCCATTTATTAAAGATTTAAAGGAAGATAAAATCATTTGTTTTTTCCTTAACCAAGCCCAATAAGCGGTTCAATAAATGAAGCTTGAGAAAAAACATTTATAGGATAAGTTTAATCTCATCAAGATCATGACCCAAACCATGTTCGCTGAACCACCCCATGAAAATCTCACCATCACACACCTTACCATTAGGGAATTCAATAGTGTAATAAAGGGCTATGTATCTAGAACCTAATAGTATGAATTTTTATAATTTATTCTTAATAAAAAAATTATTATATTTATCCTTTTTCAATATTTTTTTAAATGATTAAATAGCGAGTTTGATAAAATTAGATTCTGATAAGATGAAACAAAAATTGTATTTTTTGGAAAAAATTATAGTTTCAATCAAGACACTCTTTTTAATTAATTTAATATTTTTTGAAATAAATTATATTTTAATAAAATATTATTTTTAAAATATTTATTAAACATAAATGATAATATAATTTTACAAAGTTAAGTGTAATTGTTATAAGGGTCAAAAAATTGTTATTGTCAAAGAATAATATTTTTCAATAAATTTGTATTTTTATTTAAAAGTGTTAATTATCATATTTAATGAATTATTTTGATAAAATAAATATTATTTTTTAAATTAGCACATCAAAATTATCCAATGGTGTTTTTTCATAATTTTTGAGACAATCGATTTTTAGGTAAAAATTTAATACATTATAAATATATAGTATATATTATGACACAATAATGAACTAAAAGTGATGTAATATATGACATAAAAGGTATAAAAGAACACATAAATATTTCCCCTTTAATATAATGTTTTTTAATTTTTTTATTAATTTTATAAACCCTTAATGAATCTTCCAAAACCTATATTATATTTTAAGGTTTTAAAATCAATTCTTTATAAACATGACTCACTTCCACATCACCAAGGGAATTATTTTGATGTGTTTGGTTCTTAGTCTTATAAAATAACTAAAAAAATACTATTTAGTAGAAATAATTGAAAAAATTATGGTAAGGTTTGTGTTTTTTATTACTTTATCATACAGAGTCCAAAACCTATGTTTGGAAATTAATAAATAATTCTCCTCCCTTTTTCTATATAAACCCACCACAAATAACATTCCTCTTTACTAAAACCATTATATCATGAAATTAATCTACCTTTACATCTAAAGAGTCCACCTAAGGTTCCCCAATCTCTTAAGAAGCTCCTCCCAAGCTTTTGGAAGTGTCCTCTCAAGGTAAGGGATCCTCTCATTCTCCTCTTTATTCAAGCACCTTATTTGTACTATACCATTAATTTTTAATTTTTCATGTTGGATAATGATATTACATATGTATATTACTTTAATTATGATTTAAAAGTGATGATATACCCATTTCTCTCTCATTAATACCTTCTAAGAACCTTTATGTACCACTGTTATGCTGTAGAAACCATCTCATGATTTTTCATGAAAAACAATTTTGTAGTGAATAACCATCCCCATCTCCACTAAAGGGTATTAATATAGATGTAACTACTTTTAACTGATTTGGGACTTCAATTTATGTATCCAAAACTCCTTAATCACGAGATTAAAATTTATTAAAGATATCCTTATGTTGAATGATCTACGTGGCACACTTATGCATGTTTATGATATGAAAGTGACAGGTGGGCCTAGAATTATATAGCCCTCCAATTCATTAGGTATTTTTTTATCTCATGAGATGAAATGTTTGGTTAATGAGAGGTTATCTTAATCACACTATGTTATGTTGTCTTGGTGGTTATCCTTGACTTATATTTATGATGTCATGTTTTATGTTGTTTCCACATTCCCATGTTTCCTTTATGCTATCATGTTATATCATGCCTCATTGTTCAATATTATGATTCTCACACCTCTTATGATACCTTGATATGCATATTGGATCAAATGTAATAATTTAACTTATTATATTATTTGTTTATTCCCTTACTAATATTTATAGATAACTTCTTTCTTATGTATGTCTCTAGGATATCCCGTGCAGTTTTAGAAGAACAATGAAATTTTAGGATCATGTTAAAGAAGTTTTAAATAATGTCATTATATTATTGTTTCAAGATGTTATGTGATATACCTAACTTACCAAGGAAACCAATACTTATGATATTTTAGGATTTTATTACATATTCATTTATATAATAAATCATGAATTAAAGTGTATTAAAATATAGGTTGTCATAGTTGGTATCATAGAAAAGATTATTTATTTTGGGATTAAGATTAAAAAACTATAATGAAATCCTTATGGATAATACCAAACATATGAAAACATCCCTAAATTCTGGTAAAGTATAGTGTAAGTGGTTTCCAAGAAAATACATCCCTGTCTAGATAATACAAGTAGACGTGGCTCTAAAACAGATGTACATAGGGGTAATAACCTCAAAAGGATGCATGAAGCTGGAACTAATCATTACCCAGTGCATGAAAGTGGGCCTAGCTTCAAACCTAGATTTACACTCCCTATGGATATGATTTAGTAAATTTTCAAGCTTATTATAAACCAATATTATGGGGAAAAATGACCATAAGGTTTTATGTTAGAAAATAGATCACAAATAACTTATATTGAAACCTATAAATTCATAGGTTAAATAGTATTTATCATTTATGACTTATCACTTTAATGTTCATGGTTTCCTATTTATGTATTTAATATTTTAAAAATACTCATCCCTAATTTTCCCTTTTTTTCCAGTCAAATGGATGAAAATAGGAGAAACCGAGTCAATAACCAATGTGATGAGAAATGTAATGGCTACCCAAATGAGATGCTCAATGTGATGGGAGTAGGAGTCGAGAAATTCATGAAAATAATTTATCAATTAAATCATGTTTTGAACCAAAACCTAAATCAATAAGAATTTCTAAATCTTCCTAATATAGAGAAAGTTGTAATTAAGATAATTATATGACAAAGGCCTCTAACTTTCAGTGGAACTACCAATACCTTAATTGTGAAAAAATAGACCAAATCCATTAAAAATATATTCTCTATCATTCAATTATTTGAGTAAGATAATTTCATACTAATTATTTATCATTTGGGAGGATAAAATGATCAATGGTGGATTTTGGTCAAAAATACAAATCCAGAGGATGAGATTGAAGTGATGGAGTGAAAGGAATTATGGAATTTGTTTTTTGAAAAATATTTTACATGCCCTCCCCAACTTAAAATAAAGAGGTATTTTATTATCCTCAATAAAATGGATGATGAATTAATCAGGGCATATGAGGAAAAATTCATTATACATGCACAATATGACTATAACTTTTTCATTACCCCCAAATGTAAATTTTACCACTTATTTGGTGGGATAAATCCAACTATATGAAACACCTTATCCATTCGAGCCTTTGATAACCATGAGTAAATTATTTGACGTCCCTCAATGTTGAAATGAAGATCATAGAATCTTAAGGGTCTCATGAGTTATGATATAAGAAGTAAATAATTTATTTTAATTCTGTAGTTATGATGGAAAAATCTCATGGGGGTTAGAAAGTCTATTATCTCACTTTTCAAAAGTGTGGGAAGAAGCATCATATAAATTTGCTAAAGGGTACAAGGATATGATTTAGGTGTGGGAAGGAAGGTCACCTAGCTATAAATTTCTAATAGTAGAAACCCACCAATGAGATGGAATAAATGAATGCTCCAGTAAAACCTTAGAATATTTTCCAATGTTTCAACTATAATGAATATGGATAATATGTGAATAAATCCCCTAATCCAAGGGTTGTTGATGATAACTGATGAAAATAACCTCAAAGTCCTAGAGAGAAAGGGTGAGAATATTCCATCACAACCACTGTGCTGGATCCTGATAATGAAGTGGCCACAGGTATGTTAGTTATTCATTATAGGATAGAGAATGTAATATTTGATTATGGTTCTACACATTTTTTCATATCACACAAGTTTAGTATAACTATTTAAACACCACCTCAAAACATGAAAGTTGAGTTATCAGCAAAGAATACAAATGAGTCAATTATTGCATCCTAAACATAAAACTTATCCCCTACCCATATTTTTTTCAATAAATTTCCCATAAAACCTTATGATACTAACTTTAGCAGAATTTTATACAATTCTATGCATGGATTGGATTTACTTATATAGAGACAACATAAATTTAGGGGAGATGGAAATCACCCTCCGTATCGTGAATTTACCTCTGATTCTATATAAGTACAAGAAGGAGGATAAATATTCTTTAGTTCTAATATTGCAAACATGGATACTATTTCCTTATGAGAAAGTGTATCTAGTTAAAATTATTGATACTAATTAAAAGATCATCCTTTGTTACATGCCCATTATAATGGAATTTCCCTGATGTGTTTCTTGAAAAATTTACCAGTCTTCACCTTAGCTGTGATGTTGAGTTCTCAATTAAGATCATACTTGGAGATTTTATAGTATCCAAGAATCTATAAATAATGGCCATTTTTAAAATTTATAAACTGAAGAAACAATTACAGGTGAATTTGGATAAAGTATTTATATGCCAAAGTGCTTCACCATTGGGTGCACCGATTCTCTTCATTAAGAAAAAGGGCGAGTCAATGCGTATCTGAATTGATTATCATGATCTCAATAAGATCATGATAAAGAAAAATTATCCTCTACCATGGATTGATGACTCATTCAATTAGCTACATGGATCCCATTACTTCTATAAGGTGGATCTTTGATCGGGGTATTATCAAGTAAAGGTGAAGAAGGGGGACATCCCCAAGACTTATTTTGGTAAAAGGTATGAGCACTAAAAGTTCATAGTTATACTATTTGGACTCACTAGTGCTATAAAAATATTCATGTACATTATTAATAGAGTCTATAGGGATTTCCTCAATAAATATTTATTAGTCTTTATAGATGATATTCTTATCTAATCTAAAATCAATGAGGAATATGGGGAGCATTTTAATGTCATACTGAAGACTTTGTGAAAGGAAAATTTATTCTCAAAGTATAATAAATGTGAGTTTTGGATAAACAAAGTAACCTTCCTGGGGAATTTTATCAACATCAAAGGGATATATGTGGATCCTTAAAAAAACTAAGATAATTAAATGATGAACAAGAATGACATCTGTGATAGAAATAAAAATTTTACTTGGATTGGTTGGGTACTACCATCAATTTTTGAGAAACTTATCATGATTATAAATCCCAATAACCAAGTGTAATCATAAGGGAGACAAGTATTTCTATAATGATTAATGTGAGGAAATATTTAAATATATAAATAATATGCTAATCACTACACCAATTCTCACATTACCCACCAATGGGGAAGGATTTGTGATCTAAAACAGTGCATCCAAAAGGGGCTTGGGTTGTGTACTCATACAAGATAACAAAGTGTTAGCCTATGACTTCCACCAATTAAATACCCATGATGATAACTACCCAATGCATGATCTAGATTTGGAAGTAGTAATCTCCATGTTTAATATTTTTCGACATTATCTCTATGTAGAAAAGTGTTACATATATATAGATCATAAAATACTCAAGTGTATATTCACACAAAAGAAGATTAATATGTGACAAAAATGTTGTTAGATAAGATCAAGGATTATTATTTTTCAATCCATTACCATCCTAGGATTTCAAACAAAGTGGTAGATTCTTTGAGTAGAAAGGATTCCACAACTCTATCCATGATGAGGATTGAAAGGGATCTAATCATTTTAGACATGAGAAGGATATATATGGGAATAATAAAAGGATCTTCATACTACCTTTCTCAAATAACTGGTTAAACATCTATTCTTTATAGGATTAAGGTATCCCAAAAATATAATGATTTTATATAGAAGAAGGCATTTAATATTCTGTAGCTCAACTTTGCTGAAGATTGAGTTATAAGGTTTGGAACCTAGATATGGGTCCCATTAAACCCAAAACTAAAGTGGGAACTTCTAGATGATGTGAATAGGTCATCCTTGTCTATTCATCTAGGAAGAACCAATATGTATAGAGACTTGAAGAAAAACTTCAGGTGGGATAGCATTATATGGGATATTTTAGAGTTTATATCTCGATTCTTGGTATACTAAAACATCAAGGCAGAATGAAAAATGTCTAATGGTATAATGAAACCATTACCCATACCATCATTGAAATGGGAAAACATATCCATGGATTTCATCATAGGGATCCCCAAGACACCTAATGAAAATAATGAAATCTGGTTGGTAGTTAATCTCATTAGAAATTTGGAACATTTCGTTGCTATGAAGTAATATTTCTCACTTGAACTACACTTTAGGATATATATGATGGAAGTGGTAATAATACATGTAGTTCCTCTCTCTATTGTATATGATTGAGATTCGAGGTTTACCTTGAGGTTTTGGAGAATTCTTAAGCAAGCATTATATATAGATCTGATATTCAACACTACTTATCACCCTTTGATGGATGGTCATTCTAAAATAACCATTCAAAACTACTTAATCCTAGATATATTGACCTATTTGAGATCCTTGATTTCATTGGAGTGGTGGCCTATTAACTAGAATTCTTACCTAACCTATCTCATGTACATGATGTGTTCCATATATCCCTATTGAGGAAGTACATAGCATACCCCTCACAAGTATTGAATATATAGGTGGTACCATTGGAGAGTGATATTTTATATGAGGAGAAGATAGTGAAGATCTTATATCATATAGACAAGGTTCTATGAAACAAGACAACTCAATTAGTTAAAGTGTTGTAGTAGAACCACAAGTTTTAGGAATCAACATGAGAACCGAAAGAGTCAATGAAATAGAAGAACACTCATCTATTTTAGTGTATGAAATGAAAATTTAAAGAGTGAAATTTTTGAAGGGGGGAATAATTCAATTACCTAAGCTTTTATAAATGAAATTCCCTTTTTTAATGATTAAATACCTCAAGTAATGAATTTATAGAAAACAAATGCACTACTTTGGTTATTTTGGATTATTATATGGTCAGTAAAATTTAAAATACTATTAAGAATCTTAAACATTTATTATATATCCATCGTATAGTGACAATTAATATTAGTATATTAAGGGTTATGATAAAGTCTTTTTGACACAGACAAAGGAAACAGTGACCTCAACTAGTAGGATTGTACCCTATGAATCCCATTTTTCAGAGCTTTCAAGAGAGATAGAAACACTAGGTTTTACCCTTGACCAAGACAAAGATGAGATTTATAAACTAAAGCTCAAGTGAAACCATTTATGGGAGAAGTTCAAGCTCATCGAGATCATGAACCAAACCATGTTCGCCGAACCACCCCATGAAAATCTCGCCATCACACACCTTACCCTTAGGGAATTTTTTGGTGTAATAAAAGCCTATGTATCTTGACTATAGCAGTATGAATTTTTTTATTTTATTTTTAATAAAGAAATAGTTATATTTATCCTTTTTTAATATTAATTTTTAAGTGATTAAATAATAAGTTTGATAAAAATTAGATTCTGATACAATGAAACACAAATTGTTTTATGGAAAAAATATAGTTTCAATCAAGAAAATATTTTTAATGAATTTAAGAATTTTTGAAACAAATTATATTTTAATAAAATATTATTATTAAAATATTCATTAAATATAAATGACAATATCATTTTATGAATTCAAATGTAATTGTTATAATGTTTAGAAAACTGTTATTATAAAAAAACAAGTATTTTTCAATAAATTTTTATTTTTATTTAAAATTATAAATTATCATATTTAAAGAATTATTTAGATAAAATAAATATTATTTTTTAAATCAAAACATTTAAATTATCCAATGGTTATTTTTTCATAATTTTCTGAGCTAGTTGAATTTTCAAGTGAAAATTAAATATAGTATAAATATAGGTATGTATTTGACATCATAATGACCAAACTGTAATATAATATATTCCATAAAAGGTATATATTACCAAATACATATTTACCCTTTAAAAAAATTTGTTTTTTAAATAATTTTATTAATTTTACAAACCCTTAATGAATCCTCCAAAACCTATATCATATTTTTTGGTTTTAAAATAAATCCTTTTAAAAAAGACTCACTTACACATCACCAATGGAATTATTTTAATGTGTTCGGTTATTATACATATAAAATATTGAAATAAACTCCCCTTTTGTAGAATCCATGTGCCAAAACCATGTTAAGGTTTTTTTATTACTTTATCATATTGAGCCTAAAACCTAAGTTTGGAAATTAATAAAGAATTTTACTCTCTTTTTATATATAAACCCACCCAAAATCCCATTCCTATTCACTAAAAACCCTTGGAGAATAAAATTAATCTACCTTTTACTCTCTAGATTCCTCTAAAGATTCCAAAAATCTCTTATGAAGCTCCTCTCAAGATTTTAGAAGCGTCCTCTTAAGGTAAGGGATCCTCTCCTTCTCATCTGTATTCAAGCACCTTATCTGTATTGTTCCTTTATTTTTTAATTTTTCATGTTGGGTTATATTATTAAATATCATTCATACCTTACTTATGATTTAAATTTTATGAGATACCCATTTCACCCTCATTAATCCCTTATATGAACCATTATGTACCACTGTTATGCTGCCAAAATCATCATGATATTTTTTATGCCAAACAAAATTGTAGTGAATATTGTAGAGAACAGGTTTTTGCCTTGTTAGACTTTGAAATATTTCTATATATATATTTCTAGTGCTATGAAATGATATGGCATGTGATTCTGAGTCCTGGGGCTCTAGTAATTAATTTTATAAAAACATTAAATATATTTTATATTGTGCATGCACAATACCTAAAAGAAAATGGGATAAATATTAAATAGATGTTCAAATCAAAAATAAAAGACCATGGTTGAGTCCAGAATGTGGTGATTAACCTAGGTGTGACATAAATTGAGTCAGTGTGGGATGTTCAGACCCCTCTCTCATTGGCAGTGCGTTAAGTGGATTTATTTAATTATTTAATTAAATAAATAATTCATTTAACCTAAACCAAAATGGTTATAAAATTATCACCATGGAAAACTTTTCCAGGGTTGGATCACAAGTTCTAGAATTTTTCAGTGAGAGATCCTTCATCCTCCCTTTTGAAAAATGATGAAGAAACTCCAGGATCAAATAGATGAGGACGCATCAAATGCAACAGTTCATTCCAATGGTTATGCGGAACATGTTATTCACCAGTGATTGATCCAAAATAGAGGTAGGGCTTATCAATTGGTGTTTTTACAACCATGATTAATTTTTTTGACTGGATCAATAGTTTTTCTTCTTTCATTTCCCCTATTACAAACATTTTTCTACACCCAAGAACTGAAAAAATAATCTATTTCAATTGATTTCCAATATAAAATTACCATTCTTGATCGATTGGACTAGAAATATTGGCCACAATCAACTAAAACTTGGTTTTTGTTTATTTTCTCCCCATTTCTTCACATTCTTCACTGATTGGACCCATTGGTCCTGATTCGACTTTTCCAGGAGTTACTGAGCTTGATCATATCCCTGAATATGCGGCAGATCAACAAAACAACAACAGATCGACAAGAAAGGCATAGATCTAGGATCGTTGCGATGCGGGGATGACCGATTATGTTTTTAAACTTCATGATCATGATGAATGAAGCTATGGTGGTGTGAAAAATGAATAGTGGTTCTCTGAATCTTCATTAGAGCTAATTTCCAGCGAGCGATAACCATCGAGCATGATATCCCGCTAGATATAAAGTTTTCAGATAGATTCAAGGAGGAATCTATGATAGAGAAAATTTGAAGCACGAGATCAGATATGGGATTTCTATGAAAATCCTAACTACACACCATGTTCAATAAATAATTCACGGTGTGTATCCTCTTTCAGTGGTGGTGTGTGGGTTTTGGAAACCCATAAGGATGGTATGATGTGTACGTATCTCAACACATCGTGTACCAAAATCTTTGTATGAGTGGTCCATGTGACAGATCATATGGCCGGGAACACTCCATGTGGAAAGTACATGGATGAGGTCAGAACACATGGGAAACATCCCGTGTGTCCTTACATGCCATGTACTAGAGTACATGGACATGGGGCTTGAGTATATGGACATGAACATTAGCACATGACTCAATCCTCAGGTAGGTTGTACACACCGTGTATTCCACCTACATAGCGGGTACCCCTACATAGTTGGGAGTCGTGTGCCAGCTATAGACTTGGAAAAGTTGTGAAGTGGGTCCACATGCTATGTTGGTCCCCTCATATTCCATGTGCTCATTGATCTCTTTAATGTAATCTTCTATAATTAGTATCTCCTTCATTTGAACTCAGATTTTGGCCTGCGAGTAGCCTATATTGAGTATTTTACCAAGTATAATGTGATGGTTCCCAAGGTATAGGATTTTTAGATATGATGTGGAATATTCCAGGAATTAACATTCTATAGGGATGGGTAGTGGAGTTCCCTGATGACCTCTTCTTGGCATTACCCTCTAGCAGGGCTAGGCAGTGGAGTTCCCCGACAGATTTTCTGGGTGTCACCCTTCAGTAGAGCAGGGTAGTGGAGTTCCCCAATGACATATTCTAGGTGTTACCCTCTTGTAGGAATGGGAAATATAGTTTCTTGATGGTTCTTCTAGGTGTTACCCTCCAGTAGGGATGAGAAGTGGAGTTTTCTGGTAGTTCTTCCAAGCGTTACCCTCCAGTAGGTTTGGGAAGCGGAGTTCCCCGATGACATTCCTAAGCGTTACCCTCTAGTAAGGATGGGTAGTGCAGTTCCTCCATGATTAACAAAGTAGGACCCTCATGTTGTACCATGGAATGAGATCCTTACCTTGAAATTGTGGCCCCTCGATTGTGTGGCATAGTGACGAGACATGGTATTACAACCCTTCTCTTTTATTACAAACTTAAACCTGATTTATTATATAAAATTCACTTAATGCAACATATAATATTGAGGGGTATAGTGTCTTTGGGGATTATAATCATTAAATAACAACTTAAAACATGAAATCCAACATCTTTATTGAAAATTTACTTTACATGACCACTACATTCCCTCGTACTTAGCATTGAATGGGATAACCTGAGGACATGCATAATAAAAGGGTGAGCTATAAAGCCCAATAAGGGAATAATAATGGGATAATATGAGTAATACAATACATGTTAGACAATAGGCATATCAATAGAGAACAAAATAATCATAAACATAAAGGCATGATAAAGCATGATAATCATAACATGGAAATGAGGCAACAACACTTAACATGTAATTAGCATGAGCCAAGGCTCATTGCACATAGAGCATGAGTACACCCTCATTTCACATGAAGCATGAGTAAACCCTTGTTGCACTTGTATTATAATTATTAAACACCCATTGCACATAACGTATCATGATACTATACTTTACCCAATGCATTGGAGCACTCTCAGGGCGCACCCTTCTTAAACATTTCATTTTATGCATAAGTGTGCCACATGGATCATAAGAAATTGAATCATTCAACATAATTATTTATTCCATGATAAACGAATGTAGAATACATACTTGAAACTCTTTAAACAATACGTAAATGTGTATAAAATTGAATACCCTTGATAGATAAATGGACATGGTATTCACTACACAATGACTTTGGCTTGGAAAACCGGGTGCAATTTAGACAGCATAACGGCGTGACATAAGAACTCATAAAAATGATTGATGATAAATAAATGGGTGTCTCATCATATTTAAATGACATGGACAGTAAGGGGGTTATATAGATATATGTCCCAAAAAATTTAATGGATATATAACATTTCAACATTTTCAATCAAAATATATCATTTCAAAATATTGAAAAATCAAACCTTTTATCAAACCATTTTCAAAACCATTAAAAATATTAAATAAAGAGATTTTTGAATCAAAGTGTCCCATACCAATTTGAAGCTTTTGAACGAAATTTGAATTTCAAAACATTAATTTCCATATTAATAAATCCTTAAAAACATTTTTAAAACATGGACATTATTGTGAAATATTTAGAATAATAAACCTTTAAAACATTTAAAAAGATATTTTAGTTAAAGAGTTTTTAACAAAATGAGAGTTCCTAGAATACAAATAATTGAGGAATAACATTTAATCATAACATAATAATATCATGAGAATAAATATATTCATGATATAATATTCCAAAGTACAGTATATACACCATATAAGAGTGAATTGGTGCATATCAACAATGAAGTCTCAATGGAAATGTAAATTGAGACGAAATCCCTTATAAAGAAGGTATCCTTAGACTAAGGATAAATAAATTACATAATTATGTGTGAAAAATATAAATACACCCAATATAATTGTATATTAAGTTTAAAACAATCATAGGTCATTTACACATATTCACAGGATAACATATTCAAGAAGTACAAGTTGAACCCAAATAATTGAAATTGGGTTAAGAAGTTCCCTTGTAAAAATTCGACAGCCTAATGACATCACTTTAAAATTCATAAAATGAGTTGATGAGATAAAAAGGGTATCTCATCACTTGGACTTAAAGTTTACATAAATAAGGATATATAATAACATATCCCAACATAATAATATGTAAATTAAAATACATAACAAAAAGAAATATTTTAAAAAGAGGAGGGTGAAAGGTTCCCTTACCGATTTGGTAACTTACAAAACATACACCACATGAAATAAGGATCATAAAATGAAGATGTAAATACTCATAAATTAAGGTATATTACACAAAGAGTAAAATCATGGGAAGTACATACACCACACAAAAGGAAATAGTGGACAATATAGCATGAATCTCACGGGAATAAAAAGTGAGATGAAAAACCCTTACCACATTGTAATCAATCGAGTCGTATGAGAAAAAGTTAATAACCACCAAATTAATCACATAATAACATGAATATAAATATAATAATGTTAATATATATTAAATGGAAGTACAAAATACACTACATTCAATAAATGAGTGGTGAACAATGGAAATCTCACGAAATTAAAAGTGAGATAAGAAATCCCTTACCTCGTGTCCAACTTGACTCATATGTTCCTTGTTTATCCTGAATAATAAAATTAAGTTAATTTCTAATTGATTAATAACCTTTTTAATTTTTATTATTACTTTTATATCACTTATTACCTTGAAATAAAAATTAGTTAATTATTTGAGTTCATATCGGACATTTTGTCGATGTTCAGAATTTGAGTTAAAATGAACTTGTTATAATTACAATTTTTCCATGTGGTCAATACTAAATTATCTACAGAATGATATTAATGATGTAGATATCATATATATAATTTATATCCAGTATATACACATATTTATATTAGTACATAATATTTGGAGATAAGAAATTAAATGCACCGTTCATGGAGACGGTAAGCCGTATGTACGCATGAACGCTACTTTCATTTCTATTTAATATTTAATGGAATGAAAACTTAATGATACATAGTTATATTATAATTAAAGTATAATATCATATATAATATCATTAACTCTATCCTATATACATCCCACATAAGGTATTAACGATTCATATCACTTTGAGGGGGCGGTACTCTGCACTTCCTAAAATGAAATTATCGCGTTTACCCATTATGTAAACCATAAAGGTATGCTATAAATGAAAAATACAGAAGCATAAATGAAAAATAAACATAATATATATCATATATAAATATAGATCCATAATAATGTCCACCATGAGAGGTGATAGGAGTTAATTGAACAATCATCGTTTCGTGAGGCGTTAGTTTGCCATCCACAGAAACATTATGTTCTTTACCCATTAGATGGAGGTGTGTGTAAGTGAAGTTAGAATCCTTCTCATAATAACATACTAGTATATTTAGGATACTGTTTTTATTATAAAATAAAGGAATAAAAAGAGTTTAGGGGGTTGGAGAAGTAAAATAAAACAAAAGAACTTAAGAGAAGATGTTACCTTTAAATCGGGTAACTCCCTTTGGTTTGAACCAAAAGGGTTTCTTTAAGTGTTTTTCGCCTAAGGTAAGGATTCTAGGATGAAGATAGGGATCTTGGGAGATTAATTGAGTAGAGTTTTCACAATACAAATGCATGAGAAGTGTGAGAAATGGGTTAAAGTGAGGTCCTTTTATAAGGGAGAGGAGGGGATCTTTAGGAAAGTTTGAAACAATTATTTTATTATAACCTCATATTCGGTTTCAAAAGGTCAAATATTAGTTAATATCAAAGTAAGATGACTCATGGAAAAAATAAAACAATCCAATAAGAATTTTACTGGTTTTGGATATTTTTTTAATATTTATAATCATGTTTATTTAAATCATTTATTAATGAGGTAAATATTGTATCATTATTGTGTCATAAATAATTTAATTTATTTGATGTCAAAAAAAATTATAAAAAAATACCATGATGTAGGAAATATTTTTAGCTTTCCAAATAATATTTATAGTTGAATAGATATCTTACATAACCCCATGTAAAAATTTATTTACTAAAAGATATTTGTTTTTGTCATTTTTGTCTTTACTTTAAATTAATTAATATAAAATGTCATTATTACTCCCATGTGGCTCAATGAGGTCCCAAATTCGACCCACGGATTCCCATGGTCTGATATGTATCATAAAATTGGATTAGGACACTTTTTAGGGTAATTTAATTTTATTATAATATTATATTTTACCCTTATTTATTATTTTTTGCTTTTAATCATTTTAAATAAAATATTTAATAAAGTAAATATTTAAAATGACTAAAAATAAAAGTTACCTATTTACAAAATTTGGAACTACTGATTCCAAATATGGAATCCATTTTTCCAAATTCAAAACACAGAAGTGGCAGAAATTAATTTAAAATTAATTCCCGCTGTTAAAACAAATAGCGTGTTTGTAAGAAATAATAACTATCAAAAGATTTACACCTATTTATGTCCAATTTCAAAATGAAATTACTTAAAATGACCAAAATTAGATTAAATAGTAAAAATATCTTCTAATTAAACTTTAAAACCAATTAAAAAGATAATATAACAATATAAATAAATTAGATTAAAAGACACTTGAATTAAAATACAGTATTTTTCACTATTCATTAAGAAATGAACTTTATTAGAAAAATACCAAAATTTCATCCAATGTAAATTTTTGTATCCCAATTCTGAAGAAGAATTTTATTTTGTCAAATTTTACATATAAAAGTGACAAAAACTAGATTTAAAGAGGGTTTTCCATTAAAAGGTGGCAAATTGACCTTTTAGTGAATATTAGAGTATTTATGATTAAAATCGAATTATTTACTTATTTTAAGCCTCTAACTTTTATTAGATAAATGTAAAAATATTCAACAAACATGTATCATCATATTTTAGTTAGTTCTATTCATTCCCGCCAATAAAACGGTTAGGCGTTAATTACCATTCAAAATAATAATATTATATTATTAGTGTGCAATGTAAGATTTCAAAGAAACCCATTGTTGTGTATCAGGTACGCCGTCGAACATAGCATTCCCTTTAAAGTAGAATTAATATTTAATTCAAAAATATTAATAAATATGAAAATGTAATATTCTTTATTTTCTTGGGATGTTACACATGGTTTGATGTAGCCTTAGGATCACGAGAAAGAGGAATGATTTTCCCACCAAGATGCGTTCTTGTGATGTGACCTAAAATCGCGTGAGAAAGTTAGTGCCACCCAAAATAGATAGTATCAAGGTGAGGTGATTGATTTCCTTAAAATTTTGTGTTCGGGTAAGACACGTGGGATACTGGGCATCATCGATAGACTATTGGAACTATTGGATACTCTTCTTCTTGGGTTGAGATGTGAGATGGAGATCCCCTTACTCTCTCATTTAGGCTTCTTTTGACTGACCATATATATATCCTTATTCATTACCCACTTCATGTGTTTTTTTAATCTCCTTCCAGGAGAGGTGAAGATGCATGAGGTATTCCACATGATTTCCGTGTCTAGCTTCACATGGTTAGATGATTTTACTCTTCTGGTGAAGGATCAACATGTAGTTCATCTACTCATCATGTTTATCCCCTTATTATTGGATGAGCTTACTATCTATATTGTTGGATTGAGGTTTAGTATTTCACTATACCTAATTCTATCTATCCCTTTCTTCTTCTTATCTCTTACTTCCCCTTTCATGTTTTTGGGGCATTCTACTAGGTATGTATATACTCACCCCTGCATGGGTTTCACCCACACATATCTTGTCTTTTGCAGATGATGGATAGGTTGACCATGACTTTAGTGGAGCTTAGATATAATAGGTTCTTGGACCACATACGATAGTCATAGCTTGGGATACATGAGCTAGGATCTCTCAGCTATTTACTCTTTTCCGATTTTTTTAGGTTAAGACATATTTTTGGTTGGGCATGTGTTTTTACCCTTGGGTTTTCAGTTTAAAATAATATACTTTTGTATTGTCTAGAGGTTTATGCATGCTTGGTTTATTTTATAACAGTGTTGTATCTTTTCTACTTTCCCTATGCACTTTTTCATAGAGTTGGTTGTGTGAGTATGTACCGGTTCTTACGAAAATGACTCACTGAGTTAGTTATGCCTTCAATGCTTGTCGCCACACCCTAGCCTATGGAGGTGAGCTTGGGGTAGTTTTAGCTTGAGCTCCGAAATGGGTTGGGTCATGATAGATTAGTATCAGATAAAGTTCATTCCTTGGTAAATTGTTCAGATATATCCCCTTAAGAGGATTGGTTGGGTTTAGGGGAATGGTATCAATGTGTCTCAAGTGTGGCTCTCCGGCTAGGGAGTCTAGTGATGGTATGGGCAGCTGGTGTATCCATTCACCAGGACCTTGACTACCTTCTTGTTGACTCAGCATGCTGAGATATTTTTTTACAAGGATCAATGGTACATGAATCATATAGTATTGAGTCATGACTATTATTCTCGAGTTAGCTCCCCATTATTGTTGATATATATATATATATATATATATATATATATATATATGCTCATATAATTTAAGTACTCCTTGATAACTTTCAGGTTTCCTCTGCGACGACATCCAACCATGATTTGTGCTTCAGTTTATGATGATGACCCTATGAGTGATGAGGCCTCATTTCATGATCCATCCTACAAACCCCTTCCTCTAGGTAGATAGGTAGCATCATCTCAACCTATTGAGAAAAATATCATCCTAGTAGATTATTATGAGGACATGTATTGGCTTAGCGCACTCCGTGAGTTCCAGCATCAGAGACCGATGAGGTTCCACGATGAGCTAGATCTTCAAGCAATAATAGATTGGCTAGAGTTGGTGGTCCATATCTTCAGGATTATCCAGACACTAACAGATTAGGTGATGGACCTAATAGCCAACCTTTTCCATGGATAAGCTGAGAGTTGGTGGAGCCTGGTCACACAGATTCACAATGAGTCGAAACTCTCATAGGATGACTTCCAGCAACTATTCTGTGAAGAGTACTACCCCTACTTTTAATGATCAGTCTGGATCTAGGATATTATAGAGATTTAGTAGGGATGGATTATAGTGGTTGAGTATGTGGAGAGGTTCACATACCTTACACGCTACTCCCATAACATGATCTGGGATGACTACTTCTGAGAACTGAAGTTTGAGCAGGGACTCCATAGAGAGATCTAAGACAGCGTAGTTCCCTTGTTCAACCCAACCTATGATTGGGTGCTTGAGTGGGCACTTTTGACAGAGATATTTCTATCATTGGGACACCAGATAGATGGAGTTGGTAGTGGGTGTGATAGGGCTGAGCCATCTACAGTAGCTAGCAGATGCTGAGTGCCAGGATCTTGAAGCAAGAGACCCTCTCATGAGTAGGCTCAAGCAAGTGGTTGTATGGGGCCAAGACAGTGCAGAGTAGTAGAGAAGCCCAAAGAGGGGAATTGTTTTACTTATGATGGGTGAGGTTACATGACACATGGCTATCTGACTAGGTGTACTGGGTAGCCCAGAAAAATAGCATATGGATCATCGCGATAGAGGCTCCACCATGATCAGGGATCTCCCAAGTGGGGATAGGGTGGTACCCAGGGAGGAGGAGCTGGAAGAGGAGAAAGAGGAGCTATAGGTGGTGGATATTGGTATGAGATCCTTCCACCACCACTACTAGGCATCCCATTTCAGGCTCAGGGAGCTAGCGGCCAGGGCCATGGACAACTGTAGGCTTTGGATGTCTACGATCCCATAACACAAGAGATGATTCGATGGATGATATATGTTTATTATAATCTTGACTTAGTATAATTAGACACAATTTATAGTCATTACTTTATCTATCAACTCTTTGTGTGAGATATAGAGCTCCCAGTTGAGATGCTAGCAGAATAACTTCATCTCGAGGTTTCTACAGGGAACACTTCTTCTGTATGTTTCATCTGTTGGTAGTGAGAGCTATCTCTTGGAGGTCAGAGGTTTGAGTGGGACATTTTGGTCATCATGATATAAACCTATGATTTCATCATAGTATGGATTATCTTTTCATGGTATGATCCCATATTGATTTCCACTGTTGACAAGTCAGATACGTATGTACTGATGGGATGATATTCTCCTTTTATGGAAAGAGAAATCTCAAAGAAGGGTTGGTGGATACTGCAAGTAGGAGGTTGAATACTATCACCCATCAGTTGGAGAGTATGTCCCTTGGTATAATAGGATCTTTAGGCATCTGGGTTCCTTCAGTTGTAGAAGATTATATGAATGTATTCCCCGAATATATTATGGGACTACCTCCAAGGTGGGAAATGGATTTTTTCATTGACTATAATCCTAGGACAACCTCAATATCTTATTAGGTGTATTATATGGAACATACCAAGCTCTAAGAGCTATGGTTGTAGTTGGAGGACCTTTGTGAGAAAGGTTTCATCAGACCAATTGTGCCCCCTGGGCAGCACCAGTGTTTTTCGTGAAAAAGGTGGATGGGAGCTTATAGATTTGAGTAGATTATCATCACCTAAACTAGGCCATGATAAAGAAAAAGTACCCATTACTGAGGATTGATGAACTATTTTATTATTTTTAAGGCACACGATGGTTTTCCAGGATCGATCTTAGGTATGGATACCACCAATTGTAGGTTTTCGAGGTTGATATTCCAAAGTTAGCTTTCTAATGTCCCTATAGGCACTATGAGTTCCTAGTGATGCCCTTTGATGTGATAAATGACCCCTCCTTGTTTATGGATTTGATGAAATAGGTTTTATATCCGTAATTAGACCAGTTTGTTGTTTTATTCATCAACAACATACTCATCTACTCTATAACATAGGAGGATCATGTAGAGCACTTGAGAAAGGTTCTTGATTTACTTCGAGAGCACTGAATTTATGAAAATCCCTCAAAGTGTTAGTTTTGGATACATGAGGTTCACTTTATAGGTAATTTTATTTCTAAACATAGTTTAGCTATGGATATAGTGAAGATCGATGTAGCACATGCTTGGGATCCACCCAAGAGTGTGTTAAAGGTACAGAGATTCCTTGGATTGGTAGGGTACTACATGATATTGTTGGAAGACTTCTCTAGAATCATAGCCCCTTTGACCACCCTGACATGGAAAGGGAAGCTATTTACCTTGTCTGAGCAGTACTAAAGTTCCTTTGAGGATTTGAGGCATATATTGATGAGTGTTCTAGTGTTAAGAGTACCAAAGGAAGGTGTTGAGTTTGTAGTGTATTGCGATGCTTTAGGAGCTGGGCTTGGTTGTGTGTTGATGAAACAACATGTAGTTTTCGCATACATGTCGAGAAATTTGAGACCCCACAAGTCGAACTACATGACTAATGACCTAGATCTAAAAGAGATAGTATTTTCCCAGAGGATGTGTATACATTATCTTCTGGTAGAACACTTTTTGGTTTACTTAGACCACCAGAGTCTCAGGTACATCTTCACTAAGAGAGACTTGAACCTAAGACATTGACACTGGTTGGATTTTCTATAGTACTATAACTTTGAGATAGTCTATACTCCAAGGAAGGGAAATTTTGTAGTATATTACCTTAATAGGAAGTCCCTGGCTTTCTTAGTGTAGGAATATTTTTAAGTAGTTAGCTTCCCTGCAGATGACCCTGGTGGAGCAAGAGGGTACAAATTTTCTTCAGTCAATGGTTTTGACTCCTTTACTCCTTGAGAATGTGAGAGATACCCAACTGGGAGACATCAAATATAATGTATTACATGATCAGTTATCCATAGGTGACTCACTAGTTGGATATTATAAAGGATGGAATCATGACATCTTGTTCCAAGGGTGAATATTGGTTCCAGTCAAGATGTGGGAGGAGGTGATGTTGGAGTTCCACACTTCTACCCTAGCTATAAATCTCAACATAAGGAATATGTATAGAGAACCTTAGTGGCAATTTTGGTGGTAATTTATAAGAAAATCATAGTTGAGTACATCTTATGGTGCCTCACCTATCAACAGGAGAATGTTGAGCACCGAGTTCCAGTAGGTTTGTTGCAAACCCGTGAGATCCCGGAGTGGAAATGAGATGACATATTCATAGATTTTTTCATAGGTATTCCACACACATAAAAGGTCCATGACACCATCTAGGTGATAGTTTAATAACACATGAATTTAGTGAACTTACTTGGTATTAGGGAGTAGTATTTAATAGAGAGTTTGAGGCAGCTGTACATATGAGAGATCATTCTCCTTCATGGGGTACCTTTGATTACTGTATCCGATCACGACATGTGGTTTACATCCCAGTTGTGGAGAGGACTGCAAGAGGAATTTGGGACCCAGTTGTGGATGAGTACAACTTTTCACCCCTAGACCGATGGGAAGATCAAGTGCACTATCTAGGTGTTGAAGGATATGCTAAGGGATTTGTGTGT
The DNA here is from genome assembly GCA_963277665.1 of Viscum album. Lineage (NCBI taxonomy): Eukaryota > Viridiplantae > Streptophyta > Magnoliopsida > Santalales > Viscaceae > Viscum > Viscum album. The sequence continues at coordinate 1,032,307,847 of OY728123.1, read as the reverse complement.
TATACTTTGTTCGGAGTTGGGAGGATCACCTACCCTTGTTATAGTTTTCTTACAACAATACCTACCACTCTACCATTAGTATGACACCTTTTGAGGCCCTGTATGGAAAATGCTGTAGGTCACCCTTATACTGAACAAAGATTGGAGATTCATATCTTGTGGGACCATAATTGGTGCAAACAACAACAAAGAAAGTGAAGGTCATCCGTGAATGGATGAGGATGTCCCAAAGTAGAAAAAAATCCTATGAGGAATGCCTTCATAGGACCTTGGAATTCAAGAATAGAGACCATGTTTTCCTGATAGTCTCCCCACAATGAGGATTTTGGTGTTTTTTTGGGGAGGTAATCAATCCTATAGGTTCATTGGGCCATTTGAGATCATATAGATGGTTGGTGAGGTTGCCTACCACCTTACCCTACCCCCAAAGGTGGAGTGGGTGCATGATGTCTTCCTTGTGTTGCAACTGAGGAGATACATGCATGGACCCACACACGTCATTGACTGGGGTGAGATGAAAATTGATGATATATCCACCTTTATAGAGAACCTAGTTGTGATTGAGTATTGACAAGAGAAGAACCTATATGGATGGTCCATCCATTTGGTTTACATGATATGATGGCATGAAAATGTGCAGGAGAGTTCATGGGAGAGGGAGAGCTAAGTGAAGGATCAATATCCCAAGTTATTCTCCTATTTTTTCTTTTTAGGGACAAAAATATTAAAGGAGGGAGTGATTTAAAGACCTAGTATTTTCCTTGTAAGACATTGAAATATTTCTATATATATTTCCAGAGCTAAGCACTAAGATGGCGTGTGATTCTAAGGCCCAGGGCACCCAAAATTAATTTTATAAAAATATTAAACATAATTTATATTGAGCATGAATTATACATCAAAGAAAATGGGATAAATCTTAAATGGATGATCATATCAAAAATCTAAGAATGTGATTGAGTCAGAAATGTGGTGTTTACCCTAGCCATAACATAAAATAATCTTGCACAGGACGTTCAAACTCCTCACTCATTTATGGCACATTAAGTGGATATATTCAATTATTTAATTAATTAAATAATTTATTTAAACTAAACTAAAATGGTTATAAAAATATATCCATGGAAAAAATTTCCAGGGTAGGATCACAATTTCTAGAATTCATTATCGAGAGCTCCTTCCTCCTCCATTTCGATGAATGATAATGAAAATATAGGATCGAGCATAACAAGATGAAATGAACATAGCAGCTTCTTATAATCATTATTCCGAACACATTATTAACTAGATATTGATACAAAACAAAGGCAGTACTCATAAAATGGGTTTTTATTCTCTTGATTAACTGTTTGAGTGGAATGATAGTTGTTCTTCGATCTACACCCCTATTGCAAACCTTTTCATGCACCCAAGAAATGAAATATTATTTTGTTTCAATTTATTTCTAATTTTAAATGACCATTATTGATATATTGTCCAAGAATGATTGTTTATGATAAATTAAACCTTAGTTTTTTCTTTTCTCCCCCATTCTTTGCGTTCTTCACCGATTGGACCTGTTGGTCCCGGTTTGACTTTTGTAAGAGGTACCAAGCTCGATCGGACCCCTGAATACATGAAAGATCAAGTAAACAATGTTGAATAGATGAGAAAGTCATAGATACCAAATTTTTTCTGTGGTGTTATGATTGATTATATTTTTAAACATAACAATAATGATGAAGGAATCCATGATGGAATGTAGAACGAACAATGGTTCTTCAAATATTTACTAGAGCCGATTTATGGTGAGTGATGACTAGTGAGTGTGAGATCTAGCCAGATCTAGTTTTTTTAGATAGATTCAAGGAGGAATCTATGGTGGTTGGAGAAGATTTGAAGCATGTTATTGTATTTGAGATTTTTTGTGAAAATCCCGACTATACGCCATGTTCAATGAAGAACACATGACATTTGTTCCCTTTCAGAAACAATGCTAGGGTTTTGGAAACCCATATGGATAACACAGTGTGCAATTATCTCAACATGCCATGTAACACCACCTCTATATGAGTGGGCCATGTGACAGATCACACGACTGGGTACACATCATGTTTTGAGTACATGGATGAGGCCAGAAAACACGAGCGACATCCCATGTGTCCCAACATTCGATGTATCATAGTACATGGACACAAGGTCTAAGTACACAGACACAACCAACAACACAAAACCCAGTCCCTGGGTAGGTTGTACATGTCATGCAGTCTACCTACATGGTGTGTACCCCTACATAGTTGGGATCCATGTTCTGGACAAAGACATGACTAGGCTTTGAAGTGGGTCCACACACCGTTTGGGTCCCCTAACACGTTGCGTACTCCTTAATTTATTTCAAACAAACTTCCATAATATGTATCTCTTTCATTTGATCTTGTATTTTGACCTATGATTATCCTATCCTAAGTTTTTTCCTATGTATAACATGATGGTTCCCGTGGTAGCGTATTTCAAGATATGATGTGGAATCTTCCAGGAATTACCCTCTGGCAGGGATAGGTAGTGGAGTTCCCTGACCACTTCTTCCAGGCGTTTCCCACTGGTAGGGTTGGGAATTAGATTTCCTTGATATATTTTCTAGGTATTAACATCTAGAATGTATGGGTAGTTGAGTTCCTTGATGAACTCTTCTAGGCATTACCCTCCTATAAGGCTGGGCAGTGGAGTTCCCTGCCAGTTCTTTTGGGTGTTACCCTCAAATAGGGATGGGTGGTGGAGTTCCCGGACAGTTCTTTTGGACATTAACCTCTAGCTAGGCTGGGTAGTGTATTTCCTAAGTGGTTCTTCTAGACGTTACCCTTCATAAGGGCTGGGCAGTGGAGTTCCCTGACAAGATTCCCAAGTGTTACCCTCCATCAGGGTTGGGTAGTGGATTTCCTTGGTAATTAGTAAAGTAGGACCCTCTTATCATTCCAGGGCATGGGATAATTACCTTGAAATTATGTATACTCAACTATGTGGCATAATTATGAGACTTGGTTTGATTTAGACTTGGGATCATGAGAAATAAGAACACTTTTCCCACCAAGATGTGTTCTTTTGACGTGACCAAAAACTGTGCGGGTGAGTCAGTGCCACCCAAAGCAGGTGTAGTGATTCTGTTCCTTAGACTTGTGTGTTTACAGTAGACACATGGGATACTAGGCATCATTGATGGACTTTTGGAACTATTGGATGCTCTTCCTCTTAGTATGAGCTATGATATAGAGATCCCCCTAATCTCATATTTGGGATTCTTTTTACTGAGTATATATATATGTGTGTGTGTGTATCCTTCTTCAGTACCCACTCCTTGGGTTTGGTTACTCTAATTCTAGGAGAGGTGAATAGGCATAGGGTATGCCATGTGATTTTTGTGCCTATATTCTCATGGTTGGATGAGTCTACTCACCTAATATAGGTGGAAAAGGCCCAACTGGTAGTTCATCTACTCACCATGTTCATCCCCTTATGTTTGGATGAGCTTATTTTCTCTCTTGTTGGGTTGAGGAGTACTGTTTCACTATACCTTGTTCTATCTACTACTTTCCTATTATATTGTATCTCTTACTGCTTCCCCTTTCACCATTTCAGGGCATTCTACAGGGTATGTATATATTCACCCCTACATGGGCTTCTCCCACACGTGTCGTGTCTTTTTCAAACGACAAACAATTTGACCGTGAATTGAGAGGATCTTAGAGATACTGGGTGCTTGGACTGTGTATATTGGTTGTAGCTTGGGATACATGAGTTGGGATCTCTTAGCTGTTTACACTTTTCCATTTTTTTCATGTTGGGACACATTTTTTTGGGTGTTTATTTTTCCCCTTTCTTTTCAGTTTACACTATTGTACTTTTGTATTGTCTAGAGATTCATGCATTCTTGGTTTATTTTATAGTAGTGTTTCATATTTTCTACTTTCCCTCTACATTTTTTCATTGATTTGGTTATGTGTGTGTAAAGGTTCTTAGGAAAAGGCCTCCTTGAGTTAGTTAATCCTTTGATGCTTGTTGCCACCCCCTGGCCTATGGAGGCAGACTTGGGTTAGTTGTGGATCAACCCCCAGCATGGTTTAGGTCATAAAAAATACCCATCCCCACTTCCACTCAAGTGTATTCACCTATATGTATCTATTATTTATTGATTGAGTACTTCTATGAATGTATCTCACACTCTCTAACCATTATATTAAAAGTGATTAAATACATCCTTATGTTGAATGATCTATGTGGTTCAGTTTTTCATGTACATGATATGAAAGTGACTGGTGGGTCCAAAATTAAATATCCCTCTAATGAATTGGGTAATGTTTTTATCTCATGATATTCCATGTATGGTGCATGAGAGTCTATCCTAAGAACACTATGTTATGTTTTATTGGTGGTTATCCTTAAATTATGTTTATGTTGTCATTTTTTATTTTGTTTGCACATTCCCATGTTTCATTTATGTTGTCAAGTTATATCACACATCGTTGTTCAATATTATGATTCTCACACCTCTTATGTTACCTTGATATGCCACTTAGTTCACATGTACTACTTTAGATTATTATATACTTTGTTTATTCCATTACTGGTATTTATATCTCACATATTTATTATGTATATCCCCAGGTTATCTCATGCAGTTTTAGAAGAACAATGGAATTTTAAAAGAATGTTAAGGATGTCTTAAATAATTTCATTGTATTCCTGTTTCAAGTTGTTAGGACATGTACCAAATTTACCCAATACTATTTGATTGATGATATTTTGGGATTATATTATTCGTACATTTATATAATAAATCATGAATTAATTTGTATTAAAATATAGGTTTTCATACATGGCATGGAAATTTATATGAATCATTTTAAACAGTTTATACTAAATAATACAACATTCATAATATAAAAAATTTATATACATGAATAATTAAATAATTATAAAATAAATAAATTAACATTTCTATTATTTAACATGAGATATCATATATTTAGATAATCATCACAATCAAAACTACTTTTAATACTATTTAAAGTCACACCGATTTAGCACAATCTTAGTTTTCAAAAGATCATAGCTTGCCACCATGTCATGGTTGATTATTCCAAACCATTTTGGATAGTATATAACTCAATGGGTAAATGATAGAATGCATAATATTCCATTTTTGTTCTATATTATCACCAAAAACCATGGATATTTGACATTCACCACAACATAGTTGGACCCCATGGTGGCTCTATCCACGATGTAGTGGTAAGCTGACCATGTTGTGATGATGCCGGAAAAGATGATTTGTTTTACGGTTAGAATAACCATTAAATTTTCCCTTAAACCAAATCCTTTAAACTTTAAGTGTTATAACATTTCAATGTTATTATTTTAATACAATTTAATTTTTATTAAAATGTCACCGACCACAATCGTGGTATTAGAAAAACACCCAAAAATATTTTTCAAATATTGATTTCATCTTATTGATTATTCATCGATAATGGATCTGATACTACTGATGAGTTTTATAGGAAAACCTTTATTCCCATAAGTAGTGAAATAAAACATAAAACCCATGTCAATATTGACCAAGAGTGAAATCAATAATATGAAATAAAAAACCATAAAACAAGCATACCTCATTGTTCATGCTTTTGATCTTCATTGCTAGTGATCCTAATTGACCTTATTTAGCTTTTTTAAAAAGTTTATTGCCTTCAATGGTATACAAAAACCATTGGAATCATGAGAAACTTTCTTAGGACCACTTATCTACAACATTGTGATAATATATCCTCTTTAAAAGAAAATGGAGTGAAAAGAATTAGGGAGAGTTTTAGCCAATAGAGAATTAATCCCTACACCTCAAATGAGGTTCACTAATCTCCATTTGATAGATTTAATTCATTTAATGAAGGATCCTCTTGGAAGTTTAACAATTTATACATTATGAAATGACCAAATCATTTGGATTTTATCTCATTGATTACTTTGATTGTTAAAATACATTAACAATTAATAATTTATCTACACATCATTATATGATGTGTTGTTAAGTCAAATCATCTTGATAATAAACTTAGGAGAGTCATCCAAATGATATCATATATCAATCTATAAGTACACCATGACGTGGTATAAAATCCCATGATAAGAAAATGATAATTATGTAGTGAATTTCTCCACATCATGGTCTATGATTTAGTGTACAATATTCAACAACTATATGATCTTGTGAGTTTTTTTATTATTGAACATTGTTATTTTTCATACTCATGAAATTTGGTTGGTATATTTTCTAGTAATAATGTGAATTATTAATATAGGATACATGATCTTGGAGGATACTAACTATGTATCTATTTATATTTATGATTATATTACTTCTTATATGAAGAGTGGCCTCCTAAGTGAGGATGTGTGCATGAGAACACACACAGACACAAACACAAACACAGACAAAGACATAAACATAGAAACACACACACGGTAACATTTCTTCCTATGAGAAGAGGGATATCCTAAGTAAGGATATATATATATATATATATTATTAAATTCCTTCTTAGGAGAATATGGGTCTCCCAAGTGTGTATGGATATAAATGAATCCTGACACAATGAAAGGGACTGATACTAGTATTTTTAAAATTTATTGACCTGATCTATGTCATAATACAAGATCCAATATATCAGTCTCTGGATTCTTTAATAGTATAACACCCTAACTTAAACCATTTTATTGGGAAGGAACCAAGTGCCACTAATCTTAGGTGATGTCCTTTTGACACCAAAGGCTGGAAACAAATTCCAAGGGCTTGACCAAACTATGGGGATTATTTTACCTTAAATACAATACAACCTACCATAAAAAATCAATAGAATCAAATTAAATTGAAGCATGATATAAAACCAAATAAAACTCTAATGAGAAAAGAAACTGGAACATAAATAGATTTACAGTAGTAAAAAAGACACCAATGAGCCTACACGAATAAATTACACAAAGTCACTCTTATAAACCAAGCACCGATGTGGAACCATGATAAACTCTACGACACAACATCTCTAAGCTCCAACTCCAAAATGAAAAGACTACAACATCATGGTACTCTACTAGTAAAGTATAGTACTTTTCCCTTACCTGTATCATGGTAAAAAAATTATTTATGTACACAAAGATTCATATGCAAGGGTGAGTATATCAAATCAATAATAAATAAATACTTACCACATAGACCACTAGGACAAGAATAATTTTGCTAAAATTTTATATAAAATTAGATAAATTAATATAAAATAGTTTATAGGATAAAAAAAATATATAAATAGTGATAAAACTCCCACTATGAATATCTCCCATGAAGTGAATGTACACCCATGAAAATTACACATCCAATGCATGTATTGTCAAAGAAATCCCACCATACATCCTGTAACAACCCTTGATTTTATAAGATATATTCTTTTTAATCTATTTCATATCTTCTACTGTATGCTACACCAAGAATATCATGCGCTATACGCGAAACCGTATTAGCTTGCAGTATATGCAACACTAATCCTGGATCGTGTTACACACAATTTCAAGTTTGTTTGATAGCAGTTATTCTACGCAACATTGAGTATATATATATATATATTCAATGTATTAATGAAATATTGTTTGATTTTGTTATACGCAACAACAAAGGAGTCAGGCACTAAATGAAACCCTAACTTGGCTTGCATTACACACAATCGCGACCTTCCTCGATAGCGTGTGTTGTACGCAATACCAGGTTTTAATAAACAACGATATATTGTTATAGTATTATTATGAACTAGCCGTTATAAATAGTATTAACTATATTTTGAATTTTATAACATTATTATTCATCTTACACATTTTCTAGAACATGGTATAAGAACAAAATAATTTTTTCGGGTAAAATAAGTATTTTTCAAAAAATGCAGTTTTGCTGCCTTTTGATGGCGCACCCACTTTAAATCTAGTTTTTGACATATTTATAAGTTCAATTTGAAAAAATAAAATTCTTCTTTGGAATTAAGAAATAAAAATTTACTTTGGATAAATTTTTCATATTATTCTGGTAACTTTCATATTTTGATGAATAGTAAAAACACGCTATATTTTAATTAAAAACAACTTTTTTCATCGAAATAATATATATAGTTAAATTATAATATTTAATGGTTTTAAAGTATAAATAGAATACATTTTTACCATTTAATATAATTTATGTCATTAAAATTAATTTTACATTGAATTCATAGATAAAAACATTTCAATCTTTTGCAATGTTATAACTTTTAAAACACGTTTTCTTAACAACGGGATTAATTTTAAATTAATTTATGCAAATTTTGTGTATTGAATTTAGAAAAATGGATTCCATATTTGGGATCAGTGTTTCCAAATTGTGTTAATAAGCTACTTTTTTTTTGGGCATTATGAATAGTAACTACGATAAATTTTATTTACCTTAGTAAAAGGTAAATTGGGTAATTAAGGGTAAATATAATATTATAAAATTACCCTAACACTTGTCTTAATATAATTGGATGCATATATTTTGTCCTAAGTCATATTTGGGTCGAAATGGAATCCATTTTAACCCACTTGGAGGTGATTAAGACCTTTAGTTTATTTTATTTAAAGGAAAGTGAAATATGTCTCACTCAACTTTAATAATTAAAGTATTTTTAATATAAATTTATACAGAATATAAATTCGGTTATAAATACTAATTTGGAAGATAAATTTTTTTTATTTATCATGGTAATTTATTTGTAAATTTTAAGAGTTATTTAATTACCTTAATATCTTATACATTAATGATGCATAAATTATTTATTTAGTGAAAAATCAATAATATAGTTTTTATTGAAATAGTAATATATATCAAAAGGCCCAAAAATATGAAAAAAACTTATTATTAGTGTATATATGAACCCTAATCATCCACTGGCCGAATTTTTGACCATTTGGATCCTTATTAAGGCGGTTATGACACTTCTAATATTTTATTTTAAATGATTCCAAAGTTGTTACTTTCATAATTTAGTAAAGATAACAATTTACATGTTGTTATTTTAAGATGATAAATTCGAGTAAAATTATTATTATAAAATATTTTATATTTATATTCATCAGAGGATTTTATTTTTAATTTTTATGAAACAAATAAGTATATTAAATAATTATACAAAAATGTTGTACTAACTATTTTATTAAGAGATATACCAAATAAATGGTTTTTTAAAATATTAAAATAAATATTATATGAACTGTTTAATGTGATCCACGAATTTTCTAGACAAATTTGACATGTTATGAATCTATTAAATATTTTAGTTCTAATATATCCTTTGTGTAGAGTTTATTTAAATTCAAATAAATGAATAGTGTCAAGATTGACACTATTGTTATTTTATAAAAATAACATATTATTAAATTGTTTAAAAATCACAAAAATATTTAAAAATTATAAATTAAAATTTATATAGCCTAAAATGGCATAAAGTATCCAATTATGGAAAATTAACAACACATAAGTGATTATTTATAACCATTTAAAATTTAGAATTTTATTACCACAAATAAACATAAATAGATTAAATAAGGATAAATCAAAATGATAAGGATTAAAATAAGATCAAAACATGTCTAAATTTAGTTTTTTGATGAGATTACAAACCTATATCATCTAATATTCTAATTGAGTCATTTTTTGAGGTTTTTATGTGGGGTTTGAATTTATATTAAACTAATATTTTTGAGGATTCTAAAGGTGCCCCTCTCCTCCCTTATAAAAGGGCACCTCCTCCCTCTCCTCCTTACACCACTTTGATCCTTCAAGATCGGCCAAAACCTTCCCATTTCACTTCCCCACTTCCTTAGAAACCTACTAGAGGTATTGATATTCTCAAAAGACCAACTCTAGTGCCCTAAGAGAAATTTTAAAGGAGGCACTTCGAGAAAGAGGTAATACCTTCTACCGTTTTCTTCAAGTTCCATTCTTCTTCTACTCCCTCTTCTTTAGTTATTTCATTATTAAGTAATAACATCAGTATCACTAATATAATGATATGTAATTATAAATATGAAACAACCCTATTTCACCTTCTATACATCCTACGGAAAACAAAATCACCGCGTGTGCGTATGTACGGAATACCGTCTCCACGTCGTGGTGTAATCTGTTTTTCCACCAACAACTTACATGGATAGGTATAATGGTGTAAAGAATAACTATATATGGTTATTATAACATCATAATGATTCTGATATATTATACCATCCACTCCAATTCTATTCTATAATTATGGGAACGATATCATCACTCGTGCATATGTACGGACTACCGTCTCCACGACGCGATGAGATTCATTCTCCATGTTAACCATACATGAATGATCATAAAGTTTATATAATGAATAATAATTAAATATATTAAATAATAATACTACTATATTTATGTATATATATATGTATGTCATCTATTTAGTTTCATTCAATTCAATAAGGAAATAAAAACAACGTTCATGCGTACGTACGGCCTACCGTCTCCATGAACGGTGTATTTCATTACTTTTGTCGATCTATAATATATATGTATATGATGAATATATATTAAATATAAATCATGTTTTACATTTTGGAATTATTTAAATCAGGATATAAGTAATAATATCAAGAACGACAAGTCGAAACACATACGATAAATGAAATGATTTTACCCAAAACGCTGCTTTAACATGGAATTTACAAAAGAACGGGTAATATAAAGTCATAAGTGAAAAATATATGATATAATAACAATTAATATGATTGTTTAATAAGTCAATTACATTATTTAAATCATTATATAGGAGTTTCAGATCCATAAAAGCATATCAGACCTAAGGTAATGGATAACTTTTCCAATCTCATTTTTATCTGAGATTGTTTATTTGTAAGTATTTACTGTGGTTATATTTATCATACATGTCCTTGTTTCTAATTTTTTTTTCATTTATGTTTAATGTCCTTTTTACACATTTTTTACTTTTACTACATGGTATGTATGGAAACTTTCTTTTACGAGGTACTTTTTGACTTTTCCGACAAAAGTACGAGAATAATGTTTTTTTAACTTATACGGAATGAAAGGATTTTTACGGTTTTATAAAGCCTTATTTTCATGAAGATTCCTCCAAAAGATTTCATGACTATTTTAAACAAAATCTTTTTCTTTTAAAATTTCATGACGTTTTGTGAAAAGAAATTGATTTTGATGAAGAAAGGATATTTTCCTCAAGAATTCATTTCAAGTGTTTTATCAAAACCATTTTCCATCTAAGATGACATTATTTCATATGTGTATGTTTCAAGTATAATTTCTCTATGATTTACATGGTTTCACTTTTCCTATGATGAAATGATATCCATTTTTTTTGTTTGTATTATGTTATGATGAGATGATGTTTATGAAACCCATTTTATTCTCTGGGTTATGATGAATGATTTATGTTTATGTTGTGGCAGAAGTAAGAATGATTTCATTATGAGATGGGTGAGACCTATATATCCCTCCAATTCATTGGGTAAAGATTTATATTTCATGATATAGACACAGCTGAAATGGTAAGTTAATCCGGTTCAGTGTTATAGGACTGAAACGAGTAGTGGACTCGATTCAGAAAGGGACTTTGTCCACTAAGATGGTCTTGGAAGAAATGCCTTGGCTACTATGGAAATCATAACATGTGATGAATGCTTTCCACAATTAAATGTTTTATTTACATTATATTTTATCATGATTGATGTTCAATTATGATATATGCCTTACGTACTTCCACGATTTATGTCTTTGCTCAAGATTTTGATGTTTAAATTTCATGTTCAAGTTTTTGATTTCAAATGTTTATGGATTGTTTTATGTTATCTATGTTTTCCCTTACTGAGCATTTGAGCTCACCCTTTTTATGTTTTATTTTCCCCAAGAAATAAATAAATGTTTTAGGTAAAGGGGAAGATCATTATGGGAGTTGTTTAAGATCTTTCAACATGATTAGAAGTTTATATTCCAAGTTTCCAAAGACACAAAACTATTACGATCCTTGTGTGTATGTTTTTGTTATGTATTAAGTATTCCACAAAAGTAATGTAATGTCCATGTACGTCAAGCTTCGGGTCTCTACAGTTGGTATCATAGGAAAGGTTTAGTCAACCTTTGGAAACTAGGATGCGAAAACTTTAGTGAGATCCCTTGAGATATTTCTATGGTATGTATAGGGATGTCCCTAAGGATAAGAATACATATAGGATATAGTCCTAGAACTATGGTAACGATCTTAGAATTTAACCTAAGATGTTAGATATTGATGTTACTCCCCATTTACTATGTTTTTTCCCTAGCATGATTTTTTCCTCTCACACTATTCTTTTTGGGTTTTAGAAAATGGATGGAAACAGGAAGATTCACGATAATGGAGGATATGACGGACAATGGAATGATATTCTTCATGAGAAACCAAATGAAACAGGATTTGGAAGTCCAAACATTATTATTATGCCTAATCATCAATCTCATAATATGATCAATAATCTAAACTTTTGTAAGTTTCCCGACTCAGATAATAAGAGAAAGATGGAGTTTCATGATGATCATAGGGGAAAGAAAGTTCAATTTCCCTCATGTAAATCATGTGGGAAGAGGCATCGGGGAGATTGTTTCAAAGGAACTAGAAGATGCTTTGGGTGTGGAAAATAAGGACACAAATCCAGTAAGTGCAAAGGAAAAGGTTCAGTTAACACCATGGACAAGGATAATGGTATTGTTATGACATCAACAATGATTAGATGTTTTAAATGTGAAATGTATGGGCATTATTCAAACCAATGCCTTAAGGGAAAATCTCATGAAGAGAATCAGCATGGTCATATGAGTAGTATTTATGTGTATGATGATGAAGAGACTACAAATGAAATATGATATGAAAGAAATGATGAAGCTCAGTCAGTGGTTTAAGAAGTTAGTGGAATGATTGTATGATTATAAAGAATAATTTATGGTACTATGGAATAAAGAATCATCTAAGGATTGTTACACTATTGTTTTTCCTAAAGTATTTAAAAGTATATGTTGAATGGTACCGGTAACCATGGAAGGTTATTAAAATATTTTTGGAAAGTAGATGATATGTTCATAATTAAGGGATAAGAAGATAATGAGATGTTTGATTGTATTCATGAGCTCATGAATGATATAAGGACTAAGTGATATTATGGTTTGATTATATAGATTTTTTTGGGATTTTGGGTTGTGGAAAGAGTTACCTTTTAATAGTATTCATGTTTTCACTAAGGTTATATGGTAATTTATGTTTCAAGAGAATATATGACTAAGGTATTCATGTGTTTGGAATACAACCAATAAGATATATCTTATGATATATGTGGGATAAATGCTTGTATTCACATTCTTGGTAGATAACCTTTCTAGTAATTGTTTTCTTTATACTATGAGCTTGGACCGAAGTATTTTAGATAAGCCTAAAGATTGGAATGGATTATGTTATACATAAGTTAGTATTGTTTAAGGATAGAACTTTTTTCGATATTATTGATGGGATGTTCTAGTAATGTAGTTTTAGAAAAAGGACAATCTGTAGGACGGGCGACATGACATCGCGTCAGACAAGGCTGTGGGAATCAAACCCACAACTGAAGTGTGACTGGCCTTTATCACATACCAATGGCCTACAGGAAGTCCCTGGTTAGTAGAAACTAGTTTTATTTTATTAAGCGGCATGATAGATGAAGTATAAGTTCATTTTTGGAATCGTATACGATTAACCTCACCATAGATGGACTTACGTATATTTGATAACTTTTGCTAACCTTTTGTTTGAAACAAATGGAATGACCCATCATTCTATCACATGATCTATTAACACTCCACGAATAACAAATTCAACTTCATTTCTTTAAGTGATGAAGTGGAAATTGTTCAAAGCACGAACAATAGTGAGATTGTACCAAAATTAAGTAAGTATTTCTTCTAATTCAAAATTTTCAACTTTAGGGAAATGATATTGAAAACCAAAAATGTTGTCCTAGTGCTCTTATATCTGATGAATCATATGGTACCTTAGATCATCACAAATTTATGGCTTTGTGATTGATGGATTTTTCATAGCCATGTTCTCTACCGCTCTCCATCAGAACTTGATGGTTAGATTTTTCTTCCATATCCATATTTTAACCTATCTTCTCCTATATAGAAACCAAGTGATGAGTTACTTTTGGTAATTGTTACGTTTCATACTTTAGTTTTTAAAATTAAATTTTTGTTTTCCTTTTTACGATGTGGGTTTCTATGAATAGTAAACGATTTATAACCCCGACGAATTTCGAGGGAGAAATTCATTTTAAGGGGGGTATAATGTAACAACCCGAGATTTCATAAGATATATTCTTTTTCATCTCTTTCATATCTTATACTGTACGCTACACCAAGATTATCTTGCGCTATATGCGACACCGTATTAGCTTGCAGTATATGCAACACTAATCTTGGATCGTGTTACACACAATTTCAAGTTTGTTTGATAGTAGTTATTCTACGCAACATTGAGTATATATATATATATTAAATGTATTAATGAAATATTGTTTGATTTTGTTATACGAAACAACAAAGGAGTCGGGCACTAAACACAACCCTAACTTGGCTTTCATTATACGCAATCACGACCTTCCTCGGTAGCGTCTGTTGTACGCAATACCGGGTTTTACTAAACAACGATATATTGTTATATTATTATTATGAACTAGCCATTATAAATAATATTAACTATATTTTTAATTTTATAACATTATTATTCATCTTACACATTTTCTAGAACATGGTATAAGAACAAAATAAAATTTTCGGGTAAAATAAGTATTTTTCAAAAAATGCAGTTTTGTCGCCTTTTGATGGCGCACCCACTTTAAATCTAGTTTTTGACATGTTTATAAGTTCAATTTGACAAAATAAAATTCTTCTTTGGAATCAATAAATAAAAATTTACTTTGGATAAAATTTTCATATTATTCTGGTAACTTTTATATTTTGATGAATAGTAAAAACACGCTATATTTTAATTAAAAACAACTTTTTTCATTGCAATAATTTATATGGTAAAATTATAATATTTAATGGTTTTAAAGTATAAATAGAATATATTTTTACCATTTAATATAATGTATTTCATTAACATTAATTTTACATTGAATTCATAGGTAAAAACATTTCAATCTTTTGCAATGTTATAACTTTTAAACCACGTTTTCTTAACAACGGGATTAATTTTAAATTAATTTCTGTAACTTTTGTGTATTTAATTTAGAAAAATGGATTCCATATTTGGGATCAGTGTTTCCAAATTGTGTTAATAAGCTACTTTTTATTTTTGGGCATTATGAATAGTAACTATGGTAAAGTTTATTTACCATAGTAAAAGGTAAATCGGGTAATTAAGGGTAAATATAATATTATAAAATTACCCTAACACTTTTCTTAATATAATTGGATGCTTATATTTTGTCCTAAGGCATATTTGGGTCGAAATGGAATCCATTGGAACCCACTTGGAGGTGATTAAGACCTTTAGTTTATTTTATTTAAAGGAAAGTGAAATATGTCTCACTCAACTTTAATAATTAAAGTATTTTTAATATAAATTTATACAAAATATAAATTAGGTTATAAATACTCATTTGGAAGATAAAATGTTTTTCTTTATCATGGTAATTTATTTGTAATTTTTAAGATTTATTTAATTACCTTATTATCTTATACATTAATGATGCAGAAATTATTTATTTAGTGAAAAATCAATAATATAGTTTTTATTGAAATATTAATACATATCAAAAGGCCCAAAAATCTGCACAAAACTTATTATTAGTGTATATATAAACCCTAATCATCCACTGGCAGAATTTTTGACCATTGGGATCCTTATTAAGGCGATTATGACACTTATAATATTTTATTTTAAATGATTCCAAAGTTGTCACTTTCATAATTTAGTAAAGATAACAATTTACATGTTGTTATTTTAAGATGATAAATTCGAGTAAAATTATTATTATAAAATCTTTGATATTTATATTCATCAAAGGATTTTATTTTTAATTTTTATGCAACATATAAGTATATGAAATAATTATACAAAAATGTTGTACTAATTATTTTATTAAGAGATATACCAAATAAATGGTTTTAAAAATATTAAAATAAATATTATATGAACTGTTTAATGTACTCCAAAAATTTTCTAGACAAATTTGACTTGTTATTAATCTATTAAATATTTTAGTTCGAATATATCCTTTGTTTATATTTTATTTAAATTCAAATAAATTAATAGTGTCAAAATTGACACTATTGTTATTTAATAAAAATAACATATTATTAAATTGTTTAAAAATTATAAAAATATTTAAAAAATATAAATTGAAATTTATATAGTCTAAAATGGAATAAAGTATCCAATTATGGAAAATTAACAACACATAAGTGATTATTTATAACCATTTAAAATTTAGAATTTTATTACCACAAATAAACTAAAATAGATTAAATAAGGATAAATCAAAATGATAAGGATTAAAATAAGATCAAAACATGTCTCAATTTGGTTGGTTGATAATATTACAAACCTATCTCATCTAAGATTATAATTGAGTCATTTTTGGAGGTTTTTATGTGGGGTTTGAATTTATATTAAACTAATATTTTTGAGGATTCCAAAGGTGCCCCTCTCCTCTCTTATAAAAGGGAACCTCCTCCCTCTCCTCTTTACACCACTTTGATCCTTCAAGCTCGGCCAAACCCTTCCCATTTCACTTACCCACTTCCTTATAAACCTACTAGAGGTACTGGTATTCTCAAAAGACCAACTCTAGTGCCCTAAGAGAAAGTTTAAAGGAGGAACTTCGAGAAAGAGGTAATACCTTCTACCGTTTTCTTCAAGTTCCATTCTTCTTATACTCCCTCTTCTTTAGTTATTTCATTATTAAGTAATAACATAAGTATCCCTCATATAATGACATTTTATTATAAATATGAAACAACCCTATTTAACCTTCTATCCATCCTACGGAAAACAAAATCACCGCGCATGCGTACGTACGGAATACCGTCTCCACGCCGTGGTGTAATCTGTTTTTCCACCAACACCTTACATGGATGGGTATAATGGTGTAAAGAATAACTATATATGGTTATTATAACATCATAATTATTCTTATATATTATACCATCCACTCCAATTCTATTCATTAATTATGGGAACAATATCATCGCTCGTGCGTACGTACGGACTACCGTCTCCACGACGCGATGAGATTCATTCTCCATGTTAACCATACATGAATGGTCATAAAGTTTATATAATGAATAATAATGAAATATATGAAATAATAATTCTACTGTATTTATGTATATATATATTTGTATTTCATCTATTTAGTTTCCTTCAATTCAATAAGGAAACGAAAACATCGTTCATGCGTACGTACGACCTACCGTCTCCATGAACGATGTATTTCATTCCTTTTATCGATCTATAATATATATGTATATGATAAATATATATTAAACATAAATAATTTTTTACATTCTGGAATTATGTAAATCAAGATATAAGTAATAATATCAAGAACGACAAGTCAAAACACATACGATAAATGAAATGATTTTACCCAAAACGCTGCTTTAACATGGAATTTACAAAAGAACGGGTAATATAAAGTCATAAGTGAAACATATATGATATCATAACAATGAATATGATTATGTAATAAGTCAATGACATTATTTAAATCATTATACAGGAGTTTCAGATCCATACTAAGCATATCGGACCTAACGTAAGGGATAACTTTTCCAATCTCGTTTTTATCCTAGATTATTTATTCGTAAGTATTTACTGGGGTTATATTTATCATCCATGTCCTTGTTTATAATTTTTTTTTTCATGTATGTTTAATGTCCTTTTTACCCATCTTTTATTTTACTACATGGTATGTATGGAATCTTTCTTTTATGAGGTACTTTTTGACTTTTCCTGAAAAAGTACGAGAAGAATGTTTTTTTAAATTATACGAAATGAAATGATTTTTACAGTTTTATAAAGCCTTATTTTCATGAAGCTTCCTCCAAAAGATTTCATGACTATTTTAAACAAAATCTTTTTATTTTAAAATTTCATGACGTTTTGTGAAAAGAAATTGATTTTGAAGAAGAAAGGATATTTTCCTCAAGAATTCATTTCAAGTGTTTTATCAAAACCATTTTCCATCTAAGATGACATTATTTCATATGTGTATGTTTCAAGTATAATGTCTCTATGATTTACATGGTTTCACTTTTCCTATGATGAAATGATATCCATTTTTTTTGTATGGATTATGTTATGATGGGATGATGTTTATGAAACCCATTTTATTCTTTGGGTTATGATGAATGATTTATGTTTATGTTGTGGCACAAGTAAGAATGATTTAATTATGAGATGGGTGGGACCTATATCCCCCTCCAATGCATTGGGTAAAGATTTATATCTCATGAGATAGACACGACTGGAACGGTAAGTTAATTCGGTTCAGTGTTACAAGACTGAAACGAGGAGTGAACTCGATTCAGAAAGGGACTTTGTCCACTAAGATGGTCTTGGCAGCAATGCCTTGGCTACTATGGAAATCATAACATGTGCTGAATGGTTTCCACAATTACATGTTTTATTTGAATTATATTTTATCATGATTGATGTTCCATTATGATATATTCCTTACGTACTTCCATGATTTATGTCTTTGCTCAAGATTTTGATGTTTAAATTTCATGTTCAAGTTTTTGCTTTCAAATGTTTATGGATTGTTTTATGTTCTCTATTTTTGCCCTTACTGAGCATTTGAGATCACCCTTTTTATGTTTTATTTTCCCCAGGAAATAAAGAAAGGTTTTAGGTAAGGAAACAAAAAGGGGAAGATCGTTATGGGAGTTGTTGAAGATCTTTCAACATGATTAGAAGTTTATATTCCAAGTTTCCAAAGACACTAAACTATTACGATCCTTGTGTATCTATTTTTGTTATGTATTAAGTATTCTGCAAAAGTAATGTAATTTCCATGTACGTCAAGATTCGGGTCTCTACACATTCCATACACATGAGTGGTACCCATACCTCTAGACCCAAGCCGTTTCTTGGTGGTAAAATTCTTTGAGTCCATATTTACCCTAAAACCAAGTCTAACCCAATGAGGCCATTTCCATGTGCATCATGAACTCACACCTCTATATCCATGACAAGTTCTCACAATTAAATTAGTTTTTTGAAATAAATTTCTCATTGTCATGATTTATCGAACACATTGTGGTAGATTCCTAGAACCCATCATTTTAAAGGCTATTGAAATAGGGATAACAATTATGGGTTTTCATCAAGAACCAACACCAAGTTATTCTTTAAAAAATAACCCTTAAAGTTCTAGGAAAAGTGCAGAGGGCGAGAAGCCACTTACCTCAAAATAATTTTACATAAATAATTATTCCATAAATCACTGATCCAACCACCACTTTCTATTCCTTCAATGACTCCTAAAGAAGATTCATTAAAACATAAATTAACACATAGAATCAAACATGAAAGCCTTAGTCTAGGATTTATATATAAAATAAATGATGATATTTTAAGGGATAAGAAGGAATAAAATCATCACATTAGATTCCTTAGGTCCTATGCTCGAAGACATGATGAAGATGGTCTTCTAAGGGAGTAGGAACACTAAAATTACATAGAGAGAGATTGAGGTTAGAGGGGAAAAGAGAAAAACCTATATAGAATCGAAGTGCACTAGAATTAAAAGGGTTGGATAAAATTGACCAAAACTCATGGCATGAAATATGAGTGTATTACATGAGTCTTTGGGATAACCACATACGTTGAAATTCACATCACCTCACTTAAAAGTCTTGAAATTCATTCCCAACCTGAATAGAATACATGAAATCTTCCTAGAAACCATTCATACTATGAATTGAATCCTATATAAAAATTTCATATTTTTCTCTACTTTATCCTCTGAACACTTCTATAGATTCAACACAAACCCCTCCAAAACTAAAAAGAACAGCGAAAAATAGGGGCTTACCTCAAACCAGGGGTGTCAAATTCCCCTCACAATTGGGCTCTCCATCCTTGGCTATTAGTTATTTGAAACTATTCCAAATATTGATCTATCATATGATTCTACCTTTACTAAGTATCATCCCAAATCTAACCATGTTTCCACAAAACCCATATAACAGATATCCATCTTCAACACAAAACCATATATTTCCTATCTAGAATAAAAACTAGGGTGTCCACAAAGGTTGAATCAGGAACCATAATCACATGATCCCAACTAATCAAATGGTTAGGTCTCATATGGTACTTATTAAATTATGATACATAAAAAAATTATGAACCAAAATTAATTTTTGTGGTAGAGTTAACTGATAAGAAACTTCACCAATCTATTCAAGGATCTCAAAGGTTCCAACATATCAAGAATCCAAATTCCCTTTCTTACTCAAATAGTGATTCCCCAACCTTGGTGAAAAATGAAAGAATACATGATTATCCACATCAAAATATAGAGACTAATGATTATGATGATATATATGATTTATGATGTCTCTGAGATATCTCCATCCTTTTCCTAATCATCTATATCTTCTTAATAGTCTCATGCACTAAACTTGGTCTAATTAGTGAAGTTTCCCCAATATCAACCTAATAAAGTGTATAAAAACATGAGAGAACGTACAATGCATCATATAGTTCCATGTGTCTCATAGCATGATAGATATTTTTTATGAAAACTCTACTAAATGTAAATGTATTTCCCATAAACCATCAAAGTCCATTACACAAGATCTAAGCATGTACTCCAAGTTCTGAATCTTGTGTTCTAATTGGCCATCTATTTTTGGATTATATTCCACGCCCATGGTAAACTTGGTTTCAAGGTCCTATTTCAAGGACCACCAAAATCATGAGGTGAATCTAGGGTCTTGGTTGGAGACAATAAAAAATTGTATCCCATGTGATTTGACCACTTACAGGAGATATATATTTTCCAATTCTTCCACTATTTCAACTCCTGAATTGGAATTAAGTGTAAAATATTCATGAGTTTGTCTATAATCATTATAATGGAATCATGATTCTAAAGTGTCCATGGTAGAAACATGAAAAGTACATAATAATCTACTCTTATTTTCATACTGGTATGGTCAAATATTATAACATGATGGCTAGTCACTATTGTTAAACCTTAACTTTCTGACAACTGATACATTTTTCAACATACTCTGCCACATTAATTTTCATACTTGACCACCAAAAATATCCCTTCATTTTCTTATAAAAATTATAGGTACTCAATTATATTTTCCATTTTGAAGGATGGTAGCATGAAGGATCTTCCTTGTAAAAATAGAGGAACACAAATCTAATATTGAAAGTGAAATAATGAATTTGTATCTTCCTTAAAACCATAAATGGTATCACAACCATTGAGGTTTGACCTAATTTTAAGAAAATAATGGTTTTTATGATAATCCTCCTTGACTAAATCAAAAAAGACAAGAATAAGGGTAACTGGAAAGAAAATTGCAACCATATCTTGTTCAACACATTCTAAGTGCATATTAGCAATTATTGACATTAGTTTCCATTGGTCTTGGGCCTCTCAAACCAATTGATTAAGTAAAAATAAAATGGGAGTAGGATAAAAAAAATATCCCAAAGATATCCTAGGGTATAAAGGAAAAAGTATAAAATCCTAATTATAATCGAAGGGTGTTGGAATTAAAAGGGCTGACAAAAACCGACTGAATTCACAATGTGAAAGAGGATTTCACACCTCGAGTCTTCGTGATAAATACATATGTCAAAATTCATGTCACCTCACTTAATATTCCAAAAATTCTTTCACACCTTGAATAATATTAATGAAATTTTCCCATAAACCATTTAAACCATGAATTCATCATTCAAATCATTATTTGACTCCTTTATCCAGATTCTAAATTTTACTATACTTTCTCCTCAAAACACTTACAATGATTCAACCCAAAACCCACCAAACATAAAAGGAATAATATAAAATAGAGATGTACCTCAAACAGGGGGTTTCACAAATAGATAATGTATAAGAATATATATTACCACAAAAAAATTATATAGAATGATACCTCGTTTGATTATGTGATCCTGATGTATTTTTTTCATCATTAGTGTGTTATAGATTAAAGTATCCAATTGAGGATCCCTCTAGATCATCCATATATGATCCTAAAATACCTCCATTTATTTTTATTTAATTATCATCTATTGGTATGGAAAATTATATAGATTTATAATTTCTGTATGATCAATAGAAGAACACAAGAACAATCTATGAAGAAAAATAGATCTGATATTGTTCTTCCTTCTTATTTATCAATATAGAACTTTATAAAAAATATGGGTGTAATGAAAATTCATATAATTGTATTTTAGTATTGTTATTGGATCTAAAATGAGTTTAAATAGGTAGTTTAAACTTTCTATATTTTCACTTCATTCCCTAAAGAAAGAAAACCTATTAAATAGACCATTTTCAGCAAAAATGATATACTTAACTTGTGAGACATGTAAAAAACATTTCATTACTTTCTTATAACACTCTTACATGCCCCATGGTGAAATAGGGACCATTAACTTAGATTGTTTCTCTTGAATAAGTTTAATGAACCGTAAAAAATTAATAGTCATTTCAATTTTTTCCCAATATTTACTTATTTAAACGTAAATAACCTTTTCATACCTTGAGAAATATTCTAAACCTCAATAACATATAATTGAATTTATTTTTTCATTTACTTGAGATTTTTCACACTCATACATTCACTAGTTCATAGACATGGATCCCATTTCATTTTAAATCCCAATTCATCCAAATTGGTGGAATATCTTGATACACTTTATGTGTGACCCTCAAATCTCTTATCTCAATAGAAAAAAAATCCTACTCACATACCATGAGTGGTATCTAGAAAAAAATATTTGAACCTAAAGATAAGGATGATTCATAGCTATGAAATCCCTTCCTATAAATAATTACTATGTAATACAATCTCTTTGTCAAGTTATATCTTGTATATCATAATGCATACTTTCCATCATTATCCTTACATGTTTTATTCATATTTTATTTTACTATATTAGATTAAATTTACTTCATATACCATGAATATGTATTTAGTCAAGGTACTACCATCTAATTCAAAGGGACATAAATATCTTCTTCTTGTACTCAGAAGTGACAAATTCCATCTTAGCCATTAAATAATTTCCATACCTTTAATAACACACACATAGAAATCTATCTCACCAATAACAAAAATTATTATGGATTTTATCATGTATAAAATTATTTAATATATGATATAAATTAACAATGATATCAAATTAGGGAAAAAAATATACATGATCATAGATAGGAACAATAAATAACACCCAAAACATGTGGTGTTTTTATAGGTGAGTCAATCCCCATGATCTCCTATACTTGAAATACCCAAGTGAGAAATTTATGAGAAGACGTATCAATGATTACGAGACTCCAAAACCTAATAGATAAACATTATCTATGTCCCATTATAATGATATATCTAGACCACATGACATATGCTTAAAATTACTTCCACAGTATTGATAGTTTCACATAATTCCTTGTAACTTATATAAATTTTGATAAGACATGTAATCTAAGTAAATTACCATATATAGTATATTTATAAGTAATAATGCTATCATGGTAAAATAAATACATGTATATATCATGCTGTATATATGACATGGTAATTGAAAATATAAGTTCAAGTTGGGTCTTGGGAACCCACTCTCACAACACTCCCACTTTCACCAGGGAAAACTTATAACAATTCTCAACCTTATAGCTTCACATATGAATCATGATTATGCTGATATATTTCTTTATTCAGTGGTACTATCAAATTATCCTTTATGGTTAATTTTCTAATTATGATCTCACATATTTGTGTAAAATCACATAAGAGATGAAACTTCTAAAGTATATTCTTTTTTCCTCTGGTGGGATTTGGGATCCTTGTAAAGTACTACTACTACAATATTATCATAATATACTATAATAGGTTCTTTACTTCTAGGTAAAATTCCAAGATATGATACAAAGATACATATCTAGACTGCTTCCTTAGTCTCATCAAAAGCTGCCATATACTCAGATTCTAATGTATAATTGGAGACCATATTATATTTTGAGCTTCACCAGATAACTACAAAATTATTCAAGTAAAAAAAATCCTAAATATGATTTAAGATAATAATGATATATATGGAAGATAGAATTAGTGTATCCCCTCACCTCTATCTCCTCATCTCTTCCATAAACCAGGAACATATTCTTTTTACGCCTCAAGTACTTTAGGATAGTCATAACCGCTACCCCGTGTAACTCTCATGGATTTTCTTGATATCTACATAGTATTATCATGGAATATGAAACATTAACTGAGTATATATAATTAAATACATAATATATAATACTACTAAAGCATATATAATTCTACTCATTCTAATGATCACCTATTTTGTTTGTGGAAAAATTTTCTTAGAGAGATTAATGCCATGTGACATTGAAAAGAAATCTACTCTTGGATTATTCCATATTGTATATTTTGAATACCATGTAAATATATATACATTAACTTAGTCAGAGTATCCTTTGATATCTAACATGATATATCTCAATCCCTAAAATTATAACTACTTCACTTAAGTATTTTATGGAGAATCATTCATTTTATCAAGTCTTAATAGGCATGACTTGAACTTTGTTTCCCATTAATAACATATCATTAACATAAAATACAAATAAGATGATGAAATTCCTAATAATTTAAAAGAAATTCATCTCTCTATGGTAGAATTCTATTTTAATTTTACTCTTTTAATTTAATTTTGAGTGCGTTTTGAATTTTAAGAGTAGTTATAGGCATTTGTAAGAAGGAGTAAAATATAAGGGGGAGGTACCCAGATACTGAGACAATGCCAGGTACTTGCTGGGTACTTATTGAGTACTCGGTGACATCCTAGTGGCTATAGATCCATTGAAATCACCATTAGGCACCCAATGGAACTATATCGAGTACAAAGTGTCATTGCAAACAGTTTTTTAGAGTGGGGGTAGATTCATATTTTTAATTAATTATTTCACCACTTAAACTTTGGTTTCTTAGGTTTTCCTCTATATTTTCAGTCGGTAAGACTTATTGAGAGATCTCCCATGGACCTCCTTCAATACTCGTCAACCTAGGCATGGTTCATCATCAAGTTTGTTATCTAGTTTCCATAAGAGTTCATCATAATATAATATAAGTTAGTCCATCAAATCTATTATAATTTTATACTATATTAATTGTAGTTTTATGTATCTCTCAGTATATTCTTTTTCTATGGTTCATATCTATGGTCCTATTTCAATCATGCTTCCTTTGGGTGGTCAAAAGAGTTCATATCCATTGATATTGTGGTGAAAATAATTTTATGATGGTTAGATTGGTGTTATTTGATTAGGTAAGTGAATTAATTCATCTTTTTTATAACTTAGGGTTCATAAATCAGTTATTGGTGGAATATCTAGCTTCCTTAGACATAGGGATTCATATATGCATTGGACAAGGTGGGTTTCCTCTTCTCTTTCTATCATATTAGCATAATGTTAAAATTTTAGTGGTATGGGGTAGAGTTTTGGATGTAAAGATTAATGTTTTTCAATAAAAACACTTATAATAAAGTGGATTTTCATAATACTAATTTGAAATTTTCCGACCCTTATTGGATCTTGAGCATTATGCCTTGATCATGCTTCTTTGATTATGCCCATATACATTAGTGATGAGTAATCACTGTTTTGAGTTGATTGGAATGTTTATTATTGGGTGATAACCTATTAATGGGCTGTTTCATTGTACCTTCTTTCCTATAACATTATTAGGTGTCTCTTTAGCCCTATTACACACAAGCATATCCCCTTGGTTTTTGACATTCCATATTACGATAATAGGACCATGTTTTTAGTTGGAATATATGTTGAAAATAATTAATACATGGTTAGGTGCTACCCTATGTTGGTGTTTATGTTGTTATATGTTAAGTTTCTAAACATATAAAAATGATTTCCTTGCTATGTTTTATGCTTGAGTTTGATTCCCTTGATGTATATAGTCTGAAATTTTTATTTGGTAGCTACATAATGACAATTTCATGTTTTTATTTTTACATTACCATGATTTTTATATGTTTATTTGTTGAAATATCATATGTATAGACATGTATATCCATTGATTACATATTTAGGAAATCAAACCTTATTTTTTGAGGTTCAAACATAATATTAGTGTGCTATATATACAAAACATTACATGTATATGCGATACAATTTCTCCTCATAAGGAGTGAGGACTCATTTAGAGGAGGGATACATATATTTATATGATTATATAAACAAACACACACACACATAGTCCTTTTAATGAAAATACAAGTGTTGTAACAAACTGGACTAGGTTAACCCAAACTGTCTTCTGAGCCAGCTCAACACATGGCCTGAAGTGAGTTCTTGATCATCATAGGATAGAAACAATAAAATGGGTATTAGATATATTAGTATGTGAATGATTTAAACCTTAGAATCATATAAACCACAACATAAATCAAATCCAGAAATCTAGCATGACCTATCTATAACATGGAAATCCATGTACATAAATAAATGAATAGAATAATAATCACAAATGAAATAGATTATAACATAATATAATAATAACTAAACATATAAAATCAATTTATAAACAATAAGTGAAGTGATTAATAAAATCACATATAAATGATAATCAAAATAGTAAAAGTTTGGTGTGGCCCATATAGAATAGTCCCAAGGAGAATAACCACAAGAGGATCCCCATAATGCTCCACATGAGCCAACTCCATGTGACCCACATACACCAAAAATACCATACCATGATGGAAGATGAAGGCATTAAGAAGCATCACTATATGGCATGGCTCAGTTCCCTTTACCTGAATTATACATGAATAATTCTGCATACACCCAATTAATGTATATAGGGCGTGAGTCAAAGCCTACTAGGATACCATCATATATATAAATTATATCATTAACATTGTAAACCTATAGTAATAGTTTGAAATAATGATTTAGAAAACCATTTTTAATAAAATAGCTTTTGGTTTACTAAAATAATAATTTGGATATCCATTTTCCACATATCTATAGTTTTTATAATACAAACCAAACTTTAGAAATAAATAATAACTTTTAAAGGAAAATATAACCAAGATCAATATCAAATAACCATCAAGAATCAATATGAATAAAGTGAAAACTGAATAATAAAACACATCACATGACATCACATGGTCTCCTACATGTGGGTTGAGTAAATAACAATAATGGGGGAAACCAGATCCTTTATTGGGGGAACTGTAGGTTCCTTTATGAACCTGACTATAACTCAACCTCAACTTTCCCTCTTGATCTCGTTGGAAGGTGATACCTAGTAGAGCACACTCATTCCTATGTCACTATCTAGAACACAATGTACACTAGTATATCACTCATCCAATCCACCAAATACATACCCATGGTTTCGCATGTGCAACACATCAATAATCAAGTCCCATAATAAAGTAAACATCAATAATTATATAATAAGAAAATCCTTAACTTAAATTAAAGGATCATGAATAAATTAAGTATATTTAATAAAAAATATACTTTTAATAACTCCTATTAAAAATTTATTTTGAGTAAAAAATATATTTAAATCATTTTATCAAACACATCATGTGCATAAAACTAGTTTTAAAATGAAACCCAAGTAAAACCCTAATTTTTCCAAGAAAAAAAATCCAATAATCATAAGGAAATAATATAAATAAATCCAAAAAAACTAATTCCAATCATTATATAGTAATAGAAGTTATAAAAACTCAAATGATTAAGCTAATCCAAATTAAAGATCCATTATGTTGAGAAACCTACCTAAAATATGTTTTCAAAATAATTTCCTTCATTAAACACCATATGATTAGGGACAGAGGGGTCCTTAAAAGACTAATGACCTAAGAGATTCAACTTATAATCCATCCTAATACTTAAAATTGGAAACCATGGACAAATAAGGGAAAAAACTTGAAGAAAGTGGAAGAGAAAGAGAATAGATGAAGGGAGAGGAAGGAATCCATAAGAATCAGAGAGATTAACTTAAAGAATCCACCTAAACACAACAAGATATCACCAAGGAGAAATGAGAGGGAGAGATATATGGATAGTAGGATATAGTTAACATGAATGGGATAAAATGAGAGAAGTGTTAAAATTGAGTTAGGGAAAAAGAGTAAGTTCACCTTTTTAAACTATACGTAGGCGAGCTCATGACATGAACTACCCTCATTACGGTGTGAAACACCTCCCCATAAAAATATCTACACAACCTCGGTCTCATCATGACATGACCTCTCCTCATCATGGCACACCAAAAATAAAAAAAAACAACTCCACTACCAAGATCCATTGTGGTGAAACTTCCTTTGGTCATGGTGTGATCTACTACAATTCATAATTACAACTCACCCAAATGAAAGAATTTTTATAAATATAAATAAATAAAGTAATAAAGAAAAAATTAATAAATGGTAAATTATATACCTTAATATGACACTATCAATTTCATAATTCTCCCCACTATTCTACCTTTCCCTATAGAAATCTATTACCACTCCTCATCATAGAAAAATTTAATCCATTTCTCCCAAATCAAGGACTCATGGTCCCAAGTCTTATGGATAACGCCACCATGCTTCCAAACCACATAGAATAAGGGAATATATTTATGCTACAACACTCTATCATGATGATCCATGATATAAATAGGCTATTTAATAACAGTGGTGTTAGGTTCCAAACTCAATTACTCCCACTCAACATTATGGGAAAAGTATGGATGATACTTCTTCAACCAAGATACTTTAAATAAATCATTAATAGAATTCATCTAGGATGGTAAGGCCAACTATTATGAAAATTTCCTAAGATTCTCAATGATCTCAAATAGCCTAACATACAACAACATCAACATACCCTACATCTCCAATAGATTATGTCCTAGTTTAGGAGATACTTGGAGAAACACCTGATCACCAATGATAAATTCTAATGGATGATGTGAATTGTCACCATAATTTTTATGGAAACTCTAATACATTAAAATCACTTTAGAATCAGTTGAATCTTACAAATCATTTCCAAAATAATTATGAGTCTGAGTACAAAACACTCACCCAATTCTGACTAAAAAAGTGGGGGCTGACTTGGCCATCTATATAAGAATATGAAGGAAACTATATTTATTGAGGATTGATAACTATTATTATAATAGATTCTAGACAATGATAAATGATTATCCCAAGAGCTACTAAAATCAAGCACAAAATATTAGATAATTTCCTCCAAAATTTAAATAACACACTCTATCTGACTATTCATCTATAGATGATATGTTATGCCCAATTTCAGTTGAGAACCCATTACTTCCTATATACTCTTTTAGAAATAGGAATTAAATCATGGGTCTTGATTAGAAATGATGGATGATAGCACTCCATAAAGCTTTATAATCTCTTACACATATAGTAATCTAAGCTCTTCCACCTTCCTTGACTCCCTAATAGGAAAAAAGTGGGCTTATTTCATTAAAAAGTTAATAATCACCCATATAGAATTCTTCCTACTAGGATTTATAGGTAATAAAATCACGAATTCCATGGAATATCATCCCTATTCCACATTAAAATGGGAAGAGGCTGTAATAACCTCATAGTATTTTGGTGCTCTACATTGATCCTTTGGAAGTTAAGACATTGAGACACAAAAATTGGTAATCAACCACATTATCCCAGGACACCAATTCTAGTGTTTAGATCATAAAACTTCCTCGTATCCCTGGGGTGCATTGTCTAACTAGAACAGTGCCCACTTTCCTTCACCACCTACCACAAGGTCAAAGGATCCACTAAGTACTTTATGAAACAAATATCACTATCAGTAGATTGAGACTAATCACCCAAGGTCTCCCCACCATTTAAAATTCCTCTTATCCACTAGAAATCAAGATCTGCTGCCTATTCTATCCAAATATGATAAATCAAGGAGGCTGTGATTTTCACACTATACAAGAATACGTTTTCATCATCCACTTTTACTTCCAAGTGAAACTTAGTGAATAATTTTATCAAGTTTCATTCCTCCTTTGATTATTTTACCACTTGATTCGGAAGATTCCAACTCAAGGCATTCACCAATAGATTCCCCTTATTAGGGGTATAGTCCAAATAAAAAACAAAAGTTTTGAGATACTCCACCCATCACCTATATCTAATATTTATATCCCTCTCAATGAAGATATAATTTAGACATTTATTATCATAATACATGATGAACCTTTCCTCAAAATATTAATAGTTCCAAGTTTATAATGCATGCATCACATGGCTAACTCTAGGCCATGGGTGGGGTAATTATTCTAATTTGGGTGTAACTAGAAGGGACCATATACTATAACATGGTTTCACTGCATCAATACACACCCAAAACCCATACCCAAGGCATCATAATACACCAAGTAAACACTATTTGGATCAAGTAGGATCAATATGGGAGATTATTTCAATATGAACTTTAAATCCCTGAAGGATCTCTAGAATTTATCATCCCAATAAAATATCACTCCCTTTCAAGTCAAAGTCCTTAAGGGAGATGCCAACCTAGATAAATATTGAAAAAATAGCCAATAATATCCATCTAGAACTAGAAATCTCCCAATCTCAAAGGCATTCTTGGATATTTCCCAAGACATTATATCTTGGATCTTCCCAGGATTTATAGAGATTCCATTATGAGATACCACATGACTTAAAAAATTCACTTCTTAGATAAAAAACTAGAATTTATAAAACTTTTCATACATGTGATGTTTCTTTAAATTCCCCAAACTAATGTCTATATGGTCTTCATATTCCTCTTTCATCTTGGAACAAACAATGCTATCATCCACGAACACCAAAATGAAAGTGTTGAGGTTCAAGTTGAATATCTAGTTCATCATGGACATGAAAACATCATGAGAATTAGTAATTACAAATGGAATAATAAGATACTCATAATTCCCACACCTACTTCTGAAATTGGTCTTAGGAATATACACATCCTTCACTCACAACTAGTGGTATCCAAACCTGAGGTCTATCTTATAAAAAAATCTCACTCTCTGAACTGGTTAAAATGGTCATCAATTCAAGGTAACATGTATTTATTCTTGATGATCTTCTGATTGTGTTTCTAGTAATCAATGAATAGTTGAAGACTTCAATTCTCCTTATTTAAAAAGAGAATCAATGATACCCATAGTGACATTCCCAAGAAAATAAAACCATTTATCTTGAGATATTCTATATGGATTTTTAATTCCTTAATCTTGTTAGGTTCCATTATATATAAAGAAAAATAAATGGGGATTATCCCTAAGAGTAGGTCAATAGATAATTCTACCGCTTATTAGGGAGAAAACCTAGAAAAATCATCTAGAAAAATCTCATGATACCTACCCACCACCAATTACAACTATCAATATGAACTCTGATCAATTTAGTTGAAAAGAAAATTGGATATCAAACTTGAAATCAATCTAATAATAAGAGAAAAAATACCTTCCCTACCCAATATATTATCCCAATCATATTTAAGGATGTGATTATTTCCATCAATTTAAATAATAAAACCTTATGATGGTAGTAATAAATCTAAACTTTAATACTAACTATCCAATCCATGCCAAAAATAATATCAATGATATCCAAATGAAGATCTAGAAAATCACACAAAATATTTACATTTGTAACTATCACCTGAAACTTAGGGGACTTAGTTCCCTAATCTCTCCTCTTTACCAAAGGATTGTAAATATATGTCATATATGATATCAACATGGATCACAATCCCAAAGTATCAATCAATTTTGATGGGATAAAAGAATAAAATACACCTGTTTCAAATAACTCTAAGTCTATATAATATTCAATAAATACCGTACCTCTCACTATCACTAGTCAACTTTAGAATCTATTAGAACATGCACTACCATATATAAATGCCCAGGTTCGATCCCACCTAGAGACTTCCTGGCTGCATAAGAATATCCTCTTATATGAGGATGAGACCCTAATTTCTTGGATGCATTTGATGATACCTAGAAGCCTCTTGTGTGAAAATATCCAACTCTACTACTCTGAGGAGAATGTCAATAAAAGTACTACATATGACCCAAGAATCTATAATAATGAAAAACTATAGGGGATACCTAGAAATCCAGTTTAGTGTACCCTATTTTACCACATTGGAAGCACACCACTGACCTATGCTACAAAAGTTTCATAGTAGTGGAATCAGAAGGGTGATGCACACTCCCATCACTACCTCATTGATACATGTCATGCTTCCTATTTTTACTTTAATAGGAACACCAAATTACTCCTATAAAAGTAAGGGAACCAACTGATCCTTTGAATCCTTCCAAATATGTCTCAACCATCACTGCCTTATCGACCACATCATTATAGGTTGGTATGAGGAAAATAATTATCCTAATCACACCTTTGGTTTCAAACCCATCTCAAACCACCGGTATTTTAAATAATCATTTGTGAAAAGATTGGCGGAAAGTTGAACTAATTCAGAAAACCGAGAGGTGTATTCCATCACCGAGTGACTCCACTACTCCAATGTCACAAACTCAATGTCTTTCAACACCCTCATATCCTTTGGGTAAAATTTATGTTTAAACATCACTTTGAACTTTACCCAAGTGAGTTCCTCATGCATATTGGAATACATGATGGATTCTAACTATTTTTTTCTTGGTCCTATAACACCCTATGGATTTAAAAATATTTATGTTTTTAGAAGGAGTTTGATTTTTTTTCCATTTTGTGAATGGTTCATTTTGAAAAATGGGTTTTGGGTTTGGAATTTGAATGTTCGAACTTACTAAAATAAGGTTTTTGGATGTGGTTTTGGGGTCAGTGGATTACCTGAGGGTTTGTGAATACGTCAGAGGAGGATGGGTGGTCAAAGATACTAAAAATAGTATCTATTGGACATTCATATCATGAATAAATCCTTAACGATGTGAAGTTTTGGGGAAATGAGGTGGGGGTCCCCTGCCTAGGTGGTTCATGAAATGAACAATTGGTTCACACTATGAAATTGGTTTGGCTAATTTTTTAATTAAAAAGGGGTCCTTAACCCCTTATTTTTTTAGATGAGGAGCGAGTGAAAGGAGGGACTTATGACCAGTTCCTCCCCCTCTATTCTTGCTCTCTTACCCTTTTATTTGTGTTAGTTTTTGGTGGAAATTTCATGTGATATTATCCTCTATTATCTCTTATATCTAGTTTTATCCATATATTTGGTATGATTTTGGGGCTAGGGTTTTGTGATAATTTCACCATAGAATGATGAAATCATCTATGTGTGATAGGGATTTTTCTTGTATTGTGTAGAGGAGGAATCAAGACACTACTTCATGTCATCGCATGTCATTTTAGTAATGGTACATCACAATATGAATTTTCCTAGTATTTTTGGGTGATTTTAGGTGAAATCCTCCATTAGAAAAATTCTATTAATTAAGTATTTTATACATCCTAGACCTGAGGGTTCATTATGGGTAGACCACACCTGTTGATCAGTATTATGACAAGTGGTTGATTCATAGTAAGTATTTAGATGATTATTCATATTTAAAAGTAAAATGAATAATTAATTATAATGTGGTGAAATTAATTATGGGTAACACTTGACATGAGACAGGTGCTCAAGAGAATTGATTGGACTTTTTGACTTGGATAAGGCTCGACGTGGCTCATTGAGGGGTTAAATCCATGTTTTAGGTAAGCTGACACTTTTATAAAAAATAATATTTGTGTTTTTTTATAGGAGTGTATGTGTGAATACTATATGGGGTTTGATAACATGGTTTAGGGACTGGGAGTGCCCTAGAAAAATAATATAGGACAACACTAAGCCTCCTATACTTGAAATAATTTCTTATTTTCACTTAGATTAGTTAGGTTCACTTGAAAACTATGTATCCAAGGGGATAGGGAATTAGTGAAGCTCAAAATAATCTTCTAGTTGGTTATGATATGTAAGGAAAGATGTGGAATATCCTAAGAAAGTTCCTAGAGCTATCAAGTAGGCATGAGAGGCTTGGGGACAAGTTTTGAGGAGTGAGACAACTATGTGACTTGAGAGTGATGAGGAACTCCCTCCTAAGTATGGAGGTGAATCCTAACATTCACTTGGGAAAAGATTATTCCTTTGGAACTTGGTATAGGGTAATAGAGTGGGATTCCCCCCCATTTTGGGTTGAGGGATCTCCCCTGGTATATATGTAACATGACCCAAGTGAGGGTCATGGGAGTTATTTAAGATTTCAAATTGGGGGTACTAATGGGGATATGGTTGGTATTTTTACCCTTCCTATTAAGGGAAAGGTTAGTAGAACATGATTCCTTGGGGAGGTCCCTATGTAGTGAGACTAGAAATTTTGAGGGACTTTGGCATGGATGTGGACCGACCCCATGGAATCCGGGTCAATGGGATTCTTTGGGTAGTGAAATCACCATTGAGTGACAAACTTGTGATGGTATAAGAAAGGATAGACTATGAAAGATAAGGAGGACCTCATGGGGACCCTGATGGGAACCCTAATGGGTGATTTGAGCTGTGTTTATGAGATGAGATAGGTCTTGAGTGACTATCACCCTAGGATCAACATGTGAGTTGTGTGGTGGGATGCGACCCTATGTATTTTGTATGTTCTTATTGGACCTTATCTTCATAGGTTTAGGTCAGTGTGCATGTGACCTCCCTAGAGTATATGGGTATGGGTAAGTGTTCTTGTGACCTCCCCAGAGTTTGTGAAGATAGATCAATGTTCTTATGACCTCCCCAGAGTCTGTGGGGATGGGTCAGTGTGCTTTTGACCTCCCTGGAGTTTGTGATGGTTAGGTTAGAGTAATTTAAACTTACCTTGAGTGGGGATAGGTTAGTGTGCATGAATTTTAGCTTTCATTTAGTAGGATTGGGATGAGGATTTTCCTAGGGGGAGGGTCATGGTGTGATGCATGAAAATGCCAATAGACCCTTTCTGGAGTGATCAGGAAGTGGTTCAAGTTATAGACACATGATCGTGCCATCTATCTTCAGGTGTTAGGTCTAGGTTTGGATGATAACCTACCTAGAGTATTGGATATTTTTTGGGAATAATTTATGGTATATATGGAAAAATATGATTGGATTTCAGTATATAATTGAATAAGGTATGGCCGGGCAGTGTGGAAGCCTGATTAACACACGGTGTCCTAACAGATGTGTATACCTCATCAAGTGTCATAACGACCTAATTAGAACATAAAGATGCAAAAAGAATATTTATTCATGTATTAATTTTCTTCTATTATATGAATTCATATGACAGAGTATATTAGGTGTGCTTTTTGATACCCTATTGGATTTATGATCACACCCTATATGGGTATCTCAATGAATATACATACCATATGTTAACTTTCAATTCATAGTATAATATGTGCAACGGATTAGGCTAGTGGTGATTGTGTATATTGGAGATAGGGTGTGTGTGGCCCAGGGATAATAGTAGGGCCAATGTGAATGTGTCATATTTTTGGTTCATTTTATATTTGGGATCATCCTAATGGGAGATCAGTTGTATGATTTGTATAAAAAATCATGTAAGATAGTGGATATGTTTGTTGTTTATTCTTTGTAATTTAATCTTTATAGATTCATGTGATGCTTGGTTATTTCAATTGTTTATTTGAATATAATTCTATGGAATAGTCTCTCCATATTGTGGATTAGGACATCGCCTCTTGTTGATAGCCTTTGGCATATGCAGTAGTGTGCCTAAGTCCATGTGATAATCTCGGTCTAGGTACTGTTGAGTGGCCCGGGGTAGAGTATTAAAAAGTGTAATATGAGATTTGTTTTTTAATGATTTTGGGATATGGAAGGAAAATGGTCTAGGAATGAGTTGGAGCTTATGATGGATATTGGGATGGTGTGTTAAGAACACCTTTTTTGATAGGAATTCTAGGTTACCAGAGAATGGGATTGCTATTCTTGGTTTGTGATTTTATAGTTATATGATTTCACCTTGGGAAACACACTTGGTGTTTTTGGATTTATGATATTTTTGTAGTTTTTTTCACTTATAAAATTGGTAACAGGCCATGTGCATGCACCATGGAGGCACGTAGGATTCACATGACATACATGTTCTTGACTGTGAGTGTTTTATAATGATAGGGTTAGTTATTTAAATCATAAAAAATAACCTATATGGAATCTTTACATATAAATTATTAGTGGAATTATACTTAGATGGATCATGGTGTATTTCTTTTTAATGTCAGGTCATGTGGATCTTATGGAGGGAGGTTCTCTGGTGATGGTATAGTCTCTTCATTAAGGGATTCATGGAGACCCATTATAGGCTAGTGTGAGAATTTAATGCATCGATAATGGAACCCAAATATGTTTGGTACTTGAATATTATGCCTAATGAATGATCTGAGGGAGAGCATGATTTTCCTTGGGGATGTGGGTTTGATTACTTAAGGTTTCAAAAACAACCAATATGGAATTTTCCCATATATATTCTTGCAGGAACTCTACTTAACTGGGCTGAGTGGTTTTATAGAAACTCTTAGGGGTTATGGGGATAGTTATGGGGAATGACTTGGGTTTTCAAGATGTGAAATGTTTATAGAATTTCTGGTTATGGCTAGATGATAGTATAAGATTGGGATAGATGACCGGTCTTGTGGTTCTCAGGATGCACTTTCATATAACATGGTGGGATCATGGGAAAAAACTCATGGTTTAGAATGAAACATGTGTGGTGGGTGATCATGAAATTATCCTTGGTTTGGGTGACTCCTTAGGCTGTGGGGTGATCCTGACATGTAGTGGGGCATGGTGAGTGAGTTTGGGTTTGATGAGATGTGACTCATGGGAGTGTGATTTAGGTTGTGAGACCAAGTGTGCAGAATCATACTCTATTAGGTTGGATTGATATTGAGTATGATCATGAGAAAGAACCTATGAGTATATTCTTAGTGGATCATTATGGCATTGGATGAGGAGAGTTAGTATTGGCATGATTTTTTAGTGAAAATTCTTGGTGTGTGGAAGTGGGTGCATGCAGTTTATGTATAGTTCTCAGTTTATTTTTGGATCAGTGAATGATATTTATGTGGTTCTATTGATAATGATTTAGGTTATAGATAGACCCGAGTAGTGATGTAGAGGTAGTGAGGTAACGAGATACTCATAGGCATAGAGGCCCATGGTATTGGTCAAATTGGGGATATCTCTATTGAAAGTGGTGAAATAGATGATGAATAAAGGTACCATGATACAATTTTTCATATTTGGTCCTTGATAGGTATTTTCAGGGAGGCTTAGTGTCAGTGGTAGATACGATAGAGGTGTGTGTCTTGAGAGGAGTGACATACATTCATATGGGACTTGTTTGGTGGGGAGTGAACCATTGGAGGTTAGTGTTTCATGTTAGTTCTTGGTTATGAGTGGAAAGATCATGTATAACCATTGTATCTGGTAATGGATGAATCTTGGAGCATGGGGAGTGGGCATTTGGGTTCGTTAAAGTGATGATAATGATACTCCTGTGGTGGGGATCATCATATCGATCATGGGTAAATGACCCTCTTTTCAGACAGGTTGTGGGTTTGGTGAGACCATTCAATGGATGGTCAAGGTGGCACTAGGGTACTAGTGTGCAATAAGATCTATAGATATCTAGTTCCCTTGGTAATACCATATTTTAAGCTCAGATGTGGTGCTGGTTGGAGTCAATACATTGGAATTGGGATTTGAGTTGTTTTGATGTAATCTGAGGGTGATTCATGGGGTGAACCATGATTCATGACATTATTAATAGAGTGAATTATGATTCGTGACATTAATATTGGGGCAAAACACAATTTGTGACATGATTTTTGAGGTGAATCATGGTTCGTCAAATGAATTAGGGGGAGAACTGTGATTCGTCGCATGATTTAGGGGTGAACCAGGACCTGTGATATGATTCAGAGGTGATTCATGTTGTAAGTCATAGTAATGGTGTTAGTTATGGCCAAAATTCTTGGGAAATAAAAGGAATTTGATTCCATGTCTTGGGTAAAATTGAAACCCTATGTGTGGGGTCATTAGTGATAATACCGAGTTGTAATTAAGTATTTCTTTTACGGATGTATCGATAAGTATGATCAAATATTTCTAGGGAAAAGTACACTAGAGGAGGCCTGATTGGTGTTTTTTATGAGTTTATACATGGTGAGTTTAAAACCATGTTAGGTGTTTCCTTAGTGACACAGTGTTCTAGGGATCAAACCAAGAGTTTTGGAGAAAAGCTAATGGATCCGAGCTTGGTGTTTAGAGTTGCGCAACGAAACTGAATTTGATGTTTAGGGGAAGAACATAGATAGTTATCTATGAATTTAAATCTAAGGAGGGTCATTATACACGGTATAAGGATTACCACAACTTACTGGGGACAAGAATAATCACCTCAAGTAGTTTGTAATGCCCCGTGGATTTCTAGGTTGTTACATTTCGAGGTGTTTGAATTATTTCCCATTTTCTGAGTAGTTAGTTTTGAGAACCGAGGTTCAAGTTGGGAATCTAAACATTTCCACATGATGAAATGAGGGTTTTGGGAATTTTTTAGGGATCAGTGGATTCCCTTAGTGTTTGGGAAATCATTGAAGTAAGGACTAGTGGCTATAGCTGATGAAAATAGCAGCTGAAGGATATTCATGTTGTGAAGTATGGATTCACATCATGAAGTTTCTAGGTTGTGGGGTAGGGGTATACTACCTAGGTGTTTCAACATTTGAAAAATATGTTTAAACACAAAAAGTGGTAAGAACAGTTTTTTTATTAATAAGGGATCTTGAATCCCCTTTTCTTATTGGCTAAGGAGCATGCATGGGGTGGTCCTTATGGTTGATGCCTCCTCCTCTCTTCCTCCCTTGTCCCCCTTTGATCTAGGGTATATTTTGGTGGTTATTTTTGGTTAATTTATTTTATCCTATCACTTCATTATTCCTTATAGTTGTAGTAATTTATTTGGTACGATTTTGTGGCTAGGTTTTAGCGATGATTTCACCAGAGAATGGTGAAATCATCCATGCATGATGGGGATTTTTCTCATCTTTCATAGAGGAGGACCCACAATTCTATCTACATGTCATCATATTCCATTTTGATGAAGGTATGTGTTTGTATGAATTTAACTAGGGGTTTTTGTGATTTTGGGTAAAATCAACCATTGGAATGAGTTTATTAATTTGGGATTTTTGTAGCCTAGGTTCGAGGGTCCCTCAGGAGTGGACCTTACCCCATTTATCACGATTATGATGATTGGTTGATGCCAAATAACTATTTATATGATTTTTACTTTTTAAAAATAAAGTTAATAATTAATTATAATGTGTTATAATTAATTATGTATGATTATTAGCCTGAAATAGGTTCTCAGGAGTGTGTAAGAGACTTGGTTGGCTTAGAGACGGCTCTATGAGGAGTTAATTCCATATTCCAGGTTGGTGGTCCCTATGATACAAAATCATATAAATGTTTATTTATGAGTGTGCATTCCTACATACTACCTGGGGTTTTGGCATGAGGTTTAGGGATCGAGAGTGCCCTAAATAAATATAAGGACCCAAACTTTAATCATTACACAATCTTGAGTTTTAAATTATGAATTCATTTTATTACATTTCAAGGATATTTATGATTTAGAGTTTTAGATAATTATCTCATAACTGTTACATAATAAACCCATACATTAAAAATTTAAAACTTTTAGTTAGTATCTATTTTTTTTCCACTTTACAATACTTTTAGAATGAAACAGGTTTTATTCTCATGAAAGTTTTTTGAAAAATTTCAAATTAACATCATTTTTGTTCTTACTCATCCTTAAACCTTGTGAAAAATTTGAAAATGTGGTATGGGAACAAAATTCTCACTAAGGGACATATAAGAAGATTAAAATAAATACATTAGTTCATTTCCAAACCAAGAGATAATATAAGAGAGTTTGTCTTTAACATAATAAAACTTGAGAACAAATAATCATTTACATACACATGAAATCAAATTTAAAACCCAAATTTTTTCATAAAACAATTTATAAAAAAAAATAAAGGAAAAATCATAATCATGAGGGTTTCTTATAAAACATGATAACCCTTGAAAAACATTTTCTTAAAATCATACCTTTTTACCCTCAAAGGGCATAATAATTCATTTAAACAAAATATCATTAAATTAACTTATGAAATCAAAATATTTCCATGAAAAATCATTATAAATCATATAAAATACATGTATTTTCCTTGGTAAATCATCTTTATAGAACCCTTATAGGAACCCTTATGAATGGAATAACCTACTCAGTTAATTCCAACATAATTTTCTAAAGAAAATAATCATTACTCAATGAATTGGAGAGCTATATTGAGCTCAAACATCATCATAAAACATTCGAAAGTATAATAACATACATGAAACCCATGAAATATTTCATTTACATCTTTAAACTCATAAAAATATATTTTTTTCCCATAAAAAAAACATTTTTGGATATTGATATACCCCTTTACTTTAAAACCTAATTTTCAAAAATATAATACCCAGAACAATGTGAAGAATGGTTTTTATTTGAATAAATCATGGAATATTTTAAGGGAATACAAATATAAAATAATTATTACTACGGTAAAAAAATCCATTGATTTATTATAAGTTTAAATAGAACATTCCTCTTAACTTTTGTAAATAAAATCAAAACACACAGTATAAAATATATAAAAAGATTCCTTTAGAAAACCTTTGAATGAAATTAAAAAGATACATAAAATTAACTATATAATTTATTCATTTCAATATAAACACATACATAAAATTATTTTATGAATATTGACTTAGAGGAAAAAGATTTATAAATTAAATCTTTAAAACAATTAAAATGAGGGTTTAAGGTAAAGTATCCCTTACGTCGAGCCCAAATTGTCACATACATTCTTTATCTTATATAATAATAAAATTACTTTAATTATTTAATTATTTAATAACCATTTTCATGATTATTATTAATTTTATTTCACTTATATCAATTTTTTACTTAATACTCAATCGATTAAGTTCACATTAGACATTTGAGAACATTCGGTTTAAGCCGGAAATGGATTTGGTAGGTTGACTATGGTCAAATGGGTCATTATTCCAATATCTATAGAATATTAATCAGACATAATTATCATATTTATATATTAAATAAAATTTTATATCAATCCATGAATGGCGTACATGAAAACCTAATCACGTCGCTTCATGGAGGTGATGATCCACACATGCGCAAAAATGACATTATCATTATTCAATGGATAGAAAGGTAAGATAATAGATTATATATTATCTTTATAGAATGAAAATTATGTCATGTATATCATATATATTAATTAAATTCATCATAATAACCATTATCGTGAGGTAGTTATGTAAAACGAAACACATCGCTTCATATACGTGGTAATCCAGGTGTATACACGAAAAATGTTTTCATTTCCCATGGGATGGAAAAGGAGATGAAAAAGAGATGTACCAAAATCATAATATTTTTTTTGTATATGTAAGATAATTATGTTATTATTTCATCATGTTTAAAGAATATTTAAAGGAGGTATAAGAATAAATAAACTTGAAATAGGTCGGTTGTGACTTATACCTTACCCTTAGATAACCTCTTTGGATTACTTCTCAAGCCTTCTAGGATTGGTATTTTGGTGAGGATATGCCATATAGTATATGGAAAGGGATATTAGGGAGATATTTTGGTAGGTATTGGATAAAATATAATGCTCCAAATGTGTGAGGAAGGTAGGAGATGAGGTTTCCTTTTATAAGTGAATGGCGGGGGGGGGGAACCTTGGAAATACTTAAAGTAATAAATTAATATAAATTAATTTTCAAGTTAAAGTGGAAAAAAATTAACATATTTAGAATATAATATGAGTCTGAGTTTAAATAATCTCATAAAATTATATTTGGACAAGTTTAGATGATGTTTTTACCCTTATCTCTTAGTTTTAACCCCCATTAACACATTTGTTGATTACCAAGATATCCAAGTTTTTTACTCTATAGAAGTTAAGAAAGTTACTATAAAAGGATAAGTAACCCATAAGTGGAAAATGGTTGATATTATCAACCATATCCCATTCAATTAGCTGAAGATAATTTTTTAACAAATTTTAAATCATTTGATAAAATATTATTTAACATAATATACAATTAGAGTAATTTTCAAAACAATTCACATAGTTTTACTTTAATAAAATCAAGATAGTAATGAAATTAAAATATAAACTTTTAAAAAATCAACAATATATTATATTTATCTGAAAAATCATTAAATCAATAAAAATTAATTTAATTATTACATCAATCAAAATTAGAAATAAATTACCATGATAAAAAAATTCATTCATATTTCTAATAACCATTTAGAACTAAAGATAACTTTTTTTATACCTATGAAAAAATATTAAATATATTAAAACTAAGAGAGTGACATATTTTTATTCTTCACTTAAAATCATATTAATGTAATTATAAAGGGAAAAATGAAATAAATTTCCACATTTTCGAATGTTATATGGTTCTGGTCAAAATAAAATTATCCAAAAAAATAGAGACAAGTATTAGAGATATTTTTATGCCTTATATAATAGTTTTGAACCTATTTTACTCATTTTATCCATAATGAGGAGACAAATATTTTCTATGGTTTATATTCATAATGGCCAAAAATAAAAGGGACCTATTTACCAAATTTGAACCTTATGATTATATGCATGGAATCCATTATTTAAGATTCAATTTATAGAAGTGGAAGAAATAAATTTTAATATAAATGAAAAAAATGTAATGAAAAATAGTTTTTAGAAAAATGTGTTTTAAGACCAAAAAATAACTTATACCAAAATTAGGTATAATTCTAAATCTTTTAAAATTAATTAGATTATTTATAGTTAAATGAGACTTATGTTACTTTAATATAAAATTAAAAACTAATGGGACTTTTGAATTACTTTATTTAATGAATATTAATGACAGTTTTATGAAAATTAGTATCTTTCACTATTCATATAAAAAGTATATGTTTTTAGAAAATTTCCAAAAATGGATCTAAGATAATTTTTACTTGATGATATCCAAAATAAATTTTATTTTTACAAATTATAATTCTAATATTTAGGAATTAAACTTCTGAATAAATTTTTATAATGCATGAAACTCAATATAGTTAGAATAAAAACCTTTTCTTTTTATTAGAAAATTGCTTAATATTCTTATAGTGAATATGACTCTATAAAATATAATTCACGAATATTTATAAGGAATTAAATTTATCTATTATCAACATTACCTAGGTTGTTACATTATTAGCCCCTTTTGGAATTGCGTTCTCAAAATTTTATTCATTACTAAAACAAGTGAGGATATTTTTCTTTCATAGAATTTTATGATTCCCATGTTTCTTCATCAATCATATGGTTTTTTCAAAAAAAAATTAACCTGGTGAATCAAAATATTATACAACCCATATCTCTAAGATCAAAAATATTAATGGGTTATTCTTCATAAGATAGGTTCTCATCCAACTGAACTAATTCAGTACTCAAAACATGAGATGCATTTTGCACAAACTTCCTTAGTAATGAAACATAAAACACATCATGTACCTGGGATAAAATCAGAGTAAATACCACTCAATAAGTATCTAATCCAAACTTCTCTATGATTTTATATAGTTTAATGAATCTTGGACTTAACTTTCACTTTTTACCAAAATACATAACACTTGTCCATTGAGATAGTTTAAGAAAAACATGACCTTGAATTAAAGATATTTCCTTTGGTTATCTGTATAAATTTTATACCTACTCTGACCAGCCCTCATATGTTTATGAATCATCTTAACCTTCTCAACCATTTCTTCTACCAATTCCAGTTCCAATAACTTCCTTTTATCCAGCTTCATCCCAACTTGCTAGTGTCTAACACTACTTTTCATATAATGCCTCAAATGGTGCCTTATATATACTAGAATGAAAACTGTTATTAAAAGAAAAATCAGCTAATGATATATATTGATCCAAACTTCCCTAATAATCCATTGAAAAATATCGAAGCATGTATTCCAATGTTTGAATCATCCCATTTGACTGTCCATAAAATTAGGGATGAAACGTTGTACTGAAATTTAACTCCGTACCCAATTACTTCTAAAGGTTTTTATAAAAATTAGAGGTAAAACTAGGATCAAAATCAGACAAAAAAGAAAGAGGGACCCATGAAATATGATGATCTATTTAACAAAAAGTCTAAAAATTTGATATAGAGATATATTA
The DNA here is from genome assembly GCA_963277665.1 of Viscum album. Taxonomy (NCBI): domain Eukaryota; kingdom Viridiplantae; phylum Streptophyta; class Magnoliopsida; order Santalales; family Viscaceae; genus Viscum; species Viscum album. Next base: position 1,032,263,049 of record OY728123.1, on the reverse strand, counting down.
TCTAAAATAGGAAGAAAATGATTATATTTAGTTAAATGATAAACAGTAACCCAAATAACATTATTATATTGAGATGTATTTGGTAATCCAACTATGAAATCCATAGATATATTATCCCATTTCTATTTTGGAACTGAAAAAGTTTGAATCATCCCCTTTTATAATTATCATTTTGAATTAACTTGTTGAAAGTCAAACATTTCATGGTAAAGTGAGCCATTTTTCTTTTCATTACATCAAACTAGTAATGTTCCTGGAGTTCTCTATATATCTCAGTGCTTTTAAGATAAACAAAAAATGGATATCTATGAGATTCAATCAATAATTATTTCTTTAATTGGGAATAAAAAGGCACACATAATCTTTTTATAAATCTCAAACACAATCTTTTTCAATGTTAAATCAAGCAACTTACCTTTCTTAATCAATTCTACATTTTCCTAGGTAACATGATCCTCCTTATGAGCTTTCATAATTTTGTGCCACAATGATTACTACATTGAAACTTGAAACAAAATATAACAAGTTCTTGTATACAAAATTTCTAGAGAAAAATTCATCAAATCATTTAACAAAGGATCATGTTCCAAATGTACCATAGTTAATGGAAATTTATCTTTTTTAATTTAAAGAATTAACTACTCTATTTTCTTTTCCTAGATGATAATGAATCATGAAGTTATAATCCATAATCAGTTTTAGCTATCCTCTATACCTCATGTTTAACTCTTTCTGAGTGAATATATAATTAAATATTTTATTATTAGTATATATTTCACACTTTAATCCATATAAATTAAGTCTCTAAATTTTTAAATCAAAAACTACAATAGATAGTTCAAGGTCACATGTAGTATAATTTATCTCATGAGGTTTCAATTAACATGGAGCATACGAAATTACCTAATAATTCGCATTAGAACACAACTAAGCCACTTCAATGAACCATCACTATAGATATTAAAATCACTATTTCTAGATGGTAGGGCTAAAACTAGAGCATTCACTAATCTTATTTTCAATTCCAGGAAACATTCATTACATTATTTCATCAAGATTAATTTAACTCATTTTAAAGTTAACTTAGTTAATGAATAAGATAATCGAGAATTTTTTTTAAAAAAATAATCCTTAGTAACCCACTAATTCAAGAAAACTATAAATCAATGGGAAATTTTTAGGTGTTGGACACTCTTAAACTGATTTAGTTTCAGCTAGATCAATAGTGATTCTATATTTATTTGTAATATATACAAGGAAAGAAATCTTTTGAAAACAAAATTCACATTTATTAAATTTTCCACATAACTTATTTTATTTTAAGTTTTGTTGAAAAACCCTTAAATATTTATTATGATTATAATAACTTTTAGAATATATCAGGATGTCATTAATAAACACAACTAAAAATTTATCCAATAAATCATGAAAAACTATATTAATAAGGTTCAAAATAAAACCGGATCATTTTCCAACCCAAAGGTAATTACCAAAAACTCATAATTAATATACCTAGTATAAAACACAATCTTCAGAATTTTATTCTCCTTTACCTTCAACTGATGGTACCTAGACATGAGATCAACCTTTAAAAAATACTGATCTCCCTGGATCTGATCAAACAACTCATCTATATGAGGAAAAAATAATTATTCTTAATAATGATATTATTCAATGATCTATAATCAATGAAAATCCTGATGGGTCCATATTTATTTTTAATAAAAAAATCGGATCACCTTATAGTGAAGTGATTAGATGAATGAAACCTTTATCAAGAAACTATTGTAATAGCTTTTTCAGTTACAAAAGTTATACATAATCCATTCGAGAAGGAGGTTTTGAAATTATCTTAGCATCAATCACTAATTCAAGAGTAAATTAAATATCTAAATCATATGTAATAACAAGAAATTCATCTATAAATACATTTAGATATTCATTTACTATAGGAATATCACTAATTTCAATAGTTCCCTTCTTCTTAACAATATGTGAAAGATAATTTTCATTTCCATATTTAATCAATTTCTCATCTTCTTGATATTCTATTAAAGGTAAAAATTCATTATTTGTACAAGAAAACTCATTCCAAAAACAACTTATTTATCTCTATAATCTATCTTATCATGATAAATAGAAATCCAATCCATACCTAGAATAACATCAAACTCTACAAGGGGAGAGACAACAATGTTTTTAGGTAAAAATTTATAGAGACAATAAAATAAAGATTATTAGAATTTCTTTTTTACCATAATAATATCCCTGGGTGTTTTTACCAAAATATCTAGATTCATTTCTTGAGGTGAAATTTCAAATTTATAAAAAATAAATTGAAAATGAAAGAATTTATAGACCTAGAATCAAAAAAGACATCGTCATAATATAAATAAATTGAATTTCTTTTAAAGATAGAGCTAATGTTGTCATGGTATTATACGTTGTATAGATTATTTGGTGAAATCATATCAGGTTTTTTCTCACATACTACTTTTTTCCATTAGGTATTTGTAGATGTGGTTTTGTAGGACACAAGTAAAGGGAAGGGTGTTATGTAGTTCGTCAACTTCTCTTGGGTGTCATCACCTTCTTTGTGAGAAGGATTGGTGGTGACAGATGGTCACATGGAGAATTTTTTTTCTTATCTTGTTTATTTTTAGGTTTATCCATTTTTATTGAAATTTTATGTATTATATATATATATACTATTATTCCAAATTTTACTTTATTAGTTTATCTCCTTTTCCTTATACATGATACTTGTTTACTTGTCTGTTTGTTCAACCAGCTTGTGACAGACCAACTTGAGTGATATGTCAGGTTGACCTGGGTTGGTTTGTTATAAAATGTTGTTAGATCTATTACCTAGCCAAAAGTGTTATAAAACTACTTGGGTTTGGTTCAGGGTCTATGGTAGATAGAATTTAGGACTGCTAAAATTTAGATAATAAGTGTGGCAGGGTTCCTGGCCAGATCACTTTAGTGTTTCAACTTGAGTTACCATGGGTGGTTAGGGATCTTTTATAAATAGTTAGACTTGGTGGTTGTGTTTATTTAAATGAAATTGAATTGGGGTTTGTTTAAATAAAACTATTCTTTGTTAAGGTGTTGTCTTTCATTAGTAGGATCCATGACTTCTTTAATTTTTTTCTTTTTCCAAGGTATTAATATGGATCCAGTCATCAGTCTTTGATTATAGAGTTACTCACAAGATAATGGGTTATCATATTTTTTATTAATAAATTACTCCTAAAATATATCTTTCAAGTCTAGAAGAGGAAGATATAAGACAATTTCCATAGGTTAATCCTCTAATGGAACCTTATTTGGTTGAATCAGTCATCCACACTATATAGACTTTGGGTCAAGTGGGTGTTTGGAACTAGGGATGAATAATGGATCATGGATCAAAAATTACCAAGAAGAATACACCCATATTCCATGGTGAAAAAGTACCCCAAGAATTTTAAGAGTCGATTGAGAATATTGAAAGGATATTACTTTTTTTAAAATTATAGAGGACTCTAAGATGGGTTCTCCACATATACTATTAAATGACTGGGAAAGAAATGGCGAGACTCTATCATGAAATATAAGTTGCATGAGTATCTTACATGAAAATCCTTTAATAAAATATTCAACCATTATTTCTAGGATGAAATTTTGTGATTGGAAATAAATCATGAATTTATGACCCTAGAGAAAGGGGAGCATACTATTTTGGAGTATTCCACCAATTTTACTGAGTTGGTTCACCTAGAATCTGAGCTTGTTACTAATGATTACCTTAAATATTTAAGGTTTGATATGGTTCTGATGGATGATATTCCATCAATATTTATTGTCTTATGACTTATAACCTTTTTTGAGTTAGTCGATAAATGGACTAAGGATGAGGCATACATACCTAGGAAAACTGGTTTAGGTAGTTCTTCGATTACTTTAGTTGTTAGCTAAAGGATTTCTCCTAGCTAGAAAAGGAAACAAAAATATGATTAGTTTTATTTAGGACCAATCTTGGGGGATTCAACAAGACAAAAATAGGTTGTTTTGTACAAGTGTGTAAGGACTAGTCAAACCAATAGTTATTATATGTAAGTACCCCAAAATTTTCTCCACTGTGGAAAATATGGTAATCTCAGGCATTTTTGTGGAAGGATGTCTTAAGGAAGTAATGCTAGATATACTCTTACCAAGGGTTCACAAGTTTTTTCTAATGTTTCCAAGGGTGGTGGGTCTTATCCTCAAATCAAGGGGTATGTTAATTCGATTAAAAAAGCTTAGGGAAGAGCTGACACTGGACATCTTTACATAGCATAGTATGTACCAGAGGAATCCAAGGTAGAACCGAATACTATCAGAGGTGAAATATTTATTTTATCCTCTATGGTATAAGATTTATTTGATACAGGTGATAATAATTACTTTATATCGTCAAATTTAATTTATGTGTTGAGATTAATTTACAAGATTATTCCATTTATGTTGTATATTTCTTCACATTTGAAAAAGAGATCCTAGTAAGGGTTTAAATGCCCCTTGTGTCGGGTGATGATAGTTATCCATGAAGCAGTGTGGGACTTATTAGTACTTGACCTTGATATCTTTGACCATATTATTTGAATAGATTGTATGATTATTGTTAAGGCCCAGATTGAGTGTTATCATCACCGAGTTCATTTTCAATCCACTGATGGAGTCTCTCATGTCTTTCAGGGAGATTAGGATTCTAGATCATAGAGAGATAGTCCTATTATCCCTTATGTTGGAATGATCTTAGGATATTTGTTGGAAATATCCCTTGATGTTTTTAGCTCTCTCTTGAGTAGTCTAGTTCCTACTATAGTGAGTGAATATCCCAAGTTCTTTCCTAATGATTTTTCTGTGTGATCACCACAGAGAGAGGTATAGTTCACTATTGAAAAGCTTCCTAGTATAATGGATATTTCTATTCCACCTTATCACACGAAACCTTCTTATTTATAAGAACTTAAGTTTTTTTCTTATGGACTTTGAGGCCAATAGATTTATCCATCCTAGCATGTCACCTTGGGACTCACTTTTCTTATATGCTAGGAAGATAGATGGAAGACTCATACTTTTCATTGACTATCAAAAAATAAATCAGGTGAATGTTAAGAAAAATTATCCCTTTACAAGAATTGATGATTTATTTTATTAACTTAAAGGGTATCATTGTTTTTATAAGATTTACCTATTGTTGGGGTACCCACAGTTGAGGGTTTGAGAAGAGGATATACCAAAGACAACATTTAGGAGTTTCTTTGGAAATTTTGAGTTTTTGGTTATGCCATTAGGTCCCACTAATTATCCTATGATATTTATAGAATTAATGAATAAAATGTTTTATTAGTTCTTTGAATCTTGTGTATTCATGTTTATAGATGTTATCTTGGTGTACTACAATCCATGGGAGGAGCATAATGATCATTTGAATATCATCCTTGGAATCTTAAAAGAATATTGCTTGAATTGTATTCTTTACAAGTGTGAATTTTGGTTACATGAAGTGAAGTTTTTAGTGCATGTTATATTTGATAAGGGCACCTCAGTAGATCCTGAGAATATTCAAGTGGTAAAGTGATTAGAGAAAATGAGAAATATGTTTGAGATTTTTGATATTCATGGGATTAGTTGGCTATTATAAGCAGTTTGTTCACAAATTTTCTAATCCTACATCTCCAGTGATAGATTTGAATTGTAAGGGTGTTAAGTTTGAATGGAATGATAAATTTCAGATATTTTTTGAGGAACTAAGGAAGAGGTTTACTATATACCCAGTTATATTTCTTCTGAAACTGAGATTGAGTTGTGATGTTTACTATGATACCTCAGGTATGGGATAGGGGTGTGTCTTGATGCAGGGAAAATAGGTGGTGTCTTATAACTCTCTTAAATTACACTCTCATAAGAAGAACTACCCTACCCAATATCTTGAGTTGGAAGATTCTATGTTTTCACTCAAAACATGGTGTCACTACCTCTTTGGAGAGTGGTTCATGGTATATTTTTATCATAAAATCCTGAATTATATTTTTACTCCAATTGATCTGAACTTAAGAACAAGATAATGGGTTGAGTATCTTCAAAATTTTCATATTGATATTTCTTATACTAATGGGAAAGGGAATGTTGTTGCCGATGATTTGAGAATGAAATTAGAAACTCAATCCATGAAGGAATAAATAGAGGAGTGGTCTCTGATGGGTTTGTTTAAAAAGATTATCTTGGTAATGGAAGATGATGGTGGGCAGGTTTTATTATCCTTAGTGAAGGGTGACTCATAATTTGATGATTAGATTAAGTATAAATAGGCAATAGAAACTGATTTCCAGTACTTTAGTAAAGTCCTAAATGGTGGGGAGACCATGGGTGTTTGGTCTTGGTATCCCATTAACACTTTGTGATTCTAACGTAGGTGGGTTGTTCCTATATCTCTAATAAAAGAGTTGATGGACTATGGACACTGATCTTTTAGTCCATACTCCATGGGATTAAAACATATGTATCATGATCTACAATGTCAGTAATGGTGGATAAGGATGAGGTGGTTGATTGCATACTTTGTATCATGGTGTCTTACTTGTTAGAGAATTAATATGAAGCACCAGAGACCTTCAAGTTTATTATAACCTTTTCCCATTCTAATGTGTAAGTGGGTTGATATTTCCATTTACTTGATCATCATTTTCCATAAAATCCTAGTGAGAAGGATGTGATTTGGGTGATCATTGATCAAATTATAAAATCATATAATTTAATCTCTATCAATGATATGATAAAGTTGGATCAAATCATACACTTGTACATACAAGAGGTTGTAAGGTTTCATGGGGTTCCCTCTATGATTGTTTCTGACATGGACCCATGGTTTACATCTAGGTTTTGTAAAGGTTTGTAAGAGAAGATGAGTTCCAATTTAAAATTAAGCACAAAATATCATCTAGATATGGAAAATAAGATTAATAAATCTATTCAAACCCTATAGAATATGATCTTAGTATGTGTTCTTGATTTTGGGGGTTCTTGGGAAAAGCATCCACCTATAGTAAATTTTTCCTATATAAAAATTTATCAGGATTTGATTAAGCTGGATCCCTTTGTATCATTTTATGGGAAACCATATAAATATACCTTATGTTAGGAATATTTGGAAGAACGGTCCTTGGTTGGACCAATCCTTGTTTAAGATATGTTGAAAACGTGATGTTGATCCATAGGTGTTTTTTGACTTCTCAAAATTTTCAAAAATCCGATGTGTAAAATCTTCATCACCTTATAGTGTTTGAGGTTAGTGATTATAACAACCCTGCTTTTTATTATAACTTAAACATGATTTATTACATAAAACTTCACTTGATACAACAAAGAAGATCGAGAGGTTTAGTGTCTCTGGGGATTAGTATCATTACATAAAAACTTAAAACATGAAATACAACATCTTTATTGAAAACTTCCTTCACATGGCCACTACATTCCCTTGTACTTAGCTGTGCATGGGATAACCTGAGGACATGCATAAGAAAAGGGTGAGCTATAAAGCCTAGTAAGGGAGTACACATGGAATAACTTGAGGAGTAAAATACATGTTAGACAATAGGCATATCAATAGAGCATAAAAGAAACATGAACATAAAGGCATGATAAAGCATGATAATCATAACATGGAAATGTGACAACAACACTTAACATGGAATTAGCATGAGCCAAGGCTCATTGCACATAAAGCATGAGTAAACCCTCATTGCATAGGAAGCATGATTAATCCCTCGTTTCACTTGAATTAGCGTGATTCAACACTCATTGCACATGATGTATCATGATACTATACTTTACCCAATGCATTGGAGCGCTATAAGGGTTCACCCTTCTTAAACATTTCATTTCATGCATAAGTGTGCCACATGGATCATAAAACATGGATTCATAAAACATAATAATTTATTCCACGATAAAGGAATGTGGAATTCATACCTGAAACTTTAAAATCAATATGTCAATGTGCATAAAGGTGAATACCCTTGATAGAGAAATGGGCATGGTATTTACTACATAATGACATTGGCTTAGAAAATTGGTGCGATTTCAGCAGCGTAACAGCGTGACATAAGAATTCATAAAAAAGGTTAATGAGAGAGAAAGGGGTTCCTCATCATATTTACATGTAATGGACAGTAAGGAGGTCATATAGATACATTTCCCAACAATTTTAATGGAATTTATATTCATGATACAAAAGTATTTCTTGAATGTAAAAGAGGAGAGAGAAGTTCCTTTCGGAATTTCGGCATTGTAACGGTTGTACATGGGAGGTATTTAATGAGAGATAAAGGGTCTCCCATAATTCAAACATAAATAGGGCAGTATGAGGGAGGTGATAAACCATACCCCAACATTTATAATTGAAATTAAAAGGGAAAAACAACTTAAAGAAAATTGGACAAACAAGAGAAAGGAAGAAAAAAACCCTTACTTGGAAGTGTGCTTCCAAAGGATAGAGAGAGGCTTGTGAGAGGCTTCTTGGGAGCTTGGGGCACCTTGTGAGGATTCTAGAGAGAGTAGGGAAGATTTTGAATGAAATACAAGGGCTTTTAGTGAGGAGGAAGTGGGAGCTTGGGTGGGTTTATATAGGAAAGGTGAGAGAATTCTTTATTATTTAGGTTTGGGTCCCCTTACATTAAATTAATCCAAACCACAAACCATCCCATGGGTTTTGCCCATGGTTTTTGGAAAATAGAAGAGGAAAAAAATATTTTATAAGGTCCAGGTCCGAAATTCTTAAAATAATAAGATTGCTTATGTGGAGGTGAGTCACACTCCCATGAAAATTAATTTAAAAAGGCAAAGTGTTGAATATGTCTTGAGGGGTCCATTAATGATTTGAAAAGTAAGTCAAACAAACCCAAAATCACATTATTTTAATGATGAAACATATATTGGCCGAACATAAGGATTATGGTATTTTATTACATCACCATTGGGTCATTATGATGTCATAAAACACATTATATATGCAAATGGTATTTAATTTTTACCCAAAAATTTGACTGTCTCAGAAAATTTTGAAAAATTCACCATTGGATAATTTCAATGTCCTGATTCCAGAAATGACATTTATTTTATCTAAAAAAATTTCTAAATATGTTAATTTTCACTTTTAAAATAAAAACCGACATTTATCGAAAATTCACGGGTTTTGACAAAAATGGCTTTCAAACCTTAATAAAATTTTTTAATTGCATTCATAAAATTATAAGATAATTTATATTTAATAAAAAATTAATTTAATAATAATATTATTATTTTATTAAAATATTATTTAATTCAAAAATCCCTTAATTTAATAAAATAGATTTCTTAATTAAATAATAACTAAAAATAACATTTGTACTTTTAAAAACTATTTACAATGTATCAAAAATGACTAGAAATTATACTCATTTTTATATAAAAAAATAATGTACATGAACATAGTACTAATTATTTGTTACATAACCCCTTAAAACAGCCGCATAAGACCTAAGGGTAAGGTGTGCGATGGTGATAGACTCTTGGGGAGGCTCGGATAACATCGCTCGAGTGGTAATTTCAATCAACTTCCACTTTTCCTGTAGATGGTCACGTTCGAGCTTGACATGATGAAGCTCAGCTTGGGCTTGGTCAAGGGCGAAGCCCAAGGATTCCACCTCTCTTCTGAGCTCCTAAAAATGGGCTTCGTATGGGTCAATTCTACTAGATGAGGCCATCACTTCTTTTTTCTGAGTAAATTGGATTTGTTAAGGTCCTATATTTATACTAATCATGTGATCACTGCTCAACGGATATATTATCAATGGTCAAAATTCTTAACATAAAACCAAAGAAGTTGACATCTTATAAAAACATTTTTCATAAAGATACATTTAACTAGATCAAGAGGGATTTTCCATTAATGAAACTTTGGGTCGTTACAATATTCCCCCCTTAAGAAATTTCACCCTCGAAATTTTCCTTTTCCCACACTAAAACAAATGTGGGTAACTCAGCTTCATCATATCCTACAATTCCCAAGTCGCTTCTTCAAACATGTGGTTTCTCCACAACACCTTGATGAGGGGCATTGTCTTATTTCGTATAACTTTTTCTCTACGATCTAAGATCTTCACTGGTTGCTCCTCATAAGAAAGATCGTCTTCCAATTGTACCACCTTAGATGAGAGTACATGTGAAGGGTCCGATATGTACTTCCTTAAGAGGGATACATGAAATACATCATGCACCTTGGCCATGGTAGGTGGAAGTGCTAGTCAAAAGGCCACAACCCCAACACGATCAAGAATCTAGAAGGGGATGATGTACCTTGGACTTAACATCCCTTTCTTTCCAAACCTCATGACCTTTTTCCACGGAGATATACGTAGAAACACCATGTATCCAGCTTTAAACTCAAGGTCTCGTCGACGATTATCTGCATAACTCTTCTGTCGAATCTGGGCTGCCTTGATATGTTGCTGAATGGTTTTCACCTTCTCCACCATTTCTTCGACCATTTCTGGTCCAAGCAGCTTACGTTCACCAACCTCATCCCAACATGCCGGTGTTCTTCACATTTTCCCATGCAGGGCTTCATATGGTGCCATTTGGATGCTTGAGTGGAAACTGTTATTATAAGAGAACTCAACCAGAGGAAGATGTTGATCCCATCCTCCTTTAAAGTCCATTGAGCACGCTCTCAACATATCCTCAAGTGTTTGGATAGTCCGCTCGGATTGTCCATCAGTTTGAGGATGATAGGTCGTACTGAAGTTCAGTTCAGTATTCAGAGCATGTTGAAGACTCTTCCAAAACTTAGAGGTGAATCTTGGATCTCGGTCAGACACAATAGATAGTGGTACTCCATGAAACCTTACCACTTCCCTGATATATATCTGTGCCATTTGATCCAAATAGAAATCCTCCCGAATAGAAATGAAGTGTGCAGTCTTTGTAAGACGATCCACAACAACCCAGATTGCATTGTTGCCTTTGGATGTCCTTGGAAGTCCAGTGACAAAGTCCATGGTGATGTTCTCCCATTTCCATTCTGGTATGGGAAATGGTTGCATCATCCCCTTAGACTTCTGCCTCTCTTCCTTCACTTACTGTCACAATAGGCACTTTTATGTATATTCAGCGATCTCCTTCTTCATATTATCCCACCAAAAGTTTTCTCAGATATCTCGATACATCTTTGTGCTCCCTAGGTGAATAGAGAAATTTGAACTATGTGCATCATCCAAAAGTTCCTTCTTCAGCTTCGGACTTTATGGAACACATAGTTTTTTCCCAAACCACACAATTCCTTCTTCATTAACATTAAACTCCAAAGATTTCCCTTTTTCGATAGCTCCCACTTTTTCCTGAATTCCCACATCATCCTTTTGAGAATCCTTTAACCTTTCAAAAAGAGATGGTTGAGCAATCATTTGTGAAAGGATTTATGATGTTCCCTTATTTATGATTCCCACGTCCATATTCATCAATTCTAAGAAGATTGGATCCTTCTCAATTCTCATCATTGATATAATTTCTGGGTCCTTTCTACTTAGGGCATCTGCCACCTTGTTCGCTTTACCAGGGTGGTAATGTATTGAATAGTCATAATCCTTGATGAGATATATCCATATTCTCTGGCACATATTAAGCTCTTTCTGTGTGAATATATATTTAAGACTCTTGTGGTCAGTATATATCTCACATTTCTCTCCATAGAGATAATACCGCCATATTTTCAAGGAAAAGATCACAGTCGCCAACTCCAAATCATGCGTTGGATAGTTTCGCTCATGGATTTTCAACTGCCTTGAGGCATAGGATATCACTTTATCATTCTGCATCAGCACATAGCCTAAGCCCTTCTTTTAAGCATCACTGAATACTACAAAAAGTTCCCCACTTGTGGGTAAAGTGAGCACGGGTGCAGTGATAAGCCTCCTTTTGAACTCCTTGAAGATTTCTTCGCATTTATAACTCCAAGAAAACTTTACTCTCGTTCGAGTTAGCTTGTTAAGAGGGTTGGACAATCGTGAGAAATTTCTCACAAATCATCGATAATATCTAGCTAACCCTAAGAAGCTACGGATATCCGTTACCGATGTTGGCCTCAGCCATCCCTCAATTACATCTGTTTTGGAGGGTTCCACAGATATCCCATTGCTTGTGATGATATGGCCCAAGAATGAGACCTCCTTTAACCAGAACTCACACTTGCTGTACTTTGCATAGAGATTCTCCTTGCACAAACTCTCTAGTACAGTTTTTAAATTCTCCTCATGATCCTCCTTGGTTTTGGAGTATATTAGAATATCATCTATAAATACTACCACAAATTTGTCAAGGTAATCTCTAAAGACTCTATTCCTCAAGTCCATGAATATTTCTAGAGCATTGGTGAGTCTAAAAGGGATTACTATGAATTAATAGTGCCCATACCTTGTACGAAAAGTAGTCTTGGGGACATCTTCCTTCTTCACCCTTACTTGATAATATCCCGACCGCAAATCCACCTTGGAGAAGTATTGTGCTCCACGCAGCTGATCAAACAAGTCATCGATTCTTGGGAGAGGATACTTGTTCTTTATTGTGATTTTTTTAAGTTCACGATAATTGATGCAAAGCCGCATTGACCCATCCTTCTTCTTGACGAAGATAACTGGTGCACCCCATGGTGAAGCACTTGGGCATATAAACCCTTTATCCAGATTCTCCTGTAGTTGTTTTTTTTTCAGATCTTCAAGCTCTACAACAGCCATTCTACATGGATTCTTGGATATTGGTATCACCCCAGGTATAAGTTCAATTGAGAACTCAACATCTCTTCTAGGAGGAATACCAGGAAGTTCCTCGGGAAACACTTCCACAAATTCCCTCACAATAGGCATTTCTTCAAGGATGGTTTCTTCCTTGGACTCAATCATCTGAGCCATATATGCATGCTCATAAGGTAGTAATATCCATGCTTGAGATGATGGAGCTAAAGGAGATTCATCTTCCTCCTGACACTTGTAAAGAATCGGGGGTCGATTCTCCATATGGAGTGTGATTTCCCTCTCCCGACAATTTATGTTGGCTTTATATAAGGAAAGAAAATCCATGCCAAGAATTGCATCAAATTTCACCAGAGGGAGTATGACGAGGTTCGCCGGGAAATTCAATCCACAGATTATAATAGGGGATGACTTATAATCATGGGATGCAATGATTTCCCCATTTTCCGTACTCACCGACATCTTTACTTCCATGATTTGTGGTGGTGCTGGTATTGTTCTACTAAACTTTCGAGATATAAAAGAATGCGTAGAACCTGAATCAAAAAGTATGTTCACTATTCTTGAATGAATAACTAGCGTACCTATCACCACTTCATTGTCGGGGTTCACTTTAGCAGAAGTGATGGAAAAAGATCTTCCTTGCTATCTTGGAGGTTGTTGGTTGCCTCCGATAACCCTTGGATTAGGGCACTGATTTGCAAAATGACCCAGTTCTTTGAATTTGTAGCATTGAACAACGCGTTGAAGTTTGAATGGAGAGTTCCTCTCCTCTGTCGCAGCCGTGGGTCCTTCTTGCCGACAATTAATAGCTAGGTTCCCTTCTCTTCCACACCTGAAGCATTTTCTCGTCCCCTTAAGGAAATTTCCAAGGTGGTTCTTTCCACACTTTTGGCAAGTGGGGTGCTGGATCTTCTTAGCACCATTGGATTTATCCATCGGAATGCCAACATTGAAGTCCACCTTACGCTTCTTGTCCCCACGATACCCCTGTGATTCCCTGATCTCCATTTCGACCTTGAGGCCACATCATAAAATTTCTTCATAGCTGTCGAAGTCACGAATCGCTAATGATTTCCGCAAGCTAGGATTCATCCCACCAAAGAAGCGGTCGACCCTGCATTCGGGGGTAACGAAAAATCTAGAAGCGTATCGTGCAATCCTTGTGAAGTTTTCCTCGTACGCTCCAACGGATTCTTCATATTTTTGCTTGATGGAAAGGAAGTCCCTTTCCATCTTAAGCCAGAGGGTGCGCGGAAAATATTTATCAAAAAACATCTTCAGGAAATCATTCCATTCCAACGCCTCGATCTCCTCCTCAGGCTTCGTATTTTTGATCAACGTCCACCATTGATCAACTTCACCCTCCATATGATAAGCCACCAGGAGAAAATTCTCTTGTTCAGAACATTGGAGGATAGAGAATATCTTTTCAATGGAGTTGATCCATTATTCAGCGATCGTGGGATCAGATGATCCACTACAAGTACGAGGCCTTTGTCTCATGAAGCTCTCGATAGCGACTTGTTCTTTCTTAGGGGGGGGGGGGTTGAACGTTCCTATTGACCCATGTTTCTATTCAAAACTTGAGTTAGCTAAGAGAGAAGCATGACAAAGTTCGCGATTCCCGCTCCCATTGGATTTGGCATCTCATTAGTACAGTCATCACACTGATCTTCACAACGGTTGTTAGCCCGAGTCCTCCTATTACCTGCCATTGGCGGGAATAAAAGGAAATTTAGGGGTAACACATAAAGGGTAATCCAAAGACAAAAGTTGATGACTTATAAATAAACTTTCACTTCCTTAACTCATGAGTCTATAGGCTTCAATATAGTCTTTTCATGATATACTTTCTAACATATATTCTTAGGGGCATTTTTTTAATTCCCTTAATAAGGGTTCATACTAAGCTTGTGAATTTATCAAAACATATCCCCTGGGAGTGTCGTAACCAAGAGTGCAGCAAGGCCCGTTGTCGTACACCAGTTTCCGTTCGAGTCTAGCTCAAAGTGGTGTTTTTGGGTTTTACCCCTAGGATACATCTGGGCTAGAGCCGCCTCTACCTGCTCGTATCCAAACAGGAATGTATTTGTTTGATAAACCACTTACTCAGTATAACGACCCATAATTTGCATACATTATTAATAATTCAAAATTGAAGCATACTTACTACAACATAAAACAAAACCACGAAAGGACCGTATAGGTATAGTGTCTTTAGAAACTGGGAAACATAAACAACTGTTTCATAAAGCGTCTACACTATCTCCCATTTATTTCATCATATCTATAGTCCCTTTTGGAATATCTTACTTAATAACCTTATTCCTGACCTGGGGAAAGAAAACATACAAAAGGGTGAGCTCAAATGCTCAGTAAGGGTAAACAAAAGACATATCAATCACATCATATTCCTAAGAACATAACTTTTGGAAATCTTAACCTGCAAAAGAGAGCATAATTTCATAACACGGGATAAATCATAGTAGTGAAATGGAATCCCAATAATCATAACATAAAACATGAAACTTTGTTCCATACACACATAATCATAGAGAATCATTTCTTATTAGTCAAGACTCATTTCCAAGACTATCTTAGTGGAAAAAGTCCATTTCTGAACCGAGTTCACTCCTCGTTTCAGTCCTGTTTCACTGAACTGGTATAACCTACCGTTCCAGCCATGTCTATCTCATGAGATATAAAATCTTTACCCAATGAATTGGATGGAGATATAGCTCCCACCCATCTCATAATGATACCATTGTTATGCATGCCACAAAATCATAAACCATACATCATAGCATAACCCATGTAATAAAAATGGGAATCTTAAACATCATGACATCATAAAACAATTCATATAAGATAAAGGAATTCATAAAAATATTTCCATCACAACATAATCAAATCCATGTAATAATATGGATAGAAATAGAACCCTATATTATCTTAGATGGAAAATAATTTTGATAAAACTCTTGAACTCCATTCTTGAGGAAAATATACTTTCTACTTCAAAAACATTTTTCCTTTATTAACATGTCATACAATTTTAAACTAAAATAAGTTGATTAAAAATAAACTTGAAAACTTGTAAAGGAATATTCTTGAAATATTGTTTTAAAAATCCATTCATTCCGTATAAGTTAAAAAAACATTCTTCTCGTACTTTTGTCGGAAAAGTCAAAAAGTACCTCGTACGAAAAACGACAAAAGATTCCTTTCATTTCTTTTACTAAAAACTCAAAGAAGGGTAAAATTGGATTTAAAAAATTGTAGGTGGATGGAAATAATATTTCATATTGAGGAAACATGTATGTGGATGATAAAATACAACCCATTAATTTCCAAAGTATAAACAATCTCGGATAAAAATGAGATTGTGATATTTCCCTTACCTTAGGTCCGATTTGCTTCGTAAGTGTCTGAACCTCCTGTATAATTATTTAAATAATGTTATTGACTTATTCCAGAATCATAATTATTTCTATGATATCATATATTGTCATATTCTTAGCTTATTATTAGTAATATTTCATTACTACTTGTTATTCGGGTGTTTATTACTTTTTGTTCTTATGCGTGTTTTGTCGAATAAATTATTATTCTTATCTTTAGGTTATAGATACCTCATTTCTAGAGTGGTATTAGTGTAATATATATCGTATTCATCCATTCAATTCATTTATATAATCATTATGAAATGAAGTTCATGTAGAACGAGTCGCATCACATCGTGGAGACGGTATTCCGTACGTACGCACGAGTGATGATATCATTCCTATGATCATGGAATTGTATTGGAGTGTATGTATACTATTTAAGAATCAATATCACTTTATAATAGTAATATATAGTTATTATTTACACCATTATACCCATCCAAGTAAGGTGGTGGTGGAAAATAGATTACACCACGGCGTGGAGACGGTATTCCGTACGTACGCACGCGCGGTGATTTGTTTTTCCGTAGGATGGATAGATGGTGAAATAGGGTTGTTTCATACTTATAATAACATATCAGTATATTAGTGATACTGATGATATTACTTCATAATGAAACAACTAAAGAAGAAGAAGTGGAAGAAGAAATAATGATGAAAGAATCGGTAACGGACATTACCTCTTCTTTGAAGTGCTTCTTTGAGACCTCCTTTTAGGGCACTAAAATAGGTCTTTGAAGAAGACTAGAACATCTAGGATGTTTCTAGGGAAGTGTAGAGGAGAAATAGGCAGGGGTTGGCCGATCTTGAAGGCGCAAAGTGGTGTGAGGAAGAGGGGGAGGAGGTGCCCTTTTATAAGGGAGGAGAGGGGCACCTTTGGAATAACTAAAAATATTATTTTATTATAAAGTCAAATTCGGTTTTTAATAGCTCCAAATTGATATATTTCGAAGATAAGGTGGGTAGGTGTCTAAATTCTCTCATCAAATAGAATTTAGACAAGTTTAGGTATCAATTTTAACCTTATCATTTAGATTTAACTTTAAGTTAGATAATTTAACTTTTACCGTGTCTTCTTGTTTTCTTACACTATAAGGTTAATAAACTTACTATATCAAGCCAAAAGAACCCCAAGTTGTTTATTATTAATATATATAAACTTATCTAAGTAATATTTCCGATACATAGATTTTTAGGAATAAAATAACAATTAATAATATAATAGTTGTTTTAAAAACTATTTTATGTCAATTTTGACACTATTTAGTAATTTATTTTTGTGAAAATTATAACAGAATGTTTAGTTCCAAAAAAGTTACTTAAATCAATAATAACATGTCATATTAACCTATAAAATTATTTTAATTCATAAAAAATCTCAAATTACATTTATTTGGGTATTTATAACATCAATTATGTCAATATTTCATTAATAAGATAATTACTGCATCATCATTGTGTCATAAATAAATTATATTATTTAATGTCTAAAAATTACAAATAAAATACTATTATCTAGGAAATTGTTTTATCTTTCTAATGAATATTTATAGTCGAATTTATCTTATGTATAACCCCATATTAAAAATGATTTACTTATTAAACTATGATTTTAACTATTTTAACCCTTCTTTAAATAAATTAATAATAAATGTCCTAATCTAATCCAAGTGGGCCTAAATGGTCATATTTTATTCCTACGGTTGTTTTTGGTCGAATTAAACTTTTACAATAGAATTAGGACATGTGTTAGGGTAATAATAATATCATTTTTACCCTTAATTACCCTATTTACTTTTAACCGTGGTAAAAAAAAGTAAAAAGTTACTATTCACCAAAAAATTATTTTCATCTCATTGAACCACATTTTACTTACTGACATCAACCGTGTCTCTCGGATTTTCGAAATTCTACTCACAGAAGTAGTAAAATTAAGTTTTATGAAAAATTCAGTTTTTTAACTACCACTTAGTGGTTTCACTATTCATCAAAAATTGAAAGTTTTCAGAAAAATACCAAAATTTCACCCTAGGCTAATTTTGATATTCCGAATCCAAAAATGAAGTCCATTTTGAAAAATAAAATTTAAAAAATTTCAAAAAGTGGTTATTACTATTCATCACGGCTAGTTTTAATAATATTTTAATAGCATATCATTGTTTAGTGAAACTCGGTATTGCGTACGATGCAAGCTATCGAGGAAGGCCGCGGTTGCGTGTAAAGCAAGCGAAGATAGTGTTGTGTGTATTGAAAGATTTATTTGATGATTTATATAACATAAAAACAAAATATTTCACATAAAAGTCTCGGGTGTTACATTCTACCCCCCTTAAAATGAATTTCGCCCTCAAAATTCGTCACTTTGTAACAAATAGATGAGGATAACTCTCCCTCATCATATCCTCAAGCTCCCATGTATCTTCTTCTAATTGGTGGTTCCTCCATAAAACTTTCACCAATCGAGTGGTCTTGCTTCGTAGGACTTTTTCTCTACGATCCAGAATCTCTATCAGCTGTTCTTCATAAGAAAGATCTTGTTCCAGCGGTACAACTTCTGAGCTAAGTACATGTGAAGGATCAGGTATGTACTTTCTCAGGAGAGATACATGGAACACATCGTGAAATTGAGAGATATTCGGTGGAAGCGTCAATCGGTAAGCTACCTTCCCAACACGATCCAGTATTTCGAAAGGACCGATATATCTAGGGCTCAACTTCCCCTTCTTTCCAAATCTCATGACTCTCTTCCAGGGAGATATTCGTAAGAACACTTTATCACCCACTTCAAACTCTAGGTCTTTTCTTCGGTTGTTGGCATAACTTTTCTGTTGAATCTGAGCTGCTCTTATTTGTTGTTGAATAGATATGACTTTTTCTGCCATTTCATCAATGAGATCAGGTCCTAATAGCTTTCTTTCCCCAACTTCATCCCAGCAAGTTGGAGTCCTGCATTTCTTTCCATAGAGAGCTTCATAAGGAGACATCTGAATACTGGAGTGAAAGCTATTATTATAAGAAAATTCCACCAAAGGTAGGTGTTGATCCCAACCACCTTTGAAATCCATAGAGCAAGCTCTCAACATATATTTTAGTGTTTGAATTGTTCTCTCAAACTGACCGTCTGTCTGAGGATGATAAGCAGTGCTGAAACTCAACTCTGTATCCAGAGTATGCTGAAGACTTCGCCAGAACTTCGAGGTAAATATCGGATCCCAATCAAATATAATAGAAAGTGGTACTCCATGCAATCTTACCACTTCCTTTACATATATCCTGGCAAGCTGATCCAGAGAGAAATCCTCTCTAATAGAAATGAAGTGTGCAGACTTGGTAAGACGATCAAATATGACCCAGATAGCATTATTGCCTTTGGATATTTTAGGAAGTCCTGTGACAAAGTCCATAGTGATGTTTTCCCATTTCCATTCGGGTATGGGTAATGGCTGTAACATCCCCTTAGACTTCTGTCTCTCAACTTTAACTTGCTGACAAACCAAGCATCGAGAGACATATTCAGCAACATCTCTTTTCATGCCATCCCACCAGAAGTACTCTTTCAGGTCCCTATACATCTTTGTGCTTCCAGGATGAATAGATAATGAAGAACTATGAGCCTCATCCAGCAGATCCTTCTTTAATTCCGGGATGGGAGGAACACAAACCCGATTCCTGAACTTTATTATCCCATCACAATCAAGGTTGAATTCAGGAACATTTCTCATCTTCTTTTGTAACTCGAAATCTTCTTTCTGTGCCTCTTTAATATTCACATGTATAGATGGTTGAACATTCATTTGAGAAAGATAATATTTTTCCCCTTCCATTATAATTCCAAGATCCATCCTTTGTAAATCCATAAATATTGGATCTTTTGTGATCCTCATCATAGATAAACTGGCATGGTCTTGTCGACTTAATGCATCTGCCACCTTGTTTGCTTTCCCAGGGTGGTAATGGATTAAGCAGTCATAATCCTTAATCATCTCCAACCATCTTCTTTGACGCATATTCAGCTCCTTTTGTGTGAAAATATACTTTAAACTTTTATGATCAGTATAAATGTCACACCTTTCTCCATAAAGATAATGCCTCCAAATCTTTAATGCAAAGATTACCGTAGCTAACTCCAAATCATGTGTTGGGTAATTTTTCTCATGGATTTTCAACTGTCGTGAGGCATAAGCTATCACCATATCATTTTGCATAAGAACACACCCCAATCCCTTCTTGGATGCATCACTATAGATCACAAACCTTTCTCCACTACAAGGCAGTGTGAGCACAGGTGCACTGGATAACCTTCTTTTCAACTCCTTGAAATTCTCTTCACATTCTTCCGTCCAAACAAACTTAACTCCTTTCCGAGTCAACTTGGTGAGTGGATTAGATAATCTTGAAAAATATTTCACAAAACGTCCATAATACCCAGCCAAAACAAGAAAACTTCGGATCTCAGTTACTGTTGTTGGTCTCGACCATCTTTTGATAACCTCTGTTTTTGCTAGATCCACAGATATCCCCTCTTTTGAGATTATGTGACCCAAAAATGAAACTTTTTGAAGCCAAAATTCACACTTGGTAAATTTGGCATAAAGCTTATCCTTTCTCAGGGTCTTCAATATAATTCTCAAGTGATCTTCATGTTCTTCCTTGCTCTTTGAATAGACAAGAATATCGTCTATAAAGACTACCACAAATTGATCAAGATAGTATCTAAAGACTCTATTCATCAGATCCATGAAGATAGCAGGGGCATTAGTAAGACCAAATGGCATCACTATAAATTCATAGTGTCCATACCTTGTACGGAAATCTGTATTTGGTATATCCTCCCTTTTGACCCTTAATTGATGATACCCTGAACGAAGATCAATCTTGGAAAAGTATTGAGCCCCGCGTAGTTGGTCAAATAAGTCATCAATGCGTGGGAGAGGATATTTATTCTTGATAGTGATCTTGTTAAGTTCTTGATAATCAATGCAGAGTCTCATTGATCCATCTTTCTTTTTAACAAATAGAACATGTGCTCCCCAAGGTGAAGCACTAGGGCGTATGAATCCCTTATCAAGATTCTCTTGGAGTTGCTTCTTCAATTCCTGCAACTCAATTGGGGCCATTCTATAAGGTGTCTTTGAAATAGGTAAAGCACCCGGTATGAGTTCTATTGAAAACTCAACTTCACGATTTGGTGGAAGACCCGGTAATTCCTCCAGAAAGACATCATCAAACTCCCGTACAATGGGCATATTCTTAATTGTGAGTTTCTCACAAACCATTTGAGATAAATAACCTTCATTTAGTGGAATCAAGACCCATAAGGTAGAAGGAATTTCCACTGGAAGGTTATGTTCATACTTGCATTGATAGATGATCATAGATTGATCTGGAATATGAAATGTGACTTCCATTCTTTGGAAATTGATATGAGCTCCATATAAAGAAAGCCAATCCATGCCAATAATCACATCAAATTCCACTATAAGAAGGACCAAAAGATTTTCAGGAATCACTTTCCCACAAACTTCGATCAGAGAAGAATTATAAACTTTTGATGCGACTGTTGTTCCATTAGGTGTTGTCACAGCTAACTCAACATCTAATTGTTGAGGTAATGTGGTGATACCCTTAGAAAATTCTTCAGAAATAAAAGAGTGGGTGGATCCATAATCAAATAAAACATTTTCTACTTTAGAGTGGATGGTAAGTGTACCTTTCAACACATCGTTATCGTACTCCACATCGCTGATAGAAATTGCATGTGACTTTCCTTTGTCTTTAGCCTTTAGAGTTTGTTGATGTCAACCATCATCATCAACCCTTGGATTAGGGCATTTATTGGCATAATGTCCCATCTCCTTGCACTTGAAACATTGAAGTGTAGTAGGTTCATTCTGTGTATCCCTTCCTTTGTTTGCATCATTAGACATCTTCTTCCCATCATCGCGGAATTCAAATGCCCGATGACCTTCCTTTCCACATTTGAAACATTTACTTGTCCCTTTAAGACAACTCCCTCCATGTTTCTTTCCACACTTTGATTTTTTGGATTCAAAAGAGGAAAATTTGAAATCTTGGAATGAGTGCCACTATTGTTGCTCCATTGATGATTTTTTAGAAACATCAATCATTGAGATATTGGAAGAAATCAAAAATATTGATTCCATACCCATACCTGACACTAATCTTTCCAATTTGGTGTTTGAATCTTCTATTCAAAAGGAACCAATTTGTTTTTATAAATTTGGAAAATGAAACTGATTTGGATTTAAAATCTCAACCTGCGTTTGAATGTCCTATCCAAACCGAGCTCAAAATTATTATCCTTCCTTACCCACTCAAGTATCCCTTTATAGGGTATAACCATGACCTTTTAGTTTAAATTCATGCTTCTCTTGAAAAGGAAAATGTAGGAATGATTATTGATGTCTTAGGCAAGACTAGAGAATCAACTAGATCCACCATTTCTGATATTCCTTGGATTTACCAACTCATTTTAGAACATAGGTTTATTAATGAAACAAATTCTAAACATAGAATCAATATCAACCTAGTTGAATTGGTGAAACAAGTGGTCCTTAAAATTTTGGATGTTGGTATTGGGTAAGTTGGGGGTTCATGTCAGGATAACGAAGTTAAACAAAGCCTCGCATGGGAGGCAACCCATGGTTTTCATGTTTCCAATCATTTTGTTTTTTAGTCAAATTTATATTTTAAATAGGATTAATGAATCATTTTTATATTTAAAAAAATAGGTTGTTGACATGTTCTTCTATTATGAGTATGGATGTGTATGAATGGGTAGCACCATATTCATCTGTGTCACGTGGTGTGATCCTTGAGTAATACCTTACCTAGAAATTTAAAAATAATACAATGTATAATCAGTACATTTTATTTTAATGTGTTTGTAGGTTAAAATAAAAAAATATAATAATAATAATAAAATTAAAATTCCACATCGTAGGTCATGGGGTAAACCCCGTCACAACCGGCGAAGCCATGAGGACTCAAACCCAGGACCGAAGGGAGACAAGGGCGCACACTTACCACTGACCTACGACTTATAGTGCTTTCTTATTCTATAATTTTTGTATATATAATTATATTTTACTTTTTTTATTATATTAATAAATATATATATATATATATAGTTTTGTTTTTTTGTTTGTTTGTTTTTTGTTTTTTTTCTTCCACAAGGGAATTCTCAGAGTGACATGGATATCAAGGGATTAAAAGGGAGGAGCAAGAATTTCAAATTCAAGCACCAGGTGACTTCATTACATGATCCTCATTTTCGATTTCTTTTTTGAACTCCCATTATCTTCCTATACCCCTTCTAAATTTTCTTTTTTTTAAACACTGGAGACAATGTTATTTTATGTTGGGGGGAGATAAAATAAAAATATATATTTCTTTTGTGTCAAAAAAATGAATTATTTGAAAAAAAGTGTTCCTTAATGGAAGGAAAAATTTCTTGAACCTCGAACATGATAATCAACATTGTACACTTTGAAACTGAATATCAAATAATTTAGCAAGCCATGATTCTGATTTTAATCCATGTATATTTCATGAGCATAGATTTTTGAAAGTGTGGCTGTCTAATGTGATATTTCATTATTTATAATTTCATCCAAATAAAAAATAATCCCAATGCACGTCCTTTGGATAGTGGGGTATTATTTGGAGTTTATGGGGTCCCTCAAATAAATATCATAGGATTGGTGATCATTTTAGTTTTAATATAAGTATTAAAAAAACAATAAATGTGCACGTAGAGTAATGAAATGAACTAATGCGTGGATTTCAGCACTTGGGGATCGTGACTCCATAGTTTTCTAGCCAATAGTTAGAAATCATATCTCTATTTATGGTAATTTGACTTTGTTTTTGACTGAGTTAACTTGAGATGATGCCCGAGTATGTGAGCTTCACTTGGTGCCCTAAGGTCTTCGATCCTGGGAGTCATCAGCAAAGTCTCACTACAGGGGTTGACTCTTTTGAGTGAAATTTCAATTACCATGACAATATTGAAAAAAAACACAAAAAAAAAACAAAACAATAAAAAATTTGAATACTCATATTAATATTCAAATGTAATTCCACATAGCGCTTCCATCATTTCCCCCAGGAATAAAGATAAACCCCATGTCTAATGCGATGCACAACACATCATCACTCTTAATTGATATTGGATGAAATATGATGATGAATTTGAACAAAAAATGGGATTGGTATTGGGATCTTCTTATGAAAATATCTTGTATTAAAATATTTTGATAGGTTTCATGATTGTTTGGTATAAGGGTTTTTGGGGAACATTGTGTATTAAATTGTTTTTGGAAAAGGTAATTCGAATTTCATATTATTGAGATACATTTTTCTCAGGACAAGAAAATCTTAATTTTGGGGGTGTGATTAGACAATAAAAACATATATTTTAATTAAATTTTAATGGTATTAAATGTTCATTTTTGATATTATGGGCCTGAGTTAGTGGATTTTAATTTTGAACATCCATTCTCATCATTCGTGCACTTCATGCCTAATGTACACCAATTTAGGACCAATGATTTATCTGACTTTATGGAATGTAATGTTGGAGTTGGTTGCCTAGAACAAACTACTTTTTACTTTATTAATAAATAAATACCTTATCACATATTGATTGTTCTTCTATGTGACAATGCATATGATAATGTCCTAAGGAGAGTGGTTGCATTAAAGGGTCATAGCAGATCCATGCTATGATGAGAACCCATAAATGCCATAACGCTATTCTTAAATATATGTTCTATGGTCGGATGATGCTATTTGAGGGATACAAATAATATAGGCCATTATGGGTGAGGAATCATAAAACATTGAGGCACATTCTCATGGTGTGCACCCTTGGTAATATCCAGGAGGATATTATGAGAATGAGACCCGCCAGTAGTAAATTTACATTTCATAGTGTCATTGGATGTTCCTATCTGCGGACATGTGTATTGGTACTTAGATTTTAAGATTATTATTAATGGGTATTAAAAATTGCATAATTTGATGTATTGACAAAAACTGTGACGACACGATGTTTGCAGTGAGGTAGGATATGTTGGGTGCGTCATGAGTAATACTTCATTAATAGATAATGTGAGAAAGGATTTGTCCCTTCTCTTCCATAACAGAAGTAGATATATCAGGCCCTTTGATGGAATTGATATAGCCTAAAAAAATATATGTCCATGGTAAGGTATGGGAGTGTTCAATTCCAGAATGTCAAAGAAATAATAATTGAGCACATGGATTGATGACACTAGCATGCAACCTGCTTGATTCGAGATATCGTGAAAAAGGGATTATATTACATGGTAAACGTTTGTAGGAGGTGACACTTCATTGCGGCATTAAATTTTTTCTCTATGGGTGTCTTGGTGTGTTTCTAGACGCTAACCTTGGACTTTAGGCAGGCTCCACCTAATGCCAATGAGAAAGGGGCCTAGAGGGTCACATACTAAGTGTGTCCACGTATCTCAGATAAATATTATTTTAACAAGTTAAATAAATATTATTCCCGACTGTGGTTTAATAATTATTTAAGAATTCGTGATTTCATTTATTTCAACACTAGTTATTAGAGAGAATATATTGTGGGAGAAATAATATATATTTATTATCGAGTAATGCAGTTACATTTATTTAACAAATTAATAGCCATTACTCAAGGACTAATAAATGTGGGGGAGGAAATAAAGGAAAATGGAAAATAAAAGTACCCGCTGTGTATATTAAATATACACATCGTGTAGTTTTATGTAAAACGAGTACACACCATGTATTAATGATTACACACCGTGTAGTTTTTCTAGTCGGGATTTTGAGGTTGTAATATTGTTTTACTAAATGATATTTATTATAATCAACGTGGGCGCATGTCAAGGAATTAATAATTCGACATGAGGGTTTTCAATAAGAGTTAATGAAATAAATAAAATGCATAATGCGTTTATTTATTGTCATAACTCTATAACCTCAAACCCAATTATAAATATGCTCACAACCCCAACACTTTTCCCCAATCGTTGTGCACAAAAATTCTGGAGAATTATTTTAAGGCTGAAAGAACTACTTCCTCCAAGAATGCTCTCAAGACCGAGAGAGATCCTCCTCCATCGGATCAAGGTGATCGAAGGAGGACATCACAAGTGAAGGTTATTCTATGCTAGCACCCATAGATCCCTTCGTTGACATCCAGAGATACGTGGAGCATGTGTGGATCACTGCTAGAGGAATCTTGTACTTGGATTCTATGACACAATGACTGATTACATCAGATCATGACGGGAGACATCAACGAAGTAAGAATTCCACCAAGGTAATTCTTGTGAATTAATTAAATTAATTATAACCAACATATGATGATCCTATCTCTATGGTTCCGGGACTCCCTCTTTTTTTATTCCTCATTCTATTCCGAAGATCCGAAGTTTTATATCGTGACGGATCTCGGTTTGAACATTATTTAACGCTAAAATCAAAGTTGGGCACTCCCACCAACGTGCTTCCGCTGCGCCTGGAACCTACAAGTGGTATTAGAGTGGTCATATCATTGTTTATAATTATTTATTTTTTCTTTTGTGATTTACGCATTTAATAATTTAGTTGTTTCAATTCAAGTTAATCATTCTTTAAATATGAATCTCGAGATCTGTTCCTCCTCTATCATTTCTCATTCACCATACAGAAACAAAATTTTCTTTTAATTTTTATTAAAATAAAATAGAGGATCTCATCCAGAGGAGCCAAATGTTCCTGGCCGTACAACACGAAAATACACGGTGTGTATTCGGAAGTACACGTCGTGTACTCTAGGTTAATGCATCAGACCGGCCTACCAAATCAGGCCATGTATTGATCCTATCTAAGTCATTTATGACACCATATGTTAACCAGAAATAGGTGGCACATGGTTTTCGGATTAAATGCCGTGTGGTCCAATAGAACACGACATGTAGTCCCTTCTGGTTAGGGTTAGACCGTGTACCCCGTACACGGCTTGCCCGACTGGAAACCGTGTAACATGGAAACTACATAGTGTGTGTCCCACTGAACATGCCATGTACTCCGAAAATTTCCGAAGTACATTAACATGCCATGCCCCCAGGCGTGTACTTCGGATGAACGCTGAAGAAAAATACACACCGTGTAGTCGGAACTACATGCCGTGTACTCACCCAAATTATGCAGATTTATTAAAATTTATTATTATATTATACAAACCCTTGAGATGTGTATCATGGTGCATGCATAAAGCTGAGTCACAACACGTGATAGGTGTTTCATATATATGTGTTTAATTTAACATCTGCATAATGAATGGTAATTCACCGGGTTGCCTCCAAGGTACAAGTTACGTACAAGAATAATTTTAATTTATTTAAAATTATGATGGATGAGAATCTCAAGGAAATTTAAAAAAAGGGTTTATGATAAAATGATTGATTAATTAAAGATAATTAATTGATTCAAGCGTGATTTATCTTAAACAAGAACGATTAAAGAATTAAATGATAGTTTTATTTATGCGTAAATATCATTGCATGTATGGATGATCATGAGCTAGACCAAGACCATTGTATGTGAATGGTTTCTTTTAATTTATTTATTAAAATTTGTTGTCTTGTGAGCCTTCTCCTCATTAATATATAGGGCAAGTGCACCCACAGATTATTTTAAGTAAAAACCCCTTTTTACCCCTCACCCGCGTGTGAGATAAATTCATATGTAATAGATGGAACTCAAGCTAGTGGAGGCGGCTTAAGTCAGGAGCCAAAGAGAAACCAATCCAAGGAGATACAAAGGTGGATAGGTGGAAAGTTGTAAACACGAACCCGAAAGGTTCTAGGTGTTTCTCCTGTACGTCTTGGGTTAGTTTATCAACCGCTAGATAAACTAACTAGTAGAAAAACCTCATGATCATATCATTTATTTTATTTCTGTTAGTTTCATGGTTTATTTATTGTGGGTGTGTTGTCACGATCACACAATTAATGAATTAAATGGGCATGCAAGATGAAACTAAAATTAAATCGGCTTATACGTAAATATTATTTTAGACATGGTTAATTATTTAAGTATATCCCACTTAATATTAACAATCATGTAATAAAAGATAATAAATTGGAAATTTATGTATATGGATAAAATCCCTTAATGAAATATTAAGTCGGTATAACCTTCCATAATCTTAGTTAGAATCGAACCATAGTACAAAGTGCTTGACCAACCCTAGTTGGGGTGCTTTCAATTATCGGGGAATTCTAATTCAAGGTTTTGGGTTGACTTGACTTGGTTCGCATCAAGGGTTGACTTCCACAACAGGAATTGGTGTGAGCAAGAGGCAAAGGTTGAGGAAATCCAAAATAAAAGGATTTCAGGATTGGGGAGTCCACTCAGTGGATCAAGGAGCTGCGAGTTAATGCAGTTGGCATTTGGAATGCCTACCTAAAACCCTTCAAGTTGCTTGAACAACCAAATTGGGGTAATACGAAGGGCAATATGGATCCTTGCCACTAGAATATTCATGAAACAGAATATTCCGAAGTCAATTGTGAGGGTTATTGGATTTTGATAAAATAGTGGGAGACTAATAAGTATTAATTTATTTATTTGTCTCATTTTTTAATAAATTACTAAGCCTTTGATCATCTTAATTTGTAGAAACGGTAAGAAAAATGACTTCAAACATATCATTGTGAACCATACTCGAGAAGGAAAACCTTCTCACCGACACCAATTTCCAAGAGTGGCAGAGGTGTTTACGCGTCATCCTACGCCATGAAAGGAAATTGTATGTGCTGGAAGAGACTATTCCAATTGTTCCTGGAAAGGAGGCTAGTGATGATGAACTATCTCTCCACATGAAACAAATGGATGACGCCACAGATGTCCAGTGTTTCATGCTAACGTCCATGTCTAATGAGCTCTTGAAGCAACATGAAAACATGGATGTGTATAGAATGATGTCTCACCTTAAGAATCTCTACCAAGAGAAGGCGAGACATGAGAGATATGAGATCTCCAACGCTTTTTTTACAGCTAAGCTTGAATAGTCTGCGCCATCTGGGCCTCATGTAGTCAAGCTCATTGGCTACATTGAATGCCTGGACATCTTAGGGATTAAGTTCCCAGATGAGTTGCGTACAGATCTCATCCTATCATCACTACCCAAGGCCTTCTCAAGATTTATTGTCAACTACGACATGAGAAATAATGAGAAGAGTCTATCGGAACTTCTGACCTTAATTCTCTAGGTAGATAAGGACATGGGGTGTGACAAACCCGCAGTCTTTATGGTGAATAAGAAAAGGAAGGACAAGGAAAAGGGGTCAAAGACTTATAAATGGTCCGAAGCCCCCAAGAACCATCCTTCAAAGAAGGGGAAGATCTAGAGGCAGGGAAAGGAACAGGAGGTAGTATGTTTTGCATGTGGCAAGCAAGGCTACTGGAAGAGCAACTGCACCTAGAAGCGTGGGTACGCTAAAGGTGCATTCGTTATCAAGTGTAATCTTTCTATTTCTACACATTGGGTATTAGATATAGCTTGTGGGGATCACATCTGTATTCAAATACAGGAACCAAGTAGATTTAGAAATATTTTTAGAGGAGAGGTGGATCTTTGAGCTTCCAATGTCACAAAGCTGGCTACGTTAGCTATTGGCGATTACCACCTCTCATTGCTAATTGGGATGATTTTGGTTTTGCATAACTATTTTTATGTGCCTAGTGTAACCAAGAACATAATTTCTATATCTTGTTTGGATATGGATGGATTTATTTTCATGTTTGGAAATAAGGGTTGTCTCTTTTATAATAACAATGTATGTTATGGTATGGAACATTTAAATAATGGTTTGTATGTATTAAATTACAAAAACCAAGTGTTGGAAATCGATAACGAAACAAACTCACATGACCCATACATCACTCAGTTGTGGCATCACCGTCTCGGTCATATAAATGAGATGTGCTTGACAAAGCTCTTCCAAGATGGCTATGTAGACTCTACTGAGCTAAAACCACTTGATTGATGTCATGCTTGTTTACAAGGTAAAATGATCAAGCCTCTTTTTGGTGGACAGGGTGAAAGGGCCACATAGCTTCTAGTATTGGTGCACACATATGTATGTGGACCATTTCCAGTAGAATCTAAAGGTGGATATTATTACTTCATTAATTTTACTGACGATTTAAGTAGATATGGATATGTTTACATAACGAGGTATAAGTCAGAGTCCTTAGAGAAATTTAAGGAATTTAAGAATGAAGTAGAGAATCATCTTGGTAAGAAGATAAAGAAAATTCGATCGGATTGAGGTGGAGAATATCTAAACCAAGAGTACATCGATCTTCTACAGGAGTCTGGGATTCTATCTCAGCTCACTCCTACTTATACACCACAGTGGAATGGTGTTAGTGAAAGGAGGAACTGCACCTTGTTAGACATGGTGAGGTCGATGATGAGTCATGCAGATCTTCTATTATCCTTTTGGAGATATGCATTACAAACTACAACGTACACATTAAACTGAGTACCAACTAAGGTGGAAAATGGAATTCCATCTGAGTTATGGAATGGAAAGAAACCCATTTTTTCGCACACATGTGTATGGGGATGAGAGGAATTTGTTAAGGCCTTCTCAGGAAACAAACTAGCACCCCAGGGCACGAAGTGTATCTTTATAGGATATCCCAAGGAAACGAAAGGATATTACTTATATAACCCTTCAGACAAGAAAGTGATTGTCGCTAGACAAGACTTCTTTCTCAAGAGGGATCACATACTCAAAAAGGATAGTAAGACCAAGATTTACTTCGAAGAAGTTGATGCTCAAGATACACATGAGTTGGTATAGGAACAAGTTCCATAGGTCCCTGTGGAAGATGTTTCAGAAACACAAGTACTGCGTAAGAGCTCAAGAGAGGCAAGGGAACTAGAGAGATTTGGTTTCCTAGTCACTGAGGATGGTGAATCATTATTTTTGGAAAATTATGATCTTCTCTCATACAAGGAAGTATTAGAAAGCTCAGAACCTGCAAGATGGCTAGAAGCTATGAATTTTGAGATGTATTCCATGTATCAGAACCAAGTATGGGTTCTGGTCGATGAGCCAGTTGATGTAAAACCTATTGGATGAAAATGGGTATTCAAGAGAAAACTGGACATGGAAGGTCAAGTTAGCACCTATAAAGCGAGGCTAGTGGCTAAAGGATTCAGAAAACGTCAAGGAATTGACTATGATGAAACCTTCTCTCCAATTTCCATATTTAAATACATAAGAATCATATTTTCCATAACAGCTTACCATGACAACGAGATTTGGAAAATGGATGTCAAAACATAATTACTTAACAGGAACCTTTATGAAGATGTCTATATAACACAACCAGAAGGGTTTGTGACACCAAGTGAAGCCAAATAGGTTTGCAAGTTGCAGAAATCCATTTAGGGATTAAAGTAAGCATCCAGGTCATGGAACATTCGATTTGATGAAGCCATAAATGAATTTGGGTTCATTAAGAACGAATGTGAGCCATGTGTTTATAAGCGATTTAATGGTAATGCGATCGTTATCCTAATAGTATATTTTGACGACATATTGCTTATTGGAAATGATATACCAGTCTTACAGTTAGTTAATGACTAGTTGAACATGTAACGACCCGATGTTTTTCAATGGAAATTCCCTTCTTATATTAATGTCATAAAATAACATGAAAACACAACATAATGAACTGATAAGTGATAAGTGACCTTCAAACATAAGTTTGTCACTTCTGTGTAGGGAATTTGGAGAATCTGACACACACAATTGTGTTTAAGATGATTTTTGGAGTCTAATAAAACAAAAAAAAATTTTGTCGAATAGTGACCTACGCTTATGAATAGTAACATACCTTAGGAATATTAATATGACCCTTATTAATAGTAAATAATCCAACATAATAGTAACCTTACCCATGAATAATTAAATTAAATTTAGATATCTTAGAAAGTGATAATTTGACCTTAGTAAACGTTTTAATATTTTGTAAGTCTAAAATAATTAATTATAACTAATTAATTAATTTAAAAGAAACATTATTTTCTTAAAATGTGTTCATTAATTATCAAATAAATGTCTTATAGTTTTCAGATAATTTTATTAGACCCTACGTAATTTTTGAAAGCACTATAAAATCAGTTTTAATTTTAAAAATAGTTTTTTTTAAGTAAATTATTATTTTAAATAAATATTAAATTAATATTATTTAAAAAATTATTTTTGAAAAATGGACTTCATTTTTGGATTCTACACGTCGAAAAATGGTTGGGGTAAATTTTTGGGATTTTTATGAGATACTTGAATTTTTGATGAATAGTAAAATACCGTAATTTACAAAATAAGCTAAATAAGATAATTATAGGGTCATGTGTGATGTTCTGATGATGTAAGCCCACTTGGTTCGGGATTAAATTATAAAATTACTATTCTTGGTCTTTCAAGACTCACTATTCCTTGTCTTGTGGGGAAATAAAAAACTAATGAATTTTATATGAAGGAAACCCCTCTCCCCTCAACTATAAATACCACCCTTCACTCCCTCATTTTCTCACACCTCTCAAGCTACAAGACTTCTCTTAACTCTTCCCAAACACCTTACCTAGCCTCTCCCCCACGTCCAATAGCTTATGGTCTCATCAAAAGACCAAGATTAGTCCCTTAAGGAGGTTCTCAAGAGAAGGATTGAAGAGGTAATTTCTCTCCCTCTTCTCCTTTAATTTCCTTTCAAGTTCAAGTTCATTTCTTGATCCCTCTCCACCTATCTTCATCAAAATGGTATTTTAACTCCATTATTATACATATACTGTAATTTTATGATTCTAATGGGATACTATATCATCCAACCCCCTTTCCCTCTTCCTTTTATTTTATTAAAGAGAACGTTTTTCGTGAGGGGTTAATTTATCACCTTCAAGAACGACATGCTTTCTTCTTCCATTTCTACCTTCATATCTGGTCATGAAACCATTTTTATGGTTTAAAAAGAATATTTTATATGTTTTATGTATTATTTAAAGTTCTAGAAATAACATATGGCCATATTACTAAATGATAGGTTAAAACAAGTTCGTTGTGATCGAAAAACCGCCCAAATTGACCCAAATAACCATCATTTAATTCTTATCTAATGATTCATCCACATGGATATAGTATAATTCATTATAAGATCATTAAAACTCCTGTAATATAATTAGTGACATGTGATATCATTTCTATATGTTTACCCATGTTCTTCCCAAACTTCAATTTATGAATACAAGTGAACCACCTAAGAAAAACCATAAAAACGAACATCCCCGAACAATGTTTTTAAACTCTATAAGTCATCCAAAGGAACATAAAATGACATAATGAAACGATAATGAACCCTATTAATATTTAAAAGGTTCTTTAATTTCTAATTAATGAATATAATTTTATTATACAGGACATTAAAGAGAAGGAATCATTCAGATACAAGGTAAGGGGAAATCTCGAACCCAATTTTCTTCCTTCGGGTTCTCCATCTTTCACTCCATTTTTGATATGGTTACTCCTTAAAGATTATTTTTTCATAATTTTCTTTTATTTTATGGTATATACATGTTTGTAACTAGTTTTTTTATCAAACAAAATGTTTTCCAAAAGAACTCTTCTTTTAAGAACACCCCTTTTACTTCTCACTCAAAGTGGACAGTTCTTGTAACATGTATGTTATTCCCTCTTTCTTTTGGGAACCCAAAGCTTATGAATGTGTTATTTTGATATGAAACCCATTCCATTCCACTGGTTATTTATTTACATTTTTTATATGTGTTCTATGTGGCAAGCATGATGATGATAATGTTATGATGTGATGGGTGCGCCCAGAATTATATAGCGCAATATGAATGTTTTAATGTGACAGGTGCGCCTGAAATTATACAGTGCTCCAATGCATTGTGTAAAGTGACGAATATCTTGAGTAAATGTGAAATGATGTGTGAACAAGATTATATCTTGGTTCACAAGTATGTGTGGTATTTAAACACTAAGACATGATGTTTCATTTTTATGCATTTCCACATTTCAAGTCTTATATTTATACTTCCTATCATGTTCATGATATTTTTCCCATGTTATGATTACGATCACTCCATGATATATTGTTCTTTTCTATCCTCTTACTAGGATTTTATCTCACCCCTTTTTATGTATATCCTCAGGTGTCTACATGTACTAAGGATAGGACAAGTGCTAATAAGAAGCTTGAGAAGAAGAAATTAAATAAATGTTTATGCTTGATGTTGTATTTGTTATGTATGGTCCTAGTTTTACCAAGACACTAAACCATTTGATCCTATATGTGTAATAATTTTATGTTTTTTATCTTTAAAATGATGTAATAGTAATGTAATAAAAGTCTGGGATGCGATAGTTGGTATCAAAGGGAGGTTTAGTTAATTTGGGAATTAGGATTAGTGAACCCTAAAGAAAACCTCTAGTATGAGACTAAGTACAAAATTCACACAAGATATTTAGATAGGGATCCAATATGTTATGTTTTTGGCATAAATTGTTTAAATGAATAAGTTATTCATGGATTTTTTACTTATTATTTGTTCTAACCTTTTCTATTTTAGAAAATGGTGGAAACCAGAAGAAATCAGGGCAACAACTCAAGTGAGGGCCAATGCAACGATTGCCCGAACGACATCCCCAATGATTTGGGAGGTGGAGTTCAAAACTTCATGGCGATGCTTACCCAATTATCTCTGGTTATGAACAAAAAACATAATAATGGGGAATTTTCTCCTTCACCAAAGAGGGAGAAATTGGCTATCGAATGTTTTATGCAGCAACGACCACCGACGTTTAGTGGAACATCAAATCCACTAGTTACGGAATAGTGGATCAACTCCATGGAGAAGATCTTTTCAATTATTCACTGTTTTGAGATGGAGAAGGTGACCCTAGCCATTTATCGTCTAGATGGAGAAGCCGATCAATGGTGGGATTTGATTAAGAACACCAAGCCAAGGGAGGAAATTGAAGAGATGGAATGAGAAGACTTTAAGATAATATTTCTTAATAAGTATTTCCTAAGAACACTTTGTAAGAAGTTAGAGAGAGAATTCATAGATCTCAAGAAAAATAAAGGAGAATCTATCACAACCTATGAAGTGAATTTCACAAGGATTTCAAGGTACGCTTCAAGTTTTGTTATAAACAATGATAGAAAAATTGATAGATTATTTAGTGGATTAAAACCACACCTTCGAAAGGATCTTGCAATTCGAGACTTTGGGAGTTATGAAGAAGTTTTTCAATGTTCTCTCAAAGTAGAGATGGAGTTTGGAGAATGGTCCCATGGCTATGGGGATAAGAAATGAAAGATGGATTTTCAAGATGGTGGATCTAATGATAGAGGTCGGAAGAAAACTCAATGACCCACATGCCAAAAATGTGGGAAGTTGCACCATGGGAACTACCTCAAAGGTACGGGGAAGTGCTTCAAGTGTGGGAAAGAAGGACATCATGCTCAAGAGTTTCTAAAAGACACGAAAAGGAATGAGAATGTAGCTGATGAAAGGAGAGAACCACTCATGGTTTAATGCTACAACTGTAGGGAGCTAGGGCACTATGCAAACCAGTGCACCAAACCTCAAGCTCTCGAGGGTAATTAGTGTCAGCAGCCACTGAATACAAAGGAACAAGGGAAGGATTATGCCATCACTACTGCGGAGGTGGAGCATGATAATGAATTCATACAAGGTACACTTCCTATTCCCTCAATAATGGAAAAATTATTATTTGATTCTGTTTCTATGCATTCCTTTATATATTTCAAGTTTTCTAGAACAATAGAATCAAAGCCCCGAAACCTTGAAGTAGAGATATCTGTAAAAACACCAAGTGGTGCAATCATTGCATCCCAAGTGTTTTAATCTTCTCCCGTTGGCCTATGTGGGAAGATTCTTCCAGGGAATCTCGTAATACTTCCCTTGGTGGAATTCGATGCTATAATGGGAATGGATTGGCTCTCGTTATATAGAGCACATATCAACTATCGGGAAAAGGAAATATATTTTCATATTCCGAACCATCCCATGCTCCTCTACAAATGAAAGGAAGATCACGAATATACTTTGAAAAATCCTTCAATGGTGTGGGTGTTGATTCCCTATGAAGAAGCATACCTTGCCCAAATGGTTGAGTCGAAGGAAAGTGACAACCTTGAGGAAATTCCCATTATGAGGGAATATAACGATGTATTTCCCAAAGAGTTACCCGAAATTCCCCCGGATCGTGAGGTAGAGTACTCAATTTAACTCCTACTTGGTGCTACTCCTATATCGAAGTGTCCCTATAGGATGGATCCTATCGAACTAAAGGAGTTAAAGAAGTAGCTGCAAGAGAATCTAGACAAAGGGTTCATACGCCCTAGTGCATCACCTTGGGGTGCACCAGTGCTCTTTGTGAAGAAGAAGGATGGAACAATGCAGCTGTGTATCGATTATCGGGAACTCAACAAGATCACCATAAAGAAAAAGTATCTTCTCCCAAGGATTTATGACTTGTTCAACCAGTTAAGAGGATATCAATACTTCTCAAAGGTGGATATTCATTCTGGATATCATCAGGTAAAGGTGAAGAAAAAATATATTCAGAAGACTACCTTTCGTACAAGGTATGAGCACTATGAGTTTTTGGTGATGCCCTTCAGACTTACTAATGCCCCTGCAATATTCATGGATTTGATGAATAGAGTCTTCAAACATTACATCGACAAATTTGTGGTAGTGTTTATCGATGATATTCTCATCTACTCCAAGAGAAAGGAGGAATATGAAGAACATATAAGACTTGTGTTGGCGATATTAAGAAAGGATAAGTTGTACGCCAAGTTCAGTAAGTGTGACTTTGGGATGAAGAAAGTCATGTTCTTGGGACATGTGATCACAAGTGAAGGAATTTCTATGGATCCTTCAAAGACAAAGGTGATTGAGGAATGTCCCAGGCCCTCTAGTGTCACAGAAATCCGTAGTTTTCTTAGATTAGCTGGGTACTACCGACGTTTTGTGAGAAAATTCTCACAATTGTCAAGCCCGCTAACTAAGTTAACAAGGAAAGGGGTAAAGTATATCTAGACAGAAGAATGTGAGGGAAGCTTCAAGGAGCTAAAAAGAAGTCTTATCACTGCACCTGTACTCACACTACCAAAAAGTTGAGAAAGTTTTGTGATAGACAATGATGCTTCAATGAAAGGATTGGGTTGTGTACTCATTAAAAATGATAATGTGATAGCCTATACCTCACGATAGTTGAAGATCCATGAGCATAAATACCCAACACATGATCTAGAGCAGGCAACGGTGATTGTTTGCATTGAAAATCTAGCGGCACTACCTTTATGGTGAGAAGTGTGATCTATACACCGACCACACGATCCTAAAGTATATATTCACATAAAAGGAGCTCAAAATGCATCAAAGGAGATGGTTAGAGCTAATCAAGGATTACGATTTCTCTATTCACTAACATCCTAGAAAGGAGAACAAGGTAGCTGATGCACTAAGGAGAAAATAACTTGATACTCTATCCATGCTGTGGATTGAGAAAGACCCTATCTTCTTGGATATGCAAAGGATGGATTTGGAAATCATAAGGGAAGGCGATACATACTACGTTGCCCAAATGACTGCACAACCATCCATCCAAGAGAAGATTAAGGAAGCACAAAAGGATGATGTGAAGATACAAAAGAGGGTGAATGCAGTAAAGGAAAGGAACCTGCAAGAGTTCCATATCGACGATGATGGTGTGATTCGATTTGGAATGCGGCTTTGTGTGCCTTCATCACACGGGATAAAGAAGGAGCTATTGGACAATAAACTAAGCTCAACTTTCTCTATCCATCCTGGGAGTACCAAGATGTACCGTGATCTCCGAGAACAATTCTGGTGGGATAACATGAAGAAGGAGATTGCAGAATATATATCGAGGTGCTTGGTATGTCAGCAAGTTAAAGTTGAGCGACAAAAGTCCAAATGTATGATACAACCATTGCCTATACCCATGTGGAAATGGGAAAATGTTACTATGGACTTTGTCACGCGTCTCCCGAAGATGTCAAAGGGAAATAATGT
Organism: Viscum album; assembly: GCA_963277665.1. Lineage (NCBI taxonomy): Eukaryota > Viridiplantae > Streptophyta > Magnoliopsida > Santalales > Viscaceae > Viscum > Viscum album. Next base: position 1,032,224,596 of record OY728123.1, on the reverse strand, counting down.
GATATGGGTTGTGGTTGATCGAATCACCATGACTGCCCATTTTATCGCTATTCAGGAAGATCTATCGCTTGAACAACTTGAAAAGATATATGTGAAGGAAGTGGTGAGACTTCATGGTGTTCCAATCTCGATTGTCTCTGACCATGATCCAAGGTTCACATCTAAATTCTGGAGGATCCTTCATCATGCTTTGAGTACTAAATTAAATTTCAGCACGGCCTGTCACCCCCAAACTGATGGCCAGTTTGAAAGGACTATTTAGACACTTGAAGATATGATAAGAGCCCGCTCTCTAGAATTAAAAGGTGGATGTGATCATCATCTTTAATTGGTTGAGTTATCATACAACAATATCTTCCACTCAAGTATTCACATGGCTCCATATGAAGCTCTATATGGAAATCGATGTAGAACTCTAACCTGTTGGGATGAAGTTAGAGAAAGAAAGCTACTTGGACCTGATCTTGTGCAAGAGATGACATAGAAGGTTCAAGTAATCCATAAACACATCAAAGCTTCTCAAATTCGGCAAAAGAGCTATGTTGACAACCGTCGAAGGGACTTGGAGTTCGATGTTGGAGATAAAGTCTTCCTTAGAATATCTCCATGGAAGATAGTCATGCGATTCGTGAAGAAAGGGAAGCTAAGCCCAAGGTATATTAGCCCCTTTGAAATCCTTGATCGCATAGGATCCATGGACTATTGTCTTGAACTTCCACCAAATATGGCTCAAGTTCATGATGTGTTTCATGTATCACTACTGAGGATGTACATACCGAACCCCTCACATGTACTAAACTCAGATGTGGTGCAGCTGAAAGATGATCGCTCCTATGAGGAGCAGCCAGTAAAGATTCTGGATTGGAGAGATAAGGTTTTACGCAACAAGGAAACCCATCTTGTCAAAGTTTTGTGGAGGAACCATAAGTTTGAGGAAGAAACTTGGGAACTAGAGGAGTTGATGAAGGATAAGTACCCTCACCTGTTTGTGTAAAGTGAAATTTCGGGGGTGAAATTTCTTAAGGGGGGAAGAATGTAATGACCCAAAGTTTTTCAATGGAAATTACCTTCTTATATTTATGTCATAAAATAACTTGAAAACACAACATAATGATCTACTAAGTGAAAAGTGACCTTTAAACATATGTTTGTCACTCCTGTGTTTGGAATTTTGAGAATCTGACATACACGGTTTTGTTCAAGATGTTTTTTGGAGTCTAATAAAACAAAAATAATTTTTGGGGAATAGTGACCTACCCTTATGAATAGTAACATACCGTTATGAATAGTAATATGAGCCTTATGAATAGTAAATCATCCAACATAAGATTAACCTTACCCATGAATAATTAAATAAAATTTAGACATCTTAGAAAGTGACAATTTGACCTTAGTAAATGTTTTAATATTTTGTAAGTCATATATAATTAATTATAATTAATTAATTAATTTAAAAGAAAAATATTTTTCTTAAAATGTGTTCATTAATTATCAAATCAATGTCTTATAGTTTTTAGATAATTTTATAAGACCCTATTTAATTTTTGAAAGCACTATAAACTTAGTTTTAATTTTAAAAACCGTTTTTAAGTAAATTATGATTTTAATTAAATATTAAATTAATAGTATTTAGAAAATTATTTTTGAAAAATTGACTTCATTTTTGGATTCTACACATCGAAAAATGGTTGGGGTAAATTTTTGGGATTTTTTTGAGATACTTGAATTTTTGACGAATAGTGAAATACTATAATTTACAAAATAAGATAAATAAGCTAATTATAGGGTCATGTGTGATGTTATGATGATGTAAGCCCACTTGTTTCGGGATTAAATTATAAAATTACTATTCTTGGTCATTCAAGACTCACTATTCCTTGTCTTGTGGGGAAATAATAAACTAATGAATTTTATATTAAGGAAACCCCTCTCCCCTCCACTATAAATACCATCCTTCACTCCCTCATTTCCTCACACCTATGAAGCTCCAAGACTTCTCTAAACTCTGACCATACACCGTCCCTAGCCCCTCCCCCATGTCCAAGAGCTGCTGGTCACATCAAAATACAATGCTTAGGCCCTTAAGGAGGTTCTCAAGAGAAGGATTCAAGAGGTAATTTCTCTCCCTCTTCTCCTTTAATTTCCTTTCAAGTTCAAGTTCATTTCTTGATCTCTCCCCATCTATCTTCATCCAAATGGTATTTTAACTCTAGTATTATACATATAATGTAATTTTATGATTCTAATGGGATATTATATCATCCGACCCCTTTCCCTCTTCCATTTATTTTATTAAAGAGAACGTTGTTTGTGAGGTGTTAATTTATCACCTTCAAGAACGACATGCTTTCTTCTTCCATTTCTACCTTCAGATATGGCCATAAAACCATTTTTATGGTTTAAACAGAATATTTTATATGTTTTACGTCCTATTTAACGTTCTTTAAATAACCTATGGAAATATTACTAAGTGATAAGTTAAAACAAGTTCGTTGTGATCGAAAAACTGCCCAAATTGACCAAAATAACCATCATTTAATTCTTATCTAGTGTTTCATCCACATGGATATAATATAATTTATTATAAGATCATTAAAAATCCTGTAATATAATTAGTGACATGTGATATCATTTTTGGATGTTTACCCATGTTCTACCCGAACATCAATTTATGAATACAAGTGAACCACCCAAGAAAAACAATAAATACGAACATCCCCGAACAATGTTTTTAAACTCTATAAGCCATCCAAAGAAACATAAAATGACATAATGGAACCATAATGAACCCTATTAATGTATAAAAGGTTCTTTAATTTCTAATTAATGAATATAATGTCATTATACAGGACATTAAAGAGAAGGAAGCATTCAGATACAAGGTAAGAGGAAATCTCGAACCCAATTTTCTTCCTTCGGGTTCTCCCTATTTCACTCCATTTTTGATATGGTTACTACTTAAAGATTATTTTTTCATCATTTTATTTACTTTTCTGGGATATACATGTTTTTCACTGGTTTTTATATCAAACAAATTTTTTTCCAAAAGAACTCTTTTTTAAGAACACCCCTTTTACTTCTCACTCAAAGTGGACGGTTCTTGTAACATGTATGTTATTCCCTCTTTATTTTGGGAACCCAAGATTATGAATGTGTTATTATGAGATGAAAATAATTCCATTCCATGGGTTAGTTATGTAAATTTTTTATATGTGTTCTATGTGGAAAGCATGATGATGATAATGTTATGATGTGACGGGTGCACCTGGAATTATATAGTGCAATATGAATGTTTCAATGTGACGGGTGCTCCTGGAATTATACAGTGCTCCAATGCATTGGGTAAAGTGATGAATATCATTATTAAATTTTAAATGATGTGTGAACAAGATGATATCTTGGTTCACAATTATGTGTGGTAGTTAACCACTAAGACATGATGTTTCATTTTTATGCATTGCCACATTTCAAGTCTTATATTTATGCTTCATCTCATGTTCATGATATTTTTACCATGTTATTATTATGCTCACTCCATGATATATTGTTCTTTTCTATCCTCTTACTGGGATTTTAGCTCTCCCCTTTTTATGTATATCCTCAGGTGGCTACATGTAGTAAGGAGAGGACAAGTGCCAATAAGAAGCTAGAGAAGAAGAAACTAAATAAATGTTTATAATTGATGTTGTATTTGTTATGCATGGTCCTAGTTTTCCCAAGACAATAAACCTTTGGATCCTCTATTTTTAATACCATTATATTGTTTATCTTTAAAATGACGTAATAGTAAAGTAATAAAAGGATGGGATGCTATAGAACAAGTGTTTCTCCATGAAGGACTTGAGTGAAGCAACCTACATTCTAGGGATAAAGATATTTCATGATAGATCCAAAAGGATTCTTGGACTAAGTTAGGGTACATACATTGACCAGATACTAAAGAGATTTAGTATGGAACAATCCAAGAGGGGATTAGTTCTAGTGTCACATGGCCTACCTTTTTCTAAGAAAATGTGTCCACAGACACAACAGGAGAAAGATAGAATGAGTAATATCCCATACGCTTCAGCTATAGGATCCATAATGTATGCCATGTTATGTAGCAGGCTTGATGTTACCTATGCACTGAGCATGGTAGGAAGATAACATGAAGATCTAGGAGAATAGCATTGGACTGCTGTTAAGACTATCCTTAAGTATATGAGAAGAACTAAGGATATGTTTCTTATGTATGGAGGAGACGAGGAGCTAGTCATCAGAGGGTACGATGATGCTAGTTTTCGAATAGATCAGAATGATCTGAATTCACAATCTGGATATGGTTTCTGTCTCAATGGAGGAGTTGTGAGCAAGAAGAGTTCAAAGAAACCAGTTTTCACCAATTCTACAGTGGAGTCTTGAATATATAGCAGCTTCTAATGCAACCAAGGAAGTCGTCTGGATTCAGAACTTTGCCCAGGAGATTGATATGTTGCCTAGAAGTAAAGAACCCATCACATTGTATTGTGATAATAATGTAGTGGTGGCTCTTGCAAAAGAACCAAGGTCACATCAACGGACAAAGCATATACTCCAGAAGTATCACCTCTTGAGGGATTTCTATCTGAGGGGTGAAGTTTCCGTGAGCAGAGTTTCCAAGGAAAATAACGTGGTGGACCCCATGACTAAATTCCTATCTCAGCCGAAGCATGAATATCATGTGAGTGCTAGCGGGTTAAAGGTTGTTAGAAGTTTTCTCTAGTCCAAGTGGGAGTCTATTGGAGTTGGTGGCCTAGAACCAACTACTTTTTACTTTATTCACTAATAAATACCTTATCACATCTTGATTGTTCTTCTGCATGATAATTCATGTGATAATGTCCTAAGGATAGTTGTTGCATTAAAGGGTCATAGAAGATCCATGCTATGATGAGAACCAGGAAGTGCCATAACACTATTCTTGAATATATGTTCTATGGTCGAATGATGTTATTTGAGGGACACAAATAATACAGGCCATTAGGGGTGAGGACTCATAAAACTTTGAGGAACCTTCTCATGGTGTGCGCCCTTGGTAATATCCAGGAGGATATTATGTGAACGAGACCCGCCAGTTGGAAATCCACATTTCATATTGTCATTGGATATTCCTATCTGCGGACGTGTGTATTGGTCCTTAGACTTTAAGATTATTATTAATGGGTATTAAAACTCACTTACTTAGATGTATTGACGAAAACTATGATGACACACTATTTTCAGTGAGGTAGGATACGTTGGGTGTGTCACGAGTAATACTGTATTAATAGATAATGAGGGAAAGGATTTGTCCCTTCTGTTCCATAATGGAAGTAGATATCTCTGGCCATTTGATGGAATTGATATAGCCTAAATAAATCCATGGCCATGGTAAGTTAAGGGCGAGTTCAATTCTAGAAAGTCAAAGAAAGAATAATTGAGCACATGGGTTGATGGCAGTAGCATGAAACTCGCTTGATTTGAGATATCATGACAAAGGGATTATATTACACGGTAAACGTTCGTAGGAGGCGACACGTCATTACGACGTTAACTTCTTTCTCTATGGTTACCTTGGCATGTTGCTAGATGCTAACCTTTTAATTTAGGTAGGCTCCACCTAATTCCACTGAGAAAGGGGACTAGAGGGTCACACACTAATTGTGTCCATGTATCTCAATTAAATATTAATTTAACAAGTTAAATAAATATTATTCCCGACTGTGGTTTAATAATTATTCAATAATGTCTGATTGCATTTATTTTGACAATAGTTATTCGAGAGAATATATTGTGGGCGAAATAATATATATTTATTAGCAAGTAATGCAATTACATTTATTTAAAAAATGAATAGCCATTATTCAAGGACTAATAAATGTGGTGGAGGAAATAAATGAAAATGGAAAATAAAAGTACACGTCGTGTATATTAAATATACACACCGTGTAGTTTTATGGGAAACGAGTACACGCCGTGTATTAATGATTACACGCCATATAGTTTTTCCAGTTGGGATTTTGAGGATGTAATATTGTTTTATTAAATGATATTAATTATAATCATCGTGGGAGAATGTTAAGGAATTAATTATTCTACATGGGGGTTTTCAATAAGAGTTAATGAAATAAATAAAACATGTAACACTTTTATTTATTTTCATAACTCTATAACCCCGATCCAAATTATAAATATCCTCACAACCCCAACACTTTTCCCCAATCTCTGTTCAAAACAATTATAGAGAATTATTTCAAGGCTGAAAGAACTACATCCTCCAAGAATTCTCTCAAGACCGGGAGAGATCCTCCTCCATTGGATCAAGGCGAACGAAGGCAGACATTGCAAGTGAAGGTTCTTCTATGATGGCTCTTGGATATCCCTTCAGTGACATCCAGAGATATGTGGAGCACATGTGGATCACTTCTAGAGGAATCCTACACTAGAATTGTACGACACAATGACTGATCACATCAGATTGTGACTGGAGACATCAATGAAGTAAGAATTCCACCAAGGAAATTCTTGTGAATTAATTAAATTAATTATAACCAACATATGATGATCCTATCTCTATAGTTCTGGGACTCCCTATTTTGTTTTTTGTTCTTCTTTCTATTCCAAAGATCCGACGTTTTATATCATGACAGATCTTGGTTTGAACGTTGTTTAACGCTAAAATCAATGTTGGGCACTCCCACCAACGCGGTTACGCTGTGCCCGGAACCTACATGTAATTATCCATATTTTAATTTGTTATTTTAGTAAATGGATCTAAACTTCAATACGAACATTTTTTATTCTGGGATCAATGGAGGATTCATAAAGGATGATGAGAATATTTGGTGATGAAAGGAAACATTTCTAGAGAAGGCAGATTGGACACCATCCCAATGAGGAGAATATAGGGACCACAATACAGACCCAATGAATCCCAAATTTCATGGGATGATAGAAGAAATATATAGGAACATATAGTTATTCATGATCCAGTGCTAATTCGGCCTCCATTGTGGCTATCCGGGTGTCCCAAGTTAGAGATAAAATTCTGGGCCAGATTCTGTGGCCCAGAAAAACAAACCACCAATTTAATCATATCTCTGCAACCAAAAATTAATTTGGGTTTCAATTTTACAGAGATATAGGAGAGATCTGGAGTTTCACTATTTTTTTATATGGACCACTCCAATTCGGCCATCTAGAAGGCCATCTAGGCGACTCTTTCTAGTGGATATAAGATGGGTGCAACTTCGGGTCAAGGGTGGAAAAGTATTCTCTCCCTTACTTTCCACTATCCCAAATATAAGAAATTGAAATCATTAAAATAAGAATTCATCTAATCCACCCTGATTGATAACCTATGATCAAATAATTATCTTAATTTTATTTAATTTTAATCTATTAGTGATCCTTTAAACCCATATAAAATCAACCCAAGTTGGCTAATTCATATCCAAAAATAGTCCTTACAATTTGTGTGTCTATAGGTTTCTTCTTAGGTCTCTGAGGATTTAACAACCCAAGATACACTACAAGAGACTGCTTAACCACAAAATCTTGGGTAAATTTGGGTGAGACCAAATTTTTGCTCCATTTACGGGGACCTAAGTAAGTTATCTTAGACACTAGCATCATTTTCTTTTCATCCCACTTCTCTTTTCTGACCCCCTCACTCCTATGGATGGAAATTTTGAACAAATCCAAATATGAGATCCTATTAATACTTTGATCACCCAACCCCATGTGTTATGTACAATTACCATCCTAATTTCTACTGGTGGGGTCATCAAAAACCTAATGAACCAAAATGTTTTAACTCCCATGATACACAAAACATTCCAACATATAAGGAGTTTCAATCCCTACAAAGCCAATCTGAACACCCTCCTGTGCAATCCCAACAACTTAATTATCCACCTGGAATTGATCATTTTGATCAACCCCTTATCCATCCAAATCCACATCCATTACATGAAAAACTATGTCAAAAAATGGAGATAATGAATTTTGAGGTTTCATCATTGAGATTAGAACAAAAAAACTATGAGGTGGTTATGGAACCCATTCCCACTCATGTTATCCCTTGATAGTCCTTGATATAAGACTCTTTTCTCCCAAAAATATCTCATGAATTTATTAAAGAACGAAACTTTTTATTTTGGATAGATGATGTTGATAAAGGAATTAATGAAGGGTCTTTAAATCAAGAGGAAATTGATTTTTTGGATTCAAAAGAGGAAAATTTGACATCATGGATTGAGTGCCCCTATTATAGCTCCATTAATGATTTTTTTAGAAACATCAACCATTGAAACATTGGAAGAAATTAAAAAAATTGAGTCCATACCCATCCCTGACACTAATCTTTCCAAATTGGTGGTTGAATCTTCTATTCAAAAGAAACCAATTTTGTTTGATAAATATTGAAAATGAAACTGAGTTAGATTTAAAATCTTAACCTATGTTTGAATGTCCTATCAAAACCGAGATCAAAATTATTATCCTTCCTTACCCACTCAAGTATCCCTTCGTAGGGTATAACCATGACCTTTCAGTTGAAATTCATGCTTCTATTGAAAATGAAAATGTAGGAATGATTATTGATGTCTTAGGCAAGACTAGAGAAACATCTAGATCCACCATTTCTGATATTCCTTGGATTAACCCACTCATTTTAGAACATTAGTTTTTTAATGAAAAAAATTATAAACATATAATCAATATCAACCTAGTTGAATTGGTGAAACATGTGGTCATTAAAATGTTAAAAGTTGGTATTGGGTAAGTTGGGTGTTCATGTCGGGCTAACAACATTAAACAAAGTGCTGCATGGGAGGAAACCCATGATTTTCATGTTTCCAATCATTTTGTTGTTTTAGTCAACTTTATATTTTAAATAGGATTAATGAATCATTTTGATATTTAAAAAAAATAAAAAAATAGACTATTTACTTGTTTATCTATTATGAGTATGGATGGGTATGAAGGGGGAGCGCCATATTCATCCATGTCACGTGGTGTGATCCTTGAGTAATACCTTACCTAAAAAATTAAAAAGAAGACAATGTATCATTAGTTATTTTTATTTTTATGTGTTTTTTGGTTAAAATAAAATGAAATAAAATAATAATAATAAAATTAAAAGGCCACATCATAGGTTGTGGGGAAATCCCCGTCACAACCGGCAAAGCCATGGGGACTCGAACCCAGGACCTAAGGGAGACAAAGGCACATGCTTACCACTTACCTACGGCTTATAGTTCTTCCTTATTCTATAATTTTTGTATATATAATTATATCTTAGTTTTTTTATTATATGAATATATATATATATATATATTGTTTATTTGTTTATTTGTTTGTTATTTGTTTTTTTCTTCCACTAGGGAATTCTCAGAGTGAAATGGAGAGCAAGGGATTAAAAGGGATCCACAAGAATTTCAACTTCAACCACCAGGTGACTTCATTCCATGATCCTCATTTTCAATTTCCTTTTTGAACTCCCATTCTCTGCCTCTCTCCCCTTATAAATTTTCTCTTATTTAAACACTAGGGACAATGTTATTTTAAGTTGGGTGGGAGATAAAAAAAAATATATATTTCTTTTGAGTAAAAAAAAATGATTGATTTGAAAAAAAGTGTGCCTTAATGGAAGGAAAAATTTCTTTAACCTTGAATAGGATAATAGACAATGTACACTTTGAAACTGAATATCAAATAATTTATCATGCCCTGATTCTGATTTTAATCGATGTATATTTCATGAGAATAGATTTTGGAAAGTGTGGCTATCTAATGTGATATTTCATTGTTTATAATTTCATCTAAATAAAAAATAATCACAATGCACATCCTTTGGATAGTGGGGTATTATTTTGGTTTCATGGGGTCCCCCAAATAAATAGGATAGGTTTGGTTATCATCTTAGTTTTAATATTAGTATTAAAAAAACAATAAATGTGCATGTAGAGTAATAAAATGACCTAATGCGTGGCTTTAGGCACTTGGGGATCATGAATCCATAGTTGTCTGGCACAAAGTTAGTAATTGTATCTCTATTTATAGTAATTTGACTTTGTTTTTGACTGATTTAACTTGAACGGATGCCCAAGTATGTGAGCTTCACTTGGTTCCCTAAGGTCTTTGAGCTTGGGAGTCATCTTAAAAAGCCTCACTACAGGGGTTGACTCTTTTGAGTGCAATTTCAATTAACATGGAAAAATTGAAAAAAAAAACAATTAAAAAAAATAAAAAAAATTGAATAATCATCTTAATATTGAAATGTAATTCCACCTAGTGCTTCCATCATTTCCCCCTTGAATAAAGATAAACTCCCCATGTCTAATGTGATGCACAACACATCATCACTCTTAATTGATATTGGATGAAATATGATGATGAATTTGAACAGTGGAATGGGATTGGGATTGAGATATGATTATGAAACTATCTTTTATTAAAATATTTTTATGTGTTTCAGGATTTTTTGGTATAAGGGTTTTTGGTGATCATTGTGTATTAAAATGTTTTTGGAAAATGGAATTAGAATTTCATATTGTTGAGATACATTTTGCTCAGGACTAGAAAATCTCAAGTTGCGGGGTGCGATTAACCAATAAAAAAAAATATTTTAATTAAATTTTAATTGTATTAAATGTTCATTTTTGATATTATGGGCCTGAGTTAGTGTATTTTAATTTTGAACATCCATTCTCATCATTCATGCACTTCATGCCTAATGTACCCCAATTTAGCACCAATGATTCATCTTATTTTAAGGAATTTAATTATCCATATTTTAATTTGATATTTTTTGAAATGTATCAAAACTTCAATATGAACATTTTTTATTCAGGGATCAATGGAGGATTTATAAAGGATTATGGGGATATTTGGTGATGAAAGGAAACAATTCTGGAGAAGGCAGATTGGACACCAGCCCACTGATGAGAATGTGGGGCCCACAATACAGACCCAATGTGGCCCAAATTTCATGGTATGATAGAAGCAATATATATTAAAATATAATTATTTAGTAGATAGTGCTAATTCGGCCTCCATTTTGGTTATTCAGGCGGTCCAAGTTAGAGATAAAATTATTGGCCAGATTCTGCGGCCCAGAAAAACAGCCCACCAATTTAATCATATCTCGTCAACCACAAATTAATTTGGCTTGAAATTTTATAGAGAGCTAGGAGACATCCGTATATTCACGTTTTTTTTCTATTTCCCACTCCAATTCTTCCATGTAGAAGGCCATCTAGGCTCCTCTATCAAGTGGATGCAAGATGGATGCAACTTCGGGTCAAGGGTGGAAAAGTCTCCTCTCCCTTATTTTCCACCACCCTAGGCATACCATACTCAAGTGGGATATTTTTTACTATTGGGAGATCTACCCAAGCCTCTTTAAATTAATATTTAATGTAGTGGTGGTGGATGAGTTCATCATCTTTTGAGCTTCCTTTCATTTTATGTTATTCTGTGATTTTGTTGTCTCAAGTTTGTCTTTCACGTGAATGTTTTTCAATTCACTTTAGTTTCTTAATAAAAGTTCTTATTCTCCTATTATTATATTGTTCTTCATATCAATTTGATACCTTTGGTTCAAGGTGTGAATTTATTCAGACCAACCCTTGTGAAATTTATCACACAACGATGGAGTGATGGTTATTTTGTTGTTTTTACTTCTTTAATTCCACCCTCATAAGTCTACTTTCTGCTTCTGTTGAGAACATGTCATAAATGGAAGGCTAACCCACCTATGGGTTTATCCAAGGGAGTAGAAAGGGTCTGGATTGGATGTTATTTATCACTCCATTAATGTCTAATCACTTTTTTTAATTTATAATTTTGTTTTAAGATCATTAAACTCTTTTGTCCTTGTTGAATTTAAGGCCACACACTTCAAGTGCTAATACAAACCTTAACGTTGAAGTGCTCAAAACTCTGATCCTTCATGTGTGTAGGTGATTAGTATTAAAGTATGTAGGTATTAAACCAGTAATTGATGTTGTTGTTTAATCTTCTTAAATTAACCCATCTCAAATATAAGAAATTGAAATCATTAAAATAGGAATTCATCCAATCCACCCAGAGCGATAACCTAGTATAAACTCGTTATCTTAATTTTTATTAAGTAAAATATTTTAGTGATCCTTTAAACCCATATTAAATCAACCCATGTTGGCCAATTCATATAAAAAAATAGTCCTTAGAATGTGTGTATCTATAGGTTTCTTCTTAGGTCTCTAAGTATTCGACAACCCAAGCTACACTACAAGCGAACGCTTAACCCTAAAAACTTGGGTAGATTTGGGTGAGACCACGCATTGAATATAAAAATCAATCTGAGCATTATTGGAAATGATCCAATCTATCCAAAAAATGGAATCAAGATATTTCTAGTAGAGAACTAGAAAAATCCAAGAAATATTAACATTTTACAGAGATAAGACACAATCAGGACTATAGAGACCCTGGTCTCTCTTTGTACCAAGGGGTGTAGTAATATCCATTGCAAAATATAGAATCTCCATAATAATATTTTTTAGATTAATAATATGGGTTGAAATGAATGAATGAGATTCACAAGTATCGAATAGAGAAGTCACTATCAACGAATCTATAGTAATGGTACCTCTGACAGTCGTTGGACCCTCATTCACTTCCTCTAGAGACTCTTCCACTACATGAAGAAGCTTCACTCTAGATTCCGGTTGCTGATACTCTTTTATACATGAATCATTTTATTACCCTACAGTTTTAGGTAGATATAATTATCCCATTCCACTCTATATAGTAGAATAGTTATGGTAGAATCTATGTAAGTGCCCTAAACATCCATAGGATCCAGAGTTCTTAGTTGCCTCCAGGTAAACCCTCTTCAAATGTATTTTCTTGACATACTAGTAGCAAGACAAAGGACCTATACTAGGTACTATAGGAGGTCTAGAATGACCTTGATTTCGATAACTTCCATGATAATCAGTACAATTCCACTTTACATTGAAGGAACACACATTGCCCCTAGGAGAGAAAGAAAATATCCATAACCCTGAATTTCTATCTAGGTCCATCTGGACCATCATCACTCTATCCAGTACATCAGCATAAGAAGATAGATTTAGCAAGAAAACCTGAGAATGAATATCTTGACAAAGTTACAACTCAAACCTTCAAGCCTTCATCTTCTCATTTGATAATATCTCAGGTGAGAAATTACTAACCTCATCAAAATGGTTTGAATATTATGTCATAGTCCTATCAGCCTACTCATGTTTAAAATACTTTGTATCCTTGGACAAAAACATTGACTCTTAATATAACTAGTCGTTGAAAAGAAACTTGAAGTCATTAAACTATAAGACCTAATGTTATTTTTTTGTTACCATTGTGTCCCACCATCTCCTTCTTGGTCCTTCCATCACAAATTTGGCACACTTCACATTGATTTTGTCAGGTGTATCCAAGAACACAAACAAATGCTATTTACTTCACAACCACTCCTTATCCATTTTAGGATTTTTTGGAACCATAAAATGCATCCCCAAGATATTCCAAATGCTTCCATACATGATCCAAGATCATATATTGTTTTCAATCTTTGATTTGACTAGTCTTAGAGCCCGAACAGAGTTACATATTAGGAGTTATGGACATTCGAAGTTGGACAGGAAAAATAGTTCATAGAGCCCATTCGTGAAGCTCCCTCCGTGATTGTGGAGTAGAGGGAACTTGTATGGAGCCTCCGTGAGCATCGCGAAGGCCATGACGGTAGCCTCTGTGACTACCAGAAACTTGAGGGAACTTGACCGGTGCCACCGCGAGCACTGTGAAGGTCGTGACGGTAGCCTTCGTGACTATGAGAAACTTGAGGGAACTTGACTGAAGACTCGTGAGCACTGCAAAGGCCATGACTGTAGCCTCTTCTATTATGATAAACTTTGGGGAACTCCCTTCGGTTGCGGAGCGTGACTTCCTTCACAGTATCATTTTCTATTCAGAGCGTGCATTTGTTCTTCGTTCCATACTTCGCTGACCTCCATCACCTATAAATAGCCGGCTCACACCCTTCATAAGAATGGTTATGCCACCCCTTCGGTGGTCGATCTCCCATTTTGTGGTGTTCCCGAGCACTATGAAGTGATTACCTTTGCAAAGGGCTCCACCCTTTGTGAAGGAGGGAGCTCCTTCGGGTTACTTGGTCGGTCGTTTTACCGAAGGTCTGTTATCGGTGTCCTAAATTTTTTACCCTAACGAGTATAGTACCAGTAGTGGGTCGATCCATAGGAAAACATAAGTTATTCTGGTCTTGATTAATTAGTTTGTATCTTCATCTTAGTGAAGTGTACTGAATTTATAGTCAATTTTTTATTTTTGGATAAAAAGAGTAATTGGTTTTAAGTTTCTTTTGAAGATTACTTAATGAATTAAGGAAAATACAAGGAAATTGGTTTTTATGTAAATAAGTAGAGAAATGTGTTGGGGCTGTGGATTATTAAGAGGTTTTTTATTATATGGAATTACTTATGAAGTTGTGTTGTTCATAATAACCCAACACTCTGGGTTTCAATTTGAAACAATGTTTCCTTTGTCCGATAAACATATGTTTAGAGCTGAGAAAATTAACTCCTCAGTCCGGTAGTCACGGTTTCATAGTTCTTTATTTGCCTTAGTCCATTTTGAGTCGACTAATACTTCCAATGATCATGAAATTATTAATTGTTATTCTTCTTTTGAATCCTTGAAATTTTTTCCCTTGGTCTGGCTCAGAATTTTTAGTGATAAGATGTTGTGATTTAAGAAGAATAAGAAGAAGTTAAAATAACAAACATATTCAAAACAAATAATCTAAATTAAAACTCATCATCTTCCACAACCCCAACACACTGGGTTTTTAGTTACACATAGAAGGTAATATAAAAACAAAACCCTCGATACCTAATATGATCATGAAACTTCGAGGAGGGAGTGGCTCTTCGGTAGAATTATAGAATGATGAAGTAGTCGAATGGTGGTAACACAACAACAGAGCTTCTTTCCTTTGGATCTTCACCCTTTTCTACACCCCATATTTTTTTTGAACTGGAGGCCAATGCCTCTATTTATAGAAAATATAACTACATGGCATGTGACAAAAGTACACGCTATGTACTTTTGTAGATGCGATTTGTCCCTTATTTTCTCCACTAGTAGGCGGCCTAACACACCTTCTTTGACTTGGAACACAGTGCTGTAGAGTAGGTAGATATACACGGTGTGTAGCACCGCCATATACGGTGTGTAGTCTCATTTTTTAGCCAACAACTGATTCTAGAAAGGTCCACACATTGTGTATATGTTGAACACGGTGTGTCCCCATCAGCCGACCACATGGGCATGTAGAATTCTTCTAAACTACCAACTGCTTCTAGAAGGGTATACACAACATGTATATTTCGAACACGTCGTGTACTGGCTTTTGGTTACTTGGGCATGTACTTGTCCTAGTCAATCCATGTCTATGTCTGAATGTACACGGCGTGTATATATGTACACACCGTGTAGTTGCAAATTTTCCTCAGTTATCCCCTGGTTTGTGTGTTTGGCCAGAAATCACCTAAAAATGAACAAAATCACCAAAATAAAAGTATTTTTCCACTAAGAAGTAAGTAATTGCTGAAAACTTGTTCTTATTTTCAATAAAGTATGTGAAAATGTATACAAAAATTGGGTGCATCAAACTCCCCCATACTTAGTCATTTTCTTTCCCTCAAGAAAATATCAATATATAATTAAGAGATTCTATATTTTAAAAGGATTAAATTTAGTTAATCATAAATGTAAATAATAAGTCATAGTAGAAAATTCTAAAAATCTACAAAATAGATTAAATTCAAAAGATATTCTAATCATGCCTCATATACAATTCAATTAACTACTTTGTTCCTCCTTTAAACACATGTTTCAACCTTTCAAAAATAAGAAAGTCACTTGATGATCTACCTCACCAATAATATACTCAACACTCAAGATATTTTAAAATAAAGTTATACTCAATCAAAGATATATACACTCTATCCATAGGTTTGAAAGAAATTTAGTTCTCTACTTTAGAAAATTGATTTAAAAAAATCATTAGGACTTTTCAATAAGGACCAAATGTTTCTATGGCTAAAGGATGGTAGGTAAAGAAGTGAAAAATAACGCTGAGGTTTGAAAAAGGAGGATAAATTATTAAATAATAGTTCATGATATTCGATGTTATGATCAATGTAAAAAGATTCCTTATCAAGCTCTATCAAATGATCTCATCACCACCATCTCCTTTAGTTAGGTAGGAAGGTTTCACAAACCAACAAGTGATTATAAGGTCCCTTTGTCTGTACCAATTTTTTGAATAAAGGGAACCTTTTAGAATTTCCAAAAATAGAGGTTTTGAACCCTTTGTGCCCCAAATGATCAAGAGGCTCTCCCCCATACTTAATTTCATGAAAATTCATAAAAATATTCCATGTGTTACCAATCCCTTCTTTTAAGCTCAATTGAATAATCATGAAAAATCATAAAATAATTAGAGTAGGAAGGTAAATAGGCTTGTAATATAGCTTCCTATAAAGGCTATTCATGGTTTCTAGGAGGTTTACAAATAAAATATATAGGGTAGGTCTCAAGATAATGGGGTTTAAATAATCTAATTCCTCAATAATTTTAATGTAATTCAAAAATTCCTCATGTTTCGAAAAGAAAAATTGCAAATTATAATAGTTATGTATATCCTAAGAGTCTCTCAATAAAGAGGGTATTATAAAGAATATGAAAAAGTGTTTATAATACCTCTCAGGAGTGGGAAAAACAAATTAAGAACAATCAGGTCACAACTTGCGTATAATTGATTAGTCTAATCAATGTAATTATCCAAGGATTACAAATTGAAATTTAAACTATATCAGCAATAATTTTAAAACACTTAAGAACCAAAATAAGCATACAACTCTTAAAAATTTCCCACTTTCAACTTTATTTTTTACAAATATGATTAACCAAAATTTCTTCACATTTTCAAATATATCTTCTAATAATGATGTCTCCTAGAATGATGATAAGGGAAAAGACTAAAGTGGTCAAGAGATGAACCCCTATAATTAATATCGCACGTGGTCCACCAAGTGCCACAAAAAGTGAATAAGGGAATGTGGGGAGACAACAATGGACTAGAACGAAGGGAAGTAAGGAAAGAAGTAAACCAAGGAATAAAAGAAAACAATGGAAAAAACATAAAAAACCAATACTTCCCTCGTGTCTAGGTGAAGATAAATGATCTGTGATGGAGAAGGCTAGTCCATAGCGTTCCAGAGTACCTGTGATGGTTGTGGAGAGAGAAAATTGCAAGCATACATAACATACACAAACACAAGATATCCAAAATAGATATATAATGAAAAACATGTGTCCAAAAACCAGTCAGGGGGTCGCCTCAGAAGAGGCATCATCCAATAAAGAAATAGCCTGTAGAAAAGTATCAAGAGTTGTGGAAACTAGAGGCTCAAAATCTTCACTTGGAAGAGAAGCTATAGAATTAGAAGCCGCAGGAGCTGGACTTGGAAGAGGAAGCTCGACATCACTCCCTAGACTAACAGTAGTGGTGGCAGCATCTGGGACCGTAGTGGATTGGAGAACTGAATCCGTGGCTAGTGCAGTAAAGGGTGGTGGAGCTGTAGAAGAAGGGTCAGGAACCAAGGTAGAGGAAGGGTTGGGGGTATTGGTATACCATGATGCAAAAGAAGAAGCCTTAACATATACTCTAGTCAGTCCTGACATCGATCGAGATGAACCAAGTGTTGTTCCATCACAGCTAGGAGGAGGGAAAAGGAGAGATAGACCAAGGGTGTAGAGGTAGGGGTAGTAGAAGGAATAGTAGACGAAGGAATTTCAGAAGAAGGGGGTGGGGTGGGGATGCCGGAAGGGGTGGGGAAGGAGGAGAAGGCGCCTCAGTGGGGGTAGGAGGGTCAGCAAGTGGTCGGGGTGGTGCCTGGGCAAGAATGTAAGAACCCCCTACTTCCGGACCAAGCCCATGAGAATAATAATGAGATAGTCCATCCACTGGGGGAACCTAACATGTAATGGGAAAGAGAAGGCTCAAAAACCCCGAGGTGGTGGGCAAGGCGGGTGGCGTAAAACCCATTGTTCAGGTTTCCCTGATGGCTGGTAAATATGGCATGGAAATAGGAGGCGGTAAGGTAAGGGAGGTCCGGGTAGTCCTACCAGATGACACAGGTGAGGAGATCCATATCATGACCAGTCACAACCCCCATATCCTCATGACGGTGGAAAAGGATGGCGCTAAAGCACCGGTGGGTGAAGCGAAGGGTTGGGTCAGTGATGAGGGTACTTTTTTGGGAAGTATGGGTATAACGGTGGTCAGTCCCAGAAATCTCCCATCACATAGCAATGAGATTAGAGCGCTTGGGTCAGGTCAGGGTGGAGATAGGGGGTGGGGTGATGGGATGAGGATAGAAATATCACCCCTATCCAAACTCAGTCATAGTAAGGGAAAAGGGTTGGCCGCCTAGCCAGAACCAGACCACTAGTACCGCATCACTGGGCGTCTCCCAGTACTCAGCTTCGTAGAACTCAAAGGAAGCAACAAACTCCAAAAATAAATCACTGAAAATAGGAGTGATGACCTGGAATATTGCGAGTAATGGAGTGTGCCCGAGAAGATCCTCTAACTCACCCCAGATGCCCTGCTGCTGAGGGATGCTGCTGTCAAGATTGCAACTGCTCAATGGGATCAGGCTACGAGAAAAGTGTCGGACCCTGTCATGTGCTAAGTAGGTGACTAGGAACACCATGCAAGGGTAAGGAACACCTGAAGGCCCCAGCCCAGGTGGAGGTGAAGTAGTTGCTAGCTCTAGAGGTGGAGTGGCTGCAGTAGATAGAGGCTCGCTGGATGGGGCGGTCGATGATGGACCAGATGTGAATGAGGAGAGATCAAGTGGAGTGGCAGTTGGTGCGGAAGAAAGGGTTCTACTCAGAGTCTTGATGCTGGATAGTGGAGGTACAACTCTACTAGGACCAGACTCTATGGAAAAAGAGGGTGGTGGAAGGATGGCCAGTGGAGGAGGTTGGTACACCGAAGAGTCCGGATCAGGTGACGTCGTGGTCCAGAGTCAAATCTGACAAAAAATGAGCCTCTCTCCCTCAACACAGAAGCGAGCTACTTCCCATGAAAAGGATCTCTATCGGCCATATCCTAAAAGAGAAAGAAACCCAAAAAAAAAGAAAAAGGAAAAGAAAAAAATATGAGAAAACGGAAAAATAAAAATTGCATGGTGTGTACATCCAGAGTACAAGATGTGTAGTGAAAGTGGGTAAGCATCCCATGTTCTTTGGATAGACGCCGATGAGAATCAGAGACCAGAAAAAGATACATGGCATGTAACACACATACACACCGTGCCCATACAAAGTGGTCATGGGCGTGTGTTTGCAAAGACACGACCATCGTTTAAGCAGTTCGAATAAATCAGGACACGCCGTGGTAAAGGCCAACACAGCGTGTGCAAGATAAAAGGTTACATGGATGTGTGAAGGGATAGACATGGGTTGGCTGAAAGAAATGGTATACACGTCCTGTACCAAACATACACGTCGTGTACATGAAAATGGTGTGCGAGGCCATGTGAAAAAGGTACCCAGCCACGATGGGGGGATGGTACACGGTGTGTACCAAACATACACACCATGTAGTTTCAAATTGGGAAGCATTCAATGTGTGGCCATGTACAAAAGTACATGGCATGTGTTCTTTAAATCGTGTCTGTGTATCAAGGAAGCCGATGGGTCGACGAATCCACAAATGACCCTAAACACTTATGAAAACATGAAATAAATGGTTTAAAAGGGCGTACGTAGACTGAGGATCACAATACAGTAAAAATAAAAAGATAAAACGCCCTAAATCTGTAAATTTGGGAAAGGGGAGGCTGGGTGTCATACGGGAGAAGAAAACAGGGAGAGGGGAGGGCTCTGCATGACACAGGATGAAGCCGAGTGGTCCACGACTTTTATAGCCAAGGTACATGGCATGTATCTCCAGACTACATGTCGTGTATCACATTAAAAAAAACAAAATATATATAATTATTATAGTAAACTATATTATAACTAATATTACTAATTAAAATTATAAAAATAGATACAAACATATATATATACATAATTTATCAAAAATAAAACTATGCACGTAATGAATTGGGAAATACACGTCATGTGTTCTAAAATTGGAAAAATAGAAGTACAACCAATGGCCCAGTGCTTGGGGTGAGGTTCGAACCAGCGATCGGTCGTTCCAAACGGAAGTCCTCAACCACTGGAGCAAAGGTTGTACTACTTCTCCTTTGTATTATGGAAATATATTTAATGTATAAAGCCTATACTACATGGGAAGAAGGAAATTCACAGTGTGTGGTTTTTAATTATCCAAAAAGGGATGAAGTAGGTAGATTAGTCGAGTTCAAACTCGAATCTTTCGGATTCAGAGCCAAGACTCTTCCAATCTGCCTACTTTACCCATATGAATTTCTTTATGAGAAAAATATTTTAAATTAAAGAAGGAAAAAATGTCACACATGACGTATATCTAAAGACATGCTATGTGGTTTTATTAAAAAGACAAATTATGGAAATGGGTTGGCTATCTGGATTCGAACCCGAGTCTTTTGGAGTCGGATTACGACCATGGGCAACCGACCCATCCCCATCATGGGTTTTCTTGTAAGATATATATATATATATATATGAAATATACCACACATGCCACGTAAGAAAACACGAAGATAAAAAATGAAGAACCTCATGCCGAAGGTAGGTCAGGAGGGATTCAAACCAGTGACCGCTCGAATAAACTCCTATGATCTTACCATCAGCACCAGCACCATCCCTATTTATTACATTGTTGAGCTATATTTTTATAATAGTTAGAACATAAAAAAAAGGAATTAGTACACATTGTGTGTATAGGTGGTACGCGATGTGTGTACATTGGGTTCCCTCCCAGGAAGCGCCTTTGTTTTCGGTTGTTGACTCGACCTACTTACCTATGCTTACCTAAGTTATATGGTGGAAAATGTTACCACCATGTCGTCCATATGATGGTAGGTCTTCAGCTGCTGTCTGTTCACTTTGAATGGTTGACCATCCTCTCTAAAAATTACCACCACTCCATGATGGAATACTCATATGATGTGGAATGGTCCCGACCATCGTCACTTCAACTTCCCTGGGAATAATCGAAGACGAGAGTTAAATAGGATTACCCGATCACCAGGTTGGAAATATTTTTATGAAATCATTCAGTTGTGAATTGATCTCATCTTATCCTTGTATAGCTTGGAATTTTCATATGCCTATAATCTGATCTCATCAAGTTACGATAGTTGGAACTTTTGCTTCTCTTCAGTTGATCAAAATTCTGGGCCTTGACGGCCCAATATGCTTTATGCTCCAATTCTACTAGCAGATGGTATGACTTTCCATAGATGAGGCGAAATGGGGACATTCCTAGTAGTGTTTTGAAAGCAGTACAATATGCCCACAAAGCATCGTCTAACTTCTTGGACCAATATTTCCTCGAAGTGTTTACTATTTTCTCTTGGATCTGCTTAAGCTCACAGCTGGAGAGCTCCACTTGTCCACTGGACTGGGGATGATATGACATCTCCATATGATGATTTACTCCATACTTTGACAATATTCCTCTCATCAGTGTGTTGTCGAAGTGGGTCCCTCTGCCACTGATTAGTACTCGGGGAACTTCGAACCTGCTAAAAATGTGTTTCTTTAAAAATCTCATGACTACCTTGGCTGTGTCGTTTGTTGTAGTAGCGGCTTCTACCCACTTGGAGATGAAGTCGACGCAGACTAGGATGTTAGTGTTCCCAAAAGATGGGGGAAAGGGTCCTATGAAATCTATGCCCCAGACATCGAAAATCTCGACCTCCAAGATGGGATGCTGGGGTATCTCATCTCTACCTCCCACATTACCAGTTCTCTGGCATTGATCACAACAGGAAACAAAGGACCGAGCATCTTTATGCATGGTGGGTTGGAAAAAATCACATTGCAAGATCTTTGCTATCGTACGGTCAATCCCATGATGTCCCCCAACTAGTGAGGCATGACAGAATTCCATGATGCCATGAACTTCATTTTTTAGGATGCAATGGCGGATCAGCCCATCTCCACAGGATCAGAATAGTAGTGGATCTTCCCAGAATTACCTCTTTACATTAGAGAAAAATCTCTTCCTTTGCTGGAAGGAGAGGTTAGGGTGTACGACACCTATAACCAAAAAATTAGAAATATCAGCATACTAAGGTATAGGTGTTTCATTGAACAAAAAGAGGTGCTCATCAGGGAAATCCTCCTTGATCTCCCGATCTTCCTCCTTGTCCAAATGAGGCATCTCTAGGTGGGATAGATTATCAGCAATAATGTTTTCACTCCCTTTATTGTCTCGGATATACAGATCAAATTCTTGTAAGAGGAGTACCCATCAGATCAGTCGTGGATTCACATCTTTCTTGTTCAGTAGGTACTTTAGTGCTGCATGGTCAGTATGAACAATAACTTTAGATAACACCAAGTAAGAACATAACCTATCAAACGTGAAAACCACTACCAGCATCTCCTTCTATATGGTGGTGTAGTTGATATGTGCCTCATTGAGTATCCTACTGGCATACTATATAGGTTAGAAAATCAAGTCAAGCCGCAGGACCAAGACTGCTCCTACTACATAGTCCCTGGCATCACACATCACTTCAAATTTTTTCCTTCCAGTTGGGAGAAATCATCACTAGAGCTTCCACCAGGTGCTGATTCAGGTGCTAGAAAGTTATGGTACATGTCTTATATAACTCAAATACAACATCCTTGGTTAGAAGATTGGTGAGGGGCTGGGCTATTTTTGAGAAGTTGCAGACAAACCGCCTGTAAAAACCGGCATGCCCTAGGAAGCTGTGGATGGCTCTGACAGAAGTCAGAATAGGCAGTAATGAAATGACTTATATCTTTTCCAAATCCACCTCTACCCTATTCTCTGAGATTCTGTGGCCAAGGAAAATGCCAATTTTTATTAGGAAATGACACTTTTCCTCGTTCAAAACCTGGTCAGTGCTTTCACATCTTTCCATAACTACCTCTAGGTGTCACAAAAAAGCGGTGAATGATTTTCCGTAAATGGAAAAGTCATCCACGAATACCTCTAGGATTTGTTTCTCCATGTCCTGGAAGATATACAGAATACATCACTGGAAGGTGATAGGGGTGTTTCACATGCCAAAGGACATCCTTCGGTAAGAAAAAGTACCATAGGGGAAAGTAAATGTGCTCTTCTCCTAATCCTCTGGAGCAATAGAAATCTGATTGTAGATGGAATAGCCGTCAAGGAATCTATAATAGTTATTCCCCTCTAGTATCTCTAGAATTTGACCCATGAAGGGTAGGGGGAAATGATGAACTTCCAGTAGTCCACATAGACTCTCCAGCCCGTGACAGTGCGTGTGGGGATGAGCTCGTTTTTATCATTTGAAATAATAGTGATACCCCCTTTTGGGTACCACTTATAGGGGATGCCCCCATGGACTATCCGAGATGGGATAAATGATACCTGCATCCAACAATTTAAGTACCTTTTTCTTTACAACTACCTTTATGGGGGGATTCAGGAGTTGCTTTTGTTGCCGAGATTGCTTCGTACCTTCATCAAGTAGCACCTTGTGGGTGAAAATGGTAGGGATGATGCCCTTTAAATCTAAAACTATCCACCCAATAGTGTGATTATGCTATTTCAAAACCTTCAGAAGTGCATCCTCTTTCTCCTGTGACAGTTATGTACTAAGTATGATAGACAATGTTTGATGGTCTCCCAAATACACTTACTTTAGTGAAGTTCGAAGAGGATTCAGTTCTAGTTCAGGTGCCTTTAGAATCAAAGGTACAAGTGGTTTCACCTTTTCCTGCTCCAGAATATTGGGTATAATTGCACGTTACCAGTAATGGCCACCCTGGTCTTCTAGGAATTTCAAGTCCTCTGCCACTTCATCAACTAGAATGTCTGGAATAATGAAGTTATCTAAGGTAAAAGAACATACTGGATCATCCCCTTCCTTACTAAAGTGATCACCCATGGTGGTAACTACATAACAGTCTTCATGCTCCGACAATGATGAATATTTGACACCTTTGAGGACATTGTAGGAGACTCTTTCGTCTCCTACCCAGAAAATCAGCTCCCCCTGGTGCACGTCAATCAATACCTTCCCAGTGTCCAAGAAAGGCCTTCCTAGCATGAGAGGTGCCTCCTAGCCATCCTCCATGTTGATGATGATGAAATATGCTAGGAGTATTAACCTACCCACCTTGACCAACACACCCCCTAGTAGCCCCTTCAGATATTTGATGGATCGGTCAGCAAGCTGAAGGGCTACTCGGTAGGATTCAAATCATTGAGCCCTAGATTCTTGAAAACTCCAAGGGGAATGAGGTTCACACTGGCCCCTAAGTCATAGAGGTCCTTCCCAAACTTACATGGACCAATAGTGTATGGAATAATGAAGCTACCTGGATCCTGGAGTTTGGAAGGAATCGAATGCAGGATGACCGCCGAACACTCCTTAGTCAGTGCAATGGTGCTGATATCCTCTATCTTTCTTTTATTGCAGAGTATTTAATTCATGAATCTCCCATAAGTGGGCATATGCATTAGTGCCTCTACAAATGGAATATTGATGTGCATATTTTTGAACACGTCTATGAATTTTCTGAACTGGTGGTCCACCTTTCTTTGCATCATTTTCTCGAGGAAGGGTAAGACAGGATCAAAGGGTTTGACAACCTCTTTCCCTTTATTCTACGAGGAAACCTTCCATGGGATTTTGGAGGAGGTGGGGTCTATATCTGTACCTTCTTTATCAATAGGGGGCGTAGGTACACCTGGCTATGCTGGTTCCTTTTGTTGTAGCTCTTTTCCACTCTGTAGCGTGATGGCACGGGCCTCCTCCCTCGGGTTCTTCTCAGTGTTACCTGGTAGGGTACCAGGTTGCCTTCCTGAGAGTTGGCTTGCCAGCTGGAAAATATGGTTCTCTAGGCCTTGAATAGAAGCCTCTTGATTTTGGAATCTAGTCTCAGCAGTAGATATAAATTTGGTCATGAGATACTCTAACCTTGAGGAGTTCTCCTACTGAGGTAGCTATTGAGCTAGTGGAGGTGGTGGCTACCACGATTGTTGCAGGTGAGAGTTTTGATACCCTTGCTATAGATAAGAGTCCTATTGGGGTTTTTTCTGCCTTGGTTACCAGTTTTGACAAGGAGGTTGGTTGTAGCTGGACGATCACTAGGGTGGGAGATTCTACTGTTGTTAACCCCAGCCTGTGTTTTGTTGATCACGCCATGCCAAGTTCTGGTACTGCTAATACTGGTTTGGCCCTCGATTTTGGGCAACATAGCTCACTTAGCTCATTGAAGGGCCTCCAGTAGAACCTGGTCATTCCCCAATGATGTGGTTATCACCACAATTGCAACACGCTGGATGGTTTGTGAAATGTACTTGGGATGTGCCTTTAGATTGAGCGCGTCGATATTTTTAGACACAACATCCAACTGGGCAGCTAGCATAGTAGTGACATCAATGTTATGCATACCTTGTTTCTATGTGCCCCTCTCGGAATTCCACTGGAAGCTATTGGTAGTCATGTCTTCCAGTAGATCGAAAAGATCTTCGGGGAATTTCCTCATTACTTTCCCACCAGCAGCTACATCCACCATAAACATTGTATTCATTGTCAGTCCTCCATAAAAGGTCCGGACCTACATCCAAAGTGGGAGTCCATGTTGTGGGAATTTGCGCAAAATATCATTGAATCACTCCCATGATTCAAACAATGACTCCTAGTCGTGCTGCTAGAAGTTGTGTATTTTTTTCCACAGAGTCACCATCTTCGAGGGTGGGAAGTATTTTGACCGGAACACCTGGGATAGCTCATCCTAGGTGAGGATAGATCATTTAGGCTATCCTTTGATCCAATATTTCACCTTATCCCTTAGAGAGAAGGGGAATAGGTGAAGAAAAATGGCATCTGTGGACACTCTGTGGTAGCGGAACGTGTCACATACCTAAATAAAATTAGAGAGATAGGCATTGGGTTCCTTCCTGGGAAAGCCACCGAATTGAATGCTATTTTGTATCAGTTGCATGATAGTAGGCTTGATCTAGAAATGTTGGGCCAACATCGGTGGATGGACGATGCATGTGCCAGCTCCGTGGATAGACGACATGCTGTAGTCCATGAGAGTACGACGTGGAGGTGGCTACCGAGGGAGTGGATTCGGCATGTACTATTGTTCTTGAGGGGCATAGTACAACCCCTGGCTTGGCGGTAAGAATGGAATACACTCTGGTTGGAATTTTTGGAGCTGCTGCTGGCCATACCCTAGATCAAGTGGAGCTTGCTGGTTTTGGTTGTCATCCGGACCTAACTGTTGTCCAGCTCCTTGGACAACAACTATATTTCCTTTTTCGTTCTGTGCCATGGGAGTGTTTTGGTTGTTCTTGGTCATGAGTTCCCGTTGTCACCTCAAAAGTGTTCGTTTGATATCTAGGTCAATTGGGAAAAACTCCAACGACTCAGCGTTCTTGGAATGTTTCAGGTGGCCGCTCATACACCTAATGACCTGCACAATACAAAACACACCAAGTGTAAATGAGGAAAAAGAAATATAAACAGAAATGAGATTAGAAATTATATTTTTGGGAATTTATGATTTTTATTTTCACTAAAATTTAATACAAACTTAATTAAAAAAAGAACAAAATTAACTTTTCTTTCTCCTCATCCATGACTCCAAAATTTTGCCGGTTGTTTTACCGATGGTATGTTATCGGTGTCCCAAATTGTTTTATCCTAATGAGTATAGTTCCGGTAAGCGGTCAATCCACATGAAAAAATAAGTTATTCTTGTCTTGCTTAATTAGTTTGTATCTTCATATTAGTGAAGTGTACTAAATTTAGAGTTGATTTTAGATGTTTGGAAAAAAAGAGTAATTGGTTTTAAGTTTCTTTAGAAGATTACTTAATGAATGAATGAAAATAAAAGGAAAATGGTTTTGACGCAAATAAAGATAGAAATTCATTGTGGTTGTGGATTCTTAAGATGTTGTTTATTATATGGAATTGCTTATAAAGTTGTGTTGTTCATGATAACCCAACACTCTGGGTTTCAATTTGTGACAATGTTTCCTTAGTCCAGTAAAATTATGTTTATAACATAGGAAACTAACTCCTTCGTACGTAGTTAGTGTTTCACAGTTCTTTATTTGGATTATTCCATTTTGAATCAAAGAATAATTCTAATGATCATGAAATTATTCATCGCTATTTTTTTGAATCCCTGAAAATTCTGTCCTTGGTCTGGCTCAGAATTTTCAGTGATAAGATGAAGTGATTTAAGAAGAATAAGAAGAATTTAAAAGAACAAACATACTCATAACAACTAGTCAAAATTACAACTAATCATCTTCCACAACCCCAACACACTAGGTTTTTAGTTACACATAGAAGGAAAGATAAAAACAGAACCCTCGATACATGATATGATCATGAATCTTTGAGGAGGGAGTGGATCTTTGGTAGAATGGTAGAATGAAGAAGTAGTTGAATGGAGGTAACACGAAATCAAATATTCTTTCCTTCGGACCTTCACCCTTTTCTCCACCGCTTCGTTTTTTTGAACCGGAGGCCAAGGCCTCTATTTATTGAAAATAGAACTACACACTGTGTGACGAAAGTACACACTGTGTACTTTTTTCAACGTAATTTTGTCCTTGTTTTCTCCGCTGGTAGGCGGGCTAACACACCATCCTTGACGTAGAACATGTCATCTCCTGGTAGGTAGATATACACGACATGTAGTGCCACCATACATGGCGGGTAGTCTCATTTTTCAGCCACCAACTGCTTCAAGAAATGTCCACACGAAGTGTATATGTTGAACACAGTGTGTCCCCATCAGCCATCCACATGGGAATGTAGACTTCTTCTCAACCACCAACTGCTTCTTGAAGGGTATACATGACGTGTATATTTCGAACAGGGTGTGTACCGGATTTCGGTTACTTGGGCATGTACTTGTCCTAGTCAATCCGTGTCAGAGTCTGAATGTACATGGCATGTATATATGTACACACTATGTAGTTGTAAAATTTCCTCAGTTATCCCCTGGTTTGCGTGTTTGGCCAGAAATCACCTGAAAACGAACAAAATCACCAAAATCAAAGTATTTGTACACTAAGTAGTAAGTAATTGCAGAAAACTTATTCTTATTTTCAATAAAGATTGTGAAAATTTATACACAAATCGGGTGCATCAGCCCTTATGCGCACCCACCTTCCACCTATGGAAAACCATGATTCAATATACTCCTCCAAACTCCATGAAATAACTTGAGTCTACATATTCCTATTGGTCCCTTTCACATGTCATGATTTGAGATTCTCATCTCCAATTCCTTAATCACCTTGAGTCGAATCATTCCTCAAGAAACTCCTCAAAACCCTATCACTTGGCTCCTATGCTAGATTGAACCAAAAAGGGCCGCTCTCACATAAGTCCCAACACTATCCATTTTAAGGTTCCTTGTGCCTAATAGTCCTATCTATATGACTATAAACTTTAGTATTCCCTATCATTCAATAATAGGGTGCCTCTTTCTCCAAACAAGAGATGCCTTATGCACAAAGCATAAGATGCTAACAACCCTCTCCACATGACTATAAACTGTAGTACGCCCTCTGTTCCAAATATATGATGCCTCTTACTCCAAACAAGAGATGCCTTATGCGTCATGCATAATATGCCAATAGTCCTCTATATATGACTTTAAACTCTAGTACACCCTATATGAAAAATATAAGATGCCTCTTTCTCTAAATAGAAATTCCTTATGTGCCAAGAATAAGATGAAAATAGTTTTATCTACATTACTATAAACTGTAGTATTCTCTATCATTCAATAATAGGATGCCTCTTGTTCCAAATAAGAGATGCCTTATGTTCTAATAATAAGATGCCTTATTCCATGATTACAGTGGAATAATTTCATGAGCGTTGGAATCTGTTCGAGTATTCCACCATCCACCTCATGCTCTGCGTTTCCTTCATTCGGATCTTCATCCTCTTACATGTCTGATGGGACCCCCTAATAGCCTAGTAACATGAAAAATCGACTCACCTACCATCCTGTACAAATGCCCCAGAAAACTTCGGACGACACTTCGAGTTAGGTCCTATGTTTCGAACACGGTCAGCAGTCAAACCTCATTTGTTTATCCCCCTTTCAGGCTAATGTGATATTGATTCTTTCTTTCAAACATGGTCAAAAAGTATCCTCCATTATCACTCCACCCTCAGTGTATTATGAATGTTGGGCATGTGATTCACACTTTTAATCTCCCATTGTTTGGACTGATTCCAAATCCATTGGCGTTATCCCGCTTGTGCACTAGCGCATAGGTGTAAGCCTCAATTATATGCCTCAACCCACCAATGACTTTGGATGACCTCATGTCCATACACGAAGAATACATTATGGGTATCATCCATGCGTAATCCCCATACACTATTTCTACTCCTTAGTGGCATAAGGAAACTTCCATGTGTAAACCCCATTAACTATTTCCACTCTATAGTGGCAATTGAGAAGATTCCATTCCTAAGCCCCATTCACCATTTCCGCTCTATAGCGGTACTCGAGAAGCCTCTATGAATAATCCCCACCCACCATTTCTACTCCATAACATCACTTGGGTAGCTTCAATGTGTAATCCACATTTTCCTTTGTCGCTCCTTAGCAGAACTCAGGCAGATTCCAAGCGTAAGCTCCGTTCTCCACCCTTCACGGCCACACCTTTGGGTTATGATCGTTAGGTATGTTATTGCATATTCTTTCTAACACCGAGCATGGATCATGTGATATTAGAGTAAAACATAGTCCATGACATCCTCCCTTGTCTTCCCTAGAGTGAAATCCCCAAGCACCCCCACCAAACTACATGGACTTTGATCCCTGACTACTAGAGAGGGTACATAGGAATCCTCCCTGAGGTTCAAGACCAATACCTACTTGACCTGACCCCTTCACGTTGGTTCTCTTTCATCCTGCATGTTTTTAAAGTGTATCCCTCATTCTGAACAACGTGAAATTTGATCCTTGTCTCCTAGGCAAGGTACGTAGGAATCCTCCCTAAGGTTCAAGCCTAACACCTACTTGTCTCGACCCCTTCACATTGGTTTACCTTCATCCCACATGATGTTAAACTGTATCCCTCATTCCTAACTACATGGAATTTGATCCTTGTATCCTAGGAAAGGTACATAGGAAGCCTCACTAAGGTTCAAGCCTAACACCTACTTGTCCCAACCCATTCATGTTGGTTCACCTTCACCCCGTATGATGTTAAACTATATCCCTCATTTAAAAATCGGTTTACTTTGATCCTTGTCTCCTTGGAAAGGTACATAGGAAACCTCCCTGAGGTTCAAGCCCAACACCTACTTGTCCTGACCCCTTCACGTCAGTTCACTATCGTTCTGCATGACGTTAAACTGTATCCTCCCTTCCAAACAATGTGGACTTTGATCCTTGTCTCCTAGGAAAGGTATGTAGGAATCCTCTTAAAGGTTCAATCCCAACACCTACTTGTCCGAACCCCTTCAAGTCAGTTCAATTTCGTCCCACATGATGTTAAACTGTATCCTCCCTTATGAACTACGTGGAATTTGATCCTTGTCTCCTAGGAAAGGTATGTAGGAAGCCTCCCCAAGGTTCAGGCCCAACACTTACTTTTCCTGACCCCTTCACGTCGATTCACTTTCTTCCTGCATGACCTTAAACTGTATCCTCCCTTCCAAACTATGTGGACTTTGATCCTTGTATCCTAAGTAAGGTATATAAGAATCCTCCCTATGTTTCAAGCCCAACACCTACTTTTCCTGACCCCTTCACATCGGTTCACTTTCATCCCACATGATGTTAAACGGTATCCTCCCTTCCAAACTATGTGAACTTTGATCCTTGTGTCCTAGGAACGGTATGTAGGAAGCCTTATTTATGTTCAAACCCAACACCTACTTATACCAACCCCTTCACGTCGGTTCACTTTCATACCGCATGATGTTAAACTGTATCATCTCTTCTGAACTACATGAACTTTGATCATTGTCTCCTTGGAAAGGTATGTAGGAAGCCTCCCTAAGGTTCAATCCCAACACCTACTTGTCCTAACCCCTTCACGTCAATTCAATTTCTCCCCGCATGACGTTAAACACTATCCTCCCTTCCAAACTACGTGTACTTTGATCCTTGTCTCCTATGCAAGGTACATAGGAAGCCTCCCTGAGGTTCAAGCCCATTACCCATTGCTCCCGAACACTCCATGTCAGTTCACCCTTATCTCGCATGACATTAAACGGTATGCCCCTTTTCATCCCGCATGATGTTAAACTATACCAATTCGATCTATATGGGATTTGATCCCTGTCTCCCAGACAAGGTACGTAGGAAGCTCTCCCGAGGTCCAACCCCAATCGACGGTAAGCTGTTGTGTTCCCCAATCAACGGTAAGCCATTGTGTTCCCCAATCTACAGAAATCCATTGTGATCCTCAATCGATGGTAATCCATTGTGAACCCCAACTAGTGCTAAGCCGTTGGAACCCCAGTCAGTGGTAATCCGTTGTCAACCCCAACCAATGATAAGACGTTGTAGCTCCATCCAACAGTAAGATGTTGTAGTCTGAAATCGATGGTAATCCATTATAGCCCCCTTTGTTGGGACCCACATATTTGGTCTACCCCCGGGTGTCAGACCAACCCGGGCTGCTAACCACACATAAGCCCCAGTATATCGTCGAGTCATTTTCCTATGCATACACCCTAATTCTATAGCCCCATCCCGAACTATGTGAAATTTTATTCCCTACCATGGGGATATGTAGGAAGACTCCCTGAGGTTCAATCCCATCACTCATGTCCCATCGTGGCCTCTCTCCCTCGAGCCTATGTGTTTTGGGAAGTTCATGCCTCAATCTAGAGTTTTTTCTTCCTCTGGATCCCATCCATGCATCTATTCTCACGGGTCACCTCCTTGGGAGCCCCATCGCACCACTAAACTATGTGGACTTTGATTCCCTATCACAGGGATACGTAGGAAGTCCTTTCGAGGATCAAGCTAAAACATACCCATCATCCTCATGTCAGTTCCATTTCATTCTCCATCCACTTCTATCAACCACCCATATCCATCCTGATTCTTAGCCGGGCTGCCACATCCCTGTGAGATCACGTCACCCACTTTCTCGCTGCTCCTAGAAGAAATCGAGTAACTAACCACTCATTAGCCCCAACATCAGTATTCCCTTATGGGGTTATGCCCATATGATCCACTCTTATCAATGTTCTGATCAGTCCAAACCATCTCTGTAAGATGTTAAACTTCCGGCCTACCTCATGCTAAACATGAGATTCCTGAGGAAAACTTCGAAAGACACTCCTTTTGCGTAACTGTCTCTATAAGATGTTAAAATCAAGACATACACCATTTTAAACATGGGTAGCTGAAGAAAACCTCTGAGACATGCCTCTGGCACATGAGACCCCACGATCCATGTGGGATTCCTTAGGTTTTGTTCCCTTGAGATGTACTCTTATGAGGAGGAATACAGGTTCCCCAATGTCCACACATCCAGAGATCCCCAACATGCCTGATGTTTTAATCTACTCCGACCGAAGGATGATACCATGTCAAGACCCCATGGAATGTCTTTCCAAAAGAAGCGTAATTAACCTACGTTCACAAATATATGGCACTAGGAATGAGATTCACGAATAACGTCTTAATATTTAAGGAAGATTTGGACTAGGCGATGAGATCCGAGTTAGAATACACGGAAGGAGGAATTGACATCCCATCACCCCATTTGATCAAGGAGCAAACGTCCATGAATAAGAGATGGATGCCCTCCTGTCTTTGGAAATTAGGAATTTGGGGTGGCAGTTTCACGTCCTCGAAAGACAGATGCACGCCCCAGAGAAAGCATCAAAAATAGGATCGTTTGATCCTTTGAATGGAATTGAATTTTGGAGAAGGAACTATTGAGAACTAACTTTGAGAACATCCCTCTGAGGTTCCATAACTAGAGCATGAAAGATAACTTTAGGTGGTGCATGTCTATGATCTTGGACAATGCGTACAATCACCTATACCAGATTTGGATCTAGAACATGATTAAATCGTTGAGGCTCATCATCAACCTCCTCCTAGATCCAATTTTCATGACTTCTTGGAGGCATGATGCTACAAAAAATCATTAGACAATAAAGAATACATCAAGTTACACTCATATAGAGCAATAAGGAAAATTAATCCCAACAGATATAATAAACAACATTTTTATTTCCCTCTATCCAAATCAAAATAGGGAAAAGACTAGAACTAATCCACAAGACATCTTTCCTCAACCACCCCTAGAGACTTATGTTTTGTTACGGTGAGATTTTTCCATGAAATCAATTACAAATACCTCCTAATTTATGAAAAGATTTCACAAATGCATAAATACTTCAAGACAAAAGTTCTACCTAGTGTTTTGATACTACTTTATCATGAACCATCCTGGGTACCCTGGTCACTCGATAACCGAGTTGGTCCTGACATATGACAAAGGGAATTCCCAATCCCCAAAGGTCGAAAAATAGCAACTGGCATCATACAAAAAGGTAGTCGGAACGATTTTTCCCAAAACATTACAGAAGTAAAGAAACAAGACAATATGCATATCAAAATAAATTCCACTTGGAGTAATGTATGAGAAGTAAAAATGGAATTAAAGCTCAAAGTACTACAACCAAACTACCAAAATAGGAAAAAAATCAAGCCCAAGAGGACACAACTCACCAAGTACAAGTTTCAACAAATGTATCCACCTCTAAGAGATCCATTTTCCTTGCTAGAACCTGGAAGGAGATAATCAATGAGACCCAAAGTCACAAGTAGGGTGTGATACAAAGACCAGTAGGATTTAACCAAAGATTCCATAATAGTTTCCAATATCAAATTAATTATGAATATGATTACAATTCTAAAACAAACAGGTTTGTCATTTAAAAAATCATATTAAAAAAAATTCTACTTTAGAATTAAAATATTGAAAAACATTTAGAAATTCATGCTTCACATTTCAAATGATGGGAATATATTTCAAATGATGGAATTTAACTTTAATAAAAGGATGATTTACACAAATGGAACTTTTCAAAAAGTGGATTAAATAAAAAAAATTATATAAAATAGTTTATATAAATTCTCAAGGCATGTAAAACAGTTTACAACAATGAAATATACATTTGAAATACAAACAATCAAGCAACATGGTCATATTACAAATAGGTACTATAGTTAAAGGCTATAGGTAACCAACACAGTGAAATGATAAGTATGTACATATTCCCATTTGGGTCTAAGGAAAAGGGGACTTATCACCATTGACTAAGGAATGATGATGTGCTGATATGATGTTTTTGAACATTGTAAGTTGTAAAGTGTTGTCTAACATAACACACAAACTACCCAAGGCTTTCATGTGATCATGTACAAACAATGATGAGAAATTTATTTCAAGATTTCTTAAAATACAATCAAGTCCCATCCGCCATTTAAAATATTAATGTTTTCTCTTTATAAAACATAATGAGTTTTAATAAAAAATCATTTACAATTAGATGAAAACACTGGGTTTCCATCAAAACAATTTCCTTTAATCTATTTTCACAAACAAGAATTTGAAATAAATTCATTAAATTTCATTAAAAATACCAAATTCACTAGAATTGGGGTTTTTCTCAATTTCCCATAAAATAAACAATTAAATTCAACAATTAAAAATTTTAAACTATTTTCATATATTTCACAAACCCACCCCAATTCACAAGAATTGGGTTTCTTTACCAATTTCATGCCCAAAGGAACCAAAACCCCAATTCATTGGAATTGGGGTTTTAATAAAATTATTGAAAGTAATTTATTCAATTTACAAAAATTTACCTTTAAATCAAAGTAAATCTAAATCAAGCCATTTGAGGTCAAATAAATTGGAAACTAAAGACATAACCACCTACCTTCCTCATGGAAGCACAAAAACCACAACGAAACCCACCAACAATAATAAAGGGACAGATGATCTTGGAACTTATCCTAGAAATGAGATTCAACAACAGAGGGATTAGATCCATCCAACTCAATATAATCCATCAAACCCCAAGGAAGTAATAGAGAAAACTATAGAGATGTATGAAGAATTCTTACTCAGAAAGACACACTGTGGTCTCCATAATGATATATCATTGAATGAAAAGGTCTAGAGGGGTTGGTGGCTCCCAAAATCTACTAGGGAAGGATCTAGTTTGATATTAATGAATCTTAGAGGAAGAGAAAAAGAGAAATCATGCAATGAAAAAAAATATTATGAATATAATTCTCCCTTTTATTTAATTAAGTGTATTATGGATATAGAAAACACATGCACTTATTTTGTTTATTTTATCCAATTGGATTTAAACAACCGTTAAGTATCATTACCATTGATAAAATAGCCATTGAACAATGATCACATGACTTTTATAAATACAGGGTTTTAAAAAATCCTTTTGGAATAGACAGATGAAGTGATGACCACAACCAGTAGGATCATGCCCTATAAAGCCCATTTATTAGAGCTTCCAAGGGAGATAAATTTTTTGGTCTTTTCCTTAGACCAATCCCAATATATGATCCAACAACCCAAGCATGAATGGAACCACTTACAAGTTCAATCTCATGAAGATCATGACCCAAACCATGTTTGCAGAAGGGCCCCATGAAAGCCGCACCATCACTCACCTTACTCTTAGGGAGTATGCTGGTGTATTAAAGGCATATGTAATAAGACCCTTGTAATAAGATTATGTACAATATTTTGTATAAAATAATGAATATATTTTCATCCTATTATTGTTACTTTTTGAATGATTTTTAAAGTACAAATATAATTTTTGGTTAATTAAGAAATATATTTTGATTAATTAATGGATTTTTGAAATAAATAATATTTTAATAATATTTTTAAATAACGTTTGTTAAATATAAATGGTCATATACTTTTTTTGAAGTGAAAATGAATTTTTTAGGGTTTGAAAACTCTTATTCTCAAAACCCATAAATTTTCAGTAAATATTGGTTTTTATTTTAAAAGTGAAAATTCACATATTTAGAAAATTATTTAGATAAAAAGAATATATTTTTTTTTGGAATTAGGACATCAAAATTATCTAATTGTGAATTTTTCATAATTTTCTAATACAATTGAATTTTCGGGTAATAATTAAAATATCGTATAAATATAATTTGTGTTTTATTTCAACATAATGGAGAAATAGTGATGTAATAAATACTATAAAATGTTTATTCTAACAAATATTTGTTTTACCATTAAAATAATTTGATTTTAAGTTTATTTTTTTATTTTAAAAGGTCTTAGTGAATCCTCCAAGACTTATAATACATTTTAAGATTCAAAAATAATTTCTTTGAAAGCGTGACTCACCTCCACATAAGAAAGGGAATTATTTTAATATTTTAGGAACCTAACCTTATAAAATAATTTATACCACTCCCCATTTCTAGAATCCGTGGGAAAAACCCATGGGATGGTTTTTGGTTTTGAATATTTTATTATGTAGTGTCCAAAACCAAAATAATA
The DNA here is from genome assembly GCA_963277665.1 of Viscum album. NCBI lineage: Eukaryota > Viridiplantae > Streptophyta > Magnoliopsida > Santalales > Viscaceae > Viscum > Viscum album. The sequence goes on along the minus strand of OY728123.1, from coordinate 1,032,187,767 downwards.
AATAAATCCACCTCCTTTCCTTTATAAATCCACCCAAGATCCTATTTCTCTCCAATAAAACTAATTTCATCTCTTTTAACCTCTTCCATATACTCCCTATAGTCCTTAAAATGATCCCCCAAGCTCCTAGTAAGCCTCCCCCAATCCATTGGAGCCACACATCCAAGTAATGGATCCTCACTTTCCTCTCCTTTCAAATTCAAGCATCTTATTTGAAATTAGTTATTTTAATTTGAAATGATTATAATTTCATAAAATTAAAATCAAACTGTAACTATCCATTTTATGTTATTTTAATGTGGTATCATTTATCCTCTCTCATTTTTATCCTTACCTAAGTAGTTACTATGCCGAAATTCATAAGGGATTCTCTCTCTCCTCCTTTTATCAAGAACTTCATTTATGATATGCCTTTTAATTTACATTTTATTATGTTGTGATACATACTTACCTATTACCCATAATTTAAACTTGATTTATAAATTTTGATATCTCATTTCACTGTCATTTAACTCTCTTAATAACCTTTATGTACACCCATTACAATGACAAAATTTTGTAAGGGTTATTTTTCCTTCTACACTTTCATCGAGTTTTTTATTTTGATAACCCTTATATTTCCAATTGAATATGTTGGATAATTTATTTACATATCTATATTACTATCCATTTAATTTATAAATTATTATATATTCCTTTCTATCTCATCAACCCATTTTATGAATTTCTATTTGACGCCATTATGCTGCCAAAATTGCACCACGATTTTCCATGCCAAAATCATCATGTAGTGAATACCATACCCATTTCTCTATCAAGTGTATTCACCTTTATGTACATATATTTATTTATTGGGGACTTACATTTTTGTATTACACATTCCTTGACAGTGAAATAACTTATGACGTTGAATGAATCCATGTAATACGACCTATGTGGCACACTTAAGCATGAGATTGAAATGTTTATGAAGGGTGCACCCTGGTAGTGATCCAATGAATTGGGTAATGTTTAGTATCATTATACATCATGTGAAATGATATTTTACTCATGCTCCTTCATGTAAAATGAAATTTTACTCATTCTTATTCATGTGCAATGATCTTTGACTCATGCTCCTCCATGTGTAATGAGCCTTGACTCATGCTCCTCCATGTGCAACGTGCCTTGACTCATGCTAATATAATGTTGTATGTTGTTGACAAATTTCCTTATTATGATTATCATTCTATATCATGCCTTTATATTCATTTTCATTTTATTATTCGTTGATATTCCTGTTGTCTAACATATATTTTTTCTTCATGTTATGCCTTGTTTACTCCATTACTAGGTTTTATAGAAAACCATTTTCTTATGTTTTCCCCTAGGATATCCCATGCAGTTTTAATTATGAAGTAATATTATGAACATGTTAAGGAGGATTTCAATAAATATGATGTATTCTATGTTTTAAGTTTTTATGTAATGTACCTAATTCCCCAATACACTATACTTCTTGATCTCTGGGGTTTTATTAAGTGTGATCTCATGTAATAAATAATTTATTAACGTGTAATAATGATCATGATTGTTATAGTTGGCATCAAATAAAGGTATAGTTATTTTTCATAATAGTATTAGAAAAACCTAGTGAAAACCCTCATGGATAAGTCTAAGTGTAAGAAAAAATCAGTAAATTTTGGTAATTACAGAGTAAGTGGTTTATCAAGAAAATATATACTTGTCTAGATACTACAAGTGGATTTGGTTCTAGAACAAATGTACCTACGAGTAACAACTATAACAAGGTTTTTCGAGCCTGACTTGGGGTAACACAGTACACAACAATGTACCTTACTAGGCACCTAGTTTGACACTCATGGGGGATATGTTTGGGTAAATTCATAAGATCAATACGAACCATTATTAAGGGATAAAAAATTCCATGATATTATATGTTAGGAAATAGATCATGCATAACATATATTGAAGTCTTGAAACTCATATGTTAAGGAGATAAATTTATAATTTATCCCTTTAATATCATTGGATTCCCATTTATGTGTTGAACAGTTTAAAATTACACATACCTAAGTCTATATTGGAAAAACTATAACCAAAATAAAAAATTGAATGTTAGGGTTATCATACATAGTTCTATGCATTCTTTTGTATCATGAAAGTTTATTAGAACAATCCAAACACTACCAAAAATCATGGAAGTAGAGATTTCGGTGAAAACGGAAAATGGGATGATTATTGCATCCCATGTATATAACTCCTCCCTTATCAATGTTTGTGGGATGTACTTCTTGGTGAATCTCATCATACTCCCTTTAGTGTAATTTTATGCAATTATTTTCACGGAATGACTGTCCCTATATAGATCTAACATAAATTTACATGAAAAGGAAATCATTCTTCGCATGGAGAATTGACCTCCGATTATATACATGTGCAAGGAAGAGGATGAATATTCATCAGCACCATCATCCCAAGCATGGATATTACCTCCCTATGAGCATGAGTATCTTGCTCAGATTATTGATTCAATGGAAAGAACCATCATCGAAGACATGCCTATTGTGAGGGAATTCACAGATGTGTTTCCTAAGGAATTTCCTAGTCTTCCTCCTATTAGGGAGGTTGAATTTGTAATCGAGCTTATACCTGGGGAATTGCCAATATCCAAAACTCTATATAGGGTGGATGTTGTGGAACATGAGGAACTTAAGAAACAACTACAGGAGAATCTTGATAAAGTTTTTTATGCCTAAGTGCTTCACCATGGGGTAAATCAATCCTCTTCATCAAGAATAAAGATAGGTCAATGTACATTTGCATTGATTATCGTGAGCTTAATAAAATAATGATAAAGAACAAGTAACCTTTTCCATGAATTGATCACTTGTTAGATCAGCTATGTGGAGTTCAATACTTCTCCAAGGTGGATCTACAGCCGAGATATTACCAATGGTGAAGAAGAATGATATTCCCAAGACTTGTTTTTGTACAAGGTACAAGTACTATGAGTTCATAGTGATTCCATTTGGACTCACTAATGCTCTTAAAATATTCATGGACTTAATGAATAGAGTCTTTAGAGATTACCTCAAAAAAATTTGGTAGTGTTTATAGATGATATTATAATATAATCCAAAACCAAGGAGGAGAATGAGGAGCATCTAAGCATTGTGCTAAAGACCCTAAAAAAGTAGAAGATCTATGTAAAGTAACACAAGTGTGAGCTCTGGTTGAAAGAAGTATCATTCTTGAGGAATATCATCACAAAGAATGGGATATCTGTGGATCCTTCAAAGTAAAAAAGAAATTGAGGGATGGATGAGGCCAACATCAATGATAGATATCTATAGCATCATTAGGTTAGCTGGATATTAACACTGATTTTTGAGAAATTTCTCATGACTTTCAAAACCTCTTACCAAGCTAACTTATAAGGGAGTCAGGTTTCCATATAATGATGAATGTGAGGAAAGATTAATGGAGTTGAAAAGGATACTTATCATTGCCCATATGATCACACTACCCATAAGTGGGTAACTTTTTGTAATTTTTAGAGATGATTCGAAGAATGGCACTACAAGAAAACTGCCGTTTAGCGGCAGTTTTTTCGCGGCGGTTTTAAAAACCGCCGCTAAACGCGTTTCAGGCTGCCGTTTTGCGGTGATTTTTAAACCAATGTGAAATGCCATATTTTTTTTTATTTTTTTTTTATTTTTTCTCGAGGATTAGCGGAAGTTTTTTAAAAAACCACCGCGAAATAGCGGTGGTTTCGGTAAAACCGCCGCGAAAAGAAAGGAAAAAATAAAAAAACACGAGAAACCCCGAAATCACTAAAACGACCATAACTTTTGATCCGGGCGTCCGTTGGAGCGCCACAACCAGTAAAATTGAAGCTCATGAAGAGATATAGAGGCACATATAATGAAAACCATGAGACAGTATAAGGTGGAGAAGATATTAGAGTTATTAGAATGTTGAAAAAAGTTCTCCAACTTCAAACAGTCATAACATTTGCTCCGGGTGTCCGTTTGGGCTCTACCACATATCAAATCGAAGCCAGTGAAGAGATCTATGCACTAAATAAACAAAAGAAAGATTCTATTGTGTTTTTCGATCCCAAAAACCCCTCTGAAGGCCTCTAAAACCCCATTTCCTTCACTGGTGTCTCGTCGAATTTGTCTTCAAACGGACCTAACTTTCGATCCGCGTGTCAGTTCGGACACCTCCACCTGCCAGATCAAAGCTCGTTCCATGAGCTTCAGTTTGACTGGTCGCGGAACCCACATTCACTCCTGGATCATATGTTATGGACTTTTTAGTGGGTATCGGGTTTGTTATGTTTTTCGATGCCTCGTTTCTAGCACCTGTTCCCCGTCAGCTTTTTTTTAAATGGTCATAACTTCTGATCCGCCTATCCATTCAGACTCTTTCAACTATCAGGTCGAATATCGTTTCAGGATCTTTGATTTGATAGGTCTTGGATCTAAAACGGACTCTCGGATCATAAGTTATCTCTGTTAATGTGAGTCCAATGTTTTTATCTCTTTATTACCGTTTTGACGGGTTTTAACGGTTGCTCCATTTATTACTGTTTATTTGAGTTTCCATGACTTGTTATCTTTATCAATGGTTTTTTGTGGGTTATTATGATGATTATGTTGAATTATTAAGGGGTTTTTCAGAGTTGTCATAAGTTTTCATGCGTTCTCACTCTTTTGAATGCCTCATTCTTCATATGCTTCTCCATCTATTTTCATGCGTTTTCATGATTTTACATCCCTTACCACGTCTTTTCATACTTTTTCATTTGTTACCTTTATTATTTATTATTTATTATTTAATTATTATTTATATTCACTTATTATTTATTATTTATTTTTAATTATTTATTAGTACTAATAATAAAATATTATTATTAACAATAATATTTGTTCCTGGTTATTTATTATTTATAATTTATAATTTATAATTTATAATTTATAATTTATATTTATTATTTATATTTATTTATTATTTATTATTTATTATTTATATTTATTATTGATTATTGATTATTGATTATTGATTATTGATTATTTATTATTATTTATTATTTATATTTATTTATTATTTATTATTTATTATTTATATTTATTTATTAGTTATTATTTATTATTTATATTTATTATTTATATTTATTATTTATTATTTATTATTTATTATTTATTATTTATTATTTATATTTATTAATTATTTATATTTATTAATTATTTATATTTATTAATTATTTATATTTATTTATTATTCATTATATATATTTATTTATTATTTATTATTTATATTTATTTATTATTTATTATTTATTATTTATTATTTATTATTTATTATTTATTATTTATTATTTATTATTTATTATTTATTATTTAATATTTAATATTTAATATTTAATATTTAATATTTATTATTTATTATTTATATTTACTTATTATTTATTTATTATTTATTTATTTATTATTTATTATTTATATTTATTTATTATTTATTATTTATTATTTTTATTTATTAATTATTAATTATTAATTATTTATAATTATTTATTATTTATTATTTATTATTTATTATTTATATTTATTTATTATTTATTATTTATATTTATTTATTATTTTTTATTTATATTTAATTATTAATTATTAATTATTATTTATATTTATTTATTATTTATTATTTATTATTTATATTTATTTATTATTTATATTTATTTATTATTTATTATTTATATTTACTTATTATTTATTATTTATATTTATTTATTATTTATTATTTATTATTTATTATTTATTTATTATTTATTATTTATTGTTTATTATTTATTTATTATTTATTATTTATTATTTATTATTTATTATTTATTATTTATTATTTATATTTATTTATTATTTATATTTATTTATTATTGATTATTTACATTTATTGATTATTGATTATTTATTACTTATTACTTATTACTTATTATTTATTATTTATTATTTATTATTTATATTTATTAATTATTAATTATTTATATTTATTAATTATTTACATTTATTATTTATTTATTATTTATTATTTATTATTTACTATTTATTATTTATTATTTAATATTTAATATTTAATATTTATATTTATTTTTTATTTTTTATTTATTTATTTATTTATTATTTATATTTATTTATTATTTATAATTATTTATTATTTATTATTTATTATTTATTATCTATTATCTATTATCTATTATTTATTATTTATTATTTATTATTTATTTTTATTAATTGTTTATATTTATTTATTATTTATTATTTATATTTATTTGTTATTTATTATTTATATTTATTTATTATTTATTATTTATTATTTATTTATTATTTATTTATTATTTATTTATTATTTATTATTTATATTTATTTATTATTTATTATTTATAATTTACTATTTATTATTTATTGTTTAATATTTAATATTTAATATTTATATTTCTTTTTTATTTCTTTTTCATTATTTATTATTTATTATTTATTATTTATTATTTGTTATTTATATTTATTTATTATTTATTATTTATTATTTATTATCTATTATCTATTATTTATTATTTATTATTTTTTGTTTATTATTTTTTATTTTTTATTTATTATTTTTTATTTATATTTAGTAATTATTTATTATTTATTTATTATTTATTATTTATTATTTATTATTTATTATTCATTATTTATTATTATTGAGTTTATATCTATTATTTATGTATCATTTGTTTTTTCAATTAATATATATAAGTATATTAAATTCTGTTTATTAACCACCTAACGAGCTTGCTGGAGTAGTAAAGTCTTTGGAAAATATGCAAGAGGTTAGGGGTTCAAATCTCACCAAACGCAGTATTTCTTTATATTGCATGGGCATGTGCATGGGCATGTGCATGGGCATGTGCATGGGATGTGCATGCCTAGATAAATAAAGTAAATAAAGTAATACGAAATAAATAAATAAAATAAAATAAATAAAATAAAATAAAATAAAAAAAATAAAAAAAAATAAATGAAATAAAATAAATTAAAAAAATTAAAGAAAAATAAAAAAAAAATTAAAAAAATTAAAAAACCGCCGCTAAATCATTTAGAGGCAGTTTAAACCGTCGCGAAATGTTTTGCGACGGTTTTAAAAACCGTTGCAAATAGTTTCCCGACACACGATTTCATGGCGGTTTTTCAAAACCGCCGCTAAATTGTGATTTTTTCGTAGTGTGGATTGGGATGTGTGTTGATGAAAAATGAAAAATTCATTTCCTACACCTCAAGGTAGTTGAAAATTCAGTTGAAAAACTATCCCATGCATGATATGGAGTTGTGAGCTGTGATCTTTGCATTAAAAATATGGAAGCATTATCTCTATGGGGAGAAGTGTGAGATATAAATTGATTACAAGAGCCTAAAATATATATTCACACAGAAAAAGATTAATATGATCCATAGAAGATGGTTAGAGATCATAAAGTATTACGATTTCTCAATCCACAACCATCCTGGTAAAGAAAATAAGGTGGCAGATTCTCTAAGAAGAAAGGAACCATCAATTCTATCATTGATGTGAAATGAAAAGGATCTAATCTTTTTGTATTTAAAGAGGATGTACATGGGAATCATAAATAAAAGAACATCATCAATCATTTCACAAATTATTTTATCAACTGTCTTGTATAAGATGTAATCTCCAAACCTCAAGGTGAGACGGAGGCCTTCTTTTATAGATTGAAAATATGGAATACATAAAGTGGTATTCCGATGTGGGACTCATAAATACCGAGAATAATAAAAATATGGTTCAACACTCCCCCTCAAGCTAGACAATCCCATCTTGGAACAAAATTACCACAAAAGAAATATAACATCAAAGAAAGACCAGACACACTCCCCCTCAAGCTGGGTCACAGATGTTGTGGATGCCCAGCTTGGAACTGAGCGAGGCGAGGTGAGCCCCTGGGAGGCCTTTAGTGAAGATGTCAACAAGTTGGTCCGCTGTCAGGATGTGGCTAAAGTTGAAATGATCGTGCTCTAGGTGGTGGTGAAGAAAGTGGCAGTCCACCTCAATATGCTTCGTGCGTTCATGGAAGATGGGATTCAAAGTAATTTTAGTGACTGGATGATTGTCACACCAGATGTGAGAAGAGGTCTGCAGATGAAATCCATGCTCCTGGAAGAGATTTCAAATCCAAATGATCTCTGTAGTGACGGTGGCCATGGATCAGTTCTCGAACTCCGCACCAGAGTGGGAGATGACAATATGTTTCTTACTATGCCAGGAAGTGAGGTTTCCTGCCAAGAACACGACAAACCTAGAAGTAGATTTTTGGGTAGCAAGACAACCAACATAATCAGCATCACATAAGGCCTCAATATTCAGATGAGTATTCTAGGAGTAGCGAAGACCATAGGAAGGATCTCGTTTGATGTATTTGGCGATGCGAAGGACAACATCCCAATGAGAGGTGGTCAGATGATACCTGAATTGGCTCACTTTTCCAACAACGCATGCAATGTATGGATGAGCCATGGTGAATAATTGAGTTTTCCCACTAGTAGACGATTCCACTCTAGGTGTGAATATGATTTTGAAGATTCATAGAGAGACCATTCCCCAGGCTCTAGAGGAGTGTCCACAACAGTGGTTTGTGTTAGCCTATCATCCTGTAGAATATCCAACACATATTTCCTTTGGCAGAGGAAGATGGTGTTTGGAGAATAGGAGACCTTGATGCCTATGAAGTATGTGAGAGGGTCGAGATATTTAGTGTGGAATTGTTGGTGAATATTCCCCTTGAGGTGGGTGATTCCATTAGAGTCGCTGCCGGTGATGATGATATCATCCACATAAATGACCAATAGGATGCAGTCAGTGGATGTCGTCCTGTAGAACATTGAGTGGTCCTTTATAATGTGGGAGAACCCAAAATCGGTGACGACAGTGATGAATCGGCCAAACCAAGCATGAGGAGACTTCTTGAGGCCGTAAATAGAGTGGTGGTGTCGACAGACTTGAGACTCGGCATTGGAGGCACAAAATCCGGGGGGCTGCTTTAGATAAACCTATTCCTCAAGAAATCCATGGAGGAAGGCATTCTTGACATCTAGTTAATGAAGATTCCAATGATGATGGGCGGCCAGAGAGATGAATAATCAAAATGAGGCCATCTTGGCAACTAGAGAGAAGGTATCAAAATAGTCAATACCATAAGTTTGTGCGAAGCTCTTTTCCACAAGGCATGCTTTGAGTTAATGGAGAGTGCCATCAGGATTCATCCTGACTGTGTAAATCCATTTGCTATCAACTGCCTTTTTTTCTGTTGGAAGGGGGACAATATCCCAAGTATGGATTTATTTGAGAGCCTGCAATTCATCCCGCATTGCTGCTAGCCACCCCGGGTGAGATTTTGCATTACTAACTATGTGAGGAATAGATACTATCTCCAAAGCTGAAAGACCTCTGTATGAAGATATAAATAGAGTAGTACACTGGAAAGATCAATTACCTTTCCACAATGCAATGGGAAAGTCGTCTGGTGTCGGGGTAGGAGCATCTGACGAAGCAGGGATGATGGTGTCCTCAGCCAAGACAGGGGTACAGTCAATGGGTGACAAGAGTAGACCATACCAAAATGGTGATCAATAGCAAGGGGAGACATTGTTGGAGGGTGGATAATGTGAGCAAGACAATCATCAATGTTAGTGTTTGGATGGGGAGAGGGATGTAAAAAGGGAGAGCTCTCAAAAAATGAGACATCAGCAGAGATGATATATCGCTGCAGGTCTAGAGAGAAGCATCGATATCCGCGTTGAGTGCAGGAATAACTAAGGAATATGAAGCGGAGAGATTTAGGAGAGAGCTCGGAGAGACCAGGTCGAGTATCACAGACATAACAGAGATATCCAAAGACAGGTAGTGAAAGTGAGTGATATAAGGACCCAACGTTAAAACATTAGATAATCTTGAATTAAATGGATAATTCACATTAGGATCTTTTCAGGTTTATAGTCTTACAGAATTAGGCCATAACTATTACATTACATCTCAAAAATTACAAAGTAGACACTTCTACTCAGTTTCCATTTTTTTCATAAAGTAAAAACTATTGAAAAAAAGGAGTCATGTCTAGTTCCATGTTTTAGATAGCATGACTTTTCCTTGATCCAATATTTGACCCTATTCATCTTTATGTCCTGTGAAAAACATTTCAAAACATGGGATGAACATAAAAATCTCAGTAAGGGTTATAAAACAAAGAAAGAAAACATGATTTTATCAATACATACATAACATAAGATCTTTCACATAACTCATGAAATCTTAAGATTTATAAATAACACATATAAAACATAAATCATAATGGTAACTTGTGGCATCCATATCATACTTATGTGGTAGCTTTCACAGCTACGTAGGGAGTTACATTTGGAATACCCATCACAGTATATTACCTAAATCACTTAGGAGAAACATTCACATTTACCTCCATCAAGTTATCCAATGCATTGGAGAGCTATCTCGGGCTCACCCTCCCTAGGTTTATCATGGAACCACCCATATACATAAACAATGACCAAGAACCATGACATATTCAGAACACATAAAACAAATATAAAGGAAAGATAACACTTCTACATTTCAATCGCAATATATCATTTAAATATATTGACATAAAAAATCCATTATAAAAACTATTTCAATACCAAAGAATTTAAAAGAGTATATGGTATTTATTTTTCTTTTAAAAACATTTCGGCTTGTTAAGGAAGCCAAAGATCGAATAATACTCGCGGCGGTGGAAAAGGTCGTTGTCACCACTTACGTTAAAAAGTAACATTCTTTTTTGTCGTTTAGTAAAATTATTCATAGATAAAAGATTCCCTTTGAATGAAATTAAAAGTAAAATGGGTTTATACAAAGTATAAAATAAAGTTGTGTATAAATCAAAGGATGCCTCAATGTAAGGAGATTGAGACGAAGCCCCTTACCTCATGTCCGAATTGACCTGATCATTCTTTAATATCTTGAATAATAAAATAAAGCTAATTTATACTTGCTTAAAAACCTTTTTAAAGTTTATTATTTTTTTATATCAATTATTACCTTGTTATAAACATTATGTAATCATTTAAGTTAATAACGGTCATTTTTTCGATATTTGGTACTTGAGTCAAAAATGAACTTCGTATAATTACAAGTTGTTCATGTGGTCAAAATTCCATTATCTCTAAAATGATATTCATGATGTAGACATAATATATATAATATATATCTAGTATATATATGTATTTATAATAGTAAATAACATTTGGATATAAGAAATGAAATGCACCATTCATGGAGACGGTAAGTCGTACGTACGCATGAACACTACATTAATTTATATTTCTTATTTAATGGAATGAAAAATTAATGATAAATAGGTATATTATAATTCCAGTATAATATAATATATAATTTTAGTAACTCTATCCTTTATACGTTCCATGTATGGAATGAATGAGTCATATCACTTTGAGGGGGCGGTAGTCCGCACTTCCTAAAATGAGATTATTATATTTACTCACTTTGGAAACCATAAAGGTATTATATAAATGAAAAATAAAGAAGCATATAAACAATATAAATATAATATATATCACATATAAATATAGTCCCATCATAATTTCCACCATAAGAGGTGATAGGAGATAAGTGAACAATCATCATTTCGTGTGGCATTAGTTTCACCATCCAAAGAAACAGTATGTTCTTTACCCATTAGACATAGGTGTGTGTCAGTGTAGTTAAAATCATTATCATAAAAAACTTATTATATTGAGGATATTGGTGTTGTTATAAAATAATGTAATAAAAAGAGTGCAGGGGGTTGGATAAATAAAATAAAAGAAAAGAATTTAAGAGAAGACATTACCTTAAAATTTGGTAACTCCCTTTGGTTTGAACCAAAACTATTTATTGAATTTTTTTCTTCCTAAGGTAAGGCTACCAGGTGGAAGAGAGGGATTTTGGGAGCATATTTGGGTAGGGGTTGGAAAATCCAAGGGTCTTGAGAAGTATGAGTAATGGGTTAGAGGTGAGGGATTTTTATAAGGGGGAGGAGGGGCTCTTTAGGATAGTTTGAAAATATTATTTTATTATATAATTATTTTAGGTTTCTAAAGGTCCGAAACTTTTTAAAGTAGAAGATAAGATGACTCTTGTTCGAAATAAAATCATCCAATAATAATTGGACAGTTTTTGGATATTTTTTTTAATTTCTATAATCTTATTTATTTAAATCATTCATTAACGAAGTTAACACTGCATAATTATTATGTCATAAATAGTTTTATATACTGGATGTCTAAAAATTATAAATAAAATAAAATTATGTAGGAAATATTTTTAGATTTACAATGAATATTTATAGTCAAATATATTAATCATATAACCCCACATTAAAATTGTTTTAGAAAAATAATACATGTTTATGATATTTTTATTTCTACTTTAAATAAAAAGTTATTAATATCATTATCTTATCCAAGTGGATTTCAAAGGCAAAAAGTATCACCCAAAGATTTTCTTGATCAGCAATTACACATAAAATATGGTTAGGATAAGTGTTAAGGTAATTTTATATTATTATAATATTGGTTTTACCTTAAATTACCCTATTTACCTTTAACCGCGGTAAATAAAAGTCAAAAGTTACCATTCACCAAAAATTATTTTCATCTTATTGAACCACATTTTACTTACTAATAATAATCATGCATGTCGTATTTTTGAAATTCAATTCACAAAAGAGGTGAAATTTCATTGAAATAAAAAATCAGCTTTTTAACTACTACTCAGTGTTTTCACAATTCATCAAAATTGAAGTTTTTCTGAAAAATACAAAAAATTCAGCCTAATCTATATTTGATATTATGAATTAAAAAATAATTTCTATTTTACCAAATTCAAAACATATAAGTTGAATTAATTAATTCCTGTCGTCAAAATAAAAAGCGTGTTTTTAAGAAATAATAACTATCAAAATATTGACACTTGTTTATGTCCAATGTCAAAGTGAAATTACTTCCAATGACCAACATTGGATTAAATGTTAAAAATATAATCTATTTAAACTTTAAAAATATTTAAAAAGATAATCTCACCATATAAATAAATTATATTAAAAGGCAGTTTTGAATTAAAATACAGTATTTTTCACTATTCATTAAAAAATGAATTTTATTAGAAAAATACCAAAAATTTACCCAAAGTAAATTTTGATGTCCGGATTATAAAGAAGAATTTTATTTTGTCAAATAGAACATATAAAAGTGAAAAAAAACTAGATTTAAATAGGTTTCACCATTAAAAGGCGTTAAATCAACCTTTTAAAGAATATTAGAGTATTTATGCTTAAAATTAGATTAATTCACATTTTAAGCCTCTAACTTTTATTGGATAAATGTAAAAACAATTAAAAAACACGTATAATGATATTTTAGTTAGTTTTATTCATTCCCACCAATAAAATGACTAGGCGTTAACTACCATTTAAAATAATATTATATTATTATTTTTCATTATGACTCAACATTGTGTGTAACATTAGACTTCAAAGAAACCCGTTGTTATGTATCTGGTATGCCATAGAACATAGCATCCCCTTTAACATGTCATTAATATTTGATTCAAAAATATTAATAAATATGTAAATGTATTATTTTTTATTTACTTGGGATGTTACATCCTTCCCCCCTTTAGGAAATTGCGTCCTCACAATTTTTATTCACTTATCAAATAAGTGGGGGTATTTATCCCTCATAGAATTTTCAGATTGCCACATTGCCTCTTCAAACATAGGTTTTTTCCACAAAACTTTTACCTGATGAATTACCTTATTATGTAACACTTTCTCTCTTTGGTCAAGAATCTGAACTGGTTGATCCTCATAAGATAGATTCTCTTCCAACTAAACAACCTCTGGGCTCAAAAAATGATATGGATCTGACACATACTTTCTCAACATTGAAAAATGAAAAACATTGTGTACCTAAGATAAACTTGGAGGTAAAGCCACTCTGTAGGAAATTGATCCAACTTTTCTAGGATTTCATAGGGTCCAATGAACCTCAGACTAAAATTTTCCTTTTTACCAAAACACATCACAGTTTTCCATGGAGAAACTTTGAGAAAGACATGTTCACCAACCTCGAAAGAAAGATCCTTCCTCTTGTTGTTCGCATAAATTTTCTGCCTACTCTGAGCAGTTATCATGTTCATCTGAATCAACTAAACTTTTTCTGCCATCTCTTCTACCAATTCTAGTCCCATCAACTTCCTTTCACCTACTTTATCCAAAAAATAAGAAGTTCGACACCACTTCCCATATAATACCTCTAATGTAGGCATCATTATGTTGGAATGAAAGCTGTTATTAGATGAAAATTCAACCAAGAAAAGATGTTGGTGCCAAATTCCCTATTAATGCAGTGAAAAAGCATGTAGAATATCCTCCATGTTCTGAATTGTTTGTTCTAACTGCCCATATAATTAAGGATGAAAAGTTGTACTGAAATTTAATTCAGTACCCAATCACTTATGAAGGCCTTTCCAAAAGTTATAAGTAAATTTGGGATCACGATCAGATACAATGGAGAGGGGAAATCCATGTAACTTAACTATCTCTTTGACATACAACCGAGAAAGTTGATCTAGAGACAAGTTATCTCGAATAGGAAGGAAATGAGTAGATTTAGTCAATTGATCAACAATAACCCATATTGCATTATTACCTCGATATGTCTTTGGTAATACCACAAAAAAGTCCATGGATATCTTTTCCCATTTCCACTCTGGCACCGGTAAAGACTGAAGAATCCTTTCAGTAACTGCTGCTCTTCTTTAACCTGTTGACAAGTCAAACACTTCATAGTAATGTCAGAAATATCTCTTTTCATTTCATCCCACCAATAATACTCCTAAAGATCTCTTTACATCTTAGTACTGCTATGATGAACTGAAAAAAATAACTATGAACTTTATATAACAACTCTTTCTTCAACTATGAATCACAAGGCACACATAATCTCTTCCAAAACCACGAAACACAATCATTATCAATGTTAAAATCAGGAAACTTACCCTTCAGTACCAACTCTACCTTTTTCAGTAACTTACTGCCTTCCTTCTATGCTTTCTTAATTCTATCTGATAGAGATGATTTCACTAACACCTAAAACAAAACAAAATAATTTCCTGTACCCAAAACTTCTATGACAAATTTCATCAAATCTTTAATCAAAGGATATTGTTACAAAAGTAAAAAGGTTAATGTAGCATTAATTTTTTTTGACTCAAAGAACCAGCCACTTTATTTTCCTTTCATGGATGGTAATGAATCATGTAATCATAACCCTTTATTAATTCCATCTGTCTCCTCTGTATCCTCTGTCTCATGTTCAATTCTTTCTAAGTGAATATATACTTCAAACTTTTGTGATCAGTATATATTTCACACTTTACTCCATACAAATGATGCCTCCAAATTTTTAAAGAAAACAAACATCAGCTAATTCCAAATCATGTGTAGGGTAATTTAACTCATGCGGTTTCAAATGACGTGAAGCATAATAAATTACCTGATCATTCTACATTAGGATACAACCAAGTCCTTTCAAAGAAACATCACTGTAGATAACAAACTCACCATTTTTGGAAGGTCGTGCCAAAACTGGAGCATTCACCAGTCTTCTTTTTAATTCCTGAAAACAATCATTACAATCTTTTGTCTAGATGAACTTAACACCTTTTCGAGTTAACATAGTCATTGGACTAGATAATCATGAAACATTTTCAACAAACCTCCGGTAATAACCAGCCAAACCATGAAAACTATGGATCTCACTTATATTTGTGGGTCTTGGCCATTCTTCAACAACTTTTGCTTTAGAAGGATCAACAATTATGCCATTTTTTGAAACAATGTGACCAAGGAATGAAATTTTTTGTAACATAAACTCACACTTGATGAATTTACCAAATAGTTTCTTTTATTTTAAGGTTTTCAAGACAACCCTTAAAAGACTTTCATGTTCCTCTTTACTTTTAGAATAAACCAAAATATCATCAATGAACACAACCAAAAACTTATCAAAGAACTCATGACAAATTCTATTCATAAGATCCATGATTACAACAAGTGAAGTGGTTAACCCAAAAAGCATAACTAAAAATTCATAATGGCTATATCTAGTACAAAGCTTGGTCTTCATAATGTCTTCTTCCTTTAATTTCAACTGATGGTGCTCTGAACTCAAGTCAATCTTCAAAAAATACTGAGCTCCCTAGAGCTGATCAAACAAATCATCGATATGAGGCAAATGATACTTATTCTTAACAGTGATGTTATTCAATGCTCTATAATCAATGAAAAGTCTCATTGAACCATGTTTCTTTTTAAAAAAAACAAGAAAGGATCACCCCATGGTGATGTTCTAGGTCAAATGAAACCTTTATCTAATAACTCCTGAAATTTATTCTTTAACTCTAAAAGTTCAATTTTATCAATTCGAATAGGGGGTTTTGAAATTGGATTAGCATTAGGAAAAAATTCAATAGTAAATTAAACTTCTCGATTAGGTATAATACCAGGAAAATAATCAAGAAAAACATCAAGATACTCATTTACCACTATCACATCATTAATCTGATTAGTTCCTTTTTTTTAACAATATGTGCAAGGTAACATTCATTTCTATATTTTACAATCTTCTCATCTTCCGGATATGTTATCAAAAGTAAGGCTTCATTCTTGTACACAAACTGAAAATATTTATGAAAAGAAAATTTTTTAGCTCTGTATTAAATCTTTTCATGATAAATAGAAAGCCAATCCATACCCAAAATAACATCAAACTCTATTAGAGGAAAAAATAAGGTTTACATGTAGATTCTTTCCACACACAAGGACAAGAAGATTTTTATAATTTCTTTTTGTCTCAACATTTCCATGCAATATTTTTACCATAAGTTCAGGATTCATATATTGAGATGGAATTCCCAATTTACTAGAAAACTTCTTAGAAATGAAAGAGTGTGTAGACCCTGAATCAAACAGCACATTGGAATAATATGAACAAACAAATAGTGTACCTGATACTACTTCATTTAATGGCCCAACATCAGATAAAGTAGTTTCAAAGGATTTCACCACCCCTTTCTACTTGTAGTCTGGCTGCTTTCCCTCAGTTGAGTTCTTCATTGGACACTCAATTGCATAATGACCCATTTCATTTCACTTAAAACATTTTACCGAATGTAAATCAGATTTTTTCTTACCATTACCCTGATCTTTTTCAGTGAAATTACTAGACTTATGTCTCATTTTACCATATCTGTAGCACTTACTAGAATTAAAAATACATTCCCCAACATTCTTTTTACCACATTTTTCAAAAACTGTAAACTTATGTTTCTTACCATACAACTTTTTTGAAGAGTTATTCCCTTTCGTTTTCCACCTCAACCTCTTATTCTGTTGTTTTTCAAAGAAAACCTAATCATCGAAAAACTCCATTTCCACCTTCTCTATAAATCGAACAAGTTTTTCATAACTTTTGAACTCGAAAGAAGCTAAATCCCTTCAAAACTTTGGATTTAATCCTAAGTAAAAATAGTTTATTTTACTATCAAGATCATGTATGAAATTTGGATCATACATTTCCAGTCTAGTGAATGTTTATTCATAAGTAGACACTAATTCATTATCCTACCCCAATTCTAGGAATTTTTTTTCCATACTAAGATAAACCACCTTAGGAAAATATTTTTCAAGAAACTTACCTTTGAATTCATCCCAATCAAGAGCATAAATCTCCTCACTATCCCTAATATTTTTCACCATCGACCACCACTAATCAGTTTCAACTTCAAAATAGTAAATAACAAGAATAAACTTTTGATGTTCTGAACTCCCCATGACATCAAAAATCTTCTCCAGTGATTTAATCCACCCATCAGCTAGCACAAGGCTTGATGATCTTCTAAATGATGGGGGATATTGCCTCATGAAATAATTCAATACTAATGTGTTCCTCTATGGTTGATCTGGTTGATCTCTTTCATGGATACCACCACCATTTATAGCATTAGTATATTGTGCCATCACTTCTAAAAACTGTCTAGTTCTGATTCTGACCATCTTAGGTTACTGATTTGGAAGGTTTTCTCCCTCCTAATGTTGTCCCATAATAACTGACCTATTTCCTATGTGGAAAACCATTCTAAAGACAGAAATATATTAGACGAAGAAACATGGTAATCTGTAAATTCTATATTATTTAAATTTTACCATAAATTAATTTATGGACATTAATTTAACAATATTATAACTTCTAAAGTTGTCTAAACTGACCTTTGATACCAACTTTAAGGACCCAACCTTAAAAAGTTACATAATATTGAATTAAATGGATAATTCACATTGAGGATCATTTCAGGTTTATAGTTTTAAAGAATTATGCCATAACTATTACATTACATCTCAAAAATTAAAAAGTAGACACTTCTACTCAGTTTCCCTTTTTTCATAAAATAAAAACTCTTGAAAAAAAGAGTAATGTATAGTTACATGTTTTAGACAACATGACATTTCCTTGATCTCACCATTGACCCTATTCATCTTCAATTCTAGTGAAAAACATTTCAAAACTTTGGATGAGCATAAAAATCTCAATAAGGGTTATAAAACAAAGAAAGAAAACATTAGTTCATCAATGCATACATAACATAAGCTCTTTAACATACCTTATGAAATCTTAAGATTTATGAGTAACACATAGAAAACATAAATCTTAATGGTAACTTGTTTCATCCATAACATACTTACATTTTAGCTTTCACAGCTTTGTAGGGAGTTACATTTGGAATACCCATCACAGTATATCCCCTAAATCTCGTTGGAGAAACTTTTACATTTACCTTCATCACATTACCCAATGCATTGGAGCGCTATCTTGGGCTCACCCACCCCAGGTTTATCATGGAACCACCCATATATGTAAACAATTCCCAAGAACCATAACAAATTCACAACACATAAAACAAATATAAAGGAAAGATAACATTTCCACATTTTAATCACAATATATCATTTAAATATATTCACATAACAAATCCATTATCAAAACCATTTTCAATACCAAAGAATGTAATAGAGTATATGGTATTTATTTTTCTTTTAAAAACATTTCAGCTTTTTAATTAAGCCATTGATCAAATAATACTCGCGGCAGAAGGAAAGGTTGTTGTCACCGCTTACGTTAAAAAGTAACATTATTTTTTATCATTTAGTAAAACAATTCGTAGAGAAAATATTCCCTTTTAATAAAATTAAAAGTCAAAGTGGTTTATAAACCATATAAAATAATGTCGTGTATAAATCAAAGGATGCCTCAATTAAAGGAGATTGAGACGAAGTCCATTACCTCATGTCTGAATTGACCCATTCGTTCTTTAATCTCCTGAATAATAAACTAAAGTTAATTTATATTTGTTTAAGAAACTTTTTAAAGTTTATAATTCTTTTTATATCAATTATTACCATGTTATAAATATTATTTAATAATTTATGTTAATAACAATCGTTTTGTAGATATTTGGTACTTGAGTAAAAAAATGAACTTATTATATTTATAATTTGTTCATGTGGTGAAAATTAAATTATATAAAGAATGATATTCATGATGTAGATATCATATATATCATATATATCTAGTATATATATTTATTTATAATATTACATAACATTTTGAGATAAGAAATGAAATGCACCGTTCATGGAGACGGTAAGCCGTACGTACGCATGAACGCTACTTTCATTTCTATTTAATATTTAGTGGAATGAAAAATTAATGATACATAGGTATATTATAATTCCATTATAATATCATATATAATTTCAGTAACTCCATCCTCTATACGTTCCATGTATGGCATGAACGAGTCATATCACTTTGAGGGGCGGTAGTCTGCACTTCATCAAATGAGATTATTGTATTTACCCACTTTGGAAACCTTAAATGTATTCTATAAATGAAAAATAAAAGAGTTATATAAAAAATATAAATATAATATATATAACATTAAAATATAGTGACATCATAATGGACACCATATTAGGTGGTAAGAGATAATTAAACAATCGTCGTTTCGTGAGGCGTTAGTTCGCCGTCCACAGAAATAGTATGTTCTTTACCCATTAGATGGAGGTGTGTGTACGTGTAGTTCGAATAAATCTCATAAAAAAACCTAATTTATTGTGTATATTGGTTTTTTTATAAAATAAAGGAATACAAATATTTTAGGGGGTTGGAGAAGTAAAATAAAAGAAAGGAATTTAAGAAAAGACATTACCTTTAAATTGGGTAATTCCCTTTGGTTTGAACCAAAAGGATTTCTTGTAGTGCCTTATGCCTAAGGTAAGGATTATAGGTGGAAGAGAGGGATATTGGGAGATTATTTGGGAAGGTTTTGGATGAGACAAGGGGCTTGAGAGGAGTGAGTAATGGGTTAGAGGTGATGGCTTTTTATAAGGGGGAGGATGGGCTCTTTAGGAATTTTTGAAAATATTATTTTATTATATAATGATTTTCAGTTTCTAAAGGTCCAAAACATATTAAAGTCAAAGGTAAGATGACTATTGTTCTAAATAAAATAATCCAATAAAAATTGGAAAGTTTTTGTATATTTTTTTAATTTTTATAATCTTATTTATTTAAATCATTCATTAATGAGGTAAACACTGCATCATTATTGTCTTATAAATAATTTTATTTATTTGATGTCTAAAAATTATAAATAAAATACCATGATTTAGTAAATATTTTTATCTTTAAAATTAATATTTATAGTCAAATATATCAATTATATAACCCCACATTAAAATTGTTTTAGCAAAACAATACTTGTTTATGATATTTTTATTTTTTACATTAAATAAAAAGTTATTAATATCTTTATCTTACCCAAGTGGCTTTATAAGGCCAAAATTCTCACCCAAGGATTTTATTGGTTGGATATTACTCATCAAATAGGGTTAAGAAATGTGTTAAGGTAAATTTATATTATTATAACATTGTTTTTACCTTGAATTACCCTATTTACCTTTAACTACGGTAAATAAAAGTCAAAAGTTACTATTTACCAAAATTATTTTCATCTTATTGAACCAAATTTTACTTAATAATAACAAAAATATATGTTGGATTTTAAAAATTTGATTCACATAAGCGGTAAAATTCCATTTAAATGAAAAAGTCAGCTTTTGAACTACTACTCTGTGTTTTCAGTATTCATCAAAAATTGATGTTTTTCAGAAAAATACCAAAAAATAAAACTAAGAAATATTTGATATTAAAAATTAAAAACTTATGTCTATTTTACCAAATTATAACCATATAAGTTTCATTAATTAATTTACAATTAATTATCGTTATCAAAATAAAAAGCATGTTTTTAAGAAATAATAACTATTAAAAGATTGACACTTGTTTATGTCTAATTTCAAAGTGAAATTACTTCCAATGACCAAAATTGTCTTAAATGGTAAAAATATAATCTAATTAAACTTTAAAACCAATTAAAAAGATAGTATAACCTTGTAAATAAATTAAATTAAAATATAGTTTTGAATTAAAATACAATATTTTTCACTCTTCATTAAAAAATGAATTTTATCAGAAAAATACAAAACAAATTTACCCAAAGTAAATTTTGATGTACCTATTCTAAATAATAATTTTCTATTGTCAAATATAACATATAAAAGTGAAAAAACTTGATTTAAAGAGGGTTCTCTATTAAAAGGCGGTAAATCGACCTTTTAAAGAATATTAGAGTATTTATGCTTAAAATTAGATTAATTCAAGTTTTAAGCCTCTAAATTTTACTGGATAAATGTAAAAACAATTAAAAAACATGTATAATCATATTGTAGTTAGTTCTATTCATTCCCACCAATACAATGACTAGACGTTAACTACCATTTAAAATAATATTATATTATTATTTTTCAGTATGACTCAGCATTATGTGTAATATTTGACTTTAAAGAAACCCATTGTTGTGTATTGGGTATGACATCAGACATATCATCCCCTTTAAAAAAAAATATTTAATTCACAAATATTAATAAATATGTAAATGTATTATTCTTTATTTACTTGGGATGTTACAAGCGAGGAGGTAGAGAGGAGAACAGAGTATGAAAAGGAGTCTCCCCTTGAAGGATAGAAGAAGGGAGGAAGATAATGTGGTATGTAGATTTAGGGATAGAATCACACCAAAATTTGAGAGGCACATTCATGTGGAATAGGAGGGCATGAGAAGTCTCCAGAATATGGTGATGTTCTGCTCGACCACTCCATTCTGCTGAGGTGTATCGGGAAAAGATGTCTGGTGAATAATGCCTTTATCCATGAGAAACTATTGAAGGGGAGTTGATAAATATTCTCATCCATTGTTGGAGTGGAGACACTTTGGAGAGGTTGATAATTGAGTATGAATATCACTGTAGAAGGTCTGAAAGGTAGAAAACACTTAAGACTGATCACGAAGAAGGTAGAGCCAGGTCATGCGAGAGTAGTCATCGATAAAGGTAATATAATATTGAAACCTAGGCTAGCTAGGAACCCTAAAATGACCCCATACATCAGAATAAGAAAGGTTGAAAGGATTCACTACACGTGGGTCCACTCGAGGAAAATATGTCACCAGATGATGTTTTGCAAACTTTTAGGGTTCACAATGGAAGGAAAGGTTATGAAAAAATTAGGGGAAAATATTATGTAGGACAGAAGCTAGCGGATGACCAAGGTGAGAATGAAGGTCAAGGGCATGGGATGAGGTGGATGATCAAGCAAGAGGTTGTGGGATATCATGTGTGTACACCCTGGCCTACAGATGACCTCGACCAAGTTCCCGATTCGTCGACTGCTCCTGAAAAACAACACCCGAGGATGTAAAAGTAGTAGCTCAATTTAAATCTTTGGTGAGTTTGATGATAGAGAGAAGATTAAACTGGTTGTGAGGAACATGAGTGACTAAAGGTAGGTTAATATATGGGGTCACATGGAATGTTCCAAATCTCGTAATGGGGACTATTGATTCATTGGAAATAGTGATTGTAGAAGCACTAGTAGATGGATGGTAGGTAGTGAACATTCCAAAATCCCCGGTGAGATGTTCAGACGCACCAGGATTGTGTTCCCTTTGATACCATGTAGAAGAGGTAATCTCCATACCTCAAGGTGAGGAAGATGCCTTATTTTATAGATTGAAAAAATGGAATACATAAAGGGGTATTCTGATGTGTGACTCAGAAATACCCATAATAATAAAAACAAGGTTCAACATGTATCTTTTGGAAAGGTTAAAGGATGCTCAAAAAGATGATGTAGGAATTCATAAGATAATAGAAACTATAAGGAAAGGGAAATCCTTAGAGCTCAATGTTAATAAATAAGGAATTGTGATATTTAGGTAAACACTATGTGTTCTATAAAATCTTGAGTTAAATAAGGATCTATTGGATGATGCACATAGTTTTACTTTGTCTATTCACCTAGGAAACAAAAAGATATATCGAGATATTCGAGAGCACTATTGGTGGGACAACATGAAGTTAGAGATTGCTCAATATACATAAAAGTGAATAGTATGTCAGAAAGTGAAGGATGAAAGGTATAAGTCTAAGGGGATGGTTCAACCATTACCCATACCAACATGAAATGGTAAAACATCACCATTCACTTTTTCAAGGGACATTTAAATACATCCAAAGGAAACAATGTTATCTGGGTTGTTGTGGATCATCCTACTATGATTACAAACGTCATTGCGATTTGAGAGGATTTATCACTAGATCAACTAGCATAAATATACATCAGAGAAGTGGTAAGGCTTCATAGAGTACCACTATCGATTGTATGCAATTGAGACCCAAGATTCACATCAAAGTTCTATAAAAGTATTCATCATTCTCTATATAATGAGATGAATTCAATATAGCCTATCATCCTCAAACTGATGTCCAATCTGAGAGGACTATTCATACACTAGAATACATGTTACGATCATGTTCTATGGACTTCAAAGGCAGATGGGACCAATATCTTCCTTTGGTTAAGTTCTCTTTCAACAACATTTTCCACTTGCGAATTCAAATGGCTCCCTATGATGACCTTTATGAGAAGAGGTGGAGAAAAATGACATTTTGGGATAAAGTTGGGGAACAAAAACTTCTAGGTTCTGAAATGGTTGAAGTAATGGTGATGAAGGTTAAAACTATTCAGCATCATCTCAAAGCTTCTTAGAGTCGACAGAAGAACTATAATAACAATCGTCGATGAGACATAGAGTTTGATGTTGAAGACATGCTATTCCTCTTCATATCTCTATGGAATAGAGTGATGATATTTTGGAATAAGGGAATGCTTTATCCAAGGTACATCATCCCTTTTGAGATCCTTGATCGCATTAGAGTGGTGGCCAATCGAATAACACTCTCACTGAACCTATCTCAAGTACATGATGTATTCCA
Organism: Viscum album; assembly: GCA_963277665.1. Taxonomy (NCBI): domain Eukaryota; kingdom Viridiplantae; phylum Streptophyta; class Magnoliopsida; order Santalales; family Viscaceae; genus Viscum; species Viscum album. Next base: position 1,032,163,145 of record OY728123.1, on the reverse strand, counting down.
TGTGTCCCTCTTATGGAAGTACATACCAGACCCCTCACATGTACTCAATCTAGAGGTGGTACCATTAGAGAACGACCTTTCCTATGACGAGCAGTTGTTGAAGATTTTAGATCTCACAGAAAAGGTTCTATGAAATAAGGAAATTTCCATTCTCAAAGTATTATGGAGAAACCATAGGTTTAATTAAGCAACATGGGAATAATAGGATGTGATTAAGCAAAGTTACCATCATATTTTTTATTGTGTGAAAATAAAATTTCAAGGGATAAATTTCTAAATGGGGGAATATTGTAACAACCCAAACTATTATGAATATAATTCCCCTTTAGATTTAATTAAATGTCTAATGGATATAGAAAACACATTCACTTATTTTGTTTATTATATCCAATTGGATTTAATTGACCTTTAATTATCATTACCATTGATAATATAGTCTTCGAACGGTGATCACATGACTAGAGTAAATATATGGTTTTAACAAATACTTTTGACATAGACAAAGGAATTGATGGCCTCAACCAGTAGGATCATACCCTATGAAACCCATTTATCAAAGTTTCTGAGGGAGATAGAATTTCAAGGATTTTCCCTAGACCAAGACCAAGATGAGATCCAATAACTTTTTCATGAACAAAACTGCTTATGGGAGAAGGTAAAGTTCATCGAGATCATGGCCAAAATCATGTTCACCGAACAACCCCATTAATGCCCAAACATAGCACACCTTAATATTAGGGTGTATGATGGTGTATTAAAGGGATATTTAACAAGACCCTCATAATATGATTATGTACAATATTTTTTATAAAATAATGAATATATTTTCATCTTATTATTGTTAATTTGTAAAATATTTTTAAAGTACAAATAGTATTTTTGGTCAATTAAGAAATATATTTTAATGAATTAATATATTTTTGAAATAAATAATATTTTAATAAAAATATTAAATAATTTTGTTAAATATAAATGATCATATAATGTTTTTGAAGTGAAAATTAATTTTATTAGGGTTCAAAAACTATTATTTTTAAAACCCATCAATTTTCAATGAATGTTCGTTTTTATTTTAAAATTGAAAATTCACATATTAAAATTATTTATATAAAATGAATATTATTTTTGGAAGCGGGATGTTGAAATTATCCAATAGTAAAATTTTAATAATTTTCTAAGATAGTCAAATTTTGGGGTAAAAATAAAAATATTGTATAAATATACTTTGTGTTTTATGGAATTATAATGGAAAAATAGTGATGTAATAAATACTATAAAATGTATCCTTAGAAAAATATATTTTATACCTTTAAATTAATGTAATTTTATGTTTATTTGGATTATTTTATAAAGCCTCAGTGAATCCTCAAAGATTTATATTATATTTTAATATTTTAAAATCATTTCTTTGAAAGTGTGACTCAACTCCACATAAGAAATGGAATTATTTTAATATCATTGGCCCTTGTAATCATGAAATAATGTATAACACTACCCGTTTCCAGAAACCATGAAAAAAAACATGGGATGATTTGTGGTTTTGAGTATTTTATTACATAGTGTGCAAAACTAAAATAATAAAGAAATCCCCCTCCTTTGCAATATAAACCCTCCCAATCTCCAATTTCTCTTTATTAAAAATCCTTTAAGCTCATCCAAACCCTGACATATACTTCCTAGAGTCCTTTCAGGGTTCCCCCAATCTCTTAAGAATCCTCTCCCAAGCCATTAGATTCACACATCGAAGTAAGGAGTCCTCACTTTCCTCTCCTCCTTTCAAATTCAAGCATCTTATTTGAAATTAGTTAATGTAATTTCAAATGGTTATAATGTAATCAATATCTAATCATACCATTACTATAAATTTGATGTTATTTTAATGGGGGATCATTTATTCTCTCTCATTTGACCCTTAACTAAGCCGTTACTATGCCGAAATTTCGTAAGATATTCTCTCTCTCTTTTTTATCAAGCATTTCATTTATGATGTACCTTTTAATTTACATTTTATTATGTTGGGATACATCATTAACTATTCCCCCAAATTTCCAATTGATTTATAAATGATGATATCCCCTTTCACTCTCATTTAACCCTCCTAAGAACCTTCGCGTACACCCATTACTGGGCCGAAATTTTGTAGGGGTTCTTTTTCTTTCTCCTCTTTCATCAAGTTTATTTACTTTGTTACACTGTATATTTCCAATTAAAAATGTTGGGGAATATCCTTACATGTCCCTTTTACTTTCCAATTAATTTATAAATTATTAGAGACCCAATTCTCTCTCATCAACACATTTTATGAATTTCTATATGATCCCATTATGTTCCCAAAATTGCACCGAGAATTTCAATGCGAAAATCATCATGTAGTGAATACCATACCTATTTCTCTATCAAGGGTATTAACCTTTATGCAGATATACTTATTTATTGGGTACTGTTTCCGACGCTTTCGCTGGGGCGCGCGCATCCGTCCGTCCGCAGAGGAGGACGCGCGGCGCTTGTTGCCCCGCATTCCTGCTTTCCAAAGGCGGGCGACATTCGCTCCTTATTCAGGGACGTCTGCTCCATGATCGAAACGGGATGATGGGATGTCGGTTCTTCCTTCTATGGATTTCTCCTCAGAACTCATCACCTAGTCTGGGTCTCCCTCATAGATTTAATACGTAGTTTGTGAAACTCTTCCCAGTGCCATGTTTCCATGGACGCCGGTTAATTACACTGCTTCTGTCGGGACATTCCAAAGGGTCCGGTTAGGGCAGAAACCTTCAGTCGGGGGAGTAGTCACGTTGAGGTATCAGTAGCATGTCTGGATGCTGGGGAACCTGGTATGTTTGTCTATTATCCCTGGTCACATGGCTTCTTGAGGGCATGGAAGCCCGATGCATCCCACATCGAATGCGGGGAATTATGTGCCATAGACACATATCTGAGGTTTTCCTCAGCTTACCGTGCTTAGCACAGGGTACGCCGCGAGTTTAATGTCTAGCGGAGATGGGTCAATCCAATCAGAACATTAGCTAGAACAGATTGGATTGAGGGATTTCCTTTGAAGGGATGCCGATACCGAGGCCAGCCCATGGGCGACTGTGAAGAAGAGCGTATCGACATGGTCTCACCGGGGTATGACGGTCTGGGCGGGGATCGAGGTGGATGGTGGATGGGTGAATGAAGTGGAGGGTGGAATGGAAAGGAACCATCGCAAGGGCAATGGTGAAGTCGGGCTTGAGCCTTGAAAGGGATTCCTACGTATCCCCGTGGCAGGGAATCAAAGTCCACGTAGTTCGGGATGGTGTCGGTGGACCAACACGAGGGTGGACCTTGGTCTGACGGGAATCATCAGCGAGTTGATGTGAATGGGGAGGACCAGGAGGGTCCTAGTGGTGGTGGTCTTGGACCTCGTGGAGGCTTCCTACGTACCATGCCTTGACATGGATCAAGGACCTCGTAGTTCAAAGGGTTTCATCGGTGAACCGACGTGAAAGTAGACCCGTGGGTCCACTAGTGGTGGGCTTGAACCTTGGGAAGGTTTCCTACGTACCATGCCTTGACATAGATCAAAGTCCTCGTAGTTCAAGGGATTGATGGAATACAGTTTAATGTCATGCAGGACGGTAATGAACCCTGACATGAATAAACGACGGGCATTGGGTGTCGGCGAACCGACGTAAATGAGGGACCTTGGTCCGAAGGGAGATGGGCTTGAACCTCGGGGAGGCTTCCTACGTACCATGCGTTGACATGGATCAAAGTCCTTGTAGTTCGGATGAAAATGGGGGGCTTGGCACACCAAAAAGGAGACGGTTTGGGCTAATGATTGTTGGGATTGAACCTCAGGAAGGCTTCCTACGTACCATGCCTTGACATGGATCAAAGTCCTTGTAGTTCGGGTTGAAAATGGGGGGCTTGGCACACCGACAAGGAGACGGTTTGGACCAATGATTTTTGGGCTTGAACCTCAGGAAGGCTTCCTACGTACCATGCCTTGACATGGATCAAATTCCTCATAGTTCGGGTTGAAAATGGGGGGGCTTGGCACACCGATAAGGAGACGGTTTGGGCCAATGATTGTTGGTCTTGAACATCAGGAAGGCTTCCTACGTACCATTCCTTGACATGGATCAAAGTCCTCGTAGTTCGGGTTGAAAATGGGGGGCTTGGCACACCGACAAGGAGACGGTTTGGGCCAATGATTGTTGGGATTGAACCTCAGGAAGGCTTCCTACGTACAATGCCTTGACATGGATCAAAGTCCTCGTAGTTCGGGTTGGGTGAGTCACAACAGCTTATCGTCGGACCGAAATGCAGTTTAACGTCATGCTGGATGAAGGTAGAGCTTGACGTGAATTGGATGATGGGTGGGCTTGAACCTCATGGAGGCTTCCTACGTACCATGCCTTGAAATGGATCAAAGACCTCGTAGTTCAAATGGGTGTGCAGTTTAATGTCATGCGGGACAAGGGTATGCAGTTTATCGTCATGCTGGACGAGGACATGCAGTTTATCGTCATGTTGGACGAGGGCGAAACTCGACGTGAATGAACGACCGAGTAATGTGGCTTGAACCTCATGGAGGGTTCCTACGTACCATGCCTTGACATGGATCAAAGTCCTCGTAGTTCACTGAGGGTGGGGGTCAGGGTCGGTGCTCACTCTAAGCCCACGTGAGTCATGCTCGGTGTGAGAAACAAGAGGTTGCAAGGACCTGAGACTCGGGACCAATGATGGGAGGTGCCCCATTCCCCATCACGCCCTCCACTGACCTTGGTAGTGGGGAAGTACGGAGATGCAGGAGTGCAGCCATCCGTTGGAGAACTGGGGTCTCCCTTCTCCTATGAACATACTCCACTCCAATAAGGAGGATATCATCCCTTGTGGATGGGTGATTCCACTCCCGTGGAGACGAGTGGCATAAAAAATGTTCGAGCTGGGGGGACCCTGCGTGCGAAGCACGAGGTCGGGTCACAGTTTAACATCATGTGTTGAGGACGTGATGCTTGGCAGTTTAACGTCCTGTAGCTCGGACGAGGTGGGTTCACTCCGCACCCCTAGGACTTACATAACCGGTACTCTCTGGTCCTTGGGGAAGGGAAGGTACCAGTAAGGTCGTGGTCAAGGGTGGGTGTGGAACGAACCATCAAGGGGTCCACGTTAGCATGGCTATGCGAAGAAGCAATAGCCGTTAGCGTGCCTATGAGAAGAAGCATTAGGTGAAGCAACGCTACGGGTGGTATTGTCCATGGGAATTTGAAATCACATCGTGCGGACCTAGAGGGTCGCACGGGAGGAGGAATTTCTAAGAAAAGCAGTGTTCTTCGCGAAGTGGAGTGCCTTGGCCATAGCATGGGGCATAGGTTTGAGTGGAAGGTTCTTCATGAAGTGGAACAGTGTTCGCGGAGCACTGCCTCGCGAAGAAGAGGTGCCTCGCGAAGCAGGGTCCTGCGAAGCAGTGTGCTTTGCGATGTGTAGCGATCCCGCCTTAACATAGAGATCACTAGTACAAGATGGGTGTTTCGCGAAGCATAAACGCTCCGCGGCTGCCCGGGTTCCCTTGGGAATCCCCTTCCTTCGTGAATGCCCTTGAGCTTCACGAAGGGAATCCCTCTCGGAAGAGGGGGTCAAAACGAGACAGAGAAAAGGCGTCTCACGAAGTAGAAGTACCTCACGGAGATCATGATTCCCGGGGGAAAAGGGTGATTTGTGATTCGGGAGAGGAGAAGCCGAAAGGTCGGATCGTCCGTCCTCGGGACTCAGGGAGAGTCCAATATTTATAGTCAAGGGGCGCCGCGAAGAAGAACTCATGCGCCGCCTCAGGTGCTTCGCGGCGCGCTCGCGAACGTCAACGGCGTCCACGGAGGGTTAGCACCTCTGGACCTTCGCGGCGCGCTCACGAACGTCAAATGTGTTCAAGGAGCGTTACCACCTCTGGAGCTTTGGGGGGCACTCGCGAACGTCAAATTCGTTCGCGGAGAGTTACCGCCTCTAGAGCTTCGTGGCATGCTCGTGAACGTCAAATGCGTTCGCGGAGCGTTACCCGCCTCTGGAGCTTCGCGGCGCGCCCGCGAATGTCAAATGCATTCGCGGAGAGTTACCGCCTCTGGAGCTTCGCGAGACTGCGCTGCTCGGGGTTCTTCGCATCGGTTCTTCGCGACGGTGCTTCGCAGCGGTGCTTCGCGAGGCAGCATGCCAGCCTTCTTTTTCGTCCCTCCCTTTTGTGCAATATTTTGGCGCCAACAAATGCCCCCCTCAGACTTGGAGCCACGGAGTGCGAAGGGTCAAAGTCTGAGGGAAAATCGCCAAAATTTTCGACGGTTCGCGATGCGGCTTCGCGAAGGGGGGCCCGCGGTGATGACCGGGGCCACGGATCCGGACGCGCCACGATGCTCCGCGTGGATGAGGCACGCCGCGATGCTTCGGGGTCACCGCCTATAAATATGGGGTCGAACTACTTTGTCTTCACACGAATTTCTTGTCTTTTTGTGCTCTCGACTTTGCGAAGCTCCGCATATTCCACGATAGCCCTCCGCAAATCGAGCTTCGCGGCGAACCGCGGGTCTCCGACTCCGCGTCCGCGCCAAGCGAACTTCTGCTTGTCGGCCTGGGCCAGACTTCACGGCTTGGTCTCGCGACCGACCTTCACAATTGGGCTTCGCGATATAGCTTCGCGATCCATCTTCGCGACCCGTTCTGAAAAAATTCTTTTCTAAAGGCCGGAATCGAAATGGCCCGTCAAGAGGCTGTATTGGGGGTGCTTGTAGATGCTGCCCATCGGGATGAGATGGCCAACCGTCGAGGCATTGGGGAAATTGTCCAAAGCCATTCAGACCATGCTTCTTTGACATATTTGCTATCGGAGGGTCAAAAGGATTATCCGCAGTGCAAGAAGCTGCCATTGTACGGCTTCGGGTTGAGGGATGACGTCTTCATCCCTGGGGTGAGTAGGGACGAACCAGCCTGCTGGTTCAGGAGCACACCATGCCAACACCAATGGTTCAGGGCTGCTGATGGTCATGCACAAGAGAACTTCACACCCGTCACCGCTGACTGTCTCTACAACCATGTGAATGATATTGATGGGAGGCCACTGCAACCGGAGACGTCCCCTCCTCTCTACTGTACCATGCTAAAGGCGGTTTTGCAGGATTCGAAGAAGGGATGGTCCGATGAGTGGGACCTGTGCCAGGGTGGCAACTTCACTAATGACTGGGCCTGGCCCTACTGGGTAGGCACCTCATATGAGGAGTTTGGGGACGAGCTGAGGAGAGTGGGGTTGTATGAGGTGGAATGGGAATCCCAATTCCACATTTACCAACCAAAGCAACTGATGCCGGAATTACTGATCAGATGGTCGTCTAGGAACAATACCTTTCACCTGTATCACGGGGAGGTGGGCATCAGCTTGTGGGATGTCCACCAAATTTCTGGGGTTCCGATCTTGGGGGCCATGTATGATGAGTTCCTCCCTATCATCAGTGCGTGGGAGGATACAGAGCAAATGCCGCGACTGGCGTCAGTGTTGATGGCACTCGTCCCTGGAGAGGATAAGGAGGCGGTGAGGGATGTCCACTTCAGGAGATGGTTCAAATTCTTCCTGAATTTCCCAGAGAATCGAGAGTTCCCTCCGAGGCCTCGAACTTGTCCAAGGGAGGCCCAACGGGGCAAGGGGCACTCGTATTGGCGGGTCTTGGAGGACAGCCAATGGAAGAATTGGGGCTTCAGTGTCAGCACTGAACAACAGCCGCTAGTTAGGCTAGCAGCGTTCATCGCGGCTCTCATCTGTGGTTGGATCCTACCGGTGAGGGATACAAGCATGGGGGTACGTCCCAGATCGTTTATTATGGCGTCGATGTTGGCCATGGGGCAGCGGATCAATCTGGGGATTCTGATGCTCACGAAACTGTACAGAATGCTGCGACACATTAGCGAGGGCAAGAAGCCGCCAAGGATATGCGGGCCCTTCCACCTCCTGTATGGGTGGATCGCAGCGCACATCAGGGGGATTTATGAGTATCCAAACCCCATTTCGCCGTCAGGATCAAACTTCTGCCCCTCCATCCTGAACGCGGTCAGGAGCTTCCCTTTCAAACTAGCCGTTCCGATGGTGCTGAATCGGGTGTGGAGGGCAGATGAGATTAATTTCCATACCTTCCCATTGCCGAAGGGGATACTTACTGATGATGGGCAGGGAACGGAAGAACATCTGGCTTACCTCCTGGCCTTTCGAGGTGGAGTTTTGGTGGCACAGATAGATCGTGAGACACTCTGCGAACTGTACACCCCACATCGGTTTGCGAGGCAGTTCTGGTGCCTCCAGCGGCTGACCCCGTAGGTCTACTGGGAAGTACGTCACGAGGAGCACCCATGCGTGATGAGGCAGCTGTGCTCATGTTCACACGGGAAGATGGGAAGATGAAAATTGCATTGCCTCCATCCACCACCGCTTTCGGATTGGTGAGGGAGTATGCCATTAGTTGGGAGACTACCTACCCAGGGGAGATGCTGAAGCAACCAACTATTCAGGTCAGTGACGGTGGGCCTCCCCTATCCTGAGGTCGGGGTCGGAGGGCAGCTAGGGCCGCTCGCGGTTGCGGAGCTGCCATGGCGGCGATACCCGCACCGGCCGAGGGTATGGCAGCAGCGGTGGATCCGGAGATTCCAGAAGAGAAGGGTCATCCAAAGGGGCATCCAACGAGGGGATTTCGTAGGATATCCACTCAGGCTCCGGGGAAGCGGTTGCGTCATATCGACATGGCAGAGGATGTTGTCTTCCTGGAAGCCTGGGAAATTTGGGATGTCAACCGACAATTCCTCAGCCCACCCGAGATATGGGCCCACATGAATCACCTCGGGATGGAATTACTGGGCATAGGCCCAGTCCGGGCTGGATTCATGGCGTCTCCGGCGAAGGCAGAACAGTACCTGGACGAGCTGGAGGATTACGTCCACTCTAGTGGTGTCCGTCGCCTAATGACAGACCGGGTGAGGGTACTGTTGAATCAGACGGTCCCCCCACAGTTATCGGCTGCCGATCTGACGGAGCGCTTCCCCCTACCAGAAGAATCAGAGGACTCCTCTTGGGAGGATGAGGCTGGAGGAGGGAGCCCGTTGGAGGAAGGCGAGGTAGGAGATAAAGGCTCAGATTCCGACGATTTTGCGGAGGCTCTCGAGGTAGCATTCCGAACTTCTTTCCTTACGATCCGTTCTTGGGTCACTATGGAATTCTCAACGATATTTGAGCTATGCAGGAGGAACTTGTTCGCAGGCCTCGTTCTCTCTCCTTGGCGGGTGATGATGCGGGACCTTCAGAACCTGCACCTATGGCTGCATCCAGTTCCGTGTCTGGTGGGACCAAAGCACCCGAGGTGGATCCTCCGGAATCTCCAGACCTTCCTACAGTATACGGAGGGCCTCGCCTCGGGGTCCCATCAGTACCGGCTCAAGAGAAGTGCCAGAAGGTCGATCTCCGTAAGTCTCCTCTACCGGTTTCCTCATTGTCACATGTAGACCATGCCAACTAATGTTTATGTCCCTCTCTGTCGTACAGTTCTTCGACTGGCGTGGGCTGTTGTGGCAAGACTGGTCGGGATGTCTGGTGGCGTCCGTCCTAGGGGTATACCGGTGATGGTGGCGATTTTCCCCCCATCTCCTCAAGCTGCGATGCACATCATCACTGGCGGGACCACCAGTAGGGTCGTCCCTGAAGTCATTGAGGTGGACTTCGAGGAAGAGGATCAACCGGTCGGTCCCAATCTTGTCACGCCTGCTTCGGCGCCAGGTGTCGTACTGGATTCAACACCAGATATTGATCCTGCCGAGGATTTCCTGAGGGCGTATCCCGCGTACAAGCCTGCAAATCGCGCAGACTGGGACGAAACGCCCTCCGACGAGGAGGACAGTAGCATAGTCTGCCACCGGTCATGGAAGTTGATCACACGCTTCATCAAGGACACCCCCCAAGCGTAATGGCTGGCCGAAATGGATAGACTCTGCTCGCGGTTGCGCGAACTGTGCGTTGGGGGAGTGGATGCCCAACGTCCTCACGCACTCATCCGAGATCTTATGGCTGAGAAGATCTGGGAGCATGATCGTGGGCTCAGTGTGGGCTGGAAGCGGAGGAAGGAGACCAACATCAAGAAGCTCCAGGAGGCTGAAGGCGAGGTCAAACAGATGTAGACCCGGGGAGATGAGCTTTCAGCCTCTCTGAGTGCACAATCTGAGCTGGTCTCACGGTTGAAGGCCCAGCTGGCAGAGGCAGAAGAGCATTTGAGGTAGGCCTCTGGAAATATGGCTGCCGTTCAAGCTGGCGTAGAGAGGGCCAAAGCCAAGGCTGACGAACTGCGCCCCGCCGCTGCTGAGGAGGAGCAGGAGCTAAGTCAGCGGCAACAATCCTTGGACGTCACAAGCCAACGGGTGGCGGAGCTGCAACGCTCTTTTGACGGGGTCAACCCGTCCATGGGGGGAGTCGACCCCCGGGTATTGTAACAAAACAAAAACCTTTTATTGGTACTTTATTTCTTCAATTTTCCTTTCTTTGTTTTGAATGTTGTAGCGTGCACGATTTCCTCTATTTGAATCGCCTTGTTACATCCCTATGATGTTTGCAGGACGTTCGGCAACAATTACCCAAGCCCACGTGGGTCGAGCCTGATGTGAGAAACATAAGATAGTTGCCTTCTCATCCCACCTAACATAGAAGTGGGGACCATGCTCCAGGCATTCGGGATTCAGATTACCAGTCCAGATTCCCGAAAGATGGGAGAGGCTTGACTGGAGAAGGAACATTCAGGACATCCGAATTACCGTTTCTTCAGCGTGCTCTTACGCACGAATGGTGCAACGCCAGGGGCGCTAAAATCATTCTAAACAGGTGAAAATGGGAAGTGTGAATCACAATACCCAAGATTTGGAACACTGTGGGGATGGCGTGACACTAAGGGACAACCGTTAACCATGGAGGAGAAGTGGTATCCTTACTGCATTAGCATGTAATGGGGACAACAAATGAGGGTCGACCGTTGACCATGTTTGAAACACGGGACCATGTCACAAATGTTTTCGATCAATTCTTCGGGACGTTGGCCCAGGACAGTTGGCGGACCATAGGTCAAACATACATACTGTTAGGGGGTCCTTCCAAACATGACCAGTCTTCTGGAACATTGGCCCAGGACGGTAGGTGAGCCGATGCGGCATGGGGCCAGGCCGTTAGGGGGTCCCTTCAGACATGAAAGGGGATGAGGGTCCGAATAAGGGGCACACAAAGCGTGGAATATGGAGGGATGGTTTGTCCGAACAGAGTCCAGCACTTAGGTAGTTACACCACCATGGTGGGAGTACACCAGATGGGCGTGTTGGCTTGGCCATTGATCCTTCCTTCTTTGGGACAAGGCTTCTCTGGAGAGGGGTCCTGCCGCTTCCCAATGGGATCTTGGGGCATCCTGAACTTGTTCAGTGTAGAACCGCAGTTTAGTGTCATGCGTTAAGGACACATGGACTCCTGTAGTTTAACGTCATACGATAGGACGCAGAATAAAAGGTAAGATCCTAGGGAACGTGTGGTGCGGTAGATATGAAACCGACGTGAATGAAGACTTGGGAGTCCAAATCACACCATGTACTCCCGGAGGAAACTCTTCAGGTCGAGGGACCAAGAGTGAGGATTAAGCTGGGCCCGAAGCAGAGTGGTCGGGCATTCCTACGTACCCCATGAGGATGGTAATCAAGCCATACGTAGTTCTGGAAGTGCAGTTTAACGTCATGCGGGACGAGGAGCAGCCCGACTCTGTTGGTACACGTCCTGCCAAAACTACTAAGCCCACGTGAGTCATGCTCGGTGTGGGAAACAAGCAGTAATGGTGGGAATTTCCCGACACAAAAAGGGGAAGGTTAGGGAAAAGGGACGCTCGGTGAATACTGGTCCAATGACACTAACATGATCATTTAGCACACCTAGATGCGCGAAGAGAAAGAGACGAGAATGATGGAATTCAACTTGAACATGAGGAAGTGGAAATGTGTGAATCATGGCACTTGAGATTCAGATCATGATGATGGCGGCGTAACTATGGAGGATAACTGCTGACCGTGTTTGCAACACAACATCCTGTCGCGTTAGCCTAGAATGGGGACAGACAAATGAGGGTTGACCGTTGACCATGTTCGAAACACGGGACCACGTCACAAATGTTGTCAAATATCCGTAGGGACGTTGGCCCGAAATGATTGGAGGGCCCTTAGGTCCAGCATTCATGGAAATCCCTTAAGCCTAGTATCCATGTCGTCTGAGGGTCCTTTTGGATGTGGAAGAGGATGAGGATCCAAATAGCGAGCTCACAAAGCTTGGTCGTGGGACGAAGGGAATGTCCGTATGAAAGTCCCATACTTCGGGCTCTTTTTCAAAACATATCTCAATACGAAAACGAGACGTATTAGAGAGAGGGAGCAGATTCCTTTCCCTTGGGGAGATCTTAGTTTAGGGTCATAGAATTCAGACCATGATGGGAGGAGACATAAGAGGCACATGGTGGAGTAACTCAAACACCTGGCGTGAATGGGAATAGGGAGCAGGGGACGCATGGAAACAAAACCCGACGTAAAGGAGGGCCTAAGCTCTACTTACCATGCGTTCTCTGGGGAAATGCTCGAGTCGAGGGACCGAACACAAAGGTTAGACTGGGCCCGCGGGGAAGTGCCCGGGCGCTCCTACGTATCTCATAAGGATGAGAATCAATCCATACATAGTTTTGAAGGGTGGCATGGTAAGTTAACAGTGCCAGGGGAAAAGGGGAGTGCGGGCGTGGCCCTTGCACTAAAAGAAGCAGAATTTGATAAATCTTGTTTGTTCTTTAAGGTGAGTGGTTTTTTTTTGTGAAGCGACAGGCCTAGAATAATAGGTCGTGATGTCGCCACAAGGATCACGCCGTGATGGGCGTTGAAAAATGGCATGGCACATGACCAATACCCAACGTGATGTCCTCTACAACAAGGTCACCACAATGCAGTGCCGTTTTTCGTCGTGCGGCCTGGACGATAATGTCACAGTTTAGGGTCGTATGATAGGACCAAGCATGCATTTTATCGTCATGCAGCACAGACGTAGCAGAGACGATGCTAGGTGGGGAACGTGCATAGTGTTATAAAACACAATTGATGGAGACATGATCCCACATCACATTGTACGCCATTCGGAGTGGGAGACCTTAGGCCGAGGGGCCTATATAGAGGTAAGAGGTGAAACAGGGGGAGAGACTGGCTCCCTAAATGGGCTGTACTCGAAGACAGGGCATCCGGGCGGTCCTACATATCCCATGAGGATGGGAATCAAGCCACACGTAGTTCTTAAGGGTGCCTTTTAATGTCATGCTGGACAAGGAATGTGAGGGCTAACTCTCAGAACGGGGGTGTGCGTGGTGCAGCTATTGCAAACCCGACGTGAATGAGGACATAATCCCACACTACGCCACGCGGTCCCGTAGTCGGGGTCCTGAAGGCAGGACCAGAGAGGTGAATTTTCTGAACTCAAGCTGGACCCACAGACAAGGGGTCTAGGCATTCCTACGTATCCCATTAAGATGGGAATCAAGATGAACGTAGTTATAGATGAGAATCTTAGTTTATGGTCTTAGAGCTCGGACCGCGGATGGTGACAACTTCCCGAGTAAGCACAGATGTCAACCCGATTCCTAAGCCCACGTGAGTTAAACTCGGTGTGATAAACAAGGGGGGTATCCTTATCGCAATACATGGGGCGAGTAAAAAGGAAGTTGGTAGAGAGCCCCGAAGGACACCTTTGACACGACTTGTTCCCCCAACGCACGGATGTGCATGGAGGAAAAGTACCAAAAGTTCCGAGACTCCACTTGGACACGGTGAAGTGATGAAGGGTGTGAATTGTGCACCCGACATTTTGGGCTTAATGGGTTGGCATGGCGATAGAGGAAAACTGTTAACCATGGTGGAAACACAGCGTCCATATCGCATTTTACTGAGGTGGGAACAAAAAACGAGCATCGACCGCTGACCATATTTGCAATGCATGATTTTATCTATTTGTTGTCCGAAACCCTCGAGGGCGTTGGCCCGTAACGGTAGGAGAGCCCTTGGGCATAGTATCCAGACCGTTTTTGGGGGTCCCTCCGGGTGTGAAAGATGATGAAATCCCTGATGCAGGGATACAAAAAGCCTGGAAAGTGGGTGCGGATGTGTCCGAGTAAAGCTTGGCATTCCAGGCAATAAACCAGAGTACTCTTAGGCACATTGGTGAACCGCCGAAGAGGGGTCGACGAAACAACTCAGGAGGGAGAGGTACATGGAGTGGTCATTACGAGATTGACGTGAATGAGAAAATAACCTCACGCCACACCATACAATCCTATAAGAGAGGACCTGGGCCGGGGCCCGGAAAGGCCAAGGGGCCTGATGGTTAGGCATTATTCAGGAAGGCCTGACCTGCTTGCAGTTTAACGTCTTGCAATGAGGACAAGGGTCGGGGACCTGAGAAGGCCAAGGGGCCTCGTAAGGAAAGGCGTACGGCAGGGTGCATGATCCCTACGTAAATGAGGACATAGTCCCACACCGCATCGTACACCCTGGGTAAGAGGGGACCTGGGCCGGGGGGCCCGAGAAGGCCAAGGGGCCTAAGGTCAGGCATCAGTCAGGAAGGCTTGACTGGTTTGCAGTTTAACTTCTTACATGAGGACGGGGGTCGGGGACCTGAGAAGGCCAAGGGGCCTGAGGCTGGGCCTCGTAAAGGAAGGCGTACGACATGGTACATGATCCCGACGTGAATGAGGACGTAGTCCTACACCACACCGTACACCCCTATAAGAGAGGACCTGGGCTGGGGGGCCCGAGAAGGCCAAGGGGCCTAAGGTCAGGCATCAGTCAGGAAGGCCTGACTGGTTTGCAGTTTAACGTCTTACATGAGGACGGGGGTCGGGGACCCGAGGAGGCCAAGGGGCCTGAGGCTGGGCCTCGTAAGGGGAGGCGTACATCGTGGTACATTATCCCAACATGAATGAGGGCATAGTCCCACACCACACTGTACACCCCTATGGGGAATAGGGGCTGTGGGCCCGATCGCTAGCACCACCCGGGAAGAAATTTGTCACTTCAGGATGGGGTAGAATGAATCCCTGCACTCGATGTATGGGATATCTCGGGGTGGACCCGAAGATCCAGGACACTGTTGACCATGTTCGAAACACAGCTTTCCTATGATGACCCGATATGGGAGCAACAAATGAGCGTCGACCGCTGACCAAATTCGCAACGCGGGACTTGTATCGGCTTGTTGCTTGAAAACCCTCGGGGGCGCTGGCCCGTATCGATAGGAGAGCCCTTGGGCGTAGTATCCAGGCCATTCTTGGGGGTCCCTCCAGGTGTGAAAAATGATGGAATACCAGTCAAGGGGTGGGTGAAGTATATCTGTATCCATCCACGAAGGAGGCAAACATCTCCAGGGGGATATGCAGCCGGGTCGAGGCTTGCTCGATGTGAGTTGGGGAAAAAGCGTGCACCCTGCCATGTCTTGACCCGAGGGGCAGATTTTGGCTTTTGGGCTGGGCCAACGGACGAAATGCCCGAGCGTTCCTACGTATCCCATTAGGATGGGAATCAAGCCATATGTAGTTCTCGAAGGCCATGCAGTTTAGCGTCATGCGGTGAGGACATGGGAGGATAGAAGAACGGGAGTGGGCACATGGTGCGACCCTTACAATCCTTGTGTGAGCGGGGTTGTATGAGTGGGGCTAAGAAAGCCTACCCCCCGCTACACAAAGATCCTCCAAGGAAACTATTCCCAGGGGGGGATAGTGGAAGAGAAAAGCTTGGGGCTGGGCTCAAGACGAGGCGTCCGAGCGTTCCTATGTATCCCATGAAGATGGGAATCAAGCCACACGTAGTTCTTAAGATGCAATTTAACGTCATGCGGGACGAGGAGCATCTCATATGGGGATATGTAAGGTACGACGAGCAATCCGGCAAGAATGAGGACGTAGTCCCACACCATACCGTACAATCCCGCAAGAGGGTAAGTCGGGGAAAACCAAGGGGCCTGAGGCCAGACCGCGGTCAGGGAGACCTGACCAGCTTGCAGTTTAACGTCTCGCGGTGAAGATGGGGGTCCGGGGCCCAAGGAGGCCAAGGGGTCTGAGGCTGAGCCTCGGCAGGAAGGCCTGACTAGCTTGCAGTTTAATGTCTTGCAGTAAGGACGAGGGGCCAGGGGCCCAAGGAGGCCAAGGGGCCTGAGGCTGAGCCTCAGTCAGGAAGGCCTGACTGGCTTGTAGGTTAACGTCTTGCAGTAAGGACGGGGGGCCAGGGGCCCAAGGAGGCCAATGGGCCTGAGGCTGAGCCTCGGTCAGGAAGGCCTGACTGGCTTGCAGTTTAACGTCTTGCAGTAAGGACGGGGGGCCAGGGGCCCAAGGAGGCCAAGGGGCCTGAGGCTGAGCCTCGGTCAGGAAGGCCTGACTGGCTTGCATTTTAATGACTTGCAGTAAGGATGGGGGGCCAGGGGCCCAAGGAGGCCAAGGGGCCTGAGGCTGAGCCTTGTTCAGGAAGGCCTGACTGGCTTGCAGTTTAATATCTTGCAGTAAGGACGGGGGGAGATCCTAGTTTAAAGTCATAGAGCTCGGACCATTTTGCAGTTTATCGTCTTGCAGGACGAAGATGCAGTTTAAGGTCGTGCAGGACCTTACATTTTAAGGTCGTGTTGGACCATAATGTGCAGTTTAAAGTCATGCAGGACCATTTTTGCAGTTTATCGTCTTGCAGGACGAAGATGCAGTTTAAGGTCATGCAAGACCATAACGTGCAGTTTAAGGTCATGCGGGACCATAATGTGCAGTTTAAAGTCACGCAGGACCATTTTTGTAGTTTATCGTCTTGCTGGAAGAAGATGTAGTTTAAGGTCATGCAGGACTATAACGTGCAGTTTAAGGTCATGCGGGACCCTTTCGCAGTTTAGGGTCGTGCGTGACCCTTTTCCCTAGGAAAAGTATCGCTTGAGAAATTTGGCATTGGTGGGAGGGGTTATACGCTCTCCATCCGTGGTCACCAAGGAGTATGCTCCATTGGGGTAAAACTTATCAATGATATAAGGCCCTTCCCATTTGGGTTCTAATTTGGGCGGTTTCCTACCGGGAATCATTGGAGCTCAAAGGGCCAGTACAAGGTCGCCCTGTAGAAAAGAGCGGAGACGAACCTTCTTGTTGAAGGCCCTCACTATCTTATCTTGATGCCTTTCCAGATTGTTTAGGGCCCGAAGCCGGTTCTCTTCCAGTGCTTCTAATACAGCTAGATGGATTTCGGCTACCTCATTTAATGTCTGGTGATCATAAACTGCAGTGCGTAACGATGACAGCTGGATCTCAATGGGTAAGACAACCTCAGCTCCATACACCAGGGAATATGGGGTCACCTGGGTAGAGTTGCGAGTCGTCGTCCGATAAGCCCAGAGGGTGTTGGGGAGCTTGTACGGCCAAATTTTCTTGTTCTGACCAACCATCTTCTGCAGAATGTTAGAGAGGGTTTTGTTGAATGCCTTGATCTGTCTGTTTGCCTGCGCGTGGTAGCGGGAGGTATGGTTTGACCGGATGTTGTACTTGGCGTACAATTTCATCAGTTCAGCTGCTAGGAAGTTGGTGCCGTTATCGGTGAGGATGGCGTGAGGGACTCCAAACCGGTGGATAATATTGGAGCTCACAAAGTCAACGATGGAACATGCCTTGACCTCTTTGAGCGGAACTGCTTCTGCCCACTTGGAGAAGAAATCTGTAGCAGTCAGGATGAACCTATACTGGCGGGCTATTGCCGGTGGATACGGTCCCACTACATCAAGTCTCCATACCGCAAATGGAAAGAGTACTTGGTGGGGTGGAGGGGCTCCGGCGGCTGATGCAGGAAGTTGGCGTGAACTTGGCACATGTGGCATCTCATGGCATACCCAATACAATCGTGGATCATAGAGGGCCAGAAGTACCCCAACCTCCGGATTTGATGGGACAGCTTCGGCCCAGCTTTATGGGCACCACATGAACCGGCGTGAACCTCTTGCATAACTTGAGGTACCACTACTCCTTGGATGAAACGGAGGAGAATACCATTGAAACTCCACTTATAAAGGATCTGTTCAAGACTGGGGCCGCTCTGGAGGGTAAATTGCAGCGCGCAGTTTCGAATTCGCTCACGCTTGGCCCGGTCGTATGGGAGGCGACCATTTTGGAGATACTCGAAAAAAGGTGCCCTCCAGTCGGGAGTAGCTTCTACCACTGCGTCTGACGAACCCAGGACCCCTGACGTGGAGGGTCTTGCGGTGAGATGACCTACCCGTAGGCCATCATTGTCCTCTTTGGTGACGGGGGAAATGACTCTCCGGTGTTCCACACGTATGATCAAATCATCTTGCTCAGGTTCTGCGAGCGACACGGCTAAGCCAGCCAAGGCGTCTGCTTGACCGTTCTGTGACTGTGGGACATGGGTAACCTCTGGTTGAGAAGAGAACTGGGCCATTAGGCGGAGGGTGTACTCCAGAAATGGTGCAAGCTCCGGCTTCCTGACGACATAGTCGCCATTAACCTGTTTGATTACCAACTCGGAATCTCCCTTCACATGTAGATGGGGCACCTGGATTTCAAGGGCCAACTCGAGGCTGGTGATGAGAGCCTGGTACTCTTCCTCGTTGTTCGTACAGCCTTCTGACAACAGGAACGAGTATGGAAGGACGGGTTGCACTGGGGTAATAAAGAAAATACCCACACCCACTCTGTTGAGCTTGGGATCATTGAGACGCTTACCGGTGGGGCTCCGGGAGGCGCTGTCAAAATGCATTTGCCAATACGGGATGACATGATCGACTGAGAGGATAGTCTCGTCAGGAAAATCTAGGTCCAGGGATTGATCCGTGGAGGTTGGATGAGAACTTAAAAAGTCTTCCAATGCCTGTCCCTTAATGGCCTTCTGAGGTACGAACCTGATATCAAACTGCTGGAGAATCACCGCCCACCGTGCTAGTCGGCCAGTCAGCATGGGGTGGTTCAGGATGTACTTCAGTGGGTCTACCCGGGAGACCAATTGCACCTCATGGTGCTGTAGGTAATGTCGCAACTTCTACACGGAGAAGACGAGCGCAAGGCAGCTCTTTTCGATAGGGGAGTATCTGACCTCTGTATCGAGAAGCATGCGGCTGAGATAGTAGAGACTGTTCTCAGTACCCTCGCTATTCTTTTGGGCGAGCAGTTCACCGAGGGATCTTTCTAGGGCGGTCACGTAAAGGACCAGCAGATTTCCAGAGACGGGCG
Organism: Viscum album; assembly: GCA_963277665.1. Lineage (NCBI taxonomy): Eukaryota > Viridiplantae > Streptophyta > Magnoliopsida > Santalales > Viscaceae > Viscum > Viscum album. Next base: position 1,032,143,847 of record OY728123.1, on the reverse strand, counting down.
GCATCAAGACTGGAGGTTGGAGCAGATACTGCTTGATTTCCTCGAAGGCGGTCCAACACTTCTCATCCCATTCGTAGGTAGCACCCTTCTTCATGAGCTGAGAAAAGGGCTTACACTTGCTGGCCAGATTCGCGATGAATTGGCATATATAGGCTAAGTGGCCTTGGAGGCCTCGAAGCTCCCGAATGTTGCTCGGGGGGAGGCATTTGGCTGATGGCCTTGATCTTCTCTGGGTCGATCTCGATACCTCGGTATCTGACAAAAAAGCCCAGAAACTTCCCAGAGGTGACCCCGAAGGCACACTTCAATGGGTTCATCTTCAGGTGACGGGAACGGAGGAAACCGAACACTTTCTCAAGGTCTTTGAGATGGTCCTGGCGCTAACATGATTTGACTACGAGGTTATCCACGTAGCATTCCACCAATGTCCTGAGAATTGGCATGAATATGCGATGCATGGACCTCTGATAAGTGGCACCTGCATTTTTCAAACCGAATGGCATAACTTGGTAGAAAAAGGTACCTTGGGGAGCCCTGAAGGCAGCGGAATCCTATTCTTCGGGGGCCATACGGATCTGGTTGAACCCGGAATACCCGTCCATAAAAGAGAGAGCTTGGAACCCGGCTGTGGCGTCAATCAATAACTCCGTCCCCGGGAGTGGGAAGTCATCCTTTGGGCAGTGGCGATTAAGATCGCTGAAGTCGATGCAGACTCTGATCTGCCCATTCTTCTTCCTGACTGGCACAATGTTGGCAAGACACTTGGGGTACTGGACTTCTTTAACGAAGTTGGATTTGATAAGCTTGTAAACTTCGGCCTCAACCATAGCACCATGAGAAGGGTGCATCTTCCTGGGAGGATGCTTAAACCCACAATGTTTTGCCGGGAGGCCCAGACGGTGAACGGCTACCTGGGGATCTAGTCCTGGAATCTCATTGTAACTCCAAGAAAACACATCACAGTGTTGTTTGAGGAAGTCTACGTACTGCTTTCGCTCCTCGGGGGACATGGCTGCACTGATCAATGTAGGTTTCGGATCTGCCTCGCTACCAAGGTTCACCTATACCAGTTCATCGACCGTGGTAGAGACGCCTTCTTCAAAGGCGGGGGGAGCATCCTCGAGGTCCTCCTCTCCACCCATGGGAGGATTTACCGTGACGGGAGGCACTTCTGGGCTATCAAAGCCTGAGGGGAAGCTGGTGCCGGCTCGGGCAGCAGTGGTCATCATATCAGGAGACTCACTTTCCATTGAGACCATAGCAATGAAGGCAGTCGATCCTATCCCATCTGGCCTTTGGCCTAAGGGGCCACGTTTGATGATATCAAAGAAGTGGTGACGTGTCAGACTGAGTCGGTTAATTCCAGCCCGGTGGAAGAGAAACGTATGGCGCGCCGCCATTGTCATAAGCTTGACGTCCCGGTACCGTACATGGGTAGGAGGTTCCGGGATCACCTAAGCCTGGTTGATGTAGGAGTACGAGGTGATTTTACGTCGTCGCTTGGACACGGGAACATGCCTTCCTTGTGTACCTGAAACAAAAAAACATTGCTCCATGTCGGGGGTCGTGGCCTCCAATCGGTGGATCGGGAGGACGTAGGCGTCATCCATGCTTGCCCAGGGATCACTTGTGACCGGGGCGGGTTCATCCTCACTTACTAGGATTTTCTTATCCTTACTTTTGTAATATCCCGCATCCAGATAGCGGGCCTCACAAGAAGAGAAAGGGGACGCGTCTCCTTGGAGAACGCCTACTCGACCGTTGAGCGAGTACTTGAGGCACTGGTGATATGACGAAAGGACCGCTGCATGCAGATGGAGCCATGGCCTACCCATCAACGCGTTGTAGGCGGTGTCCTGAGAGACAACCATGAACTCGGTGCTGGAAATTAAGCCACCGAACTGAGTCTTCAGGTGGATCTTGCCGACTAGGGTTTGCTCGGTCCTGTCGTACCCCTGGATTCTGAGGTCATAGGGAGTTAAATCACATTCAGACAGACCTAGCTTTCGCAACGTCCGGGTCGGAATTAGATTGATTCTAGAACCCGTGTCAACGAGGCAGCGGCGGACTTCCACGCCAATGAAGTTGCCAGTGATGTATAGCGGGCGAATGTGCCCATGTAGAGGAGGGTCCTCATCTTCACCGGAGAACAAGATAACCACCTGACATTCGGCGTTTTCACTCGTCTCGGTATGGAAGGCTTCTGCAGCTGCTACCTCCGTCTCAAACTCGAGGGGGCTCCTTAGGGCCTCGGCCAGTGCCTCACGCATTTCGGATGACAGGCGGAGGGCCTCAAGGATAGAAAGCCTTGCTAGAATGCCGACAAGGTGCTTCAGGACATCATACTTTCGTGCCAAGCGCGAACCTCTGCCTACATGAGGTCTTTCAGAATTTGGAGGCATAGCGGGTCCTGCTGGTTGAACCAGCGATCAGCTAGTACTGGGTACATCTTGCTGCCTACTAGTAGAAGCCTGGAGAGAAGTCGTCGGACTAGGATTGGGCAGCGGAGGCTGGCCTGTATCCGGGCAAGACTGACTGTGATACGAACGAGGCAGCTCTCCCTGATCTAGTAGCACAAACAGCGGTGGAGGTAGAGCTGAGGGCGTTAGACGGGGTTGCGCGTGCTGAGCTCTGCGATGAGCCTGCTGCCTGGTCTCAGTAGCATGCACGACTTGGCTAAAAGTGCCTGCTGACGTACCTCTATGACCGGCACGGTTGCGATTCCGTTGACGTTGACGTCGGCTGGAAACGTTGGGGAGGTTCGCCTGGCGCTCCCCCTCGTCGGGAGTCATATAGAGCTTTACCAGCTCCACGGTGTTAACTGAAACGTACCCCTGGCTGGCGCTCGAGGATTCATCTAGTACCAGGCGGATTCTGGGAGGAATCCCCATTTCAGGGGGCATAAAGTCGCCGAGAGTGTGGGATGACGATGACAACGGCGGTGCGCGTTGCTTCTTCTTACGTCGCCGCTGCTTGCCCTTTTGGGAAGAGGTCGAATGTGAAGATGATGCGGGGTTACTGACTACTTCTTCTGAAGGTTTTGGCTACTTTAGGCGTGCTCGGATGATACCATGGGAATAGACGACGGTTTTTCGAGCCATCCAGTCATCGTATTTCCGGGATCCACGGTTGGGAACCTGCTGCCACTCGCCTTCGCTGTCGCTACCGATCTCTGACCCTGCAAAGACACCCGCCACATGCGCTGGTGCTGAGCCCAACTTGACTATGTTGTTGTTGACCTGGTCTTGAAGCCAGTCTTTAAACACATATCATTGCTTGAGGGTGTGCACCATAATCCGATGATAAGGGCAGTTGTTGGGGTGATCGGTGAGATTCGCCTTTTCCGGCCTTCTGCACTTGCGCAGACGCACAATCCCTTGCTCTAGAGCACTTCAGAAGTAGTCAGGGACATGATTTTCGTTGAATGAATAAGTCTGGTGCCTTCTTTCTGGATAGGGGGCCCTGGGGGCTAGGCCCTGACAAGGGGCCAGAGGGGCCTACCGAGGAGGCAGCGCCTAATTGTCTCGCCTAGGTGGCAGTGGCGCATTGCACGGGGGAACCTGTCGGTTCTGAGGTGGTCGCTACTGGGCAGGAGCCTGTGCTTGAGGTGGAGGACCTCTGCGGGGTTGCGGGGGTGGTGTCGTTGGTAGTAATTCCAGCTGCCTAGGGGCTTCTATTTGGGCCACCGCGGCGGGTTCAGCCCTGGCGGTCCTCCTGGCCGAGATCATAGGGGGCAACAAACGCGCCTGACTAGCCTGTTGCAGGGCTTCCTCAAGGCGCTGAGCCTTATCTGAGAAATATCTGAACCCTCCAGGGTAGTTCTGGGTAATTAGGGAGGGTACCAGCTCTGTCTTGATGTTCCCCACACACATCGTCAGTAATTTCTCCTAAGTCAGTGGCATATTGAGGGAATACGTATGTCCCTTCCACCGGGCGATAAAATCTGCGACTCGTTCATTAGGCCTCTGCTTGCACTTGAAGAGGTCCGCAATGCTGGTCTTCCGCGTGGTGGAGCTAAACTGGTATAAGAACTGCCGACGGAGATCCTCCCAACCGGTCACCGATCCGATAGGGAGATGGTTGTACCAGACGAATGCCGGACCTTCCAATGTCTGTACGAAACACCGGAGCTTGGCAGCTTTTTGCTGAGCCAGGGTCCCCAGCATGGGGCCACACCTGGAAGAAAATTGAGCCAAGTGCTGCAGCGGGTCCCCTGTCCCGTTGAAGGGCGAGAAAGTGGGGTTCCCAAAACTCGGAGGTGCGTGCATATCATCCACCCACGCGGGATACGGCTTTCCATCCGGTGGGACCGCCACCTGCCGCGTTTCCAACGCTTCGAGGCGGGCTATGAGTGCCGCTATAAGATCATCCGGGTGGGGGTCCCTGTCTTGACGGGGATCCCTAACAACAAGTGCATTTCCAGGTTCCTCAACACGATAGATGACTTCGGCAGCTCGTGGATCAACTGGCGGAACAACCTGTGGGGCGACTGGGGGAACCCGGACTGGATTCTTCAGATTGCCCCGTCGCTCGGGAGGGTTTGGCGAGACGTATCGCGACCTCTTGCCGTAAGCTCCGGCTTCTTCCCTGTCTGCGGAAGTAGCATGATCAGGGTTTCCTGGAGGCATCTCACCGGGGGGAATTGTTCTTGCCCCTGCTGCCCCGGCCTGGGATTACCATAGTCGGGTCGCCGCTCTACAGCGCGCTCAGCCAAGAGTTTGTCAACCAGCCTCTTCTGCTCAGCAAGCTATTGGAGTAACGTGGCATTCTCGGGATCTTCGTCCGTTTTCTGCACAGAGGTAGACGAGTCAGAGTGCTTGACAATTCCGACATGCTCCTTACCCTTGCCGGTATTTCGACCGAGTACCAGCGACTTGGTGGGTACGAGGAGGCCTAGCAAGTTCCTCTGCTGACGGGTAACCCTCCCTGATGGGTCCAGTAGCGGCGGTACGCCCTCGAGGGGTAAGTCTCCATCAAGGAATTCAAGCTCGTCTTCCTTGTCCACTATGTCAGCCATGTGGACCACGGCCCCTCTTGAGGGCATGTCCTCAATGTCGCATAGCGAATCGGGCTGCCTTCGGATAGGGTCGAAGAGGAGAGCAGCATAGTGTCCCCAACCACAGACTTGCACATGGGGGGTAGCTTCCCTGAAGATTCTGCGGAGTGCTTTGAAACTCTGAACGCATTTCCGTTGAAGGGCGCTCAGGCGGCCTGGCGACTCAAGGTGCTGGGCCACAAGGAGTGCGGCCGAATCGATCAGGCGACATTGCTCGCCAATTTCTTTGAAGTGTTCTCAACTTCTGTGGTACACCACCCGTTCGTAATGAAGGCAGAAGTGTGTCGCCCATAGGATTCGACAAAATAACCCCATTTATTCAGGGGTAAGAGACTCTGGTACGCGAAAATTCAGCGCCGTCGTCGGCCAGAACTTCTCCGGGAAGTAATCCGCTGCAAGAATACTCCAGAGGATTCTGAGTTCGGACTCAGGGTCTGGCCCTGTATTTCCCCACTCGTCAACTGGGGGTGGCTGAGGGATCGGTAGCGGTACCGAGGCGGACCTCTGGGATAGTAAGCTCGATGGTGGAGAATACGGCGAACGAGCTGACTGGCCGCCGAATTCTGGGCCATCCTCTGAAGAGTGAGGTGACCTGGCCATGATGTCACGATACGACGGGCTGATAGCCACAACTTATGGCATAGGAGTCGCGGCTACCGACGATAGGTCGTGTCATCGCTCTACCGCCATTGGCCCCCAAAATAACTCTCCGTGATCTCTGGTAGAGGTAGAGGGAACTTCTGGTGACGATGGCGGTGATTGTGCGGTCGAGACCTGCGGAATTCCCAAGACTTATTCCTCCTTGATGTACCTGCGGAGAGAGATGGGAATCTGGTGGACCTCATATTCCGGGAGAATGAGGCTAACACGCCTGGTTCATGCCCTAGTCCTTGATATGGAGGAGCGGGGAGAAGGTTCCATTGCTGAGTCGCATTCCGCTTCCGAGTCAGAGAAGCGGGAAGGTTTGATCTCCACCCGGGCCTTCACAGGACTCTTCTTGTGGCGGCGACGACCCGCTCTCCTGCCCCGAGGTGGCTCTCCGGGACAGGGTTGATCCCTATCATGTAGTCTCGGGGCGGTGCTGGCGCCGTGGCGGAGAGGGCCCCCACTCGAGATAGACGAGGTGTGAGGGGCACCAGGGAAAATGTCGAAGGGTACATGGGAGGACCTCCATGGACAGCACCCATGTAGGCGGAGCCTCTATTGAAATTGGCAGGAGCACGGAGAGGACCTCCATGGTCTATGCGGGCGGAGCGAGGCTGGCCTTCCCTCCTCATGTTGCTGGGGTGAGGAGGACCTTCGCCCATTGCAGAGAGGACATAGGGAGGTACCCCACGTTGGAGAAGGACCAGATGGACGGTGCCTTTAGATCGGCGGTCGGGGGCAGGAGGATGGACTTCATACCCTGTATAGTGGGTGCGGGAATGGTTTCTACGCTGAGCGTCACTGCCGCTGGGCAGGTCTTCCTTCAGGATGGGGGTAGCACGAGGCATACCTCCATGACGAGCTTCGGAGCGGGGAAGGCCCACGCTCTGTGGAGTAGTGGTACGGGGAGGGCCTCCGTACGAGGTGACATCACCGCGGGTTAGTTCGTGGGGATCACCACTCAGGCCTGCCACCCGAATAGTCAACCCAGCCTGCCCGCAGGGCGGTTGGGGTCTCGATCCTGGTTGGGCAATGGAGTGCCCCTGATCAGCGTATTTAGGGGCCCCATGATGTACGTTGGCGGTGGCTCGGGCCACTGTAGCTGTTGACGTTGACGCACCTGGGCGGGCGTCCTCAGCCCGGGCCCGGCACTGATGTCGGGTCAGATGAGCTGGTGCAGGTGGTGCAGGGACGTAGCATGCCTGCTCTTCCTGCGGAGTCAGACGGCGGCGCTGACGTGGACGGGCGACAGCTCTTGCCTGGAGCCCTTGGGTCGCGACCCTGAGCGGGCTGAGCCGGACGGCGCCCGCCTCATCAGCGTAAGGCGAGGAGTTGTCAAGGCGTTCCGGGGATAGGCTCCCGAAACGGTTGAACGTTGGGGTGGGGAGCAGGGGCTCCCTGCACGGCCTGTTAGGGCGGCGTTGACGATGGGTCCTGGAGGCCTCCAGGTCCAAGCGGGCCATATCCCTAGTTGGGATGACCCCTTCCTCCTCGTACCTGCGCACGAGGTTGTTGATCAACCTTCGCTAGATGACCTCTGATGGGGAAAGGGGACGTGGGCGCCCCATATTCTGTGATGTGGTGGCCGTCGTGGCAGTAGCGGCGCCATGCGGGGTAGCTGTGGCGGAGTTTCCCCTGCCCCTGCGTAGGCGGGCGGGCGGTGATCGTGTCTCTGTAACAGAAACCTGGTTCTTGAGAAATGAAGGGATCAACTCATCAGCACTGAGAGGAAAAGGATTGGCAGCAAGTGCCCCAACATCCTTCCATTCTCCACGTCTGTAAGAAGGATCCACGCCAACACGCTGCAGAATGGAGTGCCCCACGTTCTACTGCCCTGACTTCCGGTGAGTTTCACGATAGGCCTGCTATTTGCTTGGCAGGACCAAGCACTGGATATCTGGATCCGGTGACATGCCAATCCACTGGTGTCTTGAACGCTACTAATCTCCACATTGAGGAGATGAATTTCACGTCAGGTTCACCATTTTTTTTCCGATGCTTTCGCCGGGGCGCGCGCATCCGTCCGTCCGCGGAGGAGGACGCGTGACACTTGTTGCCCCGCATTCCCTCTTTCCAAAGGCGGGCGACATTCACTCATTATTCAGGGACGTCTACTCCTTGATCGAAACAGGATGATGGGATGTCAGTTCTTCCTTCTGTGGATTCTTCCTCAGAACTCATCACCTAGTCCGGGTATCCCTCATAGATTTAATACGTAATTCGTGAAACTCTTCCCAGTGCCATGTTTCCATGGACACCGGTTAATTACATTGCTTCTATCGGGACATTCCAAAGGGTCCGGTCAGGGCAAAAACCTTTAGTCGGGGGAGTAGTCACGTTGAGGCATCAGTAGCGTGTCTGAATGCTGGGGAACCTGGTATGTCTGTCTATTATCCCTAGTCACAGGGCTTCTCGAGGGCGTGGAAGCCCGAGGTATCCCACATCGAACGCGGGGAATTATGTACCATAGACACATATCTGAGGTTTTCCTTAGCTTCCCGTGCTTAGCATAGGGTACGCCGCGAGTTTAACGTCTAGCGGAGACGGGTCAATCCGATCAGAACATTAGCTAGAACATATTGGATTGAGGGATTTCCTTTGAAGGGATGCCGATACCGAGGCCAGCCCATGGGCGGCTGTGAAGAGGAGCGTATCGACATGGTCTCACTGGGGTATGATGGTCCAGGTGAGGATCGGGGTGGATGGTGGATGGGTGAATGAAGTGGAGGGTGGAATGGCAAGGAACCATTGCAAGGGAAACGGTGAAGTCGGGCTTGAGCCTTGAAAGGGCTTCCTACGTATCCCCGTGGAAGGGAATCTAAGTCCACGTAGTTCGGGATGGTGTCGGTGGACCGACACGAGGGTGGACCTTGGTCCGACGGGCATCATCAGCGAGCTGATGTGAATGGGGAGGACCAGGAGGGTCCTAGTGGTGGTGGGCTTGGACCTCGTGGAGGCTTCCTACGTACCATCCCTTGACATGGATCAAAGACCTCGTAGTTCAAAGGGTTTCATCGGTGAACTGACGTGAAAGTAGACCCGTGGGTCCACTAGTGGTGGGCTTGAACCTTGGGAAGGTTTCCTACGTACCATGCCTTGACATAGATCAAAGTCCTCGTAGTTCAAGTGATTGATGGAATACAGTTTAACGTCATGCGGGACGGTAATGAACCCTGACGTGAATAAATGATGGGAATTGGGTGTCGGCGAACCGATGTAAATGAGGGACCTTGGTCCGAAGGGAGATGGTCTTGGTCCTTGGGGAGGCTTCCTACGTACCATGCCTTGACATGGATCAAAGTCCTCGTAGTTCGGATGAAAATGGGGGGCTTGGAAGACCGACAAGGAGACGGTTTGGGCCAATTATTGTTGGGCTTGAACCTCAGGAAGGCTTCCTACGTACCATGCCTTGACATGGATCAAAGTCCTCGTAGTTCGGGTTGAAATCGGGGGGCCTGGCACACCGACAAGGAGACGGTTTGGGCCAATGATTGTTGGGCTTGAACCTCAGGAAGGCTTCCTACGTACCATGCCTTGACATGGATCAATGTCCTCGTAGTTCGTGTTGAAAACGGGGGGGGGGGGGGGGGGCTTGGAAGACCGACAAGGAGACGGTTTGAGCCAATGATTGTTGGGCTTGAACCTCAGGAAGGATTCCTACGTACCATGCCTTGACATGGATCAAAGTCCTCATAGTTCGGGTTGAAAATGGGGGGCTTGGAACACCGATAAGGAGACAATTTGGGCCAATGATTGTTGGGCTTGAACCTCAGGAAGGCTTCCTACGTACCATGCCTTGACATGGATCAAAGTACTCGTAGTTCGGGTTGGGTGAGTCACAACAGCTTGCTGTCGGACCGGAATGCAGTTTAACGTCATGCGGGATGAAGGTAGAACTTGACGTGAATTGGATGATGGGTGGGCTTGAACCTCGTGGAGGCTTCCTACGTACCATGCCTTGACATGGATCAAAGACCTCGTAGTTCAAATGGGTGTGCAGTTTAATGTCATGCAGGACAAGGGCATGATGTTTACCGTCATGCTGGACGAGGACATGCAGTTTATCGTCGTACTGGATGAGGGCGAAACTCGACGTGAATGAATGACTGAGTAATGTGGCTTGAACCTCATGGAGGCTTCCTACGTACCATGCCTTGACATGGATCAAAGTCCTCATAGTTCGCTGAGGGTGGGGGTCAGGTTCGGTGCTCACTCTAAGCCCTTGTGAGTCATGCTCGGTGTGAGAAACAAGAGGTTGCAAGGACATGACGATCACGTCGTGAAGGATGCGTCCGTGAGAAGCGAAGAGGAGCTTATGAATTAGGTGGCCCAAGGTGCTGGGACTTACTCCAGGATGGAGGCCCGAAGTGCATCAAAGTGCAGCGAAAGAGGGACTCGGGACCAATGATGGGAGGTTCCCCATTCCCTATCACGCCCTCCACTGACCTTGGTAGTGGGGAAGAACGGAGATGCAGGGGTGCAGCCATCCGTTGGAGAACTAGGGCCGCCCTTCTCCTATGAACATACACCACTCCAATAAGGAGGATATCATCCCTTGTGGATGGGTGATTCCACTCCCGTGGAGATGAGTGGCGTAAAAAATGTTCGAGCAGGGGGACCCTGCGTGCAAAGCACGAGGTCGGGTCACAGTTTAAGGTCATGTGTTGAGGATGTGATGCTTGGCAGTTTAACGTCCTGCAGCTCGGACGAGGTGGGTTCACTCCGCACCCCTAGGACTTACATAACCGGTACTCTCTAGTCCTTGGGGAAGGGAAGGTACCAGTAAGGCCATGGTCAAGGGGGGGTGTGGAACAAACCATCAAGGGGTCCACGTTAGCGTGGCTATGAGAAGAAGCAATAGCCGTTAGAGTGCCTATGCGAAGAAGCATTAGGCGAAGCAACGCTACGGGTGGTATTGTCAATGGGACTTTAAAATCACATCATGCGAACCTGGAGGGTCGCACGGGAGGAGGAATTGCTAAGCAAAGGAGTGTGCTTCGCGAAGTGGAGTGCCTTGGCCTTAGCATGGTGCATAGGTGTGAGTGGAAGGTGCTTCGCGAAGTGGAACAGTGTTTGCGGAGCACTGCCTCGCGAAGAAGAGGTGCCTCACGAAGTAGGGTCCTGCGAAGCAGTGTGCTTCGCGATGTGTAGCGATCCCGCCTTAGCATAGAGATCACTAGTACAGGTTGGGTGTTTCGCGAAGCATAAATGCTCTGCGGCTGCCCGGGTTCCCTTGGGAATCCCCTTCCTTCGCGAATGCCCTTGAGCTTCGCGAAGGGCATCCCTCTCGGAAGAGGGGGTCAAAACGAGATAGAGCAAAGGTTTCTCACGAAGTAGAAGTACCTCGCGGAGCTCATGATTCCTGGGGGCAAAGGGTGCTTCACGATTCGGGAGAGGAGAAGCCGAAAGGTAGGATCGTCTGTCCTCGGGACTCAGGGGGAGTCCAATATTTATAGGCAAGGGGCTCCGCGAAGCAGAACTCGTGCACCGCCTCGGGTGCTTCGCGGCGCGCTCACAAACGTCAACGGAGTCCGCTGAGGGTTACCGCCTCTGGAGCTTCGCGGCGCGCTCGCGAACGTCAAATACGTTCACAGAGAGTTACTACCTCTGGAGCTTCGCGGCGCGCTCACGAACGACAAATGCGTTCGCAGAGAGTTACCGCCTCTGGAGCTTCACGGCGCGCTCACGAACGCCAAATGCGTTCACGGAGCGTTACCACCTCTAGAGCTTCGAGGCGTGATCGCGAAATTCAAATGTGTTCACGGAGAGTTACCACCTCTGGAGCTTCACGATACCGCGCTGCTCGGGGTTCTTCGCGTCGGTTCTTCGCGATGGTGCTTCGCGGCGGTGCTTCGCGAGGCAGCGTGCCAGCCTTATTTTTCGTCCCTCCCTTTCATTCAATATTTTGGCACCAACAGGTACTTACATATATTTACTCCACAATTATTGATCATGGAATAACTTATTATGTTGAATGAACTCATGTTATAAGATTTATGTGGTACACTTAAGCATGAGATTGAAATGTTTATGAAGGGTGCACCCTGATAGTGATCCAATGCATTGGGTAATGTTTAGTATCATGATACATCATATGAAATTATCTTTGGTTCATGATCCTTCATGTGAAATGATCATTGACTCATGATACTTCATGTGTAATGATCTTTGACTCATGATCCTCCATCTGTAATGAGCCTTGACTCATACTCCTCTATGTGAAATAATACATTACTCATGATAATATCATGTTGTATGTTTTTGACACATTTCAATGTTATGATTATCATGATATATCATTATTTTATATTCATTCTACTTTTATGCTCCGTTTTTTTTCTATTGTCTAAAATGTATTGTCTTATTCATCTTATGCCTTGTTTACTCCCTTATTGGGCTTTATATCCCAGCCCTTTCTTATGTTTCCCCATGATTTCCCAGGAAGATTTAAGTATGAAGGAATATTATGAACATGTTATAGAGGTTTTCAATAAATATGATTTATTCCATGTTTTAAGTTGTTATGTAATGTACCAAATTCCCAAAGACACTATACTTATTGATTTTTTTGGGGTTGTATTAAGTGTGTTCTCATGTAATAAATCATGTATTAACGTGTAATAAAGTTTAAGGTTGTTATAAATCAGCTGATCATTCTATTTTAAAAAAATCATCAGGACTATACATGATGTGTAACCCAATTACACATCATTTAATTGATAAGTCTTATAATTTCCAAAAAACCAATCACACCTTTGATAAAAAGAGGATTTATTTTTATTTATCGTTTAAATTTCATGTATCCCTATTACATGATGTATAATTCTATAGTAGGCTACATAACCAACAAATTTTGTGCCAGAAATTTCAAAAAATATATAAATTCACCATTATAAGTATCCTCCCATTTCTTTCTTGGTCCAAACTAGATAGTGAAAATGGAAAACCAAGACAATGTTAGAAACATACCTATTAGAAGAGTAATGGGATGTTACATCAGTTCCCCCTGAATCAAAATATTTCCCCCATGTAGGTTTTAATTTCTGTCATTACGGCCAACTTCTTGGAGGTTCAACTTCAATCATTTTCCTCTCTAAGTTGTCTTAAAGCTCACACAATACATAGTTCCCTTATTGAATAGATGTGTTCTGGGTGGAAATATCCAATGATCCTTACCCAATTTTGACATGAAGAATGAATTTGGATAGTCAATTTGAATAAATATTTGATGCATATATTCCAGGTAAAATAATATGTGATCAAAGACTATAGTGTTTTCCATCTCGAGGAGGTATTGGGTACTCTCATCCACACTTTATCTTTTCCCATATTGAAAAATTCCAAAATCCTTATGATAATAACTATAAACGTCATAAAATGTGTTTAAAAGTATTATGACTTCACTGACATATTATGATAGAGGCTTAAGTTTTATGATGAAGTTATACGACGAAGTTATATGATGAAAGTCATATGATCTTTCTTGGGGCAATGTCTTATGATCTGGCTAATTTAGTTGAAATTATTAAGGAATTATATCTAGTATATGGTTTGTTTTTTCCTTTACAATCATATCTATATCATTGGTAGACATATTTTTCCCCACCATTTTAAACTCATATAGGTAACAAACTAGAAAACACATATTTTCTCTTCCCACTCAGCTTTCATCATACTCAGCAAGGCTTCTTCATTTACGATTGGATGAAACTTGGGTTCATCAATCAAACAGAATTGGTTTTTATTTATTTGAACTTGTCTCAAAGGTATATTTATAATTAGTTCTTCATAGACATCTCTAGAGTCTTTATATAGAATGGTTAAAAACTATGTTCCTACATAGAAGAAGTCAAGGATGTCTTTGTGAGAGGTAAGTATTGGGAGATTGATCAGTCTATATATTATTGGGGATCTCTATGAATTTGATTCAAGTTAAATTTTATAAGGGATGAACCATATATAGAACATTTTTAAGGGAGATGACCTTGATGTAGCTTCTTAAATATACACTTCAAATTTACACAACACTGTTTTTATAGTGATTACTTTTACATGAGTTGACTCATAATTATATGTGTTCTTCATACCTTTACGTATATTATGGATCATGGTTGATATCCTTACATAGATCTTGATGTGTGGGATGTACCTTTATATAGACTTTGAGAATAACCTTTACATATCATTAGTGTCTTATCATTTTTTAGTGGTAGAGTCATGGTGGTACCTTTACACATGGTAGTTTGATACTTTTATGTAGCTTGGTTACTATTACACATCTAGTGGCATGTGTGAATGAACATTACATTTTTCTCTTGGAGTACCTTTATTCAATAGAGGGACCTCTATATAGTTCTAGGTTCATCCTGTAGGGATACGTTTATTCCATGGAGGAGATTGATGCAGTGCTTTAGAAATTCTCTAATGACTTGATGACACTTACACATGGTCTGGATCACACTTACATTGGGAAATGAATAACACATACACTGGGGTCCTTTTCCATTTCCAGCTTCAACCTAATCACACTGAAAATAGATGTAATAAAATATTTTCCTAGACTAAATTCAAAATTAATTAAACAATAAAACTAAGAATTAAAATACATTTAATAATTAAATTACAAAATCAAAGATCAATGCATGGATTCATAATTAAATCAAAAAAATGAATAGAACCACTAAAAATTTTATTTTAGGCCATTTTCACATTAATCCCAATATTCAATGAATAAAATATAAACATATATATTTAAACTATTATATTTTATTATTTATATTATTTAAGCTAAATATACTAAAATGAAATAGAAAATGTTCCTTCATCACATATGCCTTTCTATGATTGATTATTCACCTTGATTTAGAGACCCCCACTATTAATATTATTATCAATTACAAGTGGTGAGGAATGTTATTATCATAAACTGATACTACATCACACACTTACACAATATCTCACTATGTCACCCACCATCCAACTAGATTTATAACCTCTTGCTAATTTATTACACTTAAAAGCTCTTTTAGTAAGTTCTTCATTCTATATGAGATGTCACTAAATAAACATGATCTAAATTACTTTTTCAATCAAATTATTTTAATGTATGTGTATATTAAACAATAATAGAATGAAACTTGGTTTCTTTAGATTTCCTAGTTCCCAGATCTTTATAAGAATTTGATCAATGAATTATATCAACTCTCTCTCCAAGGACATCAATTGAAAATAGTTAATTAAATATCTAAATTATCATTTTCCTTTATAAAACATTCATATTATCTTGGAATTATATAATACTGTGTAATAAATGATAAATATCATAACATTTTTGTCTTTATTTTAATTCTCTTCAGCTTCGATGTACTAGATCAACTTCACATAAATCTCTTTAGTTTCTTCTTCTCCCTTGATACTGAAAATATTATTACTCATCGAAACAATATTATTATCTCTGTTGTTAGCATTAGAGATATATTAATTCTTCATAAGTAATGATATTTCTTTATCTTCTTCTCAAATAGTATATATGGGACTACACAAATATAATTTTTATATTTTGAATATAGAAACCCTACAATATTGACACAAAGATCTATAAATATTTTCCTCTACCTTTTTATGTGGGTGTTATCCCATGATAAAGAATATTCATTTTAACTCAACTACTTGCCTCCATCGAATTTCTAGGAATTCCCTTCTTCTATTTTCATCTCAATTTATCCCCAATAAGTAATTCTACCCTCAATTCAATAGGCAGTCTCAAGAAGTTTTTTTTAAAATAACCCATGAATAACATAGACAATAAATCTCTATAATTCTATGAAAATAATATAACATTAATTTTCTACAACATAGATCATTTATTCATGGTGTGAGTGAATCTGAAATAATGATACATACTACAACATGTATTTCTAATTCTCAGATTTAATATTATATTTATATTATTCTACTTAATCATGAAGATAATATTTATCATAATACATATTGAATCACATATCTATTTGTGATATTTAAATCAATGAATATTAGTTCCTACATCAATAAATTTAATTCCTTATAATTTCCTCCAGTTTTGATCACCAATATTGTTTTTCAAATTTTCATTTCAAAATATCCAAGATTAAATGAAAGAGTGATCTCCTCATCATCTCCCCATTTAATATTCTTCAAACTTAGGATTTAATTAGGGATTAATAAATCATCATTATATTTTCATATTGGATAATATGTTTAGAATAATATGATACTTATTTCCTCATAATATTAATTCTAGAAGTACCTTACATTCTTATTCTCTAGATCTCTCAAAATTTCACAATTTTTTTATAATTATGATGTCATAATGAACCTTGAAAAATCCCCCCATGAATTTTGTGGTATCAAAATGATCCTTACAAAACTCAGGTGACATCTAGTCCTTTTCTAATTTTCTACCTCAATAATGATCCCTACAAAATCACACTGATCCTTATGGTAATAGAATAAATCTTACACAATTATTTGAACTTACCCACCTTTTCTATTTTTCCCCTCAAATTAATCTTATGGGAGATAACATCGACTCTTACAAAGACAACCTTTGTCAAATTGTCATAAAATGATGACTCATACAAAGTCCTAGATGATCCTTATAAAGTAAGATATCATCCTTATGAAGTCATAAATCACTCTTATTAACTCAGACTCATAATTATGAAGTTTATAAATCAACCTTATGAAATTAAATAACAATACTTATAAAGTATGCAATGATCCTTATGAAGTTAGGGATGATCCTTATAAATTCTTGGATAATTATTATGTTGTCAAACACGATCCTTATGAATTAATTCATTTAAAAATTTTTATATCTCTTGTATTAAAGTGAATATTATGAAAATTTCAGTCATCCTTATTTAATTCACATTCCTTCATAAATTATCACATTGGTTCATCAAAATGAATTTTACATAGTACATATGACCCTTATGGAAATTTTAGGACTTAGCCGATTTTCTAGATCTAATCACATAATTCAAGAATATTGGAGTTGGTGACCAAGAACTAACTCATATATACTATATTATTACATTTATTCATTAATTTTAATATTAATAAATATATTATCATATCATGATAGTTCTTTTTTGTGATATAGTAGGTAATAATGTTCAAAGAGTAATTGTCGCACTAAAAGGTTATAGTAGTTCCCCGCTATGATGAGAACCCCAAAGGGCCATGGAATTATTCTTAAATATATTTTCTAGAGACATATGATATCATTTTATGGGAAAAAATGATATAAGATATTAGGGGTGGATACTCATAGGACATTGAGTCACCTTCTAATGGTGTATGCCCTTGGTAATTTCCCACATGGGAGATTATGTGAATTCTACCCACAAATTGGAAATCTACATTTATATGATTCATTGGATGTTACTATATATGGATGTGTGTATTCATTCTTAGAATTTAACATCATTAGACACATAATTTGATGTATTGACATAAACCATGATGACATATATTCTAGGAGAAGTAGGATATATTGGGTGCATCCCGAGTGACATTTCATTAATGAATAATGCAAGAAAAGACTTGTCTATCTGATTATTTAATAGAATTAAATATATTAGGACCTTTTATTGGAATTAAATAGCCTAACTAAATCCATGTCCATGGTGTTCTATGGGTAATTACATTTCCATAAAATCAAAGAAGGAGATAACGATCACATAAGTTGATGGCACTAACATAAAAAATGCTTGATTAGACACATCATAATAAAGGTATTATATAATATAGTAAGAATATGTATGAGGTTTTATTTCATTATGAAATTAAATTCTTTATCAATGGGTTCATTGGAATGTTGGTATACACTAACCTTCTACTATGGGTAGGTATTCCTAATGCCACTATAAACGAGTCCTTGAGGGTCACAAGATAATGTATCCAAAACATCAGTTAAATATAAAATATTATTTATTATTTCACATGTTAAATAAATATTATTCTTGTATGTGGTTTAATAAATTATCATGTTAGTTTGATCACATATATTAATTCACTAGTTATTCCAAATAATATTTTATGAGTATAATATTAAATAAATATTTAGTTGTAATTAAGTGATTATAATATTTATATATTTATTAGAGAATAATGTAGTGATACTTATTTATTAAATAAATATTCATTATTCAAGGTTTGATAAATATTGTGGAGGAATTAAGGATTGAGTTTAATGATTTTCTAATAAATAATATTTATTAGATATTATTTTAATAAAGAGTATTTAATTAATTCACTGGTTTTGTTCAAGTTAAGAAATAATAATAATAATATTATTATTAAAGACATGGTATTATATGGGGATTAATGAAATAATAAGGGCACATATGTAATTATTTTTTAACACTAGAAGTATATAAACCCAATTATATCATTTCTAACCCTACAGGTATCCATTTGTTTTATTGTGCATAATGAATATGGAGAATCCTCTCAAGCCCTTGAGAACTCCTCTATATGAACTCTCTTAAGAAAATAGAGTGATCCTCTTACACCACCTCTCTCAATTATAGAGAGATCAAAAAGAATACTTCTTGGAAGAAATTATCATGGTGATCAAAGATGAATGATGCAAGTTTTAGGATCTACCATGATTAGATTTATATGTAAATGTTTAGATATTATTCAAGAACATGTGAATCATCATTAAAGGGAATCTATACTTGATTCAAACAATGAAATAATACAACAACATTGACAAGTTTTCATATTCATCAATGAAGTAATAATTTATCACAAGTTAATTATTTAATTGGTTAAATTCATTATAAATCATTATGTGATGATCCTTCATTTTGGTTTGGCCTTCTAATGTCAATTAATCTGTTATTCAACTCAGTTTTTCATAGCATTTATGATCAATGTATATATCAAAATAATAATAGATTACAACAAAAAGCTAAGTTGGGCATGGCCACACCGGCGCTTCCATTTCACTTGTAACCTTCAAGTGGTATCAAAGGGGTCTCTTAATTACTTATAATTATTTGAATATCATTTATTGATTCATGCATTTATCATTAGTTTTCAATAATAGTTTAATTATTCTTTTATCTAAATAATGAGATATTCTCTTCTTCCTCTGTGTTCTTACAAATATATTCAATAAATTATTATTATTTTAATGAAGAAAATTTAATTTAATCATCCAAAGGTGCTAAAAATTATTTATATATAACAAAAGAGTACAAAACATGTATCCCAATGGTTTATGTCATGCAACCATGTTTAATGAACCAGATAAACTAATTAATAAATTGAGAATTAATTTAGAGTGCATGAATTTATTACACATAGAGTTTATTGAATAAATAACATGTTGAATATACTGGATTTGAATATATTTAACCTTAATAAATTTAATGAAACACACATATATTCCACTTATTCCTTTAGTAAAATATAGTTCATGCATTTTCTTACATGACCTGCAAGACTGGTGACTATGTAACTCAGATACCACAAGACACTTAGATCATGTATATTCCATGTACTCTATTAATTTACATAGCATACTAACATTACCTATCCCTAGAATTGTTTCTGAGATAGACATTGATTAACTATACATGACGTGTAACTAGATTGTACACGTTGTGTATATTACTTGTTTACCCAGAATTTAAAATCAATTTATTATACTGCTTAGACCTTATCAACATGTGTTCTATGTGATATTCAGTTCACTCATACACACCATGTGAAAAGTTATATATATATATATATATATATATATTAATTTTTTAATAAATTTATATGTAATATTAGGAACTAAATAATGTATATAATCCATATTACATTAATTACTCTATGTGCATTAAAATGTAACATGAAATATAAAAAACATGTTCTCCATGCGTCATTTTGTTGAATCATACATGAAATGAAATTATATAATAATATGTGCATGGCACATGTTTTATGAGTAATCATTATATGAATATCACGCATGATGGGTAGTTTAGATGGGTACTCATCGTGTTTCCAATAGTATATATTTTTTTACATAGAAATTTTTAAATAAATTTATTTGATATTTTTTAAATTTTGAATGATGAGAATATCAATAAATATGGGATGAGAATTAATATAAAATAATTGACTAATTAATTAAGATAATTAATTTTTTTGATCATTATTTATCATAAATAAAAAAATTGGATTGAATACTATTTTGTTAAATGCGTAATTTGTTGCATGCTTGTGTATGATCATGAGAATATACCGTACCTTTGTATCTAATTGGGTTTCTTTAATTTATTATTTAATTAAATTTAATTCCTATGAATCTTTTATCATCTCATTATATAAGGTCCTATAAGCCCATAATTTCCTTTTATACAACCCCTTAAACCAATCCATTGGTTCCCATCACCTATGTGCGGGTAAAATATTATATAATGGATAGAGATCCTCAACTAGTGGAGGTGGCTCAAGTTTTTAGATAAGGAGAAACAAATCCAATAGGTACATGGGTGGATAGGTGGAAAGTTATAATATGAACCATATCATGGTTCAATTTGTTTTACCATAGGTTGGTAGTTTGTTTATCATCTTATAGATAAACTAACCATTAAGAAAACTCATGATCATACCACTCTTATTATTTTATTACTATCATGTTTCATGATTAATTTCACTATGGATGTTTAGTCATTATCACATGATGTAATGAATTTAAAAATCAAGCAAGATATAACTAAACTGATTTTTCTTATCTATAAAAATTATTTAAGATATATTTAATCACTTAATGAAATCCACTTAATATTAGCAATAATGTAACCAAGATAAAAACTAGTCTATTTATGCATAAAGATTAAAATACATCAATCATATATATTAATTCAGAATATACTTCCACTACTTAGGTATGAATTGAACCATAGTTAAAAGTTATTTACCAACCTCTTTTGGGGTGCTTTCAATTATAGGCAAATTTCTATGTTGAGTTTTGGGTTGACATAACATAGTTTGTATTAAGGGATGCTTTTCCTCCATGATACCTATTGAAACTAGTAGGAAAATAATTGAGGAAATCCAAATTAAGTATTCTAGGATTGGGGAGTCCACTCAATAGACCAAGGATCTATGGGTTAATGCATTTGGAAAGTTACTCCTACCTAAATTCCATTGAATAGATTGATAGACCCATGTATGGGATATAATAAGGGGAATATAGGTTATTTATACTAAAATATCCAAGAAACAATATATTTTTAAACTAATGGTGAGGGATTTTTTATTTTAATAAAATAATTGGAGATTAATAAATTAAAATATTTATTATATACTTTTATGATATAAATTACTAAAATTATAATCTTATTAATTGTAGAAATGAAAACTATCAATTAAAACATATCACTATGATCCATACTTGATAAGGGAAACCTTATAAAAGGTACTAATTTATAAGAATGGAAAAGGTTATTACACATTATTATATACTATGAAAGGAAATAATATATGCTGGAAAACCCAATTCCTGAAGTGCCTGCCCAAGAGGTTAGTGAGGAAGAATTTTATCTCTACAAGAATCATTTGGATGATGCCACTGATTTCCAATGTTTCATTCTACCTTCCATACCTAACGAGATTCTAATGAAATATGAATATATAGATTTTTATATCATTATATTTCATCTTCATTATATTTATCAAGTGAATGTAAGAAAAAATAGATATGAGATCTCCAATTAATTAATCAAGTGAAAAATTGGAGATTCGATGCCTGTTGGGCCTCAAGTAGTCAAATTCATTGGCTACATAGATCACTTAGAAATATTGAGAATTAAATTCCCCATTAAAATTAGAAAAAATATAAACCTTTCCCCACTACCTAAATACTCCTCCCATTTTATTGAAAATTACAATATGAGAAATATAAAGAAGACTTTATCAGAACTTCTTACTATCATTCTCCAAGTTGACAGTACATGGGGTGTGAAAAACCCACATTCTTAATGGTGAATATGAAAAGGATGAACATGGAAAACTAGCTCAAAAATCACTACAATTCTAAATATCTAGATTACCATCCTTACAAGAAAAAGAGGAAGATATAAAGAAAGGGGAATGAAAAAATAAGCAGTATATTTTTCAGGTGGAAAGCTAGGCTATTGGAAGAGTAACTACACCTAGAATAAAGGGGAGGAAAAATGTACTCTCATGACCGGGTTTAATATTTTAATATCTACAAATTAGGTATTAGATACACCTTGTGGTGCTCATATATATATCCAAATACCAAGAACAAGTATATTAAAATAGATTTATATAGGATAAGTGTATCTTTGAGCAACCAATGGAGCATAGCACA
This sequence comes from Viscum album, assembly GCA_963277665.1. Lineage (NCBI taxonomy): Eukaryota > Viridiplantae > Streptophyta > Magnoliopsida > Santalales > Viscaceae > Viscum > Viscum album. The sequence continues at coordinate 1,032,121,762 of OY728123.1, read as the reverse complement.
TTGTATCGGATATAGGAGGCTACCGTCTTTTTTTTCTAACATACATGATTTTGATTTTAAAGAATTTTTATTTTGTGATATGAATTAATAAAAAAAACCTCTGTATTTATTTCCTTTCCATAGATGGATTTATTTTCAAATTTTTAAATAAAGAAATCTTTTTTACAAAGACAACATTTTTTATGATATGGAATAACTAAATAACGGTCTTTATGTATTAAATTATGAAAAAAATATTGGTAATTGATAAAAAATCTTGTTCACACGAATAATATAACAACCAAATGAGACATCATCATCTTGTTCATGTAAATAAGAAGTTTATGAAAATCTCTATCAATATGCTTATTTAGACACTTTTTAGCTCAGACCACTTGAAACATGTCATGCTTGTTTTCAAGGGAAAATAACCAAACCAAATTTAAATATATAAGGTTAAAGGGCCATAAATATTCTAGTATTGGTACCCAATGATGTGTGGAGACCTTTTCTAGTAGAATCTAGAGGTGGGTATTCTTAATTCATAACTTGTACAGATGACTTGAGTATATATGGCTATGTCTATTTGATGAGTTATAAGTTTTATGCATTTGAGAAATTCAATGAATATAATAATGAAGTAGAGATTCAAATTGGTATGAAGAGAAATAAGTTTCAAGATGACTCAGGTGATGAATATCTTAACCAAGAGATTATTGAATTTGTTTAGGAGTTTATGATTCTATCTCAACTCCCTCCACCTTACACAATATAGTGGAATGGTGTTAGTGAAAGGATGAACCATACTCTATTTTACATGGTAAGGTTGATGAATAGGCATGAAAATCATCCAGTATCCTTTTGGGGATATACATTACAAACTGCATCATACAAACTAAACCATGTACTAACTAATGTTGAAAATAGAATACTATAAGAATTAATGTATAGAAATAAATCCATGTTGTCACACACTCATGTATGAGGATACAAGAAATTAGTTAAGGCCATATCATGGAATAAAATAACACCATAGGGCATGAATTGTATCTTTATAGGGTATCCTAAGAAATTAAGGGGCTACTACCTACACAACCCCTTAGAAAAGAAAGTGTATATTGCAAGACAATCCATATTTCTTGACAGGGAGAACATCCTCAAGAATTACAATGGGAGAAATATTGAATTAGATTAAGTTGATTCTCAAGATACATAAGAGTTGGTATATGAAAAAATTCTATAGGTAACTATAGAAGAAGTTGTTTCAGAAAGAGAAGTACTACATAAGAGAACCAGGCACATAAGAGAACTAGAAAGATATGTTTTTCTAGTCACCAAATATGGTGAATCATTATGGGTTGAAAATAATGAACATTTATCCTATGAATAGTTAATAGAGATATCATAAGTTGAAAAATGGAAAGAAGATGTGAATTATTAGATAGATTCCATGTATCAGAACCAAGTTTTTATTTTGATTGATATTCTAGTTTATGTAAATCATGTTGGTTGAAAATGGGTAATCAAGAGAAAACTGGATATATAAGATAAATTATTCACCTATAAAGAAAGGTTAGTGGATAAAGGGTTTAAAAAATTTCAAGGAATTGATTATGATAAAAACTTTTCTCTAGTTTCTAGGTTTAAATCCATCATAGTTATTCTTTCCATAGTATCCTACCAGGACAATGAAATTTGGCAGATGGATGTAAAAATAGATTTATTTAATATGATCCTTTAGGAAGATGTCTAAATGACACAAATTGAAGGGTTTATCACTCCACGTGATTCCAAAAAGATATTAAAAATTTCAAAGATCCATTTATGTATTGAATTAATTGTATAGGTCATGAAAAATTCAATTCGATGAAGTTATAAAATAAACCAGTTTAATTAATAATGAATTTGAGCCATGTGTTTAAAATCTATTTAGTGGGTGTTCAGTAAATATACTAGTAGTATATGTTGATGAAAATTTACTTATTGGAAATGATGTACCAATCCTATAATAATTTTATGACTCGTTGAACATGTGCTTCTCCATGAAGGACTTAGGTGAAAAACTAACATTTTGGGGGTGAAGATAATTTCTGATAGATATAAGAGGCTTCCTGTACTATGTCAAGGTACATACATTAAATAAATAGTAAATAGATTTAGTATGGAACTATAGTGACTTGTGTTTTTACCTATAGGAGATTGAAATATTTCGAAGAATATTTCTGAAGATAGGACCAGAGTCAGCATGAGATTCTGAGGGCTGGAGATCCTCATCGCGATGATATTAAAAATATTAAAAATATTTTATCACTCATACGTAGTTTCTTAGGAAATATTGAATAAATCCAAATTGTAGTATCATATTAGAATTATGACACCACTGTTGAGTTTTGAAAATCATGTTTACCCTAGGTGCGACATAACTTTATCAGTGTCGGGTGCCAGGTCGGAGGAAATTTGACTGTGGGGTGTTAAATGGATGAAAATATTTTATTAAAATTTAAAATATAACCCTTACCTCCCTCCAATAATTTCATATGATAGGAGGATACTAATCCCCTCTTCCCCCTTTGGAGTGACAAATAAACCAAGGAATGAATTGAGGAAATGAGGTGCCACCAATATCTGATCTTGATGATGATTTCTCCCAAATCATGTTGCAACATCTCCCTATCACCAATTTAACAAAGAAGCTTTGGTGTTTTTCCCCGAGGTTGGTGATTTTGATTTTGAGACCCAATAATGTTTTTTATGCATCATTTTAAGGTTTTAGATCCCCTAGATTCATGTTAGGGTCCCAATGAGAGATGACCTTTGTGTTTTAGGGAAAACAGAGGTGATTCAAGATGTTCTTAGGGAAATTACCAATATATTTTCCATCTAAGCAATGTGTTGTATAGTGGATAACTCCATGTGTTATTCCCATTCAGGAAAGATTAGTTTTGGGGACTACACACCGTGTACTGGGGTTACACAACATGTTGTGACCCCATGTCTTGTGGCCTGACGACATGGCCAGGGAAGCCATGTTAACATACATGATGGTGTGCAAGTACATCCCTATATTACACGGGCATGGGGTGTTAGACACATACATGGGTATATGACACATCTAGGGTGACATTTAGCTGGGAAACAACATGTACTAGGGGGTGCACGCTGTGTGTGAGACACGTCTGGCTTAGCCCTGTGAAGGGAAGAAACAGTCGGGGTTCGGGTGAGGTGAGAAACACTGTGTACCTATAGTACACACTATGTAGGTCAAAATGGCCAGCCAAGAAATGCGTCATAGGACATGACCGGGTGTTCAGGTAGGGTCACATGTCATGTGGACACCCTTACATTCCATGTAGTATCCTCTTGGAAGAGTTTTTGGCCATTTTATCTCTATATTTAGGGATTATATTTAGGCATACTCTTAGCCTATACTGAGAAGTTTTCTATATAGAACACGATGGTGGCCATGGTTTGAGCCCAAAATATATGGGGTGAGGTAATGTTGTGGGTTGGTTGGTTCAGTGGCATTTGTACTAGTAGTGGTCAAGTGAGCTCCCTTGGTCTATCCCTGCGAGGGTACATGTGGCATTACATTCTGATTATAGGATTATGATCCCATCAATATGATGAGTTTGGATAGAGTTATAGAATCCCTCTAGGGAGGATGGTGTGGGATCCTCTACCATATCAGTAGAGTTCTTGCATCCCTCCAGGGAGGGTAGAGTGGGATCCTCTAACATATCATTTTCCTTGGATCAGGTTTGTGGTATCTCCATGATCAACACTAAATGGGAGATGATCCCCTATCTATAAGGATATCCAAGTATGGTTTGTGGCATCATTGGATATACAATCCCCTACATAGAGGGAAATTTTATTAGGGTTGTGGAATCATTGGGAATATGATCCCCTACTCAGCAGTTAGTTTTATGTAGGGTTATGGAATCATTGAATATAAGATCCCCTACTTCACGAGTTATACTATATAGGGTTTGTGGAATAGTCGTGACTAACACTATACAGGCAGAAATCCTCTATATGAGTCATATGATATCCATGATTTCAGATTGGGTTGTAGTGTCCCCTAGTGGATCCTGGTAGTGATTCCCTATTTGAGAGATCATTGGGTTATCGAATTGGGTCTGTGCTGTACCCTAGAGGATCATAGGTGTGAAAACCTATCCAAGGAGATGTGGTTTACCATTTTCTAGACTAGGTTTGTAGTGTCCCCCAGTGGATCCTGGGAGTGATCCCTTATCTGACTGATGAGACCTTTTATAGTTTGAGTAGGGTTAGTAGTGTCCCCCATTAGGGATGGATGAGATCCCCTCTCTGAGTTTCAAGAATCACTAGATTCTAGAATGAATTTCTTTGTGATGAGATCTGACAATCATGTTCTCTGGAATGAATTCCCTTTGGGGTGGTTTTTTTGTGCCATCAGATTTGTGATACTCAAATGTGTGGTATCTCTTGGATGTTACATCATAGTTGGCTGAGTTGTACTCGATTGAGTGGTATCTCTCAGATGTTACTTCAAGGTTGGATGAGTTATTCCTGATGGAGTGTATCTCTCGGACTAGTTTCCTCTTGGATGACACAGCTCGCGGAGTGTGTGCTCCTGGTCGATTGTTAACTTTTGAACCTTGAGTATAACCTGTCGCAGGTTGCGAGGTCAGAACCTCATGAGACATAGAGTATAAGACAAGTCTATATGGGTGTATTTTTGGGTTTCCAATATAGTTTTTCACATTCATGGGTTGTAGGACCATGTGGCAAGAGCTTACTAGTTGTGTATATCCATGGAAGGTCTTGAGACAGAGATTATCTCTCATTTGAGTTCCTCTAGAAAGGTTAAGCAGATTATTTCCTTTTAGTTTATCCCTTTTTATTTTGGGTATTTGGAGAACCTATTGAGTATTGTTATACTCATGCCTACATGGTATTTTCCCACACATGTTATATCTTGTGCAGAAAACATGCCTTTTTATGAAGTCCTTGGAGGTCCCAGAGCAAGAAAATCTTAGTGATCTAGAATGACTGGGGTATTTATCGATGCTCGACCAAGGAGCTTTTTAATTGGTATATTTGGAAATGATCCCCTCCATCTCAGTAGGTTGGATGATTTTGTTGTTTTCTTTTTATGGGAACATATTTTCTTTTTTTTTTTACTTTTGTTGTACTCTTGTTTGGGATAGATGTATGCATGAATTTAATTTTAGTTTATATATCTTTTCACTATTTCATGGAGGTGTTTGAGCATGCGTGTATATAGGTACCTTAGGCTAAGGCCTCCCATGTGTGTGATATGCCTACTTGGCACTGGATTCCAACCCTTGTCCTATGAAGTTAGGCTTGGGGAGTTGTGGCTCAAGCCCCGTTGGGTCGGGTCGTGACAAATTGGTATCAGAGCGAGTTCCATTTTGGGACCATAGTGTCACAAGCTTGGTTTGGGTTCCATAGAGACAACATTAGAGTGTTTTGAGTTTGGATTTTAGAATAGGGAATCTAGTTTTAGTGTATAATCTAATGTATCCATTCACTAGGACTCTAATTACCTAAGTTTCAACTCGATACATTAGGAAATTAGTTTCCAGAAAAATTTGGTACGTGCATCATATAGGTATGACTTTTGGGTTTTTTCTGTACTTCTTCAGTCATAACCCTAGATATACTCTTTGATCATGGTTCATCATGATTTTATTTCAGGATTCCCCCATGAAGTTATCCATACAAGTTTTTGTGGTGAGATTATGGAGACGATCCTCCCTAGGGGGAGGCTTCAGTGAAGGGCATTATTTCTAAGGCTGGACCTCTGGGTGGTCCGCCAATTGAGACACCACCCATTGAGAAGTTGTTTGTGATGACAGTTCAGGGTGAGGATTCATGTAGGCTAATCTCACTTCACAAGTTCCATAGGTAGTGAACTTTGAGGTACCAGGGTGATCCAAACCCCCCATGCAGCTGATGACTGGCTTGAGGAAGTAACACATGTTTTCCACCTAGTGAAGAAACCTCCTGATCATATGGTTGTCATAATGGTGATCCATATGATATTTTATACCAAATGATGGAAGAGTTTGGTGATGAAGACCTATGACGAGGTGACACTCGCTTGGGTGGAGTTTGACTGACTCTTCAGAGAAGAGTTTTAACTAACCATGTTGAGATCCATGCAAATCCAGGAGCAACTACAGATTCGACAGTATAGCATGATAATGATGTATTTTTTAGTGAGGTTCGTATAACTATTGCGTCACTCCCTATATATGGTTTGAGATTCATTTTTATGTAAAAAAACTTCAATTATGTCTTACACTGAGAGATCATTATGTTGACGGTACTGTTGTGCATTCTCCCCTATACTGGAGTGTTTGATTGGGTCTTGGTGGTGAAGAACTTTATGCTAGAGTAGACTCATACCATTAATGCTGGGACCACATGAGTTGATACCATGAAAATAGGTATCCAACATAAGTCTTGGGACTTGGGTATGTGAGACACTTCAAGAGATAATCCCAGGATAGAGGGTCTGAGGCTCAGGGTTTCTAGGATAGTTTTGGTTATCTATAGGGGATGCGGTGTTACACTTGTGATAGATGGGGACATCTTGTGAGTGATTATCCAACCCACCTTACTTATAAAAGGTATTCGGTAAACAAACCACTTTTGAAGAGGTTTCATTTCAAGATTTGAGGTCTGAATGGTGGTGGGTGTGTTAGAGGAGTGGGTAGAGTAGTAGGTGGTGGCATACAGTTAGAGTTTCCACAACCACTCCCAGGACATCTTCGGTAGGATCAATAGCTAGAGGATGGGGGTGAGGATAACTACAGACCATAAAGACCTCAGACCCAGAGGGTTTGGGTATGAATAGAGGTACACTTGATATCCTTTATACTTTCTACTATAGTATTTATTGATACTATTGTGAGGTACTCATTTCATTCCACTTCTTACTCGAGTTTTTAAGGGTGACACAAGGTGTTGGTGTAACCCTATGTCAGTGTTGTTTGATGTACCTTCAAATTAAAAATGTAGAGGGATCCTTCCGCCACCAGTAAACATTTTTGTGATGAAATTAAATCCTTAAGGTTGAGACAGTTACTCTCTAAGTGGATAGTGTCTTGGTTTGGTGGATGAGTCCCTCGGATTTGTGTGTTTGAGGCGGGGTTGTGAGTTGGAGATTTGTGTGGAGGGCCTGGAAAGACCCAGTGTGAGCACTTTGATAGCCCTTTAAAGTTCATTGGTACCCTCACATGTTCAACATCTATTTTGTACACAAGACACTTGAGGAAGATGTGGTGTGGTTTGGCGTGGCTTAAGAATCAAAAGAATTTGGGATGCTCTCCCCACTAAGACACATTCTAAATATGTGATACAAAACCATATACGTGAGTCAGTGCTACCCAATTAAGATAGTAAAAAATTGTGGTGGATGAGTTCCTTTTTCTTGTGTGTTTAGAGTAGGGTTTCATTGGTCTATGCATCAGGATAGTGATGCATTTTACTATCAAAACACATGATTGCAAATGGACTAGGTGTTTGGTGTTTTCCCACCTGTCTCAGCTGAGGAGGCACGTGCCCTCTTTGCTGTATGATGTTGACCTGGTTGAGCTGGACATTGGGTGTGGTTTTTCATTAATGGTTCCCCTGAGTGCATGATCATAGGAAGTAAAGGAACCTTTGGTTTCCATCATGGTGGTCTTGGTGAGCTTGCTGGTGTGTGAGTCATAGTGGAGAGATCAGTTATTCTCCTTCTGCACAGGATATCAATTTTCGAGGAATAAAATACATAATGTGATGAGGATGTAGTTACTTGGGTTTTGACCAGTAATACATTGAAATATTTATAAGGATATTTCAAAATCCTGGTGCTATGTTGGTGTGGGATTCTGAACGTCAGAGATCCTTCATGTGGTGATAATAAAAATATTAAATATATTTTATCATGTATTAAAGGTTTATTTAGAAACATTGAATAAACCCCAAATAGAGTCTTATATTGGAATTATGATACTTCCTTTGAGTTTAGAACGTCGTGTTTACCCTAGGTGTGACATAAACATTGTTAGCATCACACAGTGGGTCATATGTGAGTTGAAAGTAGGGAGTTAAATAGATTATATTGTTTTAATAAAGATAAAATAATATCTCTTACATCCCTACCCATTGGTTTTTACAATAGCATGAGAAAAATACACTCTTTCCCCTTTAGAGATATGGATGACATGAGGAATGAGTCAAGGAAATGGGGCACCGCCGATCTCTGTTCTTGATGGAAATTGCTCCTAGATCATGCTATATCAGCTCTCAAGAACTGATTAAATATCAATGCTTCAACATTTTTTCCATAGGTATTCTGTTTTATGTTTTAGTCTTGATTCCTTTTCTTATTCATCTTTTTAAGGTTGTAGAGCCCTTAAACGCTTGATATGGACCCCATGAGGGTTGATCTGTGTGTTTTACGGAAAACAGGGGCGATATGGGTTGTTCTTAGGGAAATTCCAAACATATTTCCTATCAATATAGAATTTAGTATGGTGGATCACATTTTATTTTCTTCCCATTTAGGGAAAATACATTTTGGGAACAACACACCTTGTACTGGGGTTACATTCCATGTTGTGTCCCCATGTCACATGGCCTTAGGACATGACTAGGGAAGCTATGCGAACATACTCGACTAAGTGCAAGTACATAGTCAGAGTAAAAGGGCATGGTGTTCTATACATAGGAATGAGAAGATGACATGGATGGGGGAATGATTAGCTAGGAAACACCATGTATTAGGGGGTGCACACTGTGTATGGGGCATGACTGACTGAGCTATGTAAAGGGAAGACATAGCCAGGGCCCAAGTGAGGTGTGAAATGCCGTGTACCTCTGGTACACACCATGTTAGGACACATGGTCATCCGAGTCATGCTGTAGAGGACACAAAAGGGTGTTCAAGTGGAGTCACACTCCATGTGGACCCCTTTACATTCCGTTTAGTCTCCTATTGGATGAGTTTCCTCCCATCATATCTCTTTCTTTGGGGCTTATATTTAGTCATATGATTAGCCTATCCTTAGAAATTATTTAAATATAATGTGATGGTGGCCATAGTTTGGGACTTGGATATGCGAGGTGAGTTGATATTGTTGGTCTCTTGGGTTAGTGGTGTTTATAACAACAGTGTTTGATGGATTTCTCTTGTTCTTTCCCTATGATGGAATGAGTGGCATTAGATCCTTGGTATAAGATTATGATCCCATCGATAAGATAAGTTTGGATAGTGTTTTATCATCCCTCTAGGGAGTCCAGTGAGAGATCCTATATTATCTCATTAGAATTGTTTCATCCATCTAGGGAGGCCCAAGCGGGATCCTTTAACATAACATTTACCCTAGATGGGTACATGGTATCGTCGTGACCATCACTACATGGGAGTTGATCCCCTACCAAGAAGGATAGCCAAGTAGGGTTTTTGGTATCATTGGTAATATGATTCCCTACATATAAGGAAGTTTTAGTAGGGTTATGGCATCATTGGGAATAAAATCACCTAATCAACAGTCTCTTTTATTTAGGGTTTTGGAATCATCAGATATATGATCCCCTACTTCACGAGTTGTACTAGATGGGGTTTGTGGAATCATTATGACCAACACTATATGGGAGATAATCCTCTATCTGAGTGATATGATCTCTAGGATTTTATATTATATTTTGGTGTCCCCTAGTAGATTCTAGGAGTGATCCCCTATATGAGAGAGATATTTGGTTACCGGATTTTGTTCTTGGTGTCCCCTATATGATACTAGGAGTGATCCCCTATATGAGGATATGTGGTTTATAGTTTTCTAGATTGGGTTACTTATGTCCCCAATCTGATATTGGGAGTGATCCCCTTTATGAGTGATGAGAAATTTCATGGTTCTAGTATGGTTAATATCATCCCCCAACAGGGATCAGTGAGATCCCCTATCTGAGTATTGAGATCTACTGGATTCTAATGTGACTTTATTTTTGGGGTTATCCAATGAGTTTGTTATATGTAACGTGTTCCCTTTGGGATGGTGGTGTTGTGCTATCATATTTGTGATTCCCGAATGAGTGGTATCTCTCAGATATTCCATCATATTTGGCTGAGTTGTTCTCGATTGAGTGGTATCTATCGGATGTACCTTCATTGTTGGATGAGTTGTGCATGACATAGCATATCTATTAGACAAGTATCATCTGGTATGATATCACTGACTTTGAGGTCGAAACCTATTATGACTTGGATTCTGATATGAGTATATATGGGTGTATTTCTAAGTTTCCTTGTAGTTTTGTCACATTCCTGGGATAAATGACTATGTGGTATGAGCTGGATAGTCGTGTATAACTAAGTATGGTCTCGAGATGGAGTTTCTCTCTCATTTGAGTTTCTTCTGGATGGGTTGATAGGACTATTTCCTTTCAGTTTCTCTTTTTTTGGGTATTTAGGGAACCTGTTGAGTATTGTTGTAATCACCTCTAAATAGGATTTTACCTCACATGTTTCTTCTTACAAAGTCCACATGTCTTTCAATATAGTCCCATAAGGACCCATATCAGGAAGATTTTAGTGAGATAGACTATTTGGGGTGTTTACTAGATCTTGAATGAGGATCATTCTGGTAGGTTCATTTGGAAGCGATCCCCTCTACCTAATAAATTTGGATGCTTTTGTAGTTTTCTTTTAGTGGGCATGTATTTTCCCCCTTTTTTACTTCTTTTTTACTCTCGTTTGGGGTAAATGTATGCTTGGATTTATTTTTAGTTTATATATATATTCACTGTTACATGGATGATTTTGTGGGTGTGTTCATATAGGTACCATTGGATAAGGCCTCCAATGTGTGTGATATGAACACTCATTGCTAGATGCCAACCCCCAACCTATGTAAGTAGGCTTGGAGAGTTGCGACTCGAGCCCTATTGGGTCGGGTCATGATAGGAACAATCCAAGAGGGGATTGGTTCCACTACCAAATGAAATACATAATTTCAATAAAATGTGTATTTAGACACAATAAGAGAAATAGAGAATGAAAATATCCCATATTCTTTGTAGATTTGAAAATAATGTATTCCAGGTTATGTACTAATCATGATGTTACATATGAATTGAGAATGGTAGGAACATTTCAAGTTGATCCAGGTGAACAACATTGGTTAGTTATTAAGGATATAATTAACTATATAAGAATAAACAAGAATATGTTCCTGGTGTATGGATAAGATGAGGTGATAATAATCTTGGGTTATGCTAATACTAGCTTTCAAAAATATCATAATGATCAAAATTCAAATTCAAGATTTGTATTTAGTCTCAATGGAGGATCTGTGATCTAGAAGAGTTTGAAGTATCTAGTCGTCACTAATTCTACAATGAATTTTGAGTATATGGTGACTTATTATAAAACCAAATATGTCATCTAGATATGAATGTTTTTTCAAGATATTTATTTATTTCCTAGTAGTAAGGACCCTATAATATTATATTGTGAGAATAATATAGCGGTGGCTCTTGGCAAAGAGCCATGGTCACAATAATGGATAAATAACATACTACAAAAGTATAACCTATGGATGGATTTTTCTTAGAGGGGTGAAGTTATAGTAAGAATAGCTTCCATTTAAGAAAATATGGCTGACCCCATCATTGAATCTTTAACTTATTAGAAGAAAGAATATCATATGATAGCTTGAAAACAAAAGGTCATTAGCAATTGGATCTAGTGAAAGTGGGAGTCTATTAAAGCTAGTGATCTAGAAACAACATATATATACTTTATGATTAACAGTATTAATTTATTTTAATATTAATAAACTTATTATTTCATCATTATTGTTCTTTTTAGCGACAAAGCATGTGATAATTCCTAAAGAGTAACTGTTAAGATGAAAGGTCGAAGAAGTTATTCGCTTTGATGAGAACCCTGAAGTTCCATGAGACTATTATTAAATATTTGTTATATATAAGGATGATATCATTTTATAGGAAATAAATGATATAGGTTATTAGGGGTGGAGACTCATAGGAATTTGAAGAACCTTCTCACAGTGTATGCCCTTAGTAATTTCATGTGAAGGAGATTATGAGAACGTGACCCGCCAAGTAAATCCACATTTATATGTGTCATGGGATGTTCCTATCTTTGGACATGTGTGTTGATCCTTAGTATTCAATATCATTATTAATGAATTTTATTTTTTTCATACTTTTATGTATTAATAAAAACTATGATGACATATGTTCATGGTGAATTAGGATACATTGGGTGCATCACGAGTAATATTTCATCAATAAATAATTCAAGAAAGGATTTATCCCATATATTATTTAATATAAGTTGATATTTTAATCCCTTTTATGGGGATGGTACAACGTAAATAAATCCATGTCCATGGTGTTCTATTGGAATGTTTATTTATGGAAAATCGAAGAAAGATATACCAGAGACATAGGTTAATGAAACTAGCATGAAACCTTCTTGAGTAGAGATATCATGATAAAGGGAATATATTACACAATAAGAATCTCTATGAGGTTTCATACCATTGAGACATTAACTAATTTCTCTATAGGCTCCTTTCCATGTTACTAGACACTAACCTTGGACTTTGGGTGGTTCTGCCTAATTCCACTAAGGAAGAGGCCTAGAGGGTCACATACTAAGTGTATCCATAATTTTAGTTAGGTATTATATATTATTTATTATTTAACATGGTGAATAAATATTATTTCTATACATGGTTTAATAATTATTCATATTATCTTGATTACATATATTCCATCACTAGTTATTTGAGAGAATATTTTGTGAGCAGAATATTTAATAAATATTTATTCACTATTAATTGAATATAATATTTATTTATTTTTTAGAGAATATTGTAGTGATATTTATTTATTAAATAAATATTCATTATTCAAGTCCTGAAAAATATTGTGGAGGAATTTCAGACCTAGTTTAATGGTTCAATGATAAATAATACACATTATATATTATTTGAAAAAATAAAATATAATTAATTCTATGGTTTTACACATGTCAAGATACAGTAATAAAAATATTAATATATACATGGGGTCTTATTGGGATTAAGGAAATAAAAATGGTATATATAGAATTTTAATTTTCTAACCCTAGAACTATATAAGCCCAATTATATTATTTCCAACCCTATGACCAGATATTTATTTTTTTATGCACAATGACTTCAGAAAATCTTATCAAGCCCTAAAGATATTATCTCCAAGAATTATCTTAAGAATGGAGAGTGAAACAACTCTATTGATTCTAGAGAGATCAAGGATAATCTTTCTTGGAAGAGATTATCATGGTGATCAAAGACAAGCACTACTTAAAAATTAGGCTATAGCCACGTTTTGTAATTATGGCTATAGACACCAAAACCATGTCTATAGGTAATAGACACAATTTATCTAGTAATGGATCCTATTGGAATATAAATAGAGAAGATTATATATCCATGGTTCATAACTATGGTAATAGTTCTACTGCCATGGTTAAAAACTATGGCTATAGCCTCTTCCATGCAGACTTATTACCATGGTTTGTAATTTTTGTAGTAAACCTATTGTCAAAATTTAAACTATGGATACTGGACTATTTCCATGGTTACAAACCATGTATAATACCTTCAGAGAAAAAAAAAGCACTACCCTACAACATTCCAGAACTCATTTCCTCCCCAGTTTCTAGGGGGAAAACATTTATCATTTAAATGATTTTCATAACTTTTAGAAATACCATTAACAAATCATCAAATAATGTTTTAATATTTTTATGATAATATAAAATGGATTAAATTAAATTATTCTACACAATACTAGGTATTCTAATTCATTCAAATAATCACGAAAAACCTATATCACTACTCATGTTATATATATTACATAATAAGAAATTAAACTATAACTATTTTTATGTTATGAGATTTATTTCATAATTACATCAGTCAGTTTCACTAAATCATTCTAGATATAATATAAAGAAACACAAAAAATGTTAAGTAGTCAAACTAAACTCAAAGATATGTCATACATACCAATATATAAGCTATGAAACTAAAAGACACAATGGATGGAAGTTTGGAAAAAAGACTCTTTAATAAAATACAGGTTCCTAGATGAGTGAACCGAAAACAATATTTTATAACATCATAAAACAAGGAAACACCTAAATTTTACCAAAACACATGAACAGGTAGCACCAAAGTGAACTAATAATGCAATGTTGTGTCTCGAGAACCATGTAAACCCCAGAAAGTCTATAAAATCTATAACAACTAATTTGAACCACCTCTATTCTATATTAACATGTGTATTTAATGAAACAAGACCCTACAATAGTCTACACCACAAAATCTACCAAAAACTAACATCATTATCACAAAATTATAACATGGGATCATCAAAAAGTAATAATGTAGAAGGATGATATGGTTAAAAATGATAGATTTTTTTATTAAATATCAAAAAAAAGTTATGGTGATATTTAATTTGATGATTGAAGACTCTGATAGACAATAATTCAGAATAATTTGGCTGATGTACACTAATTAATGCTTCAATATGTAAAGGGTATCTAATGAAAAATATATTAGGATTGATGTGAGAGAATGCGAAGATATGATATTGAATGGTGGGAACAACAACTTCATTAAGAACCACTATGATAACTTGTCCTATGTTTAAGGATTTTTTCCATTGGAATATGAAACTTTTACATGAGAATAATTCTCCAACCATGAGTGCATAATGGACTAGACCTAGTTTATTTATAAAAATATTATCCAACCAATTCCATCTTGTCTACATGAGAAACCATCACTCGCATGAATAAGTATCACTACCTAGGAAAATAATTCAAGTTATTCAATAATGAAACCTTGTTAGTCTAAAAATTCAAAAGCACCTATATGAATTGATGTTTTAGAACAAACCCACGAAGTGCCCCTATGAACTCTACAAACTTTTATAGAGTTTCCCACCTTTGAATTTCTACAAATATTTTGTATTGGTTCATTAATATGATATAGAAAACTATAATAATAAAGAGATGGATGTGTGTGTGTGTACTGTGATCTAGAAGAAACTATATATATTTATTATGATTAGAGATTGGAATGAAACCTATTGAAATAGAGTAACATGAATAAATTACATTGGCTCATAGTAACACATTGTTAAAACACCCTGACTATATGATCCAGGGATGCTCCCAAAATTGAATAATAGTATAATATTCTTTCAAAAATTATATAATAGAAAAAAAAGTTAAAATTTAATTAAAATCATAAAAATAGGAAATATCATTATAATTATTACCATGATTACTAAATAGATGATTTAGATTTATTACACATGTACATAATAATTATTAAATCATATTAAAGATTCATGAATCTTTATAAATATATTTCATTGAGTACAATAAAAAAAATCTACAAAACATTCAAAAATTTAATAGAAAATATATTTTTTATTTATTATGGTATTGAATATTAATGTATAAAGAAATGCATAGAAACCCAAGAAAACAATTTCTTCATTGTATATAATGATTTTTATCAATAAATTTCACTCAATGTATAGAACAAAACCATAATATACCCCACTTATACAATTTTATAAGTAGATTACAAACACTAAACTAAATTCAATGAAATATATTTCATATTTAGAGGTTATCAAAGTGTTTATCAACCGCTAAATACAAGGATAAAATTAAGAGTAACTATACTCAAAATCTCAAATAAGTAAATGAAATTTAAATATAAAATCTAAGTTGATTTAACACTCAAATAATCATACTTAATACACAACAAACAATCAAAAATTGAAACTATTTCATTACATATGATTTAACTAGCTAAGAAAGAAAAAAAATTAATTTTATTTTTCTTAAATTGTTTATTGTTTCAGAAAAAATCTATATTAGTTTTGTTACCTTGAGGTAAAAAAGAAAGATACAACATTTAACACTTTCTTAGTGTGAATAATATATTTTTACCCAAATCATCACTTAGTAGCTTCAATGATGGTAAATTCATTATCACTTTTTATAATGTTAAAATAATTTTAATAAAGATGAGCCACCAAATAATAATCAGGGTTTAATGCATAAATTTTTTCACTATGAGAAATATATAGAAAGCTGATACTACTGCCTTTATATTGTGGATGATTATGGAACATATATATTTTTACATAAAAAACCAACATCTAATCATGATACATCTAGGTATTTTTTCCTCATACATAAAATTAAGAAAAATTAAAATTGCATTGACATAAAAACTTATAAACTATATTATAAGATAATATATATGAACATATAAAAAATATTAACATATAATATTATTAGCATATAAATAAAAATAAAAACAATTTCTAAATCATAAATTATTTATGTTAATACAAACAACATTTTAAAAAATTTTATATATTAATTTGGATATTTATTTATTTAATAAAATTAACATATAAACTATATGGACTCTTTGGTATGAATTTTTTAAAAATATTACCACATAAGATGAAATAATTCTGTAAAATTAATATATGAAGTCATATTTTTATGAAAAAAATGTAAATAGAATCAATAAAACATCAATAAGTAAAAACATAAATATAAAGTGAAGAGAATATATTTGAATTATTTTTATATGTAGAAGTAAATGATAGATGAATTCAATTATTACATACCATTGGGTTCAATGATGAAATTTATATAGTACTTGAGTCAATTGTTCCAGATATTGCATTAGAATCACCTTGTAAGGGAATAAATAGTAATTTTAGATTAAATGACTACTCATATTCTAGGAAAAAGTGGATGTAAGCAATTAATAATCCCTAATATTGAAATCAGATCCCAATTCTTACACTTGTTAATGGTAGAAACTCATCCTAAATCTTACACTAAAATCAATAAAAATAGGAATATACAATTAAATAATAGGGTGATTTATATGAATTAACAATAAAGTATTAGAAAACCATTTAAATATTGTTTATCATAAAAAGATTTATTTATATGGGAATAGAATTGATGTTTTTTGAATACTTGATGCACTATTTGGAAGCAAGAGACTGAAATTGGGTTTCTAATCATATCTTATAATTCTAATGTTTTCAAAAAATAAGTGGTCAAACTCTTTTGAAGTTTTCATCTATGAAAAAGGGGTATTTGTTTTGGAAAATATCCTCATTTTAGTTGAATTAATTTTTGTTAGTTAACATGTTTGGTGATGCAATGTAAAAAACAAATCACAATGGACAGATAAAGCCATATAATGTAATGTTTGGTGGTGTTCTGGAGAAATTATGGAGTACAATGGTTGATTTTATGGTTCTATAGGGGATTTTTAATTTTTCCTATGGTTGAATCATAAGGTAAATCCTAGATTTCATGATGTTTATTAGTGGATCAATATACATATTCTAAATACATCATAAGGTTGATTTCGTAATTTTATAAGGACATTTTACCTGACTTCATATGGTTGATTCAGGAATTTTATCAGGACATTTCAATGATTTTGTATGGTTCATTATAGAAATTAACAAGTTTCATTTTCATTTTAAAATATAGACTTCTAGAGGCAATTCAAGGGAATATTTTTAAGGTATATTATCTTAGTATTTCTTTATATAGGATAATATAGAGAAATAGAAAAGTGTTTTATTAATAATAAAATATAATTAATAACTCGGTAAATTATGTGAAAATAAAATCAAGTTGAAGATGAAGTAGGACTGTGCGTCAAGTTTATAGTTAATTTAAAATGCAAATTTTGTGGTTTTGGAAATCATATAATTAATCAGAACAGCCTACCACATGTCCGTATTATTTGGGACATTATCAATTGAAATATATAATTGACATCTCAGTGAAACCTCAATGAATGACCCTGTAGATTTTGATATTAGTTGAAGACCACAATGTATAGTCCTTGGTGTAAGTATTTATGAGGTGTGTATAGTCCTTGGTGTGAGACTAATGTTTATAATGAGAATAGTTGATAGACAGTCTGGCGAGGCACTGAGTGTGAGATGAACTAGTTTAGACCAATAAAATCAATAATTGGTGTATGAAATTAAAAATTTAAAAATTCATAAAATTAATAATGAATGTTTATCATTGTAGAGACAATGTTTTTTAGTTGATATTGTGATGTGTGATCTATTAGGTTCTTATATTTAGTCGAGAAAATATAGTAATAACTAGAACATTTTTCATTTAATTAAGAACAATAGAATGGATGAGGATAAACTAACATCATTTAAGATATAAACAGTGTTTATAAAAAATGGATAGGGTGGTGTCATAGTTGTTGGGTAATTCACTAGTTTGGTGGTGGTAACAACATGAAAAAACCATTGAGTTATTTTTAGGTTGTAATGTGCATATGATATCAGTAGATGACTTTTTTTACAGATTTAATCATGGAAGATTCTCATGGATGAGAAGTATCTTGATGGGGAAGTTGTGATAACCCATGGAATTTAGTGTTAATGATCTGGGAGGTGGGTCAGATTTTCATCATGTGGATGGGTTAGTAAATAATTTAAACTTAAAGATGATAGAGGGATAATTTGGATATCATTAGGAGGATTATGTTGGTATTATAAGTTGATTTTGTTTTAGGAAAACACAACCAATAGTTTTTACATTTGGTTGAGGGAATCATGTTTGTTGGAAGGTAGAAAGAGGCCACCAAAACCATAGTGGTAGTCCACCAGAGTTATGGTTTGATGGATAATGGTGCTACAAAACATCCCTTTCCACTAAAATATTGATGGAAACCATGAATTTTATAGTGTTAGTTTGTGTAGATTTTTAAATTGGGGACATGGGGAATTACCTAGTTTTTTTGGTACCCCAGTTAGGGATCCATCATGTTGGTTGGTGCTCAATGTGGTGGAGGCCAACTCCCCGAAGCCCTCTTCATTCCATGGATGGATAAGAATTATGCATGTGTTCTAGGTCTGGCAATTATTGGGGCTATATTTCCACATGATCCATCAGGTTAGTGGGATCAACACCTAGGGTGATAACTTGTTCGACATGGAGATGACATGTGTTGTTATATCAGGTTTATAGTGAATATTCATTCATTTAATTTATTTTAATTAGGGCGATAGATCATTCAACTTTTTTGTTGTACCAATGGTATAATTTAAAAGGGAATACAAAAAATAACTACTACCCACCACTATAAAGTTACATTAATATAAAAACAAAAGGATGATAATTATAACCAATTAATAGGGAATAAATTCCCTTAATTATAAAAAACACAAGAGAAAAATTTTTTCTAATTAAAAGGAAAATATGAAGAAAAAAAATTAAATTTGACGAAATTCATGGAAAGGGTGAATGTAAAATGAATCCAAAATGAAAATAACATGAATATACACAAACACACATTGTTCTACCACCTTTATATGAAATAAAATTTCGTTACATATTCTAGAATAGAATATTATTTCATAGGCTAAGTCCATGGAAAATGACTAATCAATGAAAATAATATTAAACTTGAAATAATTTAGTTAGTGAATGTAGGAACTGTTACTATATAATAAGTCTAGAGAATATTGAAAGAGTTGTAAATTTAGAAAAAACAACAAAAAAAATTAAAATTCTAGAATGGTCATAAAAAGATATTCTTTTCCATGAAAAAATTAATCCCTAATAATTATTCCTGAATAAAACAACTCATTATTTACAGAAAAAATCCCTCTTTAGATTTTGAATTACATATCACACTATCATGTATCCTAGTAAATAAAAAATGTAAAATATAATAAATCATAAGATCTTGAAGAGTAAAATTTCATAACATGGAAAATAAATACTATAATATGGATTAGTGTAAAACATAATTATTAAAAAGACTTATAAAACTATCAAAAACTATCTAAATAGTTAATGTTATTAGAATATCATATTGGGTTATTATACTCAACCCTATATGTACACACTCCTATTAGATATCATATGTTATCTAGTTCAATCTATTTTTCATATAAATTATATAATTTATATGTTTTTCTAATGAAATAGTTATGGTCCTTGAATTATGGGATCCCAATTGGGGATATTTTCTTGGACCTTATATTCTTTTAGTGATTATTCTATGTATATATGACTTTTCTAAAATTTTAGTTGGTATTTTTCATTTATGTAATTTGTATGATTAGAGAAAAATAATCTCCAAAATGGTTTCTAAACCCATGGTTTTAGTCACCAGTCATTGAAATTCCATGGAACATACTCGAGGTTAGTGGTAGTTGGGTATGACAATTTATCAATATATAAAATATTTCATTAAGACACCATTATAAAAATGTACATTTTTTGGATATTAATGAAGTTAACCCCACCATAATATTATTTTAGTTACCAAACCCACCAATTATATACTTTATTAGAGTATTAATGTTTCATTAGTAATAATTGGTAAAGTCAAAATTATTATTGACTCTATTATCTTTAATTTAAAATGTGATAAAAATATTTTAATTATCTTTTAATGTGAAATCCGAGACCTAATAGGAGTGAATATTATAGTTCTGTAAGGTAGTATTATTTCATGTCTAAGTGATGCTATGGAAAATATTAATGTTTTTAGGTAAATGAATGTACTAATTTGATTGTTGATTTTTTAAATGTGCATTTAATTTATGAATTCTATATTAAATCAAATGATTTAACTTAAAATGGTATGGTTTCTAATTTCATATTCCATTATTTAAACCAATATATAAGAAATGATGTAAACTCCTATTGTAGATATATAAAAATTCATATTACATAGTGTATGATTTAAATTTCCATCTTAAATCATGAAAATGAATTTAATATTTTTAGTTTTATGAATTAGAATAAATATATTCAAATTTCTATGATAAGACAATGATATAGTAGGTGGGAGATAAATAAGACTTCCGGAAATTGTTGATAGACCAATACAAGTTTGTATTTGGATTCATGGTACAAGTCATATCATTTACTATATTGTATTGTTTATACTTATCAAGAATATACAGAAATCAAAATCATCCATAATGTAGAAAATAAATTCAGCGACATGATAAATTTACATAGTTCACTACAAATGGATACATCGAAGGAGAATACACATAGTGATATTCTAGTATACCCAAAATCACATACCATTATTTATAATTAAAATATTTTATTAAGGATATCTATCAACCCAAGGTCCATTACCTCGGTCTTCTTATCCACACACTACTTACAATAATAAATTCAGGAATAGATTATATACATGTCATTCCCCATGAATATAAAATTAATCAATAAACCATCAAGATTTTGTGTTTTCTATTTAGCTATAACCTTTTTGATCGATTTTGGATATTTAATTATTATTAAAATTTATTTATAGAATTAATAAAAGTAATCTATATATGAAAAAATAGTCTCTAATATTTCCAATCATTCCATATTTCTCTTCAATAACTATCACCACACTATTTTTAACATCATCAATTTAATATTCCGAAAGATTCTATCTTAAAATAAAACATACCATGTGTTCATTGAACCTGAAATCCATCCATTATGTTAAAAATAGTCTCACAAGAATGAATCCAATCTATCCATATTAGAAAAGTTTTCAAACATTCCAAATATTTTTCAATACATATAATTATAATGTGAAACATCCAATTGTGGTGTGATATCCTTCAATCAAAAAGTCAACAAAAAATGACAGCCTAATTTGAATATGAGATCCTTGAAATCATGGGGTTGATAAATAAAAATAATTGTAACCAAAAGAAACTATGGTGCCCTATGTAATTTACTAGCATATCATGGCTTCAAACCAAAATGTAATTTTTTTATCCAAAAGCTGTATCCATAAACCATTATTTATGGAATCTAATTATGGAATGATTATATAGGAATAATGTAAAAATAAAGGAATAAAGAAAAAATTGAATAAAATATTAAAAAAAAATGAAATAGTATTTATGATTAATCATAGGATCCTTCAACAAAAATGATGAAACTACAACGTAATCATATTTATGAAGGAAAAAGGTTGATTGTGATAAGAAGGATGAGTATGGTTTATAGGAAAAGCAGAGGTTAGCTTGCACAAGTCTTGCTCATGGAAGGTCTCGGTTATAGAACTTTTGCGTTGTCCACTTGAAGAAGGAAAAGTGTTCAACTGATGCAGAAAATGGAGAAGGACTCGGCTGAAGCACTCATGTGTGGTCCACTTATAGAAGGAATAGGATTTGAACAAGGCACTGAATGAAAGATGAATATGAGAAGAAGGGGGTAGAGGATAGGATGAATGCATGATGAATAGGATAGGATGAATTATACGAGGGATAGTGGAACCAAAAATATAATTCAACGAGGATCACATAACATTTAGACGACGATCAGTGAAGGGGAAGGGATCCTGGAAATGGATGGGTGTGTGGGTGGGTAGGAATGGAGCACCGTGTGGAGGGTTGAAAAATTAGGGAACCCTATTTCCATAGGTTGTTTTTACCTTGTATTTAGAAAACATATAGCTAATATTTTTATATAAACATTGATATATCTCAAGATATAAACAAGGAACTATTAAACCATGGCTATATGTATGTGGAAGAAAATCATTTTTCTAATGGTGGAAGGATACAAGAATTAGGATCTTTTTCACCAACACTTGGAGATTTCTATGGGAATATTTGGAGGTTCTTGGAGCATGGGTGGATCAATGATAGAGGCAATATACACTTGATTACTACAACACAGTGATGGTATGTCATGGAGAAGTTGTTAGATTCATCTGTAACATCCCGGTTCTGGAAGCCACCCAGAGGCTCCCTGTACCTGGTTGGCCACATGACCTCAAGATCATTTCCCTCAAATGCCAAAGGATGCTAACTAAAAGTGAGGGCCTTGGGTGTGATAGTGGGGAAACTATGCCCTCATTGGCAGAGTACACAGCGGAAGAAAAAAAAACAGACAAAAATAGAAACTGTAACCATTCATACATGAGTAGACGATAAACAACGGAAGACTAATAGTAAACAACTATAGAACACACAAAGATATATATAAAATGATACATGATACATATTTCTAGTAAAGGATCCAAACAAGTCACAATGATGAATAAAATACTAAACCAAAGTGAAAACGAAAAACAGGTAAACTCCTCAGCATCGTAAACCATAGCTTGGTCCCATGCTCTCTAGCTCCATAGCAAGTCAAGTACCTGAAGTAGAAGGGTGCTTGTCCTTATCTATACCTGAAAAAATATAGTCTGTTTGGGCCCAAAAGCATGGCCCAAATAGGGTGTGAGACAAGGTCCTAGTAGGAAACCACCCAAAGATCTGTGCCTAACAGTCAGTGAATAAATGGGAAGTAAATGTACACGAAGTAGTAAAAAGGAAACCACACAGTAGCTACAATCCACAATGTCTAGCATATAAAGTACACAAGTAACACCCAAATCAACAATTAGAACAATAGGTAACCCCCTAGGGAGTTCTCAAAGCCTAACCCATATAGTTCAACCTACAAGTAACAGCAACCCTCTGGAGGCACACACAGTGTCACCCCTCTGGTTCATCTGAAGAATAGACTCTATGAGGAAGAACTCACCGTCAATTCCCCCTATAGTATCATATCATACTAAAGGCTCTCTGGGGATGCATTAAACATCTCATTACCCCTATGACCCACATCGAGAAACTACAGACTCTATGAGGAAGCACTCATCGTCAATTCCCCCTTTGGTCTCGCATCAAATTAATAAGACACTATAGAGAAGCCCTTAAGTCCATTCTCCCTATGGTCCACTACACTAGGTTCTCACAGCCCTGCGTAAAATAAATATGCATAGCACGCGTATCAACCCAAGTAAACCTCAAGAACTACTTAGATATCATTCTAAGGCACAATATCATAATAGTACAATAGTTCCATGATAGAGTTAATATTTTCATTATTATTTATATTTTTTTCAATGATTTAATCCCTCCTAATTATTCAATGTGAGTGTATTTGCATCATTTATGTGTTTTGGTGTATTTTGGGCTTAAATGTGAAAATGGGGTAATTCTGTAAAATTGCCAGTTTTATATAGATTCTGTTTTTCGGGCATAACTTTTATAATATGGGTTAAATTGAAGTGAATTCTTTTTTTAGGATTCCTATACTTGTGGGATTAAAATGTTCCTTCTAGACCAAGACCCAATTCAAAACCCAATGGTGCAGAAAATTCAATCAAGTTGAGAAATCAGTTTGGAAGGCAGAATGGACCCCACTTCATTAAATATGAAATATCTCCTTCAGCCGACCTTAGAATGAGGTGATTCCAGCTGGTGTCAATAGTGGACTTCCAAAGGACGGCTCAAATTAAATTTCATAAATTATTGAGCTCATTAATGCATCCTTTTGGCATGTCCAAATGGAGTGGGTGAAACAGTGTTTGGCGGCCAGAAAAGTAATGGTCATTGATTCAGACATATATTTCCTTAAACCTTTCCAATGACTCTAAAATTTTAAGGGTCGATAGAAAACTGCATTTTCAACATTCTATAAGAAGGGACCACAGTGATTTTCGGCCGGATGGTGGGCAGAACAGAGGAAAACGTTTGGAGGACAGATTCTGGAGGATCAAATTTCTGTTCTTTCTGTTCTTTCTTTTGTTCTTCTTAGTTTTGTAATGAATTATTCTTTCCCATTAGTCACAATTACCCTTACCATGGTGGGGTAAAAATATGTGTTATTGGGGAAGGAGAGGTTTTCCATATTGTATTTCATGAGTTCCTTCTATTAATGTTTTAAAATCCTCTTTTCTCTTCTGCGAATCTGTTTCAATTTCTTATAACAGTTTTTATTATCATGTACGATTGTATCTGATTTTAGATTCTGTTGTTCATTTATATTTGGTCAATGATCAATATCTCCCTCCACTAGGTTCTGGTTTATAAACAATGGAATAGACCGGGATTTAGTGGTGTAGTACTCAGTGATCACCGGTACGTGTGTGAGGAGTAGTGAATGTTCTTGATTACTTGGGATAAACAAGACCCGATTGGGAATTGCCTAAGATAATTGGGGGTATTTTCTACAACTCTATTACACATTGGAAGAATAGTATACCAACCTAATATTTTAGTAAGGTTTATTCTCACATTTTTAATTGACCAAGGGAGTAAGAAGAAACAATTGTGGATTCTCACTCTTAACGATTTAGCAGAGGAGAATTGGGTAAAATGAACAATGATAGAATTACAATTGGAAAACTGACCCTAACCTGATCACCATTTCATATCACTAATTTAGATCACATCATTTTTCAATTTGTTTCAAAACTTTCACTTAAATACTTTACTTTATTTAGTTTCTTTCTTGTATTTTCTAAATCAAACAATTTCTAAAAACAACCTCACTTCTTTCTCTTATTTTAAGGTGACAACTTAATTGTTGTGCACTCCTCTCTGGAGACAACCTAGGATAACCACTCTACTGCATTTTAACATAGGTAATATTTGTTTTTGTCACACCCCATGACAGGCACGTGTCAAAACTTGGCGACCTTTCCGGGGAGGTAGTGCCAACATTTCTTTTCTTTTCTTTTCTCTCTTTTCATCTTTTCTCTTCAAAATTGCATGACTAGAACCTCAAAAACTGAACCTTTACCCATAGATCCTGAAATTGAAAGAACCTTGTTGAATAGACTTAGAAACATTAATTTAGAATCTGAATTCGAGGACATTCCCCTTGCAGACTCAAGTGAAACTTCAAGTGTTCACTCTGAGCTTGTCATCATGGCTGAAAATCAAAACCAAACACTTAGAGACCTCTGTGCAGCACAATTCCTTAATCAAAACAATCAAATTGCCATGCCAGTGTTACAAAATGATTTTGAAATGAAACCTAACATGATTCCTTTGCTTCCAAAGTTTCATGGTTTGGCAGGTGAAGATCCAAACAAACACATTAAAGAGTTCACACATGTTTTCTCAACTTTCAGACACCGTGGAATTACTGGGGAGCAGGTAAAGTGGAAGGAATTTCCGTTTTCATTGGATGGAGCTGCTAAAGAATGGTTGTACGGCCTACAACCAGGAGATGTACATGACTGGAATGACCTGGTAAGATGTTTTATGCAAATATTCTTCCCCACCTCTAGAAGAAAATCCATTCGTAAGGAAATCTATGCCATACGACAATCATCTGGAGAAACTCTTTATGAGTACTGGGAGAGATTTAAGAAGCTTTGTGCCAGCTGTACACATCAAGCCATTGAGGAACACCACTTTCTTGTCTTCTTCTATCAAGGAATACTAGACAATGACAGAAACCTTCTTGATGCATCATCTGGAGGTGCACTGATTGACAAGTCGCCAGAAGAAGCCAAGGGCTTGATTGAGAAGATTTCCCAAAACTCACAGCAATTTGGAACAAGAGGTATTGGAACAAGAGGTATTAATGAGGTACGCACTTCTCATCCATCACCCTTATTAGAAACTAAGATTGAAGAGCTTACTAGTTTGGTGAGACAGATGGCCTTGAAGCAAGTTAGTGACCAACAAGCGCCGACTAAGGTATGTGGTTTATGCTCATCACCTGATCATTTTACTGACCAATGTTCTGAAATACAAGGAATGGAAACAATGTGCAGCAGACTTTCATCTAAGGCAGTTCCAACAAAATCAAGGATGGAGAGAGCCTAACCAAGTCCAATATGGATTTGTAAATCAACAGAATCAAGCTAGGCCCCCGTACCAAAATCAGTTTCAAAACCAACCCCCATTCCAGAATCAATTCCAGAACCCTCCACCATTTCAACAAAAACCATCTTATAATCAGCCTTCATACCAAAAACCAACCAATATCCAAAGAACCTATGAGCAACCATCCACTAGTTCCCAACCTCCAATTCAAAACCAACAAAAATCTGAGTTTGAAGGACTGAAAGACACTGTTAATGATTTGTCCAATAAGTTTGAGAGTCTCATGGAATTTCTGACCAAAAATCCAGGTAAACTCCCTTCCCAAACAATCCCAAACCCAAAAGATAATGTTAGTATTATAACTACAAGAAGTGGAAAAGAACTCCAACCACTATCCTCCATTGAATTTAAAACAAGAAAAATTAATATCGGTGAGAATGAAGTTAAAAATGATGAAAATTCTATGAAAATACATCGGGAAGAAGATAAGAAAGAGGAGGATGATAATGATAGGACAAGAAGGAAGAAACAAGAAACACAATTTCAAAGGAAACAAAAGGAGAAGAAAGATATACCACCACCATTTCCATCAAGGATGATTGAATCAAAGAGGTTACAAGAAGAAGCACTGCAAAAAGAAATTCTGGACACCTTCCAGAAAGTGGAAATCAACATACCTCTGCTTGAAGCACTCAAACAAATTCCAAAGTATGCTAAGTTTTTGAAGGATCTTTGTACCAAGAAAAGGATACTTCAAGGGAATGAGAGGATCAATTTGGGAAGAAGCGTCTCAGCCCTTATCACACCACAATTGCCAACCAAATGTCAAGATCCAGGGATGTTTTCTATTCCATGCACCATTGGTTCATTAAATTTCTCTAATGCTTTGTGTGATTTAGGTGCATCAATTAATGTATTGCCTCACTTAGTATATACTTCTTTGCAGATGGGAGACTTGAAGCCCACAAGAGTGGTGGTCCAGCTTGCAAATAGATCCACAGTTTTCCCAGCAGGAGTTCTGGAGGATGTACTGGTAAAAGTCAAAGATCTTTTATTCCCTGCTGACTTTTATGTGTTGAATATGGAAGATGATAGGATCCCATCACACTCACCCATCATTTTGGGGAGACCATTATTAAAGACGGCCAAAACCATCATCAATGTCCATGAAGGGACACTTACCATGGAGTTTGGAGATAGCACTGTCCACTTCAATATTTTTGAATCCATGAGGCACCCATCAGATGATCATTCACTCTTCGCACTCTCCCATGAAGATGACATAGAACCAATGGAAGAATCAGGTATGTTTAATGAATTTTTATCATTAGGAGAGAATTTTTCCATTAAAGATATCACTGAACATATGGATTCCCAAACTCTTGGAGGTTCTGATTTCCTGTTGGAAGAAGAGGTAAAATCTGATTTCTTTGATAATTTGTTAAAGGATGATGAAGATGATATGATTTCTTGTGTGTAGGATGCCAAACCATTGGAAGTGGAGAACCTCAATTTAGTTTCATCTCTTGAGCATCCTCCTGATCTAGAATTAAAACCACTCCCCACTGATTTAAAATATGTTTACCTTATGGAGGGAGAGAAATTACCAGTAATAATTGCTAATAATCTATCTAAAACTCAAGAAAAATCATTGATTGAGCTTCTGAGAGAGAATGTCCAAGAAATAGGGTGGAGCTTAGGTGATATCCTAGGAATAAACCCAAACATTTGCTCACATAGAATTTTTCTTGAGGGAGATTCCAAACCTGTCAGACAACCCTAAAGGAGGCTGAACCCTACCCTAATAGAGGTTGTAAAAAAAGAGATTGAGAAGTTATTAGAAGATGGGATCATCTATCCCATATCATATTCACAATGGGTTAGCCCCATCCATGTAGTCCCAAAGAAAACTGGCCTAACCATTGTGAGGAATGAAAAGAATGAATTAGTCCCTGTGAGAATTCAGAAGAGCTGGAGAGTATGCATCGATTTTAGGAAGCTGAATCAGGTCACTCGAAAAGATCATTTCCCTATCCCGTTCATTGACCAGATGTTAGAGAGATTGGCAGGGAGAACTCATTATTGCTTTTTGGATGGATTTTCAGGTTATTTTTAGGTACCCATTTCCCCCGAGGATCAAGATAAGACTACCTTTACTTGTCCTTTCGGTACTTTTGCATACAAAAGAATTCCATTTGGATTGTGTAATGCTCCAAGTACATTTCAGAGGTGTATGGTAAGTATATTTTCTGATCACATTGAAGATTTCTTGGAGGTTTTCTTGGATGACTTCACAGTTTTTGGAAATTCGTTTGACCATTGTTTGAAAAATCTGGAAAAAGTTTTGAAAACTTGCATTGAAAAGAACATTGTTTTGAATTTTGAAAAGTTTCATTTTATGGTTGAGAGAGGAATTGTCCTTGGGCATGTCATTTCAAAGAAAGGCATTTAGGTTGAAAAATCAAAAATTGAAGTGATAAATTCTTTGCCTTACCCAACTTGTGTGAAACATGTTAGATCATTTTTAGGACATGCAGGATTCTACAGGAGGTTTATAAAAGATTTCAGTAAGATTTCTCTCCCTCTCTCTAGATTACTTTTGAAAGATGCTGATTTTGATTTCAATGGTTCATGTAGGGAAGCATTTGATGAGTTGAAGAAGAAATTTATTACACCACCAGTGATGCAGCCACCAAATTGGGAAGAACCATTTGAGCTACTTTGTGATGCTTCAAACCAAGCAGTTGGAGCTGTCCTTTCTCAACGAAATGAGGGCATGCCACAAGTCATTGCATATGCCTTGAAAACCTTAGATGCAGCCCAATTCAACTACACAAAAACAGAAAAAGAGTTTTTAGTAGTTGTTTTTACTTTAGAAAGATTTAGATCGTATCTGCTTGGAACTAAAGTCATTGTGTTTTCTGATCATGCAGCTTTTAGGTACTTAATGAAGAAGGCTGAAGAAAAACCAAGGCTATTGAGATGGATGCTACTACTACAGGAGTTCAAAATAGAAATCAAAGATAAGAAGGGATCTGAGAACCAAGTGGCTGATCACTTAAGTAGACTACCCAACACCGCTGAAGTTGAGATTCCAGACACTGAACCACTAAATGATCGCCTTCCAGGAGAGCAGTTGTACTTGATTGAAGGAGAAGTACCTTGGTATGCTGACATGGTCAATTATCTGGTAACATCTCAGGTCCCATCTCATTTAAATTCTCACCAAATTCACAAATTGAAATCTGAATCTAAATATTACATCTGGGATGATCCATTTCTTTGGAAGATTTGCAATGACCAAATGATCAGAAGATGTTTTCCTAAAATGAAATTGAATCAGTCTTTAGGTTTTGTCACACATTAGCTTGTGGAGGCCACTTTGGACCTCAAAGGACTGCAAGAAAGGTTTTAGAATCTGAACTTTATTGGCCAACACTTTTCAAAGATTCTCATGAATTTTGTAAACGGTGTGAAAAATGTCAATTTTCAGGAAATATTTCAAAGAGACAAGAAATGCCCCAAAAGCCACTTAATTTTTGTGAAATATTTGAAGTTTGAGGGATAGATTTTATGGGACCTTTCCCAATGTCATTTGGAAATTCTTATATTCTTCTTGCTGTTGATTATGTTTCCAAATGGGTGGAAGCAAAAGCCACCAGGACTGACGATGCTAAAGTTGTTTGTGATTTTGTCAGGGCTAACATATTTTGTAGGTTTGGAGTTCCTAGAGCCATCATTAGTGATCAAGGGACTCACTTTTGCAATTGGAGAATGGCGGCTTTGTTGAAAAAGTATGGGGTGCATCATAAAACATCAACCCCCTATCATCCACAAACTAATGGGAAAGCTGAAGTGTCCAATAGGGAAATCAAAGGAATTTTGGAAAAGACTGTTAATCCAAATAGGAAGGATTGGAGCCAAAGGTTAGAAGACACATTATGGGCTTACAGGACAGCCTACAAAACTCCAATTGGAATGAGTCCATATAGGCTGATTTATGGGAAAATTTGTCACCTACCTGTGGAATTGGAACACAAGGCATACTGGGCTGTGAGGAAGATGAATCTGGATCTTGAAAGTGCTGGGAAAGAGAGAAGATTGCAGTTACAAGAGTTGGAAGAAATTAGAAGGGAAGCATTTGAAAATTCCAGGATTTACAAATAGAGAACAAGAGTGGCTCATGACAAACTGATCCAACCAAAGGACTTCCATCCAGGAGACAAAGTGTTGTTATTCAATTCAAGACTCAAGCTGATGCCAGGTAAACTTCGTTCCAGCTGGGAAGTTCCATTTATAGTTACTCATGTATATCCTTTTAGTGCTGTGCAGATTGTGAAGGATGGAGTGAAGGATCCATTCACTGTTAATGGGCACAGATTGAAGAAATTCCTTGGGACCATGCCATTAGAGCCAATAGAGGAGATCACACTCCTCCAACCTGTTTATCAATAAACTCCATCAGGTCGTACCTCTCCTTTATATTTTCATGATTGTTGTGATTCAATTTCCAATATTCTTACATGTTAAATACATTTGAATGCATTGTGGACACTGCATCATTTAAGTGTGGGGGAGGTAACCTTTGTAGTGTAGGATTTTTATGTTTTGTTTGTTTTCCTATTTGTTTTTTTTAAAAAAAACATGTGAGTGTTTAAAATTTTGTGTGTTTTTGAAACTTTTGAGCTGAAATGTTTATCATTTATATTTTTGAAACCCATCTCCATGAGTGAAATAATTTATTCCTTGAAACTGAGCTTAAATGAATGCTGAAAATGACATTGTTTCAAGTTCAATTATTTGGTAATTTCATGAAAAATACTCTGTTTTTTGAATCCCATGCCACATATCACTATCTTTATATTTGAAATCACATTTCTGTGAGGCTTCTAAACCTATTATTTTCATATTCTTTACATTCACCTCACTTCTTGAGAGAACCCAATCATGCTTGATTTAACCAGAATTTGATTTATTCCTGTCAAAACTTGAGAGTTTGAGGTACTTGTGTTTTAAATGATTGAGGCATTTCTTTGGTTTGAAAGCCCCCTTTTCAAGATAATCCCTTTCATTATGGCCTACCTTGAACATTTAATCCTTGTAGCCCATAGAATCCATGAACAGCCTGTTAGGTTAGCCACATTACAAGCCAATTTTCCCTATCCAACCTGCTCTTGAAGTGAAATTGCATGATCTATTTGAACATAAGTGTGGGGGGAAGATGTATTGTATTGTACTACCTTATTTGGGGATACTATGGGAAACAAATGTTGAAGAGATTTTATTTCTACAAAAAAAAAATCATTCTGCTGAAAGCTGTGCCTCTTCTGGAGCTTTCATGATGAGAGAAGTTGTGCCTTTCTGGAGCTTCTAATGTAAAAAGGAAGTTGTGCCTGTTCTGGAGCTTTCAAGAAATTTTATATTTGAGAAGATTTAAATGTTTGATGCTGAAATGATGATCTGTGTGAACATTCCATGATATTCTATGAAGAAGGAGCTTATTTTCTACTAAGGAGAGTGAAGAGAAGACCATACTTTTTGTGAAAATTAGAGTAATGCAATTTTGCTTCAGAAAGAGCCAAGCCCTCTTCATTCAGCCTCAGAATTTTCACATATAAATCCTACCAACCTAAATCCACAGAACAACCTTAACAAGTCCTCATGATAAACATATGTCTTTGAATCACATCGGGTGGAGAGGAAGGAATTTATCAAGCCTATGGTGACCCTTGTATGAGTTTGGATGAGAAATACATTGCTAAAAAATTGAGATTTGTGTAATGAGAGATAATGAAAGTTAGGTAAGTGTTTTGTGTGCATGGGAGGAGAAATGAAGATTAAATTTATTGAATGATCCTAAATTAATAATATGAAATAATAGAGTTTGAGGAGGCATGATATATTTTGTTTCTTGTTTTCAAATTAGTGGATCTCATGAATATGTGTTTTGAATTTACTTTGAATTTATTTTGATTCTGACTTGTCCAGGAGACCAAGTGATAAGTGTGGGGGAATTGATAGAGTTAATATTTTCATTATTATTTATATTTTTTTCAATTATTTAATCCCTCCTAATTATTCAATGTGAGTGTATTTGCATCATTTATGTGTTTTTGGTGTATTTTGGGCTTAAATGTGAAAATGGGGTAATTCTGTAAAATTGTCAGTTTTATATAGCTTCTGTTTTTCGGGCATAACTTTTATAATATGATTCCAATTGAAGTGAATATTTTTTAGGATTCCTATACTTGTGGGATTAAATTTTTCCTTCTGGAACAAGACCCAATTCGAAACCCAATGGTGCAGAAAATTCAATCAAGTTGAGAAATCAGTTTGGAAGGCAGAATGGACCCCACTTCATTAAATATGAAATATCTCCTTAATCCGACCTTAGAATGAGGTGATTCCAGCTGGTGTCGACATAGGACTTCCAAAGGACGGCTCACATTAAATTTCATAAATTATTGAGCTCATTAATGCATCCTTTTGGCGCGTCCAAATGGAGTGGGTGAAATAGTGTTTGGAGGACAGAAAAGTAATGGTCATTGATTCGGAAATATATTTCTTTACACCCGTCCAATGACTCTCAAATTTTAAGGGTCGATAGAAAACTTCATTTCCAACATTCTATAAGAAGGGACCTAAGTGAGTTTCGGCCGGCTGGTGGGCATAACAGAGGAAAAATTTTGGAGGACTGATTCTGGAGGATCAAATTTATGTTCTTTCTTTTCTCTCTTTTGTTCTTCTTAGTTTTGTAATGAATTATTCTTTCCCCTTAGTCACAATTACACTTACCATGGTGGGGTAAACTTATGTGTTATTGGGGAAGGAGAGGTTTTCCATATTGTATTTCATGAGTTCCTTCTATTAATGTTTTAAAATCCTCTTTTCTCTTCTGCGAATCTGTTTCAATTTCTTATAACAGTTTTTATTATCATGTACGATTGTATCTGATTTTAGATTCTGTTGTTCATTTATATTTGGTCAATGATCAATATCTCCCTCCACTAGGTTATGGTTTATAAACAATGGAATAGACCGGGATTTAGTGGTGTAGTACTCGGTGATCACCGGTACGTGTGTGAGGAGTAGTGAATTTTCTTGATTACTTGGGATAAACAAGACCCGATTGGGAATTTCCTAAGATAATTGGGGGTATTTTCTACAACTCTATTACACATTGGAAGAAGAGTAGACCAACCTAATATTTTAGTAATGTTTATTCTCACATTTTTAATTGACCAAGGGAGTAAGAAGAAACGATTGTGGATTCTCACTCTTAACGATTTAGCAGAGGAGAATTGGGTAAAATGAACAATGATAGAATTACAATTGGAAAACTGACCCTAACCTAATCACCATTTCATATCACTGATTTAGATCACATAATTTTTCAATTTGTTTCAAAACATTCACTTAATTACTTTACTTTATTTAGTTTCTTTCTTGTATTTTCTAAATCAAACAATTTCTAAAAACAACCTCACTTCTTTCTCTTATTTTAAGGTGATAGATTAATTGTTGTGCACTCCTCTCTGGAGACAACCTAGGATAACCACTCTACTGCATTTTAACTTAGGTAATATTTTTTTTGTCACACCCCGTCACAGGCACGTGTCATTCCACTATCCCACATATAGGCATGACATCTGGAAAAATTACTAACAGGAAAAAACATGCATGGAAAAACATCTAGATCAAAGTAAAAAATTACCCTATTCACAAGCATTGACCTCAAATCAAGAAATCAAGAAAAGCAGGAAAACAACAGGAAAAACATAGGAAACACACAATACCCCATTCAAGGGGATTGGTGGAATTGCACAAAATATTCAAAGACTTCCTACAGAGAGGCACAAACCACTTACCTCGATGCTAGGAGATCGATATACTTGAACCACGATGATTGATTCCCCTCAGAACGTCGAATATCTGAGAAAATGTCCAAAATGCTCAACCCACGATATCTTGAGAAAGAGGTGGAATTGGAAAACAAGGCTCTAGTAGAAGGAAGAGCTTACCGCTGCTGTTCCAACGCAATTGATGGCGGTCGATTCGGAGAACGGATGGAGGCACGAGGGTTCGGGGAAGTTCTGCAGCCGTACGGGTTATCTTGGATGAAGAACCTGAAGAAGAAGCAAGTTCTGTCCATCAGGCATGACCTCGGTCTATTTAATGAAAAAACGAAAGTACACGGCGTGTACTTTTGGAGTACACAGCGTGTACTAGGCTTTTTCGTACTCTGCTTTAAGCGGCCTCCACATCACCCCTATACACCATGTGTGTTTCTCGGATACGGCCGACACACGGCCTAGCACGACATCAAAGTACACAACGTGTACTTATAAAGTACACAACGTGTACTTAGAAAATTTCTAGATTTTCCTCTTTTCCTCAAAAATGGACAGAAAAGGAAAAACATACCTGAAATGAAGATCTAAGTTCTTACAAACTTCCCCTTTAAAGAAATTCATCCCTGAATTTCCCTAGCGAGGCGTAGAAGAAGAAACCCTGAACAAATCCGACCACTGTGATCGTACATTGGCCTCCCTCTCCCAAGTCTCATCCTGCACTCGCCCGTGCTGCCATAGAACCCGTACTAGAGGAAAAAACCACCCACCAAGAACCTTCGTACTGTGATCAATAATCTGGATAGGATGCTCCTCAAACGATGCATCCTCTTTGAGATCAACCTCCTCAGGCTGAAAGATATGAGATGGTTCTGAAAAGTAACGTCGGAGTTGAGAGACGTGGAAGACGTCGTGCATGGCCCGATACCTCTGAGGTAAATGCGACCGATAGGAAACCCGCCCAACTCTCTCCAATACATCAAATGTCCTGACGTACGACGGTGAAAGCTTACCCTATCTCTGAATCCTCTTGTATCCCAACCTCGGTGCGACACGCAGGAAAACCTGATCCCCGACCTCGTACTCCAGAGGTCGTCTCCGCTGATTAGCATAAGACTTTTGTCGAGACTGTGCTGTAGCCATCCTCTTTCGAATCAACTCTATCTTCTCTGAGGTCTCCTGAACCAGATGAGGTCCCAATAAAGCTGCCTCTTCTGCCTCCATCCAACATAAAGGTGATCGGCATGGCCTACCATACAAATTCTCGTAAGGTGCCATCTGAATAGTCGCCTGAAAACTGTTGTTGTAGGCGAACTCTATAAGAGGGATATGCTTCTCCCAAGAACCACCAAAGTCTAGAATGCAAGCTTAGAGCATATCCTCAATCACCTAAATCGTTCGCTCGGACTAGCCATCTGTCTGGGGATGGTATGTTGTACTCAAAAGTACCTGTGTACCCAAATCCCTATGAAGCCCCTTCCAGAACCGAGAAGTAAAGTGCACATCCCTGTCTGAAATAGTGGAGTGTGGAACTCCAGGCAGACGTACAATCTCCCGGATGTATAATCATCCCATATCATCAACACTAAAGGTCTCCTTGATCGGTAAGAAGTGAGAAACCTTTGAAATCCTATCGACGACAACCCAAACATCATCATTCCCTCGAGGCGACCTCGAAAATCCGTTCATGAAGTCCATCGTGACATCATTCCACTTCCGCTCCAAAATAGGTAACTTTTGTAAAAGGCCTGTTGTTCACTGATGCTCTGCCATCACTTGCTGACAAGTAGAACACCTCAAGATGAAACTAGAAACATCTCTCTTCATAACTGGCCACCAGTACTGGTGATGAAGATCCCGATACATCTTGGTGACGCCAGGATGAACTGCCCAAACCGAGGAATGAAAATCCCGTATCAGCTCCTCGCATATGTCTGCTGGCACCCATACACGTCCTTAGAAACGAAATATCTCATCCTTTCCCACTGTCCATCCAGGAAGAGGGTCCTCTCCTGACACACTCTCCCGCAGGACTAAGCCTTCTGAGTCTGATAGCTGCCTCATCTGTACCCGATCAAGAAGTGTAGAGGTAACAGCTACAGAAGATAGGTATGTCTGTCCCTATCTGTCGTACACCTCCAGATGCATCTCAGAGAACAGATCCATAAGCTGCCACTCACTGCTGGACTCCTGAACTGCCTGAATATTAGTTCTCCAGCTCAACACATCTTCCATTGCGTTTCCCTTTCCTGGCGTATAGGCACGCTCGAAATCAAAAGACTGAAGATACCCGACCCACCTACGCTGTCTCAGATTCAGATCATGCTAAGTGAATATGTACTTGAGACTCTTTTGGTTGGTGAAAACCACAAAGTTCTCTCCCAGAAGATAATGTCTCCAACAGCGCAAGGAATGAACAATAGCTACCAAATCCAGATCGTGCATTGGGTAGTTCCTCTCATGTGGCCTCAACTACCGAGACCCATACACAACGAATCCATATCCCTACATAAGCACAAAGCCCAACCTGATACCTGAAGCATCACAATAAACAGTATAGCTCTTGCCTGGCTCTATCAAGACTAGTGTCGGTGCTGACTTCAACCTTCCCTTCATCTCTTGAAAGGCTGACTCACAATAATCTGACCATAAGAACTTCACCCCCTTCTTGGTCCGACCTGTCAATGGTGCTTCTAGGCATGAAAATTCCTGAATGAAGCGTTTGTAGTATCCATCTAGCCCTAGGAAAATTCGTACCTCAAAAACTTTCTTTGGCTGCTCCCAGGAAACTACATCTCTCACCTTCTCTGGGTCTACAAATACTCCTGTGTCTGAGATGACATGACCCAAAAAGTGAATCTGATCCATCCAAAAGTAGAACTTCGAGAGTTTAGCATAAAGATGATGCTCTCTCAGTGTACTCAGAACGATCTCAAGAAGAGTATCATGGTCGTGTCGAGTGTGAGAGTACACCAAGATATTTTCCATGAAGATAATGACAAAGGAGTCCAAGTAAGGATGGAACACTTAGTTCATCAGTTCCATGAAAACTGCTGGTGCATTCATGAGACCTAACGGAATAACTGTATACTCATAGAGACCATACCTACTCCTGAAGGCTGTCAGAGGTATATCTGATGGTCCAATGCACAACTGATGATAAACGAACCTCAAATCAATCTTTGAGAACACCCGGGCTCCTCGAAGCTGATCAAAAAGATCATCAATCCTCCTTAAGGGATATCATTGTTTGACCGTCAACTGGTTCAGCTTCCGATAATCCACACAGAGCCTAAGGGTACCCTCTGCCTTCTTTGTAAAGAGGACAGGCAAACCCCAAGGAGAAGTACTAGGTTAGATGAAACCCTTTTCCTGCAACTCCTCCAACTGCTTCTTGAGCTCTTGCAACTCAGGTGGAGCCATCCTATAAGGAGGAATGGACACAGGTGCTACTCCTGGCACGAGCTCAATTGAAAAGTCTACCTCACGCTCCAGAGGAAAAACTTAAAAGTCCAATAGAAAGACATCCCTGAAACGATCCACTACTGGAGGAAAGTCTAACTATGAAGTCCCCTGATCATCCAGATAAATACTTACAATCTGGGTCGTAACCCTTCCGAGCCCATGATGCTCATGTCCTGCTCGACTCGCCTGAACATCCCATTCGCCTCTAAGAAGAAAAGATTCACCCTCTGGTGAAATGAAACTCACCCTGCAGCCATAACAGTCGACGAATGCCTGGAAGGGAACCAACCAGTCCATCCCGAGAATGGCATCATAGCCTGTCATCTCTA
Organism: Viscum album; assembly: GCA_963277665.1. Taxonomy (NCBI): domain Eukaryota; kingdom Viridiplantae; phylum Streptophyta; class Magnoliopsida; order Santalales; family Viscaceae; genus Viscum; species Viscum album. Next base: position 1,032,083,370 of record OY728123.1, on the reverse strand, counting down.
GGACATAAAGATACCATAAGAAACGATACCCTGCAACCTCGAGAGGGCACTCTATGCACTGATGTAAAATAGATGTCCTCATCCCCAAAGGTGTGTCTAGTGTCAAAAAGTCAACAGAAGAAAAGATATAGAGCCCAAGGTTCTCCACAACAGTAACAAAGATAAATCTATGCATATCACCAGTATCGAAAATATTTGAAGATAAAATTGAGGCTACTAAAATCGTACCTCAAACTGTAGAAGGTCTGGGATCCTGCTCCTGATAAGTCTGCTCCACCACAAAAGTATATCCTGCTCTAAGGCCTTGTGACCCTGCCTGAACAATCTGAGCTGATCCTCCCTACTAACGCTGAAAGACTGGTGATTGACTACCACGACCTCGACCTCCACCTCGGCCCGAATGGCCGGAAGAACTCCAGTTCCTCGACTGGTGAGAAACTGGTGGTACTGCTCCTGGATGAGGAGTCATGGAAAAACCCCCGTCACCAGCTACTGGTGAGAAAACCTGACAGAAACGCTGAAGGTGACCCATCTTACCGCAAGATCGGCGCTCCATTGGGTCTCTCTGGCACTGCGGCCTCGTGTTCCCTACCCTTCCACACTGTTAGCATACTACCTGGATACCTGAAGATTTATCTCACTTCCTCGGATCATCGCATTTAGACTCCCTACGACGCTTCCTGCTATCTACTGTAGGAATACTAGCTTTGGAAGCAGAACCGCCCTGGCTCGCAGCTCCGGAGTCTCTCAGATTGCACTCCGCAATCAGTACCTGGTTGACGATGGAAGTGATGGAAGTTAACTGGAAGATATTCACCTACGAGCGGATCTACCGCCTGATACCATCATCAAAATTCCTTGATAAGAACATCCCATATCCACCCCAAAGGGGTGTGAAATGCTGCAGCTCGGTGAAATGAGAGGAATACTCCATAACAGAAAGAGTACCCTACTCCAGACTCCTAAACTCCCGGGCTCCTTTGGCCCTTAGGGTCTGCTTGTAGAAGTAGTCGTAAAACACGTGTTGGAACTCCTCCCAATCCATAACCTGCTTATGACCCACCTGTGAGATCACGTCCCACCACCTCCTGGAGGAGTCTCATAGCATATAGGTAGCGAGCTTGACTCGCCTCTCTGGAGGCGTTTCCAGATGCTCAAAGATAGTCATCATGGCTTCTAGCCTTGACACTGCAGCCTGTGGTCCTCCTTCCCCTGAGAAAGTATGAGGATGCTACTGCTAGAAAACCTGTGTCAAGTCTGCCATAGTCGTGGAAGGAGGTGGTGATCCGTAAAAGGTCTGCATCATCATCATAAATCCTTCCCTAAACTGAAAATTAGTTCCTGCACCTGGTATGACAGCTGGTGCCAAGGCTGACATGAATGGAGGATCGGCAGGAAGTCCCTGATCAGCCATATCTGGCGTCTGACCACTATGCTGCAACTGACATACAACCAGAGGACCTCTTGGAGGCATAGCTTTGAAAGATCAAAAGAATACCTTAGATTAGGAATATCAAGGACATAGAACAAAGGAGTACAAAATGGAAACATGAGATGGAAACACTCATGTTTTACAAAACATGACTACACGGCGTGTATAAACTCCACACGGATTGTACTTAACTCTATTCCCCTGCACAAGTCTCCTTGAATGAATAACCCAGACGGTCTTTGATTAGTCACTGAAAGTGGCTAATATTCATTGTTAAGATCTTAATATTAATGTTTTTATAAGTTCATAAACATTAATTTTAGTCCAATTCAGAAATTGAACTTCATTTCCCATCATTGTGCAATTCATGCTTAAAATGTCAATTTGGGCCCACTCAATAATTTGCTTGTGGAAATTACAATATTCATCATTTTAATTTTAAATTTTGGGATATTATTTATCACTTTGTTTGGAACATTTTATCTTTTAGGTCCGATGGATTAATCCCAAATGAAGATGGAGAATTTTGCGCCTGAAGGCAGAAACTTTCTGGAAAAAGCATAATGGGCCTAAGGCCCATCAAACAAATGTGGGGCCCCGAAACCAATCCCAATGAAGCTCAAATTTATACAGTAGAAAGATAAAAATATGAGGATCATTTTATTAAACTGTGTCCGGAGCTAATTATGATGTTATCATGATGATAAAGGGATTTGAAGTTGGGATTTAAATGGTGGACATGACATTAATGCTTAAAAATCCGTCCCACCATTTCGACTATACCTTCCAAACGGCTGAGCTAAATGTCCTGAAATATTTAAAGCTCATAGAGGACATATGGATGAATATATTTCTCTTCTACAGACCCTCCGAATTCGGCCTTCTTAAATTTCTAATTCACACGTCAATGTGGTGGACGAATCTAGACAGTTTTCCGGGTCAAATTCGAAACATCAATTTCTTTTTGATTATTCACCCTCCATTTGACTCTATTAATTGTTGGGGGGTGAATTAATTGTTGGGGGATGTACCTAAGGCTCCTAATATGCCTATATAAGGATCTAGAGGTGAAGTTAATGGGGGTGAAAATTTTTCTTATCATCTTGGATGCTTTGTTTCATTGTAATGTTTTGCTTCCAAATTTCCTTTGTAATGTTTTCCATTTCCATGTAAGTTTCTTTCTTGTATCTTTATGTTCTTAATCAACTTCTTTCTCTTATATATTTTCCATTTCATTTATTAAAACTTTATAATCACAAATCACAGTGATATCTCTGTGTTTTTGTGAATTAGTTCACACATCGGTGTGAATTTCATTCACACACACGGAGGAGTGCTCGTTATTTCCGCGGTTTTAATTTCTTCAATCCAATTCTTGTTAGCCATCTTCCACCCACCATTGAGAGTATATCATCAATGGAGGGCTAAACCCTTAATGGTTTGATCTTAGGGGGATTCAATGGCTGGATTGAATGTTATTTTATGAACGAATTGTTGTTAATTGGATAATTAATTTAAGACATCCATTCTTCAGTTATTTCTACTCTTCATCTTTACTATGTTTGAGCAAAATAAATTCAATTACTAAATGACCATATACCTTGGAGAGATCATGAATTTGGTTCTCTAAGTGTATAGGGGATTAGTAATTGTGTTTAGTAATCACCAAACGAAAAAATGATGAAGGTAGTGTTATTTTTGAAGAATGGATTCATCAAGAATTAATAAAACCAAAATTGTTTAAAGAAGTAAAATTCATTCAATCCACCCCGAGCATAATCCTAGATCAACCCATTTTCATTGAATTGAATTCACGTAGGTTTCTTAGTGTTATTTAAAACCATCCAAAATCAAAACCAAAGTTGGCTACTTCATAGCCCATCCTTCACCAAATCATAGCGTCTCAAGGTTACTTTTTCGGTCCCTGTGGACTCGACCCCTACATGTACTACATCGATCGCTTTTACCCGTAGGGTAAATTTGGGCGCAAACAAATTTTGGCGCCGTTTCCAGGGACCAAGTAAGTCACCTTAGAACATCTTTATATTCTCCCTCTTTTCTATTTTCTCATCCCCATTTCTCTTATCTTTTCCCCTTTCTTTTTTTTTGACCCCTGAAAATCACGATTCCAAATTTTCAAATAAATCCAATGGAGTATAATCAACAATATCCCTTCACAAACTCAGGATGGAATCAGTTTGAAAATTCAAATTGGGAATCACCAACCTTTTTTAATCATCCTTTGAATGAATACCCCACCCCTGATAACATGAACGAAATTTGTAATGATGAAGGTTTAAAAGAACAATTTCCATACCTATCAAGAATGATTCAAAAGATGAATAATGAGGAAGTCCATGATGTCAAAACATCTATCAATCCTAATCCTGAAACAATTCTTCAAAAATTGTGTGAACAAATGGAAAAAATGAATTCAGAGGTATCAAGTTTCAGACAAGAACTTCAAAGCATTACAACTTGTGTGGACCCCATTCTCACTCAAACCATCCCTTACTCAATATTGATAGAAGAATCTTGTAACACACAAACCCCTCAAGCCTTTATTGAAGAACCAACCATTGTATTTGGGATAATTGAAGATAATAAAGGAATTATTGATGGGTGCTTAAATCAAGAGGAAATTAATTTTATGGATTCACAAGGGGAAAATTTGACATCATGGACTGAGTTTCCTAAATATAACTCCGTTAATGATTTTTCAAAAACACTAATCACTGAAAAATTAGGAGAAATACCAAACATTGATCCCACACACACTTCTGATATTCAACTGGACAATTTTCAGGATGAATCTTATTTTCAAAATGAACCAATTCTTTCTAAATGTTTTGGAGAAGAAACTGATTTTGATTTAATTTGTCAATCTCCTTTAGGAAATTTCATTGAAACCGAGCTCAAAATCATTATCCTTCCTTCCCCAGACAAGAATTACATCATAGGTGATAAAAAGGACCTTGTAGTTTTAGTTCATTCATCTAATGAAGAGAATATTTTTGGAATGGTCATTGATGTCTTAGGAAAGAATATAAGTTCAAATCAATCAACAATTTCAGATATTCCTTGGATTTTACCAATCATTGTGGAAAATAGGATTTTACATGAAACAAATTTCAAAAAAATAATCAATCTCAATCTTATTGAAGTGGAAAAAGATGGGTTAATTAAAATGCTGAAAGTTGGAATTGGATAAGTTGGGGGGTAAAAGTCGAGCCAACGACGTTAAACAAAAGCGCTGCATGGGAGGCAACCCATGGTTTTCTTGTTTCCAATCATTTTGAATCATTTTATTTTTCATATAATAAATTACCATAAGCTGTTGACCTGTTCTTCCTTTATGAGTAAGGATGGGTATGAAAGGGGAGCGCCATATTCATCCATGTCACGTGGTGTGATCTCTGAGTAATACCTTACCCAGAAAATATAAAGAAGACAATGTATCATCAGTTTATTTTGTTTTGTTTTATTTTTATGTTTTTATAGGTTTAAAAAAATAAACGGACATGTCGTAAGCCATAAGAAAAATCCATTCACCACCATCAAAGCTACTGAGACTCGAACACAGGATTGAAGGGAGACATTGGAATGCGCTATCATCATCAACCACCAGGTGACTTCATTCCATGATTTTCATTTTAAATTTCTTCATTGAACTCCTCTCCTACACCCTTCTAACTTTTATTTTCTTTAAACACTGGGGACAGTGTTATTCTAAGTTGGGGGGGGATAAAAAAATGATTTTTTTTTGAATAAAAACAGCATGAGAAGAAAAATTCCATTAACCATAAACATGATAACACACATTGCAAACTCTAAAATTGGATATCAAATAAATTTTGAATGGCTTGATTCTGATTTTAATGCAAGTTTAAGTTCATGAGCATAGTTTTTGGAAAGTGCGGTTGTCCGATGTGATTTTTCAATGTTTACATTTTCATCCTCTTAATAAAAATGCCACAATGCACGTCTACTGGATCGTGGGTGTAAATTTGAGTTCATGGGTCCCTTTAATTATAGCATAGGGTTCTGGGGTCACTTTTTGTTTAATTTGAGTATCCAAAAAAAATATAAAACAAAAAAAAAACAAAAAAAAATTGAAAATAATAATAATGACCACATAGAGCAATGTTTTGTCCAGATGCGTGGCATCCGGCACTTGGGGATCGTGACTCCATAGTTGTCTTTCCCAGAGTTAGGCTTTATATCTCTATTGTAGAGCATGAAATTGACAATATGTGTGGCGTCCGACACTTGGGGATCGTGACTCCATAGTTGTCTTGCCCAGAGTTAGTCTTTTCATATCTATTGTGGATAAAAAATCATCAAAAAAAAATCAAAAAAAAATGGATACTCATATTAAGGTTTAATGTGATTCCCACCTAGCGCTTCCATTTTTTCCCCTTGAACAATAAAATGGGCCCCATATCTTTTATGATGCACAACACTTTATCATGCTTAATTGGAATTGGATGAAATGTGGCAATGAATTTGAACAAAGGAATGGGCTTGGGCTTGGGATATGATTATGGACCTATCTTTTTTTAAATGATTTTGATGGGTTCCAAATTTTTTTTGATATGAGGTCTTTTGAGTGAGCAATGTGTATTTAAATGTTTTTGGAAAAGGGGATTTGGATTTCATATTTGTAATTTATTTTGCTCGGGACTAGCAAAACTCAAGTTGGGGGGTGTGATTAGTCACTGAAAGTGGCTAATATTCATTTTTAAGATCTTAATATTAATGTTTTTATAAGTTCATAAACATTAATTTTAGTCCAATTCAGAAATTGAACTTCATTTCCCATCATTGTGCAATTCATGCTTAAAATGTCAATTTGGGCCCACTCAATAATTTGCTTGTGAAAATTACAATATTCATCATTTTAATTTTAAATTTTGGGATATTATTGATCACTCTTTTTGGAACATTTTATCTTTTAGGTCCGATGGATGAATCCCAAAGGAAGATGGAGAATTTTGCGCCTGAAGGCAGAAACTTTCTGGAAAAAGCATAATGGGCCTAAGGCCCATCAAACAAATGTGGGGACCCGAAACCAAGCCCAATGAAGCTAAAATTTATACAGTAGAAAGATAAAAATATGAGGATCATTGTATTCAACTATGTCCAGAGCTAATTATGATGTTATCATGATGATAAAGGGATCTGAAGTTGGGATTTAAATGGTGGACATGACATTAATGCTCAAAAATCCGTCCCACCATTTCAACTATACCTTCCAAACGGCTGAGCAAAATGTTCTGAAATATTTAAAGATCATAGAGGACAGATGGATGAAGATATTTCTCTTCTACAGACCCTCCGGATTCGGCCTTCTTAAATTTCTAATTCATACGTCAATGTGGTGGACGAATCTGGACAGTTTTCCGGGTCAAATTCGAAACATCAATTTCTTTTTGATTATTCACCCTCCATTTGACTATATTAATTGTTGGGGGGTGAATTAATTGTTGGGGGATGTACCTAAGGCTCTTAATATGCCTATATAAGGAGCTATAGGTGAAGTGAATGGGGGTGAAAATTTTTCTTATCATCTTGGATGCTTTGTTTCATTGTAATGTTTTGCTTCCAAATTTCCTTTATAATGTTTTCCATTTCCATGTAAGTTTCTTTTTTGTATATTTATGTTCTTAATAAACTTCTTTCTCTTATATATTTTCCATTTCATTTATTAAAACTTTATAATCACAAAGCACAGTGATATCTCTGTGTTGTTGTGAATTAGTTCACACATAGGTGTGAATTTCATTCACACACACGGAGGAGTGCTCGTTATTTCCGCGGTTTTAATTTCTTCAATCCAATTCTTGTTAGCCATCTTCCACCCACCATTGAGAGTATATCATCAATGGAGGGCTAAACCCTTAATGGGTTGATCTTAGGGGGATGCAAAGGCTGGATTGAATGTTATTTTATGAACGAATTGTTGTTAATTGGATAATTAATTTAAGACATCCATTCTTCAGTTATTTCTACTCTTCATCTTTACTATGTTTGAGAAAAATAAATTCAATTACTAAATGACCATATACCTCGGAGAGATCATGAATTTGGTTCTCTAAGTGTGTAGGGGATTAGTAATTGTGTTTAGAAAGCACCAAACCAAAAAATGATGAAGGTAGTGTTATTTTTGAAGAATGGATTCATCAAGAATTAATAAAACCAAAATTGTTTAAAGAAGTAAAATTCATTCAATCCACCCCGAGAATAATCCTAGATCAACCCATTTTCATTGAATTGAATTCACGTAGGTTTCTTAGTGTTATTTAAAACCATCCAAAATCAAAACCAAAGTTGGATACTTCATAGCCCATCCTTCACCAAATCATAGCGTCTCAAGGTTACTTCTTCGGTCCCTGTGGACTCGACCCCTACATGTACTACATCGATCGCTTTTACCCGTAGGGTAAATTTGGGCGCAACCAGTCTTCTTAAACTGAGACTACATGGTGTGTTCCCTGTGGACACGGTGTGTAGTTGATAGAGTTTCAATGACCTGTGTTGTTAGTTACATGGCCGGTTACACGGCTGAGACTACACAACGGGTTCCGAACAAACATGGCGTGTACTTGAAGATTTTTCCCGACCCGTGTTGTTGGTGACATGGCCGGGTACATGAATGACCCTTACATGGTGTGTTCCGAACAAAGACGACCTGTATAGGAGGAGATAACACTGTCCCGTGTTGTTCATGACATGGACGGGTACCGAGAACAAGGCTACACGGTGTGTTCATACAAAACACGGTGTGTATGACAAGAGCTTCCCCGACCCGTGTTGTTAGTGACACAGACGGGTACCTAGAACAAGGCTACATGGCGTGTTCATAAAAAACACAGCGTGTATTACACGAGCTTCCCCGACCCGTGTTGCTAGTGACATGGCCGGGTACACGGCTCACTACCACACGGCGTGTACCTACCGTACACGACGTGTTCCTAGAGATTTTTCACAACCAGTGTTTCTTCTCACATAGTTAGTGACACAGTTTAAAAACTAAATGGAATGTATATATGAAGTACATGATGTGTATTCTAGGTTTTTCTGGGAATTAGCTCTAATATTTCACCAAATCCTAGAAAACACTGAAAAACAAGCATGAAGGTGCCAAATTCCGATCCGCGAGGGCCCATACTCCCCATGAATCAAAGCTTGGAATCTCCTAAAAATCATATATAAGAGAAAGAAGAAAATGATCCACCATGTTCCAATTCATGAGGGCCCATACCACCTCAAGAACCAAAATTTGGCGTTCATTTAAGCAAGGTACAATACAAACATCCTCTCTATCAAACTGCAGGGATTCAATCAAAGCATCTATCATAATGGAATGTATAATCTACACAACATCTATCACAACAACATGTAATTTCTAATGCACCCTAGATGGCATGCCAAGAATTCATGGCATGTTATTTCTAACAAGTGCCTATATGATGCATGAGATGGAATACCCTCATATCATCAGATTGCTACAGAAATGGAACCACAATATCAAAAACAATAACAACAAAAAGCATGTGAATCAATCTTGGTGAAATCAGATCTAATGTAACATAGAAAAACCAGAAAACTGTAATAAGCAGGGTAGATTGGATTTTCCTTGTACACAGGTTAGCTACTCCCAAGAACAGCTTAATACCAAGTACTGAATCCGTCCTATCCTTGGATAAAGGCTCCAAACAGTAAATCAAGAGAAAAGAAACCCTTTTAAACCACTTTGTAACATCCCAGTTCTGGAAACCACCCAGAGGCACCCCGTACCCGGTTGGTCACATGGCCTCAAGAACATTTCGAAAAACGCCAGAGGCTGCCGACTAGAAGCGAGGGACTTGGGTGTGATAGTGGGGAAACTATGCCCTCATTCCCAGAGTACACATCGGAAGAAAAACAAACAGAAAACAGCAAAACCCGTAACCATCCATACAAGAGTAAATGATAAACAGTGGAAGACTAACAGTAAACAACTAGAGCACACACACACACATATAAAATGATGCATTATACATATATCTAGGAATGCATCCAAACAAGTCATAATACAAAATACAATAATAAACCAAAGTGTAAAAGAAAAATAGGTAAGCTCCTCATCATCGCAAGCCATAGCTTGGTCCCATGATCTCTAGCTCCAAAACAAGTCAAGTACCTGAACTAGAAGAGAGATTTACCTTATCTATACCTGAAACAATATAGTCTGTTTGGGCCCAAAATCATGGCCCAAACAGGGTGTGAGACAAGGTCCCAGTAGGCAACCATCCAAAGATCTGTGCCTAACAGTCAGTGAATACATGGAAAGTAAAAGTACAGGAAGCAGTAAACAGGAAAGTACACAGTAGCTAGAATCCACAATGTCTAGCATATAAAGTACACAAGTAATAGCCAAATCAACAAGTAGAACAACAGGTAACCCCCAGGGGAGTTCTCATAGCCTAACCCATATGGTTCAACCTAAAAGTACTAGCAACCCTCTGGAGGCACACACAGTCTCACCCCTCTGGTTTAGCTTAAGAATATACTCTATGAGGAAGCACTCACCATCAATTCCCCCTATAGTCTCGTATCGTACTAAAGGCTCTTTGGGGAATCATTCAACATCTCATTCCCCCTGTGGCCCGTGTTGAGGAACTACAGACTCTCTGAGGAAGCACTCATTTTCAATTCCCCCTTTGGTCTCACATTGAATTAATAAGACACTCTAGAGAAGCCCTTACGTCCATTCTCCCTATGGTCCACTACACTAGGTTCTCACCACCCTGTGTGAAACAAACATGCATAGCGTGCGTATCACCCCAAGTAAACCTCAAGAACTACTTGGCTATCATTCTAAGGCACAACAACATAATAGTAAAACAGTTCTACTATCCTACAACTAGGCATTAAAACTGGAAAAATACCTAACAAGAAAAACATGCATGGAAAAACATCCAGAGCACAGTAAAAATTACCCTATTCACAAGCATTGACCTCTAATCAAGAAATCAAGAAATGCAGGAAAACAACTGGGAAAACATAGGAAACACACAATACCCTGTTCAAGGGGATTGGTGGAATTGCAAAAAATATTCAAAGACGTCCTATAGAGAGGCACAAACCACCTACCTCGATGCTAGGAGATCGATATACTTGAACCATGATGATTTATTCTCCTTAGAACGTCGAAGATCTGATAAAACGTCCAATACACTCAACCCACGATATCTTGAGAAAGAGGAGGAAATGGAAAACACGGCTCTAGGAAGAGGAAGATCTTACCGCTTCGATTGCAATGCAATTGGCGGAGGTCGATTCAGAGAACGGATGGAGGCACGGGGGCTCGGAGAAGTTCCACGACCGTACGGGTTCTCTCAGATGAAGAACCTAAAGAAGAAGCGAGTTCTGTCCGTCAGGTGTGACCTCGATCCATTTAATGAAAAAAATAAAGTACATGGCATGTACTTCTGGAGTACACGACATGTACTAGGCCTTTCCATACTCCTCTTTAAGCGGCCTCCACATCACCCCTACACACCGTGTGTGTGGCCCAGACACAGCCAACAGACGGCCTGGTCTAATATCAAAGTACACGACATGTACTTCAAAAATTTCTAGATTTTACTCTTTTCCTAAAAAACGACCAGAAAAGGAAAAACATACCTGAAACGAAGATCCGGATTCTTACATCATCAATGAACAAATAAATCATTTCAATGTAATTCTTAAACTTCTTAAATTATTTATAAATCATTATGTAATGATCCTATGTTTTCGTCACAAAATTTTCATGTTAATTAATATTCGATTCAATTCCGTTGGCCACCATGTTTATCAGCGATGTACATATTAGATTAACCATCGATTATGATTTTTTTGAGTTGGGTATGCCCACACTGGTACTTCTAATATGCCCGAAACATTTATATAATTCCTCAAATAAGTTCATTGTCACTCCACTTCTTTCAAGGTCTTTCTCAATCACTTCAAATTAGCTCAATTGACTTCAACTAACTTTTGAAATTATAAGAATATTTTCAAATTAATTTAAACATATTTTCAAAGTCTTTAAGAATATTAAAAACTCATATTGAGTATTTACAATATGAATTCACTTCATTTTAATGCCAACATCATTCTAGTGTCCTTAATGGTAAATAATCTAGGGATAGTCTCTCCCAATTTTAGCTTGATTTTACTCATCTTTAATTATAGTGTTACAACCAGTACATGTAATGACATGAAAATTTATTTATTAATAGAGGAACACTTATTTTATAATATATATTTTATTATGAATTCCATAGAAACAATTTTACATTTCATAATAAAATTTAATATCATGTAATAATTTTTATGATAATAACTAAGAAAAGTATAGGTAGATAAACACCAAATAGTAAAACAAACACTGAAGGAAATTCCCTAGGCCTGAATTCTCCAATGAAGAAAAATCCTTTCATGATGAATTTAAAATGAAATATTAGTGTAAGGAATATGATATATATTATCAAGGGAAGTGTATAACATTTTTAATATATATAGTGAATGTTGAGGTATGATAATGGTGGAGTATATATAGGGTCTCAAGTGAAACGTGACTGTTAGGATCTAACCTTTGAAATGTGATCATTATATGATCATTGGAATAGTAATAATACCCAATAGAATATTAAAATAATATTTTTAAAGTAAATTCCAATGTATTATATAAATAATTAAAATTAAAATATGTTATTTATGAATCAGAACCTATGAAATTATAAAAAAAATTATAATTCTTTAAAGTAAACCTATAACGCGTTTTCCTTTAAAAATAGTGTTTGCCAAAAAATATGTCATTTTTATTTAGAATAATTAATACAAATAATTAGAAATTTATTTTTATAAAATAAAAATTATATTTTAAATAATCACTTTAAATTTATGTTAGGGTAAAATTTTGAGAATTTTATAAAATACATTATTTTTTAGTGAATAAAAATATATATAATATTATGGTTTCAATGTATTTTATGACATCATAAATATAAAATTATGATTTAATAATTAAAATAAATGAATCCAATATAAAAAATAATTTATTTTATTATTATATTTTATTTTAATGAATTAAAATGTATTTCCAAACCTATAAATAATTTTCCAAAGTCTAAACTGGAAATTAAGTTTTTAAATAAATTATTTTGTGGAAATATTATTTACCCATTCAAGAATTAATATAAAAAATGATGTTTCATTATTAAAATAAAATATATAAAAATATTCTTTTTTATTCAATAATACATTATCTAAAACAATGTTCATCCCAAGGAAAATGTATTTTCTAAAACCTAGAATTCCAAGGGCTATATTTGATTTTTTATAAAAAATTATCTTCTCTTTCCTATAAATACCCACCTATAAACACCATTTTATTCACTCCCAATATCATTAACACATATTAAAATCTCTTATTATCTTATTAAGACTTTTGGTGAATCCCCCATACTCTTAACAGATCGATCCTCTAAACTTAATAAGTGATAGATAAGGTAAGGAATTATCTTCCTCTTTTTTTATCCATGTAATTCCATTATAGTTAGTCTTCTAATTTAAATCTTATTATATTATCATGTACTTATGATTATTAAATTAGAGTCTAAATATTGTTCTATTAATGAGACACTTACATTCTATCTCATTAATATTGTTATATAAACCACTTTGTATACCTGTTATGCTTCTAAAACCATTTTTTGATTTTTCATGCCTCCCTTTTTATATTGTGAAAACCAAAAACTGTTTTTATTTTAGGGTCTTTGTATATATATATATATATATGTAATTACACTTTATTCATTTGGTATTTCATTGTATTAAGTCCACATTCCCTTATAATTGGTTAAAAATAATTAAATGCTGAAGTCTTTAAACACTTACGTACTCAATGATTTTATATGAAACCCATTCATTATTCTCCATGGGTTATGGATGAAATGATATATTATGATATATGATCTATGTGGATCACATGAATTGAGAAATATGAATAGTTTGACCTAATATAACTCTAATGCATTGATTAAATAATTAATCTCTAGAGATAACATGTGTTTGGATGCCTTGGTGAATATCCTACATAATGTGTTTTATGACACCTTGGTGATAAAATTTGGTGATATGATTATGAATGTATCATTTTTTATGTTGTATCCAAATTTCCATGTTATCCATCATATACTTATTATTATTCTCTAATATCCTTTCTCATTTTTTATCCCTGATGAATGCTAAAATCCATTTAATTCATTTATCCCATATTAGGATTTATGATCACCTTTTTATATTGATGGATATACCTTTGAAATCTCATGCAGTGAGGTGAACTAGGATGTAATAATATATGATTATTTCAAGAGGAAAAATAAAGTATATTTTTATGTTTTCCTTATATAATTTATATGTTATTTACTTTTTTCCCATGAAAATATACCTAAAAAATCATTGGATGTTATCAATGTAATATTTTTTTAAGGAATTATGTTAAAAATAATGTATGAAAATGAAGGTAACCGTAATTGGTATCAGAACAAGGTTCATTCATTTTTAGAAATTAAGATAAGAACAAATTATTAATAACCCTAGGGATAAGTATAAATATCAGAAAACCTCTTAAATTTTGGTTTAATATAGATAGTGTGGTTTTATAGAAATTACGTCCCTGTTTGGATAATGGAAAGTGGAAGCAGTTATGTTACAAATGAACATTAGGGAAATCAATGTGAAAATGGTTGGTTTAGTATCAAATTGATCTTCACTAAATGAAAAATGAGTGAACCTAATAAAATACACCTGTATATACACTCACAAGGGATATTATTTGGTTAATCAAATGCTTTTTACAAACCATTATGAATGATATATAGATAATTTATTTTTTAAAATATAAAAGTATAACATCCTAAAAACATGTTATTATAAAATTTTATGTTTAAAATTTACTTTATTATTATTACTATAATATTTCAAATATTTAAAAATTTATCACTTTGGTCTTATTCATCTAGAAATATTGAAGGAAATATATGGAATCTAGTAAAGAACAGATGCAATGGAAAATTTGAGGAAAATATTCATAATTTGATGGAATATAGAGTTGAAAATTTTTATGATGATTATGAATCAGTTAACTAAGGTCATTAATACTAACTTAGATCATATGGAACATTGTAATTCACAAGGGAAAACTAGTATTTTAATCCTTCATGCATTAATGATGAGATGTTTTTAGTGGAATCACTGATCCACTTATTGTGAAATAATGGATCAATATTATAGAAAAGATATTTTCTATACTCCATTATTCTAAGAAAGAGAAAGTTATATTGGTATTATATCACTTAGAGGGAGAATATAATTATTGATGGAAACTGATCAAGAACATGATGCTAAAGGATTATATAAAATCTATGGATTGGGAATACATTAAAAAAAATATAATTCAATAATTATTTTCTTCATACCATTCGAAGGAGAATAGAAAATGGATTCATTGAATTAAAAAAGAAAATGAATCGATGAGGATTTATTAGATAGACTTTACAAGTATTTCATTATATGCTTCAAAAATTATCATTGATTCTGATGGGCATATAAATTGATTCTTTAGTAGACCAAGACCCCGTTTATGGAAATATTTTACAATTTGAGACTTTTGGAGTTATGAGTAGATAATGTGGTGTGATATTAGAGTGGAAATAGAGTTTGGAGATTCATAGTAGTCTTGTGGATTGAATGATAAGAAGAGGAGGATAGATCCAAATTTTTGATGTAATTTTGATCCTAAAAGATAAGGGAAGAACCAAAAACTACACATTTGTAATAAGTAAGGGTAGTAGAATTTATAGAATTGTGTTCAAGAAAGTGGGAAGTGTTATAAGTATAGAATATATGGAAATATAGCTCAAATTATTATGGAGATGTAAAGCCTAAACATCTGAATTTTAAGTAAAAAGGGAAGATAGTGTAAGTTAAACCTTCAATATAATTCTGCAAGTGTGGGGATCATAGAAATTTCACTAACCAATGTCTAAATTAAAATACAATGGAGTGAAACTGCAGTGAACCCCAATAGAGGCCAGGGGAGCAAGGTTGTTTTTTAACCATGATGGTCAAATTATAGGATCTAAATTATGTTTTAGTTGGAATAATCATCATATAATCAATTTTGTCATGTACATTTTTTATTCAGGTTCTAGAAATTATTTTATTTAACTCAAGTTTTCAAATACCATCAAATTTAACCCTGATATTCTAGTGGTAGAGTTTTAAATTAAAACACTCGGAGTAACTATTAAAGCATTAAGAATATATAGATATTACCATATTAACTTTTGTGAGTACAATATCTCTAAAAACCTTGTGGTCATTCTAATTGTGGAATTTGAAAGTATACTAGGAAAAAATTGGATGTCAAAGTATTATGAAAAGTTTAACTATAGATATAAGGAAATTTCAGTTTTATTGAATGGAAAACCTATAACTATTTTCCAAGGAGAGATATCCTATCCCAAGTCTTGTTAAAAACCACCTACAATAGAATTATTTATGGAAATTATGGACAGATAAGGGGAATAAAGTGAATGTATAAATATAGGAGATATACCCATTTTTTGAGGATTCATTGAAGTATTTCCAGAAGAATTACTGAGAACACCCTTAAAAAGAGTGGTAAAGTTTTAAACTAAACTCCTACCTAGATCAAAAAATATATTAAATACCCCATATAGAATGAAATATATAGAGTTAATGTAATTGGAGAAAAATAATTAAAAATCATTTCCAAAAAGGTTTTATATAACCAAGTTTATCTCCTTAGGGAGAAAATTTTCTATCGATGAATAATAATGATAGATCAATAAGGATATGCATTGATTATATATTACTTAATGTGATTATAGTTAAGAAAAAATACCCTTTTCTGTGGATTGATGATTTGTTCAACTAGCTTTGCGATTACTGATTCTTCTCTAAGGTTTAACTATGATCGGGGTATCATCAGGTGAGTGTGAATACAAAAGATGGCTTGAATACTTATCTCCAAAAAATTTATGGGCACTAAAATTTTGTTTATATGATGATTGGATTGATTAATGATATGACTATATTTCAGGATTTTATGAATAGTGTCTTTAGGGACTATCTTGATAAATTTGTAGTGGCCTTTATTGATGATATTTGATAAATTAGAAAATTCATGAGGAGCATGATGACCATCTAAGGGCCATATTACCAACTCTAAAGAATTAAAATATTTTTAGTAAATTTATTAATTGTGAGTTTTTGTTACATAAAGTATAATTATAAGGACACATTGTGACCAGTTATGGAATATCAGTTGATTGGAAAAAGGCAACAGCCATAGAAGAGTGGCTTCCTCCTATAAAAGTGGCATAGATTCATAGTTTCTTTGTTCTAGTAGGATAAATATAGAAGTATTTTCAAAAAACAATCATGGTTTTTTAATCTACAAACCAATTTAACTAAAAACGTTTTTTATATTTATTAGGATAATTGAGTGTGAAGAAAGTTTCCAATAACTAAAGAAGATGTCCTTTACTGCACCTGTGCTATGTTACCCTCTAATAGGGAATGATTTATCATTTATAGTGACATATCCTTGAATGTACTTGGATGTGTACTCATGAAAAATGACATAGTGATTTCCTATCCATCTCGATAGTTAAATCATCATGAACATAGTTATCCTACCCATTATTTGGAATTATTTATAGTTATCTTTTATCTAAAGATATAATGCCATTCTATTTATGGGAATAAATGTGATATATACACATACCACCATAATATAAAGTGCATATTCATATAACTAAAAATGAACATGAGACAAATGAGATAGTTAGAGCATCTTACGGTATATGATTTTTATATCCATTATAACCCTAGAAAATAAAAAAATTGATAATTAATTGAGTAGGAAAGACCTTATATTTTTTACAAAGACGAGGATTAAAGAAGATCCATTAATCAAGGACTTAGTAAATATTGAATTGGAATTTATAAGGGAATGAACATCATCAATCTTATCCAAAATTATTTCCCAACTATAATTACTAGAGACGATCAAGAAAGAATAAATAGATAATCCAAAGTTATAAAAGATTATAAAATATGTGAAAAATGATAAATTTTGTGAGTTTAATGTTGAAAAAGAGGGAGTTCTATGGTTTTATATAAGGACATGTGTCCTATATATTTGAAAGTTAAAAAATGTGCTAATGGATGAAGCCCACATATTTATATTCTGTATACATCCTGGATGCACCAAAATGTATAGTGATTTGTGAGATTATTATTGGTTGGATAACATTAAAATGGAGACAGTTGACTATACTGCAAGATTTTTAGTATTTTAGAAAGTGAAGTCCTGTGAAAAATACTCCAAGGAGTGCTGTAAATATTACCCATACTTATATAATGTGGGAAACATCACTTTAAAATTTGTTACTTATCTTCCTAACAAATCCAAGATAAATAATTCCATATGGTTAGTCATTGATATATTAACTAAGAAGAGGATTTCTACCTTTGGTGTCTTACTCATCTATATATTCAAGAAGTGGAAGGAATTTATAGATAAAAATTGTTAATTGTTTTAGACAAAGATCCAAGATTTACTTATAAGTTCTAGAGGATCCTTTAAAAGGATATGAATACCAAAGTAAACCTTAACACAACCTATCATCCTCAAACTGATAGGTAGTTTGAGAGAATTATTAAAACATTGGAAGACATGTTAAGTGATAACTCACTTTAATTTTAAGGGAGTTGATAACAACATCTTAAACTTTTAAAATTCTCCTATATATATTTTTTTCTCAAGTATTCAAATAAATTCTTATGAAGAACTCTGGGAAAATGTGTAGAACTCCAACATGCAAGGATAAATTTGGGGAAGGAAAAATATTAGAACTAGATATTATGAAAGACACTATAGATATGATACATGTGATCTAGAAATATATAAAGGGTGATTATATTAGAAAAAAGTGTTATAATGATGATATAAGTAAGGACATAGAATATCATTTTTGGGATCATGTACTCCTAAAACGGTCATCATTGAAGGGAGTAATAATAATTGGAAAGAAGTAGAAATTGAGTCCAAGGTACATTGAACCATTTGGGATTCTAGAGTATGTTATAAAAGTTTCATATCAGTTTGAACTACCTTAAAATATTTCCAATTTTCATGAAGTCTTCTACTTGTCCTTGTTAAGAAATTATATGTCAGAACCAACACACATATTCAACAAAAATAGTTTGGAATTGGAACCTAACATATCATATAAAGAAGAACCGATCCAAATTCTTGATGAGATGGAGAAATTGATGAAGAAAAAGACAACCTGGACTATGAATGTCTTAGAAAGAAATAAAAAGTTTAAATAAAAAACATGGGAGATTGAATAAGTAATGAAGGAGAAATACTCTAATGTTTTTGAGGTAGGGGACACAATTTTGAGGGTGAAATTTCATGGGAGGGGGTGGGGGTTATTATAAGGAAACACATTTTTTTTATTAATATAATAACTAATATTTTACAAAAACTATTTTATTATGAATATTATATAAAGGCATTTAAATTTTAGAAGAACATTTCACATCAGGTAATAATATGGATGATGACAACTAAAAAGAGGACAAGTATATAAACACCAAAGAATATTGAAAAAAATTAAGAAAAATCAATAGGCACAAATTCTCCCATGAAGATTACTCATGCTATGATTACTATAAAAATAAAAAGAAGTGTTTGAAATATAATATACATTATCAGTGGAAGTGTAAATTATTTAATGGAAATAGTAAATGTTGAGGTATGAGAATGGTGGATTTCCTATAGGGTTTCAAGGGAAATACAACCATTAGGATCTAAACAGTGTAATGTTACCATTATATGACCATTATAATAGTAATAATACCCAATAGAATAATAAAATATAAGTTTAAAATTAAATTCAAAATTATTTTATAAAATAAATATGTTTTAAATATGTTATTTATGAATCAATATGTATTATATTATAAAAAAAATTAGAATTCATTAAAGTGAACACATAATGTGTATTCCTTTAGAAATAGTATTTTTCCCAAATATACATTTTTATTTAGAATAATTATTATCATACTAATGGATTTATTTTTATAAAATCAAAATTATATTTGAAATTGATATGTAAAAATTAGGTTAGGGTGATTTTTTTAGAATTTTCTAAAGTATATTATTTTTCAATAAATAGTAAAAATATAGCTTTGTATTTTAGGTATGTTTTATGACTTAATAAATATATAATATTGATTTACTAATTAATATAAGTGAATATATGGTAAAAAATAAGTTATTTTTTTAATATAATGTATTTTAATTAATTAAAATGGCTTTCCAAACCTGTAAATAACTTCCAAAGTATAAAGTGTAAATTAAGTTTTTAAAAATAATATTTTGTGGAAAAATTATTTTCCCATTAAAAATGAAGTATTAGAAAAATGATTTTCAGATATTAAGCTCAAATATATCAAAAACCACCTTCATTTAATAAAACATGATCCAAAACCATGTGTGGCCCATGGAAAATTTGTTTTAAAAAACATATAATTCCAAGGGCTATATTTGAAAAATAATAAATAATTATCTTCACTTATCTATATATAACCACCTCTATATCCCATTTTATTCACTATAAAGCTCATTTTCATTCCCCAACCTCTCTTAGTCTGTCATTAAGCCCTTTTTAAAATCCACATGCTCTCTCAGAATCACCCCTCTAAGCTTAGAAAGCAATACTGAAGGTAAAGGATTCTCTTCTTCTCCCTTTTTATCCAATTATTTCCTTTGTAGTTAGTCTTATAACATAAAATTTATTATGATTTCACTAAATTATGATCATTAGATTATTTTTTAAATGTTTATTTATCAATGAGATAATTCCATTCTCTCTCATTAATTTCTTTCCATAAACAACTTTGTTTATCTGTTATGCTACCAAACCCATTATTTGAATTTCCATGACTCTATTTTTTTACTTTTTGAACAACCAAACCTAATATTATTTAATGGTATTCATATATATGTAATTATACTTTATTTATTTAGTATTTACATGTATAAAATCAAAATTTCCTTATCATGGGTTAAATATAATGAAACATTCAAATCATCAAACACTCATGTACTCAATGATTTCATATGAAACTTGTTCGTCACTCTCTATTGGTTAATAATAGATTGATTTATTATAATATATGATCTATATGGTACATATGAAATAATAAATATTAAAATTTCACCCTAATATCACTCTAATTCCTTGGGTAAATAATTAATCTCTAAAGATAACATGTTTATGATACCTTGGTGAATAACTAGAGTAATATGTTTTAGGATATCTTGGTGATGAACCTTCGTGATATTCCTATGAATTTATCATTTTTATGACATTAGCACATTTATATGTAATTTATCATATAATAATGATTATTATCTCATTTTATATATCATAATTTATTCATTATGATACCTCATCTTCCATTTCCTTTGTTTATCCCTTAAAAGGATTTATTCTCACCCATTTTTATTTATGTTTGTCCCCATGAAATCACTTGAATCGATGTGAAAAAATATGAAAAAATAAATTAGTCTTTAGATAGGATTAAATAAAGTTTATTTTATGTTTTCATTATATAATTCTTCTATTATTTACCTTTTTTACAAGATACAAAACAAAAATAAATCATTGGAAGTTATTATTGTAATATTTTGTTAATGAATTATCTTAAAAATCAAGTATAAAAAAATCTAGGTCTCCATAATACAACATCCAACACTTCCATTTTAGAGACAATATTGTAGATAGAACTGTTCTCCTTTCTTAAAATCATTATATGATCATCCATTGAGATTATATCATCAATAATGAATTATAAATAGATACTAATTAGATACTATCTGGCTAGGTATCCCAAGAGATCATCTTCACTCTTTCTTAAACAAATATATGGGAAAAAACTACATATTATTATTTAGGTGGATTCCACCATCACCCAAGACAATAAGACATATTGATATACTAATTAAAAACAATAAAACCAAAACAATGTATTGGGGTTTTTCACATAGTATAGATATGGGTCATTAGTGATGTATATGATTTCTTATTGTTATTTTACCTATTTCCCTTATTATAATACAATTTTATATAATGGAAGTGTGTTTTAATAGGATAAAAATGGTAAATAAGTGTTAAAGTAATGATAATTTCATTTATCATTGATGTAATAGTATTATGAGGTTGAATACATATAGTAATATTATAATAATTATCTTAAATTCATAAATTAATGATTTATTATTTTTTACCCATGTGAAATATCAGTGATAAGTTGTTTACTATAATGATTTCTATGGTGGAATGAAATTTTCCATTATTTTGGGTTATGTTATAACTTGTTCACATGGGGTTACTTTTTTATTACTATATCATCCAACCTCAATATGATTGGTGGTATATCAACCACAATATTATAAATTTCAGCAATACATCATCCTCCTCAGGGATTGAGTTTCAGTGAAACATCTTTAACTTGGGGTTAAAGTTTCAATAACACGACATTAACTAGGGTTGTATGTTTTAATAATTTTTTATTCACTATGGGGGTTATATTATAGTGATGTATCATTAAAATAGGGCTATGTTTTGATGACACATCATTTACTAGGGAGGCTGTGTTTCAGTGATACATATTTTAACTCGGTGGTTTTGTTTTAGTGATGATTTTTTCACCTTGGGGTTGTATTGGTGATAAATCATTTAATTTTAGAATGTGCTTTAATTATAAAAAATTCACTTTGGTATTATTACGTGTTCTTTAGTAGTTTTCCTTATGTGAAGCTCAATGATGACTCATAAACATTGGAATAATCTTTGGTGATGTCACATTCAACATAGTTGTTGGTGGTGATAGATTATTTAAACGAATGTTCTATTAAAACCACAGAAGCAATGTCTTTTTTTTTTGTACTAGTTGAAATAGGTATGGTTGTTTATGGTCTTGGATATTGAGTAATCTTTGGTATGAAGGGTATATTTTATGTTTTATTTATTAAAATTTTATATAATGTAAACAATTATATATTCATGATTATTTAGGGACACCATCAGTGGTATCCTACCAATTTATTCTTACACCCGACGTGAGAGTCTCGACACATGTGTATCTTCCATGATCATGGATGTAGGTAAAAGGAAGGGCCCTATAGTTGATGATTGAGTAGGTATTTATAGAGAATTAGGAGACTAGACTGACCAGAGTCTCTAGACTAGTTTTCTAGTCATCTTTATTCTTTTGTTCCCTTCAAACCATTTTTTATATGAATGACCTCCAGTGATCCTGACCAGCTCACATGTGATATTACTTTTGGTGTGTTATTTTAAAAAATTACATTAGAGTAATTTTTTATAGCATGTGTTGATTATTCAACCATTTTTGGCTTGATAATGTAATGTCCATGTATTATTTTTTTGTGATTAATGGTTTAATTTAATTTTACTATTCTTTATAGATATTTGATAGTGGGTATAATCTCCCTATGTGCACTTAACTGACCATAACTTCTAGTATATAGACTCTATCATATAGGGAGGTATTTCCAAAGTCATATAGAATCACCAACATGGATACTATTTGAGTAGTATAGGTCAAGATGTTACAAAGTGGTATTTGAGCATCAATTTGTTTTTTATTTCTATTTCAATCTGGTAGATGGAGATAGGATTTGGTCAGAAGTTAATATGGGACCTATTTTTAGCAGTAGTTAACCAATGTATATGAAAAGTCCATGTTAATTGGAATGGAACTGTTGTTCTTGGTTTTTAGATACTATTATTTTGGTATTTTCATGGTATGGGAGGTGTGATTTATGGTTTTTCAATTCTCTCTTGGAGTAGGGTGGAATGAAGAACACATTCATGAATAATTCCTAACATTTAGAATTCACATAAAATTTTTATGTATGTATGTGATAAACAATATGATTACTTGATGGAGTTCGTAAAGACCCAAATTTATCATACATAAATATTAAATTTTAATGGATGAATATTCATTATATATAATAATGATATATTCCATAATCATATAGGTATAATGCCTTTGGAAACTTGGAAACATAAACAACTAGTTTATAGGTGAACTAAATCTTCTCCCCCTAAGTTATTCTTATACAGAACCCTTCATATACTTATTATACACAAAACCTTTCTTCATAACATGGGAAAAAAATAATAATGGGTGAGACTAAATTATCAATAATGGTAAACAGGGGTGATATCAAAGATCACATAATAATAAATGAGAATAAGGGTACGAGAATATGATAATAACATATGAAAAAATAACCTACACATCATATATCATAAACATGATTCATGGAATAAATATTTAAAGTTTATAAGACATTAATCATAAAGAAAAAAAATTACATAATCCATGAGAGAATAACTTAAGTAATAGATTTGCGGCATACACATAAACTTACAACATTGTGAACATGTATAAATAGAAATAGGTTCACTCATTTTGCTAAGGATGTTAAATAAATTCCTTGCATAATCATATGGACATGAAAGTATATCTACGCATAAACCTATGAACATGAAGTCATGTTCACACATAACATATCCTTACCCAATGAATTGGAGGGAGATATAGTCCCAAACCATCCATGGTTATAACATGAACACCGTCATTTGTTATAAAGTAACAACTATACTTGGTTATAACATGACCAACATCATATAATTAAAACCACACATATGTGTTCCAAATGGTCATAAGACATTAATCATATTTGAACCCATGAAAAGAAATGGGGTTTATAAACATTTCATCATAGTATAACCCATGAAAAAGGAACGAGTTTCATACACATCATTCTATCATAAACTTAAAACATATTGAGGAAGAATAAATATAGTATCATTGGATAAAATTCCTAGTAACACTTTATTAACATCAAAGGATTTCATATTAGATGGAAATTTATTTTGAAGGATCACTTGAAATATTTCTTGAGGAAAATAAAAATTCTTTGAAAATCAATTTTTTTAAAACAAAGATTCATAAAATATTTTGGAAATAATTTTCATTGAAAATAAACTTCTAAAAAAATAAAATAATATTTAAAACATTGATTGTTCATGATGGTGGAAAATTCCGTTCATGCTGTATATGTTAAAATAAATATTCCTTTCACATTTTTAGTAAAATCCAAATGAGACTTGTTTGGAAAATGGCATGAATATTAATTTTAAAACATTTTTTTAAAAGGAAAACATTGGTAAAAATGACTTCAAATTTTTTTATATAATATTAAAACTTTATTTAAATATATTTCAGAAAACATAGACTTGGATGAAAAAAGGGCTTTCAACTAAAGAGAGAAATAAAGTCAGTTTTCATTAAAAACATTCTTTTGGAATCTTGAGTGTATAAATTGAGTAAAACGAAGGGAAAACATATATTATCATGAAATATCAAGATTAGAATAAAATTCATGATGTTCTTGAGAAATTGATCATAATAATTCATCATCAAAATCATAATCATAAGAAATCCTGATAAACAATGATATAGTAACATCAAACCCTTACCACTTTGGTAACATATGAATCGTATGCCCCATTAAAGTATAAAATCAAAAGAAAAATTAAATATCATAAATATAATTATATTAATGATATAACATGTAAAAGGGTTAGTATATACACCTCATAAAGGAAGATATGTTAATAACACAACATATGTCTCAAAGAATGAATATTGAGATAAAATACCATACCGTTAGTCTCAACTTCCTTCACAAACATTTAAACCTCATGTATAATAAATATAGGTTTATTATAAATATATTAAAAACTATACTCATATGTATCATATCATATATGATCTATGTATGACCTTTTATTACCCATTTATTAAAAATTATTTGTTGAAATCACGTTTCAGGTAATAACTACTTCTTTTTTTCATGTATGTTTTGGTTTGGTGATGCACATACAATTTATTGGCATTTTAATAATTTTATTAACTTAGTTAAAATGAAATTTTCTAATCACTTTTGTGTTTTTAATATATTTTTTTTTACTTTTTGAATATTTAATTTTTATTATAGTTTTTATTTTATTATATATTAATATTAGTAATTTTGTATCATTATTAACATATATTAATATATATAATATTTAACACATTATTTTTTATCAGTTTCATTAATATTAGTTTTTTTATTAATATTTATTTGTATTTTTTATATTAGTATTATATATTATTGTAATATATTAAATATTTATACTACTAATAATATTAGAGTTAATATTATTAGTTTTGTTATTCTTTTTTAATCAAATTAACATTTAATTATAAAATTATTATAATTTTTTCAAACTGAAAATTATATTTTATATATTATAATAGTATTTCAAATTACATGTATATATATAACTATATAACATTATCTAATCATTATAATTATTTTTCTATAATTAGTATAATATATATTTATATAATTCTAATTATATTAATATTATTATTGTTTAACATGTCGGTAGTTTTTTACTATAATTTTTTTTTTTAAATTCATTATCTTATCTCTGTTTTCCATGCAGCATATTTGAAGCATCTCACTAGAAATTTCCCCCTACTCTCTGTTAGAGATCAAAATACACCACCTGGAGGCTTTCTCCCTCATACTGAAAAACCTACACTAGGTGCCTACTACTTCTCTTCCACCAGAAGGGGTATCCTCTTGTCCTACTAGAGAACCTCTTTTCTTCTGCAGACACCCATTCTCCAATCTGCACCCATCTACAAGGCCACATCCATCCTTCCTACACCATGCACATCACACCCATCATCTACTAAAACCCCCTATATAATAAGGCCTCTCCTCCACGATCACTATGTCGATACCCTCCCCGCATGACAACTATCTCCTCACGTGACAACCCAAGCATGTGGAACTTCCTCCTATCCATTTCCACACCCATATCCACACACTCACCTCTCCGCTAGATCACCACAACCAAGAACCTTATCTGGCAGTAAGAAACTCATGTCACCACGCTCTCATCAATGGGAATCAGAATTTTCTCTATTTTATAAAATTCTTCGGTTGTTCATTATTTTCATGTTTGGTGGGACATCGACAAGAACAACAGATTCACTTTTCTTCTGGAGATCGACATTGCACAGTGAGAGAGACCATTGATCCGATAATTTTTTTTTCATGTTGATGAACATGCTCGGTGGTTTTTATCGGCATTACGATGATCAGAAGATGATTATTTATTTTGGTGATCTTGTAAGGTATATTGAAGTGATATTCACATTGACATGAACATGGTGATATCTTTAGTTTATTATTTTATGTGTCGTGTTTTCATGATGACTGGCTAATATTCCTTGTTTCAGAGTTGTGAGGAACTTGAAGGTAATTTCATACCTCTAGTTTTTTTTCATATTTTATTAAATGTTAATTAATATTGATTACATTTTTTTTATATTTAATTATATAATTTTTTTAAATTAATTATCATTTGGATTCTACAAACAACCTATAGTTCCTATTCATGTGACACATAATAAGTAATCACAAGAATGCAATCATCATAGGATTTATTTTTCCGGAAGTAAATCACGAGCATTAGAGAATCATAAATTTCACATGGGGGAATTATCAATAAGTAAATATATTAATTGAAAAATTAATATTTACTATGAATTCCCTTTAAAAATTTCATGAGTGATACTTAATCAGTGATATCATGTGAGAAAACCCAACATAGATAGAAACATCAACTTTGTGAGAAACATGTAATTGCATTTCACCAAGTGATTCGATGCTAACATGAAGTGTAAATTATTAATCAAATAAGAGAATGAAATAATGGATGATTTTTGTAAAAATTAGAACACTATATAACATCGTATAATGAGGCCCAATAATATTTCAATTAAATTTATAATCAATGATAATTGAATAAATAAATATGCATATGTGATAATTAAAAAATTTCAATTTCATGCATCTGAATAGATGTCACAACTCTGACACTCCCATCTCTGCTTATTTATTCCATTGATTAATTTATTTCACTTAGATAGTTTTAGTTATTTTAATTAATGTTTTTTCAATTTTTTTATAATTTTAATTTGTTAACCACATTAAAAACTCATTTTTGTGAACATTCATACAAGAGGATATTCCTTGTGTCTATACACATTCTCTTTGTGGTTCTACCCCACTCAATACTTTTATAATAATTAGTAGGTTAATAAAGTTTCAAAATTGGATACATTGTAACACATGTTCTAAATTTCTGGTACTATTTCCAGGGATAATAGTATCCTTAGTATATCCTTAAAGATATTTAATTAGGTAAAAAATTAAAAATAAACACAAAATAATTATTTAAAAAAAGAAAGTTCAGATATACTCTGGGTATTTTTTTATTCATTGTAGGGTCTTATAAGGAACCCATATGTTTTTAATGGTGTGGTCAATACTATATAACCATAATCAACATCCTCCCTACACACCCACAACTCATGGTATGAAATATAATGATTCACCAATCATGATTTCTAAAGGTAATTCTTTTTATTATTATTATTTTTATTGAATTCCATGTTATGATCCATATGAAAATGTCCCACCATGTTATGATACAAGTCCTTATAAATCATTTAATCTTTTTCAAAGTCAAATAATTCCGAAAAAATTATAACATGATAATTCATGTGAAACAAATTATTCGATAGTTAGGAACATGTTTATTTTATCTATTACTAAGAAAAATAGAATGTTTGAACTTCAAGATGATCGTAATGAAAACTTTATTACCTCCAAAAAATATTTATTAAATTAAATGAAGTATTTATAAAATAAAATTAAGTATATAGAAAATAAAATGACTTATATTATACAACTACTCCCCTCACTACCACTTGATTATCCAATTCAGAATAATTATATTGAAGAAATTACAATAGAGGTTCCATTTGAAAAACATCCACTTCTCAATTTTTATGAAGAGAATACTTGGATTGATCTGCATTCTTACCATACCATTAACAAATCCTCTCAATCAAAATTTAATTATACTAATCTAATCAAATTTTAAGAATATGAGAGATCAATTTTCTACTTCGTTTAATATAAAGGTCCCTCAGAAAATGTGATTTTATATCCTTATTTTGTGAGTTCACAACCCATACATACTAAAGTTAAAAAGGACACAATAAGTGTATATCAAATTGTATCTTTTTAGGATTAAGAGTACATTGAACTGGGACCCATCTTTACTATAATAGAGTCAGAATTGAACCTAGAGACCATGGATTTCATTATTCAATAGAACATCACTTCAAATGACATTGAATCACCCTTTTCTGAAAATATTTTTGAGTATGAAATGTTTTCCAATATAGAGACACTTGAAACATTTTAAGAGTTATAAAACCTTTTTGTGACCATGGTGGATAACACTCAATATTTTCAAGAAACAATGGAAGAATGATATTTCTAAGAGGGTCCTTAGTTCATTGTTCCACATATTCCATTGGGGAAATATGATGAAGGTAGTATAGAAGAAACTTTTGAAAACTTTTCATTATTGACACAATGATTTCAGCCACTCCAAATGAGCCCATCAAATTTTATCCATGAATCAAGGTTAAAAAAATTACTTGAAATACCCACCAATGCTAGAAATACTCTTGAACTTGGTATAATCAGTGAAACCGTGAAGTACGATGAGGTATATTCATTCACCTGAGAGTTAATATATTTTCATTTCATTCCACAAATTAATTTTTCTTACAAGATTCTATTGAGATATTATGTATCTTGTAGGATAATTACCTTTTAGATGAATTAATTCCACACTTCTACTGATAAAGAAACAGATGCATGGTACATATTTCCTTTTGATCATGGTAGAGTTTCATCAATGTTTGATGGAATACAAAGTAAAATTAGCACTCAATAGAAGGAAACCCATAATTAGTTTATTTTTTATTTCACTAAATTCAGTTTCATTTCATTTAGTTTTTGGATAACAAAAGGGAATTCATTTACCGCAATCTTTTTTCTCCTGGAAGTATAGTGTAGTTGAGTTCCTCTTATATAATTTTTCTACCCACATGTTAATTTGATTTTTGTGTTATCTCTTTAATATTATTTGGTAATATTTTGTAGTTTTTTATATTTTATAGGTACATCATTTATGGATCTTCATCAGACACAGGTGGCCTTTTATGTCTATCTATACTTACTCAAGAAAGTGTTTTATTTCCTATCATATTTTATTCTTTAGAAAACACCATATAAAATAACTAACTAAACAATAAAATTGATTTTTTTATAACATTCCTATCATTGTTTAACCCACATGACAACACCTATATTTTATTAGTAACCCAGTCTAGAATATACAACTTGTTTCCTTAGTCAGTCTAAGAAAATAATCTATATATAGAATGATTTGATCCTGGATCTCATGACTTAGATGATTGTTGATATTATTCCATGATTTGAAAATGTTTTTTTGGAAACTTGTAAATTTTTTAGACACCTTTTTTAACTCATTATCATCAATATTGTCCAACTTTTTATTTCCATACCCATGAGAATTTCGGGCCATTTTTACTTCATATCTGATTTCTATTTTTCTTGAATGAATCTCAAACTCATTATATTTTCTATAACTTTCAATGTTTTTACATCAAAGAAATTGATATTTGCGAATTTTTACTAAAATTATTGAGTAATGTTTTGATTTATTCAACCCCAATGACCCAATAATACACCTGTACATTTTATCCATCATGTAGCACTTAAAAGTCATAAGGATTATTTTTTTAGGATAATCACATATCCAATACCCTTCCCTACCTATTTCTTCTAAATTTTCATGATTATATTCAATCTATGTGTGGGGGGGGGGAGATTTATTTATAGCAGGGTTATTTTGAGGGGTAGTGATACATTTGATGCATATGTATTGATAGTTTCTCATAATGATTATGTGGTTTATATTTTACAGTAACCACATCCATTAAATGTATTTTGATATTGGAATGTAGATTCTTTTTTATTCTAATAATGTGAAAATATATGGTAAATATACAACAAACCTCATCATTAGTGATATTTATAAAAGGTATGAATCATTTCTAAGAGAACTAGAGAGTTTCTATGTGACCTTCTTTCAATGAGATGTTGCAGCATACACACTACTTGTGTAACTTTATTTGAGATTTTTTTTTCGGACATTTACTTCATGGTGTTTGAGAGATTTTAATCATTTCATTACCTATCCCTTTTTTGAGTGATTTGTGTCCTTAAAAAAAAAGAAAAAAAGAAAAAGAAAATAAATTTTTTGAGAGATGAATTGGATTATCATATGCTTGGGGACAATGAACATTTTAAGTGTAGGGGAGTGAACGTTTGAGGGATATATTTGTATTGACATTCATCTTTCATATATTCAAGATTCAATCCACATATTTACCAAAAACAATCAATTTTTTGATGACCCATTTTCCTATAGCCTCAGAAACATTTGAACATAATGTGAAGTCCTCATGATTAGTGCATTATTTTGATTTCCACTAGTGGAGATGTGAAACTCATGGAAAGTTTATGTAAAGCATTCATGTGTATGAGAATTGAGCATAGATTTGATCAAATTGTATTTGATATGATAGTTATGTCAAGGAAGGTCACATAATTCATGAGTTTATATACTTCTTTAAGAAATAATTCAAGTGGAAGGGATTTTTTTTTGAAAAATGGAATTTTAAATAAAGCATGATATTTTTTGGATAAAAGGGATTGGAAAATTTAGAACTTATAATTTTCATGTTTGATTTGTCTATGGGTCCAGTGGTGTTTTCTTTCGGATTGGTTTTCCTATGAGTGAAGAATTTTAAGTGCAGGGGATTTGATTTATATAGAATTTAATATAATTTTAATTAATTTTTAACATAGTTTAAATTAAATTTTCTAACAGCCTTTGTGTTTTAATGTTTTTTTGTACTTTTTGAATATTTTAGTTTTTTTATAGTTTTTATTTAATTATTTATTAATATTATTAATTTAGTATTATTATTAATATATTTTAATTATATATAATATTAACACATTATTTTTTAGTAGTTTTATTAATATTAGTTTTTTTATAAATTTTTTTTAATATTTATTTGTATTTAATATATTAGTATTATATATTATTATGTATTATTAATTATTTTTACTATTAATAATATTATAATTAAAACTATTAATTAATTATTATTCTTTCAAATATATTAACATTTAATTATAGTATTATTATAATTTTATCTAACTACTAATTATATTTTATACACTATTTTAGTATATCTAATTACATGCACACACACATATGTATATATAACATTATCTAATTATTATGTTTATTTTTCTATAATTAGTATAATAAATAGTTATATAATTCAAATTATATCATCATCGTCATCATCATCATCATTATTATTTTTACATGTAGATAGTTTTTGAGTTTAAATTTTGTTTTTTTGAAAATTTTATCTTATATTCATTTTCCATGGAGGAGATCTAAATTAGCTCACTAGCGTTTTCCCCCTCTTATCCCCAGGAGATCAAAAGACACCATCCAAAGGCTTTCCCCCTCATGCTAAAAACCCTACCCCAGGAGCCTCCAAACTCTCCACCACTAGTAGGGGGTCACCTCTTCTTATGCTTTAGAACCTCTCCTCTGCTGCACACACCCATTCTCTAGGTCTCACCCATCCACTTGGCCCAATCCTTCCTTCCTGTACCACACACATTGCACAACTCATCCAATGAAACCCCTATAAAGTAGGGACTCTCCTCCACCTTCACCATGCTAGTCCTATCCTCATGCGGAGACCCTCTCCTCACGAGGAAACCCTAACCAATGAATCTTCCCCTTGTATGCTAGCACACCCACAACCACCACCCTTACCTCTCTACTGAAGCACCTTAAACAAGAACCTTCTTCAGAAGTAGAAAACTCACACCTCCTCGCTCTCATCTATGGGAAACAATATTTTTTCTATTCAACTTCATTTTTTGGTGGTTCATGTTTGGTGGATTGTGCGTGTCATTGACGCACACAACAAATTTTCTTTTCTTCTAAAGATAGATGCAACCTGACAAGAGAGAACAAAGATTCGATCATTTTTTGTGTGTTGATAAACATGCTCAGTGGTTCACATCAGTAATGCAGTGATTTATGGGCAATGATTATTATTTGGTGACCATCCTCGACAACTTATGGCGATATTCACATCTACACGAACATTGTGAGGCATTTTTTTTATTACTCTGTGTGTCATGTTTTCATGATGGATAACTAATATTCCTAGTGTTAGAGTTGTGATGCACTTAACAATAATTGAATTCATCTAATATTCATATTTTATTACTAGTTAATTAATATTTATTGGTTTTTTATTTATTTAATTATATCTATATTTAAATTAATTGTCATGTTGTGTATGCACACAAGTTGTTGTGCCCAATCTTATGGTACCTAATAAGTAATAATGAGTGATAGATCTTTAGAGAATTTAGTTTTCTATAATTCAATCATGCATGTGAGGGAATTCTATATTGAATATGATTAATGTTTCAATAAATAAATATATTAATTGAAAAATTAATATTTTGTTTGAATTCCTCTTTAAACATGCATGAGTGATACTTAATCAGTGATCTCATGTGAGTGAACCCAACATAAATAGATACTTCAACTTTGTGAGAAATTGGTCTTTACATTCGATGCTAAAATGATGAAAAAATTATTCACCAAATCAGATAATGGAATCATGAATGATTTGTGTGAAAACTAGAATACTATCAAACCTCATAGAAAGAGACCTACTAATATTTTGATTAAATTTGGACTCAGTTAAAATTGAATAAATAAATGTTTAGATGTGGAAATTTAATAATTGGTATTTCATGCCTCTAAATAGACATCACTATTTTAACACTTCCATATCTTCCTATTTCTTATATTAATTAATCTAGTTCACTAAGATATTTTTTGTTAATTTAATTAATTGTTTTTAAATAGTTATTTGGTTTTTAGAATTTTAAGACCCTAATCACATTAAAAAACCCATTTTCCTAAAAATTCTTCAAATATGACATTCATACTGTCTATGCACATTCTCTCAATGGTTAAACCTTTCCCACCACTTTTATACTAGTTGGTAGGTTAAAAAAATTAAAAAATTGGATGTGTTGCAGCACACATGCCATTAGGTATCTTTGGTACATTCATTTTGATCATGGTAATATAAAATAAGTAATTTTAACCATGATATAAATATCAAATATATTCATTATATAATTATTTAGAGTAATGTATTAAAGTTAGAGATAGTAAATGAATTACACAGTTCCTGGAGATGGTAGGCCGTATGTACACATGAACGTTGATTACATTTTCTCGATGGATGAAATGAATGAAAAATAAATAATATATTACCTTTAAAAAATTATTATTATGTCATATATATCCCACACATATCCCATATATATTTATTAAATTTACTATTATTACCTTCCATTCAAAGAGTTAGTGAAAAATGAATCACATCGCTTCGCGAGATGGTAGTTCGTCATATACATAAATGATGTTATTGTATCCCACACAGAATATAAAGTAAGAAGGTATATGTAATATAATAATTTAATGATTATAATTATGTTTCATATATAATATATATTCATTTAATATATTATTATTATCATTGAAGTAAAATATAAATAAAAAAAAATCATATTGGTTTATGAAGTGATAGTCTTCCATACACACGAGTAATGATATTGTTTTCCAAAATATTGGGTGGAAAGAATTTATATGTTGTATTATAATTAAAAAGGTTTAATAATATAATAAATATCATATATAAAACTTTAAATCTATCATTAAATCCATCCATTAGAGGTGGTGATGAAAAAAAATAACATTGGTTCGTGAGGCAGTAGTCTGCCATACACACAATCGACGGTTTTGATTCCCATTTAATTGAATCTGAGATTTACATATGTTATGGGATTAATAAAATAAAATCTCAATATATGTGATATACTAGTGTTATTATATAAACAAAATTGAAGAATATTTGAAGGAGGTGGAGAAAGAAATAAAACAGAATGCAAGGTTAAAAAGTTTACATATTCTTTAGATAATCTATTCAGGTTTTTACCTAAAGCCTTATTAGGAGGGTTTCCTAATCAAACAAAGGAATCTAGGTGGTGGGGGGAGATGAAGGAAAAATATTTGGGTTGGTATCGGCTGATCCAAAGGATTTTGTAAAGTTGAATATGAGAGGATTATGGGTGACCTATTAAATGTGGGAGAGATGACAAATATAGATTTTTTGAAGAGAATAAAGTGTACCCATGTTATTTCACATGAAAAAAGTATTAAAATGGGAAATTAGAAAATATCAAAGTTTATAAGTTTTAAATATAGTAACAAAATGGGTGTTTTACAAGTTTTTATGTCATTTTATGCTATATATTTTTAGTTTAACCCATGGTAAAACCTTTTTTTAAATAAAATCAGTGACAAGAATTGGTCACCTAATTCATGCCCCAAAGGAATATTAAAAAGAAAGAGAATATGTAAAAACACAAGGTGTAAAAGATATACAACACTAGGGATTGAGATATGTAAAAACCAAAAAAAAACCAAGGAAAAGCTAGAAAAATTTTGAGAAGAAAAAAACGATTGAAACAAAATGTTATCAAATAGTACATGGTCTCTAAAAAGGGTTGTACGACCCATGGGGATGCCACCAATCCATCCAGTCTGGAGGGAACCCAATGCCTAGACAAATTTTATTCTCTATAAACATGAGTTTTGTCCTTCACGCTACTATACAGTTGTGATTGTAAAATGAAAGGCTGCAATGAAACCTGAGAAAGACCTTAATACATAGAAACCAATTTTTAGAAATGACAACCAATAAAATTTTGAATCAATAAGTAGTTGAGAAAGAAGACCAACATTTCTTGATAAATGTCACCATCCAACAGAAGAACATAATACAGTGCAAGATTCATATTTTGAGAAAACTACATGTATTATAAAGAACTCAATAACTTCTAAGCCAACAAGTATCCTTGCATCCATTTTCATACATTACACCGAAACATGGTGTTATAGTAGGATAATCATGTCTAGAATTGGATTTGAAAGAGAAAAAATCATTCTATTCCCAAGAAATGTATCTAATGTTGAAATCAAGATTATTCTTGTATTCCTCAACCATCTTCATGAACATATACTTCTTTATTTGAAGGTACATCTCAGTTGAAATAATATCATTGGTGTATTTTTGGAATGCAATTTCATCATATTCATTCATCCATGAACTAACTGCTTCAATCACATCATCCATCTCCATAATCTTATAGGAATATCTATATATGATGTTGTTATTTGGATCATAATTCTCCTCCTCCAAATCAGGGGTACAATAGGTTTAACAACTATTAGTTGTTTTTTAGGCTCAATGTTTTCCTTCCGAGATGCATTGAGTGATCTTGTAACTATTTTTCTTTCAAGCGTGGAATAGTCTCTACGTTTTCTAGTTTTTTTGGATTTTTAGTAATGTATCCATTAACATCAACTATTGGTTTCCCCCTTACTAGAACGTGATTTTAAATATGATTCCTCAATTTAATTAGTTTAGTCATACTCCTCATATGAAGAATCAATGTAATCAGAGAAGCCACTCTACTCCTTGTCCCATGAATCATTTGACTAAGCTTGTTTCTCTTAATCCACCACCAGATTTAGAGGGTTTGGGCTTGTACTTGTGGAAGTAGGATGGATATCAATAAGTCTTGAAGTTCCTTTGTTTTCAAAACACTGATCATTATTATCCCAAATCTCTATGTTCACATCATTCTTCTTCCCTTCATTAGATTTCATAAGGGGATCAACATTAGCCATGTGATAAACATTATTCCCATCTAGATCATGATTTTTCTTGATTTTTTCTGGACAAGTGAATTTTATGGACTTTTTACCAGAATTAATTCCACATTCCTTCAAATCATGTCAATGATTGAGGCAAGATGGACAATATTTTGGAATCCTTTCATAATCAATATTTTGATAAAATCCATAATCACTATTCTGAATCCATATTTGAGTGGGATTATCTAGAGAGACATCAATTTCTATAAAAATTCTATCGATAGATGGTATTTAGTGGTTCTTAATCACTAAATCCATCCTTAATGGAATACCAATGAATGTAGAGATTGTAAATAGGGCATCATATTTAAATAAATGTAGCATTAGTCCAGGGAATCCAATACAAATAGGAACAATGGGAGGCTTGGAATATGGGTTGACATTAGGGGTATATTTGAGAATGTTAATGGAACAGACCCCAAAAAACCATGATCATTTCCCCCATAAATGGTAATAGTCATCCTCATAAGAAAAGATAAAAAAACATTTAGGGAGTTCAAAAGGCCAATATGAAAACCCAAAAAGCCTATGGATTCAAGAGAGGTTCTTAAGAATTACAATGACAGTATGTGATTAAAAAATTTACCAACAAGAAAAATGTGTAGATATGATGCAAAAATAGTTACCTCATTTTTCGAGAACGAGATCTCTAGTTGTCCATGGTGATGAAAATGCTTAGGGTAAATGTTAAGATCAGGAGACACGACATCACTTGAGCAAAGCCCAATGTTCTCAGTTGATCTTCCAATGACCAAATTTGTGAAGGTTCTCAACATTGAAGTAGGGTTCCATTCATGCAGATCCGAGTTTCTTGTGTCACTTTGTATCAACCTCTATATCTCCTCCAGATATTGGATACTAAGTGAACTCATCCCATAGTAAAAATGTTTTAACCTTAACCACAATAATCAATTATTATTGTTTTTAAAATTAAATTTGACTAAAAATTAATTTTACTTTATTAAATTATATATATTTTGATTATTTAAAATATGGAATCAATTTTTTAAAATTCCATTCATAGATGTCAAAAAATTTAACTTAAAATTAAACCCACAGATGTGACGAAAAGAGGTTTTCCAAAGAGAAAATTTTCGTAAGTAGAGAAAATTGTAATATCAAAATTTAATATAAAATTTATTATAATATCATAAATTGGATTACTAAATATATTATTGAACTAATTTCACTTTAAAAACCATTTTTCTGAAAATTAATCCTTATAAATTCTTTAAGAAAAAGGTAGTTTTTAATAAAAACTCATTTTCCACTATTCATCAAAAAATTAATATTTTCCAAAAAATTATAAAAAATTACTCTAAGATAATTTTAAAAAGTTTATTAAAAAATTATGTTTATTTTTTAAAATAAATTTTCTAAAACTTTCAATAATTGATTTTATTATTTATTCACAAAAAGAAATAAAAATCATTTTTTTAGAAAATGCATTTTCGAAGCATATAAAGTCTTTACTAAAAATTAAGTACTTATTTATAAATATATTTTATTTATGTAAAAAATCATAATTATTTTTAAAATTTTGTTATTACTATTCATACCTCAAAATTTAATGTCTATGTTATAATAATATTAATAGTATATCACAGTTTGTTAAAACTCAGTGTTTTGTGTAATGCATGCTGTCAAAGAAGTTTAATTTCTTTCAAACAAATTAATAAAATTCTAAGGGTGTTACATTATACCCCCCTTAAAATGAAATTTTACCTATAAAATCATTGATCTTATATAAAAAATGATTATAATGTTGCATCATCACATCCTCAAGTTCCCATGTAGCTTCCTTAGGTTTGTGTTTTCCCCACAAAACTATGACTATAGGAGTGGTATTCCTTCGTAGTACTTTCTCTATACATTATAGAATCTCCATAGGTTGTTCCTAATAAGTAATATCATGCTCCAATGATATGAACTCTGATTTCATTACATATGATGGACCAGATATGTACTTTCTCAAGAGAGATATAAGGAACACATCGTAAACCTGAAAGAGGTTCAGTGGAAGCCCCAAGTGATAATATACAATACTGATATGATACAGAATATAAAAGGGTCAAATATTACTAGGGATTATTTATACCTTATTTTAAAATATCATTAAATTATTTCATGGGAAAATTATTAGAAACACCTTATCACCTACTTCAAATTCCAAATCAAGATGGTGATTATCAGCATTACTTCTCTGCTAAATTGGTTCTGCCATTATGTGTTACTGAATGTATCTAAAAATATCTTCCATTAATTAATAAAAATATGATCTTAATATATTTATTTTTTTATCTTCATCCCAATAAATTGGATTTATATACTTCTTTCTAAAAAGGGATTCCTAAGGAGCCATCTAAATGCTTTAGTAAAATCTATTATTGTAATAAAACATTACTATAGGAAGGTGCTGATCCTGGACACATTTCAAATCAATAGTATAATATCTTAGAATATCATATAGGATTTTAAATTTTATCTCTAAATAGAAATCTATAAGAGAATGACACACAGTTCTAGAATTCATCTCTATATCAAGGTCTTTCTGAATACTTCTCCAGATCTTCAAGGTTAACCTTAGAACTCGATCAAATACAATAGAATGCGGCACTCTGTGAAACCATAAAACTTACTTAATATATATCATGGATAGATAATCCATATAGAAATATTCTTTAATAATGATGAATTGTTATTACATTAATGTGATTGACTAAAAACCATATAAAATTATTCCCTTAAGATATTTTTGGGAGTCCAATGAAAAAAATCCATGGGGATGTTTTCCTATTTTCATTCTAGTATGGATATTGTTGTAACATCCCCTAAGATGTTTGTATCTTAGTCTTAAATTGATGACACACTAAGAACCATGATAAATATTTAGGAATATCTCTATTCATGTCACATAGGCCAATAGTAAGAGATATACCCTTATCGCCCTTTAATTGTGGATTCAAGGTCTAAGGCATTTCTAGATGTGACAGGTTGCTGCTCGACATACATGATATATTTTTTCAAAAATATATTAATATAATTCCTATAACATTTATAATTAATTCAACATCAATGATAAGATAAACCCAAAGGGTTACTGATACATTTTATATTATATCCACAAAATTTAAAGGCATTTCTCCTCAAATAATTTTTTCACTAGAACATATAAAAACAAAAGTATTGTATTTCCATAAATGTATCTCAAAATATCCTTATTTTTGATAAAATCCAGCCACATAAAATCTCAGTAGGGGTGTCTATGAATTCGAACTTATGATCAATCTTAAAATCATAAATCCATGATGGTATCCATAACTCTTAAGTTAATCTAACATGGAAATACATACACTTGGAAAATATAATTGACCCTTTATTCCTTAAATAAGCTCTTATATTATCTAAAATCATCGATATTAGAATATAGGGTTCATCCTTAAGTTGATAGAATATCCAATGTAATTTCATTAATATAGAATCAATGTATAGGTAGATAATTAATTGTTATAATAACATCAGGTTCCACTGAAGGATGAATATTAATATTTTTGTAGGGATCCATCATACGAAATCAAACATGAAATTACTAAATAAGGAGTTGAGGATATTTGTGGCCTAATTATCATGATTCACTTAGTCTATTGTGATTGCATAATCATTCACTTTCTTCTTTTTTATTCAGATGTCATTGTGTCTTTTCATCCTCATTATCCCTTGGATTGGGCATTGGTTTGTGTAATTCCTAAACCCCTTATCCTTGATGTACTGGAGCATGGGTGGTTTATTCTGTATAGATTCTTAATATTTTCATTATTAACAAGGTTATTCCCATTAAATTAATATTCATCTGCTCTATGACCTTCCATTCCATAGTTAGAACATTTAGTAGTCCCCTTAATACAATTCCATCTATGTTTCCTTCCACAATTCGAGCGTAAAGGAAATATCATCTTCTTTTATCCATGGTTTTTTGAGTTTCCCTTGAATCCCATCATTATTCTCATATCAAAAAGATATTATTTATATGTAACTACAATCTCCATTTCTTCCTTGATAGCACATCTTATGATTTCTTCATAGCTACTAAAGTCGTGTATGGATAATACCTTACAAAGTCTTGGATTTATTCTACTGAATAATCTAACAACCTTACTTTTTTGGTTGGATGATAATACTCGAATCATACCTCACATGTCTTGTAAAATTCACCTCATAGGTACCAACTGATTCATCATCCTTCTTCTTTAACTCAAGGAATTCCTTCTCTATTTTTGTGAAAATAATACTCGGAAAGTACTATTTGTAAAATAAGTTCTTAAACTCATACCATTCCATGGAATAAAATTCATCTCTTTGAATTGTATTATAGAAAATATGCCACCATTGATCCTCTTTTCATTCCATTAAATAAACAACAAATATGAATTTTTCATGATCTGAACACTATATAAAGGAAAATATATTTTCAATGGTACTGGCCCATTTCTCTGAAACTAGTGGATTGGAAAACCACTAAAATAAGGTGGATGTTTTCTCATTATGGGATCAATAGAATACTATAACCTCATTTTCTTGTTTGTATGTTCAACATGAATCATATCTTTGGAAAGTTCTTTGAGCATAAAAATGAGAATTTTAATTCTATATCCCATAACATTTGGTTACTTAGGAGGAAATTAATTCCATATTTTTTCACACTCAACATTATCATGGTTCCTTTGGGTTCTATCCATCAATTAAAACAAAAAATCAGAGTGTAAGAAACACAAATCATAATCTTGAAAAATAATTTATAATATGTCTAAATCATAACTCTTATTTTCAATCTATGACACCTTTGGTTTAACCTAGTTTATTCATGACCATCATCAATTTAAACCCTTAATGATGTTTCATAAAGAGTTTTAGACTTTCCAAATCATATTATCTTGGAGTTTGAAACCTTGTGTGCATTAAGAACCATTATCATGTTATAGGTAATGCTTGATTCAAGCCTAACCTATGTTTTTTAGAGCTATTTCCTCTAGTTACATCTATTCCAGAACCACATCCACTTATATTATAAAGATAGGTATTTAATTTCTTGGAAATCACGAACTCCACCCTTTACCAATTTTCCACTAATTATCCTTATACTTATCCTTAAATATATCCCTAAGGATATCACTGAATATTTCTCATTCTAGTTCCAAAAAGTTAACTAAACCTTATTGATACCAACATTAAAGACCCAAAATTATCATACATAAATATCATATCTTAATAGATTTATATTCTTGAATAACATAATAATACATCCCAAAATCATATAGGTTTAGTTCCTTTGGAAACATGGAAACATAAATAACTTGTTTTTTAGTGAGCTTCATTTTCTCCCACTAAGTTCTTCATATATATCAAACTTATTAGACTTATCATACATAAAACCTTTATTTATAATCTTGGGAGGAAACATAATAAAGGGTGAGTTAATATGATCAGTAAGGGTAATCAATAGAGATATCAATGATCACATAATAATATCATGAGCATAAGGCTATGAGATTAATATCGTAATAATTGAAAACTATACCTTTCCTATCATAGAATATAAATTTGAGACATGGAAGAAATATTTGAAGTTAATAAGACATTAAACATGATGGAATCAAAGTACATAAGACATGAGATCATAATCTTGGAATACGAAAGATATTATTGGTATAAAAAAATATTATAACATTATGAACATGTGTAAATAGAAACAAGTTCACATATTTTTTAAGAACATGAAATCAGGACCTTGCATAGTCATATAGACATGAAAGTAGGTCCACACATAAACTTGTGAACATGAAGACATCCTCATGCATACCATATCATTACCCAATGTATTTGAGGGAAGTATAAGTCTTACCTATCCCTATTTATAAGATGACTGCCATCCTTGCTTATAACATGACCACCTTCCTTGGTTAAAATTTGACCAAAATCCCTGGTTATAATGTAACCACCGTCAAATAATGAAAAACATACATATGTGTGAAAAAAAGTCATAAAACATTAATCATATCAGAACCCATGAAAATAATTGGTTTTTACAAATATTTCATCATAGTATAACCTATGGAAAATGAACAAGTTTTATGATCATATTTTCATCATAAACATAAACCACATGGATAAAGAATAAAGATGGTATCATTGGATAATATATCTAATAAAACTTCATAAAAATAATGGTATTCCATCTTAGATGTAAAATGATTTTTAAAAATCACTTGAAACATTTCTTGAGGAAAATAACCTTTCTTTGAAAATAATTTTTTAAAACTAAAAAATTATAAACTATTTTAAAAATACTTTTTTTAAAAAAATAAAATTTGAAACTTATAAAGGAAAATTTAAAACATTGATTGTTCATGATGGTATAAAATTATGTTCATTCTAATATGTTAAAACAAATATTCGATTTATATTTTTGATAAAAATGAAATGAAGATTCCTTTAATTTTTGTAAAAGTAGAAAAAGGATAAAAATGACTTTAAAAACTCTTTATAGAATAGTAAAAATTTCTTTGAATATTTTTTATAGAACATGGACATGGAATAAAAAATGGTTTTCGATCGAAGTTAGAATTAAATTTAGTTTTCTTTAAAAATATTATTTTAAATATTGAATGTATAAAGAGAGGAAAATGAATTGAAAACATTTATTCTAAATAAATATCTATATGA
Organism: Viscum album; assembly: GCA_963277665.1. Lineage (NCBI taxonomy): Eukaryota > Viridiplantae > Streptophyta > Magnoliopsida > Santalales > Viscaceae > Viscum > Viscum album. The sequence goes on along the minus strand of OY728123.1, from coordinate 1,032,040,056 downwards.
TAAGAAAATACATGAATTTACTGAGAAATATATCATAAGATTTCATTATTGAAACCATAATCATAAAAAATAATGATAAACAATGATATTATAACATCAAACCCTTACCAATTTCATAACTTTTGAATCGTAATACCCATTAATAATAACATCTGAAGAAAATTTAAATATCGTGTGAAGCCCCATCAGATAGAACAATTCATTATGTGTGGTCTCTTAGATGATTACTTTTTATCATTCAACATGACAATATAAAAATACTTTACAATCACCTAATCCATTAATATAATAAAGGATGAAAAGGAATAAGATTCATAAAAGTGGAGTCTCATAGATTTTCATGTGAAGGGATGATGCTATTTGTGGGATTAGTCTATAGATCATGAAAAATTCACGGGGTAGGTCAACCTCATCATAAGAAGGCCTTTGGTCATGTCACCATCATCGTGTAGAGGATATCATACATTTTTTTCTGATCATGTGATGCTCATATGGAAAACCAATTCAAAAAAACTATTGCATTTATAAAATAAAAATGTAAAATACGATACCCTTATGAGAAGAATATTTAAACTATTTTTCATGAAAAGGGGAGATTATATTCACATAATGAGTATACCAATATTGTGAAGGCCCCTTGACATGTCAACTCAATCATGTGTAGGATATCCAACACGTCCTTTTGATCATGTGTAGTCTTTCTAGACAACCAATGGGAAAACACCATAATATTTATAAAAAAAGCTAAAAAAAGATGAGAATTCATACGAAGCGAGTTACATTTATTTTATTACGACTTCATCATACACTTTTTGTGGCCTTTTAATGATCATATGAAGTCCCTCATACATGACTTCCTCGATCACACAAAATTGACTTTGAAAGGAATCCTTATCTCGAAAAGACTTCCAAAATGTTAGCCTAATATTGAAAAGGCCTTTTGACATGATGATTAAAATATGAAAAATCCATTTGGAAAGCCATGGGTTCAATGAATAGAGCAATGAAGAAGTGACCATGTGGTCACTATTTATCATGCGATGAAAAGATGACGTCATGGATAACCCATTGATGGATCACAAGAAAATCATGATGCAATTCTCCCTCCACTGAATTAAGCCCATATATGTGATATAAGCACTATGTGAAGTGGTGTAGGTCTAGTGTGGTGATGCCTTTAAATTTCTCCCATACAAAAAAAAAACACACACACACACATAGTGGTGAAATGGTGAGTGAAGACTTTCCAGAGTAGAAAATCTTACAATTGCAAGATTTTTAAACTGGGTAATCTCAGAGAATGACTTAATGGATTACATGTTATGTTAATGATCTTTGCATGATCACCACATTGATCATGCAAATGACCTTTGGATTTTCAGGCAGATTATATGAAGGAGTTTTCATGTGTCAACTTGATCACTTGATTCCTCAACCGGAAAATTCCGAAAGAACATTGAGGCATTTATGAAATAAATATAGAAAAAGATGGAAGCATAATTCAAATATAGATACACTGATTATCATGTGAACGAGTCTTGCACTTCATATAATCTATTCACAAATCATGTGATGACCTCTATCCATGTCAGCATGGTCACACAAAGTCCTCCGACCATGCCATCCAAAGCATGCGATGACCTTTGTACATGTCATACTTGTTACACGAAGCCTTCGGGACATATCAACTAGATCATGCAGTGTTCTCTGCACATGTCATACAAGTCCTATGAAACACCTTGGACATGTCATCCTTGGTCATGTGAATCACCTTGTACATGTTATCCTTGTTCACACAAATCACCTTGTATATGTCAACATTTATAATGTGACAATGCTCAAATATTTTAGCTAGATCATGTGCTGACCTATGGGCATGTCAGCTAGTTCATGCAAAAGTATTCAGGCATGTCAGGTAGACACTATAGGCATGTCAGGTGGACACCCCATACATGTTAGATAGACACCCATGGATATAGAAACCCTAATCTTTTACACATATTATTACATGATTATAAGCATAATTACCCAAAAAAATACAAACTAATGATCATTAAGTCTAGTGTCTTTGGAATATTAAGTACAAAATTAGAAAACATGAAACCAAAATATAACATCTTTTCAATAATGATATCCTAATTCTATTCAATCTCTTACACCTGCATAGGATAACCTAGGGAATAAATGAACAAAGGGAAGAGCTAAAAATCCCAATAAAGGGAATAAACATAGTAATAAAGCATATCCCATGATTTATAAGACACAACATGATAACATAAAAGGCATGGAACATAAATAATATTATTGTAGAATAGAGCATAGAACATGGAATCATATGATAATGGGAACATAGGAATTTGAAACCAACACATAACATGACTCAAACATGAGTCAAGGATAACTTACAAGACTATATCATAGTGTGCAGAAAGTCCCATAATTGATTAGGTTTACTCCCTAATCCCATACATGACATCTTATGTAACAAAAAGTTACATAATGAATTAGATTTATATCTGTATGCACCTATAATAACATGTTCAAGAATATGTGTGATGCATGAATAATGAAACATAAGGGTTACCCATGGAAAGAAATGGGCATCATAATCATGTCATATAACATAACCAATGGGAGTATTATAATGGTGTCAATAAAATAATATATTTAAGTAATACTTGGAAATTAATGAGGGAAAATAGTTAAAGATAATTATAAATGATTTCAAACTAAATTTAAAACATGTAAAAATAGTGTTTAAGAAACTTTAGAAATGATCAAATTTAGCACAGTTTAATGGAAAAGAATAAAGAGTCTTTAGATAGAAAAAAGAATAATTATTTTTATAATTGCATAAATTAACTAAGATAGTATTTATTGATAAAATGAGTGATTATTAAAAAATAATTGTGGCTTAAAACATATTATTGACCATACTTGAGAATTGGTAAGAAATTGGGAAGTTCCCTTTAATCAGATTTTCTTATTGGGATGAATTGAGAAGAGAAACTTTTAAAAATGTATTTACACATAAAATAAGGGTGAATTGAAAAATATAAATATATGAAATATAAATAGAATTCATAATAATAATATAAGAATATAGAAAAAATAATTTGGTGTAAATAGATAGAAAGTGTAACCTGAAGGAAAAATAGAGGTTCAGAGATGTCCCTTACCTTATGTCTGAAAGTGTTATGCACTTGCCCTTAATATACTGGATAATCAAATTAGATTCATTAAAAATTTAATTCAAAACATATTAAAAACATATTTTATTTATTATATTTTAATTAATTTCATTTATAGTTATTTTGATGAGTTATAGAGTTTAATTTCATCATCCTGGGAGCATTCGTTTCATGGTTTCATGGTGGGTTTTCCAATGTATAATTATGGAAGTTCATTTAAAATGGAAGAAAAAAAATCCAAAAGTTGAATGAAATGGTATTAATAAAATTCCTTCATTTTAAATGGTCTCATATTTCATTTATTTTGTGATATGAGAATAATTCATTAGATAAAATGTTAATGAAAATTGATTAGTTTATTTTGGAGGTTTTTACGACCATCATTAACTAATATCGATTTATTAAATATTATATATAAATTGTTTCCAAAACATTAAATAAGTTATAATAAAAAAATTATATTTTTTAACCAAAAAATGTTTTTATGACCTTCCTTGAAGGCGGAAAAGAAAAACAAAAACTTAGCATCCACGAAGGTGGTGACTTGACACATCATAGATGATGTTTTCATTTTTAGATTAAAAAGAATATAGAAGATATTTGATGATGAATATCAAATTAACAAACTAAAATTCCATTATATATAAGACATTGGAGTTATCATGCTGTTTTGGATAGGGTGGGTGAGGATAAGCTAGAAGAAAGAAAGAATTTTAAAGGGAAAGAATGGGGGTTTTACCTCTTGAGTGTCTTTTCCTTCAGAATCTCCTCAAAGCACTTGGTTTTGGAATTTTCTTAAGAATAGATGATATTGAATGTAGGGAAGAGTCTTGGGATGTTAATTGGTTATAATTTAGACAAAATTCAAGGCTTAGGAGGTGTGAGGAGAAGGGGTGGTATTTATAGGAGGAGAGCTGTGTTTTTGATTATTTTATTCATTTGTTTATTATTTTGGATCAAAAATATCATGAGTGTATATTCATATGAATAAATATATTAAATGGTTCTTGAGAGTTTGAAACAATGGTTTATTACCTCATCCATACATCATCCATGACTCAAAAATTCATGTCTTTGTTAAATACCGTAAATTACCGTATTTCACTATTCAAAAAAAATTCCACTATTTTAGAAAAATCCCAAAAATTCACCCTAACCATTTTTCAATATTTATATTTAAAAAAATGGACTCTGTTTTAGGAAATAATTTTCTTAATATGAGAAATTTAATTTTTAATTAAAATCATCATTTATTTGAAAACTATCGATTTTAATATTATAACAGATTTTATGAAACTTTAATAAAATAATTAAGGTATCATAAAATTATATTATAATTATAATAAATCAAAATATTAATTTATTAATATATTTTATGAAAGTAATTTTTTTTAAAATCATTTTGTTAATTATAAAATTATAAATAATCATTTATGTTTCATAAAAAATTCTAACACTTAATTTATCATTTTTAAAACATTTATTTACATATCCCATGATATAAATATATCATATTTAAAATTTTAATATACTAAAATTTTATTTATACTTTTAAAGGTGATGTTACTATTCTAACATCCAAATTACCATTACTAACAGTCACATTACAATTCCAAGGGTCATGTTACTATTCCAACAGCCAGATCTCTAATGGTAATAAGGGTTTACTACTTCTTATATATACCTATTCTTTCATTAATCAGTCTATTATATTTTTTCCCAATGTTATTTGTGATTTAATATTTTAAATGAATATTTTATTATTAACATTATGTTTTATTTCTACAGATTTGTTCATGAGTGCGGTCATTCTAATCGATTGAGAATATCAAAATTTTCCTATTCTTATAATCTTATTTTCAATTTATTTTCCTATTATAATATTTGGATTTATTAGTGGTTTATTTTATTAATAATGTATCATTCTTTATTTATTAGAATAATGTTTTTATTTTTTTCTCTATGTGATGTATTTTTTCTATACTGCATGACATAATTATAAGAATGGAAAATTTTAATTGATAAAATTCATGGTAATTACATTCTTACCGCCTTATGAAATTTCTCCCTAAAAATTTCCTTCTACGCACTAAGGTGAAAATAGGTGAGGGTAATTCTACTTCATTGATTTCTCTGGTTCGCATGTCTCCTCTACATACATATGGTTCTGACATAGTACTTTGACCAGGTGGGTAGTCTTGTTGCATTGAACTTTATCTCTACAATCCTAGATCTTCACTAGATGCTTCTTTTAAGAGATATCATTTTCCCTCTATATCACCACTGGTTTTAGTAAATGTGAGGGATTTGGTTTTTACTTTCTCATGAGGGATACATGGAATACATAATGTACTTGATACATAGTTGGTGAAAGTTATAGTAGATATACCAAAACTCTAATTATATCAGGAATCTTGAATGGGAATATGTACCTAGGACTTAGATTTCCTTTATTCCAAAATATAACCACCCTCCTCTATTGAGATATGTGGAGGAATACTTTGTCACTAACCTCAAACTCTATGTCCCATATACAATTATCTTTATAGATATTTTTTTGACTTTGGGATCTCTTAATGTGGTTTTGAATGATTTTAACATTTTCTCCCATTTCTTTGACCATTTCAGGCCCTAATAACTTACGTTCACTAACATAATCCTGGCATGTTGGTTTTCTATATCTTTCCCATAAAGGGCTTTATATGGGGCCATTTGGATTCTTGAGTGGAAACTATTTTTGTAAGAGAACTCAACCAGAGGTATATGTTGGTCCCATCATCTTTTAAAGTTCATAGAACATGCTCTCAACATGTCTTCTAGTGTCTGAATTGTCCACTCAGATTGGAAATCATTTTTCGGGTGATAAGACATACTGAAGTTCAACTGAGTATTTTAAGCATGTTGGATACTTTTCCATAACTTGGAGAAAAATATCATATTTCAATCAAATATAATCAATTATGGTACTCTATCAGCCTTAATACTTCTCTGATGTATATCCATGCAAGTTGGTCAAGTGATAAATCCTATTAAATTTTAATAAAGTGAAATGTTCTTATAATATGATCTATAACAACCTATATTGCATTACTTCCTATAAATTTTTTCAAAAGTATAGTGAAAAATTCCAAGATGATGTTATCCTATTTCCCTATGGGTACGGGTAATGGTTTCATCATTCCATTAGACTTTTTTCTTTTATCCTTTACTTTTTGACATACCTGTCACTTTGATGTATATTCAGTGATCTTCTTCTTCATATTTTCCCACCAATATTGCTCTTAGAGATCTCAATACATCTTTGTACTCCCTGGGTGAATAGAGAAGGTTAAGCTATGTACTTCATTCAAAATCTATTTCTTTATCTCAAGATTATATGGTACACATAGCCATGACACAAATCTTACGACTCCTTCTTGAACAATTTTTAATTCTGATGATTTCCCCATTCTTATAGCTTCCACCTTTTTCTGAATTTCCACATCATTTCTTTAAGTATATTTTATTTTTTCTATAAGGGATGGTTAAGAAATAATTTGAGAAAGGATTGATGAGGTTCCTTCCTTAATGATTCCCATTTCCATCCTTTTCAAATCTAAGAATATTGGATCCATCTAAATTATCATCATTGGTAAAGTTTCAAGATCCTTTCTATATAGATCTTCTTCCACTTTATTTTATTTTCTACGATGGTAGTGGATTGAACCATTATAATCCATGATGATATCTAACAATATTATCTTGAGTACATTAATATCATTCTATGTGTATATATATATTTGAGGCTTTTATGATCAATATATATCTCACACTTCTCCCTATATAGATAATTCAGCCTGATTTTCAACGAGAAGATAATAGCCTCCAACTCTAGATCATGCATGGGATAGTTTTCTCATGAACATTTATTATCCTTGATGCGTAGGCTATCAATTTATAATTTTTCATTAGTAAAAATACAAATACCTTCTTTGAATCATCAATGTATACCACAAAGAGTTCCCTGCTTTTTGGAAGTTTTAGTACTGGTGTAGTGATAAGCCTTTTCTTCAACTCTTTGAAGCACTCCTTACATTCACTATTCCTAAATAAATTGCTCCCTTTCAAGTAATCTTGATTTGTTGGTTTGGAAATTGTGATAAGTTCTTAAAAATCCTTTGTAATACCCAGATAGATCAAGGGAACTATGGATCTCCATTATAGATATTGGTCTATTCCACTCCTCTATTGAATTTGTCTTATAAGGGTCCACACATATTCCTTTTATAGTGATAATATACCCCAATAATGATACATGCTCCATCCATAACTCACATTTCCTTTAATTTTCATAAAGTTTCCCCCTTCTCAATTTCTTTAACATTTTATTCAAATTCTCCTCATTTTACTCCTTTCTATTTAAGTATATCAGAACATCGTATATAGAAAGTACACAAATTTTTCAAGGTAATCTCTAAAGTATCTATTCATTAATTCCATGAAAATTTCTAGAGCATTAGTGAGTCTGAAGAGAATCACTATGAACTCATAATTTCTATAACTCGTTGAAAAGGAATTCTTTGGAATATATTCCCTCCTCACCTTTAATTGGTGATATCGTAAACAAAGTTCAACCTTAGAGAAATACCTGGCCCCATATATCTAATCAAACAATTCATCTACCCTTGATAGGGGATACATTTTCTTTATCATTATTTGGTTGATCTCATGATAATCAATTTATATGCACATTTATCCATCCTTCTTTTTGATAAAGAGGACTGGCGCACACCATGGTGAAGCACTCAAGCATATAAAACCCTTGTCTAGATTCTCTTGTAACTAGTTCTTCAGTTCCTCCAACTCAATGGGGTCCATTTTATAAGGTGTATTTGATATGGGAATAGATCTAAGTATAAAATCAATTGAAATCTCAACACCTCATTCAAGAGGAAGACCACAAAATTCTTACAAGAACACATTATCATAGTCCCTCACATTGGGAATGTCTTCAAGAATGATCCTAACCTTTTTCTAAATCATTTGAGCTGGATAAGTTTTCTCATAAAGAAATAATATCAACAATCGGGATGACAATTTTGAAGGAAATTCATCATCCTCGTTACACTTGTACAGAATTGGGGATTTCCTCAAAATGTGAAGAGTGATAACCCTTTCTCAATATTTGATGTTATATTTACATAAAGATATCCAATCCATGCTCAATATAGCTTCAAACTCCACTAAAGGAAGTAAAAAAATATTTTTAGGGTGGTTCAGTCCAAAAACAATGATCGATGAGGAATTATATTCTTTGGAGGCAATAATTTTCCCATTTTCTATTCTCTTAGATAACTCATCCATCATATTTTGATGTGGTGTTTGAATAGTTCTACTAAACCTATATGATATTAAATATTGTGTATAACTAGAATAAAATATAATATACTCAATTAATAAATATATAACCCCCATACATGTCACTACATAATTGTTAGGATCGACCTCAACAGTAGTGATATCATATTCCCTTCCTTTTTTCCTTGGAGGTTTTTGTTGTTGATTTCCTTTGACTACCATTTTCTTAGGGAATTGTAACGACCCAAACATTCATTAATGTAAATTCCTCTTGATCTAATTAAATGTCTTATTACGGTTATATAAAATGTGAAATTCATTGGTTTTATGCTTCTGGATTTTAAAATACCCTTATGAATTGTGACCATTGCAAATATAGCCATTGAATAGTGATCACATGATTAGTATAAATATATGGCTTTAACAAATCCCATTTACTCAGAAAAAGTGATGGCCTCATCCAGTAGACTTTACCCGTACGAAGCCCATTTTTCAGAGCTCAGAAAGGAGGTGGCATCATTTAGCTTCACTCTGGACCAATCTCATGCCGAGCTTGAACACATTAATCTTGAGCAGAATTGACTACAGGAGAAGTGGAAGTTAATAGAGATTACCACCCGAGTGATGTAATCCATGCCACCCCAAGAGTTTGTCACTGTCGCATGCCTTGCCCTTCAATCTTATGTGAGTGTTATAATGGGTTATGTAATGAGACCCCAGCACTACGACTATGTACATTATTCATTTATAGAGAATATACATTTTTTTATTATTACATCGTAAATAGTTTTTAAAGCACAAAGAGTATTTTTAGTTAATATTTAACTAAGAAATATATTTTGATGAAGTAATGGATTTTTAATTAAATAATATTTTAATAAAATATTATTATTATTAAATTACTTTTTATTAAATATAAATTAGCATATAATTTTATGAATGAAATTGTAATTTTTATTAAGGTTTGAAAGCTGTTTTTGTCAAAACCAATGAATTTTCAATAAATGTCAGTTTCTATTTTAAAAGTAAAAATTCACATATTTATAAAATTATTTAGATAAAATGAATATTAATTTTTCGAATCAGGATGTTGAAATTATCCAATGGTTAAATTTTCATAATTTTCTGAGATAGTCGAATTTTTGGGTAAAAATTAAATACCGTTTAAATATATAATGTGTTTTTGGACATCATAATGACCCAATTATGATGTAATAAAATAATATAAACATTATGTTCAGCCAATATATGTTTTAGAATTAAAAAAAATGTTATTTTAGATTTTTTTGATTTATTTTACAAATCATTAGTGGACCCTTCAAGGATTATAAAACATTTTGTTTTAATAAATTGTGTTCCTTGGGAGTGTGACTCACCTACACATAAGCAACCCTATTATATTAAGAATTTAGGACTTTAGCCTTAAAAATATGGTTTTACACTCCACTTTGGAAAAAACCATGGGCAAAAACCATGTGCTGGTTTGTGGTTTTGATTAGTTTAATTTTAGGTGTCCCAAACCTAAAGAATAAAGAATTCCCTCTCCTCTCTTATATAAACCCACCCTAGCTCCCACTTCCTCTTCACTCAAAGCCAATAAAGTTCTCCCAAACCCTACCATAATCTCTATAGAATCCTCCCAAGGTTCCCCAAGCTCCCAAGAAGCCTCTCTCAAGCCTCTCCCAAGCTTTTGGGATCACACGTCCAAGTAAGGGATTCCTTCTTTTCTAATTTTTGTCCAATTTTCTTTAAGTTGTTATGCCCTATTGTTTTTAATTACATATGTTGGGGTATGATTTTATCACCTCCCCCATACTAACCTCTTTATGTTTTGATTATTTGAGACCCCTTTTTCTCTCATTAGCACCTCCTATGTACACCCGTTACCATGTCTAAATTCCGTGAGGGATTTCTCTCTTCTCTTTTACATCCAAGTAATTATTTTGTATTATGAATCTAAATTCTATTACATTTTTTGGGAAATGTATCTATATGAAACCCTTCTGGTCAATTTCTTGTAAATATGACGAGACTCCCTTTTTTCTCTCATCAACCATTTTCGTGAATCTTTATGTCATGTCGTTATGCTGCTGAAATTGCACCGCGTTTTTCCAAGCCAAAATCATTGTTTAGTGAATACCATACCCAAGTCTCTATCAAGGGTATTCACCTTTATGCACATATAAATATTCAATGGTACTTTCATATATTTATTCCAAATTAAATAATCATTGAATAAATTATTATTTTGATTTATTTAATGTTATATGATTCATGTGGCACACTTATGCATGATATGAAATGTTTAATAATGGTGCACCCTGATAGTGCTCCAATGCATTAGGCAAAGTATAGTATTATGATACATCATGTGCAATGGGTGTTGACTCTTGATAATTCAAGTAAAACTAGGTTTTAGTCATGGTTCATGTGCACTGAGGGTTTACTCATGCTCCATGTGGAATGAGCTTTGGCTCATGATAATTCCATGTTAAGTATTGTTGCCACATTTCCATGTTATGATTATCATGATTTATCATGCCTTTATGTTCATGTTTCTCTTGTGCTCCATTAATATTCCTATTGTTTAACATGTATTGTATTTCTAATTTTATTCCTTGTGTATTCCCTTACTGGGCTTTATAGCTCACCCTTTTTTATGCATGTCCTCAGGTTATCCCATGAAATGCTAAGTATGAGGGAATGTAGTGGTCATGTAAATGAAGTTTTTAATAAAGATATTGTATTTCATGTTTTAAGTTGTTATGTAATGATCCAAATCCCCACATACACTATACTTCTCAATCTTCCATGCTGTAACAACCAAAGTTTATGTAATAAATCATGATTTAGTGTTTAATAATGAACATGGTTTCCATAGTTGGTATTAGAGGATAGGTTTAGTTATTATGGAATTAGGATTAAAAACCCTAGTGAAGACTTAGAGACAAGAATAAGTATAATAAAAACATCCCTATGTATTGGTGAGTATTGAGTATGTGGTTTATCAAGAAAATACATCCCTGTCTAGATACGAGCAAGTTGAGGAGGCTCTGGCATAGATGTATCCTAGGGGTAAAACCCAAAAACAACGCTTTGAGCTAAACTCAAACGGGAATTGGTGGACGAAAACGGGCCTTTTTTGCACTCTTAGTTATGACACTCCCAGGGGATATGTTTTGGTAAATTCACAAGCTTAGTACAAACCATTATTAAGAGACATAAAAAAATTCCCTAAGAATATATGTTAGGAAGTGGATCATGGATAACATAGACTGAAGCCAATAGATTCATAAGTTAAGGAAATAAAAGTTATTTATAGGTCATGAGTTTTTTCCATGGATTTACCTTTATGTGTTACCCCTAATATTCCTTTCATTAAGGAATATTAAATCATTAGACTTAAAGTAGTTTTATATCACAATTTAATCATTTCTAAAGGATAACACAAAATTTGATATGTTTCGTCAGCAGGATAAAGGATAGTTTTGAGATGGAAGGGGAAGAACCTCATACAACACTCTTGTCCCTTCTCGAGGACTTAATAACTATAATTATTGTGAAGTAAAGCTTGCATAGCATCAAAACCATTTCCAATGTCCAACTTTCTTACAAGAAAATCTACGAAATATCGAACACCTCTTCCATACCACAGAATCATCAAGGATCATGGCACACCTATGATCAAATATTAAGCTCCCAAAACTACTTCCTTTCAAGAAGAGGGAGGTACCATCAAGGTATTTTCAAATATTTCACCCTATCCAGAGAGTATGAAACACTATTTGATTTTAGAATAGCTATCGAAGAGGGAGACCTCCAAGAAACCTATATATATATATAGTCTTGTCTTCCGGTTTTTTTGGAAACATAGACAATATATTAGAAGAACCACATTTCAAAAAATTTCAAATCTAACTATGGTAGACTATTTTACAAAAAACTGGTACATGGGGATGTTTTCAAACTATAAATTAGAAACAATTTGTTTTTTGAAAAAGTGTATCATATTTTCTATTGGTACTATCCATGATGCACAGACTGCATCTGGACTAAGGAAGTGGAAGAATTTGAATGTGCATTGAAGTATTGTTGCACTAAGTGGACCCTATCTCTCCGTGATTGACGTGATAATGAGGGTTGGGGAATGATTAATGGTGGTGGGTAAGAAACCCTGAAGTCATGTTTTAAATTTCAGAGTTCTTTTTATATGTAATCAAATTGTGAGGATACATTTTTTCTTAAGGGGGAAGATTGTAACGACCCAAACATTCATTAATGGAAATTCCTCTTGATCTAATTAAATGTCTTATTATGGTTATATAAAATGTGAACTTCATTGGTTTTATGTTTTTGGATTTTAAAATACTGTTATGAATTTTGACCATTGCTAATATAGTTTTTGAATAATGATCACATGATTAGTATAAATACAGGGATTTAACAAATCCAATTTACTCAGAAAAAGGAAGAAATGACCTCATATAGTAGACTTTCCCCATATGAATCCCATTTTTCTGAGCTCATAAAGTAGGTGGCATCATTGGGCTGTGCTCTTGACCAATCCCAAGATGAGCTTGAACATGTTAAGCTTGTGCAGAACCGACTACAGGAGAAGTGGATGTTAATAGAGATTACCACCCGAGAGATGTTATCTGAGACACCCCAAGTGGTTTTAACCATCACACACCTTACAATTCGGTATTATGAAGGTTTTATAAGGGGTTATGTAATTATAACCTAGCACTATGATTATGTACATTATTCTTTTATAGAAAATATACTTTTTTTATTTTTTCATTCGTAAATAGTTTTTAAAGCACAAGTAGTTTTTTTGTTAATATTCAACTAAGAAATATATTTTGTTGAATTAATGGATTTATTTATTAAATAATTTTTATAAAAATATTATTATGATTAAATTAATTTTCAATAAATATAAATGATCATATAATTTTATGAATGCAATTGTAATTTCTATTAAGGTTTGAAAGCTGTTTTTGTCAAAACCCATGATTTTTTTATAAATGTCAGTTTTTATTTTAAAATTAAAAGTTCATATATTTAGAAAACTATTTAGATAAAATGAATATTATTTTTGGAATCATGATATTGAAATTATCCAATGGTGAATGTTTCATAATTTTTTGAGACAGTCGAATTTTTGGGTAAAAATTAAATACTGTTTAAAAATATAATGTGTTTTATGACATAATAATGACCCAATAGTGATGTAATAAAATACTATAAACATTATGTTCGGCCAATATATGTTTTAGGATTAAAATAATGTAATTTTATATTTTTATGATTTATTTTACAAAGCAATAGTGGACCCTTCAAGGCTTATAAAACAGTTTGTCTTTTTAAATTGTTTTCCTTGAGAGTGTGACTCACCTCCACATAAGCAAACCTATTATTTTAAGATGTTCGGACATTGGAATTATAAAATTTTGTTTTCCACTCCCCTTTGGCTAAAACCATGGGAAAAAACCATGTTCTGGTTTGTGGTTTTGATTAGTTTAATGTCAGGTGTCCCAAACCTAAATAATAAAGAATTCCCTCTCCTTTCCTATAAAAACCCACCCATGCTCCCACTTCCTCTTCAATCAAAGCCTTTTAAGTTAGACCAACCCCTGCCCTCATCTCTCTATAATAATTCCATGGTTACCCAAGCTCCCAATAATCCTCTCTCAATCCTCTCCCAAGCTTTTGGGTTCACACGTCCATGTAAGGGATTCCTTCCTTTCTCATTTTGTCCAATTTTCTTTAAGTTGTTATGCCCATTTATTTTCAATTACATATGTTGTGTTATGATTTATCACCTCTCCCATACTTCCCTCTTTATGTTTGGATGATTTGAGACCCCATTCTCTCTCATTAGTACCTTCCATGTACACCTGTTACCATGCCGAAATTCCGTGAGGGATTTCTCTCTTCTCTTTTACATCCAAGTAATTTTTTTTGTATTATGAATCTAAATTACATTACATTTGTTAGGAAATGTATCTATATGACCCCATTACAGTAAATTCCATGTACATAGGATGAGCCACCCTTTTTTTCTCATCAACAATTTTCTTGAATCTTTATGTCATGCCATTATGCTACTGAAATTGCACTGCATTTTTCCAAGCCAAGATCATTATGTAGTGAATACCATACCCACATCTCTATCAGGGGTATTCACCTTTATGAACATATACATATTTAATGTAAATTTCATTTGTTTATTCCACATTACTTAATCATGGAATAACTTATGATGTTGATTGATACCATGTTATATGATCCATGTGGCACACTTATGCATGAAATGAAATGTTTAAGAATGGTGCACCCTGATAGCGCTCCAATGCATTGGGTAAAGTATAATATCATGATGCGTCTTGTACAATGGGTGTTGACTCTTGCTAATTCAAGTGTAATGTGTTTATACTCATGTTTCATGTTCTATGAGGGTTTAAACATGCTCCATGTACAATGAGCTTGGGCTCATGCTAATTCCAAGTCAAGTGTTGTTGCCACATTTCCATGTTATGATTATCTTGCTTTATCATGAATTTATGTTCATGTTTATCTCGTTCTCCATTGATATGCCTATATTCCAACATGTATTGTATTCCTCATGTTATTCCTTGTTTATTTCCTTATTGGGATTTATAGATCACCCTTTTTTATGTATGTCCTCAGGTTATCCCATACAATGCAAAGTATGAGGGAATATAGTGGTCATGTAAAGGATGTTTTAAATAAAGATGTTGTATTTAATGTTTTAAGTTGATATGTAATGATCCTAATCCCCAAAGACACTAGACCTCTCGATATTCCATGTGGTAACAAGTGAAGTTTATGTAATAAATCATGATTTAGTGTATAATAAAGATTAGGGTTTCCATAGTCAGTATCAGAGGATAGGTTTAGTTATTTTGGGGATTAGGATTAAAAAACCATAGTGAAGACTTAGAGAAAAGAATAAGTATAATAAAAACATCCCTAAGTATTGGTGAGTATTGAGTAAGTGTTTTATCAAGAAAATACATCCATTTATGGATACAAGCAGGAAGAGGAGCCTCTCGCACATATGTATCCTAGGGGTAAAACCTGAAAACACCGCTTTGAGATAGAATCAAACGGGAAATAGTGTACAACAATGGGCTTTGATTCACTCTTGGTTACAACACTCCTAGGGGATATGTTTTGGTAAATTCACAAGCTTAGTACAAACCATTATTAAAGGACATAAAAAATGCCCTAAGAATATATGTTAGGAAGTAGATCATGGATAACATGACTAAAGCCAATAGATTCATAAGTTAAGGAAATATAAGTTATTAATAAGTCATCAGTTTTGTCCTTGGATTACCCTTTATGTGTTACCCCTAATATTTCGTTCATTATGGAATAATAAATTGTTATACTTCAAGTAGTTTTATATCACAAATTTATCATGTCTAGAGGGTAACTCAAAATTTGATATGTTTCATTAGCAGGATAATGGGTAGTTTTGAGATAGAAGGGGAAGAACCTCATATAACACTCTTGTACCTTACTAAGGACTTAATAGATATAATTATTGTGAATTCAATCTCGCATAGCATCAAAACCTTTTTCAATGTACAACTTTCTTACAAGACGCTCTATGACATATCACAATCCTCATCCATACCATATAATCATCATGGATCATGGCTGACCTATGATCAAATATTAAGCTCGCAACTCTACCACCTTTCAAGATTAGGGAGGTACCATTAGGGTATTTTCAAATATTTCACCCAATCTAGAGAGTATGATGGACTATTTGATTTTAGAATAGCTGCTGAAGAGGGAGACCTCTGATCAACCTATATATATGTAGTCTTGTCTTCCAGGTTTTTTTAGAAATATAGAAAATATATTAGAAGAACCACATTTCAAAATTTTAAAATCTGACTCTGTTATACTATTTTACAAAAACGTGGTACATGTTGATGTTTTGAAACTATAGTTAGAAATAATTTTTTTCTAAAATTGCATCATATTTTCCCTCAGTACGATCCATGTTACACAAACTACATCTGGACTAAGGAAGTGGAAGACTTTGAATGTGAATTGAAGTATTGTTGAACTAAGTGGACCCTAGTGCTCTGTGATCAACATGATAATGAGGGTTGGTTAATGCTTAATGGTGGTGGGTAAGCAACCCTGAAGTCATGTTTAAATTTCAGAGTTCTTTTTGCATGTAATCAAATTGTGAGGACACAATTTTTCTTAAGGGGGAAGATTGTAACAACCCAAACTTTCATTAATGAAAATTAATCTTGATCTAATTAAATATCTTATTTTGGTTATATGAAATATGAACTTCATTGGTTTTATGTTTCTGTATTTTAAAATACCGTTATGAATTTTGACCGTTGCTAATAAAGCCATTGAATAGTGATTGCATGATTAGTATAAATATAGGGCTTTAACAAATCCAATTACTCATACAAAGGAAGTGATGACCTCATCAAGTAGGCTTTCCCCATACGGAGCCCATTTTTCGGAGCTTGTAAAGGAGGTGGAATCAATGGGCTTCTCTCTTGACCAATCCCAAGCCTAGATTGAACAAATTAAGCTTGAGTGGAACCAACTACGGGAGAAGTGTAAGTTAAGAGAGATTACCACCTGAGCAATGTTATCCGAGCCACCCCAAGAGTTTGTCAACATCAAAAACCTTACAATTTGGTCTTATGTGGGTGTTATAAGGGTTTATGTAATGAGACCCTAGAACTACTATTATGTACATTAGTCTTGTATAGATAATCTACATTGTTTTTTTATTATTACTTCGTAAATGGTTTTTAAAGAACAAATAGAATTTTTAGTTAATATTAAACTAAGAAATATATTTTGATGAATTAATGGATTTTTGAATTAACTAATATTTTAATAAAATATCATTATTATTAAATTAATTTTTATTAAATATAAATGATCATATAATTTTATGAATGCAATTGTAACTTTTATTAAGGTTTGAAAGCTTCTTTTGTCAAAGCCCATGAATTTTCAATAAATATCGATTTTTATTTTAAAAGTAAAAATTCACATATTTATAAAATTATTAAGGTAAAATGAATATTGTTTTTTGAATTAGGATGTTGAAATTATCCAATGGTGATTTTTTCAAAAATTTTCGAGATAGTCAAATTTTTGGGTAAAAATTAAATACCGTTTAAATATATAATGTGTTTTATGACATCATAATGACCCAATAGTGACAAAATAAAATAAAATAAACTTTAGTTTCGGCCAATATATGTTTTATAATTAAAATAATGTGATTTTAGATTTTTTTATTTATTTTACAACGCTTTAGTGGGCCCTTCAAGGCTTATAAAACATTTTGTCTTTTTAAATTGTTTTCCTTGAGAGTGTGACTCACCTCCACATAAGAAACCCTATTATTTTAAGATGTTAGGCCATTGAAATTATAAAATATTGTTTTCCACTCACCTTTGGAAAAAACATGGGTAAAAATCATGGGCTGGATTGTGGTTTTGATTAGTTTAATGCGAGGTGTCCCAAACCAAAATAATAAAGAATTCCCTCTCCTTTCCTATATAAACCCACAAAAGCTACCACTTTCCCTTAACTAAAATCCTTTTAATTTCGACCAAACCCTTCTATACTCTCTCTATAATCCTCCTAAGGCACCCAAAGCTCCCAAGAAGCCTCTCTCAAGCCTCTCCCATGCTTTTGGTATCGCACGTCCAAGTAAGGGATTGCTTCCTTTCTCATTTTGTCCAATCTTCTTTGAGTTGTTATGC
Organism: Viscum album; assembly: GCA_963277665.1. Classification (NCBI taxonomy): domain Eukaryota; kingdom Viridiplantae; phylum Streptophyta; class Magnoliopsida; order Santalales; family Viscaceae; genus Viscum; species Viscum album. The sequence goes on along the minus strand of OY728123.1, from coordinate 1,032,021,731 downwards.
CATTTTTTTTCAATTACATATGTTGGGGTATGCTTTTAACCTCCCCAATAATTCACTCTTTATGTTTGTATGATTGGAGACCCCTTTATCTCTCATTAGTTCTTCCCATGTACACCCGTTACCATGCCGAAATTCCATAATGGATTTCTCTCTTCTCTTTTACATCCAAGTAATTTTTTTGGTATTATGAATCTAAAATCCACTTAGTTTTTTGGGACATGTATATTTATGACAAAATTATGGTCCTTTTCATGTACATTTTATGAGACACCCTTTCTTATCGCATCAACCATTTTCATGAGTCTTTATGTCACGCCGTTATACTGCCGAAATTGCACCACGTTTTTTCAAGCCAAGATTATTGTGTAGTGAATACCATAACCATGTCTATATCAAGGGTATTCACCTTTATGAAAATATAAATATTAAATAATAATTTAATTTATTTATTCCAAATTACTTAATATTGGAATAACTCATTATTTTTATTGATTCCATGTTATATGATCCATGTGGAACACTTATGCATGAAATGAAATGTTTAAGAAGGGTGCGCCCTGATAGTGCTCCAATGCATTGGGTAATGTATTGTATCATGATATGTCATGTGAAATGGGGTTTGAATCATAAAAATTCAAGTGAAACGAGGTTTTACTTGTGATTCATTTACAATTAGGGTTTACTCATGCTCCATGTGCAATAAGCTTTAGCTCATGATAATTCCATGTTAAGTGTTGTTGCCACATTTCCAAGTTATGATTATCATTCTTTATCATGACTTTATGTTAATGTTTCTCTTGTGATCCATTGATGTTCATATGTTATAATATTTATTTTATTCCTCATGTTATTCCTTGTTTATTCCCTTACCGGGCTTTATAGCTCACCCATTTTTATACATGTCCTCAGGTTATCCCATGCAATGCTAAGTACAAGGAAATGTAGTGGTCATGTAAGGGAGGTTTTCAATAAAGATGTTGTATTTAATGTTTTAGGTTGTTATGTAATGATCCTAAGCCCCAAATACACTAGACCTATCGATCTTCCATTTTGTAACAAGTGAAGTTTATGTAATAAATCATGTTTATGTTTGTAATAAAAACAAGGTTTTCATAAGAATTGGATCACATAATTCCCATGTTCCTTGTAGTCAAAACACTGCACTATATGCTGAGTTTTGGTCTAAGACCTCATTTTTTCCACATTAGTGCTGTGTTTCATAGCCCTTCAGTAATAATTATCTTGATGACCCTCTCTTCCACATTTGAAGTATCTCTTGGTTCCCTTTAGAGAGTTCCCAGGATGCTTCTTCAAAAACTGTTGACACATGGGATGTTAGATTTTTTTCTATCATACGATTTATTTGTTTATCCTCCCATATTAAACTTCATTTTACTTTGTCTCCAGGATAATGATACCATTTAGACTCTCTGATAGATATTTCATCCTTAAGGTCACGACGTAAAATCGCCTCATAGTTGTCAAAGTCTCTAATCGCTAAGGCTTTTTTTAGAGTCAACTTTAGTTCTCTAAATAAGGGATTAAATTTTCTTTTTGTGTTCATGAAAAAGTAGAAGGATTACTATGAAATTATTGTGAGTTTTACTTTATAAACATCAATAAACTCATCATCCTTTTACATTAGTCCATGGTACACCCTCTCCATCTTAAGACGAAGTGTTCAGAGAAAATATTTATTGAGAAATATTTTTTTGAATCCTTCCCAATACATGGAATAAAATTACTCCTTAGTATTTGTTTTTTTTGATTAGTTTACACCAATTATAATCTTCCACATAAAAATAATAAACTTCTGTTATGAATTTCTCTTCTTCTAAGCATGGAAGGAAATAGAATATCTTCTCAATGGAGTTAATCCATTGTTCTGTGATAAGGGGATAAAAGATCCACTAAATATAGGAGGCCTTTGTTGAATAAATAAATTGAACTCAAATTTATCTTTCATATAAGGAGGGTGTTACACATTATTCAAGTTATTATTTATAATTTGATCCAGTTGATCCAGTACATTCATGATGTTTTGTGCTCCTCTTCCCATCAGATTTTGAATTTCATTAGGGAAACCATCAAATTGACTATCATATTGATTGTGACATTGGGTTCTCCTATTTACCAATGTTAACTAAGAAAAGGAATTAAAATACAATTTGGGGGATTGAATACATAGAAAATAACCATATAAAAATTAAACTTTGAACATAAAAGGATAAACTTATAAATAAAGAGTATATTCTAACTTCAGATTCCCTAAGTTTCAATTTAGTCTATCCATGGTGATATAATTATCCATAGGGTTCTCAATAAACGTTTTTAGTCATAATAACCAAAAATAAAAAGACCATGCTTTGATACCAACAATAGAGACCATAAACTTTTACATATATTATTACATGATTATATGCATAATTATCCAACAAATACAAACCAAGGATCGTAAATTATTGAATCTTTGGAAGATTAGTTACATAATTAGAAAAAATGAAACCAAAATATAAAATCATTTTCATAATGATCTCTTAACTCTATTTGATCTCCTACAAATTCATAGGATAACCTATGGAATAAATGAACAAAGGTATAAGGTAAAAAGCCCGGTAAGAGAATAAACATAGGAATAAAGCATAACACATGAGTTAGAAGGTATAAAATGATAACATAAAAGGAATGTATCACGAATAAACATATAGAATCATATAACATAGAACATGTAATAATATGATCATGAAAAAATAAGAATTTGGGAACAATACATAACATGATATTAACATGATTCAAGGCTAACTGCCAAGACTATATGACATGGTGGAAAAATTGTCATAATGGATTTGGTTTACTCTATAATCCCAAAAATGATGTCTCACGAGACTAAAAATTAACCAATAAATTGAAGAACTATATGGGTGCACCCATAATAACATGTTCATGCATATGTGTACCACATAAAGAATCAAACATAAGGAATAAATGTAAGGGTTACCCATGGAATGAAATGAGTATCGTAATCATGTCATAAGGAATAGCCAATGGGAGTATCATAATGGTTTCCATGACAGAATGTATTTAAATAATACATGGAAATTAATAAGGGAAAATATTCATATATCACTATAAGTGATGTACGACTGAAGTAAAAACATGTAAAAATATTGTTTAAGAAAGTTTACAAATTATCCACTTTAGTGCAGTTTAAGTGAATAAATAAAGAGTCTCTTATATAGACAAAAGGAATAATTTTTTTATAAAATTAGAAATAAAATAAGGTGGTTTTTAAGGATAAAAATAGTGATTTTATAAAAATAATGGTAGCTTAAAATATATTATGGAGTGTACTTGAGAATGAGTAAGTAATTTGGAAGTTCCCTTTAATCGAGCTTGTTTATCTAGACGAATTGAGAAGGGAATATTCTAAAACATATATTTACCCATAAAATAATGCTGAATTGGAATTGATACATGTGGATCAAAAATATAATCATAATTTAGAAGAAGTATATAAGAATAAAGAAGAAATTCATTTTGGTATAGAGAGATAGCATTACCCGAAGGGAAAATAGAGGTTTAGATATGTCCCTTAGCTTATGTCCAAACGTGTTATGAAATTTCACTTAATGACCTGGATAATAAAATGATATTAATTAATAATTTAATTCATAACATTTTAAACATATATTTTATTTAATATAATTTTATTAAGTTCATTTATGGTTATTTCTATGAGTTATAGTGTTTAATTTCATCGTTCAAAGAGCATTCCTTTCATGGTATCATGGTGCATTTGCTTATATATAATTTTGAAGGTTTTTTTAAAATGGAAGAAAAACTCTAAGAGTGGAATGAAAAGAGATTAATATAATTAAACAATTTTAAATTTTCCCATATATCATTTTGTTTTCTGATATGATAATGATTCATTATATAAAATGTTAATGGAAATTGATTAGTTTATTTTTGCAGTTTTTACAACCATCACAAACTAGTATAATTTTATTTAATATTATGTATATATATTGGTTCTAAAACGTTAAATAAGTTATAATACACATATTATAATCCAGTGTAACTATAAAAATGGGGTTATGACCAGCCATGAATGTCATCTCCTTGAGAACCTCCTTAAGGAACATATGTTTGGAATTTTTTTAGGCAAGAAGGTCTTAGACATTGGAAAGAGGCTTGGTAAGTGAATTTGTATGAACTTAGACAATATTCATGGCTTAGTAGGTGTGAGGGGAAGATGTACTAAGGGTAGTATTTATAGGGGGTGGAGAGGGGTGTTTTTTATTATTTTATTTTATTTGTTTATTATTTTTAGCTTAGTACTATCAATAGTGTTTATTTCAATGATTAAATATAGTAAATGGTTCTATAGAGTTAAAAAATGGGTTCTTTCCTTATCGATACATCATCATTGACTCAATAATTTATGTATTTGTTAAATACCATAAATTAAAATATTTCACTATTCACAAAAATTCAACTATTTTAGAAAAATACAAAAAATTCACCCTAACCATTTTTCAACATGTATATTTTAAAAATTGACTCTATTTTATAAAATTAATTTTCTAAATATGATAAATATAAAATTTAATTAAAATCATCATTTATTCAAAAAATGATGATTTTAATATTATAACTGATTTTATGACATTTTGAAAAATTAATTAAGGCCTCATGGAATTATCATATAATTAAAATAAAAAAATATTAATACATAAATGTATATTATGAAAATAATTTTCTTTTAAATCATTATATTAATTATAAAATTGTAAATAAACATTTACGTTCCATAAAAATGCCATCACTTAATTTATTATTTTTAAAACATTTATTTACTTATTCAAAGATATAAATATATCCTATTTTCAATTATATGATACCAAAATTCTATTTATACTTCCATAGGAGAGACTACTATTCTAACGACTGGATTACTATTACTAATGATCACATTACTATTCCAACAGTCATGTTATTATTCAAATGGTAAAATTTCTAACAGGAATAAGGGTATAATAATTATTATATATACCTATTATTCCATTCATCAATCGCTTATATTTTATCCCATGTATATATATTCTTTCATCTTTTAAATGTGTATTTTATTATTAACATTATTTTTTATTTCTATAGATTTGTTCAGGAGTGCGGTCATTATAATAGATCGATCAGATCCAAATTTTCCAATTATTATTATCTTATTTTGTATTTATTATCGCACTATAATATTTGGAATTATTATGGATTATTTTATAAATAATGTATCATTATTCATCTATGAGGATAATGTTTTCATTGGTTTCTCTATGTGATGTATGTGTTTTATACTCCATGAAATAATTATAATAAGGGAAAATTTTCATTGGGAAAATTATGGATGGTTGTAATGGACCTGTTAGCCTTATACAGTATAAATACTTGACAATATGTTCTCAAACCATGTGAACCACCAACCGTGATTCTTCGGTCGAGCATTTCCACTTCGTATGGGAAATGCCAATAATGGACTAGGGTAAGGTACTCTTGCAACCTTATTAGTGTTATGGGATCCTCATGTCAACCAAATGTGCCCAATCGACCACTCATGGTCCTTACCTTTTATCTATTACAGGATACGAGATGAATATCTCCAATAGGAATCCACTTTGGTGTATGTCCCTTGATATTCTATGGGACCCACCCCTATGGGTCTACCATTCATCCTGTTCTATCAGCGTATTGTGTATGTTAACCGAACTATAAGGAATTTGATTCCTATCCAAACAGGATATGTGGGATGCCTTAATAAGGCCCCAGCTCCATATCAAACACTCAATTAGGGACACCCCATTGACTAAGTCCCACATCCATATGTAGTGTGTTTGATTACTTTCTATCCATTGTTTCTCACACTGAGCATGGATCATATGATCTTAGGGATTTACAGTGATCATATATACAAGATCATAAAATTCCCTTAATGAGGGAAACCCCAGTGTGTAATCCACACTCAATGAAATGATACAAATGCCTCCTTACATGGTAATCCACCTTGGTGTAGGTTCCTAAGGTACTCACATGTTGATAAAATCTGAAGAAATGACCCTTATGGGTATTAATTATCTATCCCCACCCATCATTAGGTTGAGGAAAGATCAAACTATGAAGAATCTAATTCTTTTCATAAGTTGGATATGTAGGATTCCTTCTTAAGGCCACATCTCCATACCCAATTCCTAAGTGCACTCACATATGTCCTTTCTACATGACGTAAAACAACACAGTGTAGTAATTTCATATGTCCTCAAACTATGTCAAATGAACTAAGTGGGTTTTGATTCCTATTCTCACAGGATACATAGGATTCCTCGTAGAGGTCCAAAACCTCTCTCAAAACACCAAACACCTTCCTAGACGGAGTAAACTCCAGTGAACCTGGTCATATGGATTTAAAACACAAGTATTCACCCATTTATAAGAGATAATGGAAACCATATATATAACCTTTAATATATACAAAATGAATCACTAATAGAACCCCTTTTCATATAGATATATTAAATGCTCGATTATTTTATTAGGGAAACCAATCCCATATTAATATTTGGGAAAGATTCAAAAACATATCTTAAATCAATAAGAGACTCCCAGATTACACAACAATTCCCACCAAAAGGGTGAAATGAGCAGGACCAAACATCCTATCAACCAATGAGAGTTTCTATGAATAATTGGGTTTGAAACCCCAAATAGACACCTTACTTTAGAAAGAAATCCTAGATTCATCATGAATGTGGGGACTGTTTGGTGTTTCTTGGATAAACCCTACCTACTTTATCAATTGTGAAATTAGAATGAGTCCTTCATAGTCAACTGTCTGACCATAATATATGGACAAAATAAAAATTGTAAAGTTGACATGAAATCATGTGATAACATAAGAACTAATTCATAATTTTCATCATACATATTATTTCCCAAACTCATAGAATATCCCGATGAAATAGAAATGGTAAACCCTACAAGAATCTTTCAAATAATAAAAATAATTGGTTGACCACACATTGTACCATTCTATTTTTCATCTCCTATATAAACAAAAAAGTATTATCGACATGAAATCTCTCAATTATAAAACATGATGAGGTTCCCATGATATTGAATTTTTTTTCATATTACACACAATTAAAATAAAAAAATTGATAACAAGAGTAAACAATTATGTCACTTGTGCATATCTAATTGGTAATGTTTCATATTTGTGATGATGAACTGATTAGATAACTTTCTCTTTTTTGTATTTTGGACTATAGATACTACCCTAAAAAACTTCACATTAACCCATGATCATGTCATTATCAAGCGAATGTTCAGGAACCTCAGCTACTAAAGCAACCTCTATAGGTCGAAAAATGACATTACCCACCCGACTCCTTAATATTCATTTCGTGAATGAGATGGTCTAGGAATACCACCAAAATAGTATGATCCAAACCCTTGATGCTGCACATAGAGGTATCTAGATACTGAGGCGTATAATTTCATCTCATTCAAGGAAATCTGCAATGAAACCTATGGCACCTGTCGCCACAACCAAATGATTCACAAGACTATAACTAGAGCATGATAATAAGAACCTTTATTATCATAGGAAGGTGGGTTGAGGAATTAAATATGGATCCATATTAGTTCAATATCTTCTTAAGAGATCTCCGGTTAACTTTCATAACTAATATCATCCCTCTAATCTCCCTCAGTTTCTTAATGAGGGCACCAACCGATAGGTCACCACCTTAGGCACTAATTCTCATGATCAAAAGAGATCTCTATGGACATGAAATAATGAAGATAAAAGGGAGTGGTATCATATTAATTCTTCCACTAATGAATCAGTTTTACATATTTTGGTGGTGGCTAGTGAGAAGGCTCATATACCTACTCACCTAGATCAAGACTACCTATATATTTTGACAGCAAGCTTGGGGGAGGCACATACCCCTACCCACAAACTTGATGTCCATCAACATATCCTAATGGAATAAGGTGGAAAATATTGGGATTATATGTCCACTTCAATTGAATACATATTCATGTATATCTTGCAGATCAAGAATGTGAAAGACTATATACATACACATACTCTTCTGCGGTGTCACTATATTCTAGAAAAAGCTGAAGAACTACGCAGAAATATTGTAGAACAAGTATAGATACTAGGAAATACACATATTCATATCCCAAAATCTAGATAATCATATCACCATGATCAGTATAAATAGGTGGATACCCTGTACAAATAATACATTCTTTTTCCTATCCATGAGGATTATCTACATATTCCGGTTAAGGACGAGGGATAAGACCGAGCTCAAATTCCTGTTCCAACTGGGGATCACCAACCACATTGGCACATGCCTCAGGATAGAAACATATTCTTATTTAATAAATTCAATGAAATACTCCAAAGGTGTTTGACCTAGCTCATATCCTCACTCCAACTGAGGTTCATCGGTATAAATTGGAAATCACTTTAGGGTAGGCTCATATCCCTATCGATGAAGCTACTTGGAATATTCAAGTAGATTATAAAATTAAGGATTACATCCCTTCTTCCACCAATGAAGGAATACATAAAAATCCTTCATAGGATATATATAGGAGGATCATATCCCTTCTCCCATTCTAGAGGTCCATCGAAATATTCCAATGAGGAATGCACATATGAATCAGGATCATACTCTCACTTTAACCATGGTTGACCGACATATTCTAGAAACTGCCCAAAAGAAGGATCATATCCCTGCGGCAATATAGAAGGTGATCAGAATACACTAGTAGTTTCTTAGAAATGTGATCATATCCCCACAACAATAGATGGAAATCAACATATTCTAGTGACTATAATGCAACAAGATCATATCCCCACTCAACCCAAAAATGCAGTTTGGTATATTCGAGAAACGATTTAAAATGAGGCTCATATCCTTGATCTACTCAATGATAGTGTATTCATGAATTGACTATGAATATCTATGAGAACTCAAGGGTATTTATACCCTTTAACACTAGAATAAGGTGGTAATTATGTTAATAATCCTCCTCATAGTAGTAAAAATATGGATCACATGGACTCTACTCTTGATATCCACCGTGGAAAACCTCCCCATGGTAATATCTCACCCAAAAAAGGAATCCATCATCTTTCCCGTAAACCTTTACATGTAGAGGTTATCAAAACAACATAGGTAACTATATATAGTTCCCCATAAACTATCAGCAACACCTGACCTTGCTCAGTAGGTGAACTAGAGAAATGGATTCTCTGGTCTAACCTAGTGGAGGTGTATGATTCCAATGAAGAAGAGGATTAAATAGTTTTATGGAGAGATTTATTCAGAAAAAACATCCCAAATATGTCTTGGACTCTAGCCAATTCTAATTATGAATTCCCAAATAAACTAAAAAATGATTTTTTAACCTATTTATTTCAGAACATCTAGGAAACCTTTCAGAAATTAATGGCTAGAAAACACCCTTATTAAGGATATAAGGGTCACCTACGACTAATAAACCTACTCTATTTTCAGCTGGAATTGACCACCATTTTTATGGAATAAGACCCAAGACTGGAAAGGTATCACAAAAAACTATAACACAATTTCTACCATAGCACATCAACTCTCCATCAGCTGATCACCAAAGCCCCATAAAACATATATATTATTAAATATGGGGTGAGTATGGATCACTAGTCTCTACTACATCCTAAAAAAACAAAGCTCACTATATATAGAATCCTGTAATGTAATATCCATAGGAGATATTAGGGGACTAGATACCACGTGGGCTAGTTGTTCAATGCAACAAAGAACCTCTACTTTAATGATACAAAGATGCTACAAACAGAGAAAAAAGACTACAAGAAGACTCCAAATATAGGCCTCTCAAAAAAATGGTAACACATATGGAACATGGAAGATAAATTAACATATTACCTAATATCTCACCATAGAAAGTGAATCACATAATAAACATCCATTGCACCTAGTCCATGCATTAGTGAGATTGTGCTAAATTAAGAAAATCGTGGTGGCATCCTCTAGGAAATCCATTTAGGAAAAAACCCAACCCGTAGGGCTAGGAGAATTATTACTTCAATAACCACTGCCAGGTTCATCACAGTCAAAGTGAAATCAGATCCTTGATAGGATTCATCAGATCCTCAGTAACATGATAAAAAATTTCAAATAGTGGTCCAAAATCATCCCCATCTCATAGGGATGGGGGAATTTTTATCTTTGTTATCACCAAAAAAGGAGTCAGTCTTATCTAGGTTAGGAGGTAAATATCAAAACCAACATCCCAGTTGTTCCTCCCACTACGAGATACACATATTCTATTTGGGGCCCACTTGAAAACTATGACTAGAAACTCCCTTAAGGTCACTATTCACAAACTGAGATAGGAGAACATCTGGAAAAGTCAGTCCAACCCCATAAGGTTTATATGCCATGATGGTCCAATATGATTAGGGGTAAGAGAAATGAACCTGATACAACCCTCAATGTAGTAAGCTACACAAAATAACCCTATTACATAGAGAGTGATGGGATAACTAACATTTATAAATAAAAAAAGTGCACATTGTCACAATTAATCCATATAATGATGTAGACCCAGACATAAATGTGGAGGGATGTAATGTAGAAACTATAACTCGAGAGACATGTGATCAAGATACAAAAACCGAGGCCTCACATACTAGGGATAAGAAAAGTAACCAAAACCTAACACATCAGAATTATGAGATTCCACCAACTCAATAGATATATGTAAAGGTTAATGGGAATGGTGTGGCTATATCCCAATCACCACCTAGAGGAGGTAAAATAAAATTTGTTGAGGAATGACTGGCATAATTTGATAACAAGATACAGAATCTCAGATAACTCAATGAGGAACTACTCAGGGGAAATATTTATATTGTGTATCTCCTTTAAATAGAAGTGAATATCTGTCCTAATACATATTAGGAGATATCCAATCCAACTATAAGAGTATTTTTTGAATATCAATCCAATTATAGATCCATGCAACCTTTCTAAATAAATGAGGAAGTAGAGGATGATCAAAAATTTCCTCCATTATGGTGAAAACTTCTCCCTTGATAGGGTAACCATCTAGTTCCACCATGGAATGATAATCAATGGGATACGAAAGCATGGAAACCTAATCAATCCCCACCCACTCTCTAAATATTGGAGGTGGTTTGGAAAGTGATAACACTATAACTCCTTAAAATCATCGAATCCATAGATGTTCAAATGGAATCGAGGGAGTGGTGGTGCACCCCCATGTAGCCCGAAAAGAATCCATATCCAAAATGGGTGGATGATACTTTTACCCCACCCAATTTTTTCAACCCAATCTTTTCAACCATTTATGTCACGAGAGATATTGAATAGCATCTCACACATTTTGTGTCTCGATGTGGTCTGATGATGAGCCGTCCAGACTAATAGAGGCGACAAAGATGAGATGTTTTGTATAGTATTGGGCAGTTCTAGCCTTTTTTGGTACAAAAAATCCATATAGGGTCTCTCATAGGTTGTTAATACCTTTTCCATTAATTCCTTTTTAGTTTAGTTCCATGCTAAGGAAAACGATGATCATCGACCTCAAAAATCACAAGAAGTGTGAAAATAAGAGGGGTTTAAACTTCATCACTTGATAGAATTATTTAACCTATTTATGCATTATCTCACTCTCAAAAGATAAATTTATAAAACCTTTTTATAATATTATTTGGTATGATATATAAATGACTTTGATCATGGTGGAGTATAAAATTAGATTCCATGAGTTCACAGAGACAACACAATGCCTAGAAGATTCCATTCAGTGAACTCATGCCAAATCTCATCCTACATCCATGACATAGGTAAAAAGTACCAATAAGGACAATACTACTTATATTACCCTTGAATTAGTGATATTTCCCATTAAAGAACCCATTTAGGTCTTGAGTCACTCGATACCTCCTTCTGAGTGGAAACTAAAACAAAATCTCCCTCAACAAGAAGCAAAAAGAGATTAGGGGTTCCCATGATTTTAGGAATAGATGAACAAAGTGTATTACTTCTGAAATTAATAAGTTCCCAGTTATTTCTTCTTAGATATTGAAAATAACCTCTTTAACCCACTAGAGTCTAAGAAACCCAATGAGGTCAACCTCACTTACCATCAAATATACTACACTTTTTATAGGGGACTGGGCCACACCATTTAATACTTATTTTTCTTTAATTATTTCCTCAAAAGTATGGTTGATTATAGATATGTGACATTAAGAATATCCCTAGAACCGGTGACTTATTTAACCATCATCCAACCAAAAGAAGAGTGTGACTATTGAGAAGTTCCAGTTAGACAAGGACAATATTTTGATAACAGGATGAACTAGAAGACAGTTGACTAAGCTCATGCCAATCCAAGAGAGTAGTTTTTCAGACTAGTAACGATCCTTTAACCTAGGGATTCATCACTAAATACACCTACTATAAGAATAAAAAATCATCATACATAGGAACATTCTCACATGAAAGAGTTATATCCAACTCTCACATGAACTCTAACTCTTGCAGATTTCTTTCCTTCAACATCTAGAGAATGGGCACTACTGCACCAAACAAAACCCTCATCTAATAACAGTCTCATTTTTGGTTACATTAATGCAGTTAACTTAACATATCCTTTCAATTATGAGGAATATTCTTTATTTATGAGTTACTCATATCTTATTGGGGATCCAGAGGCCCATGACCTTGAAGTTGAGGGTGAATGGGATGATGCATGAATGGATGAACCTAGTATTTAGGCCACATCCACATGGAATACATATATGTTTCCAAATAATATCAATAGGAAATTAAAAAATACAAAAATAAGCATGGAAATTCCTCTTACCCCTTTAATGTTCATTCAAATCAAATCATTCTAGATGACTGACTGGTGGAGGTGCGATTTTTTGAATAGTCCAAACAAAGGGGTAGTATAGTGTGACCCACACCATCTGAAAAATATGATCACTCAAATTCCTTCCATGAATTGATCCCATCTACCTCAAACACCTCAGATCCTAAAAATCATGATAAGGACGAACCCCACCTTAAGAATCCCATACCTCTTGAAAAAATATGACATCCTAAAGTAGATGGTGTCAGTCCTAGCCAAACTGTCAATCTTAGATGATCTCTATATTTCCAAAAAATGTAGATAATCACTCATTTATTCCTTCCAGACACCACAATATTTTAAAATAGAAGTCACTAAATTGAAGTTTTATTGAGTGGAGACTATTCCATCATAATTCTATACCACCGTCCCATTTATAGGACATGACTAGGAATAAATCATCCATGAAAAAAATAATGAAATAGTATGTTTCATGAAAACAAAATAATGTCTACATCCTAATGGATCTAGTTTAAAATGGTTCTAGGATTAGACTTTTCCTGATCTAGATCCTTTTATTTTGTTTTGGATATGGCGAGGAGGCTTGTTTCTAACAACGTTAACCCTTCAAGGGTATGATAAGAGCGAGTAAAGGCCCCTCATAAAGATCAAGCTTAAATATCAATTTAGAGACCTCAAATATAAAACTAAGTTAATAGTTATCTAGAAATAAACAACATATAATATCTTGATCCGAATTCCTTAGCTTCATATCCATGTAGAAGTACCTTCAACATTTCATCAATGCTTGAAATACCCCATCGACAGATATATCAACTTACTACATGGTGAAAATTCCCCTTATAGTCTTGTGGATTCATATATGCTTAAAAAAATCTATAAGAGGGATGAAAAAAACAATGGTGAATTATTATATATAGGTTTCCACTTCCAATGGATTGGGGACCACCCTATTTATCCTTAGAGCATGCTAAATAATGACTATGTGCTACCCATAAAATTGATCAAGGTAGTAGACACAATCCCAACAAGATGAAATGAACCATAAAATTTATAGTTATATATACATGTGATAATAACCACATTCTATATAACTCAGGATGTCCGCATTTCTCCTACCCTCCGTAGTAGAAAAAAGAAATACATGCAACCCCAGAATATCTTTATGATGAATTTGAAAATTTAGGATGTCAAAGTATCTTCCAATGTGCTCTCTTATCTCAACAAGGATAAAGATTCCCCTAAATTATCCACCATTCTCGAGGATTACCTCATAGAATTCGAAATGGAAGGATAAGAGGATGACCCCAGTAATGCTCCTCCTATATTTGAGGAATGAGTCTTTTCCACAATTAATGAGATCATAAAGGTGAATCTAGGAATAAAAGTAGTCTCATGACCTATGTTGATTAGTACCACCTTGACTCTCTAGGAGAAGGAGTTGTACATTTCATTTCTAAAGAAACATTGATATCTATTTAGTTAGAATTATACAGATATTCATTGGATGAAACATAATGTGTCTATGCATCACCTAGGCTTTCCTAATGACCGTTGAAGTTTTAAGAAGGGATATAGGATAATGTAGACCTCTCATTATACTAACATAGAAATAGAAGTGGAAAAATTTATCAAAGACATCTTTTTTCAATAGGTTCAATATGAAAAATTGTCTTCCAAGATCATCCACATAACTAAAAAAACAGAAAGACTAGGGTCTGTATTGATTTAAGAGATCTTAATCGACACTACTTGAAGGATTATTTCCCATTACTGATCATAATGATATTGGTTGATGAAACTGCTAGATTACAATCCCTTTACTTTATGGATGGGTATTAAATGTATAATCAAATAAATATACCCATTGAATATGAGGAATCTCCTACCTTTAGATCACCTCTAGGGATATTTTTCCACTTTTTAATTCCATTTCAATTAAAGAACACTGATGATACTTACCAACACACCATGCATCCTAACTTTAAACCATTATTGGGATGAGTATCAAATTTTTATCTCAATGACCTAGTAATTAAATCTTGATAGTGATGTGAAAACCACACTAACCTTCAAACAATATTCAAAAAATTACAAAAAAATGGTATGTAGATGAATCATTTGAAGTGTTCTTTCGAAGTAACATTATAAAAAATCATTATTTTTCTAGTATTCTTCCATGAAATTGAGGTTGATCTAGAAAATACCAGTGTAATACTAGAAATTAAATCCCCTCAGAATCATAAATAATGGGGTGCGGGGATTCAGGGAAGCCTCAATTATATTCATCATTTCAAAGACAACCTAGTTTGAAAATAACTACCCTTCACTAAGTTAATCAATTAGGGAGTTTCCTTCCAATGGTATGGGGACTTCCAAGAATATTTCATGAATATCAAGTATAACATAATTCACCCACCAGTCTTGATGCCACTGGAAGAAGGAAATCCAATTATCCTATATGAGTTCACTATGAAATAATCTCTTGGTGCTCTCTTAGAGAAAAAAATGATACGGGAAATAAAAATATCCTATAATATCTTTGTTAAAAAATTCTTGGTACTAAGACCCAGTATTATGATATCAATAAGAATGGCCTCACACTCATCTTTGTAGTGAAATATTTGAGGCATTACTTACAGCATCATGAGGTCCATCTAGTCTCCATATCAACCCACTCATGTTCATTAGTGTCCTCCCTATATTAAATGTGCATCTGGACCATTGTGTAGTTATATTTTAATAGTATGAAATCCTATTCATGTCATTAAAGGTAGTTAAATTGTAGGACTTGGCTAATTTCATTACTATGCATCCTACCCTTGACAATATGCCATTGGATACCAAACTTCTAGATTAAGAAGTTTTTTATTCCCTTGATGCTCCCTGAACTCGAGAGATGTATTTTGATGGTGCATCCTATAGTCCTATAAGAAAGATAATGGAAGACCCAAAACTCAATCAGGTTAGTATAGGGATTGAATTTGTTTCATCAATAAAATAATTTTTTCCCTATTCATTCTCATTGTCAGAAGGATGCACTAATAATGAGGAAGAATATCAATCCCTTATCGCTGGCTTAGAGCTAGCCCTATACCTATATATAGCCTATTTAAACACCAAATGGGATTCAAAGTTAGTAATATTATAGATCATAGATGAGTATACTATCAATAAGGAAAATTTGACCCTATAATCATGTCATAGGATTGATAGAAAAAGTTAATTTTGAACCAACATTACATCACATAACATAATAAAAAAAATGATTATTCCAATGCATTGACCAATGTAGAAATAGTCTTGGATGATCCTGATGAATATGATTTTGTTTTTCACATCACACACTGAAGGGTGGTCACACCAGTCTTCATATGTGACATGGAGGAAATAAATATGGTCAACACTTTCCTAGAGTATGATGAACTGACATCCACCCATGGATGAATGGATCACCTAATAGATTACCTCTAAAATGGTACCATCCCATCAAATCGATCCAAAAGGGAATCAATTCAACATCGAGAAATGAAATTTAACTGTTGAGATGGACTAAATGAGTAGAAATACCTCTACAAACAAGGATATGATGGGTCCCTCCTTAGATTCATTGTAGAATGGGAGATTTATATCATCATGGAAGAATTCCATGCATGGTCTTACAATGATCACCAGTCTAGAACCATAATATCCCACTATATTAGGAGGCTTGAATAATAATAGAAAAAAATTATGTAGGATTGTGTGGAATTCACCAGGAGTTTCATGAATGTAAGATTCATGCAAAATTCATCTATCATCCCCTAGATTTTCTATATACTACTAAGTTTTCATGGCTGTTTGTTGTATGTGGAATGGTTGTTATGAGACCATATTCCCAAGCTACAACCAAGTATTTTAAGTACATCATTACTGTTACTGGCTTCTTTTACAAGTGGGATGAGTCTATACCCCTCAAGGATGTTAAGGTGAAGAATATCAATAACATTTTAAAGAATAATATTATCACCAAATTTGGTGTCCCTCACATGATATTTATGAAAAATGGAACCAATTTATGTTTTTATAGGCTAAAGAAGCTGTATTAGGAGGAAAAAATCAAGTATAAAATTTCATATTTCTATCATTCAGTAGAAAATTTATAGATATAGGCCTTTAATAAGACTTTGTAAAATATAATTTATAATATTTTTATAAAATAATAAAAGTATTTTCTAGAAAATATCCTTTATTCTTTATGGGCCCACCATACCACCATGCACACCACCAGACAAGTGATCCTACATTCATTGGTCTATAGGATAGAGTTAGTGTTTCCCATAAAATTCCATTTTCCCTCACTCCCAATAGTTATTTATGGATAGATCTCAGATAGAAAAAAATCACAAAGGTGGATGGATGTGTTAAAATGACTTGATGAGAAAAGGTTTCATACAATCCAAAACCTCAAAGTTCATGATAATCATATTGCCTGACCCTTAAACAAAAATGTTCCTCTCTACACATTCCTTCAAGGATAACTAGTATTGGTTCTCAGAACCTCGTTGGTACCATGAAAGAAACATCCAAATGTAGAACCCAAATGGGAATGGCCTTATATCATGTATAGTTTCTATTTCAATAGATATTACTCATTTTTCCAATGTACAGGGAACACATTACACCCCAAAAGTGTGAGGTTTATTAAGAACTAGTTTTCATATCTTTCATTATCATTCCAAGTCCAATAATCAAGACATTAAACAACAAAAAATTCCATGTCTTTATCGAAATAATTTAAACTACACAACATTCCTAGTCCCAACAGTAATACTTTAACCAATATAGAATCCCACGTAATTACATCATGATGTTGAAATACATGTAATAAATCTTACCACATGAATTTAAACTACATTGAGGATGTTACTTCATTGTAAATTCACTATACACATGTTGGATTTGTGTAGAGGAATGAAATTCCCACATACCTATGATTGAGTTAGA
The DNA here is from genome assembly GCA_963277665.1 of Viscum album. Classification (NCBI taxonomy): domain Eukaryota; kingdom Viridiplantae; phylum Streptophyta; class Magnoliopsida; order Santalales; family Viscaceae; genus Viscum; species Viscum album. The sequence continues at coordinate 1,032,003,764 of OY728123.1, read as the reverse complement.
TCCACTTATGGGAGTTTTCTAAACCATGATCTATGTGTGTATTGATTCCTATTTCTATAGGATATATAGTGATCCCCATATCTCAAATTTTAGGTCCAACTTAAATATTAAATGGAAAATTTAATCCTAGCATTTGATCAAACTGGATTAAGGAATTCTCCATTCAAGAACTATGTGTGGCTTGATTCCTATTTATACTGGATATATAGTGATAACCAAATATCAAATCCTTATTAAAGCTACAATATTAAATAGAAAATTCCCCATTGGTATGGATTAGAAGGACATAAGGATTTTTACATTCCAATAATTATGTGTTACTTGATTCCTATTTCTACATGATACTTAACGATGCCCAGATCTCTAATCTTGGATCCGGACAAAATATAAAGGGAAAAATGACCCCTCCATGTGTATGTATCAGACTGACGTTAGGAAGTTTCCATCCATGAACTATGTGTGGCTTGATTAATATTTCTACAAGATACATATTGACAACCAGATCTCAAATATTGGGTCTAACTAAAATATTAAATAGAAAATTATCCCTTTATAAGGATCAAACCAGCTTATGGAGTTTTCCATACTAAGAACTACATATGGATTTATTCATATTTCTACAAAATATATAGTGATTCCAATATATCAATTATTGGGTATAGTCATAATATAAATGAAAAAATTCTACCTCTATGTGTATGGATCAGAGCGATGTAGGTAATTTTCTATCCTAAATGAAAATGTGGCTTGATTTCAACTTCTAAAGGTTACATAGTGAGCCTCAGATCTCAAATCCTAGGTCTAGCTGCAATATTAAATGAAAAATTCCCCTACATATGGATTAGAATAGTGTTGGGAATGTTACATTAAAGAACTCTGTATAGATTGATTCCTTTTTCAATAGGATACATAGTGACGCCTAGATATCAAATCCTAGGTCTATCTACAATACTAAATCTGAATTTCCCCCCAGTGTATGAATCATACTGATATTGAGAGTCTTCTATACTAGGAACTAAGAGTGGATTGATTTCTATTTCTACAAGATATATAGTGATCCATAGATCCAAAATCTTAGTTCTAGCCACAACAGATATAAAAATAAACCCCTCCCTACATATGGTTCAGTCCAATAAAGATAACTTTCTCAATAACTATATGTGGCTACATTTCTGTTACCACAAGATGCATAGTGAATCCCATATCTCTAATTTTGAGTCCAACTATAATATAAATAGAAAATACCCCATACATGTATATGGTTTAGACTTGTAAAGGGAATTATTATTATAAGAACTATGTTTGGATTGATTCATATTATCAAAGGATATGTATAGATACATAGATCCTTAATCTTGGGCCCAACAGTAATATGATAAAAAAATTCTCTCTTACCACAGAGTAATTCAAGAGGTGCAAGCACATTCCTTAGTAAGAGCTACGTGTTGCTAAATTCCTGTTACAAAAGGATATATATTGATGCATGAATCTTCTACTCTAGTACCAACCATGAGTTATTATCACTCACAATGACACCCCTCCATGAGAGTTAGATCTATGTAGAGGTTCCAGTTCACATTAAATTGTGAAAACCCCCTCATATTCCCCATCATGCGCTCTTACATAACTCAGTTGGATACCTAGTTGTCCCTTATTTTTCACACCGATCATGACTCATGTAAGCTTAGGGAACCTAGAAAATCTCTCTGGCTAGTGTATTGAAGATTTGTTCTAGATAGGGAATTACATCTTAGTCACACAATGTTAAACTTCACGAAAACATCCTATTTACATGATGTTAAACTATATGAAAAGAGGTCTTCATACCAAACATATAATCCCACTAATTACTGTGTATTTTAGTATTCCTTATTTTAAAATTTTCCCTGAAAATGTGTTTAATAAAAACTAGTAAAACCTTTTGGGTTCTCAAATAGTTCCCAAATATAACATTATACATGAATAAATTTATATCCTCAACATCTAAGTTGATATAAACCAATTCTTGGAGTTTATGTCCTTCTCTTGGAACCTCATGAACCTTGGGATCCCATACTTATGATTCTTACCTACATAAAAATGAAAAAAATGGCTTGTTAATACAAAGGGACACCACTAGGATTCTATAATGAATAATTAAATTCCTTGGAGCTTACACCTAGTGGGTTTTTTGGTCCTAGAGGAGAGACCCCCCTTAAATATTGTAGTTATTATTATGACTACATGAAATATTTTATTCCCCTATTATTAATGTTCGACCTGTACCTACCTATCTTCTACTCCAATTGACTCATATATTATTGGGACTTGATTTATACTTTCTATAATGTAACTATTAAAGTAAATATACATACCCTAGATATTACAAATATATGCATCATAACCATTATAAAAGAAAGATTATAATATTGTCTTCTTGTGATCCTCCATCATAGGGTATGTATCTCCTATGAAGACCCAATTTCCATCAGTTATTTATTCCCCTTAGTGATAAATATTATTCACATGATGTTAAGTTGCATAAAAACTTTATAGTCACATGAAATTTAACTTCATGACATTGCCCTAATCACATGAGGTTAAACTACATGATAGCATCCTAGTCACATGATGTTAAACAAAAAGATATATAGTTCACCCTAAAAGATCTAAAATTTCATAGAGCAGGTCTTCCTATCCATAAATATGTTATAGTGATGAATGTTTCCCCTCCATGCTAGAATGGAATTTGGAAATTCCCTTTCCCTATGTATGAGCCTGATCTATGTAGAGGATTCATTAGTTGATTATGATATCAAGGATTAGTAAGGGAAGATAAAAAATTATGATTCCTCCCAATGTATGAGCTAGATATATATAGGAAGCCTATTTTTGTAAGGACCAAATGTGGCTTGATTCTTGACCTATCAGGATACATAGTTATTCTCTTGTATATTTTCCTAGGCCCAATCATGGGTTCACCACTATCACAACCTTACCAGGTGCTTGATCCATATTGAAAGTTTTAAACCTTCATTTTTCATGAGACTATAAAACATTCCCCCACCAGTGAAAGCCTCTCACAATACAAGATAATATTTCATCAATGATACCATCAATAATAAGAGAGAGTGCACTTGAATGGTAGTGGGTTGCGATTATTTTTGGTTAAATATTCCCCTCTCCATTGTATAGGAGTCATATCTATATAGAGGGATCTCCTTAAAAGAGATAAATATGGCTTGATCCCATCCCTTATAAAATTAATAAGGAAATTCAAGGAATCCTAGCCATCAAAAATAAATATTCCCGTAATATATGGTTTACCTTTTAAAACCTTAAATAGTTAAAGGATTTATGATTCATAAAAAATTTCCTCACCTACACATGAATTGGATCTAAATACATATTTCTTGTGATTGAGATAGATCTATACAGCTAGGGAGCCAACATATTACTACCCACTAGTAAGCATGTGCAAGTAAAATAATTCCCATAAAATTTGAATTCCCCAAACTAGTGAAAAATGTACTTAAGTATATTTTAAAAATTTCAATCAGTTACTACATCCTTACCACATTACTTTAATCTGGAAAGAAAACGTCCTTTTTCATATGACATTAAACTTCATGATAGAGACATCCTCAATGAATGAAATTAATCTATAAATTCTATATTCCATCATCAATTTTTTATCAAAGGACCATAAGATCCTTAATCTAGTCAACCAAAGTACATGGTTCTTATATCATATTTTTGAGCCCCTCTATCCATAAATGAAACTTCATATCTTGAGTTACTCAGATTACCTAAAACAATCCATGGACCATATAAAAGAACACCCAGCTTCAAGGGACCCTTTTTTAAACTATGCATGTCTACCTCTAGCTCCTACATGTGATCTCATTACCTATCAACCAAATGTGCCTCTACATTGAAAAAATAATTTCTAATCTTGTGATACTTGAAACTATCATAGTGGATCTCATAAATGTAGATTGATTGACAATCCTCCTTGTCATGATTGTACCATAAAATCACTCATGATTTTAGAACCTTGAGGCACAATTTACCTCACCATAATTATCAATTTTGAATGGATTTGGATTAATCCTAACCTTAAGAAACCTAATTTGGATAATTTTAACACTTTTCTCATATAAGGTCCATGTGCATCATGACTTGAAACTACATGCACTTTGGTCAATGAAACATGAACATACAATTTAGCTTTTGAAGGTCTAAATTTCATGAACTTAACTAATAGTGAAAGAGACATAAAAATTGTCATGATGAAAACTTATAAAGGGAATTATGAGAAAAATTCAATTCTACACCCATTAAACTCTACATCACTAGAGTTTAGGAAAACTTTAGTGCATAAACAAAAAAGGAATAAAGTTCATAGGGCCCATATTGTGGTCCTATTAAAAATATGAACCATGCTCGCTGGACCCCTTTGTCCAAGAAATAATTAGAGTAATGATTTTTTATATCTCCTCACCATGATAACATGTTAACTAGGAAGTGAAAATACTTTTAGGGTTCCTTAACCCCTCTGGGATATTACATTTTTGACAAATCACCATCATGTCTTTGAAGTATGAGCTGACACTCACCAATTCCAGGATATGTTACACTTATCTTAGAACCCCATACCCTTGAGTTATTTCTCTTATTTATTCCCTATATTTTATGAGAAATAGTGATTGAATTATCTGAAAGTTCCTTGCTAGGATTTTTTGGTGAATAACAATAGGACCTAGAGCTTTCTCCAAGTGGATGTTTTGGTTCCAGAGGAACCCCTTAAATCCATGAGCTATTGTCTGAAATATGTGTGATAATGGTATAAAACATTATTAATGACTGACCTATATCCACTAGCCCCCATTTTTAGTTGACTTATATATTTCTAGACCATGATTTAAAATCCCCATAACTAGAATATTCAAGTGGATTTGACATCCTTGTTGTTAGTTTACTATGTATTATACCCATTCTAAATGTGGGAATGTGATAATCCATTATCGAACCTTTTGATAGTCTAAACCATGTGACATGAAACCACATGGTGTAGGTCCCATGATTTATGATCACAAAAAAACTAACTCTAGGGTTCAAAAACCATTCTTAGATAGTATTTATTTCATAATACACTTCATTTTCCAAGTGTTTGAATCTTCAGAAATCTCCCACAACCATTAGAAAGGAGTGAGGAACCCTCTGTTTGACTATTTACATGTTAGATCTACATTAGGGACTTAGACCTATCAATTAGTGGAATATCCTCCTTATAGGATAGGACCTCAAATCCTCTTGGGTCTTGATAACATCAGAGTGTAACTCGAAACCTTAGAGTGTTTTGAGATCATCCTCAACATGTCTTCCCTATTCCACCACCCTAGATTCAAACCCCATATTATGTGATTTAAACAAACCATATTCCAACTATCCAAGTGGATTTTTCCTTCATCACATTATTCCACCATACATCAAATAGTTTCTTAGAAAGGATGTAGGGCATTATAACCCTTCATGAATACCTATCCTTCATTATCTTAGTAAGGATGCGAGGTGTCCAAAAACTTCAAAACTACCCATACTTCACCCATTATATGTCTAAAACCTATGGTCCAATCTAGAAGACCCTAAACAAAAATAATAGATAGTTTGAGTTGGAAGAATATAAACTACGACAATAGACTGTCCGAGATAGAAGACCTTAAACTACTGTAATGGATGACCTGATCTAGAAGACCACGAACTACGACAATAGATGGATCATGCAAGAAGAACCTAAACTATAGAAATAGATGGTATGATCAAAAATATCTTAAAATATAGTAAGTTTTTTGTTTTTAAGACCATAAGTATTCAATTTAAATATAAACAATGCTTGCTAGGTTGAAAACCTAAAAAGTTAACCCTACTAAAAATTCAAGTCTCTTCTTACTGGACACATAATTTATGTGGTTTTAGAAACATTTAGAACATATTAAATTTAATAGGAATGATGCTTGTGAGGATGAAAACTAATAAAGGGTTGAATGAGAGAAATCTAATTCCATGCCTGCTAACATTTTCCCATATGAAGTCCTATAAAAAGTTAGGGCCAAAAATAAAAGATATAAATCTTATAGTGACTATCACCCATCACTATAAAAAATATATCTATTCTTGCTAAGTCTATTTACTTAGGAAAAAAGATATATCACATTACCTTTGGGACATATTTAACCAAATCATCTTTCTGGACCTATTGATCTCGGAATAACAGGAGAAAATATGTCAATTAGAATGATTGTGATACTAATCATTTATGAGATGTTCTTGAAGAATATATTTTAATATTTTACCATTTTAGTTAAAAATTTGGTTTTTATCGATATTATAACAATAATTTATATCACTCATAATATATGTGATATTGAGATGATGAAATTCCATGAACACGATAAATAAAAGAAAGCCTGACAGAAACATTCAATGTTAGAAAGGTTTGTTCATAAATAGTGTGCAATGGTTAGAGGAATCACTAAATTTAGGAGTCTCTCCTATTGTTTCATAAAGATTAAAAAACATTTATGTCCATGGTCATATCATAATAATATCTGGTCAACAAATCCTTTTGAATTAGCTAGTGTTTGGTGAGAGGCATCAATTGAGTGCTGAAGTAACATATGATCCATTGCTTCTTTAGTCACCAAGGGACAAAGAGTCTTAATAAAATATGAAAACTCTTAAACCCTTTTCATAATGATCACTAATAAAGATTATTCCATAAAAATATGGGACCTTTTTTGATCCATGAGTTCTTAGTTTTATGTTATCTCTGCGCTCGAATTATTTATCTGAGCACACAATTGAAAGTCTTTCTGATGACTCTATTCCATAACCTATTAATATTCCATTATTTATCAGGCTATAAAATTTATGGTGTTAATGTTGTGAAATTTCCACTTATTATTATCCAATTATTTATAAGATAGAACAATATGTATCATTATTTCATATAATCTTTTTTAGTCAAAACCACCAGATCTCAAATAAAAAAAAGTTGGTGAAGGTATCCTCTTGGTCACAAATCTTATCCAAGGGGGTCTTAGTAATTAGATCATAGATTTTATAAAAAAATAGACTTTATATTTTCTTGATTCTTAATGACTATTTTATGGAGCACATCATAGGGAATAATGGTTGAAGGGATAAATTCATATATTAACACCATTAGAAGGAGGGTTAGCCGAGATGATGAGGAAGTAAGAGAATAAGTCTCTTGTGTTCTTCCCCCAATATGTGCATCGTTTATCACTCGTATCGAGGGTCCAACTTCCTCATTGAAACCCACATTACTAATCAGTAACCCATCACTATGGAGAGAGAGATTCCTTGAGGGATCTCTTGAGTCTTGAATTAGATCCATCATTGCCATGGAAAAGGGCCCTAGAAAAGAACATGTTTTTTTATACTTGATGAAATAATAGATTTATTATACCAACCAAGTTAGCTTACACCCAAGATTTAGCATAATTACAATATAGGAAGATAAGGACATTAATAGGTGGAGGAATGATTTTAGTATTTATATATTTAATTCCATAATAATCTATAATTGGTGAATGAGTATAGGATTCCAATCTCCTCACACTCTAGTGAAAGGGATAAGATAAACCCTTTGACTATAGAAAAAGTGATGAGAAAACTGGTAGGTGGTATATAGATCTTAGATGATTAGTTCATCTAATCAAGTTGCTAGAACCCTATCCCAAAGTGAGATGTTATACAATCTCTTAGTAATGGAATCACTATTATTGTCAATAATCATACCAATATGTGTCTCGTACAACATAAAATTGAAATGATTATACTGACACAACATATCTATGACCTCACAAGCACACAATGGCTTCACCTCAATCCCAAATATGTTTATTAGTCTAGGGCACAATAGATAATAAAGAATCTTAGTATTATTCTGATATTTGTAACACTGAAAATTCTCTCCTATAATTCCAAACAAATATTTAAAAGGGATTATGATCTAGTATATAAAATTACCTTGTTGAACATGGCCAAGAAGTTGATAAATGTGGGAAAGGGTTGGCACTACTAGATTGAGGGTGCATCCCTTGTCCATTTATGCTACCATTACTAACGTGTTGGCCCTAATGCTTAACTATGAATCCCTGGTAAGGAAGATCCATCCACATAAAAAAATTGGCCTAATACCCCACTAATTGAAGACTTGGGGATACCTTTGGTCTCACATAGTATTCCCACGAGGCATATTCTACATCTTCTAAAATGGCCCAATAAGAGACTGTGTTGCCCCAAATTTTTCAATAATGGAATCAATGAGGGTGTATGTTAGTTGGATGATCATCTATTTAATAAAATAAGATTTTAATCCAATACATGAATGAAATAATTGAGCATAGGTTCAAATCCTTCTTTAACTTCTCATTTAAATGTTGATCATATATCATACCAAGGTTGGAGTATGCTCAGGTTCATCCCAAACATCTATAGTTGGAAAAAATTCATCATACCTTTCAATATTGGGAGGTAGTCTCCCAAACTGATAAATATCCCATAGGTTCATTCTTATTTCACGATGGATTAGATGAAAAGAGTTAGTTCTAGGACACCTGTAACTAATTGTATCTATGATAAGTTTCAATTAATGGTAAATGATGAACTGATAAATCCATGTCACCTAATAAATATGGATAATATGTAATGGATTGGATAATTATATGAAACTATGCCTAACCAAGAACATTCCTAGTCATTTGAAAAGTTATCACTAGGGAAAACATCCAACTTTGAACTCTAGACACTTTTTTAGTTGTCCAAAGAGGAGATGAGTATGCCTAAGAAACTATAAGTAATATCTTGATGAGAAATATCATGACCATTCAGACCTAGAGGGGAATTTTCTAACATATAGGATATCCTTTACAATAGTTCCATAATTAATTTATTATCCTCATAAACCACCATTTGAATATAGTCAATAGAGGGTGATATCAAGTGAGGTAGAATATTTTAGTCAGATGATGGAATGGAAGTTTTATCTTGAAGGATGAATCTATATAAAGGCAGTTTGTGTGATAGAGGATAGTTTTTGTAGCTCAATCATAAGAAAGTCCTTTAAAACGTCAATGTTGAAAAAAACTAGTATAGAGGGTCAACATTACGATTCATGAAAATAATATCTCTCCAATCAACTACATCAGGAGATGTATGTGAACTACAATCCAATTGTAAAAGGGTATGAAGCATACATGAGAATGGATGTAATGTAGAAAGAGGAATCAGTTAAAATAAATTCATGACTAAGGATGTGTTAAGATAATTTTGTGAACCATTACAAGACATGTCAATCACATGACCCATTCAAATAACACACAATCACATGACCCATTATGAATCATGTGGTTCCTGTAACCATTGGACGGTCATAAGAACCATGAAATCATATAGCTCTAGCAGATCATGTGAAGCATGCAAAGTAATCCTATGACCAAGGATGTCCGTTACAGCTCAAGTGACTTACCATTGATCAGTTGGAAGATTTTTTGAGCATGTCTTGGAGACAATAAGATCACATGAAGAGATAAAGTGAGGAGATCACATAGTCATATCCAATGAACAATTCTCATAATGGGGTTACAGAAAGTATTCTTGAAAAGAAATCACCTGAGAGAGGAAATCATGAGAGCTTTGGAGTTCTGGATCACTAGTGAAATAACCTTCCTCTCAATACCCTACTTATAGGGAACCTTGTGGAATAAGAACAATCTCTCATAAGACTAATAGAAACACTGAAAACATACTAGTGGATGCCCAAGAGACTCATATGGGAATTCACTTCCTTGGTTTTGAGTCATTATTTCTTTGGACCTCACATTGGGGGGGGGGGGGGTTATTGACACCCTCTAAAAAATCATATTCAATTTAAGGATCAGAGAAATACTCAAAGCATATGTATGATTTTCTTTGGAAAGGATAAAAAAATAGAAGCATGGTTATATGTGAATTATACACCTGGTTCATATGGATCGCAAGATCCTAGGACTATTTCATAAAGGGTTTATGTGATTCACACGAACTATTCATGATTAAGAGAAGACCCTATGAAAGGACCTCATGGTCTTATGAAACCTTCCAGTTAAGTCCCCTTAATCAAGAAAAACCCCATTAGATAGGCTTCTTGATCATGCATTGTCCCTAAAATGAGCCTCTTTCAACATGATAGATGAAAAACAATTGAAAATCACATAACCTATTTATATAATAAAGGTTAAAAAAGGAGGATTCTTAATATGAAGGGGGTTATATTGATTTTTATGTGAAGGGATAATGCTGTTTGCAAGATTAGTCTATTAATCATGAAACATATCTAGGTACATGTATACCTCATCATAAAAAGTCCGTTGGTTATGTAACCTTCATCATGTGAAGAATATCTAATATTTCCTTTTGATCATATCATGACCATATGGGAAACCAATGGGAAAACACCATAGGATTTTACAAATAAATGCTGAAAAATATGGTACCCTAACACAAATAAGAGTTATACCATTTTTCATTATAAGGGGTTATTTACTATGTTTAATCAGTATACCAATATTGTGAAGGCACCTTCACTTGTCAAATCAATCATTTAAAGGATATATGACATGTCCTTTTGATCATGCGATGTCTGGATGGACAAAAAAATGAGAAAATTCCAGAGGCTTTATAAAATAAAAGGATGAGTCCTTATTCAATGTGATTTATGTTTATTTTCACATGAAATTTTTATATAATTCATGTGATATATTATTGATCATGAAAATAACTAGATATAATCCTCCCTTGATCATGAAGAATCCATTTTTACAGGAAACCTGATCTTGTAAAGATTCCCTCAAATATCATCCTGATATTGTGAAGGCTATTTGATATGTCAATTAGAATATTCAAAATAGATTTGGAAATACATGGGTTTAATAAATATGGAAATGATCAAGTGATCATGTAGTCATTTTTTATCAAGTGACTGAAATATGACATCATCGATGAGCCACAACTAGAACATGAAAAATGTGTGATATGATGTTCCCTCTACCGAATCAAGCCCATATATGATATTTATGTGCCGTAAAAAAATTTCATAGATCTAGGGTGGAAATGTTTTTAAATTAACCCCCACATATAATAGAAAACAAACACACACATAGGTGTGCCGAGATGAGAGTGGAATTTCTATAGAGGAGAAATTTGGAATCATAAGGGTCTTCCTCTAGGTAAGCCTTAGGAATGACTTAAGGGATTTAAAGTTATGTTTGTTATCTTTGCATTATCACACCATTCATTTCATAAAGGATATATATCCTTCTTTATATATTATGATAAAAATTTTCTTCATGTCAACGTAATCATGCGAGGCCTTAATAAGTCAACTATTGATGAATTTATGAAATAAAGGTTGAAAATGATGGAAGATTAATGAGATTATGGATACACATATTATCATGTGAATGGGTCATGCACTTCACATAAAATATTCACAGATTATACAATGTCCCCTGGCCATGAAAATCTGGTAACATAAAGTCTATAAAACATGCCATCCTAATTATGTGATGAACTCCAGACATGTCTACTTGGTCAAATGAAGTCTTCCATAAAAATCAGACAAATCATGAGATGGTCAATGGGCATATCATCCAAGTCACATGAAGCACCATGAAAATTTCAGCCTAAGTCATGAGATGCTCCTTGGAAATGTCATCCTTGGTCATTAAAAACACCTTGGACATGTCATCCTTGGTCATAAAAAAACCTTAAGATATGTTATCCAAATCATGTGATTTCCTCTGGACATGTCATATGGTTCATGCGATAATACTCAAGTATGTTAGGAAGACAGTCGAGGAAAGTCAATCAGACACCCCATACATGTCTAGCCGACACCCATGGACATATCAACATTGTCCAACATTAATACTTGAGCATGAGATCTCAAACCACTAGAACCACCAACCACTATACTTTTCTAGAGAATTAACCCTTTATATGGTAAACATACATAATGGACCAGGGATAGGAACTCATGCAACCTTATTGGTGTTATGAGATCCTCATGTCACCCAAATATTCCCAATCGACTAATCATGGTCCTTACCTTATATCCATCATAGGGTAAGTGTTGAATATCTCAAATGGGTATCCACATCATTGCAATACCCTTGGAATTCTCTAGGAACCACCCCATGTGGGTTCACCATTCTTCCTCCTCCATCAGTGGATTGGGGAAGTTAAATGATCTATAAGGACTCTAATTCCTATCTAAATAATATACATAGGATTCCTTCCTAATGCCTAAGCTCTATATCAAACACTCTACCAAGTCCACCCCTATATATAAGTCCTATATCCATATCCAATGTGTCTGATTACTCTGTATCTCTTATTTATCACACCAATCATGGATAACATGAGATTAGTGACTTGTAATCATCATATCACTATAATCATAAAATTCCCCCAATCTAGGTATCCTTAGCATGTAATCCGCATTAAATGAAATGATACCAATTCCCCCTTACATGGGAATCCACCTTGGTGTAGGTCCCTATGGAAATCACATGTTGATAAACTCTATGGAAATAAACCTCATAATTATTAATTATCTCTCCTCACCCATCAGTGGGTTGAGAGAAGATTGTACTATGAAGACTCTAGTTCTTATTATATGCAGGATACATTGGATGCCTTCCTAAGGTCTGATATCTATACCCACTACCTTACTTTCCAAACATATTTCCTTTACACATTATTTAAAAATGCATGGTGAGGTAATTTTATATGACCTCAAACTATGTCAAATGAACTATGTGGGTTTTGATTCCTGTTCTCATTGTATGCATAGGATTACCCATAGAGGATCAATCCTTCTCTTGAAACACCAATAACTTTCCTAGATGACAGTAAGCTCTAGAGTTCCTAGTCATATAGATTTAAAGCACAAATAGTCACTCATTTATAAGTTATGACATGAACCATATAGAGAACCACTGATTCATACATATGGTTTCATTAATGGTCCCCATTTATATAGAGAGAGATTTAATACCCAATTATTTTATTGGGGTAACCAACCCCATAACGATATTTGCGAAAGATTCATGAAAAAATCATAAATCAATAAGGGATTCATAGAGTAGTAGATAATCCCCACTAAAAGGGTTTTATGTGCCCGACCTCTGATCCTGTTGACCAATGTGAGTTCCCAAGCATCATTGAGTTTGAAACCCCAAATGGGTTTCTACCATTCAAAAGATGGCCCGAATTTTTCATGGATGTGGGAATTATTGGGGTTTTCTATAGAAAAACCTACCCTGACAATCAATGGTGAAATTACACTGACTCCATCATAATTAACTATCGAAACAAAGGATTCAGATGAAAAAATGGTAAACCTCATGAGAAATCATGTGATAATAGAATAACTAAATCATCATTGTTATAAGAAATCTTGTTTCCAAAACCTAGATAATATATAGATAAAATAGGGTTGTTCTATTAACATAATAACATCTCCGTAAATGAGAGATACTGGTGTTTTTATATACACATAATTTCATAATATTTGAATACTACTAGAATATGATCACATACCAATAGTTTATCAAAACCATTGTTATTGGTGTACTTATCCCAATAGATAAGAATAATAGTTGGGATATGATGTTTATATTTAACCTATCCCCATGATTTAAAAAAAAATCGAGTAGATTTTTCTAAACCAAATTTTTTAAAAAACCATTTGGATAGACCTCCTCGAAATACACACCCATACGAGCGCTCCTCCTCCCATACAGATCTCATCTAGAGAACCCAACCCACAACGTTTGTTGTTTCAGTTTCTTCCCTACCTACGATGATCTATCATATTCTCTTGGTTTAATTTCACTCTTCTTTAATATTAAATTAGTGACTTCTATAACCTTTAGGTATTTTATCAACCATTCATTTCATTTTTATTCTAGGTCTAAAACACCATGGTAGATTATTTATTTTTTAATATTTTAATTTATTTTAATCCTGATTAATATTGTTTGATTTAGGCTTTCCTATATTTGGTTCATATCTATTTTTGTTAGTTCAGACTAGTTTGGTTGAGTTTGGATTTGTTTAGTTCAATTTAGATGGGATTATTATCATTTTTCCCTTCATTTTGATTCTATTTGGTTTCATTTAGTTTAGTATGATTTTATTCAATTCAGGTGTTATTTAGATAAGATTTTATCATTATGGTTGATTGGGTCCAATTATGTTTTTTTCAATTCTTTTCAGTTTGATTTTCATTATTTTCGCATGATTGAGGTTTGTTTGTTTTTGTAAAGATCAGGTCCCTGTAGTTTTATTCATACCCTACCCAACCTAAATGGAATTATTATGAACTAATTTGATGTAAAAAATTCTTAATTCTTAGATAAAAGAACAAACTAACTTGACTACAATAAAACTGAACAAAATCAACTCAAATAATCATAAAAATATCTAAACAAAACCAAACTAAATGAAACTAAACAATATATAATCGAACAATAATGAAATAAAACCAATATAAAAACAAAATTAAATTGATGTGAATAAAACTACTCTGACTAGAACCATCCCAAACTAAATTTAACTAAACCAAACTAAACAAATGGGAACCAAACCTAATTTAACATAAATGATTTAGACAAAACCGATCCAAACAAAATGGAGTTGAAATTTCCTAAATCAGCCTAACTCAAAGGGTCTAAAATGGATCAAAATTAACTCTAACCACACCAAACTAAATTGAATTTAAATGACCTAACATAAACAAAAAATGGAAACAAATCAAACTAAACAAAAGTAAAATTTACCATGAAGACCTAATTCAACAATAAATAAACTAAATTGAAATGAACTGATCAAACCCTAAGAAAAATAGATTGTAGAAAACATACCTTACTAGGTTTGAAAATAAATGAACTTAACCAATGAAACCTTTACACACTGAAACCTAATCAAAAAGATAAATCATTTCTATATCATAACAAAACAATATCAACCAAACCAACTAAATTGAATTGAAATGTCTTGATATGACCCAACTTGACTTGAGTAGACCTGAACAATAATAAATTTCATCATATTGAACTAAAATAAAAATAAATTTAACAAATTAATCTAAACTAAATGAAATTCACTAGTAATGAAAAAAATGAACTCACTTGAACACTATTAAATAATACCCTAATATTCATGCACCTATATTAACCAAATAATAAAACCAAAACCCAACCAAACTAAATCGACCATAACAAAACCAAAAAAAAACAAACAGAACCAACCAAAACTAATCATATTCAAATAGAAAACTATAGATCCAAATTGAATAAATGTACTAAATTATCCTAAACTAACCCAAGGAAACCAAAAAAAACCATATTATACTAATCCCAAGAAAAAAACAAAATTAAATGATTAAAATATAAAAAAATTGAATTGAAGAAATCCAAAGTGAATAAAAATTAATTGAACTTATCTAGACCAAAGTTATTTATAGATCATGGTGCACAACTCTGATGAGATACCTTGTCATAAAAGGGAATTAAGTGGTGCATGAAAAATAAAAATATCAACTTGTAGCACAAAAATGGAATATAAGAAGATAATAATAACAAATAATAAGCTAGATACAAAAATTAACAGGAATAATAAAAGATGTAAAAAAATAAAATAAAAAATATTTGTAAATTTTAGTGAATTTTTTTGAAACATATATTGTTAACAAGCTTAAGTGATTCAAACAAAAAATCATCGTAATTTTATCAAGGACAAGATGTATAATAGGTGGTTGAGTTGATGTTTGTGCTCGATTGCAACACCCAATCGACGTGTCACAAGAAATAGGTTGAAGGAGGGGTGACTCTTGACAATTAATAAGTTTTTTAATAATTTAATTTAATAAGGTTTGGGTTGGATGGTTAAAATAGGTGAAAAAACACAAAAAAAATTAATATGGCATAGTGGAACACCCATAAACATAATGGGCCAAGGTGTAACATAGCGCACTCCATGACATGCCATCAAGATTATGTAATTACGAAGGCATTGCGTGGTGAAATGGTCTCTGGTAATAGCCATGGTGCAATGGAAATCTATGGAACACGCTATAAATAACTGTGATTTATACCGAACCTAACCCAGATAAATGATATATTATAGATTTAAACTAAACTAAACCAAGAAAAAAACATGGAAGGAAAAAATTTGAACAAAACCAATCCAAAATGACCCAACTTAAATAAAACCAAAATTTACCAAATTGAGAAAAACCATATTAAATAACACTAAACCAAACAAAATTGAATTTATTAAAAAAACTAAATAGAACCAATTTCAACCAAACTAACTCACTTTGAATTCCTCGATACTCCTCTTAAAAATTCCTTTGTACTCTCCAAAATTAGATATCTCACCCATGCCAAAGTCTATCACATGCACACCCAATGCACTGGAAAAATTCCATAACCCACACCATCAACCCAAACATTCTTTACCTTACATATACCCATTTAGATTCTTCATCAACCATACCATTGAATATCACCAAAGAAAAATTCTATAGGGTTAGGAATCCAAATTATCCTTTCCTCAAAACCACCATTTATACTAATTCAATTACACTAGAGATGCATTCATTATCGAAATACAAAGAATAATCATGTCCACAATATATATAGAAGTATATTTCTTTCATTGACCTCAGGGTGAGGAAGGATTCACTATAACATACCTTAATATGAGAAACCAATAATTATGGATTTATCTAACCTACCATCATAATTTATGTATTATGTAGAAGTAGTTTCCTAGAAATAGTAATATTTTATACATGAATTTATAGAATAAGTATAATATTAGTTAAAAACTGACTTGAATAATAGAAAAAATAAAAATAGAAATTATAAACACAATTTTATGTAGTATTATTCATAATTATTACTCATTAATATAATGGAATTCAATATAATGGTTTTATATTTATAATAATTTGTTTATATATATAGTATTTTTTATTTTATTTTATGATTATCATATAGACTTGTGTGTTAGTTATGGTTTCATCTAAAATGAACAATTATAATTTCCTTAAATATATTTTTGATTTATCTCCAATATTATTTCATTTCTATTATATCATGACAGGTAACACATTTTTACAAAATGGACTGAATTTGGATGTATGAAATTGATCGGAGCTCAACCGATTTTCAAAATAAGTTGGAAATATTTTTAGATGTTTTATTTTACGATGCTTTAGATAGTGGTAATATACACTGAGCAATTTATAATTATGTTGTAAGACCTTGGATAATTTAAGAATAAGTTATCTACCATATAACAAAAAAATGTTTTTAAATAAACTATTATGTGTTGTATCATAATGTGGAACAAATGTAATATAAAAATTTTCATGATCTGAATGAGACGATTGGATTGGAGAATTTATTAGATGACTAGTTTCAATTTATTCTTCATCAGCAGAAATACGGATGTCCAACCAATAAGACTTTGATACAATAACACATGATGCATGTAATGATAATTATGATGTTTAAAGGGTGAAAAAAATTAAATGATTCTTCCAAGAATCTAGTATATTACCAACGTGGTAAAATGGAAAAGTTGAAATATTTAATCCGATTATCCATGGGAAAACTATGCATGTAATTTATAATACAACCATCAATTATATTCTTAAATTTTTGAAGGAATTAATTATATATGATGCAAATATTCTCTAAAACCATTATATGGAATGGAAGTTAGTTTATGAACATGGATTTTCTAAAAAAACTCATACTTTTTTAAAATATTGTATCTTATTCGGCGAGGAAACAGCTAAATGAAATGATTGCATAAAATGTAGAAAATCCCAATGGATGCAAATTGAGGATGGAACACTATCCCGTGTTCCACAAAAAGTAATTTGTAACTTTTCATTGATTATCAAAATCCATAATATTTTTATTTCTAATTAAATTTGAATAAAAATGTGATGGAATGATACTAAGATAAAAAAGGATAATGATGACTTCATTTATCCTGCAGATGGATTTTCATGGAAGAGATTGGATTCTTGATATCCAAATTTTGTAGACAATGTATCTAATGTGAGTTTAGGTATATCAAGTGATGGGTTTAATCCATTTTTGAGGATTATTAATTCACACAACACATGGATAGTTTTCATACACGTTTAAAACCTTCCTCCATGGATATGTATAAACAAACCATTCACTTTCTTGAGTATACTCTTATCTGGACCTTATGATCCTGGAAATGATATATATTTATATATAAAAACATTAATAAAAGTGTTGAAACTTCATTGGAATGTAGGTGTTCCCATATACGATTCATGTTCGAAAGATATATTTCTGATGCATGTTATACTTATATGGAAAATAAATTGTTTTCTTACTTATGCAATGATTTCTGTATGGATCATGAATAACAAACTATCATGTACCTTTTTTAGGAATACATAATCTATATGAAATAAATATTATTATAGTTTCAATTTTAAGGGACATCAATGATTCTTTCATATGGATCATCCATATAGGAATAATCATCAATGGTTCGACAATACCATGGAGATCAACAATCCAACTCAGAATATGTTTAGATCTGATGTTCTTAATTAATTTCATGATGTATGATTTTTATTTGGGAATGTTCAAATGATATCTTTAAATAGGAATAAAGTTTCCACTAAAAAAATTAAAACTAAAAGAAGAAAAGTATTTTTTTAGTTTCCTTTTTGGTCAACCAATTTGTTATGTCATTTCTTAGACGTAATGTACATTGAAAAAAAATTATGTGAAATGTTTCTTTTAATTATTCTAAATTTAAAGGGAAATAAAAAATATGATTTATGATCTCTGTGTGACTTTTTTGATTGGGGTATTAGAACAGAATTTCATCCTTTGTGTATCATTCAAAATATATGGAATGTTTCGTGTGATTATTATGTGATGAAGCCTATAGGAAAAAAATTATTAGAAGTTCTAGATAATATTAATTTTTTTATGGTAATCCAAGAAACATATCAAAATGGGTCAATATAAGAGAGTTGAAGATAAAATATTTGAAGACTCATGATCATCACATACTTTTTCACAATTTGAATCTATTAGAAATCCATCATCTATTGTCCAATAACATAAGGATTTCAGTTATTCTGATGTTCCATTTTTATATACATCTCTATTCTAAATTTTTTTCCAATTATTTGTTGAAAAAAAGGTTGGTAGAGGCACCATTGATTTTTTTCGAGTTAGATAAAGTATTTCCTCCATCATTTTTCACATGCATATTGCATATAACTATCCATGTTCTAACTAAAATACTTCTTGGAGGACCTGTTTCTTTTTGTTGGATGTATCCAATTGAATGAAATATGTACACATTGAAGTCTTACGTCCTGAAAATGAATCATCTGGAATATTCTATCATAAAAGAATACTTGGATCAAGAATGTATGGATTTATATTCAATGTGTTTGTCTAATGTGAATATGAGATAAAATATACCAATGAGAAATAAAAAATAATAGTATGAGAAAATTGATCCCATTTTTTCATCACTTCAAAAAACATGGGTAATTCCTAGATCATATACATTGACCAAATTTATCCTTGAAGAGCAGGAGATGGAACATCAAACATTTTTGTTTAACTATAATTTGTCTTGTGACTAGATAAAGTATGTAAATTGAACAATTATATGTTATCTCATCTCATGTAATTATATATATGTGTTAAACTACTTCTTTTATTAGTAGGGAACATAAAAAATGATAAATAGAAAGCATCATTATTTATCTTTGAGAAGGGAAAATACTTTTGCTTGAAAATAGATTTCTTATTGGTTGAAATTAAAGGTAGAAGTATTACTAGTAATAAATTAAATAAATTATCATTTAAATAATTTTAATATTCATTCATATTGAAGGAATTGAGCTTTCCTGAGGACTCTGTCTTTTAGTAAAAAATAGCTTTGTATTCTGGTCCTAATTCCATTGTTCGTGATTGCAAATCAAATGTGCTCAATGAGTATAGATTTATTATCACTAAATGAGAAATGAACATGAGAACACAAAATGATGGGGTTATGGTAAATGACACAATAGAATATTATACTAGTGAATCAGATAGTAGACCTTGATTTAAAAAATGTATCTTATTACAAAGTCAATGAGAAAATACTAATTCTGGATTATTACTCTCATGTTCGAGTCACTATGATGAAATTCAAGTGGTTCCATTCAATGAAGGGGTATGGAACATTTATTGATGATTTTGGATTTCAAGTTATTTACTTGACTCATTCTCTTTCTACTGATGAGGCATATATATTGGAATTAATGAAAAAATATGTTTTTTATGTGAAAGATCATCCATGACATGAATTTGGTGTAATTATTGGATGTAATCCCAAGGAATATTTTTGATGAAGGTGATGATGGAATTGACACCATCCTTGCTCCTATTAGCCCCAATAAATTTATTACTTATGATGACTCTAATAGTTTAATTATCAGAGTTCATTGTGAACCCAAAGTTATGGTAGGAAATATATAGAATCATCTATATGTGTTCTTAGTTATTTTGGTTTATTTGAGCAAGGGTTGTTAAGGTTGGTACTATTAAAATTTATTTACTATTGATTACAAATATTTTGTAACCAACTTGACCTTCATGTACGTTTTCAATATATATTGGTTTCAATTTTCTTTGAGTTTAATCTTATAATATTGAATTGAACTATAATAGAACCTACAAAACTAAACCAAACAAAAAAAATTAAATTGAAAAAAAATATGAATTGAATTGAAACATATTAAACTAATTATAATTAAAATCAAAACCAATGAAAATAAAGACCTAAAAAAAGAAAAAATGATCTAAATAAAAATATAAACCAAATAACATAATCAATTGACCAAATGAACCAAATGACCAAACCAAAATTGAATTGTATTGAATTGAAAATAGAAGAAAACTATATCATACACATGCTAAACATGCAAATTTGAACAAATTGATTTTTCTATGACACGTATTTTATGATTTCCTATTATTTACACTAAATATAAAATTGATTTTTATATCATTATGTATCCTTTATTTCATTTTAAAATTTTTATTCCTTAATTAAGTTATGTGTCATATTCTTTATTATTTGGATTATACATTAGTTATGTATTTATAATTAATTCCATATATTTTTTCAAATGCAAGAAATAAAATATATTAATGTTATATGAAGGAAAAGGATGTCAGACAATAATATCAGAATGAGATGGATGGGTATCCCTCCTTTGGTTCCTATTGTGATTATTTTATTTCATACACACATGTGAACACAGACACACATACACATATATATATTAGTAACATAAAATTTCATGTGATTAATTTTTTTATATTTTAATAATGATCATCCACCTAGGAGACAATTATTCTATTACCATCCCAGTGGTACCAGGGCTCACTTAGATGATATAGGTGGGGGGGGGGATAGAGCTACATGCACCACTCGGCATACCTGATCACACAATGTCCATTCCTTTGACATATCATCTAGAACACCTTATGATCCCATAGTTTCATTAGAGGCACTCGAGATATTTTGGATATCTATGTTTTCTACACCATTTACATCTGATCCTCCTCTCCTATCTTTCCCATATTTGAAAATGGCTCCTACATACCATACATATTATATAATCCCATAGAAGTATATTCCATATTCTTTTCTTTATACTTCATTGTCCCTGAGATTCTACATTCATGCCCTTTTGACTTCTACTATGACACATTATTATACTCCAAAGAAAACATTGGGTCCCACTCCTTTGCAATATATTGAAATTCTTTCAGATACTTTGGATCTAGTGGTACTCGATAATTAAATGATCACATGTATATTTATATAACCCTAGTAATTTTTTTGACCACAATTTATTTTAATTATAAGAGTTATTGATATAATGTTTGTCTTTTCTTTAAAAGTTGGATATTACAATAGGTGGAAAGGGAGTACATGAATGCATGAGGTGTTTAACTACCACACATAGATGATGTTGGAGTAAAATGAGGAAAATAAAATGATTATAAAAATATTGTGAGAATTTAGGATTTTATAGTGATTATTTCCAAATACTCTCACATCATTCCAATCAGGACACTCTCCTGGAGACACCTTCCAAATGAAGTAAAGGATAAATCTTGGGCACAAATATGGGTATGAAAAATCATTATATTTAATGTTATATTATTATTGTCTTTAAATGAATTAATATTTTGGTGTCATATTTGTTATAAATTTCCTGATGGTGAGGCTGTGATGATAGTATGACTCATGAAATTAGGTGAGATGTGGAGAGAATATCAGTATGAGTTTTTAGTGGATGGTGTGCTATAGTTGGTGCAGATTTAAAGTCCAAACCTATCATGAATGAGTGTCCAGTGGCATATTATCAGGAAATTATTGTTATTCGGAGAGTAATAAGTTCAATTTATTAATAAAATTTGAGGGCATTGAATTAAAATTACCATGATTTTCATTAATAATTAGTTTTTTATTATTGAAAATTCTTTTTAGGAATCATTAAGAATAAATAAAAAAATGATGCTATGAAATAACTCCACACTTTAGGGTAGATTATAATTCTAGACCATGAGAGGAAGAAGGAACGACACTCATTTAGAAAATATATTCTAGTATAGTCTTTGAATTTTTCATTAAATTCACAATAGGATAGGTGATGGATTTTTTATTATTTCTCATATCTAATATTTGAAACCCTTATTTTGATATAAATTTCAATTTCTTTGTTGGAAATATGATCTTGCAGAATTATTGAATAAATTTAAAAAATAATCCCTTCACTTATGATGGTTGGATTATTATTCTCTGATTTATACAAAATAATATTTAGTAATTTTCTTTCACTAAACTTAATTTGTATAAATATCATAATTTCTAAGTTGGTCATAAATCTCATAATATTTATTTAACATATTGTTTTTATATAAATAAAATATTTTTAAGTTCTTTTAATTATTTATCCACTAAAATTATGTCTCATTTTAGACATTTTTGGTTGAAATATAGTGATTTTTTGTGAATCACTATTCATTTTTCCCTTTATAATGTAGTGATACATGTCTTTATGGTTGATTCTCATAGAGTTTACAACTAATCTTTGGTTTTACTTTTCTTATCATTCCTTTTTTATTTTTTGTGAAGAATAAAGGGGATTTATTTGAAATATGTTAAAGGATCATGAAAAATAATGTTTTAAATGAGAATTTTATAGGAATAGGTAAAATAAAACAACAGTGACCTATTTTTTACTGTAAGATTACACATTATTCATTTTCAGAATATATTTATCTTATTGAATTTTTTAATGGCCCATCTAACACCATATAAAATTTATATAATCCACCTCATAAGAAGTGAATTTAAAATAGAACCATAAAAGTGTCACATTGTAGAAATAAAAACCATTTTAATTAAATAACAATAATTTTTAAAAAATATAGATATAATAAAAAGTAATAATGATTTAGAAGGTGATCCAAAAGTCTCCAATAGTTCACTGCAGCAATATACTTAGTTGGAAATTTCAAAAGAGACTAAAGATACCATTTCTTACACACTGATCTCACTCAATTGATGGCCCAATAAGACCCCATCAAACTTTCACTTTAATCAAGAAAAAAACCCATTTAAAATCCTAGTCAAGCTTCATAAGATTCTCTTTCTTTCATTTTGAAAAATACACATATTTGACATCTCTCTAATATTCCAATATTTTTGTTTTTACCTTTAAATTTCCCCAATTAATGAGTTGCATTCATCTTTATTAGATTAAAGAATTAATTAATAATTATATATGATAATATATCTAATGGTCATGTATCATGGGATGCCCACCAAACAATGAGAGTTTTTCTTCTTCTAATTTTTGAAAGGACATGACCTTATGTATTTAAATTGATTTGAAGTGGACCTTTAAGAATTAACCAAAATTACCCTTATATATAGACTATAACTTATCCATGGAAAAGTAATGTACCTTAACACATATTTTAGGGACTCTTATGTATTAGTGTGTTCACTTGGTTGAAATCCTCCCATGTGGTAAAGGAATGACTCTTACACATAACTATATCCACTGGTTTTAAGTGAATGCATGATAATCAAATAATAAAGATATAAAATAACCCAAAATTAATATACCAAACCAAACCCTATTTAATGAAAACAAAATAAACCATTTTGAATAGAACTGTATCTAAAAATATTGAATCAAGCATATTTAAACATTCATAAACTAAAACTGATTAAATGTAACCAGGTCTGATTACAATGAAATATAAAAAAATAAATTAAAATAAAAAGAACAAATGTAAACTGAAAAAAAAAATGAAAAAAACAAATTAAATCAAATAGAAACCAACCTAGATAAACATAGTTGAAACAATTTGACCTAAAATAAACCAAACCAAAATAAAAAAAACTGATAAAATTCAACTAGATTAGAATTTAATCTTATTGAATAAAACTTAATAGGCCTAGAATACTAATCCAAAATTATACTAAAAAATATAATCCATTAATAAGTAATCCAATTTAATTAACTATAACAAAAATTATCAAAGTTTTAAAAAGAAAAACAAACATGATTATCATAAGTTTAATCATGAGAAACTGAATATACATGACTTAAGTAGACCTAACTAAACCATTATGAATTAATATGAAACTACATAATCCAATAATGATGGGAAAAAACCAAATAAATGCATCACTGGCCAAAAAACCCAAACCAAAACTAAATAAATAATGAAATAAAATTCAATAATACAAAAATGAAATGACTTGAATTTGATGAAACTGAACCAACCTAACTGGAAGTTAATCCAACATGAAAAGAACAAACCTAAATGTAATAGTCTAAACATGACCCAAAAAGTGAATATAAAATGGAAAAATTCAGTAAAAGTTAAAATTTAATTAAATTTAGTAAAAATAAATCAAATTAAAGCTAACATAAATAAATTAATATAAAGTAACATATACAAAAATAAATCATATAAGGGATAAAAAAATAAATCAAATTGGAATGAAATGTTATGAACAAATATAGGTGAATAAAAATAAATAAATCTAATCTTGAATAAACTAAACTTAATTAAGATGAAAAAAATAGGCCGAACATAATTAAATGGTATGTCATTAATAGAAATTGAATATAATTGAACCAAAATTAATTGAATTGAACCACACATAACCAAATTGAATCATAAATAGAAAAATACCATTATACCATGTATAATTGAATAGGAACAACAAGAATCCTTAAATTCAACTTTAAGTTAATTTATAAAATCTTTATTTAATCACATTCTCAATTATCCCAATTTATTATATAATATTTATTTTGTTAACCAACTCATATTATACTAGAACAAAGTAATTAATCATTACAGAAAATCATATCGCATCATCGTGTATATCTATTTGATTTTAGTTATGAAATTTATTATTAATAAAATGATTTCATTTATTGTTTTCTATATTGAATTTCATTGTTGAGGAATATTTTTAATATTGAAGGATGTGTTCCCTAAGAAAAATTGTTTTACACAAGCATAAATAAGAAATATGGAAGTGTGGTAAAAGAACTGACACAAAAAAATTTTAAGTTTTATTTTGTTGATTTTAAATTTTAATATCTATTTTTTAACTAAATAGTCCTTTTTGTATGTTTAATGGCGTTCTTTGGAGTCCCATTATGAGGATCAATATGGGGAATTTGTCCCAAACAATCATTTACATTCGGTTTTGGGAGATGAGCACCATGGGAAAGTACACTATCAACCAGGGAATAGTATTATCCCGACTAGATATTGGGTCAATTTATATTCCAATTCTGGTAGGCCTGAGTTTGAAATAGATAATGTATGGGAATAAGAGGATCAGGATGAGGAAGAACATGCAGAAAATGGATATACAAAAGCATGAATAGAATCAAAGGGCCAATGATGAATTCATGAAATTTATGTTAGTTTTATGTCAATAAATTCCAGCAGATATCTCCATGGATTGTGATGAATATATATTGATGGTGCATATGTTATATAGTGCATTAGGTAGTGGTCCTAGTGGTGGTCGATATGATGATGTTCCTAGTGATGGTGATGGATAGGATGACATTAAGGATGATAACAAGGATGACGACAGAGATGACAGTGAGGATGAGGATAAGGAAGATGGTAATGAGGGACATATTGATCCTTTATATTTTAATTTATTTTTATGATATTTGATGTTTTATGATTAGTTATAAATGAATATATGTGATGTTTTGAATGTGTGTTATCACTTTCTAAATGCATTAGCAGGTTTCTTGTGTTATAATTTGTTTTATATTGATTAGTGATGTTTTTTTCTAAAAAATGACCATGTTGGGGTGATACTATGATTTCTAGTGAATTTTTGGTGGGTATTTAGGTAGTTTTGGGGTTCTTATTCTTGCGTAATTAGGGAGGGGTGGTTTATATCAAAAATTTCATAACTGTTGGTATAGATCTACACCACCAATTTTTATGGAATTATTGGTATAGCTCCTTAACAACAGTTTCAAACCATTGGTATAGACCTATACCAACTATTTGATCTTTTGGTATAGTTATTCACCAATGGTTTGAGACAATTGGAATAGATCTATACCAATAGTTCCATTAAAACTAGTGAAGTACTAAAATTATAGTATCCCTATACTAATGGTTCACTGAAAACTGTTTTTATAGGCCTATACCAATAGCCTGTCTTCCAATGGTTTGAAGAACCATTGGTATAGTTGACACCAACAGTACTCTATCCGATACCAATTATTTTGAACCATTTTTATAGACATTAATTTTAGTATTGGAAGGAGGTGGATGAATTAATTAAACAAAATGCATGGTTAAGAGTTTTACCTCATATTTGGAGAACCTATTTAGGTTTAAAGATAAATCATTTTTAGGAGGGTTTATTAATAAACCCAAAGATTCTTTTATGTGGAGAGGGAAGTTGTTAATATTTTTGGATAGTTATTATAAAAAAAATGGTTTTAGAATTGTGAAGAGGAGAGGATAGGGGGTGCCCTTTTATAAGTGGGGGAGAGGACACATATGGAATTTTTGAATAGAATAAAGTGTACCCAAATTATTCACATGAAAAAGGATAAAAAATGGATCATTATCAAAACTTATAGGTGATAATGTCAATCTATTTCTGTTAAATGGGCATTGATAAGTTTCTAGGTCATTTTACTAGTTATCTTTTTAGTTTAACTCCTAATAAACTCGTTTTAACCTTAATCTCGATATTTAATTTTTTCTATTTTTACAATTAATTTTGATAAAAAATTAAGTGAAATTGTTTTATAATCTAAATTATTTTGATAAAAAATATGGAATCCATTTTTACAAATTAAATTCATATAATTAGAAAATTTTATTTTAAAATTTTACATGCATGCGTAATGAAAACGCAGGTTTTAAAAGAGAAAATTTAAATAAATAGAGAAAATTTTAATATCAAAATTAAATATGAAATAGATTAAAAAAACTAAATTGGGTTAATAAATATTTTATTGAACTAATTTAACTTTTAAAACAATTTTAAAACAATATTTAACATTATAAATTCTTTAAACAAAAAGGAAGTATTAAAAAAATAGAGTATTTTTCACTAATGATTGAAAAATTAATCATAATAAAAAATTACCAAAAATTAACCCTAAAATAATTTTGAAATGTTGATTCCAAAAATATTATTCAATTTTTTAAGTAAAGTTTCTGAAATTTTTGAAAATTAATTTTATTATTTGTTCATAAAATTAATGAAAATTATTTTTTTTGTGAAAATTGTACTTGTGAAGCATATATAAATTTAAATTATAATTAAGTAATTATTTATCATTATATTTTATTTATCTAAAACCTTTATAATAATTATTAAAATTATATTATTCCTATTCATACTTACAAGTTTAATTTCTAGGTTACAACCGTATTAATATTATATCGTAGTTTGTTAAAACTCGGTATTCCATGTAACTCAGGCTATGAAAGAACTTGAAATTATGAAAAAGTCATAAAATTATCCAGGCATTATAGGGTTTGGGTATTGTAAGTATAAAAAATAACTTATATTTTTTTCCATATAACTTGTTAGTGGAACTCTAATTAACGAAACCTTGGTTATAGTTTCATTCTTCTAATGAGAAAGAGTTCTTATATAGATCTACGTGTGTTTACACTAATCCTGAGAGTGGGTAGGATGGTCTAGACTTGAGACATAATGTATAAAACCATTATATAATAATGATTAGGTGTATAGAGTAGCAGGTTAGGTTCCATGTTTCTATTTTCCCTAAATTGGGATATCAATAACTATGATATACATGTTTTGATCTATGCATTTCTAATTTATGTGTTATGCTACCTCAAAATGCACTAATTAAGCTCTTGGAAGTGGGGGATGAGAATTACCCAGTGTTAGTAGATACATAATCTTCTTTATGTCTATACCTAACATCACTTAACAACTCTATGGGAGTCAAATTTAAGTCTCACTACTGATAGAACATGGGGTTTTTAGAGCTAGGCCATCCATGTTAGGCATAACTAGAGGATCCCAACTGTAGTAACCACCTCCCTTCATTGATAGGGATATACCATAAACTATAGAGTACTAAATTGATTTTATGAGAACTATATTTGTTCATATCAATATATCGATAGATCTTAGTGTGATGTTTTTTATAATCATGTTTCACAGGTCTAACCAAACACTGGTGGGATTTATTGGTATGGGAAGACCGATATGTGGGGCTATACTAGAAGTATTTTTAGGCTCATTTCATTTACCATTTCCTTCCAAATACACTAATGGAAGAAATATCCATTCATATTATTTGAGGTGGAATGTTAGTTATAGATTACTATATTCATTTTACTAATTTGTTACATTTCACACCCACATTGGCGGGTGATGAGAGTGTGAGGGTTAGGTATTTTAGGGACTTCCTGAGACAATTTATATGATCAAAAGTGAATTTTTTTCACCTAATATCTTTTTCCAAGCTTGTAAAAAAAGTAATTATTAGTGGAAAGAATGTGATTGAGGTTAGAATATAATTAATTAACCCAAGTCAACCAAACCTATCATGTGAGTCACTGTGTCACAAATTCCAAAGCGTGTTCTTGATCACCATGGGATGGAAACTACTATACGTTGTGAATGATTTACCAAGAACCAACTCCTATATTTAATTTTATTACCATAACATGTATATAGTTTGATATATACATGTGTTTTCACTTTCCATGATGGTAACATTACTTCTAAATATACTATACAATTAGAAATGTCTTCATATTACATGTCTTAACAAAAGGTTGTAGCATATCAAATTTATAATGAAAAACTCAAGATACCATGAATACAATCTTAAAAATATGTCTTATTGTATAGATACATCATGTTTATGGGAAATATGTAGTGTATGACTATTAGTTAATGGGTCTTATAAGAATTTATACTTTTTCTCATGAAGTTCTCCATTGGTGATCTCGGGTAGATGAGACTATGTGGACTAACCCTCTAGTAAGAACACTGCACGTTATAGGTGTTATTGTTTGTTCATATATATGAGAACATGTATTGGTCTCTTGAATTGATATAATTAAAAATGTTTATCATTTTTTTTCATAATTTGATGCTAGATTAAAACCATGACATTTACGTTGTGGAAATGTAGCTTGCATTGGGTGTGTCACTACTGGAATTATATATTTTTGCAATGGGCTATTTGCGACGGGATCCCGTCGCAAATAGTCTTTAGCGACGGGGACTCGTTGCAAATATCACATTGCAGAAAATGACATCACAAATACATTTTTTTGCGATGGTCCCGTTACAAATATTATTTTTTGCGACAAGAAACTTTCTCGTCACAAATAAGCAGCCCATTATATACATTATATATTGATAAACATTTTGCGATGGGCCCGTCACTAATACTATTTGTAATGGGTAAGTTTCCCGTTGTAAATAACAGTCCGATTATATACATTATATATATACATAAGAATTTTGTGATGGGTCCGTTTCAAATACTATTTGCGACGAACAGTCGCCCCGTCGCAAATACTATTTGCAACAGACAGTCGTCCCGTCACAAATACTAATAATAAAAAATTATATTTAGATTATTTTTGATGGGATCCCATCGAAAAAGGTCCCGTAACAAATACAAAACATAATAAAAAAATTATTAAAAATATGATTAATGACAAAAATTATATTAAAAAAATTAATAAAATTATGATTAATGAAAAAATTATATTATTATTAATAAAATAATAAAAAAATATTATTATTAGTAAAATAAAAAACTTTAAAAGATATAATACTAAAAAAAAATATTTAATAAAATTATGATTAATAAAAAAATTATATTAATACTATTAAAATAATAAAAAAGTAAAAAATTATTAAAATTTTCAATATTTACTAAAAAATATAAAAAAAATCATAAAATATTATTATTATTAGTTAAATAAACAAATATTAAAAAATATAACAGTACAAATAAATAATAAAGTATTAAAAAAATTATACAATATTTGCACCAATATAACAGATAGAAACTGTAAATTGTTCATATTACTACAAATCTTGAATTCAAATGTTTTTAACATAAAAAAACATTGGGGGTCGTCTTCTAGAGGAGGAGGAGGTGGAGGAGATTGTGGAGGAAGCACCATCCCTAAACTTGGAGTCAGACATTGCATGTACTCCATCTGCTCGTGATGTTGCTGTTACCGCTGCTGCTCCCATCGATGCATCTCCTCCTCGCGCTGCTACTGCTACTGCTACTGCCGCCGACACATCTCTTCAGGTTGCTTCTGCAAACTCTCTATAAGCTCATCCTGAGTTTGAAACTGCTCTTGATACTATGAGGCATAAGATGATGCCTCTCCATGAGCTTCTCTCAAGTTGGACACCGACATCACAGTAGTACCATAGTAAGTACCAAGAGTTAAATGAGAGCCGATACCAACTAATCGACCCTTCTCAAAGACATACTGTGTCGCCTACATCCATGTCGCCTCATCGAAATGGTGGGCACTAGTCTGCTATGTCGTCTAGTCCTAACTCTCAGCCTGTTTCTAAGTGTTCGCAGCCTCATATGACTCCTTCAATTCCTATTTGAAATTAAAATGGTGAAAATATAATATTCAGTTAATTGTCAAACTGAAAAATAATAATACTAACCACAATCTGATGCTAGCGATCACCTCTAATCTATCCAGTGGATGGATCAATGTGCATCCTCTGTTAAACGTCAAACTCCGTAATATATGGATGCTCTACTGCCTATAGAAATATAAAATAAACTGTTTATATTTAGATTTATATATAATATTTAAAAAATATACTTACGAGATGCTCTCTATGCGTACTGAATATACGGCTACCAGCTCGATGCGTCACCTCCTTTCTCCCCTGGCTCTGCCGTCCCATGGAAGATCTCCTCTGAAATCCGCTACCCAACCAATGTAAACATAATCCATCCCAAACATGAGAGGAAATATACTCTGGTCGGTAGGTTCTACACGACTCATCAAATTCTATCACTTCTGCTTTCTTAATGGCTGTTGTTCTCAAATTGTGAAAAAACTGACGGAAATGCTCATGCATAGACACCTTCCATGCCGTGTGGATAACGTTTTTCATGATATCATCAATGGGATACCCTAAAACCTACACATAATATATAATATCAAGTTATTAATAAAATAAATTTTAAAATAAACATTCTTTATTTACATACCAGCCAATGATCGAACATGTCACGCCGCACATCAATGAGAATCTGTTCCCATGTGATCCATGGCCGAGAAAAATAATTGCGTAAGATAGCTCTCCCCTGTCCAATAGCTACATGAACAAAACATTAAAAATGAAATAAATAATATAACAATTAGTATATATATAAATAAATTAATGAAAGCTAACTAAAATATACAGGTTACCATACCTCTATGTGCGTGGATCAAAACCAAGACATGGACAGCACTCGGGGATGTGGTTAGGAATCATCAATCGAGCAAGACCGCACCCCCTCTGCATACCCCTTGAACCATCAATAGGCTGAGGGTCATATGGTCCACAATCCCCCTCATCCAATGGTTGATCATCCTCTTGCAACTCATGAAATAGATCAGGATCCATCTGAAACACAAAATTATTATTGTTAGAAGATAGTTGAAAATAAATATTATATATAGATATATATTAGTTATGATTATAACCAGTATTTAACTATGTCAATTTCCATCTTCATCCTCATCTCCATAGCTGTCCATGTCAATATCTTCATCTTCCTCCCCATCATCATCAATATCTATATGTGTTTAAGTTTCATCATCTCTTATCATTTCAAATTCATTTGTAACATCATTAACATCTTCATCATCATCTATCCTTAACTGTGGAGTTTCATCATCGATATTCATGCCTCTTTGTGAAAAATATGGATTTTGAACAGTCTCTTAAAAAATTTCAATTCCTTCCACTTCAGCGGAATCACATTCAGTTTGAGTAAACGGATTTTCCCGAGATTTAATTTTTATTATTCTCCACCAATGACTCAAGTCTCTTAAAGTATAACATTACTTTGTGTAATAAATTTGATGTGTTTGTTGATCCATTAAAAATAGTTCATTTACTGTAAGAAGACTTTTATATTTAATATCGATGATTCCATGAGTCGGATGAACACGCAAGCCTCTCTTAGTATCCAACCACCGACATTTAAACATCGTTATGTAATTATGTCCAAGATAACAGAACTCAATAATTTCATCCATAATTCCATAAAAGTCAACTTTAGTTTCTCTATGATGCGATCCTCTCAAGAAAATTCCACTATTCATTGTTTGTTTGATTCCCCATATGCACGTGTATGAAATTGAAAACCGTTCACCACATATGCATTATAAGATTTAACCATTTTGGATGGTGGGTTACTCAATATACACAATATCTTATCAATTTTATCAGCATGTTGAGACACCTGAATATTTTTAAAACAATTATCAATACGATAAATAACAAATAGAATTGATATTAAACCATCAATAATTTATGTTACTAGTTTCTTAACCATTGAGAATTTTTTTTGTCTGCGTTCTTCAAGAGAAGATGCTATAATTTTTGGAAGTTTTTTCTTGATATGATTATCATATAACCTAAAAATAAAATATGTTTACATATTACAACATAAATTATAGAATAAGTGATAGAAGCACTCACAACACAATTGATGTCATTTCTTCACAGTTGAGCAGAACATATGTATGAGTTCTGCGATGTTCATCATCTGAAACCCATCTTTCATCAACTCCACCAAAACCAAGATTTGGATAATTAAAAACTGATAATTTTTTGTGCATTTCATCATTAAAATTCCCCTCATTTCATCCCATGCGATTATGTTTTGAGGGATATTGAGATTAAATATAATAAGAGCAGAAAAAAGCAATTTCCTCTTGGAAATAAGCTTCAACAATTGATCCTTCAACTGATGCTTTGTTACGTACTTTTTCTTCAATTTCTACATGTAACTATTGAATGGGTACATCAATCGAAACAATACAGGACCTCCACATTGAGCTTCATGTGGAAAATGTAATATCAGATCTTCCATTGAGTCAATGAAAGACGACGAAAAGATTTTTTCCAGATTACATATAATTACAGCAACATCTTCTTAGAGTTTTCTTAAGGCATCAAATTCTATTGTTTCTGCACAAATGTCTCAAAAAATATGATATGTCTATTATCGAATCCCAAATCATAGAATTCAAAAAACCTCTGAATCCAATCGGCATAAGTCTTTCCATTATAACATGACAATCATGACTTTTTAATCTGGTAACATAACCATTCCTAACAAATATTCCCAAATTGGAAACACAACCATATGGAAGTCTCAAATCTACAATCCAATGACAAAATAATAAGTGACTCTCTTTGAACAGTGTATAAGCTACTTTTGACTTCACCAACCTCTATGATCTGGCATTTTCAAATAGTTCAAGTTCTGGTCTCCTGCAAATTTGGTCAAGATCTAATCTTGCCTTTATAATATCTTGGGTCTTACCTAGTGTATCCAAAACTGTATGAAAAAACTATAAAAATAGTTCTTCTCAATATGCATGACATCCAATATGCGGTGGACCAACAAATCAGAACAATATCGAAGATCCCAAAAAATGATTCGTTTTATCCAATTATGTTCTTTCCCAAATCCATCATTTTTCTTCAGGTTTATTGTTGTCCCAAATGTGATGGGAGGTAATAAAAATAAAAATGATTTTAACTCTGTACCTAAGATCATCATTGGAGGTTCATCACTTTCATTTATACCTTTTTTGAAATGAGATTTGTTCCTCCGAAAAGGATGGTCGGTTGGAAGAAATCTGCGGTGACAGTCACAATAGAAAAGTATTTTACCATTGACGAGCATAAATACTTTGTTGTATTTCATACAGTAAGGACATGATATCAGACCATGTGTACTCCAGCAAGATAACATTCCATATTCCGGAAAGTCACTAATCTACCACATCAATGCAGCTTTTAATATGAAATTTTGTTTCGCAGCAACATAATATATACTAACACCGTCACTCCACAATGCGTTTAACTCATCAAGCAATGGATTCAAATAAACATCAATATTATTTCTCGGATGTAATGGGATTAATAGAGTCAAAATGATATAGGGATCCTTTATAAACATCCATGGAGGTAAATTATATGGAGTTATAAAGATAGTTCAACATGAATACTGACTACCATAAGAACCAAACAGACAGAAATTGTCAGTAGAAAGACCCAATCATAGGTTTCAAGCTTCAAAAGAAAAAGACGGATGCCGACAATCAAAATTTTTCCATGAATCACCATCAGATGGATGATTCAAGCTTTTATCTATTTAAATCTTGGTTTTGTGCCATGAAATCATTGACATTGTGCTCTGAGACATAAATAAATGCTGCAACCTGGGTGTAAGGGGGAAATATCTCAACTGTTTTACAGGAATAGATCCAGACTTCCCTGGTTGAGATTCTTTATACCTCGATTTTCCACATGTGGGATAACTATCCAATGACTCATTTTCACCAGAATATAAGATGCAATAATTTGTACATGCATCAATATTCCAATAATTAAGGCCCAGATTTCGAATTAGCCTCTTTCTCTCATAATAATTTATAGGAAACACATTTCTTTCACGTAACAATGTTTTATCCAAAGAAAATATCTTATCAAAATAGTTGTTTGACATTTTATATATATGATTTAATAGCCCTAAATTTTGCAACCACTTCTAATTTTCTTATCTTACAGCCAGGATATAATGCATCCTCATCAGACCTCAACAACTCATAAAATTCTAATAGAGCCAACTCAGGAGTTAAATCACAATCATCTTGAGTTTTAGTCTGTTGAACAGATGGACCTTCAACATCATGTACTAAATTTTGAAACCGTGATGGATCTGAAATAAAGTCATTTTTATCTTCTCTAGAACTGTTTTCACCATGATGATACCAAAAAACATAATCTGGTTGAAAACCAAATCGCAAGAGATATCCCCCAACCTTGTCAAATGTGTCAAATGTTCTCAGAGCACATTTTTTACTAGGACACTTAATTGTGCCTTCTAAACCATATTCTGGTTTTGATGATACAAATGATAAGAAAGCTTCAACACCCTCAATATATACATGATTTAAACCAGAACCATTTGGATTTCTGTGCTGATTTATCCAAGCGCGACCATCTAATAATGAATGATATCGATTTCCTTGTTCCATATTTTTCTACAAAATATAAATCATCACTGTTTTTGAATAATTTGAAATTACAAAAAAATTATCTGAAAAAAGAAGATAAATAATTACAACTACTTCTTAATAATTACCATTAAATTTAGGCGACACAATTTCCAGTGGATTAACGACTACTCTTTTGTCTGACAGCTCATTTACTTGCATCTTTATCACACTGAAATCACAATGAAGAATTTTCTCGCAGGTACACTTATTCATTATCATGCATACGAGAATGTATAAGCATACCTATGATTAGTTTCTTCATTGTGATTTTAGTGTCACAAAGACGCAAGTAAATGAGCCTTCGGGAAAAAGAGCCCCCTTTTCTTCGATGAATCATGTTCTTTCCACTATCACCACCTGAAAACATTATAAAAACTATGGTCCTATGAATCCATATTAAAACTCATGCATACGAGATTGGATATGCATACATAGAATCATATTTTCATTATGTTCTGAGTCGGTGAATGTTGAAAGAAGATGAGTCATCGATCAAAAGGAGTGTCGTCAATCCACTGGAAATGTGCCAAGTTTTTACCAGATATTAGAATTTATTACTATTTATTCCTATTTATTACTATTTATTCCTCTTAATTCCAATTTACTCCTCTTTATTCATAATTACTTCTGTTAATTCATATTTAGTTCTCCTTATTCCTAATTACTCCTGTTAATTCCTAATTACTCATTTTAACTCTTAATTACTCTTGTTAACTCCAAATTACTCCGGTTAACTACTAATTACTCATGTTTACTCTTAATTACTCATGTTTACTCCTAATTATTCCACTTTACTCCTAATTAGTCCTATTTATTACTAATTATTCCTATTTATTACTAATTATTTCTATTTATATCTAATTATTTCTATTTATAACTAATTATTACTAATTATTCCTATTTTCTACTAATTTTTCCTATTTACTACTAATTATTCTTATTTACTACTAAATATTCTTAATTAATTCTAATTATTCCAAATTGTTGCTAATTAAACCAAATTATTGCTATTTATTCCTTTTTATTTCCATTTATTCCTATTTATTAGTAATTATTCCTATTTATTTGTAATTTTTCCTATTTAATTCCATTTATTCCTATTTATTTGTAATTATTCCTATTTACAACTAATTATTCTTAATTAATTCTAATTATTCATAATTAATGCTAATTATTCCTAATTAATGAAAATTATTCCTAATTAATTCTAATTATTCATAATTAATGCTAATTAAACCTATTTATTTCTACTTATTCTTATTTATTAGTAATTATTCATATTTATTAGTAATTATTTCTATTTATTAGTATTTATCTCTATTTATCGCTATTTATTCTTATTTATTGATATTTATTACTATTTATGTCTATTTATTACTATTTATTACTATTTATTCATATTTATTTCTAATTATTCCTATTTATTACTAATTATTGTTTTTTAATTCTATTTATTACTATTTATTCCTATTTATTAATTATTATTCCTATTTATTCCAATTTACTATTAATTATTTTTATTTACTACTAATTATTCCTATTTAATACTAATTATTCCTAATCAAAGCTAATTATTCCTAATTAATGCTAATTATTATTATTTATTAGTAATTATTCCTATTTATTCCTATTTATTAGTAGTTATTCCTATTTATTAGTAATTATTCCAATTTATTTGTACTTATTTTTATTTATTGCTATTTATTCCTATTTATTTCTATTTATTGATATTTATTACTATTTATTTCTATTTATTCCTATTTATAACTTATTATTCATATTTATTACTAATAATATCTATTTATTTCCAATTATTACTATTTTTTCCTAATTATTACTATTTATTCATAATTATTACTATTTATTCATAATTATTCCTTTTTATTACTAATTGATCCTATTTATTACTAATTATTCATATTTATTATTAATTATTCCTATTTATTATAAATAATCAAATTTATTACTAATTATTCCTATTTATTACTAATTATTTCTATTTATTACTAATTAATCCTATTTATTACTAATTATCCCTATTTATTACTAATTATTCTTATTTATTACTAATTATTCCTATTTATTACTAATTATTCCTATTTATTACTAATTATTCCTATTTTTTCCTAATTATTATTAATTACTCCAATTTATTATTAATTATTCTTATTGGTTATTAATTATTCATATTTATTACTATTTTCTCCTATTTGTTACTAATTATTCCTATTTATTCTTATTTATTTTTAATTATTAGTATTTATTACTATTTATTCCTATTCATTACTATTTAGTCCTAAATAGTTCCAATTAATACTAATTTGTACTAATTACTTTTAATTAGTACTAATTACAACTAATTATTACTTATTACTACTAATTACTATTAATTACTACTAATTATAACTAATTACTACTAATTTTAACTAATTACTACTAATTACTACAAATTATTACTAATTGTTATTAATTATTACTAATTATTACTAATTATTCCAAATTATTCCAAATTATTACTAATTATTCCTAATTATTGCTAATTATTACTAATTATTACTAGTTATTCCTAATTATTCCTATTTATTACTATTTATTCCTATTTATTAGTATTTATTCCTATTTATTACTAATTATTCATATTTATTACTAATTATTCATATTTATAACTAATTATTCCTATTTATAACTAATTATTCCTAATTATTTTTATTTATTCCTATTTATTAATAGTTTTTATTATTTATTCCTATTTATTATTAATTATTCTTATTTATTATTAATTATTCCTATTTATTACTAATTATTCCTATTTATTAATATTTATTACTATTTATTACTATTTATTATTATTTATTTCTATTTATTTCTATTTATTTCTAATTATTCTTAATTATTACTAATTATTTCTAATTATTTCTAATTATTCCTATTTATTGCTAATTATACATATTTATTTCTAATTATTCTTATTTATCTCTATTTTTTCCTATTTATTTCTAATTATTCCTATTTATTGCTAAATATTCCTATTTATTATTAATTATTCAAATTTATTATTAATTATTCCAATTTATTACTAATTATTCCTATTTATTATTAATTATTCATATTTGTTATTAATTATTCGTATTTATTAAAAATTAGTACTAATAATTTCAATTTATTATTACAAATAAATATTGCTAACAAAACAATTTAAATCTAATTAAATTAATACTAATAAAAAATAATTAAAATTAACATAAAAAAATGAAATAAATATTAAATGAAATAAAATATAAATACCTTTAAACTTGATCTTCTAATGATGTAGACGACTTCAAAACTTTTTCGTCAAAAAAAAACTAACTCAAACAAATTTTCACTCTGAAAATAGGGTTGAGAGAGAGAGAGAAAAAAATGGGAATTGAGATAATGATTTGAAAAAACGGATGGGGGGTATATATAGGTTAGATTAGTTGTGACGTGACCTTTTGCGACGGGCCCCGTCGCAAATACCTATGCTCTCATTAATTGTTATCGGCGGTTAAAAGAGTATTTGCGACGAGCCCCGTCGCAAAAGGTACCCGCCAAAACACGTTTTGCGACGGGGCAACATCCCGTTGTAACAACCAATTTACCGCCCCCGGGTATTTGCGACGAGACCCGTCACAAATAGCTCCAAGCGACGAACTATTTGCGATGGGAATATTCCTCTCGTCGCAAAAAACCTTCCCGCGGTTTGGCGTGAATACCGCGCCAAACCACGCATTACTTTTTGCGATGGGCCACCAAAACCTGTCGCAAATGACAAGTTAGTTGCGACGGGGGGGGGGGGGGGGGGGGGGGGTCCCTCCTTCGCAAATAATCTATGGACTGGACTATTCGCGATGGAAATAATCCCATCACAAATATCCCGTCGCAAAAGGTTGTTTTTCCCGTAGTGTTTGGTGGTATCGAATTGATTGAATGATCAATATATTATTAATCACTTTCAAAAGGAAGAGGTATCTTAGGCTAGTTAACCAATATGGTTTTACATTCACTAAATCCATGGCCATCATAAAAGAATGTAATTGCATCCATTATGTTCAATAATAAGTAATGCAATAAAGGATGTCGACATGAAGTGCATGCATTTCTTTATGAGATGTTGTGAGACAAAGAGATTACATTACACGATGTGTGTCCATAGGATAGTTTTACATTGATATGACTATATGTTTTCTTTTTAAGGGCTTGGACATATTTCTAGACTCCGTTATTGGTCTATGAGTTGTACTCACTTCTATCTAGAGAAGGGCCTAAATGGTTACACACTAATCATATTCAAAAGTCTGACATATTCTAGTGAATATGATTTTGGGGGAATAATGGGCCCCACCACGGGGTTTAGGTGATGTCTAGTTTTTTAATGATTTCATTAAAATAAATAAAATCATATCATTTGAGTTTATGATAATTCTTATTGGATTTATTTATTAATAGTATTCACAAGTTATTATGTGAATATGGGAAAATTTTTTTATGAATGTATATTATTAATCAAGGTTTATTTTGTATTTTTTGTAGGAACGAGTCAAGTATAGGACTCATAGATTTTCATGTAATATATTTTTTATGTTATGATTAAGTGAAAAAAATATAAATGATATTTATAACATGGTTGATAGTCTATAACATTTCAATTATAGATTATTAAATAGGTTAAATATATTTGGGGGCCATAGTATAATTTATGAGAATTATAAAACTACCTATTTATGTTAGAGAAAGATCAAAAATAAAAAACTATTCATTATATGAATTTTAGTGATCCTATCTCATTCCTTCTGCATCATAATAATAGAACCAACCCATTCTAGGAAATCGATCCATGTTCTCATTTATAGATTGAAGGAATGACATAACAATGATCATATGAAGGAAAAAGGTTTATCTATAATCCATGATAGCACTCGAAATCCAATGTTTGACACTCTATTAGACTTTTAAGTGTTTGTTGAGGATTTAGAGGGATCTAACATCAGTTTCTTCAATAAATTATCATCACTAATGAGCAGAAAACGCCTGTATAATCTAATCGAATGATTTAATGATTATATATATTTTTGTGCTTAAATTCTTCTATATGGGATCCTCAAGTTGTTTACTAGGATGTGCATTTCTAAAGAGGATGTTATACTTTATCTTTAGTGATAAAATTTTGAAATTTATAGTTTATCCACTTTCACTTATTTTTAGTTCAATTAAGTTTTATTATATTGATCATGTAATCATTAAATCTACTATAAATTAAAAATGTTTTAATTCAAGTAGAGGGAATCAGAATAATACCAACTCCATGAATGATGCTTTGATTCGAACTTGGGTGACCATGTTATAGCCATTCAATGTTTTAAATCAGATCAAAACTGATATATATATATATATATATATATATATATATAATGGTGAGGTGTCTGGATGTTGGTAGTGGGTGGTTGACATTTCTATGATTCAGTTGACAAATGTTTAGGAAAACAGGGTACTATCCGCAAATGGAATCAAATAAAAAAATAAAATATAAAAAAAGGGATACACGCATAGTCATTTTACATAATAAAAAAAGATAATATGCAGGTGGTTGTTGGGAATCGCATTGGAACCGCCCCTAATGGTTGATGGTTATTTCTATCATTGTTCGCCTAAATGGGAGGTAAAATTTTATAAAAAATCCAACTTTCAAATAGGGGAAGCACATCACCCACCTACCATATCTCCATAATTCACTAGTACGCCACCACTTGGCTGACCGAGGCTAGTCTTGGAACCCCCTATATGGGTTTTTGGGCCCCCCATTGGCCTGAAAATCTTATTTTTTTTTCAAAAACTAAATATCTTTTTTGAATGGATTAATTTTTTTTCTAAGACCATGAAAATTATAATATGTGATATAAAAAATATTTTGTTCTATTAATTCATATTAAATACCATAAAGTATATTTTATTTCAAATTTAAATTTATTTTTTGTTTATATTTCATGCCAATTGATCATAAGCCTTGAATGAACAATATATTTATTTTTTTCATTCATTCATTTATTAAATTATTAAAATTATTTTTTAGTAATTAATTAGTAAATAAAAGGTATATTTAATCCCTCTCCCTTTTTATGATTATAAGGTCTTCCGTTTTCATGAGTTCTATTTTGCATGTGTATTTCTCATTTTAGAGTATTTATTTGTAATGATGTGGAAGAAAGAATACACAAACCTTACTGATACTTAGCAAAGAACTAGAAAAAATGTGAATACATTGGACATGGGTGGGTGATACAACATGAGTTGGTTACATCATATGTAGTTACCCATATGGTATCATTTCATCCATTATCTGATCAATAGATCAAGTGAAAGTAAATTCATATGACCAATAACATTTTTTATTTATCTATGTGTGGTTTATTGTTATTTTGTGTATGTTTATTTTATAAAAAACACATAAAATAACAAAAAAGCATGCATTGATAAAAAAAATTAATATGTGGTGAATTTATTCTATTATGCATGGTTAATATGTGAGTATAATCAAATAGAACAAGCATGTTAAATAAAAAATTATTACATTCCCTGAGAATAATTAAAACCCATGAGAGATATATTAAGTTATAATGCCTTCCACCAGTTAAGTATTATAAAAACCATATGTTTGAGGTGATTATCAGTATTAGTTAAGGGTGTCTCTTATTATGATCCATTCTTATGACAATGGTGGGTTGATACCACTAATTTCGGGAGAAAATTAGTAGTTATACCTAGCTTATTGAATCTTTATATTTAAATTGTTGAGTAAATTAAGGATACAATTTTCAGAAGCTGTGGCTTCACTAAACAATCAAGAAACTATAATCTAATATTGATGGATATCCAAAATCATACCTTAAATTATATTTGAAGTGGAATATACACAACATGGACTATGAGGATAGGGTTCTAGTATCCTTTCCATCAGAATACTATGGTGATTGATTATTCTGAATCTATTAGCTGAGGGATGGTAGGATTTTATAAAATAGTGATATACATTTAATATTCAATTATTCACTCATTTCTATTAGTAATTAAAAACAAATTACCAATTTTATATATTTACTTATTGTAGATGAAATAAAAATGATCACAAATTTTATATCATTGTGATCAATATTAGATAAAGGGAGTATCCTTACTATCCAAAACATCCATGAGTGAAACAAGATCATGAACATAGTATTACAAACAAGATAGGAATATCTATGTCTTGAAATCAAAACTTCTTACTGAGTCCCTCATGAGAGAAAATAAGGAAGATAAAGAGATGTATAATAATTATTTAAAATGCGTTCTTAGTGTATAGTGCATCATGTTATCATCTATGTTCAGTGAGGTGCCAAAAAATGTATAAGGATGAAGATTCCTATAAAATATTGTCTCATCTACAAGATCCTTATTAGGAGAAGAAACAATAAGAATAATATGAGATATCTATTTCACTCTATAGGTTCTGGCATCCAAAAGGGAGTTAGGAAGACCCTCATAAACTCAAAGTTATTGGGTACATTGAGAAATTAGAACCCCTTAGGTTCAAGCTGAAATAAGAAATAGAAACTGGTTTAATTCATGCCTTTTTACTACCAAGCTTCTTGATTTTTATTGTTAATTATAACATGAATAACATTAAAAGGCTTCTTATAGATCTATTGAATTTAGTTGACCATGTTGAAAAGAATTTTAAGAATATGAAATCTTTAGTCCTTTAGTGAAAAAATGAGGAAATGAGAGTCTAAGTTATCAAAGTCTAATTCTAATCCAAAGATTCCAGTGCACCACTCATCCAATAAGACAAATATAAAGAGGAAGGGGAATTATAAGGAGGATATATACTTTTCTTATGGAATGAAGGGCCATTAGAAGAGTAATTGAAC
This sequence comes from Viscum album, assembly GCA_963277665.1. NCBI lineage: Eukaryota > Viridiplantae > Streptophyta > Magnoliopsida > Santalales > Viscaceae > Viscum > Viscum album. The sequence continues at coordinate 1,031,959,762 of OY728123.1, read as the reverse complement.
TGTTGGGATTAAGAATAAAGGTGATTCTTCTACCTTAATTATCATTTTTATTGAATGAAATATGTATTTATTTACAATTTAGGTATTGGATACAGTACATGACTTACATATTATTATTTAAATACATGAACCATATAGTTTCTAGAATATTTCAAAGGATGAGGAGGATCTCTTGGCTAAAAATGGTGTGAGACTACTAGCCATAGTAGTGGGATATTATCAACTTACTTTTCCTAGTGGTTTAGTTCTTGCATTAAAGAAATATTATCATGACCTTCAATTCTAGAAATATAATCTCAGTTTAGAGTGTAGGAACAATGTGGTTTAATGTCATATTTTTTAATACATGTTGTATCATTTTTAAAGAAAAAATATTTCATTGAATGACACATATTAATAATGGATTATATATACTAGAACTTTAAAAACCAATCTTGGAAATTAGTTACAAATCCAGTGGGAATGACTCATATCAAAATCGTTTGCGGATCTTTAATCTTTTTCATGTAAATGAGAAGCGTTTACATAAATTAAATTAATTAGGGTTTATAAACTCTATTTATTTAGAAACCATATATATATATATATGTCATGGTTTTTTATAAGAAAAAAAGACCAAATCAACTTTTTTCTATGAATGGATTAAGTGAAAAAACTACTAGAATTGATACATACTATGTTATGTGGTCTATTTCTAGTGAGAAAAAGGGTGTTTTTTCATACTTCATTACTTTAACAAATGAATTCAATGGGTATAGATATATATACTTAATGAGGTATAATTTATATTCCTTTAAGTTGTTTAAGGGATAATAGAATAAAGTAAAAAAGTATATTGGTAAGGTGATAATGAAACTCCACTTAGATCAGGGTAGAGAATATCTCAACCAGGATTTCATTGATCACTTAAAGGAGTGTGAGATAGTTTCCTAGATTAATAAAAATTATACACCTCAGTGGAATGGTGTAGGTGAAAAGAGGATTCATACATTACTTGACATGGTATGTTTGATGATGAATCAAAACAATATTCCATTATAATTTTAGGGATATGCAGTACAGACAATGAAATACACCCTGAATCGTGTACCAACTAAGGTAGTATATGGGATTCTGTATGAGTTATTGTATGGAAAAAATAAACTCTATCTCATATATGTGTATAGGGATGCAAGGAGTTTTTTAAGACATTACCTAATGAAAGACTAGATACTCATATAATTAAGTGCATATTTATAGGATATATTATGGAAAGAAATAGATATTATCTATATAACCCTCTAGATAGAAATATTATTATGGAGAGACATTCCATATTTCTTGAAAGGGAATATTGTTCAATTGGAAATATTAGAAAAAATATTAAATTCAATTATGTTGACGCACTAGATGAAACAGATTTGGTACATGAAAAATCTCTAAAAGAGACAGTGGGTGATGAAGAGGTTCATAAGACAAAAGAACTATGTAGTTCTAATAGAAAGGTTAAATATTTAGAGAGAGATATTTTTATTGTAATTGAGTTATGTGAAACATTAATTCTTAAGGATAATGAACCTCTAATATATAAGTAATCAATAGAATTAAAACACACTACTAAATAAAAAGAAGATATGATTCATGAGATGGAGTCCGTATACCAAAATCAATTTTGAATTTTGGTTAACCCTCTAGCTGATATAAAACCTTTTTTATGTAAATGGTTATTCAAGAAAAGGATATACATGTATAGTAAAATTAACACCTATAATGCATGATTGGTTTTATATGGTTTCAAGAAAATTCAAGGAATATACTATGATGAAACCTTATGAATGATTTCAATGCTAAAATAAATCAAAATATTAATTAAAACAACAACATTCCATGATTATGAGATTTATAAAATAGATGAAATTCTTTTTTTTAAATGGAATTTTTTTGAAGGCATTTATATGACTCAACTTGAAGGGTTCCTTATGTCAATGTGTTCCCATAAACTGTACAAGCGGTAAAGATCCATTTATGGATTGAGACCGGATTCAAGATCATGTAATGTTCATTTTCATGAGTCCAAAAGAGAATTTAGTTTCATTAATAATAAAATCAATCCAAGTGTCTAAAAAATGTTAGTGGGAAGCCATAATTTTACTATTATTATTTTTTATAAAATACTAATTATGGGGAATGAAGTGCATGTCTCACATTTAGTTAAGACTTGGTTAAATGAATGATTATCTATGAAAGACTTTGGAGAATTATCTTATATTATAGTGTCCAGGATCTATAAATATAGATTTAAAAGGTTAATTAGTAAAAATATAAGTACATATATTGACAGTCTTATCAAAAGATATAATATGGAATAATCTAAGAGAAGGTTATTTCCAATGCCACATGGTATCAATATCTCCATGAAGATGCGTCCACCAATAAAGTAGTATATTTAGAGGATAAATAGAATATATTATTCTTCTATAATGGGATCTGTCATGTATGTTAAAATATATACTAGGTTTGATGTATCCTTTTTTTCATGCATGATGTGATGATATAAAAATTATCCAAGAGAGTTTCACTGGGAAACTATACAAATAATCCTAAAGTACTTGATATACACAAAGGATATGGACCTGCTATATAAAGGGTATGAGGAACTAGTAGTGAGGGGATACACTAATTCTTCAATCTAGATAGATCATGATGATCTAAAATCACTATAAATCTATGTATTTTGTCTGAATAGGGGTGTAGTGAGATTGAGAATCTCAAAGCAGCTCATGAATGCCAATTCTATAGAATAATATGAGTACATAGAGTCTTTTGATGTAGATAAACAATAATTACGGATGTATATCATTTTCTTATATATTTTTATTGTCACTAGTAGTGAAAACCCTATTATCGTTCATTATGATAATACTACTATAGTGATATTTACCAAAGATCCCAGATTACACCTTTGAAAAAAGCATATACTTCATAAGTTTCACTTATTGAAGGATTTTAATTAGAGTGGTGAATTACCAGTTAGTATAGTTTTCATAGAGGATAACATGGTAAAAACCTTGAATAATACCATATCTTAGTAGAATCGTGGTTCTCATGTGAGAGTTAACAGGTTGAGATTTATTAATAGTTCGCTCTAGTAAAAGTGGGAGTGTAGTGAGTGGGTGACTAGAACCATAAGTTGTATGTACGTTGATTTCCATAACATGTATAGAGTTTTATATATACAAATATTCTCACGTACCATGATAGTAGCATTACTTCTTCATATAATATATAGTTGGTAATGTCCTGAGATTACATATCGTATCAAATTGTTATTACAACTCCCATCTATAATGAAAACCTAGAGATACCATGATAGTAATATTTAAAATATGTACTATTATTAAGATACATCATGTTGATAGGACATATATGATGTGTGACTATAAGGTGTTATGGGATCATAAGCATTGAGATTTATTCACATTAAGTTCTCACTTAGTGATCTTGAGTAGATGAGATCACAAGGACTAACCCTCCAATAATAATAACATATGTTACAAGTGTCATTTATTTTTATCATATATGATCATGTGTATTGGTTTGTTGACTCAAGATCACTATTAGTATTTACCATTTGATTTAATTGATTGATTTGAGATGAAACCAGGAAATTTATCTTATGGTGAAGCATATTTTGTTAGTTAAATCATTGATGATATGAAATTGATTGAATGATCAAGACATAATTTTTAACTACTAAAATGAAGAGATATCTTGGGCTAGTTCACCAAGATGGTAATTATTTCACTAAATCAAATGACATTGTAATATAAAGGGAGGTCATATAGTATGGTTTGGTATTAGTAAAAAATTAAAGGATGATTACCTGAAGTGCACATCCTTCATTATGAGATGTTTCTATACAAAGAGATTACATTATATGATGTATGTTCATAGAAGAGGTTTTCATTGATAAGACTAAAACTTATCTACTCGTGGGTCTGCATGGTTTGATAAAATTTGCTCTTAGTATATGATTATTACTCACAACTATTGTGATAATGACCTATAGGGTCACACATAAAGAATATTTACAAGTATGAACTATTCTAATGAATAGGAGTTGAGGACATGGTGGTATCCACCAAAATGTTCGTGAAATATCTGGCTTTTGAATGATTGAAAATAAATAAATAAATTTATATTATTTGAGTATAGAAAAAATGGTATTGAATTTATCTATTAATAGTATTCATATGATATTTAGTGAATATGAGAAACCATATTTTATGAAAGAATACTATTTTTAATGGTTTGGTTAGTATTCATGGGAGGAATGATTCAAATAAAATACCTATAGTTTATCATTTAATATATTTATAATGTTATGACTACATGATAAAAATATAAATGACATTTATGACATAGTTAACAAGCCATAAGATTTCATTTATGGATTATTTAACAGATTAAATATATTCAGGGCCCATAGTGTAATTTATAGTAATTTTAAACTTACCCATTTAAGACATAGCAATCTCAAATTCATATGACTATTAATCCTATGAATTTATTATATCCTCTCTCATCCCTTTCAAAAAAAAAGTGAAAAAATTAACCCATTCTAAGAAACTTATCAATGTTCTATTGAATGGATCCATGGAATGATATATTGGTGATCATCTGAAGGTTGAAAGGTTAATCAAAAATACAATCACCCAAAATACAATGTTTGATTCTCTAAAAGACTCTTGAAACATTTGCGCATGATCTAGTGTGATCTAATAATGGTTCCCTTGAGCAATGATTACTAGCAATGAGTGGAACATGCATGCTTATATTAATCATAAGAGGTAATAGTTTGACATAATTTTGGTTCTTAAAGTCTTCCACATGGTATCCTTAGTTTTGTAATGGTCTTTTCACCACTAGAGATTAAATTATAACATCTATCCAACAATAAAATTTTAAAATACTTTATTTATCATATTATTCTGTGTTCATGGTACCGACTGTGTCAGGGTATCAATGTGACATTGTTGGGAATGGTTTTGTAATATCTCAGGTAAATAAAGAATAAGATACTTTCATATTCATTAATATCTTTGAATTAAATATTAATTTTACTTTAAATGGGTTTCTATGTTCGATAGCGTACCCGATATGAAACAATGAGTTTCTTTGGAATCTTACATTGCACACTAATAAAATAATATTATAATTTTAAATGGTAGTTAACCCCTAGCTGTTGTATTGGCGGGAATGAAAGAAACTAACTAAAATATGATTATAAATGATTGTTAAATGTATTTACATTTATCCAATATAAATTTAGAGGCTTAAAATGTGAATGAATCTAATTTTAAGCATAATTTACATTAAAAGGCCGATTTATCGCCTTTTAATGGAGAACCCTTTTTAAATCTAGTTTTGGTCACTTTAATACATTCTATATGACCAAATAAAATCTTTCTTTAGAATGGGGACATCAAAATTTATACTGTGTAATTTTTTGGAATTTTTCCGATAAAGTTTATTTTTTTAATGAATAGTGAAAAATATTTTATTTTAATTCAAAAGTGCCTTTTAATATAATTTATTTATTTGGTTAGATTATCTTTTTAATTGGTTTTAAATTGAAAATTAAAATATATTTTTACCATTTAATCCAATTTTGGTCATTGGAATTAATTTGACTTTGAAATTGGATATAAACAAGTATCAATCTTTTGATAGTTATTGTTTCTTAAAAACACGCTATTTGTTTTGATAACAGGAATTAATTTTAAAATTAATTAATGCCACTTCTATGTTTTGAATTTGAAAAAATAGACATCATTTTTGAATTAGGAATATCAAATATAGATTACGCTGAATCTTTGGTATTTTTCTGAAAAACATCAATTTTTGATGAATAGTGAAACCACTTAGTGGTAGTTAAAAAACTGACTTTTTCATTTAAATGAAATTTCACCACTTATGTGAATTGAATTTCGAAAATCTGACATACATGGTTGTTATAAAGAAGTAAAATGTGGTTCAATAATATGAAAATAATTTTTGGTGAATAGTAACTTTTGACTTTTATTTACCACGGTTAAAGGTAAATTAGGTAATTCAAGGTAAAAAGAATATTATAATAATTCAAAATTACCTTAACACTTGTAGAAACCTTATTGGTTGAGTCGTTAACGACAATGGTCATCTTTGGGTCGATTTTGGGACCCCATTGAGCCACTTGGGAGTGATAATGACAATTTAGATTAATTAACTTAAAGTAAAGGCAAAAATGACAAAAGAAAATATCTTTTAGTAAATTAATTTTTAGATGGGGTTATATAAATTATATTTTCGACTATAAATATTATTTGGATAGATAAAAATATCTACCACATCATGGTCTTTGTTTTATAATTTTTAGACATCAAATAAATTAAATTATTTATGACACAATAATGATGCAGTATTTACCTCATTAATAAATGTTTTAAATAAATAATATTATAATGATTAAATTATTATCCAAAACATGTCCAATTATGATTGGATGATCTTATTTTGAATATTAGTCATCTTTTCTTCGAACTTAATGATTTTTGGACCATTAGAAACTTAATATCATTATATTATAAAATAATATTTTCACACTTTCTTAAAGAGCTGCTCCTTTCCCTTATAAAAGGAGACCACTTATAACCAATTCCTCACACCTCTCAAGCCATTTGGATCTTCCAAACTCTGCCCAATTACACTCCCTACATACCTATCCTCCTTCTAAAAGCCTTACCTTTGGCAAAAGGCACTTCAAGAGGTCCTTTGGTTCAAACCAAAGGGAGTTACCCAAATTAAAGGTAATAGTTTCTCTTAAATTGTTTTCTTTTATTTTACTTCTCCAACCCCTAAAATCTTTTTATTTCCATTATTTTGTAACAACACCAGTATAATCAATATACTAGGATGTTTTTATGAGAAATATTTGAACTACACTTACACACAACGCCATCTAATGGATGAAGAACATAATGTTTCTGTGGATGGAAAACTAACGCCTCACGAAACGGTGATTGTTCAATTACATCTTACCGCCTCTCATGGTGGAAATTATGATGGAACTGTATTTATATATGATATATATTGTGTTTATGATTTCTTTACGCTTCTGTACTTCCGAATTATATCAAGCCTTTATGGTTTCCATAGCGGGTAAATGCGATAATCTCATTTGAGGAAGTGAGGACTATCACCCCCTCAAAGTGATGTGATACGTTAATGCCTTATGTGGGCTGTATAAAGGATGGATTTAATGATATTATATATGATAATATACTGGAATTATAATATACCTATGTATCATTATGTTTTAATTCAATTAAATATGAAATAGAAATGGAAGTAGCGTTCATCCATACGTACGGCTTACCGTCTCCATGAACGGTGAATTTCATTTCTTATCTCCAAATGTTATGTACTAATATAAATAAATATATATACTGGATATATATGATATATATGATATCTAAATATGAATATCATTCTGAATATAATTGGCTATTGACAACATGGACAACTTGTAAATATAAGGTGTTCATTTTTAAATCAAGTACTAAATATCGAAAAAATGGACGTTATTAACTTAAATGATTACATAATGTTTATAACATGGTAATAAGTGATATAAAAGGAATAATGAACATGAAAAATTTTCTTAATCATGTATAAATTAACTTTAGTTTATTATTCATGAGATTAAAGAACGATCGAGTCACATCGGACATAAGGTAAGGGGCTTCATCTCAATCTCCTTTCATTGAGGCATATTTTGTTTTAATACACGACTTTATTTTATACGCTTTATAAAAACCCTTGAAATTTCAAAGGGAATATTTTTTCTACGAAGCATTTTACTAAATGAAAAAAAATTTCTTTTAACTTAAGAGGTGACAACGACCTTTCTGCCACCGCGAGTATTATTTGATCTTTGGCTTCCTCGACAAGCCGTAATGTTTTTAAAAGAAAATAAATACCATATACTCTTTTACGTATTTTTGGTATTGAAAATGGTATTGAAAATGGATTTGTTATGTCACTATATTTAAGTGACATATTGTGATTGAAATGTGGAAATGTTTTCTTTCCTTTATATTTGTTGTATGTGTTGTGATTTTATATTGGTACTTGGACATTTGACGGGTGGTTATGTGATAAACCAAATGATGGGTGGTGCCGTGAATACTAGGACGGGTGGTTACGTTATAACCTCCAATGCATTGGGTATGGAAGTCAGTCATATGGCTATTCCATTTAGTGATATCTATAGAATTCGACCGTATGGTTATTACATTTAAGTATATTTATGTCCCAAGTTACCTTTATATGTTATGTGTTCTTTATATGAATTTATGGTAAACTTTTGTTTAAAAAAGGGTAAGTAATGATATTTTATTCAGTGAAGAGTATTTACTACTTCATAAAGGTGAAAAGTATTACTTATATTAAAGTATTCATGGTTTACTTGTTGTTTTAAAAAACTAACTGTTTTATTTCTTTGTGTATCCCTTACTGATCTTTTTATGGTCATCCCAAGTTCTAATTTTTTTTCACAGGACATAAATTGGAACAGGGTCAAGGATGGGATCAAGGAAAACTCATGTCATCTAAAACATGGAACTAGGCATGACTCTTTTGTTCAAGAGTTCATGTTTTGTAAAAAAAATGGATACTGGGTAGAAGTGTCTACTTTGTAATCATTTTTAAATGTAATAGTTATGGCCTAACTATCTAAAACTCTAAACCTGAAAAGATCCTCAACGTGAATTATTCATTTAATTAAATATTATGTAAGGTTTAAGGCTGGGTCCTTATAGGTTTCACCCCTAAATCAAGGTAAATAAGTAGTAGAAGCAACCGAGAATCTAGCATGGTGAATCCATACATTGGATGTCTATGAAAATAAAATAAACAGTTATAAATAACTAAATAATCCATTCATGGAATAAACCTAAGAAATATCCAATGTGGAATAATGAATAAATTATATTTATATAATATAATAATATGAATAATAATTAACAACTAACAAGATTTAATCCTATGTAGTGGAAGTATACATAAATGAAAATTATAATACAAACCACACTTGGATGAATTGGATGATATATGGGAGTACCAATAAATATAAACCCGAATAATTTCTTAAACATCTCCATATTGTCCATAATCACTTATTACATCCACAAAATCCATCAATGGACAATATTAATGATATCCAAATCATGATAAAAAAATTGTTACCTATATAAAACATGAAGCCTGCATATACAAACATGTTTGTATATGTAGTGTGTGATCTAAACTTGTAGGATTTTACCAAAGAGTATATGAAATTCCTTTTAAAAAACATTTCATAAATTCTAGTTTGAACATCCTTTAAATTTTTTTTATAAATGTAAATATTAATTGAAAATAATTATCTTATATAATCAGTTTTTCCAAAATAAAAGAGAACCCTTTTGGAAAAAACACCTTCTAATTAGAAATACATTATTTAAAACACAAAAAATAAATAAAACCACTATTTAAAATATATTTATTCCCTAAACCCCATTTTTAATCAACCAAAATTTGAAATACACTATTTAGAATAGAAAATAAATTTAAAATAATAGATTTATAAATCTTAATAATTTTATGAAATTTGAAAAAAAGGAATTTCAAAAAAACACTTACCACATTTAAGAATAATCCACTCACCTATAATGGAGAATACACAACCTCATATGTAAAAGCCCTTTTAAAACCCTAAATAAAAAAATTCCCATGATTATATATATAAAAAACCTAAATTTTCCTTCAAAATGATTAGAATTTGAGGGATAAAAGAAAATAAATGAGAAATTGAAGAAGGGAGAAAAGAAAAGGAAGAACATGGGGATTACATAAAAAAACTACTTGAAATCCAAGGGATAGGATCTAAAATATAAGAAAGAATGTAGTATAATCTAAAATAATCTCTCTTATGCACCGATCGAATGAGAGGGGAAAGAAAATTAGGATAAAACCCTGGAAATAAAATAGTTGTTAGAATTTTAAAATCGTAAAATTAAAACCAGAAAAATACCTCGCGATGAAGCTTTGTTGGTCACGGTGTGATAAACCTCTATAGGAACTTCTCTGACATGGTCTCCCTAGATTTTAGTGTAGAGAACCTCCTTTGTAAAAAACAACTATCATATTACTAGGGCACTATTTTTTATCCATTAACACCCCAAATCATCACACATCATTTGGAATGAACCAAAAATCCTAACACCTTAGCCACTATATCATGGATTTCACTCCCCAGGGAACATGGTTCCCACTTAATTGAATTTAATTGTATAACATCCTACCATGTCTTAGTTATCCACTCCCTAAGAGAAATAAAGATTTCATGAAATAAACCTTCACTAGAAAATAGATACCTGTCAATCCATGATACCTCTAGAAACAATATGACCTATGGGATCTCAAATATATTGAACTCAAATAACATCAAAACTCCAATAAAATTAAAAATAAAACAATATTACATAATATTATAAAAAAACTTGATGTGGGGTGCAATAATTCCCCCAACCATGACACTTTATATCCCTATAAAGCTATGGTAAACAACATTAGTAGTGGGAAAACTAAACCTCAACACCCAGCATAAGAGGTGAGAGGAATGACGTAAAAATATAGACGGTCCATTGAGAATAGGGGTCGAGACTATACATATTTTCTCAACATGTTGAAACTAAATACTCAACACTATTCAACATCACCAAGAATAACCCATACCATAATTAAGAAACAATAATCTCAATGATCTTATAGACTAAAAATATGTTTCCATAAAATTTATAATTCATTTAAAATATTGAGATAATAAATAAGCATCTTTATAAAAATTGATATCACTATAAAAAATCATTTTTCCTTAAAACACCATAATGGAAGTAGTAATCCAACATTTACATAAAAATAATTCAATGTAATGATTCAAAACACAAATATTGAATACCACTCATAGTAATATCCATAAGAACCATGATCAAGTTTAGTTAATCCATCAACACTCTTTAAATAAGGGACACAAAAGATACACCCAATCCCAAAACCACACCTCAATAATAAAAACATGAGATATAACCTTAGGACGTAAATCTAAATAAAAAAAAATTACATGAGACATTTCTCTTGGAATACCATCTCATGGTGAACCTAATTGAAACTCAAATAGGTTTTAATTTTAAAACATGTGATATCCAGAGCACAATCTAGACTGAAATGTCACTCATCCATATTACACAATAAATTAATGAATTATTTCTATGAGAAACTCATAAAAATACAAATCTTATCACATGGATAATATTAAACACAAAACTCAATATTTATAATCAAACAAAAAGGCATGAGCACAACCATAAATAATCTACACCCCTCCAAAATTACAATTGATAAAAATCCCAAACAATGAATCAATATCAAATCAACTTAAAGCCCAAATTTATTCAAATAATTAAAGAATAAATTCAAAATTAAAGGATTACATGAGTCCTAAAAACATATTAGGCTTCCTATCAAACAAATATTAATAATAATTCCGGTTAAACTCAACATAGATGATCTGAGGTCTAAATGAATAACTCTTTCAAAAGAAGGATCACTATCTTTGGGAAATTATTGACACAAACATTCATAATCCACTAAATACAATTTATTATCCTAATTTCACTCTCTTACAAAAATTAAGTTATTGGGGTTACAATATAATTTGACTCTCCCTCAATTTTCTTTAACCACTAAATTTCCTAATGAAATCCTTAATCATTTAATAGAATGGATGGTAAATGCATCCAAAAGTACAAGAACACTAATGGTTTAAGGTATACCACTCTATTAAGAGTCTGGGTGGAGTCAAAAAAATGGAAATGATACACCTAAATGATTAGGTTAATCACCATATGGATCATCCTTTGAGGTAGAATTTCACATTCCATTAAGACGTTTCTTAGAGTAATTTCTAAATAAACCAAAACATGAACCCACCATATTCACGTTTCACAACTCAAATCCAACAATCCCTACCAAACAAAGGGATCAAACAAAAACAATAATTCTCCAAAGTGGACTACACTAAAAAAATTATTTTTCATTAAAATATCCAAATTTTAAATAGTATAAAACATATTCATTTCACTAGTGAGTACACGCATTGAAAAAATTTCATATTCATTAGAAAGAATTATAAAATTTACTCCACAAATCTCTTTTGAATTAATGTTCCAACACCCATAATAGGGAATCTAAAGTATTTATATAAAAACCACTTTCATTTTAATACATTTCTATAAGAATACACTTTATTTTGAAAAAATACTTCCTAAATTGAATAATTATGTTAACCAATTATGAAAAATCACATATAAGAAAAATAAATTACAAATAAACCCTAACACCTAGTTTAAATAAACATTCTATGAAATTCACTTTTCAAATAAACCACCAAAACTGGTTTTGAAATAAAAACATTTCACAAAATTACTTCTTTTAAAACACAAAAATCTTTTAAACATAAATTCAAACAAAATTCACCCCAAAAACCTTTAAAATTAAAGGATTAGAAACATAAACACATCATAAAAACCACTTTGATAAACATTTAATAATTTAAAACCATCTTTGGAGCCAGAGAAAACCAAACATGTTTAAAAAATTACCATAGGGTTATAGAACTCAGTATAATTTGGCCACATTGTTTGGCCAACTATGTTCCAATCATGTGACGACCTCTGAAATGTTTCTCGAAACATGTACTTAGGCTTTACATAATTTTCTAGACCATGAGATACAACTAGTCAACTCCAAAAACCTTCCACTTGGACCCTAATCCTCCATGAAATTCTCCAATGTAACTGATATAACTCAATGAGGACTAAAACATCATCAAAATAGTTAAGAATGAAATCCAAAGTCAAGATTCCAATCCTTAATACCCTTGGTGACTCAAGTATCGTCGGGAAATGTGATGATTAGGAACCTACTAATAACCTACCTTATGAGTCTTTATTTTTTAAGATTCATAATAACATACTCCATAAAAAATAACTGGGAACATTATTACTATTTTATGGTTAACTAGCATGGGGTGACCCAACCCATTACCCAATCTTTCAGCCATAAGACTTAATGACTGTTATCAATATCCATAGGATGAAAAATCATGTCAAGTTATCATATTGAAATCAATGGGAATATTTTAAATTTTAAATCATGATAAATAAGAATAAAAAATAATTCAGAATATGATATAGAGCATATATACGTTATAAAACCATGAAAATGAATTAAATTGTTAGAAATAAATAAAATAAGATAAAAATGGAATAAACCCATGAAATATCCAACAATACATGAAAAATAAAATTTATTATTTTCATACAGGAATATACATAATAATAAATGACCAAAAATATTTAATACCATGAAATAAAAGTGCAAATAAATTAGAATATGAATAAAAACTATCCCTGACCTAATTGGCCAATATAGGGTAATCCCAAAATAAATAACAATGTGATTTATTTATCTAAATTCTCAATATGATCCCGGATCACTTAACACATCCCAAATTTCGATAAATAAACTATAAAAATTATATCCAAAACAAGTTCTTAAACATGTAACCTATATAAAACATGAATGATGCATACACACCTAGAGTGTATATACATGATGTGAGCGAAATAGTCCGAGTAACATTTTAGAAATATGACTATGAAATTAATTTTATAAAAATAGGGGACATTGATGGTGGCATGAGTTAGAAAAAAGTGTGAATACGTCAAACTACCACTTGAATTGAAGGATAAATAGAAAAATTAGAAGGTTCAAGGGAGAAGAAAAACTATTGATATCTTATTTGCAACAACCAAATGAGAGGGTAAAGAAAAGAGGGAAAAACTATTAAATCAAAGAGGGAAAAAATTATAAAATCATAAAATCAACTATAGGAAGAACCAACCACAATGTGGCCTTGCTGGAAACTATGTGACACCCCTCCCCAAACACCTCTATGGAGTGGAATTTTATGCTTCCAGCATAAATTACCTCGTCAAGATATAATTAGGGATTCTTAGCTCAGTTCACCATAGTGTATCTTTGAGTATCATGATGCAAATCACATCCTTCAAGAAGAATAAAAAATCCAGAAACCTAGGATACTACAACATGAAATTCATTCTCTATACTGTAGGGCACATAACAAGATGAACATCCTGATTTACCCACCCTCTACATAGTGTCCAACTACTCTATATGAAAAATGAGAAAAGTCACAAAAGAGACCTTCACTTGAAAATAGATACCTATCACAAAATTGATTCCTTTTACCACAATGTTACCTTTTATAAATAAAAATTATAGAATAAAAAAAAATATAAAAACTCCATAATATTTCAAAATAACCTAAAAATATATAATATTTTACACAAACATGACATGTGGGTTTCACAATTCTCCCAACCATGCATATTTCCACCTAGAAAGATAATGTACAAATTATAAGTAATGGGAAAAAATATCAACACCCAATATAAGAGGTTTGAGGTTTGAAAAAAAACTAAATAATTTCTATTATGAAAAGGGAACTAGACTACACATGATTTCTTAAAATGATGGAACAAAATCCTCAATTCCATCCAACAACTCCAAGAAACATTCATTCCACAGTCTAGATACATAATGGTAAATGATGAAAAAGATATGAAATAGGTCAACCCATCATTTGTAATTTATATAAAATAGTGAGATAATAAATGAGAACCTTTATAAAAAATGTTTAACACCTTGAGGTTTTAAAAGAAGAGCATTATGTTTGGTAGCGTGTTCAATATGCAACACCGAGCTCAAACAACTCGCAAAATAAATAACTGTTATAACCTAAAAATTAAATTTATAGGTATGAATTGTATTAACTAAATTATGAATTATATTTATAAATTAACTACTCAATATAAATTATTGATAAATTATTTGTAAATAATCAATATATTTTTAGTCATGTAATTTTATTCTTCAAAATTATGTTTTCTTCAAAAATAATTTTATTACTTTTTTTGTGAGAAAATATTATAAAACATTTTTGGAACTTTTTGGGAATTTATTTTTTAAAATTATTATTTTTTGAAATAATGATATTAAAATTAACATAGGGTTATTTTTTTGGATTTTTCGGAATATATTGTTTTTTTAGTGAATTGTGAAAAAATACTAATTTTTGTAAAACTATATTTTCTTTTTGATGAATTATGAAATTTAAAAGTGAAATATGTTTTAATATTTTTTCATGAGAATTAATTATTATTTAGTTATATTTAATCCACTTAATTAAAATTTAATCATATTTATAATGAATTTTAGTATAAGTTTATTGTTTGTTGCAAAAATAAGACTTTTCTGAGAACTGTTTTAAAGTGAATAATGATTATCCTCTTAATTTAATTAAAATAAACCCTAATGTGGAATTATTTTAATGAAATATATATATATTATATCAATTATTATTAATTTTTATTCATATAATTATAATTATTATTCATAGAGTATAAAATGATCTTTTTCTTGAAAAGTACAATTCTTGAAAACTCACTTTTTTGCCGCATCTGTGGGTTTAATTTTAAAATAAACAGTAAACATTTTTTGAATTTAATTTGGTAAATTTGAATAAAAATTTTTTCTCATAAAAACTTATATTATATAATAAGTTAAACATAATTTTTATCATAATTTTTAATGAAAACATTAAAAATAAATTACCATGGTTAAGGTGAAAACGAGTTTACTGGGGGGTTAAACAAAAAATATTAGGGTTAAAATTACCTAAAAACATTTATAAATATATTTTTTGTCCATATTTTGACATTATAATTTTTAATTATCTAAAATGGTATATGTTTGGATCCTTTTGTAATGTAAAAAATTTGGATACACATTTTTCTTTTCAAAAATTACAAGGCTATCACTCAACACACAAATAAAATTCCACCCAATCGTCTCCCATCAGAAGACCTTAAAATCCATTTGGATCATCCAATAACGACCCAAATACCTTCCTATCTCCATATACATTCTCTAGAGCCCTTTTTTTCCTAAATCCATCATATGAAGGCTTTTGGTGCTTGCCTAAGGGGGTTATCTGGGGAAGATGTATCATGCATAACTGAGAGTTTTTATTTTATATCTTCTTCCACCACATTAAAATATTCTTAAATTATTATTATATAACAAAAAATTATATTAAATATATTTATATGTTATTATTTTAATGAAATTAAACATATCCATCTCTTGATCCATCAAATGAGATACAAAATCATTATTCGTGTGTACGGAGGACTACAACATCGCGAAGAGATGTCATTCATTTCCCATCATCACCTCTCACAAATTATTATAATGATATATTTAAAGTATATATATATATAGAAATCATATATTTAATATACTTACACTTCTTTAGTTATTATTTCACATATAACTTCTTAATTTCCATTACACGGCAGATACGATAACGTCGCTCGTATGTATGGTGGACTACCGCATCACGAAGCGAGGTGATTCGTTTTTCACTAACGCTTTACATGGAATGTATTAAGGATAATTTTAATTAATATGTGTGATATAAATGAAATAATTTTTATATTCCGGACATAATAATCATTCTGAAATATAATATATGATTTTATTTACACTGAAAAATGATAACATCATTCGTGTGTACATGTGGACTACCACCTCCACGAAGCGATGTGAATATTTTTATCATAAAATTACATAGATTATATATATGAATATATTTTAAGAAATAATATGTTATTTGTAATATTATTATTATTATTATATAAAGATATACTAATACTTACCTTTGTTCCATAATGATCATTAAAAAATTGAAACGTTACACATGCATACGTACAGACTACTGTCTCCATGATCACAAAATTATTCATTTTTCATAACCACAATTCATGATTGGTTTTAAAAAATGATTAATTTATGTATAAATATTATTATTATTTAATGGTTACAATTATGGATATATTAAAATAATGACCTCTTGGACTATGATCAACACACCAAAGCTGTTTTGAAATAATGATCTGAACTTCCTCAAAACACCAGAAATGGACTTAACTGATTAAATATTTAAATATAAAATTAAAATAAATAATATAAATGATTTAGGTATAAGTTATTAGACCTATAATATGTTCTTAAAAAATAAAATAATTTATTTAATCTTATTATATATGAGGTTAGAACACGTATTGTGGAAGTCATATTGGAGGTAAGGGTTTCTTCTCTCACTTTTACTTATGTGATACATAATCCATATTCACACTTATTTTTATTATGTGGTGTATATAATATTCATATATTTATTTTATGATTATTTTCATGAAAATTTCCGAGCTTTAAAAATCCATATGAGGTTCTCTATTTCATGTGGTTTTGATCTAGGGATTACCTAAGCAGCAAGGGACTTCATCTCAATTTCTTTTCATTGAGCCATACTGTAATTTTATACAATGAAATTATTTTATATTGAATTTATACATCCACTTATACATGTAATTTTTTTAATCCTTCATAAATCATGTCATTGTATGTTTCAATTTGATTTCTTTAATCTAAGTTTATTTGACTTATATGTTACCAAACATTAAAGAATATCATAACTCAATTTATTTTTATTGGGTTATATTCCATATTCACTATATTTGATATTATAAGATTATTTTTGTAATGAATTTTTATTATCTTATGTTTTATATCCACTTTTTTATTTGGTTTTACAATTGACATATATAATTGATCCATTGATTAATTCTCAAAATCAATGGTATGATTTTATTAAGGGTTATTCATAAAAAATTATCTTTATTTTATAGATATGTCTATGATATGAACCTATATTAATCTGAGAGGTGTTTATAATAACCTTTAAAGTTTTATATCATGGATCTCATTATATTTATTATATTTATTATATAATTTGATTTTATTATTTCATAGGACTTACAATTGAAGAGTTACCAAATTGGAAAATGATTTATGGTACAATCTCCTTATTTTTAAGATTTTTTATTTTCAATGATACTTTATAGAAAATAATATGATATTATTTTATTGAAACACATCTATTTATTCTCTAATGGTTATGAATGTGGTTTAAATTTTGTAATTCCATTTCCTCACTTATTGGTTTAAAAAAATATCAAGAAATTTGTTTTTATGTTATACCAATCTTGTATTTTATTTTAGATAAAGTATCTATATCTTATATATTTTTGTTTTCTAAAATGTTTTTTAATAAAAATAAATAATTTACTAATGGAATTTTACATGATCTTTTACCTTATTTTAAATTTTTTTGAAAATAAATTTCCTAATGTTTTCTGAATTGGTCACTTTTGACTCTTTTTTTCAAAATATTTTCCAACGAATGTTTATTTTTAACATTTATGAGATGAATATATTTTCCTTAAATAATTTCCATTATTTTACTTGAAGATTAATTTATATATTTCCATGATATTTTTCAAAGAAAATAAATTTTTCAATATTTCATGAATTTTTAGTTTTTAAAATTGATTTTCAAAATGAAAATTTTATTTTCCTAAAAAATGTTTTAATGTTATTTTAATGGTATTTACATCCATAAAAATTAAAAAAAACTTATTGTTACTTATACTATAATAGGAATATTTTTTAATGATACCACCAACATTGTTTCTCTAGATGGATTAAGGTTTTTTCTAAGAGATTATCATGGAACCTGTTTCTTTTCAACAGGTTAATCATATTTCAAAGAAATTTTCATGGAACCTATTTCTTTTTTCCATGTGTTAATAATGTTCTAAAATTAATAATGTTTTTATGAGTTTTATTATGAAATGAATTTTATATATACTTTATTGATGATATAATTATTATGAAATGAATTTTATATATACTTTATTGATGATATATATCTTGGATATTATTTATGTTTATGGGTGGTTCTTTTAGAAACGAAGGATGGGTGGTTATGTTACCAATCAAGGATGGGTGGTTCTATTAAAACCCAAGGATGGTTGGTTATATTTTACAATAAGGATGAGTGGTTACATGATACTCATCCAATGCATTGGTACTCCAAATATAGAAGTTGACCATATTGTTTATTCTATTTATAATAATTGATATAATGATAATTTCCCAATATGCCAATACGTTTTCATTATGATTTATATGGTTATAAATATTTCATTTGATCAAGATTGATATCACAAGGCTCATGATGATTGATTCCAATGTATCTTGACTTTGTGAAAGACTTATTCCATGATTTCATGTTTGATGATCTTGGTATTAATGGGTATTAGTATTCTTATGTATTTCTCATGAACAAGGATTATGTTATCATACCCTTATTCTCTTCTTATGCTCATAGATGAAATTTAATTATTGTGACATATGTTTACCCTTACTGATCATTTAATCTCACCCTTATTATGTTTAATTTTCCACAGGTTATCAATAAGGATGTTAAATGAATTGTTTCTTGAAGGGTTTTATATGGATGATGTTGATGACCTAACATGGAATATGAAATATATGTATAGTGGGAGATGATGTTAATCATTATGAATGAGTTTTTTATAAATCCATGATATTAATAGTTTTTTCTAATTCAATAAAACTTGAAACCAAAAAGTTCTTTAAGAATGTAAGTGATGCAATGTTCCCTTTTTATGTTGTATGTTTTGGATGATGAAATTTCAGTCACCTTCATTAGAATCAGATCCAGAAAATGTAATTTTTATGATTTTAGCACTAGATATGAGAGTGTGAGTTCAGGGAAATTTCATTATGGATAATAGGAAAGGTATAGATAACATTTTATGTTAGGTTATTTTCATGTGACTTTATCTTAATAGTTATATATTACATAATGGGATTACAAGTTTAATTTTAATCATGTGTTCAAATATTATAAAACCCTTTTTAGGTTTCAAGTAATGGAATTTATAGGTGATTAATGACAAATTAGGAAATTTTTTATATTAGTTTAGGTTATATATAACCCTTAGGTTCAACATTAAGTTTTATATAAAGTGTAATTATATTTTCATAAGTTTAAATGTATTGATAATCTATATGTTTTATACAATATTTAATGATTAATGTTATTTTTAAGGATGTTAATCATATTACCAGGAACACTATAAGGGTATAAATTTTGGAAAAAAGGACAACCCAATTTCCAGGTGACAACCCATCACATTTGGAAGCTCTATGGGGATTAAAACAAAAACCAAGGAGTGATAATGGTGTAACACCTACCACTGGCCTATATGGTGTCATGAAAAAGATCGCTATATTTTTTGGGCTTGAAATCTGGAAGGTATGAGATATAATTTGAGGTTAAAAGACACTTCAATGTTTTTTTATTAAGGTTATTTTGGATATATGGTTATTTATGTATTGAATTATGTATTTTTAACTTTTTACATTACTGATAAAATTTTGAGATTAATGTATAATTTCATTATATGAAGGTTTATTCATTTTGGGACTTACCTTACCTTGTGCTAACAATTTTGTTTTTGGTTAATGTATAAAGACATAATGAATTTATTTTTAAACTACATATGATTATGTGATCATTTATAAGTTTATTTTAATGATTCAATCATGAAAAATTCATCTTAAATACTCTTCATTTTGAGAAAAAGATGATAATATGATAGACGTTGATAAAAGGATGAAATTATAATCATCATGTAAGTATATTTACTTATGATACTAGTATAGATGGAAAATTATTTAATAAACTCTTAGAAAAGTATTTTTTAAAAAAATTATCTCATATTAACATCATTTTGATTGATATTAATGACCCTTTTCAAACATCATTAGTTTATGTTTTTGTAGTTGTTTTTTTTCTCCCGATCCTTCACTTTCTTGTGACCAATGATCTTCATAAATCTCCATCATTATTTGGACATTAAAATTTTATTCCATGTCCAAATCTTCACCTCCCACCTTTGTTATCCTGTTTGTAAACCTAGTATGTGTTATTCTAGATGAACCTCATGCTGATTTTCTCCCTTATAAAGAGGATGCTTCATTATCCTTTTTATGAATTGGGTTTCCAACATCGGTATTTTTCCCAAAGTTAAATTTTTTACCAAGTTCAACTTCAAATTACAAAGATGAAATTTATTTAAGTGGTAGGATGTAACACCCTGAGATTTTAAAATAATATAATTATGTTTGATAGCATATACAACATGAACCACCGAGCTTTAATGACCTATGAAATATATGAAGGTTGTAACATGCATGTAAAATTGGATGGTATAAATAGTATTAAATAATTCATGAAATATATATGTATATATATAAATGACCTACTCAATATAAATTATTGATATATTCTTAGTAAATATATATCGATTTTTAATAAAGTAATTTTATTCTACAAATATTTTTTTTATTTAAAAAGAATTTTATTAATTTTTTTGTGAGAAATTATTATAAATAATTTTTTAAATTTCAAAAAAATAATTTGATAAAATCAAATTCATTTTTAAATCAGCATATCAAAATTAACATAGGGTGGAATTTTTATATTTTTCAGAATATATTTACTTTTCATTGAATACTAAAATATATATATATTTTTAAGACTCTCTTTTCCTTTCAATAAAATAATTCATTTAATAGTATAATTATGATTTTAATATGATGTAATGTAACATATGTATTCTTTAGTTATATTTAATTAAATGTATTAAATTTTAATCATCTTTATATTTAATTCTATTATAAGTTTATTTCTGGGTTAAGAATGGATTTTTTCCTAAAAATGTTTTAATGTGCATAATGTTTCTCCTTTTCAGTTAATTAAAAAACCCCTAATTAGGAATTATTTAAATGAAATTTATATATTATATATCAATAAAAAATAAATCTTATTTATATAATTATAAATATTTATTATATATTTAATATAAACCATCTTTTTCTTGAAAAATACATTTCTTGAAAAATCTATTTTTCATCATGTTAGTGTGTTTAATTTTACATTATATTATACTAATTATTTTAAAATAATATTGTAAAATGTATTAATTATTTTTATTAAAAATAATTTATATTATATTTTATGTTTATATTAATTTTTGACTATAATGAAAAGTGGAATCCTAAATGAAAATTACTGTAGTTAAGTTGAAAACGAGTTTACCAGGGGTTAAAATAAAAAGATGAGGGTTGTAATTTCCAAAAAAACATTTCCAAACTATATTTTATGACCATATTTCAACCTTATCACATACATGTATCAATAATGGTCCATTTTTATACATTTGGTTATGAAAAAAGTGGGTAGACTTTTTTATTTTTAAATAATTACCTGTTTGCCACTCACCTCACTTATAAAAGGCCACCCCCTATCTTATGAACTTCAAATATTAAAATCCATTTATATTAGAAAATTCATAACCAAATTAATTCCAAAATTTGATTATAATGAACTAGATACCTTTGTTTGATCATAAATCCAACCCATAAAGTCTTTTGGTGCTAACTTATAGAGGTTATCCGAAGAAGAGATATCGTTCTTAATCATGTGTTTTTATTTTATTTATTCTTTTACCTACTTCAAATATTATTAAATTATTATGATATAATAACACTAATATATCAAATATAATTAGAATATATTATATTAACTTCATAACCTAAATACTTCCCCTATTCCATCAAATGTGATACAAAATCTCCATTTGTGTGTATGGTAGAATACCACCACACGAACCGATGTCATTCATTTTCCATCGTCACCTATAACAGATTATTATGATTATGTAATTATTTTGTGTGTATATAAATTATATTTATAAGATATTTATACTTATTATGTTATAACATCAAATATACATTGAAAATATCCATTTTGTGTGGGATATAAAAATGTCACTCGTGTGTACTGCGGACTACCGCCTCACAAAGCGAAGTTATTCATTTTTCACTAATGATTTACATGGATAAATTTAATGAATACATGTTATATATATATATAATAATTATAATTATGAAAATATATTATACTATTTTATAAATTATACTGAAAAATGATAACGTCATTCATGCATACATGTGGACTACTGCCTCCACAAAGTAATGAGACTCTATTTTCATAAATAAATCACATGGATGATTTATATAGATATATTTAAAAAATAATATGGTATTTATGATATTATTGTAATTATATAAGGATAAAATAACAAATTCATTATTTATATAATGATCATTGAAAAATGGAAACGTTACTCATGTGTATGTACGACCTACCGTCTCCATCATCATAAAATATTTCATTTTTCATAACCATCATTAGTGAGTGGAATTACAAAAATTATAATTGATGAATAAATATGATAATAATTTCATTATTACTATTATATATATATTGAAATAATGACATCTTTGACCATGGTAAACACACCAAAACCATTTTGAAACAATGAAACAAACGTCCTCAAAACACCCGACATGGACTTAAAAGATTAAATATTTAAATATGTCATTAAAATAAATAAAGTAAATTATTTAAGTATAATATATTAAAAATATGAAATGTTTTTAATAAATAAAATAATTTATATAATCTTATTATATAATAGGTTCGAACACGAACAAAAGAAGTCAAATTGTAGGTAAGGGTTTCTCGTTGTGCTTTTACTTCTGTGAGACATATATCATATTCACCACTTATTTTTATTGCGTGGTGTATAAAATTACCATGATTTTTTATGATTATTTTCATGAAAATTATTCGGATTTAAAAATACTTATTAGTTTCCACTTTTATAAGGTTTTGATGTATGGACTACCAAAGTCGTAAGGGACTTCGTCTCAATTTACCTTGATTAAGGAATATTGAAATGTGATACACCTAATTTATTTTATATGGTGTATATTCATACCATTTAATATTTAATATCATTAATCCTTCATACATAATGGTATTTGAATTTTAAATTTGAATGATTTCATCCAAAAAGACTTGACTTAAAAGTTACTAAGTGGTAATGAATTTCATAACTCAATTTTTTCATTATGTTTTATTACTTCTTCACTATTTTGATATTATAGGATTACGTGTGTAATGAATTTTTATTATTGTATGTTTTATTTACACTTGTCTTATATGGATTTAAATTTCATGAAAATTATTTATTCATTTATAAATTCTCAAATTCAATTCTAATATTTCTATAATAGTTATTTAACTCAAATTCTCCTCCCTTGAGACATAATTTTATTATATAACCATATATTAATTTGAGAGGTTTATATACTTCTCATTTAAATTTTATTCCAATTATCTCAATATCTAAATGAAATTTAATGTTTTATTTGAAGTTACAATATCATAGGACTTATACTTGAAAGTTACCAAAGTGGAAAAGGATTTATGTTTCAATATCATTCCTTTTGAGAATGTTTTTGTTCAAGGTTACTTTGGATTATATCATATGATATTATTTTTATTGAACCACAAATATTTCATATCCACTGGTTATGAATTCATATAATATGTTTTATTTCCATTTCATCCCTTATTGATTGAATAAATATCAATAAATTTATTTTTATGTGATAATGATATTTTATTTTCTTTTAGATCGAGTATACTTCTCTTCCATATCCATATTTTCTGAAATATTTTCAAAAAATCTCATTTCTAAAAATAAATGAATTCTTAAATTCAATTTACATGGTATTTTACCTTATTTTAAAAGGATGAAAAAGGAAAATTCCTATCGTTTTCTAAATGGGTCACTTTTGGCTAAATTATTTAAAATGTTTCAAAAACAATGTTTATTTTTGACATGTATTTAATGAAATGATTTTCCTACCAAAATTTCCATTATTTTCCTTGAATTTTCTTTTATATTTTTCCATGTTTTTTATCCAACAAAAGAATTTTATCATTATTTTTCATATTTTTTGTTTGAAAAATGTGATTTTAAAATGAAAAGCTTATTTTCATCAAAAATGTTCTTAATGAAAATTTGATGTTGTTTCCATTCATTAATGTCAGAAACCCTTGTTGTTATATATTCTATAATGTGGATATTTTTAATGACACTATCTTCATTATTTCTCTAGATGGATTAATATTGTTTCAAAAATATTGACATGGATCCTCTTTGGTTTCCTTGGGTTAATTTTGTTTCAAAGAGATTTTTATTGATACTTTTTCATTTCCACGAGTTAATCAAGTTATTAAAAGAATAAATGTTGTTTCTATGAGTTTTATAATTAAATTAAATCTCTATATACTTTATTCATGATACAATTCTTAGAAATTATTTATGTTGATGGGTGTTTCTGTTTTAAACTAAGGACATGTGGTTACGTTATTAACCATGGATGGGAGGTTATATTATAATCCCTGGATGGGTGGGTCTGTGATAGTCCTCCAATGAATTGGGTACTTTGGAGATGGAAGTCAATCATATTGGTTATTACATTTTTAATAAGTATTATAACGATAAATTCATAATATACCAATATTTTTTCATTATGATTTCTAAGGTTATAAATGTTTTATTTGATCTAGATTGGTATCTCATGGCTCATGATTATTGATTCTGATGACTATTTCCTTTGTGAAAGCCTTATTCCATTTTCTATGTTTTATGATCCATGTATTTATGGGTTTTAATATTCTTATGTTATTATCATGCACATTGATTATGTTATCACATACTTATGCTCTTATTATACTCATTAATGAAATTCAATTGTCAATGCATATGTTTACCCATATTGATCATTTTAGCTCACCCTTCATATGTTTAATTTTCCCTTGGTTATCAAGAATTATTTTAATTGAATTATGTCTAGAAGGGTTTTACATAGATGATGATGATGACCTAATGTAGAATATGAATAATATGTGTATAGTGGTAGATGATGTTCATCATTATGAACTTGTAGTTTATGAATATATGATCTTATGTGTTTTTCCATATTCTATAAAACTATAAACCTAAAATATATTTGAGAATGCAAGTGATCCAATATTTCCTTTTTCTTTTGTATGATTTTCATGACAATAATTAGGTTACCTTCATCAGTATCAAAGCCAAAAATGTAATCTTTAGGATCTTTTCATCAGACTTGGGAGTGTAGGTTCATGGATTTTATAAAATTAGATCTCAATGACCAACGCATTTTTTCAAAATAACACAATTGAAGAAGAAATCCTCTGTCTACCACAAAAAAATATCAATGTAATTGTTCAAATATCAAAAAGGGAATACCACCTGAAGGAATATAAAAAATGACCATAATCAAGGTCTACCAATCCATAAACACTTTATAATAGAATAATTTAAAAGATATATCTAGTCCAAAAATCATTCCATAGTAAGAATAACATGGGATCTAGCCTTAATCCATAAAGTTTAAGGGAAAACTAACATGAGATCTTTCTCATAGAATAACATTTCACGATGAACCTGACTGAAACCAAAAAAAGGTATAATATAAAATTTGGTACCATTAGAAGCATAATATTTACTAATATAACAATTTTCAAGTTATCAAAGAACATACCCAAGGATTTCCATGAGTAATTAATCCAAATCCAAGTCTCATCACATCTCCAATATAAAAAAAAATCAAAATATGCCTAACCAAACAATGAGGTATAAAAAAACTATAAATAATCAATACAACTCCAAATAAAAATATTGAAAAATCACAAATAATGCATCCATCAAAGATTACCTCAAATATCAATTTTCTCTAAGCTCAGCAAGTATAAATGAAAAATATATGATCAACTAATTCCTGACAACATTGGAGGCTCCCTCTCAAAAAAATTCTAATAAAAAATCAGATTAGACTCAAAATAGTTGATTTGATGTCCAAAAAGAGACATCTCTCAATTAAATAACACTATATAAAAGAAATGGCCACAACATCCCTTCACCATACACTTTTCCCAATGAAGGCCCCTAAACTCGCTCGATTTCAAAAATGATGTTCCATGGGTTCCCATAAAAATAGAGTATCCCTAAATTATCTATAATCACTCCATTACCAAAGGAAAACATTAATCACTATTTTAATTAGAGGTGTGATTACTCAAAAAGTCCAAGAACACCATAGGTTTCATCTCTATAACTCTATTAAGAGTCTCAATGTAGTGAAAAATTTATAAAATATATACCTAAATGATTAGGATACTCAATCTAAGGATCATACCTTAAGATAAAATTCTATATTAGATCAAGACCTTTCTATGGGGTATATATAAATAACCCACAACATGAACCTAAAACATTCGTAATTCATAACCCAAATCTAAAAATCCATACCTAACTAATTGATCAACCAAAATTATAAACTCACCAATATAGATCACAATGAAAAATTATTTGTATTTAAAATCACAAAAATTTAAAAGGATTCTAAAGAGTCATTTCATAAGGGAATAAACACTTTGAAAATATTCCACCTTCTTTATAAAACTAATGAAAATTCATTTCAAAACTATACCATGAGATATAATACTAACTTCCAAACCATATAATAAAAAATATTTACATAAAACTCACTTTAATTTCAAAACATTTTAAAAATATTCAACTTTGTTTTTGATAAACATTCCCAAATTCAGTAATGAAATCAACCATTTATGTAAACACCACATAGAAGAAAAATTATTTACAAATAAATCATAAAAATTAATTTTAAAACAAAAATATTCGATGAAATTACCTTTTAAAATAAATTACCAAAATTCATTTCAAACTCAAATCTTTTTAAGAAGCTAATTATTTTCAAATTGAATCAATGTTTTAAGACAAATATAAATAATATTCAATCTAAACAAACTTTTATTTTGTTTAATAACATCAACACATCATCAAGACCTATATGATCCATATATAACAAGTGCAAACCACCTTAGAAGCCATCAAAAATACAAATAGGTTCAAAATATTACTATAGGGCTATAGAACTAGGTACCAGTTGGTTATATAATCTGAATGACAATGTTCCAACTATGTGATAACCCCTAATAAGATTCTAGGACTATGTGATCAGTCTGAATATAATTTTCCAAACTATGGTAGCTAATTAGGAAACATTTGATGCTTTTTAATTTCACTGGAAAACTCATGTAAAATCCCTAAATTACTTTATATAACTTTATGGGGATCTAAGTATGATCAAAACTGATAGTAATGAAATCTAAATTCAAGATTCAAATCTCAACAATCCATGGTAACTCAAGTATCATCATGAAATATGGTTATCATGACACTACTCATGACCCACCTCACGAGTTATAATAGTTTCATACCAACAACATTAAACTAGCTCAATAATAAGAGGGATATTTGATACCATTTTTAATGAAATGGCCTGGGATGACTCGACCTGTCCCTTGTGCTACTCTGCCACAAAACCCAAAGCACATTCATGATCACCACTAGGTGGAAACTAGTGTTTGGGTATAAAATAGTAAATGGTGGTAATGATTTCATCACTAAATCATGATAAATATGTAGTATAAACAACCGTGAATACAACATGGTGCATTTGTACATTATATGTATAGGAAAATGAAATAAATAGTTAGAATTAGTTAAAAAATACAAATAGTGAATAATCTCAAGAAACATATATTGTGACATAATCAATAAATTTTATTACTCATTTCGATATATATATATATATATATATATATATAATAAGCACCCAATAATCTTTAATAACATACAATTAAATTGAAATTAAATCAGAATCTAAATACAAGCTACACTTGAGGGAATTTGCTGATACATGGGCATAAAAAAATAAATATGAAAGTCGATAGAGTTTCCAGAACATCTTCACATGATACATTATCCCTCACCACCTCCAAAAATTCCGTAAATAGACAATAATAAAGATATCAAAACTGATATCACAACCAGGGAACCTGTATAAAACATGTAGGCTAGATACATGCATATGAGTAGGTATATAGGGTGTGATCTAAACAGGACTACTAGGATTTCACCAAAGAGTCTATGAAACTCCTTTTATACAAACATTACATAAATACTAGTTTTAAAATCATTTAGAAAATAAGGATTTCTTATTATAAATAATAAAAGGGAAAAATATCATACATGATCCTTTTTCCAAAACCAAAACAAACCTGTTTAAGAAAACAAAACAACTTCTAATTTGAATACCATGATTTCAAACCCAATAAATTAATTCAAACTTTTCTTAAAAATACATTTCTTTAAAAATGAATTTTTAATCAAAAAAATTGTTGAATCCACCATTTAAAATGGAAAATCACACTAAAATGTTTTTAGATGTCCGAATTTCCATAATAAAAACAAATTATATTTACTCATTTTGAAATATTTCATTACAACCCTTTTTAAAAACACATTTGAAAATTTAAAAACCTCATAAATAAAGATGAAAAATAAAAATCATCAATGATCATATTAATAGGTAAAATAATACAAACAATAATAATATACATGGTTCCACTAATAAAAAATAACCTAAGGGGGTTCATATAAAGTATGAATCGACAATCCCAAAGGTAGTTCCCTCATCAAATGAATAAGTGTTACATGAAACTCCCTATATCCCAGTGTGGGGCGGTATAGTGTATAATCAAATTGAACTATCAATTAGTAAGATCCCATAATCATACTAGTTAATCCATCTTATTATCTTTTATAGTCTAATTGGGACACTATTCCTATAAAGGTATCAACCTACACTTAGGGTCACTAGAAAATGATCAAATGAAGTTAGTATGACACACACCGAGTCTCTCATATAGTTACCCCAGGTCAAAATGACATAATCCAAGTGGAGGTGAAAAATAAATGAACAATATAATAATAATTTACTTCAAAGTTTATAAAAAATAAACATCATCTCACCTCAAAGATTTTTTTGAGACATTCACCTTCACATATATGCATAAAAATCAAAATAAAAATCAAATTCATGTCACATAAAAAGGGGTAAAAATATATATAAGAAATAAAACTAAGGGGATCAAAACAAGGGTGTATATTAATAAAGAAAATCCATTTATAAATTATAACCATCCCTTTACATCTATCATATAATATCAGGCTATAAAACCATTCTTTGAAAACCAACAAGGAAAATCAATTTGAAAACGTCACTCTCCTCTCTTAGGATTCATTTGAAAACCAAACCCCTCTTTCATTAAAAAAGAAAATTATACTATATCTTACATCCTTTATAAATTAAAATAGATATAAAAACTTCCATGTATTATAAAAATTATTTTAATAAAGCCTCTTATGAATTTTCACAATCAATTTCTATACAAAATGCTTGTTACAAAATAAATTCAAGAAAATTCATTGATATTCCACTATACCATGTTGAGAAATCATTTGAAACATTTTTTAATACCTTAAAAGGAATTAAATATTCATATAAATTGTTATGTAATAAATTTATAAATCCAAATAATCTCATGAAATTTATATCAAATGTAAATTAACAAAAATAAATACCTCTTCCAAGTTAAAACCACTCACCTACATTAGAGAAAGAACAAACTTATAAGGAAATGAACTCTACTAACCATAAAAAATCAACGAGCAGTTATTAAACCCAACAAAAACCCTATATTAGAATATAAAAATGATTAGGGATCAATGGAGAAATGAAAATTTATGGAAAATGGAAGGAGAGAGGAGAGTAAAGGAAGAAAATATGGACTACCTCAAAAAACAACTTGAAATCGAAGAAAGAGGTTCTATTATCCAAGGATGAAGCAAGGAGAAGATTCATTGAGCTGCCTTATACTCTAAAAAAATATTGTAATGAAAATATGTTTAAAACCCTTATAATTTAAGTGGGGGTGGGATTATAAAATCACAAAATTAAAACTGAGCAGAACACCTCAATGTGTTGCCCTATTGTCCATGGTTTGTCGCTCCTATTTAGGAGCATAAATTGTGGGGAATCCTAGGATTTTGTGATGGAACACCTTATTAGAACAGAACTAAGTATCATGATCCCATTCCACCATAGCACAACCCTAAGAACTATGATCCATAATACCTCATATAACAAGAATAAAAAATCTTAAGACACAATCTATTATGGTGTGTCATTCCTTTTGCACAATGAATGGTGATAACTTGAAAAAACATCATTGCATGTCCACACTCCAAGGTGTAGTAAACCACTACCAAATTGTTTTTTAGAAATGAATCCATAGTTGGAAAATAGAGCCCTATCACACCATTATGCATTCGGAAATGGTCGTACCTGTTGCAGCTCAAAACTATAGTACTCTAAATACATAAAAACTCTAATATTTTTCAAAGTCGCCGAAAATTTTATAATAATTAATGAAAAAGTGACATGATGGGTTTTATTTAGTATTTATAGAAAATTTTATTCTTCATTTAGGACTAGGACATGGTCATTGGGTGGTAGTAAGTGGAAGTATAACTAGTAAAAAAATTATTAAATAGAATATTTTTTACATAAGTTATTTAATAACTGATGCTAAAAACAATTGTTAACAAATTTTAATGTTATTTATTTTATTACCGATGTTAAATAATTTTTTAAATGTTATTTATAGTAAAAATTTATATTGAAACCCCTTAAAAAATAAAAATGAATCAATCAACTATTTTTTTTATTTTACATACATGACTGACTATTCTTTCCTAATTTTGTAACCTAATCCCAAACCTCTCACATTAGAGGGACCCTCCCCACTGTCAGTTCTCCTTCCGTGATCTTTTTATACCACCTTTGATATTCCGCTACAACTTTAATCTTTATCTCCCACATATCTCTTTTGAGAAACCCTACCCCACCATTGACGGTCGACATTTGTGTTCTTCAGATACTGTTAAGTGGTCACATTTTTATATACTTCAGACATTAAATTATACATATGGTAGGTTATATTTGACAAGATCAAATATTGGATTCTCAATTTTTTTAGATTTTTTATAAAATTGATGATATAGTTGTTCTTGGAATCCTAATACTAAAAATGATGTTTTTATATTAATGATAGCTCAACCATATAATATTTTAGAATAATTGTTTCTGAATTTTTGAAATTTTCAATCCATATTTTTTATTTCTATGTAGCATGATATCTTAGTTTTTTGTAAACATGTATTTTAATTAAATTTTATTTATTAATTGTATTAAATAAATATTTGTTATAATTAATTTATTAATTTATGTATTTATTTTAATAATAATAATTATTATTGATTTTATTATTAATTTTATTCATTTTTATAAATTATTATTTTGTATATTTTTTTAAAACTTAAATTTTATTTTACATTTACAGAATATATTAACTTATATTATGTATTTAATAGTTACAGTAGGTGATAATGAATCATAGTTGGATAGAAACATGATAAATAAGTGAAAAATAAGAAAATGTGGTTGATGATTTTTTATAATTTCCAAATAGAATGTTCAGAACAATGACATGTTTTATAGACCATCCACAAAGTGTTTAAATATGATAAAAATGTGTTCCATTAAAATCAATGATAAAATTTCAATGGATTTAATACGAGTTATAGTACTTTGATTTAGAATAGAGAAATAATATAGAATTCAATATATAATGATGATTTGGATTTTTAAAATGATAATTATAATAAAATAGAAAAAAATCATTAAATTTTAGTGGACGAAATAGAAAAAACTTTGGTGATTGATATACTATATGGTGATGCTGGAAAACCATTGTGTCAAGGTAGTCTAAAATTTATGGTTTTATCAATGATGTTGAGATTGGTAAAATTGAAATACTGGAATGGATAGAGTGATAATAGTTTTATAGAATCACTATTCTTATTGAAAGAAATATTTCCAGAGGAATATTAAATTTTACATTAAAATTATAATGAAAAAAATATTATATCTGATTGGATTTAGTTACAATAAGGTACATGTTTCCAACAATGACTATGTGTTGTATAAAAATGGATATAGAGGTATTTTAATGTTTCTTAATTGAGGTACATCATGATATAAGTTTAAATAAAGATTATATATTTATTTATCTATTATTCCAAGTAACAAAACTACTTCTAAGTAAATTTGGTATCTTTTTATAATTCCAAATTTTAAAAAAAAATTTAAATTAAAATAATTCATAGTGGTTATTATTTTAGGTAGATTAAAGAATATCTAATGAAAACTTATATAATCTAGTAGATTTCCTAAAAAAATAAAACTGATCAAAATTTCTTAAATTTTGAAATGATGTTCCAAATCATAGAATTGGACTATTTATAGATAGAATGAATTCATATTATAACCTTAGTTTATGAGTTTTTCTATTGGTAATTTATAAATTTTTCCTAGAATGTTTTATTAAGTGGAAATATATAATGTTGTGTTTAATGGTTTATAGAATAAAAAAACATATAGATGATATTAATGTCTACATTAAACCATTAATTATTGATTTGTAACTTTTATAGGAGGAATGAAACAACGTGTTTGATTATGATAAAAAATGGGTTTTTCACTATAAATGACTTCATGATATAGCATTTTTTTTGGATATAGTGTTAACATGAATAATTTATGAAGAAGGCACTTCATTTTATAATATAAAACTTGGGATAAAATCATTATACATGGGTCATCACTAATATCTGTATACGAATCACTCTTATCAAATATTAAAAAATCTATTTAATAGATCATACAAATTTGATATTACTGCAAATACTTTGTCAGCCTATTAATATTTTGAGACAGTGAAATTTTGTTCACATTTGGAAAGAATAAAGATCCAGTAATGATAGAAATTTATATAAGAAATAGTAAACATTTTTTAAGATTTAATGTTGGGGATATATTCTAGTAAACAACAAAATTGATGTGATTCATATTGAGAAGAATGTTGGGGATATTTTGGTTTGAATTTTTTTAGATATTATTAGAAATACTAAGGATGAATTGAATGTAAGACAATAATTAGTGTCCATTTTAATATGTTTGGATTTATCTCCCACACTTAATGAAAAATGAATATACATTCCTTTTCGTTTTTCATTTATCATCTAAGAGAGAGAAAATAATTTTTTTTCCAGTGCCCACATGATGTTAATGTGCCTAAATTTTGTTGTTAAAAAATGAAATTTATTTGTGTCATTAAAATATTTTAATCCAATTGGCATTAAATCTCATGATTATCATTTTATGATGCAACCAATACACAATGTTTTATCACATGTAATACTATTAATTTGTTCTAGAATGAATATCGTCTGGGTTAATTATTTTTTAAAATCATTCTATATAAAAGTATTGGATCAAAATTATGTTAAATTTTTTTAATAATGAAGTAGTAAAGATATTTTTTTCAACTAGAAATGTACATAACACTATATTTTTTAAATATCATAGTATATATAGTGGTTAATTTTGTGTGCTAAATAATGTTATGTGGACTTCTATACTTACATTGGGAGTATACTATTGAATTTTATATGAGGATATGATATGGTTATATTAAAAATCCACTTATCCTAGAAGATTTTATTATTCAAAAGTATATTTTTGAAAAGGTGGTAGACTTTTTTATGTATTAATTTTATAAAATGAAGAATATCGATTTCCTTATATCTCACTAAGAAAGAGTTTGTATTATGGGAAATAGGATCCGTGGCTAAAAAAAGTCACTGATATGTGAGAAAAAAATTGAAACATATTTATGTATCATGAATAAAAATTATTAGGTTCAGTAATATATAACATTGCATATTAATGAATTAAATAAATGTTATCAATTGAAGAAAAATATAATGGTACTTAATGAGAATAAATAATTATTTTCACATGGTATAAAGAGAACATGACTAATGATTTATTTTCATAAAAAACATAGATATTGTTAATGGGAGACCCATTTTTAAATGTTTTACCATGGTCTATGTTTGAAATTAATGGTGATACATTTTGTCCTAAAGACCAGGATAATAGAAGTATAGTTTAGAATATAAGTACATTAATATTCACTAAAGAAATGCATTTTTAAGGGAGAATGGAAAAAAACCAATCTCTGTATCAAGTTCATATAACAGAGTTGTTGAATATATATAGGGGATTGATTAGAAGATATTTTAAGTCTCAAAGTTCATGTATAAATGGGGTGTCTAGTGCACTAATCTTAAACATGATGAATTTACAAAGATACTTATAGATATAGATATATTGGAAGACACAAATGACCAATTTATCATGGAAGCACATGATTTTTTTTATGTCGTTGATCTATCAAATGACTTATGGTATATTATTTAACAATGAAAATAATAGTATTTTTTTATGAAAAGGTTGATGTTAATGATGAATTATGTGAGATCTCTCTATCAATGACATGATTATTAGAGGAAATCTATGACCATGGTAAAGAGATGGTTTATGCTATATAAAACTATCATGAATAAGGAATATGGGGAATTTTTTTTGATAATATCCTAATAGTATAAGCATTATATAACTATCATTTGTTTAACTTTTAAATTTTTGTAAAATTTGAAGTATAATGTTTTTATTTTTATTGTTTCTTAAGTCCGCTATTTCAACAAATATATAAAATTGTTTGTTTAATACTTCAGATTTTATTACATAGTAATTTTATTTTTTATGTTACTATATCATTTTTAGTATTACATTAGATTAGTTTTCTTATGTCCATAATGTTTTACATCTTGTAAATATTATCAAAATTTATATTATAACTGAATTTAACTATTTTAAAAAATATTATAAAAATGTGGTTAGTTTTTTTCTATAAACGTTTCTAAATGTTATTCAATTTTATATATCAAAAGTTAAATTTATATTCAATTAATGTCATTTTGTACTAATATTTTGTTAATTTTTTTTGAAGGAGAATTTCTATTTAAAATCTTGTTTAATATCAATCTTCTGGATATGAACCTATGAATTCTTTGGATAAAGAGCGTTATCCTTCTTCAATATATGAGCATGCTACTTCTATATGGAGTCAGTAGACTTCTAGAGATGGTAAACATAGTAGAACACATATACCAGATAATATCTTTCTAAAAGTAGGGACCACGTGATGATTATTGATTTTAATGGTAATTGTAATCTTACTAGTCTAAATATGAAACAATTTATAATTTTGGGGGATTTATAATCTTTATAAAAAATAATCATTTTACTTTCTGATTGGACGATTTTTGACCATACATCACAAGATAAACTATTAGAGACCATAATAAAAACCCCATTTAGTGTACTTTTATTTTCCTTGACATGAATTTTATAATCAACTAGTTTGTATTAATATAAAACATCACCTAGACTGTTATTCAATAAGTCATGATGCACATTCTTTATCGCCACATGATGATAACCATTGTTGGTGAATCAAAATAGGAAATAAATGAGAATGGTTTCAACCATAAATATAATAAATAACTATTGAAAAATACTAATAATCTGGCATGGTATTTCTATAAATAGGACTTCCATATACGTTAAATAAAAATATAAAAATAAATAACCAAGTCAAACAAGGTTTAAGAAAAAATCAGCATTCAAACAATTAAAAAACAACAAGAATGATTAAACTTGTTTTATAATAATATAAAACATTAAATTAATACATAAAAATGCATTGAAATAGTGGATATTGAATCCTAAATACATCACAAACAAACATACAAGGAAGATAGAAGAAAAATACACTTGGATGAATTAGATGATGCATAAGTGTCCCAAAATGATAAGCCAAAAACATGAGATACATAATATCCAACTCTATGTGACCCAAAATCACTAAACACATCCAAAAAATCCTTCATGAAACCACCCAAATGATATTTAATATGCGATCACAACCTGATAGGCTTTATAAAAAAAATGAAATCTATATACTGGCACATAAGTGTAAATTCATGGTGAGAGAAAGAGATGCCCAATTGGATTTTTTAAAAGTGTTCATGTAATTAATTCCATAAAACATTAAATAAATTCTAGTTTGAATACCAATTAGAAAATTGGTTTTATAAATATAAATCATATAAAAACAATTCTCATAATTTATCTCTTTATTTTGAAAACATTAAGGTATTTTTTTGGAAAAAAACACACCCGATTCTAAACCATAATTTCACACCCAATTAAATTAAAAATTTCCTAAAAAATTATCAATTTCAAAATCCAATTCTTTTCAAGAGGTTAGAATCCACCCTTTAAAATAGTAACAATTTTATTAATTTAAATAGGTAGACTTCTCTGCTTTCAAATAAAAAAATAAACCATTTTTTTATTAACAACCCGTTCAAAATCCTCTTTCCTAAACAATTAATAAATAACCACATAATTAAATAAACTAGGGAATAAACAATGGGAACCATCATATTTAATAATCATAATATAAACAAACATAAATAATGAAATAGGTTCCAAAAAAATAAAACAAGAGAAAGGGGATTCAAAAAAAGTGTAAAACAAAAATACCCTAAGTAATACCATTAGTTAATGTGTAAGTTTTTTGAAAAATTCAATAGTTCCAAAAATTATATGGCCCTAGACGTACTCAATCAATTTAATTTTTCAGTAATCTCCCATAGTATTACTATTTTATATAGATCAGCTTCTATAGTGTGATTGAGTTATATTGATTAGAACACATAGTCTAATTGGTTCAAAGAAGTTAGCATTCCATAAACCAAATCCCACACATACGTAAATAGGTTCTCATGAAATGTTTAAAAAGTATATGATTAATTAATAACCAACATGTTCATAAAATGAATCAGAAAATAATCACAAAAAATAAATGTCGTCCCACTTCCAACACCCCTCAAGAAACAACCACTTTTCACCAATAAAGAATCACAAAATAATAACACATCTGCATCCCATAAAAGGGTCATAATTTTATACAAAACATAAAAACAAGGGTCTCCCAATTAGAGAAATACATTCCTCAGGAATTTTTTTATTAAAATGCTAATCTCGACCTTAAAACAAAACTTGAAAAATGAAAACAAGTTGAAATAATCCTTTGAAAACTGATAAAGAACCCATCACTTCAAGACATCTCTTTTCTCCCTTTGGAGTCCCTTAAAAACCAAACATACCTTTTTGTAAAAAAACAACCCTAAAACCATTTAATACCATCTTTAGAAATCAAAATAGGTCAATGAACCTTCATTTATTATCAAAACCATTTGAAAATAGCCTCATAGAAATCTTCAAAAACATTAAGAATTCCTCAAAAATTCATTTTAAACCTTATAATAAAAGTGTATAATCCATGAAAAACATCTTATAAATAACTAATTTTTTAAAAATAGGTTTAATTTATTGAGTATAACAATTTGAAAGTTTAAGTGATGCATTACATTTTAAATAAAATAATTATATAGAAAATACTACCTCATTCAAGTGGGAACAACTTTCCTTTGATGAATAAATCTAAACCAATAAATTATATGACCTATAAAATACCTAAAAAATCCATATGATTAGACTAATATATAAACCATGATTTTAAACACACAATAATTTGGGTTTTTGGGAGAATGAAAAATATTGGGGAATTGAATAACAGAGAAGAGGATTAGTTGAAAAGAGGGGATCACCTTCAAGAAAAATTAAATCCAAAAAGAGGAGGCCAAAATACTAGGAGGGATAGGGGAGAAAATCCGTTAATCTCTCCTACATGATGGTCTAATGAGATAGGGTATGAAAGAGGGATAAATATCATAAAAGTCGATGAGGGTTAGATTTGGAAAGTCACAAATATTAAAACTAGATATATAGCTACTTGGACATGAAACCACCCAAACTGATGTAACTAAACTATCTATATACCACTATAGAATAGTCTCAAGTCCTAAATAACTGAGGATTCTGATCCTGAGACACCATGGTACAACCCTGACCACCACAACACAACACGCCTCCTATGGGTAGAACCAAAATCCCAAGAATTAGTCCACCATAATATATCCTATCATCTTCATGGAATAACCTCACCCTTGATTCCCCATTGTGGTAAAATATACACATGATGAGTCATGATTATCCCCCATTAGATACATTTCATTATGGTAAGAAGATATACCTCAGTAGAAAATATTGACTAACTATGCTGCAAGGCCCCTGGGCATGACATGGTTTGATGCAGCTCAAAACTACGGAACTAAATTTTTTTAAAAACATCTAAAACATTAAAAAATACCGAAATTATATAATACTAAATACCATAGTGACATGTGGGTTTCAAAATTATCTACACTATGCTAATTTTCACCCCTATAATTTCTCGATCAAAATTATAAACAATGGAGTATCAAAAACATAACACCCAACAAAAGAGTTGGGAGGGTTGGGGAAAAATTGAAGAGTTATATTGAGAAAATGTCACTATAAAACCCATATTTCCCAAAAACAATGGATCAATTGCTCAATTACAATAAAAAATCAAGAAATAAATCGATCCATGACCATAGTACATGAAGATCAAAAATCACATGGACCTTCAATTGGTGTACCCCAAATTTAGAATTACTCTAAAATGGTGAGTTATAAAATGAACAACCATATAAAACAATACCACTAAAACAACCAATTTTCACCAAAATATAAAAATTTATATAATAATACTCTATAAACTATTACCAACTGGCTTTGAGACTAGTTCAAAATAGAAAAATATTGTATAATCCACGGAAATACCCAAATTCAAGGTTAATTATTCTATAAAAATATCCCAAAAATAAAAAGGGAAGGATATATACATAAAAAGATTGAATAAACAATAAAAATTGGTACTACCTTTAGGTTATGAATTAGAAAGGGTATTTAACCTAGGACCTGGCTCATAGAACACCCTCTCAAGGAGAACTTAAAAAATCCAGAATAAAAAATAATCTCAAATGACGTACTAGCCATAACATAATCTTGACTAGTATAATAGTCATCCAAATTACCAAAGAATGTATCCATGCCATACCATGAGAAACTCATAAAAATAAATATCTTTATAGATGAATAAAATTAAATAAAAATGTCTAGAGAATAACAAATTTATGATCCATGAGCACAACTAAAATAATCAAAACCTCTCCAAAACAAGGATAAAGAAAACACAAAATGTAAATATACCCATCATAAATATCCTCAAAATCTCAACTTGTTATAAAATCATTGAGTATAAATATAGTAATAGATGATCAAATGATTCCTAGACACATTATAGAATCTATCTAAACTAATTCCTACTGAAACATTAGACCATATTCAATAAGCCAATCTATGGTCCAAGAAAAGACCTCTCTTAATGAAATGTGCCTTCAGAAGGCCATCAATATACATATCAGAAGAAAGATAGATAAATCTAAAAAAACTCCACATAGTCATCTACCACTATATTCAGAGTCTGACTAGAGTCAAACATCCAATGAGTTATAACTAATGGATTAGAAGGACCACCTTAAGTATCTTCTTTAGACAAATAATCTCCATGTTTCATTGTAACCTTTCTTGGAGGAATATTATATATATATAAAATAATGAATCCAAAACATCCATTCCTTATATCTACTAATCAAGTATATAATAAAAACTAAGGGAATATACCAAAAAACCAATTTATTGAATCAAATCACACTATAAAACTTCTTTCTATATATTCATTACATATAAAAATTTTAATAAATTAATTTTACAAAATCACTCACATATTAAAAACCTTCATCCTCCTATAGAAAAATTTATAAAAAATAATTTCAAAATTTAAAATAATAACGTTCTTACCAGGTAATCTTTAAAAGTTTACATTATATTTGTAAGCCATCCACTTTAATTTAAGAATCCTTGTAGAACTTTGTAATATTCTCCTTTATTTCTAATAAACTCCATGAATTCCAATATAAAACCAAATCCTTTCATGAAATTAACATACATTTCAAATAATTTATATAAAAAACCAATTTCACTTCAATAAAACTTTTCAAATCCCATAATTAAATTAATTACTTTTATCTTTTTTGTTAATGTCAAAAATCATCTATAAAACACACAAACCATAGTTTTAAAACTCAAAAACTCTATAAATTTTATTTTTAAATAAAACAAAAAAATATTTATAAACAAAAGTCCCTCAGACTCTCATTTTCAAAAAAAACAACTATTAAAACACAAATAATTACCCAAAACACCACATGGAACATCAAAATATGCTTCATGAAATTGTCTAAATGACATTAAAAACCCTCTTTGACTAATCTCAAACAAGTGTAAACCACTCTATAAAAAATTATAAATCAATCTAGTTTAGAAAAAATCAAGGAGGGATGTAGATGTATTCATGACTTATCCATTTGTTTTTTTATTCAGGAAACAATCATGAAATAGCCTCAGAGAAGAATCTAGGACCTCAAGCATGGTATCATGACAGGTTTCCATACCATGTGAGCTAGCCATGAAATTATGGTTCTTTCAACTTTCATCCCAAGATCAATGTAAAACCCCTCAAAGTATTTGATTTAACTCAATGGGGATCTAAACATCATCAAAATAATTGAAACTGTAATTCCAACTCAACATTAAAATCCCAATTTCCCATGGAAACTCAAGTCTCATAACGAAAGTTTATGATCAATCACCTAATCATTGAATACCTCCAATGTTATGATAGTCCCAGTCCCTATATTACCAAGACACTCCCAAATAAAAATAGGGTTCTTTGATAAAAATTTGCAACAAACCAATGTAGTTCAACCTAACACATCACCTTGACTGATCCACTACATGACCAAATGTGAATTCTCAAGTTCTACATCATTCTAACTAGTTCCAGGGTATCAAAAGAGACATATGAGTGGAGTAGTTTCAACCATAAATCATAATTAATAAATATGAAAAGCTACTAATAGTCTAGAAAGTTATTCCCATACATTCAACTTCATGCATGAAAAATAAATAGATACTAATCAATAACAAATATAAATAAGGCATAAATAATAAAAAACATCTGAATGAGTCATAAAAAATGATAATAATTCAAATTATTTTATAAAAACTTTCAACATAAAACGAAAACATAAACATGCACCAATATAAAGTGGATTGAAATGTAAATACATCATGATAACTAAAAAGGTGTAGCAAGAAGAAAAATAATCATTAATAAATTATCTAACACATAAGAATCTAAAAAAGAAAAACACCAAAACTAAGTAACATAATATCTGAATCCATGTGGAACAAGGTCACTCACCACATCCAACATATCTATCAAAATACTACCCAAATTATATCTAATTCAATATTATAACATGGGAGCCTATATAAAAACATGAGATACACCTACACACACATGTGTGTATGAAAGGTGTGAGATAAATAAGACCAATATGATTTTATCATATAGAATATGAAAATCCATCCAATTTTTTTCTTCATAAAATAATGTTTTGAAAAATAATAAGAAAATATTATTTTCAGATAAAAATAATACCGAAAACAAGTCTCATAATTTATCTCATTTCCTCTTAAAACCATAATTTAAAACTTTTTTAGAAAATAATCACACCTGAATCAAAACCCAAATTTCAAACCCAAACATGTAAATTAAAAAATTCCTAAAAAATAATCAATTTAAAAATTTATTTTATTTCTAATAGAAAAAATAAGCCTTTAAAAATATAAAAAACTTTAAAACATTTATGATCGCAGTCTTCCATGATCTCAAAGAAAAAAATTAAACCATTATACTTTATTATGATCCTTTCACAATCCTATTTTCAAAAAAAGATGAAAAGTATACGACATAATAAAATAAATTAGGTAATAAGAAATGAGAACCATCATATACAAGAGTCATAATATAAAAACATCAATAAGGAAATAGGTTCTACAAAACCCAATTGATTTCAAGTTAATAAAAATAAATACCATAGATAAAATCCCATATGTAATACCATTAGTCAATGAGTAAGTGTCATTAGAAAATACCTTTGTCCTAACCTGAGAAAACCCAAGAAACACTTAAGCATGTTAATTTTTTGATATGATCCTACAGTCTTGTTAGGTCATGTTGATCTTCTCCCACAGTCTTATCATGCCATATCTATAAGCTCACAATGTCTAATTAGGTTAATAATATTAGAATCGGCTACATTGAATCCCTCACGTAGTTACCAGGGTCCTCATAACATGTCAATAAGAGAGGCGAGTAATCAACAAGCAACATGTATATCACATTGAATAATAGATAAGTATAAATAATAAATCTCATCTCACTTCTAAAACCCTATTAAGACAAAACCACTTTTCACCAATAAATGATCATATAAAAAAATTCATCTACATCCCATAAAATGGGCACAAGTTTATAAAAAACATAATAATTGGGGGCTGACAATTAGGGTTCTACAATCGTCCAGAAACTCATTTTCATAAAATTTCAACTGGAACTTAAATTAAACCCATAAAACAAAACCTAGTGGTAAAGGCTCTTGCTTGGCATCCAAAATACCCAATATTGATTTAGGGAAGAGTTTAATTTATGTGTATTGTAGCAGTACGGTAGCAGAAGAGGTACTATACCAGGAACTGTAGCGGTAGTGGTACTATAGTAGCAATATTCACCAATGGGCCCTTTGGGCAAAAAAATGGGCTTTCAAGAATTGTATTCAGTCCACTTGTCCTTGGTAATTTGGTCTATGTAATGGGTCTCCCTCTACCCATAAAAAAGATGTCTCTTCTTTAATAATAAAATGTGGATTTGACCCCAACCTTTAAAAAATAATAATAAAATAATAATAATAATACATCACATTAAAAAATTTACGTCCTCCCTTATGAAACCAAACTCTACATTTTTTTTGAAAAAATATTTAAAATATATGTTACCTCATTTATAAATAGAAACATGTCTAAAACATTTCACTTATCATTAAAAACATTTGAGAATAACCTTAAAATAATTTTCAGAAATACTAGGAAAACCTTGCATTTTTAATTAAAAATAACCTGAAAAAATCAAGTGAAATCCTTCTATTAAAAGTGTAAAATCCATGGAAACAATATTTTAAACATATTATAGGAACTATATATAGGCATAAATTACTAAGAAAATCATTTGGAAAGCTTAATCATTTAATATATTTTTAAATTATATAATTGTATAGAAACACTTACCTTATTTGAATGGGAACCACTCACATTCAATGATGAAAACTAAACCCATCAAGTGAAAAAACTCCACACACCCTAAAAAACCAAATCCAAATGATAGTACCCATGTTAAACCTTAAATTTATCCCCCATTGTGATTGGGGTTCATGGGAGAATTTAAAACCAAGGGGAATAGAGGAAGGAAGAATATGGGAAGAGGAAAGTAGAGGTTCACCATCCAAAACCACTTAGATCAAAGAAGTGGAGGCC
Organism: Viscum album; assembly: GCA_963277665.1. Taxonomy (NCBI): domain Eukaryota; kingdom Viridiplantae; phylum Streptophyta; class Magnoliopsida; order Santalales; family Viscaceae; genus Viscum; species Viscum album. The sequence goes on along the minus strand of OY728123.1, from coordinate 1,031,915,161 downwards.
AAAATACAAGGGGTAAAATGTTTGGATTTCCTTGGACCTATCCTATATGTTGTTTAAATGAGAGAGTGAATAAAAGATGGTTAAAATCCTTAAAAATAATATATGGGTAGATTTTGAAAATCACAAAAATTAAAATTAGACATATAACCACCACGATATGGAGTCATCCCCTACATATTGGTTCCCCTCTCTAGGTACACCTATGGTGTGGTATCTAGGACTAAGTTGTCGAGTGCCGACAAGGTGATGAAAGAAATATCCTTATCACTGACCACCACAAATGTAGTCTTGTGCACCACGACATTGTGTTCCTCATCTAGGAAAAACCAAAACACCATGACTTCTTACATTACAACATGTCCTATTATCTCCATAACATGACCTCTCTTATGTTGCCCTACAATGGAACAATACAAACACACACACACAAACACACACACTAGCTTGGTCATCACCCCTTAGGGACATTTCTTGAAGGTATATAAAAATACGTCCCCAGAAAATAATGACCCACCATACTGCAAGACCCCAAGCCATGACATGGCCTTCTATAGCTAAAAAAATAAAGAACCCCAAAAATATTAAAATATAAAAAAATTAAAAATATACCAAAAAATTATATAATACTAAATACCACAATGACATAAGGGTATCACATATTTATAAATTTATATATTCCTTTCCCTCTCACTTTAAAATGACATTTTATTCACTTGATACTAAAGAAGTTAGGTGGATATGATTATCTTTTAAAAAAAGATATGCTGGAACATTAAGTCGATATCAACTTTAGATTTCGTTTATAGGAAGGAAAAAATAGAAATCCATATAATATTTATGGTTATTTTGATAAATATCCATTGAATAATTTTTTCAAAAGTATAAAATGAGATTAAATTTTGGAAATCTTAATGTCGACAATGTAAAGTGAATTAATGTATATATATATATTTTTTAAATCTTATTATTTATTTATATTTTTTTATTATTAAATTGTAATAACTGAGGAGTTCTCATGAAAATATATATATAAAGAATTTAAACATTATACATTATCTCAGGGAGGGTATATATTACTATAAGAACAAATGATTACTAAAAATTTTTATAAATTGAGAGTCGAATCATTAGGATCTATAGATTTTTTCGCTTACCTTTATCTTATTATGAAAAATGTAAAAAGGAAAAGATTATAATAATGGATAATATCTTACCAAAGAGTCAAAATCTATATCTCATCATATTTTATGAACACATTTTTTTTTCATATATTGATCTTTAAATTTTATAATTGTAAATTTGTTTTTCATATATTCTTTATAGGATTCCATTTAATATTAGAGAACACAAGGAACCTTTATATATGAGGGTAGTAAATATATTTTTCTGACATCATTAGGAAATTAAAAACACCCAAGTTGTGTTTAAGTATATGAGGTAGGTGTATTTTTTAGAAACGTGTTTAGTAGTATTATTAATTCTTCAATAGAGGATGTTGTAAATGGTGAAATATAATCTTTACGGTGAAAAATTAGAAGTTGGGAAATTCAATGGATGGTAGTATTTGATCACCAATTTATTAAATGTTTTCAAAATGTTGATACAACTTCAATGTGCATATTCCATTTCTCCACTTCCTCAACAATTGACCATCCACAATGAGTTATACATATAGAGTCTATAACATCATATTATAGTATATGAGATCATACATTTTATTGGGGACACATTACATAATTAGTATAGAGAGTCATATTTATAATGGGTGAAGATACAAGATATTTTTAATGAATTGTAAAGAGTGTTGTTTCATACTATCATAGGTGTCAATAGTTAGATAGATATTTATTAATTTTGTAATGTTTTAATCTGGACTTATAGAACAACAAACCACTACTATATGCATCAACTATATATATTTTTAATATTATTTAAAATTTATATAAATACTTTCATGTATATATATATATATTTAAATATTGAATAAAAAATATATGTTTAAATATACATATATATATATTTTTTTAAAAATGCATCAAAGTTAATGACACCTTGTATAAAAAAACATATTTATAGACCTTCAGATACTACTTCTCATGTATCTGATAAATATATAAATTAAGGATTTATGAATTTATGTTGGTGAAAAACTACTTGTTTTCAATAATTTATAACATTTTTTATGTGATTAGATATTAATATTTATGAAGAAAGATATCCTAGAACATGTAGTTACAAATATGTTAGTCATGAAAGAGATTAAAGTATCCTCCATGTAGGCTGGTTATAACATTTATTTCCATTTTATCAATTTAATATAACTAACAACATTTTATTATGTTTGATTAGGAAACCTAATAAATTATGTATTCAATATTAAATGAAATTAATGTACGGATTCAGGACCCACCATTTGTTTATCTAATATTGAATACTTCTCATAATAATAAAATATATTTGTAGAATATTTTGGAACAAAGAAATAAAGTGTTGGATGATTCCTTATCTTGAGTGGTTTAAAAAAATATTTCATTATAATGTTTCAATTCATTAAAATATTAATAATATTTCCACTTATTTTTTTATTTAATTTGTATATCAGTAACCAATGGATGTTTTTTATTTTCCAAATATACAAAATAATCATTTAATAGTCATGATTAAGACATAGCGGCATAGGAAACAACATTATTAAGTATTAGAGTAACAAGTTTTTTATTTTAAGTCTTATAAAATATTTTTTATATTTTTTATGATTTTTAAATATTTCATGTAATTTGGATCATAATATACAAGGAATGGAAAGAAAAATAATTTTTTTGAAAATATAACTGATTTTATAAATAGATTAGTTTAGTAACAATATAAAATGATATTTTCAGTATAAGGCTTGTTTTTCAAATTAAGAGTCACTATCAACAAGAAGGTATATAATATTGGTATTATGTGTTGTGTTTTATGTAAGAAATAATTTCAATTGGAGCAACTATAACATTCCACAAGGTTATTTTTATTATAAGTTTTTATTTATAATTACGTTATCATCATATTGAGATTAAATGTTAAATATTGTATTTAGATTTTATAGATTTTTGGTTATACTCTTTAAAATATTCAAAATGAGATAAATAATCTATGGTCATTAGGGGTTTATTATTTCTTAAGCTCTATTAAGTTTTATTTTATTTTTATATGTTTTTATATGTTTTATATTTTTACTAAAAAAATTAAATTTTTTATAGCTGTAAGAAATTTGTGATATCCAATTAGGAAGAATTGAATTGTATTTTAGAATTTTACTCTCCTTCCACTTATTGAAACTGCTAGTTTTTACTGTAGTTTTTTGTTCTACATGTTTAGGTATTGTATGTTTTAAAAACAATTAAAAAATTATTTTTATGTCTGTTATTTTTAAAACTAATTTAAAAAACTAGAATCAATTATTTAATGTCATTTAATATATAATTGATGTCAAATAATATCTTTAATGTTTTTTATATGAAACTTTATGAAATATTTTCTTCCACATTGAATTTTTAGAACCGACATCAAATAGTAGATATTTTATTAGTCATAGCTTGTTTTTCTATAACAAGTACAAAAATAATCAATGTAAAAGAACATTTTGAAAAGAAATTATAATAACCAATGTAAAAAATATATTTATAAGATTAAAAAATTGAAAAAATTTTAAAATTTATTTTCAAAATAAAAAAATGGACGTGAAAAAGAATTTTATAAACTAGTATATATAAATTCTCTTTAAGGAGGTTGTAGACAGGTGATTCAGTGAAGGGGTTTATTTCTTCCTTTGAGAAGGTAGGTTTCTGTTAAGTATTTTCAATATGAAGAACTAGAGTATATTAAACTCGATTATTATGAGATGTTGAAGGAATTCCATTCTTAGGGGAATATGAGGAACCTATAGAGATTCTATACGAGTGCACTGTAGATAGTGGGTGGACATGGTTCCTGGTAGAATTTAAGGTTTTAGAGTAGGGGATGGAAGATTCATAGTAGATTTATAGTTTTGGTTCCTCTGAAAATTCAGGATATGGAGTAGGAAATGGTGCACATGGAAAGGGGTTGGTGTAGAAAGATCATTATGATGATTTTCCTTAGTGGATTTAGGTGATAAGATATCACGGTTAGGGATCAAGTTAGTTTCACTCTATTGAGTCGACTCCAACTGATCGTAGTAATGAGACATCGACTGTACGAGGTGAAATTCTAGTGTAGTACACCTTATAATATATTTTATGCAATATGGGTGAATTAAATTCATGTATATCTTCTTAGGATGATGATTATTTAGGGCTTTTAGTGGAGTATTTTTCTTTGATGATGACCATTAATACACCCTTAGGGATGATATCTATGTGTATTTGGGGGTGACTAAAGTGTTTTATTATTATCATTGGTTATATGATTATTTATAAATTTTTTATGATATAGATACATAGGATCAATGTGATCCTAAAAATTTATTTGTTGACTCAATTTCAAGATGAAAATAACTACTATCATCGATAATTATCTTGAATATCAACTAAGGGTGAATATTACACCATCACTAGGGAGTGTGATTTATAGGAAGTCCATTCAAGGCCATATCATCAATATCTAGGAGATATTTTAACCCATATTTCTACATCTATTTTATGATATGAGGATATTAGATAATTGGTCCTTCCTTTTATTATTGATTAGTTTTAGTGTGTACTTTTTGAGGACATATTGAATATAACAACCCAACTCTTAATTACACACTTAAACATGATTTATTACATAAACATGAACTTAATAAAACCCAAAATATTGATAGGTCTAGTGTATTTGGGGCTTCAGAACATTATATGACAACTTAAGACATAAAATACAACATCATTATTGAGAACTTCTTTTACCTGACCACAACATTCCTTCGTACTTAGCATTGCACGGGATAACATGAGGACATACATAAAAAAAGGGTGAAATATAAAGCCATGTAAGGGATTAAACAAGGCACAACTTGAATAATGAAATAAATGTTAGGAAATAGGAATATCAATGAAGCATAATAAAAACATGAACCTAATGGCTTGATATAACATGATTACCATAACATGTAAATGAGGCAACAACATACAATATGATATTAGCATGAGCTAAGGCTCACTACACATGGATTATAATGAGTAAACCCTCATTGTTCATGAATCATCATGAGTAAAACCTCATTTCACATGGATTATCATGATACAAAACATTACCCAATGCATTATAGCGCTACCAGGGTGCGCCCTTCATAATAATTTCAAACTCATGCTTAAGTGTGCCACATAGATCACATAACATGGATTCATTCAATATCATCATTTATTACATGATAAAATAATTTTAAATAAATACATGTAAGTACTATTAAATATGTTTATGTCCGTAAATGTGAATATCCTTGATAGAGAAATGGGTATGGTATTTACTACAGGATGATTTTGGCTTGGAAAATCGCAGTGCAATTTCAGTAGCATAATTACGTCATATGGAAATTCATAAACATGGTTGATGAGAGAGAATGAGGTATATCATCATTTATACATGAAATAGAAAGTAAGGGGGTCATGGAACATAATATCATGACATATGAAATGAAATTTAGATGCATAATATAGAACAAATGCTTAAATGGAAATAAGAAGAGAGAAATCCCTGACAGAATTTTGGCATGGTAATGGGTGTACACAAAAGGCATTAATGAGAGAGAAACGGGTATCTAGTCATTCTAAAATAAGGAGGGAAGTATGGGGGTGGTTATAAATCACACCCAAACATTTTTAATTGAAAATAAAATTGTATAAAAACATAAAAAACTTGTATAAAAATGAGAAAGGACGGATTCCCTTACTTGAGTGTGTGACTTCAAAATCTTTAAGAGGGTAATATTGAGATATTGGGGTGGCTTGGGAGGATTCTAGATAGGTGATGGAAGAATAGGGACGTGATCCATGGATTTTGAGTGAAGAGAAGTTGGAGCATCGGTGGGTTTATATATGAAATGAGAGATATATTCTATAATATTTCATAAACATAGGTTTTCGAATCTATATAATTAAATATTCAAAACAATAAACCATCCAATGGTTTTATCCAAATAAGAGTGTGAAAAATTATTTTATAAGGAAAATATCCAAATATATTAAAATATTTCCCACACTTGTGGGTAGGTGAGTCACACTTTCAAGGAAATGAATTTAAAATCATAAAATATATTATACATTTTGAAGGATTCACTAAGGCTTTATAAACTAAGTAAAAAATTATAAAATTACATTATTTTAATGGGAAACATATATTGTGCTTATAATACCCATTATATTATTTATTACATCATTTTGGGGTCATTATGATGTCATAAAAGAGATATTTTATTTATACAATATTTAATTTTTACCCAAAAATTAGACTGTCTCATAAAATTATGAAAAATTCACCATTGGATAATTTAGAAAAATTAATTAAAAAAATAATATTAATTTTATCTAAATAATTTTCTATATATGTTAATTTTCAGTTTTGAAATGGAAACTCACATTTACTGAAAATTCACGGGTTTTGAAAAAAAATAGTTTTCAAACTTTAATAAAAATTAAATTTGACTTCATAAAAATTATATAATCATTTATTATTCATAAAATTAATTTTATAATAATATTTTATTAAAATATTATTTATTTCAAAAATTCATTAGTTTCTTTAAAATATACACTTTCTGTTTTATTGTATAAAATTATAACTCTTATCAAACTAATTACCTAATCATTTACAGATAAAGAACTAATATAATCATTGTGTATTAGATTTTTTTTATAATTTTATTAATAAAAACATTAGTTTAATATAGTAATGTATATATTTCTCAAAAGTAACATTTTTACCCGAAAAATCAATTTATCAAGTTCAACATTTTTTAAGAAAGACAATTCCTATAGAATAATTTATGGAATAAGGATTTTATTTATAAAAATGGATTACATAATAAGTAACTGATACCTTATTACATAACCCCTTATAATACAAGAATAATACCTAAGGGTAAGGTGTGTTATAGTAAAAAACTCTTGGGGAAACTCAGATAACATCTCTTAGGTGGTAATCTCTATTAAATTGAACTTCTACTAGTGAAAGTCTATTCAAGCTTAAAATATTGAAGCATAGACTGGGCTTGGTCAAGAGAGAAGCACAGTGACACTACCTCCTTTTTGAGCTCTGAAAAATGATCTTTGTACGGACCAAGTCTACTAGATGAGGCCATCCTCTCCTTTATCTGTGTCAAAATGATTTTTTTAAAACCTTATATTTATATCAGTCATTGGATCACTGTTCAATAGATATATTATCAATGGTAATGATACTTAATGCTCATTTAAACCCAATAAAAAAAAGAGTGCATGTATTTTATATATCCATATGACATTAAAAGAAAGGGAATTTTCTTCATAAATGACTGGGTTATTACAATAGTACCCCTTAAGATATTTCTCCCTCGATATTTCCTTTTCCCACATTAAAAAAGATGAGGGTAACTCTTCCTCATCAGTTCCTTAGGTTCCCACGTTGCTTCTTCAAACTTTTGGTTTCACCACAACACCTTGTTGAGGGGAATTTTCTTATTTCATAGAACATTTTCTCTATGATTTAATATCTTCACCGACTTCTCTTCATAGGAGAGGTCATTCTCCAATGGTAACACCTCTATATTGATTAAATACGATGGGGTAGGTATATACTTCTTTAAGAGTGATACATGGAATATATCATTTACTTGAGACATGATTGGTGGGAGTGCTAGTTGATATGCCACTGCTCTGATGCGATCAAGGATCTCAAAAGTATCGATGTACCTTGGAAAAAGATTTCCCTTCTTCCCACATCTCATAAATATCTTCCATGGTGATATACATCGGAATACCATGTCTCTAACATCAAACGTGAGGTCTCATCGACGATTGTCAACATAGCTCTTTTGTTGACTCTAAGATGGTTTAATGTGTTGCTAGATGGTCTTAACCTTCCCCACTAATTATTTTCCCATTTATGGACTATTGACACTTTGTTTCATCACAGAGTCTAAATGAAAAATGACAAAGTGAAATACATTAGAAAAACAAGGGGAAAAACATAAAGAAAATCAAAATTTACAAAGGAACAAGCTTTGGGTCACCCTAGTCAGGCCAAGGGGTTGTCGGCGTGCAGTCTACTTGCACGCCCCCATCTGTCATGAAACCTAATTATGCACCCAATATCATTTCTCCCAAGGTCCCATTTTTTCCTATAAATAGAACCTTGGTGCCTTCATTTGTACGGATGAATTTCCCTGAAGCCCAGTTGCTTCTTTGGTCACCCTAGTGCATCGCCCAAGTCCTCTAAAATTTTCAAGGTAGTTCTTTAACACCTAAAGAGGAGGAGTTGAAGGAGGATAATAGGACTTAAGTCCTTTTAGTGTTTTAAATCCATAACACTTATGTAATTAAATCGCCCAACCTCCCTGAATCAGATACACTTGCATACCAACTATTCCATTCATAGGAACTTGAGTGCCACACTTTTGGGAAAACCTATGAATACTCCAAAAGGATTTATTCAAATGTCTCCCATGTAATAACATCCACGTTGTTCGTCTCTTAAGTGAACAACAGGATCCCTAAGCCTTATTGTGAGCCCATACTTGTGTGTCCTTATCTACATGTGAAGAAATATTTTATTTACTTACTCACTTTAGTATACAAGCCATCAAGACCTCCTCAAATGCCTTCATGGAAAGGCTTCTTCTTCATTGGTTCCCTTGTCTAAAAGGGTTTCTGTTGATACTTCCACCAAAACCTCCCAACTTATCAAACCCTTGGGAAAGACACATCATTGTGTCTCTTATTAGGGTGTGTATATCCACAATCATAGGTTTCCCACATTTGTTTCACAATGGGGTTAAGATTCATGAATCGTCTGTGGGTTTGAATATCCGCAGTGACATGGAACATTCTCTCAAGAACAATGTTTGGATGTTCTTGGTTTGGAGGAGGGTTTGGGTCCTCAACTCTCCCTTCTCAAAGACTCGAAACCTCAGGTCTTTAGTAGGGAAGGTACGATTTACACATTCTTTTTTATTCAAGCAAAGGAAAAGTCTCCCTCCGCTACCAAGATCATTTTTAATGGAGCCATTCTGGTGTAATCCCCTATCCTTTATCCCTCTTTCCTTTCATTGGAACCATGTCCAATGTAAAGAAAATAGTGGTAGGGATCTTCACCTCGCCCTCTTCTTGGTTCCCCTCAACCTAATCCACCCTGGCCACCATTGGCGCGCCCTCTTCCACCAGTGGTGGAGGAAAAGAGTGGGTTCCTTTTTTGAATCTTTGGCATCCTCTTGTTTCTCACACTGAGAATGACTCACATAGGATTAGATATTTTTCATTGTCACATAATTTTTACAAAAACATGAACTACAACAACTATGATTCGTGTTCAAACCATGATACATAAGATGCCTTCATCAGGGCTCGATATCATTGGATATCATCTTCAGGAATCCAACCCTAATTCCCTTATTCTAGGCATCATTCATTGGATTAATCCCCAAATTAAACCCTCAAATCATCAAGGAATCCTTTTCGAGATTTAATCCCAAACTCATTTCTCCCAAAGGGCTATACTCTCTTATGATACTTATCGAACTACATGGGCTTTTATTAAAATCCACATGGGATACATAGGAAGCCTCCATGAGGTTCAAACCCAACACTTCAAATCCACTATGTTCTCCTTAGGCCATTTTCCCTATAGGTTCTAATCTTACTTGGAAAACCATATTCTTTCTATGTTCCTTGGGCTTTTTAGGCATAATTCCCACACCAAACATTGAATAAGAACCTTCCTCTTATATTTCTTTACCAAATGACATTAAACTGTACATATAGGTCCTTATCACATGACCTTAAAAGGTATGATATGTCCTATTAAGAGGCACTGAACTATGAGGGTTCTGATTTATTTCACAAGGATATGTAGGTAGCCCATTTTATGGGTATGATCCCTATATCAAAACAAACCTCTGTATCCCTTCATGAAAATAAATTCCAGAGTGCCCCATTGAGGGGCTTAAAAAACCAATATCATCATAACGATGATTAAAAGAATAATTAAATTGTATATTAGAGGATACCATTAATGGAGAACCTTGAATACATGTGGATATCTCCATTAATGAAGAACCTCGAATACATATGGATGATTCTAAATTTCATACATGTTAATAAATGATTGAAAATTCCAAGGGAAAATTATGTTATACTTGGTGAATTAATAAGGATTCATGAAAATATACTAAATTCATAAAGAGAGTCTCAAAGTAGACAATAATTCCCCCCAAAAGGGTGTGATGAGTCTGACCTCCCATCCACTCAACCGATGCCCATTCTTAAGTATCGTAAAGTTCAAACATAACAAACACATTCCATTGGAAGGAAGGTCCCTTTTGGATAAAGAACTATTTGGTGTCTCTAGTTCTATTAATAAATATAATAGAAACCACTTGGAAGTAGTGATTTTATTAAAAGTAGAACACATGTTTCAAGGAACTACAAAACAAAAAATGGTGAACCCAAAGTCAATACTTAACCATGTTAATAATGTTACCCACCTTTCTGAACCCTATCAATTGATAAAGGAAGGCCATCCAAAGGAATCAATCATGCATGTATCCATCTAAAAGATGTCATTTTAATGGAGTTTATTGTTGTTTTCAAGTTTTTTCTCAGAAATACCTTCAGTCCAAAATGAATTTCTTCAAGACGACATCTGTGAACTTCCCGACTGCTGCTCAGGCTGGATCCTCATCCATAGGAATGAATTTATCACCCACCCAGTGTCTTCAACACTGGGTCTCCAACATTCTAGTAAATGAGTATCGTTATCACAATACAATACCAACCTTGGAGGTTGTCTGAAAGGCTCTCTAGGTCAATAGAAATCCTTGATTGTCCAGCCAAAGATGACCAATGATCAAGATGCAGACAATGAAAACGACCATTTTCAACCATTTCAGGTCCTTATCCCTTGAACACAACATCCAGTCCATCTCATACTATAGGGAGGTAGATCAAGAGGTCTCTCAAGGCCTCAATCCAAAGATTCAAGGATCCTTACTAAGGATTCCAACCAACAATCACCATAAAAAAATCAAGCGGTAGTGAACCCCCCAACATGATGGGGGTGTTGTCTCTGGGTGTTACGTCTAGGTCCCTCAGACCAAGGCGTGCAAGACGAACTGTCGGGGACAACTTCTAGTCAACAAGGAGGGGTTTCTTACCTCTTCCTCTCTAAAGAAGTCCATCAACCTAACATGATGGTGAAAAATGAGTGGGCACATACACCCATCCGTCCTAATTCCACTACCCAGTAGACTCATCTGGAAAGAAACCAGTAATCCTGCCTAAAAAATATAGTGGATTACTGTGGATAGGCACATAAACTTGTTTACAAATTATCATCCAGTTAACAGGCTCGTCTAACTACATTTAAATAATCCCACCTATCCAATGTGGTGGGAACTGGTAAACAGGAACATACAACTTCTTACAATCACCAATTCTACTAGAAATATCGTCTTCCAGTATTGATGGAAGTCTATCAACCATTCTTTATGGAAAACAACTAGTAGTCATATACACCTTCCAGTGTTCATAAATCCTACCAACAGTCTCATTTGGCAGCACCCGGAGAAGTCATTCGGAAAGCTCCAATGACAAATATGGGGAAAACCCAACTCTATGCCCCCACACATGAGTACTGTCAATACCCATTGACAAGAAAAGGAGTAAAAGAGAAGGATCATACACCTAATGCAGATATGGAATGGACATATATTCCTGTTTCGACTGCTTAAGTCACAAAACACATTTTATCAATGGGAAAGGGTAGACACAAATCCATGTCCATATTCCAGAAGCATGCCAAAATATTATAACAACTTATTCAGCAGTATAACGGGAATAGACAAATAAATCTGTCCCCACACCTAGGATGACATATCATCAGGCCATCCCGAAGTAGATACATACCTCTATTCCAGTCTAGGAGGGTCATGGAGCATACATCCCTATATCAAATGGACAACAGGATCAGGAACATACACTCGTTCCAGTTGGAGGTAATCGGTCTATTCTAGTGACCAATCCAAGGAAGGCACATACACCTTCCCATGATAACCACTTATCCCAGCACGTGGCCCCAACTAAGTGTAATAGAACATCCTAGAATAAGTCTTTCCAAAAACGGTTAGAAAATCAAGAGTCAAGCTGCAATCTAACTCCTCTTAATGTAGGAGTTCTTGAATCCCTCAGACATTTATCTATTGTAGCTCAAGATCCTACCCTCTCATTACCAAATTATGGGAGTGGTAGAAGTAATTGTGTAGTTATCCATCAGGCAATTCATCATAAATGCTTTCTTCTTTAAAAATTTTGTCAATCCAGAGAGCCTATCTCTGGATGAGATCCATGAAAACCCTCTGTGTGGCTAGAAGACCAAGGAGCAAGAGGATTTATCCCTTACAATAATCTACCACGGTGGTCATCCTAGTGATGTAATTCACTACAAAAGTCCTCTCTGTAGTAGTATTTCGAAATGTCAAGATAATTCTATAATTGAAAATGTAGTGATGAGAAATCCATCTTATCTCGAGGAACTTTCCAACATAAGGCCAGTCATGTCTGATGCCTTGTCATTAATGGGTGAAATAATTTCTCAACTAGAAGACATCTTAAGGGAATTATCATTCTCCGAACCTCGCTTGGGTCATTTTTCTTCTAATACAGAGTTCCCACTTTGGTCAAACCCAGTGGAGAAACCTCTAGTAAAAGATGATGAAGATATGTTAAACATGGGAAAACAATTGGATAAAGTAGAAATACCCATCATATTCCAGCCTTTGGAAAATTCTCAATATAACATTCCATAATTTATGGTAGAAGATTTCATTAATTATGTTTTCCTCAACTTGAAAAATAATCTTTGTCATTTTAAAACCAAATTACTACCATATAATGAATATACAAATCATGTAAAGGTAATATAATGGTTGGAACACCAAATTGACTTGGCATCTCTCTCAGTTTCTCGATATCCTGAAGTTGAAAATCAGAATAGAACCTTTCAGCCTACATGCCTCAATGCTCTAAAGTGGCTACACCAGTTAATTTCTGATACCCCATCTAGTGTTCGTATTAGAGGATGGGGTGCACATGGAGCATTGCATTTCACTACATTCCATAATCAGCAAAACCTATGAAAAAGAGGTCTCATGCAATGTTATTTCCCACAACCATCAACAATCAACATATTTAGTATGTAATAAAATGTATTCTTAAGAATAGACCTTAACTAGATCTCATCAAAGCTAGGACCAAAGAAAGAAATATGTTCAGATACTTTTTCATCAAACATATGAGAGTCTTCAAAAGGCCTCCCTGTTAGTGGATACCATCCATCAGATGACGCAAATTTCTGAAATAACACAATGATCTTCTAAAACAGTTGACTTGAGTGGTTGTCAAATAATGCATCCAATTAATTTCCGAACAAAAATTCGCAAAACTAGAAGGGCAGCTATGCGAATCATAGCCATAGTAGTTCAAGAGCCACCCCAACATACATGGATGGGGGCTTGTTTAATTCAACCTTAAAATTCATTAAACATATCTAAATTTTTTGGAGAAGATGAATAGGAACAGACCCGACCTGTAGGGATGGGGGATTTTTCATATTTAAAATCTCCTCCTCAAAGAAAGTCAATTTTATCCCGATTAGGGAAGAAGACACAAAGAGAGTGTACAACTGAACTAATTAAGTATTACCTTCAGGTAACTGTTTTCCATACAACTCCTGAGATTTCAAAATTTATGAGAACATAGTCTCATAAAGGATATAGAAGAATATTTTCCTAAAAAGATATTAACTGAATTCCATCAGTGCATTATGTGTTAGTAAATTTCATTGACACCATTTTAGAAGATCCTCTAGAAAATGAGTTCAGTTCCAGGGAATCAGAAGATGAAGTTCCTATTCATAATACGGAACACACTAAACCAAATGAAGAAGGTGTACGTACCTGAAATCAAAGGCTTACCCAGAATCTAGGTATGCCCTCAAATAGCTGACTCCCACCCCTCCAAAAGGAATCTAAGGAGGGGAAAGGTAAAAGATAGATTGCATCTCAATTTTCAACAGGATAAGGTCAATCTATTTCACTTGAAGAGATATTTTCATAGTAATAAGAGGAGATGAAATAATTAAAAAGGCTCAATACAGAGTTACTTAGAAGAATCATTTCCACTAGACATAGTCCACAGGAAGATCCTCAACTTGAAGATCCTCTAAGATCTCATTAGAAAAGAGGATTTTTGGTAACTAATAATGAAGATAATGAATTCTCTCCATTGGGTACACAACCTAGACAAGATCAAACACATCCTTATAGGCATATTCCCATGGTTTATCCAAGTAAAATACCAGCACCAGCACCATCACCAATGATTTTTTAGGTTGTTTCACCAGTTCATGATCCAGTTATTGTAAATATACTATTCACAACTCATCCGAATATTCGCTAAGTGCTTATGAACACAATTGAGGCATTAACAACTCGATTGGAAGATATAGTAGAACTGTGTGCGCCAGTTCCTCCAAAAATGAAAGCTTACCCTGAATGGGTGGATATGATTCCTCCCCCAACAAATTTTTTGAATACTACATTCCCAATCTTTAATGGTTCAGGAGATCCAGAACAACACTTCACACATTTCATTTCTCATTGAAATCCCATGACAGGAACTCCTCAACAATAAGAAGCAGTAAAGCTCAAGTATTTTGTGCAGTCATTACAGGGAAAATCTTTTCTATATTACACATGTTTTCAATCATGATCAATTATAGGATGGGAAGATATACATCATAAATTCCTTGTTCAATTTATCTCAATGCTTCCAAAGAAAACAATTTTTTATCTTACAAATTGTATTCAAATGGAAAATTAATTATTTTCAGATTTCATTGCTTGATGTAAAGGATTAACATATTCCTTAAATCAAACACTCTGTTGAGACGAGTTGCTACCAATTTGTGTGTAAAATCTGCATGATGAGTTATGCACACCATTGATCCCTATGAAATACACATGAGGGTTTTGAGAGCTAGCTTCATTTTCTCAATAGATAGAAGAATTCATTATGGAAACTAAAGCTAAAACTTAAGTAATTCCGCCAGCTCTAGGAAGGAGAACAGAGAAAACAGAGGATGCTACAGTTACACTCAAGCAAGAACCTATACCTACATCCACATCAAAACCATCATCAAATTGAAGGGCTCCGCCTCCCATGAATTACCAGCAATGACCACCTCATGAAGCTGATAAAAGAGATCAAAGGAGTAAACATTTTGAGAAGTTAAAGAACCAAGTCTATTCTACTCGGAATAAACAGGTCCTCAGTTACTTCATCTCATCTTTAGAAAATAATTTCTTTTAGTTTCCAAGGCCAAAGAAACCAAAAAATAAGGAGATGAAGATCTTACGAATTATTGTCCCTTTCATAAGATTTTGGGGCATCCCATTTAGGAGTGTTTTGTTTTCAATGACCTCCTACAAAATGTGGTTGACTGTAGACATGTAAAACTGAAAAGTTACTCAGCCCAAGTAGCATGTTTTACTGCTACTGATCCGTAGGAAGTAGGAAAATGGAAGGAAGTCAAAAGTAGAAATGCGGAAGAAATATGATGATTGGATGATAAGGAAAATGATCAACTGAACTCAGGCCATCCTAAAAACACAGTTGAAACAAATGATTGTGTCTCATGCTACTCCCACCACATCAAAACCACCTTCATCAAATGATCAGTCCTCAAAAGGTAAGTCCTCAAAGAAGCGATGTGATTAGATGGTTAAAGAGAAATCAAAAGAAGAGAAGCTTATATTAAGTCCAATGATTTATTTGACTCTATTAGATTTCATGCCATCTTCTTGAAGAGCATGGGCATCGCCCTGCCAAATGACACAATCCGAACTAAGATGTAAATCAGAATCTTCATCAGATTAAGAATTGATCTTTGGTTCCATCAACGTTATCCACTTAACAGATCCTTATGCCAATAGTGATTCTAATTATAATGAACTGGAGTTCTCCGTACCTAACTAGGGAACTAGAGGAAGAGTCCAAGGTAGATGATATAGGGGAATACATGGGAATTCTAGAATACACTATTTTAACTCTACCCCTACTCGAATCATATATGCAGTGGAAACTCGTGGAAGATCCCTTCAGTAGGATCAACCAGAACAAGGAGTTTCTTCCAGAAATGACAGATTCGGTACTGACATGATTATTTTGGAGTACTGATTAGAGGTTACACCATCTTCATCTCAGCAAGTAGATAAACATAGTAAGTCTAATCTGCCAAATCCAAGAGTATTTCCAGTTTCTACTCCAATAAAGGGAACATCCATATCAGGAGCATCAACTTCCAAGGCACTTGAAAAACCACATCTTCTTGATGGGAAATGTAGACCTCTGAACCAAAAGTATTATGTCTTGAAATATTTGGCCCAAGTACCAGCCAAGTTGTCAATTTTGGATGCCTTAAATCTGTCAAGAGATCTCTAAGAAGCACTTATTGAGGCTTTTGAAAGTCCTCAAGAGTTTGAAACTGAAGTTGTTGTTCCTAAGATTTACCGTATAGAGAATGATCCCACAGAGTGTCATGCAGTTATATAATTTATGGATGAGGATGAGGATGATGTTTTACATGGACATATTAGACCCTTGTATCTATCTATCAAGGTCAATGACATAAACATACAATGAGCCTTCATTGATAATGTCTTAGGAGTCAACCTCATTCCCATTCATACACATAGCTGATTGGGACATACTGAATCTGACTTATCTCCTTATACTTTAACGTTTGAGGATATGAAAAAATGAAAGACAACCTCTGGTCAACATTACACTTTGAAATCTATTTGGAGATCTTGTATCCAATTCATATTTCATGGTTGTTCGTCAGGACATAGACTTCAATATTCTTCTTGGAAAGCCTTCTCTACATCAACATGCGGCTATACCTTCATCATACCACCAATTTCTCATGTATTATTTCAATATTCAAATTAGGACATTTTATGGTGAAAAGGATCCATTCAAAATGTGTTAATCTCAATACTTTGAGGCAGAATTCTAACCCACGAAGGAAATGAAGTCCATGGAAATGGAGGTAACCATAATTAATTCTCTGAATGGCCTGGAAAAGATCCCAGGAAATCCATTCATACATTTGAGTATTGATTATGTGTTACCTATCAATCAAATTGAAAAGGTAAACCCAAATCCAAACATTCATCCAGTAACTTCCATATTTCAATTGTGGAAATCGAGCCGGACAACATGGGAGAAATTGTTGATTCACCAAGAAGTGGTGAAAGCATAAATGGAGATGTCTTCATTTCATCTTCAAAACTACAGAAACCCTCTATTTCTTCAATAAAGATAGAATAATTTATAGTAAATCCATAGGAAGACAAGTATGTTGATTCCCAATGCATAATATTCTCTTTATTACCCCTGTAAGGCACTTTATCATTAGTAGGGTCAGAAATGGTGTCCTCTTCTTCAGGACATTCAAATACTGAATCCTCTCTTAGGTCTGATAATTTTGCTTCATCACCTAATATGCAAGTAAAAATATAATAAGTGACGTGTAAGTAAGATGAAGAAGAAGAGGAAGATCCCAGAGATTATCCTCCAGTATTTTAGGAATGTGTCTCTACCAATGTGTATAAGCTTAGAGAAATAAATATAGGTATAAAAGAAGATCCACGCCCCAATCTAATTAGTGTATCCATGAATTATGAAGGGAAAGAGGCATATAATTAATTTATTACGAAACATTGAGGTATATTTTCTTGGAATTATACAGAAATTCTAGGACATAATCCCGATGTAGCCACTCATTATTTGGGTTCTCTTGAACAACATCGAGGATTCAAGAAGGCAGCAAGAAGAACACATCCCAATCATGCCTCTAAATTTGAATTTGAAGTTGATAAACTTATAAAGGATAACTTTGTTAGGGAGGTTCAATATAGCAAATGGCTGGACAATGTTTTACCAGTGAAGAAAAAGAATGGGAAAATCAGAGTGTGCAATGATTTTAGAGATCTTAACTGGAATTGTCCTAAAGATGACTTTCCAGTTATGGTCACATAATTTTTAATCAATGCAACAGTTGGATATAAATCCCTTTCCTTCAGGGATGAATACTTTCGGAATAATCAGTTCCATATGGCCCCATAGGATGAAGAATCTACAACCCTCATAGACCCTAAAGGTGTGTTTTGCTATTGGGTAATGCCCTTTACCTTAAAGAATGAAGGTGCAACGTATCAACATTCCATGCATTATATATTCAAACCTTTCTTAGGGAAATTTTTCAAATTTTATGTGGATGGTTTGGTGGTCAAGTCCACATAATGTTCCGATCAGTTGGCTGAACTAGAGACCATATTCAATAAACTTCGGCAACATAATTTGAAGATTAACCCCTTGAAATGTGATTTCAAGGTATCCTCAGGTAAGTTCATAGGCTTCATTGTACCCCATAATGGTTCTGAAGTTAATCCTAAAAAAAATCAATCCTTGGAATGTTACCACCTCAAAATTTGAATGAATTAAGAGGAATCCAAGGACACTTGGACTATATTTGGCGCTTTATCCCTAATTTGTAGGCAAGTGTTTTCCATTCACCAAATTAATGAAAAATAGAGTCACCTATCAATGGAATAAAGACTTCCAAGAGGAATTTGATACACTCAAGAAATATCTCTTGAGTGCACCAATATTAATGACACCTATTGAAGGAATACCACTTATTCTATATTTAAAAACTTTAGAGAAATAATTGGGTTCCTTCCATTCCTAAAAGAATGATGATGTGAATAAGAATACACTTTACTATCTTAGTAAAACTATGATTGTTTCAGAAACTTGGTATTCAGGTATTGAAAAGTGCTGACTAGCATTAATATTTGCAGTTCAGAAATTGAGGCACTACCTGCAACATCGTGAGGTCCAATTGGTATCTCATATTAACCTGCTCAAATTTATCTTCAGTTGTCCTATTCTTATAGGGTGTCTCGCATGGTGGGAAGTTTTTTTTCAATAGTTTGATATCCAGTTTTTCCCTCAGAATGAAATAAAAGGCCAAGCTCTAGCCGACTTCCTTACTGAGCACCCATCTGCGGATGATACATCATTGAGTACTAAACTTGCTGATGAAGAGGTCTTCTCTATTCAAGATAATCCCCAAACATCGGAGATGTACATTGATGGTGCCTCTATAATTCCGATAGGAAAGAGAATGAAAACCCCTAAACTCAATAATTTTGGGTTAGGAATTGTACTTATCTCCCCAAAAAGGAAGTGTTTCCTTATTCATTCCAGTTATTGGAAGGCAGAACCAAAAATGAGGCAGAATATCATGCTCTCATTGCAGGCTTGGAATTGGCACTTCAAGTTCAAGTGAAACACTTTAAAGTAAAAGGTGATTCAGAATTGGTAATCAAACAAATCAATGGGGAATATTCTTTAATAAAAGAATATTTAATCCCTTTGTGTGATTACATCATAGGGTAAATATATGAATTTCCCTCAGATCCAACATTTTCTTAGGTCCTACAATCAGAAAACACCCAAGATGATTCCCTAGATAATGCAACTACAACCTTGGAAGATCCAAACTAGGATGATACAATCATCAGTATAACCCATTGTGATGTAGTCTCACTTTTTTTCAAACTAGAATGGAGAAAATTATTGAAATTATCCCTATTTCTATGACATATGGTTATTCAACTAGATGAAGAATACCCATCATTAAATACCTTGAAAATGGATTACTTCCACTGTATAAGGCTAAAAAATAATAGATCTGATGACGAGTGACCAATTTTAATCTTTATGATTGTCCAGATCCCCCAATGATCCTATAAAAATGAGGATTTGATGGAATCCACTTCAAATGTATTGATGATGAAGAAACTGCAACTTTCATGAAAGAAGTACATTCAGGAGCTTGTGGTGGTCACCAGTCTGGGAATAGGGTTTCTGATCAAATTCGAAGGCTTGGATACTTTTGTCCTTCAATGAAGTAGTATTTCATAGATTTCACTATGAAATTTCATCCCTTACAAGTGCATGACAACTTCATTCACCAACCCCCGGAGTTGTTACATACAGATAAATACTCATGTCCATTTTCCACATGGGGAAGGGCTGTAGTAGGGCCTTATCCTCTAGCTATGACTAAGCTGTTCAAGTATATTATTACTACTACTGACTTATTATCTAAATGGGCTGAGACAATTCCTCCCAAAGAAGTTAGATCCAAAAGAATTGTTAGTTTTGTCAAAACTATCATCATCTCCGGATTTGGTGTCCCTCACACTATATTGACGGACAATGCAACTAATTTATGTTCTATTAACGAAGCTATACCAAGATAACAATATCAAATCCAACCATTAATCTTGTTATCATGTGGCGGCCAATGGACAAATATAGGCTTTCAATAAAACCCTATCAAATATACTCCATAATATGGTGGATAAAGATAATAAATCTTTGTCTAGTAAAAATTTTCATGCCTTATGGGCTTATCCGACTACTACCCATACTTACACCCAAGCAACTCCTTATTCATTGGTGTATGAAACAGAAGAATTTTTTCCAATTGAAATTCAATTGCCTTCACTCAGAGTTGCAATCTGTCATTAGTTGTCTACATATGAGAGGTCTCAGAAATGGTTTTACGTGCTGGAACGATTAGACAAAAAATATTTCATAATTTTCATCATTTAGATGTCTATCATAATAGAATATCATGATCCTTTAACAAGAAAGTTCTTCTCCATTCATTTATTCAATGATAATTGGTATTAGTACTCAGGACTCCAACAGTACCAGGAAAGCAACCTCCAAAGATTGAGCCAAAGTGGAAAGGACCTTATCCCATATATAAATTATACTCAAATGGATCTTATGCCTTAATTTCATTGGATGGAAAGATTATTAAAACTCCAACTAATGCTATATTCTTGAAGAAACACTTTGTGTAATTTCACACATTGTCCTCACTACAAAAACTAAAAACTGCACAGCCCCCATGTCCTCACTACAAGAATTAAAACTGCACAGTACAATGTCATAGTTTCAAGGCATTAAACATCATATAAACCATAATCATCCATGATGCATGACATTCAAATGTGTAGCATCTTTTTCCTTGTTGCATGAAATTAAACTACATGAATCCATTTTTCCTAGTTACATGATATTAAACTGTACGATTAACATATTCCCTACCTAACGTTAGGAGCTACTATATAAAATAATCATTGATATCATTGCCACTACTTAGTGGGACATGAGTCCTTTTATTACCTATATCTAAATCAGATCTGCAAAGGGTCCTCATTTCAAGAACTATGTGTTCCTTGATTCTCATATATTTGAGATACATAGAGACGCATGGATCTCCAATCTTAGGCCCAACCACAACCACAAAATTTTAATTTCCATTTTCCCCTCCTGTATATGAATTAGATATATACATAGTGTTCCCTTAAGATACGTGGACTGATATTTATACCATTTTGTGTCTTAAGTTTAACCATTCATCCAGAATGTGTCAAAAAACCCCCATCTCTTATATCAAACTTGATTTGTGTGGGAAATGAATTTTTAAAGAACTATGTATTGCTTGATTATCTTCTATATGATATATGTAGAGTCACCCAGATCTCCAATATTGGGCCCAACCATGATAAACCCCCTATTCCTTATATAAGAATCAATCCTACATTGGGAATGTTTAAAGAATTACTTTTCGCTTGATTCTTTCCCCCAACAAGACATGTAGTGACAATTGGGTTTTATCCCTTAGTCCAGCTACAATATTTCTTTCACATCACATCAGTTCATCTTCATCCTTACCGCATTACATTAAACTGCATGGAAATATAAGAACTACGATTGGCTTGATTATTCCCTCCAATATATGAAGTAATCCAGGGTCATATTCCTTGGATCAACCATCACTTAATCATAACACCCCTATTCTTAACTTGTGTCACCTTTTGTGTTAGAGAAGAAACCCTTACTGCTCCTTGTTTCTCACACCGAGCATAGCTCACGTGGGATTAGGAATTTGGTAAAATGATTATATGTATAAATAATGTGTCTCAATTTCTTATGGGGTTATCAGTGGTATTTACTGCATGACTTAAAACTACACAGTACAATGTCCTCATTGTATGACTCAAAACTCCACATTACAAGGTCCTCACTACATGACTTAAAACTGCATAATACAATGTCCTAACTCGATGACTTAAAACTGTATAGTACAATGTCCTCACTGCATGACTTAAAATTGCATAGTACAATTTCCTCATTACATGACTTTTAACTGCAGAACATATTATTGATTCAAACGAAACAATGAAAGTATCCATTTTTACATATGAGTCAGATCTATGTAAAGGACTTCAAAATCATGGTCCATATTGATTCGAATATTTATCATATGTATTTATCATTACCCTCTTCCATATTAAATACTCTTAATATTAAATATTTTTATATATTTATAATATTTCTTACAGTTTCTAGTGAAAAAGTATCTAATATCTGAGAACTATTTTTCTGGACTATGCTGTATGTGCCCTTAGGTAGTCGTGCATAAGTTTTCTACATCACAGGCCTGTAAGTCAAAAGATGCCACTATTTGGCTATGCAATATATGCCCTAGTTGGACCTGCATAATATAGTCCCCATAACTTGTTTTCCAAATGCTGGTAATTTTATTCGTGGTTATAATGTCTATGTCCCCTACAAAATTTGATGACAATATAAAAGAATATCTATGTTAAAATAGGTTCCTATATATTTTTCCATTATCTTTCTCTCGATTTGAAAGTCTTCAAAAACATGGTTTACACATCTCTCTCTATTTGTTCAGAATAATATAAATAACCTTGGATCACTTGACCACATGTCATATATTGTTTCTATTTCTAGTCCTAGTCGAATGAACTAAAACTACAAACACCATACCTCCTATGTTTGGGTCAGAACTTTGTAGAAATCACATTCGTTATATTCTTTGGATATCATGATTGGAAATACCCTCTCCATATTCCGGTACCTTCCTTTACAAACCAAACTCTATGCTTCAGAAAATTTGAATCTCCATAAACTTTCTTCGGCCTTTAACAATAGAATGTAAAACTTCTAAGAGCTCTTTTTCCTGAATATACAGTATGTACTCTTAGGTGGCCTTGCATAATTTTCATACATAACAAGCCTGTCATTAAAAGGATATCACTATTTGGAAATATAGAATATGCCCTAGTTGGCCTTGAATAATATAGCCCCCATAACGATTTTGTCAAATAATGATAACTTTGTTCTTGGAAATGACTTCCTCTAATGATTTTAGCCCTTTTCCCATATCATTCTTCAGATGTAGAAATTCCCAAATCACAGTTGACAATTTTCCCTTCCATACCTAAATATGTTAGTATGTTTCCAATAAAATTATAAAGAAATTGGGAGAGTCTTATACCTTTTTTCAGAGATAAAGACCTTAAATTAATGCCACTCAATGTTCTCACTGCATGAATTATAACTGCATAGGACAATGTGCTCACTGCATGACTTCAAACTACACAATATGATATCATAAATTTCCCTATGAGAAATATTTTAATCATCAACATACAACAAATTTTTATAAAAATTGTTTTCATATTCATGACATATGTCGGCATAAGACAAACCTTTATTCTTAAAATTCATTTCCTTGTAAAAACAACCCACTGTGGTCTTGAGTCACCGAAATCATATTTTTATTTTTATATCAGCAGTAAAATGTTATATTCCTAAGAGATATTCATCTTGACTATGTAGTATGTGCCCTTAGGTGGCCTTGCATAAGCATCCTACATAACAGGCATGTCAGTCAAAAGATTCCAGTATTTGGCTATGCATTATATTCCCTAGTTGGCCCTACATAACACAATTCCCATAATAGATTTTTCAAATAATAGTAACTTCATTCTTGGAAGAAACATCCATTTTTTATACAAGTTTTAGATTTGGTGACCATAAAAATCATGGGTCAAGATTCCCCTTGGAAATATTTAAAATAATATTAGAGAAATTCTTAGCCACTGAGCCTTGTTAGGGATATAATTTTAAAATTTATCATCAAAGATGGTCGACCTTAAACACTAGCCCTTTATACTTCAACATGAATGACTATAAACTGCCAACAACAAGAGACATCAAACTCACTAGATTTAGAACCCGCAAAGTGAACTCTGAAAAAAAGTTGTGTCCCATATCACAAAATGTATATTTTGTATGATTTAGGTAATATTGAGCAATAAAAAGTCAAAATATACAAAGTTTGTGGGGGGGGGGGTTTTCCATATAACCCTAGAAAAAATAAAACTATGCTTACTAGGTCCAATGGAATAGGTAAAACAAAAGCATCTAGAGAGAATGAAAAAAATAGATGATTGAAGACAAAATTCTTTTTATTTATGGAAAACTTTTCACAGAGGAGCATCCACATATTAGAGTCTCTCTCTTATCAGAAATCCCAAAAGGTTTTCAACATAATTCCTCATTTTGTTAACAGCCTCTTGATCCCCATCAGTTACCCATTGAAGCTCGTTTAGTTGACTAGCTCCTCTCTTTTCAGCATGATAAAGTTCTTTTTTATCATCTTCTGTAACACCCAGAGCTTCCATGATACACCTCTCTTTCAATAATGCAATAGCTTGCATTGTACGCAAGTTCGAGTTCTAAAACACCGCGACTAATCAAAGTAGCCGTTATGAATAGTAATAACCACCTTTTAAAATTATATAAATTTTATATTTCAAAATGGACTTCATTTTTGTATTCAAAATATCGAAATTATCCTAAGTTGAATTTTTTGTAATTTTCTGAGAACTTTCAATTTTTTATAAATAGTGAAAAATACTTAAAAAAAACTTTTTTAATAAAAATAATTTATAGTGATAAATTATAATATTGAGTGGTTTTAAAGTATAATTAGAATATATTTTTACCATTATATCCAATGGTGGTCATTAGAATTAATTTCACTTTGAAATTGGACATAAACAATTGTCAATCTTTTGATATATATTGTTTCTTAAAAACACGCTATTTGTTGTGACAACGGGAATTAATTATGAAATTAATTAATGAAACTTATATGTTTGGAATTTTGTAAAATATACATCATTTTTGAATTCGGAATATCAATTATAGCTTAGGGTGAAATTTTGGCATTGTTCGGAAAAACGTCAATTTTTGATGAATAGTGAAACCACTAAGTGGTAGTTAAATAACTGATTTTTCATTTAAATGAAATTTTACCACTTCTGTGATTTGATTTTCAAAAATCCGACATACATGGTTGTCATTAGGAAGTAAAATGTGGTTCAATTGGATTAAAATAATTTTTTTTGTGAATAGTAACTTTTAAGTTTCATTAATCGCGATTAAAGGTAATTAGTGAAATTTAAGGTAAAAATGATATTATAAAAATATGAAAATACCTTTAAACTTGTCCTAAACCTATTGGATGTGTCATGGCCGACCAAGAAAATCCATGGGTCAACTTGGGGACCCCATGGAGCCACTTTGGTAGGAAAATGACATAAATAACTTTTATTTAAAGTTAAAATAAAAATGTCACAAACATAAGTTGTTTTACTAAGACAATTTTTAAATGGGGTTATAAAAGTCATATTTTTGACTATAAATATTCATTAGAAATCGAAAAAGATTTCCCACATCATGATAATTTTTTTTATAATTTTTAGACATTAAATAAATTAAATTATTTATGACACCATGATGATGCCGCGATTACCTCATTAATTAACGATTTAAATAAAATGAAAGGATAATGTAAAATCTAAGGCCTACACTTGTCAAAAAACTATTGGATGAGGAGATTTAGAACCCTTATCACCTTAGACTCGAAATATATCATTTTGGGATCTTTAGAATCCGAAAATCATTTCTTAATAAAGTAACATTTCATGACATTCCAAGAGTTCCCCACCGCTCCACTTATAAAAGGCCTCCACCACTACCACCTTACTCACACTATCAAAGAATTTTGGCTCGGCCAAACTCTGCCCAAATACCCTCCCAAATTACCTCCCTTACTCCAAGAAGCCTCACTTTGGGAAGAATTCTTCCCAAGGAAGCCTTTGGCTCAAATCAAAAGAGTTACCCGATTTTAAGGTAATGTCTTCTCTAATGTTGTTTTGTTTTATTTTGCTTCTCCAACCACTTAAACACTTTTTATTCCTTTATTTTGTAACAACACAAGTATCTAAAATATACTATGATGTTTTTATGATAAGTATTTGGTTTAAACTTATACACACCTTCGTCAAATGGTTAAAGAACTTACTGTTTCTGTGGGTGGCGAAATACTGCCTCACGAAACGATGATTGTTCAATATTCTTTTAACACATCTAATGGTGGTCATTTTGATGACACTATTTTCATATATGATATATATATTATTTTTAAATTTTACTTATGCTTCTTTATTTCTCATTTGTGGCATACTTTATGAATTCCATTATGGGTAAACGCGATAATTTCATTTTAGGAAGTGCGGACTACCACCCCCTCAAAGTGATTTGAATCGTTAATGCCATATGTGGGATGTATAAAGGATGGAGTAAATGGTATTATACATTATATTATAATGGAATTATATTATACCTTTATATAATTATAACTTCATTCCATTAAATACGAAATAGAAATTAAAGTAGCGTTCATTCGTACGTACGGCTTACCGTCTCCATGAACGATGCATTTCATTTCTTACCTCTAAATGTTATGTAATATTATAAATGCATGTATATACTGGATATATATTATATATATGTTATCTAAATCATGAATATTATTCTGTATATAATGGATATTTCACCACATGAACAACTTGTAATTATAAGAAGTGTATTTTTGACTCAAGTACCAAATATCGACAAAATGACTGTTATTAACTTAAATAATTATATAATGTTCATAACATAGTAAAAAGTGATATAAAAGGAATAATGGACATGGAAAAGGTTATTATGAAATTAATAATTAACTCTAGTTTATTATTCAGGAGTTTAAAGAATGGTCGAGTCAAGACAGGACGCAAGGTAAGGGAATTTATTAACCGAATTTCCAATCTCTGGGTTAATCTCCTAATTTCAAATTATGTCATGATAGTATTATGTACTATCTTGTATTTGTAATTTATTTATGTGTACTTATAGTGAATACACATAATAGATCTACTTTATTTAAAAAAAATGATCTTTGTAAGGGTCTTCGTCTCAATCTCCTTTCATTGAGGCATATTTTGTTTTATACACAACTTTCTTTTATACGGTGTATAAAACTTTTTGACTTTGAATTTTATTCAAAAAGGAATATTTTTTTACAATGAATTTTACTAAACAACAAAAGGAATGTTTTTGTCTTACGTATGCGGCGACAACGACTTTTCCGCCGCCGTGACCATTATTTGTGTTTCGGCTTCCTCTACAAGCCATAACTTTTTTTTAATGAAAAATAAATACAAAGTTTTAACTTTTTTTATTTTGGTATTGAAAATGGTTTTGAATGTGTTTTTATTATATCAATGTGTTTTATTGATATCTTGTGATTGAAATGTGGAAATGTTATGTTTCCTTTATGTGATACGATTATGTTATGGTTTGTGATATGTTTAAACCTATTCATATGAGGAATGCATTGGACTTAATAAGTGACTGGTGGAGCCCGCTACAGCTCCTCGATGCATCGGTAGGTATCATGAGACAAACTAGTGTCTTGGAATGAGGCCTTGACAAAATCTTATTTGTGGTCTTGGCATGAGGCTTTGGCTATGTGGTTATGATAGTATGACATTATGCATTCCATCATTATGAAAGTGGTTATTGATATTGCATGTGATTATTTGACTAGTAGAATATCCATGTGAGTAAGTAAATGGAATTATTTAATTTTATTTTTTCCATATTATTCTGATGTTCAAATTTAAAAAGGCTTTTGTTTTAGTTATACATTGCCTAAAAAGTTAATGTTTATTTATGAAAGCTTCTGCTATATTGTTATCCTTACTGAGCATCTGAGCTCACCCCTTTCAATGTTTTAATTTTTCCAGGATGTGAAGAAGTATATTATGAATGACCTACAGGGATAATATAAGGGTTTATGAAGAGAAGATGTTGTAGTTTTGTTTTACTTTATGATGTAATGTAAGACTAATGAATGTATCTAGTGTTTCCAAGGCTACTAAACTAATCGGTCTTTCGAGACTTGATCTTTTGTGATCAATCCAATGTTACGAAGTAATGCACTGACTCTGGGTAACTGGGGTCGGGGCATTATAGTTGGTATCAGAGGCAGTTTAGTACTAACCTTGGAAGCTAGATTTAGAGAAACTATGATTAGAGAAGATATCCCAAAGATAAACTTTGAGGATTAGTATATAAGAACTTCCTAGAATTTTGGTATTATAGAGATTTTGTGAGCTTTCCGAGCAACACATCCCTATCTGGATACGAGTAGGTAGAGGTGGCTCTGGCACAGATGTACCTAGGGGTAAAACCCGAAAACACCGCTTTGAGCTAGACTCGAACAGGAACTGGTGCACGACAACGGGCCTTGCTGCACTCTTGGTTACGACTCTCCTGGGGGATATGCTTAGGATAATTCTCGTTTTCTTTACAAACCACTATGAAGGGTTATGAGTATATACTTCCTCAAAGAATTTTTTTTATGATTATGGATTATATCCATAAATAGTTCAATTTATGTTAAGTATTTTATAAGTATGGAATTATGTATTTTGATTCATAAACTAATCTAGTTTATGCCATTGTTTAGAAATGGCGCCTAGTTGAAGGAATGGAAACCGTATCAATGCATGCACTCCGTGTAGGGATTTCCCTCCTGCTGAAGATAATTATTATAGAGACGGAGATACAACTGGTGCTGATCAACTTATTACCATACTGGGACAACTCACTTAGGTTATGAATAATAACCTTACTTGTATAGAGCACCCTGATCCGCAACGTGGAGGATCAATGTTAAACCGCTTAATGAGGCAACAACCACCAACATTCAATGGAATTAGAAATCCATTAGTAGCTGAGCAATGGATAAACTCCTTAGAAAAAATATTCCATGCCTTGGAGAGTAGTGAAAAGGAGAAGGTTGTCATGGTAGTCTACCGCCTCACGGGAGATGCCGATCAATGGTGGTCGCTGATTCAAAACACAAAGGAAGATGAAGAAGTATCAAATATGGAATGTAGAGAGTTCAAAGATATTTTCTTAGCAAAATACTTTCCACATGACCATCGAGCAGATATGGAAAGGCAATTTCCGAGTCTGAGGCAGAAGGAGGATGAGAATGTCGCAAAGTATGAGGCTAACTTTACAAGGTTAGCAAGCCATGCTGCAGATTATATACGTAACCCAAGAAGTAAGATTGATCATTTCTTTGATGGGTTAAAACCATTTCTCCGTTGAGCATTAATCTCACAAACCTTCTTGTCATATGAAGATATCGTCTTGTGTGCTATCAAGACGGAAAATGAATTCTCTAAATCTTATGAAAATGAAGTAAAGCAAGAGAAGAAGAGAACGATGGAACAAGAGACAGATAATGGGAAAATTGGAAAGAAGGATTTTCCATTATGTGATAATTGTGGGATGAATCACCCTAGTGCTTGCCTAAAAGGAATGGGAGTTTGTTATAAATGTGGAGAAAAAGGTCACCAGGATCGTGATTGTAAGGGAAAGAAAAAGGCTATCAATGTTGAATGCTACAATTGTAGGGAAATGGGGAATTATGCAAATTAATGTCCTAAGCGTCAGGGAAACGTACCTCAGAAAAGGCCAAGGGATCAAGGACAAACATATGCTGTTACTACAGTTGAAGCGGAATAATTAATGTATTGGTGCTTTTGGACTCAAGGATTATATTATGGTTATAAGGATAATGTGATATATATATATAAGGATTGGACTTCAGTAATTCTTGTTTTCATTAAGGTTTTTATATGATGAATGTAATCATTTTTTTGTATGTGACAATAAGATAAACTTTACCTTGTTTGAGGAATCTGATGATACCATTGATTTTGGATTTTAGAGACCTTTTAGATAAAGTCTGGACAGAGGTATTTTGGATAACTATAAAGGTTGGAATGGATTAATCTGAACCTTAGATAGTATTGTTTAAGGTTAAAACATTTCTGAAGATTACTTTTGGAATATTATAATACTATATTTTTAGGAAAAGGACAACCTGCAGGTCGGGGGATAACCTGTCGCGTCGGAAAAAGTTGCAGGAATCGAACCCACAACCATAGTGCGACAGATCTTTATTACCTACCACTAGCCTACAGGAAGTCCCTGGTTATTACAAAATAGTTTTACTAATCTAAATGGTATGTGTTAATATTTGGAACCTTATACAATTAGGATAAAAAGAATATTTTTGAGTTCTATTACCTTTTAGAGTGAAAGATGGGTTTTT
Source organism: Viscum album (assembly GCA_963277665.1). NCBI lineage: Eukaryota > Viridiplantae > Streptophyta > Magnoliopsida > Santalales > Viscaceae > Viscum > Viscum album. The sequence continues at coordinate 1,031,884,420 of OY728123.1, read as the reverse complement.
GGTAAAATAATTATTAAAGAATGAAAGTCTACATGACAAGTATGTATATTCCCTTACGTTCTTAGTAAATCTCCTAAATAAATTCCTCAACTTTATAAAAGGTAACTTAAAACAAAAAAATTGCTGGTTAACATTTCCAACTGGGGATTCAATGACCGTTTAACCAATCACAAGTTTGTGATTTTCTTATGGTTAACTTTCTCCTAATCCAGTTTTCTACAACTCTCCATCAGATCTTGATGGTTTGTTTTTCTTCCATATCTATATTTTCATCGAATCCTAGTATGGGCTATCTCGGGTGACCTTTGTACTTATCTTGCTTTCTTTTAATGTTATATTCTTATTAACCCTATTTCCGATGTGGGTTTTCCACAAAGGTATTTTCTATTTTCATCCTTTTATTTTCAAAGAAAAATTTCAAATTGTGAGGATGCAATTTATTAAAGGAGGGGAGAATGTAACACCCCGAGCTTCCATGATACGCCTCTCTTTTAATAATGAAATAGCTTACATTGTACGCAAGTTCGAGTTCTAAAATACCGCGACTAATCAAAGTATCTATTATGAATAGAAATAACCACTTTTTAAAATTATAGAAATTTTATATTTCAAAATGGACTTCATTTTTGTATTCATAATATCAAAATTATCCTAATTTGAATTTTTTGTAATTTTATGAGAACTTTCAATTTTTCATGAATAGTGAAAAATACTTAAAAACAACTTTTTTAATCAAAATAATTTATAGTGATAAATTATAATATTGAGTGCTTTTAAAGTATAATTAGAATATATTTTTACCATTATATCCAATGGTGGTCATTGGAATTAATTTCACTTTGAAATTGGACATAATCAATTGTCAATCTTTTGATATATATTGTTTCTTAAAAACACGCTATTTGTTGTGACAGTGGGAATTAATTATGAAATTAATTAATGAAACTTATATGTTTGGAATTTTGTAAAATATACGTCATTTTTGAATTCGGAATATCAATTATAGCTTAGGGTGAAATTTTGGCATTGTTCTGAAAAACATCAATTTTTGATGAATAGTGAAACCACTAAGTGGTAGTTAAATAATTGATTTTTCATTTAAATGAAATTTTACCACTTCTGTGATTCGATTTTCAAAAATCCGACATACATGGTTGTCATTAAGAAGTAAAATGTGGTTCAATGGGATTAAAATAATTTTTTTGTGATTAGTAACTTTTAAGTTTAATTAATCGCGATTAAAGGTAATTAGTGAAATTTAAGGTAAAAATGAAATTATAAAAATATGAAAATACCTTTACACTTGTCCTACCCCTATTTGATGTGTGATGGCCGACCAATAAAATAAATGGGTCAACTTGGGGACCCCATGGAGCCACTTTGGTAGGAAAATGACATAAATAACTTTCATTTAAAGTTAAAATAAAAATGTCACAAACATAAGTTGTTATACTAAAACAATTGTTAAATGGGGTTATACAAGTCATATGTTTTACTATAAATATTAATTAGAAATATAAAAATATTTCCTAAATCATGATAATTGTTTTGTAATTTTTAGACATTAAATAAATTAAATTATTTATAACACCATGATGATGTCGCGATTACCTCATTAATTAACGATTTAAATAAAATGAAAGGATAATGTAAAATCTAAGGCTTAAACTTGTCAAAAACCTATTGTATGAGGATATTTCGAACCCTTATCACCATAGACTTGAAATATATCATTGTGGGACCTTTATAATCCGAAAATAATTTCTTAATAATGTAACATTTCATGACATTCCAAGAGTGCCCCTCCTCTCCACTTATAAAAGGCCCCCACCACTACCACCTTACTCACACTATCAAATCCTTTTGGCTCGGCCAAACTCTGCCCAAATACTCTCCAAAATTCCTTCCCTTCATCCTAGAAGACTCACTTTGGGCAGAATTCTTTCCAAGGAAGCCTTTGGCTCAAATCAAAAGAGTTACCCGATTTTAAGGTAATGTCTTCTCTAATGTTGTTTTGTTTTATTTTGCTTATCCAACCCCTTAAACTCTTTTTATTCCTTTATTTTGTAACAGAACCAGTATCTAAAATATAATAGGATGTTTTTATGATAAGGATTTGGTTTACAATTACACACACCTTCGTCTAATGGTTAAAGAACATATTGTTTCTGTGGGTGGCGAAATACTACCTCACGAAACGATGATTGTTCAATATTCTTTTAACACCTCTAATGGTGGCCATTTTGATGACACTATTTTCATATATGATATATATATTAGGTTTATGTTTTTTTATGCTTCTGTATTTCTCATTTGTGGCATACTTTATGATTTCCATTATGGGTAAACGCGATAATTTCATTTTAGGAAGTGCGGACTACCGCCCCCTCAAAGTGATTTGAATCGTTAATGCCATATGTGGGATGTATAAAGGATGGAGTAAATGGTATTATACATTATATTATATTGGAATTATATTATACCTTTATATAATTATAACTTCATTCCATTAAATACGAAATAGAAATGAAAGTAGCGTTCATGCATACGTATGGCTTACTGTCTCCATGAACGGTGCATTTCATTTCTTACCTCTAAATGTTATGTAATATTATAAATGCATGTATCTACTGGATATATATGATATATATGATATCTAAATCATGAATATAATTCTGGATATAATGTATATTTCACCACATGAACAACTTGTAATTATAAGAAGTGTATTTTTGACTCAAGTACCAAATATCGACAAAATGACCGTTATTAACTTAAATAATTTCATAATTTTCATAACATAGTAATAAGTGATATAAAAGGAATAATGAACATGGAAAAGGTTCTTAAGAAATTATAAATTAACTCTAGTTTATTATTCAGGAAGTTAAAGAACGGTCGAGTCAAGACAGGACGCAATGTAAGGGAATTTCTTAACCCAATTTCCAATCTCTGGGTTAATCTCCTACTTTCAAATTATGTCATGATAGTATTATGTCATATCTTGTATTTGTAATTTATTTATGTGTACTTATAGTTAATACACATAATAGATCTACTTTATTTAAAAAAATGATCTTTGTAAGGGTCTTCATCTCAATCTCCTTTCATTGAGGCATATTTTGTTTTATACACAACATTCTTTTATACGGTGTATAAACCCTTTTGACTTTGACTTTTATTCAAAAAGGAATATTTTTTTACAAAGTGTTTTACTAAATGAAAAAAGTAATGTTTTTTTCTTACGTATTCGACGATAACGACTTCTTCGCCGCCGTGACCATTATTTGTGTTTCAGCTTCCTCTACAAGCCATAACTTTTTTTAATGAAAAATAAATACAATGTTTTAACTTTCTTTTATTTTGGTATTGAAAATGGTTTTGAAAGTGTTTTTATTATATCAATGTGTTGTATTGATATCTTGTGATAGAAATGTGGAAATGTTATGTTTCCTTTATGTGATACGATTATGTTATGGTTTATGATATGTTTAAACCTATTCATATGAGGAATGAATTGGACTTAATAAGCGACAGGTGGAGCCCGCTACAGCTCCTCAATGCATCGGTAGGTCTCATGAGACAAAATAGTGTCTTGTCATGAGGCCTTGACAAAATCTTATTTGTGGTCTTGGCACGAGGCTTTGGCTACGTGGTTATGATAGTCTGGCATTATGCATTCCATCATTATGAAAGTGGTTATTGATATTGCATGTGATTATTCGACTAGTAGAATATCCATGTGAGTAAGTAAATGGAATTATTTAATTTTATTTTTGCCATATTATGCTGAAGTTCAAATTTAAAAAGGCTTTTGTTTTAGTTATACATTTCCTAAAATGTTAATGTTTATTTATGAAAGCTTCCGCTACATTTTTATCCTTACTGAGCATCTGAGCTCACCCCTTTCAATGTTTTAATTTTTCCAGGATGTGAAGAAGTATATTATGAATGATATACAGGGATAATATAAGGGGATATGAAGAGAAGATGTTGTATTTTTGTTTTACTTTATGATGTAATGCAAGACTTATGAATGTATCTAGTGTTTCCAAGGCTACTAAACTAATCTGTCTTTCGAGACTTGATCTTTTGTGATCAAGACAATGTTATGAAGTAATGCACCGACTCTGGGTAACTGGGGTCAGAGAGTTACATCTGTAATGGATTTTTCACCATCCTTCTAGGCTTCTCCTAATGATATGTGACGCTGGTCAAGATCCCCTATTATTATATCTAATTCCTGTTGAAGGCGCAGCTGCTGAACAATATTTTCTTTGATCTTCTACTTTAGTTCCTTCAACATTGCATTATGATTTTATCCTCAACTAGGGACAACACCACTTGAAATTATTTGGTGTTGATCAATAGTTTATATTTTATCAAGTCTTGCCGAAGCTTTTGATCTTGATCCCTCCTTTGAATAATCTCTTTCACGGTGGTATGAATTTAACGGTATTCAAAACCGAAAAATCCAAGCATGATAAACAGAGATGAGAGTCAGGAAATTATTGAACGAAGTTCCTCAAGGTAATTCTCAGATATTATCTTCCATATATTCTTCCATGGTTTGCGATGTGCAAGATGAAGAGAATTTTTCTGTTCTGGGTATGATTTGGAATCACTGTCATAAAGAGGGATGTATTCTGGTATTAATGCACTTAAAGAAGTTCCGTGTTCTACTACTTCGTGAGAAATTGTTGCTTCAACTTCTAGTACTATTTGGGTTAATGCAGAGGCTTCACCACCAGACCTAGCCATTTAAGTAGATAATCCTATTTGGTAAATCAAAAAATTATGGTTGTGGTTTGCTTCCAGGGATAAAAAAGTGAGTACAATCACAATATCAGTGTCTCTTACCTAACAATAGTTTATTAGATTGAGAAGACTCCTCCCCAATATTATCATTTTTAGCAGTTTTTTTGATGTGTCTGGGTGGGGAGTGCTATATTTAATTGGCTGAGGATCCCCAAAATGAATCTCAAAAAGATTTGTTGTCTCAAGATTCACCTAATCCAATGTCTCCAGAATGATTGTATTGACATTAATATCAATATTTCCTTAAATTATCATTGTGGAAGCAATTTATTTAGATGTAACTACATTTTTCCACCAAACATGGTTAAAAATTTAATCATAAGAAGATTTATAGGGAGAATAATGGAAACTCATGTCCAATTGATTCTATACAAGGATCTTCAAAATCTATAAATCATTTGTTATATTAAAATTTTCTAATACATCCTCAAAATACATTCCATGGTTCATCATATCATCCAATGATATTCCAAATCCCAGGTTAGTCTCACTTGTGGGAGCACTCGTCATGTTTTCTTCACAACCTTCATCTAACAACCTTTATCCTTGAATAGATTCCTTTGGAATAGTTGTGGGATCAAAGTCAGTTGTTTTCTGATTTCCTGGTGTATGTGACAAACCTAATGTATCACAGGATAGAAATCATTTCTTGTTACTTTTCTAATCTTATAAAGCATTGTTGATTTACCCGAAGCCTCCTCTCCTCTGATTATAGGAACATGAGTAGTGCTGGGAACAGTCGTTGGTTCCTTTGGCCTCAATGCCTCTTTAGGAATCATCAGATTAATAGGAATTTGTGCCTGTTCAGAATAACCCACCATGGTTCCTTGAAGCTTATCATTATTTTCTTTCAAATAAGAAACAGAAGAATCCCCTGTAATTCCAAGAAGTTTAAACAATTTTTCATGAATATGGCAAAAAATCATGATTATTAGGACGGATTACCACTTCTGAGAAAGAGTTTAAGTACAGATTTATTTATTTGATTATTTTTTATTCACCTTCTTATAAGTACATGCATCATCATCTCCAAATACAGGTATTGGAGTCAACAACACCCTTTCCATATCATCCTTCATGGCCTATTATCCTGGAGACATTTCTCCTGATTCACGGGGTGATCTGGTAGCTCCAAGAGCAGTTCCTCCAAGGATATAATGTGGAGAGGGAACTTCAATTTATTTTCCTTTTACCAGTTTCAAGTTAAAATGGTATTTCCCATGAGTAAAAATGCTTTGACTAAATTGAAATTTCAATGAAGAAGAGTATGTGAAAAAAGGAAACATACATCTTCTAGATCAACAAAATCAAGCCATTCTTCATGTAATGAAGGACTAATCCCTTCAGTAGTACCTCAATCTATCATTTCCTTCCCCCTCTTCGTGGTGGGAATTGATTCATCAGTTATATATATGAGTATTTCTAGATCTCGGATGTAATTCCTAACTTCATTAAGATTATCCTTAAATAGAATCTTAGAAGAGGCTTGTAGATCCCCTATTCCTGGAATATGCAGCCCTTCATGCATATCCATACACTTTGTTTTAGCATAATAATATAAACTTTTCCATGTTTGAACATATTTTGGTCATATATATTTAGAGTATATGTCAGAGGGTTGTAAAGATGATCCTACAACCTTGGATTTAAGTTTCTTCCCAACTGCCACAGTCACAGATGGGGGATGAGAAAATGGGACTCTTCAATCTTCATAATGATGAAGACTAAATCAACTCGGTACTTCCTTATTAGGGATCAATGGAGTGTCTCTCTTAACTTTGGCGTGTGGATTATATCTGGAATGAGGTATCTTCGGTGATTTTGGAGCCTCTTCACCTCCACCCTCTAACTCTAATGAGTCATCCCCTGATGATAAAGAGTCAGATTTCAAAACAAAGGGGTTCCCTCCTACTACTTCTCTTTAGCCCCACTCGAGGTACATCATGATTTAATATCCATTCAGGGTAAGTCATGACCCATTTTTCAGAATACTAGATAGTCAATCTACTAACTGCATCAGTGGAAGGTAAATTAAATACTTACCCAGTATTCTCCACAGACAACAACAACCATAATTGTCAAGAAACCATCAGATATTTCTATAATAGGACAAGCATAGGGTGGATACAATATTTTTTTGCAGACATTTTAATTGGCGCACAATTCTATAAGGAGCATAGGCCTCACATATGATTTCTATGTCGATCCTAGTGACTAATACACCATCTCTTCAAGCTATCATGTATGCCCTTAACTCTAAACAGGCTATCCCATCATCAACAAATATTCTTGTAGGTGGGTTCTCATAAATAAACAAATGAAATTCCTTAAGCATACTAAACCAGCCCTTGATATTGTAAGCATTCAGAGATAAGGGTCAAATACCAGAGAAAGCCTTTATAGATGGTCGGAAGGAACTTAGAAAGACTTGTACACCACTTTGTACTACAAATGTTCTGAAGTGAGTAGCGATCCATCCTTATATAAATATGTAGCAAGATCCTATGGATTTTAGCCAAAATAGGAGTGGCCCACCCTACCATACTTCTCTCAACCAGCTTGGCCGTGATAACAAAAGTTCTTGGCCTCACGCTTCCTTTGGAATCTCAGACTGGTAATAAGTACATGCATATCCACATGTCCAGGAAACCTTCCATATGTGTCTTCGTAGGAATATTTGAATTGACTTCATATCCCCACTTATCAAACTCTCCTTTCTCAAATATTGGACAAAAAGTGTCAGGGCTACCTCACTTTACTTCCTTTGGACAACTAGTCAGATGGGTATAGGTTGGAACCTTTTCATTTTTCTTTACCAGGAATATTTCCATCCATTTCTTTTGGATGAATATCCCTTCTTGTACGATACTTCATGTTGGTTGTGTTCTTGAGTTTGTTAAATATTTTTATCAACTCACAAACCAAACCTGGTGTCTTCTTCGAGTCATTATATGTAACCATGGGAGGAATAATCTCATCATATATATCTCCATGGATTGGATCCTTAGAGATTTTTTAGATGTCCCACAAGAAGATACCTACATCTCTATGTGTTAAATGGATGATGTTAGTTTCTGGGCTCCATCATCATAGTAACTCCAGCATGAAATCCTCATTCCTATACACATATGTTTTCCCAACCCAGACAGCCTCATAAATCCCAACACCTTTGAAGTCATCTATAAATTCTGCAGACATCTTGTACACCCAGTTTGTCCACATCGATGGAGGTTTTACACCTCTTCCTGGGAGAAATCCAAACTATTCTTCCAGCCGTTGGAATGATCCATCTAATAATTTCAAAATATGGATGAATAATAGTGTGACTGCATCTCGGGTTTGTGCGCTTTAAATCTGGATCACACGGGCTGTGATGCATGATGTGAGCTTTCTCTAATATACCATCATTAGCAAATGAGCCCACAATAAAAATTTTTGCAGATGAGAATTTGGTATAATCTTGAAACCAAGAATGTGGGACATATTTATTTGGGTCGGAAATATTGACATCCTACAGATGTCCATAGCTATACAGAGGCAGATATGTTCTTCAAGGAAAATTGAAGTGATATTTCTTAAGATATGTTTCCATGTATGGAAGTGTGGTGTCACAAACATCATAGTAGTCAAGACCGATAATGTTCATCATGTCATCAATCCTCTTGTTGTCCTGTTCGTTAGTGGGTCTGATTATTTTTGGAGCCATTGAACTTGCATAAAGACCAAAATCATCTTTTATGTAAGTTCATTCTTGATTTTTGACAAAAGAATTGAAAAAAATTGGCAGTCATTAAAGAGGACATGTGTAACACTTGGCGGGAAAATGTAAGCCAACGCGCAAGTGTGGAACCCCAGTTATAGCACGCAACTAAAAACAAACAGAAGAAGCGCAACGAAAATATTAGCATCCGAGCGAAGAATGAATTAAGAGCCAAGAGGTAAAATTCTAGAAGTTAGATAATTTTTATGGAAGTGGAGCCGCTATACATAAGAAATGAAAGTCACCCTACAAGCCAAAATCCAAAACGCTACCAGATTTCCTGAACAGTTTCCATGAGTTCTTAAAACTTGTGCACCTCAGTGCCCTATTATTTCTCCTTCATTAATTTACCTCAGTACAGGATCCTCTTTTCATTCTCGATCAAATTCTATGGGGGGGGGGATTTTATTGACACTTTGTTTCAACGCAGAGTCTGAAGGAAAATGAAAAAGGGAAATACCTTAGAAAAAAGTGGGGAAAACACAAGAAGAAAATAAAAATCTTCAAAGTCATGAGCTTTGGGTCTCCCTAGTCAGGACAAGGGGTCATCGATGTACAACCTACTTGTGAACCCCCATATTTCATGCAACTTAATTGCACACACAAATTCCTTTGGACTAGGGCCCTATTTTTGCCTATAAATAAACACTTAGGGACTTTATTTGTATAGATTAATTTCTCTGAAACCCAATTGTGGCTCTGGTCAACCTACCACTTTTCCCAAGTCCTCCAAAACCATCAAGGTTGTTCTTCACCACCTAAAGAAGAGTAATTGAAGGAGGATCATAGGAATTAAGTTCTTTTAGTGTCTGAAATCCTTAACACTTGTACACATAAATATCCCAACCTCCCTGAATCAGAAACACTTGCATGCTACCTATTCCTTTCATAGGAACTTGAGCACCCCTCCTATGGAAATACATGTGAAACTCTTGAAGGCTTGAGTCAGATTTCACCCAAGTATTAACATCTAGGTTGTACGTAATTTAAGTGAACATTAGGTCACCCAAGCTTGCTTGCACACCCATACTTGCACACCCTTATCTACTTGGGCACCCCTCTTTGATTCACTTACTCTCTTCAATATATAATCCATCAAGCCCTCATTAAATCCATTCATGGAAATGCTTCTTCTTCATTGGATCCCTTATCTGAAAGGGATTATTTTGAGACCTCCCCCAAAACCTCCAAACTTATGAAACCCTTGGGAAAGGCACATCAGCGTGTCTCGTATTTGGGTTTGTATATCCGTAGTCAGAGGTTTCCCACATTTGTTTCACAATGGGGTTAGGATTCATGAAACATCTGTGAGTTTGTATATCCATATTCACATAGACCTTTCTACTAGGAATAGTGTTGTGAAGTTCCCTATTTAGAGGAGGGTTTGGGTCCACACCTCTCCCCTCTCAATGACCTGGAACCTCAGGTCTCCGGTAAGTAAGGTACGGTTCACACATTTTTTTCCATTCAAGAAAAGGAAATGTCTCCCTCCCCTACCAGGATCATTTTTAGGGAAACCATCCTGGGGTAAGCCTCTAACATTCATTCGTCCTTCCTTTAATTGGACCCTTGTCCAATGTAAAGAGAATAGAGGGATGGCTCGTCAGCTTTCCCTCTTCCTGAGCCACCTCGACCTCTTCCACACTGGAAGACGTAGGTGATCCATCTTCCACTAGTGTAGGAGGAAAAGTGTGGGTGCCTTTGTTAAATCTTTCACATCCTCTTATTTCTCACACCGAGCATAACTCACGTGGGCTTAGATATTTTTCATGGTCACGAAATTTTCAAACCAATTTGAACCATGAAAAATCTGATACATGTTCAAACTAGGATACATAGGAAGCCTTCATCAGAGCTTGAGCTCATTGGATATCCTCTTCAAGAATCAAACTCTAATTCCCTTAATCTGGGAATCTTCCTTAGGAGTAAGCCCCAAATTAAACCCTCAAATCATCAAGGCATCCTTTTCAGGAAGTAAGCCCAAACTCATTTCTCTCAAAGGACTATACTCTCTTATGAGACTTATTGAACTACATGGGATTTGATTCCCATCCACATGGGATATATAGGAAGCCTCCTTGAGGTTCAAACCCAACACTTCAAATCAACCCTATTCTCCTTCGACCATTTTTTCATCAGGGTATAATATTACTTGAAAACCCATATTCATTCCAAGTTCCTTGGGCTGCTTAGGCATAAGTCCCACACCAAACTTTAAATAAGCCTCTTTCCCTTAGATGTCCTTACCACATGACTTTAAACTATATGGATAGGTCCTTATAACACGACATTAAAAATTATGATGTATCCCATTAAGTGGAACTGAACTACGAGGGTTCTAATTCCTTTCACAAGGATATGTAGGTATCCCATTTTATGGGAAAGATCCAAATATCAAAACAAAAATTCATCTCCCTAGATTATAATATATTCTACAGTTCCCCACTGAGTGGCTGAAAAAACCAGTATCATCATAAAGATGATTAAAAGAGTTTCTAAATAGTATATGAGAGGATACCATTGATGGAGAACCATGAATACATACGGATATCTCCATTAATGAAGAACTTTGAATACACACAGATGATTCTAAATTTCATACATGTTAATAAATGATTTCAAATTCCAAGAGAAACTTATGTTATACATGGTGAATTAACAAGGATTCATTAAAATATCTCAAATTTACAAAGAGAGTCCCGGAGAAGATAATAATTCCCCCCAAAAGGGTGTGATGAGTCTGACCTCCCATCCTCTCAACCAATGCACATTATTAAGTATCATAAATTTAAAACATAATTAATGACTAGATTTGGAAATTAGGTCCCTTTTGGATAAATAATTGTTGGGTGTTTCTGGTTCCATGAATAAATCCATTGGAAACTTCTTGGAAGTAGTGATTATTAAAACTAGAACACATTTTTCAAAGAACTACAAAACATGTACCTTGAAGTTTTCTATGAAGACCCAAAATTTCCATATATTTTTTTAATTTATATGGGAATTTTACAAGTCCGAAAAAATTGAGGGCCCATGCATCCGAGGCCCAGAATGATTTTCTAAATTTTTTTTCGGGTACGTTCAGTAAACGTACGAGCGGGTATTTCTAACTTTTGAACTGGTGCTCGGAATTGAAATCTGAGGGCACTGTTGAACTCACAACACTGATATTCACTTACGAATACTTTCACCTCAATGACAGTTGGTCGAGGGTGAATGTTAGTTTTTGGGTTTTTCGTGGAAATAATAAAATAAAATAAACACATGTTTTATTTTATTTTGTTGCAACTGTTGGCGTTGGTGGCCTAGAACCAACTACATTGTACATTATTCATTAATAAAAGCCTTATCACATCTTGATTGTTCTTATGTGTGTAAATGTGTGTGATAATGTCCTAAGGGTAGCTATTTCATTAAAGGGTCATAAAAGATCCCTGCTATGATGTGAAACTGGAAGTTCCGTAACACTGTTCTTGAATATATGTTCTATGTCCGGATGATATTATTTGAGGGACACAAATAATACAGTCCATTAGGGGTGAGGACTCATAAAACATTAAGGCACCATCTCATGGTGTGCACCCTTGGTAATATCGAGGCGGATATTCTGAGAATGAGACCCGCCAGTAGGAAATCCACATTTCATAGTGTCATTGGATGTTCCTATCTGTGAACGTGTGTATTGGTCCTTATACTTTAAGATTACTATTAATGGGTATTAAAACTTTCGTACTTAGATTTATTGATGAAAACTGTGATGACACACTGTTCGCAGCGAGGTATGATACGTTGGGTGTGTCACGAGTAATGCTGCATTAATGGATAATGAGAGAAAGGATTTGTCCCTTTTGTTCTATAACAGAAGTATATATCTCAGGCCCTTTAATGGAATTGAAATAGCCTAAATAAATACATGTCCATTGTAAGGTATGGGCGAGTTCGATTCCGGAAAGTAAAAGAAAGAATAATCGAGCACGTGGGTTTATGAAACAATCATTCAACCCGCTTGATTCGAGATATCGTGACAAAGGGATTATATTACACTGTAATCATTCGTATGAGGTGACACATCATTGCAGCGTTAACTTCTTTCTCTATGGGTGCCTTGTCCTGTTGCTAGATGATAACCTTGGACTTTAGGCAGGCTCCACCTAATGCCACTGGGAAAGAGGCCTAGAGGGTCACACACCAAGTGTGTCCATGAATCTTAGTTAAATATTAATTTAACAAGTTAAATAAAGATTATTCCCGACTGTGGTTTAATAATTATTTAAGGATTCCAGACCACATTTATTTTGAAACTAGTTATTCGAGAGAATATATTTTGGGTGAAATAATATTTTTTAGCGCGTGATACAGTTATATTTATTTAAGATATAAATAGCCATTACTCAAGGTCTAATAAATATGGTGGAGGAAATAAAGGAAAGTGGAAAATAAAAGTACACGCCTTTTATATTAAATATACATGCCATGTAGTTTTATGGAAAAAGAGTACATGCCGTGTATTAATGATTACATGCCGTTTAGTTTTTCCACTCAGGATTTTGAGGATATAATATCATTTTATTAAATGATATTTATTATAATCAGCGTGGGCGATTGTCAAAGAATTAATAATTCGACATGGGGGTTTTCAATAAGAGTTAATGAAATAAATAAAACACGTAACACGTTAATTTATTGTTATAACTCTATAACCTCAAACCCGATTATAAATACCCTCACAACCCCAACACTTTTTCACAATAGAATTGTTGTGCACAACAACTCTGGAGAATTATTTCAAGGCCGAAAGAAATCCTTCCTCCAAGAACGCTCTCATGACCGAGAGACCAAGGCGATCGATGACGGACGTCACAAGCGAAGGTTATTCTACGCTAGTACCCGAAGATACCTTCGGCAACATCTGCAGATATGTGGCGCACGGGTGGATCACCGCTAGAGGAATCCTACAATTGGATTCCACAATGCAACGACGGATCACCAGATCATGACCAGAGACATCAATGGAGAAAGAATTCCACCAAGGTAATTATTTTTAATTAATTAAATTAATTATAACCAACATATGGTGATCTTATCTCTATGGTTCCGGGATTACCTCTTAAGTTTTTTGTTCCTCGTTCTATTCTGAAGATTCGGAGTTTTACATCGTGACAGATCTCGGATTGAACGTTGTTTAATGTTAAAATTGAAGTTGGGCGAACCCACCAACGTGCTTCTGCTGCGCCCAAAACCTACAAGTGGTATCAGAGGGGTCATATCATTGATTATAATTATTTAGTTTTTCATTGAGGTTTTACGCATTTAATAATTTAGTTGTTTTAATTCAACATTAATTGTTATGGAAATTATTAATCTTGAGATCTGTTCCTCCTTCCTCGTTTCTCCTTCACCTCATAGAAATGAATTTTTCTTTTAATTTTGATTAAAATAAAATAGAGGAACTCATCCAGAGGAGCCAAACGTTTCTGGTCGTACAACACCAGAATACACGGTGTGTATTCGGAAGTACATGTCGTGTAGTCTAGGTTCCATGCATTGACTGATCCGCCAAATCAGGCCACGTATTGAAGTATACCTATGTCATTTATGACACCGTGTGTTGACCAGGAACAAGTGGCACATGGTTTCTGGATTACACACCATGTGGTCCAATTGAACACGGCGTGTAGTCCCTTCGGGTTCGGGTTGGACCATGTACCCCATACACGGCTTACCCGACTGGAAACCATGTAACGCGGAAACTACACGGCGTGTGTCCCACAGAACACGCCCTGTACTTCGAAAATTTCCGAAGTACATTAACACGCCCTGTCCCCAGGCATGTACTTCGGATGGACGGTGAAGAAAAGTACACACCGTGTAGTCAGAACTACACGCTATGTACTCACCCAAATTACACAGATTTATTAAAATTTATTATTATATTATACAAACCCTTGAGATGTGTACCATGGTGAAGGTGTAAAACTGAGGCACAACACGTTATAGGAGTTTTATATATATTTTTTTAATTTAACATATGTGTAATGAACAAGAATTCACAGGGTTTCCTCCAAGGTACAAGTTAGGTAAAAGGATAATTTTAAATGAATTTATTTGTTTAAAATTATGATGGATAAGAATCTCATGGATGTTTAGAAAAGGGTTTAAGATAAAAGGATTGATTAATTAAAGATAATTAATTGATTCGAGCATGATTTATCTTAAACAAGAATGATTAAAGAATTTAATGCCAGTTTTATTTATGCGTAAATATCATTGCCTGTATGGATGATCATGAGAAAGACCAAGAACTTTGTATGTGAACAGTTTCTTTTAATTTATTTATTTAAATTAATTTTTTTGGCATGCGAGCCATCTCCTCATTAATATGTAGGGCCTGCACGCCCAAGGATTCTTTTATGTAAAAACCCCTTTTTACCCCTCACCTGCATGTGAGATAAATGCATATGTAATGGATGGAGCTCCCAAGATAGTGGAGGCAGCTCATGTTAGGAGCCAAGGTGAAACCAATCCAAAGAGATACAAAGGAGGACATGTGGAATGCTGTAAACTCGAACCCGAAAGGTTGAAGGTGTTTCTCCCCTAGGTCTTGGTTTAGTTTATCAACCACTAGACAAACTAACCAATAGAAAAATATCATGATCATACCATTTATTTTATTTCTGTCAGTTGCATGGTTTATTTATTGTGGGTGTGTTGTCACAATCACACAATTAATGAATTAAATGAGCATGCAAGATGAAACTAAAATAAAACCACCTTATACGTAAAAATTATCTTAGACATGGTTAATCACTTAAGTATATCCCACTTAATATTAACAAGCATGTAATCAAAGATAATAAAATGGAAATTTATGTATAAGGATAAAGTCCCTCAAAAGAAATATTAAGTCAGTATGGCCTTCCATAATGTTCGTCAGAATCAAACCATAGTTCAAAGTGCTTGACCAACCCTAGTTGGGGTGATTTCAATTATTGGGGAATTCTAATTCAAGGTTTTGGGTTGAACTGACTTGGTTCGCATCAAGGGTTGACTGCCACAATAGGACTTGGTGTGACCAAGAGGCAATGGTTGAAGAAATCCAAAATAAAAGGATTTCAAGATTGGGGAGTCCACTCAGCGGATCAAGGAGCTTCGAGTTAATGAAGTGGGCATTTGGAATGCCTACCTAAAATCGTTCAAGTTGAATTAACAACCATAGTAGGGGTAATGCAAAGGGAAATATGGATCCTTTCCACTAGAGTATTGAGGAAACAGAATATTCCGAAGTCAATAGTGAGGGCTATTGGATTTCGATAAAATAGTGGGAGAATAATAAGTATTAATTTATTTATTTGTCTAAGTTTTGTAATAAAGTATTAAACCTTTTCTCATCATAATTTGTAGAAACGACAAGAAAATGACTTCAAACATATCATTTTGAACCATACTTGAGAAGGAAAACCTCCTCACCGGCACCAATTTCCAAGAGTGAAAGAGGCATTTTTGCGTCATCCTTCACCACGAAAGGAAATTGTATGTGCTGGAAGAGCCTATTCCAGTTGCGCCTGGGAAAGAGGCTAGTGATGAGGAATTACCTCTCTATATGAAACACATGGATTATGCCACAGATATCCAGTGTTTCATGCTATCGGCCATGTCCAACGAGCTCTTGAAGCAACATGAAATCATGGACGCGTATAGCATGATGTCTCACCTTAAGGATATCTACCTAGAGAAGGCGAGACAGGAGAGGTATGAGATCTCCAATGATTTTTTTACAACTAATCTTGGAGAGTCTCTGCCAGCTGGGCCTCATGTAGTCAAGCTTATTGGCTACATTGAATGCCTGGACATCTTAGGGATTAAATTCTCAGATGAGTTGCGTACAGATCTCATCCTATCATCACTTCCCAAGACCTTCTCTAGATTCATTGTCAATTATAACATGAGCGACAATGAGAAGTGTCTATTAGAGCTTCTGACCTTGATTCTCCAGGTAGACAAGGAGATGGGGTGTGACAAACCCGCAGTCCTTATGGTGAACAAGAAAAGGAAGGACAAAGAAAAGGGGCCAAAGGCTTATAAACGGTCTGAAGACCCTGAGCAATGTCCCTCCAAGAAGGGGAAGATATAGAAGAAGGGAAAGTAACGGGAGGTGGTGTGTTTTGCATGTGGCAAACAGGGCCACTGGAAGAGGAACTGCACCCAGAAGCGTGGGGACGCTAAAGGTGTGTTCGTTATCGAGTGTAATCTTTCCATTTCTACACATTGGGTATTAGATACAGTTTGTCGGGATCACATATTTATTCAAATGCAGGAACCGAGTAGATTTATAAAGATTTCCAGAGGAGAGGTGGATCTTCGAGCTTCTAATGGCACAAGGCTGGCCGCATTGGCTATTGGCGATTACCACCTCTCATTGCCGACTGGAATGATTTTGGTTTTACATAACTATTATTATGTTCTTAGTGTTACCAAGAACATAATTTCTCTATCTTGTTTGGATATGGATGGATTTATTTTCAATTTTTGGAAATAAGGGTTGTCTCTTTTATAAGAACAACTTATGTTATGGTATGGAACATTTAAAAAATGGTTTGTATGTATTAAATTATGAAAACCAAGTGTTGGAAATCAATAACGAAAAAAACTCACATGACTCGTACATCACCCAGTTGTGGCATCACCGTCTCGGTTATGTCAGCGAGAAGTGCTTGACAAAGGTCTTCCAAGATGGATATTTAGACTCTACTGAGCTAAAACCACTTGATAGATGTCACACTTTTTTACAAGGAAAAATGACAAAGCCACCTTTTAGTGGACAGGGTGAAAGGGCCACAGAGCTTCTAGTATTGGTACACACAGATGTGTGTGGACCATTTCCAGTAGAAGATAGAGGTGGATATTCTTACATCATTAATTTTACTGATGATTTGAGTAGATATGGATATGTCTACTTAATGAGGTATAAGTCAAGGGCCTTAGATAAATTTAAGGAATTCAAGAATGAATTAGAGAATCGGCTTGGTAAGAAGATAAATTAGCGTTGATCGGATCGAGGTGGAGAATATATGAACCAAGAGTTCATCGATCTTCTACGAGAGTCTGGGATTCTATCTCAGCTCACTCTTCCTTATACACTATAGTGAAATGGTGTTAGTGAAAGAAGGAACCACACCTTGTTGGACATGGTGAGGTCAATGATGAGTCATGCATATTTTCCATTATCCTTTTGGGTATATTCATTACAAACTACAACATACACATTAAACCGAGTACCAACTAATGCGGAAAATGGAATTCCCTCCAAGATATGGAATGGAAAGATACCCAATTTGTTGCACACACGTGTATGGGGATGTGAGTCATTTGTTAAGGCAACCTCAGGAAAAAAACTAGCACCCTGGGGCACAAGGTGTATCTTTATAGGATATCCCAAGGAAATGAAAGGATATTGCCTATATAACCCTTCAGACAAGAAAGTGACTGTCGCCGGACAATCTATCTTTCTTGAGAGGGATCACATCCTCAAGAAGGATAGTGGGAGAAATATTGACTTCGACGAAGTTGATGATCAAGAAACACGGGAGTTGGTACATGAACAAGTTCCATAGGTCCCCCTGGAAGAGGTTCCAGAAACACAAGTACTGCGTAGGAGCTCAAGAGAGGTAAGGGAACCAGAAATATTTGGTTTCCTAGTCACCAAGGATGGTGAATCATTGTTGTTGGACAATGATAAACCTCTCTCCTACAAGGAAGTATTAGAAAGCTCAAAATTAGCAATAAGGGTAGAAGCTATGAATTCTGAGATGGATTCCATGTATCAGAACCAAGTCTGGGTTCTAGTTGATGATCCAGTTGATGCAAAGCCTGTTGGATGCAAATGGGTATTCAAGAGAAAGCTGGACATGGAAGGTCAAGTTAGCACCTATAAAGCAAGGCTAGTGGCAAAAGGGATCAGACAACGTCAAGGAATTGACTATGATGAAACCTTCTCACCAGTTTCCATGTTTAAATCCATAAGAATCATACTTGACATAGCAGCTTACCATGACTACAAGGTTTTGTAGATGGATGTCAAAAAATCTTTCCTTAACGGGAACCATCAGGAAGATGTCTATATGACACAACCAGTAGGGTTTGTGATACAAGGTGAATCCAAATGGTTTTGTAAGTTATAGAAATCCATTTATGTATTAAAGAAAGCTTCTAGGTCATGGAATTTTTGATTTGATGAGGCCATAATGGAATTTGGGTTCATTAAGAATGAATTTGAGCCATGTGTTTATAAAGTGGTTTAATGGGAATGTGAACTTTATCCTGGTAGTATATGTTGACGACATATTTCTTATTGGAAACAATGTACCAATCTTACAGTTAGTTAAGGACTGGTTGAACAAGTGTTTCTCCATGAAGGAATTGGGTGAAGCAACCTACATTCCAAGGATCAAGATCATTCGTGATAGATCGAGGAGGCTTCTTGGACTATGTCAGGGTACATACATTGACCAGATACAAAAGAGATTTAGTATGGAACAATCCAAGAGGGGATTAGTTCCAGTGTCACATGGCCTACATCTTTCTATAAAAATGTGTCATCATACACAACAAGATAAAGATACAATGAGTAAGATCCCATACACTTTGGCTATAAGATCCATCATGTATGCCATGTTATGTACCAGACTTGATGTTGTCTATGCACTGAGCATGGTAGGTAGATATCAAGAAGATCCAGGAGAACAGTATTGGAATACTGTTAAGCCTATCCTTAAGTATATGAGATGAACTAAGGATATGTTCCTGGTGTATGGAGGATACAAGGAGCTTGTCATCAGAGGGTATGTTGATGCTGGTTTTCATACAGATTAGAATGATGTGAAGTCACAATCTGGATATGTTTTCTGTCTCAATGGAGGAGCTGTGAGCTAGAAGAGTTCAAAGAATCCAGTTGTCGTCGATTCTATAGTGGATTCCAAATATATAGCAGCTTTTGATGCATCCAAGGAAGCTGTCTGGATTCAAAACCTTTTCCAGGAGCTTGATGTGGTGCCTAGCAGTAAAGATCCCATCACGTTGTACTGTGATAATACTGCCGTGGTGGCTCTTGTAAAAGAACCAAGGTCACATAAACGGACAAAGCAATAATCCAGAAGTATCACCTCTTGAGGGATTTATATCAATGGGGTGAAGTTGCAGTGAGAAGAGTGTCCACAGAAGATAACATGGCGGACCCCATGACTAAAGGCCTATATCATTAGAAGCATGAATATCTTGTGAGAGCTAGCGGGCTAAAGGTTGTTAGTAGTTGGCTCTAGTCCAAGTGGGAGTCTGTTGGAGTTGGTGGCTTAGAACCAACTAATTTTCACTTTATCCATTAATAAAAGCCTTATCACATCCTAATTTTTCTTCTGTGTGACAATGCATGTGGTAATGTCTTAAGGATAACTGTTGCATTAAAGGGTCATAGAAGATCCCTACTATGATGAGAAACCGGAAGTGCCATAACGCTGTTCTTGAATATATGTTCTATGCCCGGGTGATATTATTTGAGGGACACAAATAATACAGGCCATTAGGGTTGATGACTCATTAAACTTTGAGGAACCATCTCATGGTGTGCACCGTTGGTAATATCCAGGAGGATATTATGAGAATGAGACCCACCAATAGGAAATCCACATTTCATAGTGTCATTGGATGTTCCTATCTGCAAACGTGTGTATTGATCCTTAGACTTTAATATTATTATTAATTGGTATTAAAAGTCACACACTTTGATGTATTGACGAAAACTGTGATGACACACTGTTCGCAGCGACGGAGGATAGGTTGGGTGTGTCACGAGTAATGCTGCATTAATAGATAATGCGAGAAAGGATTTCTCCCTTCTGTTCCATAACAAAAGTAGATATCTCAGGACCTTTGATGGAATTGATATAGACTAAATAAATACATGGCCATGGTAAGGTATTGGCGAGTTCGATTCCAGAAAGTCAAAGAAAGAATAATCGAGCATGTGGGTTGATGACACTAGCATGCAACCCGCTTGATTCGAGATATCATGACAAAGGGATTATATTACATGGTAAGAATTCGTATGAGGTGACACGTCATTGCGGCGTAAAATTATTTCTCTATGGTTGCATTGGCGTGTTTCTAGACGCAAACCATGGACTTTAGGCATGATCCACCTAATTCCACCGAGAAAGAGGCCTAGAGGGCCACACACTAAGTGTGTCCATGTATCTGAGTTAAATATTAATTTGACAAGTTAAATAAAGATTATTCCTGAGTGTGGTTTAATAATTATTTAAGGATTCCTTATTGCATTTATTTTGACACTAGTTATTCAAGAGAATATATTGTGGATGAAATAATATTTATTAGTGAGTGATGTAGTTATATTTATTTAAAAAATAAATAGCAGTTAATCAAGGTCTAATAAATGTGGTGGAGGAAATAAAGGAAAGTGGAAAATAAAATTAGAGGCCGTGTATATTAAATATACATTTCGTGTAGTTTTATGGAAAATGAGTACCCGCCGTGTATTAAATATTACACGCCGTGTAGTTTTTCCACTCAGGATTTTGAGGATATAATATTGTTTTATTAAATGATATTTATTATAATCAGTGTGGGCGAATGTCAAGGAATTAATAATTTGACATGGGGGTTTTCAATAAGAGTTAATGAAATAAATAAAACACGCAACATGTTTATTTATTGTCATAACTCTATAACCTCAAACCCGATTATAAATATCCTCACAACCCCCAACACTTTTTCACAAGAGAATCATTGTGCACAAAAACTCTGGAGAATTATTTCAAGTTTGAAAAAACTCCTTCCTCCAACAACGCTCTCAAGACAGAGAGACCAAGGATATCGAAGGCATACATCGCAAGCGAAGGTTATTTCATGCTAGTACCTAGATATCCCTTCGGCGACGTCTGGAGATACATGGCACATGTGTAGATCAACGCTAGAGGAATCCTACAATTGGATTCTACGACGCAAATATGGATCACAAGATCATGACCAGAGACATCAACGAAAAAATAATTACACCAAGGTAATTCTTGTGAATTAACTAAATTAATTATAACCAACATATGATGATCCTATCTCTATGGTTCCAGGATTCCATCTTATGTTTATCATTCCTCATTCTATTCCGAATATTCTTCATTTTACATCGTGACTGATCTCATATTGAACGTTGTTTAACATTAAAGTTAAAGTTTGGAAAACCCACCAACGTGCTACCGCTGTGCTCGAAACCTACAGTAAACACCCTCCCATGTGGATGTTCGGGGCTGGGGTCTACTGGAATTAAACCACCTCTTCTAGATTTATTGTTGTGGGGACCACCCTAGATCTCAAATCCTCCCAATTTTAATTTGAGGGTGGGGACCACCCGACCCCTATCAATGGGGTGATAGGAAAACCTCTCAACTCCTTAATAAAAGTGGAGGAGCCTCTTGGGCTTCATCCAAAATTAATTGTGCCAACCCTCATGCTTTAATTATACCGCCCACCATAATTATTTTAGATTTTTGAATTCTGGCCAACAAAATAATAGATGGATTAATATATTATTTTGGCACCACTTTACATTTGGGTGGAATTTGGAGAAATCTTATCCCACGAAGAACGCTTCCTCTTTGAAGAATGACAACAAGGAACGTCTTCGACTTCTTCCATGGATGCACCTTGTGGAGGTAACTGACGTGGGATGTCTTCGACGACCGAACATCCCTCCTCATCATTGTCAATGAACAATAAAATGATAGGGGTTTATTTGTGTGATAATACTTTCGTTGATTTCTTTGCGGTTTGTGAAAGAATCATTCCAGAGGTTGTAATGTTTGAAGTTCATCGATCTTCTTTCCTGTTGATCCAAATGCTACCACCCTAACAGAGAGGGTGCGGGCCAAACCAACATGGACTGACCCCTCCGCCGTTATTCTTTGTGGTGTTCTTCGGAATGAAGGAAGGCGACAAAGACGGTGAAGGTGATGAAGGAAACGGTGGCATGACCCGTGACCACTGCGACCTACGCCGCCCCCACGACGCTCTAGCCGAACCGGCTACACGCCCTCATCACGTCATGCCGCAGCGGGCCGAATTGTCCCCGCAACCCGGCTTGCACCACCCACCGGCCGAGCCACCCCGGATGCGCCACCCATCGGCCGAGCCCCCCTTGGCACACCTTCTCAGCCGTGCCACCCACCGGCCGCGCCTCCCTAGCCGCATCACCCGCCGACCGAGCCACCTCGGCTGCACTGCCCACTAGCCAATCCACCTCGATCGCACCGCTCGGAGGTACCATCCAATGGCCATGCCGCCCACCTACCACGCCACCCTCGCCAGCCGCACCACTCGCCGACCGCACCTCCCACCGGCCATGCCACCCGCGGCCCTCCGAGCCGCCCCGGATCGCACTGCCCGCGACCTCGTGCCCTCAGGACACCCTCCGCTGTAGAGCCGCACTCACAGCTCTCCAAAGACCCTTGCGGACTGCTGGGACGGTCCCAGCAGGCCTGGCCAAACCCAATGGGCCGAGCCGGACCCAACGGGTCCAGTCGGGTTGACCCGAACCGGACCCGGTCCCACTATGACCCTTTATATTATTTTGGATATATCTTTGGCATGGGACGTCCATTTGAAAAACCTTTAGAGGCGCTGGAAATATTGGAGAGAGAGGGTACCTTTGAGTATACTCCACTAGAGTTTTGGTTTGAGATGGGAAACAGTCCGGTTGGATTGAGCATGAATCCAACTGGGCCCCTAGGACTAAATGGCTAATAACTCACAAGTCGGGTATCCGATTGATGTGTCATCTGTTATATTGAGAGACCTATGACATGGAAGACCTTTGGGATACTTCTTCGTGAGAATTCATGGCAGTTTTATTATCGACGAGTAGTTTGTGGAGAAGATCCTCCCAGAGATGAGCGAGCTTAGTACGAAGACCGAGTAACTAGCTGTGACCTGATGACTTCTGACCGTTTTGACTCGGAGTGACTCGACTAGACTAGTAGGGAGGACCTTGGTGTCACGGAAGACCCATAGTGGGGAGTGACATGGTGTCGCGACAGACCCATAGTACTCGATAGGAGGAGTACCTCACCAGGCTACGAGGGGGAGTGCGCTTGGTGACACAACAGATCCACAGTGGGGATCATGCTTGGTGACGTGGAAGATCAACAATAATTGACAGGAGGAGTACTTCAGCAGTACAAGGTTAGTGGGAAGCGTTCTTGGTGTCACAGAAGGCCCACAGTACTCGATAGAGGAGGAGTTCTCCATCAGCCAAGGTTTCGACAATGAGAATGGGTATGTTACTTGATACTACCCCTAGAATAAAATCCTGGTTTGAGCTGATTCATTTTATCTGTGTTTTCCTCATGATTGAGATGGATCACTTGATAACTTAGGTATATGTATGGGCATATACCTAAGTAGGGTTATCTGTTGTTTTCATTATTTGTGGTTTATCCTTTGTGGATTATGTGAGACCTTGAGGGTCTCGGGGTCCATACTGAGTATCGTTATACTCATCCCTACACAGTCTATGCCCGCACCTTGTTGTTTTAGATGCATATGATGGATATCACTGACTGAGGATGAGAATACAGGTCATGATGGTACCTGGAGGCGGACCTTACGATGATTCGGTACATGGAGGAGACAGACAGATGTGGAGTGTTGAGGAGGCGATCTGTACCTACCCTTTAGGTAAGAACCACAGAGGACAACCCAATATATGACTTTCCCTTTCTTCAGACATATTGTATCATAGTTGTACTTGTACTTTCCAGTTGGGTTTTTATTATAACCCCTTTTACTTTCATCACACTTTTTTTAAACATTTTACTTGGTGTTTCATCCAGCTGTGTGCTTGCTTGTGTGTGTGTTTATAGGTTATAAAGGCAATGCCTTCCCAGTTTTAGGGAATGGCGCCTTTGGTGCTAGTCTCCAGCCCCTGGCCTATAGAAGGAGGGCTTGGGGTAGTCACGACATGGGCCCCTGGGGACATGTCGTGAAAAATTGGTATCATAGGAGTCGGTTCTACTGCAAAACTAGGTCTCTGATCTTTTTTTGAGATGAAATAGTGTTATGTGTAGTGAGTGTGGTTTTCAGTTCAGGGAGTCCAGTTTCGGTGCGGCGGATGACTGATCCATAAACCAGGACCCTGACTTCTGATTTCAGACTCATCATATGAAAACATTGATTGAGTGTGTGTTTTCAAAAGTTTTCTTTTTGATCTTTTGAGTCATCTCACTAGGTATAACTTTCAGCTCACCAGGTATAACGTTTGACCATGGGACACCTGTTTCTTTTCTGGATGCCTCCATGTAGATAGCCAGATAGAGTTCTGGGAGTTATACGCACTGATAGCCCACCAAGCGACGAGGCTTCGGTGCAGTGCCCTTTTCAAGTAGAGGCACCAGTGGAGGCACCAGTGGTACCATTATCCGTTGGGCCATCGATGCAACCAACCCCAGCAGCAGAGAGTGCACGCCACTTGAGCACATTGCACGAGTTCCAGTGTGAGAGGCCACCCATGTTCAGGGGACATGTGGACCCGCAGGCGGCTGAGGAATGGCTGGAGGCCGTGGTGAGAGTTTTCCAACTTTTAGGGACACCAGCCGATCTCATGGTGATTCTTGATGCCATCCTTCTACAGGAAGTAGCGGGTAGATGGGGGAGTTTTATGTTACATGTTCATGATGAGGTAACACTTCTCTAGGTAGACTTCGAAAGCCTGTTTCGGGAAGAGTTTGTTCCAGCGAATCTTCACGCAGTGTGCATTAAGGAGCTAATTCATCTATAGTAGGGTAGCATGACTGTAGCTCAGTACTTAGAAAGGTTCATAGACCTCTCACGCAATTCCACTGATATGGTGCAGGACCCATTCTTTAGGGCCCTGAACTTTGAGCAGGGACTCCGGTGGGAGATCTGGGATTCAGTGATCCCACTCAACATCTCGACGCAGGCATGGGTGTTAGAGAGAGCCCTCATAGTAGAGATTTTCCTTGCTGAGCAGTGTCCATAAACGAGATCCACCACCAGTAAACACGTAGAAGAGTCTTTTGCAGCTGGAAACAGACAGATGCCCCATAGGTCCAAGAGGACCAGACCTATAGGTGGATGACCGCATGATTCAGAGTCTGTTGTGCGGGGCACCTAAGGCAGGGACATACATGCTAGGAGCGGGCAGTGTTTCACATGCGGCAGGTAGGGTCACATGGCTCGTGACTGTCTGACCCACCGTACAGATGATCAGAAGATGCTCGAAGGACCATCCAGGAAGAGACAGAGGTTCATTTGAGGAGGTCCACAGGGAGCAGGCAGACATGGAATAGGAGCTAGTAATGTAGTTGGTGGTGGATAATGATTTGATGTGTTACTGCCACCACCACAAGGAGGTCCACCCCAACTGCATGGAGATGGTGGATAGGGGAGATCTCAACTCCAGGCAGTAGAGGCATACGATCACGGCGCTCCAGTGATGATACGAGGTACAGTCTGTTTTTATTCCACCATATCTACAATACTTATTGACATAGGTTCTAGTCATTCATTCATTTCCACTGCCCTCGTTCAAAGCTCAGGGATTCTGACGGAGCCTTTGGCTCGATCATTACGGCTAGATACTCATACAAGAGAAGATTCGATGATTACGCATTAGTGTAGGGAGTGCGAGGTTACTCTAAAAGGAGAGAGCCTCTACTAGGATCTCCTAGTAGCTGCTTCAAGGCCTTATGATTTTATCTTGGGTATGGAATGGTTATCTATGGTCCATGCTCAGATTGACTGTATTAGGCGCAATGTGCGGTGTGTCTGCATGGATGGGACGAGGTTTACCTTCACCGGTGAGAAGGGAGCCTTTTCAGTTCATGATGGACTTACCCAGAGGAAATCGTAGCTGATCACTCATCATTTGGCTAGCCTTACCCTTGGAGCTGTTGATGTGGAGAGTTCAAATTATCGTGTAGTGGTGGACCAGTACGCGGATGTCTTCCCCGATGATGTTTCGGGTCTACCACGTCATGGAGAGGTGTACTTTTACATTGATTTGTACCCCAGGACGACACCGATATCTACACCAGCATATCGGATGGATCCCACTGATCTTCGTGAGCTATGGGTATAGCTGGATGACTTTTAGGGGAAGGGATTCATCCGGCCCAGTGTTTCTCCCTGGGCAACACCGATTGTATTCGCCAAGAAGGCAGATGAGAGCTTGAGGCTTTGTGTTGATTATTGTCACCTGAAATAGGTTACTGTGAAGAAAAATTACCCACTTTTGAGGATTGATGACCTCTTTGATCAGCTGAAGGAAGCACGGTGGCTCTCGAAGATAGACCTCAGTTCTGGATATCACCAACTCAGAGTGCGAGATGTGGATGTGTAGAAGACGACCTTCAGATTTCAGTATGGCCATTACGAGTTCATGGTTATGCCATTTAGTGTAACCGAAGCTCCAAAAGTGTTCATGGGACCCATGAACAAGATCATTCATCCATGCCTTGATCGCTTTATAGTAGTATTTATCGACGATATTTAGATCTACTCGACTACTGAGGAGGAGCATGCCTACCATTTTCAGGTAGTACTGGACACACACCGAGGGCACTAGATTTATGGTAAGCTCTCGAAGTGCCAGTTCTAGATCCGAGACGTTCAATTTTTGGGACATTTCATCTCGGAGGCTGGAGTTGTAGTACATCCAGAAAATATTTAGGTGGTAATTTCTTGGGAGCCACCCATGAGAGTGACAGAGGTATATACATTTCCGGGTTTCGCTGGATATTACCCGAGCTTTGTGTCAGACCTCTCTAGAGTTGCTGCACCACTATCAGCATTGATGAAGACGGGGTAACCCTTTGTGTGGGTGGAGATATGCCTACAAAGTTTTAAAGAGCTGAGGCAGAGGCTGACTAGTGCCCCCATCTTGAGGATTCTAGAGGAAGGCGTAGGGTATGTAGTCTACTGCGATGCATCATGGACCAAACTTGGATGTGTCCTGATGAGGGAGCAAGTAGTGATCGCATATGGTTCTCGAAAGGTGAGACAACATGAGAAGAACTATGCTACCCATGAGCTGGAGTTACCAGTAGTGGTCTTCGCCTTGAAGATGTGGTGACACTATATAATGGGTGAGTGCTTTATAGTGTACTCAGTTTACAAGAGTCTCAGGTATAACTTCTCCAAGAAAGTCCTGAACCTGGGAAATCGATGTTGGATTGAGTTCCTCTAGTATTATGACTTTGAGATAGTCTGTACTCATGGGAAGGGGAACATTGTTGCAGAT
The DNA here is from genome assembly GCA_963277665.1 of Viscum album. Taxonomy (NCBI): domain Eukaryota; kingdom Viridiplantae; phylum Streptophyta; class Magnoliopsida; order Santalales; family Viscaceae; genus Viscum; species Viscum album. Next base: position 1,031,856,518 of record OY728123.1, on the reverse strand, counting down.
GCACTCAATAGGAGATCTCGTATACAACTACTAGGTGAGGCGACGGAGCAGCTGGTTGCTAGAAAGATATCCTTTGTGGATAGAGACATAGTATCTTTTCTACAGTCTCTTACAGTCACTCCCCCACTTCTTCAGCAAGTCAGGTAGGTGCAACATGGGGACGCTGACTGCGACCCATGACATGCTCAGATATCCATAGGATAGGCACCTGCTGGATTTTCTGAAGGTGGGGAGCACGTCATCCTCTTTAGGGGACGTACCATGGTACCCGCGTCACTTCAGGGGGAAGTGTTGAGGTAGTTCCACACATCCCCTCTATTAGTAAATCCAGGAGTGGTGAATATGTACTAGGATCTCCGATGGCAACACTGGTGGACGAGAATGAAGAAAGAGTAGCCGAGTTTGTCTCACGATGCCTCACTTGTCAGCAAGTGAAGGCAGATCATAAGGTACCAGCATGCTTGGTTCCTCCTTTAGATATCCCAGAGTGGAAGTGGGATTGGATATCCATGGACTTCATGACATTACTTCCACATACATCTAGGGGACATGACTCGATTTGGGTGATCATCGACCGACTCACCACGTCAGCCCACATCATACTGATCAGAGAGAATTGTTCAGTAGAGAGATTGGGACGCCTCTATGTGCAGGAGATTATGCGAATACATGGATTACCTTCGACGATTGTATCTGATCAGGACACACGTTTTAATTCCCGGCTATGGAAGGGGTTGCAGGAGGCTTTTAGGATGAAACTTCATTTTAGCACGGCCTTCCATCCTCATACGGATGGTCAGACTGAGTGGACTATTCAGACCGTCGAGGACATGCTGCGTGCTTGTGTACTTGACTTCGGTCGCAGCTGGGAGGATCACTTAACTTTGGTGGAGCTTGTATACAAAAAAAGCTATCACTCCACCATTGGGATGACACATTTTGAGGCATTTTATGGGAGACATTGAAGATCACCTTGGTCCTGGACTAGCCCAGGGGTGTCAACACTAGTGGGACAAGAGTTGGTATAGGATACCACAGAGAAGGTGAAGATCATCCAGGAGTGGATAAAGACTTCACAAAGTAGGCAGAAGTCGTATGATAATAGGATACAGAGACCTCTGTAGTTCTAGTACGGTGACCACATCTTTCTACGAGTCTCACCTCGATAATGTTTATGGAGATTCGGCCAAGGCGGCAGGTTATCTCTGAGATTCATCGGACCTTTTCAGGTCCACAGTAATGTTGGCAAGGTGGCATACCGCTTAGCTCTTCCACCTCAGTTGCACTGGTTTCACGATGTCTTCCACATATCCCACCTGAGGAGATACAAGCATGACCCTTCTCACATCATCCTCCATGGAGAGATGGACATTGATGATGGGGAGATGTTTACAGATGATCTAGTAGAGATTGAATATTGATTGGAGCGAGTCCTTCATGGACGGTCAATACCTTTGGTTCACATTCGCTGGCAGCACGAGAACCTTTAAGAGAGCACATGGGAGTGGGAGGCTCAAATTCATGCTCAGTACCCCCACTTGTTCTCTTAGTTTGAGTGGTTTCTTACGGGGACGTAAAGCCTGATGTGGGGAGAATGTAAAGACCCAAAGTTTCAATGTAATATTTTTTAAAATATGGTAAATTTAAAAGTCCGTGAAAATTGAAATCGCTTGATTCCAAGTCCCGGAGTGCCTGGAATGAATTTATAAACTTTTTTTCAAGTATGTTCAGTAAACGTGCACGTGGGTTTTTCTAAGTTTTGAACCGGTGCTCAGAATTGATGTCTGAGGGCAACGTTGAACTCGCAGTGCCGATATTCGCTTAAGAAGACTTCCACCTTGACGAAATTTGGTCCAGGGTGAAAGTTAGTTTTTGGGTTTTTTTGTGTAAATAATAAAATAAAATAATCACCAGTTTTATTTTATTTTGTTGTAACCACCCTCTCATGTGGATTTTCATGGGAGGGGTCCACTGGAACTAAACCACCTCTTCTAGATTCATTATGGTGGGGACCACCCCTGATCTCAAAACCTCCCAATTTGAATTTTGGGGAAGGGACCACCTGACCCCTATTAATGGTGGGTGGGGGGGAGAGGAAAACCTCTAAACTCCAAAATTAATGTGGAAGAGCCTCTTGGGATTCCTCCATAATTAATTGTGCCAACCCGCAAGTTTTAATTATTCCACCCACCATAATTAATTTAGCTTTTTAAATTCTTGCCAATAAAATAATAGATGGCTTAATCTATTATTTTGGAACCACTTTACATTTGGGTGGAATTGGGAGAAAGCTTCTCCATTGAAGAATGCTTCCTCCACGAAAAACCCCGGTGAGGAACGTCTTCAACTTCTTCCTCGGAAGCACCTTGCAGAGGCAACTGACGTGAGAAATCTTCAATGACCAACCATCTCTCCTCATAGTCATCATCAAAAACTACGAGGTAGGGGGTTTATTTGTGTGATTATACTTTCCTTGATTTCTTTGCAGTTTGGGAAAGAATCATTGCGGAGGTCATAATGTTTGAATTTCATCAATCTTCTTTCATGTTGAGCCAAATGGTTCCACCTTAACATGGAGGGTATGGGACAAACCAACATGGCCCGACCCCTACGCTATTCTTTTTTGTGGTGTTCTTCAAAATGAAGCAAGGAGACAAAGACGACGAAGGCTATGAAGGCAACGACACCACCACCCGCGACCACCATGACTTGCGCTGCCCCTGCGGCGCTCTGGCCTTCCGGCAGAACCGGCTACGCGCCCTCGCCGCGCCGCATCGCACTAAGCCGAACGAGCCCTGTGCCCCAGCTCGTGCCACCGGCCAGCCGAGCCACCCCAACCACGCCGCTCGCCAGCCGCACCTCCCGCTGACCAAGCCACCCTAGCTGCGCCACCCACCATCCGCGCCACCCCGGCCGTGCCTCCTAGGTTGCGCCACCTACTGGCCGAGCCACCCGAACTCGCCACTCGCTGGATGAGCCACCCCGGATGCGCCCACCCATCCACCCCTCCCGCCGGTCGAGCCACCCTAGAAGCACTTCCCACCAGCCCCGCCGACCGTGCCACCTGCCACCCGCATCGTCCGCAGACCTACGAGCTGCCCCGCAACCTCGTTCCCTCACAACACCCTCTACAGAGAATCCTCCCTCGTGGCTCTCCACGGCCTGCAGGGCCAGAACCAAGAGTTATGGCCGGGTCAACCCGAATTGGGTCGGACCGGACCTGGGCCCACTACACCCCTTTACTTTCTTTTGGCCATATCTTTGGCATCTGATGTCCGTTTGACGAACCTTTAATGGCCCTGGAAATCTGGGAGAGAGATGGTCCCTTTGAGTACACTCCACTAGAGTTTTGGTTTGAGATGGGAAACAGTAAGGTTGGATTGAGCACGAATCCAACAGGGCCCCCGGGACTAAATGGCTATTAACTCACAGACCGGGAATCAGATTGACACACCATCTATTATGTTGAGATCCATATGACGTGGCAGACCTTTGAGATATTTTGTCATGGGAATTTGTGGCAGTTGGAGTATTGATCAGTAGCTTGTGGAGCGGATCCTCTTAGAGAGGACCGACCATAGTGTGGAGACCTAGTAGCTGGCTAAGACCTGACGACTGCGGACCGTTTTGACTCGGAGTGAGTTGACTAGCTCAGTGAGGAGTACTTTGGTGTCACGGCAGACCCACAGTGGGGAGCGAATTGGTGTTGCGACAGACTCACGGTACTCAACATGAGGATTACCTCAGCAGGCTATAAGGGGGAGCATGCTTGGTGACGCGGCAGACTCACGGTGGGGATTGAGGTTGGTGATGCGGCAGATCCACGGTACTCGACAGGAGGAGTAACTCAGCAGTCCAAGGTTAGTGGGAAGAACGAATAGTGTCACGACATGCCCACTGTACTTGGTAGAGGAGGAGTTCTCTAGCAGCTGAGGTTTCTACAATGTGAATGGGGATGTTACTTGATACTACCCCTAGAATAAAATCATGGTTTGAGATGAGTGAGTTTTTCTGTGTTTTCATCATGATTGAGATGAATCACTTGATAACATAGGTATATGCATAGGAATATAAATAAGTAGGGTTTTCTATTGTTTTAATTCTTTGTGGTTTATTTTTTTTGGATTTTGTGAGACCTTGAGGGTCTCAAGGTCCCTACTGAGTATCGTTATACTCACCCCTACACGGGCTATGCCCACACCTAGTTGTGTTGGATGTAGATGACAGACATCGCTGAGTGGGGACAAGAATACCAGGTCTACCCAGAGCTGGAACTTAGGATGAGTCAGTACACAGAGGAGACGGAAGGATGAGGAGTGCTAAGGAGGCAATCTGTACCTACCCTTTAGGTAGGAAACACAGAATACAACCCACCAGCTAACTTTCCCTTTCTTTAGTTGTATTGTAACACAATTGTACTTGTACATTCTAGTTTAGCTTGTATTCTGGACCCTTTTACTTTCATAACTCTTTGGTTATACAGTTTACTTGATGTTTTGTCTAGCTGTGTGCTTTCTTGTGCATGTGTTTACAGGTTATAAAGGCAATGCCTTCCCAGTTTTAGGGAATTACGCCTTTGGTGCTAGTCACCTACCCCTGGCATATGGAAGGCGTGATTGGGGTAGTCACGACCTGGGCCCCGAAGGACCGGTTGTTACATTTTCACTCACCAACTTTATCCCAACATGTCGGTGTTTGGAAACTCTTCCCATAAAGGGCATCATAAGAAGCCATTTGTATGCTTGAGTGGAAACTATTATTTCAAGAGAACTGAGCCATATGAAGATGTTGATCCTATCCTCATTTGAATTCCACTGATTATGCTCTCAAAATCTCTTCAAGTGTTCGGATAGTCCGCTCAGATTGGCCATCAATTTCAAGATGAAAAACTGTAACAATGTTCAACACTATATTTAGAGAATGTTGGAGACTCTTCCATAGCATTGAGGTGAATCTTGGGTCTCGATCAGATACAATCTATAGCGGTACTCCATGTAGCATTACAACTTCTCTGATGTATATCTGTTCCTGTTGATCCAATGAGAATTCCTCTCGAATTTCAATGAAGTGTACAGTCTTTGTAAGATTATCCACAACAACCCAAATAGCATTGTTTCCTTTGGATTTCTTCGGATGCTCGGTAACAAAGTCCATGGTGATGTTCTCCTATTTCCATTTTGGCGTGGGTAATGGTTGCATCATCCCCTTAGACTTATGCCTCTCAGTATTCACTTGCTGAGATACCAGAAACTTTGATGTATACTTAGTGATCTCCTTATTCATGTTATCCCACCAATAATGCTCTCATAGATCTCGATATATCTTTGTGTTTCTGGTGTGAATAGATAAATTAGAACTATGTGCATCAAATAAATGTATTTTTTTAGCTCTGGAATTTATAGAACACACAGTCTTGACCCAAATCCCACAATTCCATCTTCATTAACACTGAACTCCAAGTATTTCCCTTTTTTAATAGTTTCCACTTTCTTATGAATTACCATATTATCCTTTTGAGCATCATTTACCCTTTTCAAAAGAGATGGTTGAGCAATCATTTGTGAAAGGATTGATGATGTTCCCATATTTATGATTCCCATTTCCATCTTCATCTAATATATAAATATTGGATCCTTTTTAATTCTCATCAATGATAGAATAGTTGGATCCTTTCCACATTGAGCATCCACCACCTTGTTCACTTTCCCAGGGTTGTAATGGATTGAGCAGTCACAATATTTGATCAGATCTAACCATCTTCTTTGGTGTATATTTAACTCTTTCTATGTGAATATATACTTGATGATTTGTATATATTTCACACTTCCCCCCAAAGCGGTAATGTCACCAAATTCCCAAACTGAATATTACTGCAGCCAACTCCAGATCATGTTTTTTATTGTTCATCTCATAAACATTAAATTTTCACGAAGAATAGGTAATGGATTTTTTATTTTTCATTAACACACAACCCAGACCCTTCTTTGAAGCATCACTTAATACTAGGAAAAGTTCTCTACTTCTGGATAAAGTGAGAGCAGGTGATGTGATAAGACTTATTTTCATCTTCTTGAAGCTATCTTCACATTCATCATTCCAAACAAACATGAATCCCATCTGAGTTATCTTGGTAAGAGGGTTTGAAAATCCTGAGAAATTTCTCACAAATTAGTGATAATATCCATCTAACCCAAGGAAGCTACAAATATCCATCATAGAAGTTGGCCTTGGACATCCCTCAATTGCATTTTTCTTGGAGGGATCCACAGATATTCCATTGCTTGTGATGATATGACCCAAGAATTAGACTTCCTTCAATCAGAACTCACACTTGTTGCACTTTTCATAGACATTCTCCTTTCACAGGGTCTCTAGTATAATGCTTAGATGCTCTTCATGATCCTCCTTGGTTTTGGATTATGTTATAATATCACCGATAAAGACTACCACAAATTTTTCAAGGTAATCTCTAAAGACTCTATTCATCATGTCTATAAATAATTTTGGAGCATTAGTGAGTCCCAATGGAATTACTAAGAATTCATAGTGCTTGTACCTTGTACGAAAAGATGTCTTGGAGATATACTCCTTCTTCACACTTAATTGGTAATATACCGACCGTAGAACCACCTTGGAGATGTATTGTGATCCACATAGATGATCGAACAAGTCAGAAATTTTTGGTATAGGATACTTGTTCTTTATCGTAAATTTTTTGAGCTCATGATAATCAATAAAAAGGCACATTGACCCATCCTCCTTCTAGATGAAGAGGACTAGTTCAACCATTGGTGAAGCACTTGGGCGTATAATCCCATTATACAGATTCTCATGTAGTTGTTTATTTATCTCCTCAATCTCTAAAAAAGACATTCTATATGGATAATTAGATATTGGCAATTCCCCAGATATAATATCAATCTAGAATTCAACATCTATTCTAGGAGGAAGACCCGAAAATTCCACAGGAAACATGTCAGTGAATTGCCACATAATAGGCATGTCTTAGAGGATGGTTCCTTCCATATAATCAATCATCTGAGAAAGATATTCATTCTCATAGGGCATTAATATCCACACTTTAGATGATGGTGCTAAAGAAGATTCATCATCCTCCTTTCACTTGTATAGAACCGAGGGTTGATTCACCATATGGAGAGTGATTTTGATCTCATGAAAATTTATGTTAACTCTATATAGGTAAAGACAATCCATGCCAATAATTACATAAAATTACACTAGAGGGAGTATGAAAAGTTTCACCAAAAAGTTCAATCCAAAAATTGTGACAGAGGAGGAGTTATGTTCATGGGATGCAATAATTTCCGCATTTTCTGTTTTCACTAACATATCAACTTCCATGATTTTTTGAGGTGTTTGGTGTGTTCTACTAAACTATTGGGATATAAAAGAATGTGTAGAACCAGAATCAAAAAGTACATTCTCGATTCTTGAATGAATAATAAAAATACCTGTCACCACCTCATTTTCAGGATTTTATTCAGTAGTTGTGATGAAAAAATCTCACCCATGATGCCTTAAAGGTTGTTTTTTGCCTCCGAAAACCCTTGTCTTAGGGCACTGGTTCAAAAAGTGCACTAGTTATTTACAGTTATAGTAATGAAAAATGTGTTGAGGGTCAAACAGAGCATTCCACTCCTCTGTCTCACCAGTGGGGTTTTCTTGTCAGTGACTATTGGCCTAGTACTCTTCTCTTCCACACCTAGAGCATTTACTCATCCACTTTAGGTGGTTTCAAGGGTACTTCTTTCTGTATCTTTGGAAATAAGGGTGTTTTGATTCCTTATCACTGTTGGATTTATCCATCGGACCACCATAATAAATGTACACTTCCCACATCTTATCCCTATGATACCCCTACGATTTGTTGATATTCATTTTGACTTTGAGGGTACATCAGATAATTTCCTCATAGCTATCAATGTCACAGATTGCTAGGGCCCTATGTAGGCTAGGTTTTAGCCCACCAAAGAAGTGTTCAACCTTGCATTAAATGGTAATGACTAAGAAGGAGGTTTATCATGCAATCCTAGTGAAGTTTTCCTCATATTCTCTAATGGATTCATCATCTTTTTTTATTAAGGTCTAGTAATTTCATTTCCATCTTATGTTAGAGGGTTCAAGGAAAATATTTATCGAAAAACTTTTTATAGAATTACATAAATTCCAATGCCTCAATCTCTTCCTCAGGATTCGTATTTTGGATCAATTTCCACAATTGATCAGTTTCACCCTCCATATAATAAGAATCTGGAAAAACATTCTCTTATTCAGAAAATTTGTGGATAGAAAATATAATCTCAATGGAGTTGATCTATTGTTCTTTAATTGACAGATTGGATGATCCGTTGAATTAGGAGTCTTGGTCTACTGAAGCTCTTGATTATAGGTTGTTCTTTATTGGGGGTGGGGGGGGGTGGAATTCTTATTGACCCATGATTCAATTGAAAACTTGAGTTAACTGAGATAGTATTGTGAAATAGTTTGTGATTCCCTCTAATCAGTTTGGACATCTCATTAGAAGAGTCATCACATTGATCTTCACATTAGTTTTTATCTCGAGTAATCCCATTTTCGGTCATTGGATAGAATAAAAGGAAAGTTTTGAGTATGTAATTTTAACTATTAAACACATAAAGGGTAATCTAATGAGAAAAAGGGACAACTTATAAAATAAATTGATTATAGGATTCAATCTATGTTATCCATGAGCTACTTACCAACATATATACTTAGGGTAATTTTTTTATTCCCTAAATAATGATTCATACTAAGATTATGAATTTACCAAAGAATATCCCTTGGGAATTTTGAAATAAGTGTGCAGCAAGGCCCATTTTCGTGCACGAGTTCCCGTTTGAGTCTAGCTCAAAGCGGTGTTTTGGGTTTTACCCCAAGATACAGCTATTCCAAAGCAGCCTCTATATGTTCATATATAGACATGGATGTATTTTATTGATAAACCACTTACTCTATACTCACCAAAACATAGTGATTATTTTATTATACTTTGTTGTATCTCTAAGTATTTCACTATAGTTTTATAACCATAATCCCAAAAAATATCTGAACCTACCTCTAATACGAACTATAACAACCTTTCTCTTTATTACACACTTAAACATGATTTATTACTTAAAAATTCACTTAATACAACACAGAAGATTGACATGTCTAGTGTATTTGGGAATTAGGAACATTACATGACAACAAAAGACATAAAATATAATATCTTTATTTAAAACATCTTTTACACGACCATAACATTCCTTTGTACTTAGCATTGCATGGGATAACATGAGGAAATACATAATAAAAGGGTGAGCTATAAATGCCAATAAGGGAGTAAGAAAGGAAAAAATAAAGAATAAAATACATGTTAGGCAATGGGTATATCAATGGAGCATAATAGAAACATGAACATAAAGGCATGATATAACATTATTATCATAACATGGAAATGTGGCGACGACATACAACATGATATTAGCATGAGACAAAACTCATTACACATGTATTATCATGATTAAAAACTAATTGAACAAGAATTAGTATGAGTAAACCCTCATTTTACATGTCATATCATGATACTAAACATTACCTAATGCATTGGAGTGCTATCAGGGTGCACCCTTCATAATCATTTAAATCTCTTGCTTAAGTGTGCCACATAGAGCATACAACATGGGTTCATTCAACATCATAATTTATGAAAAAATAAATAATTTGGAATTAATACATGTAAGAACCATTTAATAAGTATATTTTCATAAAGTTGAATACCCTTGATAAAGAAATGGGTATGGTATTCACTACATGATGATTTTGGCTTAGAAAATCTCAGTGCAATTTTGACAACATGATGTCGTCATATGGAAATTCATAAATTGGGTATATGAGAAAGAAAGGGGTTTATCATAATTTATACATGAAATAGATAGTAATGGGATCATGTGAAAAAATATCCCAACATATGAAATGAAATTTAGATGTATAATATAGAAGAAATTCTTGAATGGAAATATGAAGAGAGAAATCCCTTACAGAATCTTGGCATGGTAACGGGTGTACACATAAGGAATTAATGAGAGATAAAGGGATATATCATCATTAAAAAATAATGATGGCAGTATGGGAGAGGTTTTAAATCATACCCCAATATTTGTAATTGAAAATAAAAGGGTATTACAATATAAAGAAACATGGATAAAAATTAGAAAGAAAGGAATCCCTTACTTGAGTGTGTGATTTCAAAAGCTTAAAGAGGGGATTATTGAGTGCTTGTGGTGACTTAGGAGGATTATAGAGAGGGGAGGGAATAGTAGGGACGTGATACAAGGATTTTGAGTAAAGAGAAGTGGGAGCTTGGTGGGATTATATAGGAAATGAGAGGGGAATTCTTTAATAGTTCAAAAACATATGTTTTGGAATATATATAATTTAATATTCAAAACCAAAAACCATCCCATGGTTTTTTCCAAAGAGGCATGGGAAAAATTATTTTATAAGGAAAATGGCCAAATATATTAAAATATTTCCCTCTCTTATGTGGAGGTGAGTCACACTCTCAAGGAAATGAATTTAAAATCATAAAATATATTAAACATTTTGGAGGATTCACTAAGGATAAATAAAATAACTAAAAAAAATATAAAATCACATTATATTAATGGGAAACATATATTGGGATTATAATAACCATTATTGTATTTATTAAATCATTTTGGGGTTATTATGATGTTATAAAACAAATATTTTATTTATATGGTATTTAATGTTTACCCCCAAAATTGACTGTCTTAGAAAATTATGAAACATTCATCGTTAGATAATTTAGACAACCTGATTCTGAAAATAATATTAATTTTATCTAAATGATTTTCTAAATATGTCAATTTTCACTTTTAATATGAAAACCGATATTTATTCAAAATTCATGGGTTTTGACAAAAACATTTTTCGAACCTTAATAAAAATTAAATTTGACATTATAAAAATTATATAATCATTTATTACTCATAAAATTAATTTGAGAATAATATTTTATTAAAATATTAATTATTTTAAAAATTCATTAGTTCCTTAAAATCTAAACTTTCTATTTTATCATATAAAAATATAACTCTTATCAAACTAATTACCTGATCATTTAAAAATAAGGAACTGATATAATCATAATTTATAATAATTGTTTTTAAAATATTATTAATCAAAACTTTAGTTTAATATTGTAATGTATATATTTCTCAAAATTACCATTTTTACCCAAAAAATCAATCTATCAAATTCATCATTTTTTAAGAAAGACAATTCTTATAAAGGAATTTATGGAATAAGAATTTTATTTATAAAAATATATTACATAATAAGTAACTAATACCTTATTTAATAACCCCTTATAACACCCAAATAAGACCTATGGGTAAGGTGTGCCATAATGACAAACTCTTGGGGAGGCTTAGATAACATCGCTTGGGTAGTAATCTTTGTAAACTTGATCTTCTCTCATAGGTGATTCTGTTCCAGCATAACATGTTGAAGCTTAGCTTTGGGTTGGTCAAGAGAGAATCCCAATGATGCTACCTCCTTTCTGAGCTCCGAAAAATGAGATTCGTATGCCCCGAGTCTACTGGATGAGGCCATCATCTCCTTTGTCTATGTCGAAATGATTTTTTAGAAACCCTTATATTTTTATCAGTCATGTGATCACTATTCAATGACTATATTATCAACTGTAATGATACTTAACGCTCATTTAAACCCAGTAATAAGAAAATAGTGAATGTGTTTTCTATATCCATAAGACATTATATGAAAGGGAATTTTATTCATAAATGATTGGGTGATTACAAAATTCCCCCCTAAAGAAATTTATACCTCGAAATTTACTTTTCCTAGACTAAAATTGATGAGGGAAACTCTTCCTCATCACTTCCTTAGGTTCCCACATTGCTTCTTCAAACTTGTGGTTTCTCCACAACACCTTAATGAGGGGCATAATCTTATTTTGTAGAACTTTTTCTCTATGATCTAAGATCATCACTAGATTCTCTTCATAGGAGAGTCCATTCTCCAATGCTACCACCTATAGATTGAGTACATGCAATGGGTTATGTATGTACTTCCTGAATAGTGATACATGGAATACATCATGTACTTGAGACAAGTTTGGTGGGAATGATAGTCAATAGGCCATTGCTCTGATGTGATCAAGGATCTCAAAAGGGTATATATACCTTGGAATAAGATTTACCTTCTTCTCAAATCTCATAACTCTCTTCCATAGTGATATGCATAGTAATTTCATGTCTCCAATAACAATCTCTAGGTCTCATCGAGGATTGTTAGCATAGCTCTTTTGTTGACTCTAAGTAGCTTTAATGTGCTTCTGGATGGTCTTAACCTTCTCCACTATTTATTCACCATTTTCTGGACCTAGAAGTTTTCACTCCCAAACTTCATCCCAATATGCTGATGTTCTGCACCTCTTCCCATAAAGGGATTCATAAAGATCCATTTGGATTCTTGTGTGGAAACTATTGTTGCAAGAGAACTCAAACATAGGAAGATGTTGATCCCATCTTTATTTGAAGTCCATTTAGCATTATATCAACTTGTCTTCAAGTGTTTGGATAGTCCACTCATATTCGCCATCAGTTTGAGGATCATAATCCATACTGAAGTTTAGCTCAATATTTAGAGCACATTAGAGACTCTTCTAGAACTTATAGGTGAATCATGGATCTCAATCAGATACAATTGATAGTGGTTCACCATAAAGCCTTACCACTTATTTGATGTATATCTATTACAGTCGATCCAATGATAAATCCTCTTTAATTTTAATGAAGTGTGTAGTCTTTTTAAGACGATCCACAATTAACCAAATAGAATTGTTTCCTTTGGATGTATTCAGAAGTCTGGTGAAAAATTCTATGGTGATGTTTTCCCATTTCTATGTTGGTATGGGTAATGGTCGCCTCATCCCCATAGACTTCTGCCTCTCAGCCTTCACTTGCTGACATACCAGGCACTTTGATGTATACTTTGCAATTTTGATCTTTATGATATCCCACCAATAATTCTCTCAGAGATCTCGAAACAACTTTGTGTTTATTGGGTGAATGGATAAATTCAAACTATGTGAACCATCCCAAAGTTTTTTCTTTTATTCCATATTTTATGGAACACATTGTCTTAACCCAAATCCCACAATTCCATCTTCATTAAAGTTGAACTCCAAGAATTTCCCTTTTCTTATAGTTTCCAATTTCATCTGAATTCTATCTTTATCCTTTTGAGCATCCTTTAACCTTTTCAAAAGAGACGGTTGAGTAATCATTTGTGAAAGGATTGATGATTTTACCTTCTTTAAGATTCCCATTTCCATCTTCATCAAATCTCAAAATATTGGATCCATTTCAATTCTCATCAATGGTTTAATTGTTGGGTCCTTTCTACTTAGAGCATCCTCTACCTTGTTCGATTTCCCAAGGTTGTAATTGATTGACCGATCACAATATTTGATCATATCTGACAATATTCGTTGTTTCATATTCAACTCTTTTTGTCTGAATATATACTTGAGGATTTTTTGATCCGTATATATTTCAAACTTCTCCCCAAAGAGGTAATGTAACCAAATTTTCAAAGAGAATATTACTGAATCCAAATCCAGATCACGTGTTGGATATTTATTCTCATGAACTTTCAGTTTCCTTGATGAATAAGCAATGGATTTTTTATTTTACATTAACACACAATCCATACCCTTCATCAAAGAATCACTAAATACCAAGAAAAGCTCTCCACCTGTGGGTAGTATAAGCATGGGTGTAGTAATAAGCCTCATTTTAAACTCCATGAGGCTCTCTTCACATTCATCATTCCAAAAAAAACTTTACTCCCTTCTGAGTTTGCTTAGTAAGAGTGATTGGAAATCGTGAGAGATTTCTCCCAAATCATCAATAATATCTAGCTAACCTAAAGAATATATAGATATACATCATAGATGTTGGCCTAGAATATCCCTCAATTTCATTTGTCTTAGAGGGATTGATATATATCCCATTACAAATGATTATATGACCCAAGAATGATACTTCCTTCAACCAGAACTCACACATGTTTTAATTTTCATAGAGCTTCTCCTTTCACAAGGTCTCTAGTATAGTGCTTAGATTCTCCTCATGATCCTCCTTGGTTTTAGAGTATTTTATAATATCATCTATAAATACTACAAAAAATATGTCTTGTTAATCTATAAAGACTCTATTCATCATATCCATGATGATTTTTGGATAATTAGTGAGTCTAAAAGGCATTACTATGAATTCATAGTGCATGTACCTTGTACGAGAAGAAGTATTGGGGATATCCTCCTTCTTCAAACTTACTTGGTAATATCCCGAAAATAGATCCTCCTTGGAGAATTATTTTGCTCTAGGTAGCTGATAAAAAAATTAATCAATCTGTAGTAGAGGATACTTGTTCTTTATAGTGGTTTTGTTGAGATCGCGATAATCAATACAAAGGCGCATTGACCCATCCTTCTTCTTAATGAAGATGAATGAAGTACCACATGGTGAAGCACTTGGGTTTATAAACCCTTTATCCCGATTCTCTTATATTTGTTTCTATATCCCCTCAAGCTCCACAATAACCATTCTCTATGGATTATTGGATATTAGCAATGCCCTAGATATAATATTAACCATTAATTCAACATCTCTTCATGAAGGAAGACCATGAATTTCCTCGAGAAACACATCAGTGAATTCCCTCAAAATAGACATGTCTTCGAGGATGGTTCCTTCATTAGACTCAATCATCTGAGCAAGATATTCATTCTCATCAGGAATTAATATCCATGCTTGAGGTAATGATGATAAACAATATTCATCATCTTCCTTTCACTTGTATAGAATCGGGGGTCCATCCTCTTTATAGATATTGATTTCCCTCTCACGGAAATTTATGTGGCCTCTATATAGGGAAAGCCAATATGTGCCTAGAATTGCATCAAATTCCACCATAGGGAGTTTGAAAATGTTTTACAGGAAGTTCAATCCCCAAATTGTGATAAGAGAGTAGTTATATTCTTAGGATGCAATAATCTCCCCATTTATCATTATCACCATCATATCCACTTCCATAATTTGTAGTGGTGTTAGGATAGTTCTACTGAACTATTAGTATATAAAAGAATGTGTAGAACCAGAATTAAAAAGTACGTTATCTATTATTGGATGAATAAAAAGTGTACCTGTCACCATCTAGTTTTAAGGATTCACTTTAGTAGTAGTGATGAAAAAATCTCACCCATTCATTCTTGGAGGTTGTGGGTTTCCTCCGAAAACCATTGTCTTAGGGAACAGGTTCATAATGTTCCTTGGTTATTTATAGTTGTAGCAATGAATAACGTGTTGAGGGTTGAATGGAGTGTTCCTCTCCTCCGTCGCACCATCAGGTTTTTCCTATCAGAAACTATTGGCCTAGTACCCTTCTATTTCACACATAGAGAATTTACTTTTCCACTTTAGGCAATTTTTAGGGTACTTTTTTCTACACCATTGGCAAGTGGGGTGCTATAATTTCTTATCACCATTGGATTTATCTACCGGACCACCAAAAATAAAGTCCACTTTCTACTTATTATCCCCATGATACCCCTAATTTTTTATGATCTCCATTTTGAATTTGAGGGTACATCAAAAATTTTTGTCATAGTTATCAAATTCATGGATTGCTAAGTCTTTCCATAGGCTAGGTTTTAGCCCACCAAAGAAGCGATTAAACATTAATTTGGGGTAATGACCAAGACTAAGGCATATCATGAAAGCCTTGTAAAGTTTTCCTCGTATGCTTTGATGGATTCGTAGTTTTTTTCTTGAGATATAGGAAGTCCGTTTCCATCATATGTTGGATGGTGTGAGGATAATATTTATTAAAAAAACATTTTACTTAAATCCTTCAATTCCAATGCCTTGATGTCATCCCCATGCTTCATATTTTGGATCAGTGTCCACCATTGATCTGCTTCACCCTCCACACAATATACATCTAAAAGAACCTTCACTAGTTCGAAACTGATATGGCACTATTTTTACATAGTTTTCCACATCTTTTTATTTAATTTTTAATGATTCAATTAATTTTTTAAGAACATTTTACCAAATATTTTTAATTTTGTATTTTTATAATTAAATTTGTCAACTAATAAATTTTTAGAATTAATTAAGTATTTTTAGTCTTTAAAATAATTATTTTAATCTTACCTTTCTCTTCTAATTTAATTATTTGTTTATAGTTTTGTTAATTCTAATCTTTTCACCTTTTAATAATTTTACTTTAATAATAAATAATCATTCGATAGTTATATTTTTGTATTAATTAACATAGCCTTTACATTAATTTTTCATCCTTTAATATTGATTAATTAAAATATATCAACTTCATTTATTAATTTGTTTAATCATATTTCTAATTAATTAAGATAAGAATTTTAGTTTAAATTAAATGAATTAGTGCAATTTTAACTTTATGTATTCACTAAGTTAATTAATTAATCAATTTGGAGTTTTAAAACATTAATTATTTTATCCTAAGTATGCAGTTAGATTATTTATTCTTTAACTCTTGTTTTTAGTCTATCGGTGAGAAGGATATGGGTTATCCTTGACTTATTTAGTCACATATGTGATCCTTTTCTACTAATTATAGAACATTTAATAAATTTTAATTTAAGTCTTATATCAATTTAGTTTAACAATCATCGAGTTTCAACTAATGTTTTAACAATTAATAATTTTAATTTTTAATTTTAAAGTTTAAAGTTCAATAATTATGTATTTAATTTATGTTTTTTAGTATTTTTCAAAATTTTAATTTTAATTAACATAAGTTTTAATTTTATGTTTAATTTTTTTCAGTTCTAATTTTTATCTCTCCGTTAGTCCAATTATTTTATTTTTTCTAACCGGTGTTTTTTAATGTCACCGATGCGGATTATGATTTGCATCAGTGACCTTTTATCATCGATGACCTTTTGTCATTGGTGACCTTTTGCCATCGGTGACTTTTTATTAATTTTTGTACCAGTGACCCTTTAACTTTATAACTTTTAGTAACTTTTGTTTTCTAAAGTACCAATAACCTTTTTATTTTAACTATACCAGTGACCTTTTTTGTACTGGTGACCTTTATTTTTGTTGTGTAATAGTGTCCTTTTTAATTTTAAACTAATGATGACCTCTATTTTTGTTGTATCACTAGACTTTTGTTTTTATCCTATCGGTAACCTCATGCAATCTAATGGTGACCTTTTAATCTTCAGCATCAATAACCTTCATTTTAGCATCAGTGACCTTTTACCACGCCTTTGTTTCCCCTACTTCATTTCTACACCTCACAGTTTCCAGCAACCATTTCATCCTCAACATTATTTCCCTTCCACATAGAGGTGCCACTATAACTCTATCATGGTCTCACTGTCTCAACATCTATACCACAATAATCAATCCCTTGTGAAGCACTGGATTTTTTTTGGGGTGGGGGAAGAAAGAAGGAAATAAAAAAACAACCAAAAAATAAATCATAATGTTAAAATAAAAAAATAGTTAATAAATTAAATTAAACATAAATTTAAATAATAAATAACTACTATAATATATAACAATTATAAAATAGATTAGTAACAAAATAAACTACAAGATAAACTAATAAGGATTTATAAAATTAAAATATAAACAATAATAATAATTCATAAATAGAATTAATTTCTAACTAGAATAAATATATTAACACATTAATTAAATTAATTTCAACAGAACAAATATAATAATTGAATTAATAAAGTAATTTATTAATATAATTTAATAATTTAAGTTATACTAACAAATTATTAATAATACTTACAATAATTAAATAAATTAATTTATAAATATTAATTAAAAACATAATAATTATATTTTAATTAAAAAATTAATAATAAATTAATAATCACAATTACAATATTTAATAATAATTATCAATTAATATTTTTATAAATTAACTTTAGTTAATTTTTTAACAGGTAATATAACTTTAAACTAAAAAATTACTTTTTTAATTTCTTTGCATTTTCATTCATTTATTTTTTTTGTTCTAACTGGGCTGGTTCATTCAAGAGTCAAAAAAATGTCCAAGTGATTCTAACTAACTTATCAGGAGTTAGATACATGAGAAAAGGTAGCGTGATGTGCGTTGCACAAAAAAATGCACATGTTTGATGCACACTTGGAGGACACTTAATGATAGTGGAAAGATGTAGTGACATGTAGCAGATGACAGATGATATTTAACACAGAGTAGTAGTAGAATTTTCAAGACGCTCATTCGACTTAGACAAAGATGCTCATTAGACTTGGATGAAGACACTCATTCATTCCAAGAACACAGCTTTTGAGAGCAGATCTAGGGACGATCATTCACATTGGATGCACACATTTTTTAGAGAGTTAAGATTCCTGGGAGAAGAACCTGAGTAGAGCAGGAGATGAAGGATTCAAAGAGAAGAGCAGCACTAAGGGAGTTCTTCTTCCCTCTGTCCTTATATTTAGTAATCTTTTTTTTCGTTTTTTAGTGATGAAATCAATATGATCATAACATGATATGTTCTCAGCTTAGGAATTTCATACTACTGTATTTTCTTCTTGATTTCTCCACATTCTTTTCAATATTTCAGAATCATAATCAATCAGTGCAATTGATTTATGATTTCATGTTAAGTTGTTCACACCTCAATTTCTGTTTCTCAATTTCATTAATTTAAGATCAATTTGTAAACTATATTTTGAGTACTTTTTTCGATGCTTTTACTATCAACAACATTGGAAATTTAAGATGAGTTTATTTCCATATTATGTTTTTATAACTTTGAAGTATTTCAATTAAGTTTTGGTGTGGAAAACTCCAATACTTGATCCTATGCCTATTGAATTTCCTAGTGAGGGAGATTCTTCAAATTGTCTTGAAGTGTGACTTAATAAATGTTGTGAAGGAGTCAACCAATTCAAATAGTAGATTAAATCTCCTTATAATTTCATCTGTTCTTTGCTCCTTTGTCTTTGCTGCTATGAAGATTAATTCATTATTTCTTCTATAGATTATAGTTACTCTAGTGTATGTTTTAGTTCCTTTGTCAAACAAGTTTTCCAATCTTGTTTGTACCACATTATTAGAAAAAATAAAAAAATTTATATAAAGTAAGAATATTTTTTCCCCACTGCTGACAACAGCGGGGGTTTAAAATTTGAAAACCTTAGTAAAACTGACCTTCCTTCTCTGTGGATCAACCCATACACCACTGTGCTAGTGTAGGTTAATATATATAATTTTTAGGGTTGTGACAACCTATGACCACATCAAAATTTTTGTTGTTGCAAGGGAAGGAATGCACTGAGTAATCTAAGTGTTTTTTAAAAAACACACTAACAAAAATCATATAAAAAATCAGTAAATAATTTTGGGAACATTTTCATCTTGTGTTTTCAGTTTAAGTTCTATTTGAATTTTTTGTGTACGTTTAATATGAAAATTTTTAAAAATAGAATTTTTTAATGGCTCAAATTAATGCACTAGACCTTAATAATTTTTGTGTGTGGATATTATGGACATACTGGCTGTCAGTGTATTTATAACCATCTATAATAGGTTTTTTACATTGAAGAAAATGAAAAATATGAGTCTAGTCCTCACAACATAGATAAAATTGACCTAATTGATTCTAAAATGGATGCTAGGGTGGAACAATTGAACACCTGGTTAACTAAAACCCATGAAACTCATCTTATAGATTCACAAGAGCAAGATAAAAAAAATGAAAAGATTAGAAAACAGGCTTTTGGAATTAAAAAAAGGTTAAATAACAAGGATAATTGGAAGAAAATGAAAATGAAAATGTTTATAAAAGATTTGAAAATAAAATTGAAGAGGAAAGTGAATTTGAAACTGGGAAACAAACCATTTAGTTTGAAGAATCTGAAACTGTTGAACCAAATCATGAAATTACCAACTCATTAATCAAAGAACACAATATTGAAAATATGATAAAGAAAATTAATGATGTTGAGTTGGACAAATTGGAAATTGAATTGAATCAGATTGATAAAGATTTCCCAATTATTTTCATCATTCCTTATTTTAAGAAAAATCTCTATTTTAAAATTTTGAGAATGAAGTCACTCAGGTTGAAGTCAAACTTGAAACTGAAAACTTGAATGTTAAAAACTCTTCACCCAATAATTCTAACTTTGCGAACAATGAGGTTGAACTTGATATTGGGAATAATCTGGATGAGAACATTAAACTGGATAATACAGAATCTGAAATTTTTGAACCTCAATTGAAAACCTCTCTTCCATGTTTGAACCAGTAAACCTAATAATTTCTGAAATTTTGTTGGATGATGAGGATGAGGGAATTATATTTCATGAAATACTAACTGATGAAATTTCATTTCCCTATTCCAATAGTAATCAATTTTATGAAACATTGTGTACTGAAATGGAAAGTAGTATTGATATACATGTAGATAAATTTTTATTTTTGAACAATCTAGAATTTCAATATATTGATGTTGAATTGAACATTACTCCCCCTATTGTGAACTTTCCTGAACACACTATAGACTTTGATTTGGGACGTGATCCTTTTGAAATTGAAATTGAAAAAAGGTTGAACACACACTAGATGATGGTTTCAGAATTGATTTGTTAGAATTAGTGGATGTTTCACATGAGTTAACAGATGAGGATCTTTTAGAAGATATTTATAACATTTTTAGACTTGAAACTATTTATGGTAAAATAAATTCTCTTCCCTATCTATCACTTCCATCCTCAACTATTAAGGGTGTTGAGTTTTCTCATGATACTGATAGTAGTCTAGAGGGGAAATCACACTTGAGTTTAATTGTACATGATTCTATTCATGAATTTAATGAATCCACTTTTTAACCTACTAATCAGCATTTGCCAATTTTCACCCTTGAATGTGAATATCTTAGTGTTGAAGTTGAAAAATATAGATGTGAGGACATTTTTATACCCTTTAAATCACATAATACATTTCTTCCACTACAAAAAATGTTAATATTGTTAAATCAGAAACAATTATGGTAGTTGATAGCACCATGTCCATAACTGTTAATGGGTGCTATTTAGGAATTTATGTAGTTATTGAGAAATTGGTTTTAGTCTACTTATGCTTAGGTTCCCATATATTTCATGTTTCCATTAAAAAAATTTGGGCCAGACACATGTGGTGGTTCCTATTAAGGAAACCACCTCCACCTGGTGACTTCAGTTAGTTCTAGGTTAGTCTGGAAGGGGACTTTAAATTTAGTGCTGCATGGGAGGAAATCCATGTTTTTGTTTTTTTCAATAAAACAAATATTCTGATTAAATAAAGTCTAACTAAAGACTTTAAATTCGGTGCTTCATGGGAGTCAACCCTTGCTCTTTATTAGTTTTCACTTTTTTACTATTTTGTTTTGAATAAAGTTTTGTTTTTCTATCTTCTGTTTGTTCTGTCTCCGCTATTTTTTTGTTCCCGGTTTTATACTCCATGTTTTTAGGATGCTACTACTATGTTAATAAAGGAGTGGAATTCCTATATTGAAGGATTAATGGAAAAATATTTAAGTCAGGGAAGTACCTTACTATAAAATTTTGTTTCATTTATCTACTCCTTAATGCTTTAAATATATGTTGCATGTCTTCCATGAAAATTCTTCCCTATATGATACTTATTTGGAAAATTATGTTTGCATTAGAAAATTATTCTACATGTCTTAATACTGAAATATTTTTTTTTCATATGTTTAAAATTATTCGTATATCAAAATAAAATTCTGATGTATATCACTCTGCAAATAACAATTCTGCATGTACTTCACTACTGAAAACTCAATTTCATTTCTGTTAAAATCATTCACTGATTGAAATTAAGTATGGGGGGTACATGGAGGCTGAAAATTTTTGTATTGAATCTGCATTATATTGGGTCGTTCTAGAATTATTGAACATATTATTGAACTTAATCTGTTAAAATTATTTCCCCTTATACACAGTGTACTTACATCTCACATGATACTTTTGAGCTATATTGAAAATTATTCACTGGACTAAATATTAATGTGCGTACTTGATAATGAACCTGCTGATAAAGTTATTCATTGGGGAAAACAACATTTTTGAACTTCAAATAGACCCTTTATATATTTCATCGATGTACTAAATTGGAAATATGTTTTGAACTTGAACTGTCACATTGTTCTTCTCTAAATTTAAAGTCAACATTGGGGAAAAAGTGGGATTTTTTGTGTTGGGGAGGGGGTTAATTCTGGAATGTGCTAATCTATGCTAAATTTAAATCCCATTAATTCCCACTTCACATGATACTTTTTGTAAAAAAAGATTAAAAGTTTTCAAAATCCTTTCATAATTTTAGGTTGTTCACTATTTTTCAATTGAGTCTTACCTAAGGACAATGCCTTTCTGGAAGTTAAGAACTACGTTGAATTTGAAAATATTGATTATGGATGGTTGTTGAGTGGCCTTTCTTAGTGGTTTTATGGAAATTTGGTTTATTAACTACTTCTGAGAGTGATATGGGTAACCAGTTAGTGGAGTTTTGATCATAATCTTTGGAACTAGAAGTTTGAACTTGATTCTACAGAACTCATTTCCTTTTATTTATTAAATTAATTTCCTTAATGAGACCATTTAAATGATTTTCATAAAAATATTTTGAAAGTGGAGTAGTCTGAGCATCTTGGATCCTACAGTGAGTTTCTGAGACCCTAGATGCTGGGTGTGTTTCTGTTTACAATAATCCATCTGTACACTTTGAATAAGTGAATTACACAATGCTTAGCACATGATAAATGAATTTAGAAAATAAATAAATAAAATCTCGAGGTTAAAAAATGAGTTCATTAAGGTGAGGGGAATGATGAAAGACATACGAATAAGGGATCATCTAGTTTATAAAGAAGTCATTTAGGTTGCATCATTTAGGCGATTCACAAAACAATTATTTATTTGTGGAACCTAAGTGATGAGTAAAAAGTATAAAGTTCCGACTGTTATGTTCTTTATTCCACATAAATTTATCCTATCGTCGTTCATGGAATTAGAACCTAATCTTGGATAGAAATGAGACACTAGGAAGTATCACATATGAGGAATGACATCTTCATTTCTTGATGATTCATAGTTTTCAAGATTACCCTTTGATTATTTGTTCTAGGCAAGATTCATATAAACAAATCATTTTCAAAAATCCAAATTCAATTTTCAATCCTCTATTTTAAAAGTGTTGGACATGTTTCTTTTTTAGCTAAATAATAAATACACCCATAATGAGTTTTTCAAATATAAAAAAACAGGATTTTTTTTTGGAAAAACAATGCTTAATTGTCGGGGAATTTTATATGACACTATTTTTACAAGTTCTGCAATATAGTTTTATTTAATTTTTAATGATTTAATTAATTATTTAATCACTTTTTATAAAATATTTGGACTTTTTTATTTTTATTATTAAATTTGTTAATTAATCAATTTTTAAAATTAATTAAGTATTTTTACTCTTTAAAATAATAATTTTAATCTTACTTTACTGTTCTAATTTAATTATTTGTTTATTAGTTTTGTTAATTCTAATATGACAACCTTTTATAAATTTTACTTTAATAATAAATAATCATTTAATATTTTTATTTGTGTATTAATTAACATAATCTTTATTTTAAATTTTTATTATTTAATATTTATTTATTAAAATATATAAACTTTATTTATTAATTTGTTTAATCATCTTGATAATTAATTTAGTTATGAATTTTATTATAAACTAAATGAATTAGCACAATTTTAACTTTAATTATTCACTTAGTAAATTAATTAATCAATTTAGAGTTTTAAAACATTAATTATTTAATCCTAAGTTTACAGTTAGATTATTTATTGTTTAACTCTTGTTTTTAGTCTACCAGATCGGAGGATATGGGATATCAGTTAATTATTTAGTCACAGATGTGATCCTTTTCAACTCATTATAGTCCCATTAATAAATTTTAATTTAAGTCTTCTTTCAGTTTAGTTTAACAATAAATGAGTATCGATTTATGGGTTAACAATTAATAATGTTAATTTTAATTTTTAAGTTAAATGTTTAATAATTCTATTTTTTAATTTATGCTGTTTAGTCTGTCAAATTTTGAATTTTAATTAACATAAGGTTTAATTTTATGTTTAATTTTTTTTTTCTGTTCAAATTTTTATCTCTCCATTAGTCCAATTATTTTGTTTTTTTAACCGTTGTTTTTTTAATGTCACTGATGTGGATTATGATTTGCATCAGTGACCTTTTATCATCGGTGACCTTTTGTCGTCGGTGACCTTTTGTCATCAGTGACTTTCTATTAATTTTTGTACCATGGACCCTTTAATTTTATAACTTTCAGAAAATTTTATTTTTTAAATTACCAGTAAACTTTTTATTTTAACTATATCGGTGATCGTTTTTGTACCAGGGACCTTTATTTTTGTTGTGTAACAGTGACCTTTGTAAATTAAACTAACAGTGACTTCTATTTTTGTTCTATCAGAAGCCTTTTTTTAGCCTATCGGTAACCTAATGATTTTTAATAGTCACCTTCTAATCTTTAGCATTGGTAACCTTTATTTTAGCATCAGTGACCTTTTATCACTCTATTTCCCATGCTTCATTTCTACACCTCACCATTTCCAGCAACCGTTTCATCCACATCACCGTTTCTCTTCCACATAGCGGTGCCACTGTAACTCTATCATGATCTCACTATCTCAACATCTATGCCACAACAATCCCTCCCTTGCATAACGCTAGATGGGGGGGGGAGAAGGAAATAAATAAATAAAACAAACACAAAATAAATAATAATATTTAAATAAACTAATAGTTAATGAATTAAATTAAACATAAATTTAAGTAATAAATAAGTATTATAATATAAAACTATTATAATATTAATTAATAGACTAGTTATAAAATAAAATATAAGACAAACTAATAAGGATTTATAAAATTAAAATATAAACAATAATAATTCATAAATAGAATTAATTACTAACTAGATTAAATATATTAACATTTTAATTATAATTTAATTTCAACAGAATAAATATAATAATTGAATTACTAATGTAATTTATTAATCTAATTTAAGAATTTAAGTTGTACTAACTAATTATTAATAATAATTACACTAATTAAATTATTTAATTTATAGATATTAATGAAAAACTTAATAATTATATTTTATTTTAAAAAATAATAATAAATAAATAATCATAATAATAATATTTAATAATGATAATAAATTAAGATTTTTATTAATTAACGTTAGTTAAATTTATTTCAAGTAATATAACATTAAACTAAAAAATAACTTTTTTTTACTTTTCATTTTCATTCATTTATTTTTTTTTTCTAACTATGTTGGTTCATTCAAGAGTCGAAAACACATCTAAGTGCTTCCAACTAACTCACTGGGAGTTAGTTATAGGGGAAAAGGTAGCATGATGTGCATTGTACAAAAAATGCACATGTGCGATGCACATGTGAAGGACAGTTAAAGTTGGTGGAAAGATGTAGTGACATGCAGAAGTTGATAGATGATATTTAAATTATCACAACAACAAAATTTTGAATATGCTCATTCGACTTGGAAGAAGATTCTCATTCATTCCAGAAACACACCATTATAGATCAGATCTAGGGACACTCATTCACATTGGACGCACACAATTTTTTGAGAGTGAAGATTCCTAGGAGAAGCACATGAGTAGAACAGGAGATGAAGGAGTCCTAGCGAAGAGTAGCACTAGGGGAGCTATTCTTCCCTCTACCCTTATATTTAGTACTCTTTTTTGGGTGTTTTTGGTGTTGAAATCAATATAATCATAAGCTAATATGTTTTAATCTTGTGAATTTGATACTACTGTATTTTCTTTTTGATTTTTTCACATTCATTTCAATATTTCAGAATCATAATCAATCGGTGATATTGATTTATGATTCTATGTTTAATTTTTCACACCTCAATTTTTGTTTTTAAAATTCATTAATTCATGATCAACCAAAGAAGTAGGTTTTGAATAATTTAATCAATTATTTTTCTATCAACAACATTGGAAATTTATGGTGAGTTTATTTCCAATTGTTGTACTTTTTGAACTTTGAAGAAGTTTAATTAAGTTTTGGTGCGGTGAACTCCAATAATTGATCCTCTGCCTATTGAATTTTCTGTAGAGGGAGATACTTCAAATTGTTATGAAGTGTGACTCAATAAAAGTTGTAAATGATTAAACCATTTCAACAAGTATATTATATCTCCCTAGAATTTCATGTGATCTGTGCTCCTTTTTCTTTGCTCCTAGGAAAAATAATTTGATGTTTCTTCTATAGTTTATAGTTACTTTAGTGTAAGTTTTAGTTCCTTTGTAAAACAAGTTTTCCCATCTTTTTTGAACCACATTATTAAAAAAAATTATATAAAGTAAGAAGATGTTTTCCCTACTGCTGACTACAATGGGGGTTTAAAAGTCAAAAACCATAGTAATACTAACCTTCTTTCTATGTGGATCGACCCTGCACCACTATGCTAGTGTAGGTTAATAAATGTAATCTTAAGGGGTGTGAAAACCTACAGCCACATCAAGAACATTGAAGGATGAAGAATATCTTCTCAATGGAGTTGATCAATTGTTCCGTTAGTGATGGATTGAATGATCCGTTGAATGTAGGAGACATTTGTCTCATGAAGCTCTCGATTACAGATTTTTCTTCATTGGGGTGCGGGGAATACCTTTTGACCCATGTTTCTATTAAAAATGTGATTTAACTGAGATATTATTGTGAAATAGTTTGCGATTTCCTCTCCCATCAGATTGGGAATCTCATTAGAATAGTCATAACATTGATCTTCACATCAGTTATTAGCCTGAGACCCCCAATTACCGTCCATTGGATTGAATAAAAAGAATGTTAGGGGTAATAAATTTAAACTATTAAACATATGAAGGTGATTCCAATGAAAAAAAGGAAGACCTTATAAATTAAATTTATTTCCGTAACATATGAATTTATAGGCTTCAATAAATGTTATCCAAGATCTACTTCCAAATATATATACTTAGGGGAAATTTTTATTCCCTTAATAATGGTTCATGAAAAGATTATGAATTTACCGAAGAATATCCCATAGGAGTGTCATAACAAGAGTGAATCAAGGCTTGTTGTCATGCACCAGTTCCCATTCGAGTCTAGCTAAAAGAAGTGTTTTGGGGTTTTAACCATAGATACTTTTGTTTTAGAGCCACCTCTACATGTTTATATCCAGACAGGGATGTATTTTCTTGATAAAACACTTACTCTATAGTAACTAAAATTTATGGATTATTTTATTATACTCATTATTATCCATAAGGCTTTCACTATAGTTTTACAAATCTAATACCAAAAATAATGAAACCTAACTACAATACCAACTATAACAACCCTGGTATTCATTACACACTTAAATATGATTTATTACAAAAACATGCACTTAATACAACCTAAAAGATTGATAGGTCTAGTGTCTTTGGGGATTAGGAACATTACATGACATCAAAAGGCATAAAATAAAACATCTATATTGAAAAATTATTTTACATGACCACAAAATTCATTCATACTTAGCATTACATGGGATAACCTAAGAACATACATAAGAAAAGGGTGAGCTATAAAGCCCAGTAAGGGAGTAAACAAATAATAACATGAAGAATACAACACATGTTAGGGAATAGGCATATCAATGGAGCATAAGAGAAAAATGAACAGAAAATCATGATATATCTTGATAATCATAACATAGAAATGTGAAAGCAACATAAAACATGATATTATAATGAGCCAAGGATCATTGAACATGGATTATCATTATAATACCCTAATTGAACATTAATTAGCACGAGTAAACCCTCATTTCACATGGGATATCATGATACTAAACATTTCCTAATGCATTGGAGTGCTATCATGGTGTACCCTTCATAATCCTTTCAATATCATGCTTAAGTGTGGCACATAGATCATATAACATGGATTCATTCAACATCATAATTTAATCCACAATCAAATAATATGGACTAAATACCATAAATTATGTATATGTGCATAAAGGTGAATATCCTTGATAGAGAAATGGGTATGGTATTCACTACAAGATGATTTTGGCTTGGAAAATCACGGTGTGGTTTCGACAGCATAATGACATCAGATGGAAATTCATAAACTTGGTTCATGAGAGAAAAAGACGTCTCCCATCATTTATACATGAAATAGATAGTAATTGGATCCTGGAATATAATATCCCAACATATGAAATGAAATTTAGATGCATAATATAGAATAAATTCTTGAATGGAAATATGAAGAGAGAAATCCCTTGCGGAATTTTGGCATGGTAATGGGTGTACATAGAAGGAAATAATGAGAGAGAAATGGGTCTCACACCATTCAAATATAAGGAGTGTAGTATGGTGGAGGTTTTAAATCACACCCAAAATTTTTAATTGAAAATAAAATTGTATAACAATATAGAGAAACTTGGATAAAAATTAGAAAGGAAGGAATCCCTTACTTGAGTGCGTGACTTAGAAAGATTTAAGAGGGGATTCTGGAGATCTTGGGGCACCTTAAAAGGATTATAGAGAGGGGTGGGAAGAGTATAGACATGCTCCAAGGATTTTGAGTGAAGGGAAGTGGGACATTGGTTGGTATTATATAGGAAATGAGAGGGGAATTCTTTAATAATTCACAAACTTCGGTTTTTGAATCTATATAATTTCATATTTAAAACCAAAAACCTTTCCATGGTTTGTTCCCGTGGTTTTTTCAAAGGAGTCGAAAACATTATTTTATAAGGACAATGGCCTAAATATATTATTCATTTTGGAGGATTCACTAAGACTTTATAAAATAAGTCAAACAAATATAAAATCAAATTATTTTAATGGGAAAATTTATATTAGTCCTAGAATACCCATTATAGAATTTATTACATCATTTTGGGTTCGTTATGATGTCATAAAACACATATTTTATTTATATGTTATTTAATTTTTACCCAAAAATTCGACTGTCTCAGAAAATTATGAAAAATTCACTGTTCGATAATTTCAACATCCTGATTCCAAAAATAATATTCATTTTGTCAAAATAATTTTCTAAATATGTGAATTTTCACTTTTAAAATGAAAACAGACATTTATAAAAAATTCACAGGTTTTGACAAAAATAGTTTTCAAAACATAATAAAAATTACATTTAGATTCATAAAACTTATATACTCATTTATTTTTCATAAAAATAATTTGATAATAATATTTTATTAAAATATTAATTATTTCAAAAATCATTAATTCTTAAAAATTTACACTTTCTGTTTTATTGTATTAAAATATAACTCTTATCAAAATGATTACATAAAAATTTATAGATAAGGAACTGATATAATCATATTTTACAAGAAATGTTTTTATAATATTATTAATAAAAACCTTAGTTTAATATAATAATGTATATATTTTTCAACAATTCAATTTTTCCTGAAAAATCAAATTATCAAATTTATCATTTTCTAAGAAAGACAATTCCTATAAACGAATTGTTGGAATAAGAATTTTATTTATAAAAATGGATTACACAATAAGTAAGTAATACCTTATTACATAATGACTTAGAGCACCCGCATAAGTCCTAAGGGTAAGGTGTGTGATGATGACATAATCTTGAGGCGGATCAAATAACATCACTTGGGTGGTAATCTCTATTTACTTGAACATCTACTGTAGGTGATTCCATTCAAGCTTAATGTGTTGAAGCTCATCTTGGGCTTGGTCAAGAGAGAAGCCCAGTGACACTACCTCTTTTCTGAGCTCTGAAAAATGAGTTTCTTACGGACTGAGTCTACTAGACGATGCCATTGTATCCTTTATCTAAGTCGAATGTATTTTTTAAAAAAAACTTAAATTTATATTAGTCATTTGACCACTGTTCGACGGCTATATTATCAACGGTAATGATATGTAATGGTCATTTGAACCCAATAATAAGAAAATATTGCATGTGTTTTCTATGTCCATAAGACATTAAAAGGAAGGGAATTCTGTTCATAAATTATTGGGTCATTACATTTATGTTTACAATTGAGAGAGAGGTTAGGTTTTTGATTGAATGAATGTTGGGTAAACATACCATTTTCATTTAAGCAAACAAGATTGATCCTATAGAGATTATCGAGTTAAAAGTCTAGCCATATGTCCTTGAGTTGAATGTATTTATTTACCCAAGTATGTACCCTTATAGTTCTTTTATTTTGTTTTCCAAGAAGTGTGATTGTTCATTTTTTATTATGGTTACATTATCTATGATTTAACTATGTGAATATAAAGAATCAATAGCCACTTTATCATATTGATGGATTGTTTGATAAGTTGAGGGGATCCAAGTAGTTTTCTATGATTTATCTATGACCTGGATGACACTAGTTACGAGTTAGGTTAGTATATGTTCCTCAAACTACATCTCAGAGTGGGTATGCCTTATACAAGTTCCTTATGATAAAGTTAAATTTGATGAATCTAATGGTAATGTTGAAAAACATGATGAATTGGATTTTTATCATTATTTTAACTCCTTCATAGTTATATTTATTGATGATATTTTTACATACTCCCAAATATGGGATGATTATAATCAACATCAAGAGTTTGTATTGAGAACATCGAGGGAGCACCAATTATAGTAATGAAAAAGTTCCCAAATCCCTAGGGATTTGTGTATCTGTGGTGTATATAGGGCATGAAATTCCAAAACAAATGTGTCTATTTAGAGTGTAGGCCAATGTCAGATGATCCCGTGTGGGTGTGGGAATAATTGGTAAATACCACAAGGGTGCGGGCTATCCCAGGAGTCTATTTTTTAAGTAAAATATTTTATAAGATATGATTTTTATATAATAATTAACTAAAAGAAATTATACGTTACTTTTAACTGACACCAAGGATCACTGATTCACTTTTCATTTTTTAAGGATCCACCATAAATATGGGAATATCATTATTTATATGTTATATTGTTGTCTTACACAGGTTCTCCACTCACCATGTATATAAGACGACCCATGAAACTAATAGGAATGCATACATCACATATTAATCCGGATTCCCATGTGTATGTGTTACCTACAACGAGTCTCAATGCACATACCACCATATTTTTAATTATTATTTATTATAAACAAGATATAAATTCCCAATAACCCATGTCATCCGCAACACAAAGAAAAATATTGTGTACGATGAATGAGATCTCAAAAGAATTTGTAGTCCCCCACCATGTGACCTATAATGACAATAACTTTTCATACATAGATATTAAATCTTAATTGATGAATGTTCCTTACATAACATAGTATTCGATGAAAGAATCATTTAGTTCTAGTGACTTTGGAAACATGGATACATAGACAACTGGTTTATAGGTTAACTACGTCATAACCCACTATGTTCTTTATAACTAACACCCTTCTTAGGCATATCATACATAATACCCTTCTTCATTACTCAGGAAAAGGAAACCTAAGAAAGGGTCAAATAAAATGCTCATTACGGGTAAATAAGGGAAAAATCAACAGGATATGAGCACAAGGGTATGCGAACATGATAATAACGTTTGAAAACTACACCATACATATCATAGATCATAGAATTGCTTCATAACATAAATATTGACAGTTTATAAGACATGATTCAAAAAGGAATCAAAGAAAACAATTTTAATGTCCCAGAAATTTTGTATATATTATTTTAATTATATAAAATTATTTTGAGACTTTGAAATATGACGGCACGCGATTCTGAGGCCCGGAGTTCCCAAAATGACCGGTCAAAGTTTTTTTAAGATTTAATTAGCACGTGTAAGCTGCTTTTTTGAAAAAGTAGAATAAATCTTTAATGGTTACTTAGATAAAAAATCAGAGCGCGTTGTTTCACTCAGGATGGCAGGTTTACCCTAGGTGTGGCTTAAGTTTAGTCGACGTGAGCTTCAAGTGAGAAAATCCAAAAACAACATAACCGTAAAAAAAATAATTAAATAAAATTATTTTATTTTTCAAATGCTTAAAAATCACAAACGGTAACTCGAATTAAAAATCCAATACCACCATTGAAATTTTGAGGATATGATTTCTTTAGGCAGATAAAAACATTGGCCGGTGCAAGCCACCAGTGAAATTTAGTTTTTGACCGTAAATAAAATAATTAAGTGACAATTATTTTATTGTAAAATCCATAAATTTTTAATGGTAACTTGAATTGGAAATCTAAGCGTACCATCAGGTTTGTTGTGGAGTGTTTCACTTTAGAAGATCCTACCCTCAATCCCCGCAGTTTGAGGGTGACTGTTAATAATTTTTCGAACCTTTTTTGGGTATGTTCAGTAACCATGCGAGCGGCGTTTTGTAACTTTTGTACCAGTGCTCAGAATTGAAATATGGGGACACCGTTGAACTTACTACACCAATATTTGCTTAAGGAGACCTTCCCCTTGACCGCAGTAGGTCAAGGGTAGGAGTAAGTTTTTCGGGTTTTCGTGGGAGGGTTGGAAAAATAATAAAATAAAATAATTAAATTTTATTTTATTTTTAAAACCTCCCATTTGAATCATAAAGGTGGGGACCACACGAGGGTGGTCGGGCATTTAATGTTGGGAATTAAATGCCCGGTTACACAAAACATGTAACCAAATTCATATTTAATTAATATGATTCATTAATTCGAAGTTAATGAATCAACTTTAACCCTTGGAATTCCCCAATTAATGTGACAAGAACATTAATTGATTAATTAATAAAATTAATCTTATTAATTGGGAACCTCATTTGTCATGGTGGAAAGGATTGGAAAAGGGGATGAGATTTGGGAGAACAATTTTCAATGAATAAAACCCTCTCCAACAAAAATAATCCTCTAGAATCGAAGAATGAGGATGGCAGTTGAGCCCGGATCAGAAACATCTTGCGGGAGCGATGAACACCGACGTCACCATCTTCATCGACTTCATCTTCTTCATCGTGACAAATCCTACAGGAGAACATCAAGGAAGGGGTTTGTTTTTAATATGATTGAATTTATTTAATAATTCCTCATATTATGGTTTCTCAATAATGATGGCCAAACTAACATGGTCATATTCCCGCACATATTCTTGACTCTTATCTTTTGATTCTCCGCACGTTCTTCATGCATTCTTCAATTCCAAATATTTAATGAAGTTGGAAACACAATATTTTATTGAGTGCGACATATAGACATGGAGCCCTCGACCTGAGAACCACGAATATGCAATCATTTTATTTTTCGGGCTAAGAATGGAGATGCGGTGACCCCAAGAAGAGAGGAGGGTCGACACACCGACCAATCACTTGAAGGTAGGGCGACGCACGTCCGCACCGCTAGATGAGCAGGAGACTGCGGCCGCTTGGCTCTGGCAGAGGCCAAAGAGCGGCTGACACCCAATGGGATATGGTGCAGCAGTGGCGCGTGTACCATGCCATTGGGAGGAGGACCAGTCGGAGCTCCCGACCGGCTTTGGAAGATCGGTGAGACCCACTTGGGTCCCATGGGTTATGTGGCAGTTCCCTAAGGCACTGCCCTTTGTTTTTCCAAACAGAAGGGGGGGGGGGTTCCCCTTCGACGCTAGCTCGGGCGGACCACGCCCAGCATACTGCGCCACCAGGCCACACCACCGGGATGCACCCAGTGGGCTATGTCCACCAAGTCCCACGCCATTCGGGCTGCACCCAGACCCATCCGGACCCAGTTTCACATTTTTGGCCATATCATGAGAACCGAGCGTCCGTTTGACGAACCGTCTATGGAACCCGAATCCTTGCATCGAGATGGTACTTTTGGAATAATCAACATTAGTTTTGGATAAAGTTATAGTACTTCTGGGATGGATTGAACCCTGAATCCAACAGGGCCCTCGGAGCGGAAATGCTAATAACTTATAGACTGGATGTCCGATTGACGCGCCATCTGTTGCATTAGGTCCCTTATGACGTGATAGACTTTTGGAATATTTCTCCATGGGACATCATGGTGGTCGAGGTATGACCAATTTCTTGAGGGATAGATTCTACGGAACGTGATCGCATTAGGTGTGAGGAATCTAGTGGCTGGCAGTGCGGTAATGGTTGGAGACGGATAATACGGAGGTTAGTTACCTATCGACTCTTGGTGGGTCGTATCCTATGTGGATCACTGTGGGGGTTAATACCTATAGATCCTATGTGGGTCAGCAATCAGCGATCCGGTGTGGGTCAGATCCTATGTGGGTCAGTGCTCAGTGATCCAATGTGGGTCAGCGCATACCAATCTTATGTGGGGCAGATCCTGTGTGGGTCAGCGCTCAACGATCCTGTGTGGGTTAGTGCACACCGATCCGGTGTGGGTCAGATCCTATGTGGTTCATTGTGGGGGTTAGAACCTATTGATATTGTATGGGCTATATTCCGTATAATTAGTAGAAATGCCTCTTGAAAGAATAAGAAGATCTTGCTACATGACTAATCATATGTACTTCTACACTTCACTGAAAACGAGGTTTGAGCTGAGACTCTATTTTCACAAAGACTTTTACCTTCATGGTACTATCTTCATGGTGATACCTATGTGGTACTTTTACCTTTGTGGTTCTATCTTCGTGGTGATACCAGTGTGGTACTTTTACCTTTGTGGTGTAATCTTCATGGTGTTACTTGTGTGGTACTTTTACCTTCAAGGTGTTACCTTCGTGGTGTTACCTTTGTGGTATTCTTCCCACATGTATGATATGTTTATATCTTGATAACTTAGGTGTATGTATGGGAATATACCTAAGTAGATGTGATGTATTTCTTTTTGGTTTTCCGTTGTGGAACTTTAGGATACCTACGAGGTCTCGGGGTCCCTACTGAGTATCATTATACTCACCCCAGCGTGGGCTTCGCCCGCGCCTTGTTGTGTCTTGTGCAGACAACGTATAACATTGATCAAGGCTGAGGGATCCGGGACCGGATGGTACTCGGAGGTGGACCATTTGGTGTGATGTGACACGGGGACTACAGACCGTGAGTTGTACTGACCCTTCAGGTAGGATCTGTGGTGGATGATCTAGGAGCCGATTTTAATTTTTCAGTTGTATTTATACTTTGGGTTGTACTCATACATTCAGTTGGGATTGTATTCTGATCCCATTACTTTTAACACTATTTTTACTACATAAATTTACTTAGTGGTTTCTTCTTGTTGTGTTCTAAGCTTTGTGTTTGTACAGGTTTAAAGGCAATGCCTTCCCGCTTTAGGGATACGTCTTTCCAGGGCTAGTCTCCATCCCGTAGCCTATGGAAGCTGGGCCTGAGGTAGTCACGACATAGGCCCCAGGGGATGGGTCATGACAATAATCCATGAGATCATAATATTTGTATAACATATAGTTTTTTGGAATCTACATAAGAATATAAAATTATATTTTAAGGCTACCCACCAAGAAATTCATAACATGTTAGGCTTAGGATAACCACCATTGTACATGCTTTGGTTTGGTATAACCACCCATGTACCCTCTTTTCGGATTGGGATAACTTCCCTCATATCCTCATATTTTAGTCTTGTGATAACCTCCTACGTAGCCTCTTATTTTGGGATTGGGATAACCTCCCACGTACCCTTTTATTTCAAAATTGGAATAACCTCATGTGTACCATTCGATCTCATAGAAAGGTAATCATTAACCAATTCATTGAAGGGATATTTATGTCCCACCAATCATATAATCCATACATTTGTGTGCCAAAAGATCACAAAAAATTCATCATATCAAAACCTAAGAAAATAACTGCGTTTCATAATCATTTTATCATATCTTGAACTATGGAAAAGAAACGAGTTTCATAAACATTTCATATTTCCATTATAGCATAACCCATGTAAAATAAAAAGGTTTTATAGAAATATTTTTAACATAATCATAAACCATTAATAGAAAGAATAAGGATGGTACCATTGAATCATATCCCTGGTAAAAGATAAAAACACCAAAGCCTGTTGTTGTTGATGAATGGAAATTTCAAAAGGAGATCATTAAAGCATTATTGAGGAAAATATCATTTACATTTTGAAATTACTTAATATGAAAATTTTAGAAATATTAAGGAAAATATTTTATTTTAAAATAAAATTTGAAACATATAATGGAAGCCTTAAATCATTGATCGGTAATGATAATGGGAAATTATGTTCATCCTGTACACATTAAAATGAATATTACTTTCATATTTTCAGTAAAAAGTAAAAATAACCTTACTCGTGATTTGAAAAGATGGTTCCTTTTAAACCATTTTTTTAAAAATTAAACATGATTAAAAATTTATTTAAAAAATTGTCAGATAATATTAAATACTTTCTTTAAAACATTTTTATAAAATATGGACATGGAATAAAAAGGGTTTTCGATTGAAGAGATAAATAAAATCTATCTTTATTGAAAACATTATTTTGGTATCACTAATTCCTTAAATGAGGAAAATGAAAGGAAAAAATTTATTCTCCAAAAATAAATAGAGTAGAATAAAATTCATGATTTTCATTAGAGCTATATCATAATATTTCATCATTATAATCATAATCACAAACAAACCCGATAAAAAATGAGATTGTAACATAAAACCCTTACCAATTTGGTAAATTTTAAACCAAAATCCCCAAGAAATAAGTAGCCATATATGGGTATGTAAATATAAAAAATATTCATAATAAAAATCATAATAGACATTCAAGGTCAGTATATACACCACATAAATGAAGCAAGTGGCGAATAAGGCATGTGTCTCACAAAAATAAAAGTGAGAGGAACATCATCTTACACTCTTTAGTAAATTTTGAATAATAATACCATTTAAATAATACCATTAAATGAATCATTAAACATCATGAAAATAAATTAATTCATGAAAAATCATCTCAAGGGGGCTTTATATACATCTCATAAAATATTATATGTGCAAAAATAACATATTTACCAAAAAAATGCCAATTTTAGACAAAAATCCCTTACCTCAAGTATCGAATATCTTCGAACACATTCTCAATTCTTGTATGATAAATATAGGTTTATTATAAAAATATTATTGAATAATAATGAAATATATTATACCATGTAAAATTTAATTATAACCCTTTATCACCCATTGATTAATAATTCTTTGTTAAAATCATGTTTTGAGTAATAACTAATTTGTTTTTCATATATGTTTTGGTAGGGTAGTTTTGGTAAATTGACTTTGATCATTTTTAAATAATGTAAATAATTTTAACCATGATATAAATATCATATATATTAATTATATATGTATTTATAGTAATCCATTATAGTTAGATATAGATAATGAATTATACCGTTCATGGAGATGGTAGGCCGTACATACGCATGAAGGATGTTTCTATTTTCTCGACGAATGGAATGAAAGAAAGTTAAATAATATATCAACATTAAAGAATAATTTATATTTCATATATATAATATATATTCATTAAATATATCTTTATTACTGTCCCTGTCAAAATAAAATGAAAAAAAAATCACATCACTTCATGGAGACGGCAGTCCACACGTATGCATGAGAGATGTTATCATTTTCCAAAAGATAGGAAGGTTTTATGGTAGATGTGATATAATAAATAAATAAGTATAAATCTGTCATAAATATCATATAAATATGTTAAATCCATCATTATATCAATCCATTAGAAGAGTTTATGGGAAACAAATTATATTGGTTCGTGAGGTGATAGTCCATCGTACACATGATCGATAGTTTCATTTCCCATTTGACAGAGGATGAGATGAATATAAGTTATTGAATTAAAATAATAAAATATGATTATATGAGAGATAATTATATTATTAAATCATCATATTATAGTAATATTTGATTGTGGTGGAAGAATATATAAAATGAAAATATTCGATTGAGAATAATACATATTCTTTGGACAACCTCCTTAGGTTGGCACCAAAATCCTTTATAGGATAGTTTCCAAATAAAATAAATGAATATAAAAAGTGGGGATAGAATTAAGCAAGGGATATGTGTTGGTATTTTATGACTAAAAAGTATTTTTAATTTTCAAGAGGAGATGATATTAGATTCCCTTTTATAAGTGGGGGAGAGGACACACTTGGAATAGTTATAAAAAAAGTTATACCGACATTTTAAACGTGAAATAAGGATACTAAGTTGATAATTATTGATACTTATATGTTATAATATTAAAATAATACTATAGAATAGTTATTTTAGAGTTTTTATGTTATTTTAATCCTTTTTTTTAATCTAACCCCATAATAAACTTATTTAACTTTAACCATGGTAATTAATTTATGATGATTCTACTATTTATTATGGTAAAAAATTTAAATTTAAATTAAAATATAATTTTAATTATGATAATATTAAATAAAAAACCAATTTTTACAAACTAAATTAATAAAATTGGAAAATTATAATTAAAAATTAAATCTGCAAATGAGACAAAAAAGTTGTTTTTAAAATAGAACATTTTCATAGGTATAAACTATTTTAATATAAAATTTTAATAATAATTTAATTATAATGTACTAAATTGGATTAATTATAAAATAATTAAACTATTATTACCATTAGAACATTTTAAAAAAATATAACATTTGACATGATTGAAACAAAAAGGATGTTTTAAATTAAAACTAGTATTTTCACTATTCATTAAAAAATTAAATGTTCTAGAAAAATCCCAAATGCTTAAAAAAATTTAATTTTTAATTTATGATTATAAAAATGATATTAATTTATTTCAAATAAATTTTCTAAACTTTATAAAATCCATTTTATTAGTTTTCAAAAAAACCAATAAAAACCATTTTTTTGAGAAAAAAGTATTTTTCAAGCATATAATGACTTTAACAAAAAATTAATTTCTTATTTAAAAATATATATTTTTTATCTAAAAACTTTATAATTAATTTTCAAAAAGAATATATTCATATTTATACAACCAATTTTAAGGGCTATGTTATAATGGTCATGTTTAAATAATAATAATAATATTATATTGCAGTTCCCTAAAACATGGTGTTGGGTGTAACAAAAGATTTTGAAGAAATTAATTTTATTGAAAAAAATATTACATAAAATCTCATGGTGTCACATTATACATCCATTAAAATTAATATCTATCTATAAATTCAATCACTCTAATAAAAAAACTAAGGATACTTCTGCCTCATCATATCCTCATGTTTCCACATAACTTCTTAAAAATATTGGTTTCACCATAAAACCTTTAATAGGTGAGTGGTATTATTTTATAAAAATTTATATCTATGATCTAGATTATCCACTGATTGTTCCTCATAGGTAAAATCATGATCCATTGTTATAAATTTCCTGTTCATTATATGTGATGGACGAAGTTAGTACTTTATCAAGAGGGATACATGGAACAAATGTTTGATTTGAGAGAGGTTCATTAGAAGCACTAATTGATAAGAAACCATCCCTACTAAATCAGTAATCTTGAAAGGGATAATATACCTATGTGTGGTAGAACAACCCATGCTAACTAGAAAATCCAATCGAGTTGGATCATCACAGTGAGGTATAACAAAGATAAAGAAAACATGCCTTGAATATAACCAAAATAAGACATAAAACTAGAGTACAAAAACGAAGAAAAAGATACCACTAGATATATAAAAACTAATACAAATAGTTTAAACTAAAACATTATGAATCATTAAAGACCAAAAAGTCTCCATGTGATCAATTTTCACCTCCAAACCATCCCATACGGAAGGTAGTGACAACAAGAGAAGACAACATGCTATAATATTCCCTTCGTTATACATAAATCCTATTACAAAACATCTAAAATATCCCAAATGAAAAATTAGGGTGTGATCACAAATCCTAGTAGGATACCATAATGGAGATTGTATAAGGTATAATATCAATAATTCAATAGTTCTAGCTTTAAAAATGAAAATAGTTTTACAAAGAATTTCATAAATCCAAACTCATTTGTAAATAATTTTCCTTTTTTTGATAAGAGCATTTGTATCAATAAATTCAAGAATTTGAAAAGTATAATTTATAAAATAGGGAAGCATATGCACACCCACAAGGTAAGCATGTAAAAAAACATACATGACATAATCCATCATGTGAAACCATGTGATACAACATCTTGTGAAAATACATACGAGAAATAATCAACGATAAAATCCATTAGGAAATAAATAACCATAAATGAAAAATCACCCCATATTTGGATTTAACCTATGGGAATATTTACTATAAAGAGTATATCATAGAAAAAAAATTGGTACTAAAAAATGTGGGGTCCATACATAGTGCATCGATATTTTGAAAGCAACCCTCTGCAGTGCCACAAACACTAGGGTCATATATATCCCATTCTCGATGCACCCAATGTTACTTATGTGCCGTGTTTTCCAATAATAAATTATAAAAACATGATCAAAATTGATAAAACATTTGTAAAATACAAGACAATCCACTTTTATGTTTGAAAACCCATTTCCAATCCACAAACACCATCCAAGAATTTAATCAAACAATTGGTGTGAAAAAAACTGATTTTAAAGAAAAAACCCTTTAAAAAATATAACATTCCAATAAATCCAATTAAAAAAATTAATTAAATTAAATTAATAAACCAAATTAATTTTACAATAATTACGATGAATTCATAGAATTAACTAATTTTATAGAAACACATACATGAAAATGAAGGTAGCACAAACCACCCTTAAAAACGGAGAACAAGGAAGGATAGATTGAGTCTGTGAGATCATAGATCCACAAGAAAAAACATGATAACTGTAAAAAAAACATTATATTCAGTATAGTTAGACCCTTTAGGTAGATGGAGAGATATAATGAGGATCTATAAAGAAGATGAGAAACTAGATCAAAAAATTAATCATACCTTAATTTAATTTATCAATAACAAGGGAATTCCTTTAAAAATCCAAATAAAGAGACCTCAAAACCATTTAGATAGGATTATGTCAAGAAAAATTGAGTTGGGGGGGTTGGTGGTGATTAGGCTTTAAAACCCAATAAAAAAGGGTAATATCCCAATTTTTAATTGTTGAGAGGAGTGTTGCACGATTTCCTAGAGGTGGCCACATGGTTAAACTAACCATGATCCTTAACCAAGAACCCCTACTATCCATTATTGGTGGGTTCATAATTTAGATGAACTATTAATTTAACTGCGTTCCAACCATAAAAGCACCTATGTACAAAGGGTGTTCAATTTTCACTATGGGCGGCACAGTTTGGGAAAACCAATCTCAAACTATTTGACACCCCTAGACGACCACCACACCCACATGGTTCCCTAGGATTGTTTCATGGTTTATCTGACTATGTTAAAGCAATGATAAATTCAATTAGAACCTCATATAGTCACACTACATGGTTATCACACAGTTACACTAACCATGTGCCTTAATTGTGAACATTGATATTTTTTTTTTCCAAAAACCTGTTTTTTCAACATATGATCCCCTAAAATATACTGGAACACAAAATAGATAAACTTTTTCTTGAAAAAGGAATACCTATGACCTGAAGGGAATTAAAATTCTCCACACATTAAGTGCTTTCTTTCCCCATAAAGTCCTCAAGATCCTGATCCTAAAAAAAGATTAGGCCACTACTGGCTCATGAACAATTCCTACTCCAAAATCTTGTGGCTATCCTATCGTCACTAATATCATATCTTGACAAAAGGAAGTGTTTAAAAGTTTAGTACCTTTTCTTAGAGATCCATAATTTGGATTAGTATCTCAATAATAATGTTATCGTGTGAACGATCAACATCCTCCTATCCAATCACATGGGATGGATCCAGGTGATACCTCATCTTCTATGAAACATGAAAACTTTGGCAGATTTAAATAAAGATATAAGGTATGTCCAACTTATATGCCACCTTTCTAAGTCACTCCATGATATCAATGTTCCCAAAAAACCTCACTTCCATCTTACCCTACATACCCAACCGACGATTTCCCATGTCAGTTAAGACATAGAGAGAAATATTATCACCAACAAAAAACACCAAAAAACGAGGATGATGATCCTAATAAGTCCTATAATAGATAATTGGTATCACCTACCTCTTCTGGGTCAACTAAGTCTTTTTTGTTGTCTCTTGATTGAGACTCAACCCAAATAAGGACTCCTCTCCCAATTTTTCACAGCACAACAGAGATATACATGGCCACCCATAAAATTATTTAAAGGCCCCCATATTTATCAAGGAAAAGTAACTATTGTTATAGGAAATATTGACTGAAGGAAAAATTATTTTCCCAAAATCCTTCAAAATCAAGTAGACAATACCAAATCATATCCTCAAGAACCAAGATAGATCTCTCTATTTTTCAATCTATCTACATATCAAAATCCATGATCAATTTCATTTGGGAACCCATTGCCTCCTCCAAACCTTAATAGAATATAGATGTAATCCATGGTTTCCCATCTAATATAACTATAGAGGTAACCTGACGATGTCTCACAATATGTCAAACATAAAAGTCCCCAATTTGTTCTAGATTTACAATATACGTGATAGGTATTAAATTTACTAATTTCATGATTCAATCATTGATCACCCAAATCACATCCTTACCACTTAGAGTATGTAGAAAAAAAAACAATGATGTCCATTGAAATCCCACCACAGTCCCACACCAGAATGGGTAAAGGTTGCAACAAACTAGTAGGTCTTTAGTGTTCTGACATTATTTTCTAACAAGTGAGACACTACGATACAAAACCAAAAAATGACCGCCTCAACCCTGTCCAACAATATTTATTCCTTAGGTTGTGATGCATCTTGGTAGAACCATGATGTATGTACCAATATGACCAATGTACACTATCCAATAACTCTATCCTTAGATAAACCTGAACAACCAAACTACAATGGAAGAACAAAGCTCCATTGGGAGGCCGCGACCAATCACCCAAGGTATCCCCACCATAAAGATTTTTACCCATGCACTTGAATATGATGTATGTCACCTCCTTGATCCAAACTCTCTCATCGAAATAAGAGTCATATTTCATTGAATCCAAGAACACCTATACCTAAACCTCTTCCTCTCCCAATATCATCTCAATAAACAAACTCATTAGAGACTACTCCTCAACACATTCCTTCACAGATTGTGTCAGTAATTTTTTTCTCAACACATTAGAAACCACATTCCCATTACTAGGATTGTATGAAATAACAATATAAAAAGTCTAAATATACTGTACCTATCATTTTCTCACAAATTCAGATTTCTCTAATTAAAATTATATTTCAGGATTATTTTTTTTGAATATACTATAAACATCTCCCCAAAGAGATAGTGATTCCACATTTTAGTTTATGCATAACTATTATCAACTCAAGATCATGGGTAGTTTAATTCTTCTCATGAGGGTGTATTTGGTGAGATCCATTGGTTACTAACTATTTCTCCTAGATTAAGATACTTTCTTAAATCATACCAAAAGCATCATAGAAAACATCATTACCTGAACCCGGTTATAGAAGAATCAAAAAATGGTGTTAAAGTTAACCTAACATTTAGATCCTCAAATGATATTTAACTTTTTTCATCTCATTCAAAATATACACCCTTATGGGTTAAATATTTAATTGAAGATTAAATCTTATAAAAATCCTAAAAAAATTGTTTAATGTAACCTTCTAAACCCAAGAAGCTCCGAGTCTCAAGAATAGTTTAGTGTTATGCCCAGAACATAAAAAAAAATATATTTTTAGGATCCACTAAGCCAGTCCTCTCAAATATCATAGACCCCAATATTTTAAATCCCTGGATCCAAAACCCACATTTGGAAAGATTATTATATAGATAATTTTCATTCATGGTTCAGAGAATTATATCCAAATGGTCTACATGTTCCTCCTCTGTCTTTGATTACACCAAAATATCATCCCCATGAAAAACAAAAAAGTATCCAATAACTAATGAAGGATCTAGTTACTTAAATCCATAAATATTTCATGAGTGTTAGTGAGGCCGAATTGAATAACCAGAAACTCAAAATTCCCATATCATCTACAAAACAAAATCTATGGTTTATCCACTTCTCAAACTCTTAACTAGTAGTACATTGATCGATGGTCAATCTTTGAAAACCAACATGGCCCTCTAAGATGACAAGAAAACCATAAATACTAGAAAAATAATATTTGTTCTTAATAATCACTAGATATAACTTTTTATAATCCACACAAAATCTGGGACTCCTGTCTTCCTTTTTAGAGAAGAAGGATAGAAAATACCATATTGATTTTTCGGATGAATAAGTCCCTTAGTCTATAAGTACTCAATATAGTATTTATGTTCCCTAGAATCAGTAGGTTCTATATGATAATATAGAATAGAAATAGGGATCATACCATTGAAAAAGTTCATAGTAAAATTGACCTATATATATATATGAAGCC
Organism: Viscum album; assembly: GCA_963277665.1. NCBI lineage: Eukaryota > Viridiplantae > Streptophyta > Magnoliopsida > Santalales > Viscaceae > Viscum > Viscum album. Next base: position 1,031,811,768 of record OY728123.1, on the reverse strand, counting down.
AACAAAAATCACTGAAAAAGGTCTTTGGGTATTAAAACACCACCACAAGAAGTTTACTAACCAATAAAGGGTCCCCTAAATCAAGATTTTTTTTTGAAAACTGGCATGACATTACCCCATCACAAGGAACAACAATCCTTCCCTTCTCTATCTCGAGCCCCACTCTTCATGAAAAACATGAATGAATGCATCGAAAGACAAAAACTGAACATGTTGATAATAACAGTCTATCCAGGACTTAACACCAATCATCTAACACATTCAATGTATCATGTTGAATATGTCAATATAGAGAAATAAAAAGTCCCATATCACCTCCTAGTCGACTATCATCACCCAAAACACTGGACACTTGAAACAGTATTAATACCTCTTTCCAAAAGGTGTGGAAACATATAATAAGTACAAAATATGTTCCAAAGGTAAACAAAACATGTCAACTAACTTTGATGATATAAAGGAATGAGTACCACCTATATCAAAAAGAACTATCACCATAGAAGAGAAAATAAACACCACACCTCAAATAGTAGTTGGTCCTATTTCAGATTAATATGGTAGATACTCCATCACATATATCCATCCATTTTTTTCCACCTGAACATTCATATTTGAATTAGGATCCAAACCACCACCCTATTAATCATTGGTATAAACCTGTTAACCCATGGTGAGAGTGGATCCTACCTTACTACCATAGTACATCCTTTCACAAAAAATGATTCAAATTTCTTGATATTCCACAATGATTAAAAGTCCTGAGATACTCCATATAGTTAGGCTTGGTATGACCATTCCTTCAATAATGATAGTAAAAAAACAACTACTATCCTGATGAAGCCTCTGAAAATGGTCCTGAAGAAAACTCACCACCCTTTTGCTTCCATTTCTGGACAAAAGACATACCTTGGATCACAACTTCACTAACTGAAGCTCCACCCAAACCTATATTTATTGTTATGTCTAACTCAACCAAAGATAAATATTTGTGCACCCCCATGAAAATCAAAAGGAATATGATAATCAAAATCTACTAGAAATCAGGTGTCAGTCCCAAATAAAACCTCCGATCCTTTAAATATTAATTGGTTAGTAGTTTTGGTGTCAGTTGCACCAAATCATCAATGTTGGAGGAATAATTCAAAACAATATGCTGCCATATCTCTAAGGTCAAAAATTCCTGGGACTTTACTACACATAACATATCAGGGTAAAACCAATGATTAAATATTTTAGTGGTAGAAGGAAAGGTAATTTCCACAATAAACATAGCATGCACGATGGAGTCCAACTATCTCATTCTCGGTCCCACAACCATGTACATGGAAAACCCACCATAGAGTCCTTATTATTATTCAAGAAGTTGAAGTTCCTCTCAATCAACTCAAGAAACTATTTATATTCCTAGGGTACCTTATCACCACAATAGATTCGTGGATGCTTCAAACTGAATTTAGATCTATGAACCAACACACATTTGGAGTTCCTGACACCCACTTAACCTAGAGTCTGAATTGTATAGATTAAATCTTAAACCAAAGAAGGGTCCATCTGAGAATTCTTCTATGAATCTTATCTCATATATTTGTCTCTTTTATTTGGAAGAGCTCTTTTCATTGGAATTTCATGTGAAGCACAACACATTGACCAATAAAATTTTAGATCATAACCCAAAATATTAGGACCAAATTATGGAATTCATGTCCATGGTTTACCACATCAAGAATTTAAAGAAGTAATGAATTCTAAGAACAAAAAACCAATCATTAAATAGAAATATGTCCATTTAAATAAAATTCCCATTTAGTTTATTTAATCAAAATCAAAGACCATGTCTCAACATGGTAAAATTTTTCCAACCACCCATGGTATCTCTAGTTTAGACACAAAAGTGAGATCGCGAGGCACCCTCCTACATTTACAACTTGAATTTGGCGGTACTAACTAATTTTTACGCATAAAAAATAACTAAAATTAGGTAGTGTTAACAGATATTAGTCTGAAACTCCCTATGATACCAAATTGTAACATACCAACCCATGTCAACTTGAGAAGACACTAGAGCCATCTCCTCATGGTTAGAAATAAAAATTATAAAGAAAAAATTCTTAAATATAACAAAAACAAGACATAAAACTAGAGTAAAACACAGAGGAAAACAGATAAAACTAGATCCATAAAAAATAATAAAATTATGATAAACTAGAAAATTATGAATTAGAAAATTCCAACAAGCCTCCATGTGACCAACTGTCACCTCCAAATCATCCTGTACTGAAGGTAGAAACAATAAGAGAATCCAACATGATATAAGATTACCTTCCATTTACAAGGATCCTAAAATAAAAAATCTAATATTACCCAAATGAAAAATTAGGGTTTGAGAAAAAAACCCAATAGGATACCTCCATAGATCCTATACAGGGTCTAATTTTAAGAATAAAATAGTTATAGATTTTAAAATGAAAATATTTTTATAAATAATTTTCATAAATCTAAATTCATTTTTAAATCACCCCCTTTGGATTTTCAAAAAATCATTTCATATCCATAAATTTATGAATATGAAAATCTGATGTAATAATATTGGATATAATATCCACACCCATAAGGTATGTATGTAGACACACATCCATGAAATAATACATCATATGAAACCATGTGATATAACCTTATGTGAAAAACATGTGGGAAACAATCCATGATAAAATCCCTCGTGCAGTAAATAACCATAAATGAAAAAGAACTCCATATTAAGACTTAGCCCATTGTAATACATACTAGAAATAATAGATCCTAAAAAGGAATAATTTGGTTACAATAAACATTTATTTCTACCACAATCCATTGATATCCTAAAAGAAACCCCAAGTAGTGCCACACAAACTAGGGTCATATATGTCTCTTTCCAAATGCACCCAAGGTTCCCAATGTGCCAATATTTTCAAAATATATCTTAAAAACACATTCAAAATTTATAAAAATGTTTCAAATCTAATCCATTATTCATCTATTTCTGAAAATTCATTTCCAATCTAAAATTACCATTCACATGTTTAGTAAACCACTTGGTGTGGGAAAATAGATTTTAAATAAGAACACATTAAAAAAATTTATCATTCCAATAAATCCCTTGACACAAAAAATAAATTCAATTAAATGAATAAAACAAATTAATTTGACAATAATGCTAATAAATTCAAAAAATGAACCCATTTTATAGAAATACCTACATCAAAATAGAGGTAGCTCAAACTACCCCAGAAAATGGAGACCAGAGAAGCATATATCAGTTCATCATGATCATAGATCCATAGTAAACAATGTAAAACCCATTTTAAAAATCTTATATCTAGAATAAATATCCCTGAAGGGATTAAAAATATGACAGGAGAAGAGTTATATTGTGAATCTACAAAGAAGAGTATAAACTGGATGAAAAATGCAACATACCACAATGCGGTCCATCGAGAATAGTGTAAGTTTTCCAAAAAATACAAGGGGAGAGACCTTAAAATCCCCAAGGAAGGATAATGATGAGCCAAAATAAGATTAGGGGTTTAATAGGCTTTATAAAGACCAATGGATAAGGATAAGACCCCATTTTTAATAGTTTAGAGGAATGTCACACGGTTTCCTGGGGGAGGTCACATAGTTAAACTAAACATACACCTCAACTGTACACCAATACTATCCATTCTTGGTGGGTTCATAGTTTTTACAAATGGATACTTTAATAGGGATCCAACTGTGAAAAACCCTATATCTAATGGGTGCATAATTTTTACTGGGGGACGCATGGTTTAGGAAAACAGTGCTCAAACCATGCAACACCCCTGGACAACCACCAGATCCCACACAATTCCTTGGGCTTGTCCTAGGGTTTTTCTGACCATGAAAAATTAATTCAAAACACCACTAAAACTTCATAAAGGAATTCCATATGGTTATCACATGGTTAAAATAATCATACTCCTTAACCATGTTCCTTCCAATTTTTCCCAAAATCCTTTGTTTCTATCCTCTAATCACCCAAAACTTATCAAACCACAAAATAGAAAAAATTGGGTCTCGACTAAGTCATATTATTGACCTATAATTCATCATAATGGGGATAAAATACCCTTTCATTCTGAATCCCATAAGAATATTTCATGGAGAAATTAATAGTAATATCTTGTCACTGACTTCAAACAACAGATCATGATGAAAACTATCAGTATATCTTTTCTATTGACTTTGAACTGCCTTTATGTTCTATTGAATGGATCTAAATTTGAAATCTATTTCCTCATCTATCTCAATTACCATACGGTTTATTTCTCTAACTTTTTTATAAAATCTTGGAGTTCTACAATTCTATCCATAAATTAATTCATAAGGATCCATCTAAATTATTGAATGAAAACTATTTTTGTATGAATACATGACTAGAAGAAGGTATTTATCCCAACCAACATTGAAATATATAGAAAAATATCACAACATATTCTCTTTGGTTTGAATTTTTCTCTCATGATGACCATTTTTTGAAGGATGATATGTAGTTCTAAAACTCAATTGTGTATTAAGTGATAGATAAAGACTTCCTTAGAACTTAAAGGTAAAACTCAGATACCAGTTAGACACAATAGATTGTTATACTCCATGCAAGATTACCACTTATTTAGTGCAAATAATATCAATATGATCTAGTTAAAAATATTCTTTGATTGTAATGAAGTGTACTTAAATCATAAATAAATTTGCTACAACTCAAATGAAACTATGCCCGTTAGATGTCTTGGGTATTATAATGACAAAATTAAGGGTGATGTTTTCCCATTTCAATTCTAGTATGAGTAATGGTTGTAACATACCCTTATACTTTTTTTCTCTCATTCATAACTTACTGACATACCAAGAATCAGGGAAAAAAACTATGCCATATCTATCTTCATTCCATTCTACCAGAAATACTATTTCAAATATATATACATATTTTTTTCTTCTAGGATTAATAGTGAATGAGGAACTATGATATTCCCCCAACATATCCTTATTCAAATCTTGTATGTATGGGACACATAGATAGTTGCTGAACCATATCATTCGATAATAATTAAGGTTGAAATAATGAACATTTCTAAACTTCTTCTATAACTCTACGTATTCCTTATGCACCTCTTTAATCTTCACATGGATTGATGACAATACACTTATTTGAGAAATACATGATTTCTCCCCTTCATTTAAGATTTATAGATCTATCCTTTTTATTATAAAAATATTGGATCTTTTGTGATCCTCATCATGTATAAGCTAGTATGATTCTTTCGACTCAAAGCATCATCCAACTTGTTTTCTTTTCCAATGAGGTAATGTAATGAGATTTAATAATATTAAATTAGTTATAAACATATTCTCTAGGGAACATTAAATTCCTTTCATGTAAATATATAATTTAAATTTTTTTTATCGGTATATATATCACACCTTTATCTATAAATATAATGCCTCCATATCTTTAGTAGAAAAATTACCAGAACTAACTCCAAATCATTAGTTAGGTAATTTTTCTTATAAACCTTACATTTATGTAAGGAATAAGTTATCACCATATCCGTTTTCATGCATATTCATCCTAGTATATTATTTTATGCGTCAATATATATTAGAAACACTTATCTACTCCAATGTAATTCATGAAAAGGTGCACCTACAAACATTCTCTTCACATTCCTGAATTTTTAATCACAATCATCCAAACAGTGTAACATGGATCCCATTCGAGTTAACATAGTGAGTGTATTAGATGGTCATGAGAAATTATCAACAAGCTAGAAATAATATCAAACCAAACCAAGAAAACTTCAGTTCTTAGTCGTATTGGTTAGTCTTGGTCAATGCTCAATAGCCTCCATCTTTGGATCCACCAATATACCCTATCTTGAGATTATATTATAAAAAATGAGTCCTTTTGTATCCAAAATTCACTCTAAGTAAATTTTTCATAATGCTTATCCTTCCATAGGGTCTTCAGTAAAATGCAGAAATAATATACATTATATTCCTTTCTCTTTGAATAAATAAGTATATCATCTCAAATGACTACCACAAACTGTTCAAGGTAATATATAAATACAATATTCATTAAATATATGATGATAGGGGGATTTAGTATGATCAAAGGGAATCACTATACACTCATAGTGTCCATACCATGTATGGAATGCTGGCTTTGGTATATCCTCCCTCTTGACCCTCAATTAAGGATATACAGAATGAAGGTCAATCATGGAAAAGTGTTGGGATCTATGGAGTTGATAAAATAAGATATCAACATGAGGTAGATGATGATTTTTTCTAATTTCATTCTCATTCAGATCATCATAATCAATAAATAGTTTCATTGATTCTTCTTTCTTCATAAAAAACAATAGGTTCACCCTAAGGTGAAACACTTGGAAAATTACATTTCTTCTCAAGATTCTCATGGAGCTTCTTCTTTAATTCTTTCAACTCAATCGAGGCCATTATATAGAGAGCCTTTAAAATAATCATAGCACTATGAAGGAATTCAATTGAGAACTCAACTTCACATTTCAGTGGAAGAATAAGAAACTCTATTGGGAATACATCAATAAACTCCCACACAATAGGAATATCATTGATATCGAGTTTCTCCCCAACCATCTATCATAAACACAATTTTAGAATGGGAATCAAGACCCATAAAATGGATGTTATTTCCATTGAAAGTTCATATTTATTATTGCATTTATAGATGATCATAGGTTGATTTAGAATATCAAATGTGACTTACATTCCTTGAAAATTGTTGTTGGGTTTATGTAGAGAATTCAAATCCATGCCTAAGATAATATCAAATTCAACCAAAGGGAGAATAATGAGATTCGTATGAAGAAAACTCCCAAAAAAATCAATCAGATCAGATTCATAGATATGATATGTGATCATCTTACTATTAGGGGGTTTCATTTCTAATTTAAAATCAAATTATAGATGATAAAAAATAACATTACCAAAGACCTTTCACGATATAAAGGATTTTATATAACTAATATGAAATAAGATACTTCAATATTTTCACATACTTTTCACCACATAAACTTCATTTTTCAATATTCAATCTCTTAATAAAAATAAAATGTTTTGAATAACCTTTAATCATTGCTAATTAGAGTGATTAATCCTGAAAAATACTTTATATGATGTCAAATTCATGACACATTCTTTTCAATATATGACAATATAGGTTTAAAATAGGCTATCCATGGTAATCATCTCTTCAAATCCTTCATTATGGGTTGTAATGAGTTTTTGAATATCGAGAACACATCCCTTGGGAGTGTAAAACTAGGTGCGAATAAAAGCCCATTGTTTTGTTCCGAGTGATGAAAAATTCAAACTCCATTGTCACCTTTTTCATGTTGTTACCCTTATGTACAATTGTGCTAGAACCACATCCACTTATAGTATCTAGATAGGGATACAATTTCTTTGAAACCACTTACTCTATTATTCACCAAAATTTTATGATATTTTCCTATACTTTGACTTATCCTTTGAATTATCATTAGATATATCCTTATACATATCCTTAGAAATATCCCTAGGTATCTCACTAAGGGTTTCTTAATCTAGTCTCCAAAGGATAACTAAACCTTTATATGATACTAACTATAATGATCAAAAAAATTCATACATAAAAATTACATCTTATTAGATGAATATTTATTATATAACATATTGATTATACAAAAGAATAATTTAGGTCCTTTTCCTTTACAAACTTGGATATATAGTAAACTGATTCATAGGTGAAGTATATCATCAAACTCTAGGTTATTCATAAATAGAACCCTTATTAGACATATCATAAATAATACCTTTCTTTACAATCAAGGAACGAGAATCATAATAAAGGGTGGTCTCATATGCTCATTAAGGGTAAATAGGGAACATTTCGACCAAAAAATATAATTAGGGTATCCAAACATGAGAATCACATTTTAAAGCCATACCCAACATCTCATAGGTCATAAGCATGAGTTAGGAAACAAATCATTATATTTTAGAATAAATTAATCATAAGTGAATCAATAAACATAATCTACGAGAGAATAACATATGAATAAGACATAGAATTTTGGAATATACATAAGCCTAAAAAATATTTTGTCAAGGCTACCCACCAAGACATTCATAACATGTTTGGATTTAGATAATCACTCATGTTCCATCTTCAATCTTGGGATAAACTCATGTTTACCCTTGTTTGGACTTGGAATAACCTCATATAAACCCTCTTATGGAAGTATTGGGATAACCTCCCATACACCCTCTTGTTTCAGTTTTGGGATCACCTCTTATTTACCATTTGGTATCATATAAAATTAATCATTACCCAATGAATTAGAGGGAGATATAGGTCCCAACCATCACATAATCCATAAAAGTGTGTTCCAAAAAATAATAAAACATACATCATATTAGATCTCATGAAAATAAATTGGTTTTATAAGCATTTCATTATAAATTGACCTATGTAAAATAAATGGGTTTAATAAAAATTTCAACTTTTCATCACAGCATAACCCATAGAAAATAAATGGGTTTCATAAAAAAATTTCACTATAATCATAATAATTCCATGGAAAGATTAATTATAGAACTATTAGATCATATCCATATTAAAAAATAAATAACACCAAATTTTGTTGTCATTTATGAATATAAATTCTATAATGTGATCATTAAAACATTTTGGAAGAAAATGTTATTTTCATTTTCAAATTACTTATTTAAAATTTGAAAATATAAAAAATATTAAAGAAAAACGCTTTTTTAAATGTTACCTTGAATGCATGAAAATGAATCTTTAAATAAATGATCAATAATAATGGTGTAAAATATCATTCATGTTGTTCATGTTAAAATAAACATTCCTTTCAAGTATTCAGCAAAAAGTCAAAAGATCATTGCTTGGAAAAAAATATAAGATTTAATTTAAACCATTTTAAAAAATTTTAAACATCTGTAAAAATGTCATTAAAAAATAATTAGATAATAGTAAAAACATTCTTTAAAACATTTTTATATAACATGGACATTGAAGAAAAAATGTTCTTGACCAAAGAGAGAAATAATTTCAATTAAAAAAAACATTCTTTTGGAATATTTAATTCATTAAAAGGGGAAAATGAAAGGAAAAAAAGCATTCTATATAAATAACCTGAGGATAAGAAATATTATGATTTTAATGTGAGTTATATCATAATATTTCACCATTGGAAGCATTATCACAATCAATCCCGATAAATAATGATATTGTAACATAAAACCCTTACCACTTTGATAACTTTTGAGCTATAAGACCCATGAAAGAAAGAAACATATATGGATATTTGAATCCCCATACATTGAAAAATAATAATCATAATGTAAATTAACTATAATTATATACACCACATAAGATAAATAATTAGTGAATAAGGAATGTGTCTCATAGAAATAAATGCGAGACAAAAATCCGCTTACATGCTTTGGTAACTTTTGAATTGTAATCCAAATAAAAGAATAAAATTAATTTAAATGTTAAATATAATGAGAATAAATACATTTATGATATAAAATGTGAAATACTATTTATATACACCTTATAAAATAATATAGGTGCCTAATATAACATGTATCCCAAAAAAGATAATTTTAGACAAAAATCTCTTACCTCAAGTCTATAATTTCATTGTACACATTCAAATCTCAGTAATAATAAATATAGTTTTATTATAAATATATTTAAAATCCATAATCATATATACCATATCATATACGATTTAATTTTAACTATTAATCACTCACTTATTAACAATTCCTTGTTAAAATCACGTTTTGGGTACTAACTGCTTCATTTTTCATGTAAGTTTCATTTGGTAGTTTTGGTCCTTTTAGTTTGATCATGGTTCCATTATGTAAATTTTTTTAAACATGATATAAATATCATATATATTTATTATATATTTATTTATTAAAATACATTAATTTTATAGATTGAAAATGAATTACATCATTCATAAAAACTTTAGGTCATAAGTACAAATAGACATTGCTTCCATTTTCTCAACAAATAGAATGAAATAAATATAAATAATATATAACCTTTAAAGAATAATTTATATGTCATAGATATCATATATATTGATTAAATATATCCTTATTACCATCCATGTCAAAATAAAATGAAAAATGGATCACATCGCTTCATGGTGGCAGTAGTCCACACATACACACGAATGATGTTATCATTTTCCAACAGATTAGAAGTCAAGAAGATATATGTGATATTATATTTATATAAGTATAATAATTTTATTATTATTATAAACATATTTTAAATCCATAATTATATCCAGTAGTGAAATATGGTGATAAAAAATGAATTACATCATTCCGTGAGGCGGTAGTCCTCCGTACACATGATTGAAATATTCATTTCCCATTTAATGGTGGAGGAGATTGATATAGGTTATTACATTAAAATAATAAGAAATAAATATATTGGGTATTATATTATTGTTATATTATTATAGTTTACAAACATTTTAAGGAGGGAGATTAATAAATAAAATAAAAATGCTCAGTTAAGAACAATAACTCTTCGCTAGACAAATTCCTTAGGTTCGAACCAAAATAACTCTTAGGAGGGTTTCATAATCATACTAAGGCCTCTAAAATAAATGGAGGGATGTATTTAAGGAATTTTGGTAGGGATTATATGAACCAAAATTCTTTTAAATTATGAATATGAGAGGGGAAGGGGTTTTATTTTTTAAGTGGCGGAGGATACACGCTTGTAATATTTGAAAAGAAAATGTTATCCCCTCATTTTAAAATTTCCAAATGGAACCAAAATGGATAATTATATAACATTAGATTAAATAAGGTCTATATTTATCTATAAAATGGTATTATTATTGTTTTCCAAGTTTTTTTAACCATTAAATTTTTAATTCAAAACCTGGTAAATCTATTTTAGCCTTGATTATGGTAATTAATTTATTCTCTTTTTTCTATTGATTGTGTAAAAAATTAAGTTGAAATTATCATATAATATTAATTATCATTATTGGAATTATTTAATCCATTTTAAATATTAAATTAATATAATTGGAAGAATTTAGTTTAAAATTAAACCCGCAGATGTGATGAAAAAGTGGTTTTCTAAATAGAAAATTTTCCTAAGTATTAATTGATTTAAAATTAAAATTAAATATTAAATTTAATCTAATGAAATAAATAGGAATAATTATAATATTATTTAAATAAATTTTCTTTTTAACCATTTTTAATATATAACATAACTTTATAAATGATTTAAATGAAAATACAGCTTTTCATAAAAACTATTACTTTTCACTATTCATTAAAAAATTAAACTGTTTAGAAAAATAAAAAAAATCATCATAATATGATTTTGAAATGTTGATTAAAAAAATTATTTCTATTTATTCAAATAAATTTTTTTAAATCGAAGAAAATTAATTTTACTATTTGTTCATAGAATGAAATAAGTATCCTTTTTTTAGAGAAAAGTTTATTTTCAAAGCATATAAAGTCTTCCAAAAAATTAAGTACATATTTATAAATATACTTTATTTTTCTAAAACCATTATACTTAAATGTAAAAAAAATTTATTCCTGTTCATACCATAAATTTTAATAGCTAGGTTATAGTGGTCATGTTGAAATAATAATATTAATAGTATTTTGTGGTTCGCTAAAACTCAGGGTTACATGTAATGTAAGCTATCAATGAATTTAAATTTATTGGAAAAATAACTTTATAAAATATATGGTCATTACATGTCCTCCCATAACTAATTTTATTTCTAAATTAAAAATATCAATAATTTTTTTAGTAAGAGTAAACTAAACTATAGTCATTAATTTTATATTTGTTTATAAAAAGCTATAACTGATCCACAATCATTCATGATTAAGGTAATGACCTACAAAGAGTAAAAAATGAAATGCAGGATATTACATGGATTAATTGTATTATTTTTTTGTGAATAAGAAATATAAACTATTTAAATTAGTATAATTAGTAATTTTATTTAAATCCAAGAAATCCCATGGGATACTCCTGAGCTTATGTGGAGAAGGGGAGGCTTGGTATTTTGTTCCTCACTGTATGTTGGATTTTGAGGGAAATAATCTGTGGGATTAGACCTGCATGGGCTTGTCCCATATCACACAACCCCACCCATTGAGAATTACTAATCAACTATATTTTAAACTAATGAAGTTCCATTTCTAGACCAAATATGTGAATTTATTTAAGGAACATGATATTAGAGGATAAAATATCAACGGGACATGAGAAGGTTGTGGTTTTGATTTTTTGGGAGTTATTCAGGAAAATTATTATGATCCACAATTTCTTGGGGTTGTAGAGATACTGTAAGAGATTTATTTTTTGTTTCTCATAAATGGAATTGTTGATGACATATATTACTAAAATGAAAGTGAAGTTTGAGTGGTTTGATTTTCACAAGAGACCATTTTAGGACCTAGAAGATAGGTCAAATACCACGCTAATTTTTACTTTACCTAAGTTGGGTATAATGTATATGTTTTATTATGATGAATTAGGAAAATGTCATAGACTAAGGTTGATAAGGGATAATGAATTCGTTTACTCTGGTTCTAGGTAGCTGATGTCAAATAATCATAACTATCTGATGCATGATTTGAAATTGCAAATGACAGTACACTCCCTATATTGTTAGTAAAATTAATTTTTGTATGGAAGGTTAATTGTATATATTGACCAAATGGTCTTGAAGTATATATTATTTCTATTGTGATGTCAATCTTCAACAAAAAATAAGGTTTGAGTATCTCCAGTTCTTTGACTTCAAGATTGTGTATTCCATTAGTAAGAGGAATGTTATTGAAAATGTAACGAGTAAGAAGAATTAGGACCAGGTGGTTCAATATTCTAGTGAGAGTGAGAACTAATGAGCCTATTCACTAAGATGCATCTCAATATACAAGAATAATAAAGTAGAGAAAATCTTATATCCTTTATAATTACGTCCAAACATCTTGATAACAAGAATAATATTAAATTTTCTAATTTATATAGTTTGGTGATGTGAGAAAATATATATAAAGGGGAACCACCACCAAAATTGAACCTATGGAATGATGATGTTATTAATGTGTGATAATGAGTTTTGGTCCCTATAAGAAAGCACATGAAGTTGATATTAGACACACATTCCCTGAAATGGGATATTCACATAGGGTTTACCATGATGTATAATGAAATATTTAAGAATTATTGGTGTCCTATGATGGATAAAGATATAGTGAGGTTCATTTCATAGTGTCTCATGTGTCAGCAGGTGAAGGATGAGCAACAGAGGCCTGTAAAACATTTTCATCAATTACTCATTCTTAAGTGGAAGTGTGATGATGCAATTCTTGATTTTGAAATGGGGATACTAAGATCACCTTATGGAAGTAATGTAGTATGGGTTATAGTTGATTAGTTGATCAAAGATGTTTATTTAATTCTGATCATGGAGACCCACTCTATTGGATAATTAGGCCAATTATACCTTCGAGATATTAGGTAGTTATATAATGTTCCTATAGTATTGTATTAATTCAAGATTAATGTCACACCCTGACCTTGGAAATTCCATTATATTATTCTACTACTAGAATTGGATCCTTTTATTGAGGATCAAATTGAGTCCCAACTTGAATATTAGTGTTTCATAATCCTTTAGCTGGGTTTTGGTTGAAAAGTGGTGTTTTTTACATTTATAGCAGGTGTCACATGGTTAAGAAAAACCATGCACCCTTTCCTAGGAAACCACATGACCAAGGTTTGGGGTCTGGGGAATGACTCATGGTTCATGCATAGTTTTTAAAACCATTCAGAAACAATGAGAGGGTTTTATGATTTAGATAATGGTGTTTGGAACAGTTGGAACATAGTTTGAGAAACTGTGTAACCAAACCACGTGGGGGTATCCTCTTGTCCTGTATAGGGGATAAGGATGGAACACAGATTACCAAACTGTGTGGCCTAACCATATAAGTTGCCCATATTCTTAAAAATATGAATTTCCATGTTTTACCGTCTAATGGTTTAACCCAATTTCAGTATTTTCTCCCCTTTCTCGACCTAGTCACACCAGGGGAGCCTCCAGGATCCTCCTCTCTTTCTCTCCATCCATTTTAAAGCTTCTTGAAGGTTCCTAAGTTGATTTCTTTGTTTTTTAGTAGATTTATTCCTCTCATCTTCCTCCACCCTTGGTTTCTTGGTTTCCCTTGGTAGGATCTCTTCTTATCTGAACCCTAATGGCTAGGGTTGATGTGCGGGTTGTTTTCCTTGGATGTTAGGGTGTGAAAATTGCCTCTTGGGATTTTTTCCTCATTCTCCCGACATCAGGTTTCATTCGCACTTCATTTAGGTTGGTATTTCTATCCATTTCCTTTCTAGAAGATTCCATTAATGCTATAGAATTACTTAAATTCTTTCAAAATGTGAAAATATTGCTTATGATGTTTTATTATGTTATTATGGTGTTTTTATGTTGTAAAATGTGTGAGAATTGGTTAAAAAAGGGTTTATTTAATTATTCCAATGTTTTAATGAATGCAATGTGTTTGATAAAATTGAAATTTAACATTTAAGGTATATTTGTGTGCCTTGGGAGGTGTTTCCATTGGTTTTTTTTGGAGAAGGGTTTTGGGTTTTCAGTTGTGTATTGTGTGTGAATATTTTTGACCTTAATGTTGTGAAACTAATGTGTGTCTTGTTATGAAAATTTTAATGAAAGTGTTTCTTCTTAAAAATGGTGGATTCTATGTGTTTTGATGTGCGCATGTGTTGGGAGTTGGTTTTCAAAAAAGAGATTGTTTTTGTTTTGAGTTGTCCTCTTTTTTATGCTTTATCAATGGGTTTAATGGATTGTTTGAAATGTGAGAAATGTGATTTCAATGAAATTTGTGTTTCAAGAAGTTTTCGAAGTTGTTTTTTCAAAATAGATGAACGTTATTTCTTGTGGTATTATTTTTATGCACTTAAAATGTATGTGAAAATTTTAAAGGTGACATGAATAATGTTTTAAAATAGTTTTTTTTGTGTGTGTGAGAATTTGGAAATGGGATTTTCCCAAGAGAATGGTTAGATCTCTTTTGTGTTCCTTTTTTTGGGTTTTCCCAATGGGTTCCATGAGTTGTTCAAGTGTTGTAGAGGATCATTTGAAACATTCTATTTTATTTCATGTTTTCCATTTATCTTGGGAATGATTTTTTATTTGGAATGTGAAGGCCTTATAGGCATTGGGCATGTTAATGTGGTGTTTTATGTTGATATTGCAAAAGGTTTGGGAAAGGGGAATTGTAAATTTATTTTCATTGGAACTGTTAAAGGCTTGGCTAGAAGTTTTTATTGACTTTGAAAAGTGAACAGATGTGAATTCTAGATTGGCACCTTGGGATGTTTGGAAATCGATTTTTTTAAATGATGTGATGTATAGACTTGGTGGGAAACTTGGATTACATTGGAAAACAGATTGAGAACATGGGTAGTGTGAAGACTAGGTTGGTATTTTAAAATGTTTTAGAAAGTGGTTTTATATTATAAAAAATGTTGATTTCCGTATGATCAGTATTTGGGTTATGAATTTTCATATTAAAGAAGTGGATTTTCTTGTGTGGTTGTGATGCTTGTGTTATGTTTGTAAAACCTATAGACTATGGGATGCATTCCCCTCAAGTATCTCATGTACGAAAACATTGTGATATTGTGTCCATTAGACCTTGGGATGTGATCACCTCTAATGGATCATGCATGAGAATGCTATTGGTTTTGGTTAAAATAAAATATATTGGTATGTATTTTTATTATTATTACTATCATGGGATACGTTGTTGTATTTTATAGGGTCATGTGATAGTTTCTTATCGACCCTGATTATATGTGTTGTACCACCTGGATTTGCTGAGAGGCCAAGTGGGACATTACACGAGATTGGCTAGTTTAGATCATCCAATTGGTTATTGACTGTAGAATTGCATAATATTCCACAAGGTATGTCCAAAATGAGTATGTCAATGGATTTCTTCCAGAGATGTTCAATAAAATCTCATAAGTTGCTATGCATTTATTCATTTTATTTCTGCTACATATTAGATATTAGATTTGTTTTTTATGCATGTTTGTTTGATTTCCTTTAGTTTTTTGAAAACCCCGTTTTGATTATCTGGTTTCGTTCTATGCTTGGGATTTTATTTTGATCTAGGCTATGGAATGTGAAAATATTTTTGAATAGGGAAGTAGTGTATGTTGTGTTCAAAATGGGAATTGAGTAAAGCTATATTTGTTCATTCAAGAAGTTTTAAATCCCTTTTCTATTGAATTTAAAAATAGTGTTTGTGGACTGTCTCGAGAAAGGAAATGCATGGACTCTGTGGTGATTACTTATTGAGTTGTTTAAGAATAGACCCTACTTATTCCACTCAGAATCAGTAAGCCCGAGTTGTTTTGAAGGTGCAGTTTTCTGGTTCTAGTGGGGGCCTTTAGAGTTGGTCTCCCTTGTGTTTGGTGGTAACCATGAGGTCATGGGGAGATCATATTATCATGGTTATATTTCAATTTTTTTTCATTTCTATTTTAACCCCACCTATTTTATTCAGATCCATTGTATATTTATTTTAGTTTTAGTTATTTTTGGTTATTCCACATGTTCAGTTATTCATTTGATGATTTTTATAGGGCAAAATCATTCCCATATTAATTACATTGATTACTGACACCAGTTTCCAAGCCCATGGGGATTAGGAGTGCCCTTTGGGCCATCTCTCAAACTAGGTCGGATGTCAGGTTGGATGGAATCCTGGCTTGGTTTGTAACCAAATGGTATCATAGTAGGCACTTGTTATTTTTATTATCAAGTAGTTGGACATTAGGACTATAGGGAATTGAGAGGTAAGTATGGGAAGGACTTCATGAACCCTTTCTCATTTTGATCCTCGAGTTACCAAGGGTAGTCTGGGATTTTTGTCTTTTGTATTTGGATTGAAGAATGACAATATAGATGATCTGGTATTATGTTGTGATATCACATAGAGTAGTGTCCCAAGTGGAGTTTGATAACATGGATCAAGGCACTCTTAGTTGTTGATTCTTACTTGGGGCATATCCCACTAACCATTTCTCCAGGTTAGGAATGAACACTAGTTCCTCACTCTGGTGGTTTAGTATAGGTTGTGTTTTGTTTTGGTTTCAATTGGTGTGAGTGGGATTTTAAAATGAAAATAGTTGTTGAAATAGAAATATTTTTTTCAACTAGTTTTAGGTTAGCAAGAAACAGTTTTAAAAGAGAAATATTTTGAGATTGAAAATTGGGAAAATGGTTTAATTTTATGATGGAATGGTTTGTGTGACCCTAGTGTTCCTTACAAACATTCACATATGAGTGGGTATGTATAGAAATTTTTTGTTGGCATGTGTTCATGGATGAAAAAAACGCAAGAGCGATGAACACATATGTGATGATTCAATGTTATCCATGGGAGTGTATTTTAATTCCAAATATATGCTTGGATTTTTCAAGATCATTTTTAAATTGGAAAATGTTTTTAGAAATTGGGTTTTCTTTGAAAATTCATATTTTTTTTGTGAAAAGTGGATTTGGGAATCCAAAGTGTCCTTAGAAGAAGGTGGTTTTGAAAATTGAAATGAAAATGGGCGTTTTTTTGAAAGGGTGATTTTTGTTGTATTGGTGATGTTTGATTTGTGAGATCGTTGTTTTGGATTGAGATTTTCTTTTTATTTTTTAGGCTAATGTAGGTCCTGGTTTTATGACCTTTGTGTTGTTCAGAATATGCCACCTAGAAATGTCCCCAAAATTTCCAATGGGTCTCACCCTATTTCTGATTATTCTTAGGTTTATACTATCTTTTTTGGTGATCAAGGTCTGTTAGAGGTAGTATAATGGCTTGAGGAAGTCGAGTGTGTCCTTAGATTGTGGAAAAATCCCAATGTTGTGAGAGTGCGTACTATTCTGGGTTTGTTTGAGGTCTAAATTTGGATCAATGGATGTTGATTTCTTTGTCATCGATGTAGGTTGGAATGATGAGAGAAGTGTTTGAGTCCATTTTTGGCTGATGGATTATACCCGAGGAGGTGAAGATGAAGAAAATGAAAGTAATCATGAGTATTCAGAAAGGCCAGTGGATAGTGAAGGCCAATGCTGAACATTTTAGGGAGATTTATTCATTCTTCTTAGATACAACATTTCCTGATGTATTGAATGTTCCTCCCTTCCTTTGGTGTCTTTATCTATAGATCATGGATTGAGTTTTCTTTCCTAGTGAAGTTCAGTTTGAGACGTTTTTGGATGAGGCTTTCTTATCGGAATTGGTTCTCCCTTCCTTTAGAGCTCATGGTGGTTCCCCATCAGCTGAGAGATGTATACCCGATTAACCTATTCCAAATGAGTCCTTTTCATTGGTTCTCAATCCTCATTCATTTGAATAATCTCTCATGTGATTCCAGTGTGGTTGGTTCAGGAAATTGATGTTTTTATGTCCCCATCCTTTGAATACTTGTGGTCATTTTATCCATTTGGTCCATTTGGAGATGTTTTATATGAATTGTTTCCGAAAGAAGAAGTCTTGATCGGAGGATGTCATCTCCTAATAGGATGGATGTATATTCTTTAAACATTAGGTCTCCATCCATATGATCCAGGGTAAATATTTTCACACGGTAAATAATTTCAATATGATGTGGGAAATCTTGTCCTAGTTTTGTCTCAAGAATTAGAGTGTAGATAGTTCAAGTTTCCTGTTGTGTTTTTTTTCTGTTTTTTCATGTTCCTTATTCGATTGAAAAATGTTGTGGTATTTTTTCTTTTTTAATCCAAGTGAACATTTTATCTAAATGTGAATCTTTGAATTGATATTCCACCTCTGAATGTGCTTAACCAATGTCTAGGTTCGTTTTGGTTATCAGTTTCCCTATTTTTAGATTCTTAGGTATTTTGGAAATTATGAATTGTATTCTAGTTCATTGTTTGACTCAAGTTTCATCTATTGGTTACCCCATTGTGTTGGGGGTTTTTGGATTATGTGGAATATTTTCAGTTCCTGTAGTGGTGTTGTTTAGATTGTGTGAATATTTAGGACTGGTTCATGTTTGGAGTTCCCTCATGGGGCTAGACTGAAGTATTTCCACGGTGTTAGTTAGTTTCTTGTGGTGGGTATAACCCTTAGGTGTTATCCCATTGTTCTTCATGTTGTGACTTCCTCTAGAAATTTTCAAGGGTGGCTTGTGAAGAAAAAGTTCACCCAGAGGTTTGTGGTTTTTTCATGTCAATTTTGTTTTGGGATTTAGTTTTGTTTATCATTCATATGGGTGACTTTCTAGGGGAAGAAAGTATTTGAGTTGGAGAGAATTATGACACCCCAACATTGGAAATTACTTTATTTTATTCTCTTCCTCACATTGGATCATTTGGTTGAGGTTTGGGTTGAGTCTCAGATATATTTTTTAATGTTTTTTAATCCTTTGAACATGCTTTTATTGAAATGTTGTGATTTTGGGATTGATAACAGGTAACTTACGATGAGAAAATGGTTAGGAAAAACCATTCACCCTCACCCTGGAAATCATGCGGGCGATGTTTTTGATATGAGACATGATGCACAGTTCGTTCATGATTTTTCAAACCATGCAGAAACTGTGCGAGGGGTTGTTGGTTTTTAATAGTGGTGTTTGTAATGGTTGGTGCACAGTTTCGGAAACCATGTGGGAACACCATATGAGGTGCCACTCTTTTCCTATAGAGGGCACATGGTTGGAACACAATTTACTAAATCGTGTGTCTTAACTATGTGAGTTTCCTAGATTCCTATAAATGTGGAATTCCATATTTTCCATTTGATGTTTTAGCCCCAATTTAAGACTTCAACCCCTTTCTCGACCAAGGCACACTAGGGAAGCCCCCATGGTCCTACTCACATTCTCCCCTTACATTTCTAAAGCTTTTTAAAGGTTCCTATGGTGGGTTTTTGGGTTTTTGGTGGATTAATTCCTCTCCTCTTACTCCCCCTGTGGTTTATTGGTTTCCCATGGTAGGGTTTCTTGTTGGCCGAATTCTAAAGTTTATGGTTGATGTTTGATTTCTTTTGTAACGCCCCGACCCCAGTTACCCAGAGTTGGTGAATTATTACATAACATTGGAATGATCATAGGAAAGATCAAATCTCAAAAGACCGATTAGTTTAGTAGCCTTGGAAACACTAGATATATTCATAATGTTTTACATTACATCATAAAAATGAAAACTACAACAACATAGTCTCCATAGTCCACACTCTTATCCCATCATACACTCCCTGCAGGTCATTCATAAACTACTTCTTCATATCCTGGGAAAAATAAAACATAGAAAAGGGGTGAGCTCAAATGCCCAGTAAGGATAACAATATAGAGGAAACTTTCATAAATAAGAATAAACATTTAAGGCAATGTATAACTAAAACAAAAGCCTTTTAAACTTAAACTTAAATATAGTATGGAAAAAATAAAATGAAATAATCCCATTTACTTATTCACATGGATATTCTACTAATCGAATAACCACATTCAATACCAATAACCACTTTCATAATGATGGAATGCATAATGCCAGACTATCATAACCACATAGCCAAGACCTCATGCCAAGACTACAAATAATATTGTTTCAAGGCCTTGTGCCAAGACACTATTTTGTCTCATGAGACCTACCGATGCATCGAGGAGCTATAGCGGGCTCCACCTGTCATATATTAAGTCCAATGCATTCCCATATGAAAAGGTTTAAACACAACATAGACATTCGTAATAAAAATAGAATACGAAATGTAAATACTTCATCCATAAACCATGAATGGTATAAAAATAACACATCCATAGTCAAACATATCATAAAACCTTCAATACAATATAGAAGTTTTGTATCATAATAAATCAACTTCAAATAAGAGTAAAATCCATCAAAGGATGTTGACATAGATGAAATCAAAACTCTTTTTAGAGAAATATCTAGTTCTATTTTGAAATCTTTTAAGAGTCATATATTTATAAAATAAAACATTTTCTTTGAAAATATTCTTATAAGATTGTAAGGGAAGCTTCGACGATTTTATAACAGCAGAAAATAGCCGCACCCGCCGTATAAGTTAAAAAAACATTCTTACCTTAATTCTGTCGAAAAGGTTAAAAAGGACCTTGTTTGGAAAATGACTAAAATATTCCTTTATAAACCACTTATAAAAGTCAACAAGGGTATAAATGACTTCAACCCATATTCTAGTAAATAGTTAAAATGTTTTGAAATACATTTTTAAGAAACATGGATGTGGATGATAAAGAAGTCCCAATGGATTATTACGTATAAACAACCTCGGATAATGAAGAGATTGTGAAATAAACCCTTACCTTGTACTTTTACTTGGTTGGGGTAGGTTATCCTCCTATATAATGGTGAAATAAGTGTTATTAAATTATACAAGAATCATATATATTAATATGATATCATATATGATCTTTTAACATTGCTTTGTTAATAATATTTTAGAATTATCATCATTTCGGGTGTTAACTTACTCGTTTTCTTTTATATGTTTTGTTATGTAAGCCAAGTTTTTTATGGATAGGTTGTATCTTATTAATATCAAGAATGATATTAAGTCCTTAAACATTATTATTAATCTTCAAATGAGAATTATACTTGAATGGATATGATGGAGAATGAATCTCATCGCGTTCATAGAGACGGTAGTTCGTATGTACGCACGAGCGACAATATCATTATTTTGATATTAAAATAATATTTAATTGGATGGTATATCATATATACAGAATAATTATCATGTTATATTTATTAGTTACATGAATTACACATCATTATTATACCCATCCAAATAATAATTTATTGAATAACAATTACACCATGACGTGGAGAGGGTAAGCCGTACGTACGCACGTATGGTGACATGTTATTCAAAGCACAGATAGAATAATGAATATGGTTGTACCATATTTATAATAACATAAATGTATATATAATATACTGGAGTTATTATTTTAGAATGGTAATATCAAATATAGAAGAAGTGGAAGAAGAAAGGAACTTGAAAAGGGGTGGTGAAATCATTACCTCTTCTTCGGGTTCTTCTTTTTGATTTGATCAAAAGGGCTCCTTAGGTTGGCTTTATGATCAAACTAAGGCCCTAGGTTGTAGTGAGGGAAGTTGAGAGAGTATGTGTGCAGATTTTGGCAGAGACAAATGGCTTTGAAGGTGTGAATTAATGAGAAGGGAGAGTTCCTTTTATAAGAGGGGTGAGGGGCACCTCTGGAAAAGCTAGAAATATTATTTTATAATAAATTCATATTCAGTTTATAATGGCTCCAAAGTGGATTATTTAAAGATTAAGGTGGGGAGGGGTGTAAAACTACTCATCCAATAGAATTTAGACAGGTTTGGGTCATTATATTAACATTATCTTTTAGTTATAACTCTTAGTTATTTAGTTTGACACTTACCATGTCAATTTGTATTTTTATATTATATAGTTAATAAACCTACTATATACCTCCCATAGACCCCCAAGTGGTCCATTAATTATACAACTATCATGTTATAAGTCTCTTTGCTGAACCTTAGATTTTTAGGAATTGAATATCAATTAATAATATAATATTTGTTTTAAAAACTCTTTTATGTCAATTTTAACACTATTTGGAAAATTGATTTTTGTGAAAATCATAACAGAATTATTACTTCAAAAAAAGTTAATTAAATCATTCGTAACATGTCATATTAACCTAGAAAATTCGTGTAATTCAAAAAAAGTCTGAAATTATATTTATTTAGGTATTTATAATATCAATTATTTTAATTTTTCACTATTATGGTAATTACTGCATCATCATTGTGTCATAAATAAATTAAGTCATTTATTGTCTAACAATTATAAATAAAATATAATTATGTAGGAAATCTTTGTAGATTTCTAATTAATATTTACAATCGAATTTACCTTATGTATAACCCTATATTAAAAATGTTTTAGTAAATAAACTTTGATTTTAACTCTTTTAACTCTTCTTTGAATTAAATAACAATAAATGTCCTAATCTAATCCAAGTGGACCTAAATGATAATATTTTATTCTGAAAGTTGTTTTCGGTTGGGATACACTGGTCCAATAGAATTATGACATTTTTTAGGGTAATATTAATATCATTTTTACCCTTAATTACAATATTTACTTTTAACCGTGGTAAATAAAAGTAAAAAGTTACTATTCACCAAAAATTATTTTCATCTCAATGAACCACATTTTACTCCTTGATATTTACCGTGTCTCTCAGATTTTTGAAATTCCACTCAGAAAAGCAGTAAAATTAAATTTTATGAAAAATTCAGTTTTTTTAACTATCACTTAGTGGTTTCACTATCATCAAAAAATGAAGTTTTTCAGAAAAATAACAAAAATTCACCCTAGGCTAATTTTGATATTCAGAATCCAAAAATGAAGTCCATTTTGAAAAATAAAATTTATCTATTCGAAAAAGTGGGTATTACTATTTATAATACCTAGTTTGATTGGTTGTGGTGTGTTAGAACTCAATGTTGCGTACAACACACGCTATTACATTATTCAAAGAGAAGCATACCGTAGAAGATTGGGGTGTTACATTCTCCCCTCCTTCAAATAATTTCATCCTCGAAATTTCTAGAATACTACTGCATGAAAAGACTTGGGCGGTTCTTCATCATTTGTTCCTTGGGTTCCAACGTTGCCTCTTCCATCTTATGGTTTCTCCACAAGACTTTTACCAGACGAGTCATTCGGTTTCTCAGTACTTGTTCTCTCGTATCAAGAATCACGATGAGCTCTTCGCAATAAGACAGATCAGGTTCCAGTTCTAATTCCTCATAGGTGAGTACATGTGTTGGGTCAGGCATGTATTTCCTGAATAGTGATACGTGGAACACATCGTGAACTTTGGAGAGATTTAGCGGCATTTCCAAACGGTAAGCTACAACCCCAATTCGTTCTAGAATTTCAAAAGGTCCGATGTACCTGGGACTCAATTTACCTTTCTCACCAAAACGTATGAATCCCTTCCATGGAGATACCTTCAGGAAAACATGATCACCAACTTGAAATTCCAAATCCTTCCTTCAATTATCGGCATAGCTCTTCTGCCTACTTTGAGCTGCTTTGATATGGTTTTGGATTACCTTCACCTTTTCCATCGTTTCCTCCACCAGTTCTGGGCCTACAAGTTTTCTTTCACCAACGTCATCCCAACAGGTTGGTGTGCGACATCTCTTTCCATATAACGCTTCATATAGTGCCATCTGAATACTCGAATCGAAGATATTGTTATAGGAAAATTCTACCAAAGGTAAATATTGATCCCACATACCCTGAAAGTCAAGTAAGCAGGATCTCAACATTTCTTCTAAGGTTTTAATAGTTCGTTCTGATTGTCCATCTGTTTGAGGGTGGTAGGCAGTGGTCAAATGAAGTTCAGTATCCAAGTATTTCTGAATACTTCTCTAGAATATTGACGTAAAATAGGGATCACGATCAGAAACAACCTATAGGTGTACTCCGTGAAGTCTCACAACTTCATCAATATATATTCCTGCTAGTCGTTCAAGTGGTAAATCATCCTTTATAGCAAGAAAATGTGCTGACTTGGTAAGACGATCAATAATGACCCATGTTGCATCGTTCCTTCTAGGAGTCTTTGGTAGCCCCATGACAATGTCCATCGTAATATTATCCCATTTCCCCTCAGGTATGGGAAGAGGATGCAATACTCCACCAGGCTCTTGCCTTCCAGCTTTCACTTGTTGACAAACCATACATCATGACACAAAATTAGCAATATCCCTCTTCATGTTGTCCCACCAAAATTTTTCCTTCAAATATCTATACATTTTGGTGCTCCCAGGGTGTATAAAGAAATTGGAACTATGAGCACCATCCAGTAATTCCCTTTTTAGATTAGATATATCGGGAACACAAATTCTCTTCCCAAATTTCAAAATTCTATCTTCATACACAAATTCTCTCAATCTCCCATCATTCACATCTTTAATCTTCTTTTGAAATTCTTCATCATCGGTCTGAGAACTCTTAATCATTTCTAGTAAAGATGGTTTGGAAACCATTTGAAAAAGCATTGATGTTTCACCTTCCCTGGTTATTCCCATGTCCATCTTCACTAGATCCATAAAAATTGGATCCCTTTTAATTATTATATTGTTCAAAACTACATGATCTTTTCTGCTCAAAGCATCTACCACCTTGTTTTCCTTACCCGGGTAGTAGTGTATCGTGCAATCATAATCCTTG
Organism: Viscum album; assembly: GCA_963277665.1. Classification (NCBI taxonomy): domain Eukaryota; kingdom Viridiplantae; phylum Streptophyta; class Magnoliopsida; order Santalales; family Viscaceae; genus Viscum; species Viscum album. The sequence continues at coordinate 1,031,786,304 of OY728123.1, read as the reverse complement.
AGTAATTCAAGCCATCTCCTTTGCCTCATGTTGAGTTCTTTTTGTGAGAAAATATACTTCAAACTCTTGTGATCAGTATAAATCTTACATTTTTCACCATAGAGGTAGTGCCTCCATATCTTCAAAGCAAAGATCCTAGTTGATAACTCGAGATCATGAGTAGGATTTTTTTGTTCAGGAATTTTCAACTGTCGTGATGCATAGGAAATAACCCTATCATTCTGCATAAGGACACAACCAAGTCATTTCTTTGATGCATCACAATAAATAACGAACCCATCATTCCCTGATGGTAGAGTCAATATAGGATCATTGAATAATATTCTCTTCAGTACTTTGAAACATTCTTCACACTCATTTGTCCAAACAAATTTAACCCCTTTTCGTGTGAGCTTGGTTAATGGGTTAGCTAATCGGGAAAAATTATGGATGAAACGTCGATAATAACATGCCAAACCAATAAAACTGCGTACCTCAGTTATACTCATAGGTTCTTGCCATTCTTGGATTTACTTGGTTTTAGAAGGATCAATAGAGATTCCATCTTTAGAGACAGTATGGCCAATAAAAGAAATCTCTTGAAGCCAGAATTCACACTTGCTAAACTTCCCATATAATTCATGTCTTCTCAGAGTCTCCAGGATAATGCGCAAGTGATTTTCATGATCTTCATTGCTTTTGGAGTATACCAAGATATCATCAATAAATACCACCACAAATTCATCGAGATATTCCTTGAAAACACTTTTCATCATATCCATGAATACAGAGGGTTCATTAGTCAATCCAAAAGGCATTACTGTAAACTCGTAATGCCCGTACCTGGTTCAAAATGTTGTCTTTGGAATGTCTTCCTTCTTCACACACAACTGATGGAATCCATATTGAAGGTCAATCTTTGAAAAGTATTGAGCATCACGCAGTTGGTCAAATAAATCATCAATGCGAGGTAGGGGATACTTGTTCTTTATTGTTATAGAATTGATCTCCCTGTAGTTGATACATAACCTCATAGATCCATCTTTCTTTTCAACAAAAAGAATAGGTGATCCCCAATGAGAAACACTAGGGAGAATAAATCCCTTATTACTCAATTCCTTTAGTTGTTTCTTTAGTACAACTAATTCTCTAGTGGCCATTCTATAAGGGGTCTTTGATATAGGCCTTGATCCAGGAATTAAATCAATGGAAAACTCAACTTCTCGTTCTGGAGGATGTCCAAGTAAATCTTCCGGAAACACATCTACATATTATTTCACAATAGCTACATCCTCTATTTGAGCATTCCTTTCCTCACCCATCGTCATTTCATTCTCTTCCACACCAATAATTGAATTTAGTTGAGCTACTCGGGGTGGATCTAAATAAGAATTAGGTGGTGACGATTCTGCTATAAAGATAAGGTGTTCCTTATCATCATCATCAAAAATTGTAACCTCATTCATCTTACAATAAATCTTCCCATCATGGTCCGAAATCCTATCCATACCGAGGATTATATCAAAATCATTCATAGGTATGACGATGAGATCAGCGGATAAAGAACATTTATGTGCTCTAATGGGGACTGATTCACAAAACATTGTTGCAATGATACTTCCCTTAGGATTTTTAACTGACAACACCCTTGTTAGATAAAATTGGAAATATATAATTTTATTAGCAAACTGGGAAGATATGAAACAATGCGATGATCCCGAATCAAATAATGCATTTGCTAAAATTGAGGAAAGCATTAAATTACCTGCCACCACGTCTTTTGGAGCTTCTACCTCAGCAGTAGTGATAGCATAAGCTTGGCCTTGATCCCTTGGACATTTCTGAGGTAAGTTCCCCTAACTCTTAGGACATTCATTTGCGTAATGTACCATCTCCCTGCAATTGTAGCATTGGACATCAGTAGCTTCCTTCTTCCCCTTGCAATCATGATCTTGGTGGCATTTTTCACCAAACTTGTAATAGACTCCCGTTCTTTTAAGCAAGTACCAGGGTGTTTCTTCCCACATTTACTGCAGGATGGATATTCAACTTTTCCCTTCTTCCCTTTATTTCCATTCCCATATTGATCAGAATATCTTTTCATCTCTTGCTTTTCTTTAAAGTCATATGACTTAGAGAATTCTTTCTTTGTCTTGATAGCACATGAGACAATGTCTTCGTACGACGAGAAGGATTGTGAGACTAATACTCGAAAGAGAAATGGTTTTAACCCATCAAAAAAACGATCAATATTACTTCTTGGGTTATTTATATAATCTCCATCATACCTTGCTTATCTTGTAAAGTTAGCCTCATACTTTCCGAAATTCTCATCCTCCTTTTTTCTCAGACTCAGAAATTGTCTTTCCATATATGCTCGATGGTCATGAGGAAAGCATTTTTCTAAGAACTGATCTTTGAACTCCCTCCATTCCATATTTGATACTTCATCATCTTCCTTCATGTTTTGAATCAATGACCACCATTGATCAACATCTCCAGTGAGGCGGTAAACTACCATGATAACTTTTTCCCTTTCACTACTCCCCGAAGCCTGAAATATTTTTTATAGGGAATTTATCCAATGCTCAGCTACTAATGGATTTTTAATCCCATTTAATGTTGGTGGTTTCTGCCTCATGAAGTGATCTAACATTGATCCTCCACGCTGTGGATCGGGGTGCTCCATACGGGTAAGGTTATTATTCAAAACCTGAGTGAGTTGTCTCAGTATGGTGATAAGCTGATCAGCACCAGTTATATCACCAACTCCACTATAATTATCTTGAGCAGGAGGGAAATCCCTACATGGAGTGTGTGCATTGATACAGTTTCCATTTCTTCCACTAGGAGCCATTTGTAAACAATGGTATAAACTAGATCAGTTTATGAATCAAAATACATAATTCCATACTTATAAAACACTTAATATAAATTGAACTCGTTATGGATAGAATAAATAATCATAAAAATGTTTTCTTTAAGGAAGTATATACTCATAAACCCTTCATAATGATTTGTAAAGAAAATGAGATTTATCCTAAGAATATCCCCCAGGAGTGTCATAACCAAGAGTGCAGCAAGCCCATTGTTGTGCACCAGTTCCCCTTCGAGTCGATCTCAAAGCGGTGTTTTTGGGTTTTACCCCTAGGTACATCTATGCCAGAGCCGCCTCTACCTGCTCGTATCCAGACAGGGATTTATTGCTTGGAAAACTCACAAAATATCTACAATGCCAAAATTCTAGGAATTTTTTCTATACTAATCCTCAAAGTCTATCTTAAATCTACGTGCTCTAATCAGAGTTTATCTAAATCTAGCTTCCAAGGTTTGTACTAAACATACTCTGATACCAAATGTAACGCCCTGAACCCAGTTACCCAGAGTCGGTGCATTATTACATAACATTGGCATGATCACAAGAAAGACCAAATCTCGAAAGACCGATTTGTTTATTACCCTTGGAAACACTAGATATATTCATAAAGTTTTACATTACATCATAAAAATGAAAACTAAAACAACATAGTATCCATAGTCCAGACTATTATTCCCTCATACTATCCCTGCAGGTTATTCATAAATTACTTCTTCATATCCTGGAAAAAATAAAACATAGAAAAGGGGTGAGCTCAAATGCTCAGTAAGGATACCAATATAGCGGAAACTTTCATAAATAAGAAAAAAAATTAAGGTAATGTATAACTAAAAAAGCCTTTTAAACTCGAACTTAAACATAGTATGGAAAAAATAAAATGAAATAATGACATTTACTTATTCACATGGATATTCTACTAATCGAATAATCGCATGCAATATCAATAACCACTTTCATAATGATGGAATTCATAATTCCAGACTATCATAACCACATAGCCAAGGCCTCGTGCCAGGACTACAAATAATATTTTTTCAAGGCCTTGGGCCAAGAAACCAGTTTGTCTCGTGAGACCTAGCGATGCATCTAGGAGCTATAACGGGCTCCAAACGTCACATATTAAGTCCAATGCATTCCTATATGAAAAGGTTTAAACATAACATAAACATTCGTAATAAAACTATCATACGAAATGTAAATAATTCATCCATAAACCATGAATGGTATAAAAATAACACATCCATAGTCAAACATATCACAAAACCTTAAATACAATATTTATGTTTTGTATCATAACAAATCAACTTCAAATAAGTGTAAAATCGATCAAAGTATGTTGACATAGATGAAATCAAAACTGTTTTTAGAGAAATATATCTTTCTATTTTGAAATCATTTAAGAGTCATATATTTATAAAATAAAACATTTTCTTAGAAAATATTCTTATAATATTGTAAGGGAAGCTTCGACGATTTTATAACGGCGGAAAATAGCTGCACCCGCCGTATAAGTTGAAAAAAACATTCTTACCTTAATTCTGTCGAAAATGTTAAAAAGGGCCTTGTTTGGAAACCAATGGAAATATTCCTTTATAAACCACTTATAAAAGTCAAAAAGGGTATAAATGACTTTAACCCATATTCTAGTAAATAGTAAAAATGTTTTGAAATACATTTTTAAGAAACATGGATGTGAATGATAACGAAGTCCCAGTAGATTATTACGTATAAACAACCTTGGATAATGAAGAGATTGCAAAATAAACCCTTACCTTGTACTTTCCCTTGGATGGGGTAGGTTAAAATACTGTATAATGGTGAAATAATTGTTATTAAATTATACAAGAATCATATATTTTAATATGATATCATATATGATCTTTTAACATTACTTTGTTAATAATATTTTAGAATTATCATCGTTTCAGGTGTTAACTTACTGATTTTCTTTTATATGTTTTGTTATGTAAGACATGTTTTTTATGGATAGGTTGTATATTATTAATATCCAGAATGATATTAAGTCCATAAAAATTATTATTAATCTTCAAATGAGAATTATACTTGAATGGATACGATGGAGAATGAATCTCATCGCGTTCGTGGAGACGGTAGTCCGTCCGTACGCACGAGCGACAATATCATTCTTTTGATATTAAAATAATATTTAATTGGATGGTATATCATATATACAGAATAATTATCATGTTATATTAATTATTTACATGAATTACACATCGTTATTATACCCATCCAAATAATAATTTATTGAATAACAATTACACCACGACGTGGAGACGGCAAGCCATACGTACGCATGTACGGTGACATGTTATTCAAAGGATGGATAGAATACTGAATATGGTTGTACCATATTTATAATAAAATAAAAGTATATATAATATACTGGAGTTATTATTTTAGAATGGTAATAACCAAGATAGATGAAGTGGAAGAATAAAGGAACTTGAAAAGGGGTGGTGAAATCATTACCTCTTCTTCGGGTTCTTCCATTTGATTTGATCAAAAGGGCTCCTTAGGTTGGCTTTATGATCAAACTAAGGCCTCTAGGTTGTAGTGAGGGAATTTGAGAGAGTATTTGGGCAGATTTTGTTCGTTCCAAATGGCTTTGAAGCTGTTAATTAATGATAAGGGGGAGTTCCCTTTTATAATAGGGGTGAGGGGAACCTTTGGAAAAGCTTGAAATATTATTTTATAATAAATTCATATTCGGATTATAATGGATCCAAAGTGGATTAATAAAAGTTTAAGGTGCCTATGGGTCTAATACCACTCAACCAATAGAATTTAGACTGGTTTGGGTCATTATATTAACCTTATCTTTTAGTTTTAACTCTTAGTTAATTAGTTTGACACTTACCATGTCACTTTGTATTTTTATATTATATAGTTAATAAACATACTATATACCTCCAAGAGACCCCCAAGTGTTCCATTAATGAAACACCTATCATGATATACGTCTCTTGTCCTAAAATTAGATTTTTAGTAATTTAATATCAATTAATAATATAATATTTGTTTTAAAAACTCTTTTATGTCAATTTGCCACTATTTGGAAAATTGATTTTTGTGAAAATCAGAACAGAATTATTACTTTGAAAAAATTTAATTAAATCATTCATAACATGTCATATTAACCTTTAAAATTCGTGTAATTCATAAAAAGTCTCAAATTATATTTATTTGGGTATTTATAATATCAATTATTTTAAATTTTCACTATTATGGTAATTACTGCATCATCATTGTTTCTTAAATAAATTAAATTATTTATTGTCTAAAAATTATAAATAAAATATAATTATGTAGGAACTCTTTGTATCTTTATAATGAATATTTACAATCGAATTTACCTTATGTATTACCCTATATTAATAATGTTTTTGTAAATAAACTTTGATTTTAACTCTTTTAACTCTTCTTTGAATTAAATAATAAGAAATGTCCTAATCTAATCCAAGTGGACCTAAATGATAATATTTTATTCATAAGGTTATTTTTGGTCGAGATACACTTTTCCAATAGAATTAGTACATGTGTTAGGGTAATATTAATATCATTTCTACCCTTAATTACCCTATTTACTTTTAATCGTGGTAAAAAAAGTAAAACGTTACTATTCACCAAAAATTATTTTCATCTCAATGAACCACATTTTACTCCTTGATATTAACTGTGTCTCTCGTATTTTTGAAATTCCACTCACAGAAGCGGTAAAATTATGTTTTATGAAAAATTCAGTTTTTTTATCTACCACTTAGTGGTTTTACTATTCATCAAAAAATGATGTTTTTCAGAAAAATACAAAAAATTAACCCTAGGCTAATTTCGATATTCCGAATCAAAAAATGAAGTCCATTTTGAAAAATAAAATTTATAAATTTCAAAAAGTGGGTATTACTATTTATAACGGCTAGTTTTATTGGTTGTGGTGTGTCATAACTCGATGTTGCGTACGACACACGCTATTGCATTATTCAAAGAGAAGCGTACCGTAGAATATTGGGGTGTTACATCTTTTACCTAGATGTTAGGGTGTGTGTATTTCCTCTCAAGAGTTTTTCTTCATTCTCCAAAATATTGGTTGCGTTTTCACATCATTTTTTAGGTGTTTCAATCCATTTTTTTTCTAGAACATTTTTTCAATGCATGGTATTTCCTTAAATTATTTCAAAATGTTATAACTTTTCTTTTTATGTGTTATTATGTTTTGTTATGGAAGTTTCATGATGGTAAATGGGTACAAAATGGTTCCCATGTGGTTTCCTTAATTATTCATTTCTTGTAATGCATTCAAATTGGTGACCTTCATGGTGTGACAGTTATGTGTGGATAATTATGTGGATTTAAGGTCAAGTTAATCATCTTTTAAATGGTGCTATAAAAGTGGATTGAAGTGAATATGGGTTGGTAGTTGGTTTTAAAAAAAGATATTTTTCTTGTTTTAAATAATCATCTTTATTTCTTTATCAATGTGTTCAATGGATTGTGTGAAACCTTTGAAATGTGTTTTCAATGCAATTTGAGGTGTAAATGTGTTTCAAGTTGGTTTTTTAAAAGGGATGATTTTTTTTCCTATTTGATTCTTATTATTCACCTCAAATGTGTGTTAAAATTGTAAAGGTTATGTGAATGAAGTTTTGAAATTTATTTGGTGTGGGTGTGAGAATTTGGGAAAGGGATTTTCCCATAGGAATGAATTGATTTCTTATGTATTCATTTTTTTGTGTTTTCCCAATGGGTTTCATGAGTTGTAAAATTTGTGTAAAGGAATTTTTTGAACTTTCTATGTATTTTCATGTTTTCCCTTTAGCATGTGAAGGATTTTCTATTTTAAATGTAAAGGCTCTCTTGGCATTGTGCATGTGAAAGTGGTGTTTTATATTGATCCTAAAAAAGGGTTTGGAAAGGTGATTTTTGAAATTTTTTGCATTGGAAATGTAAAATGCTTAGTTGTAAATTCTTATTGTCTTTGAAAATTGATGTGTTTTGAATTTTAGATTGGAACCTTGTGATGTTTGGAAATTTATTTTTAACACATGTGACATATTGGCCATGTGGGAAACTTGGAATACTTTGGAATGTGGATTGAGATCTTGGTTAACGTGAAGACCTAGTTGGTTTTTTAAAATGATTTGGAAAGTGGTTTTTGATTATGGAAAATGGTTATTTCCATATGAGCTATATTTTTTAGTAATATTCTTATAAAATAATTATATTTTCATGTATTCTTGTGATTCATAGCTTATGTTGGAAAAAATAATAGACTTTGGGATGCTTTCCCATCTAGTGGATCATGCACTATAAAGTTATTATATTGAGTTAATTAGACCATGGGATGGGATCCCCTATAATGGATAATATATGAAAACTCTATTTGTTTTGGTTTTTATACCATTTGTTTCCATGTATTTTTATTATTATTTCCGTCATGGGATTCTGGGGAATTTTCTATCGGGTCGAGTGATAGTTTCTTTTCTACCCCAATTAGATGGGTTGTACCCCTTGGATTTTCTAAGAGGCTAGGTGGGATGTGCCAATGGATTTTAAAATTTAGAATGGACAATTGATTACTGACTGTGGATTTTCACTATATTCTAGCAAGTGGTTCCAAAATGAGTACGTTTAGGGATTTCCTCTAGGCATGTTCATGAAATTATCATTTGTTACTATCTATTATTTATGATTATTTTTTAGCTTCATATTCAATATTGGATTGGTTATTTGTACCTATTTTTTTGGTTTCCTTTACTTTCAGCACAACCCCATTTGGATTACCTAATTTGGTTTTATACTTGGGATTCACTTTTGATCTGGGTTGTGGAAAGTGAAATAATTTTTGAAAAGGGATGCAGTGTAAGTTGTTTTTAAAATTAGAATTGTGTAGAGTTGGGTTTGGTCATTCAAAATGATTTGATTTCGTTTTTTATGTTGTATTTAAAACTAGTGTTTTTGGACTATCTCAGGAAAAAATACATAGAATCTGTAGTTATTACATACTAAGTTGTTTAATCTCACACCCTTCTTATGCCACTCGGTGTTGGTTGACTCAAAATATTTGGAAGGTTCATGTTTCTAGTTCTGGTTTGTTTGTTTGGAGATGATCAGTCTTGTTTATAGTGGTAACCATGTGATCATAGGGAGTTCAAGTTATCATGGTATGGTTTTAGTTTTTTAATCCGTTTCTATTTTTTCCAACTCTTGTATTCAATTCAGTTGTATATTTATTTTATTTCTAGTTATTATTGGTTCTTCCACATATTTAGTTATCTGTTTGATTATAATTTATTAGAAACAATCATTCCCATAGTGATTAATTTTATTCCCAACAATAGTTTCCAACCCAAGGGGATTCAAATTGCCTTTTAGGACATGTCTTATACTTGGTCGAATTTCTAGTTGGATGGAATCCTGACTTGGTTCATGAAAATTCCTAATTTATGACATGATTCATACTATTATCTTGGAAGGAATTATATACACAAACAAATTTTATTACAACAATCCATCCTTAGACTAATGGGTAGTCTAATAATACTATCCATGCATTTAAGTAAATAATTCAAGCATAAATCCTTAATTTTGATAGATCTTAGGATATTAATATTATGATATTTATGTTTTCCTATAATAATAGTTATCAGACATCAATTGATATAGAACCTTTTGCCACAATATATAGTAGGGTTGATCAACAACCTCTATACTGGATAGAGGTAAGAGAGTCTTCTATCATGGGGCCAAGTCTCATTTAGAATACATTAGAGAACATTCAACTGATTAAAAAGTATCTAATAACCAATAATAGTAGGAAATGCTCACATGAAGACTGAAAAAACATTCCTATAGAGTTTGATGTGGTGGACTATTTATTTTTAGTCACCTACATTGGGGAACCAACAAGTTTAGAGGTAGAGGATACCTATTATAGATTCCTTATAGATTTAATGTAATTAATGATTTATTCCATATATCACTTATTTAAAGATGTCATCCTGGACCTTCTCACATAATTAGCATCGATGATGTTGAGTTAGAGGTTGCTGTGTCATTCGAGGAGTGACCAGTTCATATTATTGACTAGATTGAATAATTATTTCATCATATGATGGTACATCTAGTATGTGTTCAATGGAAACATGGGAATATTAATGATGAAAATTTGGAGTTTGAGGTAAATATATGGGTGTAGTGGCTGGAGATATTCACCGATAAGGTATAATGATGCATCCTATGGGTAGGATATTATATAGTGGGGAGGTTATAACACCCTTCATATGATGAGGAACCTGTCTATTCAATTTTTTATAAACCATTTGAAATTTATTGTTTTTTGACTATTAAGGAGATGTATGAGGTCATCGTTCAATATTTGAAGAATTGGCCTTAGTGTATAATGATTTTATCCTCCACATAGAAGATCACACCATAACTGGGGGATTTATATAATGGAATAAAGGCTATGTGTAATTAAGTTCTAGAGTTTTTGAACATGTCACACCAGAATATGAGGGTTACACCATGAAGAGACTAAACTCTACACAATGGGTGGAAATTATTATATTGTGTCACCCAAGAAAGAGAGTGTAGTGCCATGGGAATTGGGTCACACTCCAATATGACCAAGGGAAGGGTTGTTGTACCATGAACCAAGTGTTAACACTAAAATGTCCCCCCAATATAGTTTTTTATCCATTTCATTTAAATTAATTAAAATTATATTACCTATTAAATGAATTTTTACCTCATTCCCCCACCAATCTATACATACCCATAATCGTTCCACTTTGAGATATCTCCCACAAAAGTGTGAAATCTCTTCCATCGATTCTTAGTTTTCAGTTTTGTTTATTCCAATAGATCACTATAGGTATGTTTTTGAATCATATGTTATCTAATATAAGTTCCTATATAAACCTCTAAAATTTTCATTATATTCACTAAAAATCCATAATATCAAGACTTAGGTCATATTTTGGGATTTATCTTAATTAGAGTTGAATCAGATGATAATTATTGGTGAGTGGGATCCTGTTAAGTTGTGTAGGTGGTCATTGAATATCCCCACATTACAATAAATTTATATGAGTTTTACATTCTTCACGTGATATGAATAATATAAATGAATTATCATATGGTTCAAACGAAAGACAAATCAATTCCTTTAGTTGATAAGAGACTAATTGGGTATATCTACACTGTGATGGATCTTCTAAGAATGGTTTTTGGAGTTCTTTCCCACTTGTGGTCGTGAAACCTTGGCAAAGTGATGAGTCTGTTTTGAAATAGAAACTAATAGGGGTATCCTCAAGATGTTATGATGGTATTATCCATATTAGTTTTCCTAGAATGTTTCATGATGTAAGAAAGCTTAATCATGGGTTACAAGATTAAGGAATTATCAATTTCATAGAACTGTGGCTAGGTTAGGGGATTTTTGAGACCAAACCTTGATAGAATGGGTAAATTACATAATTTTTAAGCATTATTAATGGGTGATAACCCATTCAACTAAATTATATCTGAATAGTAGGTATGATTTGATGAATCATTTATTTATACTATTTTAAACATGTTATTTATTTCACGTAATGTTACAAGTTAATGTTTACTAGTACCTTTTCCATTATAAAATGTTAGTGATGATTCATTCATATTGAAGATTTCTATAGTGGAATATAATTATCCATTCTTCTGGGTTAGGTGATAACTCATTCCACCATTAGTATTATTATCATGATAAATTATATAATTTTTATAATTATCCAAATTTTTTCATAAATATCTATTACATATTAATAGATGAATATTCATTACATAACATAAAAATCCATTCTATAATCATTGAGGTCTAGATCCTTTGAAATATTGGATACATAGACAACTGGTTCAAATGTGAAGTACATCCACACCCACTATGTTTTTCATAAATCGAACCCTTCTTAGGCATATCATCCAAAAATAAATTTCTTCATAACCCAGGGAAGGAAAACATATCAACCCATTCTTTTCATACATAGATATAGTATATTTTTAGATTAATATTCAATATATTACAAAAACACACATTTAAGGACTGTAATAGTATACTGCCTTTGGTAACATGGAACACAGTCTTCTAATCTGGTGAGAGAGATTCAATGTTTCCCACAAATATCTTTTCATTTAGTAATATTCATAAACATACCCTATATAAAACCTTTCTTCATCACCTAGTTAAATGAAAAATAATAATGGGTGAGCTCTGATGATCAATAAGGGTAAATACTGAAGATTTGTAAGCATAAAAAGATCATAGGGGAATGAGAATGAGAGTATAACATTTAAAAACCTTACCATGCATATCAAAGAACATAATATTTCACTATGGAATAAATATTGGAAGTTAATAAGTCATGAATCATAAGATAATAAAATGACATGATCCCTAAGAGGAAAACATTGGCATAAGACATGGAATTTTTGGCAATCACCTAAGAAAAGAATATCATTTTTTCATTAGTCAAGAATCACTACCAGGACTATCACATAGGAATTAGTTTACTCCCCAAACCATCATAGTAGACAAGGCCCCTTACTGAACTGGGTTCACTACCTAAACCATCATTGTCTTACTAAACTAGGTTCACTCCATATTCTTGTCTCATATTACTGAATCAGGTGCACTCCCTATTCCAGTCCTATCTATATCATGAGATATAAATATTTACCCAATGAATTGGATGGTGATATAGGACCCACCCATATTTTTATATAATGTATCAAATTTCACATAATGAAAATCATACAGATTTATAACACAAGATCATAAAACATTTATCATATCATAACACATGAAAAGAAAAGGGTTTGAGAAATAGTTAATCATATCATAACCTATGTAAAAGAGGCAGGTTTCATAATAATTACATCATTTCATCATAGAATAACCCATGAAAATAATTATGTTTCATAAGAGTTTTGTCATGGTATAACCCATGACAAAACATATCACTTAGAAAATTCCATAATAATAAAACATATATTCTATCAATGTATGTCATGTTAGATGGAGAATAATAATAAAATATCACTTAGAAAATTCCATAATGAATAAAACCTTTATTTTAAAATCCCTTTTCAAAACATAAAACATTTTCATAATCCATTCCATTAAAAATAACATTGAATACATATAAAGAATTTTTTTAAAATTATTTATATAATTTATTGAAGAAAATATCCATTCCTATTTGAAAAAAACTTTATAAAACATAAAAAAATTCGAAAATAATTTTATTATAAAAATAACATTAATAAATTATAATGGAATCTTAAATGAAAATAATGGTTATGATGGTACGAAATTCCATTCATTCCATACACATTAAAAGAAATATTCCTTTCAATTTTTTAATAAAAAAAACCTGAATGTTTTTTTTGGAAAATGACATGCATATTCATTTAAAAATATTTTTAAAAACGTAAAAAATGGGTAAAAGAATATTTAATAATTTATTTTTAAAAAACATTGATTTTTTTTATTTTTTTAGGAGACATGGGTTTGGAAGAGAAAGGGATTTCAACAGAAAAGATGATTTTTTATTAAAAAAATTATTTTATAACACTTGAGTGCATAAAGAGAAAAAAATGGAGTGAACAAATATTCTCTCATGATACAATGGGATGAGAATAAAGGTCATGTTTTTCTCGAGAAATGGGGTATACTTTTTTTTCATCAGAAACATAATCATAAACAATCCTAATAAACGATGAGATTATATCATAAAATCCTTACCACTTTTAGTAACTTTGAATTATTATCCTCATGAAGTAATAACATATAATTAAACATAAAATATCACGAGGATATATAAATTCATGATATTTCATTTCAAAGGGTCTTTATTTACACCTCTTAAAATAATATAGATGCAGAACATGATATATTCTTCAAAGAAAACAAATTGGGCAAATATCCCTTACCTATTTGGTAACTTTTGAACTGTAAACACCATAAAAGAGATATCATAAAATGGATAAGTAAATACCAATAATTTCAATTATAATCATCATAAAATACATTAATGTATATTGTATACATCATATAAAAGAAAAATGTGGTGAATTTCTTATTTGTCTCACAGAAAGTAATAGTAACACGAAAACCCCTTAACTTAAGTCTTGACTTATGTTATACTCATTCAAAACTACTTTATAATAAATATAAGTTTAACATAATTATATTAAATAACTATATTCATATATATAATACTATATAATATTTTTTTATAAACTTTTATTACCCTTTTATTAATGATTCAATGTTACATTTTGGGTAACAACCTCTTTGGTTCTCATATATTTTGTGGTTTGTTATATTTTTGGCCCAATTACATTGATTATAGTTTAATAATATACATAATTGTATCAATTATATAATTATCATATACATTCAGTATATATGTATTTAGATTAATCCATAAAATTTTGGTTTTGAAAATGAAATACACTTTTCATGGAGATGGTAGGTCGTACATACACATTATTGTTATTTCCATTTTCATGTTGGATTGAAAGAAAGAAAAGTAAGTGATATATATTATCATTCCATAATAATATTTATGTCATATATATCACATATGTTCCATAAAATCATCCTTATTACCTTCTATTTAAAGTGTGAATGAATCAAATCGCTACACGAGGCAGTAATCTACCGTAAACATAAATGAATTTTTCACATTCCCACAAAACAAATAAGATGATAAATGTGAAATAATAATTCAAGAGTCATAATAACATCATAAATATCATATAAATCATATATAAACAAAATATAAATCATTATTTATTTAACGTCTTAGATTTTCCATGTATTATTTTTAGATATTATATAGATTGATTTTGAGACCAGGTGCTGAGACGACCAACGATTCTGAGGTTCGGTTCACCAGAAACAATTGTTTGAATAATTATAAAATTTTTAATAGAACACATGAATGATTTTATTGAAAAAATGGAATAACTATTAAATGGGTGCCCATATTAGAAATTTGAGGGCACTGTTGAGCTCAGAATGGAAACTTTACCCTAGGTGCGACATAACTTTAGTCGGCGTAGGTCAACTATGAAAAAGTTATTGTGGGACATAACGAGGATAAAATAATTTAATAAAAATTATTTTATTCAATCTAGTAATAAGTTAATTTTTTTAAATCCTTTTTCAATAATTCAGTGTTATCACCATAACCAATGAATTCATCTGAGACGTGGAGAAGAACTCTCTCAACCAATGACCACAGATCATGGATCGACGATCGACGTGTAACCGATTTGAAGGAATCTCACCACCGGGAATCATGACATAATAATACTTCATATAAAACTGATCCAAATCAAGGTAGGGTCGTTATTACTTGGTTATATTTCACCATTATCAATTTTCACAATGAACACAGGTGAATCCACAAAGAGATTGATCTGTGGTTTGATCATTGCGGGACGGTTATAATTATGGGGATTATTTATGGGATTTTTTTGAATTGGTTATTCATTATCTCAATATGAAGAGAACAAACTGATTCTAACATGAACAAGGATGACTTTTGTTCCATAGGGTGTTCTTGTTCTTCTCTCTTCCCTTTTCATGGCATTCTCTGTTGTTGGATCCTCATTGTCACAACTCGACTTTCTATGAAGATTTGAACATGATCCGACCACCGAATTTGTGGAAGACTGATAGGAGATGGAGGATCAGTGTAGATCGGGACTTGAGGAACCTAGATATATGAAATTTTTGAGATTTGGGCATCAGAGGAAGATCGGGGGCTTGTAGAAGTACATGTGGAGGAGATCGGTGCCGACAACACAACGCAGAGGCGGTGCTGTGTAGGATACGGTGTAGTTAGGTGGGATGTGGCGTAGATATGTGGATGCGGCATGGTGGATGGGTGATGTGGTAGGGTGTCCCCATTGAGAAGTGTCAGTCTTCATGAGAAACTGTATGATCAGATGCGGCCAAACAAGCTGCATGAGGTAGCCTAAGCGGCCCGTGAGCAAGTAGGTCGGGCCGAAGGAGACAGACCGGGCCAGACAACCCACATGCCAATGGGGCCAGACTGAGTAGCAAGTTAGGACCATTGTCTTGGTATGGACCTAGGTAAGACCCGAGTCCAACTTGGGGTGGCTGGACCGGTCCATGTTCAACGATGATCCATGATCAATCCAGCTATCGCGCGGTTGCGGCAGCCAGGGAGTTGGTCCACCGAGGCGGTCGACCATGACAGCCACAAAGAAATAGTTTCAGGTGCTCAACTGCCACGGTATGTATACTGATAGTGTAGTCATTCCATGGCCCAGTTACCCCCCTTGATACCTCAATATGGAATAACTTTCAAATGGTCCGTCTGTTTGATGAGCCGTCTACAGAATTTGGACCCTAATGGTGAGGCGGTCCTTTTAAGATGACATGGTAAATTTTTTTATTGGACCGGTATAGGTTGAGAGAATTCAATTTTTACCTTTCTTAGGGGTTCAATATGACATTAAATCAACATTACTGGATTATAGTCCCCTTTAGAGGCCGAGTCCCAGATAGAGTTATCATCATCATCATGTATTTATTTTTTGGGAGAAGGAAAGTACAAGGCAAAGCAAGGGAAGACAAAAGAGAATCTAGGGGGTGAAAGTAATGAAAACCAAGGGAATCCCCTCTAATGATGTTAACCCCCTCAGGGGCCAAAAAATTCTGGTCATAGAAGCATGACTCACTGGGGAAAGTGGAGCGATCCCCTATTACCCCTAGTAGAGTTTTTGTGGATTCTATATAACCTCCAAGAGAAGGGTTTTGGTACTCAATATAGCATTTCATATCTGTAGGGAAACTGGTATTCTCTATGCAAGATCCCCTACATTACGAGCCACATTAGTAGGGTTAGTGGTATTCTATGTCTAGGATCCCCTACATTTTAGATTTATCCAGATTGGGTTAGTGGTATTCTCCCTATGTATCACAGTCTTCCATGACCAATGTGTTCTCTTTGGGTGGGGCCCAAATGATCTAGACCTCTTCATGATTGTCTTAGATGATATCATGGCTTGAGGAGTGAGTTCTCCTGGAATGATAACGCTTCAAGGAGAATCTCATGGATGAAAAATTAGTGGTGGATCACATCTAGAATTTGTGACTTTGACTAAGAATATCTGGATATTGTTGTTATATGTTCTACTGAAATATACATGTATGGATATAACTGGTATTTCATTCGTGGTATTTTATTTGGTGAATTTTCCTTTTTCATATTTTCATTGTCATTTCGGGGTGTCCTATAGTGTATTGTTATACTAACCCTTACATGGGATTTTCCAAAAAAATGACATGTACTGTACAGTTGATCAACCATTGATTGGTTCCTAAGTGGACCAGGACTAGGTGGTTCTTAGTGAGGCCAAATAGAAGAGGTGTGTCCCCGTTGTTCAAACATCAGTTTGGGTACCTATTTTATTACAAATTGGACTTGTGACTATAGACTCTTTTTGGTAGGATTGAATATGTCCCTATTTATTTTCCAGTACTTTCACTATTGTACCCTAGTTGTGCAATATAATGGTTTTCATGCATTTTTTACTTAGTGTTTATACATTTCAACATTTGGAACATGGAGATGTGTGTGCATATAGGTGCTTTAGGCTAATACCTCCCATTTGTCGGATATGAATAATCAGTTCTAGTCACCATCCCCTAGCCTATTGGAGGTGGGATTGGGGTAGTAATGACACCATCCCCTCTAGGATGAGTTGTGATAGATTGGTATCAGAGGTAGGTCAGTTCTACTTTAGGACCGACAATCTGTAAGGTTGGTTTGGGTAAATAGTGTTAAGTGTTTTAAGCTCAGATTTTAGGCCAGGAACTCCAGTGTTTGTGTGACAGCTGATGTATCCATACAACATGACTCTGATTACCTTATTTTTACCATGTACATGAAAACACTTTTTGTAGGAAAAATTGAAAATGTATCATATAGGAATGGTTGGGTTTTCTATGTCCTTATTGAGTCATCTCTCCAGATATACTCTATTGATTGTGTTATATATTGTTTATTACAGGATTCCTCCATGTAGACAACCAGCCAGAATTCCACCACATGATCATGAGGATAATCCCCCTTGTGCGAGGCTTTAGTAAATGGACCCGTACTAGAGATGTATTCTTTGGGTGGTTTAGAAACAACACTACCAAACTTCAAGAAGTAGTTACTACCAACAGTACTAGATGAGGATGCATGTAGGTTGAGTTCATTGGATGAGTTTTATAGGTAGCGACCTCTTAGGTTTCAGGGTGATCTGGACCCCTAATTAGTTGAGGGTTGACTAGAGGTAGTCACCCATGTTTTCTGACTTGTGAGGATACCTGCAGACCAGATTTAATTAATCTCAGAAAGCTGTATTTAGAGCTCCTCTGGGTGATGGTGGAGCTTGGTGACACAATTTCAAGAGGATATAGCTCTCACATAGACATTCTTTGATGGTCTATTTAGAGAGGATTTCTATCTGGTCACATTTCTATTGGTTATTATACAAGAGCTTCTACATATGTAGAAGGTAAGTACGATCGTGGAATAATATTCAGTGAGGTTTAATAATCTTTCATAATACTCAATGGATGTCATGTGAGACCAGTTATTTTGGGCTTTGACCATTGAGTAGGGATTAAAAGATACATCAGGGCATCATTGGTATCCCTTATCATTCCTACCTATTCTTGGGTACTTGAGAAAGCCCTTCTAGTGTATAATTTCCTAGTGGAGCAGACATCGATGGTTGGAGCTTGTATTGGGAACCTGGTCACTAAGACATCGAAAACAGGTAGTTGACGGTAGTTATAGAGGCCCAAGTGGGATAGGAACTTTAGGAGAAGATCCCAGGACTCAGTTTTAGTGGTTCATGGATCCTAGGGTGGATCGAATCATCCGATGGACAAACAGTGATACTCATGCCATGGTCGGGGACATTTGGAATGAGATTTACCAACCCATCATATAGCTGATGGGGAGATGGTCAAGGGACCACCGAGGCAGATGAATAGATAGGAGAATTGTTTTTTGAAGGGTGGAATATGTAGTAGAGTGGAAGGCAGGGAAGAAATAGGTGGATGGAGGTTTGACATATTAGCACCACCACCCCCATGTGGTCTGCGTTAGGATCAGGGAGCTGGTGGACATGGATGAGGCTAGTTGCAGATAGTGGAGGCTTTTGAACCTAAGGCTCCAAGGATGATACGAGGTATGATCTATGTCATTTCCACATGATATACAGTTTTGATAGTTATAGGCATCAATCATTCCTTTATTACCTAGAATTTTTTATCAGGAATCAGTGATTCTTGATGAACTATGGACTAAACTCCTGTACTTAGAGACTACTAAAAGAAGATATTCTATGATCACACACTTGTGTATATTGTTTCCCCTAACTATTGGAGGTGATCGTTTTGGTTGGGATCTCCGGGTAGCGGCGTCTATGCCTTACGACCCCATTCTTTATAAGGATTGGTTATCCACAGTTCATGCTCAAATTGATTTTTTAGGCATAGAGTGGGCTTTTTCCATAGTGAAAAACCCCATTTTTATGTTATCGATGAAAAGTAAATACATGAAACGTAGTATGGAATCACACATAGGAGGGTGCAGTAGATTACTCATCAGTTGGTTAGACTCTCCCTCAATGTAGTGGATGATATGAGTCCTCATTTTTCTATAGTGGTAGCAGAGTATGAGGATGTGTTTCTTGAAGATGTTCCAGGTTTACCTCTCTATAGGGAGATGGAATTCTAGATGAATCTACACCCCGAGACAACACTGATATCTACACCTAAAAATCAGATGGATCCCACAAAGCTTTGTGAGATGAGGATTTAATTAGAGTATTTATAGAGGTAGTGTTTCATGAGACCCAGTGTTTCTCCCTGGGCATCCCCCATTTTGTTTGTCGAGAAGGTAGATGGTAACTTGAGCTTCTTTGTGAATTACCGACACCTGAACTAGGTGACTATGATGAAAAAGTATCCAGTACTGAGGATCGAAGACCTATTTTATTAGTTCAAAGGGGTGTGGTTGTTTTCAAATATAAACTTTAGATCAGGTTATCACCAGTAGCTAGTACGAGATTAGGATATATCGAAGGGATCCTTCAGATTTCATTACAGTCACTACAAGTAAATAGTGATGTTTTTTGATGTGATGAACACCCTAACAGTGTTCATGGGAATAATGAAATAGATATTTCAGCTTTACTTAAATTAGTTCGTGGTAGTCTTCAACAACGAAATCCTAGTATACTCAGCATCTGTGGAGGAGAACACAAGACACTTGAATATGGTCTTGTACATGCTTTAAGAGAACCAAATTTATAGGAATCTCCCAAAGTGTCAGTTATGTATTTCAAAGGTCCATTTTCTAGGATATGTCATCTCAGAGGCTGGAGTTGCATTGGATCCAGTGAAGGATAAGGATGTTCTTGCTCGGGCACCACCCAAGAGTGTTACTAAGGAATGGAGTTTCCTGGAATTGAAAGGGTATTATCATACGTTTATGCCCAAATTATTCAGATTTGAAACAACCTTGAAATACTTGACATGGAAGGGGAAACCTTTCATGTGGACAAAGAAGTACTGGAAGTGTTTTTAGGAGATGAGGTAGAGGTTCAAGAGCCCTCCCATTTTGAAATTTCTAGAGGAGGGAGTTGATTATGTGGGGTTCTATGATGCATCATAGACTGGTCTTGGTTGTGACCTCATGTTTGGGAAAGTGATGATTTCCTATGGTTCATTCCATTTGAGACCACAGGTGCAGAACTATATGACCCATGATCTTGAGCTAGTGGTGGTAGTTTTCCCAATGATGATTTGAAGACACTACCTGATGGGAGAGAGACTTATCATCTACTCAAATAAAAATAGTTTCATGTATATCTTCTCTTAGAAGGATTTGAACTTGAGATAGAGGTGATGGATATAGTTACACCAGGACTATGACTTTGAGATTGTCTATACTCTAGGTAGGTTGAATGTGGAGGAAGATGCTCTCACTAGGAGATATAGCTTGCAGTTTCCGGATGAGGCTTCTAAATAGTTGGACACATTGAAGATATCTTTTATGGATGGAGATGTAGCAGCTTACCTCTAGTCGATCATTGTCTCCCATGAAATCTTATAGAAATCCAGAGAGGTAGAACTTTAGGATACTGACTGTGGGGCCGTACGTGCTCAGTTTCCCATAGGTCGTACTTCTGATGAATATTCAAAAGGTGGGGATAATTTCATTATTTTCATAGGTCACACAATAATACCAGTGGAATTACAGGAGGTGGTTTTGATGGAGTTCTATACATCCCCTTTAGCAATTCATCCAGGTGTTTAGAAGATGTACCCAGACCTCCTACACCAGTTTTGGTTTCCTCGTATGAATAAGGTAGTCGGAGAGTTTTTCTCTTGATGCACCTCTTTTTAGCAAGTGAAGGATGAGAAATTTGTTCTATAAGGTTTAGCTCAACCCCTTGAGGTACTATAATGGAAGTGGGATGGGATATCTATTGACTTCAAAGAGGGTTTACCACATATTTCAAGGGGACATGATACCATATGGGTGATCATTGAATAAATTACCAAGTTGTCCCACTTACTAGCCATTTGAGTGAAGAGTTTAATCGAGATATTGGGAAGCCTCTACGTGTAGGATATAGTTTGACTCCATGAAGTTCCATCGACGATAGTTTTGGATTGCGATGCTCACCTTACATCACAGTTATGGAAGGGATTACATGAGGAATTTGGGACTCAGTTTCACTTGATCACAACATTTAACCCATAGAAGGATGTGCAGACTTAGCATAACATTTTGTTTCTAGAGGACATGTTACAAGAATGCATGTTATATTTTAGACGTAGCTGGGAGGATCACCTATATGACAACCCTACTTTTAATACAAACATAAACATGATTTATTACATAAAACTTCACTTTATACAACAAATAAGATCGAGAGGTTTAGTGTCTTTGGGGCTTAGGATCATTACATAAAATCTTAAAACATGAAATACAACATCTTTATTGAAATCTTCCTTTACATGACCACTACATTCCCTCGTGCTTAGCATTGCATGGGATAACCTGAGGACATGCATAAGAAAAGGGTGATCTATAAAGCCCAGTAAGGGAGTACACATGGAATAAAATGAGGAGTACAATACATGTTAGAAAATAGGAATATCAATAGAGAATAAAAGAAACATGAACATAAATCCATGATAAATCATGATAATCATAACATGGAAATGTGGCAACAACACTTAACATGGAATTAGCATGAGCCAAGGTTCATTGCACATGGAGCATGAGTAAATCCTCATTGAACATAAAGCATGAGTAAACCTTCATTTCACTTGAATTAGAGTGAGTCAACACTCATTGAAAATGACGTATCATGATACTATACTTTACCCAATGCATTGGAGCGCTATAAGGGCACACCCTTCTTAAACATTTCATTTCATGCATAAGTATGCCACATGGATCATAAAAAATGGATTCATAAAACACAATCATTTACTCCATGATAATGAAATGTGGAATTCATACATGAAAAATTATAAACAATGTGTAATTGTACATAAAGGTGAATACCCTTGATTGAGAAATGGGCATGGTATTCACAACACAATGGCATTGGCTTAGAAAATCGGTGCGATTTCAGCAACGTAACGGTGTGGCATAAGAATTCATAAAAATGGTTTGATGAGAGAGAAAGGGTGTCTCATCATATTTACATGAAGGGAAAGTAAGGGGGTCATATATATACATGTACAAACAATTGTAATGGAATTTAGATTCATGATACAAAAGTATTGCTTGAATGTAAAACAAGAGAGAGAAGTTCCTTTCGGAATTTCGGCATAGTAACGGGTGTACATGGGAGGCATTTAATCAGAGAGAAAGGGGTCTCCCATCATGAAAAAATAAAGAGGGTAGTATTATGGAGATTATAAACCATACCCCAACATTCATAATAGAAATTAAAAGAAAAAAACATAAAGAAAATTGGACAAAAATGAGAAAGGAAGAAAAAAACCCTTTACTTGGAAGTGTGCTTCCAAAGGATAGAGAGTGGCTTGTGAGAGGCTTCTTGTGAGCTTGGGGAACCTTTGGAGGATTCTAGAGAGAGTATGGAAGAGTTTGGATGAACTCAAAGGGCTTTGAGTGAGGAGGAACTGGGAGCATGGGTGGGTTTATATAAGAAAGGTGGGGGAATTCTTTATTATTTAGGTTTGGGACCCCTTATATTAAATTAATCCAAACCACAAACCATCCCATGGTTTTTGCCAATGTTTTTTAGAAATGGGAAGAGGAAAACAATATTTTATAAGTCCAAAGTCCTAACTTCTTAAAATAATATGGTTGATTATGTGGAGGTGAGTCACACTCCCATGGAAATTAATTTCAAAATACAAGGTGTTTAATAAGTCTTGAGGGGTCCATTAATGCTTTGAAAAGCAAGTAAAACAAATAAAAATTCACATTATGTTTATGGTAAAACATATATTGGCCGAAAATAAGGATTATAGTATTTTATTACTTCACTATTGGGTTATTATGATGTCATAAAACAAATTATATATTTAAACGGTATTTAATTTTTACCCAAAAATTTGACTGTCTCAGAAAATTATGAAAAATTCACCGTTGGATAATTTCGACGTCCTGATTCCAGAAATAACATTTATTTTATCTAAATAATTTTCTAAATATGTTAATCTTCACATTTAAAATAAAAACCGTCATTTATCGAAAATTCACAGGTTTTGACAGAAATGGATTTCAAACCTTAATAAAAATTATAATTGCATTCATAAAATTATAAGATCATTTATATTTAATAAAAATTAATTTAATAATAAAAATAATATTTTATTAAAATAATATTTAATTCAAAAATCCATTAATTTAATAAAATATATTTCTTAATTAAATAATAATTAAAAACACTATTTGTACTTTAAAAACTATTTACAATGTCTCAAAAATGACAAGGAGGTATATTCATTATTATATACAAAAATAATATACATGAACATAGTACTAGCGATTCATTACATAACCCCTTAAAACAATCGCATAAGACCTAAGGGTAAGGTGTGCGATGGTGACAGACTCTTGGGGTGGCTCAGCTAACATTTCCTGAGTGGTAATCTCTATCAACATCCATTTTTCTTGTAGAAAGTCTCGTTCGAGCTTGACATGGTGAATCTCAGCTTGGGATTGGTCAAGAGCAAAGCCCAAGGATGCCACCTCTTTTCTGAGCTCCGAAAAATGGGCTTCGTATGGAGCAATTCTACTGGATGAGGCCATCACTACTTTTGTCTGAGTAAATTTGATTTGTTAAAGCCCTATATTTATACTAATCATGTGATCATTGTTCAACGACTATATTAGCAACGGTCAGAAATTATTAACATAAAACCAAAGAAGTTGACATTTTATATAAACATAAAGAGAAATTTAATTAGATCAAGAGGGATTTCCATTAATGAAACTTCGGGTCGTTACAATATTCCCCCCCTTAAGAAATTTCGCCCTCAAAATTTTCCTTTTCCCACACTAAAACATTTGTGGGTAACTTAGCTTCATCATTTCCTCTGATTCCCAAGTCGATTCATCAAACCTGTGGTTTCTCCACAACACATTGATGAGGGGCATTGTCTTATTTCATAGAACATTTTCTCTACAATCTAAGATCTTCACTGGTTGCTCCTCATAAGAA
Source organism: Viscum album (assembly GCA_963277665.1). Classification (NCBI taxonomy): domain Eukaryota; kingdom Viridiplantae; phylum Streptophyta; class Magnoliopsida; order Santalales; family Viscaceae; genus Viscum; species Viscum album. Next base: position 1,031,761,628 of record OY728123.1, on the reverse strand, counting down.
AGATCATCTTCCAATTGTACCACCTTAGAAGAGAGTACATGTGAAGGGTCCGGTATATACTTTCTTAAGAGGGATACATGAAAGACCTCATGTACTTTGGCCATCGTAGGTGGAAGTGCTAGTAGATAGGCCACATCCCCGACACGATCAAGAATCTTGAAAGGGACGATGTACCTTGGACTTAACTTACCTTTCATTCCAAACCTCATGACCGTTTTCCACGGAGATATGCATAGAAAAACCATGTCTCCAACTTTAAACTCAAGGTCTCATCGACGATTATCTGCATAACTCTTCTATCGACTCTGGGCTGCCTTGATATGTTGCTGAATGGTTTTCACATTCTCCACCATTTCCTCGACCATTTCTGGTCCAAGAAGCTTACGTTCACCGACCTCATCCCAACATTCCAGTGTTGTGAACCTTTTCCCATATAGGGCTTCATATGGTTCCATTTGGATGCTTGAGTGGAAACTATATTTATAAGTGAACTCAACCAGAGGAAGATGTTGATCCCATCCTCCTTTAAATTCCATTGAGAACACTCTCAACATGTCCTCAAGTGTTTGGATAGTCCGCTCGGATTGGCCATCAGTTTGAGGATGATAGGCTATACTGAAGTTCAGTTCAGTATTCAGAGCATGCTGAAGACTCTTCCAAAAATTAGAGGTGAGTATTGGATCTCGGGAAGACACAATAGCCAGTGGTACTCCATGCAACCTTACCACTTCTCTGATATATATCTGTGCTAGTTGATCCAATGACAAATCCTCCCGAATAGCAATGAAGTGTGCAATCTTTGTAAGACGATCCACAATAACCTAGATTGCATTATTACCTTTGGATGTCCTTGGAAGTCCGGTGACAAATTCCATGGTTATGTTCTCCAATTTCAATTCTGGTATGGGTAATGGTTGCATCATCCCCTTATACTTCTTCCTCTCTGCCTTCACTTGCTGACACACTAGGCACTTTGATGTATATTTGGTGATCTCCTTCTTCAAATTATCCCACCAAAAGTTTTCTCGGAGATCTTGATACATCTTTGTGCTCCCTCGGTGAATAGAGAAATTTGGACTATGTGCATCATCCAAAAGTTCCTTCTTCAGCTCCAGATTTGATGGAACACATAGTCTTTTCCCAAACCGCACAATTCCTTCTTCATTAGCATTAAACTCGGAGGATTTCCATTTTTCAATAGCTTCCACTTTTTCATGAATTTCCACATCATCCTTTTGAGCATCCTTTAACCTTTCAAAAGATACGGTTGAGAAATCATTTGTGAAAGTATTGATGATGTTCCCTTCTCTATTATTCCCATGTCCATATTCATCAAGTCTAAGAAGATTGGATCCTTCTCAATTCTCATCATTGATAGAATCGATGGATCCTTTCTACATAGGGCATCTTCCACCTTGTTCGCTTTCCCAGGGTGGTAATGTATTGAGCAGTCATAATCCTTGATGAGATCTATCCATCTTCTCTAGTGCATATTAAGCTCTTTCTGTGTGAATATATATTTAAGACTCTTGTGGTCAGTATATATCTCACACTTCTCTCCATAGAGGTAATGCCGCCAGATTTTCAAGGCAAAGATCACAGCCGCCAACTCCAGATCATTCATTGGCTAGTTTTTCTCATGGATTTTCAACTGCCTTGAGGCATAGGATATCACTTTATCATTCTGCATCAGCACATAGCCTAATCCCTTCTTCGAAGCATTGCTGAAAACCACAAAAGGATCCCCAATTGTGGGTAAAGTGAACACGGGCGCAGTGATAAACCTCCTTTTCAACTCCTTGAAGCTTTCTTCGCATTCATCACTCCAAGAAAACTTTACTCCATTTCGAGTTAGATTGGTAAGTGGGTTGGACAATCGTGATAAATTCCTCACAGATCGTCAACAATATCCAGCTAACTCCAAAAAGCTATGGATATCTGTTACTGATGTTGGCCTCAGCCAACCCTCAATTGCATCTATTTTGGATGAATCCATGGATATCACATTGCTTGTGATGATATGGCCCAAGAATGAGACCTCCTTCTACCAGAACCCACACTTGTTGTACTTTGCATAGAGCTTCTCCTTGCGCAATGTCTCTAGTACAGTTCTTAAATGCTCCTCATGATCCTCCTTGGTTTTGGAGTATATTAGAATATCATCTATAAAGACTATCAAAAATTTGTTGAGTTAATGTCAAATGACTCTATTCATTAAGTCCATGAATATTGCTGGAGAATTGGTGAGTCCAAAAGGCATTACTATGAATTCATAGTGCCCGTATCTTGTGCGAAAAGCAGTCTTGGGGATATCTTCCTTCTTCACCCATACTTGATAATATCCCGACCACAAGTCCACCTTGGAGAAGTATTGTGATCCATGAAATTGATCGAACAAGTCATCAATTCATGGGATAGGATAATTGTTTTTATCGTGATTTTGTTAAGTTCACGATAATCGATGCAATGATGCATTGACCCATCCTTCTTCTTGACGAAGAGGACTGGTGCACCCCATGGTGAAGCACTTGGGCGTATAAAACCTTTATCAAGATTCTCTTGTAGTTTTTTCTTCAGCTCTTCAAGCTCTACCACAACCATTCTATATGGAGTCTTGGATATTGGTAAAGCCCCAGGTATAAGTTTAATTGAGAACTCAACATCTCTTCTAGGAGGAAGACCACGCAGTTCCTCGGGAAACATTTCCACGAATTCCCTCACAATAAGCATTTCTTCCAGGATGGTTTCTTCCTTGGACTCAATCATCTGAGCCAAATACGCATTCTCATAGGGCAGTAATATCCATGCTTGAGATGATGGAGCTAAAGGAGATTCATCTTCCTCCTAACACTTGTAAAGAATAGGGGGGTCGATTCTCCATATGGAGTGTGATTTTCCTCTCCCGACAATTTATTTTGGCTCTATATAAGGAAAGTCAATCCATGCCAAGAATTGCATCAAATTACACCAGAGGGAGTATGACAAGGTTCACCGGGAAATTCAATTCACAGATTATAAAAAGGGAGGACTTATATTCATGGGATGCAATGATTTCCCTATTTTCCGTACTCACCGAAATCTTCACTTCCATGATTTGTGGTGGTGCTGTGATTGTTCAACTAAACTTTTGAGATATAAAAGAATGTGTAGATCCTGAATCAAAAAGTACATTCACGATTCTTGAATAAATAACTAGCGTACCTGTCACCACTTTGTTGTTGGGGTTCACTTCGACAGAAGTGATGGGAAAAGAACTTCCTTGCTGTCTTGGAGGTTGTTGGTTGCCTCCAAAAACCCTTGTATTAGGGCACTAATTTGAAAAATGACCTGGTTCTTTGCATTTGTAGCATTGAACAATGCGTTGAGGTTCGAAAGGAGCGTTCCTCTCCTCTGTCCCAGCCGCAGGTCTTTCTTTCCGACTGTTAACAACTAGGTGCCCTTCCATTCCACACCTGAAGCATTTCCTCGTCCCCTTAAGGCAATTTCCAGGGTGCTTCTTTCCACACTTTTGGAAAGTGGGGTGCTGGATCTTCTTAGCACCGTTGGATTTATCCATTGGACCACCAACATTGAAGTCCACCTTAAACTTTTTATCCCCATGATACCCCTAGGATTCCACGATCTTCATTTAAACCTTGGGGGCACATCAAGCAATTTCCTCATAGCTGTCGATGTCAGGGATCACGAATGCTTTCCGCAGGCTAGGCTTCAGCCCACCAAAGAAGCTGTCAACTTTTCATTCGGGTGTAACGACAAATCCGGAAGCTTATCATGCAAGCCTTGTGAAGTTTTCCTCGTACGCTCCAACATATTCTTCATCTTTTTGCTTGAGGTAAAGGAATTCCCTTTCCACCTTAAGCCGGAGGTTGCGCGGAAAATATTTATCGAAAAAACAGCTTCCGGAAATCCTTCCATTCCAACGCCTCGATCTCCTCCTCAGGCTTCGTATTTTTGATCAACGTCCACCATTTATCAGATTCAACCTACATACGATAAGTTTCCAGGAGAACCTTCTCTTTTTCAGAGCATTGAAGGATGGAGAAGATCTTTTCAATGGATTTGATCCATTGTTCAGCGATTGTGGGATCAGATTATCCACTAAAAGTTGGAGGCCTTTTTCTCATAAAGCTCTTGATATTGACTTGTTCTTTCATGGGGGGGGGGTGGGGTTGAATGTTCCTCTTGACCCATGTTTGTATTCAAAACTTGATTTAGCTGAGAGAGAAGTGTGACAAAGTTCGCGATTCCCACTCCCATTGGATTTGGCATCTCCTTAGTACAGTCATCACACTGATCTTCACAATGGTTGTTAGCCCGAGTCCTCCTATTATCGACCATTGACTGGAATAAAAGGAAAGTTAGTGGTAACACATAAATAGCAATCCAAAGAAAAAATTTGATGGCTCATAAATAAACTTTTATTTCCTTAACTCATGAGTCAATAGGCTTCAATATAGTCCTGTCATGATCTACTTTTTAACATATATTCCTAGGGGCATTTTTTTTAATTCCCTTAATAAGGGTTAATACTATGCTTGTTAATTTATCAAAACATATCCCCTGGGAGTGTCGTAACCAAGAGTGCAGCAAGACGCATTATCGGGCACCAGTTCTTGTTCGAGTCTATCTCAATGCGGTGTTTTCAGGATTTTCCCCTAGGATACATCTGTGATAGAGCCGCCTCTACCTGCTCGTATCCAGACATGGATGTATTTTCTTGATAACCCACTTAATAAATACTCACCAAAACTTAGGGATGTTTTTATTATACTTAGTCTTGTATCTAAGGGTTTACTAGGGTTTCCTAATACCAAAAATAAATAAACCTATCCTCTGATACCAACTATGATAACCCTGCTTTTAATACAAACATAAACATGATTTATTACATAAAAAATCACTTGATACAACAAATAAGATCGAGTGGTTTAGTGTATTTGTGGATTAGGATCATTACATAAAATCTTAAAACATAAAATACAACATCGTTATTGAAAACTTCCTTTATATGACCACTACATTCCCTCATACTTAGCATTGCATGGGATAACCTGAGGACATGCATAAGAAAATGGTGAGCTATAAAGCCCAGTAAGGGAGTACACATGGAATAACATGAGGAGTACAATAAATGTTTGACAATAGGAATATCAATAGATCATAAAAGAAACATGAACATAAAGGCATGATAAAGCATGATAATCATAACATGGAAATGTGGCAACAACACTTAACATGGAATTAGCATGATACAAGGCTCATTGCACATGTAGCATGAGTAAATCCTAATTGCACATAAATCATGAGTAAAACGTCATTTCACTTGAATTATCATGAGTCAACACTCATTGCACATGACGTATCATGATACTATACTTTACCCAATTCATTGGAGCGCTATAAGGGCACACCCTTCTTAAACATTTCATTTCATGCATAAGTGTGCAACATGGATCATAAAACATGGATTCATAAAACATAATCATTTATTCCATGATAATGAAATGTGTAATTCAAATATGAAACTTTATAAACAATAATTAAATATGAATAAAGTTGAATACCCTTGATGGAGAAATGGGCATGGTATTCACTACACAATGACATTGGCTTAGAAAATCGGTGCGATTTCAGCAGTGTAACGACGTGACATAAGAATTCATAAAAATTTTTGATGAGAGAGAAAGGGTGTATCATCATATTTACATGAAGGGATAGTAAGGGTTTCATATAGATTCATGTCCAAACAATTGTAATGGAATATAGATTCATGATACAAAAGTATTTCTTGAATGTAAAAGAAGAGAGAGAAGTTCCTTTCGGAATTTTGGTATAGTAACAGGTGTACATGGGAGGCATTTAATGAGAGAGAAAGGGGTCTCCCATCATTAAAACATAAAGAGGGAAGTATTATGGAGATAAAAAACTATACCCTAACATTCATAATTGAAATTAAAAGGTCAAAACAACTTAATGAAAATTGGACAAAAATGAGAAAGGAAGAAAAAACACTTCGTTGGAAGTGTGCTTCCAAAGGCTAGAGAGAGGCTTGTGAGAGGCTTCTTTGGAGCTTGGGGCACCTTGGGAGGATTATAGAGAGAGAAAGGCAGAGGTTGGATGAACTCCAAGGGCTTGGAGTGAGGAGGAAGTGGGAGCTTGGGTGGTTTTATATATGAAGGGTGAGAGAATTCTTTATTATTTAGGTTTGGGACCACTTATATTAAATTAATCCAAACCACAAACCATCCCATGGTTTTTGCCCATGGTTTTATGAAAAGGGAAGAGTAAAAATATATGTTATAAGGCCAAATTACTAACTTTATAAAATAATAGGGTTTCTTATGTGATGGTGAGTCACACTCCCATGGAAATTAATTTAAAAAGACACGGTGTTTAATAAGTCTTGAGGGGTCCATTAATGCTTTGATAAGTAAGTCAAACAAAAAAAAATCACATTATTTTTATGGTAAAACATATATTGGCCGAACATAAGGATTGTATTATTTTATTACATAACTATTGGGTCATTATGATGTCATAAAACACATTATATATTTAAACGGTATTTAATTTTTACCCAAAAATTTGATTGTCTCGGAAAATTATGAGAAATTCACCGTTGGATAATTTCGACATCCTTATTCCATAAATAGAATTTATTTTATCTAAATAATTTTCTAAATATGTTAATTTTCACATTTGAAATAAAAACTGTCATTTATCGAAAATTCACGGGTTTTGACAGAAATGGATTTCAAACCTTAATAAAAATTATAATTGCATTCATAAAATTATAAGATCATTTATATTTAATAAAAATTAATTTAATAATAAAAATAATATTTTATTAAAATATTATTTAATTCAAAAATACATTATTTTAATAAAATTGATTTCTTAATTAAATAATAATTAAAAACACTATTTGTACTTTAAAAACAATTTACAATGTCTCAAAAATGACAAGGAGGTATATTCATTATTATATTAAAAAATAATATGCATGAACATAGTACTATCGATTCATTACATAACCCCTTAAAACAGCCGCATAAGACCTAAGGGTAAGGTGTGCGATGGTGACATACTCTTGGGGTGGCTCCGGTAACATTGCTCGAGTGGTAATCTCTATCAACATCCATTTTTCCCATAGACGGTCCCGTTCGAGCTTGACATGGTGAAGCTCATCTTGGGCTTGGTCAAGATCGAAGCCCAAGGAAGACACCTCTTTTCCGAGCTCTGACAAATGGGCTTCGTACGGAGCAATTCTACTGGACGAGGGCGTCGCTTCTTTTGTCTGAGTATATTGGATTTTTTAAAGCCCTATATTTATAATAATCATGTGATCACTATTCAACGACTATATTAGCAACGGTCAAAAATTCTTAACATAAAAACAAATAAGTTTAAATTTTATATAAACATAAAGATACATTTAATTAGATCAAGAGGGATTTACATTAATGAAACTTTGGGTCGTTACAACCTACCACTGGTGGAATTTTTATACAAAAACAACTATCACTCCACCATTGGAAAGGCTCCATTTGAGTCCATGAATGGGATACTATATAGGATTCCACATTTTGGTACTAACCCAGGAGAGTCAGCACTCATTGGCCCAGAGTTGGTGAGAGTGTTGGAAAAAATATCCCTCAAGGTCACATTGAATAATTTTTGGGATGATTGTGTTTGTTAACAAAGAGGGTTTATATTTTTAGTTGTGGAATTCTAGAGTTATTTTTGACAAATCATGTTGAAAAATAACCATGAAAAATGAATGGATGATGTGGAAGCGACAAAAAAAGAACGTATAAAAGGTGGAACTGTTTTATAGTGTTTGCCAACTTTTTGGTCCTCTAAATTGGGAAAATAGAGAAAGGAGTTTTTGGAAAAGGATTTTGCATGCAAGATTTAATATGGTTTGGAATGTTGCATGAAAGGCATGTTTTAGGATCAAAATGTCAAAATACGGAAAATGCATGAAGTGCGTGAAAGATTGGAAGTGTGAGTGAAAAATGATATTGCGTGAAAGAGCCTTTCATGCCAAATGTGACATTAAATGGGGTTTGAACACTTAGAGAGGATATTTCATGACATGGAAGGGTTTTTCATGTAGGATTCAGTGATTCCTATAAATAATATGTGACCCCCTAATTTAAAGAATCTCAACACTTAGAGATAATCTGAGCTCAGAATCGCAAAAGAATTGTGCGCAAGGGGAGTTGCATGAAATAATTGGAGTTGTGACCATGCTAAGGAAGTTTCTCATAATATTATGATTTTCATTTAATATTTGAGTTCCATGTAAGAAAGAAGTTGTGCATAAGAAGTGGTTTTACGTGAAAAGCATAAAACTTGCATGCTAGACATAGTAAGTGTTGTCTGAAATATTTTAAGTTTCCCAGTACATCTTTGGTAAAGAAATAATCATCAGTGGATGAATGTGGGACATCTATAATGAATCTATATACAGTGGAGAATGCATTCATTATAGATAATCAAGGGACCTATAAGTATATAAACTCTCACTGTATCTTTTGAAGAATTAGTGAACACACTTAAGTTAAGAGAGAAGCAAGCTTTAAAATTGTGATTGGTTATAAACGAGGTGGGAAAGTGAGTCCTCTTCGAACATTGTTAACAACAGTGCACTATTAGTGGTTTTTTTACATTGGAATAATGTTGGTGTATGCTCCTTGGATTTATCCTAGTGAGGGTAAACCAAGTAAATTTTTTATGTCTCGTGCGTGTTTTAATTTATGTTCATACTTTATTGTGGGAAAGATAGAGAATAGAGTTTTTTGTTTAATAGAAAAAAAGATCAAAAGGGGAAGTTGTTTTAATCTTTCATACCCTGATTCACCCCCCTTATGGTATTTTACCTAGTGGTCTTAATAGTGATATACCATGGAGAAGGTGCAGATCATCCTGAAGTGGATGAAGACTGAATAGAGCCTTCAGAAGTCTTATGATAACAAGAGAAAGATGCCCTTGGATTTCATGTAAAGAGACCATGGGTTCCTTCAGGTTTCACCTCAATGAAGATTACGGAAATTTGGTTGGGGACACAAGCAATCTACAAGGATCATCATCCCTTTCTTGATTTTGTGTAGAGTTGGAATGGTAGAATACTGTTAGATCTACCACTACTGTTAGATTGGGTGTATGACATCTACCATGTTCCATAATTGAGGAGGTATGTGCATGAACCATCACATGTCATCGACTCAGACGAGATGGACATCAAAGATGGTGCTAGTTTTGTGGAGTACCCGGGGGAGATCAAGGATCAATATGAGATGATATTTTATGTGTGGAAAATTTCTTTTGGTGTAACTCTATTGGTAGTAAAATAACCTCTAGGAGATAACATGAGGGTGGGAGGCTCAGATAGTACCCTCTTTTGTTTCAGTATCCCTTGTTTTGGCATTCAAGGACGTAAATCCCCAAGGTGGGTATATTGTGACATATCATAATTCCGTGTATTTTTTTAGATATTATATGGAATGATTTCAAGACCAGGAATTGTGATGACATGCGATTCCAAAGCCTGGTTTTCCTAGAAAAATTATTTTAATAATATTAATTTTTTTAATAGCACGTGTGAATTGTTTTCTTGAAATAAATGTAATAACACTGAAATGGGTTCCTAGATCAAAAATAAGAGGCACTGTTGAGATCAGAAAGGTGACTTTACCCTTGGAGTGAATTAACTTTAGTTGGAATGGTTCAATTGTAAAAAGTTTGTCATGGGATATAATGGGGATAAATTAATTTAATAAAAAATATTTTCTTCAACGCAATGAAATTTTCTTTTTATTAATAATTTTTCATGAATTCAAGGTTATCACCATAACCTTGAATTTATCTATGACATAGAGAGTAAATGTCTTGACCAATGATGGTGGATCATGGATTGACGATCGATGTGCAACCAATTAGAATGATTCTCATCACCGCAACCTCCAACGACGTAATGATCCTTCATCAGTAACTAATCCTAATCAAGGTAGGGAAGTTATTTATTGATTAAATTTCCCTATTCTTTATTTTCATGATGAATGTGGGTTAATCCATGAACATATTGATCCAATATTCGATCATTGCAGTATGGTTATTATTGTGGGGAATAATTGTGGGGATTTTTCTTGATTTGGTTCTTTGTTCTCCTGTTGTAACAAGAAAAAATAAAGTCTGACATAAAAAATGTCATGGTTCATTCCTTATGGTGTTCTTGTTCTATTCTCTCCCCCATTATTGGTGTTATTCACTGTTGGATCCCCATGGTCACAACTCATCTTTCCATGATACTCCAAAATCGATCAAATCCCTAGATTAGTGGAAGACTGACAACAGAGGCTGGATCAGTGCAGATCGAGACTCAAAGAACCTAGATCTATAGTTGTTTTGAGATTTGTGCATCAACGGAATATCAACAGCTTGAAGACACATAGGGGTGGGGGAGACTGGTACCATTGGTAGCACAGGATGATGGAGTCATCTAGGATGTGGCAGAGCAGTGTGGACATGGAGGGATGGTTGTGTGACGTAGCAGGTCATCCTCGTGGAGCGGCGGTTGTCATCATGGTTGACCACATGAGAAAACAAAGCCATGTGGGCCATGTGGGCCAGACTTGGAATCCCATATGAAAGAAGGACAGGCATATGGATATGGTCTTGGTTAGTTGACCTGCTCCCGAATGTACCAGGCTGAGCAGCAGACCAGGCCCATCGGGCTAGCTTGGACTTAGCGGGTTGGGTTTGACGTATGTTGGATTGGGGCGGTTGGACTGGGCCACATTTGACCATTGTGATCAACTGTGATCCACAGTGGATCCAACTTCTGCATGGATATGGTTTTTGGGGATTCATTCAACCATGGTAGTCGACCACCACAGTCATTGGACCGACCATGCGGTCGGTCCACAGCCCACTGACCCTCCCCCCTTTGAAACTTCAAACTGGGAAAATATTCCAACATTAGTTCTGTTTGATGAACCATCTATGGCTTTGAGACCCTAATTATGAGAAGATCCTTTTGAGATATTTTATATATTTTTAGCTTGAATCAGTTCTGGTTGAGAGTGTTTCCTTGATCATTTCCTTGAGGGTTTAGAATGGAATTACATCCACATTTCTAGACGGTAGTCCCCTCTAGAGTTCGAGTCCCAGATAGAGTTATGGTATCCCTCCTCGAGACTGGATTGATTCTCTATCACCCCTAGTGGATTTTTTGTGGAATCAACATAAAATCTAAGAGTAATGCATTGGTCCTTCATCTAGAGGGCCGCATTAATTGGGATAGTGTAATTCTATGGGTAAGATCCCCTATATTAAGATTCACATCATTAGGGTTATTGGTATTCTCTGGGTAGGATCTCCTACATTGTAGATTGATCTAGATTGAGTTAGTGGTATTATATGGGTAGGATCCCCTCTCTATGTATCATAATATTTCTTGAATAATGTGTTCTATTTGGGTGGGGCCCAAATGAGCTTGACCTTTTCGTGAGGGTCTCTGACGATATCAGGGCTCGAGGAGTGAGTTCCCTTAAAACAAAAATGCTTCAAGAAAAATACTATGGTCGGTAATTTGGTTGTGTATTACCACTAGAATCTATGTCTTGGATGGAGTATATCTAGATATTCTTGTTATATGTTATATTGAAATATACTTGTGTGGAGCTGACTTGTATTTCCTTCTTGGTATTTTTTTGTGGTATTTTCCTTTATGGTATTTTCATTCAGGTTTTTGGGTGTCCTACATAGTATTGTTATACTCACCCTTACATAAGAGTATCCCACATATATCTTGTATTTTGAAAACGATCGACCCTTTGATAGAGTCCTAGGTGGACAAGGACTAGGCGGTGCATAGTGAGGCTCAACATAAGAAGTGTGTTCCCATGGTTCAAACAGCAGTCCCAATACCTCTATTCTTACAGGTCAGACATCTGGTTACATACTATTTTTGGTGGGATAGTATTTGGACCTATATACTTTCAAGTAATTTCACTATTTTACTATATTTGTGGGATATAGTGGTTTTTATACATTGTTTACATAGTTTTTATACACATCAGTATTTTTGTTATGGATATGTGGGCGTGCGTACAATTACTTTAGGCCAATGCCTCCCATTTATGGGATATGCTTACTCGGTGATAGTCACCTACCTCTGGTATATTAGAGGTAGGCTTGGGATAGTCATGAAATCATCCCCTCTAGGATGGTTCATGAAAATTTACATGCTCAAGAGGTGGTAATGTAAAAATAAACAACATCAATTTGCGCAGCGGTAGTCCTCCGTACACACGAATATTGATTTCACAACCCATTAGATGAAAGTGGAGATGATTGTAGGTAAATAAATTGAAATAACAAAATATAATTACATTTAATATAATTATGTTATCATATAATCATAATATAATAATAATTTAAGGGTGTGGTGGAAGAAATAAAACAGAAACGCTCATGGATGAATGTTACGTCTTCTTCGGGTATCCTCCATAGGTTTAAAATTAAATCCTTCGTATAATGGATTTATACTCAAACTAAGGATTAAAAAATGAGGTTATTTTTTTTTGGTAGTGAATTTTGTATCTATTTTATGAACCAAATTGGTTTTAGGTTGTTAATAATAGATTATAGGGGTGGCCTTTTAAAAGTGGGGGAGAGCACACACTTGGTATTTTTGAAAATAATTGAGTAATCCCATGTTTTTAATAAGTCAAAAGTGAAAAATATTTTCCATTATATAATATTAGAGGATTAATTGTAGAAATATGTCTATAAAAAAGTTTTTAGTAAACTATATAGTTCATTTTTACCCTTATCTTTTTAGTTTAACCCCTGGTAAACTCATTTTTACCTTAACTACTGTAATTAATTTTTTTTGAATTCGGTTTTCATTTTGGTAAAATATTAATTTGAAATTATTAGATATTATAAATTATACTGATTGAAAATATGGAATTAATTTTTCAAAATTCAATTCATAGAAGTATAAATATTTAATTTAAAATTAATTCTGAAGCTGCAATAAGAATTTGAGTTTTTAAAGAGAAAATGCTCAAACATTTATAATGTTTTTATATAAAAAACCAATATGAAATACATTAAAATTAAATAAATTATATTTAAGGATCAATAATTTAAATAATTTAACTTTAAAAAAATCAATATTTAATTTTACTTTTTAAATAAATTAAATGAAAAGGCGGTTTTAAATTAATGTTTAATATTTTTCACTGTTGATAAAAAATGAATCGTTTCAGAAAAAAACAAAAAACATACACAAAAATAATTTTTACATGATGATTTAAAGAATTATATTTAATTTATCAAATAAATTTTCTAAAATTGGAAGATTTTAAATTAAACAAAACCTATAGTAGTGACAAAAAACAGGATTTCAAGAAGTGTATTTTTCAAGATAAAGATGATTTTATACTAACTCTATAATTAATAATAATCATTATAATAATATCAAATAAAAAATTATGAAAAATTATTTATTCATTTAATTTAAAACATTCATCATTATGGAAAATTTTAATTAATTTAAGTGGAGAATCATTATTCACTTCAAAACATTTAAAAAAAAATCCTTTTTAATCCCTAAAATAAACATATAGTAAAATCCAATATAATATTGATTATAATTTAATTAATTAGATTAGATATAAATAAATAATACTTATATTACATTAAAAAATAAAAAAAATTAAATTACTTAATTTATTGAAAAAATTATTGTTTTCAAATATTGGTATTGTCACTATTCACTGAAAAGTCAATATTTTCATAAAAATCCCAATATTTCACCTTATGTTAATTTCTAAATGATGATTTCAGAAATGAATATCATTATATCAAATAAAATTTGTAGAATCACCATAAAATAATTATAATATTTTTTCCCATAAAAATAAATATAAATCATTTTTGAAGAAAACATATATTTGATGAATATAATTTCGTTAATAAAGAATGATTGATTATATAATAAGTACTTTTAAATAAATTTATATTGAGTAGGAAATTTGTATTTATATTTTATAAAGTCATTAATACTATTCATAGAAGCCTATTTAAAAGCTTTGTTATAATTGAAATATTTAAAATAATAATCTTTTATGGTTCACTAAAGCTTAGTGTCACATGTCAGGCATGCTTTTTTAGAAACTCATTAGTATGCAGAATGAAATTTAAACTCGGGTTTGATTATAATTCAATATAAACAGAGTGTTACATGTAACATAATACAAACTCAATTATTAGGTGTAATGTAAGTTAAATTAAGTGTTTCATGTAATAAAAATTTTGAAAGTGTAAATTAATTAAAAAAACATAAAATCTAAGGGAGTTACATTATAACCAATTTAAAATGAATTATTCCCTTCATCTCAGTCAAAAAAAATACATTTGAAAATTAATTCATAGAAACACACTTGATACAAATTAATAATAAAAATCCCCTTAAAAGGGAATGCTGGAAACATAACTATTATCTAAAGTAACTTGTAACCAGGTTTCCACATAGGAGAACATAGGTGGGAAGTGAATATTTGGACATGGATGAAAAGAGTAAATAATTATATAGAGTGATAGAGATCAATTACTACAAGACAGTGGATGATATAGAGAAAGTTAACAACTATAAAACCATAAACCAAGGAGGTATGAAAAAGTTCATTGATATCATAAAAATGGATGGTAACAAGACACCATTTTATTACAAGTTCCTTTTCCCAAAGATTTATAATTTTGAAGAGAATATATACTAACTGGATCTCATTAAATTTCACAAACACAATCTTACCCTAGGGTTTTTCCATGATCAATAATCACTTCATCTATTACTCTATAAAATAAAGGTGGATTTGTTATACCAAAAGCACTAACAGATCATATGATCAATAAATATAATGATAAGTCATTCTTTCTATCTTTAGTTATCATCACAAAAAAGGTTTGAACAAGTCATCTATAAATATTCATATGGAGAAATTATACATTAATATTTGAATCCCCATTCAATTATCAACATAAATCATTTCACAAATGGTAAGACTAATGACCCTTCTAAATGAATAAAATAAAATAATTTAGAGAGAAGGTTACTAAATTTCCAAAATGAACATATCATTTATCCCCCATATATCATAGAATATGTCTTGATTGTCACATAGAAAACATGTGAAACATGATAATAACTGGAACTACCATAGAACATAAATGAAAACATAAATGATTCTTCATTACTTGAATAAAACCACAAAGTATTGAATATATTCAATAGATCAAAAAATGTAGTAAAATCCATCAATGATAATGTAAATACATTTTTTAAAAATCCTTTATCCGTTATTAGGACACCAATAGTATACAGTTTACATTATCCATATCAATCATATTATTACCAAAACTAAACACCATTAGTTCAAAATTAGGAACATATTAAGGGACCCATTACCAAAATAAAAATATCACATTTACATTGAATCACTCTTCCACTCCATTAGAGTAATTCATTATTTTTTTAAAGTCCTTGACAAAAAGATTATATGGAACAGTCATTATATATTTCATAATTTTTTAATTCTTATACATAAATACATCAGTCATCCCACTTATTTCTCAACCTTGTAACTATGATTCAACATCTTATTCTTTAATAACTCGTTCCATTCATAATCCATTCATAGTATCTTCACCATTAATAGAAGAAACATTAATCTGACAACCTTACTGATTCACTTCAAAAGCTTTACCCTTAGGATATCGATTTGTATAATTCCCATTTGTTCAACATTTGAAACATTCCATAGTTGATGATCACTTTGGAATATCATTATTATCATAAATTTCATTAAATGAACTTTTAATTTTTGTTTTGTAATTAACTTCTTTGTATCCTTGTTTTCCAAACACAAAACTTCTTACTATCCCTCTAAGACATTCCCTCGATTTCTTCTTCCAATATTCATGACATATAGGAAACTTTATCTAATTTCCTCCAGGGTCTCTACTACCAAAAAACTCACATAAATCCATCCTTATCTTATTTTATGAGTCTGAGAGTTGGTTATGGTTAACATTTTTAATCATGTTCCACTATAAATGATTAGGCATAATAACAATATCCATTACTGTAGTCATCATCCCATTTGGCTGCCCATCATAAAATTTTCCATCACAATCATTGTTAACCCGGTTACTTCTAGTTTCATCCATTGATGAAAACCAAAAATCATAGTGTTTGAAACCCTAATAATAACAAGAAAATAAATAATCATGAAAATCACTTATATGATGTCTAAGTCATGGTACCTTATTTTTAATTAATAACACCTTAGGTTTATCCTAAGTCATTCATAGTCATCTTATATTTAAATCCTTTAGGATGTTTCATAAAGAGTCTATGACTTTTCAAAGAATATCCCCTAAGAGTGTCAAACAATGTGTTCATCAAGGCTTGTTGTAGTTCACCAGGTGATGATTTATTCTAAATAAATGTTCCCTTTTAGAGTTATTACACCTAGGTACCTGTATATCAGATCCATATCCACTTTTAATATCTGAACTGGGATGCAATTTCATAGAAAACACTAACTCTATACTTTAACAAATGTCCATGAAATTTATATATACTTTGACTTATCATTAGACTTATCCTTAGATACATCCATCGATATATACTTAGAAATATCCATTGGGATATCACTAAAGTTTTTCATTGTAGTTTCTAAAGGTTAACTGAACCATTATTTTGATACCAACTATAGATTCCCAGGCTTCTCATAAATGGACATTATATCTTTTTATATGAATATTATATCTTTTTATATGAATATCCAATAAAATATAAAAATAAATGCCTAAATACAATAACAGTTTATTGTGTTTGTAATCTTAGAAAAAATCTTCTAATCTGGTGAAAATATATTGAATGTTTTTCTCTAATATTTTCCAATTCCTTACTCTTTATATTAATACCCTACATTAATCCTAATTTCATATAATTATGAGCGGAAACATAAGAAAGGGTGAGATTAGATGCTCAATAATGGAAAAAAGGGAGATATGTAAGTATAATAAGAGCATAAGGGTATGATAACATGAGAATAAAATTTGAAAACCAAACCCTGCACATCAAAGTTCATAATATTGGGTCATGTAATAATGTTTTCATGTTTATAAGACAGGAATCATAAGGTAATAAAAGAACATGATCCATGAGAGCATAACATTTTAATAAGACATGGAATTTGTAGCATACATAGATGCATAGAAAATCATTACCACATTAGTCAAGTCTAACTACCAAGGCTATCATATTGGAATGGGTTCACTCCCCAAACCATCATAGGGGATAAAGTCCCTTACTAAACTAAGTTCACACCCCATTCCACTACTCTCTTACTAAAGTGGGTTCAACCCTCATTTCAGCCAAGTCTTACTGATCCGGGTTCACTTCACATTATAGTACAATCTATTTCATGAGATATAAATATTTATGCAATGAATTAGGGGCAGATATAGGTCACACCGGTCATTGGCTATAACATGACCAATGTCACATAATAAATATCATACATATGTGTTCCAAAAGATCATAAAATATTTATCATATCATAACCCATGAAATGAAAATGGTTTCATAAATAGTTCATCATATCATAAATAACATAAAAATTGGTTTTATAATCATTTCACCATTTCATCATATCACAAACCATGAAAATAAGTAGGTTTAATAAGAGTTATATGATGGTATAACCCATGGAAGAGAAAGTGGTCATCTAGTCATAATTAAAATAAACAATTCAGAGAAATAATATAAATGGTATCCTTGGTTCATGTCACTAGTAAAATATAAATTTTATCATATGATGTCATATTAGTTAGAGAATGATTTTGAAATATAATTTGGAACATTTATAAAGGAAAATAAAATTTATTTAAAAATCACTTTTCAAAAAACAAAATAATTTCAATAATTTGTTTATTCAAAATAACCTTGAAAACATATAATATAATATTTAAAAATAATTTAAAACATTTCATGAGAAAAATATCATTTCTGATTTAAAAAAAAATTAAAACATATATTTTTTTAAAATCCTTTTATTTGAAAATAACCTTGAAAAAATATAAAGTAATCATATAATAAAATAATGTCCATGACTACAGAAAATTATGTTCATGTTGTACATGTTAAAAATAATATTCATTTCATATTTTTAGTAAGATCTAAATTGGATTTTTTTGGAAAATGACATGAATATTCCTTTCAAATAATTTTTGTAAAATGTAAAACAAGGGTAAAAATTTCATTAATAAAAAAATCTAAATAAATTTAAAAATGTTTTGGAAACATTTATGGAAAACATGGTTTTGGAAGAGAAGTGTTTTCGACCAAAAAGATGATTTTTCATGAAAACATTATTTCTAAAATCATGATTTCAGAAATGGGTAAAAATGAAGGGAAACATGTATTCTCATGAAATACCAAGAGGATAATGAAGGATATACGTTATTGAGAGATGTATCATAATATTTTGTCATATAAAACATAATCATTAATTATCTCGATAAATGATGCGATTGTAACAAAAAATCATTACCAATTTGGTAACATTTAATCATAAGACCAATGAAGGAATAAAATAGAATAACACTTATAATATCATGAGGATAAATAAATTCCTGATATTTCATGTCAAATTTTTTGTATATACACCTCATAATATAATATAGGTGTGTAACATAACCTATATCTCAAAGAAGGACAATTGAGACAAAAATTCCTTAAAGATTTGATAACTTTTGAACTGTAAACCCCATGAAATATAGATACTCCAATAGATATTTAAATACCAATAATTTTAATTATATGAATCATAAAATACATTCATGGGTAGTGTATACACCACATAAATTAAATATGCATTGAATATGTAATTTGTCTCACAGAAAGTAAAAGTGAGGAAGAAACCCTTACCTTAAGTCTTGATTTCTATCTTTATAATAAATATAAGTTTATTGTATGTTCATTAAATAAATCTATTTTATATATCATACCATATATTATTTTCTTATGTCCAATTATTACCCATTTATTAATGAGTGAAATTTATGTTTTGGGTAATAACCACTTTGTCTTTCGTAAATGTTTTTATTTTATATTGTTTACCATCTTAATTTTATCATAGTTTCATCATGTCAAGAATTATAAAAATTATATAAATATCATATATATTAATCATTTATTTATTTATATTAATCCATAAAATTTAGTGATATAAAATGAAATACATCGTTCCTCGAGGCGATAGGCCATACATACACATGAACGCTATATCCATTTTTTGTTGGATTGAAAGAAATTAAAGTAAGTGATATATATTATCTTTTAGGAATAATTATTATGTCATATATATCACATATTTTCATTAAACTCTTCCTTAATACCTTACATGTAAATAATGAATGAATCACATATTTTAGTGAGGTAGTAGTCAACAAAACACAAAAATGAAGTTATTATATCTCAAAAAATAGAATATATGATGGTATGTGTGATATAATAAATAAAAATTCATAATAACGTCATAAATATCTTATATATCACATATAAAAAATATAACCATCATTATGTCCAGCCTCTAGGGGTGGTAATGTAAAAATGAACAACATCAGTTAATGAGGCGGTAATCCCCCATACACATAAATGGTGATTTTATAACCCATTTGATGGAAGTGGAGGTGGATTTAGATCATTAACCTAGAATAAAATAATCTCAGTATATTTAAGGTAATTATTTTATTATATAATAATGATATATTAATAATTTATGGGGGTTTTGGAAGAAATAAAAAAACATTCATTTTTGAATGTTACATCTTCTTTGAGTATCCTCCTTAGGTTTACACAAAAATCCATCCAAGGATATATTTATGCAAACAACTAGGATTATATGATGAGGGGAGGGAATTTGGGAATTTATTTGGACTAACATCATCTGAACTAAAAGGTTTTGAAGGTGTGAAGAAGAGAGGATTGGGGGT
Organism: Viscum album; assembly: GCA_963277665.1. Lineage (NCBI taxonomy): Eukaryota > Viridiplantae > Streptophyta > Magnoliopsida > Santalales > Viscaceae > Viscum > Viscum album. The sequence continues at coordinate 1,031,741,546 of OY728123.1, read as the reverse complement.
TTCCTTTTATAAGTGTGGGACAAGACATAATTGGTATTTTTGAAAAGAATTGTGTGCTAAAAAGTTTTGAATATGACAAAAGGGTCCCAAATGAACAATTATAGATACTTATAGGATTAATGATTTAAATATTTCCATAACATAATTTTTAGAAAAGTATATAAGATATTTTTATCATTAAATTTTTAGTTTAACCCCGGATAAATCCATTTTTACCATAACCGTAGTAATTATTTTTCATTACATTCACTATTAATTTTAGTAAAAAATAAATTTGGAATTATTATAAATTATATATTGTTATTATTATTCAAAATTTTTATTCCATTTTTCCAAATTCAATTCACAAAATTTTAAAATTTAAATTAGTCCCACAGAAGTGACAAGAAATCAGGTTTTTAAAGTGAAAATGTTCAACAGTTTACAATGTTTTTATAACAAAAAACCAACATAATATTGATTAAAATGAAATAAATTGTATTGATTGATGTATAATTGAAATAATTTAACATTAAATCCATTTTAAAATATATTTTATCATTAAAAATAAATTTAATGATAAACTAGTTTTCAATTAAAATTCATTATTTTCACTACTCTTCAAAAAATGAAACTTCATTGAAAAAACAAAAAATTCACCCAAATATAATTGTGATTTTTTTTTAAAATTACATTTCTAAAATTCTTAAAAATTAAATTTTAAAAAAGACCTATAAACTCGATCAAAAAGTGGGTTTTCAAGAAGTCTATTTTTCAAGCATAAGATGATTTTATATTAACTCTATGCCTTATAATAACCATTTTAAGAATCTAAATTAATAATTATTTAAATTTAATATATAAATTTCATTTAAAATATTCATCATTAGGGTTTTTTCTAATTAATTAAAATAGATACACATTATGCACTTTAAAATAGTTTTCAGAAAAACCTTTTTTTTATGCCCTAAAAAAACTTATAATAAAATCAAATATAAAGATGATTCAAAAGTAATTATGTTTATTAAATATTTCTAAATTATTATTATGTAACTTTAAAACATAATTATAAATTTAAATTTCTTAATTTATTGAGAATAAATGGTTGTTTTATAAAAATTAGTATTTTCACTATTAACTGGAAATTCAATACTATCCAAAAAACCAAAAATATCACAATAATTTAACTTGGATACGATGATTCCAAAAAATTATTTCATTTTTAAAAAACAAATTCATAAATCTCCATAAATTAATTATAATATTTATTTTTCTAAAAAGTAATAAAAAACATTTTTGAAGAAAACATATTTTTGATAAATATAATTACATTACAAAAAATTGATTGATTATTTAAAAAGTATTTATAAATAAATATATATTTAGTAGGAAATATATATATATATTTCATAAAGTAGTAAAAACTATTAATACCCACCTATTTAATGGCTATATTATAATGAACATATTTAAAATAATAATATTTCATAGTTTACTGAAGCTCGGTGTCACATGTGAGTAACATTTTTAAAGAAACTCATTTCTGTTCATAGCACAATTAAAAATCGATTCTGAATATAGTAAAAGATAAATACAGTGTTTCATATAACAAAATCCTCACTCATTTATTTTATTTAACACAAGATAAATTCAGATATGTGTATAATGAAAAATATCTAAAAGATTAAATTAATTTTAAGAAAAAGACATCAAATCCCAGGGTGTTACCTGAAACATAAGAAATGGTGAGATAAGATGATAAAAAATGGTAAAAAAGTGAGATATAAATATAACATGAGAATAAGCATATGAAATCACGATAATAACATTTGAAAACTATAACCTTCATATCATAGATTATAAACTTGAGTTATGGCATAAATCTCAGAAATTCATATGTCACGAATCATAAAGGAATCAATGAAAATAATACATGAGTGAATAAAATTGGAATAATTCATAGATTTGTGAAATACAAATAATAATATAAAATATTATGCTAAGGCTTCAAACCAAGACATTGAAAATATATTAGGCTTAGGACAACCACTAGTGTATCGGCTTCAAGCATGTGATAACCTCCCATGTACCCTCTTTTTGGTTGGGATAACCTCTCATGTACCCTCATGTTTTGGGTATGGGATATACTCCCATGTACCCTCTTATTTTTATATTTTAATAAAAACCCATGTAACCACTTGTTTGAAGAATGGGATAACCTCTCGTGTACCATTTGATGTCATAGAATATTATTTATTACCTAATATATTAGATAGGGATATAGGTTTCACCCATCACATAATACATACATTTTTGTGACAAAAAGATCATAAAGAAATTCATAACATTAGAACCCATGAAAATAAATGTGTTTTATGAAAATTTCATTATATCATGACCTATATAAAAGAAATGAGTTTTATATATATTTCATATTTTCATCATAGAATAACCCATTGAAAATAAATATCTTTCATAAAACAGTTTTTACCATAATAGTAAAACATATAGAGAAATAATAAGGGTGGTACCATTGGATTATATCTCAAAATAAAACATACGAAACACCAACAGTTGTTGTCATTGATGAACGGAATTTCCATAAAGATATTTTTAAAACATTCCTGAAGAAAATATCCTTTCTATTTTGAAATTAGAAATTTTAAATATGAAATTTTTCCAAATATTAAAGAAAATTTTTTATTCAAAAATTACCTTGTAAAACTGTAAATAAATATTTAAATCATTGAGCGGTCATGACTATAGATGAAATTGTTCATTCCATACACATTAAAATAAATATTACTTTTACAGTTTCAGTAAAATTTTAAAATATCCTTGTTCAATGACATATTAATGATGTAATATATAATTTAAAAAATGAGTAGAATATTTTGGATTAAAATATGTTATGTGGTGTCCCAATTGGCCAAAACCATAGGCAAATACCAAGTGAAAGCCCAAGTGAAAGCACAAGTGTGTTTAATGACATCGTAATGATGTAATATATAATTTAAAAAACTAGTAGAATATTTTGGATTAAAATATGTTATGTGGTGTCCCAATCTTCCAAAACCATAGGCAAATACCAAGTGAAAGCCCATGTTTTTTCAAATACCACCGATGAGGTATCCTCAAAAATTAATAAAAACCCCCTCTCATTTTCTATAAATGTCAAGACATTCATTGATTAAATTTCATTAAAAAATCATCTCCATAGAAGCTCTAATATTATTACATCCAATGGAATACAATTAATGTTTCCTCAAGCCCTCATGGTCCTGATCATAGAGTTTTTAGAAGTTACTCATCATGGTAAGGGACATCCCAACAACACTTTTCCTTCCATGTTATATTTTTTATGTCATATGTCTTTCAAATTTCCATAGAATGTTATTCTGTCTATTTTTTTCTATCTCTATACTATATTGTGAGTCTTTTATAAATGTGATGCCATTTTACCCTCTCTTTTTAATGTTTTTTGAATCTGTGCTTCATACCAGTTATGCTGCCAGATTTACGTCTCAAAATTTTTATCTTTTTATCAAGAAATTATTTTATTTTATTTTTTGATTACCAAAACCTCTATATTCTCCAGGGGGTATTCACATGTATTTAAAAATTATATATTTTAATTCTGTTATTGGCATACATGAAAACCACCTTTTTCGTGGGATTAAAAAGACAAAAAGGAATATGTTTTTAAGAACTTTTTAAAATTCCATGATTAAGATATGAAACCAATTTATTTTATTCTATATGGGTTATATATGAAATGATTGATTATGATCTATGTGGATAACATGAATATAAATTCTTATTAATGGTGTAACCTAATAGTTCTCCAATGCATTGGGTAAAGAAATTAATCTCTTGTGATGATATGTTTTACGATACCTTGATGAATAACATTGCTAAATATTATGAATACTTGGGGATGAACCTTGGTGATATGCTTATAAATGTGTAAATTAAATGTTTTATCCACATTTTAAATATATTATTCAAGTACTTATTATCATAATATGCCTTTTTCTCATGCCTTTATGATATTTCCTCAAGTTCTTATTCTATTCTCTCAAGCTCACATGTAAACTATTTTCCACTATTTTTCCTTACTGAGCCTTATGGTCACCCTTTCCATTGATGTATATCCCCAGGTTATGAGATGCAGTAATTAAAATTAGGACAAAACTTTCAAGAATCCATTTAGGAGGATTAAATAATTTTATATGTTTTCATGTATTATTTAACTTATTTTCAAGACACTAGACATTAAAGATCCTATGTTTGTAAAATGCAATGAAAAGTTATATAATAAAAAGGAAATATGACATTGTTGGTATCAAATGATAGTTTATTTATTTTTAGAAATTTGGATTTGATTTTTTTGGAAGAAACATAAGGAAAATATAAAATATAGGAAAACATATTGGTATTTTTGTGAAATATTAAGTATGTGGTTTTCGAAGAAATAAATACCTGTCTAGATACAAACAAGTGGATGTGGCTCTGGAAAAGATGTATCTATGGGTAAAACTTGAAAACACTGCTATGAGATAGACTTGAATGGGAACTGGTGACAGACAATGGGCTATTCAGAACTCCTAGTTTGACGCTCCTAGGAGATATGTTTGGTTAATCATAAGATGTTTATGAATCATTATAAATTATTTATAGATAAATGTAATTGTTGTTAAAAAAATATTATGTTTAAGCATGAAATTTTATGACATAAAATTCATTTATAGTTAAACTATTCATAAATGGAATAATTTTCTCAACAAGGATTCATTATTTTAGAAAATGATTGAAAATAGGAGGAACTGTGAAAATTGGGGACGCAGCGGACCATGCACTAATGGCCCTCTAATGGAAGTTGGAATGAATACTTTTATGAGAATGATGAACCAACTGACTCGGGTTATGGGGAATAATTAGAATCAAGTTGAGAGACTGATTTCAACACAAATGAAAGAATTGTCTATTGATATCTTTATGCATCAACAACCACAAATGTTTAGTGGATCTACCAACCCCCTAACTGCTAAATAGTGGATCAACTTTATCGAATAGATTCTTTCTGTAATCCACCATTTAGAACAATTGAAGGTCACTCTAAATATTTACTGCTTAGAGTAAGAAGTTGATCAGTGGTGGGAAATTATTAATAATATGATAATAATATGGGAGATTGAATCTATGGAATGGGAAGAGTTCAAAGGGATCATTTCAATAAGTATTTCCCTTTTTCGATGAGAACAAAAACGGAGATGGAGATTCTCAAAATGAAGAAGAAGGATAATGAATCAGTTTGAAACTATTAGATGAACTTCACAAAACATTCCTATTACCCCTCAAAATTTTCATTGATCCTAATGAGAAGGTTGATATATTCATTTGTGGACTAAGACCTCATCTGTAGAAGAATATAGCCAACTGATACAATGATAGCTATGAGGATATCTTGCAGAGTGCTATGAATGTCAAGCTTGAGTTTGGTGAGATGTCTTGGTCTCAAAAATCCAATTAAAATAAGGGATAAATAGATCTAATCTTAAGGAGGATCCTTGGTTAGGGAATAGGAGTAAATAAAGTAAAAATTTCCACATGTAGTAAATGTGGGAAGAAGCATTTGAGGAACTGCTTTTTCGAGAGCTGTAAGTATTACAAGTGTGGAAGAGATGTCCACATTTCTCGAAATTTTCATATTGAGGTGAGGCCTCAACCTCCCAACACTATAAACAAAATTTGAATATGGTTCATGACCTACTTGAATTCCAATGCTTCATGTGTGGATATCTAGGGAAATTTTACAATCACTATCCAAATCTATGGGCAGTTGAGGGGAATCACCATCAGCCTCATCAAAGGCCAAAGGGGAAAGGTCTTGCCTTTTCTATCATAAAAGGTGAAGTTGAAGCTCCAAATTATGTGGTGGAAGGTAATTTTGTTGTTCTATAAAATATTGAGTGTACATTGTTTTATTCTGGTTCTATACATTCCTTTATTTATTCTATGTTTTCAAAGAATATGAAATCATTCCTTGAACATTTAAAAGGTTAGTTATAAGTCAAGAATGGAAGAGGGATTATCTTTGAATAAAATTGTTCAGGAACTATAGTATTTAATTTAGTGATTACAATATTATTGCAATTCTAGTAGTCTTTACCATTTTGGAATTCGAAATTTTAATAGGGATGTACTATCTCTCAAAGTATAATGCTAAGATCAAATGTAGAAGCAAGGAAATATCAATAGTATTAAATAGGAAACTTGTAGTTATATTCTAAGGAAATATTTATTGACCATATATTTGTCAAGAAGAACTACTTATATCCTTATTTATGTAGTTGATCAGGTAAGTTGAATTTGTATATGAGTGTATAATGATAGAAAATGTCCCCATAATCCAAAAAAATACTGAAGTATTTCCTGAGGAGTTACCTAGACCTCCCTCGGAAAGAGAGGTATAGTTATCCATTGAACTCATACTTGGATCTCATCTGATATCAAAGTCCCCATATAGGATGAGAAATGTGGAAATAGAGGAATTAAAGAAACAACTCCAATATCTTTTTGAGAAGGGGTTTATCCGACCGAGTGTGTCTCCTTGGGGTGTGCCTATTCTCTTTTGAAGAAGAAAGATAGATCCATGCGGCTATGCATTGATTATAGAGAACTGAAAAGGATCATAGTGAAGAAAAAATACCCTCTTTCAATAATTAATAACTTATTTGACTAGCTTTAGGGGGATCAATTCTTTTCCAAGGTTGATATTCGATCTAGTTATCATCAATTAAGGGTGAAGAAAAAATATATTCTGAAAATTACCTTCCATTCATGATATGGGAATTATGAGTTTGTTATTATTCCCTTTGCTTTGAAAAATTCACCTGCTATATTTAGGGTTTTAATGAATAGAATCTTTAATGACTACCTTGACAATTTTTGGTAGCATTTATTGATGAAATTATGATATATTCTAAAAGTTTCTTGGAGCATGAGGACAATTTAAGGGTAATTTTTCAAACTCTATGAAAGGAAATGATTATTGGAATGTTCAGAAAGTGTGAGTTTTGTATATAATAAGTTTCTTTCTTGGGGAAAATTATAACAAATGATGGAATCTCAGTTGAACCTGAAAAGACAATTGTTGTAGAAAAGTGGCCTCGTCCTACAATAGTAACTGATATTCAATGATTCATTGGTTTATAAGGATATTATAGGATGTTTGTGAAAAACATTCCCCAACATTCCAAACCAATAAACAAGTTAACTAAAAAAGGGGTCATGTTCATCTAGACAAAGGAGTGTGAGGATTGTTTCCAAGAGTTGAAGAAGATATTGGTTACATTACCCATGTTAACTCTACCCTCAATCAGAGAAGGATTCATTATTTTTAGTGATTCATCTCTAAAAGGGATTGGGTGTGTCATCATGAAAAATGATAAAGTCATTGCATATGAATCTCCACAGTTGAAGCCTCATGAGAATAACTATCCTATACTTAATTTGGAGTTGGTTGCGGTTGTTTTTGATATGTAGATATGGAGTCACTGTCTTTATGTGGAGAATTGTGATATATACACAGAACATCAAAGTTTGAATAATATTTTCACAAAAAAGGAATTTAACATGAGACAAGGGAGGTGGTTTGAAATTCATAAAGACTACAATTGTCCAATTCATTATCACTCGGGAATAGAAAAAAAATTCATTGATGCATTAAGTAGGAAATACCCTATTGTTATGGAAACGATGAGGATTCAAGGAGATCCCTTAATCAAAGACCTAGTAAAACTGGTCATGGGAATTGTAAGGGAAGGGAAATCATAAAACCTATCCCAAATCATTTCTCGACTGTCATTACTAGAGAAGATCAAGAATGCTAAAAAAGAAGATCATTTTTTACAGAAGAAGTTTGAGGTTGTGATGGTTTGGAAGTTTCCAAAGATCAATATTGATCAAGACAGTGAACTAAAATTTTGTACAAGATTATTCATTTCATATATTCTTGAAATAAAGAATGAGCTTATGGATGAATCTTATAACTCCATATTCTTTGTAAATTCTAGAAGTACAAAAATGTATAAGGACCTTCAAGGTCATTATTGGTGGGATAACAAGAAAAGGGGGATTGTCGACCAAGCTATAAGGTGCCTAGTGTGTCAGCAAGTGAAGGTTGAGTGAAAACCTGCTAAAGGGGTATTATAACTACTACCCATACCAACTTGGAAGTGAGACAATATCATTATGGACTTTTTCACAGGTCTACTGAAAACTTATAAGGAAAACAATAATATATGGATTATTGTGGATCTTCTCCCTCAAGACTTCACATTTTAACACTATATGGGAAGATATTGCTCTCAAAATACTATCCATGATTTATATAAGGAAAGTGGTAAGGCTACATGGGGTACCACTCTCTATCGTATCTAATTATGATCTAAGGTTCCCATCAATATTTTGGAGGAGTATTCAACATGAATTAAGTACCAAATTGAATTTTAGTATGACCTATCACCCTAAAACTAATGGCCAAATCAAAAGGACTATTCAAACACTTGAGGCCATGCTGAGAACCTATTCCATAGAATTTAAAGGTGGATGGGGTCAACATCTCCCATTAGTTGAGTTCTTTTATGGAAACAGATTCCATTCAATCATTCAAATGGAACCTTAAGAAGCTCTATATGGGAAGTAATGTAGAACTCATACTTTTTGGGATGAAGTTAGTGAGAGGAATATTTTTATGCTTGATCTGGTGAAATAGATGACAAAAAAATTCATTATATCCAATAACACATTTAGGCCGCTCAGAGTCAGCAGAAGAGCTATGTCGAAAACCATCAAAGGGAGTTGGATATTGACGTTGGTGAAAATGTATTCCATATAATTTCACTTTCTATGATATTCATGAGGTTTGGGAAGAAAGGGAAGCTCTGCCCTATGTACATTGGCCCCTATGAAATAATTGATCACATAAGAGAAGTTGCCTATTGGATTTAACTTCATCTAAATATTTCTCAATTTCATGATGTATTCTACGTATCCATCTTGGGGAAGTAAAGACCTAACCCTTCACATGTGCTGACTCATGATATGGTACAAATAGAAAATGAATTCTCTTATAAGGAGTAGCCGGTGGAGATCTTGGATCATAGACACAAGATTCTCTATAAAAAGTCTATATACCTTGGTAATGTGTTTTGGAGGAACCAAAAATATGAAGAAGCTACATAGGAACTTGAGGAAACAATGAGGCAGAAGTACCCACACATTTTCTCTTCTAAGAGTACACATTAAAATTTAAGGGATGAAATTTATTAATGGGGGAAGATTGTAATGACCAAAACTTTGGAATAATATTTTATTTCCTGAAAATGTTGGTTTTACTATATCATAATCAATAAAACTATATAAGTATTATTGAAATATAACCATCGAGTTTTGACCATTATATAAAAATTGGTCAATATGACCATTGGAAACAATAATAATTTTTAATGTTATAATTAATGTTTATAAATAGAAATGATAATGGATAATTAATATATAATGAAGAGTTGATGGACACATCCAGTAGACTGAGGGTGTAAGAATCCCATTTATCAGAGATATAAAAGTAGGTAGCATCATTAGGCTTTTCTATAGACCAATCCCAAGCCGTTCATGGACATGTTAATCTTGAATGAAATCTCCTATGGGAGAATTTCTTATTGATAGAAATCACCACTCAGGAAATTTTATCTAAGCCGCCCCAATATTCTATCACCATTACACACCTTACTCTTAGGTCCTATGTGGGTGTTATAAGGATTTATGTAATGAGACCATAATTATTTTGTGTAATAATTTTGTATAATTAAATTTTTGTTATTGTAAAATAAAAATCATTTTTGAATTTCTAATGTAAAAATTCATCTGGGATGAATTTTGTATTTTTCTAAGAAGATTGATACTATTGATGAATATTGAAAAAAGACTATCTTAAAATATATTTTATGCTTTAAATAATTGATATTTTGAAATTATTTTTGATAAATAGACATACACAGTTGTGATCAGTAAGAAATTTAGAGTCTGATAAGATAAACGTAATTTTTGGTGAATAGAAAATTTTTAATAGTAATATTACCCATATGAATAGTAATACGACCAATGGAATAGTAAACTCACCTAAATAAAAATAAATACAATTTAGGCATATTAAATGGTAATTTTATATAATAGTATAAGTAAATAAATGTTTTGGAAATTATTAGTTAACTATTATAATTTTTCGAGTAAATAGTGATTTTACTTAAAAATTAAATTTCTCATATTTAGAAAATTATTTTCCAAGAATATAGTTAAATTTTGAATTTTGAACATCTAAATTAGGTTTGGGTGAATTTAGAAAATTTGTATAAAATGTTTTGTTTTTTAGTGAATAGTAATATAATGTTTTTGAGTTTCTAGTCTGTTTAATGACATAATAATGATGTAATATATTATTTAATTTCTAGTAGAATTATGTGGATTAAAATATTTTAGGATGTGTCCTAAGTGGAAAATACCTTTGGTAAATACCATGGGAATGCCCATGGTTTTTTAAATACCATTGATGAGGTGTCCTCAGAAATTAATAAAAAACTCCCTCTATTTTACTATAAATACCAAGACATTCATTCATTTATTTTTATTCAAAAATAATAAACCTATAAGATATGATATTATTACTTCCAAAGGAGTCCTATTAATGTTTAGACAATCCCTCAAGATCCCAATCGTAGAGTTTTTGAAGTTACTAATCAAGGTTTGGGAAATCTCAACTTTGGTTTTCCATTCGTGTTCTCTTTTTGTGTTATATGAATTTAAAATGTCAATATCATGTTATTATGTCCATTTTGTGATATACCTATACTGTATTATGAGTATGTTATTAATGGGAGTCCATTTTACCCTCTCTTTTTAATGTTTTGTAAATCCATGTTTCATACCCGTTATGCTGCCAGATTTTTATCTCGAAATTTATCTCTTTTTATCAAGAAATTATTTTATTTTAATTTATTAATAACCAAACCTGTATCCTCTCCAAGGGTATTAATATGGATGTAAAAATGATATATTTTAATTATGGTATTAATATACATGAAATCCTCCATCCTTTTCCAAGGGATTAAAATGAAAAAAAAGGAATTTGTTTTTAAGCACTTTTAAAAACACCATGATTTTTAAATAAAACCCATTACTTTTATTCTCTATGAGTTTTTATGAAATGTTTTTTTAAGATATATGTTTCTCACATGAAAATAAATATATATTAAGTGTGTTACCTAATATTTTTCTCATTAATTGGGCAAACAAATTAATCTCTATAGATGAAAAGTTTTACGATACCTTGGTGAATAACCTTGGTAAATTTTATGACACCTTGGGGATTGACCCTGGTGATATAATTATGAATGTTTAAATTAAATGTTGTATCAAAATTTTCAATATATTATTAATTTTATTATTATCATTGTATGCCTCTTTCTTATGACTTTATGATATTTCCTCAAGTTCTTATTGTATTCTCTCAAGCTCACTTGTAAACTGTTTTTCCATGTTTTCCCTTATTGGGCCTTATGAAAACCCTTTCCTTTTATGTATCTCCCCAGGTTATTAGATGAAGTAATATTCTTTTGGTTTAAAATTTCATGAATCCTTTCAAGTGTATTATAATAATGTTTTATTTTGTCATGTATTATGTACCTTATTTTCAAGACACTAGACTTTAAAGATCCTATGTTTGTAAAATGTAATGAAAAGTTATGTAATAAAAAGGTGGGATTCCATATTGATACATGGGTAACAATTTATTTTAAAATAAATGGATAATATTAAAAATATTCTTTAAAATATTTTTATATAACATGGACATGGAGGAAATAGGGTTTTGAAAGATGAGAGAAATAATGTCAATTTATCTTCAGATATGTTTTTTAGTCTCTTTAATCCTTTAAAAGAGGAAATGGTAGAAAAAAATTTATTCTACCAAAATATCCATAAGATAAGAAAATTAATTAGTTTATTATGATTTAGATTGTAATATTTCATCATTGTATTTATATTCATAAAAAATACTGATAAATAATGAGATTGTAACATAAACCCTTACAACTTTGGAAACTTTTAAACCATAAGGCCCATGAAATAAATAAAAATATATGAATTTTTAAATTACAATAAAATTAATAAGAAGAATCATAATGTACATTCATGGTCATTATATTCACAACATAAAACAAAAAAGTGGTGAAAAAGGTTTTTGTATGAGAGAAATAAAAGTGAGACAAAAATCCCCTCACATGCATCAGTAACTTTCAAATCACAAGAACCATGAAAAAATAACCTTAAATAAACATTTAAGTATTATTATAACAAATAAATTAAATATATAAATTGTTAAAGGGAATTTATATACACAACATAAAATAATATAGGTGAATAAGATAACATATGTCCCAAAGAAGAAAATTTGAGACAAAAATCCCTTTCCTCATGTCTCAAATTACGTTTTACTCATTCAAACATACTATAGAATAAATATAGGTTTATTTTAAATTTATTAAAAGACTATAATCATATATATAATATCATATATTATTGAAAATATGAGGAACTATGCAAATGGTCTACACAATGGACCATGAACTAATGGATTTCTAAAGGAAGATGGAATGGAAACTTTTATGAGAATGATGAACCAACTGACTCGGGTTATGTGAAATAACTTGAATCATGCTGATTGAATGATTTCACCACAAAGTAAAAAAAATATCTATTTATACCTTTATGTGTTAAAAACCACCAATGTTCAGTGGGTCTACCGACCCACTAACTGCTGAAGAGTGGACCAACACTATCGAAAAGATCTTTTATGTTATCTACCATTTAGAACAAGAGAAAGCCACCCTGGATATTTACTACTTAGAGAGAGAAGTTGATAAGTGTTTGGAAATGATTAATAACATGACTACAAGAGGTTATATTGAAGCTATGGAGTGAGATGAGTTTAGTGGGATCTTCTTCAATAACTATTTCCCTTGTACGATGAGAACAAAAATGGAGGAGTTTCTAGTGAGGAAATAGAAGGATAGTGAATCTTTTTAAAGCTATGAGATGAACTTAACAAGGCCTTCCCATTACAACTCATGATTTTTCATGGATCATAATGTGAAGGTTGATATATTAATTGGTGGGCTAAGACCACAACTACGGAAGAATCTATCCAACTGATACTATGATAGCTATGAGAAGATCATGCAGAGTGCTAAAAAAGTCGACCTGGAGTATGGTGTGATGCAATTGTCTCACTAATATAATGAAAAGAAGGGTTAAATGGATCTAATCTTGGGGAGGATCCTTGAATATGGAATAGGAGGAAAGCAAGTGCAAATTACCACATGTAATAAATGTGGGAAGAAGAATTCGAGGAACTTCTTTATTGGGAGATGAAAGTGTTACAAGTGTGGAAGACATGTCCATATTTCTCAAACATTTCATAGTGAGGTGAGTCCTCAACTTCCCAACACAAAATAAGTTATTATGGTTCAGGACCTACCTGAAGTCCAATGCTTCAAGTGTGTAATCCTAGGGTACTTTTCCAATCACTATCCAAATCTAAGGGCAGTGGAGGGGAATCGTCATCAGCCTCATCAAAGGCCAAGGGAGAAAGGTCATGATTTTTCTATCACAAAAGATGAAAATGAATCTCCAAATGATGTGGTGGAAGGTATTCTTGTTGTTCTCTCTAATCTAGAAAGTAATTTTCTTATTCTGGTTCTATGTATTACTTTATTTCCTCTATGTTTTCAAAGAATATAGAATCATTCCTTGAGCATCTAATAGTAGAGTTATCAATCAAGAATACAAGAGGGATTATCTAAGAATCAAAATTGTTCAGGAACTCTAGTATTTACATTAGTGATCAAAATATTATTGAAAATCTATAAGTCCTTACCATTTTGTAATTCTTCATTTTACTAGGGATGGAAAAGATCTCAAAGTATAATCCTAAGATCAAATGTAGAAGCAATGAAATATCAATAGTATTAAATGGAAAATGTATAGTTATCATTTAAGGAAAAATTTCTCAACCATATATTTCTCTCGAAGCACCAGTTATATTCTTCTTTATGGAGTTGATCAGTGAAGTTGAATACAGATATGAGAGTATAAAGATATAAAATGTCCCCATAAAAAAATATTGACATATTTCCTGAAGAGTTACCCAGACCTCTCCCAGAAAGAGAGGGAGAGTAATCCATTGAAATCATACTTGTATATCATCTAATATCAAAGACCCCATATATGATGGGAAATGTGGAGATGGAACAATTAAAGAAACAACTCCAATATCATTTGGAGAAGGGGTTTATCTGACCGATTGTGTCTCCTTGGGGAGTGCCTATTATCATTGTGAAGAAGATGGATGGATCAATGTGTCTATACATTGATTATAGAGAATTGAATAGGATCATGGTGAAGCAAAAATACACTTTTCCATGAATTGATTACTTATTTGACGATCTTTTTGGGGCTCAATTATCCTTCAAGGTTTCTATTTGATCAGGTTATCATCAATTAAGGGTGAAGAAAGAAGATATTATGAAAATATCCTTCCTATCAAAATTTTGGAATTATGAGTTTGTTATTATGCCCTTCATTTTGACTAATTAACCTGCTATATTTATGGATTTGATGAGTAGAATATTTAAGGACTACCTTGATAAATTCTCAGTAGTTTTTATTAATGAAATTATGATATATTCTAAAAGTCGCTTGGAGCATGAGGACCATTTAAGGATAATTTTGAAAACTCTATGGAAGGAAAGGATTATTGGAAAGTTAATAAAGGCTGAGTTTTTGATATAATAAGTTTTTTTCTTGGGGAACCTTATAACAAATTATGGAATCTCAGCTAAACCTGCAAAGACAAAGGGTGTAGAAGAGTAGCCTCATCCTACAATAGTAACTAAGATTCAATCATTCATTGGTTTAGAATAATATTATAAGATGTTTGTGAAAAACATTCCACAACTTTCCAATCCACTAAATAGGTTAACTTGAAAAAGGGTCATGTTCATCCAGACAAAATAGTGTGAGGATTGTTTCCAAGAGCTAATGAAGAGATATTTTACTGCACCAATGTTGACTCTACCCTATATCAGAGAAGGATTCATTATTTTTAGAGATTCATCACTAAAAGGACTTGCGTGCATCATCATGAAAAATGTAAAAGTCATTGCATATGAATCTCGATAGTTGAAGCCTCATGAGAAGAACTATCATACACTTAGTTTGGAGCTTAATGCTGTTGTTTTTGATATGTAGATATGGATCCACTTTATTTATGGGGAGAATTGTGATATATATAGAGAACATCAATGTTTGAAGAATATTTCACACAAAAGGAATTGAACATGAGAAAAAGGAGTTGGTTGGAACTTCTTGAAGACTATGATTGTCCAATTCCTTATCACCTTGGAAGAGAAAACAATGTCACCGATGCATTAAATAAGAAAGACCCCATTGTTATGGAAATTACTAGGATTAAAGGAGATCCCTTAATCAAAGACCTAGTAAAACTGGACATTGAAATTTTAAGGTAAGGTAAATCATCAAACCTATCCCAAATGATTTCTCAACTATCATTTTTTAGAGAAGATCATGAATTCTAAAAAATAGGATCATTTTTTACAGAAGAATTTTGAGGTTGGGGTGGTTGGGAAGTTTCCTAAGATCAATATTGATCAATAATGTGTACTAAAATTTTGTAAAAGATTATGCATTCAATCTATTCTTGAAATAAATAATGAGATAATGGATGAATCTTATAACTCTACATTCTCTATAAATTCTAGAAGCACAAAAAGTTATAGGGATCATCGAGGTCATTATTGGTGGGATAACATGAAAAGGGAGATTGTTGACCACACTACAAGGTGCCTGGTGTGTCATCAAGTGAAGGTAGAGTGAAAAAGTGCTAATGGGGTATTGAAACCACTACACATACCAACATGGAAGTGTGACAATATCATTATGGACTTTGTCACCGGTCTCCAGAAAACTACCAAAGGAAACAATGCAATATTGGTTATCGTGGATCTTCTCCCTCAAGACTACGCATTTTATCCCCATTTGGGAAGATTTATCTCTTGATCAACTTGCTATGATTTATGTAAGGGAAGTGGTAAGGCTACATGGGTTACCACTATCTATCGTATCTGATTATGATCCAAGGTTCCCATCAAAATTCTAGAGGAGTCATCAACATGAATTGAGTAACAAATTGAATTTTAGTAAGACCTATCACCATAAAACTAATGGAATAATCAAATGGACTATTCAAACACTTGAGGACATACTGTGAACTTGATCAATGGAATTAAAAGATGGATGAGATCAACATCTCCCATTAGTTTTGTTCTCTTATGGTAACAACTTCCATTCAAGCATTAAAATGGAACCCTATAAAGCTCTATATGGGAAGAAATTTAGAACTCCTACTTATTGGGATAAAGATAGTGAGTGAAATATTTTTAGGCATGATCTTGGGGAATAGATGAAAAAAATAGTTCATTCCATCCAAAAAACTTTAAGGATCCTCAGAGTCGGCAGAAGATCTATGCTGAAAACCATCGAAGGGAGTTGGAGTTTGACATTGGGGACAATGTCTTCAATATAATTTCACCTTGGAAGAGATTCATGAGGTTTTGGAAGAAAGGGAAGCCTATCCCTAGGTACATTGGCCCCTATGAAATCCTTGATCACATAAGAGCGGTGACTTATTGTCTTTCACTTCCTCCAAATATTGCTCAATTTCATGATGTATTCCACGTATCCCTCTTGGGAGGTACATACATAACCCTTCACATGTACTGAGCCATGATGTGGTACAAATAGAAAATGAACTCTCTTATGAGGAGTAGCTGGTGGAGATATTGGATCATAGAGACAAGGTTCTATGTAACAAAACTATCTACCCCGGTAAAGTTTTTTTGAGGAACCAAAAATATGAAGAAGCCACATGGGAACTTGAGGAAACAATGAAGCAGAAGTACCAACACCTTTTCTCTTTTGAGAGTAAAGGTTGAAATTTCATGGATGAAATTTCTTAATTTGGGAAGAATGTAACGAACCAAACTTTTCAATAATATTTTGTTTCTTAAAAATTTAGGTTTTACTATATCATAATCAATAAAACTATGTAAGTATAATTGAAATATAATAATCGAGTTTTTACCATTATATAAAAATTGGTTAATATGACTGTTGGAAATAATAATAATTTATAATGTTATAATTATTGTTTATAAATTGAAATTAAAATGGATAATTAATTACGAAAGAAGAGTTGATGGCCTCATCCAGGAGACTCAGTTAGTTAAGAAGCCCATTTGTCATAGCTATGGAAGCAGGTAGTGTCCCTGGGCATTGCTATAGACCAAGCCTAAGCCGAGCTTCAACATGTCAATCTTGAATGAAATCTCTTATGGGAGAATTTCAAGATAGAAATCACCACTCCAGTAATGTTATTTGAGCTTCCCCAAGATTATATCACCATTATACACCTTACTACTGGGTCCTATGTGGCTGTTACATGGGTTTATATAACGAGACCATAGTTCTTTTGTATAATCCTTTTTGTAAAAAAAATTTTATCATGGGAAAATAAGTATCATTTTTGAATTTCAAGTGCCAAAATTAATCTAGAATGAATTTTTAGTATTTTTCTTAGAATATTCATACTACTGATGAATATTGAAAAAAAGAGTATTTTAAAATAATTTTTATACATTAAATAATTTATATTGTGAAATGATTTTTGAAAAATGGACATACACGGTTGTGATCTGTAAGAAATTTAGAGACTGATAAGATCAACATAATTTTTTGGTGAATAGTAAATTTTGAATAGTATTATTACCCTTAAGAATAGTAATATGACGAATGGAATATTAAACTCACCTAAGGAAAAATAAATATAATTTAGGCATATTTAATGGCAATTTGTTATAATAGTATGAGTACATAAATTTTTTAGAAATTATTAGTTAACTATTATTATTTTTCGAGTAAATAGTGAATTTACATAAAAATTAAATTTCTCATATTTAAAAAAGTATTTTCATAAAATATAGTTCATTTTTGAATTTAGAACATCTAAATTAGGATTGGGTGAATTTATTATATTTTTATAAATTGTTTTTTTCTGGTGAATAGTAAAAATACAGTTTTTGAGTTTTCGATGTGTTTAATGACATAATAATGATGTTATATATAATTTAAATTCTGGTAGACTTATGTGGATTAAAATATGTAATGACGTGTCATAATTGGAAAAACAACATGGAAAACTACCCTGGACATGCCCATGGATTTGTAAATACCATTGATGAGGCGCCATCAGAAATTAATAAAAAAGAATCCCTCTCTTTTACTATAAATACCAAGAAATTCATTCATTTATATTTATTCCAAAATCATAACCCTATAAGATATGATGTTATTACTTCCCAATTAGTCCTCTTAAGGTTATATCAGTCCATCAAGGTCCTAATATTAGTGTTTTAGAAGTTACTCTTCAAGGATAGGGAAATCTGAACTTAGTTTTTCCTTTCATATTCTCTTTTATGTTATTTGTATTTCAAATTTAAATGGCATGTTATTATGTCTATTTTCTACTATCCATATACTGTATTTTGAGTATTTTATTAATGGGAGACCATTTTCCACTCTCTTTTTAATGTTTTATAAATCCGTGTTTCATACCCATTATGTTGCCAGATTTTTGTCTTGAAATTTCTCTCTTTTTATCAAGAAATTATTTTATTTTATTTTATTAATATCCAAACCTATATCCTCTCCAAGGATATTCACATGGATGTAAAAATTATATATTTTAATTCTGGGTTTAATATACAAGAAACCCTCTTTCCTTTTCCATGGGATTAAAATGACCAAAAGGAACTTGTTTTTAAGCACTTTTAAAGACACAAAGCTTTTTATATAAAAACCATTTATTTTATTCTATATGAGTTAATTATGAAATGTTTTATTATGATATATGTGGCTAAAATTAAAATAAATAAATATTAAGGGTGTTCCATAATAGTGTTCCCATTAATTGGATAAAGAAATTAGTCTCTAGAGATGACAAGTTTTACGATACCTTGGTGAATAACCTTGGTAAATTTTATGACACCTTGGGGATGGAACCTGGTCATATGTTTATGAATCATTAAATTAAAGGTTTTATCCAAATTTTCAATATATTATTAATGTTATTATTATCATTATATGCATCTATCCCATGCCTTTATGATATTTCCTCTAGTTCTTATTGTATTCTCTCAATCTCACATGAAAACTTTTTTTCAATGTTTTCCCTTACTAGGCATTATGTTAACCATTTCCTTTGATATATGTCCCCAGGTTATTAGATGATTTAATTTTTCTTAGGATTAACATTTCATGAATCCTTTCAAGTTTATTAAAACAATGTTATATTTTTTCATGTAATATGTAACTTATTTTCAAGACACTAGACTTTAAAGATCCTATGTTTGTAAAATGTTATGAAAAGTTATGTAATAAAAATGTGGGATTCCATATTGATAAATGGGTAAAAATTTATTTTAAAAATCATTGTATAATATTAAAAAAAATCTTTAAAATAGTTTTAGAAGACATGGACATGGAAGAAAAAAGGTTTTGAAAGAATAGATAAATAATATCGATTTTTCTTGAGAAATGTTTTCTGTCTCTTTAATCCTTTAAAAGAGGAAATGTTAGAAAAAACATTATTCTTCCAAAATAACCAGAATATATGAATAATAATTTGATTATTAATAGTTAGATAATAATATTTCATCATTGGATTTGTATTCTTAAAAAATATTGACAAACAATGAGATTATAACATAAACCCTTATAACTTTAGAAACTATTAAAACATAAGCCCCATTAAATAAATAACAATATTTGATTATTTAAATACCCATAAAATTAATAATAATTGTCATAAAGTAAATTCATGGTCATTATATCACAACATAAAATAAAAAAGTGGTGAAAAAGGTTTGTGTATGAATGAAATAAAAGTGAGACGAAAATCCCCTTACATGTGTCAGCAACTTTCAAATCACAAGAACCATGAAACCATTACATTAAACAAAACTTTAAATATCATTATAATAACGAAATTAAATATATAACATGTTAAAGGGAATGTACATACACAACATAAAATGATATAGGTGCATAAGATAACATAAGTCCCAAAGAAGACAATTTGAGACAAAAATCCCTTACCTCAAGTCTCAAATTACTTTGTACACATTAAAACATACTATAGAATAAATATAGGTTAATTATAAATTTATTAAAAGAATATAATAATATATATAATACAACATATGATTGAAAATAGTAGGAACTATGAAAATGGTGGATGCAATGGACCATGCGCTAATGGCCCTCCAATAGAAGCTGGAATGGAAACTTTTATAAGAATGATGAACCAACTGACTCAGGTTATGGGGAATAATTAGAATCAAGCTGACAAACAAATTTCACTATAAAGGAAAAAACTCCATATTTAGAACTCTATGCTTCAAAAACCACCAAATTTCAGTTGATCTACCGACCGATTGACTGCTGAAGAGTGGATCAACTATATCGAAAAGATATTTTTTGTAATCCACTATTTAGAACAAGAGAAGGTCACCCTGGATATTTACTTATTAGAGGGAGAAGTTGATCAGTGGTGGGAAATGATTAATAACATGATTAAAAGAGGGGATATTGAAGCAATGAAGTGAGAAGAGTTCAGAGGGATCTTCTTCAATAAGTATTTCCCTTGTTCGATGAGAACAAAAACATAGAAGGAGTTTCTCAAGAGGAAGTA
Organism: Viscum album; assembly: GCA_963277665.1. Taxonomy (NCBI): domain Eukaryota; kingdom Viridiplantae; phylum Streptophyta; class Magnoliopsida; order Santalales; family Viscaceae; genus Viscum; species Viscum album. The sequence goes on along the minus strand of OY728123.1, from coordinate 1,031,720,620 downwards.
GAAGGATAATGAATCTGTTTGAAGCTATGAGATGAACTCGAAAAGAAATTCCCATTACACCTCAAGATTTTTCATGGATCCTAATAGGATGTTTGATATATTAATTGGTCAACTAAGACCTCATCTATAGAAGAATCTAGCCAACTGAGACTATGATAGCCATAAAGAGAACATGCAGAGTGCTATAAAAGTCAAGCTGAAGTTTTGTGAGATGTAGTTGTCTCAAAAATCCAATGAAAATAAGGGATCAATGGATCTAATCTTGGGGGGATCTAGGATCAGGGAATAGGTGGAAAGAATGTTCAAATTCCCACATGTAATAAATGTGGGATGAAGCATTTGAGGAACTTCTTTCTCGGGAGTTGGAAGTGTTACAAGGGTGGAAGAGATGTCCATATTGCTTGAAATTTTCATAGTGAGGTGTGGAATCAACTTGAAAACACTAAAAAATGTTAAAATGGTTCATGACCTACCTAATGTCCACTGATTCAAGTGTAGACACCTAAGGAAATTTTCCAATCACTATCCAAATATGAGGGTAGTGGAGGGGAATCACCATCAGCCTCAACAAAGGCCAAGAGAGAAAGGTCACGCCTTTTAGATCATAAAAGATGATGTTGAAGCTCTAAATGATGTGGTTGAAGGTATTCTTATTGTTCTATCAAATCTATAAAGTACTTTGTTTTATTCTGGTTCTATGCATTCCTTTATTTCCTCAATGTTTGCAATGAATATGGAATCATTCCATGAACATCTAAAAGTAGAGATATTAGTCAAGAATCCAAGAGGGATTATCTAAGAATCCATAGTGTTCAAGAACTATAGTATTTACATTAGGGAGCACAATATTATATCAAATGTAGTAGTCCTTACCCTTTTGTAATTCAACATTATACTAGGTATTGACTAGCTCCCAAAGTATAATTCTAAGATGAAATGCAGAAGCAAGGAAATATAAATATTTTTAAATGGAAAACCTATAGTTATCTTATAAGGAAGTATTTATTGACGAAATATTTATCTAGAATCACCTCTTATATCCTTTTTTAAGGAGTTGATCGATGAAGCTGAATAAGGATATGATAGTATAAGGATTTACATTGTCTCCATAATCTAAAAATATATTGACGTAGTTCCTAAGGAGTTATCGAGACCCCCCCAGAAATATAGGTAGAGTTATCCATTGAACTCATATGTGGATCTCATCTGATATCAAAGACCCCATAAAGGATATGAAATGTGTAGCTGGAGGAATTAAAGAATCAACTCCAAGATCTTTTGGGGAATTGGTTTATCCGACTGAGTGTGTCTCCTTGGGGAATGCCTATTCTTTTTGTGAATAAGTTAGATGGATCAATGGTTCTATGCAATTATTATAGGGAACTAAAAAGGATCATAGTGAAGAAAAAATAAATTCATTAAAGAATTGATAACTTATTTGACCAGCTTTATGGTGGTGAATTATTATCCAAGGTTGATATTCCATCAGGTTATATTTATTTAAGGGTGAAGAAAGAAGATATTCTGAAAATCACCTTCTGATCAAGATATGGGAATTCTGATTTTGTTATTATGCCCTTATGTTGGATTAATTCACCTACTATATTTATGGATTTGATGAATATAATCTTTAAGGACAACCTTCATAATTTCTTGGTAGTTTTTATTGCCGATATTCTGAAATATTCTAAATCTTTTGAGGAGAATGAGGACCATTTAAGGGTTATTTTGGTAACTCTATAGAAGGAAAGGCTTATTGGAATGGTCAGAAAGTGTGAGTTTTAGATACAATAAGTTTCTTTCCTTGGGAACATGATAACCAATGATTAAATCTCGGTTGACCCTACAAAGACAAAGATCATAGAAGAGTGGCCTCTTCCTATAATAGTAATTGAGATTTAATGATTCCTTGGTTTATAAGGATATTATAGGATGTTTTGAAAAACATTCCACAACTTTTCAATCCACTAAACAAGTTAACTTGAAAAGGGTTCTTGTTCATCTGGACAAAGGAGTGTGGGGATTGTTTCCAAGAGCTAAAGAAGAGATTGGTTACTGCACCCATGTTAACTTTTCCCTATATCGGAGAAGGAATCATTATTTTAAGCAATTCATCTCTAAAATAGATTGGGTGCATCATCATGACAAATGAAAAGGTCATTGCTTATGATTCTCGATAGTTGAAGCCTCATGAGAAGAACTATCCTACAATTAATTTGGAGCTGTATATGGATGATTTTGATCTGTAGATAAAGAGTCGCTATCTTCAAGGGGAGAAATGTGATATATACATAAATCATCAAATTCTGAAGAATATTTTCACACAAAAGGAATTGAAAATGATACAATAGAGGTTGATGGAACTTCTTAAAGACTATGATGGTCTAATTCATTATCACCCTGGAAGAGAAAACAAAGTCACTAATGCATTAAGTCAGAAAGGCCCTATTGTTATGGAAATGATGAGGACTCAAGGAGATCCCTTAATCAAAGACCGAGTAAAATTGGACATGGGAATTGTAAGGGAAGGGACATAATCAAACCTATCCTAAATTATTTCTCAATTTTCATTACTATAGAAGATCAAGAAAGCTCAAAAAGAAGTTCATTTTTTACAGAAGAAGTTTGAGGTTGTTATGGTTGGAAAGTTTCCTAAGATCAATATCAATCAAGAATGTGTACTGTAATTTTTTACAATACAATGCATTACTTCTATTCTTGAAATAAATAATGAGTTGATGGATAAATCTTGTAACTCAGTATTCTCTATACATTCTAGAAGCACTAAAATTTATAGGGACCTTCTAGTTCATTATTGATTGGATAACATGAAAAGGGAGATTTCTGACCACACTACATGGTGCCTGGTGTGTCAGCAAGTGAAGGTAGAGTCAAAATTTTCCAAAGGGGTATTACAACCACTACCCATACCAACATGGAAGTGGTATAATATCATTATGGTCTTCATCACTGGTCTCCTGAAAACATCCGAGGGAAACAATGTGATATGAGTTACTGTAGATCTTCTCCCTTAAGAGTTCCCATTTTATCCCTATCTGGGAAGATTTCACTCTCGATCAACTTGCCATGATTTATGTATGGGAGGTGGTAAGGATACATGGGGTAGCCCTATCTATCGTATCTGATCCTGATCCATGGTTCTCTTCAAAATTCTGAAGGTGTCTTCAATATACATTGAGTACCAAATTGAATTTCAGTATGACCTATCACCCTAAAACTAATGGCCAAATCAAAAGGACTATTCAAAAAAATGAGGACATGCTGAGAACATGCTCAATGGAATTTAAATGTGGATGGGATCAACATCTCCCATTAGCTGAGTTCTATTATGGTAACAGATTCCATTAAATAATTCAAATGGAAACCTATGAAGCTCTCCATGGGAAGGAATATAGAATTCCTACTTGTTGGGATGAAGTTCGTGAGGGGAATATTTTTTGGCTTGATCCCGTTCAATAGATGACAGAAAAAGATCATTCCATAAAATAACACATTAAGGCTACTCAGAGTCGGAAAAAGAGCTATGACGAAAACCATCGAAGGGACTTGGATTTTGACATTGGTGACAAACCCTTTTATAGAATTTTACCTTGGAAGAGATTTATGAGGTTTTGGAGGAAAGGGAAGCTCATCCCTTAGTACATTGGCCCTGATGAAATCATTGATCGCATATGAGTAGTGGCTTGTTGGCTTTCACTTCCTCCAAATCTATCTCAACATTAGGATGTGTTCCACGTATCCTGCTTGGGGAAGTACATACCTAACCCTTCACATGTACTGAGTCATGATGTTGTACAAATAGGAAATGAACTCCGTTATGAGGAGGAACTGGTGGATACATTGGATCATAGGGAAAAGGTTCTATGTAACAAGACTATCCACCTCGGTAAAGTGTTTTGGAGGAACTAAAAATATTAAGAAGCCACATGGGAACTTGAAAAAACAATGAGGCAGAAGTACCCACACCTTTTCTCTTCTGAGATTACGAGTTTAAATTTCAGGGATGAATTTTTTTAATGGGTGTAGAGTGTAATGACCCAAAATTTTGAATAATATCTTGTTTCTAAAAAATGTATGTTTTACTGTATCATAATCAATAAAACTATATAAGTATAACTGAAATATAATCATTGAGTTTTGACCATTATATGACAATTGGTTAATATAACCTTTGGAAAAAACAAATATTTTATAATTTTATAATTATTGTTTATAAATAGAATTGATAATGAATAATTAATACAGAAAGAAGAGTCTTTGGCCTCATCAAGAAGACTTAAGCTGTAAGAAGCCCATTTTTCAAAGCTATGGTATCAGGTATCGTCATTGGGCATTTCTATAGACAAATCCCAAGATGATATTCAACATTTTAATCTTGAACTAAATCGCCTATGGGAGAATTTTAGGTTGATAGAAATCACAATTTAAGAAATTTTATCTGAGCCACCCCATGATTCTATCTACATTACACACCATACTCTTATGTCCTATGTTTGTGTCATAAGGGGTTATGTAATGAGACCATTGTTATTTTGTTTAATCCTTTTGTATAAATAAAATTATTATTAAGGTAAAATAAACATCATTTTTGAATTTCAAATGTGAAAATTAATCTAGGATGAATTTTTAGTCTTTTTCTAAAAAGATTCATAATGTTGATGAATAGTGAAAAAATAGTATTTTAAAATATTTTTAGACTTTTAATAATTGATACTATGAAATGATTTTTGAAAAATGGACATACATGGTTGTGATCTGAAAGAAATTTAGAGTCTGATAAGATCAACATATTTTTTGGTGAATAATAATTTTTGAATAGTAATATTACCCTTATGAATAGTAATATAACCAATGGAATAGTAAAATCACATAAGGAAAATAATATAATTTAGGCATATTTAATTGTATTGTGATATAATAGTTTAAGTAAATAAATGTTTTAGAAATTATTAGTCAATTATTATTATTTTTTGAGTAAATAGTGATTTTACTTAAAAATTAAATTTCTCATATTTAGGAACTTATTTTCATAAAATAGAGTTCATTTTATAATTTAGAACATCTAAATTAGGTTTCAGTGAATTTATAATATTTTTATAAAAATATTTGTTTTTCCGTGAGTAGTAAAAATATAGTTTTTGAGTTTTTGATGTGTTTAATGACATAATAATGAGGTAATATATAATTTAAATTCTGGTAAACTTATTTGGATTAAAATATTTTATGATATGTATTAAGTGCCCAAAACCATGGGAAAATACCATGGGCATGCCTATGTTTTTGCAAATATCACCGATGAGGTGTCCTCAGAAATTAATAAAAAACTCTCTCTCTTTTACAATAAATACTAAGACATTCCATCATTTATTTTTATTCAGAAATCATAACCCTATATGATATGATATTTTTACCTCTTAAGGAGTCTTATTAAGGATTTTTTAAACCCTCAAGGTCCCAATCCTAGAGTTTTAGAAGTTACTCTTCATGTTAAGGGAAATCTCAACTTCGCTTTTCATTCCATGTTATCTTTTTATATTATTTGTATTTCAAATGTCTATATCATGTTCTTATACCCATTTTTTTCTATCCAAATACTTTATTATGATTATTTTTTAATTAGAGACCATTTTACCCTCTCTTTTTTATGTTTTATAAATCTGTGCTTCATACTCGTTATGTTGCCATATTTTTGTCTCAAAATATCTCTCTTTTTATCAAGAAATTATTTTATTTATTTTTTTCATAATAACCAAACCTATATCCTCTCCAAGGTTATTCAAATGGATGTTAAAATGATATAATTTATTTTCTGGGATTAATATACATGAAACCCTCCTTCCTTTTCTATGGGATTAAAATGACAAAAAGGAACTTGTTTTTAAGAACTTTTTAAAACGCCATGAATTTTATATAAAACCCATTTATTTTATTATATATTAGTTATTTATGAAATGTTTTTTATGATATATGTGTCTCACATGGAAATAAATAAATATTAAAGGTGTTCCTTAATAGTGCTCCCATGAATTGGGTAAAGAAATTAATCTCTATAGAAGACAAGTTTTATGATACCTTGGTGAATAACCTTGGTAAATTTTAGGACACCTTTCAGATGGACCCTGGTGATATGATTATGAATGTATAAATTAAATTTTGTATCCAACTTTTCTAGATATTAATAAATTTATTATTATAATTATATTCCTATTTCTCACGCCTTTATGATATTTCTTCAAGTTCTTGTTGTATTCTCTCAAGCTCACATGTAAAATGTTTTTTCATGTTTTCCCTTACTAGGTCTTATGATAAACCTTTACTTTAATGTATTTCCCCAGGTTATTAAATGCAGTAATTGTAATTAAGATTAACATTTCATGAATCCTTTCAAGTGGATTAAAGGAATTTTATATTCTTTTCATGTATTATGTATCTTATTTTCCATACACTAGACATTAAAGATACTCGGTTTATAAAATGTAATGAAAAGTTATGTAATAAAAAGGTCGGATTCCATATTGATACACATGTAAAGATTTATTCTAAAAAAATTGATAATATTGAAAACATTATTTATAATATTTTTAGAAAACACGGACATGGAAGAAAAAAGGTTTTGAATGAAGTGAGAAATGAAGTCAATTTTTCTTAAGAAATATTTTTTGGTCTCTATAATCCTTTAGAAGAGAAAATTTAAGAAAAACATTTCTTCTACCAAAATAACCATCGTATAAAAAATATAATTATTTTTTTAATAGTTAGATAATAAAATTTTATCATTGGATTTATATTCTAAAAAAATATAGATAAACAATGAGATTTTAACTTAAACCCTTACAACTTTAGAAACTTTTAAACCACAAGACCCATGAAATAAATAACAATATATGGATATTTAAATCCCCATGAAATCAATAGGAAGCATCATAAAGTATATTAATTGTAATTATATTTACAACATAAAATAAAAAAGTGGTGAAAAAGGTTTTTGTATGTGAGAAATAAATGTGGGATGAAAATCCCCTTACATGCATTTTTAACATTCAAATCACAAGAACCATGAAACAATAACATTAAATAAGGATTTAGGTATCATTATAATAAAGAAATTAAATATATAACATGTTAATGGTACTTTATATACACGATATAGAATAATATAGGTGCATAAGATAACACATGTCCCAATGAAGACAATTTGAGACAAAAATACCTTACCTAAACTCTCAAATTACTTTGTAAACATTCAAACAAACTATATAATAAATATAGGTTTATTATAAATTTATTAAAAAACTATACCCATATATATAATACCATATATGATTTACTTATAACTATTTATGACTCTTTTATTAACAATTCCTTTTTAAAATCATGTTTTAGGTAATAACGACTTTGTTTTTCATGTATGTTTTAGTTTGGTAGTGTAAGTCCTTTTAATTTGATAATTGTTAAATCATATTAATATTGATAAAAATATTAGAAATATAATTTATATTCATTATATTACTTTTTTATATTAGTTCATTATTTTTTGAGATAGAAAGTAAATTACACCGTTCATGGAGGCTGTAGGTCGTATGTATACATGAACATTGTTTCTATTTTCTCAATGAATGGAATTAAAGAATGTTAAATAATATATCACATTTATTGAATAATTTATATTTCGTAATAATTATATTAATTAAATAAATCAATCCTTATTTTTATCCACGTCAAAATAAAATGAAAAATGTATCACATCGATTCATGGAGGAGGTAATCCACATGTAGGCACGTGCGATGTTATCATTATACAAAATATTGGAAAATAAGATGGAAGATGTGATATTATAATTAAATAAGTATAATTATAAAATAAATATAATATTAATATGATAAATCACTTATTATATTCAACTGTGAGAGGTAGTGATAAAAAACAAATTACATCGGTTCACGAGACAATATTCTGTCATACAGACGATGGATGATTTCAATTAGCATTTGATTGAGGAGGATATGGATATAGGTTATTCAATTAATATAATAAAATATTAGTATATGGGAGATATTTATGTTATTATTTCATAAAAGTTGAAAAATATTTCAAGTAGTCTTAATAAGAAATATAAAAATCTCGATTAAGAACTGTGCCACTTTTTTAGACAACCTCCTTAGGTTAGAACAAAAAGATCTATTAGGATGATTTTCAATTCCAAATAATGAATATATGACATCGGGATGTGTTTATTAAAGGTAATTGTGTAGTTAATGGATTAAACAAAAGTTTTTGGACGTTTAAATTAGAGAGGAGATTGGGTGACATTTTATAAGTTGGGGATTGGAAACACATAGAATTTATGAAATGGAAAAGTTATATCCATGTTTTAAGCTTAAGACAAGGATCGAAAAAGAATAATTATAAAAAATTATATGATATAAGGTATACATATTTCTAAAATATTAGAATTGGAAAAGATATAATGTTATTCTAACCCTTATATTTATAATACATCCCACTAGTAAACCTATTTTAATAATAACTATGGTAAATATTTTTTTTTTCTATTTTCATTATTCATGATGAAAAAAAATTAAGTTGGTAATTTTTTATAAAATTAATTATGATGAATCAAAATATGGAATAAATTTTTAAAAATTAATTTCATATAATTTGTAGAATATAATTTAAAATTAAATCTAAATATGATATGGAAAATCAGTTTTCCACAGAGAAACTTTTCATAAGTAATTTTTTTAATATAAAAAATAAATATTTTATTGATTATAATGACCTAAATTCTATTAATTATTACATAATTGACGTAATTTTACTTTTAAAAAAAGTTAAAACAAAATATAATTTTTTACATTATTTAAATGAAAAGTAATTTTCAATAAAAATAGAAATTTTCACTATTTATTTAGAAATTAAACATTTTAGAAAAATCCCAAGAATTCATCGTAAGATAATTTTTATACGTTAATTCAAAAAATGATGATTATTTTTTCTAATATATATTCTAGAAGTAGAAACAGTTAATATTATTATTTATTCACAAAAATAAATAAAAACCATTTTCAAAAAAATGTATTTTTGATGCATATAAAGAATTTACGAAGAAAAATTAGTACTTATTTATCAATATATTTACTTTCTCTAAAACCATTAAACATGATTTTAAAAACATGGATATTATAATTCATATCCCCAAGTTAAATGTCTATGATATATTCTTCTTGTTTAAATAATAATATTAAAATCATATTTCAGTTCGCCAAAACGTGATGTATTGTGTAATTGAAGCTATCAAAGAAATTAAATTTATTAAAAAAGAAATATTTCATTAAATATTATGGGGTTAAATTTTACACCCCTCAAAATTAATTTCTCCTTTAAAATTCCATCACTCTGATATAAAAACTAAGGATATATATGCCTCATCATGTCCTCCTGTTCCTTTATAGCTTCCTCAAGTTAGTGGTTTCACCATAAAACCATGACCATGTGAGTGATCTTGTTTCATATAACTTTCTATCTATGATCTATAATATCTAATAATTTTTCTCTATAGGAAATATCATGAACTAGGGGTTTGAATTATGAGTTTAATACAAGTGAAATATGAGGTATGTTATTTCTTAGGAGGGATACATGGAACACATTGTGGACATGAGAGAGGTTCAGTGGAAATGCAAGAGGATAAGAAACTATCATTACTCAATCAATAATCTCAAAAGGGAAAATATTAAAAGGGATAAAATTTACGTTTCTTAAGAATGTATTAACCTTATTCCATTTAGGAATTTGTTGGAAGATCATCACACCCACTTAAAACTCCCAATCAAACCAATGATTGTTAGTATAAATTATCTGTCCTATATGACTTGACATGATGTGATTTAGAATGGATCAAACTTTATCTACTATTTACATTGATATATTAGGTCCCAATATATTTATTTATAAAAATTAATCCCATTATGAATGAGTTCTACACTTCTTTTCATAGAGGGATTCATAAGGATATATATGAATGCTTGAATGAAATCTTTTGTTATATGAAAACTCAACTTGAGGATTGTGTTGATCTAAACCACCTTTGATATACAAAAAAAATATCTCAGACAATCCTATAGTATTTTCATTTTTATCTCAGTCTAATCATCTATATGTGGATGATACATAGTATTGAAACTCAATTCTGTATCAAGGGCTTGTTCAAGACTACACTAGGGAATCATGGTAAACCTAAAATCCCTCTCAGACATAATATAATGTGTTAATACATTCAACCTTACATCTTAGTTAATGTATATCCTAAAATATGACCTAGAGAGAAATATTTCTTGAGAGTAATGAATTATGATGAATTCTAAATTAGATAGACTAAAATCCATATAGAATTATTCCCTTATATGTTTTGGGGAGTGTGATGAAAAAATATAAGGTTCTGTATTCCCATTTCTATTTTGGTATAGGTAATTTTTGTAACAACCCCTTATACTTTTTTTATCATCCTTAACTTGTTGACATACCAAGTACAAATATTCAAACTCTAAAACAACATTCTTCATTATACCCTACTGGAAATACTATTTCAAATCATTATTCATCTTTTTAATTCTAGGGTGAATAGAGAAATAAGAACTAGGAGCTTATCCTAACATCTCCCTCAAATTTGGAATGTATGGGGAACATACATGGTTCTTGTTCATTATCACTTCATCATAATCAACGATAGACTCACGTCATTTCTGAACTTCTTTGGTAGCTTTTTTATTTATTCTACACCTCTTTCATCATTAATTGGATATATAACTAGACACTTATTTGAGAAATATAAGATTTCTCCCCTTCCTCCAATATTTCTAGAACCTTCCATTTAAATTATTGAAATAATGGATTTGATCCACATCATATATAATCTAGAATTATCCTTTCAATAAAAAGAATTAGCCAACTTGTTTTCATTCCCAGAGGGGTAATTTTAGAATTCATAATCATTAATCTTCTCTAACCATATTCTGTGGAGAATATTCAACTCCATCAGTGTGAATATATACTTTAAAATTTTATGATTGTTATATATATCACACCTATCTTCATAAAGATAATTCATCCACATCATTAATGAAAAATTCACCACAGCTAACTCTAAATCAAGATTTGGGTAAATTTTCTCTTGAAAGTTCTACTGTAATTAGGTATAATATATCACCATATAATTCTCCATGAGAAAACATAACATTAACTTATTCAATTCATCATTATATACTATGAACCTTACACCATTATAGGTTAATCAATGCATAAGTTCACCGACTATCCTTATCTTTAGTTCCATGAAATTTTATTTGAATTTAGCCATTCCTAGGAACTTAGATCCCTTTAGAGTAAAATTGGGGATTGGATTAGAGAGATGTGAGGGATTATCCACAATCCATCAATAATATCTATCCATATAAAGAAAACAATGGATCTCAGTCATAGGGATTGGTTTGGGACAACTCTAACTGGCCTCCAACATTTATCGATCAACCGATATATCTTCAATTGGAATTATATGGACCACAAAATAAGGCTTTTTATAGACAGAATTAAAACATAGTAAATTTTTCATTCAATTTATATTTTTTTATTGTATTTATCAAAATAAGAAACTTAAATATTGTATTATACCTTTCACCACCTCAACTTCATTGTTCTATCTTTAATTTCTTGGTAAAACCAAAATGATTAGCATAAACACTAAGAATTATTAATAATAGTGATTAATCATGGAAAATACTTTATATTATGTCCAAATAATGACACCTTACTTTCAATCTATGAAATTTTAGGTTTAAACTAGGACATGCATGGTCATTATCTATTCAAATCCATCATGAAGGTTTATAATGAGTTTGTGAATATCCAAAACAGATCCAAAGAGAGTGCCAAACTAGGTGTGCATCAAGGCCTATTATTGTACACCATGAGAGGATAGTGTCAATTCCCAATGTTCCCTTTTCATGTTTATTACCCCAAAGGTACAACTATTCTAAAACTACATCCACTTATTGTATCCAGATAGGGATTTAATTTCTTTGAAACAACTTGGTCCATCCTTTACCAAATTTCTAGTACATTTTCATATGGCTTGAATTATCCTTATATTTTTCCGTAGAAATATCCGTTGAAATATTCATAGACATATTAATAGGGTTCCATGTAATGTTTTCTCAACATAGTTTACAAAGGTTAACAAAATATTTATCTAATACCAACTATAATGACCCAAACATTTTAGACATATATATTACATCAAAATATATGATTATTCATTACATAATATAATGATATATGATGAAATTGTTTAGGTCTATTTCCTTTGAAAGCATTTATACATAGAAAAATAGTTCGTAGATTAATTCCATCATCAACAACTATGTTCTTCATAACTAGAACCCTTATTATACATATCATACATAATACCTATATTCATAACCCAGATATGGGAAACTTAATAAAGGGTGAGATCATATGATCATTAATGGTATACAAGGGATATATCAATATAACATGATCAAAAGTGTATGAGAGCATGAGGATAACATTTGAAAACCACATCCTACATATCGTATATCATATACTTGATTCATGGAATAAATCTTGGAACCTAATAATAAATGAATCATAAAATAATCAAAGAACAAAATCTATGATATCATAACATTGGAATATGACATAAATTTTTGGAATAAACATAAGCATATAAACAATTATACCAAGGCTACCCACCAAGACATTAATAACATGTTAGGCTTTGGATAACCATCCATGCACCTAATTCGGTCTTGGGATAACCTCTCGTGTTCCCTATTTTGTGTATGAGATAACTTCCAATGTACCAAATTGTTTTGGGATTGGGATAACATCCCAGGCACCCCTTTCTTTGGTCATGGTATAACCTCCCATGTACCCTCGTATTGTGGGAAAGGGTTAACCTCCTATATACCATTTGAGCACATAGAACATTAATCATTACCAAATACATTGTGGGGAGATATAAAGCCAACCATCACATAATCTACACATTTTTGTGCCACAAGATCATAAAACATTCATCATATTACAATAGAAGAAAATAAAATGTTTTCATAAGTATTTCATCATAGAATGAACAATGTAAAGGAAATTGATTTCATAAAGGTTTCATTATTTCATCATAGCATCACTCATGAAAAATAAATTAATTTCATTGAACATATTTTCACCATATTCATAAATCATCCTAAAAAAGAATAAGGATGGTATCATTGGATCACATCCCTTATAAAAATGAGAAACAGAAAATATTCTTTTCATTGATGAATGGAAATTCCATAAAGAAATCATTAAAATATATTTGAGGAAAATATCCATTCCATTTTAAAATTAATTATTTAAAATCATAAATATTTTGTCATGACCCCCTCCCAATGTGTACCCCTCCTAGTATTTAAATAATGGAAGGGATATGGTGACTACCTGAGTCCTACCTTTTTTAGGCCCAAGGTTGGTGATTAGCACTAAGTGTATAATATAATACATATGTGATGAATTACCTTCTAAGAGAACATGAAGAAGGGAGAGATAAGATAGACAAACCAATCAAAAAATGATCTTTCTCTCTCTCTCACACACACACATATATATACCAAGTGAAAATATGCAATTCCATTCAATAATATAACAACTAAAAGGAATGTACATGTAATAAAAATGTAATGATGATAGCAACCATGAAGCTCAAATAGCTCCTGTGAAAGCATGAGCTAGTAATATCTTTCCAAATATCCAAACTATTCCCTATGACCTAAAATTAGTCTATATATATAGGGTGATCGTAATATCATATTCAGTAGGATCCTCCCTAAAGCCTCTCAAGTAATGAATAAAGAAATCATGCCAAAGAATAGTTAACTATAGTGAAACTAACTCATCCCATAAATTGGTACACTAAGTTTCCATTCTCACCATGGATAACTCTCACTAAGTATCACATATAAGAGATCATAAAATATTGTAATGACACATAAATGGTATATAACACCCACCAAACTAATATTTTACTGATCTTCCCCAACATCACACTTCCTGCGCCATCTCTCTACAAAATTATCCTGCCTGAAGGAACCAGGGAAAGGCATCACATCGTGCACCTTATTCATCCCATAACCATATGAACCCATATCACATCACCATATATAGTAACCACGTAGTTTCGAGGAGCCAAAACATCATGTATGATGTGTATCACATATTTGGTATTATACCACAAGACATCATAGCCCATACACTGAGTAAGTACCATAACCATCATAATATATAGATTTCCTTCCAATAATAATAATTTAGATAATATATCCAGAGATAAATGTGTATGAATAACCATAATACATCACATACTTCAACAAAAATATAAGGGGAAACAAACTGTCATGCATACCATTTTAAGTAACTACCAATAGAAGAGATCAAGTCTAGAGGAGGTAGTTAACCATCGATCCTCCCATAGAGAAATTGGGGAAAACACATTCTTATAGTCCATTGGATTTCAGTTTCCCTTACCAATATGGGTGGGGATATATATGAAATCACATAATGTACAAGATATAAAATTTCTCACAACCACACTATGTACATAACCCGGTCTTACACTCAACTAAAAATGATGTCATTTAGACTCCAGGATCCCACTACTAAGACCAGATATCTTATAAGCATGTAAGCATTTACATGAGTACATTAATTACTTCTTTTATTTTTATAATTTAACTTCACTAAATAATTCATTATTTGAGTATTAACGTTATTTCCCATTAAATTACATTATTAATTAGTGTAAAGTCCATTCCATTCTTTCATAATCCAAACCAATTCCACAGTTTATGAATATTAACATCATTTTAGCATTTTCATTCCATTGACACCAACCCCATGGTTTAATATTTTTTATTCATTCTTTGCATCATTTTATAATCCATGTACACTTGGAAAACGATCATAATATACCTACAAGAGGAAACATAACACCAAGAAAATCTATATTCCTCAAGTCATGGGGAAAAAATGAAAATAAAAACAAGTAACCTAGCTATTAGCCATTAAAAAGATTAAAAAATTAGCATCCCATCTATAAACATTACATCAATAGGTAATCCCAAATTTAACCCTTTCTATTATCTATAACTAAATTATCAAAAAGCACATTAATATCTTGATGCATATCACCATCATAAGAATCATGTTCTACAAAACCATATTGGCCTCCCCACCCCACATCCTAATAGAAATTTCTTGCTCATCCATCCTAAGATCATAACACATCAGGTCCCCCTACCCTATATCACATCACATAGAAAATCTCATATTTAAAGAACATAACAAATTTAACATGAAACAAAGAAAAATATCCATCAGGGAAATCTAGTCCCTAAAAATATGGCATTCATACTTCACACATAAACGAACACTCATAGATCCAAACTGAAGGAACTAGGCATTCTAAACTAGATGGGAAACTCCGGGCCAAGAAATTACCATTATCAAAAAACTAGTTTTATTGAATTTTTAATTAACTAATTCATTATTCATAGGTTCTAACTATAGGAAACCTAAGGCATCAAGCAATAATAAGATATCAAAGGCTAAACATTCTATCTTTAATTGAAACTAGTTTCATCAATCCAGGAGAAGTACCATTCTCATTTTACATTACTATTTATTATTACAAACAATAATAAACATGCAACACATTATTTTTCAATTCATTTAATCAAATGGAAGATAATTTTCAATTAAAAATATGCCTTTTATTAATTTGATTTTAGTAAAATTACAAGAAACACCTGATTCATTACATCATGAATCATCGTTAATTCTTAAGTCAAATAACTAATTAATTGTGGATTTAAATTCATTACTAATATCCATCCATAAAAAAATTATAATCCATAGAATCACTAGTCAAACTAGAAATAATAACATAGATAACATGACATCTAGAAAATCACAAGGAAACCCACTATCACAATATAATGAACATCAACATGTAATCACTAACAAATTATTTATTAATCTTGTTAAATTTTTATTATCTTAATTTCACAACCATCCAAAGGGATAAAACGTGATCCATTAATGATTACAAGTAAATAAATAGAGAAGCAATGAATCCCCTGTCTCAAAGGCATTGAGGTTCTTCACTTGATAATGAACAAACATTACATATCCCAACCACCTCTCTTGCAAGAAGTTGCATCCCTCCAAGTATTCCTCGACAAAAGCACACCAGGAAAACAAAGAAAAACACCATTATACACATATGATTATCTACCAACGAATGGAAAGAAGAAACAAAAGAAACATGATCGAAGAACCACGAGAGAAGAGGTAGAACATACATTGGATCAAAAAAGATCAAAGACATAAGTCCAAGGATCTATCCCAAATAAAGGAATCCCAAATGACTAGAAGAGAGGATCATTGGGTCAGCTGGATCTTGGGATATAGGTAGGTTTTGATCAAAATCCTGAGGTGTTTCATCCTTTATAGGTGTGTCACATAAGGTATTTTCACTGCATGAAACTCTTTGACATTGCGTAAATGTTAAGAATCAAATATCAATGAAAACTTTATCACCTAGAATCATTTAATAAGGAATATTTAAACATCATGTAGCACCCTATGAACCAGACTAATAAATAAATAAATTGAAAATACACAACATAAAACACTAACATGTTATGTATTATCCCTTCATCAAGATTTAATCATACGAACCCATCTATACATTCTATGTGCCTCCTATGAGCACCATGAGATATATAAAAATTATAAGGTTCAGACTATATGGATCTACTCCCTTATATTATAAACATTTTAAAAAATTATCATCCTCAAGAATCTAAAACCCATTCTGGAGTGAAAATAAAATGGGATCATCCAAACATCAAACCATCGAGATACAGATCAAGGATTACTTCATCACATGAGATTAACCACCTCAACATAAGAATAATGCGATACCATGAAATAACAACAACCAACTCCTAAACACTCTCCCATGTTTTATACCTCTCTAAAAAATCAATTTTAGCAACAATAAACAAGAGGAAACCATCACATAAACCAGAATGGTCATCATCTACAAAACAAACAATGTTATAATAGAATAGAAAAATATTAAAAAGATTAGGGCACTAGGTGTACATCTGTGACTCATATTCCCATGTACTCTCCTTCATTCCACTATTATACCATATGACAAAAAATGGAATAGAATTCCTACACCACACCTTATCATGGAGGCTGTAAGAACCTGGACCTTTATTCAAGTTTGTTTTTCCGTTTTCTGGATTTTTTAAGAAAAATGGTTTTTCTGGAAATTATCAAAGTACACACCCTGTACTTTCTGAGTACACGCCATGTACTCTGTTCCGGCTCGAAGCCATGTGCGGGCGGTGTCCGGGCCACACACACGGTGTGTAAAGATGAGGTGGAGGCCGATTATTTCGGAGTATGGAAAATTCGAAGTACACACCGTGTACTCTAAAAGTATATGACATGTACTTTTTTTTCATTAAACGGACTAGGGTGGCGCCTAACACCCAAATACATCTTCTTCTCCAGTTTTCGACCGTCTGGGAGCATCCGTACAGCCGGATCATCGATGGAGTCCTGCCGCGCCGTCCGTTCATCGATTCGAGCATGGTCGATTGCGTTGGAATCGCAGCGTTGAGTTCTTCCTTATGCTTGAGCCTTGTTTCTTGATTCCTCCTTGTTTTCATGTTATTGTGGGATGAACGTTTTGTGTGTTTTCTCAGATCTAGGTCGTTCTAAGGGGAATCTGTCATCGAGGTTCACGTATATCGATCTCCTAGGATCGAGACAGGTGGTTTGTGCCTTTCTGTAGAATGTCTTTCAGTATTTTGTAAAAATTCCACCAATACCCTTGAACGGGGTATTGCGTGTTTCCTATTTTTCCCTTGTTTCTTTCCTACTTTGATTTATTGATTTAGTATAGGTTATTGCTTGTGATTAGAGTAATTTGTTTGTGCTCAGATTTCTTTGCCATGCTTGTTCTCCATGTTTGGCGTTTGCTAGTTTCCATGCCTAGTCTTAGGATAGTGGAACTGTTGTTTTATTTTAATGTTGAGACTTAGTTGATAGCCAAGTATTTATTGAGGTTTACTTGGATGATACACAAGCGCTGAGCATGTTTAGTTACTCAGGAATGTGAGAACCTAGAGTAGCAGACCAAAGGGAGAATTGATGGAAGGGATTCTCCAGAGTGTCTTTTAAATCACGATGCGAGACCAAGTGGAGAATTGACGGAAGGGCTTCTCCAGAGAGTCTTTTAATTACGATGCGGGCTATAGGGAGAATTGTCGTTGAGTGCTTCCCCAGAGATCCTTTAGCACGATACGAGACTATAGGGGGGAATTGACGGTGAGTGCTTCCCCAGAGAGTCTGCTTAATTACGTAGCTGAACCAGAGGGGTGGGATTGTGTGTGCCTCCCAGAGGGTTTCTTATAATTAGAGGTTGAACTATAGGGGCTATACTGTGAGAGCTACCCAGAGGGTTACCTGTTTTCTTCTTATTGTTGGCTGCTATACTTGTTAGAACTGTGGATTGTAGCTGTTTGCGCATTTCCGTTTACTGCTTCTTGTTTTATTACTTCCATGTATTCATTGACTGTTAGGCACAAATCATTGGGTGATTGCCTTCTGGGATTGTATCTCACACCCTGTTTGGGCCATGATTTTGGGCGCAAGTAGACTATGTTGCTGCAGGTATAGACAAGGGCAAGCGCCCTTCTACTTCAGGATCTTGACTGCACCAGAAGCTGGGGAGCATGGGACCGAGCCGTGGCTCGCGATGCTGAGGATCTTTCATTGTTTTTCTTTTTCACTTGGTTTCAGTTGTATTCCAGCACGTTTTTGTGTTTGCTATTTTCCATAGATACTTGTACCTGCTGCATTATTGTCATCATTGTTATATATCTGCATTGCTTCTGCTTATTGGTTTCTGTTGTTATGCATGTTGTTTACTACTTTCGCTGTTTATTGTTGTTTCTTACCTTGTATACCTTACCGAATGAGGGCATAGTTTCCCCACTGACTCACCAAGGCCCTCGCTGCTAGTTGGCAGCCTCTGGCGTTCGGGGAAATGCTCTTGAGGTCATGTGGCGAACCGGGTACGGGGCACGAATGGAGGGGCTCCAGACCCAAGTCATTAAAAAGTGGTATCCGGGGAGTTATTTTCTCTTGTTTTACTATTTGGAGACTTTAGCCAGGGATAGGATGGATTCGGTACTTAGTATTAAGCTATGTTCGGGAGTATCTAACCCATGTACAGGGAAAGGCCATACTACCTCGTTAATGTAAGTTTGATGGTTTTGAGTTTTTTGGTTGATATGTTTTCACCTAGAGTGATTCACATGACTTGCGCGGTTATTGTTTTGATATTTCGATTCTATTTCTGTCGCAACCCGATGAGATGAGGGTATAGCATCTCATTCATCATATAGACACTTGTAGGAATCACATGCCATGCATTCTTGCCATGCCATCTAGGGTGCATTAGCGATTGCATGTTGTTTTGATAGACTATCTGTAGATTATGCATGATGTTGTGATAGTTACACGCTTGATTCTCTGTTGTTATGTTAGAAAACTATTTGTTTTGTTCTTTGCTTAAAATGAATGCCAAATTTTGGTTCTTGAGGTGTTATGGGCCCTCACGGATCGGAAGTTGGCATATTTTCCCTCGTTTTTAGTGTTTCTGGAATTCTGCGCAGTTTCTGAGCTACTACCTAGAAAAACCCAGAATACATGGCGTGTAATTTTTGGGCACACACCGTGTAGTTTTCAGGCCATGTCATTGACCATGTAAGAAGAACAAAATGTCGTGGGAGTAACTTCGGGAACACGACGTGTGCCATTGGTACACGCCGTGTGAGTTCAGATCCATGTACCCGGTCGTGTCACTAACAACACGGGCCGGGGAATCTTGGGTTGAACACGCCGTGTCCATAGGGAACACGCCGTGTAGTCTTGTCCAGGTGCCCAGCCGTGTCACGAACAACACGGGCCAGCGTGACCTTCCTTTCCACACGCCGTGTTTGTTCGGAACACGCCGCGTAGTCTTGCCCAGGTACTTGGCCGTGTCACGAACAACACGTGACGATATCACCTTCGCCTATGCATGCCGTGCTTGTTCGGAACATGCCGTGTAAGGTCTACACATGTAGACGACCGTGTACTCAACAACAAGGATCACCGAAGCCTCGTCTAGTTCATGTTGTGTTCGATTAGAACACACCGTGTAGTCTCAGGTTGAGTCGGACCGTGTGGGATAGTCGTGTAAGGAGACTCGGGCAGGGGAATAGTTTTCAAGTACACGCCGTGTGAGGGGGTCAACATGCCGTGTAGTTTGAAGTGTACACGACTCGTAGGGAAGGAGTACACGCCCATGTTAGTGGTTTAAGTAGACACGTCGTGTAGTTTTATACACGCCGTGTAGTCGTGTTTTGCAATATTGTGTGTGTTTTCACCCTGTTCCCATTTTGTACTCTTATTTTCTATGTCCTTGTTGTTTTGATCTAAGGTGTGCTTTTGATCTTTCAGAGCTATGCCTCCGAGACGTCCTACGGTCGTACGATTGTTGTCAGGCAGTGATCAGACGCTAGATATGGCTGATCAGGGACTTCCTTTCGATCCCCCAGCCGAGCCAGCCTTGGCACCGGTTGTCGTACCAGTCGCAGGAGCTGATGCGCAGTTCAGGGAAGGTTTCATGAGGATGATGCAGGCCTTCCAGGGAGCACTGCCTCCTGCCTCGTCTATGGAAGACTTGACGCGGGTCTTTCAGCAGCAACATCCTCCCATGTTCTCGGGGGAGGGAGGACCTCAGGCTGTAGAGTCATGGCTGGAAGCCATGCTGACTATATTCGAGTATCTGGAGATGCCTCCAGAGAGGCGGGTCAAGCTCGCCACCTAGATGATCTGAGACTTCGCCAAGAGGTGGTGGGACGTGATCTCACAGGCGGGTCAGCAGCAGGCTATGACTTGGGAGGAGTTCCAACGCGTGTTTTACGACTAATTTTACCCGGAGACCCAGAGGGCCGATCGAGCCCGGAAGTTCAGGAGCTTAGAGCAGGGTACTCTATCTATCATGGAATATTCCTCTCGTTTCACTGAGCTGTAGCGTTTTACACCCCTTCGGGATGGGAGTTGGGTGTTATTGGTGAGGAAGTTTGAGGATGGACTCAGGAGGGAGATTCACTCACAGGTGAAAATCTTCCAGTTGACTTCCATTACTTCCATCTTCAACCAGGCACTGATTGTGGAGTGCAATATGAGAGACTCTAGAGCTGCGATTCAGGGCGGTTCTTCTTCCAGAGCTAGCTTTCCTTCAAATGACAGCAAGAAGCGTCGTAGGGAGCCTACATGTGGTGATTCGAGGAAGCGAGATGCATCATTAGGCAGCCAGGTGACATGCTACCAGTGTGGCCGGAGAGGGAACATGAGGCCACAATACTAGAGAGACCCCGTGGAGTGCCAAACTTGCAGTAATTTGGGTCACCTTCAGCTTTTCTGCCATGTTTTCCCACAAGCAGCAGGTGACCGGGGTTCTTCCATGACTCCTCGTTTAGGAGCAGCCCCACCAGTCTCTCACCAGTCAGGGAACTAGAGTTCTTCCGGCCGTTCCGGCTGAGGTGAAGGTCGAGGTCGTGGCAGTCAGCCACCAGTTCCTCAGCAACAACAGGGAGGTTCAGCTCAGAGTGGTCAGTTAGGGGCACAGGGCCATGGTGCAGGCCAGTCTTTCGCCATGGAGCAGACTTATCATGAGCCGGATCACGACCCTTCAACTGTTCGAGGTACAATTTTAGTAGCCTCAGTTTTATCTTCAGCCCTTTTCGATACTTGTGCTACGCATAGTTTTATCTCTGTTGCCGTTGTGGAGATCCTTGGACTCTGCAACTTTTCTTCTGCCGACTCGTTGACACTAGACACACCTTTGGGAATGAGGAAATCTAGTGTACGTCAGTGTAGAGAGTTCCCTCTCGAGGTTGTAGGGTATCACTTCTTATGGGATCTCTATGTCCTAGAGATGACAGGCTATGATGTCATCTTTGGCATGGACTGGTTGATTCCATTCCGGGCATCCGTCGACTACTATCGCCATAGAGTCAGTTCCATCTCACCCGAAGTTGAATCTTTCCTTCATAGAGGCGAATGGGACGTTCAGGTGAGTCGGGTGGAACTTGATCATCTTGGTCTAGGAGGGGTGACAGTCTAGATTGCTAGTATTTATCTGGATGACTAGGGGACTCCACAGTTGGACTTTCCTCCAGTGGTGGATCACTTCAGGGATGTCTTTCCAGAGGACATTTCAGGTTTGCCTCCAGAGCGTGAGGTGGAATTTTCTCTTGAGCTCGTGCTAGGATCGGAACCAGTGTCCATTCCTCCCTATAGGATGGCCACACCTGAGTTGCAGGAGCTCAAGAAGTAGTTGGAGGAGCTACAAGATAAGGGTTTCATCTGACCTAGTACTTCTCCTTGGGGTACGCCTGTTCTGTTTGCGAAGAAGGCAGACGGTACCCTTCAGCTTTGTGTGGATTATCGGAAGCTAAACCAGTTGACGGTCAAGAACCGATATCCTTTTTCACGGATTGATGATCTTTTCGATCAGCTTCGAGGAACCCAGGTGTTCTCAAAGATTTACTTGAGGTCCGGTTATCATCAGTTGCATGTTAGACCCTCAGATATACCTCTGACAGCCTTCAGGAGCAGGTACGGTATTTACGACTATACAGTCATGCCGTTCGGTCTCACGAACACAACTGCAGTTTTCATGGCACTGATGAACCGAGTGTTCCATCCTTACTTGGACTCCTTCGTCGTGGTCTTCGTGGACGATATCTTGGTGTACTCTCACACTCGACACGACAATGCCACCCATCTTGAGATCGTTCTGAGTACACTGAGAGAGCATCAGCATTATGCTAAACTCTCAAAGTGCCACTTCTGGATGGATCAGATTCACTTCTTGGGTCACGTCATCTCAGAGACAACAGTATCTGTGGAACCAGAGAAAATGAGAGCTGTAGTTTCCTAGGAGCAGCCGAACAACGTTTTTGAGGTACGGAGATTCCTAGGGCTAGCTGGATACTACATAAACTTCATTTGGAACTATTCCCATTTAGCAGCACCTTTGACAGGTCTGACCAAGAAGGGGTATAAGTTCTTATGGTCAGATTATTGTGAGTCTTCCTTTCAGGATCTGAAATGGAGGTTAACGCCAGCACCGATACTAGTCTTTCCAGAGCCAGGAAAGAGCAACACTGTTTACTGTGATGCTTCGGGTATCGGGCTGGGAGCTGTGCTTATGCAGGAAGATGGAGTCGTTGCATATGGGTCTCGGAAGCTGAGGCCACATGAGAGGAACTACCCTACGCACGATCTGGAGTTGGCAGCTGTTGTTCATGCTTTGCGCTGTTGGAGACACTATCTTCTGGTAGAGCACTTTGTGGTCTTCACTGACCACAAGAGTCTCAAGTATATCTTCACTCAGTGTGATCTGAATCTGAGGCAGCACAGGTGGGTTGAGTATCTACAGTCTTTTGACTTCGATCTTGCCTATACGCCGGGAAAGGGCAACGCCGTGGCAGATGTGTTGAGCTGGAGAACTCAGATTCGGGAAGTTCAGGAGACCAGTAGTGAGTAGAATCTGATGGCTCTGTTCTCTGAGATGCATCTAGAGGTGCCCGACAGACGGGGACATACATTTCTATCTTCTATAGCTGTTACCTCCACGCTACTTGATTGGGTACAGATGAGGCATCTATCAGACTCGGAAGGCTTAGTCCTGTGGGAGAGTGTGTCAGGAGAGGACCCTCTTCCAAGATGGACAGTGGGCGAGGATGAGGTCTTGCATTTCCAAGGATGCATATGGGTTCCAGAAGACATAAGCGAGGAGCTGATGCAGGATTTCCATTCCTCAGTTTGGGCAGTTCATCCTGGCATCACCCAGATGTATCAGGATCTTCATCGCCAGTACTGGTGGCCAGGTATGAAGAAGGATGTCACTGGTTTTGTCTTGAGATGTTCTACTTGTCAGCAGGTGAAAGCATAGCATCAACGACCAGTAGGCCCTTTACAGTAGTTACCCATTCTGGAGTGGAAGTGGAACGATGTTGCGATGGACTTTGTGACCGGGTTGCTGAGGTCACCTCGGGGAAACAATGTTGTCTGGGTTGTCGTCGACAGACTTACGAAGGTTGCTCACTTCTTGCCGATCAAGGAGACCTTTAGTGTCGATGATATGGGATGACTTTACATCAGAGAGATCGTTTGTCTGCATGGAGTTCCACGCTCTATTGTTTCAGACAGAGATGCGCGCTTTACCTCTCGGTTCTGGTAGGGACTTCAGAAGGCCTTGGGTACACTGGTAATTTTGAGTACAGTATACCATCCCCAGACTGATGGCCAATCCGAGCGCATGATCCTGGTGCTTGAGGATATGCTCCAAGCTTGCATCCTTGACTTTGGCGGTTCTTGGGAGAAGCATATTCCTCTGGTGGAGTTCGCCTACAACAACAGTTTCTAGGCGACCATTCAGATGGCTCCATACGAGGCTTTGTACGGTAGGCCATGCCTATCACCCTTATGCTGGCTGGAGGCAGGAGAGCCAGATTTGCTGGGACCTCTTCTTGTTCAGGAGACTTTAGAGCAGATAGATCTGATTCAGAAGAGGATGACTACAGCGCAGTCTTGACAGAAGTCTTATGCGGATCAGCAGAGATGACCTCTGGAGTTCAAGGTCGGTGATTGGGTTTTCCTACGTGTCGCACAGAGGTTGGGAAATAAGAGGATTCAGAGATAGGGTAAGCTTTCGCTGTGGTACGTCGGGCCGTTTGAGGTTTTGGAGAGAGTGGGGCCAGTCGCCTATCGGTTGCTGCTACCTCAGAGGTATCGGGCCATGCACGATGTCTTCCACGTCTCTCAACTCCGACATTACTTTTCAGACCCGTCTCACGTCTTTCAGCCTGAGGAAGTCGAGCTTGAAGCAGATGCATCATTCGAGGAGCATCCTATCCGGATTGTCGATCATAGTACAAAGGTTCTCCGTGGGCAGTCTGTGCCTCTAGTACGATTGCTATGGAAGCACGGGCGAGTACATGACGAGACCTAGGAGAGGGAGGCCGATGTACAATCGCAGTGGCCGTAGCAGTTCGAGGATCCTTCTTCTCCACCTCGTTAGGGAAATTCGGGGATGAATTTATTTAAGGGGGGAAGTTTGTAAGATCCTGGACCTTTTTTGAGGAATGTTTTTCCATTTTCTGGAGTTTTTAAGAAAAATGGTTTTCCTAGAAATTTTCAATGTACATGCCATGTACATTCTGAGTACACGCCATGTACTCTGTTCTGGATTGAAGTCGTGTGCTGGCTGTGTCTGGGCCACACACACGGTGTGTAAGGCTGAGGTGGAGGCCAGTTATTTCGGAGTACAGAAAATTCAATGTACACACTGTGTACTTTTTTTTTCATTAAACGGACCGGGGTCGCGCCTAACCCCCAAATACATCTTCTTCTCCAGTTTTCGACCGTCCGGGAGCATTCGTACGGCTGGATATTTGATGGAGTCCTGCCTCGCCGTCCGTTCTCCGATTCGTGCATGGCCGATTGCGTTGGAATCGCAGTGGTGAGTTCTTCCTTCTGCAAAAGCCTTGTTTCTTGATTCCTACTTGTTTTCATGTTATCGTGAGATGAACGTTTTGTGTGTTTTCTCAAATCTACATCGTTCTAAGGGGAATCTGTTGTCGAGGTTCACGTATATCGATCTCCTAGGATCGAGGTAGGTGGTTTGTGACTTTCTGTAGAAAGTCTTTTATTATTTTGGGAAAATTCCACGAATACCCTTGAACGGGGTATTGCGTGTTTCCTGTTTTTCCCTTGTTTCTTTCCGACTTTGCTTGATTTCTTTAGTAGAGTTTATTGCTTGAGATTAGAGTAATTTGTTTGTGCTCAGATTTCTTTTCCATGCTTGTTCTGCCTGTTTGGCGTTTGCCAGTTTCCATCCCTAGTCATAGGATAGTGGAACTGTTGTTTTATTTTACTGTTGAGCCTTAGTTTATAGCCAAGTAGTTCTTGAGGTTTACTTGGACGATACACACGCGTTGAGCATGTTAAGTTACGCAGGACTGTGAGAACCTAGAGTAGCATACCAAAGGGAGAATTGACGGAAGGGCTTCTCTAGAGTGTCTTTTAAATAACGATGCGAGACCAAGTGGAGAATTGACGGAAGGGATTCTCCAGAGGGTCTTTTAATTACGACATGGGCTATAGGGGGAATTGGCGTTGGGTGCTTCCCCAGAGATCCATTAGCACGATACGAGACTATAGGGGGAATTGACGGTGATTGCTTCCCCAGAGATTCTGCTTAATTACGTAGCTGAACCAGAGGGGTGAGACTATTTGTGCCTCCTAGAGGGTTGCTTGTACTTAGAGGTTGAACCATAGGGGATAGAATGTGAGAGCTACCCAAAGGGTTACCTATTTTCTTCTTGTTGTTGACTGATATACTTGTTAGAACTGTGGATTGTAGCTGTTTGCGCTTTTCCATTTACTGCTTCTTGTTTTATTACTACCATGTATTCATTGACTGTTAGGCACAAATATTTGGGTGATTGCCTACTGGGATTGTATCTCACACCCTGTTTGGGCCATGCTTTTGGGCCCATGCAGACTATGTTGCTGTAGGTATAGACAAGGTCATGCGCCCTTCTACTACAGGATCTTGACTACACCGGGAGCTGGGGAGCATGGGACCAAGCCGTGGATCGCGATGCTGAGGAGCTATCTTTGTTTTTCTTTTGCACTCAGTTTCAGTTGTATTCCAGCACATTGTTGTGTTTGTTGTTTTCCATAGATACTTGTACCGACTACATTATTGTCATCATTGTTATATATCTGCATTGCTTCCGCTGATTGGTTTCTGTTGTTATGCATTTTGTTTACTGCTTCCGCTGTTTATTGTTGTTTCTTACCTTGTATACCTTACCGAATGAGGGCATAGTTTCCCCAACGACTCACCAAGGCCCTCGCTGCTAGTTGTCAGCCTCTGGAGTTCGGGGAAACGCGCTTGAGGACATTTGGAAAACCGAGTACGGGGCACCAGTGGAGGGGCTCCAGACCCGGGTCGTTACAGAGGCACTAGATCTCCATAATATTACCATCGATGGTTGAATCCACATCAACATTGATATCACACTAATCAATGAAATGAGAGTCTTTTTGAAGATAAAAATGGAGTTTCAACATGTGAAAAAATCATGTATCCTGATCATTTGAGGGAGAACTACTCTTTGATATTCCATAACTCCAAAATGACACAACAACTCAAAAGGCCTAACGAACAAGGGAGAAAGCTTACTCCCATGAAAAAAAATTCGCTACCCATGAAAGGAATCACCTTCCGGGATACACGATCTCCAATATAGAACTCTATATGTCTCCTCTTATAATTGATGTAGGATTTATAATGATCCACACTATCTTTATCCTCTAAAAAATTATGTGAACCATCTCTTTTGTATTCTATAATAGTTTTGTATTGAGAATTCATGCCTCTCCAACCCCATTCTATTGTAATAGAGAACATAAAGGTTATCCATACTAAGCTTCAAACAGTTCCATAACAATGGAGGAGTGGAAAATATTATTGTAATAAACCTATACCAAGAGAATATGCCCCATCTATGAACCTCCAAAATCTAGGACACAAGAGTGAAACATGTATTCAAGAGTTTGGATGGTCTTCTTTGTTCTAACATCCATATGAAAATGAAAAGAGGTGATCATGATTAAATTAGATACAAAATCATACTGAAGAATCTCCACAACCTGGAGGTGAAATGAGGATCCCGATCAGAGATGATCATCCTCAGGACTCAATGGAGTCTCATTGCCTCCTCTGGATATTTCCTTGACAAAACCTCCACTTATATTGACTAACTAATCACTATAAAGTGGAATGATTTCATAAAATTATTCACTATCACCCATATAGAATCATAGCCTCCCGGGTCTCAACATAAAAGTTTAACTAATTAATTAACAATTTCCTCCACTTCCACTAGGGAATATCTAATGGATTGTGAAATCTATAGGGAATACAGTGCTTGGACTTCACCTTCTCACAGACCAAACATCGAGAAACAAACTCTGCCACTGTATGCCTTAACACAAGACTCCAAAAATGTCCACTCAAAGCTCAGTACATCTATATCATGCATTAATGTACCAATAAAGGTGAACTATGGAACACATAAAGAAACATCTCACATATCACGGAAGAAACTAAAATCTTTCCTGGGAACAACACCCAGTGTTGTTTGTACTTATACCAACCACAAGGGGCATTACTAAAAACTACTTGGTCACTCCAGAACTCCACCTTAGAATCCATTAGCAGGGAATCATCCACATGATACATCCCATATGACTATACTGTCATGTTGGAAGGACTCCCTCTACCTCAAATATCTCCCATATCCAGATGCATCATTGAGAGTTCTTCCATCACTCTCTAGGAATCTCTAGATTCATACAGGGAATCTCCACGTGACATCCTATTAAGCACATCAACCATATCATTTTCCTCTCCTAGAAAATATGAAATATCAAAATTGTAATCCTATAATAAATAAATCCACTATCACTGATAGATGTTCAAGTCACAATGGGAGAAAAAATACCTTAGGATCTTGTTGTCTTTAAAGACCATAAAATACTCACTTATAAGGTAATGTCACTACAAATTCCGTAAAAAAAATCTTCTAACTGAAGATCATTGATGGAATAGTTTCATTCATGGGGATTTACCATATAAAACCCATAAGAAATAACCAATATTTTCTAAATGAAAATAAATCCCAAGAAAAAATATGATGGGTTATAGAAATCAAAAATTTGAACTCCTTCTTTTGGAAAATAAAGGACAGTGGTACTTGTAAACTTTTTCATCAAATACTCAAAAGCTACCTGACAATGGTTAGTCAACAAGAACTCTTGATACTTATTTTTCAAGGATTTTATAGGAGTCAAAAACTGAGATAAATTGACTATGAACTTCCTATAATTGCCTACAAGACCAATGGAATTCCACACATCTGCCACTATCTTGGGGGCTACCCAAGACACATCAGGCTTTATCTTTGAAGGATCCATAGCTTCTCCCTACTGGGACACATCATTACCCTTGAAATGGAACTCAAAATTTGAAAACATCCCAAAAAAATTATCATGGAAAAGAACAACCAAAACAACATACAGATGCAATGTATGCTACTCCTCAGACATGGAGTACATAAGGATGTCATCAATGAACACCACTAAGAACCTATCCAGTAACTATTTGAACACTACATTCATTATCCCCATAAACATGGTTGGAGGATTCATCACCCTGAATGACATCCCGATGAACTCATAATTCCCATGATGAAACTAAAAATAGTCTTCAGGATATCCTCATTCTTCACCAATATCTGATGACATCCAAACCGAAAATTTATCTTCAGGAACCATCTTTCATCCTTCAGATGCTCAAATAAATCATCAATCTATGAAATAGGATAACATTTCTACATTTTAACTTGGTTCACATGATGATAATCGATAAAAATACAGAAAAATGTTATCATCCTTCTTCATGATCAAAACTAATACACCCCAAGTTGAAGCACATGGCTGAAAAAACCTCACTACAACAGATCATTGAGTTATACTCGAAGCTCTTTCAACTCAGAAGGTGACATAATATATGGATACATTGAGATATGAGAGATATATAGATGTATCTAAATCCCAAAATCAATCTTCTATCGATGGGGTATGATACAACCTTATATATAAAGATATCAAGGTACTCTTTCACAAACCTAGGAGACAACGACTACTGAAATTATGATGAACTCAGCATTTGCTCATCCAGGAAAGACGAAAAGGATTAAATATGCCTATGACTAATCTGGTAGTCTCTCTTACCAAAAAACATTGATGGATCTACATCATCTTCATAGAAAAAACCCATCCTCCTAAATCAGTCCTTAATATCTTACACTAAATACAACCAATCAATACCAGGGATGATTTTATATAGAAATATCTGTAAACATAAGAAATCACCATAATAGTGGTGTTACCCCTGCACTAGCTCATAGAATCTATATACTTCATACAAGTTAACTTGTCCTCCAACTAGTTATGTAAATGCTAATGTAAATAGAGGCCTCTCTACCTCAAGTCCCAAATCATAGACGAGGGTAGGTGATATAATGTATTGTGTCAATCTTGAATCCAAAAAACTATGCACCCATGTAGAAATAAAACAAAGGGTAATTCAAAAAATGTCTGGATCACATAAAATTGACAATGCTAAATCATGAAATTGAAATAAACCTTCTCCATAACCTCTATGATCATACTAATGAGAACCTCCAAGGACACACACTTCTCCTATGGGGAGAAGGAGAATCTTGGGGTTGTATTTTCCTTCCACATTTCCTCTATTTTGGTCTCATAATGGAGCACCCTATTTCTTCTTCCATAGCTAAAAGTTCCATAATGGAGGAACCTAATGTATAATTTCAAGCACAAGTTGAATTCATAGAATTTTTGGGATCTCTCACTATGAATAACCGTGGAATCCATGAGAAAAACATTTGTTTGATCCATTGGGATAGGTTTGAGATCCACCTCCCCTTGATAAATGAGATAATGAGAGATAATAACTACCTCTGGATAACCAAAAACACTTTTTCTTAAAAACTAAAAACCGCATACCACATCTCTACTTCATGAGGAATCTTGAAGACTCCCCTATCATGATGATCCAGTTTTATCCATCATCTTATCAATAAAATTTTAACTTACCATCAAATCTATACACATATTCAGTATAAACAAGGGGCCTCTATGCCAGATATCTAGGGACAAAGACTCTTCAAATTGCCTCATCATGGCCTTCCCATTTGAAAATTGGTTTAAAGAATATTGAAGAAGGGTCCTGAAATGGATCCCGAACTCTTGCACACTAGAATATCTCAATCAAAGGGTAAGAATATTCTGGTGACTGGATGCCTTCATCATTAAAAAAATGTACATTTATTTGAACTAATATAAAAAATTCTCCCTTGAGACTACTAAATCCTTGTGACCATTGAGAAACAAGAACTAACTCTCCCTCAATGATCCATGTAGCATCATCAGATCCAAAAAAAACTCAATTCTCCTTCGAAGCAATGATCGAACTAAAATCCATCTCAACCTCCTCTAACTATTCTTATTTGAATAAATCTGAAATGGATCCCTAACTCATCTTTAGAATCTGGAATTTAAACTCCTATAAATGAATTACTCAAGTATGTTTGTCGCTGACCTCTACTTAGTAACGATCTACTGTCACATCCTACTAAACTTCTTCAATGAAAACCAAATGAGGACGTCAGACTGGATCCATACCTCCAAAAGATAAAATCTATTAAAGCTTCAAAACCTGGAATATGAAAAATTAAATATTAATAAATTAATTTTTTTCTTGTTAATGTGTTT
The DNA here is from genome assembly GCA_963277665.1 of Viscum album. Lineage (NCBI taxonomy): Eukaryota > Viridiplantae > Streptophyta > Magnoliopsida > Santalales > Viscaceae > Viscum > Viscum album. The sequence goes on along the minus strand of OY728123.1, from coordinate 1,031,688,966 downwards.
TCTTATCCCAAGGTCCACCCAGTTCAAATACGGGAACAATGAATAACGATGCATGATACCTTCCTAGTTCTTTTCATTGAAAATAATATCACTTCATTTAGTAGGATCATTTAACATAAAGGCTCACACATCAGATCACATGAGACCATAAATATCTACATCATAGTCGGTCTCCATTGTCTACATCATTCAAAAAACTTACCCAATAATGTTTCCCTACCAACACATGAAATATTACCTATTAATAACTCCAAAATCATTGAATCCCTAAACATAAACATCTAATACCAATAAATCATGACCCCTCCCCTAGTGTACCTCCCCTGGGATAGAAATGAGGGAAGGGAGACAGTGACTTCACAAGTCCTTCCACCATTAGGCCTATAGTTGGTGACTGGTAGCAAGGAAATAATAAGCATACATATAGGAGGCATTACCCTCTAAGAGAACATGCATAAGAGAGAGATACGATGAATACATCAATCATATTATGCTCAAATTTATATATATATATATATATAATTCCAAGTGATAAAATTAAATTCTATACATTACTATAAAACTGAAAGGAAGCTACATGTACAAAAAAGGTAAAGAGGGTAGTGACTATGAACCCCAAATAGCCTGAGAAAAATGAAGATCTAGTAATATCCAGCCAAATCTTCTACCTGCACTAGCTGACATGATAAAAATATATATATATATATGTATGGTGATTACAATAGTATACTCAGTAGGATCTTCCATGGAGTCTCTCATGAAAGGGATAAGGAAATCATGCTAAAGCATAGTGAACAAAAGTGAAAATAACTCATTACCTAAACATGTACACTATGCTCACAGTCTTACCATGAATAAATCTCACCATGTATCACATACAATATATCATAAAATATATTAATGAAACATCAAGGATACCCCTCTCACACGTCCCCATATGTTTTCCACTCTACCCCAACAATGCAGGTCCTAATACATATTTCTCCAAAATAAGCCGGCCTAAACACACACTTATACAAAAAATGCTTTTAACAGTGAAATAAAAGACAATTATCTGTGATAAAAAAATAACTAATAATCGAAGCATTATTAAAATCATGAAACTTTTATCAGTGCTAAAAAAGTGCTCTTAAAGGCACCCTTTTGTAGTTCTAAAAAAATCATAGTTAAAAGGGTCCTTTAAAACACTTTATTAGCACTGTTAAAGGGTTCTTTTAATATATATTTTTAGCACTATTAAAGGGTTCCTTTAAAAACACTTTTTTAGCACTGATAAAGGTATCACTATTAAATGGGGAAAAAAATAATTTTCCAGACACCTATCGTCAACCCCCTTTATCAGCACTTCCACACCCCCTTTATCAGTGCTCCACACCCCCTTTTTCATCATTTTTCACCTTGCCACCTATTTTGTCAACACATTGATAATTTCCAGCCTCATGTGAGCCTGTCAAGATTCAAACCATGCACCTCTCTTTCATAGTTGGAATGCCTTTACCACTACACCATGTTTTTTTCTACCTGTTTAAAGATATTTCAGTTTATATATATATATATATATATATTTATTTACGTATATATACATATACAAAAAATATTTAATTATTTTTAAATACATTTGTAAAATATATCCGTGTGTGATATATAAAGACTTATATATAAATTTAAATATATTATATATTATATTCATTTGCATATATTAGGTTTTAATATATATATCTGTTTATTAATATATAGATATATGTATATATAAACCTTATAAATATATTTTTATAATGCTTAAAATGGATAGATATTGTTTTAAATACATTTTTATAATATGTATTTATTTATTTATAATATAATATACATTTTTACGTAAATATGTTAATATATGTATTTATATGGGTGATTTATTATATGTAAATATAAGAAAACAGTCATATATTTAATTATAAATAAAATTAATTTGTGAAATGTGATAAAATTTAAAAACAATAATATCAATATGAATTTATGACTTGGGAATAAATTCAGTACCCATTGAAAAAGGGAAAATGTATATCTTTAAACAAGGGTGAAAATCCATCAAATGTTAAAAATCGAGGTACGCCGACAAAAAAATCCTTTTTGAAGGTCTATTGTGCCTTTTTAGTCCTTGAAAAATGCCACAAAGCTTTACTTATGTCACTAAGTGCATATATATCTTTCCAAGATTCAATTTGATATGTGGTAGAGCCCAAACGGACATCCGAATCAAAAGTTATGGTCGTTGGAAGTTTTAGTAGTGTTCTCAACTTATTTTAGATCTTTTATTAGTTATTGGATTTTTTATCTTAAAATTGATATTAAATGACTACTAATCGAAGATAATAAGTAAATTATTAATTAAATTTTTTTTATTTCATATTCCATTTTGTCTAAATTTCTTATATATTAAGTGTAAATCCTTATTTGCCATATTTAAAACATATTTCAAAAAATATATATTATATTTATATGAATGTAATTTATTTATATATTCCTATATTATTTTTAATGAAATATAATTTATTTAAAGTATAAATTAATCTATGCTTGTGACAAGGACCTGATAAAGGGGGGTCTTTATCAGTTATTCTAAAAATACACTCATAACCCCCCCCCCCATATCATTGATTTTTGGAAAGTGTATATGAAAGACCTCATTTACCAGTTCTTATAAAAAATTACTGATAAAGGTCCCCCTTTAATAGTACTAAAAAAGCACTATTAAATACCCACTTTATCATCGATTTTTTAGCATTTCCAAAGGTGGAATTTAAAATCTTTTTAGCAAGCGTTGTTAATGCCCTAGTGCTGGATAAACTCAGTTTTTTAGTAGTGACACCTTGGAAAGGAATCCAAACATGCACCTCATGAATAAAATTATCAAATAATCCCATATCACATCATTATATATAGTAACTGAGTAGTTTTTGGGATCCACCATGACATGTATGAAATATATCATGCATCGGTTATTATACCTAAAGCCATCGCAACCCTTACACCGAGTAAGTACCTCAAGACATCAAAGCCTATACATGTCATACCTATAATTATTATTTGGATACCATATCTGGGAATATATGTTTGTGTATAACCACAAGCCATCAAAATTTTCTACACATGTATATGAGGAAACTAATAATCATTCACACAAACATAAGAAACTACTAAGGGAAGAGAGTAGGGCTAGATGGGGTAGTCATCCATCCATCCTCTCATTGAGATGTTGGGGGAAATAACACTCCCAGAGTTCTCTAGGTGTCAGTTTCCCTAACTGACATGGGTGGGGAAACATATGAAATCATAGATGATAATAGATATAATATAGATCAAAACCACAGTATAGGAATGAACTAATATTAGACTCAATTGTAGCTAAATTCACTCAGGCTCTTGGCTGCCACTATGAAGAACATATATCATATAAGCACACAAGAATTTAAAAGAGATAAATTAATTACTTATTTCCTCTTTATGATTTCATTTATTTAATTAATTAGTTATAAATTAATTAACCATTATCATTATGCCACATTACATTACATTATTCATCAGAGTAAATTTATTTACCATCATGCAGAATCAAAATCGAGTCTACGGTTTATCAAGATTGATATATTTTTTGAATTGTCATTCAATCAACATCAACCCCATGGGTTATGAATTATTTATTAATTATTAGAATCATTCCATAATCTAGGTACTCTAGGAAAACCATCTTAAGCTACCAATAAGAGAAAATATGGAACCAACCACATCCATCTCCCCCAAGTGACAGGGAAGGGAATGCTAATAAAAAAGCAACCTAATCATCGTCCATTATATAGATTCAAAAGTGGGTATCCAAGCTCATACTATCACATAAATGAATAATACTAGATTCAACCCATTCCACCATCTTTGGGTCCATCCTCATTGCCGACATGGATATCCTGATGCATCTCTCCATCGGAGGTGTAAACTTTTTCCACATCATATGGGCCTCCCCACACCATATCACATCATCCATCCCAGGCTCATCCATCCTATGATCATAGCACATCCAAGCCTCCCCACCCCATATCATATCACATAGAAAATCTCACATTTTGAGTACATCACAAAACAAACAGGAAACAAAAAATAATAGCCAACAGGGAAATATAGGCCATAAAAACAAGGCATCGATCCTTCACACTTAAAGGATCACTCATGACTCCAAAATCAAGGCACTCATCATTATCAAGAAAAATGGCCACTCAGTCCATCGATATTATCTTTATAAAATAACTAGATTTCATTCTATATTGGATTAACTGATTAATTATTCATTGGTTCCAACTATGGTAATCCTAAGCCATAAGTCTATAACAAGATATCAAAAGATAAACAAGCTCTCTAGAATTAAAAATAGTTTCATCAAACTGTGATAAGTACAATTCTCATTTAACATTTCTTTTTCTAATTATCATTAAGAATAATTTTTTTTCATATTATTCTTGAATTACATTAATCACATGGAGGATCATTTTCAATTAAACACTAGAATTACATCAATTTTATTTCTATCAAATTACAAGAATCACCTGATCCATTACAACGTTCATATTACATAATTATTAATCAAATTAGTTAATTAATTCTAGCTTTATGTTACTTACCAACTAACATTAATAAAGGCATGCTAATACATAACATCACACGAAATTATAACAATAATATAATATATAATACACTATCTAGTTAATAATTAAGCAAACTTGTATCACGGTATAGGAACATCCACATGTGCTCAATAACCAATTATTTATTAATCTAGTTTAGTATTTACCAGTTTAATTTAAATTCTATCCAAAGGGTTAAAAAATGATCCATTTATGATTTCACATAAATAAATAGAGATGAAAGGAATTCCTTACCTCAAAGGAATCAATGTTCTTTCCACAAGAACAAACCAATGTTACAGATCCTGATCATCTCTCTAATCAAAATATACATCCCTCCAAGGATCCTGCAACACAAAAACACCTATAAAAGACAATGAAAAACTATATTAAAAAATAGATATGATATTAAATATAACGACCCAAACATTATATACATTTTTAATACTTCAAAATTTAAGCATACCTATTACAAAATATAACAAAACCATGATAGGACCGTATAGGTATAGTGTCTTTAGAAACTGGGAAACGTAAACAACTGGTTCATAAAGTGTCTACACTGTCTCCCATTTATTTCATCATATCTATAGTCCCTTTTGGCATATTTTACTTAATAACCTTCTCCCTGACCTAGGGAAAGAAAACTTACAAAAGGGTGAGCTCAAATGCTCAGTAAGGGTAAACAAAAGAAATATCAATCACATCATATTCATAAGAACATATCTTTTGGAAATCTTAACCTGCAAAAGAGATCATAATTTCATAACATGGGATACATCATAGTAGTGAAATGTAATCACAATAATCATAACATAAAACATGAAACTTTGTGGAATATTCACATAATAATAGATAATCATTTCTTATTAGTCAAGACTCATTTCCAAGACTATCTTAGTGGACAAAGTCCATTTCTGAACCGAGTTCATTCCTCGTTTCAGTCCGGTTTCACTGAACCGGTTTAACCTTCCGTTCCAGCCATGTTTATCTCATGAGATATAAAATCTTTACCCAATGCATTGGAGGGAGATATAGGTCCCACCCATCTCATAATGATACCATTCTTATGTGTGCCACAAAATCATAAATCATACATCATTTCAAAACCCATGTAACAAAAATGGAATTCTTAAACTACATGACATCATAAAACAATTCATATAAGATAATGTAATTCATAAAAATAATTCCACCACAACATAATCAAATAAATGTAATAATAGGGATAGAAACAGAACCCTATATTATCTTATATGGAAAATAATTTTGATAAAACACTTGAACTCTATTCTTGAGGAAAATATCCTTTCTACTTCAAAAACATTTTCCTTTCTTAACATGTCATACAATTTTAAACTAAAAGAAGTTGATTAAAAATAAACATGAAAACTTGTAAGGGAATATTCTTGGAAATAATGTTTTAAAAAATCCCTTCATTCCCTATAAGTTAAAAGAAAATATTCTTCTCGTACTTTTGTCGGAAAAGTCGAAAAGTACCTCGTACGAAAAACGACAAAATATTCCTTTCATATCTCTTACTAAAAACTAACCGAAGGGTAAAATTGGATTTAAAAAATTGTAGGTGGATGGAAATAATATCACATATTGACAAAACATGGATGTGGATGATAAAATACACCCCAGTAAATACCAAAGTATAAACAATCTCGGATAAAAATGAGGTTGTGATATTTTCCCATTTCTTAGGTCCGATTTGCTTCGTAAGTGTCCGAAACTCCTGTATAATGATTTAAATAATGTTATTGACTTATTACAGAATAATAATTAATTTTATGATATCATATATGGTCGTATTCTTATATTCTTATTAGTAATATTTCATTACTACTTGTTATTCGGGTGTTTATTACTTTTTGTTCTTATGCGTGTTTTGTCGAATAAATTATTATTATTCTTTTCAGGTTATAGATACCTCATTTACAGAATGGTATTAGTGTAATATATATCATATTAATTCATTCAATTCATTTATATAATTATTATTCAATGAATATCATGTAGAATGAGTCGCATCACATCGTGGAGACGGTATTCCGTACGTACGCACGAGCGATGATATCATTCCCATGATCGTGGAATTGTATTGGAGTGTATGTATACTATTTCAGAATCAATATCAATTTAAAATAGTCATATATAGTTATTATTTACACCATTATACCAATCCAAGTAAGGTGGTGGTGGAAAATAGATTACACCACGACGTGGAGACGGTATTCCGTACGTACGCACGCGCGGTGATTTCATTTTCGGTAGGATGGATAGATGGTGAAATAATGTTGTTTCATACTTATAATAACATATCAGTATATTAGTGATACGGATTTTATTACTTCGTAATGAAACAACTATTGAAGAATATGTGGAAGAAGAAATAAAGTTGAAAGAATCGGTAACAGACATTACCTCTTCTTTGAAGCACTTCTTTGAGACCTCCTTTTAGGGCACTAAAATTGGTCTTTTAAGAAGACCAGGACCTCTAGGATGTCTCTAGGGAAGTTGAGAGAATATATTGATAGGGGTTTTCCGAGCTTGAAGGCTCAAAGTGGTGTGAGGAAGAGGGGGAGGAGGTCCCCTTTTATAAGGGAGGAGAGGGGCACCTTTGGAATAACTAAAAATATTATTTTATTATAAAGTCAAATTCGGTTTTTAATAGCTACAAATTGATATATTTCAAAGCTAAGGTAGGTATGGGTCTAAATAATCTCATCCAATATAATTTAGACAAGTTTAGGTATCAATTTTAACATTATCATTTCGATTTAACTTTAAGATAGATAATTTAACTTTTACCGTGTCTTCTTGTTTTCTTACACTATATGGTTAATAAACTTACTATAACAAGCCAAACGAAACCCAAGTTGTTTATTATTAATATATATAACCTTATCTAATACATTTAGCCGATCCTTAGATTTTTAGGAATAAAATAACAATTAATAATATACTATTTGTTTTAAAAACAATTTTATGTCAATTTTGACACTATTTGGTAATTGATTTTTGTAAAAATCATAACAGAATGATTAGTTCGAAAAAATTTAATTAAATCAATACTAAAATGTCATATTAACATATAAAATTATTGGAATTCATAAAAAGTCTCAAATTACATTTATTGGGTTATTTAAAACATCATTTATTTCAATATTTCATTAATAAGATAATTACTGCATCATCATTGTGTCCTAAATAAATTAAATTATTTAATGTCTAAAAATTACAAATAAAATACGATTATGTAGGAACTTTTTTTAGCTTTCTAATTAATATTTGTAGTCGAATTTATCTTATGTATAACCCCATATTTAAAATTATTTACTTATTAAACATTGATTTTATCTATTTTAACCCTTCTTTAAATAAATTAATAATAAATGTCTTAATCTAATCCAAGTGGGCCTAGATGGTCATATTTTATTCCTAAGGTTGTTTTTGGTCGAATTACACTTATCCAATAGAATTAGGACATGTTTTAGGGTAATATTAATAACACTTTTACCCTTAATTACCCTATTTACTTTTAACAAAAAATTATTTTCATCTCATTGAACCACATTTTAGTCCTTGATATTAACCGTGTCTCTCGGATTTTCGAAATTCCACTCACAGAAGTGGTAAAATTAAGTTTTATGAAAAATTAAGTTTTTTTTAACTACCACTTAGTGGTTTCACTATTAATCAAAAATTGAAAGTTTTCAGAAAAATACCAAAATTTCACCCTAGGCTAATTTGATATTCCGAATCCAAAAATGAAGTCAATTTTGAAAAATAAAAATTTCCAAAATTTCAAAAAGTGGTTATTACTATTCATAACAGCTAGTTTTAATAATATTTTAATAGCATATCATTGTTTAGTGAAACTCGGTATTGTGTACGACGCAAGCTATCGAGGAAGGCCGCGATTGCATGTAAAGCAAGCCAAGCTAGTGTTGTGTGTAGTGAAAGATTCCTTTGATGATTTATATAACATAAAAAGAAAATATTTCTCATAAAAGTCTCGGGAGTTACATTCTACCCCCCTTAAAATGAATTTCGCCCCCGAAATTCTTCACTTTGTAACAAATAGATGAGGATACCTCTCCCTCATTATATCCTCAAGCTCGCATGTAGCTTCTTCTAACTGGTGGTTCCTCCATAAAACTTTCACCAAGCGAGTGGTCTTGTTCCGTAGGACTTTTTATCTACGATCCTGAATCTCTATCGGTTGTTCTTCATAAGAAAGATCTTTCTCTAGTGGTACAAAATCTGACCTGAGTACATGTGATGGATCAAGTATGTACTTTCTCAGGAGAGATACATGGAACACATCGTGAACTTGAGAGAGATTCGGTGGAAGCGCCAATCGGTAAGATACCTTTCCAACACGATTCAGTATTTCGAAAGGACCGATATATCTAGAGCTCAACTTCCCCTTCTTTCCAAATCTCATGACCCTCTTCCAGGGAGATATTCATAAGAACACTTTATCACCCACTTCAAACTCTAGGTCTTTTCTTCGGTTGTCGGCATAACTTTTCTGTCGACTCTGAGATGCTCTTATGTGTTGTTGAATAGATCTGACCTTTTCTGCCATCTCATCAACAAGAACAGGTCCTAATAGCTTTCTTTCCCCAACTCCATCCCAGCAAGTTGGAGTCCTGCATTTATTTCAATAGAGAGCTTCATAAGGAGCCATCTGAATACTGGAGTGAAAGCTATTATTATAAGAAAATTCCACCAAAGATAGGTGATGATCCCAACCACCTTTGAAATCCATAGAGAAAGCTCTCAACATATCATCTAGAGTTTGAATTGTTCTCTCAGACTGACCGTCTTTATGAGGATGATAAGCAGTGCTGAAACTCAACTCTGTATCCAGAGTATGCTGAAGACTTCTCCAGAACATCGAGGTAAATCTCGGATCCCGATCAGATATAATAGAAAGTGGTACTCAATGCAATCTTACCACTTCCTCTACATATATCCTGGCAAGCAGATCCAGAGAGAAATCCTCTCTAATAGCAATGAAATGTGTAGACTTTGTAAGACGATCAACTATGACCCAGATAACATTATTTCCTTTGGATGTTTTAGGAAGTCCTGTGACAAAGTCTATAGTGATGTTTTCCAATTTCCATTCAGGTATGGGTAATGGTTGTAACATCCCCTTGGACTTCTATCTCTCAACATTAACTTGCTGACAAACAAAGCATCGAGAGACATATTTAGCAACATCTATTTTCATTCCATCCCACCAAAGGTACTCTTTCAGGTCCCTATACATCTTCGTTCTTCCAGGATGAATAGATAATGAAGAACTATGAGCCTCATCCAGTAGCACCTTCTTTAATTCAGGGATGGGAGGAACACAAACCTGATTCCTGAACTTTATTATCCCATCACAATCAAGGTTGAATTTAGGAATATTTCTCACCTTCTTTTGTAACTCGAAATCTTCTTTCTGCACCTCTTTAATTTTCCCATGTATAGATAGTTGAACATTCATTTGAGAAAGATACGATTTTCCCCTTACATTATAATTCCATGATCCATCCTTTGTAAATCCAAAAATATTTGTTCTTTTGTGATCCTCATCATGGATAAACTGACATGGTCTTGTCAAGTTAATGCATCTTCCACCTTGTTTTCTTTCCCAGGGTGGTAATGAATTGAGCAGTCATAATCCTTAATCAGCTCCAACCATCTTCTTTGGCGCATATTCAGATAATTTTGTGTGAAAATATACTTTAAACTTTAATGATCAGTATAAATATCACACCTTTCCCCATAAAGATAGTGCCTCCAAATCTTTAATGCAAAGATTACCGTAGCTAACTCCAAATCATGAGTTGGGTAATTTTGCTCATTGATTTTCAATTGTCGTGAGGCATAAGCTATCACCATATCATTTTTCATAAGAACACACCCCAATCCCTTCTTGGAAGCATCACTATAGATCACAAACCTTTCTCTACTACAAGGCAGTGTGAGCATAGGTGCACTGGATTACCTTCTTTTCAACTCCTTGAATTTCTCTTCACATTCCTCCGTCCAAACAAACTTAACTCCTTTCCGAGTCAACCTGGTGAGTGGATTAGATAATCGTGAAAAATATTTCACAAAACGTCGATAATATCCAGCCAAACCAAGAAAACTTTGGATCTCAGTTACTGTTGTTGGTCTCGACCATCTTTCGATGACCTCTGTATTTGCTGGATCCACAGATATCCCCTCCTTTGAGATTATGTGACCAAAAAATGAAACTTTTTGAAGCCAAAATTCACACTTGGTAAATTTGGCATAAAGCTTCTCCTTTCTCAGGGTCTTCAATATAATTCTCAAGTGATCTTCATGTTCTTCCTTGATCTTTGAATATACAAGAATATCATCTATAAAGACTACCAAAAACTGATCAAGATAGTCTCTAAAGACTCTATTCATCAGATCCATGAAGATAGCAGGGGCATTTGTAAGACCAGACAACATCACTATAAATTCATAGTGTCCATACCTTGTACGGAAATCCGTCTTTGGTATATCCTCCCTTTTTACCCTTAATTGATGATACCCTGAACGAAGATCAATCTTTGAAAAGTATTGAGCTCCTCGTAGTTGGTCAAATAAGTCATCAATGCGCGATAGAGGATATTTGTTCTTGATAATGATCTTGTTAAGTTCTCGATAATCAATGCAGAGTCTCATTGATCCATCTTTCTTCTTAACAAATAGAACAGGTTCTCCCCAAGGTGACATAATAGGGCATATGAATCCCTTATCAAGATTCTCTTGGAGTTGTTTCTTCAATTCCTGCAACTCAATTGGGGCCATTCTATAAGGTGTCTTTGAAATAGGCAAAGCACCCGGTATGAGTTCTATTGAAAACTCAACTTCACGATTTGGTGGAAGACCCAGCAATTCCTCCGGAAAGACATCATCAAACTCCCGTACAATGGGCATATTATTAATCATGAGTTTCTCACCAACCATTTGAGATAAATAACCCTCATTTAGTGGAATCAAGACCCATAAGATGAAAGAAATTTCCACTGGAAGGTTATGTTCATCCTTGTATCGATAGATGATCATAGATTGATCTGGAATATGAAATGTGACTTCCCTTCATTGGAAATTGATATGAGATCCATATAAAGAAAGCCAATCCATGCCAAGAATCACATCAAATTCCACTATAGGAAGGATCACAAGATTTGCAGGAAGCACATTCCCACAAACTTCAATCAAGGAAGAATTATAAACTTTTGATGCGACTGTTGTGCTATTAGGTGTTGTCACAGCTAACTCAACATCTAATTGTTGAGGTAATACGATGATACTCTTAGAAAATTATTCAGAAATAAAAGACTGGGTGGATCGAGAATCAAATAAAACATTTTCTACTTTAGAGTTGATGGTAAGTGTACCTTTGACCACATCGTTATTATACTCCACATCACTGATAGAAATTGCATGTGACTTTCCTTTGTCTTTAGCCTTAAGAGTTTGTTGACGTCGACCATCATCATCAACCCTTGGATTTGGGCATTGATTGGCATAATTCCCCATCTCCTTGAACTTGAAACATTGAAGTGTAGTAGGTTCATTCTGTGTGTCCCTTCCTTTGTTGGCATCATTAGACATCTTCTTCCCATCGTTGCGGCATTCAAATGCCCGATGAACTTCCTTTCCACATTTGAAACATTTACTTGTCACTTTAAGACAACTCCCTACATGTTTCTTTCCACACATTGATCATAAGGGAAAGCTCATCTTCTTTTCAGTGTGCTCTTTAGATTTTCCTTTGAATTCCATTTTCCTCTTCTTATCAAACCCATATGACTGATTGGTTAATCCAATCTCCATATCAACTTTGAGAGCACATCAAACGATTTCCTTATAGCTATTGAAGTCCCTTATGGATAATGCCCTTCGAAGAATTGGTTTTAAGCCACTAAAGAATCAATCGATCTTACTCTCAGGTTGGATAATAATACCAGAAGCGTACCTTGCAAGTCTTGTAAAATTTGCTTCATATGTACCAACAGATTCATCATCCTTTTTCTTTAGTTCAAGAAACTCCTTCCCCATCTTTGTTCGGAGAATACGAGGGAAGTACTTAGTGAAAAATAAGTTCTTGAACTCGTCCCATTCCATGGACTCAATTTCATCCCTTTTCCTCATATTCTTAATAAGATTCCACCAATGATCAGTATCTCCTTCCAAAAGATACACTACTAGGATGACTTTGTCATGTTTAGAACATTGAAGAACTGAAAATATCTTTTTAGTAGTACTAATCCATTTTTCAGAAAATAATGGATCAGTAGACCCGCTAAAAGAAGGTGGACACTGCCTCATGAAGGATTCAACAGAATGTGGCCCCTTCCTTTGCTCGTTTGGAAGTCCTGCATGATTCATAGCTTGAGAAAGTTGTGTGAGCATGGCTACACGATTTTTCATTCCATCTCCCATAACGTTTGGTTGCTCAGGTGGACAATCATTTCATTGCTAGTCGCATTCCACATTAACACGGTTCCTTCGGGTTCCAGCCATTGACTAAAACCAAGAAGAATAGTGTGAGAAACACTAATTATAATCGGAAAACCACAAAATCAAGAATAAGATTTCACACTTAAGGTCTTATCCTAGGATATTCATGGCCATTTCTAAAACACTAAGATTGTGTTCTATGCTTAGAATTATCCTTAGGGTTATTACTAAGGCTTTCACATCCTAGTTTCCAAAGGTTTACTATACCTTTTCTCTGATACCAACTATAACGAACCAAACTTTACATACATTGTTAATACTTCAAAATTGAAGCATACTTATTACAGCATATAACAAAACCACGAAAGGACCGTATAGGTATAGTGTCTTTAGAAACTGGGAAACATAAACAACTGGTTCATAAAGCGTCTACACTGTCTCCCATTTATTTCATCATATCTAGGGTCCCTTTTGGAAAATATTACTTAATAACCTTCTCCCTGACCTGGGGAAAGAAAACATAGAAAAGGGTGAGCTCAAATGCTTAGTAAGGGTAAACAAAATAAATATCAATCACATCATATTCATAAGAACATATATTTGGGAAATCGCAACCTGCAAAAGAGATCATAATTTCAAAACATGGGATAAATCATAGTAGTGAAATGTAATACCAATAATCATAACATAAAACATGAAACTTTGTGGCATACACAAATAATCATAGGTAATCATTTCTTATTAGTTAAGAATCATTTCCAAGACTATCTTAGTGGACAAAGTCCATTTCTGAACCGAGTTCATTCCTCGTTTCAGTCCTGTTTCACTGAACCGGTTTATCCTGCCGTTCCATCCATGTCTATCTCATGAGATATAAAATCTTTCCCTAATGCATTGGAGGGAGATATAGGTCCCACCCATCTCATAATGATACCATTCTTATGTGTGCCACAAAATCATAAATCATACATCATTTCATAACCCACGTAATAAAAATGGAATTCTTAAACAACATGACATCATAAAACAATTCATATAAAATAAAGGAATTCATAAAAATAATTCCATCACAACATAATCAAATCAATATAATAATAGGGATAGAAACAGAACCCTATATTATCTTAGATGGAAAATAATTTTGATAAAACACTTGAACTCCATTCTTGAAGAAAATATCCTTTCTACTTTAAAAACATTTTCCTTTCTTAACATGTCATACAATTTTAAACATAATGAAGTTGATTAAAAATAAACATGAAAACTTGAAAGGAAAACTTATTGGAAATAATGTTTTAAAAAATTCCTTCATGCCATATAAGTTAAAAGAAAACATTCTTCTCATACTTTTTTCGGAAAAGTCAAAAAGTACCTCGTACGAAAAACGACAAAATATTCCTTTCATATCTTTTACTAAAAACTCACCGAAGGGTAAAATTGGATTTAAACAATTATTGGTCGATGGAAATAATATCACATATTGAGAAAACTTGGATGTGGATGATAAAATACACCCCAGTAAATACCAAAGTATAAACAATCTCGGATAAAAATGAGATTGTGATATTTTCCCTTACCTTAGGCCCAATTTTCTTCGTAAGTGTCCGAACCTCCTATATAATGATTTAAATAATGTTATTGACTTATTCTAGAATCATAATTATTGTTATGATATCATATATGGTTATATTATTAGATTCTTATTAGTAATATTTCATTACTACTTGTTATTCGGGTGTTTATTACTTTTTGTTCTTATGCGTGTTTTGTCGAATAAATTTTATTCTTATTTTTCAGGTTATAGATACCTCATTTCCATAATGGAATTAGTGTAATATATATCATATTCATTCATTCAATTCATTTATATAATCATTATGCAATGAAGATCATGTAGAACGATTCGCATCACATCGTGGAGACGGTATTCCGTACGTACGCACGAGCGATGATATCGTTCCCATGATCGTGGAATTGTATTGGAGTGTATGTATACTATTTCAGAATCAATATCACTTTACAATAGTCATATATAGTCATTATTTACACCATTATACCCATCCAAGTAAGGTGGCGGTGGAAAATAGATTACACCATGACATGGAGACGATATTCCTTACGTACGCACGCGCGGTGATTTCGTTTTCCGTAGGATGGATATATGGTGAAATAGGGTTGTTTCATACTTATAATAACATATTAGTATATTAGTTATACTGATGTTATTACTTCATAATGAAACAACTAAAGTAGAATAATTGGAAGAAGAAATAAAGTTGAAAGAATCAGTAAGGGACATTACCTCTTCTTTGAAGCGCTTCTTTGAGACCTCCTTTTAGGGCACTAAAATTGGTCTTTGAAAAAGACCAGGACCTCTAAGATGTCTCTAGGTAAGTGGAGAGAAGAAATTGACAGGGTTTGGCCAATAGTGAAGGCTCAAAGTGGTGTGAGGAAGAGGGGGAGGAGGTGCCCTTTTATAAGGGAGGAGAGGGGCACCTTTGGAATAACTAAAAATATTATTTTATTATAAAGTCAAATTCGATTTTTAATAGCTCCAAATTGATAAATTTAGAAGATAAGGTGGGTATTGGTCGATATCCTATCATCAAATAGAATTTAGACAAGTTTAGTTATCAATTTTAACTTTATCATTTAGATTTAACTTTAAGTTAGAAAATTTAACTTTTACCGTGTCTTCTTGTTTTCTTACACTATAAGGTTAATAAACTTACTATAAAAAGCCAAACGAACCCCAAGTTTTTTATTATTAATATATATAACCTTATATAAGTCATTTGGCCGATCCTTATATTTTTAGGAATAAAATAACAATTAATAATATAATATTTGTTTTAAAAACAACTTTATGTCAATTTTGACACTATTTGGTGATTGATTTTTTTGAAAATTATAACAGAATGATTAGTTCAAAAAAAATTTAATTAAATCAATACTAACATGTCATGTTAACATATAAAATTATTGGAATTCATAATAAGTCTAAAATTACATTTATTTGGGTATTTATAACATTATTTATTTCAATATTTCATTAATAAGATAATTATTGCATCATCATTGTGTCATAAATAAATTAAATTATTTAATGTCTAAAAATTAAAAATAAAATACCACTATATATTCAATTGTTTTAGATTTCTAATTAATTTTTATAGTCGAATTTATCTTATGTATAACCCAATATTAAAAATGATTTACTTATTAAACATTGATTTTAACTCTTTTAACCCTTCTTTAAATAAATTAATAATAAATGTCCTAATCTAATCCAAGTGGGCCTAAATGGTAATATTTTATTCGTAAGGTTCTTTTTGGTCGAATTACACTTATCCAATAGAATTAGGACATGTGTTAGGGTAATATTAATAACACTTTTACCATTAGTTACACTATTTACTTTTAACCAAAAATTATTTTCATCTCATTGAACCACATTTTAGTCCTTGATATTAACCGTGTCTCTCAGATTTTCGAAATTCCACTCACAGATGCAGTAAAATTAAGTTTTATGAAAAATTCAGTTTTTTTAACTACCACTTAGTGGTTTCACTATTCATCAAAAATTGAAAGTTTTCAGAAAAATACCAAAATTTCACCCTAGGCTAATTTCGATATTCCGAATCCAAAAATGAAGTCAATTTTGAAAAATAAAAAATTACAAAATTTCAAAAGGTGGTTATTACTATTCATAACGGTTAGTTTTAATAATATTTTAATAGCATATCATTGTTTTTTGAAACTCGGTATTGCGTACGACGCATGCTATCGAGGAAGGCCGCGATTGCATGTAAAGCAAGCCAAGCTAGTGTTGTGTGTAGTCAAAGATTCCTTTGATGATTTATATAACATAAAACCAAAATATTTCTCATAAAAGTTTCGGGCGTTACATTAATTCACATGTAATGAAGAAAAAAAAGGAATCAGATCAAAAAAACATGATAGAAGAGGTAGAACATACACTGTATCACTACAGATCAAAGATGGAAGGCAAAGGATCACATAATTAACTTAATCCTTTCGCTTTAACCCTTAGTTAAAAACATTAACTCTTACCATGTCTTCTTGTATTTTAATAATATATGGTTACTATAGTTACTATAAAATGATAATAGAACCCAAAGTGGATCATTAATGACATTTTTAGCATTATATAGGTTATTTGGAAGAATCTTATATTGTTATGACTATCATATCACTTTATAAAATAGTATATGTTTTAAAAAGTCATTTATATCAAATTTGACACTATTTTGTAATTGATTTTTGTTAAAGTCAAAAAAATTTGATTCCTTAGAACCAAAGGCATAAACTTAAATATAATCTATAGTAATATTCCATAAAATTCTTGGATGGAATTAAAATATTCAAATTACATTTATATTAATATTTATAATATCATTTATTTGAATATTTCATTAATAAGTTAATCACTACATCGTCATTATGTCTTTAATAAATTTATTTATTTAATGAAAAAAAGTAGAAATAAAATACCATGACGTATGAAATATTTTTATCTTTATAATTAATATTTATAGTCAAATAGATAATTTATATAACCCTATATTAATTTTTTTAGTAAAAGATACATTTTTATGTCATATTTCTCTTTACTTTAAATTAATTCTTATAACATGGAATTATCACACCAATGTGGCTTTATCGAGTCCTAAAATCAACCCAAGGATGCCCATGGTCGGCCATATTCCATACAATAGTATTAGGATATGTTTTATAGTAGTTTGATATTATTATTATTTTATATTTTACCCTTATATATCTAATTTACTATATGACCATGGTAAATAAAAATAATTACTGAAGTTAATATTCATAATGTCCAAAAATAAAAGGTAAATATTATAAAAAATTTGGACCTTATGGTTAAAAATATGGAATTATATTTTCCAAATTCAAAACATATAATTTACAAAAATTAATTTAAAATTAATTCCAGTTTTCATAACCAAAAAGCGGGGTTTTAAAAAGTAGAAACTATCAAAATATTGACATGTTTTTATGTCCAATTTAAAAGTTAAATTACATACAATGACCAAAATTGGATTAAATGATAAAAACATAATCAAATTACACATTAAAACAAATTAAAATGACAATATTACTGTATAAATAAATTATATAAAAAGACGGTTTCGAATTAAAATGCAATATTTTTCACAATTCATTAAAAAATGAACATTATAAGAAAATTACCAAAAATTTAACCATTGTAAATTTTTATATCCTTATTATATAGAAGAAGATTATTTTGTCAAATAAAAAATATAAAATTTAAAAAAACTATTATTAATAATGTTTTCCTTCAAAAGGTGGTAAAACTACCTCTTAAAAATATTAGAATATTTTATACTTAAAACGTGATTCATTCTCCTTTTAAGCCTCTAAAATTTAATGGATAAATGTAAAAAAAATTAACAAACATGTATAATCATGTTGTAGGTAGTTATATTCATTCCCAGCAATACAACAACTTGGAGTTAACTACCATTTAAAATAATAATAATCTTATATTATTTTTTTGGTATAACTTAATGTTGTGTACAACGCAAGGTTTCAAAGAAACTCGTAGTCATGTGTTGAGTACACCATCAGCCAAAGTGTCCAAATAAACATAAAATTAAGATATTGTTAATATATATAAATAGATATGAAAATTTTTTATTCCGTAAATACCCGAGATCCTACAGTTGAACCCTATAAACTTTCTCTAGGCCTCCCCTGACACCACAAGCTTCAGAAACATTCATAGGATAAGAGTCCAAAGATCTGTTCCCCTAAAATTTTACCAATATTAAAAAACAATTATCAAAACTATCCATGGAATCATGTAAATTTGGATTTATATTATTGTGTATTCATAATGACATAAAATGCCATTTATATCATACATGTTAAAATAAATATTCCTTTCGCATTTTCGATAAAAAGCCAAAAAAGACTTGTTTGTAAAACAACAAGAATATTCCTTTTAATTTTTTTGTGAGAAGTCATACATGGATAAAACATTAATTAAAAAATCATTTCATAATATAAAATATTTCTTTGAAACATTGTTAAAAAACATGGACATTAATGAAAAATAGTTTTCAGTTGAAGAGAGAAATAATGTCAATTTTTCTTAGAAACATTATTTTGGAATATTTAATAATTTGAAAGAGTAAAATGAAATAAAAATATTTATTATCTATAAAAAACTGGATTATATTAAAATTAATGAGTTTCATGAGATCTAAATGCTAATATTTCATAATTGGAGTTATAATCATAAGGAATCTTGATAAACCATCAGATTATAACATAAAACCCTTAACACTTTGGAAAAGTTTGAACCATAAGCCTCCTGAAATAAAAAACCATATAAGGATATGTAAATAAAAATATAATTAATAATAATCATCATAAATTAAATTAATTGATTTTATAAACACCACATAAAAGAAATAGGTGGTGAATATGGCATGTGTCTCACAAAAATAAATGCGAGACAAAAATCTCCTTCCATTCATGGGTAAATTTAGAATCATAAAAGAATGAAAGAATAACATTAAATAATAATTTTAATTTAATGATAATAATTAAATTAATGATTTAAAATTTCAATGGGTTTGTATATATGCACCGTAAAATAAGACAGGTTTAAAATATAACTAATGTCCCAAAGATGACAATTTGAAATTTAAATTTATTACCTCAAGTCTCAAATTTCATTGTACATTCTTTTACCAACTGTATAATAAATATAGGTTTATTATAAATATATTAAATAAATATAATAATATATATCACACCATATATGATTTACTCATAACCATTTATCACAGGTTTATTAACAATTTCTTGTTAAAATCATATTTTGGGTAATAAATAATTTGTTTTTCAGGTATGTTTTGGTTTGGTAGTTTGGTTAATTTCAATTTTATCATCAATAAATAATATACATAATCTTAAAAAATATAAAAATATCAAATATATTTATTTTATATTTTTTTACCGTAATCCATAAATATTAGAGATAGAAAATGAATTACATCATTCCTGGATACGGTTGGTTGTACGTACACATGAACACTGTTTCCATTTTCTCAATGAATTGAAAAAAATAATGGGTAATAATATATCATATTCTAGTAATCATTTATATATAATATATATTCCTTAATTCTATCCTTATTACCATAAATTTCAAAATAAAATTAAAAATGTATCACAACACTTCATGGAGGAGGTTGTCCTCAAGTATGCACAAGTGCTGTTATCATTTTCCAATGGATTGGAAGGTAGAAAAGATAAATGTTATATTATAATTAAATAAATATATTTATGTCATAAATATCATATAAATATTTTAAATCCATCCTTATATCTAGTCGTGAGAGGAGGTGATTGAAAAAAAAAATGAAATCAGTTCACGAGTTGGTTGTCTGTCGTACACACGATCGATGATTTTGTTTTGAATTTGATAGATGAGGAGATGGATATAGGTTATTACAATAACATAATAAAATCTCAGTATATGAGAGAGAATTATGTTATTATATCATAATATTATTTTTAGGGTTTACTAATCAAAATAAGGCCTATATGATGTGAGGAGATAAATAAGGATGTTATTTGTGAATATTTAATCTAAAACAAAAGGATTTGTTAGTGTGAATAGGAGTGGATAGGTGGTTCCCTTTTATAAGTGGGGGAAATAACACTCTTAAAATGTTTGAAAAGAAAACATTACACTCATGTTTTAAAAATTAAAGAGAATAAAAAATGTATAATATTTTATCCTTAGATTATATATGGTATAAATATATTTATAAAATAATATTTTGAATTTTTTTTGGTAATTTTAACCCTTAAAGGTTTAATTTAACCACAAAGTAAACTCATTTTACCTTAGCTGTTGTAATTAATTTATACTATTTTACTCTTCATTGTGACCAAAATTAAGTTGAATTTATTATATAATTTTAATTATAAAGACTAAAAATGTGTAATACATTTAAAAAAAATCAATTCACATTATTGGAATGATTTTATTTAAAATTAAACCCATAGATGCATTAAAAAAGTGGGGTATTCAAAGATAATAATTTCATAAGTCTAAAAAGTTTTAATATAAAAATTCAATTTTAAATTTATCATAATGAACTAAATTGGATTAATTATAAAACAATTGAACTAATTTTACTTTTAAAACATTAAAAATTAAAATATAAATTTTTACATAATTTAAATGAAAATGAAGTATTCAATTAAAACCAGTTTTTTTCACTATTTATTAAAAAATTAAATTTTTTAGAGAAATCCAAAAAAATTTCCGTAATATTATTTTAACATGTTGATTCAATAATTGATGTTATTTTTTTCATCGATTTTTTTCTAAATGTGGAAAAATTTATTTATTTTTATTTGTTCCCAAAAATCAATAAAATCCTTTTTTTGACAAAAATGTATTTTCAAAGCATATAATGACTTTACTGAAAAATTAATTACTTATTTGTTAATATATATTATTTATCTAAAAAAATATACTAAAATTTAAAAATGTGTTTATTCTTATTCATACCAAATAATTAACATCTAGTTTATGACAGTGATGTTTAAATAAGTATATTGTGGTTTGGAAAAAACTCAGGTTTGGGTGTAACACAAGCTATCATAGAAATTATATTTATTATAAAAAAATATTTTATAAAATATTAATGTGTTACAACCTTTGTATGTTTGGTGGTATATCATTAATGTGGTTTTGAGTTCCATGGATACATCATTTACCATAAGGGATATGTTTCAAAGGTACATCACTCTCCTTGGGTTTATGTATCGATGAAACATTGTTTACTAGGGGATGAGGTTTTAGTGATGTTTTAATCAACATGGGGGTTAAATTTTAGTTATTTATAATTCACATAATATTTTATTTTAGAGATACATTTTCACCTGGGGGGTTTGTTTTTGTGATATATCATTCACCTTGGGGGGTTATGTTTTGGAAATGGATCATTTACCATAGGGATGTGTTGGTGATACATTTCTAAAATTGGGAATTTATTTTAATGATGCATCATTCACCTTTTGATTATGATGTGGTGTTGTATGTCTATCCTTATGTGAAAAATACTTATGCCTCATTCACCTTTATGTAATCTTTGGTGATATATTCTTTACCGTGGCTATTGAAATCGCTGGTTATAGATCATTCCAACTAATTTTGTATTCAAACCATGGGAGCATCGTACCATTACAATATTTCAAAAAGTAGGTATAGTCATTTTTGGGATTCATTTTTTGATTAGTCCATGATATTATGGGTATATTTTTATGTTTGATTTATTTTAATTACATATTAAGTATGAATATATATATTTTGTATTTGGTTAGGGATATGGACTACTAGGTTGTACTCACACTCTATATGGGAATTGCAATGCACATATAGATTTCATGATCAAGTATTTAAGTATGGGTAATGTACTTGAAGTATATTTTTGATAGGGTTTGTGGGGAAGAGTTAGGGATAAGATTAGGTTGAGTCTTGGGTCTAGTTTTTCTTCCACATCCATTCTTTTTTTCATTTTAGATTATTTTTTTACAAGACCTTCCCATGTGAGATCATACTTTTGGAATGTTAATATATTATAGTAGATTATATTTTATTATATATTATATTTATTATATAAATATATTTTTCATATCACTATAATATCAATTCACCAATCTATTTTGATTGATGGTTTACATTTACTTCTACCATTACTCATTGTAATGTGATATCAAGTATGTTGAGCCCAATTTTTGTGTGTTGTATTTGTTTTAAATAATAAATAAATGTTAATGAATATAATTTATTATGTTAATATAAATAAAGAATATTTTTTCCCTATAAAGTATCATTTTTAATATAAATCATTAAGTTCGTTTTGAAGTATCATTTCATATCTAATATGAAAAAGAAAAGAAATATTTACTTTATTGGAAACATTATGAGTCCTTTTATGTTGTAGGTGAAAGATGTGACATAATATATGACATAGGTGTGTTTAATTATGATATTTATTTATCTTTTGTAGAGTCTTCTTAGTGTTATGAATTGAAGACCCAGAGTTTCTGAGAAAAAAGGTTAGGCACAAGATTTAGGCGCACAATTAGTGCTAATTGTGTGAATTGGATTTTTTGATTTTAGAAATGTTTTTCAAGGATTGAGAATTTTTTTCCAAAATGTATAGATATTTTTAGTAATCCATGAGACTTTTATTCAAGGGATAGTTTCTAGCGCATGGTTAAATCATTTTTTTGGATAACCGTGCACCCAAACTGGGTGATCTGATCCAAAATTCGTAGAATGGAAAATTACCATATCTCACTGGTAATATTTAACTATAATATTCTCATAACCCTTAGTTAGTTTAAATAATCCTCCCCTTGATTCCTTAAGGATTCTATCCTTTATTACTTAGTGATATTCTATTTTTGTAATTGGTTCTCTTAAAATAATTTTCAATTTTCCATTTGGTTTCTCTACCATTCTCTAGATATATTCTTTTTTATCTTCTCCTTATCTCGATTAAACCCTAATAGGATGTTATTACAAGATATATAGATTTTTTATACATAATTTATGGTTTTTATCATGTATCTAAGTTTGTTAGGTATCAATATATTCATTTCCAAAAACTAGTATTGAAGGATACATTGTATTCCATTATCTTGAGGTAGGCGTCACAGTTCTACGGTCTATCACTTATGATCCATATGTTCGTATGATTTTTTATTTATGAAATTTATGATTTAAAATAATCTGAAGGTGAATTTGGTATTTTATTTATTTGAGAATGTTTTCTAATAATTTATTTTTTTTAAAAAATCATTATGATGCACATGACGTGTTTGATAAAATGCCTCAAATAATAATTTGAAAAAGAAAGGGTTTTTAAGATTGAAAGATACAGTAAATATCTGTAGGAAATGTTTTATAAATACGAGATTAATTTTTTAAAAGTTTAATAATGATATATATATATATATATTACATTGGGAGACATTGGTGTATGGAGAAAAACTATACATATATGATCCTTAGTAGTGTATATTATTATCATGTGAGGTTCCTAGGATTCCATGGTTTCAAGTGGGTAGCCTTTTCATGAAACAGAGGTTCCTAGACTATATTATTCCCCTATACCATTTAGTTTTCCCTTTAGTTATCTTATTTTTTATCCCATCATATCATAGATTACTCTTTGGAGCTTTGTGGATACATCACATTCATGGTTATTTGATATGATTATTTTACCACTTGATTTTGATATAGATATTGATGCACGAAAGTTGTTTATATATATACTAATAGAATGTGGTTAAATTTTATTCAATATTGGTTTTCATATTTTAATAGAGTATGTTTTTAAAAATAAAATCAAATGATGATTTTATAAGGAAAATTATTTCTCTAAAAATATTTTGGAAACCTTTTTTTATACATGATATAAAAGATTAATATTGATAAACATTATTTAGATTATTTTTTGGTATCTTTCTAATATTTTGTTCACACACCCTAATTTTTCCTTTAGCCATTTTATTCATGGATTTGTAGGTTACAGGTAAAGGTAAGGGTATCATGTAGTGTAAAAAACTCCTTACTCATGTGTTGGTATTGTGTTTGAATATGATCACATAGAGATATAACCATGGGTTGCTTCAGGTTCCTTATTATTTTTAGTCCTTTAGTTTTTCATTGAGACTTTATTAAATTTCTCTCAGATTATACACTTTTTGTTTGGTGGTTTTTGACATATGATTTACTTTGGATATATACTATGATAATCTTATTGTTTCTTTCATATCATATGCATGTTGATGGTGTAATCATTCTAATGTTTCTTTGTATGATACTTTGGTTCTTGTCATCAGCCCATGGTGATCGGGAATACACATTTGTACTTTTTATGGGACAAGTTGGGTGATATTATGGGTCATCCTAGGTTGGTTTGAACAAATTGGTATCACATCCTTAGTTTGTCATTAAATTGTATTCTCATGATTATTTATCACCCTCTTATTTTTTGGGGTGATTGATAGACATCAGCCAAGACTACTAGAACTCAAGAGGGAGTGTAAGATTTTTCCTAGAAAACTAAATTTCATGATGGAACATGAGTTACCCTAGGATTTATAGGTCTTTCATGTATCCTTTTTTATAAGCATATCCATTTTTATGTAGTTCATTAAATTCGTTTTATGAAAAATTAATTGAATTTTTTTCTAAGTAGTTTATGTTATCTTGTTTTATAGACTATAGATACATAAATAATAAAATATTAGAATAATAAAGAGAAATATTTAGAGTAATATCCATAAGAGAGTCCTCTGGTTGACATAGTTTTGGTTGAAAATATTGTCCAAACAATGTAGTACTTGGTCCAAGTTACCAATATTGAAATGGAATAGAAGGTTGAGAATGATTCCAAATTCACTAAGTATAACCCACTAATATTTCATAGTGAAAAGTGTCCATAGGAAGTAAAATAATGGAATGAAAGTATTTTCCACATCCTCAAAACATAAAATGACTCCAAGGTCATATTTGACACTTATAGATGGTATTGGAAGGAAAGGGTGGTAATTTATTTTTCAATAAATGTTTCATGAAAATATTACCATAATTACCTTCAATAAATACTTCTATAAAAAATTATATCATGTGACACTAAGAGTGACTAAAGATAAATGGTTTTTTAGTTTGGAGTAGTGCTATCATTATTTCATGGAGTATGATACTCGGTTTTTCAAGTTGGTTCCCGTTTCTTTGGATCTTGATAGAAATATAAATTTTAAGGAACATAGGTTTAAAATGTTATTAATGATTGAAAATTTTCCCATGTAGATTTTTTTGTTCCGAACCATCATTGTTTATGTTGTAAAAAATTATACTGTCTAAGGTGGATATAACTGGGAAGATAGGACTTTTTGGAGCATTAATGACAACATGAGGTAGCTAGAGGTCACATTCTTATCATAAAAGGAACTGATATGACCAAAACATAGGTAGTGGAAGGATTGTAAATAATATATCAGGGAAGAGTTAGTTGGTCTATTATCTGTGTTGAAAAAATGGGCACCTCAAACTTGATTGCAGGGAAACACCCAAGGTGAGTCACACATTGGGGAAATCTAGTCATCTTAAACATTTCTGTGATAAAGTGTCCCATTTATGTAAATTTATATCCATATTGACTATGGAGTCCCACCTTTTATTACATAAATTTTCATTTAATTATTAATAAATATATTTTAATGTCTAGTTTAATGGAAAAAGGTATATAATAAATGACAACATGAAACATTATTCTATTCCACTTGAATAGATTCATCATAGGTTCATACTAAGTACATTTACTACATCTCATAAAAATGGAACATACATCATTGTAAAGGGTGAGCATAAGTCCGAATAATATAATGCATAGGAAATAGTTTACATGTGTTCATGATAAATATTGATAAGAACTTGAGGAATATCATAATGGAGTGTGTAATGAAAAGAGGAATATCATAATAAAAATAACATGATTCATAACATTGTAATGTGGCTGAAAATTTTAAATGATACATTCAAAAATATATCAACATGGTTTTTCACCAAGGTGATATAAAAATTTCCTGGCTTATTAACAAATATGACTAAAAATTACCTTTTTAATTTTCTAAAAACTTTTATGGGAAAAGTGAGAATTGAGGAAGTACATAAAGCAAAGAATCAAATACTATAAGAGGTAGAATATAAATTAAAAACTAATTTTTACCTATTAGACACATTATCTATAAAAAGTATTAAATTGAAACCATTTACCTCTCTAGCCAAATCACCCTTGTTAAGGTCTCCGAACCAATAAACCAATTTGTCCCATGTTTGAATATACTTATCTATTTTTATTTACTCTAAATTTACACCACTTACCAAAATACATTATTTAAAATTGATCTATTCTATTTGCTGCTTGTTAGTGTCCACAAGTAGAAGTCATTCCACTATCTTTCCAGTATCCTCTTACGAGGAATTAATTTGAAAATATTCCTATAACATTTCTTATTTTGAATGATTGAGGATCACCCAAGCCTTAACATTTTTTGGATCCTCCTTGTGCACCTCCCTATATTGGCCATCCTTAGTGAGATTAGCTCAGTCCATGGTGTTATCATTTTGAGACATAGCCACCAACAAGGAATCTTGAGTGTTATTTGATTCTCCCATCTAGCCTCCAACCTCTTGACCTATAGCGGTATCACTTTCGATCACTTGTGTTCCACACTGAATTAACACACTCACCATCTAAACCTACTCCTCATTAGGTTCTTAATCATTCTCCTTAGGTCAATCTTTCAAAGAATACCTTATTTCCATCAGTTTAGGTAGGTAGGAATAATCTTTTCAACCTTTCGATTTCTACTTCTTGAGAAGGATGCAACTTCCTGTATCATTGTACCTTTTCTACCTCTTCTTCATCCTTAAATTATGGACCTCCCTACCATTTTGTTCCTTCTAATTGTCATTTGTGAAGCTGATAGAGTTTCCATCACTTTCCTCTATCTTTCTGATGTTTTTTCCTTAAAAGGAAGCCTCATCACGGGATTGGTCAGTTTGATCAGGAATGAATCCTTCCATAGCCAGCCCTTCAAATAGATTTCCTAGTTTTATCATAATCTAGACCTTAATTGAACGAGACCCATTAACTATATTCTTAGATTCACTTATCACTTGCATACCTGAAACCAGGAATTCCCACGAGGCCTTTCCCATTATTGGATGGATACCCACTTCTTTTGAATAGTTGTGTTTAGGAAAAATTGAACCTATCCCTGTTAGACCATCCTTGAATTTTATTCCTTTAATAACTTTAAAAGCCTCCACCCATGAAGTTGTTTTGGTTGAAACCAGAGGACCTGAGCCACCCAAGCCTTCTAATACCTCTCCCCCTGACACGAACATGTCTTACACCTATGGAACGACCAAATATATCATTAACCTACTAAAGACATCCACAAATTTTAGCTCCACCTCTCTCAAATGATCATATTTCTAGGATGAAACAACTTTCATAGATTCTCCCAAACCCAATTAATTTGTTGCCTCCATAGAAGAATAAATAATGGAAACACCCACATGTAACTCCTTCCTACCTACATCCTACTCCAAATTTTGACCATTACTACCAGAACATAGCCTCTACTCAATCATCTTTAAAACTCATATCGGGGTCCCATTCCTATAAACTTCCACCAGATGACCAAGGTGCTGGCACATAGAATAATAATAGACCCAGAACACAAAGTAAACAAATCGCTAACAAATTTCTAAACATATTAAATGGGATTCTAGGAAACATCAACTTCAATAAATATTTTGGGAGAAATAAGGTAACAAACCACCCATGGTATACTATCCAAACACATATAACAACCCACTAAATTACCTAACAATTATAAGATTGAGGGATTTTGTAATTGAAGAGGGTGCCTGGGAAAACTGACCCAAATCATTGTAGTAGATGGGTCACAATGCAAGTGGAACTCATAGGACAACATGAACAAGAAGAATTAGAATCCATTGCAAATGCAATGTGTGCTGGACCATGCCAAAATTGGATCCTCCTTTATGAAAAACTGGATTATCAAGTGTTTTTTATCTAGAAGTCCGACCATTTCTCACTCTTAAAAACCCCAAAAATCGAATAAGAATCTATCAAAAAAATCCATAGATGGCCATATATTCTTAAAATGTGCCAAAATAATCATATTAAGCCATAAAGAGGCCAAGGTGAACTTTTAAATCAAGAGCGGTAGTTGTGGGAACTCATTGAAAAGATCGGGGACTTTAGGTTTGAGAGAAATTTGGGGAAAATGAGGAATAAATTCATGGTTCAATAATGGAGATATGGAGAGAGTTCGGGCTACCATGAAGGATAGAGGATGTCCCTCCCCCTTTTAGAGGGTAGGGATAAGAACACCCATCATCGAACAATGTAATGAAAGAAATGACAACCCAAGATGGAGAGTAGTCTCCTAGAATATTAGTGAACAATACTTTCTAGTTATTCACCAATAATTATAAACATGTCATCTCTAGAGATTAAATTAATAACCAAATGAATAGGATTAATATCAGGGAGAACCATTTTTATTTCTTAATTAATGTAAAACACATTGATAATAATAACAAATTTCATAAAAAACTCTTAGAGAATAAAAAAATGGGTTTCATATAAAAATCATGTTGTTTTAAAAGGTTCTTTAAGAAAATATCTTTATGTAATTTATAACCCAGAAAATGAGAATTAGGTTTTTATATATTTCAATACCAAAATAGAAGAAATCATTTTTACATATTCGTGAATAGATATATAAAATAAAGAGGTTTGGGTATTCACATAAAGAATATAAAATGGAATTTCTTGAAGTGAAGAGAGAAATTTTTGAAGTAAAATGGATAACATAATAGGTATAAAACATGTTTTTAGAAAAGGGTATAACGAGATGGGAAATGATATAAAATTTGTATAATACTCTTAATAAAGTGAATAGAAAAAATAAATTGGACAAAAAAACTTATTTTGGAAATTTTAAATACATACCACATGAATAGTAAACATTAATGGAAAAGAGAAGTGGATATTTCCCTTACCTTGAAGAGTAGTTTCTAAGACATGACGATCGGGACCATTGGGGATTGAGGACACCATTGGAGGACTCATTGGGAGGTAAACCTATCAGATATTCATGGTTAAATAATTGAGAGTGAATGTAAATGTAGAAATGAGTGTATATTTAAAGAAAAAGATGGAGATTTGTTTATTAATTTATAAATTAAGCATTTGGACACCTTGGTAGTGGTAAATGAAAAAACATGGTATTGAACAACGTATTTTTCAATGGTATTGGACACTTAGGAAAAATTTTATCTTATTTTAACCTAAAAGTGCCAGCCATAATTTTATATTAATTATTTTGGCAAGGAAACATAATGTTTTCACAAAATAACATTTTTAAATTTAATGTTTCTATTTTAGAATTTGGAAGGTAAATTATATATTTGGATATTGATTAAAATATATTAAAATACATTATATTAATAAAATAACACATTTTATTTCTTATATTGTCGTTAATTAGTTATTATATCATTATGACATAATTATAATGTAACTAAACATATTGAAAAACTCGAACTGTATTTTTTTACTATTCATGAGAAAATAAATAATTTAAGAAAATTATCATAAATTCAATATAAACTAATTTAGATGTGGTTATTTCTAAAATAATATTTATTTTATTATAAAAATTCTCTAAATATGATAATTCAAAGTTTTGAATATAGAAATACTTGTTAAAAATAACAACAAATTAAAAATGCCTAGTAAAAATTATGACACTAAAAAAATAAAATTATTCTATAATTTATATTAAATAAGAGTTTTTTATCACACTATTTTATTAAAAAATTTACTATTCAACATATATTAGTTTATTAAAAATATTAATATCTTTTCTATAAAGTACAATTTTTGTCAAAAAAACCAATTTATCAAATTATATCTCAATTTTATAAAAAAAATTCTTCAAACTGAATTGATAGAATACCAATTTATTTATACAATGGAAATACTATTTAACTAACTAAGTCCTCGATACATAACAACTTAATTCACTAGCATACAACCTAAGGGTAAGGTGTGGGATGGTGATATATTCATGGGGCGACTCATATAACATTGCTCGAGTGGTAATTCCCACTAAATTGAACATCTCTCATTGGAGATTTTGTACATGATTCAATTATTATATCTCAACTTGGGTTTGGTCAAGGGAAAATACTAGCGATGATACCTCCCTCCCAATCTCTGACAAAAGGAATTTATATGACACGACCCTACTAGTTAAGGCCATTGTTTACCCTTTATGAATTAATTATACCTTTCATTAATACATATATAAACAAATTATAACATTAAAATTATTATATAGTTTCCAATTATTATATTGATTGAAGGTCATAATTGACCAAAAATCATATAATGTTTGAAATCCAGTGGTCACATTTCAATATATACTCAATTATTGAATAGATATATATTTTTTCATTGAAAATTGATATAACACACATTTTTTTGGAAACAATTATCATTCAAAATGTTTTGGTCATTACATTAATTCCCCCTTAAGAAATTTTGTCCCTGAAATTTCAAATCACTATCTTAGTGGAGGAAAGGTGTGGGTACTTCTATTTCATTGTCTTCTCTGGTTACCATGCCACTTCTTCATACTTATGGTTCCTCCTTAACAATTTGAATATGTGGTTAGTATTATTGCATTGAACACTGTCTCTATGATCCAAGACCTCCACCTGCTACTATATATATGAAAGGTCTTGTTCAAAGTACACAACCTAAATATTTTTTATATGTGAAGGTTCATGTATATACTTCCTAAAGATAGACATGTGGAATACATCATGAACATGAGCTATATTTGGAGGAATTTCAAGTCTATATGACATTTCTTATATGAGATCACAGATTTCATAGGGGCCAATGTACCTATGGATAAGATTCCATTTCTTCCCAAACCACATGACTCCCATCGGAGGTGAAATTCAAAAGATGTATTTTTTTCCAATATCAAACTCCAACTTCCTTTGATGGTTGTTGTCATAGCTATTCTGCAAATTCTGAGTAGATATTATGTTTACTTCCATGGCATGAACCGTTATTATCATCTCATGCACAAGATCTGGCCTAAGAATATTTCTCTCACCAACATTATCCCAAAAAGTGGGAGTTATACATCACTTCCCATATTGAGATTCATTTGGTTCCATTTGAATACTCAAATGGATGATTTTATTTTGTCAGAACTCAACTAATGGAAGTTGTTTATCCCATACACATTTAAATTCAATTGATCATGTTCTCATCATGTCCTCAAGTGTTTATATAGTCCTTTTATATTGGACATCAGTTTGAGGGTGATAGGGCATACTGAAATTCTATTCATTATTTTGTGTATGTTGAAAACATATATGTAATTTTTATTTTAACCTTGGATCATGGAAAAATATGGTAAAAAGTGGCAATCCATGCAACATCACCACTTCCTCAACTTATATCTTGGATAGTTGGTCAAGAGATAAATCTTCCTAAATAATAATGAAATAGGTAGTCTTAGTGATATGATCCATGATAACCCATATCACATTGTTTCCTTTAGCTGTTCTTGGGAGACTAGTGAAAAGTCCATAGTTATACTATGCCACATCCATGTTGGTATGGGTAGTGGTTGAAATACACTTTAAATAATTTGTCACTCTAACTTCAATTTTTGACACACCAGGAACCTTATAGTGTAATTGGAAATATCCTTTTTTTAATTAAACCAACAATAATGACCACAAAGGTCCTTATACATTTTAGTGATTCAAGGATTTATATATAATGTAGTGATAAGATCTTCATCTATTAGATTCTTCTTTGTTTCAGAAATAGATGAAACACATATCCTTGAATGAAATTTTATTACACTGTCTTGACCAAAATTGAACTCAGAAAACTTCCCATTTCTCACCGCTTTTATCTTCTTATTTAATAAAGGATATTATCTAGTAATGTTGGTTGATAAATCATTTTGGATAAGGTTGAAGATGTACCTCCCCTCAGGATTACCATGTCCAACCTTACTAGGTCCTTGATCAATGGATTTCCATGAATCCTCATCATTGCCAGCACAACAGGATCATTCATACTTAATGCATTGGAAAAATTGTTTTATCTTCCATAGAGATAATTAATTGAACAATAATTGAGTTTATGATGTTCCAACCATATACTCTGTATCATGTTTAAATCATTTTTAATGAATATATTCTTCCAACATTTGTGGTCTGCGTATATATCATATTTGTCCCGACAAAGATAGTGCCTCTATATCATTAGGGAAAAAACAATCGCAGCAAGCTCCAGTTCATTTGTAGGATAATTTTTCTCAATAGGATTTAGAAATTGATATGAATAATTAATAAATTTTTCATTTTTCACAAGGACGCACTGAATCCCCTTTAGATATGCATCACTCAAAATAATGAATCCTTCTTCGAAAGAGGTTATAGTTAATATGGGTGATGTAACCAATATCTTTTTTAGTGCTTGGAAACTTTCTTCACAATCCTTTGTCAAGAAGACATTATCCCCTTTTCGAGTTAACCTGGTCATTGGATTATATTTTCATGAAACGTTTTACACAAACCACCTATAATATCCTTACAAACCAAGGAAAATACGAATCTCAATTACTGTTATAGGGTGAGGCCACTCCCCCACAACCTTTATCTTGGTAGGTTCAAATGGGATTCCTTCATCAGTTACAATGTACCCCAATAAAGCAACATGTTGTTACCAAAATTCATATTTGATTAATTTTTTAAATAACCATTCATTCATTAGTTTTTTCAATATAACCCTTACATGATCATAATTCTCCCCATGAATTTTGGAATATATTGGAATATAATAAATAAAAACTACCACAAAGTTATCAAGGTAGTCCTTAAAGACTCTATTCATTAAATCTATAAATATAGATGGAGGATTAGTCAAGGTAAAGGGAATAACAACAAACTCATAATGTTCATATCTTGATCAGAAGGAGGTATTTGGAATAATCACTTTCTTCACCCTCAATTGATGATATCCAGACCAATTATTAATCTTGGAGAAGAATTAATCCCCAAAAGATGGAAAAATAAATAATCAATCCTTTGAAGAGGGTACTTGTTCCTCACTATGATCCAATTATGTTCTTTATATTCAATGCATCACCACATTGATCCATCCTTCTTCTTCATAAAGAGAACATGTTCTCCCCAAGGAGAAACACATAGTTGGATAAACCCCTTCTCTAAAAGATCTTGAATCTATTTCTTAAATTTTTCATGCTTCACATTTTATATTCTATATGAGGTCATTAATATATTCTTGGATCTAGTAATGAGTTCAATTGAGAACAATACCTCTATTTCTAGGGGAGATTAAAATAACTCCATAGGAAATATGTAAATGTATTCTTAAAAAATAAAGACATTTTTTATTTTTATAATTTCATTTCCATCTTCATCTCCCCCAGTAATCTCCACAAAGAAGGATATGGGAGGTTATTTTAGAAATATATCAGGTTTAGATAAATTTCCTTTAAAGAAAACTACAGGTTGTCCATTAAAGACTACTAATATTTCCTTCCTTTAGTAGTTGATCTTAGAATTATACTTTGAGAACCAGATCATCCCTAGTATATTATTTAATTCTATTATGGGAATGAATACTTTATTTTCAATGATATTATGCTCCCCAAAGTCAATAATGATCTTTCAATACACTATTGATACATGGATAATCCCTCCAAGAGTCGTGACTGATAAATATTGTTCTAGCAGTTCTGGGATTGAATTTATATTCTTTGAAAACTTATAGGAAATAAAGGAATACACATAACTAGAACTAAAACATTACTTGATAGATTAGATAGAACAATTAGAGTACCTACAACCACATCATTTTGAGCTTCAACTTCTATTGTTGTGATAGAAAAATACCATCCTTGCTACCTTATCCTATACTAAAATTTATGGTGGTTCCCCTCCATTAACTATGGATTTCAAAAATGAATGGAAAATCTCCCAAGATTTAAAAACATGAATAATTGGACTTCAGGCTAGGCCTACACCATCTTCCCTATGTTGTTAGTGTTGAGAAGTTGAGTCTTCACCTCACTAAGATAGTTCCAAGAAATATGGCCATCTCTTCCACACTTTTAACATTTCACATACCCAAGTATGAAGTTCCCTAAATTCCTCTCCCAAAATTTGTTACATTTAGGAAGTTTCACATGATTTACTCCACGTAAATTATCAATGTTCCTCCCAAATATTGGCTCCAAATATCTCTTCTTTTCATTTAATCTATGGGTACACTGTATCTCTCTGAACTCCAGTTAAACCTTAATAGAACTTCTCACTATCTTATAATAGCTATCATAGTATAAACGGTCTAGTTTCTTCTATAGATGTTGTCCTAGACCACTGAATAATCTATCAAAAGTTCCATTAGGATCCATGAACAATCTAATGAGTAATGAGAAATTCTTGTAAAGTTCATCTCATAACTTCCCACATATTCATTTTCCTTCCACTTTAGCTCTAGGAATTCTTTCTCCATTTTAATTCGCATCAAAGGGGAAAATATTTATTGAAAAAGAATACCCTAAAATATTTCCACTCCCTAAAATCAATATCAATTCTTATATTCATGTTTTTCATTGATTTCCACCACTAACCAGCTTCTCCCTATAAGCAGTAGGAACATATGGTGACTTTTTTTGTTCCTAACAATAGAGAACAAAAAATATCTTTTCTATAGAGCTTATCCATTGTTCAAAAAACAATGGATGGGAAGATCCCATAAATTAAGGTGGTCACCTAAAAATTAAGGAAACAAAGAAAAGATTTTTCCATTGAGGTGAATTTGGTCTCCAGGATTGATTCAAGTTATTACTCGTAACTTGATTCATTTGAGTCATCATTCTTATGAATTTTTTAATTCCTGATACTATCATTGGTCCATCAACAGATGGTCTATTATTCTCAACATTTACACAGTTCCTTCTATTTTTGAAAAGTTTAAAAAATTAGATAACCTTAGTAAGAAATGTATTTAATTTAAAAATATTATAATTCTAATACAATTTTTATGTTTTAAATAATCATGTAAAAATATGTTATTCTTTATAAAAAATTTCATTTTCTATAAATCCTTCATAACAGGGCATAAAAATCCTATGATTAACCAGACATATCCCTTGAGAGTGTCAAAATAAGAGTGTAGTAATGCCTGTTTTCATGCACCAGTTTCTATTTGAGTCAAGTTCAAAGTGGTGTTTTTGGGTATTACACCTCGATACTTTTGTACAAAAGCCACATCCACTTGTTTGTATCCAGATAGGAACATTATTTCTCAGAAACAACTTACTTAAAACTTCACCAAAATACTAGGATGGTTCTTTATAATTTAAACTTTTTCTATGGGTTCTTATTATGTTTTTAATTCCTAATTTCCAAAAAAACCTAACCATCCATTGATACCGACTATGGAATCCTACATTTTTGTTACATAACATTTCATTACATTGTACAAATAAAGGATATTTTAAAGTATTTTTTCTTAGATAAATGGTACATAATACATGAAAACATAAAACATTATTATATTCCACTTGAATGTATTCATCATCATTTCATCCTATTTACATTTACAATATATCATAACCTTGGGAAATACATCAAAGGAAAGAGTGATCATAAAGCCTATTAAGGGAAAGCATGGGAAGCAATTTACATGTGTTCAAGAGAAATATTGATAAGAACATGATAAATATCATAAATTCATGTGAAAATGAAAAATAGGTATACCAAAATAAAAATATCATGAATCATAACATGTAAATGTGTATAATACTTTTAAATGAGACATTAATAATCATATCACTACGGGTTGTCATCAAGGATTCATAAACATCATCAAGGTTATTCACCAAGGTATTGTAAAACATGTTATCTCTAGAGATCCAATTATTTAACCAATACATTAGAGTAGTATTAGAGAATCAAATAAATATATATTAATTAATTTGATCCACATAGATCATAATAAAACAATTAATAAGTAACCTATGAAGAAAAAACTAAATATGGTTCATATAAAAATCATTAATTTTTAAAAAGTGTCTAAAGACAAGATCTTTATGTCATT
This sequence comes from Viscum album, assembly GCA_963277665.1. Lineage (NCBI taxonomy): Eukaryota > Viridiplantae > Streptophyta > Magnoliopsida > Santalales > Viscaceae > Viscum > Viscum album. The sequence goes on along the minus strand of OY728123.1, from coordinate 1,031,651,933 downwards.
TATAAACCATGTAAAGGTAATGGGGATTTTATGTATGTAAATACAGGAATAAAATAAATCATTTTAAAAATATTGGTGAATACCCCTAGAAAATAAATTGTTTTGGTATTCACATAAAGAATATAAAAGTCATTTCTTGAGGATAAGAGAGAGATTTGGAGAATTAAAATCTACAACATAACGGGTATAAAATATTTTTTTAGAAAAGAGTAAAAAGATAGGGGAAAGGGTATCCCATTAATAAAATACTATTATTATAGTAAAGGGATATAATAAATTGGGTAGAATAGCTCAGTGTGTAAATTTTAAAGACATTCCACATAAAGTTGAAACTTGAATGGAAAAGTGAAGTGGAGATTTCCCTTACCTTGAAGAGTAGTTCCTAAAACATGATGATAGGAAACATGGGGGATTGAGGAAAACTTGTAAGGGATCCTTGGGAGGTAAAACTATTATATATTTATATAGTAAGAATTGGGAGTGAATGGAAATAGAGAAATGGATGGGTATTTATAGAAAAAGTGGGGGGATTTGTTTATTAATTTCTAAATTTAGGATTTGGATGCCTAGGTAGTAGTAAATGAAAAACCATGGTCTTGATCATGATATTTTCCCATGTTATTGGAAGCATGGGAAAATTTTTATGTTATTTTAATCCACAAGAGGATATCATCATTTTATATTACTTATTTTGGAAAGTAAAATTAATGTTTTCCTAAAATAACATTTTTAAAGCCAAAGTTTCCATTTTAGAATTTAGAAAGTAAATTATATATTTGGAAATTGATTAAATATATTAAAATAAATGATATTAAAAAATTACACAATTTAAGTTGTCAGTTGTGGTTAATTAGTTATTAAATTATCATGAAATAATTATTATGTCATTACACATACCAAAAAACCCACACTATATTTTTACTATTTAATAAAAAAAAGTATTTTAGAAAATTATCCTAAATTAACCTTAACATAATTTCAAAATTATGATTTCAAAATTGATTTTTATTTTTCAATAATAATTTTATAAATATGATAATTTTTCAATTTAAATATAAAAATACTTATTTTATTAAAAATAATAGCAGATTAAAAATGCATTTCAAAATTTATGACACTTGATAAAAAATTATTATATCATCTATATTTAAATAATAGTGTTTTATTACACTATTTAATTAAAATAAGTTATATTAATAATATATTAGTTTAATATAAATACTTATATCTTTTTTGGAAAGTCTAATTTTTATAAAAAAATCAATTAATAAAATTCTATCTCAATTTTTTTAAGAAAAAATATTCCCAAATTGGAATTGATGGAATAAAAATTTATTTATACAATGTAATTACACTTTAAGTAACTAATGAATTAATACATAAACCCTTATAAAACTAAAATATCACCTAAGGTTAGGGTGTACGATAATGATAGATGAATGTGGGAGGCTCTAATAACATCAGTAGAGTGATAAATTCCACTAGCTTGAACTTCTCCCATAGGTGATTTTGTTCAAGATTAACTTTTTAAATATCATATTGGGCTTGGTCTTGAGAGAACCCCAGTGATGCTACCTCAATATCTAGCTCTGAAAAATGGTCTTCATATGGAACAACCCTACTAATTGAGGTATTTTATTCTCCTTTCTATATTAATTATATGTTATAATTTATACTTATAAAAAAAATTATAATGTTAAAATTGTTATATAGCTTCCAAAAATAATATTGAGCAGTGGTTATAATTGACCAACGGTCATATAATGGTGAAAACCCATTAGTGACATTTCAAATTATACTCACATTATTGTTAAAGATAAATAGTTTTATTGAGTACAAAATAATATAACAAACATTTTCATGAAAACATTATCATTAAAAAAGTATGGTTCGTTACATTTACCAATGAATATTGGTTTAGACCTGACACAAGAAAAGGGGTGGGATCTTACCCTCACTCCAAGGGAGATGATCAGACCTTAAAGAAAGGGGATTATAGGTTAGTATGTATCTATATAGTGGAATATAAAATAGAATATTCAATGGCAGGACCAACTATCCTGAGAGGCATGGTGTTTTATTCAACTTATATGGTATTGAATTTTTTTTGATACTGGTGACACTAACTCCTTTATATCATCTATGATTATTGATACATTGGGATATCATTTAGAGATTATTCCTTTTATAATGTCTCTTTCCATTCCATTGTGAATGAATATAGAAAAGGGGTTAAATATTTTATGTTTTGAGTGAAGGTCACCGACCAAAAAACTATATAATATTTTTTTCTTGTTGACTGTGAAATATTTTATCTAATCATTCTCATCGATTGGATGATTTACTATAAATCCCAGATCAATTTCTATCATCATAGGGTATAGTTTTAATCGTCCAATCGAGTCACTCATGTCTTCTAGAGTGAGTGAGATATGATATTTGGGAGAGAAGGTCCCATTTCTCCTGGTACTAAGATGTTATCCTATCAATTTTTAGAGTTTTGTTTTGATATTTTGTAATCAAATCATTTTTTTCCTCTTCATTTGGTGGTAAGTGAGTATGAAGATATTTTTAAGACTTATTTCTCTAGGTTACCACCTTGTAGGGATGTTGAGTTCAGTATATACTAGGTTCTAGGGATGAGACCAATTTTATTAAATTCATATCATATAATACCCACTGAATTGAAATAAATAAAGGTTTATCTTGAGGATCATGAGGGTGATGGATTTATTCATCGTATAAATTAACATTAAGAATCTCCAAAGCTATTTTAAAATAGATAACATGAAAGACTTGGAAATTTTATTGATTACCATGAACTCAAGTATGTGAAAATGAAGAAAAATATCCCTTTAATAGGATTGAAATTTTCCGAATAAGATCAAGGGAGTGTGGTGATTTTTTTAGAATTGACAAGATATTTGGTTACCATACACTGAGGGTTTGAGAGAAAAATATTCCAAAAGAAATCTTCAAGATCAGGTATGGTTATTCTGAGTATATGGTTATTTCATTTAGAATTACTATAACTACTTCATAGTTTATGGATTTAAAGAATAAAATATTTCATAGGTACCTATATTATTTTGTTTTTATTTTCTTGGATGATATCTCTGTTTATTTAATATTGTAACAGGATCATGATGAGCATTTGAATATCATCCATGTAATCTTGAAATAAAACCATTTTTATGTAAATGTATCAAAATGTCAGTTTTGGATTTAAGAAGGGAAATTTATTGTCTATTTGATTTCTAATAAGGGTTTGTTAGAGGATCCTAAAACAATTCAAGAAGTTATATCTTGGTAACTTCATAGAAAATTGTTTGAAATATAGAGTTCTATGGGATTATCTAGTTATTATAGGAACATAAAAAAGGTTTTATCCCAGATTATATTCCTTATAATAGAGTTGACTTGCAATGGTGTAATGTTTTTTTAGAGTGATCAATGTAAAATATATTTTTAAGAGTTGAAATGGAGATTAACAACAACTCAATTCTTGATTATGTTTGAGTAGATTTTGGGGTATTGTCTACATTATGAAACCTTAGGTATGGGTTTGGGTTGTGTTCTAATGTAGGGGAGATATATAGTATCTTATGGATATATTCAGTTATGCCCTCATGAGAAGACCTATCCCACTCAAGATTTTGATTTGGTGGTAGTGATCCACACTTTTAAGACTTGGAACCACTACCTCTTTGGGGAGTGATTCATAGTTTAGTCTGACCATAAGATTCTAAATAATATCTTTACTCTGAGGGTTCTAAACCATATATTGGGATGTTGGGATGGTAACCTCCATGCATTTTATTTGGATATTTAATAATCCCTTGGAAAAAGGAAACATGGTTATAGATTCATTGAGTAGAAAAGTATTAACTCATGAGATGAGGGGATTATTGGAAGTGTGGTACATGATGGTCTTGTGTGTTAAGAAATACATGGATGAAGGGAGAGATGATAAATAGGTATTCCTATCTTATGTTTGTGTTAGATCATTTATGGATGATTATATTCGACCTAGACAGGTGGAGGATGAAAAGTGTTTTTGCTTTAGCATGAATCATTATAGTGGGGATACCATGAATTGGTGGTCTCGGTCTCCTAATAGAGCGTTGTGTTTTTAAGGAAGGATGGTTGTTCTAAAATATCTAAGATATGATTTTATAGACATTGGACACTGAAAAAATTGGTATGTGAACACTAAAGACACTAAAACGTATCATGACATATGATTTCTTTATTGATGGCTATAAATTAGACAATCAATTACAAATTTTTTATATCGATGCCTTACGTATAAGAGAATTAAGGAGGAACATCAGAGGCCTTATGGTTTTCTGTAACCTTTACCCATTATATTATGGAAATGGGATGATATATACATGGAATTATTGATTAGTGTACATTATAATCTTAGTGATATGTTTGTGATTTGGGTGATTATAGAACAACTAAAAAATAGGGAATTTCCTACCTATTAAATAGTTTATGAAGGTGGAGGATCCTAATAACTTGTATGTGTGGGAGATTATCAAAAACAATATTTTACGGTCGTCTATCATTTCTAATAGGGAACCATATATCATATACTAGTTTTGGTGTGGATTGGAGGTTGAGAAAATTCATTAGTTGAATTTAAACTTGACTTATAATCCCCAGACCGATTGCCAAATAGAGAGACCTGACTTCATACATGAATATATTATTTGGTCATGCATGCTTGAATTCAATAAATCTTCGGAGAAATTTCAAATCTTAGTTTATTTTTCCTATAACAATTGTAAGAACCCAAATTTTCTCTTGAGGTATGGAAAACTTGTTTTTAGATTTAGACATTTCTTTTACATGTAATGGATGTTATAAAGATGCTAATGGTTGTTTAAGAGAATTTGATGCTCATTACGAACCTGAAGCTCTAGACTTTGAGAAGGCAGACTAAGCTGCCCAGTTAGTGTATGGTAAGTGGAAAGTGTGTGACTCAATTTTGAGGGGTTATGTAGTGAATTAAAAAGTATAACATGGATTTTTATATCATGCTCCCCATGTCACACAATTTAACGAGGTCTAATAGTAAACGAGAGAGGGATGCATGGTTTTTCAAAACTATGAACCTAGGGTTCCACCCATAGTGACATTTAACCAGTATTGGCATATAGTTAGGAATACACATTTGAAAACCCTGTGGCCAAACTGTGTGCCCATTTAAAATATGGGTAAAATTACTATTTTCCCATTTTCATTAAAAAAATACATCTTCATCATTTTTTTCTTTATTACTCATCCATTTGAGGAGCCCACGCTTCCCCTGTCTTTGGATTTGATCTACCATCTCTATTCGAGCTCCATTTTCAGCACCATCAATCACGTTGGAAGCATATCGGTATGGTCTCCAATACAACACCTTAATTTATCCCTTTACCTTTATATCTTCAATTTTATTTCCAAGATAGAGAATATGACCTATTTTAATGGAATTTGTCTATTTTTACGAGTTCTCCCATTCCATTCCAAATTAAATAATAACAATGGATGAGGAGAGTACTATCAAGATAAGGTTGGTGGTATATTTTTCCCCCCTAATGTATTGATTCATTTACCATGTTGAATTGCACCACATGATGAACCATTAGTCTGATGAACCCAAATGTTAATTTAATTAAATTAATTGATATTTTCATGCTTATAGTATCCCTAGAAATCCAAAAATCAATGTCAGAGTTCGTCTACCTCAACAAAAGCTTCCACTTAGTGTGTTACTTCCTTAAAGTCCTATGAGACTCATTCATTGAATGTAACCAAACCACTAAGAAGAGTTTGTTGAGTTTCCCTTTCTAAATGAATTTTAATTTGAATTAAACTAAGGAAATGGTAGTCCATGTACATACACACTTTTTTCTTATTTTTTACAACATGATGCATCTTAATTAAATGAATTGGGAAACATGAATTAAATGTATTTTTTTGAATGGTATGTGTTCAATGATATACATGATAATTTTTTACATCATACTGATGGTGATAAAAGGGTTGCGATTTTGGATTATTTGGATTGGATTGTCAAGAATAATAATTAGAAATTATAATTGAGTTTCAACACATCAGTACTGATACATGGATTATTTATAGAAGTTATTCTATGGGAACACTAGGAGGATTCCTTAATTACTACCTGTGATCAATACCTATTTTCCTAGTAGATTACGTGGGATGGGATTAGTGATAACTCTTACTGTACCACTCCACAAGCGATACTTGGCTCTCTATGTGGTATACTATGATGTCCCAAACCCAGATCTCACTAAAATAGTTCCCAAACCTAGTTAGGTACATGGTCTCGAGCACATATTTTTGAGCACCATAGGCTACCAAATAGAATTGCGGGCCTTGGGTGTGTCCATGGGGAGACTACTCCAACTTGAATATAGTGCAACATAGGAGATAAGGAATAAAAGATAAATTATGGAAGCATATATTAACAGATGACACAATAGAAATTGACACTATAAACACTAGACTTATAATACTCTAGTGTGGAAACGACATAAAAACCCAAGAAATAATAGTAAAATGATAACAAGAGACTAAATCATATACAAAAAATATGATAATGTGTTTCATGTTTCTATAAAGAAGGAAAGCATGGATACAACCAGCAGGTAGTGGTTCTATACATGCTATACAAAAAGAAACCAAAATTCTATCCAAGAATCCTGATCTTCATCTGCATAATCTATGACCTTTATCCCCCTAATTCATGAATGAAGTAAAGAATCCATTAATGGATGCTTCCCCTTCATTACACATTCACATATATAATCTACTGAGTACTATCAGAGGCCCGAATAGGGTGTGAGATAAATATCATTAGGCCACCACCAATGATGTCTACAGATATCCAGTTTTTGTATATAATATGGTAGTGTGTCTATATAATATTGAAAATAAGTAATAAAAACTGTAAATGGGTTGGATCTGGTTCTAAAAGGGAACTAATCTAACACTACTTACTTCAAATCGTGTTGTAATAACTCTAAACTAGTATCAAGGTATATGATGGCTAGTATCACTTATATAAGGGACATTATTCCCAATATCATAGTATTAAAGTGGAATCCTTTCCCAATATCACATTTATAATGCAACATGCCTATATGGTATCACAAGGTACACCATTTCTGTATAGTATCAAAAGGGACTTCATGCACATATAGTATCACAGGAGACGTCATGTGAATATAGTATCACAATTATATTAGGGTCAAAATTCTATTATTTTATCACATTTTTATAAGGTTCACTATTACTCTATTGATATAACATGTTAAAAGGTCTTCATTCCCATTTAGTGTAAATTAGGAGGGGAATTGTGCCCATTTATATAAACTATACATAAGGTACACCATGCCCATTTATATAAACAATAAAAAAGGGCCACCCTGACCATTTACCCTATTCACCAATGGTCTTCATTAGCACACATATTTAGTAATAGTATCTATTGGATTTAATAAAAACCAAGGTAATATATATATTTTATTTACATTTAATAATTATAAGGTAATAACCATTGTCTATTTAATTAGCTTACGTGGGAACACCACTTACCACTAATCAATTCAATTCTTTAATAATAATCATTAAGGGTACGATCTGAGCTAAGACACTAATTTTATTCCATATAAATATTATATTATCATTTAGAAGAATATCCAAACAAACCATTTTGTGTTTTGGGTGTAAAATATTTAAAGAAAATTAGGCATAAAGATGGCCCACACAAAGGGATGGATCACTATAATGTTATAGACCTTGATATGATTTGGGATCTAACAATTAATACAACTCAAGGAAGATGTAATTTAAGGAAACACATGATGAAACTATCCTTCATCACAATGACACATATTATAAAACAACAAATCATGAGGGATACATTATAGACCACATACCTTGTGATCTTAAAAATGTCCTCACCCAATATCGGCATTTAGTTCGGCCTATATTGGAAGAAATATGTAGAATGGATGAACATTTGGTTCGTATCCAATGATATTGATGATTCTTAAATCAGGATTCCGATGAATATTTGAGCTCAAAATATATCAACGGGGATTTTGGGAGATCAAAATGGGAGAGGGAGAGCTATCCTACTTGTTGGAAAGAACAAAGGATCACGAAGGTAAGATTTTAACTCATTAAGGTAATTTCAGTCATTTTACCCAAAAATATCTAGGTTTCATGGTTTGGACACATGGTTGGCCAAACCCTGCACTAACCGTGCACCCTTACTAGCTTTAAGGGGCACCTCACTTGTTCATGTGCACTATTTTACTAAACGTGTAAAAACCTCGTGACATTCCATTACTAAAAATTGTAGGCTCTTGTATGAGAATAAACCCCATAACTCATGGTTTCTTAAACTATAAAACTTTGGAAAGAGGCCTAGAGAACCCTGCATGGTTCTACCAAACAGTGTTTCTTGGGGTGGATGATTTCTACTGACCGGGTAGCCCAAATTATTTTACCCAAGAGTTTGGATTTGGGCTATCAACAAGGCTCAGGCTACCCCAAATAATCAATTAAGTCACTGAGAATTCATATTAGGTTCGATGAAAAGGATTATACCAAAATTAAAAGGATCTTTAACTTGAATACATACTAGGTTATTACAATCTCCCCCCCCCCACAAAGGAACTCTTCCCTGAGTTCACCTTCCATGGGTGGGAAAACTTATTCTAAGAATATTTTCAGACACTGAGCATGTACATAGGCCTTCCTCTCCCAATTATCTCTTATACCTGGATGTGCTTCTATAACACTCGTACTAAGAGAGACCATCCTCGTAGAGCATTTATGCTCTGATCAATTATTCATATAGGTTAATTATCAAAAAAAATCATCAACATATAACTCAACATATTTGTGATAAAAAGAATAAGATGGGTCACCAAAATATTAGTGAAGGTGTGAAATGTGGAAGACATATTGCATGGAATGATACTTCTGAGGTAATAGAAACAGAAAGTATATTCACCCAACTCTCTCCAAAATATCAAACATCTTGACAAAGTGTGGTAACATATTCCCTTTCCTCAGTATCTATCTATGCCCAAGCCTAGGTGATACCATTAAGAACACAGGATCCCTGGCCATGAACTCTAGAGGTCATCAACGACGATCAACATAAGATTTCTATCTAGAATATGCAGTATACATTCACTTCTTTATCAGATGAACATGATTTGAAGGCTCATGATTGAGATGAGGACCAAGTAGCATTACCTCTCCAGCCTCAAACAAACACAGGGTTGAACAAAATTTCTTACCTTATAGGGCCTCATAGGGATCCATCTGAATAGTCTCATATTAACTATTACTGTAGGATAACTCAATGATAAGAATATACTACTCCCACTATCCATTGAAATCAAGGGCGCATTCTCAAATAATTTCCTCTAACACATGTAGAGTCTTTTTCAACTGACCATTGGTTTGATGGTGAATGGGTGTTCTTAGAAAAACCTATGTACCCATATCTTTCTACAACCCTTAACAATATCATGATGTCATGAAAGAGTCCCTATATGAAAATATAGTGTGAGGGACCTCATGCAGTCATATGTTCTCACAGACATATAATACTTCCAACTCAATAACTGAGAAAATCTCAATGATAGGATGAAATTCAAACTCTTTCCTAAATTAGTCCACAAAAACCCAAACTATGTTTTTACCTTGAGAAAACCTTGGTAGAATAATGATAAAATCCATCAAAACATCCTCCCATTTCCATTCTAGGACTGGTAACGACTCTAGAAATATAGTAGGTTGCTAGTGTTCTGCCTTCACCAGCTAATAGGTGGAACACCTAGTGATAAAAATTTATATCTAATGTTTCATCCATGGCCACTAATTATGTCACCACATGTCATGACACATCTTGAAGATACCTAGGTAAATTTTCCACTGAGAAGCATGTCTATCACACATTATCTCCTCTCCTATATCTATGGTAACCAATATACACTGAGGTTTACATGGGATTTCTTCTTCATCGATAAAATAATCTATAGATAGGTCATATCATGTCATACTCTCTCATAGGACGAAGCCTTCAGGATTAGAAAACTACCTCATCATCACCTTCTCTAGAAGTGATGGGTTCATTTATAGAGTTTCAATTATAGACTAATCACGATTGTCTTAATCCTCTATATGAATCTCAAAAATAAGATCTGAAATCTTACATTCATTGTTGGCCTCCTTAACCATCTATGTTTGAGTCCTCTTGATTAGATCATTAGCAACGACATTGCCATTCCTAGGCATATATGCAAGATCGAAGTAAAAGGACTGTAAATGTTCAACCCCTCTTCACTAAATACGATTTATGTCTCACTATGTAAAACTATACCTAAGGCTCTTGTGTTCCATAAGAACCACAAAACTCTCTCCCAATAGGTAAAGGCTCCAACATCTCAGGACATTTACAATATATTCCTACTGAAGATCTTGCGTCAAAAAATTCTTCTCGTGAGACCAAAACTTACATGATCCATATATAATGACTCTATTATCATGTTTCATAACTACTACTATCTTGATAGTTGATGTGTCATAGTAGACTATATAGAACCTACACAGATTTGGCAGAATTAGGATCGACACTGAATTTAATTTCCCTTTCCACTCCTGAAAGGTTGTCTCATAGGATTTAGAACATATAATATTTACACCCTTCTTATTCAATCCTATAAGTTTTGCTTCTAACTATGAGAAGTCCTGTATAAAATTCATACATTAACTGGATATCCACAAGAGTCTTCATCTATCAAAGAAGTTCTTGGGATTCTCCCAAGTAACCAAATGTCTCACCTTCTAAGGGTCAACAGAAAACCCTACCTATGAGATAAAATCACCCAGTAATTTAACCTTTTCAAGTTAAAAATGACATTTAATTACATTAGAATATAGTCATTTCACTCTAATTGTATTTAAAATCATACTAATATGAGTGTCTTGGTCGTTCTGAGTATGAGAGTACCCCAATATATCATCTATGAAGACAATTAAAAATGAATATAGATAGGGATGAAATACCCTATTATACAAATATATGAAGATGGTAGGCATGTTCATATTACTGAACAATATGACAAGGTACTCATATAATATACACTAACAATGGAAATCCATATATGGGATATTTGGAGGTCTGACTCAAACATGATGATAGAACAATATCAGGTTGATCTTCGAGAATACCCCCTCTCCTCTAAGCTGTTCAAAAAGATAATCAATATGAGTTAAATGATACTAGTTTTTCAATTTACACTGATTTATCTTCTTGTAATACATGAAAAGCCTAAGGGTTTCTTCCACATTCTTGAAAAAATGGACTGGTGAATCCTAGGGAGAAGTACTAGGACATATAAAACCCTTGGAATCATAATCATCTAGTTTCCTCTTCATCCCCTTAAACTAATAGTATACATTATGTATGTATGAATGGATACTTTTTTAGCTCTAGGAACTAGATGGATATTAAACTCTGCCCATCTCTCTCAAGAGGTAGTATAGAAAAGTCTTCATGGAAGACATCCTTAAATTGATCGACTAAAGGGGGGAAATTAGTCTGATATAGATCTCGATCCTCTTTAAAATGGCTAGTAATTTGGGTTGCCACTCCACCTATCCCAAGATGCTCTAGTCCAGATCTACTGGCCAGTAAATCCCACTCATGCTTGTGAATATACGAACTATCCTCTAGTGATGTAAATGACACACTATGGTGATAACAATCCTCATAGTCTTGATAGGGAACCAACCAATACATCACAAGAATTTCATCAAATCCTATCATCGTAAGGAAGAAGAGGTTACATAGGAAATTATTGCTTTTATCCTCAAGAGGATAGTTTGTACACTAGAACACACTCTCTGATCATATACCCAAAGTTGAATCAAGCATCATATGTCATAAGAGTACTCAAAATGAAGCATTAGAATCTCCAAAATAGGAATAGATATAATGGAGTGTGAAGAAACTATATCAAGTTAGATATAAATGATAGTAGAGTATAATATAATAGTAACTAGAATAGTATATGTCTCAACATCCTTCTCCTCTGGTATAGAATTTTTTGAAAAACTATGGCATGATCCATGACCTTGTGTTGTAACCTGACTACCTGGAGCAGTTCTGCACTACTTGCTCTGTATATCTGAAGCCTAAAAACATTGATGGTTACCTCCACCTATTCTTGTATTCCCATTATTACTCTAGCTACCTTCCTGGTGAGGTACTACTAAACCTTCTCCCAAAGTTGGAGCTAGAACAACTCCTCTCCCTCTCAGCACAGATGGGAAGGTCCTAAAGAATCATTGTATGTGCCTCAATATTCCATAGACTAATCAGTTTATGGGATCTCAGAGATATTTCTGATTCTTAGACCCAAGATACCCACACTTCTGATATACCACATAACTATTTGGGGAATTCAACTGGATACCGCTAGTCACATTCATAGTCTCAAAGAATCCCTTTCGACCACTAGTATAAGCACAACTCTATTTGGGTTTTGAACAACCTTGAATCACACTCTCTACTTCCATAAGGTTCCAATATATGATAAGGGATAGGATGACTATTTTATAAATGGTTGTCAATAATAAAATATTAACATGGGAACAAATAGGATGCTTTAGATCATCCTTAAATCACCATGCTTTCACGATCTCATCAGCCTTATAGATTGGTGTGAAGAGCTGAAGCTCTGTAAAACGAGATGAATAGTTTTTAACTATCATCAAACCTAGTTGTAGGTTGATGAAATTCCAGGAAATATTGGCCCCCATGGTATCTATAAATAAATAGGAAAATAATTTCTACTAAAAACCCTCCAAGTTTTTTCCTGGTACTAACTAGCCTGATTCAATATATCTCACCGATGTTTGGAAGATCCTCAAATCATATAAGTATAGAGTTTAAATTTCCTATATATAGGTTTATAAAGATTCTCTAATACAAAAATAATGGTCTCAATCCATACTTTTGTAGTGTGTGATCTTTCATCCGCAAAAAAACTGTGGATGTATGCCACTCCTGGAACTCCTGAGTCAACTCTCCTAAAGAATGGGCAGAGCGTAGAGGTCCCTCTAATGTCTGTATAAGCCTTAATAAATATCCTCCAAAGTGGGAATCATCTCTATTTCAAGGATAGTAAGTGGTTCCACCCCTAGAGGTATTACTGGTTTAACAGTTCCCACCACCTCTGGGGAATGGTCACCACCACCCTTCTAGCATACGAATGGAAGAAATTTTGGTTGAATTAGTCTACAATTTCTAAACAAACACATCAGATAGGATTCTACAACGAAATAAGCCATAGATATAGAAGTAGAATAGGTACAATGATTTTATAGGTAATATTAACAGACCTATTCCAACTCAATGTGTCTGTTATGGGTGATAGAAACATGTATACAGAACAATATAGGCACTAACTACTACACAAAATTAATGTTGTGACTGTGCCATGCTCAGTGTTTCTTGAATTTCAATTTAATTTTTAAATTTATATTTATATCATTATTCACTTTAAATGTTTAAACCATATGGTTCACCACTTCCAATCCATAAGGTCCCATAAATCTTATGAACTGATGTTTGGTGTCCACCGAATCCTTCTCATAACACATTCTAGTTCATATGACCAATGGTCCGTGACTCAACTTTCTATAGTTGACTGCTCATGGTGCTTGCTATAGACTATGCCAGAAAAACACTATTAGGTTATGGCCCAAACTCTAACTACAAACTATGATTTTTCAATCCCCTGTAATAATCGCTACCAAAGAAATTCTACTTATAACTATCAAATATCTCATGGAAATCAGAGGCAATGAAAACCACACAATGATCCTATATGGAATGGTATATTCATGGAATGTGAATTTCTTATAAGGTGAATACTATGATTCATGCCCAATGATTACTTTTCCCTTGCCTCATCAGGCCAAGGATAAATGATAAATTTCAATTATATTAATATAAACATCACAATTTAAGTGCATTACCCAATGGTGGAATCATAACAACTATAAAATACAGAAAATAAAAATTTATATTCAAAGAAATTTGTATTTTATCTATACATGGATTAGCTACTCCCAGGTATATCTCATTACCAAATATCATAGAATTACTAATATCGTATCTATTTTATCAAAATAGTATGGTAAGATAAAGAAAACTATGATACCACTTTCTGATGTCTCAGACCTGGATGCCACTAAATGAGATCACCAAGCCTGGTAGGCCACATGGAATCAAGAACATCTTCCCAAATTTCTAGGGATTCACCCATCAATGAGGGCCTAGGGTGTGTCCCTGGGGAGACTATACCCATTTTACTAGAGTGGAATACAAAAGATATGAAATAACACATAAATGGAAGAATTTTATATAAATATATTTAATATCATAAATATATACTCTAATCACTAGACCACTAAATCGTTGTAATGAAAACATGTATAAAAAACTAAGAAATAATAATCAACTAATAAAAATACACTAAATCATATAAAAATTTATTATAAATTATGTCTTGTATCTACAAAATAGGAAAACATCTATACAAGCAGCTGGAAAAAGTATTATACGTTCAATAAAAAAAGGATCCCAATGTATATCCAAGCTTGAGAAGCACTTTCCCAGTCATCTACTACCAAACTCCATCCTAAGTCTTGTAAGAATTCAAGCATTCCTAAGACGAAGCTTCCTCTAATATACACCTAAAAGCATATAATATGCTCAGGTACCATAGGAATCCCTGATAGGATGAGAGATAAATATCAGTAGGCCACCACAAACAATGTTTATAAATATCTAGTATATTTATATAATATAGAAGTGTGCAGATATAATAGTGAAAAGAAGTAATAAAAACTGTAAATTGACTAGATATAAATCTTGATGGGAAGAAATCTAACACAAACTAATTTGGCCTATGCCTAGATAACTTTGAACTAGAATCATGGGATGTAATACCTAATATCAAATATATAAGGGACACCATGACTAGTATCATTGTAGTAAAGGGGATAACATTCTAAATATAACATTCATAATGGATTACATTCCCAATATCATAGTAAGGTATTCCATGATCATATGTTATCACAAGGGATTTCATACATGTATAGTATCACAAGGGACATCATACTCATATAGTATCACAACGGACGTTATGCCAGTAAAGTATCTCAATTATATTAGGGTCACCATGTCTATATAGTATCACAATTTTATATGGGTCTCCATGCCCATATCGACATAAACGTTTCAATGGTATTCATGCCCATTTAGTGTAATGTAGGTGGGACACCATTAACATTTATATAAACTGTGAATAATAGTCACCTTTCCAATTTATATAAACTATTCATATGGGTCACCATGACCATTTACCATATTCATCAATGTTCATCATGCCCAAAAATATTTAGTAATAGTATCCATTTGATTTTATATAATCTAAGTCATTATTCAAATTTCAATTACACTTAATAATGTAAGGCGCATAACCATTGTCCATTTTATTAGGTGATGTGGGCTTACCACTCACCCCTAATGAATTCAGTTCATTAATAATAATCATCAAGGGAACTCTCTTTAATATTCCACCACTTTAATTCTATATCAATATAATATTAACATTTAGAAGAAAATCCAAACACACCATTATATATTTTGGGTGTAAAAGCATAAAAGAAAATTAGGCATAAGGAGGGCCTGTCTAAAGGGATGGCTCACTCCTAGGTTGTAGACCTTGATATTCTTTGGGTTATAATAAGTAAACCAACTCAATGAAGATTCAATTTAAGGAAACATATGGTGAAACATGAATATAGAACAACAACAAATATGAATAAATATAAAAACATGAGGGTTAAATTATAGAACACCTACCTCATGCTCATTCAACTCTCCTTGTCCAATATCATCCTTTAGTTCGGCCAAGATTAAATGAAATCTGAAGAATTAATGAACACTCGTTGCCTATCTAATGAGGATGAAAACCCTTGAATTTTACTTTAGATGAAGATTTGGGATTAAAATCTATCAATGGGGATTTTTGGAGATTAAAATGGGATAGGGGGATCTCTCCTATCTATTGGAAAGAAAAAATGAGATGGAAGGAATGGTTTTAGCTTATTAAAGTCATTACAATCATTTAACCCCAAAATATCTGGGATTCATAGTTTGGTTATAGAGTTGGCTAAACCATGCACCAATAGTGTTCCCTTCCTTACTTCAAATGGAACCTTGCACGGTTGATGTGCATATATTGACCAACCATGCAAAAATTGTGTGATATGACTCTCCTAAAGTTGAAAGTGATCTCACATGGGCATGCTCCCCCTGATTCATGATGTTTTAAACCATGAACTTATGGACAGAGGCCTAGACCACCCTTCATGGTTCTACAAATTCTTGTTTCTTGTGGTGTATAGTTTCTACCAACCATGAAACTCACCTAATTTTCTATAAAATTTGGGTTCTAGGATTCGAACAAGCCCCCAACAACTCCAAAACATCCATGAATTCATTGGGAATCCATACCAGTTTCAAAGAATTAGATTAAACCAAAATTAAAAGGATTCCTACCAAAAATAAATTTTGTGTTCTTACATATATCATAGATAGGATCACAAGGTTATTACTTATACCATGGTTTGAGTGATACATGGGTTCCTTATATGAAATTCCCTAGATAGACTCCTATGGTGACATGTTTTTATAGTTTACATTGATTGATACATGGGTTCCACTTTATATAATCCCTTGGATGCGGTCAAGAATCCAATTAATTAAATTATTTTATATCAAAAACATGTTTAAGAACATGATTATAGTTTGTTTATGCTTCACTTATATGAAATCAAAGTTACAAATCCTTATGCATATTTAATGAGTATTAAGAAGACCCTTATAAAAATGTATGGATACCTTAGGCTTACACCATGGGTCCTAACTATTATTACTTGTCAATATATATGCACGTATATGTCTATGAATATCCAAGGAATATGTATACATATTGATATATTTATATATGTATATAAAATTACATATATATATGGTGACATATGTTTAAAGACATTATGGATTTGGTCAAAGCAGATAGTCTCAATCTGGGGTCCTGTGAGGAACACTGATCCATGTGATTTATTTTATTTACTATTATTCTAGGATTAATAAATGTAAATTTATCATTTTATATAAAGAAATATGTTAGTTCGAGACACCATTGGTGGTGTCCTATTGAGTATATTTTTCACCTTGTTTGGAATACTGATTGGTACCTAAAAAGTCCTTATGGATATAGGTAGGAGAAAGGTGAAACATCCTACTTTATATTCTAGATTCACTTTACTAAGATGGAGTACAAGATCAGAGGGCATAACACATAATTTTAATGCTATGGGGGATATTTTTTGGTTTTATTTTAATTTTTTATAAAATGATGTATATTATTGTTCCCTTATTATCTTTTCTATAGAATCATAAAATAATTATCATTATATATATTATATTGTTTCTTCTTCCCCCTGTATATTGTATTTGGATGCTTTATGGTCCCTAATTCAATTTATTATACTATTTATTCCATCTACTATTATTGTATACAACTATGCTATACTAAGATCTTGAGGTTATAGTCTCCCCACAATACTATCATGGACCCTCAATACTATTCAACAACCTCTATCATACAAGGAGGTGTATTGGAGGCCCATAGGCCAACTGGGTTTTGTTACTTAATATTGAACTGAGACAAAGACATTACAAATGGTATCAGAACATCTTTTTTCGTTTTTTCCTACTATTTAGGTTATTATGTAGTGGTCTGGGAATTTATCATAATCTAGTAATGATCCTATGCTTGGGAGTGGCTAACCCATGTACAAGGAGAATTAAAATTATCTAATATGTGACATGTTGTTCTTGGATATTCTTATTATAGTAGTATTTATTTCACCGTTGGGTGACACATATGATTTTTTTATGACTGTTTTTATGACTAAAGATTTATTTTATTCATGTATCCCGGTAAGGAAATGGGGTATTAATCATGCATCATTATAGGCACATGAGGATTCACATGTCATGAATATGAAATGCCATATGTATATTACTATGTGTATTTCCTACTATATATTACTAGATCCATGATTTTATTATTCAAAATGTGATAACATTTCTTATTGGGATAGAATAATTAGATTAATTAAGGTGTATGTATCATCCAAAGCTATGTTTTCTCATATATCATGATGGTAACACCTTAATAGACCAATTATTCCATGTTTGAGTCATATACCACTGGTCATGTGGGTTGAAACATTGGATGATTTGATTTTAAGAATGAAAATTATAATTTAAGAAGAATGTACTTTTATAAATTGGGAATGGTAATTAATTTAATCAAATAATTTTATATGAAATTTTAAATCATGATTCCAGATGTAAGGTTCATGTTGCAATCACATGACATGCCAATTGAAACTTAAAAATCTTATACTTTATATCTTGGGAATGGTGACTCATCAAACTAGATTGTTATATATATATAAACCTATGAGTGAGTATGAACTTAAATGAATTTAAATTCTCAAATTAAATTATTACTACTAAATGGGGATGCCAATAACAACACAAAGGGTTTTTTATTCTATAAATTACAATTAAAACATTATATATAGGGACCTCTACTATGTGATGTGAGACCTTGATCCTTACCTGACTTTAGTAGTGGGAAGCAGGGAGTGTCTCTTATTACTTTCATGATCATACTAATAACATAGACCTTGATTTAGGAGTCAGAAGAGGGGTG
Organism: Viscum album; assembly: GCA_963277665.1. Taxonomy (NCBI): domain Eukaryota; kingdom Viridiplantae; phylum Streptophyta; class Magnoliopsida; order Santalales; family Viscaceae; genus Viscum; species Viscum album. The sequence continues at coordinate 1,031,633,016 of OY728123.1, read as the reverse complement.
TGACTCTTATATAGGAGGGACTTTCTATGTCCCATTATATTCTATACGATCCTATATGTTTTTCAACATTATTCGAGGCGTTTTATAGGTATTTTTAGATCTATATCGCCATGATTTCTCCGAGTCATGCATGAGGAGGGTTGTGAAAAGCATGCTCTGAAGGTGTTCAACCTTAAGAAACTAGTATTTCCTCCTATGATTCCTCTCGAGACACCTCTTAATATTCCTAATATGGAGAATGGTGATAATTTTATAGATATATTCCTTTCATTTATATGAACTATCTAGGTATCTATGCAACCTTCCCCTACTATGGTAGAGTTGACGTGAGATTTTCAACAGAAACATCCTCCCACATTATCAGGGGATGGAGGTCCTCAGATTGATGAGCCATTGCTAGAGGTTATGTTATCCAAATTCAAGAGCATAGAGATTCCTTTGGATTATATGGTCAAGATAAAAACCTATACGATTAAGGATTCTACTAAGTGAAGGAGGGATGTGGTCACCTAGGATGATTTTCCCCAGGGTATAATCTATGTATAATTTCAGACATCCTTTTATGAATGATTCTTCCCTTAGAAACTGATATTGAACCACATTAGGGAATTTATCTACCTATATTAGTGTCCTTTGTATGTGATGGAGTATTTAGCTCATTTCACTAAGATTTAGCACTTCACATTGAACCTAGATGGTGAACAGTTGGTGACAACAAGTTGATTTGAGGAAGGGTTTGTGTATGCCATCCAGTTGTAGGTGAATGTATTTTAGTTGACCATTATGTTTTAGATAGTGAACTAGGATTTCATCATCGAGCGTAACATAAGGGAAACTGGAAGTGGGGGCCATCGAGGTTTAGCATCAATATAGGGAGGTGTTTCATCTAGTGATTGGAAAATTCACATTTAGTTTGCTAGTGGGGGAATTTTTAGATAGATGACACAAATTGAAAATTATTTACTATTTCACTAGTATGATAAGTTGGGTTGTAAGAAGCCTTAGTGTAGAAAGGAACAAATTGAGTTCTAAGATTGGAAAAATATGGGGAACCTTCAATGTTTTAACTGAACTTTTCCTCTAGGGACTAGTGAGAAGGGATTTTCACTAACTCCTCATTTGGGTGAATAAATCCCAACTCCACAATTGGATAGAAGATGGTACACTACCAGATTATCTAGACAGGGGGGTGGTCATGGTTAATGTATACAAACATCAATTATACAACTCCAACATAGCATATCAGCCTAGGGTAGCTAGATTATATATCTGGGCCACAAATCTGACCATTTCAATTTAGTGAATCCTACATCTAAGAAGAATAGTCCTGGTCCTTCTATAGTTCTATAATCTATTCTAGTAGCATGTAATTTGGTATCTTCCTAATTTGACACAGGCAATTTTCATTATTTTACATTTTTTCAATTATAGAAAATTTGGGCAAAGAGGTAGAGTTCTTATATGGATTAATGACTCTCAACACACCATTGGGAATCTGATCAAAGAGTGTGAACTGATATAGGGAATTCCACATTATCTAGGTAGTTATCCCTTTATTTAAAACATTAATTTAATTGAGATGAATAGATTTGATATAATAATAAGGATGGACATGTTAGTATCCTTTCATGGCCATGTTGATTTCTATCACTAAATTGTGTCTTTCAAATCACATGAGGGAGGAATTTTTATTAACAAGGGTGAAAGGGATGTCCAGGTAGGTCAATATGGACCTGAGTTTCATGGGCTAGGCAGAGTGACAACCTAAATTTCTAGCCATTCTATGGGTGATCGAGGAATGAAACATATAGACTTCCCTACCATGGTAGATCAGTTCAGGTATGTTTTTTCTGGAAACTTTTCTAGGATACCTCTTATAAGAGAGGTGTTGTTCTATATTGAGATAGTGAGATGAGAAACACCAGTTTACATTCCTCCCTATAGTATGTCACATTATGAGTGTCAGGAACATAAGAAGTATGTAGAGGATTATGATGCTAGGGGTTTTAAATGACCCAATACTTATCTATGGATGTCACAAATCATTTTCACCATGATGGAGGATAGTACCCTCAGGAATTGTGTGTATTATAATTGGTTGAACACGAACTTTTGTTAATAACTAGTATCCACTACCACATATAGATACACTATTTGACCCTCTCTGAGGAGAGACAATTTTCTCCGAGATCAATTTGATGTCATGTTATCACCAGGTGTATATCAGTCTATCAGATATACCATATCTGACATTCCAAAGAAGATATAGATTTTATGAGTATTTGATAATGCTTTTCAGACATACGAATGTGTCAGGGGTATTTATGGCTCTAATTAATCCGCATTTCCACCCATATATGGATTAATTTGTGTTAATATTTTTGGATGACATATCAGTGTATTCTTGTACTCTATAGGATCATGATAAACATCTTGAGATCATGTTATATGCATTGAGAGTGCACCAATTTTACGATAAACTCACCAAATTCCACTTTTGTATCAATAAGGTTCACTTTCGGGGTCACGTCATCTTAGTGGAAGGAGTATCTCTTGACCTATAGAAGATGATACCTATAGTTAACCAAGAAGATCCCAAGAACATTTTTGATTTACATAGTTTCTTTGGGGTGGATTACTATTATATTCTATTTATAAAGTATTTATCATGTATTGTAGAACCAATCACTAGATTAAACAACAGGGGTGTGATGTTTAAGTGGCTTGAAGCAAGTGAGATAGATTTTCAAGAGCTCAAAGGGAGACTGACTCCATCATCGATCCTATTATTCCAAATCCATGAAAAGCAATATAGTATATTATGATGCAATAGGTATCTATCTAGGATTAGTTCTAATGTATGGGGTTGATTCATGTCATACATGTCTCATTAGTTGAGACCACAAGAGAGGAATTATATGATTCATGATCTTGAGCAAGTAGTTTTGGTTCATGACTTACACTATTGGTGGCATTATCAACTGGGAGAGAATTTTATAGTGTAAAAATACCATAAAATCCTTAACTACATTTTTATCACAATGTGGAATGAATCTCAATTTTCAAAGAGGGTATGAATACATGAATTCCATTTAATTTTAGCATTATTATATTCTCGGAAAGAGAAATTCCATTTCTGGTTATCTAATCTAGAAGGCGAAAACATTGGAAATCTGGGTGGCCATTAGTGAGTCATATTTGATGGCCCCATCATCTGAGATTCATCTAGAGATTCCAATGTATCACAAGTAGCTATTTTAGAAAACTTGGTAGTGACATCTTCTATTCTGGAATGAGTGAGGATGAGGTAGTTTTATAATCACGTTGGATTGGTCATATAGAAGAGTGTACCAAGTGATGACCCACCATCTTCTTTGGTCACTGATATGAATAAGATTTTTCACATTCAAGGTCATGTATGGGTTCTTTCATACATACAATAGGATATTATTCCAGATTTTCATAACATCTCTTGGGTGCTACATCCTAGTTCTACAAAGATGTTTCATGACTTATGCTACCAGTATCGGTGGCACAGTATAAAAAGGGATGTAGCATGTTTAGTTACTCAGTGTTCCACCAATCAGTAGGTGAATATGGAACACTAGAAAACAACATGAATTATGTATCCATTTAAAATTCTTGAGTGAAAATGGGACAACATCACCATGGAATTAATTATGGGATTAGTGAGATCCCAATGAGGTAGTGATGAAGTATGGGCGATCCTTGATAGGATGAAAAAATATGCACACTTTAAACTTATTAGAGAAACCCCTTCTTAAAGAAGATCTTGGAAGGATATATGGTTAGGATATTATAAACCTTCATAGTGTCCCCCATTCTATCTTATCACAAAAGGATGAACAATTTGAATTGTAGTTTTAGTATGGGTTGTATAAGGCCCTTAGTACACAAGTGATTCTAAAAAAAATCCTTTCACCCATTGATTGATGGGTAATATGAGCATACAATATATGTGATGGTAGAAATGATTTGGGGATGTATCCTTTATTTTTGTGGTTATTATGAGAAACACTTACCACATTCCAAACGTTCTTATAATAACAGATTTCATAAATCTATAAATATGGATCCTTATAAGGCCTTATATGGTAGGCCATTTCATTCTCCCATATGCTGGCTAGATGCAGGAGAAGAAAAACTACCAGGACCTTGGGTCAAATTGGAGGATTCAGAGTAGGTGAATATTATCCAAAAGGGTATGGATATATCTTAGTCTTGGAATAATTATTATGTCCTTTTTCACCAATTAACTCTTGTGTTTCAGGTGGGAAACCAATTATTTTCTTTTTTTTTCACCTAGGTTGGTTCATAGATGAATTTAGAGACAATTCATGCTATATCCCTAGTTACGTTGGGCCTTTTGAGATATTATAGAGTGTCTAGCTGGTATCCTATCAGACAACTCTTCCTCAGGGGTATCGGGCCACAAAAAACATCTTCTATGTATATCAGCTTCAACATTAATTTTTAGGCCCATATCTCATCTTTAATCCTTATGAGGATGTGTTATATTTTGATGCTTATTTTTTGTAATACCATACAAATATTTTTATTTGAGAAAAAAACTCTCTATTTGGTTAGTTCCTCTCATATGGGTGCTATATCAGAATGGATGTGTATAGGTTGAGACCAAGGGGAGATATTCCAATGTGTTTTCGTAATGGTCAGAGTTATTCTCAGATTACACATTACCACCCTTGTATGGGAAACATGGGGATGAGTTTATTTAATTAGGGTAAATTATAATAAAGTGAATTTTATATTGAGGCTTGGAACCCTCTTTTTTATTTATACCTTTCTTTTCCATTTAATGGGTGTGATAAAGAGTGTAAGGATGTTTTAGGAGTGTTTGAGGATTATTCGGATCCCGGAGCTCTGGATTTTGGGAAAGAAGATTGAGCTGCATGGTTTGAACACATTTAGTGTTAGCCATGTGATTGAAATGTGTGATGTGATGCAAGGAACTATAGAGAGGTTAAAGGATTTTGTATACCCTTACCCTCAGGCCACATGGCCATTCAGTGTCCTGCGATAAGCTGTAGGGGTTGAACAATATTTATAAAACATGTACCTAGGGCCCCAACCATATTGCCACTTAACCAGTATAGGTGCATGATTATGAATAGGATTTGGAAAATTGTGGGTCCAAACCATTCCACCATTAACATCTGGGTAAATTGACTATTTTTCCATTTTTTACTTAGAATAAAAATTCCATTTCCTCCCTATGTTTTCAGTTTCAATCGACCATGTGAGGAGATCCCTCTACCACTCTAATAGGCATTGAGACTTTTTATCCTTCTTAGCATGGTTTACATCACTATTTATCACATTGGAAGTATACTCGCTAGGTATTCATTATATGTCCTTCATTTCTTCATTTATCTCTCTATCTTCACGGCTATTTCTAAGCAAGATAATATGCCATATTTTTATGGAAATTTGTTATTTTTTTAATTTATCCCATTATAACCTTATGTTAAGGAGGAAAATAGACAAAGAGAGTAATACCAAGATAAGGTAGGTAGTTTGGTAAGTTTTCCCTAAAGTCTTGATGCATTTACCAAGTGTCGTTGCACCACATAGAAGACCTTCCATGAAATTCCCACAAATAATAAATCAATTAAATGAATTGATATTTCTATGTCAACAGTAACCCTATAAACACACAAATCAACAAAATAGGATGTCTACCTCAACTTGAGACACCCCTTAGGGTGGTCCTTCCTTAATGTTTGATGAGCCTCGTGCCTTGAAAAGAACCAAACCATCATCTAGGGTGTGTTGAGTTTACCTTTGTAAATTAATTTTAATTATAATTAAACATATGAAAATTGTATGAAATGTACATAGGAAATTTATTTAAATTGTTTACAAACATATGTATCCTTATTAAATAAATTTTCCAAATTTACTTAAATGTATTGTTTGAATGGTATGAGTTCAATGTTAGACATGATCAACCTTTACATCATTCCCATGGTGATACACAGATTCTGATTAGGGATGCCTTGGATGGGTTGATTGATAATAAATATTATATATTATAATCAAGTTACAACATGACAAAAGTGATACAATGATTTTTTATATAATTCCCTAGATGGGCTCACTAGGTAGATTCCTTTATTGCTTCATGTGAGTGATACCTAGTTCCCAAGTGGATTACTTGAAACAGGATCAATGGGCACTACTACTATAATATTCCATGAGAAATACCTAGTTACCAATGTGGTATACCATGTAATGTCTCATTTGGTTATGTCTTATATTGTTCCTTTAATGATACTCGGGTTCCTTATATAGAACTTGTTGGACATAATCCTATAGTGATGAGTTTTTATAGTGCACCTAGAGAGATACCTAGGTCCCTTTTTATGAAACACCTTGTATAGTATTAGAAATCAATTTAATTAAATGATTATATTTGAATTCGGAGTCTATAAAAATTTATGGTGTCATTATATGCTTTAATTATATTACAACTTATTTAAATTCATTCATATAACATGTTCAATGAGTATTTGGAATCCCCTTTTAAAAATTCATGGATGTCTAGGGATTATACCATGGGTCTTGACAATTATTATGTATCAATATATATTCACATATATGTTTGTTCATATATGATTCTCATGTATACATACTTTTATATAGATGTTTATATAAATAAAGACATAGAGTTTTACATTTGTTTAGAAAGATTCCAGTGTAGACCTTAGCAGGTAGTCTCGGTTTGGGGTCCCATGAGGAACCCAAAATAATATGATTTATTTTATATAATCTTATTATTTGATTATTTCCAAAAAATTACTCATTTTATATGCATAGACTGGATTTTTCTAGACACCATTGGTGGTGGCCTAGTCAGTATATATCACTCCTTGTTTGGGCCTCTATTTGGCACTCGAACACACCTTATAGATACTAGTATGGACCAAGGGATGTGTCTATGTTTGGATCCCTAATTCACTATACTTAAATAGTGTATGGAAGAAGAGGTATGAGATTATGATCATGATGTTATGGGAGATTGTTTTGGTCATTTTTTCATTTTTAATAGCATTGTGTATATTCCATTACACCTATTACCATTTATATAACATCATGGAAAGATTATAGTTTTGTATATGATATTGTCTCTACTTCTTCCTATTTATTATATCTTAATGGTTTATGATAATGTAGTACATTTATTATATTATTTCAACTGATTATAATTATTTCATTCCAATTTTATAATATCTAATCACGAGGGTATAGTGTCCTCACCATTCTATCATAGACCCCCACTACTAGCCAATAGCCTTTAGCATATAAGGAGACGTTCTTGAGGCCAGGTGTATAAAATTGTTTGGTTACATAAGAGTGAACTAGGACTGATACATTGAAAAAATAGTTATCATTCTTCAATTAGGATGTAGACATTTGAGGTGTTATGTTCAAGGCCTTGAAGATCTCCTCTTTGTTAAGAATTGGTTGTAGAATAGTCCTTGGTTGGACCAAGAATCATTCAAGTGGTGAATAAAATAATAACATTGATTATAATGAAGATAATAATAGCTCTAAGATACTAGAAATCATATGAAAATTAGTTTTTTCATCCATTGAACTTTGAGGTAGGTGATCAGGTTTTTCTCAAAGTCTCACCTCAGTTTATAAATAGAAATTGGGGGAGGAATGGTAATTTAACACCACATTATGTAGCCCCATTTGACATTGTGTAGTGACTAGGGATAGAAAATTATCAATTTAAATTACCTAATAATTCTAATTCTATCAATTATTTTTCTATTTTTACTATAAAAATAAGTATCCATTATATCTTCCCCACATGATTGATTGGGAGGATGTTGAAATTGAATCTTACACCTTTTTAATGGAAATTACTATTAAGATAGTGGACTAAAATGATAGGTTTACATGTGGAAATATGATCTATTTTTTTAGTGAGATGTTAGTATCATAGGCATGTCTATTATACATGGGATAATTGGGCCTTGATGATTCAATAATTACCTCATCTCTTTTTCAGTTCCTAATCCTGAGCCTTTCAGGGGACAAAAAATCTTTTATTATGGGGACAATGGTGATTCCATGTGGGTTTCTAGTGTGTTTATTTTAGAGGTTAGTTTATCACTTGTGAGTTTTTTTAGGCTTTTTTTATTGAGGAACTAAAAATTTTGAGTTTCATAGAAAATAGTTTAGGCGTAGGTTTTAGCCACATAGTTAGAGATAACTATATGGAATAGATATGCTGGTTCAATTGGAATTTTCACTATTTGAGCATATATTTTTCAAACCTGAAGATATTCCTAGGAAAAAATGCATCTAGTTATGAATGGATAGTATCTAGTCCACAGTTAGTGTAAGGTTTGTCAAACCATGTGGCCAAACCATGAATAGAGATCCAAACATATTAAAATGGAAAATTACCCTGAAACCGTTGGTAAATTTTAAATCTAATATACTCTTAACCCCTAATTATTTTTAACCATTCCCTCCTTTATTCTCTAGAACAATATCCCGTTGATTCCTTGGTGTGCTTCAATCTTTGTAGGTGGATATCTTTAAGGCATGATCAATTTTCCTCTTGGTTTCTCCTCAGTTATGTAGATATCTTCTTTTATTTTTATATCACCTTATCTTGATGGACCATTTATGGGATATTATTTTTGGATATATAGGTTTTTATGAGGAATTTATCATGATTCTATTTGATATAGGTTTGTGAGGTCCCAAAATATTCTTTTCCCAGTATCAATATTGAAGCTGATAGTTTTCTCTTTAATCTTGAGGTAGGATTCTCTATCATATGGTCTATCCCCTATCGATTCTTTTTTTCATAAGATTAACTTTTGTTCAAATTTATGAAATTGATAAATTTACATTAATGAGAGATGAAATTTATCTTTTATGGCTAGGGTAGTTTGTTTTAAAAATAGTGGTTTTAAACCATTTTGATTCCCATAAAGCATTTGTTAAAATAAATCAACGAATAATTTGAAATGAAAATTGGTTTTTATGCATGAAATTAGTATAATGATACTATAGATTTTTTTTAAATATGTACTTGGTTTTACAATACCTAATGGTTAAATATATCCCCTTTAGAGACCTTGGTGCATAATAAAAAATAGACATATATGATCTTTAGTTGAGTAAGCTTCACTATGGGAGATACCTGATTGCATAGCTTCAAGTGCCCATGGGGTGTTAGCCGAGTGGTACCCACTTGTTGTACCCCTCGCTCTCCATGGGAACTGGCATAAGATAGAGTCCTGTCAGACTTAGACATTGTGCGTATTATACATAGGGAGATTCAAATCCATTTCTTAGATGGGGAGTGTGGAGTGCACCTGGGCTTGGTCAGGGCCCCCTGCTGGGAGTCAATGTTAGAAACCCACATTTTCACACGATCCTCAGCCCGGTTGGCGAGGACTCCGTAGGTGAATCCAAGAGACTCAATATCAAATCATGGTGGAGGATTATTCAGGGGATTGTTGCAGGTACTGTAGCAGATACTGTTCGGTACTGTAACAGCCAGAACTATTCATCCATACGGGCCTTTAGGCCACCGATTTAGTCCTTGGGTCTTGTAAGGCATTCAGGGCACGCAAGGCCTTCAGGATAGTTGATTCTCAAGGCCTTGGAGACACCTTAAGCCCTTAGGGCCACCCAAAGGCTTTCAGGCCCCATGAAATGCAGATGTACCAGTCAGAAAAAAGGGACAGGATTCATAGGAGAATTCAAGGCAAGCAAATTCACTAGAGAAGAGCTCACTGGAATTAGTAGAATGAGATGGTGTGGCTTTGCCATCGATACTAGGCCTATGTGGCTTTTTATAGGACAACTAGCCGACCATCCTTGTAAAGGTGGAGTGATGATATCATGACATATGCTGGGGAGAAGTAGTTTCAAGTTGTCTTTTCTGGGTGATTCCCTCTAAGACCTACGGGTCATGTAATTGTCTCTAAGCCTTCAGGCCTTGTAAGGGATCCACCTCACCCCTTTAATGGTGGATTATCAAAAATAACAAAAAATGAAGGCGTTCGGGCCATTCCGCCAGAGCTGTTAGTGGGGAGCCTTTCATGGGAACCAAAGTTCCCAAAAATTAGGATTCACCTATACTAGAGAGTGTTCCATTGAGTTGTCTTATTTTTGTAGACCCTCATGTATTGGATCACTCTTTGGTGCTTTGTGAATACATTATAAGAATAGTTATTTTATATTCTTATTTTATTACTTGATTTTTATATGGATATTGATGCATGAATCCTATTTATATATAAAATTATACCTTATGGATAAATGGAATTTCATTTTACTTCTTTTATCGGGATATAGAATGTTTTTGAAATTAAAACCAATGGTTTTTTATAGAGAATGATTTTAATTGAATTTTTTTGAAATATGTTTTTAAATAATAAATAATAGATTAACATGAAATAACATGGTATTTATTAATTTTGGGTATCTGAATTATCTTTATTATTCACACCCTTATTTTTCCTTTGGGAGTTCATAGCCTTGGTTTTATTGGATACATGTAATGGGGATAACATCATGTAGACGAAAACTCTCCTTACTCGTGTCTCTTTTTCGGTGGGTTGGGATGGTGGTGACATATGGTCACATGGTGAATGATCCATGTATTTCTATATGATTCTTGTTATTTTTGGTATTTGAAGTGTTATTTGAGAACTTTTTATCATGTTGTTGGATGCTAAATTTTTCATTTTTTAGTTTTTGAAATATTTATAAATTTGAAAATCTACTTTGATACTTTGATTATTTATATCATATCATATGACTACTGAGGATAAAATTACTCCCACATTCCATTGTATGATACTTTGATTATTATCAATAGACTATGGTGATCAAGAATGTACTTTGGGCCTAATGACATGACATGTTAGGTTACATTATAGTTTGACCTGGGTTGTCCTATTACAAAATATGTTTTAATATGTGAAGTTCTGTAAAGAGTTAAAATTGATCAAAAGTATTATCTCCAAATTGTAATGATTGTATTTAAAAGATAATTGGAAGGGAATTTATTAGAAGGATCGTGTTTGTATTTACATGAAATTATTATATTTTTATTTGTGTTTAATTATTGGAAAATTAATTGTGAAGAAGTTAAGGAAAATATAATTCCAATTTAGGACAAAACCTCTACCTAAGAATCCCAAGAATCAAGGGGACACCTAACTGAGCCTGAATGTGGAATCTATCATTGATCATCCATGGTGGTAGCATAGAATAGGAAATTATCTAATGTGGTTTGATATAGGATAAAGACAAGAGGACATACATATTGACCAGAATTGGTGACCCACCTATGAAAGTAAACACCTCTGGGATTTTTTGAGTGGAGTTTGAATAGCCAACGTTTCTCAGATTATTATGTATGCAAATAAACCTTGATGTGGGATTATAACCATGTAGTGAAATAATGATGTCATAAAAAATGATTTCACAAGGAATATTATCTAAGAAGTTTACCTATTTGAATTGAATACAAATAAAATTTTATTGAGGCATCCATGGTGATATACACAAGGTATCTTTTCTAAGAATAAAAGATGGTGAATACCATTTTTTTCTGTTGTTTTAGTGGGTGTTTTGATTGCGATTTTTTACATGAAAAAACATTTTAGATGAAACATTTTGTAGACATTTTCATGTTGAATTGATAAATTATGAGTTAATGTTTGCTAATAAAAAGGAGGGTCACAATTCCATGGTGTATATATTCTGACCATTTTGATAAATCCTTAATACATCAAGGAGTTTTTATCATGGAAGAAATGGATGGATATCAGAAATTGGGAGCTATAAAATGTATAGTGACCCATGGTTTGATAAAAATGTACCTATTAAAAATTGATTTAAGAGTACAAGAAAAAATGTGGAGGCTTTTTACAATAGTTAAAAAGATTTTCTATATACATGGATGGAAATGGGGTTTAATACACTATGTTCAAATTTTTGGCTAAGGAAAACATTCTAAAACTAATCACAACATGCCATGGTGATGAGCAGAGAAGTCATGGTCTTATGAAGTGCTCTAGTTTGATCAAATTTGATGATATTGAGTAATTATACATTCAATGAATTAAATATCATGACATCGTTTAATATAATTATTGAAAGTTGATGAATTTTGATGAGGAGTAATAATTGATTGAGGGATTGTCACAATAAATTATGATTCTATGACTCAAGGAAGTGCATGCATGGATATATTCTTCTCTTTAAATGCATATTAAATACATCCGATTATCATGGATGTAATGAGATAAATTTAGGAAAGATTATAGTTGAATAAGGTCTATGAAATTTATTACATATTTCATATAGTTAAAAATTATTGAGATGAAGAGAAGTGGAAAATCCAGATTCAATATTCTAGGTGTTTTCAAATAGCGATATTTGTGGATTGAGGTGAAGATAAGGTGTGACAATCCCAGAGAATTTGAATTTCTAAAAACCATTGTATTTAAAATTTAATATTCACATAAAATTATTCATATTTAAAATAGGGAAGGAAAATATTTTGGAGGATAATAGATAATTATATATTTACCATCAATTTTGAAAGGTGGACTTTGTAAATATTTTGTCATCTTTAGTGCACATATTTAGACTTGTTACATGAAAGGAAGAAGGTGAGAAGTTATAATAGGATATAACATCACCTTAATAAGTGCTAAAGGTGAAATTTTAGGAATTAAATTGGATTAAAAATCACTAAAATAGATTCATCCACCTATTACTACTGTTTATATACAAATTCGGTTCACTAAATTGGTATTAAAACTACGTTAAACTATGATTGTATTCTATTTTATTGAAGTTTTTTTAAATATTTGAGGTACTTTTTAGAATTTATGATAAAGTATATTTTTTATAAATATGTATATATTTCAAATAATAATTTAGTTTCAACCAAGACAATATTGAAGATGAAATATAAAAAGATGATATTGATGAAAAATTTATCCCATGTATCAAAAGAAGATGAAATTTCCTTAACATCAAGATATAACAATAAAGAATATAGAACCAAAAATTATGGATAAGAATATGTGGTTTATTCTATCCATATGGTTTTAAAAAACCATACAACTTCAATAGGATCAAGGAATTCAAGTGATCGTTAGGAATGTGAAAAATCTTGCTAAAAATGTCTTAAATGAGACCAATATATCAATGGGAGTGTTCACATATTAATGTGTTTTTATGTTTATGTATTAAAATATATATTGCATTGTTTTCATAAAGAATTTTTCAATTTAATTTGTGTAATTTTTGAAATCAAGAATGATGAAGTCACTAATCATAAAGAATAGTATAATTAAATAGAGAAATATTATAGAAATTAGTTTCTTACTTGTGAAAATCAATCAAAACAGGTTTAAATGATAAAAGTAGTAAATATAAAGAATGAACTTTCTTTTTTACAAATTGGTAGATGAAAGGATCAAATAATTTCAATAGAAGGATGAAATGAAGTATAATTTTAAAAGGAATATCAATGAATTATATTTAAATTTGAAAAACATAATTGATTTCAATAATGTATAATTAGATATAAATTATAAAATGATCAAGGAGTTTGAAACTTTTTTATAATATAAAACAAAAGTTTATGATGTAATGGTTTATAATTTGAGAAAATATAATGAACAGGTGGTAATTTTGATTAAAGATTATAAGAACACTCTTAATACAGGATTTACTAAATTAGATGTAAAAATGGTCAATCTAGAAATGAAACAATTGAGTCCTCATTATTAAAAGAGAGAGGAGATAGTGATACATAGTGTTAAAAGGATAATTACTTTGTCGAAGGCCCTATACTTAGTGGAAATAAAATCCCAAAATCATTTTATGATCTTTACCTATCATCCTCAAAGAATATGGATCCATATATCCTTAATTTTATTGTTTGTACTAAATCTACTTCCACATACAGTTCTCATTTAAATACAAAATATATATAAAAATTAATGATTAAAAATATTGACAATCCTTCCATCATGTCAATGGTGGATAAAATAAATAGTATGAGATCTGGTTTCTTAATAATATCCCAATCAGTGGTGAAGACATCTAAAAAATAGAAAGAGTGGGAAATGGGTTTTTATATATCTAGGAAATTTATATACAACTTAATATTAGGTGTATTTTTTGTATCCAGTGGATTTTTATATCAATAATACTATTCTTTTCATCCCCAATTATGGAGTCATGTTTGAAGCTTATTACTATGCTTCTCGCTTTTTGGTAGTTTTTGTATTGATGTAAGAGTGGGAAATGGGTTTTTATGTATCTAGGGAATTTTTTACCTTTCCCCAATAATATATTTTTTGATTTTCAAAGATATATAATTTTAAGGAAAAGGTGGGAACATGAAAAATATCCTCTTATAAACATGCTACATAATATAATCAATCCCAGTAGGCCAAACCGAAGTATATACAGAAACCCAAGATGCAACAACCAAATTCTTCTATCTACCTAGATCTCCGAATTTTCTTTATACCCACCAAATTATTCCACTCATGATCGTAAAATTGTAACTATAATGTTTGATCATAAATTGTGGATACATTGCCTTACTTTTGTGAACATTGTGTTCTTTATAAATCATTAAATTCTACAATATATCTTCTCTCAGAGTGATTTCAGATTACATCTATAGAGATGGGTAGAGTTCTTAGAGGATTATATCTTCAAAATCTACACGACTCTTTTGATGTTATTACGGTAGTTGATGTGATGATAAAAAAATTGTATGGTGATATTTCTCAAGCATTTGGATTTGAATGGATGATAATGGAAGTGCTTAAATATTTTCATTGGGAATTTTATGATATCGACTATGGAGGTTTCCTATATCTTATGTTGATAAACTCTACATTATTTTATAAATTATAGGATTCTGAATTTTATATATTCTTGTTTTTTTGTGGATATATCATAACCTTTATGGTGATTCTCTTGATGAAAGGAAAAATGAAGGTGAGAATTGTGTTTTGTTTCAAGGAAATCTTTTTATTTTATAATTGATATGATAGGTGTTTCTATAGATGTTCATATCTCAACATTCAAAATATTTCATGGAATTTCCAAGATATATAATGCATTTTTGGATCATTTTTGGTGTCATGGTATGATTTCATTAGTGGAAATGTTTGTATCTTGATGTCTTTTTCGTTAGTGATTTTATTACAAGGATTGAATTCTAGTTGATATGTTATGACCATTATAAGTTCCTTATTGGAAGTGAGTGAACATATCAATGTATTATTTAGTGTATTTTCATCGACCATTAAGAGGATATGATTCCATTTGGTTATTTTTCTTGATTAATAAAGATGGATCACTTCCTAGATATTAATTAGTCAATCTATTAGTTGCTTTAGTAATGATTTATGTGGAAGAAGTGGCAAGGAATCATGGAGTTATTATGGTGATCATATTTTATTGAGATACTAAATATAAATAATGATTATGAAATGTTTTTCAACATGATTTTGTCTCACAATTATTCCTTAGCATTTTCTTTTCACCCATAGACACACAAGCACATGAAGAAGATGATCCAAACCCTGTAGGACATATTTTGTGGATTTGTTATTAAATTTGGAGGTTTATGGGGGAATAATTTTTCATTAGTTCAGCTTTATTATTATAAAATATATAACCCTTCCTTTTTAATGACACCATTCATGGAATTTTATGGGGAACCATCTAGATAACTATTTTCTTATATTAGGGATAGCGATTGGACAATTATTGGATCATGTTTGGTTTCATGAATAATAAATAATGTTCATTTCATTTAATAGTAGAAAAGGATAATAATGATTATCCTGAGTTATATACATATCAAAGGAGGATACCCATTGAGATTTAGGTTGTTGATTATGTGTCCCTAAAGGTTTCTCATCATATCAGATAGTAGGGATTTGGTAGAGGTAGTAAGGTTTCTCTTATGTTAATTAAATCTTTCAAGGTTTTAGAGTGGATTACTGGGGTGTTATATCAGTTGGTTCTTCTTCCTAAAATGATTTAATTTCAAGATTTTTTACTTATGTTACAACTCTAGAGCTATATTCATATCATATATTATGTCATTTATTACAATGATTTAATAATTTAGGAGGATGTAATATTCATGGAAATACCTTGGGAGATTTAGGAAATTCCAAGGAAGGTGATATTTAGATGTTTTACTCTATTTAAAATCATCTTACAGAGGAATGGGGGTTTGTATGAATGAACTTGGGAGAGAGAGTTTAATATTCAATATCAACACCCAAAAACCTTTTGAACCTTAATAGTTAGTGTGAATTTATACATGATTATGAGTTATAATTATTTATGATTCTCTTTATTTTCCTCTACCATGTCTATTCATTTTTATATTAATATTTAGGTTTGAGAAATATCTCTCATGGTATTTAATTTTTCAAGTTTTTGTGTTCCCTGTCCATCGTGTTTTTAGTCATGAATATGAGAATCATTTTAGAGGCATTGAATGTAGAGGAAAAAAAATTATTAGTCCTTTCCATTGAGTTTGTGAGGTGTTGTAAATGATGGGATTGATCTTTCAGGTGACTTATAGAAGAAGTTATAAGGTTTTATGTTTTATCATAAACCATGTTGTGGTTTAGTGTAATTATTCCATGATTTTTTGAATGGATATAGTTGTGGTCTTTATCTTGGTGTGAATTTATTGTTATGTAGAAAGAGTGATGTGGTTACCTTTGGTCATAATCGTCTTCACTATTGCCCCAACATCGGTTCAAGTGCAGATGGTTTACGAAAAGTTATTCATTATATATTTTTATTTATATACATAAAATAAAAAATAATATATAATTTATTAATGTATAAGTAGTATTATGTGATGAAAATGGAGTAATAGTTTCTATACTAGATGTAGTAATATATGATATAAACCTTATAATTGGAATAAATCAATAATTATAATACTATTACTCTATTCTTTTAATAAGTAATTTTTTTCTTCTTTTTCATCTTTTGAAAATAAAATATTTTTCTTTTATTATTAGGATTAAAAGTTATTCTATATACATGAATGGAATGTTTTATGGTATAATAAATATTTTTAATGGTTAATACATTCTATATATGGATAATAAAATGAGGAAATTCTAAAAATAAGGTCAAAGTGAATAATTAGAATACTATTAACTTTTGGCATCAACGTCTTGAAAATATACAGAATGAACACATCTAATTACTATATGGATATGAATTATTAGAATGAGATGATTATAAAACCTCTTTATGTGAAAATATTTCTTATTTTTTAAACTAAACAAATAACATTTTAATGTAAGAATTTGGAAGAGTTTTGTGCTATGGGAAATACATATTGATGTAAGTGGTTCAATAATTACATGAGCAAGTGACTGTTATAAGTATTTATTATCCTTTAGTGAATATTATAGTCAATATTGTTTTTTAATTTTATGAAGAATGTGTTTAACACCCTGATAATATTTATGTGTTTGAAAACTATGTATTTAAACCTATAAATCACTGATATGGTGGTTAAATATTTTTTATGACCAATATACATTATATTACAACTCTAAAAATTGATTGGTTTAGTATATTTCAAAATTAGGTTCATACAATAAGAATACACAAAAAACATTCATCTTTATTAAAATATTTCTGCACAGTCCTCTAATAGGCTTTCATAATATTCTCAAAACATTTGATTTCCTAGAGAAATAAATCAATGAAAGTGTGAGAAACAAATCCTATTAAGGGGAGGGAAAAAAGGAAGGAACATGTCCATAATTCAATATGACTACATGGGAGATGATAATAAAAATCATCACAGATAAATAATAGAATCATAACTATAGGAATATTAAAATCAAGGAAAGATGCATGGAATGTGGAACATGTATAATAATGAAACATTATTTTTAAATTCTCACTATGAAGAAATCATAGCATATTTGAATAAGCTAATTTCATAATTCCCATGCATAATATTATAGAGAAAGTTAACTACATCATGTATACACATAATGCTCTTATTTTATATAAAACCTTACCAAATTAATTGGACAGATGTGTAATTTTATGCTCACTCAATACAAAATAATTTTTTCCAAATCATGCATTCCCCATAGAAAAGAATCATACATAAAACATAAACATGAGATAAACCCATGAAAAGATAATGAGCTTCATAATAATTTTCATAAATAACATGTCAATAAATTATCTTATAGGTAGTAAAAATATTATTGAAATTCAATGTTTTATATATTAATAGATATCATAAAATCATAAAATATCATAGGTCATGACGAGAATAAGAAGAAATATACGAAGAATCAATGATAGGTTTCGACAATAAGGCCTTCATAAATAATGATTGAACATGGATATGAATTAATAATAATGAAATAAAGACATGAATATCCCTAGAACAATAAAATAGAAATTAAAATTAAGGACCTATAGAAAATATTAGATGAAAATACAAAAGAATCATAAGGACATGAGTTGAGAATAGAGAATATAAACCCAAAGAGGGAAGAGTTGAGAGTCCCCTTATCTAAAAAATTATTTTATTTCACTATGTTTACACCTGCTATGGAAGAAAATTATGTCTACATAAAAATTTATCAATAATTATTTTAAATTAAATTTTGTTATTATTTATCAATTATATTTACTGGTATTTATTATTCCTATTTTTGTTAGAGATAAAATGATTCAATGACATTATTATCTCTATTATTCCATTTTCATTTTGATTTCAATGTTTTGATTTATTGTTATTAATAAATTACATAAATTAAATCCAAAAGTAAAGATCAATAAATGTATATAATTATAGGTTATATATAATCTATTCTAACCATTCATGAAGGTGATGATAATGAATGAATTAGCATCTTCCTCCATGGCGGGAATAACCAACCATTAACGTGACATGTCAATGATAGAGAGAGATATTGTATATTTCATATATAGATAATAATATTAATACAGTATCATACTGAAATTTAGTAATAAATATATGTACTATAATGACCATCCATAAAGTTACTGATAAATAAATAATTAATAACACCCTCATTGGCAGTAAACTGACTATTAACGGTCCATGTGAAATGATATTGGGGAAGAGAATATATATATATATTATACAGAGTTTAAAAAAAATTATATCAATATAAAATAACACAAATATATTTTATAATTATTAATTAATTAGTTTAGGAATATTGAAAATTATAATAGAATAGGAGATTATGAGAGAAATTAAGTGAACATAATGGTGGACTTACCTCTTCTTTGATACTTAAGACATTTAATTCATACTAAGGCTTGTAGGTATTGAAGTAGGGTGAGAAAAGAATTTATCTTCGAATAATAAGTAGATTAATATGATTTAATTTAGAAAATATTGGGCAAATGAGATGTATTTTGGAAGTTATTTTTTCATGGGGTGAGAGAGGGTATTTATACTTGATGTGGAGGGGGTAGTTTTGTTAAAAATAATGAATAAATCTTTAGTTAATGTATAAGAAATGAAATAATGATATTCCATGAGAATATGAATATTATTTAATTAAAAATAGATATTTTTATGACTTTGAAACTCTTCAACCATTAAATTTATTTGTTTATAAAAAATTATGGAAGATAAAAATATCTTTTATTGAAACAAATTATATTTTTTGACTTTGGAAATCACTTATTCGATTTTAAAAATGAAGTTAATATTGTAAAGACCCAGAAATTTCAAGGAACTTTTTTTCATAATTTCTTTGGAATTTTACAACAATGCAGTTTCTGATGGTGCCTAATTCCGAGGCCCGGTGTGCTCGGAATCATTTTCCAAAGTTTAGCTCGGGTACGTTCAGTGAACGAATGAGTGGGTATTTCTAACTTTTGAACCGGTGCTTGGATTTGAAATCTGAGGGCACTGATGAAACCGCAGTGCCTGTAATTTCTTAAGAAGACCCTTTCTCGAGTTGCGTTTTCTTGGGATGTGTTGTTTAAAAAAAAGTGAGGGATAAAATTATAATTGTTTTACAATTATATTTTCATTTCTTGTTAAGTGGATTAAGTGTTGTGTCACAACACTTTTCCCCTCTCTTATGTGCTTATAACCTAAGTAAGGGAGTTAGGGGTGGGACCCACTTGTTGTTAACTACCTTTGAGAGGATTAAGGTGGGGTGGGGCCCACACGAGACCAGCCCCTCACCTTCCTCTAACATTCGTAAATTTTCCCCTCTCAATTTTGCAACTCTCAAAAAGGAAACCCCCCTTTAAATAAAGTCAACTCATTAATTGAGTAGGTTTTTCAAGTAATTAATTCTTGGATTCATTTGAATTTCAAATGAATTATTGGCTTGAGTGTTAATTAAATAAGACTAAGTCTTATTTCATGGGAGGATAGTTGGTGGTGCGAGAGGATTTGGAGAGGAAAGATCTAAGTTCTGAAGAACGTTCTTCCTCCTTGAAGAACGCGAAGAACGCACCGTCGCTGACGAAGAACGCTGACCTCCGACGAAGGACGACGGTGAGAGATGCCTTCCTCTGAGATCGACGATGTGACGCCATGTACCGCGATGCCAACGACCCTCTCCTTCCGCGATGCCTTCTTCCGCGACATCCAATTTCGTGACGAACCTTCGTTCAACGATTCCATCAAGTAGGGGTTATTTTGTTTGTTCGTGATTATTTCTGTCACCTTTCTTCGTCTCAAATTGGGACGTCTGTTATTGCAAAAACGAAAGGAGGTCAGACCGCACGAGCACAACCAACCCTCCTCCCCTCTTGTTTGATTTATTTGTTTGCGGCACGAACAAGGCAGCGCAATGCCGATGCACCGCGCGGAAAATAATAGAGAAAGGGTGAGGAAGCGCGGCGTCGTCGCGCCGCGCCACGCCGTTGGAATTGAACAAGCTGCGGCGCCGTCGCGCCGTGCCGGTCAGACCAAGGCCGCGGCCTTTGGTCGTGACAGAGCAGGAAGCAGCGGCCAGTTTCCGGCCGCCGATGCCAGAGCAGGAGTGCGGGACCCCAGAGGTCCCGCGGCAGTAGCAACCGGCCTGCCAGACTGGGCCAACCACCTTCCGAGAAGGGCCGGGGGTCGTAACCCCTGGCTGGCCGACAGAAGTGACACCCCACATGGGGGCCGCGGTTACACACAGGGGGGCAGCGCCCCCCCCCCCCTCTACCGCTCGGCCGTTACGGCCGAGCCACCTGGCCACGCCGGCTAGGCCGTACCCAAGTAGGCCGGACCCGGACCCAGGTCGGGTCGACCTGGTTCGGGCCGACCCTGGGAGTATCGTTCCGGGTCGGACCGGGCTCGAACCCCCAATTTGCGGACATCTTTCGGTCATTTGCCCTTAAATTGGGCTGCTGATCTCTGATCGACGCACCGTCAGCTGTGATGAAATCCTTGGATCGAGACGGTCGTTTCAGTATATTACACTCAAGGTTTCGGAGAACTTTGGGTTCAGCCAGGTTGGTTCGTACACGAAACCAACCGGGCCCTCGGAGTGGAATCACTTATAATTTGAGCTCCGGACGTCCGATAGACGTGCTGTCGACTTTTTTGGATTCCTCTTGTTGAGACAGAACTTTTGGCATAATTCTCCAGAGATTTGGACGCAGTTCTAGTATGACCAGGTTGGATTGTACCCGAAATCCAACCGGGCCCCTAGAACGGAAAATCTGATAACTTTCAGACCGGATGTCCATTTGACGAACCGTCAGCGGCGTTGGTGATCACGTTGAGAAATGGTCCCTATGAGTATCCCCTATGATATTTTGGGGTACAGTTGAGATACGACCGGGTTGGTTCGCACATGAAACCGACCGGGACCATGGGACGAAAAGGCTAATAACTCACAGACCGGGTGTCCGATTGACGCGTCGTATATTGGGTTGAGACCCCTATGATGAGGAAGTCATTTGAGATACCTTTTAGTGGGACTTTGTGATACTTGTAGTATCGACCAGTAGCTTGTGGAGAAAACCCTCCCGGAGACGAGAGTACGGAGTATGGAGACCGTGTAGCCTGCTAAGACCTAATGACTGCTTGACCGACTCGAATTGGAGTGTGTCGACTTGCCCAGTGGACGGAGCACTACTTTGTTTGGGTGCAGTCCTATGGCAGATGAAGCACTACAGAGTTTGGGTGCAGACCCGAAGTAATCATCTGGAGAGTACCTCTACAGGCTATTAGGGGGGATGCACTACTGTGTTTGGGTGGCAGACCCCGGCGGGAAGCACTACTGTGTTTGGGTGGCTGACCCGTGGTACTCGATAGGAGGAGTACCTCAGCAGTCTTAGGTTAATGAGCACTGCCTCGGAGATGTGACAAGATCACTGTACTCTCTAGAGATGGGGCTTTTCAGCAGTTACAGTTTCGATAATGAAAATCCTGGTTTGAGATGAGTCTTTGACCTATGTGTTTACCTCAAGATTGGGATGGGTCACTTGATAACTTAGGTATATGTATGGGAATATATCTAAGTAGTGGTTATCCGTTGATTTCATAACCTTTGTGTTTCCTCATGATTGAGATGGGTTACGTGATAACTTAGGTATAAGTATGGGCTTATACCTAAGTAAGGGCTATCTGTTGTGATTCTGCTTTGTGGTTATCCTTGTTGGATTTAGAGAGACCTTGAGGGTCTCGGGGTCCCTACTAAGTATCAATATACTCACCCCTGCACGGGCTATGCCCGCACCTCGTTGTGTTGGTTGCAGACGACGAGCAGTGCTGACGGAGGCCGAGTGTTCGAGGACTGGACGGTACCCGGAGGTGGACCACACGACGAGTCAGTATCCGGAGGTGGAATTCACGACGAGACGACACTCGGAGGAGGTTGAAGGGTGAGATCATTGTGGAGGATATCTGTACCTACCCATGAAGTAGGATCCGTGGTGGACGATCCAAGAGCTGCGCTATCTGTACCTACCCTTCAGGTAGGATCTGTGGTGGATGATCCAGGATCTGCGTTATATGTACCTACCCTTTAGGTAGGATCCAAGGAGGACGACCCAGGAGCTGCTGCCGTTCTTCCTGTTGTTGTCTTTTTCTGTTGTACTTTAGTTCAGTTGTAGCTGTACTTTCAGTTGGGTTTGTATTCTGGACCACTTACTTTTCAACACTTCCTTTTGTTCTTAGTGTATTACTTTCTCTTGTACTCTGTGTGTTTTGTTTACTTTTATAAAGGAAATGCTTTCCCAATTATTGGGATTTATGACTTTGGTGCTAGTCGCCAGCCTCTGGCCTATGGAAGGTGGGCTTGGGGTAGTCACGGCACGGGCCCTGAGGACGGGTCGTGACAAATTGGTATCAGAGGAGTCGGTTCTACCGCAGAACTTATAACTATGATATTTTCTTTCTGTGAAGCAATAATGTTTAGGGTACCGAGTGTGGTTTTCAGTTCAGGGAGTCCAGTGTTGGTGCAGGCGACCGACGTATACATACACCAGGACCCTGAAAACTGATTTCCGACTTTGTGCACGAAAACATAGATTGCGTGTGTGTTTTCAAACGTTTCCCTTAAAACAGCTATAACCAGGTCAGCTCACTAGGTATAATCGTTTGATCGTGTTACATCTGTTTCATTCAGGATGCCTTTTCATGGACAACCAGCTAGATCCCAGAGGGATGTGCGTACTGACAGCTTGCCGAGTGACGAGGCTTTGGTACATGGCCCTCTTACAGTTGAGGCACCAGCGGAGGCACCAGTGGTACTACCATACGTTGGGCCACCGATTCCACCATCCCCAGCAGTAGGCGATGCACGCCACTTGAGCACGCTAAACGTGTTCCAGCGCCAAAGGGCACCCAGGTTCCAGGGAGAGATAGACCCGCTGGTGGCTGAGGATTGACTGGAGGCTGTGGTGAGAGTCTTTAGGATAGTGGGGACGCCAGCAGACTTCATGGTGGTCTTTGCTGCCAGCCTCCTTCAGGTAGTATCAAGCAGGTGGTGGGGCCACTTGTTCCAGTTTTTCGATGAGATGAACTTCACTTGGGAAGACTTGGAGACCTTCTTCAGGGTGAAGTTCATACCAGTGACTCCACACCCCAAGCGTGTTCAGGAGATGCTGCCTATGCCGCAGGATTTTCCATCAGTAGCTGAGTCATCTGTAGGTAGTAGACAGATGATGCAGAGGTCCAAGTGGACCAGAGCCAGCCGTACGAGGAGCAGAAAGTGTTATTAATGTGGCAGGAAGGGTCACTTGGCACATCACTGTCTGACCCCCCCACACAGTTGATCCACATGCTTTAGAGGAGCCACCAAAATAGAAGCAGCAGCGAGTGGTTGAGCAACAGCCTAGAAATGAACATGAGTGGAACTAGTGGATACCTTTTTGTTCTTGGTATTTCTAGTTCCATGTTGCTTTTGTAATTGTGTCATGTACTATGAGTTTCTATTAAAAAAGACACTTATTTTTGTGATGTTTGCTTTCCTGTCCTTTTGTTCGGTTGATACTAAGAGGTCCTGGTTAAAACTGTTGACTTGACCCTCAGTTTCGATATTTCTACTGGAGGAGACCCAGTGACCTCACAATGATTCCTACAGTGTGACTCGACCCTTAGAGGTGAGAGTGACGGTTGGATCTCTTGGTAGTAAGGTCGAGGCCTTACGACGTCATCCATGTCATGAATGCATCATTCATGTCAGGATTGACTGTATTAGGCAATGGGCGTGGTTCATCCATGGAATGAGACCAAGTTTCTATTTTAATAAAATGAGAAATCTTAGCATCTCTTATAGATCATAGGAAAAGAAGGTACAGATCATCCAGGAAGGGATGAAGACTGCATAATGCAGTAAGAAACAGGAAACTGGCGCCAATCTTAGAGACTCAGGCGAGTTAAATGTTTCATGAAGAGGAAGCTTTAAGGAGAGATGAGTCTGTGAAGCAACAGACGTGGAGACAGAGCTAGGAGAGCAGCATGAGGTGATGTTCATTTTTAGCATGCTACAACCACCCGCCTTAGTTGTCCCCGCCAGGCTCAGGGAGCTGGAGGGCAGGGGAAGAGTACAGCTGCATGCAGTCAAGGAGTGTGACCCAACGGCTCTAAAAATGATTCAAGTGACAGTCTGTGTCCACTACTAGCTGCCTTAGTAACAGACGTCGATATGAATCATTCCTTCCTTTCAAAATCTTGTCCCATGCCTAGAGTTTCTGGTAAGCCATAGACTTGACCCTCACGTTTGGAGATACCGTGGGAGAAGACTCGATAATCACACTTACACCGACAGTGTGGTCAAACCCTTGAGGTGAGAGTTTCGGTTGGAATCACTTGGTGGCAACATCGAGGCCTTACGACATTGGATTGAGTATGGACTGGGCAATCACAGTTCATACACAAATTGACGGTATTAGGCAAAAAGGTTATGGTTTAACTACGACGTCGGGATGGGTTTTCCTTGGTCGGCGAAAAGGAAAACCAGGAAGCACAGGATAAACTCAGGCATAGGAGGGTGTGGCCGATCACTCTTGAGTCAGTCAACCTTACCCTCGCGGCAGCATGAATTTTGAGTTTCAGTTCCAAACAGGAATTGGAGACCTATAGAGTTTGAGGATGACGAACACGTCCTTATACGGGTCTCACCTCGATGAGGTTTATAGAAATGTGGCCAAGGCGACACGTTATCTTCGGGGTTC
The DNA here is from genome assembly GCA_963277665.1 of Viscum album. Taxonomy (NCBI): domain Eukaryota; kingdom Viridiplantae; phylum Streptophyta; class Magnoliopsida; order Santalales; family Viscaceae; genus Viscum; species Viscum album. The sequence continues at coordinate 1,031,607,261 of OY728123.1, read as the reverse complement.
AGTGGACCTTTTCAGGACCTCAGCAGGGTAGGAGAGGTGGCTTACCGTTTGACCCATCCACCTCAGTTGCACCAGGTGCACGATGACTTCCATGTATTTCAACAGAGGAGATACGATAACAACCCTTCACATATCATCGACCATGAGGAGCTGGATGTTGGCGATGGGGTGAATTTTGTGGGGTTCCATTAGAGGTTGAGGATCCACAGGAGCGGGTTCTACGAGGACGGTTGATTCGTCTTGTGCGCTTTCGTAGGCAGCACGAGAACCTCCAGGCGAGCACATGTGAGCAGAATGCTCACATGCGTGCTGAGTACCGCCTCTGTATCCCTAGTTTGTGTTAAAGCTATACGAGGACGTAAAGCCCTGAGGTGGGAGTAATGTAAAGACCCAGAAATTTCAAGGAAATTTTTTTCTTAATTTCATTGGAATTTTACAAGAACGCAATTTCTGAGGGCGCCTGATTCTGAGGCCCCGTGTGCCCGGAATCACTTTCCGAAGTTTAGCTCGGGTTCGTTCAGTGAATGAAAAAGTGAGTTTTTCTAACATTTGAAACGGTGCTCGGAATTGAAATCTGAGGGCACCGATGAAACCGCAGTGCCAATAATTTCTTAAGAAGACCCTTTCTGGAGATTCGTTTTCTCGGGATGAGTTTTTTTTTTAAAAAGTGAGGGATAAAAATATAATTGTTTTACAATTATATTTTCATTTCTTGTTAAGTGGATTAAGTGTTGTGTCACAACACTTTACCACTCTCTTATGTGGTTATAACCTAAGTAAGGGAGTTAGGGGTGGGACCCACTTGTTGTTAACTACCTTTGAGATGATTAAGGTGGGGTGGGGCCCACACGAGCCCAACCCCTCACCTTCTCCTAACGTTCATAACTTTTCCCCTCTTAATTTTGTAACTCTCAAAAAGAAAACCCCCCTTTAAATAAAGTCAACTCATTAATTGATTAGGTTTTTCGAGTAATTAAATCTTAGATTAATTTGAATTTCAAATGAATTTTTTAGCTTGAGTGTTAATTAAATAAGACTAAGTCTTATTTCGGGGGAGGATAGTTGGTGGTGTGAGATGATTTGGAGAGGAAAGCTCTATGTTACGAAGGACGTTCTTCCTCCTTGAAGAATGCGAAGAACGCACCGTCGCCGACGAAGAACGCCGACCTCTGACGAAGGACGACGGTGAGAGACGCCTTCCTCGGAGTTTGACGACGTGACGCCAACCTCCGACGAAGGACGACAGTGAGAGATGCCTTCCTCGGAGTTCAAAGACGCGACACCGTGTACCGTGACGCCAATGACCCTCTCCTTCCGAAACACCTTCTTCCGCGACATCCAATTCTGTGACAAACCTTCGTTCAACGATTCAATCAAGTAGGGGTTATTTTGTTTGTTCGTGATTATTTTTGTCACCTTTCTTCGTTTCAAATTGTGTTGCCTGTTATCGCAATAACGAGAGGAGGTCGGACCGCATGAACACGACCGACCCTCCTCCCCTTTTATTTGATTGATTTGTTTGCGGCACGAACAAGGCAGCACGGTGCCGATGCACAACGTGGAAAATAATAGAGAATGGGAGAGGAAGCGCGGCGCCGTCGCGCCGCGCCGTTGGAATCGAACAAGCCGCGGCGCCGTCGCGCAGTGCTGGAAAACGTCGAAGTGGCCGCAGCCAGAGCGGGGCCACGGCGGAAGGGCGCGACACCAGTCGGACCATGGCCGTAGCCATTGGCCATGGTAGAGTAGGAAGCGGCGGCCGGCTTCTGGCCGCCGGCACCGGAGCAGGAGGGCAGGACACCAGCGGTCCCGCAGCAGCAGCAACCGGCCGGCTGGACCGGATTCCGAGAAGGGCCGAGGGTCATATCCCCCGGATGGCCGACTGGAGCGGCCCCCACATGGGGGTCGCAGTTACACACAGGGGGCAGCACCCCCCCCCCTCTACCGCTCGGCCGTTACGGCCGAGCCGCCTGGCCACGCTTGGTCGGGCCGCGCCGCGCAGGCCGGGCCGGGCCGCGCCAGCCAGGCCGGGCCGCGCCCATGTGGGCCAGACCCAGACCTGGGTTGGTTCGACCCGGTTCGGGCCGACCCTGGGGGTATCGGGCTGGGTCGGACTGGGCCCGAACCCCATATTCGCGGACCTCTTTCGGTATTTTGCCCTTAACTTGGGCTGCATACATCTGATCGACGCACCGTCAGCTACGATGCGATCCATGGATCGAGATGGTTGTTTCGGTTTATTACACTCAAGGTTTTGGAGAACTTTGTGTTCAGCCGGGTTGGTTCGTACACGAAACCAACCGGGCCCTCGGAGCAGAAATGCTTATAACTTGAGCTCCGGACGTCTGATAGACATGTCTTCGACTTTGTTGGATTCCTCTTGTTGACACAGAACATTTGGTACACTTCGCCTGAGATTTTGACGCAGTTGGAGTATGGCCAGGTTGGATTGTACCCAAAATCCAACCAGGCCCCTGGAACAGAAAAGCTAATAACTTTCAGACCTGACGTCCGTTTGACGAACCGTCAGCGGCGTTGGTGATCACGTTGAGAAATGGTCCCTATGAGTATACCCTATGAGATTTCGGGGTACAGTTGAGATACGGCCAGGTTGGTTCGCACACGAAACCATCCGGGCCCCTGGGATGAAAAGGCTAATAACTCACAGACCGGATGTCTGATTGACGTGTCGTCTATTTCGTTGAGTCCCCTATGATGAGGCGTTATTTGAGATACGTCTTAGTGGGAATTTGTGATACTTGGAGTATCGACCAGTAGCTCGTGGAGCAGACCCTCTTTGAGACGAGCGTACGGAGTACGGAGACCGTGTAGCTGGCTGAGACCTGACGAGTGCTTGACCGACTCGACTTGGAGTGAGTAGACTAGCCCAGTGGACAGAGAACTACTTTGTTTGGGTGTAGACCAACGGAGGAAGGAGCACTATTGTGTTTGGGTGCAGACCTACGGTACTCGTCCGGAGAGTACCTCTGCAGGCTATTAGGGGGGATGCACTACTGTGTTTGGGTGGCAGACCCCAGCGGGAAGCACTATTGTGTTTGGGTGGCCGACCCGCGGTACTCGACAGGAGGAGTAACTCAGCAGTCTTAGGTTAATGAGTAGTACCTCAGAGACGTGACAGGATCACTGTACTCTCCAGAGATGAGGCTCTTCAGCAGTTACGGTTTCGATAATGAAAATCTTGGTTTGAGCTGAGTCTTTGACCTATGTGTTTACCTCACGATTGAGATGGGTCACTTGATAACTTAGGTATATGTATGGGCATATATCTAAGTAGTGCTTATCCATTGATTTCATAACCTTTGTGTTTCTTCATGATTGAGATGTGTTACTTGATAACTTAGGTATAAGTATGGGCTTATACCTCAGTAAGGGTTATCTGTTGTGATTCTGCTTTGTGGTTATCCTTATTGGATTTAGAGAGACCATGAGGGTCTCGGGGTCCCTACTGAGTATCGTTATACTCAACCCTACATGGGCTATGATTGGACCTCGTTGTGTTGGTTGCAGATGACGGGCAGTGCTAACAGAGGCCGAGTGTTCGAGGACTGGATGGTACCCAGAGGTGGACCACACGACGAGTCAATATCCAGAGGAGAACTTCATGACGAGACGAAACTTGGAGGAGGTTGACGGGTGAGAGAATTATGGAGGCTATATGTACCTACTCTTCCGGTAGGATCCATGGTGGACGATCCAGGAGCTGCGCTATCTGTACCTACCATTCAGGTAGGATCAGTGGTGGACGATCGAGGAGCTGCGTTATCTGTACCTACCCTTCAGGTAGGATCCGAGGAGGATGACCCAGGAGCTGCTTCCATTCTTCATGCTATTGTCTTTTTCTGTTTTACTTTTTTTCATTTGTAGCTATACTTTCAGTTGGGTTTGTATTCTGGCCCACTTACTTTTTAGCACTTCCTTTTGTTCTTAGAATATTACTTCCTCTTGTATTCTGTGTGTTTTGTTTACTTTTATAAAGGCAATGCCTTCCCAGTTATCGATATTTACACCTTTGGTTCTAGTCGTCAGCCACTGGCCTATGGAAGGCGGGCTTGGGGTAGTCACGACACGGGTCTCGAGGATGGGTCGTGAAAAATAGTTTTAAATAAATTATTATTCTTATTAGACACTTTTTTGTATAGGTAGAAATTATAAAATTGATTTGATCATTATTTCATCAATACTATTTCATAAAACAAACTGTATATGTAAAACTATAATTTTATTATTCATCAAACAATCACATTTTTCCAAAAAAACAATAAATAACTATTAGATAAATTCAAAATTATAATCTAAAAAATTAAATAAATTTTATTAAAATATTTTTCAAAATTTGGTAATTTTAATATTTAAATATTAATACAAAAAACGAAGGTTTTTACAAAATAAGTTAAACATTCCTTACTAAAAATATATATTCACCCTTTCATAGAGTTACATAATATGAAAATTTAACTTATAGAGCTACCATATTTATATTCACTAATTTTAATTATGATAAATATTATATACTTACTATTTTACAATTCCAATGCTCAAGATAATATCTTAATGACCAGGTTAGTATTCTAATGAAAATGTCACTATTCCAACGACTATGTTACTACTCTAATGGTATTATTTCTTTTATACATTATATAAATATCTCTTATTTCATTAATTCACCATTCACATAGATTTATTTCGATGTTATCTATATCCGTTACAAAATCCTAATCATATTTCTAATGATTTTCTTTCTTTTTATAGTTCTTATTTTTTATTTTGGTATTTATAGGAGACCATGAAAAACTAAAATTTCTAATTATTATTATTTTATTCACATTTTTATTATCCCTTTATACATTTTTTAATTTTATGAAATTTAATTATCCTAAATATGTACTGGTCTATGTTGATAAAATAAGATTTTGTTTTCTTATTAAATGGTGTTTGTGATTTATACTATAATTTATATATAAACATGCCCCACATATATTTTATGAAATAAAATTTTCATATTTAAAATTCCAACACATTAAATTACTACCTATTATAAATTTCATCCTAAAAATATCAAATCACATCATTAGTTGAACAAAAATTTGTGTTACTTTTGTTTCATTACACCCATAGGTTCAAACATTTCTTTTCTATAATTTTGGTTTCTCTAAAGTAATTTTATTGGGTGAGTTATTTTTGTGTGAAAAAACTATCTATTCGATCAAATATATTCCATTTATTATCGTCAAAAAATAGGTTATTCTATAGTTATAACACTTTTATATTCATTACATCACAGGGATTAAGTATGTAAATCCTCTAGAGAGGTATTTGGAAGAATTATGCACTTAAAATCGATTTGGTGGATGTGACAGTCAATAGACCACAAATCATACATGATAAAGGGACATAAAGGGGATAATTTACCTAGTAATACACTTTTTACACTTTTTATACCTCATGAATCTCATCGAGGGATATATTCTAAGGAAAATTTATCTCCAATATTAAAATCTAGATCTCTATCAATAGTTTGTATAACTCTTCAATCGACACTGTGTTGCTCTAATTTTTTATAGAATGTATTAAAATTTTTATATTATATATTGATAAAGTTCAAGTATCGACATCTTATACACTCTAACATAATACAAACATATTAGAGTTATCAATCTCTTCTAATATAGATCTTTATATAGGGAAAACTAAATACTTGATGGAAAACAATTATTGTATGTTACTTGACTAAGGAATGATATTGATTCCAAACTTTTTGGAAGTTCATCTATATAGTTCTAAACTTGTCTTGAAGGGTCTAAATGATTATTTTATATGAACCATCCATCTATGGGTGATAGGTCGTATTGAAGTTGAACTCTTTGTTTAAGTGTAGAGACCCAAAGCTTGACGTACAAGGACATTACATTACTTTTGCGAAATACTTAATACATAACAAAAACAGACACACAAGGACCGTAATAGTTTAGTGTCTTTGGAAACTTGGAACGTAATCTTCTAATCGTGGTGAAAGATCTTCATCATCTCCCATAAAGATCTTCCACTTTTTGTTTCCTAACCTAAAACCTTTCTTTTGATCCTGGGGGAAAGTAAAACATAAAAAGGGTGAGCTCAAATGCTCAGTAAGGGTATGTATGGATAAAATAAAACATACCATATACATTGGAAATTAAAAACAAGAACATAATGTTTAAACATTAAAATCTTGAGCAACGACATAAAACATGGAAGTATATAAGGCATAGATCATAATGGAACATAAAAAATGATAAAATAGAATGGGAATAAAACATGTAATTGTGGAATCCATTAAGCACATGTAATGATTTCCATAGTATCCAAGGCATTGCTGCCAAGACCATCTTAGTGGACAAAGTTCCATTCTGAATCGAGTTCACTCCTCGTTTCAGTCCTGTAACACTGAACCGGATTAACTTACCGTTCCAGCCATGTCTATCTCATTAGATATAATATCATTACCCAATGAATTGGAGGGAGATATACTTCCCACCAATCTCATAATGATACCATTCTTATGTGTGCCACAAAATCATAAACCATACATCATACCATAACCCATGTAATAAAAATGGGATTCTTAAACATCGTGACATCATAAAAAAATTCATATAAGATAAAGGAATTCATAAAAATAATTTCATCACAACATAATAAAATCAATGAAATAATAGGGATAAAAACATAACCCTTTATTATCTTAGATGGAAAAATAATTTTGATAAAACACTTGAACTCTATTCTTGAGGAAAATATCTTTTCTACTTCAGAAACACTTTTCCATTCTTAAAATGTCATACAATTCTAAACTAAAAGAAGTTGATTAAAAATAAACTTGAAAACTTGTAAAGGAATATTCTTGGATATAATGTTTTAAAAATCCATTCATGCTGTATAAGTTAAAAAAACATTCTTCTCGTACTTTTGTCAGAAAAGTCAAAAAGTATCTCGTACGAAAAACGACAAAAGATTCCTTTCATATCTTTTACTAAAAACTCACCGAAGGGTAAAATTGGATTTAAAAAATTGTAGGTGGATGGAAATAATATTACATATTGAGGAAACATGGATGTGGATGATAAAATACAGCCCAGTAAATACCGAAGTATAAACAATCTCGGATAAAAATGAGATTGTGATATTTCCCCTTACCTTAGGTCCGATTTGCTTCGTAAGTGTCCGAACCTCCTGTATAATGTTTTAAATAATGTCATTGACTTATTAAAGAATCATATTAATTATTAGGATATCATATATGGTTCACTTATGACTTTATATTACCCATTCTTATGTAAATTAATGTTAAAGTAGTGTTTTGGGTAAAATCATCTTATTTATCGTACGTGTTTGGACTTGTTGTTCTTGATGTTATTATTACTTATATCATGATTTAATTAACTCCAAAATGTAAATAATGATTTAGATATATCATATACATTCATTAAATATCCATAATATACAATCATTTATAATAATACATAACATATGGAGGTTAGAAATGAAACACACTGTTCATGGAGACGGTAAGCCGTACGTATGCATGAATGCTACTTTCATTTATATTTATTATTTTAATGTAATTAAAACATAATGATACATTGTTATATTATAATTCCAGTATAATATCATATATAATATCATTAACCACATCCTTTATACATCCCACATAAGGTATTAACGAATCACATCACTTTGAGGGGACGGTAGTCCGCACTTCCTCAAATGAGATTATCGTATTTACCGACTATGGAAACCGTAAAGGATTAATATAATTGGGAATTAAAGAAGCATAATGAAATAATAAACATAATATATATTATATATAAATACAGTGCCATCATAATGGCCACCATGAGAGGCGGTAGGGGAAAATCGAACAATCATCGTTTCGTGAGGCGTTAGTTTGCCATCACAGAAAAATTATGTTCTTCATCCATTAGATGGAGGTGTGTGTAAGTGTAGTTTTAATCCTTCTCATAACAACATCCTAGTATTTTTAGGATACTGGTGTTGTCACAAAATAAAGTATTAAAAAGATTTTAGGGGTTGGAGAAGTAGAATAAAAGAAAACAACTTAAGAGAAACTGTTACCTTTAATTTTGGTAACATTCTTTGGTTTGAACCGAAAGGACTTCTTGGAGAGTCTTCTGACTAATGTAAGGCTTCAAAGGGAAGGAGAGGTATGTAGGGAGCTTAGTTGGGCAGAGTTTGGACGAGCCAAAAGGCTTGATAGGTGTGAGGAATTGCATAGAAGTGGTCTCCTTTTAAAAGGGAGTGGAGGGGCTCTTTAGGAAAGTGTGAAAACATTATTTTACTATAAACTTATCTTCGGTTTCAAGAGGTCCAAAACACATTAATGTCGACGATAAGATGACTAATGTTCGAGATAAAATCATCCAATAAGAATTGGACAGGTTTTGGATGATATTTTAATCATTTTAATCTTATTTATTTAAATCATTTATTAATGTGGTAAATACTGCATCATTATTGTGTCATAAATAATTTAATTTATATGATGTATAAAAATTATAAAAAAACTACCAAAATGTAGGAAATCTTTTTAGATTTCCAATTAATATTTATAGTCCAAAAGATAATTTATATATCCCCTTATAAAAATTAATTACTAAACGATATTTGTTAATTCCAATTTTGTCTTTACATTGAATTAATTAATCTAATGTGTCATTTTCTTTCATAAGTGGCTCCATGGGGTCCCAAAATCGACCCAAGGATGCCCATGGTCGGCCAATACTCATCCAATAAGGTTAAGACAAGTTTCAAGGTAATTTTGAATTATTATAATATTCTTTTAACCTTGAATTACCCTATTTACCTTTAACCGTAGTGATTAAAAAATTACCGTAGTTACTATTCATAATATGAAAAAAAGAAAGTAACCTATTAACATAATTTGGACCCACTGATTCCAAATATGGAATCCATTTTTCAAAATTCAAAACATAGAAGTTGCAGTAATTAATTTAAAATTAATCACGTTGTTAAGCAAACAAGTTTTAAAAGTTAAAACATTGCCAAAGATTGAATTTATTTAACCTACTAATTCAATGTAAAATCAAGGCTAATGACATAAATTATATTAAATGGTAAAAATATATTCTATTTATACTTTTAAAACATTCAATATTATTATTTAACCACACAATTTATTACGATGAAAAAATTTGTTTTTAATTAAAATATAGCGTGTTTTTACTATTCATCAAAATATGAAAGTTACCAGAATAATATGAAAAATTAATCCAAAGTAAATTTTTATTTATAGATTCCAAATAAGAATTTTATTTTGTCAATTTGAACTTATAAACATGTAAAAAACTATATTTAATGTGGGTGCGCCATCAAAAGGCGGCAAAACTGCATTTTTTGAAAAATACTTATTTTACCCGAAAAATTTATTTTGTTCTTATACCATGTTATAGAAAATGTGTAAGGTGAATAATAATGTTATAAAATTCAAATTTTTGTTAATACTATTCATAACGGCTAGTTCATAATAATATTATAATAATATATCATTGTTTAGTAAAACTCAGTATTGCGTACAACACACGCTATCGAGGAAGGTCGTGATTGCATGTAATGCAAGCCAAGTCAGGGTTGCGTGTTGTGGAAGAATCATTCATTGTTTCGTATAACAGAATCCAACCATATTTCATTTATACATTGAATATATATATATATATACTCAATGTTGCGTAGAATGACTATTATCAAAATTGTGTGTAACACGATCCAAGAATAGTGTTGTGTATACTGCAAGATAATACGGTGTTGCATATAGCGCAAGGTAATCTTGGTGTAGAATACAACACAAGACATTAATTAAATTAAAATAATATTTTTCATAAAATCTCGGGGTGTTACATTCTACCCCCTTAAAATGAATTTCGCCCTTGAAATTTGTCGGGGTTATAAATGGTTTACTACTCGAAAGTTTGTTTAATAGAAACCCACATCGTAAAAAGGAATACCAAAACATGGATTTAAAAACTAAAGTATGAAATGTAACGGTTACCCAAATTAACTCATCACTGGGTTTACACGTAGGAGAACATATGTGAAAATATGGATATGGAAGAAAAATCTAACCATCATGTTCTGATGGAGAGTGGTAGAGAACATGGCTATGAAAAAGCCAACAATCACAAAGCTATTGATTTGTGATGTTCTAAGGTACCTTCTGATTAATCAGATATAAGGGAACTAGGAAAACATTTTTGGTTTTCAAGATCATTTCACTAAAGTTGATGAATTAAAAGAAATACTTGCATGATTTTGGTACAATCTCACTGTTGTTCGTGAATTGAACAATTTCCACTTCATCCCTTAAAGAAATGAAGTTGAATTTTTTATTCGTGATGTGTTAGCAGATCATGTGATAGAATGATGGGTCATTCCATCTCTTTCAAACAAAAGGTTAGAAAAAGTTATAAGTCCATCTTATGGTTAGATTAATCATATATGGTTCCAAAAATCAACTTATACTTCATATATCATACCGCTTAATAAAATAAAACTAGTTTCTACTAACCAGGGACTTCCTGTAGGCCAGTGGTAGGCGATAAAGGCCAGTCGGACTTCCGTTGTGGGTTCGATTCCCACAGCCTTGTCCGACGCGATGGGCTGTCGCTCGTCCTGCAAGTTGTCCTTTTTCTAAAACTACATTACTATATCATCCCATCAATAATATCGAAAAAAGGTTCTATCCTTATACAATACTAACTTATGTCCAACATAATCCATTCCAATATTTAGTCTTATCCATAATATTGTAGTCCATTTTCATATTATAGTGAAAACGATTACCAGAGATTTCATATAAGAAGCATGTTAATACCATCGTTGATCCCCATATATCATAAGATATGTCTTTTTGGTCACATTAAAAACATTCGAAGGCCTTAATCATGTATTCAGTTGAAAAATGAATACCCATTGAAACTTAGTGAAAACATGAATGCAGTTAAAAGTTAACACTTTCCACATTAAAAAATCCTCAAAATCCTATATACTCAAACAATGATATCACTTAGACCTTATATCAATCATGAGGTCATGAATACAATCAAACATCTTATTATCTTCTTATTCCTTCATTATGCGCATATCATCTACATTCCAAATATATCTGAATAACCTTTCATGTATACTGGTACCATTAATCATACACTTTCAAAACTCAAAGAAAGACAACAGTGTAACAATCCTTAGATGTCTCTTTATTTCATAGTACCATGAGATTACTTATACAACATTACACATTATAAACATGTAATCATTCCACTACATTCTTAAACCATTAACCGAGATTCAACAATTCTTTCCTCTCACATATCATTTGTAGTCTCTCCATCGTCATCAACATAAATACTACCCATACGACCATAATGATTCACTTCATGAGAATTTCCCTTAGGGAATTGGTTTTCATAATGCCCGTATATTCCACATTTATCACATTTAACCATTGTTGATGTCGTAGAAATACCATTATCCTCATCCCTGGTGTTAAATGAACCTTTTCCTTTGCACTTACTGGCTTTGTGTCCTTCTTTTCCACACCCAAATCATCTTCAAGTTCCTTTGAAACATTCTCCTTGATGCCTCTTCCCACATGAGTTACATAGGGGAAATTGAACTTTCTTTCCTCTATGATCATCATGAAACTCCATTTTCTCTTATTAACTGAGTCAAGAAACTTACCAAATTTTACTTTATTGATCATATTATGAGATTGCTGATTCGAAATAATAATGATGTTTGGACTTCCAAATCCCATTTCATTTCGTTGCTCATGAAGAATATCATTCCATTGTCCATCATATATCCTCCATTGTCGTGAATCATCTTGTTTCCAGCCATTTTCTAAAACCCAGAAATAATAGTGTGAGAGGAATAAATCATAATAAAGGGGGAGTAACATCAATATCTAACATCTTTTCTTTAATCTAATATCGTTACCGTAGTTCTATGACTATATCCTATACGTATTCTTATCTTTATGGACATCCCTAAACATACCTTAGAAATATCTCTAGGAATCTCACTAACGTTTTCGCATCCTAGTTTCCAAAGGTTGACTAAACCTTTCCTATGATACCAACTGTAGAGACCCTAAGCTTGACGTACATGGACATTACATTACTTTTGCGGAATACTTAATACATAACAAAAATAGACACACAAGGACCGTAACAGTTTAGTGTCTTTGGAAACTTGGAACGTAATATTCTAATCGTGGTGAAAGATATTCAACATCTCCCATAAAGATCATCCACTTTTTATTTCCTGACCTAAAACATTTCTTTTGATCCTGGGGTAAAATAAAACATAAAAAGGGTGAGCTCAAATGCTCAGTAAGGGTAAGCATGGATAAAATAAAACATACCATATACATTGGAACTTAAAAACATGAACATAATGTTTAAACATTAAAATCTTGACCAACGACATAAAACATGGAAGTACATAAGGCATTGATCATAATGGAACATAAACCATGGTAAAATATCATGGGAATAAACCATGTAATTTTGGAATCCATTAAGCACATGTAATGATTTCCGTAGTATCCAAGGCATTGCTGCCAAGACCATCTTACTGGACAAAGTCCCATTCTGAATTGATTTCACTCCTCGTTTCAGTCCGGTAACACCGAACCAGATTAACTTACCATTCCAGCCATTTCTATCTCATGAGATATAAAATCTTTACCCAATGCATTTGAGGGAGATATAGGTCACACCCATCTCATAATGATACTATTCTTATGTGTGCCAAAGAATCATAAACCATACATCATAACATAACCCATGTAATAAAAATGGGATTCTTAAACATCGTGACATCATAAAACAATTCATATAAGATAAAGGAATTCATAAAAGTAATTCCATCACAACATAATCAAATCAATGAAATAATAGGGATAAAAATAGAACCCTTTATTATCTTAGATGGAAAATAATTTTGATAAAACACTTGAACTCCATTCTTGAGGAAAATATCCTTTCTACTTCAGAAAAACTTTTCCTTTCTTAACATGTCATACAATTCTAAACTAAAAGAAGTTGATTAAAAATAAACTTGAAAACTTGTAAAGTAAGCTTCTTGGAAATAATTTTTTAAAAATCCATTCATGCTGTATAAGTTAAAAAAACATTCTTCTCGTACTTTTGTCGGAAAAGTCAAAAAGTACCTCGTACGAAAAACGACAAAAGATTCCTTTCATATCTTTTACTAAAAACTCACCGAAGGGTAAAATTGGATTTAAAAAATTGTAGGTGGATGGAAATAATATTATATATTGAGGAAACATGGATGTGGATGATAAAATACACCCCAGTAAATACCGAAGTATAAACAATCTCGGATAAAAATGAGATTGTGATATTTTCCCTTACCTTAGGTCCGATTTTCTTCGTAAGTGTCCGAACCTCCTGTATAATGATTTAAATAATGTCATTGACTTATTAAAGAATCATATTCATTGTTATGATATCATATATGGTTCACTTATGACTTTATATTACCCATTCTTATGTAAATTAATGTTAAAGTAGTGTTTTGGGTAAAATCATCTTATTTATCGTACGTGTTTGGACTTGTTGTTCTTGATGTTATTATTACTTATATCATGATTTAATTACCTCCAAAATTTAAATCATGATTTAGATATATCATATACATTCATTATATATCCAGCATATACAATCATTTATAATAGTACATAACATATGGAGGTTAGAAATGAAACGCACCGTTCATGGAGACGGTAAGTGGTACGTACGAATGAACGGTACTTTCATTTCTATTTCTTATTTTAATGGAATTAAAACATAATTATACATAGGTATATTATAATTCCAGTATAATATCATATATAATATCATTAACCACATCCTTTATACATCCCACATAAGGTATTAATGAATCAAATCACTTTGAGGGGGCGGTAGTCCGCACTTTCTCAATTGAGATTATCGTATTTACCGACTTTGGAGACTGTAAAGGATTGATATAATTGGGAATTAAAGAAGCATAAAGAAATAATTAACATAATATATATTATATATAAATACAGTGCCATCATAATGGCCACCATGATAGGCGGTAGGGGAAAATCGAACAATCATCGTTTCGTGAGGCGTTAGTTTTCCATTACAGAAACATTATGTTCTTCATCCATTAGATGGAGGTGTGTGTAAGTTTAGTTCTAATAATTATCATAAAAACATACTAGTATTTTCAGGATACTGGTTTTGTCACAAAATACAGGATTAAAAAGATTTTAGGGGTTGGAGAATTAGAATAAAAGAAAACAACTTAAGAGAAAGTGTTACCTTTAATTTTGGTAACTTTCTTTGGTTTGAACCAAAAGGTATTCTTGGAGAGTCTTCTGCATAATGTAATGCTTCAAGGGGAAGTAGAGGGATGTATGGAGCTTAGTTGGGCAGAGTTTGGATGAGCCAAAAGGCTTGAGAGGTGTGAGGAATTGCATATAATTGGTCTCTTTTTATAAGGGAGTGGAGGGGCTCTTTAGGAAAGTGTGAAAACATTATTTTATTATAAACATATCATCGGTTTCAGGAGGTCCAAAACACATTAATGTCGAAGATAAGATGACTAATATTCAAAATAAAATAATCCAATAAGAATTGGACAGGTTTTGGATGATATTTAAATCATTTTAATCTTATTTATTTAAATCATGTATTAATTTGGTAAATACTGCATCATTATTGTGTCATAAATAATTTAATTTATATGATGTATAAAAATTTAAAAAAAAACACCAACATGTAGGAAATAGTTTTATTTTTCCAATGAATATTTATAGTCCAAAATATAATTTATATAGCCCCTTATAAAAATTAATTACTAAATGATATTTGTTAATTCCAATTTTGTCTTTACATTGAATTAATTAATCTAATGTGTCATTGTCTTTCATAAGTGGCTCCATGGGGTCCCAAAATTGACCCAAGGATGCCCATGGTCGGTCAATACTCATCCAATAAGGTTAAGACAAGTTTCAAGGTAATTTTGAATTATTATAATATTCTTTTAACCATGAATTACCCTATTTACCTTTAACCGTAGTGAATAAAACATTAACGTAGTTACTATTCATAATATCAAAAATTATAATAATAAAAGTAACATATTAACATAATTTGGACCCACTGATTCCAAATATGGAATCCATTTTTCAAAATTCAAAACACAGAAGTTGCAGTAATTAATTCAAAATTAATCCCGTTGTTAAGCAAATAGGTTTTAAAAGTAAAAACATTGCCAAAGATTGAATTTATTTAACCTACGTATTCAATGTAAAATCAAGGCTAATGACATAAATTATATTAAATGGTAAAAATATATTATATTTATACTTTTAAACCATTCAATATTATTATTTAACCAGATAATTTATTACGATGAAAAAAGTTGTTTTTAATTAAAATATATCGTGTTTTTACTATTCATCAAAATATGAAAGTTACCAGAATAATATGAAAAATTTATCCAAAGTAAATTTTTATTTCTTGATTCCAAAGAAGAATTTTTTTTTTCAATTTGAACTTATAAACATGTCAAAAACTAGATTTAAAGTGGGTGCGCCATCAAAAGGCGGCAAACCTGCATTTTTTGAAAAATACTTATTTTACCCGAAAAATTTATTTTGTTCTTATACCATGTTATAGAAAATGTGTAAGTTGAATAATAATGTTATAAAATAAAAAATTTAGTTAATACTATTCATAACAGCTATTTCATAATAATATTATAATAATATATCGTTGTTTAGTAAAACCCGGTATTGCGTACAACACAGGCTATCGAGGAAGGTCGCGATTTCGTGTAATGCAAGACATGTCAGGGTTGCGTGTTATGGAAGAATCCTTCGTTGTTTCGTATAACAGAATCCAACCATATTTAATTTATACATTTAATATATATATATATGTATATACTCAATGTTGCATAGAATAACTATTATCAAAATTGTGTGTAACACGATCCAAGAATAGTGTTGCATATAGTACAAGCTAATACGGTGTTGCGTATAGCGCAAGGTAATCTTGGTGTAGCATACAACACAAGACATTAATTAAATTAAAAGAGTATTTTTCATAAAATCTCGGGGTTTTACATTAAGGCATGTTGAAGTCTCCTCCAATATTTTATGGTGATCCTTGTATTTCAATTAGAAACAATTAGAAGTAATTTCCTCTAAACCAATGTTAATTTCTTGACATATATATTAGAATGTTTAATGAGTGATAAATATTCAAAAATAGAGATAAAGTGGGAATTATTGGTTAGTATATCAATCATAAACTATGTGTAATTATTTCCTTTAAATGTCTTTGGTAGACCTGTGAAATATCCAAAGTTATGTTCTCTCATTTCTATATTGGAGAGGGAAATTATTAAATCATTACCAGGAATTTACAATACTCTACCTTAACTATTTGACATACCAATAACTTTGACATGTTCTTTGAAATATCATTCTTCATTCCATCCCAATAGAATTTCTCTCAATGATCTTAGTACATCTTGGCACTACTAGGCTGATGGAGAAAGTCAAGCTTTATATATTTTCCAACAAATCCTTTTCCTCTAGTGGTAAAGGCACACATATTCATGTTCTAAATAAAATTACTATATCTTTTTCAATTTTTAATTCCTAAATCTTCCCTTATTTAGTTTCTATCACAATAGTTTTAATCTCTTTATCATCCATTCACACCTCCTTGATTTTCTCATGGGTAAATGGTTAGACAATCATTTAGGAATGGTAGGATGTTTTCCCAATATTATAATTTCTAGATCTTTATTTTTCATACCCATGAATATAGGGAATTTATTAATACTAATAATGGATAGGGTATTATGTTACTATCTTTTAAGAGCACAAACTACAGTATTCACCATTATAAGTTGATATTGTTGTGGTTAATCAGAGTCCATGATTAACATTTACAATCTCATTTGACTTATGTTGATCTCCTTCTATGATAATATATAAATTAAACTCTTATTATCAATATATATGTTATATATATCTCAATGGAGGAAATACCATCAAATTTTCAATGCAATTATCACATATACTAATTATATATCTCGCATTGGATAATTATGTTATTGGATCTTCAATTATCTTATGGCATAAACTATAATGTCTTTATTTTTCTTGAGTGTGCTACCAAGTTCATTCTTGTAAGATTCCTTTTATATCACAAACCATTCTCAACTAGATGGATGTGTGAGTATAGTTTTTTTAGTGTCCTCTTTTTAAGACCCTTAAAATTATCTTCACATTCTTCCATATATACATACTTTACTTCCATCCATGTTAGCTAAAATATTGGTATTGAAAATCATGAGAAATTTTCCTAATGTGTCAATAATACCTAACTAATTCATGAAAACTATAAATCTATCTGACTAATTTTGGTCAAGGTCATTCTGTACTATCCTTTTTATTTTAATGATCCATAGAAATTACGTAACATATAAAGAAATTCCCCCAGAATGTGACTCGTTATATACAAAATTCTCACGTGTTAAACTTAAAATATAGCTTATAATTCCATAAAGTCTTCGAAAAATCCATTGAAATTTCTAATGTTCCTATTTGATCTTATAGGGTATGGGAATATAATTAAAAAATATCACCAAAAATTTATCAAGGTAACATCTAAATACTTTTTTCATCATGTACATGAAGATTAATGGACTCTTTATAAGTCCAAATAGAATCACTATAAACACATAGTGTCTATATCATGTATGAAATGATATCTTTGGAATATCATCTCTCTTCACTATTAGTTGATGATATCTAAGTTGGAGTTCATACTTGGGGATGTATTAATCTCCATGAAGTAATTTGAATATGTTTTTAATACATGGTAGTGGAATCTTTTTCTTTATAGAGATCTTGTTATGTTGCTGGTAATCTATTAAAAGCCTCAATGACCAATACTTATTTTAAATAATCAACCTGGATGAAACTCAAGTTAATGTATTAATGTATATAAAACCTTTTTCCAAATTTTCATTTAGTTAATTCTTTAATTTACTTATCTCTACAAGGACCACTCTATATGGGTTATTTAATATAGGTGTCTCATTGGGTAAAAGTTCTATTAAGAAATCTATCTCATAAATTGTCGAAAAATTAAGAAACTCCTTAGGAGATGCATAAATATAATACCTTAGAATTAGTGTGTCTTCAAGGTTGAAATTTTACTTTGTGTCAACCATTTGAAAAATATATGATTATTCATTGTGTATCATTAACCACACCTTTAATATATTTGATAAAGGTGATTCATAATTCTTCATGAATTTGTATAGGATCATGGGATGTTTTGGGATGTGCAGAGAGATTTACATTTCCATGTAGTTGATATGAGCTATATATAAAGAGATACATACATACCCATTGACTCCAAACATTTTCAAAAAAATACACTTTAGGGTTAGTGTGAACCTCAGAATAATAGATTCCAAAATCAAAAAAAATAACAAAAACACAATTTAGCTGGTGAAATTACATCAAATACCCCATTAAAACATCACCGAGTTCAAATTTCAAACAAACACATGCTTCCACAAATGGCCTTGAACCATGAGGTTACTAGTGCCTCGACCCTTGCACCTTGACATTACTAATCACCATCATCATTAACAACTTCACCAGTGATAAATCAAACCAAATTACATCACCTCCAAAAATACTTCATCCATGACCACACAAACATCACCCAACATACATACCCATTGTAGTTTCAAATTCTAACAAAGGAATAATTATGAGATTTTTTGGAATAACCTTAATATAATCTCTAGTTATGGAATATGTAAACACTTTTTTTCACACAAGATATGAAATATATGAAATAATTAATAAAAAATGCATGATATGAAATATTTTATAATTATAGAATCCAATAAAATATCCACCATTCCTAAGAGAATAAAAAATGTGCAATTGACCAATTTAGTTTTTAGCTCCACTTAATTGATGATAATGGAATAGGTTGCCCATTTCTCCCATGACTTAGGTCATTCTTGATATTGATTATCATCAAAGAACCTTGTTTTGGTGCATTATCCTCTATAATTCCCAACTTACTAATAGTTGAAGCATTAAACCATGGGTGGTGAATTTAGTATAGATTTTATTTCCTTTATTATATTGAATTTCCTTTTCATCAATGTTTTACAATTTTGTGATAGATTTCCTTCATTTCCAAACCTAATTCATTTCTAATTCTTCTTAAGGACATCATCAGTTGATTATTTCCCATATTTTAAATTTTAGTAGTTGGGTCTTCTTTCATCCACATCCATTTTCATTTTATCCTCTGTCATGTAACATCATGAAATATATTCTTTCTATGAAGTTGATAAACTATTACACAATAATTATAAAAGAATATCCACTAAATTAAGGTTTTATTTGATTCATGAAGGGAAAAATTTTTAGTTTATCCCTCTTGGGTGAATGAGGAAACTTAACCTCGATTAGGTTATTTTTCATAATATGGTGTAAGTTTTAAATTATCACTATATATTTGTAAATACTATCTCATAGTTTAATTGGAAGGTCATTCAGAAAAATGTTAATTTATTAGACGCATATATATTTGAATTAGTTTCTATAATTTCTAACCATTTTTAAAATATAAACGGGTTTAATAAAAAAATATTTAAAAATAAATTATGTATAAATAACTTATTTATATGAGTTAATTAATACGAAGTCCATAAATTGTGAAATCGCTAAGTTTAACCTAGGTTTTTTACTATATAACCTAATTTGAAAAATATGAAGACATTTATCTGATACCCACTAAAACAAACCATATATCACTTAAATGGGGTTTTCATCATTTTTAAGACAAACAAACATAATATTACAACACCCAAAATTGATATGTTGAATATCAGGGAAAAATAGGTTCATAAAACCTTAGTACACATAAATATTAAATTTTATATAAATCCATTTGTATATTCCGGATATATTATTTTATAATATTATTAATACATGTGATCTCATGTGAACATACATTAGAAAAATGTGAGCTAAAAATCTTGTTAAGGATATAGAAAATAAGAAGGAACAAGATACATGAATTGACATGATTACATGGGTGACCATAATATTAATAATTATATAATAAGAATTTGAACATAATCATAAGAAATTGGGAATAATTAAAGGTGATATGTAATGTGGAACGTTTATAACAATTAAACATCATAATTCAAGGATCATTGTAAATACATTATAATATAATGGATAAATCTAACACCATCATTTCCATGTATAACATTGTAAACAAATCTAACTATATCATGTCGATGCGTAATGATCTCTTGATACATAATCCTTTACCAAATTAATTACAGGTGTATATAAATTTTTTACCTATCACATCATAATATGTTAAAAATTATTAATTCCACTTTGAAAAGTAGCATAGGTAAATCATAAACATGAAATAAACACATGAAAAGATAATGAGCTTTAAATAAATTTTCATAATGATTATGTTAGTCAATAAAATTAGAGGTACCCATAAAAAGAATTAAATACATTATTTTGGACATTTTAGGGTATCATCAACAAATATAAGTGTATAGGTCAATATAAAAATAAGAAACAATATAAATAGAAATAATGAGAGGTTTTGTGAATAAACGCTTTGTCAATAATTATTAATCATAGATAAGAATTCATTCAAATAAATTAAAGACCAGCATATCCCTAGAACAAGAAAATGGAATGTAATATAAAGGACCTTTATAAGGGATAAAATGAAAATATAGAACAAGTTTAAGAAACAATGATGAGAAGAAATAATATATACCCAAAAAGAAATGGGATGGGTTAAGAGTACCCTTAAATTAGAAACTATTTTATTTTTTCATGTTTACACCTTTAGTGTAGCCTTGTTATTTTTATTAAAACATTGGTATAAAAGTATATTAAATATACTTGTTTTACATGATCAATTATAATCATTGGAATTTATTTATTAACATTTCATTAGAGATAAAATGGTTTAATGAAATGTTTTTTTGATTTATTCTATTTTCATTTGAATTTCATAGTTTTGATTCATTATTATCCATCTATTAAATAAATAACATCTAAAATCATAAAATAAATAATATTTCATATTTTATATTATGTATAATATTTTTTATGAATCCATTTATATGGTTAAAATTAATTAATTGACATTACCTTTGTAGATTGTTAAGCCAACAATTAACGATACGTGCCGAATGAGGGAGAAAGAAAATGTAAATATTATAAATAGATTGTAATAATACTAGAGTATCATAATAAAATTATTTTATAAATATATGATCTAAACTAAATATTCATAAATGTTGTGATAAATTAATAATTAACAATGTCCTCATATTTTCCAATCCGATCATTAAAGGGATATGTGAAAAGTAGTGGGAGAGAATATATATAAATATTATAAATAATTTAATGTAATTATATCATAGAATAATAACAAGAATAAATTATAAAATTATTAATTAATTAGTATAGAAAATTTTAAAATGAAAAGGGAATAGGAGAGTAGATGAATAAAAATGAAATAAAGAAAATAGCATAGTTAGCTCAAGTATGAAACTTCATCCTTCATTCATTCTATCCATGTCCATGGGGATATTTCCCAAACTCTATCTACACTTTGATAGCATAACATAATAATTCTTCAAAACTATAATATACTTTAATATTTATATATTTTCATATATGTGTATTTAAACCACTAAGGAATCAATCTATTTTACTATAATACTTGATAACAAAACTAGAGGCATACCGTGTAATATTTTTTTTATTCACCTCATATATCACAACACATTCATTCTTCATTTTTTCGAGTTCTAGATTTTTTTACTCAATCATGGTA
The DNA here is from genome assembly GCA_963277665.1 of Viscum album. Classification (NCBI taxonomy): domain Eukaryota; kingdom Viridiplantae; phylum Streptophyta; class Magnoliopsida; order Santalales; family Viscaceae; genus Viscum; species Viscum album. Next base: position 1,031,585,230 of record OY728123.1, on the reverse strand, counting down.
TGATTTGTATAATTGAAATACATTTTAAGAAATATTTTCTTAAAGTATCCAAAAAACAATAATTTAAAATTATCTTATAAATTTTCATTCTTCATTAATGTCCGCTATTGATCAAATTATCCTTATAAATAGTATATATCGATTTTTACAATCTCTTTATTAAAAATACGAATCTGAAAAATATCTTTTTTTGGGAGTTGATCCATTATTATTAAAAAAAATTATAATAAGATCCACTAAATTTAGGTGGTCTTTGTTTCATGAACGACATGATGGGTAATTTCTGGTTCTTGGGTAAAGATGGACTTTCCAAATGATTATTCATAATATGTGGTTAGTGGTTATGTACCATAATAAGGTTTTGAAAAATATCTCCCATTTTATTAGGAATTTCATTTTGAAAATCATTACATTGTCCATAAAATGTGTTTTGAACTTATGTTATCAAGATTTCAACCATTTTTTAAAAAAAATAGATTAGAATAAAACATAAGTAAACAAATATCAATAAAAACTTATTCATATGAGTAAAATAATACCAAGACACTAAATTATGTATTCCCTAAGTTGAACATTGGTTGTATTTTACTATCTAACCCAATTTACAAATTATTGAAACCTTTATTTTATACCAACTAAAATAACCCATACATCACTTAGATGATTGGTACATAATTATTATATAAAATATACATCATATTAAAACTCCAAAAATCTATAGGATTAGTATCATTGAAAATTAGGTTCATAAATCATTAATACACGTAAAACATTAAACTTTACATAAATCCATTAGTATAGTTATAGTATATGATTTTGTAATCTTCATAACACATATAATCACATGGGGAAGTTTATTAAAAAATGGGTGAGCTAAAAATCCTAGTAATGAGTGGAAAAATGGGAAGGAACATGAGACATTAATCAATAAGAATATATGGGTGATCATAATAATGATAATAAAATCATAATCATAGAATAATAATAATAATAATATGAAAATAATTAAAGGATAATTGAATATAGAACATTCATAATAATGAAACATCATAAGGCAAGACTCATTTCCAAGACATTATAATATAATAGGTAAAACTAACTATATCATACCCTTGATTAACATTGTAGGAAATTATAACTACATCATGTATCAACATAATGATCTCATGGGATATTATAATATACTGTATTAATTGGAGGTATAATAATTTTTTGACTTACAGATCACATCATAATATGTTCAAAATCATGTATACCACATTTAAAAGAAGTATACATAGAGAATAAACATGAAATAAACCCATTAAAAGTAATTGATATTTACAATAATGTTCATAAACCTTGTATTAGGAAATAAACATAGAGATACCAAAGAAGAAGGAAATACATTATTTTTTAAATTTTAGGGTATCATGGAAAATAAAAGAGTATAGGTTATGAGGATAAGAAAAAATCAAATAAGTAGAATCAATTAGAGGTTTTGGGAATGGGGTCATTAGAAACAATCATAGAACATGGAAAAGAATTCATCCCAACGAAAAAAAGACATGCATATACCTTTAAGAAGAAAATGTAAAGTTACATAATATCCCATTATAAGGGATGAAATTCAATTTGAGGATATGAATAGGGAAAACTGATACGAAGATTTAGTATATACCCAAAATGATAATAGAAAACTTGAGAATACATTTACCTTAGGCCCTGTTTTGTTTTTACATTATTTTTGTAACTAAATTACCTTTTTTAATAAATTTAAATAGAATTATATTAAATTCACATGTTTTTATTATTCAATTATAGGCATTATAATTTATTAATTAACAATTCATTAGAGATAAAATGTTTTAATGACATTTTTATTTGCTTTATTTCATTTTCTATTCAATTTTTTACAATTTGGATTCATTTTTTTATAAATTACATAAATTCCCTATAGAAGAATAAAAATATATAAAAATACAAAATTATATGTTATATATAATATATGTTAACCAAACATGAAGGGGGTGATAATAAATGAATTTGTGTCGATTTTATAGGTAGTTAAAACAACTACTAATGGGACATGTCAAAAGAGGGATAAATAAAATGTATAAATTGTAAATATATTGTAATATTATTAGATTATGATAATAAAATTTATTTATACATATATGATAAAAATTTGATATCCATAAATTAAGTGATAAATAAATAATTGACAACATCCCCATAGGCAACAATTTGACCATAATAGGGACATGTCAAAAGAGAGGGGAGAGAATAGATATATATTATAAATAGTTTATTATAAGAATAATACAAAATAATAAAATTAATATATTACATATCAATTTATTAATTATTTTAGTAAATTTTAAAATTGAAATATAATAGGAGAGTTTAAGAAAAAATTGAAATGAAGAAAATGGCCGAGTTACCTCTTCTTTGATGTTTACTCCTTTCTTATGGGACTTAGGCCTTGAATGATTGGAGTGGGGTGTGACCAAAAGGTATCTATGAAACCTAGAAGGATTAATAAGATGGAATTTATAAAATATTTTATAATTATATGAATATATGATTTTATTATTAAGTAGTGATTAGAGGTGTTTTTAGTTAAAGGCGAGTATTCTGGGTTAAAATAATGAAGGAAATATTATTTCATATTTAAGGCTTGAAATAATGGTCTTCCTTGAGAATATGAATATTATTTAACATAAAATACATGTTTTTATAACCTTTAAACCCTTGAAACATTTAATTTAATTATTTATACAGAAGAAAGAATTGAAAAATTAAATAGTTTTTTAATGGAATAAATTACCTTTTCAGACATTTGAAATTACTTATTTAGGTTTGGTAATTGAATTTATTATTTTTTAAATACATCATTTATCTTATTAAACATATTTTCGGTGGATTTAACCATTCTCTAATTTATTATTTCATTATTAAATAAATATTATGTCATAAATATCATCATATTTAAAACACTATAGTTTTTACTATTGAACAAAAAAATCATGTTTTTATGAAAAAAGAAAAAATAAATCTCCGAAATTTTCAACATGCTAATTGAAAAAATGAAATCAAATTTTTGAAAACAAATTTAAAACATTTTAAAATTTGATATATAATTACTAATACAAAAATTAGGTTTTTAAAAAATTATTAGACATATATTTTCAAAAATATATATTTCTTTTTTCATTGAGTTACTTATTTTTACTATTTATATTATAGAAATTTAATATTTATATTTACTAATTTTATTCAGGATAAAAAATATTTTGTAAGTATTTTTAGCATTCAAATGGTGAGGAATCAATTCTAATGATCATGTTACTATTTTAATGGATATGTTACTATTCTAATGATAAAATGACTATTCTAATAGTTAGATTACTATTAAAACAATAATTTCATTATAATTCCAATAAATATATATCATTTCCTTCATTAATCATTCACTTAGTTTTCTCTAAAGGATATCTAAATCATTTATATTCTATTAATCATATTTCAAATGCTTTTATTTTTCTTATAATATTGTTCATGGCTATAATATTTCCAGGAGACCATAGGGAACCTTATCTTACAATTATTGTTATGTTATTTACTTGAGTTTATTACCAATATATTTAATTTTTTAATGTATTAATCCTTCATTTTTAGTATTCTATGTTGATGAAATAAAATTATGTTCATTTTTATTATGTAGTGTATTTCATTTATATTATTCCTTATTCCAAAACATGACACACATATATTTAAGAAGGAAAAGTTTTCGTATTTCAAGATCCATGTCATTAAAATTACTCTATCATTTAGTTTAAATTAAAATTCTTAGGGCTCCACCAGAAATCTAGTGGTGAGATAGTGGCTAATCCTCTTTATCTGACACCAATGAAGCTCAAATGGCATCCCATCAAACTTTTTGTGGGTGTATAAGCTATAAAATAAATCCAATTTAATATAAAATCACTTTCTAAATTTATAATTAAGTAAGGGATGCATTGGAAATATGATGTTTTGTTACATTTATTTCTATAAGTAAATCAAAAAATTAGAATAAAAGACATAGGAAATGATGTGGATACCAATATTTCTTTCAATTACTCAATTAATATTTTTCCAATAAGAAAAAAAATCAATTCATTAAATTTATAATTATTATCATTAGATTTGATATTGACCGGGAAATTATATATTCATTTTAGTTTGGATGTTCCTATAATGAATCTAACCTCTAAAAGTTAGTTATCCCACTTAATATTTTTCTTTTAATTTCCTTTTGAGGAATTTGTGAAGTGAGGAAGATTAAAGGTGTTTTGGAGGGTGGATAAAAGAAGAAGGTAAGGTACCTAATTACTAGGGAAACACTATGTACCTAGTGGGATGGATCCAAGTACCAAATGGGAAGGAACTAGGTAACTAATGGATATAGGGACACTATAAGAATGAATGGATTCCCTGTGGAATTGTAATAAGTACATGATGACACTATTGGTTGTTTATTATATTTGGGGGAAATATAGTTCTTTTAACTAAAATATTTAACAACTAAAATTCCTTTCACTGAGGTTTTTCTCTTCATCCAGCTATGATAGCCCCTCATGGTTCTCCCTTTCATCTTTCTCTCTTCTCAATATCATCCTTATTCAATCTAGGGTTTTAGTTCCTTCAAATAGTCATGTATGTTCTGCCTTGGAATACTAATCGTGTTTCCTCCCTCAAATCTTCCTTCTTCTCATGTCTCTTCATTATAGTGCATATAATCACTATTTATATTAAATTAAGGATTATGAATCAGTTTGTTTCCTTAATTTCTCAATCAGAAAAACAATTTTGCGGTTTGAGTCTAGGTATATCTAAGGAAAACACATCATTTAGTTTTCTTGATTCAAACTCTATTAATGGTATATATCTAAGGCCCAAAAAATTCTATCGTTGGTTAGTGAAATTAATCTGAATGTCACATATCATCTACCTATAGGTATCAATGTGGATTTATAAATTTATTTTTGTAGTTGAAACCATTATTTCTCTCATACACTTAAATGGCTGGCCTAGCAATGACTTGGTGCATTGTGAACATAATTAAAATTAAATCTTTTCAACTAATAAAGTCGTTTATAATTTTTTTTAATAATGTTTGTAGATTATTTTTCTTACAATGATCTATTATTATCATGATAGTATATCAATATGATAAATATATTATATTTTATTTATTTGGATATTTCCATCTTTTGTAAAATGATACATTTATGTTGATTGGTATATTAGGTCAAATTACTCTCTATGTTATACCCTTTTTTTCAAGATCTGGAACTAACTTCATGTTGGGATAGGTTTTATTCCCTTTATCATTTTCTTAAACGAAATTCCTATATTTTTATATGTGTTGTTCCTCATGTGACATGACATATTAGTTTTGTTTAAATAATTTATAGCTTTTTTTAAATTGAATAGTTTATCATGTTTAACGTTTATTTCTTTTATGAGTTTATATATAATGTCCTATTCATTTATAATTTAAACATCATGCATGTAAATCCTAATATAAGGGAATATATTTTTTTGTATATAAATTTTGTGATGGAATTTCACCTTCTATTGAACATAATGGTGGATAGATGAGCTCAAAACACATTGAATCATTATACACATTTCCCTTTTCCAAGGGATATGATGTTAAATTTTCCTTAGTCCTTAGATAGGATTCTCTTTCGCTATGGTTGGTAATACACCATGAATAATTGTAATTATTCATCTCATATCCCTAGCTATGTTTCAAAGAAGGTATTTCATGTATGGATCCCCCATTATAGTGGGGGGTTTATTTATGTTGTTATCCATGTTAAATAATCCTAAAAAATCATATTTTTTGTTAGTATGGTTATTTATTGGAATACATATTGTATCTTCATACACTTAATCTTATGATAGGTGGTTTAGGGGTTGTATTGTGACCACCTATAAAGTATTTTTATACTCACTACAAATATGTGTACTTATAGAGGATGTGAGGATTCTTTTTTATTCTATTTAGGTATGGGAAAGGATTTTAAGATTTAGAGGTAGTAACACATGTATCCAAGATCATTGGTGAAGTATTTTTTTAACTTTTTTTGGATGATTGTAATATATGCATAGGGGATGTATCCATGAATTCACTAATAGGATCCCACTAACATGGATTCAATTTTTGGTTCCTAGGGTGTGATTAATTTTCCTAACTTGTGTGTAAGTGGTTTTGTACACTATAATACACCGTGTAGAATATATGGTTGTATAGGACATAATAATATATGTTTTACCATGTTGGTATCATTTTTGATATTATTTTCATTATACATATAGTCATACACTTTCCTAATTGGTTATTATTTATCCATAGGGATATAGTACTTAATATGGTCTATCTAACCATGGATATGAACATAATTTAGTTTAGTATATAATTTAATGGGAGAACGAACCTCCAACATGTATATTGTTCTACCCTAAACATTAATTCTTCCCTATAGCTATCATGAGGAGTACTTGTGTTGTTTTGACAACATGATTTGAGTATGGTTTATTTTTTCTAGAAAAATTCATTATAAATTAGTATCAGAGTACACTAAAGGATATTAGGACTAATATTTGAGAGTATATAGTTGTTAGGGCTGTTTGGACTTAGTAAATAACACTTTAATATACCTAAAAAATATAATTAAGGTTCATTATTGGGTTTTTTTAGGGTTAGTAAAAGATTTTTTTTAATTTTCAATTAATAAATCCTATTTTATTTAGTTCTATGCATTATTATAGGTATCAATTGGCTGAAAAAAGTAGGGTATTATGCTATGTTTTATGCTTTCCAGTCCCTAATAATCAACACTTTTTTCAAGAACTAATTAATGACTTATATAAAGAAAAACATCAATAATAAGAAAACCATTTTTTCTATAAATTTATTATTGAATACATGGTTGATATGGATCAAAAATTTATTACATTGATTAATAATGATTTCGTGTTTTATTGATACTTATAAATTTCATATTTATCTTTAAAGTATGTTTTATAATTTCTCTAAAGAGGTATATCAAATATATTAAAAATAATTTAGTTTTTTTCCTGGTTTTTTGTTATACCTTTTCTTATTTTTTTATAATTATTTTAATAGATATAAAACAATATTTCAAAAATTAATTTATTTTAATATAGATAAGAAAATAAAATTTAAGGGAAAAAGTTTTAATTTACCCTATAGAGGAATTATAATCTTCAAGATGGTTATTATTATAAAGGAGTTTTTATTGATCCTCTCTAATTTATTTTAGATTATACCACCTAGAATACCACCTCCTATTTTGTAAGATAGAGTGTGTAGGAAACATCCACTTCCAAGACCATCCACTAGCTTTAAAAATATTAGATGTTTCAACTATATAATGTATACTATAAGACCCGATTTACCATAGTCATAACAATTATAACGAGTTGAAACATTTACTTATGAAAAGAAAAATTGAGTATGGTGGGATTTTATGATAATTTAAATAAAATATTTTTTATCAGAAAGTCAAGAATATTCTAAGGGGTGGAAACATGATTGAATGGAATTGAGGAAAGTTGCAATCATTTAAAGGGATAAACATCAGGTAGTTTTAGTTTTCTCTTACAATAGAAAGTGCAACACCCAAAGATTTTATTGTATGTCTCTTTTTAAATTTAATTTCTTGAACAAAATTTATTTCACACAACACCAAGCTTAAACGATCAATGATATAGAATTAAATATCATTATTTTAAAATGTCTGTTATAAACTAGACATTAAATTAGTGAGAATGAATACTATTAACCAAATTATGAAATTTATATATTATATATTTAATTAAATGTTTTTAAATTCATCCAAATCATTTTAATGGAAAAATATAATAATAAATCCTATTTTTTGTATTTAAAGGAAATATTTTCTCTAAAGGCATCTTTACCACCGTTCTCTGAAACACTTATTTTAAAACTAAAATTTGAAACTTTTATAAATTCTATTTAACACAGTAACCACCAATTTTAAAATTGGATTGTCAAAATTATCTTAGGGTGATATTTTGGTATTTTTCTAAAAATATTTATTTTCTAGTGAATAGTAAAAATACCATTTTTTATTAAACTATCAATCTATTTTTTATTTGAATATTATCTCACCTATTAATGTATAAATAAAATTTAGTTACCTTATTAATGAAAATATTTTATTTTTATACCATGTCCTAAGTAAATAAACGTTTAAAAATGATAAGTTAACTATTATTATTTTTGTGATGTAGAAATGTTTATTCACAAGTATATAAAAATTAATTATTATTTAGAAGATAATTTAATTTTATAAAATAGATTTATAAATTAATATTTTTTTTGTCTATTTATTATAATAAAATTTTATGAGACCAAAATTAATTTTAAAAGTTTTATAAAATCAGTTATAATTTTAAAATTTGTATTTTTCAAGTAAATATTGATTTTTTTTGTAATTAAAATCTCTCATAATTAGAATAAAAATTCAGAAAATATATTCTATTTTTAAATTCTACGTGTCAAAAAAAATTTGGGTGAATTTTTTAGATTTTTCTAATGTATTTGAAATTTTAGTGAATAATGAACTATGATAATTTATCGTAATTAACATTATGAGTAAATAAATGAATTATTGAGTCATGGATGATGTATGTATGATGTAATCAAAAAATTTTTCGAACTAAAATTAAATATTTAATTTATTTAATGAAAAAAGACCTACATTATTCATAGTCACAAGCCAAAATAATAAACTAATTAATTAAATAAAAAACACCCCTCTTCTCCACTATAAATACCATTATCACCACCCATTATCCTCACACCTCCAAAGCCTAAATATTGCTTATATTATACCCATTTTCTCATAAAAATCAATTCCCAATATTTTTTCCTTCCTATTCTCACGAAAAAACCATTATGATGTCCCCTATGGAGGTTCTCAAGGAGGTGACACTCAAGAGGTAAAACCTTATCTCTCTCCTTTTCAATTTGTTTTCTTTTTCATATCCTTATCTCACATCCCCTATCCAATGTTACATGATAACTCTAGTATATTTCATATACTTCAATGTTATTATATTAAGGGTATATAAACCATCAATTCTCTTCTCTTCCTCTTTTATTCCAAAGATGAATACATCATTCGTGATGTGTTAGTTTACTGCGTTTGTGAATGAAGAGTTTTTATTTTTCAATTTTTCTTTCAAGACGGGTCATAAACCCATTTATATGGTTAATATATAATATAATATATTTAATAAAACTTATTTAATGTTCTAGTACTAGTATATATACATAATATTAATTCATAATACAAATTTTTTTTGATGATGGAAACAAACACCAAAATAATATAAATGGTTATTGTTGACGCATTATCTAATGAACCATACTCATATCTTAAAAATGATATATAAGACCCTTAAATATTATATAACTTCATCAATAATGTATACATTAAATTCCATATAACTATTCTCATTGTACATGATGTTTCAAACATTTATACAAGTGAAACAACCATGAAAACCAAGAAATGAATACCCCTGAATGACGAAATTGAATCTTATAACTCATTAAGAAGGCCTTAAATGAACATAATAAAATTATAATAAATTAAATAAATGTTCAATAGGTTATGAATTAAATTATTAATGATTCTAATTTCATTATCTAGAGCATTAATTATATGCGAAGAACAATTTAATATATAAGGTAAGTTGTTTCTCATCTCACTTTTATTGCATTGGTATTTCCCTTATTCACCAATTATTTCTTATTTGTGGTCTATGTATACTTATATTTGATATATAATATCATTAGTCTCTACATATTCATGGTATTTAATGTTTCATTTGATAATTATTAATTTTATGGGGAATACGATTCGATTGATTACAATGCGAAATGGTTTCTTCCGGAACCTCAAATTTTTATTCTGGTTACACTTTCTCTCCCATTACCCAGATGAAATTATTATTTATTTTTATAAAATTATTCTAAATTCTTGGTATAAGTTCCATCCTCATGTATCTAGAATAATTCATATTTCTTTTAGGGGGAAATAAAGGTTTTATAAGGTTCCATTTTTAATTATTCTCGTTAAGAAAGCCCGATTAAAGGGGACTTTCCAATTTCTTTCCTATTTTCAAGTAGAATCCATAATATATTTTAAGAAACCATTAATTTTATTAAAGAACTATTTTTTCCCTGAAAAAATATTTTCGATCATATATATTTTTATAAAAACAATTATGAATTTTTCCATTTGAAGACTCTTTTATATAATCTATTAAACCGCACTAAAGTGGCATAATTATGATGTTTCTTAAAAACTATTTTTTCATGTCGGACATAATTTATGGCTCAAACATAATTTAATTTTCCTTCCCTTTTTTTTCTAAGATATTCATGTTTACAATATGATTTTATAAGAAATGCAAATAATTTATTTCAATAAGCACTCTTCTTTGAAATGAAAAAATGGTATTTCACTCAAGAATTCCTCAATGATTTTATCATAGTATTTTTAATCTTTTTAAAAAGCATCTATTGAGTTGTATTATTAATTATTATTTATCTTCCATTATATAATATACCATATTTTATCAAATGGTTTATTTTAATTTTACTTTGGAGGTGAAATCATGATACCATTCACAATATTACACAAATGGTTAGTGATTATGTTTAATAATTGGGGAAAGGTATTTACATTCCATATGTATATGTTTTCTATATTTAAAACCATTCATATGAGGAATCCATTGTACTTAGTATGTGACAGGAGGGAACCACTATATCTTCTTGATGAAACAGTGTGTCTCATGAGAGAAACTATATTGGGATTTGGATGAGGCCTTACCCATTCATTTTTAGATGTCTTGGGTGAGGAATCAACAGTATGTTTCAGATGTCCAACATAATTCATTCCATTACTATGATATTAGTACCTGATAATCCATGTGATTATTCGACTAGAAGAATATCCATGCTTATGTTTCCTTCCCATGTGATTATTTATATGGTATAATTAAATCAAAATTTCTAACTACAATATAATGATCAAGATTATGTTTTAATCATCGTCATCATTAATATTTTATTAATGGATTGAAAAACAAGGAACCCACCAGAAAAAATCATGGGGGTCTGAAGTAATGCAATCCAAGAGCATCCCCCCTAACAAGGTTCACCCCCTCAGGGGGGAAGGGGTTTAAATGAGAGAATAAAATGATGTCTTTATAGTGGGATTTCATAGAGGCAAGAAAGTACACTACCATATTTCCTTCCCTCTAGGTATGAAGAATGTTCATTTGGATGTTTATAAGACCTCTACACTTCTTGAAAATGTAAACAATGGACAGGGGATCATCCCCACCACCTTTTAAAGACTCATGGAGAATGAGGGAGTCTGTTTCCATTGCATCCAAAGTAATCTTCTTTTGATGGAATAGTCAGAGACCAGTGATGAGAGATAAGGCCTCATTTTGAAGAGATTGACCTTATAAAAATAAATCACTAAAATTAAGGACAATAGAACCGTGGTTTTCATGAACCATGCCCCTATTAATTATGTCAGAGATGTAGGACCCAACCATGTTATGTTTGAAACCCAAATAGGGGGGTTTCAAACACACCTAGTTGCCTAAGTGTCTGCTTCCCAGTGGAACCGGGATTACATTACATAGGATCCTGAGATAAGGGGAATCCCTACGATACATCACAATATGAATAAAGTCTAGTAGTAGGTTTTTGGTGTAGGTGACCAAACCCTCATCTTGAACCAAGGTCTCCTTAAAAAAAGATAGTTCTGAGCCTTCAAAATGATCCAATAACCTTCCAACAGAATGATGGAACTTGTTTTTCCTTCCTGTCCTACATCGTCTGCACCGTGGTACCGACATTCAAAGATGTTCAGGCCTAAGATATATGGGGTGGAGAAGCCAGTGAAATCCCCAAAACAATTTCATATTTCTTGGGCCCAGTCACTATCTAAAAAGAGATGATCAACTGATTCTGCCTCTCTCCTTATAACATGAGCATCAAGAAGCTAACTAAATACCCATGTGATAGATGTTTACATTAGTATCCAACATCCAGTTCATAATCCTCCATAACAAGAAGATGAGTTTGGCAGGAACCTACTTTTTCTAAAGCATCCCCACAAATGCCAACATTCCCACATGGGTATATGACCATATGATAATCTTTTGTGGAATAAGAACTTTATTTCAAATAAATGAAGATACATTTATCATGATTTCACTTTGTCTTAATTGAATCATAAAGTCAACACTGATCCAGAGAGAGGATGGAATTGATGAAACTTAGATTTAGGATAGAATCATTGAAACATAGGTCCACATTCGGATAGAAAGGGAACCCAATAATAGTGCCAGCCCAGTTGTAGAACCAGAAAGACAGACCCCCCTTACCCATGATCTAGCATGAGTGCTCCTACATTTCTTGGACATGAGGGGTGACTGAAGGCCAAATCTTGGACGCGTCCCCCCTTGCAAGGTCGAAATATTCACCATGTTTTTGTTTCATATATGTCCCCACATTAATAGTTACTCTATAACCTCCCATAAAATCCTCCCATGCATGCAACCCAATGAAACATTTAAGACTTTCACTCCAACACCTCCCTCTCTTACTAGTTTTTCTATCCTCTCTCAGGAGGACTAATGATTTTTTTCTTCTTCTTGGAAATCCCATAAGAATGAGGCAAGGATCCTATCAATGTAATTACATATGACATTGACTCTGGGCTACTGGGTTTAGGGTCTTTACTGTTGGTATTAGAGAATATTTAGTGAAAAACCTTGGAAACTAGATTTAGAAAACATAGATTAGGGAAAATAACCCTGAGATATACTTTGAGTATAATAATAGAAGAATATAATAGAATTTTGGTAAGGTATATTATATTTTTGTGTTCTTATAAATATATCTTGGTCTGGAAACTACAAGTGGACATGGTTCTGACACAAATATACCTAGGGGTAACAACTCTGATAAGGTGTGTCGGGCCTGAATCAGCACAACAATGTACACGACAATGGGCCTTACAACATACCTAGTTTGATACTCCTATGGGATATATGTAGGATAATTACCATATTATTTAGCAACCATTGTGAAGTATTTAAAAGTAAACATGTCCCAATAGAAACCATGTTTATTATTATGATATTATCTATGCATAAATTTTCAATTTATGTTACGTATTTTTGAAGTTAGAAATTATGCATTATGATTTGTAACCTAATTTTGTGTGTTCCATTGTTTAGAAAGTAATCATAGTGGAAGTAATGGAAATTTTATCAATTCATGTAGGTATTTTACTATTGTGAAAGATAATGTTGTTGGGTCGGGAGCTACAACTAGATATGAGAAACTTATAATTGTACTAGGACAACTGAATGAGGTAATGAGTAACAACAATACTCACATGGAGTAGCATGATCCGCATCACAATGTAACAATGTTAGTCCGCTTCATGAAAAAACAACATCCATTATTCAATGGGACTACAAACCCATTTACAACTGAGGAATGGAAATGTTCCTTAGAGTTGATATTTCGAACTTTGGGAAGTAATGAATAGGATAAGGTTATCATGGAAGTTTATCATCTTTCAGAAGATGTTAATCAGTAGTGGTTATTGATTCAAAACAATATGGATGAGGAAGAAATTGAAAATATGTAATGGAAGGATTTTAAGGAAATTTTATTGAAAAAATATTTAACTTTGGAACAGAGAGTGGATATGGATAGACAATTCTTGAGTCTAAGGAAGAAATAATATGAAAACCTTTCTAATTATGTATCCAAATTTATAATGTTAACAAGGAATTCCATGGACTACATACATGATCCATGGAGAAATATTGACTATTTATTTGATATACTTAAGCCAATTATATGAAGGGATCTAGTTTTCCAAACATTATCATCAAACAAGGATTTAGACTCTTGTTCTACCAAGACATATAAATAATTATCTATCTCTTATGAATTTAAGCGAATGAAAGAGAAGTAGAGAAAATTAGATCAAGAGAATGATAAAAGGAAACAGAAAATAAGTATTTTACCACATGTGACAATTGTGAAAAGAAACACCATGGTACATGACTAAATGGAATTAGAGTTTGTTACATGTGTGGAGAGAATGGTAATTAAGATAATGAATTTAAGGGAATGAAAGAAGATGTGAATGTGAAATCTTACAATTATAATGATATGGGGCACAATGAAAATTAATTTCCTAGTTTTAAAGGAAAAATAGCTTAGAAAAAAAGGGATCAAGGTCAATATTATGATGTTACTATTAATGAAGTGGAATAATTAGTGTATTTTTGTGTTTGTAGTAAAGAATTATGCAATGATATTTTGTTTATAACAATCATTATATATATAAAATGATTGAACTGTAGTACTTCACTTTACTTATTTGGAAGCATGCATGTCTTCATTAAGGTTTTTAAGGTGTTAAGGTATTCATATATTTGTATGTAGGATCAAGTGATACATTATTTGGAGAATCATATGTTATGTTTATTTTGGGAATTTAGTGACCTTCCTTCTAAATTTTTGGTCGTTGATATGGATAAAAATGTTTCATATGAGTCATAAGATTAATAACCAATGGAATAGATCAACATAAAATTTGGAAATTTTTGTTCATTGCTAACATATTCTAACCTGATTGGTTTTAGTAAACATTAAAGGTTGAATAAATGACTCAAGGACTATATTATTCATTAAAAAAATTCATTTTGAAAGATTCATCTTATACATCCATTTCCATGTGTAAGGGATGAAGTGAAAATAGATTGAAGCACAACCAAAGGATAAGATTATACTTATGACATGGAAAGTAATCAAGTGGGTTTCTTTTCTCAAGTTCTTATTTGAAAATTAAAATAATCCCTCAACTCTAGGGAAACTATTTTGGAACAAAAGAAATATTCTTTTACTTTTATTTTTGAGAAATCAATTGTATTTTAACTAATCATAAGATTTACAGTTTTTGTGATGGCTATATTTTCAATGAGTAAGTTCTCTATCACTCTCCATTAGAACATGACAGTTGTATTTCTCTTCCATATTTATGTTATCACATCCCATTAATGATTTACTACCTGAAATCCTTTTTTTGTGACCTTCACATTTCAATTTCCCTCTTCTTAAGAGGATATTTTATTAACCCTATTTTCGATGTGGGTTTCCAACAAAGGAATTTTAAAGTATCGACCTTTGATTTTCAAAGTATAATTTCATATTATTTGAAAACAATTTATTAATGGAGGGGAGAATGTAAGACCACAAGATTTTATGATATGTCTCTTTTTATATCTAATTTCTTCGACAGTAGAGATTTCACATAACACCAAACTTAAACAAACAATGATATACAATTAAATATCATTATTTTAAAAAAATCATTATAACCTTACCGTTAAATTGTTAATAATGAAAAGAAAAAAAATTAATAAAATTAAATATTATATATTTAATCAATTTTTTTACATTCATCTTAACGATTTTATAGGCATAAGATAATAATAAATCCAATTTACGCATTAAAAGGCCATATTTTTCAAAAGGAAGTTTAACAACATTTTAATGATGCAATTATTTTAAAAACAATTCATAAAACTTTTATGAATTATATTGAAAAAATTAACTTAATTTTTAAGATTATAATTCCAAAATTAACTTCGAGTAATATTTTGGTATTTTTTGAGAATATTTATTTTATAGTGAATAGTGAAAATATCGATTTTTATTAATCTCTTAATAAATTTATGATTTGAACTGGATATCACTTAATAATTTAAAAAAAAAATTAGGTATCTTATTGAAATAAAATATAATATATTTATGTCATGTAAAAATTAAATTAATGTTTTAAAAATGATAAATTAACTATTATTATTTTTGTGATACATGAATGTTTATTCCCAATTGTTTAATTAAAATAATTATTTAAAAGAAAATTTATTTTCATGAAATATTTTTATAAATTAATATTTTCTTTCTTATTATTATAAGATAATTTTATGAGAAATTAATTAATTCTTGTAAGTGTTATAAAATTAGATATAATTTTAAAATATGAATTTTCGAGTAAATGATGATTTTAATAAAAATTTAAATTTCTCATAATTTGAAAATTATTTTCATAAAATGGATTCCATATACATGTTTAAAATTGTTTTGGGTTAATTTTTGGTATTTTTCTAAAATTGTTTAAATTTTGGTGAATAGTGAAATTCAGTAATTTACGGCATTTAACATTATAAGTAAATAAATGAATTATTAAATCCTGGATGATGTATGGATGAGGTAATAACCCATTGGTTTGAAATAAAATTCACTATTTACTCTATTTATTCATAATAACCATCAATATTCACAGTTTTGAGACAAAATAAAGAACAAATGAATTAAATAATCCAAAAACATCTCTCTCCTCCACTATAAATACCACCCCACACCACACCTCATACTCACACATTAAAATCCATGATGATTTATTATTTTCTAATAATTGAATCTCCCAAAACTCTCCCCCAACATAATGGTATTTATAGTCTCACCAAAATACCATTTCCAAGTCATTAAAGGAGGTTCTAAAGGAGGCGACACTCAAGAGGTAAAACCTTCTCTCCCTCTCTCTCTTTCAATTTCTATTCATTTATTATCATTCCCTCAACACTAATCCCTAATGCGAAATTATAAATCCAAAATATTTTATATACTAGAATTTTATTTTGTTTATGGTATATTAATCATTAATTCTATTATCTTTCTTTTTTATTCTAAAAATTAAAACATCAACCGTGAGGTGCCGAATTACCACAATCGGGGATGACACATTTTTATTTTTCAATTCCACCTTCAAGGATGGTCATAAAACAATTTTTATGGTTAAAAAAATACATTAATATATATAAAAAAACTTATTTAATGTCATACAACCAGTATATATACACAATATGAATTCATAAGATAAAACTAGTTCACAGTGATCGAAGAAACACCAAAATAATCTAAATTGTTATCATCAACACTTTATCTAATGAATAGTAATCATGTATAAAAAATCACATATATAATCATTATATAATCATTAATATCATTAATAAAATATATTTTCAATTCTGGGTAACTATTTTCATTTTACATGATCTTTGATACGTGTATAGAAGTGAACCAATCATGAAAACCAATAAACGAACACCCCCGAGCGACTAAATTAAATATTATAACTCATCAAAAAGACCATAAATTAAAATTTAAAAAATTAAAATAAATAAAGTACATATTTATGTGGTTATTAATTAAATTACTAATGAATCTAATTTTATTATCTAGGACATTAAGTACACATGTGGAACACTTTCAAACAAAAGGTAAGGGGTTTCTCATGTCACTTTCTTTTCTACGAGATGTCACTTATTCAACACTTATTTATTGTGTGTGGTGTATGTATACTACCATTTTATATATAATATAGTGAATAAATATATATTAATGGTATTAAATGTTTTATTAGATGATTATTAATTTTTTTGGGGCATACGATTTGTTTGATTACAAAGTGTATGGGTTTCATCTCGAACCTCCATTTTTCATTCAGGTTATGCTTTCTCTCTCTTTACCCAAATTTAATTTCTTTTTATTTTTTATATACATATTATAAATTCGATCTATAGTTTAAAAATAATTTATCCATGTCATTTCATATTTATTTTATGGTGAAATACATGTTTTATAAGGTTCTATTTTCAATTCACCCTGTCAAGAAATCCCTATTAAATGAACTTCCCAATCTCTTACCCATTATGAAGTATCATCCATAATCTGTTTTAATACACCATTATTTTTATAAAATAACACATTAAGTCATGAAAATAAATCTTTTTTCATTTCTGGGTTTATAATAAAAATTATGACTTTTTCCATTTCATATAATCTTTTATATTTTCTCTTAAACCACACTAAAGAGGCCCAATTCTAATCATTCTCAAGAATTATTTTTACATGTTCGACACAATTTATGATTCCAAAATTAGTTAATTTTTATTAATTTTTATTTTAATAATTATATATGTTTATAATCTTATTTCATGACAATTAAAAATTATTTTTTTCCAAAAGTATTCTTCTTTCCAAATTATAAATGGTATTTCTATCAATAATTCTCGAAGATTTGATTAGAGGGTTTTAATCAATTTCAAAACACTCTATTAAATCTAATTCATAATTTTGATTTATATTTTATGATATCATCTACCAAATTTTATGAAATGTTTTGTGATCAGTTTGAATGTGGGTGTGCAATCTTGATACCATTCACCATATTACTTAGAATGGTTAGTGATTATGTTTACTGATTGAGGAATGTTATTTACATTTCACATGAATATGTTCTATATTTTTTTCCCATTCATATGAGAAATTAATTTTAATTATTATTTAATGATTGGGGACATATATATCCCTTAAATGCATCAATAGGACACATGAGACAAACCATATAGGGATTTTGATGAAGCCTTACCCATTTATTTTCAAATGTCCTGGATTAGGCATCGATGGTTTTTTCAGATGCCCAGCATTATGCATTCTATCATTATGATATTAATATTTTATAATTCATGTGATTATTGAACTTGTATAATATCCATGATTAGGTTTTATTCTCATATGATTTTTTTATATGGTACAATTAAATCAACATTTCTTCCTTCCATTTTATACTAAAGATTAGGTTTTAATGGCATGAGTTTTTTTAATCACCATGACATGTTGTTTATTTTTATGAAAATTTTTATATATTTATTAACCTTACGACGAATATGAGATCACCCATTTATTATATTTTAGTATTCCCTAGGAGTCAAATATGTATATTATGAATGACTTGTAGGGATAATATAGGTGTTTATGGGAGTTTTGAATAGAGTTTCTGTGTTATTTTTTCCTTTTAATGTTGTAATGTAAGAATTATGTTTTTGTATGGTTTTCCAAATCTACTAAACTATTTTGTACTTTAGGATGTAGTATCTTGTTCATTGTACCAATTTATTTAATTATGCAACTGGCTCTAGGCTACTAGGGTCAATTTATTTACTGAAATCCACCAATGTAACATAATCAATGTTTCCATATTGAAAAAATAAAGACCCACTATCTACTTGAAGAAAAATGATGTAATTGGTTTGGAAAATTTTTAAACCCCTATAGGTTTTTAAATTTTTCACATTAGATTCCAGACTCCAATAGTAGAGATATCAAGATGATGTTGGTGTTATTATGGATTTGGGGAATGTTGTTTCTATTTCTTGTATGTGGTTCTCTTCTATTAGAGGTAATATTTTGGATAGCCTAATTTTCTCTATATATTATATTTTATATAAAATCCACTCAATATATAATATGTAAATATTTTCCCATAATCCTTGATCTAGAAGTAATAATCTGTTTTATCATCACATATTATTTATTAAATATGGGATTCACTCACTCATCTACATTAGAACATTTTATACGCATATTTGGAACATGAGTTGAGATATCATTTAAACCTCTCAATATTAATTCCATATTGGATAAATGTTTTGGAAGGTTTTACTAATGAATTGTTTGATTAGAGTTGAATTATTTGGATTTTCTAGGACCTTTTGTCTATAACATATATCATAATAATAAATTTTGGATCAACCGATATTCGTCCTTATTTTTAAAACCATTGAAATAATAACTTTAGGACATGTTTTTGAATAAAATATAAATATAAACTTTCATCCACAATTTTTAAAAGTATATAAAAAAATTTCTAACTTACCTAATGTTTTTCGAGAATATTAAAATCATATATTATATTCAAATAACTGTAACTTTTGATAAGGGGTCCATTTAGGTTCCATAACCTTTGAAATATAATATTAATAAATTAGTAGTGATCATATTTCATAAAAATTTGTTTTATGATTAATATTAAAGAATTTATAAATTTTGTAAGAGAAGTTATATATTGGAAATCAACAACAAATGAATATAATTGTTGAATAGAGTATTTTTTTGGAATTTGTGACCTATCAAATAAAATCCTAGGACAAGGTCTATGATTTATTATACCAGGTAACAATGTAACCCATTTTTTTTTATCAAAATAGATTTATAAGGCCTCCAAAACTGTTGATCAAGTTAAGTTACCTTCATTTTTTAACATTAAAAAGACTTTCAACTTCATTTAAGAGGCTCTTCTAATCCTTAATATGTGGGGTAAAATTTTATTCTCTAGGTTCATATTCTAATTGATATGACGTATTTAATATTTTATTATTATTTTATCCATTGGGGATTTATTTCTATTATGTGTAGTATATTACAATTATTTCTTTGACTTATATTAGGTAATATTGAGGGGTTTATTTTCTAGTTTAATATTAATTTTCAGAAGTTTATGATATAATTTGTTTTCTTTTTTAAATTTTGGTGATGATTTATATTAGTTTTCAAAAACTATTCTTTATTATAAAACTATTGGGTTAATCTTAGATACTTCCATATTAGGAATTTTAAGGAGTGAATTAGGATAAAATTTAGGGTTAAAACATAGTGGTGATGACAATCCTTATGGTAGGTAGTTTAGGTTTATGAATTAGGTGATCAAAATAATGAGGTTGGTGTTACATTGGATATCATTCTGGTATATATAACAACTATATAAGTTTTTTAGATGAATTTTCTATTACCATTTAAATAAATTATTTTATTATTAATTTCAAAAAATGAATGAATTTTATAAACATTGGTGAATATGAGTGATAAAGCAACATTTTTAATAATTATGGAAAATGGTCTGTATGTGAATAATTTTCTATCTTAGTTTTTGAAACCCTGTCAAAAAAAGTTATGGATATGGTTTTAAAAAACAATTCCTATAAATATTATATATTATTTATTTATTTTTTTTAAAAAAATAAATTATATTTATGGATGTTTTTCTCCTAAATATTAGAAATAACAAGTTGATTCCATGGTTATAACAATTGAATAAATTAATGTTTTTAAATAAATAATAATTATTTAAAATTTTAATTAATAATTATTATTTAAAGAATTAAATTAGAACATTCTTAATTAATATTTAATAATATTTATTTTACTATAGATTACTAAAAAAAATTAAAAAATTAAAATTTATTAATCTTATATGTGTAATAATAAAATAATTAATAAATTGTATATAATATGTCGAAAAAATCAAGATATGTATGTATTTAATTTCTTCGGGTTATTAGTGGAATCCCTAAGTTCAAATCTCACATAATGTATTTTTCCAGGATTATCTTTTTCAATGTTTATTTACAGGGTTTCAAAAACATTGTAGAAGTGAGATATGGTCACTATTGTAATTAATTACAGATAAAAAATATTATGTTGACCAAAATAACTATCTCTAAAGTTTCAAAACCATTGTGGATACAAATGATGACCATGGTTTTCATGAAGCATGGCCAAAAGTCTCTACCCCGACAATTATCTCGGTCATGAACTTAAAAACCATAGAAAACGATTTTTCATTGGTTTTTTGGACCATAGATATAATTTTGAACCATGGTTATAGGTCAATTTTATATGTATCAATCCTTTTATTTTAGAAAAAATAATAGATTAGTCAATCCAATTTTGAGTTTGTATTGATTTCTATAATCATGGAATATATACAATTTTTTTCTAATTCAATTAAATCATCATAGATAGTGGAAATTTTAGGATAGTTTGGAATGTATTTATTAAGGGAAGTCTAGTCTGATCACTTCCAAAATGTAGTGTATTATCCTTAGATAAATTAACACTAAATAAAAAAAGGATTTACCTATAGTGGTAGATCATTATCATGATTTATTCCCTAAATTTTTCTAAAGATTTTATTTTACATGAGAGGTGAGTTCTTATATAGGTCAATCACCCAAAATTAAATCTATCTTAATTCCATTTTATTATATAGATCTAAAAAAATCAATGGAATTGAAGATTATTTTACAGGATCTTAAATAGAAAGGCTTTATTAGACTAATCACTTCTCCCTGAGGTGCTCCAATTATTTTTGCTATTAATTTTGATAAGAGGTTATGTCTCTATGGTGACTATTATAAGCTATATCAGGTGAGGATAAATAATCACTATCCATTTCGAAGAATTGATGACCTCTTAGATTATCTAAATAGTGAAAATTGGTTTATCAAGATCAATATATGGTGTGGTTATCAATATATTTGAGTTAATCTAAAATCCATCCTATGAAATGATATCAAGAGTCGGTATGGTAATTTATAATATATGTTAATTAATTTATGACTAACCATCACTAAACATGTTTATGGAATTGATGAATATGATCTTTCATCAATTTTTATACTCTTTTGAAGAAGTATTCGTGGTTGACATCATTGTTTTCTCCAGTTCTCAAGATGAGAATGAATGGTAACTGTGTAATGTTATTGATACTTTATAGGATCATTACATATATGAAATCATTTAAAATTTATCCTTATGTATATATAAATTCAAATTAAATTGGTATTTTTTTCTAAATCTGGAATATGAATGGATCCTAAGAAGGTATTCTTAGTGATGTGCTAAAATGTTTCTTTAAACAACTTGGAAATAATGAGTTTCCATAAACTTTTTGGACATTATCTCCATTAAATTTTGGATTTATCCAAGATATATACTCCTAATATCACTTTAACGAAGAAGGTAGTGAAATTTTTATTGACTGAACATTGTGAGATAGTTTTCCATGATCTAAAGAAAAGGTTGAACACTACTCCAGTTAATATATTTCCTATTACAAGTGAAGGGTTTGTGGTGTTTTGTGATAAATTATTGTTTTTCAATGATTTCTTTCTCACAAAGGACCATTGAGTTGTGGAATATGATTTCAAATAGCTTTATCCTCCTAAAAGGAACTATACTTCCCATTAATTATAATTACTATATATTGTTCACACTTTAATGTGTTATAGAAAATACCTATTTGGCGAATGATTCATGGTGTTCATTGACCACAAGAGCCTCAAAAAAATATTAACTCAAAGGGATATAAATTCATGGTAGTGTTATTTAGTTGAATATTATCAATAATTTTATTTTGATACCTAGTATGCATATAGGAAAGGTAATGCAGTTATTAATCTCTTAACATGAAGGTACACCCAAAATGGGTGATTGAGAAAAATGATG
The DNA here is from genome assembly GCA_963277665.1 of Viscum album. Taxonomy (NCBI): domain Eukaryota; kingdom Viridiplantae; phylum Streptophyta; class Magnoliopsida; order Santalales; family Viscaceae; genus Viscum; species Viscum album. The sequence goes on along the minus strand of OY728123.1, from coordinate 1,031,561,892 downwards.
AATGGAGACTAATGACTATGATGGAGGAACTCCATTTAGGTTCTAACAAGTATTTTAGTTGGTGTGATGGTCCCATGACCTATATGGGTTCACTGGGGGTGAATCAGTGAACATTACTCAATTCCCCATTTTTTATTTCTTGAAAAATTAACCTATATCACTTGTCAGAGTGAGATATCACACAACAAAACTCTCTCACACAATTGAAGGGAAGGAAATTAACAGACACCTAATTTGGGAGGTTTATTACTCAAAATGAGAAGCTAATACTTGGAATTATTTGAAATCACCAGTGACCATACGATCTTTTAGAATATCAATTTTGGATACACACATATGGTTTTAGACATAAAATCATTTTATGATAATAAATCAATGAAAAATCCCAACATAATAAGAAAGGATTCCATGAAAAATATTATTAATGACATTTCCTTGTCTTCACTGAGGAAGGGAATATCTTTTTTCCTCAAAACGAATGCCTCCACAAATTTGAATAGTTCTCCCACACTTATTTATATTTTAAACATTTGTGAACTATATTATTATTTAACACCTAATATATGTGTGATGATCAACCCCAACCAAGTTTGTACTCGTATTCTTTTTATTCTATTCATATTAATCCTCTTCCTTTAATTCCTAGAAGAACCCTATTTTATAGAATCTCACATCCCTAGATACACTTATATATGTTAGAATTTTAATTTAAAATTCTAATTTAAACTAAAAATTTCCCTCAAATACTCCCACTTCATATTGATCCTTTGGATCATTAAATACCTCTTAGTCACCTTTAATATAGTTAAATAATTTGGATATTCAGTATGAGTATCCCATGAATCATTTAATAATATTTTTCATTAGATCCACTAAAAATATATAACTCTACATAGATTATAGATTATTCATTATTCACCATGGTGTTTTTTATTCCATATCCTTTCATCCACTCCAAAAATACATCAAAACCTATTCTATCTTTTATTATGGCACATCATTTTCACACATTATATTTTTGATTGGAATATTTTTTTATACCAAAACATTTTCCATGATGTGGAATTCCCAAATTTTTATCTTAATAAATATCTAAGTAGTCACAATTCTCTAGGAACAAGCCTCCTTAATGTTTTAAATACTTCTCAAAATAGTTACCAATACCAGGAAACCATGTGGTCACCACTATGTATATTCCTAGACTAATACTCTATTTTTTGAAAAGTAAGAATCCTTATGTATCATAGCTAATTTATTCTTCATTTAATTTCCCAATTTTATTATCCATTATCAAGGTAAATTGAATTAAATTCATTTTGGGTTCAATAATTACATTAACATGACATTGTGTTTCTAAAATGGAAACATCTAATCTAAAACACCATTGGAAATAATAATTTTAAAGATAATATATATGCTTCATGAATATGTGGTGTACTTAACTACACTATTTTGTAGTAAGATCTTCTTACTCGGAACATGAAAAAATAAATACACAAATTTCCTAGGCATCCATTATGATTAAATTTATAGATCAGTTCCATTATCATTTTTTTCTGGTCATAGTGTGGTTATGGAACCATCACTTCAAACACCACTCTTCATCATAAATAATTATCCAATTATCTTTTCATTACCTCATAACCCTGAAATGAACTTCCACACATATGAATAAATATTTTACACTTGAGTTTAAACATGATTTGTCTTTTGAAAAAATAATAACACAACAATTATATAAACTCTATCTCTTATTATTTGTCTTCTCAATATAGAAAACTATCCTTGTGTCTCAACAATCTACCCAGTGTTACAATAACTCTTGATATCAACATCATCTCCATTCACGAGTTCATCAATTGCACCCTTTGGATTTTTTAAACAATTGAACATAAATCACACTTAATACTCAATACACTTAATAATTAATCATCATTAAATAGTACTAATTCTACATGATGGAAATCAATGTACAAAACAAGGACATTGAATAATAATTTCATGTTATCAATGGATGTTACTTATACAAAATTCTTACTATAACTTCTTTACAACACTTGAAACTAACTGAGATCAAGCTCTTGAAATGAATATCCTTATGAATGTGAAAATTATTCCCTAAACCTATGTATAAAAAGTTCATGTAAATACATAACACGAAATGGTGTATAATAATCACCTATATATAAGCTCACAAAAAATGTTATAATAGTTTACAACTCACACAACCATACCGACTTCACAGTTTACCCATTTTAAAAATCCTCTCTATGTATATGATACCTCTAACTAATACATGTTCCCCCAATTTGGTTAAAAACATATATTTATATAATCCCTCTATATGGTGTTTATATACCTTTGGAAATAAATTAAAGGATATATATAAAAGGATTATATTAAATGATAAACAAAAAAAAGATTTTTTCTTTCTTTCTCCCACATTGACAAAAAAAGTATCTAAAATACAAGTGAGAGATGGGACGAATCATTATACCTTCACCTTTGTTGACTAGAGGATAATATTTATTCTTCACCCTCCTTGGATTAGTATTTAACTCCCCTTTGACTAAAAACAACATTGATAATACAAATTCAATTTGAAATATCTTTTTATAATGGGGTAACTAATATTCTTCTCCACATTAGAAATACTAAATGACCACAACTATGGTTTATTATTGATATTGACATCTATATTTTCTGAAGATTGACATTGTTATCCCAAAATGGAAACATCTTATTCCTCCCACCTTTTATGATATGTTTCACTTGAGATAACTATATAAAAATTATTCTTAAGTATATTTGTTTGTCCACCTTTTTTGATTCAATAATATCTATTGGTTTCTTATGTTATTCCCTATTCTTCATGTGAGGAATTTTTATCATTACTATATCACTAAATCAAAACAATTATCATCAAAACACTACTATATTTTATCCACTTTTTTGAACATTAATTATTTAAAAAAATACTTCATTTAATTCATTATAGAGTTGATACATTCTTAGTAAATTGCGTTTCAACCTGTAAACCAATAATATGTCTTTTAATTACCACTTGTTTTATTCAATGATTTTTGAACCATGTCCTATAATTTTGAGTGCCCCACCATTATAAATGGATTTCAATACTTTACTAAAATTCATAATATCCTTAAAGTGTTTAAATCTCATATCATATGAGATGACCATCCAACATCCAAGATATATGTATATTACTTTTGTGATGCCTTTTATACCTCTTCAATAACCACAACATTCCCATTTCCCTTCTCTTTATTATTCCATCGATTTTTAGTTTAATACTTCATAAATAGTTCAGTATTAAAAACATGGAGAAAATATTTAAAAAATCATGTCTGGAAACATATTCCACTAAACTATTCTAATAATTATAATTTATTCCAAAAATTTAGTCTAGAATATAATGATTTCTTCTGAAATTTTCTCCTTTAATGCATTGACACCCCTAAAAATTTATCTCCTGTAACATATATAATCATAGTAATATTATTCATTAAAAAATATTATTTTCATGTTTATAAATCCTCAATAATTCAAATAATATCAATAAAAATCAAACTTTACTCTAAAAAAAACTTGATGACCATATGTAAATATATTCTCTTCTTTCATTCATTATCCATTAATTTTGGATCATTTTTGTGAACCAAAATAATTTTATAATCCAAAAACTTTTATACTCCCTGTAGATTAATTAGCATCGCTTTTAAAACACCATTTTTTATAGTTATGAAATTTAATCTTATTTTAGTCAAATTTATGGATTTTTTAGAATCATATTTTTTTCATAAATTTGAATGTCTTCACTTATGAAAATAAATCAGATTTTCACCAAAATTTTCAATATATTTTTCAAAATTTTAATATTATGTTTTGTTATAATACTATGATCTCATCATTCGATGATACTTCAACTCCTTCGATAATAATTTTTTTTATATTTTTATATCCTTTTAAATTTAAATTTGAAAGTTGGATCTCTTATTTTCTAATTCTTTTCCTACATAAATAAATCTTTATGGGTAAATATAAAGATCCTTATACTTTTATTTGAAATTCATTTCCATGAAAATATTTATTCTCTTATCTTAATCCCTAACATCCTTTAACATGTCAATATCATCATCAATCCTTTAATCATTCACAATATATATGCTATAATTACTATTAGATAATTAACAATCCTTATTCAAACATTTTTTACCTGTTCAAATTGAAAAATATTCAAGAGATACTCTTTGAGTTTCCATATTAGAATGAACTCCATTTATTTATCTTCCCCGTTTTAAATATTTATTATCTCATCACTTGTGAATTCAAATTCAATAACCTTTATAATTAAAAAACCCCTTCACTAACTTCCCTCGATGTCTTTAATTTTTCATTATCATTATAAATATCATTGCCTTCAAGATTAAATTATATATTTATCTTCTTAATTATAGATAAATTATTACCTTTCCTATTAAAAGAATATTTTTATACATTCAAATTTAAATAAAATATTGGTTTCTCATCCCCATTTTCAAACTCTTCATCTTCACCTTATTTTAACTATAGACATTAGGTAGAAAAAATTACAATAGCTCTACACTCAAAACATTTATGTGGAATCTTAAAACAAAAAAAATCCATTTTCCTCTTCTTACACTACATGAAATAAATGATAAATGTTTTTCAAATTTCATTCCATTATCTTTTTTATTAATAGAATATTTTTTATATTCTTAAATATATTTTCTATACTTTTCTTTTATCATGGAACTAAGGATATTTTTATATTTTCCTTTCACTTCTTATTTAAGACACTACCCTTATATATTTTATAAGAAAAAAATTATATAAAGATCATCCAATAGAATTTTATGCGGATCTTAGTTCCCAAAAATATCATCAAATTTATCCAAAAGGATACATTTTATCTTCTCAACTTTCATAGAATCAAAAAAATTTCTAAAAAAACATTTGATGGTGCTCATAATTTCATTAACTCTAGTCAATAATTCAAACATTTTTTCATTATCACCCATATTGAGATCTTAATATCTCAATATTCAAACTTTTAGTGCAAATTGATCCACTTTCTCAATGCTATAATAAATTATTCCAACTTATCCCAATTTCCTTTTACTGTCTTTATTACTTTAACCTTAAGAAACACATTTTCTAAAAGAGAAGATAAGATGGTATTCCCATCATGACCATCATTTTATAAATTCTTCTTATCTACTATTTCCATCATATTATCATCAACAAGAAGAATTATCCTATCAATGGTATCCTACAAAATATTAAGACTAATAGAAAAAATATATGGTGTTGTAAGATATTTTAACAAGGATTAATTATTACCATAAAATCGTGGAATATTATTGATGTTCACCAAATTAATTTTTTCCATTTTTAAAAAAGAAATGTAGAGATAAATTATTAAAACATAAAGGAAAACTATATTTATAATAAGATATTGAAAAAATCAAACAACAAGTAAGTTTAATAAATTTTATAAAAAAATACATATAGATGTTTGATGTTAAAAATAAACCTTACTTTGATACCAATTATGATAGTACCATGAAAAATGATTGTTCACTATGGTGTCGGGGCTCAATGAACAATTCTCCACTATCCCTTTTTATGATTTCTTATGAAATCAACCCATTTAAAATTTTAGAGTGAGTGTTCAGACTACTAAAACTCTCACACACTAAATAAAGTAAAAAAACAAATACTCCCAAAGTACATGTTTTACTTCTCAAAATATGAAACTAATCCTTGGAATGATTTACAATCACCCATGACCATATGATCTACTAGAATAAACTTTCTAGAAACAATGAGTAGGGTTAATACTTGGATTCATATTATAATAATACTATATAGCATATTCCAAAACACAAGAAGAAAATATTATACTTTGATCAATATTTATTAAATTATCTAGTCATTAGAAAGGTATAGACTATCCTTTTTATTTGAGTGTTTGTATTTTAGAAAGTTTATTCTATTCATAAACTTATTTAAGATTTATAATATACCAAAACATACTTCTTTCTCAATACATAACAAAGGTTTGATGACCAAACACATACACATGAGAACTATTATTCTTTTTATTCTCTTAATCTCCTTCTCCCCCTAATCTTTTCATCATTATATTTGTATTCAGATAATTCCTAAAAAATACTATTCTACCCAGTCTTACATAACCAAAAAATCTTATGTAAGTTGTAATTTTAACTAAAAATAAAATTCAAACTCGCATCTTCCTTTGACTTATTCTAAAATTCACCCACTTATTTTTAATACTGTGGATCATTCAAGATCTCTAAGTCATGATTGATGTGGTTAAAGACTTTAGATATTGAGTTTGAGTATCCCTTGAGTCAATAACTAATCCACATCATTATATCCACTAAAACCTAGAATGATTCTCTAACCACAACTTATTTATTATCAACCAGATTTTGTCATGTGGAATTTTTATTAAATCAATATGAACTACTTCAAAAACACATTAATAAATCCTAGTGTCACAATGTTCTCTCACCACACTATTATGAATATGAATATATTTCTCAGACCACATCATGTGACATAAAGGGGGACCCTCCATTTAAAACATTAGTCAATGGTCAAGAAATTTAACTTCTTTATAAAGAAGAATCCTCAATGTTTTAATGACTTAATGAAACAAAACCCACTTGTAGACCATTGTGTGATCAACAAAATTTATATTCCTTTACTAACACTCTACTTTTAATAATTTATGGAATAATAAAAATAAAAAATATACTCTTTTGTATTTCATTTTCCAATTTTCTAATCCACTATACTTGTAAATTTCATGCCATCCACTATGGATTCGATCATGGTCTATAAAAGACTCACATTTTCTCATAGGGGAAACTATCATCTAAAATTTATTCAGAAATGTCCATTTAAAAATGATCGCACTATTTCATAAATATTTAATGTACTTAATTATACCATGACATATCCAAGTCTTCTTCCACATAACATAACCAAACAAGATGCATATTTCTTGAGTATCCATTCCATTTAAATTTCTATACCGGTCACACATATTTTTTGTATAATCATATTGAAGTGATTTCACATGAACATCAAACAACTCTCTTTAATATTAAATATATTTCCAATGATCTCTAATCACACTATAACCTTATATTAATACTCTCCAAAATTGAATCAACACATGATTTTTAACAAGATTTATGTTTTTAAAATAAAATATAACATAATAATATATATACTCCACAACTTCTTCTTCTACTTCATAATAAGAAAAACTCAACTTAGGTATAAAAAACCATCACAAGGTCACAAAATCTCTTGATATTAATATATTATTTATTTATGGTCTCAATAATGGGATGCATTTATATGAAATTGACCTTACATCATTTATACTGGAGTGTATCAATGATTCCAAAATCTCAAACTATGATTGTATCACTATTAAAAATATTGATGGTGTGGGGATCCTTAATATATGGTTCTATGATCGTCCATATTTCATATGATTCTATAGAATTATAGTGTTACCTACTAGTATGAGAGAGTAATTCATGATAGAATATCATAACTCTTGGTGGGATTTATATAATAAAATTATGAAGACGTATTATGATGTTTTTCAATAATTTTGTTGGTGTATCATGAAATAAGACACCATAGGATTCATCACAAGATAATTTACTAATAAACAAGTAAAATAATATCATAAAATAACTTATAGTTTCTTATTATAAAAACTTTTCTGGTATAAAAATGGAATGAGACAAGTATTCTCTTTTTGGTTAGTCAACCTTAGTATTCTAAAGATAGGGACACAGTTTGGGTGATCTGGGATCATCACACCAAAACAGATCATCTTTTTACAATAAAAGAATCCAATTATACAAATTAGTGGGGTAAGATCTATGTTTTTGGTAACATTAATATTTATGGTTTACAAAAATGCATTATCCTTGAAAGGGATATGAGGATCACATCTTTTATCTAGTATGGGCTATAGTGAGCATTGTGAACTGATGTAAAATTGAGTAAAAATTTCCATCCATATGGCAGTAAATATTAAAATTAAACAAATTTTTCCTAAAATAACATGATTCAAGACTTATTATTTAATTTTATAGATCATTTATGGGTCACCTATCTTTGGTATAGTTTTACTACAACAATATTTATTTTTCACATATTTAAATGGCTTCATTTTAATCCACTTATTTAAGACATTGTTGTTCTCACAACTATTGGAAAAAATTGGAGAATCATATATGTTCTATCCTGGTGTCATTCCATAGATGATAGATTATGTGAAATTGATTGAAAAGTGGATTATAATGATTCAATACAAATAAAATTCCTATGTTAATCATCAAAGTAAACCCTTTGAATTTAAATCGAGTGATCAAATCTTTTTTAAAGTTTTACTGGGGTTAATAAATCAATGAATGAATAAGAATAACAAGTTAAATTTGATATTTTTAGGCCTTCTAAAATCATTATAAGAGTTTAAGGGACTGCCCTTAAGATATATTTTCCCCTAATTTGTATTACAACACATAACACCTTTCATGTCACTAAATTAAGGAATTACATGCCTAAACCAACACATGTAATCCAATGTAATTCATTTGAGTTTGATGTTACTACATCCTTCAAGGAGTAACCTATCTATATCATTAATTTGAGTGAGAAAGAGTTTGGATCTAATGCAATTCCTCTCATTCTGATTTTATGGTAACACGGTAATCTCCATGATTGAACTTGGGAGTGGTAAGTATAAATAAAGGCTCATTTTCAAGACTTATTTCCTCTAGAATATAGTAAAATATTTTCAGGGATTAAAATCATAATTTTGGGGGTTTATAAGAAACATCACCTATATTGGAGAGTAATACACCCTAATCACAATATTTTAATTACATTTTGTGGTCTTTATGAACTGAGGAAGAGTTATAGGAGTTTGGGAGGGAATATAAATGAAGAAAGGAATGAACAATGTTCTAAAATCGAAATCACTATATTTTGGGTTGGCATAAATTACCTAGTGTCATCCCAGTAGTTATAGTGTCATTGTTATCACCTTTGCATACCTTATGGACCAATATTGGGTACCAAGTGGCATTATATATTATTTATATCTTGAGAAATGTAGTCCATTCACCTTAAAATTTTAACTCTTAAATTTCATATAAAATGGGATTTCCTCTTCATCTATCCATGAAATATTTCCTGTGGGACTCTCTTCCTACTTCCTCTCATATTAAGATCTTCCTTAAAAAATAGTTTTCTAGGTTTCCACTAAATGGAAACAGAGCTCCTAAGAAAGGTAAGGGTGTTTCCTTCATCAAATCATCTTTCTTTTAATATTTCTTTATAGAAATGGATATAATCTAAATTTATATTAAATTAGGGATTTTAAATCTATGTGGTTCCTTTAGTTCTCAATATAACTATATACCATGACTGTTGAGACTATATGAATCCAAGGTAATCTCATTATTTTTATTTCTGAATTCACCATAAATTATTGACAGTGATCTAAGAAAAAAACCCTATCATAGTTGATGAATTTAATCCCATGGAGTGAAATAATCTTTATATAGACCTTAAAGTGATGTTTTTCACTTATTTTGGTAGTAGAATCCCTTCTTCACATCATACTCAAAAAGGGATTGGATAATAATGGTTTGGGTCTGAGTGAAATTTATTAAAATGAGATATTTTTTACTAATAAATTATTTTTTATATTATTTTATGATGTTTATAGATTTTTTTACTTACTATTGTCTACGATTATTATGATTACATATCTAAAAAAAATATTGACTTTATATTGGTTTAGTTGTTTACATATCTTGTAAAACTAGTTATTTATATAGACTGGGAAATGATACGAATTACTCTTTATGTCATAGTGATATCCTATATGATTTGAAACCACCTGCCTACTATGATTGTTGTTAAGATTTTTCATATTTCATTAACTTGAAATAAAAATTATTATATAGGTTTTTCATTGTGAAACATGAATTATTCGCTTTTTTTCATTGTTCAAAATTATAAAAGTATCATTCTTCCCTAATTTGATATGGGAGGTTATAATCATTTATTCCTAAAACTCCATGATTAAAAATCTTGATAGAAGGGGGTTTATTAATGTTATATAAATATATTATAAGTACACCTATCATTAGACATGATGGTAGTTGGGATGAGATTTCAATACCTTGACTTATTATAACCCATTTCTTTTTTCCCAAGATGGGATGTAATCATTATTCATGATTCCATTTAAACATGGATGATTATCTCACCTTGATTCCTTATATTCATTCATCTTATATAACAATCCATGGCTTAATGTAGGTATCTTATGTACAGATCCCCCCGACATATGGGGTATGTCATTTTAGTTGTTATTTGAGTTAAATAATTCAAATATTTTTTTTACCATGATTCTAATTCCTATGGAACTATTTTTTTCTTAAACATTAGATTATGATAGGTTGTTATGTGGTTAGGTGGTGATTTATTACTAGAAATTTCCATACCAACACCCTATACATTTACATATGGGACATGTGAATTTTCATTTATACATGTGTTAGGTAAGGTAAAATCCCTTGATAATGAGAATTAGTCATACACAAATTGAAGAGAAAATATGGGGAATTTTGAACCTTTTAATAAATTATCTAAGCTAAAACTTCCCATATTTTTCATACATAGATGCTACATATTAATAGATGAATATTACATACATAACATTGTGATACACACCATAATCATATAGGTTTAGTGTATTTGGAAAATTGGATATATAAACAATATATTCATAGAAGGTCAAAATCATCTCCCACAATGTTCATCATAACTAGAACCCTTTATAGTCATATCATACTTATTACCATTATCTATAACTATGGGAAATGAAACATAAGAAAGGGTGAGCTCAAATGCCCAGTAAGGGTAAACAAGGAAGATAACAATGATCACTTAAACATAAAGTGAGTATAAGGGTGTGAGGACTATAGTTTAATATTTTAAATCCATAACCAGCATATCATAAACCATAATATTAGGTTATGGCCGAAATCATGGTATTTGGTAATACATAAATCATAAAGGAATCAAAGAACACGAGCTATGATAGAATAACATTGGCCTAAGTGAAATTATTTTATAATACTCATAACAAGGGAAAATAATTTTCATAGTTAAAGATAATTACTATGAAATTAATAGTGTCTTTTTTGCACTACCCATTTCATCAAATCCTTAGTTAAGGTTTACTCCCAAGACTATCATAGTGGACATAGCCCCTTACTGAACTAGGCTCACTCCCCATTTGAATCCTCATTATCTCATGAGAGGTCCATCTTAACCCAATGCATTAGTGGGATATATATTTATGGGATCACTCATTAAATAATCATAATACATTCATTTGTGTGTTTTAATATCATAAATCATTCAATATATAACATATCCTATGGAAATAATATGGGTTTCTTAAACAATTGATCCTTTAATCATTACATAACCAATGAAAAATAATTGTGTTTCATAAACATATCATAACCAGAATTGAAAACCATCCAAAAAAGCAATAAATGTTGAATCACTAGATCATATCTCTAGTAAATCACAAGTAAGATTAAAGGATGTTATCGTAAAATAAAAATGATTTTAAAAGATCACTTGGATTATTTCTTGAGGAAAATATACTTTTCATATTGGAATCACTAATTTAAATTATAAAAAAATTCTAAATATTATGGTAATTTTTTTCATTAAATGAACATTGGAAACTTTTTAAGGAAACATGAAAGTTTTTATTGGCCATGAAAGCTATAAATTACATTCATTTTTTATATATAAGAAAACAAAAAGACCCGTTTCACATTTTGTGTAAAAAGTCAAAAGTAAATCAATAGGAAATTGAAATGAAGATTCCTTTCAAACCAATTTTAAAAAATTAAAACATAGGTAAAAATTAATTTAAATAATCATTGTAGATTAGTGAAAATATTTATGAATACATTTTTAGAAAACATTGATATGAATGAAAAATAATTTTCGGCCAAAGAGAGAAATAAATTCGATGTTACTTAAAACAATATTTCAAAATTTGAAGTTATTATTGATATGAAAATGAAAATTGAAAATGTTATATCTAAAAATAATTTTAATTTAAAAAATATAATGAGTTTTTTTAGTTTCATATCATAAAATTTCATCACAAAAAACATAATCATAAACAATCCAGATAGAAAAAGAGATTGAAACATAAATCCCTTACCCCTTTTGTTAATGTTAAACTATAAGACCCATGAAGGAATAAATTCAAATAAAACATTAATTATCAATATAATATTGATATTCATGATATAAAATGTAAAATTTGTTGAAAATACACCTTATAAAAATAGATAGTAGAATAACATAACATATGTGCCAAAGAAGACGGATTTAGATAATAAACCTACACAACATTGGTAATATATGAATCAAAACAGCATGAAAGATAAAACCTTATATATATATATATGCGTGTATGTTTGTGTGTATGAGTGTGTGTGTGTGTGTAAATTAATATAATTTTCATGAGTATAATTATAAAATACATACATGTTTATTAAACAAACCACATAAATAAAACTAGTCGTGAATATAGAATGGGTCTCATACAAATAAAAGTGAGAAAAAATATCTTATCTCACATTTGACTTGATTATAATATGATATAACCACCAATATAATAAATTTAAATTTATTATAATTATATAAAAAATCATGTAAACACTCATATTATCATATTTTATCAACTTATAACATTTAATCACTCGTTAATTATTTATTATTGAAATAATCTTTTCTAAGTGATAACTATACCCATTTTCCTATGAATTTTGGTTCAGTAGTTTAATTCCTTATAATTTGATCATGGATCAAACATCTACAAAATTTTTACAATGATATAAATACTAGATATATTTATTTATATTTAAATTTATCCATAAAATTTATAGAATAAAAAATTTATTACACCGTTTATGGATATAATATTTCGTATATTCACATGAATGTTGATTCCACTTTTTGACAGATGTAACTAAAGAAAGGTAAATAATAATTCTCCATTAAAAATCATTATTATGTAATATATTATATATATATATATATATATTCCTTAAATATAATAATTCCTAGATAAGACAAACATATCAATTAGTGGGGGAGGTGGTGAATCAATGATATCTTTTTTTATGTTTCCATTCTCTTGAAATAACATTCACCTCATGTTAATGATTTATCCCTTTTCTAAAATAAAAACAATGACACAACCCTAGGAACAATATTATTTAAAAGGCTCAATAATCAATAAGAGTACATATACCCTTGGAATGGTTTGGAATTAATCCAATACCACAAAATACATTAAAAAATAATCCTTTTGTGTGGATACAACCAGTAGGATATGCTCTTACACATGTGTTAGAAGTTGATCTATATAAAAGTTAATGTGATTATTATAGCAATAATGATTTATTAAACGTTTGTGTATCAAGTAATGAAACCTTCAACTATTGGTGGAAAAAAGTTACTGTGATGCCTTATAAACATCTGCTTATGTAAAAGTTCAATTCATAAATCTTCACTTTTCTACCCAACAATAGGTGTAAAAAAATATTTATGATCTTTTTTATGGAAATTCAGTTTGATGGATCAGTCTGATTCCCTAGTCCTTAAAAATGTATGGAAATAATACCCTGGAAATAATTCTGAACCATTGGCTCTTTCCCTAATAATATGTGTCCAATTTCTCAGTCTGATCTAATAACTTCTGTTTATTATCCATTCATATTCTTCTTATATCTATAGATGTTACTTAGGAAAAATCTATCTGATTTGTTTTCCAAAACATCTAATTCCCTCTCTCTTACTTTTCATGTGAATAGTACAATCATCAGTAAAAATTAAAATGTTCTGATTACTATTTATAGGTGTTCTAAGAGAGTAATGGGCAGGGAACTATTTTAATTTCCTGCTCAAAACATTTCTTAAAATTGTAATCTCACATTCATTTCCTCTTAATCTTTGACCCTTTCAGTGCTTCTCTTAACTTATTGATTCTTCTAATAAAATCCTTGAATAATCTCCTTACTTTAGCTCAATTCTGTATTTCTAACCAATCATCAGTCTGATTACAAGGTCCTTCTAATGCATGTCTTCATTATTATGACCACTAGTATAATGAAAGAAATCTCATATCTAAGCTTCACACTAGTTGAAAAACACCTACTTTGATACAAATTCAAATGAAATCCCCTTGACAATACATTCGTGATATCTTTGAAAAAAAATCAGTTTCTTCTTTTCCTCAAAAAAGGATCCCACATCCAAGGACTTATCAGTGTCAACCAACATTTTATGGATTTTTCTATGTCTTACTCTAATTTATCAGTATTAATTCCAATTCAAATAATCTAAACCACTTCTTGTAGGATGATACTTGACCCACTTGGAAAATAAATCAAATATTCTATTTATTTTGACCCAAAGGTAATAAAATTAAATATGATGAAAATGGTTCGATACATTGTTGATAATCATCTGGTTTATTAGTATATAATATGTTCATATTCCTCATTCCCAAAAAACATTTCTTACAATTGTGTGTCAATGAATATCCTTACCTCCGATGGATCGGTGGCACTCCATGTTTGATGGACCGGTGTTAGTAGCAATTTCCTTCTTCAAATTTCTCTATAATTGTTATTTTATCCTAGTTCATATGGTGAATCTGATAGTATGATGGTTCAAAAAATTTTACGGATAAGCCAATTGGTACTAAAAAACACTTTGAATTTAGTAACTTTTATCTCTGTAGATTTCAAACTATTTCTGCATCGGGCGATTCTAACACTAATGACTTTAGACCAAAAGACATTGACATCATAACCATTTTTCTTCCAAACAAATATTATTATGTCATGTCTTCTTCATGACTTTGAAAATAAAATGGTCAATATAGAACCATCTAACTATCATTGGAAATTTCTACGAATTTCAATTCTTCCAGCACCTTCTATCCTTGAATCAGAAAGTCAATCCACTAATAAAAACATTGAAACATTTTCACCATTTATTTCACAAGGTGTGCATCATATGTTTTTGAGGAAACCTATGATATTTTATAATTAAACAAACATCAAAGAATCATCAGATTTAGTTCAGATACATTTTTACTTTGAATCAAATTCTCATACTGATTGAAACTGTAACGACCCAAACTTTTGTTAATGAAAATTCCTCTTGATATAATTAAATGTCTTATTATATAAGATGGTTATATAAAACATATGAACTCATTTGTTTTTATGTTTTTGGATTTTAAAATACAATTAAGAATCTTTACAATTGCTAAAATAGTCACTGAATAGTGATCACATGATTAGTATAAATATAGGGCTTTTACAAATCCAATTTTCTCAGAAAAAGGAAGTGATGACCTCATCTAGAAGAATTGCTCTATACGAAGACCATTTGTTAGAACTCTGAAAGGAGGTGCCATCACTAGGATTCTCTCTTGACCAAGCCCAATATGAGCTTCAACACATTAAGCTTTACCATAACCACCTATGGGAGAAGTGGAAGTTAATAGAGATTACCTCCCAAGTGATGTTATCTAAGCCTCCCAAAAGTATATCACAATCACACACCTTACCCTTCGGTCGTATACAGGTGTTATAAGGGGATATGTAACTAGACCCTCGCACTATGATTATGTACATTATTTTTGTATAATGAATATACATTCATATTATTATTGTTACATTGTAAATAGTTTTTAAAGCAGAAATAGTATTTTTATTTAATATTCAATTGAGAAATATAATTTGATTAATTAAAGGATTTTTTAATTAAATAATATTTTAATAAGTTATTTTTACTAAATTATTCTTTATTTAATATAAATTTTCATATAATTTTTATGAATATAATTGTTATTTTTATTAAGGTTTGAAAGCCATTTTTGTCAAAACCCATGAATTTTCAATAAGTTAATGTTTTTATTTTAAAAGTAAAAATTATATTATTTAGAATATTATTTAGATAAAATTTATTTTATTTTTTGAATCAGGATGTCAAAAATATCCAACGTTTAATTTTTCATAATTTTCTGAGACATACAAATTCTTGGGTGAAATTTAAATATTGTTTAATTATATAATGTGTTTTATGAAATCATAATGACCTAATAGTGATGTAATAAAATAATATAAATGGTATTTTTGGACAATATATCCTTTAAAATTAAAATAATGCGATTTTAGGTTTGTTTGATCTATTTTACAAAGTTTCAATGGACCCTCCAAGGCTTATAACATATTTTATCCTTTTAAAATGTTTTCCTTGAGAGTGTGACTCATCTCCACATATGAAAGCCTAATATTTTAAGAAGTTAGGGCATTCTCCTTATAAAATAATATTTTCCAGTCCCCTTTTAAAAAAAATATGGGAAAAACAATTGGTTGGTTAGTGGTTTTGATTAGTTTAAAGTGTAGTGTCCAAAAACCAAATAATAATGAATTCTTTCTCTTTTCTTATATAAAGACACCCAATATACCCATTCCTATTATCTCAAAATATTTGGAGCCATAACAACCTATTCCCCCCAGTCTCTAGAATTTTCCTAAGGCACCCCAATCTCCCAAGAATCCTTTCGCAAGTCCCTCCCAATCCTTTGAGATCACACTTCCATGTAAGGGATTTCTTTCTCTCTCACTTTTGTCCATGTTTTTTTATATTGATATACCCTTGTATTTTCAATTAAAAATTCTAGGGTATTATTTCTTACCTCCCCATACTTACCTACTTATGTTTTAATTATTATATACCCCTTTCTCTCTCATTAATTATTCCCATGTACTCCCATTACCATGCCAAACTTCTATAAGGGATTTCACTCTCCTCATTTAGATTCAAAATATTATTTACTACTATAAATCTAAATTCCATTATATATGTTGGGAAATGTATCAATATGACCCCCTTACTGTCCATTTCACATACATATGATGAGATAAACTTTTTCCCTCATCAATAATTTCTATAAATTCTTATGTCACGCCGTTATGCTGCTGAATTGCACCACGATTTTCCAAGCCAATGTAATTGTGTAGTGATTACCAAGACCATTACTCTATCAAGGGTGTTAAACATTTTTCATATTTACTTAATGATTATATATTTTCAAGTATGAATTCAACATTTATTTATCATGTAATAAATTATTATGTTTAATGAATCCATGTTGTATGATCTATGTGGAACACTTAGGGATGAAATGAAATGATTACGAAGGGTGCGCCTTGATTGTGCTCCAATGCATTGGGTAAAGAGTTGTGTCACGATATGTCATGTTCAATGAGGGTTTACTTATTCTAATTCAAGTGAAATGTGGGTTTACTAATTATCCATGTGCAATGAGACTTGGATCATACTAATATCATGTTAAATGTTGTTTCAACATTTCCAAGTTACGATAATCATGCTATATCATGCCTTTATGTTCATGTTTCTTCTATGATCCATTAATATTCATATTGCCTAACATGTATTTTATTCTTCTTGTTATGACTTGTTTACTCCATTACTAGGCTCTATATATCACCCTTTTCTTATTCATATCCTTAGGTTATCCTATGCAATGATAAGCATGAAAAAATGTGTGTGGTCATATAAAATTAGTTTTCAATAAAGATGTGTATTTCATGTTATAAGTTGTTATGTAATTTTACTAATCCCCAAAGGAACTAAAACTCTTGATATTATATGTTTTATCAAGTGAAGAGTTTATGTAATAAATCATCATTAAGTTTTTAATAAAGAGAATTATTGTTATAGTTGGTAATAGAGGATAGGTTTAGTTATTTTTAGGATTATGATTAGAAAACCATGAGAAAAGCCTTAAGGACAAGACTTTGTATAATAAAATAATACCTAAATTTTGTTGAGTTTTGAGTAAGTGGTTTATCAATCAAATACATCCCTGTCTGGATACGAGTGGGTAGAGGTTGCTCTAGCACATATGTATCTAGGGGTAAAACCCGAAAACACCACTTTGAGCTAGACTCGAATGAGAACTGGTGCACAAAAATGGGCCTTGATGCACTCTTGGTTATGACACTCTCGGGTAATATAATTTGGTAAATTAATATGCTAAGTATGAACAATTATTAATGGAATAAAAAATTTCCCCTATGAATATATATTGGGAAGTAGATCATGGATAACATAGATTGAAGCCTATAAATTCATAAGTTAAGGAAATAAAATTAATCTTTAAGTCATCTGTTTTGGTCTTTGGATTAACCTTTATGTGTTACCCAAACCATTCCTTTTACTCCAGCCAATTGCCGATAATAGAGGACTCATACTAACAACCGGTGCAAAGATCAATGTTATGAATGTTCTAATGAGATCCCTAATCTGATGGGAGTGGGAATCATGAACATTTTCATGACAATGTATTAGTTAACTGAATTTTTGAATAGAAACATGGGTCAAGAGGAGAATTCAACCCCCCCTAAGAATGAAAAAGTATCAATCAAGATCTTCATGATACAAAGGCCTCCTACTTTTAATAGATCATCTGATCCCTTCATTTCCGAACAATGGATAGACTACATTAAAAATTTCTTCTCCATCCTTCAGTGTTCTGAACAAGAGAAGGTACTTCTGGCTGCTTACCATATGGATGGTGAAGCTGATCAATGGTGGAAATTGATAAAAAAATATGAATCCTAAGGAGGATATTGGGGCATTGGAAGGGAAGGATTTCTTGAAAATGTTTTATGAAAAATATATTCCATGCACCCTCTTAATTAATAAGGAAAGATACTTCCTTTCCCTCAAACAAAAATGATGAAGAATCCATCAGAGCGTACAAGAAAAAAATCACAAGGCTTGAATGATACGACTTCGGCATTTTTGTTACCCTTGAATTCAAGGTTGAACCCTTCTTTGGTGGGATAAAACCTAGCCTACAGAAATCCCTAGTGATCTATGACATCGATATCTATGAGGAAAATTCCTCATATGCCCTCAAAGATGAAATGGAGATAATCTAATCTCAGAGGGTATCATGGGGATAAGAAGTGTAAGGAGGAATTTAATTCCAGTGGTCCGATGGATAAATCCAATGGTGCTAAAAAATCGAGCACCCCACTTGACAAAGGTGCAGAAAGAAGAACCCCAAAAATTTCTAGAATGGGACAAGGAAATTATTTAGGCATGGAAGAGAAGGGAACCTGTCCATTAACTACCAACATGAAAATCCCACAGCTGCGATAGAGGATATGAACACTCCATTCGACCCTCAACGCATTGTTCATTGCTTCAACTGCAAAGAACCATGGAAATTTGGAAACAACTTCCCTAAGAAAATGGTTTTCGAAGGCAATGAACAACCTCTAAAGAAGAAAGGGTGAGCTTTTTCCATCACTACCACTGAAGCGAACCTTGGCAACAAAGTGGTGACAGGTACGATAGTTATTAATTCAAGAATAGAGAAAGTAATTTTTTATTCGGCTTCTACATATTCTTTTATATCCTAAAAGAATAGTAGAATATTATCAACACCACCACAAATCATAGAAGTGAAGGTGTCAGTGAGTACGAAAAATGGGGAAATCATTACATCTCATGAATATAACTCCTCCCCTATCATAATTTGGAGATTGAACTTCTTGGATAACCTCATCATACCCCCTTTGGAGGAATTCGATGCAATTATTAGCATGGATTGAATTTCCTTATATAGAGCCATAATAAATTGTCATGAGAGGGAAATCACTCTTCATATGGCGAATCGTCCCCCAATTCTGGAAAGGAGGAGGATGAATATTCTTTATCCCCATCATTTCAAGTGTGGATATTACTACCCTATGATCACATGTATCTTTATTAGATGATTGATTCTAATGAAGCAACCATCCTTTAAGACATTCCTATTGTGATGTAATTCACTAAAGTGTTTCCTGAGGAACTGCCTAGTCTTACTCCTAGAAGATATTTTGATTTCTCAATTGATCTTATACCTGGGGAATTGCCAATATCCAAGACTCTGTATAGAATGGCTGTTGTGGAGCTTGATCATCTGAAGAAACAACTACAAAAGAATCTAGATAAATGGTTTTTACACCCAAGTGCTTCACTATGGGGTGCACCAGTCATCTTTATCAAGAAGAAGGATGGGTTAATGCACCTTTGAATTGATTAATGTGAGCTCAAGAAAAATCATGATAATGAACAAGTATCCTCTGCCGAGAATTGATGACTTGTTCGATTAG
This sequence comes from Viscum album, assembly GCA_963277665.1. Classification (NCBI taxonomy): domain Eukaryota; kingdom Viridiplantae; phylum Streptophyta; class Magnoliopsida; order Santalales; family Viscaceae; genus Viscum; species Viscum album. The sequence continues at coordinate 1,031,541,466 of OY728123.1, read as the reverse complement.
CTATGTGTAGCACAATACTTCTCTAAGGTTGATCTGTGGTCGGGATATTACCATGTAAGGGTGAAAAAGGAGGATATCCCTAAGACGTCTTTTCATATAAGATATTGGCACTATGAATTCATAGTAATGCATTTTAGACTCGCTAATGATCCATCAATCTTCATGGACATGATGAATAGAGTCTTTAGAGATTACCTTGAAAAACAATTTGTAGTCTTTATAGATGATATTTTAATATACTTCAAAACCAAGGAGGAGCATGAAGAGAATATAAGCATTGTACTAATGTCCTAGAGAAAGGAGAAGCTCTATAAAAAGTACAACAAGTGTGAGTTCTAGTGGAATGTGGCCTCATTATTGTGTCATATCATCACAAGCAATGTGATATCTATGGATCCCTCTAAGACATCTTCAATTGAGGGATGGATGAGGCCAACATCGGTGATAGATATCCATATACTCCTTGGGTTAGCAAGATATTATCATCGATTTGTGAGAAATTTCTCACGATTGTCAAACCCTCTTAACAAGATAGCTCAATAGGGATTCAAGTTGGATTGGAGTGATGAATATGAAGATATATTCATGGAGTTGAAAAGAATGCTTATCAATGCACCTCTACTCACATTACCTACAAGTGGGGAATTTTCTGTGGTATTTAGTGATGCTTCGTAGGAGGTCTTGGGCTGTGTGTTGATGCAAAATGACAAATTCATTACCTATGAATCTAGGAAATTGAATGTTCATGAGAAAAACTATCCAACACATGATTTGGAGTTGGATGTAGAGAAATTTTCATTAAAAATTTCGCAACATTACCTATTTAGGGAGAAGTGTGAAATATGTATAGATCATAAAAGCCTTAAGTATATATTCACATATAAAGAGTGAGATATGAGCCAACAAATATTATTAGAGCTGATCAAAGACTATGACTGCTCAATCCATTACCACCCTGGGAAGGCGAACAAGGTGGACGATGCTCTACGTAGAAAGGAATCATTGATTTAATCATTGATGAGAATTGAAAAGGATCCAATTTTTGTAGATTTGATGAATATGGGTATGGGAATCATAAAGAAAGGGAACATCATCAATCCTTTCACAAGTGATTGCTCAATTGCCACTTTTAGAAATGTTAAAGGATTCTTAAAAAGATGATGTAGGAATTCATAAGAAAGTAGAAACTATCAGAAATGGAAATCCTCAGAGTTCAGTGTTAATGAAGTAGGAATTGTGAGATTTAGGTCATGTCTATGTGTTCCATCAAATCGAGAGATAAAGAAATAATTTTTGGATGATGCTCATGTTAAAATTTCTCTATTCACCTAGGAAACAGAAAGATGTATCAAGATCTCCTGGATCATTATTGGTGGGATAACATGTATAAGGAGATCACTGAGTATACATCAAAGTTCCTTGTATGTCTGCAAGTGAAGGTTGAGAGGCATAAGTCTAAGGGGATGATGCAACTGTTACCCATAATAACCTGGAAATGGGAAAACATCACCATGGACTTCGTGGCCGGACTTCCAAAGACATCACAAAGAAATAGTGTTATCTGGTTTTTTGTGGATCGTAAAAGACTACACACTTCATTACAATTCGACTGGATTTCTCATTTGATCAACTAAAATTGATATACATCAGAGAAGTGGTGAGGATGCATGGAGTACCATTATCGATTGTATCTGATCGAGATCCAGGATTCACCACAATGTTTTGTATGAGTCTACAACATGATCTGAATATTGAGTTTGACTTCAGTATGGATTATCATCCTCAAACTGATGGCCAATCTGAGTGAACTATCTAAAAACATGAGGAAATGTTGGGAGCATGCTCAATGGACTTAAAAGGAGGATGAGATAAATATCTTCTTATAGTTGTGTTCTCTTACAAATACAGTTTCCACTCAAGAATCCAAATGTGTCCTTATGAATCTCTATATGTGAAGAGGTGAATAACAGTGGCACGTTGGGATGAAGTTGTGGAGAAAAAACTCCTAGTTCCAGAAATGGTCAAAGAAATGGTGGAGACGGTTAAGATCATCCAGAAGAACATTAAAGCTATTCAGATTCAAAAAAAGAGCTATGATAATAATCGCTAACAAGAACTAGAGTTTGATGTTGGAGACATGGTATTCCTTTGTATATCACTATAGAAGAGAGTTATGAGATTTGGGAAGAATAGAAAGCTTATTCCAAGGTACATAGGACCTTTTGAGATCCTTGATCATAATGGAGAAGTGTACTGTCATCTAGAAATCCCACCAAACCTATCTCAAGTACATGATATATTCCATGTATCACTCTTGAGGAAGTAAATAACTGACCCATCACATGTACTCAATCTAGAGGTGGTACCATTAGAGAATGACCTCTCCTATGAAGAGTAGCTGGTGAAGATCATACATCTTAGGGAAAAAGTTCTATGAAATAAGATAATTCCTGTCATCATGGTGTTGTGGTGCAACAAATTGTTTGAAGAAGAAACGTGAAAATTAGAGGAAGTGATGAAGTAGATTTACCCTCATCTTTTTTATAGTTGTAAAAGGGGGTTTATAGGGTGAAATTTATTAAGGGTGAATGATTGTAACGACCCAAACATTTATTAATGAAAATTCCTCTTCATCTAATTAAATGTATTATTATGTAAGATGGTTATATACAACATATAAAATTCTATGGTTTTATGTTTTTTGATTTTAAAATACCATTAAAAATTGTTATCACTGCTAATATAGCCACTGAATAATTATCACATGATTAGTATAAATATAGGGCTTTAACAAATCCAATTTACTCAGACAAAGGAAATGATGGTTTCATCTAGTAGAATTTCTCAATACAAATCCCATTTTTCAGAACTCAGAAAGGATATGGAATCACTGGGATTCTCTCTTGACCAAGACCAAGACAAGCTTCAACACGTTACGCTTGAGTGGAACCACCTACGAGAGATAAAGAAGTTAATAGAGATTACCACCCAAGTGATGTTATCTGAGCCTCCCTGAGAGTCAGTCACCATCACACACCTTACCCTTCGATGTTATGTGAATGTTTTAATGGGTTATGTAACAAGACCCCAACAATATGATTACGTACATTATTTTTTTATAGAAAATATACATTCATTTTATTATTGTCACTTTGTGAATTGTTTTTAAAGCACAAATTGTATTTTCAGTTAATATTCAATTAAGAAATATATTTTAATGAATTAGTGGATTTTTTAATTAAATAATATTTTAATAAAATAATATTACTAAATTACTATTTATTAAATATAAATTATCCTATAATATTTATGAATACAATTGTTAGTTTTATAATGTTTTGAAACCCGTTTTGGTCAAAAACCCATGAATTTTTTATATATGTTGGTTTTTATATTAAAAATAAAAATTCTCATATTTAGAAAATTATTTAGATACAATGATTTTTTTTGAATCATGATATCTAAAATATCCAGTGGGGAATTTTTCATAATTTTCTAAGAGAGTCGAATTTTTGGGTAAAAATTAAATACCTTTTAATTATATAATTTGTTTCATGACATCATAATGACCCAATAATTATGTAATAAAATAATATAAATGGGATTTTCGGACAATATATGTTTTAAAATTAAATTAACGTGATTTTATATTTTTTTATATATTTTACAAAGCTTTAGTGGACCCTCCAAGACTTATAAAATACCTTAACCTTTTATAATCTTATCCTTGAGAGTTTGACTCACCTCCATATTAGAAAGCATAATATTTCAAGAATTTCGGCCATTATCCTTATAAAATACTATTTTTCACCCCCTTTGTCAAAAACCATGGGAAAAAACCAAGGTTTGGTTTTTGGTTTTTATTAGTTTAATGTGTAATGTCCAAAACCTAAATAATAAAGAATTCACTCTCTTTTCCTATATAAACCCATCCAAGCTCCCACTACCACTTCATTGAAAACCTTTAGAGCTCGACCTACATTTTCCATACTCTCTCTAAAATCCTCCCATGGTGCCCCATGATCCCAAGAATCCTCCCTCAATCCCCTCCCAAGCCTTTGGGACCACACATCCAAGTAAGGGATTTCTTTCTCTCTCATTTTTGTCCAAGTTTCGTTATATTTCTTTACCCTTTTATTTTCAGTTAAAAATGTTGAGGTATAATTTAGAACCTCCCCATACTTTCCACCTTATTTTTTAAGGATGAGAGACTCTTTTATCTCTCATTAATTCCTCCCATGTACACGTGTTACCATGCTGAAATTCCGTAATGGATTTCTCTCTCCTCATTTACATTCATGCAATTATTTTGTATTATGAATCTAAATTCCATTAAATATATTAGGACATGTATCTATATGACCCCATTACTTTACATTTCATGTAAATTTTATGATATACTCCTTTATCACTCAACAACCATTTTTTCGAATTCTTATATCATGTCGTCATGTTGCTGAAATTGCACCGTGATTTTCCACGACAAAGTCATTGGGTAGTGAATACCATGCCCATTTATCTATCAAGGGTATTCACCATTATGCACATTACTTATTTATTATATAGTTTCATGTATAAATTATTGATTCCTTTATCATTTAATAAATTATTATGTTTAATGAATCCATGTTGTATGGTCTATGTATCACACTTAAGCATGAAATGAAATGATTAAGAAGGGTGTGCCCTAATAGCACTCTAATGCATTGGCTAAATAGTAGTATCATGATAAATCAATTGAAATGAGGGTTTTATCATAATAATTCATGTTCAATGAGTTTTTACTCATTATCCATGTTCACTGAGACTTAGATCATTCTAATATCATGTTAAATGTTGTTACTACATTTCCATGTTATGATAATCGCGCAATATCATGCCTTTATGATCATGTTACTTTTATGTTCCATTGATATTATTATTTCCTAACATGTTTTTTATTATTCATGTTATTCCTTGTTTACTTCCTTAATGGGATTTATAGCTCACCCTTTTAGTATTCATGTACTCAGGTTATCCCATGCAATGCGAAGCACAAAGGAATGTGTGGGTCACATAAAAGTAGTTTCCAATAAAGATTTGTATTTCATATTTTAAGTTGTTATGTAATGATCCAAATTTACAATGAAACTAGGCCTCTAGATATTCTATGTTTTATCAAGTGAATAGTTTATGTAATAAATCATGTTTATGTTTGTAATAAAGAGCAGGTATGTTATAGAAACATTCAGTCTGAACACAATGTGAGTCCGACAAACAACTTCACTCACAAAAAAATACAAAAATATGAAATTGATGAATTTTATTATCAAAAATATGTCTGATATTTTTATTTTTATTCCCTATTTAATTTGACCCCCAAAAAATACCAATTAAGGTGATTTATTTTCTTCAAAACAATTGACAAGTCAATCATCACAAACTCATTTCCACATAAAAAAACAACATCCATCTAACTTGGTCCCAACAATACACCCCTTTGGATTTTTTGTCAAGCAATATTTATAAATAAAATATATTTGTATCCATATCAAATGGATTAATTATCAACAATTCTAAGACTATGTGAGCTAACTCATTGTATTAAACAAGAAGAATTGATAGAAAATCATTGCTTTCAAAATGTAGTGACTTAAGAAACTTCTTTATCATTCAAAACATTTTACTATTTTCTGTTTCTTCCTATAATAAAATGTTTGCTATAATAATATCAACAAATTTTTATAATAGTTTATACACTTACATGATGAGTTCATTTCTTATCGTTAACTCTCCTTGTATATATGCTTCTCTAAATGGTTTAGAACACATAAATGGATAGATTTACGAAACATTTATCCCCCTTTACAAAACAATCCAAATACTATATGGGATAGGGGATAAAAAACATCCCTCAGTCATAGAGAGAATTTCATTTTACACCCGTGTTAAAACTCATCCTGAAAAAATCTTCCTTCAATAATGTTTTTCTGAATATGCCAGCAATGTGTTTGGATGTGGGATGTTATTGTAGCTTAAATTAATTCTTTCCCACATGATATTCGATGAAGTTATATTCTATATCAACAAGTTTTTATGAGAAAGAGGTAATATATTTTCTTGAGTTTTCATCCAAATAAGTTTTTTGTGAGCTTGATTGGAAGAAACGTAATCATATTCATCCATGTTGAGTGTTAATGGATTTTTTTACATAGTATTTCAAAAAAACACAAATTTCTCCCATAAAGATAACTCCACCAGATGTAAATCTTCTATCATCAACAATTCCTTCTCAATAAGTATATGAATACCCAAACAAGTCAATTCTTTTTGAGATATTATGTCTAATTCCAAAATATTTTTTCCTTTAATATACCAAAGAATTATTATTCCAGCCAATAAATGTGATTCCTTTTAAGAACATTAGAATAATTAACATAAGGTAATTGCACAAAAATTTATGTTCTTGAGGTAGTAAAATACAAAAAACATCCAATCCGCTTCTAAAATTATTTAGAGTTAACTTGCTTACCTTCTTTATATTTTATCGACTTGGTTCCCAATGAAATTTGTGTCGAAAAATAATTTGAATTTTTTATACAAATCTTATTAAGAATTTTCTTATTTTAATTTTATTGAGAAATAAATATGTGATTTTTCTTTTCTGTTATTTTTATCCCAAGAAATTATTTCATTTAACTAATCATGAACATTAAAAAAACTCTTTCATTTCATCAGAAAATATTTCAAATGATTAATCATTATTCCTTGTAAATATAATATCATCAACATATACAATAACATTATGGGAAATCTCTTGATTTTTTTTTAGATTATCATCAACCCTTCCTTTCACAAGGTTCAACTTCCGTAAACAGATATCCAATTTGAAGTACCATGCCCATTGATATCACTTTATCCAATAGAAGTATTTCTTCTCCATTAAAAAATAACATTCATCTTTCCTAACAACAAATCCACATGGTTATTTATTTTAATTTTCTTTATCATGTTCACTATTAAAGTTTTTTGACATCACATCCATTTCAAAAAAATTGTAACTACAATGTACAACAAAAAAAATAAATATTAAAATTGTTTCTAACCTTTCCACTAGATAGAATGTGTCATAAAATTAATTTCCTCAATATATGAGTAACATTTTTACAATAACCTTTATTTATTTTTTATAACTTCACACTATCTTCATTCAACTTATTCTATGAAAAAAACATTGTACCAATAATATTTTTTTTCATTTGATTTAGGTATGAGTTCTCAAGTATCATTCATCTTTACTTGATCCAACTCTTTATTCATAAACTAAATCCATTCTGAATGCTCAAAATGATCTTGTACATACCTTGGATCAAATTTTGATGACAAATAAGTATGTTTAATAACTTTTAATTCTCATCTTGTTTGAACCTTTTGATGTTTATCACCAATTTGGTTTTGAGATTATACATGCTTCCTCATCCTTGGATGTGATGTAAGAAATTATTCCTCATCACTAGAGATTTCTATGAACAATTATCCTTCTTATGTGGGATTACAATAGTTTGAATCTTTATTAGATATTTAAAAAAAATTATTTCATCATCTTCATATTCCTCATCTTCTTATGCTTGTGACAAATGTTCCTGAGCATTTTTAATTACTTTCACATCAAGAGAATCAACTAATCTTCCTATATATTTTTTGGAAGACCTATATCATCTTCCATTTAGATGATATACAAGAAAGATTCCATATTCACCTTTATGATTAAAATTATCACAGTTTTTATCTTTGTTATGTATGATGCAAGAAATCCTAGAAACTCTTATGTGATTTATCCTTAGAGTATTTTATTAGAAAATTTCATAAAAGTTCGTATCGAAACATGGTATTTAGAAAAGTTGGTATTGAATATAAACAAATGTTCTTATAGAATACACCCAAAAGAAATGGGAAATACCATGCTCAAGTAACATAGTATGTCCCTTTTCAACCAAACTTATATTATTCCTTATAGCACCACCATTTTTTATGGTGTGTATGGTGTACTGAATTCATGTAGAATTTAATGTTTTTAAAGATAACATTTGAACTCTTGATTCTAATATTCACTGCCATTATTAGTTCTCAACTTCTTCACAAAATACCCTCAAACCTTCTAAGCTATTCTCCTAAAACCTTTTCACATATTAAAAACATCTGACTTATTCATTGAAAACATAACTAAAGTAAAGAGAGTAGAATAATCAATAAAAGAAATTATTTTCATATCTCAGAAAGATTATTTTTTCTCATCAGACCAAAAATATCATAATGGATAAGTTCCGAGGGATTTTTTGAATAAATATCAAATTTCTTATGCACAGCGTTTGTAACCATTCTTTTCTGAAAAATATTGAAACACCTATATCTTCTTCTAATCATATCAGGAATACCACAAACAATATCCAACATTGATAACATTCACATTTTTCTATGAAATATATGTTTCATCCTTTTATTACACAACTTATTTTCGTCCATAATGATTAAGTAACATGAATTATAAACTTCTCCAACATGAAAAAATATTCCTTTTCTATGTTGGCCTCATGTAATAACATTTCCATCTTCCACTATTTTTCCTAAAAATTCATATTAAAAAAAAAACTTTATTACCATCATCAAATTTTATTGAAACAATCACAAAATTCTGTTTCAACCCATCAATGAATAGTGATTTCTCTGATTTAAACTTTTCTTCCCCAAAATAGCAGATCCAAAAAAAATTATTTTGAGTGATTCATCATTTCCAAAAGTCACTATTACTTTTTTTGAATTCTTCCATATTCTTCAAAAATTGAGCCTACAATCATATGAGAAGCATCCCAACTACACAAGATCCATGGTAATTCTATTTTTATATACAAAAAATTGGTTTCTACAATTTGAGTTGTTTTATTCCCTTTATCTTACTTCACATCCAACTTCTAAGAATATTAAAAAACCTTTTTCTAACGATGGAAACAAATCAAGACACCCTTTTCAAGATATCCATGTTGTTCACAGGTCACACACCAATATTCCAATGTTTGGAATTAATTTTCAAATTTTATAACATACTTCTTTGGTTACTTCAAAACACCCTTCTCATATTTCTTCATATGAGAGGATTAACTCCACCACAAACATTTCCTTATATACTTCATGGAATAATTGAAATTTTATTGGTTAAATAAACACATATTTTCTATATTCACAAATCAACTGCAATACCAGTAGTCACCATAAAAGGAATAATTTCCTCTCTAACTTTCATATGGTCCAAAATTGTGGGCATGTATCTTAAAAAAGTATCATATTTCACATTAAATAATTTTTGTGGCACAAAATGTCTATCATAAAAGAAAATATTATTCTTCAACTTGGATTTATTACAAAACTTATTTGAATTAGAAGTAGTAGTTACTTTTGTTTTAGAATCAGCATTTTTAGAAACTAATCAGATTCCAACATTGTTACTTTAGGCTACATACATGAATTTCCCAGATTTCTACTTCTCAAGAACATTTTTATCTTTATTTCCAACCTTTAAAGGTAACATATTTTCCTTCTCAATTTTCCATTTTTAAAAAGTTCATCAACTTTAGAGTTAGTGTTTTTGAAACTTGTGACTCTCTTATCTTATTTAGAAAACATTTATTGGAAACGTTCTTACTCTTCTTCATTTTCCTTCATCCTTACTAAAAGATGTTCACCCCTTTTTCTTATCAATTGATTTCTTCAGATAATAAACCTCTTCAAGTAATTTGACATTATATTAAGGAAGCAATTATTGATTATTTTTATATGACTTTCTTTATTAAAATTCTTGATATATTTTTCATTTTTTACAATAATTCAAAGACATTATTTCAACACTATTTAGAGATGAAATTATAACTTAGTCTCATCATCTTTAGAACTACAAATTCCAAAATCTTTATCATTAAATATTGCAAAGAAAGTATTTTATCTAACTACTTTAGTAAATTTTTTGACCTCAACATCACTATCTTCATATTCATCATCCTGATATATAAAGCTTCTCTTATTGGATTTTCATAACTTTTTAACCTTTCCTTTTGAAAACGTTTTTTACATATCACCTAGTTTTTCCTGAGATCTTCTTGGCCTTCTATCATCCTTATCACTATCATCTTAATTAATTCTTTATGGACAATTTATAACAAATTTCTCAATGAATATACATTAAAAACATTCCAAGGGAAGTTTCACTTCATACTTTATTTTACCTATTTTCATATTAAAAAAACAAAGATAAAAACTATTTAATATTTCTACATACCGCATTTTTGGATTCTGCTTCAGAAAATTATTATTCTTCATGAATCTTATTAAAATTTACTTTCATGGAAGCCTTGAAGTATATTTCTAGATCATTTTTTTCCTTTCATAACATTCTCCATTATCATTTAATAAGTAATGATAGTGCTATAAATATCATCTAGGGATAGATTTTTAGGATCACTATCTTCTAAAGATGAAACATTGGCATCAAAATTATTAAGTAGAATTCCTAAAATATTTTCTATAATAGTTGAGTCTTCTAGATTCTCATTAAGACATCCTATAGTGATCAAAATATCATTAACCCATCTAAATAAGTAACCATCATATTCATACTCACCCATTTTTAGATCGTCATACTCCATCCCCCATATTTTCAACATTTCCTTCTTTACCTTTGTATTGCATCCATAAATGTTCATCAAATTTTCCAAGACACCATTAGCAGTAGAAACTCCCTTAACTATTAGAAACTCACTTTAATTAAGTAATGATAGTAAATCATTGTTATCTCTTCCATTTTTCTCAAGACTATTATTATTTGTATATGTGAGAGGAGATTTTTAATCAATAGGATGAAAATCATCTATTGAAGCTTACAAAACATCATACCCAAGATACATAATATAAGACGACATAATATCTTTATAGATATGATAGTTCATACGATAAAAGACTAGGATCCCCATAATGATAACACAATTTGGAATCTCCATGACAACTTCTCTTTAAAAACAACAGTAATGATTAAATGAAGGGACCCTTCCCTCTAATTCCAATTGATAATTCCCATCCTGGTTCAACGTATCACTGAGAGTGGGTTTTTTTAAATTGTGATATCATTTTATTTTATGTTTCATTTCATTTGAAACTACCTTCACCTCATGTTAATGATTTATCCCTTTATTAAAGTAAAATCAATTACACATCCATAAGAACACATTTACATACATGGTTCACTACTCAAAAATAGTAGTTACTTCATTGTCATGGGTTGGAAAAAATTCAATACCAAACAATCCACTTGAGAAAATCCTATTGTTTGGATACAATAAGTATGAAGTACCATTACACTTGTGGTGTAATTTGATATATACAATAGTTGCTATATTCTAGTAGCTCAAATGATGTCATAGATGATTGTGTAAAAATCAATGAAACCTTCACTGGTTGGTTCATAACATGTTACTGTGCTACCGTATCAACTTCATTTTTTATAAATCTAAAAAAAATATTCACTTTCCTTCCCAGTAAAATGTAGAAAAAACTATTCTAAACTTTGTTATGAAAACCCAGTCTGATGGTTCAGTCCAATTCCCCAGTCTAAAAATTAGATTAGGAAATAATACCGTGGAAACAATTCTAAACCACAAAATATTTGTCTAGAAATTTGTGTCTTATTTTTAGATCAAATACGGTAACTTATGATTAATATCATTTCTTATGCTTTTTCCCTAGGGTTTCTGGTTAGGAAAACTCTATCCAGAAAGATATTTTTTCTTCTAAAAAATATAGTGATATCTCTCTTAATTTTCACATGAATATTATTATCATCAGTAAAATGTACTATGTACTTATTATTATTTATAGGTGTTCTAGGAGTGTAATTGGTGGAGAAATATTCACTTTTCATCATAACTAACTTTTCCAAAATTCTAATCTCACGTTTAGTCCCACTTTATCGTTAAATATTTCTGTACTTCTTTTTAGTTATCAATTATTCTCAAACCTTCTTGAATATTCTCCTAAATTCATCTCACTTTAGAGTTTTGAACCATTCTTTAGTATAATACAAATTTCATTCCAATAAATAGCTTCATTATGGTGACGTAGGGTCCTAAAAATTCTGCCAAGGGAAGAAAATACTCCCACAATCACTTTTCAGAAGGAAGAAATTATTCTTACAAGTCCAAGAAAGTGAATCGACTCAAATTGAGTATAAAAAATCAGAAGAAACTTAACGAAATGATTTATCAAAGGATTTTATGTAACCGGAATACTATCCCTAGGAATGTTTTTCATACCGCAATAACCATGAACCACTGGTACAGGGAAGGACCTGCGAGGCGCTGGCCCACGTAACGATAGCCAGTGATCCCAGACAATCGTGAACTACATCACTGAGGGAATCAAGCATGCAAAGTCCATCTACATACCATATCATGAAGTTATTAGATCAACGAAGAAGAAAATAAGCAAGGTTTCACGAACCATGTCGTGAGAACCGCAGCCTCCGCAAACCCAGGTTGACCGAGCCTTCTGTGGGTCCGGATTTCTCTTCATGGGCTTCCGAAAATGGTGTTATACGCCCATTGATGCGATTTCCCCAATGATATATAAAAAGAGTACAAATGGAATTGAGAATGTATAGATGAAGAAAATATCTAAGGGGACCCCAAATGTAGGAAGATAGAATTCAAAGAAGATTTTGGCTTCAGTCCTAAATCATCAGCGAAGCCTGAATTATAGACCGTATTTTCTATAGGTACAGTCAGTCGCGGACCATAAAACGAGGGAACATAATAATTATAAGAGTAACATGAACCTAATTGGTGAAATTGAGATCCACATACTTTTCATGGATGAACTCCCCAAGAACGATTTTCCCCAGGACCCTCCTTCAATAAGGTGTTCTATGTAGTGTATAACTATGCAGAATTAACTCAGTGTCACGTACTATATAGGTACGCGGATGGAACCCAAAGCGGTGTGACAGAACGTATTCAGAACCTCATACCACTATGGTGTGTGGTGGTCCTTCGCCAACCCACATACTACTTCGGTATGAAGATGACCCTTCTATCCACATACCACTATGGAATGCAGATCTCCCCCCATACCGCATAAGAAAATAGTACACAAAATGGGGTGTTTTCGGTTATTTTTCCCTTCGGTTCTAATCTCACCCCTCTATTGTCGTCCAGTCCTCTATATTCCCTCAACGAACTAGTCCCCCGGCATTTGTCCGAAGACTCCTCCAAATCCACTGGACCCATATGATCAGACCATTGGACGCATCCGCACACCCCTTTGAGTCTACACAAACATGGTAAGTGGAGTCATGAAGGATCTCCCCATAACAGTTCAGACTCTAGGGGTGTCTATAAGTCTACATTCCCATGGTATCCCAGAGCCCAACCTTGGGACACCGACATGAACCTCCACATTATAGGGATTAAGGGTGATCACCTACATTTCTATTCAATGAGGAATGCTTATTAGTCGAAGGAGTTATGTTCTCTTCTTCTTATGATGAGGAGGACACTCCTCCCCTTTCCCAAAGTGTGTTTCGGGGCACTCCCACCGAAGTAAGTCCCTAATATTTTGAAGGTTGAGCCACATGACCTTTAATGTCATCCCACATTAAAAGATTCATCTCTCCACACCCTCGCCTATGGTCGCGTCATCCTCTTCTATCATAAGATCTCCCTCTCCCATCTGCGAGAGAGGAGGTGTGTGGTTGGTTGGATCTATCATATCCTTTTGTTTATCACAACAAGAATGACACACATAGTCTTAGAGGTTTGTGACAATTACAAAAACCATGAAATTCTGAACTATGAGAACTCTGATTCCAAATAAAACCAAGATACATATTATGCCTACTTGAAGGCTTGATCTCAAAATGGTGCCCTTCTAAAAGGGTCCACCGACCAATATCCCCTTAAATGGGAAGCTCCCATGCATAATCCCCACCCATTTTGAACTACATGGACTCAAATTCTTATTCCATGGATACATATAAATACCATCTTATGGATCTGAACTCAACATCTAGTCACCATACATCCTCCTTTGATGACGACAAACTCTACAGTGACTTATTGTATGGATCAAGTAAGCATTACCTCTGTAGGATCAAATCCATGTATGCCTACGACGATCCAGAAAACTAGGGGTATCCCATGGAAACACTCATCTAGAATGAACCAAGGATTCACAAATATATGAACATGACATAAATCTATAAGAGAGTCCCAGAATAGGCAATCATCCCCCCCCCAAAGGTGTGTGGTGCTCCCGACTACCCATCCTCTCGACCAATAGAGTCCATAAGTGTCGTTGGTCAAATCATTGTCAAACGAGCACCTACATTTGGAATGTAGTTCCATGAATCACAGATAGTAGGGATATTTGGGGTTTCAAGATGCACGAATAAACCCATTGGAGACCATCTGAGGATGTTATATCCTAAGAGGACCGATTGCACAAGTACTTGACCCTATGCAATCTCACACTGAGGCCATCTGACTATGGAGTCTCCTTCATAATGTAGAGGGAATAAATTTTCATGTCCCCATGGGGATAATCCAACCCTTATTTAAAGGATAATGACAAAAAATCAGTCAAATCAAATGACATGGTGAATTTGATGTTAAACTGTCTCTAGAAAAAGGGATGGGTGATGATCCTTGATGGACCATTTTTTCACACACCAAACAAGCCACCTCATCCTGAAATAAAAATGGAGATCCGTATGTGAATCCTTAACCAAGGAGGATGTCTTACCCCACTCAAGCCCCTTCACCTCACAAAAAACATAGGGGGGTGGAGGCCAAGCAGAATCGTTAAATATGCAAATGTTCAAAAGAATGCTAATTTGATGGGTTTTTATGGTATGTATGTCATATATATATATATATATATATATTGCGGGTTCCTATAGAGAAAAAATCGATCCATATAAAATCCCAACGACCAATGCAAACACACACATCAGTGATCCCATAGGCATTCAGGGCCCCAACAAAGAGCAGGAACCCCTCACCTACACAAAGTCTTCAACACTGGGTATCCTACATGCTGATTAGAGAGTGCCGCCAA
Source organism: Viscum album (assembly GCA_963277665.1). Taxonomy (NCBI): domain Eukaryota; kingdom Viridiplantae; phylum Streptophyta; class Magnoliopsida; order Santalales; family Viscaceae; genus Viscum; species Viscum album. The sequence continues at coordinate 1,031,526,334 of OY728123.1, read as the reverse complement.
AATGGTACTCTTCTGAGGGTGGAGGCTGCGATACAATCCCTCCGCTATGCAGATGCTCGCCAGTCGCCTCCTCAATCGTGGCTAGCACCCCAACACAAGGCGACCCATGTGGTTGTCACATACCATTTTAAGAGCATGTACCCAAAATGTGACAATGAGTACATCCCTCATACTAGGGAGGAATATGAGGTTAATGATGAAAAAATCATCTCAGCTGCATAGGGGTCCTAATCACGGGCCCCTGCTAGAGAGCATCACCACTGACACCGGGCGACCAAGTCCACTCACGTTGAATTAGACATTATGCCGAGGGAACAAGCTAAAGTCCAAGAGACCAAGTACCCTCGGGCTTCCTGCTAAGAGCGGTGAATATATAATCAATAACATGCTATCACCCAAGTTTATAAGGATAAACTCTACCTCAAAAATGTGGTGGAAATAAATGGTGTACATTAAACTCTTCCCCCTACACTCAATCCCACCACAGAGATAGGGTAGCACAATATGAGCACGTTCACAATCCTACTAGTGCTCACTGATCCCGCCATATAGATAGAGTGACCAAATTCATGCAGATGATGATTTATGCTAGTTTAAAAGAAGTACGTCATCTAAATAGAGTAGAAACCATCTATACAGAGGCACAAATACCTACTGATGCATATCAATCCCATCATCAAAATAAGGCAGTAAGAAAATATGAGTATAATAAAATTCATGTGGATGAATACAAATCATGTGGGACTAATATAGGGGTAAGAGAGAAGATGAAAATCCCCACATGGGAATATGAATTACACCAGTCATATATGGTGGAAACCACAGAAGAAAACTAGTGGAAAACTCATTCCTCTATCCCATCACAGGAGAACTACTAGTATCTAATGGAATCCCATGGAGGACCAGAACAGGCACAAACCCCTACTCTGGTATCGAAATGGGCATTCATAACCGTTCAAACCAAAGATGTATCTCATAACATCATGGAAATTAAGGAAGATCATACTTCAATACCAAACAATATCATCCAAACATGCCAATATATCATTGCCTCAGTGTAAAAGGTGATAAACCAGACCCACGACCAGTTTTCCTCAAAGGGAATTACTTACTCTCAAAATGGTTAAGTCACTCTGGAGTAGTTATGCATCCTTTCTCTAGTCTAGGAGGCTCGACGACAATATCCTACAATACACGGACAACTGGATCGGGAAAAAATAGTTGTTCCAATTGGGGGATGCCAGTCCAACGTGGTGGCTGCTCCAGGATAGGCATATATCCCTGCCAGAACTCAAGATTCCCATCATCATATCCTGGAAGCATTGTGGGACCCATCAAGATAGGTACCCATATATGAAGGCCATTACTAACCGAATGCATCCCCGGTTACTCGCAGGAGAGCACTCAAAAATAAAAGGTGCCAAAGGAAATAAAAACATGAAGAGCGCATGCATGATCCTGGTCTACTGAAATTTGAGGTTATTGATGCCCTCAAACATAAATAAATAATGGATCAAGACCTTATCATTCTATTACCAAATTATTAAAGTGGTGGTAGTATTCACAAAGTCCCTTCCTGTAATGTCACTACGAGCATCTTTGAAGGTCCTCCCTAGAAAACCCACGATGGATTACTTTGTGGTCTAGGAATGATTGATCATGAGAGCGTATCTCCTGATGTGTGTCAGGTCAGACCTCCCCTTGAATTGAAGATGGAAAAACAATATGGTCCTCCCCTTTCTGTTATCTTCCCTGATGGTTATCCCCAGGTTATATGCTGCAGATATGCTTCTCCCAACAGTTAGACAACATGTCATGATTGTAGTACTCACCATGATAATAGTCATTGTGAAGGATCTCCCCGCAATGGTGGTTATTGTGAAGGCCCTTCTCATAGTAACATCAAGCATATAGAAGGTCCTCCCTCACAGAAGTACATCATAAAGTCCCTCCCAAAGATGTAAACTGCAGAAATTCTCCCTGCATCTAGGTATCAAGCTTTTATAGTTTTCCTTTCCATCATAACAGTCATCGAGAAGTTCCTCCAATCATTGACATCAAGTAGTAAGAAGTCACTCCCCTAGTTTTATCCTTCCCTAAATGTCCTCACTAGGGTATATTCCATAAATAAATTTCTTTCAGTCGATCATAAATTTTCAATGGTAGACCTCACCATCGCGGAACCAATTGTGAAGGTCCTTCCCACAATAAAAATTCATATTGGAAAGAAGGTCATCCCCTTGTCAAAACAAATAAAATAAATTTCTCCAATGCTGAGGCACTCTGAAAGATGGAGTCGGACATATCAGGAACTCCATCTATGAAGAGTGATATCATTTCTCAACCAGAGGATGGTGTGGGGCCACACTCTTCTTCTGAGCCACCACTGCGTCGTTCGTATACCAATGAGGCTCCCACCAGCATAGTTGCATAGAATGAAATTATTAAGAAGCATTCAAGATGGGAATATAATGTAGATGAGATCTCACAAGAACCAAATTAGGATATGTTTCTTATGAGAAGACAACTGGCTCAAAATAATATACTGATGATGTGTTGCCCTACGACCACTTCTCACATCGACATATCAGGGGATCAGTCTGAGAAATGCATGCAAGACATTCACCTCAATATATGGATGAATCATCTCCAAATAAAAGAAAATATCCTACCCTAGGAAGGGTATACAGACCATGTCGACATCTTAGGGGAGCTTCTCCATCTCATTGACTTGGAAGCCCTCTCATCGACACGGAAAAAACGATCCGAGAGACGAAAGAAAAATTATTTACTGACTTGACTCCATGCAATGAACAAGTTGTGTTAACACATTGGCGATGCCCCAATAGGAGTTTATATTTGGTGATGGAGAGAACATGGATCTCTACACTTAACCCCACACCCCGTCTAGAAAACCTCATTGGAAATGACATCCTGAAAAGTTATTACCCAAAGGTAGCAATCAAATGAAACCCCCTCTCGGGAAATATGGGATACTCAAAAAAAGGCCCAGATTAAGTCTCAAAAGCATCAGGACTGAAGAGATCAAGCCATAAAAAATCTTCTGAGTTAGGAAATCGAGAACATCTAGCAGGCTTCCTGCTTAAGGGAATCCAACCAGGAAGTAGTGCTCATGTATTTAAAAGCTCATCGACTCTCTGTAGGTACAATGTCATACTTGTCTCACACCATTGTGGGAGCGCATGAAATCAAATAGGTGTAAATGGTGACAGCTACCACCGCAATGCGAGAACAACCCCATCCAATAGTTATGACGGAGTTTTTAAAGCGAAATGACCATGTAAGACCAAAAAATATAAATTGTAGCGCATCAATGGAAGAGCGGGAACAACCCCAACCCGCAGTGCTGGGAAAATTTTTACCTCATGTTCCCACACAACAGATGTCTATCTTCTCCCGTATAGGAAGAATGATGTATAGAAAAGTCACAGGTTCTACCCCATCTCGTTGGTTTTATCCTCTGAGATGAAGGCACATTATGACGTCAGATGAGGTCCCCCTTCGGTCAATCTTCCCCATGATACCCGAAGAATACCGCATAATGGATTGAGAAAGTCCAAAAAAGAATACAAAAATCATTCATACCATTCGACACTGGTTACACCACCCCCATTGTGTTATGCATCAGTGAACATGGTAACCGTCAAACACACAGATCTCATAAGAAATGATATGGAGGGAGATGATGCAAGGGAAGATGGTCCCCTCCCAAAGGTATCCCACACCAAGCTTAATGGTCTACATAACTAGAACTAGAGAGTTGTCCTAAATATGGGCGCCTACATAGTTAATCTGTCACTACCTCCTTTACAAAACCCCAACAAGGAGAAGAATAAATCAAAGGTTGTCTATGACCCACCTTCACCTCTCCTTGAGAATGGGTCCCTCACTCTTGAGGAAGGATTCACCAAGCATGAGGAAGAAATGAAAGATCTCAGGAAAATTGATGTCAAGATACATCGACGGAGCAACCTTGTCAGATGTGTTCCCCCTAAGGAATGCCAGTATGAATTCCCAAAAGTGGTGCCCTTGCACCAGGAACTCATCACATTGAATGAAGTGAAGATCATAGGCCCATCCAATCTGGCACAGTGACCATCAATCTACTTAATCCCGACCCTGGATGGACATCAAGACTTCCCCCTACTGGGAAGGAAACAAAAATATATTCACGTAATCCCACAAAGGATACCCCCAGCTAGGTATCCACCCCAAATTCTAGTAGCATTGGCACATCTAGCTTTGGGTGCTACCGAACCAGCCGAAGATCAATCCTATTAGTATATGTATAAAGGAATCTTGAACATCTTCGAGCAACTAACAACTCGACTAGAATCCATGGAGGGGCGGCTTGGTCTGATACAACTAGTGTTCAAACCCTACTATTATTGGGTAAGAAACGTTTTTCCACCACCATACTTTAGAAACCCTATATTCATAGTCTTAAATGGCTTGGGGGACCCAGAACAAAATTTAATGAACTACACCTCTTATTGTGACCCCATGATGGGCACTCCAGAGCAGCAATAAGTAGTAAAACACGGATGCTTCATGCGAACCTAGTAGGGATCGACCTTCGTATGGTATACTAGCTTTATAGATAACTCAATAACAGGATGGGAGGACATTCAGTGACAATTTATCTTCCAGTTTAGTTTAAAGATGCCTAATACAAAAGTTGGTGATCTCACAAACTACATGTAGTGAGAGAAAGAAAGAGTCTTAGAACTCATTGTTATATGGAATGGCCTGACTTATTCCCTGAACCGGATGATTCCCCAGGATGAAATGAGAGATCTGTGCATTGATAACCTTTGTGATGAATTTCAAACACTGATCATACTAGTTAAGTACAAAAGTGGGTTCTGAGATTTTTCTTCAATTTCCAAAACGATAGAAGAATCCTTGCAATAGAACAATCCCAAGTCATGAGGGGCCCTATCATCCCAAGGGAAAAGTGTGGGAAAATATGAATCAACTTCTGTCATGCTTTAGCCACCCCCATGAGCATCTCTAGTTGAAAGGCCTCCACTAAATCATGCGGGACCCTCTGGATTCCAACATCCACCCCTACCATTGCAGGATGAGCGAAGGGGTTCAAAAAGAAATCAGTTATTGGAACGAAGAAATAAATTCTACCTGTTCTAAGATAACCAGGTCCAAAGTTACATCATATCCACCATAAAATTGAAGCTTTCCCTAGCTACTAGAGCCAAAGAGAGATGATGAAGTAGGTCTCGAAGACCATCCAGATTGTTGTCCCTATCATCAGATAATGGGACACAACATCTAGAAATACATCATCGTCAATGATCACATGAAAAAGATAGTGTAATCTAGGAAAGTCATGTTAGGCCGCCTGCCAGCACAAGTGGCATATTTTTCCACCTTAGGCTCATGAGTGGAAGAGGAATGGTAGACAATCCCCAGTAAAAAGAATAAAAAAATGACAATTTGATGACCCGGAAAACAATCAATTGAGTTCATGGAATCCTTTAAGCATAGTTAAAACAACCAACCATGCCCCTTGAAAGCTCCTGGTGCAAGACAACATTCATCCTCAGCCCCACCGTCCTCTAAGGGCCATAAGGGTATAAAGTAGGAGTAAGAAGATGGACTGCCACCAAAGCCAAATCTAGTCTCGACACATTCGAACTTCATGCCAGCAAACATGGTACAACAGGCACCACCCCATCATATGGTACAATGGGAACCACCCCACCAAATAACACTAATGTTATTAAAATTTTAATAACTTTTTATATACTCCATTTACTGATTTTATAGTAAATGTGTATAATTTTTGTGAAATATTAATATATAAATATTAAATATAATTTTTGAGCACTATTTGAATTCATATAGATTCACGTTAGATTAATGTTTTATTCATTACTATCACTTTACTGATCCAAATTAAATGGTTATTATTTTTTAGGATTCCTCTTTCAAAATAAAACATTTCATTATAAGGGATCATGGGCCAATTATTCCATTTTTAGGGTCATATGGTCCACACAAGAAGACCCAAAGAAACTGTGAAGAAAATGGACCAGCTATAGAGATTAAAGTACTGGGCTCCATACAGAATTCTAAATTCCATTTTTATAAAAAAATGTTCATGCGATAATGTAAGGAGTCTTTAATAAAAATTTCAGGGCCCAAATACAAAGGCAAGGGGCCCAACTGATTCATTTAAACTCAGCCCACCATTCTGGTTGGGAATTAAAATCAGTACAGTACTCATAACATTTTTCCTGATCTGATCATCAAATAAAGTGTTAGGTTTTGCAGTGTGAAAGAGAAGATATTGGAAGCCGACTTTTTTGAAGAAATAATTCATATTTAAAGGCATCTTCCTATTGATAAACCCATTCACATTTTGGCCTACTAAAAAGTATGGATTGAAATGGATAGATTAACATTGTTTAATCAAACGAATATAACTTTGGTTACAAAATTCCAAATGCCTAAAAATTATTGAGTAGTCAGCCAACATTATTATCTAAGACTTTGAAGAATGATATATCTTGAGATTCAGCTATCTGAATTATCAAAATGGTGATTCAAGTGGAGGGATAAATTGGGAATTTGAACAATCCACTTCCTTGAGATATAAATACATCTCACTCCTCTCTTTCAAAAGAGTAGGAATTTAAGAGAAAAGGGGGATAGGTTGGCATGAACAAGGCTCTACCAATGTCTTGGGAGGATCTTCCATACTCAGGTTTTTACTTTTAAAATCATTCCTCCTTTCTTCCTTTCATTTAATTTTGTGTTGTTCTTCGTTTGTAATCGTTTAAGTGTTTGTTTTTTGTAATTATGTTTTAATGAATGTTTCTTATTCAACATCTCTTATTCTTATCCACCTTATGTAGTATAATATTAATGTTCTTCAAATAGTTTAAATATAGTTGAATCCCCTTACCTTTTTTTTCTTTCTCATTCAATCTAATGTTCGTTTTTTATCATCATCATCATCATTTGAGTGTGTGTCCGACGCCCCACTCTTTTCTTATCCCTTTATTTTTCTTATCTACTTAATTTATCATCATAATCATTATAACCATATTACTAATCATTTCAATGGCCATGTAAATCTTCCATTGGGGTGATTTATAATTTAGGGATGTTAATTGATTGAGAGTATTTTATTGATGAATATTCATCAAATTAACATTATGTATGTTGGGCTTAACATGTCAGGAGTTAATGACTTGTTTTTTTTAACGGGTGGTTTCCATGGATTATTTGAACCATAAATACACTACCAACAATAAGTTCAAATTGAGATTAGAACCCTATGTTATGTTAAGGATTGGATTAAAGCCTTAACACTTTGGAATTCCAATCAACATTATCTTGTGAAGTGGGTGTTAATTTATATGCAATATAAAGAAAAGATCAAGGATATCACAAGCACAACTCCCTAAAAATTAACTGAACACAATCTTTATCAAATTGTTAAATCAGAAACAAATCATTAATCACTTCATTTAATCTCTACAAATAAACCCCTAATCAAAAAATAATCAATTAAAAACAATTGACTATTAAAAAGTATCAATATCAAGGATTCGGCCCAAGTGATTCTATACACATTAGCAGAGCACCAAAACCTTGACCGGTCGATATGCGACAATTGTCAGTACTTTTAGGAACCCTCAGAAGGAGGCAATCATATAGAAATATTTTCAGATCAAGAACTAACCTTCAGTTCCATTGATGTCATTCACTTGATGGACCCCTTCTGTAATATAGACAATGTCAATGATCCCTAATTACTTGTTCCCAATCAGGGAGGCAGAGAATGGGGCCATATTGGCTGAACGTTTCCTGGAAGGAATGATCATGGAAGGAGTCAAATTTCTAACCACACCATAACTCCAACCATAAAAATTGTGGAAACTACTCATGGAAGGACCATCCGACAAACACAACGGGAACCAGAATGATCCTCCACCCCCATCAGAAAGAATCCGATCCTAGTTATCTTAGAGTATCCATAAAATGAAGAACAAATATTAAATCACCCAAGGAATATGGGAAAACCTATTTGACTGAACCCAAAAAGAACCACAGTTCCACTAGCTCTTGTCATGGAGGTTGAACCAACTACGTCCAAAGCTCAAGACCTTAAAGTGTCTGTGAATGAGAAACCCATAGCTGAGTAGTGCTGACCATTAGAGTAGAAATTTGATATTATAAAGAAGTTGTCTTCAGTACAAGAAAAGATGTCAATCCTGGATTCATTAAGTCTGTCTGTAGATTTTTAGAGAGGTTCTCATCAAAGCCATACTAAGTCTCCAAGAATTTGAGGCCGAAGTAGCAGCAGTCTAAGTCTATCAGATGGAGACCAGTCCTAATGAATTTCATTCCATCATATCCATCATAGATTGGGATGAAGACAATATCATACAAGGGCAAATCAAATCCCTATATGTGTACAATATGATAAATGGCATTGATATATAGATTATTGTCATCAACAACAGCTCTAGAGTCAACCTTATCCCACTTCGAACACTTCATCGGCTGGGCTATGATGAAGACTGCTTGACACCCTGCAATCCAACTATACTGGGATACTAAAAAAGTGAACAGAAGCCATTGGGATTAATCAACCTTAAAACATGTCTTGGAGACCTTATGTCATTTTTTGAGTTCCTAGTAATGCCGAAAAGTAAGGCCTTCAACGTCCCGTTAGGGAGGCCCTAACTGCATCAACACACTTAAATTCTGTCATCATGTCATTAGTGCATTAAATATTTCAATAATGGGATAATGGGACATTGCATGGAAATAAATCCATGTTTGTGTTCTGTGAGTTTCATTACATCAATGCAGGGTTCTATGAACCAAAAGAGAATTAGTCTTTGGCTGACAACAATGATTGGATCACTAGGCCAAATGGATTTGAAATGGCTCCCGACAACCCCCTACAAAAGCTTGGGGAAGTGTATGTATTACCCTTTAACCAAGTTGAATGAAAAAGTTCAATCCTAGATATAGAATCAATTGTATGCATGATTTCTGTTACGGACACCATGTCCAAAGACACGAAATAATTGGACGAATCATATGATGATAGGAAAATCCCTACCATAGATTCTCTCGACCCATCCTCGGGACCCTAATCTTCTCCCGCCATACTCACTAAGGCTAAGGGATATTTCTCTCCCAATATTGGAGAGTTCATCTCAAAAATCCTCTCTCCATCAGAAGAGGAAGAATATGATGAATAGGATGATAAAGAATAATAAGAAGAAGGCCTCAATGATTCTCCTCCTACATTCGAAGAAGGTGTCTCCACCACAATCGATAAACATAGGGAGATAAATCCAGACACCGAAGATGACCAATGGCCCAATCTGATCAGTGAGGCTATTCCTGTTGAGGAGCCAGAGACATATACCTCCACCAAAAATTAAAATTGAGAGGTGTTTTCTTGGAACTACACAGAAATTTCAGGCCATGATCCTGAAGTCGCTAATCAAAATATAGGTTTTCCATAATATCACCGAGGAGAAAAGCAGGTATCCAAAAGGACCCACCTGATGCATGAAACCAAAATAGAGGATGAAGTTGAGAAGTTGATCAGAGCTAACATCATACGAGAGGTCCGTGTCCAATCTAGCTAGAAAACATAGCCCATTTCAAATAGAAGAATAGACAGAATAGAATCTACATTGACTTCGAGGACCTTAATCTGCATTGGCGAAAATATGATTTGCCAATCCTAATAACAAAATTGTTGATCAATGAAACCATCAGATACGAGGCCATCTCTTTCATGGACATCTATTATGGATACAACCAGATCCATATGGCTTGAGGAGATGAAGAAGCTACTACTTTTAGGGCCCCTCAGGGAGTGTTTTGTTATAAGGTGATTCCCTGTGGTCTAAAATATTTTATCACCACATATCAACATGCCATGCATCGCATCTTCAATCCATTCTTGGGAAAATTCGTCGAGTGTTTTGTCGATGATCTACGGGTTAAATCACAAAAGTGCTCAAACCAGCTAGCCGATCTCGAAACTTTCTTTAACAAACTACGACAACACAGTTTAATGATAAGTTTTATAAAGTGTTACTTCATTGTTACCTTTGGGAAATTACTCAGCTTTGTCGTGTAACATCGTGACAAAAAATTCAACCCTGAAAGTACAAAATCCATCTCTGGCATGTCCCCACCTCACAACCTTACCATGTTGAGAGGACTCCTGGGACGCCTAGCCTACATCCGGGGAATCATATCCAAAATGGTGGGAAAATGTTTACCTTTCACCCAGTTAATGAAGAAAGAGGTTAAATATGAGTGGGATAATGATTTCCAAGAAGTGTTCGATGATCTCGAAATATATATTCTAATCCCACCAGGGTTGATGCCTCTAGTTGAGGGGAGACCTCTCATTTTGTATGTAACCTCCTTGGAACGGTCATTATGCTCCTTCCTCACACACAAGATAGATTTCCACAGCAAGAAAAACCTTTATTACCTTATCCAAACAATGATTGATGCTGAAACTAGATAATCAAAAATTTAAAAGAACTGCCTATCCCATATCTTTGTGGTTTAGAAACTCAGGCATTTACTACAGCACTATGAGGTCCACCTGGTTTCCTGCTACAACTTGCTCAAATATATCCTCAACTGTCCCATTCTAACTAGATTCGTATCATGATGTGTGTTCTTCCTAAAACAGCATGCCATATGGTATGTACCCCAAAAGTCCATCAAAGGTCAGGTATTAGAAGACTTCCTAGAAGAGTACCCCTCAAAAGAAACAACCTTGTTGGATGATGAACATCCAAATCAAGAAGTTTTCTCGATCCAAGGGGACCCTTAGACATGGGAAATTTACTTCGAGGGTACTTCCAAGAGCCTGATAGATAGAAGGATGGAGGATCTCAAGCACAAAAAAGTATGGTTTGGAGTTATACTCATATCCCCCAAAAAGGAGGTCTTGCCTTACACTTTCCTACTTTCAGAGGGATGAACAAACAATGATGCAGAATATCAGGCGCTTATTGTGGACCTAGAGATGGCACTTCATGAACAATCCAAACACATGAAGTTAAAAGGTGAGTTAGATCTAGTCATCAAATAGTTCAATGGTGACTAAGCCATTCAGAAAGAAGTATTTTCCCCCTTGATGAACCATGTTCGAGAACTGATGGTAGAATTCCCATCAGATCCCGCACTATCCTATGAACCCCAGTCACAAAATTCTGAAGCCGATAATTTGGAAAATGCAACCATATCCCTTACTAATCTAAACCGGGATGAAATGGTTATTAACATTGCCCACTTCCAGATGGTCTTTCCATTTATCTAGAACAATACGGAGTAGATCAAAAATATTATCCCCATTTCGTAGCCTTATGGTCACAGCATCGGCTGGATGGCGCCCATTGAAAATTAACTTCAGAAGGGGGAACTCCCACTAGATTGGGAAGGAAGGGAACATGTCCAAAGATGGGTAGTCAACATTTTCTTGTACAATGGAGTAAACCAAGAACATCATCTCTATAAACAAGGCCTTGATGGACTCCTTATCAGGTGAATCAACGGAGAAGAGACTGCTTCAATCATGAAATAAGTGCACAACAGAGCTTGTGGAGTGCACCAATCAACAACAAAACTCTATCATAAAATCTAAATGATCAGATATTACTAACCCACTATGATATAGGATTGTTCCATATTTTCCAAGAAGTGTCATTCATGCCAAGTTCATGACAATTTTATTTACCGAAACCCAAAGTTACTTCATACAACTAATTACTCTTGTACATTTGCATCCTGGAGGATGGATGTTGTGGGACCATATCCACTAACCACATCCAGAAAATTCATGTTCATACTCAAAACAACCGAATTCTTCTCTAAATAGGAGAAATCCATACCCTTATAGAAGTCAGGGAAAAAAGAATCATTAGATTTGTGAAGGAAAACATCATTATTAGATTTTGTGTCACTCATACAATACTGACAGACAACAACACCGACTTCTGCTCGGCTGATTTGGACTATTTATACCAGGATCATGGAATCAAAACCAACTGTTCATCTCGCTACCTTGCGGCGACAAATGGGAATATAGAGGCTTTCAACAAGACTTTTTCCAAAATAATCTAAAATATGGTAGATGAGGATAAGAAATCATGGTTGGACAAGCTCCTTCATGCTTTATGGTCTTAACACACCATAACCCACACTGCCACCCAGGAAACCTTGTACTAACTACTATACAGGGCATAAGCGGTTTTGCTAATCAAAATTCAAGTGCCATCACTTCGTGTCACCAATTTTGATCAACTGTCCATGGACGAGCAATAAAAAATATGGTTTCATGAGTTGAATAAACTAGATGGGAAATGTCTGTACACTTTACACCATTTGGAAATCTATCAAAATCGAATCACACAATCCTTCAACAAAAAGGATAGCCTTCGATCCTTCCTCGAAGTAGAAATGTTGTTAGTCCTCAGAACCTTGATGATACTTGGTAAGAAGACCCCGAATCTTGAACCAAAGTTGGAGGGACCATATTTCATACATCGGTTCTATTCCAATAGGGCATACCTCATAATATCAATGGACCTACAACTCATCACTACTCCCACAAATGAAATGTTTCTGAAGAAGTGATTCACATAATAGCAATGCCCATTCATGGTCAAAACTCTACGACCCTAAAATATGAGTTGTAGTAATGTGATGTCATGGTCCAAAATATATGACCCAAAACTATGAGTTGTATTACTGTGATGTCATGGTCCAATCTCTATGACCTTAAACTATGAGTTATAGTACTTTGAGGTCTTGGTCCAAATTCGATGACCCTAATATTTGAGTTTTAGTATTGTGATGTCATGGTACAAACTCTATAACCCTAAACAATGAGTTATAGTACTTTGATGTCATGTACAAACTCTATGACCCTAAATTATGTTTTATAGTCCTATCCACATGACATTAAACTGTAAGGAATTTTTCCATGAAACATGACATTAAACTATGACTCATGTCCTTGCTGCAGGATGTTAAACTGCACATCATAATATCCAAGCTACAAGATGTTAAACTACATAGAAAAAAGGATCCTAATAAAAGGATGATGAACTACATGATACTCTAGAGAACTACATGTGGCCTGATTCTTACACTAGTAAGATACGTAGCAACGCCTTGATCCTCAATCTTGGCCTAACAACCACCATAAAAAATCCTCTATCAGATCCTCTATCTCCCCGCATTTATGAGGGAATCCCTTATCACTCCTTGTTTTTCACATCGAGTATAACTCAAGAGAGATTAGGATCATTGGTAAGGATTCCATTACACAAAAAAACTATAGAGAAATATTGTATACCCGGTACCCGTAGCGGATGAAACAAAAATGATCCTACCCTTATGTCTGATCCATATCGGTAGAGGGAATCTTTAGAACAATGTATGGCTTGATTCCTACCCTTGAAAGATATGTAGTGATGCCCGAATTTGGCATCCCAGCCTAGCCACTAAAAAAAATAAACACCCTTGAATGTTCCTATGCGCGGACCAGACATTTGTAGGGAACGTTATGAACAACGTGCGACATGATTCCTTCCCTTGCAGGATGCGTAGTAACACCTAGATCTAAAATCTCATCCCATTCACTATTAAAAAAACACCCCTTCCCTTGTTCATAATCCATATTTTTTGGGGGAGTCCATGAAAGGTCATGAACTCATGATAGTAATCTATGAGTTTCTTTAAGAGTCAAGTGTGTCCGGATTCTCAATCTTACGAGATCCCACACATGTACCCCACTCATAAGATGTCAAAATATCCTGCTTCCCCTTATACATATGATTCAAATCTATATAAAAGCTCCAGTAGTTCACAACTAATCATGGTCTGGGTGTCTCTTACGTTCCCAGACACTCCTTTCCCATTTTCCAAACTCCACACCCTGGGAAAACATGGATCCCCATAAACATTAATGGACATATGATATAGAAGTCTAGTGTCCCATGGACACCATTTTTGACTATGCACATCATGCCCTGGTGGATCGTCATTTTTTCCTACAAAATGGTCATCAATCCAAGGTAAATTCGACTTGAAGAGAGTTATCTCCTACCATGGTATGCCCGATGGCTTCCAAGCCCCATTTCGTCCCTCCTTATCCAAGTTACCACTCAGAGACTATGGTTTATACCTTCTATCATCACTCACATATATGCAATTACCAAACAACCCAATCATGATTAACTCAAATATATTAATGATATTTGTGACAACATAATATCTTCACTGCAAGACTCTAAACTGCATTGTATAATGTCCTCAGTGCATGACATTAAACTACATGGCCAAAATTGACCTTCATGTACAATGTTAAACTGCATAGCATTGGTTTAAGCCGAAAGTTCTCTTTGATGTTGATTTTTATATTCTTAGGTGGTAACCTGGAATCATTGTAATACATTGTTTCTCACACTGAGCATAGCTCATGTGGGATTAGGGGTCTTAGAGAGAGATCCACTGTGACATTATGGTGAAATAGTCCATGAATTTGGTCTAATCAGCATGACCGTAAAAGGTATTTCATGGTTTTCTTCCCCATAAGTAACCCTACGTCCTAGCCATATGACGTTAAATGACAGGGTAACCCAACTATGGAAAAAATGCCTCACCCTACATATGATCCATATCTACATAATGGATACCTGATTCAATGAGTAAATCACAACTCAGATGTCTCTAATATACATCGACACACTCCAGCCATACCTCAAACTCCGTGCTCTGAGCGATCTTGAATCACCATAATCTTCTATGGCCATCTGAGATGGAAGGCTAGTGTCCTAAAAACACTATTTTTGGGTTATTCACATCATTCCCCAATGTCTCTGTATATGTCACCTACAAAAATATTGTTAATTAAAGGCAAATTATCCCCCAGAAGAGTCCTATCCTATCCCAATACGACAAATGGATTCCTAGCCCCGTAACATCCCTCTTAATTCAAGGTCCCTCAAAATCATGGTTTACATTCTTCTTCCAACCCACGTCTTGGATATATCAGAACATGTAGGCCTGATTCATCTCTTTTCCCTTTTGAGTTTTTTGTAAAATAAAGATACCACATCCATATGTGTGAAGTTGATCAGCATAAGAAAATGATCCCAATCATTTCTGGGTTTCCCAGAGAAGTTTATTTAAAAGAAATGTCCCTTTTCATGTTTAGGTTCACCCCTTATCAAAGATCACATAACATG
The DNA here is from genome assembly GCA_963277665.1 of Viscum album. Classification (NCBI taxonomy): domain Eukaryota; kingdom Viridiplantae; phylum Streptophyta; class Magnoliopsida; order Santalales; family Viscaceae; genus Viscum; species Viscum album. The sequence goes on along the minus strand of OY728123.1, from coordinate 1,031,511,035 downwards.
TTTAGAATGGTCCCATATCCATAATCCTTCATAGCCATCAGTGATGGAAGGAAAGCATAATGAAGACACATTTTTTTAACTATTCACATCATTCCCCAAAGGCTCTAAATATACCACCAAGAAAATAGATATCAATCAAAGGTAAATTATTTCCAAGGAGAGTCCTTCCCAGTTTCCGTATGCTCAGATGACATTCATGTCCTATCTCACCCCAAGATTTGGAAAACACCTTGATAACATCTTACATATCCTCCTCTTTTTGAATGCCCAGACATGGAAAAAGATTTCTAATTGAATGGATCAGTCACCAGCTCTCCCTTCAGCAAGGAAGACTCATGTGGAAATAGTTTCCCTCTAAAAGTAGATATAAATGTCCATTATATTTTCATACTCCATCCCTCAGAATAGCCACCCATTGTGGCTCCCAAAATCAAAATAAATTCAATGTTTTGAAAATCCTACCAGGCCATTGGAGATGGAAGTCCAGTGTCCCACGAACACCTTTTTTTGACTATACACATCATGCCCCAATGGCTCTGCATATGTCACCTACAAAAAAAAACGACAATTAAGGGAAATTCATCCTCAGGAGAGTCCTCTCCAACCTTCGTATGCCTAAAACGGCTCCCGAGTCTCTTGCATGTAAAAAATTCACAAATTTAGGGTCAAGAAAAATCCATAATCCCTAGATGAAGGATATTAGAACATTCTCGGATGATGATACCAAAATTGGGCCCGTGTCCTATCATTTTTGGTCAGAGATATTTGACCTAAAACATCAGTAATAAGTTTGATTGGTTAGACTGTGAACTTCTAGCGAAAAGACGCCATACTCTCCATATTGAAATTCTATAAAAGGGACCTATGGATAAAAGTCTTGTATCCGTTATTTAAACCAAAACCATGTATGTTTGAGTAAAAAAATGTTTTTCGAGCTATAAAAATAGATGTAATTCTTGTTATTTCAAAACCCTTAAGGGGAATCCTATGAAGAATCCATGTTATACCTGTTAATCCCTTATTAAGAAAGCTTAGGAAAAAATTAGGGTAATAATGAAAAAGATACAAAAGTTTGTGAGGTTTTTCATAAAACTTCAGCAATAGTCAAAATATGCTCGCTGAGTCCCACAACTTAGGTTAAAATCAGATTTTGATTCAATTATTTCGATTTACTATTTTCCAATCATGGTTTAAAATTAATACCTGATCAAAATAATGTTGATATGATTGATTGTGATTAATTAACATGATAGGAAAAGTCAAAGAAGAAGCATTTGATGGAAAATCAGTTTGATCATATATCATGAAATATATGGTGGGAATCCACAACTTGGACCCTCTCCTAGTAAGAAAGACCTGATCATCATAAGTGATGTTTGGAAGAGTCATAGAGTTGCCTCAACGATTGATGCCACTCCTCAATGGATTTGATAAGCTTTAATGAATCTATAGTATCCTCCTCCGTGATTTCCTACAGTGCCTCCATGCTTTCCCATAGTTCCTCCGCATCCTCTATGGATTTGATGAGGGTCTTTTCCTCTTCTTTCATTTTCCATCGCCCCTCCTCAACGACATCCATGACCCATGCCTGATCTTGTTTAATCCACTCCAGTTTCTAACTCGGCTTCTCCACTTTTTGGTCGAGTTGTTCTATCATAGACTCCTGCTTCAGGATTTCATTTTGAAACATTGAAACCTCTTCATCATTATTTGCAGCTTCATCAATTAGAATTTTTCCTGCAACAACAAGATGAGTTGTCGACTCTACCAAGGAAATTTGAGATTCAATCATAACAATTTCTTTCCATGAAAAGACCACCTACCTCACAATATCATTAATACCATGATAGTAGCATCCACCAATACCCATGACCACAAACTAGCGGTGTAATTTTGGAAACATTGTTGGCATCTCAACCAATGGGTTCTAAGAAATTAATCACCAAATGTTTCTCCATGCCTTTTTCCAAATGGGAAGAAGATTGACCAGGCCTTATTGATTGGTTTTAGAGTCACACCATGATGACGAAATATAGTTAAGAATGAATTTCACAAGAGTAGGACTAAATTCAGGAGATACAGTGCGAATCGACCCTATAACAGCCTCATCTCTAGTGGTTACAATGGTGGATAGAGTGGGGGCGTCCGCCACTATTGCTAATGATTGTGGTCGCTGTTTTGAGAATAGAGAAGATACAACTTCAGTGACTCCCACCCTTGCAACAATATCTTTATCTAAAACAGGTGGTTCTACACCTTCAATCATCAATTGCGCTTCGTGGCTTCATTGGAATACTAAAGACCCAGGGCAATAATCATCCAAAACTATACACCCCAAGGTCACACTCAAAATGTTGCTTATTGATATAAGTCATGTAGTGATAGTCAGCCCAGTTAAGGGTACTAGTCTCGAGATATTGGGGGATGAAAACAAAACTTCTCTCAGAACTGGAAAAAATGGTATGATAGCCTTCCCCAAATTTTCAGGGGTCGGAACATTAGCCTCCCTGATTGTGACTTCTATAGATCCACCATGAGTAGGCCGAATATCAATCTCTGAAGTGACTCCATCTATAGGGGAAATGGTTTTTTGATAAATATTTATTGAATCCTAAATATTTGAAGCCCCACCAAAATCCAATAGGTCTTGTGGTTTGCCATTGGATTAAACCCCTTCCATAAATACCACCCTGTCTCTCACCGTGACAGTTGGATCAACATGGTCAAATAAGCCCTCAACTTCTGGATTTTCTTCCAATATCAAGGTAGAGATTGTTTGAGTAGAAATAGGAACACATGAAGGGTTGAAAGTACCCCTCCCTCTTTTATTGGACTTACCTCCCTACATCTGTAAAAAACAAAGGCTGGCAACCCTTCCTCTACCATAAAGTGGATGGGAGATGTAGATGCCTTAGCAATCACTATCTGGTTACCGATTGGACCGACTTCAGAGTAAATACACACACCAGTGAGTTAAAAAGATAAGGGTACTCATTTCAACTACATGGTGAGAAGTTGATTACATGTGATTCCCCTCCTAATGCGCTTTCATAATTGGTAGGCCTGCTTGTGTTTATTTGATTGTCGTGGAGATGAATCCTGAATAAGAGCACCCAGATGATCTGGAATGGGAAATGACCTGGAGGGGTCTGTAATGACTGCTTCCAGGTGTCCTTGAGCATCAAGGTATCCTTATTTAGAACCCCCTATCATTGGTATGGCGCACACCCCTACTGTAGTGCCTCTAGGGGAATAAATTGGGGAAAGAGACATTTCTCAAAACCCTATAGGATCCTAAAAAATAAAAAAAGGCAGCGAGACCATTAACATCTTCACATCAAAAGAATTTAAGGCCAAAGGTTGGAGATAAAATAACCTATCCCATCAGCCACATGAGTACTACCATCAACGCCACACAGTCTGACCAGTAATTTCTTTTTGTAGGATCATGGAGACACTTTTACATTTCATTCAAGTAGGAAACCACCTCATTTGGTTATTCAACAACCAAAATTTCAATAGGATCAATAGATTACCCAAACCCGAAAAGTAAAAACATCATCCTAGAAGAAACCTCCATATTCATTCATTTGAAGACCTCACCCTCAGTTCATCCCAGACCCTCCAGGAATCCGAAAATGCCGCCATGACTGGGATGGAATGTGCTGGAAGGTTGGTGTAGGAGATCAGAGTAGGTTTCAACAATAGTTTTTTTTTCCAAGGTGCCCCTGCAAACTCAGGACCTCTTGAATTTGAACACTTATGAGATGTTGGGAGAAAGTAAGAATATTTTTTCGTGGTAGCCACGATAGGTGATCCAACGATATCGTCATATTCATCATCAGTCTATGATCACAACATATAAAGTACCTGATGCAAGTATTTACGGTGACCAATTCGGGATTGGAGAGGGTCTCGAGGTCCTGAAGGTAATGACCCACCATTTCTGAATCCTCATCAAAAGAAACATCATAAGGTTCATACACATAGCCAATAACAGTAGGAGAAACTTTCCATGTTCGAAGGAGATGCCATAAATCATGAGGGGGCTGGTCGTGAGTAAATGGATGGCCTTTCAAAAGGTCCCATTGCCTCCTGGACACTAGAAAATCAGCCTCAGGGGTAATGTATTGTTGACTCCTAGTAGCAGCTTTAACAGCTTGTTCGGGCACCTGTGAGGTCACGATCCCATCATTCCCAGTTTTCCTGGGGGTAAAATAGGCCTTCATAAGACTTTTCTAGGTCAAGAGTGTTTATAAAATCCCTTTTTCTTCTCCTTTCCCTTTTCCCCAGATTCCTTGGATGTTATCATGATAGGACCCAGATCAGCTAATTAGCCACCAAGATATGATTTAAACTAGGCCTCAATATATCTTTTTGTAAGAAATGGTACGGAATCCCCATAATCTGGATGTCTAGCATGGCACAAGGTGTCCTCCTAGGTAAACCTCATCCATAGTTGAGGGGATATCAATAGATGCTTCTTGTGAAGAGAACTATTGAGAGCAGGAGGAAACAACTTCTAGACATAGATAAATTTACAACAAAATCTGTAGGGTGCATATCCCACACAAATAAGCTCCCCTTCAATATGGGAAACTAGTACACCTTTTCTTAATTAAAATTAGTATCCTTAGTTGAAAAAGTCTTCAGATGCATTATTTGTAAAAGTACCAGTACGGTAATCATAAGGGTGATAAGAGACACATTCATAAATGCAGAGATAATTAATTAAGTTGTTAACATTCTTTTTCGGTTTTCTACTCTCGCTTATCTTGTGAAGCCCAAGTCATTGGTATGACCTTTTTAGTGCTATAAAGGTATGGTAAGAGAATATAATGTGGAATTGGTAAGTAATCAATAAAGGTATAACCTCATATGTGGGCTCCTATTCAACCCCAATGAATTTGGAAGGGTCTGATAATCTAGTAAGGTGTTCCCCCTTAACTGATTCAACCTAGTAGGTGATAAATTTTGGCCAACACTAGGATAGCTAAATTGATTCATCTACCAATGGCCAAAAAAGTAGCCACGCTACTATTTGAAGATATTACACCACCATATTTTTTCACATGTAAGATCCACCCACTAAGAAACATGTCCAAGAAATCTACTAGTAGAAATAATCGACTGACATCAAGGATGAGCCCCCATTCCCACTTATGAAAATTTTCCTCTTACAGGGTGGTCCAATAGTTACCTACTCGACTCCAGGTTGTTTTGGTAGGATAGGCCTTGTGTCTTTGTGGACCAGGCTCTATACCAGTGTTCTTAATAAATGCACTTGGAAAATTCTCAAAAGTAACGTTTTTATTTGGGAAAAGATCAATTTCATCCAAAAGTTTCTTCGCCTAAACGATATGTTTCATGGCCAAATGATGGGTTTTTACTCATCATCCCAAACAGAGGAGGGAGGTCTGAATTAATCATAATTATCCCTAAAAAATGGGGACTCCCAAGATTAACAGGATGTTCCAAAGACTAATGATGACCTCCCATTAGTCAAATGGAAGGTATTGGTTTCATGGCTCTACATGCTCCAAAACTATTAAATAAGGGCAGTGGGATAGTGAGTGTATGTCTGAGATACCCAAATAGCCTCGTATAGTCCCACAGTCTACATACCATTTTGAAATTCTTCTCAAATATGGGAAACCCAGAAAGGTCACCCCCAATCTAAGCCGAATGAGCCTCAAATGTGGAGATCTCTCATGGATGACCAACCATGCTGCTTATTCGATGTAGCTTTATGTGCAATACTAAGGTTGAAGTGGGCCATATTTTCTTGATTCCATTGCACCTACTCTAAATTTTGATGTGTGTAGATCTGCAAGGACCTAGAGGCATTATCTTTCTGAAGATACCACCCTTTGGAAGAAATCCAGGCCATCAGGATAAAGGTTTTAATTATCTATAAAGTAGGCTGATCAGTCGAATTTGGTTCGGGGATCGCTGGATCAGACCATAGAACAAACCCACAAGAAGGAAGCATGTCTGAAGCTGGGTACTCCCTTTGACTCACCGTAAGCAGATTCTCCAGAGATAGTGTAATGGAAGGTCCAGAATTTTTTCATCAACCAAATTCGCCATGTTCCTCAATCATTCATCAGCAATAGAAAGAGGGGTAGTAGCAGCAGCCTCTGAAGGAGTAGTGATGTTAGTAGCATCCTATTAAAGAGACATTATATCCTATACCAAAATATCCAAAATCTTAGAAAAATTAGTCCAATAATCAATTGTTGGATAAAAGTCATGAAAAATGGTTATTGGACATAAAAATATATCTTCATAGGGCTCAGTGTACTATTCCCAGAAACAGTATGCGGTAGCCATTACCCATGCACAACATGATACACGGAAGAAATCCATTCATGTTTCACGATACACAGATATACTGCCCTCATTTTGATATGGTACGTGGAAACATTATACAACGTACAACCATGGTATGAAAATTACCCACAAGGTGCTAGCCCGCAGAGCATTGTCTAGTGAACAGAAGGGTTCATAGAAGGCAGATTCCGTGAACCAAGGCCCCATCAAGTTCAATTTCAAATAAAAATGTGGTTTATAAGCTTATGTTTGGATTATTAATGTTCAGTTCTCTGGTTCAAGTGTAGTGTGCTGGGCACACAATCCACAAAGAGTTCTCCTATGCAGAGATCCATATTAGGGTTTTAAATTCCACAACACAATTTATGAAACCCAAAATTCGGTTCGCGGTTATATTCAATGGAGAAAAGATCGGTTCATCGCAGGTATGAAGCGGTTCATGAGTTGGGTTTTCCAAAAAGAAATGTTACATGAATGTAGTGGAAGCTGAGGGAAAGTCAAGAGCCCTTTTTTCCATGAGAAATAACAAATGAAAAATGGAATGGGCCCCTATATATATGTGTGGTCCCCTTCTACTAGACCTATCTATTCTACTATGAACCATTTCAATTCAGGACCGCTTCTACATTAGAATAGACTCCTATTCATTCCAAATGGACCCCATTCTAATGGTGGGGATTTGTAGGGTCTTGAAAATTCAGTCAAGGGAAGAAAATACTCCCACAATCACATTGAAGAAGGAATAAAGTATTACTACAAGTCTAACAAACGTTAATGGACCGAAATTGAGTTGAAAACATCAGAATAAACTTCTAGAAATGATTTCTAAAAGGATTTTAATTAACCCACATACAGTCTCCGGGAAAGGTTCACTGACCACTTGAAAATCAAACCACCGGTACGTGGAATGACCCGTGAGGTGAAGGACCACAGAGCGATGGATAGTGAATCTAGATGACTGCGAACCGCATTGCGGAGGGAATCAAATGCACGAAGGCCATCCACATACTATCTCCTGAACTCAGTAGATCACAGAAAAAGAAAATTGGAAAGGTTTTGTGTACCATGTCTCGTGAACCACATCCTCTGCAAACTCCAGTTAACGGAGTCTTCCATTGGTCAGGATATCTCTTCATGGGATTCTACAAATTGTGTCATACTCCTACAGATACTATTGACCCAATTCTCTATAAAAGAGGCACAACAAGAATTGATAAGGGAAAGAAAAAGAAAATATCGAAGGGTACCCCAAAGGTCGGAATAGATAATTCAGAGAAGATTCCAGCTTCAGTCTTGATTCATAGATGAAGATAGAATTTCAATATGAATTTTCTACAGGTACAACTAGCCACAAACCATAAAACGATGAAACTTAATCTTAATAATAGAACGGAGAAATTAATTGGTGAAATGAAGAAGCATATACTTCTTTCAAATAAACTCCCCGAAAATGATAATTACCACGATCCTACTTCAATATTGTGTTCTGCGTAGTGTATTGCTTTGTTGAATTAACTCGGCTACACATACTGTATCGTATGTGGATGGAACCCAAAGTAGCATGACATACTGTATTCAGGACCGTGTACCACTGTGGTGTGTGGTGGTCCTCACCACAGCCTATGTAATACTTCGGTACGTAGATGACCCCTCTACCCGCATACCATTATGGAATGCAGAGCTCCCCCATATTGTATAAGAAAACAATACACCGAATGGGGTGTTTTTGAGTATTCTTCCCTCCAGTTCCAAACTCGGCTTCCATTGTCGTCCAGTCCTCCATATTCCCTCCATGAACTAGTCCCCCAGCATTAGGAAAATTACTCCTCCAAAGCCACTGGACCCGTATGATCAGACCATTGGGTGAATCATCAAACCCATTTGAGTCATCATACTCATGGAAAGCAGAGTCATGAAGGCTCTCCCCACAACGGTTCGAACTCCAGGGCTGTCTGTATGTCTACATTCCCATGGTAACCTGAAGTCCAACCATGGGATGTTGACATGAACCTCCCTATTCTAGGGGTTAATGGTGATCACCTACTTTTCCATTCAATGAGAAATGGTGATCATTCAAATGGGTTATGTTTGATTCTTCTTGTGTTGAGGATGACACTCCTCCCCCTTTCCCAGAGCGTGTTCTAAGGAACTCTCACTGAGGTAAGTCCCCAATCATCCAAAGGTCGAGCCATGTGTTATTTAATGACATCCCACATTAAAAGATTCATCGCTTCGTGCCCTCACCCATAGTCACCCCAACCTCTTCCGTCATAGGCTCTCCCTCTCCCATCAGCAAGAGAGGAGGTGTGTGGTTGGTTGGATCTCTAACATCATCTTGTTTATCACACCGAGCATGAATCACGTGGTATTAGAGGTTTGTAATGATTAAAAAATCCATGCAATTATAAAGTATAAGAACTCTGATTCTTGACCAGACAAGGATATGTTTGACAATTACTTGAAGGCCCGAGCTCAAAAGGGTTCCCTTCCAAAAGGTCCACCCAAAAAATTCCCCCTAGATGGGCAACTCCCATGCATAAGCCCTAGCCATTTCGAACTACGTGGGATCAGATTCCTCTCATGAGTATCTGTAGGAATCCTATATTATGGTCCTGACCACATCATCAAGTCACATTTCATCCTCCCTGTATGATGATAAACATAAGATTTCTTTGGTGTATGGCTCAAGTCAGTATTACCTCTGTAGCATCAAATCCATGTATACCAAGGAAAATCCTGCAAACAAGGGGTATCCCTATTGGGGAATGAACCAAGGATTAATGAACATATGAACATGAATTAAATTTATAAGCGAGTCTAAGAATAGGAAATAATCCTCCCCCCAAAGGGAGTTGTGAGCCGGACTTCCCATGCAACGCCCTGAGTTTCAAAAAAAATTAAATAAATTATAATTTAAACTGAATAATGTAATAAATAAACTATAAAAGAATGAATTTTGTAAATGAAAATTTATGAATACTTTGATTTATAAACAAAATTCATGTTTTTAATACGCGATGTCGTCAAATATATTTTCAAAGACGTTGTTTTAATAAATTAAATAATTAAGAATGATGTTTTATTATAAATAATGTTTTGTATTAATCTATGTCATATATATATATATATATTTACATAGATAAAATCAAAAAACAAGATTAATAAAAATTATGTATTTAAAAAGATTTACTAACAGGCAATGAATTTGTTAGGATCAATATTTCTTTTTAAACTAAAACAAATATTTTGTTAAAGTACGAATTTTAATAAAAGTCTTTTTAATGAAATAATTTTTGGTTCATAAAAATTTATTTTACAAGATAAATAAATATGCAAATCAATTTATTAAAATAAATGAATAATGATGATAATCTAATAATATTGTAATTATTAATTTTGAAATTCTAAATATATATATGTGTGTATATGTAATATATTTACATATAAAAATTTATTTAGTAATAAGAAATTTATTTTATTTATATATGTAATTGTTTTATTAAAATATAAACTTATTATAATTAGGTTGATAAAAATATTAATCAAAATATTAGTTTTGACTTATAACTATTACGAAATTATAAATTTTGATTAGATTAATTTGTTATAAAATTGTTAATAGTATGAATTTTGTTTAATTAAATTATAGTTACATAATTAAACAAATTATAATTTAAATAGTTAATGTTTCATAGGATGTCATTTAAGAAAAATGAAAATTTGATGTTTTTATTTGTATTAGTTTTCAAAAAATGACACTTTTTAGTGTAAATTAAATTTATTGTTAAATAATATTTTTATGAGTAATATATTAATATATTTTTTTCAAACAAAATGTTGTAGGATGTATTTATAAATATTTATAAGTATAATGACTTGTTTCTACATTAAATTATATATATATTATTAATTTTAATGTTTCAAATTATAAATATTTTGTACCAATTATTGTAACAGTTATTTTCATATATTTTTGAATTATTAATTTAATTTATACAATTTTAACTGTATATATATAAATGTTTTATAGATAAACATAATAATAATAATGGAATAAATATATTTTTATAAATAAAATTTCATTTAATTTATAAATGTATTAATATTTTTTTCTTATCTAATTTTCAAATGATAAGATATATATATTTAAATTTATAAAGAAAAAATTAGATAAAATAATAATTTTGATAAGTTTCGTTTTTATAAAATTATTAATCTTATAATATATATATATTTGTTTATAAATGTTTATAATAATTAAATTATTAAAAACATAACTTTTTAAAATTTATTGTTAAAATATTTAATAACTTCTGACTTGATTTTGGTTATATAAACATATAAATAAAAAAGTTGAAGATATAAGAATAAAATTAAAGTAAAGTAATAAATATAGGTAATATAATAATAATAATTTATATAATAATTATAATAATATAAACAAAAAGATAATAAGAAAAAAGGGGGAAATCGTGTAGGGGGTGTGTTTTCACGGGATAGATGATTGAGTTTTTAAAAAATAGAGTAAAATATATGTTATAATAATAATAGTAAAGTGAATCCAAAAAGGGGGAAAAGTATGGAATTTGTGAATCCCGTGAAACTGATGAAGGGAGACCGCCTTGGGTTTGGGGGTTCGACATTCGAGTGGTGTGCGCAGAGGAGAGGTGGGCGTCGCGAGCAGGAGGTGCGCAACATGTCGCCGTCGAGGGAGAGCAGTAGGTGAGGAGAGCTAGGTGCAGGGTGGGGCATCCATGCACGAAGGGACCTGAGGCCGTACACGTCGCGAGGTGTGGTCGAGGTCGAGGTCGGGGACATGCCACTAGTCAGAGACGTCGTGCTGGGCTCTATTACGAGTCCATCCGGTTAGGGTTCTTCGGGTGAAGGCCCTAAAGCTGCGGTTAGGTTTTTCGCCATGTCCAAATCATTGGAAGGAGAAGATATTTGGATCAACACATTAGGTTTTAATTTCTTGTTTTTAAATCTTGTCTTGGGTCCATTTCATATAGTTTGGATAGACAAATTTTAATTCATTTTTGTCAATTTTGAAATAGTTGATAAATTATTTTCTTCCAGCATTCTGTTTACGATTTTGATGTTTTCTATTTTCTACAGAAGACCTATTGCATCAACCATTTGTTCTTGTTCTTTGGTAAACAGTGTTGATCCATGAATATATTTTTTTAGTCATAGTTATTTTTATTTAGACATTATGCGCACAACTTGCACAACAAGCCTTCTATGTTTTTAGAGATTATAAATATCAGCAGTCTTCTTGTGTTTTCTATCACGATCTGCACACATGATTCCATTTTCAATCCTCCTTGCTTTGAATGAAAGTCACCTTGCCTCATTATTTTGTTCTAGGAGATCAAGTAAGGGACCATTTACCTATTTTTTTTATGCAAACTGATTATACATGCTCTGTGTATAGTTGAGTAAATTTTATTTCTGTATATATATATATATCATCTCCTTCTCTGTTATGGTTTCAAAATGTTGATAAGGTTCGTATGGGGTATACTTTATGTAAGGGATTATATTCATCTGATTTTAATTTAAAATACATCTATATATTTATATTCTATATGCACAGTTTTGAATATGTATATATATATATGTATATCAAACCCTTCTCTGTTTTGAGGTATTTTTAAGAATTATATAACCTTCTTCTGATGTTTATGATGTGGACGAATGTAAGAGTGTTCTTATTTTCTATTTTTGAAAGAAAGTTATTTTAGATACTTTGGAATATATAGATGTATGTGCATATATATATATTAATACCACCCTTCTTTATGCAGATCTAGGAATAATTATCCATTTTCACAAAGAATGTTACATATATATATATATATGGGTTTTTTGAATATGTCGTAATCCTACAAATCCTTTTTTATATATACTTTGTATATGCAGTTGTTTATATATGTAAGTATGTAGTTCAAAACAAGTATGTTATATAGTTTTTAAAAGATTATTTAGAAATCTTACATAACGGTTTACATGCGAATTATATTTTGGGTTCAATTATAATTGTTCTTCTTATGAAAAATCCAATATATACTTATATGCATATTCGTGTATGTACATGTATACCCTAGACTCAATCTAAACCAGAATTATAAATTTTAAAGGATGATTTCCAGTTTTCAAATAATGTTTTAGTTGCGAATTAAGTTTTGGATGAAATTAGATTTGTAATTCTTATAGAACCCAGTAAATACATAATTATATATTCTAGTATATATATATATACATTTACCCGTGGTTCAAATCAAAACTAATCTATATATTCAAAGGTTGAATGTTGTGTTTACAATGAAGCCATGGTTTTATTTTGTATTCTTTTATTAAATCAAAACCAAATATACACTTTCGTATATTCAGATATACCTGAGTAATTAATTAAAAATCTACTTATTATTTTTAAAAGGATGAATACCACTCTTTAAATAATGGATTGGATGTGAAATATGTTTTTAATTCATTCGGATTTATATTTGGTATGAGAAACCCAAATTTTCTACATATGAATATACATTCGGTCACACAAGTTATATACTTAACATGGTTTGGTTTCCAATCACGTGATAATGAGGTATTAGAAATGTTTTATAAAGTATTTATTACTTTAATAAATTAATAAACAAGGTTTAATTATGAGAACCTATATATACACATGATGTATAGATGGTTGTGTGTGTATATATATATATCATATTGTTTTTAAAACCCTAATTTCATGTATTGATCTTTAATATTAGTGTTTTAAATGCATCCAATACTTAAAGGGTAATTAATAAATTTTAGTTTTGGTGTTTGCTAAATCAAAATGTATTTATGTCAAACATACATTAATTTAAATAGTTTTAATTATATTAACTTCAATTTTTCTGAATTCGTGAGATTAGGTTAAAAATGATTTAATGTAACATGTCTAAATAGTGCTTTATCTAATGAAGTGAATGTTTTTGATAAATCAAGTTATGTTTTGAATATAATTTCATATTCATTAACACATTTATCATTATAATGAATGATATGTATTTCTAGTAAGGATTCACTTCCAGGGATAAGGTTATTTAATTAAGAAGCTATCCTTTCATGTGGAAAACCCTAATTTCCCGTCATTTAATGTGTTATCTTATGTGAAAAGAATGTATACCATACTATGAATTCATTTGATTATTTATTTCCATATCATCAATGATATATCGATTTTTTAATCGGCTACTTCATAAGAAGCAGATAAATTATTATGAAAGTATATATATATATATATATACGTGAAAATATTTTTATGCATTACTTACGTATCAAATGTTGTTTACAAATTTTAATATATGAAAACCGAGTGCAAATGTATAAAAATTTAATGCAAGCTTAAAATGATTTTCAGAAAACCCAACTCTCGAGTGTGGAAGACAGGAAGGGATTGGGCGTTGATCCATCATGGATTGTCATAAGTCGGGCAGTCTCAGAATTAGTTATTTTGTTTTTAGAAGCTTGCATAATGATTTCAGAAAAACACTGGGGTATATTTGGGTAATATTAATTAAAATTAAATATTCAAAGAGGTAGGGGAAACCTTAAATATCAGACCTTATTGACATAAGAGGAATGTATTGGAATTCTGGGTTGGGGTCCGGTAAAATGAAAGCCCTCCAGGTTTGGGACTAGTTAAAGTAAGCCCTCCTAGTTAGAGACCGGTAAAAGTAAGCTCCTCAATGCATCGACAGTTCACAAGACAGTCGGATTGGGTTTTTCCCTTAGGTCGTGGCATGAGGCCTTGACATTCTAGAATGAGTCCAGAACTATAATTTTCCTCATTATGTTTTAGTATATGACCAACCAAGTGATTATTTCGACTAAGGGAATATACTTGGTTAAAGAACCATTACCTATGAGTATGGGATTAAGTGAACATGGCATAAGATGAGACAATGTTGCATTATGATCAGTTTTTCTTTCAAGGACATTAATGAAAATGATAGTATTACTTTTATCATGTTATATGGTGAATTTTTATAATTTGTAGTGAAATTGTTTATACGCAACTCTGATAATGTTCATGCTCCGTAGTATTTACATACTATGCATGTTATGCTTCTTTATACCGGAATGTTTACTCTGTAACGTGATCCTTTAGTAGTCTTCATTTGAATTCTTAAATACTTGTGTGGAATTTCCTAAATGGTTTCTAAAAACCATTTAAAAGTGATGAAATTTTCTTTAAAGGGATTATTTTAAGTATGTGTAAGTATTTTCAAAGGATATTTTCAAAGGCAGTATTAAGTATTTTCAAAACCCCTTATGGAGCATCTTTTGTTCTCACCCCTAGTTCTTGAAATATTTTTCACAGGTTGCCAGAATTGGCCATTGTTGTTGTATCGTAGTGGAAGTGGTGTTGATCTTGCAGTTTGTTTAGTTTTTCGTTGTAACTCTGATATTTTTTTGTAAGCATGTATTTATTTCCAGAACTTAGACCGGAATAAGGTCCTCTTGTTGAAAATGTATAAGGTTGGGCCCTTAAACTTGGTATCAGAGGAATGGTCTAGAAAACTTTGGAAATAGATGTTGTCATTTAACGTCAGTGTCTAGGAATCTAGCGGTCATAGTTTTCTAAATTCTTGAATACATAAATTCTGAATTAGTTTTAGTCCGACGATCGAATTTCGAGGATGCAATTTTGTTAAGGGGAATATTGTAACACCCTGAGTTTCAAAAAAAAAGTTTAAAAAAATTATTATTTAAAATTAATAATGTTATCAATAAACTATAAACGAAGGCATTTTCTAAATGAAAATTTATGAATACATTGATTTATAAAAAATGTCATGTTTTTAATACGCGACGACGTCAAATATATTTTCAAAGATATTGTTCTAATAAATGAAATAATTAAGAATGATGTTTTATTATAAATAATGTTTTGTATTAGTCTATGTCATATATATATATATATATTTACATAGATAAAACCTTAAAACAAGATTAATAAAAATTAAGTGTTCAAAAATATTTACTAACATGCAATGAATTTGTTAAGATCATTATTTCTTTTTATAGTAAAATAAATATTATGTTAAAGTACGAATTTTAATACAAGTTGTTTTAATTAAATAATTTTTGGTTCATAATAATTTATTTTACAAGATAAATAAATATGTTAATCAATTTATTAAAATAAATGAATAATGATGATAATATAATAATATTGTAATTATTAATTTTGAAATTCTAAGTATTTATATATGTATGTGTATGTAATATATTTACATATAAAAATATATTAAGTAATAAGAAATGTATTTTATTTATATATGTATTTGTTTTATTAAAATATAAAATTATTTTAATTAGGTTGATAATAATATTAATCAAAATATTAGTTTTGAATTATCACTATTACGAAATTATAAATTATGATTTGATTTATTTTTTATAAAATTGTTAATAGTATGAATTTAGTTCAATAAAATTATAGATAAATAATTAAATGAATTATAATTTAAATATTTAGAGTTTCATAAGATGTCATTTAAGAAAAATGAAAATTTTATGTTCTTATTTGTATTAGTTTACAAAAAATGACAATTTTTAGTGTAAATTAAATTTATTGTTAAATAATATTTTTATGAGTAATATATTAATATCCTTTCTTCAAATGAAATGTTGTTGCATGTACTTATAATTATTTATAAGTATAATGACTTGTTGCTACATTGAATTTTATATATTATTATTAATTTTAATGTTTCAAATTATAAATATTTTGTACCAATTATGGTAATTGTTATTTTTGTATATTTTTGAAAAATTAATTTAATTTATAACATTTTATCTATATATATATATATGTTTTATAGATAAACATAACAATAATAATTGAAAAAAATATATTTTTATAAATAAAATTTAACTTAATTTATAAATGTATTAATATTTTTGACTTATCTAATTTTCAAATGATAAGATATATATATATATATTTAAATTTATAAAGTAAAAAATTAGATAAAATTATAATTTTGATAAGTTTCATTTTTATAAACTTATTAAACATATAATATATATATATATTTGTTTATAAATGAGTATAATAATTAAAGTATTAAAAACATTACTTTTTAAAATGTATTGTTAAAATATTTAATAACTTTTGACTTGATTTGGGATGTATATATATATAATAAAGATGAAGATATAATAATAAAAGTAAAGTAAAGTAATAAATATAGGTAATATAATAATAATAATTGATATAATATTTATAATAATATAAAAATAAATGATAATAAGAAAAAGGGGGAAAATCATGTAGGGGGTGTGTTTTCACAGGATAGATGATTGAGTTTTTAAAAAATAGAATAAAATATATGTTATAATAATAATAGTAAAGGGAATTGAAAAAAGGGGAAAGGTATGGGATTTGTGAATCCCGTGAAACCGGTGAAGGGAGACTGCCTTGGGTTTGGGGGTTCGGCCTTCGGGTGGTGTGCACAGAGGAGAGGTGTGGGTTGCGAGCAGGAAATGGGCAACATGCCACCGTCGAGGGAGAGTAGTAGGCGAGGTGAGCTATGCGCAGGGTGGGGCATCGGTGCGCGATGGTAGCCGAGGCTGTGTGCGTTTTGAGGTGTAGTCGAGGTCGAAGTCGGGGACATGCTACTGGTCAGAGGCGTCGTCCAGGGCTCTGTTGCGAGTCCATCCGGTTACGGTGTGTCGGGTGATGGTCCTAGAGCTACGGTTAGGGTTTTCACCTTGTCCAAATCTTAGGAAGGATTAAATCTTTGGATCTACATGTTTGGTTTTAATTTTGTGTTTTTAAATCTTGTCTTGGGTCCATTTCATACTATTTTGATTGACAAATTTTAATCTGTTGTTGTCAATTTTTAAACAATTGATACATTATTTTCTTCCAGCATTTTGTTTATGATTTAGATGTTTTATTTTGTCTACAGAAGACACGTTGCATCAATTATTTATCCTTGTTCTTTTTTAAACAGTGTTGATCCGTAAATATTGTTTTTTAGTCATAGTTATTTTTATTTTTCCATTATGCTCACAACTTGCACACAAAGCCTTCTATGTTTTTAGAGATTATAAATATCAGCTGTCTTCTTGTGTTTTCTTTCACGATCTACACATAGGATTCCATTTTCAATCCTCCTTGCATAGAATGAAATTCACCTTGCCTCATTATTTTGTTCTAGGAGATCAATTAAGGGACCATTTACCTATTTTGTTATGAAAACCGATTATACATGCTCTGTGTATAATCAATTAAATTGAATTTTTGTATATATATATATACATCATCTCCTTCTCTATTATGGTCTCAAAATGTTGATAAAGTTGTACGGGGTATAATTTATGTAAAGGATTATTTTCATCTGATTTTAATTTACCAAACATCTATATATTTATATTCTATATACAAAGTTTTGAATATGTATATATATATGTATATCAAACCCTTCTCTGTTTTGAGGTATTTGAAAGAAGTTTATAACCTCCTTTTGATGTTCATGGTGTGGACGAATGTATGAGTGTTCTTATGTTATATTTTTGAAAGAAATCTATTTTAGGTACTTTGGAATATACAGATGTATGTGCATATATATATATATATATATTAATACCACCCTTCTTTATGCAGATCTAGGAATAATGATCCATTTTCACAAAGAATGTTACCTATATATATTTGTGTTGTTTTGAATATGTCGTAATCCTACGAAACCTTTTTATATATATACTTTGTATATGCGGTTGTTTATATATGTAATTATGTAGTTCAAAAAAAGTCTGTTATATTGTTTTTAAAAGATTGTTTACAAATCTTACATAACGGTTTAGATGCGAATTATATTTTGGGTTCAATTAGAATTGTTCTTCTTATGAAAAACCCAATATATACTTATATGAATGTTAGAGTATGTACATTTATACCCTAGACTCAATCTAAAACATAATTATAAATTTTAAAGGATGATTTCCAATCTTCAAATAATGTTTTAGTTGCGAATTATGTTTTGGATGAAATTAGATTTTTACTTCTTATAGAACCCAATAAATACTTAACTGTATATTCAGGTATATATATATATATATACATTTACACGTGGTTCAAATCCAAACTAATCTATATATTCAATGGTTGAAAGTATTGTTTACAATGAAGATAGGGTTTTATTTTGTATTGTTTTATTAAATCAAAACCTAATATACACTTTCGTATATTCGGATATACATGAGTAATTAATTAAAAATATGGTTATTATTTTTAAAAGGATGAATACAACTCTTTAAATAATGAATTGGATGCGGAATATGTTTTGAATTCATTTGTATTTATATTTGGTATGCCAAACCCTAATTTTCTACATATGAATATACATTAGGTCAGAAAAGTTATATACCTAACATGGTTTGGTTTCCAATCAAGTGATAATGAGGTATGAAAAATGTTTTATAAAGTATTTATTACTTTAATAAATTAATAAGCAAGGTTTAATTATGAGAACCTATATATACACCTTATGTATATACGGTTTTGTGTATATATATATATATCATGTTGTTTTTAAAACCCTAATTTCAATTATTGATCTTTTAGATTAGTGTTTTAAATGCAACCAATACTTGAAGGGTAATTAATAAATCTTAATTTTGGTGTTGTTAAATCAAAATTTAATTATGTCAACCATACATTAATTTAATTTTTTTTAATTATATTAACTTCAATTGTTTTGAATTCGTGAGATTAGGTTAAAAATGATTTAAAGTAACATGTCCAAATGGTGATTTACCTAATGCAGTGAATGTTCTTGATAAATCAAGTTATGTTTTTAATATAATTTCATATTCATTGACAATTTTATCATTATAATGAATGAAATGTATTTCTAGTAAGGATTCACATCCATGGGTAAGGATATTTAATTAAGAAGCTATCAATTCATGTGGAAAACCCTAATCGCCCGTCATTTTATGTGTTATCTTATGTGCAAAGAATGTTTACCATACTATGTATTCCGTTTATTATTTATTTCCAGATCTTCAATGTTATATCGATGTGTTAATCGACTACATCAGAAGAAGCAGATAAATTCTGATGAAAGTATATATATATATATACGTGAAAATATTTTTATGCATTACATATGTATCAAATGTTGTTTAAAAATTTTAATATATGAAAACCGAGTGCAAATGTATACATATTTAATGAAAGTTTAAAAACTTTTTCAGAAAACCCAACTCTCGAGTGTGACAGATAGAAAGGGATTGGGTGTTGATCCATCATGGACTGTCATTAGTTGAGCAGTCAAAAAATTAGTTATTTTGTTTTCAGAAGCTTGCATAATGTGTTCAGAAAAACACTGGGGTATTATTGGGTAATATCAATTGAAAATTAAATATTTAAAGAGGTATGAGACACCATGAATATCAGACCATATTGACATAAGAGGAATGTATTGGACTGCAGGATTGGGGTCCGGTTAAAAGAAAGCCCTCCAGGTTTGGAAATGGTTAAAGTAAGCCCTTCGGGTTGGAGACTGGTAAAAGTAAGCTCCTCGATGCATCGATTGTTCTCGAGACAGTCAGATTGGGTTTTTTCCCTTAGGTTGTGGCACGAGGCCATGAAACTCAGACATGAGTCCGGAATTATATGTTTCCTCATTATGTTTTAGTATATGACCAACCAAGTGATTATTTAGACTAAGGGAATATCCTTGGTTAAAGAACCATTACCTATGAGTATGAGATTAAGTGCACATGGAATATGATGAGACAATGTTGCAGTATGATCAGTTTTTGCTTCTAGGATTTTATTTCAAATGATAGAATTACTTTTATCATGTTATAAGGTTCATTTTTATGATTTTTAGTGAAATTGTTTATGCACAACTCTGATAATGTTCATGCTCCGTAGTATTTTCATACATTGCATGTTATGCTTTTTTATACCAGCATGTTTACTCTGTGACATGATCATTTAGTAGTCTTCAGTTGAATTCTTAAATTCTTGTGTGAAATTTCCTAAATGGTTTCAAGCAACCATTGAATAGTGATGACATTTTCTTTAAAGGAATTATTTTAAGTATGTGCAAGTATTTTCAAATGATGTTTTCAAAAGAAGTATTAAGTATTTTCAACACCCCTTACTATGCATCTTCTGTGCTCACCCCTAGTTTTTGAAATATTTTTCATAGGTTCCCAGAATTGGTCATCGTTTTTGTAGTGTAGTGGAAGCGGTGTTGATCTTGCAGTTTTCTTAGTTTTTCGTTGTAACTCTGATGTTTTTTGTAAGCATGTATCAATTTCTAGAACATAGACCGGAATAAGGCCCTCTTGTATGAAATGTATAAGGGTGGCCCCTTACACTTGGTGTCAGAGTAATGGTCTAGAGAACATTGGAAATAGATGTTGTCATTTAACATTAGTGTCTAATAATCTAGCGGTCTTAGTTTTCTAAATTCTGAAGACAGAAATTCAGAATTAGTTTTAGTCCGACGATCAAATTGCGAGGATGCAATTCCATTAAGGGAAATATTGTAACGCCCTGAGTTTCAAAAAAAAGTTTAAATAAATTACAATTTAAAATGAATAATGTTATAAATAAACTATAAAAGAAGGCATTTTCTAAATGAAATTTTATGAATACTTCAATTTATAAAAAAAATGTCATGTTTTGAATACGCGACGACGTCAAATATATTTTCAAAGACATTGTTCTATGAAATGAAATAATTAAGAATGATGTTTTATTATAAATAATGTTCCGTATAAATCTATGTCATATATATATATATATATTTATTTACATAGATAAATGATTAAAACAAGATTAATAAAAATTAAGTTTTCAAAAAGATTTTCTAACATGCAATGAATTTGTTATGATCATTATTTATTTTCAAAGTAAAATACATATTATGTTAAAGTACGAATTTTAATAAAAGTTGTTTTAATTAAATAATGTTTGGTTCAGAAAAATTTATTTTACAAGATAAATAAATATTTTAATCAATTTATCAAATTAAATGAATAATGATGATAAACTAATAATATTGTAATTATTAATTTTGAAATTCTAAGTATATATATATCTATGTGTATGTAATATATTTACATATATAAATATATTTAGTAATAAGAAATGTATTTTATTTATAGATGTAATTGTTTTATTAAAATAAAAACTTATTTTAATTAGGTTGATAATAATATTAATCAAAATATTAGTTTTGAATTATCACTGTTACGAAATTATAAATTATGATTTGATTAATTTGTTATAAAATTGTTAATAGTATGAATTTTGTTTAATAAAATTATAGATAAATAATTAAACGAATTATAATTTAAATAGTTAAAGTTGCATAAGATGTCATTTAAGCAAAATGAAAATTTTATGTTCTTATTTGTATTTGTTTTAAAAAAATGACATTTTTTAGTGTAAATTAAATTTATTGTTAAATAATATTTTTATGGGTAATATATTAATATCATTTCTTCAAACAAAATGTTGTTGCATGTACTTATAATTATTTATAAGTTTAATGACTTGTTGCTACATTGAATTTTATATATTATTATTAATTTTAATGATTCAAATGATAAATATTTTGTACCAATTATGGTAATTTTTATTTTAGTATATTTTTGAATAATTAATTTAATTTATAACATTTTAACTATATATATATATGTTTTATAGATAAACATAATAATAATAATTGAATTAATATATTTTTATAATTAAAATATTATTTAATTTATAAATGTATTAATATTTTTGACTTATCTAATTTTCAAATGATAATATATATATATATATATATATATTTAAATTTATAAAGTAAAAAAATTAGATAAAATTATAATTTTGATAATTTTAATTTTTATAAACTTATTAATCATATAATATATATATGTTTGTTTATAAATGAGTATAATAATGAATGTATTAAAAAATTTACTTTTTAAAATATATTGTTAAAATATTTAATAACTTTTGACTTGATTTGGGATATATATATATAATAAATTTGAAGATATAATAATAAAAGTAAAGTAAAGTAATAAATATAGTTAATATAATAATAATAATGGATATAATATTTATAATAATATAAAAATAAAATATAATAAGAAAAAAATGGGAAAATCGTGTAGGGGGGTGTGTTTTCATGGGATATATGATTGAGTTTTTAAAAAATAGAATAAAATATATTTCATAATAATAATAGTAAAGGGAATCGAAAAAAGGGGAAAGGTATGGGATTTGTGAATTCCGTGAAAGCGGTTAAGGGAGACCGCCTTGGGTTTGGGGGTTTGGGCTTCGGGTGGTGTGCACAGAGGAGAGGTGTGCGCTGCGAGCATGAGATGCAAAACAAGCCACCATCGAGGGAGAGCAGTGGTCAAGGTGAGCTGTGCACAGGGTGGGGCATCTTTGCGCAATGGGAGGTGAGGCCGTGCGCATTGTGGGGTGCAGTCGAGGTCGAGGTCGGGGACAGGCCGCTGGTCACAGACGTCGTGCCAGGCTCTATCGCGATTCCATCCAGTTAGGGTTCATCGGGCGAAGGTCCTAGAGCTGTGGTTAGGGTTTTCACCTTGTGTAAATCATAGGAAAGATTAACTATTTGGATCTACAAGTTAGGTTTTAATTTTTTGTTTTTAAATTTTGTCTTGGGTCCATTTCATATTTTTTTGATTGACAAATTTTAAACCGTTTTTGTCAATTTTTAAACGGTTGATACATTATTTTCTTCCAGCATTCTGTTTATGGTTTGGATGTTTTCTTTTGAATGCGGAAGACCCGTTGCATCAAATAATTTTCCTTGTTCTTTGTTAAATAGTTCTGATCTGTGAAGATCTATTTTTTAGTCATAGTTATTTTTATTTTTCCATTGTGCTCAAAGATTTCACACCAAGCCTTCTATGTTTTTAGAGATTATAAATATCATCAGTCCTCTTGTGTTTTCTTTCACGATCTGCACACATGATGCCATTTTCAATGCTTCTTTCTTTGAATGATAGTCACCTTGCCTCCTGATTTTGTTCCAGGAGATCAAGTAAGGGTCCATTAATCTATTTTTTTATGCAAACCGATTATACATGCTCTATGTATAATCGGGTAAATTGTATTTGTGTAATTATATATATATATATACATCATCTCCATCTCTGTTATGGTTGAAAAATGTTGATAAGGTTCGTATGGGGTAAAATTTATGTAAGGGATTATTTTAAACAGATTTTAATTTACAAAACATCTATATATTTATATTCTATATACACAGTTATGTATATGTATATATATATATATATTTATATCAAACCCTTCACTATTTTGAGGTATTTCAAAGAAGTATATAACCTCCTTTTGACGTTCATGGTGTGGAAGAATGTAAGAGTGTTATTATGTTCTATTTTTGAAGGAAATCTATTTTAGATACTTTGGAATATACAGATGTATGTGAAAGGATATATATATATATATATATTTATATATATATAGATATATATATATATATATATATATTAATACCACCCTTCTTTATGCAGATCAAGGAATAATTATCCAGTTTCACAAAGAATGTTACAGATATAAATATGGGTCATTTTGAATATGTCATAATCCTACAAAACCTCTTTTTATATATACTTTTTATATGTGGTTGTTTATATATGGAAGTATGCAGTTCAAAACAAGTCTGTTTTATATTTTTTAAAAGATTATTTACAAATCTTACATAATGGTTTAGATACGAATTATATTTTGGGTTCAATTAGAATTGTTCATCATATGAAAATCCCAATATATAATTATATACATATTCGAGTACGTACATGTATACCCTATACTCAATCTAAACTAGAATTATAAATTTTAAAGATTGATTTCCAATCTTCATATAATGTTTTAGTTTCGAATTAAGTTTTGGATGAAATTAGATTTGTACTTCATATAGAACCCAATAAATACTTAAGTGTATATTCGGGTATATATATATATACATTTAAATGTTGTTAAAATAAAAACTAATATATATATTCAAAGGTTGAAAGTTGTGTTTACAATGTTGCATGGGTTTTATTTTGAATTGTTTTAATAAATCAAAACCAAATATACATTTTCGTATATTTGGATATACATGAGAAATTAATTAAAAATATGGTTAATATTTCTAAAAGGATGAATACCACTCTTTAAATAATGTATTGGATGCTAAATATGTTTTCAATTCAATCCGATTGTTTTTGGTATGCGAAACCCAAATTTTCTACATATGAATATACATTCAGTCACACAAGATATATACCTAACATGGTTTAGTTTCCAATCAAGTGATAATGAGGTATTAAAAATATTTTAAAGTATTTATTACTTTAATAAATTAATAAACAAGGTTTAATTATGATAACTTATATATACACCTTATGTATATACGGTTATATATATATATATGTGTATATATATATATCATGTAGTTTTTAAAACCCTAATTTCATGTATTGTTCTTTAAGATTAGTGTTTTAAAGGAAACCAATACTTGAATGTTAATTAATAAATATTAATTTTGGTGTTTGCTAAATCAAAATGTATTTATGTCAAACATCCATTAATTTAAAAAGTTTTAATTATATTAACTTCATATATTTTGAATTCATGAGATTAGGTTAAAAATGATTTAAAGGAACATGTCCAAATGGTGCTTTACCTAATGCAGTGAATGTTGTTGATAAATAAATTTATGTTTTGAATCTAATTTCATATTCATTGACACGTTTATCATTATAATGAATGACATGTATTTCTAGTATGGATTAACATCAATGGATAAGGTTATTTAATTAAGAAGCTATCATTTCATGTGGAAAACCCTAATCGCCCGTCACTTTATGTGTTATCTTATGTGCAAAGAATGTTTACTATACTATGTATGCCTTTGATTATTTATTGTCATATCTTCAATGTTATGTCTATGTGTTAATCGACTACTTCAGAACAAGTAGATAAATTCTTATGAAAGTATATATATATATATATATATACGTGCAAATATTTTTATGCATTACTTATGTATCAAATGTTGTTTATAAATTTTAATATATAAAAACCCAGTGTAAATGTATACATATTTAATGAAAGCTTAAAATCGTATTTAGAAAACCCGACTCTTGAGTGTGTTAGACAGGAAGGGATGGGGCGTGGATCCATCATGGACTATCATTAGTCGAGAAGTCTCCGAATTAGTTATTTTGTTTTCAGAATCGTGGCTAATGTTTTTAGAAAAACACTGGGGTATTTTTGGGTAATATCAATTGAAAATTAAATATTCAAAGTGGTATGGGAAAACTTTAATATCAGAACTTATTGATATAATAGGAATGTATTGGACTTTCTGGTTGGGGTCTTGTTAATAGAAAGCCCTCCAGGTTTGGGACTGGTTAAAGTAAGCCCTCTAGGTTGGAGACTGGTAAAAGTAAGCTCCTCGATGCATCGATAGTTCTCGAGACAGTCAGATTGGGTTTTTTCCCTTAGGTCATGGAACGAGGCCTTGACATTCAGACATGAGTCCGACATTATATGTTTCCTCATTATGTTTTAGTATATGACCAACCAAGTGGTTATTTCAACTAGAGGAATATCCATGGTTAATGAACCATTACCTATGACTATGAGATTAAGTGCACATGGCATATGATGAGACAGTGCTGCAGTATGATAATTTTTTCTTTCTAGGATTTTAATGAAAATGTTAGCATTAATTTTATCATGTTATAATGTGAATTTTTATAATTTTTAGTGAAATTGATTATGCAAAACTCTGATAATGTTCATGCTCCATAATATTTGCATAATTCGCATGTTATGCTTCTTTATACCAGCATGATTACTCTATAAAATGATCTTTTAGTAGTCTTCAGTTGAATGCATAAATGCTAGTTTGGAATTTCTTAATGATTTCCAGTATCCTTTGAAAAGTGATGACATTTTCATTAAAGGAATTATTCTGTGTATGTGAAAGTATTTTCAAAGGATGTTTTCAAAATCTGTATTAAGTTTTTTAAAAACCCCTTACTAAGAATCTTTTGTTCTCACCCAAAGTTCATGAAATATTTTTCACAGGTTTCCATAATTTTTCATCATTATTGTAGCGCAGCGGAAGCTGTGTTGATCTTGCAGTTTTTTTTAGTTTTTCATTGTAACTCTGATGTTTTTTGTAAGCATGTATCTATTTATAGAACCTAGACCGGAATAAGGTCCTATTGTATGACATGTATAAGGCTGGGCCCTTACACTTGGTTTTAGAGGAATGGTCTAGAAAAATTTGGAAATAGATGTTGTCATTTAGAATTAGTGTCTAGGAATCTAGCGGTCGAATTTTTCTAAATTTTGAAGATGGAAATTCATAATTAGTTTTAGTCCTATGATCGAATTGTGAGGACAGAATTATGTTAAGGGGGAATATTGTAATGACCTGAGTTTCAAATTTTTTTTTTAAATAAATTACAATTTAAAATGAATAATTTTATAAATAATCTATAAAAGAAGGCATTTTGGAAATGAAAATTTATGAATACATTGATTTATGAAAAAAATTCATGTTTTTAATACACGACGACGTGAAATATATTTTCAAAGGAGTTGTTCTAATAAATGAAATAATTAAGAATGATGTTTTGTTATAAATAATTTTTTGTATTAATCTATTTCATATATATATATATATATTTACATAGATAAAAGAATAAAACAAGATTAATAAAAATTATTTGTTCAAAAAGATTTACTAACATGCAATGAATTTGTTAAGATCATTATTTATTTTTAAACTAAAATAAATATTATGCTAAAGTATGAATTTTAATAAAATTTCTTTTAATGAAATAATTTTTGGTTCATAAAAATTTATTTAACAAGATAATTAAATATGTAAATTAATTTATTAAAATAAATGAATAATGATGATAGTCTAATAATATTGTAATTATTAATTTTGAAATTCTAAGTACTTATATATGTATGTGTATGTAATATATTTACATATAAAAATATATTTAGTAATAAGAAATGTATTTTATTTATAAATTTAACTGTTTTATTAAAATATAAACTTATTCTAATTAGGTTGATAATAATATTAATAATAATATTAGTTTTGAATTATTACTATTATAAAATTATAAATTCTGATTAGATTAATTTGTTATAAAATTGTTAATAGTATGAATTTTGTCTAATAAAATTATAGTTAAATAATTAAACAAATTATAATTTAAATATTTAATGTTGCATAAGATTTCATTTAAGAAAAATTAAAATTTGATGTTCTTATTTGTACTAGTTTACAAAAAATGACAATTTTTAGTGTAAATTAAATTTATTGTTAAATAATATTTTTATGAGTAATATATTAATATCTTTTTTTCAAACGAAATTTTGTTGCAAGTATTTATAATTATTCATAAGTATAATGACTTGTCGCATATATTGAATTATATATATTATTATTAATTTTAATGTTTCAAATTATAAATATTTTGTACCAATTATGGTAATTGTTATTTTGGTATATTTTGGTATTATTAATTTAATTTAAAACATTTTAACTATATATATATATAAATGTTTTATAGATAAACATAATAATAATAATTGAAAAATATATTTTTATAATTAAAATTATATTTAATTTATAAGTGTATTAATATTTTTTCCTTATCTAATTTTTAAATCATAATATATATATACATATATTTTAATTTATAAAGTAATAAAATTAGATAAAATTATAATTTTGATAAGTTTAATTTTTATAAACATATTAATCTTATAATATATATATATATATATTATAAATGAGTATAATAATTAATGTATTAAAAACTTTACTTTTTAAAATGTATTGTTAAAATATTTAATAACTTTTGACTTGGGATATATATATATATATAATAAAGTTGAAGATATAATAATAAAAGTAATGTAATGTAATAAAGATAGGTAATATAATAATAACAATCGATATAATAATTGTAATAATATAAAAATAAAAGATAATAAGAAATGAAAGGGAAAAATAATGTAGGGGGGTGTGTTTTCACAGGATAGATGATTGAGTTTTTAAAAAATAGAATAAAATATATGTTATAATAATAATATTAAAGTGAATCGAAAAAAGGGGAAAGGTATGGGATTTTTGAATCCCATGAAACCGGTGAAGGGAGACCGCCTTGGGTTTGGGGGTTCGGCCTTCGGGTGGTGTGTGTAGAGAAGAGGTGTGCGCCACGAGCAGGAGGTACGCAACATGCCGCCGTCGCGGGGGAGCTGTAGGTGAGGCGAGCTGTGCGTAGGGTGGGGCGTCCACATGCGATGGGAGCTGAGGCCATGCGCGTTGTGAGGTGAGGTCAAGGTCGAGGTCGGGGATAGGCCGCTGGTCAGATACGTTGTGTTGGGCTCTGTTGCGAGTCCATCCGGTTAGGGTTCGTCGGGTGAAGGTCCTAGAGTTGCGGTTAGGATTTTTGCCTTATCCAAATTTTAGGAAGGATTAGATATTTGGATCTACACATTAGGTTTTAATTTTTTGTTTTTAAATATTGTCTTGGGTCCATTTCATACTGTTTTGATTGAAAAACTTTTATTCATTTTTGTCAATTTTTAAACAATTGATACATTATTTTCTTATAGCATTCTGTTTACGGTTTGGATGTTTTCTTTTGTCTATGGAAGACCTGTTACATCAACTATTTGTCCTTGTTATTTGGTAAATAGTGTTGATTCGTGAATATCTATTTTTAGTCATAGTTGTTTTTATTTCTCCATTGTGCTCACATATTGTACACCAAGCCTTCTAAGTTTTTAGAGATTATAACTATCAGTAGTCTTCCTGTGTTTTCTTTCACAATCTTCCCACATGATGCCATTTTCAATCCTCATTTCTTTGAATGAAAGTCACCTTGCCTCATGATTTTGTTCCAAGAGATTAAGTGAGGGACCATTTACCTATTTTGTTATGAAAACCGATTATACATGCTCTGTGTATAATCAGGTAAATTGTATTTGTGTGTATTTATATACATCATCTTTTTCTCTGTTATGGTTTCAAAATTTTGATAAGGTTTGTACATGGTATAATTTATTTAAGGGATTATTTTCATATGATTTTAATTTACAAAACCACTATATATTTATATTTTATATACACAGTTTTTCATATTTATATATATATATGTATATAAAACCCTTCTCTGTTTTGAGGTATTTCAAAGAAGTATATAACCTCCTTTTGATGTTCATGGTGTGGACGAATGTAAGAGTGTTCTTATGTTCTGTTTTTGAAAGAAATCTATTTTAGATACTTTGGAATATGCAGATGTATGTGCATGGATATATATATATATATATATATATATATATATATATATATATATTTTAATACCACCCTTCTTTATGCAGATCCAGGAATAATTATCCAGTTTCACAAAGAATGTTACATATATATATGGGTTGTTTTGAATATATCATAATCCGGCAAAACCTTTTTTTATATATACTTTCTATATGCGGTTGTTTATATATGTAAGTATGTAGTTCAAAACAAGTCTATTTTAATGTTTTAAAAGATTATTTAGAAATATTTCATAACGGTTTAGATGTGAATTTTATATTGGGTTCAATTAGAATTGTTCTTCTTATGAAAAACCCAATATATACTTATATCTATATTCAAGTATGTACATGTATACCCTAAAATCAATCTAAAAAATATTTATAAATTTTAAAGGATGGTTTCCAATATTCAAATAATGTTTTAGTTGCGAATTATGTTTTGGATGAAATTAGATTTGTAATTCTTATAGAACCCAATAAATAATTAAGTGTATATTAAGGTATATATTTATATATAGACATTTAAATTTGGTTAAAATCCAAACTAATCAATATATTCAATGGTTTGAATTTCTGTTTACAATGATGCTAGGGTTTTATTTTGAATTGTTTTACTAAATTGAAACCAAATATACACATTCGTATATTCAGATATACTTGAGTAATTAATTAAAAATATGGTTATTATTTTTAAAAGGATGAATACCACTCTTTAAATAATGGATTGGATGTGAAATATGTTTTGAATTCCATCAAAATTATATTTGGTATGTGAAACCCTAATTTTCTACATATGAAAATACATTCTGTCACACAAGTTATATACCTAACATGGTTTGGTTTCTAATAAAACAATATTTTGTTGAATATTTTATTGATAATAAATGAAATAATTTCCTCACATTGTGTTAAATATGTTTATTTATAATATATTTGGGATTTGATCATTCATTTGAAAATTTGGTGAAAATTCCAGTTTTACCCTTTATAATGCACTGTAGTATTTTAAAGATAAATATTTTTATATTTATCTTTTGAACTTGAACTTTAGTAATAGTGTTCCTAACTTAATTTTATACAACTTTTATTCCTAAGACTAGATCAAAATAATGCATTTGGATGGAGTAATTGGGTCATAGAGGCAAAGGTGGGATGAACACGCCAGAATGGAGAAGCTTCTGTATTTCGGCCATAACTCCTTCATCTAGGCCTATATTGAGCCCCAATTTGGAGAGGCGATATAGGACCCATATTCGCACATTTTCTCCTTCTGGAAGGCCGGCCAATGCACGCGTTTTGGTGGTCAAATGGGCGGTGCAAGTTGGCATAAAATATTTGTCCGAGATTACCCATATACACTTGAAACCACTTTGATCCAAGCCTCCCCACCACTCTATAAATTGGTGTTTTTTCATTTGGTGGGGTTGGGGACGTGCATTGGGAAGTTGAGGGCAGAGGAGAAGTGGATCCACTCAAATTCTCCAAATATTTCAATAAGGGTAGCTCTTGAAGCAAGGATCCCTTCGAAGAAGCCTTCTTCTTCTCCTTCATGTTGTAATGATTTTGTTTGTGTAATAAACATCTTTGTTAATATTTTATTTCTTCTCATTTATTTTGTTCTGTTTAAATTTCTTCTTATCTTAATCTTCCTATTTGGGTAGGAATTCTTGAGTAGATGTGTTATTGGGTTATACCCATTATAAACGTTTGCACATGCAAAACACTTCTATGATGATTACGCCACCCAGCGAAGAGTAGTTCTTTTTAGTAATCGATTGGCCTCTATCTTTCTTCATTCATTTATTTTGAATCAATGAGCTAATTTAATTCACATAATATGATCCGTGAATTGTGTTTTTAAATTATAAGAAACTAAGCATGCAATTGAACAATTAATACAAAACACGCGAGGTCGATATTTTGTGTAAATTGTGAGAGCGCGATCTAAATCGGTAATACAAGAACACACGGGATAAATTTACAGAGTTGAAATATAATTTCTAAACACAATTCATCCCCATTTCCAGAATGGATATGTGCTCTAATTAACCACTGACCATAATCTATCCTTAGAACAACAATCAAAGCAGGGTGCTGCGATTGCGTGTTCCAAAGCTAGCCTAGGGTTTAAGTAATTTCATCTTTGGGGATAAGTTAACTCTCGTAGGGTTCGAGGGATAAACAATTAGTGGATCATAATTAAGTGGATATTGATTTATATGATAATGTTTAATAAGTGAATGAAGAGGTAGAGTTAGATCGATTACACCTTTTAAAATAGATTTCTAAAAAAACATCTTCTTGTTATGTCATTTTAATCGAAATTCATTTCAAAACTAAAAACAAAGAAAATAAAATCTTCTTCCAGAAAAATTTTTCTAGATTCATAAACTATAACAAATCCCAAGCCTTTAATGTAGTTTTTTTATTCTATTCTATTTTATTTTTTTTAGAATACATTTAATAAGTTGTTAAATTCACTTCCTCCTTTGAGAGACGACCTTGGTCAGCCACTCTACTGCACCTATGTACCCCAAAATCACACTAATCATTTGAGGGCACCCACGACAGTGCTATTTTAGTTTTCAATCAAGTAATAATTAGGTATTAAAAATATTTTAAAGTATTTATTACTTTAATAAATTAATAAACAAGGTTTAATTTTGAGAACCTATATATACACCTTATGTATATACGGTTATATATATATATATGTATATATATATCATATAGTTTTTAAAACCCTAATTTCAAGTATTGATCTTTAAGATTAGTGTTTTAAATGCAACTAATACATGAAGGGTAATTAATAAATATTAGTTTTGGTGTTTTCTAAATTAAAATGTATTTATGTCAAACATACATGAGCATTAATTATATTAACTACATATGTTTTGAATTCATGAGATTAGGTTAAAAATGATTTAAAGTAACATTTCCAAATGGTGCATTACCTAATTCAATGAATGTTTTTGATAAATCAAGTTAGGTTTTTAATCTAATTTCATATTCATTGACACTTTTATCATTATAATGAATGACATGTATTTCTAGTAAGGATTCACTTCCATGGATTGGGTTATTCAATTAAGAACTATCGTTTCATGTGGAAAACCCTAATCGCCTGTCATTTTATGTGTTATCTTATGTGAAAAGAATTTTTACCATACTATGTATGCCTTTGATTATTTACTTCCATATCTTCAATGTTATGTTGATGTGTTAATCAACTACTTCAGAACAAGAAGATAAATTCTTATTAATGTATATATATATATAAGGGAAAATATTTTTATACATTAATTATGTATCAAATGTTTTTTTACAAATTTTAATATATGAAATCCCAGTGAAAATGTATACCTATTTAATGCAAGATTAAAAACGTTTTCTGAAAACCCGACTCTCGAGTGCGGTAGACCGGAAGGGATTGGGCGTAGATCCATCATGACCTGTCATTAGTTGAGGAGTATCAGAATTAGTTATTTTGTTTTTAGATGCTTTCCTATGGATTTTAGAAAAACACTGGGGTATTTTTGGGTAATATTAATTGAAAATTAAATATTCAAAGTGGTATGGGACACCTTTAATATCAGACCTGATTGACATAAGAGGAATGTATTAGACTGTCGGGTTGGGGTCTGGTTAAAAGAAGGCCCTCTGTGTTGGGGACATGTTAAAGTAAGCCCTTCGGGTTTGAGACCGGTAAAAGTAAGCTCCTAGATGGATCAATAGTTCTCGAGACAGTCAGATGGTGAGACAGTGTTGCAGTATGATCAGTTTTTCATTCCATGATTTTAATTCAAATGTTATCATTACTTTTATCATGTTATAATGATAATTTTTATAATTTGTAGTGAAATTGTTTATGAAAAAGTCAGATAATGTTCATTATTTATAGTATTTAGATACATTTCATGTTATGCTTCTTTATTCCAGCATGCTTACTCTATAACATGATTTTTTAGTAGTCTTTAGTTGAATGCTTAAATTCTTGTGTGGAGTTTCTTAAATGGTTTCCAGCAACCTTTTAAAAGTGATGACATTTTCATTAAAGGAATAATTATAAGTATGTGCAATTATTTTCAAAGTATGTTTTCAAAAGCCATATTAAGTATTTTCAAAACCCCTTACTAATAATCTGTTGTGCTCACCCCAAATTCTTGAAATATTTTTCACAGGTTGCCCGAATTGGTCATCATTGTTGTAGCGCAGTAGAAACGGTGTTGATCTTGCAGTTTGTTTAGTTTTTCGGTGTAACTTTGTTGTTTTTTGTAAGCATGTATCTATTTCCAGAACCTAGACTGGAATAAGGTCCTCTTATATGACATGTCTAAGGTTGGCCCCTTACATCCTATCCTCTTGACCAATGGAATATTTAAGTGTTTTTGGACAAATAATTTTCCTATGGGCACCTGCCTTTAGAAGTCAGGTCCATGAATCATAGATACATGGACCATTGGGTGTTTTTGGATCCATTAATAAACCTGTTGGGGACTATCTGAGGAATTTATATCCTATGAGGATCGATTTCACAAGTACATGACCCTATACAATCGCCCACTGGGACCATCTGACTGTGGAGTCACCCTTGAAATGTAGAATAGATAAATTGAACAATCCCCAAAGAGATAATACCACTATACTTTAAATTATTATGACACAGAATAGGTAAAAAAAGAAATAGTGAATTTGACGTGAAAATGTATCTATAAAAAGAGACGGGTGATGATTCTATTTGGACCATTTGGTCACACCCCAAACATGCCACCTCAAGCTGAAATAGATGACTACTTTTAAAAGGAATTAAATCTCATAATAATTAATCCTACCATCTAAAAAAACTCTTTACATATCTCTTCTGCAAAACCCCCTTACAACGCATCTGCAATATCTTTTAAAAACCTAATTTTATTCTTTTCCTCACACCAATGATCCTGCATCCGATGACTTTTCAGTGTCAGCCTACATCTGATGGATGAATCTCTATCTTACTCAGATGTATCATTTCTAATGCATTCTTATGAATCTAAACAACTTCATGTTCAATTACTCTTGACCCACTTAAAAATATAACCAATGATTCTTATTTTTTAACCCCAATGTCATGAAATTCAACTATAGGAAAATTGTTAAATACATTATTGATCATCATCTGGTTGATTGGTCTCTGATCTCTTCACATGAATGAATCCCAAAAAATTCTTCTTACTAATTTTTTTCAACAAACATCCCTTAATTCGATGGATTTGAACTAATCTCTGTCTGATGGACTGGTGTCAGAAGAAACATCCTTTATCTTGTTTCTCTACAACTATCAATTTATCCTTATGATTTGTTCATTTGGTGAATCAGATAGTCTAGTGGTTTGGAAAATATGATGGATCGGTCTATCAGTGCTTCAACAATACTTTAACTTCTACATGTTCTTCCTCCTCAGCTTTCACATTTGTTTCCATCTAGTGATTCTCAAATCGATGAACTAAGACGATAATAAATTGACTTCATAACCTTTTATATTTTAAAAAATTATTCTTGTATCATGTCGTCTTCATGACATTGAGAACATAAGGATCAACATATCATCGTATGACTTTCATTGAAAATTTCTATGAATTTCATTAGAATGTTTTATGACTTTACATCCTTCTAGAACATTATTACATTCAATAAAAAACTAAAACAACATTTCAAAACAGTAAAAAATTCCTTTATTTTCAAAGGATAGAATAAAAAGTTTCACAGGAAACTTGTGATATTTGAGAAGTAACCAAATTGAAAATCATATAAATATTTAGTATGTAGAAATTTAGACTTCGATACAACTTCTCATACGGATTGAAACATTCATTCCAGGACCAATGCGAGTTTGATGAACAACTTCTTTCATAAAAAAAATCTAGAAAATAAAGAAAATGTTGTACTTTCTTATCAAAATTGCATACGATCTTCTGATTAAGATGAACACTTTCGTCTGATAACCAAAAATTAAAAATTAAGGTTATTTATTTTCGTAGAAAAATATAGAAAAATATGCACAAGCTACTTCAAGTATCCAAAAACAACTTCCATCCAACTTAGCCCCAAAAAAATCAATCATTATTATGATACATGTGAAGCAGAAATGAAAAATGAAATGCATCATTTCATAGAGGTAGTAATCAACCTGTATTCCCTAGAACTATTATAATTTTCCAATGTATTTGAAGGAAACAAGGTATATGTTATATTATTTTTCTAAAATAATAATTAGTAAATAGATTTATTATATAATCTTTATAACCATCATAGTAACCATCTGCAAAATCGAGTGGTCGAAAATGGATTATACCTCTATGTGGAGGTAGTAGTCCACATGTACACACAAGCAATACTTCAATTTCCCATTTGGTGGAATAATGGGTTAATATGGATGTATATATATTGATAATATAATTTTAGTGAATTTAGAATACTAAAGATATTATTGTATGATGGATACCAAAAATTTATAAGAGTTATAAGAAGAAATAAATTGAATGATTTCTGGAAATACGATTAGCAATTCTTGAATATGACTCTTTTAGATCCTTTCTTACCTATTCTTTGATATGGTTTTATTAGAATCTTTCTTGAGGACTATTGGAATGATATTTTAAGAAGAAAAAAACCTTATTTCATAGATAAGGATGATGATAATAGAATTGCATAGGGTTTGGTTCAACTATATGGCTCCAAGTGGTGTGATGAAGAGAAATGTGGGGTGTTTGTTTATTAGTGGGGGAGATCATACACATACAATTTATTAATAGAATAAAATATTATAAATTCATATTAAAATAAAAATATTATAAATGGTTTTATATTTAATGATATGTTTGGATAATGTCAATATATTTCCATAAAATAATATTTAGACATGTTTAATTTGAAAACAAACCCTTATCTCTTTCTTTATACCTCGATAAACCTATTTTTACCATAATTATGGTAACACATTTTTACTATTCATTATGAAGAAAAATTAAGATGAACATATTAAATAGTATTATTTATGATGGTTAAAAATATTTAATCTATTTTATAAAATTTAATTCTAATATGTGGAGTAATTTAATATAAAATTAAATCCATAAACATGATGAAAAGCGGTTTTCCAGAAAAAAAAGTTTTCAGAAGTATACAAATATTTTTATATCAAAATTAAATATAAAATTGATCAAAATGAACTAAAATGTATTATTAATAACATAACTAAACTAATGATACATTTAAAACCATTTTAAAACCAAAAATAGCATTTTAAATATATTAAATGAAAATGTAGTTTTCAATAAAAAATATGTATTTTTTATTATTCATAACAAAATCAATATATTTATAAAATTCATAAAAAATAACTCTAATATATTTTTGGAATAATGATTTAAAAATTAGATTGAATTTATTCAAATAGAGTTTCTAAATGTGGTGTAAAATAATTCTATTATTTGTCCAGAAAAAGAAAAAAATATTTTTTTGAGGAAAACTATATTTTACAAGCATATAAAGGCTTTAGTAAAAATTGAGTATTTATATATCTATATATTTAATATATATATATAGATATTTTATGCAAAATTCTAAAAATTTTGTTATTCCTATTAATTCCAATAATTAAGCTGCTATGTTAGGATGATATACTACATTACAATTCACTTAGACTTGGGTTTATGTGTATGACAATCTATCAAAGAAATTAATTTTATTTAAAGAGAATTATATATTAAAATGTTATGGGGTATTACATTTTACCCCATAGAAAATGAATTTCACCCTTTAAATTACATCACTCCAATAAAAATAGAGGATATATATATTTCATCACATCTTCATGTTTCGATATAGATTCTTCAAATTTATGATTTCTCTAGATAAATTTTACCATGTGATAGTATTGTTTCATAGCACTTTATCTCTATGATAAAGGATTTCTTCTGTTATTATTTATAAGAAAGATCATGCTTCCGTAGAATGAAATTTGAGTTCATTACATGTGAATTATGAGGTGTTTACTTCGTTGAGAGAGATTAATAGAGCACATTGTGAATATGAGAGAGGTTTAGTGGATGCACTAAATGATGAGATACTATCCCTACTCAATCATGAATATTTAAGGGGCCAATATACCTTTGAATTTTCCTTATTTCCAAAACTCAAATACAAATCCATTGATAAATTCCTCAGAATAACTTCTGAACAAGTCAATTTCCATATTTTTCAATGATTTACATTATAACATTTATGTTGACTCTTAGCTACCATAATATGTTGCTAAATGGATCTGACTTTATCTACCATTTACTCAACTAGTTTAGGTTGTAATAGATTTATTTCTCAAAATTCATCACATTACATTTGAGTTCTACAATTATTTCCTTATAATTCTTCATAAGGAGGCATATGAATGCTCAAGTAAAAGCTATTTTTTTAAGAAAACTCTACCATAGGAAGGTGTTAATCCCAAACACCTTTGAAATCCATAAAAAATGCCTTATTATTTCTTAAATGGTGTGAATGGTTCTCTCTGAATGGCCATTTGAATGGGGTTGGTAATAAGTGTTAAAATAGAACTATAAATATAGAGCTTGTTGTAGACTTTGAAAGAAATTTTAGGTAAACCATAGATCTTGATCAGATATAATAAAATTTGATGCTCCATAAAACCGTACCACTTCCTTAATGTATATTCTAGAAATATAATCAAGAGAGAAATTTTTTATGATAGCAATGAAGTTTCATGAATTTTTAAGTGGACTAAGTACACCCAAAATAACATTATTACCTTTAGAAGATTTATGGAATCTCATGAAAACATCAATAGTGATGTTGTCCCATTTCCATTATTGTATGGGTAATGAATATAACATCCTCAGAGAATTATTTCTATCATAATTAATATACTAATATGCCATGAACTGAGATGCATACTCTGAAATATATCTCATCATGTTATCCCACCAGTAACACTCTTTCAAATCTCTATACATTTTCATACTTCTTGGATAAATAGAGAATGATGAACTTTAAACAACATATAATATATCCTTATTCAACATTGGTTTTAAAATTACATATACACAGCTCCAGAACCCTATTATTTATTCATAATCAAGGTTTAAACTAAGAAAATATATATCCTTCATTTGAAACTCTATATTTTTCTTATGTTCCTCTTCAATCATCACTTGTATAGATGGTTGAAGAATCATTTCAGCATGATAATATTTATACCGCTAATTAATGATTTCCCAATAAATCATTTTAATATCCTTATATAGTGGATATTTTTTGATCCTTATCATAGATAAGGTTTCCAAATCCTTTCTATTCAAATCGTTGACCACCTTGTTCACTTTAACATGGTGGAAATTTATTGAGCAGTGATAATATTTAATCAACTCTTACCATCTTACCTAGAGTATTTCATTATATTTATTGGTGAATAAATAATTTAATATTTTATTATTATTATTATTATATATATCTCTCATAGTTTCCCCTAAATATAATGCCTTAATTTCATTAATGTAATGATTTAAAAAAATAACTCAAAATCATGATTCAGGTAATTTTTCTCATGATCTTTAATTAACACGTGGCAGAAGCTATAACCATATCATTCTGCATGAGGATTCTTCCCAGTCCGTTAGTGAATTAATCGCATTAGATCTCAAACCCTTCTCCACTACATGGTAGTGTATGCTTAGGTGCAATTACTGAAATTCTCTTTAGCTTAAACTTTCATCACATTCAAATGTCCAAAGGAAATTAGCTCCCTTTCAAGTTAAGTTGGTAAGTGGATTATATGGCTATAATTTTTTTTATAAAAATTCAATAATATCTATAAAAAACATGAAAACTATCAATCTTATTCACCATGGTAATTATAGAAAAAAAACAATATATCCTATCTTTGATTGATCAACACATATACCCTCGCAAGAGATTATTTGACACAATAATGAATCCTTTTGTATCAAAAATTCACACTTAGTAAATTTTACATATATCATATTCATACATAGGGTCTTTAGTACTATAATAATGTTATCTTCTTAATCATCCACTAATATG
Organism: Viscum album; assembly: GCA_963277665.1. Lineage (NCBI taxonomy): Eukaryota > Viridiplantae > Streptophyta > Magnoliopsida > Santalales > Viscaceae > Viscum > Viscum album. The sequence goes on along the minus strand of OY728123.1, from coordinate 1,031,471,191 downwards.
GAATATATAATAATATCATATATAAAGGCCACCACAAACTGATCAAGGTTTTCTCTAAAGACTCTATTCATTAAATCCATAAAGATAGTGGGGGAATTAGTAAGACCAAATTAAATCAATATAAATTCATAGTGTCTATAAATTTTATGAATAATGCCTTTTGTATATCATACTTTATAACCCTAAATCTTTTACATTCAGAATGAAACTCATTTTTTCATGAGTATCGAGATCTCCGAAGTTGACCAAAAAGGTCATCAAAAGGATCTAGAAGATAATTTTTCTTGATAGTGATTTCATTATGTTCATGATAATAAATAATGATTAACATTGATTCAGATTAATTATTAAAAAAATTAATAGGTGTAACCCAAGGTGACACACTTGGCTGAATGAATCCCTGATTAAGAATTTCCTAGATTTTCTTCTTCAATTCCTACAACTCAATCGGGGATATTATATATGTAGTAAATGAAATTGGTTTAAAAATATGTATGAGTTATATTGAAAACTCAACTTCATGATTTAGTGAAATACCAGTAAACTCTTCTAAACATGCATAAAAAAAGCTTCAACGCAAAATGAATATATCCATTATTGATTCTCTCCCTAACCATTTAATATAAACTCCCATTTGGAATAGGAATCAAGACCCATATAATTTTTGTGATTTCAATAAGAAGTACTTATTTATCAACACAATAATATATGACCATGGGTTAGTTTCTAAAATAAAATTTTACTTCCCTTCTTTGAAAAATTTATGTGATATTTCTGTAAGTAAGTCCAATTTATTCCTATGATAACATCAAATTCAACTAGATGAAGAATATCGAGATTTACTGGAGGAACATTCCCACAAAATTAATTTGTAGTAGAATCATAGACTTGATATGAAATCATCGTACAATTAAAAGTTTTCACTACTAATTCCATATATAATCACTGAGGATAGGAAATAATATTCCTAGAGGATTTTAATGATATAATGGAATTCATATGAAAAATATCAAATATGATTCCTCAATATTTGATTATACGTTTCACCACATTGACTTCATCATTCTATCGACAATCCCTTACTAAAACCAAAATCGTTAGTAGGATCATCAAGAATCATTAATCAAAGTGACTAGTATTACATGATCATTTATATTATATATAAATCATGACACCATTTTTTAATTCTATGACACCATATATTTAACCAAGGTTATCCCTGATAAATATTTATTCCAGTCCTTTATAATTTATTATAAAAAAGTGAATTAAGCCAAGAATATACCCTGAAAGTTCAAATTGGGTTTGTAGTATGGTAACACTCACCATCCATAAGATTTATGGCCATGATAAACTTTTCCATATATTTTTGGTGTTATTAATAATAAAAAAATTGTTCCAAAACCACATCCACTTATAGTATCTAGATAGAAGTCTTTTTATTATAAAACTACACTCGTTACATTAATATATCTTTGGTTTTTATCTTATACATTGTATTAACATATGTGTCCTCAAAAAGGTTTTCATACTAGTTTAAAAATGTAACTAAATATGGATCTAATATCTACTATAATGGACAATAAATTCTATTCTTATATATTACATATTAATATATGAATATTAAATACATAACCTTAAAATCCATCCCTAATTATATAGTTTTAGTATATTTGGAAACTTGAATAAAAAAATATTTTTCATAAAAGATATAAATCACCTCCCACTAATTTCTTTATAACTTACACCATTTCAAGAAATATCATAGTTAAAACCTTTGTTTATAAATTGGGAAAAATAAATATAATAAAGTGTGAGCTCAGATACTCAGTAAGGTTCAACCAAGGAGATATCAATGAGGATCCAAGTTATATAGAGGAGGGCTCCGAATCAAAATCGTATTATGAGAAGGAATCCTTTGTTGTGACAGGATTGAGGAAAGGGAAACATGGGAATATAAGTTAAGGGAATTTCCCAATCCCCATTGGGGGAAGAAAGACCCAAAAATGATTATTTAAATACCTGATAAAATAGAAACCAAATTATTAGGAAGGGAAAGGAGTTAACAGAAGTTATATCAGGGAGATACTAATTGATTGAAGGTGAGAAATTAGTTTCATGCATTATGGGAAAGAAGGCTCCAAATGAGGATATAAAAGTACCAGACAGTATAGTTAAGGTGCAGGATTATATAGTGTTAGATAAAAGATCAAAATGGATGGGAGGAAAAATAAGAGAGGAGAGAAAGAAACACATGGAACTTGTTGTAAATTTGGAGGAGGAAATGTCAGAATAATTCCTCTGTATCAATGCTCTAAAAGAGGATTTAAAATGAGTGTACGAGAGAATGATTCAGGTATCCATTAATGAAGATCAATGGAAGTGGATTTATAATCATGAATGCATTCTGGTGTGAGGATTTAATGGATGGAATTTCACTTTGGAGGAATATATTAAAATGAGGAATAGAACAGAAGAATATTTTTAAACTCGTCTACAAGGAAATTGGGATGTCTAGGTAACAAACTGTAATTGAGATTTATTTAGAGTAGTTGACTCTAATATCCTTATTGTTTTTCTTTGATGAATTTGTTAGATCTTCTATGGTTATTTTTTCATGAATATGACATTTTTGGTTTCTCTGTTTTCATCACAAGTTTGAAATAAACAATTTAATTTTCAGTCAAAACCATACCAATAGTATCATAAATCATAATATTGAGTCGTGGAATAAATATTGGATGTTCATAAGCTATGAATCATAATATAATCAAATAACCTAATCCATGAGAGCATAATAGTGGAATAATACATATATTTATGTCATACGCATAATCATATAAAATCATTTCTTTATTCAAGGATAACTAACAACACTCTTATAGGATTGGTTTTACTCTCCATTCCATTATATCCTTAGTCAAGTTTCACTACCATGATTATCATAGTGTACTTAGTCCACTACTGAACTCAGTTCACTCACCATTATATTCATTATTATAAAATAAGATGTCCATCTTTACCCAATGCATTGGAAGGCTATATAATTATGGTCCCACATGTGACATAATCAAAATTAATTCATATGTGTTCCATAATATCATAAATAATTAATTATATATCATAACCCATGGAAAGGAAACTACTTTCAAAAAAATTTCAACATTTCATAATTACAAAACCTATGGAAAATAAATGGGTTTCATAAACATCTCATAATCAAAATAAAAAAACATCTAGAGAAATAATATTAATTTTCATTAGATCATATCACCAATAAAATAGACGTAACATTAAAGGATGTTATAATAAAATAAAAATTCTTTTAAAGGACCACATGGAATTTTTCATATGAAAAATAACCCGTTCATTTTGAAATCGTTGATTTAAAATCATAATAAAATTACATAATACTAATGAAAAAAATCTTAAAAAAATAATTTAGTGAAATTTTAATTAAAACTCATAATAATTGATTCATCATTTCCACTAGAAATTTTATTCCTGTCATGAACATAAAAAAACAATGATTCCTTTCACATATTGGGTAAATAGTCAAAAGTAACACATTCAGAAAAAAATCTGATTATATATATAGATTTTTGTAAATGTTAAAAATGGGGAAAATGACTTTAAAACATTATTTTATTTGAGTAAAACGTTTATTGAAAATATTTTTAGAAAACATGTATACGGAAGAAAAATTATTTTCATCCGAAGAGAGTAATAATGTTGGTTTCCCTTAAAAATATTATTTTGTTATGTTGAGTTCTTACATAATAGAAAAGTTCTGGAAAAGATGAAATATATAAAAATAAATAGTGTATATGAATATTCATGAGTTTCATGAGAGTTATTTCATAAAATTTAATCATAAAAAAGTTAATTGGAAACAACCATGACAAATAATTATATTTTAACATAAATCACATAAAAATTTGGTAACTTTGAATCATGTACCCATGAAATAGAAAAATAAAATGATACATTAAATATAATGACAATACAGATATTCATTATATAACATGATATTTTTTTTATATACACCTCATAAAATAATAGAGGTGTGTAACATAACATATGTCCAAATGATGATAATTGGAGATAATATACCCCTACAATTTTGGTAATATTTGAATAAAAAATTCATGAATGTCAAAACCATTTATAGATATTTAAATCCCCATAATTTTCATCATAATAATAATAAAATAAATTCAAGGGTAGTATATACACCTTATAAATGAATCTATAGGTTAATTTTTCATGTGTACCAAATAAAAAAATTGAGATAAAAATACCTTACCTGAAGATTGGCTTGCTTCAAAATCAATCTAAACTGTTGTGTAATAAATTTAATTATATTATAATTATAAAAAATAATCATTTAAATACTCATAATATTATATATTATTCACCTATAATATTCCATCACCCATTAATAAATCCTTATTAAAATTAACCTTTCCTGGTGTTAAGTGTTTCACTTTTCATGAGAATTTCACTTTGGAGTTTCATACCTCATACATTGATAATGATTAATTCATATATGAAATGTTAATAATTTTAAAAAAATAAAATATATTCATTATATTCATATTTATAGTCATCCATAAATGGTATAGATAAATACTAGATTACACTATTATTGGAGATGGCAGGTAATACGTATGCACGGATTCTATTTTCACTTTTCAATGGTTGAAATGAATGAAAAGTAAATAATAATTCAAAATTGAATAATAATTATTATATCATATATATAATATATGTTGATTAAATATATAAACATTACCGTCTATATAAAGAGGAAATGAAAAACAAATCACATCATTTCTTGTAGGCGGTTTTCCACACATACGCTTGGGCGAAATTATTGTTTTCCAAAGGATTGGAAGGAAAAATATATACATGATATTATAATTATAAAAGAAAATTTATTTGATAAATATAAAAAATAAAATTTATAATAATCATAATAAATATTTATAAAATATGGTTATAAGAAATTAATTGTATTGATACGTGGATGTAGTAGTCTACTAGTATGCACAAATGAAACATTCACTTTCCATTTGATGGAAGAGAGGATGGATATTGGGAAGAAAAAATAAAAATAGAATTTAATTATATTTAGGGTAATTATTTTATTAGTTTAAAATTAGTTAATTTTATTTTTCAGAGGTTGAAGATGAAATAAATTGAAAGAGGTCAGGTAAGATGATTACCTCTTCATCAGTATGAATAATTTAGATCCTTTTTATAGACCCATATAATAGTCTTTTAATATTAAAAAAACATAAAATTTATTTATAGGGAAGTTAATAATATATTTTTTCATGGTTTGGTTTATATGGATGTATCAAAGTGATTTAAATAGGAGAAATGATAGGTACTCTTTTTTAACTTAGAAAGAGGACACATTTGGAATTTCTTAAAATAATAAAATAAAATAAATTCATATTCAATTTAAATTCTTCTAAATATCATATATTATATTATGGTATATTATAAGTTTATAATATTACCATAAAATTGGATTTATAAATGTGTAATTGTAAAATTTACACTTATCTCTTAGTTTAACCCTAGGTAATCCTTTTTTAACCTTAACTATGGTTACAAATTTTTACATTTTTTGCTATTAATTATGAACAAAAATTATGTTTACCTTTTAAAATATTATTCTTTATTTTTAATTAGGATAATTAAAACAATTTTATACAATTAAATTCATATAATAAGAATAATTTAATTATAAATCAAACTCACAAACGTGAAGAAAAGTGGTTTTCATGATTTTTTTTCTTAGGAATACAATATTTTTATATCAAAAATCAACATAAATATCATTCTAATGACCTAAATTGGATTATTAAAAATAAAATTTAATTAATGATAATTTTATAACCATTTCAATGAAAAATTAATCTTTGTGAATTCTCTAAAAGGAAAGGTAATTTTCAATAAAAATCAGGACTATTCATTATATATCAAAAAATATATCTATTTAATTTTTTTAAGAATTTAACTATTAGATAATTTTGACATGATGATTAGAAAAATAAGTTATCATTAGAAATAAATTTTCAAAAAGGAAAAGGAACTTTGTTTTATTATTTGTTCACAAAATGATATAAAAATCATTTTTTGAAAAGACAATTATTTTTGAAGCGTTAAAGAGTTTACTAAAAATACAGTACTTATTTATCAATAAATTTTCGTAATATAAAACCATTATATATAATTTTGAAAATGTGGATATTTATATTTCTTGTACCAATTTAATGTCTTGGTTATGGTAGTATAATATATTATGGTTCACTAATAAATGTGTTTGTGTGTATAACAATACACCGAAAAAATATAGAATTTATCTGAAGAGAAATATGTATCATAAAATATCATGTTGTTACATAAGAATTCACATAAGCGTTGTACAAGAGTATTGAAATAAGATATCCTATAGAGGTGGCCTCCATTTTTGGTCCCATGGGTGTGTTTTGTTATCCTATCTTGTGTATATTTTTTTACCTACATTCATACACCCTATAGATTATTTATGTGTTTTAGGCATTGGAATTTATTATAATTCATATTTCTATCATTTTATATATGTTTTTCATTTTCCTCATAGTAACCCAGTTCCATTGATTAGTTATTATCTCAGCTCAATTATGTAATATTTACATAGGTCATCCAACTATTGGTGTGTAGAAATTTTCTTTTAATATATAAATGAAATGGAGAAACCCACCTCCCACAAGTATATAATTCAATCCCCACAACTCATGATAGCCTAAATTAATTAAGTGTCGTTCCTAAGGTGTTTTAGTTGTGTTATACATGTACTGCTTGTTTATTCACTCAATAATAATTATATTTTCATTATTTAATATAATGAAAATTATTTAAAAAAATTATATGTTTACTAAGACCACTCATATTTTTTATTAAATGATTCAATTATTGATATATCGATGTAAATTATTAAATAATTCATTTTGAACAAAAATTTTAAAATTATTTTCTATTATATATGGACAATGATTCTTCTAAAATAATTATATTTTATTTTCCATTCTACATATTGATCTTTATAAGTTCCATTCTATAAAAAATAATTAATATATAATGAGTTTCATAATATATAGCAAGTCATTGAATCTTTTTCCGTTGCACAAAAACACTCATTACCAATTCAACAATGTTTTTCAATAAGTAATTACGATTTTTAGATGATCATTATGATTAATAATACAAGATATTAATTTTTCATTATTTATCCTCTATGTCCATAGAGTGTACTATCATTTAGTAGATCTTGTTTTTAATTGTTGTGAAGGTGTAATTTTTTATTTATATTATGATCTATTCATCTTCCTATATTTATAGTTTAGATATAAATATATCCCTCATACCATTATGTATATATAATTTTTTTTACTCAATAAATCATTATTGATGGTGAATTTAGTAATTTATGAATTTTAAGTGTTTGTATTTAATAAATATTCAACTAAAAAATGGTAAGATTTCTTAGATAAAGAGAAATTTTAATTATGACTACTAAAACACATCAATTAAAATGATCTGAAAGGTGGGATCCATAAGATGACCAAAGAAATCTATTTGGATTTTGATATAAAATATGACTGTTTTGAATTTAATGGTGAAATAAACTTTTCATGTCCTTTAGAGGCAAGAAACATTAATTGGGAAGAATGAATATTTTGAGCGCATTGATTAGAGATAAGTTTGCATGAACCTTATAAATTGTGTTTACAATGATTTATCAATAGATGTGTTTTTAATATGTATCCTCTTAAGAGAAGATAAAAGAATATATGTTTTCTAAGATGTATAAACCAAGAGAGAACAATGAATGGGGTTCAACATTTGTGGGTCCCCATGTGTCGATGATGGTGAATGAATCTTTGACAATTACGAAAAAATAATCAATGATGGAAAATAAATAATTAATGGTGGCATGTGATGAGATCTGTGATAGATCCGTGTTTCAAATTTATATTAATTTGGTAATTAAGTGGAATGTACTCTTATTGAATATTGGTTGTATAGATGATGGTGAGATTAAGGTTTTGAGAGAAAAAAATTTTGACTGAGTAAAATTACTATAGGAAATATAAATTCATATGGGTGAGTTATAAAATTATGTGAAGTGAAACAATTTCTTCAGTTGAGGGGTATAATAGATTCAGAGTGTTTAGTGAGATGATATAATTGATATATATGTTTAATTTTTGGAATAATAATAAATTTTAGATTTATATGTTATAGTAGGCTTCGACCAAACCATGTTATTTTTGGAATTTTGTGACTACATTCTTTTTTGATAGTGATCTATCCCGCAAACAATAGGTATCAAATATTTTTGGTTTTGATGTGTGATGATTGAGATAGAGTGATATATTCACATCATGTTTTTCTTCAATGATCTATATATATGAAAAACATGGTATGAAAAATGAATCATCCACATAACTATTTGGACGATATGATAATGATGAATCCAATGATTGTTAGATTAGTGGTGGTGGAGTTAATGATATTGGATTAAATGATTATATGGAACTCATATTTGATGTTAGGTAGAGATTGTTGTGATTTTTTCATTAAATATAAATACGAGGGATTTGATAGTCAAACACATTATCTGTGAAATTTAGTGGTGAGCTATATTAAATTAGACGAATGAATATTTTTACTACATTTAATGCATAGAACATAACATGAATCTTATTAATGAAGATTCTAAGGCTTCACTAAGAGATGTGGTGCAAAGGTGTATCATCCCAATATAAGATAATATAAGAGATAGATATCCATGATATATCTATCAAGAGAGAATAATGAAATGGGTAACTCCTTTTCATATTCCTAAGTGTCGATAATGGAATGTCAATGATAGTGAATAAATATTTGATGATAGTGAATAAAGTGTTAATAATGAAGAATGTATCATTAATGATTCCATGGTATAAGATCATTGATAGTTCCATTGATCAAATGACTTCTTGATATTGTAATTGGGGATCATCTCTGTATAGTGAAGATCGATAGTACATAAGATGGTGAGATCCTAGGTGATTGTTAAAATTCAATTTGGTGTAAAAAATCCTACAAGTGATATAAATTATTATAGGAGAGTGATAAATTCTTTAAGGTGAAAGAAATCAAGTATGTAGTGAGAGAGATTATGAGTGTTTATAGAGATGGTCTCTCTATGAGGTATTTGTAATTTTTGATAAAAGAATATATTAAATATTTCTCTACTAGTGTAGGATTTATCCACACCACTCTTTTCAGAATTTGGTGACCTTTTTCAACTATGATTATAGTTTCCCACCCAAGCCCTCCCTCATTTTTTTTAAAAAATGAAACAATAAATTAAGGTTCATAATATAATAAAATAAGGTTTTGTTGTATATAATTATAGATTACCTTTGAATGAATTATAGGTTTAAATTTAATTATTACCCATTGTGATATTAATAAATACATAAGATTAAATATATATTTTATATATCACTATAATATTGAGAAAAATACCCCCTCTTATTAACCAAAATGTTTATTTTTAAATATAACACACCTAATAAAAGAGTTAAAAAAGTGAAGGGGCGATTCTTAAAACAATAACTATAAATAAAAAATATAAGGAATAAAATTAATTATTTTTATGATCGCAAAACTTTTTAAATTTGATCACCATAAATAAATTCACCAGTGCGGGTGTTTATTCAGATTGAATGAATGTATTTTTGAAATAATGTTAATTTTTTTAAAGAATTTAAACTAAAGGGTATAAAAAACTGTAAATTGGTTTACAATATTAACCATATATTTGACACAGAATTTTATAACCTTACAAATTATTAATGAAAATAATCATTACGATACATCGATAATGATATCTTATGATGTTTTATTGGATTATTTTTCAATAACATTTTTGAAATTTATTGATGTCCAAAATTTTGATAGGATTTGAAGATAAAATAATGATAAATTATTATTTTTTGGTAAAGTAACTATTGAGAAAAAGGAGAATTAATTAACCTAGAGAAGTGGGTGAATAATGGTGTCATCAAATCTATATGTTTCATTTTTAATGTCTATTCCTCATAAATATCTCATTTCATAATTTTAAGGAACATATTCAATCTCATACCCCCATCATAATTTGTCACAATAAATTTCAAACAGAAATACATAAATGAAAAGCCCAAAGAACATGTAGATGTTCTTGGTTCACTCGCACCATGATATATATAAGGAGCACACACCAATTGATATTCAATGTGCTAAAATTATCTATACTCACATTATGTGGATACATGAATAGTTCTCGTCACTCCCTGAAAATGTTTATTCCTTCAAAAATTTAATGGATTTGGCACTATCTCTTAAGGTTCACTCCATATTCTTCAACTTTGATATGTCAGGGAAGGCTTCATTAATTTATTATAATGAGGGTGTTTTAAAAAAATTAGAGATATGTAGGCATTATCCATACTAGAATAAGATTATGATTCATTATGAATCATCAAGTGTAGATTTAATTCTCTATTATGCTCCATATCACTAAATTAAAAATCCTCTATGTTCAGAAAAGATATAACGCTTATAGAGTGAGTGGATACTTTATATTATAAATAATAATATTAGTAATAAAATAAAAATGAGAATAACTATACACTGAAGTTAACCCTACTACAATCTGTATACAATAACCAAATATGATGATACTACTTCTCCTTTCTCTATATTGAACTAGATCTTATAGTTTTATTATAACTCTCATTAAACTATCTCTAATCAATGATATTTAATTTCCTCGAACATACATTAAAAAAAATTAATGTTGCAATGTAATTCCAAAATTGAATCTTCTTATCAGTTGTTATCTCAAAACTAGATATGACAATATCTCTACTCTCAAATATAAAGATGAAATGAGAACATTTTATAAAATCATCCATGCCTTTATCCCTTAATTTTATGGTTGGGATTAATCCTCACTCTTCAGAATATAATATATGAAGACTAATGTCCTAGACATTTTAACATGTTGAAATATATGAAATTAAGTCAGTTCAATTCCCTAAATATTCACAAAAAATATACTAATTTAAAATTGTGACTGAATCACAAATATATTGTGGAAATCACATAATCATGGTGTATTTCACTTACTTACAATATTATACCATTAAAATTCATCCAAAGTCTTTTGTTCTACCTAATATTATACTTGATCATTGAATAAATCAAGGTATATAAAATATATTTAGAATATTATTTAATAATCCCCATGAATTATAGTGTGATCTTACAAATATCCTAAAAAATTTCCTTCATTGCAGAGTGATATATTTTATCATGGAACAAATCTATCATCCTAAACTAACAATTATTTCGAGATAATAACCTAAAATTCACACCTCATAGTGAAACCACATTTTTCATAGTCTGATACTCCTTCTTTAGTTACAGGTATATCAAAATTATGGTGTGATATCAATATTGTGGTGTGATCCAATTGACCTTCTCATTCTTGAACCATACCAATTTATCATAGGGTATTCACTAAAAAAATCTCTTCATAGTGAAATATGATATATTATAATGTGATGATGAAACTTTTTACATAACAAGGTCCAAAATTATCAAATCATCTTATTCTTTTATAATAAAAATTACAATGTGATGATATATTTTCTGGCATGAAACTATTATATTTTGTTACATAGATTGATTTTACTCCTATAAATGTTATTTTGTGTCATGGTCTCATAAATAATCACAAAACCATCTATATATAACTTCATATTACTCTTATATTCAATGAATTATGACATGGTGATCCTCCTGACATGGTGATGTGGGTTTCCTCCACCAAAATTCCACAAATATTTTATAAATAATTCATTGAATGATATTACTTATTTTAAAGCATTAAGGAACAAAATTAGTAATATCTTCCTTAACATAACATAATTTAAACAAAGAAATATAATAAAAATACTTGTTTACACCTCTCATTAAATTATTTTTCCTCTAAAGCTATGTCCTAGATATATATAATATCAATGTAGTCATTAATTAAAAAATGACTCTATATAGACACTTTAGTGGCTTTAATTTAGGCTTACCATGTCTTCTATTGTTATCCTTATACTCAAATTACTTATATTTCAATTTCATATATCCTCATATTAGGTTGTATAGTTCCCGTTTATGGTAATAATATCCATATTCATTATATCACCACTGAGTTGACTATTATTATTATTAACCTAATCATCTTTGAAATTTAGTCATCAAATATATAAATTGAAAAATTATCAACTATAATTTACAAAAACCTAAAACTCCTAACCTATGGTTTCAGTATCCCCCTTCATATTTTTTTTTCAATTGTAAAATAAATCTATCCTGATCAGGTAACTCCAAATATTATAGGGTAATGTATGAATTTATGTTTCCATTCCTTCAATCCCTTTGACTAAACTCTTTTTATGTTATAAATATTTCCATTTTATGAACATTTTACTTCTCAATAAAATTCATATGGGTATCCTCATCATAACAACCCATGGTTAATGTAATACTTTCTCCCTGTTTTCAAGAAAGATAACTTAATCATCCCCTTTCCTTTATACTACACTTTATCCAAACCCACTTGTTGGGACCAACTATTTTGACATATTTATAGATAGTAAGATCCAAATTTGATATATACTACAAATATCCATATATTTTTTAGCTCAATAAATATTTTTCAAAAATATTGATTTAGAGAGATAGAACTATCAATTTAGTATAAAAATCCTTAAAAAACCTTTTTAGAAACGTCTTTTATACATCCAAAACACTAGGATCTATAGAAAACTAGTAGGCCATCCTCAGAATCATTGTATACTTTCAAAAAACTATAAATCTTCATCAAGTTCAATTTCAACTTGTTCAATGGAAAAACATAGTTGATGGATATTTTTGCCTATTTACCATTAGTTTTACTTTAGTTATATCTTCAATTTATTTATAAACATTTCTAGATCAACTTTAAAGATACAAAACACTTTCACTTATAGATATATTTATCTCAATGATTATTAGTTAGTTACTTTACATCATATAAATGAGTTTTTAACTAATCATATTATCCTATTGAGTAGGAACATTGGATAAGAAACATGATTCTATTTCAATTACTGTAGTGTTTTCCCTATCACTCACCTACTTCCATAGGAACAAATAGATTGAGCTATAAATCCCCAAAACAATATACCTTTGATCTCAATCACGCTTATGCATGAATGCCAAAGAGTAAGAAATGAAGAATGTGTGTGAGTCAAACCACATATGAGAACAATTTGTATTACAATTTTAGATAAAATCTTGATACTAATTGATGTTTATGATAATATATATTTCATAGGGTTTTCATAATAATTTAATTAGGTTAATCTACATTCAAATAATTAAAACAAAATTCCATAATAATTATACCATATCTAGAAAAAAATAACCTATGATATTACTTATAGATATAAATTATGGGATTCAACAATCAATAGGTTTTTTGGTAGGCTGAAAAAATCTTAGTTCATACCACAATGTTAAATTATAATTAATATTCCATGAATTCATCTATTAAAATTGATGCTTCCAAATTTAAATTTCCTCATTTTTATGAAGGTTTTTCATCACCTTGTGTACACTTGATAACACTTTTATTTTATAATTCATTCAACTCATAAAACACATGTCCCCATTAAATAAGAAACACCCCAACACTAATTATGAAAATAAAGTACTTGAGAGTTAGGTACATCTTGAACATCATCATTTCGATGAATATGGTTGGTCTTGGTGAACCAAACCTTTCATCAAACATGTTTCCAGCTCATCCTTTTTGGTTCTCCTTGAAACACCACTTGAATATTCTTAACTCTAGAAATTTGATTTATAATTCTCAATCTTCTTTGGCTCAAAATTCCATTAAATTGTGAGACTAATCCCACTTCTTCATGTTTGGTCTCCCAAGGTTTCATTAATTCATCATGATCCATGATTCATCTTCCTTATTTGTTTTTACCGGTATTCTCCTCTTCCCTTATGATATAATTTCTGAAATCACTTTGACATACATCATGTTTGTCCTCTTATATACCCATCATATTCACTTTATAATTTTTTGTCATTAATAAGTCTATATTCACATGTTTATAATTTATTTTTCAAACAACATCAAATAAAATTTTCAATATCTATATTATCTTTCATTCTATCCATAATGTTTACTCTGAATAATCATTCATTGGTTAATTATTAACCCTTTACTAAATTCCATTGTATTTTTCATTAAATACGGTGAATCTATTTTCAAATATAATAAATTCTTCTTTAAAATCAAGTCGCTCACTCATCCTAGGAATTAGGGATATCATATTTTAATCTATTTTACATCTCTTTATATAATAACATACCATATGTATATGTTTAGCATAAATAAAACAAAAAACTATATTGGAATACCTCATTTATTCCCATGTCTGTTTATATAATGTAATAAGTATTTTAGCACCATTTAACCCATTGGATTCAAGAAACACACCCATGATGTTCCTCGTGATTCCAAGTAAGTATCACTTTATATCTACCATCCTTTGGGATCCATCATTTGTAGATTTTTTATTTAATTGTTCCTCCTATTTTAGTTTATAATTTTTTTCTCAATGTACTTCACTTGTTGAGGCTATTTTAGGAGGGATATCATTCTTTACATTTGAGGATATCATCCTAAATTTAAGACTCTTAATCTTCACATCCTTCTTTATTAATCGGGAATCAATTTCTCATATAATCAAGGAATATTACCTTTTATATTTTTAAATACCATTATGATATGTTTTGAGTGGGATAAAAAATTATTTATGCTCCAATGTAATAATCTTTGATTTCATCTCATATACCTGTTTATTAAGAGGATCAGTTTTACCTTTATTTTTTATAACAATTATTATAATGTATAAATTATATGAAACCCAGTATTTCTTTATCCTTTTGTTTCCCAACACCAAATCTTACATAAATTCATGCTTCAATTAAAAAATGATTTCAAATTTATCTACCATATTTTACATGTCTTAGATATATTATTGGTTTCTATATGAACATTCATTAGATTAATGAATTGAATTCATTTCTACTTCTTCAACAATTCTGCCTTCAAACATGATCCTTATTATGGAATATAAATTTATATATTTTTATGTATATTCCACAATAACATTATCAATAATGTTTTCATCAAAATCATTGATACCCATAGCATTGGGTGTTACCTTCTTCTTAAGAGTATTCTCATTCATATTCATCTTTTTTCCTTTTGATATTATAAAATTCTCACCAGTTTTTCAAACTCCCAACATATCTCTTTTAGATTTACAATCTATCATTGTGGATGTCTCTGAACTATTTTTATATTCCATTGTATTTATATAAATGTTTTCTAAAATGTTATAAAAATACTAGAAAATTAATTGTCTTATTGATTACCTCACTATAGATACCAATGTTTACATTTTCCCTTATTTTTTAATATGAAATCATTCATTGTTCCATATTAAATCACACTCTCATTGTATATAATCCAATATCATGTAACAAAAATCCTATATAAACAAATAAATACCCCTTTTTCGACCAAAAAAAGATAGTATCACTAAAAATAATATGGTTTATAAAATGAAATGGAAGAGGAAAATCCAAAAAAAAAGATTTCAAATATTTTACTTCCACAAAAAAATTTTATGCTATGAAAACACTTATTTATACCTAAGATAATTAATGCACCCTGATAGGGGTAAATTAGGGTTAAAAAAATATATGCATTTTTTTACAAAATTCCCTTCCCTATATATATATTGTTCCCATAATTTGAAGTGATTAACTCAATCACACACTCCAATCATTATTGATCACAATGGATATCAACATTAAAAATGGAAATGTAATTAATAAATAACATGATGATTTTAAATGTTTAACCCACAATGTTGAGTCAATAAGGTTTTCCTTATGACTTTTCCATTCCTTCATTTTTGGGTGAGATTATTGAGTCAATAAGGTTTCCTTATGACTTTACCATTCAATCTTGTTTTGAAAATCAAAAACACCCTATCTCAAGGAAAATCTCATTTCTCATGGTGTTTTACTTATCTAATGAAAATTTTCCTTCCCCAAGGAAATTTATGCATACCATGTTTTTCGTTATTCATTGTTTCAAAGTATAAAAGTCAGTTTTGAATCCAAAACCTCAGAATCATATAATACTTAGATATAGGGCATTCTGTTTTCTAGATCTGAATTTAGGTTTCGTGTTCCCTAATTTCAGACTCCGAATTCTCCTGAGTTCTGACTCTGATTTCTGTGAATTCAGACTCCGAACTCCTATGAGTTCTGACTCCGAACTCACTAAATTCAGACTCCGAACTCTTATGAGTTCTGAATCCGAACCCACGGACATCAGACCCCGAACTCTTTTGAGTTCTGACTCTGAACTTACTGAATTCAGACTCCGAACTATTATGAGTTCTAACTCTGAACTCTTTGAATCCAGACTCTGAATTCATGTGAATCCAGATTCCGAATTTCCTTGAAATTTAAACATTGGAATTATATATAATTCAGGTTTCTAATTTCCTGAATAACAAAATCTGAATATCATTTTATTATGGATACCGAATGTATTTTTGGTTAGAATGCGATCATTTTTTCTTACACTCTGAAAAATGAATTTGCTCAAGAAACCATAATTTTTCTTACACTTGTTTTTGTTTATAAAATGATTTCGTGCTTTTAGTTTCTAACTAAAAATTGTTTGAGTGACACATGTATAGGTCCCTCCAAAATTCAACGAAAAATATGACCATTGGAGGAGGGAGACAACCGCTGAATCCATGCATATAAATAGGAGCTCATTTGAACGAGCTCAGGAATAATTCCAACAACAACTTTGATTTCAAGTAGTAAATGTGATTTCTAGAGAGATAGGATCTTATAAACTCTCAGTCTTCATGCATAAAGTTTGAAAAACTTGATCAAACTTTTCTTTGTGCATATTTGCATTGTGCAAATGTGTGATATCATCGAAATCAGAGACTTCGGGTTGTGAAGTCTGAGGTTCCGATTTGGTTACAAATTGAGGGCTTGCGGGGATCGAAAGACAGATACAAATCTTTGGATTGAGGGATTACCTAGGTTTGGGTAAGATAGAATTTCATGAATGTATAAATCAAGGGACCTTTATCTAGGGTTGTTGGATACCCTTCTCTTTGGGTTAAAAGAGTTAATACATGTTACTTGTAGTGTTGTATGTTTGGTTTCCAAAGTAATTTTAGTTGTTGAGGAAAGTATAACTTTATTATAAATCCTTAGACTTGTAATCTGATTATATAGGTTTCAATATGCTTTAAGGTAGAAACTTAGTTGTTGTAAACTTTTTGTTAAGTTTCATTTCCAAATTCACTTTTCTGGAATCAAGCAAGATTTTAGAACTTAGAGGTGTTGTGAATTTTGTTTATGAAAAATTTCCTTAAGGATTTTTAATGTATATAATTCACCCACATCTTGTATATTGAGTATCTTCACCATAGTTTGATACTAAAATATGTATCATATCTATCATAATATCGATCCCCAAAATTTGTATTAGAGGAGGTTACCTTATACCCTAAACCAATCTAACAATTGTGTTCCGAGTTTTGGTCAAATCTGAATTAATCTCACGATTGGATTCAGAAGAGAAGTTTTCTTCATCACTTTTTCAGAGTCATATTTTCGGACCCATAATGTTCAGATACATTTTTTACTTAGAGATACTCTAGTTCTATTTTACTTTCTTAGGATATTTTCTTTGGATTACAAACTTCTATTACTAACAAGTTTGTGTGGAAGAAATTTCCTTTAAATGTCAGGTTTAAATGTTGGTTCTATCGACAATCTAAGTCCTACCAGACCTCCTATTTTTGATTGAAATTATTATGAGTACTGGAGAGATAGGCTGAAGACATTCTTTATTAAAAATGGAGTTGATAACTACCTAATGCTGACTGGAAACTATAAGATTCTTGATAAGGAATTGATAACTTTTACTAATTAGGAGAAATAAGAATATTAAACAAACATCAGAGTCAGAAATACAATGCTATGTTCCATGAAAAGGAATATCTATTGTAAAATATCATAATTTGAATCTACAAACAGTATCTGGAAGAAACATGTAGTTACATATTTTGGTACTTCAAAGGACACAAAGACAAGATGATCTATGTTGAGAGCTGAATACCCGGGCTTTAATTTTTCTTATGGAGAACCTATAAGAAAAGTTCAGAAAAGGTTTATTACTATCGTGAATAACTTATAGTCTATGGGAGAGAAAGGTTTGGACGATGAGGCCATTGTAGATTAGATCATAGACATCATTCCAAATGAGTGGGAGTCCAAGAAAATTTTTTTTTTTGAGAACAGGAAAGTTACCCAGATTTCCTTAGATGAGCTGTTTGGAACTCTTCATCAGCATGAGACTAGAATGAAGAGAGATGATGAAAATGTTTAAAATAATAATAGGAATGGAGGAGTTTATTTTAAAAATACTTCTAAACATATGAAATCCAAGAATCCATAATGATTTACTAGATCAATGTCAAAGGAAGTTATTATTCAGTCAGAATCTAGTGATACAAAAAAGTCTGAGATTGAATTAGCTAATCATGCTCAGAGAATGAACAAGATAGTATCTCAAAAGAACTATCAGAATAAGTACAAGAAGAGGAACTACAAAGATAATAAATATGAGGAAGTAACTTGTTATGAATGCAGAAGAATAGGTCATATTAGACCTGATTAGCCTTTATTGAAAAAGATGGAAAAGAATGAATGGAATTCAGAAAGAAACAATAAGATGTTCTATCGTACTTAGCACAAGAAAAGTCTTAAAGCAAATGATACATGGATTTCTAGCTATGGAGACACTTCCGAAAGTGAATCTTCTGACTATAAATTGTTATAATATAAAAATATTGGATTCATTTCTATTACTAATTTTCCTAATACATGTCCTATGGCCAAAGTACGATCTGCTGAGGATTTAACAAATTTATCTCTTGATATGAATAACTATTCTAGAGATACTATTTCAAATGAAGATACTTCATCTTCAGATAATGAAGAAATACCGTCTTATGAGGAATTATCTAGATTTTCCATGTTGTTAGAAGCAAGAAATTGTACAATTTCTATGAAATTATACAAGGAAAATACTGGAGAAGAAATTCTTACAAAAGAGATTTCGGACCTGCATAGAGATCTTGATTATAAGGATGAGAATTTAGGAGAACTTTCTAAATTAAATAACTAAGTAAATACTAAGAAGGAAAAAAATTCTAAAAATATTAAGAATTATATTTTAAAAATAAATGTATTTGAGGAAAAATCATACTCCTAGGAAATAATATAAGAGGATAGGAATTTAGTCATCAGACTAAAAAACAAAATATATTCCCATAAGAAACTTCTTCCAAACATTACTTCTGGTAAGGAAAATTTTGACAAGATGTATTCTAAAATCAATCCTCAAGGAAATAATACTGGAGTAGGTTATACTCACCAAAAAACTGTTTTCCAAAACAACTATTTCATTCCATCCAAAGCCCCTTTTTTCACCAAATGTCAGTGTGGTGGGCATTGGAAGAAACATTAATCTTTAAATAATGTTCAATCTCTTGGGTTTCATAAAGCTTATTTTTCTAAAAAAATGTGGATACCCAAAATTTTGTTGTCTAAAAATTCCTGATCCAAGGAAGTCAGGATTCCGAAAGTCTAACATTCTTATTTTCAGGAAAATAAAAATGGTATCAACTACAATACTTGGTACATGGATAGTGGATGTTCCTGGATTATTTCGGGTAACAAAAATTTCTTTGAAAAGATTATCAAGATGAAAGGAGGAAAAGTAACATTCTGAGATAATGCTAAGGGAGAGATTATTGGTATAGGTAACATTGTTCTTTTTGGAAAAATATTGATTTCAAATTTTTTATTTGTTAAGGGTCTTAAGAACTACCTCATTATAATAAGTCAATTATGTGATGAAGGTTACCTTGTGAATTTTTAGAATGAAAAGTGCTTAGTATGCAATTCCAAGGAAGAGTTTATTCTTTCTTACAATATGCAAGACAATGTTTACACATTAAACAGAGAAGAACTTAAGAGCCATGATCTACCTTGCTTAAGTGCAATGGAAGATCATTCTTGGTTGTTGAATAGAAGGCTGGTACACTATAACCTTTGGAACCTATGTATACTCTCTAAGAAAGGACTAGTTAAGGATCTACTAGAGCTTATATTTGATTATTCAAAAGTCTCTAATCGTTGTCAATATGGAAAGCAACATAAATCAAGTTTAAAATTAGTCGGTGAAGTCTCAACCACTAATGCATTACAGTAGGTTCATATATATCTTTTTGGTCCAACACAAACTAGATGCATTGGAGGAAAATATTATGTATTTGTCCTCATTGATGATTCCACTAGATTTACGTGGGTCTATTTTCTAGCAATAAAATCTGAAGCTTTTTCATATTTCAAATGTTTTTGAGCCCATGTTAAAATGAGAAAAACATTCATTTTATAACTATTCATAGTGATCATGGAGGAGAATTTCAAAATTCTGAATTTGACACTTTTTGTAGTAAAAAAGGTATTAATCACAACTTCTCTACACCTAGAACTCCTCAACAAAATAGTGTTGTTGAAATAAGAAATATAATTCATCAAGCAATAACAAGAACCATGTTGAGTGAATATTCTTTGGACAAAAAATTTTGGGCTAAAGATGTAAGTACTGATTGTTATACTATAAATTGTGTTTTGATTAGACCTTTTATTAATAAAGCTCATTTTGAGTTATGGAATGGTATAAAACATAGACATTCATAATTCGAGGATTTTGGTTGCAAAATATTGATTCTGAATTCTAAGGTTAAATTACACAAATTCACACCAAAATTTGATGATGAAATTTTTTTAGGCAACTCCACAAATTTTAATGCTTATAGAGTCTTCAATAAAAACACTTATACTGTTGAAGAAATAATACATGTCAAATTTGATGAAATTGATCCCGTTTTTTAAACAACCCCAACATACATCTTCAAATTTGTTTTCAAAAACTGATTATCAACCTTTGTTAGAAGATCTTTCTGAAAAGGAAAATTCCCAAGAAGATGTTTCTGAAGCATTTACCCCAGAAAATATTCTACCCTATGTTGATGAAAAAGCTTTACAAAACACAAATTAGTCATTTATTAAGAATCATCCTAGTGATAGTATAATTGGTGATGTAAATCAACCTATAAGGACTAGAAGTTCCTTAATAAATGAAGTAGAACATATAATATTCCTTTCCCAATAATAAAAAGAAGTGATAATGAATCTTTAGAAGATGATGATTAGATAAAAGCTATGCAAGATGAACTAAATGAATTCCAAAGGAATAAAGTCTGGACCTTGTTTAAAAGACCTAAGGAAACTTCAGTTATTAGATTAAAATGGGTCTTCAAAAATAAGTGTGGTGAAAATGGAATAATAGTAAGAAATAAAGCTATATTGGTTGCTAAAGGATATAATCAATAAGAGGGAATAAACTATGAAGAAGCATATTCTCCAGTAGCCAGACCTAAATCTATTCTTATTTTACTTGCCTCTACCAAATTCTTCATCTTTAAACTTTTTCAAATGGGTGTGAAATGTGCTTTCCTTTTTGGTTTGGTATAAGAGGAAGATTTTCTTGAAAAATGTCCTAGTTTTGATGATACAAAACATCCTGAACATTTTTATAAACTTACCAAAGCATTGTATGGACTTAATAAATCCCCTTGAGCTTGGTATGATAGAATTACAGGATTTTTGCATCCAAATAATTACGTTAAGGGAAATGAAGATCCAACCCTTTTTTATAAAGAAAGATAAGAAAAATGTTTTGATTTTTCAAATTTATGTTGATGATATTATATTGGGATCAAATCAGCAATCTTTTACTGATTCCTTTGCGAATCAAATGAAATCTGAGTTTGAAATGATTATGATGGGTGAGTTAACATTTTTCTTGGTTTTCAAATTTCTCAAAAACCTAAAGGAAGCTATATATACAAACATAAGTATATTAAATATCATCTTAAAATATATTGATATGACAACACTAAGAGTATTAGTACTCCCATTGGTACCTAAAACACAATTGATCTTGATGAAGCTGGGAAACTAGTAGATCAAACATATTTTAGAGGTATGATAGGAAGCTTAATTTACTTGATAGCTAGTGATATAGAATAAATGTTTTCAGTATGCGTATGTGAATGATATCAATCCCATCCTATGGAATATCATTTAAAGGTAGTGAAAATAATTTTTCTCTACTTAAAGGGATCCATTGATTTAAGACTCTTTTATAATTCTGGAAATGATTTTATTTTGAAAAGTTTTTTGGATGTTGACTTTGGTGGATGTAGAATGCATAGAAAAAGTACATCTAGAACATGTCATTTCTTAGGAGATTCATTGGTTTCTTAGTCATGCATGAAGAAAAACACAGTAGAACTTTCCACTACTGAAGCTGAATATGTAGTAGCTGGAGGTTGTTGTGCTCATGTGTTGTGGATGCAACACACACTCATAGACTATGATATGAGTTTTATTAAAACACAAATTTTGTGTGATAATACCAGTTCCATTTCCCTTAGTAAAAAATCAGATCATCACTCTCATGAAAAACACATAGATATTAGGCATCACTTTCTTAGGGATCACACACAAAAAGGGGATATTATTCTTCAATTTATCAGAATACACGATCAACTTGCTGATATTTGCACAAAATCCTTACCCTCCTATTGATTTGAATACATTAAACATTAGATAGGAATAATTACCATAAGGTAATATTCCTCAATTAAACTTAGGTTGAAATCAATCTCCTTGAAGTAATAAACTCCGTTTCATAGGGGCAGTTCATTTGCATGTTAGTTTTTAAAAAAATTTCGTAATGAAGTTTTTTAAAAAAATTCATAAAGAAGTTTTTCATGTTTTTCGTAATGAAGTTTTTCAAGCTTTTTGTAATGAAAATTTTCATATTTTTATTGAGTCAATAAGGTTTTCCTTATGACTTCTCCATTCCTTCATAATTGGGGAATATTTTTTAGTCAATATGGTTTCCTTATGACTTTACAATTCCTTCTTGTTTTGAACATCACAAAAACCTTATCTCAAGGGAAATCTCCTTTTTTCCCTATGTTTTACTTTAATAAGGAAAAATTTCCTTCCCCAAGGAAATTTATCCTTACCATGTTTTAAATGTTTCTATCATAATTTTTCTAATTATAAAATTCAGTTTGAAACCAAAACCTCGGAATCCTATA
Source organism: Viscum album (assembly GCA_963277665.1). Lineage (NCBI taxonomy): Eukaryota > Viridiplantae > Streptophyta > Magnoliopsida > Santalales > Viscaceae > Viscum > Viscum album. Next base: position 1,031,447,681 of record OY728123.1, on the reverse strand, counting down.
AATACATATATATGATACATTCTGTTTTATAATCTGAATTCTCAGAATTCTAATTATGAATTCTGGTTACAAACTCTTCCGAGTTCTGACTCCTAATTCGGATTACGAATTCTGGTTACAAACTCTTCTGAGTTTTAATTCCAAATTCTTATTACCAATTCAGGTTACGAACTCTTCTACGTTCTAACTCTGAATTCAGATTATGAATTCTGGTTATGAACATTTAGGAGTTCTGACTCCGAATTCTAAATACAACTTCTGGTTAAGAACTCTTATGGGTTCTGACTCCGAATTCTGATTATGAGTTCTGGTTAAGAACTCTTCTATGTTCTGACTCCGAATTCTGATTACGACTTCTGGTTACGAACTCTTCTGAGTTATGACTTCGAATTCTGATTACGAATTTTGGTTATGAACTCTTCTAAGTTCTGACTCCAATCTCTCTGAATAAAGACTCCGAACTCTTATGAGTTCTGACCCCAAATTCTCATGAACTCTGACTCTAAAATTTGTAAGTTCTGGTTCTGAATTATTTTGAATCCAGATTCCGAATTACCTTGAAATTTAGACTCTGGAATTCTATAGAATTTAGGGTCCAAATTCCTAGAAAACAGAATAAAAAAATCCTTCTATTATAGACACATAATTCAATTGAGGTTAGACTCCGAACATTCATTAGATTACATTTCAAATATTGGCTTTTAGAAATGTAACTATATTTTTTACTTTTACTTGTTTTGTTATAAAACGATGTTGTTCTTTCAGTTACTCACTAACCATTGTTTGACTGACACATGTACAGTTCCCTCCAAAATTTAAGGAAAAATATGAACATTGGAGGAGGGAGGTGACTGTTGAAGCTGTGCCTATAATTAGGAGCTAATTTGAAAGAGCTCAGGACTTTTTGGAGAACTTGTGATCTGAAGTGGTTTCTAGAGAGAGATACTCTTATGATTAGTGCATACTGATCTTCTGGTTAAGATTTTCTTTGTGCGTCTCCGATGGTTGCTGTGTACAATCGAGGGCTTCCGGGGATAGGAAGACAGAGGTTCCAGCCACCTTGATGTTGAGGTCTTCCTTGTTGAGGAAGACAGAGGTGCCGACTACCTTGAAGTTGAGGGCTTATGAGGATAGCAAGATAGACACCTATCTTTATATCGAGGTCTTACCCTGGTGTGGGTAAGAGAGACTTTTTGGAAATTAAGAATCAAGGGACCTTTATCCAATGTTGTTGGATCTCTTTGGGTTAAAAGATTTACTAATTGTTTACTTGTTTTTTTAGAAGCTTTCCACTGCATTTTTATTGTTTATGAATGTATAACTATCCTATACTTTCATATACTAGTACTTTGATTTAGTTAGATTATATATGCTTTAAGGTAGAATTTTTGTTGTTGTAAACTTTCATTAAGATTCATTTCGGGAAAAATATTTTCGGGAATCAATTTATCAGAATCATATTTCTTGAATCAAGAATGTGTGTAGAACATAGAGGTTTTGTGAATTACATTGTTTATCCTTGTTTAACATAACCATCTTTAAAAGTTCCAAAGGAATTTTTTTATGTATACAGTTCACCCCTCTTGTATTTTAAGCATCATTAGATACTTTACTTAGTATCTCTATTATTTTGATCCTATATTTGGTATTATAGAGTATATCATAATCACATACCATCTCAAAAATTTGTATTAGAGGAAGTGACCTTGAATCCTGAACCAATCTAACAATTGGCTTCATAATTTTTGGTTCAGTCTGAATTTATCTCACGATTAGTTTTAGAAGAGAATTCATCTCATTCTTTTTTCGGAATCAGTTTTTTGAACTCGTATAGTTTGGATTCATTATTTCTTCGAGATATTCTTGTTCTATATTTTCCTTTCTTAGGAATATTTTCCTTGTTTACAAACCTTTATTACTAACAAGTTTGTGTGGAAATAATTTTTTTTTCTATAAGATGGCAGGATTCAATGTTGGTTCCATAGAAAATCTCAGTCCAACTAGACCATCTCTCTTCGATGGAAATGATTATGAATATTGGAGAGGTTGTATGAAGGCTTTCATTATCAATACTGGTGTTGATAATTTTCTTATGCTTACTGGAGGATACAAAATCATTTAAAAAGAAGTTAGTACCTTCACCAATCAAGAAAAGCATGAAAATCAACCGAATAATAATTTACGCAATGGTTTTCTTTTCTCCATTACTAGAAATATATATAGCCAAATTTCATCTTGTGAAACAACAAATTGTATTTGGAAGACACTTGAAGTTACACACTTTGGAACTTCCAATGTTATTGAGACAAGAAGAGCTATGTTTAGAGCTGAATACCATGTCTTTAACATTCCTTATGGAGAACCCATATGTAAGGTGAAACAAAGATTCATGAATATTGTGAAAAGTTTACAATCCATGGTTGAGAAAGGATTAGATGATGATGCTATTGTTGATAAGATCATACACATCATGCCCAATGAGTGGAAATCCAAGATAACTACTATAGATGAAAACAGAAAGGTTACTCATATTTTCTCAGATGAGCTGTTTGGAAATATTCTTCAACATGAGAGTAGAATGAAGAGAGATTCTTATAATGTAAAAAAAAGAATGGGATTGACAATGTTGCTTTTACTACCACTTCAAATCATATGAAAGCTAAGACTCCTGAGAGTATTGCTAGATAGATGTCTAAGAAGGTTGTTATCCAATCCGAATCTAGTGGAAGTGAATCCTCAAAGAATGAGTTAGCCAATCATGCTCAAAGGATGAAAAAGATAGCTGGATAGAGGAACTTTCAATCCAGATATATGAAGAAACAAAAGTAAAGATAGGAAAGATTCAGAAGTTATATGTTATGAATACAAGTGAGCTGGACATATAAGACCTGATTATCCTATGCTCAAGAGAAAATAAAGAAAGGAAAGTCATTCTGAGAGAAACAGAAAGAATTATTACAAGGTGAATGCTAAGAAAGTCTTGAATGCTAATGAAACCTGGAGTGCCAGTGGTGGTGACTCTTCATATGAATGTTCAGATTATTAATCTTATGGACAGAAGGATCTTGGTCTAATAGCCGGAATACCTATTGAAAATCATTGATTAATGGATAAGTTACAAAATGCTGATTCAATGACCAATGTTTCTTTAAATGAAAATTATAGTAATGATAAATATTATAACTCTTCAGATGAACAATCTTCTTCTGATGAAGATAATACTTTACCTTCCTTTGAAGAAGTTTCCAGGTTTTCCAAACTTCTTGATACTGAGAACTCAAAACTCATGAAAAATCCTGATAAGGAAAAATCTAGGAATACTATTCTTACTAAGGAAATATCAGATCATTATAATGAACTTCATATGAAAAATGTTGATTTTGAAAATATTTCAAATAATATTGAGTAAGTAAATTCTGCAAAGAATAATCTTTCTAAAGATCTAGAAAACTTATTTTTATAGAAAAATGTTTTCGAGCCTAGATCTAGTTCAAAATAAAATGTTTTAGAAGACAAGAACTTGGTTAACAAACTGAAATATGAAATATTTTCCGTGAGGAAGTGTTTTTCAAACATTACCTTAGGTAAAAAAACTTTTGATAAAATATATTCTGAAATCTGACCTCTAAGGAATTGTTCTGGTATTGGTTATACTGGTTCTAAACCAATTTTTAGTAACAATTACTATGTTCCTCAAAGTGCTCCATTCTCCACTAAGTGTTAGTGTGGTGGAAACTGGGCAAAACATTGTTCCTTAAACAAAATCCAGTCTTTCGGATTTCATAATGTCCATTTTTCTAAGAAAATGTGGCTGCCTACAATATTTCTTTCTGAGATTTCTGGATCAAAGCATGTTTCGATTTTGAAAACCTATCTTTTTCTTATTTTCAGGAATATAGAGAAGGTACCAACAACAATACTTGGTACATGGATAGTGGATGTTCCCGGCATATGACTGTTAATAAAAAATATTTTGAAAAGATTATAAATATGAAAGGAGGAAAAGTAACTTTCGAAGATAACGCTCTGGGAGATATTATTGGTATTTGTAGCATCGTTATTCTTGGAAAAACATTGATTTCAAATGTTTTATTCTTTAAGGTTCTTAAGCACAACCACATTAGAATAATCCAATTATGTGATGATGGTTACCTTTTGAATTTTAGGAATGACAAGTTCCTAGTACACAATTCCAAGGAAGATTTTATTCTTTCTTCCCATAGGCAAGATAATGTTTACATACTAATCATAGAAGACCATAGAAGCCAAGATCTACCTTGCCTTAGTGCAATGGAGGATCATTCTTGGTTATGGAATAGAAGGTTAAGACACTGTAACCATAGGAACATATGAAAACATTCTAATAAAATATTAGTTAAGGATCTAACAGAGCTTAGATTTGATTCTTCAAAAGTTTATAACCCTTGTCAATATGGAAATCAACATAAATCATGTTTTAAATAAGTCTGTGAGGTCTCAACTACTGATGCATTATAGTTAGTGCATATTTATCTCTTTGGTCCTACACAAACTAGAAGCATTGGGGGAAATTATTATGTATTAGTCTTGGTTGATGATTACACCATATTTATGTGGGTCTATTTTCTAATAAAGAAGTCCGAACATTTTTATTATTTCAAAAGTTTTAGAGAACAAGTTAAAAATGGGAAAAATCTTCCATTGAATACGATTCACAGTGATCTTGTTGGAGAATTTCAAAATTCTGATTTTTTAACTTTTTTTAGTAGAAAAGGCATTACTCATAACTTCTCATTACCCAAAGCACCTCAACATAATAGTGTTGTTGAAAGATGAAATATAATTTTTCAAGAGATAACAAGAACCATGTTGAGCAAATATTCTATAGCCAAAACTTTTTGGGCTAAAACAATATTTACTTCTTGTTATACTATAAATTGATTTTTCATTAGACCTTTTCTTAATAAAACTTTTTATAAGTTATGGAATGGTAGGAAACCAATACTTTCCTAATTTAAGGTTTATGGTTTCAAGGTATTCATTCTGAATAATAAAGATAATATTTATAAATTCGCTCCAAAATCTGAGGAAGGAATTTTCTTAGGATACTCCACAACATCTAAGGCTTATAGAGTTTTCAATAAAAACACATGTACTTTTGAAGATACAGTGCACGTGAAATTTGATAAAACTGATCCTTTTGTTTTTAAACATCCCCAACCGACATCTTCAGATGCGTTTTCAAAAATTGATTATCAACCTTTGATAGAAGATCTTTATGATAAGGAAAATGTCCAAGAAGATACTTATGAAATATTTAACCCAGAAGATTTTCTACCCTATGTTGATGAAAAAGTTTTAAAAAACCCAAATCAAATTTTTCTAAAGAATCATCCTAGTGATATCATCATTGGTTATGTGAATCAACCTGTAAGGACTAGAAGATCCTTTAGAAATAAAGTAGAACATCTAGCATTCATTTCTCAATTAGAACCCAAAATCACTGATGATGCTTTAGGTGATGAGGATTGGATTAAAGCCGTGCAAGATGAACTAAATGAATTCGAAAGGAATAATGTCTGGAACTTGGTAGAAAGACCTAAGGAAACTTATATTATTGGAGTAAAATGGTTTTTCAGAAATAAGTGCGATGAAAATGGAATCATTGTTAAAAATAAAGTTACATTTGTTTCTAAAGTATATAATAAACAAGAAGTAATAGACACTGAAGAAACATGCACTCCAGTTTCTAGACATGAATCTATTCGTATCCTACATACCTTTGCGACATTCTTCAATTTCAAACTTTTTCAAATGGACGTGAAATGTGATTTACATAAAGGTTATGTACAAGAGGAAGTTTTTGTTGAACAACCTCCTCGTTTTGAAGATACAAGACATTTTAATCATGTTTTTAGACTTACCAAAACCTTGTTTGGACTTAAGCAATCCCCTCAAGCCTGGTATGATAGACATAAAGGATTTTTGATTCAATATAATTATGTTAAGTGAAATGCAGATCCAACCATTTTTATAAATAATGATAAGAAAAACATTTTTATTGTTCAAATTTATGTTGATGACAATATATTTGGTTCAACTCAACCATCTTTAACCAATTCCATTGCAGATCTAATGAAATCTAAGTTTGAAATGAGTTTGATGGGTGAGTTAACATTTTTCATAGGTTTTCAAATCACTAAAAAACTAGAAGGAGTCTATATATCCATACATAAGTATTTTAAAGATCTTCGTAAAAAGTATGGATATGAAAACACTAGGAGTATAAGTACTCCCATTGGTATCTCAAATACAGTTGATCTTGATGAAGCTGGGAAACCAGTAGATCTAACATCTTTTAGAGGTATGATAGGAAGTTTACTTTACTTGATATAAAATAGTCCATAATTAATGTTTATAGTATTATTATGTGTATGATATCAATTCAATCCTAATGAATCTCATTTAAAGGCAGTGAAAATAATTTTTCACTACTTAAAGGGAACCATGGATTTATGACTCTTTTATACTTCTGGAAATGATTTTGTTCTAAAAAGATTTTTTGATGCTGACTGTGGTGGATATTGAATGGATAGAAAAAGAACATCTAGAACTTGTCATTTCATAGGGGATTCATTAGTTTCTTAGTCATGCATGAAGCAACACTCAATAGTACTTTCCACTGCTAAAGCTGAATATGTAGAAGCTGAATGTTGTTGTGATCAAGTGTTTGTGATGCAACACACACACACAGACTATGTTATGAGTTTTACCAGACCACAAATTTTGTGTGATAATACAAGTTCCATTTCCCTTAGTAAAAACCCTACACATCACTCAAGTGTAAAGCATATAGATATTAGGCATCACTTTCTTAGGGATCACACAAAAAAATGAGATATCATTCTTCTATTTATCAAAACACAAGATCAACTTGCTGATATTTTCACAAAATAATTACCCCCGACAGATTTGAATACATTAAACAGATGTTAGGAATGATAATTGTATGTTTATATTTCTCATTAACATCATGTTGAACCAATCTCTTTACAGTAATAAAATCCTTTTCATAGAGGGAGTACATTTTCTTGTTAGATTTCATAACATTTCATAATGAAGTTTTCAAAATATTTCATAATGAAGTTTTCAAATTTTTTATATTTAGTTTAGTTTTTCATATTTCTTGTAATAACTTTTTTCACATTTCTCGTAATTATGTTTTTCATATTTTTCATAATGAAGTTTTTTTATATTTTTCGTAAGGATATTTATCATATTTTTCGTAAGAGAGTTTTTTTCATATTTTTTGTAATGAAGTGTTACGTACTCGAAATTTTCTTAATGAAGTTTTTCGTATTTGAGATTTTTTTAATGAAGATTTTTATAATGAACATTTTCGTAATGAATACTTTTGTAATGATGATTTTCTTAATAAAGATATGCGTACTCATTTTTGTCGTACTCATGTTTTTTTCAGAATCTAAAATATTTCAAGAATAATTTCCCTCAATACAAATAATTCTCATGACAATCGGAAAGGTATGACTCTTCCTTCTGTTTTTTAATCACATTTTACTTGTTTGTAGTTTGTTTTGTATTTTTAAAATTTCTCAGATTTGAGTTTTCTTAAATACGAATGTTTTCTTTTAAAAACCTCCAAATATCTAATCCGACCAAATTTTCCATGAGGCTATCATTGTCAACCGTTAGATCTAATTCGAAGAATTCTCAGCCATTGGATTGAGATGGGAAGATGAACAGTCGCATCAACACCTATAAAAGGGGACCCCCGATGGTTTCCCACCTTAGTTTTCAAGCTTTTGCGTGTCGAAGCTCTACCCCTCTTCAAAATCATGTTCCAGATTTTCAAAAGTTTCTCAATTCCAAATGTCTGGTGAAGTTCCTTCTCAGGTTATGTCTTCTATCAATCCAATTATAGAGTAGAAAGTTTATAGGGAGAGGTTGGTGCATTTGAAATTTTTCAACAAGAATGAATCTATTATTTCAAAGAATATCAAGGTTAATTGGTGGGAGAGTGTATCTATATGAAAGGCAGTAGATCAAGATGTTTTGTATCTGGATCTACTCATTGAGTTTTATGAGTCAGTTTGTTTATTTATGGAATAAGGGAGATATAAGTTCTCATTCAACATTGATGGTAATACGTATTCACTTTCTTATACCAAGACTGCTAGTTTGGTAGGGCTATCTTATAAAGGGGAAGCCTAGTTTTGTTCCCATAAATTACCGGATTTGAAAATAAGTTTTATCAAATTGAATGCTATAGAGTGTCTTGGACTTACAGATGTCAAGACTCTGAAAATTTCTCATTTGTCAACAAACAATTGGAACCTTGAGTTATGGGTTTAGGGATTTATCGTATCGAGAATGGGTGACAAGGACACACTGACGAAAAGTTAGATGTATATAATGGATTTTTTTGGTTAATCTAAGGAAGATCAATCTGATGAAGCATATTTTCATTACGATAGAGAATATCAAGAATGAGAATTTGAGAGCATAGATAATCATGTATCATGTACTACTCTCCTAGTTTATTTTTCGGTGTCTTGAGTCCTTCATGATTCCTTGAAGTTCCAAGCCGAGGAATTGCAAAGTTATGTTAGTTAGTGATGACACTTTGAAAAGAATTAATGTCGGCTTTTCTAAAGATTCATGAGAGGTTTATGATCTACCAGAGGAACAAGTAGAAGTCATTGTGAAAGATGTAGAAGAGGCTGAACCATCAAAGAAAGATGGAATGAAAAGAAAATTGAAATAAGTAGAAGTTCAAGGGGAAACCGTTAAAACAAAGGAAGCTTAAACAGCACCTCCAAAGCCCATGAAGCATAAGGCCTATTCGGATGAGGTAGTGGCCAAATAGAGGGAGGATAAAAAGAATCGGAAAGAAGGATAACCAAAATTTGGTCTAGATCCTGCTGTGGCCAAGGCTCTAAAAGAGAAGACTGATGAAGAGCTAGAGAAGCAATCCAAAGAGAATAAGTTTATGAAGAAAATGATTGAGGCTGAAATTTGTCAATCCCTTATGAGGGATACTAAAATAGTATCTGAGAATATTCTTGTTCCGAAATAATTCTTGGGGTAACCATTACCCGAGACTCCGAGGAAGATGTTCATGAATTCGGAAAAAGTATATGAAAAGGTTGTCGAAGAAAAGGAAGCTGTAGAAGAAGTACAAGAAGCTGAAAGCAGGGATGATACGATTAATCTAATAAAGCAAGTTGAAGACTTTCATGAGAAGGAAAGTCCATCTGAGAAATTGTCAATCCGGACTTCTCAATCCGGATCATTGAAACTTGATACCCCTAGAATTGATGAGAAGGTTGAAGAGGAAGTGAACAAATTATCTGAAGAATAAAGTTACAATCATCACTTAATTTACCCAGAAGATATTAAGACATGAGCCGAGAAAGAATAAATTGATGAAGATATAATTGTCTTGTTTTCTGAATGTGAGCATGAGTCTCCAGATAAAGTAGCTGTTCTGAAAACCAATAATGGTAAATAGGTGATTATTGATTCACCAACCAAAATTTCTTTAAGGAAGAAGGAAGCTGGTGGATCCTCTATGAAAAAACATTTTGATCTAGAGGAAGAACCACAACCAAGAAAAGTTTCAGATTCGAAATCATCAGCTCTTGGACGTGATTTTTTCATTCAATCTATGAAGAGGTTTGTTGACACAATTCCGATCATTCCAACAATTGAATACAAATGTTAGTTGCTTCAACATATAATGAATCAGAAATCGGATTCTATATTCATGGTGATGGATAGGTGTATAAATATTGAGGTTGATCACAAGAACTTCCTTATCAAATATGATTCCCAAAAAAATCTTGTAAGATAGTAGTCAGCTGGTCAAAGAATATAGTTGAATATTTGAGAGAGCTTGATGAGTTTCAAGATGATGTTAAGGAAACTTTTGATACTCAAGATAGAAAATTCAAGTATCTCACAAATAACTTTGAGGAAAAGATAAATCTTGAGCAGAATACTCAGATTCAGGAGGTCAAATATATGAATGGGAAGCTGAACTTTGTTGCTCAAATCTGGAAAAGAGAAAGGGATCTTTATATTGAGATTGATGAAAAGCTAGTAAAGCAAGATGAATTGTTAAAGGCTTAGGAAGAGTCTCTGAAGGCTCAGGATGATATTATCTAAGCCTTAGAGAAGAAAGCAGAGGAATATAAGAAGGAGCTAATGAAGCTGAAAACCATAGTAAAGAAGTTGATACCCAATAACAAGGAAGCAAAATAGATCAATCCGATCTTTTGTTGTATATTTTTCAATTTTAAAAATTATTCCAATCATAATGAAATTATGGTTACTTGTTTTTGTTTGGATGTTTGTACTAATATTTCAGGTAACATAATTTTTTTCCATTGGCTCAAACTCTTTTTGAAAATAACAAAAGGGGGAGAAAGAAAATTAATTCTATGTATAGAATGAATATCCCTAAGAAAGTGGGAGTTTATCTTAGGGGGAGTTCTTTTTACGATGATTTCCATACTCATGATAATGAAAAATCCCATTTAGGGAATCTGGAATATGATTCTTAGTGTTCCAAAGCCTAAGGAGGAGTTATTTGTATTCATCTTTTCCAATGATAAAAGGAATAAAAGTTTTATTTCAAAGACTAGAAAATTTTCTCTAAGTCCTTATATTCTTTTTCGTAAGGATGTTTTTTCTTTCCAAAAATGGGGGAGATTGGTGAGTCAATAAGCTTTTCCTTATGTCTTTTCCATTCCTCCATACATTGGGGAGATTGTTTAGTAAATAAGGTTTCCTTATGACTTTACAATTCCTTCTTGTTTTGAAAATCACAAACACCTTATCTAAAGGAAAATATCTTTTTACCCTATTTTTTAATTCTACAAAGAAAAATTCCCTTCCCCAAGGAAATTTATCTTCACATGATTTCATTGTTCATATCATAATTTTTATAAGAATAAAAGCCAGTTTGAAACCAAATCCTTGGAATCCTATAAATACCTAGATATGAAGCATTCTGTTTTAGAATCCGAATTCTCAGATTTATGATTACGAATTTTGGTTATGAACTCTTCTGAGTTCTGACTCTGAATTCTGATCCCGAATTCTGGTTACGAACTCTTCTAAGTTCTGAATCCGAATTCTTATTACGAATTATGGTTATGAAATCTTCTAAGTTCTCACTCCAAATTCTGATTACGAATTCTGGTTACGAACTTTTCTACGTTCTGACTCCGAATTATGAATACGAATTCTGGTTACGAACTCTTCTGAGTTCTGACTTTGAATTCTGATTACGAATTTGGGTTACAAACTCTTCTCTATTCTGACTCTGAATTCTAATTACAAATTCTAGTTACAAACTCTTCTAAGTTATGACTCCAAATTCTGATTATGAATTTTGGTTATAAACACTTTTGAGTTTTGACACTAAGATCTCTAAATACAGACTCCTAAATCTTATGAGTTCTAACTCCGAATTCTCTTGAACTCTGACTGCGAACATTGTATGTTTTGGTTCTGAATTCTTGTGAATCTAGATTCTGAATTTCCATGAAATTTAGACTCTGGAATTATATAGAATTCAGGTTCTGAATTCCTAGAAAATAGAATCTGAATATACTTGTATTATAGACCCTGAACTCAATTGTTATTAGATTCTGAAGTTTCATTTTCTTACATTCTGAATATTGGCTTTTAGTTATGTAACCATATATTTTTAATCATAATTGTTTTGTTATAAAACGATGTCATGCTTTCAATTACTCACAAATATTTTTTTGAGTGACACGTGTACAGTTCCCTCCTAAATTCAAGGAAAAATATGACGGTTGAAGTCGTGCCTATAAATAGGAGCTGATTTGAAAGAGTTCAGAACTTTTGGACAACTTTTGATCTGAAGTGATTTCTAAAGAGTCATATTCTCATGCTCAGTGCGTACTAAAATTCTGGTTCATATTTTCGTTGTGTGACTCTGATTGTTGTTGTGTACAATCGAGGGCTTATGGGGATAGGAAGAAAGAGGTTCCCACTACCTTGAAGTTGAGGGATTCCTTCCTGAAGAAGATAGAGGTGCCTATTACCATGAAGTTGAGGGCTTGCAGGGATAGAAAGATAGACTCTGATCTTCCTATTAAGGGCTTACCCTGGTGTGGGAAAGACATACTTTCTTGAATGTATAAATCAAGAGACCTTTATCCAAGGATGTGGGATACCATTCTCTTTGGGTTAAAAGATTTACTACTTTTTTACTTGTCTTGTTACATGTTTTCCATTGAATTTGTATTTTTGGGGAAAGTATAACTATCCAATACTTCCTTATACTAGTAATCTTATTTAGTTTGATTCTATTGGCTTTATGGTTGAATCATTGTTGATGTAAACTTTCATTAAGTTTCATTTTCGGAACCATCTTTTCTAGAATCACTTTCTCGAAATCATATTCCCTGAAATAAGAAAGTGTGTAGAACTTTGATGTTTTGGGAATTACCTTGATAAACCTTGTTAAACATAACCATCTTTAAAAGTTCAAAAGTAATTTTTAAAAGAATAAAGTTCACCGCCTCTTTTATTTTATGAATCATTAGATACTTTACTTAGAATATCTATTATTTCGATCCTACATTTGGTATTATAGAGTATATCATACCCACATACCATCTCAACAGTTTTTATTTTCATAATAATGTTTTTTAATAAAATTTAGTAGTTAGATTTTTCAAATCTTTTGTAAATAAAATTTTCATAGCCTAAAATTTTCGTATTCGAAAATTTTCTTAAGGAAGATTTTCGTAATTAATATTTTCGTACTCAAAATTTTCATACTGAAGATATTCGTGATGTTTTTTTCTCGTTTTCATTTATTGTAATAAAATTTTTCAAAATCTACATTTCTTCAAGAAATTTTTTTCCACACTATGAATAATCTTCCTGGTAATCCAAAAGGTACGTTTCCTTTCATAAATTTTCGTAATAATCATTTACATGCTGGTATTTTCATCTGGTTTTAAAAAATTTCAGATTCATTTTTTCTTAAATTCGAATGTTGTTTTTCTTTAAAAACCTCAAAATATCAGATCCTACCAAGATTTCCTCGCGGCTATCATTTCAACCGTCAGATCTAATCAGAATGATTTTCAGCTAATAGATCGATTTTGGAAGATGAATTGTCACTCCAAACACCTATATAAAGGACCCCCTATAAGGTGATCCCACATCAGATTTCAAGCCTTTCCGTACCGATGCTCTTCCCCCCATTCAAAATCCTATTTCGAACCTCTCAAATCTTGCTCAAATCTGAATGTATGGTGAAGCTCCTTCTCAAGAAATTTCAATTATCATGTCAATTTCGGAGTGGTAGATTTACAAATAGAGGTCGGTGCATCTGAGTTTCTTTTCCAAGTATGATTCGATTATATCCAATAACATCAAGTTGAATGGATGAGAAATCATTTTCATATCAAAGCCATAAGCACAAGAAGTAGTATATTAAGATCTGCTTGTGGAATTTTATGAATCTATTATCTTTTTCAAAGAAGAAGAGAGGAGTAATTTTTTTCAAAATATTTGGAAAAACTTATTCCCTTTCATACACCAAGGTTTCTAGCATTGTAGGGTTGTCTTATGAAGGGGAAGCTGAATTTCGTTCCAATAAATTACCTAATGTACAAGGATGTTTTGTCTAGGTGAAATATATGGAGTGTCTTGAAATTTTTGATGTCAAGACTCTGATGATTTCTATTTTTTCAACAAATAATCGGATCCTTGAATTATGGGTTTAAGGATTCATCATTCCGAGAAAAGGTGATAAGGACACCTTGAAGAAGAGGAACTTGTGCATCTTATATTTTCTGGTGTATCTGAGGAAGATCTACTTGATGAAGCGTATCCTCATTATGATTGATAATATTAAGAATGGAAATTTGAAAGCCCAGATAATCAGGTATCCAGCCATCCTCTCTAATCTAATTGTTCGGTGTCTGGAGTCTTTTAATATTCCTTGTAGTTCCAAGCCGAGGAATTGCAATGTCATGTTAGTAAGTGATGATACAGTGAAGAGAATGAATATTGGATTCTTCAAATATTCTGAATAATTCAATGACATACCAGAGGAAGAGGCTAAAGATGTTCCGATGAAACAAGAAGTTCCTAACCATAGAAAAAAGGAGTAAAGAAGAGAAATATAAAAAAAGTATTAGTTGAAGGTAAAACCCTAGAGACTAAAGGAACCCAATCCACAACTCCAAAGACAAAGAAACAAAAATCTTATCCAGATGAGGTTGCTGCAAAGTGGAGGGATGAAAAAGTAAAAAGGAAATTAAGGGAGCCACAGTTTGGCATGGATCCTACAGAAGCTAAGGCTTTAAAAGAAATGAAAACTGATGAGATTGAGAAGAAAAGTAAGGAAAATAAGAAGAAGAAGAAGATGTCCGAGGCTGAAATTGTTCAATCCCATGTGAGGGATACTGAGAAAGCATCCGAGAATATCCCTCTACTAAAATACTTCTTGGTAGAAGCCTTACTTGAAACACTGGTGAAGAAATTTCTCACTCCGGAAAAAGTACTATAAAAGATTGTTGAAGAAAAAGGAAGTTGTGTAAGAAGTACAAGAAGAAGAAATCAGCAGTGTCACAGAAGACCTCATAAAAAAAGTTGAAGACTTTCATGAGAAGGAAAGTACATCCAAGAAATTTTCAATCCGGACTTCTCAGGCAGGTTCTTCAAAGCTTTCTACTCGTGGGTTAGATGAAAATTCTGAAGATGAAGTAAATAATCCCTCTGACTAAGAAAGTTATAATCATAATTTCATTCACCCTGAAGATGCTGACATAGGAGCCGAGAAGGAGAAGATAGATAAAGATAGAATTGTTCAGCTGTCTAACTTTGAACAAGAGTCTCCGGATGAGGGAGCTATTTCGAGAACTGAAAACAGGAAACAGGTGATTGTGGATACATCTATTAGAGTTGTTTTAAAGAAAAAGGATGCTGGTGGATCGTTGAAGAGGAATCTTGTCAAGATAGAGAAATAGCATTCACCAAGAAATGTCTCAGATTCGGAATCATCATCCCTAGGACATGATTTCGTCATTCAATCACAAAAGAAGCTTGTTGACACTATTCCGATCTTGCCAAGCATAAACTCAAGATGTTAGATTCTCTAACACAGCATGAATCAAAAACCGGATTCATTATCATTGGTGATAGATTAGTGTGTAAAACTGGGGGCTGCTTTAAAGAATTTCATCATTAACTACGATGCCTAAAAAATCTTGTAAGAAAGTGATTATCTGGTCAAAGGAAGTATTTGAAGACTTGAGATATCATGATGAGTTTCAACATGAAGTAAAGGAAGATTTTGATAATGATGATTGTAAAATCAAGGGTCTCACCACTAGCTTTGAGGAAAATCTAACTCTTGAACAGAATACTCGGATTCAAGAGGTAAAGGATTTGAATGGAAATTTGTATTCTATTTCCTAAAGTTGGAAGATAGAAATGGATCTTTGGATCGAGATCTAAGAGAATCTAATTAAGAAAGATGAGTTGTTGAAGGCTCTGGCAAAGGCTCTGAAGGCTCATGAAGAAAAGATAAAAGCATTAATGAAGAAAGTAGAGGATCCAGATAAACTCCTAAAACAATCAGAGGAAAACCACAAGGAACTCAAAAAGATGAAAACCATAGTGAAGAAATTGATACCCAAGGAGGAGGAAGGAAAATTGATTCAATCTGATCTTTTATTGTATTTTTTCCATGTACAAATTATTACTATTTTAATGAAATTTTTGGTTGCACGTTTTTGTTTGGATGCTCTGTACTAATATTTCATGTACTAAAATTTCTTTTCCATTCCCTAAAACACAGTTTTAAAATCCCAAAGGGGGATAAAGGAAAATGAATACTAAGTAGAGAATAAATATCCCTATGTAAGGGGAAGCTTTCATTACAGACATTTGCGTATTCAAGATTATGAAAAACCACATTACGGAAATCTAGAATACGATCCATAGAGTTCCAAAGACTAAGGGGGAGTTAGTCGTATTTATCATGGTCCATGTGTAAAAGGAGATATGTTTTATTTAAAATTCTAGAAAAATATTTTCTAAGACCTTATATTCTTTTTCATAAGGATGTTTGTGCTTTCCAAAAATGGGGATATTGTTGAGTCAATAAGGTTTTCCTTGTGACTTTTTCATTCCTTCATGTTTGGGGGAGATTGTTGATTCAATAAGTTTTCCAATTGGCTTTACCATTCATTCTTATTTTGAAAATCACAAACATCTTATCTCAAGGAAAATATTATTTTACCCTGTGTTTTACTTCTCTACGAAAAATTTTCCTTCCCAAAGGAAATTTATCCGTACCATGTTTTTCATTATTCATTCTATCTAAGAATAAAATTCGGTTTTGAATCCCAATCTTCGAAATCATATGATACTTAGATATAGATCAATCTATTTTCTGGATCCGAATTCAGGTTCTGAGTACTCTGAATTCAGACTCTAAATTCTACTGATTTTTGACTCCGAGTTCTCTGAATTCAAACTCCGAACTCTTATGAGTTTTGACTCTGAGCTCACTGAATTCAGACTCCGTAATCTTATGAGTTTTGACCCCAAATTTAATGAATTCAGACTCTGAACTATTGTGTGTTCTGACTCCGAAACACACTAAATTCAGACTCCGAACTCTTATGAGTTCTGACTCCAAACACTCTTAATCCTGACAACAAATTCCTGTGAATCCAGATTTCGAATTTCCTTGAAATTCAGACTCTAGAATTATATAGAATTCAGGTTCCAAATTTTGTGAAAACAGAATCCAAATATCTTTGTATTATGGATACCAAATGTATTTTGGGTTAGATTCAGAACATTTTTACTCACACTCCGAGAGATGAATTTTCCTAAGCAACCATACTTTTGATTACACTTGTTTCTGGTTATAAAACTATTTCATGAGTTTAGTTACTAAATAACCATTGTTTGAGTGAAATGTGTACAGGTCCCTCCAAAATTCACAGAAAAATATGACCGTTGGAGGAGGGAGCCGACTATTGAAGTTTTTCCTGTAAAAAGAATCTCTTTTGAACGAGCTCAAGAACACTTCCAACAACAACATTGATTACATGATGTTGAAGTGATTTTTATAGAGAGAGGATCTTATAAACTCTCAATCTTTTTGTAGAAAGTTTGAATGGCTTGTTTAAACATTTATTTGTGTATATTTTCTTTGTACAGAGGTGTGATTTCCTTGAAATCAGATACTTCGAGTTGTGAAGTCAGAGGTGCAGTTTTCCTTACAAATCGAAGGCTTGCGGGGATATCAAGATAGATACCGATCTTCGAATTGAGTGATTACCTGGGTTTGGGTAAGACATACTTTTATGAAAGTATAAATCAAGGGACCTTTATCCAGGGTTGTTGGATACCATTCTCTTTGGGATAAAAGAGTTACTACTTGTAACATGTAGTGTTGTATGTTTGTTTTACGCTGTAATTTTAGTTGTTGTGGAAATTATAACTTTATTATACATCCTTAGGCTTGTACTATGATTATATAGGATTTTATATGCTTTATGGTAGAATCTTTGTTATTGAAAACTTTAGTTAAGTTTCATTTCCGGATTCACTTTTCCGGAATTAAGAAAGCTTTTAGTACTTTGAGGTGTTGTGAATTTTGTTTATGAAAAATTAACTTAATGATTTTTAAAGTATACAATTCACCCCCCATGTATATTGATTACCATCATCATAGTTTTCTACTAAAATAAGTATCATATATATCATACTATTGTTCCCCACACACACTTCGATATATCCAAGTGTCATAAACTGATGATGTGTCGATGTGAAAAAATACACTATACTCATTTACAATAGATATAATATTAGTCACATCCAAATTACATTAGGGATCACATTAAAAAATTTAAGGATAGAACACTTCATTATAAGGGTCACTCTCTCTTATTCTACACTACTAACTAATTAATTGAAGGTCTCAGCAGTTTATAAATAGGACTGTCACTTCAAAACATTATGATAATATTTTTCTCCTTCATATCATCATAATTTACTGAATATCTATGAATTATAAATTTTGGAATTGTTGCACCATTAAACTCCATATCATTAAGCCTCTAATTCTCTAATGATAGATGAGATCAACTCCACATATAGTTAGTTAATCATTTATATTATAAATAATCATAATATTAGTAACATCCAAATGAGAATAACTATACACTGAAGCTATTCTTTAAATTCTCTGTCTTCAAAAAACTATATATAATGATAATGATTTATCATTATATTCTCCTCTAAACTTAATATTATAATCATGTTATATATCCCATAAAACCATATTTAATCAGTGATGTTCACTATTCACATCTTAATAGTGTACTAATAGAATTAATTTATTGTTTCTCATCTCCTCTTCTTATCTCATAACCAGATATTGTAATATATTCATTATCTACTCCAGAACCATTGTGAGATGTTTTTATAATATAAAAATTCCTCCATTACATTATCTGATGGAATGGTTAATCATTATTAATCAAATACATAGGGATTAATTCTAGGTTCTAACATGTTTTAATTTGGTCAATTATATCCAATTAAGTCATGTCAATATAGTAAACTTTTTATATAGATCTCAATATTTAATATTTACACTAAATATTCTATATATTCTAGAAGTCAACTTATTATGGTGTGAAGAAATAATATAAAAAATGATTACCTATAACATGACCTATATTGTGGTTAGAAATATTCCTTTTTGACCTGATCAGTGATTGAACCGTAGATCTAAAAAATTATCATAGAATCCGAAACTCCTCTTGAATCATTTTTTGATCATATAAATTTACAAGAATATTGTCTACATTATGGTTTGATTTATTTACTCCAGATAAACCACCATTTTAATTAATATTTTATTGATAATAAATGATATAATTTACCCACATTATGTTAAACATGATCAATTATGAAATATTTGGGAGTCGATCATTCATTTTCAAATTTGATGAAAACTCTCATTTTAGCCTTTTAAAATTCTATGTATTATTTCGGGCATAAATATTGTTATGTAAAATATTTTGACATAAATTTTTTTAACTATATTCCTGAATTAATTTAAAACAAATTCAATTTAGAACATGAGATCTGGATCATGCATTTGAGGGGAGTGAATGGGCTACGATGACAAAGCTGGACAGAACCATCCAGATTGGACATCACTTCACCATTTGGGCCATATCTTCTTCATCCAGGATTTTATTGATCCCAAATTTTGAGGTAAGCTAGGAGACATAATTAGGAACAAATCATCCAACTAGAAGGCAGCCAGTTCACACATTTTGGAGGTAAACTATGCAGTGAAACATGGAATAAAATATTTGGCTGAGTTTTCATTTCACACATAAAAAAGTTATTTAACCCTTGTAGAGACCCAAGAATGATGTGCATGGAAATTACATTACTTTTGCGGAATACTTAATACATAAAAAATAGACACCAAAGGACTGTAAAATTTTAGTGTCTTTGGAAACTCGGAAAAATTTTCCTCTAATCATGGTGAAATATATTCAACATCTCCCATAAAGAACTTCCCCTTTTGTTTTCTTACCTAAAACCTTTCTTTATATCCTGGGGAAAAATAAATATAATGGGTGAGATCAAATTCTCATTATGGGTAAGCATGGAGAAAATAAAACAAACCATAAACATTTAAACTTGAAAACATGAACATTAAGTTTACATATCAAAATCCTAAGTTGTGAAATGAATCTTGGCAGTACGTAAGGCTTATGTCATAAAGGATCATCAATCATGGTAAAATAGCATGGGAATAAAACATTTAATTATGGAAAACCATTAAGCACATGATATGATTTCCATAGTAGCCAAGTCATTGCTACCAAGACCAACTTAGTGGACAAATTCCCTTTCGAAATCGAGTTCACTCCTCATTCCAGTCCTGTATCACTGAATCAGATTAGCTTACCATTCCAGCCATGTCTATCTAATGAGATATAAATATTTACCCAATGCATTGGAGGGAGATATAGGTTCCGCCAATCTCATAATGAAATCATTCTTACGTGTGCCACAACATAAACATAAATCATTCATCATAACCCAACGAATAAAATGGGTTTCATAAACATCATCCCATTATAACATAATCCACATAAAACAAATGGATATCATTTCATTATAAGAAAATTTAAACCATGTAAATAATAGATACATTATACTTGAAACATAAACATATGAAATAATTTCATCTTAGATGGAAAATGGTTTTTATAAAACACTTGAAATAACTTTTTGAGGAAAATATCCATTCTTCTTCAAAATAATTTTCTTTTCACAAAATTCCATGAAATTTTAAAAGAAATGGATTTTGTTGAAAATATTCATGAAATTTTGTAGAGGAATATTCATTTAAATTAGCCTTTATGAATCTGTAACAATCCATTAATGCTGTATAAGTTTAAAAAAACATTGTTCTCGTACTTTTGCTGGAAAAGTAAAAACGTACCTCGTATGGTAAACCAAAGATAGATTCCAAACATACGATGTAGTAAAAGGAAAAAATGGTTAAAAAGGACTTTAAAAATACATGAAACCATTTTTATAAAACATGGACATGGATGATAAATATATCCCCTGTAAATACTTACGAATAAACAAACTCGGATAAAAACGAGATTGGAAAATTTATCCCTTACCTTAGGCCTGATATGCTTCGTACGTATCCGAACCTCCTGTATAATGATTTAAATAATGTCATTGACTTATTACAGAATCATATTTATTTTTATGATATCATATATGGGTCACGTATGACTTTATAATACCCGTTCATGTGTAAATTCCGTGTTGAAGTAGCGTTTTGGGTAAAATCATTTCATTTATCGTACGTTTTTCGACATGTTGTTCTTGATATTATTACATATATACTGATTTACATAATTCCAGAATGTATAACATGATTTATATATATTATATATTAAACATATCAATATATATGATAGATCGATAAATTGAATGAAATACACTGTTCATTGAGACGGTAGGCCGTACGTACACATGAACACTGTTTTCATTTCCTTATTATATTAAATTGAATTAAGTAAATGAAAAATATATGTAAATAAATCCAGTATCATTATTTTTTAATATCTTTCATGATTATTTATTATATATACTTTATAATCATACTTGAATTGTTAATCATGGAAAATGAATCACATCACGTTCGTGGAGACGGTAGTCCGTACGTACGCACGAGCGATGATATCATTCCCATGATAGTGGAATTGTTTTGAAGTGTATGTATAATATTTCATAATCAATATAACATTAAAATAATCATATATTGTAATTTATTTACACCATTATACCCATCCATGTAAGGTGGTGGTGGAAAACAGCTTACACCACGGCGTGGAGACAATATTACGTACTTACGCATGCGCGGTGATTTCATTTTCCATAGGAAGGATAGAAGATGAAATAGGGTTGTTTCATATTTATAATAACATATTGGTATATTAGTGATACTAATGTTATTAAAATATGATGAAACAAATAAAGAAGAATAATTAGAGGAAGAAATAAATTGGAAGGAATCAGTAAAGGATATTACCTCTTCTTTGAGGCACCTCTTCTTAACCTCCTCTTATGGCACTAGAGATGGTATTTTGGGGAGACCATGACCTCTATAATGTTTATAAGGAAGTTTATAAAGGAAATTTTCAGGCTTTGGCCGAGCTAGAAGGATCAAAATTGTTTAAAGAGAAGAGGGAGGAGGTGCCCTTTTATAAGGGAGGAGAGGGGAAACCTTGGAAACCTCAAAACTATTAATTTATAATAAATTCAAAACCTTCTAAAATGACTCAAATACAAACATAGATGAGAGCGGATTTGAATCCCATCAACAAATAAAATTTATACATGTTGGTAATTTATTTTAAACATTATCAACATGATTTATCCTTATTTACTCTATTTAATTTAGTTTGTGGTTATAATATTCTAAATTTTAAATTGTTATAAATAATTAAATTTGTGTTGTGAAATTTCCATAATTGGAATATTTATTTCATTTTACACCATATTAATTTTAATTTATAATTGTTAAATATTTTTGTGATTTTTGAAGAATTTTATATTATCGTATTTTTATAAAATATCAATAGTGTCAATTTTGTAACTATTCTTTTATTTGAATTTAAATAAACTAAAAATAGAATAGATGTTCAAACTAAAAGCTTTAATAGATTCATAAAATGTCATAGTTATCTATAAAATTTATGGAGTACATTAAATAATTCATATAATATTTATTTTAATATTTTTAAAACCATTTATTTGATATTTCAATGAATAAAACAGTTTCCACATCACTATTGTTTCACCTTTAATGATAATTATTTAATCCCTAAAAATTATAAATAAAATAAAATGATTTATAAAATATTATTATAGTTCTTGAGACTATACATTTTTTAAGTTTCATGATGTTTATCACTAAATTAAAATTATTATACTTTTAAGATTTCAGAAAGTGACATGTTGTCACTTTCTTTGGTTTAAATAATAATTAAATTATTTTCATGGTAAAAAGTGCCTAAAATGAATCTATTAAGACCCTTAGGTGATATGGTTCAACTTGTAGTCATACAATAGAATTTTGGTAGGTGTTATGGTAATTTTAAAATCTTGTTTTTACCATTAATTACCCGATTTACCTTTATCTATAGTAAATAAAAATTACAATAGTTACTATTCCTAATATCAAAAAATAAAAAAAAGTAACCTATTAACATAATTTGGACCCAATGAATTCAAATATGGATTCCATTTTTCAATATTCAAAACACAGAAGTTTCAGTAATTAATTTAAAATTAATCCCATTGTTTAGAAAATAGGTTTTAAAAGATAAAACATTGCCAATGTTTGAAATGTTTTTACCTATGAATTCACTGTAAAATTAATGATAATGGAATAAATTATATAAAAGTGTAAATATATATTCTATTTATACTTTAAAACCATTCAATATTATAATTTTACCATATAAATTATTGCGATGAAAAAAGTTATTTTTAATTAAAATACAGCCTATTTTTACTATTCATTAAAATATGAAAGTTATCAGAATAATATGAAAAATTTATCCAACGAAAATTTTTATATCCTAATTCCAAATAAGAATTTTATTTGGAAAATTGAACTTATAAAAATGTCAAAAACTATATTTAATGTTGGTGGACCATCAAAAGGCGGCAAAACTGCATTTTTTGAAAAATACATATTTTACTCGAAAAATTTATTTTGTTCTCATACAATTTTCTATAGAACATGTATGATGAATAATAATGTTATAAAATTCAAAATGTAGTTAATAATATTCCTAACGGCTAGTTCATAATAATATTATAACAATATATCATTGTTTAGTGAAACCCGGTAATGCGTACTACACACTCAATTGAGGAATGTCGCGATTGCGTGTAATGCAAGCCAAGTCAAGGCTACGTGTAGTGTAAGATCCCTTTTTTATTACGTATAATATAATCAAAACTTATTTCATTTATACATTAGACAAAATCTATACTTAATGTTTTGGAGACTAATTTCTACAAAATGAACTTGAAATTTTGTGTAACACGTGCCAAGAATAGTGCTGCGTATACTGCATGCTAATACGGTGTTGCGTATAACACAAGCTAATTTTGGTGTAGCGTACAACACAAGACATCAATGAAATTTAAAAGAATAATTCTTATAAAATCTCGGCTTGTTACAAACCATATCCCTCACAAACTCTATTTAAAGGGAGTTTTCACTCTTTGGGAAGGCTGTTCGATGCTTTGGGAAGGTGTGGCTGAAAGGGTGTCTCTTGGGAGCCCCTCACAACTATTGGAAGAAGTAAGGCTTTGTGAAAACCTCTATTCCAAAAAGTCTCTACTCTCCCACAACCTCTTTGTATTTATTTCAATTAATGTTTGTATCATGAATTTTTCTTCAATTAATCTTCTGTGTTCTTCCCTTTTCTTCCTCTATCAATCTTCCTAATTGGGTTGGAATCAAGAGTGAAGAAATGATTGGGTTATACCCTTTCAATCATTTACTTGTGCAAAACATCTCCACGATGACCACACCACCCATGTAAGAGTAGTTTTCATAGTAATCGATCTATCTTATAAACTATTCATTTAATTATTTTGAATTACTGAGCTACTTTAGTTAACGTAATATGATCCATTAATTGAGTTTTTAAATTATAAGAAACTATTCAATAAATTTAACAATTAGCATAATTACATGCAATGTCGAGATTTTGTGTAAATTGTGAGAGCGCGATCTTAATCGGTAATAAAAGACCACATGAGATAAATGTGTAGAGTTCAAATATAATCCCTAAACAAAATTAATACCCATTTCAAGAATGGATATGTGCTCTAATTAACCACTAACCATAAGCTATCCTTATAAAAACAATCAAAGCATAGTGCTGCGATTGCGTGTTCTGAAGCTAGCCTAGGGTTTAAGAAATTTCATCTTTGTGGTTAAGTTACTCTTGTAGGGTTCATGGGTTAAACAATTAGGGGATAATAATTAAGTGGATATTTATTTTAATGATAATTATTAATAAGTAAATGAAGTAGTAGATTTAGATCGATTACGCCTTTCAAATATTTTCTATAAAAAATCTTCTTATTGTGTAATTTTAATCGAACATCATTTCAATAATAAAAACAAAAAAATTCAATCTTATTCTAGAAAGATTCTTCCAGATTTATAAAATATAAAAAACCACCATCCATTCAAGTAGTATTTTAATTATATCATATTTTAGTTTTATAATACCTTTAAGAAGTTATTTTAATTTACTTTCTCCTTTGTGAAACGACCTTAGTCAGCCATTCTGCTGCACCTAAGTACCCCAAAAACGACTAATCATTTGTGGGCGCCCACGACATCACATTTCACCTCCCAAAACAACCACTTCATTAATGAAAAAAAAATTCAATATCACTACATAAAATACAAACCTCATAACTCATCATCATTTGTTATAGTTTGATACAACCTTTCTCACTTCTAGGTACTACATGGTTATTATGTGACATCTATATTATGTATTGGTATCATCGGAATTGTCATTAAAACATTACACCTATTTCTTTGGGGGTATTCCCCATGGTGCCAACATAATCTTCCTAATTTAATATATATATTTATATAATGATAGTGTCTCTTTTTATTGATCCCAACAAAACATTTTCAATTCTTATTTTTCATCCATAACTTACATTGTAATGTGATGATATCTATTATAGAGTGTCACTCAATCATTTATTCTTATATGGATTGATTTTTATCCTTTTAAGTAATTTTATAGTGTGGTATCATATTTTTTGAAATAATAATCCATACAACAGTATATAATACTCTTACATAGAATACATTATTTAATGATGATGATCATTACAGTGTGATGTTCACCTTATTCACTAAATTTCTATTACAATTTTACAAATTAATCAACTTATGATCTTTCTTCTTCAAACACATCCAAATACCTAAATAATATTTTAATTGTTTATCATAACATCCTATCAATACAAATTAATCATCACACTCCATGTATTGATCTTATTTTAAATTATTTATCTTCAAAATAAATTTCCATGATAAATATCAAGGTAGTTATTCCTTCACAAATGCCTCCATATAGAAATTGTAGTGAATTCAATACATGATCACCTATTATTCCATGAAAATCATAATATCACCTAGTATGGTTCCATTTATAGTAACAATCACCATATAAATCATATCACTATTGGGTTAACTTGGATTGTTAACCTCTTCTTTAATAAAATTCATTAATAATCTCCATCATTTGACAACATCATCATCTATAATTGATAAAAAATCCCCCTTACAACCTATATTTGTATAAATTAATATATTTATACATTATAAATTCTTTCGATATTGGGATATTAGTGTATTCATATTTATAAAATAGAACCAAATTTTAATAGTTGGAAAAAATTTGATAGATAATTTTTTTTTCATAGGATTAAATCCAAAAAACATTTTTTTCAAAATTTTATTTCATATATACATTTATTATAATAAACTTATTACAAAACAACATCTACGAAACATTATTTTTATTAAGAAGAGTATTTTGAGAATATAATAGGTAGATAGAGATTCCAATTTATTGAATAGGAAAATATATTCCAAAAAAATAATGGGAATGAGGGTCCATTAATTTGTTTTCCATTCTCTTGAATTTCATCGTGGTATAACATGGGAACCAATGATGTTTTTAAATGGTTAATGATAAAAAATTACCCATCCTATTCATTCATTAAATTAAATTTATATGAAAAATGATAAATAAGAATATATAAAGATAAAAAAGACTAATCATTTTTGGGTAGAAATTTCAAGATATAGGAGTGAAATATTTTTAGAGAGAGTCTCTTAAGGTATAGTTTCTATTGGAATCCAATGAGAATTGGTTCCATTGTGTGTTGGAATCAATGGAATCATTGAAATTGTGATTTTTAGAATTTTATATTAATTTTTCACTATGTAAAAATTTTTATGTTGTATTGTTTACTAAATGAGGACAATGATAAAATCCAATATGGGACTTGATTTTATTATATAGGAAAACAAAAAAGAAATATTCCATGAAAACTGGTGAATTATTATACTAGTATATCTATCATAAGTATTCTTTATAAAAGAGGGATGAATCTATCTAAATTGTATTTGGGGAGTATCCAATAGTATGTGTTGTATTGTTATATGAAATAAGACCCATCCATGAAAAAGATCTAGTTTTCAACAACATGTGAATTATTTCTTAAGAAAATAGATCATCGAGACAAAGCTACGTCATGAAAAGTACATCATGAAGTTATAAGACTATGAACACATTTAAATATTCATAAATTAATGGTTCTA
The DNA here is from genome assembly GCA_963277665.1 of Viscum album. NCBI lineage: Eukaryota > Viridiplantae > Streptophyta > Magnoliopsida > Santalales > Viscaceae > Viscum > Viscum album. Next base: position 1,031,420,662 of record OY728123.1, on the reverse strand, counting down.
TATTGTTTTGAGTGCTTCAAAAAAGAATTTATATCAAAATATTGTAAAGGATGTGTTCTCATAAATAGGAATTAGCGATTCATGCAAGTACAATGTTGTGTGAACATTGGAAGTTTCTTAGGAAATCTGAGGAATGGAAGGTTTTTTTGAAATTATAAATATTTTTGAATCTAGTGACATGGAGGTGGAAAATTTGTAAGAAAAGGAATAATTCTCACACAAAATTGAGTTGTGTGTTATTAATGAAAAAGAAGGTTCCATGTGAAGGAAGATATATTCACTACAAGGTTTTTTGAATGAAGAATGATTCTATGAATTATATGACGTGGATTTTTAAAAAAAAGGAGATTCACAGTATGTGAGGGTTGTCATTTTTTTTTCTAAAAATACCAGAGTGTAAGAGGAAGACATTGAATCAACAGAGAAAGGTTCCTGAGAGAGAAAATGATCTGATTTCACCAAAGTAAAGTTTCCAGAATGTAGTTACTCAAACCACTATATTTCATGATATAATAGAGAAAAAACTCTATAAGAAAAAATATATATTCATGAGCCTTTTATTATGTAAAGGATAGTCTTTTGGGAATAAACTAAGTTAAATAGATCAATTTTTAGGGAATTATAAGGGTACAATTATATGAATAAGATGTTTAAAAAAAGTAATAATTTTACATTTTTAATAAGTAGATATTATAGAATTTGATTTCGTAAAAATTAAATATCATTCTATATGAATAAATTATTCTTTAAAGTCTCATTGAATATAATTATAGAAAGTAAATATTCTATTTAAGAATAGTTCATAACCAGCCTATGAAAGAGTAGTATAAAGATCAACGAACACCTCCCCAAATTTAGTGAAACATTAACGATACATTAGTCATTAATATCATTTTGCACCAAAAATATTTCCCTCCTAGAGTGCTGATAAAAGGAAGTGTACTAAATAAAGAATTAATTTGTAAAAAAAATATTTTTAGTGATGTTACCCTATAAAATATAGTAAAATATCTTAAATAATCCAATAATAAAAAACATTAGTAGATTCTGGTACATCCCTAAGAATCAGCATATTCTCCTTGGATTAGTCCAGTGTAGGTGAAACCATTAAAATTATTTTGTCTTGGGCATATTATTTATATTATTGCAAAGTCATAAATAATTGTATATGGGATAAGTGAAGATAGGTGAATTCATTTTTTTCATAGAAGTGGTATTCCATGGTTTAAGTGGGGATGTATAATGAGTTTCATTATAAAATCCAATAAATAATAAACCCAATAATTATCTGATTTATAATAAGGTTTTTACTTTCATAAATTTTAAGGATCACTTCAGTTTATAGTTTCTAATAATTTTTTAAAAAACATACATATAAAACCATGAAAATAAAAAATAGTCACTTCCACTTAATATACATTGTTTCCACACAAAAAATAGGATAATTAAATTTAAACTCATGTTTCATTAACAAAAAGTTCTATTTTATAATTTTAAATCCCTAGAGTGGAAAGTTAGACATTTATTTAGTTCCTAATCATACTTAGAACCGATGAAAAACATTTAAAGACATGGGATAAGCACATAATTCTCAATAAGGGATAAAAGATAAAGATACACATTTCCCATTTTGAAAATCATATAATACCATAATAAATTTTACCCTTTTTTGTATTATACAATTTGAACATTAAATAAGATTTATTTCACAATTATTTTCATAAAAAATTTCATAATAAATGTTAAAGAAAAAAATCATAATCAGTATGGTTTTTTGTAAAACTTGGGTACTAATAAAAACATAATCATGAGAAACATACTTTTCACCCTTAAAAGGAATTTCCTGTTAACAGAATATCATTAGCTCACCTTAAGAAAGAAAATTTTCTAAAAAATCTTTTGAATGAATTGGAAATACATTTAGGTTCCTTAGAACACCATATTTATTTCTCTCTTAGAATAACTCTTACAAGAACTCTTAAAAATGTAAAAACCAACTAGTTTAATTCTAATATAATTCCACAGAGAACGCAATCTTCAATAAATGAATTAAGGATCTATATCAGGCTCACCCATTGTCATAAATAATATAAAAGAACCAAAAAATGCATAAAACTCACAAAATATTATATTTTGATTATAATTTATCATAAAATATTCTATTTAACACATATAAATGAAATGTTTTTGGATTCATGTAAAAATAATGATATAAATTCTTTTATATTGAATACTGTTTAAAAAATTCCCAAAAGAACAAAGATATATGATATTATTTTGAAAAAACATTAAATAATTATAGACAAAACTCATTAAATAATAATGTTCATTTCAGTAGTAAATTACTCTCAGGCTATATATAGTAAAAAGATTCATTTTTTGCATTTATAAAATTCCAGAAAATAACAATTTTGGAAAATTTTAGAAAGTGTTATTTTAAAAACAACATAAATAAATTTAATCTTGTTTTAAAATGAGTTTGATAATTCAGTTAATTATATTAATAAAATACCCTAAATATTTTAAATAAAAACAATATGTAATGAAAATATAAGGGAAACCATCAAAACATTTAAACTATGGTTTTTAAATAAAATCTGTTTTCTTAAAGTCTGACTTGTGATATTAGTAATTTAACTCAATTAAAATAAACTTATATTAAATTTATAAATTCTGAATTAATTTTCTATGAATATTCTCCAATTACAACCAATTTTTTCATTTATTAATAATTTTATTGAATTAATTAAGTTTACATAAGTTGATTTGAAGTTGTTGTATTCATAATCACACAAAAAACATATGTGAGTTGACCATGGTCAAAATGGTATTGAATCCATAATCTCAAAAATATTAATCATAATATAATTATAAATTTTATATATTACATATAGTTGCATAATCAGAAATTAAATTTGTATATGAAATACAAATCAGATCGCTTTGTAGACGTGGCAGTCCACATGTACGCATCAGAGAGGTCATCATTTTACAATTAATGAAAGGGTAAAAAGGTAATTAATATGGTATATTTATATAATATTAATTAATTCATTTATATATAGTTGTTAAATACAACTTAATAACCATCTTTGTGAAGTAGTGGTGAAAAATGATAGACAGTGTTTCATGGAGGTGGTAATCTTTACGTACAAATAATCAATGTTTTCATTTTCCATAGGACGTAAAAGGTGATAGAAAAGGTTATAACCAAGTAATAATCAACCATTAGTATATTTATGATATTTGTGATATTATTTCTGTTTAGTCAATAAGGTTTTCCTTATGACTTTTCCATTTCTTCTTGTTTTGAAAATCACAAACACCTTATCTTTAAGGAAAATTGATTTTATAAGAAAAATTGCTTTCTTAAGGAAAATTGCTTTTATAAGAAAAATTGCTTTCTTAAGAAAAATTGCTTTTATAAGGAAATTCACTTTCATAAGAAAAATTATCCTTATCTTATTTTCATCCATATTTTTCTTAAGTATGGAATTCAGATTCATTTGTATTTTCTCGGAATCATTGATACTTTGATATAAAGCATTCTATTTTAGGATTCAGATTCTAGACAAGAACTATAAGGAATTTTCATTCTGAATTTCGGATATGAACTCTGACTAAGTTCTATTCCAGATTCAGGATACGAATTCTAAAGAATAATTCTCATTACGAATTCCAATGAAGAATTCTCATTACGAATTCTAATGAAGAAATCTCATTCCGAATTCCCATTACGAATTCTGATGAAGAATTCTCATTAAGAATTCTGATGACGAATTGTCATTACGAATTCTGATGACGAATTCTCATTTTGAATTCTGATGACGAATTCTCATTACGATTTCTGATGACGAATTCCTATTCTGAATTCTCATTCCGAATTCACCTAATAAACAGAATTTGAGTATCTTTGTTTAATACACTCTGAATTAATTCAGACTCCGAAAAATATCTTTGTTAAACTCCGAACTTTTATATTTCTTACACTTCTAAAATTTTTCTACTCTTATTATTTTCATTACACTCCGAACCTTTACTCCGAAGCGTTCATTCCGAACCTTTGAGTCAGAATTAAAACGATATCGTACATTCTGTTACACTTGTTTTGTTATAAAACGATGTCATCTGTTTTGTTATAAACTAACCGTTGTCTAAGTGACACGTGTACAGGTCCCTCCGATCTTTAAGGAAAATATGACCGTTGGAGAAGGATCCAACCTTACCTATAAATAGGAGCTCATTTGAAAGAGCTCGTTGCTGATGGCTGATGAAAGTACTGAAAGGCTGACTAATTTTCTTGAAGTGATTTCTAGAGAGAGAGACTCTTATTAACTCTAAAAGCTTCGTGCGACTCTGAATGTTGGTGATTACATTCGATGGCTTCCGAGGATAGGAAGCCAGAGGTTCCGACTACCTTAAAGTTCGAGGGTTCCTTGCTGAGGAAGACAGAGGTTGCCAACTACCTTGAAGTTGAGGGCTTGCGGGGATAGCAAGGCAGAGACTCCGATCTTCGTATCGAGGGCTTACCCTGGTGTGGGTAAGACAGACTTGCTTGGAAGTATAAATCAAGGGACCTTTATCCAAGGTTGTTGGATACCCTTCTCTTTGGGTTAAAAGACATATATCTTTTTACTTGTAGTTTTACTACTTGTTTACATTCTGCTGCATTTTGTAATATAAGGAAAGTATAACTTTCTTATACTTCCTTACTTGTACTCTGTTTCATTTAGATTATATATTATTTAAGGTAGAATATCATATTGTAATCTTTTGTTAAGTGTCAACTTACAGAACCATATTTCCGGAACCTACGTTCGGAATCTCTTTCCAAGTTTGCTTTTCGAATTAGAGGTGTTGTAAATCTACTAAGTTTAACTTTGTTAAACTTAGCCCTTTCCGTTGCTTAAGGAAAACATAGTTATTCTTAACTAACATTAAAGGTTCCAAAGGAATTTTTAAAGTATAAAATTCGCCCCCCCTCTTTTATATTGAGCATCTACATCATTATTTCGATCCTACAATTGGTATCAGAGTAGGTCTCTGAAATACTTGTACTAACATACAAGTTTTTCTTGATCACTTTTATCATTCCGAACTTTCCCATTCCGGAACATTTCTCATTCCAAACTTTGTGATTACGAACTTTTTCTACTAACAAGTTTGTGTGCAAAGTTATTTTAAGTATGGTAGGAATCAATGTTGGATCAATTGATAATCTGAATCCTACAAGACCACCTATATTTGATGGTAATGACTATGAATACTGGAGAGATCGTATGAAGACTTTTGTTATCAATACTGGAGTAGACAACTTTGTTATGCTTACTGGTGATTATAAAATTCCTGACAAGGAAGTTAGAACCTTTACTAATCAAGAAAAGCAAGAATATCAACTCAACTATAAGGTATGCAATACTTTACTATGTTCAATGACCAGAAATATATATAGCCAAATTTCATCTTGTGAAGCAGCTAATTTTATATGGAAGAAGTTAGAGGTTACACACTTTGGGACTTCCAAAGTGATTAAGACTAGAAGAGCTATGCTTAGAGCTGAATATCATGGCTTCAATTTTCCTTATGGAGAACCTATCTGTAATGTTCAAAAAAGATTTATGACTATTGTCAATAGTCTACAATCTATGGGAGAAAAAGGTTTAGATGATGAAGCTCTTGTGGACAAGATAATTGATATTATGCCCAATGAGTGGGAATCCAATAGAACAGCCATAGATGAGAACAGGAAGGTCACTCAAATTACTCTTGATGAATTATTTGGAACTCTTCTACAACATGAAACTAGAATGAAGAGAGATGTAGACAACATCAAGAAAAAGAATGGAAATGGTACTATTGCTTTTACTACAACTTCAAATCAGATGAAAGCTAAGACTCCTGAGAGAGTAACCAGATCCAAGTCTAAGAAAGTTATTTTTCAATCCGAATCAAGTGAGAGTGATGTTTCAGAAAATGAATTAGCAAATCTTGCTCAAAGGATGAACAAGATAGCCGGCCAGAGAAATTTTCAATCTATGTATAAGAAAAAGGAAAGGAAAGATAAGAAAGATGGAGAAGTTACTTGTTATGAATGTAAAAGAGCTGGACATATTAGACCAGATTTCCCTATGCTCAAAAAGAAAGAAAGGAAGGAAAGACATTCAGACAGGAACAGAAAGAAGTATTATAAAGCTAAAGCTAAGAAAGTTCTGAAAGCTAATGACACCTGGAGTGCCAGTGGTGGTGACTCATCAGATGAATCTTCTGATTATGAATCTTCAGGAAAGATGAATCTTGGTCTTATATCCAGATTACCTATTGATAATTATTGTCTTATGGATAAGGTACGAAATGATGAATCATTGACCAATGTTTCTTTAAATTCTAATGATAGTAAGTATTATAACTCTTCGGATGAAGAATCATCTTCTGATGAAGAAAATACTTTACCCACTTATGAAGAAGTCTCTAGGTTTGCTAAACTTCTTGAGATTGAGAATTCCAAACTCAATAAGAACCTTGATAAGGCAAACTGAAGGAATTATATTCTTACAAAAGAGATATCAGATCATTCTAAAAAACTTGTTAGGAAAAATGCTGATTTTGAAAGTATTTCAAAAAATCTTGTGGAAGTATGTTCTGAGAAGAATAAACTTTCTAAAGAATTAGAAAAAATAATTTCTAATAAAAATGTTTTCGAGCCTATCTCTAGTTCAAAAACTAATGATTTTGAGGATAAAAACTTGGTTGTAAAACTCAAGTCTGAAATTTTTTCCTTAAAGAAGTGTTTATCAAACTTTACCCATGGTAAGGAAAATTTTGATATGATGTATTCCCAAATACAACCTTTAAGAAATAAATCCAGATTTGGTTATACCCATGCAAAACCTATTTTTAGTAACAATTATTTTGTTCCTCAAAGTGCCCCATTTTGTACCAAGTGTCAATGTGGTGGTCACTGGGCAAAGAATTGTTCCTTAAACAAAACCCAATCTATAGGATTTCACAATGCTTACTTTTCTAAGAATATGTGGGTTCCTAAAATTTTATTGTCTGGAAATATCGGATCCAAACAAGGTTGGATTCCGAAAATCTAATTTTCTTATTAATTTCAGGAAAACAAAGAGAGTACCAGAAACAATACATGGTACATGGATAGTGGATGTTCCCGACACATGACTGGTAACAAAAGCATTTTTGAAAATATTATGAAAACGAAAGGAGGAAAGGTAACTTTTGGAGATAATGATAAGGGAGAGATTTTTGGTATTGGTATTATTGTTTTTCTTGGTAAAACCTTGATTTCAAATGTTCTTTTTATTAAGGGTATTAAGCACAACCTCATTAGCATAAGTCAGTTATGTGATGAAGGTTACCTTGTGAATTTTAGGAATGATAAGTGTTTAGTACACAATTCCAAGGAAGAATTTATTCTCTTAGCCAACAGGCAAGATAATGTTTACACCTTAAACTTAGAAGATCTTAGAAGCCAAGATTTACCTTGCCTAAGTGCAATGGAAGATCATTCTTGGTTATGGCATAGAATATTAGGACACTATAATATTATAAACCTATGTAAACTCTCTAAGAAGAAACTAGTTAAGGATCTACCAGAGCTTAGATTTTATTCTTCTAAAGTTTTTGATCCTTGTCAATATGGAAAGCAACATAAATCTAGTTTTAAGTCAATCGGTGAAGTCTCAACAACCGATGCATTACAGTTAGTGCACATGGATCTTTTTGGTCCAACACAAACTGGAAGTATTGGAGGCAAATACTATGTGTTTGTTCTAGTTGATAATTACACTAGATTTACTTGGGTATATTTTCTAGCAAAGATATCTGAATATTTTTCCTATTTCAAAAGTTTTAGAGCTCAAGTTAAAAATGAGAAAAACCTTCCATTGAAAACTATTCATAGTGATCATGGAGGAGAATTTCAAAATTCAGATTTTGAAACTTTTTGTAGTAAGAAAGGTATTACTCTCAATTTTTCAGCACCTAGAACTCCTCAACAGAATGGTGTAGTTGAATGAAGAAATAGAATTCTTCAAGAAATAACTAGAACCATGTTGAGTGAATATTCTATATCTAGAAATTTCTGTGTTGAAGCTGTAAGTACTGCTTGTTGTACTATAAACCGAGTTTTGATTAGACCATTTCTTAAAAAAACTCCTTATGAGTTATGGAATGGTAGAAAACCTAGACTATCCCACTTCAAGGTTTTTGGTTGCAAAGTATTCATTTTGAATACTAAAGATAACTTACATAAATTCTCACCAAAGTCGGATGAAGGGATTTTCATAGGATATTCCACAACCTCTAAGGCTTATAGAGTTTTTAATAAAAATACTTGCACTGTTGACGAAACAGTACATGTAAAATTTGATGAGTCGGATCCTTTTGTTTTTAAACCATATCAACATACATCTTCGGATGTGTTTTCAAAAACTGATTATCAACCATTGATAGAAGATCCTTCTGATAAGGACAATGTTCTAGAAGATACTTCTGAAACATTTACCCTAGAAGACTTTCAACCCTATATTGATGAACAGGATTTACAAAACTCAAATCCGGTATTTATTAAGAATCATCCCAGTGATAGTATCATTGGTGATGTAAATCAACCTGTAAGGACTAGAAGTTCCTTGTGAAATGATGCAGAACATCTAGCATTTCTTTCCCAATTATAACCTAAAAGAACTGATGAAGCTTTAGGTGATGATGATTGGATTAAAGCAATGCAAGATGAACTAAATGAATTCGAAAAGAATAAAGTCTGGACCTTGGTTTAAAGACCTAAGGAAACTTCTGTTATTGGAGTTAAATGGGTTTTCAGAAATAAATGTGATGAAAATGGAGTCATTGTTAGAAATAAAGCTAGACTTTTTGCTAAAGGCTATAATCAGCAAGAAGGAATAGACTATGAAGAAACCTATGCTCCAGCAGCTAGACTTGAATCTATCCGTATTCTACTTGCCTTTGCAACTTTATTTAATTTCAAACTTTTCCAAATGGATGTGAAATGTGATTTTCTTAACGGTTATGTTCAAGAGGAAGTATTTGTAGAACAACCTCCTGGATTTGAAGATACAAAACATCCTGATCAAGTTTTTAGACTTACCAAAGCTTTGTATGGCCTTAAACAAGCCCCATGAGCATGGTATGATAGACTCACTGTATTTTTGCTTCAAAAAAACTATGTTAAGGGAAATGCAGATCCAACCCCTTTTATAAAGAAAGATAAGAAAAATGTTTTGATTGTTCAAATTTATGTTGATGACATTATATTTGGTTCAACTCAGCAATCTTTGACTAACTCTTTTGCTAGTCTAATGAAATCTGAGTTTGAAATGAGTATGATGGGTGAGTTAACATTTTTCCTTGCTTTTCAAATCTCTCAAAAACCAGAAGGAACCTACATATCTCAACATAAGTATATTAATTATCTTCTTAAAAAGTATGGTTATGACAACACTAAGAGTATAAGTACTCCCATTAGTACCTCGAACTCTTTAGATCTTGATGAAGCTAGGAAACCAGTAGATCAAACATCTTTTAGAGGTATGATAGGAAGTCTACTATAATTAACAGCTAGTCGACCAGACTTAATGTTCTCAGTATGCTTGTGTGCAAGATATCAATCCAATCCTAAGGAATCTCACTTAAAGGCGGTAAAAAGAATTTTTCGCTACCTTAAGGGAACCATGGATCTAGGATTATTTTATACTTCTGGAAATGATTTTGTTCTAAAAAGATTTTCTGATGCTGACTTTGGTGGATGTAGAATGGATAGAAAAAGTGCATCCGGAACTTGTCATTTCTTAGGAGATTCTTTAGTTTCTTAGTCCTGCAAAAAAGCAACATTCTGTAGCACTCTCCACTGCTGAAGCTGAATATGTAGCAGCTGGAAGTTGTTGTGCACAAGTGTTGTGGATGCAACACACACTCAAAGACTATGGCCTAAGTTTTTCTAAAACTCAAATTTTTTGTGATAACACAAGTTCCATTTCTCTCAGTAAAAACCCAACACATCACTCCCGTGAAAAACACATAGATATTGGGCATCACTTTCTTAGGGATCACACACTTAAAAGAGATTTTATTCTTCAATTTATCGGAACGCAAGAACAACTTGCTGATATTTTCACAAAATCATTGTCTTCTGATAAATTTGAATATATTAAACAGAAGTTAGGAATGATAACCGTAAGGTAATCCTTCTTAATTAACTCTCTGTTGAAAAAATATCCGTACAGTAATAAACTCCTTTTCATAGGGGGAGTACATTTGATTGTTCGTTTAACAAAGTTTTTCAAAATTTGTTTTCAAACTTTTCGGAACGAAGATTTCCGGAATGGAACTTCCAGAACTAAAATCTTCAAAAATGGAATTTCTTGTACAGAATAGTTCTGGAATGGAAGTATTCGTATTAAAAATTTCTGGAATGGAAAATTGCGTACTGATAGTTTCATAACCAGATTTTTGTACTGTTTTTTTTCGTAATGTGTTTTTCGTCTTGGATTTTTCGTACTGAGTTTTTTTTGTACTGAGATTTTTTTATGTAGTAAATTTTTGAGAACTTTGTCTTTTCATAAATAATGTTTTTTTCCCATAATCATCTTTTTATTTTATCCATTATGAATAATCCTCCTCAGCCAATCCGAAAGGTATGATTTCCTTACTCATGTTTTCGTAGTCATACTTTTCTTGCTGGAATTTTCTTATATTATGTTTTTGGATTATAGTTTCCTTAATTCCTTGTTTTAATAAAAACCTCAAAAAGATCGGATTCAAGTTTTCAATCGTCAGATCTGATCTCAGCTTATTCCAACCGTTAGATCAACTGTGGAAGGTGAACCGTCATCTCGTTGCCTATATAAAGGGGACCCAAATACTCGTCCCACATCGATTTCAAGCTCTCGCATCCCGAAGCTCTGTCCCTCTATTTTTAAGACCGTTCCGAACCTCATATTTCTCTGTTCTGAACTTCTCAGAGGATTACAGATCCGAATGTTTGCGGAGTTAGCGTCTCAAGATATGTCATCCACTAAGCCTATTTCGCAATGGTTAGTTTACAGAGAAAGGTTAGTCCATCCGGATTTCTTCAACAACTATGATTCCCTTATTTCAAAGAACATTAAGTTGAATGGCTGGGAAGATGTTGCGGTGTCAAAAACTGGGATCCAAGATGAGGTTTTTACAGAGTTACTTGTTGAGTTCTATGAAACAGTTTCCTTCTTCCAGGAAGATAATAGGGAGAAGTTCTCTTTTAAGTCTTATGCCAAGACTTACAAGCTTTCTCACACCAAGTCTGCAAGCTTGGTAGGACTGACTTATGAAGGAGAATCCGAATTTATTTCGCATGTGTTGTCGGACTCTAAGGGTAGCTTCGACAAGGAAAAATCCTTAGAAACTCTCGGACTGGCTGATGACAAGGCTCCGAAGATTTCCAGTTTATCTACAAATTTCCGGATTCTGGAGTTATGGGTACAAGGTCTTATCGTACCGAGGAAAGGTGATAATGATAGATTGAAGAAAAGTGAGATCTATATCTTAGATTTCCTGATAAATCTAAGGAAGTTTAACTTGATGAAGCACATTCTTATCACTATTAAAAATTTGATGAAAGGAAATCTGAGAGCTCAGATTATTATGTATCCGGCAATCCTCTCCAAATTGATTGTTCGGTGCCTTGTGTCATTCAAGGAGGCTTTCAAATCTATGCCAAGAGTTTGCAAGATCATGCTGGACAGCGATGGTACTGTTAAGAGGATGGATGCGGCTTTCAACAAGGAAACTGATGAGTTCTTCGATTTTCCAAATCAAGAAGAAGCGGCTCTGAAGGCTGCTGAACCAGAATCATCTAAGCCAGTAAGGAAGAGAAAGCTGAAAGAAGTGGAAATAGAAGCAGTGAATCCTATGTCTAAGGAAGTCCATTCCTCACCTCCAAAACCTAAGAAGAAGAAGGCCTATCCTGATGAGGTAGTTACGAAGTGGAGAGCTGATAAAGAGAAAAGCAAAGAAGGGGATCCGCAGTTCATATTGGACCCTGTGGAAGCTAAGGAATTAAAGGAGAAAACTGCTGATGAGCTTGAAAAACAAGAAAAGGAGAAGAAGCTCAAGAAGAAGATGTCAGAAGTTGAGGCAGTTCAAGCTTTTTTGAAATTTAATGAAATAGTATCCGGAAGCATTCCAGTTCCAAGATCTTTCTCCTTGGAATCTCTACCTGAGACTCCAGGAAGAAACCTTGATTTTCCGGAAGAGACTATAGCTGAGCGTGTTGAGCAAATCGAGCAGATTCAGAGAGTGGGTGAGGAAGAAGAAGTTGCTGAAGGAAGTGGTGAAATAAGAGATCTTTTGAAACAAGTGGATGATTATAAAGGATCACCTTCAGAACATCTATCGCTCCGAACTTCAGAGGCTGAATCCTCTAAGTTAGTAACTTTAGAGAAGGATAAGAATGAGGAAGATGTTGTAAAGAAAGTTGTTGATGAGATTGTTCAAGTGTCTACTGGGGAGAAGAAAACTCCTGATCAAGAATCAATTCCGAAAAAAGACAAGGGAAGGAAACTCCTTGTTGAAACTTCGAAATCAGTGGCTAGCAAGAAAAGGGAATTTGGCGATTCATCTAAAAGGAAGTTGGAGCTTATTGAGGAAGAAAACTCTCCAAGCAAGATTTCAGATTCAGAGTCATCCTCGTTGGGGCATGACTTTGTTGTTCAGTCCTTAAAAAAGTTGGTGGGAACCATTCCGACCTTCTCTAGTATTGACTCTAGATATCAGATTCTCCAACATGCGTTGAATCAGAAAACTGACTCCATATCTATGGTTATAGACAAGTTCTTTGAGATTGAAGCTCAGTTCAAAACGTTTTTTGTTGGTTACGAAGCTCATAGAAGATCTTGCAAGAGGATGAAAAGCTGGTCAAAGAAGACCGTGGAAGAGATGAGGTTGTTCGATGAGTTTCAATACAATGTTAAAGATGCTTTTGAGACCGAGGATAAAAAGATAAATGATTTAACTGCATCCTTTGAAGAGAAGTTGACAGAAGAAAAGAACTTCCGGATTCATGAAGTGAGAGATCTCAATGGGAAGCTGAATTCCGTTTCTCAAAACTGGAAGTTTGAAAGGGATCATCGGATCGATTTTGAAGAAAGCATGAAGGCTCAGGAAGAAAAGATCAAAGCTCAGGAAGAAAAGCTAAAATCCCAGGAAGAAAAAATTGAAGCTCAGTCCGCAAGAATAGTTGTCTTAGAGAAGCAAGATGAAGAAGATCATAACGACCTAAAGAAGATCAAGACTATTCTAAAGGGGCTCATGACGAAGGAAAAAGATCCGAAATAACCAAATCTAATCTTTTTGTTGTATTCTTTTTGTTGATGAGATTTCAAATTTAATGAAAGTCGTCCTTGTCGTTTCTATTGTTGTCATTACTAATTTTTCAGGTACTTTGTTTTTTTTCCATTCCCTCCAATTCTTTTTGAAAATCACAAAGGGGGAGAAGGAAAATATCCTTAAGAAAAAGAAAAATTCTAATAAGAGTTTGTTTAAGGGGGAGCTTTTTCATTAAAGAAGACCTTCTTATTTATCACTCCGGAAATCTGATTACGATCCTTAGAGTTTCAAAGCCAAAGGGTTAGTTAGTCGTATTCATCAATATCCTTAAAGCAAAGGGAGATAAGCCTTAATGTTTGTCTTTCTTCTTAGAATTTCATTTCGTAAGGATGTTTGTGCTTTCCAAAAAGGGGGAGATTGTTGAGTCAATAAGGTTTTCCTTATGACTTTTCCATTCCTTCTTGTTTTGAAAATCACAAACACCTTATCTTTAAGAAAAATTTATTTTATAAGAAAAATTGATTTCGTAAGGAAAATTTATTTTATAAGAAAAATTGCTTTCTTAAGAAAAATTTCTTTTATAAGGAAATTCGCTTTCATACGAAAAATTATCCTTATCTTATTTTCATCCATATTTTTCTTAAGTATGGAATTCGGATTCATTTCTATTTTCTCGGAATCATTGATACTTTGATATAAAGCATTCTGTTTTAGGATTCGGATTCTGGATAAGAACTATAAGGAAGTTTCATTCCGAATTCCGGATACGAACTCTAACTAAGTTCTATTCCAGATTCAGGATACGAATTCTGAATAAGAATTCCCATTACGAATTCCAATGAAGAATTATCATTACGAATTCTAATGATGAAATCTCATTCCGAATTCCCATTACGAATTCTGATGAAGAATACTCATTAAGAATTCTGATGACGAATTCTCATTACGAATTTTGATGACGAATTCTAATTATGAATTCTGATGACGAATTCTCATTACGATTTCTGATGACGAATTCCTATTCTGAATTCTCATTCCGAATTCACCTATTAAACAGAATTTGAGTATCTTTGTTTTATACACTCTGAATTAATTCAGACTCCGAAAAATATCTTTGTTAGACTCCGAACTTTTATATTGCTTACACTTCTAAAATTTGTCTACTCTTATTATTTTCATTACACTTCGAACCTTTACTCCGAAGCGTTCATTCCGAACCGTTGAGTCAGAATTAAAATGATGTCGTACATTCTGTTACACTTGTTTTGTTATAAAACGATGTCGTTTGTTTTGTTATAAACTAACCGTTGTCTAAGTGACACGTGTATAGGTCCCTCCGATCTTTAAGGAAAATATGACCGTTGGAGAAGGAGCCAACCTTACCTATAAATAGGAGCTCATTTGAAAGAGCTCATTGCTAATGGCTGATGAAAGTACTGAAAGGCTGACTAATTTTCTTGAAGTGATTTCTAGAGAGAGAGACTATTATTAACTCTCAACGCTTTGTGCGACTCCGAATGTTGGTGATTACATTAGAGGGCTTCCGCGGATAGGAAGACAGAGGTGCCGACTACCTTAATGTTCGAGGGCTTCTTTGCTGAGGAAGACAGAGGTTGCCAACTACCTTGAAGTTGAGGGCTTGCGGGGATAGCAAGACAGAGACTCCGATCTTCGTATCGAGGGCTTACCCTGGTGTGGGTAAGACAGACTTGCTTGGAAGTATAAATCAAGGGACCTTTATCCAAGGTTGTTGGATACCCTTCTCTTTGGGTTAAACGACCTATATCTTGTTACTTGTAGTTTTACTACTTGTTTACATTCCGCTGCATTTTGTAATATAAAGAAAGTATAACTTTCTTATACTTCCTTACTTGTACTCTGTTTCATTTAGATTCTATATGCTTTAAGGTAAAATCTCATATTGTAATATTTTGTTAAGTGTCATCTTCCAGAAGCATATTTCTGGAACCTACGTTCGGAATCTCTTTCCAAGTTTGCTTTTGGAATTAGAGGTGTTGTGAATCTACTATGTTTAACTTTGTTAGACTTAGCCCTTTCCTTTGCTTAAGGAAAACAAAGTTATTCTTAACTAACTTTAAAGGTTACAAAGGAATTTTTAAAGTATACAATTCTCCCCCCTCTTGTATATTGAGCATCTACATCATTATTTCGATCCTACAATTTCATCATGATTAATGAAGTTTTGTAGGAGGTATAAGAGTAGATAAACCTAAAATAGGTCTGTTAGGACTTATACCTTATCCAAAGATATCTACCTTTAGATTACACACTATTACTTATAGGATTGTTATTTTGTCATGAAAAAAACCTCTAGTTCATCGGGAAGGATCCAGGAAGGATCTTCAGGTATGTATTTTATAGGCTAGAGTGATAAAAATATGTGAGGAAGAGATAAGACAAGTTGACCATTTATAAGAGAGGGGAGCAATGAACTTGTAATTTTTCAGAACATTTTAATATTATAAATGTCCTACTTAGGAGATAATGGATAAAAATATAAAATATTTAAAATATATGGAGATATAGATATAAATAACATCATAAAATAATATTTAATATGACATTTTGTTTCCTTATCACAATGTATTTACCATAATTAACCCAATTTACCATTTACTGTTGTGACACATTTTTACCATGGTTACTATTAAAAATGAACCAAAATTAAATTGAACTCATTACCAAATTTTTAAATCATAATTAAAAAAATTTAAATGCATTTTTCTTGATACAATATGTATATTTTAAATAAAATAAATTTAATATTTGTTCAAAACACATGAGGAAAAACAAATGTTTTGAAAATTGTGTATTTAAGCATCCAAATGAACTTGTACAAAAATAAAATATAATATTTATTCATATAGAATTATTTAGATTAAGTTTACAAAAATTCAATTTATTAATTAAATCCAATTCCATAATATAATTGTTCTTTTATATTACTTTATTTAAGGAAAAGAAATGATAGTTTTGCAAGAATCAGGATCTTTCACTATTCCCTAAAAAATGAATATTTTTAGAATAAACCTAAAAATTTACCCTAATATATATTATATATTTTGAAATAAAAAATTAATTCCATTTAATTCATTTAAATTTATAAAATTTAAAAAGTATCCATTTAATAAAAATCTTATAATACATAGAAAACACATTAGTTTGAATAAAACTATTTTCTTTCTTTTGAAAATTAAGTAAAATTTTTATAGTAAATATGAATCCATAAATTATAATCATAATTTTTGTTTAGAGATGAAATTGGAATATTATTAACATTAAATGGGTTATTAAATTCTTCCCATGTTAAGTAAATTATTTTATCACAATTTTATTTATCAGTTAAACATGTAGGGATATTTTTACATTATTTCCTTTTTGGGTTCCTATATTGCCTCCTCAATAATGTACTTATTATAAAAAAATTAACAAAACATGTAACCATATTACATAAATATTTATCTTTTTTTTCTAAAATATCTGTTGAATTTCCCTCATAAGAAAAATTATCTTCCAACTACACCACCTCAGGACTCAAAATATGAAATTTATCGTGTACATATTTCATTAAAAATGAAATATAAAAAAAATCAAGTACTAGATATAAACATGAATGAAAAAATATCTAGTAATAAAATAATCATGGATTTTATTGAATTTTAAATGGTCTAATAATCCATGATCATAACATTATTTTCATTCCAAAACTGATAACTCCTTTCTACGGAGATATTTTAAGAAAGACATAAACACCTACCACAAACTAAAGGCCTTTCCTCCTATTATCTACACAACCATTCTAAATGATTTATGTATTCATCATGTGCCGTTGAATCATATTTATATTTTCAAACATTTAATCTATTAGTTATAGCCCATATAACATTATATCATCAACTTTATCTCTTCATGTTATAGTTTAACACTTATTTCTATATAAGGAAAAAAAGGTTCCATATATATACTATAATTAAAACCATTATTATAAAAAAATCACTAAATAAATATATTTTTCCCAAATTCCATGATGATTAAAGGAGGATTCCCAAATCATATCCCCCAAATTCTGAGTTTTTCCCTCCAAATATCTATTAAACTGAGGAAAACAATATTTTTTGAAATTAAATTTAGTACATACTGAATTCTGATGTCCTTTATGAAATTTTTATATAAAAATGGGGTCATAGTTAGATACATTAAAGAGAGGGAGTCCATGTAATATATTTATATCCTTAATATATTGTGTTAAAAGTTGATCCAAGTACATGATATCTTGAATAGGAAAAAAATAAGAATATTTATTTAAAGGGACAATAGTAACCAAAATTGCATTATTACCACGAGATGTATTTGGTAATCCTAAAATGAAATGCATGGATATATTCTTTCATTTCCAGTTATGCACTAGTAAAGGATGAAGTATCCCCTTCAGTAGTTTTCACTCAACCTTAATCTGTTTACATGTTAATTATTTCGTGGTAAAATCAAAAATATCATTCTTTATTCCTACTCATGAATAATATTCTCCAAGTTATCTATACATCTTAGTGATTCCAGGATTAACATAAAACATAATATTTTTAGATTCACTTTACCATTTCTTCTTAAACTGGGGATCATTTTTCACACACAACCTCTTTCATAATCTTATAAAAATTATTTTGTAAAAATTAAATTCATGAAACTAAACATTCATAAACATATTTACATTTTCATGAAAATATAGACCATTCATATAATCAGACATAATTATTTCTAATAATAATTGATGCACTGACACTTGAAACAAATTAGTTTAAGTTTCTACATTCAGAATATCTTGGGAAACATTAATTAAATTATTAACTAAAGGATCATGTTCAAAACTTATCATAAAATATATCTCCATAATTTTAAAATAGAAACTAATGGATCTAGTTCAAGATCACTCATTAAGAAATTAAATTCATTTATTTTAAATTTTCATGATGCATATAAAGTTACCGAAACATATTGCATCAAAACACAACCAATTATCTTTAATTAAGCATAACTATAGTAAAAAAACTCACAATTTCTACATTTTAAGTCCAAACCATATAATTAACCTATATTAATTTTAATTCCGAAAAAAATTCATCGCTTTCCTTTTTCTTGATGAATTTAGATTCTTTTTGGTTTAACTTAGTTTGTGCCTCGATAACCAAGAATGGTTTTAGACTAATCATCTATTGTAACCTTCTTCTTGCATCACTGTAAGGTAGTCCATATGGATGTTTGTATGCATATTAATAATTTTTTCTCTTATAGTGTCCTACCTTATAGTCTAAATGCAAAATTCCTTACCTTAATTCCTAAGGTGGCCAATTCCATAATATCTATTTGTTCAAGCCCATTTCCCATATCAACTCCCTCTACAAAATAATTACCAAGCTCCTGGACAACATGCTTTCCTCTCTATGTAACAAAATAATCTCTTGGAACCAATTTGGTTTCCTCAAAGGTAGGTCTATTCAAGGATGCATTTTCCTTGATTTGGAATCCACTAACTCTCTTAATAGTGCATCTAGAGGAGGCAACATTACTATTAATCATGACATTATGAAAGCTTTGGGTAGGACTGGAATTTCATTTTCAATGTGCTCCAAGGTTTTGGTTTCAATGATGTTTTCATTAGCCGGATCAACTTTCTATTAAATCCGGACTCCATCTCCATTCTTATCAATGGATCTCCCAAGGGATATTTTAAATTCTCTAAGGGAGTCTGACAAGTTAATCCCCTCTCTACTATCCCTTTCACCACTACAGAGGACTACCTTAGTAGACTCCTCACTTATCTTGTTCAGAAAAGTAAAATCTAACCTATTCAGGCTGCCCACAACCTCATTGTTCTGACTCATCTACTTTTTTGTGGATGATATACTCTCTTTACTTAATGGAGGAAATCACAATATCATAAACCTCAAATTATCCTTATCTCACTATGAATAAATCTTAGGCCAATCCATTAGTTGGAAGAAATCAAATATTTCCATTGGAAAAAATTTCCCCACCTCTAGAAAAAGCTACATCATTGAAAGTCATGGTATCAAAGAAGAGTCTTTTCCTTTTATTTACTTGGGAGTTACTATATTTTGGGGAAGGCCTAAATCTATGTAATTTAATGCGATACATGAACAAATCATCAACCGACATTCATCTTGGAAAGGAAAGTCTCTCTCTATGGTAGGTAGAATCTACCTTGTGAAATCATCTATTATTTCCAAAATGGTTTACTCATTAATTATCTATATATGGTTCCTCAGTCTCCTAAAGAAAATCCATTCCTTCATTAAAAAATTATTTTGGACTAGTAGTATCATTTAATGGAAGATTGTTCCAATTCCCTAGTCTATCTTCTGCAAACCTCTTGAGAAAGGAGGGATTGGAATCAAAAACCTTAAGCTTTTTAATGATGCCCTCTAAGCCAGACTCAATTGGAACTTGATAAATAATAAATCTGACTCAATTACCTTCATCAAGATTCATTTCATGGAAACAAATTAAAATAGTTGTTGGATTTATGCAAATTTTTCCCTCTGGCCTTCTATTAGGATGTCCATTGTCAATATCATGCACAATTCCAGATGGATGGTTAGCTCTGAATCCACCATAAAATTATGGGTTCACAACTGGACGAGCACCCCCCATATTTCTATGCTTCATTCTAAATCCTCTCCAAATAATATCAACATCTCTATAAAGGATGAGATTTATATAGATAATTTAGACCTCCCTGATCGCATCTAGCAAGTTGTTGATGAGTATCCCTTCACCAGTGATGAAGAATTTCTTATTTGGGAACCAGTCCATAATGATATTCTTGATTCTAAAAATTATTACAATCATTTTTTTACTTCCTCTAAATTTAATTTCACTTCGCTAAAACCTTTTGATAAACAATGGATCAAACCATCAAGATTTAATCTTATTTGGCGTATTTCTTATAATTGTATTCCAACCGAGGTTTGTATCAAATCCTTTGGTGTTCAACTATGCTCGAGATTCCCCCAATGTCATCAATATTGGGAGGATATAAATCATTTATTTTTTTCTTATGTCATGACCACTGCTATTTTGAATTATATTACAGACACCTTTGACTGTATATAGTTATATACTAACTCTATTTACTCTCTGCTAAAATGTTGTGTGGAGCTTGTTTCTTCACAAAAAATCAGAATCCTTTTATTATTCATTGTTATAGAGCTACTCCACATTTTATGGTATGATAGAAATTCTATTATGCACAATAAATACTCATTAAATCCTAATTCAGGTCGGACAAGAATTCATATTGTTATTAGGGATGCAACTAAGATTTAGAAAGACTATTGCAATAACTCGGTTGGTGAAGTTATGATCCTTCATCGACATAGAATCAATGGGATTTACAAACAACTAAATTTCTAGTTTGAAGTTTTCTGGGAAGCCCCGATTCCTACCTAGATAAAAATCATCGTTGATGGCACTTTAAAGGAACCCCAGGTACTATTGGATTTGTGGCCATCTTCAGGGAATCTCTTGGGATCTGCCCTGGCTACTTCTTTGGTTGTTGTGGGATTTTCTCTTCTCTGGAGGCTGAGATGATGGATGTGATTCAAGATGTCCACTTTGTTATGATAAGAGGTTGGAACAAAATTTGGATTGAAATTTATTCTACCACAATTATCAAAGCTATTTATAATGGTGTGATACACCTTGATTAGCCTCTTACAACAAGTTGGACGAATTTTCTTAACTCACTCCTTGAGCTCATATACATTTCCACACACATATATCGTGAATCTAACATGTTGGATGATGGTTTGGAATATAAGGTAATCAAGCAGGACATTATGTGGAGCGATAATTTGCCGGTGGAGTTTCTCTGTATCTATGAAAAGGACTATAAAAAATTTCTTTGTTTTAGACTCATGTAGTCCCCTTGTTTTTTTAATAATATATTGTGTGCTTTTATGTATAAAAAAACAATATTTATAAGGATAAAATCTTTTTTAACCGTAACTCATATAGACTAAATTTTCCAAATAATTACTTTCTTTTAAAGTATAAAAAACAACACATAAATATATTTAATGATCCTCTAAATATTTAGAATAAATTAAAATATCAACAATAAACACATCCACAAATATTTCCAAGTACTAACATAAAAATTTATCCTTAAGATCTAGGATTACAATAAGTACATTAGTCAACCTAAAGGGAAGAACAAAAAACTCATAATTCCCATACCAAGTGAAGAATGGAATCATCAGAATTTATTCATCTATCACATTTAGATGATGATATTCATACCTAAGATTAATCTTTCAATAATACTATGCTCCCAGAATCTAATCAAACTTTCCATATTTGTGGGAAAAAATACATTTTCATACTAGTAATTTTATTAATTTCTCTATAAACAAGGAAAATTATCAGAGAACTGTAATTATTTTTAACAAACAAAATAGGATCACCCCATGGTGTAGTAATAGGACTATTAAAAGACTTTTCAATGAAATGTGGTAACTTCTTTACAATCCAAATAACTCTAATATATCCATTCGATAAGGGGTTTTTTAATTTTAAAGGATTCCATAACGAATTTAACATTGAATTCAACATCCTAATTAGAAATAATAGACGGAAAATATTTAGTAAATACATAGATATATTCATTTTCTACAAGATCCTCACTAATCTGAACAAGTTCATTTTTTTTAAAAAAACTGAGAAAGATAAATTTAATTCCATCTTTAATATGTTTCATAAATTTTTGACATATTTTCATATGTATGAACTCATTCTTATATACCAATTAAAACTCTATAAAAAATTGAATAGTGTTTTTTTATCTCCCTATCTTATAGAATGATGAGAAACTGAAAGATAATACATACCATTAATAACATCAATCTCAACTATGGGATAGGTAAAAATATTTTCATAAATATCATTCCATTGAAAATGATTGGATGGATCCAAAACTTATTTTTTCCATAATAAATCCACAAATATTTTTCACTAAAAGTTTTTTCTCAATTTATTGATGTAATATTTCTAGTTTACTAGAAAATTAATCAGAAATAAAATAATATTTAGACCCCTAATAAAATAATAATTTGACATAAAATGAGTAAATAGGTAATTTACCTTTCACTTCATAATTTTTCTGGTGTAATATTTTCCAAGGTAGTCAAAAAATTCATTTCCACACCCTTCTTATTAGGTATTTGATAATTCACATTATTCATTCTTTCCATATGATATATATAAGCATAATGTACCACATAATTTCGTTTAATATTTCTCACTATCTTCTTATCATATTTAGTCTGAAAATTATCCTGATTGTTATACTTACAATCGAAAGCCAAATGTGATGACCGACCATATCAAAAACACATTCCTTATTTTATAAGATATGATCTAGATGTCAGACCATAGTATTATTCAATGTACTAAAAGAGGTTGGGGGTGAATTATGGTTTATAAAAATTTAAATTTACAATTCTCCCAACACCTTTAGAAAATTATATCAAACTAAAATTTTTACTAATATACTTTATATTTTATGATTGAAAATGTTTACACAAAATAATAAAAATATTAAATAAATTTACATAGTTGAATGTTATATTATATAGTATGAAATTTATAAAAAATTCAAAACAGAATAATAAAAATTATAGAAAAAATATTAAAAAATAACAAAACATTTTATAATAGATACAAACAAGACTTACATAAATGTTCCTAAAAAGGGAATATACTTTCAACCAATGTGATAAGGAGGGATATGAACTTGAATTAAGGTATACATGATTTTATACCAATTATATTCTTCATATTTCAAGCCTTATAATCCCTTGAACATACCAATAAGAAAAAAGTCAATCTTAAAAATCCATAGATCTCTTTGTAAACACAATCAGGCACACCTCTATCTATGGATCCCTAAGAGCCCTTGATCTACTAGATTAGGTGAACATAAATTACAACAATAAAAAATCTAAAGCATTTATAATGAATTAATCACAAATGTTACATTAAGTTAAGTACTTAAATATTAAAAAACAATGTGTGTTAAATAATAAGATGTTACAAAAATGCAATATAAATCATAGATCATTAGATTGTAAAATATTTTTATCCTTAAGGTTAAAATCCTATTTTTCAAAATTATACCAGTAGTTTTATTATGTACATCTCAGGATCGATTCAATGAAATAGAACAAATACCTTCATCAATTTTTATGTTCAGTATAATGTCACTCAATCTTACGTTCATTTGGTATAACCCCATTACATTACTTTGAATATTATATCCAGTATGAGTGATAGGTATATTTTGGTACACTATATATGTATTTATGTGTAAGGCTTAGTAAATGTTTATCTAGTATACTTTTTATGTACATATCTGATGGATTCATTTTAATAGACATTATATAACTTTTTTCAATGGGCATTATAAGCCTTTAATTCAATATACATCATATACGTTCGTCTGATATTATTTTTACATTTATTCCATATGTACTTGTTACTAATACATCTAATATACTTTATAAATATATATATAATAGAAATGAAATTTTTCATTTTTTAAAACATAATAATATCATATAATACACTTTATAACTTGAAATATATAAATATTAGAAATGTGAAAAAAATAAAAATTGAATAGTTATTTTTAAATTTAATTTTAGAATTATTTATTTCAACTCAACAATATATCCCTTTTCGAAACTCTAAATACATATAACTTAAGAGAAAATTTTTATTATAAAACTCTCAAAAAATACTACCTATTACTTGACAAATTTTGAGTGCTATATGCCCCATCCTTGGTGTTTTTTGAAAATAATTTTAAAAGAAAGATAATTATTAGAAAGAATTTATTCAAATGAATGATAAACTCTCTACAAAAGAATAGAAATGAGTAAATAATTATTAAAAAATAAATATAATCCATTCAAAAATATTATCAAATTATCAACATTCATCCAAAAAATATAAAATTAGTGAATGGAATTTTTGAGGGATTAATTATAACAATCCTCAAGAGTTTAATAAAAAGTCAATAGTTCATGGAATATTTTTACAATTATTTTCATCTTTCATAGATATGTTTATGTTTATCCAATTTGAACTTATTTAGACTCAATATTTTCTACTTTTTATTCTTCTATATCCATCTTATTGTTTTTTTTGAGATATCTCCATATCTTTTTTTATAGAAAGAGACTTCAGATCATCAACAACACTTGAATAATCTCTAATATTATTCTTGATACTATCAAAATAGATTGAAATACGATTTGTTTACCACTAAATTCCAAATATATACACATAAAAATAAATTATATATTATTAGGATTAATTCATTTACTCCAAAAATATTTTAAAATTTCTGAAATCAACTACATATTTTTCATTGATACCTTTATGTTCTTCCACATCCTGAGTAATGGTTATGGATATTTTCTTAAGGGAAATAGAACCACAGATTATATCTACTCTTCCTTGGATGTAATTAAATTGGAAATGTGTATATCAAAATTTTTTAATTATCCCTTAAATCTTATTGATTAAATCTTTGAAAAATTTTGTTTTTATTTTAGTTTATTTGAGCTGGTTCTCAGATCAATGTTTGTAGAATCAATATAAACCTATAGGAATATATGTTCACTAACCCTTGGATGTAAAATTTCATATTATTCAATGAAATTAGATTGAGAAATGTCTACGGTATCTACTTATTCAAAGTAATGAGAATGTTCTGATGCCTTTTCTGTTGATTCTTATTTAACATTCTCTAAAGACTCATATTCCTGAGAACTGAGATATATTATTTCTTCATCGGAATTAGACATTTTGGATTTTTGTGTATAAAATGAATACCCTTTAGTATCTAGACATCACATAAAACATTTAATAACCTTTTTAAAATTTATCAATGTGTTTTTATCCCTTGGATCTCAAGATAGATTCTTATAAGAAACTTTAATAGAAAATTATACAATTTATTTAACAACATCTCATAAAAAAGCTTGATCGACATTTTAATCAACAACTTCAATAAATTCTCCCTTGAAATGTTTTACTATTTATTTTACCATGAGTGCATGAAATTATTCATTAGAATCAAATTCAATAAAATTCGGAAAATTATTTGTCTGGAAAAATGACAAAAGCGAACAAAAGAGGATAAATAGTCATAGAAAACTACCATTCAATATATACATCATCATAGTGAGTAAATAAATCACAATTTCCCTATAAATCATTGCATTATATGTATATTTACCTTAGTAAATATTCATCCAATTAAAACATCGTCAATCTTAAATTCCTTCTTCAACCATTACACTTCCTTTAAATGATCAAAAATATATTTTTTGAGGTCTTTGCCTCATAATTATCCAACCTAAAACTTGGATATCCCACCCTCTTCTCATTATTCATCTTCAAAAACTCCTAAAAATCTTCCTCAGACAATTATTTTCCCCTTTTCTTAGGAAACACAGGATAGTTATGAGTTCATTCACAAAAATTACTATTCTAAATAAACTTTTTCTTAATATCTTTAACGTCATTAGTAGAATAATCACTTGAATATTTTTGTATGACTTTTTTTATAGAATATAAAATAACACTTTTTAGAAATTGTATCATCTCCAAAATATGATTCCTTATCTCGAATAATAGAATCTTCATTATTAATTCATTCAACTTCTACGAAATTAACAAAAAATATCTTAATTAATTTTCGATACCAATGGAAGTAAAGCTTTAATATCCCAATAATTATATATATTGTATAATTCCACATTAAATTATCATGATTCTACATCATTAAGTTTCGTAATAAATATAACACATAGATATCTTGTAACTTCAAGGTATCCCTTTACCCTTTCCTTGATAAGGGATTATATTGACCTTAGGTTATCCTACATAGATATTTCTTAATGTCCTATCAATGTTAGTAACATTACACAAACCCACTTTTATGGACCGTAATAGTTTAGTACCTTTAGAAACATGGAAATGAAAAAAAGGTTCATAGGTGAGATATATCAACTCCCACTAATATCTTATTATATATAACCCTTATTAGGAAATGATAAATAATACATATCATAATAACATAGGTGAAGGAAGTATAAGAATTGGTGAGCTTTAATTTTGAGCTAGGATAAACAAGGGAGACATGTAAGAATAACATGAACAAAATAGTATGAGAACATGATTATAGAATTTGAAAACCATACCCTACATATGAAACAATAGAATCTTGAATCATGGCATAAATATTGAAATTTCATAAGACATGAATAATAAGGAAATCAAATAACTTAATGCATAAGAGAATTTTATTGGCATAAATCATTGTTTTGTGGCATAAAAATAAAAACAGGAAATCATATGTTATGGATACCCAAAAAGACATTAAAAACATGTTAGGATTGGGATTACCACTAATGTATTGTATTTATGATTGAGATGACCTCCCGTCTACCCTCTTTTGGGATTGTGATAACCACTAGTGTACCCACCTTTTTGAGATTGGGCTAACCACCAGTGTACCCTCCATTTTAGACATGGTATAACTACTCATGTACCCTCAAATCTCATAGTACATGTTTTACTACCAAATGAATTGTAGGGAGATATATTCCCCACCCATAATATAATGAAAATAATTAATATTTTTACTAACATATCATAAAACATTCATCATATCATTACACATGCAAATAAATGAGAATAATTAACATTTATTCATATAATAACTTAGGGAAAAGAAACATGTTTTATAATCATCATAGCATAACCCATGGAAAAGAAGCGGGTTCTATAATAATCTTTTCACAATATAACTTGTGGAAGATAAATAGGCTTTATAAAAATCAGACCATCATAAAAATAAACCATTCATAGAAATTATGACAATGGTACCCTTTTATCATATCCCCATTAATGGATAGGTAACAACAACACATATAATATTAGATAAAAATTATTTTGATCGATCATTGAAAACATTTTTTGAGGAAAATATCTATTCCACTTTGAAAAACTATTTTGAAAACATAAAAAAAATTAAATCATTTTTAGTTGAAAATATCCTTCAAAAATATAAAGGAATAATCAATTAAAATAATGTTTATGTTGATGTGAAGTTTCTTTCAAGTCATGCACATTAAAATAAATACTCAAATTTACATTTTTGGTAAAATCCTAACAAACATTATTTGGGAAAAAATATGATGATTGCACTAAAAAATTTGTAAAAAAGTAAAATATTGGTAAAAATGTATTTATAAAATTATAGGATAGTAATAAAACGATTTTTAAGACATTTTTAGATAATTTAAATTTGGAAGAAAATTTATTTATAACCAAAGAGAGAAATAATGTAGGATTTTATTTAAAAAATATCAATTAGTTTTAGTACCAAAGAGTGGAAAATGGTACGATTACATAAAAATTTCATTAATAACTAAATGAGGAGAATATTCATAAGTTTATTGAGAGATATATCATAAGATTTTATCAATGTAAACATAGTCACAAACAATTTTGATAAACAATGAGATTGTAACATAAAATCATTATGACATTCGTATCTTTGAATCATAAGCCCCATAAAGAAATGAAATAAAATGAGTATTAAAAGATCATGGGTATAAATAAATTCATTATATTATATGTCAAAGGGTATTTATATATTTCTCATGAAGAATATAAGTGCACAACACAACGTATGTCTCAATGAATGAAAATTGAGAAAAAAATATCACATCGCTTTAGTAATATTTTGAATCGTAAGACCCAATAAAGCACAACATCAAATAAAACATAAAATATCATGAAAATTAATATATTAGATAAATAAAAAGTAATTTTGGAATTATATACACCAGAAAAGATATACGAGTGGTGAATTTTCATGTCTCCCAAAAATAAAAGAAGACTATAAATCCCTAACCACATTGATAGCATCGAACTCGTTAACCCCGAGAAAGATAGATTCTGAAATAGATATATAACTAACCATAATTTTTATGTGAATAATAATAAAATATATTTATGTGAATTATACACACCATATAAAATAAATAGGTTTTGAATATGTTATGTTTCTCAGGGATGAAAAAAGTGAGATGAAAATCCGTTACAACTTTATTAATATTTTGAATCTTAAGACCGAATAAATAATAACATCAATTTAAACTATAAATATCATGAAAATAAGTATATTAATGATATAATGTTTCAATGGTTCAATATATACACCAAAAAAACTAGTCATGGATTTGTATATGTCTCTTAAAAATAAAAGAGACAAAAGAGATCTATTACCTTAAGTATTGTCACTAGTGCAGAAAACGTTTTTTACGTCACAATTTTTTATGTCGGTTATATAAAACCGATGTCATAATATGTAAAACGAGGTTTTTTACGTCGGTTATTTAATAACTGACATAAAAACCTGTGTTTAGTACACCTATAACGTCGGCTATAAAAATAACCGACGTTATTAATCGCGCAGCTTCGTTTTTTACGTCGGTTATTTCAATAACCGACGTAACAAATCGACATATGTACGAGTTATTACGTCGGTTATTCAATGACCGACGTAAAAAACGCGGTTTTTGAAGGCCTTTTTACGTCGGTTAGTTTATAACCGACGTAAAAAAAGAATCCGCAGATGTTTTTGAGGTCGGTTATGGAATAACCGACGTAAAAAAACGCGGTTTTTGAGCCCTTTATAACGTCGGTTATAAAATAACCGACGTAAAAAAAGAATCGGAGGAAGGTTTTTACGTCGGTTATTGAATAACCGACGTTATAAATGTTTTTAAAATAATTATAACGTCGGTTATTGAATAACCGACGTGATAACTCATTTAAAAATTTACCCAGACCCGTGGATTGTCATTCGCGAGTTTACCTTCGACAGTCGCGACTCGTCTCTCTCGCGCGTAAACCCGAATCGGCTCGTCCATTTCGTTGGTTTAGATTCGTTTTGCGATCATCGTTTCTCATATTTAATCTCCTCGGATCAATCATCTAAACTCGCAGCACTCAGGTAATCCTCCCACTCGTTCGTTTTTTTTCGCGGATAGTATATATATATGTGTTGTGATTTTTTTGTTGAAACTAGCTAAGATTCTTCGATTGCGAACCCTTTTAACACGTTTTGGCACCATAATCTTATTTATCATCCCTAGATCTATTAGTTCGACTTGCAATATTGACTAATTTTATGATTTCACTAATTTTTCATCGTTTTCTATAAATCCCCGAGAGGGTTGGGGCGTGTCCATTTGGATGGGTTGCCCATTTACAGTTGTTACTACTTTATTCACACACAACCATGGCATAGGTGCATGGATTTGGGATCACATCACCATTTTCACCCCCTGCAAACAAAGTTTCACGAGGAGGACTCGCCAGATTTCCCCTCGGCATGTTAAAAATTTTAGATACCCTCTTTTCAGCAAGTAAAAAATTAACTAGTTTTTTCTTCACTACTTATCCTAAACAAATAAAACCACCATTCTTTCTAGAACCTCTACTCGATCCATTGCATCCTTCAACATACATATTTGGATATGAAAGCATCCCTTAAGCCTTATGTTCGATGCTAACATCCTTTACTGATCTATAGAAAATATGATGGTCTGCTAAGCTCTCCATTTAAAAGTCAAACCCCACCAATTATTCATCCTCATCATGAGAAAATGGCACAACATCTGAATTTCTGATTCAATCTCTTGGGTCACTGAACAAACATTAACTCCTTCAAATCCACACCTGGAATAGACAACCTAATGTCGAGTTCCTTCTCTATCTATTGAATCTCAGTTCATCCTCCACACCTAAAAATATTCTTTGAATGGCCCAACTTCTTGTTATGGTAAATTTTCAGTGATTCCAGGGGGGTGGGAGGGCTATCAAGAGGGTTGGGGGGTTTCCAGGGGGGTGTACAAGGGGGTAGGGTGTGGGGGGTGGTGTCCAGGAGGGGTGGGGGCTGTCCAGAGGGGTCTGGGGGTGTCCAGGGGGTTTACAAGGGGGTGGGTGGGTGTGGGGGGCTGTCCAAGGGTGTGGGTGGGTGTTGGGGGGTGTCCAGGGGGGTGTCCAAGGGGGTAGGGGGTGGGGGTGGTGTTTAGGAGGGGTGGGGGGGCTGTCCAGAGGGTTGGGGGGTGTCCAGTGGGGTGTCCAAGCAGGTCGGGGGTGGGGGGTTGTGTCCAGGAGGGGTGGGGTGCTTTCTAGAGAGGTCGGGGGCTGTCCAGAGGGGTCGGGGGGTGTCCAGGGTGGTGTCCAAGGGGATGGGGGGGGGGGGGGGCTGTCCAAGGGGGTGGCGTCCTGTCCAGAGGGGTCGGTGGGGTGTCCAGGGGGGTGTCCAAGGGGTTGGATTGGTGTGGGGGGCTGTCCAAGTGGGTGGAGGCCTCTCCAGAGGGTATTTGGGGTTGTCCGGGTGGGTGGGGGGGCTGTCCAGAGGGTTGGGGGATGTCCAGGGGGGTGTCCAAGGGGGTAGGGGGTGGGGGTGGTGTCCAGGAGGGGCGGGGGGCTGTCTAGAGGGTTCAGGGGGTGTCCAGGGGGGTTTACAAGGGGGTGGGTGGGTGTGGGGGGCTGTCCAAGGGTGTGGGTGAGTGTTGGGGGCTGTCCAGGGGGTGTCCAAGGGGGTAGGGGGTGGGGGGTGGAGTTTTGGAGGGGTGGGGGGGCTGTCCAGAGGGTTTGGGGGTGTCCAGGGGGGTGTCCAAGCAGGTCGGGGGTGGGGGGTTGTGTCCAGGAGGGGTGGGGGTGCTTTCTAGAGGGGTCGGGGGCTGTCCAGAGGGGTCGGGGGGTGTCCAGGGTGGTGTCCAAGGGGATGGGTGGGTGTGGGGGGCAGTCCAAGGGGGTGGTGGCCTGTCCAGAGGGGTCGGTGGGGTGTCCAGGGGGGTGTCCAAGGGGGTGGATGTGTGTGGGGGGCTGTCCAAGTGGTTGGAGGCCTCTCCAGAGGGTATTTGGGGTTGTCCGGGTGGGTGGGGGGCTTCCCAGAGGGTTGGGGGATGTCCAGGGGGTGTCCAAGGGGGTAGGGGGTGGGGGGTGGTGTCCAGGAGGGGTGGGGGGCTGTCCAGAGGGGTCGGGGGGTGTCCAGGGGGGTTTACAAGGGTGTGGGTGGGTGTGGGGGGCTGTCCAAGGGTGTGGGTGGGTGTTGGGGGGTGTCCAGGGGGGTTTCCAAGGGGGTAGGGGGTGGGGGTGGTGTTTAGGAGGGGTGGGGGGGCTGTCCAGAGGGTTGGGGGTGTCCAAGCAGGTCGGGGGTGGTGGGTTGTGTCCAGGAGGGGTGGGGGTGCTTTCTAGAGGGGTCGGGGGCTGTCCAGAGGGGTCGGTGGGTGTCCAGGGTGGTGTCCAAGGGGATGGGTGGGTGTGGGGGGCTGTCCAAGGGGGTGGCGGCCTGTCCAGAGGGGTCGGTGGGGTGTCCAGGGGGGTGTCCAAGGGGGTGGATGGGTGTGGGGGGCTGTCCAAGTGGGTGGCGGCCACTCCAGAGGGTATTTGGGGTTGTTCGGGTGGGTGGGGGGGCTGTCCAGAGGGTTGGGGGATGTCCAGGGGGGTGTCCAACGGGGTAGGGGTGGGGGGTGGTGTCCAGGAGGGGCGGGGGGCTGTCCAGAGGGGTCGGGGGGTGTCCAGGGGGGGGGGTGTTATATCTTACTATATTTTGTTTAAAAAATAATATTCAAGCATATTTTTTTAAATACACATCGATTTGTTTTATATTTCAAAATTGTTTACATTCAAATTATGATTTTTTTCATATAAACATATATTTGTCTTATCTAAAAAAAATATATATTTTTGCTATTTGTTATAGGTAATAATGAGTCGAAGTTGGATTACGGCACATCGAATGAGCAATGAATATGAGGAAGGTGTTGATGCCTTTTTGGAATTTGCTAAACGAAATGTTCCAAGTAGTGACATTTTTTTCTGTCCATGCCTGAAATGTCTGAATATGAAGAAGTTGAAAAGTAGAGAGATAAAAGATCATCTGATTTGTCATGGTTTCAATCCGAGTTACAACCCTTGGATTTGGCATGGCGAAACTGGACAGAATGTCACTGATGATAATGAATCGCAAGATGGTAACTCTGATGGAATTGAAGAAATGATTTGCGATATTGTAGCAGAACAAATTGAGATAGAACCGACAGTTGCACGTCTATATGGTGATGCCGAAAAACCATTATATCCTGGTTGTACAGATTTTACGGTTTTGTCAGCGGTGTTAAGATTGATTAACCTGAAGGCAAAACATGGATGGAGTGACAAAAGTTTTATAGAGCTGCTACAATTGATGAAAGACATTCTTCCAAAAGATAACGATCTTCCAGATTCACATTATAAGGCCAAAAAAATATTATGCCCGATGGGATTGGGATACAGGAAAATACATGCCTGTCCAATTGACTGCATTATATATAGGAAGGAATATGAATTTCTGAAAGAGTGTCCTAAATGTGGGACATCACGGTATAAGGTGAAAGAAAAATCAAAAGCTGATGTAGAGATTACAAAGCTCCCTTCAAAGTTATTTTGGTATCTTTCTATAATTCCTCGTTTCAAACGTTTATTTGCTAATTCACATGATGCAAAAAGGTTATGATGGCATGCTGATGAGCGGGTATGTGATGGAAAAATACGTCATCCAGCTGATTGTCCACAATGGAAGAAAATTGATGCCCAGTACCCTACATTTGGAAATGAAATTAGAAATCTGAGACTAGGCTTGTGCACAGATGGAATGAATCCATACCGAACCCTCAGTAGCACACATAGTTCATGGCCTGTTTTATTGGTAATTTACAACCTCTCTCCAGAAGTTTGTATGAAGCGCAAATATGTCATGTTGAGTATCATGATCTCTGGTCCAATGCAACCCGGCAATGATATTGAAGTATACTTGTCACCGCTGATTGATGATTTGAAACTGTTATGGGCTGATGGTATTAGGGTGTATGATTCTTATAAAATGGAATATTTTCCACTGCATGCAGTGCTTCTATTCACAATAAATGACTTCCCAGCATATGGAAATTTGTCTGGATACAGTGTTAAAGGGCATAAAGCATGTCCAATTTGCGAACAACAGATGTCATATTGTCAATTGCATCATGGGAGGAAAACAGTGTACATGGGTCATCGAAAGTTTTTGCATATGGATCACCCTTATAGAAGACAAAAAAAGGCATTCAATGGCTCACAAGAATTTGATACTGCTCCAAAACCTTTATCCCTAGATTTGTATTTTGAGAGGGTGAAAAACCTTGATGTGACATTGGGAAAGACACAGAAATCTGGTAATGATAGACATATTTGGAAGAAAAGGTCAATATTTTTTGAGCTACCATATTGGAGGTATCATGAAGTCAAACATAATATTGATGTCATGCACGTGGAGAAGAATATCTGTGATTCTTTGATCGGAACATTGCTAGATATTAAAGGAAAGACAAAAGATGGGTTGAATGCAAGGTTAGACCTACTATCAATGGGAATACGTTTGGAGTTAGCTCCCACTCCTAAAGGAAGACAAACATTTCTTCCCCCGGCTTGTCATACATTATCGAAGAGGGAGAAAAGTAGCTTATGTCAGTGTCTTCATGATATCAAAGTTCCTCAAGGTTATTCATCAAATGTAAAAAATTTTGTCTCATTGAAAGACTTGAAGTTGATAGGTATGAAATCACATGATTGTCACGTCATGATGCAACAAATTCAACCAGTTGCACTGCGTGGAATATTTCCCATCTGTGTCAGAAAGACTATAATGAGGTTGTGTTATTTTTTCAATTCAATTTGTAACAAGGCGATTGATGTGAATGCTTTGAACATTTTGGAAAAGGATGCAATTTTTATACTTTGTCATTTGGAAATGTATTTTCCTCCAACTTTTTTTGATATGATGGTGCATTTAATGATTCATCTGGTTCGAGAAATAAAGCTTTGTGGACCTGTATATCTTCATTGGATGTATCCTTTTGAAAGGTATATGAAAATATTAAAGGGATATGTTAAAAATCCATATCGACCTGAAGCCTCCATTATTGAAAAGTATACTTCTGAGGAGGTAGCAGAGTTTTGTACGAGCTACTTGGATATGACGCAACACATAGGTTTGCCTCCATCTCGCCATGAACGGGTTAATAATGAGGGAAAGGGGATTCGTGGCTTGAAATTCAAATCACTGTCAGCTGAACAGATGAAGAAGTTAGAATCATACATCTTGAATAACATAGCTGATGTTCAACCGTATATCACATTGCATATTAATGAGTTGAAACAATGTCATCCAAAGAAGAAAGAAATGTGGATTTTGAATGAGCACAACAAAACTTTTTTTCCATGGTTTAAAAAGACCTTGCTTGGTAGATCTGATGTATCAGAGACATTAAAATGGATAGTGGGTGGTCCATCATTAAATGTGATAACATGGTCCGCTTATGACATTAATGGCTATACATTTCATACGAAAGCTCAGGACAACAGAAGTGCAGTTCAGAATAGTGGTGTATTGGTGTTTGCAGAAGCAATGCATTTTTCGAGTGCTAAGGACAGAAACCCAATTTCGGCATCAAGTGCATATTATGGAGTGATTGTAGACATATGGGAGGCTGATTACATTAAAATTAAAGTTCCTGTTTTTAACTGTAAATGGTTTATCGGTAACAACAGTGTCAGACACGATGAATTTGGAATGACACTTGTTAATCTGAATAGATTGGAAGACACAGCTGATTCTTTTATAATGGCAACACATGCCAAACAAATTTTCTATGTAGTAGATCAATCAGATATGCAGTGGGCTGTTGTTTTACAAGGGAAAAAACAATATGTTGGTGAGGATGAATTTGATGAAGATGCTGATTTATGTGAGATCCCTACATCCATGGAAAGATTAACAGAACATAATGATGAGTATGTTGAAGACATGGTTTGTGCCATAAGGAACGATCACGACGAAGGAATTTGGGAAAACAATCCAACTGTACATTCCTAAAATTATAGGTAACACATGTTTATTTCTTGTTTACATTTAGTTTTTTCATATAATGTTAGATATTGTAAATTTTTTACTTATTAAAACATGTATCAAACCAAAATGATAAAACAATAAAAACCGTAAAGAGGAGAAGTCCTGGTCCACCGGCCGGTGACACCAGGCAGTGGGCAAGTCTACTTCCTGGGTCCTCCGGCTGGCCGGTGAGCTCACACCGGCTGTCCGGTGGACTCAGTGAGTCCACTTTTCAGCTTTATTGGGCCAACTCCTTGGCAACCTTTTGCCTATCAACAAAAACACTTGAAAACAAGTTAGAACATAATAAGAGTGATTGTGATCATTAAAATCCAAGAGAGAGGGGTACAACAGACTGTGTTTACCATGTTTATCATTATTTAACATGCTTACCATATTACCAATGTTTACTATTATGTAATTTAGTACACTTTTCTATTTTCTGATTAAGTAGTATTACAATATTTGAATTTCTATATTTGTGAACTAATGTTTGTTTTTTTGATTTGAAGGAAAATGACATATCAATCAGTTGATCAGCCACATGATTCTGGAGATGAGCATATTGGTCATACATCTGGGGAGGAACATTCACATGCTCCTATTACGAAAAAGAGTTCAAAGGTTGGTAAGCGTGGGTGCACACGTTTACCAAAATTATCACTTTCCCGTACGAAGGAGGAGAGGATAGTCGTGGAGTTTGATGATGATGATCTTCCTAGAGGTCCAAATGCTAAATATTTTAAGGGTTTTGTAGCAACTCAGGCTAAGAGCAAAGTAAGCATTCTCTATGATGATTGGAGAAGTGTGGATAAGGCGATAATTTCTCAGCTGTGGGAGACCATTTTGGTAAGATCTTTTTCTATTGTTTGACTGTTCTTTAAATGTTTCTAGTATATATAATATTTTTAACCTCTTTTTTATCAGATGACATTTGATATTCCTGACACTGGAGGAGTCAGGAAGAAATGATTATCGTTGGCTGCTAGGAGATGGAGGGATTTCAAATCAACCCTCTCATCTGATTTCATTTATGGTCATAGGAGTCGTGAGAATCCATGTCGTATATATCCTTTTATAGATGAAGACACATGGAGACAATTTTTTGGAAGTAGAAGAAAAGAATCATTTTTGGTAAGGGCAATGTAAACTTTTATAAGCTTTCTTATATAAATGATCTTATTATTGTTTTGTTAATGATTACTTATTCTTAATTTACAGCAAACAAGGAAAGCTCATCAAGAGATCCAATCTAAAAATGTATACCCTCATAGTTTATCTCGGGGAGGGTATGCATTATTGGAAGAACAAATGATGGCAGAAAAATTTCAACAACTAAGAGCTGAGTCTTCAAGCTCTGGAGAGGGGGACCCTCCATCCTCTCCATCTAGACATGAGAAATGGAAAATAGCTCGGAAGGGCAAAAAAGGACAATATCATTCGGAAGAATCGAGACTCGTAGTTGAGAGGATTGTAAGATATCTATTTTATTTATTTAAGTTTACTATTTTCGTCATATATTTCCAATCATTATAGAAATGTTCAATTAATTATTACAGGACTCTCTTGAGGAGCAGAGTTCAGAGGGGACATTTACACCATCTGGGAGGGAAGATATTTTATCTGTGGCATTGGGAAAGCCCGAACATCCTGGCCGTGTAAGAGGATATCCGGTAGGTGTATCGGTAAGAAAAGTGTTGCCACGTTCCTCAACTTCTAACATTGAGGGAGTTTATAAAAAAAAATAGAATCCTTGGAGGCTTAAGTCCATAATATTAATGCGACAATGGAGGACAAGATTAGAGCATCGGTGTAGTTTATGTTTGCAGACTTGCAAAGACAATTTCAGGGTGCAGCTCCCACTCCTCCACTCCCAGTAGCTCCCACTCCCCCACCTCAGCCTGCGGACCCCATTTTTGATCCTCCTCCTCCGCCGCAGCTACCTACTTATTGTGAGTTGTATGTTGATGATCCTCAACATCATATATTTGCATATGGGATGGTATATTGTATAGGAGATAGAGTTCATCATCAATAGTTAGAGGTAGAGAATCAGAGGGTCACTGTACAGGATATTATAGATAGATCAGCTCGGATACCATTACCTACAGATGATGTGACGACAGTTGGACATAGTATCGGCCATTTTTTACTTTGGCCATCCAGACTTCTTCGACTCATTACCATAGAGGTATGAATGTTATATATTTTATTTTATATTTTTATTAATGTTTTATCATTTGAAAGCTAATATATTTTTCAATTTATTTTTACAGGAATACTTCAAAGGTAAAGAAATACTGTATAGACAACAACAAAGACAGATAGCTATGACATCAGATGCAGATACTAGCAGTCTTGACAAATTGTCAAGATATTCAAATTTGTTGGCGGATCATTATGACTTTACAATGGAAGCTCATGTCTGTGGACGTGAACTAAGTGTGGGGATTATGAAAACTGATATCATGGAGTTTGTCACTGGAGATAAGTTGGGAATCAACGTGGTGCAAATTTTTATCATGTAAGTCTTAACACCTTTTCCTTGCGTTATATTTATTAAAAATGTATACTTATGTCTGCTTTGTGTTAGGTATCTGTATAAAATTTGTGAGAGGAATGAGCTGACAGATGTATATGGATTCGTGGACCCACAATTGATTTCCCCTGAAGAATGTGCACTGGATGAGGAACAAAGAATTATTTATATTGCTGATAGATTTGAAAAGAATGTAATCACACAGTGTTGGATGATGCCTTTTTGTGAGAGGTATGAAACACATCCCTCTCAAAGAGTTAATTATCTTTTAACATAAAAACCCACTAATGTTAAATTTCCTTTTATCAGGGATCATTGAATGTTAGGGGTTTTTTGCCCTATGGAGAAAGCACTTTATTGGATATGCTCTCTCCATGATGATGTGCGAGAAAGTTTTAAGAATATATTGGAAACGTAAGTTTCAATTTCAAAATAGTTTTATATATTATAATGAATTTTAAATTTACCCCATTCGTATTATTTTCTAACAGGGCATGGGTCCACTTTCGAAAAAGCGCAAAGAAAAGGAATTTCAAGATCAAATATGTACATGCGAAGGTAAATATCCATTTATAATTTGTACATTTTGATTTATTACATAAAAATAATATATTGAATTTACACTCATTCAAACAGAAATGTCATGAGCAACAAGGCATCATCGAATGCGGATATTACATGTTAAGATTTATGTATGAAATAATAACAACTGGGACAGTTCTGAGTTTTGACCTGGTAATATTTCCTCTTTCTCATAATATTTCAATTTGATTTATTCATTATACACGTTGACTACTATCCTTTTCCTTTGTAGCTTTTTGATGACCCTCAACCCTTTACTGCTGAAGATATCAAACACTTACAAGTGGAGTGGTCAAATTATTTTACGGGTTTGATTGACTTTTAGTTGTTTGTAATGTAAAATGTAATTTTGAATATTGTCAATGTAATTGTGTATTTCGTAGTCGTTTAGGTTGGATTTAGTTTTTTTTGAAGTTGACAGTGTATGTTTTGAATATTATATAAGTGAATGTTTAATTTTTCTCTACTTCTTGTTTTGGTCTACTGTTGATGGTTTTTCTGGTCTGGATTTTGGTATGGGGGGAGAGGTTCCAAGGGGGTGGGTGGGTGTTTGGGGGGTGTCCAAGGGATATGGGAGGGGTGTCCAAGGTGTGTTTGGGGCTGTCTTAGGGGTCGGGGGGTGTAAATGAGGGTGGGGGTGTCCAAGGGGTGGGGGGTGTCCAAGGGATATGGGAGGGGTGTCCAAGGTGTGTTTGGGGCTGTCCAAGGGGTCGGTTGGGTGTAAATGAGGGTGGGTGGGGGGGGGGGGGGGGGCTGTCCAAGGGGTGGGGGGGGTGTCCAAGTGGTGGGGGGTGTCCAAGGGATATAGGAGGGGTGTCCAAGGGGTGTTTGGGGCTGTCCAAGGGGATGGGGGGGGGGGGTTTCCAAGGGGTCGGGGGGGGGGGGGGGGGGTTTCCAAGGGGTCGGGGGGGTGTCCAGGGGGTGGGGGGGCTTTCCAAGGGGTGGGGGGTGTCCAAGGGGTGGGGGGTGTCCAAGGGATATGGGAGGGGTGTCCAAGGGGTGTTTGGGGCTGTCCTAGTGTTCGGGGGGTGTAAATGAGGGTGGGGGGGCTTTCGAAGGGGTGGGGGGATGTCCAAGGGGTGGGGGGTGTCCAAGGGATATGGGAGTGGTGTCCTAGGTGTCTGGGAGTTCTGTCCAAGGGGCCGGTTGGGTGTAAATGAGGGTGGGGGGGCTGTCCAAGGGGTGGGGGGTGTCCAAGGGGTGGGGGGGTGTCCAAGGGATATGGGAGTGGTGTCCAAGGTGTCTGGGAGTTCTATCCAAGGGGCCGGTTGGGTGTAAATGAGGGTGGGGGGCTGTCCAAGGGGTGGGGGGGGGTGTCCAAGGGGTGGGGGTGTCCAAGGGATATGGGAGGGGTGTCCAAGGGGTGTTTGGGGCTGTCCAAGGGCTCGGGGGGTGTCCAGGGGTCGGGGGGGGGGGTGTCCAAGGGGTCTGGGAGGGCTGTCAAGGTGTGGGGGGGTGTCCAATGGGTGTTTGAGGCTGTACTAGGGGTCTTGGGGGTGTAAATGAGGGTGGGGGGGGGGGGCTGTCCAAGGGGTGGGGGTGTCCAAGGGATATGGGAGGGGTGTCCAATGGGTGTTTGAGGCTGTACTAGGGGTCGTGGGGGTGTAAATGAGGGTGGGGGGCTGTCCAAGGGGTGGGGGGTGTCCAAGGGTTGTGGTGGGGCTCCAATGTGGTGGGGGAGGGCTGGCCAGGTTGTTTGGTGGGTATAGATGAGGGTGGGGTTCAGTTGGGGCTTGGGGGAGGGCTGGCATGGTTATTTTTGTTGTTTGGTTTCTAGTTTCTTTTTGGTGAGAGCAGTGCAATTATTTAAAAAAAAATATCACTTTCACGTCGGTTATTTTATAACCGACGTGGTAAATAAATCGGTAGGGGTTTATCACGTTGGTTTTTTCGAGAACCGACGTGATAAACCGTGCCCGGGCCTTCTATCACGTCGGTTCTTAATATAACCGACGTGCTAAAAGGCCTGGGAATCGATTTACCACGTCGGTTATTGGATAACCGACGTGCTAAAACATTTCCCAGGCCTTTTTATCACGTCGGTTATTTAAGAAACCGACGTGATAATAGGCCCGGGGAAGGGTTAATCACGTCGGTTATGTCATAACCGACGTGATAAACGATATCCCAGGCGTTTTATCACGTGGGTTTAGAAATAACCGACGTGATAAACCCCCCCCCCCGCGCATATTTATCACGTCGGTTATTAATGAACCGACGTGATAAACACCGTGATGTTAGGGATGTTACGTCGGGTTTTAAATAACCGACGTAAAAACTTTATTTATAACGTCGTCCGTATTAACGTCGCCTAAAAACCGACGTAAATAATGAAAAATAACCGGCGTAAAAAATGTTTTCTGCACTAGTGTGTCTTCCACCATAAACGTTCAAACATCCTATATAATAAAAAATGATTTATTATAAATATGTTTGATAACTATATATATATATATATATCTTACCACATATGATTTTTTTATGGCCCTTTATTACCAATTTATTAACAATTATACATTAAAGTTACATTTCAGTTAATAATTGCTTTTCTCTTCATGTATTTTTTGATTTGTAATTTTTGCTCCTTCTACATTGATCATGTTTTCATAATCTAGATAATTGTAATCATGATATAAGTATAATATATATTTATTACATATGTATTTATTTTAATCAATAAAATTTAGTTATAGAAAATAAAATACACCGTTCATGGACATTGTACTCCATATGTACACATAAAAATTATGTTTATTTTATTGTCAGATTTATAGAAAACAATTTAAAAGATATATTCGAATTCCAAAATGATTTTTTCATATAAATAACATAATTTCATTAAAACCACCTTATTACCTTCCATTTAAAGAGTGAATGAATGG
Source organism: Viscum album (assembly GCA_963277665.1). Lineage (NCBI taxonomy): Eukaryota > Viridiplantae > Streptophyta > Magnoliopsida > Santalales > Viscaceae > Viscum > Viscum album. The sequence goes on along the minus strand of OY728123.1, from coordinate 1,031,379,216 downwards.
TATCTCTTTGATAGGTGGTAGTCTAATGTACACCCAAGTAACATTATCGTATTTCCAAAAAACGAAAAAATGAAGTTATGTGTGATATAATAATTTCTAAAGAATAATAATATCATAAATTTTATATATAAAAATAAATAAATAATTATTTCTATCATTTATTGAAGTTAATGGAAAGATGAATGACATTTGTTCGCAAGGCGTTTTCCTCTCTACACAAAAACAATACTTTTATTAACATATTTGATAGAAGAAGTGAGGGTTGTAGGTCATTCCATTGATATAAATAGTATTTTTATATATAAGATACTATTGTTATTATATTATAACAATACAAAAATAATTTTTATAGCTGGAGGAATAAATAAAACAAAAATGTTCATTGATGAAAATTAATTCTTCTTTGGGTATCCTCTTTAGGTTTGCACCAATAGCCTTCCAATGAAATATTTATATCCAAAATAATGATTAAAGGATGAAAAAAGAGATTCTTTGAATTATATTATTTTGATATTTACTGATCCAAAATGTTTTTAAGGTGTGTAGAAGACATGAGAGTGGATAACCTTTTATAAGTGAGTTGAGTGGTATGCTAGTAATATTTTTGAAAAGGGATAATTACACCCTCATTTATTTATGATAGAGAGCTATAATAATGGACCATTATTGATAATAGAAGTTAAAATGTAGAAAAATGGATATAAAATGGGGGTTGTAAAATTTTATAGTACATTTTAGCCCTTATCTTTTAGGTTTACCCCCACCTTCGTAAACAAATTTTTACCTTATCTATGGTAAATAACTTTTTCTATTTTTACTATTCATTATAGTAAAAAATTAAGTTGAACTTATTATATAATATAAATTATGAACATTAAAAAAATACAATCCATTTTTCCAAAATAAATATACTGGTGTTTCAAAATTTAATTTAAACTTAATCCCACTTATGGGACAAAAAAGCATGTTTTAAAGAAAAAATGTTCAAAAGATGACAGAGTTCTTATATTAAAAATGATTTTGAATTTGATTATAATGACCTAAATTGGATTAATGGGTGTATAAATGAAATAATTTTACTTTAAAATCATTTTATAATATAATTTGACTTTTAAATTAACTAAATGAAAAATGTAATTTCAAAAATTCATTATTTTTCTGTATTCATCAATAAAATGAAACATTTCAAAAAAATCCAAAAAATTAATCCTACTATAATTTTTATATTATGGATTAAAACATGAATTTTATTTTATCAAATTAATTATCTAAAAGTGTCAATTTTTTTATTATTGTTCACTAAAAGAAATAAATAGAACTGTTTTTGAGAAAATTTTATTTTCAAAACATATAAAGAAAATATTGAAAAATTAATTACTTTGTTATCAATATGTTTTATTTATTTAAAATCTCATACATAATATTTAAAATGTATTTATTCTTATTTATTCATCCAATTTAATAACTATGTAATAATTTTGTTTTAAAATAATAAGATTAATTGTTGGTCAATGTTCATTAAAACTCAGTGATGTGTGTTAAACAAGCTAAAATTGGTGTTGTGTGTAATGAAAGGTATACACAATGTTATGTGTAATAAATAAAAACTTATGTGTTTCATTTAAATAAATTAAATTTCCATATTTCATGTAATAAAAAATATAGAAAAAGTTAAATTCATTTACAAAAAATATTTCACAAAATCATAGGGTGTAACATTCTACCCACATTAAAATGAATTTCAGCCTAAAATTTCTTAACTTTAGTGAAAAAACTGAGGATTTTTATACAACATTATGTCCTAAAGTTCACATGTAGTTTCTTCAATTTTTTATTTTTTTTCACAAAACTCTGTCCAATGCACTGCTTTGGTTTCATATAATTTTACCTATTCGGTCGGGAATACCAACTAGTTTTTCCTTATATGAAATCTCTTTCTATTGTGGTATAACCTTTGAGTTTAGTACATGTGATTGATCATGTATGTAATTCATAAATATTGGTACATGGAACACATTGTGAAACCTAGATAAGATTGCTGGAAGCACCAAACAATAAGCTACTATATTTATATGATCTTGTATTTGAAAGGGACTGATATAGCTAGGGATTAGTTTTTCCCTTCTTTATTCCAAATATAAATTGATAAAAATAAATTCTCAAGAACATAAAATTATAGATCACAAAAACGATAATCATCATAATTTTTTTTTCAAATTTGTACTATCTTTATATGTTGTTGAATAACTTTAACATTCCCTTCTATCTCATCAGCTTGCTCAGGTCCCAATGACATTCTTTCTAAAACATAATTCACATATGTTGGAGTTATAAACATCATTCCATAAAGAGATTAAATATTATCTATATGAATTATCATGTTAAATATATTATTTCAAGAAATATAAACATGAGTATGGTGTTGATCACAAGAAACTTTTAAATCCATTGAATAAGATATTATCCTATTTTCTAGGGTTTGAAGTGTTCTTGATGTGAATAAACTCAAATCTATATCATGATCTTTTTGATGAGTTCAATAAATATTTGAGGAAAACATCGTATCCTAATCATTTATAATTTAATGTGGTACTTTATTCAACCGTATCACTAACTCAATGTATATTCTGACAAGAGGGTCTTAAGAGAAATCATCTATAAAAATAATGACGTTTGCTGATTTCATTAAGTGATTTCCTCATCATCAAAGATAAGATAAACCCTAAAGTTTACAAGTAACATTAATCATATATCCACAAATAGTAAATTCATTCATATTCAAATAAAATTTTCCATGAAAAAATATACAAAACCACAGGGTTTCATTTCAATAATTATATCTTATATATCATTAATCTTGATAATCTCCCATCACATAAAACCCAAAAGGGGTTTTAATGAATAAGAACATATGAAAAACATTAAAATCATAAAACAATTATGGTATCCAAACTCATATGTAAATATTACTTAGATACATATATGCTTCCAAAAGATTATACACACATTATTTCTTAATTATTCTCTCATATTATAAAAAAACATCCATTTGAATCACGGGTTCAACATTGCACCGATAGAATATCAAATGTGACTTTTTATTCTATATTTCATTTAGAGGGATATAATCACATAGAAATTCATAAATGTATGAAAAATAATGTATTTATATGGATCATTCAAAAAAAATCAAACATACAATTACTTACCAAGGTGGAGAGGATACGTGTGCACTAATTATCATGATTAACATCATCCTTTGTGATTACACAAGAATTACCTTCATCCTTTTTATTTAAAGTTTATTGTGGATTATCATCCAAATTATCACTTTTATTAGGGAATTTATTCATATAATTACCCAAGTACTTTCATTTTAAACATTGAATTAGGGTGGTGCATTCAGTGCATATTTCCCTATATTTTCATCATTAGTTAACTTATTCCTATTACTTAATCCATCAATTATCAGACGAACTTCCATTTTTCACATAAAATATTTAGTATCCCCATTTAGATAATTTTCCTCATACTTCTTTACACTAATTGAGTATAAAGGAAATATCATATTCTTCTCTCCATGGTTCCCAGATTTTCCTTTGAATTCCAATTTTCTCTTCATATCAAAACCGGAAGATTGACATGTAAAACCATACTACATTTCCACCATTATAGAACAAAAAATAATATATTAATAAATACTAAATTATCTTTTGGATATTTCTCTTCATTGATATTTTTAATCCATTGATGAAATGATCAACATTACTTTATGGTTGGATGATACTTCTATAAGCATACCTTACCAGTCCAATAAAAATTTCTTCATAGGTAACAACAAATTAATCATATGTTTTTATTTGGATCAAGGAACTCCTTACCCATATTTGTATAATTAATAAAAGGAAATTACTGATTTTAAAACATTTTCTTGGGATTTTCCCAATCCATTGAGTCAATTTCATAATGTTTCCTTGTATTCTTGATAAGATTCCACACTAGATATGCTTCACCTTCCAAATGGTAGAAAACCAAAATGAATTTTTCTTGTTCCAAACCCTAGAGATTGGAAAATATATTTTCCTTGGTATTGATCCATTTTTCAGAAACTAGTGGATGATAAGATTCATTGAAAGAAGTTATATGTTTCCTTATGAAGGAATTAGTACAATATTATTCCTTCATTTTTACATTTGTAAGCCTATAAAGATTCATATTTTGATAATTTTGTGTAATAATGGTAAAAATATTTTTCATTACAACTCACATAACATTTTAATACATAGGTGGACAATGATTTCACTATTCTTTACACTCATCATTAACATGGTTCCTTCAGGTTCTAGCCATTGACTAAAACCAAAAATAATAGTTTAAGAAACAATAATCATGATGGGGAACCACAAAATAATAAAAAATCACTTATATGAAGTCTAAACCATGAAACCATCATTAATATATGGAAGCATAGGATTATCCTAGGTCATTTATTGTCCTCATCTATATAAATCCTTCATGATGGTTCATATAGAGTTTGTGAATTTACATAGTGTATCCCCCATAAGTATCAATCTAGGTGTGCATAAATAACCAATTTCATACAGTTGGTGCTGATCAATTATAGATTAAGGAATACATTTATGAGTTATTACCCCTATGTAAATCTATTCTAGTTCTACATCCACTTATAATATCTAGATATGGATGTAATTTATTGGAAACCACTCTCTCTATACTTTACAAAATTTATAGTACTTTATCCTATACATTTAATCATCCCCATACATATCCTTAGACATATCCCTAGACATATACTTAAATATATCCCTATTTAATTCACTAAATTTTTTCATCCTAGTTTCCAAAGGATAGAAAAACCTATCCTTTTATAGTAACTATATCATCCCAGGATTATCATACATAGATATAAGATTATTTTTTATGAATATTCCTCACTTATTAGGATTTATCTCATAACACATGTATGTTATTTGGGATTGAGATGACTTACAGTATACTCTCTTTCAGGATTGGAATGACCTCTCATGTACCCTCTTTCACACTTGGGATAATCGCCCATGCACCCTCCTCTTTGGGATTAGGCTAACCACCCGTGTACCCTCCCTTTTTCAATTGGGCTGACCACCTATGTACACACTCATATCGTAGTACATTTATCATTACCCAATGAATTGGATGGATATGTAAGTCCCGCACACAACATAATGAAAATCATAAATATGTGTACCACAAGGTCATAAAACATTACTCATATAATAAACCATTAAAATAAATTGGTTCCATAAACATTTCATCATATAATAATTGATGTAAAATAAATAAGATATATAATCATTATATCATAACCCATGGAAAAATAACTGAGTTTCATAAGAATCTTATCATGATATAGCCATTGGTTGAGAAATAGGTTTAATAAAAATCATGCCTTAATAAACCTAAACCATTCAAAGATATAATAATAATGGAATTCATGGATAATATCCCTATTATGGCATAGGTAACATCAAAAATTGTAATCATTGGTGGATAATAATTTTGATTTATCATTTAAAAGAATTCTTGTGTGGAATATCCTTTCTTCTATAAAAAACGATTTTTAAATTATAAAACAAAATTTAAATTTTTCATAGAATGTTACCATAAAAACATATAAAGTAATTCTTAAATAAAATAATGGTTACAATTATGGGATGTTTCAATCATACCATACATATTAAAATTGGGATTTCTTTCAAATTTTTAGTAAAATCTAAACGGGCACTATCGGGAAAATAAAATAAATATTCCATTCACGTTTTTCAAAAAAATCAAAACATGGATATAAATTTATTTTATAAAATAATAGGACAGTAATAAAACATTTTTGAATAAAATTTTAGCGATCATGGTTTTAGAAGAAAATAGATTCATTACCAATGTTAAATAAGCTTTATATTTTCTTAAAAAAGAAATTTCAATTATTTTATGTACCCAATAGTGGGAAAATAATAACATTACTTAAAAATATCATGATTAACCAGAGGAGTATAGTATTAATGAATTTATTGATTTATTTATCATAAAATTTTATCATATAAAACATAATAGTAAATAATTTTGATAAACATTGGAATTATAACAAAAAATCATGTCAACTTTGGTATCATAAAAGCATAAAGGCCATGAAGAAATAACATGAAATGGAACAAAATATTTCATTTGTGTAATTAAATTCATGATATTACATGTCAAAGGAAATTTATATACTCCTCGTTAATGAATAGAGGTGCACAATATAACATATGTCTCAAATAATGAAAATTGAGAAAAAAATCATTTATTAGTTTAATAATATTTTGAATAGTATTCCCCGATTTAGAATAAAATAGAATGAAAAATTAAATATCCATAAAATGAAGCGATTCATGATATTAAAATTAAAACGAATAGTACATACACAACACAAAATAAAAAAGTGGTGAATTTTCATTTGTCTCTCAAACATAAAAGGCAGACTAGAATTACCTTATCTAATTGATTACATTGAAGTCGTAAACCTCATCAAAGAGAGATACTAAAATGGATCTATAAATGAAAATAAATTTCATGTTAATAATTAGAAAATACATTCATGGGTAGTATATACACCACATAAAAGAAATATGTGGTGAATGTGGCATGTGTCTCACATAAGTTAAAAGTGAGATGAAAATCTCGTACTACATTATTAATATTTTCAAACATAGTAACTAATATAGAATAACCATAAATAAAAAATTAAATATAATTAATGAAAGTATATTTATGATATAACATGTCAATGAGTTATTATATAGACTACCATAAATAAATTATTGGTGAAATTGCATATGTCTCCCAAAAATAATAGAGAGACTAGAAATATATTACATTGAATATTGACTTAGATTGTACATGTTAAAACATTATGTGTAATAAATATATGTTTATTGTAAATATATTATAGAGTAATATTTTTACATATCATACCATATATTTTTTCTTTTGACCACTTATTACTCGTTTATTAACAACTCCATGTTATTGTTACTTTTTAGGTAATAACCTCTTTGTACTTCATGTATGTTTTGATTATTTGTTTTTGGTCCTATTACATTGATCATGGGTATGAAATACCGAAGATTTTAACCATTATATAACTATCGTATTAATTTTATATATAATTATTTATAGTAACCCATAAAATATAGTGATATAAAATGATATAAACCATTCCCGGAGATGGTAGGTCACACGTATGCATAAATATTGTTTCTATTTTATTATATTATTAAAAGAAAGAAATTTAAAAGATATAATATCATTATATAATTGTTTTTATGTCATAAATATAAAATAATTTCATTAAACCCAACTTTATTACCTTTCTTGTAAATCATCAAAGAATCACATCACTTTTTTAGGTTGTATCTCATCGTATATAGGTGTGATGTTATCATATTCCAAAAAAATGTAAAGAATGAAGTTATATATGATAAAATAATTACATAAGAATTATAATATCATAAATATAATATATAGAAAATATATACATCATTATTTCCATCCTTTAGTGGTGGTAATGTAAAAAACGAATGACATTAGTTCGTTAGGCGGTTGTCCTCCGTACACGCGAACAGTGATTTTATAACCCATTTGATGGAAGAGAAGACGTTTATGGGTAATTAAATTAAAACAGATATCTCAATATATAGGATATAGTGACTGTTTTATATCATAATGTTTTAACAATAATTTAAGGAGGTTGTGGAAGAATGAAAATAAAAAATCATATTGATGAATGTTACCACTTATTTGGGAATCCTCCTTAGGGTTGTGCAAAAAAACATACTAGGATAGATTTATGTCCCAAATAAGAATTAAATTATAATTTTATGAAAATTGGGAGGTGATTTGGAAAGGTTTGTGCCTATCCAAGATGATTTTAAGGTGTGAATAAGAGAGGAGAGTGGATGGCCTTTTATATTTTAGGTGAGTCGCATGCTTGTAATTTTTTGAGAAAGAAGAACTCCACCCACATTTTATACATTTAAAAAGGATCTGATAGTAGTCCATTCTCGAGACTAGAATGAAAAAGGTCTATATATGGAAATCCAATGGTTTTTGGACATTTTTTAGGTCATTTTAACCCATTTCATTTATTATTAACCCCTCATAAACACATTTTTACCATATCCACCGTAAATAATTATCACAATTTTTACTATTAAATTTGGTAAAACATTTAGCTGAAATTTTTAGATAATATAAATAATTATGATTATAAATATTTAATAAATTTTTTCAAATTCCATTAACATAATTGAAAATTTCTAATTTAAAATTAATCTCATATATGCGACGAGAGATCATGTTTTTAAAGAGAAAATTCTCAAAAGTTTACAAAGTTTTTATGTCCAAATTCAATACGAAATTTCTTGAATGACTTAACTTAGATTAATTTAAGTATATTTTAAATAATTTTTCTTCAAAACAAATATAAAATATAACTTATCTTAGTAAATAAATTACATTAAAGTAAATTTTTTAATAAAAATTTAGTAATTTTTAGTATTCATCCAAAATAAATTCTGAAAAATCAAAAAAATTCACCCATGAAATTTTTGATATGACTATTTAAAAAATGAAATTTATTTTTTAAAATTTTCAAATATTAATATTATTATTGGGCATAAAAATAAATTAATAAAACATTTTTTGAGAAAATAGTATTTTCAAAACATATAATTACCTTATTGAAAATATTTTTACTTTTTTATCGATGTGTTTTATTTATATAAAAAATTGTATATAATATATAAAACAGATTTATTCAAATTTATTCTTCCAATTTAACTGCTATGTAATAATATTTTTAAAAAATTATAATATAAATTTTTGTAGTTCATTGAAATTATGTGTTTTATGTAATGAAAACTAAATGTGGTGTCATGTGTAACATAAGGTAAACCTGATAGTTATATCTAACATAATAAAAACTCAATTTTGTGTGTAATTTCAGATAAAATTGATATTTTTTGTAATGAAAAATATAGAAATGGTTAAATTTATTTGAAGAAACAAATTTCACAGACTCTATGTGTGTTATAGAGATTATTTTGAATACATAGGGTATCTATTCATACTTTTGCTGAAATATGAGAAAACATTTTTAATTTTTAATTTTTTGAAAAGAAATATTTCACTATAATTGATATTTCATAAGTTCCAACATTTTATGATAACGTATAAGTAATAAAAGATTCTTCACCTTCTAATGGAATTGTAACAAGTTTAATAACTCATTTTATATTCAAAATATATGACATTGAAAATAGTTTAAATAAAACATTATTAAGAATAAAATATTAATTAATATTTGAATAAATATAAATCTCTCAATATAAAGTTTTATAATGAAGATAAAAATACTCCTTGGTAACACATATAAATTCCCATAATTGAATGACAATGGAAGACTTTAAAAAAGAATTGAACCTTTCTTACCAGATTTAGTCAATCAATATTTACATAATTACCTAATGTGTTTTGAAATAATTGACGTATAACATCGATAATGAATAATAAAATTTGATAGAAATATAATAATTATTTGAGAAACTATAGCTATTAACATATGTTAGAGAATCATATAGGAAATGGCTATCATTTGAATAATAGATAGAGGAAAAATATCTTAGCCACCCTAGAAATATAAAGGTAAGAGAGAGTGATGATTAAACTTCTAAATTATCTAAAAAATCATATATGATATTATAATATGATGACATAAAGGTTTTAATTAATTTTTATCATTTAAATCTAGACCTATTATAATGTTTTTAATTTCATAAGTTTTATTAAAAAGGCATCGGTCTTATAGAACTTGAAATTTTGTGACAAATATTTTTTAAAACATTTCTCAATAAAATTATAAAAATAAATAATGTGTACCTACAAGATATTTGGAAAATATAGATTATTACATAATTTTTATAGTTTATTTAAATTGATGACTAAATAAGAAAAAGTTAGAATAATTATTTCAATTATATCAAACTTCAGATAAACCCATTCTGATAAAACTAAAAAGTTTCTAAAAAATATTAGTATAAAATATTTTTGTATGAAAAGGAAAAAACTGAAGGATAAAAATAAAGGAAAACTTTTATCCCCATTTCTTAAGGATATTTTCATAGTAAGGAGAGAGGTCAGACAGTATTTCAATGATTAATCCCTATATATTTATAAAACAATTATATTTAATATATTCTTATCTATTATAATTTAGTGCTTTTGTTACAATATCACATATTGACCTTGAATTCTGATAAAATTTAAAATAAAAAAAATCATTTTTGTGTGTTTAAAATAAATGGCATATTATATCTCTGTTTTTTACTCATGGGTGATATGATGATTTCAAAGTCAAATCTACGTCACTTGTGTTACTGCGCCAAAATTGAGTTTCCCTAAAACTCATGAGAATATTAGTGTGCCCGTGTTTCATTCAAAAAAATCGAGCACAAAAACATCCAACCGCTACATATTTTGCTTCAATAGTGGCATGTGATATTGAGTGCTATTTCATACATGACCAAGCAAATAATGCCTCTCCAAATAAATTAAATGTTTCCAGATATACATTTCATCTCAATTTTAAATCCACTAATGTCTACATCTAAGAAATTTTTTATTTCAAATTCATTTCCTAAAGAATAAAAAAGTATAAAATATTATGTTCCTTTAAAATAAGAAAAAATATTAGATTAAAATATTTAAGATGTGATTTTTTTCATAAAATCATGTATATAATCATACAAAAACCCTTAAAAGTGGTAGAATTATTGTATGATATAATAAAATTTTCATCATTCTTCTAAAACATTTTTTGTTATCTCATTTACTTGATTCATCAAGATATAATATTTTTGAGGTTATGATAGGAGTAATTATGGATTTATAATTACCATAAAAAATATATTATTTAAATATATTGTTTACTTTTTTTGAGATAAGAAAAAAAAATTCATGTTTTTGGGAAAATTGAAAACTAAATAAAAAATTTAGTTTAACCATCATGTCCATTTCGAACTATGACTTCATCAGTTTTTTAAAGGAATTGGAATGGTATTTTTAAGATCATCCAAATACAATTCCATCAATATGAATTTTCACATTGATTATTTCTTTAAATATTTTATCAATAAAAATAGAAAGATCAGGAGAACCCTCAAAAAATCATTTTAGTGTATAAATATAGTAAGTCAATCATACTAGGATCTTGGAGAATTCTAAAGTCCTTATATTGCTTTAATAAATTTTAAAAGAAATTCACAGATTTTTTATTTTCAAATCTAGTTGGGTTTTCTACATAAACATCATATTATACATATACATTATGAAAATTACACTTCAAATCTATTTAACTGAGGGTAAAATTTAGGTACATTATAATGGATAGAATTATTCAAATAGATTTGAGTCTCTATACGTGAGAACAAATTTCTTCATAATATCTGAATTTTTGTTTTTATAACTGCTATAAATAAAAATATTGCTTTATCTGTTTAAATAATTCCATTTTGGTCATGTTTTATACAAAAAAACCATTTAACTCCAATTATAGAAATATTTCTAGTCCATTCAACAAAAAACTTGATTCATTTCAAATTTAATGATTTCATCCTATATTTCCCTTATCCAATATAAATCACTAAAAGACTCATCATGTGTTTTAAGTTCAAACTAAGTTAATAATACACAATGTTCACATTAATTTCTTAAGGAACATTGATTTTTTACTTGTTCATCTACATCACTAATGATATAATTGGTGGGATGGTTTCTTAAGATCATCTGATTTATTGGGTTTGTAAAAAAAATTCATCAAAAACTAGTTGAATTACAAATTATGGTATAACTTCCAGAATTATTTCTTATATTTTTAATCTTTATGAAGAATATTACTAAATGGGTTGAAAATTAGTTTTGAAAATATAATCAGATGATATAGTTAATGATGTTTTGAAACAAAAGGTTCAGTTTCATAAAACATAACCTGTACTATTTCCTTAATCATGTTTGGTGGTTTGTTAAAAATATGATAAATATTACTTTTTATATAATATCCCAAAAACATTCCCTCATTAAAAATTGTATCAAATTTATGTAAATTATCTTTATTATTTGGAATGAACACTTTACATCGAAAAATGATGAAGTAATAATGTTTTGGATTTAATGTTTTCCACAATTCATATATTGGTTTATTAATAAATGTTCTATATAAAAATTATTTTATAGAATAAAAACCAGTGCTAAAATATTCATCTAAAAGATGTTAAGAAACTATGTATTTATAAACACGTTTCTAGTAATATCTTGAAAAAATATATTTTCTGTTTAAATAACCTATTATATATAGGTGTTTTACGAATTGGAAAGTTGTCTGTAATTGCTTTCTTACTACAAAAAGTTTCAAAATTTTATTTTTTTCAAATTCTCCCCCATGATCACTATGAATAGTAAAAAAGGTAGTATTTTCTCTTTTTTAACATGAGATTCAAAGCTTTTTAAAAAATAAGCTTCCAAATTTTTAGATAGAAAATTGAAAAACATATATCTAGTGTATTAATTATCAAAGATATATACGTAGTATTTTCATCATATACTTCTAGTTTATTTGGAATAAATAAATCCACATGTACTAACTGTAAAGATATAAATATTTATACTTAAATAATAGATTTAAATCTTTACTTATGTTTCTTTCCATATTTGAAAGAGTTAAAAACCTAAAATGAATTAAACCTCAGTTCTCATAGATTACTAACTGGTACTTTATTAGAATGTTTGTATAAGGATATAACATTATAGATTCCTAACCTTCATATACCACAACAATGTTTGATCATTCATTTCACTTAGGCAATGTATATCTTGGATTCTATGTTCTACTATGTTTATGGTGTAAACATTCTCATTCCTATCATATGAATGAACATATTTTCCTTATAAAATTATAATAATACATTTATCATTTCTCAAGTTCATATGATAACCTTCATCAAATAATTGAATTATACTAATGAGATTATTCTTAATACATAAAAAAAGAATATTTGAAATTAAATCATTACCAAGTATTTTAATATCATCGATCGAATATATTTATCCTTGGGAGTTGTCTCAAAAAATCAAATTTACACCTTTCATATTAATAATATTTTAAATAAAAAATTTTATCCAATTATATCTCAAGAAAAAATATGATCCATGTACCATATGTTTTAACTATTGAAACTCTATCTTACTAAGTAAAATAAAAAAAATTATGATTTTGGTACCAATACTTGGTTTGGTTCAGAATTATTGGAAAATAGAACATTTGGAATCCACATCTTTTTAACCTTCTTATATTAAAAATACTCTATATCTTTTTATTTATATGTTCTATGAATCATAAAATACAAAAATTTATTAAATGAAAATTTATTTTTCAATTTCCACCTACTTGAAAATTTTTACAAAAGTTTTTATTTTTGAGAATAAAATAGTTATACTGAAATTATAGTTATGATGATGTATAACTGATTCCAAAAGTATTTCTATATGTTTTAAACTATAATTAAAGGTTATAAATAAAATTTCTTCCCAAATATAAAATATGACATATGTTTTTTAGACTAAGTATCCTAGAACTTTTTTTATTACTTTATCCATATCATCAATAGTTTAGATAGAATTGTATTTTTTATATTACATGAAAGAATGATTCAAAATTTAAAAATCATGTCACGAAATTCCTATATTGTATTTAGTCAGTTCTTCTACTACACATTCCAATTGTTTCAAATATTTATTATTATTTGTCTCCAACAATGTAACCTATGTTACTATTTATTAAAACTAGATGTTAAATCATCATCATCATATATAACAATTTTTTATTCTGTTAAAGATGTAGAAAAATATTCATCATTAGAATCTGGATAATTATCATTTGAGGTAATATTTGTAATGTATTTAGTGTATTACTTTTCCAAGTATAATTGGTTTTTATTTTTTATTAAATATAAAAAACCACGAACTTTGGATTATCATTATTATAATCTAGTGAACTTTTTCTAGATGAAGCCGCCCCATTGGCACTCCACATATTTGAAGCTTTCTAACTCTTATTTATTTTGTTCTTATATAAAATCCATGATAGTTTTTATTTATTCATTAAAATTGTAAAATATTACCTAATATAGAATTATTTTTACACTCATAAATAATAATCCTATAATAATATTCCATATAAATTCTATCATTCATATTTTTCTTATACTTATAGAGAAATTATTTTATCCCAATTAACCTATTTATCATTTTTACTAATTGAGAAAACTAATTTTCACATTCTTCCATGAACATGAATCTTAATCAAACTTATATTTTTTATAGAATTTGAATATTTATAAACCTTCTCACAAGTTGTATTAATTTTTTGTATCTATAGTTGTTGAAAAAAAGAAACACCATTATTTTCTTTTTCTTCTCAGAATCTATGTTCAACCTACTCTCATCTTGCATGAGAGTTCCAATCAAATCACACAAAATCAAATTGGTTTGAATTTTCTTTTATAATATATCACAATTATATTTGATTCATATTATACTAGAATAATATAAATAATCTTTTTTATCAACTACTCATATGATAACTCTTAATCTATTGGATATTGAAAACTGTAAACAATTTCCATGAATCATGTATGAATTTGAGTAATATACTATCATAGTAGAAAAAAAATCCTAATAATCTACTTATAGAAAGAATATAATAGTTTCCAATAAATTATAATATCCATTAGGATAACATACATATTTATCCATATAATACTTCCAATTTCACAAGGTGAAATATGATTGAAAACATTTCTTATCATAGACCACAATAAAGTATTTCTAACATTATGTTTTAGTTGATATTATGTATTTTCTTCCCTATAAAATGTTTTAATTTCCTCATCAATAATTTTATAACTTCCAGTCATCATAAAAATGTTTTCATGCCCAGTTATAATAACAAAGGTATTCAATATACTCACAAATACTCATATTCACCACCAATAAATATTAGTTTTCTATCAGTATTAATATTTTGATGAGTACCGATGAATAATCCCTCCTTCCGAAAATAATATAAAATTATCTAAAAACATGGTTAGTATAAAAAAGACATATATAGATACCTTCTATAACACCAAATGGTTGATCATAAGAGTATTAAATAAACTAAATGGGGGTGAGGGTGATTTTTTGTTTATAAGAATTAAAATTTACTATTTTACCAACACTATTAAGAAAGTATTTATGACAAAAAATTATATCAATATAATTTATAATCAGAATATGAAATAGTTTGTTCAGAAAAACGTAAACCACATATGAATTTCTATAGTGAAATGTTAGACTACACAATATGAACTTTATATAAAATGGACAAAAAGATAACGAGACACGTGGAACACAATAAAATAAACATTAATAAAATCTACAACATAACATATAAAAACATTCCTTATAATTTTTTACACTTTCAACCTAAATTTTAAGACTGTATGTGAACCTGACTTAAGGTATCCACAATTACATTCCTATCGTAATGTTTTTATTTCAATCCTTATAATCCCATAATTATAGAAATTAGACAAAGATCTACCAACCTATACCAGGGATCCCTTAATCCATAAGACCAGACGCACCACTGGCTCTTTATCCTCGTGACCCCTCGATCTACTATACCATAAAACCTGTAATTACTATAAAATATATTAAATAATTTCAATGAAATCCTCACAAATAATTATTTATAGTAACTCTTCTATGATTATAAAATGAATGGTCCTCAGTTATAATATATTAAAACATTTCAATAGAAACATAGATCATTAGATTGAAAAAACTTCTTCTCCACTAGATTTTCATTGTATTTAATGTCATTCTCCAAATTTTTGGATTCCAAACATTATGGTTTCAGTTTTAATTACATTAGACGAACATATTTTTTGCATTTTTATTTTTGCACAACATTAATTTTTCTGATGGTCATTTTTTTATAGAACCATTATACTTATTTTAATATTTCATCATATTGGAATGTTAGGCCTTCATCTAGTATACTATGTATGTATCTATCTGATAAGTGTACTAAATTTCCCTCTGATAGAATTTTAATGAATCCATATAGTGGAGATTGTCCAATGTACTTCGTTTTACATCATAAACTATCCTTCATAGACCTCTATCTAATTGAACATTATAAGATTATTATCCAATATAATTAAATTATGTCTATCCTATATACTTTTTATATATTTATCCAATGTTCATGGTACTCATCCACTCAATGTACTTGATAAATGTCAATATGATAGAATATAAATTTTTCTAAGGTAAAACATAATAACTTTATAAAAACATTATAACTTGGAAAAGATAAATATTAGAAATGTGAAAACATATAAAGAGTGAATTTTAATTTTCAAAATTAAGTATAGAAATAAGTATTTAATATAAAAAAAATGATTCTTCTTACCATACTTATCCCAAGATGGATGTTTAAACCTCTTATAATTAGATTTATTTGATGGATAGATTCCCATTATACTCTGCTTGGACCACTTGTTTTCTTTTTTGTTGTAAAAGAAAAAAACTATAACTTAACCTTCTCAAAAAATTGTATAACTGTCTCATGGTTTTCAATTAAAGTGAGGCCATGTATCTTCAAAAACTAGGTTTAAATCTGGTTCAAAACCTATAAATTTTACTATTATGGCCTAGAATGAAATTTTAGTGCATACTTGGTCATTCTAATAATATTACCTCATAGGTTGAAACACCTCCTCCTTTTTAATCCATTAAAAAAATGTATATCTACCCTAATTCGAACAACCTGAGAAAAATATTTCCCAATGAAATGATATTTAAATTCCACCCAATATGTTCCATAAATATCATCTTTAACCTTGGTAATCATAATAAGATACTTCAAATGATTGAATTTAAATTAAAATTATAAATTGAATGAATTATTATTTTATTTTTAGAATAAACAAAATTATAGTAACTTTTCGAGAGCATTTATCTATCCTTCAGAAACCAATAGATCTAATGTTAAACCAAAATTTAAAGGGTTCTATTCATGAAATTATTTAATATAGACAACTTCTTATTGGGAGATTTTGGTAATTCTATGGAATGGGTACCACCATTAATAGTCTACACTAATATAGTTTACAAATCTAAAAATTATTCTATTCCAATTAGAACATTTCCATGTTACTAATCCATAAGCACATTATCCTCTATAATAATTTCTACTTAATTCACCCTATTCATATTTTGAAAAACCATTATCAAATAGGTATAGATTAGATTATTCCACATCAAAAACAAATAATGTTTTTTCATAATAATATAATCCATAGATTAAAATACCATAAAATTATTTCATTAATAAAATCCTATACTTTAATGTTATCTAATCAAATATTATAATACCAATTATACCACCACATAACATAATAATCCCAAAACTATTGGTTTTAAATAAGGGGTTCAATTTCATGCATTTCAAGTATCCCTTTTGTACTGTTATTTATAGAATTATGAAAAAAAAACATTTAAAACCCTTATGATAAAATATGGATACTTCAGTGCAATATCAAATTTTTCTAAAAAATAGTATTCCTAAATTAAAATACCCATTACAAAACTAAATTCTATTTTTTAAAGTTCAACCCCATAATTTAATGTTAGAAATTCCTATAGTTCATAATCATCCATTGTACAAACACTTTTTAAAAAAAACATGCTATGGGAACCAAAATCCATTTTCGTGAAATAAATAAACCCATAAGTCAATTTTGAAAATCCTGTAATCGAATAAGAAAATTTTCCATTTTTATATAATAACATTCGAACTCAAATATTCCTCTTTGTACTCATATTAAATAATATTTATTTCCAATAAAATATATAATAATAATTCTTAAAGGGAATAATAATATTTATGAGGGTTTCTTATAAAAAATGGTTATCTATGAATACATTTTCTTAAAAAACATATTTTTCACCATTGAAAAGTGTATAAACAATTATGTATATACAAGCTCATTATCTTACCTTTTGAAATCAATATATATACATGAAAAATCATTTAAAAGAATAATAAAAATTCATTTAGGTATCATGGTATATCATTATCATATCACTCTTTTAATCACTCTTACACACACTCTTAAAAAATTTATATCACAAAAATCTCGAGAGAACATAATCATTACCCAATGCACTGGAGAGGTATATCAGGATCACACATCAATATAAATAGTTTAAAATGACTAGAAAATCATAAATCACATATAATATTTAATTTACATCATAAAATGTGATGATCTATTTCATTTAACACATATAAAAAATAGATGTGGGCCTTCACTTAAAAATAACGGTAAACATTATTTTTCTTTGAATACCATTAAAACTAATTCATAGATGAATGAGACATAAGATCTTATTTTTAGAAAACCGGAAAAAAATATTCAAATATTATAAATAAAAATGGCCATGATGGTGTGAAATCCCACTCATGCCGTATATGTTAAAAAATATTTGTTTCTCAATTTTATAAAAATGTCCAAAATATCATTTTTGGTAAATGTTAAAAAGGCTTATTTATAATCATAATAAAAAAGTAATACATCAATTTCAATGTATTTTAAAATATATTTTATTATATTAATAACATTCCAAAAATATTTTAATGAACATTTATATGGTGTAAAAATATATGAAAAAAATATCAAATCTTTTAAATCATGTAATTAAATAAAAATACATTACCTCAAGTTTTCTTTAGCACATACACCCTTTAAATTTTTATAATAAATTTATATTAACATTATAATTTCATAAAAACATTTTAAGGTGTATTAAATTATTCTTATACATTTTATATGATTTTATAACATACATTATATAGTTATTAAATTAGATATGTTTATGTTAGATGTTTTGAGGATGTTGATGTTTTAATCGCAAAACAACATTGGTGGGTTGACCATGGTGAAATGGGTAATTATTTCGTCCTATAGAAAAATAATCCTGATTTTTATATATTAAATACAATTTTATAACCATTTATTAATGTTGTACAAGAGAAACAATTCATATATCTTTGTGGAGGTGGGAGTACACACGTACAAACGAGTGACGTTGTCATTTTCTAATGATAGAAAGAGTAAGATAGTAATTAAAATATCATTATTAAAAAATCATAATTATTTCATTAATATAATATATATTCATTAAATATGTAATAATAACAATCCATAAGATGTAGTGATGAAAAATGAAACACATCACTTTGTGGAGGTGGTAATCCACACACACATGAACAAATGTTTTCATTTCCCATAAAATCTATGAGGTGATGATAAAGGGTTGTAACATTACCAAAATAAAATATTATTATATCTATGAAACTAATTTTTTTATTTCATCATGGTTAAAAAATCTATTTTGTTTGTATATGATGAAATAAACATCAAATAGGTCAATTAGGACATATACATTCTCCTCAGATATCTCTCTTTGCAATAAACACTAACTCTTCTAGGATTGGTCATATGAGAATAACCCGAACATTGTTTCATGGGGATGGATATTTGGGAGAAATTTAGGTAGGTATTAGTAGATCTAGAATTCTCATAATATTCTAGGAATAGAGGAGTGGAGGCATCCTTTTGTAAATGAAGGGAGTAGGAAACATATAATTATTTAAAACATTTAAATATTATTAATGACTTATTCATGGTAAAGTGGATTGAATGAAGTCCAATTTCCAATATAAGGTTATATGGTTCAAAATAAAATCCTCAAATAATATTTAAGATTAATTTTTGTCCTTATTATAATTTATTTACCTTAATGAACCCAATCTATCGTTGACTATGGTGACACATTTTCACCATGGCCAGTATTAATAACGAGAAATATTAAAATTGACCTCATTACTAATTTGTAAAATCATGGTTCCAAATATTTAATCCAATTTTAACTATTCAATTTCTATAATTTTCATAAAATTCGTTTAATATAAGGGCATAAAACACAACAAAAAGTAATTTTTTAGAAAATTTCATTGTTTAGATTCAAAATGAACTTATACCTAAATAAAATATCATTTTCATTCCTATAAAATTATTTAAATAATTACTAATAAAATTAATATTATGATACATTAAAAAATATTCAAAATATAATTTTACTTTTAAATTACATTTTTGAATGAAAATAATTTTTAATTTTGAAAAAATTAGCATTTTCCACCATTTACTCAAAAATAAATGTATTTAGAAAAATTCAAACTATTAACCCTAATATGTATCTGATAATATAATATAATAATATTAGTTCCATATTATCTACTATAATTTCTAAAATTATGAAATCTAACTTTTAAATAAAACCATATTATACCTAGAAAACACATTAGTTAGAATAATTTTTTTTTTCTTTTTATACTAAAAACATTCCTAAAATTATTATAATACATATGAATCTATAAAATATAACGAAGAATATTATTTATATGATAATTATTTTTATTTCGAATATTACATGGGTTTTGTCATTTATTCCCTGATTCACCCCTCTTAAGAAATCTCTCACTAAAGACCACTGGGGGGATAACAATTGGTATGGGAGCACAAGTATATCTTTTTTGATTTGTTATATTATTAATTAATAATATTTTTTAGATTGGTTTTTTATTATATAACAATGTAAATTGAAATAATGTGGTCTATATGTATAACTCTACTCGAATCCAAAATATTGAAATAATTATTTGGAAATTTTTGACCAAGATGAAGGATTCTAGAAGCTGTTTGAAGGAGAGGTATGAAAGAATAAATTTGTATCTATTAATTAATTAAATAATTATATAGGTTTATTTGAGGAACAAGATTTACCAAGTGATATTTTATCTATTGATACTGATAAAATATCAAGTAGTCCAAAAGTTTATGTTCTCACCGTAATAGAGGAGCTAGATCGTTGGATATAAGAAAAAAACATGGAACTAATAAAGAAGAAAAAATATCAATAAATATATGTTGAAGTGATCAATATTGAGGTTAAAAAACTAAAGAGCATGAAATAACTACTAATTGAATTAGTTACAAGTCTTTATAATATAAATTTTGTTTAGTGTTATGAATTGAAATAGATTTTCCTCAAAAGTGTAAATAATTAAATATATTTAAAAATATAATTGAATTTACTCAAGTGAAATTCAATAATGAAGGAAAATAAGGAATATATTACTAAAAACGAGATATAAATGATTGAGGGGAATCAAAATTTGAATCATGCTGATGTGTACATAAATGAATTCATTATAAAATTGTTTTTAAATATGAAGGGTTAAAGTGATTTACTTTATGTAATTTTACCTCAATGGGAAGAAATAATTTCCATAAAAAGGTGTAAAATATAGAATTATCCCTCGTGAAATATTACATGAATAGAGAATAAACATATTTGAATCAATATGGGTTTATTTATAAGGATACAAATTGGTGTCTAAAGAAGAATGGTGGGAAGATCAAAGACCTCTATTTGGGTTTGAAAACCACTAGTGAATAGAATAAAATACCTATCATGGAAACATCAATACGTAGTGTCCAAAAATGTGAGGATCTAAGGTCCACGATAAATAGAGAGATTCATACTAAATTCAAAAGATAATAACATCACAAGATGATATCTACATTGTGATATTATTGTTGAATCATGAGACATACCATGACTGCATGTCAAGAATCATATAGGCATATAGGAAAAGAAAATATTCAATCAATAAATCTCAACAATGGTCAGACTATATTTTGTATCATTTTATTGTGTGATTATTTAAAAGATCTAACCATTGTCATATGAATATAAATTTTAGTAATAAAGGATTGAATATTTTTATGAAGAAGTAATCTATTCTTATAAAAAAATATTGTATATATTGAAACAAATCATGATATGTTGTAGAATAGAATTTCTTTTTTGGAGGGAAAAAATAGATTTAAAAAAAAGGTGCACTAAAAGAGAACTTTTGTTTATGCATAGAAACCCTCTTAGAAAGAACAAAAAATGAACCTAAATAATGAATATAAATTAGTTTTGAGAAAGGTGAATCAACCAATAATGAAATATCCACTGAAGATAAAAATTTACAAGGGGGATCAAATTGCTCTGAAAGTGGATAGACAGGAAGAATTTATCAGTGGTTTCAAAAACTACATGATGAGGAAAGAAATAAAGGGATTTATGGGAGTTTACAATAAAATAATAAACAATATAATTAATAAATATATGAAAAAATATACCCTCTCATCAGTAAGGAAAAAATGATGAGTTTTATAACATTTTTAGCAAAAATAAATCGAAAAAAATGACACGCATTCAATGAATGATATATTATTTCCAAAAATAGATTTCATTTGTTAGTTAAAAAATATCATGATGTTAAAAATGGTACGAACAAGGGTTTTAAATCTATCACCAAATTAAAATTTTCTTATACATATATGAAAATAATTTTGATAACTGAAATGAATCCAATATCAGATAATGTGAAAGAAGTATCCCAGAATAAGGTATGGGTTGTGAAAGCTAATAATTCAAGTAGGGATAAAAATAAAACATGAAGTTTTGGAGTTTAAATGTCTAATTAGTGACACATAAAGAAATTTTTATTAGGAATAATAACCAAGGAGGAAACGATTGTGACTCCGGATATAAATAAAATGAAAATACTAATCTTTGAAAAGAGAGGTCCAAATAAAACATTATAAAGGATGATTTTGTAAGTGTTATCGCTCGGTGGTGAGCCACTATAATGGTATTGAAAAAGTATACCAGAGATAAAAATTAAGATGAAGAATATATAATTAAGGATATGTCATTCCTTTCTTCAAATATATAAATAAAAGAAGGGATGTTTTAAAGTAAAGGTTTGTCTCAAAATGTCCAACCACTTTCCTCAACTTGAGATAATAGGGATTGTACCCTCTCCCCATAGATTTAAATTCTGTAAATTTTTATGACTTTTAGGTTTTTATGGAGATATTATCCATTAGAAGATTTCATCAAATGATGAATTTTGTATCAAGGCTTGTTCTGAAGTTCCAATTGATGAAGACATGAAAGTATATGGAAGTGGTATCTTGTTGAAGTTGAATTTTTGAGTTCATGAGTACAGAAAGAGGCATCAGAGAAATATTAAGTTATATCATAATGAGTTTTGAGGTCTATTTGAACTATTGATGTAATGATAATCTGAAAATAAATTAGCACCAAACCTTGAATATGGAATAAGAAAACATAATGGGGAAGAAGTAAAAAATATATTTCTAATGATATAATCTTTTTATCTTATATGTGTTATCAATTATTTGTTTTTTGAATATAAAAATCTAATATAAATGATTGAATATCATGCGGAGTGTCAAATATATTTGTGGTGATGAAGCTAATAAAATTAAATGGAGTGTTAAATATGAATATTTAAGAAATGGTATCCCTATAAACCAATAAAATGCACCCATTAGATGAAAAAATAAATATCTACTATTGAGTGGTATAAATTTCAACAATTTGAATCAGTTTGGTGTCTATAGATGATCATTAAAAGAGAAATTTGTATTGGATCCCACAGTCTATGGTTCATATTTATTCACTAATAGTTGTGTTAAATTATTTTTGGCATCATAGGGAGTGTTTCTTGGTATAAGTTGATGTTTTACATATACTTACAATTTTTTGAAGTTAGTGAGTGAAATACAAAATAGTGGTGTTATTAAATTTATCTATTGTTTCCTACAATTAGTATAGCCTCATTAGGATAAGTGGTTTTGCTGATGGATCATTTCAAAGTTATATTATCACACATTTTAAATCACTGAGAGTTAAACTCTTATTATAATGTCTCATTACATTCTTTCATGTACCTCGTGACTCTTTTTTTATTCCCATTTTGTTTAGGAGAAATTAAAGACATTCGAGAATTGAGATATTTTTTCAGGGAAAATAACCTAAAGTCCCATGATTTATGTATGTTTTAATTAATGGAGTCTGGGTATAAATGTTTCAATGGATTTAGAGTATATGATTTGGGTTATGGTGAATTGGGGGCTTTATAGGAAGTTCAACTTTAGGGCACTGGCTTCAGAAAGAATTTACATTATAAACCCTTTTCTTACATGATAAATTTTTTGTTGGACACAATACATAAGAATGGAATGCGGTGCCAAATGATTTAATCATATAAAGTTAAACTTGTTCAACAAGAGTGGATTACACCTTAAAATGTGTACTGACACTGTATATTTATCGCTCACTCTGTTTATAACCCCATGTGATTCCTTTTTCAATTTATGTGCAATATTTTTCATCTACATCCTTAAAATGAAATTTTTGATACAAGTTCTTCATGTAGTGGTTTTATTTACACTTAAAGTATTATTTCATTAGAAATGCTACATTTCCCTCTCCCCTAAACCCTAGGATTCCTCTCGTGAATAGTGAGTGATTCCTTCCCTTTTGGACATATCGGTTTGGTGTTTGTTCCCAAATGAGTCTCCCCACTTTGGATAGATCCTTCAATCCCATACCTATCTTTAAAAGTAGTATAATCAGGTGATTTACTATTGAATAATATTCTGATTGGGATGATTTAAATTCTAGTATTTCCTTTTTGGTATATCTTTCCTTCATTATTTGTTGTCCTTTTCCCCATTGCGGGTGTTGTTTTTATCACTGATTAAAAGTAGGTGGTTTCATATGTTTTTTCCTTAAAATTGAAACATTTAATTTACTGATTCAATTGAAATGAGTTTTTAAAATATTTATACAACTATATATGTGATTATTGATGTATTATATTGATAAATTCATAGATATTATGAAAAATCCTAAATTAAAATGGAATTTATTTTTTTGGGTGGATTTGAGAAAAATTAATTGCATGATTTTGAAATATATTTTCAGATAAATTGATCAAATTTAAATGCGGTTATAAAATTTATTAGTTGATGAAAACCTATGTTTTGGTTTCAAAATTTTAAATGAATGTAGAAAACTAATATTTGTAAATTATATTTTGAACTAATTTGAAATGAATGATTTCCCATGAATGTTTGATTTATTGATAGAAGAAAATGTGATCTTGGGTAGTTAATGGATAATTAAAATAAGAACAATAGGATATAACCACAATAATTGGTTTGATGATTAAAAACTAACATAAACCTATTGAGACAAGATTTTCCATGATGGGGATTTGATTCCTAATACCCTGATTCATGGACCTAAACACACATTGAGACGAGATCACTAGTTGAGTAGTGTGAGGATCCTTTTACAGAAACTAACATACCTAATGTCTTATTAAATGGTACTATGATAAATGTTTTTGATGATTACATACCATTGATTATTGAACTATTTTATTCATTCTAAATTTTTTATATAAATTTTTTATATAAAATGTTCATTTAAGACTCGTCTAAAATATCTTCCATCTCTTTTTGAATTGAATAATATTTTTTTGGAGAATATATAATTTCCATGCCATTTCTTATCATATTTAAATTAAAATAATAATTTAATTGATTGTTATGGATTTTTTTTGAAAGGGACCAAACTTCTCATACATAGATATTACATATTTTTATATGAATATTCATTAGATTACACAAACACATGCATATAAATCCTAAAGGTTTAGTGCCTTTGGAAACATGAGCACACAAGAAAATGGTCCGTAAGTGAGCTACACCATCACTCACTATATTTTCTTTAAGTATCACCCTTCTAAGAGATATAATACATAATAAATTTCATCATTACCTTGGGAAATGAAGAAAAACTAAATGGTGATCTCAGATGCTCTGTAATGGTGAACAAGGGAGATATAAACATCTCATGGGCATAAGGATATGAGACCATGAGAATAATATTTGAAAACCATAACCTACATATCATTGATCAAGAACTTGGGTCATAAAATTTATATTGTTATTTTGTAAGACATGAATCCTATGGGAATCAAAAATATGGAACTATGAGAATATAACATTAGCATAATACATATATTTTTTGCGTACACATAAGCATATAAAATCTTTCCTTAGTAATTCAAGGCTCATTTCCAATACTATTATAGTTGAATGAGTTTACTATGTAAACCATTTTAAAAGTCAAGGTTCACTCCCAATACAATCATAGTATATATAGTCCCTTACTAAACTAGTTTCACTCCCCATTATATTCTTATTTATCTCAGGAGATGTCAATCTATTCCCAATTCATTGGAGGGATATATATTTCTCACTCATCCCATAATTAAAATAATAAATTTTTGTGCCACAGGAAGATAAAAAATTCATTATATATGAGCCCATAAAATTAAATAGGTTTTATGAACATTTAATTATACCTAAACTATGGAAATGAAACATATTTCATAAAAATTTCATCATTTCACCAAAGCATAATCCGTGGAAAAAGAAGGTGGTTTCCTAAGAATTTTATCATGGTATAACTAGTGGAAGTGAAATGGGTTTCATAAACATCTTTTCATCACAAACATAAACCATTATGAGAAGAAATAAGAATGGTACATTTGGATCAAATCCCTAGTAAATCATAGGTAAACAATAAAGTATGTCATCATAGATGTAAATTATTTTTGAAACAAATTTTTGGACATTTTCATGGAAAAATATCATTTCATTGAAAATATTCTTTTAATAAAATTAAAATTAATAAAATATTGTGGAAAAACATTTATTTGAAATTAAATTTTTAAAAAATATAAATTGTTCTTTAAATAAAATAATGTTCCTAATTTTATGGAATTTATGTTCATGTTGTACATGTTAAAACAATGATTAATTTCACATTTTCAGTAAAATCTAAAAGAGTTATTTTTGGAACATGACATGAATATTCCATTCAAAATATTATTTAAAGATTTGATCATGGGTAAAACTTTCACTAATAAATCAATAGAATTAAGTAAATAAATTTTTTTTGGAAACATTTTAGTAGAATATGGTTTTTCATGAAAAAAAATTTTTGACTGAAGAGAGAAGTAAATATGTTATTTATAAAAAAATTATTTTGAACATTCGAGAACATATAGAGGAAAATGAAGGGAATACATTTATTATAATAAATAACCAAATTATAAGGATATACATTATTTTCATAATAGATATATTGTATTATTTCATCATTGGAAGCATAATCATTATCAATCCCAAGAAATGATGAAATTGTAACATAAAAACCTTACCAATTTCGTAACATTGAATAGTAATCCCCATGAAAAAAATAAAAAAAATGGGAATATCATGATAATAAATAAATTCATGTTATTTCAATTCAAAGGGATTGTATATAAATGTCACGAACCATATCCTGTCACTATCAAAACCGACACCCGACCAAGACTATGGTAAGGACTGATGGGCGTTCCTAATCCCCATAGTCTAGCACAAGTGCTCAGGTATCACAAAATGGAATTTGGGAACGATTTACCTAGGTTTATAAACATAAAGAAACATATAAATTGAATATAACAAACCTATATTTTTCAGAACAAACCATCTTTTACAAAAATTCAGAATGGAATTAGATAAATTAAAAAAAATATTCAAAGACTATAACAAATGAAGAAACCAAAAATGGTCAGCCCAAGAACCTCCTCAGTGAAAGGGACATCGCCCTCTAGCCGTCTCCATGACACTACACCGAGAAGGACTGCTAGAAACCTGAACCACCATCACTAAAAGCATTACCCAAACCTATGACAAAATAAAAAATTCTACTTACACTAAAGGGTGTATGTAGAGGGTGATCCCAAGAGAAATAGGATTCCACCACAAAAAGATTCCATGTAATAAACATTCAAGGATGAAAATATTGCAAGCACAAGAGCCTCAGCCTGGTTGGTGAGGACTCTTAAGTGCATCCAGATGACCGAGATAAAATCCAGGTGAAGGCATAATTTCTAGGGGTACTATAGCAGGACTGTAGCACTACTGTAGCAGACTGTTGTAGGCATTGTAGTGGGAACTGACATGTACTATAGCAGGTACTGTAGTAGGCACTGTTTGAAACTGTAGAAGTCGAGAATTTTCCCCTGTTTGGGCCTTTGGGCCACCCATTTGGTCCCCAAGTCCTTTAAGGCCTTCGTTCCATCCATGTCTTCGATTCAGTAAGGCCTTCGGGCCACCTCAAGGCCTTTAGGCCACCTTGAAGTGCAGATGAAAACCAGACAACCTACAATGAACAAGCACTATAATGAGGATGATCAAGGAGATTTCACCACAGCAGAAGCTACATGGATTACAAGAATGAGAGGGTATGCCACCAATCGTCAGGACAAGATTCTGCATGCACAGGATAGCCTAAACGAATAGCCATGCGAAGGTGGAGAGCTTATTTCATGATGAAGATGCCGGGGAGGAGCAGCTCCTAGTTGTTAGTCTAGTTTGTATGAAATGTTTGAAGCCTATGGGAAATGAATTCCTCTAAGGCCTTTGGTCAATGTAATACTTACGCCTATGGGCCTTGTAAGGGTTCCACCTCACCCCTTGAAAGGTGGATTATCAAAATCAATAAAAAATCAAGGCCTTCACGTCATTGGATAAAGTAAAAGCTTTCACGTTTTCCTAAACATGAAATGTTACGAAATTTTTTAAAGAGTTGCAACTTTGAATAAAAATAAGTTTTCAAGTAGGATAATTTAAATAATCAACACTTTTAAATAAAATTCCAAAGATACTGAATTTTCAAGCCAAACATATCATATGCCAATGGTAAGCATAAAGTATCTAATGAGAACAAGAAATGGGAAATAACCACTAGGCAATAGCTCGATGTGGGTCCCAGGTACCTCGTATCTTGGTGAAAGTAACCATACAAATATCTATTCTCATGCACATGATCCACTAGTAGGGATCATTCCCATAACCTAGTAGTCCCCCAAAATCATCATCATTATCATCATAGTTTAGATAGTGTTTTCATTTTCAATCTAGCTACATGGAAGTTGGGCCAAATCCCATGGGATCACTAGCATACTAGTACACGTCCACCCACCTAGATACTTGTTTTTTCCGTCTTGTGCTCAAAAAAGTTCCACAAGCCATGGAATTGAATTTTCACATCAAAATACCAGTTCTATGTCACACACACACTAGAAATCCCACACACATGTCACCAAATACTCTTTTCACAAACACATATTCATTTTTCACTTCATACTCACACAAAACAGCCCACAAATGCATTTTTCACCTTTCTTGCAATTTGATAAATCATTTCAGAAATTAATAAATCATTCTGAAAATTTTGGACACCTTAAATCCCCACATTACCTTCCAAAACACCATTTTATGTGAAAACACTCACCAAAACAGTATATGTACTTTCTTTTCCCACATTGTTTCACTCAATAAATCAATTACAATTTTCTTAAAACAATCCAAAGGGGTATAACCAGTTTTTGCACACAAAACCCATTTCAATGCCCTCTTTTAAGGCCAAAATCAACCCAATACCAATACAAAATAGAGTTGGTAGCCCTAGAATCATTTAGTAAACCACATTCAAATGTTATCAAATTACATTAAATGATACAACAAATGTACACAGGGAAAACACACATTTTCAAACAAATATGAAATATTGAAACTAAACGCTTAATCAATACTACAAAAAATGGTTCCCACACAAAAAAAATTGTAATATGAGTGTGATAAAAATATGAA
Source organism: Viscum album (assembly GCA_963277665.1). Taxonomy (NCBI): domain Eukaryota; kingdom Viridiplantae; phylum Streptophyta; class Magnoliopsida; order Santalales; family Viscaceae; genus Viscum; species Viscum album. Next base: position 1,031,349,301 of record OY728123.1, on the reverse strand, counting down.
TGAAGAAAATAAATCTCATCTTAGGATGCATACATATGGAACCACCTACCTTTTGTGTCAAAACATGATTTCGTTGTGAAAAACTTCAACCGCACCACTGCCACACCACAAGGTAGTGAAATCCAACATAAAACAATAATATTTGACCAAAAAGACTCCGAATCAAACCCTTGGTTTGAACCCTAACTTCTGGAAATTTTAGAACATCATTAAATAGGGAGGAAGCCCTATGGAGAAGGAAGGAAATGAAGAGAGAAACATTTTCTCAAAGAAATCTTGAATAAAAGGACCCAAATACACCAGTAACTAAGTTTTCGAACATTAAAAAATGAATATGTGGTTCGAATAAGTCTTAGAAGGTCATGTAGAAACTGGATTTGGGGGGAAATAGTTAAAATTGATGGAGTAATGTAAGAAACAATTTACCTCTTCAAATCTAGGCGATTTGAAAAATCAAGGGAAGTTTCACCCAAATTGGTGATGAATATAAGTTTGAAAGTGGGGGAGGAGAGCATGGGTGCGCCTTGGGTAAGTGATATCACATGAGAGTTGGAATAACTAAAAAATCATAAAAATTGAATGAGATATTAAATAATTAAAAAACAATTAAAGGAGGATATGAGATTTCGAGCTAGCCCAATACCTTAATAAAAAACCCAAATCCATCACGATTATGGATTTATATGAAGTAAAATTGGATGTGATGGTTTTAATATACTATGTAATGACAATTAGGAAGTGGAATGGGTGTAAAAATGTTTAAAAATTAAAGAGTTATAAAAAAAATTGATTTTTAAAAATGGAAATGGGCTTATGGTTTTTCCCAAATCATGAAAACTCACCCTTTCCTCAAACAATGTATGGAAAAACCCCACCAAAAAAAGTAAGAATGGAAATTAAATGAAACAATACCTTTCAAAGAATCCATGGATTTGAAAATTCTCTCCACCACAAATCTTTCTACCCTCAGGAAGCCACAATAAGTCCAAAACAAAAATCCTAACCCAATCAAATGGCTGAAATGGACAACATTTCCATGCTTTTCCCCCAAAGGCCAAAACACATCTAGTGATAAATTATGTAATGAATAATCACACAAATCAAAACATACACCACATTACTAAAACAATAAATCACATTCAGACTTTATCCCAAATGAAAACTCCCCAAAAACTATCCAAACCAGACTAAAGCAATTTACCCAAATGAACAACAACATCTAACAAGGATACAATTTCCTTACATTAACTAAATTGTTGGGCTCTCTCTAATCCCAATGTTTACCCAATGAAGTTGTTGGTATTTAGATAGCTCTAAAAAATATTACCTACCACCATGCCAAGACCAAGAGAAAATCTAAGTTACTAGAATGGGGGGACAAAAATGGGCTCCCAACCATAAGAGACAACATAAATATTTCCCGAGACAAAATCAGGACACTAACAGGGGAGACCCGAATGGACTCCTCAGTACAAGGGGTAGAACTACATTAGGCCATTACAAAAGAACATACATAAGACTCATAGTTTGTCTCCCAACTATAAGAACCATCTATCTTATCTAACCAGTACAAGATGACACAAAAATTCCCCAAAATTTAAAGAGTTCGTACAGTTGCACAGTTAATCCACACGGTTTAGGAAACCGTGCGGTAATCATTAAGATCCTTCATTTTGCATGGTTTTCTGGGGCATGATTAATACAAACCATGCTCTCAACCTATCTAGCCAAATATCAAACCTTTCTCCATAAACTCAATGGAAACCATAGTTGGAGGAATGACATTGGGTGGTAACATGGACACAAGGTCCTCCCACCTTCTCCCATTGAACGGGAACCCAAAAAAAAAGATGAAGACACAATGGGTTTAAACTATTACCATATTTCATACTGAGGATAGTAATTTTGACAAAGGTTTGGATAACCCTATAATTTCCCTTGACTATGTGTTAGCTTCACTTCGGGACCTATGGATAGAGCAGAAATTATTGAAGCATCTTCGGCCTCATAGTTAGGATTTGGAAACCCCCTGAACGGAATTTCTCAATTCGGTGCCCTGAAAACTATACCTAAATCCTAGATGGGTTCTCCAAGACATAACACATTCCAAACTCAATTTAGCATAACCTGGAATTTCACTAAAAAAAGTGATTTGAAGACGCACAAACATCACCCCATGTTTCTTCGGATGAGAAACGGATAGAGGAAATGATATATAGAAACCCCTTCTTATAAGCATAGGATGTCAAGATTTCTTGAAGGGATACACACTTATTACAAAATAAATACTCATAGATGATTTCAAAACCTTCACCTTTACAGTCAAACGAGCACACAACATCTCAAGGAATCACTGAACATGACCATTGCGACTGATAGAAACAATACATAGAGGGGGCCCTATACAATGTCCCCAAAAATCCAAAAAGTGTCCATAACAACCTCTCATTACCATATTTCCTATTTTGGTAGTTTAGCATAGTCCCCCACATCGAAGAGACTACAAGGGACCTAGAGGCCCTCTTAGACACCATCCACACTGAAAACTCCAGACTACATTCACCTTAGATGAATTAGGTAACTTAAGAAACCAAGGTCTCTTTCGACCTTCCATGAGCACTCATCCGCTACCAGAGGAGCCCCAAAACATGGAAAAGTACAAGGGGAATACTCAATCTCCAAAACTCAAGATGAAATTCCTTATATTCACCAACTAGTAGATTTTTCAATAGTGAAACAATATGGACGACACTTCAGTCGTGCATTGACTCTTAGTAGTGGTGTACCATATCCAGCGAGAGAACCCAAGGACCCAACCAACCTGATCCATTGGTAAAAAATTGCAACAAACTAGAACTGAATAGATGATTGGAACCACTATAAAGGATTCCCTAACATTTCTTAGAAGAGACCACTAACCTTCCCTTCAACCCTTTTTAACGATCAAACACAGACCCAGAACACCGTTCAAACAAGATGGGTTCTTGGACTCAAAACCTCCCCCAATGAAAAAAATTTCTAAAAACACATAAGACAACCCATCCCAAACCAGTCATCTAGAAATAATGTTTTCTATTAAAAACATCTCTTTGAAAATGAATGGTCCATCCGGTATTTTATCCCCCAATGGTACCCCATGGGCCTCACACATGCATGCTTCCGTGCCACAACAGGCACCCTTTTTATATCCATCTTGGCGCTTATCCATCCATTTCATCAACCATCAATCATCACATGTGACCCTATGCATGTGGTCTATAATGGAAATAACAAATGTTAAAACAAAAATGCTTTCCACTTTTCAAAACCAAAAAAGTCAACAAGTACATACTTTTTTATCAAGATAGCTAACCACAAAATCAAAATCCCAAAATACATCCTTGAAATATTTTTTTATTTAAAGTCCCAATCATTCAAATAATAACTTTATTTCAATTCATGCACATTAATTTCAAAACTTCTCATCCATTTTCAAAACACTCCTGGTATTATAAAAAATCACTTTCATTGACCTCTATTCCTTTAAAAACCCATCTCTTCAAATTTAAAACTGGGTTCCAATGATTTGTAATGCTTTTCAAAAGATCACCAATAATTCAGTAAAAACATCATTTTCAATTTATGTACATTAATTTCAAAACAGTTAATCCCATTTCAAAACAATTCTAATTTCATGAAAAACTCCATTTCATAAGTCCCTATTAAATTGGGAAGTAAACTCTTCTCATTTCAAAACAAGATTCCAAAATTTTATAAAGCTTTTCAACTGATCTTTAGATACCAAATTAAAATCCCTTTCCAAACTCCACACATGACCTACAAAAAATTCTATCCCATTAAAATACCTTTAAATAGTACAGAAACTCCATTGGAAACACCTTTTCAAAACCAATATTAACATAATTTCCTACTTTCAAAAGTGGTGAAAACACACCATTATTCATTTCAAAACAATTCTAAAATTTCAGTTCTACCATTTAAGAAATCAAGCCACTTCCTCTTTACTGAAAAATAGTTTCATAAAAGTACACATTTCTTAGATCAAGTCTTTTTTCCATTAAAACCAAGTTCCAAGATTCCAACACAATGAGAAATGAGACAATGCGAGAGGAAACTAGTTTCGGTGGGTGACTTGGACATTTGGTTGGTGGCCATATGCTAATCACTTCACCATCATAGAGAGTGTTTTAGGGAAATTTCCCTAGCTCCACATGGCTTACCAGGCCTTGTGAGCTCACTGAGACCATTAACCCAAATCTCTTTTCATAACCCCTTATCATCATCAATCCAAAAAACAAAAGGTCTTAGATAAATCCCGACATCCCCTAGTGACTTGAATCCCATCATGATGTGTGCTGGCTAAGCACACTACACATAACCATAAGGTCATGTCCTGAAAATCCTAGCTCCAGACAATCCCTACACTTCCCCAAATAGCTTGACCCAAAGTGTGAACAAAACTTGAACCTCCTCTGATATTGTTTTTTCATGAACCAGATCTGGTGACCACCAAACCCGACACCCGACCCAGCCCATGGAAAGGCTTGAAGGGAATTCCCAATCCCCACAGGCTGGAACAAGTTCCTGGGTATTACAAAATGGAATTTGGGAATGATTTACCAGAGTTTATAAACATAAAAAAACAAAAGAATCCAATATAACTAATCTGGACTTTTCAAAACAAACCATCTTTTACAAATATTCATAATTGAATTACTTAATTTAAAACATTTATCAAAGACTGTAACAAATGATGAAACTAAAAATGGACATCCCAAAAACCGCTTCATGGAAAGGGGCACCGCCCTCAAGCCATCACCATGACAATGTTACAAGAAGGACCACTAGAAACCCAAACCGCTGGCACTAAAAACATTACCCAAACATGCAACAAAATAACCAAGTGTACTTACACCCAAGGGTGTAATTAGGGTGTGAGCCAAATCCCAGTAGGATTACACCACTAAAATATTCCATGTGATAAAAATTCAAGAATGAAAAGCATTCTAGTTATCATAAACATGAAATGCTAATATGAATTTTAAAGAGATGCAAATTTAAATAAAAAGAAGTCGTCAAGTGGGATACTTTAAAGAATAATTTTTTTTTAAATATAATTAAAAAACTTCTATATTTTCCATCCAAATGTACCATTTTTTCACAGGATGTATATATTATCTAATGATCACAAGCAACAGAAAATAACCCCTAGGAACTAGCTCATTTTGGGTCCCAGGTACTCTGTATCTCAGTGAATATAACCATACAAATATCTATTCTTGTGAACTCGAGCCACTAGTAGGGATCATACCCATAACCTATTGGTACCCCAACATCATCATCATCATCATAATAATAGTTTAGTTAGTTGTTTCATCATCAATATTACTACATAAAACTGGATCCAAACCCCACCGGATCACTAGTATGCGAGTACACATCCACCCACCTAGATTCCTAGGTTTATTTATCTTGTGCTCAAACAAGTTTTACAAGACATGAATTATAATTATCACATGAAAATACCCATTCTAGGTAACACACACACCAAACATCCCACACACATGACACATAATACTCCTCTCACAAACAAATATTCATTTTTCACATCATACTCACACAAAACAGCTCAGAAACGTGTTTTGCGCCTTTCTAACAATTTGATAAATCATTTTAGAAATTTATAAAACATTCTAAAAAATGTTTGAAATCTTAAATATCAAATTTAACTTTAATAAACCCATATTATGTGAAAAAACTCACCAAAACAGTACATGTATATCCTTTTACCACTTTATTTAACTAAATAAATCACTTACAATTTTCATAAAACAATCCCAAGGGGTATAACCATGTTCTCCACACAAAACCCATTTCAAAACCCTATTTCAAGGCCAAAATCTCCTCAATACCAATAAAAAACATATTTGGCATCCCTTGGAACATTTATTAAATCACTTTTAATTATTATCAAATTACCTCAAATGATACAACAAATGTACACATGGAAAATAAACATTTTCAAACAAATATGCAACTTTGAAACTAAACACTTAATAAATACAACAAACAATGGTCCCCAAACTAAAAATAATGTAATATTACCTTGATAAAAATATTAATGAATCAAATCTAACTCATCTTAGCATTCAAACACATCGAACCACCTACCTTTTATGTTCAAACACCAATTAGTTGTGCGAAACATCAGTCGCACCACGAGGGAGTGAAATATAACATAAAACACACAGATTGGACCAAAAAGTCTCCAAATCAATCCCTTTTTACGAACCCTAACTTTTTTCCATTTTATAAATTCACGAAAGAGGGAGAAAACCCTATGGGGAAGGAAGTAAATTTAGAGAAAAAAACTTTCTTAAAGAAATATTGAATAAAATGACCCAAATACAGCAGTATCTGAGTTTCCAAACAATAAACAATGAAATTGAGGTTCTAATGAGGCTGAAGAGTTCATTTAGGAACTGTAATGGGGGAAAATAGTAAAAATTGAAAAGAGTTATGAAGGAAACAAGTTACCTCTTTAAATCTGGGTGATTTAAGAAATCCATAGAAGTTTCACCCAAATTCATGATGAATATATGATCCAAGAGGGGGGAGAGTATTGGGTAGCACCTTGGTTAAGTGGTCTTGGATGATAGTTGGATCACCAAAAAACCTTAAAAATTAAATGAGATAATTAGAAAAATTAATGCTGGAAATGGGATTTCTAGTTGGCCCAATACCTTAATAATGGACACAAATCCATCATGATTATGGATTCCTATAAGGTCCAAATGGATATGGTGCTTTTAGAATAACAAGGTATTCTAATTGGTAAGTGTAATGGGTGTAAAATTTTGAAAAATTAAAGATTTATAATAAAAAAATTGTTTTTTAAATCTAGAAATGAAGTCACGGTTTGGCCAAAATCATAAAAACTCACCCTCTCTTCCAATAATGTATGGGAAACCACGAAAAAAAAGAAAGAATAAAAAATAAATGAAAAAGTACCTTTAAAAGATTTCATGGATGTGACAATAAACCTCAAAAAATAAAATTGGTTCATAACATAACATTTGTCTCATAGAAGGAAAATTAAGGAAAACATCCCTTACCTTAAGTCTTGAATTAATATATACATGATTAAATATAATGTATAATAAATATAAGTTTATTATAAATATATTCAATAAATAAATAAATATAAATAAATATATAATATCATATATTATTTATTTATGACCCTTTATTACCCATGTATTAACAATTCCATGTTAAAGTCACATATCATGCAATATCTACTTTGTTTTTCATATATGTTTTGATTTGTTATTATTTGTCTCTATTACATTGATCAATGTGAAATTATATTTATAATTTTAACCATGATATAAATATAATATATATTGGATATATATTTATTTATATAAATCCGTAAATGTTAAATATAGAAAATAAAATACACCATTCATCGAGATAGTTGGTCATACGTAAGAATGAATACTATGTTAATTTTCTATAAGGATTTAATTATTTATATATATATAATATATTAAAATTTTAGAATAATTTTTATGTAACACATATCATATATTTTCATTATACCTATCTTTTTTACCTTCCATGTAATGCGTGAATGAATCACATCACTTTGTGAGGCAGTAATCTATCGTACACACGACCAATGTTATCGTATTCTAAATAATTGAATGAAAGGATGTATATGCGCTATAATAATTAAATAAGTATAATAATATCATATATATCATATATAAATTTAATATATTATTATATCCATCCATTAGAGGTGGTGATCGAAAAGAAATAACATCGTTTCGCGAGGTGTCATTTCACTGTTCAACCGAATGATGATTTATTATCACATTTGATTGAAGTGGAGATGGATAGTGGACAAAAAATTCATATAAAAATGTCTAATTATATTTAATATATATTTTTATTATATATTCAGGTTTTAATAATAACAAAATTTTGTGGAGGAAGAAATAAAATAAAATGCACAGTTAGGGATGTTCCAACTTCTTCAGAAAACGTTTTTGATTTAAACGGAAGTAGTTCCTAGGTAGGCCTTATGAATAAAATAATTCCACTTATACGAGTGTAGGGAAGTAAGTAAGTGATTAGGGTAGGGAATTTGGGAACCAAATGGGGTTGGTAGTAGGAATAGGAGAGGGGAAGGGGCTGCCTTTTATAAGTTAGGTGAGTGGAACACATGTAATTTTTGGAAATAAAAGGTTGTGCCAAATATTTTCAAATGAAACAAATACCAAAATTGTAAAATTCATGAAAATTAGACATTACAAGGTAAAATATTTCCATAAAAATATTTTGGACATGCTTTGGGTCATTTTTAACCCATATCATTTTATTTTAACCCCATGTAAACCCATTTTATCTTAACCACTGTAAATAATTATTACAGTTTTACTATTCATTATGGTAAAAAATTAATTTAAAAATGTTATATAATATATATTATTCTGATTAAAAATATATAATAAATTTTTTAAATTTCCATTCATATCAATTTAATGTTTAAATTTAATATTAAACTCACAGACTTGATGAGAAACCAATTTTCCAAAGATAAAATATTCCCAAGTAGAGAACATTTTTATATACAAATTAAATTTGAAAATGATTGCTATGAACTAAATTCAATTAATTGATATATAATTCAACTAATTTTTCTTTTAAACTAATTTTAAAAAAAGAACCATATAAATTTCTTAAACAAAAATGTATTGTTCAATAAATATCAATATTTTTCACAATTTATCGAAAACATCATATTTTTAGAAAAATTTCAAAAATGAACCCTATGATAATTTTGAAATTATTATTTAAAACAATTTTGTTTTTTTTATCAAATTAAATTTCTAAATGTTTCAAAAAATAATTTTAATATAGTACCCATCAATAAATTTAAAACATTGTTTTTTGAGAAAATAGTTTTCTAGAAACATATATACACTTTAATTAAAATTAAGTATTTTTTTTATCAATATGATTTTCAAAATAAAATAATTTTACTTAATATTTAATTTTTTTTATTCCTATCCATGCCTTAAAGTTTAATAGTAAGGTAAAAATGGTATTTTTAATTCATAAAATTAAATATTTTTTACGATTCGTTAAAACATAGTTTTTTGTGTAACAAAAGCTATCAAGGAAATTTGATTTAATCAAAATTAATAATTCATAAAAACATAGGGTGTTAAATTATACCCCATTACGATGAATTTATACCTTTGAATTTCCTATGACACAAATAGATGAGGATGTTTTTACCTCATCATACCCTCAAGTTCCCACATAGTTTCCTCAAAATGGTATTTTTCCACAAAATATTTATAATGATAGTGGCCTTATTTAAGTGTTATATATTTGAAACAGAATCCCCACCAGTGGTTCCTATTAAGAAATATAATTCTAAAATGTTATGACCTCAAAGCATAGTGCATGTTATTGATTACTTATGTTATTCCATAAGATAGATAGGTGGAACAAATCATGGTCTTGAAAAATATTTGGTGGAAGATCCAACTGATAGGCTACCATCAGGATACAATCAAGAATTTCAATGAGACTTATATACATAGGTCTTGGTTTTCAATTATTCCAAAATCTCATTAACATATTCCTTGGATAAATTCTTAGAAACACCTTATCACTAACTTCCAAATCTAGATCAGGAAAACAACTGTCAACAAATCATTTTAACTAAATTTGTATCACCCTTATATGAGGATGAATAGATCTAACCTTATCTTCAATTTCTTAAGCTATCTTAAGTCCCAAAATCTATATTTAACTAAATTCATTCTTTTATGTTGTAGATCTACACTTATTTACATATATAGATTCATAAGGAGCCATATGAAAGCTTGAGTGAAAGCTATTGTTGTCTAAAAACTCAACTAGATGACGGTGTTGATCCCAACAACCTTTGAAATATGAAGAAATTGAATTCAATATATACGTTAAGGTTTGAATTTATCGCTTAGATTAACAATTTTTTTGAGGATGACATTGACTGCTGAAACTCAAATCCATATCAAGATCTCATTAATGAATCCACCAGAACCACGTGGTGAACCTCGAATACCAACCAGAAAAAATTGAATGTGGTAATCGATTTATCATTAACACTTTGTTTAATTGCTTTTAATATTATTAAGATATAAATCCTATCCTATAGGGATGAATTGTACTATGTTTTTATGGTTATCAACTACAACCCATATAGAATTATGCTCTTTAGGTGTTTTAGGGGGTCTAACAACAAAATCAATGGAGAATTTTTCCAACATCAATTGTTGTATGGGAAATGGACGTAACATCCCCATAAACTTTTGTCTCTTATCCATAACTTACTAACATACCAAGAATTAATATATAAACTCAGTGGTATATCTCTTCATTTCATCCCACAAAATTTACTCTTTCAAATCTCTATACATCTTTGTATTTCCACGATGAATACATAATGAAGTACTACATGCTTCATTTAAAAACATCTTCTTTAAATCTAATATGGATAGAAAACATACATTGTTATTGAACCTTATCCTTTCACCATGATTATGGTTAAAGTCCAGATAATTTCTATCCTTCTTTTAAAGCTCTATATTTTACTTTTGCGCCTCTTTAATATTCACTTGGATAGATGGTTGAACATTTAATTGAAGAATATAATATTTCTCACCTTCATTCAAGATTTCAATATCCTTACTTTGAAAATAAAAAAATATCAGATCTTTTTTTGAAAATAATCATGGATAAGCTAGCATGATCCTTTTGACTCAATCATCTTCCACCTTTTCTTCCCAATGTTGTATTTTATTGAGAATTAATAATATTTAATCATCTTTGAACATCCTCTCAAGTGTGTATTTAACTACATCTTTTTGAATATATACATTAAAATTTTGTGATTGGTATTTATATCACACATTTCTCCATAAGGATAATGACACCGTATCATTAATGCAAAAATTAGTACTGCTAAGTTCAAATCATGATTAATGAAATAATGTTCATAAAAACATCATTTTCAAGAGGAATAACCTATAAGATTGTCATTATACATAATAACACATTTCAATTCAATCTTGGATGCGTCATTATATATTAAAAACTCTTCTCTAATATAGGTTAATTTAATCATAGGTGTGCTGAATAAAATTATATTTAGTTTATAGAAATTTTCCACACATTCCTCTAATTAGGGGAACACAAATCTCATTCAAGATAGATTGGTGAGTAAATTAGATCTCCATGAAAAATTCCCCATAAAAATCAATAATATTTATTTAAACCTAGAAAAATATGGATATCAATCGTTGTGGTTACTCTAGGACAATATTAAATAGCCTCCATATTTTATGGATCTACCGATATAATAACCCTTGAGATTATATGACCCAAAATTGAAATTGTTTACAACCAAAATTCATATTTTTTAAAATCTTCGTATTGTTTATCCTTCCTTAGGGTCATTAGAAAAATTCTCAATTTATATTCATACTCTAACATTCTCTCAGAATAGAAAAAAAATATCATCTATAATGAATACTATAAACTAATCAATGTAATCTCTAATGAATTTAATAATGAAATCTATCAATATAGTTAAGGTATTAGTAAGACTGAATAGAATCACTATATATTCATAGTTTCCATATTTTTATGGAATAATATATTGGGTATATCCTAATTCTTGACCCAAAATTGATGATATCTTTAATTAAGGTAATTCTAGGAAAAGTATTGAGTTCCACGTAGATGATCAAATAGGTCATAAATATGTGGTAGATGATACTTTTTCTTGATCTTGATATTTCTTAGATCATAATAATTATTACAGGGCCACATCAAAACATTATTCTTTTAAAAAATGTATAGGTGAACCCCAGGGTGACACACTTGGCTGAATGAATCCCTCTCAAAGTTTCTCATAAAGATTCTTCTTTAATTACTACAACTCAATTGTTTCCATTCTATATGAAATCATTGAAATTGTTGTGGCATAAGGCATGTGTTCCATTGAAAACATAACTTAATGATTCAGGGGAAGACTACGAAACTCTTTTGAAAGGAAATAGAAAAATTTCTGAATGATTTGAATATCATTGATTTTGAGTTTCCCCCAAACCATATAATATAAACAAACCTTCTAAATGGGAATGAATACCCATACAAAGGATGTGATCTCCATTAGATGCTCATGCTTATAGTAACATTTATTGATGATCATAGGTTGGTTTGGAATATCAAATCTGAATTACCTACCTCTATAATTGATCTGATATTTAGTTTGAAAAAACAATCAATGTTTAATATAACATCAAATTCAACTAAATAATGAAAGAAAATATTTACAAGATTTGCATTCCCACAAAATAAATAGGAGAAGAATCATATAAATGAGATGCAATCATTATACCCTTCAGTTTTTTCACTTATAATTATATATCTAATTATTTTGGTGGAGTTTAGACACCTTTAAAAAATTATTTTGATACCAAAAAATGGGTAGATCCATATTTAAATAATACATTATAAGTTAGAGAGTGGATGGTTAATGTGTATTTCACCAAGTAATTATCTCACCCCTCATCAGAAATAATGATTGATTATATTTCTAATTATTCCTCATATTATGAGTTTTGATAACTTTGATCATCATCCTTAACCTTTTAACATTTGAAATGGTTAGAAAAGTTCCCATAATCTATACATTTGATACACCTGAGTGTTAGTGGTGTATTATGTGAAGCATTCTCTTTATTCACATCATTAGCTAACTTCTTCTCATCACTTTTCAATCAGTTACTAAATGAACTTCCTTTCCACTATGAAATCATTTAATTTCCACCTTAATAAAATTTCATCCATGTTTCCTTACACACATCAAGCATGATGGAAAACTCATCTTCTTCTGTCCATGGTTTTTAGAGTTTCCTTGAACTTAATCATCATTTTCATACAATATCCATGAGATTTATATGTAACTAAGACCTGTATTTCCACATTGAGAGAACATAAAATGATTTATTCAAATCTATTTATGTCCATTATGGCTAAATCTATTCTGATAATTATCATTAATCAACTTTAGGATCAATGAAACTTACATTCGGGTTGGATGATAATTCTAGAAGCATACCACACTAGTCTTGTAAAAGTTTTCACATAGGAAAAAATATTACTTCACTATTTTCATATGAAGGTTAAGATGTTCAAAATTATTGAAAAATAATATCTAAAACCCATACCAACTCATGGAGTCAATTTTATCATGTTACCTTTTATTCTGGATGATATTCCATCATTGATGTGCCTCACCTTTGAAATGATATACTACCAAATTTAATTTTTCATGTTCCCTAAATTGGACAATGGAAACTATATAGTTGTTGGTACTAATAAACTCTTAAAAAAATAATAGATCATTAGAACCATAGAATGAAGGTGGATTTTTCCTCGTGATGGAGTGAACATAATGTTGTTCCTCCTTTTCGTGTTTGGATGTTTAGCATGATTCATGTTTTGAGAAATATGTGTGATCATAGAAACAATATTTTTTCATTCCAAATACTATAACGTTTTTTTATTTTTAGGTGTAAAATCAGGGAACTGTCCATCACATTCAACATTTACATAGATATTACAAGTCTCATCCATTGACTAAATCCAAAACCAATAGTTTAATAACCAAAAATCATAGTGGGAAACCACATAATCATGAAAAATCACTTTTAGTATATATAAATCTGGAATCCTTATTTTTTAATCTATGAAACCTGAGATCTATCCTAGGTTATTCATAGTTATAATCTATTTAGATCGTTCATAGAGGTTCATAAAGAGTTTGTGAATTTCGAAAACATATCCCATGGGAGTCTCAAACTAGCTGTGTGGCAAGACCCGTTATTGTGCATCAAGTGACGATTGAATCCAAATAAATACACCATTTTTAGAGTTATTATCCCTAGGTACCTTAGTTCAAGATCCATATCCACTTATAGTATCCATACGGGGATGTAATTTCATGTAAACCACTCAATGCATTCTTTACCAAAGTTCATGAACATTTTCTTATACTTTGACTCATCTTTAGACTTATCCTCAAAAATATCATTAGAGTTGTCACTAATTTTTTCATATACAATTTTACAAAGGTTGGATATTCCTATCATCTCATACCATCTGTAAAGAACCAAACTTCTAAAACATATATATTATATCTTTTTAGATAAATATCCATTACGTTACAGAAACACATGCATGAGGATCATAAAGGTATAATGCCTTTAGAAAATTGATCACAAAAACAATTAGTCTATAATTGAGCTACATTATCTCTCACTATGTTCTTGATAACTATCATCATTTATAGAAATATCATACACAATAACTTTAATTATTATCTCGGTAAAGGAAACAAAAGAAAGGGTGATCTCAGATGCTCAATATGGGTAAAAAAAAGGGAAATATCAAATTGTCATGGGCATAAGGGTATGGAAACCTGAGAATAATATTTGAAAACCATATCCTCCATATAATAGATCAAAAACATGGGTCATGGAATAAATATTGGTAATTGATAAGACATGAATAATAAGAAAATTAAAGAACATAAACCATAAGAGCATAATATCATCATAATATATAGATTTATGGAATACACATAAGAATATGATATCATTTCCATAGTATCTAAAGGATCATTTCTGAGACAATCATAGTAGAATGAGTTCACCCCCCAAAACATCATAGTAGTTTAAGTCCATTATCAAGGTTATCATACTATAAAAATTCCCCTAATAAATAGTATTTATTCACCTTTCATGTTTACTTTATTTGATGATAGATCAATAATTACATAATTAATTAGAGGGAGTTATCGGTCCCACACATCAAATAATAAAAATCATACACATGTGTTTCATAGGATCATAAAACATTAATAATATAAAAACCCATGAAATGAAATGGGTTTCATAAACATTTCATCATAACATAAACTATTTAAGTGAAATATGTTTCTTAATCATTTAGTTATTTCATCAAATAATATCCTATGTAAAAAGAAGTAGGTTTGATTAGCATTTAATCATGGTATAACCCATGAAGAAGAAATTCGTTTCAAAAAAATATTATCATCATAAGACAAAACCATTTAGATAAAGAATAATAATAATATTTTTGTATCATATCCCCAAAAAAGAATAATTGAACATCATAAGATGTCACCTTAGATTAAAAATTATTTTGAAAGAAAAATCACATAGAATGTTTCTCTAGGAAAATTCACTTCATTTGAAAATAATTTTTATAAATTAAAAATTCATAAAATATTGTGTCAATAATTTTGAATACAAATAATCATTAAAATAATATAAATCATTCCTCAAATAAAAATAATGTTCATGGTTTTAGGAATTTTTTTCTTGTCAAACATGTAAAATCAAATTTTCATTTCACATTTTCATTAAAATCCAAATGAGACTTTTTTGGAAAATGATATAAAGATTCTTTTTTTTTTGTAAAAAGTAAATCACGGGTAAAATAGTATTCAATAAATCATTAGTATAATGGTAAAAGAGTTTTTTGGAATCATTTTTCCAATATATAGTTTTAGAAGGAAAATATGTTATCAACTAAAGAGAGAAATATAGAAGATTTGTATGAAAAAAATTATTTTGAAATCATGAGTGAATAAAGAGAGGGAAATGAAGGGAAAAAATTTATTTTATATAAACAACATTTTCATAAAAAAATTTACTTGAGGGATTTATGATATTATTTCATCATTGGCTGCATAATCACGAGAAATCCATGATATGACGAGATTGTATCATAAACCCTTACCAATTTAATAACTTTGAATCTTAAGCTACAAAATGAATAAAGATAAATTATACATAGGATATGATTAGAATAAATAAATTCATAATATTCCATGTAAAATAGACTGTATATACACCTCATAAAAATATATAGGTGCATAACATAACATATGTCTCAAAGAAGAAAAATTTAATCAAAAATCCCTTACCTAAAATCCTGAATTCCATCAAACACATTAAAACCACATGTATAATAAATAAGAGTTTATTATAGGTTTTTTTATATATACATAAATATATATACATATCATAAAATATATCATTTATTTATGACCTTTTATTACAATTTTATTAAAAAATTCCATGTTAAAGTCGTGTTTTGGAAAATAACTACTTTGATTTTTCGTGAAATTTTTGATCTGTTATTTTCTGGTCCTATTAATTTGATCATGGGTCCATAATATTCATAATTTTATCAGAGATATAAATATAATATATATTCAATATATATATGTCTTTATATTAATAAATAGAATTCAAAGATAGAAAATTAAATTCACCATTCATGGAGACAGATGGTCGTACATACGAATGAACACTATTTCCATTTTCTTGATGGATTGAATGAAATATGGTAAATAATATATTACCATTATAGAATAATTTTTATTTCAGATACATTACATATGTTCATTAAAACTATCCTTATTAACTTCCATGTAAATCATGAATTAATCGCATCGCTTCACGAGGTGGTAGTCCACCATTCACACAAGCGACATTATCATATTCTAGCAGAATGGAAAGTAAGAAGGAATATCTGATATAATAATTAAAAAGTATAATTTTAAAATATATATCATATATAAAAATTCAATCTATCATTATATCCATCCATGTGATGTAGTGATGGGAAACAAATATCATTGGTTCACGTGGCAGTAGTCCAACGTAAACATGAATGATGATTTCATATCCCATTTGATAGAAGTGGAGATGGATTGAGGTATTGAAATAAATATAAAAATATATAATTATATTTATGATACTAGGTTTATTATATCCTAATGTTTTAATAATAATTAATATATTTTAATGAATAAATAAAATAAAATGCTCAATTAGTGACATTATATATTCTTTGGAAAACCCATTTTGGTATTCACCAAATGACTTCATAGGATGGATTTTTGAATAAAAAAGGATTCTAGGATGAGATTAATAAATTAAGGAATATATTTTATTAGGTATTTTCTAGGAAAAATAATTTTTTATGTCTGATGTGGAGAGGGTAATTGGTGGCCTTTTATAAGTGGGGTGAGTGACACACTTGTGATTTTTGGAAAGAAAAGGGGTACCCTCCATTTTAATAAGACACAAGGATCCAAAATGGAGCATTCACAAGAATTATTTATTATGTTGTAAATATATGTCCATCAAATATGTGTTGGAAAAGTTTTCTTTCAGTTTTAACACATATAATTTTAATTTAAGCCCTTGATAAACCAATTTTTACCTTAACCATGGTAAATATTTTTTAATATTATTACCATCAATTATATTAAAAATTTTATTTTAAATTATAAAAAAATAAATTTTTATTATTCAAAATATTTAATATATTATTTTAAATTCCATTCCCATTAGTGGTAAATGATAATTTGAAATTAATGTTGCAGACGTGATGTAGAAGTGGTTTTCAAAATAGAAAATGTTCAAAAGTATAAAACTATTTTGTATAATAATATAATATGAAAATGATTCCAATAAACTAAATAGGATTAGTTGATATATAGCTTAAATAATTTTACTTTTGAACAGATTTTTTTGAAAAACAATCATTATAAAGGCTTTAAATGAAAAGGTTGTTTTCAATGTAAACTATTATTTGTCCCAATTCATTGAAAAATTATTATTTCTATAATAATCAAAACAATTCACCATAATATTATTCTAACATGATGATTTCACTAAATATAGTTTTTAAAAAAAATTGATTTTCTAAATGTGACAAAAATTAATTTTATTATTTTTCAAAAAAATAATATTAATTTTTTGACAAAATATTATTTTCGAAATATATCATGAATTTACTGAAAATTAAGAATTTCATTCATTATATTTAATTTAGTTTAAAAAAATATACTTAATATTTAAAATTTTGTTATTATTATTCATTTCACCACATATAAAGGCTAGGTAACAATGATCTTATTTAAATAAAAATATGAATAGTGTTTTGTGGTTCATTAAAACTTGATGTTGCATGTAATGATAGCTATAAAAGAAATTTAATTTATTTAAAAATAATAATTATTAAAAAATGGGGTTTCATAATTATATAACACTTCGGGAGACCTTATTGGGGTTTATATCATACCCCCTACCTTTGACTTCAAGCGTTTTTATATTATCTTATACCTGGTCTAAGAAAAGAGAAAGAACCATTTGGAGGTGGTAGATATTCTCGATCTTTAGGAACAAGAGTGATGGAATATACCAATAGAGATGTGATCCAATAATTACTTAGTATATGAATAAGACTGATTTAACAGTTTTTGTTTCACTTGATGATGCACTATTTTTTGGGTTTTTTACCAAATTGATTCTAGTACATTCTCCCTTTGGAGGGTTTAGCACACTAACATAAATATTTTTTCTTGCACTTTTTGTGGAAAAATATTTCCCTTATATTTTTTATAGGATTCCAAGTGATAGTCACCAATCTATGGGGATTGGGAACACCATTTATTCCTTATAAAAAATAGATTAGTTATCAAGTTTCCAGGGTATCTAGGATGGTCTGTGACAAAGTTGTATCAGATGGATGTTTGCATCTTTCCATGATTTTGGTATGTAGTTGGGTATTCATTGTAGAATTAAGGTTGGATCACAGTGACCTAGGAGGTACTTGTGAGTGAGTTCCAAGATAGATCTCATCATAATGATCATTAATTCACCATCGATGTTTGGGAAAAGTTTCTTCGAGGAAAATTTTTGTTTACTTTCTAGTCTTTCCCAATATGATCTGAGTATGTTTAAATTAAAATTACTTAATTTTTTTAATGGAATTTATATTTTAGTATCTCGTTTTTGAGTTTCTTAGCCATATATCTTATTGCTACATTCAATGTTTTCTATTTATATTGTGCAACATCGGTCCTCTGAGGAGTTGTTTGAATAGGCCATAGGGGGAAGCTACTGGTGAACCAGAATAGGTGAATCCTCTACTCGACTAGAATATTTGTGAGATAGTGGTACATGATATCAATAGTCTAGGATAAATACCTACAACCATTCCAATTTAGGCTCCATTCATGGAACATCAAAGGTTTAAATCTAGAGATCATTCTCAAGGGTTTCTTCATTATATATAACCATCATTATTGGGTTCAAATGGTCCCAAAAAGGATGGGAATTGGTTGATGAATATTGAATTCTTTTTTGAGTTTTTGGAAACACCAAAAGATATAAAGTTGAAATGTGATACTATTAAACTTGAGGGACTAGATAGAGATGATGGTATTCTATGGTGAAATATAATAATCATGAGGGTTTAAAGTGGGAGGAATTTAGATTTATTTCTATAAATTAGTTCAATGAAGAGTCTATGGTCTTTGAAAAATACGTTGAGTTTATCAATATTCAACAGTGTGGTAGGACCATCGAACTATATGAGAAACTTTTTTTTATTTGTGTATATTTTTTTCCTATGTTTGAATCCAATTAAAAGATAAGTACTATAATGATGGAGATGGTTCTTTAAATATATATCTGATCATATGTTTTCATGCCTAATCTCACTTCTTATACTAATGCATTGGATAGAGTAATCAGGGTTGAGCTTGAAATGGCTGGTAGGCTAGTGTTGACGGGAGTTCCTTTTTATCCTAGTGGTATTTTTGTGAGTTCCTTTAATGGAATGATAAAGAATTATGAGTCTCAATGTGGTTATATATAGTAGGAGTCATCCATAATTTCTACATATATCGGTAGCAGCATGTTAACATTATTTTACTGTGGCATGGATGGGTATATGAAATGGGATTACCCTAAGGCACCCAAATATGTAGTTCATGCAGTCTCTCATGAAACATATATATGTTCTAAAATTTCATTTCTGCTTCACTAGGTGTAATGGTATCTTCATCACCAAATATTACTGGGTTGAAATCATATACATCAAGAATCAAGGGGTTCTCGCTATAGGTGTCCACAACCAAGGTTTTTCTTGTAGTGGAGGATTATCCAGAGTAAGCTAACATGGGTCTATCAATAGTGAGATGTTCCATAAGTATAGATTCATCTTTATTGACTTTTATTTAATATTAGGGCATCTCAATAAATAATATGGACCAGTATAGGGAATTTATTGAATATTTCTATGAAGAACTTTTTGTGAGATGTATATTACTATGCCCCTTGTAAATAAGAGAGGGAAGGGTATTGGGTGTCCTACTTATGTTATATGTCTTTCAAAGATTTACCTAACATGGAGTTTTCTAGTTCTCAACATAAAACCTCTTGATGTAATTTTTGGGATGGATCAAATTATTTCACATAAGATATAGATTGAGTTGTAACTTTCATGGGCCCCCTTTAGTATTCTCTATTGTGTGTTTTGTGTCTTTCAGAGAGAATGGGACCTAAGTTTAATTAGATTAGGAACTTATTTTAGAGAGTTATGTAGTGTATATGATATTTTTCTTTCTAATTGTAGTGATAATAATTGAGTGATGATCTCCCTCCAATGGTTGTCGAGTTTCCCAATGATTTTACTTGTGATTTCTTTGAATTCCCACTAGTAAGATAAATGAAGTTTTCTATTTATTTTATACCAGGTACTCAACCAGTGTCTATTAAATTTTATAATATTGAACTAGAGGATTTTACAATGTTGGTTAATTAGTTGGATGGACTTCTAGAGAATGTTTTCATAGGACAGAGAATGTCACCATGGGAAACACCTATTCTCATTATAGTGAAAGATTAACGAACACTTCATCTATGTGTCAATTACCAGAAACACAATCTAGTCCCGTAAAGAATAAATATTAATTTCCAGTAATTTATGATCTTTATGATTAGTTTAAATGGGTTAAGTGGTTCTTGATTATCAATATTACATTAGGTTATCACTAGATGAGAAATAATTAATATGAAATTCAAACGATATCCTTTCATGAGTACATATGACCATTATAAGTATCTTGTTATGAAATTTGGTTAAACCAATGATCCTTTTCTTTTTATAGATTTTATGAAGATGATATTTCATCAGTAACTTGACTTTTTTGTTGGGGGTATTTATAGATGAATTCATAGTTTACTCCCAGATATAGGAGGAATTTTTTTTTTCATTTGAGAATATTTCTATGATTATTGATAAGTCATCTAATTTACATAAATATTTTGAAATGTAATCTATGGGTTTGAGAATTAATTTTTGGGACACGTGGTATCATAAAATGGTATTTGAATTGATCCTCATAAGGTGAAGGCTATTATGACCGGGAAGAAACTAGATAATTTTTTTGAGGTTCATATAATTTCGATATGTTGGTATATTACCATGGATTAATCAATGATTTCTAAAAGTAGGATTCTTGGATGACAAACCGCACTTAGAAAAGAGTAAAGTTCCTTTGGGATTATAAATTTCATAGTTATTTTATTGAGATGAGACATATTTTGACTTATACACAGGTTTTAAGTATTCAAGAGGTCATGAATGGATGTGTTTTCTTTTATGAATTATCAAGTTCATGTTTGGGTTGTATCAATATGTAGGGTAATCACATGGTATCCTATGGTTCTAAATAGTTTAGTCCACATATGAAGAATATTCCAACAAATGATCATAAACTCCTAGCTGTGAAACATGATCTTAAGAGTTGGAAGCATTGAATTTTCAGAAAAAGGTTTACCTTTTATTCCAACCACACAATCTTGAGTTATATCATCTATAAAAATGATCTGAATTTGTAGAATAAGCATTGGTTGGAGTACCTAAAGCCTATCTATTTCATCATCCCCTATACATCTAGAAAGGGTAATACCATTGTTAATTCCTTACGTAGGAAAATTCTTTCCAAGGTTGTGAATGAATCATTAGAATATTTGAATATGATGGATCACTTTGCTCAATGTCATTTGTTAGTTAAGGAAATTTATTGTGTGGTTTTTTTGGAAAGTGTTCCATGGACCTATTCTCCTATCAAGGTTATTATTCAAGAGTAGCATATTCATGATGAATTACAAGGAATATGAACTCTCTTTATAGTGTGGTTACTATTATCGAGTAGATATTTTCTTCAGAGGGTATCCTATGTTTCTGAAACTAGTATATTGTTACTTTTCATTTGAGAAATGATGTGATACAGGATTTCTATAATTACCAGTGTGTGGTGAACCCTATAAAAATAGATGTTTTATGATATGAAGTGATGATTTTGGTGTTCATGTATGAGATGATATATCATTGAATTTATATCTCATAGTTATTATTTCTAATGCATCAAATATGAGTACCCAAAACCTTTTGGATTTCTTTAGCTATTTCCATTGACGACTTGGATGTGGGATGATATTTTTATGGTCGTTGTGGTTAGGTTGCCATAATCCCTTTTAGGGAAGAATTATATATGGTTTATGATCAATAGGGTGATCGAATTAGTTCACTTTATACAAATTTGAGATAAAACCAAAGTTTCGGACATATAAATTTGTATATACATAATATTATCAGATTATGGAGATCAATATGCTATAATCTCTGATAGTGAACCCTATTTCACCTCTCACATTTGGAGAAGCCGCCTAAAGGCTATAAGATCCCAGTTATATTTTCCCATGACATAACATACCAAAAAAATTGATATATAGAGCGATCTCTATATATTCTTGAGGAAATTATACATGTTTGAATTCATGACTTTGATGGAGAATGGTGTGAATGTTTTAGACAATTTGATTTTTCATTCAATAACATTTACCAGTATACTATTAGAATTTATCCTTTTTAGGCCTTGTAGATCTTTTTGTGTGGGAAGAATATTGTGGAAGTTTGTATTTTTTGACCTAGTTTGGTCCAGGAGATGACGGTGAGGATTCATTTGATTCATCATGGAATGTTGACAACTCTGATGTCACGAACAACCCAATAAAGGGCTCAAGCCGCAACAACCTCATGCCTATATCTATAGGCTAGGGGGCGATGAACCATGCCAAAGGTATAACTAAAAAGGGGATTCATTTTCTAAAATACTAGTACACACATATATATAGCTTTGAAAAAGTGCATAGGAGAATTGTAAAATATGAAACACAACTATAATGTAAACTAATAATGCTTGAACCTCTAGATGGTACAAAAGTATGGTATTGTAAACTGAAAAGTAAAGAGGGAAAATACACGCCAAAAAAGAACTATTTTCCAAACTTTATAAACCTATAAAAGTAAATAGCTGAGAGATCCCAACACCTAAATCCCAAGAAATGACCATTGTACGTGGTCTAAAGCATCCAATACCCCTAAGATCATCTGATCTCACCACTGACCTATCTGTTGTCTACATAAGACATGGCGCATGTAGGAAAATCCCATATAGGGTTGAGTATATATGTATACCCAGTAGGAAACCCTAAAATTTGAAGGGGGATCAGTAAGATATACAATAGGAATTGGAAGACAGAATATAACTCAAGGTACAGTGAATAAAAATAGCTCAATCCAAACCAAGAGTGAATGTGACTCCATCCAAACACAAGGGGATCAACATGGTGAGTAGATGAACTATACATAGAGTCTTGGCCACATATAGTTGGAGAGAATCATCCAACCATGAGAAGCTAAACATTATACGCATGTGGAATACCCCGTGCATCTTCACCTCTCATGGAAAGAGAGTAACAAAATCCATTATGTTGATACAAAAGTATATAGATATAAATATATATATTCATAGTGAAATGAATTTCGAATTAGATTATAAGGGGATATCCATCTAAAAATTCATCCATAGAAGAAGTGTAGAAAAATAGTTCCATAAGACCATTAATGATGCCAGACATCTCACGTGTCTTCCATGAAGTAACAGTTTATGTCAATCCATGCAACATCACTATGCCACATAGTCAAGGGGAAAAAAACTCGAAGTAGAGGACCTATTCCCTAGTGCGTCGGGGGGGGGGCACTCTGTATGTATCCATAGAGTACCCTCTCCAATGTTGATGGAATGTTCCACTCTATAAGTTTACATTGATTACCAATGACAATGCCAATGGGGGGTTCCACTCTGTAAGTATCTATAGAGGACTTTTGGCCATGTCGATGGGGGGGGGTGTCCACTCTATTGTCATGAGGAAACACAACCTATGCTGATAGGGGGTTCTACTCATTAAGGTAGAGGACCCGTGACCATGTTAGTGGGTCGGTTCCAATTTAATGTCAAGGAACCATGCCCTAGTATGATAGGGGTACCACTCTATTCATTGAGGACCCACTCTCTACACAGTTGGGGGGTTCCACTCAGATGTTGAGGTCTCACGCCCTAGTACTAAAGGGGGGTTCCACTCTAATCATAGCAAAACCACACCCTATTATGTTAAAAGGGATCCACTTAGAAGGTAGTTGTAGAGGACATGAACCCTTGCTAATGAGTTGTTTCACTCTAGTGATCAAGGACCCACATCCAATCTGATAGTGGGGTTCCGCACGAAAGATGTCTCTAGTGATTTTTCATAATCATTTCCATTATTGGTTATCTCTTTAGTAATAATCATTACCAAAACACGTCACATAATATCTTGAATGCCACCACTAATAGAAACATTGTGTTCTAAGAAGAAAAACACCCAGGATAGGATACTCGTAGGCCAAAATCTGAGTTCAAACAAAGGAGATAAGGAAACATAATGTTCCCTTAAAATATTTCTAGGGGTAAACGACATGTGAGGGGTCCTACATGATGTGTGGCCCCTATCCACTGCATGGATATGTCCATGGATAGTACATGGAACCCAGTTTGTGTAGTAGTACATACTATGTAGGTGGAAAAAATAACTTGTCCAAGATTCCTAGGACAATGCTGTGTTCTTCTGGACAAGTCTATGTACCAGTCCACATGTCCATGTACTGACCTCATGTCCATGTACTCAGGTGCATAGCTATGCACCTAGAAATGTATTTCAATATGGGATCCCACACATATGATCATTCATGTGTTTTTTTCATTTGGGGAAGGGGTAAATGTTGTTCAAGAGGGCTCCATGTTGATCCTTCCTTAACTTTTTCTAAAACCCTATCAACCACTGCAAATGAGGAGCTATACGCCATGTGTTTATCCTTGTACATGATGTGTAGTCATTTTTTTCATAGTTTTCTCATATCCAATTTTTCAACTAAATATGATGTTAGTTTTCATAGATTCCATCTCAAATCCCCCAAAAACATATGAATCTTATTGCACATCGTGGATTCTAGCCATCATTCATCAGAATATTAGTAATCGTTGTCCGTCGGAGGTCCATCACACATCCTAAATGCCACCGCGTATTCCACTACGATGGATTTTTTTATTTTATCATTAAAACAATCATCTATATCTAATAATCATCATATATTTGTGCTATACTCATTATTCTAGACATCATTTGTGAAACCTTCATGATTCCGAGGGTTTGATCTGGCTCAATACAACCCAATAAATTTGAATCGAGACCACAGGGTCCAACTAGCGATGAATATGAAATAAATGGTGGATAAAAGTCAAAACCAACATTTTCAGAATAATTGGACATGTTTTCTTTTCTAATGATCAAGAATAAGAATCCATGGTTAGAAAAAAATTGATGATAATTAAGTTAATCGGTACTTAGGTGCGTTTATAGTCTGCAATTGGCGCATATCCAATAATAAATATTGATCCATTCTATTTATTTAATAAAAAGGGAATAAAAAAATGATGACTCCTACCTAGTTTTTAGATCACTCATTGATGATGAAAACACTCGCTAATTGGGAAGATGTATTGTTGTGTTTTCTACATCTTGATATGCTCTAATTTGGTATTTTATTATCATATAAGGTGATTTGCCAACCGAAGGGAGAAGCAGAGCATCATTGGAAATTCTAGGATTATTAGGATAACACTAGCCAATCTTCTAGGATGATGTATTCTAAGGAATAGTTTAGACCCAATGAGATTAATTAATTAATTTAATAAACTAATTAGTCCACTGAATGTACTATAAATGGGTGAGGTGTCTGAACGCCCTGTGATAACCTATTTTTGGTCTCCTTTTGGGAAAACACTACTTTCTAGACTGAAATGTTGTCTCATATTTCTATTCTAATCATATTTTTAGGATTTATACCATATTATTTAAGAGGCTATGTGAGTTCAATATAAAATATATTTAATATTTTTTAAAAAATTAATTTCAGGCACATCGGGTCCCGAAATCACATTCAGTCTCCACGCCAGTCTCTAGAAATATATATATAAATATTTCCAAGTATTAATAGAAATAAAATAGGGTCTATATATTATTCCCCCCTTCGTGATTTACATCTTTGAATATAGAAAATAAACAAATAACTCCTGACATTAATCTCGCGCATTTCTCTCCCTCTCCTATGAACTCTCCTACATGATCTTGAACAGTCTGATGAACCTCAAGAAATGCTTGCCTCCCCAGAAAAATCTCTACAATAATAATCATGTTGAGACTCTTAAAATAATTTGGTCTCTATCTTCAAACTACAAGGTCCTATAGTTATGATATTCATAATATTTCTATCAGAACTAGGCTATCCTCACCCACTAATGGATGACATTGAATTTTTTCATCATCACCTACAACAAATCTAGGCCTACAAGAGACGCCTTGCTGATATTTTTCGAGCACAAGTTTCATCTTCATGGTCTCCTATATTGTGCCTCAAAAGGATTCATTCCAATGGTAGAGTGGTAGATATTGTTTTAAGAAAACTCTACAAAGGGAATGTGATCCTCCCAACTCCCGATGAAGTCTAACTCACAAGACCAAATAGAATACTCCATCACCTAGATAGTACACATTTTCTTCCCATCGATATGGGGGAAAATTCTATACTCATCCCCATTTGGGTCCCAAATTCCACATGCATGCCTCTCCAAAATCATTATGTAAACTATGATTCATGATCTCAGACAATCATCTGGGGAACCCCATGAATGCGAATGATATCCCATACATATAGATGACCCAAACTCTCTACCATACTCTACTCCTCGATAGAAATATATTGTACTAAATTCATGATTCTACCAACTATCACCAAGATAGATTCATGGACCTTTTCTTTTCATGGAATCCATGTCATAAAGTCCATGGATATCCCATGCCAATTCAACTTTGGGATCTCAAGGGGTTGTAAAAATACTATCGGAACTTGGTGCTCATCCTTTACCTACTTACAGGTGAGAAACTAAGAGGAAAACTCAACGATGCTTTTCCTAATTTTAGAACACCAAAACATCAACTAAAGGTCACAATACATCTTCTGTACACCGGGGTGTACATATAGTGAATCACCTACTCCTACATAATGTGTGGATCCACTGTCCACATCTAGAACAATATGATGTGATTAAATACTTTTGAATATCCATATGGTGAATTACTTATGGAGATCTAATATTGAAATACCTCTCAGTTTATGTCTCCCAATCGGGACTCTCTCACATGCTCGACACGAGGTTGGGTCAACACCATCAACTGAAGAAAAATTGTACCCTCCTGCTCCTCTAGGGTCTAATGTAGAGATTCCAACTACTTATAATCTTCATTCACTAAGAGATATCAAGGCTTCCTTTGAATGGTATCTGCTACAATGTATCCCTTACCTAGTGTATATACTATCTTAAATTCATAGTCCTCCATGAACTCCAACCAAAACCACTGTCTCAAGTTCAAGTCTCTCTATGTAAAGACATACCAGAGACACTGATGGTTTGAGTAAACCACAATGTACTCCAACAAAAGGTAGTGACTCCACATCCATAGGGAAAATACTACCAATAATCTATTTATGTCATGATTCAGGTAGTTCTGCCCATGGCGTCTCGATTTCCTCAACCCATATTTGATAACTACCTACCTCTACATCAACACATAGATGGGCCCAACTCATGAGGCATTACAATACACTATGAAATCCACACCTACCTCTTGTAGTCTCAACATTGGAAAAATCATCAGCCTATGCCTAAATTCCTCAAAGGACCTCTAGAACTCCTCATAAAAGGTAAACAGATTCTCTTTCCATGTCAGGGTAGTTAAATTTGATGCAATTATAAATAATTATACAAAAAACCTCTGATTATACCCTACCAAACCAATAAATTTCCATACCTCTTCCACACTCTTGGGTGGATCCCATGGAATCACTACATCAATCATTTTTTGGTCTATAGATAAACCGTGATCAGAAATGAAATGCCCCAAAAATTTCCTCATGTATCCAGGATTGGCACTTTGAAAGATTACCATAAAGATGGGGCCCTCAATGAAAATGTAGAACCATCCTTTATTTCTTTGCATTTTCCACTTTTGAACCAAATTAGATAAGCATGTATTTGATTAAAATTACCACAAACTAGTCCAAGTATGGCTGGAAGACCTGGTTCCTCAATTGCATAAACATGGAGGGGGAATTCATCATACTAAATGGAATCACTAAGAACTCATAGTGTCTGTAGAGACAAAAAAAATCCAATTTTGTAATATCAACCTCATGAACCCTCAACCGGTGGTAGCTGGACCTACCATCGATTTTTGAAAACCATCTCACACCTCATAACTGGTCAAAGAGGTTGCAAATTATTGGTAATGGGTAATTGTTCCTTATCATGGCCTGGTTAAGGCGATGATAACCCATGCAATGATGCAAGCTCTCATCCTTATTTTTTTACGAACAAAACTTGAGTTATACTGGGGGACTCATTGGGTATTATTTAACCATTCTCTTGATAGTCCTCCAAATGAAGTAGCATCTCCCTGATCTCTGAAGGGTCATTTCAATATGCTGAAAAAGGTAGAGGAGTGGTTTCAGTATGAAATAATTGAAAAAATACATCTCCCACCTTAGAGGTAGTCCCAGAACATCCAAGGGGAATATTTTTATATAATCATAATAAAATGAAGGAACCTAGTTTCATGGAAAGCCTCCTTCATAAAGGGATATAATAATTAATTATTGGGTGATGGGCTATATCCTCCGTCTCACAGAACCCACTTTTCCTTCCTTGAGATCTCTATCTCTCTCAAGAAAAGGATAATCTCATCCCATTGATGTGTAGGCATCTGAATTGTCTCTAGGGATAGTCAATTTGGAATCAGACCATGGAAAATCAATCCATAACCAAGTTGGCATCATAGGGTTCCATCATAATGACCAAAATTTCCCACGTGAATGAATCTCCACCAAGCGATAGATTACACTTACAGAATATAAAAGACACAGAAGAATTATTCCTTGTAGGAACCTCAATATAAAGATTGTGTGTTAGAAAATCAACTAGGAGCTCTAATTCTTTTAAAAATATTAAAGAGATAAATGAATGAATGGAACATGTTTTTACTAATACTGAAGCAAGATTATAAAACGTGCAGATCATACCTCTAACCATCTCATGCAATGTGGGATCATAAACCTCTAAAGACTGCATCTCTCTGTGGCCCCGACCACTAGATAACTGATCCTGACATGGGCTGCTAGGTGGTGGTGGTCGGAGGATCTATTTGCATCATCCTCTACCCAGATCTCTTCCTACTCGTCTACTATATCTGCCTCAACGGGGACCATCCTTCCCACACCTAGGAGACCCATGACCATGGAACTACCTCTAACATTCCAGTATGTCAACAATAATACTATGTTGATCATCATATATAGTCAGGAAGACTCGCGCTGTGTGACCTTGGTCATCTTAAGTAAATAACCACCCCTATTCTAGCATCCCTTGTACTCTATACTTCCCCTATACTATAGGACCGAGTCTGATCATAGGGAGGTATCCCGCATCAATATCCTGAATCATATCATCAACTAGTTGCTACAGATGACTCAAATCTGTGCTACCCACTACAATATCTTGCTGTCTGGAATCCCTATGACAAAAATATCGATGTCACTAGTGCCCACTGTACCACCACGACATATGTGAGGATGCATAAGGGAAACACACTATAAAAATATCTATGTGGAGTCCTAAATAAAACTTCCATACTAAGAAATATACATCCTAGAGCCTATCAAGGGAGTACCGCATGAGTTTTGTGACCCCCAATACGTACTCATCCACAATCATCCCTCAATACTGCTGCTCTAGAATCTCATGAATCAAGAATGAGCCCAAAATTTAGGGGTAGTAATCCTAATGTAATAGCTACAAGATTTTGGTCCATGAGAGTGTCGACTCATCGTGCATCTATTTAACAAGGATCTTCCAATTCTCAGCTGCTACATGGAAAAGGCTAGTCTCCAGCACCACCCTCTAATCTGTCGGGGTTCAGACAAGCTACAAGATATGGACTAGTGACTCAGGTTAATCGTATGCTTCATAAGGATTCGACTCACCATATAACCTCAATGGCCTCTCGTTCTATAAATCACAAAGCGTGCTAAGATTGTGTGCATACTCAGCCTCCTTATACTGGAATGATCTACAACTCGATAGGGGGATGTGTTGCTACTTTCCCACATAGAGGAAGGGAATCCTGATATGTACCCTAAATTGATGCATCATCGTTCATGAGATTATTGTCACAATCCATAAATAGTATATTGGTTGGCTAGAGTCATAGATGCATCTTGAGATTTATCAATACATACCATGGTGAGATGAGAATATATATATATATATATATAAATAATAAATAAAAAATGACTTGGGAAGGGTATTAAAAGTCTCAATCCTCTATGATGTATGTATCATTGATCCATGCAACCAATGTATCAGTACGCCAAGTCAATATGCAGGTATTCAAGGTCCCCATATATAGATGTGTTAGCTGCCTACATCATCACTAGATTCTGAGGCTCGATAACTACACTTGAGAAAATTTCAAACTATTTCCCTAAATACCAAGAAAATCATGTTAAGTGTAATAGTCCAAACAATATCCCAAGGAATGGACTTTCTCTAATATCAATCAGTCTGGACCCGACCCAAGCTGTGGCTTAAGATAAATATACCCCAAATCTTCCTCCATAGGCTAGGCTGTAACGATATGAAATGAGGGAATAACTAACATGGGGATACCTTTTCCTAAATACATGTAAGTACACAAGTAGCAATCTGGAAGAAAAAGTGCATAGAGAAGGAGTAAAAGATTCCTCATAGCTATAATGTAAACTAAGAATGCATGAACATCTAGATAGTACAAAAGTATGTTAGTGTAAACTGAAAGTCAATGGGGAAAAATACAAGACCAATTAGAAATATGTTACTACATGAAAAAATGGAAAAGTAAATAGCTGAGAGATCCTAGCTCTTTAATCCCAAGATATGACCACTATACGCAGTCCAAAACATTCATTATCCCTAAAATCTTCTAAATTCACCAATTAACTATCCATAATATACATAATAAATGACATGTGTGGGAAATTACAATGTGGGGGAGAATATATTCATACCCAGTAGGACACCCAAAGAGGTGATGGAGGCTAAGTAAGAGATATAAATAGAATAGAAATGCAGAATATGGAACAAAGTATAGTGAAATAAAATAAATCAACCCAAACCAAGAGTGAATGTGACCCCTTCCAAACACAAAGGGACCAATATGGTGACTAGATGAACTACACATAACGTCTTCCCCACCTATATATAGAGAGTAAACTCATCCTACCACAAGTAGCTAAGTAAAAAAAGCACGTGGCATACCCCGCACGTCTTTTCCCCTCATGTAAAGAGAGTTAAAAAATCCAAGGTGTGTATATAGAAGAATATATATATATATATATATATATATATATATATATTCTTAGTTAAAAAAATCCTAAAGGTGATAGTAAGGTAATCTCCATCATAGAGATCAGCCCATGAAGTAGAGTAGGTAATAATACCAAAATTTTAATAATGATTTCAAATATATCACATGTCTTCCCAAAAGTAATTGTCAAAGTCAAACCACGCTTCATTGCTATGCCACACAGTCAAGGGACATAAACACAAAGTAGATGACCCACACCCTATTGCATCATGGAGGTTCCACTCAATTATTATATTTAGAAGACCCATTCCCATACTGATTAGGGGTTCCACTCTACAAGTATCCATAGAGGACCTTATCCTATGTCGATGGTGGGGTCCACTATATAAGTATATTTTGGGGACTCATGCCTATACCAATGGGGGGGGGGGTTCCACTCTAGTGTCATGATGTGTTGTGCCCTATGCTGATAAGAAGGTTACTATTTGTATGGTAGAGGACCTGTACCCATGTTGATGGTGGGATCGACTCTAAGGTAGAGGACCAGCAGTATGGTATGATATGCTAGTTCCACTATGGTCATCGAGGACCCACGCCCTACCTTGTAGGGGGTTCCACTCGAAAGTCGAGGACCCATTCCATGGTACTATAGGGGGGTTTCACTATAGTCATAGTGGACCCATAAACTAGTACATATTTGGGTTTCCACTCAGAAGTCACTTATATAGTAACCACACACATGATGATGTGGGGGGGGAACTCTAGTCATTAAGAACCCAAACCCTATCCTATAATGGTTTCTACTCATAAAAATACTATAGTGATCCTACCTAATCATTATTATCATTGGGAATCACCTCAGTAAGCATTGTGCCAAGAAAATTTCACATTGTATCTCAAAATATTACAACCAATAGAACCATCACATTTTAAATATAAAAAATACTTTGGATAGTCTACTTGTGGGCCAAAATCTGAGTACAAATGAAGAATATATAGAACCATGAAGTTTCCTCAAAATATTTCAAGGGGAACACTATGTGGGATGGGATCCACATAGTGTGTGGTCCCTCTCCTCCACCAGGTCGTGTCCCAATCCATTACATGGATCCCAATATCATTAGCTGTAAAAAAAATTCATGTGGACTATAGAGCATGTCCAAGCTACCAAGGACATCGCCTTGTTCTTCTAAACGAGTCTGTGTACCAGACCCCATGTTCATGTGCACACCTTAGTTCTATGTACATAGGTATATAACTATGTACTTAGATTTGTGTTTTCACATGGGATCCTACATATGTGATCCATCACATGGTTTTTACACTTGGGTGAGGAGTTCACGACTTATAGGAGGGCTACACATTGTGTCATCTTTTACTTTTTCTAAAACCGTAGCTGCTCCTGCTAAGGGGCTACACATGGTGTGTTTATCCTAGTACATAGCTTGTAGTTCGATTTTTTCACAGTTTTCTCAGATTCAATATCTATCCCTAAATCTATTTGTTTTGACAAAGATCCCACCTAGAATCCACCTGAAACTTATGGATCCGGATGTGGATCATAATTTTCAGTCGTTGTTCGTCAAAAAAATAGTCATTGTTGTTCATTGAATGTTTTTTCCACATCCCAAACACCACCACATCTCCCACTACCAAGGATATATACTATAATCATTGAAATGATGGTTTAAATCCCACAATCATCCTAGATATGTGTTCGATTCCTTTTTCTATGAATGTTTTTGAAACCGTTGTCATTTCGGGGGTCCGATTGGCCTCGGTACCACTAGAAAAAGTCAAACTTGGACTGCTAAGTCCAAAAGGTAATGAATGTGAAGAATAAAATGGATAAAATAACAAAAAGGTTTAACCATTTTTTTCCAAGAGTTCTTGGCCAATAATCAAGAACATGCATCTAGAGTTAGAAAACACTTAAAGATAATTATGTTAATCAGTACCTGGGAGCATATAAACTCTACAATGGGCCTATATCCTGGAATAAGGATTTATATTCTCAATATATTTAATCAAAAGGGAACAACCAAACTATTTATGGTTTCTAAATTGTTTTTTGACCATTCATTGAGGAACAATTCACTCTCCAATGAGGAATTGGTATTGTTGCATTCATTACATCCTAATATTCTATAATCCAATATTTCATCATCATCTGAGTTATTATGCAAATTGATGGAGGAAAAGAAGTGTCATGGGGGATTATAGGATTATTAGGGTAACCATAAAAAATCCTTCATGATGATGTATTTTTAGCAATAGTTTAGTTAAAATTAAATTAATTAATAAATTTAATAAATTAATTAATCCACTGAATATACCACTAGTGAGAGTGGTTTCCGAATGCCTCATGCCAACCTATTTTATGTATTTCATAGGGAAAACACAACATTTTGGACTCAAAAGTTGTTTTGTATTTCT
This sequence comes from Viscum album, assembly GCA_963277665.1. Taxonomy (NCBI): domain Eukaryota; kingdom Viridiplantae; phylum Streptophyta; class Magnoliopsida; order Santalales; family Viscaceae; genus Viscum; species Viscum album. Next base: position 1,031,315,000 of record OY728123.1, on the reverse strand, counting down.
AATATGATATTACTTTTATGTTTTATATGGTTTTATTTATGTTGTTTCATATTCTCAAAAATAAAAAAATATTTAATATTTTTTATAAAATTAATTTCGGGAAAATTGGGACACAGAATTGCTTGTCGTCACATTGCCTATATATGGAAGAATATATAGAAATATTTCAACGTCTTACATGGGAAAAACTACTTCTCAACAATAAAGTTGATATAAAAAATATTCTTACTGTCTTTGATGACCATTGGAGTTTCCAATTGGTGACCAATTTTCCTTGAGAGTTTCACTAATATTGGGTCACCGATGTCTTGGGAATATGAAAATATTTCATCATTGTTTGTGTGTCATTCTGATATTGTTGAGTGAGTACAAAAATGTATCCTCACTTTTGGAACATTCACTATAATTTAATTCAATCCATACTTTTTTTAATATATTGCATCTTCTAAAGAATCTTTCTGAACCTTATTATGTTCTGAGCTTATATTATCTTGATGTTTAGCCCGGTTTATCCATGATTGAGCACCTAGTAATGATTTTTTATTCTAAATAAAATCCTCATTGGGAGAATATATTTTTAGTCAGTGTGCTATGGTATCGTGGTTCTGATTTTTATAATACATGGGATCATGGTGCAGAAATGAGAGAGTAGTGGACTCATCTGTTCAATATGGAATCTTCATGACATGGTTTTTTGGTAATGAATGTTTTTATGGTTGGGATGTTGTAACATCCTATTACCTTATTTCATGTACTTATTTACTTTTTTTTCTGATTCCATTTTTATGATTTTCATTCCATTCAAGGATGGAGATTTTTTTTGGAAAAGGAACTAAATTTCTGTGACATATGTTTTATTGAATTATTTATGTCAGGGTATAAAAGTTTCAAAGTATTTAGAGGATCTACTTTTGGAATGGGGGGATTAGGGGAATTATGTGTGGTTCTAATACTATGAACTGACTATAAAAGGAATTTACATTGTAAAACATTTTCTTATTTTGTAAAATGTTTTCCATCCATAAGCCATGAAAATGGATTATAGAGAAAATTGATTTACATAGTAAGAGAAGAACATATGTTGTGAGTGGATTACATTGTAAAAATAGTAATTATGATTTTAATATATTCACCAGTGTGTTTTTAACCTTAAGTAAAGCTTTTTTTGGTGTTTGGAAAACATGAATTATTTTCACCGTAAACAGTGATTGTAGAAAAAAATAACTCAATCCTGATGGTTTTATTTGTTCTATATGGATTATTTCATCGGGTATCCTAATATAAATCCTATGGATAACACTAGGCTTCCTCTAGTGGGTAGTGAGAAACTTCTTCCATCTTAGAAAACTCAGTTTGGCACGGGTTCCCTAGTGAGACTCCTTGATTTGGTTTTCTCATTCTCTCAACTACCTCTCTTTTGATGGGGTATGATCTCATGATTTTCGATTGAATTAGATTCGGGTCTTAATGATTTCTAATGAAGTATTTGTTTTGTCTCTTTCTCCTTCATTCTTCATTGAAATTTCCTTGATGTGAGTGTTGTTTGGATCACTAATTAAAGGTAGGTATTTCTATTTTATATTACCTATTATTGAAAATATTAATTTATTGATTAAGTTTAAATGATTTTATAAATGATTTAAATTACCATATTTGAGATGATTGGTGGTTGATTTTGAAAAAGGCATAGAGAATGTAAAAAAACCCCGATTTCAATGTATAAGAAATTATTTATAAGATTTTAGAATAATTTATTTATTAATTATGAAATTTATTTTGAAATAAATGGATTAAATTGAATGATGATTTTAAATTCCATGAATTTAGGAAAACCTATGTTTTTTTTGAATTGTGAATCCAATTTTGAAAACTGAAAGTGGGAAATTGAATTTGAACTGATTAGAAATGATTTATTTCCCCATGATTGATTGATTAATTGAATGAAGCACATTTGAGGCTAGATATTCAGTGGGTAATTAGGAAAAGTTTTCTATGATATGACCCCTAGCACAAAATTGATGATGAAAACACTAACATAAACAATTTTTGGAATTATTTTCGCTGATTGGGAGTTCAGTTCTAATAGAATGAGTCATGGGATGTGTGAACACATTAATCATTGATCACTTATTGAGTAGTGTGAGGATCCTTTTACTAGAAACTAATGTTCCAAAATGCTTATTATATGGTGATATGATGTGTTTGTTTTGATGATTACATGCCATTGATATTTGTATTATTTCCTTCTTTCCAATATCATTATATAAATATTTTATATAAAATGTTTACTTATGCCTATTTTTAAATATCTATCATCTCTTTATGAAATGAATTCTTGTTATATTGAAAATAAAAAAAATTATATGCCATTCCAGGTTTTATTTAAATTGAAATCATAATTAGTTTAATTTTTATAGAATTGATTATAGAACAATTTGTAAGACCCTATAAAGATTTATAGATCACACCATATGTTTTCCATTGGGAATTTGTATATTATCATGTTCTAGGTTCATGTAATAGAAAAGAAACAGTTGGAAGTGGTGGATGTTATTGATCATTGGGGTCTATAGTGATAGAGGTGACCAGTTGAGATGTGATGCACTTGTTACATGGGTTATAAATGAGATTGTTTAATAGTTGTTGTTCCTCTTGATGATGAACTAATCGTTAGGATTTTAACTATTTGATTTTATTTCTTTATTCCAATGAAGTGTTTGGAATAATTATTTACAACATTTATCATCCATTCCTTGTGGAAAATCATTCCCTCATGTGTCTTGTAAGACGCTAGGTGCTAGTCTCTAGCTAGTGGGGATCAGTAATTCCCTTTAGGCTAGGCCAGAGCTGGCCTAGGTATCAGGGTACCAGGGTATCTAGTCTAGTTTTTAGAAATGGTTGGAATAAAATTTCAATCATTATAGATTAGAAAAAACATTATTCAAATATAGATAAATATTTTAGGAGGAGAATTGAAGTTTAGAGCCTCCCATGATAGAAGATGTGTTGGAGTTTTGTATAGTAGTGGGAGCAGAATATTCATTTATCTAATGCAAATACCATGCTAATGAACGGGTAGAATTATAAATTAATTAATTATATTTTTTTTATATCAATAAGACTTTTAGGGAATGATAAAAAAATGAATTTGAAACCTTTTTTCAAAGTAAAGGTTTTCTAGAGGTTCAATGTTTGCTAATTGTGGCACAAGATATAATTTTGATTTTATATTAAAGTTGGATTTAGAAGTATCATTAATCCCCAATTTCAAAAAGGGGGAGGGGTGAATAATATATGGAATCATGGTATTTTTTTCAAAAAAAAGTTGATTTTGTTAGAATACTATGAGAAATACTGTTACTATGTGTTATATTTATTTAAAACCATAACATAGTAATTTTGGGAATCTTGGATTTGTTTTTCACCATATGAAAAGATATGTGAAGAATTAGGTTTATCGATGAAGGGAATAATATCCTCCAATATGACTATTTTTAGTACTATGCTTATGTAATGAGAGGTGAAATTTCATATAGATTGGTTCATTAGTAGCCTGTTATGTTTTTCATAACTATTCTATATGAAAGAGGGATAAATCTATCTAAAGTTGATTTGGAGAGTATAAAATATTAAGTTTTTAAGTATTCTATAAAATATTACATATATATGGAAATTATCAAATTTTAAATAATATGTGAATATTTTTTCATGAATGATGAGCATCAAGATAGAGTTATATCATGAAAAGTTCATGATGAAGTTCTAGGATTATGAAGACCTTGATATATTCATTAAGGAATAGTACTAGAAGTATATGAGTTCATTAATAATATTTTTATATTAATGTGACACATTTTGAATCTAAAACAAATTCTCAAATAATGATGGATTTTTTTCTTGTTAAAAAATTAGACTCCATATAAATGGATAATTGTGCGCAATAGTGTTGTGAAAATGAGGAAAGGTTTCATGACTTATGTGATGTGGTGTTGCATGAATGAAGGAGTTTTTTGATACATGAATAGTTATTACATTGACTATAAATACTCCATCCCAAGGTAATAATATTAAACCTATTCAGGATGATTCTTAAGTGATAAAATTCTATAATTTCAGAAAATTAAATTCAAGTGAAATGAGTAATTCTATGAACCCTGTTCCATTAGTGACATGGGAGAACAAAAAAGTTTTGAGAAATTTTTTTTATCGAAATTTGGATTGTGTGAAAGATGTTATTTCATGAATAAAATAACTTTATTAGGTTTATGTGTTTGAATATACAAAGGAATAATTATATGAATAGTAAGATTCATGGGAGATGGCATTGGACATTCACAATAAGTTAATAATATAGGAAGTGAGTTAGAAATCATTGAAGTCCATTCAAAATAAAGAATGTATTCTCTAATTACTTAATGGAGATCATCATGGAATGTAAAACTACCAACTTAGAATAGTTTTCAACACCTTTTTGAAGGAGGTGTGAAAACATCAATGAGCAGAAACCCATACTCAGTGTTAAAATAATGAGAAAAGTGTCATTCAATAACCTGTGTACCAAATATAATTCCCTTTTGACATGTTGGAAAAGGTATGGGTCTAAGGGAATAGTCCTTATGAGGTAGTGATTTGTCACTAAAACATTTAAGGGGATGATCCCCATTCAATGGGGGTAACCTTGCCTAAACCAATCCTCAAGAAGGCACATTAGTGAATTTTGGCACATCAATTATTGCTAATGTATACTCTCTGGATCCACCAAATATGGGTGAACAATGATATTTTTTTATACCTTATGTTCATGATTTATATTATCTATAAGACATCAATCATTATATATGGGTTAAGCGGTCATAGATGAAACAATATTAAGTATAATATTAGAAAAGAATCAATCAGATCATTATCCCAAGAAGAATACAAGAGTGACCCTACTAATAGTGATGTGACGATAATTCAGATAAGTGAGTGTTTGAGGTTTTATTGGATAAAATAGAATGAGTTTTATACCTCTATTTACACAACAATCAAGTAATGTCTTTCTAAAGACCCCTATGGAACCTATAGTTTTGAATAAGGGGGAATGTATCTTTATATAGGTGAATATAGTAATACTATGTAACAATTTAAAATGGTTTCATATATCTAAACATTAACCATATAAAATAATGAATTTCAATAAATACTTAAAAATTAGGCTTTTTTAAACAAGTTTGAAATTTAATTTCATAAAGAATCAAGAATAAAAAAATCATTTTAAAGTGAATCAGAATAACATTTTATGATGATTTCAGATATTTTCATCAATAGGTTTAAAGAATGATTATATAGATGCTCTGTTTTCCAATACAAGACCTCATGTTGGAAGTAATATAATAAATTTATAAAAATTTGGAGGATAATAAATATAAAATAATATTCCTCTCATATTTATACAGTCAATTTCAACGAATTGGGACATAATAGATTTATGTTTTCATTGTAGTGATGAATACTTTATAGATAAAAAATATTTTCTGTGGTTGGTAATTACTTTAACCCATTTTTAATAATTATTTTCATTAAAATACATGAATATAATTATTTTTAAATAATAATTTTGGGTTTTGCGTTTTGAGAACAAATAACATTTATCATCTAAAATTTCTTTTATTATTTCTACATAATTTTATTCCAAATTGAAAGTAATTATATAGACAATGAGGTGATATAAATATGAAAATATTGATACCTCTCCACTAAATAGTTTTTATTAATATGTATTAAACCATTGAAATTATAATATATATTTTTATTCTATCTTATTATAAAATAACTATGGAAGTACTTACTATAATTTTCTTGATAAAAAATGTTTATAAATTACTATATTATGTTTTTAGATTTAAATAATTTTATTTATATATTTTATCAACCTTATATATATTTTAAAAATATTTTATTTAACTACCCACTTTGGTATTTAGAAATTTACCATTACTTTTTACAAGAAAAGATGGTTTTCTGAGGATAAGGCTAATAGGTTGACAGATGAGAAAATATGTTCTTAAAAATTGAGATGATCCAGAAGTTAGTGCTTGATTTTTTAAAACCTTACCTTAAAAATGAGTTCTAGATAAAAAAATTATTTAATTTTATAATAATATGAATCAACATATTTCATACATTCATATTTTCACATTCTAATTTTATGTCATGACAATACTTATTGATCCTTGAAATAATGGGATATGTCTTGTTCTACATTTTCAGTTGTATAATTTTATATGGAATTGATCAATATGTTTTTACATTTTACTTAAAATCCCAATCATTTTAATTAATATATTATATAGAGATGAAAATTGCCTTCTCAATATCAAAATACTTTGAAGCTAGAAAATTAAAACATTCCATTGCTTCTTTAAAATATTTTTTCCTACTAGATTTGAGGTTGACCATTTCAGTATATACCCTTTATGAATAAGTATATCATATATTTTAATAGTGATAGAGTTTATAACATATCATTAATTGAGTCTATTTGGATCTCTTCATTGAAATATAGATATATTAATTAATATTATTCATTTTTTATTTCACAATAATGATTGGAACATTATGATCTATATAGATTTTTTATTCAATCAATTTAATGGAATATTATTTTTAGTACTTTTAATTTTAAGTATGTTACTATAATAAATCATATTTAGATCATTCCAAGTTTTAAGAGTAATATTACTCTATGAAACATGGACAATAACATCACTATTAATGCTAGATAATAGGATATTAAAATTTTCATCATTCAAATCAACCGTTGAAATTTTATTAGGTGTAAATTGTTTTTACTTCTTTATCAGCACAAGATAAAGATTAATAATAGAAATCTAAAAAGAATAGTTAATATATATATAATATAATTTCATGTTCTCTCTATATTAAACGTAAAAATGGAATTAATATTAAAGGATTCTATTTTAAATTTTTTCTCAACATGTTTATGTTTTTAAATGGTTATAGATTTATCACTCATACTAATTTTTATCATATAATGGAAACATCAAGAGGGGTTTAATTTAAGTATTAAATATTTTATGTATAGAAATTTCATAAAATAAATCAATGTAAAAAAATAAATTTTTAAAAAGTTTTTGGTTATCAAGACTAAATATCCATAATTGAGAAATTATTGTATAAAATAATTTTTGATAAAAATAGATATTACCAATATTAAATTAAAATGGAATGTTCAATTTTTTTATAAATTTGAATGTATACAATCATAATAAAATGAAGGAAAAGTAAAAAAATTAAAAAATAAATGAAAACAAAGATAATAAATTGTTTAGAGTACTATGGTAACAAATAACCACTCAATTACATATATATTTTAATGTTTATGGAAGTTATTTTATTTAAACCTAAATAGGTAGGAGTTTCTTGTCCTAGAATCAGTATAACATTAATAAGTATGACTAATATTAACGTTAAATAAAATGAATAAAAAAGACCATATCCCCAAGAAATATTTTTCTTAAAGATAGATGTAATAATGATAGATATTAAAATATGTAATATATTTTGGAAGAACTTATTTCTTCTAAAAATCTATAAGATTTTATTTTAAATACACCACAGAAGGAGGAACAATATAATGAATAATGAAGATTGATTAGGGAATTATTTTTGTATTTAAATAACTGCATTATGGAAAAATATTTTAATGGATATCCTTGGGGTCCTTTTTATAAAATCATCAAATATAATAGTCGATTCATTGAATTCCATTAATAAATCCTTCTATTTTAATGATAATACTTAGAGTTGAAATTATTTCCAATCATTACTTGGAATTGATCAATTTTTTGTTCCTATAGTCTTTAGAGAATATTTAATTATAAAAATTGAGAAATATAACCATTGGTAATGATGTAGTGTTGGAAAAAAGTAGCTACTTCACGTACCACCAAGGGATATTAATTTATTAAAAGAAAAGAGGTTGGAGAGACTATATGAAAACAATTAATGGAGCCATAAATAATAAAGACCAAGAGCATTATCCCAAACAAAGGTGGTACCCTCTAGGGGGAATGACCCAGGAGTAGGGAAAATAAGGAGCCGATTATTCTGAGATGCAATAGAATCTAAAAGTTCTTCCACAACATTTCAATTCTTCCATGTCTAAATAATGGTCATGTACTTATCCATAAGTCGCTTGAATATTCTTATGGAATATTCAATGGACCTAGGAATAGGGCCTTTTCATGATATTTCATTGAAGATTACTAATGATCCAATATTAATATCCTTCATATAAATGTTCTTTTGTTTATAATAAAGTAGCCCTATGGGCATGGAATGAGCCTTCGCTTGAAGAGAATCACCACTCCAAAATAAGGAAGAGATATCCATAGTATTTCACCCTTTGGATTCCTTGATCACTCCTCCACCGTGCATAGAACCCATGCAGAAAGGGCCATCTATGTTCAGTTTGTTCCCTAATAAGGGTGGCCTCCATCTGATCCATTTTACCTGAATAATAGTGTTGTTATTGGGGGAGGGGTTTGAGGGAATTAGATGAAATAGGTAAGGAACATTCACTGAGTCTTCACACAACATGAAAAAATATAGAATTAAGTTCCCGATGTTGAGGACGATACCTTTGATGGATTTTGGTGAATTTTGATGCCATTTTTCATTTTTGGATTTCCATATAGACTAGAAACCAGCTATGTAGATCAACACCCTGTCCTCCCTCTCAGTGATATTTATATCCTCACCACGAAACCATAGACGAAGGAATGTCTTAGCTGAGAATATATGATTTTACCATCTGGTGAACTGTCCAAATGACCTCCAAAAATCCTTAGGAAATTCGCTATTGAAACTCAAGTGTTCCAGGGACTCAGATTATTTCTCCCTACCATATAAACATCATGAAGCAGGACTAATTCATCTATAATAAATATTCTCAAAAAAAGTCATGGAATTTTTCTAGACATGCCACACCGAGAAAAGAAATTTCAAAGAAGATCCTTACACCATAAGGTTTTACTTAATGATCATGTGAATAGGGAATATAATGAATTTTGAGAATGTCTCTAATTGAAAAACTACCTATTGTGGAACCAATTAAGAAACACTTATCCGGGTCACTGAATATCTCGATGATATAAAATAGTCTCTTCTTATTATCATCCATGGTAGCATGGTTGGACTTACAATGCTCACTAGCCTCCTTGAAGCATATAATTAGAGCAGGCCACCTTATGAATCCAAGGATATCACCTGACCAGTTGTGATTCCAATAAATGATATCTCCCTTGATAATTATCCAATATTTATGTTATTGAAGGAAATGATTATGAGGTTTAATAATTTTCTGAATTTTAGAGGGTTTCAATCTGGAAGGTCTCCCTTCAATACCATAGGTACATTTCATGTGTTTTACCCATAAAGTTTTCCACTCAAGTAACCCCCCAAGTAAGTTTGGCATGAAATCCATTCATGGTACTCGAGACACTTATTAAATTAAGTCCCCCCTCATTAATGGGTTTAGAATGCTTACTCCAAGAATCCCAATGAGCCTTACCTTGCTTGTGGTCATTGAATAAAAAGGATATCAATGTGCACTCAATGTTGTAAATCACCTTTCTTTGAACCTTCAATGTGGACAAGATATGCATGTGGATGGAGGAGGGTACGATGTTAATCAATGTAATTCACCCTCAAAAGGATAGGAACCTATCTTTCAAATTGAAAATGTGACCCGTGATTTTATCAACAACCATATAATGGTTTTAGATGAGAAGGGTGTTAGGGGATACATGGTTACCAAAGCGGTTCACAGGGAAGGAACCTTTACTCAATCCAAGACAAGTTTCCAAAGAGCTTATTCGCCTCTCTGAGCATATGTTAGGAACAAAGAAGTTACTTTTCTCATGGTTTACAACTTTCCCACTCCAATAACAATATTCCTACAAAGCTTCATCAACCCCCTGAATGGATCTCATACCAAAATGAGAAAATAAAATGGTGTTGTATATAAACATGAGATAAGAGATTCCCAGAAGATAATGCTTGTTGCTGTATAGAGAAACTTTTCCCACATCTATGCAATGATTAATGTAATGGATGAGAACATCTTGAGAAATGATAAAAATGGAGAGGGAAAGAGGATATAGAAATATAAATCCAATAAATGCATTGAAAAAACAAAACTACATGCCCATAAAAGTAGTGGCCCTAAATGGAAATTTATAATAGGGATAAAGAATACTAATAACCCACACTGAGAATCGCTAGCTTCCAATGACCCTATTGACAAAGATCAATTCCACAATATCATTTGATTTTCTCATATCTAGTTTGATGTCCATATTGCTACCAAATGTCTTCAGGTTTAGGTCACTTATAACTTCATGGGCCAAGGAAATAGCCCATTGGATGGATCTACCTTTTACAAAGTCATACTGCTCTTCAACCACCCTACTTGGAATGAAGGGAGCCAACCTTTTGTTAAGAATTCTAGTCATGAATTTATATGTTACATTGTAAAAGATAATAGGATGATAATGATTCATATATTGTTGGGTCTTTGACCTTGGGAAGTAGAACCTGATTAGTATCATAGGCCACCCACAGAAGATTACCTCTTAGAAAAAAGTCATGCACCGCACTGATCATGCTATGCTTCACAATGTTTGAAGAGATTCTGTAGAAAGAAGTTGGGAATGCTTCAGACCCTAGTGCACTAATATGGTTAATGGACCAAATATCCTCTAAAATTCCATCCTCATCAGGGGGATCCTTCAACCTTTAAATCGCTTCATTATTCATAGAACAATGAATAAGATAAAAAAGATGAGATGAGCCTCTCGGAAATCTATCCACGATGCATGGGTTGGGAGACACCAAAATAGACTTGAAGTATCTATCCACCATACTTCAAACCACATTTTTTTCATTAGAATTGGACTCATCCTCCAGCTAAAGAGGGAGTAGGAACAACCAAGATGGCTAGAAAAATGACCAGGAGAACCAATGAAGACACCGAAGCGAATGGTTCGTTCTTTGGAGATTCAAAATCCATCATCCCACATCTTTACTTAATGATTGTTTCTTCACATCCGATTCTCTTTTTTTTCATAAAAAATATCCAGATGATCCAATTGTTAATAAATCAATGTACTTCACTAGATAGTCTATTCCATTTTAGTAAATATATATTATTTTCTATTATATATGATTAAATATTTTTATTGTATAATGTGCATTTTTTATTTAAAAAATATCTATATTTGAATGTTTACATTAATGGAACTTTATCTCAAAATAATGAAGTGAATATTAAATAGCGTGTATTTATTACCTTTTATGATATTCCAAAACCTCTCATGAAATGTTTGAACTTTTTTTAATTTCATGAAAATTTCATTATGTTGATCACCATGGATATGGTCACAGAAAAAATGTTGATTTTTATTCTATTCTGTAAATGTATTTATAAACATTAATCCTTAAATCTAGATAGATAACTCAAGTTGGTATTGGGACTTTGGTAAATTCATTATTTAATTATTTTTATGATGTTTACATTTCCCACATCTCTTATATCATTATATTTTCATACATATACTTGGGATATAAATTTATCCCTCTTATTATTTTCCAAATGCAACATTAATACTTTATAAATAATCATTGATATTCCAATGTGTTTATATGGTTAATTGATAATGATTGGAGTATATCTTTGTCAAATATTTAACTAAAACATTTGGTTTCATAAGTTAGATAAAAACATAATTTCCTTTTAAACATTTAAATTTGTAAATTTTTAGAATTAGAAATGTGGATCTTTAGGATAACCTAACAATGATAAAAGATTTTTATACATCATTTTATACAAATAATCTCCTTGACTAATTTCACTTACATTGTCATGTTTTTCACTAGGTCTTAACCAAAAATGAAAAAATCATCACTATCAATCCAACATAACAAAGATAAATATAGTCATATATAATATTCACTATATAATGTTATCCAAATATAATATTTATATTTTTTATAGTAGGAAAATTCAACTAAAGGTATATATTTCTCCCCAAATCCACCAAAATGAAAAATAAATTCCTATGAAATTTCCATTAATGTTTACATCAACCTCTTGGTTCTCTGTCAAATATTAGTTAAAATATTATGATCAGGAACATATAGGGTTTTAATTATTTCTACATCCCCTTTCACATAGAATAAGTAAATTAAACATCTCAATATGGCTCAATGTTTTTTAGGAATTCCATGAAAGTGAAATTCCTTAATCACATAATATTTTACCAATGTATCCATCAACCCATTATCCCAAAAAACTTTACATGCATCATATTTTCCTATAGATTAATAATATAGTAAAACCAATTATTTATATTTTTTGTACATGGTAAATTAGTCATGAAATCCAATGAAATATTCGTATAATTTTATTTATTCAGACTATGTGTCTTCAAAAAACTTGTAGGAATATTTTTCTTTTCCATCACTTAAAAAAAGTAAACTATTGGGTACTTGATTCTTCAAAAATAAACACCAAAACTGCTTCTATAAAAAATGGTATGTATTTTACACATAATGAAATACTGAAAATTGAGAGATCTAAAAAAAATTCATAACAACCACATGGATAATATTAAAAAACTATAAACTTAATATAAAGATATATTTTATGGCAAAAACCCAATGAATGGTGATGTATCTCCATTCCTAACAATATTAATCTATGAATGGAGTTTTTAAACTCATCTATAATAGGGAGAAAGACGATTTTACTTAATAAAAATATGATTGATTATTTACATCCCCTTTGCTAAGATTCAAACAATTTATTACTTTATTATCTTAAATATTTTCTTTGAATATTAGGACATCAACCTCTATGAATTTCTACTGAAGACATTTCTACTATAATACTGAATCTTGAGGTATAATATATCATGAAATTTTATGATTAATTAAAATTTACCTTTTTACCTCAACCAAAATTTAATAAATCACAAAGTTTTGATATATCTGTTGATCTTATAATTTATAAAGACTACAAAAATACTCGTCATGAAAATAAAGTCCTCAAAACATAAATTAAAACACTAACACTATTATATCCAAATAAAAAGATGCATATTAATGTTTTTGGGGATTAATTTTTATTTCATGATCCATAGAATCATGTTCCTCCAAACAAATATAATCTAATTTATAAAAATCTATAAAATATCATATTGATATATCGTTCATTAAAAACATATAAATAAAACATTAGTTAACTTATATTTTAGGTACTCAAAAGCATCCTAATATTTAATTTATCACATAAAACTATGAAACTTATTAGTTATGGTTGGAAAAGGAGTCACAGTCTATGAGAATTCAGTGAAAAAACATCATCAATAGTCTACAAAACATGAAAATAATCATATATTCAATAATTTCGTAGATTAATCCAAATTAGCTACTTCCTCTACATTCATTTGGTAAGGAATGATATATAATATTGAGATTCACCATTATTATTAACCCTTATATTAATATTTTAAATTTATTTTGTTTATTAATTTCATAAAATAAATTTAAATTGAAATTTTCAATTAATTCATATGTTTTATAATAATTAATGATAAAATATTTTAATTTCACTTTTTTTATTTACAGGGAATTTAAAGGCATTTTAGTTACCACATGATGTAATTACAGTAATGTAGAAAAAACTATATACAAGACTGAATAGATTATTGGTTTTTAATTAATATTCTTGATTATCATTCCATATAATTGGAAAAAAATTGTATTTGTTGATCCTTTTTCTTGTTGTAAAAAACTTTATAGAAGTTTTAGAATCTAATTTCATCCATTTGGATCCCAAAAAATGGTACCATTTGGGAGAATCTAAACAGTTCACAATTATGAGGATAATTTTTTAATTTAACCATATCACTAAATATATACCTAAAATTTGAATGAATTTCTTTATGGATACACACATTTTTTTAGGTCAATAATTTTTATTTTTCTTAATAGAATAAGTCATAAAACATCCATCCATGTGATATTTGAAAATGATGTCCCAAAAACCAACATCTTCATTGGATATAAATATATTCCTCGCCTACCAAACTCTAAATAATAAACTTATAGTGGAATATCTATGATTTTTTATAGGATTATAGTTACTTTATTCAACCTATATATTTCAAATTCACCTATACTAATTGTGAGGTAAAAGATAATTATTGATTTCTATGAATGTCCTCTCAAACTCTCCATGGATGTCTAAATGCTAAGAGATAATTACAAGGGTTATACAGACATGGTTTTGGATTTCGAATACACTATGTGACCAATAGATTTTTTATGTATAATTTTAAACATTTATATTATTTTGAACATAATAAAGTTCTAATCAAATCCATATATTGTGGTAATTCTAAAAAAATAAATCTTTGACCACAACAAATTGACTTTTGGATTTTGGGTAGGGAACTTGCAATATGTCCATTTGAAAATAGAATAGTTATTCTATTTTATTTTTAAATTATGTTGTTAGTATAATTTGTTGGTAGTATGATATTTAAGCATTGGTGTAACATTTTAAAGGGGCTATAGGGTAATCAAATAATAATATACTTTTCCGAAAAACAATTAAACCAATCCTATTGAAATTCTAATTAAAATAATCCATAAATTTTTTAGTGATATTTAAATGATCATATTTTCATATATCTCTTGAAATAGACCAAATAATATAAAATTCATAAGTTTACATCAAAAATATTTATTCCATTTTATTTTAAATTCATATTAAAAACCCCCCATATTTGTCATTTTCTATTTAAATTACCAAGAATCATTAATAGAAAACATGAAAAAACCATGATAGATGACCAAGGGAGTGACCTATGCTATACTACTAGTTAAAAATCAATGAATTTGACACATCACAATAACTTAGTTAAATTTTGTCATCATTACCTAGGAGTACCACAATTTAAAATGTGTATTTTTAATTGTTGAGTGGATCATTTCCACTCTATTTAATGTGTTTTGATATTTAATATTTACCTCATGTATTTTTTTACTATTTATTTATTTACTTTTTATTAATTTTTTTACAATTATTCTGGTTTGATCTTCTTTTAGATGTTTTATTTTTGGTAATGAGTTTTCATGACTGCAAGATTAGTTTTTTACTATGTATTGAATCCTATGAATCCAAAGATGGTTTTTAATATATTATATATACTGAGATTTTGAAATTTGACTAAGTCAAGGATATTACGAATGGGGTATGTATTGAAAAAAAATTCTATACCTTTAATACTGAGAGTTTCATAATGGATAAAAATGTACGCATAGAAGAAATATCTTGAAAATTAGTCACATTTAGTACACATTAAGAATATTTATACCTTAAAAAATAATAAATAATTATATTTATATTTGTAAATAATATAACATAGAGGAAATATATTATGCACCATGAAAATTATATCACAAATATGGAATAAAACCCTACTATTGATGTAAAGGATAAAATGTTTGGAGATTGAGAAATTTTCTTTAGTATAATATCTTTCAAATTATAGACTATAATGTAAAAACATCATAATAATTTATTTATAGTAGATTAATATTACAAATTCCTTAAAATTTATTATAAAATTTTACATATTGATCTTTTCTCATAGAAAATTATATTTCATATATTCTCAATAGTAGAAAATTTCTCACGTATTGGAAGAGACGATATTATCACTAAGGGAAATATATTACTCATTCAGGAGAAGTATGAATAAATCATTAATATATAAATGTTTCAACGGAATATAAATTTAATTTTGTGAAAATATATTTTTTATATTGTTCAATGTAAAGATTTAGTTATTTTGGAAAAGTATGGATTAGTGTAAAGGGTATTTCTTATGGATGATGTGTTAAATATTTATATATAATATTCATTGATTATCTCATAAGATTTTTTTTTTAAAATATATGTGAATATTTTGTCACAACTATAGAGAAACGAAACACATTTTTGAGGATCGGAAATGAGGAGATGATGAACACCACACCATAGTACATATCATGCTTTGTTTAAAAATCCCTATGAAAAATAGGAAACTCAAAACATGAATTTTGATGTACTTTCACATCAGGACCAATGGATCATCATGATGCTGAGAAATGAGTATAGATTCATCAAATATTATTTATGATAGTGTTATCTATTTCTATTTACAACTAATATTTTAGGACTATGAAATTACAAATTTGAATGGATAGAATTTCAAAAGCCATTATTTACACATAATATTAGGGAGTATTTAAATGTTATTAATTGATGAATGTTATGGGAATATTTATTTCCCATTAGATTAATTATAATTGGTTTATTTTGATAGTATGATTATCTATACAAGTTTTTTAGAATTTAGGATGGTATCCAATGTGAATATTAACATTGATAGTTTTAGTGAATTCTCAGGGAGTTTAAAAGAAAGAGAATATATTCGATGTTGTATTTATTTTATAGATATTCAATATTTAGGAAGGGAAGTAATAGGATATAAATACACGTTTGGAATTTAATATTGGATTTTAAAGTACTATAAGGTTGGGTGTGTGATTATTTAAAATACATTTTTTTGTATTTATTATACCCCATCATCTACATCTTAAAGTTGAAAAACATTATTTTTTATTACATTATCAATCACCATCGACATACTTAAGTGGTTTAAATTTTTCTTATTTCATTGTTTTAATATTTACTTTCTAGTAACATTATAGTCATGTGTATCACACATGGGTTAAACCTCCAATAATAGGAATGAATTATATTTATGCTTACTTGAGTAAAAATAATGACACATGTTCTTGAACATGAAAATGAAAAGGATTTTTATTCCTATATTTAAAAAAAATGTATAGTTTCACACTTCATATTGACTGTATGATTTGTTATTATAAATATTAAAATGTTGTATTTTTTTCTTGAACCCATAAATGAAAAATTTCTTCACCTCCACATGTGAAAAAGGTGGGATTTACGGTATTTTTATTCCATGTGTGAAAAGAAATATTGTAAGGGGGTTTCAATATCCTTCAAAAGGGATATAAATCCACTAGATATCCAAGATTTTCGGTTCAGAGTTTGAATAGTAAAATTAAATTCTCTTTTATAAGAACCACTATAAAATCAATTTTTTATAATGTTCTTTAATATTATTCTTAAATTCTTCATATTCACTACACTTATAGGTTATGGTTGATTTTTTATTTCACTATCCACCAAATTTAAAATTTTTGGATAGAGTAATCTAATTTATTTATGATTGAAAACTCACCCTTGTCATTTATTTTCCATTTTAAAATCTAGGAAATTTTTTTTGGATCAGACTAAAACCCTTTTTAGTGTTTATTTTCATACTTATTTAGTCTCATACCTTATAATTGCTATCAAAGCAGATAATTATAAGGATAGTTGAACTCATTTTCTTTTAACTAACACTCTTGCACTTGATATTATAAATTTAAATATTTTGGATACATTTTTATACAATCCTTATTCAAGAATTAAAATTCAAAGGGTTAATTTTTATATATTTCTTTCTAAAAGAATAAAAATAGACTATGTTATACACTTACACCACACTTCATTGTTAGTAAATATTCTCAATTAAATATTTATATGGAATCCTTTCTCAAGATTATTGAAATTTCATATT
Organism: Viscum album; assembly: GCA_963277665.1. Lineage (NCBI taxonomy): Eukaryota > Viridiplantae > Streptophyta > Magnoliopsida > Santalales > Viscaceae > Viscum > Viscum album. The sequence goes on along the minus strand of OY728123.1, from coordinate 1,031,297,232 downwards.
GGAATACTATGATAATGTATTATGTTTTTCTTGAATATAATATAGTTAATATAAATATTTAGACACTATTAGAAAAAGGATAATTTTAATGTTTTGAATGTTTATTATTTCTGTATTTTTAGAAATATTTTCAATCTGATATATAGATGCTATAATTCTTTTTAAACATGGAAAAAACTTGAGATAGTTTAATTTTAATAATGAAAAAACTATAATTTTTTTATTCTTGATGAAAAAATGTTATACTTATTGGAATATGATACCCATAGAATAGAATGTTTGAATCATAAAAAGGAAAATCATACTTGATATCAGTGTAGAAAGAAAGGAAAAAATCATACACAACTTTTCAAAGATAAATAATCAAAGAATGGAAAGAGATTTTAAAAATAAAGAGAAGAAATCAATGGTGTCTCGAGTGGTTTTGGAAATTCAAATTCAATTGATAAATCATAATGTGAGAAGGAAAATGGTAACAATTATTCTATGCAGAAATATGGTTAAATTGCATTTTATCCATACCACTCTTATTCTTAAAGTGATCTGGGTGAATCTAATGGAATGCTATAAATATATGTTTATTGGAAGCATAGATAAAGTGAGTAATTAAAACCTTGATTATAATTATAATTATAATTATCTTCTTATTTATATTTGGATGGATCTTATAGTTAAAGAATTATAAAATAAATTTAATTAGGTTCATAATAGAAATGTTTATATTGGTTACTCTTATGTAAAACTGATGATGGAAAACAAGAATGTTTTAAATGTGAAAATAATGTTTATTACAATGTTTTGATATTTAGAGAGAAAAATGAAATGTTGAAGGAAGTAAATGAAAAAACGAATAGTACTAACTCTATCTATAATAGTAATGTTTTTAGTGGTTTGGAGGATGTTCAAAAAGAGAATATTAAAATGAAAGGTGAGATCTAAAGTTTGAAGTAAAACCAATCAGCATCTGTTCAAGGGAGAAAGATAAAGAACAAGAATATGTTGATTAAAAAATTATTAGAAACATGAATTGTCTTATCTGTGATATGTATTCACCTCAAATGTATGGAAAAATATTTATTAAGGATCGAATTTAAGTTACTGATTCTATAAAAGTTTTCATGTGTATGTATTTTTTTCATTATACTTTTGATAATATTTTGTGATTTTTTAAATCTCTTGGTCACAATAAATATTTTTGAACTAAATATTATTTCAAGATTAAATTATTTATCCTTCATATTGTATTGGTTACTAAAGGTTCCTTTTCAAATATTATTGTTCATTTACTAGTTTATTTTCCCTTATAAATTATTTCATTATAGAAAACATGCATACTATTTTTTATCACCTAGTATACTATCATGAAAATTAATATGTATGTTTATTATTTTTTTTGGTGATTATTAGTTTATGTTTTATTATATAGTTTACTAAAATTCACTTTATCGATCGGTTATTTTTTAATATATTTCATTTCTTTCCCCAATTCTTTGAATATCTTAATATTCTTTCATATGGATCGTAATATTTTAAAATTTAATACAGGAGGATTTTCAAAATATTTTAAAAAACGAGGCTTCACATCACATTCAACTTATTTATTAATCAAGTGATAGATGCTTTTGATTAAGGGATATCCTTTATTTCATTATTTATTTTTCAAGAATTCGGTATATCTTTTGAATATATTAGTTTAACTAGATTTTTTATTTTCGTTATATTATAATCCTAATACTCTGAAATCTTATCTCTATTTAATTTTTGTAAACTTTGGGGTAGTTTCATATTGTATTCAATTTTTGTTTTTTTTAATTTTTAGTTATAGATTTATTATTTACTGTATCATCTTTTTTTATATCTTGAGTAGTTTTTTTATTGATTTTAATATTATTGTAGTGGAAATTTTAATTTTTTTACTACCTATTTCATGATATGTTTTATTTTTCATAGGGGAGAGTGTATTAGATTTTTGGGTGAGTGTTATTGGTTTATATTGAATGAAATTCTCATTTTTCTTTTGTTTTTTTATTCATACAAAATTGGGATATTTTAATAGTCATTATAAAGTGTATGTTTATGTTTTTTATAAAAAAGGGGATAATATTTTTTTTAAATCTATTTATTATGAATTGATAAATACTATTTTCCCTACATATTTTTTTAGTTTTTTAATTGTATTTGTTTATTCATTATTTATTAGTATTAAAATTTTCAATTATTATTCTATTTTGATGTTATTTCATATATTTTTGTTCTCGAGAATATTTTTTATGTCTTTTAGTTGAGTTTTTTTAACTAATTATAAAATCCTACACATCCAAATAATGTTTAAAATATATTAATATTAAGGCCTGTGAAATCAAAAACGGTTGAGTGACATATAAAGGATGTTTAAAAATCAAAGTGAAATTGAAAAATGGTATACTACTACAAAAGAACACAACGATTCATGAAAATAATCCCAATTGTTTATTCCCCTGATATTAAAAAACACATTTAATTTGTAGTAATTATATAAACACTATTTTCACTAATTTATTAAACTTTGCGATCCTCCATTATTCATGACTTTTAATTGAATATTTTATACTTTCCACATAGTTCATTCATGAGCATTCATTTTTTACGAATCTAAGGTTGTGTTTTCAGGACCACCAGATAGTGACTTTTGGATCATTCGAATTAAAAAATTCAGGATGATGATTTCATTCTAATTTTATAGTTATTTTAGGGTCCTTTTTTGATTTCAACTCTGAAGTGGTCATTTAATACAATCCTCATATCATGTTGGTGAGTTGTTTTCCATCATGGTTGTGTGAGAAGAACATTTTAAGACCATATACATCCTTAATAACATCCCATTTAAGGTAGGTATATATAAAAAATTACCTATAATTACTAGGTACTGACCCCAAAAGGAAAATATAATGGAATGATAAATAAATCTGTGTGGATAACTTTGTGCATTTCGTGAAACCATAATGTGATATTTCAATGTCTCTAATGATCTTTTCATTCTTAGAGAATATTTGATGAATTTTTTGACATGAAATCCTAATGTTAAACCTTTGAAACAAGAATAGTGTATAATTTTTATGTATTCCATTATAGAGACCATCCATGGAGCTCATTCATAGAGCATGTTCGTCCATCTCATTCACATACCACTACTATGGGCATCATTTGTGGAGTGTCGATACTATAAAAAAATTCATGAATTAACCATTAAACATTTAATTTTTTAGATACCCCCATTCACATAGAAAATCCTATGGTGCCTATTTCACTCTTTTGGATTGTTATAGGTCATTAAGCATTTGTACAAACCGTGGACACTTCATAAACCACCCTTATAAATAGTAACTAGACCACTTCAATGTATTATCCCCTACTTAAGTTATTTACCTGGGTTGGAGAAATCCAAGTAGCCTTTATGAAATTATTATACAAATGTTGATACATAGAAAATACTAAATGAAGACTTTCCAAAAAAACTAGTGAACAACCATGATCAGGTCATCATGGATGCCCAGTTTCTCTCCTTAGATCATGTATTACTTTCATAAAATGCATCTCCAAGGTTTTCCACCCAAACAAATAGAAACCTAATTGTATTCATGATCATGTAATATCTTGATAAATGTAGCACCATAAAATGTTATATATATTTCCTTTGAAATAATCTTGAACTATTCAATAGATTTTTTTACACGCTGTTCTTTGTCTAAACGAACAGTTATATAGTATACCTTTATAACCATGACATTGGATAGGGTGTTAAGAATAAGATTAAAAAAATTATGAAAATGATGTATAATGGTTATATATATTGAAAATATATTGTTTCAATAATAATAAATAAGTACTTAAATTTAATTAATGTAATTTTATGCATCAAAAATATTTTTTTTACAAAAATGGTATTTATTAAATTTTTAGTGCATATATTATAATTACTTATGTGAAACTTATTTTAATTTTATTTTATAAAAAGAATTTCATTTTTAAAACCATAATATAAAAATAATATTAAAGTAAAATTTCGGGCTTTTTTTGAAAAGAATAATTTTTTGATGAATATTGTATCATTAATAATTTTATAGAAATTGTCTTTTCTATTAATGAAAAAAAATTCCATTTTTAAAAATTTATTTAAAATTTTAATTAGTTAAATTTGATTAAATATAATTCAATTTATGTCATTGGAATTAATATTATTCTTAATTTTTGTAGGAAAACATTTTTATCCATAAAAATAAATTTTTCCTAACAAATCATATTCTGTCACATATTACAGGCTTATTATATTACAAAGTTATTCCACATATAGAAATTGAATATTTTAAAATGTTTTTCATAATTTAAATCATCCTAAATAATATTTTTTAATAATTATTTCTTAATTTGTTTTCATATCGAATAAAAAAAATCACCATGGTAAAAACGCAATTCAGATTTACCATGGTTAAAACTATGTTATCATGCCACAATTTTTCATCTTAAATCTTATTGGATGACTATATTTTGACCCATATAAACTTTTCCTTAATACTTAATTGTTTATGAGACACATGTCCATGAATATAACCTAATAATATTCCAATCCTTTAAAATATTCTAGGTTTTCCATCCCCTAACACATAAAAAGTCACCACTCATCTCTCTTAATTACACCAATTGGAGCCACCTATATCAGAAACAACCAAACTAGGTATATTATAATATTATTAATACAAAATGTTGAGGTTTCTCTCTTCTTAGAATAACATTTCATGTGTCCTTAATAATGGATCTAAAAGAATTCTTCCAAAGAATAGGTATTTATCTTACTCGATCTATTTCAATTTATTTATTATTATACCTTCTTTAAATATATGATATTAATAAAATAATAACACAATTATCCAAAATATAAAAAATTGTTATTAATATTATCTAACAATAATTATCCACCTTCTTTTCTAACAAATAGGAAATGAAATTATAGCTCATGCGTACATGAGTACTACCGCCTCTATGATGTGATATTATTTATTTTACATAAAAATTATTGATATTCGGTTATTTTTATGGATTTATAATTAAAATATGATATAATTATAATTCATTAATGATAAAATATTATTTATCTTTCTTTCTTTATTTTTATTTGAAAACGAGCAGATCATTTAAGCATATGTACAGAGTATTGTCTCCACGAATAGAGAAATTAATTATTTTATCCACCATTTATAGATGTTTATAAATATGTATATAATGAATATTTGTTATATTTATATCATTATTAAAATTATATATAATATTTAAAAATTATCAAAGTATAAGAACTAAAACATCTGAAACAAATATTTCAGGAAAAACGAAACTGTTTACACCCATAAACAATGAATTAAATTAATATTTACTAATAAATGAGATTTAAATAGTTATAAGGGAATAATATATTATTTAATAAGTGTTTACATAGTTATTTTATAGAATTATAATAAATTTAAATTTAATATATAAGGTGTTATATCACCTAAAAATAAATATTAACTTGAGGTAAGAGTTTCTCTTCTCACATTTTCTTCTATAAGGTATATTCTATATTCACCACTAGTTTCTTTCATATGGTGTATTTAATACCCCATTTATATGTTATGTCATTACTATATTCATATTCATGGTATTTAATGTTTTATTTTATGTTATTTATTTCATGGGGATTATGAATTAAAATTTACCAAATCAAAAAGGGTTTTACTTTAAAATCTCAATTTTACTAAGATTATTTCTGCTTAAATATACAAAGATAAAATTATAAGATATTTTCTCCCAAATATAATTAATTTTCTCATCCTTTGGTTATTTTTTTATATTACAATTTTTCCTTTCATTTTCATCACATTATTTTCTAAAGAGACCGAAATAAATTTTTTATGAAAATTAGCATTGTTTTAATATTTCATTGAGAATATTTTTCTTCCACATGCACATATTCATTAAAAAGTTGTCAAAAATGAATTTAATACAATGTTATGATATTATAATGTTATATTTACCCATGTTTTACTTAATATTAATATTTTTAAAAGGAATCTTGTTGTCATTTTCCAAACCAGGTACTTTTGTCTTTTTACTAAAAATGTTAAAGGAATTTATGTTTTAATGCACACACCAGCACCAGAATATCCCTCCACCAAGAAAACTATATTAATTTATGTTTACCTTTTATGTTCTCATGAATATTTTAGAGAAAATATTTTCCTTAATATTTTTAAATTTTTTAGATTTTAAATAAGTGGTTAAAAATTTAATATGGTATTTTCTATAAAAATATTATAGTGTACTTTCAATGTAATTTTTCATCTATGATAAAATAACTTGATGTTACTTATGATTTACTAGCTATATGATCTAATTTTATCATCCTTACTCCTTTTTTATGTTTTATGACATAAATTATGAGATATTTATGAAATCCTTTTATTGTCCACTTGTTATGCTATGACGAAATGATGAAATAGTCATGAAACCCAATAACATTGAATGGGTAATGATATGATGGTATGATGAATGATTTATGATCTTATAGTACACATATTTATGGTTTTAATTAGGATTTGTGTTTTCGACTAGAATTATATGTCCATACAATTCATTTATTAAAGATGTATCACTCATGGGATAATAAGGACTGGAATGAGGAGTGAACCCAGTTCACCATGAGACTTTATCAAATAAGATAGTCTTGAGAGTGAACCTTGACTACATAAGTGATTGAAAGGGGAGTGGAACTATTCTACTAAGACAATATTGGCAGTGTTCCTTGACCAAGGAAAATATTTTCTATTGTTATGTTTATGGAATAAAAATATGTCTCATTCATATATTATGTTCTCATAGAACAATATCAATTATTAATGATTCCACACTCTTATAACTTTTGTCTAATGTTATGACAAAGCCTTATTCCATGATTCATGATAAAAGATCCACAACTGATTTAGTATGATTATCGTTTGTTATGTTCAAGTTATCATTCACATATGGTCATATTATTATCATTTATGATCATAGATTGATATCACTTATGTTTAAGATTACTAATAATATGAGCTCACACTTTTAATTTATCTTTTCCACTTGTTATAAGGAATGGTTTTATGAATGATATGTCTAATAAGTGTGCTAGTTGTGAATAACTTATTAGGAAAAATTGAATATATTTTATGTACAATATTTTATGTATCCATGTTTCCAAATACACTAAACATTTATAGTTATGCTAGGGAATGTAATGAACTGAAAATTTACAAATAAAACCCCTTTTTAAATTTGTAAATGAATTAGTATGAAATGATATTATAGAAAATGCATACACTACTTTAGCTATTTTATAATATTATAAGTTATATCATGTCAAATTTTAATTAATATTAAGAAGCATAACCATTGATATTATAGAGGTTATACAGTGATCATATGATTAGTATATATATAGGGTTATGATAACTTCCATTTAAAATAAACAAATTTTTTATTTGGTCTCAAACTGTTGAATCGCTCCCTTTGAATCCCATTTATCAAAGATTCTAAGGGAGATATCATGAATTCAATTTTCCCTTGAATGATCCCAATATGAGATCCAATTACTAAACTAGAGGTGAAACCATTTATGAGAGAAGTTCAAGATCAATGATATGATGACCAAAACCATGTTTGCTAATGCACCCCATGAAAATATCAAAATCATACCCCTTACCCATGGGGCATTATCTAGTGTACCCTAACAATATGAATTTTATAATTTTTATTTTTAATATAATAATTATTATATTTATTCTTTATATCATTATAATTGTTAATTAATAAATTTTATAAAAATTAGATATTGATATGAGGAAACACAAATTTTATTTTATGGGATACGTATAGTTTTAATCATGGAGATATTTTTGATGAATTTAAAAACTAATGAACTAAATGATATTTTAATAAAATATTAAAAATGAATAATATATTTTAAATATAAATGATATTATAAATTTTAAAAAGTGAAATATAATTATTATATGGTTCAAAAAACTTTTATTATTAAAAACACTATTTTTTAATAAATGGTGTTTTTGATTTATATTTTTCGAATTTAATATTTTGATAATTATTTTTATAAATTAATATTATTTTTGAAAATAGAAATTCAAAATTATCAAATGGTAATTTTTTGATAATTGTTTTGAAATAGTTAATTTTTTTTTTGTAAAAAATAAATATGGTATAAATATACAGTTTGTATTATGACATAATAAAAGAAAAAAAGTGATATTATAAATACTATAATGTGTATTCATGAAAAAAATTATGTTTAGCCTTTAAAATAATGTGTTTTTGAAATTATATGATTAATTTTATAAACCATTAAATAATCCTCCAAAGAATATATTATATTTTAAGGTTTTAAAATCATTTCTTTATAGACACGACTCAATTCCACATCACCACGGGACCTATTTTAAAGTTTTTGTTTCATATAATTATAAAATAATGGAAAAATATCCTCTTTGGAAGAATTTGTTTAAAAAAACCATGGTAACATTTTTTGTTTTGATTTACTTGTCTTAAAGAGCCGAAAACCTATGTATGGTAATTAATAAATAATTCTCCACTCTTATGATATATAAACCCACCCAACATCCAATTACTATTCATTAAAGACTATCAAAGCATGAAGTTTCTATGAAATTACCTCCTTATATCCCTCCCAATGTTCCCCTGTTATCTTAAGAAGCTCCTACCAAGCTTTCATATGCACCCTCTCACATTAAGGGATCCTCTCCTTCTCCATTTTATTTACGAACCTTCTTTGTATTATGCAATTTTTTTCCTATTTTCAGTCAATGAAATATTTTTTATACATAAATATTAATTTTATTAATATTTTAAATTTATTAGTGGTCCATTTAAATAAAATTTAAACCTTTCCTGAATATTTATAACCATGTTATGCTGTAGAAATTATCCTACGATTTTTCAGTATAATTTTTTTGTTATGAATACCCTTTTTAATTTACCCTTAAGGGAATTCACCTAGATGTACCAATATATAAATTATTGGATATTTCCATGTATATAACCCACAATATTTAATCATTGGATTTAAAATGATGAAATATATCCTTATGTTGTGTGATCTATGTGGCACGCTTATGCATGTAAATGATATGAAAGTGACGGGGTCTCCCAAAATTATATAGACCTTAAATTCATTGGGTTATATTTTTATGTCATTAGATTACATGGATAGTGCATATGAGGTTATTCTATGAACACTATGTTATGATGTCATAGAGGTAATACTAAACCTATGTTTATGATTTCATGTTTTATATTGTTTCCACATTCCTATGTTTCTATGATGCTATTATGTTATGTCAGGCCTCATTGTTCAAGATTGTGATCATTACCCCTTTTAGGTCTCATCTATATACCAATTGAATCACATTAATAACTTTCATCAAGTTATTATTTGATTGTTAACTTACTAGTATTTATAGATCACACCTAGCTAATGTATTTCCCAAGGTTATCTGATGTAGTTTCACAAGTATGTGGAAATTTAATGGCGTGTTATAGAGTTTTATACATCATTAAATTTTTGTTTTAGGTTTTAATTATATGTACCTAATTACCCAAAAACATATATCGACAAAATATTTTTGGGGTTTTATTTAGATCATATTTATGTAATAAATCATGAATTAAATTATTTGATAAATATGGTTTTTTCAAATGGATCATATTGTTATGTGATGAATAATCATATAAAATGATTTAATATATATATTTGTAATGATTGGGTTTATATATATTGTATCAAATCATATTATAGCCATTTTTAAAAAGTAGGAAGTGAAAACTTTATTGAAAACACTTATTATAAGCCAATATTTTGGAGAACATCCAAAATTAAATTAAGGAAGGGAGTGTGGGTTTTTCTATGAAAAAAAACTCGGTCCGGTCACTAGTAAGTTGATACAGTTATAGAACAAAATCACCAAGGGGTAACAACTCTAAATGGGGTTGATTGGATATTAACTCAATCATCACCAATACTCGATTAGTGGGACTAATACTATAAACCAATCTAGAGACTCCCTAGGGACATCAGAGGGTTAATTCCCATTTTCTTATTAACCATTATAATGGATTTGAATAGATAATGATCTGGAATAACGTAATATAAACAAAAGGTGTCCTAGATTTAAAGGAAGATTTCATGATTTATACATCCTATGAATTATTTTCCATGATTATATGGTATCTCAATTTGTTTTTTGTTTCCCACACTATGCATTTTGGCTTCAGTAAATGGTTGGAACCCAATAGAACTGTTTCAATGATGAATGTTATGGAAAATTTAATCATTGAACTCATGGGAAACCAAATGTTATAGGATATGGAATGGAAATATATCATTACAATGCTCACACACCTTTATCATTATTTGAGTCATGAAAAGATTCAAATGAGAATGTGAGGGAACCACATTCTGTTGACTCCATTATGATGAAACATCATCAACTTTTAGTGGGTCTTATGATCGACAAGTTTCTAAAAAATTGACCAGTACAACTTAATATTTACATTCCAATATCCAATTTTGGATCATGGAAAAGTAATTTTAGCTATTTATTATTTAGAATTTTAATAAATCCAATGGTGGAAACTTATCAAGTATATGACGCAATAAGAATAGATTTAATCTATAGTATGGGATGACTTTATAATGCACTTTTTCTACAAGTACTCTCTTTTATTATTTATATAAAAATGGATAAAGGATTCCTTGAGTTAAATTAAAAGGTTTATGAAACCATTAGTACCAATGGGGAAGATTTTATATGACATGTGAGGTGCACTTATGGTATTATCATCCAACCCAAATTTATGATTGATCAATTCTTTAGTGTCTTAAAAGCAAGCCTTAGTATAGTGTTATCCCTAATAGACATTATTATCTATGAGGAAATTTTATGATTTGATATCAAGGTAGAAATATGGATTTGATTTTCCCATCAATATCATGGTTATTATAAGAAAATGAAGTTGAAATTAAATGTAAATTCTAATAATTAAAATCACGGGGATAAAAAGATAATATTACCTTTAATCACAAATTGTGGAAGGAAACATGGGGGGAAATTTTCTAAACTGAATTGGTAAAATTTTTATTTTTATTTTAAAATAATTTCATTGAGAAAAATAATGCTGATTTGATGTGAAGATGCTAATCAATGAATGGAATGATGAAAAATCTCAATATAATGAACCACCTGTACTCCAGTGTTTCAAATATAAGGAGTATAGACATTATGATAACCAGTAAAAAAATGTGATGGATAATAATGATGATTAACATCAATAGCCTCTCATACCCATAGATGAAAGGATGTCTCATGCGATCATTATAAAAATTGATAATTTTGATAATGATGCTGTGAAAGGTAAACTTAATGTCCAAATAGAACTACTATTTTATTATTTGGTTAAGATCTACCCTCTATTTCACATCAAATTAATTTTTTAATGGTATCATAAAAACTCCTTGATGATTGGATTTTGAATTAGCTATGAATACTCATAATTATATCAACATCACATCACATGTCTATGATTCTCATACAATTGAATTTTTTGGGAATTATATTCCTAAAAATATCATTATTCTCCATCTTGTAAAATATGATATTTTTTAGGGAATTAATTGACTTTTATTTATATAAATCCATAAAAAATTCCAAATAAGGGGTGTGACATTGGATATTATGAACCAACTAATGATTATCTAACAATGCCACAATAAATATAAACTTCTAATGTTTATTACATCCATTTTATTGATTTTAATTCATATTGAAAAGGGGTGTTTATCGTAAATCGTTAGGGTAGAAACTGAACATCAAAAATATTCTTACTATACAAGAGATTGTTAATTTTTTTCTCGAAGATTTTCTTAGTATTATAGTAAATATTAAATTTGTTTATTAAATATAAATATTACATGTAGCTACACCAATTTTGAATAATCCATATAGAATGGACATATTTGTTTTCCAATAATTGATGAAGAAACTCGAGGAGAATCTTGATAAGGGATTTATTTGATGAAGTGTGTCATAATGGGGTGCACATGTTTTTTTGTTAACTAAAAAGATGGATCAATGTGACTCTGAATTCATTATTGGGAACATAACATTATCACATTCAGGTATATGTATCATATTTCAAATATTGGTGATTTTATCAATCAATTATGAGGAGATAATATTTTCCAAGCATTACCTTTGATCTAGATACTATCAATTGATGGTCTAAAACTGAGTACATAACCATGAAAACCTTCCATACGAGGTATGAACTCTGGGAATTTATATTAATACCACTTGGTCATAATAATTCCCCAAATATCTCATTATATTTAATTAATAGTCTTTATAGATTTCCTTAATAATGTTTTTATTATATTTATAGATGATAGTCTTATATACTCTATGGGGAAGGAACATAATGAAGATCACTAGAGGATTTTACTAAAGACCCTAAGGAAATATATTTTATATGTAAAATTTTATATTTTTTAATTTTGGATTGGTAATGTTATATTTTTGAGTTATATAATTTCAAGTAAGGGTATACTAGTAGATCCATAAAAGATGAAAGTTATTGAATATTGGTCTAGAAAAACCATGGTGACTAAGATCTATAGTTTTCTTAGTTGTTTTGGATTTTATTTACACTTTTCAAATAATTTTTCATTGATATAAATTAATATAACAAATCTAAATTTAAAGGGATTCATGTTTCTTCATAAAGTTGAAGGTGAAGAATATTCTGAGGATCTGAATAGAAGGTTGGTCAGTGCATCAGTTCTCACAATACCATGACATGGTGAAGGGTTTGTGATTTATAATGATGCATTAAATAAACTACTAGGATAAATTCTCATATATAATGATATGGTGAAAGCTTCTACCTCACACTAATTGAAGTTTCACAAGAAAAATTACCTATCTTATGACCTAGATTTTGGAATGGTATTATTCTCATTAAGGATATGAAGGAATTAGCATTATGGTGAATTGTGTGATGGATATACTGATCAAAAAATTATAAAGTATATATTTATTTACAAGGAGTTAAATATTCACTAGTGAAGATGTCTGGAGTTGATCAATTATTATGGATTCTCAAGACATTACCACTTAAGGAAAGCAAACAAGGTTGATGATACTAGGAAATAGAAGGACCATGCTAGTATTTCCTTGATCAATATCAAAAGAGATACATTATTTTTTTATTGGTAGAATATAAACCTTTAAATAATGAGAAAATTGGATAAATAATATACTTATCAGATAAATATTGAACCATCCATCATTTTCAGGATTGAAGTGACTCAGAAAGGGGATGTGGAACTGAAGAATAATGTGAAATATATTCCTATATTCAATCAATATTGTGATGGAATACTATGGAACACGAATATAGTATGTGTCATATCAATACCATACTCAAATAAGGAGTTGTTTGATGAAGCTCATAATTCATCATTTATTATTCACACAAAAAATTATGAAGATGTAAAGAGATCTTAAGTAGTATTTCTAGTGAGATAACACGAAAAGGGTAATTATAGAGTATATATCTCAGCAATTTGTATGTATGAAATTTAATGTTGAGAGACATAATTATAAGGGGTTGTTAAAACCAATTTCCACACCATAATGGAAATGGGAAATAATCTCCATGGATTTTATCATCAAACTATCTAAAACATCTAATAAAAATTTGTAGATTTGGGTTGTTTATGATCTCATTATGAAGTGAAAAATCATTAGTCTTATATGAAAAGATTTATATCATTATAATCTTATATGGATATACAATAATGAAGTGATAAGATTTTGTGAAGTACCACATTCTATTTTATCAGATCAAGAACCATGGTTTTCCTTGACATTTTGGTTATATAATCTGTAAGATATAGATAAATAGTTATGTTTCAATACTAAATATCACCATTAAATATATTTTTAGTATAATAGAACCATTTAAAAAATAGATGAAATTGTTAGTTAATATTGTCTGGATTTTAAATGTGGATGGGATCAACACATTCCTCATATCAAATTGTCTTATAATAATAGATTTCATTCGAGCATTAAACTGACTCCTTATGAATCCCTCTATAGAAGTTAGTGAAGAATTAAAATGTGCTCGGATGAAGTTAGAGAATAAAAACTACAATGACCAGATCTAACTAATAAAATTATAGTGAAATTCAGATCCATTCAACAACACATTAACAAATATCATAGTCAAAAGAAAAGTTATTTTGACAATTATTAATGAGATCATAAATTCAAAGTCTCTGAGAAGTTATTGTTGTGAATTTATCCATGGAAAAATGTTATTAAATTAATTAATTAGGGAATGTTTTTTCCCATGTTATATTTCTCCCTTCTATATTCTTGATTGAGTGTGTTAGGTTTCATTTCACTTGGTGCTTCCAGAGAAGCTCTCTTAAGTTCACAGTGTGTTCCATGTATCTATCCTAATGAAGTACATTATTGATCCATAAAATGTACTGAAATAAAATGTTATACAACTAGAAAATGACATTTTATATAAAAAAAATCCATTATAAATCTTATATTTTATATGTAAAGTGCAATGAAACAAGATAACTCACCTGGATAAATTTCATTAGAGGAATCAGAAATTTGAAGAAGCTAATTGGTTACTCATGGATGTGTTGAAAAAGAGATATCATCAACAATTTTTATCAGAGTGATATAATTAAAAGAGATAAATTCATTTTTAATGGGTGTTAGAGTCCAATCAAACAAAATTTTATATGTATTTCCATAAATAACCTAGAAGTATTCAATAACATTTTTATATCCAACCCCAATTCTAAATAAACCAAGATATAAAATACCTTTATATCCATTATATTGAATGATTCAGTATGGAGAGGATTAACCACGTTATAAAGATTATATATAAAGTTTTTATATATTTAAAATATTTTGGATAATTCATAACAAATATGTGCTAAATTTTTAGTAATGTCATTTATTCTCCAAAAATACATTTTCTTCAAAAATGAATGTATTTCATTTTTTTACACGAATATTTTAAAAAAATTATAGATATTAATAAATTTTATTTTATAAAAAATATATAATTTCTAAAATAATCATATCAAAATTACCTTAAGGTAAAATTTCATGATTTTTTCAAAAAGTTAATATTTTCAATGGATATTGAAAAATAATGATTTTATAGGAAACTATATTTTGTATTCCAGAATTTTAAAAATCCAATTTTTTTTAAACTTTATTTTAAAATTTTAAAGTTCTTTTAAATTAAATATTAATACAATTAATTTCATTATAATGGAAATTATTCTTAATTTTGGTATAATAACTTATTTATACTTAAATATTTATTTTTTATGATAACATTTTTTCATCAGGCTTTGGGGGTTTAATAAAAAATTATTTTTTCTTCCACTTATATAAAGTGAATCTTGTCAAATGGATTATATATTTTAAATTAAAATAATTTATATTATTTAATTATTTTGTTTTTACTTTTCTTTATAATGACGATAGAATAGGAAAAAGAAATTTCACAATAGTAAAATGATAAATCGTGTTAACCAAGGATTAAATTAAGTGATAAAAACAATATTCATAATATGTATTATTATATTATAGGATTATGACACCTATAACCTTATTATTTAAATGTAATGTTTTATGGGAAATGATTCCTTCAATATTCCTTATTAATATTTCAATCCTTTAAAGAATTTTATGGTGTGTCCCTCTCCCACATAAAAAGGGACACTGCTTAGTCTTATTTACACCACATTGGGACACCGATCCCGAAACAAGACTTATGAATTACCTTTTTTACTTAAATATACACTAATTAGAGGTTTTCATTTTTTTGAAGTACTATTTTAATAGTCCTTAAGAATGGATCTAGAGGACGTCTTCTGAAGATGATGTAATCATCATACCCAACCACATTAAATTTATGTCTTTGTAAGGAAAACTAAAATAAATGGTATTTATCATAAAATAATAATATAGTTTTCATAAATAAACTGAAATATTATTATTATCATGGAACCACCATTACCATCCCTGTTTTCTATCAAATGGGAAATGAAATTATCGATTGTGCATACATGTAGACTACCGCCTCCACGTAGCTATATAAATCAATCTCCATATTCGTCATTGGTGGTTGGTTATTATCAGTTATTTAATGTTTATATATGTTGTTTATTATTGAATTATGAATATTTAATGATAAAATATTATATACCTTTCATAATTTATCTTCATTAGTAAATAAAAATAGCATTAATGCATCGGTACATACAACCTTCTTCATGAATAGTGTAATTTATTTTTTTATCTACTTTTTATAAATTTTTATAAATATGTATATAATAAATATATATGATATTGATTCCATTATTAGAATTTTGTATATTATGGTACCCTTATCAAATTATAATTACCAGAATTTTGAAATCAAAATATTCATAAAAAATGAGACAATTAAAACCTTGAATTGAATATTTTAATAACGAATTATTAATAATGTGTGTTAAAATTTTATAATTTGATAATATATGATATTATAAGAATGTAAGTTGTTATAGTATATACATATAATAAATTTAAATTTTTTATATTTGATGTTAGATCACTTATGAATCAGGTCAAACTTGAGGTAAGGGTTTCTAATCCAACTTCTGTTTTTATATGACATATGCCATATTCACCACTTGTTAATTTCATAAATTGTATATAATTTCCATTTGATTTGAAATATCATTAATATATTTATATTCCAAGAATTTATTTTTTCATTTAAATTTATTTCATTCACATGGGTTATAATTCCAAATTAACTAAAGCGGTAAGTGTTTTACATTATAATCTCATTTTTTCTGGGATTGTGTATGATTTAATTTCCAATGATGAAATTATATGATATTTATCCTTAAATGATATGTATTTTTTTTCTTCTACATATTTTTGGATATTTCATATTTTCCTTTCGTTTTTCTATCTTAATTACTCATGATACTAAAAAAATGTTTTCATTGCAAACAGATGTTGTTTTACTATTCCATCAAAAATATTTTTCTTCAATGCACAAATTTTATTTAAAACATTTTAAACAATATTTTTAATATTATAATATTCTTTTTAAATTCATTTTACACATGTTTTAATTTATATTAAAATATTTATAGGAATATTATCTCCTTTTTCATAATGAGGTACTTTTGATATTTCACCGAACATGTGAAAGGAATCTTTGTTATATAATACATAACATAAAATAAATTTATCAATATCATGAATACAATATGATTCTAAGATTTAATTTTTAATATTCCATGATTCTTTTGATATAGAATATTTTCCTTAATATTTCATAAGAACGCATATTTTAAATAACTGATTTCAAACTGAAAAAGGTATTTTCCTCAAAAAATATTCCAGAGATATTTCTAAAGTATTTTTATTATATGATAAAATCTTCCTATATTACATATGAATTTTAAGGGATATAATACAATGACACCATACTTATTCTTTCTATGAATTTTTTATGACTTTGATAAAAAGTCATTTATGAAACCCATTTATTTCCCTTGGGTTATGCTATGATAAAATGTTTATGAAACCTGTTTCCTTCACAAGTCATGATATAATGATATGATGGATGTTTTGTGTTCTTTTGGTACACATATTTATTGTTTTCAATATGGTATGAGTGATAAAGAAATTATATTTCCCTTTAACACCTTAAGTAATGATGCGTATCCCATGATATAATATGTATTGGAATGGGGAGTGATCGATAATTAGTAAGGGACTTTATCAAATAACAGAGTATAAGTAGTGAACCTCAAATAAAGAAACAATGAAATAAAGAGAAATCCTAATAAAATATTACATTATTAATAGTGATACTTGAAAAAGGAAATGATTATATATGCTTATGTGTATACTACAAAATTATATCTTATTCTATTGTTAGGTTCCCAAGGCACATGATTGATTATTAATTATTTCATAATCTTTTAACATATGTCTTATGTTTTAAAAAATACTTATTCTAGGATTCATGTTTAAAGACCCTCAAATGATTGGGTATGAATATTGTTTGTTATGATTATGTTATCACAACATTATACATGTGTTATGCTCCTTTATCATCATTAATTGATATCTCTTATGTTTAAACATATTGACCATCTGATCTAACCCCTTATTATTTTTTTATTTCCTATGTCATTTAGAATGGTTTTGAGTATGATATGTCTAAGAAGTGGTTTAATTGTGAATAACTTAATGGTAAATTTTGTTGACCAGTTATGTACTAGTTTTTTGTATCCATGTTCCTAAAGACACTAATCATTTATGAGTCTCACGTGTATTGTATTGATATATAATGAATATTAATATAATATAATGTAATATCTATGTATGTATGTTTTGGGTGGATATAAAAATGAGAGTCCCAATCCCGAGGATACATATGACTCCTACCTAGTATCATGACACTTATCTTGGCTGTCGATGTTTTGTGTTGGATGACATGGTCTACTTAATGATCAATGCATGAACGGTTCTACTCCTTTTGTGTAAGCCCCAATAATTATCCCATTTATGAATTCATCACCATGATTCATCAATGAGATTTGTATATATAGAAAATTACACCCATGTGTAAACCCCAATCAATCATTTATTTTTTTCACATTCATAATACATATATCCTAGTTTTATGATTTAAAATTGAACAATAACGCCCTTAAATAATGAAATTAACGTCTATGGTGCAATCCTATCACATTACTTTGAACTCTACAACAAGAATTATTAGAATTATATTATTGTTAAATAGGATATGTATGGAACCCCTTTGATGTTCAATTCGAGCATCAACAACCATATTTCACAAAGATCATAATCTCTACAAAACCATATCCTCACTTGTCTATATTCTCGATGTGAAAATATTCATCAAATGGTAATGTTATCTTTGAGATGAACCATAATGGATTGGTCATTAATATTTCACCCATCATCTAATTCAGGGAGTTGTTCTAATAGTATTTTATAGGACGTGGACACATGACCTTAAAAGGATATTAATTTATGTTATGGATTCATGATCATAAAAGGCCTAGCATTGGTCCTTGTCACATCAACTTAAAAGGTATGATGTTTCCCATTTTGTGATATTGAACTACAAGGGTTTTTATTCACTTCATGGTGATAAATATGAATCCTATCTCGAGGGCTGAGTCCCAATACTATAAACACCTAACACTACCCTAGGTGGTGATAAATTTAGAGTGCTAACTTTATGGATTTAAATAATATCTTAATAAACCAAAAAGTGAATGATCGAGAAACTCAAATATATATAGATGGAACTATCAATAGAGATTTAATGATACATACATATGGTGACATTGATAGAGAGCTTCTGATATATACAACTATGCACATCAATTCATGATTTTATTTTAATCACTAGCATGGTGGAAACCATTCCCATACTAGGGATTGGTAAGGATTCATGAATATGTATTAAATCATTAAGAGATTCCCCATATAAAAATAAATTCTACTTCCAAAGGATGTAGATGTAATTGAACTCCCATCCTCTTAATTAATGTTCACTTTAAGGTTTCACTCGTAATATCCCAATGATTTCCTACCTTTGAAAAGCATGTCTACATCAACTCAAAATTCTATTCATGAGAAGTTTATAATAAAAAAATGGTAAACTTGATGTGATTCCTTGACCCATGAATGAAATTGATTAATCATGGTCTTATTTGTGATGTTTCATTAGTGAGTTTTTTTGTAGATATTCTTTAGGAATTACAGACCATTGATATAAATTCATTTGATCCAAATAAATAGAGTTATAAAGGAACCAAGAATATTCCTTAACCCACAAAAAGATTGTGGATTTATGGAATAAGAGGATATTATGAATGATGAAACATCTTCAATAATTGGTGATTACTGATTTGGTTATGGAGTATCATCGTAATAATACTATATCTGCACTAGAGGAAGCATTTAGAGCCTCTATATAATTAATCCCTATAGATAAAATCATCCTAAAAGAAATTAAGCAAATCCAGTGGTACATATTTCCACCAATAACAACTCTAAGAGCTTATCTCCATGCTGATACAATGCCAACACACCTTATTTGATGGAGATAGAGAATAATTATAAAAATATCATCACCATATGATAAAAACCTCCAAGGAGGGCTTATATTTTCCACAATCATCAACAATACCATACAGTCCCCAATCCTCCATAATTATATAATGTTGTTTCTCAAGATATCTTAAACCCAGTCACTCAAAAATCGTCACCCAAGATGAGGTCCCTATAGGGGATATAGGTCATTGAATGTAGGGAGCAATACCATATCCCTACTCCCACAAAAAGAGCTAGTAAACATTTTGTAAAGACCACTGAAGAGAAGACCTATATTTTTTATCACTCTTAATAAACACACTAAAATATCCAGGTTGCATCATAATGCACACACCTATATATTCTAAAGACACTCTGGGATAAATATGGTATCGTTTCCCCTATGGATGAAGCCTATTGGTATATTCCATTGGGAAATAGAGGATATGAGCTAAATCATACCCCCACTTCCATTGAAGATAATGCATATATTCCTTTTCCCATTGAAGATGTCTTTTTGAATATTGTGGAAGGAATATATTGGTAAGATTATATCCATTCTGAAATATTGTAGTGTTATTAGCATATATCAGTAGTGAAAACATATTATTATCATCAGAATATTCCAGTAAAAAATTGGGGATGACCCCATATTCTACGTCCCACCATCAAGTATAACAACAATATACTCTAACAACTATTTATAAGAAGGATCATATTCTCCTCTTATTCAGGATGACTGTTTGAATATCTCAAAGAATAATAAATAACTGGATCAGGACCATATTCCTTTTCCAACCATATTTCATCAGAATATACCAATATTAACTTAAATGAAAGTTCATATTCTTTCCAACACCAAAGGATATCACTAATATGTTCTAGAAATAACTCAAGAGCGTATAGAATTTCCTTCTCCTTCCAGAGGAAATCAAAAAACATATTTGGGAAACAATTTAAGTTATGGACCATGTTTCTTCCCACACACAGGAATACCATTGGTATATCCCACTATGACCCTTCAATAGTAAGGATTATATTCATATACTCACCCAAGAATCCTATCAAAATATCCTAATAGGGGATACAGTTCAACAATGATCTCATATCACTGCAAATTTTCATACTTACAAGGAATACCAACAAATTATAAAATTGATTAATGAAATTCATGGATTATTTAGATAATGGTCAGGAGTTCTTTTATGAGGGTTTATATACCCGAGTATTGTTCCCCATATTACATGAATCAAATCATGATCAATGATTTAACACCACTCACCTAACCATAAATAACTAAAAGGTTTCATAAATAGAGATATATAAATTTATAGTATGATCATATCCGGATCCCAGTCAATATTTCCATTCTTGAAGTCCTCCACTACCTATCAATAGTGGATCAAAAAATTTAGGAATCTTTATAATTAGGGTATTGTAGATAAAAACACATAGAACCTCCCTATAATACCATGTTCTATATATTTGGAGGTCCTCCCTAGTGCATCTATTAAAAATTTCATCCCCTAGAAATATGAAGGTCAAACATAGATATATTCCTTCTAATGTTAGTTGTGGAGGTACTCCCTATAACCTATATATCAACCAAAAAGATGGTGTTACAATTTACAATTCATATATTATAAATAACAAAAAATATCCTACCAATGGAAAGTAAACTGTCTTCCATAGTGATTTCCTTAATGATTATGTTGTAGAGTTCCACCTTGTAGTTGTCCACCAAAATATATTGGATGTTCTTCCTATGTAAATAAACATGAAGTTGTTTATTTAATTAATCTCAATGGAATTCATGAAAAATTTCTTACCTATGGTGTCCTCCCCCCTCGATAATAATGTATTCCTCTTATCAAAACTACTAAAATAATTCTCTCATATAGAGTTCCACTTGAGGGACTAAGTCCAGCTACATCAATCCCCTCATCAATGAACAATGACACCACATCTCAACCAGGGGATAGTTTGAAGAACTGGTCATCTTTTTCAACACTATCGAATCATTTACCCCTCATTGTAATGAAATGTATTTGGTATGACTCAACTCCCATTGACAATGTAAATCGAAACCAATATCTATAATTAGATGAATTATTGTAATCCCTCTCCAAAGATAAGAAGTTTTCTAGGATGATACTTAAGGAAATGTCCAATAGAAATAGACAGGTTATGCTATGTCCCCTAGTTATATACCATATGAAATTCCCTAGGAAATGAATATGGAGTTGATATGTTATATTTTCCAAAATATGTAAAATAATTTCAATTATCTCATGATGAAATATTTTTCTTATTGGGAGTATCGAAGTAATATATGGGAAATAAGTGATCTTTACCACCAAGTAAACATTTCCACTAATTTAGATGCTCAAATAACGAAGTTAGAAAAAAAAACATAATTCCTACATGATTTCTAGCTTAGTTTTTCAATGATTCTTTATGGAATAATCATTGTTTACCCATATAATGTAAACATCAGAGGGTGGGATGAACACAAATCATTTCATTTTAACGCTATGAATGTCTAGTAGAGTCCACCAAAATTTGACACATGCAAAGAAAAATTGCCTCATGTAGAGTCTCAGGACAGGGATATGCACATTCTAGCTAGTCGATAAAAAATACCTTTCTATTCCCATGACTAAAAATTGGAACACATGGTCAGAGTAGGCTATATATACGCTCTTGAATCCAGCTTCTAATAATGTTTTACAATATTTTCATCTTAAGAAATAAAATCACATAAGTGAAGGAAAATACCAAATGGTAGGAAAAAATGCTCAAAACACATCCTAAATGAATCTCATTCCAAAATATTAGATAAAAAATCATTAATTTCTCAATGGAAAAACATGAACATCCCTAACCCATAAGGTCGAATTTTTTTTACCACTACCACAACCCCAGAGGGCATTAAACACATAATAACCTGTCAAACTCATTGGGAACCTATTTATAAGAAAATATGGGGGAACATTATATGATCACCTTCACTATATAACTTTAAGAGGAATATTTATGGGAGAAGGTAAAGCCTCTTAGGGTCCATAAGACAAAACACTCCACTGAAAAGGAAAAATCCATGAATTTCTATGATTGTTTCCTTGATGGATACTTGGAAGGTGAAAAATATATTTACACTTCAATAATTGACATTTTTACCAAAACATGATATGTAATGATGAATATTTTAAAGTTCCAAACCCTAGTATCCAAGATCCAAAGCCTTACTTTATTACATTTTCATAGATACAAGAGTCCAATCCCAAATGACTAATCAGTTTAGAAGTTTTGAAGAACTAGATACATAGTTGATACACTTATTAAATTGGTACCAAATATAAAACATAAAAAAGTAATGTAATTGAATCCTCAAACTCATTCAAACATTTCATCTTCATAACCTAGGAAAAAGATAAAAAATAAAAGGGTGAGCTTAACTGCTCAGTAATGGTTAAATACAACAGAAGATTTCATGAATCAATAATAAGTGAAACATAATCAATATTTAATGGTATATATAACTGGAATACATTGTATTTAATAAAAAACACTCCAATAATGAAAGGATAATGCGTAACCATGATGGAAATGTAAAATATTTGAAACAAATTCTTTTTAATCAATAAGTTGAGCACAATCTGAATCTATAGATAACATCATAATGAAAATATCTTGAATAATAATTACTAAAATATTAAATAAGTAAATTATTAACAATTTGGATTCCAATATACCAAGAATCAGGGTACCATTAAGACATTCCATAAGATGATTTAGTCATTATCATTAAAACCCAATTTAATATTGCCAACATTGTCATTTCATGAGACTATAGATGCATTGAGGGGCTATCTATAACCTACCCCACCCATGACTTCAGGTACAAAGAATTCATCAAATATTTAAATGATCAATTTAATTCATGAATCAATAAGACTTATAAAAAATATCCATATTGAGTAAAAGATTCAAATTTAACATTATTTCCATCGATAATCAAATATCATTCAAAGTAAAAACCGTATGAAAATTGGTATATGGATTAGGAAATAATCATATCCATGAAACAATAAATATGGATATTTAATGAAATCTTCAATGAAAAATGATAATAATAAAAAGTATATTATATACACCATAAAAATAAAAATAGATGCATAATATAAAAAATAGGCCTCAACAAAAGAAAATTGAGATGAAGTCCCTTACAAGGATCATATCACTAATCAAATGAATAGATTATGTATAGTCACTATAAATCCACATAAAAAAGTGGAAATACAACATAATATAATCAAAATTAATTTTCCACATAACCATAGCATGAAATAATCAATGAAATATAATTTTAACCCAATGAATGAAAATTGAGTTAAGAAATCCCTTACCACTTTGTAAATAGTCAAATAATATTCCCATAAAATTAATAATTTTAAAAAACATTAAATTCCATAAATATAAATATATTAATGATATGATATATCAAAGTGCATTAAACAAACATGAATCAAATGAAATTTGGGCTGAATAAGAAATATATCTCATAGAAGTAAAATTTAGATTAGAAAACACTTAACACATTCTAATTAGTCGAATCATATTCCCCATAAAATTAATAAATGTTCAAATGACAAATTTAATACCAAGAATATGAAACTATTAATTATATGATATATCAAGGGTAAGTATATATACTCCAAAAATAATAAACAAGTTGAGAATAAGGATTATCTCATAAAAATAAAAGTGAGATGAGAAAATCCTTCCCAGATTGTAATTAATTGAACCACGTGACACAAAAAAGGAATAATTATCATGTGAAGAATTAAATAACATTAATATAATGTGATTCATGATATTCTGTATCAAATGGTAGTATAAATACGCCACAAATAAGAAATTGGTGGAGAATAATTCATATATCTCACATAAGTAAAAAGTTAGACAATAAAACCTTACCACTTTGCAATATGTTGATTGTATTATCCGTAAAAGTAATACTATTAAAATAAAAAATTAAATAAAATAAAGATAATTATATTCATAATGTGATATATTAAAGGTAATTATGTACACCACACATAATAAATAATGTTTGAATGAGGAATATATCTCACAGAAGTAAAAGTGAGATGAGAAACCCCCACCCTTATGTCTGAAAGTGTTCTACACTTGTACATAATGTACTAGATAATAAAATTAGATTCATTAATTACTTAATTTAGAAAATATTAAAAATAAATTATATTTATTATAATTTTTTAAAATTTCATATATGTCCATTTAGATTAGTTATATTGTTTTATTTCTTTGTTCTAAAACCATTCGTTTCATGGTTTCAAGATCGGTTCACTTGTGTATAATTATGAAAGATCTGGTCAAATGGTAAAAATTATCTAGAAGTGAAATTAAATGTTATTAATTAAATTATAGAAATTTAAATAGTCCCATGTATCATTTTTTTTACATTTTAATGTTTCATTAAACATAAATTTAATGGAAAATTATCATATTATTTTTACAGTTTGTAAAACCATCACGAAATTGTATCATTTTATTTAATATTATGGTTATATACTTGTTAAATAACATTAAATAATTTCCATTAAATATATTATAATATGTTTTGACCATAATTATTTTATGCCCATCCTTGAAGGATGTAGAGATAAATGAAAACTCATCGTTTATGAAGGTGGTGAATCGACACATCATTGTAAACGTTTTTATTATTAAAAAATAAATGTAGAAGAGAATATATTTGATGATGAATATGCTATTAACCCAATATAATTATAGTATATATATCATACTAGAGTTACTATTACATTTCGGATAGGGTATGTTTGGATATTATTATAAAAGAAATGAAATTAAAAGAGAATGAAGGAGGATCTTACCTCTCGAATATCATCTCCTTGGGAACCTCTGTATGAAAATTAGATTTGGCCTTTTTCTAAGACCAAAATGTCTTTGAAGTGAAAAAGAGACTTGTGAAGGTAGTTGTGAATAATTTACACAAGATTCAAAAATTATATGGTGTGGGGATATGGGGTGGTATTTACAGTGGAGGAGAGAGATGTTTTTTTATTACTTTATTCATTTGTTTTTTATTTTGGTCAGGACAATCAATTAGTGTTGATTTATATAAATAAGTACAACAAGTATTGATTTTTATTTTGAAATAATTCTTTCATAAAACACACATGAATAAAAAACATTTATTTACCATTAAATGTTACAAACCCCAATTTACTGTATTTCACTTTTCACCAAAATTCAACTATTTTAGGAAAATCCCAAAAAAAAAATACAAACCATTTTTCATCATGTAGATTTTAAAAATAGACTCTATTTTATGAATGTATTTTTCTAAAAATGAGAAATTTAATTTCGATTTAAATTCCTCATTAATTCAAAGAATACAAATTTTAAAATTACAGCAGATTTTATGAAAGTTTTAAAAATTAATTAAGGTGCTTTAAAAATATATTATAATTATAAGAAAAAATTATATTAATTTTTGAATCTATTTTATGGATATAAATTTCCATTTAAATAAATATATTAATAATAAAATTATAAATAAACATTTACATTTCACAAAAATACAAACACTACATTATTATGTTTAAAACATTATTTAATCATTCAATGATAATATATCATATTTTCATTTTTGAGATACATAAATTTTATTTATACGTTTATAGATGAGTTTATTATTCAAATGTTCAGGTTATTATTCCTAATGGTTACATTACTTTTCCAACAACCATGTTAAAATTTAATAGTATGTCATAGTTTATTAAATATTGGTGTTGTGTGAATTGTAAGATATAGAATAAATTTAATTAATTTAAGAAGATACACACCATAAAATCTTGGGGTATTATACCCTTCCCTACATCAAAAATTCATTCCTTGAAATTTTTCATAAAAATTTCTTTCTAAATAAATTAGGGTGGTTCTTCTTCATAACATCCTCAGTTTCCAACATTACTTCTCCCATTTTATGGATTCTCCATAGAAACATTAGAGATCGATTCATATGATTTATTAATACATTCCCTCTAGTGTCAAGAATCTAGATAGTCACTTCACAGTAAGAAAAACTAGTTTGGAGTTTTATTTCTTCATAGGTGAGTACACAAATTGGGTCTGAAATGTACATCCTTAACAATGGTATGCAGAACACATCATGAACATTAGAGAGAATTGGCAGCATTACTAATTTCTAGTATATAGCTCCAATTATTTCCAAAATATAAAATGGTCTGATGTACGTGGGGCTAAGTTTTCCTTTATTATCAAACCATATAACACCCTTCCTTGAAGATAATTTCAGAAAGACATGATCTCCCACATGAAATTATAAATCCTTTCTCAAGTTTTCTGCATAACTATTTTTCCCATATTGAGATACTTTAATAGGATACTGAAAATTCAATACCATTTTTGTTGTTTCTTTAACAAGTTCTAGGAAAATAAGGTTCTTCTCACCAAATTCATCCCAAAAATTTATATAATGACATATCTTTCCATATGATGCTATATATGGTTCCATTTTAATACTAGAATATAAACTATTATTATAGGAAAACTATAACATAGGTAAATACTAATCACATATACCTTGAAATTCAGGTGAGCATGATCTCAACATGTCTTATAATGTTTGAATAACACATCTAGACTATCCATCAGTTTGAGGGTGATATGTAGTACTCAAATGAAGCTCAGTGTCCAAATCCATCTAAAGAATCTTATAGAATTTTGATATAAAATGGGGATATCAATCAGACCCAATCGATAGCAGTGCACCATGAATTACTACAAATTAATTAATATAGAGTCTTTATAGGTTATCAAGAGGTAAATATTCTATTATAGTAAGAAAATGTGATGATATTTTAAGACAATAAATAATAACCCATATCACATAATTTATTCTAGGGGACCTTAGTAGTCATATGAAAAATTCCATCATAACATCACCCCACTTCCACATTGAAATTGGTAGTGGATTCAGGACTCCAATTGGATGATTTCTGTTTTCCTTCACCTATTGAAAAATTAGTCATCTTGACACATAGTCAGAAATCTCCCACTTCATAATAACCCACCAAGAATGTTCTCTGAGATCTATATACATCTTGGTTCTTCCATGATGTATAGTTAAATTTGAACTACATGAATCATCTAATAGTTCCCTTCTTAGCCGAGGTATTGATAGAACACATAATCACTTTCAAAATTTCTGATTTCCATCCTCATACATGATGTCTCCCAATTTTCAATCCTTAATCGCATTAATTTTATTATGAAAATTATCATCATCAGAATGAAAACATTTTATCTTCTACAGTAAAGATGGTTTGGTAATCATTTGATAAAGTATTGATGATTCACATTCTATAACAGTTCCTATATCCATAATTACTAAATTAATGAACATTTTATCTTTATCAATCCTCATTTAGATTATAAATCCATGTTCATTTATACTCAATGCATTAGCTACCTTATTTTATTTTCATTAGTGATAGTGTATTGAGAAATGAAAATCATTGAGTAAATTGAGCCTTATCCTTTTCCTCATTTTGAGTTATTTCTATGTAAAGATGAATTTCAAACTCTTATGATCCTTATAAATCTCAAATCATTCACCATAGAAATAGTGTCTACAAATCTTAAAATAAATGATTATATATTCTAACTAAAGATCATGTGTTTTATAATTTTGTTTTTCAGTCTTCAACTCCCTTGATGCAAGTGCAATTAATTTATCTTTTTTGAATAAGGATACAACCTAGTCCTTTATTTGATGTATCACTGTATATAACAACCCCACAATTTGCTGACGTTAAAGTAAAAAATAGAGCATTCACTAATCATCTCTTAAATTCTTCAAACCATTATGCACATTCTTTTATACATATGATCTTAACTCCCTTTAAATGTGATCTCGGTTAACTTGTTAGACAATCATGAAATGTTTTGAATGAAATTCTAAAAGTAACATTATAAACTAACGAAACTATACACCTTGGTTATTTTAGTTGGCGTATACAATTCATTGTTTAATGACCCAATGTTTCATTAATGGAAAATACCTCTTGATCCAGTTAAATGTATCTTTATAAAAAATGTTTTTATAAGATGTCAACTTCTTTGGTTTTATGATAAGAGTTTTGACCGTTACTTTTATAGTCGTTCAACAGTGATCACATGATTAGGCTTTAATGAGCCCAATTTTACTCAGACAAAGGAAGCGATGGCCTCATCCAGTAGAATTTCCCCATACAAATCCCATTTGTCGGAGCTCGAAAAAGAGGTGGAGTCTTTAGGCTTCGCCCTTGACCAAGCCCAATATGAGCTTCATCATGTCAAGCTCGAACGTGACCGTCTATGAGAAAAGTGGAAGTTGATTGAAATTACCACTCGAGCGATGTTATCTGAGCCACCCCAAGAGTCTGTCACCATCGCACACCTTACCCTTAGGTATTATGCGGCTATTT
The DNA here is from genome assembly GCA_963277665.1 of Viscum album. Taxonomy (NCBI): domain Eukaryota; kingdom Viridiplantae; phylum Streptophyta; class Magnoliopsida; order Santalales; family Viscaceae; genus Viscum; species Viscum album. Next base: position 1,031,267,369 of record OY728123.1, on the reverse strand, counting down.
TAAGGGGTTATGTATCAAATAATTAGTACTATGTTCATGTACATTGTTTTTTGTATATAATAATGAATATAATTTCTATTCATTTTTGCTACATTATAAATAGTTTTTAAAGTACAAATGGTGTTTTTAGTTATTATTTAATTAAGAATTTAATTTTATAAAATTCCGGGATCTTTGAATTAAATAATATTTTAATAAAATATTATTATTAATATTAAATTATTTTTTATTAAATATAAATGATCTTATAATTTTATGAATGCAATTAAATTTTTTTATTAAGTTTTGAAATCCATTTCTGTCAAAACCCGTGAATTTTCGATAAATATTGGTTTTGATTTTAAAAGTGAATATTAAAATATTTAGAAATTTTTTTAGATAAAATAAATTTCATTTCTAAAATCAGGACGTCGAAATTATCCAACGGTGAATTTTTCATAATTTTCTGAGACAGTCAAATTTTTGGGTAAAAATTAAATACCGTTTAAATATATAATGTGTTTTATGACATCATAATGACCCAATGGTGATGTAATAAAATATCATAATCCTTATTTTCGTCCAATATATGTTTTATCATTAAAATAATGTGATTTTGGGTTTGTTTTACTTACTTTTAAAAGCATTAATGGACCCCTCAAGACATATTCAACACTTTGCCTTTTTAAATTAATTTCCATGGGAGTGTGACTCACCTCCACATAATCAACCTTATTATTTTAAGAAGTTAAAACCTAGGCCTTATAAAATATTGTTTTCCTCTTCCCTTTCCCAAAAACCATGGGAAAAACCCATGTTCTGGTTTGTGATTTGGATTATTTTAATGTAAGGGGACCCAAACCTAATTAATAAAGAATTCCCTCCCCTTTCCTATATAAACCCACCCTTGATCTCACTTCATCCTCACTAAAATCCCTTGGATTTCGTCCAACCTCTGCCCTACTCTCTATATAATCCTCCCAAGGTGCCCAAAGCTCCCAAGAAGCCTCTCACAAGCCTCTCTCTACCCTTTGGAAGCACACTTCCAAGTAAGAGTTTTTTCTTCCTTTCTCATTTTTGTCAATTTTCATTAAGTTTTATTGCCCTTTTAATTTCAATTTTGAATGTTGGGGTATGGTTTTGTACCTCCCCCATACTTCCCTTTTATTGTTTGAATGATGGGAGACCCCTTTCTGTCTCATTAAATGCCTCCCATGTACACCCGTTACTATGCCGAAATACAGAAAGGAACTTCTCTCTCCTCTTTTACATTGAAGAAATACTTTTTGTATCATGAATATAAATTCCATTAAAATTGTTGGAACATGTATCTATATTTCCTCCTTACTTTCCATTACATGTAAATATGATGAGAAACCCCTTTCTCTCTAATCAACCTTTTTTATGAATTCTTATGTCACGCCGTTACGCTGCCGAAATCGCACCGATTTTCTAAGCCAATGTCATTGTGTAGTGAATACCATGACCATTTCTCCATCAAGGGTATTCACCTTTATGCACATTTAATTTTTGATTATAATGTTTCATGTATGAATTCCACATTCCTTTATCATGGAATAAATGATTGTGTTTTATGAATCCATGTTTTATGATCCATGTGGCACACTTATGCATGAAATGAAATGTTTAAGAAGGGTGTGCCCTTATCACGCTCTAATGCATTGGGTAAAGTATAGTATCATGATACATCATGTGCAATGACTGTTGACTCATGATAATTCAAGTGCAACGAGGTTTTACTCGTGCTTCATGTGCAATGAGGGTTTACTCATGCTCCATGTGCAATGAGCCTTGGCTCATGCTAATTCAATGTTAAGTGTTATTTCCACATTTCCATGTTATAATTATCATGATTTATCATGCCTTTATGTTCATGTTTCTGTTATGCTCTATTGACATTCCTATTGCCTAACATGTATTTTACTCCTCATGTTATTCCATGTGTACTCCCTTACTGGGCTTTATAGCTCACCCTTTTCTTATGCATGTCCTCAGGTTATCCCATGCAATGCAAAGTACGAGGGAATTTAGTGGTCATGTAAAGGAAGTTTTCAATAAAGATGTTGCATTTCATGTTATAAGTTTTTATGTAATGATCCTAAGCCCCAAAGACAGTAAACCTGTTGATCTTCTTTGTTGTATCAAGTGATGTTTTATGTAATAAATCATGTTTAAGTTGTAATAAAAAGTAGGGTTGTCACAGTTGGTATCAAAGGATAGGTTTAGTTATTTTTGGGATTAAGAAAACCCTAGTAAAGCCTTAGATACAAGACTAAGTATAATAAAAACATCCCTATTTTTTGGTAAATACTAATTAAGTGGTTTATCAAAAAAATACACCCCTGTCTGGATACGAGCAGTAGAGGCGGCTCTGGCACAGATGTATCCTAGGGGTAAAACCCGAAAACACCGCTTTGAGCTAGACTCGAACGGGAACTGTTGCACTACGACGGGCTTTGCTGCACTCTTGGTTACGACACTCCCGGGGGAAATGTTTTGATAAATTCAAAATCTTAGTATGAAACCTTATTAAGGTAAAAATGCTTCTATGAATATATGTTAGAAAGTAGATCTCGAAAATCATATATTGAAGCCTATAGACTCATGAGTTAAGGAAACAAAAGTTTATTTTTGAGTCATCAACTTTTTTCTTTGGATTACCCTTTTTGTGTTACCCTTAAATTTCCTTTTATTCCAGCCAATGGCCGGTAATAGGAGGACTCGGGCTCACAACCGTTGTGAAGATCAGTGTGATAACTATACTAATGAGATGCCAAATCCAATGGGAGCGGGAAACGCGAACTTTGTCACGCTTCTCTCTCCGCTAACTCAAGTTTTAAATAGAAACACGGGTCAACAGGAACGTTCAACCCCCCCCCCCTAAGAAAGAACAAGTCGCTATCGAGAGCTTCATGAGACAAAGGCCTCTTACTTTTTGTGGATCATCTGATCCCACGATCGATGAACAATGGATCAACTCCATTGAAAAGATCTTCTCCATCCTCCAATGTTCTGAACAAGAGAATGTTCTCCTGGATGCTTATCGTATGGAGGGTGAAGCTGATCAATGGTGGACGTTGATCAAAAATACGATGCCTGAGGAGGAGATCGAGGCTTTGGAATGGAAGGAATTCCGGAAGTTGTTTTTCGATAAATATTTTCCGCGCACCCTCCAGATTAAGATGGAAAGGGACTTCCTTTCCCTCAAGCAAAAATATGAGGAATCTATTGGAGCGTACGAGGGAAACTTCACAAGTCTTGCATGATACACTTCCTGCTTTGTCGTTACCCCCGAATTCAAGGTTAACCACTTCTTTGGTGGGATGAATCCAAGATTGCGGAAAGCATTAGCGATCCGTGACTTCGACAGCTATGAGGAAATTGTCTGATGTGCCCTCAAGGTCGAAATGGAGATTAGAGAATCATAAGGGAATCATGGGGATAAGAAGCGTAAGGTGGACTTCAATACTGGTGGCCCAATGGATAAATCCAACGTCGCTAAGAAGTTCCAGCACCTCACTTTCCAAAAGTTCGGAAAGAAGAACCCTGGAAATTGCCTTAAGGGGACGAGAAAATGCTTCAGGTGTGAAAGAGAAGGGAACATAGCTATTAATTATCGGCAAGAAGGACCCATAGCTGTGACAGAGGAGAGGAATGCTCAGTTCGAAACTCAACGCGTTGTTCAATGCTATAAATGCAAAGAACCGGGTCATTTTGCAAATCAGTGCCCTAATCCAAGGGTTATCGGAGGCAACCAACAACCTCCAAGACAGCAAGGAAGAGCTTTTTCCATCACTTCTGCCATAGTAAACCCTGACAACGAAGTGGTGACAGGTACGCTGGTTATTCATTCAAGAATACCGAATGTACTTTTTGATTCAGGTTCTACGCATTCTTTTATATTTCCAAAGATTAGTAGAACAATCCCAGCACCACCACAAATCATGGATGTAAAGATGTCGGTGAGTACGAAAAATGGGGAAATCATTGCATCCCATGAATATAAGTGCTCCCATGTTATAATCTGTGGATTGAATTTCCCGGAGAACCTCGTCATACTCCCTTTGGGGGATTTTGATGCAATTTTTGGCATGGATTAGATTTCATTATATAGAGCCAACATAAATTGTAGGGAGAGAGAAATCACACTCCATATGGAGAATCGACCCCCGATTATTTACAATTGCCCGGAGGAAGATGAATCTCCTTTAGCTCCATCATCTCAAGCATGAATATTGCTGCCTTATGAGCACGAATATCTGGCTCAGATGATTGAGTCCAAGGAAGAAACCATCCTTGAAGAAATGCCTATTGTGAGGGAATTCGCTGAGGTGTTTCACGAGGAACTACCTGGTCTTCCTCCTATAAGAGATGTTGAGTTCTAAATTGAACGTATACCTGGGGTGTTACCAATATCAAAGACTCCATATAGAATGGTTGTTTTTGAGCTTGAAGAGCTGAAGAAACAACAATAGGAGAATATGGATAAAGGGTTTATACGCCCAAGTGCTTCACCATGGGGTGCACCAGTCCTCTTCGTCAAGAAGAAGGATGTGTCAATGCGGCTTTGCATCGATTATCGTAAACATAACAAAATCAGGATAAAGAACAAGTATAATCTCCCAAGAATTGATGAATTTTTTGATCAGTTGCGTGGAGCACAATACTTCTCCAAGGTGGACTTGCGGTCGGGATATTATCAAGTAAGGGTGAAGAAGGAAGATATCACCAAGAATGATTTTCGTACAAGGTACGGGCAATATGAATTCATAGTAATGCCTTTAAGACTCACCAATGCTCCAGCAATATTCGTGGACTTGATGAATAGAGTCTTTAGATATTACCTTGACAAATTTGTGGAAGTATTTATAGATGATATTCTAATATACTCCAAAAACCAACGAGGATCATGAGGAGCATTTAAGAACTGTACTGGAGACTTTGCGCAAGGAGAAGCTCTATGCAAAGTATAGCAAGTGTGAGTTCTGGTTGAAGGAGGTATCATTCTTGGGCTATATCATCACATGAAATGGGATATCTGTAGATCCCTCCAAAACAGATGAAATTGAGGGATGACTGAGGCCAACATCAGTAACCAATATCCGTAGCTTCTTGGGGTTAGCTGGATATTATCTATGATTTGTGAGAAATTTATCACGATTGTCCAACCCTCTTACCAAGATAACTCGAAAGGGAGTAAATTTTTCTTAGAGTGATGAATGCGAAGAATGCTTCAAGGAGTTGAAAAGGAGGATTAACACTACACCCGTGCTCACTTTAGCCACAAGTGGGGAGATTTTTGTGGTATTCAGTGATGCTTCGAAGAAGTGCTTAGGATGTGTGCTGATGCAGAATGATAAAGTGATATCTTATGCCTCAAGGTAGTTGAAAATCCATGAGCGAAACTATACAATGCATGATCTGGAGTTGGCAGCGGTGATCTTTGCTTTGAAAATCTAGCGGCATTATCTCTATGGAGAGAAATGTGAGATATATACTGACCAAAAGAGTCTTAAATATATATTCACACAGAAAGATCTTAATATGTGCCAGAGAAGATGGATAGAGCTCATAAAGGATTATGACTATTCAATACATTACCACCCTGGGAAAGCGAACAATGTGGCAGATGCCCTAAGTAGAAAGGATCCAACGATTCTATCAATGATGAGAATTGAGAAGGATCCAATATTCTTATACTTGATGAAGATGGATGTGGGAATCATAAATAAGGGAACATCATCAATCCTTTCACAAATTATTTCTCAACCATCTCTTATGGAAAGGTTAAAGGATGCTCCAAAGGATGATGTGGGAATTCATGAAAAAGTGGAAGATATCAAAAAGTGGAAATCCCCGGAGTTTAATGTTGATGAAGAATGAACTGTGTGGTTTGGGAAAAGACTATGTGTTCCATCAAGTTTAGAGCTATAGAAGGAACTCTTAAATGATTCACAAAGTTCAAATTTCTCTATTCACCCAGGGAGCACAAAGATGTATCGAGATCTCCGAGAAAACCTTTGGTGGGATAATATGAAGAAGGCGATCGCCGAATATACATCAATGTGCCTGGCATGTCAGCAAGTGAAGGCAGAGAGGCAAAAGTCTAAGGGGATGATGCAACCATTGCCCATACCAGAATGGAAATGGGAAAACATCACCATGGACTTTGTCACCGGACTTCCAAGGACATCCAAATGCAACAATGCAATCTGGGTTGTTGTAGATCATCTTACAAAGACTGCACACTTCATTGCTACTCGGGAGGATTTATCATTGGATCAACTAGGATGGATATATATCAGGGAAGTGGTAAGGTTGCATGGAGTACCACTATCTATTGTGTCTGACCGAGATCCAGGATTCATCTCTATGTTTTGGAAGAGTCTTCAACATGCTCTGAATACTGAACTGAACTTCAGTACGACCTATCATCCTCAAACTGATGGCCAGTCCGAGCGGACTATCCAAACACTTCAGGATATTTTGAGAGCGTACTCAATGGACTTTAATGGAGGATGGGATCAACATATTCCTCTGATTGAGTTCTCTTATAATAACAGTTTCCACTTGAGCATCCAAATGGCACCATATGAAGCCCTTTATGGGTAAAGGAGAAGAACACCGACATGTTGGGATGTGGTCGGTGAACATAAGCTGCTTGGACCAGAAATGGTCGAGGAAATGGTGGAGAAGGTGAAAACCATTCCGCAGCATATCAAGGAAGCCTAGAGTCGACAGAAGAGTTATGTAGATAATCGTCGACGAGACCTTGAGTTTAAAGTTGGAGACATGGTTTTTTACGCATATCTCTGTGGAAGAAGGTCATGAGGTTTGGAAAGAAAGGGAAGTTAAGTCCAAGGTATATCGGCCCCTTCGAGATTCTTGATCATGTTGGGGATGTGGCCTATTGACTAGCACTTCCACCAACAATGGTCAAGGTGCATGATGTCTTTCATGTATCCCTCTAAAGGAAGTACATACCAGACCCTTCACATGTACTCTCTTCCGAGGTGGTACAATTGGAAGATAATATTTCTTATGAGGAGAAAACAGTGAAGATCTTAGATCGTAGTGAAAAAGTTATACAAAATAAGACAATGTCCCTCGTCAAGGTGTTGTGGAGAAACCACAAGTTTGAATAAGAAACTTGGGAGTCGGAAGATATGATGAAGCTGAGTTACCCACATTTGTTTTAGTGTGGGAAATGGAAAATTTCGAGGGTGAAATTTCTTAAGGGGGGAATATTGTAATGACCCAAAGATTCATTAATGGAAAATACCTCTTGATCCAGTTAAATGTCTCTTTATAAAAAATGTTTTTATAAGATTTCAACATCTTTGGTTTTATGATAAGAGTTGTGACCATTACTTTTATAGCATTCGAACAGTGATCACATGATTGGGCTTTAACGAACCCAATTTTACTCAAACAAAGGAAGCGATGGCCTCATCCAGTAGAATTTCCCCATATGAAGCCCATTTGTTAGAGCTCGGATAAGAGGAGGTGTCTTTGGGATTCGCCCTTGGCCAAGCCCAAGCTGAGCTTCATCATGTCAAGCTCGAACATGACCGTCTACGGGAAAAGTGGATGTTGATTGAAATTACCACTCGAGCGATGTTATCTGAGCCACCCCAAGAGTCTGTCACCATCTCACACCTTACCCTTAGGTATTATGCGACTATTTTAAGGGGTTATGTAAAAAATAAGTAGTACTATGTTCATGTACATTGTTTTTTTGTATATAATAATGAATATAATTTCTAGTCATTTTTGCTACATTGTAAATAGTTTTTAAAGTACAAATGGTGTTTTTAGTTATTATTTAATTAAGAATTAATTTTTATTAAATTAAGGGATTTTTGAATTAAATAATATATTAATAAAATATTATTATTAATATTAAATTAATTTTTATTAAATATAATTGATCTTATAATTTTATGAATGCAATTAAAATATTTTATTAAGGTTTGAAAGCCATTTCTGTCAAAACCCGTGAATTTTTGATAAATATTGTTTTTTATTTTAAAAGTGAAAATTAACATATTTAGAAAAAATTTTATATAAAAAAAATTTCATTTATGGAATCAGGACGTTGAAATTATCCAATGGTGAATGTTTCATAATTTTATGAGACAGTCAAATTTTTGGGTAAAAATTAAATACTGTTTAAATATATAATGTGTTTTATGACATCATAATGACCCAATGGTGACGTAATAAAATACCATAATCCTTATGTTCGGCCAATATATGTTTTATCATTAAAATAATGTGATTTTGGGGTTGTTTGACTTACTTTTCAAAGCATTAATGGACCCCTCAAGACATATTCAACACTTTCCCTTTTTAAATTAATTTCCATGGGAGTGTGACTCACCTCCACATAAGAAACCTTATTATTTTAAGAAGTTAGGACTTGGGCCATATAAAATATTTATTTATTCTTCCCTTTTCCAAAAACTGTTGGAAAAAACCATGGGATGGTTTTATGGTTTGGATTAATTTAATGTAGGGGGACCCAAACCTAAATAATATAGAATTCCCTCCCCTTTCCTATATAAACCGTCCCAAGATCCCACTTCCTCCTCACTAAAATCCCTTGGAGTTCTTCCAACCTCTACCCAACTATCTATATAATCCTCCCATGTTGCCCAAAGATCCCATGAAGCCTCTCACAAGCCTCTCTCTAGCCTTTGGAATCACACTTCCAAGTAATGGTTTTTTCTTCCTTTCTCATTTTTGTCAATTTTCTTTAAATTATATTGCCCTTTTAATTTCAATTATGAATGTTGGGGTATGGGTTCTAACCTCCCCCATACTTCCATCTTATTTTTTTAATGATGGGAGACCCCTTTCTCTCTCATTAAATGCCTCCCATGTACACCCGTTACTATGCCGAAATTCTGAAAGGAACTTCTCCCTCCTCTTTTAAATTCAAGAAATACTTTTTGTATCATGAATTTAAATTACATTACAATTGTTGGGACATGTATCTATATGAACTCATTACTGTCCCTTACATGTAAATATGATGAGAAACCAATTTCTCTCTCATCAACCTTTTTTATAAATTCTTATGTCACGCCGTTACGCTGCCGAAATCACACCGATTTTCTAAGCCAATGTCATTGTGTAGTGAATACCATGCCCTGTTCTCCATCATGGGTATTAAAATTTATGCACATTTACTTATTAATTATAAAGTTTCATGTATGAATTCCCCATTCCTTTATCGTGGAATAAATGATTATTTTTTATGAATCCATGTTTTATGATCCATGTGGCACACTTATGCATGAAATGAAATGTTTAAGAAGGGTGCACCCTTATAGCGCTCCAATGCATTGGGTAAAGTATATTATCATGATACGTCATGTAAAATGAGTGTTGACTCATGCTAATTAAAGTGAAACTAGGGTTTACTTGTGCTTCATGTGCAATGAGGGTTTACTCATGCTCCATGTGCAATGAACCTTGGCTCATGCTAATTCAATGTTAAGTGTTGTTGCCAAATTTCCATGTTATAATTATCATGATTTATCATGCCTTTATGTTCATGTTTATCTTATTCTCTATTGAAATGACTATTTCCTAACATGTATTGTACTCCTCATGTTATTCCATGGTTACTCCCTTACTGGGCATTATAGCTCACCCTTTTCTTATGCATGTCCCCAGGTTATCCCATGCAATGCTAAGTACGAGGGAATGTAGTGGTCATGTAAAGTAAGTTTTCAATAAATATATTGTATTTAACGTTTTATGTTTTTATGTAATGATCCTAAGTCCCAAAGACACTAAACCTCTCGATCTTCTTTGTAGTATCAAGTGATGTTTTATGTAATAATGCATGTTTAAGTTGTAAGAAAAAGCAGGGTAGTCACACATGGACTAGACTATTTCATTATAGGAACAATTGAGATTCAATATCTAGAGACAATATGGCCAATAAAACAAATTTCATCAACCTAGAATTGATTCATGATAAATTTACCACATACCTCATTCCTTATAAGAGTATCAAGAATGAACCTTATGTGATTATCATGGTCTTCATAGGTTTTTGAATATACTAGAATATTTTCAATGAATACCATAATAAAATCATTACGATATTCCTTGACTATTCTGCTTATCAGATCCATAAAAAATGAGGGTGCATTAGTCAATCAAAATGGAGTTGTTGTAATCTTGTATTTTCCATACCTCATCCAAAACATTGTCTTTAGAATGTATTCCTTCTTTACTTGCAATTGATAATATCCAAAATTAAGGTCAATCTATGAAAAATATATATATCTATGAGATTAATCAATCAAATCATAAATGTGAGGGAGTAGATACTTTTTCCTTATCATAATTTCATTTGTTTCTATATAATAAATGCACAAACTCATGGATTGATATTTCTTCATAAAAAATTGAAATGGGGGTCCTAATGGAGAAAAACTTGGGTGAATTAATACCTAATTACACAACTCCTATAGTTGATCCTTTAGCTACCATAATTACACAATGTTTATTCTATAAGGATTATTTGATATTGTTTTAGCATCAGTGATTAAATTAATGGAAAACTCAACTTCACAATCTTGGGGTGTCTAGGTAATTCCATAGGAAATACATAAATGTATTCTTATAAAGCTGGTAAATAATCAATTTCAATATTACCTTTTAATACCTAGATGGGTTTTTTGATCTTACTCCTCAATAATTTAATTTATTGGAGCTACAGGTTTTGTATCTAGATAAGAGTTAGATGACGAAGTTTCTACTAGGAAGATAAGGAATTATACATCTTCCTCAAAAATTATAATATCCCTCTTTTTAAATTAAATATTTTCTCTATATTTTTAAATCCAATACATACTATGGATTATATAAAATTCAACCATAGGTATAATGATAAGGTCATCAAATATAGAAAATTTATATTTCATAATGGGGACTAGACAAAACATCTTTATTGAAATGAGACTTCCCATTAGAGTTTTGAATAATAACACCCTTATTAAATCAAAATAGAAATATCTAATTTTCTTTTAAAAATATGTAAATTTATAAGAGTAAGATGATCTAGAATTAAATAAATCATTGGAGAAATTTGAATTAAGGATTAATATTTCTTCTACCACATCATTAGGTACATCTACCTCTACTATAGAGATTGAATAAGCTTGTCCATATCCCTATAGCATCTTCTGTGGTATATTCTTATGTCTCCTTGGAAATTGGTCGGAAAAATTCCCCATTTTATTGTAGCATAAGAACATTATATCATTATTTTATTTTTCGTTTCACTCATTAGATAAATGACACTTGTCTTCACACTTATAACACTCTCCACTTCACTTCATACATTTTCCTGGATATTTCTTCCCAAAATTTTCACAAGATAGAAAATGATTCATTCTCTTGTTTTTCACTATTGATTTACATTTCTCATGGCCTATAGAAGACCTCTTCTTCTCTTGATTTAATTTGAATATATATGATAATCAAAATTCATTCAATTTTTTGATGGAACATAGTAATATTTCATTATATGATGAAAATGTTTAATAATCCAATGGTGTTCAGTGACATGTCATAAGACCATAAAATAAATGATCAATATTATTTTCCAAATCATGTATATAATCTATAGAATGCCCAGTTAATCTTATAAATGTATCCTCATACTCTACAACACTCCATTCTTCGTTTTTTTTAAGCTGAGGTGTTTTATTTTTATTTCATTTCATTTATCATAAGGGAAATGTTTGTCAATAAATTATTCTTTAATTTTATTCCTTTCCATGTCTTCTATTTCATCTTCCTCTTTAGTATTCTAGATAAACTACCATCATTGATCCGCCTCACCATTGGGGAAATATACCTCTATTACTAATTTTTCCAATTCATCACATCCTAATTCAAGAAATATATTTTCAAGGTACTTGATCTATTAACTAGTTACCAATAGATTAGTGGTCCCACTAAAATATGGGGGATTCATCTACATGAAACAATACAATAGAGGTGTAGTATGCTTATTCTTAAAACCCCGAGTAATATTTTCTAATATGGTCAGGATCTGCTCAGCTACAACACTATCTATGTTGTGTTTCTTATTAGGGAAATCACTATACTAATTTTTCATATTGATTTATTTCCTTCTATTATGATATATCACTAAATAATTACACCAACTGAGTTAGCCCAAAATGATCTTTAGAATTTAGAAACAAAATAAATATTCTTATAATGGTAAAATATTTTATATGGAATTATCATAGTTCTCACATTGGATATTTTAATTTTAAAATCTAGTTCCTATGGTTTCTACTTAACTTGCTCGGATACCAACTGTAATTATCCAGAACCTAGAATCCTAGATCCATAATTTAATACATTTTTATAAATACAAGATTCAAATCCCAATTGACCGATCATTTAGTAGTCGTGAAAATAAAGATACATACATGGTTCTATTATTACGTTAATAATCAATTATAAAACATAAAATGGAAAATAATTTCTTCAATAAACCCATTCAAACATTTCATCTTCATAAAATATGGAAAAAGATACAAAATAAAAGGGTGAGATCAAAATGATCGACCTAATTCATGAGTCAATATTCCTTATCAAAAAATATCCATATAGAGTAAAAGATACTTATTTAATAATATTTTCATACTTAATAAAATAATATTCAAAGAAAGAACCATATGAAAAATTGGTATTCAACTTAGGAAATAATAATATCTGTGAAACAGAAAAAATGGGTATTTAATGAAATATTTAATTAATAATGATTATTAATAAAATATGCACTATATTAACCTTATAATGTAAAATAGGTGTAATAAAGAATATTCATCAACTAATGAAAATTGATATGAAGTATCTTAAATGGTTTATATGATTAATATAATTAATAGATTTTGGGTATTCAATACAAATCCCATAAAAAATTGTAATTACAATATAAGATAATCAAAATTTATTTTATATATAACCTTATCATGACATAATCAATGAAATATAATTTTAACCTAGTAAATGAAAATTGAGTTTCAAAATTCTTTACCACATTGTAATCAGCCTTAGATCCCCATATAACCTCTTATATTTGCTGATGACATCAATAATATTATAGTTCCCAATTGTACATGTGGATGATGTATCGTACTAAAATCCATCAAGAGATGAAATTAATGATTCATATACAAGATTGCATGTTTCGATATTTAGTAATCAATTTCAATGTATAATGAGAGGATTATTTTATAGTAGTGATGTTTTCATTTAATAATAGATATCAAAAATAATATAGATTTAAATGATTGAGGAAATATATGGTCATTCTTATCTCTCTCAAATTTATTGGATAGATACTGAAAAACATCCCTATTGGGACCTATCATCATTTATGAGATGATTGAGAAAATAAAAATGACCATAAAACATATTGTTTTAAACAAATTTTATTGGAAATCATATGTGGATAATAGACACAGACCTCTATCCTTTTATATGGGAGACCATGCGTTATTTAGAGTCTCTTAAATATGGGGACATCATCGATTGGATAAATAAGGAATTTTTTACACTATATATCCTAATTTTTTTTGAAACATGAATAAATTGGAAGTCTCTATTATTATATGATATTACCACAATGGTTTAGTTTCATACATAATTTCCTTCATGTATCTCAACATAGTAATTTCCAGACCAACCATTGCCTCGTGATTTGATGGGATAATAATGATCTTGAACATTATGGTATATTTATTCATGCACTGATTTGTTTCAGGAAAAAATAAGATTATGTCTTAAATAGAAAAAATATTCCATTGGTTAACTTTTTATTGGAACATGGGGAAATTCAAGAGGATACATGGAAACATAATAAATTAATGTTAGAACAATGGCCAGATCATTTCCAATGCAAGGGAAATATCTTACTACCTAATGATGTAAAGCCTAATAGTGGGGAGAATATAACACCCCAGGTCTCTGTTACATAGTATTTTATAATCTCTTTTGATGGTATATAATGTTTGGGTCTAGTTTTAGGACTTTATATATGTTTTTGGAGTCTTATTGATGTGTTTTCAGGGTGCGTGGTTTGAGAATATTTAGTGGAAACTGTGAAACATCTCAATGAATTCATGAAATAGTGTTTTGGATTTAATGGGGAGCATGGTTTTTTCATGTTTTGGACAAACCAGGAGGAAAACTATGAAATATTTAGATTTTTATAGTTATTTTTTCATAGTTTTTGAGACACAATTGTGAAACCCCATGGAATTGTATAATAGGACACATAAAGATTTTGAATTGTTTTTAAAATTATATAACCTAACAATGTGAAATGAATTAATAGAACTATAAATTTTATTATTATTATATAATTAACCAAAATCATTCTATGTTCTCCCATTTTCTTAGGATCACAGACCTAATAATTCCTTAAGGGGTTTTTCGAATCTCTTCTACCGTCAAAATTATTTACCAAAGGATTGAAGGGTGTTGGATCAAGTAGTGTGTGGGTAAGAGCCTGTTTCTCTCCTCATTTCTCTCTTATTTCTAGATCCACTTATTTTACATGGATCAAAACATTAAATATGTTCTACTATGGTTATATATATGACTTATTATTTATTTTTATGAGATCCTTGTTGGATCTATTGATATGATTTTATTTCATACCAAGATCTAGAGGTTTCATTTTACCATTTTTTGATTTCTTTAACTATTACAATATTAGTGATTTCTCCCTATTTTCAAATTATTCTAGCATATAAAATTTTGGATATTTAATTTAAATTAATATAATTTCAATATAAATTTGTTTTTTATTATTTCATACCATTTTATTTGAAAATTTTAATTCCTGCAATTTGAATACTTTTAAAAAAATCCCTCAATTTATGGTTTTAAATTATAGATTCACTTTGACACAAGAGAGAAGTTTGATTAAAATTTTTTAAGGGTATACATGATTATTCAAAAATGAATTGGTACAGAAAATTAGATTACATGGGTGGTGCGTGTTCATCAATGCATTATATGTGGCTTATCCATTGTGGACTTTTTATGATGTGTCAAAAAGGAGGAACTTGGAATGTGAACATTTAGTGATGAATAGGTGGATCAATGAGTAACCAATCATGAGTATGGGACCATCACAATGAATTCATGTGTGTGTGAATTAATGAATGTGATTTGGGAATTACCAATGGAATTAAATGATTTATTGGTATTTTTTTGTTTTCAATTCGAGTTTCTCTGAATTGTTAAACTAATTTAAGGAATCATTATTTTTAACTATTTTCTAAACATTAAGATAATGTGTTATTTTTTAAGTTTCATGTGTAGTAATATTTTATTGGATAGCCTATTGTGTATGATTAATCAACCCCTGCATATACACATCAGTATGTATGTAGACACTATAATTCATGATTCTAGATATGAGATGAATTTTTATTTTTCTATTTGTGATGCTTGAAGTTGATTTCTAGATTCAGAGTGTGGATATTTTAATGTTGGTTGAGTTTTCAAGGAATCAACCTTGGTATTATGTTTTTCTTTATTTTACAGTCTTGTGGTTCTAGTGTATTGATTTTTTTATTACGATGATATATTTATTTTGGTAGTTTCCTCTATGAGTTGTATTTTTATACTCCTTGCATTATATAGAATAGTTTGGTTGGAATAATTTTGTCTTGATTAGTTGTAGTTATTTTAATGGTAAAATCATCTCATAATGGTTTAGTTATACCATCAAATTTATTTCAATCCTTTGGTATCTTTCATATTCCCCCTATGGTTAGAAGCACCTTCGATCATTCCATGATAATTTTTATCTTTGGATATTACACAACATGATATGATTATTCAATAGTATAGTTTCTTATATTGATTTTGACCATGTTTGCAAAGAATTATGTATAGATGATTCTATTGTATGTTGTTGGATTTTGATACTAATTGTTGTTCTCAGGATTAAAACCAAACATAGTGTGGGAGATTTTTTAAACCATGTATTTTTTAAGGATTTTATGGGAAGAAAATGGTCATGAGGGAGATTAACGATGTTCAGAGATAAGATTGTTATTTTGTGTGATTGAAAATATATCCATTGAAAAACAGAATGTATTTAGATAAATTATTATATGATATAATTGAAGTGGATGTTGTTAATGCACATGATTTTATTATAAAAATTAAAATTATGTTCAAACTCATATTAAATTAAATTTATTATGTTAGGTTGTGGAATTATTGGTAGTTAGATTAATTTTTAATAGGATTAGATGTGTTACCGATTTAGAGGGTTAAATTTTGGAATTATTAGAGTTTCTATTAAAAAGTTTCTAAGACACGTCTCATATGACATTTGAGTCAACCTATATGATTTTCATGTTTTATGCATAAGACGTTGATTGAGAAAATTAGACATTATAGTTTCTTAAATTTTATGTTCATAAAACACTCGGAAAAATTCAAATTGATTCTGAGGAAAAACATAAAGTGTTACTCTATCATATGTGTTTTTCAGTCACATGTGTTAAAATTTCATGTTAAGGGGTATGCCATTCTGTGAGATGCATATGAACTTCTTGATACACCTATGAGTTTATTGTCTCTATATGTCATTGTAAATGGAGTGTTTTTGTGATATATAAATAATTATAAATAAAATTTATAGAAAATTATTTTTAATGAAAATTTTTATTCAGAAAATACAGTGACCAAATTCACAAAAAAATAAAAAACATTTGATATTGTTATAACATGGCTCAGGATTATTTTAACATATATTTAAATTGGAAAGATTCATAGTATAAAATAATGGTTTGTTCCATGATTTAAAAAGTAATTACATAGGAATTTGGATACCATGTTTTTCTTTATGTCATAATTCCATGCATTTTTATGTGGAAATTTTAATAGGAATGGGAAGTCTATGATAGTTCAATTATCTTATAGAACATTGGGTTGAATCATAAAAAATTTAATTCTTACATGATTGAATATTTTATTAATATTGAAATACTTGAAAAGAAGGATAAATAATAGGAAAATATATAGACACAGTTCTTAGAATATATATTCAATGAATAAAATGAAGGTTTGTGAATGAATATTAAATAATATTAAGGATAATCCCTTGAATTTAAATATGTGAGTTATATTTTATGTTTAGAAAATATATAGAGATAAAATATTTTTTTGTTATATATTTTTGAAGAACCTCATTTATAATAAAGATACAAACAATGAGTGAAGATGTTAAATTTTGTGTTGTGCATGTATATTATATATGTGTATTCTTTCTCTATATGAACCTAATAAAAATAATAATTATGAACCCTAAATGTCATCATTACATTCAATTTTTGTAATAAATATCATTTATTAAGAACAAAAAATATCATCGTAATGTGTTGGATGAAATTGCATATGGGATGTTCTGAAATATTATCAGGAGACATGTAATGTGAGTTAAAGGATAAAACAGGATTTATTTTACCTAAATGTTAATTCTAGTGGGTAGACAAGTCTTAGGGGAACCCTTATCACATCATAGACAATACTTCTCATAATGAGGGTCAAACCAAATAATTTTTTTTCTTGTTATCTTTTGGTGTGTTTGGATAGTAAACACCAGTAATCTAAACGAATAGAAAAGATTTTTTAATGAAACATATAAAGTGATAAATTTCTAATTAACCCCTTTAACCAACTAACAATGATCTCTTATATATCCAATTTGCAACCATCCATGCCTTCTCGACCCTTTATATTGCTTTGTTTGTGGATGGGGAGTATTTTGAATAGGTCCCTTAGGTTTTTGTAATGTTGGAGATGTATAATAACATCAAAAGTATTTTAATTCAATAAAATAGGTATTTATATCATTAGATTGTGGTTTACATCTTATGTGTCCGGCTAGTTTAAAGATTTTTTATAGTAAGGGGGTGGTATATAAATTACATTTATGATGTATGGAAGGGTTTTATACTGTATGATTATTATGGATTAAGAACCATAAAATTTTTTGTAACTTACTATATTTTGGAGATTATATTTTAAAATGTTTTTTGGAATATGATTTATGGAGCCCATGGATTTTACACTGGAATAGTTCGGTATTCACTATAAAATGGGTTACCACTTGTTGGTTCATATATCTTGATTGAAATATTATTTTTTATTCATAATTAATTATCCCATATTGTTTGTGAACCCTAGAAAGATTTTGGTGGATCATACAACAACTTCTTCTAGACGCGATCTGTGTGATATGTGGTGAAATTTTTTTGAAATTAGTGTAATTACTCTACCATCATCATGATCATCTATTTTTCTTCTCTTAATGATCTACTATGGAAATGTTTCTTTGGTTTATAAGCATGTGTGGGATGTATGATTGATGATACATTAGTGCGATATTTGTTTTCCTTGTTCATTTTTGGTTTATCAGATGTTTCTTCTTCAGCTAGAAATGTACAGTGAGGTCAAAAAGAATCATTGAGGTTAGGGATCCTTATTCTCATTAATTTTTGTGCTATATGTGAGGATTTCATGGTTTTATATTCTATCGGGTGGATATTAAAGGTCAATTTAATTATATATTTAATTTAAAAATATTATATTGATGGTTGTGGGAGAGATATCACATAGTAAACATATTTTACATATTTTTTGATGGCATTTTCCTGGCTTTTTATAAATATTGAAAATAATGATTTTTGGAGCCTTTTTTGAACTATAAATGATATGTATTGATACCATTGGTATATTTTTTTATCACACCTTGAATAAGAGTCTAAAAATGTGTATATAGAAAATAAATTGGTCACCCATGGAAAAATGGTTTTCATGATAAAACACATGCTATATAAATAAGTAATATGATGAAAGACCTCAAATAAATATGGAAACTGGGATATGTGATATTTTATGTGAGTTTTCTTGTTGTTTTACCCTATATGGATTGGGTTTTTGTGTGTGTATGGAGGTGGCTAGAGGGGCTATGTGATGCGTGGCATTGTGATGTGATGATGGATTGTCATGGATAATATATGAAAATTTTTGTTGTGTTTATGATGAACAATAAAGATTATTTGTTTTTGTATTATGATGTGTGGTATTTTTTTTATGTGATTATCATGTGTGGTGATTTTAGGTTACAGATTTTGTAGTGTATAGTGGTCATTGTGTTTGGTGGATTATACATGTGGCTATTGTGGTGATATTGTTTAGTTGGTGTGGTATAGTGACAAAAGTTGATGTGGGATGGGTTGTTGTTGTATTTTTTGAGGTTTTCTTGTTTCCTAGTTGGTCATGGATTATATTTTAATGACAAAACAAAACAAAATATGGAGGTTAATAAATTATATAAAATGTAAAGGGATTTTTAGTAAATGGTATAAATGAATTGAACATTAAATGAATGAGTTATGTAAATGAGAATGAAATGACTTAGTAAATGGAAGATATGAGAAATTTTTTATAATATGGAATGTGGTGAAATTGTAATTAAAATAGGAAACTGTGGGTTTTTGTGTTAATTATGCGCTGTGTTGCATATAGAGGTGCTTGTGGTTATGGCAGTTGATATATGTTGTAGTAGAGATGATAATGTGTTCTAGTGTAGTTTTTGTGAACCCATAAGATGACTATCATGTGCCATATTTGTATATAATCCATTTTATGACACTTCAGTGTGATACACAACCTATTTGAATAACCTTACCAACTATTAATGGTTATGGGTTTCAGATGTTTCCAATAAAATCATGGATGGTGGTGATACAGATTGCTGGAAACCCCCTCTTCCCCACTCTAACATGAACAAGGACATCCTAGGTGTATTCTGGAGAGATATGGTGTGATGGACTATGTGTATTTGGGAGATATAAAGTTATTATTTGGGGATGTGATGTGATGTACTATGAGTCTTTGGGTAGAATGCGATGAGATGTGTTACATGGTGGGGATCATGCATGGTGTCAGGAGGGAATGAGGTTGACATCCTTCACATTCATGATACCGTATTTTCCTAGTTATGTGATTAGATGTGATGATTCTTGATGATAGCGATAGATACTACACCTTTAAAGGGTGGGGTATGTTGGGATGAATCCCAACCCACATCAGAGATGGATGGATGGGATGGGATGTGATGTGATGTGTATGTAACTTCTGGGGCCATAAGGAAGACAATGTTTGGGAGTGGGAGTAGAAAATAAATGAGGAAAATGATATGGGGAACCTTGATTGTTATGTTTTTCATTTTATTTCACTATATCATAAATTTTATTTTTTGAGTGAGCTATTTGGATGAAGTATTTGGTTAGTTTTCTTGTATAGGTTCTTGTTGATTTAATTTTTTGTTAATTGGAAAATTAGTATGTTATTTTCACATGTTAACTTTAAACTATAGTATGTTCCTACTGAGTATACTTGTATTCTCACATTATATATATAAACTATTTTTTAGGTTTATAGGATTTCATTGGGGATCAATATAGACATTTATGAATTAAATATGGTTCAATTGTTGAGTCTCTTCTTTAAACATGACTTTGAGAATAATTTGAAAATTTTGTTGTATTGGAGTATTGTTTTGTTTATTAATAATGGGATTGTTTTGGGTTTACTTTGTAATTAATTATTTCCTGGTGTTTTTGATTGTTTATCCTATCCCCTAATATGATTTTATTGATTGAGGTAAATGCTTCTCATATTTTATATTTTATACATATGAGGGAAATTCTAGGTTCTGACCAATGTCATACTAATGGTGAGACTAAGGGGTTCATTATCTCTTTTACTTCATTACTATATCTTTTTAGGGAGGTGATAATTACACTATTA
This sequence comes from Viscum album, assembly GCA_963277665.1. NCBI lineage: Eukaryota > Viridiplantae > Streptophyta > Magnoliopsida > Santalales > Viscaceae > Viscum > Viscum album. Next base: position 1,031,246,477 of record OY728123.1, on the reverse strand, counting down.
TATGATTCTAAATAACATCATATTTTTTATTAGTTATATGATTATGTAAATAATGTTTCTTTTCGTAATGATGGATATGTGGTAAAGAGATAACATCATATATGTGTTATTAGTCTAGGATACATACCAAAAGAACATATATTTCATGTATGAGAAGATAAAAATTCTAATTACATGAGAATAAATGATGATATAGAGTTATAACCATAATATATAACACTTTAGTGAAATTATTATGAAAATAATCACAAAAAAACAAAATTACCATGATCTTTTTTGAAGTTAATAAGGAAATTTGAACACATTACATGTCAATAAGGGAAGAACTGAATTCTTGAAAATAATGGATATTAAAAAAAATAACACCTTAGAACCTGTTCATCCTGGAATTTTTGGTCCAATGAGGAAGAAATTTATGAATGGAAGTAAATATTTTATCAATGTTATAGAATAATTTATATGAATGGAAACAATCATGTAATCAATTTTTTTTAATCAATGATGATGTTATAGAGTTTTAGGATAACTAAAAAATATTATTTTGATTATCTAGTGAAGAGTTCCCATTGGGATGTTAGAGATGAATATTGAAGTTGAATGATATATTTATCAAGAACCAAACACATAGATTCAGGGATAAAAACATATTCATTATATACTACACTAGATACTGACTAGAGGGACGAAATTTTTTCTATCAAAAATAAAATATCAATATCCACCATTATTTCACTTCCATAGATAAGTACATTTAGCATTAGAGTTTTAGATAATTAAGGAAAATTTTGTTACATAATAAAACCCATTCCTTTATCGTCATATAGGTATTTTCCAATTATAGCTATATTTTCCTATTCCATAACAATACATCAACATATTCCATAAAGTTATATACACATGATAAACATTCTGATATATTTTACTTCATTTCATTCATCAAAACCTAGGGAAATTGAAACATACTAAAGGGTGATCATAGATTCTCAATATTGGTTAATATGTGAGATATCAATTAATGATCCCAAGTGAGAATTTTATAAACACAAGGGTAAGATAAAATGATCATTACATACGAAAAATAAACCCAATAAGTCAATGATAATTAATCATGAGTCATGGTATACCAATTTTAAATAAAAAATGTTATAAATCATAAGAGTAATAAATAATCAATAATCAATCAGGATCCATCAAAACATTATATAATCATATGAAATATGTTGTTGAAATATGAAAAATCATTTAAAATCATTTCTTATGCCATGGGTGACATCCATGACTATCATATTGGACATAGTCCTAAAATGAAATGAGATCACTCCCCTTTCCATCATCTCAATAGACATTGATTCCTCCCATTCCTACTATAGTGGATATAGTCTCTTAAAAAACATTGTTCACTCCTCAATAATATTCATATTTGTTAATGATACATCCTTTTATTGATAATGAATTAGAGGGATGTAAAATTCAGATCCCACGGATCACATATTGAAAACCATATATATGTGTTCCATAGGATCAAAAAAACATTAATCATATAATAAAATGTTGTAAAGAAACTGGTTACAACAATATTTAATCAAAAGACAATTATCTGGATGGAATGTAATTGGTTTAATAGATCCATACATAAATCAACATCATTATAATCCAATTAGTGAAGTAAATTGGATGGTATCATAAGATAATATTCATAGTGAAGAAAAAAAATCCTTGAATTATGCTGACATTGATGAAAAATATCTTTTATAAAATAATTTAAAATTATATTTAAAAAAGAGTAACAAACATCCTTCACTAGTCATAACATTTAAAAACTAAAATTCCTAGAAAAAAGGGAATTTCAGTATATTTTTAATATAATTATATCATTTAAATTAATATTCATGACTAATGAAGGTAATAAACAAGGAAATATTTATCTATGTTTTATATATTAAAAAGGAACATAGTTTTCAAACTTTTGTAAAAAGAAAAAATGACTTATTTCTAAAACTATTAAAATTATTAGTTTTAATATTATTTTAATATTATCAATGATAGTGAAAATTAAAATTGTAAAAAACATTCATGTATAGATATAAATAACCATAAAATAGTTTTAAGAACATGAATATGGAGGAGAATGATTTCACTCCCAAAAAGGATAAATTAGTTTGACTTTTTTGTAATAGCATCTTCTAGATAATTTTAAGAACTTATGAGAGGAAAATGTAAGAAATACATTAATAACATAGAAAGAACAAGAAGAGGTTAGATTATATGGTTTTTAATGGAAAAGTATAATATAAATTTCTTCAATGGAAAATTACGACAGAAAATCCAAAAAATGCTATTATAAAATAAATCCTTGCTACTTTGCTAGATTTTGAGTGACAACCCCATTCAATGAAATATCATCAAACAAAACATTAAATAGAATTAATATAATGAGAGTTGTGATATAGAATATTAGTGGATAAATTTATAAACTATCTAAATATAAAAAGGTGTATAACATGAAACTTTTCTCTATAAAAAAATATTGAGATTATGAATGCATATTTTTTTGGATATCTCTCCATCAAAACCTTTTAAAATAGAGAACAAAATATTAAATCTTAAAACTATATAATTTTCATTAATATAATAATTTAATTTATTTATAATCAATATATAAAAAACACAAAAGAACCCAGTGGTGAATATGTTATATATCTCATGGAAATAAAAGTAAGAGGAGAAACCCTAAACTCATGTCCTAAATTCCTTTGTAAATTCTCATAACCACCTATATAATAAATTTAGATTTATTATAAATATATGAAAAATAATATCCACACTTATAACACTAGTTATGATTCACATTTTATCTCTTACGACCTGTTTCTAATAGTTCTTTATTAAAATAATTTCTTTTTGTTGTTAATTGTTCAATTTTTCATGCATGTTTTTATTTTTGTGGTTATATTGCTTGAGACATGATCATATTTTAAAAAATTTAAAAAATTTAATCACAATATATATTACATGAACCCTCCCTAAAAATATTACATTATGAGGGGAGATAGATAATGACACCCCAAGTCCCACGTCCCGTAGGCCTTGGGTTGGAATCTATCACCAAGGGTATAAATATCACATAAATGTGGGAAATTACCCTGTATAATAATATTGGATCAGGATATAAGAAAAATCATCCACAAGAAACTCCACTAAATAGTATAAAAGAAACCAAAACCATCCCACAATTCAAATATAAATTAAACTAATACATATTAAAGTCTTGAATGTAAATACCGAGAGGAAAATCTACAGTAATGACACAACAGCTATCCAAGGTCCATGCTAGTAATGGCCATCTCAATACATGTAATCCACTAATAAACCTGAGTGGAGTATTATATATGTTGGGTTAGAACACAAGAATAATCAGTAGTAAAAATAAAGTATCTCAAGAACATGTGAAAGATGCATACTAATGATCCCATGAGAAAAAAGTGGGACTAACAACACCTAAACAAGTCAACTATATATCCCAACCTAAGTAAGGAACACTCAATAAATAACACATGCCAAATAATATAATATAATATTATTCAAATTGATAATAGTTACCCCACACCACTTTCCCACTTGTACACCTCTCTCACACCACAACATCATACGTCCAAGTGCTTCTATCTTTTTTGTATACCAAACCACATTACAAGCACTGTCGCAACATACCTCACTCGTATAGAAATGGGACCATCACCCTACATGAATGTCCACATCAAATATTTCTTTAAGAATCCTTGGCCACAACACACCCACAACAATAGACAGAGTGGTACTTTATCATGAAGATGAAGGGAATACACATCGTACCTTCCTCCAAACATACACGACCCCCACTGTATGGTAAAAAAATCATATCTCATCCCACCTGCTGACAACTAGGAAACATCACATCTCACCTGAAGGCAGTAGGGATCGGAACCCCACAAGAAATTCCACATAGCATCAATCTCAAAGACACCTAGTCTATCATAACCAACATCTAGTGCACTATCAAACCTACAACCGTCATAGGTTGTGGAATACATACCTCGCCTAAAAGGGAGAGTGGGAAAGTGTAGGTACCCAGCCATCTATCCACCCCACCAGATGCATGGAAAAATACCCCTATGTAAAAATAATAGTCTAATAATATAGTGCTTAATGCGGGTGGGAGCATATAGAAATAACAAAGAATACAGTAATATATAAATACAGATACACACACAAGCCCGACATATGAATTTACAAAATATAACTAACCAACTCACAACATCTTCACTTTTTCGGCCACCTCTAAATACATAACATCACATACTAAACTAGCCACAATCCACATGCCACATTTCAAACCAAACCCCTTATATAATGACCCACTTATTCTTATTGGCTTGAGTAGGAGGTGAGGCAGTACCAGGACTTAAGTGACTTCCCCAAGGCACTAAATACTGGAAATAAATGACAAAGGGATCCAATACATGTGCAAGATGATTTACACTTTAAGAAATAAACACCCAAACTAAAATTCATGACAAAAAAACCACTATATAATGAATGATTACAATGAAAGGTACTCAACATATCATTTATAACAACTAATCAAAGTACCATAGACGAAGAAAATCCAACAACAAAGTAAATAGATGAAGAATAAAAAAAACCAACTCACGATAACCAAAAGACTCAATCTTCACAAGCTCCTTGATCCAACTACATCAAACAACCTATGAATCATGAATTAGTACTAAAGCTATGAGATACATTACATTTTCCCATGTCCCAGTAGATGACATATGTAAAATCATCAATGTTCCAAAGAAGGTGTGATTACTAAAACATAGTAGGTTTTCCCCCAATTAATTCCCAAATCATTCCACTCAGATAGAAGAATTAGCCACATTTATGTAAAAAGGATTATATAAAACAATTTCCAAAATAGTTTATAACTAAATTTAAATTACTTCTAAAATAGATTATATAAAAAAAATTCCAAAATAGTTTACAAATAAATATAAACGAGTTCTATATCAACAATTTTCCAGAAAAAAATCTCTTTTCAATGAAATAAACCAAACAATACGTAAAACAATTTCACAAGATCCATTTGGAATAACCAATCCATTCCACATATCCATGCTACCAACCTTGCATGCATCATTATGACAGTTCCATACCCATGAACAATTTTTTGTCGATATACCATGTCATCACAAGGTAATTATATCCCATGTTCCATTACACATTTGAAACTAATCACAAGTTCATATTTCATCCAATCCTTATAAATTAGATAAGAACACACACACACACACACACCATGTATGCTCGCAAACCATGCCAACCCCATTTAAATAAAACAACCCCTTTTATAGATTTGTTTTCAATGAGACAATTTCAATATAAATATATATTTATTGAAAACCTTTTCCCAAAAACCTATTTCAAAGATCCATCTAATCCATATTTTAAAATAACCATTTTAATATCAATAAACTAAACCACAATGCACAACAATTTACCAAAATTCCAAAATTCCACCAAAAACCATAAATCAGCACTAAAGACGATTAATATCATGATTTGAAAGAATATTTAAAATGAAATTTCAATCAATTAAATCCATTTGAATCTATAAAAATCAATTATAGAAATTGGAGTCGATAGTGAAGCCACTTACATTGAGAGTTTTGGGGAATTGATAAATGACATGAAAAAGGTTACCATAATGGGTTGAATCATCCACAAACCCACCCTGGATCTCTTCTCCTGTCATGAAAAACCCAAAATATAAAATTATTTGGTGTTTTAAACCTTATATCTACCCACGATTCGTGTGTATCTAAAAAAACAGAGGGAAGATGAGAAGTATATATAAAAAATGCATCAAGAAAGATAAAGAATAATCACGTACTACAAGAATCAAGCTTCAATGCACTAATGAATGGCTCCATATCATTTCTAAATTTATTGGGAGAGGTTCTACAACATATGAAAGAGAGGAATCCCTAGATAGGGATGTTCTGTGGTAAAAACAAGGCAATTAGATGTAAAATGAGTGAGATCCACATTTTAGTATCAAGGTTTGACTCTACACAAGGTTTAGTCACACGGTTAGAAAAATCGTGCACTAACCATGCATTTTCCACTTATTTAAGGGTGGTCCTCACAGGTTTACCTCACACAGTCTCTATAACCACGAGCCAACCATGCTAAGGCCACTACCTCAAAAGACCCTAAGACATTTTCAAATCATATAGTTTCTTATAGGTTGTCACATGTTTGGGACAAACCATGAAAAACTTGAGTGCCTTCCCTTTAGCCCTAAAACCCCCTACCTGTTCTCCAAACTATCCCATCATTCACCCTAATCCCTTTTCTACATAAAAATCAGAGAGAAAAGGGTTACATTCCAGAAACTAGTGGTGCTAAATTCTCCCAACCATTGGTATTTTCATCCCTATGAAGTACAAAATGACCGTTTCCTATAACGAGTTCCACACATTACTCCTTCATTTTCTAATTATGTTCCCATGCCTCTTCTTAAATCCGACCATATTTCCACAAAACCTATACTAGATAGATTTTATTTCCATTCATGACCTTTTCAAACCTATTCACAATCTACACTGGGATATGTACTAATGAATAATCCATATCTATGTCAATGTGATCCCATATGATTACATGGTCATGATCAGGCTGATAATGTTTCGAATATGATATATAGAACACACTGTGCACCACACTAAACAATGGTGGAAATGCCAAATGATATCCTGCCTCTCCAACTTATTACAATATCTCAAAAGGGACAATGTATCTAGAAGATAAAAAACCTTTCTTTCCAAAACACCGATGTCCATGACGTAGAGATATCCTAAAGAACACATGATCACTCACTACGAATGACAACGATCTTCAGTGACGATCCACATAAGATTTATGATGACTCTGAGCCGTCTCTATCATTTTTATAATCAACTGAATCATCTCTATCATTTACTGGACAAGGCTTGGACCAAATAGTTATGTCTCACCTCTTTTCACCAATCATAGTGATGAAAGATAAGGATTTTAATACAATGCTTCAAAAAGAGGCATATGTATCATGTCCTGATAGATTTTTTATATGAGAACTCCACTAAGGGTATGTTCTCTTCCCACGAGCCAACAAAATCCATTATTAATGTTACATACCAAGTAATTAATGAATAATAGATATTTTTATCTATGCCTATTAATGAATTAGATAGTGTTTTAGAGGCTTAAAATGATAATAAATCCAATCTTAAGTATGGAATACACTAATATTTTTAAAAGATTGTTTTACTCCCTTTTGATGGAACACCATTTATGAATCTATATTTTGACAATTTTATAAACTATGTTTGTCAAAATAACCTTATTCATTATGATTGGGACATCAAAATTTACTTTGTGTGAATTTTTGGCATTTTTTCTGACAATGTTCATTTTTTAATGAATAGTGAAAAATACTGCATTTTACATCAAAACTGCTTTTTAATCTAATTTGTTTATATGATTAGATTATTTTTTGAATTGATTTTGAAGTGAAATTAGAATATATTTTTACCATTTAATCCAATGGTGGTCATTGGAATCAATTTCACATTGAAATTGGACTTAAACTGGTGTCAATCTTTTGATACATATTGTTTCATAAAACACGCTATTTGCTCTGACAGTGGGAATTAATTATTTAATTAATTAATGTGACTTATATGTTTTGAATTTTGTAAAATAGACTTCATTTTTGAATTCAGAATATCAAATATAGCTTAGGGTTATGTTTTTCTATTTTTCTGAAAAACTTCAATTTTTGATGAATAGTGAAATCACTAAGTGGTAGTTAAAGAAACTGATTTTTCGTTTAAATGAAATTTTGCCACCTTTGTGTTTTGAATTTCAAAAATCCGACATACATGGTTTTAATTAAGAAGTAAAATTTTGTTCAATGAGATTAAAATAATTTTTTGGTGAATAGTAACTTATTAAGTTTTTAATCGCGATTAGTGTTAATTAATGTAGTTTAAGGTAAAAATAATGCTTTAATAATATAAAATTACCTAGACACATGTCTTAACCTCATTGTATGTGTCATGGCAGACCAAGACAATCCATGGGTCAACATGGGGACCCCATGGAGCCACTTTGGTTGGGAAATGACATAAATAACTTTTTATTTAATGTAAAAGTAAAAATGACACAAAAATAATATGTTTTACGAAAACAATTTTTACATGGGGTTATAAAGATCATATTTTTGATTATAAATAGTCATTTTAAAGATAAAAATATTTCCTACATCATAGTTTTTTTTATATAATTTTTAGACTTTAAATAAATTAAATTATTTATGACATCATGATGATGCAGTGATGACCTCATTATTTAATGATTTAAATAAAATGGAATGATAATGTAATCACTAAGACCTACACATGTCCAAAACCTATTGGATTTGTGGATTTCGAACCCTTATCACCTTATCCTATAATTATATCAATGTGGGACCATTTAAATCAGAAACTCATTTTCAAATAAAGTAATATTTCTTTACTTTCCAAGAGTGCCCCTCCTCTCCTCTTATAAAAGGCCCCCACCTCTACCTCCTTACCCACACTCCCAAAGCCTTTGGCTCGGACAAACCCTGCCCATTTTGTCTCTCCACTTCCCTCTATTACTCCTTGAAGCGTCACTTTGGTCAGAAGTTTTCCCAAGGAAGCCTTTGAGCTCAAACCAAGGGAGTTACCCGATTTTAAGGTAAAGTATTCACTTGAGTCCGTTTGTTTTATTTTGCTTCTCCAACACCCTAAACCCTTTTTATTAATTTCTTTCGTAACAACTCTAGTATGTTCAATATACTAGGATTTTCTTATAAGAAGTATTAAATATACACTTACACACACCAACATATAATGGTTAAAGGACATACTGTTTTTGCGTGGATGGTGAATTTATGCCTCCCGAAATGATGATTGTTCAAAATTCTTTTAACACCTTAAAAGGTGGCCATTAAGATGTCACCATATTTATATATGATATATAATATGTTTATGGTTTCCTTAATCTTATGTATTTTTAATTTTGGGTATACCTTTATGGTTTCCATTATGGGTAAATGCAATATCTTCATTTAAGGAAGTGCGGACTACCGCCCCCTCAAAGTGAGTTGATTCGTTAAATACCATATGTGGGACGTATAAAGGATGGAACTATGATATTATATATGATATTATACTGGAATTATAATATACCATTATATCATTATTATTCCATTCTATAAAATACGAAATAGAAATGAAAGTAGCGTTCATGCGTACATACGGCTTACCGTCTCCATGAACGGTGCATTTCATTTCTTACTTCTAAATGATTATGTAATATTATAAATGCATGAATTTACTGGATATATATGACATATATGATATCTAAATCATGAATACCATTCTGGATATAATGGATACATGAACAACATGTAATTATAAAGGGCTTATTTTTGACTCAAGTACCAATGATCGTTAAAACGACCGTTATTAACTTAAATAATTACATAGTGTTCATGACATGGTGATAAGTGATATAAAAGGAATAATGAACTTGAAAAAGGTTCTTAAACAAGTAGAAATTAACTCAAGGTAATTATTCAGGAGAATAATGAACGACCGAGTCAAGTTGGACCCGAGGTATGGGACTTCGTCTCAATCTCCTTTTATTGAGGCATATTTTGTTTTATACACAACCTTCTTTTATACTGTGTATAAACCCCTTTAACTTTTACATTTATCCAAAAGGAATATTTTTTTATATGAAGCGTTTTACAAAACGACAAAAGTGAATGTTTTTGTCGTACGTATGCGGTGACAACGACTTCTCCGCCGCCTTGACCATTATTTGAGTTTCGGATTCCTCTACAAGCCATACCTTCTTTTTAAAAGAAAAATAAATACCATGTTTTACTTTTTTTTATTTTGGTATTGAAAATGGATTTTATAATGATTTTATATCAATGTGTTCTATTGATATCTTGTGATTGAAAGGTGGAAATGTTATGTTTCTTTTATTCTTGTTTTATGTGATGCGATTATGTTGAGGTTCTTGGGCATTATTATGAAGATGGGTGGTTCCGTGATAAACTAAGGGCGGGTGAGCCCGATATAGCACTCCAATGCATTGGGTAATGCGAGGGAGTGAAATGTTAAGGTTTCTCCGAAGATATTTTGGGAATATACTGTGATGTGTATTCCAAACGTAACCAAGAGGGTTACTCCCTACGTAAGAATGTTATGAATGCCTCAAGTTACCTTTATGTCTTATGATTTCTATGATTTATTCATGATTTGATGAGGTATGTTAAAGTGCTTATGTTTTATGGGTAAAGTGTGATCTCATACTTATATATATATGTACCCATGTTTCCTTTCCATATTTTTATATCCCTTAAATAGCTTTTTATGCTCATCCCATGTTTTTTGAAATGTTTTTCACAGGTCAGGGGAAAGGTACATGATATGATGATAGTGTCAAGGAAGTGTCAAGAAAGAATCCATGTTTATTTTAAATATGTTTACATTGAATGGAATGAAGAATACTATCTTTATGTAACCACTTTGTTTATATGTGGAATGTAATGCAAGTTTTATGATCTAATTCTCTAAAACTCTAAACTCGAAAAGATCCTCAATGTGTAATCTTGTAATAACTCAAGATTAAGTAAGGTTTAAGGCTGGGGCCTTATAGTTGGTATCAGAGGTCGGTTTAGATAACTTTAGGAGTTAGAGCTCTATTAAATGATTATCCAAAAATATTTTTTTTAACGGTCAAATTGAAATGATATAGCATTTGAAGATTACCATGTTGCTTCGCCTAAGATATTTCTGTGTTAAGATTGGTTTTATGTAGAGGAAATAGAACATCTTTTCTAGCAAGGCATATAGAGGGAAATGACCTTTCAAATCAGTATCCTGAGATGGTCAGAATAAGATCTAAACTGTTTTTTGCAGTGATGTCTTAGTTGAATGAGGTGAATAATGTTGGTTGTTTTTGTTGATGATATTTTGGTGTTTTCTAAGAGTAAAGAGGAGAATGAACGACATTTAAGGGTTATTTTACAAACATTAAAAGAAAAGAAATTGTGTGGGAAATTCAACAAGTGTGAGTTTTGGTTGCAACAAATTTCTGTCCTTGGTCATATTGTTTCTAAAGATGGGATAACTGTTGATCCTGAAAAAAAAAAGTTGTTGAAGAATGGCCAAGACCCACAAATGTAACTCAGATTCGTAGCTTCCTTGGTTTGGCAGGCTATTACCGAAGATTTGTTAGAAATTTTTCACGGTTATCTAGTCTAATGACTAAGCTAACTCGGAAGGGTGTTAAGTTTATCTGGACAAAAGAATGTGATGATTGTTTTCAGGAATTGAAAAGAAGATTTGTGAATGCTCCAGTTTTGGAACTACCTTCCAGGAATGGTGAGTTTGTTATATACAATGATGCTTCATTGAAAGGACATGGTTGCGTCCTAATGCAGAATGATCAGGTAATTGCTTATGCTTCATGACAGTTGAAAACTCATGAGGTAAATTACCCTACACATGATTTGGAATTAGCTGATGTTGTTTTCGCTTTAAAAATTTGGAGACATCATTTGTGTGGAGTAAAGTGTGAAATATATACTGATCACAGAAGTTTAAAGTATATATTCACTCATAAAGAGTTAAACATGAGACATAGGAAATGGCTGGAATTAATCAAGGATTATGATTGTACAATTCATTACCATCCAGGAAAAGCAAATAAAGTGGCTGATGCTTTGAGTCGAAAAAGTAATGCTTCATTGGCAATGTTGTGTTTGGAACGTGATCCTCTGGTTAAGGATTTGATGAACTTTGGCATAGAAGTTGTTGGTGCAGGAAGTTATTCTGTTTTGTTTCAGGTATCAGTGGGATAATCTCTATTAAATAGAATCAAGCAAGCACAGAAGCAAGACAATGAGTTGCAGAAAAAGGTAGAGCTGGTTCAGAAAGGTAAGTTGCCGGAATTCAACATTGATAATGATTGCGTTTTGAGATTTGGGAAGATGTTGTGTGTGCCTTGTGATTCACAGTTGAAGAGAGAGTTGTTATGTGAAGCTCATAGTTCTCCGTTTTCAGTTCATCCAGGCAGTACTAAGATGTATAGAGATCTGCGGGAGTATTACTGGTGGGATGGAATGAAAAGAGATATTGCTGATTTTACTGTGAAGTGTTTGACATGTCAATAGGTTAAAGAAGAGTGGTAGTTACCGAAAGGGATGCTTCAGCCTTTACCAGTGCCAGACTGGAAATGGGAGAATATATCCATGGACTTTATTGTGGGATTACCGAAGACATCTCGAGGTAATAATGCAATCTGGGTTATTGTTGATCTCTTGACTAAACCTACTCATTTCCTTGCTATACGAGATACTTTTTCCCTAGATCAACATTCCCATTTGTATCTTAATGAGATAGTCAGGTTATATGGAGTTCCCCTCTCCATTTTATCTGATCGTGATCCCAGGTTCACTTCTAACTTTTGGAAAGGCCTTCAGAAGTCGTTGGGTACTAAATTAAATTTTAGTACAGCATTTCATCCTCAATCAGATGGGATGTCAGAACGAACAATTCAGACCTTGGAGGATATGCTACGAGCTTGTTCGATGGATTATCAGGGAAGTTGGGACCAATAGCTTTCTTTGGTTGAATTTTCATATAATAACAGTTTTCATTCTAGTATACAGATGACACCATTTCAGGCATTATATGGGAAGCGGTGTCGAACTCCAGCTTTCTGGGATGAAGTGGGTGAAAGGAAGTTTATGGGACCATAATTGGTGGAAGAGTTGGTAGAAAAAGTTCAGTTGATACAGAAACACAGGAGAACAGCTCAGAGCAGGAAGAAGAGTTATGCGGACAACAGGAGGAAGGATCTCTCTTTTGAGGTAGGTGATCATGTTTTTCTCAAAGTATCACCATGGAAAAGTGTGATGCGATTTAGTAAGAAAGGAAAGTTGAGTCCAAGGTTCATTGGACCATATGAAATTCTGGAGAGAGTTGGATCAGTTTCTTACGGAGTGGCTTTACCTCCGATTTTATCTCAGGTACACAATGTTTTTCTTGTTTCGATGTTGAGAAAGTACATGCCAGATCCATCTCATGTTTTGAGTCCAGAGGTAGTTTAGCTGGAAGAGAACCTATCTTATGAGGAACAACCAGTCCAGATTCTTGACCACATGGATCAAGTGTTACGGAATAAGGTGATTCACCAGTTAAAGGTTTTGTGTAAAAACCACATGATTGAAGAGGCAACATTGCAATCTGAAAATGCAATGAGGGATAAGTACCCTCATTTATTCGATAAGTAAAAAAATTGCGGGGACGCAATTTTATAAAGGGGGGAAGGATGTAACATCCCAAGTAAGTAATGAATAATATATATTTTTATCTATTCCTATTAATGAATTAGATAGTGTTTTTGAGGCTTAAAATGATAATAAATCCAATCTTAAGCATGGAATACACTAATATTTTTAAAAGATTTTTTTACTCCCTTTTGATGGAAAACCATTTATGAATCTATATTTTGACAATTTTATAAACTATGTTTGTCAAAATAAACTTATTCTTTATGATTGGGACATCAAAATTCACTTTGTGTGAATTTTTGGCATTTTCCTGACAATGTTCATTTTTTAATGAATAGTGAAAAATTCTAGATTTTACATCAAAACTTCTTTTTAATCTAATTTATTTATTTGATTAGATTATGTTTTGAATTGGTTTTTAAGTGAAATTAGAATATATTTTTACCATTTAATCCAATGGTGGTCATTGGAATCAATTTCACTTTGAAATTGGACTTAAAGTGGTGTCAATCATTTGATACTTATTGTTTCATAAAACACGCTATTTGCTCTGACAGTGGGAATTAATTATTAAATTAATTAATGTGAGTTATATGTTTTGAATTTTTTAAAATAGACTTCATTTTTGAATTCAGAATATCAAATATAGCTTAGGGTTATGTTTTGGTATTTTTCTGAAAAACATCAATTTTTGATGAATAGTGAAATCACTAAGTGGTAGTTAAAGAAACTGATTTTTCGTTTAAATGAAATTTTTCCACCTTTGTGTTTTGAATTTCGAAAATCCTACATACATGGTTTTCATTAAGAAGTAAAATTTGGTTCAATGAGATTAAAATAATTTTTTGGTGAATAGTAACTTATTAAGTTTTTAATCGCGATTAGTGGTAATTAATGTAGTTTAAGGTAAAAATAATGATTTAATAATATAAAATTACCTAGAAACATGTCCTACCCTCATTGGATGTGTCATGGCCGACCAATAAAATCCATGGGTCAACATGGGGACCCCATGGAGTCACTTTTGTTGGGAAATGACATAAATAACTTTTTATTTAATGTAAAAGTAAAAATGACAAAAACATAATATGTTTTACGAAAAAAAATTTTACATGGGGTTATAAAGATCAGATTTTTGATTATAAATAGTCATTGGAAAGATATAAATATTTCCCACATGATAGTATTTTTTTATAATTTTTAGACTTTAAATAAATTAAATTATTTATGACATCATGATGATGCAGCGATGACCTCATTATTTAACGATTTAAATAAAATGGAATGATAATGTAAAATCTAAGGCCTACAAATTTCCAAAACCTATTCTATTGGTGGATTTCTAACCCTTATCATCTTAACCTCTAATTATATTAATGTGGGACCATTTAAATCCGAAACTCATTTTCCAATAAAGTAATATTTCTTTACTTTCCAGGAGTGCCCCTCCTCTCCTCTTATAAAAGGCCCCCATCTCTACCTCCTTACCCACACTCCCAAAGCCTTTGTCTCGGCCAAACCATGCCCATTGTGTCTTTCCACTTCCCTCTATTACTCCTTGAAGCCTCACTTTGGGCAGAAGTCTTCCCAAGGAAGCATTTGAGCTGAAACCAAAGGGAGTTACCCGATTTTAAGGTAAAGTCTTCACTTGAGTCCGTTTGTTTTATTTTGCTTCTCCAACCCCCAAAACCCTTTTTATTCATTCCTTTTGTAACAACTCCAGTATATTCAATATACTAGGATGTTATTATAAGAAGTATTAAAGCTACACTTACACACACCTACATCTAATGGTTAAAGGACATACTGTTTCCACGGATGGTGAATTTATGCCTCCCGAAACGATGATTGTTCAACATTCTTTTAACACCTTCAAAGGTGGCCATTAAGATGTCACTATATTTATATATGATATATAATATGTTTATATTTTCCTTAAGCTTCTGTATTTTTCATTTTGTGTATACCTTTATGGTTTCCATTATGGGTAAACGTGATATCTTCTTTTAAGGAAGTACGGACTACCACCCCCTCAAAGTGAGTTGATTCGTTAAATACCATATGTGGGACGTATAAAGGATGGAACTATGATATTATATATGATATAATACTGGAATTATAATATACCTTTATATCATTATGATTACATTCTATAAAATACGAAATAGAAATGAAAGTAGCGTTGATGCGTACGTACGGCTTACCGTCTCCATGAATGATGCATTTCATTTCTTACCTCTAAATGATTACGTAATATTATAAATGCATGCATGTACTGGAAATATATGACATATATGATATATAAATCATGAATACCATTCTGTATATAATGGATACATGAACAACATGTAATTATAAAGGGCTTATTTTTGACTCAAGTACCAATGATCGTTAAAACGACCGTTATTAACATAAATAATTACATTGTGTTCATGACATGGCGATAAGTGATATAAAAGGAATAATGTACTTGAAAAAGGTTCTTAAACAATTAGAAATTAACTCAAGTTTATTATTCAGGAGATTAAAGAATGACCGAGTCAAGTCGGACCCGAGGTATGGGACTTCATCTCAATCTCCTTTCATTGAGAAATATTTTGTTTTATACACAACCTTCTTTTATACGATGTATAAACCCCTTTGACTTTTACGTTTATCCAAAAGGAATCTTTTTTTATACGAAGCATTTTACAAAACGACAAAAGGGAATGTTTTTGTCGTACGTATGCGGCGACAACGACTTCTCCGCCGCCTTGACCATTATTTGAGTTTCGGCTTCCTCTACAAGCCATACCTTCTTTTTAAAAGAAAAATAAATACCATGTTTTACTTTTCTTTTATTTTGGTATTGAAAATGGTTTTAATAATGATGTTATATCAATGTGTTGTATTGATATCTTGTTATTGAAAGGTGGAAATGTTATGTTTCTTTTATGCATGTTTTATGTGATACGATTATGTTGAGGTTCTTGGTCATTATTATGAAGACGGGTGGCTCCATGATAAACTAAGGGCGGGTGAGCCTGATATAGCTCTCCAATGCATTGGGTAATGCGAAGGAGTGAAACGTTAAGGTTTCTCCAAAGAGATTTAGGGAATATACTATGATGGGTATTCCAAACGTAACCAAGAGGATTACTCCCTATGTAAGAATGTTATGAATGCCTCAAGTTACCTTTATGTCTTATGATTTATATGATTTATTCATGATTTGATGTGGTATGTTATAGTGCTTATGTTTTATGGGTAAGGTGTGATCTCATCCTTATGTATATATGTACCCATGTTTCCTTTCCATATTATTATATCCCTTACCGAGCTTTTTATGCTCATCCCATGTTTTTTGAAATGTTTTTCACAGGTCAGGGGAAAGGTACATGATATGATGATAGTGTCAAGGAAGTGCCAAGAAAGAATCCATGTTTATTTTAAATATGTTTCCATTGATGGGAATGAAGAATACTATCTTTATGTAACCACTTTCTATATATAAGTGGAATGTAATGCAAGTTTTATGATCTAATTCTCTAAAACTCTAAACCCGAAAAGATACTCAATGTGTAATCTTGTAATAACTCAAGATTAAGTAAGGTTTAAGGCTAGGGCCTTATAGTTGGTATCAGAGGTTGGTTTAGATAACTTTAGGAGTTATAGCTCTATTAAATGATTATCCAAAAATATATTTTTTAACGGTCAAATTGAAATGATATAGAATTTGAAGATTACCATGTTGCTTCGCCTAAGATATTTCTGTGTTAAGAATGGTTTTATGTAGAGGAAATAGAACAGATTTTCTAGCAAGGAAAACAGAGGGAAATGACCTTTCAAATTAGTATCCTGAGATGGTCAGAATAATATCTAAACTATTTTTTGCAGTGATGGATCAGTTGAATGAGGTGAAAAATGATGGTTGTTTTTATTGATGATATTTTGTTGTTTTCTAAGAGTAAAGAGAAGCATGAACGACATTTAAGGGTTATTTTTCAAACCTTAAATGAAAAGAAATTGTATGGGAAATTCAGCAAGTGTGAGTTTTGGTTGCAACAAATTTCATTCCTTGGTCATATTGTTTCTAAAGATGGGATAACTGTTGATCCCTTAAAAACAAAAGTTGTTGAAGAATGGCCAAGACCCATCAATGTAACTGAGATTCATAGCTTCCTTGGTTTGGCAGGCTATTACCGAAGGTTTGCTAGAAATTTTTCACGGTTATCTAGTCCAATGACTAAGCTAACTCGGAAGGGTGTTAAGTTTATCTAGACAAAAGAATGTGATGATTGTTTTCAGGAATTGAAAAGAAGATTGGTGAATGATCCAGTTTTGGCACTACCTTCCAGGAATGGTGAGTTTGTTATATACAGTGATGCTTCATTGAAAGGACTTGGTTGTGTCCTAATGCAGAATGATCAGGTAATTGCTTATGCTTCACGACAGTTGAAAACTCATGAGGTAAATTACCCTACACATGATTTGGAATTAGCTGCTGTTTTTTTTTCGCTTTAAAAATTTGGAGACATCATTTGTATGGAGTAAAGTGTGAAATATATACTGATCACAGAAGTTTAAAGTATATATTCACTTAGAAAGAGTTAAACATGAGATAGAGGGGATGGATGGAATTAATCAAGGATTATGATTGTACAATTCCTTACCATCCAGGAAAAGCAAATAAAGTGGCTGATGCTTTGAGTCGAAAAAGTAATGCTTCATTAGCAATGTTGCATTTGGAACATGGTCCTTTGGTTAGGGATTTGATGAACTTTGGCATAGAAGTTGTTGGTGCAGGAAGTTATTCTGTTTTGTTTCAGGTATCAGTGAGATCATCTCTATCAGATAGAATCAAGCAAGCACAGAAGCAAGACAGTGAGTTGCAAAAAAAGGTTGAGCTGGTTCAGAACGGTAAGTTGCCTGAATTCAACATTGATAATGATTGAATTTTGAGATTTGGGAAGAGATTGTGTGTGCCTTGTGATTCACAGTTGAAGAGAGAGTTGTTATGTGAAGCTCATAGTTCTCCGTTTTCAGTTCATCCAGGCAGTACTAAGATGTATAGAGATCTGCGGGAGTATTACTGGTGGGATAGAATGAAAAGAGATATTGCTGATTTTACTGTGAAGTGTTTGACATGTCAACAGGTTAAAGCAGAGCGGCAGTTACCGAAAGGGATGCTTCAGCCTTTACCAGTGCCAGAGTGGAAATGAGAGAATATATCCATGGACTTTGTTGTGGAATTACCGAAGACATCTCGAGGTAATAATGCAATCTGGGTTATTGTTGATCACTTGACTAAATCTACTCATTTCCTTTCTATACGAGATACTTTTTCCCTAAATCAACTTTCCCGTTTGTATCTTAAAGAGATAGTCAGGTTACATGGAGTTCCTCTCTCCATTGTATCTGATCGTGATCCCAGGTTCACTTCTAACTTTTGGAAAGTCCTTCACAAGTCGTTGGGTACTGAATTAAATTTTAGTACAACATTTCATTCTCAATCAGATTCGCAGTGAGAACGAAAAATTCAGACCTTGGAGGATATGCTACGAGCTTGTTTGATGGATTATCAGGGAAGTTGGGACCAACATCTTTCGTTGGTTGAATTTTCATATAATAATAGTTTTCATTCCAGTATACAGATGGCACCATTTCAGTCATTATATAGGAAGTGGTGTCGAACTCCAGCTTTCTGGGATGAAGTGGGTGAAAGGAAGTTGATGGGACCAGAATTGGTGGAAGAGTTGGCAGAAAAAGTTCAGCTGATACAGAAAAACATGATAACATCTCAGAGCAGTCAGAAGAGTTATGCGGACAACAGGGGGAAGGATCTCTCTTTTGAGGTAGGTGATCATGTTTTTCTCAAAGTATCACCATGGAAAAGTGTGATGTGATTTGGTAAGAAAGGAAAGCTGAGTAAAAGGTTCATTGGACCATATGAAATTCTGGAGAGAGTTGGATCAGTTGCTTACCGAGTGGCTTTACCTCTGATTTTATCTCAGGTACACAATGTTTTTCATGTTTCGATGTTGAGAAAGTACATGCCAGATCCATCTCATGTTTTGAGTCCAGAGGTAGTTCAGCTGGAAGAGAACCTATCTTATGAGGATCAACCGGTCCAGATTCTTGACCACATGGAGTAAGTGTTACGGAATAAGGTGATTCACTAGGTAAAGGTTTTGTGTAAAAACCACATGATTGAAGAGGCAACATGGGAATCTGAAAATGCAATGAGGGATATGTACCCCCATTTATTCGATAAGTAAAAAAATTGCGGGGACGCAATTTTATAAAGGCGGAAGGATGTAACACCCCAATTAAGTAATGAATAATAGATATTTTTATCTATGCCTATTAATGAATTAGATAGTGTTTTAGAGGCTTAAAATGATAATAAATCCAATCTTAAGCATGGAATACACTAATATTTTTAAAAGATTGTTTTACTCCCTTTTGATGGAAAACCATTTATGAATCTATCTTTTGACAATTTTATAATCTATGTTGGTCAAAATAAACTTATTCTTTATTATTGGGACATCAAAATTTACTTTGTGTGAATTTTTGGCATTTTTCTGACAATGTTCATTTTTTAATGAATAGTGAAAAATACTACATTTTACATCAAAGCTGATGTTTAATCTAATTTATTTATATGATTAGATTATGTTTTGAATTTGTTTTGAAGTAAAATTAGAATATATTTTTACCATTTCATCCAATGTAGGTCATTGGAATCAATTTCACTTTGAAATTGGACTTAAACTGGTGTCAATCTTTTGATACTTATTGTTTCATAAAACACCCTATTTGCTCTGACAGCGGGAATTAATTATTAAATTAATTAATGTGACTTATATGTTTTGAATTTTTTAAAATAGACTTCATTTTTGAATTCAGAATATCAAATATAGCTTAGGGTGAAGTTTTGGTATTTTTCTGAAAAACATCAATTTTTGATGAATAGTGAAATCACTAAGTGGTAGTTAAAGAAACTGATTTTTCGTTTAAATGAAATTTTTCCACCTTTGTGATTTGAATTTAAAAAATCCGACATACATGGTTGTCATTAAGAAGTAAAATTTGGTTCAATGAGATTAATTTTTTTTGGGTGAATAGTAACTTATTAAGTTTTTAATCGCGATTAGTGGTAATTAATGTAATTTAAGGTAAAAATAATGCTTTAATAATATAAAATTACCTAGACACATGTTCTACCCTCATTGGATGTGTCATGGCCGACCATGAAAATCCATGGGTCAACTTGGGGACCCCATGGAGCCACTTTGGTTGGGAAATGACATAAATAACTTTTTATTGAATGTAAAAGTAAAAATGACACAAACATAATATGTTTTACAAAAACAATTTTTACATGGGGTTATAAAGATCAGAGTTTTGATTATAAATAGTCATTGGAAAGATAAAAATACTTCCAACATCATAGTATTTTTTTTATAATTTTTAGACTTTAAATAAATTAAATTATTTATGACATCATGATGATGCAGCGATGACCTCATTATTTAACGATTTAAATATAATGGAATGATAATGTAAAATCTAATACCTACACATGTCCAAAACCTATTGGATTGGTGTATTTCGAACCCTTATCACCTTATCCTTGAATTATTTCAATGTGGGTCCATTTAAATGCGAAACTCATTTTCAAATAAAGTAATATTTCTTTACTTTCCAAGAGTTCCCCTCCTCTCCTCTTATAAAAGGCCCCCACCTCTACCTTCTTACCCACACTCCCAAAGCCTTTGGCTCGGCCATCCCCTACCCATTTTGTCTCTCCACTTCCCTCTATTACTCCTTTAAGCCTCACTTTGGGCAGAAGTCTTCCCAAGGAAGCCTTTGAGCTCAAACCAAAGGGAGTTACCCGATTTTAAGGTAAAGTCTTCACTTGAGTCCGTTTGTTTTATTTTGCTTCTCCAACCCCCTAAACACTTTTTATTAATTTATTTTCTAAAAACTATAGTATATTCAATATACTAGGATGTTATTATAATAAGGATTAAATCTACACTTACCCACACCTACATATAATGGTTAAAGGACATACTATTTCCGTGGATGGTGAATTTATGCCTCCCGAAACGATGATTGTTCAACATTCTTTTAACACCTTAAAAGGTGTACATTAAGATGTCACTATATTTATATATGATATATAATATGTTTATGTTTTCCATAAGCTTCTGTATTTTTTATTTTGGGTATACCTTTATGGTTTCCATTATGGGTAAACGCGATATCTTCATTTAAGGAAGTGCGGACTACCGCCCCCTCAAAGTGAGTTTATTCGTTAAATACCATATGTGGGACGTATAAAGGATGGAACTATGATATTATATATGATATTATACTGGAATTATCATATACCTTTTTATCATTATGATTCCATTCTATAAAATACTAAATAGAAATGAAATTAGCGTTCATGCGTACGTACGGCTTACCGTCTCCATGAACGGTGCATTTCATTTCTTACCTCTAAATGATTATGTAATATTATAAATTCATGCATGTACTGGATATATATGACATACATGATATCTAAATCATGAATACCATTCTGGATATAATGGATACATGAACAACATGTAATTATAAAGGGATTATTTTTGACTGAAGTACCAATCATCGTTAGAACAACCGTTATTAACTTAAATAATTACATAGTGTTCATGACATGGCGATAAGTGATATAAAAGGAATAATGAACTTGAAAAAGGTTCTTAAACAAGTAAAAATTAACTCATGTTTATTATTCAGGAGATTAAAGAACGACCGAGTCAAGTCGGACCCGAGGTATGGGACTTCGTCTCAATCTCCTTTCATTGAAGCATATTTTGTTTTATACATAACCTTCTTTTATACGGTGTATAAACCCCTTTGACTTTTACGTTTATCCAAAAGGAATCTTTTTTTATATGAAGTGTTTTACAAAATGACAAAACGGAATGTTTTTGTCGTACGTATGCGGCGACAACGACTTCTCCGCCGCCTTGACCATTATTTGAGTTTCAGCTTCCTCTACAAGCCATACCTTCTTTTTAAAAGAAAAATAAATACCATGTTTTACTTTTCTTTTATTTTGGTATTGAAAATGGTTTTCATAATGATTTTATATCAATGTGTTGTATTGATATCTTGTTATTGAAAGGTGTAAATGTTATGTTTCTTTTATGCATGTTTTATGTGATACGATTATGTTGAGGTTCTAGGGCATTATTATGAAGACGGGTGGTTCCGTGATAAACTAAGGGCGGGTGAACCCGATATAGCTCTCCAATGCATTGGGTAACGTGAAGGAGTGAAACGTTGAGGTTTCTCCGAAGATATTTAGGGAATATACTGTGATGGGTATTCCAAACGTAACCAAGAGGGTTACTCCCTACGTAAGAATGTTATTAATGCCTCATGTTACCTTTATGTCTTATGATTTCTATGATTTATTCATGATTTGATGAGGTATGTTAAAGTGCTTATGTTTTATGGGTAAAGTGTGATCTCATCCTTATGTATGTATGTACCCATAATTCCTTTCCATATTCTTATATCCCTTACTGAGCTTTTTATGCTCATCCCTAGTGTTTTGAAATGTTTTTCACAGGTAAGGGGAAAGGTACATGATATGATGATAGTGTCAAGGAAGTGTCAAGAAAGAATCCATGTTTATTTTAAATATGTTTCCATTGATGGGAATAAAGAATACTATCTTTATGTAAACACTTTGTTTATATGTGGAATGTAATGCAAGTTTTATGATCTAATTCTCTAAAACTCTAAACCCGAAAAGATCCTCAATGTGTAATCTTGTAATAACTCAATATTAAGTAAGGTTTAAGGATGGGGCCTTATAATTAATGCATGTAACATGTTTTCCAATTTTTATATATTCCGCTTAGATTGGCCACCTGTCTAGGGATGATACGCCGTAATCATGGTCATCTGAGTTCCAAGGTATTTATATAAGTATTTCTAGAAATGGGAGATAAACATCAGATCTCTGTCTGATATGATCGAAATGGGTATGCCATGTCTCTTCACCAATTCATGGATATAGATTTTATAAAAAATCATCCAACGTATTATTTTAAAGAATAGAAATGAAGTGGTCTGACTTTTGTGAGTTGATCCACAATCACCCATATCGCATCAGGCTTCCAGACTGTTCTTGGGAGACCTATAACAAAATCAATGGATATCTGCTGGCATTTTTAAACTGGAATTGGTATGGTTGGAAACACAACTGCTGGTTGATGATGTTCTTCCTTGACTTGCTAACAAATCAATCCTCTTGAGACAAACTCAACCACCATCATTTTCACACAGATTGAAAAAAAATTCACCTTCAACACCTTGTACATCTTATGTATTCCTAGATGAATATACCATATCAATTTGTGGTAAAAATGAATAACTTGTTAATTAAAATCCCTAGGTACAACCATCTGCTATCAAAACCAAAAAACTAAACTCATCTAGCCTCCATCCCTTAATGGTATCTCCACCATTGTGTTATGAATTCAATGCAACGCATTCAGCATCAGATGTTTGTGGCTCCTTTACCATCTTTTCCAAATTAGGAACATGTGTAGAAGAAACGAAAAACTCAACAATACCTCGGTATTCACATTCCACATGCATATTGGCTAGGACCAACATTAACTACCATTCATCTGAAGCTACATCCACCATATGAGTGTACGACTATCTCCTTAGTGCATCTGCCACAAAATTCTGTTTTCATTGTGTAAACATCTATGCCCATTAGAACATTTAGATATACTCTACCTATCTTATTTTCCTCTGGTTCAAATCTTGTGATGAGAAAATATGCTTCAATCTCTTAGGAACTGTGAACACTGTAAATTTGTCACTAAAGAGATAATGATGTCATGTCTTCAAAGCATGGACAAAAAAAAGCTGACTCCAAATCATGTGTTGGGTTGTTATTCTCATGCACTCTCAACATCCTTGAGTAATATTCCATAATATGATCTCCTTGTATGAGAACACATCCTAACCCAAATCCCAAAACATCCCAGTACACCATGTTCCCTTATCCTGATTCTGGTAGTATAAATAAAGGTGGTGATGTAAGATGAACATTCACTTATTGAAATGATTTATGACATTCCTCACTCCATTGAAATGGATCATTATCCTTTTTCAAAGCTATCATAGGAAAATCTAGTCATGATAAGTCATTAAGTATGAATTGGTAATAACCAACAAGACTAAGAAATTTTGTATTTTAAATAAATTCTTCAGTGGTTTCCTAGAGATAAAAACATCAATTATATATGGATCCACTGAATCAACCTTTTGAGAAACTACATTTCTAGGAAAGTGAACCTATTTTATCCCAAAATCACACATGGTTAATTTTTCATATAACCAGTGGCCTCTCAATATTTCCATCACTATCTCCATGTGTTTCTCATTCTTGGACCATGTTCTAGAATAAACAAAGATGTCTTCCACAAAAACCACAATAAAATAATCCAAATATTGTTAAAATATCTATTTCATCAATGTAATAAAAACAGCTTGTGAATTAATAAGACTAAAATGAATCACCACATACTCATAATGGCCATATATGATTCAAAAATCTGTCTTTGTAATATCCTCTTTCCAAACATCCAATTGATGATATCATCACAAGTTAATTTTTGAGTACAACTAATCTCCCCTCATTTGATCTAACTGGTCATCATTTCATGTAAGTGTATATTGATTCTTTATCATGAAATGGTTACGTTTATGATAATCAACACACAAAATTAGAGTTTCATCTGATTTTTTACGAAAAAGACTGGTGCTGCCCACAGAGACATGCTTGGCCAAATTAAAAAATTATTTTCCTGCTCCTCCAAATATGATTTAAATTCCCTTAACTCTATTTGTTTCATTCAAGATGTAAAAAGTGATATTGGAATTGTCTTCATAAGAAGATAAATCATAAAATCCACTTCCCTTATTAGTGGTAGCCTTGTGGGGTTCTTGGGAAAAATATCTGGAAATTGATCTGTGATTTCTGGAAAACTATTATCCACAATTTCTTCCATCGATGCCAAAGCCAATGACACAAATAGGTAAGATATTTTTTCTACTAGTGGTGCCAACATGGCTATTTCACCTATCTTTACAACCCTTTATCCACTGAATAGATTCTCAACACCAACCTCAGTTGCAAAAATATCAGTCCTTCTATGAAATTCGATGTAAGAATTGAACATTTTCAACTAATCTATACTTAGTATTACATTATATACATCTCTATACAAAAAATAGAAATATCATTTCACCACAACTACAAAAAAAATTATATAACATGCTCTATATAGAAAGGCTCGACATTCACTTACCCCGAGAGGAGTTTGTAGTTTTATCAACGAAGGAATCATCTATGTTTTAAACTTATAAAATCAAGATCATGATAATTAATGATGTAATATGATGCACCTATATCAAAAAAAACATTCATAATGTTATAATTCAAAAGAATCACACCTCTTACTATAGATGGTCTAGTATAATCATTTACAATCATCTAATCAGCTCCATAAAATTTCATTGTACCTATAATTTTTTTTTGTTTCCATACAAAGATTTCACTTTCTAAAGAGTCATGGAATTCATAGAGTCACCATGGATAGCACTTATCAACTTATGTGATGGGTTCTCGTACCCTCACCTCATCCAAGAATACAATGCTTTTGTCACTTGAGAAGTGTCTCGAGCATCTGACCTCAGAGCACTATGATAATAGCACTTAAGATGTCCCATATTGTTTCAATTAGGTCATGATCTTGGTGGTGATGTACACTCATGCTTCATGTAGTTGAATGAACCATATTTGAAAAATCTCGATTGGCTCTTTGGTCGTGGAGGAAGGTTTACCGATCCAGCCATTTGATTCTGATTTCTACTCTCACCTTGTAAGTGGGTGTCCCTATTCCAATTTCCCTAGAATTAGAGTCCCCACCACTTCTCGTAGGTATCATGACAATTACACCTCCCATAGCTCTTGTGATGTCTCTTTCAGCCACCATCACCCTATTGACCATCTCTGTAGAGTCTGTAATACCATGCATAGAAATCTTGAAGCGAATCTCTTGTCTCATACCTGATTTAATGATTCATGCCTTCCTGGCTACACATGGTCCAAATTTGTGTGAAAACCACACTATATTTTTGAATTTAGTCATATAATCTATTGAAGAGAGATTTTTCGTCTTCAGGTTGATGATGTATGTCATTTTATGGATCTTGAACGTGTGAGGAAATAATTTTTTGTTGATCATTTACTCAAAATCCCCCAAACTAAGGCCTTGATCCACTTTATCTTGCACCACTAGTTCCCACCACTGGTTTTGAAGATCCTCCAGCATATAAATTTCCATCTTATCTTTCAACTTTACTGGTGTGCTGATGAAATAGAAGATACAATTCATTCTTTTCATACATAACTCTGCCATTTCTGATTCAGAATCACCCCAAATGATGGGTGGATTATATTTATAGAACTGGATGGAATGGTCCACTTGTATTGGATCATCCCTCTAGTTACCTATGTCCATAGCTTGGAATGATTGAACAATACTTTAAACTAGTTGTTGGTTCACCAGTGGCTCAGGTGCAACCACATTTTTTGTAGCTTCTACCAGTTGGTTTCTACACCACCTATTATGTGACAATTTATCTGTAAACAACAAAAAATATAAGTCCTACTCATTATCAATTTAAGTCTAAGAATATCAAATTATATCACATCTACTATCACAACATTGGTTTCTAAAGTTGACCATATTCTTATTCGACCATTTCTAAAAAAAATCAACATTATTTTTAAAAATTAAACCATTTTCAAAATATCACAATCATGATATTTTCAAATTATTTCAATTGTAAAAACATTAAACATTTTTAAAAATTATTAGTTTGGAACAAAACATAAATAATTAATCAAAATGATGTATTTACTCTTATTGAGAAGTCATTCCTCTAAGGCTTGGCATGCTTGTCTCATTGGATAATCCCATGAAAATGAGATTTCAAAATCCTATAAGTATCTACAAAACACTTATGTAACCAACTCCCTAGAATCATGAGGTTAAACATAAAATGGTTAGCTATATATTTCTATGCTCTACATTTCATGTCCTGAAAATCCAACTCCTTTCTACCAACCCTACATAAGAAATAGACTTTAATGATTATCAACTCCAAGACCGAGAGACTAGAGACCACTTGTTCGGCAAGGAACGGACAAGTTGATATAATTTGTAAGGACCCACTTATTCGCATTGTGTTGAAGAAGAAGTAAGGACATCCCCAAGGCTGGAAATAAATACTGAAGGGTTTCAATTCATATGGGGGATGCTTAAACCTTTAATAAATAAACCACTAACTAAAAATTCATAACCAAACAACCAACTATATAATGCATGATAACAATGAAAGGCACTCAACATTTCATTTATAACAACTAATCAATGTACCATAGCAGAAGACAAGCAGAAAAAAATTTTAAAAAGTAGAAGACTAAAAAACAACCAACTCAAGACAATCACATGACTCAATCTCCACAAGCTCCACGCTCTAACTTTATCAAACAACCCATGTATCTTAAAGTAGTGCTAAAGACCTATGAAAAGTTTCCATTTCCCATGTCCCGGTAGATGAAATAATCAAAAGAACCGAAGTGCTAAAGAAGTGGTGACTACTAAAACACAGTAGGTTTTCGCCAATAACTTCCCCACCCATGCCACTAGGATAAAAGATTTAGAAAAATTTATGCAAAAAAATTTATATAAAAATTTTCCAAAACAGTTTATAAATAAATATAAAGGACTTCTAAAATAGTTAATATAAATAAATTTTCCAAACAGTTTTTTTATAAATATAAATGAGTGGTGTATCTACAATTTTCAATCTAAAATAAAATTTTCAAGTAAATAAACCAAACAATCCTTAAAACTATTTTAGAAGTTTCGTTTTGCATAACCAATACATTCCTCTTATCCATACTACCAACCATGCATGAATCATTATGACAATTCCTTTCTCATGAGTGGTTTCTGATTGATCTACTAAGTCTTCACAAGGTAATTATATCATATATTCCATTACACCATTGGAACTGAGCTCATGGTCATATTTCCACCAAGCCTCATAAATTTAATATGAACACACACACCAAGTATGCCCAAAAATCATGCCAACCCCATTTCAATAAATCAACATTTTTTATTGAAATCATATTTCCATCAAATCACTTCATTAAAACTACATATTTATTGATTTTTTTTCCATCAATCTATTTCGAAGATCCAACAAGGCCATATTATTAAATGACTATATTAAAATTAAGAAAACTAAATCCCTTTTCACAGTAATTTACTAAAATTCCACAATTCCTCCAAAAAACCACAAATCATCACTAAAGAGGATTTATATCATGATTTGAACAAATATTTCACAATAAATTTCAATAAGTTAAATGTATTTGAAACTAATTCAATCAATTCTAGAAATATGAGTCAAGAGTGAAGACACCTACCTCGACAGTTTTGGAGAAACGTTAAATGACATGAAAAAGATCACAATAATGGGTTGAATCTTCCATAAACCTTCCATATATCTATTATCCTATAATGTACAACCCCAAATCTAAAATTATTTGGAATAAAAAACCTTATATATAACCACATAAAGTCTAGATCTATGAAACGAGGGAAGAGGAGAAGTATATATAGGAAATTCATTAAGAAATATGAATAACGATAACATACTGAAAGAATCGGGCTTCAACACACCAAGGAAATGCTCTGGACTGATTCCAAATTTCTTGGGGGAGGTTATCCAACCTTTAAGAGAGTGGAATCTTGTGTAAGGGCTGTTATGGAAAAAATGAGGCAATTAGAGGTAAAATGAGTGATATCCCCTTTTAGGATCTATGTTTGACTCTGTTCACAATTTAGTCACACTGTTAGACAAACCATGTTCTAACCTGCATTAGCCAAAACTTTATGGGGGGTCCTCTCAAATTCACCTTGCACGGTCACCATAACCGTGCTTCAACCATGCTAAGGCTACTCCGTCAATATACCCCAATCAATATTTAGAGTGTATTTATTCCCATAAGCTATCACATGGTTTGGACAAACAGTGCGCAACTAGTGTGCCTTCCCTTTAGCCCGAAAAAATCTCAACCAGTTCTCCAAAAATTCCAAAAATTCACCCTTATACTTTGTCTACATAAAAACAATTGAAAAAGGGTTATATACCAGAAATTGGGGGTTTTACACATTATATTTCCCATTCATTTCATTTTCAAGAATCAATAAAATTTAAGAAAAACCCATCATTTATTTATTAATTAGAAATTTACATCCCATTATAAAAAACCCCATCAATTTAAATCAATATTAAATTAATATTTATTCTATCACTACAGAAGAATATAACTCAACATAATGACCCATAACAAGTAGCTCATTATTTCCCTCACAACACCACCTCACCACCCATAAATCATTACCTTGAAACCTCCACCTCGCCACCACAAAATTTACGAAATGAAACCACCACATCACCGCCCTAAAATCACGACCAAACAAACCCAACCTCACGACCCAAAAATCATGACCAAACAACCACCATCTCTTTGTCCTAAAATTATGGAAAAAAATTCCATCTCACCGTCCGAAAAGCACCTCCAAATATCAACCACTTCACCACCCTAAAAGCATGGTCACATCTCACCCATTATCCCCAAATATCAGAAAAACACACATTGGTGCCCCACAACATGAACACACATCACAGCACATCAAATATCATTTTAAATTTTTTAAAAAACAGTGTTTATCACATTCCAAATTATATGAAGGTTTTTTTAAATAATCCATAATCTTAGGGAAACCATATCATTATCCAAATATGAGTGTTTAGAAAATTCCAATTTTATGATGATATCACGATAATTAAAATAGAAAAAATAGTCACAACACATATCTTCCAACCCAAAAAAATCACCCAATGACCATAATTTTCAATTGGGGATCAATCCTATTTGAACAAAATTTCACAGTCACATCACAGCTGTAAAATCAAGTGAATAAATCCCCTTTCCCATACCATTTGAATTAGAAAATTCTATATCCTTGATTTATCTAGCACACATATAAACCTTATATTAACAAGATTAAACCCCTATCACATGATTAAAAATAAATGTAAATGAGGGATTCCATATATCCAAGATTATTTTCTGACTCAATATGCCCCGCATGGAAATGACGAAATTCACAAACACCACAACCAAAAATGGGAAACAGTGAGTCAACCTACATGGAACCCAAGGATAATCCAAAAAAATCCCACATGACACCATTATAGAAAACAAAATCACCACAATGAATCCCCAAGATAAGAGAAATATTAAACTAACTAAGGAGAAGGAAGGGATTTCCATTGATCACTAATGGGAATCAACTGAATCCATCAAATCAATGAAATGTAGGAGAGGGATTTAAGGGCTATTTGAGAAGACAATGGATTATCTAGAATGAGAGGAAATGAGGTGAATCTGAATGAATTATATTAGCTGAGTGAAATTATCTTAAATCTCATTATCTAGTTTGTTTCACAATGTGTAATATTTTCATGACATGTAAACCACATGTTTTTTTAAATTCAACCATTATCTAGAAAAGTATTTCCTTTGTAATTAATTAATAAATATCATGTATTCCACTTAAAATACTTTTAATTCAACTAATGGTTCCTCCACTATAAATCTAAAATCCATGAACTCACTAGATGTATAAGATGCGAGAAACCAATTCCCATCATGTATACATTACATGATGCTAATTCCCCACATCAAATCAGTTACACCTCCATCCTCCACAAAAAGCTCTTGAAACCTCCTCCAAACACCTCTAATCGACCAAACTCGAAATGTAATAGGCCAATAAGGCATGGAATGTTACATTACATTCATCTCAAAAGCTTCATTCCCTTGAGAATAAAAAACCAAGACCTAAATGAAATTGTTATGAACAACCACTATGTGATATTCTTCTCAAGGATCTCATTATACCTCAAACACCACAACCGATCAAGCACATAAAACCAAAGGACCATAAAAAATCTCACACAACCTCACCACCACACATAAACACATTACCACAACCATCTAACCTCTGTATAACCCAAACCAAAAACCTTCTCAACTAAAAAAGTACACTTCCTCAAACATACGAATTTTGGAATTCCAACTTCCATAGAAAGATACTATCCACTCTGGGTGGCATGGACTCACATGAACAGGTATAATCATATAATATCATAATGTGTCTCAATTATGAATTAGGTCCTCCCGTTTTTTTATGATAGTAAATTATCACATACCATACATAACAAACCAAGGAAAATAGCCCATCCCATAAAACAACAAGATCTAAACATGAAATCACAAAGGGAAACATAGAAAATAATAACTCAATACAACTTTGGGTACTAGGCACAAATTTGCATCTCTTGGCCCCATGTACTCTCCTCTAAGACACCGTTCATCCAGGACAAGAAAACCAATGGTATGGTTCATCAACATAGTACCCTCTATTGATGATTCTAGATCTTTTCTAGATACTCCATGAATGTGAAAACATTATCAATATCCATCTCTCAATAATTTATGAGATTGGATTCATCATAAAGATATTGATGAAGGTGAGAGATGCTGAATATTTCATGGATCCTATCTAGTCATAGTGGAAACTACAACTAATACACCACCTCGGAAAATTGACACAATGACTCAAAAGTCCCAAAAAAACTAGGTTGAATCATACTCCCTCAGCCAAACCATTTATTCCCATGTCAAGGGGAAACCATTATGAACATGTGTTCCCCAATATCAAACTCTGGGGGCCTCCTACTTCGATCAACATAATACTTATATTGGTCCTCCACTGCTTTCCTCCTCTCATTAAGAAGATGAAAATCCTTTATTGTGCTTTTCACTACATCAATACAAATAACTTCTTCCTTTTTAAACTCTCTCCAGAACAAATGAAGAATGACATAGTCTCCCACGAAATGCCTCAAACAGATCCATGCCAATGTATGAGTAATTTCCATTTTTATATGAAAACTTGAACAAATTTAGGTGGAATAAAAAAGTTCCCTCAAAGTCCAAGACACAACCCTGAAACATATCCTCTAGTGATTGGATGTTCTACACAATCTACCCATCTGTCAGAGGGTGGAAAATAGTATAGAGGTGTAACTATGTGCAAAAATCATATTGTAATCCCCTAAAAAACTCACAATGTAAAACATGGATGTAGATCCCTGAAAATGGACCCTAGAACTCACTCAAACTAAACCACATCATCCACATACCTCATATCTAATGCATCTATTGTTCATAACTCCTTTGTCACTAAAAAGTGCAATGATTTCCTCAAAAGATCCACAATCACACAGATAGAATCACCACATACTTAATAATTTGGTAACCTCATGATGAAATCCATCAACATGTTTTCCCATTTCCACATAGGAGAATCCAATGGAAGCATCAAACTGCCAATCACACAATACTCAAACTTTACCTGCTAGAAAAAGAACAATTCTACAAAAACTAATTAACATACATATTTTTCTCAGCCCACTAAAATAGCATTCTAAAACCACAATACATATTGGATACTACAAGGTGTATCAAAAAAGGTGGGATATGAAACATATGAAGGACTCCCTCATGCATCACTATAAAAACAAACAAACTCGCATGAAAAAACCACTAATTTTGACAATCCTCTTACCATCCCTTTAGGGAATCACTATGGAAAACACGATTGTGCATATCCTATGCATCTGAGTCTCACCACTAAGATGCCTCCACCTACCACATTTCAGAAGACAACACTATCATATACAAAAAAAACATGAACGATCATCCACCATTTCATCTATGTCAAAGGATTCCAACTCTTCCATTTCTCTCAAAAAGTTCCAATACTCCCAAGAAACATCCTTCCTAAAATTTTAATCATAGTTTCAGCTTCAAAATTACCTTTTCAAGAGGTGTAAGAGATCTCAAAATCATATTCTGGAAGAAGCATCATCTACCTATGAAACCTCAAGTTCATATCAAACTACAAAATGATATACCTCAATCCCTTGTGATCAATGAAGACCATAAATCCATCCCTAATAAAGTAATGTTTCCTCAAATTTTAATTAAACCCAACCGCTACTAGCTCCAAATTTTGGTTGGAATTTTTATACTCCTAGGGAAATAACTCCCTATACTCCTAACAGAACACATCCCTCTAATGCATTAATAAAAATCCCAATATTATATGGGAAGAATCAAAAACCCCCACAAACATCAAACAGTCCTCATGAAACTAAAGCATTGAAGTGAGGACGATCATTTCCATTAGGTTACTGAACACTGTGTAGAACAGATATTTCTACACAAAAGAATTTTATTTCATAGTAACAACTGTCAAAGAGGCTATAAATAGAGATAAATAAGGTACAATCGTCAGATAATAGTTTGTGATATCTATAAAACTATAAAAATCCACCAAATTCCTGGGTGTGGAAAAAGAGCAAACTACCTATACAATCAACAGGTCCACTTCCACACCCTTATAAGATACCACTTTTAGATGGAAATGCACATTTCATGTCCAAAAAATTAAACATGTAAATTTTTCAATAAGGATAGTGGTGTTGAAGAACCTAAAATACAGTTATGAGATGATCAAAATGATCCTCCTATGGATTCGAGTATATCTATATATCATCGATGAACATGATGATGAAACGATAAAGAATCTCAATGAAAATGGATTTTAGAATCCCCAGGAACATAACTTGTGTATTCATAACACCAAATAACATGACTATAAACTCTAATTTCCCTTACATAAATCTGAATGAAGTATCTGGAATATAACCATCCCTTACCCTCAACATATGATATCCAGACTATAGGTTAATCTTAGAAACCCATCTCTACCCTCTCAGATGTTCAAAAAGATCATCTATCATCAGAAGAGGGAAATGATTCAGGAC
This sequence comes from Viscum album, assembly GCA_963277665.1. Taxonomy (NCBI): domain Eukaryota; kingdom Viridiplantae; phylum Streptophyta; class Magnoliopsida; order Santalales; family Viscaceae; genus Viscum; species Viscum album. Next base: position 1,031,211,934 of record OY728123.1, on the reverse strand, counting down.
TATCACCCGATTTAACCTTCGGTAGTCTATAAAAAACCTCATATTATAATCCTCTTTCTTGAAAAACAATATTAGAGCACCCAATGGGGACACATTGGGCCTGAGAAAACCATTCTTCGTCAGATGATCAATCTGAATGCTCACTCCCACTACTCATAATGTTTCATCTAGTAATGAGCCATAAAAATTGGAGAAACATTAGTATGTAGGCCTACCCAAAACCAAAATCTCATCAACGGATATAATATAACCTCCTCTCTGAAATCATCCATAAACACCCTAATGACCTCATAGAATTCCAATGATTCAATAGAAAACTCATCCATCAATTAAAGAAGGGGCTCCATATGCTGACTGTCCACTTGACACCCCCGCTCACTAAGAAAACCACATGATTTCCATCCACATCTGAAAAAATGACCCTATTACGAATGTAGTCAATAAAATTACACACTAAATAAAAAAATCAAAGCCAAGGATGACATCATATGACTAGAGATTTATAAATAAAATATCCCCGTGGGACTGATGTAGCACCATTGTCAGTCTACACCCATGAAACACGTAAAATAAGATATTATGGCCTATGGATGGTGTAGTCACACCAAGGAAAATAAAAACATCTCAATGTTTAGTCCCTAATAAAAGACTATAGTGGGAGTAATAAAGGAGTGTGATGCTCTTAAATCAAATAAGGCACAAAAAAGATACTAAAAAATGGATCGTGCCTCTAAGGATCTCTATCCCCTCTAGCACTATATCCTCAACTACATGATACTAACCATTCCCAAATCGTCTACCTCTCTACAGAAGAACTCCTCCATGAACAACCATGCATTGAGATCCCATAACCAAAGGAACATCCTATGGTTAGCCTCTACCCACTCCATATCCCCTTGGTGGAGCATAATCCTGCCTCCCCTTCTTCAATATAGCTATCACTGGTAACTTCTATTGAGTATGGAACAAAAACTATCCACCTACATCAAAATGAGATTTGGGAACCACCAGGAATAGTTTTTGGTGATGTCCATGAGCCCCAAAATCCAAAACATGTGCTTGTTATCTCCAGTAAAATCATTGAAACCACTTAACCAAGAATGTTGAAATGAAAACTACTAAGGTCGGATCCCTACCAACCGAAACCTCGTCAATCCCGATTATAGAGACATGCCACTAAAAACCCTACTATTTAAGGAAACTTTATAGTTCCTATGTCGTGGTAATCTTCTTATGAATAAATCCTCTCGGTCACCTCTTCATACTTCTAAACCTCTATATATGTTGGCAATGTTAACGTAGTGGAATCATTATATATATATATAAAGATATAGTTCCTCCTCAAGAAATCTCGCATGAGACTCATCATATCAAAAAGATCTAGGGAATAGTGAAGAAGGTAATATAACATGATTCTAGACTCATACACTTGCATACTCACCCACTGAGGAAGAAGAATCTCCAGCCTCTTTACTACCCTCATGGTTGAGGAAATGAACTCTTCTTGAAACAATTTTTGAAAGAAACCCCATGAAACATCCTCCTCCTCCAGCTCTATAAGATATATCTCCAACCATTTATGTGTACCTCCCTACCACTGAAAAACTGCCAAAGGATTCAATAATCAATTGAGGCCTTATTCCAAACTGAAACTGATCTTGATCTACCCATGCTAGCTCTCTATCTCCATATATGAAAGAATTCACTCTTACTTCCCGAATTCCTACTGCTAGAAAGTGATAGCACATAATTCCCTCTTCCAAGCCCCAGTCACCTCTAATAGATCAACGATACCATGATCAACCCAATTATACTGTTGAACCTATTCTACTTCAAACAAATGTAAATAACAAAAAAGATCCATAAATGAAAAAAAAGAATCACCTATGAAAGATTATATGGAATTTCATTTTGATTCATTTTAATAAATTTTATTCATTTTAACCTTTTCAACACAACCCAATTCAAACAGGAACACAATTCATCATAATGCATGCTCCTACCATATTTCTAAACATAGAAAAGATGTCCACCTCATTTGGTTGTTCAATAAGCTCAAATTCTGTGAACTAGTCATGTTGGGGGGGGGGTAAAATCTAATGTCCTGTCCAATCTTTATGGACTATATCATGTACTAAGTTCAACAATAATTTCTTCCATACAAACCCATATAATCCTCACTATGAATAACACCAAAATCAATCATATCATTCAACAATGAGCCTCAAATACCACTATGTCATGACCCCTTCCCCCCAACGTCACTACAAAATGGGGAGGGAGATAATAATCCTTGATTCCCTCCTCTATTAGGCCCATGTTGGTGACTGGAACCAAGGGATTAAAAATATAATAAATGGGAGGGGGATTAACCTATATAATAATATTGGATATGATGATTAGATTAACCATCACCAAGAAACTCCATGACATAATACAGAATAAAACAACCATTCCACGATGTATATGAAATTAAATCTAACATTGGTATGAGTCTCTAAATTAAATACCCAAAAGAAAAGAAAATATGGCGGAACATAATCTATCCAGGACCTAAACTAGTAATATCAATTACAATATACATAATCATCCTAGAAAACTGATTTTTTTATATACATAGGGAGAGAATATAGGTATACTTAGTAAAGAAACCAATGTGTCCTATGTATATGTGAACGAATCATAATAATAAACATGTGAGAAAACATCAAGACCAAAAATAGTAAAACAATTCAAAAATCCATCCCAAACTCACCAATGTAGGATCACAAAATAACAATAGCCACATTATATAATATAACACAAGACACATCAATAACAGTTACCCTGCATCGCTTTCCAATTAGTAAGACGCCCTCACAACCCAACGTCATACATCTTGGTGGTTCAATATATTCTATATACCACACAACCCCACTAGTACAGTCACACCACACCTCACATGAAAACATCTAGGATCTCCATAAAAAACATCTTCCAAATCACATATATATAGAATACTCATAGGCCACAACACATCCAATAACATAGATAGAGGAGTAGGGTATCATGAACATGAAGGACCTCAACCTTTTTATCTCCGCCTACCACAAACTTCCCCTGCTTCAAGCTACATCATCCCATCTAATCCCACCCACAAACACCTAGTCTACATCACATCTATTCTGAAGACACCTGGTCCCACAACAACATAAGAACAGCCACATCACATCTCGCTCAATGACACATCAGCAATAAAAACCACCATGTAGGGAACTATCAATCCTGCAGCCATCACACCTAATAAAATACATACCACACCTTGAAGATAAAGATATAAAGAGCAGGTACCCATCCATTTTTCTTCCTTAACTAATATTGAAAAAACACCCATTGTGAAAAAATACCGTTGTCAGCATATAGTGCTCGATGCTGGAGTGGTGTGATTGAAATCGCAAGGAATATACAATTATATACATATAGCCACATACACAAGACCAAACTACGGTTTCAAAACAAAACACTAACCAACTCAAAACATCCCCACTTTACCTTCCACCAATAAATTCTTAACACAACACAAGCCATGTGCCACAAGACACATTCAACATTCCCAATCAATCCAATTATCCAGCTCATTAATTTCAATATTAAGGATCAATAACACTTAATCACACATCCCATCATTTATTTATTTATTAGAAATTTTCATCCCATGAAACAAACTAAACCCTATCCATTAGAATCATTATTAAAAAATTATTTATTTCGTCACTACCTGGGAATGTTACATAATACAACCATACATCACAAGAATCTTTTTGTTTCCATCACAACACCACCACACCGCCCAAATGAACTTTCAATCTACAACCACAACACCACCTAAAAATCACATCCAAACCACCAAATAACATCCCCAAAATCATTTCCAAAAAACTACCACCTTGCTATTCTAAAAGCATGACCAAACAACAATAACCTTGCCACCCCACAAGCAAGTCCAAATAACCACCCCCTCACTATCCCAGAAGAATGACCAATCAAACACCACCTCACCACCTTAATATCATATCCAAATAGCCATCACCTCACCACCCCAAATGTATATCCACATCTCACCCTTCATACACACATCATATTGAAAACATATATTGATGCCCCAAAAAATAGACACATGCCACAACACAATAAATATCAATTTATAGATTCATAAAAGGAGATTTCATTAAATTCCACTATATTTTTGGGGAGTTATCACACAATCATTAATCATGGGAAACCATTTAATTATAAAAGTATAATCAGTTGGACATTTTCCATTTTAGGGTGAAATAACAATAATCAAAATAGACATAGCAGTCATAACATATATCATCGAGTAAACAAAATCACCTTACAACCACAATTTCTTGTAGGGAATGATGCCCATGTAATAAAAATATAATAATCATATCAATGATATAAAATCAAGATTATTATTCCCCATTCCCATTCCCATTCAATTTTCAATTTTTTATAATTTTTTAATCCAATATAACCATAACCCAAAGTGTAATAAAAGTAAACCTCATCTACATGATACACAATAATGTGAAATGAGGGATTTAGAAACTCAGAAATTATTTTCTTACTAACTGTGAACTATAAACTAAAGATGAAATTCCTATAGACAACAACCACACATAGGAAACCACTAATGAATCTACATTGTACCCAAGAGTCATCAAAATAAATCAAAGCTCACACCCCATACAAAAAAACATCACCACAGTGAATCCATGATATAATAATAAGAGGATGCTAACCAAGATGAAGGGAGGGCATGCCACTTATCACCATTATGCAACCACCAAATCCAATGAATCGAAGCAAGGGATGATAAGTCTTAAAGGTCTACTCAATGTGCTTAATTTTTTTCTTGGATTAGTTGAAAGGAGGTGTTTTCGAATGAAAGAAATTGGTTAAGGAAAAATGGAATTAAAGACTATAGTCCCACTGGTTTCTTGTTATGTAATATTTACAAGGCACATAAACCTCTAATTTTCTAAAAAACCCCAATTTTATTGAAAAAATGAATCTCCTTGGCCTTTAACTAATACATTATATTGCTTCTAATTAAAAGAAATATAATTCATCTCTTGGGACCCCCTTTTTTGATGTACAATCCCTGTTCTCACCAGTTGTAAAAGCTTTAAAAATTTAGTTCAAATATTATAAGCATTAAATGACATGACTTCCCTACAGTGGCTCTTCTACGCCTCCAGCCTCCAATAAAAACTCTCAGACCCTCTCATGAACACCTACAACCACAAAAAATAGTAATATAATGGATTAAGAAGGAATGATACATTAATATATATATATATATATATCAAATTTATTAATTATATACTTTTTCTAATTGGATATATATTTTAGTGATTGAAAATGAATTACATCACCTTATAGTGATGGTAGTCCATACATATGCATGAGTCATATTTTCATTTTCCAATGAATGGAATAAACTAAAGATAAATAATAATACATCATTAAATATCATAATAATATCATATATAAAATAGATATTATATAAATATACCCTATTACCATTAATGTGTATCAAAAATAGAAATATGAATCACATCGCTTCTTGGAGGTTGTAGTCCACATGTACAAAAAAGCATAGTACTCATTTTCTAATAGACGGTAATGTATGAATGATGTTAAAGATTTATATTTATAGAATTATAATAATGTTATAAAAATCAAATATATACCTTAAATAAATCATAATAACCACTCATGATAGGTTTAAATAGAAAATGAAATACATTGCTTCATCAAGATGGTACTACATATCCACACACTAGAAAAGGGTTCATTTTCAATTGAATACAAATGGAGATGTAAAGGGATTCACACATAAACATAATAAAATTTCATGATATATATGTCAATAATTTTATTATATTATCATGTTCATGGAATACATGGTGGTGGTGGGGGAATAAATATACATGAAAAACTTGGTTAAGAGTTATACAACTTCTTTTAGAATCCTACTTGGGATATATTATTATGTTCTCTATGGTTGGTCATTTATGAAGAAAAACATCTACATAAATTATATAGAGGTTTTTATAAGTGGTTTGTGTATATTTTGAGTTAACTATGTGGCTCAAAATGGTGTGAAGTATTGAAGATATTAGGATCCCTTTTGCGTGGAGTCAAACACTTGTAACAATCCTAAACATTAATGTAATAAAAGGTCTCTATAATGGAAAATTTCCACCAAAATGGATCGATACTAATGTTTCAATGAGATGGGATCATAATAAATTCATACAATAGTGTTTAGAAATGTTTTTAGGAAATTTTAACACTTATATTATTAGTTTAAACCCTAAATAACTCTTTTAAACATTATTATGTTAATGTATTTTTAAGATGATTACTATTAATTATTAATTAAATTTAAAATTGAATATTTACCAAATTTTTATATTCTATATATATATATACAAATATATATTGTAACCAATTGGAACAATTCAATTATTATTAGTATTAGGAATTAATTTTATAATAATATCATAAATCATGATGAAAAATTATTATAAAAAAATTCATACATAAAATGAACTTATAAAAATTAATTTACTAGTAATCATAATTATATGAATACAAATTTATGTCATGAAATATATAATCTACACATTTTATTGATATAATTCATTAATTTTTAATAATTTAATTTATTTTTAATTAATCAAAATGTGCACATAAAAATATTTACTAAAAATATCATATTTTACCATAAAATGATTATATTTTCAATTATAAAAATATAATAATTAATGTAATATTTTAAATTAGATTTATCAATGTGTAAAAAAAATATTAAATGGGATTAATACTCAAATTATTAGAATTTTTTTTTAATATAATCATATATAAATATTTTAAATAAAACATCCATTTAAACAAGAATTATAAGACTAGTATTACTTATCATTGCATTAAAACTTCATATAAATAATTATAAATTTTATTAATTGTTACATAAATATCTCAATAATGATTAATTATATCATTCCTAAAAATTATTAAATTTAGCAACAATGTATATTATTTATAATCTATTAAAAATAATGCTTCAAGAGGCAATGTGTTTTTCTTAAGTGAATTTAACCCATTATTTTAAATTCATTTAAATTTCATTTTATTTTAATTATATAATAATTTATTTAAAATTATATTCTAATAATTTAATATTTGAAAATCTAAGGGTGGTATATACTACCCTATTAAAAGAAATTGCATGCGTGAAATTTAACTAATGTAAAATGGTAAATGGTATATTAAAATATCATAATAAATTACAAGGATTATACAATAAATAAAAATAAGTGGAATACAATTTCTTTTTATCCACATCAAATACGAAATTTTTAAAAGGAATTTAATGGTTATGTTAATAATAAGAAACACATAACTTATTAAATATTTCATAGACTATTTCTATGTTATAAAACTCATAATAGGTCCCCAAAATCAAACCTTTATAGCTTTGTGATAATATCCACATATATATTGATTGATTTATCTTCTTATTTCTCGGATTTTATGAAATATTTTACCATAAATATAATGATTATTATAAAATATACTTACCTGATTTCTTCTAAAATTTTAATCCTTTTATTGTGATTTTAGATGTTTTACACTCCAACATCCATTCATATGAAAAACAAAAATGGGTTCCACTCATATTTCAAGATCCCTATCAGACCATTCTTGGATTATTACTCAACATTATGTCTGAGAAGATTGAATATTTTGTTTTCTATCCTCCAATCTATAGACCAATGAAACATATTTTTTGGACCCCATTAGTTACACTTGGTAATATCCCCTCCATGGTCATGAATGGTTTTTTAAAAAAATAAACCAATACATCATAATGAATATAAATCATGTTGGAATAACACTATAACAAATCCACATACTAATATATAAGTTCATGAAATATTGATTAATTACATGGGTTCCAGCTTTAAGAGATTTTGGAATGTTAATGTTTTAATGATTCTCGTTAATAAAAAACATTTGTGGTAGATAATGACTTTGGGATCAAGATAGTATCTAGGGAGATGTATTGGGATCTCTACCTTAATGAGGGATATTGTGACACTACCATTTTTCGTAATTTTAATTTGTAAAGATGTTTTGGTGGAACGTTAGAAAAAATAATAATAATTATTCTTATACTACTGATGTGGATGAATTTGGGAGAGTCAATGTCTACCATTTTGAATTTCCCTTATCAATATCAAATAGGATAAACGAGGAGGGTTACCTCATGCGAAACATGATGGGTCTTTCTTTGACTGTGTCCTAGGGAGTACAGATGAGGATGGTAGTAATGATATTGGAAATATACCAAAATGAGTTCAAGATTGTAATATCTATTTCTTCCCTTAAAATAAACAATTCCCACAACATGGATTATTTTTATAGTTTATAATATGTTGTGTAATAGTAATATATAAAGGTACATAGTTTATATAGTGATAAAATTCATTAGAGGACCGTATTTCTCCATAATAACTAGTTCAACATTTTTTTTCAATTAATATGGTTATATGACTATCTTACATTAACAATTACTAGCCTAACAGTACGTGTAATTTCTTATATATATTTTTGGATAAATTTATATATAATGAAATTTCTAACTTCCTAACTAAGATCATTTCTATAGTGACATATGGCTTTGTTCAGGGAAGGATGATGCAAATTTCTATTGATATGGAACAAGAGAAGATGTGAGATTTAATTAGAGTATTGGTGGGTAACTATTTGATGGTTAAAGTTTATATATAAATGTCAATTTATATATTGTAATTAATTCTCATTATTAGGACCATGAAGAACTATGGTTTCTTAGACTGGGCTTCTGATCATTTCATTTTTTGTTTTTTAACCATTTTTTTGTTCTCTATTAAGTTCTGTATGTTAGTTAGTTTTTTAAATATATTAGGGGACATAGGAAAATATACCCTATTTCAATGAGCCTATTTAATATCTCTCAATACACTATTAGTAATATCTTTAATGGTGTAGTTTCTAATGGAGATTTTAATATCTTTAAGGAATGATATGGTTTCAGTGGTATCTTGAAATTATTATGGTGGATGACCTCTAGTTTTCTAGGAATTTATGGTATAATATTATTAATTTTTCAACTATGTTTTATATTATCATAGTTAATTTAGTGTGAAAGTTATTAATATTTATAACATAAACAAATTCATCTCAAAACATTTCCCCTATTCATACCAAAAGAATTATATAAGGACTTGGAATAATAAGAAGAACCATCTATAATAAATATAGTTGTGATCCTCATTCAATGGAAATGATTTGGGTTAATTATTTTTTTGATTGGTCAATAATATCACTACCTTAATTTTAAATATGAAATACACGTTCCAATCCATTAGAATAAGTATTAATTTTTTGAACAATGTGTTGTCCTTCATTCCCATGTATATTCATGCCACTATCAGGGTGCCCAAAAATATCATTGGTCATATTGAAAGTGTTGTGAATTTCATTATCATAGATGACAAGAATTAGGGTCAAAAAAACTAGTTAAGGAGGGATATGTATGATAAAACAACTCGGGAATGTGTTATTAACCAGGGAATATTTGATTTCACTATTAATTAATTTTAGGCGAAACATGCATGGGAGGTTCTGCAAGGTCAGTCTCTTTGGGATAATTTCACAAAAGAAAATATCTGTATAAAATACATATTCTAATAGAGGACTATCATAGAGAAATTCCTCTTAGTAATGTCCTTCAAAATTCCCTTTTCAATTTAGAGGAGTATTATTCATGGATTATGGGATGTGGGAACAATTTTTTTTCTACTAACAATTGGATGGGGACCCGATTGAATTTCCCAGGATTTCATACTCCTAATATTTACATTGGGTCAGTGATCAAATATCATTTATTCAACAATTAAATAAATAATTTGGAGAATAAAAATTTTCACAACATTCATTTGGTAGATTTTCATGGTAATTGTTTTATATCTTCAGGCTCGAGGAGCTCCAACTTCTAAAATTTATACGAGTTGTTTTATCATCTGTAATTCATAGACACATGGGAGGGAATCACATTTTGAAAAGATATTCTGACTATGATACCCATTCTTTTTTATTTATATTGTAACTAAGTAATCCAAAAAAATTAATTTGATCCATATAATGGAATCCAATTGGATTTATTATGTATCTATTGCACAATTGGTAATTGTGAGTCAACCTAGCATCTACTACTTGTGGGGGATTTTATCATTTTCTATAGAATATCTTTTCTGGTCACATTTTTATCCATTTTTTTTATTTCAAAAAAATTTGGAATAACCAATTTTCTAAGTGGAAAAAATGGAATGTGATATAAAATTACCATGAATGTCACTTTTAGTTGGTTTCTAAGTTGTCTGGGATAACCATAACATAACTAGGTATAATGTCTCTAATGATTCATTGGATGGTATAACAGTAATAGTGTTAACTTATTATATAATGTTTTCTCCATTAATATATAAGTATTATCATTCCCTTACATTTATAAAAATAATTCATATGTTTGGTTTCATAGATCAAGTGATGCTTTGGAGGTAGATGGTCAGCTGGAGGGCCCCTAGAACTTGGTTGCAAATATACATGGATGGTGACTCTACTATAGGGGTGATGTGTTATATTTTTGTTATTAAATATCAATATATAACTATATATTTCTTAAATTATTGATATCGAGGTTAATTAATGTTCTCTTATAGTGGAGGCTTAAGCCTTGCTGACTGACCTTGCGTTGAGTAATAATTATAATCTGGTCTTACATAGGGCTGAGTATGACTTAGTATTAGTGATGAGTTTTATTTGGTCATTTTAATATCAATTTTCAATATCATAATTCATTATAGATTATAGATGTTTATTTTTATATGATATAGAGGTTTTTTATACATGGAGTCAGGTTAATATGGCGTCGAATAATTTTTCATCCAATGGTGACCCAAAATATCAAATCAGGTTTTTATATCATCTAGAATCTCTTCCCCTAGAATTTAATGAATTTGTTCCATGAGATTCCCTTATACCCAATTAATCTTAGCCCCATTATTATGTTTTATTTCATATTTCTTCAATTCAATAAAATTTAATATGTGAGTGAAAAAAATAAACCATCAATAAATGCACAACAAAATTGATATAAAAAAATAATTAACCTTAATAGTATTCTAAAATTTATTAGATAAAATTACAAACCCAAAATTCAAAATGATATGATCAAAATATTCTTAAAAAATAAATTTAGAATTTATCTTCAAAAATCATCATTCAATCATAAACTAAAACACTTAAAATGCATATTCCATAATCATTTATTCTCAAATAATACAATAATCTTCCAAAAACAATTTTACACTCCATAAAAACATAATGAAATGATATATTCATCCAAAAATTAACACAAAAATTACTTCCCTAATAAAATACCATCAAAGTAAATAAAATTATATTTAACATAATCATACAATATTTCCAATCCAGTGAAATTGTATAAAAATTACATTAATCACTTACTCACCCAAGAAATTTTCTAAACCCTATGTTTCCAAAATGTAATAACCATTGTTCATATGAACCATAAATATTATCAATACCTTTAAAAATATTCAAAAAATATAGAATCAATTATTCTCAAAAAACGTTTTCACATAAACAAATTTCAAGCATAAGGGATATATATACCACAAAAATCTATTAAAACTGAATATGTGTCTTCCATATTACTATTATATCAATAACACAACAGATAAAAATTAATTCACATAAAAATGTGATGATAAATAAATATTTTCAATACATAATGATATTCATAACAAATAAATTATCCTTGTTATATTACTTTCCTACCTATAAAGTTATAAAAAACCGACTCTGATATATCCTAAGGGAGATTAGGAAATGCAAACCATGAACTTCAATAAAAAAATATTATTTACATACTATATTTGATGAAAATTGAATAGAAACATTTTTTTACAATCCAAAAATATATTATTATTATCCAAAATTTATTTATGTATATACTAAATAAATTTTAGGATTATAATTTTTTATGATTAGGAAAAAACCATTAAGGTAAGAGAACACAAATATTAGTCATAAAATTGGAAATTGTTTCCATTATATATTGATTTTATTATTCCATAATAATAAATACATTTTTCCAAAAAATTATTCCACACATGGTATCCTTCTAATAATATAGTATATAATATCATTATTCTATCCTAGTGAAATTGAAACATTAGGAAGGGAGAGTTAGATGCTCAAAAACGGTAAAAATGGGATATATATATTAATGATCAGAACTGAGTATAAGATAAAAAAGTAAGATAAAATGATCACAAATTATTAAATTCATACTAAATATATAAAATATCTTTAATAATTATTCGTGTTATAATAATTTTCCGTAACAAAATAAAAAAGTCATATGTGTGTGGAATTATCAAAAATCAATCATAAATTATCAAAATATATCATAGTCATAAGACTTTACTTTTCGGAACAAAAAAACAATATAAATAATTTATTTTGTATAGGATCACTTACATAACTATCATAGTGGATAGATCCATATAGTGGATTGCAATGACTTGTGATTCAATAATTTCCTTAGTCAAGTATCATTTTCAACACTATCATAGTTAGAATAGTCCCATACTGAACTAGGTTCACTCCCCACTCTAGTTCATGTTATTTCGTAAGATATAATTATTTATCCAATTAGTTAGAGGGATATAGAAATATGGGCCCCCATTAAAAAATTAAAACCATACATATGTTTTCCATATAGACCGAACATCATTCAACATTGAAAAACATGATGTAAAGAAAGAGGTTTCATAAAAAGATTATTCTATCGCAATTACCTAATGAAATTTAATGAAATTTATAGAATCGTACTTACCAAATTATCATAATAATATATCCAAAAAAGGAAAGTGGATATTTTCATAATATCATATCCCATGGAATGAATATAAATCCTTAATGAATGGTGATATATAAAAAATATATATTTTCTTAAATCATTTAAAATATACTTCGGAAACAATATAGAACATCCTTTTATTTTGAAATATTTTTAATTTTTTTTTCATAAATGGAAATAATATTTTTATTGTATTTTCTTTTGGAAATGTTAAGGAATCATAATCACAAAGGAAGAAAATAAAGGTAGAGAAATATATTAATGACTTATATGTTAAAATAGAATATCCTTATCTCATTTTAATACAAATTTCAAAATTAATTATTTGGAAAACATTAAATATTATTTTTTAAACCTTTTTAAATAACTTAAAATATATTGAAAATGTATCTTTCAAAATGCCTCATTTATGATCAAAACCATCCATAAAACATTGTGATTAAAATGGTTATAGAGAATAATTATTCCATCCTTGAAATGGAAAGATATGGGTGACATTTCTGAAAAATAATATCTACTAATATTTTATGTACCAAAGAGAGAAAACGTATGGAGTACATGATAAATTATGAAATAACAATTGAATATGAATATATATGTGTTATAAATTATAAATACAAAATAATACTACCCAATATATATTTATCATAAATAGTCCTGAAATCAATTGACAATGTAACATAAACCATACCCGCTTTGGTAAAATTTGAATCATAACCCCCATGAAATAAATTAATTAATTTAAAAAATTAAATAACATGAATATAAATATATATTTTTATATAACATAACAAATGTGTGGTATATAAACCATATAAACCCAAATACGTGCATAAAATGAAACATGTCTCTACGAAATGATATTTATATAAAGAGACCATATAGTTTTGGAAATCATAGAATCAAAACATCATAAAAGATAAAAACATATATAGATTGGTTTATCACCACAATTTTCATGAATATAATCATCAAAAAAAATCAAGGTAATTATATACACTACATATCGGTAATAAGGGGCGAATATGATACATAACTCAGAAAAATAAATGTGGGACCACAAACCCATACCTCGTGTCCTAACTTTCTTAGTACATTCTTTCAACCTCATATATAATAAATTTATATTTTTTTATAAATATATATAAGAACCATATTAATAAATATAATATATCATATTATAGAATTATAATATCTCATAAACCATATGTTTATAATTTTTTTATTAAAATCACTGATCTATGTGTTAAGAGTTATGTTTTAATGCATGGTTTTGTTTAGTGGTTATGATAACTGAATCATGAACACATTTTCATCATATATTGAATAATAATCATCTTATAAATATTATTATTATTCGTTATATATTATTTTGTATCTATTTATACTAGGATGTAATGAAAATTTAATTATATCACTTTTTCAAGAAGGTAGTATATACATACGCAAAGGTTATGTTTCCATTTTTCAGTGAATATGATAAATGAAAGATAATTAATTTTATAGCATCTAAGAATCATAATAAGATTATCAATTTAATATATAATAATTAATTTATTCCTTATTACAATCCAAATTAATTAAAAATTAAAAATGGATCACATCACTTCATGGAGGTGGTAATCCACATGTATACATGAGAGAAGTTATCATTTTAAAAAAAATGGAATGTTCAGAAATTAAATTATATTTTATATTCACAACATCATAATTATGATAAAATAGTAATATATAAAACATAAATATAAAATGAGACCTTTTCATGAATGGTGGTTATGGAAAATAAAATACATCACTTCGCGGAGACGGTTGTCTATACATACACACGAGTAAAGTGTTTTATTTACATTAGATGGAAAAAGGAGGTGAAAAAGGGTTATAAAATAATCATAATAAAATTTTATAATATATAATTTCATTAAATTATTATATAATCATTTGAAAATATTATTTTATTAAGGGGGATTAATAAATGACCATGAAAACACTTTGTTAAGTGTTATACCTCATCTATGAGAAACCACCTTTGGATATCTTCTTATAAGAACATGAGTTTTTGTTTTAAGAACATGAGAACCTATAAGAAATATCTATTGAAGTTGGGAAGTGTATTGGATATTGTTTTTATGAAATGTGTTTCTTTGGAAGGTATGAATAGGAAAGGAGAGGAGGTTCCCATTTTTAACTCATGGGAGTGAAAAAATTTAATTTATTATAAAAGATAAATATTGCAAGAACAATTTCCTATAAAGGTTGCTCTAAATTGGAACCATTTAAATTTTGGGATGTGATAGGGCCATAATAAATTCTTCTAACAGAATTTATAAAATATTTCTTTGTAATTTTTACCCTTATATATCTAGTAAAACCCCTCATTAACCCATTTAACCATTTCTATAATAATGCATATAACTCAATTAATATTCATTTCGACCAGAACTAAAATTTAAATGTTTACCAAATTTAAATTTCTTATTTTAAATATATAAACCAATTTTAAAAATCCTTTCTAATAATTGGAAATTTATAATTTTAATATAAACTCATAAAACACAGTAATATTATTTGAAAATTGAATTTTTTATGCATAAAATGAACATAATCTAATTAATTTCATTGTATTAATAATTAGATTAATATAAATTAATTTTAAGGAATATATTATAATAAATTTTCAATTTAATCAATCATAAAAAATGGTTAATTTAATTTTTCATGATTAAAAAGATTTGCAAAAAAAATATAATATTTTTAAAAAACTATTATTTTTTATTCAAATAATTTAATCTCCATTTCTAACCTACATATAACCAATTTTTAATTTATCATTAATTCATCCCATGTATAAAAAATAATATTCTATTAGTATTATATTCATAATAATAGAAATTTTCTTTTAAATAAAAACTTATATAAACAAAATTTTGTTTTTATACATTCTATTTCCATTTAAACAATAATTACTATAATATAATTCTTTATAATTACGTAACCATTGAATGAATATCCTTAATTTATTTTATTAATTAATAATTAAATACATAAATAAATATTATTGATATCATTCATTAAATGTAGTAAATTGTTATAAAAATAAATAATGTCACAGATTATTATGGATAAATATTTTGATAAATTAATCGTAATTCTTTAATTGAATTTGGACATTTTTTTATAAAAACGGAATTTATCATATAAATTTCATTTATCTATCTAATATTTAATTTAATTTAAAATTTTAATACATAATTATTCAATTATATTTAGAGTTTCATTCATCATAAGAGATCATACACATCATAATCTTTAGAGAGAAAATCTTTTAAAATACTAAGGTTTCAACGAATGTTTGAGGTGTTTTTAGAGAAGTATATGATTAATCAAAAGTAAATTCCACCATTATCCCAAAAATACATTTTAACTTAATAGAAAAAAAATGATTGATTGATATGGATTGAATATTTTTTGTGGAACTTGGCACTTATCATTTATTATAGAGTCTTGTGACTTGGGAGTTGTACCAATTAAAAAAAATTCTATATTATTTAATCACTATTATGTTTAACTGTTTTATTTTTTAGAAAAGACCCAATGTCAGAAAAATATAATGTTATCTAATAAACCTTGTTTCATAAATTTTAAGGGGTCAAATATCAGTATCTATTATGATATTGTAGCTGAAGTTATTTTCCTTCAATATCCTTGAAGGGGATATTATTACTATAATAAGAAAAAGGGAAAGCTGATTGATGATACTATTGTACAGGTGTTTTATGAGTCATCTAATGGGTGTAGTGTACAAGAATTTCTTCCAAATGATGATGTGAAAGATAATAAATTGACATGAAATGGAACATAAATTTAAATTATTTTCGAATATATGATTGATAAATATTATAATGGTTTTTATTTGACCAAAAAAAGATATGGGGAAGGAATACAATTTAGTTTATACAATAATAAAAATTTAAAAAGAGTTGTATAAAAAATTATCATAAAACATCCTTAAAAACTCTATGATCTTTAACGACAATATGACATGCATCATTGAGTTATCATGTTATAACAATGAGTGTATATGATATAATGAATCATCATGATGAGTTGTTTAATTTCATAAATAAGGAGTTTGATCTGATTTAGACGAAAAATACTAGGTAATTAGTTCCAAAGATGTAAAATAAGAACAATTGTAGAATAATGTGTGTGTTCTAGAACAAGTTGAATGGGACTAAAAAGTAAAGTATCCCTTGATGGTAGGTTTGGATTACCTATACTCATAAATTATTTTAGATTTTTTTAGTAGTATTGTTTCATGAAAAGGAAAATGGAGTATAATTTTATCAAATAGAAGGTATAATGATGATTATTTTTCATGGTGTATCTTCCTATAATAGAGAAATAGGTAAATTTCATTACCAAATCATTACATCAGGATGAATGTCATAATCATTTGATTATGATGGGATTTTAATCAAATCATTACTTTAAATACATGATGTTATTTTTTCATGTATTTTTAATTTTAATTTGATGTTTTTTCAAAGAGGTTAAGTGATAGAAACATAAATACTGTGATATATATTTTCCTAGTATATGGTAAATACTTTATTAAGGGGGTGTATATATTTTAAGAGGGTTTTTAATGAATAAATATGTTATTTTATCATCTTTCATTAAATTTCTATGCGTAAAATATAATTTTATTTTATTTTTATGTATGTTTACTATATTTTTTGGTTTCAACCTATAAAATAATTGTAATGAGAAGATAAATTGAGAAGTGATGTGGTTCATGGTTATTGGAATTCGAATTTGGTTTAATTGTATCGACATCATTGACTTTATTATTCATTGTTATTATTTCCATCACATTATTCTTTCAAATTGAATTAGAATAATTCAATAATAATAATTTTATATGTTTTTGAGTGATTTTTGTTATTATTCATACAAAAAAATTGAAATATAGGAGAATATGTGGTCTTGGTAGCTGTTTCACAGTGAATATTATGCATTATGTGTTTGACTGAAAGGGTGATATTATTTGATGAAGATAAATAAATTTGGAAATATTAGTGACATTGGTGTTGTCAATTATCATCAAATAATTTTTTATAACATGAATCACATTAAAAAAATGAATTTAAATGGTATAGATGAATTCAAGAGTTATTAGTTGTCTAGAAGATTTTATAAATAATTTATGATGAATAGTGGAGTTGTGAATTTTTTTTCAAAAAGAAGAACAAATCACACCCAAAATATTTGGAAATATTCTATGATATTTGATAGAGGTGTGGTCATTAACCCGTTTCAAAAATTTTAAATTTCTAACTTCTACTACACACTAGGACAACAGAAAGAATGGCCGAACCTGAGAGAAGGCCGATGAGATCATCTAAAGGATTATTAAAATCCTATTATACAATATAATAAGAAATATGGTTGGAAATTTTTATATGTTTATATTTTTTAAAATGAAAAAAGAAAAAAAGACGTGATATTGAAAATGATAAAATAAGATGAGGACTGAAATCAATGAAAAGATGATTCATGGGGAATAAAAATGTCTAGTATAAAATAATTTATTCTTTAAAAAACAATTAATTTCATGTTTATCGGAAGAAAATTAAGGTTTTTTATCCATAAACAAGCTCTAAATCTAGTGGAAAGATGATTCTCATAGCTCACTATATCAAAAATTCATCCAATTGAGAAATTAATTAATGTAAATGGTATAAAAAAGTCCCACAGAATGTTTTTAATTATAGTGAATTAAATCAAAAAAATTAAAAAACAAATTTACAATCATAATCATTAACTCTAAATGATTCTTATCTAATTAATAAATAACACAAATAAGTATGAATGAAACCTGACAATTATATTCCCCCAAACAAATAGTCATAAATAGATTTAATATTTTGGGAATTTTCATGAGAAAAATAAAATAGAGATATAGAAAAATGAAATATAATGATAGGGATTCTTCTCTATCGAGTCAAAAAAATCTTTCTTCCTGCTCCATCTTGATATTTCTCCCTTCATTGAATTATATCTCATGCCTGAAAATAGTTTCTCTTGTTCTCAACTCCCATATCTGAATTCCATAATTGTGAGGAAAATATAGCAGACTCCATAATATTTCCTCAGATACTCTTTCTTATTTTACATCTATAAATTGAATCACTTTTCTAGGATCACTTGATAGTCATCACTTAAAACATTTTTTCCTTTTGACTTTTATAACATGAGCATGAGAATTAATTATTTCATTTGAGATCCCCTGACTTCATTATCTCCCCAAAATCATAGATATTTATATACTCAACTTCCTTTATAAATATACAAGTTAGGACCCCATTTCCTCTATGTTATATTAAACTCAACATGAGTTCCATTAGCTTAATTATTATGTTCCTCCCCAAAAATGATAACATACAATGTATTCCTGATTCTCATATCTAGATCTTTAGGTTAAAAAATTATTCTTCCGACCCAAGTTTACTTAGGTATTTTACCAAGAATATCTGATGAAACAAAATCCAAACATGATGCTACAACACCAGTGAACATTGAAGTCCCAACATTTTCACAAAAAACATCCTCCATCAAATGAAAAACCAATGATCAATCCATTTAATAATCTTTAAAAAATACTGATATAACTCACTTAAGGAAAACTAATTTGAATGATTTGGAATCATCAAATAAAATAGAACTGAATTCATCCTTATCAATTCATGACACCTCTTCATGTATTCTTCAATCAGCAATCAACTAATCCAATGATGGTTTAACTTAGTATTTTAAAATAGGGTCATTTTATTTTAAAACCGATCAAACTACAGTAATCTCATACATGTCTATAACTAGGATCACCTCTATCAAGCTTCTTAGTACTTGACCTCTGATATCCCACATTATTGTTTTCATTAAAACTTGGTTGGGACCTCTATGGTAGGTTTTTTTGTCCTTATTGGTCAAAAAGTGAAATCTAGGTTTTATAGTGGTTTGACTTCATAATGCTTGGTTCATTAACAAATCACTGGTAATTGAGAACCAAGAAAATCCATGGTGAGGTCTGGTTGATGATTCAAGGAAACATAGTGAATATCAACCATGAACTCGACGTCAACCTCTTATATATGGAGGTTTTACTAGTTCAGTTTCCATATCAACTTTTAATTTATCTTGATCATTTCAAAATCCTTCAGATTGTAGAGTTCACAGCCTCAGTAATTATGCTTCTATTTCCACTGATCCAAGACATTGTCTTAGTTCAATGAAAAATATTGAAACGACTCGGTATGGAGGAGATCACTATATTTAAGGATTAATTATTTTTAGGTCATTATGGGTTATTCTTATTCATGCATGTTCAATTTCAGTGATTAATTATCCATAGGTTTTCTTCTTTGAAAATCAAATCCTACATAGGTTTTAGTTTTCAATTGTCGTTAACCATGAGTTTGGATTCCATCATGGTTTTCCAAAAATGAGTTGTTTTATCATTAAATTGGATAAATTATCATACACTCTATTATCATTCATGTCTTCATCCCACCACATTATCTTAAGGACATAGGATTATTTTTTGTGGTGGGTATTATTATTTTACACAGGAATGCCACACCAATTTTTTCACATTTATTTATCTTACTCAGATGTAGAATATATTACTAGATTTCATAGATATCTTATGCATAATCCCATAAATTCTTCTTCATGTAGGAATTACTAATTAAAAAATGTTAATATTTAATATATTCCTTTCATTACAAATAAAAAATGAAATGAATAAATAATTTAAAAATAAATAAATAAATTCAAGTTTAAATATAAAAACAAAAATAACATAACAATAAAATTTAAAAAATTTAACATTTAAAATTCATATGATAAATTAAAATAAAAAAATAAGACATTAATAATTTAAGTGATTACATAAATGAATAAAAGGAATAAAAAAATAAAAAACACATAGATTAAATTTTAAACCATAAAATTAACATTCTAAATAAAATCTTGAAAATTAAAAAAACCCTACAGAATAACATTATTCATACATTAATTTTAATATTTTAACACAAAATACTATAATTCAATAATTATGAATAGATAAATAATAACACTAATTAATCTCTCAAATAACTATTTTAACATTAAATATACATTTAGAATCAAAAGAGACATGAAAAAATGAATGAATTACGTTCCACATCTAATTAATCCACACTCATGCATTGATTTTCCTCAAGTAATTTATAATCAATTTAAATGGAAAATAATAATTCCCAAGGGTAAAATATTAGAATGAAAAAATGAAATAGTTTTCAAATAAATTCCCCCCCATAGACTTTCTCTTGTAAAAATAGTATTTTCCCTCTCAAAATCAATCAATTTTAGTATACAAATGATTTAATGTTGTACAAGAAAGATTAAAATCGAAAATTATGAAAAGAAAAAAACAAATATAAATTTTCATCCAACTTGATTTCCAAACATCTCTTTACCTCCAGGTGAGTTGACTCACAAAATTAAAAGGAATAATAAATAGAACTATATTTGGATGCAAAAGTTTAATAATTGAATATAGAATAAATAACCCATCAAGATTCTTAATGAAAAAGGGAATGAAAGAATAAGTATTTAACTTGAATTAGTATTTTCATTTCATAAACCATGTGGATACATATATTATGATTTTAATTATATCTAAAAAATTAAATTCCATTGAAAACTGTAAATAATTCCATATATAGTTTAATTTCATTTTTTTTCAAAAGGGAAATAAAAATGATGTTCCTAATTAAATTCATAGAGTAAAGGAAATTAACCTCATAAAAGTTGAATAAAAACCTCCAAAATCAATAAAATACTCATTGATATTGTAAATAAAATCTTGAGAAACTCACAAATTTGAAAATTTTTAAAGGTATTCTTATGGACTTCTCATTATAGCAAAAAATAATTCTTTTTTGAATTCCCTATCTTCCTCACTTTAAACTCAAAATTTTCCTCAAATTTGTATTCAAATATAGAATAAAACAATTATAAAATTTGGTTCATAATAAATTTGAAATTTAATAGTTCAATGACATGTTTAAAGTGTCATAATAAATTTCAATAATTTTTTCCTTAATTTCCATCACAATAAAAAAACATTATTAATGTACATGCATGTTCATTGTCATAGAATAAATTTTTTTAAATCATTTTAAAAAATGAATCATGTTAATCAATGATTTTACATTAATTAATGTATTGAGTCTGGAGGTATTAAAATAGAGAAAATCATGGTGTCAATTTGTTTTCAATATAATTTTAATCATAGAAGATACAGGTAATCTTGACACCCAACATTGTCACATATACTTATTATTTAAATTTTAAATAGTAAAACAATTTCCACCACACTAAATAACCATGAAAGTATTGAATTAAAAACCAAATATCATACTAAAAATCACAATTTAGGAAAGTATGAAACGTTTTAAACAATTAATAATACTTGAAAAATGAGAGAGGGAACTTCCCTGAAAAATGATTCATTGTTTCTTCATATATTGGATAAAAATCATTCTAATTTTTCATTTAAAATGATACTTTGCCTCTTCAATGAAGGTACCTTCCAAGGTAACTAAAATAAAATTAAAGTCACACATTGAAAATAAAAAATATGAGACCAAGACAATATTGGGAGTGTTCTTAATCAAGCATCGAGCCAGTCGATCAGGAAAAGACTATGAAAATGCACTATCAAGGATGATGAGGACTTATTTATAACTAAAAATAAAACAAATAAATAGAATTATAAACATATTTAATCGTGGTTTTCCACCCATGAACCTATATATTTATAGTCCCTATACAAATTTTCCTAGAAATAAACTATAGTGACTAAGATGATGTTTTTTCCAAATTATGAACCACAATATGTGCTTTCCCCATTCAGTTTTAATAGTGAATTTATACTTACAAACACCAATAGTAAGAAAACTAAAACTGAATTCTCATCTACTGAAAAAAATTCTTAAGAGGCGCTATTTATCATCAAGAGTCTGATCGAAGATGTATCTAGATAGAGAAGAAAATCGATCACCTAAGATTACAATACTAGTTCTCTCAAGACATTTATGCTCAGGTGAAAAATATTGAACTCCATAAAGCTCTTCCAAAAAATTCTAATCCCATCATAAGCATAATTCTTGGAAAGTGTTTTATCCACTTATAAAATTAATTTATATTTGAAAAAATCATTGTTTTATTGATGGGACGACAATGAACGTGGTGCTTTTAGTGGTATGAAATTATTTTAAAAAATTTATCTCTAAAAATTAACCTAAATTTTTTTTAAAATAGGGGTAAAAGGGGATGAGTTCTATCAAATAGATTAAACAAAAGGGGTAACAAAAAAAATTCACATTTGTAGAAATATTATAACACAAAATATCTTTCCATTCTTATTTAATCTAATAGTAAAAAGAGAATTCAACACTAAAATCAGATAAGGAAGGAATTTAAAAACAAGGAATATAATTTTTTTGAACCACAATGTTTGGTTTCCACATATTTTAAATTTATTCCAAAAGTTTTTCATCAAAAAATAAGGAATTATTATCTACTAATTGTGAAGAATTATTTATTCTTTGACCATCTTGTGTGTGCTCAACATTTTCATAAAGATCTAATTACATGATTTCATCCCCTAAATTATTGTATATTCGGTGTTCCAATGTAATTTTAGGGGGAGAGTTGTTAAATTTAGTTAAAATAAATTTATAATAAAATAATATTAGATTTAAACAATTTTCCCCAGGCGATCCAATATTTTTTACCATTTCATTAATAAAATCCTTAGAATATTCAAAGGTGAGTGAACTAAGGAGTGAAAATAAATCAATAAAATTTTCATCAAAGTATATTCCAAAATACTTTTCACCAAAAACTATTTATAATATTTTTTGGTTTAATGATTAAAAATAAGGAAGGGAAATTTTCATAACATTTTTAGTAATTTTGGAATCATTAATTTTTAGACTGTTGGGAAGTTCTAGTGTAACACCAATTGAAAGTTCAAGATTATTATTAAATATTTCTAGAAGATAAGGTGAACAATTATTAACATTTAAATTCTAATTTTCCCCTTCTCCTCAACCAGATCATTCAATTTGTCAGAACACATAAAATAGTGAACATTTTCAATATTAGGAAACATGTGGATAATGTAGAATTCCACTTCAATATCATTGAGTTATATCTGAAAATTTTCCAACTCATCTACCATTAGGTACTTGAAAAACACTTACGTTTTTTTTCTTCATCCATATAGTTGGTTATTTTTACATTTTGTTCATCACCATATTTATGTTCTTCCTATTAAAGGTTTTTTTTTATTTTTACCACACTCTCCTCTACAATTTCACATTCAAAATTTTTAAAGTCATTTTCCTCAACATGAAATTCAAATTATTTTATATGTAACACATTTTCTTATGATTCCCATGAATCTATTAGTAGTTTTTGAATTCATTAATTGTGTGCTTCATGAAATTCATAAATTCAGGAAAAAAATATTTGAAATATTTTGTCTAGTTTTGAATAATATTTGGGTTCAGGTTTATAAATGTTAACGTTTAATTAAAATTGATCAGGCTATTGTGGAATTTTATAGATACACTGCCAATTAATGTGCCTATAATATCCACAACAAACAAAATAAACCTCATTTTTTGAGACCATCCTCATTAATGTTCCTTCATTTAGAAATAAAAAAACACAATGTAAGTATCACATTCAGTACCATCTCATTATCCAATTAAAGAGAAAAATACCAAATATATTAAAGACCCACACGCACAAAAATAATCATAAAATCAAAAATGGATAAATCAATTGGTTTATCAGAATTGTTTTTATAAAATTTTATTTATTTTTATAATTTGTTTTTTAATATATATTATTATACTAAGAATCTTATTGAAATCCTTATCTATAAATGGTGGAAAAGTTTTATAGTAGAATGGTTATTGACGCTCATGTCAAATTTGAAATTTATTACTCCTAATACACACTTGTAAAATGGAAAGTAGGGTCAAAACCAAGATAACGCTAGTGGGATAATCTAAGGATTTATTAAAAACATATTCTAATTAACATCATAAAATAGATTTAGTTATATTTATATTTTTTATTTTTAGAAAATAGAATAAGAAATGACGAAAAATACAAAATAATGAAAATGATAAAAGAAGATGAGTACCAAAATCATTAAGAAGAATATGCAGTAGGAATATAACTATCTAGAATAACATAAATTATTCTTTCAAGGAAAATTAATTTCAAGTGAATCAGTATAAAAGACCAGATTATGATCCCTCAAAAAGAGTTTATTAGAATGGAAGGATGATTCCCATAGCTTGGCACATCAAGGATTCATAAAACTATGAAAATAATCTTATGAAATTTTATCAAAAACAATCTCAATGAATGTTTCTGATGAAATATAATTCAACATAAAAATACACAAACAAGTTTATAATTATAATGAACCGCTCTAAAGGATTCTAATTGAATTAAAAAATAACATATGGAATTAAAAATTAAACTATACTATTAAATTCCCCAAACAAATGGTCAGTAATACATTACCACTTTTAGGAATTAGTATGAGAAAAATAAAATAGGGATGTGGAAAAAGGATTTAGAAAGAGAGAGATTTATCACTGTCTAGTCATAAACTCTTTCTTCTCACTCTATCCCCATATTTATCCCTCTAGTGAAATATAGATCATGTATGCCAATAGATTCTCATTATCATAGATCATATATCCAGATTCCATTATTAAAAAAAATATTCTAAAATCCCAAATTTATCATCAGATCCACCCTTTAGTTTACATGTTCACACCAACTCAATTTTCTTGGATCACATTAAAATGTCCAATGAGAAAAATAATTTTCTTTGAATTCTTATACTTTCAGATGGGAATTTATTATTTCATCTGACATCTCATGAAAACATCATCTTCCAAAAATATTGGACATTTCCATCCTCAACATCCTTCGTAAATATAAAATCTAAGCCCCCATTTACTCTACGGGATCATAAAATCAATACGAATTATATCAGTTTAATTATCCTTGTTCTCATCAAAAATGTTATCCAACAATGAAATCATGATTCGAATGTTAATATACTTTGGTTAAAAAATGTTTTCCCAACCAATTCCACTTAGGCATTTTACAAAGAATCTCAAGAGAATATTAGTCTACAATTGATGCTACAACACTGGAGAACTTCAATGTCATGAGGATGTCTCCAAAAAATCCTCCATCAAAACAAAAACCAGTAATTAACCCATCTCATCTTCTCCAATAAGTTCTGATACAATTTTCCCATGAACAATGAACTCAGACTAGTGGGCATCATGCAATTAAAAATAAACAAATTCCTCATTATCAATACTAGGAACCTCCATAGAATTTTTTCAATTTTAAATCAACTAATCTTGTAATGGTTGAACTTAGTCATTTTGAATCTGGTTATCTTACTTTAAACTCAATTGAACTATATTTTTATCCGATATGTTTCAAATCAAGGTTGTCTTTATTAACCTTCTTGGGAATCTACCTTTAATTTCAAACATGATTACTTCATCAAAACATTATAGGGACCTCTATAAGGGTTTCATAAGTATTTATATATATAAATGAAATAGATTATTTCGAATATGGTTATGCATCATCAAACATGGTTCAAGTGAATCCCATAATAAATCAAATACCTGGATTATCTGTGGAGGGTGCTTGTAAATTATTTAAGGAAACCTAGTAAAAATTAACCATGATCTCATCTTCAACCACTTAAGTCCATAGGTTTTTCTGGTTCAACCATTGGCGTAAGATAATCTTCATCTTAATTTTGTTTAAATTCTTCAGACTATAGAGTTCATTACATCGACATTCAAGCACTGATTCCCTCAGATTATATATGTCATCTTGCTTCAATGATAATGATATAAATGGATAACTATAGAGTAGATTTCCATAGTGAAGGTTCAATTGTTTTAATTCTTCATTGGTTCTTAATTATCATGATCTTTTGATTACAATGAATAAATATTCAATGACTTTTCTTCTATGATGATCAAATATTACATTAGTTTTGGTTTTAAATTTTATTCAATCCTGAGTTTGGATTCAATAATAGTTTTCTCCAAATGATTATTTTGATCACAACGTATGATAAATTATCCTATGATGTATTATTTTTCTTACACACATCCCACAAAATAATCTTATGAGAATAACATTATCTTATGTGGAGCGTATTATTATTTTATGAAGGTACACCATATCAAATTTAATTATTTTACACATCCAATTATCTTATAAGGATGTAAAATTTCATTTGTACGTCCAAATTATCAAACAAAAATTCCTATAAATTCTTTTATGTGAAAGAAATAGTAATTTAAAATTTTAAATATTCAATAGAAGTCCTATAATACATATAGAAAATAAAATAGATGACTAATTTTAAAATAAATCAATAAATATAGCATAATATATAAAAATTAAAACTATTTAACACTGAAAATTAAAAATTTAAATAATAAAAATACATGTGATAAATTAAAATTAAAAAATAAAGCATTAATAATATAATTTTTCATATATTCTAAAAAATAAATATAATAAAAAAATTACATGGATTAAATTATAAAATAAGAAAATAATATTAAAAAAATTCTTGAAAATTAAATAAAAAATAATAAAGGTGGAAACACTAAAAATATTCTTACATTAATTTGAAAATTTTATCACAAAAAAATATTTCACTAATTATGAATAGATAAATTATAACAATATAGTTACTCACTAATATAACTACTATGACATTAAATATACTTTAAAAAACTAATGAAATGTTTAAAAATTTATGAATTAAAGGCTATATCAATATGCATCCAAAATTTATGATTCCTTAGATTATAGTCATGATATGTGTGTCATCCTACAATAAACATTTCCTGGTCTATTATTGATTTAGGTAACTATTATAGGTAATATATTACACCATGAAGAATGATATTGTGCCATGAAGGATTATATTACACAACAATGTGATACGATTCAAAAAAATGATGTGAAAATGAAATTATTCATTTCATGATAATTGATTGTTTTACAGGACAATACTTCTAGGATTTGAGTTGATTTATGCATTTTTATTTTTATTTCATATAAATCACAAAATTATATTTATAATGAAATTTGTTAAACTATAAATTGTGTTTTGTTTATGTAATGATATGTTTGGATGATTTTTTATGGATGAATCATTATATATTGTAAAATGATTCTTCTAGTCCATAAACCATATAACGGGTGAAAAAAGGTCTAAAGTGATCCTATGGATATTATTTAATTGGGAGATGTTTGAGAAAATTATTTTTTATTGAAAATTAATTTTTAAATAAAAATTAAATGAATGGGAAACTATTTTTTTCCTACATGTTTTGGATTTATAGATGTGTGAAAAACATATAGAATATGAAGAGAGAGAATAAGCAGAGACACTCACAATGTAAGGATATATTCTTATAATCACATTTTCATTGTGTAGGATCATAGAAAAATGATGCTCAAAGGAATTCATTAGACAAAATATAGTTCATATATTGCGTATTGTGTTTTTGGGGTTGTCCATTTTTTTGCATATCCAAATTTCATCTATAAATTATCATAACTCAAAAAAAAATAAAAAAATTGCTTCAGTGTCTAGATAAAGTGTTTAGTTATTTGATTTTGGAGTTTTAGGTTTCTATGTATGGGAGACATGGTGATACTTTGTTGAATGTGAATAAAGAAATTCATATCAATGATAGAAATATATTGTTATTATTTTTTGAGTATTTTTATTTTTCCAATATTGGAGAGAAACATACATATAAAGATAAATTTATATAGATATGATTTTTAGGGATAAAACTAATTCATTGTAACAAATTTGGATATTATATTGGATACTATTATAATGGATGAGGCCCCTTCATATTAAATATATATCCCATCATTTTAAATGGTAATCATCGTACAAAAATATGTTCTTCATTGGTTCTATGAATATGAACAATTACCCATGGTACTAATTGATTAACATAAAAAGGGTTGTAATTGATGAAGATCTCCAGTGGAAACATTATTTACCATCTTAACTAATCTTGTAGTTTTATTCTTGAAAAAAATCATAAAATACTATTTTTCATTGATTAAACCCACCATTCAATGAATACACTTGTGTGACTATAGAAATGTTCATGGACGTTCATTATACACTACCCAACTATAGCATTTCTATTTTCATATTTTTAACCACACCATAAATCAACCACAAGAACTATAATATATGATGCTCTCTATAGAGTGTTGTTTTCTCTTGGGGAAGTAAATCTCATTTCAACCATAGAATACAATGTTCTATGTGTTGTTCCCCCCATTTTTTTTATTATTAACTAACCCCAAATCTAAATTAGGGACACCACCAACTCATTTTTTCCCATTTATCCACAATCCATAAAACCAAATTGAAAACCCATCATTATAATTTAATTATGAACATCATAAATGTAAGCTAATAACGTTTTCTAATGACCATGATTTTAAATATTATATTTTTCCCTTTCCATCCCCATTTTCTTATTTTGACACATTGAAATGATATTTAACATTTCATTTACTTATGAATTTGGAACCATCATATAATATCTCAAACCCAAACATCATGACCATTATTCCAAACATGTTTCCCAATCCAAATCATGTTTTCCATTATCATAACCTTTACTCCACTATAATACCATAATTAACACAAAACAATAATATTTATTCATATATCCAATTTCACATTAACAATACCCCAACTGTGAACATAATTATGAATATTTTCACCCTAGTCATGGTGGAAAATGATTTTTTTCAAATTCCATTGCGTTATCATTATCTTATTGAATTTTCTTTAAACATTCTCTATGGCCTAAACCATAATAGGTCATAATAATAATAAATATAAATGTTTTCAACATCTAAAAATGAGAATATTGACCCTTCAACTATTACCATCCTAACTAAACTATATCCTGACTAGATATTATTTTTCTTTAAAAATATTTGGATTATACATAAATGTTCTAAAAAACAACTGTGGTAAATTCTTTCTCAAAAATAATTTGAATATCAATTACTATACACTTATAAAAAATAAATCCAAACATACTTCATCATTCACAAAAGACCAAACATAAAATGTCATCACCCTTAAGTTATTAAAACCCAATAACATCCAGATGGCATTCTCTCCATTTAAATATAATTAACCTAACCATATCTCATAAATTGACTCAATAACACACTATTATTCCCAAACACAAATACACATTTTCAAACCCCCTTTTAATTATTTTATATTTTTAATATTTTCAACAACCTATATATATAACCCATCATAAACCAGATATATTCTTTATTCCCAAAATTGAACAATGCATAATATTGAAGGAACACTCCCAACATAAACACCTTTCAATAAGTTTACGTGTTCCAAAAACACTATCCATAGAAACACTAAAAATAATCCTAGTTACTATATATCCTTATTTTATAAATAACAAAATAAATCTATACACCATCTCCCACCTCCATAAAGAAGGATCTAAATAACCACATTCTAGTTCATCATATGCATAAGAATATACCACCGACATAACATTCTAAAATCCATTAATAATTAATAATTTTATTAAATTCACCAAATAGAAGGATATGAAAGACATGGTGGTCTTGGATAAAAGGTAAATGCGACCATGCAAACATTTAAAAAAATTGAAAATCCTAAATTGATCTAATAAATTTTTTAGTTAATTCATAAAAAAATGAATTTAGGTGATATTATTATGACATTGACAGAAAAAAAATAATCTATCAGTCATTAATTTATAATAAAATTTTCCATTTATAATTAAGATTTATTCTTTAAATATGGACGCAAGAAATTTTGTGTGATTATAAAAATTTATTAAGAGAGGGATATCATATACATGAAGAGATTATTTAATTGGAAATCACATATGGGAAAAATTCATCAACCAATTAAACAATTTCATTTCATTCAATGAAAATCCATGATTGGAGACAAAAAATATATACATGGTACATCCAAATTTGATAGTTCTTAATTAGAAAACAAATTTATATGAATGATTCATAGGGAAATAATACCATTTTTTCCCAAAATAATGGGGTAGTCAAGAGGAAGTGCTTTAGTTAGATATATGAATCATTTGTTTTATAAGTAATGTAAATCCACCCAATATGATTTATCTATTGATCCAATATTTTATGAATATGAATAACATAAAGAAAATCATAGTGTTATGAAAAAACTTTATCACAAACATGGCCAAATAACCTATGATATTTTATTCCACTTAGAGTCATACTATATTAGAGAATGTTTTAGTTCAAAAATAAACTTAATGTTCTGAAGATTGGTATGTAAAAATGGTGGAAGAATACTATTTATTGGGAGGCACAAAACCTATCTATATTGATGAAGAAGGAATATAAAGACCCATCCTTAATCAATTATCAAATTATATCTGTAGACAATATTTAATTTACTATATTCCTATTGATATTTTAGGTTTTGATTTATAGAGAATTATGCCAAAAATTTTAAATCCATAAATATTACATCATTAATTGTAAAATTCCACTATGATTCCATTTTTGTAAATTAAAAAACATTTACAATATAACATGTTCTATTTTCAAAATATATATCATGTCATTTTTCATCTTAAACTCATCGTTATCCCTACTAATACATCAAACTCTATGAAAAACTCTAAAGATCCAATTTTTATGTTATAATATATTGAAATATTTATAGATTAATATTTTGGTGCCATGTTCTAAGATGAAGCATGATTCTAAGGATAGGTGAGCCCAAAATAAATTTTATTCAAATAATAAATATATTTTATAAAATGCATTAATAGAATAATTAAAATGGAGTAACTCTAAAAAATAATATCGGATCAGAAATCTGATACCAAAGTTGTATTTATAACATGAGTTTTACCCTTCGTGCGACATAAAATGGGTCAGCATGGGGTGTTCAAATAAATGAAGTCATGGGAGGTTTTTCTTACTTAAATAAATAAATAACTTTATTTATTTAACTAAATGAGCTAGACATAATTATATCTCTAAATATAATGTAAGGGTAGGATCTCTAGGGTTTGCTGAATAATTGTGGGATCATTGAGAGGAATTCTTCCACACTCTTATTGGCGAATCAAAATTCGGTGTAGATGAAACCCCAAATCTAGGTAGATTGAGGCATATTAGACACAAAGGCTTCTACCATTCATTTTATAGAGAATGAATTGATAAAAATGATCCAATTATAGGTAAGAATCTTCTATTTGTGAATTTTTCTCCAATTAATTGAATATTTTGATCATGATCATCCCTTTAGTGTTATCTGTGTCAATTAAAATCCAAAGCATATGCTTGTCTATAGACTTAAATATTGTGTTTAGTTTCTTTATCCGTAGACAACGAATTTGTGCTCTTTGGATGAGAAAACATGGAAAATTTTCAATCTTTTATCTTGTGCATTTCTCCAAAAATTTCATCATGTTCTAAATATATTGGCCCATAAGGTCTCGGTTCGAAGTTGTTGGTCCGGACTATGCATGCTCAAATCCATAGATTTATGATATATTCTCATATGAGGAATCGATTCAGGATTCAGTAAAATATTTAGATAGATCATGAAATATGGATGATTCCTACATGTATTGGTTGATCTGGATAGGTAGTATAAGAACAACGGGCGATGAGATAGGTGTACAATGTATATGAGAGTTGAATTAACCAATCAAAAATCCATTTTTTGGCGACATATGGCAAAAAATGATGATTAAAGGTATCTTCTTCAGTTTTGAGTGGCAATAAGTTGAGATCTGAGTAGAGGATTCCAGATTTATAACACGTAGTACATATGTATATTTTCATGAGAAACCCATGCACACGTCATGTAGTCTGAGGAACACACACCCAATAGTTGGATTTTTTTTGACAGGGTTTCTATTGGATTTAAATACTACATGCCGTGTAGGGGGACCACACACCAGGTAAACCTACCTTGTGGGATCATTGTGTATAGAGGGTAAATTCCTAGGTTCCTAGATGGGATTTCACATAATATATGGAAGGATGCACTCTATGTACATTGAAGAGTACACTGACACTAGTAGAGGCACGAGCAGGAGCATATGTGAATAAGGGATTCTGTGTAGTCTACCTATATTTAATGTAGTGATAAACATTTAGTTGGCCATTTACCAGAAGGGACATGACTAGAGGAATGACTAGGTCCTCTGGTGGCTGAGTAACCCTGTGTAGTCCCCCTATACACCATGTAGTGCTACACAATAATTGGGTCAAAAACTAGAAGGGAGAAAACCAAGAAAAGGAGTTGTACCACGTGCCGTGTGGGTCACTTACACACTGTGTACCCATACTTCCCTTTTAAAGAACCCTTAACATCTTGTATCTACTTCGTTTTTCCTTATATTTTGTCATGTGAGTTGCCTATCCTGAGTGTTTTTCTATATAGAACCAAATGGTGGCCACTGTAGTGGATATTGAGATATTATGTGATATTTTATGAGTGTGATTGTTATTTAGTAATTGCACTATGATGAAAGTGATCATGTTTGATCACTAGAGGCTTCTAAAGTGGCATCCATCTACTTGGATAAGGGATGAGCCCTATATATATCTATCAATAGAGTGAAACCCTTAAAAAGGTGGTGGATGGGTCCTTTACCAACTATTATAGTTTCACTATCTAGATGGGTTGGGAATGAGTCCTCTACTAACAATTAGAGTGGAATCCTCTTGATGGGATCCAAAATGGGTCCTCTATCTACCTATCCACTGAGTGGAAGCCTCTTACGATGTTAGGTTATGGGTTATCAACCACTACATTGAACCCTACTATATCGTAATAGTATGGGTCCTTTACTTTCTAACCACTAGAGTTCTACCCTCCAACTAGGATGGACACAGGTCCTCTATAGAATATTGAGTGAAACCCTCCTACGGAGTCAGGGCATGGGTCCTTGACCATTAGAGTTCCACCCCCCTCCCAGGGAAGAGCATAGGAAATCTAGATATTTATTGAGAATAACACTCCAATTTTTCATTTTTAATGGGTCTTCTACTTAAAAATTATGGTCCCTTGACTATGTGTCATAGTGGTATGGTGTATCTTGACTTGGATGACTATTCTGAAATATGCGAGTGATTTTGGGCATCATTAATGGTCCTTGGGAACTGATGGAACTCTTCTCCCGGGCTGGACTATGAGTTGTATGTCCCCTTTATCTATCATTTGGGATTCTTTGGTTCGATAATATTTATATTAGTATCCAATTATTTGGATTTTGTTACTCTCTTTTATTAGGTTGGACTATTTTTTTTCTTTTCCTATAGTGTCTCTTACTTCTCCCCCTTTAGCTTTCAGGGTATCCTTTTGGGAATGTATATACTCACCCCAGCATGGGTATTTCCCACATATGTCAGGTATTATGAAAATGAAGGATAGTTCGATGAGGATTACTGAGGAACATAAGGATATATGTTGTATTTTACTGTGTACAATGGATCAATCTTGGAGATTTAGATATGGGTTGTCTCAACATTTACTTTCCTAGGTTTTTCTTGTTGGGAGATCATTCAGTTTGGGAGTGTATTTTCCCATTTACTTTTCAGTTTACATTATAGTACTCTTGTACACCCCATAGGTTTATATATATATGGTTATTTAAATGATATTGCATATTATTGTTATTATTATTATGGACATCTTCATTGATATGCTCAGGTTTGTGTGTGTACATGTATATTAGAAAAATTCCCCCCAATTTATTTATTCCTTTCAATGATTGTCACAGACCCTGGCCAATCAAGGTGGGATTGGGGTAGTTACGGATTGAGCCATATTGGTTCGGTTATTGATAAAAACATTTAAAAAAATTGACCTGACCATAATGAGTTCAGAAAGGGAAAAATTAAATGATTGAAACCCATTAGTCCATGAATAATGATAAATATTTTATTTTTTCAATATAAACATTAATATCATAATAATCATTTTCTTAAACAATAATTAAACATATCTAATAAAATATTTTCATAATATATTTCTCAAATAATCAAAAAAATATATAAAACTCATAAAATATTCCTCATAGTCATGTAAAAATCTTGATTTTTTTTAAAAAATGTTATACATTTCACCCATAATAAGTTTCATAAAATCTACATTAAAGATAATCTCAATATCATAAATTTCCAAATCAATATATTTTCATAAAATCCCATTGAAATAATATATAATTCATGTTGGTCTCTTGGGACATTATCTTTATACCACTCTTACAAATAAAATAACCTACCTAGTGAATTATAATAATAAATTTGGAGAAACCTATTCAGTTTACATTGTCCCTTTACCCAATGTATTGAAGAGCTATATCAAGTTCACCATAACTTCTTTAATAATTGAAAAACATGTTCATGGTTTTTAGTTCAACCACACATCCTTGGTTTATAATATAAACACCCATAATCATAAAAAATTCCAATTAACCATAACATAATCATAACACATGAAATCTTGAATAAAAATATTCTTCAGTCCCTTATGGAAATCATATCTAAATAACAAAATATTTATTCTATTTGAATCAATTTTTTGAAAATAATAAGAAAAAAGGATTTATTGTATTTAAAGAAAAAATTAATGTGTTAATGGAATCAAGAAAAAAAATAATTGGTGTATTGGTTGAAAAAACTTTGACTTCATATACATTAAAATAAAAGTTTCATTTTTTCCTTTTTGATAAAAAAATTCGTATAAAATACAATTTTTTTTTTAATTTCATTAAAATAAAGTCATAAATGAATAAAAAATATACTTTATAATTAATTAATTTCAACATCAATACATA
This sequence comes from Viscum album, assembly GCA_963277665.1. Taxonomy (NCBI): domain Eukaryota; kingdom Viridiplantae; phylum Streptophyta; class Magnoliopsida; order Santalales; family Viscaceae; genus Viscum; species Viscum album. The sequence goes on along the minus strand of OY728123.1, from coordinate 1,031,175,784 downwards.
TATAAACTGACATTAATAATATGGACATGGAATAAAAATATTTAAAAAATAAAAATTTAAAATATTTTGAGTGATGATTTTTATGTAATGTGTCCATTACCACGAGTCTAAATCATCACATATCTTCCCTATATTTCTAAATAATATACTAAGGTTAATTATTTACATTATTATAATCCAATGTCATTTTTTATTCCTTTTATTTTATCTATTACAGTGTTATATACAATAACATAATTAAATATTTCCTTGTTAGATGTTTTGATGATATTTCGCTCATAAATTCAAAATGAATTAGGTTAGTTGACTATGATTAAATATTAAATTATTCAATTATCTCAAATAATAATAATAATAACCTAATTATTATTTTTAAATATTAATAGTAATTTTTAAAACCAACCACGATCAAAGGGTTTTAAAAATGATTTATGTTACAATCCGGGAGACTGTAGTCTGAACGTGTGCATGCATGTTGTTTTAATTATCCAGAAACATGATAGAAATAAATTAATTATATTTGTCTATTTCATGAATAATTATTATAACATACAAAATATTATTTATTTATGTATACTAATATATATCCATGATGTCATATTATTAAAAAAATAAATCACATCGCTTCGTATAGGTGGTAATCCACACATACGCATGAATGCCGTTATCATTTTTAAATGACTGAAAATATAAAAAAATAGATGATTTATTATCCCCAAATAATGATATATATATCATAAATAAATTGTATATAATCATTAAATCCATCATTATAACTAGTAGTGATAAGCGGTGACGCAATCCAAATTATATTAGTTCTTGAGTAGGTAGTCCATTGTACACACTAAAAGTAGATTTATTTATAATTTTCTAGAATGTTTAATGGATATAGGTAATTAAATTAATATTAAAACATCTAATTATATGGAAGAAACTGATTTTATAATTTTATAAATTTTGAGGAAACTCTTAATGAGGTGGAAGAAGATATAAAATGAAAACACTCAGTTATGAATGATACCTCTTCATTCAAGAACATCTTCCGGTTTATAACTAAAGCCTCTTGAGGATGGTTTTATGTTTAAACTAGGGACTCTAGGATATGGAGAGTAATTTTATGAATGGATTTTTATAGTATTAGTTGAATTATTATGCTAAAAATGTGTGGGGAAGAGAGGATAGGTGGTTCCCATTTACAAGTGGGGGAGGGGCACTTTTGAAATTACGAAAAGTGTTAAATTATTATAAATTAATCTTTAAGGAAATGATGATCCTAATTTATTTAATTTAAATCTAGGATGGGTATTAGTCTTCATCATCTTATATAATATAATTTCAACATTATTAGTTGAATTTTTCATCGTTATCTATTTGTTTTGAGCCCCATTAACCCCTTTAACAATTACCATGATATCAATGTTTATTAATCATTAGGGGTTGTGACAGTTACTATAAAAGGTCAAGTGACCAATAATTAGACCATATAATATATTTTAAAACCATATAACATTAAAATGGATAATGATATGGTTTTTAATAATTTTAAATCATTTAATAAAATATGTTTTATGATAAAAGATCATTAATTCCAATTTTTAAACTATTTAATTAAAAGGATTATGAAAAAAATTATTTTTTATGAATATAATATATTCCATTTTAACATTGTTAATGTGATGTTAATATTAACTATTATTTTTTGCGACATAATAAATTAAAAAAAAATTACATTTAGTGTTTAAAAAATAATTTACATGATTTTTATACTCTCATAATAATCGAGTAAGCATTGTAAAGCACATAAGGTAATTATTTCCTCATAAAAATATACGTAAATTATTATGATAGAAAAAAATCATTAATAATTAATTTAACTATTTAAAATAAATCATTGTTTATCTTATTCACATAAAATTATAGATAATAAAAGTAAGAGAGTGTCACTTTTGACTTAATCCTTAACATAAATATTTTAAAGGAAATTATTGAAGATAAAAGGTATCAAAAGGTAATAAGTTTATGATTATTGAGTAAATATACTAATAAAAAGAAATAAAATAAATTTTTTAAATGATTCTTCATCCTTATAAAAATAGTTAGAACCCTAATTATCAAATTTTATCTTTACATTAGTAACAAAAATTTACTAGGGTTACTATTCATAATGAAAAAACAAGGGGATATATTTTTTTTTATAAAATTTATACTGATTATAAATATGGAATATTTTTTTCATGATTCAGTTCCTATATTTTTAAGAATTTATATTAAAATTACAAGATCAAAAATCCATGAAAATTATTTTTTCCAAAAAATGACATTTATGTATTAAAATGTTTTTCCAAAAAAATCAAGTATAAAATTAATTATAAATACCATAATTTGATTTTTTTGAATTAATGCAATTATTTATATTTTAAAATTAATCCATAACTAATTTTTACAATGTAAATACTTAAATGTTATAAAAAATTTACAATAAAATTAGTATTTTTTAATATTCATTGAAAAATCTACATTTTCAAAAAAATATCAATAATTCTCCAAAATAAAATTTTTATATGATAAATTCAAAAATAAAATCAATTTTGTAAAATTAAAATTCATATATTCTGAAATGATTCCATTAAATAAAACCATAAAATATATATATAAACTCATTTATTAAGAATAATACTATTTTCTTTTTGATTGGAAAATTACATAATATTATTATAGTGAATATATATCTGTAAAATTTATTTAATTAATATTAAAAATACGTGAAAATGATTTATTCTAAAATTACCTTGGTTTTTATATTCTTCCCCCTATTATAAATTGTGTCATCATACTTGTTTTCATCACATAAAAGTAGATATATCTTATCATTATAATTTTTTTTGATTCCTATGACTATTCGTCAATTATATATGATTTACAAAAAACTAAAAACTATAAAATCATATTATTAGTCAACACATTCTATCTATGCTCAAGAATATATACTTGATTATTCTCATAATAATGGTTTTCTACTAATTAACATACTTTAGGACTCAAAATATGTGATGCATCTGATTTATATTTCCATAACAATGAATTGTGAAATATGTCGTGTTCCTAAAATAAACTCTAAGGAAAGGAAAATTGATAGTAAACAAATCCAAATTTTTCTTTGATTTCACATAGTTTTATTAATTGTAATCATAAAATTCCATTTTAACAAAATTATATAACCATTTTTCATTGTGAAGCTTTATGAAGAACCTGATCACATAACATGAATGAAAGATCTTTCCTCTAGTTATCTATATAAGATTCCTAAATACTATAATCCATCATGGTGTGATACTAATACATCTTTACCTTCTAAACCATTTCATCTACTAATTTTGGTCCCCTGAAATTTCATTCTTGTACTTCATCCCATCAAGATGGAGTCCAACAGCACTTTCCATATAAATTAGAAAAGGGTTTCATCTTATCTGTTAATGAAAACTATTATTATATGAATACACAACCAAAGTCATATTTTTATCCTAACATACCTGATAATATTCTGAATTACATGAAGAATATCCTTCAATGAATTAATGTTTTACTCTGACTATCTATTATATTGAGGATAAATAGTTATACCAAAATTTCATTCAGTACCCAAAGTCTTCTGAAAACCATTCCAAATATTAGAGTTCAATCAGCGATGATGATCAAAATAATGGAAATAAAGACTCCATGTAATATAATTTTATCTTTAATATAATGTCAAAAAAGTTGATCGAAATAAATGTTTTGTAAAATGAAGAAAATGATAAATTTTTTATTGAATCAACAATTATCTAATTTACATTATTACCTTGATTTCTATTTATTATTACCAACAAGAAATCCATGGATATATTCTCCTACATACATTATGGGATTGGAAAAGGTGTATGAATCGTCTTCATGAATTTTTGTTATTCTTTATCTTATTATGAAATAAAACATTTCATAATAAAATAATCAATATATTTCTTCGTTCTTTTCGAACAGAAATGTTACAAAAGGTTTATATAAAATTTTATTTTTTCATGATGGAAAAATGGAAATCCATGAGATTAATAAATAGTTATTTCATCAACTAGGGGTCACATGAAACATATAACCTTTTTGGAATCATGAAGCATCGTTATTTTCAAAAATAATTTTTCGAAAATTATATTTCTTAACAAATTATATATTTTCATCTAAAAAACATTATTCCCTATGAGTTTGATTAATCCTTTCAAAAAAAATATTATTATAATGGCACATGAAAAAAGGGTGTTCATTCATGAATAATTTTTAAGTAGAAAATCATCATTTCATTAATAAAATCATCATGTTCTTATAATATCATGGTTAATATAGCATTATATTTTCGTCACAAATAATTAACTACATTATTTACATTACCTAGATCATAATGAATTGTATGACTATCATCATTTTTCAATTCCATCTATATCCATCACCTCATATTCAACCCTTTCTATGTGAAAATATATATATCAATATTTAATAATTAGTATTCATTTCACATGTTACTCTATATAAATGATGTCTTCAAATGTTTAAACAAAAGACTACAGCTTCTACATCAAAATCATGTGTAGGATAATGTTTCTCAAGATGTTTCACTTGACTTGATTCATAAGAAATTACCCGATAATTATGTATTAAAACATAACCTAGTCCCTTAAAAAGTCATCACTATTGATAAAAATAATTATTTTTATTTAATGTTCAAAACAACACAATTCATTAATATTATTTTCAATATTAAGAAAAAATCATTACATTCCTTTTTCAATATGATCCTAAATCCATTTCCCGTTAACATGGTTAGTTATCTATATAACCTTACGAATTTTTAAACAAACCTCCAGTAAAAGCCTACTAAACCAAAAAACCATGTATCTCAATTTCATTCGTATGTATTATCAACTCATCATCCATATTAATTTTATCAGGACCATGAATTATTCAATCTTTAATGATGATATATTCAAGGAATGAAATATACTATAAAAAAGATCATATTTTTTTAATTTTACATACATCTTTTTTTATTTCAAATTTTACAAAACAATCATTATTTGTTTTTCATGATCCTTAAAACTTTTAAAATAAGAAAAAAATCATCAAAAAAATAAAATAAAAAAAATATCTAAATATTCATGTAAAGCCCTATTTATAAGATCCATAAACACTATTAAAACAATTTTCAACCAAAGGGGAAGAACTAGAAACTCATAATATTTTTACCTATTATGAAATTATATATTCAAAGATGTATCCTCCTTCACATTTAGTTGATGGTTCACAGACCATAGATCAATAATAAAAAATAGTGATCTCCCAATAGATAATTAAAAATGTCATTGATATTAGAAAAGGAATAATTTTTCTTATCAATTATGGTATTTAATTCCCTATAATCCACAAAAATCTTCATGGTACCATATTTCTTTTTTGAAAAATAAATATGATCACTATATAGTTTTGTGAGAGGATAAATGAGATGTTCATCATGAAAATCCAACAACTACCTCTTAGATTTTAATATTTCTACGAAACCAATTTGATAATGGGGTTTTGATATTGGAATCTTAATAGGCACTATATCACCATAAAATTCAACTTTATGAATAGGTATCATATTAGGATACTTATCTAGAAAATAATCCATGTATTCTTTTACAAATGATATATCATTATTAATAGTAAATCCCATATTTTCAATAATATAAGAAAGGTAAAATTCATTTCCATATTATTATTGTTTCCCTACATCTTGATATTTTATCAAAGGTATGAATTAATTCTTATATAAAAACTGAATTTTATTTCCTAAAATAACTACTTTGGATCTGTAATGTTTCATAGCATAATAAACAAAAATCCTATTAAATCCTAGAGTAATATTAAATTAACCAATACATATGAAAATAATGTTTATAGGGTAAACCCTTTCACAAATTTTTATAGTAATATCTTTTTAAATTCATGTCACCTCAATACTTCCCATATCGGTCTTCACTAAATGTCCCAACATCATTTCATGAAATTATCATTTTTCCAACAATTTTCTAAAAAATTAAAGAATATGAAGACCTTTTATAAGATATGACATTATCATAATCTAAATTACCATTTAATGTAAATATTTCCACTTTTTTTGATGTCCAAGTTTCTATCAAAATAGTTTCGAAGGATTCCACTAAAAATATCTTCTTATTGTCTTGTAACATCTTATATTTCTCGTTCTTATTTGAACATTAATCTGTATAATGGCCCGTCTCAATACATTTAGAAAACCTTAATATATTTTTATTTATATAGATCTTACTACTAAAATATATTCTTCTTTGAAATCATGGAAAATATTCCAAAACATACCACAGGAGAAACACTTTTTAGATTCCATATGACTTTCTCCATTGTGATTTTTACCATATCTTTCACAAACTAGAAACATGATTTTCATACCCACATATTTCATTTTTTGATTCCTTCACATTTCAATCCATCTTTTCATTTATTACTTCTAGTTTTCAATGAATAAATTGTTGTCAGAAAACACCATTTCTACAATCTCACTACACCAAAAAATAATTATCGAATTTGATTTCAAAGGAAGCCACTGACCTTTGATATTTTCAATTCAATCATGAATAAAAATTGTTAGTTTAACAAAAAATATCCTTAATTAAATATGGATAATAAAATTCCTATCATGTGAAGTTTTCTTCATTTGTTCCCATTGAATCTTTGTCCTTATATATTAATTATCATTTTTTTCATTTAATGTAAAACTACCAATGTAAAATATGTATCAATGAAAATATTATAAAATGTATCCCATTCCAAAAATAAATCTTTTCAATTTCTCCATTATTCCTAAATATTTACCACCACTAAATGGTTTCACCATTAAAATGGTAAATATAAAGAGTTTCCTTTTTATGATTTGAATTTCCCATGACTTTGAATATAAATCCTAAAAATTTAATCCATCCCTCAACTACCACTAGGTCAGAAGATCCACCCAATGATAGAGTGTGTTATCTCATTAAATCATCCAATATCTAATTGTTCATCTATATTGGATAGATTTTGTCTTTATAATGGATTTGACCACCTTTTATTTCCTCTTCCAACTAATCATCTACAATAAACAAATTGCTACGTTCCAATTATAACCATTTCAAGTTGCTAATTTGGAAGGATATTTTCTTCTTGGTTCCTTCCTACATCACCATCTATATTTCCAGATCAAAAAACCATTTTGATAATACATAGATTGTGTGAAGAAACATGGTAGTTCTAAAATTATATGCCATGATACCCATAAATTACAATTTTATAAGGGTATATACTTACATTATATTATCATCTAAAAGAATCTAATACTTCACTCAGATACCAAAGATAACGACCCAACCATTAACAATATATAATTTTTATCAATAAATAATAACTATTTTCATTCATTCATAATGATATATTTGGTTTATAGTTTTAGGTATTTGGTTATCACACTTACAAAATTCAAAATTTTATCACTAAGTGGACACTTCCATTGAGTATCCATATTTTTCAAAATAAAATTCATTTATGATATAACAAGTTTCATTTTCATGGCATATATTCACTATTTTCTTCTTGACATAATATATTTTCCCACTCTTCCTTAAAACCTAGTGTTTTTTGGAATGTTTGGATGTCCTAAAAGAGCTCATTAAGTTCCATATATAAGGAAATTTTAAAGGAAATAAGTTCATTATTCCATGAATACTCATAAGAAGTTTCTTTTTGTAAAATTAAATCTCAGCTCAAAATTAATCATATAATTCCTAAGAAATAAACATCTATACTTAAAGGATTTCTTAAAGAAATGAATAATAAATATTATATGAAAAATGTAATATATTAATGTTTAATTTCAATCATGAAAAATCATTATTGTTTTTTAAAAACTGTAATACATTTCACTCTTATGAAGTATCATAATATATCATTAAAAATAAAATTAATAGATTGTTTATTTAAATTATATGATTTCCATAAAATTCCATATTAATCATTGATCAGTCATGTATGTATATTTTGAGACAATTTTCATATAACTCTTCTAATTTGAATAAATATCCTTTTAAATTCTAATAATCTCTTAGGAGAAACAAAGAAATTTGAATCTATCCTTTTACCCAATGGATTGAAGAGATATATCAGGATCACACATATTTAGATTATATAAAAAACCCATATTTTTAATATAATTGAACTACCATTCCTTATTTTATAAAGTATCTAAAAGTTATCTTAAATAATTCCCATGAACCATAACCTAATCCTAAAACATGAAATCTTGTATAAAAATATTCTTTGCAAAACTAAGGAAAAAATTCCAAGATATAAAAATATTCACTCCACTAAAATTTCAATTTTGAAAATATATATAAAAAAGGTAAATATGTTTTTTTCATTGATGAAAACATGAAATAATATAATGTAATGAAGAAATAAAATAAATCTTACAATGGTAGAAAAAACATTGAAAACATACAAATTAAAATAGAACATTTCTCTTTTCCAATTATCAAAATGATCAGTGTATAATATATAAAGAAGATTCATTTTTGGATACCATTGAATGACAATAAAAAGTGAAATAAAGTTTCATTTATAATTAATTCATATACATGAAATTACATAAATATTGTAATGTTACGAATATGGTTACAGAAGGGAATAATTTATAAAATAAATATGTAAAATATTTAGAATGTGGTTTTAAATTATAATTGTAACATACCTTGAGCTTGAATCATCAATAACATTACATATAATCCCAAATAATAAATTTTATTAAATTATTTATATACATAATAACATTTTTAAAGAACAATATTTGTATTATTTTATCTACTAACATTTATATTCAATTATTTCATGAACTAAGTTCACATTGGATGTATGGATAATATTAGTCTCATTTGTCCAAAATAAATTAAATAAGTTGAATATAGTAAAAGTATCCATAATTACATCATCTAAAATTTATTAATAATGAAGTAATTATCATTTATAGAGATTAATTTTAATTTTTCATATTATCCTTGAAATAAGGTTATGAATAATGAACTACTTTACAAACATGGAGATAATATATTCAATATACCGATGAGTAACATTTTCATTTTTCAATGAACAAGAATGAAATAAAGTAATATTCATTATTCATTTACATAATTATTATTATATCTATTATATCATATTATTTCTTTAAATACACTTATATATAGTATATATGTGATATGGTGATAAAATATTAATTATATTTCATTGTGGAGGTGTTAATCCATACTAACACATAATCGATGTTTTAATTGTCCAGTGAATGGAATGGTAAGAATGTACATGATATGTTATATTTAAATAATGATGCATAGCTAATCAATATCATGTATTTTAATTATTTAATTCATTATAACCATCTGTGATATGCAATTTTAGAAAACAAATTATATCAATTCATGAGGGGGTAGTACTCCAAACACATGAATGATTTTTTTATTTCACATTTGGGGATGTGGGTATGGATATAGGTAATTAAATTTAAATAATAACATATCATTAAATAAAATTAACATATTTTATTATTTTTGTATGGTTGGTTAAAGTTTTATGGAGGTAGAATATGTAATAAAATTAAAACGCTAGGTTAAGACCTATACTTATTCTTCAGAAAACCTATATTTGTTTATAACTGAACCCTTCATAGGATAGATTTTTTTCCAAACTAGGTACTATAATACCATAATGGAAACATGATTAATTTATTTTTTAAGGTATTAGATGAGATAATTTTCTAAAAAGGTATTAAGAAGAGTGTAGATCATGTGATCTTTTATATGTGATGGGTGAAGCAATTTTGGAACTACATAAAGTATTAAATTAGTGGAAACTACTTTATTTGGTCACATAGGTATAATATGATATGATTATTAGTCTTCATACTCTAATTAAATTATATTTTAATAATGTTTTGTGATGTTTTCACCATTATATATTTTTTACCCCATGTTAACCCATTTAATAATCACCACGATATTAAATATTTTTAATCATTATTGGCCAAGAATGATACTATAGAAATAAATGTGAACAATATATAGACCATGGATAATATTTGAAAACATATTCCACTGACTTTAACAATGATATATTTTAATTGATTTGATATAATTTAATAAAAACAATTATTAAAATAAATAAATAATTTCATTTCACTACTTCAAAACAGGCCATTAACAACTCTAAAAGTGGACTTCATCAGTTCTTGAGAAGCACTGACTTCTAGATCATGATAAAAATTCCCAGGATTTTATCATCTATTTTATAAGTGTGGATAAATTGAGCCTTTATTAGCACATTTTGTAGCACTAATAAAGGCTAATACTATAGTGTTCAGTTACTACACACTACAGTACTAGGAACAACATCTAAAAGCATCAAAATCAAGTATAAATACCAAATTTAAATGAAATATAATTAAAAATAATAAAAATAACAGTATATTATATAAATTAAAAACATTGGTTTAAAAAATTACATGATTAAGTAAATATTGTTACATACATTTAAAACATTAATGTTTCTTTGACATTTTACCCTGACCTCGACTCATGCTATTGCTAAACAAAACTCCCCTTCTTGATAAAAATATCAAACATGTATTGGAATACAATTATTATGTTAGTAATAATATGAAAAATAATTTAAGTTGAAAATTTTAATTTTAAACAGATAATTGAGTCTTACTAAGAACACTGTGTATCGAATTGAGTTGTGGTTGATTCATGTACGTCACACCATTTCTTTTTTTCTGTAATAATTAGATATGGGAAAATTAACTAAAAAGTATATGATAAAAATTATGAGGAAATTAATTAATTAATAAAATATAGAATTTTGAGAAAATAATCTATGATCATTTGCTCGGTTTTGGAAATGTGACGCATGTTTCGAAGTAAAATGTCACTTATTAAATATAAAGACACTCTTGGAGTCATATTGGTCACAACATGCATCAGATTGAGGTGATTCAATTTCCTAGATGTCACAAATGACTTATGGATATTTTTAATAAAGTATCAAAACAATACGAATGTATTGTCTCAGTTTTGAGTATGTCATTTTTCATTGTTACTAAAATGTCATTTTGAATTGCAAACACACACATGAGTCATACTGGTCACATCGTGTTTTAGTTTGATGTGTGACCAATACCGATATATCAAAAATGACTTATGAATCATTTTACTAAATTATCATGAAAATATGAGTGTGTTTTCTCAGTTATCATTTAGTGAGATTTTTTCAACTAAAATGTAAATTGTAAAAAAATAATGAATATTGTGAGTCATAAAAGGCACATCATGTATCATATTGATGTGCAACTGATTCCTACTTGTTAAAAAATTTGGGGTTTCCCTATAAATTATCAAAATAATGTGAATGTGTTTTCTCATTTTTAGTATGTCAGCTGTCTTTTTAGTAATATTAATGTCAATATTAAATTAAAAGATGAACTTGGATCCATACTAGTAAAATTGTGAATCATATTGAGGTGTTAATAATATTTACATTTCCTAAATGACTTATGGATCATTTTACTATAATACAAAAACAATTAGAATGTTTTTTCTTATTCTTGAGTACATCACTTGTCTTTTTTACTAAATTGTAATTTTAAACTAGAAAAACAAACATTTTCTCATACCAGAAATATAGTGGTTCAATTTGATGTGATAGTGATTGCAACTTCTTATAAATGAATTATGAATTAGTGACCTAAATTATTAAGACAATTGGAGTGTATTTTCTTAGTTTTTATTGTGTGATATTTTTTAACTAAAATGTCAATTTTAAACTGATAATAGAAACATTGAGTCATACTGTGAACATTGTGTATCTAATTGACATGTGGTTGATTACTACTTGTGAAACATTACTTATGGATCATTTTAAAAAATTGCTAAAACAATAAGAATGTGTTTTCTCGGTTTTTGAGTATTTTTGTTGTCGTTTTTACAAAAAGTAATGTCAATTTGAAATAAAACGACGCACTTGGAGTAATACCAATCACACTGTGCATCTGATTAAGGTGAAAAAGATTCCAACATGTCCCAAATTACATATGGATATTTTTAATAAGCCATTAAAGCAATCTAAATTCATTTTATTGGATTTGAGTATGTCACTTGTATTTTTTTACTAAAATGTAATTTTAAGCTAGAAACATGTACTTTCAGTCATATCATGTTCCATTTTTATGAAAAACTTATTCCTACATGTCAAAAATGAATTATGAATCAATTTCATAAATTATCAAGAAACTATGTTCATGTTTTCTTGGTTTTCAATGAGTGACCGTTTTTGAACTAAAAATATCAATTTTTAATAGATAACAAACAAATTGAGTCATACTGAGCACATTATATATCAGATTAAGGGTTGGTTGAATCCAATATTTAAAAAATTACTTATATATAATTTTCCTAATGTATCAAAACAATTTTAATTATTTTTCATAGTTTTGAGTATGGAAGTTGTTTTTTTACTAAAATTAATGTCAAATTTATATAAAAAGATGCCCTTGGAGTCATATCGGTTACACTATGCTTCAAATTGAGTTGATGATGATTCCTAACTTTCTCAAATGAATAATGGGCCATTTTAAAAGTATCAAAACAATACAAATGTGTTCTCTTAGTTTTGATTAGGTCACTTTTATTTTTTAATAAAATGTCATTTTAACTAGAAATATGCACACTGAGTCATACCGGTCACATCATGAGTAATTTTTAAATAAGAATAATTAGTAAACATAAAAATTAATTCTGAGTCATCTCCCTAAATTATAAAAACTATCAGATAATGCTTTATCAGTTTTCAATGAGTGAGACTGTTTGAACTAAAATGTCAAATTTATACTGATAATGGTTACTTTGAGTTATGCCATGTATATAATGTATCAGATTGAGGTGTGGTTGATTCAAAATTTAAAAAATTAATTATTTATCATTGTACTAAATTATGAAATCAATTATAATGTTTTCTCATGTTTTTTAGTACGTTAGTTGTCCTTTTTAGTAAAATGAAAATAAATTTTAAATAAAAAGATACACTTTGAGTTATATATATCATACTGTGTGTTGGATTTAGGTGAGGATGATTCCTAAATATCCCAAAGTATCAAAACAATATAAAATACTAATGTTACCATTTCTTCCATTTATCTTTGTAAAACTTCTAACACTACATATTGTATCGATGTTCTTAGGTGAAAATATTTTTTGGATAAGAACATTGAATCAATATACAATGTTGGTAGTTTGAAAAAGAGAGGTAATAGAAAGCATGGTAACCTTCGAAGAATGAAACATGTTATCTATTTTTTGGATTGTATTATATAGTTGAAATAAAAATACGATTCCTAAAAAGATCTAAGAAAAAACTAAATATGTATTAGATAAAAATTATAAGGAAATTAATTTAAAATTTTTAGATAAATTGATGAAAATATTAATTAAATAAGTAGTAATAATTCAATATTTTATGATGTTTGTATTAATTATTGACCCATTTTTATTTTTTCCATTCTCATATTTTTCATCATTGAATCCCAATCTCTCATTAGCATGAGTAGCTTCAAACAAACCACCCCAACTTGAACAAAATAATCAAAATGCATAAGAAAAAATTATTATATAAACAATATTAAATAGAAAACATAAATATGAGAAAATAAATTAATTCTATAGAAAATGACCATACTATAAAACAAAAATATTACCTCTATTATTGAGTAGAGTAAGTGTCATTTCTCTTCCTATAAATGAAATGAGGGAAACATGAATGAATTTGATTAATACCAACACTTCATGGGTAAAAAGGTTTTGAGGGTGAAGAAGTCTATGGACATTTTAAAGAAGAAAGGAATGAAATATGGACAAAAATATTGTAAAATAAACAAAATCTGTGTGTAATAATGAAAATTAAATTGACATTTAATTATATATGTTTTCTGTAAAATATAGAAAGTATATCATAATATTACCTTTGCATATTCCAAAAGGGTTTCCATTATTATAGACTATTCTCTCAAAGGATTGGTAACATCACTATGTGAAGATTTTAGTTTTCAGACACAATGAAAGCATGTTATTGGAAGTGACCAACAATCCTTTTTTTCATGATAGATTATCAATGATCTAAATAATGATAAACACTGAGATTTATAAAATTGAATCAAAGAAAAAAGACAAGGGAAATAATAATGGTACCTAATGTGGGATCATCACTTATTAATTATAATTGATTTAATTTAATAAATAATTACCTTTATTAGAATTATTCCTTAATTAATGTATTTGGTAATAGATCTACAATTCATTGTTGTAGCATTGTAGTAATAATGTGCAGATTTACACTAAGGGTGATCCACATGTGTTCCAAAAATCATCAGAAGTCTCCAAAGGAATCCCTAGGTTTTTGTAAGGAATATCCTTGCACTTGGGTCATTCACCTTTTATCTCGATGATAATTACTTCCACAACATTCTTTATGAATTGGTGGAGTAATGTTGCTCTTAGCTTTTTGGAGATTTTTTAGAGAAGAGATCTCTCTAGTGATTGAGAGGATTATACAATTCCATTGTTTAAAGACAAATAAATTATTTTGTTGATAAAATAACATAATTGGGTATATATATCTCTAGGGTTTAAATAAAATAATTGCATAAGTTCCATTTAATATTTATTTAATACTAGTGAAAACCTCATGAAAAAATAATAACAATATTATTATTTCTTCACATGTGTGTAACTTGAGAATTAAAATTAATGGTTATTTAATAACAATCTTAAAGTCTACGATATCAACTTTTCTTAAAAAAATAATGGAAAAATGCATTCTCATAATATTCATTAATGAAATATTAATCGTGATACACCTAACGTATCCTACCTCACCATGAAGATATTTCATAATGGTTTTAATCAATACATCAATGTACTTGATCAAAGTACTCATTAATAATAATCTTAATGTCTAAGGGACAATACACACATTGTAGATAGGATATCAAATGAAACATATAAATTTGTATTTCCAACTATAGGGTCTCATTATCATAATATCCTACATGATATTACTAAGGGTGTACACCATAAGAGGGTTCCCCCATGTCCTATGCGTCTCAAACCCAGATAGCATGTATATTTTCTGTCCCTCAAATGATATCATGTGTCTATAGAACATATATTTGAGAACAGTGTCGCAACACTTTCAGGTTCTCATCATTGTGGGGAACTACAATGACCGTTTAGAGTGAAATATACTCTTGGGACATTATCACATACTATGTTACAATGAAAAATAATCATGATGTGATAATAAGTTTATTAATATTAATAAATTGGTATATTTTATCATAAAGTACAAAGAAGTTTGTTTTAGGGAACCAACTCCAATAGACTCCAAATTTCACTAGTACTAACTAAGAACATCCTTCAGTCCACTAGCTCTCACATTATACTCATGATTATACTGAGATATGCCTTTAGTCAATGGGTCCTCCACATTCTATTCCATGGATACTTTATTCACTATAACTTCTCCACTTTTATGGAAATATCTCTAAAGGTGATACTTTCATAGTAAGTTCTTTTTCTGTTGCCGTGACGATGGCTTTTTTTCAAGATCCACCACTATCGTATTATCATAATATAATGTGATAGGGTATTTACAATTAGGTTACACATAAATATCATAGATAAAGTCCCATATAAAAACTTATTCCTTGGATGCATCACAAGATGCTATATACTCAAACTCCATTGTAGAATTAGTGACAACTGGATGCTTTGAACTTTTCCATCTCACAAATCCTCCATTGAGGAAGAAATAATATCCTGATCATGACATCCGATAATTATGATTTGTCTAAAATCTAACATCAGTATAACCGCTAACGTGTAGCTCCTCATCACCTCCATACACTAGGAAAATATCCTTAGTTCTTCTCAGATACATAAGGATAGCATTAACCATAGTCTAATATTGTTACCTTGGGTAGGCTTGATATCTTCCTACCATGATCAATGTATTTTAATTATTATATCGAGTACATAACATAACATACATGATTGATCCTATCACTGAAGCGTATGATATTTTACACATTCACCCTTTCACTTATTGTATTTGAGGACACATTTTTTAGAAAGATGTAAACCCCAGGACACTGTAACCAATTCCATATTGGACTATTCTATACTAAATCTCATTAATATCTGATCAATATATGTACTTTTACATATATCAAGTATCCTCATGGATCTATCATGAATGTCCTTGATCCCTAGGGTGTAGGCTCCTTCACCTAAGTCCTGGATGGAGAAACATTTGTTAAACCAATACTTAATTGACTGTAAGACTGTTATGTAATTTACAATAAGTAATATTTCATCAACCTAAACTACTAGAATAACGACCACATTCACACCAAACCTCTTATAAACACACATATCACATTTGCTCAAAATGAAATCAAA
Organism: Viscum album; assembly: GCA_963277665.1. Lineage (NCBI taxonomy): Eukaryota > Viridiplantae > Streptophyta > Magnoliopsida > Santalales > Viscaceae > Viscum > Viscum album. The sequence goes on along the minus strand of OY728123.1, from coordinate 1,031,159,153 downwards.
TTCTCATATGGATTCATCTAATTGAATGTTATATGACCTAGAAGCTTGCTTCAATCTATAAATGGATCTTTGCAATTTAAAAATACTATCTTCATCAACTGGAGTCACAAAACCCTCTGGTTGAGTCATATAGAAATATTTCTATATGTTCCCATTATAAAACATATTTTTTAAAACCAATTAACAAATTTCATATTCATGGTTTGATACTATGGAAACTAAAATGTTAATGGACTTAAACATGGAAACTGGGGAAATAGATTCATTAGAGTCTATTCCATGACACATTTTAAACATTTTATCCACTACCCTAACTTTATAGGTATTTACATTACCTTCAATGTCCATTTATCTCTTTAATACACATTTTCCCCCAATGGGATTTACATAAACTAGAACATTGACCAAAATCCAAACAAGGTTTTAATACATGGAATCTATTTCAAAAATAATGGATTCTTCCCATCTTGTAGCTTCTAAGATATCTAAATTATTCTTATAGGATATAGGTTCATCAAATTCAACCAATAATGATTCAACAACTTCGGTGACTAGAAAACCATATCTCTTAGGTTCCTTTACCTCTCTTACGCTTCGACCAGTACTTGTGTTTTAAGAAAAAATTATTCCATGGGGACTGGTGAAACATGTTCCTTCTCCACCACTTTTTTATCTTGAGTATAAACTTCATCTATGTATATATTTCTCCCACAATCATATTTGAGTATGTTCCCCTGCTCAAGAAAGATATATTGTCAGGAAACATTAACATTTTTGTATAAGGGGATGTATAGTTTTTATCCCATTGTTTCTTGGGATACCCTATAAAGATACACTTCGTGCACTAGGGTGAAAGATTTTTTTCTAATAAGGCCATAAAAATGCCTCGGAACCCAATAAATGTGTACGGGACAAAACATGATTCTTTATACTTCATTACATGATGGTAATTCAATTTTCTAATATAGATGGATCTTGGTATAATGTGTACGACGCTATTTCTAATGAATATACCCAAAAAGATAATGGAACATTTTCATGACTCATCATTGAACATACCATGCCTAAAAAGTACGGTTCATCCTATCACCAAAACCATTCTAGTAGGGGGTGTAATGTGGAGTGAGTTTATATAGAATCCCTAACTACTGTATAACTTTTATCAACTTCTGGTTATGATATTCACCACCTCGATCTGATTGAAGATTCCTTATATTATTTCCATGTTTATTCTATACTTCATTCATGAATTTGTTTAATTTCTAAAAGGAAGAATACATATACCTCATCATGTAAATATATCCCTATCTACTCAAGTCATCAGTAAAAGTTATGAAGTATGAATACCCACTACTCGCTTCTACTAGAAATAGTCCACACACATCAGTGTGAACCAATCCAAGAAGCCCTATAGTCCATTCACCATGTCCACCAAATTGTGGTTTTTACATTTTTAATTATAATAAATAATGACATATCTCAAGTGGTTTTATCTCAGAAAAGTCTAAACTAAAATCCTGAAATATCTTTTTCAAACGCTTCTCATTTACATAACCAAGATGGTCATGACATGGCTGGGTGTTATATGAGTTGTGTGAACTTGATTAGTTATCAATTTACAATATTAGTTTTTATTAATTTAATACATAAATACCATTATTTAAATTATCCATATCATAAAAAAACATCCTTTAAAAATAAACAACTCCTATTTATAAACATGAAAATAAACCCATATGCATATAGGCATGATAGAAAAATTATTTTCTTGGTAACTGTATGTACATAATAAAAATATGTGAAAACCAAAATCAATCACGTTGGCAATGATAGGTGGTATTCACTAATTTCCAGAGCATCCATCGCTTCCCCATTAGTATCTCTCAGATCCACCTTGCTTCTAGAAATGCTTATAAATGTACTTGGTTCTAGCATTTGGATATAGATGTGATCACCAAAAGATGTATCTAATACCAAATGTGTAGATTTTGAAAGATTACACTCAAAACATTAGCTTCTACTTACTACTGGGTGTAGTTCCTCTTTCAGGGGCCTAATTATCCACATGAAAATCATATTTCCTCATTTTCCTTGTCTTTTCTCTGGATCAACCACTTCTTGGAAGGATGGTGCTCGAGAGCATTAGAGTGTTTATAGGTCCTGGGCCCCTTTTCTTTATTCTTCCTTTTCTTATTCACCATAAAGACTGTGGGTTTTTAATGCCCCATATCATTATCAACACAAATAACCAATGTAATAATTTCCAAAATACTATTCTCATTCATTCTTATCTTTTTATTAACAATAAAACTGGGTATGTACTAGGGAAGTGGTAAAAGTATGAGATCTATACACAACTCATTTGGGAATTCAATCTCTATGATGTCTAAGTGATCTATATAACCAATGATCATAACTAAATGAGGCCCAGTTGGCATAGAATCTCCAAGAATATTTTTAAATAAAACAATGGAGAACTCATACCTCTCTTATCTTACATTCTCTTCATAGATGTCCTGAAGGTGAGATAATATGATATATGCATCCATGCCCTCATGTTACTTCAAAATATCATTGGACATGGATGATATCATGACGATCTAAACAACTATACGATCATTAATATGTTTCTCATAGAGAGAAATCTATTCATCTCATGCCTCATTACTAGGTCCGATAAGAATAGGTTCTTCAAGCGCATACAATTTCCTTTCATGGAGAAGGATAACTCATAATCTCATTTTCCACTCTTGAAAATTTGTTCAAGTAATAAGGTTATCCTTACCAATTATGTTGCAATGTGATATGTTTGATGCCATTTTTATTATTTTTTCTACAAATAATATCAGCATAATTTTATTACCTTATTTAATAAAATTTATAAAAAAAATATTATATTTATTAGTCTCAAACTTTTTTTATCAAAACCCACTATCCCTCACCATTAATTTTTTAATATCATATTTCTTGGATATTCTAGTGGAAAGGAGCCATATCCCCCTTACCGTTAACCGAACTTTGGTTGGTCATGGAAATTTAATTTTTTTAGGTAGTAATTAAAAATTCCGATTGCATTAACTGATAGTTACTTGATCTACTTAGTGGACTCCCAAATCATGAAATCCTTATAATTGATTTCATTTACCATTGCATCTCAGTTACACCATGTTATTATCTTACTATCAACCCTTTATGTAAAAAAATTAGAGTCAACACAAAATATCATGTCAGAGATCCATGATAATTGAAAGCCCTTGAACATGGGATGGTTATGCACATTGAACTATTATTCGATTTTAGCAAAAGTAGTGGAAGGCTATATTGACTTAATATTTTTAATTAAGTAATTTTATAATTTTATGAATAAATTTCCAATTATTATATTTATCACATCCTTGTTAATATTAATTGGATTTACATAAGTGACTAACCATAATTTATATTATATTTATAGATAATCCAATTTATTTTAGTTCTATCTTGCATGATCATTAATTTCATTGAATTATGTGGTCATGAAAAAATAACCATAATGAAATAACCTGGAAACATGATAGAAATAAAAACATAAATTGGTACCATAAAGAGCATATATTAATGGCTTGTTTTTCTAGTGGTAAATAAACTCACTGCTGACCTAGATGAAAAAAACCTTCAACCAATTAAGGTTTGTCTTTACATATTCACACCTTACCACCAATGTATCAATCATGTATTTGTTTCTCCTTGGCTCCAAACTTGAACCGCCTCCACTAGATTTAGATATCCATCCATTACATATGCTTTTACTGATACACATGTGAGGGAAAATGGGTTTACCTAAAATAAACCACGGTTGCACATTCCCTACATAATAATAAGAGAGAAGGAACAGAGGATAAAATTTTAATTTAACAACAATTTAAATGAAACTAATCATATAAAAAGGTCTTCTCTAGATCATTATCAACCACATGCTTGAAACCAATTATGAATTTAATAATACTAGCATTAAATTATTATTAATTCTTATTTAAGATAAATCATTCTCTAATAAATTAATTATTATATTTATTTAATAAATTATTTAATATTAATTTTTATATGAATTTCCTTGATACTCTCATCCGTTATAATTTCAAACAAATTAAATAAATTCATTTAAAATTAACTATGTGCATAAATGTACTATAGAGGAAACATGTTGAATAACTATTCAATTCTACCCAACATATATAAAAATCAGACACTTTTTTACTTCTGTGACATATGGAATACACAACCTATCACATACTTTCACACCATGAACTTCATGGATGATTATATGAACTACATTATTTTTCACTCACGTATTATGCTTCAATGCACATACAATAAAAACTTGTAACACGACTCATACATGCTATACATATGTCAACATTACATAGATATTAGTCAAACAGACACACACACACAAATATTTATATATATATATATCTATATATATATATATATTAAAAAATGACATTGAATACCCAATATTTAAGACAACATGCAAGTATATTTCGTAAGTTTTGCAGAGTATAATAAATACAATTTATATCTTTGTAATTTTTATAAGTACACTACATGTGAATCCAAGAAACATGGAGTGTATATCTCTCACCGTCTATCTAAGGTATAAGCCTAGGGACTCAACATGTAAATAATACCTCACGAACTGAAGTACATGGTGTGTATAATGGGTTACCTGCCATGCAATCTTCTAAATACACAGTCACCAGTCTGGTATGGAATTTATGGAAATACACGGCATGTCTATGACTTAAAGGGACTACACACCATGTGAATGGGATACACGATGTGAACTATTGTTGAACATGATCCACCGTGGTCCAGTCAACATACAGTGTGAGAATTAACTACTCTAATTGTCATCAATGCACGTGCTCCGAATTAATTTCTAAAATAATTACAGATGCATTGAACATAACCATACAGTGTGTAACACCAGTTACATGACGTGTAATACTATGTTATATAGATAGAATCATTGGAACCACCCGATTAGATCTTCTATTTTTGTTTATTCATAAAATTAATCATACCGACTAGATCTACCATAAAAATGGAGGAATAAGTAGATTTCATGATTCAAAATAAAATAATGATTAATGAAAAATTGAAAGACTAAATTAAAATGCGTAAATCACTAATGATATAAAAGATTAATTTTCATAACATATATTCAAAATTTTCCACTTGACATATTACCTTTCCCCACTCATCCTTAAAACATGGTGAATTTTTTTTTGGAAATGTGGGATGCCTAAAAAGATCTTAGTTAATGATATATATAATTAAATATTAAATGAAATAAGATCATTATTCCATGAATGATCATAAGAAAATTATTTTTCAAAATAAAATCCCATGTCAAAATTAACATTTTCATACCTATGAAATACAAAATGTATACTTAAAGGATTTCCTAAAGAAATGAATAATAAATATTAAATGAAAAAAAATAAATGTTTAATTTCAATCATGAAAAACTCATTAATTATTTTAAAAAAGTAATATATTTTACTCTTAAGAAGTATCATATACTTTAAATTAAAAATAAATTAAAAGATTAATTTTTTAAATAATATAATTTCCAAAAAAAATTCCATATTAATCATTGATCAATCATGTAGGTATATTTTTAAACAATTTTAATATAACTCTTATAATTGGTATACCCATCCTTTTAAATTCATATAATCTCTTATGAGAAACTAAGCTAGTTTACTCAATCCCTTACCCCAAATGGATTGAAGAGATATGTCCGGCTCAGTCAAATTTGGATGATAAAAAAACCACCCATATTTATACTATAATAGAACCACCCATCATTAGTTTAAAATATAATTACATGTTATCAAAAATAATTACCATAAACCATAACCTAAACCTAAAATAGGAAATCTTGGATAAAAATATTCATTACAATCTTGAGAAAAAATTTATAGATATCAAAATATTCATTCAATTTAGAATTCATTATAGAAAATTATTGGAAAAAAGGAATATAGGGGTTTTCATAACAGAAAACATGAAATCATTTAAATTTATCTAGACATAAAATAATTCTTACAGTGGTGGAAAAAACATAGAAAACATATAAATTAAAATAGAACATTTATTTTTTTCCTTTTATCAGAACAGTATATATATAATATGTTAAAAAGATACATTTCGGTTACCACTGAATGAAAGTAAAAAATTGACATAAAGATTCATTTATAATTAATTCATTTACATAAAATTTCAAAAATAATTCAATGTTATGTATATGGATATGGAAGGGAATAATTTAGAAAATAAACATTTAAAAATTTTTGAATGTGGTTTTAAATTATAATTGTAACTTACCTTGAGTCCAACTCATCAATAAAATTACTTATAATACTAAATAATAAATTTTATTAAATTATTTACATTCATAATAACCTTTCTAATGATAAATATTCTAATTATTTAATCTGTTAAAATTTATATTCAGTTACTTCATCAATTATGTACACATTGGATGTTTTGATAATATTTAGCTCATATGTTCAAAATGAATTATCTAAGATGAATATAGAAAAAATATCAAAAATTATTTCATCTATAGTTTTAAAATAATGATATAATTTTCATTTATATAGATAAATTATATTTTTGATACCATCTATGAAATAAATTTATGAATAATGAACTACATTACAAAAATGGAGATAGTATATTGTACATATGCATGACTAACGTTTTCATTTTTCAATTAACAAGAAGGAAAGAAAGTAAGATTCATTTTATCCTTAAATAATAATTATTATATATATAATATCATATTATTTCTTTAAATTCACTTATATATAGTATCGATGTGATATGGTGACAAAAAATTATTGAAATTTCTTTGTGGAGGTGGTAATCCACACTAACACATAAAAGATGTTTTAATTTTCCAATGAATGGAAAGGTATGAAATTAGATGATACATTATATTCCCACAAATATTAATATCTAATAAATATAATGTATATTAATTTTTTAAATCATTATAACCTGCTGTGAGAGGCAATGTTATAAAATGAATTATATCGATTCATGAAGGGGTTGTTCGACATACACATGAACGATGGTTTTGTTTCCCATTTGGTGTAAGTGTGTATTAATATAGGTAATTAAATTAAAATAATAACATATCATTAAATAAAAGATAAATATTTTATTATTTATGTATCGTTGAATAAATTTTTAAGGAGGTACAATATGAAATAGAATGATAAGTCTAGGTTAATAACTATACCTCTTATTTAGAAAAACCTCTATATGTTTATACCTAAACCCATCCTATGATGGATTTTTGACTAAACTAGGTACTATAATACATGAATAGAAACCTTATTAATAATTTTTGAAGGTATATGATGATATAGGTTTCTCAAAAGGTGTTAGGAAGAAAGGATAGGATGTTATCTTTTCTAAGTGAGGTGTGGAGAAATTTTGGAACTACATAAAGCATTAAATTAATGGAAATAAATTCTATTTCGCCACATAGGTAGAATATGATATGGGTATTAGTCTAAATAATCTATTTAACATAAATTTTCATAATGTTTTGTGGCATTATAACCATTATATATTTATTTAACCAATGTTATCCCTTTTAAATATTACCACGTTATCAAATTTTTTAAATCAATAGGGGTCAGGAATGATACTATAAAATTAGAAGTGAACAATAGATAGACCATGGATAATATTTTAAAACATATCCCATTTACATATATAATGATATATTTTTATTTATTTGATATCATTTAAAAAAAATTATTAAAACATATCAGTAATGTGATTTCACTATTGTAAAATAGGCCCTTAACAATGCTAAAAGTTTCCTTCACAGTGCTAAAGAAGAACTGAATAGCAGATCTTGATTACAATCCTTAGGATTTAATCATATCTTTTAGAAGAGCTAATAAATTATTCTTTTATCAACATATTTAGTAGCATTAATAATGGGGAATACTAAAGTGTTCGGTTAGAGCACACTGTAGCACCGGAAACAACATATAAAATCATCAAAATCAAGTATAAATAAAAATTTTAAATGAAATATAATTTTAAAAAATAAAATAAAATAACACTATATTTTAAAAATTTAAAACATTGGATTATAAAATTACATGAGTGTGTACATATTATTACACACATAAAATCATTAACATTCCTTTGACTTTTTTTCATAACCCTAACTCATGCTATTACCAAACAGAAAACCCCTTCTTGAGAAAAATAACAGTCATGTATATGAACAAAATTATTAATTAGTAATAATATGAAAACGAATTGAAATAGAAAATTTTAATTTCAAAATGAACATTGAGTATTACTAGGAACAATGTGAATCGGTTTGAGTTGCGGTTGATTCATGCATGTCACACCATTTCTTTTTAATCATCATGATTTATATCTGTGGAAAATAAATAAATAAGTATAAGATAAAAATGATGAGTAAATTAATTAATTAATAACATATAGAATTATGAGAAAACAATCGACGATTGTTTTCTTATTTTTGGTGATGTGATATGCGTTTTACACTAAAATGACCCTTATTAAATAAAATGACACACATAGAGTCATACAAGTCACATCGTGCATCAGATTGAGGTGATTCAATTTTCTATAGATCTCAAATGACTTATGGATATTTTTACTAAAGTATCAAAATAATACAAATGTGGTTTCTTAGTTTTGAGTATTTCATTTGTCATTGATACTATAATGCAATTTCAAATTGGAGACACACACGTCGAGTCCTACTAGTCACATCTAATATCAGTTTGATGTGGGATTATCCTTACACATCAGAAATTACTTGTGAATCATTTTCCAAAATTATAAAGAAAGCCATAATGTTTTTTTGGGTTATCAGTTAGTGATACTTTTTTAATTAAGATGTCAATGGTAAACTGATAATGGACACTTTGAGTCAGTCAGGGAACATCGTGTATCAGATTGAGGCGTGGCCAATTCCTACGGGTCAAAATTGAGATATGGGGATTCCCCCTAAATTATCAGAACAATTCTAATGTGTTTGACCATTTTAATTATTTCATCATTATTTTTACTAAAATTAATGTCAATTTTATATAAAAAGACACCCATAGATCCATACTGGTAAAACTGTGCATCAGCTTGAGGTGTGAATAATTTTTACATGTCCCAAATGACTTTTGTATTTTTTTTCTAAAGTATCAAAACAATGAGAATGCGTTTTATTTTTTTAAGTACATCACTTGTCTTTTTTACTAAAATGTCATTTTACACTAGAAACAGACAATTTATTTCATACAAGTAAAATTGTGTGCTAGTTTTATGTGATACTAATTCCTACTTCACATAAATGAAAAATGAATTAGTGGCCTAAATTATTAAGGCAATTTTAGTGTGTTTTCTCAATTTTTATTGTGTGATATTTTTTGAACTAAAATGTAAATTTTAAATTAATTACAGAAACATTGATTCATACCATGAACATTGCTTATAAAATTAAGGTGAGGATAAAACTTACATTTCCAAAATGAATTAGGGATTAGTTTCCAAAGTTATCAAAATAATCTGAATGTCTTCTCTTGGTTTTGAATATATTTTTTTTCTTTTTTACTAAAATTGATGTCAATTTTATATAAAATGACACACTTGTAGTAATATCGATCACACCATGCATTGAATTAAGGTGATACATATTCCTATATGTCCAAAATGACATATGGATAATTTATCTAAGTTATTAAATAAATATAAAGGTGTTTGATTTGTTTTCAGAACGCCACTTATCTTTTTTTTACTAAAATGTAATTTTAAGATGGACACATGTACATTGTGTCCTACCCATAACATAATGTTTCATTTTGATGAGAAACTGATTCCTACATGTCAAAAATGACATAAGAATCAATTTCCTAAATTATCAAGATAATATGATAATGTTTTCATTATTTTCAATGAGTGACAATTTTTAAACTAAAATGTCAATTTTATAGTGATAACGGACACATTGAATCATACTAATCACATCGTGAATTAGATTATGGTTCTGTTGATTCGTAAATTTAAAAAATGAATTAGGTATAGTTTTCTTAAATAATCAAAACAATATGAATTATTTTGCTCAGTTTTGAGTATTGAAGTTGTCTTTTTTACTAAAATTAATGTCAAATTTAAAAAAAATATGAACTTGGAGTCATATATCACACTATGAATCTAATTGAGGTGAGTATGATTAATAAATGTCCCATAATAATTATGGGTTTTTTTAAAGTATCAATACAATCCAAACATTCTGTCTTAGTTTTAAGAATGTTAGTTGTCTTTTTTACTAAAATAACATTTTAAACTGGAAACATGCACATTGAGTCAGACCAGTCACATCATGTGTCAATTTTACATGATACTAATTCCTAACCATAAAAATGACTTCTGAATCATTTTCCTAATGTATAAAAACATCCAGAGTGTGTTTTATTAGTTTTCAATGAGTGAGAATATTTGAACTAAAATGTCAGTTATAAAATTATAATGGATACGTAGAGTCATTCCAAGTTTATAATATATTATATTGAGGTGTGGTTGATTCATAAATGAAAAAGTGAATTACTTATCGTTTTACTAAATTATCAATAAAATTATAATGTTTTTTCAAGATTTTTAGTATGTCAGTTTTATTTTTTTTCTAAAATTAATGTCAATTTTAAATAAAAAGATGCACTTAGAGTCATTAAAATCATACAGTGTGTTGGACTAAAGTGAGAATTATTCCTTCATATCTCAAAGTATCAAAAAAATATAAACTAAAAATGTTACCATGTATTCCATTGGCTATTTTTTGAACTTATAACAGTGCAAATAGATTCGATGTTATTAGGTGATAATGTTTTTCCCTAAGAACATATAATCAATATGCAGTGTTGGTAGTTTGAAAAGGAGAGTAAATAGAAACCATGGTAACATTGGATTAAAGTAACATGTTATATATATTTTTAGGTTGTTTTATATAGTTGAAATTAAAATATGACTCCTCAAAAGATATGTGGAAAAACTAAATATACACTAGATAAAAATGATAAGGAAATTGATATAAGTATTGTAGATAAAGTGATGAAAAAATGAATTAAATAGTAAAAATAATTCAATTTTTTTATTGTCATATACATTGTTGACCCATTTTCATGTTTTTATTATCATAGTTGCAACCTCAAAGTCAAATCTCTCATGAGTATGAGCTACATTGATCAAAACACATCAAAATGAAAAAAATAATCTAACTACATATGAAAAAAATTCGTATGTGAGGAATATTAAAAAGAAAACATAAATATTAAACAATAAATTAATTCTATAGAAAATGTCTTTACTGTAAAACATCAAGATTACCTCTATGATTTAGAAGAGGTAGTGTTGTTCCTATTCCTATAATGGAAATAGAGGGAACATGAAGGAAAGTGATAAATACCAACAATGCAGGGGTGACATGTTTTTGAGGGTGAAGAAGTCTATGTAAATTTTGATGAAGAAAGGCCTGAAATTTGGAAAAAATTATTCTAAAAAACTACTTTTAGAATAAGTAAAATTAAATTGATATTTTATTACATAATTTTTCAGTAAAATAGAGATATTATATTGTAACATTACCCATATATATTCCAAAAGGTATACCATTATTATAGTATATTCTTCCACATGATTGGTAACATCATCATGTGATGATTTTAGGTACCAGGAACTTTGAAATCGTGTGATGGGTAGTGACCAATGTTCCTTTTTTTCATTGTCGATGATAAATCCACTATCTAAATCATGATAAAAATAGAGATTTGTGGAATTGAATCAACGAAAAGATATATTGGAAATGAAACTGGAACCAGAGGGAGGATCATCGAATATTATTTATAATTAATTTAATTAAATAAATAATAACCTTTTTTGAAGTATTTCTTCATTAATGTATCTTGTAATAGATCTAAAATGCACCGTCGTTTCATTATATTAATCATGTGTAGATTCCCACTAAGGATGATCTACATGTGTTCCACAAATCAAAAGATGTCACCAAAGAAATCTTCAGGTGCTAGCAAGGAATATCATTGAATTTTCATTATCTTCCTTTGAGCTCTATGATAATTACATCCAATGCATTCTTTATGAATTAGTGGAGGAATACTTCTCTCCATTTTTCAGAGCATTCTTAGAGAAGAGATCTCTCTAGGGATTGAGGGGATTCTCCAATTCCATTGTGTACAACAAAGACAAATAAATTAGCATGATGAGAAAATAACATAATTGAGTTTTTTATATCTCTAGGGTTAAAATAAAATAATTTCATGTGTTCCATTAATTATGTATTTAATCATAGTAAAAAACTCATGAAAAATAATAATAATGTTGTTATTATTTCTTGAAAATCGCTTAACTTGCAAAATAAAATTAAACATTATTTAATAAATTTATATTTATTATTTATTATTTTCTCATCGGGCCATTTAAACTAGATCATTTTTTATATAGGCTATATCATTTCCATAAAAGTGCTTGAGATATATACTATTGTTAGAATATGGGAGTGAAAATCCATTATAATATTATTCAATAATGCAATATTAATCATGATGTACCCAACGCATCCTACCTTTCCGTGAATATCATTCAACATGGTTTTTATCAATACATCAATGTATATGATTCATAAAACTCATTACTAAAAATATTTATTTCTTAGGACCAATACATGAATCAGTAGATAGGAAGATCCAATGACACATATAAATGTGTGTTTCCTAATATTAGATATCATTATCATAATATCATACACGATATTACCAAGGGTTTACACCATAAGAAGGTGCGTCCAGGTCCTATGAGTCTCCAAAAATGATATCATGTATCTTTTGTGTCCCTAATGTGATATCATCTGGCTATAAAACATATATTTAAGAATAGTGTCGTAGCACTTTCGGGTTCTCATCATAGTGGGGAACTAATATGACATTTTAGTGTAACAACTACCTTTGGTAAATTATCACATACTATGTTACATAAAAGAACAATCCTAATGTGATAATATGTTTATTAATATTAAAAAAAGGGATATATTTTATCATAACGTACAACAAGTTGGTTCTAGGGAAACTACTTCAGTAGACTCCCACATTCACTAGAGATAATTGTTATCAATCTTCATTAAACTAGATCTCACATAATTGACATTATTATGCTGAGATAGGCCTTTGTTCAAGGGTTACTCCACATTCTCTTCTATGGAAACTTTATTTACTACAACATCACCTCTTTGATAGAAATACCTGAAGAGGTGATACTTCCAGAGTATGTTCTTTTTCTGTTGCTGTGACCTTGTATTTTTTTAAATATCAACCACTATAGTATTATTAGAATATAATGTTATAGGGTATTTAATATTAGGTACCACATAAATATCCTAGATAATGCTCTGAATACAAATGAATTCCTTGGATGCATCTTAAGATGCTATATACTCATACTCCTTGGTAGAATTAGCGACAACTGGCTACTTCGAACACTTCCAGCTCACAACTTCTCCATTGAGGAAGAAATAATATCCTTACTGTGACTTCAGATAATTATGATCTCTCTAAAAACTAACATTAGAATAACCCCGGATGAGTAGCTCCTCATCACCTCCATACACTAAGTTCATATCCTTTTTTCTTCTTAGATACTTAAAGAGAACCTTTACCATAGTCTAAAACTGTTCTCTTCGGTATGCTTGATATCTTACGAAAATGGTCAATGTATTGGAATCATTTGGTTGAGTACATAACATAACATACATTATTTATCCTATTGCTGAAGCATATGTGATCTTACTCATTCTCTCTTTCTCATGTTGTATTTGTACACACTTTTTTTAGAAAGATATAAACCCTAGAACACTAGAACCATTCCCATCTTGGACTATTCTATAATAAATGTCATTAGTATCTGTTCATTTTATGTAATTTTACATAGATGGAGAATCCTATTGAATATATCATGAATGATCTTGATCCCTAGGTTGTAGGCTCCCTTACCTAGGTCCTTGATGGAGAATCTTTTGTTTAACCAATCCTTAACAGACTATAAGACTGGTATGTCGTTTCCAATAAGTAATATGTCATAAAAATAAAATACTATCATGTTTACCACATTCCCACTAAAACTCTTATAAACACATAGATCACATTTTTTCTTAATGAAATCAAATTCATTTATGGCTTTATTGAATTGATTGTTCTATGACCAGAACACTTGCTTCAATCTATAAATGGATCTCTACAACTAGAAAATCCTTTTGGCTTCACCTGGAGTCACAAACCCTTCTAGTTGTTTCATTTAGGAATCTTCCTAAAGGTTCCCATTATGGAATGCAGTTCTCACATCCATATTCAAAATCTCATAGTCATGATATGACACTATGAAAACTAGAATTTTGAGGGACATAAGCATTGAAGTTGGTGACAATGATTCATCATAGAAAATTCCTCGATGTTGTTTAAATATTTTAGCCACTAGAATTTCGTTATAGGTTTTTAAATTACCTTCCATGTCCACTTTTCTCTTGAATACCTATTTTCAACCAATATGATTTAATTCAACTGGAAGATAAACCAAAAACCAAACGTGGTTCGAAAACATAGAATCTATTTCAGAAATCATGGGTTCCTTCCATCTTACATATTCTAGGCTCTCTAAATCCTCCTTATATGAGAGAGGTTATTCATTATCGTCAAATAATGATTCACCATCTCTGGTGATTAGAAACCCATATCTCTCAGGATCCCTTACCTCTCTTATGCTCCTACACAGTACTTGTTTTTTAGGAATTACATATTCCATAGGGACCGGTGGAACCTATTCCTTCTCTAACACTTTTGTCTCTTGAGAATCAACTTCATCAAAGTGAATCTCGCTCTAACAATATTCTTTTAGGATATTCCCCCTCACATGAAAGGTAGATTGTCTGGAAATATTAAATTTCTTTTTTTATGGGTTGTATAGGTAGTACCCCTTTATTCCTTGGGATACCCTGTAAATATACACATGGAGTCCCGTAGTGCATGCCTTTTTCCTGATAAGTCCTTAAAAATACCGTAGAACCCAATACATGTGTATGTGAAAAAATGGGTTTCATTGCACTCCATTACTTGAAGGTAATTCCATTTTCTAGTTTTGATAGAACTCGGTTTAATTTGTATGAAACTATTTGTAATGAATATACCCAAATGGATAATGGAATATCTGTATGACTCATCATCGAACATACAATTCATAAAAAGGAATGGTCCATCCTTTCAATAACAGTATTCCACTGTGGTGTGTATAGTAGAGTGAGTTGATATAGAATCCCAAACTACCAAAGAATGTTTATGAACTCTTGGTTAAGATATTCACCACGTCGATCTGATTGAAGCTTCTTTATCTTATTTCAATATTTATTATAAAATTCATTCTTGGATTCATTGAATTACTCAATGGAATCATACTTATACCTCATTATGTTAATATATCCATATCTACTCATGTCATCAGTAAAAGTAATGAAGTACGAATATCCACCTCTATATTCTACTGGAAATGGTCTACAAACACTAGTATATACCAATCCTAGAAGCTCCATGTCCCATTCACCGTGTCCAACAAATGGTGAATTTATCATTTTTAATTGTAAAAAATAATGACATATTTCATGTGTTTTTATCTCATAAGTGTTTAATAACAATCTTGAAAGAGATTTTTCAAATGCTTCTCTTTTACATGACCAAGACAGTGATGTCATAGCTGGGTGTTATATGAGTTTTATGAACAAGATTAGTTATCAATTTACAATATTTAGTTTCCATAATTTAACACTTAAGACCATTATTTAAAAGTTCCACACCATAAAAAATATTATCCTTAAAAAAGAAACAACTCTTGTTTCCAAACCAGAAAATAAACCCATCCGCATCTTGGCATGAGAGAAAAATATTTTCTTGGTAATCGTAGATGCATAATAAAAAACATTAAAAACCAAAATCATTCATGTTGGAAAAGATAGGTGGTATCCACCAATGGCTATAGCATCCATCCTTCCCCCATTAGTACTCTAAGATCGATCTCTCTTCTGGAAATCTTTTGAAATATACATGGATGTAGAATTTGGATATATATTTGAGCACCAAAAGATGTATATAATAACAAATGTGTATATATTGAAATATTATACTCAAACCATTAGGTTTTCCTTACTTTTGGGTGCAGTTCCTCTTCAAGTGGCCAAAAATGCCACATGAAAATCATACCATCTATTCTTCATTATCCAGTCTCTGGATCATTAACTTCTTGGAAAGACGGTGATCGGGAGCTTTATAGTGTTTATATGTCTTAGACCCCGTTGCCTTGTTCTTCACTTTATTAATCACCATAAATACTATGAGTTTATCATGCCACATGTCCTTATCAACATGGAGAATTAATTTATTATGTTCCAAAATACTATTCTCATTAATTTTCAACTTCTTTTTAACAATAAAACTGGATAAGTTAGTCGGGGTAGTGATAAAAGTATAAGATCTATACTTAACTCATTTGGGAATTAAATCTATAAAATGTCTAATCATTCCTCGTAACAAATGAGCTTAACTAAATAAGGCCATGATGGCATAGAATCTCTTGGAATAGTTGTAAATAAAACATTAGAGACCTCATAACTCTCTTGTCTCACCTGCTATTGATAGAGATCCCAAATGTGATAGAATATGATATATGCATCCATGTCCTCATATTGCTTCAAAAGATTATTAGACATGGATGATATCATGAAGCATTGAACATATTTAGCTACATTTTTATATTTCTCACAGAGAGATAGCTCTTCACCATGTTTCTCATTACCAGTAAGAATAGGAATATATTCTTCTAGCACATAAGATTTATTTTCATGGAAAATCATAACTTGTAATCACCTTCTCCACACAATGAAATTTGTTCCAATGAAAAGGCTATCCTTATATAGTATGGATCACTATGATATGTTTGAGCTCATTTTTTTAATTTTTTATACAAATAATATCAACATAATTTTATTAATTTATCTAATAAACTATATAAAAATAAATAAATATTGTATTTATTAGTCTCCCACTCTTTTATCAAAACCCAATATCCATCACCATTAGTTTTTTAATATCTTGTTTCTTGGATATACTAGCAGAATAGACCCATATTACCCTTATCATTACCCCAACATTTGTTGGTCAAGAAACTTTAATGGTTTTAGGTTGGAATTCCAAATTCCAATTGTATTAACTTGTTGTTCCTTGATCTACTACATGGACTCCCCAAACCTAAAATCCTTATAATGGATTTACTCTACCTTTGAATATCAGTTACACCTTGTCCTTCTTTGTCCGTAAACCCTTGATCTAAAATAAGGCTAATAAATCCAAAACATCATGTTAGAGTTCCATGATAATTGAATGCCCATGAACATGGGCTAGTCAAGCACTCTGAACTATTTTTTGATTTTAGCTGAAGTGATGGAAGGCTATATTAACATAATATTTTTAATTGAGGGATTTTATATTTTTATGCGTAAACTACCAATTATTTTCTTTATCACATGATTGTTAATATTAAGTGGATTTTCTTATGTGATTAACAATATCATAGATAATATTTACACATAAGACAATTTATTTTAGTTCTTTCTTGAATTCTCATTAATTTCATTGAATTACGTGATAGCTAAAAAATCATAATGAAATAACCCTAAAACTTGACAAAAATAAAATAATAAAGCAGTATGATCAGGAGATTATACAATTTTTTTTGTTTTTCTAGTGGCTAATAAATTGGTTGATGTCCAAGGGGAAGAAACATGAACCAATTAGTGTTTGTGTTTACATCTTTCCACCATGAAACCAATGTATCTATCTTGGATTTATTTCCCCTCAACTCCAAACGTGAACCGCCTCCACCAGCTTGGGAGCTCCACCCATTACATATGTTTTTACTGACACACAGGTGAGGGAAAAAAAGTTTACATAAAAGAAACAATGGTTGCACATTCCCTACATAATAGTAGGGGAGAAAAAACTCATGCTAACAATTTAATTTAATAATAATTTAAATGAAACTAATTATATAAAAAGGTCTTCTCTAGATCATGTTCATCCACATGCATGTAAACAATTATGCATTTAATAAAACTAACATTAAATTCATAGTCATTATTATTTAAGATACATCATGCACGACTCAATTAATTATTATCTTTAATTAATCAATTATTTTATACTAATTATTATTTTAATTTCCTTCATATTAACATCCATTATAATTTTAATGAAATTAAATAAATTCATTTAAAAATAAATATGTACAAAAATGCACATTGGAGAAATCATGGTGAATACCTTTCCGATTCTACCCAACAGGTATTACACGTATATACTGTTTTACTCTTATGAAATATGGAATACACAACTAATCACATACTTTCACGCCATTTACTTCATCGATGAGTACATAAATTACAATATTTTTCAGTCAAATGTTATGCTTCAATGCATGTTGGGTAAAAACTTGTAATACGACTAATATATGATATTCAGATTTCAACATTACAAAAATATTAGTTAAACATATATATATATATATATATTAAAACGTATCACATGGCATGTCCTATATTTATGACAACACACAAGTATAGTTTGTAAGGTTTACACATTATAATTAATAAATTTTCGAACGTTGTAATTAGGTATAAGTACACCATGTGTGCATCTGAGCTACATGGAGGGTATATCTGTCATCGTCTATCTGAGGTACTGCCTGGGGACTTGACATGTAAATCGTACCTCATGAACTAGAGTACACAGTGTGTCCAATGGGATAAATGTTATGTGTTCTGCTAATTACACTATCACCAGTCAGGTAGGGCATTTATGGAAATACACAGCATGTATATGAATCAAAGGGAATACACTGTGTGTAACTGGGCTACATGGCATGTACTCTAGTTAACTATGCACCACCTTGGTCGAATCAACATTTGATGTGGGAATTAAAAATACTATGTGTCATCAATGCACAGGATATGAATTAATAGATTAATTAATTTCAGATTCATTGAGCAAATCTACACAGTGTGTAACTCCAGTTACACTGCATGTACTGCCGTGTTATATATCAAGAATCTATGGCACTACTGGATGAGATCTTTGATTTTAGTTTATTCATAAAACTAATTATATTGACTAGATTTACAAGAAACAAGTGAGGAAGAATCAGATCTCGTGGTCTGGATTAAAATAATTATTAAAAATAAATTGAAAGACTAAATTAAAATGCGTAAATCACTAATAATCATTAAATAATTTTAAATAATTATGTGACTTCTCTGATACCACTGGTAGGTACTAGGAGTAGCGGAAGCATGCAATAGCTGGTGCCCAACATTGATTTTTTTTCATGATCGATGATATATTAAATATCTAAATGATGATAACTGCCAAAATCTAGAGAATTGAATCAACGAAAATAGACCATAAAAATCAAAGTAGAACTAGAGGGAGGATAATCACATATTATTCATAATTAATTTATTTAAAAAAATTACATTTTTAAGAAATATTTTTTTATTGACAGATTTGGTAAATGATATTCGATGAACCATAATTTCAATATAGGAATCAAGTGTATATTCCCTCTAGAAGTGATCCAAACATGTTTCATGAATCTCCAAATGTCACCGAAGGAATCTCTAGGTGCTAGCATGACAGATCCTTGCGCTTGTGTCATCCACCATTGATTGCTAGGATAATCTCTTCCAATGTTTTTACGATGATCTGGTGGAGGAATATTTCCCTCTGTTCTTGGTTGTGTTCCTGTAGAAGATAGCTCTCTAGGGATTGAGAGTATTATATAATTATGTTGTGCGTAAACAAGCAAAATGTGTTTGCGTATTGAGAAAATAACAAAACTAGGTTTATATATGTCTACAGTCAAAATAAAATAATTGCATAATGTCCTTCATTATTTATTTAATCCTCGAAAATACCCTATGTCAAATAATAATAATAATATTATTATTTCTCAACATTCTCTTAACATGTGAATTAAAATTATACAATATTTAAGAAAATAATATTCAATATTTATTATTTTCTCATCAGACCATTTAAAATCGGTCCTCTATTACACCAAAATATTTATTAGGCCATGAATAATGACAATTGTTTTATCAAAAAAGTACAAAAATATTATTATATAATAAATAAATAAATATTATATCACTAAATATAATATTAATATTTATTAAATATTCTGATCACAATATATTCTCTCGAATAACTTGTGACATAATATATGCGATCTAGAAAAAATAAATAATTATTAAACCACCGGTGGGGATAATATTTTTTAAATTTGGTATATAATAAATAATACTATATTATTTATCTATTATTCTGGATATACTTAGTCCGTGACCCTCTATCCCTCTTTCTTAGTGGCATTAGTTGAAGCAGTCTATAGTCCATGGTTAGCATCTATAAACTCTCCAAGGAACCCATAGATAAAGAATCTAATGAAGCAATGAAATATTACCTCATACGGACACTTATTATGTAATAAAATCCATTTGTCACGATATCTCAAATCGATTAGGTTTTTTTTCAGTTCCAAAAAACCTTTGTGCTCTATTTATATTTCTTTAACATTCTATAAATAGAACTTTTCTATAGAATGCCATGGCCAATGATTTATTTAGTATATATCATTTCCCTAAAAGGTCCTAAGATATCAAATTCCATTAAATAATAGAAGGGATAAATCATTTCTCACACTATTCATTAATGCAATACTAATCATGATGCACCCAACATATCCTAACTCACTAAAAACATCTGTCGTCACTATTTTTTTCAATACATCAAAGTACATGAATAATTATACTCATTAATAATAATCTTATAATAAAAGAACCAAAATCTGTAGATAGGAATTTCCAAGGACACATATAAATGTGGATCTCCTACTATCAGGTCTTGTTCTCATAATATCATACTAGATATTACCAAGGGAGTACACCATGATATAAAATCCCAATGTCCTATGAGTATCCATCTATGATAACCTATATAATTTGTGTCCCTAAAATGATATCATCTGACCATAGAATATATATTTAAGAATATTATCATAGTAATTTTAGGTTCTCATCATAGTAGGGAACTGTTACGACCTTTTAGTGCGACAACCACTCTTGCGACATTATCACATACTATGTTATGCATAAGAAAAATCATGATGTGATAAAAAGTATATTAATGTTAAAAAAATGAATAAATGTTATAATATAGTACACTGAAGATGGTTCTTGGGAACCAACTCGAACACAAATGACATTGTCTGCACGAGTAGTCAGACAATTAATTTATATAATATTAATATATTAAAGGATATATAATATAATGAGGAAAAAATAATATATTAAACAACTATTTCTCCTTATCATTTAATTCTATTACATTTTTAATGTTTTTAGGGATTTGGATCATTTTTTTAGTACCCTCTAACATACAAGACATTGTTTTCAAGGGGACCAACATGAACTGATTGTGATATACCAATTAATGGATTGTCCTCAATTTGATTTTCATCTATCAAGAAAGTTATTTTAGTCACTATCATGAAAATCAACCAATTATTAGTTCGTGTATCTGAGACATAAATATTTGCATTGTTTGTGGCGCTATTATGAATGGATCATCTTTTTTCCCCACCCACAATAAAATTCACCTTTATAAAGTACATTTCATAAAATTTCAATTCAATCTTATTGTAAACCTATTTGAAATGGAAAATAATCACTTGAAATGTTATATAATCCAACTCTTAAATTTTTTCGATAATTCCAAAATATGAAATACTTTCATAAATTGGATTTATAACCTTGGAAAAATATTTGTGCATCACTTCCTCCACAATAATAAATTGACTATTTTTCATCATACTACAATCATTATGTTACATTATTTATAACATATAACCATTTATTACAAAACCTGTATAAGATATAACATTTTCATTCAATACCCTAAAAATCCATCGAAGTCCCTCGACAATTGAATTCATATTTTTTGATAACTCCTTATAAATTTAATCATGGAACTATCTTATAAACTATTCATTATGCATATTTGATACCCATATTTCACCCCTTTATGAATTCACATATAAAATAATTTATTTTTGTGATTAAATTTATTAATCAACATCATCACTATTATATAAAATGAAAAGGCGTGTTTGATTCTACTCTGTGAAGGTAATAGAAACTAAATGTCTTTCAGAAATCCCCTTTCCCACATGGTGTCCACTATAAACAGACTTTTGGAGACTGATGATGTCAGAATCTGATACATAATTGGTTAAAATTTTAATTGCATCTATAATAATATATCGTCCTATAATAAATCCTTATGACTAAATTAGATTCTTAACATAAAAATTAAAAATATTCACATACAATTTAATGGGGTACAACCATCTGTAATGTATAGGACCATATATTTCAACCTCTCTAACTATCTAAACCATTAGACGGTTCACATTATCAAATAATGATGGTGGGAGGAAGATATATTTAATTCACACAGTATGACATCAACCTCCTTATACATGATTGGAATCCTCATTGATTCTATAACATTAATTCACATTTCTTTCAAAAAAAAGTAGTTTTGAGTTAATGTATGTCATACATTTACAAGAAGAATGAAACAGAAAGCAACAAGTATCAAATCTTGAATCGAAACATGAAAGTATTGTTTTTTTAATACCATTAACTTCAAATTAGTCATTGGAATTAAATTATAGATATTTTATAAATATCCCAATAGAACTTTTACACTAGTATGGAAATGATAAAATTTCAATTTTTTTCTATCAATATAGAGTGAAAACTGCTAGTGGAAAAAAATATTTCTGTTACCCTTCAATGGTGCCAACTCTTCCTTTATCCCCATGTCAATAATGTCCAACCTAGTTTTGATTCAATATTCCATTGGGTTTTTAACATTTAGTAATATACCAATGAAATTATAAAAAATATTTTTTTCTACATATATGACAAAAATAAAAAGTATAACATACAATAAATTCCAATACAATAATTCAAAGTAAATTTATCTCTTCTTCCAACATGATTTCATATGGGTTTTCAAAAATGTTTTTCTGAAAACTGTTTCAATATCTTGTACTATATTTAATATTTGATAATTAGTTAGTGGAGATAGTGTTGTACCTTGATCGATAGTGACATGAAATGTCATCATCTAGGGTTGGTATTTATGTTGTTGATGTAAAATTTTTAATGCCCTAAAAACACAATCGTCGAAGAATGTTTCAACCAAACTGAGTGGGTGCATTCATTACAAATGAGACACCACAAAATTCCTTTAATGATATATCCTGATAAATTTACATGAGAAAAAAAAATTAATTTATAGTTTGGTAAAACATGGACCTCAATATGAATTATTCACTCCAATAAGCATTTGAAATTGTAACACATGTATCCCATATCAATTTCATATTTTTGATCAATGGATCCAAATAGAAATCTCATTATTATGTTGCTTTGGTCCAAATATAAGTAGAGCGAATAGTTTTATTTTTATCTTTAATAATAACGATGGAGGCATTTTATAATTTACCAACTTGAACAGACATGCACTATGACTAAAACTCTATATACCAAATAGATTGATTCTATCTTTATATAACACAAGATTAATGTTTCTTAGATCATTTCCTAATTCATTATACTCGTAATCAATTTTCTTCTAATGAGAAGAATCTACAATATGATGTAGGTTCACATCTTTAATTATTTTATCTGCATGCCATGTCAATTTTCTCATGGTTTATTTAAATATATATAGTCATCAAAACCATTGAATAACAGGAATGTATCATACATATTTTAAAGGACTTCATTTATTTTTCTTTTATTAATCCATACCATACATAGGGAATTTTATGAGTGATTCAAGGACCTTCAGAAATAATATGAATTAATTTTTACATGCATATATTTTTTAGAGTTCATTCCCATTAAAATCATAATTCATTTAGCCTCATTTGTTTGACATGGAAGTTCATTTTCATTAGGAATCATATCATTAAAGAGGCCATGATGTTTTGTAAATCTGGTGTCACTCCATCTGTTGCAATATTTCAAATTATAAAACTTCAATAAACATGAAATTTTTTTGTACATAATAAAACTGAAATACAATAGTCTCTAATAAAAACTATTTAATGACTTAATCAACTTTGTAAAATCATGATGGTCATATTTATTTTCCATTTTAATATGTTCCATGCTTTCTCCAACATCAGTTACACTTGTATTGATATCAAATGATCCATAAACCATAATATCATACCAATCGGTGTTGACTTTTATTTCTCTCTAGGTTTAGTCCAATATTTATAGCTCTGATCTATTATGTGACAAATAAAACTTTATTCCACTTCTTCCAAAATAATTTTTCTTTAATAAAAACAATATTCATGCAAACAAAGGATTTGAGTAGGGCTACTTTCTTGCTCTATTTCATACACGATAAAATATTTAACTCCATCTTCATTACATTTTTTTAAATTATTAGAATGAATTCATTTTAGATTCATATCCATCCTATTAAGTTCATAAAATACTCATTTTTTATAATAAATAAATAAGTACATATAATATATTCATTATCAAAGGATAAAGTGATAGATAATTATAGTAAGGTGAAACCCACATTTGAATCATTCAAATAATTTTAGAATGCTTTGAAGGGAGTGGGTAATTGAGTATAAGAAAATAATTACCCCACTATAGTAGGTGTTATCCTCCTAATTAACAAAAATATGAATGTTATTGTCTACTTCCATCCTCATTAGCTTCAAATAACAAATAGATATTATTTCATTTTCTTTTTTAAGATAGATTGTCCTACCATTGTATACATGCACCTATGTTTCTTAAACAACTATAATAAACAATCATCCAAAAGATGACTATATGGTAATGTAGTTCAAGAATCTAGATTGGAGATGACCCTCATGGAAGAAAATTCAATAATAATTTTTCAGGAGATGAAGCCGATGAGGATGATAATTTTGCTCCTTTTTTTCTCTAAAAGGGGTAACACCTCCCATTTGTGAGAATTACACCATTATTACTAGTTATTAACTCGTTGCCTATTAAAGGAGAGATTTGGGGGGCATAGAAATTCTTTTCTATGACCGAATGGGTCTAGATGAAGACATGTTATGACATATGAATCCTTGGAGCCTCTAAAAATCCTAGATTTATTGGATAAATACCACTTTCAATACATTCAATCATTTAACTAAGAGTAGTCCAACCTCTATTAAAATGAGTCGTCAAGACATTCGAAAATCCCCTAGCCTGAATATCCCGAAGACCTTTTATTTTATTTTATAATGGATAATCTCCATTTTAAGGGTAGTAGGGGAACCCGTACATGACCCGTAGTGTAACGTCCTGGTTCCGAATGACATCGAGAGACACCCCGCACCTGGTTGGTACCATGGCATCAAGTGAATTTCCATGAACACCAGAGGTTGCTGACTAGTAGTGAGGTCCTTGGGTGTAATAGTGGTGAAACTATTCTCTCATTGGCAGAGTAACACGGCGGATGTAAAACAGATATACAATAGCGGAAGCAGTATAATCATGCAATAGTGAACAGAGGAAGACTAGAAATAATAAACAAGGGCACACATATATATAATAATTATTCATGATACATAGGTCTAGGAAAGAAGCCAAAAAAATCACAAATCTATAATACAAGCAGTACTAAACTAATGTACAAGTGAAAACCCAATAATAACTCCTTAGCATCGCAAGCCTCAGCTTGTTCCCATGCTCTCCATCTCCATAGCACTCAAGTACATGATGTAGAAGGGAGCTTTCCAATATCCATACCAGCAGAAATATAATCTATCTGGGCCCAAAAGCATGGCCCAAAAGGGTGTGAGAATAAATCCTAGTAGGCAACCACCATAAGATCTAAGCCTAACAACCAGGGAATATATGGAAGGTAATAAATAACAGGAAGCTATAAACAAGGAAGTAATCAGCAGTAAACAATCCATAGTTTCAAAGCATTCAGTTTCATATATTAAATAAACAAAAAATAAAGAAGGAAAAACAAAAATAGGTAACCCTCTAGTAAGTACTCACAGCCTACCCCCTTTGGTCCTACCTAGTGACATAAGCAATCCTCTCGGAAGCACAGACAATCTACCCAACCGGTTCACATTACAATGATATAACAAAGTCTCTCTAAGGAATCACTCTCAGTCAATTCAAATTATAGTCATAGTTATAAAGACTCTCCGAGGAAGTTCACACTATCAGTACCCCTTGTAGTCATAACTGAAAAAGTCTCTCTGAGGAAGCTCACACAGTCAATTTCCATTATAGTCTACTACACCACGTTCTCACGTCCCTATGTATGTCAAATAAGAATAAGAAATCAATACAACCAATGTAAACCTCGAGAACTACTTGGCTAAATAGTATACATCATATCAAGAATGTTAGATTAAATATTCACTCATTCATATAGTACTAGGCATGGGAAAACATCAAGGAATCCAAACTGACTACAAAGGACCAAACAATCGTAAACAGAACCTAAATGGGAAAACACATCCAAAGCATAGCATTCAACCCTATTAGCATCCTATTATCCTCCACTCCTGCATACCAGCATTGCAGGAAATTAACAGGGTTAAAATGGTAAACAAGAAATACCCCCTTCAAGGGTATTGGGTAAAATGGTACATATTACTCAATGAATTTCAACGGAATGGCCAAAACCACCTACCTTAGTGTTGGGAGATCTCTAACCTTGAACCTCATGCCTTGAATCACCCTTGAACAGATTATATCTACAAAAACGTCTAAAACATTCAATAGAGGATAACTTGAGTAAGAGGAGAAATTAGGAAATGAAGCTCTAGTAGAATGAAGAGCTTACGAGGAGATCCCAACGCAATCGACATCATTCGATTCAGAGAACGGGTGCTCGATCGAGGTCTCCCGGAAAGATCGCAGCCGTACATGATTTCTCAGATGAACCAGACCTAGAAGAAGCCTTTTCTATCTGTGAGATACGACCACGATGCATTTAATGAAAAAAAGACTGTACAAGATGTGTACTTTTTATGTACATGATGTGAACTTTCCCTTATCGAGCCCTGCTTTAGGCGGCCTCTAGGTCACCACACATGGCCATGTGAAAGGCTGATACACGTTCATCACATAGCTACCATCGGTAACAAAGTACACAGTGTGTACTCATAAAGTACAAAGTTTGTACTCATAAATTACATGACCTATACTTCAAAAATTTCCAGAAATTCGACTTTTTCTCATAAAATGACCAAAAAAGGAAAACATACATGAGAAGAAGATCCGGGTTCTTACAAACATCACCCCATAATGAAAATTGTCCCCAAATTTCCCTAGAAAGGTGGCGTAGAAGAAGAATCCATGAACATCTCCTGCCACCATGATCATACATCCACCTCCCTCTCCCAAGAGTCATCCTGCACTCACCTGTGCTGCCATTGCACTCACTCCCAAGGAATATACCGACCACAGAGAACATTCTTAAATTTATTGAAAATTCGGATAGGATGCTCCTCAAAAGATTCATCCACTTCCAAATCAACATCCTTAGGTAGGAAGTCATGAGACGGGTTTGAGAAGTAATGTCAAAGCTGAGAAACGTGGAAGATGACGTGTATTTACCGACACCTCTGAGGTAACTACAACTGATAGGCAACCGACCCAACTCTCTTCAACTCCATAAACGGCTCGACTTACCTCGCCGAATTCTTACACTATATCCTAATCCTTTTGTGCCCCAACCTCAGTGTGACAAGTAGGAAAACCTGATCCCCAAGCTCAAACTCCAGAGGTCGTCTCCGCTGATCAACATAAGATTTCTATCGTGACTGTGTTGTATCCATCCTCTTCCAAATCAACTTTATCTATTCTGTGGTCTCTTGAATAAGATGACTTCCAATACTAGATACCTCTCATTCCTCTATCCAACATAAGGGTGATTGGCATGGCCTACCATACAAATCCTCATAAGGTGCCATCAGAATAGTTGCCTACAAACTATTATTGTGGGAAACCTCCACAAGAGGTATGTGCTTCTCCCAAGATCCTCCAAAATCCAAGATGCAGGCTCGAAGCATGTCCTCAAGAACCTGAATTGTACACTCGAATTGGACATCTATCTGGGGATTGTAAGTTGTACTCAAAAGTACATGTGTATGCAAAGCCTTCTGAAACCCCTGCCAGACCTAAAAAGTAAAACGTGCATCTCTGTCTGAAACAATGGAGTGTGGAACCCAGTGTAAACATATCATCACTTGGATGTACAACTGTCCCATATCATCAACACCGAAGGTATCCTTGATCAGAAAGAAGTGAGAAACCTTCATGAGTCTGTTAATGACAACCCAAACAACATAATTCCCTTGAGGGGACCTCATAAAACCTGTCACGAAGTCCACTGCTACATCATTCCAATTCCACTCTGGAATGGGAAACTACAGAAAAAGCCCTTCTGGTCATTGATTCTCCACCTTCACCTGCTGACAGGTGGAACAATTAATGAAAAAACCAATAACATCTCATTTCATAAAAGGCCACCAATTCTATGAGTTTAAATCATGATAAATCATGGTGACACCAGGATGAACTTCCTAAACTGATGAATGAAAGTCCCACATCAGCTCCTCATATATGTCTGCTGGCACCCATACGTGCCACGGGAAATGTAAGATCTCAACCTATCCTATGGTCCTTCTATTAATAGGGTCCTCTCCTAATACCCATTCTCATAGGACTAGGCCTTCAAAATTAGATATCTACCTCATTCTCACTCAATCAGGATGAGTAAAGGTAACAACTACAGAAGAAATAAATGTATTATCCTGTCTGTTGTACATGTCCAAATGCATCTCAGTGAGTAGATCCATAAGCTGCCACTCACTGATGGCCTTATGAACTTCCTGTATCCAAGTCCTCCTGCTCAATTTATTAGCCACAACATTGCCTTTTCCATGCATATAGGCCAGCTCAAAGTCAAAGGACTGAAGGTACTCAACCCACCTTCACTGTCTCAAATTCAAGTCACGCTGAGCGAATATGTACTTGAGTCTTTCGAGGTCAGTGAAAACCACAAAATGCTCTCCAAGAAGGTAACTTCTCCAAAAACATAAATCATCAACATCAATAGCCAACTAGAGATTGTGCATCGGGTAATTTCTCTCGTGTGGCCTCAACTGCCGAGACCCGTACGCGACGACTCCTTCTCCTTGCATAAGCACAGATCCCAGCCCGATACCTGAAGCATCACAAAAAATAGTATACCTCTTGCCCAAATCTAGGAAGACTAGTATCTGTGCTGAAGTCAATCTCCCTTTCATCTCCTAAAAGGTTGAATCACAAGAATCTGACCACGGGAACCATGCACACTTCTTAGACAAACCCATTAGTGGTACTACTAAGCGTGAAAAGCCTTTTATGAAACGTCTTTAGTAACCAGCAAGCCCTAGAAAACTCCATAGCTCAATGAAATTCTTCGGTTGCTCCCAGGAAACTAATGCTCTCACTTTCTATAGGTAGACTAATTCTCCTGACTCTGAGATAACATGACTCTGGAAGTGAATCTCGTTGGTCCCAAAGTGGAATTTTGAGTGCTTAGCTTATAACGGAAGCTCTATCATTGTACTCAGAACGATCTCATGATGGGTAGAATGGTCGTGTCGAGTGTGAGAGTACACCATGATATCATCCACAAAGACCACCATGACAGAATCCTTGTATGGATGGAACACTCAGTTCATCGATGCCCTGAACACTGCAGGCTCATTTGTTAGACCGAACAGCATAACCATATACTCATATAGACCATACCTACTCTGATTGTCTATGAGAGGTATATCAGACGGTTTATTGCGCAACTGATGATAACTAGATCTCAAGCCAATATTTGAGAACAACTAGGCTCCTCGGAGATGATCAAAGAGATCATTAATCCACGACAAGGGATATCGGTTCTTGACCATCAACTGGTTCAACTTCTGATAATCCACCAAAATCCTGACGGTACTGTCTGTATTCTTCGCAAACTGAACTGGAGAACCTGATGAAGAATTACTAGGTTGGATGAAACCATTTTCCTGAAACTCCTCCAACTACTTCTTGATCTCATGTAACTCTGGTGTAGCCATCGTATAAGGAGGAATTGACACCGGTGCCACCCCTGGAACAAGCTGAAAAGAAAATTCCACCTCTCTCTCTAGAGGAAAACCAGAAAAGTTCTCTATAAAGATGTCCCTGAAATAATCCACTGCTACAGGAAAGTCGAACTGTGAAGTCCCCTGGTCATCCAGATATATTCTAGAAAACTGGGATGTAACTCCTCCCAACCCATAATGCTCGGGTCCAACTTTTCTCCCCTAGAAATTTCATTCTCCCTTATGAAGAAACAATTCTCCCTCTCATGAAGTGAAACCCACCCTACCATGATAGAAATTGACGACTTATTGGAAATGAACTAACTAGTCAATTTTGATAATGATGTCAAAGCCTGTCATTTCAAGGACATAGAGGTCCCATAAGAAGTGACACCCACCAACCTCAATAGGGCACTCCTTTCACGGACGTAAACTAGCCGTTATAGTCCCCAAAAAAGTTTCTATCATCAATATATCAGTATAAGAAAAGACACAGAGCCCAAGGCTCTCAACAATAGTAATAAATATAAAGCTATGGGAAGCCCCTGTTTAGAAAATAGTAGAAGATAGAATTGAGGAAACTAGAATCGTACCTCAAACTGTATAGGGTTCATAATCCTGCTCCTGCTAGGTCCACTCCCCCACAAAAGAGTGACCTACACCGCGGCCCTGTGATCCTACCTGACCACTAAGAGCTGATCCACCCTACTATCACCGAAAGCCTGTTGACTGACTACCACAACCATGACCTCCACCTCAGCCTGAATATTCGGAAGAACTCCAGTTCCCTAAAAGAGGAGTAATTGGTTGTGCTGCTCCAGAAAGTGGAGTCATAGAAGAGCCCCTTTCACCAGATGCAGGTGAGAAGACTAGACCGAAACGCTAAAGATAAACCATCATGCCGCAAAATTGGCACACCATTGGATCCCTTGGGAAATGGGGCCGCATATAAACTCTCTTCCTGCACTGGTAGCACACCACCTGGCTACCAGAAGATGCATCCCGCCTACTCTAATCACCTCATACAGTCTCCCTACGACACATATTGCTATCGGCCCAATATGAAAAATCACTGGTTGCTGAACTGCCATGGCCCACAGCTCTAGAATCCCTCAGATTGAGCTCGGTGATCAGTGCCTGGTTTACTATAGATGATGTCGAAGTCAACCTTATGATGTTCACCTGAGCCCAAATATCCTACCAGAGTCCATCCTTAAACATCCATGCGTGGAAAAAATCATATACCTCTAATAAGGGTGTAAATCACTACAATTCAGTGAAGCGAGAGGAATACTCCATAACAGAAAGAGTACCCTACTCCATACTAATGAACTATCGGGCTCAATCAGCCCTCAAGGAATCCAGATAGAAGTATTCATAGAAGGTGTGTTGAAACTCATCCCAATCCATATTCTGCTGGTGTCCCTCCTATGAGATCACATCCCACCACCTCTTGGAGGTGTCATGAAGCATGTAGGTTGCGATATCCACCCTCCTCCTTATAGGAGACTTTGATTTCTTGAAGTTTGTCAATGTGGCTTCCATCCATGAATTTTATGCCTAAGGTCCTCCATCCCAGATGAAAGTGGGATGATGTTGTTGATGAAAGATGTGCATCAATTCTGTCATCGACGGGGTAGGAGGCAGTGCTCCCTAGAAGGTCAGCATCATCCTCAAAAATCTCTCCCTGAACTGTGCATTGGCACCCATGTGAGGTATAAATACCAGTGCTAAGACTTTCACAACTGAAGGATCTTACAGTAGTCCAGATCCTCCATGTCCGGTGTCTAATCACCACCCTGTAAATGGCGTACAACCGGATGATTTCTTGGTGGCATGACTCTGCATGGTCAAGTGCAAACCATAGATCATGATTTAAATGGACTGAATCCTAGAAGTTTATGAAGGGAAAAGGAGAAAGAAAGCAATAAAGTTTTACAACACATGGATTCACGGAGTGTATAATTCTTACACACATGTTCCCTTTTTCGCATGGGTGTGAACCTCTGGAAAACTAGGTCATGTAACACCCCATACACATGGCGTGTTTTCCTAACACGCTGTGTGTAATTTACTTCTATTTCCCTCCCCGAGTCATTCTACATGACTAAGCTACACAGTTCTCCAAGAAGAAGACTACACTGCGTGTTCTCTCCAATCACAACGTGTACTAGATGAGCTTCACTGACTCGTGTTTTTAGTGACATTGCTGGATACATGGCTCACACTACTCTACGTGTTCTAGACATCCACAGAATGAACTAAAAGAGACTCAACCGACTCGTGTTGTTAGTGACACAACCAAGTTAAATGGTCTAAAATACGACATGTACATCTGGTACACAGAGTATCCTTCCAATGATTTCTAAACCTCATGTCCCCACCCCCATAGTCTGAGACATGATTAGAGGCCACACAGCATGTACAAGAGGTACATGGTGTGTAAATAAGAAAAATAGTTTCTTCCCAAACAGAAGAACACATGGAATGTATTCAAAACTACATGGCATGTATTCTAGGTGTTTCTAGACAGTAAGCCTTAGAAACTACTACGGATCCTAGAAAAACACTAAAACGATCATTTATGTTCCAAATTCCTATCCGTGAGGGCCCATAATCTATGTGAATCAAATCTTGGCATCTTATACATGTCATATATAAGAAATACAATGTAATGATCCACCAAATTCCAGTCCATGAGGGACCATAGCACCTTAGGAACCAAATTTTGGTGTTCATTAAAATAAAGACTTACACAAATTAATATCTTATCAAAAGTAGGTATTATATCCCGACATATATACCAGCATCATTGATATCTAGCATAACATCTATCACAACAACATGCAATCGCTAAAGCACCATAAATGGTATGTAATGAAAACATGACATTTGATTTTCAGAAAGTACCTATGGGATGCATGAGATGTAATACTCTCATCTCCTCAAGTTGGAACAGAAATTGATCC
Organism: Viscum album; assembly: GCA_963277665.1. Lineage (NCBI taxonomy): Eukaryota > Viridiplantae > Streptophyta > Magnoliopsida > Santalales > Viscaceae > Viscum > Viscum album. The sequence continues at coordinate 1,031,125,770 of OY728123.1, read as the reverse complement.
TCAATATCATCAACAATAATAGCACAAAATATGTGAAACCCCTAATGGTGAAATCAAATAAACTGTAAAATTGAAAAACCAGAACAAATGAAATAAATGAGGTAGATTGGAATTTCCCTGTACACCGGTTACCTACTCCCGGGCACAACTTATTACCAAGTACCTATTCCATTCTATCACAACCCGTAGGCTCCATGCAGTATGTCAAGAAGAAAAGAATCCTCTAATACCACTTTGTATCGTCCCGGTATCGGAAGCCACCCAGCGAATCCCCGTACCTGGTTGGTCACATGGCCTGAAGAACATTTCTCTGAATGCCAGAGGCTGCCAGATGGAAGTGAGGTCCTTAGGTGTGATAGTGGGGAAACTATGCCCTCATTGGTAGAGTAACACAATGGAAATAAAACGTATATTCATTAGCGGAAGCAGTATAATAATTCAAAATTGACAGTGGAAGACAAGAAATAATAAATTGGAGCACACATATATATACGAATGATGCATGATACATATGTCTAGGAAAGCAACCAAACAAATCCCAATGCTGGAATATAAATTGTAAAAAAATAAAGTACAAAATAAAAACAGATAACAACTCCTCAGCATCGCAAGCCTCGACTTGGTCCCATGATCTCCAGCTCTACAACACTCAGGGACCTTATGTAGATGGGAGCTTTCCCTTATCTATACCGGCGTCAATATAATCCGTTTTGTACCAAAATCATGGCACAAACATGGTGTTAGAAGAAATTATAGTAGGAAAGAAACACAATAACTATGCCTACCAGTTAGTGAATATATGGTGGGTAATAAATAACAGGAAGCAGTAAACAAGTAAGTACACAATCGTAAATAATCCACAGGTTCAAAGCAATTAGTTTCATATACCATGTAAACAACTAATCGAGCAGAAGAAACCCAAATAGGTAACCCTCTGGGATGTACTCACAGCCTATCCCCTCTGGTCCTACCTAGGAACATAAGCAACCCTCTAGGAATCTCCCACAATCTACCCCACTGGTTAAAATTATAAGGATATAACAATGAATCTCTGAGGAAGAACTCTTAGTTAATTCCCATTATAGTCAACATGATAAAGACTCTATGAGGAATCTTAGATGGTCAATTACCCTTGTAGTTAAAAGTGATAAATACTCTCTGAGGAAGCTCACAATATCAATTCCCCTAATTGTCTTCTACACCAGGTTACCACGACCCTGTGCATGTCAAACGAGCATAGAAATGCAATACGGCCAAAGTAAACCTCAAGGAAAACATGGATAAACCGTCTACAACATATCAGACATGTCAGATCAAATATTCACTCCATCCAATAGTACTTGGAATGGGAAAACATCAAGGAAGCCTAACGAGCTAAATAGGACCAAACATTCGTAAACATAACATGAATTGGAAAACACATCCATGGCATAGAAATCAACCCAATTCGCTTCCAATTAACCTCTGCTCACACATACCAGCTTTGCTGGAAATTAGCAGGGTAAAAATGGTAAACACACAATACCCCATTCAAGGGTATTGGAAAAAATTGCACATATAACTCAAGGAATTTCAACAGAAAGTCCCAAACCACCTACCTTGGTGTTGGGAGATCGCTATATGTGAACTCGGATCCTTGAATCGCCCAAGAACACCATAGATCTACAAAAATTTCTATAACGTTCAATGGAGTATAACTTGAGAAAGAGGAGAAATCAGGAAATGAAGATGTAGCAGAAGAAAGAAATTACCAAGGTGATCCTAACACAATCGACGGTTGTTGATTCTGAGGACATGGGCTCGATCGGGTGCTCAGGGAAAGATCGTGGCCGTACAGGAGCTCTCGTACGAAATAGACATAAAAGAAGCCCTTTCTGTCCATCAGACGTTACCCCAGTGCATTTAATGAAAAAACATTACACATCGTGGACTTTTTAATTACACGTTGTGTACTTGCCCTTACTGAGCCCTTCTTTAGACGGCCCCTAGGTCACCACACATGGTTATGTGCAAGGTTGTTACATGGTCAACACATGGCTACCTATGGTAACTGAGTACACGATGTGTACTTCAAAAATTTCAAGAAATTCCACTTTCTCTTAGAAACAACCAGAAAAGGAAAACATACCTGATAAGAAGATATGGGTTCTTACACGTATGTTCAATAAAAAAGGCCCGACATAGCTTGAAATACATAACCCAAAGTCCCTAAGGCATACATTGCCCAATACATGAACCATAGGCCCAACCCACATGAATTTCCCTTCACTTGATTGTTCACCATTGATCTCCTAGCTATCCAAATTTCATTTCTGATCAGCTAGCATTGCCCCATACAAAGATGCATGGTGCCTAGTCTCGATGGCGGTTGACATACCCTCTTTTTCTTCCACTCATGTTAGCTATATTTCTGGTGACTGCTATTCTTGTTGCTCTAATCCTTTTATGAGGCCAACTCTCTGTGAATTGGGGTACTCCATGGTCTCAATGTCCCAACGGCCCTATGGACCAAAGGCCAATGATGGCCCGAAGGCCCTTGAGACCCATAGGCCCAAACCGGTGGCCCGATGTCCCAAATCGGGTGAATAGTTTGGGCTACTACAGTACCGAATATTACCTAATGCAATACCCGCTATAGTACCTCCTACAATAACTTCTATTGTACTAATACTATACCTAGAAATTTTCCTCCATATGGTTTTGAACCTGGGTCTCTTAGATGACAATCCGTAGCCCTTACCACTTGGGTATGGGCTCTTTGGCTTTCTGAAATCCCCTAAACAAATGAAAATATAATATAGGAAATTAAGGTATAATATGAAACCCAAATATGAAAAACAAGAATAATAAAATCTCATTCCATAATCTAGAACATAAAAAAATTTATCGATAAAAAAATTAATAGATGAAGAGTAATTACATATAAATGGATGGTAATCATAGATTCCTATGGGTGGAACCAATACATGTAAACCTAAAATGATGAATACCTAAAAATATTTTCTAATAATTATTCAAATATATATATATTTTATAACCTATATTATATTTTTTCAAGAATAATTGATGTAAAATACTAAGGAATTGTTTTATTTAATATAAATGATTTATCAGATATCATAGTCTCCATAACTTCTCTTAAACCAATTTCACATTAATAATTGATGTTTTGTTGAATGAGGATAATTATAAGCCCTATATATATTCTGTGGATCTTGAATATTTCTCCATATAACCATACTCATGAAAAATAATATATAATAATAAAATGAACCAATATTTAGAAAAATACATTATCAATACAAACAAATAAAAAATATAAAAAATTAGATACATTATATAATGGATTAATATAATATATAGTGTAAGTAATAAATAATATACATGTAAATAGTTGTAAATGGAGCTTATGTTAACTTGGGAAATTCCAAATAATCACTTGAGGCGACTCTAGAAATACTTGGGTTGGAACCACTTATAAGCATGGTGATGAGTTCCTATGTTTTAAACGTACTAGAGACCCACAACAAGCCTAACTTGTTGGAATCCCGTATGGAAATTGATATAAGTGGGGACCAATAAAATATAATAAGTACTACATTTTAGTTATCCCTAATCCCTCACTAAGATGCATATGATCCCTACTACAATATTAATGGGAGGTATGGTCACCTTTTTTGAAAACTTATCAATCAAATTTCAACATAACCCAAACATGTCTATTCAAAAATCCTTCAAATAGCCATCATTTTGATCACTGTATTTAAAGAAAAAAATCAATCCATGTCAAAACTAAAATAGGCAGCTTCTATAGACGGTGATATCTTTTTATAAAACAATTTAATGGTACCAATAAGTCCATAACACTTGATACTGCAACTAATATTCAAATAAAAACTTATTTCGTTCAATATTCTTCAAAATATAAAATTGAGAATAAAAGTAATTTTAAAAACGTCAAAACATGCATCAAATTCATAATTTTAAAAAACATATATTAATAGTCTCTCATGGAATTCATTTTTAAAACCAAGATAAAAATTATCATCTGCTTTATTAATTGAATCCAATATATATTTCATATAACTATAAATTACATATATACATGAAATAATGTGTTTGTGTATATATATATATATATATTTGTGTTTGTAGATTAAAAAAAACACACACATACACACACATATATATATATATGTAGATTTTCATATTGGATGTCAATAAAAAAACAAAGAGTTAAATGTCAGAACATAAAATCAACATCTCCATGTAATACCACCGAAGTTTCAAAATTGAAAAAACCAAAACATACCGCACCTCATATTCAAGAAATAAGTATATGAAATATATTTTGATTTATTAAATAAAAAAATTCAGTCGAATATTAAAAAAACCTTGTGTGTGTTATTTTGATGAAATTACGTTCAAAACATTTAAACATTATACACCACAATGATGAAATCCCTGTGTAGAATTCTTAATATGCTATAAGGTACCAAGAAAATTACTTAATGGGTAAATAAAAACCCAATATCATCGAAACCCCACATTTATAAATTCTTATAGATGGGAAACATTGATTGATAATGAATAGAAATATATAATGAAAAAAAACATAAAAATATATATCCATACAAGTAATCATCGAGTTCGGTGGAGGAAAAAATAACATACATTGGATTGATGCTTTGAATCACCCAAAAGAAATTAGAGATATCATCAATTATTGGGTATTTTCAAGCATTGGATTCATTTGACCCTTGAATTGTTGGAGCATTGGCCTCAAGCCATAGAATTTTCTGATCCTTGATTCGAGATTGTATTTGTTGACAAGGAGTGTCAACAACAAGTGGTTTCCACAAAAAGCATCAGATACCGCGACAGGTTCATGACTGGTTAGGGTTTTTTAAATAGATTAGGAATACTTTTTTTAGTTCTTCCAAAAAAAATGTTGATAATGTTCTATTTTTTGATCACTAAATTAATAAGCGATGATAAAATCTATATTTATCATCATTGATAAAGGATTATTAATTATAATTATAAATAATTTTGTTATCAATATATTTATACAACTATATATGTTTAATAAATATATATATAAATATAAATATAGCAAATATATTCATTATCTAAATATATTTATTATATTTTATAATTATTTAAATATAAAATTACTTATTTATAAATATAAAAATTATATTTTTGAAAATAATAATTATATAATTATATAATTATATCATTATATATATTTAATAAATATAAATGTAGTAAATTTTTTAATTATTTAAATAAATTTATTATAATTTTATTATTATTGAAATATATATAAATATTTATTTATAATTATATGAAAACTTTTATTAAAAATAACATATATATATTTATAAATATAAATCTATAAATGTATAAATATATTAAAGATACATTTAAAAATATTAATTTTTTATGATTATTAATTTAAAAATATATTTTTAGCATTATTAGGGAGTATATAATCTTTAATGCATGGATGTTAAAAATAAGTGAAATTGAATAATTAAAAATGAGTACACTTTAATATTAATAAAATCGATAATTATTATTAATTCAATATAAATTATTAAAAAAATATCGATATATATCGAAATAAATATTAATAAATTTTGAAATTATTAAAAAAATTTAAATACATAAATATAAATAAATAATATAAAATGATAAAATTCCCAAAAAAATAACAAATAAAATATATTCCAAATGAATTAGTACCTCATCGTAATAATATTAAAAATAAATAAATAAAAGTTTCTCATTAAAATATTAATATATATTAAATGTATCATGATATAATAAGATAATAAAATGAATACTAAAATTAGAATAAATTTCATAAATATTTGGTGTTTTTGTTTCTATATTAGATTTCTTTATTTACCTAAAATTTTCTGTTCATGTTAAATGAATTAATTATATATATGTATGTCAAATCAATATAATATATATTAGAGATATGTTCAATTGAAAAATCAAGACAATCAGTTTTTTCCATTACTCGATGCAATTTGTTTGTATTTTTAATTAAAATTAATTTTTAATTGTAAACCATTTTTCACTAAATATATGACTTATTTAATGTAAATCATCGATATTATATATTATATAAATCATATTTTAGGAAATAAATATCAATATATTTCTCTATTAAATGTATTATTGAATAATTTGGTATAAAAAACATTAAAAAAGAATAATACAATAATATGTTTTTGATTATTAAATTTTATTCATTTTCAATAATATTATTTAATGTATATTATTTACTACTAATTATATATATATATATATTAAAATTATTCATTTTTTATTAATAATTTTTACCTTAATAAATATTTCATAATTTAATAATTTATTTATTTTTTTTTCATTGAAATATTTTGTTGTCTTATTATTACTATTTTTTAATTTTTATTTTATTAATTACAAAAAAGTATTCAATTTATATATCTATATTAAATATAATATTTATTAATATTTATAATCTATATATATGTATATTAAATTTATTCATTTTTATTAATAATTATTTAATTAATAAATTCTTTAATCTTTTTCTTAATGTAATAGTTTTAATTTGAATTTGTTTTGTTATTTCATTTTAATCATTTGACATATGTTTATATTTAATATAATCTATTTAATTTTATATATAATTTATATGTATATTAAATTTATTCATTTTTATTAATAATTTTTAATATAATAAAAAATTTAATAATATTTATTTTTAAATTTACCCATGTTTTATTTTTATCTGTTTACATATTTTATTTTAGTGGGGAAATTTATCAGTGCTTATAGAAGTGTTGAGAAAGTGCGGCTTTATCTGCGCTAAAAATAAATCACAGAAAAGGTTAAATTTTATAAGTGCTAAAAAAAGTTCTGATAAAAGGTCCCATTTACCTGTGTTTTTTTATAACATTGATAGAGGCTTGTGTTGTTAAAGGCATGTTTTGTAGTAGTGTTTGGGGAAGGATTCAATTATTTTGAATTTGAAAAAACATGAAAACTATTTATTTTAAATATAAACTATTAATACATCTTGAATATGTTATTTTTATCTAAGAAATATTTTTGAAACTAAAACTCTACAATAGAATATTACATTTTGAGTTTTTAAAAAAATTTAAAATATTTTTTACTACCTTCACATGCACTGAGTGAGCATTGTATAAGCTCTTAAGTTAATTATTTCATCACATAAAATTAAAAATATATTATCATATGAAAATACATTAATATTTCAAATAATCATTTTGAATCGAACATATGATAATTTTTTTCCTTTTCAAAAAATATTATAGATTTTTAAAGTAATAGACTAATTTTTTTGACATTATCTTTTTCTTACATTTTAGAAGGATGAAAATTAATGAATAAAAGAAAAAAGTGTCAAATTTTTCAAATTGTTTATTATTATGGATGAAATATACTCTGATTATTGAAATAAATTCAGGTGTTTCAATGAATTTGAAGCCTTGTCTCTTTTGTAACCATTATTAATCCATTTTACCTTTATTGTGGTAATAATAAGTTCTTATTATTACTATTCATAGTGAACATATATAAAAGGGAACTATTTACAAAATTTGGACACTGTGATTACAAATATTATATACATTTTTATAGAAAAAAATTACAAGTGGATGAATTTAATTTAAAATTAATCCTTTAAAACGCGATAAAAACAATTTTTCAGAAAAATACATTTACTTTATATAAAAAGTTTTAACACATATTGGAAGTATAACAATCATTTAAAAGATCATAATTAGATTATTTTTAATAATAAGTAAATAAATAAAATTTTAAAACAATCTAAAATAATATTTCATGTTGTAAATACATTTAAAGAATATAATGTTTCTAGTAAAATCCAAAATTTTCCCAACTCATTGAAAAATAATGCTTTTTATAATATTCTAAATAATTATCCCCAAGCTAATTTTTACTTACTAATTTAAAAAATAAAATCATTTTTCTTATATTAAAATTCAATAAATTTAAAATATATCCTCTCAACAATATAATATAAGATATATATATATATATATATAACTTCAGTAAAAATATAACTATTTCATTTTATTCTATAAAATTACTTAATATTATTAAAGTGAATATATATCAATAAAATTTAATTAATGTTTATTAATAAGGCATGCAAATTCATTATTCTAACATTACATGGGTTGTTAAAACAACTCTCTTATAAATCTATATTTTTTTCTAATTAATTGTATGAAATATTATTTCCAAGAGATTTTAATAACATCCTTCCCTAGGTTTAATTGAGGTGATATTTTATATGCAAGGGTGAATATAAATTATGTTTGAGAATAAATAATGCATTTTTGAATCTTAGAAATTATTAGCTGATAAGGCCAGGGTTAACATAGAACTAGGTTCTTTGTTCTTAACTTCCATTAATAGGATGGGTGTTATCTAAGAACATTGGACCTTATAGAGATATGGATTAATTGTTTCAATGAGAAGATACAACACCATTAAACCACACCACCAATGCCCTTAATAATACACATTTTACATTAAAACAGCCTCCTTTATAACCCCACGATACACATGTCCCTAAAGACACTTATACCAAATCAAGTATAACTTTATAGGCTTTGTAACCACAATAGGTAAAAATATATAGTGATGGAACACAAGGACTGGCCCCATTAAATACCATATCACAATTATCCACTCCACCATCATTTAACACTAATATGGAATCCACATCAGATTAAGATATTTAGATTAACAAAAATTATGCTTTTTCATTTATCTAATGAATAATATATATTTATAAAAAGCATAAAGAATAATAATAAATTATTATAACATGAGAGGAATCTTAGAGAGGATGTGAATCAATATATTACCAAATTTAGGATTTTTGGTAGAATTGAGACCCTATAGTAACAGGTCATCCCCATATCTTGAGCTATCACATATGTTCATTCAAAAGGTAATTATTTCATAATTATATCTAAAATATGAATTTCTAAATGATATAATTTTTTTAAGAAAAATTAAAATTCATTTTCAAATTCTTTGATAAGATATGACCATAACAATTTTTTATTTTTTTCATTTAGTTTAAATTGAATAATGTAATAAATCATTTTTAATTAATAATACTAAATTTACTCCCCTATTAGTATGTATGTGTGAAATATAAAATATTCAAACAATTTTCTTTAAAAAAAATTTCCTAAAAATTTACATTATACATTTTATAATATTTATTATATATTATAACACTGTAATTTATATTTTGGAAGATAAGAAATTTCTTTCTCATAAAATGTTTTAATATACTATACATTTATCATATTATATATAATTTTTAACAATTATAGAAGGTGAGAAATGCAAAATTGATTTAAAATTTTGTTTATGTTATTACAAATTATCTTATAAGGATCACTTTATTTTGAAGAATAATGATTATTCTACCTTAGGTATAAAATACATACAAAAGTAAATGCTAAAATATTAAAAGTAATAATTCATGGGATAATGGGATAAAAACATGATTGAAAAATTTATAGAAGTGAGTTTCTAATAAAATATAATAGTTTTTTCAACCTCTACTCAATCATTGACTGTTATTGGAGGTAATTTACATGTTCAACATGTTCTTCCTTTATATTAATTTTAAATATTTACAAAATTAATTTTCACTACATTTTAAAAAGTGGCCTCTTGACACCCCTTCAATGACTCTATAAAAATTTTATTTCCAACTAAAAATAGGAGCTATTTAATTCTCCAATCATCATCTTTAACTCTCCTAAGATCGTTTCCATTGGATTTTATCTTACAAACTTTCTTTCCAATGAATTCTCTATAAAATACGCAATCACCCAAACATAAGTTCAGTATTATCAGCAACATATTTTCATTTTATCATTCCATGTAAAATATATTTTTCCAAATATTATACAATAAATTTTGTATTTTTAAAATTCTGAATTATTTTATATTTTTTAAATAAACCATAACCAGATGTTCTCTTTACCAAAATAATTATGAAATTGTCATTTATGTTTTGTGCATACTACCACCTCAAAGACGCAATGTGTTCCATTTTGATAAAATTCATTCAACGGATGGATATAAGGATGGTATTAAAGGGTATGTATTATTTTATTTATATCATTATGGTTATATGATATAAAATTATGTTACCTATTAATTATATGATCAATAAACGATAATCATTAATATAATCATTTAAAATAGGCATACTAAGAGGAAAATAACCACTTATATATATGAAATGTCATTATATAAATTAAATTACCTTTATTTTTCATTAAAAATATTATATATGACATTAATAAAAACTAAATATAATCATTATTCTTTCCTTATAATAATATTACAACTAAACTACCTCATAATCATCCATTAATCATGGTATGTTCGTGATTGGGTTGGATTAACCACCTACTTAAAAAAAATATAAATTTATATCATGGATGAATATGAAATGTTATGAAATAGTATAATAAAAATTAAATGAGTAAATAATTTTTTGATTCTTTTTAGGGATATATTATATAAATATTCATTCATTATTTAAGAAAACACACTTCCATCATCAAGAATCACTGAAACATACTCGTTTCCAATTTCATCTTCAAGGAAAAAATCCAAAACACCCATGAAAGAAATTTCATACACCACTAATTATAATAAAACATACTTAAATGAAATATTTATGAACATTTAATTTTTATAAAATGAAGAAGAATGTGTACAAACATCATTTGTAGGAAACTAGAATAAACAATCAAAACTATAAACACATATTTGGAAAATATGTAAAATTCAAATAGAGAAAGAAATTTTTTGAAGATTATAAATGAAAATTGAATGATTAAGGTTATTAAATATGCTATTATGATAGATATTTTAGTGATATATGATGTTAAAGTACCTTTCATGTTTTTAATAAAATAGTTAAGGGATATTTTTCAAAATTCTACACTTTAGAAATTATTTTTATTATTCACCGAATTTCCTTAAATTCCTACATAAATAATTCTTATTTGGGATTTTATATCATGAAATTCCATTATTAGTGATATTTTAAGACCCATTTTAGGTGAAAAATTTTATCAGGTTATGATTTAATTTCTATCTAGGCCATTACCGTTTATTTCTATCCCAATGTTAATTATTTGGTAATCATGTTGCACTCACAATCTATTTAATTTTTAGTGGTTCAAAAATTACCATAGTAGAATTTTACCACACTACACGTGATTTTTATGGGTTTTACATGTATATATTTTTATACCTCTTTCTTTTTATGTTTGTTTAAGAGATACCAAAATGGTTGTAAAACTCGATCTATTAGATAGTGGAAAATCCAACATAAGTTTTGTGGAAATAATGTGTGAGGTTTCCTAGAAAATACCTCTATGTTTGGATATTGGAAAATTGATATGTATGGTGCGGAAATAATATAAGTGGTAATAACCACCCGAAGCATTGGTTGATAATTGAAAATATTATACCTGTAAGGCACATTGAGGGAGCCTCAAACAACAGACTTGGCTATACACTCTGAATGGACATTATTTTAAATATTCATACTCACATTATGAACCATGATAAAATATTTTTGATACTATTTACTTGGTTTCAGACAAATGAAAACTAATGAACTGAAAAAATATCCTTCACAGATAACCCAACTTGTAAAATGTAAACTCACTAATAAATTTATTTGATTAGGTTATGTCCCATTTTAAGGATACTACCCAAAATTTATAATTTGATTAAGGTATGTTTTCCTATAAATATTAATTACTCTATTTAATTGGAATATATTTGTTCTATACATATCATTATATGGATAAACACATTTATTTCATCCAATAGTTAATTGGTAAACTGAATTAATGGTCTTCTTTACACATATAGAGAATGAGATGGACCTAATCATGTGACTATTGGGGCCCAATATTATATAGCCTCTAAATGCATCAATGGGAATAATGATACAAAATATCACGGGTTTTAGTGTATTCCAGTAAAATATCACTATAATATTTTGTAACAAGGACATGAAATTATGTTTTTATGTCTGTCATTATCCATTACCTCATTATGAGATCCTTGATTATTTCTATCCTTTATTCATTTATTATAATAGATATAGCATGCCCTAAGTTTTATTTGATTATGGATTCATGTTATTTTTTAATTCCTAGAATATCTCTTATTACATGATTATGTTATGATAGCTTCCACTATATGACACTCTCTACTGAGCATCTATTCTAACACATATAGGTTTTCCATTCTAATAGAATCCTAGAGGAGGACAATGTGTAATTTTTAGTTATATGATGCAAGTGAAAATAATGTTCTCATAATATGTTCTTATAGAAAATTATATTTTAAAATTTAATATATACACGTATCTTTATTTTCGAGAACAATAAATTGGTGTATACTTAAATAATTCTTCTATTCATTATAAATAATGTAATATGCCAAATCGCCCTAGGATTCTGGAGTCTAGGATATTACAATTCACATTAGGGGATATTTAGTAGGAGTTTTGTGGATTCGATTGAGACAAACCATGGGAGATAACACAATAACTATGGAAATATATCATGATTTTTATATAAAAAACTAGAATTAATAATATTAATTTTATTTTAAAATTCAATGTCTTGAGTTTATTATATGTATTCAATTATAGAAAGATGGTGACTATCATGAGGAAGTGGAACAGTATCAACACCCACAGTTAATGTTGGGATGTTCACCCTAAAATAGTTAATAAATATTTATTTGAGGATAATTAGATCATTAGCATATTAGGGTAGTTGAAATATTTTATAAAAAATAACCTCACCTCTACAAAGAGACCTTTTGTTCTACAGTATGATTTAATAATTTCGTTCTACATCATTTGATAACAACCTCCAACGTTAAGTTGGACTACTGATCTATTTGTAGCTGATAAAAACATCAATTACATAGAGAAGATAACTCTCTATTTTGGAATGTACTGAAAAAGAAAAATTAATTATATTGGAATTCATATGAATAGAGATTTTGATCAATAGTGGTCACTAATTAAAAACACTAAAGAGGAAGATAAGTTAAATTCCATTGAATGGGAAACATTGAAGTATATATTTTATGAATAATGATTTCATCATGATAGAGGAGTGAAATTTGAAATTATGTTCCTCGATATTAGATAAAAGGAGAAGGAATATATTATTGAATTTGAGGCTAACAATATAGTGCTAGCAAAGCATGATGTAGACTTTGTACAAAGACCCAAAATAAAAATTAATCATTTTATTGATGGGTTAATGAAATTTATTCAAATGGTTTTTATAACACATATAATTTTTATGATATTTTTTTGGAATAAATATATTTTCTTTGATTTATTATGTTATACGGTACCACTAGTTAAGAATACACTACATGAAACATCGACTTAAATTGCTTTACATGCTACACTGAGTATCTATGAAACATTATTTTTTATTATTCTTATTTAAAAAACATATTTATAACCTAGGAATTTGAATGGATTCATAAAAATGATTTAATAAATTATGAAATTATAGTTTATAGATATTTATTTGACCAATTGATTATAAATGAATGTAAAACCCTTTTAAAATACAAAGAAATGTTTTTTTCTAAAAAAGCATTTTAACATGCACAAGTGTGTTTTATACCAATAAATAAACAATTTTTTCTTAATGAATTATATTTATTAAATATATAAAATAAATTCCATAAAATTATAACATTCATATTATGTGTTATTTATACATGATAAAAGAACAAATCCAATTTTATGTAGAAAATATGTATTTTAAAAAAAATGTAGTTTTTCCGCCTTTTGAGGGAATACTTATTTTAAATAAAATTCTGGAAAATTTTATCAAATATATTGGAAAAAATAAATTTATTCTTATTAATAAGGATATAAAAATTTAATTTTTATTGATTTTTCATTTTATAAGATAAGTTTCTCGTTTTGATGAATAGTGAAAAATAATGAATTTTAAATGAAAACCATTTTTTCATCAAAATAATATTATGGGTAAAATTATATATATTATTGGTTTTAAAGTATAATCAGTTAAAAAATTTATCATATATTCCAATTTAGGTCATTGGAATTAATTTCACATTGAATTTGGATATAAAAACAATTCAATATGTTGAACATTTTAACTTTAAAAACATGTTTTCTCATTCCACCAATGAGATTAATTTTATGAAATTATTTATTTTTAATTGTAAAAAATGGATTAAATATTTATTTAGAAACATAATTTTCTAATTTAGTAATTAGGTCTTATTTAGTTTTGGATAATATGAATTGTATCTTTGTTATGTTTTTTACCATGGTTAAGGGTAAAATGGGGTAATTAGTGGTAAAAATAATATTTGAAAACTACCCTAACAATTGTTAAAATATCATTGGATGAATTTAATTTGAGCCATATAACCTAATAATTAAAAATTTAGTTATTTAATAGTCAATTTTCCATGAATATGATTTAGATATTATTAAATTCAAAGAGAGTGAAAAAATATTACTCTTACTTTTAATAAAAATAATATTTTTAATATGGGGATAAATAGAAGATATGAACGACTATATATAGTATTCTGAAATATAAAATGTTTATGTAAATTAGGAATTTTTTTTTAATGATTATTAAATAAATTATTATAATAAATAATTACAAAATTATGATGTTGTAATTATTCAATTATAATTAAAATAAATTAAATGATATTAAAAATGTTAAAATAAAAACAATTTGGCTTAATTAAGGTTATAGAAGAATATTCTATATTAATATGAAAAGTTATGGAAATATTAGATTTTATTTTAATGTCATCATTCTATATTTATTTTCATCATGTCAATGTAATGAATTGTTTCAAAATTAACAATTATGATTTTTATGAAAATAAAATTTTATTTAATTATTAAAATATAATAAATCAAATTTAAAAATAAAAATAAATTATAATATGGTCTGAAATTCTATAAATCATTAATTTATAATTTAATTAATAACACAAAATTTAAAATTATAACCTTTTAATATTGAAAAAGTTGTTACCTGAGTTGGAATTAAAATTGGACAACTAAGGGTTAAAAAATGATATGGTTTAAAATAATAAAAAACATGCATAAAATAAAATTTTGGTGAAATTAAAATCATATCCCAATTTATATTTTAATAAATATCCATTTGGAATTATTTTCATTAAGAATGAATTTTTTATAAATTAATATTTTAAAGAAATTCCAAAATTCCACCTCACCTCTCTTATAAAATGGAATATCTTATTCCCTTTTTTTAATGCATAAGAACCTATTTTTTATAGAAAAAAACTAAAAAACAATCCTTCAAAAATCACTCCCTTAATCTTATATGTCTTCCTTTGGTCAGAAATCCAACCACGAAATCCCTACGGTGAAAACCAAGAGGAGTTACCCAAAGAAGAGGTAACGTCCTTTCATAATCGCTTTTGTTATATTTTCATTCTCCAATAATAAAATATTATTTTTCCATGATTATGTAATACTATTAACATACTTATATATTTTTATTCTAAGGTTTTGAGTCACACTAACACACACTTCCATCAAATGGGAAACGAACTTACCATTCTTATGTACAATGAACTACCGCCTCATGAAACGATGTTGTTCATTTTTCCTTTAACACCTCTCACGACTGGTCATTAGGACGGATAATATATTTTTATATTATATATATGATTTATTAATTCTACTGTAATTAGTATATATATAAATATATTTCATTTACCTTCTTTCATTCAAAACGATAATTAAAAGAAAACATCATGCATGCGTATGTATAACCTACTGTCTCCATGCACGACACATTTCATTTCTTATTTCAATTTTTTTTATAAATTGTTATAAATATTTATTCACTAAATATATATGATATTTATACCATTATTTACATTATGGAAACAATGAAATCATGATCTATGTAATAGGATCGAGAATAACAATTCAAAACAATTGAAAATTACCAGAAATGTAACAAAAACATACAATGGTTAATAAAAGGGTAATAGAAGGTCATAAGTAAATCATGAATGGTATAACGTAGTTGAATATGGTTAGGTAATAGATTTATAATAAACATATATTTATTATACATGAGTTTTGAATTCATATAAAGGGATTCAAGATTTCAGGTAAAATATTTTTGACTCACTTTTATTTTTGGGGGACACATGCCTTATACACTACTTGTCTCTTCTACATGGTGTATATAATTCCAATGAATGTATTTTATGAGTCATACAGAGAATATTATGGCATTTTTATATCCATATAATTTTCTTTCTGTCATGAAGAATACGATTTTACCGATTATAAAGTGATGAGTATTTATTTTACAATCTCATCAATATTTGGGATTGTTTCTTTCTAAATATCGATTGAAAAATAGTTATCTTCCATGTCCATATTTTATAAAAAAGTTTTCATAAATATTTTTATTATTATCCTATGGATGTTTAAAGTCATTTTCACCAATTTTTACTTTTTAGTTCACTTTTTTAATGTTATATTATTGTTATTTTCCAAATGCGGTAGTTTGTGACATTTTCATCAAAAGTACAAAAGGAATGTTTTTTTAACTTATACTACATGAAAGGAATTTTTTTACCAAAATTGATCCATGATTCTTTAAATTTACTTCAAAATATTAAATTTTTATTTTCAAAAATATTTATTTAAAATTTAGCATCATTTTAATAAAAGAAAATGTTTTCAATATTTAAAGGATATTTTCCTCAAGAATTGTTTTCTAGCGATCTCTCAAAATTATTTTCCTTCTAAGATTACATTATTTGATATTACTTATGTTTTATTAGGGATATAATTCAACGTTACATTATAGTAGTTTATATAAATGGTATTTATTTATGATGTAATGATAACTATGAATCCTATTTATTTTCCATGGGTTATTATTAAATGAGGTTTATGAAACCCATTTAATTCATTGGGTTTTGATATAATGAATGATTTAGGTTCTTGTGGCACAAATATTTATGGTTTTAATTATATGACTAGTGCGACCTATATCATACTAGAATGAATTGGTTAAATATTTATATATCATTAGATAATAATGTGAATAATGTCTATGGGATTAATCCACTTTGTAATATAGGGAAACATGATCTACCTTAGGAAGATGGGGAAACCTAATCCCTTGCAAGGAAAAGGAAGCTACTTGGGATGGTGGTGTGCCCCACCTAATTGGTGTAGTCTCTATGAAGTTACTTATTATATTTTTCTGGGATGCCTTTACTTAAAGTGAATGATATTACATGTTTTTTTGTCTGCCAAAAATTCAATGTCATATTCTTATATTAGAATTTAATGGATTATTCTCTTGATTCCATTATGATTCATGTATTTTGAACTGCCAAAATTTATTTCATGACTTGTATATATGATCTTTGAAATATAGGGTATGATCTTATTTTTTCATGATCCTGTTATCATACCCTTATACTCATGATATTATTACATATATCTCTTACCCTTATTAAGCATCTGAGCTCAGAAATATTTATGTTTCTTTTAACTGGGTTATTAAGATATGTATTATGTATGATGTGTCTAAGAGGGGTTCTATTAATTAAGAATCTAGTGGGAGATAAAATATCCAACTTATGTACTAGTGTTTTTATATATATTTACAATAGAACTAAAAATATACTCTATATGGGAATCTATTTGTGTACTGTATTATGTATTTTGTAAAAACTATGAAATGTTAATGTATGAAAAGTAAGGGTCAATATAGTAGGTATAAGAGAAAAAATTTAGTTAACTTTTGGAATATAGGATAAGAAAACTTTAGTGGTATACCTAAAGATATTTCTAAGGATATGTCTAATGATGTCTCTAAGAATAATCATATGGTGTTATAGATTAAATATGTTGTCATAATTTAGATTTCACATAAGTGTTATTTATGATTATATGGTTCCCCTAAAACACAACTATTTATTACACTTTGATCATGGATTTATTAAATGGATGGAACCAGAAGGAATGACTTTAATAACAAATGTGATGGACAATACAGTGATTATCTTCCTATGAAATTGAATTCTGAGGGAGTTGTAGTGTGAAATATTGTTGTTATTCTCAACCAAATTTGTCAATCTTTGAACCATGGTTAACTTCCAAATGAGAAAAGGAGAGTACAACATTATGTTGAGTACTTTATGAGGAATCTTCCACTATATTTATGTGGGTATTCTAATCCAATTTTTGTTGAATAATAGATCAGTAGAACTAAAACTGTATTCTCTATTGTCTAGTGTTCGGAACATGAGAAATTCATTCTAGTTGTTTATCAGTTAAATGATGAAGTAGACCAGTGGTGGACTCTAATCAAGAATACAAGGTAGAAAGATGATATTTTATCCAGAGATTGGTATGATTTCATGAACTTATTCCTCAATAAGTGATTTCCACATGTTATTCATACAAATATGGAAAAGGAGTTACTTATGTTGAACTGAAAGGATGATGATTCCATTAGTACCTACAAGGTGAATTTTACAAAACATATGAGGTGCACATCTGGAATTATCATCCTACCAGATATTAAGGTTGAATGATTTTTCATTGGGTTAAATCAAAGTCTATGAATGTAGGTATCCATAAAAGACTTTAGTATATATAAAGATATTGTGTATTATGAAATCACAGTTGAAATGGATGTTGGATTTTTGTATCATCTGATGGTTTAAACATGAAATGGAAGATGGAGCTTAGAGGATAATATAAAAACATTGAGAAAATAAGATGGGCCTTAATATATGCTCTATGTGTGGAAATAATTATGAAGGAAATTATATAATGAGGTCTAATGAATGATTTAAGTGTGAAATGTAAGTCCATCAAGAAATTGATTGCCAAACTGATGGGAAAAAGTTATCCAATGATGTAAATTGAGGGGAATCCACATAGAATATACCTCCCACACTTTAGAGTTTTATGAATATGGAGAATGGTAATTATGCTAACCTGTTCCAAGACGTGAGGTTTGGTGATAATGATCGTCGTTTGTAACCACTTAATCTAATGGATAGGGGGAAGTATCATGTGATCTCTATTTATTATGAGTGGTGCAATAATGACGTTGTGAAAGGTAAACATTTCATTCACTCTAGAACTAATAACGTTCTATTTTATTCTTGATCTATCCAATCCTTCAAATATAAAAAATTTGATGAGGTATTCATGACTTCACCAAAATTATTAGATATGGAATTAGTATTGAAAACACCTAATGGAAATATGATTTCATAAAAATTCTATTATTCCTCTCCAGTTAATGTGTGTGGAAATTTGTTTCTTAAAAATACTGTCATTCTCCTTCTGGTTGAATTTTATTTAATATTAGGCATGGATTGGATTTCTCTATATAAAGACCACATCAATAATCAAGTAAGGGAAATTAAATTTGATGTTTCGATCTTACACATGATATTATATTAATGTGATGACAAATATAGACATCCTAAGGAGATTTCATCCATTTTACGAGTATTAATTCCCATTTAGAATGGTTATTTATCTAAAATGTATTTGGAGAAAATTGACATTGATGATATGCCAATTTTTCATTATGTTTTGGATGTTTTCCCGAAATAGTTTCCTAGTCTTCCACCAAAACGTGATGTTTGGTTATAAATTGAAATCATAAAAGGTTATACACCAATTTCAATGAATCCCTATTAATGGACCCAATTTAGTTGTATTAGTTGAAGGAAAACCTATTAAAAACCGTAATTATGGATTCATTTGACCAAGTGTGTCACCTTGGGGTGCTCCAGTTCTATTTGTGAGAATGAAAAATGGATCAATGTGATTCTGAATTGATTATTGGGAGTTGAACAACATCCTAATATATAAAAAGTATCCACTTCCCTATATTGATGATTTGTTTCATCAACTTCACGAAGCTCAATACATTTCCATGATTGATATTTAATCTAGATATCATTAATTGAGGTTCAAAAATAATGATATACCCAAGATGGAAATCCATACAATGTATAAGGAATATGAATATATAGTGATTCTTTTTGGGCATACTAATGTACTACTGTTTTCATATAATTGATTAATACTGTCTTTTGAGGTTACCTTGATCGGTTTTTAGTAGTCTATATAGATAATATTGTTTTCTATTTAAATTTAAAGGAATATAATGAAGACAACATGAGAATTTTTCTAAATACTCTATGGAATGTGAAGCTCTATGAAAAATTTAAATAGTGTGAATTTTGGTAACAAAAGCATTCATTTTTGGGTCACAAAATCTCAAGAGATGAATTGAAATCGATCCATCAAATATAGAGGCTAATTAATGTTGTCCTAGACAACCATAGTGACTAAGAACTACAGTTTTCTTGGCATAGATGGATATTATTCATGGTTTTTGGATAATTTATCATGCCTATCTAATATTATGAACAAGTTAACTTCAATGGGGATGGATATCCTATAGATAGATGAATGTGAGGAAAATTTGAAGGAACTAAAGAGAATATTAGTCAACAAAACTCTAATAACATTACCCTATAAGGGTAAAATGTTTGTAGTATTTAGTGATGCATCCAAGAAGGGATTAGGATGCGCCCTTATGCAGAATAACATGTTTATCAGTTATTACTCATGTAATATTAATATTAATGATAAAAATTACCCAAATTCATTATTTTTAGTTAGCCGTGGTAATTTTTTCATTAAAGATAAAGAGGAATAGTATTTATGTAGAAAAGTGTGATATATATACTAACTATAAAAGTATGAAATATATATTCACATAGAAGGAGTTGAGCATGATCCAGAAGAGATGGTTAGAGAAGATAAAGGACTATGATTCTTCAATACATTATCCCCCTAGAAAAGAAAACAAGGTGGTTGGGGTTTTGAGTTGAAAGGATCATGATAGCTTATCCATTATGATAATAGGAAAAGATCTAATATTTTTTTATTTTCAAAGGATAGATCTGGAAATCTTCAAGGAAGTCAAAAAAAAATTCCTTCCTTAATTTAATGTTCAACCCTCCATCAATGTGATGATTAAAGAGTCATAAAAGGAAGATGTAGAGAAATAAAAGAAGGATAAAAATATTCTTTAGTTTGTACTTGATTAATAAGGAATGATAAGGTTCATGAACTATATTTTTGTTCCATTCTTAACAGATTTAAAAGGGATCTATTAGACTAATCTCATATATCTTCATTATCTATTAATCATATAAGTAAAATGAAGTATAGATATTATAAAAAATAATATTTTTGGGATGACCTGAAAATATATATCCCTGAGTTTTTATCGTTGTTCTTGGTATTCCATCATGTTAATGGATGAAATATAAAAATCTAAGGGGATGTTGTATCCATTACCCATACGAGAATGGAAAAGGGAGAACATCACTATGGATTTTGTCATTGTACTCCCCCAAAACATCCAAAGGGTTAGAGGATATATGGGTTTCAGTCGATCACCTTACAGTGGTAGTACAAAGCCCCATCCTTAAACCTTACTTAATCTTGAGTTATTACAAGATTACACATTCAGGATCTTTTCAGGTTTAGAGTTTTAGAGAATTAGATCATGAAACCTGCATTATATTAGACATTTAAACAAAGTGGTTACATAAAAGACAGTATTCATTCTTCCCATCAATGGAAACATATTTAAAATAAAACATGGATTCTTTCTTGACACATCCTTGACACTATCATCACATCATGTAACCATCCCATGACCTGTGAAAAACATTTCAAAAACATGGGATGAGCATAAAAAGCTCATTAAGGGATATAAAAATATGGAAAGGAAACATGAGTACATGTATACATAATAATGAAATCATACTTTACCAATAAAACATAAGCACTTTAACATACCTCATAAAATCATGAATAAATCATAGGAATCATGAGACATACAAGGTAACTTGGGGCATTCATAACATTCTTATGTAGGGAGTAACCCTCTTGGTTACGTTTGGAATACCCACCATAGTATATTCCCTAAATCTCTTCGGAGAAACCTTAACGTTTCACTACATCGTGTTACCCAATGCATTGGACAACTACATCGGGCTAACCCGCTCTTAGTTTATCACGGAACCACCCGTCTTCATAACAATGCCCAAGAACCATAACATAATCGTATCACATAAAACATGCATAAAGGAAACATAACATTTCCACCTTTCAATCACAAGATATCAATAAAAAACATTGATATAAAAAACCTTATGAAAACCATTTTCAATACCAAAATAAATGAAAAGTAAAACATGGTATTTATTTTTCTTTTAAAAAGAAGGTATGGATTGCAGAGGAAGCCAAAACTCAAATAATGGTCACGGCGACGGAGAAGTCATTATCGTCGCATACGTATAACAACAACATTCCCTTTTGTCGTTTTGTAAAATGATTCGTATAACAAAGATTCCTTTTGGATAAAAGTAAAAGAAAAAGGGGTTTATGCACCGTATAAAATAAAGTTGTGTATAAAACAAAATATTCCTCAATGAAAGGAGATTGAGACGAAGTCCCTTACAAAGACGGTATCCTTGGTTTAAAGATAAATCAATCACATAATTATGTGTGACAAACTAATACACTAAATATAAGTGGATATTAAGTGTAAAACAATCAGAGGTTATTCACACATATTCATAGAACGACATATTCAAGGAGTACATGTTTATCCCAAAGAATCAAATTTGGGTTAAGAAGTTCCCTTGAAAAAATTTGACAGCCTAACGGCGTCACTACAAAATTTAGAAAATGAGTTTATGAGAGATAAAAAGGGTATCTCATCACATGGACATAAAATTTAAATCAATAAGGATATAGAAGAACATATCCCAACATAATAGTATGTGAATTAAAAGACATAACAAAAGAAGTCTTTTAAAAAGAGGAGGGTGAAAGGTTCCCTTACCGACATGGGTATCTTTCGAAACATACGCCCTATGAAAGAAGGACAATAAAAAATTGATGTAAATACTCATAAATGATTGTATATTACACAATGTGTAAAATAATGGGTAGTACATACACCACTCAAAGGAAATTGTGGCAAATGTAGCATAAATCTCATGGGAATAAAAGTGCGATGAAAAATCTCTTACGAAAACTCGGCAGCCTAACGGCGCCACTTAAAACTTCCAAAATGGATTGATGAGAGGAAATAGGGTCCCTCATAATATCAACATAATGTTTACAGAAAGAGGAATACAAAATAACATCCCCCAACATAACAAATAGGAGCTTAAAAGAAGTGACATAAATGAGAGTACTTAAAAAGAAAGAGAGGTTATATCTCTTACAAAAATTCGGCAGCCTAACGGCGCCACTCAAAACTTCCAAAATGGATTGATGAGATAGAATAGGGTCTCTCATCATATGAACAAAAAAATTACAGTAAGAGTAATATAAAAGAACATCCCAATAACAAGAATGATGAGCTTAAAAGGAATGACAAAAAATAGTGCAATTAAAAAGAAAAAGAGGAGTAGGATCCCTTACCTCAAATCCAACTTGTCTTGTCTGTTTCTTTATATTCCTGAATAATAAACATTGGTAAATTTATAATTTCCTAAGGACCTACTTTAAATATTATTATTAAGTTAATATCACATTTTATAATGTTGTAATAATTCTTTAATAATGTTAGTTCATATCAGACATTTTTGTCGATGTTTGGTACATGAGTCAAAAATGAACTTGTTTGAAAAATGATTGCCCATGTAGTTATAAGTAAATAATTTCCAGAATAGTATTAATGATTAAAATATCATATATATCCAGTACATATTTATTTTATACAATTCCATATCATTTGGAGATAAAAAACGAAAAGCACCGTTCATGGAGACGGTAGGCCGTACGTACGCATGAACGCTACCTTCATTTCAATTTCGTATTTTATGGAATGGAATAATAATGATATAAAGGTATATTATAATTCCAGTATAATATCATATAGTGTATCATAACTCCATCCTTTATACGTCCCACATATGGTATTAACGAATCAAATCACTTTGAGGGGGCGGTAGTCCGCACTACCTTAAATGAATATATCGCGTTTACCCATAATGGAAACCATAAATATATGCCATAAATGAAAAATACAGAAGCTTAAGTAAAACATAAACATATTATATATAATATAAAAATATAGTGACATCTTAATGGCCACCTTTTAAGGAGATATATGAGTGTTGAACAATCATCGTTTCGTTGGGCAGAAATTCGCGATCCACAGAAACAGTATGTTCTTTTACCATTAGATGTATGTGTGTGTAAGTGTAGTTCGAATCATTCCTATAACAACATCCTAGTATATTGAATATACTAGAGTTTTTACAAAAGAAATAAACAAAAAGCGTTTATGGGGTTGGAGAAGAAAAATAAGACAAAAGGACTCAAGTGAAGACATTAACTTAAAATCGGGTAACTCCCTTTGGTTTGAGATCAAAGGCTTCCATGGGAAGACTTCTGCCCAAAGTGAGGCTTCAACGAGCTTGAGAGGGATGCAGAGAGACAAAATGGGCAGGGTTTGGCCGATCCAAAGGCTTTGGAAGTATGGGTAAGGAGGTAGAGGTGGGGGCCTTTTATAAGAGGAGAGGAGGGGCACTCTTGGAAAGTAACGAAATGTTACTTTATTTTAGAATGAGTTTCGGATTTTAATGGTCCCACATTGATGTATTTCGATGATACAGTGATAAGGGTTCTAAATCCACTCATACAATAGGTTTTGGACATGTGTAGGTGTTAGATATTACATTATCTTTCCATTTTATTTAAATCGTTAAATAATGAGGTCATTGCTACATCATCATGATGTCATAAATAATTTAATTTATTTAATGTATAAAAATTATAAAAAAAATTATAATGATGTAGGAAATCTTTTTATCTTTCCAATGACTATTTCTAGTCAAATATATGACTTGTATAACCCCATGTAAAAATTGTTTTAGTAGAACATATCATGTTTGTGTCATTTTTACTTTAACATTAAATAAAAAGATATTTATGTCATTTCCCAACCAAAGTGGCTCCATGGGGTCCCCAAGTTGACCCATGGATTTTCTTGGTCTTCCATGACACATCCAATGAGGGTAGGACATGTTTCTAGGTCATTTCATTTTTTTAAAACATCATTCTTACCATAAACTACACTAATTACCTCTAATCGCGATTAAAAACTTAATAAGTTACTATTCACCAAAAAATTATTTTTATCCCATTGAACCACATTTTAGTTCTTAATGACAACCATGTATGTCAGATTTTTGTAATTCAAAACACAAAGAAGGAAAAATTTCATTTAAACGGAAAAATCAGTTTTTATAAGTACCACTTAGTGGTTTTACTATTCATCAAAAATTGAAGTTTTTCAGAAAAATCCCAAAAATTCACCCTAAGCTATATTTGATATTCCGAATTCAAAAATTAAGTCTATTTTTGAAAATAAAAAACATTTAAGTCAGATTAATTAATTTAATAATTAATTCCCGCTGTCAGAGCAAATAGCGTGTTTTTATGAAACAATAAGTATCAAAAGATTGACACTAGTTTAAGTATGATTTCAAAGTGAAATTAATTCCAACGACCACTATTGGATTTAATGGTAAAAATATATTCTAATTTACCTTTAAAACCAATTCAAAAGATAATCTAATCATATAAATAAATTATATTAAAAAGAGTTTTTGAATTAAAATACAACATTTTACACTATTCATTTAAAAAATGAACTTTATCCGAAAGATACCAAAAATTTACACAAAGTAAATTTTGATGTCCCAATTCTTAAGAAGAGTTTTATTTGGTCCAATATAATGTATAAGAGTGAACAAAACTATATTTAATGATGGTTCTCCATCAAAAGGCGATAAGTGAACCTTTAGTGAAAACTAGGGCATATACACCTAAAATTGAATTCTTTTCGTATTTTAAGTCTTTAAATTTTATTGGATAAATGTAAAAACATTTAAAAACATATATATCAATATTTTAGTTATTTATATCCATTCCCACCAATACAACTACTACATGTTAACTACCATTTAAAATAATATTATTAGAGTGTAACGTAAGATTCCCAAGAAACTCGTTTTTGCGTGTTGGGTACGCCATCGAGCATAGCGTCCACTTTAAAGTCATATTAATATTTTATTCACAAATATGGATAAATATGAAAATTTCATATTCTTTATTTACCTGGGGTGTTACATCCTTCCACCCTTTTGGGAATTGCATCCTCGCAATTTTTATAATTGAGCTTGGAAACATCCTTGAAAGTCCCACATCGGAACAAGAGTCGGTAAAAAAATCACTTTAAAATAAAGGAAGATAAGTACAAAGGTCACCCAAGATAACCCATACTAGGATTCCATATAGGATAACATGTACATGGAAAAAAAAGAAAAGGGTCATGTTCTTGAGGGAGAGTGATAGTAAACATGTCTAGGAGAAATTTAACCATAAGAAAATCACAAACTTGTGATGGGTTAAACGGTATTCGATTCCCCAGTAGGAAAAGTTAATAGACAACATTTTTGTTTTAAGTTACTTTTTATTGAGGAATTTATTCATAAGGAAACATAATCACTTATCATGTTGACTTTCAACTTTTACAAGATTCCTTAATCAAACTCATATTTTTTTCCAAAAGACGAGTATTTAGGGAGACTTGTTCCCATTAAGAGTACTATAATCAACTAATAGAGAGTCACCTAATCCACAAAAGAGAACTATATATTTCCCATGTCTTTAGTCTTTAACCAAAACAAAAACAAAAAAGGTTAGTACATGATCAGATAATACAGAAAAGGATAACCCTTTATAAAAAGAAAATCTATTCTTAATCTCCAAAATTTGTCCAAGAAAACCCAAAGTTCCACGAGGACCATTCTATAATCAATTTTTCCATACGATTCTTCAAAGTAAACCAAACTAATATTGAAACCCAAATATTTGAAGGATTTAGTCACATAGTCTTCCAAGTTAAATCGTAACATTTATCTCCAAACAACATCAGTTGCTCCTAAAGTCTCGTATTGAAAAGTAATTAACCTTATCACATATCCTCCATGATATGTTAATAATTTTCATAAATAACCCAAAATAAACTTACTATTATTTAATAAAATCATATAACTAAAAAGAATCAGTCAAACTAACCAGGGACTTCACGTAGTCCAGTGGTAGGCGATAAATACCAGTCGCACTTTGGTTGTGGTTTTGATTCCCGCAGCTTTGTCCGACGCGACGGGTTGTCACACAGTTTGCGTGTTGTCCGTTTTCCCAAACTATATAATTCTTAAAACATTCCCCAAAATGAGATAAAATTTTCAGAAATAATAATAACATATTTTAACCTCATGTTTATCTCATGCCTTTCATTTTCCATCATAACATATAATAACCCATAATTACCTCAAAAGTAAGGTTCATAAAAACCCTAATGGTTACCGTTATAATTATTACCTGAACTTCCACATCAATTGTTCATATCATACATGATTCATTATAGAACATACCAAGGTACAAGTGGTTAATCATGACTCCTGGATAGTTGGTTTAGAACAACCATGAGTTTTCTCATTGAATCCCCTATTTCATCTAGTCTCTTAATCAGAGAACCACCACTGTTTCCTGCAAACCTATTGTCACTTTGGTGCCTTCTAGATCCAGCCATTTACTAAAACCAAAAAGGTCAGTGTGAGTATATCAACAAAACCATCATGTACTAATGAGGAAGATAAACACTAAGATATACTTACTCATTCACTTTATCTAAAACTATGACTCTTTCTAAAATCTTAACCATTATGGTAATGTCACTTATGCTTAAAGAATACCCTAACATCTAAAGTTTTCTAAACCGACCTCTGATACCAACTATAAGGCCCTAGCCTTAAACCTTACTTAATCATGAGTTATTACAAGATTTCACATTGAGGATCTTTTCAGGTTTAGAGTTATAGAGAATTAGATCATGAAACATGCATTACATTCCACATTTAAACAAAGTGGTTACATAAAAGACAGTATTTATTATTCCCATCAACGGAAACATATTTAAAATAAAACATGGATTCTTTCTAGACACATCCTTGACACTATCATCACATCAAGTACCCTTCCCTTGACCTGCGAAAAACATTTCAAAAACTTGGGATGAGCATAAAAAGCTCAGTAAGGGATATAAAAATATTGGAAGGAAACATGAGTACATGTATACATAAGAATGAAATCATACTTTAACCATAAGACATAAGCACTTTAACATACCTCATAAAATCATGAATAAATCATAGGAATCATAAGACATACAAGGTAACTTGAGGCATTCATAACATTCTTATGTAGGGAGTAACCCTCTTGGTTACGTTTGGAATACCCACCATAGTATATTCCCTAAATCTCTTCGGAGAAACTTTAACGTTTCACTCCTTAGCGTTACCCAATGCATTGGAGAGCTATATCAGGATCACCCGCCCTTAGTTTATCACGGAACCACCAGTCTTCATAACAATGCCCAAGAACCATAACATAATCGTATCACATAAAACATGCATAAAGGAAACATAACATTTCCACCTTTCAATCACAAGATATAAATAAAACACATTGATATAAAAAACCTAATGAAAACCATTTTCACTACCAAAATAATAGAAAATTAAAACATGGTATTTATTTTTCTTTTAAAAATATGGTATGGCTTGTAAAGGAAGCCGAAACTAAAATAATGGTCATGGCATCGGAGAAGTCATTATCGTCGCATACGTTTGACAAAAACATTCCCTTTTGTCATTTTGTAAAATGAATCGTATAATAGATATTCCTTTTTGATAAACGTAAAAGTCAAATGGGTTTATGCACCATATAAAAGAAAGTTGTGTATAAAACAAAATATGCCTCAATGAAAGGAGATTGAGACGAAGTCCCTTACAAAGACGGTATCCTTGGTTTAAGGAAAAATCAATTACATAATTATGTGTGACAAAAGAATACAATAAATATAAGTGGATATTAAGTGTAAAACAATCAGAGGA
Organism: Viscum album; assembly: GCA_963277665.1. Taxonomy (NCBI): domain Eukaryota; kingdom Viridiplantae; phylum Streptophyta; class Magnoliopsida; order Santalales; family Viscaceae; genus Viscum; species Viscum album. The sequence continues at coordinate 1,031,096,514 of OY728123.1, read as the reverse complement.
TATTCACACATATTCATATAACGACATATTTTAGGTGTACATGTTTATCCCAAAGAATCAAATTTGGGTTAAGAATTTTCCTTGCAAAAATTTGACAGCCTAACGGCGTCACTACAAAATTCAGAAAAGGAGTTGATGAGAGATAAAAAGGGTATCTCATCACATGTACATAAAATTTAAATAAATAAGGATATATAAGAACATATCCCAAAATAATAGTATGTGAATTAAAAGACATAACAAAAGAAGTCTTTGAAAAAGAGGAGGGTGAAAGGTTCCCTTACCGACATGAGTATCTTTCGAAACATATGCCCCGTAAAAGAAGGACAATAAAACATTGATGTAAATAATCATAAATGAAATGATATTACACAATGTGTAAAATAATGTGCAGTATATACACAACTCAAAGGAAATTGTGGAAAATGTAGCATAAATCTCACGGGAATAAAAGTGAGATGAAAAATCTCTAACGAAAACTCGGCAGCCTAACGACGCCACTTAAAACTTCCAAAATGGATTGATGAGAGGAAATAGGGTATCTAATCATATCAACATAATTTTTACATAAATAGGAATATAGAAGAACATCCCACAACATAACAAAGAGGAGCTTAAAAGAAGTGACATAAAGGGGAGTACTTAAAAAGAAAGAGAGAGGTTAGATCTCTTACAAAAATTCGGCAGCCTAACGGAGCCACTCAAAACTTCCAAAATGGATTGATGAGAGATAATAGGGTCTCTCATCATATGAACATAAAAATTACAGTAAGAGTGATATAAAATAATATCCCAATAACAAGAAAGATGAGCTTAAAAGTAATGACAAAAAAGAGTGTACTTAAAAAGAAAAAGAGGAGTTGGATCCCTTACCTCAAGTCCAAATGGTCTTGTTTGTTTCTTTATATTCCTGAATAATAAACTTTGGTAAATTTGTAATTGACTAAGTACCTCCTTTAAAGATTATTATTCAGTTAATATCCCATATTATAATGTTATAATAATTGTTTAATAATGTTAGTTCATATCAGACATTTTTTCCGATGTTTGGTACATGAGTCAAAAATGAACTTGTTTGAAAAATGATTGCCCATGTAGTTATAATTAAATAATTTCCAGAATAGTATTAAAGATTAAAATATCATATATATCCAGTAAATATTCATTTTATACTATTCCATATCATTTGGAGATAAAAAACGAAAAGCACCGTTCATTGAGACGGTAGGCCGTACGTACGCATGAACGCTACTTTCATTTCTATTTCGTCTTTTATGGAATGTAATAATAATGATATAAAGGTATATTATAATTCCATTATAATATCATATATTGTATCATAACTCTATCCTTTATACGTCCCACATATGTTATTAACGAATCAAATCACTTTGAGGGGGCGGTAGTCCGCACTTCCTTAAATGAAGATATCGCGTTTACCCATAATGGAAACCATAAGGATATGCCATAAATGAAAAATAAAGAAGCTTAAGTAAAACATAAACATATTATATATAATGTATAAATATAGTGACATCTTAATGGCCACCTTTGAAGGTGATATATGAGTGTTGAACAATCATCGTTTCGTGAGGCAGAAATTCACCATCCACGGAAACAGTATGTTCTTTTACCATTAGATGTAGGGGTGTGTAATTGTAGCTCGAATCATTCTTATAACAACATCCTAGTATATTGAAGATACTTTATTTGTTACAAAAGAAATAAATAAAAAGATTTTATGGGGTTGGAGAAGCAAAATAAAAAAAAGACTCAAGTGAAGACATTACCTTAAAATCGGGTAACTCCCTTTGGTTTGAGATCAAAGGCTTCCTTGGGAAGACTTCTGGCCAATATGAGGCTTCAAGGAGTTATATAGGGATGTATAGAGACAAAATGGGCAGGTTTTCGCCGAGCCAAAGGCTTTGGAAGTATGGGTAAGGAGGTAGTGGTGGGGACCTTTTATAAGAGGAGAGGAGGGGCACTCTTGGAAAGTAAAGAAATGTTACTTTATTTTAGAATGAGTTTCGTATTTTAATGGTCCCACATTGATTTATTTCTAGGATAAGGTGATAAGGGTTCTAAACCACTCATAAAATATGTTTTCGACATGTGTAGGTCTTAGATATTACATTATCTTTCCATTTTATTTAAATCGTTAAATAATGAGGTAATCGCTGCATCATCATGATTTCCTAAATAATTTAATTTATTTAATGTCTAAAAATTATTAAAAAACTACTATGATGTAGGAAATATTTTTACCTTTCCAATGAATATTTATAGTCAATAATATGACTTGTATAACCCCATGTAAAAATTGTTTTAGCAAAACATCTCATGTTTGTGTCATTTTTACTTTAACATTAAATAAAAAGATATTTATGTCATTTCCCAACCAAAGTGGCTCCATGGGGTCCCCAAGTTGACCCATGGATTTTCTTGGTCGGCCATGACACATCCAATGAGGGTAGGACATGTTTCTAGGTCATTTCATTTTATTAAAACTTTATTCTTACCATAAACTACACTAATTACCTCTAATCGCAATTAAAAACTTAATAAGTTACTAATCACCAAAAAATTATTTTTATCCCATTGATCCAAATTTTACTTTTTAATGACAACAATGTATGTCAGATTTTTGAAATTCAAAACACAATGATGGAAAAATTTCATTTAAACAGAAAAATCAGTTTTTATAAGTACCACTTAGTGGTTTCACTATTCATCAAAAAATGAAGTTTTTCAGAAAAATCCCAAAAATTCACCCTAAGCTATATTTGATATTACAAATTCAAAAATGAAGTCTATTTTACAAAATTCAAAACATATAAGTCAAATTAATTAATTTAATAATTAATTACCGCTGTCAGAGAAAATAGCGTGTTTTTATGAAACAATAAGTATCAAAAGATTGACACTAGTTTAAGTCTGATTTCAAAGTGAAATTAATCCCAACGACCACTATTGGATTTAATGGTAAAAATATATTCTAATTTCCCTTTAAAATCTTTTCAAAAGGTAATCTAATCATATAAATTAATTAGATTAAAAAGTGGTTTTGAATTAAAATAAAACATTTTACACTATTCATTAAAAATGAACTTTATCGGAAAGATACCAAAAATTTACACAAATAAATTTTGATGTACCAATTCTTAAGAAGAGTTTTATTTTGTCCAATAGAATGTATAAGAGTGAACAAAACTATATTTAATGACGGTTCGCCATCAAAAGGCGATAAGTGAACCTTTAGTGAAAACTAGGTCATATACGCCTAAAATTGAATTCTTTCCATATTTTAAGCCTTTATATTTTATTGGATAAAAGTAAAAACATTTAAAAACATATATAATAATATTTTAGTTATTTCTATCCATTCCCGCCAATACAACGGCTACATGTTAACTACCATTTAAAATAATATTATTAGAGTGCAACGTAAGATTCCCAAGAAACTCGTTGTTGCGTGTTGGGTACGCCATCGAGAATAGAATCCCTTTTAAAGTCATATTAATATTTTATTCACAAATATGGATAAATATGAAAATTTAATATTCTTTATTTACCTGGGGTGTTACAGGTAGTACTCTTCAGTACTACAAAAAATTCTTCTGTTTGGATCAAATTTCAAGGATACACATTAAGTAGTAAGGTTTCATGGAGTACCACGTTTTATTATATCTAATTGGGACCTGAGGTTTACCTCAAAAATTATGGTGATGTCTTTATCAAGAACGTAATATAAAATTTAGTTTTATAACAGGTTATCTTCCTTAGTTGGATGGTTACTTTAAATGAACAATTCAAACCCTTGAGGATATGTTAATATATTGTTCTCTATATTTCCATGGTTTTTGGGATCAACAACTTCCTCTAGTTGAGTTTTCTTATAATAATATATTTATCTAAATAATTGAGATGGATCGTTATTAATCCTGACATTGGAAGAAATGTACGGATCCAACATGATGGGCTAAAGTTGGATAAAAAAGTAATAGGGACCTAAGATTACTAAATAGATGGGTGAGAAAGTTAGAACCATTCAGTAGTATATCAAGGCATCACAAATTTAGAAAAAAATTATGCTGATAAATGACCGTGTGATCTAGAATTTGATATTGGTGAGAAGGTGTTTCTACAAATTTCTACATGTAATATTGTTATGATGATTGGGAAGAAAGGTAAACTATGACCTAGGTATTTCAACCCCTTTGAGATTCTTAATCATATTGGAATGGTAGCCTATCACATGGAACTTCCTCTAAGTATCTCTAATGTCCATTACATGTTCCACATATCTCTCATAAGAAAGTACATATCTAACCCTTCACATGTACCGACCTCAGAAGTTGTACCGTTAGTGTAGGATCTTTCTTATGATGACAAACCAGTTGAAATTCTATATTTTAATGAGAATGTTCTATGAAACAATATTACTCAACTGGTGAATGTTTTTTATAAAAACCACCAGTTAGAGGAAGCAACATATGAACTTGAGTATATGATCAGGTTGATGTATCCTCATTTATTTTTTTCCAAATGGCTAATTTTGATGGAAAAAATCATTTTAAGGTTGGTATAATGTAACAAGCCAAGATTGTTATGAACATTTTTTTAGAATAAATTAATTTTCTTGATTTCTTGTGTTATATTATAATACCATTTTATGCTTATGCAGCATGTAACATTAGCATTGCTTTATTTAAATGCAATACTAAGTTTCTACAAAACACCATTTTATTATTGTATTTTTTAAAATAATAAAATGTTAACCTATCCATTACAATGGAATGTATGAACAATATTATAATATTTATAAAATAATGGGTTACACATAATCTTTGAACAATTATTTATAAATGAATGTAAAACCTATTTTTAAAATAAAACAAAATGTTTTTTGGAAAAATTATCTTAATGTGGACAAGTGTGTTTTATAACAATAAATAAACAAATAATTATTTTTGAATTATATTAATGAAACATATATAAAATATACAATTTAATTTTTAATATTAATATTATGTGTTGTACATACATGATATAAGAAAATAACCAATTTTACAAATAAAAGAACTATTTTTCTAAAAAGCTAATTTTACTTCCTTTTCATTGCAAAATTATTTTAAATATAGTTTTTGAAACTTTTATAAATTATATTTGACAAATTTAATTTCTTTTTTGAAATTTGGATACCAAAATTTACATTGGTTTATTTTTTTGGTAATTTTATGATAAAATTCATGTTTTGTTGAATATTAAAAAATATTTAATTTTAATTGAAAATCACTTTTTCATTAAAATAATTTATAGTGTTTAAATATATATTTGATTGGTTTGAAGTTATTATTTGATCAAGTTTTTATCAGTTAAAACAACTTAGGTTATTATAATCAATTTCACATTGAATTTCGATATGATAACAATTTAATAATTTGGATGTTTTCAGTTTCAAAAATCATTATCTCATTCCGTCAATGAGATTAATTTTAAATTAATTTCAGATTATTTTTTGTTTTTAACTGTGAGAAATTTTTTCCATATTTGGAATAATAAGGTCCAAATTTAGTAATTATTGCCCTTTTATTTTTAGATAATATCAATAGTAACACTATAAATTTTATTACCATAGTTAAGGGAAAAATTCGGTAATTAATGGTAATTATAATAATAGAAAACTACCCTAAAAATTGATTTAGTATTAATTGATAAATTTAATTATACCATATCACATAAGGATTTTAAATTGAATTAATTAATAATATTTTTCTATGAAAATTATTTAGATATTATTAAATCATTGAGATTGACAAAATGTCACACTCTTACTTTTATTAAGTATAATGTTTTTAATAAAGGGATAAATAGAAGATATGACTGACTATATTTATTATTTTGACATCTAAAATGTTTATTTAAATCATATAGATTTATTTTTAATTTTTAGAAATGAAATAATTATCATAAATAATTAAAAAATGATGATGCCATAATTATTCAATTAATTAAACAATCAATTAAATGATATTAGAAATATTAAATGAAATATAATCTGACCTAATTAATGTGATCAAAAAAACATCTATGTTGACATGACATGTTAGGAGTGTATTAAAATAACTGGTTCAAATTTACTTTTCTATATTGATTTTATTTAATTTAAATTAATGAATAGTTTAAAAATTTACAATTATGATATTTTATGAAAACAATATTATATTAAATTATTTAAAAAAAATAAAAAATATTTAAAAATAAATAAATTTTATTATGGACTTTAATGTTATAGAAAATTAATTTAATATTTAATTAAAATCCCATAAGTAAAATTGAAACCTTTTGTGGTAGAATTATTATAACCTTATTTAAAATTAAAATATGATAGGTAAGAGTTAAACAAAATGATAAGGTTTAAAATAATCCCAAATCTTGTATAAAATATTATGGATGATGTGATTAGAGCCCAATATCATGTTATCTTAAAATGAATGTCTTTAGGATGTATTTTTATAGACATGAAATTTATTATAAAGTTATATTTAAAGGAAATTCCCAAAGTACCTCTCACCTCTCTTATAAAGGGGCACATATTCTTCTCTTGTCTTCATGATTAAAAAACTATTTTTTTCAGACAACATTTATCCACATATCCTCCCAAAATCACTCCCTTAATCCTATAATCCTCTATTTGGTCATAAATCTAACAAAGGAGTCCCATTGGTATTAACCAAAACGAGTTACTCAAAGAAGAGGTAACGTCCTTTCACAATATCTTTTGTTTTGTTTTCATTATCCACCCCAAGAATTATTCTTATTCCATGATTATATAATAAAAATACAATTCTAAATATACTAAGAATTTTTTATTCTATGTTTCTGACCTATACTCACACAAATTTCTATTAAATGGGTATCATAAGTACTATTCATGCATTCATTCACTACACCAAACTGAGCATTTAGCAGTGATTTAGTAAAAAACTGATAATTTTTTTAAAATAATTTCACAGCAGTTTTTTTAAACCACCACTAAATAGTTAAATATTTTCCCAAACATAACACTTTACCCCTCTTCTAACACCCCCAACCCCCTACCCCGCTAACTCCCCGAAGCCCAAGCATCATCGCCACCCATCGCAGCCCATCGCCACCCATCGCAGCCCTTCACTGTCACTCACCAGCCATAACCATGCCTTGCCTCGCCATTCCTCATCGGCCCTCACCACACCTCACCATTCCATCAATCACTGCTCCTCGCCTCGCCATTCCTCACCTCACCACCAGTCGTCGCACATAGTATGCTAGAATTTACGACATAGACACTATTGTAGGCAATTATTCTTTGATCATTAGAATTTTTCATTAAATATAAATGTTGTTTAGTAAGTAATAATCTGCTATATTGGTTTATTATAGATGGAATAGTCTCTATGAATTTATTCTTTATCCATTAGGATCACTTACTTCTACATATTCTTCATTTCTAGTGAGACAAGCCTTCCATTATTTATATTAACCACATGGTACTACCTCCGTGTCAATGTATAGTAATAGAATATGCATCTTATGTTTTATTTTTTATGATGTGTACACCTTCCAAAAGATTAAATTTCAATCTAATTACCTCTAGAACTCTTATAGTCATAATTACATTCATCTTACTCAATAACTTTTTGACAAACCATTGAAAATAAATACAATACTTCATTATCTCCATACTTATGGTACTTAAACATCCAACAACCTTTGGACGGTCGTCCATAGCTTTAGATATCATTTCTACTTGATCATCAAGCCTATCTACTACTCTACTTCTTCCAAAATTACCTAATAACATTCCATAAACATCATTGGAACCATTCCATTTTCACTTTCCAAATTTAGAAACAGTCACTCTCAATAAGTATTACAATTCTTCTTCAAACTAATTTTCTATGATATTAATGAAACTAAAAGAATATACAATTTAAGAACCTTATTCGTCATATAAAATTTCTGTAATATATTCTATAAATTAATTAAAAAACATCCTCCATTTCTTTTTCATATGAATAATGGATGAAACTAACTTCAAGCTTCAAATAATAACATTAAATCACACACAATGTTATCATTCTTGGGAACTTCATTTATTTATTAATAGTCTTGGGAACTCCATATTTCTCTTATGGAATTATCTATCAACTTATATTTACATAATGACACTTTCAATAATACTCATTTATCCTTATTAAAAATAAATACAACATGAAGTGGGATCAGTATTGTCCCACATTATATTTTTGTTAGTACCTTATAGATAATGGCATGTTAATAAAATTATTCATTTCTTACCATTTCCATTTCAATATATATTACATTATTGATGGAGAATAAGAATTATATTACAGGGGATAGTATCAATCCATTCTTAATAAATGTTTCATTAATTATATCTCTCTTTGTCTATGTGTTTCACGCTCAATGTAGAAATTAAGAGTTTTTAATTTAAATAAAAAACACATCACAAAACATATGATACCAACTCTTATAAAACATGTTACTATTGTCTTAAATTGATGATAAAAAATTTTCAGGATGAGATCATTGATTATTAAAAATTTATATATATATTCTAATGATTTAATTTAAAATGGATTCTTTTACTCACTTCAGCACAAAAATTAAACCATTAAAATAATAAATATTGGGTCTTATAACATGAAAATACATCTTTTAACTTTCTAAAACTTATATATAATTCTTATTATTGTTAAAATAACTATCTCCACTATAATAATATAGCTTTTTCTTGAAATAAAAAAACAAAGGGTGAGATAGTGGGAATGCACACCTTTTCAATGGCAGATTTTGAATCACTTTCTATAAATTAATATTTTTTGGTTATTTCTCTATAAAATTCTCATATTTCTATACCTCAAGGGATGACCTATATATTTAATTCATCAATGTTCAATTTTCCATCATATTTTTTTATATAATTCAAATTATTTTGATCTCACACAAGATGGTTCTTCTTCCGATATACTATTCCAGTATTTATTTTGAATTCTTACACATATTATCAAGTTATCCCTCTAAGAACTAGATTCAAATTTTTTTCTATATAATAAAATCATAAAAGTATAAGAATAATAACATACAAATAATTTGGAACATATTTTTCTCCTTATTGTGATAAGTAAATTTTATAATCTCTTCTTAACCATAATACTTTTTCCATTTTAAATTTTTATTTGATAAATTTCTTCATGGTGGAACTTCTGAGTATCATGTTTGTATATTATTTTGAGAACACAGTATCCTTCACTGTTTCATTCCTTTTTTAGTTTATAGTCATACTAGTTTAACTAAGAAGATGAAAATAGTTTAGAGACACAATACTTAGAGCACAAGTTTGCATATAGTCTAAGGTCATAATGCTCAAAATATGAATCCAAGTGTACGTCCATAGACCATAGACAATGGTGCTGCAAATAGTTTGTGGTCATATTTACTATACCTCAATTGATCCCCCCAAGAGTGGTTTTTATGAAATGTTAGTGTCTAAAACCAATAGAAATGGTATTTCTATGAGGACCTACACCAATAAAAAGAATAATGGGTTATGGCATAAAATAATTGAAATTCGGACATTATGAACCTATCAATTAATGTGAAAATGATGGTGGACTAAAAAAGGGGAATAAATTTACTCATAAAAATATTACTCCATTACTTGGGAAAGATGACCCGTATGGATAATAAACATTTAATCATAAAAATATTACTCTATTACTTAGGCATCAACATGAATAGTTTTCTGAAACCACTGAAACATGGTACATCATATTCAAATACAACACATTCATTATGACATTGGGATTACTAAAATTATATTTCCACTAAATATCATAGTACTATCTTATATAGTTTTAAATCCATCATGAAATGTAGAAAATATAGTTTCAATACACCCCCTTATATATGGAATTCATTTATTTATTTTACATCATACTCTATGAACATAAAAATATTGAGTATTAAATCATGTATTCATTGTGGTCTTATGGTGAAACCCAGTTCAATTTCTATGTTACCAATAACACCGCCTCTCACTACGTATACACTATATAGCTTATATGACTATTAGGAACTCAATGTTCCTTACACCATGGGCACAGTCCTTTTGATTTGGCCATTTTATATGATACTCTACCTATCAACCATTTCATCATTTACCATTGGTGTCATGTATTTTTTAGTCTTTGTCAACTATATATCAAAAATTTGAACACAACCATCATGGATGATTTATTTAAACCTCTAAATAATTTTATTTCATATGGGGATATTTTATAAAGGCAACCAATATTTGGATGTTTTCCTCAAGAGAAGAATATACAAGAAGTTTTAGTAAGAAGGCAATAGAAAACCCTATTTAAAATTCATCATTATTTATCATTATTATGTATATTTTTTTATTAGTTTTGTTGATATGTTATCATTTCTAATTTTTTATACATAATATTTTTTTAAATATATGTTCTGAATTTATTTTTATTTGATTAAATGGTAGGAATTCTAAGGAGAAAATGTTGTAACAATCCATCGACCACAACGTTTGATAATGTTCCATCTATCTCCCTCCCTAAATTATCTTAGACACCATCTTCTTTCCCCCTGTACCATCTCTCACACACTACATTAGTATCCCATCAGTAGCTCAGTTGACTCCATCCCATTCAGTATCCTTAGTACTGAGGGAGTAGGGCGTCACCCACTGTTCTTCACAGGGATATTGGAGGGTTACTATTATAGGTAAAAATTTTAATATGAATAAATTTATTGCACTTTTTTATTCTAACTACTTGTTTATAAAATATCAAAAAATTGAAACTATGGAGAAAAATATAAAAACATTAGATGTATGGAATCGGATCAGACTAAAGATAGTTGTCCCATTTGATTTCTATGGGGTCCCAACAGATGATTCCATATGATCACATGGCTATGTTCTATGCCAACTGGCTGCAAATCTGGTTCCCATTCCAATTACGTATAAATGATTGGAGGCATATGCCTTTATCATGAAAAAATGCGGTTTTTTATTCACAAATAATGGAAATTTTTATACATTATAATGTCATTAAATGTTATTATGTTATTAAATTCTAATATTCTCAAAATGAATTTATGTGTACAAATGTTTTTCCACTTTACAGATGCTGATGTGCATGCACGAATGAGGACATTGAAAATCTAGGCAAAAAATATAAAGGATTTAAATGGAGATTATGGGGTGATATTAATGATAATTTGTTGAGATAGCAACAGATGTATGACAAGGCACCCAAACGGGTACTTGGAGAGAAATGAAAAGTTTTTATTGATAGTCATCATGATGAAAAGAACATGATATTTAAATATATATTATTATATTAATACAATTTTACATTTATACATGAATATGAAAAGGATACAACATTTCATACCTTACTATTGAATTATATTTTATTTATTTCATGATCTTTCAAGGAAGAATGCATCGATCCGGGCTAAGAAAATCATTGCTCACACTATGTGGTGAAAGAGTTTTTTCTAAAGGCCCACCAACCCTGGTAATATTTTCATTAGTTTAAATATTTATAAGAAAGTATTTTCTATTTAATATATTAAATTGTTGATTTTTCTTTTTTTGGTGCAGTCAACGAGTGTAGAGCACCAAGCATCCAGAACAAATGTCTGGTTGGATGTTAAAAAAAATCGGATGGGAGTTTTGTTAATTATCATTCCAAAGAAGATTGTGTAGGAATTAGTTTTTCATTAAAATAACTTATAATCAGTTTTCACTATGATAATTGAACGTTATTATAATATGACTGATATTTTATTTATAGGTAATATTTAATGAACTATGGGATTCCAATCCTGCGCAGTCCCTCTCATTCTCCCAGGATAACCCAATTAGTAAAGTGCTTGGGAAGGAGCATCCTGGTGGAGTGCACGGGATGGGTTTGAGACCCTTACCATCCAAGATCTATATCAATCCATCAAGGATTGAAAATTAATCTACTCCTGGTTGTAGTAGATATGCTCAGTGAAATTAGGTTTCAATGGAAAAAAATTCAGGAATAGGGGGAATATATATCTTTTTTTCAAAAACTGTTGGTTGATTTATATTAGAAGATGACCGGATCTGTTGCTGGTGATATTGTATCGATGATGGGTGGTGAGCCAGAAAATCAAACAACTTCAAAATCATTTTTTTAAACATTTATGGATTTTATGTTTAAATATAAACACAAAAATTATTTAATTTTAAATATAATCTTCTTACAGGTGCTAGTAATAGGAAGTTGAGATGTAGGTGGAGAGGGTGACAAGAAGTGTTCATCGTCATAATGTGATTATTGGCCTTGTTGGTATGTTGGAAAAAAATAGAAATAGAGGGTTTTTTCATGATTCATGTATAATGTAAGGCACATTGTAGTCATCTACCATTTTCATGTCCTATCATTTTCATGATTTCCCATGTTTGATAAAGGAATTGAAATTTGATATGGCATGATAATTTATTAAGGTAGTGAGTCTAGAATTGGTAGAGTATGATGTTGGGGGAGTATGATGTAATCTATGTTCCATATGGAATATGGAGATATTTAATATTTTCATTTTACTTATGTTAGGATGTGTATATTATTATTTTGTACTAACTATTATGTTTTTTATTTGATTCATTTTATTCAGGATGGAGACACAAGCCCTACAACCGTGTCATTCAAGGGTGGGGCCCACAAATGTTGGTTCAACCATTTACCACATTTGAAACATGGTAATTATCACTTCTCACAAGATATCCTTTTAGGTGCATTCCCTTGAAGGTAGGTTAGCCTATTTTGACCACACACCATCACTATAGGGGAGAATAATACTTGGAGGATAATGGGGATCCAAATTGAGGGAGACCAAAAGTGTGGAGGTGAACATTATTGGATTTTTGGGTTGATTTAAACACATTGGGTGCTATGCCGCCATGGGTTTGAACACATTGAGTGAGCCTATATATAAGAGAGATTCAACCCCATTATTAAGTAGACTGTCCTGAGGTTGGGCATTGATTGGGATGAGACTATGATAAGATATTTTGGAATCTCTTTGTATCCGATGAAACATAGAATCCTACCATATATTGTTCTAAAATTTAGTGAGGCATATTACCTTCCTTAGAATAGAATTTTTTTATCAAAAAAGGGATATAATATTATGCTTGTTATATGCTGGTCCAAAATGGTCAATGTTATGATTTGTAGTTTTAAGTCTTTTAGATCATAAGTTCATGCTATGTAGTTTAAAGGATTACATCTCAAAATTTGGTTCTATAGAATTTAAAGTTTTACATTTAGATCTATGAAACATTGTTATATGGTTGATATGTTATGGTTTTTATTATTCTATTATATGTTCTCTGTACATGGTTTTTTATGAAACATTTTTAGAATGTAGACTATGAAACATTGTTAGATAGTTTAGATCATTTTTTCATATGTTATCCACACATGGTTTTATTTTATTATACTGGTACTGGGGAAAAATAATCGTTATCATATTTTGTTTTAAATATGCATTTATAATTTTTTTAAACTGCCACTAATGAAATTGACAATATTTTGCGGTGGTTTAAACCACCACTATGAGTTGATATTTTCATATTGGTGACAGTTAAAACCGCTGATAAATAAATTTGTGTTATTATTTATCCCTATTTTTGGAGGACTTAGTGGAAGTTTTAATGTAAAAAAGGGAAAAAATTTAGTGGATGTTTGAAACACCTTTAAATACATTAATTTTTGTCTCACATGAAACAACTCCTAGAACCAAAAAAACTATTGGTAAATATGTTTACTACAACACTTTCCCAAAACCACCACTAAATTGAAGAAACTACCACATGTTGGATGCCGACACCTCATATAGAAACGGTTTTAGGAAACCATCACAGAATCATATGGAAGCGGTTTAAACTGTCGCTATGTGGTGATATTCTTGTAGTGAGCAGACTACCGCCTCATGAATCAATAATGATCGTTTTTTCATTACCACCTATCATGGTTGGAAATTATGACAGAAACTCTATTTTTATATGATATATATGAAGTATTTGTGATTCTAGAATTATTATATATATATATATATGCACAAATATTTTATTGACATTATTTATTTAAAAACTATAGTTATATAAAAACATTGTTCAAGGGTATGTACAATCTACCGTCTCCATGAATGGTGTATTCCATTCCATATTTCTGTCATTTATAACTTATTTAAAATATTTATATACTGAATATATATTATATTTATATCATGCTTTATATTATATAAATATGAAACTCATGATCTAATTAAGGGGATCAATAATAATAAATCAAAACAAGAAAATATCACCTAAATTATAACACTATGATGGAATGGTTAATAATTTGATAATAGAAGGTGATATGTAAATCATATGTTGTATGATGTAATATAATATGGTTCTGTACATGATTTATAATAAAATTCCCTTTATTATATAGAAGGTTTGAATGAGTATGATGAGATTCAAGATATATGGTAAGGGATTTTGTCTCACTTTTATTTATGTGGCACACATGCCTTATACACAACTTGTTTTTTCTAGCTGGTGTATATAAATCCCATGAATGGATTTTGTGAGTATTATCAAGAATATTATAGTATTTTCATATCCAAATAATTTTCATTATATTATGGAGAATAAGATTCTACAAATTATAAAGGGATGATTATTTATTTTTCAATCTCATCAATATTTGAGATTTTTTTGTTTTAAATCTTCATTGGATAATATTTATCTTCCATGTCTGTGTTTTCTATTAATGTTCTCAAATTTTTTTTACTATTATTATAAGTATTTTTTAATTTAATTTTACCTATTTTCACTTATTACTAAATGGTATAAAATGAATATTTTTTTCTCTAAATGAGTTAATTCATGAATTTTATTATAAAAGTATGATATAATGGTTTTTTTAAATTATATGGCATGAATAGAATTCTCCTCCACCATGACACCATAAATATTGGATGTTTACATTAAAATATTCTAGAGTTATTTGTAAAGAAAATATATTCTTTTCAAATTGTTTATTATTTTATGAAAAGAAAATGTTTTCAAAGAAGAAAGGATATTTCCCTCAATTATTATTTTCATGTGATCTGTCAAAATTATTTTCCATCCATGATAACATTATATGATGCTAATTATATATTACTGAAGATACTATTCAGTTATATTATTTTAATTATTTCTAATAATGTATTATGTTTATGATGTAATGATATTTATGAAACCTATTTCGTTTTCATGAGATATGTTATGATTTAATGATCTTTATAAATCTCATTTCATTCAATGGGTTCTGATATGATGAATGAATTATGTTCTAATTGAAAAAATATGTATGGTTTTCATTATGTGATTTGTGGGACTTATATATCCCTCCAATTCTTTGGGTATTGATTTATATATCATGAAATAAATATGGGAATCAATTTAATGGGCATGATACACTATGGAATATAGTGAAACTTGTTCCACTATGGGAAGATGGGGAAACATTATTCATTATAAATAATGTACTATGACTGGGGATAGTGATACGTCCCACACATTTGGTTTATACCCCATGAAGTTCACTATTATGATTTCAAAATGCACCTTGACTTATAGGGAATGCTAAAATTGGTTTATGTGTCTTCCATGAATTCTATATCATATTATTATGTTATGATTTCATGGATTATGTTCTTGATTCCCTTAGGATTCATGTATTATAAACATATAATATTTAATCCTTGACTCATGAATATGAACTTTTATATGTAGGGTATGATCTTTTATTTTCACGATCAGGTTCACATACCTTTATTCTCATGTTAGGCTTATATATGTCCCTTTCCTACTAATGTTGAACATCTATGCTCACAAATTTTTATGTTTCATTTCTATTAGTCGTAAAGATATATATTATGTATGATGTTTCAAATGAGGGATATATCTATAAAATATCTATTCGTAGATAACATAGCTCACATATGTACCCGTGTTTCTGATTCCTTGTTTTCAAAGGCACTAAACTAATATGGTCTTTAGGCGTCTATTTGTGCAATGTATTATGTATTCTACAAAAAATGATGAAACATTGATGTATGAAATGTTATGGTAACTATTGTATGGGACTAAGATATATTTTCATCATATGGGGAAATATACTCATGTTTCCTTAAGATATAAAACTGGTTCTCCATGACATATTTATTGATGGTAAATTAGGAGAAAAATATTTTGTGTGAGCATCACTGGAAGAACAATGTTGAAAAGGGGAATAAATGAAGGATATATTTCCTATATTTGACAAATATATGATGAAACAAACTGATTCATATATAAATAATACATGATTTTATTAAAAATAATGATAAAAAGGAAATCTATCTCATGAATGGAAAGGAAATGAACAACATAATTGTAACACCCCATGATATTCTCAATTATATTTTTAAAATAAATTAAATTTCTTTGATATCATGAATTACACATAACACCAAGTTATGTGTGCATTATGTGAAACAACATGTTAATCATTTGATATAAAAACACTAGGTTAGCTTGTGTTACACAACACAGTAGGTTTTAACAAAATAACGATATATTAATAAAATATTTTTTTAAACACGAATTTTATAACCTATCCATTAAATGTTGATATATGAATAGTAATAAATAATCTTGGATATTATTTATAATCCTTTTATATAAATAAAAAATTTCAATATAAATCACTTAATTTTTGTTAAAATTATTATAAATTTTGGAAATATTTTTTTTTCAAAAATCATTTTTCATTATTTGTTCTAAATAATAATAAAATTAATTTTAAATTTTTTTAGAAAATTATGTTAATAAAATAATTTTTTTAAATCATCTGGAAAAAACTATATTAGGATGAATATTTGGGTTTTTTTCTTAAAAGTTTCATTTTTTGATAAATAATGTAAAATAATGATTTTTAATTGAAAAAATCCTTTTCAATTAATTTATTAATAGAGTTAAAAAATATTTTAATATTTTATTAATGTAATAATATTTAAATTATAAATATAATGATATTTTTTAATTCATTAAATTCAATATCATATTTAATTTCTATTTAAGAATATTCTAATCATTTGAACATTTTCTCTTTAAAACCCCACTTTCTCATCGTGTTTGTGAGATTAATTTTAAATTAAATTTTGATAATAAATAATTTGAAATTTTGGAAAATGGATTATGTAATTGGTATAATCATTAAATATATTATATAATCTGTTCAATTTATTTTTTTGAGCAAAATGATATTTAAAAACAGAAAAAATTATTTACAACGGTTAAGGTAAAAACATGTTTACCATGGGGGTGAAACAAAAATGATAAGAAATAAAAATTACCCAAAACGTGTCCAAAACACCTTTTATTGAAATATTTTGACAATATAGCTTCAATTATGTTGTTATTTTTAATTATTTGAACCTTTTTACATGAATAAAATGTTGGTGGAATTCACCATTTAAAAAAAATTAAAAGTGTGCCACTAATCTCAATTATAAAAGGAAACCTCTTATCCTCACTTATTCACACCATAAAACCCTTTTGGATCAGCCAATATCTTCCCATATAAGCTCCCAAAATCCCTCCTCTCATCCTAAAATCCATATTTTCGACATAAATGCATCCAAGTAAGGGTTTTGGTGAAAACCTAAAGAGGATACCTGAAGAAGAGGTAATCTTCATCATCGATCATTTTTTTTGTATTTTTTCTTCCAACTACTTAAATTATTTTTATACCGAGGTTCTATAATAATATAAATATATTACATATAGTACGATATTTATATGATAAATTTATGGCCCACATCTATCCCCACTTTAATCAAATGTGTTATAAAATTATCCTTCGTATGTATGGAAGACTACCACAACGCGAACCGATGTCACTTGTTTTTCCATTTCCACATCTCAAGGTGGGACCTAATAATATATGTATTATTTATAACATATATTTACTAAATTACTATAATTAATAAAATATGATATCGAACATACCATGAAACTCTCTATTTTTGGGATATGATCACCTCACTCGTTTGTAGGGAAGACTATCGCCTCACCTAGCGATGTGATTCTTTCACGCTTTATATAGAATGTAATAATGATGAATTTAATGAAAATAGATGATATATATGATAAATAATGTTTTTCGTGATAATATATCAATTTAATTTTTTTTATTTTAGTCCAATAAGAAAATATAAACAACATTCATTTGTACGTACGAAATAATGTCTCCATGAACGGTGTATTACATTTTCAAACAGAAAATTTTAGGGATTAATCTAAATACATATATAATAAATATATATGATATTTATATCATCATTAATGTTTTGTATATTATGAAACTATAATCAATTTTTGAGGACCAAAAATAGAAAATTAGAACATATATGAAAAAAGATGTTATTACCTAAAACATAACATTATCATTGAATTGTTAAAAAAAGTTAATAAAAGGTAACATGAAAATAATATTTGGTATTATATATATATATATATTTATATATAATTATTTAATAGATTTATAATAAAATGATATTTATTATACATGGGGTTTGAACATGCGCAAACGTTTTCAGGACTTAAGGTAAGGGATTTCTAGTCTCTCTTTTATTTCAGGGACACATATGTAAATATGTTGGATTGTAATGGTTATGATGAAAACAATAAAACTAGAGGGGAGGGGGGAATTATGGTCATAAAAATTTTGAAATATTAAAAAAACCTCTCATATTATGAATAAAACCTTTCATTTTTAATCAATTATGAATGAGAAGTAGAAATAAATAAATGAAATGAAAACAATGATGTATAGTGGTTCAGGTCACAAAGATCACCTAGTCCCATCCACCGACTCTAAAATCCAGGAGCTTGGTGAATTTCACTAGCATTTCCTCTTATCCTAAGACCATCACCATTGAGTTATGTTAGTTTATAACTTTACACTAATTCTTTATAGAGCCTTCTGTTTTGTTTTTACAGAATGGAAATTCCACACCTTAGTACAAGAAGCTAACAATTAAACGTGACTGATTACAAGTAGTCAAAACTCCCAAAAATCAACATTGATTGATTTTATTGAGAACACATATTAAACACCATAGTTAGAGTAGCTACTAGTAGTTGTAATTTATCTTTAATAATAGACACACACAAAATATTTCTTCAATGTTTCAAATTCCTTATTCAAACAATGATAAAAAACACCCGATAGATGTTAAAACACATATGTCTCAATGTTTATCTCTAAAAAATGAATAATCAATCTAGAAAGAGAATATGTAATAATAAAATAAATTGGAAGCAATAAAAATATTAGTTAGTCAATAAAATATATAAAAACAAGTATGCCTCCAAAATATAGATTTAAAGGAAACAACAAACTTGTTGTATTTCACACACGACTTTTCCATGATAATATATCATCTCTTCTATACTTTGATGAAGAGAATATCGATATTTATACAGTAGATTGAATAGATCCACGTCAAAGAAACTCTAGAAATATCACACAAGAAATCGTGAATATTTGTATTAAAAACATTCAAGAGAGCTATAACATCCCATAAGAATATAAATGTTTTACACCATTGAATTTGAGCCATTAAAAAATCATAATGATACTATGAATCCAACATAAAGTAGCATTGAATAGATCTTTACTTTTTTCATGACTGTTTCATAAATATTAGATAATACTGTAGATTTAGAACTCCATCATTGAATAGTAAATTTTAGGGTTTCTTATTGTTGAGACAAAACTCCAAACAGAGGTTTGAAAACCTATAATTGATTACAAATGTATGGTTTATTTACCATACGTTTGTTTTCTTAGAGGTAGGGTTGATTCAAAATGTAGGGTTTCATAACCATACATTCCCCACAACTTAGGGTACATGATCTATACATGCTATTTCAAACATAGGGTTGTTGAACCATACAACACACATACAAATATAGGATATGAACAATGTTTCTAGAATATATTTAAACGAATCTAGATTACTTCAAAAAATATTCCTCATGAATCAATGATTTGTATATATTTCCAGAATAAATATTATGGTGAATTATAATTTCCAAAAATTTACATAATAGAAAATAATTTATTTACATAAATTTGGGTGTTTGTGAGCATCAAAATAAAAAATAAAATAACAAAATTGTTGAATCAACACATGGTCAAAAATTTTACCCTTTTTTATGATAAAAAAACCCCTAACAAAATATGTACATTATAAAATTGAATTTTTTTTAAAATAAATATCTCAATTTTTTTTCTTAATTATGTTTCTATAATAATTTTATTATAAAGGAAACTAATCCCCTATTATCCATTTATATAATTTTCATTACAGAAAAAGTTTTCTCTATCATAATGAGGAAATCATCTGCCCCATTTTAAGGATATTAAGGATAATTTTCTATGACTTATCCAATTTGACAAGAACAACTAAACTATATACTTCTCCCCATTTTCTAACATCAAATAGATAAGAGTAGAAAAATTAACTCCCCCTAAATTAATGATTTCCTAAAAAGATATTATTTTTTAAATATGGAGAATAACAAAATAGAATATTTAATCAATAAAATGAATATTTTCTTAAAACTCTCCCTAAATAATAGAGTAAAATTTATTTAGTGAATTAAAAATAAAAATATTATTATTATTATATTTTAATCACAACAATAAGCTTTTTTATTATAAAATTAAGTATCATGTTCTTTATCATGTAAGATAACAGAATAATATTTAAGAAAAAATTATGAAACAATTTATAGAACATATTTTAACTAAAAAAAATATTAAAAGTGATATAGATATAATAATTTTTTAATAAATAGAAAATAAAATCCATAGATTAGGAAGGAGTAGACTATTCTTATAAACTTTCCAAAAATAGAAATTTTTTACATAAAGCATCTAAAACTATTAATAGTTTTTCTAATATATTTTTAACATTTTTTGTTCTTTGATATGAACAAGGACAACAATATTCAACAAGAAATAACTTCTGCTTATCAATATCTATCTTGGTAACAACTTCTCTTATGGTTAATTAAATTTGACTTACTGTTTCTACATTGAAATATTTAAATTATTCATTCCATATTGTACTATATTTTTATTCTAATATTCCCTTTTTAATAAATAAAAACCCATTTTTGAGATAGATGCTTTATATAGTTGATCAAACGACATAATAGATGCATCTGAAGAAGATTTAAACTTAAAATGTTATTCATTAAAGGTTATTAATTTGAACTGAATAATTTTATAATATATTTAAGATAAAGAGACTTATAGTTCATCATTACCGTGAACATTATAAATTATTTCAAATTAATTTTCCAGAAAATCTTTAACATATAAAACTAATTGTTATTTTAAATAACCATAAGGTTAAACTTTTTTCTTTTTATAAAAGAGATTTTCTTCTAAACATGATGTACATGAGCACTTAATCGTGTTATGAATGGTTTTCCAAAATCATTTGAGAAGTGATTTCATAGAGGAAGGTAGACAAATAAAATTATTTAATATGAAGATGAAAAATTTGGTTCAGATAAAATGAAGATGACAGTTCATTTTCATTAGCCGGAAATTACAGAATAATCATTACAAATTTTAACTTTCGAAAAGTCATATTATATAATATATGAAGTCCAAATATTAAAAAAACGATGTTTTAAAATAGAAAATAATTATTTCAATAGGTTTAATTATGTAAAATATAAAATTTTCATCATTTGAATAAGTACTGTATTTATCCAAAGATTAAAATAGTGATTAAAATATTTGGAAATACTTAGAAAATTATTTTTATAGTAAAAAAATATAATACAAGATTCAATTATTAAAGAAGGGTCTTGATAAAATTTTAATATATATCACTCTCTTTCTATATGAAACAGTTAATCAACTAGAAGCATAAAGATATAAAAATGAGATAATTACTAAATTAGTGATTTTAGTAATGAGGATTTTTTGGTAACGAACTTCTTCAAAGATGTTCACTTATTTGGCAGATACTCTTATATATCAATCAATCATTCACTTAAAGATATAATGATACATATTAGTGGTGTAATCATACAAAAAAAATCAAATGCAAGTTCTTTTTTGTACCCATATTCATTTGGGATCAGTATTTTTAGACATTAAATTTCTCGGTAACCAATATTTTTTTATTTTTAGTGGGAATTATTCTATACAATTTAGCCAATTATTTTGAGTAATAATCATTTTTAACTCTACAAATATGAATTTTTATAATGAAATAATGATTTTCATAATTTCCATTAATACCATGATAATAACATTTAATGGTAAACATTTTTCTCTATTCTTACCGTGAAAAAAATAATACTTATATATATTTTCTCATCACCATTTCTTCATATTCCATTTTTTTCTTTTTGAATTTTATTTTTACCAAGAATTTGATTTAAATATATTTCCCCTTTTATAAATATACTGAAATCTTGTTTAAAATTATCAACTTCTTCCAATATTTCTCTAATCTTAGGGTCATGTAAATCACACAAAGTTTATAAGAATTTGAAATTAAATCTATTATTAGTTTTGAAATCTTTTATGTTTCCAATAGAATAATAACATAAATTTATCCAATTTTTATATTATCATTATTTAATGATTCATATTTAACTTATTGTATAAGGAAATATCTATTCAATTCATCATAAGACTGTTGTTCACAACTTGATTTTTGAGACTAAGAAGACTTCACCTCAATAATATGAGCCATAAGACATACCATTTATCTTTTGTGCTCAGCATAAAAATCTATAGAAGATTAATCATGTGACCCTAATGAATTACTATAGGTATTATTTATAACTTTATTTCCCTTTCTCATATAATCAAAATTAACATAATATTAATTTAATAGACAATTTTCCTTTGTTTATAAATTTTTCATACATTCAAACCAACTATTTACATTAGAACATTTTTTTTCTATCTTTATAATTTCCCAAATCATTTATAATGATCTAATAATTGTTTTTTAAATCTAGATGTATTGAATCAGATGATTTATCAATCGTAGTTTTGAGAGCATCTTCTTTATGTTTTATATTATTTTCAACTTCAACCTGTATCTCATCTTCATTCATCATTAAATTTCTAATAAATTCATTCATAGATAAAATTTTCACTAGTGTATATTGATGTATAGATATAGATATTCCATTCTCTCTAGAGGGTGGAACTCTGGTTACATACAATTTTTTGTTTAATTGTCAAACTAGATCACCCAAAGAATAATTGTTTTAGCATATTTGTCAATAATCCATTTTTTTGAGTAATAGTTTAATCCTCAGACATTATGAAAGTATCGAACATTAATTTCAATGTATTTTACATTAATTCTATAATATTTTAGTTCCATAATAGGAAATAACAATAGTCTACCACATATCATATTCCGTATGACACTATGATACTCTATTATATTCATCAATTCATAAACCACACACAATAACATTAATAGATTTTGAATTTTGATCATTTTCCATTTCATGATCATGATTCCAATAAACAAAAAATTCAATAGGAATCTTAAATTTCTTAACAACCTTCAAATAAACCCTTCTTCCATGATATATAAGAAAAGTAATCATACCATATTTCTATCAACCATAATTTCCAAAATTAAATTAATGATCAGGAATCATTGACATACCTTCTATAGAATCAGTCATTTCAAGATGTCTTCTTATAAATCCTTAAATCGGGATTTTTAAAGCTATTAAGTATTTAGTAGATCCTCCTTATACCACCTTTTTATAATATATTGAAAAAATTATTTTCAAGAATAAATGACATCAGTAAAGCCCTAAATTTGATACCAATTGTTGGGTCATAATGGTTATCATGAAGAGAATGACATAAGAGGTGGGGGTGAATTATGGTCTAAAGAATTTTGAAATATTTAGAACACATACATTTCTATGAAATGACCCCTTCTTTTTCCCTCAATGTTGAATGATCATAGGAAATAAATAACAAAAAATGAACACAATGATGTATTGTGGTTCATGGGAGAAACATCCACTGGTTAAATCCACAAACACTCAAATCCATTATCTTAGTTATTTAATTGAGTATGTCCTCTTACCCTAAGACCATCAAAATTGAATTCAAGAGGTTGATACCTTTATAAAAATTCATTATGGAGCCTTCTGATTCTTTTAAATGGAACATAAAATATACATCTCAGTGAAAGAATCTTATACTTCACCGTGACTAATTATGAGTAGTCAAAACTCCAATAAATTAATAATGATTAATTTTATTGATAAAAACATTAAAATTAATAGTTTCGACAATAAACTGACATATGTAATTGATCTTCAATAATACAGCACAACAAATAGATCTTCAACGTTGCATATGCTTTATTCAAATAAAGATAGTGAAAACACCTGACTTATAATAAAACAAGTATGTCTCCAAAGTGAAAGGTGTAAAATTTATTTGTCTATAATAAAGAATAATATGTAAAAATAAAATCTTTCAGTAGCGATAAAAGCTGTAGTGAGTAGATCTTATAGATCAAAACATATATGTCTCCAAAGTGCAGCTCTGAAGGCAATGACACACTTATCATACTTCAAAAATAGATTTTCCATATATATATTTCTCATCTCATATATATTTTGATGAAGACTATATTGATATTTATATATTAGGTCGAAAAGATCTAGGTCAATCCATATCCAGAAAAATTACACACCAAATATTGAATATTTGAATTCAAAAACATTCAAGAGATTCGTTACTTCACATAAGAATAGTATTGTTTTACTCCATTGAACTAAATCCTTTAAAACAATAATAATGTTACCTTGGGTTAGTAATAAAATGGGGTTGAATAGTTTTTTACTTCTATAATGACCATTTCATAAATATATAAAAAACATTTAGATTCAAAACTCAATCATTGTATAGTTAAACGTTAGGTTTCTTAATCCGACTAAAAAACTCCAAACTTATTGTTGAAAATGTATAATTGATTACAAAAGTTGGATTTATTTAAAATAAATTTTTTTCCTCAAACATTGGGTTTCATAACCATACTATTCAGACAATGTAGAGTACATGATCCATGTGTGCTATTTTAAATGTCGGGTTTCCAAACAATTTTCCATGCCTACAAATGTAGGGTATGAACATTCTTTCTTGAATACATTTAAAACATAAATAATAATTCAAAAAATAATCCCCATGAAACAATAACATGTATATATTTAAAGAATAAATACACTAATGAAAAATAACTTCCTTAATTTCACTTAACAACAGAAATCATATGTAACATAACTATGGGCATTTGTGAGAATCAAAACCAAAAAGAAATTAAAAAATTTGTTGAATCAACACATGCTCAACAAAATTAACCTATTGTTTCATTTCTATGGGGTATATAATACACATATGAAATGTTATATAATTAATAACCTTCATCTAATTTTGTTTAATGTTTTATTTGATGTTATTCTTTATTGGGTCTTACGATTAAAAATATTACTTGAGATATATTGGATTTCCATCTCACTTTTTTACTTCTATGAGACACATGAAATATTCACCGACTATTTAATTTATATGGTGAATAAACATCCAATGAATGTATATTAATATTATTTTTATCCTTAAAATTATGTGTATTTACATATCCACTTTATGATCTCTCTTTTGTTGGGATTATGAGTAAAAATTCATCAAAGCGATCATAGAATTTTGTCTCAATTTTTCTTCTTTGACATATCTGTCATATTATAGTCCCATATTCTCCCACAAAGAATATATAAAACCCATTTGACATGTAATATAATTAATATATTTCTCCTATTTATAGTTTATATTTAATGCAATTCCATTCCTTTATGGGGATTAAGATTCAAATGTACTAAGGTGGTAGTGATTTTATGTTATAATGTCCTCATTTATCATGATTTTTAGTAATTATGTTTAATATGATAAAATATAAACTACTAAAAAAATTATACTATGGTTATTCATGATATTTTGAATTAATAGTATCATTTTCCACTTTTTTTTACTTAAAATTGTTGAGAAAATGTATTTAATAAAATCCAAGAATATTTCTCTCTTTGATTATATTTAGTTTTTATTCCGATTTTTTTCTTTCTCAAAATGCTTTAAAAAATGATTTATTGTTCTCTGATGATTTTTTAATAAGGTTTTACAAATGATTGTCTTATTTATTTTTTTAACGAAATATTCAAGTCATTTTCCAATCAATAACAATTTTCCTTTTATTAAAAATGTGAAAATAATATTTGTATTATTGTGTATGGGATGAACATACCATACCATCATCATGATCATAATTTTATCTATAGAATAATTTAAATTTTCTCAAGGTTAATTCGAAATAAGAATATTTTCAATATTTTTTATGTTTTAATAAAAATTAGATTCATATTGAATATTTTACTCATGACAGTTTTTAATGGATCAATCAAAATCATTCTCCATATAAGATAACACCCGTTGACATTACGTATTCCGTACGTAGGATGTTATCTAATGATACCATTAAAATTAAATCTCTAAATTGATTATATTTATGATAGATGTTAATGAAATACATTTCTTTTCCATAGGTTATACCATGATAAAGTTTATATGAAACTCAATTCTTTTTTCACAGGTTATTCTACGATGAAATAATGATTTTATTATGAAACCTATATATTTTATATCGGTTATGATATGATGAAATATTTTTGAAACCCATTTCATTTCAAAGTACATGATATGATTATTGTTTTATGATCTTGTGGCACACATATATATAATTTTCATTATGTGATGGGTGGGACTAATATCTCTTACTAATGAATTTGGTAAATATTTATATCTAATGAGATATATAAGACTAAAATGGCGAGTTGACTCAGTTCTTTAGGGGACATTATCTACTATTATGGTATTTTTAGTGAACCTTAACTACTATGAGGGTTTGGTGACCTAACGCATTCCACTATGATAGCCTTGGTAGTGATCCTTTACTCTTATGGAAATTATTTTTTATGATTATGTATTTTCCAAAAATATATGGATTATAAACATGTTGTTCTCTAATTTATCATGTTCTGTGATTCCCATATGATTTCTGTATTATGAACATCCAATATTTATACCATGTCCCAATATTATGATCTTTGATATATAGGGTACGGTTTTCAAATATTATTGTCTTATTATTATACCATTATGTTCATGTTATGCTAATGTATCTCCATTATTTACCATTACTAGGAATATTAACACACCATTTTTTATGTTTCCTTTTCCCCAGGTTATTATGAAATGTAATACATATGATATTTCAAAAAAAATGTTCTTTTCATAAATACCACAGTGGAAGATGATTTATTTTACCTATTGACCAGTTGATTGTGTTTCCGAGTTTCCTAAGACACTAAACTATTATGATCTTGAAGCATGTTATTGTGTAATGTAATGAATATATATAAAAAAATGAAGTAATATCTATGTATTATAATCCTTGGTCACTAAAGTTGGTATAAGAAGATAAGTTTAGTTATCCTTTGTAAACCAGGATATGAAAAACTTAGTTATATCCCTATGTACATGTCTAAGTATAAGTCTAAGGATTAGTCAAAGAATATGGAACTATCCAAGAATTTTGATAAAGGATAGATCGAGTGGTTTTAAAGAAATTTAATCCCTATTTGGATAAAAAAAGTGTACGTGGATCAATAACATATGTGACTATGGGTAATAACCAAAAATGGAGCATTTATTTAGTCTATATTTTCTCCTAATTCATGGAAAAGGTCCTTATTACACATTTGGATTGATATTCCGGAGGGATAGGTTTTAAAAATTCACAAACAGTTTATAAACAAGAATGAAGGATTTAAATATGGGATGAGTATGGTTATCCTACAGTAAAACTAATGTAACATAGATTAAAGAATTAATCATGATTTATAAATCATATTAGTGATTTTTCATGACTATATCGTTCTCAATAATGATTATTATCTCTTAAACTATTTTTATTGGTTTTAGTATACAACTAAAACCCAAGGTAACCTTGTTTATTTTGAGTGTCATCGACAATGTATTGATTTTCATCCTATGCATCCAAATGTTATGAGATATGGAATGAAAAATATCCTTGTTTTCACTCATAACATTCTCAATATATGAATCATGCTATAATTTCAAACAAATAAAGTTGGGAATAAAATTTTGATTATTCCTTCATAAGAAAACGTTCACATTCTTTTAGCGGGTATACTAATCCAATAGTTGCTGAAAACTAGATTATCACCACTGAAAACATATTTTCCATTTTCCATTGTTTAGGACATGGAAAATTAATTTTATTTATCTACTATCTAGAAGGTGATGAAGATAAATGGTGGAATCTAATCCAGAATACAAGGAAACCAAATTGAATGGAGTCAATGGATTGGGACATGTTCCTGAACATATTTTTCAATATGTAAATTACACATAATGTCAGTACAAAGATAGAAAAGTATTTCTTTGAGATAAAGAAAGAGGCTGATGAATCTGTTGGTATATATGAGGAAATTTTTACAAGACTTATGATGTATGCTACTAGTAGTATCATCAAAACTTAGACCGAATGGCCCGAAGGCCATCTTTTTATTTTATTATGGAAAATACCCCTTTTAAGGGTTGAATAATTCTTTATTTTCTTAATAACAAGTATCCATAAGTTGTTATCCATAAATAAATTTAGTGGATATGAAGATATTGTTCAATGTAATGTGAATGTGAAAATGGAGGTTGTAGTTATGTATCAATATCATTGTTTGGATAAGAAGAAACAAGTGGAATTTAAAGGAAAATCTAATGACTGTGGAGAGAAGAATATAGGAATTTCATCATGTTCAAAGTGTGGTAACAACCATAGAAAATATTTTCATTAGAATACTAATAAATGTTTTAAGTGGGGAAGGGAATGTCATTAGGAAGTTGATTTCTGAAGGGATAGTTGAAGTTAGTTAATTATGTGAATAGAGAGAGTGAAATGTAAATAATGCACCAAAAAATATTAAATGGTTAAAATGAATGGTGAAATAATGTTATGGGAACCAATTCCCAAATATGATGGTAATTGATGATTATTGATATATTTAACCTCTTAACGAAGGATAAAAAAGTAAAATCTCATGTGATCATTATTTCTATTGAGCGCTATGATAACGATGTGGTGATAGGTATAGTTACAATCCACCCTATAACTATTAATGTCTTATTTGACTTTGGATCTTTCCGTTCATTAATTTCCAATGAATTATTTAAGGTTATAAAGATTTCACACAAATTATTAGATTTATAATTATTAATGAAAAAACCTAATGGTTTCATGATCATCTCTCATGTTTATGATTCCTTTCCAGTTGATTTTGGAATGAAAGTTCTTCATAAAAATAATTTCATTCTTCATTTTTTGAATTTGATGTTAACTTTAGAATGGATTTTCCTTATCTATTTAAATCCCAAATCAATTGTTCCGGATGGGAAATCAAGTGGGATATTACAAACCAACATATGATCATATATTAATTTAATGATAAGTACGAACTTCCTACATTGATCACATCCATTGTATGGATCCCAATTCCCATTCAGAAGGGTTTTTTTATCTCAAATGGTTGGATAGAAAATTGGAATCAATGACATTCCAATTGTGTAGTAATTTATTGATGTCTTTCTAGAACTGTTTCTTATCCTTACTCCAAAACATGAATATTGGTTCTCAATAGATATCAAACCTGGGGTTACACAAATTTTAAAGACTCTCCAAAGAGTGGTCATGATTGTGTTGTAGGAATTGATGAATCAACTCAAGGAATACCTTGAAAGGGGATTCATTTTTCCATGTGTTTTTCCTTAGGGGACCTATTTTTTTTACAAATATGGATCAATTCGGTTCTTCATTAATTATTGGAAACTAAACAATATCACATTTAAGAACATATATTCTTTTCAACATATTCATGACTATTCCGATCAATTTTCCAGAGCTCAATACTTTTCCTTGAATGACTTTTTTTATGGATATCATCAATTAAGGGTCAAGAAGAAGGATATACCAAAGGAATAATTCCTTAAATTGTGTGGACACTAAGAATATATAGTGGTTCCATTCAGTAAAACTGATTCCCCCTATATCAGAATAGATTTATTGAATAGAGTATTTTGAGAATACCTTTATCAGTTTTCCATAGTATTTATAAATGACATTCTTATCTACTCATATATCAAGGAAGATCATGAATATAATTTGAGAATTGTACTCAAGAACATATAGAAGGATACAATATATGAAAAACTTAAAAAGTGTGACTTCTGGCTTGAAAAGGCTTCATTATTTCATCTTATAATCTTAGGAAATGGAATATCATTAGATCTATCAAATATGTAGGTTATTGAATGTTTGCCTAAAATAACAGTGGTGACTTTGATCTATTGTTTTCATGGTTTTTTTGGATACTATAAATGATTTTTGGATAATTTATCATGACTTCATGACCCATTTACAAGGTTAACTCATATAGGAGATATGTTCTTCTAGATAGATGAATGTGAGAAAAATTTCAAAAAATGGAAGATAAGATTACTTAGTGCACCTTTTCTTACATTAAACTATAGTGGAGAATGGTTTTTAATCTATATGGATGAATCCAAAAGGGATTAAGATGTGTTATTATCTATAATGGCATGTTTATAGCTTATTATTAAACAGAATTTAAAATACATGAGAACAATTGCCCAACTTATGATATGGAGTTATTTGAAGTATTTTTTGTATTAAAGATATAGAGGCATTATCTTTATGGAGAAAATATTGATATATACATAGATCATAATATGTTAAATTATATATACACATAGAAGGATTAAAATATTATACAAGGAATATGTTTATAACTGATTAATGATTTTGACTGCTCGATACATTACCACCTTTGGATAGTGAACAATATTGCTGGTGATTTGAGTCAAAAGAATCATGCTAGATTATCTATGATAAGGATTAAAAAAGGTAAAATATTTATGGATATGGAAATTTTAGAACTAGAAATCCAATATAAAGTAAAAAATATTATAGTTTGCAATTGAATGTTCAATTATATATACAAGTATTTATTGAATAGAAGTATAAAGAAGATATATTGTAGTAGAAGAAGGAGAAAAATGTTCTTGATTTTAATATTGATAATAATGGAATGACGTGGTTCAGGAAATTTATATGTGTTCCTCCCATACAAAATCTGAAGAATGATTTTTTATACAATGATCAATGTTCTTCATTCTTTATTCATCTAAGAAGTAAATATATATATATATATATATATATATATATATTTGAAAAATTACTTCTTATTGGATTGCATGAAGAGAGATATCAAAAAGTTTATATCTTTGTACTTGGTATATTATGATGTTAATTCTTAGTGAAAATTTTCTAATGGATTGTTACATCCATTATCTATACTACAATAGAAATGGGAAAACATACACTTGTATTTTTTAATTGTACTCCCCAAAAATTCTAGTTGGTATAATTTTATGTGGGTTGTATTCGATCACCTTACTATCTCAACACACTCCATTGCTATCAGAGAATAATTTCCTCTAGATCATATTTGTAACACCCCAGGTAAATAAAGAATATGACATTTTCATATTTATCCCTATTTGTGAATAAAATATTAATTTGACTTTAAAGGGGACGCTATGCTCGATGGCGTACCCAACACGCAACAACGAGTTTCTTGGGAATCTTACGTTGCACTCTAATAATAAAATAATATTATTTTAAATGGTAGTTAACATGTAGCCGTTGTATTGGCGGGAATGGATAAAAATAACTAAAATATTATTATATATGTTTTTAAATGTTTTTACATTTATCCAATAAAGGATAGAGGCTTAAAATACGGAAAGAATTCAATTTTAGGCATATATGCCCTAGTTTTCACTAAAGGTTCACTTATCGCCTTTTGATGGAGAACCATCATTACATATAGTTTTGTTCACTCTTATACATTCTATTGGACCAAATAAAACTCTTCTTAAGAATCGGGACATCAAAATTTACTTTGTGTAAATTTTTGGTATCTTTCCGATAATGTTCATTTTTTTAATGAATAGTGTAAAATGTTGTATTTTAATTCAAAACCTCTTTTTAATCTAATTTATTTATATGATTAGATTTTATTTTGAATTGGTTTTAAAGTGAAATTAGAAAATATTTTTACCATTAAATCCAATAGTGGTCGTTGAAATTAATTTCACTTTAAATCAGACTTAAACTAGTGTCAATCTTTTGATACTTATTGTTTTATAAAAACACGCTATTTGGTCTGACAGCGGGAATTAATTATTAAATTAATTAATGTGACTAATATGTTTTGAATTTTTTAAAACGGACTTCATTTTTGAATTCGGAATATCAAATATAGCTTAGGGTGAAGTTTTGGTATTTTTCTGAAAAACTCCAATTTTTGATGAATAGTGAAACCACTAAGTTGTACTTATAAAAACTGATTTTTCCGTTTAAATGGAATTTTTCCATCTTTGTGTAATGAATTTCAAAAATCCGACATACATGGTTGTCATTAAGAAGTAAAATGTGGTTCAATGGGATAAAAATAATTTTTTGGTGAATAGTAACTTATTAAGTTTTTAATCGCGATTAGTGGTAATTAGTGTAATTTAAGGTAAAAATGATATTATAAGAATGTGAAAACACCATGACACTTGTCCTACACCTATTGGGTGAGTCATGGCCGACCAAGACAAGCCATGGGCCAACTTGGGGACCCCATGGAGCCACTTTAGTTGGAAAATGACAATAATATATTTTTATTTAATGTTAAAATTAAATTGACACAAACATGAGTTGTTTTACTAAAACAGTTTTTAAGTGGGGTTACACAAGTCCAAATTTTGATTATAAATAGTCATTGGAAAGATAAAAAGATTTCCTACATCATAGTGATTTTTTTATAATTTTTAGACATTATATAAAATAAATTATTTATGACATAATAATGATGCAGCGATGACATCATTATTTGACGATTTAAATAAAATGGAAAGATAATGTAAACTCTATGAACTACACATGTCCAAAACTTATTGGATGTGTGTATTTAGAACCCTTATCACCGTATCCACGAAATATATCAATGTTGGACCTTTTAAAACCGAAACACATTTTCAAATAAAGTAATATTTCTTACTTTCCAAAAGTGCCCCTCCTCTCCTCTTATAAATAGCCCCCACCTCTACCTCATTTCACACACTCCTCAAGCCTTTGGATAGGCCAAAACCCTGCCCATTTACTCTCTCCACATCCCTCTACTCATCCTAGAGGATTCCCTTTGGGCAGAATCCTTTCAATGGAAGCCTCTATGTTCAAATCAAAAGGAGTTACACTTTTAAAGGTAATTCATTCTCTCATGTTCATTTGTTTTATTTTGCTTCTCCAACCCCCTAAACTCTTTTTATTTACTTCTTTGGTAACAACAACAGTATCTTAAATATACTAGGATGTTGTTATAAGATTTATTCGAGCTACAATCTCACACAACTACATCAAATGGTTAAAGAACATACGGTTTCCGTGGATGGCGAAATTCTGCCTCCCGAAACGATGATTGTTCAATACTCATTTAACACCTTCAAATGTAGCCATTATGATGTCACTATTTTTATATATGATATATAATATGTTTATGTTTTACTTATACTTCTGTATTTTTCATTTGTGCCTTACCTTTATGGCTTCCATTATGGGTATACGCGATATCTTCATTTTAGGAAGTGCGGACTACCGCCCCCTCAAAGTGATGTGATTCGTTAATGCCATACGTGGGACCTATAAGGGATGGATTTAAGGTTATTATATATGATTTTATACTGGAATTATTATATACCTCTATATAATTATTATTTCTTTCCATTAAAGTATGAGATAGATATGAAAGTAGCGTTCATGTGTATGTACGGCTTACCGTCTCCATGAACGGTGCATTTCATTTCTTATCCCCAAATGTAATGTACTATTATAAGTAAATGTATATAATGCATATATATGATGAATGATACATCTAAATTATGAATATAATTCTGTAATTAAAATATACATACCTCTCATTTATTTTTAATTCCATTAATATGACAAAGAAATGCAAGTAGCGTTCATGCGTACGTACGGCTTACCGTCTCCATGAATGGTGCATTTCATTTCTTACCTCTAAATGATTATGTAATATTATAAATACATGTATATGCTGGATATATATGATATATATGATATCCAAATCCGGAATTTCATTCTGGATATAAAGAACCTTTTACCACACGAACAACATGTAATTGTAAGAAGTCCACTTTCGACTTAAGAACCAAATATCGGCAAAACAAATATTATTAACTTAAATGATTACATAATGTTTATAACATGTAAATAATTGATATAAAAGGAATAATGAACTTTTAAAAGGTTCTTAAGCAAGTATAAATTAAATCAAGTTTAGTATTCAGGATGTTAAAGAACGATGGAGTCAAGTCGGACCCGAGGTAAGGGATCCTACTCCTCTCTTTCTTTTTAAGTACACACTTTTATGTCATTCCTTTTAAATATCATATTTCTTGTTATTGGGATGATATTTTATATTACACTTACTGTAATTTTTATGTTCATGTGATGAGAGACCCTATTCTCTCTCATCAAACCATTTTGGAAGTTTTGAGTGGCGCCGTTAGGCTGCCGAACTTTCGTAAGAGATCTAACCTCTCTCTTTATTTTTAAGTACTCTCCTTTATGTCACTTCTTTTAATCTCCTCTTTGTAATGTTGGGGGATGTTATATTATATTCCTCTTGCTGTACATTTTTTTTAATGTGATGAGATACCATATTTGAACTCATTAATCCACATTCGGATGTTTTATGTGGCGTCGTTAGGCTGCCGAGTTTTCGTATGGGATTTTTCATCTCACTTTTATTCCTGTGAGATTTATGCTACATTTGCCACAAATTCAATTGAGTGTTGTATTTACTGCCCATTATTATACTCTTTGTGTAATATAATTTCGTTTATGAGTATTTACATCAATGATCTATTGTCCTTCTTTCATGGGGTGTATGTTTTGAAAGATACCCAAGTCGGTAAGAGAACCTTTCACCCTCCTCTTTTATAAAAGACTTCTTTTGTTGGGTATTTTAATTTACATATTGTTATGTTGGGATATGTTCTCATATATCCTTATTGATGTAAATTTATGTCCAAGTGATGAGATACACTTTTTATCTCTCATCAACTCATTTTGATGTGATGCCGTTAGGCTGTCAATGGATCTTTTTAACCCAATTTCGATTTCTTTGGGTTCAACATGTAGTCATTGAATATGTCATCCATTGAATATGTGTGAATGACCCTTTTATTGTTTTACACTTAATATCCACTTATATTGTGTGTATTTATATATGTCACACATATTTTTGAGATTGATTTGTCCTTAATTTATGGATACCTTCTTTATAAGGGATTTCATCACATTTGACATTTCTATTGAGGGTTCATTGTTGTTATGCACCAATTCACTCTTATGTGGTGTATATACTATCCTTTGGAGTGTTATATCATGAATCCATTTATTCTCATGATATTATAAAGTTCTGACTAAATGTTATTCCTCAATTATTGTATTCAAGTGTCTCTAATTTTGGTAAAACCCCTTTAACCAAAATATTGTTTTAAATGTTTTAATTATTTGTTCTTATTAATATCCTTGTTTTCAAAATGGTTTTAAGGATTTATTTATATGGATATTAATGGTTTAAAATTTTATGCTTCAAGGTGGTATGGGACACTTTGATTCAAAAATATCTTTATTAAATGTTTTAAATGGTTTTGGAAATGGTTTCTTTTTGAATGGATTTCATATTTCAATATACTAAAATGTTATATTGTGATTGAAATGTGGCAATGTTATGTTTCCTTTATGCATGTTTTATGTGACACATTTATGTTATGGTTCTTGGGCATTGTTATGAAAATGGGTGGTTCCGTGATAAACTAAGGGCGGGTGAGCCCGTTATAGCTCTCCAATGCATTGGGTAACGCGAAGGAGTGAAACATTAAGGTTTCTCCGAAAGGATTTATGGAATATACTGTGATGGGTATTCCAAACGTAACCAAGAGGGTTACGCCCCACGTAAGAATGTTATGAATGCCTCAAGTTACCTTTTTGTCTTATGATTTCTATGATTTATTCATGGTTTGATGAGGTATGAATATGCCTTTGTTTTATGGGTAATGTATGATTTCATTCTTATGTATATATGAACTCATGTTTCCTTTCCATATTTTTATAACCCTTACTGAGCTTTTTATCCCCATCCCAAGTTTTTGAAATGTTATTCACAGGTCAAGGGAAAGGTACATGATGTGATGATAGAGTCAAGGATGTGTCAAGAAAGAATCTGTGTTTAATTTTAAATAGGTTTCCGTTGATGGGAAGAATGAATATTGTCTTTTATGTAACCACTTTGTTTAAATGAGGAATGTAATGAATGCTTCATGATCTAATTCTCTAAAACTCTAAACCTGAAAAGATCCTCAATGTGTAATCTTGTAATAACTCAAGATTAAGTAAGGTTTAAGGCTGGGGCCTTATAGTTGGTATCAAAGGTCGGTTTAGATAACTTTAGAGGTTAGGGTATTCATTAAGCATAAGTGACATTACCATAATGGTTAGGATTTCAGAAAGAGTCCTAGTTTTAGATAAAGTGAATGATTAAGTGTATCTTAGTGTTTACCTTCCTCATTAGTACATGATGGTTTTGTTGATATAATCACACTGACATTTCTATTTTTAGTGAATGGATGGATCTAGCAGGCACCAAAGAGACAACAGGTTTGAAGGAAACTGTGGTGGTTCTCTGATTAAGATACTAGATAAAATGGAGGATTCAATGAGGAAACTCGTGGTTATTCTAAACCAAATATCAAGGAGTCATGATAAACCACTTCAACCTTGGTGAGTTCTCTAATGCATCATGTACGAGATGGCCAACCCGATGTGGAAATTCAGGTAATAATTATTAAGGTAACCATTAGGGTTTATATGATACTTAATTTTTAGGTAATTATGGGTTACTCTATAATAGGATGGAAAATGAAAGGAATGAGATAAACTTGAGGTTAAAATATGTTATTTTTATTCTTGAAGATTTTATCTCAATTTGGGGAATGTTTTAAGAATTATATAGTTTTGGAAAAAGGACAACACGTAGACCGTGTGACATCCCGTCGCGTCGGACAAAGCTACGGGAATCGAACCCAAAACCAATGTTCGACTGGTATTTATCGCCTACCACTGGACTACGTGAAGTCCCTGGTTAGTTTGAATGATTATTTCTGGTTATATGATTTTATGAATTAGGAGTAAGATGATTTTGGGTTATTTATGAAAATGATTAACCTATCATGGAGGATATGTGATTAGGTTAATTACTTTTCAATACGGGACTTTATAGCCACTGATGTTGTTTGGAGATAAATGTTACGATTTAACTTGGAAGACTATGTTACTAAATCCTTAAAATGTTTGGGTTTCAATCTTAGATTGGTTTACGTTGAGGAATTTTTATGGACAAATTTGTTTATCGGATGGTCCTCGTTGAACTTTGGATTTGGTTGGACAAATTTTGGAGATTAAGAATAGATTTTCTTTTTATAAAGGGTTATCCTTTTCTTGATTATCTGACCTTGTACTAACCTTTTTGGTTTTGGTTATGGTTAAGGTCTAATGATATGGGAAGTATATAGTTCTCTTTTGTGGATTAGGTGATTCTCTAGAAGTTGATTATAGTACTCTTAATGTGACCAAGTCTTAATAAATACCCATCTTTTGGAGAAAATATGAGTTTGTGTAAGGAATCTAATAAAAGTTGAAAGTCAATATGATAAGTTATTATATTTCCTTATGAATAAATTCCTCAATAAAAAGTAACTTAAAACAAAAATGTTGTCTATTAACTTTTCCTACTGGGGAATCGAATACCGTTTAACCCATCACAAGTTTGTGATTTTCTCATGGTTAACTTTCTCCTAAACATGTTTTCTATCACTCTCCATCAGAACATGACCCTTTTTTTTCCTCCATGTCCATATTTTCATTCTTGGAATCCTAGTATGGGTTAACTCGGGTGACCTTTATACTTATCTCTCTTTATTTTAAAGTGTTTGTTTTACCAACTCTTGTTCCGATGTGGGACTTTCAAGGATGTTTCGAAGCGCAATTTTAAAATTGCGAGGACGCAATTCCCAAAAGGGGGGAAGGATGTAACACCTCAGGTAAATAAAAAATATGGCATTTTCATATTTATCCCTATTTGTGAATAAAATATTAATATGACTTTAAAGGGGACGCTATGCTCGATGGCGTACCCAACACACAACAATGAGTTTCTTTGGAATCTTATGTTGCACTCTAATAATAAAATAATATTATTTTAAATGATAGTTAACATGTAGCTGTTGTATTGGCGGGAATGGATAGAAATAACTAAAATATGATTATATATGTTTTTAAATGTTTTTACATTTATCCAATAAATTATAGAGGCTTAAAATACGGAAAGAATTCAATTTTAGGCATATATGCCCTAGTTTTCACTAAAGGTTCACTTATCGCCTTTTGATGGCGAACCATCATTAAATATAGATTTGTTCACTCTTATACATTCTATTGGACCAAATAAAACTCTTCTTAATAATCGGGACATCAAAACTTACTTTGTGTAAATTTTTGGTATCTTTCCGATAATGTTCATTTTTTTAATGAATAGTGTAAAATGTTGTATTTTAATTCAAGACCTCTTTTTAATCTAATTTATTTATATGATTAGATTATATTTTTAATTGGTTTTAAAGTGAAATTAGAAAATATTTTTACCATTAATTCCAATAGTGGTCGTTGGAATTAATTTCACTTTGAAATCAGACTTAAACTAGTGTCAATCTTTTGATACTTATTGTTTTATAAAAACAGGCTATTTGCTCTGACAGCGGGAATTAATTATTAAATTAATTAATGTGACTAATATGTTTTGAATTTTGTAAAACGGACTTCATTTTTGAATTCAGAATATCAAATATAGCTTAGGGTGAAGTTTTGGTATTTTTCTGAAAAACTCCATTTTTTGATGAATAGTGAAACCACTAAGTTGTACTTATAAAAACTGATTTTTCCGTTTAAATGGAATTTTTCCATCTTTGTGTTTTGAATTTCAAAAATCCGACATACATGGTTGTCATTAATAAGTAAAATGTGGTTCAATGGGATAAAAATAATTTTTTGGTGAATAGTAACTTATTATGTTTTTAATCGCGATTAGTGGTAATTAGTGTAATTTAATGTAAAAATGATATTATAAGAATGTGAAAACACCATGACACTTGTAATACACCTATTGGGTGAGTCATGGCCGACCAAGACAAGCCATGGGCAAACTTGGGGACCCCATGGAGCCACTTTAGTTGGAAAATGACAATAATATATTTTTATTTAATGTTAAAATTAAATTGACACAAACATGAGTTGTTTTACTAAAAAAGTTTTTAAGTGGGGTTACACAAGTCCAAATTTTTATTATAAATAGTCATTGGAAATCTAAAACTATTTCCTACATCATAGGGATTGTTTTATAATTTTTAGACATTAAATAAAATAAATTATTTATGACATAATAATGATGTCGCGATGACATCATTATTTGACGATTTAAATAAAATGGAAAGATAATGTAAAATCGATGAACTACACATGTCCAAAACTTATTGGATGGGTGGATTTCGAACCCTTATCACCTTATCCACTATATATATCAATGTGGGATCTTTTAAAACGGAAACACATTTTCAAATAAAGTAATATTTCTTACTTTCCAAAAGTGCCCCTCCTCTCCTCTTATAAAAGGCCCCCACCTCTACCTCATTTCACACACTCCTCAAGCCTTTGGATCGGCCGAACCCTGCCCATTTACTCTCTCAACATCCCTCTACTCATCCTAGAGGATTCCCTTTGGGCAGAATCCTTTCAACGGAAGCCTTTATGCTCAAATCAAAAGGAGTTACACTTTTAAAGGTAATTCATTCTCTCATGTTCATTTGTTTTATTTTGCTTCTCCAACCCCATAACTCTTTTTATTTACTTATTTGGTAACAACCCCAGTATCTTAAATGTACTAGGATGTTGTTATAAGATTTATTCGAGCTACAATCTCACACAACTACATCAAATGGTTAAAGAACATACGGTTTCCGTGGATGGAAAAATTCTGCCTCCCGAAACGATGATTGTTCAATACTCATTTAACACCTTCAAAGGTGGCCATTATGATGTAACTATTTTTATATATGATATATAATATGTTTATGTTTTACTTAGACTTATGTATTTTTCATTTGTGCCTTA
The DNA here is from genome assembly GCA_963277665.1 of Viscum album. Classification (NCBI taxonomy): domain Eukaryota; kingdom Viridiplantae; phylum Streptophyta; class Magnoliopsida; order Santalales; family Viscaceae; genus Viscum; species Viscum album. The sequence goes on along the minus strand of OY728123.1, from coordinate 1,031,055,780 downwards.
CCTTTATGGCTTCCATTATGGGTATACGCGGTATCTTCATTTTAGGAAGTGCGGACTACTGCCCCCTCAAAGTGATGTGATTCGTTAATGCCATACGTGGGACCTATAAGGGATGGATTTAATGTTATTATATATGATGTTATACTGGAATTATTATATACCTCTATATCATTATTATTTCTTTCCATTAAATTATGAGATAGAAATGAAAGTAGCGTTCATGCGTACGTACGGCTTACCATCTCCATGAACGGTGCATTTCATTTCTTATCCCCAAATGTAATGTACTATTATAAGTAAATGTATATAATGGATATATATGATGAATGATACATCTAAATGATGAATATAATTCTTTAATTAAAATATACATACCTCTCATTTAGTTTTAATTCCATTAATATGACAAAGAAATGAAAGTAGCGTTCATGCGTACGTACGGCTTACCGTCTCCATGAACGGTGCATTTCATTTATTACCTCTAAATGATTATGTAATATTATAAATACATGTATATGCTGGATATATATGACATATATGATATCCAAATCAGGAATTTCATTCTGGATATAAATAAACTTTCACCACACGAACAACATGTAATTGTAAGAAGTCAACTTTCGACTTAAGAACCAAATATCGGTAAAACAAATATTATTAACTTAAATGATTACATAATGTTTATAACATGTCAATAATTGATATAAAAGGAATAATGAACTTTTAAAAGGTTCTTAAGCAAGTATAAATTAACTCATGTTTATTATTCAGGACGTTAAAGAACGATCGAGTCAAGTCGGACCCGAGGTAAGGGATCATACTCCTCTCTTTCTTTTTAAGTACACACTTTTATGTCATTCCTTTTAAAGATCATATTTCTTGTTATTGGGATGATATTTTATATTACACTTACTGTAATTTTTATTTTCATGTGATGAGAGACCCTATTCACTCTCATCAATCCATTTTGGAAGTTTTGAGTGGCGCCGTTAGGCTGCCGAACTTTCGTAAGAGATCGAACCTCTCTCTTTCTTTTTAAGTACTATCCTTTATGTCACTTCTTTTAATCTCATCTTTGTAATGTTGGGGGATGTTATATTATATTCCTCTTGATGTACATTTTATTTTAATGTGATGAGATACCATATTTGAACTCATTAATCCATATTCGGATGTTTTATGTGGCGCCGTTAGGCTGCCGAGTTTTCGTATGGGATTTTTCATCTCACTTTTATTCCCGTGAGATTTATGCTACATTTGCCACAAATTCAATTGAGTGGTGTATTTACTACCCATTATTATACTCTTTGTGTAATATAATTTCGTTTATGAGTATTTACATCAATGATCTATTGTCCTTCTTTCATGGGGTGTATGTTTTGAAAGATACCCATGTCGGTAAGGGAACCTTTCACCCTCCTCTTTTTTAAAAGACTTCTTTTGTTGGGTATTTTAATTTACATATAGTTATGTTGGTATATGTTCTCATATATCCATATTGATGTAAATTTATGTCCAAGTGATGAGATACACTTTTTATCTCTCATCAACTCATTTTGATGTGATGCCGTTAGGCTGTCAAGGGATCTTTTTAACCCAATTTCGATTTCTTTGGGTTCAACATGTAGTCATTGAATATGTCATCCATTGAATATGTGTGAAGGACCCTTTTATTGTTTTACACTTAATATCCACTTATATTGTGTGTATTTATATATGTCACACATATTTTTGAGATTGATTTGTCCTTAATTTAAGGATACCTTCTTTATAAGGGATTTCATCACATTTGACATTTCTATTGAGGGTTCATTGTTGTTATGCACCAATTCACTCTTATATGGTGTATATAGTGTCCTTTGGAGTGTTATATCATGAATCCATTTATTCTCATGATATTATAAAGTTCTGACTAAATGTTATTCCTCAATTATTGTATTCAAGTGTCTTTAATTTTGGTAAAACCCCTTTAACCAAAATATCGTTTTAAATGTTTTAATTATTTGTTCTTATTAATATCCATGTTTTCAAAATGGTTTTAAGTATTTATTTATATGGATATTAATGGTTTAAAATTTTATGCTTCAAGGTGGTATGGGACACATTGATTCAAAAATCTCTTTGTTAAATGTTTTAAATGGTTTTGGAAATGGTTTCTTTTTGAATGGATTTCATATTTCAATATACTAAAATGTTATATTGTGATTGAAATGTGGAAATGTTATGTTTCCTTTATTCATGTTTTATGTGACACATTTATGTTATGGTTCTTGGGCATTGTTATGAAAACGGGTGGTTCCGTGATAAACTAAGGGCGGGTGAGCCCGTTATAGCTCTCCAATGCATTGGGTAATGCGAAGGAGTGAAACATTAAGGTTTCTCCAAAGAGATTTAGGGAATATACTGTGATGGGTATTCCAAACGTAACCAAGAGGGTTACGCCCCACGTAAGAATGTTATGAATACCTCAAGTTACCTTTTTGTCTTATGATTTCTATGATTTATTCATGGTTTGATGTGGTATGAAAGTACCTTTGTTTTATGGGTAAAGTATGATTTCATTCTTATGTATATATGAACTCATGTTTCCTTTCCATATTTTTATAACCCTTACTGAGCTTTTTATGCTCATCCCAAGTTTTTGAAATGTTTTTCACAGGTCAAGGGAAAGGTACATGATGTGATGATAGTGTCAAGGATGTGTCAAGAAAGAATCTGTGTTTAATTTTAAATAGGTTTCCGTTGATGGGAAGAATGAATATTGTCTTTTATGTAACCACATTGTTTAAATGTGGAATGTAATGAATGTTTCATGATCTAATTCTCTAAAACTCTAAACCTGAAAAGATCATCAATGTGTAATCTTGTAATAACTCAAGATTAAGTAAGGTTTAAGGCTGGGGCCTTATAATATTTCTATGACAAACATTAAAATGTTAGTAAGGTTGTTTGGAGTACCACATTCCATTGTGACTGATAAGGATCTGAGGTTTACCACAAATATCTAGTGATGTATTCAATAATCTATTGATACAACATTTATTTTCAGCACTTTTTATTATCCTCAGATTTATGTTGAGTCTATGAGAGAAATAAAAAACCGTTAGGGTATATTGAGATATTATTCATTGGATTTCAAATTTGGTTGGGGTTAAAACCTTCCTCTAATTGAGTTTTCATACAATAATAGCTTTCACTCAATCATTCAAATGGATCCTTATGAAACCCTCTATTGAGAGATGTGTAAATCTCTAACAGGGTGGATTAAAGTTGGAACAATTAAGTTATTAGGACCTAATATTGATGGAGAAATGGAATAAAAGGATAGTTCATTTCAACAAAACATCAATGTAGCTCAATGTTAGTTGAAAATATATGTTGATAATCAATGATGTGTTTAGAATATAAAGATGGTGGCAATGTATTTCAAATAATTTATCTACATAAGATGGTTATAAGATTCAAGAATAAAGGGAATGTAATTTCTATATATATGAAGACCATTGAAATTATTGATAATATTGAGACCATATCTTATCTACTAGTGCTTCCACAAAACCTCGTATATATCCATTACATGTTCCATGTATCCCTCCTCGTGAACTATTTACCTATCCCTTTACATGTATATAACTCATAGGTAATACCACACTAACAATATCATTCTTATGGGAAACAAATGGTAGAGATTATAGATAAAATATAAACATTTATATATTATAAGACCACTCACATAGTCATAATTTTGTGGAAAAATTACTATTTTGAAAAACTCTATGTCGGATCCTTTGGAAATGATGAAGCAGAAGTATGCTCATTTGATTGTATTAGAGTGATGAATTTCAAGGGAAATTTTCCTATTACAGGAGGTATAGTGAAACACTAAGAGTTTTTAATAATTATTTTTTAAAATTAAAAAAAATTATTTGATATCATGCATTATACTCATCACCTTTTTCTGCTTTTACTACACACAACACTGGATTAGTTTACGATACAAATGACACATAGTTTTAACAAAACCACAAAATATTATTAATTTAGTTATTTAAATTGGACCATTATAACCAAGATGTTAAAATTAGAAATAATAATGGTAATAAATAATTTTTAAATATTATGTATAATTTTTAATATTAAGAAAACATATCAACCATGGAGTACTTAATTTTAATTAAAATATTTATATGTTTCGAAAATTCTTTTTCTAAAAAAATGATTTTTTTGTAAAAAATAATAAAATGTATATTAGAAACTTTTAGATAATTATTTTTATTAAATTTTATTTTATTTTTATATCAAAATATCTAAATTAACAAAGTTTAATTTTTTGGGACATTATGGAAAGATTCATTTTTTTCTTATGAAAAGTGAAAATTCTGAATATTTATTGAAAACTCGTTGTTCATTTAATTTATTTATTTTGTAAAATTATAATTTAAATTGGTTTTAATGTATTTTAAATTCAATTATACATTAAAAAAACTAGTATAGGTAATTTTAATCAATTTTATATTGAATATTGATATAAAAACTTACTAAATATTTGTTCATTTTCTCATTTTAAAAATCACTTTATCATCATGTATGTGGGACTAATTTTAAATTATAATTGTATATTTATATGAATATTATTTTTAAAATGGATTTCATATTCGGAATGATAATAATTTTTATTATCTAATAAGTTCAACATTATTTTTTACCAAAATAAATTGTAAAAGTAGTAGAATTTATTTAACGTAGTTAACTTAAAAATGGATTTACCAGGGGTATGAACTAAAAGGATAAGGATTAGAAATATAGAAAAACATGTCCAACACCAATTTTATTATCAAATTTAAAACTTATATCTTATATTTTTTATAATATTATATTTTAGGAGCCTTTGTAAATTAATAAATTGTGGGTGGAATTCTTCATTTTAAAAAAATTGCACGTTTTCCGCTCAACTCAATTTCAAAATGGAAATTCTTCTCCTCACATTTTCACTATATAACCATGTTGTAACAACCAATAATTGCAAACTAAACCTCAAAAATTCACAATTCTCATCCTTGAGCGATTATTTTGGAAATAATGCCATCCTAGGATGGTTTTTGTTAATATTTAAGGAGGATTCCCGAACAAGAGGTAATGTTCATCATCATGATATTTTGATTTATTTCTTCCTCCACCTAATAAAAGTCCTATTATAACATGATAATATAGTAACATAAATATATTAAATTTAAATAGATTTAATTATTTTATGTTTATAACCTACATCCATCTCCACTTCAATCAAATGGGTTCCGAAATCATCGTTCTGGTGTATGGCTTACTTCAACCTCGTGCACCAATTTCATTTGTTTTTTTCCATTATCACCTCTCAAATCATGATGTAATGATGAATTTATTATTTATATATTATATATATTATATAATTATAATTATGTAACAATTATATCAGACATACCATCATACTGTCAATTGTTTTGGAATACGATAACCTTGCTTGTGTGTTCGATGGACCACTTCCTCGTGTAGTGATGTGATTCGTTTAAACTTCACATCGAATGTAATATGGGTGGTTTTAATTAAAATATGTGATATATATGAAATAGAAATTATTTTTAATGATAATATATCTTTTAAATTTATTTATTTTAATCCAATTATTTAATTTAAATAGATTTCATGCATATGTGCGACCAAACATCTCCATGAACAGTGTATTTCAGTTTTAATCACAAAATTTTATAAATTACCCAAAATAAATATTTACTAAATATATATGATTTTTAAATAATTTTTTTAATTGTTTATATTATTAAACTATTATCAACTTAAGAGGACCAATAAAAATCAAAACATATAAGAAAAACAAAGTTGTTTTTACTCGAAACGTAACATTAACATGTAATTGTTAATAAACTGGTAATAAAAGGTAACAATAAAATAATATATGGTATTATATATATATATTAATATATCTATAACACACATATATTTATTATAAAGTATTTTTTATCATATACTATGGACGATTAAACTTAACATAAGGGATTTGTAGTCTCTCTTTTATTTTTTGAGAGGAATATGACATTTCATATCTTATTTTTTTGTGGTTTATATAATATCACTTTGAAATGTTATACCATGAATATAATTATTTTAATTCTATTAAATGTTTCTATTTATTTTATTCCATATTTGGGGTTATGATTCAAAGTACTACTTATTTTTTAATGAATGTTTTTCTCACTTTTTACTTATTTGGGACATATATTATATTCACCACTTATTCATTTTATGTGGTATGTATACATTCCTCAAATATATTTTATGATTATTATCATTTAAATTATAAGGATATATATATATATATCTAATTTATTATATATCATTCTTGGTGGTTATGATTAGAAACACAATAAATCGATAAGGGATTTTTTTCTAAATTTTTTTCCTTAATACGTACATTTTTATGAACCAATATTCTTTTATGTCATGTAAATACATCCCATTTGACATGTCATGAATATAAATTCTTTATAATCATTATCTTTTATGTTTCATTTGATGATATTCCTTTAGGGGTCTTATGATTCAATGTTGCTAAGGTGGTAATGATTTTATGTTACAATGCCATCTTTTATCATGATGTTTGTGATTTTGTTTCAAATTATATGTTATTATGATCTATATTTCAAGATACCAATAAATTTTCATCTAATCAGTTATTAACGATTTTTTCAAGTAATAGTTCCATTTTATAACACTTTTTTACTTAAAATAATTGAGAAACTATTTTTTAATAAAATCTGAATTTATATTACTCTTCAATTCAAAAATTTGTTTTCTTCCATAACAATGTTTTCTAAAAAATGAAAAAAATGTTTTATTATTATCCGATGATTTTTAAAATATTGTTTTACAATTTTTTATATATTTTTACAAAAAACATTAAGAAATAAAAATTTTATTTTCCAAAAAAATAAGAATTGGCTTTTACTGAAAATGTGGAATGAATCATTGTTTTTACATGAAAAATATGAACCAATATTCCCATCATCATGAATATTTTTTTAATTAAATATTAAATTAATTTTTTCATGATTATTTTCAAGGAAAAATAATTTAAATTTTTTTTATGTTGTAAATATTTTTTTCTAACAAAAATGGATATTTTCCTCAAGAAGTATTTTTAATGATCGATAAAAATCATTCTACATCTATGTTTTCATCCATTGATGTTACATATTCCATTCTGGGGATATGATCCATGGATACATATATTATTCTTTCTATATGTGGTTTATGATTATGATTTCATGATATTTATAAAACCTATTTATTTCCACATATTATACCATGATTAAATTATTATAAAACCTGCTTCTTTTTTCATCGGTTACACTATGATGAAGGGACGAAATTATTATGAAACCTATCTCTTTTATACGAGTTATGATAATTTGGTTTTTTTATGAAACCAATTTAATTTCATGGTTTATGATATTTTTAAATTTTTATGATATTGTGGAACACATTTTTATGATTTTAATTATGTTATCAGTGGAACCTCTATATCCCCATAATGCACTGGGTAAATATTTATATCTCATGATATTAAGAAGACTAGAATGGGGAGTAAACTAGGTTTAGTAAGGTACTTTTACCACTATTATGGTATTGAGAGTTAACCTTGACTACAATGATGGTTTGAGGATTGAACCCACAACACTATGATATCCTTGGTAGTGAGCGTTGAATACTATGGAAGTTATTTTTTATGCCTATCTGTATTCTGAAAATCTATATATCATTACAATGATAAAATCTCATGGATCATGTTATTTTATTCCCTTATGATTAATGTATTATGAAATGTCAAACTTTATTACATGCCTCATGATTATGATTTTTGACATACAATGTATGGTTTTTAAAAGTTATTGTTGTGTTCACATACACTTATTTTCATGTTATGCTTATGTATCTCCCTTGTTTACCCTTGGTGGGAATCTAAGCATGCCTTTTATCCTGAATACCTTTTCTAGTTTATGAAGAACTTTATTACGTAAGATATGACTATGAGGGGTTATAGTAATGAATATCATAGTTTGAGATTATATAGTTTAACTAGGGATATGTTTTTATGTTTCCATTCATCCAATGACACAGATGTTTTATAGTCCTTAGGTGTGTGTTTGTGTAATGTAATGAATATTCATAAAAATTATGTAATATTAATTTATGATACGAAAGGGTGTCTAAAATGATTATGTTCAATTCCTTATTTTATGTATAAGTGACCTTATGTCAACAAATTCCACATACATCACAGTGATTTAACTTAGAAAATAAAAAGGGGGAATGACTATGAATATTTCATTACCATAGCTGAATTCGATGTTCTTAATGACTTTGTGGCTGGTACTTTGATCATAGACTCAAATTTAGTGAATTTATTATTTTATCATGGAACTTATTAATCTATTATATCATCCATGTTTTCCAAAAGCCTAAAATATTATCCTACAACCCTAATAAGGGAGTTATTAATTAAGACACAATATAGAAATTTTATTTCAACAATGATGTGTTAGGATCTTTTAATTATGATGCATGGATTTGACCTATTTTCAAATGTGTTAAAAATATATAATCTTGGTTTTAATATGACTAAATTTATAGATTTTATTTCAATGTAAAATCAAATTATGTATTTAAAAGTGAAGGAGTCGATATTTTTGTAGGTGAATTTGAGCCACTTTCCATTACAGTCGAAAATTCATAATATAAATCATGTATAGATCCTCCCATGTAGATCTCCATATTTAAATTTTGGTAATAGAGGAAGATCAAGTGATATATATTTATATGAAATATATTTTAATAATAGATGATGTACCATTCATATAAATATTCATTGATATTTTTCCAAAAAAAGTACCTGGTGATCAACCATTTCTTGAAGTTATGTTCACTATTGAACTCATTACTAATTCATGACCTTTAACTAAAAATCCCTATAGAATGAAACTAGTGGAGTTAGTGGAGTTGAAGAAATATTAATATTATTTTTGTGGTATGGTATTTATATTTTATAGTGTTTTCCAAAGAGATCCCCTGTATTTGTTTGGTGAAAAAGAAGGATGGGTTTAAGAGATTTTGTATCTATTATAGGGACATAAAATCCATTACACTAAATAATAATTAAAATTTATCATGAGTTTATGAATTATTTGATCAACATCATGGATTATAATACTTTTCATAGAATTACTTTCTGTCTTGTTACAGTTATCCATTGGTTATGTAGGATCATATACTGATGATAGAATTTGAAGCATTGTTTGACCAATATGAGTTAATGGTAATGAATTCTGGATTGACTAATGTACTCTCTATCTTTATGGATATCATGAAAAGTGTATTAACGGATTATATTTATAGATTTTTATTGTCATTAATTGATTATATCAAGATATAGTCAATTTAATATGAAGATCATGAGAGTTATCTGCATGTTATTTTAGAGACCAATAGATAAAAGTAATTATATGTAAAATATTATTAGTTTGAATTTTTTATCAATTAATTTTCTTTTCAGGGAAATACCTTTTAACCCCTAAAAAATAAAGGGGGGCCAAATAGTGTCCTACCCTAATGAACATAATCATGTTCTGATGTTTTGGAGGCATTGTACGTTTTTTCGATGATTTATTCTATATTTTTCCTAGTTTTCCAAGAACATAACCAAGTTAACATGTAATGAATTTAAATTATCTTGATCATGGTAATGTGATGAATTTGTTGAAGAGATAAAGAGGATAATTATTAATGTACTATTATTTATATTACCATCACATACTGAGATATTTTTAAAATATAATGTTGCATCAATGAAATGACTTTGTCATGTACTTATGTAAAATTATAGGTTGATTTACTATACATCAAGGGTATTGAAAAATCCCAAAACATGACTATCAAATTCATGATGTAGAGCTCATAGAAATAATAGTTTTTTTGAAAACGTTGATAAAATACATTTATGAAAGAATTTGTGATATTGATATAGACCACATGAATTGGAAATATACATTCTCATAGAATGAGATCATCAAGTGGCACAAAATATTGTTGGAACTACTAAAGGACTATGATTTCATTATAAACTTCCACCCTAGGAAGGAAAAAATATTCTTAATGCATTATGTAGGATATACCATGGTATTCTAACCATTATGGGTATTAACAAGAACCTTATATATAGCTATAGTAAATATGGATTTCAATGTCCCAAACTTTTAAAAATGAATTTTCATTTTCATTGAATAAAAACCATATAATGGAATGTAGTTTTTAAAAACACATGTGCCACATTGGTAATTCAGTGCTGTAGGAATTAAAACAATGTTATGAATCATAACCATTGAAAATATTTCCATTTTATATTTATAAATATTATTTTTATATTATTTTTTATGAAAACACCTAATTTTTATAGACTAAATAAGTGATGGCCTCAAATAGTAGGGTCGTACCCTATGAAGGAAATTTATTAGAGCTTCCAAGGGAGATAGAATCACTTGAAATTACCCTTGACCAATACTAGGATGAGATAAAAAAACTAAAACATTAGAGAAGAAACATATGGTTGATGTTCATGCATATTTAGATCATGACCCAAATGATGTTATCTAAACCACCCCATGAAAGCTTCACCATCACACACATTACCCTTATGGCATATGTGATTGTAATAAAGAGTTATATATTTAATCCCTATAATTAAGAATTTTAATATCTCCATTTAAGTGAAATAATGATTATAATAATTCCTATATTTTATTAATTAATAAATTATTATATATTAAGTTTCATAATAATTAACTTTTGATATGAAGATTCCAAAATTGTATTTTTCGAAAATATGGTTTTAATTAAAAAACAGATTTTGAAAAATTCATGAATATTTAAATAAATAATATTATCACTATTTATCCTTGTTAGATAATTCTATTTTAAATTTTAATGATATTTGTTTAATGTAATATTTGTATGGGTCATAAAACTGTCATTATCGTAAAAACTGTTAAATTTTCAATAATTGAGGATTTATATTTAATGAAATAAATTATCATATATTTAGAAATGTTTTGGTAAAATAAATATTATTTATAAAATTAGCACATCCAAATTAGTCAATGGTTAATGTTTCATAATTTTCTAAGCCACTCAAATTTTTAGGTTAAAATTAAAATCAATATAAATATACAATATGTATTATGAGACCATAAAATAACAAAAGTGTTCTAATAAATACAATAAAGAGTATCCACATCCAGAATTTTTTTTACATTAATATAATATTTATTTTATGTTATTTCATTAATTTTATAAACCCTTAATAAATCAAAACAAAAATATAATATATTTTATGGTATTAAAATCAATTATTGATGAATACAAATCACTTTAACATCACCGATGATGTTATTTTAATGATTAAGGTTCCTAAACGTATAAAATATTTAATACCACTTCCCTTTTATAAGTCCCCAACCTTAAACATTACATAATCTTGAATTAAGTTAATAATTCACATGGGGGTCTTTTCAGGTTTATAGATTTAGATAATTCGGTCATAACTTATACATAACAACTTGAATATTACTTGTAGATACTTCTACTCAATATCTTTTTTTTCATAAAAAAAACTCTTTAAAAAAAGACATTTCTAGTTCTATGATATAAACAGAATGAATTTTCATAGATCACAACCTTGACCCTATTCATCATTATGTCCTATGAAAAACATTTAAAAAACTTTGGATGAGCATAAAAATCATAGTATGGGATACAAAAAAAAGGATAGCTTCTAGTTTTTCAAAATAACTTGAAAACCATGAATACATTAACATAAAGTAATAATTTTCACCTTAAAGAAGTAGAAAAAGAACTTTTCTGAGTATAATCTCATTGTATACCCTTTTTGTAACCAAAATATTTGCATATATCCCATAGAAAGAAACATATAGCATTTAAGGTAACTTGGAACATAAACGTACTTAAATGGAATAACCATGTGGTTGACTTCCACAAATATTGCTAAATAGAATAACCATATGGCTGAATTCCATACCCAATGCATTGTATGCTATAACATTACCAAAAATCCTTGGTTATTCATAGAACCACCATCATTTGGTTTACCACATAACCACCCATCATTGGTTTATCATGTAACCACCCTCCAAAAGTCCATGTACCTGTATATAATCATAAAATATAAACTATAGAAAATATCAATATTTCTCTAATGAAATTTAATTTGAAATAAAAAGATGTCATTTAAAGATATTTAAATTATAAATCTATTTCAAAAATATTTTCCTATACAAAAACACCATGAAAGGGAATATGGTATTTCCTTGCGTTTTAAAAACAATAAGGCTAATAAAGGGATCCAAATTACGATTATGGTGGTGGAGAGGTCATTGTAACCGCAAATAGCAAAAACATTCCTTTTCTCATTTAGTAAAATGTTTTTAGAAGAAATATTCCATTTTAATGGAATTAAAAGTTTAAGAGTTTTATTATAATCCATGTAAAAGGATATTTATGTTATAAAAATATGCCTCAATGAAAGGAGATTGAGACGAAGTCCCTTACATTGTATGAAACTTGACATGTTTGTTGTTTAAATTTCCAAATAATAAACATAAGTTAATTTATACTTTCTTTAGAAACTTTTTCAAGTTTATTATTCCTTTTATATCATTTATTATGACATTATAAAAATTATTTAAGTTAATATCGGTTGTTTGGTCGATATTGGGTACTTGAGTCGAAAATGATCTTGTTATAATCAAAATTTGTCCATGTGGTAAAAAGTCCATTATATTTAGAATATAATTCATAAATATCACATATATCTAGTATATATTTATTTATTATATTCCATAACATTTGGATATAACAAATAAAATGCACCATTCATGGATACGATAAGCCATATGTACGCATGCATGGTACTTTCATTTCTATTTCATATTTAAAGGAATGAAAAATAAATGATATATATATATATATATATTATAATTATATTATAATATCATATTTTATATATGTTACATAATTTCATTAACACAATATTTTATACATTCCATTTATTCCATTAACGATTCATATCACTTCAAGGGGGCGGTAATTCGCACTTCCTCAAATGAAATTATCGTGTATACACATCAAGAAAAGCGAAAAGGTAAGTTCAAAATAAAAATTATAAAAGAATGAAGACAATATAAAAATAATATATATCATATCTAAGTGCATTTACATCAAAATTATCATCATGAGTGGTGGTAAGGGAAAATCGAACAATCATTATATCGTGAGGCAGTAGTTCACCGTTCACAGAAATAGAATGTTCGTATCCATTAAATAGAGGTGTGTGTAAGTGTAGTTCTAATAATTCTGATAAAAACATACTAGTATATTTATGATACGGGTTTTATTATGTAATAAAATAATAATAATGGAATAGGGAATGAATAAGTTAAATATTGCAAAGGACCTTTAAAGAAGACGTTACCTCTTAAAATGGGTAACTCCATTTGATCTGTGACAAAAGGCTTTCTTGAATTCCATTATTCCTAAGGTAAGTATTATAAGAGGAATATAGGGATGTTTAATGATTATTGAAGAAAATTTTGGGGGATAAAAGGGGCTTGAGAGGTGTTAGTAATGGGTTAGATGTGGTGGCCCTTTATAAGAGGGAGGAGGGGTACTTTTGGAATGTCTTGAATGATTAAATTTTTATAAACTGAATTTCAATTTTAAAAAGGTCCAAAACTAATTTAATAAAAATATAAGATGTGGTGTGTTTGAAATCATCTCAACTTATAGGTTTTAGACATGTTTCGGTTTCAAATGTAAGGTTATCATTTATCTTTAACCCTTATTTAACTAATTTAACTCTTACCACGTCTTCTTGTATATTCATACTATATAGTTAATAAAGATACCATAAAACGTTAATAGAACAAAAAGTGGTTCAATAATAAAATTTAAATCATTATCTAAGTCATTTGGATGTATCTTATATTTTTTCTACTATTATATAACATAATAAATTAATATTTGTTTTAAAAACTCATTTATGTAATTTTTTATACGATTCATGTCATGACATTTTAAAATTCATAACATGATTATTTAGAAACAACTTCATTAATTACAATATAAAAAGTAATAATAATCCATAAAATTCGTGAATGAAATAAAATGTTTCAAAATATTTTTTTAATATTTATAATCTAATTTATTTAAATAATTCCTTAATAATGTAATCACTACATCACCATTGTGTCATAAATACATTTATTTATTTATTTTCTAAAAATTATAAATAAAATACCATGATGTAGGAAATATTTTTATCTTTATAATTACTATATATAGTCAATGATATCACTTATATGAATCCATATAAAAATTGATTTAGTAAATGATATATGTTTATGTTACATTTTTCATTAATTTAAATTAATTCTTATAAAATGTCATTTTTACATAAATGTTGCTCCATGGGGTCCCAAAATCGACCCAAGGATACAAATGGTCAGAAACAAATCATCCAATATGAGTAGTACACATTTTAGTGTAGTTTAATATTATTATAATATGATTTTTAACCTTATTTACCAGATTTACCCTTTAACCATGGTAAATAAAATAATTACTCATGTTACTATTCAAAAAGCCCAAAAATAAAAGGTTACCATTTACAAACCTTGTACCACCAGATTCCAAATATAGAATCCATATTTCAAAATTCAAAACACATAAGTGGTAGAAATTAATTTAAAATTAATTACCATTGTCAAAACCAAAAAACTTGTTTTTTAGAAGTAAAATCCACCATAATATTGAAATTTGTTTATGTCCAATTTAAAAGTGAAATTAATTAAAATGACTGAAATTTGATTAAATGATGAAAATATAGTCTAATTAAACTTTAAATACCATTATATGGACAATATGATCATATAAATAAATCAGATATAAGATAGTTTTGACATAACCTGTAGTATTTTTCACTTTTCATTAAAAAAATGATCTTTATTAGAAAAATATCATATATTTACCCTAAGTAAATTTTGATTTCCATATTATAATGAAGATGTTTATTTTTTTCAAATTTAACATATAAAAGTGACAAAAACAAGATTTAAAAAGTTTTCTCCATCAAAATGAGGTAAAATAACTTTTTAGAAATAGTAGACTATTTATGCTTATAATTGGATTCATTCTCATTATAAGCCTCTAACTGTTATTGGATAAATATAAAAACATTTCACAAACTTGTTTAATAATAATATGGTTAGTTTTGTTCATTCCCTCCAGTACAATGTCTAGGAATTAACTACCATTTGATAATAATAATAATATTATACTATTACTGTTTTTTTTCTGTATGACTCAACCTTGTTTGAAACATAACATTTTGGAAAAACCCATTGTTGCATGTCAAGTATGTCATCGATCATAGAATCAACTTTAAAGTAAAAAATAATATTTAATTAACAAATATTAATCAATATGAAATTTTCTTATTATTTAATTACCTGGGATATTACATCCATCTCCCCTTTTATAAATTGTTTCCCCAAAATTTTATTTTCTTATCAAATAAGTGAGGGTATTTATCCCTCTTAGCATTTTTGGATTCCCATGTTGACTCTTGAACAATATGTTTTCCACAAAACCTTTACCTGATGAATTACCTTAATGCACTACAATTTCTCTCTTTAGTAAATAATCTGGGCTGGGTTTTCCTTATAAGAAAGATTCTCTTCCAACTGAACTACATATGGACTCAAAACTTAAGATAGATCTGGTATAAAATTTCATGATATTGAAAAATGAAAAACATTGTGTACTTGGGATAAAATTTTAGGTAAACAGACTATGAAGGCAACTGATCCAACTTTCTACAGCATTTCAGAAGGTCCAATGAACCTCAGACTCAACTTTCTCTTCTTACCAAAATGTGTAATACTTCTCCATGGAGAAACATTGAGAAATACATGATAACCTAACTCGAAAGAAATATCCTTCCTCCGGTAATCCACATAGCTTTTCTTCCGGCATTGAGATGTTCTCATGTGATTCAAAATTAACTAAACTTTATCTGCCATCTCTTACACCAATAATGGTCCCGTAAACATTATTTCACCTACATCATCCCAAAAAGCTGGAGTTCGACACTGATTTCCATATATTTTCTAAAACAGTTCCATCAATATACTAAGATAAAAATTGTTATTATTTGAAAAGTCAACAAAATAAATTTTTTGAGGCCAAATTCCCTAGTAATCCATTGAAAAAGAAAGTAACCTATCTTTCATTGTCTGAATTTTTCTGTCTGACTTCCCATCATATTGAGGTGGAAAAGCTGTATTGGAATTTAATTCAGAACAAAACAACTTCGGAATGCCTTTCTAAAAGTTGAAAGTAAACGTCGAATCAAGATTAGATAAAATGGAGATGTGTCCTCTATGTAACCTGAATATCTAATTGATATACAATCTAGAAAGTTGATCTAGAGATATATTATCTTGAATAAGAAGGAAATGAGTAGATTTGGTCAGTCGATTATCAATAAACCACATTTCATTGTTAACTCAAGAAGTCTTTGGTAAACCCACTATGAAATCCATATACAAATTTTCCCATTTCCACACTGGAATTGGCAATGGTTGATGAATCCCTTTCGGTAACTATCGTTATACTTTAACCTTTTTAAAAGTCAAAAACATCTTAGTAAAATGAACAATATCCATTTTCATTCCATCCCACAAGTAATAATCTTGATGATCTAGGTATATCTTTGTAATTCTAAGATGAACTGAAAATGGAGAACTATGAGCCTCACATAAAAACTAATTTTTTAACTATGAATCACAAGGAACACATAATCTCTTAACAAATATCAAAACTCAATATTTATCAATGTTAAATTCAGGTAACTTACCCTTATGAACCAAATCTATCTTTTTCTTCAACTCACATTCTTCTTTCTATGTTTTCATTATTCTTTCTTCTAGAGATGATTTCACTACCACCTAAAACAAAATAGAGGAATTCTATGCACCAACAACTTATAATCCAAAATTCATCAAATCCAAATCCAAAGGATCTTGTTTCTAACACAGCATGGTTAATATATCATTACTCTTTTCAGATAATGTGTTAGACACATTATTTGAATTTCCTGGATAATAAAGGATAGTGCAATCATAATCCTTGATTATTTCTTGCCATATCCTCTATCACATGTTAAATTATTTCTGAGAGAATATATACTATAAACATTTGTGATCATTATATATTTCACACTTTACTCCATACTAATGATGCCTCCAAATATATAAATAAAAAACAATATCAGATAATTCGAAGTCATGTTTAGGGTAATTTAACTAATGATCTTTTAACTGATGTGAAGCATAAGAAATTATCTAATCATTATGAATTAGGACAAAACCAAGTACATTCAACGAAGAATGATTGTAGATAACAAATTCACCATATCTGTAAGGTATACCAAAACTAGAGCATTCACCAATATTATTTTCAATTAATAAAAACAATCATCACATTATTTTGTCTAGATGAACAAAACACCTTTTCAAGTTAACATAGATAGTGGGATAGATATCTATGAATAATTTTAAACAAACCTTCAGTAATAGACTGCTAAACCATGAAAACAACAAATCTCGGTTATATTTTTAGGTCATGGCCATTCTTTAACCACTTTTGTTTTAGATTGATCAATAGTTATGCCATTTTAGAAACAATATGACCAACGAATGAAATTTTCTTAAACCAAAACACACAATTTCTGAGTTTTCCATACAATTTATTTTCCATTATGGTTTTCATGACCAACCTTAAATTACATTCACATTCCTCATTACTTTTAGAATATACCGAAATATCATCCATAAACATAACCACAATCTTATCCAAGAACTCACAGAAAATTCAATTCATAAGATCCATTAGTACATCAGTTGAATTGGTTAACCCAGAAGGAATAAGTAAAAATTCATAATGTCCATATCGAGTATGAAATACGATCTTCAGAATGTATGCTTCCTTTACTTTCAACAGATGGTACCCTGACCTCAATTCATTCTTAAAAAAAATTATATCCCGGAAGTTGATCAAAAAAATCCTCGATATGAGGGGAAAGATACATGTTCTTAATAGTGATATTATTCATGGCTCTATAATAAATGAAAAGTATCATTGTACCATCTTTCTTTTTAAAAAACCAAACTAGAGCACCCCACAGTGAGGTTCTAGGTCGAATGAAACATTTATCTATCAACTCCTGTAATTGTTTCTTCAACTCTAAATGTTAAATTTGAGATATTAGATAAGGGGGTTTTGAAACTATCTTAGTATCAGGAACAAAGTAAATAGTAAATTAAACTTCTGGATCAGGTATAATACCAATCAACTAAATAGAAAAAACATAATGATACTCATTTACTATTGGTACATCATTAAATTGAACAATTCGGATATTTTATGAAATACATTCAAGGTAACATTCATTTCCATATTTTACATGTTTATCAACTTCTTGATATGTTATTAGAGATAAGGGTTCATTCTTGTACCCAAACTAAAATTCATTGTGAAAAGAAACAACTTTAGCTCTACAATAAATCTTAGCATGGTAAACAGAAATCAAATCAATTTCCAATATAAAATCGAACTCCCTAGAGGGAAAACAATAAGGTTTGAAGGTAAATTATTTCAAAAAATAAGGATGGGAAGATTCATATAATTTATTTTTACCACAACATTTCCCCCTTGCGTTTTCACCATAAGTTTTTGATTCATTTATTGCAGTGGAAAACCAATTTTTTTTGAATCTTTCTCAGAATTGAAAGAATGAGTAGAACCTGAATGAAACAACACATTGGAATAATATAAAAAAACAATATACCTAATACAACTTCATTTGATGGTCCAACATCAACCATATATGTAGAAAAAGATTTCTCCACACCCTTCTACAGTTGATTTGTCTCATTTCTACCCTAGGTAATCAACATTGGACACACATTGGCATAATTCCCAAACTCATTGCATTTAAAACATTTTACCACATGATTTTCATTGCCTTCTTGATCATATTACTTATTGTTATGAGAAATATTTCCAGTAATACCACACCAGAAGAATATTAAATATTATGAGAGACATTCGATATGATTTTTTTACCAAACTTCTCAGAATATGGAAATTTAATTTCCCAACATCTACACTTATATGATGAATACATTCCATTTTCCTTCCAACTTGGCCTCTTCTTTTTCTTACTCTCATGGAATTCATGATAATTAGAAAACCCCATTTCTACTTTATTTTCACATCTGGAGATTTTCTTATAGCTTTTGAATTTACAAGAGGCTAATGCCTTTCGATATCGTGACTTAAATCCTGAGTAATACCGATTTATACTTCTATCAAGATCTCAGATAAAATTTGGAGCATACCTTGCCTATTTAGTGAACATTTCTTTATAAGAAGTCACGAATTAATCCTCCTTTTCCAATTCCATGAATTGTTTTTCCATCCTAAGTCGAACAACTTTAGAAAAATATTTCTCAAGAAACAAACCTTTGACTTCAACCTTACCAAGAGCATCAATCTCCTCACTATCCTAGATATTTTTAACCAATGACCACCACTAATCTTATTATCCTTCAAAATGATAAACATCAAGGATGGCCTTTTTATTGTATGTACTACCCAAGACATCAAATGTATTTTCTAGTTCTTTGATCTACCCTTTAGCTTGAACAGGGTCAGATGATTCTCTAAATGTTGGGGGGATGTTGCCTCATGAAATGATCCACTACTAACATAATCTTATATTGCTGATCTAGATAATCTTGAGCAAGGATAACAGCACCATTTATATCCTGAGTCAACTGTGCCTTCACTATAACAAATAGATTAGTTCTGATTCTGACTATCTCAGTTTGCAGATTTGGAAGGTTGTTTTCCTCTCAATGTTGTCCCATCATTGATTACCTTTTTTAATCTAGGAAAAACCATTATAAAATAGAAATATCATAGGAAAAGTAACATGGTAATCTTAAAATGCAATATAATTTCAATTTGACCATTAGGTAAAAATCATTTATGGTTATTTTATTAAAAAAATCCTAACTTATAATTTTATCTAAACTGAACTCCGATACAAAATATATGGCCCCATCCTTAAACAATATATAATCATGAAATATGTTAATAATTATCATTTAGTATCATCTCAGGATTAGTGATTTAGAGATTTAGTTCATAAATTTTATATACCAACATGAATATTACAAGTAGAAACTTTTACTCACTACCTTTTTTTTCATAAAACAAAAACTCTTTAAAGAGCGACCTGTTTTGTTCCGTGATTTAAATAGCATGACTTTTCCTTGATCCCATCTGTGAACATATTCATCATTAAGTCTATTGAAAAACATTTCAAAAACATGGGATGAGCATAAAAAGATCAGTAATGGATACATAAATAATGGAAGATGTTATTTTTTCAAAACAACATATAAACCATGAATACTTTATTATAAAGTAATACTTTTTACCTAAAAAAAGTATCAAATAGACTTCATTGAATACAATCTCATTTCTTACGCTTTTTTAACCAAAGTATTTCCATATAGCACATTGAAATCAAAATATATAAAATAAGGTTACTTGGAAAATAAAAATTCTTTAATGGAATAACCATACGGTCAAATTCCACACATATTAAAAAAGATAATATCCATATGGTCGACTTACATACACAATGCATTAGAGGTTATAATGTAACCACTCGTCCTTGGTTTATCCCTGAACCACCCATCATTTGGTTTATCAGGTAACCACCCATCATTGGTTTATCATGTATCCACTCGTCAAATGTCCGAGTACCATTATATAATCATAAAACATAAAATATTGTAAATATAAATATTTCACTAATGAAATTTCATTTGTAATAACAGGAAATCATTTCAAGATATTGAAATAATCAATCCATTTCAAAAACCATTTTCAATACGAAAGCATCCAAAATTGTAATGTCCCAGAATTTCCGTATAATTGTTTTTAATTATACAGAATTATTTTGAGACTACAAAATTAGACGGGGCAGGATTTCGGGGCCCGTAGTGCCTATAAAGATCTGTCAATGTTTTGGTAAACATTAAATAGAACGCAAAAGCAGTTTTCCAAAAAATGTGGAAGAACACATAAACAGTTTCCCGAAACATAAATCCAAGGGCACCGTTGTGGTAAGGATGGTGGGTTTACACTAGGCATGACTTCAGTTTAGTTGGAATGAGCCTCCTATGAGAAAACCTGAAAATGGAATAACCGTAAATAAAATAATTAAATAAAATTATTTTATTTTTTAAATACTTATAACTCTCGAATGGTAACACATGTTTAAAATATGATACCACATCTAAACACACATGGGTATTCTCTTTTTCGGAAGATACCAACATTGGCCAATGAGGGCCACCAGGGACTGTTAGTTTTTTTCCATAAATAATATAATTAAGTGATAATTATTTTATTGTAAAATACATAACATCTAAATGGTAACTCGAATTGTAAATCCATGAGTACCATTGGGTTTTTTGGGGTGCGTTTCCCTTAGGAAAATTGTAACCTCGACCATCCCGGGTCAAGGGTGACTGTTAATAAATTACTATACCTTTTTTGGGTATATTCTAAAAACGTTCGAGTGGCATTTTCTAACTTTTCAACCATTGTTCAAAAAACATTTTGAGGGCACTGTTGAATCCTAACATAGCTTATATTTTCATATTTATACATATGTTTTTAATTTATTTAATCACTTCCCATTAATCAATTTGATTTTATTTGCATCATTTTATGACTTTTGGTGAGTTTTGTGCTTAAATGTGAAAAGTGGTTAATTCTGGACATTAAACAGATTTATATTGCCTCTGTATTTCGAGCATAACTCCTAAATATTGTATCCAATTCACCTGATTCATTTTTTTAGGATATCAGGATTCGTGGTCTACATATAAGTCTTCAGGAACAAAATCCAATTCTAACTCCAACAGGCCAAAAGGATTTTGTCAATGTGAACATTTATTCTGGCCGGCAGAATATATTATGAAATATTCAAAGAATAATATCTCGTCCAAACTACCTTCAAATGCAGTGGTTCCTGCTGGGTTCAAAATACTACTATAAGGGTCAGATTAACTCAAAATATCAGAAATAAATTCATTCATTAAGGCCGCCCTTAAACCGGTCAAAGTTGGGTTGGTGGAATAGTGATTGGCGGCCAGAATAAGTCAAGTCTACTAAATCGGCCATAACTCCTTCCACACGGCTCCAAATTCTTTCCAACTTCGTGGGTGGATGGCCAACTATTTTAATCACCTCTTATAAAAAGGGACCTCTACCTAATTTGTCCAGGAGGAGGGATAACTGAAGCTGAACTTCTGGTGGACATATTCTGGAGAAGAAACTTTTGGTTCTTTCTTTTCTTTCTTTGTTCCTTTTAGTTTTGTAATGTATTCATCTCCCCCCTTCTACTAAATTACCCTTACCATGGTGGGGTAAATCTTATGAGTGATTGGGGAAGGTTATATTTCCCATTTTGTAATGTATGAGTTCATGTGCTAAATGTTATAAAATGATTTCTTTATTATGAATTTGGTTTCAATTGTTATAACAACTTATATTATCTTGTGAGATTGTATTTGATTTTATATTATGTTGTTATTATTGATTTGTTTAATGATAATTATATCTATCACTGGGTTTTGGTCTATATACGATGGAATAAATCAGAACATAGTGGTGAAGTACTTGGCGATCGTCAGTACGTGTGAGATTTGTACTGAATATTCAAGATTGTTTGGGATTAACATGACCCGATTGGGAATTGCCTTAATCAATTGAGGGTATTCCCTACAAATCATTCACAAAATTATAGAGATTATAAAAAACTAAGATTTTAGTATGGTTTAATATCCCCAACATCATTAATCAAATAAGTGAGATGAAGCGATTGTGAAATCTCATTTTAATCGATTTAATAAAAACGGAATGAATAAATAAGAACTATGATAACATTACAATTGGAAAACCAGACCCAACCTGATCACCCAATAATTATCACTATTTTTAATCACATTCCTTTTCAATTTGTTTTAAATATTATACTTTATTTTTTTCTTTAGTTTTGTTTCATTATTTTCAAAATCAGACAAATTCAAATACAAAGTGACAAACATGATTGTTGTGTGCTCCTCTCTGGAGACAACATAGGTTAACTACTATACTATATTTTAACTTAATAAATATTATTTTCTGCCACACCCCATGACAGGTGTGTGTCAAAACATGGCATCGTTGACGGGGAGGTAGTGCCACAATCTCATTATAAATATTTAACACTTGTCAAAAAAAACATAAAAAATATATTTTTTCATGTAGTTTTCAAATGATCATCACATTAATTCATGGAACAATTACCCACAAGTGGAACAAGTATATGAGGCTGGTTATGATATAGTTTAGATGAATGAACTTAGAAAAGACATTGAACAACTAGAGAGAAACTAAGATCTTGCATTTGAATATGTTCGTGCATTGATGGAGAAACCAGAACCTATGAATGAACCTGTGGAGGAAAAGAAATAAGAATTACCTACTAAGGTACATGTGGGAGATCAAAAAGATCTAGATGGATTTTTTAATGAGTGTGAAGAACCACTTTATCCACATATTCCTTACAATGTAGAAGATCCACACCCATTGAAGGAAGACACCACCAAAGCGGTGGAAGAAAAGATGGAGGAGCCTGACTACCTACCTCTATCTTATGAAATTCAACTGCAAGAGAAACCTCATACTGAAGAAGCAATTGAAGTCAAGATACTTAAGGGAGATAATATTTTTCATAACTCTTTTATTTCTGGTTATATAGAATCTAAATTGAGTATCACCTTCCCTTTCTTGAAATTTTCAGGTTTGGACAACAAATTTATTACCTTGGTGGATGGGGAAAAAGAAGAAGATACACATGAAGAATAACATATGGAGCTCCCTGAACTATATGAAAAATTATTGGAGGAATTTCAAGAGGATACAAAAGTGGATTTCCATGAAGAAAAAGAGACATAAGATGCTTACTTTAAAAGGGAAGAGTTTGATATTGATTCATCATGTTTTAATTTTATTCAAATAGAATTACACTCTAATTTTTCCTTTGACTATTATTTTGAAGCAACATGCCTTGAGGAACTATTGGAGAATGAAGAAGAAGTTTTGAAAATGGAAACCAAGAAAGAGTAGGACTCATTCCCTATCCTAAACCCACCATACAAGATTCATATCATTTTCATAGGGGTGGACTTGGTGTACTTTATCCATATACTACACAACAAAAAGAAAGAAGTTCTAACTGGAAGGAAAATGTGTTGGTGGTTCATCTCAAAGAAATTAAACCCACCATCGGATTGGGGATAATCAACTGAAACTACCCATCTGGAGGTAGTCAAAATCCAGGGCCCACTTGGGGGATTAAACCAAGATCTATCATTCTGTTCTCAATCTATTTCTATTTTCTTTACTTTTAATAAATTTAATATGTTTTTATTATCTACCACTGTTTGTAGGTTTTTATGTGTGAAACACTTAGGAGCTTAACTTAACATTTCACTACCAATAAATCAGGTTGTACATTTCCTTTAAACTTTATTGACTACTATGATTCAATTAAAAATACTATTACATGTTCAATCAATTTGAATGCATTGCGGACACTGCATCATTTAAGTGTGGGGGAGGGAACCTTTGTAGTTTAGTATTTTCAATTATTTGTTTCAAAAAAAATTGCGTGTTTTTCAAATTTTTGTGTGTTTTTGAAACTTTTGAGCTAAAATGAATATCATCACAAATTTTAAAAACCCATTTCAATGAGTGAAACAATTTATCCCATGAAACTAAGTATAAATGAATGCTGAAAATGACTTTCTTTCAAGTTCAAATATTTGGAAATTTCATGAAAAATACTCTGTTTTTTGAATCCCAGGACACATATCACTGTATTTATATTTGAAGTCACATTCTCGTGAGGATTATGAACCTATTATTTTCATATTCTTTACATTCACCTCACTTATTGAGATAACCAAATCATGCTTGATTTAACCATAATTTGATTTATTCATGTCAAAACTTGAGGGTTTGAGGTACTTGTGTTTTAAATGATTGAGGCATTTATTTGATTTTAAAGCCCCCTTTTCAAGATAATACTTTTTATAATGGCCTACCTTATACATTTAATCCTTTCAGCCCATAGAATCCATGGACAACATGTTATGTTAGCCACATTACATGCCATTTTTCCTTATCCAACCTGCTCTAGAAGTGAAATTGTATAATCTAGTTGAACTTAAGCATGGGGGAAGCTGTCTTGTGTTGTACTACCTCATATAGAGATAATTTGGGTGGAAACTAAAATGTTGAAGAGATGTTCTTATTGATGAAAAAAATCATTCAGTTGAAAGTTGTGCCTTTTCTGGAGCTTTCATGTCTGAGAAGCGGTGCCTTTCTGGAGCTTCCAACGGAGAAAAAAGTTGTGCCTATCTGGAGCTTTCAAGAAAAATAATTTTTGAGATGATTGAAAATATTGTTGCTGAAATGATTAATGGTGTGAAATTTCACTGATTTTTCATTCTAGTGGAGCTGATTTACTGGAAAGGGGAGTGAGGAGGATACCATATTTAAGTTTAAATTAGAATAATGCAATTTTACTTCAAAAAGAGCCAAGCACTCTTCATCAGCCTCAGAATTTTCACATATAAATCCTACCAACCTAAAGCCACATAAAAACCTTTATAAAGTCCTCATGATAAACATATGTTCTTGACTCACATCGGGTGAAGATGTAGGAATTTATCAAGCCTATGGTGCCCCTTGCATGAGTATTGGATTAGAATGACATTGTTGAAAATTGATATTTGTGTGATGAGAAAAAAATGTATGTTAGGTAAGTGTTTTTTGTGCATGGGAGGATAAATGAAGAGTAAATATATTGAATAATATAAAATTATGAACTTTTAATGATGGTGGTTTATGAGGCATGGTATCTTTTGTTTCTTGGTGATAAATTGTTGGATCTCAAGGATATGTGTTTTAAAATTTGCTTTGATTTGTTGTCGATGTTTACTTGTCCAGGAGTCCAAGTGCTAAGTGTGGGGGAATTGACATAGCTCATATTTTCATATTTATACATATGTTTTTAACTTATTTAATCACTTCCCATTAATGAATTTTATTTTATTTGCATCATTTTATGACTTTTGGTGAGTTTTGAGCTTAAATGTGAAAAGTGGTTAATTCTGGACATTAAACAGATTTATATTGCCTCGGTATTTCGAGCATAAATCCTACATTTTGTATCCAATTCACCTGATAACTTGTTTTTTGGATTTCAGGATTCGTGGTCTACATATAAGTCTTCAGGAACCAAATCCAATTCGAACTCCAAAAATCGAAAACAATTCAGTCAATATGAACATTTATTCTGGCCGGAAGAATATAATATGAAATATTCAAAGAAGCATATCTCGGCCAAACGACCTCCAAATGCACTGGTTCAAGCTAGGTTCGAAATAGTACTAGAAGGGTCAGATATACTCAAAATATCAGAAACAAATTCATTCATTAAGGCTTCCCTTAAACCAGTCAAAGTTGGGTTGGTGGAATAGTGATTGGCGGCCAGAATAAGTCAAGTCTACTAAATCGGCCATAACGCCTTCCACACGGCTCAAAATGCTTTCCAACTTCGTGGGTGGATGTCCAAATACATTAGTCACATCCTATAAGAAGGGACCTCTGCCTAATTCGTCCAGGAGGTGGGATAACTGAAGCTGAACTTCTGGTGGAAAGATTCTGGAGAAGAAACTTTTGGTTATTTCTTTTCTTTCTTGGTTCTTTTTAGTTTTGTAACGTATTCATCACCCCATTATACTCAATTACCCTTACCATGGTGGGTTAAATCTTATGATTTATTGGGGAAGGTTATTTTTCCCATTTTGTAATGTATGAGTTCATGCGCTTAATGTTATAAAATGTTTTCTTTATTATGAAGTTGGTTTCAATTGTAATAACAGCTTATATTATCTTGTGCGATTGTATTTGATTTTATATTCTGTTGTTATTATTGATTTGTTTAAGGATAATTATATCTCTCACTAGGTTCTTGTCTATACATGATGGAATAAATCAGAACATAGTGGTGATGTACGTGGCGATTGTCAGTACGTCTGATATTTGTACTGAATATTCAAGATTGTTTGGGATTAACAAGACTCAATTGGGAATTTCCTTAATCAATTGAAGGTATTCTCTACAAATCTTTCACAAAAGGATAGATATTATACAAAACTAAGATTTTAGTAAGGTTTAATCTCGCCAACATCATTAATCAAAAAAGTGATATGAAGCGATTGTGAAATCTCATTTTAATCGATTTAATAAAAAAAGAATGAATAAATAAGAACTATGATAACATTACAATTGGAAAACCAGACCCAACATGATCACCCAATAATTATAACTATTTTTGATCACATTCCTTTTCAATTTTTTTTAAATATTATACTTTATTTCTTTCTTTAGTTTTGTTTCATTGTTTTCAAAATCAGACAAATTCAAATACAAAGTGACAAACATGATTGTTGTGCGCTCCTCTCTGGAGACAACATAGGTTAACTACTATACTATATTTTAACTCAGTAAATATTATTTTTTGCCACACGCCACGACAGGTGTGTGTCAAATCCGCAGTTTTGGGATTCGATTAAGGGATGCTTCACTTTGAACGTAGTAGGTTTGAAAACAAGTTAGTTTTTGGAACTTTTTAATAGAATAAATAAAATAACTTTATTATTTTATTTTTATTCTACTCCTCAAATGAGAAAGCAGTAAGATGGGACCGGTGACGTCTCAAAACAATAAATGGATGGACCCTCCAATATAAATAATGAAAACGTTGGGGGAAATTAGGAAACTTCTTAATTAATGAGCCACCATTAAAATCCAATGTCGTTACTTACCCTCCTCCTCTCCTATATATATTGAGTTTGGGGGGAAGTTCCGGCATATCTTCACCCTGAAACAAAGTGATGAAGGAGAAACATGACACCAAACCCTTAGAAGACGGATCCGACCTAGCAGGAGGTGATAGGTTGCACCAAACCACGAAATGGAAGGCGACGTATGAGTAGCATCATTGGGAACCAGTTGTGGGGATGAAGAACACCGATCCACCTTCAAACGAAGATGCTCTCCAACGGGTTTTTGAGGTAGGGGGATATTTTTGATTGTGCATTTCTGATTATCTCTTCCCTGTTTGTGAAATTATATGAAGAAGGTGGGTAAACCGACTAACTAGTTGTCCCACTATTCATTAGTCTTTGCGGGAGGTTATTGATGGGAATCCTGTGGGGTTAATCTTGTTGTTTAATTCTATTTTTATTAAACCCTTAATCCCCTTCATGTTTACAAGATAACGTGGAGGGCGCGGGCCTAATGAACATGGCCCGAACCCTCCGCTATCTTGCTATCCTTGTGCCACCGTGGAAGACTATGAGAACGTCGACGCAAGCTGCTAGAGGAAGGTCGTGGCTCATCAACCGCGGTGAAAGGAGGAGGCGGACGACAACACAGCCAGTCGCGGGAAGGAAGGTGGTGCAACCACTATGCCGCTGGTGAATGGAAGCTACGGCCAAAGTTGCGGTAGAGGATGAACCCACCTATGAGGGATTCTGTGGTGATTGAGTGGCGTCACCACCTTGACAAAAAAATTGCCTTCGGGCCGTTCGGGAATCCGGGAGACCAGGGGTTACACCCCCCACGTCAGACCAAACCTAGATGCCACCCTCGATCTGGGCTTCCTCTATCAGAGCGGGCCACCACACTCGAACTAGGCCGCCGCCCCTATGATGGGCCCCAGCCCTCGCACTGGGCCCTCTCCCTTGGTGCTCGGCCACTGCCCTCAGTGCACAGTCACCAGCCTGGAAGGGGGCCGCAACCCTCAGGCCGTGATATATCCCTCGGGTCTGGCCTACGCCCTTGAACTGGGCCACCATCGTCGGAGCGCGTCGCCGCCCTCGAACTGGGCCACCGCCTGAGCGTGTCGCCGCCCCAGCGGGCCGCCACCCCGGACCGGGCCGCCGCCCGAGCAGGCCGCCGTCCTAGCGGTCCGCCTCCCCCGGACCGGACTGCCGCCCCACGTGGGTTGGGATACCCCTTTTGCGGGCCATAGAAGACATTGGACCTACCAAGACTGGGTTTGGTTGGGTTGACCCAACCTGGTCGGACCGGACCTAGGCCCAGAAACACTCAACGGACACTATCATGAGAACCAGACACCCATTTGACGAACCGTCTATGGCGTTCGGACCCAAGGAGCGAAAAATTAAACTTTACCTACTCCATTATGGTTTCAGATAAACTTATAGTTTGTCCGGGTTAGATCACAACTGAATCCAACTGGGCCGTCAACAATGAAATGCTTATAATGCACAGAGCACGCGGCCGACTAACTCTCCGCCTGTTGCATTGAAACCCTTATGACTTGGTTGATCATCGGGTTACTTATTTGTGAGACATAGTGCAGGATAAGTTATGAATGATGGTTTTGGGAGTGGTTCTCCAAAGCACACTATGTACGAAACCTTGTGACTGTCTTAGACCTGACGACTGCTGACTTTTCGACTCGGAGTGACTCGATTACTACGTTACAGGATAGGGAAGAGTACCTTAGCATACCAAAATGGGGGTGGGTAGTTCTGTGTGACCTGGTAGTCCAGGATGGGGAGCGTCCACGATACGTGGTAGGGAGTTGTACGTTAGCAGACCACGATGGGGGTGGGTGGCTCTATGTGACCCAGAAGACCCACAATACGTGATGGGGAAGAGTACCTCAGCAGTTCATGTTTTGTGGTAAGAGACTCAGAGTGACCCGGATGGCCCACTGTACGCGATAGAGGAGGAGTTCGCCATTAGCCAAGGTGTTTGACATTGTGACAAGGGATGTGACTTGTTACTACCCCTAGAATAAATCCTGGTGGTACATAGAGGAGACAAACAAACATGGAGTGTTGAGGAGGTGATTTGTACCAACCCATCAGGTAAGATCCGGGGTGGACCATTTGGTGTGATGCGATGCAGGGACTACTAATCAGGAGTTGTACCTACCCTTCAGGTAGGATCTGTGGTGGACGATCCAAGAGATGCTTTTTACCTTTTCATCTATCTAGTAATTTTAAGTTGTACTTTTACTCTTCCAGTTGGGATTGTATTCTGGCCCCTTTACTTTCAGCACCCTTTTGCTACAACAGTTTACTTCACAGTTTCTTCTTGTTGTCTTCTCATTATGTGTGTTTGTACAGGTATAAAGGTAATTCCTTCCCATTTTAGGTAATATGCCTTTTGGTGCTAGTCTCCAACCCCTGGCCTATAGATGGCGGGCTTGGGGTAGTCACAGAACGGGCCCTAGGAGATGAGTCGTGACAATGAGGTATCGGAGGAGTTCAGGTCTCCCAAAGAACTATGAATCTGATCTTTTCAGTGTGGAAATAAGGTTATTTGTTATGAGTGTGATTTTTAATTTGAAGAATACATTTTTGGTGCGGGGGTCGACATATCCATACACCAGGACACTAAATTATGATTTCTGACTTAATGCATGAAAACATTGATCGTGTGTATTTTTGAAAAGTTTTTCTTTTGATTTATTTAGAGTCAGCTCACCATGTGAAACATAATGACCGTGGCACACATGTTCCTTATCAAGATTCTTCCACGAAGACAACCACCCAGGTTTTATGAGAGAGCATGAAATGACGTCTCACCGTGTGATGAGGCCACATTACAGGGCCCTTTTATGCCATTAGCACATTTGGGTGGTGTAACAGCAGCACCACTACCCCTTGGGTTTCCATTTCCACTGGACCAGCAGCATAGGGTGCACACTGATTGAGTACACTACACGAGTTTCAGCAATAGAGGCCTCTGAGGGTTCGAGGTGAGATGGACCTACAGACGGGTGAGGACTTGATGGAGGCTGTGGCTAGAGTTTTCTGCCTAGTTGAGACAACATTCGAGTAGATGGTGATCTTATCTTCTAGTATTTTCCAATGAGTGACCATGATGATGGTCCACATAGTGATAAGGCTTCAGTAGGTGGACCATTGCCTAAGATAGTACCTTCAGGTATTATGCTAGCTATATCACTGCTTGTTGGTCTACAGTTATAATCTACATTACCAGTAGAGGAAACATGTTGTGTTAGAGCCTTAAACATGTTTTAGTATCAGATACCCCTTAGGTTCCGATGTGATCCCAACACACATGTGGATAAGGACGGGCACGAGGAGGTGGTTATGTTTGCATTTATCCAGGGCACCATTCAATCAGATGGTGGTCATGGTAGTGTTCCTTCTAAGTGGATTAGCATGATGATGGAAGGGTTTAGGTTACTTTGATCATGCCAAGAGGTGAAATTTCTGTGTACAAGATTTATAACCTACCTTAGTGAAGGGGGTCTCTTTACATTAAGAGATAATGGATGAGAGTACCCTAGAGCTTGTACAGATTCAACAGGACGACATGTCGATACCTGAGTATTCATCGAGGCGTACCTACTACTCATAGGTACTCGATGAATATAGTATGATTAGTGCTTCGGGGCTCAGACCTCCAGGAAAGGTGTGTTTAAAGACATCCAAGATATAAATAATCATCTATGCATTCATAATTATGTTAGTGTTATGGAGATAACCTTTGTGGTTGATTGTTATTTGGCTGAGCGAACACTGCCAATGAATGTAAGCAGTATGAAAGTAGGAAACTTACACCAGTCTCGGAGACTTGGGAGTGTAAAATATTTCTGGAAGAGAAATTGATAGGGGCAGACGAATCTACAGGGTAGCAGATGTGGGAGGGGATCTATGAGATCAACATGAGGTGGTGTACATTTCAACATGTTACAACCACCACCTCAATGTGGTCCCCACCTCGCTCAAGGAGCTGGAGGACATGGGAAGGGAGTAGCTACATGTGGTCAAGGAGTGTGACCAATGGACTCCAAAAATGACTATAGGTACTGTATGTTTCTATTACAAGATGTCATATCATTAGAAATAGGTACTAATCATTCTATCCTTCCACGAATCTTGTCCAAGACCATGAGTTTTCGGTTAAACCATTGACATGACCCTCACATCTGGAGATACCATTGGGAGGAGACTCTATAATCACAGTTACACAAACTGTGTGATCTAACCATTGAGGTGAGAGTTTGAGTAGAAACTCTTGGTGGTAGCATCGAGGCCTTATGAAATTTGTTTGGGTATAGACTGAGCATCCATAGTTTAAACTCATATTGACTGTATTAGGAACAAAGGTTGTAGTTTATCTACAATGTGGAAATGGGGTTTTCCTTGGTCAGCGAAAAAAGGTATCCCATAGAGCATAGGATAAACTCATGCATAGGAGGGTCCAGTTGATCAATCTTAAGTCGGACATGATTACCCTCGTGGATGCATGAGTTTTGAGTTTTCAGTTCGAAATAGGAGCGGCAGAGCATGGGGACATCTTTTCAAAATATGTTTCTAAGATTACCTCCTTTAAAAGAGATAGATGTCAGCTTTGGCTAGGTACTACCGGAGATCTGTACCTGACTTCTCTAGGGTAGTATCACCCATGCCAGCTTTGAAAAAAAGGGATCCTTTCCAGTGGACGGAGAAGTGTCAGCAGAGCATTCATGAGCTGAGATAGAGACTGAAAAGTATAACTACACTACCCCTGACCTGAAGTTTGCAGCAGTGGTCTTTGCATTGAAGATGTTGTGGCACTACATGATGGGTGAACTATTTACTATTTAATATGATCACAAGGGTCTTAGGTTTATCTTTTCACAGAAGGACCTGAACCTGAGACAACGACGAGGGCTAGAGTACCTCCAGGACTATGACTTTGAGATAGTCTATACTCCTGGGAAGGGGAACATGTTAGCAAACACATTCAACAGGATGTCTAGTCAACAACTACTGAGTGAGGCATTAGAGTATCTAGTCGCGTTGTGGATATCCTTCACTGATAAATATGGAGAAACTACATCCATTTTAATATTGAATATCCCGCAATTATTCATCAAATTCAGGGTGGGGGATATAGAATAAGAAATTTACTGTAAGGCTCGACATGCTCAGATATCTTTAGGATGGTCTCCTAACGGATTTTATGAAGGTGGGGAACACGTCATCCTCTTCAGAGGATGCACCATGGTACCAGTGATGCTTCGAAAGGAGGTATTGATGGAGATCCATACATCCCATTTAGTGGTACATCATATAGTGGAGAAGATGTATATGGACCTCTGACATTAGTACTGATGGCTGAGATGAATGAAGTATTGGAAGAGTTTGTATCATGATGCCCCAATATTTTGCAAGTGAAAACTGCTCAGAGCCGGTAGATGTCTTATACCTATAAGAGGAGGGATACGATGTCTTCTTATGGGTCTCACCTCGACGAGGATTCTAGAGATTTTTCGGGGCGACAAGCTATATTGGAAGTTCATCAGACATTCTTATATTCTCAACAGAGTGGGCAAGGAGGTGTACTGTCTATCTCTTTCCCCAAAAATGTTGCAGGTGAATAATGTTTTCCTTGTTTCACAGATGAGGAGATGCGTGCATGATCCATTGGGCCATGGTACACGATGGGGAGGAGTAACTTAGTAGACCACAATGGGGATAGATGGTTTTGTGTGACTTGGCGGGCCACAGTGGGGAGTGACCTTGGTACGTAATGGGTAGGAGTACCTTAGTAGACCACGACGGGGGTGGGTGGATCTATCTAACCCGGCTGACCCATAGTACCCAATGGTGATTAGTACCTCAGCAGTTCAAGGTTATTGGGAAGCAAATCAGAGTGATCCGGTAGGCCCACTGTACTTGATAGAGGTGGAGTTCTCTAGAAGATGAGGCATTCGATGATGTGGCGGGGGATATTACTTGTTACTACCCCAAGAATAGATCCTTATTGTACATAGAGGAGACTGATGGACATGGAGTGATGAGGAGGTGATCTGAACATACCCTTCAGGCAGGATTTGGGGTGGACCATATGGTGTGACGCAACGTAGGGACTACTGATTTTGAGTTGTACCTAACCTTCAGGAAGGATCTATGGTGGATGCTCTAGGTGATTATTTTCACCATTTCAGCTATTTTGTAGTTTTTAGTTGTACTAGTATTATTCCAGTTGGACTTGTACTCCATCCCCTTTAATTTCAACACACTTTTTCTACGACAGTTAACTTCACAATTGCTTCTTGTTGTGTTCTCGGACTATGTGTTTGTACAGGTTTCAAGGCAATGCCTTCCCGTTTTAGGGAATAAACCTTTCGGTGCTATTAGCAAACCCATGGCCTATGGAAGTCGGGCTTGGGGTAGTTATGGCATGGGTCCTGCGGGACGGGTCATAAAAAAAATGGGAATACATAATTTATTTTCCTTTTAAAGACATTAAGGCTTATAGAGGATGCTAAATAATGATTACAATAGCAGATAGGCCATTGTCGCAGAAATAATTAACAAAATTCCTTTGGTTTTTTAGTAAAACAATTCATAGAAAAATGATTCCCATTGAATGAAATTAAATGTCAAAGGGGTTTATTATACACTATGTAAAAGACGGAGGTGTATATTATCAAAATATGCCTCAATGAAAGGATATTGAGACGAAGTCCGTTAGCTCCTGTCCAACTTGAATTGTTCGTTCTTTAATTTCCTGGATAATAAACATAAGTTAATTTATACTTTCGTCAAATCCCCCTTCATGTTTGTTATTCTATTTTATCACTTATTACCGTGATATAAATATTATTAATATCGGTCCTTTTTTCGATATTGGGTACTTGAGTCAAAATGATTTTGTTATAATCACAATTTGTCCATGTGGTCAAAATTCCATTATATCTATAATATAATTCATATATATAACATATATCTAGTATATATTTATTTATAATATTCCATAACATTAGGAGATAAGTAATGAAATTCACCGTTAATGGAGATGATAAATCGTACATACACATAAAGGCTACTTTCATTTCCATTTCATATTTAATTGAATGAAAACATAAGGATACATAGGTATATTATAATTCTAGTATAATATCATTTTTTATATATGATACAAATTTTCATTAAGTCCATCCTTTATATGTTCCATGTATGGCATGAATGAGTCATATCACTTCGAGGGGTCGGTAGTCTGCACTTCTTCATTTGAAATTATCGTGTTTTCAATTCCTGAAATTAAAAAAGGTATGTTATAAATAAATAAATAAATAACTAAAATATAAACATAATATATATAATATATAAATATAGTTCCATCATAATGGATAGCATGAGAGGTGGTAGGGTAAAATCGAAGAATCATTGTTTAATGAGGCAGTAGTTCACCGTTCACAGAAACAGTATGTCCGTATCCATGAGATGGAGGTGTGTGTAACAGTATTTCGAATACAAATCCTAACAATATCCAAGTATATTTAGGATACTATTGTTGTTATGTAATCAAATAATTATAATAGAATAAGGAATGATGATGTAAAATATTGTAAAGGAACTTTAGAGAAAACACTACATCTTAAAACAGGTTAATCCATTTTATTTGAACCAAAAGGATTTCTTGAATTGCCTTATACCTAAGGTAAGGATTATAGAAGGAAGTTAAGGATTTTGGGAGCTTATTTGAGCATAATTATGATGGTCCAAGGGGATTGATAGTTGTGAATAAGGGTTTAGAGGTGGTGGAATTTTATAAGAGGGAGGAGGGGTACTTTAGGAATGTCTGTAAAGATTATTTTATTATAAACTTAATTTCGATTTTAAAAAGTTTCAAAACTGATTTAATTAAATTATTAGATGATTATTGATATAAATAATATCAAAAAATTGGTTTTAGAGATGTTTTGGTATCAAATTTAACCTTATCATTTAGATTTAACCCTAGTTAACTAATTTAACTCTTACCATGTATTCTTATATATTCACAAAATATGGTTAATATAGTTACCATAAATTTACAACCGAACAAAAAGTGGTTCATTAATCACAATTAAAAAATTATCTATGTTATTTGGCCTAATATTATATTTTTAGGACTATTATACCACTTTATAAAAGAGTATTTGTTTTAAAAACTCATTTATGTCAATTTTATACTCTTCTTATCATGACTTTTTTAAAATTCATAACACCTTGATTATTTTTAAAAACTTAATTAATTCAAAGTTAATGAGTAATAATATTCCATAAAATTCATGGATGACTTAGAATTTAAAAATAAATTTATTTTAATATTTATAATCTCATTTATTTAAATCATTCATTAATAATGTAATCAGTACATCACCATTGTGTCATAAT
This sequence comes from Viscum album, assembly GCA_963277665.1. Classification (NCBI taxonomy): domain Eukaryota; kingdom Viridiplantae; phylum Streptophyta; class Magnoliopsida; order Santalales; family Viscaceae; genus Viscum; species Viscum album. Next base: position 1,031,019,175 of record OY728123.1, on the reverse strand, counting down.
TAAATAAATTTATTTAATCTCTAAAAAATATAAATAAATTAGTATTATGTATGAAATATTGTTATCATTGTGATTACTATATATAGTCGAATATATCATTATATAACACTATATAATTTATAATTTAATAAAAGATACATGATTGAGTTATATTTTTCTTTATTTTGATTAATTTTTATAAAATGTCATTTTCACATCAAGGTGGCTCCATAGAGTCCCAAAACGATCCAAATATACCCATGGTCACACATATATTCTCCAATATGAGTAAGGAGACGTTTTATGGTAGTTCTATGTTATTATAATATTTTTTGTTTTCCCTTATTTAGTATATTTACCCTTTAACCGTTGTAAATAAAATAATTACTGAAGTAACTAATCATAATGTCTAAAAAAGGTACCTATTTACATAATTAAAAAATATTGATTCCAAATATGGAATCCATTTTTTCAAATTCAAAATAATGATGTGGATGGAATTAATTTAAAATTAATTCCCATTGCCAAACCAAAAATCATATTTTTAAGAAATAAAAACTACCAAAATAATGACATGTGTTTATGTCCAATTTCAAAGTGAAAATAATTTCAATGACCAAAATTGGAATAAATGATACAAATATAGTCAAATTATACTTTAAAAACAAGTAAAATGACAATATAATCATATAAATAAATCAGATGAAAAGACAGTTTTGACATAACATGTAGTATTTTTCATTATTCATTAAAAAATTGAACATTATTAGAAAAAACAAAACAATTTACCCAAAGTGAATTTTGATTTTCAGATTATAAATATGAATTTTATTTTTTCAAATGGATAATATAAAAGTGAAAAAAGGTAGATTTGAAAAGGGGTGTCCATCAAATGGCAATAAAAGTATCTTTTTAAAATATTAGAGTATTTAAGAATAAAATTAGATTCATTCTCATTTTAATCCACTAAAAATTATTGGCTAAATGTAAAAACATTTAATAAACATGTTTAATCATAATGTGTTTAGTTTTGTTCTTTCCTGCCAATACAATATCTAGGCGTTAACTAACATTTAAAAATAATAATACTATATTATTATTGTTTTTTCTGTATGACTCAACCTTCTGTGCAACATAAGATTTCAGAAAAACCCATTATTGTGTATCAGGTAGACCATCAAATATAGCATCCCTTTTAAAGTAAAATTAATATTTAATTAAAAAATATTAATAAATATGAAAATATCATATTTATTAATTACCTTCGATGTAACTCCTTTGGTAGAAACCATGTGAATAAAACATGGAAAAGATATGTGGTATTTATTACATTTCCATATAGATTCCAAATCATATGTTTAGAAATTAATAAATCATTCCCTATATTTGGATATAATTACCCACAAATCCACCCACTCCTCTTCACAAAAAACCCATTTAGCATTAAATTAATCTCTATATACCTCTCTAAATTCCTCATAAGTGCTCCATAATATAACACCCCAAATATTTTATAGAATGTTTCCCATAAATAATTTCTATTCATTAGATAGCCTATATTGCATGAATCACTAAGAATTTATTGAATAAAAACATTATAGGAGAAAGTTATAAGCTATCCATTACACATAAATTTTTTAATTCTATGTTTTGAATTTAAAAAAACGACCATCTTGAGTTCGGACCAGTATGTCATTTGGAGTCTGATTGAACCAACATGATTTTTTGATGAATAGTAACATACCATTATGAATTTTACTATGAATAGTAATATGACCCTTATAAATTGTAAATAATGATAATATTTTATTTTAATATGGTAATAAGATAATGAGATCATAATTAATTTTTCAATGTGAAATAGAACTAATTATATATTTAAAATGGTTATTTTTCGAATTAACTATGATTTTATTTTAAAAAATCAATTACAAATAAATGGAAAATTATTTTTAAAATGTGGATTTCATTTTAAAAATCTATACATTGAAAAATGGGCAGGGAAAATTCTTGAGAATTTTATAAAATACTGGAATTTTTTTATGAATAGTAAATATACAGTTTTGAGTTTTTTGTAGTTTAATGACATCATAATGATGTAATAATTAAATATAAATGTCTTGTAGAATTTTTTATAGTAACATATGATATGATGTGTCCCATGTGGAAAACATCATAGGCAAATACCATGGGCAAGCCCATGGTCTTGCAAAACCCACTAATGAAGTGTCCCTTTTAATTAATAAAAAACGCCCTCTTAATTACTATCATTTCCCACACACCCCTTTCATTTTAATTCATTAAAAACACATTATACTCAATTATCTGATGGTATTTACTCCCTTTGGGTACTCCCAAGGTGTCCACAAACCACCACGTTCAAAACCTTCATGTTTTGGGGGTTACACTTCAAGGTAAGAGAATCAACCACCCTTCTCTTTTCTTAATGATTTCATTTTAAGTTTTATCTTTCATTATTAAATTGTATTATGTGGGGATATTTCATTCCATCTTCCCATTACTTACCTTATTATTTATGACTAATGAGATACCCCCTTTCTCTCATCAAACTATTTTATGAAATTTTATGTGACGCTGTTAGGCTGTCGAATTTTCGTAAGAGATCTCTCAATTTTTTTTCTTATTTTGAGTTCCTTTATTCTATAATTCTTTTGTCACCTCACATAATCCAAATTATATGATAATTACACTAACTTACATGAAATGTAATTATATTATTCTATTGTAATATTTCATCATCTTCTCCCTTTCCCCATCCTCTTATACTAAAAATGAAAACATTGTCTGATATGTGTTAATTTATCACATTCAAGGACGAAGGGATGTTAATTTTTATTACCATTGTAAATTATGGTCATGAAAAAAAAAATTATGGTTGAACCAGATCCTAATATATGTACTTCATCTCATTAATTTTCTGGAATCCCCACACACTCATAATAGACAATAATAATACAAAAAAGTTCATTGTATAGAAAATCGACAAGCTAAATCCAATCGTTTAACAATAAATTTTAACTAATGATTCATCCTCAAGTATATAACCCCAAATAATTATAAGATCATTTAGATATCGGTAATGATACGAATAATTTATGTTACCAATTATGGATGTTTAACCACATTTCCAATGAACTTTCATTCATGAATGCAAGTAGATGAATCATGAAAACCAAGGAGAAAAAATCTTCCAAATCAATAAAAGTTAACCGCTTAAACCCATAAAAAGGGCCATGAATGAACTTAATAAGGTTATACGAAACCAATTACATGTATATGAGGTTATGTAATTATTAGTTAATGAATCTAAATTTTATTATTCAAGTCATTAAAACTAATTAATAACACCATCGAGCATAAGGTAAGGGGTTTCTCATATCACTTTCATTTCCATGATATTTCCATTGTTTTCCAACTATTTATTGTATGTGTTATATGTGTACATCCATTTGACATATAATAACATTATTCTCTTTATATTCATGGTATTAAATGACTCATTTTAGGGTTATTAAATTATGGTCATATGATTCGACTAATTAAATTATGTTAAGAGACTTTTTCTCAACTACTATATTGTTGTGAATAACTCTATATTGAGCACCTAATAATTCATATGTGGTGTACCTATAGACCATTTGAGATCAATTTTCATTTAAAATTATATTTATATGAAATATTCATAATCTAATATCATGGATATGTTTGTTTTCTAAATCGTATACCATTTTACATACGATGTCTCTGGTTGGTTTTGCGGAGGCATCGCTGCTCGAGGTTGTGCCGAGGTTGACTCTAGAGCTTGGTGAATCATCAGGACGTATTTGTTATTCATGGTTTTAACCTATTCATTAGCCTTATGTGGACGTGTTTTTCCTGAAGATTTTTGGTATACCATCTCACATTGTTGGAGGGTGGGGTGTTTTCCGATTGGAGCTTGTCGGTGGGTTTGTGGTTTGGGATGGTGTCGATGATCTCACCGGTGGGAGTTCGAAGAGGTTAGTTCTGAGGTTTTCTCGTGTTTTATGATGTTCGTTATTCCTGGTTCGGGGATTGCTCATCCTTTTCTCTGGCGATTTCAGCTCTTGCTGTGAATGTTTGATAGGTTGAATGCTTGAGTTGACTGATTTGGTGTGTTGGACGGGTTGTTTGATTGGTCTTAATCCTTTGATGCATGATGGTAGGAATGTTATAAGTTGTGAAGTCCTGTATGGTTTACCACTTTTCCCTCAAAAAGTGTTTGATGGTTTCTCACTTTTTCCTCAAAATGTGTTTGGATAATAATAAATTTTAATTATCAGTCAGTTATTTTCAGTTATTACTATCCAAGAGGTTTTCACTATGACAAAATCTATGGATGCGGTTTCATTCTTAGCTTATTAATGGAGGGAGTTTTCATTTATTCACCATGCCATATTGATATGTCTAATTGTTTATGATTCAGTTATTATTGATTCATGTTTATACTATTTGTAACCCTTACTGATCATTGGATATCACACCTTTCAATTGTTTACCTTCAACAGGTGATGAAGAGGATATCATTTCTTGAGTTCCTGTGGATGTTGTTTTTAGTTTCAGTTATGTATTGTATTTTGTAACCATTTCAAATGTAATATGAGTTACATCTATTTATATAGATTCTTCAAGACTGCTAAACCAGTCATTCCTTTGGGGTAGTAATTCCTTATAACCATGCTAAAATAACAAGTAATGCACCGACTCTGGTCTAGAGGGACCATCATGTTACAATTGGTATCAGAGGAAGTTTAGTAGAAAACATGGAAACTAGAGTAGGAAATTTATAGTCAAGAATCAAGACCTAAGGTATTAATTTAGGATAAAATTACAAGAATATCCTGGTAATTTGGAATGGAATAGATTATGTGAATCATTCTATAAAATACAACCGCGTCTGGATACGAGCAGGTAGAGGTGGCTCTCACACAGATGTACCTTGGAGTGAAATCTCCGACAAGGAGTTTCGGTATTGACGTATAGTATCCTGGTACACGACAACGGTCCTTTATACACTCATGGTAAAAACAACTCATGGGGGATATTCTTAGGATAATTCATATATTCATTATAATCCATTATGAAGGATTGAAATGTAAATTATTCCTCAAAGAAACCATTTTCCTGATTATTGGATTAGCCATGCGTAGGATCTTAATTTATGCTAAGTATTTTGTTAATTTAAGAATATACATTATGATTCATACCCTAATCTAATATTTTCCATTATTTATAAATGGAGTCTAATAGAAGAAGTGGAATCAATTCTCATGGTAAATATAGGGATACCCCCACAGAGCAAGTCAACATAGTCAATGTGGGAGAAGATCAGATCATGACCATATTGGGACAACTTACATAGGTTGTAACAAATAACCATTACACACCTGTGTTGGATCGTTTAATGCATTAGAAGCCACCATATTTCAGTGTGACTACTAATACAGTGGTTACAGAGCAATGGATAAAGTCCCTTGAAAAGATATTCATGGCATTAATTTGCGAGCGAAATGAAATGGTAGCACTGGAAGTATATTGTCTTAAGGGAGACATTGATCAATGGATGTCCTTGATTTGGAATACCATGGAGGAATAAGAAATATAATATATGGAATGGAGGAATTATAAGGAAATATTCTTCAAAAAATATTTCCCTCGTGAGCAATGAACTGAAGTGAAAATGAAATTCCCTGGCTTAAAGAAAAGGGAAGAATACAGTGTTACAAAGTATGAGGCTACCTTCACAAGGCTATCCAGGTATTCCATAGATTAAAAACATGACTCGGCAGACATGATTGATAATTTATATGAAGGTCCTATGCCAAGTCTTCGAAGGGCACTGGATTCTCAAACATTTTCATCATATGATAAAATTGTCACAAGTTCCCTCAAAATGGAGAAAAAAATTTTGAGATAATAAATTTTCAAGCGAAAACAACATAAAAAGTGATACTCTGATAACCAAGGGAATTGTGAATCACCAAATATGAACAATGGAATGAAGAAATTCACATTATGAGAGAACTATGGAAATAATCATCTTAGGAAATTCTGGAAAGGCATGAGGGTATGTTATAAGTGTGGAGAAATGGGGCATCTATCTCATGAATTCTAGGGGAAGAAACAATTTGGTGATTTTAAATGATACAATTATAGAGAGATGGGACACTATGAAAATGGTTCTCCAATGTTCCAAGGAAACAAACCTCAAAAAAACAAAGAGATCAAGGGAGGGCTTATACGATAACAACCGCAGAAGTGGAAGGTCTTAACGGTGTGGTGGCAGGTACTTTAATTGATTTGTCAAACTTATCCAACACATTATTTGATTCTGGATCATTGAATTCATTTATATCATCCCATTTTTTCATGAAAATTAGAAATTTCCAATTTTATTTAATAAAGGTGTTATTAGTCAAAACTCCTTGGGGATGCATCATTGCAACAAATGCATGTCAACAAGTCCCTCTGTGACAAATAAATGTGCTTTAATTGCTAACATTATCATCATAAAAATTAACTAATTTAATATAATTCTCAGTATGAATTGGATGCCAAACTATGATGCGAATATTTATTTTAATAAAAATGAAGTTATATTTTTTGAAAATGGTGTACAATCTATTACCTTTAGAGTAGATGCCTTGCCATATGATTCTTATCTAGACCCACCCATGTTAGCTCTATTGAATGAAATTCTAGGAGTGGAAGCTAACCCAACATCTATGGGTGAGGAAATAAATAATCAAATTGATTATGTGAATATAGTGAAAGAATACATTGATTTGTTTCTAGATGATTTACTTTGACATCCTCCAGAGTGGGAAATTGAGTTTTCCATTAAATTAATTCCTGGTTCAAGACTTAAATGAAAAGACCCTCTATTGAATGGACATTGTGGAGTTATTGGAGCTAATGAATGATCTATATGATTTGAGTGAAAAATGATTTACTCGACTTAGTGTTTCTCCATGTTGTGCCACAATACGATTTGTAAAAAAGAAAGATGGATCCATGAGGCTAGGAATTGAGTACAGGGAAATAAATGCTATTACAATAATGAATAAGTATCCTTTGCCTTAGATTAATGATTTATTTGATCAAATTCAAGGAGCCCAATACTTTTTTAAGATTGAACTTCGATCTAGATATCATCAGTTGTATGTGAGAAAAGAAGATATTAATAAAAAAACATTTTAAACCAGGTATGGGCATTAAATTTTTACAATGATGCCTTTTAGACTAACTAATGCACCCTATGTTTTCTAGGATTTAATGAATAGTGTTTTCAAAGGATATATTGACAACATTTTTGTGGTATTCATCGATGATATCCTACTATACTCAAAAATCTATGAACATCATGAGGCTCACTTGTGGATTACTCTGAAAACTCTTAGAAATATGAATTATATGGGAATATTAGAAAGTGAAAAATCTGGCTTAAATCAGTTTATTTTCTAGGCAATATTGTCTCTAAGGATGGAATCATAGTTGATCCAGAAAAGACAAATCCAATCCATGATTGACCCACCCCAAAAAATCATTACCATGGTACATAGTTTCATTGTCTTAGTAGGTTACTATTGGTGTTTCATTAAAAATTTCACCTGACTGGCTAACTCGCTAACAAATTTCACAGTAAAGGAGTTACTTTTGTGTGGAAAAAATAATGTAATGAATTCTTTGATGAATTGAAATGAATATTGTCCAACGCTCCAATTTTTACTCTTCCATCTTGAAGTGATGGATTTTTAAAATATAGTGAAGCATCAAATAAAGGTATGGGTTGCATATTTATTAAAAAAGGTAATGTTATTTCTTATGCATCAATGAAATTTAAGAGTAATGAGAAAAATTATATTACAAATGATCTTGAGTTAGCAGTAGTAATTTTTGCTATGAAGATATGGAGACATTATCTTTACCGTTAAAAATGTGATATATACACAGATCACAAGAGTTTGAAATACATTTCCACACAAATAGAAATAAACATGAGTCAAAGAAGATGGCTTGAGTTACTCAATGATTACAATTGTTCAATACACTACCACCCAGGAAAGGCAAATAAGCTGGAAGATGAATTAAGAAGTAAAGATCATGGACTTCTAACTCAAATCAGGATTTAAAGAGATCCTATATTCCGGGATCTACTAAAGATGGATATTGTAATTGTTAATGATGGGTAAACATATTTCCTCTTTCTAATGATTGCTAAAACCTGTTTATTAGAGAAGATAACAAGCTCTCAATCTGATGATGAAAATATATACAAGAAACTTATTATTGTTAAAGATAGGAGATTGGAAGACTTCATGTATGAGGAAAGAGTTATGATGTTTTGGAGGAGGTTATGCATTCCATTAGTACCTGAGCTAAAAAGGGAACTATGAGATGATTCCCACAGCTCAAATTTCCTTATACACCTCGGTAGCACAATTATGCATAGATATCTGGATGAATATTTATGGTGTGATAATATGTAGTGGGAAATTCCTGACTATGTGTCAAGGAGTCAAATTTGTAATAAAATGAAGGAAGAGAGACAAAATCCTAGAGGAGTGATGCAACATCTACCTATTCCAATGTATAAGTGGGATAAAATTACGATGGATTTTATCACTAGACAACTGAGGACACCTATAAGGAATGATGCAATATTGGTAATTGTTGAACGTCTCACAAAATGAACAAATTTGCTTCCTATAAGAGATGATTTACCACTTGAGTGCCTAATAATACATTATATTAGTGATGTTTTAAGACTTCATGGTGCACCTCTATTGAATGTGTCTGATTGGGATCCCTGGTTTGCATCAAAATTATGAAAAAGTCTCCAGAAGGCTTTGAATACTGAGCTTCGTATGAGTATTGCTTATCACCCCCAAACTGACATACAATCTGAAAGGACTATTTGAACTCTAGAAGACATGATGAGGTCATTCTCTATTGATTTCCAAGATATGTGAGATCAATACATACATTTGGTGGAATTGTCATACAACAATTATTTCCATTATAGTATTCAAATGGCTCCATATGAAGCATTATATGTAAAGAGATGTCGAACTCCAACTTGTTGGGACGAAGTTGGAGAGAGGAAACTTATTGGCCCAGAACATATTGAACAGACTAGGACAATGTTTAAGACAATCAAAGCCCATATTAAAGCATCCCAAAGTAGGAAGAAGATTTATCCTGACAACTAGAGAAAGGATTTGTAATTCAATTGGGGGAGCGTGTCTTTCTAAAAGTATCTCCAAGGAAGGGTGTCTTAATGTTCGGTGAGAAATTGAAATAGAGCCCTAGGTATGTCAGAGCTTTTTAAATTCTAGAAAGAATTAGAGTTTTAGCTTACCATTTAGCAGTGTCGGGAAGTCTCTACAATGTCCATGATGTATTCCTTGTTTCATTGTTGAATAAATACTTTCAGACCCAATGCATGTACTCACCTATGAAGAAAAAGAATTGGAACCTGATTTGTCATACTGTGAAGAGATTATTGGGATCCTTGACCCAAGAGATCAGGTATTGTGAAACTGGATGACTATTCTAGTAAAGGTTCATTAGATAAACAAAAATATGGACGAATCAACATGGGAACATGAAGATGTTATGAATAAGATCCACCCACAACTTTTATGTGGGATTTATACCTAAAATTTCTAGGATTAAATTTATGGAGGAGGGAATAATATAACACCCCAAACATTTTATAGTATGTATCTATTAAGTAAATTTTATTCATTAGATAGCCTATATTTCATGAAGCACAAAGTCTTTTGTGAAACAAAACATTAAAGGAGAAAGTTATAAGCTATCCATTAAACATATATTTTCTACTTCTATGTTTTGAATTTCGATAAATGACCATCTAGAGTTGTGACCAGTAAGTCATTTGGAGTCTAATAGAACAAAATTGATTTTTTAAGAATAGTATTACACCCTTATGAATAGTAATATAAATATTAATATTCCCCTTATGAATAGTAAATAATGATAACATTTTTTTGATATGTTAATAATATAATACGATTTCAATTAATTTTTCAATGTGATATAGAACTAATTATATCTTTAATGTGGGTATTATTCGAATTAACTATTATTTTATTTAAAAAATTTAATTAAAAACACATTGAAAATTATTTTGAAAAAATCGAGTTCATTTTTTAATTCTACACATTGAAAAATGTTTAGGGTAAATTTTTGTAATTTTCCTAAAAACTAGAATTTTTCGAGAATAGTAAAAATAAAGTTTTTGAGATTTCAATAGTTTAATGACATCAACATGATATAATAATTAAATATAAATGTCTGGTCAACTTGTGTACTGTAAATTATGACATGGGGTTTCTCAGGTGAAAAAAAACACGGGCAAATACCTTTTCCAAGACCATGGTTCTTCAAAAACCACTAATGAGGTGTCCCTTTTAATTAATAAAAAACTCCCTCCTAATTACTATAAATTCCCACACCCCCTTAGATTTCCTTCCATAAAAACACATAATCCTAGAATAAATAGTGTTATTACCTCCCTAGGAGTCCTCCCAAGGTTTCCACAAACCCCCAAGGTCCCTACCATCATGTTTTGGGAGTTACTCTACAAGGTAAGAGAATCAACAACTCTTTTCTTTTCTTAAGGATTTCATTTTATGTTTTATGTTTTATTATCAATTGGATTATGTGGGGATATTTCACTCGATATTCCCCTTATTTCCCATATTATTTATAAGTGATGAGATTCCCCTTTCTATCTTGAAAATATTTTATGTAATTTTATGTGACATCGTTAGGCTGCCAGATTTTCGTAAGAGATATCTAAATGTTTCTCTTATTTTGAGTTCCATTCTTTTATACTTCATTTTAAACCTCAATTAATCCAGATATTATGATAATTAAAGTGCCTTAAATTAACTATAATTATATTATTCAAATTTATTATTTCATCATCATCTCTCTTTCCCCTCCTATTTTACTAAAAATGAAAACTCCACCTGAGATGTGTTAATTTATAACATTCAAGGATGAAGGGTTCTTAATTATCATTACCATATTAAATTAAAATCATGAAACCATTTTTATAGTTAATGTGATCAAAATATTTTCTTTTCATCTCATAAATTTTCTCCAATCCCAACAAACTCATGATATAGAATAATAATGCAAACCAATTTCATTTTACACAAAACTGCCAAGCTAAATCCAAGCGTTTATCAATAACTTTTAAATAATGATTCATCCTCTAGTATATAACCCAAATAATTATAAGATAATTTATATCTATTTAATGTAAAAAATAATATATATTAAAAATTCTGTATTTTTAACCCCATTTCAAACAAACTTCCATTCATGAATACAATTAAACAAATCATGAAAACCAAGGAAGAAAATGCTTCCAAAACAATAAAAATGAAACTCTAAAACCAATAAAAAATGCCATGAATAAACCTAATAAGGTTATAATAAACTTATTAAATGTATAGGAGGTTATATATTTTTAATTAATGAAGATAAATTTTATTATTGAGGTCATTAAAACAAACTAACAACACCCTCGAGCCTAAGGTATGAGGTTTCTCATCTCACTTTCATTTCCGTGATATTTCCATTGTTCACCAATTATTTCTTGTATGTGTTATATGTGTACTTATATTTGATATAAAATAACATGATTAACATTATATTCAGGGTATTTAGTGACTCATTTTAGGGTTTTTAAGTTCTGGTCATATGATTCGACCGATTACATTGTGGTAAGAGACGTTGTCTCAACTACGATTTTGTTGTGAATAACTTTGTATTGTGCACATAATAATCTTTATTTGGTCTACATAATGCCCATTTGAGACCACTATTAATTCGAAATTATTTTTATATTAAATATCCATCATCTCATATCATGGATATTTTTGTTGTCTAAACTGTATACTATTTTACATATGGTGTTTATTTGGAAATATATTTTAACTATGGAAATATTGAAGAATCTGTATACTCTAATCTATACAGATATTGAAAAAGAATATATTAGTTGTTTTGAATCAATTTATAAAGAATTATTTGGACATTCTGTTCTGTTTGGGGTCCACTATAGACCATTGATGCGTCGACAAGTCTCATGAGACAAATAAGTGGGCGACAAATCCTTCGAGTTTGTTTCCAAAAATGAAACGAGTTTCTACCCACGAAACTAAAAAGTTTTAATGGTATTATGGTATCATGTTCTAGATAAATGATGACCATTTATCAAGAATTATCTGTATTCATTATCAATTATTACTATCCATGATGTTTTCACTGTAAAAAAATCTATGGATACAGTTTCATTATCAGTTTACTAATGGAATGAGTTTTCATTTATTCACCATGTTATACTGATATGCCAAATTGTTTATGGTTCAGTTATTATTTATTCATGATTCCACAATTTGTAACCCTCACTGAGCATTTGAGGTCACCACTTTCAATTTTTTACCTTCAATAGGTGATGAAGAGGAGATCATTTATTGAGTTCCTGTGGATGCAGTTTTTAGTTTTTGTTATGTATTTTATTTTGTAACCTTTTCCAATGTAATTTGAGTTACATATATGTATCTAGTTTCTTCAAGACTACTAAACATATCATTCCTTCCAGATTTTCATACCTTATAAACATGCCTATATAACAATAAATGTACCAACTCTATTCTGTAGGGATCGGTGTGTTACACCTAATCTCTTAAAAAGCTTCTCGCAAACCATTAGAATTTTTCTCTCTAGGTAAGGGATCATCTCATCTATATCTTTATTCATGAAAATTAATTGTATTATACATTTAATATTTACTATTTTTATGTGTTGGAATACATATTTACACATACATATTACTATCCTTATGATTTCCAGGTAATTAAAGACCCACTTTCACACTCATTAAACACTCATATGAATATTTTTGTACACCTACTATGGTACTAAAATTATCCGGTAGTTTTCTATGTAAAACATTGGTTTATTGAGTACCCAACCCCATTTTCACTAAATAGTATTAATATATATGTACATTTAACAAATTTATTGGGTAATTCTATTTAAATAAACTAAAAACCTTAATTTAGGGGTTAAAATTGAAAAATATGTCCCTATATTGTATGATCAATGTGGCACAAAAATGCAAGCACATGATATAAATGTAATGACTAGCCATGGATTTATAAATCCCTCAAATGAATAGGGTAATATTTTTATCTCATGAGATCCCATGTATAGTTCATATGGGTTTATCCTAAGAACACTATTCTATATTGTCTCGGTGGTTTCCCTTGACATATGTTTATGATGTCATATTTTTTTGTTGTTTCCACATTCCAATATTACATTGTTTTTATCAGGTTTTATCATAATTTTTTGTTAATTATTATAGTTCTAACCTTATTTATTTCAATTGAATTAAATATATTATATACATCATGTTATGATTTGATTATTCCCTTATTAGGTTTTGTATCTCGTCCATATTTTATGTACATCCTTAGGTAATTCCTTGTAGTTTTAGATGATTGATGGTATATAATAGAATGTTTTGGTGGTTTCAATTAATTTTTTTGTATCCACATTTAATGTTATTTATTACTTATATAATTTCCTAAATACACTAGTCCTAACAATCTTCTGGTATTTTATTATTTGTACATTTATTTAATATATTATGAATTAATGTGTATTATAATATGTGTTGTTATAGTTGTTATTAAAGGAATGTTATTTTTGTTTTTGGGTATTTTTAATGGAATCCATTATTAAAATCCTTATGAGAAATACAATAAAAATGTAACCATTACTAAATTGTGATAATGTATAGGTTAATTGGTTTCCATGTAATACAATTCATGTATAGATTCTACAAGTTGATGTGACTCAAGCACAATTGTACCTATTTTCTATAATCCTAAAAAGGTAAATTGGGGTTTTATTCAATTATCACCTAGTGCATGAAAACATATGTCTTAATACAAAACTAGTTTGACACTAATGGGAGATATGCTATGGAAAATTCACAATCTCCTTACTAACTATTATGAAGTGTAATAATTCCCATAATATTTATTTCTATTTTTAAATAGATCATGGATAATATATAATGAGACATACATATTCATAATTCAAGGAATATATTTGATATATGAGTTATCACTTTAATTATCAATGTTTACAATGTTTTTATTAATATTATAAGAAATCTGTAATATAAATTTCCATTTATTTTTGTTAATGGTTGGAAATAAGAGTAATTAAGTCAACAACTAATGTGATAAGAAATATAGTGGATTCCCATATGAGATGTTGAACCCAATTGTATTTTTAGTATATAACATCATGGAAATACATTCCTAATTAACTTATATTATTAACACAAAATTGAATGTATTTAAAACACCACATCCAACCTATAAAAAGAAAGTTTCTATTGAGAACATTACATGAAAAAGTCATCTAAATATAAATGGATCTTCTATTCCATTAATCATGTAAAAGTTAATCAACACCATTGAAATGATTCTGTACATCCTTAAATACTCTTAGAAAGTGAAGCTTGTATGGGATGATTATCATATTGAGGGAGAAGATTATCAATGGTGGAAGTTGATCGAAAATATGAACCTATTTTCAAGATCGATGTGATGAATGGGAAATAATTTGGATTTTTCTATAAATATTTTCATTTGAATCACAAAATAAAATGGATACGGATTTCCATGGCCTCAAGAAAAAAATTATTCATCAATGAATACAAGGAGAACACGAAAATACAATGATATATGCCTCTTAATTTATCATTGCCACTAAAAGAAATGTTGATCGATTAATATATGGTAAAATTATGAGTCAATGAAATTTTTTGATGATTCAATACTAATAAATTAGTGAGATAATTATATGATGTTACCTCAATTTCAAAAAGGAGATCAGAGAATGTCAAGGGAAATATGGGATAAACTATTGGAAGTATAAGTTTTTTTTTAATTTTGGAACTGTGATTGAGAAATATCATGGGTAATGATAGTAAAAAATACCACATTTAAAAAGTGTGAAAGAAATATCCCAAAAATTACTTCATGTGTATAGGGAAATTCCATTGGGATTAGATGGAAGGGCACTAAATTAGCGAATGCCAAAGGTATAAAACTAAAAATGCGATAAATAAGGAAATTACCTAGAAAGCACTTATCCGACTGTTCAATGTCTCAACTACAAGGGACAATGAATCTTTGAGAATATATTCAATAAGCTAAGGGATTTCGATGATAATCAAAGGAAAAAGACCTGAAATTCGTTGAGCGAATTGGTGCAATTATTAAATTAAAACTACTGAGGTGTATCCTGAAAATGATGTAGAGAGATGTATTTTATTCATTCATTCTTGGATAGGGAATGCACTATTTAATTATAAATCTATACATTCATTCATTCCATGAAATATTATTTTGTCTTTTGAAACTCTAACTCAAAATACGGATGTGGAGATATTAGTGGAATTAAAAAAAATTGGTCCATTATTGTATCCCAAGTATATAACATCCCTCAATTATATATTTTTTGGATTAACATCTATTAAAACCTTATAATACTCCCTTTCGTAGAATTCAATGAAATTTTAGTTATTTATTGTGTTTCATTTTTAAAGCCAATATTTATTATCTAGATAAGGAAATCACCCATCGTATCATAGATGACCCTCTAATTCTATAAATGTCAAAGGAGGAAGAGAAATATCATTTGGTATCATCATCTCAAAAATGGTTATTACTACCCTAATAGTAAGTTAATATAGCTCAAATGACTGTGACAATGAATAATATCATCCATTATGAAATTTCCAATGTTACAGAATATACTGATGTGTTTCCCAATGAATTGACATTTCTTCCTCATAGTTGTGAGGTTGAGATATCAGTTGATCTTATAAATGAATATTTTTATATATATAACAATCCATATATAATGGAAAATCTTGAACTCTATTATCTAAATAATAAACAATAAAAGAATTTATGTAAATGTTTTTTCACACATGTTTTTCACCAGAGGGTGTGTAGGTCCTCTTCATTAAGAAGTGGTTTGTGTCAATTCAAATCAAAATTGGTTATTGTGGGCTAAAAAAGATTAAAAAATTAATAATTATCACCTACCACATTTTTATTACCTATTCAATCATCTATATAAAGCCCAATAAATCTCTATGGTGGATATTTTAATGGGATAATATATTGTCATGGTGGAGAAGGATGATATCTAAAGACTAAATTTCAATCAATGTATAAGAAATATGGATTCATAATGATTTCCTTAGGAATAACAATTCTCAATATATATTCATGGACATAATGAATAGAGTCTATAGGGGATAAATTGAAAACAATTTTATAGACTTTTTAGATATTAATGTTATATACTAAAAAGAGTGGAGAATTTGAACACTATGTTGAGGACTATTTGAATGGAAATGTTATATGAAATGTAAAGAAAATTCATGTTATAGAAGGAGGAAATAAACATTATGGGGAATTATATCACTAAAAAGTGATTTCATGGGATCCTTTGAATATATAGGTAATTGATGGATGTCCTATAACAAAATATATGACAGAGTACCATAGATTTCTTAGAATTATTGGGTACAATCCTTTTTTGGAAGAGACTTATGATTTTTTTAATTCCCATTAACCATGTTGAATAAAAAGGGAGTGAAGAGTTTATAATCTAATAAATGAACGGACTGATTTAATGTTTTATAGATGTGTTTAATCACCACACCAATGTTAATATTATCCATCATTGGGAAAAAAATTTATATATAGGGATCTGTCCAAAAAGGGTCTAGGTTGTGTTCTCATGCAAGATGATAAAGTATATCATATGCATGCCCCTAATTAATGATCCCTAAGAAAAATACTACCCATTGCAGTATTTGGAATTGGATGTAGGGATAATCACTTAGATGTATTGGGGATATTATCTCTATCTGGAGAAGTGTGTCATATATAAAAATCATAAAATCATCAAGTATGTATTCATAGAAAAGGATTTACATATGAAACAATGAATGTAGTTAGAGTTAATGAAATATTATGATTGTTAAATCCAGTACCATCATATATTGATAAAAAAAGTGGAATATATTTTTAGTAGAAATGATCCTGCAACCTTATCAATGATAAGGATTGAAAGGGATCCATTTTTCATGGATGTGAAAAGGATGGAAATGGGTATAATACAAGGATATTCATTATACCTTGCTAAATTAACTACTCAACCTTTTATTCAATAAAGGATCAAGAGTCTAAAAAATTTTATGAGGTGATATAGAAAAAGTTAGTGAATATTCAAGTGTACAATATTGATAAAAATTATGTTATAAGGTTTGGAACCTAGATATGTTCCCAATAAAATCAAGATATGACGAGGGATCTTCAAAATGATAGAATTTTATAATTATTATCCATTAATACATGACGCACTATGTTTTATATATATATAAATAAAATATTATTGTGGGTTAACCTGAAGTGGGAGACTATAGAATATTTATCTCGATGCACGGTATACCAAAAAGTTATGGACGGGAGAAAAATTCTAAGGGTATAATGAAATAATTTCCCACAACAGTATGAGAATGGGAAAAAATAATCCTCTATTTATTTGTTGGACTCCCGACAATATCTAAATTCAATAATGATATCTAGTAGTTAGTTTATTACCTTATAATTCATCATGTTTCACTATAGTAAAGGAGTATTTCTATTTGGACCAAATCACCATGATATACATAAGATAAGTGTTAATATTGCATAGAGTTCCAATCTCTTTTATATCTTGTATAGATATTAGTTTTACCATGAGGTTCTAGAGAATACTATACCAAGAATTAGATTTTTTTAGTAAAACTAATCACCCACAAATCGATTCCTTAACCGAAAGAACCATTAAAACACTATATGACATGTTGGGATAATGTTGGAAGGATTTTCAAGGATATTGAGATCATCACTTTTATCTAGTGAAGTTATGATAATATAATAATTTATATTATAGAATTATAATTACCCCTTATGAGGATCAGTATGAGATGTTATTATTGACTAAAAAAATACTTGGATGAATTTTGATAGTGGAATTTGATGGGACCTGAGCTTATCCAAGAGAGGGAAGAGAAGATTCAAATCACTAATCATCATTTGAAATAACCACAAAGATAAAACAAATTGTTTTGCAGATAATATTAAAAAAAACACAGATATTTATGTCAGAGATAAAGTGTTAAGTCATATATCACCATGGATAAATATCTTATGGTTTAGGAAGAATGGGAATATTACTCCTAGATACATCAGACCCTTTGAAATCCTTGATTTCATATGACTTGTGGCTTATTTGTTATCAGAACCACTTAACCAATATTAACTAGATGATTTGTTACATGTATCCCTATTGAGGAAGTAATACTAAAACCCTCACATTTACTGAATCCATTGGTAGTACAATTGGATAATGATCATTCATACAAGAAGTAGCTAATTAATTTCTTTTATCATAGAGAAAGAGGTTTATAAAATAAGGAATCTCACCTAGTTAAAGAGATATGGTGGAACTATTTCTTAGGATTGGAGAATAAAGACCCTAAATAGATGATGAAACATAATTAACCTAATATTTTTTATTATATGAAATGAAATTTAAAGGGTGACCTTTTTGAGGGGGGGGATAATGAAACTAGTCAAATTTTTATAAATTAATTTCCCTTCTGAATGAATAAATGACTTATTATATAATGTAGTTATTGAAAACACATGCACTAAATATTTTATTTTGGACATTCTAGTTTAAAATAAAATTATGAATCAAATCTATTGATAATATTTCCACTTTTAGTGATTATTAAGATTAATATATCAATGATTATGATAATGCCAAATTTACAAAAATGGAAGAAGCAATTTTCTCAACCAGTGGGATAATACACTTTGAATCCCATTTACCAGAGATTTCATGGGATAACATATCAGTAGGATTTTCCCTCGACCAATAAAAACTTGATATCCAACAAATGAAACAAGAGAGATACCATTTATAAATGAAGATCAATCTTATCGAGATCGCAACTATAATCATGTTAATCGAACTACAACAAGAAATTTTTACCATTATACATTGTACCCTTAGGGATTATGAGGGTGTAATAAGGGGTTAGGTATTTATACCATAATAGTAAGTATTTTTATATCTTATGTAAAATAATATAAGGATAATATTTATACTTTTTATATTACTTTATAAACGATTATATATAAATATTGATAAAAATGAGATTCCAATACAAATAAGCACAATTGTATATATTTTATAATATATATTTTTAATTAAAATAATAATTTTAATTGAAAAATAAATTTTTAGATAAATTATATTTTTAGGAATTATCCTAACAAAAAATTATTTATTTAAATATAAATTTTAATATATTTTAATTAATTCCAATGTAATCTTTAAAAGAGTTATAAAATGGTTTTTATCATAAAAAATATATATATTTCAATAAAAAACGTTTTTTTATTAACATAGTAAATTATCATATTTAGGGAATTATTTTGGTAAAATAAAAATTATTTTTTAAATTATCACGTTGAAATTTATGGTGGTGAATTTTAAATAACTTTCTGAGATAGAGGAATATTTATGTAAAAATTTAATAAATTGTAAATATACATTATGTATTATGACTTCATAAAATCCTCAATGTGGTCTAATAAATACTATAAATTGTATTCAAAACCAAAATAATTTTTCCCCTATAAAATAATTTGTTTTTAAGTTATTTTATTAATTTTACAAACCCCTAATGAGTAATGAAAAACATATATTGTATTTTAATCTTTTAAAATAAATTCTCTTTGAGCATTACTCACTTACACCTCAAAAAAATAAATTTTTAATGTTTTATATTCTTATCTGTATAAAATGATTAAAATCGCTCATATTTGGATGAAACCATGGGAAAACGATGAGATGTTTTTTGGTTTTTATTATATTATTATGTGGATTCTAAAAAAAATTTCTATAAATTAATAAAAAATTTACCTCTCTTTTTCTATAAATACATACACTTAATCACACTCCACTTCACTGAAAACCCATTTTTCAGGAATTTACACTCCCCTTTTCTCTAAAAATTTCACATGTTTAGTCCCCAAGATTTTATGAATATCATCTCTATCTTTAATAAGTTCCATCTCAAGGTAATGGATATTCCCATATTAATTAATTTTTTTCTATTATGCCTTTCTATTTCGAATTTTCCCTATTGGAATATGTTTTCACACATCCATATTACTACAGTTATGATTTCCATGGAATTATATTCATATTTTAACACTCATTAAAACCATCATGATTCATTATGACCACTCATTATGGAACAAAAAATATCCTATGATTTTTCATGCTAAACATATGTATAGTGAGTAACCATCCTCGTTCCACTCAAATGTATTCACCTAGAGGTACCTATAATTAATTGGGAGGGGAAATAAATGTTTTTCATAATGGGACCCAATTGTTTGAAGAAGGTTTTGGAAGTATGAATATTTTCTTTTTTTTCAAAAAGGGATAAATCAATTCACTTAGTAAAATACTTGGAAAATTAGATGATGATTTACTGATTTGAATTTCGAAAATATCATAAGTTGGTTCGAGAACATGTGATTCAATATTTTTGAAGTAATTGTGGAGAAATAGTGTTTCAAATAATATTCAGTTTTAATTGGAATGAAAGATGTTTCTGGAGGATAGGAAAGTTATATTACTCTACATGGAAAATATGACAATTCTTAATGTGATAGATCAAATATTGTATATCAAAGAATATAAGGTTTGTGATGAATGTTGTTGGTTGTTGAATAATATATATGATAGTGAAAAAACAAGAGTATTCTTGTCGAAAAAAAATATTTTATGTGGCACTGTTTCCCTGTGTTTTCCAAAAACATTTTTCCTCAAAATAGGGAATTTTGTTTGTAGAAAAGGAAGGGTATTTCACAAAGGAGTATGGAATGCACAATTTGCAGACCACAAATGATAGTATGTGGAATTAATAGGAGGTACACAGTGTGGTGAAGGAAAATCATCAAAAGAATTATTCCACATAGCAATGTTATGTGGACTGCAAAACAAGATATATGGATGATACACAGACCATGTAGGGGAAACAGTTCGTGGGTAGATCACGGTTTACAGGAAGCTTGCAGTATGCAAGATTTAACTATTTTCGGTGAAGGGTGCCATTCTCAAAATGTAGGTGGTGATTTAGGCCACTGAGACGGACAAAGGGAGGTACCCAAACCATGAAGGGAGTAACGTTTCACAGACAAAAATGGTTCGCAGGACGATTGTAGTTTGTGGGAGAAGCAGTATGCAGTGAAGCCTATATCATATCAATGATTTTTGAAATATCACATTAGAGGTTTCTTCATATATATTTTCTTATATAAGGATTGTAAATATCATCATTCAAGTATGAGATATTCTCATAAGATAACATCTTAGTTCCGAGGAAGAATTTGGATATGTACGGAATAGTTCACGAGGGAGAATCCATTAAGGGAAGATGTTAGAAGAGGAGAGATTCTAAATAGGATAAAGTACTCTACAGAATAATACATGGTGTGCAGAATATGAAGAATTTTTCCATATAAGAAGACATTGTAAGCGTAATTGGAAGAAGAAGTCTACGGAAGAAGAAATAGTTCACAGTATAAGAATAAGCAGTCAATGGAAGAAGGAATTCCATAAAAGAGGAATTAGTACATAGAGAATCAGTGGTACTCAGGTAATTTTCCATATACATATAATCGACGGTTCACAGAGGAAGGTGGATTCCCCTAAAAAATTCACACTATAAAATATTGGGAGGATAAATACAGTTGGTGGAGGAAGCAACTCAGTATGTAGAGGACATGTGCAGTTTAAAGAGGAAGTATAATTGTTCGTGAAAGATTGAAGGAAGTTCCAACCAGCATCTCGGTAAAAAATAGAACTATTATTTTGATAGATAATTTTTTTGAATGTTGGTCATGAAGCAGTAAAACATTGAATGGCATCATTTTGTTCTAGAAGAAGCACACACAATATATGATTATTTTCAAAGTGCTACACAAGTGTAGGGGAACATCCTACTTATTGTACTCCACATTAATGGATTGTTTTCTAATGGATTTTTTTGGAATTGTATTGTTTCCATACCATACCAAGTACATAGATACTCATTTTGAGTAGTGAAAATTGTAAATTATTATGTAATTTAGGAAGCGTGTTTGGATTTTGATCAGTAGGGAAATAACTCTTTCACAGGAAGTTAAGGTTGTTTTAGATGTAGGGAATCAAAAAAATAAAATATATCACTAATTCACCCATCCCCTCTTGGTGATACTTGAATCCTTTTTAGGAAAAATCAATTAGTATCAAAGCTGAGGGAGCCCTTCATTTATTCTTTGATGAAGTTTTGATGAGATGTTGTGAAAGAGAATTTGAATTATGTGAATAGTATGGGGAGTCTAATATTTAATGGAATGAATTGTCTAATTTGGAAAGACAGAATGATGCCTTATCTTATGTCCATTGGGTATGATGTTCTTGAAGCTATAATAGATGGATTTCATCCTATATATGACAAGGTTCCTCTTACACCTATTGATAACAATAATCTTGAGAATGTTGAAAGAGATAAAAATGAATTACTCTCATAACATTATGAGAGTGAGTTTTTGAGAGTGAAATGTATTTCTAAAACTATAGGTATCTGGTATAAGCTGAAAAATATCTATAATGGAAACACTTAAGTGAATAAAG
Source organism: Viscum album (assembly GCA_963277665.1). NCBI lineage: Eukaryota > Viridiplantae > Streptophyta > Magnoliopsida > Santalales > Viscaceae > Viscum > Viscum album. Next base: position 1,030,996,267 of record OY728123.1, on the reverse strand, counting down.
AAAAAATAAAAATTAGGAGGCTGAAGTATATAGACAACAAAATTGGTGAATTTACATATATTGAGGACTTCTTTACAAAGGTAAATGACATTGTCTGTACTATAAGATGTATTGGTGAAAAGTTATTGGATTCTATAATTGTTGAAAAGATCTTATGAATTATGCCTGGTACGTTTGATGCTAAAGTTTCTTCATTGGAAGAAATAATCCCTATATCATTATCTATATATTATTTACACAACACATTTATAACATATTAAATAAGAATGGATACATCATCAGATGAGCTCATAAAGGGGATTTACTATTCTAGGGTTTCCCCCACAGCCGCATTCCTCTCCACCATCTTGAATCAGCGGTGGATCACTCCTCAGTGCTTCTAATCAAAGCGTTTGTGGTGTGCGTCCTTTTTCAGTGGTGATGTCATGAGGGAATGGAAATATGGGGATCCTTATTGTTTCCATGCCTTATTCACTCACTAAGATTTATGTTGTTTATGTCCTTTCATAGAGTTATGGTGATGGTCCATAACTCGAGTTCCAGATACCATGGTCTTTCGGTTTCCACTTAGTTTCATGTTTCTTGGGGGTGTGTTGAGAGGATATGGTCTCCATGTATGGTTTTGATGGTTTTTACGGGATCTACTATTATGGAATGGAGTGGGGTCTTCCTCCAGAGAGACTAGCATTCAACAGGTCCCCATTTTTGTGGTGGATTGGGATTATTGATCTTTTTAGTGTATTTATTATTCTAGGATGTGTGGCGGATTTGGTGTCTTGTGATGTTGACATCACCATGGGTCCCAACCTTGGTTCTTAATTATTCCCCTGTGATGGGTGGATTGTGGGTTCTGTACGGTAAGGATTTCTCCAGTGATGGTTCTGGTGATTTTGGCCCCAATTTTCTAGACGATGGAGTTGGATTCTTGTTTTTTGCTAATTCTTGATGGTATGAGATGTAGATGGTGGAGGAGAAGCGAGAACAGATCATATGATGGTTTTTCTATGTGTGGTCGATTTTTTACTTCATGAAATGCTGTTTTGTGGTAATATTTTCATTATGTCCATATGATTCATTTTTAGGTAATTTTCAACTAGTTAACATATAAGAGGGTTCTCCAAATAAGGTTTATAGACGATTTTTCACCTGGACATTTCTATTCTGATTCTGAAGTTTGAGATTTTATGTAATTTCAATCGCTACCATTATCATGTATCCTTGCTTGAGGCAACATACTGAGCAATGATGAGAAGGTGGATGCTGGTCTTAATGGTTTTAATGCTCGGTAGGGGCCTTGATTTTTAGTTTTGAATGGGGTATTCTTCGATGAACTAACTGTGGATGTTTGGTTATTGTATAAGTTATTGATTCCATGTTGGGTTCCCCTTCATCCCTTAAATTGGGGTTGATGATAATAAAAAATTAATTATCAGTCATAAGATTGTGAATAAGAAAACCAACGTTTATTGAAAAATATATTTCAAAGATTCCAAGAATAAAAATACTTAGAAGGCTCTTTAAAAAGATGACATTGTTGAATATGAATTTGAAAATTAGTTATGTAGAAATCTTGATGAAATATTTTCCTTGTTTTTTAAAAATACGAGAAGAGGTATAGGTAAATACAAATGGGAACTTCCCTTGAAATTTATTGAATGTGGAATTGTTGGGCACTTTGTGGCTAATTTCTATCTAATAATGAATGATTAAGGTAGTGATGGAGAAAAAATAAGGTTATGATGGTCATGGAAGAAACAATGTGATATAGAAAAATCATCTTCTATAGGGAAAGATAAAAAGAAATTTAAATTTAAAATAAGAATATTTTTGTCTAAAGATAAAGAAGAATAAGATAGTGATGTCGAGTCTGAAAAATACTTTGTTGAAAAATATAGATGGAAAACCTTTACTAAAGTTGTAAATAATGATGATTTAGGAGAAAACATTCTAAAGAAAAAGAAACTCCACTTGAATCTCATCTGAAAGAAGATTGGAAAGAATGTTTGAGAAAGATTAGAAGACTTGAGAAGGAAATAAGGAAGTTGAAAAATGGAAATTCCCCATTAAACAATCAGGAAGGTTTTGTTTATGAGAAAGTCAATAGGGTAAAATAGACTTATGATCTAAAGAGTTATCTTGAAAAAAAAAAGAATCGTAATGAACATATGGATGTAAAGCTAAAGGAAAAAGGGGAAGAGTTTGGACTTGTCCAAAAAAAATTTAAATATGAAAAAATGAATATAAGATTCTTAAATTCATTATCAGAAGTTGCAGAAAGTTATAATAAGGATGAACCTGATATGGATCAACAAAATTTACCCTCAATGGTTTAGAAGAATGATGGAATTGGTTCTACGGTGAATAAATCTTGGACTGTTATGTATGTGGCCAAAGAAAAAAAATGTAAAAAAATTTAAAAGTGTCATAAAATCATGAGTCTGAAACAATTTCTATTACTTTTGGTTCTGATAATTTTGGAATAAAATCTGAGCTGATGATTAAAGTTACCTTTCATAGAATAATGGATTATGATCAACAATGTTTTATTTAAAATGTTGTTGGGAATCCTGTTCACAACATTGGTTGGTATGGAAGCTTCAGAAGAAAAAAATCTTTCTATGAATACTGTTGGTATTGTGGTGGATTCAGACATACCAACAATATGAGTTATTTTAACCAAATACATTAATACTATGGTAAAGGTTATAAAAGTAATTATTTGAGGTGGAGTCAATCCTCTCAAAATAAGAAGTAAAATATGGATGTTCAAATTATATCTAAGAAGTTTGGTGTGAAATTTGATAATAGATACCAACCATTAGAAAATATTTTTGAAAGAAGTGAAAAACCAAGACATCATTCAATGGGTTGTCTTATTTTTCAACCAACACAAAAAAAGTTTCATGATATTTTTCATAAGGAAGAGGTAATGAAATTAGAGGGAGAAGAAAAAGATCTTGTTGTTGAAACCACATTAGAATCTATAAAATTATAGTTACCTTAGATTCTAAAATGTGGGTGTTCTTCTCATATGATAGAAGACTAAATTCATTTTAAAAATGTGAGACACTACCAAGAAAAAATTATTACATTTGGAAATGATTAATCTCTAAGAATCAATGGTATTGGATCAGCCATCAATGGTAAAGAAAAGATGAAATCCAGGAAAAAATTATATGTTAGTGGGGCGAATAACAACCTAATAAGTGTTTTATTACATTATGATGTGGGTAAAAAAGATATAAATATGGGGTTTTTGTGAAAAGTGAGGAATATGTAAATATAGTTACAAGAGGCCAATGCACAAAAAACGTATTCCAAGTTGGTGAAATACAAAACTCATGTTACATGGGTATGGTGGAAGAAATCAATTATGGTATAAAAGGCAAGGACACATGGTACAAAGAAATATGATCAAGCTATAAAAGAGATATTTCGTTCATGGTATTCCTAACATGTAAATAATAAGAGATTTGGGTTTCACTATCTATCAAAAAGGGAAGATTAAAAGTTATATACATAATAATGTTTAAATTAGTACAAAAACCATTAGAAATTATTTATTATGATATATTTGGGCCAACGAGTAAACAATCAAATAATAATGATAAGTACATCATCACATTCAATAATTACTTTACATGCATTGCTAGTGTGATGTACATGAGACATAAGTTAGATTCTCTGAAAATGATTAGATGTTTTAGAAGGAAAGATGAAAAAGAATGTGAACATTTAGTGAAGAAGTTGAGAACAAACAATGGTGGTGAATTTAAGAAAAAAGAATTTTAAAATTATCTTGAGAATCAGGTAATTCATTATTATTTCAATTCACTATACACACCTCAACAAAATAGGGTTGCAAAATTATGGAATATAATTCTTGTTGAAATGGGGAAAACTATGTTACTTGAACATGGTCTATCTCATTTCTATTGGAGGCATTCCATGAATTTTTTTGTATACATTCAAAACTGATGTTTCTATAGGAAATGTTCATATATGAATCCATATGAAATTTTTTATGGAAAAACCCCAAGTTTCAAACACTTAAGAGTCCTTGAGAGTCCATAAATTATAAATATGAAAGGTTGAAATCTTGGTAAATTTGAACAAAGAGGTGATGATGGAATTTTACTTGTATATGCTTTAGAAGAAAGAGGATATAAATGTTTCAAAAAAGAAACAGGAATAATTGTGGATTCTACTGTTGTGAAATTTGTTGAAAATGTTGAGAAGGAAATGAAGACTTATCCAGATACGTAAGATGAACATGATAAGGAATTTTTTTTTTCAATTTTTATAATGCAGTTGAAATTGGTAATTATAATTAAGAAGAAGAATCAGACTCATCTATTTCAAGTGATAAGGAGGGAACTAAAATAGCTCATCCTAGGAAGAGGACTCAAGTGGAGGATTCGAACATTATCTGTGATCAACATCATAAGGTTCAAACTAGAAGAACTTAATTTTTTTTACACAAACTTATTTGTATTCAAAAGTCATTCCAAAGGATGTGAGTTAATATTTTTAGAATCTAGAAAGGGTTTAGGCTATTAATGAATAGATTTATTAGATAGTAAAAAATTGAAAGATTGGAACTCGTACCAATGATGGATAAAAAGAATTTATTTGTAAAAATTGGTTTTAATGAAAATTTTTAATAAAGAAGGTGAAGTGATAAGAAAAAGAAATATTGGATTACAAATATTATTCAAACATTTATGGTATTGATTTTGATGAAACATTTTCTCTTGTGGAAAGGTTAGAAACAATCAGAAAATTTCTTACTATTGCTGAAAAATGAGGTTAAAAAATCATTTAAATGGATGTAAATTATGAATTTATGAATGTAAATGTTGATGATGAAGTTACATTGAACAACATTAGGGATTTTTTTTTGGGAAAGATGAAAGTTATGGGTCTAAGTTGAAGAAATCCTTGTTTGGTCTTAACCAAGCTCCAAGGTCATGGTATTATAAAATTGATACTTTCTTAAAGAAGATGAGTTTAATGAAAGGAAGAGTGGATAAAAATATTTACATAAATAAATATAATGAGTTTTCTCTCAACATAGTTGTTTATATTAATATCATTATCTTTTCTGTAAATTATGATAGATCATGTGAAAGATTTTCTAAAGAGATGAAGAAGTTATATGAAATTTTTATGCTAGGAGAAATGAAATACTTTATTGGGTTACAATTTTTTAAAAGAATATTCTATTTTTCCAGGAAAAGTATGCAAAGGAACTTATTAAGAAGATTTTAATGAAATATTCAGAACTAGTTTCGACAATAATAATCATGGGATCCATGTTGTCAAAAGATAGAGAAGGCAAGGGAGTTGATCGAAAAGAGTTTCAAAAGATGATTGAATGTTTTTTATATCTGACTACCTCAATATCCAAAATTATTTATGATGTTTCATTATATACCAGATTTCAGAGTTCTTCAAAAAAATCAAATTTAATTTCTAGAAAATTAATTCTCAAATATATCAAAGGAATTTTTTCTTTTAATTAGGTATGGTAGCTCAGAAAATATTGACTTGTTTGGGTATTCAGATACTGATTGGACATGAAATTTTGATGATATAATATGCATATCTGGTGGAATTTTTTGGATATAAGTTGTGTTTGTTGGCATACAAAAAAAATAAATAACTCTTAAAATGGATGAAGTTGAGAATGTTTTATCCACTCAAGCTGCTACCAAACATATGTGGATGAAAACTCAGTAGGAAGACTTACATGATGAAGTAATCTTACCCTTACTCTGGGATGTGATAATCAAAGTGAAATTAATCTTATAGGGAATATGATACAACATTATCATTCAAAACATATAGACATATAGTATAACTTCAACAAATAGTATGTTGAGAAGAATGAATTGAATTTGGAGTATGTTCCTACCTCAGAACAAGTTACTGCCATATTCACAAAACCATTACCGAAGAACCATTTTATAAATTGAGGTTGAACATGGGTGTACAACCTTCTTCTCATCAAGGTTAAGGTACATGTTTTTCCACACTATAATATTAAATTTGGATAGTGTTATCAAGTGTGTGAATTGTTACATAAATCTATCCTTATTGAAGCATGAATAAAGGAGGAGTTGTGAGTAAATTGTGAATCTAGAATGTATGAGTGTAAAAAATTATAATTGATTGTTGGAGTGGTTTCATGATGTTTTTTATTGTATTCCAAAAAAATTGAAGAAGTGGAGAAAGATGAAGAATATGGTTGGGAAAAAAGACTCTGATGTTCTAGATAAGGATGATGTTGAAAGTTAAAGAGATTTCATAGTCACTAGTTTTAGATAAAAATATTCTGTTGTCAATAATTCTTATTTCATACAATTAGTTAGCTCATGTAGGCTTAGAAATGTAGATAAGAAATCTATTTTATGAGGTTAAAAAGAACATTGATTTATAAATCTTGGAAAAAAAAATCCAAAGTGTGATATTGTTGGGACCCTGTTGGCTAAAGAAGGTTTTTGAAGTAAGAATTATTATATTTTGTTTCCAAAAGGAATAAATCAATTCACTTTATAAAAGACTTGGAAAAGTAGATGATTATATTCTGATTAGTATTTCATAAATTTCATAAGATGATTGGAGAACATGGGATTTAATAATTTTGAAGGAAAGGGGGGGGGGATTTTTTTACCATTCATATTTAGTTTTGATTGGAACGAAAGATGTGGCTGGAAGATATTGAATTTACATTACATTCCATAGAGAATCTGACGATGCTAGAAGTGACTGGTCATACACAATATATCAAAAAAGATAAGATTCACGATGAATTCCATTGTTTTTTGAATAATCTATCTGATAGAGAAGAAGCCTGGTTTTTTTATCAAAGAAGATATTTTAAGTAGTGCAATTTCCTAGTGTTTTCCAAATTTTTGGGCCTCAAAATTTGGAATTTTTTATGCAAAAAGAAAGTTATTTCTCATAGTAGTTTGTAAAGAATAGTTTTTGGTTCATGAAGGATAGAACATTGAATTCATAGGAGGTACACGAAGTATTGAAGAAATATTTGGAAAATGAAGTATTCTATATAGAAACTCTTTTCAAACTATGAAGCATAGTATATGGATGGTATGTAGACTATGTAGAAGAAAAAATATGAAAGTAAATCATGGAATAACAGAAGCATGATGTTCATGAGAGGTAAATTGTTTTTGGATAAGGGTGTTGTTCATGGAATGAAGGAAATGATTTAGGGAACCACGATGGACAAAAGGCGGTATACCAACCACAAAGGGAGTAATGGTTCATAGACCAAAATGGTTCATGGGATGATTTTGGTACATGGGAGAATCAGTACATAGTGAAGGCTGTATCATATCTAAGATTTGATAAATCATGGATTAATGTATTTTTCATATCAATTTACCAATATAATGTGTGTTAATCCCATCAATTATGTTTTACCTATTTTTATTAGAGAACATATTCATTCTGAGGAATAATTTGGTTAAGTCCTGAAGGGTTTGCAAGGGATAATCCCACGAAGGGAAGCAGTTAGTGGAGAATAGATTCCACATTGGATGAAGTAGTCTGAAAAAGAATACACGATATGAGGAATAGGAAGAATTTGTCTGAAATATAAGACATGGTACATTGAATTAAAATAGGATGTCTGCATAAGAATATGCAGTTCATGGTATAGGAAGAAGAAGTCAGTAGAAGAATAAATTCCATAGGAAGTGGAAGTAGTATACTTAGCATCAGTGGTGCGTAGGTGATTTTCCATCCATAGAGAAGAGACAGCTCACATAGGAAGGAGTCCGTCCCTGAATCATTCATGCTATACAATACATTGAGGATAGTGTTAGTTTTTGGAGGAGGGAACTAAATAAATGAAGGACCCAAAAAGTTCACAGAGTATGTAAAACAATTCAAAAAATATTGAAGGAAGATTCATCAAAAAGATTGTGGAACTGAGATACATTAAAGCACCTATATTCATCCCAATAATAGTGCGAAGTATAAACGGACTATATATACATTGGAAGACATGATAAGATCATTTTCTATAGTCATTTAGGGTTCTTGGGATCAATATAGACATAATGGGTATTTTTCATATAATAATATATTCCATTAAAGAATCTATATAGAACCGTATGATGCACTATTTTGGAAGAGGTGTTATACCCCAAACTATTTAGAAGAAGCATGAGAATTAATAATATTGTACTTAATATTATATAAGAGATGATTATTAATGTTACAATTATTTACGATTATATTAATGTGGTCCAATAAAAAAAGGGAAGCATTGATAATTAGATGGAGGATATAGAATTTCAAGTGGAGTATTATGTATTCATGATGGTTTTACCAAGGAAGAGTGGTCTATGATTTGGTAAATAGGGGAATTTATGACCTAGGAACATTAAGAATATAGAAACATTAGAAATTATTATAGTTACAACTTAATGATTGGAAATTCTTCCCAACCTCTCTAAATTACATGACATCTTACAAGTTTCATTAATTAAAAAATACTTTCTATATCAAATTCTAGTAATTATATATGAGGTAATAATTTAGGATCTTGATGTGACATATAATTAATAACCTATATATATTCATTACATAAAGTAAAAAATGATCAATATAAAAACCTAACTAGTGAAAGTCCAATAGAGAAATAAAAAACTAAGAGAGGTAACCTGGGATCCAGAAGAATCTATGATGAAGTAATATCCACATTTTTTATATAAATGATATATTGTTTCTGACTATAGGATTCATTACTTCCATATGGTATACTAAATAATAAAATTTATAGAATATGAAGGAAAATAATTAAATCTACTATTATGTAGTATAGAAATATTTTGTCGAAGGACAATTTCATGAATACCTGTTGGGATAATTAATATTAATTTAATAAAATTTGAGGAAATCTATGAATTATTTGTAATAATTTTATCCAAACAAATCAGTTTGAGGATTTTTTTGAAAATGAGTAGAGAAAATAAAAACATCGGAGTCGAGTAATTGAAAATTAAGGTTGTTCTGTTAAAAAAATCAAAAATATAAAATAAATGATAAGATGGTTTTCAAAATTGAGTATATGTGAATCCCTAGGTTCAGTTATACAATCAAAATATCAAGGCTCTCATTTTACTGTGGTCAAGTACCTTGAAAATTATAATATAATTAACCTAAAATCAATGTTAAATGAAGAATGTAATTAACCGAATATACATGTTGGAAACAAAAATATGGATATTTCACGTAAAAAAATTCATTACTCACCATTAAAAATCTGGTCTTGCATTAAAAATGGTAGAGGAAGAGATATGTGAAATTTAATATATGAAAAACCCTTATAATTAATGATTTATCAAAATAAAATATTTATCACAACAATCACCATTCATTTATATTACCACTACATAATGAATTTTCCAAATCATGTAGTCCATGATATGGTTTCATAAAATTAAATTAAAACTCTAAAAAATGGTGGTGTAGTCATTATGGAGGACTATATAGAGGGAGGGACCTCCCACAGTGATATAGTCTTCAATGAATCCGAAAAACCCAACCTTACATTATATTTATATATTTAAATGAACTCCCATGAATCAATAATTCTATAAAATAATTCATTGTATTTGTCTAAGTCATATACGGGGGTTAACCAGAAATTATATATGGTCCTTAGTTAATATTTGAAAAAAAATTAATGCTTTTAGAACTCATCTTGTGGTTTTATGATGTGATAATGGGAGTTAATTAAATCTTTTTTATGGAAAAATTTCATTCCATTGGCTTTTGGCATAGAATCATGGCTCTCTTCGGGCCATGAGTATCATAACGTTTCATGGTGTAAATTGGGTGTCAAATCATAAATCACCATGTTATAGACAATTTTCCTCTCTTTTACGCTCTACCATCTTCTTCAAGATACATATTTGTACCACATATATCTCATAATGTGAAATTGGATTTAAAGAAGTTAATCATGGACTTGTTAAAAAAATTAAATCAATATTATTTTATATTTAATCATGAAAATATATAAAAAAGAGTATATTTTATCAAAAGAATTATCTTTAAAATTATAAAATCTGGAATTTTAAATTCAAGAAGATATGATGAATCGATGCTATCAAATACACCCAAACATAAAATATTTCCGGTACTCAATCATGAAATCTCAGAAAATTACAATGTATGATCTCCCTATAAGTATTCAAATTAAATTTCATTAATATAAAATTATTAAATAGGGATTTAAGTGTTCTATCAACAGATAAATTGTTTTATTCAACACCGCATTTATTAATGAATCAAGTCAACATGTGATTTAATTTTCATCTTATAAATTAACCATACATATTTATTAATTAATTATTATTTTTAAATAATTATTAATGTTTATAACACATTCAATTAACCAAGATTTTAAATTTTCCGCTCAACATCAAGGTATAAGATGCAAATAGTTTTCCCCATACCAGGAATCATGATCTATAAAATATTCTTATAATTGATCTACATTATCTAACCCATATAGATAAATATTAAAATTAATAACGTGGGCTTTATCATTAGGTTTAAATGAATTTGAGGATTTATTTTCGGTGGGTATATAATATAAACCAAGTAAGGCTAAAAAGGAGGCTAAAATATTATTCACATTTCACGATAATAAAAAATAACTCAGTGGGAATATTCTCCCTACGAAGTTATATATCCCTATTTTACCAAACTCAAATCACTCCCATGACGAAATTAGGATAAATAAATGAAACACCCTTTAACGTTTTTAAAATTTATGTTCATGTCAAATCCCACATCCACCAACCAAACCCAAATTCTCTTCTCACAATAATATTTTTAGCATTTATAACAAAATTACTGGCCAAGAAATGGTTATATTTTAATATCAAATTACATAAGTCATTTAAAAAAAATTATCCATGCACAATCAAATACATTGAATGAATAATCATGTAACGGTTTTCCAATATCTGATGAAAACACAACCACACTAGTCAACTTCAGTATGAACATCTCTTCAAACAATGAACTATCCCCCCTAAACATATTTTTATATAGAGTATGGTAGGAATGGATAATGTTGGTATACAATATAGATCATCACTAAAATGTATATTTATGGATTTTATGAGAATTAAGAATTATAAATTTAAATGTGGTTCTATAGATAACGGAAAATGGAAAATATGTGTAACAACCATGACCCCATAATCCCATATTCAAGGGTCATTTTATTACAACAGAATAGATATAAGTGGATACATCACCATGTATCGATTGGTTTAGTAGTCATGATGAACTAGATACATATATGGAACACATTTTACATTGGTAAGAAAAAATTAAAATATATTAAATAAAAAACTGCATCCATGAAAACTAATTAAATGATATCTTCTTCATAAACTGGGAATGAGAAAACAAATAAAAGGGAGGGAATGAATGCTCAGTAAATGTTTGGTTTAGTGTAAGACAACTTCAATCAATATGTATAATAAATATGGAAATGTGAATAACTAAAAAACACAAGAAAATCAATAAACTAAGAATGAAAATGATTCAATAGATTTTGTCATAGTGAAAATACTACGGATAATAATAATTAAATAATGAATTATGGGAATTCTTAATCAATGGATGTAATTTACTTGGAACATGATCCATCATAACATCAATGAGATTTATGTCTATGGGTAAAAACTCATCTAATTCTATTTGGAAACAAACATGAAGGGGTTGTCACTGAATTTTGTGTCTCATGAGACCTGTCGATGCATCGAGGGGATATAGCAGGACCCACCCATCACATCATATCCAAATAATTCTCCATACAAAAATTTTATTCATTAAAAATATATCTTATAAATATCCTTATTGAGTAGAGGATATCATTTTATCCATATTTACCTAGTAAAAACAACATTCAATGCAAAACCAGCATGTAAATTGGTAAATGACTATGACAATAATCATATCCATGATACAAGAATATGGATATTTAATAGAAATATTAATTAAAATGAAAATTATCGAAAAGGGGTTTTATATACAACACATAAAAGTGGTTAGGTGTACAAAACCAAGTACGTACATTAAAATAGAAGTTGAGACGAAGTCCCCTGCCTTATGTATGAAGGTGTTATCCACTTGATACTAATGTCCTAGATAATTAGACTAAATCCATTAATTAATTAATTCAGAACCATTTATTCATGTATTAAATATATTATATTTTAATGTAGATCATTTTTTTCCTTTTTGATTAGTTATAAGGTATAATTTTATCGTTCTCGAGCATTCATTTCCGTTCTTTTCATGATCATTTGACTTGTATACATGTATGTAAAATCACATAAAATGAGAAGTTTTTCCAAAATTGAAATTATATTTTATTAAAGAACATAAATATTACTAAATTTTTATATATTTTATTTTTATATAGTATGAGGATGAATCATTAGAAAAATGTTACTGATAATTGTTTAGATTATTTTGACGTGTTTTTGATCATCACAGACTAGTTTTTTTTATTAACTAATTTAATGTATATATATTTGTTGTAAAACATTAAATAAGGTTAAATACATATATTATAATCTGGTTTAACAATAAAAATTGATTCATGAATATCCTTGAAGGTGGTAATGGAAGAAATGAAAACACATCGTCCAGGAAGGCAGAAAATCAGTACCTCACAGATGGTGTTTTCATCTTTTGAATAAATAAAATAGAAGAAGAGTCTTGATGGTGTATATTACACTGAAAAAATAAAATTATATTATATATAAGATACATGAGTATTCATGATTTTTTGGAAAGAGGATGTAATGATATAATAATATGAAAAGAAATTAAAATAAATTGAAAGAAACTGAAAAAGGATTAACAACTTGAATTCATCTCCTTGATAACATCCTTAATGAACATTGAAGCGGTCTTTTGATAAGACCAGAAAGGCCAGAATGTGGTGGATAGGTTTCAGAGAGTAAATGAGAAGAATATAATAAATTTTAAAGGTGTGGATTTGTGAGGATAAGGGGGGAGGGGTGGTATTTTTAGTGGATCAGAGAGTGTTTTTTGAATATTTTATTCATTTGATCATTATTTCGTCTCCAGACTATGAACGGTGAGGAATATTGTGACTGAATACAACACCTAGTGCATGTATATTAAATCCAATGGTTTCTTACATCATTAATGATTAAAAAATAGTGTATTTAACTTATAAGGTATACATATTGTAAATTTTTGTATTTCACTATTCACAAAAAATTCAACTATTTTAGAAAATTACAAAAAATTCACACTAACCAGTTTTCAACACGTAGAATTAAAAATTGAACTCAATTTTATGAAAATAAATTTAAAAAAATGAAAAATTTAATTTTTAAATAAAATCATCATTTATTCAAAAAATAACAATTTTAAAATTAAAATCGATTTTATGACACATTGAAAAATTAGGCAAGGCCTGATAAAATTATATTTTTATCATAAAAAAAAATATGAAAATATAAATTTAATTTATTAAAATAAATTTAATTTTATATTATTATATTAATTATAAAATTGTAAATAATCATATTTGTTTTTCAAAAATACCAACACATAATTTATTATTTTTAAAATATTTATTTACTTATCCTATAACAAAATAATATCATATTAACACTTATAAGATGTATAAATTTTATTTATACTATCATTTTTGGGGTTATTTTTCTATTGTACACATTACTATTCTTAATGGTCACAATAATATTCATAAAAAAATGAAACTTATAAGAAAAATAATAAAAATTTAACCAAAGTAAATTTTCATATTATGATTTCAAAAATAATTGCTAATCTGAAAAATATAATTTATAAAAGTGTTAAATTTTATATTTAAAAAACGTTTTCCATTAAAAGGTTGTAAAACTGCATTTAAAAAAATATAGCCTTTTTATTGGTAAAAGAGCAATTTATTCTAATCTTTTTCAACTAAAAATACTTTCGATGTACATAAAAACATTTGATTGAATATATAATGTATATATTTAATTAATATTTTATACTAATAGTGTTTAATTTTATTTATTATTATAAAATTTCATTGTGGGAAAAAAATTTATAAAAAAATTATTTATGTTCACTTTTTTCATCTATAAATATTTAGTAAAAAATGAATTATTTTTATAAACAACTGTAATCAATATTTTCATAATTTAGCTAATTTAATTCATTCCCACCATTCCCAACATCTAGTAGATAATAATAAAAATTAAATAATAATATTAAATCATTCATTAAGATCTTAATAAATCTAAGTAGTTAAATTTAATAATTCATACCTTATAATCATAGAGTGTTACATTCTCACCTCCTTCAATAATTTGTTTCCTCACAATTTAAAATTTTTACTTAAAAAGATCAGTGGTTAATACTTGAAGAGTATCTTGTTTGAAACCCACATCTGAAATAGGGTTAATAAAATATATTCTCAATAGAACAGAAATGGAATTGTAGAGGTCACAAAATAAAAATAGGAATTTGAATAGGATAAAATTTTTCAAAAGCGAGAATATGGAAATGGAAGAATACTATATCCATAATGTTATGATGGAGAGTGATAGATAACATTATCATTATAATGTTAACCCTGACAAATCCATAAATTTTAAATTGGGTAAAAGAACATTGATTAATTAGAAAGTGAAGTAAATGAATAAGGTTTTTGTTCCAAAATATTTTTTTAGAGTTGAGGAATACATTATGTTTTAAAAAAAGAGTTGAGAAAATATACATACCTGATTCCATTCCATGTCAAAATAATAATTTCATCCTTTTTTGTGCTTCAATTTAACTATGCTATATTTAATAAAAGAAATATGAATATTCAAGATGAATTTTTATTCCTAACGCACATTTACGAATCATGTAATCCATAAGTCATTATTTGAGCCTTTAAATGTTTACACATTCTATGAATATTTGAACATTTTATCAATAAAAAATAATTTCTAATGATTAACTTAATCCATTTCACAATTACACAATCTTAAGTCTCATCTAAAATATTTATTTACACATTCAATGAACAAAAAATTAGAACGAATATCACTAAATTTCCAAAAAATCAACTTTATATATGATTTCCCAAATATTGTAGTTATTATTTTTTCATATTAAATATAGGAATAACATAATATCCTTTAAAATTTTACAAAAACATACGTCCTTACAAGAGTAAAATATAAGATTGTCAAATACCTTCCTTAAATAAAAAAATGCAATAAACCATGGAAAGATAACTGAACCCATAAAATCAGTAACCAAATTATTTGACACCAATACTTTACCTTAAAAATACCATTATAATTATTATCTTATAATAAATAACATAGTAATGGCTATATATCCCAATTCATGGGTTTTCTAAAAGATCTGCCTACAATAGAATAACTTCACATGATAATTGGAGTTATTCATAACATGTTTCCAATTCCAAAAAGAAGAAGAAGTGAATTATTGTCCTTATTCATCTCATGATTCTTATAAAAAATAATTATTTATAATATGATAAAATAAAATAATTCTTTAATCCAAAGACAATCATAATGATCATTTCTCTTCATCTGCAGTAGTAGCATAAGCTTCACCATGATCCACTATCCCCTTTTGATGTATATTAATTTGATGGTCGATACACTAATTTACATAGTGTCTCATCAATTTTATGTTAAATAAAGTCACACTTGCAGCCTTTTTCTTACCCTTGAAATCTATACCACTATGGCCTCTCTCTCCAAAATTGTAGCAAAATCTCATTCCTTTCAAGAAAGTACCAGGGTGTTTCTTTCTACAATTATCACATGGGGGAGAAATATTCTTTCTCTTATTTCTTTTATCCATATTTTACCTTGCAGTTCTCTTGTTCTTGTTCTTACCTCTGAATTAATAATACTTAGATAATTCATTATTTGTGTCATTATCAAATGATACTATTTCCTCATATGATGAGAATGTTTGGGATATTTGTTCCTTTCGAAAGATTGACAAAACACCATAAAATATATGATTCTATTTACTCTTTAGATAATGCTCACTGATGAATTTACCCTTCCTTATGTTTGGAACCATTTCTAAATTATGGTGTAGACTATATTAGATCATAAAATTATGAAGCATAATGTATATTCCCCAAACTAGTAAAATTATTATAATAAATTGAAAATTTATGCATATATTATCTCATTTTCATATAAATGATTTAATTGGGTACATATTTACTTTTAAATATGTTGTAATATTTTACAATGAAAATATACATTATCCTAAGCCTATCCCCTGGGAGTGTCAAACCAAGTGTGCAGTAAGGATCGTTGTCATGTACCCATTTATGCTGAGTAAGGCCTCCCCCGAATGGCCCGATGGCCTTCATATTTATTGATTTTTTATATCCCCCCTTTCAAGGGATGAGGGGAAACCCTTACAAGGCCCGTAGGATCATAGATTACAAGGCCCAAAGGCTTAAAAGATTACATGACCAGAAAGTCTTAGGGAATTCAACCAGACTATCTATAAGGAACTGCCACTCCCTATCATCTGTATCATGATAGTAGATCACCACCTTTGCATTGTCATCTGTCTAGGTTTCTCATGCAACCATCTGCTTGTCCTGATGTCATTGACATACCCTATCATTTTGAAAAATCCATTTGGCTCTGCTCTGGTCAGTGCACCTTCTCTGAATCCTCTTTTGGTGATAGTCTTTTTTATAGTGTGTCTAGGGAAACTACATGTGGCATGAAGGCCTTGAGGTAGCCCGAGGTCATTAAATGTGGCCCGAAAGCACTACTAACCCGAAGGACTAGGTGGACTGAAAGCCTTAAGGACTCCAAGCCCAAACTGGTGGCTCAAGGTGAATAGTTCCAACTACTACAGTACCAAATAGTACCTGCTTATGTGCCATCTACAGTACTGCTACAGTGCCCCTTGAAATATGCCTCTACCTAGCATTGAACATGGGTCTTGTGGATACACTTAAGGATACCTCACCAACTGGGCTGAGGATCATGTGCCAGAGTTAGTCCCGACACACCGTGTTAGAGTTATTATCCCAAGGTATATCTATTCCAAAATCACGTCCATTTTTTAATCCAGATAGGGATTCATTTCTAGAAATACACACATAATACCTTCTATACCAAAATTGTTGGATGTTATTCTATTCTTATCCTTAAAGTCCATCTTATGGTTATGTTCCCTAAACTATGTTTTAGAAATCTAGTTTCCATGGTTTCTACTAAACTTATTCTGACACCAACTATAATAACCACGACGCCAGTGGCCCTGTGTTAGTGATCATTTTATTAAGATATCATAGATATATGAGATAAAATCACCAAGGATTGAAAAATTTATTGGACTTTGAGATATAGATACATTCATGGAATCCATTTTACATTTTGAAAAAGTGAAAAAAATATATTACATTACAAAAACTACATCCTTGAACTCTCATTAAATGATATCATTTTCATAACATTGGAAATGGAAAAAAAATAAAATGGTGAACAATAATTATAAATAAGGGTCAGGTAAAAATGATGATTACTTGATTCAACAAGGATAATCATTATACAAATGTGAATAACTAAAAAACATTGGACAATCAATAATTTGAAAATGGAAATGTTATCATAGAATTTTTATATTGAAAATTCTATAGATAATAATAACTAAAAACCAAATGAATAGAAAACATAATCCTTTTAAATCTTGTATATATAACATGAACCATAATACTATCAATATGGTTTATGTCTATGGTAAAAACCCATTTGATTTTATTTTGAAACAAACTAAAAGGGTATGTCACCATCGATTTTTTCTCATGTGAACTGTTGATTGATTAAGGGGATCTAAGGGGCCCCACCCATCACTGAAATACCAAATAATTACATATACATAGATTTAATTCATGAACAATATTACTCATTAATATCCTTATTGAGAAGAGGGTACAAATTCATCCATATTTCCCCAGTTAAAAAAACAATCAAAGAAAACATCATATGTAAATAAGTACACAGATAAGACAATAATCATATCCATAATACAAGAATAGATATATTTAATATAAATATAATTTAAAATGAAAAATAATATCAAATGGTTAATTGATATACCACATAAAAAAGATTAGGTACACAATACCAAGTATGTCCCATTGAAATGCAGGTTGAGATGAAGTCCCTTACCTTATGTCCGGAAGTGTTCTGCACTTGATCATAATTTCATGGGTAATAAGGTTAAACAAAATAATTAATTAATTAATAACCATTTATATATGTATTTTATTTAGTATAATTTTACTATGTTCAATAATTGGATTTTTTAAGGAGTTATAAAGTACAATTTTATCATTCGGCAGCATTCATTTCCCAGGTTTTGATAGCCGATTTACTTGTAAATATGTGTTGAAAATAATATAAAATAAGAATAGTTTTCCAGAATTGAAATTTTATTTTATTAATTAAATTTCAGAATATTAAATGGTTATATATTATATTTGGTTATATGGTATTGGGATAATAAATTAGATAAAATGTTAGTTATAATCATTTAGATTATTTTTGCATTTTTAGAACATCACGATCTATTTTTTTTATTATTAATCAATATTATGTATATATACTGGTTATAGAATATTAAATAAGATTTAATAAATATTTTATAATATGGTCCAATCATGAAAATGCTTTCATGACCATAATTGAATAAGTTAATGAAAAAACCAAAACACCACATCTGTGAAGGCGGTAAATTGGCACCTCATGGATGATGTTTTCATCTTATGAATAAAAAGAAGAGGAGAAAATACTTGATTGTGGATTTTACATCGAAACAATAAAATAAATAAATATATAAGATACTAGAGTTATCAGGAATGTTTTGAAATAGGTGTTAAGGATATAATAATAAGAAAATAAATTAAAAGAAATCGAATGAGATTGAAAAATGATTTACCTCTTGAATTAATATCCATGTGAACCTTCTTAAAGAACTTTGAAATGGAATTTTGGTGAGACCATCAAGAAAAAAACATTGGTTATAGGTTTGGGAGAGGAAATGGTATGAATATAATCATGCTTAAAGGATTTGTATGTGTGAGGAGAAGGGGAGGGGAGGGTTTTTTTTTTGAAAATTTAATTCATTTGTTTATTATTTTGTCTCAATACTATGAATCATGAGGATTATTGGCACTATATACAGTATATAGTGCATTTGAGTTTTAACCAATGGTTTCTTACACCATTTATGACGTAAAAAAGAGTGTATTTAAATTATAATGTATATATCCTGAAAATTATTGCATTATGCTATTAAAAAAATCAACTATTTTAGAAAAATCCAAATAATTCACAATAAATTTTTTTCGATGTGTATAATTAAAAAAATGAACACCATTTTTGTAATGTCTCGGATTTTCTGTTTATTAATTTTAAATATTATATGGAATTATTTCGAGATCGGGCGTGAAGACGACACATCATTCCGAGGTCCAGTGAGCCCAGAATGGTGGTTTGAACCTTTTAAGATAAATGAGTCGGCACTTGTGCGCGGTTGTGGCAGTCTCCAAATGGATGCTCAGATTAAAAATCTGAGCACACCGTTGTGTCTGGGACAATGACTTTACCTAAGAATGAGGCTACCCTCGACCGACGCGGGTCTAGGGAAAAAGTAAATTGTTGGACCTTTTAATAATAAAATAAAATAAAATCAAAATCAAAATGTTTATTTTATTTTAAGGAAACAACTGCTATAGTGCGGAAAAAGGGCAGTTGTTTCCTTAATTAAATGTTGATTCTTAATAAAAAATGGAAATTTGGACTCTTTAATACGCAGCGACGGGACGTCTGTTTCCATAACCAATGGCGCGTCATAATGAATCAAGAATAGGCAACTAGGAGTCATTTTTACAGCCGCGTAATTTACTGACAATCTTGTTTCCCTCTTTAATGGTTTTGAACAATTGTTGATCGTTGGCGACATTTGAGAAGAACCTCTGCCGAATCCACAGCGCATTGGAGAAAACTATCCGCGACGAATGACGAAAGATCGAAGTCATGAATCGCTACACCAACAACGTTGAAGGATCTCGACGATAATGGAAGTGTGACGCCTTCATCAACGATCGATCCTTTCGAAAGGTAAGGGTTTGCTATTTATTTTCCTTTTCCCCGTTTTTGAGTTTAAACGACCAACGTAGATCAACCACGAACAAGTTGATCCGCGTATTCGTACGTTATTGCGGGAGGGTATTCTTTGGGATGATTTTGGGGAATTGATCCATGATTTTATTTTATATTGATCTCTTCTCCATTTAAATGTATTAATGGGAGCGGATCAACTCCGTGACGAACGACGATGGAGGTTCGTTCCTTGATTTGTTTATTGGATTTCCCCCCTTTCTTTCTTGTGCATTCTTCATGTTCTTCGCGGGGCGACGAACAACGGATCGTTGTGCATCCGATCTGCGACGCAACAATCCCAAATCGAAGGTTCAACACCGCAATGGCCTTGTGGTGGTGTGGAAAAGATGGCGGACAACGAATCAGGCCAGATCGGAAAGGGATGTTCTTTGAGCGTTCTTCACGCAAAAGATCAAATCATGTTTTTGGGGCCGATCGGACACCCAAAAACGACGGGCCAGATCGGAAAGGAATGTTCTTTGAGTGTTCTTCATGCAGAAGATCAAATCATGTTTTTGGGGCCGATTAGAGGCCCAAAAACGACAGAAGCGGCTTCATGGTGTCGGAGCGACCAAAACCTAGAAGTTTTGCAGCGATGGGGAGGCCAGGTCGATGATCAGAGCACCACCAGAGGTGTGCCGACAAAGGGCGTCGTTTCTCGAAATTCTCAGAATACACGACGTGTACATCCGAAGAAAACACTGTGTAGAACTGGAGGTGGCAGCTAGGGTTTCAGGGTCTGATAGGAATAACACGGCTCGTGACCCCAGTCACAAGACATGTTGGACTTCCTCGAAAACTCGAAGTGTACAATGGGTAGTACATGGACAGGAGATGAGCTTCACGGCTTCAGGAAGCACGACATGCACAGCGCGAAAGAGGCGGCTACATGGAGCTCGTCTTGTATCTCGCAGATATGCAGACACGTAATGGAGTACACGACCATGTACTCCATTACACATCCAAGAGAGGCCAGTAACACGGGTCACCTAATGTGCAGATTACATGGGTCGGTGTACACGGGTTGATGACTGTGTATGGGCACATGGCCAGAGTACACGGAGCCGACCCCAATTAGTCGGACATGGCATGTACATCGTACTACATGCCGTGTACTATGTTTTTCTACACGACCAGACTTTGACATGGGCCGTTGAACATGGGAAATACCTCGGGTCAGACAACACGGTGTGTACCTTCTCTACACGGCGTGTACTTTTTGGAAAATGACATCATCCATTTGTTCACCATACCTTGGACATCTTTTGTTTGGGTTAGTGCCCCTTCTTCTCATTTCCCTAAAGGTCAGGCATCATTTCCCACTCAGGAGTATGATCTCTTCAGTAGGACATTCTGTGATAGAGTCAGGAATCCATCCGCGAGGCCTGGATCGAGATCCTCTATCCATTCTTGACCCTAGGTAGAGTCAGGAATCGACGTGACCAACCTTACTGGGCATTGATCCTCTACCTATATGGTGTATCATCGAAATCGTGAATCTGGATGAGTCGTGGTATCCTCCACGGCCCTCGAAGTGATCATCATCTATGTATCGTGATCTTTCCCACTCAGGAGTGTGACTCCCGTAATGTGTGCTTCTATCTACCATAACCTTTCCACTCAAGAGTGTGTCTCCTGTAATGAGTGTATATATCTCTCATGGTGGTTCCAGACGAACAAAACTTCTCAGAAGGACGTCATCAGAGCTATATGACTCATGGAGTGTGTTCTCCCGGAACGAGTGCATCACAAGATCTTCGAATAGAATCCCTAACGGGGGTATGCAGTTGTGTGACTTGTATCTCGACCACGGGTCTAGGTTATGAGAATATCTAGTTTTTTCTATATGTTCTATATACATTTACTGTGCATAGATGATTGTACCTTTACATTGTGTATTGCTTTGTGGTTTTCGGGGTCCTCTAATGAGTATTGTTATACTCACACCTGCATGGGATTTGCCCGCACATCTGGTGTCTTGTGTAGACGAGCTGCCTTTTGACAGAGTCCAGGGTAGACCAGGACAGGACCGAGCTTTCTGAGTTCCCTACTGGCCGAGGTGTTCCTATAGCTACGAGCTGCAGTCCCAATACCTTTTGTGCTTACTGGTTGGATTTTTGCAGTTTTCATACTCTTGTTTGTCTGTTTTGGGTGGGCTTGTATTCTGGCCCAGTTTACTTTTACAGTGCTCTACCTTTCGTCATACTTTGTTGTATGGGTTTAGTTGTATACATTCATTCTTTTGTTCCTTAGTGTTTTACATTTCAGCATTTGTGGGCTTGGGGATGTGTGAGTGGGTACAGGTACTTAGGCAATGCCTCCCATGTTAGTGATATGCCTACTCAGTGGTAGTCACCAGCCCCTGGACTATTAGAGGTGGGCTTGGGGAGTCACGGTGCGGTCCCCACTGGGTCAAGTCGTGACAGAGTGGTATCAGAGGTGGTTGGTTCTACCTTAGGACCAAGAGTCAGTGAGTTTGGTTTGGGGAAACAGTGTTAAGTGTTTTGGGTGCGTCTTTCAGGCCAGAGACTCCAGTGTTGGTGCGGCGGCTGACGTATCCATACAGCAGGACTCTAATAACATGATTTCCGTCTCGGTACATGATAACACTGGTTGAGGGGAAATAAAAGATACATACATCATATAGGAAAGGGTATTGTTTTGGATATCCTTTGTGTCTGCTATCCAGATATACTCATTGACTATAGCACATCTTGTTTGTTAACAGGATCCCTCCGTGACGCATACCCGCTAGGATTCAGCAGTAGGATCACGAGGATGACCCACTCTGTGACGAGGCTTCAATACAGGGACTAGCTCCCCAGGCATTAGCACCAGGTGGTGCACCTTCTATACCACCACTAATGGAGCATCCATTGGTACCTATGGTTCCGACGGGCGAGGAGAGAAGGCTCAGTGCACTCCATGAGTTTCAGAGACAGAGTCCCCTCCGGTTCTGTGGTGAGCCCGACCCTGAGGCTACTAAGGACTGGATTGAGGTGG
This sequence comes from Viscum album, assembly GCA_963277665.1. NCBI lineage: Eukaryota > Viridiplantae > Streptophyta > Magnoliopsida > Santalales > Viscaceae > Viscum > Viscum album. Next base: position 1,030,972,982 of record OY728123.1, on the reverse strand, counting down.
TGACCAGAGTTTTCCGTCTAGTGAGGACACCAGAAGACCAGATGGTGATCCTAGGAGAAATCCTTCTTCAGGGTTTGGCGGGACAATGGTGTAGTCTGACCACACAGACTCACGAGGAGGAGACTCTTTCGTAGACGTAATTTGAGAGGCTCTTCAGGGAGGAGTTCTCTCCAGCTACGCTGAGAGTTGTGCACATCCAGGAGATTCCCCAACTCCAGCAGGGCGGTATGACAGTGGATGACTATTCATCGAGGTTCAGCAACCTCGCCAGGTACTCGATTGATATGGTCTGGGAGTAGTACTGTAACACCCCGAGATTTTATGAAAAATATTTTTTTAATTTAATTAATGTCTTTTTTTGTACGCTACACCAAAAGGGGCTTGCACAACACGCATCCCGAACTTGGCTTTCACTACACGCAATCGCAACCTTCCACGATAGCGTGTGTTGTATGCAATACCGAGTTTCGCTAAACAATGATATGTTATAAAAACTAGCCGTTATGAATAGTAATACCCACATTTTGAAATTTTATAAATTTTACCTTTCAAAATGGACTTCATTTTTTGATTTGGAATATTGAAATTAGCCTAGGGTGAAATTTTGGTATTTTTCTGAAAACTTTCAATTTTTGATTAATAGTTAAAACACTGGGTTACTATTTAAAAAGAAACTTTTTATTTAAATAATTATTTATTTTATTTAAATTTATTTTAGGTAAAAATTTATACATAATACCTATATAAGTTCAATTTAATTCATTGGAGTCATTTTATAATAATTTTATATATATACAAATTTTATTGAACTTTTGACCTTCTTTTACCCACCTCCTATGGGAATTACCAGATTCACATAAAACATAATTTTCCTCTTATATGAGTGGAATTTAAAAAATCTGAGAGACACAGTTAATGTTAGTAAGTAAAATGTGTTTCAATGAGATGAAAATAATTTTTGGTGAATAGTAACCTTTTACTTTTTTTACCACGGTTAAAAGTAAATAGGGTAATCAAGGGTAAAATTGTTGTTAATATTACCCTAAAACATGTCCTAATTATATTGGATATGTTCAATTCGACCAAAAACAACCTTAGAAATAAAATATGACTATTTAGGCCCACTTTTATTATATTAGGACATTTAATATTAATTTATTTAAAGAATGGTTAAAATAGTTAAAATCAAAGTTTAATAACTAAACCATTTTAAATATAGGTTTATAAATAAGATAAATTCGACTATAAATATTAATTAGAAAGGTAAAAAGATTTACTACATAATGGTGTTTTATTTATAATTTTTAGACATTAAATAATTTAATTTATTTATGACCCAATGATGATGCAGTAATTACCAAAAGAGTGGAAAATTAAAATAATTGATATTATAAATACCCAAATAAATATAATTTGAGACTTTTTATGAATTAAACTAATTTTCAAGGTTAATATGAAATGTTAGTATTGATTTAATTAACTTTTTTCTAACTAATCATTCTTTAATGATTTTCACAAAAATCAATTACCAAATAGTGTCAAAATTGTCATAAAATAGTTTTTTAAAAAAATATTATATTATTAATTGTTATTTTATTCCTAAAAATATAAGGTTCGGAAAAATGACATATAGAAGGTTATATATGTTAATAATAAACAACTTGGGGTTCTTTTGGATTGTTATAGTAATTTATTAACCTTATAGTGAAAGAAAACAAGAAGACACCGTAAAAGTGAAATTATTTAACTTAAAGTTAAATCTAAATGATAAGGTTAAAATAGAAACCTAAACTTGTATAAATTCTATTGGATGAGAGGATTTATACCCATCCCCGCCATATCTTGTAAATAACTCAATTTGGAGCTATTAAAAACCGAATATGACTTTATAATAAAATAATATTTTTTGTTATTCCAAAGGTTCCCCTCTCCTCCCTTATAAAAGGGAACCTCCTCCCTCTCTTCCTCACACCACTTTGACCCATCATGCTCGACCAAAACCTGCCAAATTCTCTTCTACATTTACCTAGAAACATCATAGCGGTCATATTTGTTTTCAAAGACCAATTTTAATTCCCTAAGAGGTGATCCCAAAGAGGCGCTTCAAAGAAGAGGTAACGTCCGTTACCGATTATTTCAACATTATTTCTTCTTCCACTTCTTCTTATTTAATTGTTTCATTATTAAGTAATAAAATCAGTATCACTCATATAATGATATGTTATTATAAGTATTAAATAACCCTATTTCACCATCTATCCATCCTACGGAAAACGAAATCACCACGCGTGCGTACATATGGAATATCGTCTCCACGCCGTGGCGAAATCTGTTTTTCCACCAACACCTTACACAGATGGGTATAATGGTGTAAAGAATAACTATATATAGTTATTATAACATCATAATGATTCTGATATATTATACCATCCACTAAAATTCTATTCAATAATCATGGGAATGATATCATCACTTGTGCGTACGTACGGAATACCATCTCCACGACACGATGAGATTCATTCTCAATGATTAACCATTCATAAATGATTATAATGTATATATAATAAGTAATCATGAAATAAATTAAATAATAATGCTACTGGATTTATGTATATATATATATGTCATCTATTTATTTTCATTCAATTTAATAAGGAAACGAAAACAGCGTTCATGCGTACGTACGACCTACCGTCTCCATGAACGGAGTATTTCATTCCTTTTATCTATCTATAATATATATATTTATATGATGAATATATATTATATAGAAATCATGTTTTACATTATGGAATTATGTAAATCAGGATATAATTTTTAATATCAAGAACGACAAGTCGAAACACATACGATAAATGAAATGATTTTACCCAAAACGCTGCTTTAACATGGAATTTATAAAATAAAGGGTAATATAAAGTCATATGTGAAACATATATGATATCATAACAATGAATATGATTCTTCAACAAGTCAATGACATTATTTAAATCATTATAAAGGAGTTTCGGATACGTACGAAGCATATCAGACCTAAGGTAAGGGATAATTTTGTAAATCTCATTTTATCCGAGATTGCATATTTGTAAGTATTTACTGGGGTTATTGCAATCGTCCATGTCCATGTTTTATAAAAGTGTTATCATGTATTTTAAATGTCCTTTTTACCCATTTTTACTTTTACCAAATGGTATGGAAGGAATATTTATTTTATTTACCCTATAATGTACTTTTTGACTTTTCCGACAAAACTACGAGAAGAATGCTTTTTTAACGTATACGGCATGAAAGATTTTTTACAGTTTTATAAAGACTTATTTTCATGAAGCTTCCTCCAAAATATTTCATGACTATTTTCAACAAAATCTCCTTATTTTAAAATTTCATTATGTTTTGTGAAATGAAATTGATTTTGAAGAAGAAAGGATATTTTCCTCAAGAATTCATTTCAAGTGTTTTATCAAAACCATTTTTCCATCTAAGATGACATTATTTCATATGTGTATGTTTCAAGTATAATGTCTCTATGATTTACATGGGTTCACTTTTCTTATTATGAAATGATATCCATTTCTTTTAAATGGATTATTTGATGATGGGATTATGTTTATGAAACCCATTTTATTCGTTGGGTTATTATGAATGATGTATGTTTATTTTGTGGCACAAGTAAGAATGATTTCATTATGATTTTTGTGGGACCTATACCTCCCTCCAATGCATTGGGTAAAGATTTATATCTCATGAGATAGACATGGAGGGAATGGTAAGTTAATCCAGTCCAGTGTTACAGGACTGAAATGAGGAGTGAACTCAATTCAGAAAGGGACTTTGTCCACTAAGATGGTCTTGGAAGAAATGCTTTGGATACTATGGAAATCATAACATATTCTTAATGGTTTCCAAAATTACATGTTTTATTCCCATTATATTTTATCATGATTGGTGTTACCTTAAGATATATGCCTTGCGTACTTCCAAGATTCATGTCTTTGCTCATGATTTTGATGTTTAGATATTATGTTCAAGTTTTTTGCATTCAAATGTTTATGTATTGTTTTATGTTCTCTATGTTTACCCTTACTGGGCATTTGAGCTCACCCATTTTATGTTTTCTTTTCCCCAGGATATAAAGAAAGGTTTTAGGTAAGAAAACAAGTGGAAGATCTTTATGGGAGATGTTGAAGATCTTTCACCATGATTAGAAGATTATATTCCGAGTTTCGAAAGACACTAAACTATTATGGTCCTTGTGTGTCTGTTTTTGTTATGTACTATGTATTCCTCAAAAGTAATGTAATGTCCATGTACGTCATACTTCGGGTCTCTACAGTTGGTATCAGAGGAATAGTTTAGTCAAACTTTGGAAACTTGGATGCGAAAACGTTAGTGAGATCCCTAGAGATATTTCTATGGTATGTCTAGGGATGTCCCTAAGGATAAGTATACGTATAGAATATAGTCCTAGAACTATGGTAACAATCTTATAATTTAACCTAAGATGTTAGATATTGATGGTACTCCCCCTTTATTATGTTGTTTTCCCTAGAATTATTTTTTCTTCTCACACTATTCTTTTTGGGTTTTAGACGATGGATGGAACCCGAAGGAACCGTGTTGATATATATAATGGAAAATGCAATGATTTCCCTCCTGAACAATCCAATGTTATAGGATATGGAGTAAAAAATCATATTTCTATACTTACACAAGCTATGAATCATTCTTGACTTCCAAATAAGCAGAGAAGGGAACAATATTCTATTGAGTACTTCATGAGGCAACATCCACATACTTTCAGTGGGTATTCCGATCCACTTGTTGCTGAACAATGGATCAGTACCACTGAAAAGATATTTTCAACTCTTCAATGTTCTGAACATGATAAAGTCGTCTTAGTAGTATATCGTTTGGAAGGCGAAGCTGATCAATGGTGGAATCTTATCAAGAATACGAGGACAAGAGATGAAATTGAGTCCATGGAATGGGATGAGTTCAAGAACTTATTTTTCAATAAGTACTTCCCTCATATTCTTCTAACAATGATGGAGAATGAGTTTCTTGAGATAAAGAAAATGGATGATGAATCTGTTGGTATATACTAATCAAATTTTACAAGGCTTGGAAGGTATGCATCTTGCTTTATCATCCAACCTGAAAGTAAAGTTGATCGATTCTTCAGTGGCTTAAAACCAAATCTTCGAAGGGAATTAGCTATAAGAGACTTTAGTAGCTATGAATAAATTGTGTGTTGTGCTATCAAGGTAGAATTTGAAGTTGGTGTAACATATCCATCTCATGGTTTTGACAAGAAACAAAAGATGGAGTTCAAGGAGAAATCTCAGAACAATGTTGAAAAGAAGATGAATGTTTCTTTATGCTCAAAGTGTGGAAAGAAGCATGGTGGAGATTTCCTAAAAGGTACTAGAAATTTTTTTAAGTGTTGAAAAGAAGGTCATCGATCATTAGATTGTCGATGTAATGGGAAAAAGGTTGCTAATGATGTGAATAGAGAAAATACTACAGAGAACTCTCCACCAACACTTCAATGCTTCAAGTGCAAGGAAATGTGGAATTATACTAATAAATGCCCTAATCCAATGGTTAATGATGATCGAAATGAGCAACCACTTAAGGCAAAGGACAAAGGGAAGTCACATGTGATCACTATTGGTGATGTTGAATATGACAACGATGTGGTGGAATGATTAAGTTTTTATGTAATGGGATTCAAAAATAATGTTGTATATAGTATCATGGAATATTGTAATATTTATGTATTGATCTATTGTGGTTTTCAATAATTTTATGGTAATGATAACCATGGAAAGTGATTGAGATATTTCTGGAAATAAGATGAAATGTGCATAATGAAGGGATAAGGAGAAAATAATATGATAGTAATCATGAGCTCATGACTAAAATAAGGACAAACTGATATCATGGTTTGATTATATAGATTTTTTTTGGGATTTTGGTATGTGTAAATAGTTACCTTTTGACAGTATTCATGTTTTCACTAAGGTTCTATGGTAATTTATGTTTCAAGAGAATATATGACTAAGGTATTCATGTGTTTGGAATACAACCAAAAAGATATATCTTATGATATATGTGGGATAAATGCTTGTATTCACATTCTTGGTAGATATCCTTTCTATTAATTTATACTATGAGCTTGGACCGAAGTATTTCAGATAAACATAAAAATTGGAATAGATTATGTTGGACATAAGTTAGTATTGTTTAAGGATAGAACTTTTTTCGATATTATTGATGGGATGTTATAGTAATGTAGTTTTAGAAAAAGGACAACCTGCAGGATGGGCGACAGCCCATCACGTCGGACAAGGCTATGGGAATCGAACCCACAACCAAAGTGCGACTGGCCTTTATCGCATACCAATGTCATACAGGAAGTCCCTGGTTAGTAGAAACTAGTTTTATTTTATTAAGCGGCATGATAGATGAAGTATAAGTTCATTTTTGGAATCGTATACGATTAACCTCACCATAGATGGACTTATGTATATTTGATAACTTTTTCTAAACTTTTGTTTGAAATAGATGGAATGTCTCATCATTCTATCACATGATCTGATAAAACTTCATAAATGACAAATTCAACTTCATTTCTTTAAGAGATGAAGTGGAAATTGTTCAAATCACCAACAACAGTTAGATTGTACCAAAATCAATCAAGTATTTCTTCTAATTCAAAATTTTCAACTTTAGGGAAATGATATTGAAAACCAAATATGTTATCCTAGTGCCCTTATATCCGATGAATCCGATGGTACCTTAGATCATCACAAATCTATGGATTTGTTATTTCTGGATTTTCTATAGCCATATTCTCTACCGCTCTCCATCAGAACATGATGGTTAGATTTCTCTTCCATATCCATATTTTCACCTATGTGGAAACCCAGTGATTAGTTTATTTGGATAACTGTTACGTTTCATACTTTTATTTTTAAATATTGGTTTTGGTATTCTTTTTTATGATGTGGGTTTCTATTGAAGAAACTTTCGAGTAGTAAACCATTTATAAGACCGACGAATTTCGAGGGAGAAATTCATTTTAAGGGGGGTAGAATGTAACACCTCGAGATTTTATGAAAGATATTCTTTTTAATTTTATTAATGTCTTGTTTTGTACGCTCCACTAAATGGAGCTTGCACAACACGCATCCTTGAATTGGCTTTCACTACATGCAATCGCGACCTTCCACGATAGCGTGTGTTTTACACAATATCGAGTTTCCCTAAACAACGATATGTTATAAAAACTAGCTGTTATGAATAGTAATACCCACTTTTGTAAATTTTATAAATTTTATCTTTAAAATAGACTTCATTTTTTGATTTGGAATATCGAAATTATCCCAGGGTGAAATTTTTGTATTTTTCTGAAAACTCTCAATGTTTGATGAATAGTGAAAACACTAGATTACTATTCAAAAACTGACTTTTTATTTAAATAATTAATTATATTATTTAAATTTATTTTAGGTCAAAATTGATACATAATACCTATATAATTTCAATGTAATTCATTTGAGTCATTATATAATAATTTTAGATATATAAAAATTTTATTGAACTTTTTACCGTCTTTTACCCACCTCCTATGAGAATTACCAAATTCACATTAAACATAATTTTACCACTTCTATGAGTGGAATTTAAAAAATCCAAGATACATGGTTGATTTCAGTAATTAAAATGTGGTTCAATGAGATGAAAATAATTTTTGGTTAATAGTAACTTTTTACTTTTTTTTACCACGGTTAAAAGTAAATAGGGTAATTAAGGGTACAAATGATATTATTATTACCCTAAAAAAGTCCTAATTCTATTGGATAAGTGTAATTCGACCAAAAACAACCTTAGGAATAAACTATGACCATTTAGGACCACTTGGATTAGATTAGGACATTTAATATTAATTTATTTAAAGAAGGGTGAAAATAGTTAAAATCAAAGTTTAATAACTAAACCATTTTTAATATAGGGATATACATAAGATAAATTCGACTATAAATATTCATTAGAAATCTAAAAATATTTCCTATATAATGGTATTTTATTTATAATTTTTAGACAATAAATAATTTAATTTATTAATGACCCAATGATGATGCAGTAATTACCATAAGAGTGGAAAATTAAACTAATTGATATTATAAATACCCAAATAAATATAATTTGAGACTTTTTATGAACTAAAATAATTTTATAGGTTAATAATACATGTTATTATTGATTTAATTAACCTTTTTCTAACTAATAATTCTTTTAGGATTTTCACAAAAATCAATTACCAAATAGTGTCAAAATTGACATAAAATCATTTTTAAAACAAATATTATATTATTAATTTTTATTGTATTCCTAAAAATATACGGATAGTACAAATGACTAATAGAAGGTTATATATGTTAATAATAACCAACTTGGGGTTCTTTTGGCTTGTTATAGTAAGTTTATTAACCTTATAGTGAAAGAAAACAAGAAGACATGGTAAAAGAGAAATTATTTAACTTAAAGTTAAATCTAAATGATAAGGTTAAAATAGAAACCTAAACTTGTATAAATTCTATTTGATGAGATTATTTCGACCCATACCTACCTTAACTTGGATATAACTCAATTTGGAGCTATTAAATACCGAATATGACTTTATAATAAAATAATATTTTTAGTTATTCCAAAGGTGACCCTCTCCTACCTTATAAAAGAGAACCTCCTCCCTCTCTTCCTCACACCACTTTGAGCCTTCAATCTCGACCAAAACCTGAAAAATTCTCTTCTCCATTTCCCTAGAAACATCCTAGAGGTCATGGTTTTCTTCAAAGGCCAAATTTAGTGCCCTAAGAGGAGGTCTCAAAGAGGCGCTTCAAAGTAGAGGTAATGTCCGTTACCGATTCATTCAACATTATTTCTTCTTCCACTTATTATTATTTAGTTATATAATTATTAATTTATAACATAATTATCACTCATATACTGATATTTTATTACATGTATCAAACAGCCCTATTTAACCATCTATCCATCCTATGGAAAACGAAATCACCACCCGTGCGTACGTACGGAATACCGTCTCCACGCCGTGGTGAAATCTGTTTTTCCCCCAACAGCCTACATGGATTGGTATAATGGTGTAATGAATAACTATATATGGTTATTATAAAATCATAATGATTCTGATATTTTATACCATCCACTACAATTCTATTCAACAATCATGGGAACGATATCATCGCTCGTGCGTACGTACAGAATACTGTCTCCACGACACGATGAGATTCATTCTCAATGATTAACCATTCATAAATGATTATAAAGTATATATAAAAAGTAATAATGAAATATATGAAATAATAATTCTACTGTATTTATGTATATATATATATATATATGTATTTCATCTATTTAGTTTCACTCAATTTAATAAGGAAACGAAAACAACGTTCATGCGTGCGTACGACCTACCGTCTCCATGAACGGTGTATTTCATTCCTTTTATCAATCTATAATATATATATGTATATGATTAATATATATTATATATAAATCAGGTTTACATTCATTAATTATGTAAATCAGGATATAAGTATCAATATCAATAACGACAAGTCGAAACACATATGATAAATGAAATGATTTTACCCAAAACGCTGCTTTAACATGGAATTTACAAAAGAACGGGTAATATAAAGTCATAAGTGAAACATATATGATATCATAACAATGAATATTATTCTGTAATAAGTCAATGACATTATTTATATCATTATACAGGAGGTTTAGATACATACGAAGCATATCGGACCTAAGGTGAGGGATAATTTTGCAAATCTTATTTTTATCCGAGATTGCTTATTTGTAAGTATTTACTGGGGTTATTACAATTGTCCATGTACATGTTTTATAAAAGTGTTTTCATGTATTTTTAAAGTCCTTTTTACCCATTTTGACTTTTACCCCATGGTATGGAAGAAATCTTTCTTTTATTTACCCTACAAGGTACTTTTTGACTTTTCCGACAACAGTACAAGAAGAATGTTTTTTTAACGTATACGGCATGAAAGAATTTTTAAGGTTTTATAAAGAATTATTTTCATGAAGCGTCCTCCAAAATATTTCACGACTATTTTCAACAAAATATCTTTCATTTAAAATTTCATGATGTTTTGTGAAAAGAAATTGATTTTGAAGAAGAAAGGATATTTTCCACAAGAATTCATTTCAAGTGTTTTATCAAAACCATTTTTCCATCTAAGATGCCATTATTTCATATGTGTACGTTTCAAGTATAATGTCTCTATGATTTACATGGTTTCACTTTTCTTATTATGAAATGATATCCATTTCTTTTATATGGATTATGTGATGATGGGATTATGTTTATGAAACCCATTTTATTTGTTGGGTTATTATGAATGATGTATGTTTATTTTGTGGCACAAGTAAGAATGATTTCATTATGAGATGGGTGGGACCTATATCTCCCTCCAATTAATTGGGTAAATATTTATATCTCATGAGATAGACATGGCTGTAACGGTAAGTTAATCCAGTCCAGTGTTACAGGACTGAAATGAGGAGTGAGCTCGATTCAGAAAGGGACTTTGTCCACAAAGATGGTCTTGGAAGCAATGCCTTGGCTACTATGGAAATCATAACATGTGCTTAATGGTTTCCACAATTACATGTTTTATTCCCATGCTATTTTATCATGATTTATGTTCTCTTATGATATATGACTTACGTACTTCCAAGATTCATGTCTTTGATCAAGATTTTAATGTTTAGATATTATGTTCAAGTTTTTGCATTCAAATGTTTATGGATTGTTTTATTTTCTCTATGTTTACCCTTACTGGGCATTTGAGCTCACCCCTTTTATGTTTTCTTTTCCCCATGATATAAATAAAGGATTTAGGTAAGAAAAAAAGGGGAAGATCTTTATGGGAGATGTTGAAGATCTTTCACCACGATTAGAAGATTATATTTCAAGTTTCCAAAGACACTAAACTATTACGGTCCTTGTGTGTCTTTTTTTATTATGTACTAAGTATTCCGCAAAATTAATGTAATGTCCATGTACGTCAAGCTTCGGGTCTCTACAAGTACTTCAGAGCTCATACCTTTGAGCGTGGACTACATCAAGACATCCAAGCTAGAGTCAAGAACCTAGGCATATCAACTTATGCTGGAGTGGTCGAGCGGGTGTTGGTGATGGAGAGATTCTTGGCAGAGCAGAGGAAGCCGCTGGCAGTCAGCCACAGGTAGATAGGTGTGGAGACCCTGGAAGCTAGGAGTCGACGTCAGGCACAGGGATCTGGAAGTGGGAAACGTCATAGGAGGACCCAGGACAGGGGATCGACAGTCCATGGATCTCAGGCTGGATTCATTCCTCCTATGGAGAAGCGATGCTACACATGCGACGGTAGGGGATATATCGCTAGAGATTTCCCGACCCATTAAGCTACTGACAGGGAAGCAGTGGATGGACCACTGAGGCAGTGGAAGAGGACATAATAGGCAGACCCGCTAGGCGGCATACGTGGTAGAGGAGTAGTGAGAGATCCAGTTGGTGGCAGACGCTTCGACTTACTTCCATCACCACCCCCAGGAGGTCCGCACCAGGCTCAGGGAGCTGGGGGACAGGGATGGGGATAACTGCATGCAGTCGAGGCATACGACCCAGGTGCTCCAGGGATGATTCGAGGTACAATATTGGCCTTTTATACCTTATCTACCGTACTCATAGAGACAGGTGCTAGTCATTCCCATATAGCCACATGTCTTGTACAAAACCTTGAGATTCTGGTAGAACCATTGACTCATTCCTTAGGCTTGGAGACACCTACGGGAGGAGACTCGATAATCACACACCTTTACAGACAGTGTGATCTTACCCTTGGAGGTGAGAGTTTCGGTTGGAACCTCTTGGTGGTAGTGTCGAGGCCTTACGACATCATTCTCGATATGGATTGGTTATCTTCGGTCCATGTTCAGATTTACTGTTTAAGATGAAGAGTGTGGTGTGTCCGCCATGATGGAACGAGGTTTTCCTTTGACGGAGAAAGGGAATCCCAGGTAGCACATAATGGGCTCATGGATAGGAGGGTGTATCCAATCGCTCATGAGTTGGCTAGCCTTTTTCTTAGAGTAGTGGATGTTGTGAGCTCCCAATTCTCAGTTGTGGTGGTGGAGTATGAGGACGTCTTTCCCGAAGATGTTCCTGGATTACCTCCCCACCAAGAAATTGACTTCTGCATCAAATTACACCCCGGGAAGACACCGATTTACTCATCGCCATGTCGGATGGCTCCTACAGATCTTCGTGAGATGAGGGTGTAGTTGGAGGATTTGTAGAGCAAGGGCTTCGTAATACCCATCGTCCCACCCTGGGCGGCCCCAATCATCTTTACCAAGAAGGAAGATGGGAGTCTGAGACTGTGCGTGGATTACCGGCGCCTGAACCAGGTGACAGTGAAGAAAAAGTACCCACTGTCGAGGATCGATGACATCTTCAATCAGCTAAGAGGGGCACAATGGTTCTCGAAGATTGACCTTCGATCAGGCTATCACTAGCTACGAGTGCAAGATGAGGATATACCAAAGACGGCTTTCAAATTCCGCTACAATCACTATGAGTACTTGGTGATGCCTTTTGGCGTGACGAACACCCCCGCAGTGTTCATGGGGCTGATGATCCGGATCTTCCTGTTGTACTGGGACCGGTTCATAGTGGTCTTCATCGATGACATCCTTGTGTACTCGGCGTCATAGGAGGAGCACGCGGGACACCTGCGGATGGTTCTGGACGTACTTCAGGAGCACCAACATTATGGGAAGCTCTCAAAGTGCCAGTTATAGATTCAGGAGGTCCACATTCTGGGACATTTCATCTTAGAAGATGGAGTAGCTGTGGACCCAGCCAAGATAAAGGCTATATTAGAATTGGATCCACCTCAGAGGGTGAAGGAGGTGTGGAGCTTCCTTGGGTTGGCAGGATATTATAGGAGATTCATTCCTGAATTCACCCGAATACCAGCACTGATGAAGGCCTTGACCAAGAAGGGGAAACCATTCTTATGGGAAGAGAAGTTACAGCAGGCTTTCGAGAGGTTGAGACAGAGCTTGACAAGCACCCCAGTCTTGTGATTTCCTGAGGAGGGTTTGAAGTATGTAGTTTTATGAAACACATCAGGAACCGGGCTCGGCTGCATCCTGATGCAGCGACATGAAATGATTTCTTATGGTTCACGCTATCTTAGGCCACAAAATTAGAACTATGCAATCCATGATCTCAAGTTATCAACGGTAGTCTTCTCATTGAAGATGTGGAGACACTACCTTATGGGCGAGTGGATCATTGTCTACTATGACCACAAGAGCCTCAATTACATCTTCTCACAGAAGGATCTAAATCAGAGGCAGAGGCGTTGTCTAGAGTTATTCCAGGACTATGATTTCGATATCATCTATACTCCTTGAAAGGGGAACAAGGTGGCAGATTCTTTTAGCAGAAGGTCGAGCTCACAGCTGTTGAGTGAGGCGACACAACAGTTAGCCACGTTATAGTTTTCCTTCATGGATGGGGAGGATACAACTTACATATAGTCGATGGTTGTCACCCCTCCAATCTTACAGCGAGTTAGGGAGGCACACCTTGGGGATATTGACTGTGTAGCTTTACGTGCTCATTTATCCATGGGACATGCACCTGATGGATATTCACAAGGTGGGGAGAACATACTTCTTATCAGAGGACGCACTGTTGTACCAGTGGAGTTGCAGGAGGAGGTCCTGATGGAGGTTCATATATCCTATTTGGCGGTACATCCTGGAGTGGAAAATATGTACCAGGACCTCCGACGACAGTTTTGGTGGTCATGCATGAAGAAGTCAGTGGCAGAGTTTATTTCCCAATGCCTCAAAAGCCAGCTGGTGAAGGCTGAGCACCAGGTTCCAGCGGGATTAGCTCACCCCTAGAAGTTCCATAGTGGAAGTGGGATGGAATATCAATGGACTTCGTGACTGGATTATCACGAATGTCAAAGGGGCATGATTCCATCTGGGTGATCGTTGACCAACTCACCAAGTCGGCCCACTTCATAGCTATCAGGTAGCAGAGTTCCGTAGAGAGCTTGGGACGCCTCTACATACAGGAGATAGTTCAGATTCATGGCGTTCCCTCGACTATAGTCTCAGACCGAGATGCCCGCTTCACATCCCGGTTATGGAAGGGATTATAGGAGGCTTTTGGGACTCATCTATGCTTGAACAAAACGTATTATCCCCAGACGGATGGTTAGACTTAGAGGTCCATTCAGGTTCAGGAAGATATGTTAAGAGTCTGCGTCTTGGACTATGGTTGCCGTTGGGAGGACCACCTACCACTAGTGGAGTTTGCATACAACAATAGATACCACTCCACCATTGGTATGGTTCCGTTCGAGGCCTTGTATGGGAGACCCTATCGGTCACCTCTTTGCTGGACCAACCTCAGTGAGTCAGCACTCATGGGTCCAGAGTTAGTGAGAGGTACCACAAAGAAGGTGTAGGTCATCCGAGAGTGGATGAAGGCTACACAGATCCGGCATAAGTCTTATGATGATAGACGATGGAGACCTATAGAGTTCGAAGAGGGAGACCACGTCTTTTTTCGAGTCTCACCACGACGAGGGTTTCAATGATTTGGAAGAGGCGGAAAGCTATATTTGATGTTCATTGGACTTTTCTATATTCTGTACAGAGTTGGCGAGGTGGCGTACAACCTAGCCTTACTGCCAAAATTGCATCGGGTACATGATGTCTTCCACGTGTCGTAGCAGAGGAGGTACGTGCATGAACCATCGCACGTCATCGTCTTGGGTGAGATAGAGATTGAGGATGGAGGGACCTTTGCTGAGTACCCGGTGGAGATCTAGGATCGGCAGGAGAGGATCCTTTGAGGGAGATCGATTCCTCTAGTGTGCGTCTATTGGAAGCATGAGAATAATTCGGAGTGCACGTGGGAGCGGGAGGCCCAGATCCGTTCCAAGCACCCTCATCTTTTTATGTATCCTTTGTTATGGCTTTTTAGGGACGTAAAGCCCCAAGGTGGGGAGAATGTAATGTCTCATATTTTATGTTTATTATTTTTAAATATTATATGGAATTATTTAGAGACCGGGCATAAAGACGGCACATCATTCTGAGGTCCAATGAGCCCATAATGGTGGTTTGAAAATTTTACGTTAAGTGAGTCGGCACTTGTGCGCGATTGTGGCAGTTTCCAAATGGATGCCTGGATTAAAAATCGGAGAACATCGTTGTGTCCGGGAAAACAACTTTACCTATGAATGAGGCTATCCTCGACTGGCACTGGTCGAGGGAAAAAGTAAATTTTCATACGTTTTAATAAAACATTAAAATAAAATAAGAATCTAAATGTTAATTTTAATTTATGGAAACAACCGATGCAGTGCACGAAAAAGGGCAGTTGTTTACTTAATTAAATGATGTGTCATAATATCAAAAAAATTGGAAAGGTGGACTCATTAATACGCAGTGACAAGATGTATATTTCTTTAACTAATGGCGCGTCATAATGACTCAAGAATAGGCAAGTAGGAGTCATTAATACCTCTGTGTAATTAAGTGCCAAACTTGTTTCCATTTTTAAAGGGTTGAACAATTGATTATCATTAGCGATGTTTTAGAGGAACCTCTGTAAAATCTGTAGCGCGTTGGAGAAATCTCTCAGAGACGGACGATGACGGATCGAAGTCGAGAATCGCTACACCAACAACGTTGAAGGATCTCAATGACAATGGAAGCGCCACACCTTTGTCAACGATCAATCCTTTTGAAAGGTAGGGGTTTGTTATTTCTTTTCCTTTTCCCCGTTTTTGAGTTCAAATGAAGAACGCAGATCAACCACGAACAAGTTGATCTGTGGATTCATATGTTCTTGCGGGAGGGTTTTCTTTGGGATGATTTTGGGGAATTGATCCATGATTTTATTTTATGTTGTTCTCTGCTTTGTTTAAACCTATTAACGGGAGCGGATCAATGCCGTGACGAATAACAGAGGAGGTTTGTTCCTCGATTTTTTATTGGATTTCCTCCCCCATTATTTCTTGCGTGTTCTTCACGTTCTTCACGGGGTGATGAAAAACAGATCGTTCTGCATCTGTTTCATGACGCAATGATCCCAAATCGAAGTTTCAACACTGAAACAGCCTTATGGAGGTGCGACAACAATGGAGTACAATGAATCAGGATGGATCGAAAAGGGATTTTCATCGAGTGTTTTTCACGCTGAAGATCAAATCATGTTTTTGGGGTCGATCGGAGGCCCAAAAATGACGGAAGCGGCTTTGTGGTGTCAGGGTGACCAAAACCTAGAAGTTTTATAGCGATCGGGCTGCCGGAATAATGATCGGAACACCACGGGAGAAGCGCCGACAAAGGGCGTCTTTTCTGGAAATTTCCAAAATACACGGGGTGTACTTCCGAAGAACACGCCCTGTATAACTGGTAGCGGTGGCTAGGGTTTCGGGGTCAGAGAGGAAGAACACGACGTGTGACTCCAGTCACACAGCATGTTGGACTTCCCCCCGGTACTCGGCATGTAGTTTGGGTCGTACATGGACACGAGATGAGCTACACGGCTTCAGGCGGCACGACGTGTACATCACGACAGAAGAGGCTACGCCGAGCGCGACGTGTATCTCGCGGATACGCGGATACAGGATGGAGTACATGACTATGTACTCCATCACACGACCAGGCGAGGCCAGTAACGCGGGTCACCCCATGTGCAGATTACATGGGTTGGTGTACACAGGTTGATGACCGTGTACAGGTACATGACCAGAGTACATGGAGCCAACCCCAATTTCGCAGACACGGTGTGTATATCATACTACATTTCCTGTACTATGTTTCTCTACACGACCAGCCTTTGACACGGGCCGTTGTACACGTGCAGTACCCAGGGTCATACAACACGACATGTACCTTTTCTACACGCCGTCTAATTTTTGGAAAACTGCATGGTCCTTTCATTCACCTTACCTTGGACATCATTCGTTTGGGTTAGGGACCCTTATTCTTGTTCCCCTGAAGGTTAGGAATCATTTCCCACTCAGGAGTATGATCCCTTTAGCAGGACATTCTGTGATAGAATCAGGCATCCATCCGAGAGGCCCAGATCGTGATCCTTTATCCATTCCTGACCCTAGGTAGTGTCAGGCATCGACGTGAAAAACCATACCTGACGTTGATCCTCTACGAAGCTTGTGTATCACCTAACTAGTGAATGCAGATGAGTCTCAGTATCCGCCATAGCCTTGGAAGTGATCCTCATCTGTGTATCGTGATCTTTTCCACTCAAGAGTGTGTCTCCCGTAACGAGTTCTTCTATATGTCATAACCTTTCCAATCAAGAGTGTGTCTCCCATAATGAGTGTAGCTATCTCTCGTGATGGTTCCCTACGAACAACACTTCCCGGACGGACGCCATCATAGCCATATAACTCGTGGAGTGTGTTCTCCCGAAACGAGTGCAACATGGACTCTTGGAACAGAATCCCTAAGGTGGGTATGTGGTTGTTTGACTTGTCTCTAGACCACGGGTCTGGGTTTTGAGTAGATCTGGTTTGTTCAATATATCCTATAGACATATACCGTACATATCTAACATTACCTTTACTCTGTGTATTGCTTTGTGGTTTTCGGGGTCCTCTACTGAGTATTGTTATACTCACCCCTACACAGGCTTTGCCAGCACATCTAGTGTCTTGTGCAGATGAGCAGTCTTTTGACAGATTCCAGGGAGGACCAGGACAGGACTGACCTCTCTGAGTTCCCTACAGGCCGAGGCGTTCCTACGACTATGAGAAGCAATCCCAGTACCTTTTGTGCTTACAGGTTGGACATTGTAGTTTTTAGACTCTTTTTTGTTTGTTTTTGGTGGGCTTGTATTCTGGCCTAGTTTACTTTAACAGTACTCTACCTTTCGTCGTACTCTGTTGGTAGGGTTTAGTTGTATTCAAGCATTCTTTTGATCCTTAGTGTTTTACATTTCAGCATTTGTGTGCCTGGAGATGTGTGTGTGTACAGGTACTTAGGCAATGCCTCCAATGTTTGTGATATGCCTACTCGGTGCTAGTCACCAGCCCCTAGCCTATTGGAGGTGGGCTTGGGGAGTCACAGTGCAGGCCCCAATAGGATGGGTTGTGACAATTTTATTAAAATAATTTTCTAAATATGAGAAATTTGTTTTTTAAATAAAATTATCATTTACTTGAAAAATACAAATATTATAGTTATAAATGATTTTATGACACTTTGAAAAATTAGTTAAGGTCCAATATAATTTACTTATAATCACAAGACATAAAATATTAATTTATGAATCTATTTTATGAAAGAAACTTATATTAAAAAAATATAATAATTATTAAATTGTAAATAAGGTCTCTATGAATCTTTTTACTATCAGGATAAATAGAAAATGAAGAGTTGTTAGCTTCAAATAATATTTCATTCTTCAAATAGGAATCAATTATAAAACATTACCTCTTTAAAAACATGGAAACAAAATCATTATCAATATTAAACTCAAGAAACATATCCTTCCTAAAAAAATTACCCTTTCTTATAATCCATTTTATTGTGTATGACCCCCTTAAATTATTTTTAACAAATGTGACTATATTAATACCTAATCCATAACAGAAGAATATTCTATATATATATTATTTATAGGCCATAATTTTTTAATTCTTTAATGAATGAATCATTCTCCAAACATTACATTGTTAATGACACAACAAAATTTAAACTCAATGAATCACCTATAATGTTTGAATTACAAGGATGATAGTGAATCGTTGAACCATAATCCTCTATAATTTCAAAAAATATTCTCTACCTCATGTTCATTTATTTTTTAGTTAATAAATAAATTAAAACTCCAGGGTCATTATTTATTTCAAAATTTTCAAAATATAATATAATCCTTTATTGGTTTGAAGAAAAAAACACCACTAAAATCTCTAGATGAATCATAGAGCAATTCTTCTGAAGATGTTTCAATTGGTGTGAATCAAATGTAATTACATGATCATCATTCATTAATACAAAAACAAGTCCCTTTAATGAAGAATCATAGTAAATATAAAATTCACAATTTCATATATGCAAATATATTACTAGAGTATTATAAAATATTCTTTCCAATTCTTGGAAGCAATTGTCACATTAATTTCTTCTAATAAATTTAACTCCTTTTTGAGTTAACAATGTTATTTTACTATATAAAGAAGACATGATCTTCAAATTCCATCAATATTAAACAACTAATCTAAGAAATAATAGATTATTGGTGATATTTTCTAGTCTTCTCCAATCTTAGACACCATTAATTTGTGTAGGGTAAAAAATTTTGCATTCTTTAAAAAAATATCCACTTAGAAAAAAATATATCATTTTTTTATATTTTCAAAATTTTCGATATAAAGTATTATTTATAATTTTTAAAGTAACCAATATGTTTTTATAATGAATATAAATTCTATTATAGTAATAAAAAAATTAATCAATGAAAGAAAAAAAAATAATTTATCCCAATAATCAATGAATAATCTATTTATATGATCCATAAATACATTTATTTCATTTTTAACTAAAAAGGTTTAACTAGAAACACAAAATGTCCCTAAAAATAAATAAATCATATCTTTTGTATATCATCTTATTTAAGCTATTATTTATGAAAATTGGACACGAGATCAAAAAAATACCCCCCTGAGCTGATCAAACAAATCATCAATATTATTCTAAAAATACTTATTCTAAAGAGTGATGTTAGTGAGTTCTATATAATAAATGTGAATTATAATGGGAAAACACGAAATTTTGAAAAATACAATAGGAGAAGCCTATGGTGAAGTTTTAGGGATGCTGAATAACTTATCAAGTAACTCCAATGTCTATTTTTTTTATAACAACTCAACTAAACCATTAGATAAGGAGGATTAAAAATTCGAATAGAATCAAGAAGTACTTAAATAGTAAAGCTACACTCATGTACTATAATAAAACCAAGAAAATAATAAGAAAATACATCAACATATTAATTAATTACAAGAAAATAACTATTTTTTAGAGTTTTATTTATTTTAAAAATTTGTGAATAATAAAATTTAATTTTATCTTTAATAAGTTTATCAGATTCATGAAATATTATCAAACAGGTGAATGCATTTTCATATTCTTTTTAAAACTCATTATGAAAATTAAATTTCAATTCATTATATATTCAATGTATCTTAGTATGATAAGCTAGACACTAATCTATATACACAAAAACATAAAAATATTCAATGGGAAAGAAAACATGGTTTGTTGGAAAAACCATTTCATGGGTGATAACAAAATGAATTCACAAAATTATTTTTTAATTTACTCTACCCCTATGAGATTTTATAAAATTTATTGATTTCATTTCATGACATATAATTTACTTTTTTTGAGAAAATAACTATTTAATAATTGAATGTGTGGGTCTCTAATCCAATATTATATTGGAATAATATTTCTAAATAAGAAATGTACCTTACCACACTTTATTTCATGGTTCAATATCTAAGGTAGATATAGTAAAATAATTTTACACACATTTATAATTTTTTCATTAATTATTCCCAGAACAAATAACCAAAGTTGGACATTAATTTTCATAATTACCCAACTCATTTCATCTAAAATATCGAATAACTTATTGATTGTTTGTTTTACCATTAATATTATAAAAACAAATCTTTTCTATATATGAATAAGAAAAATGATCTAGCTTAATACATCTATAACAATTTATCGATCCAATAAAAAATTACATAAAATTAGTTTTTTAACATTTACAACATTACGGGAGCTTACCTATAAATTTATTTTTCTGCCACTTCTATGTTTCTTGTAACATTAACTACTTCTAACACTTACTGTTAAAAAGTATATATGTGTAAGAAAAAACCATCTATAACATCTCTGAAGAAGAATAAACTTAATAAAAACCTTTATAATCATTGGAGGAAATCGATCTTTATAAAATTGGTTTTTTTTCAAATAAAAAATATATCTATTTTAATATCAGGGCCTAAAACAATTATGTTCATACATAATAGGGCTAGTAACATTTACATTATAAGTGTTCAATGAGTCTCCTTTTTTTTCTCTAACTCATAAAATTTTCCATTAATTATATTGTGATAGAATTTAAGAAAATAATTATCAACAAAAATATATTTAATGTTATTCCAATCCATGTCATCAATCTCATGCATTTCATAGAATATTTAATTAGATTCCATTATTGATCTAATTCACGTTAAAAATTATCTACTAGAAGAGTTATATTTTGATTCCTTGTATATCACAAAAAATAAAATATCTTCTCAAGAGCATCAATCCATCATCCATAACCCACATGGTCTGAATATTTAATGACTTTTAGAGGGTGATATGTCATGAAATTATTCAGTATATTCATGTTCCACTCTGGAGAATTAATTCTATGCCTTTCACCAGTTCCTCCATTAAAATAATAAATAAAATAAGTCAATAATACCGAAAAACCTATTATATTCCAATCATTAAAAGTTACTAATTTATAATTATGTTGTCTCCATCATGTGTTTCTTCCCCAGAAGCCATGTTTCTAATTGGGAAAAGCATTTTAAATAGACATGGTTTAGATAAAGAAACGTGGAAATATTGAAAATCAATCTAGGGATAATATATCCTTTAACTAGAGTCTCTGTAAAGTTTTATTTAACACTATTTGATCTTATAATGGTATTTAATCCATTCCTTTTACAATACCTTCAACAGCCAGAAACCTAAAAAACCATAATTACATGATTTATAACAAGGATTCCATTTTCATACATTTCATTTATCTTCTCAGTTTAGTTATTTTAGACAATTAAGAACACATTGAATTGTATTATTATCAAAAAAACAGAGTTTCAATTTTTTCTACAATGTTAGGTTCTTAGGTTTACACTCATATTTCATTTATGTAAATTTTTCTTTATTCGTGGAAAATTTACATTAATTAAATAATGAATTCATAATTGATCTGAGTGATTAATTATTGCAATAAATAATATTGAAAAATTTGGGATACGTAAAAAAAATCATAGTAAGAGATACAAACATAACGTAATCATAGTAGTTTATTATAAACATAAAAAATTTTGTGAATGTTTATCATTTTCATAATAAATCATTGATAAATAAATAACACATTTCCACAAGTGAAAATCATTATTATCTAAAAAAACTATTGAACCCATTATAATTCATACGATAACTGATAAAGGAATCCTAAGGCATATGGAAATACATGAAACATTCCATTATAAAATAATCATTTCACCTTTAATGATTCCTTACATCATGAGATTAAATTATTATAATAAAAATTCCCCTTTTGAAGCATAATATAGTGATCTTAGAGAATTATATTCATAACCCATTTTTACTAATGTTTATCCCTTATTAGAAAAAATTAACCACATCCTAACCTAATACATCATAGGGATATATCAGGATCAACCATCATTACGATCTACATTAGCATCACGTGTCATCTTATATAATTTTCAAAACCATGCCATGAAGAAAAATATTGTTTGATTTAAATTTTATATCGCAAAACATATTAAACACTCGTTTATATCCCTAAGTAAGACACATACAATTTTCACATAAAAATATCTTGGTATAACTAATTTCTATTAAAAAACCTAAAATTGAAAAATTCTTAGAAGAAAGTTAATAACGAAATTTTTGAAAAACCATGTTAAACATTAGTTGAATATTTATAAAAAATAACATATATAATGGTAGGAAAAGTTAGTAAAAATGAATATCATAGAAAATATTCTTTATCAATGTGGTAAAAGAACCTCAAAATTAACTAAAGGGAAAACATCTAAATTTTTATAAACAATTACCAGGAAATTTAGAATAATCATTTAATGAATTATAGTAATAATTAGTGTTCAAATAAACAAATCATGGAAAATTTTGATGAAACGTGATATGGAAGAGAATGATTTGATAATAATACATTAAAATAATGTTTTAGTGAAACATACCGTACATTAACTACTGTATAGATTAGAATATTCTATAACTACTGATTAATTAAATTTTATTAGGTTTTTAATTGATTGATAATTTTTTCATGTTCATTTCATTGTTATTATTCCCTATTCTATAAATTGTAATCATTTTTATATATTTAATAATTTTTTCGGTTTTTAACATCCCAAACTTTTCAAAATGAAAATAAATTTCTTATTAAATAAATGAATTATTATTTAATATAGATATAGAAAACTCATGAAAATGTTTGGTTATTTTATTCAATTATTTATTAAAGTCGGTCTTATTTAGAATATCATTAAGAATATAAACCATTGCTCATATATACATTGTATAGTTATCATTAAGATAATTAATATTAACGGTTATAATAAGGTCTAATGGAAAAATATGAAAGATGCAATTTCATCAACTAGTAGGATCATATCTTTTGAATTCCATTTATCAGAGCATCGAAGGGAGATGAAATCACTAGTATTGTACCTTCCCCATACCCATGATAATATCTAAAAATAGTTAGTCAAGTGAATCTATTAAACGGTTATGTTCATGAATTTTTAATCATATTTCCAACCATGTTTTCCAAACAACCCCAATAAAGGACCACCATCACATATTATACCCACAGGGCATACATTGATGTAATAAGGGGATATGTATCTAGGCCATAGTATAATAGTTTTATATATTTTCCAAATTAATAAAATTATGATAATATTTATCCATTTCCTTTATTTCAATTTTATATGAAAAGATGAAAATTATATTTTGTTAACAAGAAAACCCATTATATATTTAGAAAATATACAGTTTTAATTAAGACCTTGTTTTTAATAAATTCAATATTTTTGAAATATATTTTATTTTCATATAATAATATTATTAAATAATATTTATAAATATATGATAAAAGTATTTATTGAAGTCTAATATAATCATTATAAGGTCTAAGAAGTGTTATTTTGATAAAAAATGTATTTTTCAATAACTAGGTCTTATGATTTAAAATTTAAAATTCTTATATTTATTTATTTATTTTAATAAAATAAATATCATTTTTGAAATCGGTAATTTTATATATAATCTAATTATAAATTTCTAAAAATTTTCAGACGTTGAATATTTTTTAGGTAGAAATTAAATGTGATATAAATATACACTATGTATTATAAAATCATAATAATCCCAAACTGATGTGATAAATTGTATAAAAGGAATAAACAAAAAAACTATTTTTACCCTAACTATAATTTTCTTTTTAATTCAATTTATTTATTTTATATAACCTTTTGGAATCCTAAAATAATTTTTTATATATTAGTGATTTAAAACCAATTGTTTATTATGATGACTCTCATCCAGATCACCATGGGTATTATATTAAGCTATTTAGTTAATAGAATCATTAAATATTGAAATGAACTCCACGTTGGAAGAAAACGTTGGAAAAAATGGTATTGCTTATGATTATTATTATTTTATCATATAGAATCCTAAACCAATGTTTTGAAATAAAAAATGAATTCTACCCATTTTTTATATAAATACCCACCCATCCTCTTATTCCTCTTCACTCAAAACCCATTTAGCATGAATTTAATCTGTATTTCCCCCTCTAAAAACCTTACAAGGTTTTCCAAAAGTCTTATGAATATCCTCCAAAACAATTTGATTCTACCACCCATGGTAAGAGAATCTCTACTCTTCATTTTATATCTTGTACATTAATTGTACTAAGACCTTTTGATTTAAAATTTTATATTATGTGATGTGTATTTACCCAAACCATTTCTATACTTATGATATTTAGGTATGTATAGACCACCTATAACTCTCATTCACTCCTACAAAACACATTTATATACAACCTTTATACTACCAAAATTACCCAATGATTTTCCATACCAATAATATTTACAGTGAATAGTCATTCCTATTTCCACTAAATGGTATTAACCTAGTTTTTATATCCTTCATTGATTTGGAATTTCTATGTTGAGGTTAAAATTAATGAAATTAATTCTTAGGATGTATGATCTTTATGACAGAGAAACCCATGTTCATTATACGAATGTGACTGATAGGAATGGAATTATATAGTCCCCCAAACAAATGTGTTATGTTTCTATATCATGAAACTCAATTTATGGTGTGTGGGAGGTTATCTGAAATGCACTATGATATGATGTATTTTTTGATAGCATTGACTTATGCTTATGATATCATGTTTAATTTTTTTCCACATCCCTATGTTGTGTCAATTTTATCATCATAAATCATGAATTGATGATCATTTTATTTATTTTCACCCATTTTATGTCACATTATATGCCTCATTATAAACATGTGTTGCATTAATCATGTTATTAATTGGTTATTACCTTATTGAGATTTATATCACATCCTTTTCTTATATTGTTCCTCAGTTTATCTAATATAGTATTAGAAGATCGATGGATTATAAGGGAATTTTTTTAGCATTTAACATACCCATGTTTCATGATAATGTGGTATATACATAATTTAGTAGAGATACACAGCCTCATCATCTTATGGGACTATATATTCTGTATCTTTATGTAATAAATTATGAATTTTGGTATATTAATTATATGGGTTATAATAATTAGTATCATAGTATATTAAAATTATATTCTGGGATTGAAATTAGAAAACCGTAATCAATACTTAGATTTAAGACTAAAAATAATAAAATATTTATAAATGAAGATAATGTATAGAGTAATTTTTTTACATGTAAAAATGTCTCGACATGGATAGTAATAGTGGATGTGGCTCTTGAACAATTGTACCTAGTTCTAATAACATTTAAAAGGTTGTATTTGGATTTTAATTTATTATCACCTAGTACATAAAAAATAGGCCTTATGTAACACGTTATTTGAACTACTCGAAGATATGATTTGGTAAATTGACAAGATCTCTACAAACAATTATCAGGGGAATAAAAAGATCCGTAAAATTTTATATTAGGGAATATTCCATGGATAATAAATATTTAAATCATGAAATTCATAGATTTATGAATATATTTATTTTATAAATTATCCCAAATATGTATATATTTCCGTCTTATATATTTAATAGAATGAAAAATAACATACCTATGTCAATTTTGGATGACGTTGAAGAATAAATCAGAATGAAATAGTTAAAGGGAGGATTATTATTTTTTCATGAAATTCAAATGTACAATATTATTATAGACCTATGAATTTATTATATCACACAATTTTGGTATATCTATTGATACATAACCTCAATAAATTGATGTGTAACTATTTGTTAAATTGGAATTGGGATAAATATTTATTCCCATATATATAATATATTCCCTACCATTATTTGTTATCTATAAATCCTTATGAACCTTTGATTCATTTTTTAGTGGAACTAGAATAAATGCTTGGTGTGTGTTGGAATAATTTATATAGATTAAACATAAATATATAGAATTAAATTACCATCTATATCATGAATTGTCCTCTGATAATGTACAAGTTCAAGAGTAAGGATACATATCCTCTGGTATCATCATCTGAATCATTCATTTCATTACCTTATGAGCATGAATATCTATATTAAATGATTGAGGTTAAGGAAAAGGATATCCATGAGGATAAAACCATTTAAAGGGAATATGATGATATATATCTGGAATAGTTTCCTGGTCTTTCTTTAATATGAGAGGATGAGATTACAACTGAACTTATATTCAGAGATATTCTAATTTCCAGGATAATATATATAACGGACACTATTTCATTTGAAGTACGTAAAAAGAAAAGAAAATATAATCTAGATAAAGGGATTATATGCCCGTGTGATAAACCATGGGGATTTTTGTTCCTCTTCTTCTTGATGGAGGATGGGTTTGGGTGCCTCAATAGTGATTATCATGAGGTCATCAAGTTCACATTAAAAAAATTAATCATATATTTGTGGATATAAGACTTATTAAATTAGCTACGTGGAGAAAAATACTTATAAAATATCAATCTTATGTCGAGATATTATCATCTAAATGTGAAGAAGGAGGATATCCCCCATACTAATTTTTCTACATGGGATGCGAATTATGTGTTCATTGTTATTCCATTTAGACTCAAAATGTTCTATCTATCTTTATAGACTCAATGAATAATGTCTTTAGGTATTTCATTTTTAAATTTGTTGTAGTATGTATAGAGGATATTATTATGTACTCTTAATCAAAGTTGGAAAAAAGGGGAATTTTAATGACATAATAAAGACATTATGAAGGGAAGATTTATATGTCAAGTATAGAAAAAGATTTTTTTTCTTAGAGATATTAAATTTCTCAGAATATGTTATCTCTATAAAAGTTATATATGTCATTCTATTAAATAAAGAAGCTATTATAGACAATTTAGACTAATATATGTAATAGATATTCATATTTTCCATGGTTTATATCGGTATTATTATTTATTTTTGACAACAATAACATTATTCTAATTCCCATTAACCTAACTAACATGAAAGAGAGTGATATGTTTCTACACTTATGAAAGTGAGGAGATATTTAATGAGTTAAAGAAGAGGAAAATCAGTAAAACTATCATCACATTACCTCTCATTTGGAATGTATTTTTGATCTACAATGTTTTTTCCAAAAAAGTTTTCAGATGTGTACACTTGATATATAAAAATGTGGTATCCAATTCCTTATTCAAATTAATGATTCATGATAAGAACTATCCAACCCATGCTTTGAAATGGGAAATAATGATCATATGATTAATGATTTGGTGGTATTATCTCTATGGGGAAAATTATGAAATATATATGGTTCATGGACGTCTTAAGTGTATATTCAGATAATATTAAACCAATATTCTTCTATGAAGGTGGTTAGAGATCATCTGGGATTTTGAATGTTCAATCCATTTCCATCCAAGGAAGGTAAAAAATGTGGATGATTCATTGAGTGAAAATAAACTTGTAACCCCATTAATGATGAGGATTAAAATGGTTCAAATATCTATGGTCATGTGAAGTAGTTAAATGTGAATAATAGAAGTATTTTCATGATACCATTCGGAAACAACTACTCAACCATCCAATCATGAGATTATCAAGGTGGCCAAAAATGTTAATGTGGAGCTATATAAAAAAGTAGAATATAATTCAGAGTTAAAATTTGATAAAGATAGAGTTATATTGTCTTAAACATTCCTATATAACCCTTCATAACCATAACTAAATAAGGAACATCGATATGATGTGTATAGTTCATAATTCTCTTTTCTTCCGAGGAAAAAAGATGATTAAAGATTTAGGAAAAAAATATGGTGGGATATCAGAAATGGGAAGACTAAAACATTTGTATCTTGATGATTAGTATTATAACAAGGCGTATTTTGTGGAAAAAATTCTAAGTGTATTATGTAACCATTTCCCATACTAGTATGGAAATGCTAAAACATAACCATGTATTTTTTAATAGGACACCCTAAGACAATTAAATAAATAATTCCATCTTGGATGTATTCAATATCCATACAATGTTAGTGAATCTCAATTATGTAAAAGAAGATTTATCTCATAACCAGATTACTAAAATATATATAAGTGCAGCTATAATTTTCCATCAATTACCTCTCTCCACTGTATTTTATTGATATCCTAGGATTACCTCAAGGTTCTCAAGAAGCCTTCCCGAGTCACTAGATGAAATTTTGAGTTTTCGTATTTTTTATCACTCAAGGATGGATGCATTTTTTGAGGGAAGCCTTAAAGATCTAGATAATATGATGATATTTGATTCAATAGAATTTATAGAATGTAGGGATCAACACATGCCGCATATGGAGTCCTCATATAATAATTTCCATTCATTAATTCAAATAACTACTTATGAGGATTTGTATAGGAAGAGGTTTTGGAGTCAAAAATGATGGGATGAAGTTGGAGTGCAGATTATTATAGGACCAGATCATATCCAATAGTTTATAGATAAGTTTAAAACATTTATACATATTATAAAATCTATACAAAGTCAATAGAAAATCTATGACGATAATTGTTGACAAGACATAGAGTTTGAGGTTAGAGAAAAAGTGCTCATTCATATATCACTATGGATAAAGTCCTTGAGGTTTTTGAGGAAGTGGAAACTTATTAAATGGTATATTGGACTTAGTTATATCCCTGATCACATTATAACTATGAACTATTAGTTTGCTGACCAACATATCCTTTACTAATTACATGCTCTATTTCATGTATCCCTCTTTAAGAAGTACATACCATACAACTCACATTAAATTAATCTAGAGGTATTTCCTGTGGAGAATTTTACTCCATAGGAGGAGCATATAATGAAGATCTCATATCTTAGAGATGATGTTCTATGAAATGAGGCAAAAAAAAATTTCATAGTAAAATGGTGGAATCAGATGTTTATAGAGGCAGCTTGGGAACTAGAAGACGCAATGAAACTCCAATACGCTCATCTATTTTAGTGTATAAAATAAAATTTGTTAGGTTGAAAATTGTGAAGTTTTGAAGAGTATAAAAACAAAATATTTTATAATGTAAACTCATTTTTTTAAGGAAGTAATTCCTTATTAGGTAATATAGATCTAGAAAACCCATGCACTACTTTGGTTATTTTGGGCTGTTATAAAATATAACAAGTCGAATTTAACACAAAAATTAAGAATCTTAACAATTGATAATATATTCATTATACAATGACTATTAGGATTAACATATTAATGGTTATGATATTGTCTGATTGATATAGATGAATAATGTGATAACATCAAATAATAAGATCATACCCTATGAATCTGATTTAATGGATCTCTCAAGGGATGTTGAATCTCATGGATTTTCCCTTTTCTACTCAAAATTTTTGATTCAGTAACTGATTCTCATGATTTTTTAACGAGATGTTTAATCATATAAAAATCATGGCCCATACATTGTTCACTAAAAAACCCCATGAGATCCCCGAAAACAGAAACATTACCCTTATGGTTGATGAAAGTGTGATAATCGATTATCTATATGTACCCTAGTATTAGGAATTTATATATTTTCATTTTTTAAAAAACAATGATAATATTTATCCCTTTTCATTATTAAAGAATTTTATGAGTGGGGGAAAATCATATGTTAATACGAAGAAGCAAAAATTGTTCTTTAATATGATGTTTTAATTAAAAATATGTTCTAATAAACAAAATAATTTCAATATAAAGATTATTTTCATTTAATATTATTTTTAGATATTATTTATATAAAATTTATTATAAAATTTAGTGAATTATAACATAATAAGTATAAGGCTTAAAAAAGTTATTATTATAAAAGTCAGTGTTTTTTAATAATTTTGAATAATGATTTTATGTATAAAATACCATATTTATTAATTTCTTTTGATAAAATAAATATTTTTTTCGAAATCAACAAGTTAGAATTATCCAAAGTTGAATTTGAAATATTTTTATATAAGTGTCTGATTTTTGGATAGAAAAGAAACACCATATAATTATACAATATGCATCATAAAATAATAATATCCCAAAATTTGTGTAACAAAATGTATAAAGGACATCCATAACAAAAAAAATTCTGCTCCAAGATAATATGTTAGAATCTATTTTATTAATTTTATAAACTCATAATGAATCTATAAATCGTATATTATTTTTTAATGTTCTAAAATAAAATCTTTATAAACACAAATCACATCCACATCACAATGGGTATTATTTTACAGTGTTTGATTCATTTCCTTATAAAGGATTGAAAACCAAACAATTTTGGTAAAAACAAAGGGAAACTAATTGGAAGGTTTCAGGTTTTTAATATTTCATCATATATATTAAAAACATATATTTAGATATTAATAATTATTTCCCCCTCTTTTACAATAAAAAACCACCCATACTCCAACACATCTACACTTAAAACTCGCTGATAATGAATATACTATTCATATAAATTTCTAAATAACTCCTAATGTGTTACCAAGCACTTAAGAATCTCTTCCCAAACTATTATAAGGGATATATAAAGATAAGTGACTCTACCCTCTTGTTTTTAAATCATATACTTCATTTTTAAAGATCCCTTTCGAGTTATAATTTTCCATGTTTTAATGTGTTTTAACACATCCTTTTAATATTTTTATGATTTAAATGTAAGGATATACCACATATAAATCTCATTAACCACTTTTATAGACCTTTATGTACAATTGTTATGCTGCCAAAATTGTCCTCTAATTTTCCTTCCAAAACATTTATGGATCCAATACCCATCTCCATTTCCACCCATGGGTATTCACCTTGGTTTATTGATTCGTAATCATTTGATTAGATATATGTATATAACCATGATCCCATAATCATAGTATTAAAATTTATGAAGATAAATCATATATTTTAGGATCTATGGGGCACAAAAATTCATGTACATGAAATGAATGTGATGGGTGGGATTGAAATTATATATCCCCCATGCATTTGGTAATTTTTTTATCTCATTTAATTTCATTTATGGTGGTTATTGTAAACACACAATGTTAGGATTTCATTAGGGTTAGACTTGAATTATTATTATGATTTCATGTTATATATTTTTTCCACAATCCTATGTTCCCTTAATGTTATCATATAATATCATGATATGATGATCGTGTTTACGATTATCACTCCTTTTATGTCACATTGATATACCTCTTGACTAAAATGTATTAATATCAACATAATACACTTTATTTATTACCCTACTATGATTTATTTTTCACCTTTTACTTATGTGAATCCTGAGGTTATCCCATGTACTATAAGAATGTTGTTGGATTATAAGGGCATGTTTTAGAGTTATTAATGAACCCATGTTTCAAGTTAATTGGGTATGCACTTAATTTACAAAAGACAATAGGCCCCATGATATTATGGGATTTTATTATGTGTATATTTATGTAATAAATAATAACGTAACGTGCAATAAATATTTGGGTAGTTATAAATTTCATGTTAATCATTTTTTCCTCTTTTGGTTAATAACCTCACAAAATGTATTGGTGTTGTGAAAAAGGTAAAAAATATTATGGTTCTATTAACTAAATAATTATAAATATTAAATATTTAATATATTTATTAATTATATATACATTTAAAACCCACTATATATGATGGTCATGAAAATTGGTTCAAATTGTTTCATGGGGATTATAGTATGTACATAGGCATGAAAAATATTATCAATATAGTAATGTGTGATAATGGAAAAAGTTTTATAATATTTTACATTTCTAGAATCATAAATGTGTTATCATTATCAATTTTCCTAATTATTTACATCTTTATATCCATATTTATATGGTTGAGATGAAAAATAAACCACATAACTTAGTGGAGGTGGTATTCATCACATATGCTAGAAAGAAATTATCAATTTACATTGAAGGAAAAAGTTAAGAGGTAATTAATATATTTTATTTAATTAATCATAATTATTTTACAGATATCATATTTTATCATTTGATCTATCATTTTTACCAACTATATATTTTGGTGATGAAAAAAGAAACACATTGCTTTGTGGAGGTTTTAATCACGATGTACACATCAGTGATGTTTTTATTTCCAATATGAAAGAAAAGGAAATAAAAAATAGTTCTACCTTAATCACAATTCCGTTTAATTATATGGATGTTTTTGATGGTATTAATTAATATTGGTTCAAAAATAAGGATGTAGAAAAATAAATAAACATGGAATAATGGGTTAAGAATTATACCACTTCCTTGGATAACCTCCTTTGGATTTCAAATTAATCCTTCTAGGATTATTATTTTGGTGATACTAGGATATCAAGGATATAAGGATGGATATTGGTGAGTTATTTAGGTTATTAATTGTTGATATAGAGTTCCCAGAGGATGTGATGAATGTAAAAGTGGATATTTCCATTTATAAGTTTAAGGTGGGGCATTCTTATAATTATTAAAAATATTGAAATAATATAAAGTCATATTCATAAGAAAGTGGAATATAAAAAATTAAAATTAGAATATATGGTGATTGGTTTT
This sequence comes from Viscum album, assembly GCA_963277665.1. Lineage (NCBI taxonomy): Eukaryota > Viridiplantae > Streptophyta > Magnoliopsida > Santalales > Viscaceae > Viscum > Viscum album. The sequence continues at coordinate 1,030,939,693 of OY728123.1, read as the reverse complement.
GAAACACCATAATACAATTTTAATTTAGGCATGATTTTTTAACTTATTAATTAGCTTTTACCTTAATCAACCATATTTACCATTTACCGTGGTAACACATTCCTTCTATGGTTATTGCTCATAATGACCAAAATTTATATTTAACTAATTCCTAAATTTTGAAATCCCGATTCAAATATGAAATACATTTACTATGATATAATCTTTATAAGATAATGAAATTTAATTTATTATAAGTGCTCAAAAATCACTGAAAACATAAATTTTAAGGAAAAGTAATATTAATATTAAAAATTATATAACATAGAAAATAAAATAAAACAATTATTCCTTTGGAATTATTTATATTATTTTTAATCTAATGAATCAGTTTTTTTAAAACTGAATGAAAAAAGCGACATTTAATTATTTGATTTAATGAAAATAAATGATAACATTTCGAACAAACTGCATTTTCATTATTCACTATTAAAACTATATTTTCATAAAAAATCCCAAACAAATTTCTACGATTTTTTTTGATATGTTAGTTCCAAAAATGATTATCTTTTTTTTATATTTAATTTTGAAAATCATTATTTTTTAACTTTGTCATAAAACAATGTACTTCAGAGAATTTTTTTTGTTAAATACTTCCCATTTTTCAATTGAAATTTTAATACTTTATTATTGAAAAATATTATATAATATAAATCCATAAAATAAATACTTTTAAATCATAACATATATTTATTTCTAGGATTAAAATTGTCTTCACACTATGTTCCATGTTGATTGCTATAAATTTTTCCCAACAGAAAGTCACATGCAATCTATGAGGAGAATCCATTATTATATCACCCACACTATCGATTTAAGGTTGTTTAATTATAGAAGTAAAAAATGATGTTATTGGGTTATATGGATGAGGAATAAAATGGCTTCTTGTAAGAATGAGTTTCATCTCCTGAAACAGTATTTTATATTGAATTTTGTTTTATCTCTAGTATATTCATGAAGTAAGAACATATATACATAAGCATGGAATAAGTTGAGTATGTAGAAACCACTACATCTTGTAGCCAGTTGATATGGATGTGAAAATAGTTTTATAACTCTGGGTTGGAAGTGTCCACTCCTTTTCTAATAAAATATGACAACTTATGTTTCATAAACCTTAGCAAAATACACAATCACTATTCTGTGAAAAAATACATTAAGATCAAATATAATTTCTTCAAAGAGAATGTTATTCAGTGAGTTTTAATGATTTTTTAATATTCTAGTAGACATATAATTGATTATATTATTACAATGTAACTACATATATCTACATTTCAAATGTATCAGTTGGCTCTTGGCGTCCATCAATATACCTCCAATAGAATGTTTTTTATATTAGATCTCCACTCTCCCCAAGTGATTCATGTTGATAATGGTTCATATACTATCATATGTAAAATTTTTGAACTTCTATTTATTCATTTTAATCATTTCATATAATTGGTCTTTTTTGTTCATTGAAAAAGGGAGAGAATGTTTCACTACTACAAATAAAAAGTGGGAGATGTAAATGTGTGTTTAGAAAGGGGGAGTGTATCTCAATGGTTCATTAGGCGATGTAGTATCTAGAATAAATGGAATAAACCATGTTCAATTGTTCATGGGGACCAATTAATTAATATATTATCCCTCCATTTTTTCATGGTTGACATGGGATTAGAGCTTGTTATATATGAATCATTATCAACAACCTCAAATAAGTGTGTGTTTTAATTTCCCACAATCTCAAAGGGGGATACATTTTGAACAAATCTCTAGAGAGTAGTATTTTTTGTTCCATGTTTTGATAATGAAGTGGAAATAATATTTATTATTTCATATGATGTTTAAAAGAATTAATTTAATTATGGATATAGGTATATTTTATCAACTACGGTAAGGGTTGAAGTGTTTTTGAAAAATTATTAATTTTTAAGATGATGGTTTTTTGTAAAAGTCCCCATAAAATGATTTTATTGGGAAAATCCTTTTATGAGTATATCACATTAAGAGAATGTAAAATATTTTACTCAGGTTGAAAATATTACTCTTTCAATATATATTGATTATGGATGAGGGTACGACATCAGCTTATGTATTTAATATGGAACAAAATCCCACCATCGTATGAATTTAGGGATTGTAATACATATATAATATGACTCTATCCAATCATAAAACGTAGAGATTGTTTCACATTAATATCCTAAAATGAGAATAATATTTTTACTCATTGAATTTTTTTAAATAAACTAAGGTGAGAAATAATATGTTTCTTGAATCTCAAATTTTGAGAAATAAATTTTTTTTAAAGATTAAATAACTATTCACATGATTAAGACATCATAGAATAATAAAATAATCAATGAATCAAGTATTATTACTATGAGGAATAAATCATCAAATTTTGAAAGTATAAAAATGAAAATTTATTCAATATCTGTTGAAGGAAAGATAGTGCTACAATGAACCTAAGTGTATGTGGTGAATTAAATAAAAAACTCAAAAAATATTCTTGATAATTGAGGTTTTTGGATAGGGTTTGATCATGAAACTATTGATTTTGAAAATGGATGTAGTGACCTTGATCTTAGATTAGTTTTGAGTATATAATATTTATTTATTTTCAATCTCATAGAAAATATTTTGGATGATTATTCTGTATTATTTTAGATGTAGGGAACATTATTTAATATATAAAAGAGAGATTATGGACTTGTTTAGTTGATAATATCTCACATGAAAAAAATAGATATTTTCCAAAAATGGAAAATAAATGTCATGGTTGTGCATTCATAGAATGATTTGTAATACCTATCAACATGATAAAGGGAATACATCTATGTTGGTATGAAGCATTGTATATTCAAAGCTAATAAAATAAGTTAAAGGTGACATCAAGGTAAAGGAAAGAACAAAATAAGAGTGGGGTACATCAGAACATTTCTAAAAAAATAAAACCCTAAAGATAATCCACTCATGTGTTTTAGAAACTATTAACAAGGATGAAAATCTACAATGATTAGGTCCATGAGTTCACTCTCTAGAATTAGATGCTGAATTGGTTTAGAAAGAAGGATTCAAATCATATTAAACAAAACACCAATTGGTAATTTTCCAGCATTTTCAGTCGTTGAAAATATAGAAATGAAATACAATTGTGTTCCACTCTATTAGGAGAGTAGGTAACTTTATCATTTTGCATACTTGATAACTAGGTTGGTGATTGTGACTACTCTGAAGTTGAAAACAATATTAGTGAGCTTTAGTTTCTTTGACACACACACACATTTCCATTCATTGTCATTTTACTATCCTAGTTTTATAAACCAATTAAAACTGCATGTTTCATTTATATTATTACATTTCATATTTTAGAAAATTTGTGAGGATTATTCATTATAAATTTTCAATATGATCATTACAGATATAAAGTTTTAATTCAAACACTTTTATATACCCCACACCACCTGAGGGTACATTTTTGGTTTGGGCCAATAATTTTTTATCAATTTCAACTTCCATTAATGATCGCTATTTTTTACATGGAAAATAGTATTACGATCCCGTCAACTCACTTTAACAAGATGAAAAATGATGATGATTTTATTAATGATTTTTTATGAAACCCGTTTCATTCTCATAGGATAATTAAATAATTAATTGATTATGATTACTAATATATTCTTGATTTATATATATGAATGGGTTATCATTATAAAATGAGTGTTTCCTCTATATCCATGTAATTATTTATGTAATTTTTCTAATATCATGATCTTAAAAGGGTACGAGTCTATTTGTACCAAAAAAACAAGGTACACATGTGACAATCCGAAGACTGAAGGGTACACAAGCAATTGACTGAAGCCCATGAAGTTACAATTGTTGTCACCCCAAGAATAATATATGATAAAAATATTGTTTTTAACAATGAAAATTGATTCCTATATTTCTTTAAATGGGTATTGAACGAAATAAATTGTGGGACTCTCTGTACTATGATATTCATGACATTTATCCTTAACTAATGGATTGAATTTTATATTTATATCTATTAGATAAATTTATATCTCATTATTGGGATATGATATCCTTGATTGTGATTAATTATTGATGATTTCACCCTCATATTAATCCTTTATTTTTTCACAAAAATTATTATTCCATAATACATGTTGTTCCAATATATGACTTGTTGGGTATGATCTCATTACATCTGATCATGTTCTCATACTCTTTATCATATGTTCTGATCACTTATTATTACAAGTTAATGTCTCCCATGTTTCCACTTACTAATAATTTGATATCACAATTTTTATATTTCTTATGGATAAATATTATATGTATAAAATGTATAAAAATACTGTTATGTGAGGACAACATTATGGGATATGTTAATGATATGTTAGAAAATAAGATCATTATGTATCTAGACATCAAAGACACTAATCCATTTGGGTTCTTGTGTGTTTATTATTATAATATTAATTTAAAATTTATTTACAATGATTTAATATGAATTAAAATTATGATTGGGTTTCATTGGTTTGTATTAGAGTCTGAGTTATGTTTTCATTGAATAAATTTTGACAAATGAGAGGATAGATACTACGACCACATATGAAAAATCAATTTGATTTAGGTTGATCCTAAATTGTCATAGGTTGACAAAAAGGAGCTGTATTATAGGTATATTATAAATGATTATCATGATTTTTTGATTTTTTATTCTAAATAATATTGATTGATACTCAAAATATCCTTTTTGGTGTATGAAAATCATAATAACCTAAATCAAATGGAATTTGTTTTCTTACTATAACAGTATGAACAATAGTTATTCTATATATCATATAACAGATTCTTATATATGTTATGTAATTTTTAAAAGTATCATATACAAAAAAATAGATATCAATTTATAAAAATACAATGATATGATGATTCCATGTCATGTCCCACTCATCCCCAAAGTATCTTTCCTTGGCCAATAATTAGAGAAGGGAGATAATAACTCCCAAATCCTTCCTCTTATAGAACATCAGTCGGCATCTAGTGTTGAGGGTGAATCATACGAAAAATCATATTCATTTCCCTCTATGATTTCAGAAACATAAGAGATATTATAGTAACAACCAAAAACAAATAATCAATTGAATAGAAAATAAAGAACCCAACAACCTTCATGAAATGACATATAAAATAGGTATAACAAAAAAGGTTCTACAATTATGAAAATGGAAACCCTAGGTAGTGAACTATAATCGTAATCCACTCCTGAAAAGTCATGATGATTGTAATATCTATCATGATGTCAAACAATCTCCTATGTACCTAAACACAAGTTTGTATATACATATTTTGAGTGCAAAATGTATTAATTGCATGATCTTACCTAGATCCTTACATGAAAAATATAATGAAATCATAATAAATACCATTGAAGAATAAGTGAAATTGAATATTCTCAAAAATAGTAATTATATGTTCCCATAATCAATATAGATATATCTCATAGTGTATCGCATACACGTGATAATATAATATAATATCAGAAGAAGGTACCTCATCACCACTTCCACACTATTTTTTTTCTCTTCCCTGATGTCGCATGACATAATCCACCCCTCTCTAAAAGTAATCCAACATACATAAACCTAGGATAAGGTTTCACATCATGGAGCTTTTACATTACAACATCTCATAATCACAAAACATTCATCACTTTCATCAAATAATCCCTTTATAAACCTCTATATTATAATTGATTAATTTTTGGGAGCCACCATAGCACACATATTGTATATTATATCACAAGGAATTCCATCCTATAAAATTTTAAAAAAAATAATACAAAATAAAATATATCTTGAGAAATATTTTTTTGAAATAATCCTAAGATAATAAAACCCTCTACACAAATATATAGTGAAAGATAAACATTATTCATATTAGAACAATAATCTTACCCTGAGAAGAGAGTTGGGATAGAGGGGGTAGTCATCCATCTATTCCTCACTAAACTTGATGTTGGGGAAAACAACCACCAATAGTCCACTAATTTTTATTCTCCCTAACTACATGGATGGGGTATTATATGAAATCACAAAATAAAAATGATATAATATATCTGACAACAATACTACTGGAATTAACATATTCAGTGGCTCAATTTTATGGAATAGATATCCTAATAGGACAAAAGAAATCAAGGAAATTCATTTGATTAATTAATTATTTTAAAAATTTATCAGTTATCTAAATTAATCTTTACCCCTACATTAATTTACATCTTCTCATTTCTCATTATATTTATAACTTACTAATGTCCATGTGTCGCAAGAATAATCATACTGATCCCATAGTTTCTCCAATGTTATAATCATTTTAATTAATTTAATAAACCAATACCATGGGGTAAAATATTTACTAAAATTTTAATTACATTATTATAGTATCTCTAAGAAATATATGAAGCAACCAATCAAGATACATATCCATGAATAACCATCTACATCAACTAGTGATTAATAGAATGTAGAAATAAGAAAATCAACTATCTTGCCTTTAATGTGGATTTATTTACTTGAAATCATCCCACAATAAAGTATAAAAAATATAATTACCATATTATACATGGTCGATATTTATTGGTTCCATCATTGAAATCACATTTCATATCACTATGCATCAAACCAGTCATCACTGACACCAAATACTACCACAAACTCTAGACTCCCCAACCACGTCTTGTGAACAATGTTTTATTCCAAGATCACACAAAATCTCAAATAAGGATCATTTATAGATCAAATATTGAATTAAACAAAAAATATATATTCAACCAAATATATAGGCCCTAAAGACAAGGAATTAAACAATTACAAATAAAAAACTCACATGGACCAAAACATTTATCTTTATCAAACAACTAGTTTTATTACCATCTTAAATTATCCATTTCATTTATCCTAGGTTACAAAAGGTGGTAACAGAACACATCATCTATCAAAATAAATGAATTATATACACATTGTCATTTATACCTTCTTATTTAATAGACCTCAAAGGAATAACCCTTCATTTAACATACATCATTATCATTTCTATCAATAATATATTACATCATAACATTATTTATCCATGATCAACAACATATTGACAAAGAGAATCATTTATACATGCATAAAGAATTACATATTTTTTTTATAACCAAGAATAAGAATAATAGGTTGTTTAAACATTCCTCTTAAATTCATTAGCCTATATCATTAATGGATTTACATTATTTCATCATTTAATAACACCAAACATTATAATGCAAAAATAACAATAATAATTACTCATGAATAAGAATAAATAGAATATTATCTAGTAAAATAATAGGAAAATCATAATCATATTGAAAAAAATATGATTGTTAGAACCATAAATGAATTTTATCATTATTCTAGTTTAAGATATTAAATTTCTAATTACACAAAAATATATAAGATTAAAGTATGATAACATTATTATTTCATATTTTATAATTTGAGAAGAAATGATTCCCTTAACATGATTAAAGATAAAAATTAATTACCTAAAAATAGATGACTAGGGTTCCACAACTATTATAAGAAACAACATTGATACAATTAAGTCTAGATGGACCTTGCCTTTAAAAAATAATAGTAATAAATTCTTAAACACCCTAAATATAGTGTAAAACATAAACTATCACGCCTAGAATAGAGTTACAGATTCCTGAATTGCTATAGGGAGGAAATGGGTACCATAGACTTGAGTTTCTCGATAATCTAATAACTAGTGGTTTAAATTACAAGGAATACAACCTAATTCACCCAAGATAGGTATAAAAATCACCAACTCCATGATACATATCTAATGGAGCCTCAGTTTGCGAGAAAGAGACAGATTGAGAGATAATGCCCTCCCAAGGTTCTCTGAATGAATGATGAATTTGATGGAATTAAAATAGGGGAGAATATATCAATTATTAGTGGAAGAAACAACTTAAAATCCCCAATAATAGACCATAATAAATTCATATTTATCAATATTCCTTCTAAATTAATCATATATGATAGATTCAATGGTCATTTCATCAATTTAAAACATTTCTAAACACCCCCAAAGACTCAAAAATGGTTAGAAAAGATATTTTTCACTCCATGGTAGTTATTAACAATGAAAGCCTCATAATGGATTACTTTATAGAATGGAACAGAACCATAAGCCATTTTAACCAAACCATTACTTGTAAAACAACTCAGAAGTCCCTTTTTCCATTTCCACTTTGGTCAAGTAGACTCTCCAAGGGGTACACCTAGCTCCAGGCCAACTATGGAATTTTGGATCAGTCGTTTTAGTCTCTACGTCTAAAATTACATAAAAAATGACTTCCCAAGATGTTTTACATTCCATGACGCACTAAAAACACACATTTATTCAAAATATCTTCCATTACACCCCATACCTAGGAGTAGTGACATTAATAAGTGAAAAAACCTTTTCAAAACACCGCTAAACAATTCTTAAACACCAACAATACTTGTAAAACCACAAATGAAGGTTTGGGAAGGCATTTAACCTTACAATAGTTACAACTCTAAAAATTATCATCCTCAATAATTAAATAATAAAACAATATATAAGGAAACAAAAAGAGTTCATCCGAATAGTTACCCCAAGAGAAAACTCTTAGGAATCATTAGATCATAGGATCACAACAACTAACTTTGGGGAATAATTCATAAACCATGCATGAAAAATAAAAATATCTCGAACACTCTATCATGTCAGATATTGATAAAAAATACCAAATACAGAAACAAGGAATAGAAAATGAGATAAAAGAATATCATAAGACAGATAATGGTAAAAAATATCCAAATATGCATAACTATAAGAAAATTTCAAGAAGAAAAACAACATAGGATACTAATTATGTATCTAAAACGCATGTTCCTAGGTTAACTCCTATACACAAACATGTATCCAAAATACCTAAAATTAGGGAATATCATATCTATTATCACCTTCTCCTTATTTTCATGGATCACTACAATCCACTCTTTGATGGTCACATCATCATCAAAATTGATCATACCCCATTAAATTATGTTATAGTCATCCTAAAAACAACAATATGGATTATTCAAACGCAAAACATCATGTATATGACTCATCTATGTGAGATGCATTATCTAAAATACCATTTCTCTAACAAGATCCAAAACATCACAAGTACCAACAAACCTTAAAGACATATTACTTTTATTTCCAATACTTCTCTACCCATGGTGATGAGCCACCTACATAAATATATGTTCTCTAACATCAAACTACGGAAGTCTCCTCCAATGGTTGACATATGACTTATGAAAATCTCATGATTCCTTCAATCTATAATGAATCACCTAAACTAACTCTGTTGTGGTCTATACAGGTTCGATACTAATATTTACTAAATCTTTGGCACCTGTCTAGTGTAATGGATAATAGAGGTCTCATTCGTACAGTGCTTCAAAAGGAGTTATACCAATGGTAGTGTAAAAATATTAATGTAATAAAAATCACTCAAATTTATATTCTTCATCTATGAACATATAAATTTCATGAAACAAATGTGAAACAAGTATTAAGGAGTATAGATGTCCCACTTTTTTAAAAAATATTTCTATGGATGAAAGGTAGTTGTAAGGAATAACTGAGAGCCAAATTATTATTGAATATCGCTCTACAGCATGGGGGAAAATGAGGACAATAATAAAATGTGAACATAATTTGAACTACATGGTGTCTCACCATGACTTACATGTATTTAATATAAAAAAATCTTCTAATATTCACAACATGATCACTAAGAAGTGAGATAACATTGTTAAATGATCTGTTATCACCTATTTAACATCATATCCTCCCAAGGATTGAGGTAAAAGAGTTATGAAGTCAATCAAAATGTCCTCTGACTTATTGTGATTAATATATAACTACTGGAGGGAATCCATGGGAACAATGTGATTATCCTCCATATTTTGGAAGACTAAACAGCAAGGCACACAATTTTTAATTGAATGATTCAACCCATTAAACCAAAATTGATCTCTAAATGCATATTACATCTTTTTCACAATATTATGTAATAAAACATATATGTTTTGGAACTAAATGATAATATCTTTTAAAATCACTATCATAATTAAAGGCATCCAATGGAGTAACATATGGTGTTGTTCATTATCAGAACAACCTTCTGGGGAATTATGATTGACGTCCCGGTCTCTCTAGGACTCCACCTTGGAATCCCTTAGATGGGACTCCCCCACCCACCACACCATAGATGACAACAATATCCAATGATAATGGAAACCATTTAAACCTACCAATTCCTTTTAATGATACATAATAATTTTTTCTTCTGTTACCCTCCATGAATATATATATTTACACAAAGCATAGGTTGGTGATGGCTGGATTAGTGAATCATCTTTAACATTACTGAATATTTGTGTTTTGGAAATCTCAAAGTCATAATTCATCCTGAATTCTATACACCATCAGCATCACATGATTTGTTCATATTGGGAGGATACACACCTCAATATTTATTTATTAGAGAAAACCAAATAAGACTTTATGATGTGGTAATATCAGTAAAACTCCAGTGGAAACAAAACCTCCAAAAACTCGAGATCATGTGTGGAACTATTATGATCAAGGTAATTTAACAATAGAGAACCATTACAAAAAAACTGATTTTATCTACACTATAACACTTCCCATCCCAAGAAATGAATCGTCATATAAATCCTCAAAAAAAATACCTCTTCTAGAAAATGGATAATATGAGTGTTGACAATCATATATATTAAATACATGAATACTACTTAACACTAGTCAGTAGAAAATCTCACATTATACTATTTGTTCAAGGCTATTATATGAGTCCCGATCGAGGATAACTATGGTATGAACATCTTATAATAACATATAATTCTAAGAAAACTACATAATTATTCAACCTTATTGGGGGATAACCAAGAAAATAAATACATGGTCATTAAGAATCTATAACTACTCTATGATGGGGCAAGAAATTTCTCATGAAATGAAACTACAAGATCCCAGAACACACACTTCTACAACTTCAAAAATAACTGATGATGAAGATGTACTCCTAAATCATCTCGCATGTTCACTTTGTGATCATTATTATATATTGAGTACACAAGGATTTCATCAAGGAAAACTACCATGATCCAATATGTGAACACTATAATGTTTTTCATTATAACCAATAAAATTACTAGAGATATCGTTACACCGAATGACATCAAAATGAAATCACAATTATAATAACAACATCTAAAACATTCCTTTAGAATATCCTAATCTTTTACCAGCATCTGATGATATACTAAAATAATATTGGTCTTGTAGAACCAAATATATACTATATTCTATTGTAATAATTCATAATTCCCTATAAGTTGGTAGGGGTTCTTCACTATCACAATATTTAAGCCACATTAATCGATACAGGGAAGTATACTACCTTCTTCCTTTTTTTAAAACAGAACCATTTCACACTAAAGTGGAATGATTGGATGAGAAAACCTCACTACAGAAGATCATCAATATGTACACATATCTATTACAATATATAAGGAATAATCATATATGGAGACATCGATATTGAAGAGTTTATTGGTTATAGTTCTATCCCACACTCGATCTTAAGTCAATGGGTAAACCCATGAACACCTATGAAGAATCATCGAGGTACACTTCCAAAACCCTGGGAAACACCTCCCAATGATCCTATAATAAACTCAACATCATATCATCCATAATGGATGAAATGGATGGAACACTCCACCAACACTTCTGTGTGTATTTATTGAAAAAAATCACTATAGGCTCTCCATCATCATTATAGAACTAGATTTTCCTCTATAGGTGATTAACTATATCATATAATGAATACATTCACTTTATGATGAGGATGATTTCATATAGATGTATTTTTTAACATTGTAAGTATCCCAAAGAGTGGTGCTACACAAAAACTAGATCATAGTCTCTAAAATTTTCATATATAAATGATCAACATCTAACTGGTGTAGTCAATGTCAAGAGCACTTAAAGCCTATCAACTTCATGTCTCAATGAAATGACTAGGGATGATAATATAATGGAGTGTGTAGAACATGAATCAAACAAATCATGCACCCAATTAGAAAAACGAAAATAGTACCTCAAATGAAATCTAGCTCACATCATGTGGGAAACTACAAAAATTACTACTGACCATAACTTTTTCCACCAAATCTCTAACTCTAATAGTGTTAACCACTATGGACTCTCTATAATCTCAAAGGAAAAGGGGCATCATAGGACTTTCATATGGATTCACCATCTCCTCTCTTTTAATATAAATCTAGAGAAACCTCATTTTACTTACTCAAATTAAATTTCTCCTATAGAGGATCCTAAAGTTGAATACCAACATTACACTACCTACTCTAAAATCACGGAATCTCACATCATCGATTACCTCAACCTGTACAAGAAAAATCAATTCTAATACTAAGAAAGGGGATGAAGAGATGACACCATCTACAAAATAATATGATAGAGGATGGGTCCTCTCCCTCTCCCTTTAAAATCTCTTATTCGTAGAAATGGGGAACCCAATTCCACAACTATACAATATGGAAAATCCAAATGACTCCCTTCTCATTATGATCTAGTTCTATCCAATACCATCCTAAAAACCTATTCTATTAATATCACGTAGATATATGTTAGAAACATAAATGTGTGTTCTTTGAGATATATATCTTGAAAAAAATACTCTTATAAATTCCTTTTCCTTGAATACTCATCATGAAATAATTATAAATCCTATCGTAGAAGGTTTGTGAAATGGGTATCAAACACTTAAAATATGTAATTACTGGAATTAAGGGTAAGAAGATACAATGGACTTTATAACTTTGTGGCAGAAGAATTAATTTTTTTGGGACCATTCTATGAAAATATCCCACCAGAAAGATGAATCTTCGTGTTCCTCAAGGAATAAGAACCACCACTTCCTTGATTCTCCACATAGCATTTCCAATGCAAATGATACAATGTAATATTTCCCCACATAGAATGAACTGAAGGCTATATACACTACGTCAAACCATTACAATATCACTAATTTTTAATAGATCTATCATAATTCAATATAATTTACCAATAAAACTCATAGAGATTATTTCTCTAGGGTTTTCATCGTCAACCTCAACTCTACAGTGATGTGATGGAATGTACTATTTAAAACCCTCTACATGAATATGATGATTATTTTAATCGCAAACAATATATGAAATATAAATTTTTTTAGGGACCTATAAACCTAGAATATAGAATATTTATGGTAATTTTTTTAAGGTTTGACCTAATCTTAATGTTTACCCTTTTAAACATAGGCACCCATAAGTTTGTTATAATATCCTTTCCTAGGTATCCAACCTGAATCCATAGTCACATCACTTAGTAGGATCAATAAACATAATGGTCCATGAAATAGAACACATTTTGTGGTAAATGCATGTGTCTCACTAGTCTCCCTTGTTTATATTACATATTAAACTAGGTGACACTATTACCCTAACAACATATATAGTCCTTACATTTGCCTACCTCATAACTCCATCTAATCCCTCAACCTAAGCATTGGATACCACTCTATCATGACACAATCCACCCAATGGAAACCCTCATATGATAAAAATGAGAGAATAAAGATAATGATATCTGAATCCTATATAATATAATCCAAAGGTTGGTGACAAGAACTTAGGGTGTGTCACACATAAAAATGGGACTCATTACCCTCTATGAATTGAGAATCATGAGAGCTGTTATAGAAAAAAACTCCTACTTAATAATAAATTAAAAAATGACCCCTTATATATAAATATATTAACATAAAAAATTTAAATAACTAAAAAGGAACCAAAATTTCAAAAAAGTAAATCTCGGACATCATCCTCGAAGCAGAAATAGATTTTAAATAACTCCTTCAACTAGTAATTTTTAGCATCATCTCCAACCAGCACATGTGGACTTGAAAAATGTTAATATATAAATTGGGTGAGTAAAAGATATATAATCATTAGGATCCTCCCTATAGACTTTCTTTCCAATGTTATTGAAATCATATTAAATCATAGTGCAACTCATCAACTAAAAATGAATGTTATATTCTAAACCACACCATGGATATATTTCAAAAGGATTCATATAATAGTGAAATTATAATATAATATTAATAGAAGGATCCCCACTACCACATACTAACTGTTTTTCCACTCTTTCCCAATTTCACACATCATGGCCATCTATCTCAAAAATAATTCCTTCATGATGAAACCATCTATAAAGTATCAATTCATGCACCATGTGCTTTAAAAATTATCATCATAAAAAACCATACCACCCTTGAATCCATTAATCCCATGCCAGACATCCAGATAGTAACCAAGATGTTTCTTGGTGCCACCACATAGTGTACGTCACGTATTATACCTCAATAAATTACGACACTTACATGGAATAGCTTTAAGAATCCACATCATACTACATATAGTGACATATGTGTGGGAAATAATCATAAGGAATTATGTACCTACACAAATAGATATATGAAAAGATAACCACCATGCATTCTAGTAAAATAACACTTCTTGGAGAAGAGAGAGGAGGAAGAGGAGGTGCTCATTGATATATTCCTCACCATCCTTTATATCGAAAAGGAAAGCCACCAATAGTACCTGAGTGTCAGTTGTTTATAAAAAATGTGGGGAAGTATATTAAATCACAAAATATATTAAATATAATATACCTCACAACCACACTATAGATTTTAATCAAGTCATAGGACCATCTTATACTATTATCTCGTAAACCCCTGACAACCACTGTTAGGGATTACATATCATACAAACACATAAGAATTCAAAGAACATCATTTAATTAATTATTTAAGTTACAGATTATTATATTACATAAATTAATCATTATAAAACCATCAAATTATATAATCCCATTTAAAATTATACTAACAACTACCTGAGGTCCATTCCCTCTAAACGTAATCTAGAGGAACCCACAATTAATAAAGGGTTATTTACATTTTTATTATTTTATTACACAAAACCAATGGGAAAAAATATTTATTATGAATTATAATTAAAAAATTAAAAGTTCGTTATTAATCATCCAAATATTTTAAAATAGATTCCCAACCAGGAACAACCAACTACAATTAATAATTGGGGAAATGAATATAGACACAAGTAACTAGATTATCCATCCATTAATGAAGAATTAGTAAAATGATATATACCATACATCCATAAAAATTGATTACCATTTTTAAAACATTCTATCTATCCTGGTGCTATCCCCAACACCACAATGCATACCACTATAAATTAGTCCCACTATAACCAAATACAATTTCTGCAAAAAACCCGAGCATCCCATCACATGCATCATCAAACATAATCAATCCAATGATCACAATATGTTTCATAACAAGTATCACATCAATATGAAATTGATAAGGAAGAACCAAAAAACCGATTCAATACGGAATCCATGACCTAAAAATATGGAATCCAACCTTTAAAATAAATCAACTCATTCATCCCAAATTTTTTTATCTCTATAATTAAACTAGTTTTGTTATAAAGTTATATTAACTAACTCATTTATCATAGTTTACTAATTTTGTTAAAAAATGGAATAATTTAAAATAATCTATGAATTTTATTTTTGTTGTTAAGAATAAATAATAATTTCATTAATAATAATGAAAGAAAATACCATTTATGTTTCCTCTTTAGTTTTTCCATAAATAACTGTTTTGAGCTTTATAGTCATTGGGTTCATTATCATTCGGATAAAAAATAAATTAAACCTAAATTAATCATTAACTTTGTTTTTTCTCATCAACCATATGAACAGTTTTCTTATAAATTACATTTAAATTTTTTGTCCAACATTATTATGTACTTTATATTTTATAACAATTTTTAATACATAAAACATGAAAAATAAGAATAAAAACCATTCTAACTCAAACATAAACATATATATTAGACTATATAGTAATAAAAAATTCGATCAACCATCACAGTGTAAATATATGTGATCACTATAACTATAAACAACTATATTTCATTATTACAATTTAGTCAATATTTTAGTTAATACCACATATATCCATACGGTTAATTTATGATAACATTATATTTTCATATAAAATAGTATGAGAGGGAAAAAATCAAATACATTGACTAAATATCAACCTTCATCACACAAGAAT
This sequence comes from Viscum album, assembly GCA_963277665.1. Classification (NCBI taxonomy): domain Eukaryota; kingdom Viridiplantae; phylum Streptophyta; class Magnoliopsida; order Santalales; family Viscaceae; genus Viscum; species Viscum album. The sequence continues at coordinate 1,030,923,276 of OY728123.1, read as the reverse complement.
AGATGAATAAGGTTCAACCAGAACCAGATGAAGCATCATCATGCACATGATGAAAATCCAATCGAATAATTCAAAAACCAAAATAAAACTAGTGTCAAACAACAAATAAATAGAGTGTAAAACCTCAACCAACACCATTTGAAAATGAGAATTATATAGTGAAATATAACATGGAATAAATGGTTAACTATATCATGATATGTTCAATTCTCTGCAATCTAGTAGATATAACTATAGAGTATAAAATAATATTAACTTGAGAGAGGAAGATAAAATAACAGCCCACGGAAAATTACCCAATGAAGCCCCAATCCAAAGGCTAGAGAAAGAGGGGGACTAAGTGTAGAGACCCGAAGCTTGATGTACATGGAAATTACATTACATTAGCAGAATACTTAATACATAACAAAAACAGACACCCAAGGACCGTAATAGTTTAGTGTCTTTGGAAACTAAGAATATAATCTTCTAATCGTGGTGAACGACCTTCAACATCTCCCATAAAGATCTTACTTATTTTACCTAAAACCTTTCTTTATATCCTGCGGAAAAGAAAAAATAAAAGGGTGATCTCAAATCCTCAGTAAGGGTAATCAAAGAAATATCAATCACATCATATTCATAAGAACATAACATTTTGGAAATCTTAAACTGCAAAAGAGATCATAATATCATAACATGGGATAAATCATAGTAGTGAAATGTAATACCAATAATCATAAAGTTAAAAATGAAAATTTTTGGAATACACACATAATCATAGAGAATCATTTCTTATTAGTCAATACTCATATCCAAGACTATCTTAGTGGACAAAGTCCATTTCTAAACCGAGTTCACTCCTCGTTTTAGTCCTGTTTCACTGAACTGGTTTAACCTTCCATTCCAGCCATGTCTATCTCATGAGATATTAAATCATTACCCAATGAATTTGAGGGAGATATAGGTCCCACCAATCTCATAATGATACCATTCATATGTGTGCCACAAAATCATAAATCATACATCATTGCATAACCCATGTAATAAAAATGGGATTCTTAAAAAACATGACATCATAAAACAATTCATATAAGATAAAGGAATTCATAAAAATAATTCCATCACGACATAATAAAATCAATGTAATAATAGGGATAGAAACAGAACCCTATATTATCTTAGATGGAAAATAATTTTGATAAAACACTTGAACTCCATTCTTGAGGAAAATATCCTTTCTACTTTAAAAACATTTTCCTTTCGTAACATTTCATACAATTTTAAACTAAAATAAGTTGATTAAAAATAAACTTGAAAACTTGTAAAGGAAGATTCTTGGAAATAATTTTTTAAAAATCCATTCATGCCGTATAAGTTAAAAAAACATTCTTCTCATACTTTTGTCGGAAAAGTCAAAAACTACCTCATACGAAAAATGACAAAAGATTCCTTTAATATCTTTTACTATAAACCCGCCAAAGGGTAAAAATGGATTTAAACAATTTTAGGTGGATGGAAATAATATTACATATTGAGGAATCATGGATGTGGATGATAGAATACACCCCAGTAAATACCAAAGTATAAACAATCTCGGATAAAAATGAGATTGTGATATTTCCCTTACCTTAGGTCCAATTTGCTTCGTAAGTGTCTGAACCTACTGTATAATGATTTAAATAATTCCATTTAATTATTCCATAATCATAATCATTGTTATGATATCATATATGGTTCACCTATGACTTTATATTACCCGTTCTTTTGTAAATTCCATGTTAAAGAGCGTTTTGGGTAAAATCGTTTCATTTGTCGTCCGTGTTTTGACTTGTAATTATTCATATGATTAATTAGATCATGATTAATTAATTACAGAATATAAAACATTATTTATATATAATATATATTCAGAATATAAATATATATAATAGATTAGTATATGGAAGGAAATACACCGTTCATGGAGACAGTTGGTCGTACGTACGCATGAACGCTGTTTTCGTTTTCTTATTGAGTTGAATGGAATTAAGTAGATGACATAAATATATATACACATAAATAAAGAATCATTATTATGTCATATATTGCATGATTACTTATTATATATACTTTATAATCAGTCATGAATGGATAACGTGGAGAACGAATCTCATCGCGTCGTGGAGATGGTAGTCTGTACGTACGCACGAGCGATGATATCCTTCTCATGATCGTGTAATTGTATTGGAGTGTATGCATACTATTTAAGAATAAATATCACTTTAAAATAATCATATATAGTTATTATGTACACCATTATACCAATCCAAGTAAGGTGGTGGTGGAAAATAGATTACACCACGGCGTGGAGACGGTATTCTGTATGTACGCACGCGCGGTGATTACATTTTCCATAGGATGGATACATGGTGAAATATGGTTGTTTCATACTTATAATAACATATCATTATATGAGTGATACTAATGTTATTACTTCATAATGAAACAACTAAATAAGAAGAATTTGAAGAAGAAAGGAAATTGAAAGAATCGGTAACGGATATTACCTCTTCTTTGACACGCCTCTTTGAATCCTCCTCTTAGGGTACTAAAATTGGTCTTTGAACAACCTCCGAAAATGACTCATATTAGAATATAAGATGATATAGGGTTGTAATATCATCATCCAATAGTATTTAGTCATGTTAGGAAATTATTTTAAACACTATCAACTTGATTTATCCTTACTTAATCAATTTAATTTTATTTGTGGTAATAACATTCTATATTTTAAATTATAAACAATAATTACTTATTTGTTTTGAATTGTCCATAATTGGATAATTTATAACATTATCGACCATATAAATCTAAATTTATAATTTTTAAATATATTTGTGATTTTCAAACAAATTTAAAATATGCTATTTTTATAAAATAACAATATTGTCAATTTTGACACAATTCATTTACTTGAATTTAAATAAAATATATACAGAAGATATGTTCGAAATAAAAGTTTTAATAGATTAATAAAAGGTAATATGTATATATAAAATTAGTGGAGAACATTAAATAGTTCATATAATATTTATTTTATTATAATTAAAACAATTTATTTGGTTTATCTCATAATAAAATAATTACAACAACATTTTTGTATAATTATTTATTATACTTATTTGTTGCATAAAAATTGAAAATAAAATCATAGGATGAAGATAAACTATTACCTTTTACACGAATACTTTTACTCGAATTTATCATCTTAAAATCACAATATTTAAATTTTTATATTTATTAAATTATGAAGGTGACAACTTTGGCATCATTTAAAATAAAATAATATAAGTGTCATAATCACTATTATAAGACTCCAAACGGTTATATATTAGGTCATTAGATTCTTATGGTGTATATATATCGTACAAATAAGTTTCGGGCAGGTTTGTGGAACTTTTAATGGGTATTATTATTTCAATAAAAACTATATTACTGATTCTTCACTTAATAAATAATTTCTACATCATTAATGTATCACCATTAATGATAATTATTTAATCCCTAAAAATTATAAATAAATTATCATGATGTAGATAATTTTATTATATTATTGGAGACTATTAATGTTTGGAGTTTCATGATTTTTATCACTAAATTAAAATTAATATACTTATAATATTTAAGAGAGTGACATGTTTTCACTTTCATTGGTTTTAATAATAATTAAGTTATTTTCATGGAAAAAATTCTATTAAATGATTCTAATCTAACCCTTAGGTGATATGGGTCGACTTTTAGTCATCCAATAGGATTTTTTCAGATGTTAGGGTAATTTTATAATCTTATATTTTCCCTTAATTACCTGATTTACCTTTAACTATGGTAAATAAAATTTACCGTAGTTACTATTCATAATGCCCAAAAATATAAAGTAGTCTATTAATATAATTTGTACCCACTGATTCAAAATATGGAATCCAGTTTTCCAAATTCTATACACAGAAGTTGCAGAAATTAAAAAAAATAATCCCGATGTCGAAAGAAAACGAGTTTTTGTTTAAAACATTTCAAAAGATTGAATTAATTTAACCTACGAATTCAAGGTAAAATCAATGCTAATGAAATAAATTATATTAAATGGTAAAATTATATTATATTTACACTTTAAAACCATTCAATATTATAATTTAACTATATAAATTTTTGCGATGAAAAAAGTTGATTTTAATTAAAATATAGCATTTTTTTACTATTCATCAAAATATAAAAGTTACTAGAATAATATGAAATATTTATCCAAAGTAAATTTTTATTTCCTGATTCAAAAGAAGAATTTTATTTTTTAAATTGAACTTATAAACATTTCAAAAACTAGATTTAAAGTGGGTGCGCCATCAAAAGGCGGCAAAACTGCATTTTTTAAAAAATACTTATTTTACCCGAAAAATTTATTTTGTTCTTATACCATGTTCTAGAAAATGTGTAAGATGAATAATAATGTTATAAAATTCAAAATTTAGTTAATACTATTCATAAAGGCTAGTTCATAATAATATTATAATAATATATCGTTGTTTTGTTAAACTCGGTATTGCGTACAACACACGCTTTTGAGGAAGGTCGCGATTGCGTGTAATGCATGCCAAGTCAGGGTTGCGTGTTGTGAAAGAATCCTTCGTTGTTTCGTATAACAGAATCCAACCATATTTCATTTATACATTGAATATATATATATATATATATACTCAATGTTGCGTAGAATAACTATTATCAAAATTGTGTGTAACACGATCCAAGAGTAGTGTTGTGTATACTGCAAGCTAATACAGTGTTGCGTATAGCGCAAGGTAATCTTGGTGTAGCATACAACACACGAAATTAATGAAATTAAAAGAATATAAAATATTGGGGTGTTACAGTAACATAAAATCCAAACCCTAGGTTTTCATAATGCTTCTATATTTCAACGGAATTCAAATGGAGGTGATTTGATTTATTATTATAAGTAATAATGTTTAATAACCAATTAAATACCAATGATAAATTCATATATGTACCTATCCCTTTGAAATACTTGAGATCTTTGAGGGTTTATGACTATTTTAGCCATTTAAAGATTTCTCAAAAACCTCAATGGGGTGAAAATGGATTTGAAATCCATTTAACTATCCATGGTTGATCATGATCATAATAGACTCAAAATGGATTCATAAATAATGTGGAGCACAACCATATTTCATTCTATAAATGTCATAGATTGTAAAAAATCTTGGAATTCTATTTTCAAATTCACAATTTTGGTCAAGTGGACTCTCAAAGTAGAACACCTAATGACACCCCATCTTTTCCACTTTGGATGGGTTGTTTTAGTCATAAATATTAAAAATGGCATGAAAAATGGCCTCCCAAGATATTTTTTAAGACGTCGTGCATCAAAACTACCCCATTCTTCAAAAAACTCATCCCCACAACCTACATTAGCGAATATTGATATATAAAAGGGACAAAATAGTTTAAAAACAACTCCAAACAAATCCATTTTACTACAAAGATTAAAAAACTAGAAAATATTTATATTTAAGGTCTAAACCCAAACATTTCATCTCAATTCTATATCTCCTCTATAATAGAATTTTTAGGAGCATGCTTCTAAAAATATATATATATTCTCCACATAGTTCAATTTGATGTGATTTTTTTCATGAATTGGAACACCCTATATAAGTCCCATATCAATTACTGATGAAGCGATGTCATATATGATATTCTAAACCATCCAATGGGACGTACTACTTACACATGAAGGGTATTATCACAAATGGTTGGGGTGAAACCAAACATTGAAATATTCATATTGTTTTTTATTATACCACATTATTTATGGTATATTTTCTTATTATTCATTTGAATAATGATGTTTAATGTTCAACAGTAATTTTAATAGGCGCTATGTTGATTTTCAAGACACATTATAGAATTGAATCAATTTATTTGTAGAAAATAAATAATTAACTGAAGATGAATATTGAAAAGGTATTCATATCCCCTCTAATGTTACCATGGGGTCCACCTAATATTTTAATTAAGAAAAATGATCTGGCATTAAGACATTGAAAGGATTAAATAGGACATAAAATGATAAAAATTAAGAACAAGTATCATGTACCTCATATTGTTGACTTTATTGATCTTCTCTATGAATATCAATGCATTTAATTGTTGAAAGTTGATATAGATATCATCAAATAATGGGAAAAAAGGATAATATACTCTAAATAAAATTCATTACATGTTGTGTGCACTATGATTATATAGGGAATCCATTTAGAATGAAAAATTACTATGTTATCACATGTGCTTTTGAATCACCACGAGGCTCACATACTCTTTATTTTATGAAGAAAGTTAGGCTAACAACTATTGGCAAGTATAATTAGGAAGATGACAATCTTACTATTAAGAAAAGTTACCCCTACCCCATATTTTTGAATTCGTAGATAAAATTCACGGAGCTCAATATTTTTCTAAGAATAGACTTCAACATGGAAATCATCAAATTTAGAGTCCCAAAAGATGATATACCCAAAAAAATTCAATAAAAATTTTGGACATAATAAATAAATAGTTATTCCATTAGGACATACATATTCCCCTACTACCGGAAAGGACCAAATGAATAATTTTTTTAGATAATAAATTTATTTGTTTATAATAGTATTTATAGATGTTATTCTCATGTATTATATGAGTAAATAATGGAGATATTTTGAGGAATGATTTGATGACCATTTAGAGGGTGAATTTGAATATAAAAAGTTAAAATGTTAATTATGGACACAAAATATATCATTGTAGGATAATATAATTATATATTAGTGTATATATATGAATCATTCAAAGAAGAAAGCTATTTAATAATGGACTAGATAAAAAAACAATGAATGAGATCTATTCTACTCACAGATGGGAAGGATACCACTGTTGATTTTTTGAAAAAATTACCATTTCTATCTAATCTAATGAAAATGTTGACATATAAGCGATCCAAGTTTCATTGAATAGATAAATGCGAAGAAAATTTAATTTAGAAAAATAATTGGTTGGTATGTGCACCTATGGTTACAATTTCATAATATAGAGAAGGGTCTTTATCACATAGTGATCCATCAAGGAAGGTAATGAGATAAATTATAATGAATAATTAATTTTAGTGGTTAATCACTCATAAAAAATGAATGTTGATGATAAAAATTACTTGAATACAGATTTTTCTTTATTTACAGTAATTTATTCACTAAAAATATAGGGGTGTTGCCTTTATTCTGAAATGAATAATATATGTACTAATCATAAAAGTTTTATGTATATAGTCAAATAGAAAGATTTGAATTTTTTAAAAATGAGATAATTAGAGTTTATAAATATTATGATTGCTAAGTACACTACCCCAAAGGATGGAGAATAAGGAGGATGATGGTCAATGTTAGAAGAAACATACTTTTTTGGATGATATGGATTCAATGATATCCATTACATATATATTTTTAAATGCTTCATCTAGATATAATGATGTAAGGTGATAAATCATATGCTTCTCAAATAATTTTCTAACATCCATCTATGTGAATATGGAAGAGGAATATATGGAGGATTTGGAAATGAAAAAATAAATTATTTAATATTCTAGAGTTCAATCCTGACTATGATGCAATGATATGATTTAGAAACCAAATATGTGTCCCTTCAATAACATATTTTATTATATATTCATAGAATTAATCACATATCTCATAATTCAATATAAATCATGGATTTTCTAATATGTATAGAGACTAAAAAATATTTTTTTGGGGAAACATGAAAATGGGTATTTTGAACTATGTATCTGGATTCTTCAAATTTAAGAATGTTATGTCTGAATTTCAAAATATTAACGGGATGATGAAACCATTACTTATACCATTATGAAAATCAAAAGTATCCTAATCAATTTCATCATATGAGCCTCCATGACATCTAGAATCTATATTTAATTTTTTGGTTTTCGTTGATCACATTTTGAGGTCATAACATTTCTAAACTATTGAATATTTTTTATCATTTGATAAACATAAAATGATATACATTATAGATGTTTTCTGTTTTTATAAATTATAAATCTCAATCATATATAATTTAGAAATGTGATTTACTTAAATATTATAAGTATGTATTCTATAAGCATTGAATATATAGATGATTTTTTAATATATACCATACTTAAGAATATTGTATGTATGAGAGAACTATCCTAATCCTATAAGATATGTGGAAATATTTTTTTTTATAATTTTTAATGGTGATTTCGATTGATAACATTCTTTGATTGAATTTTTTTTATAAAAAAGTAATTCACATGAGAATTCAGAGGGATCCTTATGAATCTCTCTACAGAAATATGTTCAGTAATCCCTCATAATGTGATGGAGACAATGAAAAATAAACTATTGAGAGATGAGGTAACTAAGGAAATGTAATAAAATGTTAGAGAAACTCTACAATAAATATATTCCACTCAAAGTCAATAGAAAAAAATATTGATAATCATTAGAGCTATCTAGGGTTTATATTTTGGGATAATTTATTCCTTATAATATATTATTAGATGATGGTTATAATATTTCAAAGGACATAGGTGTTCATTCCTTGGTATATAGGTCCCTATAATATTGATCATTATTTTAGGATTTTAGAAAACTAAATGAAATATCCACAAAAAAACAACCATGTTACTAATGTTTTCAATAAATTACTTCTGATGAATTTCAACATTATCCATCACATGTACTAAACATGGAGATTGTACCTCTAGAGCATGATATTTCTTATGAAGAATAATTGGTGGAGATTTTGGATTAAATAGATAAATTATTGTGGAATATGATAACTCATGTTATCAATGATTTATGAAGAAAAAAAATTAGTTGAAGGAACATGTGGTCCTACGGATGTAATGAGGTATAAATATCCATATAATTTTTTTAGAAAAATTAAATATTTTGGTTGAAATTTTTTTATGGTGGGAATAGTGCAACACCCCATGTTATTATACTATATCTCCATGAAAAGAAAATCACTTGTCTTTTGGATTCTGATCCATGAATAGAAGATCATATTTGAATAATGATTTCATGAAATATAAAATTTATGTAATTAATAGATTGTTTTTAAAATTTGATCAAAAAATTGGCTTTGAAAAAAGTGTCCAAATAAATTATGGAAACACAAGTTATTCTAAAGAGACAATATTGAACTCTTTTGTTAAATTATTCATTTATATTAGATTCCTACATTTTAAAGATTAATATTAATAAATATTATGAATTAATTAATGAAAATAATAATAGGATAAAACAATGAAATCTTTGGTATTGTTAAGTAATGATACGAAATTTTATTCTATTTTGTCTTGGATAAATTGAAATGTTTTGTTTGTATACATTGTTTTATTTATAAATATTCGTATTTAAAAAAACAGTTCACATATTTTGAGAATTATATCTATGGAATTTTATTGCTTATAAATTTATAAAAATTGAAGGAATTCATAAAAATATAAATAAATCGTTATAAATTAATATTAAATCATTTTATGGTAATGGGAGTTTTTTATAAAACCTTATTTTTTCTGTGATAAATGTTTTGATCTCAAAAATTTTATTTTATAATTACTGAAAATTTGTTTCAATGTATTTTTAGATAATATATGAAATAAATTACAATTACATTATTCAAATGGTTTTAATATGCATGGAATGAGAACAAAACATATTTTTCTTAATAGAGAATTTTCTAAAAATTGGTTTTACATGATTTTTTCACATTCCACAAACCAACCGAGGTACCTTGTTAACCTGAACACCAAGAAGAAACTAAAATGTACTAAAGGTCATTGTTGATCGCAATGGTATGACAATGAGAACCTAGAATCATACAAAATGAATGTGTGAATGATTTTTTTTCATAAACATTATAGAAGCAAGCAAAACAAGAAAGTGTGAAAAAAAGAAACTCCACTAGGAGAAGTGTACTAAATGTAGAATGGGTATAAAAAACCCAAATTAGTATAGAAAAGTAACATAAATCAGAAAAAACTTCCCATTTCCCAATGGATGAAACTCACCAAGTCCATGAATCAACATCACGAACCACCTATAAGTGGCGCTTTTCTCATACTCGAACCTGGAAGGAGATAATCTACAAACAGCCAAACGAACTTGTAGGGTGTTTGGTAAAAGTATAGTAGGTTATCACCAAGCATTACATAATAATATTCCAAAATATAATTAACCAAATAAATATATTTCAATTTAAAATAAATTACAATTGAAATTCCAAAATCAAATTTACAGAAACAGTTATCCACATTTCAAATAATGGAAATACTTAAAAAAAGCTTCACATTTTAATAGATGGGATATCTCTAAACAAATGGATTAATTATATTTGTATTTATAAAAAAATTTATATAAATTCATAGGGAATGTAAATTAGTTCACAAAATTTGTATACATATATATATATATATATATCTGATATGTGTATGTGAGCAGCATGGTATTCTACCAAGTGGTTTGATTGTTCAGGGTTATGGGATCCTTACACACTCATATGATCAAAACCACAATATGAACATACATCCCTCAGAACTAAGGATAGAAGAAAATTTTATGTCCTACTGAGGAATTAGATGTTCTAAACATGATGTTTTTTAGTGTTATAAATCATTTTTCCTGTGCTATGGAATTTCCATCCTAGTGTGTCTGTCCCAAATTACTCACCAACATCCTAGGATTTCATGGGATATATTAAAATTCAATGATGGTCAATTAATTTTATGAAACCTTAAAATAGAATTAAATTTCATTCCCCCATTTCAAAAATTGTAATTTTCAATTCAAAAGCAAAAATGGGGTTTTAATCAAAACATTCCTTTTCCAAGATTAAACCCAAAGGTTTATCTCAAAAAAAAAATTTAATCCATTTCCCAAATAAGACATTGAAATCAATTCAAAATTCAATTTCACAATTCAACATCCAGAATTATATTAAAATATTAGATTGAATCAATATCAAACAATTTCACAAATTCAAATTCAATAATTTAAATATCTATAATTTTCCATGAATTTCAAAATCACACCCCAATTCAATAGAATTGGTTTTTTCCTAATTTCAAGACAAAAATCCATTTTTCATGACAAATACACTATTCAATGGAATTGAGTTTTTCATTAAATTTATTTATATAAAAATAAAATCCCACATATTCAGCTGAAATAATTTTAATAAAAAAAATGTATTTATTGTTAATTAAATTGGATAATAAAAATGGAACCACCTACCTCAGGATCATATGATCTCGATTCACCAAACCCTAATGGGATTCAACAATAAGGAATAATGACAATAGAATATGAAGAAAACATTGGTTTATGAACCCAAAATAGTTGGTATTAGATCCTCTAAACACCATTGAGATCTAGAAATACTAGGGAGGAAAATAGAGAGTAGGAGATAAATAATGAGAAGTGTAAAATAACTGATAAAGGATTAACCGCCATTATCATTGCTTCAATTCCATTTTATTAGGTTTGTAAGGGGAAATGAACTACTATTGGGAGCTCTAAAGGTAGTATAAAAGAGTTTTAGGTCATACTGGACCATTGAGTACCTAAAAACAGGGTTTTTTGACTTTTAAAATCAATTTATAGATTAAAAAATCCTTTACACATGGTTAGAAGAGAAGGGCCGCATTGAGAATCCAAACTGGGAAACCTAAACATGCGCCCCTATTAATGGGTTTCAAAGTTTCTCCTAGGATGGTTCAAGGTATTTCAAAAGTGAACTAATAGTTCAAACCCCAATTGTGTGTTTTTTCATGGTTTTCATAGAGAGGGTGCATGGTTTTGGAAAACCCTGCACCAATCGTGCTGTGGCACAAACTGTTAAAAAATTTAAAATTTCAACCCAAAACAACCCCAAAAGAATCTCAACCAAATAATGTTAAAAATTTTGGTTTATGAATACCTGAAAATAGCAACAGGATGTTACATCCTCCCCCCATATAAAATTTATGTCCATATAAATCCAACTTATAAGCTTCCTTTGCAACAAGATGAGGCCACTTCTCTCTCATCCGTGCCTCCCTCTCCAACATCTCATCACTATCAAAATTGTTATTCAAAAAAACTTGAAAAAAGGTTTCATCCTCTCATCAATTACATTAGTTTCAGAATCAATGATCCTAACAAGCCATTCATTCATGAATAAATTTGGTTCAAACTCAATATTGCACTAGCTCATGACATGATATGGATCAAATAGATACCTTCAAATATGAGATACATGGAACACGTTACGTAATGAAATCATCTATGGTGGAAGTTCCATACAGTAATTAAATTTTTCCACCTTTTTAGTAACCTCAAAAGGTCCCACAAAATGAGGAGTAGGTTTCCCTTGCTTCACAATCGGTTGATGAACCAATCGTGGTGAAACATTCAATAACACCTCACCACTAATTAAAAATTCCAATGGCCTATGATGATGATCTTCATAGAAAATATATTGGATTTGTTCCATTAACCTTAAATAATGAATCAAATTAATATTTTATATTTTCTCTTGGAACATGCTTGGTCCAACCAATGAACCTTTACCAATATCTGATAATCACAATGGAGATCTACAAGGTTAGTCATACAAGGACTCAAAAGGAGGCATTCTGATCAAGGAATAGTCACTACTGTTATTGGAATAATCAACCAGAACCAAATGATAATACCAATATCCTATAATGTAAATAACACAAGAATAGATCATATCCTCAAGAATATGTATAGCTCATTCTATCTGGTATTCCAACTATGAAGAGTATACCATGGCCATACAGACCTAAGATCTTTGTGCCTCCTGAAGGCCCCTTCAAAAGAGAGAAGTAAATCAAGCATCTTTATGAAAAACTATCGCATATTGAACACCATGAATGATAAAAATATCATTCATATAGAGATTTCTCAACTCCTTTATATTTTTTATGGTGAATGGGTATAAAATGTTCTGCTTCAGTCAGAAGATTGATCACAACCCATATAGGACTCATCATTCTCTAGGTATACGAAAACCAGAACACAAATTTCCTAGAGATCTCATCCCACTTCCAATTAGGGATTTGGCGTGGCTGACTCAAACCACATGGTTTATGGTGCATATCCTTGACCTATTATCATGTGTATCAATATGATAAAAATTCATCAATACCCCGTCTTATACCTGAAATCACAAATCGATGCCACATTTCATAAAACATATTCACAGTTATTGGTTACCCTACCCAATTCGAGTTATGGAAATACCCCATCACATATTTACATACCACTAATGTATGAACAATTCTATTCTAATAGAATATAATTACCTCTTTGAATAACTACTACTCAGTAATGATCTCCCCACCATAAAGACAGTCTTTAATGCTACGCAAATTCTCATCAAGTTATTGTTCCTTAAGAATATTCTCAAGGAGATTGGATTTTATGTAAACAATAGAAAAAGAAACCATAGCCCAAGATTCAAGGAATCCAATATGAAAATATGAAAAGAGTTCCATCAAGTTTCACAAATCCAAATATGCTTTCATGACCTGGGTTGGATGTTTTTGTCTCAAAGAATCAGTGATGACATTCATATTCACTAGATTATAGGTGATGTCAAAGTTAAAAGATTTTAGGTATTCCATCCAACACCACTGAAGGAGATTAAACTTATTTTGATAGAATATTTAACTCATTCTCTTATGGTCAAAACAATTAATAAAAATCTCTCCATAATGTTATTTTCACCCACTCTTAAGCATGTGCATCATAACTGCATGTTCAAGGTCATGGGTTCAATAATTCTTATTGTGTGGCCTAAGCTGACAACAGACAAAAGAATTGACATGATTACCATCTGTAATAATGAAACCCATACATGAAACCAATTCATTGCAGAAGACCACATATCCCTACCTGATCTCTTTAAGAATAAACACTGGAGGAGTAGTAAAAAGATGTTTCATCTCAGCCAAATAATTCTAAAATTTTTCAACCCACAATTTTTTTACTCCCTTCTGAGTTAGAGAGGTCATTGGAGAATTCATCTTTGAGAATTTCTTAACGAATTCATGATAATACCCATTAAACTTACGATGATTAGAATCTAGAAAACATATTGTGGGTGTTCCAATTTAATAACATCCTTTACCTTCATTGGATCAATTGATATAATATGTTCTGACACCACATGTCTGTTTATCATCACATTATGAATCTAGAAATAGAATTTCAAAATATTTTCATAAAGTCTATGATTTCACAAAAATTCAAGGATTTCCCTAAGATGAAGCACGTGATCATTCTCATACTTATTGTGAACTTGGATTTCATCAATAAAGAGTACCAAAAATGTTTCAATATGTTCATGTAAAATATTTTTCATTAAGGAGATAAAGACTACATGATCATTGGTTAGACCGAAGGTCATTATATGGTACTCATAATGGTCATACCTACTCCAAATGTTTGTTTTATAAATGTAATATTCTTTTAACCAAAAATAATGGTAACTAGATTGAAGGATGATCTTTGAGAATCACCTCACCCATTTAAATTGATCAAACAAATCATCAATTGATGGAAATATATATTTTTTCATTTCCGTAACATGACTGAGATTTCAATAATCAGCACAATGGTGGAGTGAACCATCAGTTATCCTAAAAAATAGAACTGACACTGCCTAATGTGACAAACAAGGGAGTATAAAGATTTTATTTACCATTGAATCCAATAAAAGCTTCATATCATTATTTTCATCTAGGGATATGCGTTAAGAAGGAAATATACTGGTTGAGTAAAATGCACCAAATCTATAAAAAATTCTAACCCCCTTATTAGTGGAAATCAATGGGATGTTAGAAGGAAACACATTGGAAAAATCATTGTCAACTGTAGGGAGGTAACTACTCAAATATTTACACTTCAAATCAAAATTGAAAACTAATATTAAATTCCCCAACTATGGATAAGGAGGCCCTCCCCTGGTCGACGATGTGTCCCATTCTCCTTGAATGATCTGGTACACACCCTCAGGTGTAGTAAAGAATACCCATTGAGGATAACAATCAATTGATAAATTATTAGAGATCATAAAATCCATCCTAAAAATGAAATCAAGATATTTAATTTCTAGAACCTGAAAACGTGAAGTAAGATCAACATTAGATTGAGTGAAAACACAATCTGGACTATAGAGACCCAACTATCTCTTCATACCAAGGGGTGTAGTAATATCCCTCACATAAGATAAAATATCCATAAGATGATTTAGAAGATTAAAAATATGGGTTGAAATAAACAAATTATAAACAAAAATATAAAATAAATAAATGACTAATGACCATGATATAGTGCTGGTACCTCTCACAGTCACTAGACCTATATCCACTTCCTCTGGAGACTCTTCCACTGCATGAAGAAGCATCATTATTTATGTATATGGATAAAACCATTTTATCCATGATGAAATTGATTTCCCTATAGTTTTAAAAGAAGTTGACGATCTCGTTACACTATGTGGAGTGGAATGAACATGGTAGAATTTATGTATGTGGCTTGAGTTCCCAGAAGAACCACATACCTTAGTTTCCTCAGTGAAAACCCATCATTGAGTACAAGAGATTTCCACATTGGTATTAAATAAATGGGCCTCTTCCAAGTAATACATGAGGTCTATAATGGACCTACTATTGAGAACCACCATGATAGTTATCATGTTTTTTCTTTCCATTAAAGTTACCCATGCTTCCACCGGGATAGAATGAAACTCTTCATAACCACGACTTTCCAGAAAGGTCCATCTTGACCATCAGTGGTCTATCTAGTACATCAGCATAAAAAGGAAGTTGATCATGAAAAACAAAAAACTAATATCATATCATATTCAAAAATCGATCCTTCGAAACTTTATATACTCATTCGATACTATCTCAAGTGTGAAATGAACCAGCTCAGTACTTTTTTTTTCTAAATCTACCATGGTCCTGTTTGCCAGATCGAAAATGAAAAATTCCATAACCATAAGAATCAACATTGAATCTGGACTAAATTGGTAATTTAAATGAACATTTATGTATTTTAACACTAATAACTTGTGATTCTTCAATGTCACCATAGTGTCCAACTATCTCCTGCTCGGTCCTTCCAACACGAAGGGGGCTCACTTCCCACATATCAAATCAGGTTTCTCCAAGAACCCAAACAAAAATTTCATCGTTTTCAACCATTATGTAAAATCATTATGATCATTTTATCCCTAGAATGGTGTTGATTCAGGTGGAGAGATTTTTAAAAATTATTTTTATGATTATCTATTTGAGGTACCATAGATGGATCCAAAATGGGAGCTAATGGTGGTGCATATCCCAGACCATGGAATGTTTTCATGATCACCTCAACTAGATTCAGGTCCACAAGAGGATTTCCTCACCAAGGTTCCACAACATCATCTTCATGGTTATAACTCACAAATATTATTAGAGTCATGATTCTACACAACATTAGTAGAGAATTAATAACATATCAGATTAACACTCAAATAGAGAAACAAAGGAAGTCAATCCCAACATATATATAGATAAGACTTGGATTTCTATATATCTGAAATAGAAGTTCGTAAAATACTATAACTATTCCAAAAGTTTTCATTCCCAAACCACCCCTGGTGACTGAAGGTTTTTTATAGTGTGAGATATCCAGGAACAAAGTTTTAACTACCTCTTATGTCCCAAAAAGATTACAAAATGCATACTAACATCAAGATGAGAAGATCAACCTAGAGATCTGATTCCACTATTTCATAAACAAGTTCGGGAACCCAACTAACAAGATAACCAAGCCAGTAAAGGCTTGGCATGAAGGGTGTTCTTGATCCCAATGGTTGGAGAATAGCACATGAAATTATACAAAATGAAAGTGGGAAGAATTTTTTCCCACAAACATTGTATAAGACAGAAAAAAAAGATAGTATGCATAAAAAAGAAACTCCACAGAGAGAAGTTTACAAGAACTAAAATAAGTATAAAAAACCCAATATACTATATAAATGTAACAGAAATTTGAAGAACTAACCAAGTACCAACGTATGCAACTCATCAGGTCAATATATCCATAGCTAAAACCACCTCTAAGTAGCATTATACCCTAACTCAATATGGGAAGGAGATTATATACAAACACCTAATGGCACAGGTAGGGTGTGAGCTAAAATACCAGTAGGGTCTCACCAAGGATTCCATAATAAGATTACAAAATTTAATTAATCATATAATGATCTTCCATTTTCATATAAAACAGGTTGGTCATTTCAAAATCATATTTAAACAAATCATTCATTACATTTCAAATGATGGAAGGCTTTTAAAAAAATCATTACATTTCAATTGATGGGATATCACTATAAAAATTCATTAATAAAACATATTTATATAAAATAGAATATATAAATTGGAAATTCATGTAAATAGTTCACAACATTTGAATATATTAGTATCTCATATATAAATTAACGAGCAACATGGTCATCTTCCATGAGGTGTGATGTTTTCTTGTTATGGGATCCTCACACACTCATATGATCATAACCACAATTAGTACATATTCCCCATGACAATAGAAATAAAGGACACATCTATGTCTCACTAAGGAGTAAAATTCTTTTAACAAGAATTTTTTTAGTATTGTAATGAATCAATCTAGTGCTAGGTATTTCTTATCCTAGAATGAATGTCCCAAATAACTCACTAACAACCAAGGATTTCATGTGATCTAGTACAATTTTATTATGGGAGATTTATTTTAAGAATCATTAAAATGAAATTAAATCCCATTCCCACATTTAAAAAATGATAATTTTCCATTTATAATCAAACATATTTTTTTGATCAAAACATGCCTTTTTCCAAGATAAAATCCAACGGTTTCTATCAAAAAAAATTTTGTGAACCTTCCAAAATATGAATATGAAATTAATTAAAAATTAAATTACTTAATTACATTTACACAATTACATTCAACAATTTGATTGAAATAATTTATAAAAATTTCAAAATTTTAAATTCAACAATTTATATCTTCACAATTTTCAATCAATTTCACAATCACCAACCAATTCAATGTAATTAAGGGTTCTCCCAATTTCATTCCAAAAAATCCAATTTATAAGTCAAATTATATAATTAAATAGAATTGGGATTTTCAACAATATAAATTACATAAGAATTAAATGCCACATATTCAATTGAATGAAATTTAATAAAAAACTAGCTATTTAGGGTTTATTAAATTGGCCAATCAAAATGGAACCAGCTACTTCAGGACTATGGTATCTTGAATCACCAAATCATAATCGGAATCCTCCAACAATGAATGACAATAATATGATCTTAGAAATAAAAATAAATCTGAGTTTTACAATCCCAAAATTTAAGGTGTTATATATTTCAACCAATACAGATATCTAGAAAACCCTAGGGAGAAATATATATATATATATATATATAGATAACAGGAAGAGGAAACTAACTAGGAGAGGATTGACCACCATTATCTGATATTTTAATAGATTTTAGCGAGGTTATGAGGGGATAATAATTTCTCATACGAGCTATCAAGGAAGGATAAAATGGTTTTGGGTCGTACTAGTCTATTGAGAACCTAAAAAATAGTGGTTAATGAATTTTAAAATAAATTTTTTGTTTAAAAAACATTTTATGCATGGATATCCAGGTAGGGACCCAGAGTTATTCCTAAATATGTGCCCTAGTAATGAAGCCCTATTAACAAATTTCATGGTTTCTCCTAAGAGAAAAAATAGTCTTTCAAACAAGGTACTAACCATGAAAACCCTACTACCTAGGTTTGCACTATTTTCCTTGATAGGATTCAAAATTTAGGAACACTATGTACCAATATTTCACTATCCTAGAACATTCAAAACATTCAAAATTTCAACTAAAAACATTCCCAAACAAATCCCAACCAATGAATGAACAAAAGAGTGGTTTATGAATACCTAAAAACAATAACAGTATGTTAAATCATGGATATTAGAATTAATTTCTTATATGATTAGAAATTTAATATTGTAATATGGATTCTATATTTCCAATCCAAATAATCAATATTATGTAATATTTTCTTCTTAAATTCTATACATAATGAATAATTACCACTCAAGAAATCATGTCTACCATGTAATGGTTAAATGGGTTAGAAAGGTTGTTCAACTAAGATATCATGCTTCAATTATCAATAATAATTGTGTAAATGTGATGGGTAAAGTGTATTTATACATAAAATTATTTAATAATTTAATAAAAATTGGTCCATTTTGTGTCACAGTACAATGAAAATTATTTTATAAAAATTTAATTTCAAGGTTATATATAAGGGTTTCATTCCCCTTACTTATAAAAGGGAACATCTACTTCTCACATATCCACATCAATTTATTTGTTTATCTAGACCATTCTATTACCATATACTATTCCAACACCCTAAGGAAAGATCTATGTTTTTTGTTAATCCCTAATGTCCGACCAAGGAATCCTTAAGGCATTTTTTAAATGAGATTATTTAAGGAAGAGGAATATGTTATTACCAACCACATTAAAGTTTTTTATATTCTAAAACATCTCCAAATATTATACATTCATATTAACATAATTAAATACATTAATTTATTATACTTAAATGGTTTTATATTATTGGAACATCAATTTCTATCTTCTTTCTATCTAATGGAAAATGAAAACATCACTCATTCATATCTGCAGACTACCACCTCAAAGTATCTTTTTTAATTAATTTTTCATCACCACCATTCAAGGATGGTTAAATTGATTTATTATATTCATATAAAATACATTTTTATGATTTAATATTATAAAAATTTATATTATTATTTTCCTTATATTATTTTCATACATTTAATAATTAAAACATCAATCATGTGTACATGCAACCTAATATCTCTGTGAAGTGACATAATTAAATTTTATTAACATCCTTGAATGGATTTTTTAAAATTTTCTTTAATGAATCAATATGATATATCTAGAACGATTATGATTATTTATAAGATGAAACCATTACCAACATTTAAGGATTGGAATCACTGAACCAAACAATTTGTGAAAATAAAACCCATTGAAAACCAAATGTTTATTTTAATGGATGATTGTTAATAAATAATTAACATGAAACTACAATTGAATGATTCATAGTAATGTAATAAAGGACTTGGTTTAAGTAAATATTCATAATAATTGTGAAATTATTATTGATGTTTTTAGTGTGAATATGATGTATTTCGAAACTTATGGTAAGGATTTTATATTAAAAACTAAAATTTTAACAGTATTTTTAATGTTTAAATTTATATAAATTTATTTGTTTTCAATATCTTATAAAGCTCAAATATGTTCTAATCCTATTTTTATTTATGGTTTTCCAAAGTAGTTTTTCTATATTTCCCTATTTGGGTCTCAAAAATTCTAAAAGCTTGTTTTTTTAAAACTGATCATGTTTCTCCATTAGGGTAAGGAGTATTTATTTCCTTATTCCCATTATTCTAAAATGTTTTATATAATTTAAAATATTTTATGTTATTGTTTATAAATTTATTTTTATAAAATAATTTATAATTATTTAAAACATTTTAAATAAATATTCATATCAGTTTTTTAAATGGATAAATTTTTATATGATTTTAAAAAGTGTGAAAATGATTATAAATTATTAAAAAATGAATGGTAATTCCCATAATCATGAAATTTATTCATAATTTAATTACATTTTAATTTTCCCATCGTTTTGGAAAGAACATACTATTCCCATTTTTAATGAATTTTTTATTTTATAAAGAAGATACTAAAAGGAAATGTTTTTTTCTATATCATTTTAATGAAAATTGATAATTTTTTTATTAAATGTATTTTTCATCTATATAATCAACATTTAATTATTGGTATTATCTAGTTTGGATATGTTCAAATGTAACCATATTCTTCCTTTCTCGATGTGGTTTATAATGATGTTTCCTTATTAATTTTTTCTAAAACCCATTTATCTCACAATGGGGTTTTTAAATGAATGAATGATGAATGATAATATATTCAGGGGAAAAATATATAAATGCATTATTACAATGTGATAAGATGGTATTCTATACCCCTCCAAAGCATTGGGTATTTATTATATCTCATGATCTCAAATAGGAATATAGGAGGTTTTCCCAATCCCAATTTGGTACACTAGTCTTTAGACCATTCCCAATAGGGAACACTAATGGATAGCCCAAGCACAAAATGTTTCATATGAATGTAGTCCAAGACAACTATTTGAAAAATATCATGGTGAGTTCCATTGACAATTTATTTCTATGTTTATGGGAATGTAGAGTAAACTTGATCCACTATGATTCTCTTTCCAGGATGATAATCCTAGTAGTGGTCCTCAATACAAGAAATTATTATTATACTTATGTTTCTGTGGCACTTTTATGATGAAATATATGTTTTTTTATTATGATACTATATCATGGATCATGATTGATTATTTATGAGTCATAACTCAAATGAATAATTCCTATTATTATGTCAAATCCATATTTTATGAATCAATTTTTATAATTTTTTATAATTTTTGTTTGGTCTTCTTTTTTGTCATCATGTACATATACCTTTATGGTTATGCTATGTTATGTCATGATCTATGATTGATTAATCAAATAGTAACCATTAAAATGAATTTAATCTCACCCATTATTATATTTCCATTTAATCAGGTTATGAATAAAGGTTTTAATTATGAAATTTGAAGTAAGAGTACTATATGAAGAAAATATTGTGCGAGATATTGAATAAATTCCAAGAAATTAGTTGATTATCTATACAGTCTCTAAATAAAATTATCATTTTTAGTTGTTGGTCATGTGTTATTGTATGATTTTCTCGATGTTAATAAAAAATGGTGTTATATTTACACAAGTGATGCCCATGTTTTGTCATTATATTCCTCCTCATGTGATCCCTAATTGATAGGAATCATTATTAATCCCTTATGATCAACCTCGCAATGAGCAGGATGGGTAAAATGAAATACCAAACATCCCCCCAATAATTTGATGCATACATATGGGGATTCATTTCAATTTGTTAGATAATAATTTTGAGGCTATTTATCGATTTCTATCTGTGATATTATAGTTTTTTATATGTCTTATTATGCTTAATGATATAGAGAGAAACAATGTCCACCCAATAGAATATATTATTATTAATTTAATATATTTTTATATAAAATATATTGTATGATATATATTTAACTTCAATGAAATTTCACAACACCCATAGATTGTGGAGGAAGTATGAAACATTCCCCATGATAATGAACTATAGTATATAAAAATTAATTGGCTCATAGGGGTTAGGAAATGATTGAAATATTAACCCCTTTCAATTACTCCCAAAATTCTTATAGACTAAATTATATATAAAATAAATCAATCAATGATTCTTACAATAAAGGTCATTTTCCATCTCGCATATCATCCAGTGTTATAGTATCATGCCCATCCTCAATATTTACTAGAATCAATTTCCCAATGAAAGGACATATCATTAATAATGTCTCCGTGACATTAGACATTTTGTTAAGACACCATTATATATTGAATAAAAATTTTATATATGTAATGTCACCCTTTGAATAATCTCCAGGTAATAGGGAATTTATTCAATGTTAATAAAATCAATTATCCTAAGGGTATTTGTAAATAATAGTTTTGAATATTATTATTTATAGACAGAAAAGTATAAATTTGATATTTTATTCCTAGACCATGTTAAAATATATTTACAATTAAATTTAATGAAACTATACATCTAATAATTTTATTGAATTATCATAATAAATCTAATTATAATCCATGAAATACATGATATAATGGTCAATATAATTTAATCTATACAACTCTCTAATTGGGGTAATAGAGCGGTGTCGAGAAATACATGTAGATAAGGAATATCAAGAAATGATATATTATAGATTACTATTCCAATTGATAAGAATTTCTAAACACCATAATGGGAAGGTCCTCAAATATTGATAAGAGAATTATAATGGGAGGAAACTTATTATCATGAAATTTCAAAGGGAAGGAATATGAAGACATAGATACCCATGAGTGTTGGGAATGTGGTTGGGTACACTTCTCAAATGTACATTTGAACTCTTCACATGTCACTATTTTCCCAAAACAATGGAAAAAAATATTCATGACTAAAATTATGGGATGATACACCTCCTATATCATGGATAGATATTTTCCCTAATGATTCATCCCCCAATGTGCTAGAATATAGATTATCATGGTATTGGAATCCTCTAGAAACTCTAGGTATGATGGAAGACAATGAACAATATACAACCATAATGAATATGAACAAAACTATAAAACTTTTGTATAAAAATTTGGTAATTTTTTCCATCCCAGTATACCCCTTTAATGTATATTATAATGATGATATCACATTTAGGAAGGAGTTTTCAAAATTAAATAATTTTTGTAACTTTGGAACCATGCACAACTAGAACTCAATAACCATTAATGCCTTAAAGTATTCACTCATATAAGATTCCCCTATATGATATAGATAGTCTAAATCAATCATTATATTGTATTTTCATGTACCATGGCCTTAAAAATATGATGATGGAGACCTTCATTTGATAATAGTGAGTAATACTATTTGGGAGTAGAGGTAGAGTTTGAAATTGTATAATTTTATTTATATTCTATGGTGTAATAGTTTATAGGGTTTATGAGGGAAACAATATTACATTATCTTACAACAAAGATGCGATAAGTACATTTTTTAAGATATATACTATTAGAATGAATTTTCATTTATATGACTATAAAATTATCAACCTTTCAGTACAATTATATAAGTAAAATTGTGTTATTAGTATAACACATTCATTGGTATTGTACTTGTATTCATGGTTAGTGATTTTTAGAAGTTTTGGTTCACATGTATTATTGGTTAAGGGTGTTTGGTTGTGGGTTGGTTGAAACCAGAAGGATATGTCTAAAATCCATACAAAAATAGTTATTTTTTCTAGTCTATGATTTTCATAGAGTATAATGATATGTTAATGGAGTCATTATTGTTAATAAAACAAGTTAAATTGCATATCATTAAAATATAGTGGTAAATACCCCTATGATAGTGGGATTGAGTGAATATGGCTCATTTTAATTCCCACTCCATGGATTTCAACCATTATCATTCAAAATGACAGTATTCTCATGCTTATCACAAGAGTAATGTGTGAGGAGTTGAGTTATAGTTTGAAACAATATTAAATAGTATTTTGTAATGTTAATAAAATCTAAAAAGGAATGACATTATTTTTCTATAGTATGACTAATTATCACAATGCATGATGGGTATGATGTGTTTTTACACTATGTATAATAATTCACAGGTCACTCTTTTAACAGTAGAGTGTATATAATTAGTATTGGGGTTTAGTTAGTCCTAATAAGAATTAATGGTCACATAGATATTAAGATCCTCCTAAAAGGTATAATTTTTCAGTCATTATTTTGTGGCCTTCTCAAATGATTTAATGGGTTCACATTGGGCATTATGGCCTTCTAATAATACATAAGGGTTATGATAATATTTATTATTATCAAAGGATACTTATAAAAAATAATGATTTTATGGTTTTAAAGGGATAAATATTAGTTTATAGGTTTTTTTAAGATCTCAAAAGATAAATAAATGATATGTTAGAGTTAAATGTTATCTAATTGTGACCCATAATTTTTTTATTAAGAAAAAAATTTCAAGGAAAAATGGGAAACTAGGTATGTAAACAAAGACAATCAATCAACATGATATGTCATAGACAAATCTATGAGTTTGAAATTAAACATTTTAGATACCACACCTCTATGAAGACCCCATTGAAGAATGATAGCCTTCTCATTCAAATAATCTTTGAGTAGGTTTTCCAAATTTTATTCTATATTGTCCTAGTTATTAATTTCCTCTTCTATATAAATCTTCATTCCCATTGAATCCACAAGCCATTATTTGATGTTTTTATGGGACTAGTCACGTTTCTCTTTGGTAAGGTTACCGAGAAGACACCTCTTAACTAGCATGTCAATCTCCTCATGTGTAGGGATGACCTCTAATCCATTTTAATAGAATTTATTGTTTCAATCAATGATGGATTC
This sequence comes from Viscum album, assembly GCA_963277665.1. Classification (NCBI taxonomy): domain Eukaryota; kingdom Viridiplantae; phylum Streptophyta; class Magnoliopsida; order Santalales; family Viscaceae; genus Viscum; species Viscum album. The sequence continues at coordinate 1,030,897,914 of OY728123.1, read as the reverse complement.
CCACTCATCACAATTCTTGTCTTCCATACCACCATAATAAATTACCACCATCGCACACCTAACTCTTACAATGTAAAATGTTGTAATAAAAGTTTATGTGCATAGACCATCGTTTTGAAAATATTAATATTTTTTTACAAAATAATTATTATCTTTGTCTAAATTAATTATTAAATAATATGTTTCTTTATAATGAGATTGATGAAAAATATATTTTGATATGAAGATATCAAAATTGTTCTTTTTGAAAATATATATGGTCAATTAAGATATTTTTTTATAAATTGAATAATTTTTAAATAAAAGTTATTTTTGTTAAATATTCTTATTAAATAATATGTATTCTATGTATAAATCGTAATATAATTTATTTTATACCAATATATTTTTTATATGGTCTAGAATGTTGTCAGTGTTGTAAAAAATATTATTTCCCATAATTTTCCACCCAACATTACATCCCACATCACAAAAACCCATTGAGAACAAATGTCATTTCTCTATCCCATTATAATTTTTTCGCATAGTTCTATAATGTTCTTGATACGCTTTTTTCAATAATTTAGATGTCTCCTATCTTGGTAATGGATCTATCTACCTTATTTTCCATGGAAGAACATTCTTGGTATTTAGCCATTTGAATCTCAATTGATTGTTTTTTATATAAATTTACATTTAATGCCTAATTTATGTTATAATAATGAGAGATAATTATATACTCTCATTATAACATTCACCAATGTTTTTACCAAGTCGAATTAAGAGGTAATATTTCTCCTCCAATATATTGAAGAACGTTATTTGTATTATGACTTTTGATTTATAAGTTTTTATATTGGTATTTATTTTACATTTCTATATTACTATCTTTATGATTTCCAAGCAATGAGGGAACACATTTAAAACTCATTAAACCCTTCAAAAAATCTTTGTATTCAACCATTATGCTGCTGAAATTATCCTATGATTTTCTGTAAAAAAAAGTTTATTGTGTATATTAATCTTCATTTATACACAAATATATTCAACTAGTTTTACCAATCCATTATTGACTTGGGCAAAACATTTATGTAAGCCAAAATCCTTAGTCATGGTATTAAAAGTGATGAATGAAATCCTTGTTTTGGATGATCTATGTGGAATTCATATACTTATACATGATATTAATGTAACATGTGGGTTCAGAAATATATATCCCTTCAACACATTTCTTATTTTTTTACCTCATAAGATACCATATACGGTTAATGTGAGGTTATCTTATGAGCACTATGCTATAATTTCTTAGCGGTTAGTCTTGGCTTATTATTATGATGTCATATTTTATGTTCGTTCTACATTCCAATTATGCCATGATATTATCACCATATATCATGCTTCAATGATAATTTTTATGATACTCATCCCCTTTATGTATCCATGGTATGCCTCATGTGTCATATGTATTACTTTTATCAAGTTATGCTTTGATTATTCCCTTATTTGGATTTATAGCTTATCCCTTTACTATGTATAACACTAGGTTATCCGATAAAGTTTTTAATGATAAATTGAATACAATGGAATGTAATATATATTTAGAATAATTTATTTGCATCCCTATTTCATGTTAACATGGTATATGTCTAATTTTATGATGACATTAATCCTGTAGAACATATAGGATTTTATTATCTTTTAATTTATGTAATAAATCATTAAATAATATGTATAAAATACATGTGGTTTCATAGTAGGTATAAGAGGAAGGTATAGGTATTTTGGGGATGAGGATTAGAAACTATTATAATATACTTTGAGATAAGACTAAACATTTGAAAAAAACATTAAATTTTGGTAAATTATTTATTAAGTGGTTTCCTAGGAACAAAATCCACATCTAGATATAAAAAGTTGATGTGAATCTAGTATAGTTGTAAATAATGGTAATAAAACCTAAAGGATTAATTGGTTTCTAACTCAATCATTACATAGTGCATGAAAAAGAGTCATTTCTTCCCACATTATTTGACACTCCAAGGAGATAGGAATGTTTTAATTCATAATCTCTTTATAAAGCACAATGATTGGTGAAACAATTACCATAATATTTTATGTTTTGAAATTTTAATTGGATGAAATATATTGAATCCTTGAAAACCAATTATTATAGAAGATATTTCATTTATGATTTATCCTATTAATGTGGATTTCTTCCCTTTTATGAGTTTAATTGTTTAAAAAATATCATCAATGAATATCTCATTTTTTAATGCTAGGAAATAAGAGGAATTAATTCAATAGACAATGTGATGGATAACATGATGGATACCATAATGAGGTTATATACATTAAATGAGATAAATTACGATATAATTGGATTATACCAAACTATCTATCAAAAGTTGTGATTAAAAACATGAAAATAGTTGAATTTCATAACATATCATTGAACAAGGGTATGGAGTTTAATTGAAGTTGTAAAAAAATGTGATAAATGAAATAAGATTAAGTTTTCTACATTCTAATAATATAGGAATAGGATATATGTTATATTCCATAGAGTAACTGGATGTCGATTTATGTTTGGAAAAATTAGGCATAATTTAGCTAATTACTTTAAAAAGGATGAGTTTAGTTAACATAATGGATGGAAATAATGCTCAGTATAATTTACAATAAATAGTTATATGTAATAAATTTTGTGAAGATAGTTTTTATCTAATATAATGCTCAATAATAAGGTCTATTGAGGATGTTTAGCACGAATAATCTAAAATTCCAAGTGGAAAATAATGGTATAACACCACGGTAATCACTGAGAGGGATCATGATGACTAAACTAAACATAAACTCTAAGACTTATTTGTGTATTTATTTTTTTATTTTAATTCCTTAAATATTATCATATCTAATAATATTACTAACAACATAAATAACCACTCCAAAATATTTTATATTATCATGAAAAATTCTATGATTATTGTTTCAAAAGTTGATGTTTATGGGAACGCATTTATTACAGATATTATTATTCTCTATTTAGTATAATTATATGGAATCCAAATTAATTAATGCTTTTCATGTATAAATAAAAAAATCATGAGATGGAATTCACCCTATGTAATATAAATAGCCCAATGATTCTATTAAAATATATGAATGATGATGGTTATCCACAAGAATTATTTTCACAAGTGTGGATATCATTTCATCAGGAGAAATTATATCTAGCTCAAATGATTTTGAGTAAGGAAAATGACATGCTTGATGATATTACAATTATGATATATTATGTTCATGAATGACTTTATTATTCCTCCACCAAAATTAGAGATTTATTTATCAAATTAACTTATATCAAGAGAATGTAGCATTCTAGGGGAATATTGGTGATAGTAAATAGATATATATGGATCCTTTGAAAATAGTGGCCAATTAAAGATGGTATTAAACAAAATATGGGAGTGATATCCATATTTTACTTTCACTAGTTAGTAACTATAACTAATTTTTTAGGAACATATCAGGATTTTCAATCGCACCAACCCACTTAACATTGAGGGGTTTGTTGTTTTTTTTTGAGATAAAATGAATATAAGGAATGATTTAATGAGTTAATAAAGATTCTAATCACTTTACCCAAGATCACATTATCCACAAGTTGTGAAAAATTTGGGATCTAAAATGATTTATCCAAAAATGTCTTAGTTTGTTTACTCATTCCAGATTATAAAGTGATAGCATAGTCCTCCCCTTAAATTACCGACCCTTGAGAAGAACTACTCAACCCATGATAATGAATTGGCTACAATTATCTTTAAATTAATGATCATGAAAAATTGTATATATGAGTAGATGTGGGAAAAATTTGTGGATTATAAAGTCTGTAAGATTTTATTCATACCAAAAGATCAGAATATTCCGCAACAAAGGATGTTAGATTTGATAATATATTACGATTATCCAATCCATAAAATAATAGGAAAGATAACAAAGTTGTAGATTCTCTGAGTAGAAAAGATCCCGCAACCATATATATGAAGATGATTTAAATTGATCTAATGTTCATGTACATGGAAAGGATGAAGATGTGAATCATAAATGAAACTCTATTATAACACGTTCAAATAAATTATGAGCCATCCATACTTGAGAGAATCAAGAAGGCCGAAACAGATGATGAGTATCTATAGATAATGTTATCAAATATTTCAATGTTCATGATTGATAAATACGATGTTATATGGTTTTTAAACAATTTATGTGTCCCATAAAAACCAAATTTGAAGAGGGAAAATATGGATGATTCACAAATCTCATGCATATATATTCATTTAGGAAGACCGAATATGTATTCGGATCTGATGCAAAAAAATCCTAGTGGGATAAAATGAAGAGGGATATTGTAGAATAGGTGTCTCTATAAATGGTATGAAATCATATTAGGGACGAACAAATAATTTTTTTGTGAATGATTCAATAATTTCTTATACCATCATGTAAATGAGAAATATAACAATATATTTATTCATAGGAATGCCATTGACAAAAAAAGGAAATAAATCCTTCTAGGTGGTAGTTGAACAACATATAAATTTAGTGATTTTATTCTATAATGTAATAATTATCACATCACAAAATTGATAAGATATACCTAAGGGATGTTTTATGGATTCATGGAGTACCACTATCCAATGTATATAATCGATTCATAAGGATTACATTGATGTTTGAGAGAAACCATAAACAAATTTTCGATATAGAGTACAGTTTTGGTATTTCTTATCACCTTAGATGAATGAGTAATATGATAGATCCATTCTAAATCATGAGAATATTTTGAGATCATTTGATGTAAAAAACATTGATTTTTTAATCAATACATTTCCCAAGTAAAATTTTCATATAACATAATTTCCCATTTTATGATTCAAATTTTAACATCTAAGGGTCTTTAAAGGAATAGGTATCAAACTCCTACATTCTTGGATAAAGTTGGTGTGTGAAATATTATGGGGCTTGATATTATCTAATATATAATACAAATGTTTCAATCTATTAAATTACGTGAGAAATTTTCACCAATCCAATAGAAAAGTTATACAAGAAATCGTTGATGCGACCTCGATTTTGAGGTCAGATAAAAATTGTTCCTTAAAATATCAAATTTAATGAAATTCATGAGGTTTTAGAAGAATGGAAACCTTATTCCATGGTTAATACCCTCCTTTTATGACCTTGATCACATTTGATCTATGGAATATTGAAATACACTCCGACCTAACCAATCATAAGTATATGATGTGTTCTATGTATCCCTATTGAGGAAGTATATACTAGACCACTCATATATATATAATCTGGAGGTGGAACCTTTGTGTAATGATATTTAAATTGAGTAGTATTATGTTAATATATTTTATCATAGAGAATTTTTTTTATGATATAGGAAAACTCACCCAGTCAAAGTGTTGTGGTTGAAATAAATGATTGTGGAGGAAAATGGGGTATGAGTAGAGGTGGTGAAATTGAAGAACCCTAATATATTTTAGTTTATAAAATGGAATTTTGAAGATTAAATCTATGAAACAGGGAATAATTTAATGGACTAAACAATTATAAATGAGATCCCCCTTTTAAAAATAAATTCCTTAATTAGTTATATAGTAATAGAAGACACATGCACTACTTTGTTTATTCTACTTAATTATAAAAAATAGAATTATGGATTTAATATACCATTATAAATCATTAACATTATATAACTATTATTATGATTAGTATATATCAATGGTAATGATAATATATAATTTAAAATTATGGAATTGTGATGTCCTTAAGTAGTGGGATTATACATCATGAAGCACACTTATCAAAGTTTATGACGGAGATGACATCACCGGGGTTTTTCATTGACCTTTCCCAAGATGAGATTCAATAAATGATATATAATCATAACCATATATAGGATAATGTCAAGATTATTGGGGTCAAAACACAAACCATGTTTTTTGAAACACCCCAAGAAAAAAACCCATCACACACATTACTCATAATATATACCCAGGTTTAATAAGAGGATATATATCTAGACCCTATTAGTATGGATTTTTATAATTTTTTCTGTAAAATAATTTTTAAATTTATCTATTTTTACTTTTTACTTCAAAACAAATTATATATGGATTTTGATAATAATTATTTAGTTATAAGAAAAATTAAAAATTGTATTTCTAGAAATATATAATATAAATTCAGGAAAACTATTAATAAATTCGTTAATATTAAAAAGACATGATAAATTAATATAATATTATTATTAAAAAATATTTATTTTTAATAAAATTTATAATAAAAATTAAATAAGTCCAACGTAATTTTAATAAGGTCCATAATATTATTAGTGAAGTAAAAAACTACTATTTTCTAGAAAATAAAGAATTTTAAATGTTCAAATTATATTGATTAAAAAATTAGTTTGGTAAGATAAATATTATTTTTTAAATAACCATGACTAAATTATCCAATGTAGAATTTTTCATAATTTTCTTAGATAGTGAGATATTTGAGAAAAAATTAACTACAATATAAATATAATTTCTATATTCTTACATATTAATAGATTAAAAGTTATTTAATAAATACTATAAAAGGAATCCAAGAAAAAATATATATTTATCCATTAAAATAAATTATTTTTTATGTTATTTATAATATAATTTAAAACATATAATGAAGTTAATAAAACCTATACTATATTTTCTGGTTTTAAAATCAATTCTTTCTAAACATAAATCGCTTCCACATAAATATTTATGTTTTTAAATTTTTTCGGTTCATATCCTTATAAAATATTTTAATCCAATTATATTAGTTATAAAAAATGGGAAAACACCGGTGTACTTTGGGTTTTGATTATTTTATCATATAGTTTCCAAAAAATATATTTAGAAATTAATAATGAACTCCACTCTATTTTTTTTATAAATACATACACAAATCCCACTCCTCATAAAAAAACCTATTGAGAATAAATTAAATCTTCAAATCATTTTATAAATAACTCATATGGAATTCCCAATCTCTTAAGAAGCTCCTCCCAATATTTTAGAAATGAATACCCAAGGTAAGTGATCTCTCTCTTTAATTTTTAATTCAACGACATTCTTTGTATTTATCATTTTTCATCTCAATTAATTATGTTATAATGTATTTTTAAAAATAAATTTAATTTTAATTTTATGTTATAATAATTATATATCAGTATACCCTCTCATTATAACCATCAACAAATTCATTACCATGTTTAAGATTGGGATTCTATTACTCTCCCTCTTTATTCAAGAACATGGATTGTATTATGGCTTTCATTTTCTAATTGTTCATGTTTTTATTTTCTTCTAAAGGTCAAAAAAAATTTCCATAGAATTTCCATATATTCAGGGATAAAATTCATTCTCATTAAACCCTTTCATGAATCATTGTATTCAAACATTTTTCTATTGAAATTATCTCATCGTTTTCCTTGATAAAAATTATTTTTGTGTTTATCCATCCCCATCTATACTAAATTGTATTCAATGAGATGTACCTATACATAATTTATTAGAGACTATCATGTATTAAAACCACAATCCTTAGTCTTGGTATTAAAATTTATCAAATAAATAATTCTGTTGTATTATATATATGGAACACAAAAGTTTATATATTATATGGACGTGATGGGTGGACCCATAATTATAAATCACTTCATTGCCTTGGGTACTATATTTACCTCATGAGATACCATGTATAGTGAATGTGATTTTATGTTCAAAACACAATTTTATGGCTTGTTAGTGGCTATTCATTATCTATTCTTATCATTTCACATTTTATACTGATGACACATTCATTTGATACCTTGTTGTTATCACTATATATCATTATTTAATGATATTGTCGTAGATTCTAACCACTTTTATTTCAAATTGATATACCTCTTGAATAATATGTATTACATTAATCATGGCATTCATTTATTATTCACTTACTAGGATTTATATCTCATCCCTTTCCTATGTACAACCCTATGTTATCCAACATTTTATTCAAAGATCAATATAATATAGTGGCATTTTATAGATATTTCGAATAATTTATCAGTATCCACATTTTAGGATAATGTACTATGTATTAAATTTCCTGAAAATAGTAGGCCAACAAAATATCTAAGATTTTATTATGTTATCCTTTATGTAATAAATCATTAAATAATGTGTATCAAAGGCATTGGATTTCATATTGGTTATTAGGAAAATGTCTTGGAATTTATAAACATTTATATTAGAAAACCTTTATAATAACCTTAGGGATAAGACTAAACTTTAGAAAACATCATTAAATTTATGTTTTGTATTGAGTAACTAGTTTCCAAGAAACAAAATCCCTATCTAGATAAAAAACGTTTTGTGGCTACTATATTGTTATACCTATTAGTAATAAAACCAAAAGAATTCATTGGTTATTAACTCAGTCATCAACTAGTGAGTGAAAAAGAGTCTTTGATACACACATGGTTTAACACTCTTGGGGGATAAGCTTTTATAAATTCATAATCAAATTATGAAAAAAATATAAAGGTGAAAATTTCACAAAAAAATATCATGTTAGAAAATATACCATTAGTAACATATATCGAAACCTATAAATTCATAGGTTATGTAATGTATATTATTTATGAGTTATCCTATTACTGTTTATTGTTTCCATTTTATGTGTATAATAGTTTTAAAATTCACATTTATAATATTCATTTTAATTTAGTCAATGTATATAAATAATTGGAACAGATTCAACACACAATGTGATGTAAAATGTGATGAATACCCAAAGGAGGTGACTTATATATTGAGAGTTTAATTAATATATCTTGGGATTATTCCAAACCAACTATCACAAGTTATGATTAAAAACTGGATAATAGTTCAATTTAAAAACATATCAAATAATATGGAGAGGATATATAAAGGAATTTCTTGTAATAATTTTGATAAATGAATGATTATTCAATTTCCAATGTGCAAAAAAGTTGAAACTAGAACAAAGGGAAATGTCACAAAAGGACTATTAGATGTTTTATGTGTGAAAAAATAGGGCATTATGTATCTAATTATTCAGAAATTTTATTAGTTCAATTAAAATTATATTGGGAAATAATGTTCAATATAAGGTACAATTATACATTATATGTCATAAATGTTTTGAACTTGGGTGTTATCTATGAAAATTCTATATTATTTGGATTATTGTGGATAGTTACCACAATAGATCTCAAAGAAAAAGTGAACATGGAAGGTATTACACAATGAAAATAATTATGACGGATCACAATGACTAATTTTCAAATAAAATCTATTATATATTTGTTTATGTTATTTTTAATTTCAATTAATTCTATATTATAATGATAGTTAATATTTCTATTAAAATATATCAAACACACCTAGTGATTTGATATCATTGGGGAAACCTTTTCTAATGTTTATATCATAAGTTGAAGTTTGTTGGAATATAATACTAGAAAATATTAGTGTATTTATTTTGGTGGAATTTTATGTAATCTATGATATAGATTGGGTTTCTGTGTGTAGAAAAAATATAAATTACTTGAATAAGGAATTCACCCCTCGAATCACAAATCACCCACCAATTATATACATGTTATTTAATGACGATAGATATCTATTGTAATCATTATTTCAAGAGTCTATATTATTCCATTATGATATGTAATATCTAGAAAATAATATTGAGAGTAATGAACTGATCATCCTTGATGACATGACCATTGTGAGAAATAATGTTCCTCAAATAATATCCTAGACATCCCCCTAAACAATAGGATTACATATCAAATTAACATATACCAGTGTAAAATAACAATAATGAGGAATGATATCACAAGTATAGGGATATCTATTGATACTTTCTAAATAGATTCATTTGAAGGATAGCCCATACAAAAATATGTACTAGAGATTCATAATTTCCTTGAAATATCGGGGAATTATCACACATTTTTTATGGACATCTCATGATTTTCAATCACACCAACCAAGGTAAATTATAAGGTTGTAATGTTTTTCTATATCGATGAATGTGAGGATAAATTAAAATAGGTAATAGAGAGGGTAATCACTACACCTTTTATCACAATACAAACTAGTGTGGAAGGATTTTTGAAATACGATGATGTGTCAAGAAAATTTAATAAGTCGTGTATTTATGAAAGGTGAAAACGTAACAGTATATGGATCCCTTCAATTAATCATCCATGAGTATAACTATTCATCCCATCATTTGGAATTCGTTTTAATTATCATTTCCTTAAATATTGTGGGACATTATTTCTATGAGGAGAATTGTGACATAATTATGTATTAAAAATTCAGTAAAATTATAATGACACAAAAGGATCGCAATGTACCATAATGATGAATTTTGGTGTTGATTAAGGATTATGATTTTCTAGTCCAAAACCATTATATGAAAGAGAATAAAGTGCATGATTATCTAAGTAGAAAGTATCTAACTTCCCTTTAGATGATGCGAATTGATAGGGATCAAACAATTATGGACATAAAAATGATAAAACTAGGAATCATAATATAGACATCATCCTAACTTATTCAAATAACGTCTCAATAATCCATTCATGAGATTATTATGAAGGCCAAACAATATGATAAGGATATATAGAAAAAAGTATTATATATTTCAGATGCCTATCTTTGATAAATATAGTGCTATAATGTTTGTAACTATGTTGTATTTCCTATAAAACTAAAGGTAATGATTGAATAAATGGATGATGTGTGTATCTCATATATCTATATTCATCCAGGAACACAAAATATGTATAAGGATCTAATGAATCATTTCTGGTAGGATAAAATGAAAATGGATATTATATAATTTTTTGTCATGATGAATTGTATGCCAATATGTTAGGGATGAAAAAAGGTCTATGGGCATGATGAGACCATTTCCTATATGACTATTTAAATGAGAAATATAACCATGTATTTCTTCATAGGACTACCTAGGACATAAAAAGAGAATAAATCCTTCTAGATGGTAGTTAATCTCTTTATAATGATAGTAATTGTTTTTATCATGTAAGATTTATCACTTAACAAACTCACTAATATATTTCTATAGTATGTGGTATGCTTTATAAAGTACCACTCTACATTATATCTAATTGAGATCTAATGTTTACAAAAAGGTTTTAGTGATGCCTTTATGAAGAATTGGATATCGAGCTATGTTTCATTACTACATATCACCCCATAAGAATGTTCAATATAAGAGAACCATTAAAACTCTTGAGAATATGTTGAGATAATGTTCAATTGATTTCAAAGGATGTCAGAATAAAAATATTCCCATAGTGGAATTATAATATAACAATATTTCCCAATATATATTTCAAATTGCACAATATGTTTCTCTTTATGGGGTGTGGTTTCAAAACTCCAACTTGATGGGATGATGTTAGTGAGTGGAATATTATGGTGTCTGAATATATCCAACAGATGATATAGAAGGTTTAAACCATTAAATTTCATAATAAATCCACAAAAATCATATTGAAATTATATATAGAATATCATAGATGTGAAATGGAGTTTGAGGTTGTAAATAGGTGTTACTTCATAAATCATAGTGGAAGAAATCCATGTGGTTTGTGAGGAAGGTAATTCTTAATATAGGATTCATCACCCACTTTGATATCCTTGATTGCATTTGATCAATGGACTATTGATTTTCGTTAACACCTTTCCTATCCCAAGAACATGATGATCTCAATATATCCTAGTTGGGGATGTATATACCAGACCTCTCACATTTAATGAATCAATATGTGGTACCCTTGGGTAACAATCATTCATTTGAGAAGGAGATGGCAGAGATCATAAATCATAGACACAATGTTATATGATCCAAGATAACTCACTTGCTCAAAGTGTTGTGGTTGAAACACAAGTTTGAAAAGGAAACATATGAATGGGTAGAGGTGATGAAGAAGAATAATCATTATAAGTTTTCGTATATAAAATGAAATTACATTGACGAAATTTATGAATGGGGAAGAATGTAATGAACCAAAATTTTATAAATGAAAATCCATTTGGAATGATTAAATTACCTAATTAGTAATATATTTATAGAAAACACATGCACTAAATTGGGTTTTTAGGCCATTATTAAATATATCTTATTGTATTTAAAATACAATCATGAATCGTAACCATTGTATACTTACCATTATAATTAGTTTACATTAAGGGTTATGATAATTTCTAATTGACATAGTTGAAAGAGTGATGGAATCAACCAATAGGGTCTTTCCTTAAGAATACCATTTATCAGAGATTATGATGGAGATACCGTCACAAGGATTATCCATTAACCATGCCCAATTTTAGATTCAAAAACCAATATATAAGAAAAACCATTTATGAGAGAATATCATGCTTATTGAGATCACGACATGATCCTTGTTTGTAGAACTGCCCCAAGAATGCACCCCAATTGAACACCTTACACATAAGTTGTGTTCTGCAGTAACAAGTAGATATGTATTTGGAAAAAAGCAATTTGAAATTATAAAATTAATTTTTAAATTAATTAATGATTACATTTTACCCTTTTTATTCTTACTTTATAAATAATAACATAATGAGTTTTATAAAAACTAGATTATTATATGAAGAATTCAACATTGTATTTTTGGGAATATATAGATCAAATTAAAGAAAAAATGTTAATAAATTTATGAATTTTTCAAATTTTATATTAATAAAATATTCATATAAAATAATATTTATTTTAAATATAATTTTTAATATACTTAAATGAAGTATAATGTATTTTATATAAGAATAATAAATATTTTACGGTTTTAAAAAAATCTATTTAATGATAAATATTTATTTTTATAAAAAGTTACAATTCTCATGTTTAGAAAATTCTTTTGGTAATATTAATATTAATTTTTAAATCAATATATAGAAATTATCCAATGTTTAATTTTTCGTAATTTTCTATGATAGAAATATCTATTGGTAAAATCTAAATACAGTTTAAATATATAATCAATATTATGACATCATTATATAAAAAAAGTGATATAATAAATGATATAAAAGGAATTCATGACCAAATATTTTATTTGTCATTAAAATAATTTTTTTGATGTTATTTCATTAAATATATTAACCTTCAATGAAATTTCCAAAACCTATATTATATTTTATTGTTTTAATCCCTATGAATTTTGAACATAACCCTCATTCAAATCACTATTTATTATTTGAATATGTTTAGTTCAAGTACGTATAAATTATTGAAAACTAGTAGTATTTTTTACAACACAAGAGAATACAAATGGGATATTTTGTGGGTTTTTATGGTTTTTTCATATAGTTTCAAAAACCTATGTCTAGAAATTAATAATGAAATCCCCTATCTTTCTCTATAAATACCCCCAACCAACCACTCCTCATCACACAAAAATAATTAAGCATTAATTTCTTCCCTCTCAATATCTATCTATTTTTATATCCCTAAAAAGTTCTCCTCAAGATATTATGAAGCTCCTCCCATGATTCTATAAGAGACCTCCCATGGTAAGTCATATCTCTCTCTCTCTCTCTTCATTTCCATTCATGCACCTTAATTATATTTATACATTTCTATATCAATTGATAATGTTTTTTATTTTATTAATAAACATCCCTTAACTATCCATATAATGATATAATAATAATATAACATTTATACCCTCTCGATATAACCTTTAAATAAGATGTTACTGTATCTATGTATGGTATTCTCACCCTCCTATTTAGTTAAACATGTTCAATATAGTATTCCATTTTATTTACATTTATTCATATTGGTATGTGATTTTCCAAAACCCTATTACTGTATTAATGGTTTCCAAGTAATGAGGGATCACTAATCACTCTCATTTCTCCCATCCAAGAATATTCATAAACACTTAATATGAGGTTGAAATTATCTCATGACATTATATGCTAGATATGTATGTCGAGTTTACCAATCCAAATTTATACTCAAGGGTATTAACCAAGATATAGTAATCTATCATTATGTTGCAACTCCCATTTATATAACTCTCATTTCCTAATCATGGGATTAATGATGATGAAATAGATACTTTTGTATCTTATTATTTTTCCACAAAAATTTATGTAAATGGTATGAAATTGAAGGTTGGTCCAGAAATAAAATATACTTCAAATGAATTTGGTAATGTTTTTATAACATGATTCACCACATATGGTGTAAATGATGTCATACTCAACACACAATGTAATGATCTCCAAATAGTTATCTTTAAATTATTATTAGGATGTCATGTTTTATGTTATTTTCACATTTCTAGTATTCGTTGATGTTATTATCATATATAATATTTTAATATTTGTGTTTATGATTATCATTCCTTTTCTTTCACCATGATATTCCTTTTAACTTATATGTATTTCTTTTATTTTGTTCATCATTGATTTTTACATTATTGGTCTTCATAGCTCAACTCTCTCTTATATACATCTCCATGTTATCACATGCAATGTCAGAAGATCATTGGAATACAAGGGTTGATTATAGGGATTTTAAATATTATATTTTTATCCCTCTTTCATATTAATGTGACATGTAACTAATTTATCTCACACACTAGGCCTCTTATTTTTCTACATATATATGTTGTGGGTCTTTATCAAATAAATTATGAAATAAATTGTATAAGGATATGGGTTGTCATAATCAGCCTGACGTGATGTTTGTTTCTCAGTATAGACCCATGTGTAGGAAACTCCAATGTCAATTCATGGGAGCAATATTGGTAGATAATTCTAACATAAAATTTATCGATTAAATTTTTCTACAAATTTTCTTATAGTTAATTAACAATTTATTGTAAAAATAATGGGTTTTATAAATTAAAATTATTGTTAATATTGTATTAAATATTTAAAACATTTTATTTTAAATTATATTATTTATTTAATCTAAAATCTTAGCTATTTTATTAAATTATAGATCAAACAATGATATTATTCTCAACTATCATATTTTTTAATTCATTATTTTATTTCGTTAATTTAATTTATAAATTAAAATTATGAATTGTTTTCAAAATAATAATTTTAATTTCTAATATCTATTGATTTATTTATTCATGTTACTTTATATTGTATTTACAAATATTTTTTTATTTATTCTAATTAATATTTTCTCTTTAACCGATTTACACTATATTTAATGTTTTTTTGTAATTAATAAAATCACTAATGTATTTAAAATTTTAAATTAATTTCACTATTCAATTAATTCATTCATTCATTTATATTAATTTTTAAATAAATGATTTATAATGTTTCCTTATATTTTATTTTTTGTTTTGGACCTGAGGTCTACTGAGCTGAATAAATGACACGTTGTTGAGCATGCTAGTTGAGGGAGAGCCACCATCATAATTCTAGAACACTATAATGATAAAGAATATGCAATTTTAGTTGAAACTGGTTAAAATTAAACTGATATATCCTTTTGAAGGAATCCCAAAGCTCATCACCATCCTAAACCTGCTGTTGGAGAGGAATCTCAACTGACTGAGTACAGAACCAAGCTGCACACTTTTGATATTGAAGGTTGAAGGGTGGGTTGAAGATGACCAATTGAAATTTTATGATTTATAAATTTAAGGATGAAAAAAATGTATGTTCTTGTTTTTCCCTATACAGGTCTTATAATTAAAGATTGGAGAACATGATAATTTCATAAATTTGCTGTTTTATCGATTAAGAATGTTGCATCAACCTTATTAAATGAAATATGGTAGTGGTATATGTGGTTTATTGTAGAGCTACCTAGCGTATATTTGAATTTTAAGGCCACTCCAAATTTGGGAGTGATTAATGAATTATGGGTTCACAAGATTCCTCTATCGGCCGCAACAATTCTCTTTTGTCGGCAACCAACAAAGAGGGTCTTCCATGGTGGACAGTCAAGGCGGACGAGCATCTGACGAAGAGGAGTTTTTTTTCAAGGTCAGATGAACTTCCTAACCACTATAGAAAGCATGGTTTTTGTTTATCTATATAACAGGGTGAAAATACCATGAACTGTAATTTAATAATGTTGTAGTCCTTCGATGCTGCCCCTGGAAGTAATTTTAGAGCAAGTAGAGAAGACGATTCCAACGGTGAAAGCAGCATCAAAACAAGAATTTAAATGAACCTGGAATAGCTGATCAATGTTTCGTTGAAACCTTTAGTGCTACAGTAGTCCCATTCTAGAGAAGAAGAAAATATTAATGCTTGTGGAAAATATACAAAGGGTTTTCAAGCCACTATTCTAGTGAGCCACATCAGTATCGCATCATCAGACAAACTGTACGATTGAAATTACTTAGGATATAAATTTTCCAATCAAAAGCAGTTTTCACCAATCTAAAAGTCGATTATATCTCTTTCAACCATTATGGATACATCCATATGGTTATATTTTCAAAATTGGCACACCCTCTAGTAGATTCTAATGGGTGAGACATCAAAGGTGGTAATTCTGTTTTGTTATAATGATGATGGCTGGTGGCGGGGCACTATCAAAATTTGATATTGAGAAGTTCGATGGTCAAAAAAATATTAGCTTATCGAAAATCACAGTGAAATATATTCTAGTATAGCAAGACATGATCCAACAATTGATCAGAGAAAAACCACAAAAGAACTAGTGATGATGAGTGGAAAGAGCTCCAAATGTGTATTTTCATCACAATTAAACTGTGTCAAGAAAATATTGTAATGTACATAGTGATAGAAGAGATCACATTGAAGGAGATCTGGAGAAAGTTGGAAAAATAATATATGGAAAATTCACTCACCAAAAAATTATTCATGAAGAATAAATTGTATCAGTTTTGAATGGATGAGGGAACAAATTTGTTGGATCACACCAATGAATTCAACAAAATCCTTAAACAATTGGGCATCACATGAATACCTAATTGGTCCCATGGTATTTTGGTCTCAATGTCGTGTCTCTAGAAAACTATAAATGAATTCCCTAATATTATTCCACAACAATTTGAAAATAATTTCCTATAATGTGGTTTCTTTTTTGTTTCTGGCCACACTTGACTTTTCGGTCAACCTTTTCTCCTCATCTACCCTTTTGACGATCTCATTCTTCAAATACATTATTTTTGTTATCAATTTTAGTTTCCAATAAGGCTTGGGATTATGTTTTCTGGTGGGAGGTATGAGGGATCTTTATTGTGGAGTGTATTATATGTTTGTGAGTTGTTAAATCCTTACTATTTGATTTCATTATATTCCATACTTCCCTATCTATATGTCTTCTGTGATGCATTTCATCTTTGTCTACCTTGGAACCTCTCTCCACAATGCTTGTCTTGGTTTTCCTACACCAATGATTCTTAGTCGATGTCCCATTTTGATTTTAAACGTATCCAATGAGTTGTTAGTGTTTTTTATATAATTGTTTCATGTATATTAGTATGGTTATGTTACGGTGATACAGGAAGCTATCGGGAAAAGGATTTGAGGTATTGCTTCAGTTTTTGAGTAAGGTGATCACAGTGGTCCCCACTTTTTTTTTTCCAATGATGGATTCATGGCCTTTCCCACTTGATTATTAGGATCACAGTACCCTCTATTATAATTTTGGGTTCCCCCTAATCCATTCATATTGAGGTTTCATGTTAGTTATCTTAATAGAAAATTCAAAATTAATAGCTCGTGTAGGTTCCCTTTAATCGAGTCAGTTTGTTGTAGAAAATAAAAAATAGATTTCAAAAAATATGTTGTCCCTTTTATTGTGAGGGGATAAAAATATTTTGTTTTATAGTTATGGACTATATAAATTTGTTTTATTTTAATATTGCAAGGAAATCAAGAACACCCATTCATTGATATGGAAGGGTTGTGTGACTTCTGTATGGGGAATCATGGTAATTCATATTCATCGAAGAATTCTGTGCTGAGATTAGACATAAAAAAATAATTTATCCCTAGAAAGATAATTTTAACAAATGAAATCATTAATGGTTTTAAGATTACACCATGAAATCAACCATTTATTAGTATATCATACCAAGATAATTGATACATGGGATTGATAATTAGTCTAAAGGGATGTGTAAGAAAGTATGAGAATAGTTTCTCTTATATAAAGGGATGAAACCACAATAAAGAACAATTATATAGTGTTTGGGTACATAAAGGTATTTATGTACATACACATAATGAGACTGAGATTTATCTTGAAAAATAAAAAATGTTTTTAGAGCAGAAATCAATCTGGATGGTTGGTAACCAGTCAAATAAGGGTGGAACATAATAGGAGTCATTCTTCTATAAAAGAAACATTGGGTTTTTATGAAAATTGATCATATTATGGAGATATGTATCCTCCCTAGAGGTAATAAGAAAGATACTATTTTCCATATCTTTTGGGAAAGTGTACAAGATACCCTCCCAAGAAAAAACAATCCTTTATAAAAAGATTTGTCTAAATGTGTGGAATATTTTAATCATATCATAGATTATGGGATATATATATATACTTATATATAATTTAATAAAATTATTATCAACACTTACAAACATGGTATTCAATAGGTATAACCAATTTTGGTATATGTTTATTTTTTTATGATTTATGGGATGTGTGAACATGTGAAAATGATAACAATGAATTCAAATATGTAGAAAGGATTTTTTAAGAATACACTGTTTCAAGTCCCCTGATTCATTAACCATAGGGATAACATGTTGTCAATTAAAAATGTTTATCTTATATTGGGTGGATAATAAGAATTTTCTCCATTTAGAACTTATGAACATAAAAAATAGTTTATACTTAACTTTTGGAGTTATTATTCATATGTGGGAAGTCAATTTAATGTTTTAGTATCTCTTAAATGGATTCATGTATGTTAATATATAAATGAAAATTTCAATTGAGTTTTAAAGAGTTTCTATAAATCTAAAAATTTATAAACCTCACTAAATAAATGTTTTAAATTGTGTTTATATGAAATTTCATAGAGAATGTTTATTTCTAAGATTGTGATAAGAAATTATATAAAGATAAAATTAATATTCATGAAAAAAATTCATGGTACAATACTATTTGGACATGAAATTGGGTTCACCTTAGGTGAAATTCGTAGAACCACAAAATTTGGTGTTTGAATGTGTATTTATATTAGGAGACTTTCAAGATTATTTAGGATGCATTTTTCTTATGCGGTTTCATTCATTACACTTTCAAAATTCCTTGGGAAATAGAGGGAAAATATCATTTGTGCACGTTCATAAGTTTACACTAACTCCCCAAAATTCATGTGTCCTTGAATTTATACAATTTGGTTTTCCACATTAAATAGAAATGTCTTTGGATAAGGGAGTCTGTCTAAGATACATTAAAAGTAAAATAAATGATTAATGATTATATAAAAACATGCTATAGGATATACTAGTATAGAATTTTTAATGTAAAATTTTTTCTATAAGGACCACAAAAAAGTATCAACATATTTGGGAATCTATTACATGAACAACTGGTGGAATACATGGATAGAAATAGATCAATGGTTCTCACAAGCATATTAATAGAATGCGATTTTTTAAAGAATTATAATTCTATAGTGAGTATATAATCATGTGTTATATAGAAATTCCCTTATAGTCTACTTTATGGAGTGTGAAAATCATTATCAAAATTTCTCCCTGGTTAGGATCATATCATGATGTTCACAGTGTGTGAAAACATTTTAGTTCCTATATGATATATTTAGACTTCATTTACTTCAATTAAAAGTTAGGTTTTTTATCTAAATTATTATTTTTGAATATTATATTTGTTATAATAAATGTTTTATCTAAAAATTTATCATCAATTTTTAAAAATAAAATTTTATTGAGTGGGTTAACAAGGATGTATTATTTTAATTTTAATTTTAATTTTTAGAAAAATCAATACATACTATGAAAGTAAATGTTTGGTTTATATTAAAGGTCAACTATAAAAAAATTAGAAATCTCTAACCTAGTTAGTTGAAGGATATAACTATGTAATGGAAATATAATAAAAAAATAGTGTAAATTTTATTTTTATGTTTAGGGTGGTATTAATAAAAACATTTAATAATGTTTCTATTTATTAATTTATAATAAATAAATAGAATAATGTATATTTGAGTGAGTAGTTTGTTAAAACAAAATATTTAATTAGTGATGTATTGTGAATATTAGGTTTAATTATTCATTAGAAGCTTCCCTTATTGAATTTATAAGATATTTCCTAATAAATATAGGCAATAATTTGAATTTTTTTATAATATATTATTATAAATGAAAAATGGGCGAGTCTTTTAAGAGTTTATTTTAATGTATATTGTTTTATATTTTTTGAAAAAATATTTTTTGGGGGAATCTATGGTTTTAGAAAAATAATTTAGAAATAATATTTCCATGGCAATTTTTCTATAATTTATGTCTTCAAATGATCCGAATTTTCGTTATTATGGAAAATAGTTTTAAATTTGTTTAATTGAACTCATTTTTTTCTTAAGACATGATTCAAAAAAATTACATTCATTAAGGAAATATTTATAAGCAATATATTCATCCCTAAATGTTAACATGGGTGTACAATTTGTCATTTTCTTTTGATTTTTTTTGGTTTCACACAAATCCATTGAGGTATATATAATATATAGTTTATAGTAGGATCATCATAGAGGCCAGTGGTTCTATTTTAATAGAACATGATTACTACACTACATATGTTTGTGGGTAGGGTTAACAACAATGAACAATTAATACCTAATTTCAGTACCTATATTCCTCTTTATATTTCATTTTTAAAGGACAATTATGTTTCAAAATTTCATTCATTTCAATTATTCCATGGTATTTTGATAAATAATATTAAACTATAAACTATTTTTGAAATTTATAAAAGATAAATTAAAATAAATATGAAATTAAATATTTTCTATCATGTCGTGGGTTTTCAATATAAAAATATTAATTACCCAACCCTAAAAATTACATATTCTAGTGATGTTAAAATATAAATATATTTCATTCATTAATAAATATATTTTAGATCTATATTATTAGGGAAATAATGAAAAATCATTCATAATAAACCCATACATTAAATGTAGACACTTATTCGTAGTATTTATTTTTTCGTTAAATAAAATTATTTTAAAATAAATTGGGTTTTTATGCTGATAAATCATTACAATTTTCTCTTGATATTATCCTTGTCCCTAGGATTCTTTAAAACCTGTGATTTTTTTAAAACATGGATTGAGCTTAAAATCATAGTAAGAACCTTAAAATAAAGGAAATAGTTAGTCTAGAGAATACAACTAAAACATTTCCATAAAAACATACATTTTTACCCTAAAAAGGAATAATTATTTCAAAAAGATCAATGTATTACATTTTTAAAATCAAATGGTTTTAATGAAAACTCATAATAAAGAATATAAAATACAATCATGTGACTGGAAAAAAAATTATAATAAAATGGAATAGAAATGTGGCCAAATCCAATACATGTCACTCTTAAAAATAGAATACCCACATTGTGGAATTCCATTCCTAATGTAGTGGAGGCTATAATATTACAACCCACCCTTGATTTTTTATGAAACCATCTATCATTGGTTTATCATGTAACAACCATAAAATTTACATGTACCCTTATATAATCACTAAACATAAAATCTTAAAATCTTACCATTAAATTTTCATTTGAACTCATAATAAAAAATTTAAAATTAGTTAAATAAAAAAACATTTTTGGTAACACATTTGAATCATTTAAAAATAGATTTTTATATCAAACTATCCCATAAAACTTTGAATCATTAGTAAGATATTATATAATTACCATTAAAAAACTATTTTGATAAAAATAATTTTGTAAAAATAATTTTTAAAAACATTTACATAAAAGAAAAATATATAAAAAATAAATATTTAAAACATTTAAAATAATGTTTTTAGTTAAAAATCCCTTACCTTGATTATAGTTCATTACGTATGTATTTTTTCTTCCCAAAAAATAAACTTATGTTAAATATTTAAATTTTTTTGGAACCTTTTTCACGTTTATTATTCCTTTTATATCTCTTTATATCATGTTATAACAAATACATACTTATATAAGATCATATTAGGCATTTTGGTGATATTCGGTACATGAGTCTAAAATGAATTTGGTAAGATGATTATAGTCAAAGAGATCATAAGTACATCATATCTAGAATAATATTCAAGAAATAATAATCAATTTTATATATCAATCATACTTTTAAATTTATCAATAAAATATGGATATTAAAAAGAAATTATGTTACAATCATTAAGACATTAAGCTGTACATACACATGAGTAACGTTTCCATTTTTCAATGATCATTATGGAAAGAAGGATAAAATTATTTTATGTTAATAGAGTGATAATTATTTTATTAATATAATTTTAATCATTTAAATAAACTTTTAAATATAATCCAGGTGATGTGGTGATGAAAAACAAGTCACATCGGTTCGTGGAGGTGATAGTTCACATCTACGTATGAACAACGTTTTCATTTTTATGTGCATCGAGAGGTAAGAACAAAAATAATATATATTATCTTTAAATAGTGATAAATATTTCATGAATATTTTATATAAAAATAAATTGCATCATTATAACTAGTATTTTGAGATAGTGATGAAAAACGAATTATATTGGTTCACGAGGTGGTGGTCTTCCAAACACAAAAATGATTAATTCTTTTCCCATTTGATGGAAGTTGAGAGATATTTTGGTGATGATATTTACATGATAATGTCTAATTATATTTTATTCACTAGATTTATTATTTATTAATTTTTTATTAATATTTAATGTATGTGGAAGAATAAATAAAATAGAATTACTCGATTAAAACAATACCTTTTCATTTGACTATATCCTTTCCATGAAACCTTAAAACCACTAAGGGTGGTGTTATACCTCAAATAATAGTTCAATAATATGGGGATAGATTCTAGTAAGTTATTCGGATAGATCCAAGGTGAAAAAAATTGGTTTTGAAGTGTGAAGAAAAGAGAATAATGGGTTCCTTTTATAGGAGAGTGGATATGCAATCTTGGACTTCTTCAAAGTATTAAATTAATTTAAATTGATTGATCTATTTAAAATGGATTAAAACTAACTTATTCAAACAAACTTATTCATACCTTTCATTTTTCATCCAAGAAAGTAATAAGCCATAAATACCACAGAAAATAAATGTCTCCAAAAATACCATTAATCAACATAAAATTTCATAACATAAATCCTGAAAAAGGTTTCTATGAAATTAAACTTATGATAAATGTAAAAATTATAAACTCATGATGATTTCCATAACACTCATGAAAACCTAATAATATCAACAATTTTCTAAACCCTTCTCTGATACCAACTATAAGGTCCCAACCTTATACATTACATATTCTATTGATTATGAACAAAATTTAAATTTATTTCATTCCAAAAGATCAGTTATATCTATAGTTATAGAGAAAAATGAAAAACATATACACAGTAAATCCTTAACTTATAAGTGGAAACTTATTCTTACAATCCATTTTTTCATAAAAAATTCTTTAAAATAAATCATGAATTCTTATGATTATAAATCCTAAAAAGTTTCCCTTGATATCATACATGTCCCAACTATTCCTTAAAACCTCTATGATTTTTTAAAACCTGGTATGAGAAAAAATAATCTTTGTTTGGAACTTAAAAGAATGAAAACAACTAGTCTAGTGAAAATCCTTAAAACCTTTCCATAAAAACATACATTTTTACCCTAAAAAGGAATCATTATTTCAAAAAGATAATTATCTTTCCTTTTTGGAATCAAATGAATTTCATGAAAACTCATAAGAAAGAATATAAAGGATAAGTTGGTAACATAGGTCGTAATTATACTCAAATGGAATAACCATGTGGTCAAATTCCATACAAAACACTCTTATAAATGGAATAAACATATATTTGACTTCCATACCTAATGCATTGGATGTTATATCATAACCCCTCATTTGTGGTTTATCACAGAAGCACGTGTCACAGGGTTATCACATAAAACCCCATAAAATACCCAAGTATAATTATATAATAACAACACAACAAATATTACAATTTCACTATCATGATTTCATTTTCTCTCATAAGAAAAAACATCAAGTTATCAAAATTATAAATCCATTTTTAAAACCAATTTTAAAAATTTAAAAATATATTATTAAATCAAAGTGTCCCATAAAATATTGAATCATTTGAAAGAAAATTTCAAATTAACATTTAAAAACACTCATGTCCATAAAAATACCTTAATAAAAATTATTTTAAAAATATGGAAATGAAAGAGAAATATTTATAAAATAAATAATTAAAATATTTAAAATAAGGATTTCTGTTAAAAAGACCCTTACCTTGAGTCTGATTCATCACATATATCATTTTTCACAAATAATAAAATTATATTAATTATTTACTTTCTCTAGAACATTTAAAATGTTTATTATTCCATTTATACTACTTAATAATTTGTTATAACAATTACTTAAATATATAATAACATGTTGGACGTTTTGATTATATTATGTACATGAGTCCAAAATGAATTTGGAATGACGTCTATAGAAAATGTGTTCATAATTACATAATCTATAGAATAATATCCATGAAATAATAATAACTTATATTTATAAATTATAATTTTAATTACATCCATTAGACATGGATATAAAAAATGATCTATGATACAATCATGGAGACCGTAATCCATACGTACGCATGAGTTACATTTACTTTTTTCTACGATCATTAAAAAAAGAATGTAAATATCATTTTAAATTTATATAATGATAATAATATCATGAATATAATATTAATAATTTAAATTAACATTTTAATATCATCCATGTGATGTGGTGATGAAAAAGAAATCACATCGTTTCGTGGAGGTGATAGTTCACACATACACCCGGATAATGTTTTAATTTTTATGTGCATGGAAATGTAAGAAAAAAAGCTATATATTATATTTTAATAATGAAAAATATATCATTAATATCAAATAAAAACATTAATTCCACCATTTTAACTATCCTTGAGAAATGGTGATGGAAAACAAATTATATCGGTTCATGAGTCGGTAGTCTACAGTACGCAAGGACGATTAATTATTTTCCCATTTGATTGAAGTGGGGATTGATTTTGGTGATTTTAATATAATATTGAAATATAATTATATTGATAAAATTTTAGTTTTTATTACATAATTGTTGAATAATATTTTAAGGAATTGGAAGTAGAAATAAAATATGAATACTTGATTAAAACCATACCTCTTGATTAGATGATCTCTTTTTCTAGACACATTAAGACCTCTAAGGGTAGTTTTATACCTAAACATAGAGCTCTATAATTCATGGGTGGATTTTAGGAAGGTATTTGGGTATATAATGGATTAAAAATGGGCTTTGAAGTGTGAACAAAATAGAATAACGAATGCCATTTTATAAGAGAGGGGTGGGCACTCATGGAATTAAAAAAATTATTTTATAAATATAAATTAATTTATATATTAAAAATGGATATAAACTAAATTATTTAAAATATAGTTTTATTATGGGTCAAAAACAATTCATTCAATAAAAAGTAAATAATTTTTTGTTATTTTTTATCCTTATCATTTTGTTTTACCGATTATTTTACTCTTTTAATGCTTACAGTGATATCATGTAATTTACACTATAATGGTTCACAATAAAATTAAAAATACCAATAAATGAGTAATTTATGATTTTTTTAGAAATTTTCCAATCAATTGGATGAACTTTATATTTTTTAAATTTTATATCATTTAATAAAGTACTGTTTATTTTAAAATATAATTAATGTCTATTATAAAACTACTCATTACTTGACATTTTAAAAATATTATAACATGATTTCATCAAACCAAATATTTTAACTAATAAAAAAACATTTCAAAATAGTCTAAATTTTTTTGGATGACATTAATTATATAAAATTATATATATTTTAATATTTTTAATAAATTTGTTTAATATTTCAATTAAGTAAACAATTACTACATAATTATTATGTAAGCCATTAATTAACATGTTACTTCCCTAAAATATAAACAGAAATTATAATGATGATTTTTATTATTATATATTTCAAATGATTATTTATAGTCGAATAGATCCCTTATATTACCTCATATTAAAAATATTTTACTTGTAAAAAAAGCATGAAAAATTTGACTTTTCAATGAATAATATAATATAAATGGATTAAAGTGAACCAAGTGGATTCAGGAGCGCATAAAATAGCCAAAATGATGACTTTGGGTCTATAATCACTCATCCAATAATATTCACACATTATTTAGGATAATTTATTAATATTTAAAATATTATTTTTCCCCTTAATTTTCTTTTTTTCCCTTAACATTGGTGGTAAAAATTACCAAGGTATACTATTCATATTTTGACTACAAATAAAAGGGACCTAATTACTAATTTAGGAACTTATGATTTCAAATATGGAATCCAATTTTTGATATAAAAAATACAGAATTGGTTATAATTATTTTAAAATTAATTCAGTTGATGGAATGAACAAAAAAAATTTCAAAGTAAAAAACCTTTAAATGATTGAAATGATTTTATATACAAATTAACTGTTAAATTAAATCCAACTAACAAAAAAATGATAAATTTTTAAAAATTTATATAAATATAATTTAAAATAAATTAAAAATATAATCAATCTTTGTAAATTATTTAGAATAAAAAGATGTTTTTAAATAAAATTTAGTTTTTTTCACTATTCATCAAACCATGAAGCTTATCAGAAAAATAGGAAAAAAATAAACCAAATTTAATTTTGATATCCCAATTTCAAATAATTTTTTTTTTAAAAAAAATATTTTATAAACTTGTCAAAAAATAGATTTCATAAAATTTTTCATCAAATGGCAGAAAAAACTCCTTTTTAGAAAAATAAAAATTTTATGTGTCAAATTGTATTCATCCTTATATCATATCTAAAAACACATAAAATAACTTTTATACAATATATTTAATATATATATATATATATAATTAATATAATCCAACACAAGTGATATTCTAATTTATTAGTATAAAACAAAGTTGTGCACATTTAAATAGTATTCCAGAAAAACATTTAATTATATTTTAAAAAGGGGTTTACATTCATTTATAATTAATAAGTAAATAAATTATATTTATTTATATATATATATATATATCATATTTTTGTAATTTAGTTAGTTATGTTCATACCCGCCATTTTAATAGATAGGATATAATAGTAACATTTAAATAATAATATTTAGTTGTTCATTTAAACCTAACATGGCGTATCATGTACGATGTGAAACACAATGATTCCTTTCAAAAAACCTGGGATTTTAAAACAATAGTTAAGGTAAAGGTTATTTGAATTTACATGTTCAAAAATAATAGGAGGAATTCATACTTGAAGACAAATTAATGGAATGATATTGTAGATACTAATGTAGATTCCTTTTTCATAATCCCATATCAAGTTATTATTATATATATATACATCCTATTATGTGGATTAAATGAACTGATAATATAACAATTATATAGGAAAAACTCAATATATAAATATTAATGTCATCATGAGACATCATCATGAGTGGATATGTATTCAAATTAATGAAATTTTATTATTTAATTCTTACCAATGAAGAGGAATAAGTCACAATTATAATTCAATATTATTTGGAAAAATATGGAAAATGAAACCATATAATGCAGCTAGTTTTATAATAAAATTTTGTTCAGTTATTTTATTTTATTTAAATTTTCAACATATAATTTTAATTTTTTTTGTATTTAAATCAAATATATTTTACCATTTTCTATATTACTCATTATTTTAATAAATTATTTCCTAAGACATAATTAATATTAAATAACTTAGTATCACTATGAAAAATAGTGTTTTCAGTGGGTGAAAATTAAAATGACAAAAAAAATTCTGAAAAAAAATCATAATTTTCCTTTATAAAAAATGTTTTATAAGATAATTTTTCAAATTTATTATTAAATACGAAAAACATTAAAAGTGGAAAAATTATAGTATTTTTAGTAGTTTAATCCCTTTTTCAATCCAATGAGACACGAATAAGTTTATTTATTTCCACCAATTTGAAAATTTATCTCATCATTAAAAATATTTGTTTTGATTCAAATATAAAATTTAAAATAGAATATAATTCATTAATAGAAAAGGTGTAATTAATTAATTTAAAAGAAGAGTTTATTAAAAGTATATTATAACCCCTACATGATGTATATTTAATCATATTTATTTAATTATAATCATTTTTTTATTCTAAAATAACTAAATTATATTGGAATTAATTCAATTACATTGTTTAAATAACTATTCCAAATTCTTATTATTAATGTATAAACCCCATGAGAAAGAAGGATTCCAATTTTTTTATTTAATTTTCATTATCATTTTATATTTCCTCTCTTATTGATTCTCCTTTTCATAGGATTGTTTATAATATTTTTTTAAAATATAATCAAAATAATAAGTTAAAATAACCACCAGAAATATAATTTTTATTATTACGGCACTATAACGAAAAATTTGAAAACCAAGGATCCCAAAATAAGGGTACCGATATGTTCTTAAAGAGCTTAAAAATTTATTAAACACCAATCTATGATTATTAGAGTTGGAAAATCTATATAATTCCCAATGAAAAAGTACTAACCTAGTTTTCCGGATCCAAATTGATGAGCACTTCAAGCTAAGTATCCATTCTGTCCATTTTTTGTATGAATTCCTCCAAGTTTATTATACATTGGCTGAAGCCACGATCCATTATACAATATTGATTGTCTAACCATGTATCTTGCTCCTCATTGCCATCAACCTGTATCCTTCATTCATATATTCTTTCGATCACCTCTTTTGAATAATTTACCCTGACCACTTTTTAAAGAATTTCTTCCGTGGAATAGAGGAGGAGCTTCAAGGACTCTCACTCCCTCTTTCTCAGCTATTCCGGTTCTCCCTATTTGTTCCCCACCATCCCCATTCCGAGAGGTCTTGGCTTTGTTGTTTCCACCCTTCTTTTCCAACCTTGTTTCCATTGGTTTATGAATGTGTGAATAGTCCATGCATCCCTTTGGTTTTTCCCCTTTACCACAATACATTTCCCTAAGCCTCTATTACCTTTTTCCATTTCTTCCTTCTATGGATGTGAAGACCATTCTATTTAATTCTTTCAAAAATATCCACAAATAATTGGCTATATATTTCATGACCAAAATCTTCTTCCTCTTTATCATGTGTTGGTCCTTGAACATCTATACCCTTAAATCAGTTTCCCAACATGTCCACTAGCCCTTTTTGGTGGGACTCTGCCTGACCGAAACCTTCGCCTTTCCTATTTCAAGGCCCTTCTTCTTTCCCTTACTCATAGTATTCATATGGGGAGAAGGTTCTGTAGTGAGAATTTTTGGGTCCAATGGACCCAATACACCCACCTCACCCTGCCTCCCATGTGTCTGAGATACAACATCATAAGATGCCTCCTATAAATAAAATCCATAAGGCTCAACCATTACTCTAATAACATCCCTAATGGCCACTTCCTTTCAATTTGATGGACCATTGACTAAGACATTGTACCCAGGATGTACAATGAACCGCCCCCCATTATTTCATGGATCCTCCACCTAGAGATGAATACCCAGGTCCTGTTTCAAATGATTAAAAACATATACCACCTTCATAATGTCACTCGGCGTTGTCTCATTGCACATGTGAGGTGAATGATTCATTACCCCTTGATTCTCATTCAAAGCATCTATATTTGTATCAGAATTTCATTGCAATCCATAAAAATCATCATCCGTATCTAGTTTAACATAAGTAGCCTTGGTGACTATAATCGTATCTCCCTTCGTTGGAAAGGGATGAATATTCTAGTAACTGACATTACAAAGTCATTTGGAAGACTAATATACTATTCTAATGAAACCAAAATGAAAGGGTCCAATTGTCATAACATACCATTTGGTTCCAGCGAAGCTCACCCTCAATATCAATGATGATAGACTTGAGTGGGCCTTCTGAAAGATCATCTTTGACACATATCCTTGGAGTGACTGGATTCCAAATAGCCTTGGTACGAACATCCAAACAGAGGTAATGGCCTAGAGCATTACTAATCACCCGAAGTATGGCTTGGTTCTAAAATGGTAGAGGTAGTCCCGGTATAGTTATCCAAAGTGCTATGGTTGGAGGGTCACACTTTTAGTGAAAATCAACGGTCCACCAAAAAAGATAAAACCTTGCTCCCTCCATATAGCGCGGAGCAATGGCCCAGGAATAGATTATGTCTTCTTCATTATAGAAACAGATTTTAATTAAATTCCATATTATTTATTATGATAATAGAAAACACATAACCTTATTTGATCTTATTATATCATATCAGATTTAAAAGATCATTATGCTTTATAACCATTGATAATACAGCTATTGAAAAATGTGAATATTATTAGTATAAATATAGGGTTTCAGTAAATCATTTGAAATTGAAAAATGAAGTGATGTCCTCAACTAGTAGGATCATACCCTATGAAGCACATTTATTGGATCTTTGAGAGTGATAACATCACTAGGATTTTTCATTGGCCAAGCATAAACCAAGATCCAATAACTAAAGCATGATAAAAACATTTTATGAGATATTCTCAGGCTCATCAAGATCATATCCCAAACCATGTATGGTGTACAATCCCATCAAAATCTCACCATCTCACATCATACACTTAGGGTGTTTTCAACTATAAAAAATAATTATGTATCAAGACTATAAGAATATGATTATGTATATTGTATTTTAAATATAATAATAATTTTATTTACTCTTTATTGTTGTTACTTTATAAATTATATGGATTTTAATTTGATAAAACATAAATTTTATTTTTTGGTAATATAAAATTTTAATTAAAAAATGCCTTTTGATAAATTAATGGATGATTGATATAAATTAATTTTTCAATAAAATATTTTTATTCAAAAATTTATTAAATATAGATGATAATATAATTTTTATGATGTCTAATATAATACTTATAAGGTTTCGAAAGATGTTATTTTCAAAACCCCGCATTTCTCAATAAATGAGGATTATTATTTTAAAACATAAAATTCACATGTTTTTAAAATTACATTGATAAAAAAATTTAATAACCGGATAAAAAATATCATATGACTATTTTTTCATACTTTTTTGATGCATTCGAATTTTTCAGTAAAAATTTAATATTGTATAAATATACAGTGTGTATTATTAAATCATAATGTTATAAAAGTGGAATAATAAATGGTATTAAGGGTATCCATGATACAATATATGTTTCAAATTTAAAATAATTATATTTTTAGGATAATTTGATTAATTTTATAAATACATTATGAATCCTTCTATACATATATTATATTTTATTGTTTTAGAATCATTTCTTTATGAACATGACACACTTCCAAATCACCAAGTGAAAAATTTTATGTTAGATCCATGTATGTTTAAAATTATTAAATCCACTCTTATTTGGTAGAAACTTTGGGAATCAAATTGGGATGGATTGTGGTTTGGATTAATTTTTTATATAGAGTCAAAAACCGATGTGTGAGAAATAATAAAGAAAACCCTACACCTTTTTCTATATAAACCAACCCAATATCCTATTACTCTTCACTCAAAAACTACGAATCATGACCTTAAACTTCTATCCCCTCTCTATAGTCCTACCAATGTTTCCCAAGCTGTTAATAAGATGCTTCCTAGATTTTTAAATCACACTCTCAAGGTAAGGGATATATTCCTTATACTCTTTGTTTAATATTATTCTCCATTTTATAATTTTTTTTCCAAATTATGAGGGTCCCCTTTTTCTCCTAGTAAACCATTTTATAAATCATTACGAAATGATGTTATGATTTTGAAATTTCGCTGCATTTTTTGTATTCCAATCATTTCTATTTTGAATGCCATTATTATTTCCACTCAAGAGAATTCACTTAGACATATCTATACACCATTAGTTGAGAAATTTCATGTCTATAATTCAAACTCCATGATTGTCAAATTAAATTTTATAAAAAATGATTCTATGTTGAATAATCTACGAGGTACACTTATGCATGTTCAGGATATGAAACAGATGGGTGCACCCAATATTATATATCTCTCCAATGCATTGGGTAATGTTTTAGTATCATAAGACTTCATTCAAGGGAATAGAAAGTGAACCTAATACATCATCAGAATTTTTCTACCATGTAATGATGTCTTGGTACTTAGTCATGATCTATGTTTATGATTTCATGTTTAAGGTTGTTGCCCCATTTCCCATGATGCCTTTATGTTATTATGTTATGCCCTGCTTTATTTTTCAGATTTATAATTCCTATCCCTTTCATGTCCCAATTAAATACCTATTGTCTAAAATATAATAATTTATTCCTGTTATTATTTGTTTATTCACTTAATCGGATTTATTGATAACCCCTTTCTTATGTATATCCTCATGTTATCCCAATTAGTTTTAGAGGACCAATGATTTATAAGTGAATCTTGAGGATGTTTCCAGTAATGTTCTTAAATTTCATGAGTGCCTTATTTTATTATTCATTTTGATAAACACCCATTTAAGGGTTAATGGGGAACCGAAATGTAACACCCCGAGATTTTATGAAAAATATTCCTTTTAATTTCATTAATTTCTTGTGTTGTACGCTACACCAAAAGGAGCATGCACAACACGCATCCCTGACTAGCCTTTCATTACACGCAATCGCGACGTTCCTTGATAGCGTGTGTAGTACGCAATACTGAGTTTCACTAAACGAGATATTATTATAATATTAATATTAACTAGCCGTTATAAATAGTAATATTCACTTTTTGAAATTTTATAAATTTTATCATTCAAAATGGACTTCATTTTTGGATTCGGAATATCGAAATTATCTTAGGGTGAATTTTTGGTACTTTTTTGGATAACTTTCATAGTCTGATGAATAGTGAAAATTACTAAATTTTAATTAAAAACAGCTTTTTTAATCGAAATAATTAATAGTGATAAATTATTAATTTGAGTGGTTTTAATGTATATTTAGAGTATATTTTTACAATTTAATACAATGTTGGTCATTGGATGTAATTTCACATTTAAAACAGACATAAAAAAGTTTCAATCTTTTGATAGTTATTATCTCTTAAGAACATGCTATTTGTTTTGACGACGGGAATTAATTTTTAAATTAATTAATGCAACTGATATGTTTTTAATTTTGTAAAATAGAAATCATTTTTGAATTCATAATATCAAATATATCTTAAGCCGTATTTTTGGTATTTTTATGGAAACTTTTCTTTTTTGATGAATAGTGAAACCACTAAGTGGTAGTTAAAAAACTAAATTTTTCATAAATCATAGTTTTACCACTTCAGTGAGTGGAATTTTAAAATTTTGTGAGACATGG
Organism: Viscum album; assembly: GCA_963277665.1. Taxonomy (NCBI): domain Eukaryota; kingdom Viridiplantae; phylum Streptophyta; class Magnoliopsida; order Santalales; family Viscaceae; genus Viscum; species Viscum album. Next base: position 1,030,864,156 of record OY728123.1, on the reverse strand, counting down.
TTAATATCATGGACCAAAATGTTGTTCAATGAGATGAAAATAATTTTTGGTGAATAGTATCTTTTTACTTTTTTACCACGGTTAAAAGTAAATAGGGTAATTAAGGGTAAGAATGATATTATTATTACCCTAACACATGTCTTAATTCTATTTGATAAGTCTAATTCGGCCAAAAGAAACATTAGGAATAAAATATGACCATTTAGGCCCACTTGGATTAGATTAGGACATTTATTATTAATTTATTTAAAGAAGGGTTAAAATAGTTAACATCAAAGTTTAATAACTAAATAATTTTTAATATAGGGTTATACATAAGATAAATTCGTCTATAAATATTCATTAGATTTCTAATACGATGTCCTTCATAATGGTGTTTTATTTGTAATTTTTAGACTTAAAATATTTTAATTTATTTATGACACACCGATGATGCAGTAATTATCTTATAAATGAAATATTGACCTAATTGATGTTATAAATACAGAAATAAATGTAATTTGAGACTTTTTATGAATTAAACTAATTTTATAGGTTAATATGACATGTTATTATTGGTTTAGGTAACTCTTATTGAACTAATAATTCTGTTATGAGTTTCACAAAAATCAATTACCAAATAGTGTCAAAATTGACATATAATAGTTTTTAAAACAAATATTATATTATTAATTGTTATTTTATTCCTAAAAATCTAAGGTTCGGCCAAATGACTTAGATAATGTTTTATATATTAATAATAAACAACCTGGGGTTCTTTTGTCTTGTTATAGTAAGATTTTTAACCTTATAGTGTAAGAAAACAAGAAGACACGGTAAAAGTAAACTTATTTAACTTAAGGTTAAATCTAAATGATAAGGATAAAATATAAACCTAAACTTGTCTAAATTATATTGGATGAGAGTATTTCTACCCATACCCATCTTAGCTTCAAAATAACTCAATATTAATCTATTAAAAACCGAATATGACTTTATAATAAAATAATAATTTTTTTTCCAAAGGCGCCCCTCTCCTTCCTTATAAAAGGGCACCTCCTCCCTCTCTTCCTCACACCAATTTGAGTCTTCAATCACGGCCAAACCCTTCCAAATTCTCTTATCAACTTCCCTAGAAACATCCTAGAGGTCCTTGTCTTCTTCAAAGACCAATTTTAGTGCCCTAAGAGGAGGTCTCAAAGAGGCGCTTCAAAGAAGAGGTAATGTTCGTTACCGATTCTCTCAACTTTATTTCTTCTTCCACTTCATCTTCTTTAGTTGTTTCATTATGAAGTAATAAAATCAGTATCACTAATATACTGATATTTTATTATAAGTATGAAACAAACCTATTTCACCGTTTATCCATCCTACGGAAAATGAAATCACCGCGCGTGCGTACGCATGGAATACCGTCTCCACGCTGTGGTGTAATCTATTTTCCACCACCACCTTACTTGGATGGGTATAATGGTGTAAATAATGACTATATATGATTATTAAAAAGTGATATTGATTCATAAATATTATAAATACACTTAAATAAAATTCCACGATCATGGGAACGATATCATCGCTCGTGCGTACGTACAGAATACCGTCTCCACGACGCGATGAGATTCATTCTCAATGATTAACCATTCATAAATGATTATAAAGTACATATAATAAGTAATAATGACATATATGACATAATAATGACACTGGATTTATGTATATATGTATTTGATCCAATTAATTCCATTCAATTCAATGAGGAAACGAAAATAACGTTCATGCGTACGTATGGCCTACCGTCTCCATGAACAGTGTATTTCCTTCCATTTATCGATCTATTATATATATGTAGATTCTGAATATATATTATATATAAATCATGTTTTATATTCTGGAATTAATTAATCATGATCTAAGTAATCATATGAATAATTACAAGTCAAAACAGGGACGACAAATGAAACGATTTTACCCAAAACGCTCTTTAACATGGAATTTACAAAAGAACGGGTAATATAAAGTCATAAGTGAATCATATATATCATAATAATGAATATGATTCTGTAATAAGTCAATGACATTATTTAAATCATTATACAGGAGGATCAGATACGTAGAAGCATATCAGACCTAAAGTAAGGGATAATGTTGCAATCTCAATTGTTTTCTATCCGAGATTGCTTATACATAAGTATTTACTAGGGTTATTTATATCATCCATTTCCATGTTTTATAAAATTGTTTTCATGTATATTTAAAGTCCTTTTTACCCATTTTTGACTTTTACTACATGGTATGTAAGAATCTTTCTTTTTTTTATGTTATGAGTTATTTTTTTGACTTTTCCGGCAAAAGAACGCGAAGAATGTTTTTTTTAACTTATACGGCATGAAAGGATTTTTACGGTTTTATAAAGCTTTATTTTCATGAAGCTTCCTCCAAAAGATTTCATGACTATTTTCAACAAAATCTCTTTATTTTAAAATTTCATGGAATTTTGTTAAAAGAAAATGATTTTCATGAAGAAATGATATTTTCCTCAAGAATTCATTTCAAGTGCTTTATAAAAACCATTTTCCATCTAAGATGACATTATTTCATATGTGTATGTTTCAAGTATAATTTCTCTATTATTTAAATGGTTTCCCTTTTCTTATTATGAAATTATATCCATTTCTTTTATATGGATTATGTGATGATGGAAAGATATTTAGGAAACCCATTTTATTGTTTGGGTTATGATAAATGATTTATGTTTATGTTGTGGCACAAGTAATAATGATTTTATTATGAGATCGGTGGGACCTATATCTCCCTCCAATGAATTGGGTAAAGATTTAAATCTCATGAGATAAACATGGATGGAATGGTAAGTTAATCCGGTTCAATAATACAAGACTGGAACGAGGAGTTAACTCGATTCAGAAAGGGACGTTGTCCACTAAGATGGTCTTAGAAGAAATGCCTTGGATACTATGGAAATCATATCATGTTCTTAATGGTTGCCACAATCAAATGTTTAATTCCCATGATATTTTATCATGATTAATGTTTCATTGTGATCTATGCCTTATGTTCTTCCATGTTTTATGTCATTGCTCAAGATTTTGTTGTTTAAACATTATGTTCATGTTTTTATGTTCAAATGTTTATGATTTGTATTATTTTATACATGCCTACCCTTACTGAGAATTTCAGCTCACCCTTTATATGTTTTCTTTTCCCCATGATATAAAGAAATGTTTTAGGTAAGAAAAAAAAGGGGAATATCTTTATGGGATATGTTAAAGATCTTTCACCGCGATTAGAAGTTTATGTTCTGAGTTTCCAAAGACACTAAACTATTACGGTCCTTGTGTGTATATTTTTGTTATGTATTATGTATTATGCAAAAGTAATGTAATTTCCATGTACATAAAGCTTTGGGTCTCAACAGTTTGTATCAGTGGAAATGTTTAGTCAACCATTGGAAACTAGGATGTGAAAACGTTAGTGAGATCCCTAAAGATATTTCTAAGGTATGTCTAGGGATGTCTCTAAGGATAAGTATACATATTGGATATAGTCCTAGAACTATGTTAACGATCTTAGAATTTAACCTAAGATGATAGATATTGATGTTACTCCCCCTTTATTATAATTTTTTCCTCTCACAGTATTATTTTTGGGTTTTAGAAAATGGATGGAAATAGGATGATTCACGATAATGGAGGATATGACAGACAATGGAATGATATTCTTCACGAGCAACCAAATGAAATGGGATTTGGAATTCCAAACATCGTTATTATGCCTAATCATAAATATCATAATATGAATAATAATCTCAAAATTGGTAAGTTTCCCGACTCAGATAATAAGAGAAAGATGGTGTTTCATGATGATCATAGAGGAAAGAAAGTTCAATTTCCCCTATATAAATCATGTGGGAAGAGGCATCAAGGAAAAGGTTTCAAAGGAACTGAAAGATTCTTTGGGTGTGGAAAAGAAGGACATAAATACAGTATGTGCAAAGGAAAAGGTTCAGTTAACACCATGGATGAGGATAATGGTATTGCTACGAAATCAAAAATGGTTAAATGTTTTAAATGTGGAATGTACGGGCATTATGAAAACCAATACCCTAAGGGAAAGTCTTATGAAGAGAATCAGTATGGTCGTATGGGTAGTACTTATGTTGATGATGATGAAGAGACTAAAAATGATATGCGAGATGAAAGAATTGTTGAAGCTCGGTCAATGGTTTAAGAAGGTAGTGGAATGATTACATGTTTATCAAGTGTAATGTTGTATAAGTAATCTCGTGGTACTATGGAATAAAGAGACATCTAAGGATTGTTACACTATTTTCTTTCCTTATGTTTTGAAAGTTTGTGATGAATGGTACTAGTATTTTTGGAATGTAGATGATATGCGCATAATGAAGGGATAATGAGAAAATTAAATGTTTGATAGTATTCATGAGCTCATGACTGATATAAGGAAATAGTTATATCATGGTTTGAGGTTTTGGTATGTGAAAAGAGTTTACTTTTGACAGCACCCATGTATTCACTATTATTCAATGGGTATTTATTTTTCAATAGAATACATGATTAAGGCCTTCGGATGTTTGGAACGTAACCAACAAGACATATCTCATGATATATGGGGATCACCGATGGTATTAACATGCTTGTTATATGAAATCTTTGGTAATCGTTTTCACTATAATATGTGATTGGACAACAGTATTTTGGATAAGCCTAAAGATTGGAATGAATTATGTTGGACATAAGTTAGTATTGTTTAAGGATAGATCTTTTTTTCAATATTATTGATTGGATGTTACAGTAATGTAGTTTAAGAAAAAGGACAACCTGAAGGATTGGCGACAACCCATCGCGTCGGACAAGGCTGTGGGAATCGAACCCACAACCGATGTGCGGCTGGCCTTTATTGTCTACCACTTGTTGGATCTGAATCTACGGATTACACACAAGAGGGGGGTGAATTGTGTCTTTTCAAAATTATTACAATCTCTTCAATTTAGACAAATTCTGTCCACTATGCTTTTGCACGATTAAATATGCAGCGGAAAAAGTAAAAGCATGAACACACGGATGTATAGTGGTTCGGGGAACAGAAGGCCCCTAGTCCACTCCACCAACGCTCAAATCCACGAGCTTGGCGATTTTCACTATCTGGTCCTCGTTTCCACAGACCTGTCCACAACTGAGTACAGGCAGTTGACACCTTTACAAGATTCAGGCAAACACAGCCTTCCTGGTTCAAACACGAACCCACACAGCTTAGAACGAGAAGCTGATCACTCAAAAAATAAAAAGGGTTTCGATAAAGAAAACACTTCTCCAGTTGTTCTTCACAATTGCAACAGAAAGCAATTGACAGTAGATAGATCGTTGTCTTCAGAAAATAAAGATCTGTAATCAAAACAGTTCTGAGTCGATCCAGTTGCAATAGATATTACCAGAAACTTCACAACTTCAGCAGCAATAGATTCACAACAGATAGTCGATGTAGAACACGTGAATCTGCTATCAAGATCTTCCTTCGGTAATAAAGGTTTTACACTTCTTCTCGATCACCAGAAAAGAACGCCTTTACACAGTCTCTGTTTCTTGCTCGTTAAAAGATCAATCTCTATCTTTCACACACTTTTCTGTGTATATATATATATCCGAAGTTTCCAAGATAGAACATATATATTCAAATCTGAGAAAATCTTCCGCATAAATAGATCCACGAAAATCTCCTTTAGATTCGCGATATTAAAAATAAATAACAGAGCCGTTGTAACTCCCCTGAAGAATCGGCATAAAAAGCTCCATTTAAATCAATCAGTAATCCGTTGAAAATCGTCTTTGATTCAGTCAAAGTCGTACTTAAGAATCGGCTCGAAATCCGCCTAATAATCCTCTTGTTTGACCAATGCAAAAGGAAATATCGTCTGTCAAAAATATCCCGACGCCAAACGTAGGGTTGATGACGTGGCTCCAAACGTAGGGTTCACAACGTAAGGTTGAACATACATACTTTCTCTTCAGCATTCAAACGTAGGGTTGATCATCCATACTTTGTCTCGCTTCAACTCTTCAAAGAACGTACGGTAGATTATAAAAGTAAGGTTGATGATCCATACTCTTGAGAAACAAACTCAACACTGAAAACTAACGTACGGTTTCTCTTCCATACTTGTCCAACAACGAAAACGTAAGGTTCCTTCCAAACGCAATGTTCTTCTTCAATACTTTTCAACAACGTAAGGTTCATTAACCATACGTTTCAAAATAACGTAAGGTTCCTTAACCATACGTTTCTTTTAACATAAAAAGTAAACTTTTCATCCATACGTTACGTTCATCAACGTAGGGTATGAACAGTGATTCCAGTACGCGCTAAAATTGATCTCGCGCTACAGTGATTCCAGAACACGCTAAAATTGATCTTGCGCTACAGTGATTCCAGAACACGCTAAAATTGATCTCGGAATAAATGAAGTATGAAATCTCGTTGTATGAAATAAATAAATAAAATAAATTCCTGAAAAATACTCAACTAAATAATTAGTAAATAATTAAGGGTATTTGTGATCATCAAAATCATCATAAAGAGACAGAGTATTATTTAAAATAATCTCCCCCTTTAAAAACATTATTTTGAATTGTTTGAAAACAATACATTGCTCAACAATATCCCCCTTTTTGATGATCACAAAACCCATAAAATAATAGAACTAATTTAATTGCAATCTTTATTTGAAAAATTAGTTTTATAAAATTTTAGAATTCTGAAAGGATTAAAACAATATTTAACTATAATAAAATTTCTCCCTATAAAAATAAATTTTTCAGCTAAAAAAATAGATAAAAGATAAATGTCTCCTCCTATATATCCAAATTTCTTCATAGGAAACAAATGAATTTAAATGTTGTGTTTATCCAAATTCTCCCCCTTTTTGTGATATAAAAAAGAATGAAAAATTACGGATTTGAACACATTCAATATTGCACTGAACTATAAGTAAATGCTATAATTAAATGTGTATGAATAAGTGAATTTGTTATACTGGCTAACTTAATCATAAATCAATAAACAACAAAACAAAAAAGAAGTAAGAAAAGAATTCTCATTCACAAGCTGTTATATATATAAACGATTGTGATATACAGAGGAATCAAGGTTCATGGATAAGACAGGGAAAAAGGTGTCTATCTCCTTTGAATCGCGGTCTTGATCTCTGTAAACTGTTCTCTGAGCCTCTTCATCATCCCATCTCCTAACTTGATGATAAGATCCCTGTTCTCTTGAGTCATATGAATATCTTCAATCAAATTACCTCTGAAAAACTCATGCATTCTTTCTTCATTTTCAACAAAAAGAGCCATCTTTTCTGATAACTGATTCAAAAGAATCCTAATCGGTTGCTCTCCAGATGTCAACTGATCCACTAAAAATTTCTAATTATCTAGCAAAACAGACAAAGGGGCACTATTACACTGAAGATCGTGTAATCTGTCACTCATATTGCTCATTGCTCCAGTAATTGCTTGAAATCTTCGAATCAAATCAGGTGAAGAACCTGATCCACTCACAGCATTGTTGGAAACAGACTCAAATTTATTCTCCATGTAAATCTTCATCTCAGACAAATAATATTTCTTTACCATCTCTGATTTTAACTGATTAACAGCATGCAACATATCAGTCTTAAACAAAACTACTTCCTATCTTGAAACAGTACATTCTTTCAGCTTCTGAAACTTCAACTGCTCTATGTTCAGAGAATTTCTGAGACTATCATTTTCAGATTCTAATTGAGAGATACGCTTGTACAACTCAACAACTTCTTCTTTTCTCGAATCAGGGGCACCCTGTGCTCTATTCTCATGTCCAGAAATAGGTTGATGAGGCAGGGAAAGTGGTAAAGAATCTGCATCGGACTGTTCTTTGTCCTTGTCCAGACAAGGTTGATCCACTGAACTAGCTTTTGAAGCTTGAAACTCTTCCACTGAAAAATCTTCCTGAAGTACCTCTGTATTAGCTTCAGAAGTACGTTCATCACGAACAGTAGTCTCTCTGACTTCTACTGAATGGTCAAGAACAATATTTTCATGTAAATCTTGAGGTCGGGCCACTTCTTCACCAGGCACTGCCTCCATAAGTTGTTCTTGTGGAATTACTTTTTCAACAGCCACAGCAGCAGATTGAGGTTCCTTTTGGATTTCCGGTTGAGCTACTGGTTCCTCTATCGGTGCAGTCTGCTCCACAACAGCTTCTCTCAAAAATGAATAAGAAATTACCGGTTCAGAGGATTTCAAGGCAGGAGAGATAATTTCTTCATCAATTGTCCTCTTCCTTCTAGATTGAAGTCCTTCTTGACTTCTCTCTTCCTCAACTTCCTCCATCTCAAAGCGAATTCTCCTTGCCACTGTACTAACCCTTGATTCTGCTTGTCCCTCCTTGGACTTAGCCGGTTGAGCCTGAGCACTCTCCGAGTCTTCCTCAGCTCCAACAGGTAAGAGTTTTCCTTTAATTGTGCTCCAGAAGTATCCTACTTTCCTCAAAGTTACAGCATTAAAAACATTACTGTGGTGACATTTCACCCCAGCATCTACCAATCTGATCATTCCTCTTTTAAACAAAAACAAAGAAATGAACCTCCCATAAGGGAAAAAGGTCATTCTTGCTTCACTCTGACAGCAGTATCTCAGATATCTTATCATAAACCGAGGAAAAATAAACTTAATATCACACATCAGAAGATACATTATGTACATGTCAGGGTATAGGATTTTCTCCATCTCAGCCATCCTTGGTGCTAAACCGGTCTGAACAAATTTTACCAAGATTTTCTGATCGGGCTCCAAATCTTTAATAAACATCTTCTTTATCACTCTAGTTCCAAACAGAAAAGACATAATGTCTTCAGACTTATGTACAGAATCTCCAATATTCCGTAAATCGAAATGAAAAACTCCTTCATGAGGGCAGTTAAGAATTTGACTTATCTCTACAGATGATATAGAAAAGTCCTTATCCTCTATTTGAGCCAATAAACTATCCTCCGTATCTCCAAGGCTAAACTGAACAGTTCTAAAGAAATGTCTCATTTCTGCCTCATATAGAAACTCAGAAATTTCACTATTAAAAGCTTTCTCAAGGCTTTGAAACGACAACGCTTGCTTCAACAGTAAATTAGTTTCAAACAACCATTCTAAATCTATGACTTTACCTTGCAGTATTTTCCGACCAACTACTTTAGGTTTTTTTTGCAGCACTGCTCTCAGCTTCATCTGGACGCTTAGTCTTTTCCATTTCAACAACGATTTCTGAAGGTTCGTAAGTTTAGGGTTTGAAGATTCAGAAAAGGGTTTTGCAGCAGATGTGCGGTTTTAGGTTTTCGAAAGGGTTCCCGAAAAAGGTGAAACAGTTTAGAAGGTGAAACGGTTCTGACAGCCTTGATTCCCGTGTAATCACTAATCATTACTTTTATTTAAAACAAAATAAAATTACTTATAGCGGGAAACAAAAATTAAGCAGAATTCGAAAACGGAATAAGATTAAAAAAAACTATTTAAAATTAAATAAACCTAACTCCCCCTTAATAAATTCAAACCTTGCCGTGGGAAGTGGTTTAGTAAAAATATCTGCTAATTGATTTTCTGTATTTACAAATTCTAAAATTATATCCTTTTTAAACACATGATCTCTTAAAAAGTGATGTCTTATATCAATGTGCTTAGTTCTAGAATGACTAATAGGATTTTTTGAAATATTAATTGCACTAGTATTATCACATAAAATAGGCGTATTATTGAAATTTAATCCAAAGTCCATAAGAGTGTTTTTTATCCACAACACCTGTGCACAGCAACTACCTGCAGACACATATTCTGCCTCGGCTGTTGACAGGGCAACTGAGTGTTGTTTCTTACTAGACCATGATACTAAAGACTTTCCTAAAAAGTGACATGTTCCTGAAGTACTCTTCATATCTAATCTACAGCTTCCAAAGTCAGCATCTGAATATGAAACTAAATTAAAATCAGAGGTTTTTGGATAAAGCAGAGATTGATAAATGGTACCTTTTAAATATCTAAAAATTCGTTTAACAGCAGTTAAGTGGGATTCTTTGGGATTTGATTGAAATCGAGCACAAAGACATACTGAATACATTATATCTGGTCTACTAGCAGTAAGATATAACAAACTACCAATCATACCTCTATATAACTTGTTGTCCACTGATTTTCCAGTTTCATCCAAATAAAGTTTTATATTAGTACACATAGGAGTTGTAAATGTCTTGTTGTTTTCAAGTCCAAATTTCTTAAGTAAATCAGTAATGTATTTGCATTGATTTAAAATATTTCCAAAATCTTTTTGAAATATTTGAAGACCCACAAAGAAATTTAATTCTCCCATCATACTCATTTCAAATTCTTTTTGCATTAATTCTGAAAATTCATGACAAAGAATTTTATTGGTTGATCCAAAAATTACATCATCAACATAAATTTGAACCAACAAAACATTATTTTTCACAGTTTTCTTAAATAGTGTTGGATCTGCTAGTCCAACAGTAAAATCATTTTTCAAAAGAAAAGAACTTATTCTTTCGTACCAAGCTCTAGGTGCTTGTTTAAGGCTATAAAGAGATTTAGTATGTTTGAAAACAGAATCTGGTTTTTGAGAATTTTCAAAACCAGGAGGTTGCTCAACATAAACTTCCTCCATTAAATAACCATTTAAAAAGGCAGATTTAACATCCATCTGAAATAATTTAAAATTCATATAAGATGCATAGGCTAAAAGGATTCTAATGGCTTCCAACCTGGCTACAGGTGCAAAGGTCTCATCATAATCTATTCCTTCTTCTTGATTATATCCTTTAGCTACTAATCTTGCTTTATTTCTAGTTATTATCCCTTGATCATCCTGTTTATTCCTAAAGACCCATTTAGTTCCTATTACTGGATAATCATGTGGTCTTTCAACTAATTCCCAAACCTTATTTCTCTTGAACTGGTTCAATTCATCCTGCATTGCTATTACCCATCTCTCATCATCTAAGGCTTCTTCTATGGTCTTAGGTTCTTGTTGGGATAGGAAAGCAGAGAATTCAACTATGCTTCCAAAGTTTCTTCTAGTTTGAATACCAGTCTCTAAGTCACCTATCACAGATTCTAAAGGGTGATTCTTTAAGGTTCTAGACTATCTAGGAATTATATTCAAAGGTTCTTTAGTGTCATGTTCTTCTGAACTGGACTGAATTTCTTTTATATCATTTTCAAAATCATTCTTTAAATTCTCAAGTCTCATGTTTTCATTAGAATCAGGTTCATCTATTTGTTCTATCCTTTTCTCAAAAGGATCAGATTCATCAAATTTCACATGAACTGATTCTTAAACAATCCTTGAATTTTTATTATAGACTCTATAAGCTTTGGAGGTTGCAGAATATCCTAAGAAAATACCTTTATCAGATTTTGGATCAAATTTACCAAGATTATCTTTGGTATTCAAGATGTAAACCTTGCATCCAAAAACTTTAAAGTAATTTACTTTAGGTTTTCTATTATTCCATAGTTCATAGGGTGTCTTTTTCAAAATAGGTCTTATTAAAATTCTATTCATTATATAACAAGCTGTATTAACAGCTTCTGCCCAGAAATATATAGGTAGGCTATATTCATTTAACATAGTTCTATCCATTTCTTGAATAGTTATATTTCTTCTTTCTACAATCCCATTCTGTTGAGGTGTTCTTGGAGCAGAGAAGGTGTGTTTAATACCCATGTTTGAGCAAAAGGAATTAAATTCCTCGTTCTCAAATTCTCCACCATGATCACTTCTCAATGAGATTATATTAAAACCTTTTTCATTTTGAATAGATTTACAAAAACCTTCAAATAAACTAAAAGCTTCACTTTTAAATTTCAAAAAGAAAATCCAAGTAAATCTAGAATAATCATCAACTAATACATAAACATATAATTTACCAGCTAAACTTGCTACTCTTGAAGGTCCAAAAAAATCCATATGGATAAGTTCTAGAGGTTTAGTTGTAGAAACTTTATTAACAGATTTGAATGATGATTTGTGTTGCTTTCCAAGCTGACATGCATCACAGAATCTGTCATTTTCAAATTTGAGACTAGGCAAATCAGAAACTAGATGTTTCATAGATAATTTATGTAAAGCATATATATTGCAATGACCAAGTCTTCTATGCCAGATCCAGGATTCACTTATATTAGCAGTTAAGCAGTTTACTTGTTGTTTACACAAGGAATACAAATCCAAAGTATAAACATTATCAGTTCTGGGTGCTTTAAACTTAAACAGTTTATATTTAGAAACAGTACAACTATTGTTAGTAAAATCAACAGTGTATCCATCATCACAGAGTTGAGACATACTTAACAGATTGTGTTTTAACCCTTGTACATAAAGTACTTTGTTGATTGAGACTGTCTCTGGATCTCCAACTGTTCCAATACCAATAATCTTTCCTTTGGCATTGTCACCAAAGGTGACAATTCCTCCTTCCTTTCGAGTAAGAGAAGAGAAATTAGCTGAAGTTCCACTCATGTGTCTTGAGCAGCCACTGTCCATATACCATATTTCTTTCTTTCTTTGGTGACCTGCTACCTGCAAAGATATTCAAACAAATTGCTTTGGTACCCATATTTTGTTGGGTCCAGGAGTGTTAGCAAGCAGTGATCTGGGTATCCAGATTTGCTTTGTTTTCTTAAAATTGATTGAATCATATAGATCGTTGGAAATATAAGCTTTCTTAATTCCACATATTTGAGGTTGTCTAAGAAAACAGTTTTTAGCTATATGACCTTTTGTTCCACAGAAGTTACAAATAACCTGTTTAGTGCTAGGAACAAAATAATTTTTGTATAACTTAGGTTTTTCTCCTTTACTTCCAATTCCAATCCTTTCCTTTTTAATTACAGTTTTTTCCAAGTATCTCATTTAAGGTGTTTTCTCCTTTTGTAAAAACTAATGCAGCCTTTTTATAAGATTCTACTTCATCCTGTAGAGTTTTTATTTTTGATTCAAAATTAATTTTATTTGAGTCAGCAGAGTTGTATCTGTCAATTAATTCCTTATGTTGTTTTAGCAAAGTATTTCTCTCATCTGAAATAGCTTTGTGCAAGTTCTTTATAGATTTATATTTTTTAAACAATGAGTCATACCTTTCTTCAAGCATATTGCAGTAAGCTGCAAGTTTTTTAGTTGAGAAGCTTGTTTCAGAGTTTGATTCATTATTTGAGTCAGAGGAGTAGTATGAGTGTACCTCATCAGTTTCAGCCATGAAACACATATTTGCTTTTAAATTGGCTTTCTCCTTCTCTGAGCTTGATTCAGAAGAATTACTTGAGTCTTCAGAAACACTCCAAGTAGCTTTCATAGCTTTCTTGTCTTTCTGCTAATAATCATCTCTTTTGAAGAATTTCTTCTTCTTTGTATCTTTCAATTTTGGGCAATCCGGTCTGATATGTCCCATCTTTTTGCATTCATAACATCTCACTTCCTTGCTATCCTTTTTGAAGGATTTCTTGAAGTCTTTCTTCTTACTATAGAACTTTCTGAATTTTCTGGCTAGCTGAGCCAGTTCTTCATCCGAATTTGAAGAATCAGAGCTTTCTGATTTAGCACTTACTTCTCTGTTCTTCATCTTTCTATCCTTTTGTTGAGAAGTCACTTTCAACGCAGTGTTTTCCCTTTTTATGTAGACTTTATGCTCAATTACCTCATCTTGCATTTCAGCCTCGTACATCATCAATGTACCAATCAGTTCTCTCATAGTTAGATCTTTAACAGAAGTTGATTGTCTGATTGCTGCAGAAATTCCATTCCATCGAGTAGGAAGTACTCTTAGTACCTTCAACGCTTGATCAGCCTGCTTGATTGGTTCTCCTAGAGCTGTTATATTATTGACAATTTCTGTCAATCTTCCATTCATCTGAGTGATGCTCTCTCCTTCAATCATTCTGAAAGTATCGAATTTTAACTTAGCAGTTGCATATCTCATCTGTCTAACATTATATGTTCCTTCATAAGCAACAGCTATTGTTTGCCACATTTCATATGCAGTCGGGCATTGAGATACTCTGTTAAATTAATCTGGTCCTAGACCACAGATGATTGCATTCATAGCTTTTGAATTTATGTCATACTCAGCCTCTGTAGCAGCACTCCATGTATCGGGATTTTCAGGAATTTCATAGGGAGTCAGATTCTTTGAATAGACTTTGTATCCAAGATTTTTTAGATAAATAATCATACGTGATTTCCAGTAGCCATAATTATCTCCATTAAAGTAAGGTGCTATGACCATTAACATTCCCTCTCTCATATCATCCATGATACACTATGTATAATCTTTAAATACTTCTAGCTTGATAGGACTTTAAAAATAAGAAGCTCCTCCTTTGATACCAATTGTTGGATCTGAATCTACGGATTACACACAAGTGGGGGGTGAATTGTGTCTTTTCAAAATTATTACAATCTCTTCAATTTAGAAAAATTCTGTCCACTATGCTTTTGCACGATTAAATATGCAGCGGAAAAAGTAAAAGCATGAACACACGGATGTATAGTGGTTCGGGGAACAGAAGGCCCCTAGTCCACTCCACCAACGCTCAAATCCACGAGCTTGGCGATTTTCACTATCTGGTCCTCGTTTCCACAGACCTGTCCACAACTGAGTACAGGCAGTTGACACCTTTACAAGATTCAGGCAAACACAGCCTTCCTGGTTCAAACACGAACCCACACAGCTTAGAACGAGAAGCTGATCACTCAAAAAATAAAAAGGGTTTCGATAAAGAAAACACTTCTCCAGTTGTTCTTCACAATTGCAACAGAAAGCAATTGACAGTAGATAGATCGTTGTCTTCAGAAAATAATGATCTGTAATCAAAACAGTTCTGAGTCGATCCAGTTGCAATAGATATTACCAGAAACTTCACAACTTCAGCAGCAATAGATTCACAACAGATAGTCGATGTAGAACACGTGAATCTACTATCAAGATCTTCCTTCGGTAATAAAGGTTTTACACTTCTTCTCGATCACCAGAAAAGAACGCCTTTACACAGTCTCTGTTTCTTGCTCGTTAAAAGATCAATCTCTATCTTTCACACACTTTTCTGTGTATATATATATATATCCGAAGTTTCCAAGATAGAACATATATATTCAAATCTGAGAAAATCTTCCGCATAAATAGATCCACGAAAATCTCCTTTAGATTCGCGATATTAAAAAGAAATAACAGAGCCGTTGTAACTCCCCTGAAGAATCGGCATAAAAAGCTCCGTTTAAATCAATCAGTAATCCGTTGAAAATCGTCTTTGATTCAGTCAAAGTCGTACTTAAGAATCGGCTCGAAATCCGCCTAATAATCCGCTTGTTAGACCAATGCAAAAGGAAATATCGTCTGTCAAAAATATCCCGACGCCAAACGTAGGGTTGATGACGTGGCTCCAAACGTAGGGTTCACAACGTAAGGTTGAACACACATACTTTCTCTTCAGCATTCAAATGTAGGGTTGATCATCCATACTTTGTCTCGCTTCAACTCTTCAAAGAACGTACGGTTGATTATAAAAGTAAGGTTGATGATCCATACTCTTGAGAAACAAACTCAACACTGAAATCTAACGTACGGTTTCTCTTCCATACTTGTCCAACAACGAAAACGTAAGGTTCCTTCCAAACGTAATGTTCTTCTTCAATACTTTTCAACAACGTAAGGTTCATTAACCATACGTTTCAGAATAACGTAAGGTTCCTTAACCATACGTTTCTTTTAACATAAAAAGTAAACTTTTCATCCATACGTTACGTTCATCAACGTAGGGTATGAACAGTGATTCCAGTACGCGCTAAAATTGATCTCGCGCTACAGTGATTCCAGAACACGCTAAAATTGATCTTGCGCTACAGTGATTCCAGAACACGCTAAAATTGATCTCGGAATAAATGAAGTATGAAATCTCATTGTATGAAATAAATAAATAAAATAAATTCCTGCAAAATACTCAACGAAATAATTAGTAAATAATTAAGGGTATTTGTGAGCATCAAAATCATTATAAAGAGATAGAGTATTATTTAAAATAATCTCCCCCTTTAAAAACATTATTTTGAATTGTTTGAAAATAATACATTGCTCAACACCACTGGCCTACAAGAAGTCCATGTTTAGTAGAAACTAGTTTTATTTTATTAAGTAGTATGATATATGATGTATAAGTCCATTTTAGGAACCATATATGATTAATATCACTATTGATCGACTTATGTATATTTAATAACTTTTGTTAACCTTTTGTTTGAGAAAGATGGAATGACCAATCATTCTATCACATGATCTACTAACACTTCACGGATAACAAATTCAACTTCATTTATTTAAGAGATGAAGTGTAAATTGTTCAAGGCACGAACAAAAGTAAGATTGTACCAAAATAAAGTAAGTATTTATTCTAATTCAAATTCTTCATCTTTAGGGAAATGATCTTGAAAACCAAAAATGTTTTCCTAGTGCCCTTATATCTGATTAATTATATGGTACCCTAGATCATCACAAATTTATGTCTTTGTGATTGTTGGCTTTTTCATAGCCATGTTCTTTACCACTCTCCATAAGAACACGATGGTTAGATTTCTCTTCCATATCCATATTTTCACCTATGTTCTCCTACGTGGAAACCCAGTGATGAGTTAATTTGGGTAACCATTACGTTTCAAACTTTAGTTTTGAACATTATGTTTTGGTATTTCATTTTACAATGTGGGTTTTAATTAAAGAAACTTTCAAGTAGAAAACCATGCATAACCCCGACGAATTTCGAGGGCGAAATTCATTTTAAGTGGGGTAGAATGTAACACCCCGAGATTTTATGAAAAATATTCTTTTTAATTTCATTAATGTCTTGTGTTGTAAGATACACCAAAAGGAGCCTGCACAACACACATCCCTTACTTGCCTTGCATTACACGCAATCACAACCTTCCACGATAGCGTGTGTAGTACGCAATACCGAGTTTCACTAAACAAGATATTATTATAATATTATAATGAAATAGCCGTTATAAATAGTAATAATCACTTTTTGAAATTTTATAAATTTTATCTTTCTAAATGGACTTCATTTTTGGATTAGGAATATCGAAATTAGCTTAGGGTGAAATTTCGGTACTTTTTGGATAACTTTCATATTCTGACGAATAGTGAAAATTACTAAATTTTAATTAAAAAAAACTTTTTTAATCGAAATAATTAATTGTGATAAATTATTAATTTGAGTGGTTTTAAAGTATATTTAGAATATATTTTTACAATTTAATACAATGTTGGTCATTGGATGTAATTTCACATTTAAACCAGTCATAAACAAGTGTCAATCTTTTGATAGTTATTATCTCTTAAGAACACGCTATTTGTTTTGAGGACGGGAATTAATTTTTAAATTAATTAAGGCAACTGATATGTTTTTAATTTGGTAAAATAGACAACATTTTTTAATTCATAATATAAAATATATCTTAGGCCTAATTTTGTGTATTTTTATGGAAACTTTCATTTTTTGATGAATAGTGAAACCATTAAGTGGTAGTTAAAAAACTGAATTTTTCATAAAACATAATTTTACAGCTTCTGTGAGTGGAATTTCAAAAATCCGAGAGACACAGTTAATATCAAGGACTAAAATGTGGTTCAATGAGATAAAAATAATTTTTGGTGAATAGTAACTTTTTACTTTTTTTACCACGGTTAAAAGTAAATAGGGCAATTATGGGTACGAATGATAAAATTATTACCCTAAAACATGTATTAATTCTATTGGATAAGTATAATTCGGCGAAAAACAACCTTAGGAATAACATATGACCATTTAGGCTCACTTGGATTAGATTAGGACATTTATTATTAATTTATTTAAAGAAGGGTTAAAATAGTTAACATCAAAGTTTAATAACTAAATCATTTTTAATATAGGGTTATACATAAGATAAATTCGTCTATAAATATTAATTAGAAAGCTAAAAAGATTTCCTACACAATGGGGTTTTATTTTTAAATTTTAGACGTAAAATAGTTTAATTTCTTTTTGACACAATGATGATGCAATAATTATCTTATTAATGAAATATTGACCTAATTGATGTTATAAATACCGAAATAAATGTAATTAGAGACTTTTTATGAATTAAACTAATTCTATAGGTTAATATGACATGTTATTATTTATTTAGTTAACTTTTTTCGAACCAATCATTCTGTTATGATTTTCACAAAAATCAATTACCAAATAGTGTCAAAATTGGCATAAAATAGTTTTTAAAAAAAATATAATATTATTACTTTTTATTTTATTCCTTAAAATCTAAGGTTCGTCCAAATGAGTTATAGAATGTTATATATATTATTAATAAACAACTTGGGGTTCGTTTGGATTTTTATAGTAAGATTATTAACCTTATATTGTAAGAAAACAAGAAGACCTGGTAAAAGTAAACTTATTTAACTTAAGGTTAAATCTAAATGATAAGGATAAAATAGAAACCTAAACTTGTCTAAATTCTATTGGATGAGAGGCTTCGGACCCATCACCACCTTAGCATAGAAATAACTCAATTTTAAGCTATTAAAAACTGAATATGACTTTATTATAAAATAATATTTTTAGTTTTTCTAAAGGTTCCCCTCTCCTCCCTTATAAAAGGGTACCTCCTCCCTCTATTCCTCACACCAATTTGATCCTTCAATCTCGTCCAACCCCTGCCAAATTCTCTTCTCCACTTGTCTAGAAACATACTAGAGGTCCTGGTCTTCTTCAAAGACCAATTTTAGTGCCCTAAGAGAAGGCCTCAATGAGGCGCTTCAAAGAAGAGGTAATGTTCGTTACCGATTCTCTCAACTTTATTTCTTCATACACTTCATATTCTTTAGTTGTTTCATTATGAAGTAATAAAATAAGTATCACTCATATACTTATATGTTATTTTAAGTATTAAACAAACCTATTTCACCATTTATCCATCCTACGGAAAATGAAACCACCGCGCGTGCGTAGGTACGGAATACCATCTCTATGCCGTGGTGTAATCTATTTTCCACCACCACCTTACTTGGATGAGTATAATGGTGTAAATAATGACAATATATTATTATTGTAAAGTAATATTGATTCTGAAATATTATACATACACTTAAATACAATTCCACGATCATGGGAATGATATCATCGCTCGTGCGTACGTAGGGAATACCGTCTCCACGACGCGATGAGATTCATTCTCAATGATTAACAATTAATAAATGATTATAAAGTGTATTTAATAAGTAATAATGAAATATATGACATAATAACGATACAGTATTTATGTATATTTGTATGTCATCCAATTAATTCAATTCAATTCAATGAGGAAACGAAAACAACGTTCATGCGTACGTACGACCTACCGTCTCCATGAACGGTGTATTTCTTTCCATTTATAGATGTATTATATATATGTATATTCTGAATATATATTATATATAAATCATGTTATATATTCTGGAATTAATTAATAATGATCTAAGTAATCATATGAATTATTACAAGTCAAAACACGGACGACAAATGAAACGATTTTACCCAAAACGCTCTTTACAATGAAATTTACAAAAGAACGGGTAATATAAAGTCATAAGTGAACCATATATGATATCATAACAATGAATATGATTCTTTAATAAGTCAATGAAATTATTTTAATCATTATACAGGAGGATCAGATACGTACGACGCATATCAGACATAAGGTAAGGGATAATGTTGCAATCTCAATTGTTTTCTATCCGAGATTGCTTATACGTAAGTATTTACTGGGGTTATTTATATCATCCATGTCCATGTTTTATAAAAGTTTTTTCATTTATGTTTAAAGTCCTTTTTACCCATTTTGACTTTTACTACATTGTATGTAAGGAATCATTCTTTTGTTTACGTTATGAGGTACTTTTTTGACTTTTCCGGCAAAAGTACGAGAAGAATGTTTTTTTAATATATACGGCATGAAAGGATTTTTACGGTTTTATAAAGCCTTATTTTCATGAAGCTTGCTCCAATATATTTCATGACTATTTTAAAAAAAATCTCTTTCTTTTAAAATTTCATGGAATTTTGTGAAAAGAAAATGATTTTCAAGAAGAAATGATATTTTCCTTGAGAATTAATTTCAAGTGCTTTATCAAAACCATTTTCCATATAAGATGACATTATTTCATATGTGTATGTTTCAAGTATAATGCCTCTATGATTTAAATGGTTTCACTTTTCTTATTATGAAATTATATCCATTTATTTTATATGGATTATGTGATGATGGAATGACGTTTATGAAACCCATTTTATTTTTTGGGTTATGATGAATGATTTATGTTTATGTTGTGGCACAAGTAAGAATGATTTCCTTATGAGATGTGTGGGACCTATATCTCCCTCCAATTAATTGGGTAAATATTTATATCTCATGAGATAGACATGGCTGGAATGGTATGTTAATCCGGTTCAGTAATAGAGGACTGGAACGAGGAGTGAACTCGATTCAAAAAGGGACTTTGTCCACTAAGATGGTCTTAGAAGAAATGCATTGGATACTATAGATATCATATCATGTGCTTAATGGTTTCCACAATAAAATTTTTAATTCCCATTCTATTTTATCATGATTAATGTTTCTTTATGATCCATGCCTTATTTTCTTCCATGTTTTATGTCATTGCTCAAGATTTTGTTGTTCAAACATTATGTTCATGTTTTTAAGATCAAATGTTTATGATTTGTTTTATTTTATCCATACATACCCTTACTGAGCATTTGATCTCACACTTTATATGTTTTCTTTTCCCTAGGATATAAAGAAAGGTTTTAGGTAAGAAAACAAAAGGGGAATATCTTTATGGTAGATGTTGAAGATCATTTACAGCGATTAGAAGTTTACGTTTCGAGTTTCCAAAGACAATAAACTATTACGGTCCTTGTGTGTATATTTTTGTTATGTATTAAGTATTCCGAAAAAGTAATGTAATTTCCATGTACGTCATGATTTGGGTCTCTAGAGGTGGTATCAGAGGAAAGGTTTAGTCAACCGTTGGAAACTAGGATGCGAAAACATTACTGATATCCCTAAAGATATTTCTAAGGTATGTCTAGGGATGTCACTAAGGATAAGTATACGTATATGATATAGTCCTAGAACTACGGTAATGATCTTAGAATTTAACCTAAGATGTTAGATATTGAAGTTACTCCCCTTTATTATGATTTTTTCCTCTCACACTATTCTTTTTGGGTTTTAGAAAATGGATTGAAACAGGAAGATTCACGATAATGGAGGATATGACAGACAATGGAATGATATTCTTCATGAGCAACCAAATGAAACGGGATCTGGAAGTCCAAACATCGTTATTATTCCTAATATGCAATCTCATAATATGATCAATAATCTCAACATTGGTACATTTCCCGACTCAAATAATAAGAGAAAGATGGTGTTTCATGATGATCATAGAGGAATGAAAGTTCAATTTCCCCTATGTAAATAATGTGGGAAGAGGCATCAAGGAGAATTTTTTAAAGGAACTAGAAGATGCTTTCTGTGTGGAAAAGAAGGACATAAATCTAGTATGTGCAAAGGAAAAGGTTCAGTTAACACTATGAATGAGGATAATGGTATTTCTACGACATCAACAATGGTTAAATGTTTTAAATGTGGAATGTACGGGTATTATGAAAACCAATTCCCTAAGGGAAAGTCTCATGAAGAGAACCAGTATGGTCGTCTGGGTAGTATTTATGTTGATGATGATGAAGAGACTACAAATGATATGTGAGATGAAAGAATTGTTGAAGCTCAGTCAGTGGTTTAAGAAGGTAGTGGAATGATTACATGTTTATCAAGTGTAATGTTGTATAAGAAATCTCATGGTACTATGGAATAATGAGACATCTAAGGATTGTTACACTGTTGTCTTTCCTTAAGTTTTGAAAGTTTGTGTGAATGGTACCCACATTTTTGGAATATAGATGATATGCTCATAATGAAGGGATAAAGAGAAAATTAAATGTCTAATAGTATTCATGAGCTCATGAGTGATATAAGGAAATAGTTATATCATGGTTTGATGTTTTGGTATATGAAAAGAGTTAACTTTTGACAGCACTCATGTATTCAATAAGATTCAATGGGTATTCATTTTTCAAGAGAATACATGATTAAGGCCTTTGAATGTTTGGAATGTAACCAAAAATACATATATCAAGATATATGGGTATCAATGATGGTATTAACATGCTTGTTATATGAACTCTTTGGAAATCGTTTTCACTATAATATGAGATTGGACAGCAGTATTTTGGATAAGTCTAAAGATTGGAATGGATTATGTTGAACATAAGTTAGTATTGTTTAAGTATAGAACTTTTTTTCAATATTATTGATTCCATGTTATAGTAATGTAGTTTTAGAAAAAGGACAACCTGCGGGACGGGTGACAGCTCATCACGTCGGAAAAGGCTGTGGCAATCGAACCCACAACCAAAGTGCGACTGGCCTTTATCACCTACCACTGGCCTACAAGAAGTCCCTATTTAGTATAAACTAGTTTTATTATATTAAGCAGTATGATATATGAAGTATAAGTCCATTTTAGGAACCATATGTGATTAATCTCAATATTGATTGACTTATGTATATTTAATAACTTTTGTTAACCTTTTGTTTGAGACAGATGGAATGACCCATCATTCAATCACATTATCTGTTAACACTTCACAAATAACAAATTCAACTTCATTTCTTTAATAGATGATGTGGAAATTGTTCAAGGCATAAACAACAGTAAGATTGTACCAAAATAAAGTAAGTATTTATTCTAATTCAAATTCTTCAACTTTAGGGAAGTGATCTTGAAAACCAAAAATGTTGTCCTAGTGCCCTTATATCCGATGAATCAGATAGTACCCTAGATCATCACCAATTTATGGCTTTGTGATTTTTGGATTTTTCATATCCATGTTCTCTGCCACTCTCCATCAAAACATGATGATTATATTTCTCTTCCATATCCATAGTTTCACTTATGTTCTCCTACGTGGAAACCCAGTGAAGAGTTAATTTGGGTAAACGTTACGTTTCATACTTTAGTTTTGAAAGTTATGTTTCGGTATTTAATTTTATGATGTGGGTTTTAATTAAAGAATAATTCAAGTAGAAAACCATGCATAACCCCGACGAATTTCGAGGGCGAAATTCATTTTAAGTGGGGTAGAATGTAACACCCCGAGATTTTATGAAAAATATTCCTTTTAATTTCATTAATGTCTTGTATTGTATGCTACACCAAAAGGAGCTTGCACAACATGCATCCCTGACTTGCCTTGCATTACACGCAATCGCGACCTTCCTCGATAGCGTGTGTAGTAGGCAATACCGAGTTTCACTAAACGAGATATTATTATAATATTATTATGAAATAGCCGTTATAAATAGTAATATTCACTTTTTGAAATTTTAGAAATTTTAACTTTCAAAATTGACTTCATTTTTGGATTAGGAATATCAAAATTAGCTTAGGGTGAAATTTTGGTACTTTTCGGATAACTTTCATATTCTGATGAATAGTGAAAATTACTATATTTTAATTAAAAACTAATTTTTTAATCGAAATCGTTAATAGTGATAAATTATTAATTTGAGTGGTTTTAAAGTATATTTAGAATATATTTTTACAAGTTAATACAATGTTGGTCATTGGATGTAATTTCACATTTAAACCAGTCGTAAACAAGTGTCAATCTTTTGATAGTTATTATCTCTTAAAAACACGCTATTTATTTTGACGATGGGATTAATTTTTAAATTAATTAATGCAACTGATATGTTTTAAATTTGTTAAAATAGACATCATTTTTTAATTCATAATATCAAATATAGCTTAGGCCTAATTTTTGGTAATTTTCTAGAAACTTTCATTTTTTGATGAATAGTGAAACCACTAAGTGGTAGTTAAAAAAATGAATTTTTCATAAAACATAATTTTACCGCTTCTGTGAGTGGAATTTCAAAAATCCCAGAGACACGGTTAATATCAAGTACTAAAATGTGGTTCAATGAGATGAAAATAATTTTTTGTGAATAGTAACTTTTTACTTTTTTTACCACGGTTAAAAGTAAATATGGTAATTAAGGGTAAGAATGATATTATTATTACCATAACACATGTCCTAATTCTATTGGATAAGTTTTATTCGGCCAAAAACAAACTTAGGAATAAAATATGACCATTTAGGCCCACTTGGATTAGATTAGGACATTTATTATTAATTTATTTAAAGAAGTGTAAAAATAGTTAACATCAAACATTAATAACTAACTCATTTTTAAAATAGGGTTATACATAAGATAAATTAGTCTATAAATATTCAATAGAAATATAAAATTATTTCCTACATAATGGTGTTTTATTTGTAATTTTTAGACATAATATAATTTAATTTATTTATGACACAACGATGATGTAGTAATTATTTTATTAATGAAATATTGACCTAATTGATGTTATAAATACCCATATAAATGTAATTTGAGACTTTTTATGAATTCCACTAATTTTATATGTTAATATTACATGTTATTATTGATTTAGGTAACTTTTTTCGAACTAATAATTCTGTTACGATTTTCACAAAAATCAACTACCAAATAGTGTCAAAATTGACATAAAATAGTTTTTAAAACAAATATTATATTATTAATTGTTATTTTATTCCTAAAAATCAAATGTTCAACCAAATGAATTAGATAATGTTATATATATATATATATATTAATAATAAACAACTTGGGGTTCGTTTGGCTTGTTATAGTAAGATTATTAACCTTATAGTGTAAGAAAATAAGAAGACACGGTAAAAGTAAACTTATTTAACTTAAGGTTAAATCTAAATGATAAGGTTAAAATAGAAACCTAAACTTGTATAAATTCTATTATATGAGAGTATTTCGACCCATCCCCACCTTAGATTCTAAATGACTCAATTTTAAGCTATTAAAAACCGAATATGACTTTATAATAAAATAATATTTTTTGTTTTTCCAAAGGCACCCCTCTCCTCCCTTATAAAAGGAAACCTCCTCACTATCTTCCTCACACCAATTTGAGTCTTCAAGCTCGGCCAAACCCTGCAAAATTCACTTCTCAACTTCCCTAGAAACATCCTAGAGGTCCTGGTATTCTTCAATGACCAATTTTAGTGCCCTAAGAGGAGGTCTCAAAGAGGCGCTTCAAAGAAGAGGTAATGTTCGTTACCGATTCCCTCAACTTAATTTCTTCTTCCACATCTTCTTCTTTAGATGTTTCATTATGAAGTAAGAAAATCAGTCTCAATTATATACTGATATGTTGTTATAAGTATGAAACAAATCTATTTCACCATTTATCCATCCTACGGAAAACGAAATCACCGCGCGTGCGTACGTACGGAATACCGTCCCCACGCCGTGGTGTAATCTATTTTCAACCACCACCTTACTTGGATGGGTATAATGGTGTAAATAATGACTATATATGATTATTCTAAAGTTATATTGACTCTTAATTATTATACATACACTTAAATATAATTCCACGATCATGGGAACAATATCATCGCTCGTGCGTACGTACAGAATACCGTCTCCACGACGCGATGAGATTCATTCTCAATGATTAACAATTCATAAATGATTATAAAGTATATATAATAAGTAATCATGAAATATATGACATAATAATGATTCTGGATTTATGTATATATTTATTTCATCCAATTAATTCCATTCAATTCAATGAGGAAACGAAAACAATGTTCATGCATACGTACAGCCTACCGTCTCCATGAACGGTGTATTTCATTCCATTTATCGATCTATTATATATATGTAGATTATGAATATATATTATATATAAATCATGTTTTATATTCTGGAATTAAATAA
The DNA here is from genome assembly GCA_963277665.1 of Viscum album. NCBI lineage: Eukaryota > Viridiplantae > Streptophyta > Magnoliopsida > Santalales > Viscaceae > Viscum > Viscum album. The sequence goes on along the minus strand of OY728123.1, from coordinate 1,030,838,113 downwards.
TCATGATCTATGTAATCATATGAATAATTACAAGTCAAAACACGGACGACAAATGAAACGATTTTACCCAAAATGCTCTTTAACATGGTATTTAGAAAAGAACGGGTAATATAAAGACATAATTGAACCATATATGATATCATAAAAATGAATATGATTCTTTAATAAGTCAATGACATTATTTAAATCATTATACAAGAGGATCAAATGCGTACTAAGCATATCGGACCTAAGGTAAGGGATAATGTTTCAATCTCAATTGTTTTCTATCCAAGATTGCTTATACGTAAGTATTTACTGGGGTTATTTATATCATCCATGTCCATTTTTTATAAAAGTGTTTTCATGTATGTTTAAAGTCCTTTTTACCCATTTTTGAATTTTACTACATGGTATGTAAGGAATATTTATTTTGTTTACGTTATGTGGTACTTTTTTGACTTTTCCGGCAAAAATACGAGAAGAATGTTTTTTTGACTTATATGGCATGAAAGGAGTTTTTCGCTTTTATAAATCCTTATTTTCATGAAGATTCCTCCAAATTATTTCATGAATATTTTCAACAAAATCTCTTTCTTTTAAAATTTCACGGCATTTTTTGAAAAGAAAATGATTTTCAAGAAGAAAGGATATTATCCTCATGAATTCATTTCAAGTGATTTATCAAAACCATTTTCCATCTAAGATGACATTATTTCATATGTGTATGTTTCAAGTATAATGTCTCTATGATTTAAATGGTTTCACTTTTCATACTAGGAAATTATATCCATTTCTTTTATATTGATTATGTGATGATGGAATGATGTTTACGAAACCCATTTTATTCCTTGGGTTATGATGAATGATTTATGTTTATGTTGTTGCACAAGTGAAAATGATTTAATTATGAGATGGGTGAGACCTATATCTCCCTAAAATGCATTGGGTAAAGATATATATATCATGAGATAGACATGGATGGAATGGTAAGTTAATCTGATTCAGTAATACAGGACTAGAACGAGGAGTGAACTCGATTCAGAAAGGGACTTTGTCCACTAAGATGGTCTTGGCAGTAATGCCTTGGCTACTATGGAAATCATATCATGTGTTTAATGGTTGACACAATCAAATGTTTAATTCCCATGCTATTTTATCATGATTAATGTTTCTTTATGATCTATTCTTTATGTTCTTCCATGTTTTATGTCATTGCTCAAGATTTTGTTGTTTAAACATTATGTTCATGTTTTTAAGTTCAAATGTTTATGATTTGTTTTATTTTATCCATGCTTACCCTTAATGAGCATTTGAGCTCACCCTTTATATTTTTTCTTTTCCCCAGGATATAAAGAATGGATTTAGGTAAGAAAATAAAAGGGGAATATCATTATGGGAGATGTTGAAGACCATTCACCATGATTAGAAGTTTACATTCCGAGTTTCCAAAGACACTAAACTATTACGGTCCTTGTGTGTCTTTTTTTTATTTATTAAGTATTCCGCAAAAGTAATGTAATGTCCTTGTACGTCAAGCTTTGGGTCTCTACACGAAACATGGCTCTTAGGATTCATGACAATAGATGACCCGGAGGTCATAGAGGAATTTAACCGAACTATAAATACTTATAACTACCCATCCCTAGCATTTACATCGTGAGGAATGTTCTCAACCTTCACATGGATGTTCGACTATGATTCCCATGCGAGCATATGCTAGTCCCAATGGCGTTGACATACACTATAATTCATCCAAATCAATTATCTTTTCTACGGTGAATGCGCCTTCTCTGAATCCTCAACTGGAGTTTCTCCTTATAGTGTATGTTAGGAGAAAATTCATTGAACATGTGGCACAAAGGCCTTGAGGTTACCGGAAAGACTTACGGGCCTGATGGACTTGGGTTGACCGGAGTCCTCGAATTACCCGAAGACCAAACCAGTGGCCCAAAGGCCCCAATGGATGAATAGTTCCTTCTCATATAGTACCAAACAATAACAATTATTGTAATTGCTACAGTACTGCTATAGTTCCCCTGGAATATATTCCTCCACGTGTGTTTGATCTTGGGTCACTTGGATGAACAAGTTGAGTCCTAAACAACCAGGTTGAGGCTCATGTCCCAGTAATTTGGTTGCATCACATGTTCAATATGTTATTCTATATAACTAATTCAAAAATAAAATACACTTCATGACCTACTAGGTTTCATTATGTGTATTATTATGTAATAAATCATGAATTAATGTTTAATAAAGACAAGGGTTGTCAATGTTGGTATCTGTGGAAATTTTAGTTAGTTTGGGATTAGGATTACTGAACTGTAGAAAATGATTTAGGGGTAAGACTAAACATTAAAGCATCCATAAATTTGGGTAATCTATAGAGTAAGTTGTTTCAAATAAAATATATCCCTTTCTAGATATAATAAGAAGATGTGACTCTATAAAAGAGGTACCTAGTGGTAATAATCCATAAAAGGGGGATTTTTCTGGACTCGATCATCACTTGGTCGTGGAAAATGGTCCTTACGACACACATAGTTTGACACTCCGATGGGATATGATTTGGAATATTTATAAGCTTGTTACGAACCATTATTATGTGAAAAAATTATTATTTGAGTATATGTTAGGAAATAGCCCATAGATAAATTATATTAAAGCCTATAAATTCATTAGTTGAGGAAATACATATCATTTATGAGATAACCCTTTAAAAATCAGGGTGTCCTATTTATGTGTTTAATAGTTTAAATATTATCATCTCTATGTCAATATTGGATTATGTAAATTGTTAGAACCAAAATCAAAAAGTGAACAATTGGTTTATTTTCTATAGTTCTATGCATTCCTTCATATCATGCATGTTTAGTAGAAATATTCAATCTTCATCTGAGATCATGGAAGTAGAGCTCCCCGTGAAAATGAAAAATGGTAAAATTATTGTTTCCTAGATATATAACTCCTCCCCTATAAATCTTGGTGGGGTAAACATACCAATGAACATTGTGATACCCCTTTTAGTAAAATTTGATGATATTCTAGGTATTAATTGGATTTATTTATATAAACCCAACAAAAATTGCTGTGAGATTGAAATCACCCTTTGGGTAATGAATTTTTCTACAATTATATAAAAATTAAAGGAGTATGATGAAAATTATTTTGTTCCAATATCTCAATCATGGATATTATTTCCCTATAAGAAAGCGTATCTAGATCAAATGATTGTGTCTAAGGAAACAATAATATTTGAGGACATTCCCATTATCAGGGATTACACTAATGTATTTATTGAAGAATTTCCTCATCTACCTCATAGTTGAGAGGTTGAATTTTTAATAATGATCATACATGGGTCTTTTCCAATAACCAATAATCCATATAGAATGGATTTTGTGTAACATGAGGAGATTAAGAAATAAGTATTAGAGAATTTGGATTAAGGGTCCGTACACCCATGTGCTTCACCATGTGATGCACCAATCCTCTTTGGGAAGAAGTAGGTTGTGTTAAGTTACCTTAGCAGTGATTATCGTGTGCTCAACAAGATCCTGATACAGAACAATTATCACATACCAAAAATTGATGATTTTTTCGTTCTACTACGGGGATTCCAATACATATCCAAGGTGAATATTCGGTCAGGGTATTATCTAGTAAGGGTTAATAAGAAGGATAACCAAAATAATTCTTTTCATACAAGGATTGAGCATTATGAGTTTATAATAATTCCATTCAGACTCACAAATGCTCTTAGAATATTCCTGGATTTGAGTAATAGAGTATTAAGAGATTACGTCAACAATTCCATGGTATTATTTAGAGATGATATTCTAATATAGTCCAAAATTAAAGAGGAGCATGAGGTTCATCTATGAACTGTGATAAAGACTATACAAAATGATAATATTTTTGAAACCTAAATCAAATGTGATTTTTGGTTGAAGGAAGTATCCTTATTGGGAAATAATATCCTATGAAATGGGATATATATACCCATCAAATATTAAAGTATTTTAGGGATTGGTATGACCAAGATTTGGTAAAAATATCTAATGTCTCCTTAGACATACTAGGTATTATCGTTTATTTTTAAAAATTATTTAGGAATGTCGAACCCTCAGACTAATCTATCTCTGAATGGATTTTTTTTGGAATAATGAATGTGAAGATAGCTTCATGGTCTTTAAAAAGAGTCTTATCACCAAAATTATACTTAGGATACCCGTAGGTGGGGAAATTTTCATTGTATACATTAATTCTCCAAAGAAGGGTCTGGGAAGTATACTAATGATGAATTAATAAGTTATAGCCTTTGCCTCAAGGAAACTGAATGTTCAGGAATATATTTATCCAACACTTGATCTGGATTTGGATGTAATAATCTTCATGTTGAAAATATAGAGACTTTATTTATTTGGGGAAAAGTTTGAAATATATAAGGATCATAAGATCTTTAATTTTATATTCACACAAAAAGAGTTGAATATGTTCCAATGAAGATGTTTAGAACTTCTTAAGGACTGTGAATTCTAAATCCACTACCATCCTAGGAAAAAAAATCATGAAGATGCTTAATGTTAGAATGTTATGATAAATTTATCATTGATCTGAAGTAAGATGGATCAAATATTATTATACTAGAAAATTATAGGCATGGGATTCAAAAATTAAAGAACAAGATCAATCCTTTCACAAATGGTTGATCAATCATACCTTTTGAATAAGATAAAGGATTCTCAAAGAGATTATGTCTAAATTCATAAGAATTAAAATTATATAATAAAATGGAAATTATTAGACATAAAAATTAATGAAGAAGTAGTGGTAATATTTGTGTCCTGAGTATGTGTACTATCAAATACTATGTTAAAGAAATAGATGTTAGATGATTATAATATCTCAAACTTCTCCATCCATTGAGGAATCAAAAATATGTACCAAGATCACTGAGAGAACTATTCGTGGGGAAATATGATAAATGAGATTAGGGAATGTACATCACAGAGTCATGTATGTCCACAAGTAATGGTTGATATGAAAAAAAATACAATGGGATGATGAAACCATTACCCGTGTATACATGGAAGTGGTAAAAAATAACCATGTAATTTTTCATTGTTATTCTGAATACATAAAGAGGAAATAATTCTAGATGGGTAGGGATGAATTCACTAACAATGTCCTATCACATCATTAAAATTTGAGATTACTTCTAACTCAATCAACTTGGAAGGATAAATATTAGATATAAAGTGAGGGTATATGAAACACCACTATCAATTTTATCTGTTTCAGATCTTAATATTTAACTAACATTTTTGGAAGAGTCTGCAACATTCTCTAAATACTAAGTTGAAGATCATCATGAATTATCACCCTCAAATGGATGGAAAATCTTAGAAGACTATCCAAACACTTGAGGATATTATGATAGAATTATCAATGGTCTTTAAAGGTGGATTGAATCAACATATTTTTTTGGTCGGGTTCTCATGAAATAATATCTTCCAGTAAAGTATCCAAATGACTCCCTATAAATCCATTTATGGAAGAGGTGAAGAAAACCTCTATGTTGGGATGATGTTGGGGAAAAATAACTACTTTGTCTTGATATGGTTGAGTAAAAGTTGGAAATGGCCATGAGAATTTAGCAACACATCAGGGTTGCTTAGATTCGATAGAAGGGATATAAATCATGGATGAGGACATGAGTTTGAAGTTGGGGATAAGGTATTACACTTTATATATCCATGGATGATAGTAATGAGATTTGGGAATAAGGGAAAGATATATTCAAGAAACTTTGGTCCCTTTGAGATCAATGATCACATTAGAGCAGTGGCCTATCGACTAGAACTACCAACTATCATATCTTAAATAACCCCGTTGATGAAGCACATAAAAACCCCGTTGATGAATCACATAAAAAAACCCTTACATGTGATGCATCCAAAGGTGGTAGCATTGGATAATGAACTTTTATATGAGGAGTATCTGGTGAAGATATTAGATCACAAAGAACATGATCTATGAAGTAAGACCTGGAACCGAGTCAATGTTCTATGGAGAAACTACATGTTTGAAGATGCAACTTGAGAACTATAAGAGGTTATGAAAAAAATGATCCAAATATTATTTAGTGTGTGAAATTAAAATATTGAGGGTGAAACTTATTAAGGTGGAATATTTTTACAACCTGAGCATTTATAAATAATATTAACATTTTTATTGAATTAAATTCGCTATTACGTATTATGGTTAGAGAAAAAACATGAGAATATTTGGTTTTATTATAACCTATCAGATTTAAAAATTCTTTAAGAATCACAACCATTGATAATGTAGAATTTTCATTGTGATAATATTATTAATATAAATATAAGGGATTGATGTACCCAATTAACATATAAAACATAAGTGATGACCTCAAATAATAGGAATATACCATATGAAGCCCATTTTTTAGAGATTCTGAGATATATAACATCAATGGAATTTTCATTTGACCAATAACAAGTGGAGATCCAATAGGTAATGCATGAGTGGAACTGTTTATGGGATAATATCAAGCTCATTGATAGCATGATCCAAACAATGTATTCCAAACTACCCAATGAAAATGTCACAATTGAAAACCCTACCCTTAGGGTGATTTCTGGTTTAATAATGGGTTATGTATAAATAACCTAATAATATTATTATATATATTGTATTTTCAATTGAATAATAATTATATTTACTCATTATTGTGGTTACATTAGAAATTATTTTAATTTTGAAACGATAAAACACAAATTGCATTTTGGTGTAATATGAAATTTCAATTAAGGCATTTCTTTTGTTAAATTAATCGATTTCTGAAAAAAAAATTCTAATAAAATATTATAATTAAATATCTTTTACTAAAAATATAAGATAATAAAAATTTTATGATGTAAATGTAATAATTATAAAGGCTCATAAAATTTTACAGTAAAAAACTAGTATTTCTCTATAAATGTGGAATCTTGTATAAAATTTTAAAATTGAAAAGTTTTAAAAATTATTTTGATGAAATAAAATTTAAATTAGGAAACATCAATTCGAAATTATCTAACATTTAATTTCTCATAATTTTCCAAGACATTCAATTTTTTGGCTAATAATTATATATGATAAAAATATATGTTGTGAATTATGACAACATAATGACCCCAAAGTGATTTAATAAATTATATTAAGTGTATAAACGACCAAATAATTTTTTCCTCTTCAAAATAATTTGGTTTTTAGGTTATTTGATAAATTTTATAATGACTTTATGAATCCCCAAAAACATAAATTGTATCTTCATGTTTTAAAATAATTTCATTAACAATATATCTCACTTCCACATAACCAAGGGTAATATTATATTAATTTCATACCATGGCCATATAAAATTATGAAAACCACTATTATTTGGTACAAATAAAGGTCAAAACCAAGGTATGGTTTCTGGTTTTTATTATTTTATTAGATAGATTCCAAAAACATTGTTTGCGAAATAATAATGAACTCCCCTCTCTTTTCCTATATAACCCTACCCAATATCCCATTCCTCGTCATTTAAAACCTTATATAATATCTTTAATCTTCCTTACCCTATATATATTCCACTCATGGTACCCCCTAAGCTCAAATAAAGCTCTTCCTAAGCTTTTGGAGTCACACTCTAAAGGTAAGGGATCCTTTCCTTCTCCATGTTATTCAAGGCTCTTCTTCATTTTATGTGTTTTATTTCTAATTCCTAATGTTGGTATATGTTTTACACCACAATATTAATTTATATTTTATTTAAAAATAATTAGATACCACTTTCACTCTCATTAACTAGTTTTATGAATCATTAATTTCTGTCGTTATGTTTCCAAAACTTCACAGCTATATTTCCATGACATACCTTTTTATTGTGAATACCAATGTTATTTCTACTCAAGGGTATTATAATTGAAATAAATAAACAATTTTTAATATTTACATTCATATATGTATTCCAAACTCTTTAGTTTTAGAAATAAATATGATGAAATGTCATTCAATGTTGAATGATCTATGGGGAACACTTATGAATGCACATAATATGAAAGTGACGGGTTTGTTGGGAAATATATAATGCTCCAATGAATTGGTTAATGTTTTTGTATCATGATATTCTATTAAAGGGATTATGGATTGATCCTAAAATATCATGGGACTTTTTCCACTATTTTATGATTTGTTGTTGGTTGTCCATGACCTATTCTTTTGTTGTTATGTTTAAAGTCATTGCCATATTTTTCAGGTTTCAATTATGTTACCATGATATACCATGTGTTATTGTTAATGTTTATGATTATTAACCCTTTTATATCCAATTTAAAATCCAATTTTCTAATATTTAATAATTTCTTTATGTCATTCTGTGTTCATTACATTATTGGGCTTTATAGATCACTCCTTTCTTATGTACATACCCAGGTTATTCCATGTTGTTTTAGAGGGCCGATAATTTATAAGAGAATCATAAGAAACTTTTCCATAATGTTGTCATATACCTTTTTAAATATGTTATTCTATGTACCTAAATCTAAAATATTCTATAATTAATTATTTTTAAGGTTGTATTTTGTGTATTCTTATGTAATTAATCACGAATTAATATGAAATGAAGACATGGTTTTTTATTCATAATTTCTCACTGTTACAATTTTATGAAGAAGTAGTGAAATAAAATTTTCTAGGATAATTAAATACAATATAAAATAATATTTATTATAGACATTAGTGATATGAATTGTTAATAGATATTTATATATTAGACTTAAATATATCAAAATTTTCTCTAACATTCTTTCAAAAAAGTGATTTTTAAAGGGCTAAAAATGTCACTTCATGGAGAGTATATTGATTCCATTATGACTTTATTTTGTTAGAAAAATGACCACTACCTTTTCCATGACCAATATTATGTGATGAAATCTATTTTGTTAGTCTACATCAAATAACAAATGGTCACTCCAATCCTCTTGGATTTGTATCATAACTATTTCATCTATAAATATAAAAATCATTTTCATGATTTATAGAAAAATAGTTATTTCTTCTATCTATTTTACCCACCTACCACTTCATTCATGAAATGAAATAAATATTTTAAACTATGTTGTGGTGCAATGAAATTGTTTTCAATCAATGTTTTCTTCAATTCTTCACCAATATAATATTTTATTAACAATAAAACCTTTATATTTATTTATAATCAAATAATTATGGTCTAATAAGAATTATAACATTATGTATCTATTTATTATCAATTCAATGATGCTTAAACATCTATGAATCATCAGTTTTTCTCAAAACATAAAAATATGATTTAAAAGTGTATATTTATGTAATATGAATTACATTTCTTATGAACATTTACTAGAAAATGATATTATAAAATTTGATATTAAATTCCCCAACACTTAATAATTTGATTTTCCTTAAAAAAATATCCGACTAATTAGCTTAGAGAGAACACCATAGAATGAAATGTTTCACTTCTAGGATTTATCTAATGTGTTCATGGGTAATTGGATCCACCCAAAAGACTAGCTTTGAAATGTTGATGCAATAGCGGTCAATAAGCCAACTGGACCTATTTGAGAATAATATTTCTCATTCTATAGGAACTAACGATGACAGATGAATTCATTCAACATGCACTATATCTACACTAAAACACCCAATGTGATAAGTATGTAAAGAAATAATTGTTCTAGAATTTACTAATTCACCATTCCATGGAGGAATTATGATGTTTTAACCTGTGGTGATGATTTAATATGAAAACAATTCTACACCGATGACATGATTTGGTAGATTCTATAGATATATTTATCGAATTTATTATGTATGTCGACCAATATTTTGAGATCTAGAGTTTAAATTAATATATTTCCTTGAAAGCAGATATAATTTTGAAACATCATGTATAACACTATGACTTCTTTCATCATTCTATACACTTTCAAATTAGTTAATATCCCAAATTAAGATGTACTATCATTTACAGATGAAAAATGACTAATTATTTGGAAAAATAAATATTAAATTTAGTTAAAATGGACACTTTATTTTATTAATATATCAAAAAAAGAAAGATAAAAAGATATATGACTCATGAATTGATCTGATGTACTATTAGACCTATATTGATATGAAATAACCCTAAAAAATACCAACATTTCAACTAGTTTAGAGAATGATGAAATATAAATATATATCAATTTGATGAATTCAAGAAAGCGGAAAATTATTGATGAATGTATTAACAAAATAAAATTGGTTCACACTTATTATAATGTCTTCAGACACTTCTCCAAGACTAAATAAGGGTAAAACATGTTAGAGAAGTTGTCACATCTTTTTAGTTAATCCAACAAGAAAATAATATGTGGAACAGAATACATGGATAACATATCAAAAATAACATGTTTATTGTTAATGGAGAAAATAATTAATGAATATCGATTTTCATAATTAAGATTACGTCAGTATGTAAAACATTTTAATAATGAAAAATATTCAACAAAACTGACAAAGGGATTGAAATTAAAACTTCAAGACTCTTGAACATATCCACTTAGATGTTTTTTTGGACCAGTAAAAAAGGTCTAAAATGGATAAATGTATTTTATTACTTTCATATATGATTTCATAAGGATTTTATACATAAGTTTCATGTGAACCAAGTCACATTACATTGATAGGTTTCTAATTTTCTGAAGAATTGTAGAAATGAAAATTGTGTTATCCTTGAAGTGGCTAATATTGGATAATGGACGGGATTGTTATAAAATAATATTCACAGAATAGCATGATAAACATTATTTGAGACATGAGTCCAATGATCCTAACACACCTTAGTATAATGGAGTGTAAAAATGGAATAATATGAGTCTAATTGATATGGAATGAAAATTTCTATCAGATTATGACACATGAATATACCATTAAAAATATATTTTACAATAACTACAAAAAATGAGAACAATTTATATTTAAGGAGAAATTTATATATAACTTATTATGAGATGGGGGTTAATAAAATACAATTTTTAAATACATTATAGTTTTTGAGAGTACATGTTTGTTAATGATGTATGATAAAAATTGAAGAAAAGTTGATAAAAAAGTAGAAGATAGAGTCATCCATGGATATAGACCAAATAAAAGTTCCTACAGATATTATAATATGAAATATGAGAGATTTTTTGTTATTAATGATTTCAATTGTTTTGAAAAAGTGGAAGAAATGACGAATTCAATCACTATTGATGAAGAGGGTTATGCTATTAGTTTTGAAATAGTTAGAAAAATTGTAGAATTCACAATTATTCAAATAGATAATTTTTTAATCATCCTTCTCTAGTAATAATGAAGAAAATAAATGATTAAAATGAGATAAAACTAGATTATAGATGAATGGTGATATTAATAATACTATTTGTAATCATATATAAGGAGTACATACCCTGAGAGGAAATAAGTTTCTATGAAACATTACACTATTATCCCTACATGAATCCATTTTTCTTTTATTAGATATAGAATTTCATAGTAATTAAATGTGTTTTAAATGGATATTAAGATAGTATTTATGAACTGTGATCTAAATAAAGAAGTATAAATGGAATAACAAGAGGGATTAAAGCTATATTCCGATGGGATTAGGGTTTGAAAGCTGAATAAATATCATTATGGTTTGAAGAATGATCTAAGAGCTTGTTATTTTAATCATGATGAATACATGATAAGCAATTAATTATAGTAGGGATTGGTTGAAATAAATTTTCATGTAATTAACACTCACACTACATCACATTTTTTGATTTTTTATTTTGGTGACATTTGTTTTTCTAGTAATGAAGAAATGTTATGTGAATAATTTTCAATGCATATAATGTAGAGTTTTTAATACATAGTTATATAATTTTTTTCATCATCTTAAAATTTATTTAAGTATATAATTATATTTTAATATCACATGAGAACTATGAAATGGTGTTGTTGAATATGTTTGACACGAAGGAATATAGAGGTATTATCTCTCTTATGTTGTATGCATAAAATGGGTAAAATTTGATGAAGAAAAATATTAAAATGAAAATCAATTAAGAAGATTCATTAGAATTATAATTCACAGACAATAACCTTATCAAATATCGTTTTTTCTCACTATGTGAAATTTTTTAATCAAATATAAAATAATCTCAACCCGTGGAGAAAAGTAAATGACAATATATATATAATATATATATATATATGTATAATCATGGATATGTTTAAAATGAAGGAAAATATATAATTATATGGTTTTATAGATACTGACTTGGCCAGATCAATTGATGAAATAAAATCAACAGTTCATGGAGAATTATTTTCTGGAAGAAGTTTGGTATCATGGAACTAGCCATAAAAAACATAAGTTAAGGTGATTCTAACTGATGTTGAATTTATAGTTTCATCAATGGAAGCTACTAAGATGATGTGAATGAAGAAACTACATGAATATTTGGTTGTTGATGTTAAATATCCCTTACTCTTTATATGTAATAATCAATGGGAAATAAATATATCAAAGAATCTTGTATAAAATTGTTTATCAATACATATTAATATTGTGTATCATTATATAATGGAGAATGTGTCTAATGGTATCATTAAAATAGAATGGGTTACATCTATGGAACATATTTTTTTAATTCTCACCAAATAATTGCAACAGTGTCCTTTGATAATTTAATACCACTCATAGGATTAAAGTCCACTTATCATAACTATGGTATGATATTTCATGTGTTTTCATCTATACTAATTCATTTTAAAAAACATTTGTTGAATTAAAATAATGTGGGATAAAAAGTTCACCCTTGACTTTTGAATTATTCTAATGTGTGAATTATGTGTCATGAGAAAGAAATATATAAACCAATTTCTAGTTTCTATTTGGGTTTAGTATGATGAAAATGAATATATTTAGAATATTTTTTTGAATGTTAACATTTATCTCAGTTTTTTTCACTATGGTTTTCTATAACAAAATATCTCATATAGTATTAGAGTTGATCAATTCACAACTCATTGCTATTGAATAACTGTTAATTCCATCTATTACATTTATATTTATTTCAAATATGGGGTTGGAGTGATGAATGATTTATTTAAAACAAATACATAGAGGATATTATTAAATCAATGTGAGTATGATGTAGTATTTGTTTTCAAAACCTGAAAATGTAGACAATTGTTAAACCGATCATATTTTTCTATGAAAACTGATAATGGTGATTGGAGAAATTAGATTGTTATCAATAAATGAGGAATTAATTTAGCAACACCATGGAAATATTTCTATATCTGAATACTTATACCTTGGTTGTGTATGTAATTATAATACCATGAAAAACATATTTTTTGATTATGGTATTCAAGGATTCCTTTATTGGGTACTTAGAATATTTTTTAATAATAATTTATAAAAAAAATCAGTCCACTATTAGCCATCCAAGATAGGGGAATTAAATCCCACTCATGCAAGAGCTAACAAAACCATGTTGTATAAATACCCCACATGACGTTACAAGCTTACATAGAGGGTTCATAATACCTACACGAAGTGCCTGAGGAATTTGCAGAGCATGTGAACAATGTGCATGGGTGAAGGTCTAGTTTACTATGAAATTGTGTGGTGTGGCCCTTGTGGGTATGTGTGAGTATGTGTGTCCAAGTGTCGACATCATTATCGGATCATAGGGAAGACAAATCAGCGATCCTTAGTTTGTGGAATGTGGATTTGATGTTGTTCAATGTGGTAACCTATGGGATGAGTACTATTTTCACATCATTAAATGTTAACTCTACTAACTCATCCACCAGATCAGACTGGTTTAACCCATCCGATCATATCATGCCCAATATTTTAACTCACAAAAACCATATCTTGACTGCATGAGTTATTTACAAGTAGTGACATTCTATATTTTATGTGATCGTGTGACTATCAAGATTATTGACAATTGAATATTTTTTAGGATGAAAATAGTGAAATCTCTTACATGTAGTCTTCATATTGTGTTCGAGAAACTATTTGAAATGTTGTTCTTTTCCTGAATGGATATGATGATATGAATATAATTTCAGTGTTGACAAAATGAGAGTTAAGTAGTAAAAAAGAAATTTTTTTATCCTACTGATAATAATGAGAATGGAAAATTACTTTCATGAAATAGTTAATAAATATTATAAATTAATGATTATTTTCTTAATATTTTAAAACATTTTATTTCAAACCCAACAATCTTAAGAAAATGCTTGTGCAATGCCTTCCGAAGGCTATAAAAGTAAAAAAAATCAAATAATTTATCAAAAAAAATGTGAGTAAATATGCATATTTTTTTATTATAAAACATTATTTTAAAATTAATTAATTTTAACTGATTATGTTAATTTATTTTTAATTTTTTGAAATGAATAAATTACATTAAATAATTACACTATTCTAAGATTGTGCTTGTGCAAGATGTAGAAAAATCAAAAAAACAATATTTAAAAAACATTTAAAAGTAATATTTTAGACTAATAGTGTAAAAAAATTATTTTAGAAACATTATGATAGATGTTTGAAATGGTTATATTCAAATGTATCTTCTATCATGTTGATTTCAAAGTCATATTAAATGAATTCTGACAAAAATTATATTAATAATATTTTTTGTTAAATAATATTTTATTAATTTTTTTAAATCATAAATATATTGAAATTTGAAAATAAGGATGATAAATTGCCTAAATTTTCATATCATGTCCATTTATGAGATAGTATTTACCTTCCAAGGGAAATTATGGGCCTTCATTATTGAAAAATACATTATCATGGTTAAGGTCAAAATTTGTTAACCAATGTGTTAATCCAACATATATGGTTTTAAATAATATGAAAACTTTTAAAATGTTGATTGGATGATTTAATTAATACAATATCCTCTTTACTGTCAAATACATTTCATTTTTTCACCATTAAACATATGTTAGGAACATATTATATAATAATGTTTCAAGTATTTCAAAAAATGATATTATAGATATTTTATAATAACAAATATTTTGTTAAAATATTTAAAACACCAAAAAATATTATCATCTACCATGTGAATTTGATATGGTCTAAAATATCATATATGGTCCATTTATGTTTCACTTTTCCTTTAATACAAACATTATTGCCTCTATTTGGATGACAAACATTGATATCATGATAATTTTAAAAAGGTTTATTAGGGGGGAAACAAAGAGATAAGCATGAAAACATAATAAAAACTTTTCCAAATATTATTTGATGAGATTATTTAAATAAATACTCATATTATATTTAATTTATATTAATTTGGATTCATTTTTCAATGATAAGGATCACAATAACATCAAACTTCAACTACAACACAAATATTATCTTCCTCTTTGAGGCAGGGAAATAAAATGATTCTGAACATTCTCAATTCAACTGAAACTCTCCAATTTCAACTGAATATAATCAATAACACTTCATTATAATTGGTTCAGTATACTCTCCTAAAATTTTCAAGATAATACTTCTAATTCAAATCACTTAAGATATATCTATAATGTGTAATTTTTTTTCTTCTATGTTTCATCGAAAAATATTGCTTCACCTCATCTTAATTGAACATTTTGAGTTCTTCAAGAATACAGTCCTAATTATCATATTCAAATAAATAATTCATTTAATTCTCCACACTATTTTCCTATATTCTTTGGATTATAAATAATGAATAACACTATGTATACATTTTTTATTCTTTATGAAAGAAAACAATGCTACCCCCATATGAAAATAAAATATTTTTTTGCGACCATATCCATAGGGTTAATTGATATAAAATTGCACAAACTCAAATAATAATGAGCATAATTTTTACTCAAGAATCACAAGGGAAAAATGTATACAAAAAATGCCACAATTTCATTCACACCATACATTTCCTTTTAGTGTATACCAATACATGAATCATATATGGTTAAAAAAACATGCATGTATCTTATTTTTCATACATTTAACTAATGGAATGTCATAAATATACACTTTATTCATGAAAAAATAATACATGCATCTTCTATTTACTCTATGAAAATTAATTGTGAAATACCACTTTGTTATTCCTTTGTTGTATACATGTGATTCCACTGTATTTTTTAAATTCATGTACCTATGGCCATTCTAAACTGATACTAGTTTTAAATCAATATCACACGAAGGAAACATATTAATCTCAACCATCTTTTGGTTTGTTTTCAATATTCATTATTGCAAGAAATAATTACTTTATTTAATTTTCTTCATATAACAACAGTTCATTGAAAATTACATCCGATCATGAATTAAAAGAAAGAAACTTGTGATTCTATCTAGTTTCATCATAGATAAGTTCTTCGTGAAGCAATAAAAGTGTTCTAAGATCATTTCAAACACTTTCAGAATACATCTTCTTCTCCTTCATGTAAAAGGGTACGTGAAGCTTCTATCTTCTTAATGAAATACACTATCTCATGATTTTTTTATTTTCGAAGAAACTGCTTCTTGGAATCATTCCTCCTCCCTTGTGGTGATCATATCTTCATTAAGAAATAGTTTCATGGAATCTAAAATTCCCATAAACATAATGTGAATGCATTTTTTGAACTTGAATGCATAAAATTTCATTAACATTAAAAAGAGCATGTGTTCTCTTCTATTTCTCTCTCAAATTTCCTCATAAATGTGTGATGAGATCTCAGATGAGAGATAAACTACACACACAAAATAAACATGATCAAGGAATTTATTGGCAACACATATAATCTTATCAAATTTGATAATCACATATAAATTGGTTGTTGCGATCAATATATGTACTGGGAACCATCAACATCGCTGAAAAATAATATTATCTTAAACACTATATTGCTTCAATTTAATCCTGATTTTATGATGAAAATGGATAAAAATGTCATTTTTATCAACTTCGGATCATTAAGAGATTCAAATAATGAACAAAAGAATAGGTTTGACCACTAATCGACATCGTTTTATGATGGTCTCGATGCACTAGAAACTTGGAAAGACCGAGGTAAGAGATGACATGTATAATATAATGGACGACTCAGATAAGAAGATCGTATTTCCAAAATGGTGAGATAATTATTAGGATCACACTTCATTTTACATTTCAAGGAGATCCTGATGCACTGAAATCCATTGATGTATTTCTAGAGAAGTTGTGATCATATTAGATCAATGGAGAAGAAAATTTAAAGTGATGTTTGGATGGCTCATAAAAGGATCGAGTGAATATGATGGTAATAATTCTATCCGAGCTATATAAATTTTCTTAAAAATATTCCCACATAGATATAGAATCTAATTTTCCAATCCTTTATAATACAAGACATGGAATGCATGATTCATTAATTCATTAATGGAAACACCCAACACATCTTCACACCAACCCATGTCACGCGCTCTCCTCTGCCATCATGCCACCCCACACGATGGCTTCCTTACCCATGAATGTGATTGGGGGTAATTATTATGTTTTGGGGATCCCATGCACCCCCCACTAGATTTCTAGAGTTGGATTTCAAAAAAAATTTCAAAATTAAACTATTTAAACACTTATTTAAAATTCTATTAGAATGAAATTTGATGACCTGCAAAGAAATGCAAAACCCCTTAAATACTCTTCAACTATCCTCAAAACCAATATACCAAATAAACAATATTTTTCATGGATTGTATTACTCGAATTCTATCCATCGTTGTGAACAATGTGTATCCACATTTCTACATGTCAAAAATATATGTTCTAGAATTACTATAGGATCCAAAGATTCACATACATGGATATTACATCATTTTATATAGATATTTAGTACATTATAAAAGTACATGCCCGAGGACTATAATAGTTTTGTGTATTTGGAATCATGGAAAAAAAATATTCAATCATGGTGAAGGTTCTTCCACATCACCCATAATGATATCCATCATAAAAACATCTACAAACATCCTTTATTAATATCCTTGGGAAATGAAACATAAGAAAGGGGTTAGCTTTGATGTGTAGTAAAAGTAAATAAAGGAAATCCATAAGAAAATCATGATGAAAAGGGTATGAAACTTGAGTACAAAATATGATGATCATACATTTCATATTATATATCATAATAATGTTTGGAATTTGATAATACATGAACCATAACGAAATAAAGTACATAAGCCTTGAAATCATAACATAGGAATAAAACATTGAATTGTGGAAACAAATATTCATATAAAACCATTATGTCGTGGTGGCCTACCCATGCCTTTGAAACATGGTATGCTTGCGTTAATCACCCATGTGCCTAATTCAGGATTGGGATGACCTCCCATACACCCTCTTGTTTCAAGCATGGGATGTCCTCCTATATACCCTCTTGTTTTGGGCATGATATTTCCTCCTATATACCCTATCGTTTTGGGGTTGGGATGTCCTACCATTTACCCTCTATTTTTGGGCTTGGTAATTCCCCCCATTTACCCTTTTATTTCAGTCATGTAATTTCCCCCATTTTACCCTCTTGTTTCTGGATTATGATGTGCTCATGTTTACCCTCTTGTTTCAGGATTAGGATGTCCTCCTTATAACATCCCGGCCATTTATTACTTTACTATTACATCATTTTAATGGTAGAAAACATAATAGTATTACACATAGAGGATCCAAAGGATTATTGTCTTGGGAAAACTAGCAGCATACATAGAAATCACAATATCAAGCATTAACATTTATTTAATTTCTTATTCTCTAGCTTCTTATTGTCACTTGTCCTCTCCATAGTATATGTAGTCACATGTGGATAACGATTAAAATGGGTGAGCTAAAATCCCAGTAAGAGGATAGATAAGAATAATATATTATGGGGTGAGCCTAATCATGACAAAGGTAAAGATATCATGAACTTGAGAGGAACATAAATAAAAGACTTGATATGTGGCAATAGATAAAAATGAAACATCATGTTATAGTGGTTAACTACCACACATACTTTTGAACCAAGCTAGAATCTTGTTCACATATCATTTCACATTTACTCATGAGATTCATCACTTTACCCAATGCATTGGAGCGCGGTATAATTCCGGGCGCAACCGTCACTTTGAAACATTCATATTGTGCCTTATATTTCCAGGCGCACCCGTCACATCATAACATTATCATTTTCATGATTGCCACATAGAACACATATCAAAAGTGACCATAACTAACACATGTAAAGTAATGTGTTTCATCTCATTATAATACATTCAGAAGATTTGGGTTCCCAAAATAAAGAGGGAACAACATACTTGACATAAGAACCATCAACCATGAATTAGAGGAAAAAGTTGAGTTCTTAAAAGAAGATTTATTTTGGAAAACATTTGGTTTGACATAAAAACCATTAGAAAAGATTTTTATCCCAGAAAAGTTTTGATAAATATGACTAAATGATCTTTAAGGAGTAACCATATCAAAAATGGAAGGAAAGAGGGAGAACCCGAAGGATGAAAGTTGGGTTCGAGAATTTCCCCTTACCTTGTGTCCAAATGCTTCCTTCTATTTAATTTTCTTTATAATGAAATAATATTCATTAATTAGAAATAAAGAAACCTATGTACATTAATAGGGTTCATTCTGGATTCATTATGTCATATTATGTTCCTTGGTATGACTTATAGAGTTTAAAAACATTGTTTGGGGATGTTCGTTTTTATGGTTTTCTTGGGTGGTTAACTTGTATTCATAAATTGAAGATCAGGTAGACCATGGGTAAACATCCAGAACTGATATTACATGTTATTAATGAGATCAAAGGAGATTTAATGATCTTATAATGAATTATATTATATTAATGTGTATGAATAATTATATGAGATATAAATGATAATTATTTTTGTTAATTTCAGTGATTTTTCGATCATAATGGACTTGTTTTATTTTATCACTATAAATATGGTCATAAGTTAGTTCTAGAACTTGAAATAGGAGATAATACATATAAAATGTTATGGTTCAAACATAAAAATGGTTTCATGACCAGATCGGAAGGTATAAATGGAGAAAGAAAGCATGTCATTCTTGAAGGTGATATATTAACACCTCACGAACAACGTTCTATTTAATAAAATAATAGGAAGAGGTAAAAGGGGGCTGGATGAAATAATATACCATTATAACAATAAAATTACAATATATATATATAATAATTTAGTTACAATGCCATTTGGATGAATATAGGTGGGGAGATATCAAGAAATTATCTCTAACTTGAAAGGAAATTAATGGAGAAGAGGGAGAGATATTACCTCTTGAATCTTCTTCTTGAGACCTCCTTAAGGAAGCTAGGCTTGGTCTTTTGATGAGACCAAAAGCTCTTGGAAGTGGGTTAGGGGATAAGGAAGGTGTTTGGGTATAGTTTAGAGAAGGCTTGGACCATGGGAATCAATGTCATTCCTTACTCCATAATTTCAACTTCAATATATTCAACTTCACCCATGTATCCTTCATCATATACAACTATGACGTTCAAGGAAAAAACATAATTTCCATTAACAGTACATGGATTGAAAAAAATAATTTTAGTTTTAGTAAATTTTTAATTGGAATAATGAATAAATAAACAATATCCCCTATAATTTTCATCCGTTTCTTCTTTCTATATAAAAATATATTCTACGAACATATTATGGGGTTTCTTGTGAGATAGATCTATCACCATTTACTCATAACACAATAAATCCAATGCAGTTTCCTTTCCTTTAACCTCATAAACAGATTATTTTGATGAGTCTAGAAAATTATAAAACATCAAATAATTTGAGAGATTAATGTGATTAAAATTTAATTATAAGGGACCAAATAAATATTATATTCCTAGAAAGTATCAACGGGAAGTACCTTCTCCCCTTCTATAGGCACAGTGAAGTCACTTTCTAGGAATGATTGTATTACAACATGTAATTTCTATTCGATTTATATTGCCTTATGTTTTGTTATCGTACAATCCAAGACATATACAACTAATAATGATCCAAAAAATTTTAATTTAACGGATCTAAAAATATTTCAACATTTATGAAAATGAAATAAATATTAATCTACAATTTGATTTAATCCCATGAATTTTTAATCTTTAAGAGTGAGTTCTTCTTATCATGAAAAATGAATTATTTTATATATGTTTATGGATGATGGTTTTGAATATTTTTAACCACTTTATTAGTCAAGTAGATTAGAGGATTTATTTTGGGTCCATCATATAATTGAATTTCTTGTTTCATGTCATTTAGTCATTGATAATTAGATGAGACATGATTATGAAAGTTTATTATTTCTTATATGGTGGAATGTTTTTTAATTTTTTATTCTAATCAAGAGGTGGTATCAATGCACTTAATTGAATGAAAATACCTCCAGATGAATATGGGTGTTGTGAAGAACATTAGAGCCAATATAATGTGGCAGATCATGCCACACTATCCCAAGCCTCGAATAGATTTGGGATAATTTAAAAGTTTTCTATATATGAATAGTATAAAGGGAATCACCTCTTGAGGGTTATTACCTAATATCTCACTTCATATTTTTCCACTTTTCTATAGTTTTTAGTTAAATGTTTTTTAATAATAATTTTATTTCTACATGTTTTTTAGAAAGTAATTGGAGTGGAAGTGACTAAATGAGCTTCACGAAGGCCCTTCATGGATATGAAATTGGGATTAACTTTTACTAAACTCTATAATCAAATGAAAAACAGAATCTACAAATTCCACTTCTATAGTGATAAGGCCCCAGCCTTAAACATTAATTAATCTTGGGTTATTACAAGATTACAAATTGAGGATATTTTCAGGTTTAGAGTTTTAGAGAATTAGATCATAAAACATGCATTACCTTCCACATTTAAACAAAGTGGTTAAATGAAAGATAGTATTCATTTTTCCATCAATGGAAACATATTGAAAATAAAACATGGATTCTTTCTTGACACTTCCTTGAAACTATCATCATATCATGTACCCTTCCCTTGGCCTGTGAAAAACATTTCAAAAGCATGGGATGAGCATAAAAAGCCCAGTAAGGGATATAAAAATATGGAAAGGAAACATGAGTACATGTATACATAAGAATGAAATCATACTTTACCCATAAAACATAAGCACTTTAACATATCTCATAATATCATGAATAAATCATAGAAATCATAAGACATAAAGGTAACTTGAGCCACTCATAATATTCTTACATAGGGAGTAACCCTCTTGGTTACGTTTGGAATACCCATCACAGTATATTCCCTAAATCTCTTCGAAAAAACCTTAACGTTTCACTCCTTCACGTTACCCAATGCATTGGAGAGCTATATCGGGCTCACCCGCCATTAGTTTATCACAGAACCACCCGTTTTCATAACAATTCCCACGAACCATAACATAAACGTATCACATAAAACATGCATAAAGGAAACATAACATTTCCACATTTCAATCACAACATATCAATACAAAACATTGATATAAAAACATTATGAAAACCATTTTCAATACCAAAATAAAAGAAAAGTAAAACATGGTATTTATTGTTCTTTTAAAAAAAGGTATGGCGTGTAGAGGAAGCCGAAACTCAAATAATGGTCCCGGCGGCGGAGAAGTCATTATCGCCGCATACGTACGACAAAAACATTCCCTTTTGACATTTAGTAAATGCTTAGTATAAAAAAGATTCCTTTTGAATAAACATAAAAGTCAAAGGGTTTTATACACCGTATAAAATAAGGTTGTGTATAAAACAAAATATGCCTCAATGAAAGGAGATTGAGACGAAGTCCCATACAAAGATGGTATTCTTGGATTAAGGATAAATAAATTACATAATTATGTGTGACTAAATAATACACCAAATATAAGTGGATATTAAGTGTAAAACAAACAGAGGTTATTCACACATATTAATAGAATGACATATTTAATAACTACATATTGAACCCAAAGAAATCAAAATTGGGTTAAGAAGTTCCCTTGGTAAAATTCGACAGCCTAACGGTGTCACATAAAATTTTACAAAAAGGGTTGATGAGAGAGATGAAGGGGATCTCATTAAATGGACATAAAATTGACATAAATAAGGATATAGAAGAACCTATCCCAACATAATAGTATGTGAATTAAAAGATATAACAAAATAAGTCTTTTAAAAAAAGGTGGGTGAAAGGTTCCCTTACCGACATGGGTATCTTTCGAAACATACACCCCGTGAAAGAATGACAATACAACATTGATGTAACTACTCATAAATGAAATTATATTACACAATGAGTAAAATAATGGGCAGTAAATACACCACTCAAAGGAAATAGTGGAAAATGTAGCATAAATCTCTCAGGAATAAAAGTGAGATGAAAAATCCCTTACAAAAACTCGGCAGCCTAACGCGCCACTTAAAACTTTCAAAAATGGATTGATGAGATAAACTAGGGCCTCTCATCATATTACAATAAAATTTACAACAAGATGAATATAAAAGAACATCCCCCATCATAACAAAGAGGATATTAAATGATGTGACATAAAGGAGAGTACTTAAAAAGAAAGAGAGAGGTTATATCTCTTATGAAAATTTGGCAGCCTAACGACGCCACTCAAAACTTCCAAAATGGATTGATGAGAGAGAATAGGGTCTCTAATAATATGAACATAAAAATTAAAGTAAGATTAATATAAAATAACAACCCAATAACAAGAAATATGAGCATTAAAAGTAATGACATAAAAGAGGGTACTTAAAAAGAAAGAGAGGGGTAGGGTCCCTTACCTCAAGTCCAACTTGTCTTGTTCGTTTCTTTATATTCATGAATAATAACCTTTGGTCAATTTATAATTGCCTAAGGACCTCGTATAAAGTTTATTAATCATTTAATATCACATATTTTAATTTTATAATAATTTGTTAATAATATGAGTTCATATCAGACGTTTTTGTCGATGTTTGGTACATGAGTCAAAAATGAACTTGTTTGAAAAAAAAAGATGGTCCATGTAGTTATAAGTAAATAATTTCCAAAATAGTATTAATTATTAAAATATCATATATTTCCATTACATATTAATTTTATACTATTCCATATCATTTGGATATAAAAAACGAAAAGCACTGTTCATGGAGACGGTAGGCCATACGTACGCATGAACGCTACTTTCATTTTTTTTTTATATTAATAGAATTCAAAATAAATGATATATATATATATAATAATTCCATTATAATATATATGTTATATAGGTCACATATGTTCATTAATTTCATTCTTTATACATTCCATTACTGCATGTACGAGTCACATCACTTGAGGGGGCGGTAGTCCACACTTCCTCATATGAAATAATCACATTTACACAACATGAAAAGAATAAAGGTATGGTTTAAATATAAAATACAGAAGCATATAGTAAATATAAATACCATATATATCATATATAAAATATAGTGACGTCATAATGTCCACCTTTAATGGTGTTAAATGAATATTGAACAATCATCGTTTCGTGAGGAAGAAAATCGCCAACCACAGAAACAGTATGTTCTTTAACCATTAGACGAAGTTGTGTGTTTGTGTAGCTCGAATAAATCTTATAACAACATCCTAATATATTGAAGATATGGAGTTGTTACAAAATAAATGAATAAAAAGAGTTTAGTGGTTTGGAGAAGCAAAATAAAACAAAAGGACTCAAGTGAAGACATTACCTTAAAATCGGGTAACTCCCTTTGGTTTGAGCTCAAAGGCTTCCTTGGGAAGACTTCTGACCAAAGTGAGGCTTATGGAGTAATATAGGGAATTGTATAGCCAAAATGGGCAGGGTTTGGCCAAGTAAAAGGCTTTGGAAGTGTGGGTAAGGAGGTAGAGATGGGGGCCTTTTATAAGAGGAGAGGAGGGGCACTCTTGGAAAGTAAAGAAATGTTACTTTATTTTAAAATGCGTTTCGGATTCAAAAGGTCCCAAATTGATATAAATAGAGGGTAAGTTTATAAGGGTTAGAAATCCAACAATCCAATAGGTTTTGAACATGTGTAGGTCATAGATTTTACATTATCATTTCATTTTTTTTAAATCCTTTATTAATGAGGTAATCGCTGCATCATCATGATGTCATAAATAATTTAATTTATTTAAAGTCTAAAAATTATAAAAAAAATACTATGATGTAGTAAGTCTTTTTAGATTTTGAATGACTATTTATAGTCAAAAATCTGACTTTTATAACCCCATGTAAAAATTATTTTAGTAAAACATTTCATGTGTGTGACATTTTTACTTTAACATTAAATAAAAAGGTATTTATGTCATTTTCCAACCAATGTGGCTCCATGGGGTCCCCAAGTTGACCCATGGATTGGCTTGGTCAGACATGAATCATCCAATTAGGGTAGGACATCTGTGTAGGTCATTTCATTTTACTAAAACATTATTTTTACCTTAAACTACACTAATTACCTCTAATCGCGATTAAAAACTTAATAAGTTACTATTCACCAAAAATTATATTAATCCCATTGAACCACATTTTACTTCTTAATGACAACCATGTATTTCGGACTTTTGAAATTAAAAACACAATGATGGAAAAATTTCATTTAAACGGAAAAATCAATTTTTATAAGTACCACTTAGTGGTTTCACTATTCATCAAAAATTGAAGTTTTTCAGAAAATTACAAAAAATTCACCCTACGATATATTTGATATTCCGAATTGATAAATGATTTCTATTTTAAAAAATTCAAAACATATAGGTTGAATTAATTAATTTAATAATTAATTCCCACTGTCAAGACAAATAGCGTGTTTTTTTGAAACAAAATGTATCAAAAGATTGACACTAGTTTAAGTCCGATTTTAAAGTGAAATTAATTCCAACGACCACTATTGGATTAAATTGTAAAAATATATTCTAATTTCAATATAAAACCAATTCAAAAGATAATCTAATCATATAAATAAATTAGATCAAAAAGAGTTTTTGAATTAAAATACAACATTTTTCACTATTCATTAAAAAATGACCTTTTTTGGAAAAATACCAAAAAATTTACACAAAGTAAATTTTGATTTCCCGATTCTAAAGAAAAATTTTATTTTGTCAAATATAACACATAAAATTTTCAAAAAGTGGATTTAAAATAGGATCTCCATCAAAAGGCGGTTAATCGACCTTTAAAAGTATATTGGAATGTTTATGCATAAAATTGGATTCATTTGCATTTTTAATCATATAACATTTATTATAAAGAGTAAAAATATTTGAAAAACATATATAATCATTTTTTAGTTAGTTCTATTCATTCCCTCCATTACAACGACTAGGCGTTAACTACCATTTAAAATAATATTATTTTATTATTAGAGTGCAATGCAAGATTCCCAAGAAACTCATTGTTGCGTATTGGGTACACCATCGTGCATAGCGTCCACTTTAAAGTAATATTAATATTTTATTCATAAATATGGATAAATATGAAAATTTCATACTCTTTATTTACCTGGGGTGTTACATCCTTCCCCCCTTTTGGGAATTGCGTCCTTGCAATTTTAAAATTGAGCTTGGAAACATCCTTGAACATCCCACATCGGAACAAGAGTCGGTAAAACAATCACTTTAAAAATAAAGAAAGATAAGTACAAAGGTCACCCGAGACAACCCATAATAGGATTCCAAGTATGAAAATATGGACATGGAGGAAAAAACAAGGGGTCATGTTCTGATGGAGAGTGATAGTAAACATGTCTAGGAGAAGGTTAACCATAAGAAAATCTCAAACTTGAGATGGGTTAAATGGTATTCTATTCCCCAGTAGGAAAAGTTAATAGACAAAATTTTTGTTTTAAGTTACTTTTTATTGAGGAATTTATTCATAAGGAATCACAATTACTTATCATGTTGACTTTCAACTTTTAATATATTTCTTACACAGACTCATATTTTCTCCTAAGGACGAGTATTTAGGAAGACTTGTTCACATTAAGAGTACTATAATCAACTTCTATAGAATCACTTAATCCACAAAATAGAACTATATACATCACATGTCTTTAGACTTTAAACAAAACCAAAACCAAAAAGAATAGTACAAGATTAGATAATCTAGAAAAGGATAACCCCTTATGAAAAGAAAATCTATTCTTAATCTCCAAAATTTGTCCAACAAAACCCAAAGTTCAATGAGGACCATTCGATAAAAAATTTGTCCATAAAATTCTTCAAAGTAAACCAAACTAAGATTGAAACCCAAATATTTTAACGATTTAGTCACATAGTCTTCCAAGTTAAATCGTAACATTTATCTCCAAACAACATCAGTTTCTCTTAATGTCTCGTATTGAAAAGTAATTAACCTAATCACATATCCTCCATGATAGGTTAGTAAATTTACATAGATAACCCAAAATCAACTTACTCTTAATTCATAAAATCATATAACTAAAAAGAATCAGTCAAACTAACCAGGGGCTTCACGTAGTCCAATGGTAGGGAATAAATACTAGTTGCACCTTGGTTGTGGGTTCGATTCCTGCAGCTTTGTCCGACACGACGGGTTGTTACACGGTTTGCGTTTTGTCCTTTTTATAAAACTCCAAAAATAACCTTAACATGTTTTAACCTCAATAGTTTCCTTATACCTCTCTTTTTCATCCAAATTCGTTATGATCTCAACATCTTAATTCTTGAAGTCTTATTTCACCACCATAAGAGAAAATAAAACGATTACCAAAATGAATAACATCATACCTTGATCATGGCGTCCACTCGGTTTCATCATCATATTGCTCACGTAGGTAGAAGTCCCATGCATTACAACAATGATTCATACATATTTCAATTTTCATTTGCTTCCTCCATCCAAATACACCATGTACAACATGGGTCATATGGGTGTTCACAGAAAAACAGTTTTTGAAAATAATCATGAATGACATATAATTCCAAAACATCTGATAAAACATGATTTCTATAAAATAGTCGGACAGAATTTGAGTTGAAACTTTCTATTATTGGTGCTCTTAAAATACCATAAGCATATGCTGAGACACTATATTTTAAAATAAAATATAAATAGGTTGCGCAAGGGTCTCCTTCCACAGAACCATTTTTAAAATCATAATATGCTTCAAATTCTTGTGATAAGGTAAAATATTTTAAAATACCTTGATAATATTTACCTTTCTTAAAAATATGAGAATATTTTGAAAATAGTATTTGTCTAAAAACAACCCCTGATCCACGATTATAACGAGGTATAGTGGAGGTGTTTGATATCTCAAACAACTTCTTTCCAGTGAGTTGTATGCTAGAAAAAACTTCACAATCATCCGAACATGACATTGCAATAATTATTACAAGCATGTCATCAGGAAGAGATAAAAATGTCGTTTGAGATCCTTCTCCTTCCATTTTTAACTGACTTTACATGACCTGAAAAAAAGTTTTAAAATAAGGATCTAACTGAAATAATAGATATAGGGACTAATCATGTGTCTAACAAAAACTCATAATCCCTAAATTTGTCTAAACCTCCCTTTGATACCAACTATAAGGCCCTAGCCTTAAACTTTACTTAATCGTGAGTTATTACAAGATTACACATTGAGGATCTTTTCAGGTTTAGAGATTTAGAGAATTAGATCATAAAACATGCATTACATTCCACATTTAAACAAAGTGGTTACATAAAAGATAGTATTCATTTTTCCCATCTATGGATACTTATTTAAAATAAAATATGGATTCTTTCTTGAAACTTCCTTTACACTATCATCATATCATGTACCCTTCCCTTGACTTGTGAAAAACATTTCAAAAACATGGGATGAGCATTAAAAGTTCAGTAAGGGATATAAAAATATGGAAAGGAAACATGAGTACATGTATACATAAGAATTAAATCATACATTACCCATAAAACATAAGCACTTCAACATACCTCATAAAATCATGAATAAATCATAGAAATCATAAGTCATAAAGGTAACTTGAGGCATTCATAATTTTCTTACGTATGGAGTAACCCTCTTGGTTACGTTTGGAATACCCATCACAGTATATTCCCTAAATCTCTTCAGAGAAACCTTAACGTTTGACTCCTTCACGTTACACAATGCATTGGAGAGCTATATCGGGCTCACCCGCCCTTAGTTTATCATGGAACCGTCTATTTTCATAACAATTCCCAACAACCTTAACATAAACGTATCACATAAAACATGCATAAAGGAAACATAACATTTCAACATTTCAATCACAACATATCAATACAAAACATTGATATAATAACATTATGAAAACCATTTTCAATACCAAAATAAATGAAAAGTAAAACATGGTATTTATTTTTCTTTAAAAAAAAGGTATGGTGTGTAGAGGAAGCCGAAACTCAAATAATGGTCTCGACGGCGGAGAAGTCGTTGTCGCCGCATACGTACGACAAAAAAATTCCCTTTTGTCGTTTAGTAAACGCTTCGTATAAAAAATATTCCTTTTGAATAAACGTAAAAGTAAAAGGGGTTTATACACCGTATAAAATAAGGTTGTGTATAAAATAAAATATGCCTCAATGAAAGGAGATTGAGATGAAGTCCCATATAAAGACGGTATCCTTGGATTAAAGATAAATCAATTACATAATTACGTGTGACAAACTAATACACCATATATAAGTGGATATTAAGTGTAAAAAAATCAGAGGTTATTCACACATATTCATAGAACGACATATTCAATAACTACATGTTGAACCCAACGAAATTGAAAGTGGGTTAAAATGTTCCCTTGGTAAAATTGGACAGCCTAACCGTGTCACATAAAATTTTACAAAAAGGGTTGATGAGAGAGATAAAGGGGATCTCATCACATGGACATAAAATTAACATAAATAAGGATATAGAAGAACATATCCCAACATAATATTATGTTAATTAAAAGACATAACAAAATAAGTCTTTTAAAAAAAGGAGGGTGAAAGGTTCCCTTACCGACATGGGTATCCTTCGAAACATACACCCCGTGAAAGAAGGAAAATAAAGCATTGATGTAAATACTCATAAATGAAATTATATTACACAATCAGTAAAATAATGGGCAGTACATACACCACTCAAAGGAAATTGTGGAAGATGTAGCATAAATCTCACGGAAATGAAAGTGAGATGAAAAATCCCTTACGAAAACTCAGCAGCCTAACGACGCCACTTAAAACATTCAAAAATGTATTGATGAGATCAAATAGGGCATCTCATCATATTATAATAAAATGTACAGAAAGAGAAATATAAAAGAACATCCCCCATCATAACAAAGAGGAGATTAAAAGAAGTGACATAAAGGAGAGTACTTAAAAATAAAGAGAGAGGTTAGACCTCTTACGAAAATTCGGCATCCAAACGACGCCACTCAAAACTTCCAAAATGGATTGATGAGAGAGAGTAGGGTGGCTCATCATATGAAAATAAAAATTATAGTAATATTAATATAAAAGAACATCCCAATAACAAGAAATATGAGCTTTAAAAATAATGACATAAAAGAGTGTACTTAAAAAGAAAGAGAGGGGTAGGGTCCCTTATCTCAAGTCCAACTTGTCTTGTTCGTTTCTTTATATTCCTGAATAATAAACTTTGGTAAATTTATAATTGATTAAGGACCTCCTATAAATATTATTACTCAGTTAATATCACATAATTTAATGTTATAATAATTGGGTAATAATATGGGTTCATATCAGATGTTTTTTTCGATGTTTGGTACATGAGTCAAAAATGAACTTGTTTGAAAAAAAATGATTGTCCATGTAGTTATAAGTAAATAATTTCCAGAATAGTATTAATGATTAAAATTCCATATATATCCAGTACATATTCATTTTATACTATTCCATATCATTTGGAGATAAAAAAATGAAAAGCACCGTTCATGGAGACGGTAGGCCGTACGTACGCATGAACACTACATTCATTTTTTTATTTGTCATATTAATGGAATTAAAAATAAATGATATATATATATATATATATTATATTTCCAGTATAATATATATGTTATATAGGTCACATATGTTCATTAATTTCTTTCTTTATACATTCCATGTATTGCATGTACGAGTCACATCACTTGAGGGGGCGGTAGTCCTCACTTCCTCATATGAAATTATCGCATTTACACAACATGAAAAGAATAAAGGTATGGTTTAAATATAAAATACATAAGCATATAGTAAAAAAAATACCATATATATCATATATAAAATACATTGACATCATAATGGCCACCTTTAATGTTGTTAAAATAATATTGAACAATCATCATTTCGTGAGGCAGAAAATCGCCAACCACAGAAACAGTATGTTCTTTAACCATTAGGCAAAGGTTTGTGTAAGTGTAGCTCGAATCCATTTTATAAAAACATCCTAGTATATATTGAAGATACTGGATTTGTTACAAAATAAATTAACAAAAAGAGTTTAGGGGGTTGGAGAAGCAAAATAAAACAAAAGGACTCAAGTGAAGACATTACCTTAAAATCGGGTAACTCCCTTTGGTTTGAGATCAATGGATTCCTTGGGAATATTTCTGCCCAATGTGAGGCTTCAAGGAGTAATATAGGGAAGTGGAGAGACATAATGGGCAGGTTTTTTCTGAGCCAAAGGCTTTTGATGTGTGGGTAAGAAGGTAGAGGTGGGGGCCTTTTATAAGAGGAGAGGAAGGGCACTCTTGGAAAGTAAAGAAATGTTACTTTATTTTAAAATTAGTTTCGGATTCAAAAGGTCCCACATTGATATTATTCTAGGGTAAGGTGATAAGGGTTCTAAATCCACCCATAAAATAGGTTTTTGACATGTTTAGGTCATAGATTTTACATTATCATTTCATTTTATTTAAATCCTTTATTAATGAGGTAATCGCAGCATCATCATGATGTCATAAATAATTTAATTTATTTAAAGTATAAAAATTTTAAAAAAATACTATGATGTATGAAATATTTTTATCTTTACAATGACTATTTATAGTCAATGATATGAATTGTATAACCCCATGTAAAAATTATTTTAGTAAAACATTTCATGTGTGTCATTTTTACTTTAACATTAAATAAAAAGGTATTTATGTCATTTTCCAACAAAAGTGGCTCCATGGGGTCCCCAAGTTGACCCATGGAGTTATGTGGTCGGACATGACTCATCCAATGAGGGTAGGACATGTGTGTAGGTCATTTCATTTTATTAAAACATTATTTTTACCTTAAACTACACTAATTACCTCTAATCGCGATTAAAAACTTAATAAGTTACTATTCGCCAAAAAATTATTTTAATCCCATTGAACCACATTTTACTTTTTAATGACAACCATGTATGTCGGATTTTTGAAATTAAAAACACAAAGATGGAAAATTTTCATTTAACCGGAAAATCAGTTTTTATAAGTACCACTTAGTGGTTTCACTATTCATCAAAAATTAAAGTTTTTCAGAAAATTACCAAAAATTCACCCTAAGCTATATTTGATATTCCAAATTCAAAAAGGATATCTATTTTACAAAATTCAAAACATATAAGTTGCATTAATTAATTTAATAATTAATTCCCGCTGTCAAGACAAATAGCGTGTTTTTTTGAAACAAAATGTATCAAAAGATTGACACTAGTTTAAGTCCGATTTCAATGTGAAATTAATTCCAACGAACACAATTGGATTAAATGGTAAAAATATATTCTAATTTCACTTTAAAACCAATTCAAAAGATAATCTCATCATATAAATAAATTAGATCAAAAAGGGGTTTTGAATTAAAATACAATATTTTTCACTATTCATTAAAAATTGAACTTTTTCATAAAAATACCAAAAATTTACACAAAGTAAATTTTGATGTCCCGATTCTAAAGAATAATTTTGTTTTGTCAAATATAACACATAATATTGTCAAAAATTGGATTTAAAAGAGGTTCTCCATCAAAAGGAGGTTAATCGACCTTTTAAAGAATATTGGAATGTTTACGCTTAATGTTGGATTCATTCGCATTTTTAATCCTATAAAATTATTGTAAAGAGTATAAATATTTGAAAAACATATATAATAATTTATTAGTTAGTTCTGTTCATTCCCGCCATTACAACGGCTAGGCGTTAACTACAATTTAAAATAATATTATTTTATTATTAGAGTGCAATGCAAGATTCCCAAGAAACTCATTGTTACGTATTGGGTACGCCATCGTACATAGCATACCCTTTAAAGTAATATTAATATTTTATTCATAAATGTGGATAAATATGAAAATTTCATAATCTTTATTTACCTGGGGTGTTACAATAGTCATTTTATATATTCTCATATTTATATTCATCTTGAGAAATTTATATTATTGGTGAGTTTCATTATAAACATAGTGACCTCTATGTGTGTGGGGTGGAAGTATCTTTTGGTTGTTCAACTCATGTGTCTTTTTTTCAATTTCATATTTAGTAATTCTATTTTTTTAAGTAATATACTTTCTTTTCTATCACATATATAATGTGAATATCATTTTTCATAGTGTGGGGTATTTTAAATAATTCAACATAACCAATTAAAAACACTAATAACTTTCCACTCATAGATGATTGTGAGGGAAATTTTCATATTATTTAACCTCAAAAAATAAAATTATTTTTATGTTCTTTTTCCCAATATATAATAAAAATTTCATTTAAGAACCAAGTAAAGTAGTATGATAGAATTCATTAATATAAAATTGGAATTATAACATGAGAAAAATAAATGAATGAAAATTAAACATAGGTAACTTTTATTTTGTAAATATAACATCTCAGGGATAAAACTCAAAAGATATCCATATAATTACTCTTAATCTAGTGTAAAATGGGAGATTATGATCCCATAATGGAGCCTTAAGACATTACACTCTATGTCTCTAAGTAAATAAAATCCATTTTACAGTGCATTTAGTTCTATACACATACATGGAATAAAAAGATTCAATAATTTATTAATTATAATCAATTAATTCATTAAGGTAAGGGGAATATTGAACAAAAATAAAGAATTTGGAAAATGAATTACAAGAATATCATTTATGTTGTTTCAAAAAAGTGGTACGTAGATTATTGGTTTAATGAACCCAACAGAGAGTGATAATTGAATTAAATAATTTAAACAATATATTTTAGGAATCAAATTCATAAACTATATAGTGTACTGCTAAATTCTATTACAAAATAACCTAGTTTTAAACTATTTTTTTAAATTATCATCTTTGGAATAAAAATAATTAATCCCTATTTTAATAATGATCAATTTGATACATTGTGATACATAATCCATGGGTAATATAGAATAATTATCATATTATTTCACCATAGTGAATTTTTTTATTAAAATAACCTAGGTAAACCCATAAATTCAGTGAAGATGGTCTTATAGAAGGCCTAAAATGCATTCATAAATGTCATAGGATGGAGAAAAATACCAACGTATCATACAAGATATGATGGGAAGTATTTCACCCCCAATCGACATATGATATTTATAAACATTATCGTTAAAATAATGGATAAAAATATTGTATCATATATCAAGCCACTACCCTAAAGTCACACCAAACATATAGGAAACAAGGTCTCAAAACTCAAAAAGGAAAAAATCATCAACATGGAACCTGAAACAACCCATATGTCAATCCCAATGTCACTATAAGTCACCTCTATCCTATCCTACCATTAAGATACACAATCAGAGATTTTTCCCTTAATTACTCACCAACCTTTAGTGGTATACTATAAAAACCATTGTAAAATTTCAAAAATGAAAAACATTGTTGGGATATCTAGATCTAAGTAGGATAAAACCATGAATTTATAAAATGTATAACATTTTAATTCTATTAGTTCATATTAAAAAAATATTCCAGAAACATAGTGAAATAAACCGTTTTCATTTTCATAAAACATCCTGTAGTTTTCTTTTCAAAATCATTACATATTTAGTAAAAGAGAGTAATATGAAATTTTAAATTTCAATGGAATAAAAAAATACATAAACTATTTGCAAGCATCAATTTTCATAACATGAATAAGTGGACCATTAGGAATATCAATAGATCCTGTAATCAATATAATCTCAAGGAAACCATGTGGGAAATACATGGTAGATGGGTATTCACAACCAAACCACCTAGAAACTCAAGGAACACTAGAAATAATAACATGAATCCTAAATATAAGAACATAATTCACTTGAATGGAAAACCTTAGTTGCAATGACATCTAGAGAACCTCCCCACTGATCATTATCACTTCTATGGATAACTATTGTTTATTTTTTCCATGTACCCCAAGGTATCCCTAGAGTGATTTAACATCATCATTACATTCATGATAAAAAAAAGATTCAATATCCTTTCTTATCTAATAATTCAAAACCACACTTTATAATAAATTTTCAATGAATATTCTATTTCAGATCTAAGCCCAAATTTAAATTAATTTTTATAGGGATTCAAACCACTTTTAAAGCTTTAAAACCAATATCCTTTTAAATAAACATCGAGTTGATTTATCAAACACATTACATTTCTAATATGGTTTTTTTAAACCCCTTTTGAAAACATAAAAAACACATAAGGATTAATTGAAATTTCAAATATTAATTTCATAAACAAAACTTTGTTAAAAAATAAATGAACATATGATATTATAGTATTTAGACTAGTATAGGGAAACAAAACCAGATAATGATGAATCAATGTTTTATATTTAAATCGGTGATGGGTGGAATTATATTAAATCACGGATAAGATTTATCTAATGATATAAAGTATAAATATCACATATATTGATAAATATAGTGATATTTCATCACATGAAATGAAATTCATGGAGAAAGATGGATGATGATATATCATAAAAAGTCATCTAATTTTTTTTAAAAAAATATACATAAAATCATTCAATCCTCTTCATTAATCAACATCGGGTAGAGGAGGGACAAAGATTCCACTTTAGAGCCTCTGGATCAATGAATAATGAATTACAAATTTAACGGTCTGATTATAGGTATTAAATGATTATTTTATGTTAAAATTAATTTTTCACACTAAATAATATGTGCTTCTAATAAAACTATTTCCAAACTTGTGGGTTTAAGAAGAATGAAGAAATATATAGACAACCCATAGGATGGTTGGGGTGAGCTTAAAGAATGATTATACCTAGAGACACTCCACCGATTAGCCAGTTGAAGCCCACTAAATTGAGGGTGGAACCTATTATCATACCTCTATTTCTCACAAATTCATCTGTTTTTGGTACCCTAAAAGAGAAAGACTGTGGCCACCTACTATAATGAAAAATCAAAAAACAATCTCCCTACTCATCAGTGACCCCAAAAATTAATGGATAAAAATAGATTTTTGTAGCTAGTTCTATATAACTTGGTGCGATAATCATCCCCATAATAAAATGGTTCTATCTATTGAAAAGAAAAAAACATCACTATCCCAAGAAAATATAATTATATTGATGAATCATAAATGGATCTGTCTCTCATATATCATGATTTTACACATCATACATCTATCTCACTCGAACCAATTTTATCTTCTTTCCATGTAACATCATATCATATCATTCCACTAACTGAGTTTGTCTTTCAACCATTGAGGTATCTGGTTTTATCTCAGCATCCTCTAACACAATCATGTTGGACTGGTCTGGTTGATATTTATTCTACTAAGAAACATGAAACACATCATTTATAGAATTTAGAAGAATATCTAAGTTCAATCGATAATCAAACATCCTGATCCGCTCACCAATCATAAATAGGGTGACGAAATGAGGTTATAACATAAATTTATTTTACATTTTCCTATGTCCCAATAGAGGTGAAACAAGGAGAAGATCGTAGCCACCTACCACAAAGGCCAATCGAAGTTGATACTGATTAACATAATAATTTTGGTGACACTGACCCATTACTATCCTCTTTATGATCAACTCCATGATTTCCATTATCTCATGAACTATACTCAATCCAAATATGGACCATTCCATAAACCCTATACAAAAAATAGGATTCCTATAAGACCTCCAATACAATTCCCCAAAATGGATACATATGGATAAAATCATAATAGATATTTTTATAGGAAAAAATTCTAGTGGAGTGATTTTATCCAATGATCTGCTTATGTTTTGAACACATGCCAAAATAATTTCCCCAAGAATATGTATCGAAATATTATCTTTCTATTCCATTTATGGGCAATAAGTTTTCCTCAAATTCAGCAGACTACTCATTTCTATATAAAATATACTCTAGAATTAGTTTTTAAATAAAAGGACTCTATTAAAAATGATAACTGAAGGAACACCATGATGTTTAGAAACCTCCCACACATACATGTTCCCAAGTTCTTCTACTTTTTCTAAATCCATTATTTGTAGTAAATGTGAGGTTTTGGGGATTTGACCAATAAGAAATCATAAAACATGTATATCACTAGGATTAAATGATAAAATAATTATAAATTCCCTAGCTATCTCATACAATTTCACAATAGAATCGGTTAGGGATGAAATAACTAAAAATGTCTTCAAATGTTCTTCCTTTATTTTAAGATATGCAATTCATTATGAAATTAAAATTACAATAAATCTGTTTATGCCATATCCACTAATAATTATGTGTCAATTAATTATATATCATGGTAGATCAAGGATTTATATACAAAATAAATCGTGGTCTATTGAATGTCAACTCATTCATGAAGTATATTCTAACAATCAATTTA
The DNA here is from genome assembly GCA_963277665.1 of Viscum album. Lineage (NCBI taxonomy): Eukaryota > Viridiplantae > Streptophyta > Magnoliopsida > Santalales > Viscaceae > Viscum > Viscum album. The sequence goes on along the minus strand of OY728123.1, from coordinate 1,030,800,152 downwards.
CATCAATAGTTTCTAACTCCAATGGGGTATTGAGATCATTGAACCAAGGTCTCCCCACCAAGGAGGTAATGCTAAAATCATTACACTCATTATCCTTAGCCTATCGAAGTCAAATTTTATCATCCATATGTAATCCAAAAAAAGCACAATCTAGGAATGCATATATTTCAGCTCTCCCTTTGTCGAAGTGAATCTCAATTAACAAGATCATCATGCACCATTATTATAATAATAATTTCACTAAAAAGGTATATAATTTCATACGTAGAGAGTTTTCAACTGGATTACCTTGGGTGTAATCAATATAAAATTCAAAGGTAAAAATACATAGCACCCTATGAATCTATCTCATCAAGATATCCCTATGGTTATATATATATTTTAGTCTCTTATGGTATAAATAACCTTTAAACCACTCCATATAAAAGTATTGTATCTATTTATTAAAACCATGAATAATCACTTCCAAATAAAGAACATGAGTCAGATAGTTCTTCTCATTAGTTAATAGTTGATGTGAAAACTAATTCTAATACCTTCACCTAAATGTCATATTGGAAATGTCATCATACTAATAACTTAGCTGATGGTACCCCAATATCATATCCATATTTATAAACCATATTTCCATTTTTAGATAGTCCAAGACATCATTAATCTTCTGTAAGGTGTATTTTTTCTTTAGTATCACCTATTTAATTTAATTTTAATCCACAAAAAGTGAGAGAATCACATCTATATTCTTTGAAAAGAGAACAATATATTCCGATGGTGAAATGTTGGGACAAGAAAAGCTCTTAGACTTTAGATCCTCTTTATGAACATTTAATTATTTTAATTCATGAGGTTCTATATTGTAAAAAGGTGATGAAATGTGTATCATCAATTTATGTATGTATATAGAGACCTCAACATCCCATTTTGGTGATAACCTAGATAAATCATCTAGAAAAACATTAGGATACTCACACACCATTTTATGAAGGGGGCCACTAAGACATAGACCATCAATGTCAACATAAAAATTCTGACATGGTATAACGGTCGATAATATTGACCCGATACTCAAGCTATTTAAATAGACACTCTTTATTTTTTCTCAAAGTATTGGAAAGAGTTATCATGAAAGGCACGATATTTAAATTCAAGCCCAATGTATCAATAACTTTGGATGATATAAAATAATGTCTGACACTTGTATCAAATAAATAAAAAACATAGAAGATACTAAGAACATCATGTCTCACATTGAATCAAGTTCTACCTCAACCTTCTCCATTGAAAACATTGTTTTATTCAAAAATTTGACATCATCACGAAATTTCTCTTCAAATGGATAATATATCACAACATGAGGTTGAGATACTACACACTTAAAGGTGTCAAGGCTAAAATGACATCCCTGTGATAAAGTTAATCCATCTCCACTACCACAGGATTTTCACACATATAATGTTGAAGATGAACAAATTTTCCACAAGTGTTTAAAAGGCTTTGTTTGAGGCTAATAACATTTATCTTACCGGGAGAATAAATGTTTCATTTTGATTGAGGATATTAATGTATGATAATATGAAACAAATGTGAGGAACAGATTTTTATTTTTTATGTACCTTAAATCGAAGATCATATGTGACCTTTTTATCTTCATCTATTAGGTTTGATAATGATCACTTAGTGGAAAAAACATCCCACATCCATGGTGTATGCACTAGATTAGTTGAATCACCTATCAAATGATAGGGATACTTCCTTACATTCTTTATTTTCAAGAATATCATATACAAAGTACGAATATGAAGACAGAAACAACTGTGTGGGATTTTCATCCAAGATAACATGGAATCCCACACCCCTAAAACCATTGAATGGATGTAGTATAAATAAGCCACAAGAACTTGTATAATAATTAAATATATAATCACACATTAAAACAAATGTATAGATTCCATGGATGGTTCACAGATTGTACATATTTTTTATATTCAGATCACAAGTATAATAAAAATAAATAAATGAAATATTATGTGAAGAATATTTTAGGTGACCAACACACATGAAGTAATATACCCAATGCCTGAAAATCCTAATTTCCATGGATTTATATATAAATAACATAAATATATCAAATATAAATATTTATTTATGGAATACATCCTTCTATCTCCAACTTTCACTAAATATTTATAGACTATTTTCAAATTCACATTATATTGAATCATGTACAATAACTTGTAAAAAATTATCAAGCACTCCATTTGGTTATCCTCAAGAACACTTATGGAAATCCATCATTAACATATCCTTTTTATATATCATATGTATTACCTTGTGAATACCCACTAAAAATTATTTTATATTAACTCCAAAAAAACATTTATATTACCTCAATGTGTTAATCACAATCCCAACTTAGTCAACCCCAATGTGTGACCCCTAGGGATGGTAAAGTATTTAATAAAAAATAAAAATCTCCTAATATGTAAATGTAAGAAAAAATGTATTCTATAAAAGTATCATGGCTTCTAAATATATAAAGGTATTTGCCATGATCTCTTTGAAAACATGTAAATATATACTTGTGTATACAAATATGTATAAAATTAAAATGTTCCTTCTCATCTTCTCTCTTTTTCTAAGTCATTGAGTGACTGTGACACAGAGATCATGTTAGTCTTATATATCCAACTACTCTATTATAGACACTATGAGTATTTCCTGATCTCATCAATGAATACCACTAATTTCATTCATACATACATATAATCCCATCACTTGTCCCAAATCTGGTTAGATGTACATAACATATAGTTGTGTCCACAAACTCCCACAATTTACCTCAATCCAGGGCCTAGATGTCAGGCTCATCATACAAAATGAAAAATATTTTATTAGTTAATATCAAACTTAATAAATAATTAGAAATATCACAAAAACCAATATATTGTCTAATATACTCTAAAGGATTATATAATTAGGGCATCAATGTATGAAATCTCTTGATATGGTCTTTATTTTTCCAATTTTACTTCAATTTTTAATTTAATTGGGGTTTTAATGGATATAATATTATTATAATTGGAAAATCATGAGTTAAGTGTAATTTGATGTTAATTTTTTAATCAATGAATAATGTTTAAAAGATGGTGTTTTTGGTGTTGAATTGTTGATTTTTTCATGTGGTTATTTTTTTCAAAAAAAATCATAGAAAAACATTTTCTTCAAAATTCATTTAAATAATTATTGAATTATTTATTTCATTTATAAAACTCATTTTCTATTTTAGGAAATATTTATATAGAGATTATTATTAATATAGTTAATATAATTTAATGATAATATTATTCTATCATATGTGAAATTACTATATAACATTGATAATGTTTTTTAAAAAAGATGATTATTTTGTATTTTAGGTTACATTGTGCATGAAAACTCATTGGTTTACATAACATACCATATTTTGAAAAAATGGAAATGTCATAAAAGTGATGAAATATGAAAATTTTAAATAAACACAAGTGGAAAAGCTGAAAAGGAAACCCACTGCTTCATACCGTCATGGTCACATAAGTGACAACATGACCAGAGAATTAAAAAAATTAAGAAGTTACTTCAAGAGATATTTTCAGGTGACTATATGAATAACCTCTATCCGACCCGACCCTGGAAAAAATGGAAGTGAACACAAATATGTAGAATTGACCAAGTATACATTCTTGAACTTAACTTTCAGATTAATTTCATGCCATCATAGGGTGCTCTAAAAGGTCACATAAGATATTATCATGCCTCTAACCTCTATAACTGAGGATGAGGCAATGGTACCTCAACTAGGAATATTAGTCCAATTCATGTGACAATATTTATAGTGTTTTTAACCTACCTTAAAGAACCTAAGACCAACCTCATTAATCTATCACACCTTCCTACCGCGATTTTGGTTGTCATTGAATGATGACATTAAGATCATTTGGTTATGGGAGATGAACCAAGATTGAGGGATCTAGTTTGAATAATTCAGAAATAATATTTGAAAACAAATCTTGATCTAAGATCCATGTAGCATGTACTGTAACGCCCCGACCCCAGCTACCCAGAGTCGGTGCATTACTTCGTAACATTGGCATGATCAAAAAAGATCAAGTCTCGAAAGACCGATTAGTTTAGTAGCCTTGGAAACACTAGATACATTAATAAATGTTACATTAAATTATAAAGTAAAAAACTAATAACAAAGTCTTCATAGTCCACACTCATATCCTCTTCTGACTATCCCTACAGGTCATTCATAAAATACTTCTTCACATCCTGGAAAATATTAAAACATTGAAAGGGGTGAGCTCAGATGCTCATTAAGGATAACAATAATGCGAAAGCTTTCATAAATAAACATAAAAATTTAAGGCAATGTATAACTAAAACAAAATCCTTTTAAACTTGAACATCAACATAATATGGAAAAAGTAAAATGAGATAATGCCATTCACTTCCTCACACGGATATTCTACTGGTCGAATAATCACATGCAATATCAATAACCACTTTCATAATGAGGGAATGTATAATGCCAGACATTCTGAAACATTTTTTCAAGGCCTTGAACAAGACATCTAAAATGATTAAGGCCTCGGCCAATACCATAAATCAAATTGGGAAAGGGCCTCGGCCAATTCCACGTCTAGTTGTCTCATGAGACCTACCGATGCAATTTATTTAGCAGATACTTACATTTAAAATTGCTCAAATATACTCCAGTGTTTCTCTGAAAACATTATTCAAGCTTCTGAAAACAAAATAACTAATTCCGAGACTACTCGACTAATTACAGGTCATGATGGGTCCACGCCCAATCCCTTCCTATCTAACACACTCGAGAGTCGAGTTTTCTGAAAACATTTTTAAGCTTGCGTTAAGTACGTATACATTTGCACTGGATTTTCATATATTGGAGAGAAATATCTCTTTTTTGAAATCAATTAAAAATCACATAATTATAAAAGAAAACCTTTTGAATAAACGTAAAAGTCAAAGGGGTTTATACACCGTATAAAATAAAGTTGTGTATAAAACGAAATATGCCTCAATGAAAGGAGATTGAGACGAAGTCCTTAAAAAGATCATTTATAAATAAAATATATATATTATGTGTATTCACTATAAGTAAAAATAAAGAATGTAAAAATACAAAATATGACATAATAATATCATGACATAATTTTAAAGTAGGAGATTAACCCCAAGAATGGAAGTTGGGTTAAGAAATTCCCTTACCTCGTGTCTGACTTGACTCAACCATTCTTTAACCTCCTGAATAATAAACTAGAGTTAATATATAACTTATTAAGAACGATTTTTAATTTCATTATTCTTTTTATATCACTTATTACAATGTTATGAACATTATGTAATTATTTAAGTTAATAACAGTCGTTTTGTCGATCTTTGGTACTTGAGCCAACAATAATCATCTAATAATTACAAGTTGTTTATGTGGTAGAATATCCATTATCTCCAGAATTATATTAATTATTTAGATGTCATATATATCATATATATCCAGTTTATACATTCATTTATAATATTACGTAACATTTAGAGGTAAGAAATGAAATGCACCGTTCATGGAGACGGTAAGTCGTACGTACGCATGAACGCTACTTTCATTTCTATTTCGTATTTAATGGAATGAAATCATAATGATATAAATGTATAATATAATTCCAGTATAATATAGTGTATAATACCATTTACTACATCCTTTATACATCCAACATATGGCATTAACGATTCAAATCAATTTGAGGGGGCTGTAGTCCGCACTTCCTAAAATGAAGTTACCGCATTTTACCCATAATGGAAATCATAAATTATGCCATAAATGTGAAATAAAGAATCATAAGTAAAACATAAACATATTATATATCATATATAAATATAGTTACATCTTAATGGCCACCTTTGAAGGTGTTAAATGAGTGTTGAACAATCATCATTTCGTGAGGCAGAAATTCTCCATCCACAGAAACCGTATGTTCTTTAACCATTTGATGTAGGTGTGTGTAAGTGTAGCTCTAATACTTATTTTAAAAACATCCTAGTATATTGAGGATACTGGTGTTGTTAAAAAATAAATGAATAGAAAGAGTTTAGGGGGTTGGAGAAGAAAAATAATACAAAACAACATTAGAGAAGACATTACCTCAAAATCGGGTAACTCTTTTTGATTTGTGCCAAATGCTTCCTTGGGAAGAGTTCTGCCCAAAGTGAGGCTTCTAGGAGTAATAGGGGAAAGTTGGGAGAGTATTTGGGCAGAGTTTGGACGAGACAAATGGCTTGAAGGTGTGAATAAGGTGGGAGTGGTGGGGGCCTTTTATAAGTGGAGAGGAGGGGCACTTTTAGAAAGTAATGAAATGTTATTCTATTATACAATGCTTTTCGGATTCTAAAGGTCCAACACTTGTATAATTCGATTCTAAGGTGATAAGGGTTCTAAATATTTTCATCCAATAGGCTTTGGACAAGTTTACGCCTTGGATTTTACATTATCTTCTCATTTTATTTAAATCGTTAAATAATGAGGTCATCACTGCATCATCATGATGTCATAAATAATTTAATTTATTTAATGTCTATAAATTATAAAAAAAATACTATGATGTAGGAAATATTTTTAGCTTTCGAATGACTATTTATAATAAAAAAATATGACTTGTATAACCCCATGTAAAATTTTTTTAGTAAAACATTTCATGTTTGTGTCATTTTTTACTTTAACATTAAATAAAATGTATTTATGTCATTTTCCAACTAAAGTGGCTCCATGGGGTCCCCAAGTTGACCCATGGATTGTCTTGGTCAGCCATGGCACATCCAATGAGGGTAGGAAATGTGTCAAGCTCATCTCATATTATTAAAACATTATTTTTACCTTAAACTACACTAATTACCTCTAATCGCGATTAAGAATTTAAAAGTTACTAGTCACCAAAAAATTATTTTAATCTCATTGAACCACATTTTACTTCTTTATGACAACCATGTATGTCGGATTTTTGAAAATCAAATCACAGAAGTGGTAATATTTCATTTAAACGAAAAATCAGTTATTTAACTACCACTTAGTGGTTTCACTATTCATCAAAAATTGAAGTTTTTCAGAACAATGCCAAAATTTCACCCTAAGCTATAATTGATATTCCGAATTCAAAAATGAAGTCCATTTTGAAATATAAAATTTCTATAAATTTAAAAAGTGGTTATTACTATTCATAACGGCTACTTTGATTAGTTGTAGTGTGTTAGAACTCGATGTTGCGTACAATGCAAGCTATTACATTATTGAATGAGAAGCGTATCATGTAAGCTCGGGGTGTTACATTCTCACCTCCTTCAATAAATTGCGTCCTCGCAATTTGAAATTTTTCTTTGTAAAATAAAAGTTTGAAAAGAGAAAATACCTTTGTGGAAAACCCACATCGGAAATAATATTAATAAAATTTAGCCTTAATAAGAGGGAAAGGGAAATGAAAAAGTCACCACCCAATTATGATCTCGATTAGGAGAACATTGGTGGCAATAAAAGACATATAATGGGAGGAAAAACGTAAATATTTGTAGGGAGTGATTGAGGTCATCAATCAAAACCAGCTGTCAAATTGAGGGCCTCAAAGACTTAAATCTATGTTGATTTAAAATATCATCAGTACAACAAGACATAAGGTATTAGGATAACACATTTTTTTTAATATCCCTTTACTAAAGTTTAAGAATTAATTTATTCATTGAATAAGAGATAGGTATATATATATATTTATTCTTGACAATTAGAGTTTCAACCTTCAACTCATCCTTCACTCAAAAAGACAATAGATCTCAAAAATATTATACTTATCCTAATTGTATAAGGTTCCAAATGTTAACACATACCATTTAGATTAGTAAAAATATTTTGTAATAACCAGGGACTTCATGTAGGCTAGTGGTAGGAAATAAAGGCCTGTCACACTATGATTGTGGGTTCGATTCCTACATCTTTGTCCGACGCGACGGGTTATGCCCCACCCTGCAGGTTGTCCTTTTCCTAAAACTATAGTATCATAATATTCCAAAAATAATCTTCATAAATTTTTTAACCTTAAACAATACTATAAAATGATCAACTTTATCCACTCCAACCTTTATAGTTATCCAAAATACCTCTGTCCAGACTTTCTCTAAAAGGTCTCTTAATTCCAAAATCAATTTATCAGATTCCCCAAACAAATTGATGTTTCTCTTATTGTCACATAATAAAAAAAATAATTACCTTAATCATATTAAAACCTTACTGAAATCAACAAGTACTGCAGTACAATCCTTATATATATATCACATTATTCTAATAACCAGAATATAATCCATGAGTCCAAAGGCACCAATAAATTAATTATTTTTCTTCAACTGTAGTAACAACATAAGATTGTCCTTGATCCCTTGGCCTTTTCTAAGGTAATTTTCCCTGACGCTTAGGGAATTCATTTGCATAATTCCCCATTTCCCTACAATTGTAGCATTCAACATTGATAGCCTCTTTCTTTCCCTTGCAATCACGCGCCTAGTGACCTTTTTCCCCACATTTATAACAAACTCCCATTCCTTTTAGACAAGTACCAGGGTGATTTTCCCACAATTATCACATAATGGAAAATCCTTCTTTCCCTTTTTCCCTTTATCTATCTCTTTTTCCACCGTTCTCTTCTTCTCTTGCTTTACTTTGTTGTCATAAGACTTAGAGAATTCCTTTTCTATCTTGATAGCACATGAGACAATATCTTCGTATGTTGAGAACGATTTTGATACTAAAGCTCGACGGAGAAATGGTTTTAACCCATCAAAGAAACGATCAATATTACTCCTTGGGTTACGTATATAATCGGAAGAATGCCTTGCTAACCTTGTAAAGTTAGCCTCATACTTTGCGACATTCTCATCCTCCTTCTACCTCAGACTCAGAAATTGCCTTTCTATATCTGCTCTATGGTCATGAGGAAAGTATTTTTCTAAGAAAAGATCTTTGAACTCCCTCTATTCCATATCCTATATGTCATCATATTCCTTTGTGTTTTGAATCAATGACCACCATTGATCAGCATCTCCAGTGAGGCTGTAAACTGCCATGATAACCTTTTCCCTTTCACTACTCCCCAAGGCGTGGAATATTTTCTCTAAGGAGTTTATCCATTGCTCAGCTACTAATGGATTTGTACCCCCATTAAATGTTGGTGGTTGTTGCCTCATGAAGCGGTCTAACATTGATCCTCCACGTTGCGGATCAGGGTGCTCCATACGAGTAAGGTTATTATTCATAACCTGAGTGAGTTGTCCTAGTATGGTAATAAGTTGATCAGCACCAGTTGTATCTCCCGCTCCACAATAACTATCTTGAGCAGAAGGGCAATCCCTACACAGAGTGCGTGCATTGATATGGTTTCCATTCCTTCCACTAGGCGCCATTTCTAAACAATGGCATAAACTATATTAGTTTATAAATCAAAATACATAATTCCATACTTGTAAGATACTTAACATAAATTGAACTATTTATGGATATAATCCATAAAAATGTTTTCTTTGAGGAATAATATACTCATAACCCTTCATAGTGGTTTATAAAGAAAATGAGAATTATCCAAAGCATATCCCCCGGGAGTGTCGTAACCAAGAGTGCAGCAAGGCCCGTTGTCGTGCACCAGTTCCCGTTAGAGTCTAACTCAAAACAGTGTTTTCGGGTTTTACCCCTAGGTACATCTGTGCCAGAGCCGCCTCTACATGCTCGTATCCAGACAGGGACGTATTGCTCGGAAAACTCACAAAATCTTTATAATACCAAAATTATAGGAAGTTCTTCTATAATAATCCTTAAAGCCTATCTTCGGGCTATGTGCTCTACTCAGAGTTTATCTAAATCTACCTTCCAAGGGTAGTACTAAACTGCCTCTGATACCAACTGTAATGCCCCGACCCCAGCTACCCAGAGTCGGTGCATTACTTCGTAACATTGGCATGATCACAAAAGGTCAAGTCTCGAAAGACTGATTAGTTTAGTAGCCTTGGAAACACTAGATACATTCATAAATGATACATTACATCATAAAGTAAAAAACTAATAACAAAGTATTCATAGTCCACACTCATATCCTCTTCTAACTATCCCAGCAGGTCATTCATAAAATACATCTTCACATCCTAGAAAATATTAAAACATTGAAAGGGGTGAGCTCAGATGCTCATTAAGGATAACAATAATGCGGAAGCTTTCATAAATAAACATAAAAATATAAGGAAATGTAAAACTAAAACAAAATCCTTTTAAACTTGAACATCAACATAATATGGAAAAAGTAAAATGAGATAATGTCATTCACTTCCTCACATGGATATTCTACTGGTCGAATAATCACATGCAATATCAATAACCACTTTTATAATGAGGGAATGTATAATGCCAGACATTCTGAAACATTTTTTCAAGGCCTCGGCCAAGACATCTAAAATTATTAAGGCCTCAGCCAAAACCATAAATCAAATTGGGAAAGGGCCTCGGCCAATTCCACGTCTAGTTGTCTCATGAGACCTACCGATGCAATTTATTTAGCAGATACTTACATTTAAAATTGCTCAAATATACTCCAGTGTTTTTCTGAAAACATTATGCAAGCTTCTGAAAACAAAATAACTAATTCTGAGACTGCTCGACTAATTACAGGCCATGATGGGTCCACGCCCAATCCCTTCATATCTAACACACTCGAGAGTCGGGTTTTCTGAAAACATTTTTAAGCTTGCGTTAAGTACGTATACATTTGCACTGGATTTTCATATATTGGAGAGAAATATCTCTTTTTTGAAATCATTTAAAAATCACATAATTATAAAAGAAAACCTTTTGAATAAACTTAAAATTCAAAGGGGTTTATACACCGTATAAAATAAAGTTGTGTATAAAACGAAATATGCCTCCATGAAAGTAGATTGAGATGAAGTCCATAAAAAGATCATTTATAAATAAAATATATATATTATGTGTATTCACTATAAGTACACATAGAGAACGTAAAAATACAAAATAGGACATAATAATATCATGACATAATTTTAAAGTAGGAGATTAACCCAAAGAATGGAAGATGGGTTAAGAAATTCCCATTCCTCGTGTCTGACTTGACTCAACCATTCTTTAACCTCCTGAATAATAAACTAGAGTTAATATATACCTTATTAAGAACCATTTTTAATTTCATTATCCTTTTTATATCACTTATTACAATGTTATGAACATTATGTAATTATTTAAGTTAATAACGGTCGTCTTGTCGATCTTTGGTACTTGAGTAAACAATAATCATCTAATAATTACAAATTGTTTATTTGGTAGAATATCAATTATCTCCAGAATTATATTCATGATTTATATGTCATATATATCATATATATCCAGTATATACATTCATTTATAATATTACGTAACATTTAGAGGTATGAAATGAAATGCACCGTTCATGGAGACGGTAAGCCGTACGTACGCATGAACGCTACTTTCATTTCTATTTCGTATTTAATGGAATGAAATCATAATGATATAAATGTATAATATAATTCCAGTATAATATAGTGTATAATACCATTTACTCCATCCTTTATACATCCCACATATGGCATTAACGATTCAAATCACTTTGAGGGGGCGGTAGTCCGCACTTCCTAAAATGAAGTTATCGCGTTTTACCCATAATGGAAATCATAAATTATGACATAAATGAGAAATACAGAAGCATAAGTAAAACATAAACATATTTTATATCATATATAAATATAGTGACATCTTAATGGCCACCTTTTAAGGTGTTAAATGAGTGTTGAACAATCATCATTTCGTGAGGCAGAAATTCGCCATCCACAGAAACCGTATGTTCTTTAACCATTAGATGTAGGTTTGTGTAAGTGTAGCTCCAATACATCTTATAAAAACATCCTAGTATATTTAGGATACTGGTGTTGTTACAAAATAAATGAATAAAAAGAGTTTAGGGTGTTGGAGAAGAAAAATAATACAAAACAACATTAGAGAAGACATTACCTCAAAATCGGGTAACTATTTTTGATTTGAGCCAAAGGCTTCCTTGGGAAGCGTTCTGTCCAAAGTGAGGATTATAGGAGTAAGAGGGGAAAGTTGGGAGAGTATTTGGGCAGAGGTTGGCCGAGACAAATGGCTTGAAGGTGTGAATAAGGTGGGAGTGGTGGGGGCCTTTTATAAGTGGAGAGGAGGGGCACTTTTGGAAAGTAATGAAATGTTATTATATTATACAATGATTTTAGGATTATAAAGGTCCAAAACTTGTATAATTAGAGGCTAAGGTGATAAGTGTTCGAAATATTTTCATCCAATAGGCTTTGGACAAGTTTACACCTTGGATATTACATTATCTTCTCATTTTATTTAAATCGTTAAATAATGAGGTCATCACTGCATCATCATGATGTCATAAATAATTTAATTTATTTAATGTCTAAAAATTATAAAACAAATACTATGATGTAGGAAATCTATTTATCTTTCCAATTAATATTTATAATAAAAAATATGACTTGTATAACCCCATGTAAAAATTGTTTTATTAAAACATTTCATGTTTGTGTCATTTTTTACTTTAACATTAAATAAAATGTATTTATGTCATTTTCCAACTAAAGTGGCTCCATGGGGTCCCAAAGTTGACCCATGGATTGTCTTGGTCTGACATGGCACATCCAATGAGGGTAGGACATGTATCAAGCTCATCTCATATTATTAAAACATTATTTTTACCTTAAACTACACTAATTACCTCTAATCTCGATTAAGAATTTAAAAGTTACTATTCACCAAAAAATAATTTTAATCTCATTGAACCACATTTTAATTCTTAATGACAACCATGTATGTCGTATTTTTGAAAATAAAATCACAGAAGTGGTAATATTTCATTTAAACGAAAAATTAGTTATTTAACTACCACTTATTGGTTTCACCATTCATCAAAAATTGAAGTTTTTCAGAACAATGCCAAAATTTCATCCTAAGCTATAATTGATATTACGAATTCAAAAATGATGTCTATTTTACAAAATTCCAGACATATAAGTTGCATTAATTAATTTTATAATTAATTCCCACTGTCACAACAAATAGCGTGTTTTTAAGAAACAATTTATATCAAAAGATTGGCAATTGTTTATGTCCAATTTCAAAGTGAAATTAATTATAATGACCACCATTGGATAAAATGGTAAAAATATATTCTAATTATACTTTAAAACCACTCAATAGTATAACTTATCACTATAAATTATTTTGATTAAAAAAGTTGTTTTAATTATTTTTCACTATTCATAAAAATTTTGATGTTCTCAGAAAATTACAAAAAATTAAACATAGGCTAATTTCAATAATAGGAATACAAAAATGAAGTCCATTTTGAAATATAAAATTTCTACAAATTTAAAAAGTTGTTATTACTATTCATAACGGCTAATTTGATTAGTTGCAGTGTGTTAGAACTCGATGTTGCGTACAATGCAAGCTATTACATTATTGAATGAGAAGCGTATCATGTAAGCTCGGGGTGTTACATGAACCCTAGTTGTTTAGGCTCCTTCTTGGTATCCAAAAGACCCAGGATCAAATCTGGGTAGGGGAGAATTCCCGAGTACTATAGCAGGGCACTGTCGCTGCACTGGAGTAGGTCACCGTAGCAGTACTGTAGCAGTAGAGGACTATAGCAGCAACAGCACTGTAGCGGCGGAGGGACTATAGTAGGGTACTGTAGCGGCGGAGGTACTATAGCAGGTACTGTAGCTGTGCAGGTACTATAGAAGTACTATTCACTAAGGGGTCCTTTGGTCCAAAAAATGAGCTTTTTAGCCCTCTATGTAGGCCACTTGGCCTTGGGACTTCGGGCTATGTAATGGGTCACCCTCTACCCAGTCTAAAGAGGTCTTTTCATTAATATTAAATTGAGGCTTCGACCCCAACCTTTAAAAAAAGATTGATCTAAATTGATGAACAATCAAGGTCATGATTTTGAATACTGGTTGGATACACTATGGTGAAGAGGATTATTCAATAGAGGTAGATCAAATATGAGATGAGATAAATAATTTTGAGCCCTATAAATCTTTTTACTAACATATCTGATGTAAATTAAATAAAAATGATTTTTTTTATAAATCATAAAAATTCTATGAAAAATTGAAACAAGGGATGCTGTGAAATAATGGTGAAACCTGAGCTCAATTAAATATGCAGATAATTCCATTCATGCATGAAACTTTCAAAATTATAACAACAAATATTGACTTGAGACTGATGAACTAGGATTTGATGGATAACCCTTAACACTGCGCTGGGTAATGGTATGTGTTTTGGATATGGCGTTGGATCTTGATTGGATATAGCAAAATTAAATAAGTTGAGTAAAAAAATATAAATTTTATGGTTGAAGTAAATGAAACATGAAGAAGGATCCATGATGTTGAGGATAAACCTAGGTGGGGTTTTGATTCTATTAAATTTGTTTCATACAGGTTGATTACATAAAGACAATGGGTAATTTATGATAGAATTTTATTGAGTATCTATCAATTGATTTGTGTTTGTTGGATTTTACTTTAGCTGTAGGATTCCATTGAGTATGTCTATAAATAAATATCCTCACTGTTGTGGAAATTTATTTTAATGTATTAAATCTCCAAATTCTTAAAATATTACCCTAAAAAAATTCCATGTAGAGTAGAGCTCATGATGTGTTATTGATAGAATTACTAGGCAATGTTTCAATCCTAACCTTGAAATTGATTCTTTCAAGTTAGATAAAGGATAACTATTAAAATGATATTGTTTAATTTGAGTCTGCTGATGTAAATATTGATAATAACATTGGATTGACATGGAGGGTTTCAACATTAGTATATTTCCATTGTTATCTATTATTTTTTTTCCTGACTTTCTTCAACGGTGACAATTTTTAGAATTTTTAAATAGTGTGAGAGTGTTTCTTCCTGATATTATATGGATGTTATCAAGATATTGACTCAATTATAACAATATATTAGTGATGAATGAATTGATTTCAAGGAGACTAGTTTGTGGGTCTAAGTCTACGAATATACCCAACACTGAAAACCTAGTGCACTGGACCACCAATTTTCATAATACATAAATTCTAAAATTAATATTTAAATAATTTGGATACAATTAGTGCATGATAAATAACTTTTCCATTATCAGAGTCTATATCTATATGTTTAGGGCGACTAAAACATCTATAGAATGTTTGGAGACATGACCACAAGAGTAGGAGGACATTGGATTGAGGGGATTTACATATAAAATGTATAAGGAGTATTAAAAGAAATAAAAATACCACGTTGAAGCTTATGATAAAATAAAAATTAGTGAATGAGACCTCACAGATGATCTTTGTGAATGAATTTCTATTAAATGAGAAACGTATAGTTTGAAGGAGGATATCAATGAATTGGGAAGAAAAGAGAAGGACATACACCATCAGGGCCTATAGATTATTTGAGATTTATTATAACTAGTAATAGACAATCAAACAAAGAATATTACTCTTTATTCCCTCATCAAATTTTCAATGGATATGAATCTAATAATACTTATTACAATTGATGAATCAAATTTGTTCTTTCAATAAATATAAGTTGGGTAATGAGATTGTGCTATTGATTTTTATTACATTGTTCATGAATTGATTTAATTTGATGTTTCTCTTAATTTAATTTGATCAATAAATTTTCAAAAATATTTTGAATCCTTAAAAAAGATTTTGATCAAACTTTATTTCAAACTATTTCATCATTTGAGGAATTAAATTTTAGGTTCATTAATATTTTAATGGTAGAAAATTAGGATTAAAATATAAATTTATTTTAGTGAAATGATGGTATAAACATTTTTTATTAATAATGTTTTAATTTTGATGAATTTTAGGATTCTTCATATCACTACATTACTAACATACTTGTTGGTTTGAATTTTTTAAGACCTAGTCCTATGTTTCTAATGAAATTAATTGATGATGAGAAACATATTTAAACCATTAAATCTAATTAACCCCTATGATCATTTTTTATGACTCAATAGTTATCTTTTCCTTATTTCGTTCAACTCCACTTTTTTTGTTCTTGGTAACACCTCATCACTATAATCTATCCTCGTCAATTTGAACTTTTAACATCATTTCAATTATTTTTTCATCTTAGTCACACATATTTTAAATAATTAATTTGACCCAAGATTATTCAATGAACCTTGTCTCAACAATGCCAATTATAATTCAAGGTATCTCAAAAAATTTAGGTAATGAGGACTCAAATATTATCCATGCACCACAAGTATAAAAAATTTATATGAAACTCCATGTTGTACACTTAGTGGGTTATCTAGAAAAAATAATAATAAATTTTTTTGTATTGTGCTATATTATCATATTATCTATCTCTATATAGGAATCCTAATCATGCTAAACATATCATGTCATCAAAATCAGTAATACTCCATGAAGAACATCTTTTATGGATAAACATAATTTCATACTTCGAGGTTTCAATTATCATTACACATCATGAATTGTATATTATATATACCCAAAGTGATAAAATTATAAATTGGATGTTTCCTTGAATATGATACATCTTAATATTCTTAAACTCATTATTAATACTAATTAACCCAAACATAAGCATTGGTTATACATATCATACAAGAGAATATGCCAGATCAACCTTTTGTTTGATATACTGTCTTATTATTTTTAACCCATTACATTATATGTAATCCTCATCAAATCTCCCTGGGATGATATGTTAGAAACCATATGACAAAACTAATTAGTGAGAAACAACAATAAAGTAGGCACATTTAATAATGATGAGATTTAGGAATCATATTCCCAACTGTTCAAATTTTAAACATATAAAATGTTCTTAACATCACAACATCAAATGTTAATATGTAAACAAATTTTATCTAAATATAAATAATTCAACGTTCATCATCATCATCTTAAGAACAAAATAACATAAATACTTTCCTTTAAATAATGTAACTACTTACATTATTATTTATCAGTCCTCTTAAACACTTTTTGGATATAGTGACAAACACATTAATATGGCAACGAAATGTGACTATTACATTTCCCATTTACATCATTACAAAAAATATTTTAGGATATCAATTATAACCATTTTTTACTTTACCTGGTATAATCATTCAATAAATTGTGGTTTTTATTTTTCATGATAACTAAATATAAATCGTTTCCATTTTCTGTATTATAACATATCCTAAACTCATTTAAGTTATTATCTGAGAATTGATTCTAATTTATGACCGGTATAATTATATTAGAAATATTGGTATCCAATTTCTGAATGGTATTAAACCAAGCAAATTTTATTTTTTTTATCCTTCACATATTCTAAATATTTTAGGACTATAATTTGAATAGAGTATAACATAAAATTGTTGTTATATTTTATTTTTTAACAGTGAACATATTTAAGTTAAAACATACTTATTCCATGTGCTAACATGCAATATTCCTTTCTCAATCTATTTATATTATACATAATATTTTTTTAGTTAGGAAATAAAATTTAAATATTTTAAGTGAAAATACTAAATAAATAATCTATTCCTTCTATATCATGTATGTTATTCTATGTCATTGGAATATTTTTTTTATTTTAAAATATAAATTTATTAAAATATACAATGATAAGGGGAAAGAACATATTCCCTTATTTAAAAATAAATATGTTGATAAACATTTTATCATAGGTAAAACACTTTTATCCAATTATTCTTTTTAAAAATTGTTATATAAATTGATGAATCATAAACCATGTGTATATTGGAAATCATATGGTACTTGTTCATAGATACTTTTTTATTTGATAAAATTCTCTTATAATATATGGGAAATGAGATGATAGTACACATTTTTTACATAGATTCATTTGATCTTGATAAAATATTTTACATTAAAATCCTTGATGTAGTAACTATTTAATTTATCTCATAAACATAAACTATAAATTCAATCAATTATTCATTTCATTTAGAAAACATGTATATTTACAATACATTGTAAAATATATATTCAATATCACATACAATTCAAAATTAAAAAATTAAATTTTATAGAATCCATATGTTACATGTGTATTCCATGGAGTTTCGTAAACGCCTTCAGGTTTATAATTAGTAATCTAATCATATTTTTTAATAAAATTCCTTCATAATATTTATATGTTTTAAGGAAAATTATTAAATTCTTGAATAAACATCCTTGAACTTTTCAACCATCATTTTCTTCTTCCATTTTGAAAATTTACCTATATGAAATATCTATAGAGTAATTTTGAAACTAGAAATCAAATCCATTGTTCATATATAATCCAAAAAATTTGAGAATATTGGGTAAAAATTCATTGAATTCATTCACATTATTTGAAATTTTTATTGACGACAAAAGGATTAATTCCCTACCTAGAAAATGATATTTTAAGTATCCACTTAAAGAATATTATAAAACTAAAAATATCATAACTATGTGTATAAAAAACAACTTATCTCATATTAATCTGCAAGAAATATGGTATTTCTCATTATAGATAAATGAGATAAAATAAACATCTTATGAAATGTATGCTGGAATATCTAATTTATCAAAGAAGCTACTCATGTCCCCATTACTTGAAAAAAAAAAATTATTCTCTTATTTTTTTCAAATATATTATCCAAACTTTGTAAAACATCTAATTGATGTAATATATGAATCATAATAGTATAATTTATTTCAATAAAAAATAAATCGTTATGGAAAACATTAGTCTCATTGATTAATCAATATATTCAATCAGATGGAATATTTTTTGATATACCCACTCATATTGAGTATATGGGACTAAAATTACATAAATTATCAACATACCCAATCATATTGGGTATATGAGTGGGGTATAATATTGTTTCATTAAATTTTCATATAATTACTTTAACATATTAAATAAATCTCTATATTCTTTCATGAACATAAGTATTCACTTTTTGAACATCTTCTACACTTGGTTACTAAGGATAGAACTATTCTAACACAAATGAATCGTCCTTGTATAGTTTCCATAAATGAAAAATATTATTTTAGAACTTATATTACATTACTTTTTTTATGAGTAATATAAATTAAGATTCACCTAATCAAGAATTAATAAATGGTTTTTTCTTCATGGTGATATTATCTATAATATAATATTTTTGCAGCTGAGTATCAAGTATTATTATCTATTTAATAATGAATTTTCCTAAATGATATCCCACTAAAATGATGATCCCTATGGGGAATTAATCATAACCATTAGATTGAAAAGATACACATTTAAATAAGAAATGATTCTCCTTCATCATTCTTCTAAGCACATAATTATTTTGGGATGGAATCATCCCAATCGTATCATATATTATTCTTGGATAGTTGAACAAACAACCCATTTTCAAATACCCCATATAGATAAATTGAACATTATTACTCTGGTATCCAAACCATTAGGATTTCCCATATGAGTGTTACCCAATGAAATTTATAAAAAACTATTTGTCCAAGGAATGTATAGGGGAACCCATTTCCGTAATAAAACCAATCAACAAGATAATATAGACTGACTTATTACAGGCTTTCCTTAGTCATGATTATCTTGGGGCTCCAAACATTAGCATGAATGAACCATGATGGGTGATAATGGACAAAAATGTGTCTCTTTAGAAGGAATCCCACAATTATTATTTTAAGGGGATTTTAATATGACCATCATTTCTCATGTTATTCAATTTTATATATTAAAGATTTTAATAATTTAGTTTATAATCCTATTCCCTCAAAAAAATATCTTCCAACCAAATTTTTCGGTAACTCTTTAAAAAACCTCAAGGATTGAGTTACTTACCCAAAAATAGAATTGAAAAATATTAATACCTATTAAGATGAATCATATAAATACAGTATATAAACAATTAATGTAATGTTTTATAATTATATCAGAATAAAAATAGCTACATGAATATGCTCAGAGTGACAGATAGCCAAACCTATTCACCAGTTTAGAGAAGGCATACACCTCCACTTGGGTTAGTAATCCATCCCTAAGTGTCTCCACCTGAGGAAAAATTATCCAAGAGATATTTCCATTCATCATAACACTAACACCAAATATGAACAAACAAAATTCAAGAACAAAATACAGTCTAATAACATAATATACAAATCAAGATCAATGTTGATAGAGGATTAATTCAATACGGAATCAATCCTAGTATTTAATGCATTGCTCTATCCTAGAAGTAGTTTAACATTTTAAACTAAAAAATACACAGTATTTATATATTTTAAACAATTAAATAGTCATGAATAAAATAGGTAATAAACAATAAATATATGGATAATTCATATATTTAACCTGAGGGAATCATATATGAACTATTAATAAATAGAATACTATTATAAAATTTTATAATTTTAGATCTATATTAGGTACATTCCATGGTTATGGACATAATCATTTTATTTCCAATTCAATCTAAAACTCTTTCGGGTAAATAATTATATTGAATTTCCATTTTAAATATTTTTTATTATTTTAATTATAAATATTTTGTCATAAAATTTGTTTTATGTAACCATTTTTCATAATATAAACATCATATACATAATCATTATTTAATACTTGATCATTTTAATCATCGAATTATTTTTTATGTGGCTTAAATAATATCCAAATATGGTTTCCTTTTTATTATGAACAATTAAAAATATTTTTATATGATGAATTCATAATTTAAATATAAACTCTTTCTATTTTGGACATATTTTATAATAAATAACCCTGTAAAAATTATTTGTAATGATTTCTAAATAAACACTTCTTTTATAGATCTAATTTCGTTCAATAAAATTGTGTTAAAATGACTTTCAAGTACTAAAATTTAGTATTTGGGAATAAATGTTTCATAAACATTTTATCATTTACAAAAAATTTATAATTTAAATAATTTTTAATCCTTTTTTGTATAAAAATATCCCAAAATATCATTTATAAAATTTTTAAAAAATTATTTTATAAACCACTAAAAGCATATTATATGATTATTTTTTTATACATTTATAATATGATTCTAATTACTTTATTTCATAGGGGTATTCCAATGTAAGGTTAAGGCCTTTTACCCTTACATAGGCCATTTTTGAGATCTTGAAAAAAGGTAAATCAATACTTGCATTTAAATTGAAAAAATATAATTAATTTTTTAAAGGTTATTAAATGATAACATTTATGAATCTCATTCAGTGTATTTGTACTAATTATATTACCATTACGTGAATTCTTTATGTAACTGTAATTCATGATTTAAATTTAAACAACCTTCTAGAACTATTTCAAAAGGGTACTACCTTTACAAACCCAAATTTTTATAATTTTAATAATCATGATACCCTTATATAATCCACTTTTCTAAGGGTATCATTTAAGGGTAAGCAGTTGATTACCTTTATGTAATCCTTTTAAAAATTCATCTTCCTTTACATAACCCCTTTTTCAAAAAGTAGAAAATTTTGATTTCCACTATATAGGAAACTATTAAAAATTTTAATTCCCTAGTTACTCATAAAAAACTCAGCAATATATTGGTATGATATTTGTAACCTTGTCATAGCCCAACTACATAATTGTAAACCCTTTTATGAAATAATATTTTCCAAAAAACAAGAATGAAATATTTTTTATATTATTCTTCATTTCATTCATTATTTATTAAATAAAAATAAATAACATGTTTTTTAGAACATAAGAGATTATTTGGAGTCTAATAACATTTATCAAATATGGAAAAATTTATTTAAACCCTATTATGAGCATCTCCATGAAATATATTGGTAATCATATATATATAACTAAAATGTAGAAAACTGTTACAAATTTAGCATATCATGCACTGATACAGGCCTATAACCATTCAATATACATTTTATGGCCTTGATAATGATCACTATGTATAAAAATTATTCCACCTCTACGGTGTATCAAAGGGATACACTGAATCTCTTATCATATGAGATAAATTCATCTTTCCATTCATAATGTTCTTGTATCTCAAAATTTAATGATGGAATATGAAGAGAGAGGAGGGTCTTATTGTGTTCTGTCTAAGATAATAGAGAATCTGACACCACTATAACCATACAATAGAAGCAGTAAATGTAAATCCTAAGAATAATTAACAAAATAATTAATCTACCCTTTTATTAAAACACAAATATTAATTCTCTGGAATGTTTATTCATAGTATTCATTTACATCCATCACATTATGACTTTTGAAATAGATTATTAAATGATTTCTTATTTTGAGAATGATTCAATTGTCTAGTACACATGAAATAATATACCCAATTAATTAAAATCAAAATTTCAATGAATAATAATATACATCTTAAAAATATAACATATAGAAATATTGATTTAGGTAATGTCTCATTCAGTGGGATACACCATGTGTGTATCCTAAAAACTAGTCATATGTTTTCTCTTCTTCCATTACTATTATAGAATACTTGATTCTGACTATATATAAATTGAAAACTTCCTATTTCACCTTGATTTTTTCCATTATTCTTTAGATTCTAGCGAGAATGTAAACTATTTCAACGTCTTACTTTCGTTGACGTTCTTAAGATCCATGTATTCATAGCTATGTGAACCTCATTCAAATTATTATTTCCCTCAAATTTTGAATCATTTGGTAGCTATATATGATTCTTCATACACAATATATTTATATATATATATATATCATTAAAAACATTTCAAACCTCTAAACCTTGTGATAATCATTGGAACCAAACTCAAGAGACAAGTGCATCAAATCATCACACTAATTAGCATTCTCAAAGGTAGAGAAACTTTACAACAAAATTTTTATTCTTTGATCATAAACCAAATGAATAGAACTAATGAAAAAAGGTCAAAACTTTAGAAAATAACACTAGATAGCCTCACACATCCCATATTGACTCATGTATTTTAATTATGGTATGTTGTCCAAGAACACTAACACATTCCCTATCGTGTTCAAATAGTCATATATTTATACTATCAATTACCCCAAACATAAAAGGGTAATACTCATTCATGCTTATAGGATTTAACACAACCTTATATGATACTAATCTATAATAGTCCAACATGAGTAAACCTATAAAATCACACAAATTAGTCCTTCACAATGCCCATATCGTGTTGTCAATCAACATGGGGTGGAGACATGAACTTTTATATCATATAATATTTGATGAGAATTATTTCAATGTAAAACAAATTATGTTATAATTAGACAATAATATTAATATACTAAATATAAAAATTCATTCATATGTCAATCTACAACCAAAATTTTCAAACCCATCATCTAATAAAAAAGGCCCCAAATTAGAACAAGAAGACCATCAAGAACATGGAACCCTAAAAAACCATGGGCCTCTCTCCATGTGTCCATATGTCACCACTATCTCATCCCACTGGTAAGAAACACGAGCAAGGAGTGTCACCCCTACACGATGCATTCCCCATTACCTATAACCTATAAAACCATTTTTGTAAACATCCAATGGAAAAATTAAAATGCGAGTATAAGAAATTAGTAGAATAACACCATGATTATTGAAAATATCTAGCTATATACATGTATTAAGTCATATTTAAAACAGATTTCTAAAACACTACAAATGATATCATTTTAAATTTCATAAAACATACTTTGGTTTTATTTTCAATATCGTTCCATATTCAATAAAAGAAATTATTATGAAATATTAAATTTCAATGTAAAAAATTACATAGATAAACAATTTTTAGGTTTACATTTATGTAACTAGAACAAGTGGGGAAATAAGTATTTCATAAGATCATGTATGAAAAGAAATCTCTTAGAAACCAATTGGCAGGTCTATCACATTAGGATATAATCAGCCAAACTAATAATACTCTCATGGAACCCTACATTGTATTAATTGGATTCTAATGTCTAGGAACCTCATTATCTTATAATGGATACCCCAAAGTCGTCATGACATCAAGTGAACCACCCCTAGCGATTGTTATCACCACTAGATCTTGTCATTATTTAGATTTCCCCTATATCACATCATCTCCTAAGTGTACATTTACATCAGCATTATATTCAATATGAATGAAAAATGCTTCATAAACATTTCATAATTAATAATCCTAACCCATGTTTCTTTAATATTTTTCAAGGCATAATATAATTTAAAACAAATCCATCCTTTTCAAAAAAAACAATTTCTATATGATACAAACATATTTTCATTCTTGTAACACCAATTTTATATTCAAAACATATTAGAGGATATTTATCAAACACATTAGTTTTCAGAAATTGATTCCAAGAAAAACCACTTATTGTAACATAAAATAAATCCATAAAATATTAATACCACTTAAAAATCATTTTTATAATAAATACCAATGAAAAGAATCAATGAAAATAAGGTATGAAAAATATTATAAATTACAATTGAGATACTTATACTGATAATGATGAAATGGTGTTGCCTATTTAAACTGGGGATGGGAAGAAAGATATAGAATCCTAATGAACCTATACCTATAGAAACTGTAGAGACCCAGTTTTTTTCTTGTAAGAGATTGAAATATTTAATTATATATTTCTTATGATTAGCATTAAGTCTCCATGTGAATCTGATACCTGGGGTGCCCAGAAATAATTTTCTAAAAATATTAATCATATTCTATTTTGTGAAAACACAATACCTCAATGAAAATGGGATAAATCTTAAAGGGTTTATCAGCTCATAAAATTTGAGACCACCATTGAGCTAGAACATGGTGTTTACCTTATACGTGACATAATATGTGTCATCATAGGACATTCATACCCCTCCATCGTCGGCCATTCAGTTAAGATAATTAATTAATTAATTTAATTAGTTGATTAATTCTTGTTGACCTAAAAGTATTCCAATACATATTTAAATACTGGAAATTTTATACGGATAGATCATTTCATTGTGGAATTCATTACTGAGATCGCATCCCTACTCTCTTAGATGAACGATGAAAATTTCTAGATCACAGTAAATCAAAGCACGACGAATAAATCAACTTTTTCTAATCATTTTGTGAGATCATTCATAACTAATGATCAATCCTAAATATAAGTGGGGTTTTTATTTTTGTGTTTTTACACCTATTGGTAAAAAATTAAGTATATCAGTTTTTATTCTTCTCTATGTTCCCCTCTTGTAACATTTGAATGTTCCAATGTATAAAAAATTTATTGATTTATTTTTATTATCTAACCACAGATCATGTTCAAAATTTCTGTCAAAGAACTCTTGGAAAATGATAATTCCAAATTTATTTCATACGCCTGTCTCCCGAACTAATTTTTGTTCTTCACCAAATCAATACTTGTGGTTCCCAATCTGATAATTGTTAGGCAACATTGAGATCGATCAGGCACCCATATCAGCTAATGATTGATGAAACATGAAAAAATTTATATGTAAATCAAAGATCTGGAATTTTCACAATATATGGATATTCGATGGGATGATTTGTGGCTGGATCATAATGTTTTAGTGGCACAACAACATGCCATAGGACCAATGAAACCATTCATATGAGTGGATACCGATTCAAAAAGAGCAACATAAAAGATCCTCTTTCCAAGGACAAATAAAAGTTTTTTAAATTGATTCATGGGAAAATTTCTAGTTGTTGGAGCATATTTGATGTAGTTCACCTAATCTATGTTTTTTTTAAAATACCGACTATATGACATGAAGTATGAAGAACACACATCATGTTGCCTCCCTCAATAGTGTATCTAGGGTTTCATGGAAGTAAATGATGATAAAACATGTAAACCCCGACACATTCCATGTATTGAATTTCATTTGGACAGACTCGTGGCTGAACACACATACATGGTGTTTGGGAAAATGGACATGGTTTTTAGTTACACAGACATGGTGTTCGGGTACACAAACACGTGTTCTAATTCACAGACATGGCCACTAAGACACGGCTCTAGTCACATGTTTCATAGAAATGTAATATAGTCCACCTAAATGGTGTGTAATGTCACACATATAGGGTTCCATGTACTTTCCATGGACACAGGTTGACAGTGAAGCAGGACCACACACAGTGTGGGTCCCCTTAAAAACCATGCACCCCTTGAGCTCTTCTTTGTGAACATCAAATGACCATATCTCATTCATTTGGACTCATATTTTGGCACACAAGTATTCTATCCAATTTGTTTCATGTATAAACTCATTGGGTCATAGGATGTATCTTTTGAGATATGATGTGAAATATTCTAGGTTTGGAACACACTATGTTTCACCCGATGAAGGAATTGATCATGCAGAATCACGAGGGCTTCCCAGGCATTACCCTCCATCAGGGATGGGCAGAAGAGTTCCACGACCCCCCCCCCATTATGGTTGTTATCCTCTAGGAGGCCTTGTAATTTGAGTAACCCAATGGCCCTTATATGCTTAATCATCACTAGGTCAAGGAAGTGGAGTTCCCCGATGACTTCTTCTAGGCATTACCCTCCATTAGGATTGGGCAGTGGTGTTCTGTAGTGACAATTCTAGGTGCTAACCACTGGAAGTTATGGGATCTGGAGTTCCCTAATGAAATTTCTGGGCATACCCTCTAGTAGTACATGGTAGAGGAGTTCCCCTATGTCTTCTTCTAGGCATTACCCTCTAACATGTCTAGGTAGTGGAGTTCCTCACTGACACTTTGGGGTGTTAACCTCTACCAGTGCTAGATATTAGAGTTCTCTGACAACCTTTCCGGGCATACCCTGTAATAAGGATGGGCTGTGGAATTCCCTGGGGGATTCTTGTGGGAATTACCCTCCCGTAGGGATGGATAGTGGACTTCCCCAATGAAACTTTAGGGTGTTACCCTCTAGTAGGGCTGGGAAGTGGAGTTCCCTAGTGACCATTCACAAGCATAACACTCCAATGATTCTATGCAGTGTAGTTCCTTAGTGACTAAAAGAGTAGAAACTACCCATCATACCAGGATAATAGAACATTATCAAGAAATTGTGGCCCTTCGATCGTGTGGCATAATGATGGGAAATGGTTTGGAATAGCCTTGGATTCACGAGGAAGAATAATGCTTTGCCTATAGAGACGTTTCCTTATAAAGTGACCCAAAATAGTGTGGATGAGTCAATTCTGTACAAAGAAAACAATATAAATGTGTGGGTATTGAGTTACAAAGACTTATGCATTCATGGAAGAATAATGGGATGATGGACATCATTGATGGAATTATGGAACTATTGGATACTCTGCTTCTTGGACTACGATTTGATATGGAGGTCCCTTTACTCTCTCATTTGTTATTCTTTGACTGTGTGTATATATATATGTATATATA
Source organism: Viscum album (assembly GCA_963277665.1). Lineage (NCBI taxonomy): Eukaryota > Viridiplantae > Streptophyta > Magnoliopsida > Santalales > Viscaceae > Viscum > Viscum album. Next base: position 1,030,772,538 of record OY728123.1, on the reverse strand, counting down.
TTCTTTTTTCTAGATTCACACCATGGATATCGATACTCTCCTTCCAAGAGAGGAAAAGACGAATGGGGTTTTCCACAATCTTTTCATGTTGATATTTTCATGGTTGGATGAGTATACTCTACTCCTATTTGTGGTGAGGTCTCAATTGTTAGCCCATCTACTCATCTTGTTTTTCTCATTGGTCTTGGATGAACTTATGTTCACTAAATTAGTGGGATGAGATATACTGCTTCACTACAACATGTTCTGTCTACTTCTTTCCTCTTCATTTGTATCTTATATTGCTCCCCTTCACCCTTTCAGGGTGTTCTACTGGGTCTATATATAACCAACCATATAAATAATTTTCCCACCCATGTCATGTCCTTTACCGATGATAGACTAGTTGACCATGAATTTAGAGGATCTTAGAGATACTTGGTTCTTGTACCACCTACCGTGGTCATAGTTTTGGATACAGGATCTGGGCTCTCTTAGTTGTTTACTCATTTCAATTTCTGTCAATATAGGATACAATTATGTTTGTTCATGTAATTTTACACTATATTTTTAGTATACACTACCATAACTTTGTACTATCTGGATGTTCATGCATATATGGTTTATTTTATAGTAGTGTTGTATATTTTATAATTTACCTACACAATTTTTCATTGAGTTAGTTGTGTGCATTTTTTCATGTTATAAGGAAAGTGCCTCCCTGAGTAGTTCTGGATTTGACACTTGTCGCAACCCACTCGACTATGGAGGAATGTATTGTGTAGTCGTAGCTCAATCCCAAACATGGCTCTGTTCATGAAAGATTTGTATTAGATAATGTTCATTCCTTGGGACATTGTTCATATGTATCACCTTAAGAGAATTAGTCGGGTTTAGGGAAACAATTTCAAAGTGTCACCAGTGAAGCTCATAGGCTACAGAGTCTAGCGATGGCACATACATATGACATATCCATTTACCATGACAACGAATACTAGATTGAAACCTCATTATACAGCTACATTAGTAGTGGGGATCAATGGTACATGCATCATATAGGATTGAGTCTTGACTATCCTCCATGATTTAGAACCAATTATTGTTGATATATATATATATACACACACACATAATCATCTAAATCTAGTACTCCTTGATAAATTTCATGATTCATCTTAGATTCCAGCTAGCCAGGATACCCACTTGGGTTCATGATGATGAACATATGAGCGATGAGGCCTTGATTCAGGGCCCATTATGAAACCCCCTTATTGTAAGTATATAGGTAGAAACACCTCTACATGTAAACCATGAGATCGTCCCAATAGAGTAGGATGAAGACATGCATTGTCTTAGGGCACTCTGTGCGTTCCAATATCAGAGAAAACTGAGGTTTAGTGGTGATCCAAATCCCCAGAAAATATCATATTGGCTAGAGTCATTATTCTATATCTTGAGGACTATCCGAACACTAACATATCAGGTGGTGGAACTGGTGGCTGGCCTATTCAATGAAGAAGTTCGACATTGGTTGAGCTTGGTTATGCAGATGCCTGATGAGTCCACACAATAATGGGATGGCTTCCATCAACGGTTTTTTGAGGAGTATTACCCGTCCTACTTAGGCTCAGTTCAGATCAAGGATCTTTTAAAGTGTCAACATGGAGGGATGATGAGGGTTGATTAGGAGGAAATGTTCACATACCTTACATGGTACCCCATTATCATTATCTTGAACAATTACTTCCATGAATAGAATCAAGAGAAGAGACACTACAAAGATATTTGATCCAGTGTTGTATCCCTGTGCCTCCACACCAATTTTGGGATTCTGGTTTAGGCACTAGTAAGAGATATCTTTCTATCACAGGGATTCCAGACAATAGGTGCTCGATGTGGGCATCTTGTAGATGAATCATTTTCAGCACCTAGAAAACTCTATGTGCTAGGATCTCGGAGGAGGATACCCTTTCATGACTAGGATTGGCACATAGTGTAATGCGGAAGAGGAAGAACATTGGAATAGTGGATCCCATAGAGTGGTGGTTCTATTCATGGGATAATAAAGGTCACATGGCATGGGACTACCCAACTAGATGTGTTGAATATCCCTGGAAGATAGTTGATAGACCACTGTGATGGAGGCAACATCGAAATGAGGGATCACCCATGTGGGGATAGGTATGTCCCTTGGGTGGTAGAGATGGAAGAGGAGTGGGAGGATCTTTGGGTGGTGGATATCGGTATGAGATCTTTCTTCCACCACCACCAGGTGGTCCACTTTAGGATCAGGGAACTGGCAGTTGAGGCTGTATAGAGTAGGAGGATTTTGAGGATTATGGCCCCGTAGTAAACAAAATGATTTGTTGTACAATATATTTTTATTATAATCATTACTAAGTATTATTTGACATAGGTTCAAGTCATTATTTTTTGTCTGGACTCCTTATTCATGATCCAGAGCTCCAATTTGAGACATTAGTATAGGAGCATCATCATTAAGTTCCTACGAGGAAATCTTATTCCATATCTTTCATCGGATGGTAGTAAATGCTTTCCTTTAGAAGAGGGAGGTTCACATGGGACATTTTGTTCATAATGATGTAGACATATGATTTAATCATGGTTATGGATTGGATTTCCATGGTTCAATATCTTATTGACTATCACTGCAGATAAGTATGATGTCTATGCACTAATGGGATGAGATTATCCTTTTTTAGTGAGAGGGGTATCATGGAAGGGAAGGTTGATGGTGTGAGCAAGAGGTTGTAGCCTATCACCCATTAGTTGTAATGTTTATCCCTTGGTGGATCAAGAACTTCAAGCATCATGGTTCCGTCAATTGTGGATTATTATTTGGACGTCTTCCCCGAAGACGTTCTAAGACTACATCTTAGGTGGGAGATGGATTTTTACATTGAATTTCATCTTGGGACTACCCCGATATCTTCTATGGCATGTTAGATGGCACATACCAACCTCTATGAGCTAGGGATATAATTGGGGACCTTTGTGAGAATGGTTCCATCAAACCTAGTGTGTCCCCATGGAATGTTCCAATGTTGTTCAAGAAAAAGGTATATTTGAGATTACAGATTTGTATGGATTATCATCGACTAAACTAGGTCACAATAACTAAAAAGTACCCCTTTATAAGGATTGATGAATTATTTGTTTAGTTTTGATGTGTGAGATAGTCCTATTAAATCGACCTCAGTTTCGGCAACCACTAGTTATGGTTTCGCAAGACTGATATTCCATAGATGTCTATTTGATGCCCTTATAGACACTATTTATTCCTAGTGATTCCATTTGGTGTGATAAATTCCCCTGATGGGTTTATGAATTTGAATAACATGGGTTTCCCACCCTACTTGGATCTGTTTTTTGTTGTCTTCATCGATGGAATACATGACTACATTGAATAGAGGAGGAGCATGCAGAGCACTTGAGAAATGTTCTTTTTTTTTGTTTGATAGCACTGGATTTATGAAATTTTATGGAAGTGTCCATTCTAGATCCATGGGTCTCAATTTTCAGGGAATCTCATTTCTGAACAAGGTTTAGCCACAGATCCCATGAAGATTGATATAGTGCTTTCATGGGATCCACCCAGGAGTGTGTCATATGTATGAAGCATCCCTATCTTGGGGGCATACTATAGAATATTTTTGGTATACTTCTCTAGAATCACAACCCTTTTTACCACTTGAACATAGAAAGGGAAGATGTTTACCAGGTATGAGTAGTTCCAGAGGGAGTTTGAGGAGTTGAGGAAGTGGATGAAAGGCACTCCAATGTTAATACTACCCAAAGAAGGCATTGAGTTCATAGTGTATTGTGAGGCTTCATGAGTCAGTCTCGGTTGCGGGTTAATGCAATAATAATTAGTTATCCAATATGGTTTGAGGCAGTTGATACCCCACAAGAAGAACTATGGGAATCATGACCTAGATCTGGTAGTAGTATTCTTTTCCTCGAGGATATGGAGACACTATCTTCTAGGATATCACTTTATGGTTTGCTCAGACCACCAGATCCTCAAGTACATTTTGACTATGAGGGTCCTTATCTAGGGATAGCGATGAATGTTAGAGTTCCTACAATATAATAATGTTGAGATAGTCAATACTATAGGGATGTGAAATGTTTTAGTATATTTCTTTATTAGTATGTCCCATTATTTCTTTTTGTAGGAAGCATCAGGGTAGTTAGCTTCCCTATAGCTGACCATGGTGGAACAAGATGGTACTTATTTTATTTAGTCTATGGTTTTGAATCCTTCTCTCCTTGAGTTTGTGGGAGAGTCCTTATTAGAAGACATCAATTTTGATGAATTTAATGATTATATTTCCATGAGGGACTTACCCGATGCATATTCTAAAGGAATGAATCCTGACATATTGTTCCCATGGTGAAAAAAGGATCCAATCACAAAGTGCGAAGTGGTGATAAAAGAGTTCCACACATCTCTCCTAGTTGCACATCTACAAATAGGGATGATTTTCTGGGAAATTAAGTAGATGTTCTAGTGTCCAAAATGGGATGAATCATAGTTGAGTTTGTTTCATGGTGCCTCACATTTCAGTAGGCGAAATTTTAGCATGAAGTTTCGGAGGGTTTTTTTGCAACCCCTTGTGATCCCATAGTGTAAATGGGACAACATATCCATCGACATCATCATAGGTCTTATACATACAATAAAATGGACTTGATTCCATTAGGGTGATAGTATACCCACCCATGATGTTGGTATACTTCTTTCCATTAGGGATCAGAGTTCGGTGGAGAGTTTTGAGTAGCTATATGTAAAATATATCATTATCCTTCATTGGGTGACCTTGATGATTGTCTCTGATTGTGATGTGTGGTTTAAGTCATGATTTTAGAGAGGTATGCAGGAGGACTTCAGGACCCAATTGTGGATGAGTACAACTGTTCACCCCTAAACTGATGGGAAGATCAAGCACACTATCTAGGTGATAGAGGATATTTTGAGGGATTATGTGTTAGACTTTGGCTAGTGTTAGGAGAATCATGTACCCTTTGTAGAGTTTTTAGACAATAACAACATCCACTATACCATTGAAATTAAACCTTTTGAGGCCCTCTATGGGAGACCATGAAGTTCACCCTTGTGATGGATGTAGATTGTCGAGTCATCTCTTATAGTCCCATAGTTGGTGCAGGTGATAATAGAGAAAGTGTGAGTCATCTGTGATAATATGAGGATGGCCCAAATCAGACATAAATAATATGTGGATTTTTTTATAGTCCATTGGAGTTCAATCAGAGAAACCACTTTTTCTTGTGAGTCTCCATATGATGAGGAATGCAGAGGTTTGACTGTGGATGAAAGAGTTCTTCAAGGTTCATCAGGTTGTTTGAGATCATACAAATGGTTGAAGAGGTTTCCTACCACCTCATAGTACCCCCATGACTATAGTGGGTGTACAACATTTTCCATGGGTCGTAGCTGGGGAGATACATGCATGACCCCACACATGTCATTAATTGGGGAATGTTGGACATCAATGATGGAACCACATTTGTAGATCACCCGAATGTGATCAAGGATTAGTATTAGAGGATCATTTGTGGATAGACCATCCATTTGGTTCAGATGATTTGGAATCATGGAAACGTGTGAGAGTGTTCATGGGAGAAGGTGAGCCATGTTGGGGCTTAGTATCCCGGGTGGGTTTCCTAGTTTCACATTTTGGTGATGAAATACATAAAGTATGGAATGATGTAGAGACTGGTTTTTATCTTCTAAGACATTGAAATAATTATTTATATATATATATATATATTTCTAGAGCTATACGCTAATATGTCGGGTAATTCTGAGGCTCGGGGTTCCTCGAATAAATTTCTCAAAAATGTTAAATATATTTTATATTTCACATACATGAAAACTAAATTAGTATGGTATAACTATGAAATGGTTAATCAGATGAGAAATGCGAGATCATTTTTGATTCTAGAATATAGTTATTACCATAGTCACGATATAATGTGAGTTGTGGCAGGATGTTTGGACCCCTAGCACATCGAAAATGTAGGTAAGTGTATTTATTTATTTATTTATTTAATTGATTAATTCTTTATGAACTAAAAGGATATATGTAAATATATTGTTAATATAAATTTTTCAGGGTTGGATCATTTATTTCTAGAATACATTGGCAATATATCCCACCTCAACCATTTAATGAAAGGTGAAAAATCTCTATATTAAGGAGAATCAAAGTATGATGAACGTATCAACTTCTTAAAATCATTGTGAGATCTCGTTATTCACCAAATATTTTTCTAAAATAGTGGTAGGACTCATATTTTGGTTTTTTACACCTTTGGATTAAAATAATAAGTATATATATTTGTATTCTTCAATATGATCTCCTATTGCTGCCATTTCATGTTCCAACATATAGAAAATTGATTTATTTATATTATATACCGTTGGATCATATTCCTGATTGTTGGAAAGGTACATTTGGTCCATGATCAATCAATGCATTTTACTTGTTAATTTTCCACAAACCACATCACATTCTTCAAATATGGAATCCTCATGGTTCCAAATTTGACAATATCTAGGCGGAATAGAGCTCGATAAGACCCTAAGATCAATGGAAAATTGATGAAACTTGAACATATTAGTGAGTGATGAATAGATATAGAATTATTATGATTCAAGGATGTTTGATTTGGTGATTTTATTTTAGATCTTTCAGCGTTGGAGGTACGAATAAATGAGGAATGTTCGACCTAACCATCCCAATGGGTGGAGGTCAATTTGCAATGAGAAATAGACTAGATCGTCTTTATATGGATAGAGCCATGTTTTACGGGAAAATTTAATGTCAAATTCATAGTTGTTGGATAATATTCAATGTAGGGGATAAAATATGAGATTTCTAGACATATCCTAACTACACACTATGTAGTATGAAGAACACACGACGTGTAGCCTCCCACAACAGCAGTACTATAGTTTCAGAGAATAAAAGCATGACATGGAGTGTAAAATCCCTTCAAATTCCATGTATTCTCTTTCAGTCAGACAGACCGTGTGGCAGAGCACATGAACACAATGTATGGGTACACAAACACAATGTCTAGGTATATAGACACGAGGTCTGATACATTGACACAACCATTAAGACAAGACCCAGGTCCTATGCTACATGGACACACTCTATATTCCACCTACATGGGATTTACAATCACATAGATAGATAATACTGTATCGTCCATGGTCATGGACAATTGGTTAAGAAAGAACACACACGATGTTGGTCCTCTCACACGTAGTGTACCCCTTGAGATCTTCTGAGTGAACATTGAATGACCAAATATCTATTATTTGGACCTGTATTTTAGCCCAAGAGTAGCCTATGCAGACTTGTTTCTATATAGAACGTGATATGTCCCACACAAGTAGCTTTTGAGATATGATGTGATATTTTATGGGTTTGGAATGCACCAAGGTGACACCTGTTGATGGTGGAAATCATAAAGAATCACTAGGGATTCCAGGGAATTACCCCCAGCATGGCAAGGAAATGGAGTTCCCCAAGGACCCCCTTTCCCAGCGTTATCCTCCAATAGGGTTGGGTAGTTGAGTTCCCTGAAGACCATTCCAGGCATACCCTCTCACAATGATGGGTAGGGGAGTTCCCTAATGACTTATTCCTAGCATTACCCCCCAATTGGTCTGGTTAGTGGAGTTCCTAGATGATGATTCCTAACATTACGTTCTAATATGGTTGGATAGTGGAGTTCCTCAATGACACTTTTGGGATTACCTTCTAGTAGGGATGGGTAGTAGAGTTCATTGACAGGTTATTCCAGGAATTACCCTACTGTAGGGCTGGGCAGTGGAGTTCCCCAATGACACAATCAGTTTTTACTCTCCAATAGGCCTGGATAGTGGATCTCTCCAATAACCTTTCTGGGCTTACTCTCAAGTGGGTCTATGCTGTGGAGTTCCCGGACGTCATCCTCTAGGCATTACCCTCTATAAGGGCTGGCAGTGGAGTTCCCCAAGAACACATCTAGGCATTACCCTCCATTATAGTTGGGATATAGAGTTCCCTGGTGACCATTATTGAGCGTTTCCCTCCAGCAAGGATAGGATGTATAGTTCCTCCATTACTAGTAGAGTGTTATCCTCATAACGTACTAGGGCTTGATATACGTATCTAGAAATTATGGCCCCTCATAGGTGTGACCTCGTGATGAGAAGTGGTTTGACATAGCCTTAGATCCAAAATAAAGAGGAACACATTCCCCACAAATACATGCCATTGTGATGCAACCTAAAACCATATGGGTGTTTCAGTTTATCCCAATGTAGATTGTTTTAAGGTGTGGTGATTGACTTCCTTAGACCATTCCATTCAGGGTAGATGTGTGGGATGTTGGGAATCATTGATGGACTTATATAAATATTGGATACTCTTCTTCAAGGGGTGATCTGTGAGATGGTGATCCCCTTACTCTCTTGTTTGAGATTCATTCATTGAGCATATATATATATATATATATATATTAATTTTTATGGATTCACACCTTGGATTTGGATTATCTACTTATAGGAGATACGAAGTTGTGCTGGGTATGCAACTTGATATTCGTGTTTGGATGAGTCAAATATCCTACTATAGGTGAAGAAGTCTTGACATTTAGTACATATACTCACTGATAATATCCACTTGTGCTTGTATGAGCATACCTTCACTCTCTTGTTGGGTTGAGTTGTACTCTTTCACTATACCTTGTTCTATTGAAAAATTTCATCTCTAGTTGTTTCTATTATTCCCCCCCCCCCTCACACTTTTGAGGCATTCTACTGGGTATGCATATTCTCACCCTTGTATGGGCTTCAACCACACATGTAATGTCTTTTGAATATGACATATAGGTTGACCATGAATTCAAAAGAGCTTAGAGATACTGGGTACATACACCGTGTACATTGGTCATAGTTTGGGATATAGAATTTGGCCTCTCTCATTTGTTTACTCATTTTTAGTTCTGTTATTTTGGGACATAATTCTATTTGCGCATGTATTTTTTCTCTTTCTTTTAAGTATAATCTACCATACTTTTGTATTATCTAGAGGTTCAGGCATTCTGGGTTTTTTTATAGTTGTGTTTTTTCTTTTATACTTTCCCTCTCCACTTTTTCATTGAGTTTGTTGTGTGTGTGTGGTAGTTAATTGGAAAAGGTATCCCTGAGTAGTTATGCCTTCGGTGATTATCTCCACCCCATGGCCTATGGATGTAGGAATGGGGTAGTAGCGGCTCGAACACTGGTATGTTATGGGTCATGAAAAAAATAGAGGTCAGTTTTCTATAATAATTTTTTATGACCCATCCTACGGGGCATGTGTTGTGACTACCCCAAGCCCACCTTACATTGGCCAGGGGCTGGCGACTACCGCCGGAAGGCGTATTCCCTAAAACTGGGAAGGAATTGCCTTTATAACCTGTATACACACAAAAAAACCAAGAACAAAGCATGATATGATCCCAAGTAAACTGTATAGTAAAAAGAGTGTGTACAAAAAGGATAAAGGGGCCAGAATAAAAGCCCAACTGGAATGTACAAGAAAGCTGAAAAGTACACGTAAACTGTAATAGCTCCTGTGAACTCCCGCCAGGGATCCTTCCTGAAGGGTAGGTGTAGCTCTTGAACGGTCGTCTCTATAGTACTACTCATCTAAGATCCACCTATGTGCTACCTCTTTTCCTGGTACCCTCATCCCCAGTCAGCGTCGTCCGTCATCTGCACCAAACACAACAAGGTGCGGGTGTAGCCTCTGTAGGGGTGAGTATAATGATACTCAGTAGGGACCCGAAGACCCTCAAAGGTCTCATAAAATCCATGAAGGATAAACCAAAAAGCATGAAAACAATATTCAACCCGATATAGGTATATTCCCATACATATACCTATGTTATCAAGTATACCCATATCATTCATGAGGAAACACAAGGCCCAACTCATTAGTTCAAAGATCAATTGTTCCATGAAGGAAAGAATAACATGAAGGTAACAACACAAAGGTATGTAACAGAAATGTAACTCCACATAGAAGAAAACCATAGAGTTATCACCATTATGGAAAGTACCACATAGGTTCACCACACAGAAGAATACCACCAAGGTCAAAGTACCACACAGGTAAAAGACTCAGATCACAATTAGGTATAACGTAAGTAAAAAAGTACAGATGATAGTCGTAAAGATAGATCATCTTATTCTATTATGTATCACTACTTCTGACCCACACATGATCGATAGGTAAATAAACCCCTCTAACCCACACATGATTGGTATACACTGACCCACACAGGATCTGACCCACACAAGATCGGTATGCACTGACCCACACAGGATCGCTGAGAACTGGACCACACAGGATCAATGTTCTTTCATCATGTTATATCCACCCACAAGATTCCTCACAATTAGTTCACTCTAACTCCATTGAATATTCCCCTTGAGATACCAGTCGAACCACGACCGCCACTTAGCTCCACAAAGGAGCAACCCAAAGGCCCTCATTGTTGCTAGGGTTATGTACATACTAAAATATAGCATCACATAACATAAAAAACATGATGAAAGAGATGGAAACCATTTTAGTAGGATTCCACTTCCATTATTTTGATTAATGATAATTCAGGACTTCAATCCTCATGAAGAATCAACATCAAGGAGAGGAGGATAGAAAAGGATTCCACATATGTTCCACATGATTAAGAAAAACAATTAGAGATATAATGTTTAAATTAAGGGGATTAAAATATTATTTCTCGTGAAAAATAAACTTCACCCTTACTAAATGATGTCCCTAGTTACTCTAGAGGCCATATGATTCCCAACACCGGATTGAAAATTATTAGGGAAGAAGGCATGCACCCACTGGTAGCCCAATAGAAAGCTAGTGGGTTTATTCATAATTCATACACCTACTGGAACTCTATCAGCTATCATGTGGATTCCGAACGGTTAGCTGGTGGATCCATCTATAATATTAGTTTCTTGTATAACATCATTGGAATATTGGTTCCATCCACAAGATATTCATCAACAACCTTGTAACACCAACATGTCAAAAAAACTCCCCACTCACAAATGACCACAAACGGAATATGATAAAACCACAAGAGAACTCTGATCCTTGATATAAATTAAAATTTGTTTCAAATCACATTATTAAAATCTACCACAACATGAAATAAATAATTTGTATTTAAGATATATATTATTACTAAAAAATAGTTAAAACATGTAGTTCCTTATTATGAAATTGCTATGTAAATCATTCATAGTTATTTAAAAATCCATCCAAATTAGTAGATTTAATTTGCATTATTAGTATGTTTATTGGGGGTTATGTTTAGGGTTTATGGTTGAGGTAGTGTTAGGTGAGTATTTATGTTAGAAGGGTAATGTTTAGGGGTAAGGGTAAGGGTTAGAGTTTAAGTTTATGTTGGGTTATCATCATGTTTTGGTGGTGGGGGTATTTTTATGGTTTATTTTTTTGATGTAATTTTAGTTTTATATTGGTTTATATATATGTTTTGGTGGGGGTTGTGTTCAGGGTTTAGAAGTGATAAATTGACAGGTTATACTTTAGGTTAGAGGGTTAGGTTTATGGATTGGGTTGGGGTTGTTATAGTTGTTGGGGGTTCTACTTTTAGAGTTTTGGAATTAAGAGTGTGGAGGGGGGGGGTGGAGTTTATGTTTAGAGTTTAGTTTATGGTTTAGTAATAGTTTTAGGTTATGGGGTATGTTTAAGAGTTTCAGTGGTGTTAGGGTGAGGTGTCTATTTAGTGTTTTGGATGATGTATAGAGTATAGTTATTGGATTACAGGTTAGACCAGGTTCCTTCTTAACACGGATCTACTGATCCAAATGGAGTAACTAATATATATCATATCTTATTTGGGTCAGATGAAAGAGTCATGCATAATCACTAAATATTCCCCAAACTACCATAACCTAGGAATTCCAATGCATCTTTATAGAAATGGGGATTTTTATATCTAAATTTAAATATTGGGGGCATGCCACATAGCTACAGTCTAGTGTCATCTGGATTCTACCACCACCTCATGAAAACTCGAAGCGACGCTTCTTTATGCTCAAAGAACCACATACCTATCTCAAAAAAAACTACCCTAAATCACAATGCCAAATTCCCCTAGGTTCTACTAAATTAAAATGGAATTTTTCACTATCTATGAAATAGTTTTCAACCAAAATAAATTCCCTTATGATCAGATGGCTTACACGAGCCTATCTTCAATCCGTCCCGTAGTCATCAACTTGTTTTTGAAGGGTCCACAATAATTCCCCACTTGTGATCAAGTTATCCACAAAAGTGACCTAACACATCAAAACATCACACATTTTGAACATACCATAAATTTTATCCTCCATTAATGCCACCATAATAGTCCATATATATAGTTAATGTTCCTCTTTACTCTTGGAGTAGATGTGAATATAATCGATAAAGTATATCACAAATTGAAATATTTTTTCTCTAAATTTTGTATTCCTTAAATAGATGAACATTTCAAGGTATTTCATAAGTCTGAATGAAATCACAATATACTCATATCAGTCATAAATTTTATGGATGGATGTCTTCTGAATATATTTCTTCTTCAACTTTAGTTGTGGACTTAAAGAATGATGAATCAACTTTGAGAAAAATGTGTTCCTCAATGTTGATCAAATAAGTAATCAATCCATGGTATATGATACTTGTTATTTTTGGTGATCATGTGGATCTCTTGATAATATATACACAACCACATTGATAAAACTTTATTCTTGAAAATAGAATTGATACATGCAATGGTTGCACACTAGGGAGTATGATCCATTTATTCAAATTATCTTGCATCTTATTATTTAACTCATTTATTTTGATCTGGTCCATTATTTAGGGGAATTTGGATATTGATGTTTCATCATGTCTAAGGTGATTCGTAAACTCTACCTCCAGATCTGGGATAATTTTATGCAACTATTTGAGAAATCAATCATTGTATTACCTAACAATGGGAATTTAATAATGGTTGGTAATTTTATTCAACTAAACCACTTAGGAAATGTATAATTATTCATAGGGTATCATCACCCTCATAATATATGTATTTTAAAAATGAGATTTATTATATTCTGGGAATTTTTATAAAATCCTATGATGGTTTAGAATTTTGAATGATATTTCTTTTTCAAAATAGTTGATGTGGACTTTATATAATGAGAGTCAATACATGCCCAAGATAGCAAAAAATTACACCAAGGGATGGAATATGATATTCCTACTAATAATATTTTTACAGATGCAAAAAATAAAAAATTTCAATACTTTGGTTTAATTTATCACACAATTATGTGTTTTTACAGTTATATCTACATCCAGGTATCAAGGTTGTGATCTAATAGTTCTTGAAAACATGATGGAGAAAAATGAATTCATAGAACAGGAATAAAATAAAACTCTTTATACTATTGAGTGAATGGGAATTGTACCTCTCATGTTTTAATTTTCATGGTTCACTTCGATAGTGGTGATGGAATAAGCTTTCCCCTACACTTCATGATTTTTTGGTTTCATATACTAATTACTTGTAAGGGACCAAGGTTTACTATGCTAGGTTTTACTGTGCCCCTTATCCTTATAATTGTAGCATTGAACCATGGGTAGATCCTTCCATTCCATTATCACATTGGTTGAATTAATAATATCTCTTTGACATTCGATATCGTGATGGCCTTCTCTCCAACACTTGTAGAGTTTTCGTTTCTCTTTGAGACTTCATTCCAACATTGTAATGAGATCCTCAATCTTGAAACTCTATATTTCATTTAGTATTTCATATCCTTAGGAAAAATATATAAAATTTATATATACTTTTATTGCACTTAAATTCACATCATAATTTATAGAGTCTCAGAAAGCTAGGTCCTTTCAGATGTGTGGTTTGAAGCCACTAAAAAATCCAACGATTTAGATATCATTGTTAATTTCAAATCCTGAGGCATATCATGAAATCCTATTAGTGTTTCCTTAGTTATAGATTCTCCATCCATTTTGAATACAATAGAAACTCTCTAACCTTATTTTTTAAGAGTTTTAGAGAAATAGTTTTTCATAACTAACTTCCTAAAGTTATCCCAATCCATTTATTCCATTTCATCATTCCATATAGTAATATTTATCATCACTCACCATTGATCTGAATCTCTATCTAAATGATAGATGAATAGAGTAACCATATCCTTCTTAAAAAAATGGATAATAGAAAATATTTTCATTATTTAGTTAAACCACAACTCTGTATTAAGTGGATCATAAGATCCACTCAACATCTATGGTCATAGTCATATTAAGGATTCGATGGCTATTATATCTTTATTAGGTATAAGTTGATGCTAATCATTTTTCAGGATATTTTTAATACCTAAAGATTGCTTGTAAATAATTTCCATAATGTTTTGACCTCTACCTAACATGAAATTGGGGATATTATTCAGTCACTCATTGAATTTTATCCCACAAGGGTCATTGTCTCGTTTTCTCTTACTTCCCACCATTTTCTAACATAGAAAATATCATAACACAAGTCAAAAATGAATGAATTATTAATTTATTATTTTGTGAAAGTAATTTTAATGTAATTTCTTATGGAATACCTAGGCTAAGCCTTCCCATAAAGAATACATATAGGATAATGTAATTTGATACTTTTCTAGATTTAAACTGAATAATTGTTTTAGATCTACATTCTTTATAATGATTTCTAATAGAGTTTTTGATTAGATTAATCATATCCATTAGGAATGTAAAACCTACTATGTTGAAGGGTTCATTGTAATGCACAAGTTCTTGATTGATTTTATATCAATATGGTGTGTTTGGGGTTGTTACCCGTAGGTAAATTTGTGACAGTGACACATCCACTTAGAGTCTCGAGACAGAGATTCCATTTCATAGAAACCAATAAGTCATATATATTACCAAAAAAGTAAATTTAGATATATATATATATATACATATAAATTGGATATTACACTAATGTTTTCTAATAAGAATTCCATTATTAACTAAACCACACTCAGATACCAACTTTAGTGACATGAATATTTCATTACATAACTATTAAAAAAAAGTAAGATAAACAATATAATACCGAAGAAATTCCGGATCCAACAGTTTAGTATCTTGGGAAATTTTGGCTCAAACATCAATTTTACATAATAAAACCAAAACCTTATAAAATTTATACTTCTATATCCTCTAATTTGACCTCACATTCTCTTTTATAGATTTATTCTCGTGAAGATATACCCCAATGAAATGGGTTAGGTAAAATTCAATTAAGGGGAGGTATAACATGAAGTAAATAAACGATATAAATCAAAAGAAAATGGGTTAGAATAATCATATCATAAGTATAATATAATCATAATAATCATGAATGAATCATTTTACAAAGGAATTTAATGTGGCAAATACATAAAATGAAATAGCATGTCCTATAGTACAAATACCAGAAAAAGTTTTGAACAAAGCTAACATCATGTTCTGAAATAACTTATGTATATTAATCATATCATAATCAATTTGGATAAACATAACATCATATTTTTGTTTATTGGGAATAATATCATGAGATACACCACATTAACCAAAACATTATAGGGCTATATAATTCTTGGCCCACTCATCACATCATAAATGATAATAACTGTGCATGCCACATAGAATTTATAACAATCATATGTTTAAAAAAACCATGTAATAGAATTTGTTTCATAAGGATTTAATAATTAATACATTCATGAATAAACTTTTTGGATACCCAATAAATAGGGAAATAATAATTTGACCTAAAACATAATTATTGTTTAGTCAAGAAGATACATTTAATGTGGAGTAAAATATGATGTTTCAGAAATTAATGTCACATTGAAGAAATGATTTTCTTCGATACAATTTTGACATGTTAGGAACATGAATATACCCAAAAAAATGGTAAAATAAATTTTAAGGAAAAAATACAAACATCTATATTGTGGATAGAAGGATAACCTATAGAAGTATTTGGGTTTAAGAATAACCTGACCTAGATTCCCTCTTTATTTTCCTTCTTTTCTTCCTCAAGAATAATAAACACAGGATGACTAAAACATATTTCTGAAAATAAATAATGTTAATTTTTCCCCTATTTATCCATTTTAATCACTGTAATTTTTTTATAACACTCTGCAAAATGTGAATTTTTTTATATAATGTTTTCAATAAATTTTAACATTTTATTTTGATTTCACTATTTTCATTAAATTTCATTTACATATATGTGTAATTAAATACATATTCCTATAATATAAGTAATTAAACATTTATATATTATATATAATTCATATTTTCCATCCATGAAGGTTGTTCTGAGCATTGGATTGGAAATGTCATTGAAGGTGGTCAACCTACCTTTGATGGGATATTTTTGAAAGAGAGGGAAATTTAATTTTGAAATGTATATATATAGAAAATATGGTAAATAAAATAGGTTAAATCAATTAATATAATGTAATCATATATCATAATTAATCATATAAGTATTTATTTTGAATGCGATGGAGAAAAAAAGGGAATAAAAAATCTAAGAGTTTATAGAAAATTACTTAATCCTCAGTGTAGCTTCTCTTGTACGATACAGACACTCCCTTTATGATTGAGTTTGATTAATCTAAAAAATACATAATTATTATTATGGGATTGAGATGAATGATTTCATATGTTCTTAGGATTTTGAATGTGGGGGATGAGTAGTTTGATAAGTTGAGGGTGTGGGGTTATTTATACTTGAGGATATGTGTATTGTAGAATAAAATATTAAATAAAAAATATTTTAAAGGTAAAATATTTTATAAATAATTTTGGAAAATAAAAATAAAATAAAAATAATAAAAAACAATTAGTCATTAAAATATATTTACGATTAAAGTTCAGTTTTTTATTAAAAAGGGTAGTTGAAAGAAAGATAAAATCTTATGTCAAGGGATAAAATTTGAAATTTATATTTGGAAAATTCATTTTAGGTTTGAAAGTAATATTTATTTTATTTTAATAACTCATTTAGGAAATTAAATATATCATTGTGAACCTCAAGTTCCAAAAATTGTTAGGTCATTATTACATTATGAATGATGTAATTTAAGGTACACCGATTATGTGAAAAATTGTATTTTAACTATTCACTTGAAAATCAAATTATTTCATAATATTAACAAAAAAATAAACCCTTGAACAATTTCAATGTTTTGCTCAGAGAAATGGTATTCATTCTATCATTATAAAATTATATCATTGATAATGTTAAAATTTAATATTAAAATGTTTTTTTTGATAAAAAAATATCAAATAATGTTTATTAAATATATGTTTATATGTTCTTTTATTTTTAAATCATGATGTTTATTT
This sequence comes from Viscum album, assembly GCA_963277665.1. Taxonomy (NCBI): domain Eukaryota; kingdom Viridiplantae; phylum Streptophyta; class Magnoliopsida; order Santalales; family Viscaceae; genus Viscum; species Viscum album. Next base: position 1,030,755,028 of record OY728123.1, on the reverse strand, counting down.
TTAGAATTATAATATTTATATTGACATAAATTAATCTTAATAGATATTATTTATGTAAAAATGTTTTATTTTGGGGTGAAATTATTATTCCAATGACCACGTTACTATTCTAAATGGTCTGATTACTATTCCCAATAGGAACATTACTTTAAAATAGTCATATTACCACATTTATACACCAACAAATTATATTTCAAATAATAGATTAAATTTCACCCTAGGATATATGTGTTTATTTTTTAATATGTTTATTCGTTTACTAATTTTTTTCTTAATTTCTATTGTGGCGGTCTTAGGGGTGATCATCTTAGTAGATTAGGATGATTCATATTTTCCCATTTTAGCCATTCCATTTTAGTTATTTTTGTACAATTTTAATTTTTTAATTTTTAATTGGTGGTGTTTCTGACTAATTTATGATATTTTTTAATATGATAATTTTTTTTCTTTCTCTAGATTTTTTATTTGTATAATATTATATAACATAATAGAACAAATATTTATTTAGAAAACAATATTAGAAATAAACACTAGTTTATTACATGTAATATAGATTTTTAATCTTAATATGGGATTATCTCAGGGTGTTCCTGGAAGGAAACAAAAAAAATGGTAACAATCAATGCTTCAAGTGAAAGAACATGATTAATGGAATTTCTCACCATCTATTTGCTAATGACTTGATTTTATTCATTAATAGAGAGTGTAGATCCATCAGGGGTCTGAGAAAAATTCAGGAAGAACATAGTAAAAAGAGTGTGGAGAAAAATAATAGAGGTAAGCGTAGCATTTATACTTCAAGACCTTATTCAAATTGTGTGGGAAAAATGATAAAGGAAATGTAGGTCTTTAGTAGATGGTAGTTTCCCATAGAATACTTGTGAGATTTAGTTTCTTAAGGGAGGATGTGCATATCACACTATGTGTGGGTATTAAACAGGATCACCAGCCAAATAAACAATGGGAACAATTGATTCTTATCCTTCATATGAAGGATTATGCTAAACGACTCTTCCTTCACCTCCATCATAATGCATGAGAGGTCGGTCAATAAGTTTCCCAAACAATCATTAAGGTTCATTGAGAGGATCATTTCAAACTTCATATGGGACTCTCATTGATAGATAACATATCACTAGGCTTCATGAAATAGAATGGCCAATTCATTGGATGATGGGGGGATTATTATATAAAGTGTAGAAGGAACTATATAAATCCTACAAGCTAGAATCTTGTGGGAGGTCCCAGAAGGTGGTTCTTTTAGGGTATATTTATTATTTTGAAATATGGGGATATCCTTGATTCTATAAGGGGACACGTCTTGGGTTTATGAAATTTGAATTATTGTCGCATTCTGATCCATAAGCAGTATTCCCACTGGGTTGCGGGATGTAGTTAAATATGTTTTCGGTTTCAAAATTGGGATGGTTCTCCCCCAACTTCATAGGATTCCTAAAACCATGCATATAATTCACATAGGTGAGGTAGAACATCTATTTTATGCATTCCATCCTAAACCACAATATATGAATGTTTTTTAATCTCATTGAGATATCACCTAAGAAGGAGCATTTAATTTTACTGGATTCCCCAACATGGGTGTTCTCAGCCAAGTCTTACAGGGGTATCCTCTAGACCATCAATAGAGTTAACAATTGTGGTACCATTTTTTCCAATGTAATTTCCTATACTAGAGGATCCAAAAACATATTATATCCATTAACTATGTGATCAAAATGAATCAGTAAATTTTACATCGAAATACAGGTGATTCTAGAACACGATTGAGGAAAACACTGGTCATCTCTTCATTGATAGTGGATGCGTGGATTTGGTTTAGATTGCCTTTTTGGAAATCCTAGGGCTTTACATGTATCCCAATCCATGTATGGACTTTCTATCGAATGGGATACATGTTGCAGACATGAACATGAATAATAATAAAGTGAGGGATACTTTATTGGCTATGGGCTATTGGTGTATCTAGGATGAATAAAAGTTGTGTATTAAAGGAATTTCCATCTCTAATTGTCTATGTTGGTCCATTATAGGAGTATCATAATGGTTCTAGGTCTTCAGGTGTAGCGGGGGATAAAAGCTAAAATTTTAGAAGGGGAATGGCTATAATGAGAAACTACCACTCCATCTGTTATTCCAAAATAAGGGAAATGGGTCTGAGGGAATCCTCCAGAGAATGGAATCAAGATAAATTCCTATAGTATATGAAGTATTGTCTTTATTATAGGAGGATTAATTTTCCTAGATGATACAAGTTTGGTCCTAATATCTTTTAGTAGCATCTATTGTTGTCGGGATTCTATCATAGCTCAGACCAATTCTTTTCTAATCATGTTAGAAAATTTACTTGATTATAATATTTTGATTACTGAAATTAAAATATACATAAAAATGATCTAAGTCTATATAAAATAAAATACTAACACCTCACAGTCCATCACATACCACATTTGAAAATGTATAAATTTTATCCCTAATAGTGAGACGTTACTTCACACATAGCGAGAAGGTAACAAGGTTTCATATTTTCTTATGGAATGGGTTCAATAAGATAACACTTTTATGATATTAACTAGCCTTATATCCCTTCCTCTAGATTATTTTGGTCTAGTTTAATAGAAATCCCTTGGTTCTCACTATTTTAGGCCACCTTGAACCACATGGTCCCTTGTTTTATTTTGGTGTTGTTTTTTTATGTTTATAAATATATAGTTTAATTTTATTTCATAAAAAATATAAAATATTTATTTTTTTACCATTACATTATGGTTTATATACTCCTTTGATTGAAATGGAAAAAAAAATGCAATAAGGTGTATTATAATTGAGAAACATACTTCAAGGAGTATCTAAAAAATCGATTATTTTCCATTTTAAAACAATCGAAAGTAGATTAAAAAGATAAGGAAATGGTGGAAATATTGTTGATATATTATATTAGATCAATGTATAATGTATCTTGATTATCATGAATTAAAACCCATAAAATTCAATGTGGGGTTACATATTATTAATTTCTATATACTATGGAATAACAATCATCCTTAAAAAAATTTCCATCTAGTTTTGTAACATCCCAAGTAAATAATGAATAATAAATTTTCATAATTATAAATATTTATGAATTTAATATTAATTTTACATTAATGGGGTTTCTATGATCGATGGAATACCTGATACGCAACAACGAGTTTCCTTGAAATCTTACATTGTATAATAATAATATTATGTCGTTATTTTAAATGGTAGTTAACCCCTTGTAGATTTATTGGCACGATTGAACATAAATAACTTCAATATGATTATTCATGTTTGTCAAATGTTTTTACAGTTATCTAATAAATGATAGGGGCATAAAATGTGAATGAATCTAATTTTAAGCACCAGTACTCTAATATTCTCTAAAAGGTCAATTTACCACCTTTTGATGGAAAAACCTTTTTAAATAAATTTTTCTTCTTTTATATGTTCTATTTCACAAAACAATATTAATCTTTTTAATCATGAAATAAAAATATAATTTGGATAATGTTTTGGTATTTTTCTAATAAAGTTCATTTTTTAATGAATTGTGAAAATACTGTATTCTAATTCAAAACATTCATTGAATATAATTTATTTATATGGTTAGATTATCTTGTTTATTGGTTTTAAAGTTTAATTAGATTATATTTTTACAATTTAATCAAATTGGGGTCATTGTAATTAATTTCACTTTGAAGTTGGATATAAACAAGTGTCAATATTTTTAAGTTGTTATTTTTCTAAAAACACGCCTTCTGTTTTGATAGAATGAATTATTTTTAAATTAATTTCTGTAACATATGTGTTTTGAATTTGGAAAAATGGATTCCATATTTGTAATTTTGAGGTCCAAAATGTTTAAATATGTATATTTAATTTTTAGACATTACGAATATTTACTTCAGTAAATATTTTATTTACTAGGGTTAAACATTAAATATTTTAAATAAGGGTGAACTAATAATATTATAATAATATAAAATTACCCTAACATGTTTTTAATCTAATTGATTGATACAATTCCGACCATGGGCATCTTTGGGTAGATTTTGGGATCTCATGGGGCCACATGGGAGTCATAATGACACATTATTTTAATTAACCGAATGTAAAGAAAAAAATGACATAAAAAATATCTTTTAGTAAATTAATTTTTACATAAGGTTATATAAGTTATATATTCAAAAATAAATATTATTTGGAAATATAAAAATATATCCTATATACTGGTATTTGTTTTATAATTTTTATACATCAAATAAATTAAATTATATGTGACATAATAATGTTGTAGTGTTTACCACATTAATAAATGATTTAAATAAATCAGATTATAAAGATTAAAATAATTTCAAAATACTAGTCCAATTCTTATTGGATGTTTTTATATCGATCAAAATTCATCTTATCTTTTACTTTAATATGTTTTGGAACTTTAGAAATCGAAAATCATTATATAATAAAATAATATTTTAACACATTCATAAAGAGCCCCTCCTCCCCCTTATAAAAATACTTCACCTATAACCTTTTCCTCACACCACTCAAGCTCCTTGTCTCATCCAAACTCTTCCCAATTAAGTTCCCTACACCCCTATCCTCCTCCTAGAAGAAATAACTTAGGCATAAGGCTCTTCAACAAATCCTTTTGGTTCAAACCAAAGGGAGTTACCCGATTTAAAGGTAACATCATCTCTTAAGATCTTTTGTTATATTTTACTTCGCCAACACCCTGATGTATTTTTATTCCTTTATTTTATAACAACAGTATCCTAAATATTCAATGATGTTTTTATGAGAAGTATTATTACTAAACTTACACACACCTCCATCTAATGGTTAAAGAACATACTGTTTCTGTGGATAACAAATTAACACCTCACAAAACGATGATTGTTCAATTATCTCCTACCATCTCTCATGGTGGCCATTGTGATGGAACTATATTTATAATTGATATATATTATGATTATGTTTTCTCTATTATTATTTATTTTTGATTTATATAATACTTTAATGGTTTCCATTATGGGTAACACGATAATTTCATTTGAAGAAATGCGGACTACCACCCCCTCAAAGTGATATGACTAGTTAATGCCATATGTGGGACTTATAAAAGATGGAGTTAATTATATTATATACAATATTATATTGGAATTTTAATACACCTCTATATCATTATGTATTAATTTCATTAAAATAAGAAATAGTAATGAATGTAGCGTTCATGCGTACGTACAACTTACCTTCTCCATGAACGATGCATTTATTTTTTAATCTCTAAATGTTATTTAATTTTATAAATATATAAATATAATAGATATATATGATATATATAATAACTATTTCATGAATATCATTCTAGATATAATGGATATTTGACCACATGAACATATTGTAATTAGAAGAAGTTCATTTTTGACTCAAGTGCCAAATATCGACAAAATGGCCGTTATTAAGATAAATGATTACATAATGTTTATAACATGGTAATAAATGATATAAAAAGAATAATAAACTTCAAAAATGACCATAATAAAGTATAAATTTACTTTATTTTATTATTTAGATGATGAAATGACGAACGGGTCAGGTCGGATACGAGGTAAGGGACTTCTTCTTGATCTCCATTCGTTGTGGCATATTTTGTTTTTATACACGACTTTCCTTTATATGTTATAAAAACACCTTTTACTTTTCATTTCTATCAAAGTGATTCTTTTTCTACGAATCATTTTTCTAAATTATAAAAAGAATATTTTTTTAACGTAAGTGGTGACAACGACCTTTCCCCCACCACAAGTATTAATTGATCTTTGGCTTCCTTAACAAGATTTAATGTTTATAAAAGGAAAGTAAATTCAATATACTCTTTTATGTATTTTGGAATTGAAAATGGTTTTTTATAATGGATTTGTTAGATCAATTTATTTAAATGATATATTTTGATTGAAATATTGAATTGTTATCTTTCCTCTATGTTTGTTTTATCTGTTATGAATATGTTATGGTTCTTGGGAATTGTTAAGTATACGGGTGGTTCCATGATAAACCTTGGGAGGGTGGGCTCGAGATTGTTCTCTAATGCATTGGGTAACGTGACAGAGGAAAATTTGAATTTTTATCCTAAGAGTTTTATGGAATATACTGTGATGGGTATTCCAAATGTCACTCCCTACAAAGCTGTGATAGCAACATTGTATGTACTATATGGATGCAATGAGTCACCTTTATGGTTTTTTATTTCTACGTGTTATTCATAAATATTATGATTTCATGAGGTATGTTAAAGAGTTTATGTTATTTATGTAATTATGAACTAATGTTTTATTTCTATTTTTATCATCTTTACTATGCTTTTTATGCCCATCCCCTATTTTTCAATGTTTTTCACAGAACTGAAAGATTAATAGGGTCAAGGATGGGATCATGGAAAGGTCATGATTTCCGAATCATGGAACTAGACACGACTCTTTTTTTCAAGAGTTTTTTGTGTGTGAAAAAATGGAAACTGAGTATAAGTGTCTAATTTGTAATACTTGGGATGTAATGTAATAGTTCTGGCATTATTCTCTAAAACTCTAAACCTTAAAAGATCCTTAATGTGAATTATTAATTTAATTAATGATTATGCAATGTTTTAAGGCTGGGTCTTTATAGATGGTATCCTAGGTCAGTTTAGATAACTTTAGAAGTTAGGATATTGTTAAATTAACATCCATAAATTAGTTTATGTCAAGATTTAAGTGATATATCATTTACATATTACCATGTTTCTATGCCTAAGATATTTCAATGTTCAGAATAGTTTTTATACAGAGGAAACATGGTAGCTATGTTGGGACGATATCTAGAGGAAGAAAACCTCCCAAATCAGCAACTTGAGATGGTCCGAATATGAACTGAATAGTTTGTTAAAGTGTTGGAATAGTTGAATCTGGCTAGAAATGGTGGTGGTATCCATGAATGAGATCAAAAAGAACAACCATAAAGGGACATGTCAATAGTAGAGAATATAATGATGAAACATCCCCCATCCTTCATAGGATCATCTATCCATGTCCATACAAAAGGGTGTATTAAAGCATTGGAGAATATTTTTGATGTTATGGGGTGTTCATAAAATCAAATGGTTAGTCTATCTATTTACCGCTTTGAAGGTGAAACTCATCAGCAATGGTTGATGGTGAAAAATATCAGGGATAATTTGGAGATTAATGATATTGTTTGGGATGAATTCAAAGGTATGTTTCTCGAGAAATATTATCCTCTGCTGGTTCGTCTTAGGATGGAAATGATATTCCTGGAATTGAGGCAGGAGGATGACTCAGTGGGTTCTTATGAATAAAAAGTCACTCAACTGGCAAGGAATGCTCCAAATTTCATATGAGATCTTGTTAACAAAATCATCCATTTTTACCTAGGATTAATGCCAAATTGACAAAGGGCATTAGATTCTCATGAGTTCAAAATTTATGGAAAATGTGTTCGATATGCGGAGAAGGTGGAAATGGTGTTTGGTGATGATCAAGTGCTCATTGACAAACAATATAATAAGTAGTCAATGTGGAAGAAAAATAGGAATAAGTATTCCAAAAAGTCTCATGGTAAGAAACGTATGTTTATAGTTTGAGAAAATTGTGGTAAAAATCATGTTTGGGAATGTCAAGGGAATTTTGGTAAGTTCTACTGCTTTGGTAAAATGGGACATAAAGCTCATAATTGCACTGAAAAAGATCAGGGTAATGGTAAGACAAAATATGATTTACAATCACTAAAACGGTTAAGTGTAATGAAATGGGTCATTATGCCAATGAGTGTCAAACTAAGAACTCAACTACGGGAAAGCAACCAGACTAGATGAAGAAAGGGGTGGTGAAGTCCTTTGGTACTACATCAGCACATGTTGGGATATCAAATTAATTAGTATCAGATACAGAATTTTTTTGTTCAGATTATGCCATTTTGTTGTTTGATTCAGGGTCTACACATTCGTTCATTTATGAGAATATTTCTACTAAATTGGGAATTCCATCTCAAGATATGAATCCTGAAATTATTGTAAAAACACTCGGAGAAAATGTTGAAATCAAAAGAAACTATAAGAACCTTCTTGTCCTTGTGTGTGGAAAGAATCTACCGGTAGACCATATTGTATTTCCTGTAGTGGAGTTTTATGTTATTTTAGGTATGGATTGGATTTCTATTTATCATGCTATGATTAACTACAGAGCTAAAGACATTTTATTTCAGAAATATGTTTTGTTTGTTAACAATAATGAACCCTTACTTTTGATAACATATCAGGAAGCTGATAAACTAGTAAAATATAGAGATGACTATTTCCTTTCACATATTGTTGAAAAAAATTAATTGTTAAGATTAATGATGTTCTAGTGGTAAATAAGTACCGTGATGTTTTTACTAATGATTTTCTTGGTATTATACCTAATCGGGAAGTTGAATTTATTATTGACTTAGTTCCAGATGCTAAGCTAATTTCAAAACCCCCTTATCGATGCGATCAAATTGAACTTTTAGTGTTAAAGATGCAATTGTTGGAGTTATTAGATAATGGTTTCATTCAACCTAGAACAACACCATGGGGTGATCCTATATTATTTGTTAAAAAGGAACATGGTTCAATGAGGCTTTTTATTGATTATAGAGCATTTAATAACATCACTTTTATGGAAAAGTCTCATTTTCCTCATATCGACGATTTTTTTATCAGCTCCAGGGAGCTCAGTGTTTTTTGATGATTTATTTTAAGTCGGGGTTCCATCAGTTGAATGTAATGGAAGGAGAAATTCCAAAGACCACGATTCATACTAGATATTTCAATTATGAATTTTTAGTTATGCCTTTTAGTTTAACAAATGAACCTGCTATATTCATGGATCTTATGAATAGAATTTTACGAGAGTTCTTCGATAAGATTGTGGTTGTGTTCATTGATGATATTTTGGTTTATTCTAAATGTAAAGAGGAACATGAAAGTCATTTAAGGGTTTTCTTGAAAACCATGAAAGAAAATAATTTTTTTTTAAATTCATCAAGTGTGATTTTTGGTTACAACTAATTTCATTTTGTGGTCACATTGTTTCAAAAAATGGAATAATTGTTGGTCCTGCTGAAACAAAAGTTTTTGATGAATGGCCAAGACCCACATATATAACTATGATCTGTATTTTTCTTAGTTTGGAAAGTTATTAACAGAGGACTTTTCAATCTTTTGTGTGGTTATCTATTCCAATGACTAAGTTAAGTAAAAAAGGTGTTAATTTCTTTTGGACTAAAGAATGTGATGATTTTTTTCAAGAATTAAAAAGAAGATTGGTGAATGCTCCAGTTTCGACACTACCTTATAGAAATAGTGAGTTTGTTAATTACTATGATGCTTAGTTGAACGGAAATGGTAGTTTCATTATGGAGAATGATCAGGTAATTGCATATTCTTCACGTTAGTTGAAACCACTTGAGTTAAATTACCCCACACATGATTTGGAATTAGCTACTCTTGGTTTTTGTTTAAAAATTTGGAGGCATCATTTGTATGGAGTAAAATGTGAAATATATACTGACCAAAAAAGTTTAAACTATATATATTCACATAGAATGAATTGAACATGAGGCATAGGTGATGGTTGGAATTAATCAAAGATTATGATTTCATGATCCTTTACCATCCGGGAAAAGGAAATATGGTGGCTGACACTTTGAGTTGAAAAAGTAATGCTTCATTAACTATGATACGTTCAGAATGAGATCCTTTGGTTTTTGATTTGATGAAATTTGGAATATAAGTTGTTAGTGCACGAAATTCATCTTGTTTTTTTAGGTGTCAGTGAAATCATCTCTATCAGACCGAATAAAGCAAGCACAAAATGAAGATAGTGTGTTTCAGAAAATGGTAGAGTTGGTTCATATGGGTATGTTTCCTGAATTTAACATTGATAATGATTGTGTTTTGAGGTTTGGGAAAATATTATGTGTGCCTTGTGATTCACAGTTGTAGAATATTTTGTTATGTGAAGCTCACATTTCCTTTTTTTCAGTTCATCCTGGCAGTACTAAGATGTACAAATATCTTCTGGAGTATTACTAGTTGGAACGAATGAAAAGAGATATTGCTGACTTTACTATGAAGTGTTTGAATTGTAAAAATGTTAAAGTAGAGAGATATTTACTGAAAGTGATGCTTCAGTCATTTCCAGTGCTAGAATAGAAATGGGAAAATATAATAATGGACTTCATTTTGGGATTACAAAAGACCTCTTGAGGTAATAATTCAATCTGGGTTATTGTTGATCGATTGACAAAATCTTATCATTTCCTTCCAATTTGTAATACGTTTTCTCTAGATCAAACATCTTAGGTGTATGTTAAAGAGATAGTAAGGTTGAATGGTGTTCCCATCTCATTTTATCTAATCCTGATCCCATGTTTTCTTCCAACTTTCAGAAATTCCATCAGAAGTCATTGGGTACTGAATTAAATTTTAGTACATCTTTTTATCATCTATCGGATGGGTAGTCAGAATGAACAATTCAGACCTCAGAAAATATGTTATATGCTTGTTTACTAGATTACCAAGGAATTTGGGACCAACATCGTTCTTTGGATGAATTTTCTTATAATAACAATATTCATTATAGTATACAGATGGCTCCATTTGAGACATTATATAGGAAATTGTGTCAAACTCTAGATTTTTGAGATGATGTAGTTGAAAGATATATGATGGGACAAGAATTTATAGATGATATGGAAGAAAAAGTTCATTTGATTCAGAAGCACATGAGAACAACTTAGAGTAGGTATAAAAGTTAGGCAGATAACCGGAGGAAGGGTCTTTCCTTTGAGGTAGGTGATCATGTCTTTCTCGAAGTTTCTCCATGGAAATGTGTGATGCGTTTTGGTAAGAAGTAAACGTGGAGTCCGAGGTTCATTGGACCTTATGAAAACCTTAATAATGTTGGATCAGTTTCATATAGAGTGGATTAACCTCCATGTTTTTCCAGGGCACATAATGTTTTTCATGTTTCAATGTTGAGAATATATATTCCAGATCCATCTCATGTTTTAAGTCCAGAGGTAGTTTAGTTTGAAGAGAATCTCTCTTATGAGGAAAAACCATTTCATATTCTTGATCAAAGAGATAAAGTATTGTAGAATAATGTAATTAACCAAGTATGGTTTTGTGGATTACCCATATGGATGATGAGGCAACGTGGGAGTCTGAAAATTCTATGAGGGATAAATACCCCCATTTATTTGATAAGTGAATAAAATTTCATGAATGCAATTTCCAAAAGGGGAAAGGATGTAACATCCCATGTAAATAATGAATAATATATTTTCATAATTATTAATATTTTTTAATTAAATATTAATTTTACTTTAAAGGGGTTTCTATGTTCGATGGCGTACTCGTTACGCAACAACATGTTTCTTTGAATTCGTACGTTGCACAATAATAATATAATAATATTATTTTAAATAGTAGTTAACGCCTGGTCGTTGTATTGGATGGAATGAATGGAGCTAACTACAATATTATTATACATGTTTGGTAATTGTTTTTTCATTTATCTAATAAATGTTTGAGGTTTAATATGTGAATGAATCCAATTTTATGCACAAATAGCCTGATATTCTTTAAAAGGTTGATTTACCACCTTTTGATGGAGTACCATTTTTAAAACTTCTTTTTGTCACTTTTATATGTTCTATATGACAAAAATTATTATTCTTTAGAATAGGGGCATCAAAATATAATTTTGATGAAATTTTGGCATTTTTCAAATAATGTTGATTTTTTAATGAATAATGAAAATACAATATTTTAATTAAAAACATCCTTTTAATATAATTTATTTATATGGTTAGATTGTCTTTTTAATTGGTTTAAAGTTTAATTAGATTATAGTTTTACGATTTAATCCAATGTGGGTCATTGGAATTAATTTCAATTTGAAATTAAACAAAAACAAGTGTTAATATTTTGATATTTATTATTTCTTAAAAACATGACTTTTGTTATGACAGCTGGAATTAATTTTAAATTAATTTCTACCACTTCTCTATTTTGAATTTGGAAAAATGGATTCGATATTGGGAATTAAGAAGCCCAAATTGCATAAATAGATAACCTTTATTTTTAGACATTATAAATATTTACTTCAGAAGATATTTTATTTATCATTGTTAAAGGGTAAATCTGGTAAATAAGGGTCAAATGATATTACTATAATAAAATAAACATACACTAAAATATGTTCTATTCCTATTGGTTGATACACTTCTAACCATGAGAATATTTGGGTCGATTTTGGTACCTCACGGGGCTACTTGGGAGTGATAATGACACTTTATTTTAATTAACATAATGCAAAGACAAAAATGACATAAACAAATATCTTTTAGTAAATTCATTTTTACATATTTTTATATAAGTTATATTTTAGACTATAAATATTATTTGTAATTATGAAAATAGTTCCTAAATCATGGTATTTTTTTATAATTTCTAGACATTAATGAAATTAAATTATTTATGACACAATAATGATGTTGTGTTTACCTCATTAATAAATGATTTAAATAAAGAAGATTATAATGATTAAAATAATAACTAAAACCAATAAAATTATTATCATATGATAATATTTAGACCATGAGTCATCATATCTCTGACATTAATATGATTTGGACCTTTACACACCGAAAATCATTATATAAAAAAATAAAATTTTCACACATTTCTAAAGAACCCCTCCTCCCCCTAATTAAAAGCTCTCACATCTAACCATTTACTAACACCTCTCATGCCCCGTGGCTTGTCCATAATCTTCCCAATTAATCTCCATACATCCCTATCCTCCTCTTAAATTCCTTAACTTATGCATTTGGAACTTCATAAAACCCTTTTGGTTCAAACCAAAGGGAGTTAACCGATTTGAAGGTAACATATTCTATTATGTTCTTTTGTTTTATTTTACTTATCCAACCCCCTAAAGTCTTTTTATTTCATTATTTTATAACAACACTAGTATCCTAGATATAATAATATTTTTTTATGATATGGATTCAAACTACACTTACACACACCTCTATTTAATGGGTAATGAACATACTGTTTCTGTTGATGGAAAACTAATGCCTCATGAATCTATGATTGTTCAATTATATCATACTTACTCTCATGGTGGACATTCCGATGGAAATGTATTTATATATCATATTTTTTTATGTTTTCATTATGCTTATTTATTTAATATTTATGGAAAACCTTTATGGTTTCCATTTTGGGTAAACATGATAATTTCATTTGAAGAAGTGCAGACTACCGCCCCCACGAAGTGATATGACTCATTAATTCCGTATGTGGGATGTATAAAAGATGAATTTAATGATATTATATATAATATTATTCTATAATTATAATATACCTGTGTATTATTATGTTTTAATTCAATTAAAATAATAAATAGAAATGAAATTATAGTTGATGCGTACGTACGACTTACCATCTCCTTTAACGGTGCATTTAATTTCTTATCTCTAAAGTTTTTGTAATATTATAAATACATACATATACTGGATATATTTGAAATATATGATATCTACATTTTGAATATAATTTTTTATATAAGGGATATTTGACCACATGAACAACTAGTAATTATATGATGTTTATTTTTGACTCTAGAACCAAATATCGACAAACGACCTTTATTAAATTAGATGATTAAATAATGTTTATAAAATGGTAATAAATGTTATCAAATGAATAATAAAATTGATAAAGGATCTTAATAAATTATAAATTAACTTTAGTTTATTATTTAGGATATTAAATAACGAATGGTTCTAGTCGGATATGTGGTAAGGGAATTCGTCTCAATCTCCTTTCAATAAGGACTATTTTGTTTTAATACAAATCATCCTTTTATATTCTTTACAAACAACTTGGAAATTTCATTTCATTCCAATGGAATCATTTTCTGTGATGCTTTTTACAAAATAACAAAAAATTAATGTTTCTTTTTATTATAACCAGTGACAACAACCTTTCTGTTACCGCAAGTATTATTTAATCTTTGGATTCCTTATCAAGACGTAATATTTTTAAAAGGAAAATAAATACCATATACTCTTTTATGTATTTTTTTTTATTGAAAATGGTTTATATTAATGGATTTGGTATTTCAATATATTTAAATGTTATATGGTGATTGAAATGCGGAAATGTTATCTTCCCTTTATGTTTGTTTTATTTGTTATGAATATGTTATAGTTCTTGGTAATCATTTCGTATATGGGTCATTCCATGATAAACCTTGGGTGGGTGATCCTAAGATAGATATATAATACATTGGGTAACAAGAAGGAGGTAAAAAAGAATGTTTCTCCAAAGAGATTTAGGGAATATACTATGATGGGTATTCCAAATGTAACTCCCTACATAGCTGTGATAGCTACAATGTAAGTATGATATGGATGCCACAAGTTGCTTTTATGGTTTATGATTTCTATGTCGTATTCATAAATACTATGATTTCATGATGTATGTTAAAGATATTATGATATGTATGTATTGATGAAGTAATGTTTTTTTCATTGTTTTATAACCATTATTGAGCTTTTTATGCTCATCCCAAGTTTTGAAAAATTTTTAAAGGACTTAAAGATGAATGGGGTCAAGGATGGGATCAAGGAAAAGTCATGGTCTCTAAAATATTGAACTAGACATGACTGTTTTTTTCAAGAGTTTTTATTTATGTAAAAAATGGAAACTGAGTAGAAGTATCTACTTTGTAATACATGAGATGTAATGTAATAGTAATGGCCTAATTCTATAAAACTCTAAACCTGAAAAGAATTTCAATGTGAATTATTAATTTAATTCAAGATTAGGCAATGTTTTAAGGACTAGTCCTTTTATGTTTGATACCATAAAATATAGGGAGAACAAGTATATTAAATACATATTATTTGGGTATAAAAATCATTAGTATGATGTAGTACATATTATTCTAATTTATATAATAAATTCATGAAACCAATAGGTGAATGTGGAACCCAATTTATTATCCTTGTAGAAATTTTTAATAATAAGATTGATATATTATAGAATGAATGAGCATTTAAATATTTCTTTTTCATGGGGAGGGGTATAATATAGTTTAAAATAAAATAAAAAGGTAGTGGCCATGTTTTTTATTCTTATATTTGAAGGACCTTTTTCCATATATATTGAGGTTATGTGGTAATACTTATAGGTGATAGAAACTTATTGATATTTTTATTGAAATATGAAATATGCATGATAAGACCTCTATGGAAAAGAAACCATGGGAGACATCAAATTTGGATATACAATGGAAAAAATATTTATAATGGTAATTTAGGTAACCTTAATATCCAAAAAAATATACTCAAAAACATGAAATGTAGTTTATTTTTAGTATGATTAAGAAGTTTAATATTTTTAAAAATACCTTAGGAATGTAAAATGATAAATTTTTTTGTGAGGCAATAAAATTTAGTATTTTTTGTATTTTAAATGTTGGAAAATATTTTATGGGGCTTGTGGGAAACAATACTATGGAAAATAAACCACTATGTCATTATAATTAATATAAAGAAAATAAAAATCCTTTATTAAGGATAGGGGATTCCCAAATGAATAATGATATTGTGGGAAATGAAACCATCTTAAATAAACACCTGAGAGTATTTTTTCACAAATAAAACATCATGTATTTATTCATTATGTTAACCTTATTTGAGATTTAATGTTTCATATATACATAATTATCTTCATTCATAAGTGAGTGAAATTTCATATACCTACATTTTGATTGAGTCGGTTTTATTTTTTTCTAAAAACTAAAATAAATAAATTTAATAATACATGAGGCTTTATGAACATCCCACTCCAATATATTAGATCATATTCAAATTCCACTATGTTTCATTCATCAATTTCATTTCAAATAATTTAGTTTGTAAAAAAAATATAGGAGTGTCATATAATTGAAAGTCATGTACATCAATTGTAATATTATTTTTATAGGATGAGAGATGGGGATGATCATGGGATTTCTAACCTCATAATTCAGTCCTCTATTAATATTTATCCATAAAAATAAATCTATATGATTATTCTCTATATTTATATTAATTTAGTTGGTAATTTTTAGTTTTTAAATTGCATACACATTATTACTTCATATGGATTATATGACATGTTTTGAAACAATCAATCTATTTCAAAATATAAAATGATAAATAGATGTATAGTATAAGATTGAGGTCAATCCCATTATACATTAATAAGCATAAAATTCATGATTTATGAATATATATATATATATATCAGAACCATGGAAATATTCAAATTTGAGTTTCACATGAAAATGATAAAATATATAGAAAATTACAATTGAAAATAATAATTACAACTTCAATTTCATAGGATTGTTTATTTGTAAGTATGTGACCTCATTAAATCAGATAGTATATTGAATCTTTATGTTATAAGGTTATAAAAAAATTCATTATTATCATCAAATATTCATATTATAGTTTAATTAATTTTTTTTATTGTATAAACAACAAAATAAAGAAAATTCAATTCAATTATGTAATTTATAATCAATTGAATTATTTCTCTTAAATTTCATAATTTAATTTTATATATTTGAATTGGATTTATTCCATTATTAACTCTCTATGTAAATGATTTGCTAAAGAATAAAATATAAACAAAATCTTAACACAATACAAAAAAAAATATATTCATGAAAGACTATTTTAATGAATTATGTACGCATCCTTGTACTCTTGACCTCTTAGATCATGATATAATTTTACATCAAAATAGTATGAAATTTAACCCAATATAACTGAATCCACTTGAATTTTTTTTAAATATAATGTAATTAATAACATTGAAATTACTGTGTTATAAATTTAATATTTTCCAATGTTTAATTATTATAAACTCAATAAAAAATGTATTTATTTTTATTTTACAAAATTTCTATCATTGAAGATGAATTTATGGATACAAAAGGATATTACATTTAATTTATTCAATGCTATGAATATTAATGAATTAAAGAATCCTCCTAGTGAATTACATAAATTTGATGAAGCTGGTATTAATAAAAATGATTTAATTTTATTTTTATCAAATTTATATTAATGTATAAATGGAATTAATTAAAGTTACAATGCTATTATTTAAATAATTTCACCCTATTTCCATGATAATAATCATGAGGGTAAATATAATAATAAGAAGTATAAAATAAAATAATGTTTATTTTCTATTAATTCATCTGACAATATATATTAAAATATCATTTTTAGAGTGTGTCATTTCTGATGATTCTTCAGATATCAAATTAAAAAGTATATTCTTATGATACAAGTTTCTCTTGGATAATGAATGATGTCAAAAGATTCATTATTTTTGAAACTAACTATAAATATGATGATAATAAAAATATTTTAGTTTCACATGAAGAGTAGGTACACTCACCAAAAATAAAATGATAATAAAATGAAAATTCACACTAATTATTTCAGTCAATTTTCAGAAATCATGAGATACAAATGGGAAAACATCGAAAAGACTGGTTAATGATGTTAATGAAACTATTTTTATGGATTTTGATAATAAGTATAAACACATTCATGATAAATATATGGAATTAAAATTAATGGTGGTAGTTATTTTAATATGGGGAAAATAATATTAATAAAAATTTAATAATGTTTATTAATATATTTCATCAAACTTTTATTATACTAAAAACCATAATAAAAACAGTGTTTGATAAAAGGAGGTGATGGACCACCGTACAAGAAAAACTTAAGATCATAATTTCAAAAATATATATGTAATGGTATAAAAAATTTAGATGGTTTTATAACTAAATAATATAGAACAAAAAAAAATTTGATTAATAAAAATTTTATCCATTGAGTCAGTTCATATTTGAATGTAGATGTTAGATGTATGGAGTCTATGTAAAAAATATGAATTTTTTTCTACAAATTTCCTCTCATAATCATTGATAAGATATGATTTATTGTTTCTTTATTATATAAATAAATAGAAAAATCTACAAGAAATATAAATTATTTTTTGATATTGGAAAATATATTTTCTTCACATTAGGAGAGTTTTTGTTGATGTGAATAACAAGGGAACATTTATGATGATTTTATCATAGTAATACTAAAATTAATGATGAAATATGTAAAAACTAATAGTTAAAATATATAGAAAATGACTATTAATAATATATTTTGATTATGGTTTCTTTTAATTCATTAATGATTAAGAGTAATTAGATCACTGATAATTGTTATTTCAGAAAATTATGATCCTAAAAATCTATTTAAATGAATTAAAAAATATGATGTAGATTTTGTAACCATTTGGAATGATTTCTCAATAAATTTTAATGGATTTATAAATATTCAAATAAATTTTATGTTGGTCAATTCAAAGGATTTCATCTTTATTATTGGGTTAATGAATAATTTTTTTAGTGTAACTGAATTCTTTCAAAATTGTAATAGGGTTATATGGAAAAAGGTAATTTTTACCATGATAGGGAAATGAAAAAGTAGAAATATTTTTGAAATAAATAAATTTGAAAATTATTTTCAGTTTATTTTGAAATAGTATATTTATGTTGTAATCAATGATTTAGTTATTTCGACCAAAATTTCATGATAAGGAATTCCCATTAGGAAATTATGTGAAATATTTCAAATAAAAACTCAAAAAGAATCATTTATAGAGAATTTTTTTACCACGTGATGATAATGAAAAAAATTAAAAATCATATAGGGATCAATATAATTATAGCACTTGAACTGATACACTTTCATGTGTGTAGGTTAATGAGCATAAATTTTACTGTTAGATATAATTACTTCATAACCATTATTGTTGATTATTGTTATATGACTTCTATTTAATTTATGTTTATAAAATCAATGGTTATGACGATATATAATATTTGTCTTTGATAATTCAAGATGCATACATGATATGATATTTTTTTTTTCCAATAATGGATTTTGGAAAACAAATGAGGAGTTTGAATCATAATTTTTAGAAGCATTGAGTAATTAATTATTATAATTTTCATTACATACCTCAATAAAATGGTGTAGTGAAGAAAACAATTAGAGTTTTTTTGGCATGGGATGGACTATGTTATCATGTTATAGAAAATCGATGTACTTTAAATGAAAAGTGATTTTAATGTCAATTTTCATTAAAAACCAGTGTTAAATTCAATAAAAATTAAAAAATTTTGAAACACACCTTTTGAGATGTGGTTTATAATGAATCTAATTTTTTAGAGTATTTAAAAACAATTTTTTTATAAAAATATAAGGAAATCATTTTATGGTAGTTTATAAAAACATAATTGGAAGAAAAATTAGTACATAATCACGTATTGGATGAAGTTGTAAGTGTTATAACAAGAATTAGTATAATATTATTTATATACTTATTACAATTATTATGGAGTAACTTTGTAATTCTTAAATATCAATTTGGATATAGGATGATATTGAATAGTATTAAATGGAAAATTTAGTTAATATGATTCAACATCAAATTTTGTAATAGGTTTTGAAAATTCTAAATGTTGATTTTGAAACACACACTTATTTGGATAGTCTATAATAAATAGAATATGTTTTCTATAGACATTAAATTCCATTGCAGGATAAAAATATCATTATAGGTTGGTGAAACTAATACTGAATATTATGAAACATGAGTAATTCTAACAAAACATAGTTAGTTTCTCAATTAAAGATAAAATATTGTAATGAAACATTTAAAATATATTGATATTATAGATGAAGAGTTAAATCATACTGATAAAAATATATCATATGAGTTAGTTTATTATTAAATCGTAACAAATGTGATATAGATAAAATCTTGATTTCAAAGTAAACATGATTATGGAGGCATGGAAAAATGAATAATTATTATATAATTCGCAAATGATATTAAAACATTAATGGTATAGATTAAGCTGAGACCATTTCCCATGTTTTTATAAATGTAATAAAAAAAATTCCTCTAATTTTTATTCAATGGAATTAAAATATCATCGAAATAGAAATTAAATTTATAAATTTTAATAGAAAACATGATGAGGGGGTGTAACTCAAATATTGTGAAAGATTAAATTTTCATAGTAATGGTACATGAAGAAGAATATTGAATAACATAATTTATAGTCTTAAATAAGAAACCTAATAATGGAAGTAAAAGTTGGAATGTGACTTTAAGGGATATAAATTCTGTGTAGGAATAGCCAATAATAATATTTATCTCAAAAAATATAACAATAACTAATAAATATTGATGGTTTATTATGAAAATATTTTTTCTCATAAGTATATTGTAATATTATCTAGGCTTGATTTCTGAAATGAGAATAATAGTGTAAAAATAAATTACTATTGAGTTCAATTTTATCATAGGAGTATATTTTATTCACAATGATTATTAATTTTCTCATTCCGATGAAAAATATTCATGTTAGTTACTAAATGTTTTTATAATCTATGATATCCTCAATCCATTTTTTTTATTTTAATAATCCACTTTTTTTTGTGGGAACATACTAAAAAAATATTTCCAAGCACCCAACCCCAAGATCTAGATTCAAAATTCAAATTATAAATTTTAAATCTTAGAATTCAAACAGCAAATAGTAGTCACCACCTTGCGATACATCTTTTTTCTATTTTTACATCAGATCACCGATGAGGATCTTCATTGTTGTAAAATAACCATCATCAACATCAAGAAAACATGGGAACTAAATACCACAGGTTATTAGATCTCTCAAATTGATGAAAATCATCATAGGAGATAATAGTACGACCACCATAGAAGACTAAATCATATCACCACATACATTATAACCATGGAGATAAGACTCTTCATAATCCAAGAAGAATATCATGCCCTCCTAGATCCCAGAGACAGAGATGATGCCACCATAGAAAAGAACCTCCTGAAACACCATCGACTCCTTAAACTCACATCCCAAAACTCCTTGGAGCCCCCACCTAATCAAGGATATTATAACAGTACCTACTCACATCTCAATTGGGACTAAATATTTAAGGAATATTGAATGAAGTGTTTTTAATCAAAATAAATTTATAAAAATATTTATTCGATTGTTATATTCAAAATAATAAAGATTATAAATTTTTAATATATCTAGATTATGCCCATTATTAAAAAGTAATCTGAAGGTGGAAAATATTATTATTGTAAATTATGGAATGCCTTCTGTTATAAATGTTATAGGGTATGTTTTAATATTTGATATGTATTTTTACTCATATAAAAGCCACACTATTATTTTATTCAAAAAACATAATCTTTTTGGGGAAAAATTGGTTGTGAATAATATTAGGAAATGGTCATAGATGTGGCCATGTTTCCACAAGATGAATAATAAAAATCACTATTTCCACAATGAGGAAAACTTTTTTATGGTTATTGGAACCATCAAATAATTCCAAAAAAATGGATTATTCAACATTATCTAATATATGATACTAGATAACTATTTTGATGTTATGTTCCACATCATATAGAAACTACATAATAGTTTTATTTATAAAATATTATCTAATATGTAAATTTATCTACTGATCTTATATATTTAATATTTAAACAAAATAACTCATTATCCTATGAAGGACACTTTATCATGGTGTGATTCAATGCTATATACATTGAAAATGAAACTACTTCATGATTTCTTGGAGTCTCATGATTTAAACCATGGTTTTTAGATATATTTTTTACTAGTGTAAATCATTTCATGGTTCATGGGGTATCAATTTTTTTAATTAGGACAATTTGTACGCATGTTTGGTTTTTTGTGAGTCCTATTATATTATGTTTTGGACTAAATATCAACCATATACTATCTTCATTGTTACAAATACCAAGACTAAGTTATATGTGGTAGAAACCATTGAATAAAATGGACAAGCTACTAATAATGATTCATTATAACTTTTCAAAATAATCATAATCTTGTAATTTGTTTCACATTAATATATCTATAATTACTGGATATTACATATCAATGATCCTACACACTATCCAATATGATAGAAAAGTGTTTTGTGATATATTTTCTAATGATAACTTATTCACCCCATCCCACATATGTGCTCCTGATTATAAAATGACCACATCATATAATATCTTCTATATAATCACTACAAAATTAATAAAAATTATTTAGTAGATATAACATTTATGTGGTTGTCTTAAAATATATTTCAGCCATAATTTCAGAAATTTTAAAAAAATTATTGTATTTTATACTAATTATTTCCCTTCAAGTTATTAATTTGGACTAACCATGGATGGTATGATTTCTTCAATGATATTTTTTATTAAGTGGGGTACAATGTTTTTTATATTATCAATATGTCTCAAACTAACCTAAATTCATTATAGTTCTAACATTTCTGTAATGAGATTCAACATTTAAAATATAAATTCCATTTATGAAAAATGAAACTAATATTAGGAATTAATACATAAAAATATTAATTGATTAGTTTATTTATGTTATATAAATTTTATAATAAAAATTATGATGATGGATTTGAAAATATGGATTATAATTAATAATTATATCATTAAAACTAATTCATTTAAGTTAATTCGTGAATGAATGAGATTGTAATTATAATAAAACGGTCTATTTCAATAAAATGTTTATTTATACATTCATAAACCATTTTTAAAGGCTACCAAATATCAATTCTATCAATCATGAACCAAATATTTTCATTTCCATGATTAGTTTATAAATTAATTAATGATTATTTTTTGTCTTATTTCTAATCCTATTATGTCATCCAAGGACATGTGTAATGTTAATATTAAGTATTTTTATTGTATATAATATTATAATAAATTTATCTTCATTGACCAATGTCAATATGAGTTGATAATTTATTTTTACATGTCATTATTAGGTCATCCTGATTGATGAAAAATGAATACTAATCTTGTACATGTATACTTATCAAATAATGTTAACTCCTAATAAATATTCATAACATAAAATCTATAAATTTCATTGTAAAAGAAAGTTGAAAATAAAACTATGAAACTATATTACCCTTATGATCCCAATAGCCATCATCTACCAGTTAACATATCCCAACTATCAATGATTTATCAACTATAATTTCATATCATCAAAGAACCCTATAACCAAGATAATATATCACCAATACATATATATATTTATATCTCACACCACATAAATATAATAATATAAAGGACCTGAGTATGATGATGGATCATGCCTCCACCTGACCTTTAGTTACACAATGAGGGAAATGACTTATCACATTATTGTCATCTTGGTATGTCCCACGGAATTTACACCACAGTGAAAACTATGAATTAATAAGCCTTGAATACATATGATTGTAACTTAATATGTCATGTTATTAATTTTTTTTTAATATGCATAGAAGAATGACTGGTGTAAAAATATAAAAATTATCATAAAATAACCACATATAACGAAAAACATACCCACATTCTAATATTCACCATATAACACAATGAAATATGATGGATAATATATTAAAGAAGCACTTCCACTTATGATCTAACTAAAACACATAATAACCAATAAAAAATATAACAATATCCAAAGATTTAACACCAATTATAGGGTTATCTCAAATGTTTTATTCTTTTACTTATATCAATCTAGAAATTAAGATGATCAAATTAAGAACTCTAAATTACCAAAAACAACTTATAAGATAATAGTCTACACGTCTATCATCTATGGTATAACTTGTTAGTTGTGAAATATTAGATAAATGTCATTATAAAGTTGATTATCCAGCCATGGTCAAACTATAAGACATTCAAAACCCCTATATTTTCATATAAACACAATTTTTATATTCTAAATACTTTCTACAAACAATAATAATTAATATAGTGTCATAACTTAAACATTCACATATAATCACATTGTCCATATAACAAATCACTAATAACATATTATAAAATCATATCAGTCATCAATGGTCTATTAATTGATAATCAATTTAATTTTTTCATACTATCTATCACTATAATAAGAAATATTTATAAACTATGTGAGGATGAATCATCCAAATCAATGGGTAGACATTTTAACTAAAAATTTTTTGGGTCCCACTAGGAGTACAATAAAAACCATTATACAGATAATTTTTTTAGACAATTTTCCAGCATACCCAATCCTCAAATGTTTTGTTAAAATATTCTATTATGAGTTCAAAATGACCCAATATAATAGAATCATTGTGTTCAACTCCTGAAAATGAACACAATGATACTTTAGGAAATTTCCAAGACCAAATTCCATCAAATTGCACATCATGATATTTAAAAAAATATTCAACTAAAGAAAATATCTGATGTCCTTAAAAACTACACCATTAAAACCAACATATAATAATGAATATTATAGGCTTTTTAATTGTAAAAAATAGACATAGGTATAAAAATTAAAATTTTATAATTTTTTTTATAATTACCCATTTGGAATCCTAAAAGTAAATCATGAAGAAAGAAATGGGAGTGTAACATGACCCAAACATGTATTGAGTGTTTCTTAGAAACGTTGATGTTATGGGGCATTAGTAGCAAATGATTCCTGAGTTTAACCAATGGTATGTCTTAGGCTAGGATTATTAGTATGGATTCTCAGAGGGAACTCAACTGTACTAGGATAAGCCTCCATGTAACACTCAAAGTTTTAGGGAACATTTTCATTACCCAAACCATTTTCATATCAATTATAAGTATTATTTTTTAAATTTTATTAAACAAACAATATAATAAAATAAATCATGTATGATATGAAACAACGTAATGGATATAAATCCATTGAGTATAATATTATCATTTCAAAATTTATGATATATAGAACTTATAAATAAATTTTACATATATTTCATATGTAAATATATTCATTATTAAAAATTTATTTAAATAATGAAAATATTTTAGTATGGAGAAAAGGATAAAAATTTATTTGTAAAAATACCTTCCATTTTAAATATTTTTTTATAAATTGTAAATTTCTATAAAAAAATTACTAATAAAATTATTTGAATAAAAAACAATCAATGAATGAAATTATGTTTTAGTAATAAATGTAAATTCCATCTAAAAACTAATAGGGGAATTACAGTGAATAGAACCTCAACGAATCGTGGGAGATAAAATGTATTAAATTTTAAAATGAATTATTTTTATTCTTTATAATATGAATTTATTTAAAATGTAATTTCCAAAATTTTAGAATATTATTTCTATATTATAGAATTAATTTAACTATTTATAAAATAAAGAATTTATTTTCATAATTTATTAGTAATTTATAAAAATGATTAATTTTAGTGAATATAATAAATATTGTTCATATAAATATCATATCTTTTGTTAAATTATCATGACATAAGAATTACATTAAAATTTATGAATGATATATCATTAAAAAAAATTATTTATGAGGTAATGTAATTAATTTAAATATAATATGTATAATTTTAAACACTATTATTGAAATTTTTGAACCTGAATTATATTTTAATCTAATAAAAAATTTATTTTCAACATTATAATTCAATGAATTATTCTCAATATTCCAGTCATCATTGTATTTATTGTAAATTAAAATAACCCAATAATTTTTTTAAAAATAAAAATCTTGAAAATCAATTCTAATCCTAATGATTGTCAAAAATACGAATAAAATAATTTTTTCTAAAAAAATTTATTTTATCAAAAAAATACTTATATTTGTTAGGTGCATATATATTAAAATAAATTTTTATCCCTTTTCAAAACTATTTCAAATAATATATAATTAACTTTTTAAATTATCATATCAAAATTATGTATTAAAGTCAATTTTATTTTTAGCAATTAACATAGGTTAAGATGAGAAAATTTATTCACCATAGTTGTAAGATGCATGTTTTAAGTAGATATATTAAATATCTAATGTTTATATAAATTCCCATCATATTTATTCCATCAAAATTATGGGTGAGGAATATGATGGGTTTTAGTGGAAATGGTTCAAGGAATTTGTTGTTGTAGATATGAGGAAGGGATCTTCCTTGGTGTGGATGGAAAAATTCCACTGTCTCACTGGTGGAACCCACTGGACAACTGGTGGAGTTCTAGTGGATTTGTATAGTTTTACACACCCCTCCATCTATCCAGGTGGGTTTCACAAACTAACTAATGGTTCTACTGTACAAATTGTCTAACTAGTGTCCATTCATCAACTACCCAGTGTTCTATTTTCGAGGGTTTAATAATATTGATTGGTTTTAACACCAATTCATATCCATTTCTGACCCTATTACACATATTCTTATTTTGAGACCTTCTCTGTTGTTCCTCAATCAATCCCATTCAACTCCTATTTCTCCTTCATCTTTATAACAATCTGATGATTCTACAATAGTGATTGATTCATCAAAATACACAAAATTCAACATCCTTCCTATGATAAGAACATGGATATATGATGGATCTCTATATTCTATCATGTTAAAATGAAGAATTTTCTCTCCCTATATAGATTAGAAATATATCCATCTTGTTGAAACTGTTTTCATATCAAATCATGATCTTCCATAGAAAAAAAATATTCCCATTGTATGTGTTTATAAATCACATTTTTTATCATATTCATGATAGTGGTTTGATTATTGATCAATAATCCATTAACTATTCATCAGTAGATGGGTGAATAATTCGATGTGTCAATGAAAAATCCCTTGACAAAAGATATAACTCTAAAAACGGTGATATTTCATTGTAAATCATTTTTTAATGATCATTGTGAGATCCTCTAAAAAATTAATCTATTCTCTATTGATATATTGTTAATTGATCGATGATTATTTTATATACTAGAATCTCACTTCTATAACTGATGAAAAATTTATTATTCATTCTTCAATTATAAAAGGATTGGGTGAATTTGCATCACTTCCTTCAATGTTTCTTCTACTAAGTTATATTTAAGGACACCATAAGGTTAATGATTCCAAAATCACCATCGGGACATTATTTTTTCTTCAAGTCTCATTATAAACCTCTTTCTTGATGAATCAAAATCTGATTTAATCAGCATTAATATGAGATCTAACTCCATGTTGTGTATATCATGATTTTTTCTTTATTTCATGATGAACATGGATATGTTCACCAATAACCTTATGGTTGGAAATTCTCTCCCCCACAGATGTCATGTAATTGATCATTTTTATGATATTAGGTGTTGTTTTGATTTTATTAGAACTTGTTGGGTTTGATCACAAATATTTTTGTTTTGGAAGTTTTTCTCAATCATTATATTATATGTGTGACTCTATATGATATTCCATGACTCGATGTATAATTCCTTTTATTTCTATTTTTGTTGTTCTATGAATGGGGAAAACGTTGCTTGTTAAAGAATCATGGTTTTGTGGCCCTTGAAGGGGAGTTTCTTTAGGAATTTAATATGATATGATGGAAAGAACCATTTTGTCAAAATTTCATAAACTCTATGTGACCAATCATGGGGTTATTGTTCTCTATGTGACTTAAACTATGATCTCACAGTGGGGAATTATTGTATATGTATCATACAATAGGATATATCAAATTATCAATGATGGCATATTATCATTTGAAATGTAGGCTAAGATCATGTATGAATACTAAGAATATTTGAGGTCAAATTCTATGTTTGCGACCTTCCATGAATTCATAGTTGTTTTACACCATGTAACTGAAGAAGGTACATTTAGTGTTTATTCTGGATTGGTAATCACATTGACAAATTGTATGGTTGTTTTCCTTTTGTGAATAATTTTTATGACTTACACTATTATGCATGTGAAATCATGTTATCGACACATTGTGTAAGAACTTGGGCCTTCCTTTCAGGTATGATTTATATTTTTGTTCGTTTGTTAGAAAAAGTTGTTTTTCTGGAGGTTGTGCAGGGAAACACGGTCTGAGCAAACCATGCGGCCAGCCCAGGAAACCATGCACCCATGACAGTGGGCTCCGCATGGGCTGCATACGGTTTTTCAAACCATGTAGGCAAGGCGTGTGAAGTCCCTGGATGTGATAGTAGCAACCACATGGTTGGCACACCATTTGACTAACTCTGCAGGGTAACCTTGCAGCCACACAAAGTAAGGGTTTTTATGTCCCGGGCCACATGAGATATCCCATTCCTCCACTATTCTTCCTCCCACTCAGGGATCACGTGGGAGTTTCGATTTTCATAGGATAGGGAAGCTCCTTGGCTCGGTTTGGAGGCAAATCAAAGGGGTTTCTTATCGGATCAAATGTGGTTCTCCTCAGGTAAGTCCCTCTTTTGGTTCATTGAGGTTTTGGTTAGGGTAAGCCTCTTCCTCTCTTTGTTTCCTATATCTACAAGGGTTTCATGTAGATCTAGGGTTTCATTGTATTTTTTTTGTTAGGGGTTGATCTTATTGTTGTTAGGGAAGGGTTTTTGAGGTGGTTTCGAGGAGGTGATCACCAGTTTTGGAGCGCATTTGGGCGAAGAGGTTTATTTTTTCCAACCCAAAGAGGAAGGTTGTTTGTGCCTTTCGGTTTAATGTCTTTGAATTGTAAGTGAAAAATCACCAATACTGATGAATTAGGTGTTGTGTTTTTACCATTTTTAACACTATCAATAGCATTCATTACTGGTGTGTGAGAGTAGAGGTTATTAGAATGTGAATGGGGTGGATTACTATGCTTTAGAGGTATTTCCCATTCATGTATTTCTTATGAATGATTGGTTCTTCTTATCCTGTTAGGCTTCTCTATTTGTTTCCCATGCCTAGGAATGTAGGATGGTGTGATTGTTGTTTTTTTATGTCGTTGTACTGTAGAATACTAGCCAAGTAGTTCATGAGGTTTACCATGGGCGTTACATGCTGCTACACTGGTTGTCTTACAAAGGGCCATGAGAACATGGTGTAAAGACCATAGTGAGAATTGACATCGAGGTCTTCTCCGGAGTTTCTTTATAATTATAAGATGTGAGACCACAGGTGGAATTGGTGTTGAGAGCTTCCATTGAGTGTCTTTAGTTCCTCGACTTGGGCCACATGGGGAATTGACATTGAGTGCTTCCCTAGAGCTCCTTTAGTACGATACGTGACTATAGGGGGAATTGAAGGTGAGCGATTCCCTATAGAGTCTATGCTTATTCTTAATTAGAGGCGTTAGAATGAGTGTGGTGCCCATATGGTTTCTTGTACTTGATAGGTAGGACTTAAGGGTATAGGTTGTGGTCACTTCTCAGAGGCTTACCAGTTTGTTAGCTACTTTCTTTATTTTTTAGGTATGAACAAAGGGGATAGGCTATTAGTACTTCACAGAGGGTAACCTGTTGTAATTATCTTTTTTTAGTTGTTTCTTGATATCTAAAACTATGGATTTTTATTGTTGAGTACATCCTTATTTACTAATTTCTGGACTTTTAGCTACCATATATTCACTGACTGTTAGGCACAGATCTTGCGGTGGTTGCCTACTGGGAATCGTCTCAAACCATGCTTGGTCCATGCTTTTGGGCCCAAACAGATTATATAGTTTCAGGTATAGACAAAGGCAAGTGCCCTTCTACTTCATTTACATGTTGTGGGCTATAGAGGATAGGACCAAGCTTAGTCTTTCGATTTTGAGGAGCTATTTATCTATTTCATTTGAACTAGGATTTATTACTAGTTTTATTCAGTATTGTGACTTGTTTGGATGTTTTCCCAAGCATATGTACCATGCATAATTTTATATATATGTGCTTCAGTTGTTCATTATCTCAGTCTTCCATTGTTTACTATTGTTTGATATTTACCGCTTCTGCTATTGTATATTTGTTTCTCTTCTACTGTGTTACTCTACCAATGAGGGCATAGTTTTCCCATTATTACACCCATGGCCCTCACTGCTAGTTGGTAGCCTCTGGTGTTCAGGGAAATAATCTTGAGGCAATGTGACCAACTGGGTACGATGCGCCACTAGGTGGCTTCCAGAACCGGGATAGTACAAAGTTGTGTCACATGTGTTCATTTCTTCTTGAATTTTTGTTTGGAGATTTTAGTGAGGGATATGAAGGAATAGGTACTCGGTAATAATTTGTTATCGGGAGTAACTAACATGTGTACAGTGAAAAGACAATCAACCTTGTTTATTGCAATTTTTATGGTTTGCAATTTTACAGTTGATTTTATTTCACCGTTTTGTGATTCACATGTTTTTTGCTGTTATCATTGGTGTTATTGAGGTTCAATTTCTGTCGCAAACCAATGAGATGAGGTTCATCCATCACATGCATCATATAGGAACTTGTTAGAAATCACATGTCATGAATTCTTTCAATGTCATCTAGGGTGCATTAGCAATTGCATGAGGTTGTGATAGGTGTTGTGTAGAATATGCAAGCTGCTCTGATAGATTATTTGATGAAATTACCTGCTATTTGATAGGGGATTGTTTGAGTATGTTTTTGTTTTGGATGAATGCCAAATTTTGGTTCTTGAGGTGTTATGGGCCCTCATGGACCATAACATGGTGAATCATCACCTTGTCTATGCTTGTTTATACCATGTGTAAGATGCCAAGATTTGATTCGTGGGGAGTATGGGTCCTCAAGGATCGAAATTTGTCACTTTCAATGTTCATTTAAGTGTTTCTCTGGGTTCCAGAGTAGTTTCAGAGGCTTACTATCTGGAAAATTCCGGAATGCATTCCGTGTAGTTTTGACTAAACGACATGTGTTCTTCTATTAGGGAAGAAACGTTCTTTCTTAAGTACATGTCGTGTATGCTCTGTGCATTCCATTTAATCCTCTGTTTTTGTCCCTATTAATCTTGATCTGATGTGTGCATTTGACCTTACAGAGTCATGTCACCGAGACATCCTCCGGTTGTACGCCAACCACAAGGAGGTGATTAGACGCCGAATATGGCTGATCGAGAACTTCCTCTAGATCCTCCTTCTATCCCAATTTTCAATACAAAAGTTGTACCTGACCCAAGTGATGATGCATAGTTCCAGGAAGGTTTTATGAGGATGATACATATATATCAGGGAGCACCTCCTCCTACCTCGTCGATGGCGGATTGGACGTGGGTCTTTTAGTAGCAGCATCCTCCCACTTTCTCAGGGGTTGGGGGACCTCATGCTACAGAGTCATCACTAGAAGCCATGATGACGATCATAGAGCATCTGTAGACGCATTTAGAGAGGAGGTTCATGCTCACTACATATATGATTCTGTACTCCACCAATATGTGGTCGGATGTGATCTCCCAACCAGGACACCCATAGGTTATGGCATGGGATGAGTTCCAATGCATCTTCATTGACTACTTCTATATGGAGACCTTGGGCGCCAATCGAGCCTGAGAGTTTATGAGTCTGGAGTAGTGTATTCTTTTTTTAATGAATCATTCCTCTCTTTTTGCAAAGATTCAGCATTTCACACCCTTCTTGGGAGGATATGGGTTATTTTTGGAAAGGAAGTTCAAGGATGGCCTCGGATAGGACATCTGCTCTCATGTGAATATCATCAGGTTGAATTCCATTTCATCCATCATCAAATAGGCACTGATTACGAAGCAGAATTTGAGGGGATCTGAAGATGCGATCCAGGACGGATCGACATCCAGATTTAGTGATTCACCTACTGATAGCCGGAAGCACTACAAGGAGACTACATGGGGAGATCTGAGTAAGCGGGATGCATATACCGATTTCCTAGTGGAATGAAACAAGTGCGAGAAAAGCAGTCATACGAGGCAACAGTGCCAGAGTGACCCGGTGGAGTGCCGATCTTGCGGAAAGATGGGATACCTTCATCATTTCTATCATGTTTTCTCACCAGCATACGGTGACTGGGGTAAATCTATGACTCCTCGTACAAGAGCATCTTTACCAGTTTCTCACCAGTCTAGGAACATGAGTTCTTCCAGCCGTCTTGGACATGGTGGAGGTCACGGGTGTGGTGTCCAGTCAACATGCTACCAGTGACAGCATGGTGGATCAGCTCATAGTAGTCAGGTAGTGTCATAGGGCTACGGAGCTGGACAGACTTTTGCAGTGGAGCAGACCCTTCCGAAAAAGGATCTCGAACCCTATACAGTTTGAGGTACGATCCTAGTTTACTCAGATTTATCTTCAGATCTTTTCCATAATGGTGCTACAAATAACTATATTTCAGTCGCTATTTTGGAGAGCCTTGTGTTATGTATCTTTTATTCAGTCGATGTTTTAAATCTAGAACCTCTGTTGGGTACAAGAACAGCTGTTGTATGTTAGGGCAAGAAGTGCCCTCTTGAAGATGGCGGTGTCACTTCCTTTGGGATCTCTATGTTCGGGAGATGACATGATATAATATCACTCTTAGAATGGACTATCTAGTTCCCTTCCAGGCATTCGTCGACTGTTATCACCGTAGAGTGAGTTTCATATCACAATAGGGTGGATCTTTTCTTCATAAGGGCATGTGGGATGTCTAGGCGTGCAGAGAGGGTCCAGAGCATAATGGGTTGGGAGCAGTTACACCCTAGATTGCTAGTCTTTACATGGATGAGAAGTGGACTTAACAGTTAGGCTTCCTCTAGTGTTGGATCATTTCAGATATGTTTTTCCAAAGGAATTTTTAGGTTTTCCTCTGGAGTATGAGGTGTAATTCTTGAATGAGATTGTGCTAGGAGTAGAACTGGTGTCCATTCCTCCGTTTAAGATAACTAAAGCTGAGTTGCAGGAGATCCAGAAGAAGTTGGACGAGTTTCAGGAAAAGGGGGTTCATCGGACCCAGTACTTCTCCTTGGGGTTCGCTGGTCCGGTTTTTGAAGAAGGCAGACAGTACCATTAGGATTTGTGTTGATTATCCGAATATGACCCAGCTGAATGTCAAGAACTGATATCCCTTTCCAAGGATTGATGATCTCATTAACCAACTTCGAGGAGCCCGACTATTCTCGAAGATTGAATTGGGTTCGGTTATCATCAGTTGCATGTTAGACCATCAGATATAACTCTTACCGCCTTCAAGAGAAGGTATGTTTATAATAGTATTTGGTTATGTCGTTCAGTCTCATCAACACGCTTGTCGTTTTCATGGGACTGAGGAACTGAGTGTTCCATCCATACCTGGATTCTTTCCTGGTGATCTTTGTGGAAGATATCTTGGTGTACTATCACACTCGCTGCGACCCAGCTACACATATTTAAAACCTATTTAGTACACTTAGAGAACAATAGTTATATGCGATGCTCTCAAAATGAAACTTTTGGATGATTTAGATTTACTTTCTGGGTCAGATTATCTCAGAGGAAAGAGTCTCAGTAGACCCAGATAAATTGAGTGAAGTAGTTTCCTGGGAGCATGAAAATAAAATCATTGAGTTACGGTGTTTTCTAGGGATAGCTGGATACTACAAGTGTTTCATACAAGACTTATCATGCTTAGCAGCACAGCTGACAGGTCTGACTATAAATGGTGTGATGTTCTTTTGGTCTTATTTTTGTGAGTCAGCCTTTCAGGAGCTGAAATGGAGGTTGACTTCAGAACCAATAATAGTCTTTCCAGAGCCAGGCAAGAGCTATATTGTTTACTTCAATGCATCAGGTATTAGGTTGGAAGGTTTACTTATATACGGAGATGGAGTCATTGCGTATGGGACTCGGAAGTTGATGCCACATGAGAGGAATTACCAAACTCATGATCTGGAATTGGCAACTATTGTTCATGCCTTACTCTATTAGAGACATTTTCTTTTGGGAGAGTACTTTTTGGTTTTCAGCGACCACAGGAGTCTCAAGTACATTTTCACACAACGTGATCAGAATTTTAGACATTGAAGGAGGGTTGAGTACCTTTAGTGTTTTGACTTTGATCTTGCCTATACGCTTGGGAAAAGAAACTGAGTGGCTGATGCGTTGAGCAGGAGGACTTAGATACTGGAAGTTCAGGAAGCCGACAGTGAGTGTAAAATTATGGCTATATTTTCTAAGATGAATTTGGAGCTGCACGACTGTCAGGGCCATACGTTTCTTTCTTCGGTAGTTGTTACCTCTACTCTTCTAGATTGAGTTTGAATGAGGAAGCTATCAAATGATGAAGGACTGGTCCTAAGGGAGACTGTGTCATGAGAGGACCCTATTCCTGGATATACAGCAAGAGAGGATGAGGTCATGCATTTCTAGGGGCATGTATCAGTGTCAGCAGACATACTTGAGGAGATTATACATGATTTTCATTCCTTAGTTTTCACATATTTTCCTACCATCACCAAGATGTATCATTCTCTTCACCGTAAATATTGGTGGCACAGTATGAAGAGGGATGTTGCTAGTTTCACCTTGAGGTGTTTCACTTTTCAGAAGGTGAAGGCGGAGTACTAGCGACTAGTAGGGATTTTACAGAAGTTACACATTCCTATGTGGAAGTAGAATGATGTCGCGATGGACATTGTGACTAGCTTTCTGAGGTCACCTCTGGGGAATGATGTTGTTTGGGATGTCATTGACAGACTAATGTTGGTTCCTCACTTCATGACAATCAAAGAGACCATCAGTGTTAATGACCTGGAATGGTTGTAAATCAAAGATATTGTACATCTACATAGAGTTCCACACTCCATTGTATTAAACATGGATGTGAGTTTTATTTCTTGGGTCTAGAAGGGGCTTCATAAGGCTTTTGGTACATAGGTATTTTTTACTACACCTTACCACCCCCAGATGGATGGCCAGTCCGAGCGTACGATTGAGGTTCTTGAGGACATGCTACGAGCATGCATTCTGGATTTTGGAGGTTCTTGGGAGAAACATATACCTCTTGTGAAGCTTTCAAACAACAATAATATAAAAGAAACTATACAGATGGAACCTTATAATTCTTTGTATGGTAGGTCATGCCGGTCACCCTTATATTGGCTGGAGGTAGTTGAGGCAGCTTTTTTGGGACCTTGTCTTGTTCAGGAGACCACAAAGCAAATAGAGTTGATTCAGAAGAGGATGGATACTAAAAATTCTTGGTAGAAGTCTTATTCTCATCATAAGAGATGACCTCCAGAGTTTGAGGTCAGGGATCTGGTGTTCCTTCTTGTCACACCTAGGTTGGGAAACCAGAGTATTAGGAGAAAGGGTAAGATTTCACCAAGGTATGTCGGGCCTTTTGAGGTGTTAGAGAGAGATGGGATGGTTGAATATTGGTTGTAGTTACCTCAGAGTTACTGGGCTATGCATAACGACTTTCACGTTTCACAGCTTTGACATTACTTTTCAGACCCGTCTCATGTCATTCATCCTGAGGAGGTTGAGCTCGATGTGGATGCATCGTTTGAGGAGAATCTTATCTGGATTGTGGATCACAGTATAAAGGTTCTCAGTGGCCGGTCTTATCCCTTGGTTTGAGTTCTATAGCAGCACGGGCGGGTGCATGATGAGACTTTGTAGAGGGAGGCCGGGTTACAAGCACAATGGAAGGAACTGTTTGGGGTTTCTTCTTCTACGTCGCGCTAGGGATATATGAGGATAAATTTCTATATGGGGGGGATTTTTTAAGAACCTCGACCTTCCTTTCAGGTATTTTTTTCCTCTTTGGATAGACCTTTAAAAAGGAGGTTTATTCTAGTGGTTGTGTAGGGGTGCACGGTTGGTGCACGGTCTGAGCAAACCATGTAGCAAGCCAAGAAAATGTGCACCCTAGATAGTGGAGCCCACATGGGCTACGCATGTTTTGTCAAACTATTCGGGCAAGACGTGTGAAGTCCCTGGATGAGATAGTAGCAACGGCATAGTTGGTGCACAATTTTCCAAACTGTGCGGGGTAACCGTGCAGCCACATAAAGTTAGGGTTTTTAAGTCCCGGGTCACACAGGATTTCCCATTCCTCCACCATTCATCCTATCACTCATGGCTCACTTGGGAGTTGTAATTTTCAGAGGGTGTGAAAGCTCCTTGACTTATTTGGGAGGAAAATCGAAATAGTTTTTTGGTTGATGAAAGGCGGTTTTCATCGGGTAAGTCCATCCTTTGGTTCATTGAGGTTTCAGTTAGGGTTATCCCTCTTCCTCTCTTAGATTCCAAGATCTACAAGGGTTGCATGTAGATATAGTTTTGTGTTGAATTAGTGTGTTAAAGGTTGACATTTTTGTCATTTTGAAGGGTTTTTTAGGTCATTTTGAAGAGGGGTTCACCCATTTTGGAGCACGTTTGGGTGAAGAGGTTGCTTTCACCAAACCCTAAGTGGTAGGTGGTTTGTGCCTTTCGGTTTAATTTCATTGAATTATAAGTGCAAAATCACCGAGACCCATTAACGGGGTGTTGTGAGTCTCTCATTTTTAACACTATTAATTTCCTCCTTTGCTGGCGTGTGTGAGTAGAGGTTATTTTTATGTGAATGGGGTAGCTTTATATGCTTTGGAGGTGTTTCCCATGCATGTTCTGCTTATGACTGTTTGGTTCTGGTTTTCATGTTAGGATTCTTTGTTTCTTTCCCATGCCTAGTATTGTACGATGATGTGACTGTTGTTCTGTTATGTTGTTGTACAGTAAAATGATAGCCAAGTAGTTCATGAGGTCAACCTTGGTCGTTACACACTACTACACATTCTAGACATACAAAGGGCTGTGAGAACATGGTGTATAGACCATTGGGATAATTGACATTTAGGGATTCTCCAGAGTGTCTTTATATTTATACGATGTGAGGCCACATGGGGAATTGATGTTGAGTACTTTCCCAAAGTGTCTATAGTTCCTCAATGATGGCCACAGTGGGTATTGACATTGAGTTCTTCCAAATAGCTCCTTTAGGATGATATGAGACTATAGGGGGAGTTGACGGTGAGTGCTTCCCTAGAGAGTCTATGATTAAGCTGAACCAGAGGGGTTATACAGAGTGTGATACCCAGAGGGTTTCTTGTACTTGAAAGGTAGGACCATAGGTGATAGGTTGTGGGATCTTCTCAGAGGGTTTCTTATTTGTTAGATTCTTGCATGTATCTGTAAGGTAGAACCAGATAGGATAGGCTATGAGTACATCCCAAAGGATTACCTAATGTGATTATCTACTTTGGTTAGTTTTTGCTTGATATCTGAATCTATGGATTGTTACTTTTGAGTACATATTTGTTTACTACTTTCTGAACTTTTACATTCCATATATTCACTGACTTTTACACTAAGACCATGTGGTGGTTGCCTACTGGGATTCATCTCACACCCTGTTTGGGACATGCTTTTGGTCCCAAATAGATTATATTGTTCTAGGTATATACAAGGTCAACCGCCCATCTACATTAGGTACTTGACTTGCTGTGAGATGGAGAGAATGGGACAATTCTTAGGCTTGCGATACTAAGGAGTTGTTTATCTCTTTATTTTGTACTTGGGTTTATTACTGGTTGTATTCATCATTTTGACTTTTTGGCTATTTTCACAGGCATATTTACCAAGCATCATTTTATATATATAAGCTCCAGTTGTTTATTATCTCAGTCTTCTGCTGTTTACTATTGTTGGATATTTATTTCTTCCTCTATTGAATATTTGTTTCTCTTCAGTTGTGTTACCATGCCATTGAGGGAATAGTTTCCCCACAGTCACACCCAAGGCCCTCGCAGCTAGTCGGCAGCCTCTAGTGTTCTGGGAAATGCGCTTCAGGCCATGTGACCAACCGGGTATGGGGTGCCACTAGGTGGATTCCAGAACTGGGACATTACACATTGGTGGTGTCCAAATGGGTTTTATTACTTACATTATGAACTAATATATTGATGAATGTGAAGAATTAATGTATTTGGATAGAGTTAAGGGAAACATGCTAATGAAATATGGCTGATATGAGGATCGTATAGTTGGGAGTCGTATCAGGATGTACTCTGGATAACTATATGGTTTATTAATTTATTAACATTCGGTCTATATACATTGGTTTCAACATCCACTCATATGGCATGTATTAGTATTTGTGCCAATGGTGTTCCATCTATATAGTTTATCCATTGTTACTCAGATAATTATATATTATTATGTTTTTTAATATTTATTTGGTATGGAATTAACATGACTCTGGGGGTATTCTAAACCCACTAACGTCGTTCAGACTATCACTGCTTGTTCTATCATTTTATGTTTCTAGAGGTGTGTAAGATTTGTATTGGATCCCTGGATCGGACCCAGTGGTTGGGGCCCTAGATTCACCAAACTATATTAGATCCTTTGTTTCATTTTTTTCTTTTGACTAGTATGGTATAGGGTATAAAAGAGACACTTTATACAGGACACAGGTAAGAGAGTATCCATGTGTCTAAGAAACTCATGTGTAATGGACCTATGAGTTACCATTGATGGGATTATTATTATAGTAGTGTGATATTATCATGTGAGTTCATTGATAATTAGTGGTCAAGTAGGATCACATTCCATAAATATATATATATAATGGTGTTATATATAGTATTTATTTAATTTAATTCCATTATTATGTTATCTATTAATAATAGAAATGTATTTTTGTTGTACGATATTTCTATTTTTATGATATTTTAATATATATATTATATCAATCCAAGCATTTTACAAATATTTTTACTCAATTTAATATTGTTACTCAATTTTAATGATAAATATCTAATAAATAAAAATCATATATCAAAAGGCCTAATATTAATAAAAAATGAAGAACATTAATAATCAATATGAAAACATAATAAAAACCATTATTTTTATCTATGAAATATATTATTAAATCACATTTAGCATATAAAACAGCATAGGATGACCTGGGGATTACAAAAACAAAAGTGATGACAAAAAAATCAAATTATGTGAATAAGCATGATAACGAAGAATTTCATATGATTTAGAAGGCATACTATAACAACCGAAAATAGAAGGATAATGAATAATCATATAGAATCATAACATAATGATTGTGGAATCATAATATCATGGAAATATAGGTAATATTTATAATATATATAACTTTAAAAACACACATATTAAGGAAAACTACCATGACAACATCACATGGTCAACAAAGAACCATTATTGATTATGTTAACTACCTAATCTCATATATATCATCTAATGAGATAAATAAAATTACCCAATGCAATGGAGTTCTATCTATGATAACCTATGATAACATTTAAATTCTTATATAACATGTGTAATAGACATAATAATTACCCATGTATTGAAATGGGTTTTGTAATATTCTCCGACATCATAATTAAAGGAGATTCATAAAAATTCCAAAGAGAAGAATGAATTAAATATTTTGGATTTTAATAACTGAAAGAATAATAAATTTTTTGAATATATTAAACTCATTTAAAGAAAATCATGATAATGGGTATTGAATTTTGTATATAAATGAGATTTCGTAATGAAGGATTAATGAATCCATTAATAAATATGAATAAAAAATAAATTTTTAATTTTCAATGAAAAATAGATGTATAACATTATATCCATGCATAAAATAATGGTTAAATTATTGAAATCAGGAATGGGAATAAATAATTTAAATGATTTTTATATAAAATAGCCAAGGGATAGAAAGTTTCTCTGTAATAGGGATTGATTATAACAAACAAATTTGAGAAATGAACTTGAAGAATTTATCATCACATAAAAAATCGGTGAATAATATATGTTTATTTGTAAGTGAAATATATAATAAATTTATATGAATTCCATTACATACAATGGAGGTAGAATGTGAGTTATATAGAGAAAGGATAGAACAAAATGAAAATATGGTGGTTCAGATAGATTACATACATTATATTCTATAATTGTTATTTACATTCAATTAAACTACATTATATTAAGATAAACATCACAAATTAAATAATTTAAAACTATTTCAATAGAAAATTCATTTTATATATTCATATTTTTTTAATTTACAACCATTTCATTGAGATTTATATTTTAATTTCACCATTTTGATGATGTTCATTTCATGGTATTCGGGTAGGATCACTTGAGTATAGGTTATGAAAATTATTATAAATTGAGAATATAACTCCAGAAGTGAAATGTAATTTAATTATTTTCATTTCCATCAATAAATCTAAACGTCCCCAAATACATGTTTGGGTTAAGATATGCGGTCATTTCATTTAGTAAAAATGGAGTATGTTTAAGGTGTACCATTAGAAAAAAATATCTAATTGTAAAAATAGATAGACATACACTGGATAAAGGAGTTTTAGGGAGTATTACATATACTATGTAATGTGTTTTACAATTACGATGTTATGATTAAAATTAAACAATTCATCGTCTATAAAGTACAGGTATGTATTTATAATTACTATAACACAATTATAAGGATGTTTGATGATGTTTTTTAATTATCTAAAGTTATAGTAAGTAATAAGAAAATTCTAAAAGATTTGTGAAGTCATAGAAAAATTTAAATTAGAAAGTGAATAAGAATTTATAATATGGCTGAGTAGGAATATAAAATTTAGTTCCAACACAATCTTCTGAGAAGAAAACATATATACTGTTATGAGACAATATAGGGAATGTGTGGGACACAATTAATTTGGTTAAGAGTGGAAGTACTAACTTATTTATTCCATAACAATCCAATAAATGTTCATACACATTTGAAAAAATATTTTATCTACTAAAGGAGTTTGAATAAAATATATACTATATAAATTACCATCCAGTAAAGGAGGTGAATTAGATGGAGCTTGCTTCAATAGATATAGAACTATCACTTTGAGAACATAAGATGTCGGTGACTCAAATAGATCATGTCAAACTGAAGTGTAGTGAGGAGCCTCAGATGAAGAGTTACTAGACAGAGTTATTAGCTATAGGGAATACTGAAAGGATTCGATCAGATGAACATGAAAAAAAACAATTAATTTCAGATATTCTAGAACAGTTTAAATTAATAAAATCCAAGTCTTCATATGATTAGGAGGATGTTTCAATGGAAATAAACACTTAAGAGATTCATTGGAGGGCATAAATATTATACACATGTGAACATGATCCAAAATACTTGTAGTGGAATTAAATATATTTCAACAGTGGATCAGAAAAATAAGATAAAAAGTTATTATAGTTTGTGTGTATGAAAAAATAACGAAAAGGATTGTTCGATGGGGTGCGTAACAAGCTGTGAATAAATTGGATATGGTTTCTATTATTGTGGAATATTACCAGCATTCATTTTAGATCTTAATAATGTTAGATAAATATAGAGATATATAGAGGAACTATTACAATGTGTATAACTAGTTGTTAATTTCCTTTGTAACCAAGAAAAAGATTGTAAAATAATCTCAGTTGAGGGAAATAATAAATATGGAAAAGAGTATGTATTTTTCATGATCCTCATTAATATCATGTGTTAGTCTATTATTATAATTTATTCATCTGAATGGTATGTTTGATATCTATATTTTAGTGGATCATAAA
The DNA here is from genome assembly GCA_963277665.1 of Viscum album. Lineage (NCBI taxonomy): Eukaryota > Viridiplantae > Streptophyta > Magnoliopsida > Santalales > Viscaceae > Viscum > Viscum album. Next base: position 1,030,713,354 of record OY728123.1, on the reverse strand, counting down.
AAAATATTTCATAGGTTGGGGAAATTTTTATTTTTTATGTTAATAAACATTCCAAAAAAATAAAAGCGATAATTAATTCACCCATGCCCCTCTTAGTTAACCTACATTGATCCAAGGAACATCAATTGTTATCAGAGAATAGGTTCCCTCTAAATATCATACTTACATTTAATGTTAAAGAAATATAATGTTATTCATGCAATTTTTTAATATTTCTACAAAGATTCAGAGAAATGTTATGAAAAGATTTGGAAGGATGTTTATGATGAATGAAAACGTTTATTAATAGACACCTCAATCTGAATTTAATCTGAATGATATAATATTCTATTGTTATTTTGATTTTGATTCTTCTGATGGATCTTTCTAAAGATGTAATAATTATTTTTCACTGAGTGATCTTTATTTCGAACTCAATAACATTTTAGGAAAGTTTTAAAAGACAAGTTAAATTCTAATTTTGGAAATATCAAGGGACTTCAGGATGAAATAATTTACCTAGAATAAGAGGCTAATGTAATATAAGGTTAATTGACTAATTGGTTATGGATATCCAATACTCTCACAGTACTTATCAATATAAAGGATGAAACAATCTCCATTTAATATGAATTATATGTTGAGTCTATTAAATAATTTCAAGGTTATGTTTATGGAAAAAAATTATTCAAGATTTTATATGTAGAAATATTCCATGAAAATGGAAAATAATAAAAAAAAAATTATATGGTTATCAATGATTCTTATTTACGGGATGAGTCAAATAAGATAACAGAACATATCATTTTTATAGAAATCCAAAATAAATCAAGAAGAAAAAATAAAAAATTTGAAGGAGGATTGAGAAGAAATGATGAGATCTGTTGAGTATGTGAAGCACTCCCACAACATGAAGTGTTTAGAGTTAGAGGTGATATTTAAGAATTAAGAGTCACTATAAGATTAATCATCCCATATTATTAAAAAATAGGTTTTTCTCATAATATTCAATTAAGATTCATGACTCCAGAATATTTAATTTTGAAGGATGAAGATCATGAGATCATTCTGAAATCACATGGAAACATCATCCAAAAAGAAGGTATCCCATAATTCATAAAATTTTGATTGTACTAATTTTACATCAATTATAATATCTAGATTCTGATAGATTCTGAGAATGTATGGATTGTGAAAAATCGTGATTAATCGACAACATCAATAGTGTATTAGAAAATATGAAGGAATAAATATTCTCAATAAAGTGTTCCCCATTTAAGGTATAAAATATTGGTGACTTCACTCAAAAAAAGAAATATAAAAACCACATGAAATATAAGTAGAATAATTTGGAAAATATTAAAATAATATTCCTAATAGATTCCTAGTGTTTTCGAGTATTCATAAAAATCCAATAACCATGTTGGAACAATGTATATTTACTATGATACAGATATGAATCAATGGTGATGTTTTGTTTATACTCTTAAACTTGTTTGACATGTTTGTTATGATGGGTGTATAATTTTCCTTACAAAACGTTCTCAATTTTCCCAATATATATATACATTAGAATAATCTTGAGGATAGTATTACATGAACTGAATTTTATATACAACATTGACAACATTGATTATGCAGTCTTTTTTCTACATTGGGTTTTCCTATTTAGACATTGAGTTGATATTTAATTGCTCTTTGGTAGTAATATCAACTGATACTAGTTTTATTACGAAGAGGATTTTCATTTTTCTAATATTATCCCCATGTTACCATTTAAATTTGATTGTCATTAGGGGGAGAGGTAACATTGGGGAAGATGAAAACATCATAATGAAACAAATTAACACAAATATTAACAAAATATATGAGTGATGTTTTAAGTGGATATTGAAAACCAACACAAAGTGGGAGATTGTTGTTCCAAAGTGTGATTGGTTTTATTTTTTCTCAATATTCCAATATGTGTATTTAAATGAAGATGAGTGATTATATTTTCAATGTTGTGTAGAAAATAATACTAATGGTGGTTAAGAATGATTTTTTATTAGGGGTTAGAAACATTCATTATGGTGTGTAAGAATGATTCATTTGATATTTAGATGATGCTATGTTATTCTTTAAGTTACTAACATATTAATGTTTTTCATGATTCATGTATACTTTTTTATCAATTTTTAAAAAATAATGAACATAAAAAGGGGGAGATGTATAATTTGAGAGAATTCTAATATCCAGTGATTGTAAAATGTTCATTAAAGAGTTATTTCAAAGGATATTTATACGAAGCTACATAATATGATCAGATGGATAGAACAATGTGATTGAACATACCAGATTAATACTCTTAGATAGAGTACCAAGTTATAACGATTGGGTTACAGAATATATAAAGTTTTACATATCAAGGGATGAATATATCCTATGTTAAAATAATAACAGATTAGTAGAAGTATATATAGAGGGAGTTTTTAAGGTTATGTTAAGGTAAATCTCACATTATGTTACATATGTAATAGTAATCCATGGGCTATTGATAGGTAGTAGTAGATTCCTACCTCGGTATGAAAGTTAGATGTGATTTACATGACCTATGTATAAGTACATAGGACATATTTTCAAAGCTATCAGAAGAAGTAAGTATAAAATATATCACCAGATATAAATTTAAATGATGATAAAATGGATTTACATTTGATAGAAACATAAAATATCCAATGAAGGGGTATTTTTAATGTCATCAAATGGATAAATGTGAAGTGTTCCCTGAAAATTTTTTACCAATGTTTTAGATGAAATTATTTGGAATTCAATAGAGGTGCATCCCAATGATACACACTATGTTTTTATATGGATGATTATCATTTAGATATTTCATATGAAGAGAACTAATTAAAATAATGCATGGAGACCCCCGTAATATGATTTGAGGAATCATTTGAAAAGAATATGTTATGTTCATTGGATGGGGTTTTAATAACATATTAAAATATGAATGGTGTAACGCCCTGACACCAGTTAACCATATTTGGTGCATTGTTACAAAACATTTCCATGATAAATGTAATCATGTCCCAAAATACCGATCATTTTAGTAGCATTGGAAGTAATAGATACATTCATAAGTTTTACATTATATCATGAAATAAGAACATCAACAACATTTTGTCCCATTTTGAGCACACTTATATCCTTAGCCTATCTCTGCAGGTCAACCATAAAATAATTCTTAACATCCTATGAAAAATAATATATATAATGGGGTGAGTTCAGATGCTCAGTAAGGAAAACAATATATTGGAAACATTCATAAATAAGACTAAACATTTATGGAAATGTATAAGACTAAAAAAATGCCTTTCAAACCTGATCTTCAGCATAATATGGCAATGATAAATATAATTTCCATTTACAAAATCACAAGGTTATTCTACTAGTCGAATAATCACATGCAATTTCAATAGCCACTTTCATAATGATGGAATGCATAATTCCAGACTTCATAACCCCATATTCAATGCCTTGTTACAAGACTATGAATAAAATTTTGTCAAGGCCTTTTTCCCAGACAATAGTTAATCATTGGACACCTACTGATGCATCAAGCAGCTATTGCAGGCTCGACCCGTCCCATTCTACGTCCAATGCATTCCTCATATGAAACATTTTAAACATAACAAATACATTTATGTTGAAACTAGCATAAAAAATGTCAATACATTATCCATAAACCATGAATTGTGTAAAAGTTACACCTCCACAATCAAACATATCAAAAAACCATGAATACAATAAGGATGTTTTGTATCATAAAAAATCACCTTTAAACATGCTTAAAATCCATCAAAGGATATTGACATAGGTGAAATCAATATTTTTTTATAGAGATATCTCTTTCTAATTTGATATTATTTAAAAGTCATATAATGATTAAAGAAAACATTTATTTTGAATATATTCATATATTATTGTATGGGTAGCTTCGATATTTATATAACAACAACAAAAAACACTTGTCGTATAAGTTAAATAAATATATTCTTACCTTCATTTTTTTCGAAAAGGTCATAAAGTACCTTGTTTGGAAAACGAAGAAAACATTTCATTCAAAACATATATGGTCAAAAAAGGGTATAAATGTCTTTAACCCATAAAATAGTAAATAGGAAAAAAAATTGAAATACATTTTTACGAAAACATGGGTGTGGATGAAAATGAGGTCCCAGAAGATACTTACGTAAGAAAAACCTCAGATAATAAAGAGATGGTGAAAAGAACCCTTACCTTCTACTTTTCCAAAGTTCATATTATGTTAAACTCATGTATAATAGTTAAAACATTGTTATTAAATTATACTATAACTATATACATAAATATGATACCATATATGATCCTCTAATATTACATTGTTAATAATATTTTAGTAGTATCATCGTTTCAGGTGTTAACTAAACAGTGTTCTATTATAGGCTCAGTTACGTAATCCATGATTGTTATGGATAGGATGAATTTTATTCATTTATATAATTATATTACGTTCTTAAAGAATAATTTTAATAACAAACTAAAAATTATTCTAGAATGATTACGATGGGGAATGAATCTAACCAAGTTCGTGGGGACTGTAATCTGTACGTACGCACGAGCTAAAATATCCTTATATTGATGGTGAAATCGTATGTAATTGGATGATAATTAATATATAAATAATAATTAACATGTTATATTTATTATTTACATCGGTTATAGTAATTATTATACCCATCCAAATAATGAAGTATATGAATAACAAACTATACAACGATAGAGAGATGGTAATCCATACTTACGCACATATAGTGACTTTGTCATTCATATTACGGATAGAATAATGAATATGGTTGAACCAATTTTATAATAACATCAATGTATATATATGATACTAGGTTTATTATTTTAGAATGGAAACAACAATGAAAGAGGAATTGGAAGAAGAAAAAAACTTGAAAGAGGGTGGTGAAATTATTACCTCTTCTTCAGGTTTTTCCTTATGAGGATAATAAAAGGGCTATAGAGGTTGGTTTTTTAATAAAAATAATGCCTCTAGGTTTAAGTGAGGGAAACTGGGAAGATATTTTGGTAGGTTTGGATGAGGCAAATGGATTTGGAGGTATGATTTTGAGGGAAGGTGAAGTGCCCTTTTATAAGAGAGGTGACTGGAATCTTAGGAAGAGATTGAAATATTATTTTGTAATAAAATAATTTTCAGTTTCTAATGGATCTAAAATGATATATTTAGATGAAAATGTGGTTATTGGTAGATGAAATCTCAACCAATAGGTTTTAGATAGGTTTGGGTCAACATATTAACCTTATCTTTTAGATTTAACTCTTAGTTAAATAGTTTAACTTTTACCATCTATTCATGTTTTATAATAATATTTGGTTAATATACTTACTATAAAATGAAAGAGAACCTAAAGTGGTTCATTAATTATATACCTATATTTATATTAATTCTTTTTTGAACCTTATAATTTTTTGGAATATTATATAATTCAATAATTTATTATTTGTTTTAAAAACTCAAGTATGTAAATTTTGCCAGTATTTAGTATTTTGGTTTTGGGAAACTCATCACAACTTGATTACTTCAAACCAATTACATTTAATCAACCTTAACATGTCATATTCACCTGGAAAATTCTTTTATGTCATGAAAATGTTGAAATTATATTTATTTTAATATTTATAATACCATTTATTTGATTCATCCATTAATTAGGTAATTACTGCATCACCATTGTCTAATAAATAAATTTAATTATTTAATGTCTAAAAATTATAAATAAAATAAAATTATGTAGGAAATAATTTGGTATTTCTAATGAGTATTTATAGTTGAAATGATAACTTATATACCTCCATTTAATATTTTTTTACTAAAAGAGATATGTTTATGTCAATTTTGACTTTACTTTTATTTAATTAATATAAAGTGTCATTATCACACTCATGGTTCTCCATGGGGTCCCAAAATCGACCCAAAGATTCCCATGGTCGGACATGTGTCAACCAATAGTAATATGGCACATGTTTGGGTAATTTAATATTATTATAATATTATTTTTAACCGTTATTTACAAGATTTACCCTTTATCCTTGGTAAATAAAATATTTACCGATGTAATTACTCATAATGTCTAAAAATAAAAGTTAACTATTTACAAAATTTGGACCTCCTAAATCCAAATATGGATTCCGTTTTTCCAAATTAATTACACATAAGTGGAAGAAATTAATTTAATATTAATTTTCATTGTCAAAACAAAAATCGTGTTTTTTAAAAATAATAACTATCAATAGATTGACACTCGATTATGTCCAGTTTAAATATGAAATTACATACAATGACCTATAGTATTTCAAATAGTAAAAATGACATGATCACATAGTCTAGTAAATAGTAACTAGTAAAAATATGTTTAATTAAATTTTTATGAAAATGTGGATGTGGATGATAATGAGGTCCCAGTAGATACTTACGTAAAAAAAACCTCATATAATAAAGAGATTGTGAAATTAACCCTTACCTTGTACATTTCCATAGTTAATCGTATGATAACCTCCTATATACTAGTTAAAACATTGTTATTAAATTATTCAATAACTATATAGATAAAAATAATATCATATATGATCCTCTAATATTTCTTTGTTAATAATATTTAAGTTGTATCATCGTTTCGGGAGTTAACTGATATGTCTTCCTTTATATGCTCGGTTATGTAATCCATGTTTGTTATAGATAAGTTTTATTTTATTCATTTACATAATGATATTAAGTTCTTAAACCTTATTTTTAATCACAAAATTAATATTATTTTGGAACGATTATGATGAAGAATGAATCTAATCGCGTTCGGGGAGATGGTAATCCGTACGTATGCATGAGCGACAATATCATTATATTTTCTGTGAAAGCGTATGTAATTGGATGGTATATCATATATAAATAATAATTAACATGTTATATTTATTATTTACATTATTTAAACTCATTATTATATCTATCCAAATAATGAAGTGTTGGAATGACAAACTACACCACTACGTGGAGATGGAAGGCCTTACGTACGCACGTATGGTGACATTTCCATTCATATAATGGATATAATAATTAATATGGGTGTACCATTTTTATAATAACTTCGTAGTATATAGAAGATACAGGAGTAATTATTTTAGAAAGGAAACAACAAATAAGGAGGATGTGGAAGAAGAAGAAAACATGAATGATGGTGGTGAAATTATTACCTCTTTTTCAGGTGTTTCCTTTTGAGTTGATAAAAAGGGATCCTTAGGTTGGCTTTATGATTATATGAATACATATAGGTTGAACTTATGGAAATTGGGAGAATATTTGGGCAGGGTTTGGCTAAGCCAAATGGCTTTGGATGAGTGATTCTGAGAGAAGGGTAAGTTCCCTTTTATAAGAGAGGTGAGGGGAACCTTTGGAGAAGATTGAAATATTATTTTATTATAAACTCTTTTTCAGTTTCGAATGGCTCCAAAATGATTTATTTCGAGTATATGGTGGGTATGGGTATAAAAAATCTCATCCAATTGGTTTTAGATAGGTTTGTGTCACCTTATTAATCGTTTCTTTTAGATTTAACTCTTAGTAAAATACTTTAACATTTACCATGTATTGTAATATTATTATAATAATTGTTTAATAAACACACTAGAAAATGAAAAAAGAACATCAAGTTGTTAATTAATGATATAACTATATTTATATAAGTTTTTTGGACGAAACTTATATTTATAGGACTGTTATATAATTTAATAATATATTATTTGTTTTAAAAATTTATTTATGTCAATTTTGACACTATATTGTATTTGGTTTTTGTGAAATTCATCACAACTTTGTTACTAAAAACCAAATACATTGAATCAAACCTGGCATTTCATATTCACCTATACAATTTGTGAGTGTAATAGAAAATTTTAATTTATATTTATTTTAATATATATCATACTATTTATTTGATCTTTCATTAATAATGTAATTATAGAATCACCATTGTGTCATAAATAAATAAATTTATTTAACGTATAAAAATAAAAACATAATTATGTAGGAAATCCTTTTATTTTTCTAATTTGTATTTATAGTCTAAAATATAACTTATATACTGACATTTTGAAGTTATTTTACTAAAAGATATATATTTATGTCATTTTTTACTTAATTTTAAATTAATTTATATAATGTGTCATTATCACTCTCATGTGGCTCCATGGGATCCAAAAATCGACACAAGGATGCCCATGGTCATATATGTTTCAAAAAATAGGAATAAGATATATGTTAGAGTAATTTAGTATTATTATGAAATTATTTTTTACCCTTATTTACAAGATTTACCCTTTAACCATAGTAAATAAATTATTTACCGATGTAATTATTCATAATGTCTAAAAATAAAAGTTACATATTTATACAATTTGGAACCCTTGATTCCAAATATGGAATCCATGTTTCCAAATTCAAAACACAAAAGTGGAATATATTAATTTAAAATTAATTCCAGTAGTTAAAACAAAAAGCTTCTTTTTAAGAAATAATAACTATAAAAAGATTGACAATTGTTTATCTCGAGTTTAAATGTGAAATTACATACTATGACATAAATTATATAGAATGAAAAAAATATATTTTAATGATTTTTTAAATCCACATAAATTTATTATTTGACAATATAAATTATTTTTTATTAAAAAAGTTGTTTTTAAATAAAATTTAGTATTTTTCACTATTCATCAAAAATTTAATTTTCATAAAAGTACCCAAAATTCACTCTAACATGATTTAGAAATTCTAAATTCAAAAATGAAGTCCATTTTGAAAATTAAAATGTATAAAATTACAAAAACTGGTTGTTACTATTTATAACAGCTAGTTTGATTGGACATAGTGTGTTAATACTAAAAGTTGCGTACAACGCAAGCTACATCATTATTCAAAGGGAAACATACCATGGAAGCTAGGGGGGTTACATTTTCCCCTCTTTAAAATAATTTCTTTCTATAAATTTCTAGAATATATATAGATAAAATGATTCGTGTAGTTCTTCCTCATAAGTTCCTCGAGTTCCCACATTTCCTCTTCCATCTTATGGATTCTCTATAGAACTTTTAGCAAACGATTCGTCTGTTTTTTGAGAACTTGTTATCTGGTATCAATAATTTTTACAGGCTCTTCACAATAATATAGATCAAGTTCCAGTTCAATTTCTTTATAAGTGAGTATATGTGTTGGTTCAGGCATGTATTTTCTCAAAAGTTATACATGGAACACATCATAAACATTGAAGAGATTTGGAGGCATTTCCAAACAATAAGCTACAACTCCAATTAGTTCTAGAATTTTGAAAGGTCCGATGTACTTGGGGTTCAATTTCCCGATCATAAAAAAACATATAACTCCCTTCAATGGAGATACCTTCATGAAAACATGATTTCATACTCGAAATTATAAATCCTTCCATCATTTAGCGGAATAGCTATTTTTCCTACATTGAGCTAATTTGATGTGGGTTTGGATAATTTTCACCTCATCCATTGTTTCCTCAACAAGTTTTGGGCCTACGAGTTTTCTTTGACCAACATCATCCCAACAAGTTGGTGTGTGAAATCTCATTCTGTATAATGCTTCACAAGGTTCCATCGAAATACTGGAATGGAAGCTATTGTAATAGAAAAATTCTACTATAGGTAAATACTTATCCCACATACCTTCAAAGTCATGTGAGAATGATCTAAACATGTATCCTATAGTTTGAATAGTCCGTTCTGATTGTCCATCGGTTTGAGGGTGGTAGGATGTTCCCAAACGCAGTTCAATATCTTGGGATTTCTCAATACTTTTCCAGAATCTTGATGTAAAACAGGAATCACGATCAGAAAAAATTGATAGGGGTACTCCATTAAGTCTAAAAACATCATTAATATATAGTATTGCTATATGTTCAAGTGGTAAAGCTTCTCTTATATCAAGAAAATGTTCTTACACGGTATGACAATGAATAATGACCCATATTTCATCATTCCTTCTAGGAGTATATGGTAGATCAATGACAAAGTAAATCGTAATATTATACCATTTCTACTCAGTTATGGGAAAAGGGTTGCATGACTCCTCTAGGATGTTTCCTTCTAGCTTTCACCTATTGAAAAAAATACATCTTGATACAAAATCAGAAATCTCCCCCTTCATGTTGTCCCTCCAAAAATGTTTTCTCAAATCACTATACATTTAAGTGCTCCCAGGGTGTATACAGAAATTCGAGCTATGAGCATCATCCAACAATTTCCTTTTTATATTAGTTATATTATGAACATAGTGTCTCTTCCCAAATTTCAAAATTCCATCTTCATATATGAAGTTTCTCAATCTCACATAATTCATAGCTTTAATCTTATTTTTAAAACCCTCATCATCAATCTAAGTACACTTTATCCTTTTTAGTAAAGATGGTTTGGAAAACATTTGAAAAAGTACGGTTGTGTCACCTTCCTTGGTTATTACCACATCCATCTTTACTAGATCTATGAAAATATGATCCCTTTCAAATCTCATCTTGTTCAAAACTCCATGATCCTTTCTACTCAATGCATATGCCACCTTATTTTCCTTCCGTTGGTGGTATTGAATACTGAAATCATAATCCTTGAGTAGTTCAAGCCATCTTCTTTTCCTCTTGTAGAGTTCCTTCTATAAGAAAATACACTTCAAACTATTGTGATTAGTGTAAATCAAAAATTTGTTTCCATAGAGATTGTGTCTCCATATCTTCATAGAAAAGATTACAGATTCTAACTGAAGATCATGAGTAGGATTGTTTTTCTCATGAATTGTAATCTATTGTGATGCATAAGCAATAACTCTATCATTTTTCATAAGGACACAACCATGACCTTTCTTTTATGCATCACTATAAATAACAAACCCATCATTCCCCGATTGTAAAGTCAAGAAAGAAGAATTAAATTATCTTCTCTTAAATTATTCAAAACATTCTTCACAGTCTTTTTTCAAATAAATTTATCCCCTTTACTAGGGATCATGGTTAATGGTTTAGCTAATCGGGAAAAATTATGGACAAAAATATGACAATAACCTGCTATACCAATAAAACTGTGTACCTCAGTTATACTTTCCAGTGCTGGCCATTTTTGGATTGCCTTGGTCTTTAAAGTATCACCAATGATTTCATCCTTAGAGACAATATGGAAAATAATAGAAGTCCCTTGAATCTAGAATTCACACTAGCTAAATTTCCAATATAAATCATTTCTTCAAAGAGTCCTTAGGATAATGAGCAAGTGAGTTTAATGATCTTTGTATATTATTGAGTATACAAAAATATCATCAATAAATACCACTAAAAAGTCATCAAGATATTCAATAAAAACTCTATTCATTAGATCCATGAAGACAAAGTGTGCATTAGTCAAAACGAAAGGCATTACTATAAACTCATAATGCACGTACCTCGTTCGAAATACTGTTTTTGGAATTTCTACCTTCTTCAAACAGAAATGATGATATCTAGATAGAAGGTAAATCATTAACAAATATTGAGCTCCAAAAATTTGGTCGAATAAATCATCTATGCATGGTTGGGGATACTTGTTCTTTATATTTATAGCACCGATCTCCCTATATTCAATGCACAACCTCAAAGATCCATCTTTCTTCTTAACAAAATGAACAGGGGCTCCACATGGAGAAACACTAGTGAGAATAAATCCCTTATTACTAAATTTCTCGATTTTTTCCTTTAGATCCATTAATTCGACAATGGCCATTCTATAAGGGGTCTTTGATATAGGCCATGAACCAGGAATTAAATCAATGGAAAAATTTTTTTTTCTCTCTAGAGGATATCCAAGTAAATCCTCTGGAAACACATCAAAATATTCGTGCACAATAGGTACGTCCTATATTTTAACCTGATTTTAAATGCCCATATTTATTTCATTCTATTCCTCCCCAATATTTGAATTTAGTAGTGATACTGGGGGTGGATCTAGATAAGAATCAGGTGGTGACATTTCTACTCTAAAGATAAGGTACTCTTTATCACCATTGATAATCGTTAACACCTTATTCTTACAATATATATTCATATCATGTTAATAAATCCAATCTATACTGAGGATTATATCATATTAAATCATTGTTATGAAAATGATATCAACAGATAAAGAACATTTATATTCCCTAATGGGAACTGATTCACAAAACGCTATGGGGAAGATACTTCCCTTAGGTGATTTTATTGACAACTACTTTGTTAATTAAAATAGAAAATATCTAATTTTCATAGAAAACTTGGAATATATGAATGAATGTGATGATACAAAATCAAATAAGGCATTGGATAAACATGAGGAAACTATTAAATTACATGCCACCACGTCTTTCGAATCTTCAACATCAGCAATAGTGATCGCATAATCTTGGCCTTGATTCATTAGAATTTTCAGAGTTAAGTTCACCTGGATTTAAGGACATTCATTTTCATAATTCTGCTTTTCTCTAAAATTATAATAGTCAACATTGACAGCCTATTTCTTCGCCTTGCAATCACGATATTGGTGGTCTTTTTCACCACACTTGTAACTGACTCCCTTTCACTTCAAACAAGTACTGTGGTGTTTCATCTCACATTTAACGCATGAAGAATTTTCAAAATTTCCATTCTTCCCCTTATTTCCTTTTCTAGAGTGTTCAGCAGATCTCTTCTACGCTTACATTGCTTTGGCGTTGTAGGACATAGAGAATTCATTTTCTGTCTTGATAGCACATGATACAATATCATCGTATGATGAGATGGATTGTAAGACTAATGTTCGATGGAGAAATGGCTTTAACAATAAAATAATTGATCAATATTACTCCTTGGGTTACATATAAAATCTGTTTCATGCTTTTATAACCTTTTAATGATAACCTCATACATTGCAACATTCTCTTCCTCCTTTTGCATCAAACATAGGAATTGTGTTCCCTTATCTACTTGATGGTCATGTGGAAAGTATTCTTCTAATAAAATTTCTTAAAAATCCCTATGTTTCACGTTTGATACTTATATATCTTCTTCTGTGTTTTGGATTAATGACCTCCATTGATCTACATCTCCCGTGAGGCGATAAACAGCTAGGACAACTTTTTCCATTTCCCTACTTCCCAAAGCATGAAATATTTTCTCTATGGAACTCATCCTTTGTTTAGATACTAATGGATTTGTAATCCCATTGAATGTTGGTGTTTTTTCCTCATTAAGTGGTCTGATATTGATCCACCACATTGTGGATCAGGGTACTCCATACAGGTGAGGTTATTATTCATATCCTGAGTAAGTTTTCCTAGTATGGTGATAAGCCGATCAGCACCAGTTGCATCACCAGCTCCACTATAATTGTCTTGAGTAGGAGGGAAATACCTACTTGAGTTATGTGGGATGATACATTTTGTATTCATTCCAATATGATCCATTACCAAAAAATGGAATACACTAGATTAGTTCATGAATCACAATACATAATTCGAAATTTGTAAAATGGTTAACATAAATTGAACAGTTTATTGATATAATCTATAATCATAAAATTATTTTCTTTGATGATTTATATACTCATAAACCCTTCATTATGGTTTTTAATGAAAATGAGAATTATCCTAACCATATCACTTGGGTGTGTCGTAACCATGAGTTCAGCATGGCCCGTTGTCGTGCACCAGTTCCCATTCGAGTCTAGCTCAAAGCTGTGTTTTTTGGTTTTACCCCTTGGTACATCTATTCCAGAGCTTCCTCTACCTACTCGTATCTAGATAGGGATTTATTTCTTGGAATACTCATATGATATATATGTTACCAAAATTATAGGAAGTTCTTCTATACTAATCCTCAATTTCTATATTAGGGTAATGTTCTCTAATCATAGATCTCTAAATCTAGCTTCCACGGTTTGTACTAAAATTCCACTGATACCAATTGTAATGATCCAGAGCTAGTTACCCAGAGTCGGTGTATTATTACATAACATTTTCATTTTATTAAAAAATCATTTCCCAAAATACCAATCATTTTAGTATCCTTGGAAGTACTAGATACTTTCCAAAGTTTTACATTAAATTATGAAATAAAAATATCCACAACCTTTTCTCCACTTTTGAACACACTTATATACATAGCCTATCCTTGAAGGCCAACCAAAAAACACTTCTACACATCCTGGAAAAAATATAACATAGAAAGGGGTGAGCTTAGATGCTCAGTAAGGATAACAATACAGTAGAAATATTCATGAACAAGCATAAAAATTTAAGACAATGTATAAGTCTAAAATAAAAGATTACTATACTTATACGTCTACATAATATGGAAAATTAAAAATCAATTAATTCAATTTAATTAATCGCGTGGATATTCTAATAGTCAGATAATCACATGAAATACCAATATCCACTTTAATAATGATGGAATGAATAATTCCAGACTTCATAACCACATAGTCAGGGCCTTGTGCCAAGACTACAAATAATATTTTTTCATGGGCTTGTGCTAAGACACTAGTTTGTCTCACGGGATCTATTGATGCATCGAGGAGCAATATAGGGTTCCACCCATCACTTAATAAGTCCAATTAATTCCTCATATGAAAAGGTTTAAACATAACATAAACATGGATGTGGATGATAATGAGGTTCCAAAAGATACTTACGTAAAAGAAATCTAGATAATAAAGAGATTGTTTAATTAACCCTTACCATGTATTTTTCCATAGTTGATGGTATATTAACCTCATGTATAATAGTTAAAACATTTTTATTAAATTATAAAATAACAATATACAGAAAAATTATATCATATATGATCCTCTAATATTGCTTTGTTAATAATATTTCAGTAGTATCATCGTTTCGGGTGTTAACTGATCTATTTTATTTTATATGCTCGTTAAGTAAGAAATTTTTGTTATATATAGGATGTAATTTATTCATATACAGAATTATATTATGTTCATAAACATTATTTTAATCACAAACTGAAAATTATTCGTTAATTATTATGATGGGGAATGAATCTAATCGCGTTCGTGGAGACGGTATTTCATATGTACGCACGAGCGACACTATCATTATATTGATGGTGAAATCATATGTAATTGGAAGAAATATCATATATAGAGAATCATTAACTTGTTATATTTATTATTTACTTCATTTACTCTCATTATTCTACACATACAAATAATTAAGTGTTTGAATAAAAAATTACACCACGACGTGGAGATGGTAAACCGTACGTACGCATGTATGGTGACTTTGTCATTAATTTGATGGATAAAATAATTAATATGGTTTTATCATTTTTATAATAACATCACAATTTATAGAAGATACAGGTGTTATTATTTTATAATGGAAACAACAAAGTAAGAGGGATATGAAGACGAAAAGAACATGAAAGAGGGTGGGGAAATTATTACCTCTTTTTCAGGTGCTTCCTTTTGAGTTGATAAGCATGGCTCCTTATGTTGGAATTATGATCAATTTAAGGCCTTTATGATGAATTTAGGGAAATTGGGAGGATATTTGGGCAGGGTTTGACCAAGCCAAATGGATTTGGAGGTGTGATTTTGAGACAATGGGAAGTGCCCTTTTATAAGAGAGGTGAGGGGGACCTTAGGAAAAGTTTGAAATATTATTTTATAAGAAAATAATTTTCGGTATATAATGGCTCCAAAATTATTTATTTCGTGGATAAGGTGGGTATGTGTCGGAATTCCCTCAACTAATTGGGTTTAGATAGGTTTGGGTCACCATATTATCCGTATCTTTCATATTTAACTCTTAGTAAAATAGTTTAACATTTACCATGTATTCTTGTATTATTATAATAACTTGTTAATAAACATAGTATGAAATTCTAATCTAAAATCAAGGGTTTCATTAATTATATACCTATCATTATATAATTTTTTTGGAAGAATCCTAGATTTTTAGGTCTATAATACAATGTAATACTTTATTTTTTTTAAACTCATTTATGTCAATTTTGACACAATTTTGCGTTTGGTTTTTGTGAAAGTTATCAAAAATTTATTACTTTGAACAAAATACATTGAATCGACCCTAAAATTTCATATTCACCTCGAAAATTCATGTTTGTCTTAAAAACATAGAAATTATATTTATTATAATATTTGTAATACCATTTATTTTTTTCTTTCATTAATAAGATAATTATACCATCACCATTGTGTCGTAAATAAATTTAATTATTTAACGTCTAAAATTTTTAAATAAAATAAAATTATATAGGAAATCATTTTATATTTCTAATGAGTATTTATTGTTGAAATGATATCTTATATAAACCCAATTAAAAATTGTTTTATTAAAAGATATATGTTTACGTCATTTTTTCATTACTTTAATTTAATTAATATAATGTGCCATTATCACTCTGAAGTGGTTCCATGGGGTCCAAAAATCTACCCCAGGATGCACATGGTCAGACATGTATCAACCAATTGGAATAAAACACATTTTACTTTTATTTAATATTATTATAATATTATTGTTTACCCTTCTTTACAGGATTTACCGTTTACCATGGTATATAAAATATTTACCCCAGTAATTATTCATAATGTCTAAAATGAAACATTAACTATTTAAAAAATTTGGTCCACCAGATTACAAATTTGGAATCTATGATTCCGAATTCAAAACCCAGAAGTTGCATATATTAATTTAAAATTAATTTCCATTGTTGAAACAAAAAGCGTGTTTTTAAGAAATAATAAATATCAAAATATTTACACTTGTTTAAATCATGTTTAAAAGTGAAATTGCATATAATGACCTAAATTATATTTATTTATAAAACTATAATATAATTACACTTTAAAATCACTCAAATGTATAATTTAACACTATAGGTTATTTTTATTAAAAATGATGTTATTAATTAAAATTTAGTATTTTTCCATATTCATAAAAAATTGAATGTTTTCTGAAAAGTACCAAAAATTCACCCTAAGCTAATTTCAATATTCCAAATTCAAAAATGAAGTCTATTTTAAATAAGAAATTTTATAAAATTTTGAAAAGGGGTTATTACTATTTATAACGGATAATTAGATTGTTGATGGTGTGTTAAAACTCCAAGTTGTGTACAATGCAAGCTACTACATTATTCAAAGGGAAACATAACGTGGAAGCTTATTGCATTAAAATGTTGGTCTAATGGATGTTTAAAGTTTCTAATTCTATTAGAATGAGGAATCAAATTCTATTTCATTGGAATATTAATATTTTTGACTTCATTAGTTTATGTTTGTTGAATGTGTAATGTCATATAGAGATATTACAATGAATGAAATAGATGTATATACAAAGGAGAAAGTATTTCTATAGAGATTTACCAAAACATTGGAAATACCTTTACAATGATGTCACTAAGCTGAACATTCAATGTTCTTTTCTTGAATGTTAATGACTGTTTTTAGAAGTATCATAATGGCATGTTAATGATTCTTGAGTAACTATTTTAACAAGTCAAATGTTCTTATATGTATAAATAATATTCTAAATTATTTAATAAGTTTCCATTGAAATTTAAAAGTGTTGGTGAATGAAAATTTGGAATTTAAATGATTGGGAAATTATATTTAGGTTCCCACATAAACTTCTTACAAGATCATCTATATAATCTGGTACCAAAGTATGGATAATGTGTGCACCACAGTTTAGGGGTGAAGGAGTATAAGCTCTAATATTTTTATGTCATAAGAATCCAACAAGGTTGCATACATATTTTCTGAAGAGTACATTGGTTTGAGGATATTGAATCAGATATCCAATGGATGAATCACCGATCAAATAAATAGGTACCTCAAATTTGGATAGCTACATCAGATAAAGAAGAATTAAACTAAGAACACTAGATAGTGTTGCACCAAACAGATCCCACTAAAACAATGTTTAATGTGGAGCATTATATGGAGACATACTAGATGGATTTATCTTATAGATGGGATAAAAGATGGTTTCTATAATATGAACACTAATAATGATGTTTTGTGGAAGATATTTTTAGAAAATATCTGACTGGGAATATCCATGTCATCAAGATATCAAGAGGAGGTTTCAAATATAATGGTGTTATTTTGGATAATACAAGGTAACACACAAGAGGGCGTGAATTGTGTCTTTTCATAAATCTCCCACAATTCTGGTTTTTCAAAACCACAATGATTTTATAGACATGTAATGATTTTATATTTTATGAAAATAAGTATCAAATAAATAAAAATAAAGAACACAACTTTATATAGTGGTTTTGGTGATAAATATTTCATAGTCCACTCCACCAAATTCACTCTCTATAAGCTTGGTGAATTTCATTAGTATGGTCCTCTTATCACAAAACTAAAATTCCACAACTAAGTGTAGGTATTTTACACCTTTAAAGGACTAATTAAAAAGCCTTATGGTTCTATAACATAGAACCTAACATCTAAAAATTATAATGGGAAGCATATACTCCAACAAAACAGAGAATGAGAAGCTGAAAAATCTAATAAATCAATATAGATTGATCTGTTTAAATAGATTGAACGTCACAATTGTAGCAGTATTAATTGATAGTATATGGATATTCGTCTTCAGAAATTATATTCTTAAATAAATAATAATTATAAAGAAATACTAGTCGCACAAAATATCATCAATTTAAGAATAAAAACAGAATAGTGAAGCAACATAATTAAAGTAGAAAAATATTGAACATGTATGTCACCAAATTGTAGTCCTCTATCAGAGTTGTTTGATCCTTTGTAAAATGTAATGGATTTTCAATATTGCAAGACCATATCTCAGATTTATATTTTTGAAGAGTTATTTTAATGAATTATATATAACCAAATGATTTTTTTTCAGTATTTCAAATACTAAAAAAATAGAATCATTGGTCATGAAAATTATAATTATATTTAAACAGTAGATTCATATCATTCCTTATACATAGAAATTATTTTCTCTAATGAATACGATTCTTTGGAATAAATGAATACAATCCGTTAATTAGCCTTTAATTCTAACTCAATCATTGCTACAATTTCGGATTGCAAATGCTGCTTGAAAAACTTCTTCTTTGAGAACACATGATAGGGTTGAGTTGTGTATTGTAGGGTTCCTTTGTATAGAGTAGGGTTCTATTTCATACTGTAGGGTTCCTTTATGTAGCGTATGGTTCCTTTTTATAGCGTAGAGTTCCTACCAATGTATGGTTCTTTAACCATACTTTAATTTTCACGGAACCTATGTAATAATGTGTCATTGGTATAGTAATCCATATCTTTATCATTGTCAGTATAAAATCCCAAATGTAGCATTGTTTAACTATACATTAAAAAAATTTGAACATAGGGTATGAATATTAAATCTAGACACCAATGTAGGGTTGCTGAGTCATATGATTTTCGAATTTCAGAATGTAAGGAAGAAGATCCAACTGAAAATTCATTAGTGTGACATAGGTTTCATAGCATACACAAGTGATTTCTTTCTATTGTAACATAGGGATGATTAAATATATGATCATTCAGAAAATGTATTTTTGAAAATATTGTTTCCAAATTATTTCTCTTAATTCTAAACTCCTTGACATAGAATAAAAATTTCTATTAAACTAACTCAACAAAACTTCATTAAAAATATAATAAGGGTATTTGTGAACATCAAAATCATCATAATTTATAAAGAATTGTTGAAAAAATATATGAGAAAAATTATCCCCCTTTTTTTCATCAAAAACCCCATAATATTATCAAAAACTAAATTTCATGAAAATATATGATTTTTAATCATATAAATGAATATATTGAATTATTTTCAAAAATTTGATTTTATAGAATTATTTTGAGAATGAATATTTTCAAATGAAATGTTGTTGTTTGAAATTATTCTCCTCTATTGATATTCCTCAAGGAGTCTCCCCCTTTCTTAAATATTCTATATCATTTTTATATAAAAAAGATAGTTTGAAAGAATAAACGATATCAACCACATTTAATATAACACTGAACATAAATGAATATTTATAAACATTGGCTTTGGAAAAGTAGAACTAGGATTTAAAGTGAAGTGTTGAACTTGAATAAAATAAAATAAATCTAAAACTAAATAAAAAATTAAAATTAAAATGAATAAAACAAAATATATAGGTAAATGGAAATTAGAAAAAATAAAATGTTTTTAAAAGTAAGTACAACCCATGGTCAAACACCTTCAAATTCAAAGGGATAATGTTCAGTATCAGTCAGGACAAAGGGTTCTTTAGGATGAGGAATGGAATGAACTGCATTTCTTAGATCAATGAGCTTCAACAAAAGGCTCTGGAAATATTTTTTTTAATACTTCTGACCAGTGTTGATGTTGCTTCCTCAAATCATTTACAATAATAAAATTATCAACTATATTGATTTTTAATGATTCATTTACAGCTTCCTCTGACTGGATGACTGATTTCTACTTGTTTTTTTCTTGATGAAACATTTATCCCAACTCGGATTCATTTGATGTTAGTTTATTGAATAGATGTCATTGATTGTCTATCAAATTTTTTAGGGAATTATATAACTCTGAAGAGTGTCGAAACAATCATTGAATTCAGCTAGAACTAAAGTAATTGCATCAATATTCCTGAGTAGTTCGGGTGGTGTATATTCTGAAGAGGTAGATTCTTCATTACTTATCATGAGAGACTATAATTCTCCCTCAATCATCATCTTAAAATTATCAAACTCTTATTTCTTAACCAATCCTTATCGCCAAAAATTAAATTCTCAAGGCATTTTATATATATGATCCTTATGATCACCAACTAAAATGATTTTTTCCTTGAATTACATTAAATGAATCTTGTGAAATTCAATGTCATATCTTGGTACTGAAATAACCTTGTAATATTAATATATATTCTTCTCAGCCTCCAACTATACTCTATTAATTGAATTTTGAGCCTCACAAAGATTATTCTTTATTACAAGGCTATTTTCCTCAGAATTAGAAGAAGTAGGAGATTGAGAACCTACATGATCAACATCAACTAAATCCAAACTTGTCTATCCATCACAAAATGATCTGTCTCTCAAAGTAGATCCTCTAAATACACCAGCATCAGGAACTATTTGAGAATGAACTGCATGTTCACAGAAATATTCCATTTGATGTTCTTGACTATGGGCCTCCTTCTAATCCTTCTCAACTACTTGAGCCTAAAGAACAACTCCAAAAGTAGCTTTATCTATAGTCCTTGGAACCTCGACTATAACTCTTTTTCTTGGAACAAGATGTTCTTATGGGCACGATACTCCATCTTCTTCAATCCTCTGTCAAAAAAATCCAATGTGAGTAATGATTCTCTTCTCCTCGTGATCATCAGTTGTCAACTTATATTTTTGTTCTTCACCAACTGGAAATAAAATATTTCCAGAATTCCTCCAGAAAAAACCGATCTTCTTAAAGGTTGTAATAATAAAAACCTTTCTGGGGTGATAGGTTTTACCAAAAAAAAACATATTCAATATCATTAATTTTCATCATAAAAAGAAGGAAGTAATCCTACCATTGGGATAATATCTAATCATTACAGCTGAATGGAAGAAGTGGTTTAGATATCTTATCTGAAACGAACTGAAATTAAACATAATGTGGTTTAGAAAAAACATGATTTTCTTATTTGGTTAAAATATTTTCTGAAGCTCAGTAGTCCTAGTCAAAACTCCTGCTTGAATAAATTTCAGCGTCACACAATGGTTGGTGGAATGGTCTTTGACCATTTGTTTCTTGACTGTCCTTTTTCCAAACAAGGAAAACATAAAATCCCTAGACAAATGTCTCCCATTACCAATATTTTTTTAAATCAAACTAAAATTCCTTATCATGGGAACAACAAAGTATCTCATCCATTTCCATAGAAGAAAAAGAACAATGAGTATTATTAATCATATATACAATAGCATCTTATTCAAATCCATTACTAAAAGAATTTTTTTCAAAAAAATTCACTACTTCTATCTCATATAACATCAACATGTTATCTTCTCTAAAATCGTAAATTAGACCTTAAAAACATTTCTTCTTTAAGAGAATGATTTTTAGAATACAAATAACTAAATTCGATTAATTTTCCAAGCAATAAATTATGATATTTCCCATAAGCATAAACACAATTGACCAATTCAGAATCAATAGATCTTCACATGGATTCTATTTCTAATATTTTTGATATAGAATGGTTTGACGGTTTATGTTTTTCGTCAATCGAGATTCGAAAAAGAGATAGGAACTCTATAAGTTCGAAAAGTCATGTAAGATATGAGAAAGAGAACATGAGAAGGTAAATAGTTTTTTCAACCGATTGAGGATGTACTCATTAAAAAAATTTAAATTGACAATACATATAAAATTAAAATTGAAATAAAACTCGTTTCAAAACAAATTAAAATGTAATCGAAAAATAAATGACACAAACAATTCAAAACACCACAAACAAATCATACTAAAATAAAAATATAGAGATTAAAAATAAATTTATAAACAATAAATTAAATTCAAATATCCCTAACTCACCCTTAATAGAATCATAAGTATCATTGGAAAGTGGTATAGTAAAAATATCATCTAATTGATAATCGAAATTAGAACATTCTAATGATATATCTTATTTAATGGAATGATCTATCACAAAATGATGTCATATATCAATGTTCCTAGTCCTATAATTTAATTAAGGATTCTTAGAAATATTAACATCACTAGTATTATCACTAAAAATTATAATATTTTTAATATTTAGTCCAAAGTCCAATGGGGTGTTTTTCATCCACCATACTTGTTCACAACACCTTCCAATAGACACATATTCCAACTCAGCTGTTGATAGAGAAACTGGGTGTTGTTTTTTACAACACCATGATCTAATGATTTTCAAAAAAAGTGATAGGTTCCTGAAGTAATTTTTGAATATAATCTACTACCTCCAAAGTCAACATTTGAATATTAAATTAAATTAAAATCAGTTGTTTCTAGGTAATAAAGAGATTGAAAAATAGTTCCTTTTAAATATATAAAAATTATTTTAACAGTAGTAAGATGTAAATATTTTGGATTTTATTGAAATGTACCACAAAGATATAATAAAAACACAATGTCTGGTCTTCTAGAAGTATGATATATGAAGCATCCAATCATTCTTCTATATAAATTTCTATCAATTGGTTTTCCATCTTCATCTCATTCAAGTTTTATATTTTTACACATGAGAGTTGCATATGTATTTCTATTTTTATGTCCATGAATTTTCAGTAAATCAGTAATGTATTTTCATTGATTTAAAACATTTCCAAAATATTTTGGAAATATATTAAATCTATAAAAAAAATTAGTTCTCCCATCATAATAATTTCAAATTATTTTTTCATTATCATTGAAAAATACTGACAAATATTTTTTTAGAAGAACAATAATTTATAGCAGCTATATAAATTTGAACTATTAAAATATTAGAACAAATTTATTTTCTTAAAAATTGGTGGATATTCCAGACCAACAGTAAATCCATTTTTTAAAATAAAATATCTTAATCATTCATACCAAGCTCTAGGTGTTTGTTTAAGTCCATAGAGAGCATTAGTATGTTCAAAATTATGATTCTAATTTTGAGGATTTTCCTAACTAGGAGTTCGTTCAAAATAAATATCCTCCATTAAATATCAATTTAAAAAAGTAGACTTAAAAAGAAACTAATATAATTTAAAATCCATATTATATGCACAGGCTTATAGGAATCTAATAGATTCTTATATAGATATAAGAGATAAGGTCTCATCACAATATATTTATTCTTCTTGATTATATCATTTGGATACTAATGTTTCTTTATTCCTAGTAATGATATGTTGATCATCCTCTTTATATTTAAAGTCCCACTTCTTTCCTATAACAAGATAGTTGGTAGGTATTTCTACTAGTTCCCAAAATTTATTCATTTTTAATTGGTTAAACTCTTCCATCATTGCTAACATCTAACTCTCATCATCTAAGGATTCATCTATACTCATATGTTCTAACTGGAATAGAATGGTAGAATATTGACCTTGGTTTCCAACATTTATTCTAGTTATAATACTTGTTCTTAGGTATCCTATGAAAGTTTCTAAAAAATGGTTCTTTAGGGTTATATTATATCTAGGAAAACCAATTTCTTGTTCTTCATTATCATGTTCATCTAAACCTGAATAAATTTTGTTAATATCACTCTCAAAATAATCATTAGGGGATTCAAGTCTCCTGATATCAAAGGAGTTTTCGACATCATTATTTTGATATTTTTCTTTAATAAATGGTTATGTTCCATCAAACATCACATGAAATGATCCTTCAAGAATCTGTGAATTTTTATTAATCACTTGATAATATTTAGAGGTAGCAGAATGTCCTAAAAATATTCCTTCACCATCTTCTGGATAGAAGTTACAAAGAATTCCATTCATGTTCAAGATATACACCTTGCATCCAAAAACATTAGAGAAGTTTACTCTAGGTTATCTTTTATTAAAAAGAACATATGGTGTCTTTTTGAAAATTTTTCTTATTAAGAATATATTAATGATAATGAAGGTTGTGATTACATGTTCTACCTAGAAATAAGGAGGAAGACTGTACTCATTCAGCATAGTCCTAGCCATTTCTTGAATAGTTCAATTTGTTCTTTCAATAATTCTATTTTCATAATTTGTTCTTGGTGAAGATAAGGATTTATTAATACCCATATTTTATAAAAAAGAATTAAATAATTTATTTTCCAATTCTCCACCATGATCTCTTCTCAATAAAATTATTTTATGACCATTTTCATTTTGAAAAATGTTACAAAAGCATTCAATAATAGAAAAAATTTAATATATGTCTTAGAAAATAAACCCAAGTAAATATATAATAATCATCAAATAAAACATAAACATAAAATTTTACATCGAAAATTGTTTCTCTATATGGTCCAATAAATCCATATGAATATGTTTTAAAGGGATTGATATAACAATTTTGTTAATCTAATTGAATGAATATTTGTGTTTCTTTCCAATTTGGCATGAATCATAGAATCGATCATTATCATATTTAAGACTTAGTAAATTTAAAAATAACTATTTATGAGAAAATTTAGGTAAAAAATAAATATTACAATGTCCAAGTCCTCTATACCAAATCCATGATTCATTTGTATTAGCAGATAAATAGTTTACTTTCTATTTACATAACTTATTTAAATCCCATGTTCAAAAATTACCAGTTCTTGTTCTCTAAACATAAGAAATTTATTTTTAAACACAGATATGAATTGTTTTAAAAATATACATAAAAAACATCATCCCAAAGATGAGAAATAATTATCAGATTATGCATCATCCCTTGCACATTCAGTAAATTTTTTATTGATATGGTCTTTGGATCCCGATTAGTTCCAACTCCTATTATTTTTCCTTTGGAATTTCCACCAAAAGAGAAAAGACCTTCATCTATTTGTGTCAGTTTATAAATGTTTTATGGATGACCACTCATATTCCTAGAACAACCATAGTCTATATACCATATATCAGCTATTTTCATCCATAATATTACCTTAAAGCCTTGAAAAAATGTTTTTTTTCTACCATGATTTCTTGGGTCTTGTAGTGATATGTAAATCCAGACTTTCTATGTTTTCTGATAATTTGTATCATTTTTTTGAACTAAACATTTTTAAATAAAATATCTTTTAATTCCACTGATTTGATGATTTTTCGAATAACATTTAACAGTGGCAAGACCTTTTATTCCACAAAAATAACTAGTTCCATTTTTTAGTTAAGCACAAAATAATTTTTATAAAATTTAGATTGCTCACAAATCATTCATATTCCATATATTTATCTTTTAGTGAAATGCTTTCCAAGAATCTCATTTATGAAATTTTCTCCATTAGTAATGAAAATATCAGAACTTTTATAAGATTCTAATTCATATTGTAATTCCATGATTTTATTTTTATGATTAATATAGTTTGACGTACATGAATTAAATTTTTCAATCAAATATTGATGTTATTTTAGCTTGGTATCTCTTTCACATAAAACAACATTATGAATGTTTATGAAGGATTTTTTCTTTTTTAGTAAAGATTCATTTTTTATTCGTAAATAGAATAGTAGGAGGGTAATGTTGTTGGGTCAGATTACACCAAATATACACATGAGGGGGGTGAATTGTGTCTTTTCAAAATTCATTATGAGAATGTGTTTTCCTTTTAACTTTAATTAGATAAAATGATGTGGCTGAAATTTAAATTGTAGTAACACAAGATATATAGTGGTTTGGGGAACTGAATGCCCCTAGTCCACTCCACCAACGCTCTACTCAATGAGCAAGGTTATTTTCACTATCTTGTCCTCATTTCAATAGACCGGTTCACAACTGAGTACAGGCAGTTAAAACCATTACAATTCAAGGAAAAACAAAGCCTTCTGGTTCACTTACAGAACCTACACAGCATAGTATCAGAAGCTAATCACTCATGAATAGAAATACATGATTTTATTATTTTTAAAATACATTCCAGATGTTCTTCACAATTTTAACGGCATGCAATTAACATTAGGTATATTGTTTCCTTCATAAATAATAATCTTCACATAATAAATGTTCTTAGTCGATCCCGTTGTAGTATATATAGAAATATAATTCACAACTTCAGTAGTAGAAAATTCATTGTATATCTTCTTTGTAGAACAAGTGAATCTTCTATCGCGTTCCTTTCTCTTTTAACAAACAGAGCATTGACGCTCCTTTTGAACCAGTAGATCGGTGTGTTTCGGTAGTCTCTGTTTTCCCCTTTTTTTCTTCAGAACAATCAAAAGATCACACATGATCAATAATTTAACGATGTAGTTCAAATAGACCATTTAAATAAAAGAACGATAAGAACTTCTCCTGTAAAATTAGATCCACAGATGTATCCTTTTTTACTCGTGATATTCAGACATTTGAATTTACAGAGTATTCATAACTTCCCTGAAGAATCGGCATAAATATATCCTTTTAATTTTATTATCAAATCATTGATGAATCGGTTTTGAATTAGTAAAAATCGTACTTTAAAATCAGTTTTAAATCTAGCTTGAAATCTACCTAATAATCAACGTATTGTATGTTGCATAAAAATAACGACTTTAAATTCTCTGACGCCGAACGTACAGTTAAGATGAACTATATGCATCCTTTGAATTTAAGTTTCTCAATGTAAGGTTGTCAACGAACATAAAGTTCATTCGAAATTTTGGGTTGGTCATCCATACTTTTACTTGATCCATACTTTTTAAAGAACATATGGTTGTTTACAAAAGTAAGGTTGATGAACCGTACTTTAGAGAAACAAAGGTAACATTTAATATTTACGTATTGTTCTTCTTCCATACTTTTCTGATATCCAAAATGTAGGGTTCTTCTTCCATCCTTTGCCGATACGTATGGTTGTTTAACCATAATTTTTACTTATCTCATAAAAAAAGTATACACTGTTTTTATCCTTACGCTACATTTATCCATGTAGCATATGAATAGTGTTTCTAGAACACGCTCAAGAAGATTCCGAATAAGTAGCGCATGAACAGTGTTTCTAGAACACGCTAAATAAAAATACTTTAATAATAAATTCCCATAATTACAAGAGTAAAATAAAATGATAAATTCCTACTAAATTCTTAAATAATAAAATCATTAGAAAATAATTAAGGGTATTTGTGAGAATAAAAATTATCATAAAAATATAGAGTATTAATATAAACTCCCTCTTTAAATAAAAATATTATGTATTGTTGAAAACAACACTTTCTCAACAATCTCCCCATTTATGATGATCACAAAACCCAAAAAATAATAAGACTAATTAAAAGAAATTAACTTTCAAAATTAGTTACATAATGTTTTATAATTTTGAGATGATAAAACAATATTTAATTTTAAGAAAATCATTTAAATAAATAAAAATTTCGCCCCCTTTTTGAAAATAAATTAAATGTTATGTTTATCCAAATTTCTCCCTATGTATAAGTATAAAACCGTATAAATCCAAAAAAATTTAAATATAGATGAAATAATTCAAATAAGGTTTAAAAAACATAAACTAAAATGTTGTGTTTATCCAAAATTATCCACCTTTTGTGATATAAAAAAGAATGATAAATCATGGATTTTAACACTTTTAATGTTGCAATGAACTGTATGTAAATGTTATTATGAACTGTTTATCAATAATTAAATCTGGAGTGCTGGAATAGAAAAATAAAACAGTAAAACAAATCGAAAGAAAGAAACAGATTTTCATTAATAGTAAAAAATAGATAAAATGATGATAAACCCAGAAATCAATGTTTTTTCAGTGAACAGGTAGGGTTTATCTTCTCTAGATGGTAGACTTTATTTCTGTTATCTGTTCTCTCAACCTTTTCTTTAATCCATCACCAATATTAATAATAAGATCTCTGGACTCTTGAGTCATATGAATATCTTCAATGAGATTGACTCTGAAAAACTCGTGAAGCCTTTCTTCTTTCTCCATAAACAAAGACAGCTTCTCTGTGAATTTTTCTACGATAGAGCGGATCCCTGTCTCACTGGATGTTAGCTGATCGACTAAGAATTTCTGATTATCTATGAGAATAGATAATGGAGCACGGTTGCACTGAAGATTTGCAACATGTCATTCATATTGCTCATTGCAGCTGTGATAGCTTGAAATCTTCTGATTAAAACAGGTGAATTTCCTGATCCACTAATAGCACCATTTCCAACTAATGCAAATTGTGTCTCTAGAAAAAACTTATGATCTAAGAAATTTGACTTCATAACCATTTCATATTTCAATTTTGAAACAATATTTAGCATATCCTCTTTAATAATTTCAACTTCTTCTCATGAAACAGTACTCTCCTTATACTTTTGAAATGTCAACTATTCGGATTCTAAGATGCATCTCATAGAATCATTCTCACATTGCAGTTGAGATAGATTTTTGTACAAATCTTCAGCTGCCCTATTCCTTGAATCAGAAACAACTGGTTCTTGATTTTCATTCTCAGGTTCGGTGAGAGGTAGCAGTACTAAAGGTAATGTTTCAGCATCAGATTTTTCTTTCTCCGTGTCTTAAGTAGGTTGGTCCACAGATTTTTCCTCAGAGTCATTTTCAGACCCTTCCATAGAAAAATCCTCTTGAAGAACATCTGTGTGACCTTCAAAAGCATTCTCATCATGAATATATGTAATTTTTTCATCTAATGAAATATCTAAAATGATAGTATCTGGAGTTTCTTGAGGACTGGGAACTTCTTCACCAGGCATTCCCTCCTTTTCTTGTTGAAGTACAACAACAAAATCAGCTGTAGCATGTTGTTCTAAACTTTCAACTGCAATCCTTTCATGATCAAAATTTGTAACAGTGAATTTCTATTCTTGAGGTTGTTCAACAACCATTTCGTTGACAATGCTCTAAGAGAGTAAATCTCCTGTAGTTAATTAAGGAGAAGTAAGTTCCTCAGTCGTAGGTCTTTTCCTCTAAGTTTGAAGTCTCTAATGACTTCTTTCTTCCTCAGTTTCTACCACTTCAAATCTGATTCCTCTTTGCCCTAGTGATGACTCTCGATTCAGCTTGTCCCTCCTTGGACATTAGATATTGAGCATGAGCACTCTCTGATTCATAATCTTCTCCTACTGGAAAAAGTTTTCTTTTGATAGTACTCTAGAAATAGCCAATCTTCCTTAAAGTTCCAGCATTAAACACCTTACTGTGATGATAGTGTACTCTGGCATCCACCAGTCTCACCATGTCCTTCTTAAGCAACAGCTTGGAAATAAATCGACCAAAAGGATAAAAGTGCATTTGGGCATCACTCTGACAACAATATATTAGGAATCTAACCATATACCTAGGAAAATTGACTTTGACATCACTGAGAAAGAGATACATAATATACATATCAGGATATAATTTCTTTTCCATCTCAGACATCCTTGGTGGAATCCCTATTTGCACAAATTTGACCAAAAGTTTCTGATCAGGCTCCAATTCCTTCATAAAAAATTGCTTTACAGTCTTAATACTAAAGTTAAATGATATTATGTCTTCTCATTAACGCTTAGAATATCCAATATTTTTCAAATCAAAATGAAAACCCCCCTCATGAGGGATGGTGAGAATCTGACCAATTTATACTAACAAGATTGAGAAATCCCTATTCTCTGTCTTAGCCATCATACTGTCCTCAGTATCTCCCAGACTAAACTCTATAGATTTGAATAAGTATCTAAGTTCAAACTCATACAAAAATTCCGTATTTTGGCTGTTGAACGTATGTTCAAGGATCTGAAATGAAAGTTCTTGTTTCAATAGTAGATTTGTCTGAAATAACCAGTCGAGATCAATTACCTTTCCCTGTAAGCTTTTTGTTCCTTCAGAGCATTTTTTCTTGGAATTTCTTGTCTTGGATTCACCTTCTCATTTAGTTCTTGCCGTCTCTATTAGAATCACTAAAGGTTTGATGGTTTGGGTTTCATAAGTTCGATGATTAGGGTTGATGAGCAAGGATGCAGTTTGCAGGTTCGAAAGGTTTTGATAGAAATGAAATGGTTTAGAAGTCGAAAGGGTTTCAGAAAACATTGATTCCTATGTTTTTAATAATCATTACTTATATTTAAAAATAAATAAAATAGATTACATGGGTAAAAGAAACTTATACTGTTGGAAAAACAAAATAGATAAATTATTTTAAGCTTAATTAAAATAAATAACTGCCATTTTAAAATAAAATTTTATTTAAAAACAAATAAACCTAGATCCCCCTTTATAAAATGAAACCTTGCAGTGGGAAGTATTTTAGTAAAAATATCAGCTAAATGAATTTCATTACTTACAAATTCCAAAGATATATCCTTTTTAAGAATATGATCTCTTAGAAAATGATGTCTGATATCAATATGCTTTGTTCTAGAATGATTAATAGGATTTTTTTGAAAATATTTATAGCACTAGAATTATCACATAAAATAGGAGTAATATTAAAATTTAGTCTAATGTATATAACAGTGTTTTCTCATCCACAACACATGTGCACAATAACTTCCAGTAGAAACATATTCTGCCTCAGCTGTTCACAGGGCAACTGAATGTTGTTTCTTACTTGACCATGACACTAAAATTTTTCCAAAAAAGTGACAAGTTCCTGAATTGATTTTCCTATATATTCTAAAACTCGCAAAGTCTGCATCGGAATATGAAATCAAATTGAAATCAGAAGTTTTGGGATAAAGAAGAGTTTGAAAATCAGTTCCTTTTAAATATCTAAAAATTCTTTTAATATCTGTTAGATGAGATTCTATAGGATTTGATTAAAATCTTGCACAAAGACATACTGAATACATTATATCTGGCCTGCTAGCAGTAATATATAATAAACTTCCAATCATACCTCTATATATCTTGTTGTCAACTGATTTTCCAGTTTCATCCAAATCAGGTTTTATATTAGTACACATAGGAGTTGTATATGTCTTGCTATTTTCAAGTCCAAATTTCTTCAACAAATCAGTAATGAATTTGCTTTGATTCAAAACATTTCCAAAATCTTTTTGAAAAATTCGAAGTCCTCAAAAGAAACTTAGTTCTCCCACCATACTAATTTCAAATTATTTTTTCATTAACATTGAAAACACAAGGAAAATGGTTTTATTAGTTGATCCAAAAATTACATCATCATCATATATTTGAAGTAATAAAATATTAGATTTCACAGTTTTCGTAAACAGTTTTGGATCTACAAATCCAATAGAAAAATCTTTTTTCCGAATAAAAGAGCTTAATCCTTCATACCAATATCTAGGTGCTTGTTTTAGGCCATAGAGAGCTTTAGTATGTTTAAAAACAGAATATGGTTTTTGAGAATTTTCAAAACCAGGAGGTTCCCAAACATAAACCTCCTCCATTAAATAACCATTTAAAAAGGCAGACTTAACGTCCATCTAAAATAATTTAATGCTCATATGAGAGGCATGGGCTAAGAGGATTATAATGGATTCATGTCTAGATACAGGTGCAAAGGTCTCATCATAATATATTCCTTCTTCATGATTGTATCCTTTAGCTACAAGTCTAGCTTTATTTCTAGTTATTATTCCTTGGTCATCTTTCTTATTTTTAATGACCCATTTGGTTCCCATTACTGGATAATTTTGTGGTCTTTCAACTAATTCCAAGACTTCATTTCTTTTGAACTGCATTATTTCTTCTTGCATTGTTATCATCCATCTTTCATCATCTAAAGCTTCTTCTATAGTCTTGGGATCTAATTGGGATAGAAAGGAAGATAATTCTACAAGATTTCCAATATTTCTTCTAGTTTTTATTCATGTATCTAAGTCGCCTATTATATTTTCTAAAGGGTGATTCATTAGGGTTCTAGTCTATCTAGGAAACACAGTTATAGGTTCTTCAATATCATGTTCTTCTGAGTTGGACTGAATTTTATTTATATCTTTCTCAAACTCTTTTTTCATGTTCTAAATCATCATGTTATCATTAGAGTCAGATTCATCCATTTGAACTTTCATTTTATCAAAAGGATCAGATTCATCAAATTTCACATGAAATTATTCTTCAACAATCCTTGACTTCTTATTATAGATTCTATAATCTTTGGAAGTAGCTGAATATCCTAAAAAATTTCCTTCATTAAATTTTGGATCGAACTTGCCAAGATTATCCATAGTGTTTAATATGTAAACCTTGCATCCAAAAACATTAATGTAGTTAACTTTAGGTTTTATGTTATTCCAAAGTTCATAGGGTGTCTTTTTCAAAACAGGTCTAATTAAAACTCTATTCATTATATAGCAGGTTGTGCTTACAGATTCTGCCCAAAAGTAGGTAGGAAGGCTGTATTCATTTAGCATAGTCCTAGCCATTTCCTGAGTAGTCCAATTTATTCATTCAACAATTCCATTTTATTGAGATGTTCTTGGTGCACAGATTGTGTGTTTAATACCCATATTTGAGTAGAAGGAATTAAATTCCCGATTCTCAAATTCTCCACCATGATCACTTCTTATTGAAATTATTTTAAAACCTTTTTCATTTTGAACAGCTTTAAAAAAAATTTCAAATAAAGTAAAAGATTCATTTTTAAATTTCAAAAAGAAAATCCATGTAAATCTATAATAGTCATCAAATAAAACATATGCATATAATTTACCAGCCAAGCTTTCTAATCATGAAGGTCCAAAAAATCGATATGAATAAGTTCTAGAGTGTTAGATGTAGCAATTTGGTTAACAGATTTGAAGGATGATTTTTGTTTCTTGCCAAGTTGACATGCATCACAGAATATGTCACTTTCAAATTTGAGACTAAGAAAATGAGAAACTAAATTTTTCTTAGATAACTTATTTAAAAAATATATATTACAATGTCCAAGTCTCCTATGCAAGATCCAGGATTCATTTATTTTAGCAGTCAAGCAATTTACATGTTGTTTACACAAGGGATTTAAATCCAGGGTATACAGATTATCAGTTCTTGGTGCTCTAAATTTATGAAATTTATTTTTGAAAATAGATCAACAATTGTTAGATAATCAACTGCATAACCATCATCACATAGTTGACATATACATATCAGATTGTGTTTCAATCCTTGTACATAACGTACTTTATTAATTGAGACAGCTTTTGGTCCTCGAACTGTTTTAATACCAATGATTTTTCCTTTGGCATTGTCACAAAAAGTGACAAGTCCACCATCTTTTTGAGTGAGTGTAGATAAATTCAATGAGTTTCCACTCATATGTCTTGAGCAGCCATTGTCCATATTTAATATGTCATTTTTTCTCTTTCTACATGCTCCCTTTAAAGACATTTACACAGATTGCTTTGGTACCCATATTTTGTTGGGTCCAGTAGTGTTAGCAAGCAAGGATCTGGAAACCCATACTTGCTTTGTTTTTCTAATTTCACATGAGTCAAATAGATCATTTGATACCAAATATTTCTTAATTCCACTTATTTGGGGTTTTCTTTAGAAATATTTTTTAGAAATATGTCCCCTTATTCCATAGTAATTTCAATTTAGTCTTTTTCCATAAGGAATAAAAGAGTTTTTATAGAGCTTGGGTTTTTCACCTTTACTGACAATTCCTAATATTTCATTTTTAATGACATTTTTCCAATGATTTTATTTAATTTATTTTATCTTTTGGTACAAATAAGGGCTGCAGTTTTATAAGTTTCTACTTCAGTTTGCAGTGATTTTATCTATTATTCATAATCTGTATTGTTAGAAATAATTGAATCAAATTTTCCAGTTAACTCCTTATATTGTTTTGGAATTGTATCTCTTTCATCAGAAACAACCTTATGAACATTCTTTAAAGACTTATGCTTCTTAAATAGAGAGTCAGATTTTTCTTCAAGCATAATGCAGTAGGCTACATGTTTTTCAATAGAGTAATTAGATTCAGAACTAGAATCAAAAGAGTACAATGAATGTACCTCATCTGTTTCTGCCATAAAACACATGTGGGATTTTAGATTTACGTCCTCCTTATTTGAGTATAATTGACAAGTACAACTAGATTCTTCATATGCACTCTATGTAGCATTCATGGCTTTCTTGTCCTTATGATCATAGTCATTTATTTTGAAAAAATTCTTTCTCTTGTCTTCTTTTAGCTGAGGATAGCCTGGTCTGATATGCCCCATTTTCTTGCATTCATAGAATCTTACTTCCTTATTATCTTTCTTAAAGGATTTTTTGAATCCTCTTTCCATTCTATAGAATTTTGTGAATCTTCGGGCTAGCTAATCCAATTCCACATCAGAATTAGATAACTCAGAACTCTCTGGCTTCTCTTTTTCATTTTTATTCATCTTTCTGTTTTTGTTCTGTGATGATTCTATCAAGGAATAATATTCTCTTTAGATAAGAATTTTATGTCCATTAAATTTATCTTCCATCTTAACTTCAAAAATAATTAATGTTCCCACTAGTTCTCTCATGGTTAAATCTTTGATAGGTGTCGACTATCTAAGGGCTACAGAGATTCCATTTTATTTTATATGCAGTACTCTCAACACTTTTAAAGCTTGATCAGCTTGTTTAATGGGATCTCCCAATGTAGTTATGTTATTGACAATATCTGTCAATCTTCTATTCATTTGTGTAATACCCTCACCTTCAACCATTCTGAATGTATCAAATTATAGATTAGCAGTTGCATATCTCATTTCCCTGATATGGTTAGTTCCTTCGTAAGCAACAACAATAGTTTTCCACATTTCATATGCTATTGGGAATTGAGATACTCTATTAAAATCGTCAGGTCCTAGACCACATATAATTGAATTCATTGCCTTTGAATTCATATCATATTATACTTCAGTAGAAGCACTCCATGTTTCATTTTTTTATGTTATTCATATGGATTTAGAATCATAGAATAGACTCTGTTTCCATGATTTTTAAGAAAGATAATCATTTGAGAATTCCAGCATCCATAGTTTTCCCCATTGAAGTACAATGCTCTGACCATAGGCACTCCCACTCTTGTATCAGTCATCTTACTCTGTGTATAATCACTTTCATCTTTTTAAAACTTTTTCAGAAAGCTCTACCTCGGATACCAATTGTTGGATCGGATTATACAAAATATACACAATTGGGGGGGTGAATTGTGTCTTTTCAAAAATCATTACGAGATTGAGTTCTACCTTTTATCATTAATCAGATAAAATGATGAAGTAGAAATTTAAATGGAATTAACCCAAGATGTATAGTGGTTCGGGGAATATAAGGCCCCTCGTCCACTCCACCAATGTTCTACTCCATGAGCTTGGTGATTTTCACTATCTGGTCCTCGTTTCAATAGACCGGTTCACAATTGAGTACAGGCAGTTGACACCTTTACAATCCAAGGAAAAAAAGCCTTCTGGTTCACTTACAGAACCTACACACCTTAGAATGAGAAACCGATCACTCAAGAATAGAAAGAAATGATTTTCGTATTTTGAAAATACTTTGCAGATGTTCTTCACAATTGCAACATCATGCAATTGACAGTAGTAGATCGTTGCTTTCGGAAATAATAATCTTTACATAAAAAATGTTCTGAGTTGATCCCGTTGAAGTAGATATTGAAATATAATTCACAACTTTAGAAGTAGAAAATTCACAGTAGATCTTCGTTATAGAACAAGTGAATCTTCAATCGTGTTCCTTCCTCTTTTAAAAAATAGAGCTTTGACTCTCCTTTTGAACCAGTAGATCGGTGTGTTTCAGTTGTCTCTGTTTTTCCCTTTTTTTTATTCAAAATAATCAAAAGATCACACATGATCAATAATTTATCGATGCCATTAAAAAAGGCCATATAAATAAATGAACAATAAAAACTTCTCCCGTAAAATTAGATCCACACAATTCGCCTTTTTTACTCATGATATTCAAACATTTCAATTTATAGAATAGTTGAAACTTTCCTGAAGACTTGGCATAAAATGCTCCTTTTAATTTTATTATCAAATCATTGATGAAACAGTTTTGAATTAGTCAAAATCATACTTTAAAATTAGCTTTAAATCTAGCTTGAAATCTGCCTAATATCATCGTATTGACTGTTGCATAAAACTATCGACTTTAAATTCTCAGACGCCAAACAGAAGGTTAAGTTGAACTATATGCGTCCTCTGAACGTAAGGTTTACAATGTAAGGTTGAAAACGAACATAAGGTTCATTCCAAACGTAGGGTTGGTCATCCATACTTTTACATTATCCATACTTTTCCATGAACATATGTTTTTTTACAAAAGTATGGTTGATGAACCGTACTTTTGAGAATCAAATGTAACATTTAATATTTACATGTTGTTCTTCTTCCATACGATTCTGATATCCCAAACGTAGGGTTCCTTTCTAACGTAGGGTTCTTCTTCCATATTTTTTCGATAACGTATGGTTGTTTAACTATACTTTTTCCTTATCTAAAAAAAAATATACACAGTTTTTATCCTTACACTACGTTTATCCACATAGGGTATGAACAGTGTTTCCAAAAAATGCTCATGTAGATTCTGAATAAGTAGCTCATGAACAGTGTTTCCCGAATATACTAAATATGAACTCATTAATAATAAATTCCCATAATTTCAAGAGTAAAATAAAATGAAAAATTCTTGCAAAATACTTAACAAATAAAATCATTATAAAATAATTAAGGGTATTTGTGAGCATAAAAATTATCATAAAGAGATAGAGTTTTAATATAAACTCCCCCTTTAAATTACAATATTATGTATTGTTGAAAACAACACTTTCTCAACACAAGTTACTATTTTAGGAAATGGATGAATCAAAATTAGAATTATAAGAGTAAAAGGTTTGTAAATTTTCTTCTTTATCCATGAAACAAATATTAGAATTAAAATTTGATTTTTAATTATCTAATTCAGATTTTGAGGAGATGCTGGAGTCTTCAGATACAGTCCATGTGGATTTCATTGATATTTTTTAATTTTGGAAAAAAATCTATCCTTCTGATATCTCTTCTCTGACTTTTTCGTATCATATTTCAGGTAAGTAAAAATGGGTCTAATATGACACAATTCATATATTCATAGCATCTGAATTCTCTCGATTGTTTCCCATACTTCTTGAAGGACATTCTAAATCCTAATTTTTTATTATTGAACTTTCTGAACTTTTTAGATAATTGATGAAATTATATTTTATAATTAGATGAATCTAAATTCTGTTATTTTATATGTTCTTTCTTTATTTTCATTATTTGATTCTAAGATGCCTCATTAAAAGTATTAATTTCATTTTGACTATTATTCTATAATCCTTAGCTTCATCTTGCATCTCAACATCCTATATCATCTGTTTCTCAATTAGTTCATTCATTGTTATATCTATGAAAGGTGATGATTGGGGAATTGTAGTTGATATTCCATTCAATTGGAGGGAGGTACTCTACGTACATTCCATTGTTGATCAGATTTCATGATGGGTTATCCAAAGGCAGTAATAATTTTTCCAATATATGTAATCCTTCCATTCATATGATTAATTATTTCTCCATAAAAAATTCTAAAGGTATCAAATTTCTTCTTAGCAATAGCATACCTCATTTGTCTCACATTATCTATTCCATTATAAGAAACTGCAATAATTTTCCATATTTCATATGAAGTAGGACATTGTGATACACGATTGAAATCATCTTGTCCATGAATACAAATAATTTCATTCATAGCTTTTGAATTCATATCATAATCATCCTTTGTTGTAGAATCCCACCTTTCTAGTTTCATTAGAATCTTATAGGATGTAATGATTTTAGAATATACTATGAATCCAAGAATGTTTAGATAGTTAATCATCCTTGTTTTCCAACATCCATTTTTTCACCATTGATGTATAGAGCATGAAAAATTGACATTTCTTCACTATGATCGTCCATTTCCATCATTGTATAGATGTTTCATTTATATATTTCTATATGTTTATCCAATATCTCACCTTTGATAAAATGTTTTAGGTAGGAATATAAATATTAAATCATAATACTAGGATAATTTTGTCTTTTCAACCATCTTCCACAATTCGGGGTTTTCACACCCAATGAGAATTATGTGGAAATGTAGTTTTTTTCTTCTGTATGAAAATATTCAGTGGATAAACAGAAATAATGAAAACAAATTTTTTAATGTGGTTCGGTGTACACATATTCCCTAGTCCCCTCCACCATATACTCTCTCTACGATCTTGGTGAATTTCACTAGTATAGTCCTCTTATCAACCGGCTGAAATTCCATCACTGAGTGTAGGTAACTGACACCATACAAGACTAATTAAAATTACTTCTAGTTATATAACAGAGAACCTAGAATAAACATCCTAGAATGAGAAGCTGATACTCTACCAAAACTAAGTATGATGACTTGAAAACTCTAATAAATCAATATAGATTGATTTTCTGAAAGATATTGAACATCACAATTGCAGTAACAAAAATTTTATAGCATTCAGATATTATTCCTCATAAAAGATAGTTTTCACGAATGCCCAATTCTAAATCCATCCCATTTTCAAAAAAGATTTTTGATTTAAGAACAACAACAGAATAGAGCAGCAGTACACTTATAGTAAAAAAATATTTAACATGTTGTCACCAAAGTGTAGTCCTATCAAAGATTTTTTCGATCATTGTAGCACTGTAAATTATTTTCAATAATATTTTAATTTAACTAATATATATATCTACATAAATAATTATATATTCGAAGATATATTTTGGTGAAACATATAGAACTAATAGGTGGATTCGATATTCTAGGTTAAAAATAATCGCCTGATTGATAATGAAAATTTATATTCTAATTAACCATGACTGATTTAACTTTTTTTATAAATATGAATCATTTTCTATGATGAATATGTTTCTAGGAAAATAATAATAAATATCCTTGAATATGTCTATAATTATGACTCAATAATTGTAATAATCTTACATTCAAAACACAACTTGAGAAACAGTAAAATTGAAAACAATTCGTAGGGTTGAGAAGTGTATTTAGGGTTCCTTTGCATTTTGTAGGGTTCAATTGTGTAGTGTAGGGTTCATGGGCATAACATAGGGTTCTTATAAACATTCGTTTCATTAACCATACATTCATTTTCATCGAACGTAGGAAAAAAGTAGATTAGGGATAATAGTCTATATGTATATCCTAATCAGCATAAAATCTTGAATGTAGCATTGATTAACCATACGTTCAACTTTCTGAATGTAGGGTATGAATATTAAATATAGACTCCAATGTAGGGTCTCTAAGTTACAAGCTTGTAAATTTTATGAATGTAAGGATAATGATCCAAATGAAAATGATTTACCATAACATAGGGTTGATTCCATATGCAAGCGATATCTTTCCAGAGTAATGTTGCGATGATGAACTGTATTCTCATTCATCAAACATATGGTTGAAGAAAGTGTTTCCAAATTCATTCTTGTAAGACAAAATTCCTTAAAATGGAATATACATTCCTATAAAAATCACTCAATATTAATTTATTAGAAAACAAACATGGCTATTTATGAACATCAAAATCAACATAAACTATATAGTATTGTTGAGACAATACATTCACAACAAATAAAATCTTGTAAGAGTAGTTGAAGATCTGGAAGATTATTCACATGTGAAGGACATCCAAAATTATTGTACTCTAAGAGACGAATGTTCTGTATTGGATTATCAAAG
Source organism: Viscum album (assembly GCA_963277665.1). Classification (NCBI taxonomy): domain Eukaryota; kingdom Viridiplantae; phylum Streptophyta; class Magnoliopsida; order Santalales; family Viscaceae; genus Viscum; species Viscum album. Next base: position 1,030,672,897 of record OY728123.1, on the reverse strand, counting down.
AAGAAGGAAATAGCGTGTATCTAGTGTGGGTATAACTAGTTACTAAAAAGTATTATCTGTTGGGGTTTTTAATAGATATGAAGAAAGAGGATATATTCAATAATGTTTTGGTTATGACCTACAATGGATGAAGATCTTTTTATTCTGGGGGTAGAATCGGGATTGGATAGTGGAATAATTATTGGGGGTTATAACATGTTCCTTCAGTTGTCTTTGTAATCGTAGAATATGTTAGTAGAAGAATCCATATGAGGGGGAATAACTAGAATAGAAATGGGTAATACATTATTCTAAAAATTTTAAAAATCACATACCGTCCCCTTTTTATATTTTTTATACTGAATTTGTGGTTGTGATTTATATTTTTCTATTTAATAACTCTTACAGGTTTCTAGGTGTTAAGAAAATATTCGTTATGAATTTAAGAAAAACTTATATAAAGGAAAATAGATCATTGATTCACCACCTCTAACATTGAGTGATCATAAATTAGTCTAGGGAACTTCAAATAGATTCATTCTTTTCTGATTCATCTTCCAATAGGATCAACAATAATATTTCCAATTGGTGAATATAATCATCTCTTATAACTATTGACATGTATCTGATTATTATATTTGGATTAAGGATGACTTGGGGTTAATTATCATTTCAAAAATATATTTCATTATTTAAATCTTCATTTCATCTCTCTTTAGTACCATGTAACACAAGGACTTCCTAATTGAATGGTAAATGATCTGTTTAGTCAAATTCTATAATGATTATTTAGTCTCCTAATCATGTGCATGTATTCCAAGTATACTCTTATCAATATATATATATATAGATTCTATATTATTTTTTATATAGATCAAACATTACTTTATTTATTTATATTTATAGTATAAAACCATCAATGAGGATTTGGGATCATCAGTTAATGAACTTATGGCTTATTTTTTATTTTAATTCGATGTAATGTTTTTAGATTTTCATATTGTATTTTTGAAACATCTAGTTTTTTGTATAACAATAATTCATTTTCCACTGATGTATGGCTACCCCTACTAATGATGTATTTATAGTGTTTAATGTTAACATTCCACTGAATGTGACACTCCATTTTCATTAACTACCACTCAGTTAAACCATTATGTCACATTGATAAAATGAATTCATAAGAGGTTATATAAATACAATAAAATTTTTCATAGGACAAGAAAAAAATATCCTCATTTACTACTGTTGTCATTGAAATTTCAATATAAATAATGCGTTTATCCTCATGGATATAATGAAATCATAATGAGGGACTAACTAATCACCTATTTATTATAGTCTTCTAATTACTTCAATATATTATATTTAAACAAAATAACATGTATCAAAGTCAGAAACAACACATCATCAATCATTTTCAATGTCTTAATGGAAGAAAAAATGTATAGTTCTTTTCTATAATATTAATGTTCCTTATGTAATCTTTTATATCATTAATAATGATATCCCCATTTCACAAATTGTTACGTGTTATAAATTTAATCATCTTACTTGATTTGTAATTTATATTAGCTCTACGTGTCTTATTATAACTTGTTGAAAATCAATATAGACAAGTAAAAGTTGGGTTTTGATTAAAAAAATTAGAAATAATAATTTAACTAGTTAAATTAACATTATACACTTATCTTCTCAATAAAGATAATAATTTCAATGATTCGAAATATTTATGAAAATTTTCACAAATTAAGGAAATTGGTATCTATATTCTCAATAAAATAAAGTATAAAAATATTATAAAAAGTATCTCAATCATCAAGGTCTAAAGGGTGACCCTCATAATCAAATTTTACTATACTACTTATCTGAATATATTTCCATAGTTTTATTCCAAAAATATTTTTCTAATTAAAATTTTATCATAGGAGCTCCAAAAGACCAAACTTATGGCATCAGTGCTGTAATTGACCAAATATACAATATTATACTCTCAATGTATTTTTAATTCAATTTTTTTATATTTAATGGATAATAATTTGAAATTACAAAAACACCATTAAAATATGTTAAATGGAATTAAAAACCCCACCATCTGATATACAAGTTAAATAATTAAAATAAACAATATATTTATATAAAATATAATCAAAACTAAAAATATCAATTTTCAGAAAATTTGGATAGATTATTAAATTTTTATACCAATTATAAAGACATGTATCCTATTATGCGAGTTCCACCTGACAAATACAAATTCTATGTGTGACTCATGTTCGAGAATGTGTGTTTCATTTAGTTGTTGGGAGTGGTATCGACCAAAATTATTTCATGCACTTATCCTTGATCCCAACCTATCAAAGGTCACATGAACACATTTAGTTGTCCTCCATGTGTTTTTTAGTGCATGAGAGTGTTGGCCCATCTCACCTAACCCATGATTAAGTTTTTTAGGTCCATTATTGAGGAAAAGAGTATGTCCATGAATTGAAGTACCCAATATGGATTTTTTGTTACAAAATAGAAGATTTTTATTGATATAGATGTATACTGGATGTTATGTGTAACATGAATGTAATTATTTATTATAAAAAAAATAAAAATTATTTCTTCACATGAATAAAAATAATACTATGTTTTATTTTGATAATTTTTCATGTATGGTGAAGTTAATAAGGGCTTTTATTATTGATTTAAATAGAATTTATTTATAAGAGTGACTTTTTAATGTATTTGATAAAATAAAAAACTAATCATGATATAAGGGTGAGTTTTATAGTGTGATTCAATTACTATAGATGAAAATTTTATAGGTCATATGCAATGACATTTAAACATGTCAAATCAAACTGTAATTTTGGTATTAATTGTAATAATTAATCAGTAGTAATTTTATGACATGATTATTAGTCTACAAAAGACATTCCATGATTTTTATAATGGTTTTATAGTATTATTGTATAAATACACCTTACTGAATATTATTTCTCCACGAAAACATTCATCAAAACATAATACATAATATTAGGATAAATTTATATTCAAATATTTTTAAATGGAAAAAATGTTGCATCGTTAGTGATAAGGTTATATCATTACATCTTAAATCATTCAATAATGACGATTTAATGAAAAATTTATGTTTTAAAACAATTTCATCTATGTAGAAGGACTTTTAATAGTGGTATAGATCACACCATGATGTACATGAATGTTAATAAATTAGAGGTAACCATTTTAAAACACATACGTTTCCTCATATATCATCTAGTAATTCTTTGATTTTTTTGGTCACATAATGATGTTCATGGTCTTTCTATAATCAAATATAAAATATAGTTTCTATTGTTATTCTAATATGGATTTGTGGATGAATCAATTGTTATTGAAATCGGATCCGCGTATTCCTTGGGAAATTTATCAAATAACTAATAATGATATATTTATCTAGAGGATCCATATGATGTAGGAAAAGTAAATGTGGATGTTAATATTTTATAGTTGAATTAGAAATGAAAATTTACAATTACTGAAAATAAAGGAAGCTGTGAAAACCAATGAAATAGATAAGGGAGAAATGTTTCATAATATTGAGAGAGTTTTATTGTGAAATAATATGGAGAACACACCCATGAGGTTGAATTAGTTTAAACAATCACTATCACCTCATATATTGAATTTGAAATACTAAAATTTCATGATGTATGATATTATTAAAGAATAAAAAGGTCAATATAATATTTGAAGTGTTGTTTTATGAATTTTCAGATTGATTAATGTTTTGATAGTGTTTTTTTTGTAATTATATGTTAATGAATATTTGAATATATGGTTTTTTATCTATTAATGGTTTCACTAATTATTTTATGATATATTAATTGTGTAAATGAGATAAGTGGTTACACAATATAAGAACACAATTTTGTTACTAAGGTATAGATCTTAACATTTTTGGTCTAACTCTCTTTTATTAACTTAATGTGGATTTATTAGGAGTTAATGAAGGTATAAGGGGTATATGAGTCTTGTTCAGCGGCCATAACCTGTATTTTTGTGAGAAAATTTAATCTTGCACAGTTAGTGTAAACCATGCGAGGCAGGCTACATAGTTATTCTTAACCATGTGAGGCTGGATAGTGGGATGTAATGGGGTACATGGATTGATCTAACCATGCATGCTAAGCCGTATGACCATGAAAGAAATATATAGTTTTAAAAAGAACTATTTTCACATGATTGGAGGAAGGTTTCTATAATCTTGTGGAAAAACCTTGTTGTATTCCCCTTCCTATAACAGTTCGAACGTTATTTACGCGTGTTTTAGCCAAACCATGCGTCCAAACTGTGGGAAGTCCAAAAATGGGTGAATTTATGGTTTTCCCTTATGTTATATTTTAAATGAAATCATCCTTTGGTTTTCTTGTCAATTAGACAGTAACACTCATTTCCTCCATTTTGAACGCTAAAGCTAATTGTTCTAGATTCAGGAGATCGAGCATCCTTCTGGACTCCGAATTGAGTGTTGTTTCTCTTATTGGATGCACACCGCTACATTCTTGATTCCTTTTTAATATTTGGTCATTCTTCTTCCTATAAATGATACTATTTTGATGTAGTGTCATATTCCACAATTTTGTGGGATAGATCAGTTCTTCATATATAATCCAATCCTGGCCAAACCAGAGGCTGATAAGTGATGAGGATATCCATACAAGTATGTGGTATGTGGTCTATAAATTAATCCTCAATATTCATCATTATATAAATTGTTACCTGGGTGTGACAATTTAATCGCGAATCATCTTTATAATTTATGTTACTTCCTTATAGTCTGTAAAACCATGTTCTAAGACCAATTCCATATATGTTAATCATTATTGGTTGTTACATCCACAATGTCGTCTATAACATGTTGGGTGATTTACAATAATTGGGATTTTAGTGTTTTGACATTTTTGAGCCATCATTCATGTGTGTTTGATCTTGAGTTTTAAAATGGAAAGCCATTCCATTTTAAATGAATTTTGGGATGGTTATGTTAGTTTCACTTGACCCACCAATGGTAAGTTCTTATGTTTGATTGATCAATATTAAATGAAATGGAATGTATATCATATGTATATGACTTGGTGTAGTTTATTCTAAATTAAAATAATATGATTTCTCATCCTCAGAATAGCCTTTTTAATGTTATTAAATGTAATGGGTAGAACCAAATAATAAAATATTAAATGACCTAAATGGTTTCATGCCCCTTTCCCTTTTCATAATAATGAGAATCATGGATTGAACCTTTTCTCTTTTTTAAATGATATAACTATCACTTGGATTTGTTATTTAAATGAATCAAATGTATGGTTCATAACTAAATATATTGTCCTTGAAATCATTATATGAAGTGGTTTGACTCATGATCTCTATGGATTTCCAAGGGAATTCCTTGAGCACTCAAGGATGACCTTTTGATCCAAGGATTTCAGTTGCCTTGGTTGAGAACCACCATGGAATCCAATCCTCATCTATCAGTGGATTCACGGTATGACACCATATGATCCATTAATTACTATTATAGTATTCCTTGGATATACTACTTGGATCTTGCTTGACTTCAATAGACATGAGGTTCCTTGGTTATAACCTTTGGAATAACCATAGATTATCCTATTTTACATTGGTTGTATTCCTTTAGAGATGATTAGATCATACTATAGTGAAATTCATTGGATGATGATAATTGGATCACACTCCTACCCTTATCTAAGCTGCAGTTACTACTGATTTAGTTACCCTTTAGGTCTATGTTGTCTTGGTAATTATATTGGAACCCTTTCATTCTAAATATCATTACATGTTGCAACGCTGCATTTTGGAACCTTCACTATTTCTATCATGATGTGATTTCAATACTAAAATGCCTCATATGAGTTTAATATAAAAACTGATGTTTAATTAATTAATTTTCACATTACATTTTTAGACAACAGCTGAGGGCTGAAGCTGGTATGTGGGTATTTACACTACGTTACAACTTTACATTTGTATATGAATGGTTTAACTCTTTTCTGATTATATTACATGGAAATGGTGTTATATATGTTATTGGTGGTTGTCTACTATGATTTATCTCACACCCTATATGGGTACCTCTAGTACCCAAGAATATTATATTTATAATGTTGTTGGAAAAGTGAAGCGTCTAGCATCAGACAATTGATTGGTTGTCGTATTAGGATATAGATGGTACCAAATGACTAACCTGGTTCTCAGGATGCTAGAGGTAGTTTTTTATTCCTTTTCTCTACCGTTCTATATCATTCATATCTATTGATTTCTATACTTTCTTTTCTTACTTTCTAGACACATGACATATCATTATCATCTTTCATATATATGGATCAGTTGTTCAATTGATTATCATTATAATATTCTTATAGGATACCATCCTTTTTAATACATTGATCCTACTATTTATCACTTTTTATATTGTATTCATATGTTTTACTAAACTATTCTAATGAGGTAATTTTCTCTCTAGGAAGACACTGAAGGCCATCACTGGTATCCAACAGCCTCTGGAGTTTGGGGAGATATGTTTGAGGGCACATGGCTCACCGGCCTCGGGGAACCTCTATGTGGATTTCGTGTTCGGCACATCACAAATTGTTATCAGAGTGGTTCTTTTCTTGTATTCCTATTTTCAAACAATATATTAAAGAATATGAATTCTATGGGACATGGTTATAATCCCATATTGGGCACCATAAACCCATGTTCAGGATAAATGCCAAGTTGATTGAATTAGGAGTATTTTCCTATTTTTTCTTATTACTATTGATATCATTTCACTTTTGGGTCACGTGTATGCTATGTGGTGTTGTTTATTATTGTTATCATTGAGAATGTTATTTAATCCTAATCCTAATGATATGAGAGAAATGAGCATTCTAAGTGCATCATTATAGACACCTTGAATTCACAGATCATGCATATTTCCATTCTATAAAGGTCCATTTCACTCCTTTCATTACTTTATATGTCTATGAATTCTATGTGATCCTTGTTTGCGTATATAATCATTTTTTGTGCCTCGATGTGATTGAGTGATTTTCAGTTTCAATTCATGAGGTGTTATGGGCCCTTATTGTTTGAAACCGGTAATTTACCAAGTAGAGTTATTTGATTAAAATCATAAGGGGGTATTTTTTATTGATAATGAATTTGGGCCTGGATTTTATGAGAATAGAGATCCATTCTATATGAACCTTGATATATGAAATTGTGAAAATGAAACATGAATAGTGAAACTTGAATGATTAAATAAAATGGATTCTAGTGAATAATGAGGAATGGTATGGTTGACCCTTCATCTACTAGATCCCCTATACCTTATACATGAGTACTTACTGATAATAATTCTTCTAATCGGGTAGTTTGGATTATATACCATGGATAGTGAGCCCTTTTATTCATTCATCTATTAGTAGTGTTGCCTTATATCAGCAAAAATCTTGTTCTGAAGAGTTATTGGAATTTGTAGACCAGTGTCACCACAAATTACTCATGTTGTGTGCCATGAAGGTGGTGATGGCCATGATCTAGAGATGGTAGGCCCATACTCACCACTCATTCCTCCAAGAGTTCCACTTGAGTATGATCCCATTGTACCTGATCTGGGAACTGAAACTTAGGTTCATGATAGTTTTCAACATCTGATGTACTCCATACATGGTTCTCCACGCCCTGCATCTATGATGGCTCGTCAGAATCGTGAGTTCCAGAAGATACATCCTCCTATATTCTCAAGGGATGTCAGTTCATAGGCTGTTGATTCTTGGTTAGAGACTACCATGTCTATCATTGAGCATCTAGATACATGTCCAAAGCGAGGGTTCAATATTTCTACACACTCGATGCTATATTTGTCCAATCCTTGGTGGGACATAGTTACCCAGTCTAGTCACCATCATGGCATGGTATGGGATAACTTCTAGATTACATTCAAGGATGTGTTCTTTCCATAGACACTAATATTTTTCAAATCTATAATGTTCATACATCTCAAGTTGGGTTCTATGTTAGTTTTGGAATATGAAATGTGTTTCACTGAGTTTCAACACTTTCAACAGCTTCTATCGACTGATGATATTTCATGTGCTAGATGCTTTGAGGATGGGATTGTGTATTCCATCCATCCTCAGGTGAATATATTTCACTTACCTAAATTCTATATAATTGTTAATTAGTAACTTTCACTATATGCAACCTGAGGGATGGAGATAATACCAGGAATAGAGAACTAATGTCGTGGCATGCCAACAGTTGTTATAGAAAAAGAAAAGGTTCCTTTGAGGTTACTCTTCATAGAAGTAGCATCCAGAGTACCCTTGAATGTAGCTCTATAGTATGTCACTAGTGTGGATGATAGGGGAACCTGATGCCTCAGTGTGACAGAGACTCATCAAAGTGTCGGGTTTGTGGCTGCGTGGTGCATCTCTAGAGATTTTGTTGAAAAATTACATTATATTTTAGTGGATGAGGATCCACACTAGCCACACCTTTAGGGGAATGTTCCTTTACACCACATTAGGTGGGTAGTTAGTTTATCATTGACATGACTGGATGTGGAGGAATTTGTGGTTGTTGTTGTCAGACGCCAGATCACCACGAGCTCTGGTAGAGCGATTTTGATCATGGTAGTCTAACTATTACATTGGATGGGTTTTATGTTTATATAAAATTAATATTTCTCTAATATTTAAAAAGTGCCCCTTATATTAATTATAAAGAGAACCTCCTTCCTCACATCATCACTTAATGTTTAGCCTTAAATCATGGATATACCCTATAAAGATAACTTATAAACATCCATAGTAACATATTTTATGTTTTTTCTTCTCCAAAGACAAATTCTAGTGCTTTAAGTGGAGATCTAGAGGGAGCCCGTCAAAGAAGAGGCAATCTACTCTATTGATTCTTTCATTCTTATTTCTTTTGCAAATTCCTCTTCATGAGTTATTTCCATTATAAATTAATAAATCCAATATCAATTATATACTAATATGTTATTATGATTATGTAGGACCATATTTCACCTTCTATCAATCCTACAAAAAAAATCACCATGTGTGCATATGTACGACTTACCGTCTCCATGTCGTGGTGTAATCTTTTTCCACCACCACATTACATGGATGAGTATAATGATGAAAAAAATAACTATATATGATTTTTATAACATGATATGGATTACAAAACAAATTATATTCCATCAAATTCCATACCATTTCATAATTTTCGGAATGATATTGTCGCTCGGGCATACGTATGATCTACTGTCTCCACGATGCTATGTGATTCAATCAACATGATATCCATTAAATTATGATAATATAAATTAATAGAATAAATAAAATTGTTAAATAGTATATTTATATAATTTTGAAAATTGTATAACAATATCATAAGATGGATAACTAGAACATATTCGACAAAACATGCATAAGAAAATGAAGTAGTTAATTCTTCAAAAATGAGTAATAATGAGTTGTTATTAGCCATGCGATGATAATATGATCATATATAATTTCATAAAAATGAAAATTAATTTAAAATATTTCATGACCCGTCCTTGGGGCCCGTGTCATGACTACCCCAATCTTGCCTTCCATAGGGTAGGGGCTAGCGACTAGCACCAAAGGCGTAAATCCCGATAACTGGGAAGGCATTGCCTTTATAAAAGTAAACAAACACACTGAGTACAAGTGGAAGTAATACACTAAGAAAAAGAGAAAGTGCTGAAAAGTAAGTGGGCCAGAATACATACCCAATCGAAAGTACAGCTACAACTGAAAAAAAGTACAACAGAAAAAGACAACAGCTGGAAGAAAGGAAGCAGCTCCTGGGTCTTCCTCCTCGGATCCTACCTGATGGGTAGGTACAGATAGCGCAACTCCTGGATCATCCACCACAGATCCTACCTGAAGGGTAGGTACAGATAGCCTCCACAACTCTCTTTCCTGTCATCCTCCTCCGAGTATCATCTCGTCGTGAAGTCCACCTCCTGATACTGACTCGTCGTGAGGTCCACCTACGGGTATCGTCCAGTCTTCGAACACTCGGCCTCCGTCAGCACTGCCCGTCGTCTGAAACCAACACAACGAGGTGCGGGCATAGCCCGTGTAAGGATGAGTATAACGATACTCAATAGGGACCGCGAGACCCTCAAGGTCTCCCTAAAACCAACAAGGATAACCACAAAGAAAATCTCAGCAGATAACCTCTACTTAGGTATATCCTCATACATATACCTAAGTTATCAATTAACCCATATCAATCATGAGGAAACACAATGATTATGAAATAAACGTATAACCACTACCCAGGTATATGCCCATACATATACCTAAGTTATCAAGTGACCCATCTCAATCATGAGGTAAACACAAAGGTCATAGACTCAGCTCAAACCCGTATTTTCATTATCGATACCATAACTACTGAAGAGCCCCATCTCTGGAGTGTACAATGGTCATGTCACGACTCTGAGGTACTGGTCACTAACCTAAGACTACTGAGGTACTCCTCCTGTCGAGTACCGTGGGTCAGCCACCCACACACCGTAGTGCTTCCAGCCGGGGTATTCCACCCAAACACAGTAGTGCATCCCCCCTATTAGCATACAGAGGTACTCTCCGAACGAGTACCGCGGGTCTGCACTGTCACATTGTAGTGCTCCGTCCACCATGGGTCTGTACCCAAACAATGTATTGCTCCGTCCATAGGGCTAGTTGACTCACTCCAAGTCGAGTCGGTCAAATAGTCGTCAGGTCTCAGCCGGCTACACGGCCTCCGTACTCTGTACGCTCGTCTCCGGGAGGGTCCGCTCCATGAGCTACAGGTCGACACACCAAGTATGTCAAAGTCCAACGAAGAAATATCTCAACGGAATGCCTCATCATAGGGGTATCAACGCAACATACGGCGCGTCAATCGGACGCCCGGTCTGTGAATTACTAGCCTTTTCGTCCCAGTGTCTCAATGGGTTTCGTGCGCAAACCAACCCTGCTGTATCTCAACTGTACGCCGAAATCTCATAGGGTAATCTCTTAGGGACCATTTCTCGATGTGAAAACCAACGCCGCTGACGGTTCTTCATATGGACGTCCGGTCTGAAAGTTATCATCTTTTCTGTTCTAGGGGCCCAGTTGGATTACAGATACAATCCAACACGGCCACTATCCAACTACAACCAAAACTCAGGAGAATAATGCCAAAAGTTCCTTCTCATCAAGAGGAATCCATCAAAGTCTACGACACGTCAATATGACGTCCGGAGCTCAGGATAATTGTTTCCAATCCGAGGGCCCGATTGGTTTCGTGTTTGATCCAATCTGGCCATACCCAAAGTTCTCCGAAACCCTGACTATAATATGCTGAAATTAACTCCTCTATCCAAGGATCGCTATGCAACTGACGGTGCATCGATCAAAGATCTACGGCCCAATATATGGGCGTTTGAACAGAAACTGCCTGAAAATAGGGGGTTCGGGCCCGGTCCGACCCGGTCCAAGTCCCCCTAGGTCGGCCTGAACTGGGTCGACCCGAATAGGGTCTGGGTCCGAACCAATAGGGCGCGGCCTGGCCCGGTGGGCGCGGCCCAGCCTGGCCTGCGCGCGGCCTGGCCGGTTGGCCTGCCCCGCTGGCGCGGCCGCGTGGTCGCTCGGTTGTCCGGCTGAGCGGAAAAGGGGGTGCGGTTTCCCCTGTGAAAGAAGCAGCGGCCCCCACGCGGGGGCCGCTCCCTTCCAGCGACGTGGCGACCCTTCTCGTCTCCCCTCCAGATCCTGTGCAGTAGCAGGATCCCTCTTCCGCCGCGGCTTCAGCCACGACGGCTCCTGCCGGCGGCACGCCGACAACACCTTTTGCGGACCACTGGAGTTGCTCCGGTGGTCCGTCTCTAATTCAGTCTTCTCCTACGGTCCTCCCAGGACATTCCCTTCCCTGCAAAGTCTTCAAGTCGCCCCTGCAGCTTGTTCTTGCATGGCCCGTCGATCCGTACTCCAAATAAACAAACCAAGTCTCTTCGTGGTTTCCGACGCGGCGCGACGGCGCCACGACTTTGTTCGGCTTCAACGGTGCGGCTCGATGGCGCCGCGCATCCTTGACGCATGATCCCGCGCGGTGCGACGACACCGTGCCATCCCCATTCCAAACCACAAAAAGGTCAACAACAAAAATTAAGGGAAGTGGATTTTCCGTGTTTGTGTGGTCCGCCCCCCTCCCGTTAATCGATAACAAGCGGTCCAATTTGAAATGAGGAACGACGACAGAAGAAATCACGAACAACAACAACAAAATCCCCTACAATTTCCATACAAATAAATATCCCTAACCCGCAAATGAAATCATTTGTGGATCAAATTGAGAATGATTTGATCTGAGTTATTTGTTTTAGAAGGAAAGAACCACGAAAATATAAACTTACACAAATTTAACCCCTACCTCAAGCGTTGTCGTCGAACGAGGTTTGTCACGGAAAGGGACGTCGCGGAATTGATCATCGTGGAAGAATGGGATCGTTGGCGTTTGTTGATCTCTGAGGAAGCCATATTTTTTCATCATCCGTCATCAGAGGTCGGTGTTCCTCATTGGTGGTGGTGCGTTCTTCACATTCTTCGACGAATAACGAAGAACTTCAAGGCTTCTATTATTCTCCCCAAAAACACAACACAACAACCCCACAATAATAAATTAATCCACCTCTAATTTTATTACTCAAGCCTTAAGTTTAAAATTCAAAAATTAAATCAATCAATTAATTGAATTAATTGAGGAGTTTTAACCGCCCATTTATTGAGGCATTTGTTATTCAAAATAAATGCAAGAGTTGACTTACATTAAAATTGGGGGGGTGTGGGTGCGTTACCTAATTAAAAGTTGGGTTTCGTGGAAGTTAAAAAGGTGGGGCTCGTGTGGGACCCACCCAACAAATATCCTACCTAGTGGAGTAGGATATAGTGGGTCCCACTTCAACCACTTATCTTAGGATAAACTACTTAAAATAAAATAAATTGGTTTCCCCATTTATTTTATTCATTTACTTAACCAAAAAATTTTGAAACCACACCCGAGCAAACGCAACTCCGGAAAAGGTGTTCCTAAGTAATTATTGGCACTATGATTCCATTGGTTCCCTCAGATTTCAATTCCGAGTACCGGTTCAAAAGTTAATAAAAAACCCGCTTGTTCATTCACTGAATGTACCCAAGCCAATCATCGGAAAATGATTCCGGGCACACCGGGCCTTAGAATCAGGTGCCGTCAGTAACTGTGCTCTTTTAAAATCCCAAAGAAAATTAAGAAAAAATTCCCTTGAATTTTAAGGGTCTTTACATTAATCCCATCTCAGGGATTTACATCCTCGTAAATCTTTAACACTAACTAGGGTTACAAAAGCGGTACTGAGCATGCACCTGAGCCTTCCACTCCCATGTGCTCACCTGGAGTTTCTTGTACTTCCAGTGAAAGCCCACCCAAGGAATCGACCGTAATCGCATGATCCACTACTGTCGATCCTCAACCTCTACTAGAACCCCTCAAAAGTCACCCAATCTTCAAAGACCAGTTCTCCATGGTCGATGACATGCCTCGGGTCAAGAACATATCTCCTCAGTTAGATACGTGGAAGTCTCCATGCACCCAGTGCAACTGATGAGGATGGTTCAAGTGGTAAAACACCTCTCCTACCCAGCTGAGGACCTGAAAAGGTCCGCTGAACCTCGGAGATTACATGCTGCCTTGGCCACATCTCCATAAACCTTGTCGAGGTGAGACCGTATAACGACGTGGTCGTCATCCTTGAACTCTAGAGGCTTCCTGTTAGCTCTGTGCAGTCTCATCTGCCGTGATCCAAAGGCAATCACTGCCCAATCCTACATCACGACATACCCGATATCGGTCACTAATGCGTCGTAGTGAACTATGTAACCAACACCCACAGGTTGGGTTCACCAGTCAACCTAGCACCTGAAAGATCTGCTAGAAGTGGTGCCACAACTCTGGAGAATTTTGGCACAAAAGAATGTTTGGCCATCTCCTGAGTGATCGAATGCACCCTCTTGTGCATGATTCCATCTTGTGCTGCCTGGGTTTTCCTTTTCTCCAACCAAGGAAAACCCCATCCCAACGTTGTAGATAAACCACATCCTTTTTTCCTAATACAGCCAATCCGTGTATGAAGTGTGGATCCAATCCATTCTCAGACCAACATTGTAAGGCCTCGACGCCGCCACCATGAGATTCCAACCAAAACTATCACCTCGTGGGTTAGATCACACTATTGGCGTAAGTTTGATTATTGAGTCTCCTTCCACGGTATCTCCAGACGTGAGGGTCAAGTCTACGGCTTACCAGAAACTCTAGGTCTGGGACAAGATTTGTGGAAGGAAGGAATGATTCGTTACAACGTCTGTTACTATGGAAGCTAGAAGTGGACACAGACTGCCCCTCAAATCATTCTTAGAGCCAGTAGGTCACTCTCCTTGACCGCATGCAGCTACTCTCTTCCCCTTCCATCCAGGTCCCTGAGCTTGGCGGGGACAACAAAGGCGGGTGGTTGTAATATGTTGAAAAGAATATATGGTTTAAATAATTATATGGAGTGCTGTATGAAAATAAATATGTAATTGGATGTTTCCTAAAAATGGAGTTCAATAAAATAAGGTATTGTGAAGGAAAAAAGAAAATAATTTATTATCCCACTAAATCAAAGGTATGTTAAAGTATGTAAAACATTAAGGAACATGTATACATAAAATGGAACCATTAAATGATACTATGATATAGGTAATTGGAAATAATATTGATATTGTGTATTCCAAAATTACTAAGGGTGGTTCAAATTATTCCTTACATCAGGTCCTTGGATCACATGGTATGTTCCTCAATCCTCCTAAATAATCAAATTAAATTTGTTAAATATATTATTTGGAACCATTATAATGTATATTTATTTTATTTTTGTTATTTTAGTATTTGTATAGTGTTTCACCCATGGTTTCAAGTACTTCACTATATATTTTTGTATTTTTACTGTATATAATGACCATGTTATGTTTTGGGAGGTTCAAAAAAGTTTTCTATAGTTTTAGAGTATTTAATATAGTTTGGAAGATTGATAATGGTTAGTAAAAACCATGAAACCCACACTAGAAACCATGTGGATTGTGTGGTAGGAGGTACAATTCCCCTATATGGTTGGTTAATAGTTTGAATAAACCATGTGGATGTCTAAGGGAAACTGTGCACTTTGAAATTGTTGGAGAACATTAGGTAGGAGTAAGATCAAATGCACTTATTATGATTACAATAGGTGAGAAAAGTGTAATTTAAAAACATTTAAACTAAACACAACACACAAATCCTATTATATAAATATGCTCAGAACAAGATAACATCCCATGATCAATGTATTGATAATGGTTAGTACCAACAATGAAACCCACACTAGCAACAGTATGTCTTGTGTGGTAGGAGGTACAATTTCCCAAATGGTTGGTGAACAATTTGGATAAACCATGTGGATGTCTAAGTGAAACTGTGCACTTCGAAATTTTTGGACAACATAGGGTAAGAGTAGGATCAAAAGAAATTATTATGATTACAAGATTTGGGTACATTGTAATTTAGAAACATTTAAACTAAACATAACTCACCAATCCTATAATATAAAGATGATCAGAACCAGATACCATCTCATGATCAATGTATTAAAATTAGAAAAAGATATTTTCCAACTATATTAGAGATGTATTTATCATTATCATATTCACACAAATAAAATTGTTTGTTATACATTTATCTATAATAAATAAATTTATAGTAGGCATTCATATCAAACAATATAACATTCATATTCAACAAATAGAAAATTTTATAATAGTAGGAATGACTTACAAGAAAAAAAATGATTGTACTCATGAAAATTAAGATTTATGTAAGTTAAAAATATTAAATAAAGATATCTATAGTTTTTAGTATGTAATATAAGGTCTATAATTCATTACTAGGAAATACCATTATCTGATGGATCAGTATCATCTCTATCTTCCAATCCCTTGGAATCCCACGATACAATGATTGGTTTCAACATAATCTTTCTTGACCAAGAAATCTCTCGATATGATGTTCAACATATCTCTTCCATTACCTATAATCCCTTGAACTCAATGATGAGAATCGCCATATTAATATCATTGAAGTTCCTCGATCATTATTTCAATTAGACACGTGATTATAAAAGTAAATAGTTCAAAAAAATATAAAATCCTTATAAGGATTTCATAGAACTTCTAGTCTCTATAGAATTAAAAAGTTTAGGAATGATGTGTTCATGTATAGAAATATTTATATGACTTATGTTTTGAACAAATAAACTACTTGGTCTTAAAATGACCTCCTATTTATAGGTATTTCTCTAATGGTCGTATTTTAGAGTTTGTTGTAATGGACACTGACATATTTCCCTTGATGGCTCATAATGATCTGGATCTTCAACATGAAAACTAAGCATTGAATTTTCTGATGTTGTTTAGTTTAAGACCATCATGGTCCTATAAGGCCCCTGCCTTAAAAATTATATAATCTTGAGTTATGTCAAGAATTCAAAACTGGGGATCCTTTAAGGTTTATAGTTTTAAATAATTAGGTCCTAAATATTAAATTACATCTCAAAAATTACCAAGTAGACACTTATTCTCTTTCCATTTTTATAATAAAAAACTCATTAAATAAGACAAGAATTATTTTATTGATATAAATCATCTTGAATTATTACATTCTCTTACCCATAATAATACCCTATGATAAACATTTCAAAAACATGAGATGAGCATCAAAAAGCTCAGTAAGTGTTAAACAATTAGGAAAGAAAACAGTAGTCCATAAATGCCTAAAAATCCATGAAATAAAACATTTCACTTATAAAACATTACACCATTAACATACCTAATGAAATCATAATATTTATCAATAACACATAGAAACCATAAATCATAATGGAAACTTGTGGAATCCATAACATACTTACATTGTATCTTTCACATCTATATATGGAGTTACGTTTCGAATACCCATAAAAATATATTCCTAAAATATCTTAAGAGAAAACTTAATGTTTACCACATTCATTTTTCCTATTACATTAGAGAGCTATCCTGGGCTCACCCTCCCCCAGTTTATCATAGAACCAACCATGTATGTAAACAATTCCCACAAACCATTACACAATCATAACATATAAAACCAGCATAAATAATGACATCATTTCCATATTGTAATAAATATATATCATTTAATGATATTGGAATAATAAATGTTTTCTCAAAAAAAATTCAATACCAAATTACGTAATAAGGTTATATTGTATTTAATTTCTGTTTTAAAAACATTACTTCTTTTTAACGAAGCCAAATATCATGTAATGCTCACGGTAGCAGAAAGGTTGTTGTTGCTGCGTACGTTAAAAAGAAACATTCTTTTTATGATTTAGTAAAACACTTCATTGAAGAAAGATTCAAATTGAATGAAATTATAATTCAAAGGGTTTAATAAATCATATAAATTAACGTTGTGTATAACATCAAAATAAGCCTCATTGAATGGAGATTGAGACGAAGTCCCATACTTTGAGCTGACTTGTCACGTTCATTGATCATATTCCTGAATAATAAACATAAGTAAATTTCTAATTTCCTCAGAACATTTTACAATTATATTATTCCTTTTATATCAATTATTACCATGTAATAAAAATTATATAATTATTTAAGTTAATATCAGTCATTTTGTCGATATTTAGTACTTTAGTCGAAAATGAACATGTTTTGGGGTAAATTGACCATGTTGTCAAAATTAAATCATCTCCATAATGTTATTCCTGATTTAAACATCATATATATCTGTTATATATATTTATTTATAATAGTACATAACATTTGGAGATAATAAATGAAATGCACCATTCATGGAGTTGGTAAGCCGTATGTACTCATGAACGCTACATTGATTTATTTTTTATATTTAAAGAAATATAAAATTAATGATACATAGGTATATTATAATTATTGTATAATATAATATTTTATATACGTTACATATGTAAATAAACACCATCCTTTATATGTTCCTTATATGACATGAATGAGTCATATCACGTTGAGGGGGTTGTAGTATGCACTTCCTCAAATGAAATTAATGTATTTACACATTATTGTAAGAAAAATGGTATTATTTAAATGAAAAATAATGAATAATTAATACAATATAAATATATTATATATTATAAATAAATAAAGTTTCATAATTATGCCCACCATTAGAGGTGTTAGTACAAAATTGAACAATCATTGTTTCGTGAGGCAGCAGTTCGCCGTACACAGAAAGAGTATGTTCGTATCCATTAGATAGAAGAGTTTGTAAGTGTAGTTTGAATCATTATCATAAAAACAATACTACTATATTTTTGATACTATTTATTTATGTAATAAATTAATAAGAGTAGAATATGTAGTGGAGAAGGAAAATAATGGAATGGAACTTGAGAGAATATGTTACCTCTAAATTAGGTATCATATTTTGATTTGATCCAAAAGGATTTATAAAATTGCATTATGACCTGGGTAAGGCTCCTAGAAGGAAAGGACAGATGTTGGGATCTAATTTGAGAAGAAATTAGATGGGGAAAGGTGCTTGATAGTTGTGAGTAAATGGGTAGAGCTGGTGCACTTTTATAAGATAAGACCACCACTTTATGAACATTTTGAAGTATTATTTTATTATAAAATGATTTTCAGTTTAAAATTGTATCAAACCCCTTTATTTGAAATGTAATATTTTTTGGGTCAACAAATTTTCAACAAATATGTTTTAGATAAGTTTAGTTCACAAAATTAACCTTGCCTTTTTTACTTTAACCCTTAGTTAAAAACATTAACTCATACCATGTCTTCTTGTATTTTCATAATATATGGAATCTATATATACTATAAAAAGGTAAGAGGCCATAAGAGGATCTGTAATGAAATATATAACTTTATATAATTTAGTTTTCCATATAATATATTTTTTGGACTATTATATCATTTAATAAAATAGTTTTTGTTTTAAAAAATAATTTTCATTAATTTTAACACTATAAAGTAATTGATTTTAGTTATAGTCGTAAAAAATGATTAATTAAAACCAAATACATTAGATAAAATATAATATGTCAATTTCATCAAAAAAATTAATTTATGGTATCAAAATAAAAATATTTAATGTATTTTATTATTTATAATATCATTTATTTAAATCCTTTGTTAATGAAGAAATCATTGCATCAACATTGTGTCATTTTTAAAATTATATATTTAGTGTCTAAAAATAAAAAATAAAATATCATGATATATGAAATTTTTTTATATTTCTAATTTCTATTTATAGTCGAGGATATCACTTATATAACCCCATATAAAAATTGTTTTTGTAGATAATACATGTTTATATTATTTTTATCATTATTTTAAATTAAATATTATAAAATATCATTATCACTCCCAAGGGGATCAATGGGATTAAATGATAAAAATATAATCCAATTAAACATTAAGACCAATTAAAAGTATAATATAAATATAATAATAAATTATACTAAAAGACTTTTTTGAATTAAAATGCAGTATTTTCACTATTTATTAAAAAATGAATTTTATATGGAAAATAACCAAATTTCATCCATAGTTAATTTTTTTGTTCCTATTCAAGAAAAGAAATTTATTTTTTAAAATATAATATATAAATGTTACAAAGACTAGATTTAAAAATTGTTCACCTTCAAAATTTTATAAAATTTCCTTGTAAGAATATAAGAGTATTTCATGCTTAAAATCAGATTCATTCTTATTTTAAGCCACTAAAATATATTATATAAATGTAAAGACATTTAAAAAACATGTATAATAATATTGTAGTTAGTTATGTTCATTCCATCCAATACAATTTCAAGGCCTTAACTACCATTTAAAATAATAATATTAATATAATATTTTTCAGTATAACTCAAAGATTAGTGCAATATAAGATTTCGAAGAAACCCATTGTGAAATATTGAGTATGCTATCAGTCAAGTCATCCATTTTAATGTAATAATAATATATTATTCATAAATATTAATATAATTGAAAATTATTATTCTATAAATACATCGGTTATTACATCATTCCCTATTTTGGGAATTGCATCCTCAAAATTCTATTCACTTATCAAATAAGTGGGGATAATTATCCCTCGTAGCATTTTCAGATTCCTATATTGCCTCTTCAACCATACAATTTTTTCGAAAACCCATTACCTAATGAATTATATTATTCCTCAACACTTTATCACTATAGTTAAGAATTTGCACTGGTTTTTCCTCATAAGAAGGATTACCTTCTAACTAAACTACAAATAGACTCAAAATGTGAGACGAATATGTCATATACATTCTCATCATTGAATCATGAAAAAAATTGTGTACCTGTGATGAAAATGGAGGTATAACCACTCTATAGGAAACTGATCCAAATTTCTCTTGGATTTCATAGGGTCCAATGAATCTTGGACTCAAAATTCACTTATTACCAAAACAAATGAAATTTTTTCATGGAGAAACATTGAAAATGATATGATCACCTACCCTGAAAGAATGATCCTTCATCTGGTTATCCGAATAACTTTTCTGCCTGCTCTAATATTTTACCATGTTCTTCTAAGTCAAATGAACATTTTATAAAATATCACCTACCAATTCGGTTCCCATCAACTTTCTTTCACCTACATCATCCCAAAATGTTGGAGTTCGACACTTTTTTCCATATAATACTTCAATTTTTTCCATCTATAAACTAGAATGAGGCTGTTATTATATGAAAAATCAACCACTGAAATATGTTGGTCCTAAATTCCCTAGTAATACATTGAACAAGAATGTAGAATATCTTCTAACTTATGAATTGTTCATTCTGTCTGCCCATCTAATTGAGGATGAAAATGTTGTACTGAAATTCAATTCAATTCCCAATGACTTACAAAGTCCCTTCCAAGTGTTAGAAGTTAACCTAGGATCACGATCAGATACAATGGAGTGGGGAACTCCATTTTACCTAATTATCTATTTAATATACAATTATGAACATTGATATAGAGATAGAGTATCTTGAATTGGAAGAAAATGATCATATTTAGTCAATTGATCAACAACAACCCATATTACATTATTACCTTGATAATTCATTGATAACCCCACTACGAAATCCATATACACATTTTCCCATTTAAACTATGGAATTGGGAAATGTTGAAGTATCCCTTTTGGTAACATTCATTCTACTTTAACCAGTTGATAATTTAAACAGTTCAAACTAACATCAGCAATATCAATTTTCATTCCATCCCACCAGTAATACTCCTGAAGATATCTATACATTTTATTTCTGTAAGGATGAACTGAAAATGGAGAACTATGAGCTTCACATAATAGTTGTTTCTTCAACTATGAATCACATGGTACACACAACCTCCTTCCAAACATCAAAACAAAATCTTTATCATTTTTAAATTCAGGTAAAATACCCTTCTGAACCAAATCTACATTTTTATGCAACTCACAGTCTTCTTTCTACTATTTATTTATTCATTCTACTATCAAATATTGTACAAAAAATGAAACAATTTAGAGTAACTTCATTCACTGACCACTTATATTCCAATGTCTAACAAATCATTAATCAAATGGTCACATTACATATGTATCATGGTTAATGTAGAATTAATTTTCCGACTCCAAGCGTAAGCCACCTTATTTTATTTTTCTAAATGGTAATGAATCGTGTAGTCATAATACTAGATTAATTATATCCATATCCTCTGTCTCATAGTTCCTTATATGTGAATATATACTTCATACTTTTATGGTCATTATATATTTCGAATTTAACTCCATGCAAATGATGCATGCGAAATTTTAAAGAAAAATAAACAATAACTAATTTTAAGTCATCTGTAGGGTAATTTAACTCATGAGTTTTCTATTGATGTGTAGCATAAGAAATTACATGAAAATTCTTCATTAGGAAAAACCAACTCCTTTCAACGAATCATGAATAGAGATAACAAGTTCACTATTTCTGGAAGGTTGTTCCAAAGCTAGGGCATTCACCAATCTTCTTTCCAATTCATGAACATAATCATCACATTATTTTGTATAGATAATCTTAAAAAAATTTCAAGTTAACATAGTAAGTGGACTAGATAAATTTGAAAATATTTCAACAAACCTCTAGTAATAACCCACTAAACCAAGAAAACTACAAATCTCTGTTATATTTGTTGGTGTTGGACATTCTCTATCAACTATTGTTTTAGTAGGATCAATAGTTATGCCATATTTAGAAAAAACGTGACCAAGGAATTAAATTTTTTTGTAAACAAAAACAATTTTTGAATTTCCCATAATATTGTAGTTCTTTTAATTTTTGCAAGAAAAAACTTAGATGATTCTCATACTCCTCTTTTATTTTATAATATACCAAAATATCATCAACAAACACAACCAAAAAATTATCCAAGAACTCACTGAAAATTCTATTCATATGAACCCTCAATATAATAAGTGCATTGGATAACCCAAAAGGTATAACTAAAAATTCATAATGTCCATATCTAGTAGGAAACACGGTCTTAAAAATGTTTGTTTCCTTTGCGTTAAATTTATTGAAGCCCAACCTCATGTCAATCTTCAAAAAAAGATAGATCTCAATTGAGCTGATAAAAAAATCATCGATATGAGTAAACAGATACATGATCTTAATAGTGATGTTATTCAAGTATTTATAATCAATGAAAAGTCTCAATTAACCGTCTTTATTTTTAATAAAATAAGACTGGAGAACCCCATGGTGTTGTGCTAGGATGAATTAAACATTTATCAAATAACTCCATCAATTTCTTATTTAACAGTAAAACTTCAATTTGTTCCATCTAATAAGGGGGTTTTGAAATTTTCATAGCATCAGGAACTAATTCATTAGTAAATTTAACTTCCTGATCAGGTATAATACTAGTAAAATCATTATGAAGAACATAAAGATACCCATTGACAACTAGCACATCATTAATCTGAAGAGTTCCTTTTTTTCAACAATATTTGCAAGGTAACATTTATTTACATCTTTTACTAGTTTCTCTACATCCTGATATGTTATCAAAAATATGGGTTCATTCTTGTACACAAAGTGAAGATCATTATAAAAAGAAACCTCTTTAGCTCGATATTCAATCTATGTATGATAAACTAAAAACCAATCAATACCCAAAATAACATCAAACTCAACTAGAGGGAAAAAAAAGGTTTGGAGGTACATTCATTCCAAAAACAAGGACATGATGGTTCATGTAATTTCATTTTTTCTCAACATTTCCTCCATGTGTTTTTACCACAATTTTAGGATTCATATCTTGAGATGGAATTCCCAATTTTCTATAATATTTCTTATAAATAAAAGAATGTGTAGTCCCTGAATCAAAAAAAACATTGGAATAATATGAATAAAAACATGTGCACCTGATACTACATAATTCAATGGACCAACATCTACTAAAGTGGTTGAAAATGATCTCACCACCCCTTTCTTCTTGTAGTAGGGCATATTTCCTTCATTTGAGTTCTTGGATGGACACTCATTTTCATAATGAACCATTTCATTGCACTTTAAAAATTTTACTAACATAAAATAAGATTTTATCATAAAACTACCCTGATCATTTTAGTAAAATTAGGAGCCTTATGTCCCATTTAAACACATAAAAAGCACTTTCTAGAATTTAAAAGGCATTCGCCAGTGTGATTTTTACCACAATTTTCACAAATTGTAAACATAAGTTTCATACAATCAGACAGTTTTAAGAGTTATTCCTTTTTTTCCACCTCGACCTCTTATTATGTTATTTTTCCTAGAACATATCATCCTTGGTAAACTCAATTTCAACATTATACGTACATCGAAATCTTTTTTCATAACTTTTGAACTCAAAAAAAGATAATTCCCTTAAATACTTAGGATTTTATCTTCTATAAAAATCAATCAATTTGCAATCAAGATACCATTTGAAATTTGTAGAATACATTGCGAGTCGAATGAATATTTTTTATAAGTAGCCACTGAGTCATCCTACTGCATCAATTCCATGAATTGTTTTTCCCTCCTAAGTTGAACCACATTGTGAAAATACTTCTCAAGATACATATCTTTGAATTCATCCAAATCAAGAGAATCAATCTCAATACTATTATAGATATTTTTAACCATCGACCACCACTAAATGTATTTACCATCAAAATGGAAAACAACAAGACTATCCTTTTGATGTTATGAACACCCCTTCACATCGATAATATTTTCTAGTGATTTAATACACCCTTCAGCCAGCATAGGGTCAGATGATCCTCTAAATGATTGTGGATGTTGCCTCGTGAAATGATCCATTACAGATATGTTTCATTGTCATTGATCTGGCTAATATCTTGCAAGGATACCACCACCATTTATAGCTCGACTCAACTGTTCTATAAATTCAACAAGTTTTTCAGTTCTGATTCCAAACACTTCTGGTTGATGATTTCATAGTTTGTTTTCCTATTGATGTCATCACATCACAGCTGTCCTCTTTCCTCTACAGAAAACCATTCTGAACATTTAAATATTTTTAGCGATGAAACATGGTAATATTAAAATTCTATATCACTTCAATGTTACCATAAAGTAAAAATAATTTATAGATATTAAATTAACAATATCCTAACTCCTAAAGTTGTCTAAAAAGACCTTTGAAACCAACTATAAGTCCTCGGCCTTAAACATTACATAATCTTGAGGAAAGTAAATATTTCTATATTGAGGATCATTTTAGATTAATATTTTTAGATAATGAGGCCACAACTGTTACATTACATATCAAAAATTATAATGTAAACACTTATACTCCATATAATTTATTTTTCATTAATAAAACTCCTTAAATAATAAAAGAATTATTTTCTAGATATAAATATTATTGAATTATTCATTTCAATTACCATTACTTATACCCATTTAGAAACATTTCAAAAACAAGGTATGAGCCTAAAAATCTCAGTAAGGGTTATAAAATAATGAACGAAAACATTAGTCCATCAATACATAAAAATAAATGAAATCATAATTTTCACTCACAAAACCTATTCTCTTTAAAAAAACTCATGAAATGATAAGATTTATGAATAAGACAAAGAAATCATAAATCATAAAGGTAACATGCGGCATCCATAACAAACATACATTGTATCTTTCACAGTTACATAGGGTGTTACATTTGGAATACCAATTAGAATATATTAACTGAGTCTCTTAATAGAGACATTAATGTTTACCTCCGTCATGTTACCCAATGCATTTGAGAGTTATATCAGACTCACCCTCCCTCGGATAAACCCAATACCACCCGTATACTTAAACTATTCCAAAGAACCATAACATAATCATAACACATTAAACAAGCTTAAAGGAAATATATCATTTCCACATTGAAATAACAATATATCATTTTATGATATTTTCATAATAAATGCTTTCTAGAAACCATTTTCAATGAAAATATATACATAAAAAGGTATATGTATTTATTTTCCTTTTAAGTGCATTATGGATTGTTAAGGAAGCCAAATATAAAATAATGCTCGCAGTAGCAGAATGGTCGTTGTCACCATGTATGTTAAAAAGTAACCATATTTTTGTCGTTTAGTAAAATGATTTATTGAAATACGATTCCAAATGAATGAAATTAAAATTTAAATGGCTTTATGCAGTGTATAAATGAAGTTTGTGTACAACATCATAATCATCCCCAATGGAGATTGAGAGAAATCCCTTAAATTGAGACGGACTTATCTCGTTCATTCATTATATTCTGGAATAATAAACTTAAGTTAATTTCTACATTCATTAAAACCTTTTTCAAATTTTTTATTCAGTTTATATCACTTATATCCCCATTATAAAAATTACATAATTATTTTAGTTAATATCAATTTGTTTTTACGATATTCAGTACATGAGTTTAAAATGAACTTGTTTTGAGTTAAATTGTCTGTGTAGTCCAAAATACATCTACGGGAGAATGATTCTCATGATTTAAATATCATATATATCAAATATATATGTATTTGTAAAATTACATAACATTTTGAGATGAGAAATGAAATGCACCATTCATGAAGATGGTAAGTCATATGTACGCATGAACACTACTATAATTTCTTTTTCATGTTTAATGGAATGAAAAATAAATGATACATAGGTATATTATAATTCTATTATAATATCATTTTGATATATTTTACATTAGTTCATTAACTCCATCCTTTTTACGTTCCACGTATGGAATGAATGAGTAATATTGCGTTGGGGGGCGATAGTACACATTTTCTAAAATGAAATTATCACATTTACACATTATGGAAAGCATAATGGTAAGATTTACACAAAAAAATACATAATCATAGAGAAAATATAAATATAATATATATCATATATATATATAGTGTCATCATAATGGACACTGTGAGAGGTGGTAGGAGAAAATTGAACAGTCATTTTTTCGTAAGGTAGTAGTTCTCCGTACAGAGAAATAATATGGTTTAATCCATTAGATGTAGGTGTGTGTAAGTGTACTTTGAATAATTCACATAAAAAAATACAATCATGTTGAGGATAATGGTTTTTTTGTAATCATATAATAATAATATAATTGTTAGTGGAGAAGGGAAATAATGGAATTGAACTAGAGATAAGAGGTTAACTCAAAATCGGGTAACATCTTTTGATTTGAGCCAAAAGGATTTCGTGAATTTATTTAATCACAAGGTAATTATTATTGGAGGAAAAGTGTGAATTTGGGTACTTATTTGAGCAAACATTTTACTATACGTGGAGCTTGATTTGTCTGTGTAAATGGGTTGAGGTGACTCCCTTTTATAAGGTGGAGGAGGGGCACTTTAGGAATGTTTTGAAGTATTAATTTATTATAAAATGAATTTCGGTTTCAAATGGTCCCAAACCCATTTATTTCAAATATAACACTATTTTGGTTAGAAAAAATCACAACCAATAACTTTGAGGCAAGTTTTGTTCACAAAATTAACCATATCATTTAGTTTTAACCCTTAGTTGAAAACATCAACTCTGACCATATCCAATTGCATTTTCATAATATATGTAAAATAATTTTACAATACAATTCCAAGTGATCCATAAGTGGATAATTAATTAAATTTGAAACATTATATATGTTAATTGGCCAAATATTAGAATTTGAGTACTATTATACCATCTAATAAACTATTATTTGTTTTAAAAACTCATTTATGTCAATTTTTACTCTATAAAGTAATTTATTTTTGTTAAAGACATATCAACTTGATTACTTCAAAAAAATTAATTAACTCAAAGATAATATTTAAATACCATCCATAAAAATAGTTAATGGTATCAAAATAATAACATTACATTTATTTTAATATTTATGATATTATTTATTTGAATCCTTTGTTAATGTAGCAATCATTGCATCATCATTGTGTCATAATTAAATTTATTTATATAGTTTCTAAACATTATAAATAAAATATCATGATATGGGAAATGTTTTTACCTATCTAATGATAATTTATATTCAAATATGTCACTTATATAACTCAATATAAATACTATTTAGTAAAAAACATGATTATGTAAATTTTCTCTTTATTTTAAATTAATTAATTTAAGATGTCATTATCACTCCCAAGTGGATCAATGAGGTCCCAAAATCGACCCAAGATGCTTTTTGTGAGAAATATATCATAAAATTTGATTATGACTATGTTAATGTGGTTTTCTATTATTATATTATTATTTTTACCCTTATTTACCAAATTTACACTTTATCCATGGTAAATAAAACAAATATTGAAGATACTATTATAATGTAAAAAAATAAAAGGTACCTATTTAAAAAATTTAGACCTCCTAATTCCAAATATGGAATCTGTTTTTCCAAATTCAATAAAATTAAGTTGCATTAATTAATTTAAAATTAATCCCTATTGTTAAAACCAAAAAGTGGGTTTTTAAAAAGTAACAATAATCAAAAGATTGACTTGTGTTAATTTCCAATTAAAATGTGAAATTACTTCAAACGACTATAATTTTATTAAATTATAAAAATACGATCCAATTATACTTTAAAACCAATTTAATGTACAATCATACTATATAAATAAATTATATTAAAAGGTATTATTTAATTAAAATGAAGTATTTTTCACTATTCAGTAAAAAATGAACATTATCTAAAAAATTACAAAAATATCTTCCAAATTAAATTGTGATGTTACTCTTATAAAGAAGAATATTTTTTATAAAAAATATAAAAGTGACAAAATATTGATTTAAAAAAATTCTTTTAAAAGGTCTTAAAACAACCACCAAAAAGTATTAGATTATTTTGTGATTTAATCTGATTCATTCTTATTTTATGCCTCTAAAATTTATTTGATAAATCTAATGACATTCAAAAAACATCTGTAATAATATTTTAGTTTGTTTTGTTCATTCATGATATTACAACAACTAAGAATTAAATACCATTTAATTAGTAATATTATTATATTATTTTTCGGTATAACTCAATGTTGGGCGAAGCGTAAGATTTCAAAAAAAACATGTTGTTGCGTGTTGAGTACGCTATCGATCAAAGAATCCGATTTAAAGTAAAAATAATATCTTCTTCATAAATATTAATATTAATGAAAAATTATTATTTAATAAATACCTGGGTTTTTACATCATTCCCCCATTTTGAGAATTGAGTCCTCACAATTATGTTCACTTATCAAATAAGTGGGGGTAATTATCTCTCATAGAATATTCAGATTCCAATGTTCCCTCTTCAACCATACTATTTTTTCCCAAACCATTTACAGGATGAATTACCTTATTCCACAACACCTTTTCTTGATGGATAAGAATTTGGGCTAGTTGTTCCTCATAAGAAAGATTCCCTTCCAACTGAACTACCTCTATACTCACAACATGAGATGGATCTGGCATATACATTCACAACATTGAAACATGGAAAAAACTGTGAACATGTGATGAACTTGGAGGTAAATCCACTCTATAGAAAACTAATCTAACTTTATCTAGGATTACATAGGGTCCATGAATCTTGGCCTCAACTTTCCCTTCTTGCTAAAACGCATCACACCATTCCATGGACAAAGTTTGAGAATGACATGATCACCTACCTTGAAATAAAGATCCTACATCTAATTATTCGCATAACATTTCATATTTCATTGAGATGTTCTATTGTGCTTCGGAATCAACTGATGTTTTTCTACCATCTCTTCTAACAATTATGTTCCCATCAACTTTCATTGGATTGCTTCATCCCCAAAATATGGAGTTCGACACCTCTTTCTATATAATATATCAAATGGTGACATTTATATACTAGAATGTAAACTATTATGATAATAAAATTCAACCAAATAAAGATTTTGGTCCCAAAATCCCTAGTAATCCATTGAAGAAGCACATAGTATAACTTCGGTTGTCTTAATTGTTTGATCCCACTTCCCATCTGATTGAGGATTAAAAACTATACGGAAATATAATTTAGTTCCCAATAAATTCTAAAGGTCCTTCTTAAAGTTAGAACAAAACCTCTGATCATGATCAGATACAATAGAGAGGGGGAACTCATGTAACTTGACTATAATATTAATATACAATCTTTAAAGTTTATCTTTATATATAGTATCTCGAATAGGAAGAAAATTATTATATTTAGTCAATCAATCAATAATAACCCGGATTGCATTGTTACCTCGAGATGTCTTTAGTAATCACACTGTGAAATCGATAGACACATTTTCTTATTTCCACTCTAGAATTAGAAAAGGCCGAAGCACTGGTTTCGGTAACTTCCATCATTGTCTTCTTTCTACGCTTTATTTTTTCTATTTTCTAGAGATGATAGTACTGAAACCATAAACAAAACAGTGGAATTTCCTCCACCAACAAATTCCTTTCCAAATTTCATCAAAGCATTTATACAAGGGTCACATTCAAAATATAACATGGTTAATATAGAATTAATTTTCTGACTCAAAGTGTTAACCACCTTATTTTATTTTCTAGGATGGCAATGAATCATACAGTCATGATCCTTGATTAGTTCTAGCCATTTACATTTCTAATATTTAATTATTTTTGAGTGAATATATACTTAAAACATTTATGGGAAGTATATAATTCAAATTTCACTCTATAAAAATGATGCCTCTATAATTTTAAATCAAAAATAAAATATCATCTAATTATATATCATGTGTGGGGTAATTTAA
The DNA here is from genome assembly GCA_963277665.1 of Viscum album. Classification (NCBI taxonomy): domain Eukaryota; kingdom Viridiplantae; phylum Streptophyta; class Magnoliopsida; order Santalales; family Viscaceae; genus Viscum; species Viscum album. Next base: position 1,030,642,416 of record OY728123.1, on the reverse strand, counting down.
CTCGTGAGTTTCAACTGACGTGAATCATAAGTAATTACCTGATCATTCTTCATTTGGAAACAACCTAGTCCTTTAGTGGAAGGTACACTATAGTTAAAAAATTCACCACATCCAAAATTCAAATTCAAATCTGGTGCATTCACCAATCTTCTTTTAAATTCCTAAAAACATTCATCCCATTATTTTATCTGGATGAACAGAACACCTTCTCCAGTTAACATGGTCAGTGGACTAGATAACCATGAATTTTTTTCAAAAAACCTCCAGTAATAACCTGTTAAACCAAGAACACAACAAATCTCAGTTATATTTGTGGTTCTTGGTCATTTATCAAAAACAATTGTTTTTGAAGGATCAATAATTATGCCATATTTATAAATAATGTGACCAAGGAATGAATTTTTTTTAACCACAAATCCCAATTTCTGACTTTATCATACAATTTCTTTTCTTTTAATGTTTTCATTAATACCCTTAAATGACTTTCATGCTCCTCTTTACTTTTAGAAAATACCAAAATATCATCAATAAACACAACTAAAAATTTATCCAAGAACTCATAGAAAATTCTATTCATAAGATCAATGAATATAATAGGTGAAGTGGTTAACCCAAATGGTATAAGTACAAATTCATAATGGCCAAATATTGTATGATACATGGTCTTCAAAATTATATCTTCCTTTACATTAAACGGATGGTAACCCAACCTCAAGTCAATATTTTAAAAATAATTAGCACCTGGTGGATGATCAGATAAATCATCGATATGAATAAAAAGATACTTTATCTTAAAATTGTTTTTATTAAAGGATCTATATTCTATGACAAGTCTCATTGAAGGATCAATCTTCTTAACCAATAAGACAGGATCACCCCATATTGATGTGATTGGGTGAAATAAGATTTTAACTAACGACACATTCATTTCCATATTTAACTCAAAAAGTTTAATTTGAGCCATTAGATAAGGGGATTTGAAATTTTCTTAGCATTAGGAACTAATTGAAAAAGTAAATTCATGTTCCAGATCATGTATTATACATGGAAACTCATCAGTAAATACATTAAGACACTCATTGACCACTATCAAATCATTAATCTAAAAAGTTACTTTTTTAAACATTTTGGGCAAGGTAACCTTCATTTCCATCTTTTACTAGTTTTTCATCTCTTGGATATGTTATCAAATGTAAGGTTAAATTATTTTACACAAACTAATATTCATTTTTAAAAGAAACCACTTTAGCTCTGCATTCAATATTAGCACGATAAACAGAAAGCCAATCCATACCCAAAATAATATCAAACTCTACTAGAGGAAAAACTATATGGTTTTCAGGTATATTATTTACACACACAAGGATAAGAAGGTTCTTATATTTTGTTTTGTCAACATTTCTTCCTAGTGTTTTTACCAAAAGTTTAGGATTCATATGTGGAGTTAGAATTCCAAATTTCCATGAATTTTTTTAAATGGAATGAATGTGTAGACCCTAAGTCAAAAAAAACATTGGCATAATCTAAATAAACAAATAGTGTACCTGATAATACTTCATTTGATGGACAAACATCTATTTAAGTAGTTGAAAAGGATTTCACAACTACTTTTTTTCTTGTAGTCCAAATTCTTTAATTAATTTTTTTTATTCTTTAGAAAATCAATTTCATAAGGACACTTTTAATTACAATTAGATAATTTTATTGCCTATAAATCGGATTTTGTCTTACCACTACCCTGGTCTTTTTTAGTGAAATTATGTGACTTATATCACATTTAATCACATCATAAGAACATAACAAAATTCAAAAGTCATTCCTCAGTGTGATTTTAAACACAATTCTCAAAAACAATAAACATAATTTTCTTAGCATTACACATTTTTGAAGTGTTATTTCCATTTTTCTACCACATAAAATTCTTATTAATTTTTTGTTGAAGAACTCCTCATTCTCGGAAAACACCATTTCCACCTTCTCCACACATCTAACACGTTTTTCAAATCATTTGAACTCAAGAGAAGCTAATGCCCTTCGATAAATTAGATTTAATAATGAGTAAAAACAATTGATTTTTCTATCAATATCCCATATGAAATCTAGAGCATACCTTTCCAGTCAAGTGAATTTTTCTTCATAAGAAGTCACAGAGTCATCCTCCTACCTCAATTCCAAGAATTGTTTTCAATACATAGTTGAACCGACTTAGGAAAAGTTTTCTCAAGAAACATACCCTTGAATTCATCCTAATAAAAAGAATCAATATCCTCACTATCCCTAATATAATTAACCACTTACCACCACTGATTGACATAATCTTCAAAATAGATAATATAATGACTATGCTTTAGATTTTTTGAATACCCCTGACATCGAAATCTTTTCTTGTGATCTAACCCACCCTTCAACTAGCATAGGGTCAAATCATCCTCTAAATGATAGAGGATTTTACACATTAAATTATCCACTACTAACATGCTCCATTGTGGAAGATATAAATGGTCTTATTGAAGGATACACCACCATTTATAGCTTGATTTAACTGTTCCATGAATACATCGAGATTTTTAGTTATGATTCCTACCATTTTCAGTTGCTGATTGGGTATGTTGTTTTTTCATATTGGTGTCATCCCATCATAGATTCCCTATTTCCTCGATGGAAAAAAAATTATGAAAAAAAATATATTAGGTGAATCAACATTGTAATCTTCAAATTCAATATCATTTCAATCTTACCATAATGTAAAAATAATTTCTAGATATTTATTTAACAATTTCCTAACCATTAAATTTGTCAAAACTGACCTTTGATATATACTACAAATCCCCATAATTAAATATTACATAATATTGAGTTAGGTAAATAATTGGATATTGAGGATCTTTTCTGGTTTAGATTTTTTTATAATTAGGCCATAACTTTTACGTCACATCTCAAAAATTACAAAGTAGACACTTATAATCTATCAAATATTTTTTACAATAATGAAACTTATTAAGGAAGACAAGAATTCATTTCTTAATATAAATCTTCCTGAATGCTTCCTTTATTTTACCCATCCTCATACATTGTGATTTTTTAAAAAATTTTGGTATGAAAATAAAAAGCTCAAGAAGGGTTATGAAATTTGGAAAGAAAACATTAGTTCAACAATACATAAAAATTAATGAAATCAAAAATTTAACTTAAAAAAACTAAGATCTATAACATACCGCCTGAAATCATATGATTTCTGAATAACACACAGAAATCATAAATAATAAAGGTAACATGTGGAATCCATAACATACTTAAATGATATCTTTCACAACAATATAGGGAGTTATGTTAGGAATACCCATCACAGTATATACCAAAAATATCTTAGGAGAAACATTAAAGTTTACCTCTGTCACATTACCCAATGCATTGAAGAGCTATCTCGAGCTCACCCAACCATGGTTTATCCTAGAACCACCTATATTTGTAATCAATTCCCAAGAACCATAACATAATCCTATCACATAAAACAAGAATAAAGTAATGATATAATTTCCACAACCCAACCAAAATATATCACTTCAAGATATTAGCATAAAAAATGCTTTCTCAAAACCATTTTAAATTCCAAAATATGTAAAAAAGAATATGGTATTTCTTTTCCTTTTGAAAATATTACAACTTGTTAAGGAATCCCAATATCAAATAATGCTCGTGGTGGCGGAAAGGTGGTTGACATCACATATGTTAAAAAGAAACATTGTTTTTATCATTTAGTAAAACACTTTATTGAAAAAAGATTCACTTTTAATGGAATTAAACTTTAAAGGGGTTTATACACCGTATAAAATAATGTGGTGTATAACATCAAAATATATACTTTAGTGAAGGGAGATTGACATGAAGTACCTCACTTTGAGTCTGACTTGTCTCGTTTGTTCTTTATATTCCTAAATAATAAACATAAGTTAATTTATACGTCCACCGTAACCTTTATAAGAATAATTACAAAGTTAGAAAAATTACATAATTATTTAAGTTAATATCAATCATTTTGTCGATATTTGGTACTATAGTAAAAATGAATGTGTTTTGAGGTAAATTATCCATGTAGTAAAAAGTTCATCATATAAAAATGATATTAATGATTTAAATATCATATATGTCAAGTATATATATGTAATTATAATAATATATAACATTTGTAGATATTAAATGAAAAGAATCGTTCATGGAGACGGTAAGCCGCACGTACGCATGAACTCTACTTTAATTTTTTTTCATAATTAAAGGAATGAAAACTATATGATACATAGGTAAAATATAGTTAAATTATAATATTTTATTTAATATAAATTATATAAATACATTAATTTATTCTTTTATATGTTCCATCTATGGCATTAATGAGTCATACAACATTGAGGGGGTGGTAGTCAACACATCCTCAAATGAAATTATCATATTTAGACATTATGGAATGAATAATGGAATAATTTAAAAAATAAATACATAACTGTAGGGAAAAAATAAATATAATACATTTCTTTTATAAATATATTGTAATAATAATGTCCACCATGAATGGTAGTATGATAATATTGAACAATCATCGTTTCGTGAGATAGTAGTTCTCCATACATACAAATAGTATGTTCGTATCCATTAGATGAAGGTGTGTGTAAGTGTAGTTATAATAATTCTCATAAAAAAATCATAGTATATTTTGGATATAGGTGTTGTAATGAATTATAAGAAAAATTAAAGAATAGGGAGTGGAGAAGGGAAATAATGGAAAGGATCTTCAGAAAACACTTTACCTCTAAATCGGGTAACTTCGTTTGATTTGAGCCAAGCGGCTTTCTTTAATTTTATTCCACCCACGGTAAGGATTTTAGGAGGAAAGGATGGATGTTGGTATCATATTTTTGACAAATAATGGATGATCCAAGGAGATTTATAGGTGTGAGTCAATGGGTAGAGGTGATACCCTTTTATAAGAGGGAGGACAGATAGATAAGGAATGTTTTGAAGTATTGTTTTATTATAAAAGGATTTTCAGTTCCAAATTGTCCCATAACAATTTTTTTCAAATATAATATTTTTTTGGGTCAAAAAACTCTCAAAAAATATATTTTAGACATTTTTAGGTCAAACAATTAACCTTATCTTATATCGTTAACCCTTTTTTAAAAACATTAACTCTTTCAATGTCTTCATGAAATTTCAAAATTTATAGTAACTATATTTACTATTAAATGACAAGAGAACCATAAGTGGATTATTAATGAAATTTTTAACATTATATAATTCATTTAGCTGAAACATAGATTTTTAGGAAAACTACATAATTTATAAATATAGTTTTTTTTCTTAAAAACTCATTTGTGTCTATTTTACATAATAATGTCGTTGATTTCTGTTAAATTAATAACAAATTGATTACTTCATATCAAATGAATTAACAAAAATATAATATTTAGTAACCCAAAAAATTAATGTATGGTATCAATATCATCAAATTACATATATTTTAATAGTTATAATATCATTTTTATGAATCCTTTATTAACGAAGCAATCACTACATCATCATTGTGTCATAATTAAATTTATTTTTGTAATGTCTAAAAATTATACATAAAATACCAAGATGTAGGAAATATTTATGTATTTCTAATTAATATTTATATTTTAATATAACCTTTATATAACACCATATAAAATTAATTTTATTAAAAAATATATGTTTAAGTTATTTTTCTCTTTATTTTAAATTAATTATTACAAAATGTCATTATCACTCCCAACTGAATCCATGGGGGCCCAAAATTGACCCTAAGAATCCCTTGGTTAAAAATATCTCATCCAATAGGATTTGAACATGTCTTAGGGTAGTTATATAATATTATAATATTATTTTTTACCCTTATTAAATAGATTTACCTTTTAACCATGGTATATAAAATAATTACTGACGTTACTATTCATAATTTCTAAAAATAAAAGGTAACTATTTACACAATTTGGACCTCCTGATTTAAAATATGATATCTATTTTTCCAAATTCAAATCACTAAAATTTCAGAAATTAATTTAATGTTAATTTTTATTGTCCAGAACAAAAATCAGGTTTACAAAAATTAATAACTTTCATAATATTGACTGGTGTTTTTGTCCAATTTAAAAGTGAAAGTACTTATAATAGTCCATAACTAGGTTAAATAATTAAAATATAACCTTATAACACATTAAAACCAATTACAAGTACAATATAACTATATAAATAATTTAGATTAAAAGGGAGTTGGAATTTAAATGGACTATTTTTCACTATTCATTAAAAAAATGTACTTTATCAGAAAAAACCAAAATTTCTTCCAATGAATATTTTTATTCCCATGTTATAAAAATTGATTTCATTTTTTCCAATAAAAAATATAAAGGTAAAAAAAGATGATTTAAAAAGGTTTCACCTTCAAAAGGCGGTAAAACATCCTTTTAAAAATATTAGTTTATTTAATGCTTAAAATCATAATAATTCTTATTTTAAGACACTATAATTTAATGGATAAATGTAAAGACATTTAACAAACATGTGTAATCATATTTTAGTTTGTTTTTTTAATTATCACCAAAACAACTGCATTGTGTTAACTACCATTTAAAATAATAATATTTTTAAATTATTTTTCGGTATAACTCAATGTTGTTTGCTACGTAAGATTTTAAAGAAACCCATTTTTTCATGTTGTGTATGTTATCAAAAAAATATTCCACTTTAATATAAAAATAATATATTATCAATATATATTTGTTGAAATGAAAATCTATTATTCTATAAATACCCATGTTGTTATATCAATCCCCACTTTTGGGAATTGCATCCCCTCAATTTTGTTAACTTATCAAATAAGTGGGGGTATTAATCCCTCATAGAATTTTTAGATTCCCATATTTCCTCTTCAACAATACGGTTTTTCCAAAAAAACATTAACCTGATTAATTACCTTATTCTGTAACACTTTCTCTCTAAAGTCATGAATCCGGACTGGTTTATCCCCATAAAAAAGATTCTCTTCCAACTAATCTACATTGGCACTCAAAATATGAGATGGATATGGAAAAAAATTATCATCATTGAAACATGAAAAAATAGGGAATTTGGGATAAACATGGAGGTAAATCCACTTTATAGGAAGATGAAACATATTTATCAAGTATTTTATTGGGTCTCAATAATATCATACTCAGCTTTCCCTTATTACCAAAATGTATTACATTTTTCAAGGAGAAATTTTGAGAAATAAATTATCACCTACCTCAAAAGGATGACCCTTCCTCCGGTTATCCGCATAAATTTTTTTCATCTTCTGACCTGTTCTCAGGTGCATCTTAATCTACTAAACATTATCTACAATCTATTCTTTCAATTATGGTCCCATCAACATTCTTTCGCATACTTCATCCCAAAAAGATGGTATTTGACCCCTATTTCTATATAATTCATCAAATGGTGCCATATGAATAATAGAATGAAAACTGTTATTATAATAAAACACAACCAAAGACAGATGTTGGTCATAAATTCCCTGGTAATCCATTGAATAAACATGTAGCATATCTTTTAATTTCGGAATTGTTCATTTTTATTACACATCTGATTGATGAAGAAAATATGTACTGAAATTTAATTCCATTCCCAATGAATTCTGAAGGCCCTTCAAAATGTTAGAAGTGAACCTGAGATCATGATCAGATACAATGGATAGGGGGAATCCGTATAACCCGACTGTCTCTTTAATATAAAATTGAGAAAGTTTATCTAGAGGTAGGGTATCTCGAATAGGATGAAAATGATTACATTTAGTCAATTAATCAACAATAACTCAATTTCCATTATTACCTTGAGAAGTATTTACTAATCCCACTATGTAATCCATGCACAAATTTTCCCATTTCCACTCTAGAATTTGAAAATGATGAAGCATCCCTTTCAGTAACTAAAATTTTTCTTTAACCTATTGACATGTTAAACACTTTATAGTAAAATCTGCCATATCTCTTTTTATCTCATCCCACCATTAATACTCCCAAAGATATCTGTACATTTTAGTATTTCCAGGATGAACTAAATCCTAGAACTATGATCTTCACATAAACACTCCTTCTTCAATAGTGAATAACATGGCACACATAAAGTCCTTCTAAAACTCATAAAACAGTAGATATCAATATTAAATTTAGGTAACTTACCGTTACGAACCAATTCCTCCTTTTTCTGAATCTTATTGTCTTCTTTCTGCACATTGTTTATTCTGTCTACTTGATATGATTGTACTAAAACCTGAAACAAAATAGTGGAACTTCCTTCACCAAAAACCTCCATGCCAATGTTCATCAAACCATTAATCAAAGGGTCACATTCTAAATGCAACCTGATTAATGTTGAATTACATTTCCAACTCAAAGTCTCAACCACCTTATTTTCTTGTCCTGGATGGTAATGAATTTTCTAATCATAATCCTTGATTAATTATAACTATCTATTCTATCTCATTTTAATTATTTCTTAGTAAATATATACTTCAAAATTTTATGGCCATTATATATTTCTCATTTTACTTCATACAGATGATTCCACCAAACTTTTAATGTAAAAACAATAGTAGAAAATTCTAAATCATGTTTAGGGTAAATTAACTCATGATTTTTCAACTGATGTGAAACATAAGAAATTACCAGATCATTCTGTATTAGGAAAAAATAATTTCCTTTCAATGAAGCATCACTATTGCAATCAAATTCACCATTTCTAGAAGGTAGTGAGAAAACTGAAGTATTCAATTATCTTCTTTTTAATTTCTGAAAACATTCATCACATTCATTTTTCCAGGTGAACTTAACACCTTTTCTAGTTAACATAGTCAGTGGACTAGAGAACCATGAAAACATTTCAACAAACCACTAGTAATAACCTTATAAACCAATAAAACTATGAATCTCGGTTATATTTTTGGGTCTTTTCCATTCTTTAAAAATTTTTGTTTTAGAAAGTTCAAAAATAATTCCATATTTAGAAAAAATGTGACCATGGAATGAAATTTATTATAACCAAAACTCTGACTTGATGAATTTCCAATAAAATTTATTTTCTTTTAAATTTTGAATGAAATGAATTAAATTATTTTCATACCCCTCTTAAAATTTAGAATATAAAAAAAATATCATCACTAAACACAACCGCAATCTTATCGAAGAACTCACAGAAAATTATATTCTAAAGATCCATTAATACAATAGGTGCATTGGTAAACCCAAAAGGCATATGAGGCGAAAGATAATTGTTCTTAACATCCTTGTTATTCAATATTCTATAATCAATGAAAATCCTCATTGAACAATCTATCTTTTTAACAAATAAGACAAGATCACCCCAGCATGATGCACTAGGTCGAGGGAAACCTTTATCTAATAACTCTTGAAATTGCTTCTTTAACTCTAAAAGTTCAATTTGAGAAATTCGGTAAGGGGGTTTTGAAATTCTATGAGCATCACCAACAATGTCAACAATAAATTCAACATCCCGATTAGGTATTAGACAAGGAAAATAATCAATAAAAACATCAAGAATCTCAATTACCATTGGAACATCATTTTTCTTAACAGTTCCTTTTTTTAAACCATATGTTCATGGTAAAATTCATTTCCATAATTTACTAGTTTCTCAGCTTCCAGATATAATATAAAAATTAATGGATCATTCTTGTACACAAAATAAAATTCATTCAAAATAGAATCATCTCTAGCACTATAGTAAATCATCACATGATAAATAGAATGCCAATCTATAACAAAAATAAAATCAAACTATAATAGAGGAAAATCAATATGGTTTTCAGGCAGATTCATTACCCAAAAATAGAGATGAAGGTTCTAATAATTTATTTTTGTATCAAAATTTTCTCCCGGTGTTTTTACCACAAGTTCATGATTCATATCTTGAGATGGAATTCCCAATTTACATGAAAATTTCCCAGAAATGAAAGAATGTGTAGACCCTAAATCAAACAACACATTGGTATTAACTGGAAGAAAAAATAGTGTACCTAATACTACTTCATTTGATAGACCAACAATTGATGAAGATTCTATAAAGGATTTTACCACCCCTTTATTATTTTAGTTTGGATAATTTCCTTCCATCGGGTTCTTAGTCTAACACTCATTTGAATAATGACCCATTTCGTTGCACGTAAAATATTTAACCGAATGTAAATCAGATTTGTCTTAATACTACCCTGATCTTTTCTAGTGCAATTATGATCGTTATGTCCCATTTTTTCACATCACAAGCACTTACTAGAATTAAAAAGGCATTCCCCAGTGTGATTTTTACCATAATTTTCATGAACTATAAACCTAAGATCCATACCACTATAATATTTTGAAGAGTTCATCCCTTTTTTCTACCACCTAGACCTCTTATTCTATTTTTAGAAAAGAACACTAGATTATTGAAAAACTCCATTTCCACCTTCAATGCACATCGAACAAGTTTTTCATAACTTTTGACCTCATGAGAATCTAATTCCCTTTGATAAATTGGAGTTAATCCTATGTAAAAATTATTGATTTTACTATCATGATCCTATATAAAATTTGAATCATGCCTTTCTTATCGAGTGATGTTGTTTTCATAAGCGGCAACTGAGTCATCTCCCTTTCTCAATTCCTAGAATTTTTCTTCCATCTTATGTCAAACAACCTTATGAATATATTATTCATGAAACATACCTTTGAATTCATCTCCATCAAGAGAATGAATCTCCTCATTATCCATGATATTTTTGACTATCGACCACCACTGATCGAATTCACCTTCAAAATGGTAAACAATAGGATTAACCTTTTAATTTTCTCAACACCCCATGACATCAAAATTATTTTCCAATGATTTAATCCACCCTTCAGCTAGAACATATCCAGATGATCGTTTGAATGATGAGGGGTGTTTCCTCATGTAATGCTCCACTGTTGACATGTTCCTTTATGGTTTATCTGGATGATATCAAGCATGGATACAACCACAATTTATAGGCCGAGTCTATTACGCCATCATTGTGAAAAACTATTCAGTTTTAATTCCACTTATTTATGGTTTCTGATTTGGTTGGTTGTTTTCATCTTGATGTTGTCCCATTATAGATTCTTTGATTCCTCTATGGAAAACCATTCTGAACATAGAAACATCTTAGGCGAAGCTACTTGATAATCATAAAATGATATATCATTTCAATGTTACCATAATGTGAAAAGAATGTATGGATATTAATTTAACAATATCCCAACTCCTATTGTTGTCTACACCAACCTATGATACCAAATATAAGGTCCCAACTTTAGACATTACATAATATTAAGTTATGTAATGAATTCGATATTGACGAGCTTTTCAGGATTTTAGATTTAGATAATTATACAATAACAATTATTTTACATATCTAAAATTACAATGTAGATATTTATACTCAATCCAATTTTTTACAATAATAAAACTCCTTAAATAAGGCAATAATTATTTTCTAGATGTAATTTTTTTGAATTCTTCCTATCTCTTACCCTTCATTATACCTTGTGAAAAAAAATTCGAAAACATGGGATGAGCATAAAAAGACCAGTAAGGGTTATAAAACAAGGAAAGAAAACATTAGTTCATCAATACATACAAATCAATGAAATCATACATTTTACTCATAGAACATAAGATCTTTAACATAGCACATTAAATTATAATATTTATGAATAACACACAAAAATCAAAAATCATAAGGGTAACTTGTGGAATCCATAACCAACTTACATTTTAAATTTCACAAAAATATAGGTAGTTGCATTTGGAATACCCATCACAGTATATTCCCTAAATCTAGTAGGAGATACATTAATGTTTACCTATGTCACATTAATTAATATATTGGAGAGCTATCTCAGGCTCACCTTCCCTCAGTTTATCATGGAGTTTCCTGTATACATAAAAAATTCCCATAAAAAATAACATAATCATAACACATAAACAAGTACAAAGGAAAGATATCATTTTCATATTGGAATCAAAATATATCATTTCATGATATTTCATTAATAAATTCAAACTAAAAACATTTTTCAAAAACAAAATAAAAAAGGTTATATGGTATTATTTTCCTTTTAAAAACATCACGACTTGTTAAGGAAGCCAAATATCAAATAATTCTCACGGCGGCATAAAGGTCATTGTCACCGCATATGTTAAAAAGAAACACTCTTTTATAAGATTAGTAAAATGGTTCATAGGAAAAAAATTCCCATTGAATTAAATTTTAGGTAAATGTTTTTTATACACTATATAAAAGAAGGTGGTATATAATATCAAAATATGCCTCAATGAAAGGAGATTGAGATGACGTCTGTTACATTGAGTCTGAATTGTCTGGTTCATTCTTTATATTCCTGAATAATAAACTTAAGTTATGTTGTAATTTATTAAAAACATTTTTCAAGATTATTATTCCTTTTATATCACTTATTACCTTGTTATATAAATTATATAATTATTTATACTATTATTGGTGGTTTTGTCGATATTCGGTACTTAAGTCGAAAATGAACTTTTTTGAGGTAAATTTTCAACGTATAAAAAAGTGCATCACCTCTAAAACAATATTCATTGTTTAAATATCATATATATCTAGTATGTATATTTATTTATAATATTACATAACATTTTCATATAAAAGATGAAATGCATTGTTCATGGTGATGGTAAGTTGTACGTACGTAGGAACACTACATTCTTTTCTTTTTCAAATTTAATGAAATAAAAACTAAATGATACATATTTATATTACAATTCGATTAAAATATCATATTTAATATATGTTACAAAAGTTTATTTCATCCTTAGTACACTCCGTGTATGCCATGAACGAGTTATATCACATTGTGGGGGTGGTAGTCCGTACTTCCACAAATGAAATTATCATATTGTCACATTATGGAAAGCATCATGGTATGCATTAAATTAAAAAAAGTCTAGATACAATATAAATATAATATATATCATATATAATTATTGTTCAATCATAATGCCCACCATGAGAGGCGGTAGGTGACAATTAAACAATAATCGTTTCATGAGGAAGTAGTTCACCGTACATTGAAACGATATGTTCGTATATATTAGATGGAGGTTTGTATATGTTTAGTTCTAATAAATGTCATAAAAACATTCTAGTATATTTAGTATAATGGTGTTGTTGTTTAATCAAATAATAATAATAGAATCGGGAGTGGTGATGGAAAATAAAGAAAGAAACTTGAGAGAAGACGTTACCTATAAATAAGGAAACGTCATTTGATTTGGGCCAAAAAAAATTTTAAATTACCATCTTCCCAAGGTAAGGATTCTCGGTGAAAATGAAGGATGTTTGGATATTATTTGAGTTGAAATTCAATGAGTCAAGGGGCTTGAGATGTGTAATTAAATGGGTATAGGTTATTCCCTTTTAGAAGACGAAGGAGGGGCATTTTTGAAATATTTTGAATTATTGTTTTATTATAAAGTGATTTTAGCCTTCAAATTGTCCCATACCAATTTATTTCAAAGATACGATTATTTTGGTTCGAGAAACCCTCATCCAATTGGATTTATACATGCTTAGGTTACAAAATTAACCGTATATTTTATCATTAACCCATAGTTAAAAACAATAACTCCTATAATGTGTTCCTTCATTTTCATAATATATGTTAACTATATTTACTATAAAATTCCAAGAGATCCATAAATGTATCATTAATGAAATTTTTACATTATATATGTTATTTGGAAGAATAATAGATATTTGGGACTTTTATATCTTTTAATAATATTATATTTCTTTTAAAAACTCATTTATGTCAATTTTTACACTATAGAGTCATTGATTTTTGTTAAAGTCATAAAAACTTGATTCCATCAAAACAAAGGAATTAAATCAAATAATATATGTCAGTATAATCCGAAAATTCATGGATGGTACCAAAATAATCAAATTATATTTATTTTAATATTTATAATATCATTTATTTGAATCCTTTATTAATGAAGCAATCACTTCATCCTCATTGTGTCATAATTAAATTTATTTATATAGTGTCTAAAAATTTTAAATAGAATACCATGATGTAGAAAATTTTATTATCTTTCTAATTATTATTTATAGTACAAGATATCACTTATATAATCCCATGTATATTTTATTTTAATAAAAAATACATGAATATGTTTTTTTTCTTTATTTTAAATTAAAAATTATAACATGTCTTCATCACTCCCAATTAGATACATATGGTCCAAAAATTGACCCATGGATGGATATGGTCAGACATATCTCATCCAATAGGATTAGTACATATGTTCGGATAGTTTTATATTATTATAATATTATTTTTTACCCTTATTTAGCAGATTTACCCTTTAACCATTGTTAATAAAATAATTACTAAAGTAGCTATTCATAATATCAAAAAATAAAAGGTTCCTATTACAGAATTTTGGATCATGATTTCAAATTCAGAATTAATTTTTCTAAAACTAAAAACATAAAATTTTCAGTAATTAATTTAAAATTTATTCTCTTTTCCAAAACCAAAAATTGGGTTTTTAAAAAGTAATAACTATCAAAAGATTGACATGTGTTTATATCCCATTTAAAATTGAAATTAAATAGTATGACCATTATTTGATTAAAATATAAAAAAATAATCCAATTACACTTTAAAAACAATTAAAAGTATTATCTATCCATATATATAAATGAGATTAAAATGATGTTTAAAATTAAAATACAATATTTTTCACTATTGAATAAAAAATCATTATCAGAAAAATAAAATATTTCATCCAAAATAAATTATTATGTCCTATTTCTAAAGAAGAATTGTATATTTTCAAATAGAACATATAATGGTTAAAACAACTTGATTTAAAAAGGGTTCTCTTTCAAAAGGCAGGAAAACAGCCTTTTAAAGATATTAGAGTTTTTCATGCTTAAAATCAGATTCATTCTTATTTAAATCCTCTATTTTTTTGGATATATGAAAATATATTTAACAAACACATGTAATCATATTTTAGTTAGTTCGTTTCAATCTTAACAATACAACTAATAGGCATTAACTTCCATTTAAAATAATAATAATAATATATTATTTTTCTATGTAACTCAGAGTTTTGAGAAACAAAATATTTTAATGAAACTCATTATTTCATGTTGAGTACTCTATTGGAAAAAGAATCCACATTAATTTAAAAATAATATATTATTCATAAATATTAATATAAATAAAAATTATTATTATATAAATACCTGGGATGTGGAAAATTCTATCTGTAATTCCTTCTAATTGAAACAAATCGGTATACTATGATTATAAACCTTAGATATTCAGATAGAATTAATTAATGTTTCTTAATCCAATTTACTCCATAAGGGTCAGTATAATGTATCAACACTAATACAAGTCTGATGGTTGTGAATGTTTTCTATTTTATGGAGCATGACATAAGTATAACCACTGATCAGAACAATTCCAGTATGATGTATCTGACACGTGTTTAGTCTGACAGATCACATTAAATTATAAAAGTTTATATTTATTATATATTAAAACAATACACGTGTATTCTATAAAAGAATGTTTTGTATAAAACATAATAAAATACTTGGGGTATATAAAATTTAGTAATATAGTGTTCTAAAGAATTCAGTTATATCTAAAACATGGTAAAGGAAAACTAAATAGATAGACATTTAACTTAACAATCACTCCCTTTTTGGAAATAAAATAACACAACACATAAAAAGAAAAAAAATATCTTTGAAAAAAATTCAACCCTTTGATCTTTAATAACTCATAATATATACTTTATTTATTAACTCCCCATGAGTTTAAAATTCCTTTATTATCCGATGGAAATCATTTGTTTTTTTTATTCATACCTTTATGATAAAAACCACCACTTACGGAAAATTTTTTCAAAACATCTCCCCAAAATATTCTTCAATACCTATTCCATTTTATAACGCCCCCCTTTAAGATATATCCACTTAATAATACATTCATAAATCTTCCACCCAAATGTGATTTTCTTAAGGAATAGGGAATTATTTTCACTATAAATTTTGGAATGGATAACAGGAAAATCTTTTATGTGAATTAACTAATCATCCCTGATATAAGACACAGAGCATAAATCGAAATAAATAGGATTACATTCATACATAAAGGGTTTATATAAAATTTTATTCAAATTCAATATTCAATAGAAATTTCATAAAAAATAATTCAACAGTTAAAATAAAAAATTCATCCTTTTCTTAATCAAAAATTTCAAAATTTCTTTTATCTTTTTAAAATCATCACGATCCTTCTATGATTCATGAACCGATGAAGGATGCTTATAATATGTTCTACTATAACTTCTTTCTTCTAAACCTCATAGTTCATCCTTTTAATTTCCTCCATGATTTTTTATTTAATTTCCATACAAGAAATTACTCATTTTCACATGTTCTGAGATTGCTGTTTTCAAACTCTATGTTTTGAAATTTTCTTTTCCTAACATTAACTTCATCCATATGATCATTAATCATATATATATACTCTTCAAAAAATATAACGCTTTTATAAAAATCTAATAATAATTTCCCAAATGATTCATCCATTTGTAAAAAAAATATTTCACTTATATGAAATGATAATCATGATATTTGAGATCAATATCAACTTATTTGACCATTTAACCATCTAATTATAATCTATCATTTGCGCCTTTCTATTTTCATTTCAAATTTTCAAATTTTCCTTAATATGAACATCTAATTTTGTCAAAACATTTAGTGATTCTGATTTTTCATTTATGATATTATGAATCAGTTTAAATCATGTCTATATTCTTAAAAGATAATGAATCAAATCACATAACCATATCAAGGTTTGGAAAATAGAATAAAATCATTTCTATGAAACTATTATTATAGAGTTTGATGATCCTGATAAATTCTTAGCGGTATGTTGATGACATGGTCTAATATCTGAATCTTCTTTCTTCTTAGCATTATCTTCATCTTTTTTAGAAACATATTCATCCTCTATAAAAATTGGAAAATATAAATCTTTATCTGATAAAACATTATCAGAATAATCATGTGTGATTTTTAATATTTCTCTTCCTCTTTTTATGATTACATTTTTTCTTATTTTCATTATTATTTTTCATCTCCTGAATTTTATATGTTATGATCTTTATCTGACATAGATGGATATGGTGTGATGATGATGAAGACAATGATGTTTTCTTTTACTTTATCTCTTATGCAGTCTTTATTCCTCTTCGTAATATTCTTCTTCTTCTTCCTCATCGTATTCTTGTCTCTCTTATTCTAGTAATTCTTCTTCTTCAACCTTTTCTTCTTCCTCATCTTCTTCCTCATGTTCTTTCACTAAATGCATCGATGCTTTATTAACACTTTTTTCAACCAGCTTTGATTTTTCCTTTTTAACTACATTTTTTTCTTTTTAGGGAACTAAAATTATACCATCTTAAATAACAATGTTTCCATTACCATTATCAACAAATAAAATAACTAATGAATGTATAATTTATGTTTTTACAAAATCATTACTTGAATCTTGAATAGACTGATCTATGTGGGGAATTTTTAAGGTATAAAGAGCCTGCTACCCCAAAATTTTTGAAGATACATATTATATTTGATTATATGAAGGCTTTTCTATATCCTTTAGTAATATTTGAACATATTATTCCTCTGTAAACCATTTCTACAATTTTCCTTTCCTTTATGCTTGATTTATGTAATATTTAGTATGCATCTGCAAGGCTAGGACCTCAGCCTTATCAAGCCTCAACATAGAATCACTAGGTTTCTTTTGATACTTGTGAGCTATTTGTTTATTTAACTCATAATCTATCATATTCATTAATTTATTTTTATTCTTTTGTGGTGAAGTCTTAACTATTATTTTATATTTATAATCCTCTACCTTCTCATCAGGTTATTTCAAATACACGCTTCCAGTAACTGTTTCAACAAAGTTTTTCATCTTGGAATCAAAAACTAACTTCATTATTAATAATGTCCATCAACCAATGAGTGAAATTTTTCCCTCATGGGATAAATAAGATTCTTAATCTTAAAATAATCCATGAAATTCATAAACAATGTATTTATATAATAATAAAACATTATGATCATTTATTTTCTCAAGGATTTCACAATTATTTTCTCCATAATAAAAAACATTACTAGGTTTTTTTACCTCATATTGATCAAATAATTCATAACAAAATATCTAAAATTTTCAAGGTATCCCTATTACCCTTTCTCAGTATGAGATAACCATTCATCTATAACATAATGAATTTAACATGTAGTGTGAGGTTAGAAACATTCCCTACATTAATATAATATGAGAACAAAGATGATTCAACCTTTTATTTCATGAAACATCCAAGGTTATCATTTAATTTATTAGATGTGGTATAAGATTCACCAAAATAAGGAACTCCCACTAATTTTATGATTTTTGTCAATAAAATCTTATTTTTTCAAACATAGTAAAATACCCTTCTCCCTTATCAACTTTTGATAGAAACTCAACCAAGGCATAAAATGTTCTTAGTGTTTCTCGATAATCTGATTCAAAATCCACATCTATTTTTTCAACAAAATCCTTATCCAATCCCTGAAAACTGATAATCATTTTAAGAATAGAGTCATATTTTTCATTCCACGCTCTCTCAATAAGTCTCTCTCTAAAAACATATATCTTCATATAAATATTCTTTAGAGGCCATCTAATTAAGTCTAGTAATGCTAGATCTGATCAAAACAGAATAAGATGGTTGAACACTAAATGGAGTGTTGAGATTCGAGCAAAAATTCATATTAATCATTGTGGGAAACATGGTGACCCACCTCTATATAGGTACGAGAGGGGACAATTTAAATTTGATGTATTTCAATGGATAATGTCATATTTAGTAATATGATCTCACGATCATGATTTTCTTGTAGAGGTAATTAAAATATAATTATTAACTCTTAATTTTATATGAAGGAAACTTTTATTAGCGTATACAGTAGTCTGATTAGAAAACATTTTTTTTATAAAATAAAACAAATTTTTAAAACTAATATAATAAGTAATGAAAACATTTATAACTAAATTAATGAATTAGTGAATGAACTAAAAAAATATAACTTTTAGGATTCATTGATATATGCAACTTATTCTTTGTTGTTTTTTCAATTAAAATGGATTACAAAAATTTTTATAACATAACTATTTGCTAGAAACATTTATAACTACTCCTCAGTTAAAAAAATATTATAAAATTTCATTTAGAAATTTTTTAAATAATTTAGGCCATAAAAGAATTATAAAAATATTAAATGTAAAAAATTATAATATTTTTAATAGGGAAAACATTTGTAATGTATTTGGAGTATTATTTGTTTTAAATGAGTTCAAAAAAATTTAGTATTGGAAATTAAAAATTTTGAAACTAATGTTCTTAGAAAAACAATAACACATGTTTTCCCCCAATGAAAATGAGTTCATTAAAGCATGATGATATATAAACAATATGTTGATATGAATAATCACATGATATTGATAATTCTTATGTTTTTTAATTTATTTAAATATCCACAAGAGGATTAGTAAAAATATATTCAAGTTGTTCTTGAATTATCAAAATGTATGAAATATTATCTCCCTTTACTATGTTATCCAGAAGGAAATGTATTCTTATGTTTGTGTTCATATCAACTGTAGGATGTACTGGGTTTTTACATAGGGAAAATGAACTTGTTTTATCCCACAAAGTTAATGTTTTAGTAAAATTAATGTCATAGTTTTTAAGTGTGTGTTGAATACATAACACTTGAGAAAAAAAACATCTAGATGATATATATTTAGCTTTTTCAGTGGTAAGTGATACTAATAAATGTTTCTTACAAGATCATGAAAAATTCTCCTGTGAAATGATAGGTTCTAGAAGTAATTTTAATCGATTATACATCCACCAAACTCAGTATCTTATAAACCTTTTAGTTCAAAATCATTTCATGAAGTACATAATAAGCCAAAATCCATAATTCCCTTTGGACAACATAATATTCATTTTACAATATTAATATGGGACTCATTTGGATTGAGATGATATCTATCACATTATCTTACTGAAAATATTATTTCTATAAGACTATCTATGAACTAATGAAGACATCCAATATTTCCTCTAAAAGTATTTTGAACAACCGGTTTCCCTACATCATCATGATCTAATGTATTTGAGGTATCAATAGGATTAATATTATTTTTAGTTTTTTCGTACACTAATTTCTTAAGTTAATCTTTTATAAACATATTTTGGGATATTAAACCTCCTTCAATGTTTTGAAAATTTGAAAAACTATCAAGTATGTTAACTCACCCATGAAAATCATTTCAAACCAAGGCTTTATGTTATATATAGAGGAATATATTAATGATTTTTTAGATGTACCAAATATAATGTTATCAACAAATATTTGTACAATAATAATGTTTTTATTAAATTATTTTATAATTTTTTTGCATCTACTTCTCCCTTAACAAAATGTTTTTGAAACAAAAATCTAGTTAGCCTGTCAAATGAGGATATAGGGGCTTGTTTATGTCAATATATTGCCTTTATAAGTTTAAAAACGTGTTCAAGCAACCTCATAAACCTATATATTAAGGAAATAAAACTTCACATCAATTAAAAATAGTTTTAAACTTAAGAATGCTACATAAAATTAACGTACAAGAATTACTTCAAGTCTAGCTACAAGAGCTTACATATCTTCAAAGTATATTCCCTCTTGTTGGTTATAACCCTTTCCAAAAATACTAGAATTTTTTCCAACTATTATTCAATTTTAATTACATTATTTTTGAAGGGATTATTTAACTACAATTATATAAGTGTCTTTATGACATTGAACTAAGTTTTATAATGGTGGTGGATGGATGAAGGCGTGCCAGGCTAACCCAGTGCCTCGTGTTTCGGGCCACCTTGGTAGTGGTGATGCTATTTGAATTTCAAATTTCGTATTTTTATGGTCTTGGATCCCGCCTATGTGGTTATCGCTTCCTTTAACCGGACTTTTAGAAAATCAAATAAAAATATAATTTTCAGTCTCAATGACATTGAACTATAATCCAAACGTTTTTCCATTCAATATCAATGTGTTCATATTGTATAGATTTTATCCATCCATTATCATGTAAGGCCTCATCTAGTTTCTTAGGTTCGAATAGAGAAAAAAAATCTAGATTTGTTAATTCATTTCACAATGAACATCTAGTTCTAAACAGTTGTTCTGCATCACCATTGATTTTATGACTAGGTTTATTTGTAAGAAACAACTAGCATCTTCTGTTTCCAAAAGAATGATATTCAAAAAAAATTAAAAATATTATGAAGTAAAATCCTGATTAATATATTCATTAATTTTTTACTAATTTAAATAAATTTATAAAATAGATTGAAAATCATTGTTAGAAATAACATCAGAAGATGTAGGTTGGGGTTTTTCCAAATCCAAGGCATCATTTTTTTAAAATTTAGCATGTATTGTTTCCTCAATTATACAATTATTTATTAAAAAACTATATAATCCATACTAGTTATGGAATAACCTTAAAATACGCCTCCATTGGATTTTGGAGATAAATTATGTAAGGTATCTTTCGTGTTCAAAATGAATACTTTGTGTCCAAATACATTGAATTAAGGAAGGTTATTTTTCTTTTGTTCCACAACTCATAAAGAGTTTTTTTAATAAAAGGTCTTATTAAAACTCTATTTATAGTATAACTTGTAGTAAAAATAGATATAATCCAAAAATGTAGAGCAATTGAGTATTCACTCAGTATATTTCTATTACTTTCTTTAAGAATATTATTTTTTCTTCCAACTACACCATCTTTCTATGGAATTTAGGTTCTGAATATTGTTGCACTATACCCTTCTAGAGAAAAAAGTTTCAAAATCATATTTTATAAATTATCTTCCAATATCAGTATAAATAGTTATCATGGAGAGGTTATTTTATTTTTTATCTTTGGATACAATTTTTTTTAAAACGACTAAATACTTCAAACTTTCTTGTTAAAAAATAGACCCATGTGTGTCTAGTGAAATCATCTACTAAAACCTATTCATAGTATTTTCAACCAATCCTTCATGTTTATGTTCAGCCCTAGAAGTCCATGTTCACTAAATTAAAATCATCTATAGTTGAGTCTTGAATAATAGATATAAAAAATAACTTATATTTCATACCAAATTGAAAAGTATCATAGACTTTGTAAGTATGAGACCATGACTTTTATAGATCCTTAAAAATATTTTCATAGTCAACCTAGTATTGTTTATAAACATATAGTGTCTTAACATTCAATTTCATAACCAAAATTTATATTCCATTTCACTAAAACAAAGTGTATCCTGGATCCTAAGCCCTTCTACGTTTAATGTGTAAACACTATCATGTTGACCCACACAAAGAATAAATTCATCTTTTGAACTATATGTAGAAATTTTTTCATTTGTTAAGTTTACATGATAATAGAAATAAACAAATTGGACTATGCTTATAAGGATATGATTATGTCCTATAAAAATTTAACCATTTGATATTAAGTAATTTCCATGAAGAAAACTATAACCTATACTAATGATCTCTCCTTGAGAATTATATTTGAAGGTTACTTTTCCACCTTTCCTCTGAATAAAATTATTAAATAAATTCTTATTTATAATCATGTGTATGAAAAAACCACATTACATATACCAAATATTCTTATTATTGGTAATTTCTTTGTTATCCTGAGAACAATAACATTAGTGTTTTGGAACCCAATCCTTATTGGGTCTGACATTATTAGAAATTAAAATTGTTGGTAACCACATTTTTATAATATTCATACATTGAGAAAATGTTAATTCTTTGTAATATTATACATTATGAAAATATGAAGACATAAATATATTTAAAAAATTGTATTTTCCAAGGTCCAACAATTTGAAATATTTTCAAAAATAGATCATTCATTGAAAAATAATAATGGTTACTAAAAACAAGTTATTGGATAGTAATACCCACTCCAGAAATATCAGTATGTGGTTTTATTTTCATTTGAGTTTTTGAATTTTTTCTTATCTAGAAGTAATGTTGGACAAAAGTTCTATAAAAATAGAAATTTAAGATTTTAGTTCAAAAAAAATTATCCTCACTAGTAGAAGTTATCAAATTATGTTTTGAAAAGAAGTTTTAATATTATCTTCCTCATAAATATATTTATTAGATCTTTAAAAATTATATTTTTTTTTAAATTACACTCATGAAGATCTTTAGAAATATATAATATCTTAGTAGTAAGGGTTTTAATTATATTATTTTTATTCACATGTTTTTCTTGGGCATTATCATTTTTTTATAAACTTTACAATTTTACATTCCAAGATGTTTTGAAAATATATATAACTCTTCAAGACTAGGTATGTTTTTATTCTATTTAGTTGAGGAATATTAATCATATAAAGATATAGAATTTTCCTCATTACTATTTTGGAAGTTTTTAATTAATGATATGTTTGTATGGGATTTTTTAGATTTTACCATAGCCATCATACATTTTTTTACCAATGTTGTTAATGAAAATATACATATTTTCTTATATTCGAAACATTAATTTTCTAAATAATTATATAAAGAAATATATGCCCCACTTTTACTCCAACATTTAGAATATTTAAAACTATTCTTTCCTATATTATTGAAATACCTTTTATAATTCTTATATAAATTTATTTCTTTATTTTAATTTAATTTAAGCTAAAAACAATCCAGTCAAATGTGTCATGTACTCTTATATTCATAAAAAATAACTTTTATAGAATATTTTTGTCACTCTGATCGTTATGAATTGTCTTATATCTATATATTAATCCTTTCCTACCAACTATATTTTTCATTATTATGGAAATATTTTTATTTTCATAATCTATCTATTCCAAATAACTTGATTCTGATTCAATGTCATCTTTATCCTTCTTTAAATACATCACAACATTCTCAGGTGACTGAGCTTTAGTAGGAATGTTATATGTCTTTGCAAAATCAACAAATCCATTATTATTTTTCAATTTCACATAATTTATTTCCAATATTCCATCTTATTATGTGATATTACAAATAAGATCATATTAATTAAGATTCATAATCTTTCTTGTATCATCAAAGGTTTTCCTTTTGGATTCCCACTCATTTGGCATAATCTCTATAATTTTTTCAATTAAAATATTGTCATCAATATGTTTCCCTCCAAGGCATTGTAAAATATTTTTAATATTCATAAATGATAGGGGAATATTAGAAAAAAAGTTTTCATGTTTAAATAAAGGGTACGATAATTAGCACGAAGAATAGCTCTTCCTGTCTCTGTAACTTTTGAGGTTCTAAAATGTGTTACTTCAAATTTGGTCCAAATACTGGTTAACAGATTCACATGATGTAATATGATAGTAACTAATCTTAGTCATAGATCATAGTAGAGTGTTCTTAGGTTAACATTAAGTTTATATTCTAACTTTTCTGCATATGTAAATTTAGTAACATCCTTATCAAGAATGTTTTAATTATAAGTAGACATTACTAAATTATCAACAATAGTTTTAATAAAAATTGTTTTTATCATATCTCTCCAATATTCTGAATTAGAACCTTAAAATATTTTAAATCTACTTGAATTCATATATTCAAGGTTTCCAAAATTTTAACCTACCATATTATCAAAAATTGAAACTATATTAAAAAAACGTTAGTGTACAACTGTTTATAAATATGTAGTTTTTACAAGAATAAAAACATGCAATTGATAATGAAATAAAAAATCATCAAGTAAAAGAGTTAAACCTCCATTGACTCCATTTTATTGATCTAAAGAGTTTACTATGGATATAAGAGGGGGAGGGTGAGTTTTAGTTTAAAAAATTTTAAACTAAAAAAACAAAAAATAATTTTATGTAAAAATGAATGGACATAGATAACATATAATGATCAGTGTGTTAGAAACGAATCTAGATATTGTTTGATTATATTATATATTTTTTTTCAATATCATAGTAACAATTATAAAATAATTTTTTTAAAAAATACTAGTATAGTAACTAACTTTCTAACACACAATCTCAAGGAAAAATATTACTTTTATAAAGAATAAATAAAAAATGTTATTATAGTAACAATTGCTTACAAGATTAATAAAATATTTTAATAATGAAACATACGAGTTAAGGCAGTCAGAAATCCTGACTAAGCGTATCCACAGTTTTTAGTGCATACTATAAGTTCTCTCATTCATTACAAATAATCCATTGATATAATGGATCAGCATCAACTCTATCTTCCAATCCCATGGAAGACCTCAATATGATAATTAATTTCAAATCAATCTTTAGATACTAATAAATCCCTTAATATAATGATCAACGCCTATAATTGAATCTCTATAAGACCTCGATATAAAGGATATGAGCCACCATTTATATATCCACGGAATCCATTGATCAATACCACATTTTGAAACATGATATAAAAATAAAATTGTTCTAAAGAATATATAATTCTTTTAAGGATTTCTTAGAACAAAAACTCTCTAATGAATTTTAAATACCATGAAAGAGATGTTCAATCAAAGAAATCTTTTGATGACTTGAGTTTCAAAGGAATCAACAACCAACTCTACAAATGGTCTACTAGTTATATGAATTCCTTAAATGGTCATATTTCAGAGTTCATTAAAATGACATCAAATAGCTAGCACATGAATACTAATAATGATCTAGATCATCAAATAGACAGCTAAGCATTACATTTATTGATGGTGTTTAGTTTAGAACCATTAAAATTATATCATTGATTATTTATGATAGAAACAAATCGTAATACCCTTTTTATAATAATTGAATAATATAATAGACTACCTTATTATATGATAATATGATTAACTGAATAAGGTTTAGTTTAATGTATCAGTCCCAATGTCCGTCTAATGGTCATGTCTTTTTTCAGTCTAATGGACATGACATAAGTCTAACCACTTGTCAAAACATGATTCATTCTGATGTATCAGTCACAACTTTAGTGTAATGGATCATATTAAAGAATACGATTTTATCATCATTATCAATTAAAACAATTTCTTTGAATGTAATAAAATAATGTTTTCTAAAAAACGTATTAAAACGCAAGGGATACATAAAATATATTAATATTTTTTTTAGAATTGGTTTGAGATTTAAAAAAATCATAAAGGAATAGTAGAAAGTAATACATTCTACTAAATAATTGTAGCATGGTTTTCTTAACAATTTGATTCAACCATGAAAGTGGTAATATATTCTTGTAGAACTTGCACGGTTGGTGAACGATTTTCCAAAATATGTTGGCTAACCCTACTGTGTGTAGTTATCCCACCAAAATAAGTTGATCTAATCCTATTTAACAACATTAAGCCTACTGTTTCCCCTAATTCCCCCATAGAGTGATTTTTACTCCCAAGGTGGGAAAAATTTCTATTTTGTCTGAAAGTGATATATAAGTTAATGAAACTACATTAGAGGCCCAGATACAATGGTAATTGATTTTTTTCTATTATTCAATGATCTATTATATTTTTCTTTCCCAAAACCGTAGATCATATTATCTAGGGATAGATCATTATTCCATGAAAGTAAATGTTATATTTTATGGATAGATATGGGGAAGGAAATGTGGTTTGTTATTGGATATATATATTTATTATTTTATTATTCAATTTCACCAATGTTTTTGAGGTAGGTGAATTATATCTTGATTCCAATTGATTATATGTTGAATCAATATCATGAATTAAATTTATATCTTAAAATTATTGTGAAATACTAGGGTGATTATTCCTTTAAACCTATTTAATTATGTTTTATGGATATTGAGTAAATTGGATGGTTTGTTGAAAATTTCTCTTCAGTAATAATTATAAAAAGAAGATATTTTAATTATTTATCTGATATTCTTCAATGAAATTGATTCTTCAAATGATTTCAAGAATGAAAAATTTATTTAAACTTTATTGGAATTGATATCTGGGAAACATGGTTGGAGTGATTACAATATCTCATTGATGTGTCTCTAAATAAGGGTCATATACCTTTGGAGTAAAATGTGGTGATCCTATAGAAGGGGTGTGTCTTATTTGGGGACATAGACATTGGTTACCTTATAATGAAATTGTATATCCATGAAAGACTGGACATGAGTATGGAACTATCACATGGTAATACATGTGTAGATATTTTGGTAATTGTAATCATAGAACATGTTTTCTAAATGGAATTGAGAATTTTTTTAAAGGGTTGTATTTATTAATTTTCATGGAAAACTTTTTTTATCATGTATTTTTTTTGATTTATGAAAAATAATTTAAATTGATTTTTAACTATTTTATATTAATATGATCTCATGTTTTTTCATAGTATTTTTATTAGGGAAGTTGTTGGGTAAATCCGACTAATTTTAGACTCACCCCATAATTGGGTACTATTTTCTATTTTCATATGTTATCTTTCGAGATGTTGATAAATGTATGGTATCTCAGTTCTTTAGTGTGGATTCTTGATACCTCATACATGGTTTAACTGGTTCGGTTGTTGTGAATTTTTGGAGTGTCTGGATGGTTGAATTTTTTATCTTTGGGTTTTACATTCTATTGAATCCTTTTGTTCTATCACATGGTTCCCTCTTTGTAAAAAAATATACTTCATGGTTTTCTTGAGTTGTATTTCTCTAATCATGCATAATAAAATGGTTTAATTTGTTATTTTCTTGTTGTTAGATTTTTATATTTTAGAGGAAAATCCTACCCCAAATTTCCTTGAGGACCTTGGTATTTATTTCTAGGATTTCATGTCCACCGGATGTCACCTAAGGAATAGGAATTGTTGGACCCTCGATGAAATAGTGGCTTTCATAATCACAACTAATGTCTAACTATAGATTATATATCTTCATTGAAATTTTTTTCATTAAATAAATAAATTATTCAATAAATTATATTTTTAAATATTTATGTTTACATGTGTATCATTACATGTATTTATTTTGGATGTCACTTAGTCATGTAATGTTATCTATAAGACAATCTCTTCATATTTTTTTTAGATTTCATGTCAATGAACTGATGTTCGACACACCGATGTTCGAGAAACTAATGTTTGACACACCGATCTTGAACACACTGATTTTCGACACTCTGATCTTCCACACACCGAAGTTCGACACACCGATGTTCGACACACCGATGTTTGACACACTGATGTTCGACACACTAATGTCCCACACACCGATGTTTGAAACCCAAATGTACGACACACCGATGTTTGAAAACCCAATGTTTGACACACTGATGTTGAACACACCGAATAAGACACTCTGATGATGACACACTGAATATGGATCACCGAATATGACATAACGAAGATGACAGACTAAAGATGACACACCAAATCTGACTGACTGAAGATGATAGACCAATTAAAATGACTCACCGAAAGTCATAAATAAATTTTTCATTTTTATTAATTTGAATTTATTTCTATCGGTCATATTTAGACAAATTAATGTTTCTGACATTTTTTATATTGTCTGTAGGACTATCCGTAGACAGTATGTGGTGCAAGCACGTGTAGAGATCATTATGCCTACTAGACCATGATGTATCAAAGGAATAAATACTCAACCTAAAATGGTTGCTGAAAGGAGTCACTGAACCCGCTACAGAAACACAAAGGTTGGCTGGGTGAATGTGCAAGATATAGAAAATTGATGAACGATAGGAATAAGTGTAAAATAAGTTTAATATTACAAGCTACATCCTACTGAAGCTCGCTGAACATCCTTGACATAGAAGAGCTGAAGCTATACACACCTGGAAGCTATATTACAGAGAATACGATACTCTGTTTTGGAGACAACATCTAGAAGAGGACTCGAATTTCATTTTCCCTACATCCAATGAGTCCAGATCTTTACATCACAACACACATAGATTTCAAAACTCTATCATTACTTTTATAACTCCATTTTGTTCTTGTGTTTAATTTTCAAGCTGTGTGTGAATATGTTTGTTTCACAGACACTATCTGGTGAGATTAACTAACGGCTACTGAAGTATCCTCACAATCAATCCCTTTCTACTCTTGTATCCCATGTTAAACTATGGAAGAGATCATGTGTGATCTGTTAAATATTTTTTCCCACAAATAAATGTGGTAGAGGTCAAGTGTGACCTGGATAGCCCTATGTGATGTTGTGAACCCTGATCCAGGGAGTGGATAAAAATAATATTAATATAAATAGCTTGGTGGTTGGTGATCAACAAGTGAAGATGACTATGTCTTACCTTGATATTGAACCTCTAGTTTTAACCATAGTGATGTTTGTCTTATATTATTATCTATTATGTATTTCAAACAATAAGATAAACCAATCATTGATAGTTAGTTTAGGAAGTATTTATATCTATTTTGATTCATTATATTAGTTTCAAAAGTTTTGCTAATCTTAGATTGGTAAAACTGAGAACGAATCAATGTTCTGAGAATCTAATTGAACATTCAAAACTTTTATAAATTCACTAAAAACTAAATTTGAATTTATTTTTATAGGGGGATATTATTTTCAAGATCTGTTTTTAATAGATATTTCTATAGATACTAAATTCACCCCATGTTAAGACATCTACCCCGACCAATGTTTGGTATCAAAGGAATTACAAGTTTTTGATATTTTTCAAATCGTGTCAAATGTGATTATAGTTGTTTTTCAAAGATCTCAAATTTCTATTATTTCCAGATTTTTATTTATATGAAATTATTTTACAATCTGTATTATGGAAAATAAATTATAAGGGGATGTTTCCAATAGACCACCTTTCATTAATGGATCTAACTATACTCAATGGACTCTTAAAATGAAAATACATCTAGAAACCATGGGATTTGAAATTTGGACTTCTATTAATAGTAAACATACAATTTCAAAAACTAGAAGAAACACATGGGATGAATCTTCCTAGACTGCCTATAACAATAACTATAATGTAGTGAATGATCTCTATTGTTCACTAGGCGATGTAGTGTTTAACCGTATCTGTCCTTGAAAATTTGTACATAAAATTTGGGACACTCTATAAGTTTCTCATGAGGGAACATTTAATGTTAATGAAATTCCATTAAATAATTATACCATTACATATGAAAACTTCATATTGAATCCAAATGAGTCAATTTATGATATTTATCTCAAGTTCAATGAAGTTGTGAATACCATGATTTCCATAGGAAGAGAAGTAATAGCCAAAGAGTAGATTATTCTGATTCTGCAATGCTTACTAGAAAGATGATGTGGAAAATTTGTATTAATCAGAGTATCGTGCGATATTGATAAGATGATAGTGAAGGAATTGATTGGAAAATTAATTATGTATAAAGATGAATTAATGGTAATTCCAAAAGAGGATGAACTAAAATGAAAATCTATAGCCTTCGAGACAAATGAATGTAAAATAAAAGGCAAGGAGAATGTTTAAGCTGCTATTGAAAGCTCAATAAGTGATGAAGTAGATTTGAATAGTGATGATGAAATGGCTCACCTGGAGAGACAATTCAAGAAATTTTATAGGAAAAAGATTTTTTTGTAAGGCCCAATTACAAAAGAATGTATGATAATAATAGAAATTGGAAAAATGATTGAAAGAGAAATGATAAATCAGAAGAGATAATATGATATGAATATAAAAGGAAAGGACATGTCAATGCTGACTTTCCAAAGATGAAATACACGAAAAATTATGAAAATATTGATAGAATGTATAAGAAAGAAATGAAGGCCACCCAGAGTGCCTCCAAGGACAGCTCAAGTGAATCTAGATCTTCTCAGAATGGGAATGATGATATGGCTAATATGTGTTTTATGACAAACACAAATGAGGTAACCATAGACTCTCCTATACATAATTCTTTTTATTATGAAAGTAAGACTGAGAATATGAAAAATGATGAAATATTTGAATATTGAAAAATTTTATAATAAATATGTAATGTGTTGAAGGATAAGTATAAATTCTTGAAGAAACATCATGTTTTTAAGGTAACTGTTATTTATGAACTTATAACTTAAATAGAGAAAAATGCTCCACTACTAAAGGAGAACAATGAACTAAAAATATCTAATGAGAAATTTGCGAAAGACATAGAAAGGATTACTAATGGGAAAAGTAATCTTACTCAAATTCTTGGTAAACAAATAGCTCCTAAGTATACTTCTAGGAGAGGATATCAACCAAGGCAAAGGAATTTATCCAAATCACATTTTATATCCAAATCTGAAAAATCTGCTACCATCTTCAAAAACCAGAATTTTACCGCATGTTCCAATTCCAAAAATTCTTCTACTGTATCCAATTATTCCGGAACAAATAAATTTTACTTTTTAAAAACTCTATATTATACATATTAGAATCTCATAAGAACGTTGTGGGTACCTAAATCATATATTATTAATGTATGT
This sequence comes from Viscum album, assembly GCA_963277665.1. NCBI lineage: Eukaryota > Viridiplantae > Streptophyta > Magnoliopsida > Santalales > Viscaceae > Viscum > Viscum album. The sequence continues at coordinate 1,030,610,681 of OY728123.1, read as the reverse complement.
GGACCCAGAAAAATATGGGAACCAAAGTCGTTCCATGGTTAAACAGTTTTGTAGGAAAACTGCCTAAAGAGCACCTATAAAATGTAGTGGTACTTCGACAACAGATGTTCAAGACAAATAATAGGTGATTTTCAAGCTTTAAAAGTCTAAACAAGATTAATGGAGGATATGTCAAATTTTGTGACAATGATAAAGGAAAAATCATCAACCTAGGCATGATTGGTAACCCTAATTCAATTTCAATTTCTAAAGTATTGTATGTTGATGGATTAAAATATAACCTTCTAAGAATGTCTCAATTGTATGATGATGGATTTATTGTAAAATTTAAAAATGATGTCTGCCATGTTTTTGATTCCATGAATATTATAGAATTGATTTCTTTTATAAATGATAATGTATATGCTATAAATCTAGATACACTAGTCTCACACAATGTATGTTTTCTAAATGGATTTCACAAAGAGTCTTGGATCTGGAATAGAAGACTAGGACATTGCAACATAGACTCTCTTAGGAAGTTAACTAGAAAAGGATTAGTTAGATACTTTCACATGTTAGAGTTTCTAGACAATAAGGTCTGTAATCCTTGTCAAAAAGGAAAGCATCATAAAATATCTTTCAATCCAAAGAAAGAAGTAACTTCTTCTCAACAACTCAAGTTGGTTCAGATGGAATTTTTTGAACCATCTGGAGTTTTGAGACTCAATGTGAAGAATGATGTTTATCTTCTTGTAGATGATTTCTCTAGGTACACCTAGACCTTTTTTCTAGCTCAAAAATGAGATGCTTGTTCACATTTTACCACGTATGCTTGGCCTGTAGATAATCTCACTGGTTTTAAGATTAAATCACTAAGAACTAATCATGGCCCTGAGTTTGAAAATCATGATTTTGACGCTGTTTTCTCAAAAAATGGCTATAATCATAACTTATATTCTCATAGGACACCTCATTAGAATGGTGTGGTAGAAAGAAGAAATAGAACCTTACATGAAATTGATCGGAGAATGCTCAATGAATATGATTTACACATTAATTTCTAGGCTGAAGCTCTTAATACATCATGTAACATAATAAATAGAGTCTTAATCAGTCTCATCCTTAAGAAATCTCCTTATGAGTTGTGGAATAATAGAAATACCAAATTAGGATAATTTAATGTCTTTGGATTTAAAGTTTATATTTTGAACACTAAGGATAATTTAGAAACATTTCCTCTAAAAGTGATTAATGTATATTTCTGGGATATTATACATCAAGAAAAGCCTATAGAGTCTTTAATAAGAAAACCAAATGTGTAGAAGAATCTGTATACAATATTTTTGATGAAGAAGATCCATATGATCCCAAGAACTGGATATAAAATATTGATGATTATAAGTCCAATATAGACATTAAAGATAAAAACTCAAATCATCATATGATGGAATTTTTAAAGAAATCCAGTTCTAGAAATTCTCTAGATCCTAACCATAGTGGACCAGATCAACCTGACCAATCTGAAAATTCTTGTCCTACCATCTCTAGACCAACCAGGACCCTTAAGAATCATCCCTTTGATGATATTGTTTGAGATTTAGATAGAGGAACACAAACAAGAGATTCCATGAGAAACCGGGTCGAACACCAACTTTCTTATCATAGATTGAACCAAAAAATATCAATGATGCAATCAATGATGAGTTTTGCCTAATGACAATGCAAGAAGACCTTAACCAGTTTGAAATAAAAAATGATTGGAAACTTGTAGACAAACTGAAGGATACTTTAACCATACGAACCAAATGGGTGTTTAGAAATAATGTAGATGAAGATAGAAATATAATAAAAAATAAAGATAGAATAGTTTCACAGGCTTATAATCAAGAAGAGGGAATTGATTATGAAGAGACGTTTGAACCTGTAGCTCAACTTGAGGCAACTAGGATCTTACATTCCTATGCAGCACAATTGGATTTTAAAAATTACCAAATGGATGTCAAAATTGCATTATTAAATTATTATGTAATTGAGTATGTTTTGGTTGAACAACCCCCAGGTTTTACAAATTCACCTTTTCCAAATCATGTGTTCAAATTAACGAAAGCATTTTATGGTTAGAAACATTCTCCAAGAGCTTTCTATGAATGATTGAGTAGCTTTATTACTTCTAAAGACTTTATAAAAGGTCTCACATAACCATCTTTATTTATAAGAAGAATTTTAAAAAAGTTTTAATATCCCAAATATATGTTGAGTATATTATCTTTGGATCTTCTAAAAACACTTTATTTAATCATCATTCAAACATAAATAAATGTGTGATTGAAATGAGATTAATGGGATAAATTAAATATTTTCTTGTATTTAAAATATTTCAAAATAAAGAAGGTAATTTTTAAAACCAATGTGAGTACACTAACGATCATTTGATAAGGTATTTCCTTCATATAATTAATTTTAGTGAAACCCCTATGAGTTCTACAAGTAAGTTTGATCTTGATGAAATGGGAAATCAGTTGATCACACTACATAATGAGGAATGATTGGGAGTTTGTTGTACTTGACTGCTAGTAGTCAAGATATTATGATCATTGAGTGCATGTGTGCAAGATTTCACGAAAATATTAAAGAGTCACAATTAAGGGCTATTAAAAGAATTTATGAATACCTCAAATATACCACAAGCCTAGGACTATTCTATCCCAAAGGGAAACATTTTGTTTTAGTTAGATATTAATATGCTGATTTTGGTGGATGTATGTTAGATAGAAAGAGTACCTCTGGAACATGTCACTTTTGGGATGGCAACTAACACCATGGTGTAGTAAAATGAAAAATTTAGTTGCATTTTCAACTGCTGAAGCTGAATAAATTGCTGCTGAAAGTTTTTGTGCACAAATTTTGTGGATGAAACACACCTGATTAGACTATGGATTTCAATTCAGGCATATTCCGATAAACTATGACAACACAATTTCTATTAACATTTCTATGAATCCAATTTCTCATTCTAGAACAAATCATATTTATGTAAGACAACAATTTTTTGGGATCATTATCGAAAAGGCTATATTACTCTTGAGTTTATTGGGACTGAGCATAAACTTGCTGATATATACACTAAACACATAAACTATGAGAGAATGAACTACATCATACATGAACTAGGACTAATATATCTCCAAATATCCTTGAAACCAATCTTGTTAAATCGATCCTTCAAAACCGATCCTGTCAAACCGATCCTTGAAACCGATCTTGTCAAAACGGTCTTATCAAACCGATCATGTCAAACCAATCATTGAAACCAATATATTGAAACCGATATTGGGAATCCGATCTTGTTAAACTAATCTTCTGAAGTTGTTCTTATGAATCAAATCTTGTAAAGCCAATTCAATGTCATTGATGTATTTATGATTTTTTAGTCTGTCTGTTTCATGTAAAATGAAACTGTTTTGGTATTATTTTTCCACGTTTTAAATTTAATGCGTTTGGATTTACGATCCAAAAATGATATACTAATACCAATCCAGCCTGACCTTTCACCTTCCCACTACCATAAAGCCTTACACCATTTGGAACTCTACCTCTCAACCCTCGTCCTCTACTATTTTGATATATGAAGCCTAGACATGGAAACAACCAAGAATGTAATGGAAGATACAAAAAAATCACCTTATGATAAGCGACAGAAAGGTGATTCTAGCAAAATTTCCAAATCGAGCTTAGAAAGATGAGTGGTTACGGCTGGAAATTATGTGTCTGTTGAGTGGCTTCTACCAAGAAAGTCATTTTTATTAAAAGTAATAGAATCTCTAGGGTAGATGAGCTGGTTTATTAACAATGAAAGACCTTATTATCCCTACATAGTGCATGAATTCTATCAGCATTTGAATATATCAATGGATTATGCTGAGGCAGCAAGAATGAAGTCAGTAGTAAAGGGAAATGATGTAGAATTTTCGTCTAAGGAATGGTATGAGTGCCTAGAGATGATTCATGAATGTGTCTATGCTGATTATCCAAGTAATATTCCACCTTACTCAGATTTAATCTCTTATGAAAATGATCTGAATGGGATAACTGGAAATGGAGAATCTAAGAGAACTATTACCAGTAAGTTTTAAGGAGAAGTAAGATTACTATTTATGTTTATATAACATCAAATCGGAATAAGAAAGGATTATTTATCTACTATAAAATATCAGGATTTATTTCTTATCTATCTATTGAAACATAGGTAAAAGTGATCCTATGTAGGTATCCTATGGTGCATGTCTCTGATTTGATAAATCCATCCATGAAGTCAACATGTTTGTACTATATGAGGATGATCTCTTCCATGCTAAAAATGTTAGGCAACATGGAAGACGGAGATGAATTGATAAGTGCATGTAGTGGATTTTATCTACAAAATGATAATCATAAATGGATGAAGATCTTATGGAACACTTGGTAGAAATTTTGGGTAGGTGATGTGGAAAGGATATATGAATATTTCAATCTAGTTGACCATCCTAAGAGACTTAAGGATCATCTTGATATAGGTCTCAAAACTGGTGAGGTAATAGTTTATTCAAATGTGGAACCAGAGACTGAAGTGTCAAGGGAATAAGGGTCTCCGTTTGATGACAGGAGTGATCCTGATATTTTGAAAGCCCCAAGGGCATGTCTTATGTGTTAGGTCCACTAGGCTGGATATCCTGAGGGGGGGGGGGGTGAATCAGGGTATGACTAATTAAAAATTAATGCCCGTTCTGATCTTGTTTCGCTGTTAAGCAAAACACTCTTCTCTCTTTTTCCTGCTGCACGATATAAACAGAATGTAAAGCAAGCACAGGACACAGCAATTTTACTTGGTTCACCGCTAAGGGCTACGTCCAAGGAGCATACGCCGACAGGTTGCCGGTCGTACCAAATTTCACTAATCTTCACTAGCTGTGGATTACAAGGTTCGGGCTAGATTACTTCTATGCCCAGGCTCACTGCCTTTACAATGTTTAGGGTCAGCTCACTGCTTTCCCAAGGGTCACTCCCTGCTTCTCTCTCTCTGGCTCACTGCCGGTGGAGAGGATCACCTTCTTCCTCTTCCTAAGCTCACTGCTCTTGGATGGAATCCACTCACAGTTTATAGACCTGTAGGTCTCTTCATTTTCATGAAATAATGCATCTTCTCTTGTATGTAGATGCTCTGTTGAAGTTTAACATTCACCCGTTGATGAATATCTCTTTGCACCGAAGGTATTGGGCAAACATCCAGCTTCCACGCAGCCCGAAAACACTGCTAGAACAAACCTTACTTGGCGCTCAAGTCAACCTCGGCGCGCAAGTATCGGCGCGCAAGTCACTACGGGCGCGCAAGTCTTCCTCAAACACTTGCGCGACTCAACCTTCCTCAACTCCAAACTTGCGTGACTCTCTTCCTTTTACGCCCAAACAAATATTGGCGCCCAACTGCCAACTGGCGTGCAACTTCTAATGCCGGCGCACAACTTCAACCTCTAGCACGCAAGTCCCACCTGCGCGACCACACACACCACTTGCGCGACCACCACACCTGCGCGACGGGAGCTCTCGTCTTGAACTTCGGTGAAAAATGAGGAGAAGTGGTCCAGTATTTATAGGAAATCTGACCACCCTGCGCGATGGCGCGCAAGTCATCTGCGCGACCCAGTCTCGGCGCGCAAGTCTTCTCTCCTTTTAGACACTTGTGTGACCAACTACCAAACTTGCGCGAACCTATTTCCTTAGCCATATTTTGATCTTCTGATCTTGAAAAACATATGGCGCGCAAGTTTCCTGTACACCTTGTTCGCGGCGCGCAAGTCCCTTTGCCAAAAACACTTTTTTTCATTTGCCGATTTTCAGGCCCAAAAATTTGGCAAACACTGGAAAATGGCGCCATCTTGTATCTGTTCTTTTGTACCGCCTCCAGATCATCCATTCCATTTATCGACGTTCTCGAAACAAACATGGATCGTTGAACTCAGCTCTTGAACTCGACATTCCACCATGAAATCCTCTTTGTCAACAATCACAACTCAGATGTCCAATTTTTCAACAAACACAATCACCTCAAAAAGGCTTCAATGATACCTTGAGGGATTTTTGCCCAACAATCTCCCCCTTTGGGTTTGTTGACAACTCTTCCAAACAAAGATACGTCATTGATTCTTCAGCCTCCATTCGCCTCATTGCGATTCTGATAGCGACCAAGGATTTACTCAACACATACTCTAAGCCCACATGAGCAATGCTCGGCGTGAGAAACAAGAGTAAATGAAAGGTTCATCAATGAATCACTTTGTCTCTGACATCCACTGTTGACACCAAACTGATACCAATTTGAACTAAACTGATACCAATTGTTTATGGGCTTGTTGGAAGACCAATGTTTGGTTTGGAATTATTCGTACCACTGTCCAACACCACTCTTCTGCTTTTATCACGATCCTCAGCTGTCGTGATATCTTTTCTTTGAGCGATCACTTCTAGCATCGTCAGATTTAATATGCTCCCCCTTTCTGCTCACAGCTTCAACACCTCTTTAGCCATATTTCCTGTGTTGTCCAAGCTAAGCTCTGGCTAAGCACGTTCAACTAGCTTCAACTCCCCCTATCTGGCTGCTCCACCTATGAGCTTCTCCCCATATCATTCATGATTTATCAAATCTCCACATTGTCTCCCCCTTGAACAATCACTATTTTCTCCCCCTTTGTCATCGAACCCAAAGGCAGTCCTTTGCAGACTATAGCAGAGTAGAGAACAAATCATCACATTAGGGAAAAACACATCAGACCTCGGGGAGAGGGGGAGGGGGTCCCGCATCCACACTATTTCAAGTGCGGGGAATCTACTGAACTCCCAGAGCTAGTCGATGCCTCCCAAAAGCTTCCTTGGGTAAGGCCTTTGTCAGAATGTCTGCAACCTGTAGCTCTGTAGGCACATACTCCAACTTCACGATGCCCTGCTCAACCTTCTCCTTGATGAAATGATACTTGATCTCAATGTGCCTTGTCCTGGAATGATGGACAAGATTTTTGCTAAGATTTATAGCACTTGAGTTGTCACACTGGATTCTGATCGGAGACTTCACTTCAACTCCCATATCTTCAAGCTGCTGCTTCATCCATAATAACGGTGTGCATGCTTGAGTGGCCGCAATATACTCAGCTTCTGTGGTGCTCAATGAAATGCAATCTTGTTTCTTGCTTAGCCAAGAAATACACAATCCACCAAGATAGAATGCACCAACTGACGTTGATTTTCTATCATCTGCTGAACCGGCCCAGTCTACATCAGTATATCCCAATAACTCTGTCTGAGATTTGTCGTTGTATGTCAAGCCGAAGTCCACCGTGCCCTTGATATACCGAAGTATTCTTTTCACTGCAAGCATGTGACTTTCCTTGGGATTACTCTGATATCTCGCTGCTTGGCATGTGGCGAAAACAATATCAGGCCTTGTTGCGGTTAATTACAACAGACTTCCAATGATTTGCCTGTATTCTGTGATATTAACTGCCTTGCCATCCTCATCTTTTGATAATTTCATCCGGGTAGCAACCTGAGTCTTCATTTCCTTGGAATTATCCATTCCAAACCTTCTTAGAACCTCCTTGGCATATTTGGATTGAGAAATGAAAGTTCCATTCCTTCCTTGTGTCACCTGTAGACCAAGGAAAAACGTTAGCTCTCCAATCATTGACATTTCAAACTCATTTTTCATGAATTCAGAAAACTGTCTGCACTGAGCTTCATCTGATCCGCCAAAAATTATGTCATCGACACACACTAGCACCATCATCCTTTGATTACTGTCATTGCTGAAATAGAGGTTGTAGTCAACTCCTCCACGCTGGAAACCAAGCTTCTTCAAGTACTGATCAAGCCTTGAGTACCATGCCCTTGGTGCTTGTTTCAGCCCATACAACGCCTTCTTCAGCCTGCAAACTTTGTTCTCATCCTCATGAATGAGAAAACCATCTGGCTTTTCAATATACACCTCTTCTTCCAGAACCCCATTCAAGAATGCGGATTTGACATCCATCTGGAACACTTTGAACTTTCATTGCATTGCTATGGAAAAAAAATAATCTGATTGTCTCCAGCCTTGCGACCGGTGCAAATGTCTCATCAACATCTATTCCCTCTATCTGGGAGTATCCCTTGCAAACTAGTCGTGCTTTGTTCCGAATCACTGTGCCATCTTCATTCATCTTGCTGCGATAGACCCATTTAGTCCCGATGACATTCTTGTCTGCTGGCCTCGAAAAAATCTCCCATGTCTGGTTCTTCTCTATCTGATCAAGCTCTTCGTTCATGGCCTGAACCCAGTTTTCATCTTCAGCTGCATCAGAAAAACATTTCGGCTCCACTTGAGAAAAAAACGATGCTTGCTGTGATGATTTCATTCTTCGAGTCTGAACTGGAGCTGTTTGATCACCAATGATATTCTGCCTATCAATTTCAGCTCGACTCTTTGGCTTTCTCACAGACACCGACTTGACACTTTCCTCTTCATCATCAGTATCTTCTTCTGAGTCAGCTTCTGCCACTTCTGCTCCCCCTGGGTTTCTTACCTCATCATCACTTTCATCCAGGAACTGTTCACTAGATCGTTGATTATTCTGCTCATTTTCAACTATAGTGACATCATTGCTTTCAATGATTTTTCCCAGCCTTTTATTGAAACATTTATACGCTTTGCTTTTCCCGGAAAAGCCAAGGAATATCCCTTCATCTCCTCGTGCCTCAAACTTCCTATGATGTTCTTTGTTGAGAATGAAACACTTACTTCCAAAGATTCGAAAGTACTTCAACGTTGGCTTCTTTCCGTACCATAGTTCATACGGAGTCTTCCCTTGCTTCGGACATAATAGGGACCTGTTTGAAACATAGACCGATGTCAAAACTGCTTCCTTCCAAATTTTCTCTGGTAGGTCCTTATCAATAAGCATTGTTCTGGCCATGTTGTTGATGATCCGATTTCTCCTTTCAACTACTCCATTCTGTTGGGGAGTTCTTACTGATGAAACTTGATGCCTTATCCCATGTTTCTTGAGATAGTTATCAACCTGACTGTTTGTAAATTCCATACCGTTATCAGTACGAAACATCAGAATTTTCTGCCCAAGCATCTTTTCTGATTCCCTCTTGTACTGCTTTATGCAACTGAACACCTCTGTCTTATGGGTTATGATGAAAACCCAGGCCATTCTGCTATAGTCATCAATGAAAAGAACATAGTACCTTTGCCCATTTATAGCTCGTGGTGAGATAGGTCCACATACATCAGCATGCACCAATTCGAGCACTCTAGTTGATTTCTGTTCCTTTGGCCTGTATGTCTTTCTGATGATTTTAACTTTCTGACAAGAATCACATGTATGAGTGCGATCACGTGATAGTTTGGGAAGGTCTCTAGCAGCATCACATTAAACGAGATCCTCCATAGATGGTTGGCATAGATGACCAAGTCGCTTATGCCACAGCTGGTTTTCTTCCTCTCTGGATAAAAGACAAGTATCTTCTTCCCCACCTACAAGATAGAGATTTCCCTTTGACCTTTTTCCCTGCAGAACAGCTGCTCCATCTTTTCCTTTCACAACACACATCTTCTTGGTAATTTGGATAGAGTGCCCAGAGTCCCATAGTTGACTGACACTGAGTAGGTTATGACTGAAACCCTCTACTACCAAGACATCAGCACGTCTCATCTCTTTGCCCCCAAACTTGGCTTTCCCTGAGCCAACAATTTTCAGGCCTTCATCATTTCCAAATTCGAAAACTCCTTCTTTGTCATATTTGATGCCTGTAACAAGATCCTTATTACCCATCATGTGGGATGTGCAACCACTATCAAGGATCCAAACACCAGAACGATCTGATGCTTTGAGGGCAATATGTGCCACCACAGCCTTCTCATTTTTCTTCTTCTTGGTCCATACTTTTTCTTTCACACTCGGCATGGATTGAGGCTTCTGTTCTTTCTCAGAGTATGATGGACCACCCTCATATTGCAGAGCTGCAAATCTGTTCTGAACTTTTAACTCACTTGTTGGTTTATTGATCTGCTGCTTGCGAACATTTTTATTATTCTTTGACACATTTCTCTGAATGATTGAAGTGCAATACATAGCCATGTGTCCAAATCCTCCGCACCAAAAACAGTGTCTTTAAAAATGTGTTCTGGAAAACTGTTCTCTGTTTGGCTGCCGTCTCTGTTCATGTTCCCTTCTGTATCTCTTGGCTATGGAACACACATACTGTTAATGTCCCATTTTCCCACAGCAATAACACCTGATATAGGATGCATTCCCTCGTGATATTTTAGCACTGTGATTTCCCCTTTGGGATCTCTGAATATTCTGATTCTGTTTTGTTCCCAAATCAACCTTCACTTTCAGGATGAGTGCTTGCGGTCTGACTGCAATTGTCGCAAATTTTTGTTCTTGACTAAGCCCAAAAACGACCTTAACATCTGAGCTCAATTGCTGTTTCTTTCCTACTGAACTGCTAGGCTCCGCTTTCATCTTCTCTGTCTTCTGAATAGCTTGCTTTTCGGATATCACATTGGGGGTCAAGAGTTTATCTTGATCCTTGAGTTTTTGTCGCAGACTGACCACTTCTTCTTCAAGCTCTTTGATACATCTAACCTGCACATTTCCTGTGTTAGTCAGACAATCAATTTCCTTCTTTTGTTCCTCAATTTTAAGCTTATACTCAACAATATTTTCTGAGCTCTCTGGTGTTGAGGATTTTAGTCTTTCAATTTCTTCTAACAGCTCAGACTTTTCTTCATCCTGTTGTTGCATATAGAGTTTGGCATCACGAACCACTTTATTGGCTTTCTTCGTTTTGTCTCTCTAAACATCTATCTCCTCAAGAGCTGCTTCCAATTCGGCTTCCATATCAATTCTCCCTTCAATTTCTTCTTCTTCTTTAGCATCAGCTTCTTCTCCCTTTTGAGAACTACCAACAATTGCCACCAAGGAATTTACCCCACGATCTCTGCAATTTTCTATTTCCTCAACTTCTTCATCCTCAGACTCATCTGAACTTTCAAATTCTTGTGAAAGAAGATTCTTTTTCTTGAAAAAATTTCTCTTGAATTGTTTCTTCCCTTTCACAAAAGCTGAAGTCTTCTTTTTGGGAATTTCAACGTCATCATCATCATCATCATCTTGAAACTTCTTGGGGCATCTTGCCACAAGATGACCAACCTTTCCACATCTAAAGCATGCTAGTGTAAGTTTACCTTTAAACTTTCCTCTTCCTCTTTGTAGATTCGAAGAAAGGAATGACATCACATCATCTGTCTCTTCTTCTTCATTAGAATCTTCAATGGTGAGCTTCTTCATGGCCTTAAATGCCACCTCTTTAGACTTCCCCTTTTCCACAGCCTCATTATCATCGTTCCTCATTTCATATGCAACCAAGGTACTGTGAAAATTGTCCAATGTCAGCTCTTTTGGATCTTTATATTCTAGTACTGAAACATTCGGATTGAACCGAGGTGGAAGTTTCCTCAAGATGCGCTTTACAATCTTTATTTCTTCAATGACTTCTCCAAGACCTCGCATATCTTCCACAACAATGTTTACCCTATCAAAGAATGTGTCAACAGACTCATTCAGATTCATTTTCAGATCTTCATATTTGTTCCACAACACCTGCAGCTTTGCCTCTCTGACATTTGTGTCCCCTTCATATATATTCAAAAGCTTTTCCCACATGGAATGTGACGTTTTGCATGACATCACCTTTGTGTAGATGGGATTGGAAAGGGCTCCCCCTAAGGCATTGATTGCTTTGGAATCAGCATCCAACTCTCTATGCTCAGCTTCTGATAAGGCACCACTATTAATATCAGCTGTGATACCATGCATAGCTGCTGAAAACACATCCATTCCCAAGGATCGGAAATAGTGTTGCATCCGATTCTTCCATATCTAAAAATTATATCCGTCGAAGATCGGAATCCCTTTATGATTGGTTACCTCCATTGAGAGAAGAACAACTTTCAACCTTCCCTCTGATACCACTTGTTATGTCCACTTGGCTGGATACCCTGAGAGGGGGGGGGGGTGAATCAGGGTATGACTAATTAAAAATTAATGCCCGTTCTGATCTTGTTTCGCTATTAAGCAAAACACTCTTCTCTCTTTTTCCTGCTGCACGATATAAACAGAATGTAAAGCAAGCACAGGACACAGCAATTTTACTTGGTTCACCGCTAAGGGCTACGTCCAAGGAGCATACGCCGACAGGTTGCCGGTCGTACCAAATTTCACTAATCTTCACTAGCTGTGGATTACAAGGTTCGGGCTAGATTACTTCTATGCCCAGGCTCACTGCCTTTACAATGTTTAGGGTCAGCTCACTGCTTTCCCAAGGGTCACTCCCTGCTTCTCTCTCTCTGGCTCACTGCCGGTGGAGAGGATCACCTTCTTCCTCTTCCTAAGCTCACTGCTCTTGGATGGAATCCACTCACAGTTTATAGACCTGTAGGTCTCTTCATTTTCATGAAATAATGCATCTTCTCTTGTATGTAGATGCTCTGTTGAAGTTTAACATTCACCCGTTGATGAATATCTCTTTGCACCGAAGGTATCGAGCAAACTTCCAGCTTCCACGCAGCCCGAAAACACTGCTAGAACAAACCTTACTTGGCGCTCAAGTCAACCTCGGCGCGCAAGTCACTACGGGCGTGCAAGTCTTCCTCAAACACTTGCGAGACTCAACCTTCCTCAACTCCAAACTTGCGTGACTCTCTTCCTTTTACGCCCAAACAAATATTGGTGCCCAACTGCCAACTGGCGCGCAACTTCTAATTCCGGCGCACAACTTCAACCTCTGGCACGCAAGTCCCACCTGCGCGACCACACACACCACTTGCGCGACCACCACACCTACGCGACGGGAGCTCTCGTCTTGAACTCCGGTGAAAAATGAGGAGGGGTGGTCCAGTATTTATAGGAAATCTGACCACCCTGCGCGATGGCGCGCAAGTCATCTGCGCGACCCAGTCTCGACGCGCAAGTCTTCTCTCCTTTTAGACACTTGTGTGACCAACTACCAAACTTGCGCGAACCTATTTCCTTAGCCATATTTTGATCTTCTGATCTTGAAAAACATATGGCGCGCAAGTTTCCTGTACACATTGTTCGCGGCGCGCAAGTCCCTTTGCCAAAAGCACTTTTTTTCATTTGCCGATTTTCAGGCCCAAAAATTTGGCAAACACTGGAAAACGGCGCCATCTTGTATCTGTTCTTTTGTACCGCCTCCAGATCATCCATTCCATTTATCGACGTTCTTGAAACAAACATGGATCGTTGAACTCAGCTCTTGAACTCGACATTCCACCATGAAATCCTCTTTGTCAACAATCACAACTCAGATGTCTAATTTTTCAACAAACACAATCACCTCAAAAAGGCTTCAATGATACCTTGAGGGATTTTTGCCCAACAATCTCCCCCTTTGGGTTTGTTGACAACTCTTCCAAACAAAGATACGTCATTGATTCTTCAGCCTCCATTCGCCTCATTGCGATTCTGATAGCGACCAAGGATTTACTCAACACATACTCTAAGCCCACATGAGCAATGATCGGCGTGAGAAACAAGAGTAAATGAAAGGTTCATCAATGAATCACTTTGTCTCTGACATCCACTGTTGACACCAAACTGATACCAATTTGAACTAAACTGATACCAATTGTTGATGGGCTTGTTGGAAGACCAATGTTTGGTTTGGAATTATTCGTACCACTGTCCAACACCACTCTTCTGCTTTTATCACGATCCTCAGCTGTCGTGATATCTTTTCTTTGAGCGATCACTTCTAGCATCGTCAGATTTAATATGCTCCCCCTTTCTGCTCACAGCTTCAACACCTCTTTAGCCATATTTCCTGTGTTGTCCAAGCTATGCTCTGGCTAAGCACGTTCAACTAGCTTCAACTCCCCCTATCTGGCTGCTCCACCTATGAGCTTCTCCCCATATCATTCATGATTTATCAAATCTCCACATTATCTCCCCCTTGAACAATCACTATTTTCTCCCCCTTTGTCATCGAACCCAAAGGCAGTCCTTTGCAGACTATAGCAGAGTAGAGAACAAATCATCACATTAGGGAAAAACACATCAGACCTCGGGGAGAGGGGGAGAGGGTCCCACATCCACACTATTTCAAGTGCGGGGAATCGACTGAACTCCCAGAGCTAGTCGATGCCTCTCAAAAGCATCCTTGGGTAAGGCCTTTGTCAGAATGTCTGCAACCTGTAGCTCTGTAGGCACATACTCCAACTTCACGATGCCCTGCTCAACCTTCTCCTTGATGAAATGATACTTGATCTCAATGTGCCTTGTCCTGGAATGATGGACAAGATTTTTTCTAAGATTTATGGCACTTGAGTTGTCACACTGGATTCCGATCGGAGACTTCACTTCAACTCCCATATCTTCAAGCTGCTGCTTCATCCATAATAACGGTGTGCATGCTTGAGTGGACGCAATATACTCAGCTTCTGTGGTGCTCAATGAAATGCAATCTTGTTTCTTGCTTAGCCAAGAAATACACAATCCACCAAGATAGAATGCACCACCTGACGTTGATTTTCTATCATCTGCTGAACCGGCCCAGTCTGCATCAGTATATCCCAATAACTCTGTCTGAGATTTGTCGTTGTATGTCAAGCTGAAGTCCACCGTGCCCTTGATATACCGAAGTATTCTTTTCACTGCAAGCATGTGACTTTCCTTGGGATTACTCTGATATCTCGCTGCTTGGCATGTGGCGAAAACAATATCAGGCCTTGTTGCGGTTAATTACAACAGACTTCCAATGATTTGCCTGTATTCTGTGATATTAACTGCCTTGCCATCCTCATCTTTTGATAATTTCATCCGGGTAGCAACCGGAGTCTTCATTTCCTTGGAATTATCCATTCCAAACCTTCTTAGAACCTCCTTGGCATATTTGGATTGAGAAATGAAAGTTCCATTCCTTCCTTGTGTCACCTGTAGACCAAGGAAAAACGTTAGCTCTCCAATCATTGACATTTCAAACTCATTTTTCATGAATTCAGAAAACTGTCTGCACTGAGCTTCATCTGATCCGCCAAAAATTATGTCATCGACACACACTAGCACCATCATCCTTTGATTACTGTCATTGCTGAAATAGAGGTTGTAGTCAACTCCTCCACGCTGGAAACCAAGCTTCTTCAAGTACTGATCAAGCCTTGAGTACCATGCCCTTGGTGCTTGTTTCAGCCCATACAACGCCTTCTTTAGCCTGCAAACTTTGTTCTCATCCTCATGAATGAGAAAACCATCTGGCTTTTCAATATACACCTCTTCTTCCAGAACCCCATTCAGGAATGCGGATTTGACATCCATCTGGAACACTTTGAACTTTCATTGCATTGCTATGGCCAAAAATAATCTGATTGTCTCCAGCCTTGCGACCGGTGCAAATGTCTCATCAACATCTATTCCCTCTATCTGGGAGTATCCCTTGCAAACTAGTCGTGCTTTGTTCCGAATCACTGTGCCATCTTCATTCATCTTGCTGCGATAGACCCATTTAGTCCCGATGACATTATTGTCTGCTGGCCTCGAAACAATCTCCCATGTCTGGTTCTTCTCTATCTGATCAAGCTCTTCGTTCATGGCCTGAACCCAGTTTTCATCTTCAGCTGCATCAGAAAAACATTTCGGCTCCACTTGAGACAAAAACGATGCTTGCTTTGATGATTTCATTCTTCGAGTCTGAACTGGAGCTGTTTGATCACCAATTATATTCTGCCTATCAATTTCAGCTCGACTCTTTGGCTTTCTCACAGACACCAACTTGACACTTTCCTCTTCATCATCAGTATCTTCTTCTGAGTCAGCTTCTGCCACTTCTGCTCCCCCTGGGTTGCTTACCTCATCATCAAATCATCCAGGAACTGTTCACTGGATCGTTGATTATTCTGCTCATTTTCAACTACAGTGACATCATTGCTTTCAATGATTTTTCCCAGCCCTTTATTGAAACATTTATACGCTTTGCTTTTCCCGGAATAGCCAAGGAATATCCCTTCATCTCCTCGTGCCTCAAACTTCCTATGATGTTCTTTGTTGAGAATGAAACACTTACTTCCAAAGATTCGAAAGTACTTCAACGTTGGCTTCTTTCCGTACCACAGTTCATACGGAGTCTTCCCTTGCTTCGGACATAACAGGGACCTGTTTGAAACATAGACCGATGTCAAAACTGCTTCCTTCCAAATTTTCTCTGGTAGGTCCTTATCAATAAGCATTGTTCTGGCCATGTTGTTGATGATCCGATTTCTCCTTTCAACTACTCCATTCTGTTGGGGAGTTCTTACTGATGAAACTTGATGCCTTATCCCATGTTTCTTGAGATAGTTATCAACCTGACTGTTTGTAAATTCCATACCGTTATCAGTACGAAACATCAGAATTTTCTGCCCAAGCATCTTTTCTGATTCCCTCTTGTATTGCTTTATGCAACTGAACACCTCTGTCTTATGGGTTATGATGAAAACCCAGGCCATTCTGCTATAGTCATCAATGAAAAGAACATAGTACCTTTGCCCATTTATAGCTCGTGGTGATATAGGTCCACATACATCAGCATGCACCAATTCGAGCACTCTAGTTGATTTCTGTTCCTTTGGCCTGTATTTCTTTCTGATGATTTTAACTTTCTGACAAGCATCACATGTATGAGTGCGATCACGTGATAGTTTGGGAAGGTCTCTAGCAGCATCACATTTAACGAGATCCTCCATAGATGGTTGGCATAGATGACCAAGTCGCTTATGCCACAGCTGGTTTTCTTCCTCTCTGGATAAAAGACAAGTATCTTCTTCCCCACCTACAAGATAGAGATTTCCCTTTGACCTTTTTCCCTGCAGAACAGCTGCTCCATCTTTTCCTTTCACAACACACATCTTCTTGGTAATTTGGATAGAGTGCCCAGAGTCCCATAGTTGACTGACACTGAGTAGGTTATGACTGAAACCCTCTACTACCAAGACATCAGCACGTCTCATCTCTTTGCCCCCAAACTTGGCTTTCCCTGAGCCAACAATTTTCAGACCTTCATCATTTCCAAATTCGAAAACTCCTTCTTTGTCATATTTGATGCCTGTAACAAGATCCTTATTACCCATCATGTGGGATGTGCAACCACTATCAAGGATCCAAACACCAGAACGATCTGATGCTTTGAGGGCAATATGTGCCACCACATCCTTCTCATTTTTCTTCTTCTTGGTCCATACCTTTTCTTTCACACTCGGCATGGATTGAGGCTTCTGTTCTTTCTCAGAGTATGATGGACCACCCTCATATTGCAGAGCTGCAAATCTGTTCTGAACTTTTAACTCACTTGTTGGTTTATTGATCTGCTGCTTGCGAACATTTTTATTATTCTTTGACACATTTCTCTGAATGATTGAAGTGCAATACATAGCCATGTGTCCAAATCCTCCGCACCAAAAACAGTGTCTTTAAAAATGTGTTCTGGAAAACTGTTCTCTGTTTGGCTGCCGTCTCTGTTCATGTTCCCTTCTGTATCTCTTGGCTATGGAACACACATATTGTGAATGTCCCATTTTCCCACAGCAATAACACCTGATATAGGATGCATTCCCTCGTGATATTTTAGCACTGTGATTTCCCCTTTGGGATCTCTGAATATTCTGATTCTGTTTTGTTCCCAAATCAACCTTCACTTTCGGGATGAGTGCTTGCGGTCTGACTGCAATTGTCGCAAATTTTTGTTCTTGACTAAGCCCAAAAACGACCTTAACATCTGAGCTCAATTGCTGTTTCTTTCCTACTGAACTGCTAGGCTCCGCTTTCATCTTCTCTGTCTTCTGAATAGCCTGCTTTTCGGATATCACATTGGGGGTCAAGAGTTTATCTTGATCCTTGAGTTTTTGTCGCAGACTGACCACTTCTTCTTCAAGCTCTTTGATACATCTAACCTGCACATTTCCTGTGTTAGTCAGACAATCAATTTCCTTCTTTTGTTCCTCAATTTTAAGCTTATACTCAACAATATTTTCTGAGCTCTCTGGTGTTGAGGATTTTAGTCATTCAATTTCTTATAACAGCTCAGACTTTTCTTCATCCTGTTGTTGCATATAGAGTTTGGCATCACGAACCACTTTATTGGCTTTCTTCGTTTTGTCTCTCTAAACATCTATCTCCTCAAGAGCTGCTTCTAATTCGGCTTCCATATCAATTCTCCCTTCAATTTCTTCTTCTTCTTTAGCATCAGCTTCTTCTCCCTTTTGAGAACTACCAACAATTGCCACCAAGGCATTTACCCCACGATCTCTGCAATTTTCTATTTCCTCAACTTCTTCATCCTCAGACTCATCTGAACTTTCAAATTCTTGTGAAATAAGATTCTTTTTCTTGAAAAAATTTCTCTTGAATTGTTTCTTCCCTTTCACAAAAGCTGAAGTCTTCTTTTTGGGAATTTCAACGTCATCATCATCATCATCATCTTGAAACTTCTTGGGGCATCTTGCCGCAAGATGACCAACCTTTCCACATCTAAAACATGCTAGTGGAAGTTTACCTTTAAACATTCCTCTTCCTCTTTGTAGATTCGAAGAAAGGAATGACATCACCTCATCTGTCTCTTCTTCTTCATTAGAATCTTCACTGGTGAGCTTCTTCATGGCCTCAAATGCCACCTCTTTAGACTTCCCCTTTTCCACAGCCTCATTATCATCGTTCCTCATTTCATATGCAACCAAGGTACTGTGAAAATTGTCCAATGTCAGCTCTTTTGGATCTTTATCTTCTAGTACTGAAACATTCGGATTGAACCGAGGTGGAAGTTTCCTCAAGATGCGCTTTACAATCTTTATTTCTTCAATGACTTCTCCAAGACCTCGCATATCTTCCACAACAATGTTTACCCTATCAAAGAATGTGTCAACAGACTCATTCAGATTCATTTTCAGATCTTCATATTTGTTCCACAACACCTGAAGCTTTTCCTCTCTGACATTTGTGTCCCCTTCATATATATTCAAAATCTTTTCCCACATGGAATGTGACGTTTTTCATGACATCACATTTGTGTAGATGGGATTGGAAAGGGCTCCCCCTAAGGCATTGATTGCTTTGGAATCAGCATCCAACTCTCTATGCTCAGCTTCTGATAAGGCACCACTATTAATATCAGCTGTGATACCATGCATAGCTGCTGAAAACACATCCATTCCCAAGGATCGGAAATAGTGTTGCATCCGATTCTTCCATATCTAAAAATTATATCCGTCGAAGATCAGAATCCCTTTATGATTGGTTACCTCCATTGAGAGAAGAACAACTTTCAACCTTCCCTCTGATACCACTTGTTATGTCCACTAGGCTGGATACCCTGAGAGGGGGGGGGGTGATTCAGGGTATGACTAATTAAAAATTAATGCCCGTTCTGATCTTGTTTCGCTGTTAAGCAAAACACTCTTCTCTCTTTTTCCTGCTGCACGATATAAACAGAATGTAAAGCAAGCACAGGACACAGCAATTTTACTTGGTTCACCGCTAAGGGCTACGTCCAAGGAGCATATGCCGACAGGTTGCCGGTCGTACCAAATTTCACTAATCTTCACTAGCTGTGGATTACAAGGTTCGGGATAGATTACTTCTATGCCCAGGCTCACTGCCTTTACAATGTTTAGGGTCAGCTCACTGCTTTCCCAAGGGTCACTCCCTGCTTCTCTCTCTCTGGCTCACTGCCGGTGGAGAGGATCACCTTCTTCCTCTTCCTAAGCTCACTGCTCTTGGATGGAATCCACTCACAGTTTATAGACCTGTAGGTCTCTTCATTTTCATGAAATAATGCATCTTCTCTTGTATGTAGATGCTCTGTTGAAGTTTAACATTCACCCGTTGATGAATATCTCTTTGCACCGAAGGTATCGGGCAAACTTCCAGCTTCCACGCAGCCCGAAAACACTGCTAGAACAAACCTTACTTGGCGCTCAAGTCAACCTCGGCGCGCAAGTATCGGCGCGCAAGTCACTACGGGCGCACAAGTCTTCCTCAAACACTTGCGCGACTCAACCTTCCTCAACTCCAAACTTGCGTGACTCTCTTCCTTTTACACCCAAACAAATATTGGCGCCCAACTGCCAACTGGCGCGCAACTTCTAATGCCGGCGCACAACTTCAACCTCTGGCACGCAAGTCCCACCTGCGCGACCACACACACCACTTGCGCGACCACCACACCTGCGCGACGGGAGCTCTCGTCTTGAACTCCGGTGAAAAATGAGGAGGGGTGGTCCAGTATTTATAGGAAATCTGACCACCCTGCGCGATGGCGCGCAAGTCATCTGCGCGACCCAGTCTCGGCGCGCAAGTCTTCTCTCCTTTTAGACACTTGTGTGACCAACTACCAAACTTGCGCGAACCTATTTCCTTAGCCATATTTTGATCTTCTGATCTTGAAAAACATATGGCGCGCAAGTTTCCTGTACACCTTGTTCGCGGCGCGCAAGTCCCTTTGCCAAAAACACTTTTTTTCATTTGCCGATTTTCAGGCCCAAAAATTTGGCAAACACTGGAAAACGGCGCCATCTTGTATCTGTTCTTTTGTACCGCCTCCAGATCATCCATTCCATTTATCGACGTTCTCGAAACAAACATGGATCGTTGAACTCAGCTCTTGAACTCGACATTCCACCATGAAATCCTCTTTGTCAACAATCACAACTCAGATGTCCAATTTTTCAACAAACACAATCACCTCAAAAAGGCTTCAATGATACCTTGAGGGATTTTTGCCCAACATTATGGACCTACTAGTACACCTTTGTACTTACCCTCAAGAGAATCTGTTTTAGGTGATGAGGATGAAGAAGAGACCGAGGTTACTGGTGTTTAAGGTTATGTGAGTAAGTCAGATAAGGAGTCTGATGATGATGATGATGATGATGATGATGATGATGATGATGATGATGATGATGATGATGATGATGATGATAAGGATAAAGGAGTAAATGATGATCATGTATGTGATTCTTTATAAGTGGGACAACAAGTGGTGGACAGATCCAGTGAGGAATCGGTACATGGGGCTATTGATGGTGTTGAGCCTGTTGAACAAGTGGCTCTTGATCATAGAGATGTTGATCATGAGGAAATGTCACCACATCCAAATTCTGAAAATCAAAACATAATTTAGTAATTGAAAGAACTTATAGCTTATGGTCATGTGGAAAATGTTTAGGATCATGTTCCTCAAATATAGGAAATGCTTTGAAAAGTTGAAGTGACTGGAGTACATGCAGAACTTGAAGTTCAGTTAGTGCCTGTAACTAGAAATGTTTTTGTAGACATAGGGTAGGATGAAGAAGTGGTTGTAGATGAATTTTTTCATGATCCTCAAGGAAGAAGGATCAGGATTGATATTATTGATCCAAGAGACTGAACATATAATATAGAGTTGAATAATGTTCCAGGATCCCTTCTTTTTGTTTTGGAGTATGACTCAGTTGAGGAGAGGGTACATCCTCCTTATATTCCACATGTCCAAGCTCTAATGCCCCAAACACAGTTACCCAGAGTTGGAGAATTATTACAGAACATCAGCATGATATAAAGAATCATGTCATGAAAGGTCGATCACTTTAGTATCCTTGGAAGTACCATATCTATTCCTATGTTTTACATTACATCATGAAAAAAAACATCAACCAAATTTTTTCCCCTTTTGGAAACACTTATATCCTTATCTTATCCTTACATGAAAAATATAACACAATTCTTGACATCCTGGAAAAAATAAAACATAGAAAGGGGTGTGTTTAGATGCTCAGTAAGGATAACAATATAGCGAAAACATTCATAAATGACAATTAACATTTAAGAAAATTTATAATACTAAAAAATCCTTTTAGACATACACATTAGCATAATATAGAAAAGATAAAATAAAATAATTCTATTTACTTAATCACATGGATATTTTACTAGTCAAATAATCACATGAAATATCAATATCCACTTTCATAATTATGGAACGCATAATGGCAGACTTTATAACCACATAGTGAAGGCCTTATTACAAGACTAAAAATAATAATTTTTCAGGGCCTTATCCCCAAGACCCAAGTTTGTCTCATGAGACTTACTGATACATCAAGGTGCTATACCAGGATCCACCATTCACTTACTAATACCAATTCATTCATCTTATGAAAAGGTTTTAACATAACATAAATATTTGTATTAAATAAAGCATATGAAATGTAAATACTTTATCTATAACCCCTGAATGGTGTAAAAATGACCCATCCACAACAAAACATATCACAAAACCTTCAATACAATATGGATGCTTTTTATCATAATAAATCATCTTCAAATTAGATTAAAATCCATCAATGGATGTTGGAACAGATGACATCAAAACTTTTTAATAGAAAGAACTCTTTATATTTTGAAATCATTTAAAAGTCATATAATTATAAAAGAAGACATTTGTTTTAAAAATATTCTTATATGATTGTATGGGAAGCTTCTATGATGATATAATGGTAGATAATAGACACTCCCTCCATATAATTTAAACAAAAATATTCTAACATTAATTTTGTTGAAAAGGACATAAAGTACGTTTTTTGGAAAAGGACGGAAAGATTCATTTCAAAACATATATTGTCAAATAATTGTATGAATGACTTTAAACCATATTTTAGTAAATAGAAAAAAGGTTTTGAATTAAATTTTTATAAAGACACATATGTGGATGATAATGAGTTCCTAGAAGATACTTACATAAAAACAACCTCGGATAATAAAGAGATTGTGAAACTAACCCTTAACTTTTACTTTTTCTTAGTCGATGGTATTTTAACATATTTTGTAATAGTTAAAAATTTGTTATTATTTTATACAAGAACTATATACATAAATATGATATCATATACGATCCTCTAATATTGCATTGTTAATTATATTTCAGTAGTATCATTGTTTCAGGTGTTAACTTATCTGTTTTCCTTTATATTATTAGTTACATAAGCCATGTTTGTTTTGGATATGATGTATATTATTCATATTCAGAGTTATATTAAGTTGTTTAACATTATTTTTAATCCTAAAATGAAAATTATTCATGAATGATTAAGATGCGGAATGAATCTCATCACATTCCTGGTGATGGAAATCTGTATGTACACACGAGCAAAAATATCATTATATAGATGGTGAAATCGTATGTAATTGGATGGTATATCATATATAAAGAATAATTAACATGTTATATTGATTATTTAAATCATTTATACTAACTTTTATACCCATCCAAATAATGAAGTTTTTGAATAAAAAACTACACCCCGACGTGGAGATGGTTAGTCGTATGTATGCACGTATGGTGACTTTGTCATTCATATGAATGATAGATTAATGAATATGGTTGTACCATACTTATAATAACCTCACAGTATATAGAATATACTATATTTATTATTTTAGAATGGAAAAAACAAATAAATAGGAAGTGGAAGAAGAAAAGAACATGAAAGAGGGTGTGAAATATTTACATCTTCTTCGGGTGTTTCCTTTCGGGGAGATCAAAAGGTATCCATAGGTTGGATTTATGATCAAAAAATGCCTCTAGGTTGAAGTGAGGAAAATTGGGAGGATACTTGTGTAGGATTTGGCCGATCCAAATTGATTTGGAGGTGTGATTTTGAGATAAGGGGATGTGCCCTTTTATAACAGTTGTACGAGGCATCTTATGAAAATATTGAAATATTATTTTATAATAAAATCATTTTAGGTTTATAATGGATCCATAATTATTATTTTTAGGATAAGGTGAATATGGGTCGAAAACCTCTCAACCAATAGGTTTTAAATAGGTTTGGGTCACCATATTAACCTTATCTTTTAGATTTAACTCTCAGTTAAATAGTTTAACTTTTACCATGTATTCGTGTATTATTATAATAATTGTTTAATAAAAATATTATAAAATGCCAAGGGAACCTCAAGTGGTTCATTAATTATATAAATATAATTATATATGATTTTTTTAGAACCTTATATTTTTCGGTATATTATATAATTTAATAATTTAATATTAATTTTAAAAACACATTTATGTCAATTTTTACACAATTTAGTATTTGGTTTTTGAGAAAGTCATCAGAACTAGATTACATCGAACTAAATATATTGAATCAACCCTAACATGTCTTCTTCTCCTATAAAATTTGTGTATGTCATAAAAACATAAAAATTATCATTATATTAATATTTATAACACCATTTATTTGATTCTTCCATTAATAAGGTAACTACAACATCATGATTGTCTTATAAATAAACATAATTATTTAATGTCTAAAAATTATAAATAAAATAAAATTTTATAGGAAACCTTTTGATATTTCTATTGAGTTTTTATAGTTTAAATGATAACTTATATATCTCCATTTAATATTTTTTTTACTAAAAGATGTATGTTTATGTTAATTTTGGCATTACTTTAAATTAATTAATATAAACTCTAATTATCACTCTCAGGTCGCTCCATGAGGTTCCAAAATATACCCAAGGATTCCCATGGTCGGAAATGTATCAAAAAATAGGAATAAGACACATTTTAGGGTAATTTAATATTATTATAATATAATTTTTAACCTTTATTTACCGGATTTACCCTTTAACCATGGAAAATAAATTATTTACAGAAATAATTATTAATAATGTCTAATAATAAAAGATAACTATTTACACAATTGGTTCCTCCTAATTTCAAATATGGAATCTATTTTTCCAAATTCAAAACATAGAAGTCACGGAAATTAATTTAAAATTAATTCCCATTGTCAAAACAAAATGAGTGTTTTTTAAGAAATAATAACTATCAAAAGATTGACAATTATTTATGCCCAGTTTAAATGTGAAATTAAAAATAATGACCAATATTATATTAAATGATAAAAATATAATCTAATGATACTTTAAAACCACTCATATTTGTAATTTAACTCTATAAATTATTTTCATAAAAAAAGTTGTTTTAAACTAAAATTTATTATTTTTCACTATTAATCAAAAATTGATTGCTTTCAGAAAAGTACAAAAAATTCACCCTAAGCTAATTTTGATATTCCAAATTCAAAAATAAAGTCCATTTAGAAAAAAAATTATAAAATTACCAAAAGTGGTTATTACTATTTATAATAACTAGTTTGATTGGTCAGGGTCTATTTAAACTCCAAGATACGTACAACGCAAGCTACTGCATTATTAAAAGGGAAATGTACCATGGAAGCGTGGGGTGTTACATTTTCCTCTCCTTAAAATATTTTCTTCCTTAAAATTTCTAGAATATTATTCCATAAATATATTTGGGTGGTTCTTTATCATTAGTTCCTCAGGTTCCCACATTTCACCTTCTATCTTATAGTGTCTCCATAGTACTTTTACCAGATGAGTCATCCGCTTTCTCTGCACTTCTTCTCGGGTATCAATAATTTTAACAGGCTCTTCACAGTAAGAAAGATCGGGTTCTAGTTCAATTTCCTCAAAGTTGATTACATGCATTAGGTTAGGCATGTATTTTCTCAATAATGATTCGTGGAACACATCATTAACTTTGGAGTGACTTGGAGGCATTTCCAAACGATAAGATACAACTCCAATTCTTTATAGAATTTCGAAAGATCTGACATACCTCGGACTCAATTTACCATTCATACCAAAACGTATAACACCCTTCCATGGAGATACCTTCAAGAAAATATGATCTCTTACTTGAAATTCCAAATCCTTCCTTTAGTTATCGGCATAGCTCTTTTGCCTACTTTGAGATGCTTTGATGTGGGTTTGGATAATCTTCCATTTTTCCATTATTTCCTCAACATGTTTTGGGTCTACGAGTTTTCATTCAATAACATCACATTCCTTAAAATGATTCATATTGTGCCATCTGAATACTTGAATGGAATATATTGTTATAGGAAAATTCTACACAAGGTAAATATTTATCCCACATACCTTGAAAGTCAAGTGATAAATATCTCAACATTTCTTCTATGGTATGAATAGTCGGTTAAAATTGTCTATCGGTTTGAGGGTGGTAGGTAGTGCTCAAATGAAGTTCAGTATCCAGAGCATTCTGAGGCTTTTCCTGAATCATGATGTAAAACGGGGAACCCGATTTGAAAAAATCAATAAGGGTACCCTATGAAGTATTAAAAATTCATTAATATATAGAATTTCCATACGTTCAAGGGGTAAAACTTCTCTTGTAGCACGAAAATGTGCTTACTTTGTAAGATGATCAACAATGACCCATATTGCATCATTCCTTCTAGGATTATTTGGTAGCATCATGAAAACGTCTATCGCAATATTATCCTATTTCCACTCAGGTATGGGATGAGGATGCATGACTCCTCCAAGCTGTTGCCTTCCGGCTATCACTTGTTGAAAAATAATACATCTTGACACAAAATTAGAAACCTCTCTATCCATGTTGTCCCACTAAATTTTTTTTTCTAATCACTATACATTTTGGTGCTCCCACAGTGTATAGAAAAATTGGAGCTATGAGCATCATCGAACAATTCCATTTTTAGATCATGTATGTTTGAAACACAATGTATCTTCCAATATTTTAAAATTACATCTTCATAAATGATGTCACTCAATCTCCCCTCATTCACAACTTTAATCTTCTTTTTAAACCCCTCATTATCATTCTAAGAATCCTTTATCTTTTCTAGTAATGATACTTTGGCAACCATTTTAAAAAGTTTTGAGGTTTCAACTTCCAAGGTTATTCCCATATTCATCTTACTAGATCATATTTCCCTTTAGAATTTGGAATGACCTTGTTGGTTTAAGGTTCAAACATTCCAAGAGGTTTCTAATGGGTTTGTTCGTAGAACCGGAAACATAAAATGATTCCATTTTCATTTGGACCTACATTCCATAGGTAGGAGCTTATTAGTTATGCACTGATGAGGCTTTGGAATTTTCATTGGTCTAGAGGATGGGAGGTCGGAATCATCACACCTTTTTGATTAGAATTATTGTCTAATCCGAGACTCTATTTATAAATTTATGTTTTGTTTGTGAATCCTTATTACATTACCAAGTATTAAAATGAGATTTCCTTTAGATCTGTCAATCAATGATTAATATGTGTGAAATTTAGAGAATCTATTATATGTATTTGAGGTTCTTCATCGATAGAGAATCATCTGTGTTTTTTTAGGGATTCTTATTCAATGGTATCCTTTAATACATTATATAGAGTTATCTTGGTTATTATGATAACCATGCTTGTTTTAAATCCACTCAGTGGGGAACTTGAATTTTATTGTCATTCAAAAGGACATAGATTATTTCAGAGTTGGAATCATACCGAAAAATGGGATACCTACATATCCTTGTTTAGAGAAGGAATCAGAACACACGTAGTTTGAGTAAGGGAGTATGAGGTTTATGTATGATTTATGGCTCAAAGAAAGATTGCATAAGTACTTTTACACTCTAAGCTCATGTGAGTCATGATCAGTGTGAGAAACAAGAGGTATTGGTAAAACCAGACAATTGTTCCATGAAAGATGCAATCCTGAGAAATAATGTGGGGCTTATGTATGTATGACTGCATAGATAAATGAATATTAGGATTAAATTTAAAGAAGAAACGTAGAAATAGGGTCCATAAAGGTATATGTACATTTTGGAGATTTAGATACTCTAACTTGGGGCTTACTCCTGAGAAATATTCCCAAATTAGGAGGGGACTTATGATTGGATTTTACTCCTGAAAAGGAAACTCAAATCAAAAGTAAGTGAAGACTGGTTAAGAGAAATTAAGACTGAGGCTTACTCCTGAAAAAGAGGCCCAAGTTAAGGGAATTATGGTTGGGGCTTACTCCTATGGAGGATGCCCAGAATTACGGGGACATGGACTGGGGCTTACACCTGAAAAGGAGGCCCAAGTTAAGGGAAATTATTACTGGGGCTTACTCTGGAAAAGGAAGCCTCGTTTAGGGTTCTCTCTTCTTAAAGGATGAGTGGAATTGGGAAATCTCTAACTTTAGTGACATAAAGATGTGTAAATGACTAGGTTTTGAGATATGTTCCACGGAATTCTTTTCAGATAAGGAAGTAAATCACGAAAACATGCCATTAATTGCTTTGAAGTGTTTATTGAATACTGAATCTTGAATTAGATAGGAGGAATGGGATAATAGAGGTGAAATGGGCAGGAAGGGCACCCAAAAATAGAAGGGCACACAAGTATTGGGGGGGGGGGGTCGCGCAAGTACTGCATGGGTGTGCAGGTCTTGGTCGCGAAATTATACTTGCGTGACACCTATATACATGGGCGATGGTTAAACAGTAAGGTAATACTTGGGAGATCCTTGAACACAGCCTTTAGAATTATCATGAGGTACTTCTAGAAGAGTGGGGCACAAGTTTCAATGAGTAGGTAAGGAGGCAAGAATGTGTGTCCATTTCCCTTAAGGGTAAAACAGTTAGGCGTGCAAGTGTTAGTGAATTCTAACACATAGACCATACTCCTTTTGTTTTTACCTTCCATTCTAGGTAATGAATTACCTTAGAAGTGTTCAGAAGACTTGAATAAGTGACTTGGGCATTTTCATATCTGAATCTGAATTCTGGAAAAAATCATTTGAAATGGGGGGCCCATCGGGGGTATTTATAGGCTGGAGAAGACGCTGGGTGATTTTCAAAGAGGGCGTCCAAGTCACCTATGCACCCACTAGGAGGCACTCAAGTGTACTTGCGCGACCATGCTGGATCTTGCGTGACCTTTGGGGAATGTTCTCCTTGTTCATCCCTTTATCTTTTTTTTTTATTTTTATTCAAAGGATGAATCTTCTTTGTTTGAGGTATTTCCATTTTTATTTCATTTAGACTCTATGATGGAAAAGGAGCGTCAAAAAAAGTCCCCCCTCTGTGTTGGATCCAAAAAGGAATGAGGATTTGACTCTGAGGAAAACATGAAACAAAAGAAAATTAGGGCGCGTAGGGTATGGCGCGCAAATGGGCTTCAGGCGCGCAGGGGCCGGCGTGCAGGGGTACGGTCTCATCTATAAATAGATGGCCTCACTTTTAGCAAAGCACCCGACTCTCTCTTGTTTTTTTCACTCAGCGCACAAGTGGACTCCCGGATTTCGCTCGTCCGCACTTCTTGTTTCTTGCGTTGCGCTTCTTATTGAGGTATTTGGACTTGCGCGGTGATACATGCATGACCAATACTTGTGCGACCGATGGAGACTTGCACGCCAACTATGGGACTTGCACGCCTAAATGCCTTAGACAATTTTTTTCAATTCCGTCACAAATTTTATGAAAAATTAACTTACTTTAAGAGTTAATTATTCAAATATTGTGCAATGAAATGGCTCCCAAGAGAATCGGAATGACTGATGAACCGGAAAGAAAAAGAGTTGATGATATGATGGACATTGTTGGCCATGATTACTATTACACCTTCAAAAGTACTCTCCCAGAATTATCCATGTATTTGAAGAAGCATCCTATTAATTTCCTGCATATAATCTATCTGCCTCTGTATGGCCATGGTCATCTGCAAGATGTCAATATTCCAAAGGCAAAGAACTATCTCCCGCATTCCTGGTTTCAGTCATATACTAACTTTTCAACATAAAATGTCTCAATCACAAGAACATTTTCTAATGATGGAACAGTAAATAAAGCCTATTTAATGCATAATAGCTCATGTGCACCAGATCTGAAACCTCACAAACCTGAGCTGCAACCACATTGTTATCCCTCAATCTGTTGAAATTATCAGATGGATCAATCCAAAGGGTGGAAGGAGAAATGGGAATTCTGTTCTGGAGGAGGGGTGAAGCCAACATGGATGTGGGCTTATTGGGTGAGAAAAAGCATGTGAAGTGTTTGTCGAGGATCTGAAGGGAGTTGTAATTTATGAAGTCGTCTGGTCTGGGCAGACATATGTTTATAGGAATGATAATTTTGCACCGGATTTTCTTAGCCACTGCAGACCAAAAAATAAATATTTCCATATGACCCATGGAGAAGTAGGCATTAGTTTGTGGGATGTCTACAAGATCTCAGGGGTTCCAATTTTGGGTGATATGTATGACGAATTCATCCCTCCAAAGGAAACCTTTAATGATCCGGAGAAGACTCCAGATTTTGTTCGAGAGTTATTGAAATTTATCCTAATTTAAAAATCTTAACGACTTAAAGACTCATTCTAAAAGGGATATTAATCCAGAGGAATGTATGGATGTGTTTCTCAAGAAGAATAGGGAAAAGGGGACCACCTATACTCGTCTTACTAGCTGCCCTAGAGCAGATAATAGAGGTGCTCCTGGCACATTATGGCTGACTCTGGAAGAAGGAGTGTTTAAGAAATGGGGTTATGAATTGAATCATAAAATCTCAAGGAAGACCCATCTGGGAGGCATTTTTTAGCCTTATGGATCAGTGTTTATCTTTTTCCAGTCATAGATTCAAAGGGACGTGTTAGGCCAGGGACCTTCGTTATTGTAGCCAAGTTGGTTGAGAGGAAGATGGTGGGGTTGGCTACCCCAGTTTTGGAAAAGATTCACAGGATCTTACTCAATGTCTATATGGGTAAGTCTCCGTTGAGATTAGTGGGACCATTCCAAGTTTTATGGTGATGGATCGCCACTCACTTCCAGACATATGCTGTACAGAACAGAATACTGATTCCTGGAAGTTCTTTCAGGTGGTCTGTTCAGGCCTTCTTTGGAGTTTGTCCTTTGTTCCTAAATGCCTATGATATTAGGGAAAGTCTGGGTATGCATAAGGAATTACACTTCTTTCCCTATGGAAATACGCTGACAGGGTCATTTGTTGATGATGGATCAGCCAGCTTGGAACAAAGGACTTAGATGCTGGCCTGCAGAGATGGTGTATTGGCCACCAGAATTGATAGGGAAATTATATGTGAGGCCAATGATCCATATCGATTTTCACGCCAATTCAAGTTTCTGCAGACAACTGTTGTATCTTCTCCAGTGCACGTCAGGTCAGAGCAGCATCCAATGGTTTCCCGACAACTATTGTTGCTAATGGATTTGGACAGGACATGGGCAGTTTTTGACCTACCAGATGCTAAAGTAGTAAGCAATTTGTCCATATGGTATGTTGAAAACTAGATAGCATCATATCTTGTGGAAATATTGAATAAACCTGTTTATTGGGTGGGGAAGAAGAAGAGAACCATTTAGAAAGAAACAATTCAGGTGGCAGGTGATTCTTCCACTCCTGAAGCTGGTTCATCGAGTTCTTCAACTGAGGCTGATTCATCAGATTCTCAGGAGATACAACATGTGTCAAAGCGGCCATGTGATGTATATAATCCTCCTGTCAAAATCAAGAGCGCCACTCCATCAACTCCTGGTGATTTACTTTATTGAGGAAATTTAATTGACAATATCTTTATAGAGTAACAAGTTTTCATTAACTTTTCATAGTTGCAGAAGCTAGAAAGAAATTAAAATCCAAGGTTGTAGGACCCTCTTCGCATCCTTCTAGTATGCCTAAATATATACGACCAGAGGCCATCAAGACATGGAGAGATGTATACAATGACACTGAAACTATCTAGATGGAGCTATGTGAGGGCTACATCTTCCTGGAGTAGGGACTCTCCAGGATCCTACAAATATTATTTCAAGGACAACCCTGATGAAGTAAGATCCTATGTCAAAGAGTTGAGGACCTATATAAATTCCACCTAAGATTCTATCCCTATCACCAAGCGTGTGAAGGAGATGAAGGATCACATCGCCACTAATGAGGAGTGGAATGAGTACGTGGCTCCTGAAGATGTATGTTTTCTTTACTTATTTACATTGCAACTCGATTTCTCTCAATTATTTGTTACTCAAGGAAATTACTTTATTTATCCTATATCTTTCACGGAACGGAACTCTTGAAGTTCCTTCACCACAGTATATCCCTAGTGGTACTGCCATTGGGGATGCTGTTGAATCTCCTCACGAGTTGGGCGAGGTATCTCCAGGCCAACAGGCCATGGATGAGGAGTTGGGCATGTCTTTCCATTCTCCCATTCAGGTACCTATAATAGAGACTACCGACACTCCCAAAAAGGAAAAGGGACAAAGGTATCGGAGGAAAAATTCCACGACCAAATGCTTCATCAGTAGTGGTAAGTCCTTCGGATTATCATGAGTCTTAAACCATGAAAAGATTTCTCATTTTACTTGGTATTGTAGGGGATTATTCAATTTCACCTCTGAGGGAGAGGACTGATCCTTCTTTGAGGACCATGGAGGGTGCTGTGGAACAAACACAAATTCAGGATGACTTGGCTGCTTCTGAAAAAGATCCAACATCTATTTCCAGTACTACTCCTATTGCTGCTACAAGTAGAGAAGAACCTACTTCTGGTAATTTAACAATGATTTATACAATTATTCATTAAATGTTGAATGAAAAAATCAACTAACATCCGTTCTGTGATATTTTAGGTATAACACCAACACCAGAATCATTGGCAGCCATGGAAATTGAACCTTCCAACCTTCTTGATGAATCTTTCCAGGGTCAGGGGCCGCAAAATGAAGGTCGCCAAGAAGACACATCAAATGCTCTCACTGGTGAGACTAACCAGGATTCTAAAATTTCATTGGATGAAATGATGAATATTGGAATGTATTTCGAAGAATTTTTCGATCATGCTAAGTTACCATGTGATTTAGAAGATCTTGGGCGTGAGTGTTATCCTTCGCCCGATAAATTTTCTTATAATTTACACTTTTAATCATGACTGAAAATAATATGCAGTTCCATCCAAAGATGGTTCTGAACTACCAATGCCTGAAGAGGGTGTGGACATTGATGTCAAACCTACCGTTGTAGAAACATTAGCTCATGTAGAGAAAAACCCAGTAAACCCTCCTGAGACCCATCTTGAAGATCCAGTTGAAACTGTTAAAGATGGGGAGGAGTCTTCTCATGCTGTTGATTTATTGTTAGGTAATGATTGTAATGTGTTTTCAAGATAGAAAACCAACTTTCATTGTTCTATGAAACTAACCATACTTTTAATTGATCAAACAGGACAATCAAATTCAATGGCTAGATCTAGAGGTAAAGTATCAACTTCAGCCCAAACAGTAGTAGAAGGAGAAGAAACCAGGGTCAGGGGGGAAGGAGTAGAACATGGCACTTCATTAAGTGCATTAATCCCAGATTATATGCCCCCCCTATGATGATAATGTCGAATCAGACCCGGAGGTACTTAAGGCGCTCAGCTTTTCATGACGCAAGGCACGAAACAATATATGGAAAATCATATCTGAAATGCCTCTAGAAGAGCTTTCATCAATGATTTTTCTATTGTCGTCCCTGTTCGTCACGGTAGGACTTGGTGGTTTTTGATATCAAGAGATCCATACCATGGTGAAATAGTTAATCTTAAGAGGAGAGAAGGAGAAAAATGTCATGAAGCTCTGACCAGGGTGAAGCTATCCGCCAATATTAGTGAATTTGAGGCTGTGGTATCCCAAGATGAGGTTGACTATGCTGCCATGATGAAGGCACTGAAGCATAAGATCAACGATAAAGTTGTCCAGCTGATGTACATTCAGCAACAGTTAGATGCTTTTACTGGGGAACATGACCAACTCAATAATTCACTGGAGGGAGCTCAAACGAATGGTATGAAATCCATTGCAGATGCTAATAAGCCACTCCATCAGGCTGAAAAGAGTGAAGTTGGTCAAGTGCATGAGCTTAAAGTAGCTGCTGATGAAGCTCGGGATGATGTTCATCAAGTGAAGACTTATGTTGACAGCCTCTTGTAATTTCATGGAAAAGATAAGAGACTCCAATCTATGGATTTCCTTCTAATCTCTTTTACACAAAATGAAAAAAAAATCATCTACGATCATTTGTGCACGTATTTCCTTTGCTACCTACTTTATATTTTTACATAAGCCAATGGTCCTAGTAAGCATATTTTGATTTTTTTACTAGGATTATTATAAATAACCCTAAAAACATTGAATCTTTTAATTGCTCAATATTACCAAAATCATAAAAAATGTATGTTTAGTGAGGTTGAACTTGACTTTTATTCAGAGTTCCCTTGTCTTTTCTTGGCAGTTTAAAGTCATGCACATCGGACATAAAAAGGCTAATGTTTAAGGTCGAAATAGCTTTGACCGAATGGATTAAAAATTGACTCAATTCCTTGATAATTTGTTTGAAAACATATTACCATATTCATGTATGGAAGGGAAAAAATGTAAACTATGACTTAAGAAACATTGAATCTAAGGAATGATATGAAAAAGTACTTAAAGGCATTAGAAGAATTATTTTCCATGAAAGAAGTTACCATTATTTATCAAACTCGTTAGGGGGTTGAATTATGCAGGGCCACCTAAGGGCATTGGATGCATAGTCAAATAATATCATCTTTTGGCTGACAGGTCCGTTATGTAAACTACTTATGCAAGGCCGCCTAAGGGTATGGGATGCATAGTCAGGCAAAAGAACACTCAGAAAGTTACTTTTATACTGCTAAAAAGCTGGTGTATGTTTATGGAGATTCAAATTTTCCAAAGCATAGAGTTTGCTGTATAAAGAGAGGTACTTGAAATAGGAAAATATATT
The DNA here is from genome assembly GCA_963277665.1 of Viscum album. Lineage (NCBI taxonomy): Eukaryota > Viridiplantae > Streptophyta > Magnoliopsida > Santalales > Viscaceae > Viscum > Viscum album. The sequence goes on along the minus strand of OY728123.1, from coordinate 1,030,575,969 downwards.
TCCAAACAAGATTGTTTAAGAACTAGATGAATGTAACTCCTACGAAGGACTGACCCAAACATAGGGAAGGGAAAATATAAACCATAGACTTGAATATTTTCAGATCATGAAAAAGAGTATGAGACAAATATTTAAATAATGGATATTTTTGCGGATCCCTATATATCATTGTTAATATAGATAAGGAAAAAAAGATGTTTTCATCCTATGAATGAAATTACCTTTATTTAACGAACCCATTAGGGGGTTGAATTGTCCAGGGCCGCTAAGGGAATTGGCTGCATAGTCATATAATAGCATCTTTTGGCTGACATGTTTGTTTTGTAGACTGTTTATGCAAGGCCCCCTAAGGCATGTGATGCATGGTCAAGCAAAAGAATTCTCAGAATTTGGAAATTTTGTGATTAGAAGTCAGGAAAAAGGGTTATGAAGATCTGAAAATATTTAAGGTTAGGATTATGACACATAAAAATGGGTATTGTTCAATGTATGTAAAGATACATAGATCAATGTTAACCATAATAACAATGTGGCTAGGTCTTGAATTGAAATATTAGACTTCACTACGTATCCCATAAGAATGGGAATGAAGGCATATGAAGTTCTCAAAATACAGTTTAATATTATGTGGGACTAAAGTATGGATATCTTAGTTTTGGGTCATAGAGCTCGGACCATTATAAGAAATACACAGTGTGTGTTTTCATGGGGATTTTTCAGCCAAGGGACTGAAAGTGGAATTTGGGGTTAGGCTCAAAGCCTTGGGGCTAGATTCGAGGGACACTCGAATATTCCTACGTATCCCATAAGGATGGGAATCAATCCAACATAGTTCTAGAAATACCCTCTGTATATATTAGGTTCTTACATGTAAAGGGTGAAAGGGGACTTTAGTGAAATGATGGATTAACCCAAGATAAACGGTTCGGGTATTTCTATGTATGTATATAGTCTTTGGAATATAACATGATTGAAAATAAATGTAAATAATGATTCCCACTCATGTGAGGGTATCAAAGAATGTTGTAGTTTGTTGTCATACCGGACAAAAAATGTTTTACAGTTTAACGTCGCATAGCAAGGACGATGGTGAACCAATGTAAAGATATTGATTCTGGTGTGGTTTCATGAATCAAGATCGTATGAGATGGAGGTGAACCAACTTAAAGAGATTGGTTTTGGTCTTGAACCTTGGGAGGTTGCCTACGTACCCAGCCTAGAAGGCGATGAACAAAGTCCGCGTAGGTCAATTAAATAATGAATTAGTGATCAAGTTGTTCCTGGGGACAACGACCTAAAAATAGTGCAGGGACATACGCATGGTTAGAGGTCCAGAGAGGGTGTTATGGTTGAAGTTTTCTCTAAGCTCATGTGAGTCATAATCGGTGTGAGAAAAAAGAGGTATCAACAACCTTAACGATGCATAGTTTAATGTTATATAGGATATATGAAGGGACTATGTCGTTTAAAGTCTTCTAGTTATGACTATTGGTGCTACACAGTTTTGTGTCATGTAACAGGGACAAAATACAGTTTAACATCATGTTGGACGTATTAGGGACTTTTTCACAGTTTAACATCGTGTGGGTCAAAAGTAATACAAATAGTTTAAGGTCATATTTATGGACCATAGATGGTTCAGTTAAATGCCTTGTTGTACATAAGAGACTTCTGTACAGTTTAGTGTCATGTAGTTAGGATGTCACAATTTAACGTCGTGTGGGACGAAAGTAATACAAATAGTTTAAGGTCATATGTATGGACCGTAGATGGTGATGTTTAATTTCTTGCTGGACATAAGAGACTTCTATACAGTTTAGCATCATGTAGTTATGATGTCATAGTTCAACGTCCTGTGGGACGAAAGTAATACAAATAGTTCAAGGTCATATGTATGGACTGTAACAATGTATTTTGTGTTTATACAAAATACTTCTTCAGAAATCTAGCATTGGTTGGAGTAGTTATGAGTTCTCCATCCATTGAGACTAATGAATATTCTCCATTGGAGTAGACCTTATGTATTGAATATGCTCCTTCCCATTTTGGTTCAAGCATGGGCGGTTTTTTTTCTGGTATCATTGGTGTTCTGAGAACCAATACCAGTTCTCCCTAAATGAATGAATGAAGACGAACTTTTTTGTTGAATGCTCGTGCTATTCGATTCTGATAAACGGCCAAGTGATGCAGTGTGCACACTCTTTTCTCATCTAACCATTCCAATTAATCCAATCACTTTTGAGATTGTTCATCTATAGATGAATAATCACAAATAGCTCCTATGAGAGAGGGTAGTTGAACATCAATAGGCAAGACTACTTCCGTTCCATATACCAATGAATATGGAGTTTACCGCGTTGCAGTGCGGGTGGTGGTTCGATAAGCTCATAAAGCATGAAAGAGTTTATTAGGCCATGACTTCATATCTTTATCCACCATATTTGGAAGTATGTTTGAAAGAGTCTTGTTGAAGGCTTCATTCTGGCCATTGGCCACTACATGATACCGAGATGAATGGTTGGATTTGATGTTGTATTCTTGATACAACTTCTTCATCTCTGATGAACAGAAGTTGGTGCCATTGTCCATCAATATGGTATGAGGGGCAAAAAATTTGGTAATGATGTTAGACTTGATGAAGCTAACAATGCTTATAGAACTAAATTCTTTGAGAGGCATTGCCTCTAACCATTTGGAAAAGAAGTCTGTAGCAATCATAATATACTTAAACTGCTTGGCCGTAGCTGAAGGGTAAGGTCACACCACATCTATTCCCCATGTGGAAAATGGTCGCGAGTATTTAGCTGTATGAAACAACTCTAGAGGGTGATGAATGAAATTGACATGTACATGGAATGAATGACACTTCTTTGTGATATCAACACAATCATGTATCATTGATGGCCAAAAGTATCCAAGCCTTCAAATCTGATCAGACAGTCTATGTCCAGACCGGTGGGCACCACAGACTCCTACATGCACTTCTTTCATGACAGCCATTGTCTCTTCACCATCAATGAATCTAAAGAGAACTCCATCAAAACCATGCTTGGAGAGAATTTTATCTAGGTGATCTGGGATATCATAAATAGTAAAATTGACCACACGTCGCCAGATTTGTTCTTTCCCGGGTCTATCAGGCGGAAGTGTTCCATTTTGAAAGTATTCCCTGATAGGTGTCATCCATCCTATATTATGATCGTACGGTTCAGGAATGGGAATAATTTCATTGATCTCCTCTGTTATGGTTCAAACATAAGGTGAAATTTTACGATGGTGGGAAATACTGATGGTTGTTTTGTCCTGATTTGGATCTTCCAGAGTTGTGGCTATATTAGCCAGTGCATTAGGTTGAGCATTTTTTGATCGCGGGACATAAGAAAATGTATGTTCTGTAGGAAATTCCGCCTTTAACTCAATGACATAATCATAAAAAGGGATCAATTATTCTTTTTTGATTGCATAATCCCCATTGACTTAATTGATTACCGGGTCTGAATCACCTTTCACCATCAAGTGATTCACTTGTGCTTGAAGCGCCAACTCTAATCCTACGATGAGGGCCTGGTATTCTGCTTCATTATTGGCACCACCTTCCCATAATAAGAAAGAATAAAGTAATACATCCTTTTCCTGGGAAATAAGAATAACTCCTAATCCAACCTTCTTGAATTTAGGATCTTCCATTTTCTTCCCTGTTGGACTTCTGGAAGCACCATCAAAATACATTTCCCATAAATGGGGACTATCTTGAATAGAGAAGACTTCCTCACCAAGGAGTTCAATATCTGAAGATGTGTCTTCCACTGAAGGATGTTCAGAATGGAAATCAACGAGAGCTTGGTGCTTTATTGCCTTTTGAGACATATACTGAATGTCGAATTGTTGCAAAATAACTTCCCACCTTTCCAGACGTCCTGTAAGCATTGGAAGACTAGGGATGAATTTGAGCGGATTATTGCGAGATACCAATTGGACCTCATGATGTTGTAGGTAGTGTCTCAACTTCTGAACTGAAAAGAGTAATGTCAGGCAACACTTCTCAATATTTGAATACCAGGTTTCTGCTTCAAGTATAGTTTGACTTAGATAGTAAAGGTTGTTTTCATTCACAACATCATTCTTATGAGCAAGAAAGGAACCCAATGATCGATCTAAGGCTATCACATATAAGATAAGTGGACTTCCTTCAATAGGTGGCATAAGTACCGGTGGACCCAAGAGGTATTTCATGAAAAAATCGAATGCCTCTTGATATTCTTCTGTCCACTGGTAACTGACTCCGTTCTTCATCAATTTGGTGAAGGGTAAACTTTTTCCAGCTAAATTGGAGATTAAAAACCGAATATAGGCTAAGTGTCCTTGAATTCCTCTTAATTCTTTCAAATTTCGAGGAGGTGACATACTAAAGATTGACTTGGTCTTCTCAGGATCGACTTCAATACCATGATGGCATACAACAACGCCTTGAAATTTTACTAAGGTTACCCCAAAAGCACATTTTAAGGTGTTCATCTTCAAATTATGTTGTCGAAGCATGTGGAATATGACTTCAAAATCAACCAAGTGATTAGAATGTTTATTGGATTTGACCACAAAATCGTCCACATAACATTCAAAAAACTTCCCTAAAAAGGGTTTGAAGATACGATGCATGGCGCGCTGAAATGTTGCACCTACATTCTTTAACCAAAGGGCATTACCCGATAGCAAAACACACCATGGGGTGCTCTGAAGGCTGTGGATTCCTCATCTTCTGGAGCCATTCGGATTTGATTATATCCAAAATATCCATCCATGAATGAATGTTCTTCATAGCCAGCTGTTGCATCGATTAAAAGTTCTATAAATGGAACCGGAAAATCATCCTTTGGAAAATGTCAATTAAGATCTCTGAAATCGACGCAATCTCTAATTTGTATATTCTTCTTCTTCACAGGGACATTATTAGCAAACCACTTGGGATATTGAACTTTTTGATGAAGTTAGGTTTGAAAAGCTTATCCACATTAGCTTCAATTTTGGAATCATATGTTGGGTGTGTTTTCTTGCGGCTTGCTTAAATCCTCGATGTTCTTCGGGTAAACCCAAATTATGTGTTGCAACATCAGGATCAATCCCGGGCATCTCTGTATAGTTCCAAGAAAATATGTCTTGATTTTTATTTAAAAAGTAAATATACATCTCTTGTTCTCCAAGAGTCGTGGCCGCACTGATTAAAGTGGGGTGTGGATCTTATTTTGTACCCATATTTATTTCTCTGAGTTCATCCACAGTGGTAGATATACCGTCTACAATTACTGGAGGAGCATCCCTGATATCTTCCTCTTCTTCTTCAACATGTGTTATTTCTTCTGTTTCTACTTGCATAGTAGATGATGAAGTAGAATTTCCATGATTAAGAGAGATGTTAAAATTTGAACATCTTGAAGTAGAAGCTTCCATTTCTTACTCAATTGATGATGAAGGGTCTTCCAAGGGTAATAAAGAGGATATGATGGATTGAGAATAAACATCATCGTTCACCTCTAGTATTGCTATAAATTCTTCTGGTCTGGTTGGCGAGGTATAGACTTTCTGGATTTCAGCAGATGAAATGAAGTCATCTCCATTTGAGCATTCATCATTCCATGGAGGATCAACAATTTCTCCCATGTTGTCTGATTCGATTGCCATAATTGACATTATGGATCTTTCTATAAGATTATTTTGATTTGGGTCTATCCTATCAATTTTATTGATAGGAAACACATAATCTGTACTCACATGCGCAAATGAATTTACTGGAATCTTCTCCAATCCATATGGAGCATTAACTTTGGTAATCTCCCATGTTGTAGATTTCTCCTTTCCCTTAATGTGATTGAATTCTGCCTCAATGTATTGAGATTCACATGTCTTGAACGGGGCCTTATCACCATACAATGTCCCAACATGACCATCAAAACAATATTTGAGCCAATGATGGTATGTTGAAGGGATAGCCGCATGTTGATGTAGCCAGGGTCTTCCAAACAAGATGTTGAAGGTTGAGTCTTGATCAACAACCATGAAATCTGAATTGGATACAAGATCTCCAAACTGAGTACTGAGTGTAATCCTGCCCAGTGGTTCTTGTTCATTTTTATCATATACATGTAACATCATAGTAGAAGAAGATAAATTAGATTCTTTGAGGACCAATCGACGAAGTGTACGAATGGGGATGAGGTTGACTCCTGAACCATTATCAATGAAAGATCTTCAGATGTCAACACAATTGATCTTTCCAGATAAGTACAATGGTATAATATTCCCATGCATGACATCATCTTCATCTTCATCTGTGAAAGATAGCATTGCATGGCATTCTGCAGGATTATTTTCTACATGGTAGACTTCAGTTGCAACACTTTCAGTTTCAAAGTCCTGAGGACTTGACAAAGCCTCGATGAGTGCCTCCTGAAGATCTTTTGACAAATTCAAAGCATCATGAATTGATAACTTGTCCTGTACATGCGACAGGTGTTTCAATACATCAAACTTTTCATCCAGAGGTCTACGTTTCCCAACAGGATCATGTGGTTTACCAGGTGCCTTGGAAGTTGATGCTTTGGAAGTTGATGCATGTTGTATCATGGTAGGAGTAGGCAATATTACTGGATTTTGAATATTAGACCGATTAGATCCATTTACTTGTTGAGAGGATGAAGGTGGAATCCCCAACCTATCCTCCAGAATAACTATTCCAGGACTGAATTTGCTATTGGTGGAAGAACGTGCTTGTTCTTTTTGATATTGCTGAAGGGATATGCCATGAGTTTTAGCTGCATACACAGTTCTAGCAGGGGTAGAATTGTAATAGTGGCTTCTGGGATATCCACCTCTTCCTCTGTATCCCAGACCCTTGGAACTCCCTCTAATTCCTCTGTTTGATACGAGGAATTTAGTCTCATCAAAATTGAAACTACGACTGGCATAAGGATCTGTTAAATGAATCATATTAATAGAACCTAAGATCAGTTCTTCATCTAATGAAGACTGTACCTAACTAGCCAATTTAGGTTGTGCTGTTTGGTGGTACGATTCTCGTAGCTTCGAATTAGATGGCATGAAATCTGCCAGAGTCAAAGACAGCTTAAGCTTTGACACATAATCTTCTTCTCCTGATTCTTCTTCCTTACCTGAATTATGTTATCCTTTTGAGGATTTTTCTTTTGATGGAGGTTTCACAGTAGCATTTATAGAAGAAGATTCAATTGGTTTCTTCAATTGTGTTCGCAAAATTGAATAAGTTCATTTGATCATTTTTCTGACCATCCAATGATCATATATCTGCGCAGTTTTTCTTTTTACTTCTTGACACTCACCTCCTTCCTCCAGATCTATAGTAATAACACATGCTACCAGGGATGATGAGCCTTTTAGTTTGACTTGTCCTAAGTCGACCATCTTTCGAAGGAGTTATTTGAAGACACAACACTCCTAGTTGGGATGCCCCAACATTTGATGAAAGAGGAAATAATTGTGACGGTCTCCATCTCCTTCCATGTTTGGCCTTTTGGGCCTTGGTAACTAAACCAAATTATTTTCCAGATGTGAAATGAAGTATCCATGAACTTGTTCATTTCGGAAAGAATAATCATTACTCTTCATCTGATCAAACTGTTTCCATCATTGATATCTTTGATCATCATGATGAAATGGCCTCTGTTGCTGACACTCAGGAGGTGGAGCCTATTGGGAAGATGAAGGTTTTGAAGTAAAAGTCGGGACACGTTCTTTCTTAAGCATAAATGTAGCAGTATCTTCTTTACCCATTCTTCTTCCTGGAGCTGATGGAATTACACGAGTTTTAGCCTTAGTCTGTATAAGGGAATCTTCAATCTACTAAGAGATTTAAGTAAGGTCTCGAAACACTCCTGTGTATTTCAAAGGGATCAATGTCTTATGCAACTCGTCACATAAATTTTCCACACAAATTGGCAACAATTCTACCTGAGGGGGTGCTAAGATCATGGAATATGGTAATCCCTACCAGCAAGCAATGAAATATGAGACCGTTTCATTCTCCCTTCGATTACAGTTTGTAAGATCAAAAACTATTGTCATTGGAAAAGTTGATCTGAACTGAAGAAGGAATTGTTGATGGAGATCTTCTCATCCGGTAATTGACCGGGATTGTAGGCTCGTATACTAATCAATAGCTGGTCCTTATATGGTTCGCACGAAGCATCGGAGTTTCACTTCATCTTGTTGTCCCGGAGTTCCCATCATATGTTCGCAACAAGACACATAATGTGTCGAATTCTATTCAGAATCGCATTATCCATTGATAAAAAGGAATACAGGGTTCCCAAAACATGATGGGGGAGGGATTGAATCAACCCATTAAGGGTAAGTTCCCTTTTGTGGTTGAATTTGAGCACATTTTTTCCTATGTATCTTCTAATCGAGCTGTTAATGACTCAATAGTAGTTATTAACTTTTTAGAAACATCTGGTTGAGCATGGACCTGGACAGGTGCAATGACTGGAGCATGGACATGTATGATAGCTGGTACTGCAACCAATGGCAGCACTGCCGATTGTTGATGCACTTGACCCGTAGTATTAGACCTATGGGGGTGTACTAATAAAGGAAGATATTCTTAATCCATCTCAGTAGACACAAAAAATTCCCTTGGCTGACTGGATCCATCACGTTTAGGAGGAAGACTACCCTGAAGTAGTTCTGCATTCATCCTCCTTAATTCCTTCATTTCTTCCTCTTGTTGTGAAAATATTTTCTCTAATGAGAGCGATTGGCCTTTTCCAGAGGAAGGCTATGTAACCCGATTCTTTTTTTTCCTCTTGTTGGATCCGTTTTGGAGAGGGGGAAATGGGTTATTTGAAGGATTACCTAGGTTCTGATTAATCCTTTGATTTCGTGTACACACACCTTCTTTATTTGTGTCTGTGTATACAGCTTCTTTAGTAGGAAAATCTTTATCTGATCCCTCTGAGTGAACCTCATCTGGTGGATCAAAAACAACGACATTTATGATATTGATTGATGCATAATGCATTTCATCCCTCCTATCGTAATTTCTATGATATTGTCTGATTCTATGTCGTTGATGAGACATTTCCATTTTTTGATTCGATCCCTCAGGAACTTCTTGATGAACCGTAATTTGGAGAGAATCTCCTGATAACTTGGCTCTTCGTTCCTCTCGGGGCTTCTTCCCCAATCGAGAGAATACTGACTTTCTCTGAGGGAGGGATTGAGGATTTGAAAATGTCTCGAGTCCGGTGGACTGGGGCTGTTCCTGCTATTTCCGCTCAACTCCTCAAATCCTATTTGTTGATTCTGAGGGTTGGTTTAAAAGAGTCCCCAGTCTGGCAAGCTGGGGTGGCTCTTGACATGCTATGTCTGAGACTTTCTTAAAAGCTCTTCTAATTTTGCGGACTTTAGTCGGAGAAATTAGCTGGATGCATCAACCTGTATCCACTTTAATCACCTGGCTCATATGAACGCTGGGTGATTTTTGACATTTCTATCCCTTGATGACGTGATTTCTCCATACTAGAGGCATGTTCAATATTCTCATTCGCTTGATGCAGGATTAATTCAAAAACATGTTCTCTATATTCTTGATTTTTAGAGGAACTAGTTGAGGCCAGTTCTTGGGCATGCTTTTGATTACAAACAAAACCAGTGATTGTGGCCGACCATGGGGAATAACATTTCATGAAACCATTTTCGGCGGGATTTGATGACTGGAGATCACATTGAAATGTATTTCTCCATGAATAACCCACCCTCTGATTTGAATACCATATGGGGCATTGGAAATTAACTAGCGCAGTCTCCTTAGTGCGCCCTGGCATGAATGCTGAAGGGCTCTCTGCTACTTTTCAGCCTTCGGATATCGAGAGGCTAATAGATATTCCAAGTAAATTTGATGTTGTAACCCTTATATTATCTTTACTTGATTTTCATTTTCAAAATACGATAATATTTTCTTTTTCATTTGATAAAGAGTTTTCCATATGCTGAGACAAATATTTTGAATACAATCTTCCGTCAACACTTTTGGAATGTCATACTGAGAGTCAACCAAAGGCCAAAACATGACTGGCACTCCACCTTTTGCCAATTGTTTTCTCATATTCAGCACTTCTTCTTTATCATTCAATGAAGATATTTCTACCTGATTCGACCTGAGAAGGTGCTTCCTTGTTGCTTCATCAGATTCAACATGATTGGTAGAGAATCCACTAATCAAACTAGAAGATAAATGACCCAGGGGTGGTTCGGAGAATTACCTACGCCCCGCGCTATCTTCTGATTGAGAAAGTCTTTCACTTACTGATGGTAAAGCATCAGAAATGACTGGTTTCGCATTTGTAAGTGCCTCAAGATATAAGGGCTTTCACGGCACTACATTGTCCACTGGAGCATTTTTCGGGCAATGTGCATCACTGCTGTGAAGAGGACTTTCGCAGTGAAATTCATCATCATGGGGAGGACCACCATGGTGGGTTACAGTAAAAGATGATATCTCTTTCTCCATGGTCTTCTGGCCACACAGAGGGTTACTGTAGCTCTCATCTTAAGATGAAATTTCTAGATCGACTGAACTCTCATGAATCAAGCCTTCATGAGGAAGTTTCCATTGAATTCCTTAGGAATTAATGTTCCCACTATTGAGAAATGAGGGAGTAGAATCTTGGATTCTAATAGATAACTGTCTAAGGGCATCAAGAACTCCATCATCGAGAAAGGGCTTGTTACAGATTGGCTCTTGATTTCTTGACTGTGCTGGGTGGGTCTTCTTCTTCGATGCCTTCTTACTCGCCATAGAAACCACTTGTTGACAAAAGTGGCTACTCTTAGTAGGTGTATGTGACTAATCATGAGAGATGTCCAGGTTAGGCTGACGATCTCCACTCAATTCAGGTGTATGTTCCTGACTTGGTTGTCCGTATGATATGGGGGAGTATGCCCCACAATCTTCTTGGACTGGAACAGAAGTGTTTATCTGCTCCGGAGTGAACTGTTGATGTCCCACTCCACTGGTAGGGATAGATTTATGTGTCATTCCCTGAGATGCTGCTGAAGATGTTATACTATTCTAGAAGGCATCCAGAATATGAGCAGGGATTTGTTTCATCTCTTTCACCATTGACAGAATGTTCTTGGTGACATCAGCTGCTGGAACAGGGAAATACATCCATTCTGTTCTTAGAGTACATGTGTGTTCCTGCTCCTATCCTCCTTTTCCTATTAGTGAATCTTGAAAGTACTCATGTGTAGGGGCTGAGAGTTGAGTCTTCCTACTGTTTGTCACCGGAGCTTTCCAACTGACCTCTCATGGTGCTACCAAATGAGACTGTTGGTAGGAATGATTAATACTAACAGGTGTATGTGCCTTCTAATTGCACTCCTCCAAATTTGGTTGAAGAACTTCCTTCAACACTGACAGACGAGGCTGCTGGCAGGACTGATGAGTCTAAGCACGTGTATGTTCCTTTTTACCAGTGGTCAACACATTGGGTAGGTGGGCTCCATCATATGTTGTCAGAGGAGCCTGCTGACTAGCTGATGATTTATAAACAAGAGTATGTTCCTGTCTATAATACTCCACCGGAATTGCCTGGCGGGAATGGCGCAATGCTGCCAGATGAGTCTGCTAGATAGTAGATTTAAAATGGACGGGTCTATGTGCCCGCTCATTGCTTAACATCAAGTTAGGTAGGTGGACTTCTCCTGAGATGGCAGCAATGAGAACCTGCTCACTTTTGACTGGATTTCTCCTCTGGTGATTCTTATTGCCTGCTCAGGTTCGAGGAACTGGAGCTGAACGCCAGGATATGATACCCTCATCATGTTGAGGGCACAGTGTCGCACGAGTCTGGCAGTGATTGTTGATGGGAGCCCTCAGGAAGGACTCCTGTCTCCTTGAATTAAGGCCATGATGGGCCTACTCATTCACCTCCCTAGAATATGGGATGGAATGGTGATTGTGTTCTGGGGATAACGACCCTAAACGGTTCAAAACGGTGGTTGACACCACCTACTTCTTAATCACTGGTCATCATTGTTCAGATGACCAGTGTTAGTTGTTTACATGGAGGGATTGTCGAGTTGCCTCAAGAGATGGAATGGTACCGTGACGACAGTACTCCATAACCAGTGCATTTGATACCCAGCGTTGAAGATGCTGAGTAGGTGTTATGATCCTTAGAGTGGACGATGATCCAGCAAGAGTAGCAGCAGAGGCATTCACAGCATAAGTATTCACGGGTGTGAACTTGAGAGAATCCATTATCATAATGCAGAAGAACATGGAAAAGAGTTCCTATTTTATATAACAGACATAATCAAGATTAGTCTGGAAACTACATCTTTTGAATGAACACATATGTCATTGATTTTCTTGTGGGCCCTCTCATTGAGTTTTAAATAGGGTCCTAACAAGTCGGTAAACTATCATTTTAACTTGGTTAAGGATTCATGTCGGGTTCACCATTTTTTGTTTCCCTCTGGAATTGGGAATGAAATTTTTGGTTTAAGGTTCAAACATTCCAAGTAGTTTCTAACAGGTTTTTTCATAGAACCAGAAACATACAATGATTCCATATTCATTTGGACGTACTTTCCAATGGTAGGCGCTCATTAGTTATGCACTGATGAGTCTTAGGAATTTTCATTGGTCGAGATGATGGGAGGTCAAACTCATAACACCTTTTGAGGGGAATTATTGTCTTCTCCTGGAATCTATTTATAGATTTAAGTTATGTTCGTTAATCCTTATTACATCACCATGTATTAAAATTATCTTTCCTTTAGATATGTCAATCAATGATAAATATGTTTGCAATTTAGAGAATCTTTTATATGTATTCGTGGTTCTTCATCCATGGAAAATCATCTGTGTTTGTTTAGATATTCCTATTCAATAGTATCCATTAATACATTATATATAAGTCTCTTGGTTATTATGATAACCATTCTAGTTTTAAAGCCACTCAGCAGGGCACTTGAAGTTTATTTTCATTCAGAAGGACATAGATTATTTTAGAGTTGAGATCACACATGCAGATGAGCTACCTACGTATCCTTGTCTAGAGAATGAATCAAAACCCACGTATTTCGAGTAAGGGAGTATGAGGTTTATGTTTGATTGATGGCTCAAAGAAATATTTCATAATTACATTTACTCTCTAATCTCTCGTGAGTCATGCTCGGTGTGGGAAACAAGAGGTATTGGTAAAATCAGACAATTGTGCAATGAATGATGCAATCATGTGAAATAATGTGGGTCTTATGTATGTATGACTTCCCAGATAAATGAATATTAGGATTTACTTCAGTGAAGAAACCTAGAAATAGGGTCCACAAAGGTATATGCACTTTATAGATATTTGGACACTCTAACATGGGGCATACTCCTGATAAATATGCCCAAATTAAGAGGGTACTTATGATTGGATTTTACTCCTAAAAATGAAACTCAAATCAAAAGTAAATGAATGATGGTTAAGAGAAATTAAGACTGGGGCTTACACCTGAAAAGGAGGCCCATGTTAAGGGAATTATGGTTGGGGCTTACTCCTAAGGAGTATTCCCAAAATTAAGGGGACTTGGACTGGGGCTTACTCCTAAAAAGGAGGCCCAGGTTAAGGGAAATTTAGACCGGGGCTTACTCTTGAAAAGGACGACCAGGTTAGGGTTCTCTCATCTTAAAGAATGAGTGGAATTGGGAAATCTATAACTTTAGTGACATAAAGATGTGTAAATCACAAGGATTTGAGATATGTTCCACGGAATTCCTTTCTGATAATGAAGTCAATAAAGAAAACATTCCATAAATGGTTTTGAAGAGTGTCTTGATGACTGAATCTTGAATAAGAGAGGTGGAATGGGATAATAGAGGTGAAATGGGCAGGAAGGGCACCCAAAAATAGAAGGGCGCGCAAGTCTTGGGGGGGGGGGGGTCACACAAGTACTACATGGGCGTGAAAGTCTGGCTCGCGCAAGTATACTAGTGAGACACCAATATACTTGGGAGATGGTTAACCAGTAAGGTAATTCTTGGTCGATCATTGACCAAATCCATTAGAATTATCCCGAGGTTCTTCTAGAAGAGTGGCACTCATGTTTTAATGAGTAGGTAAGGAGGCACGAGAGTGTTTCCATTTACCTTAAGGGTAATATACTTGGGCGCGCAAGTGTTAGTTAATTATAACACTTAGACCATACTCCTCTTGTTTAGACCTTCAATTCTAGGTAAAGAATTACAATAGAATTGTTCAGAAGACTTGACGAAGAAAATTGGGCGTTTTGAGCTCTGTATCTGAATTCTGGAAAAAATACTCTTGAAATGGGTGGCCCAACGGGGGTATTTATAGGCTGGAGAATACCCTGGTCGATTTTCAAAGAGGGTGCGCAAGTCACCTGCGTGACCACTTGGAGGCGTTCTAGTGTACTTGTGCGACCATGCTGGAACTTGTGGGACCTTTGGGGAATGTTATCCTTGCCCATCCCTTTATCTTTTTATTGATTTTTATTCAAAGGATGAATCTTCTTTGTTTGAGGTATTTCCCTTTTTATTTCATTTAGACTCTCTAAAGAAAAGGAGATTCAACAGATCCATGAAAATAGGATCCCATTCAACTCTCATCATGTTCAATACTCTTTGACTGTTTTTACTCAAATCAACATCCACCTTATTTGCCTTCCATGGGTGGTAGTGTACAGTGAAATCATAATCCTTTAGTAGTTCATGCTATGGTCTTTTCCTCATGTTGAGTTATTTATGATATAAAATACACTTAAACTCTTGTGATCAGTATAAATCTCAAATTTTTCACCAGAGAGTTAGTGTTTTAAAATATTCAGATCAATGATTACTGCTTCTAACTCTAGATCATGAGTAGGATTATTTTTCTCATGAATATTTAGCTATCGTGATACATAGTCAATAACTCCATCATTATGAATAAGGACACAACCAAGTCCTTTCTTTGAAACATTACTATAAATAAAAACCCCCTCATTCCACATGGTAAAGTCATGATAGGATAATTAACTAATCTTCTCTTTAGTTCTTCAAAACATGCTTCACATTGTTTTGTCATAGCATATTTAACCCATTTATAAGTGAGCTTGGTTAATGGGTTAGACAATTGGGTAAAATTCTTGAAAAAACGCCGATAATAACCTGCTAAACCAACAAAACTGCGTACCTCAGTTAAACTCCTCAGTGGTGGCCATTCATGGATTTCCTTGGTCTTTGAAGGATCAATAGGGATTACATCCTTAGAGACAATATGGACATGAAAAGAAATCTCATGAATCCAGAATTCACACTTTCTAAATATTCCATATAATTCATTTCATCTAAGAGTCCTTAGGATAATGCGCAAGTGATTTTCATGATCATCATAAATTTTGGAGTATAGAAAAATAACATCAATAACTACCAATACAAATCCATCAAGATATTCCTTGAAAATAATATTCATTAGATCCATGAAGATAGAGGGTGCATTAGTCAATCCAAAATGCTTTACTATAAACTCGTAATGCAAGTACCTGGTTCGAAATGCTATTTTTGAAATGTCTTCCATCTTCACCAACAACTGATGGTATCGAGATTGAAGGTCAATCTTTGAATAATATTGATCTCCATGAAGTTGGTAAAATAAATAATCAATGTGAGGTAGGGGATACTTGTTCATTATTGTTATAGCATTGATCTCCCTATAGTCAATGCACAACCTCATAGATTCATCTTTTTTCTTAACAAAAAGAACAAGGGATCCCTAAGGAGAAACACTACGGCAAATAAATCCCTTATTACTCAATTCATCTAGTGGATTCATTAGTTCCACTAATTCCATTGTGACCATTCTATAAGTGGTCTTCGATATGGGTCTTGATTCATGAATTAAATCAATGGAAAACTAAATTTTTCACTCTAGAGGATGCCCAGGTAAATCCTCTAGAAATAAATCGTCATATTCTTGAACAATAGGTATGTACTATATTTGAACATTATTTTCCTCACCCATAGTTATTTCATTATCTTCCTCCCCAATAATTGAATTTAGTAGAGCTACTGGGGGTGGATCTAGATAAGAATCATGTTGTGACATTTATGCTCTAAAGATAATGTACTCATTATCATCATCAAAAATTGTATCATTCTTCTTATTACAATATATTTTCACATCATGGTCATAAATTCAATCCATACCAAGGATTATGTCAAATTCAATCTGGAGTATAAGAATGGGATCAACAGTAAAGAACATTTATATGCCCTAATGGGAACTGATTCAAAAAACATTGTTGTGATGATACTTCCCTTATGTGGTTTGACTAAAAACTCCCTTATTAAGTCAAATTGAAAATAAATAATTGTAATAGAAAACTATGAAGATATGAAACAAAGCGATGAACCAGAATCAAACAATGAATTGGCTAAACATGAGGAAACTATTAAATTACCCGCCACAATGTCTTTTGGAGCTCCAACCTCTGTAGTGGTGATCACATAAGCTTGGCCTTGCTCTTGTGGACTTTTATGTGCTATCTTCCCTTAGAACATAGGAAATTTATTTTAATAATGCCCCTTTTCTCTAAGATTATAGCATTTAAAATTGAAATCCTCTTTCTTCCCCTTGCAATCACGAGTTGGGTGGCATTTTTCACCACACTTGTAACAGACACTCATTCACATCAGGAAAGTACCAGGGTGTTTTTTCCCACAATTACCACAGGATGGATATTCATGTTTTCTCTCGTTCCTATTATTTCCATTTCAAGAGTGTTTAGTATATATCTTCTTCTCTTGATTTTAATTGAAGTTGTAATACATAGATAATTCATTTTCATTCTTGATAGCGCATGAGAGAATATCTTCGTATGACGAGAAGGATTGTGAGAAAAATTCATGATAGAGAAATGGATTTAACCTATCAAATAATCAATCAATCTAACTCCTTGGGTTATGTATATAATCTGCTACACGCCTTACTAACCTTTTAAAGATAGCCTCATACATTGCGACATTCTCATCCTAATTTTTCTTTAGTCTAATAAATTGTCTTTCCATATCTGCTCGATGGTCAGAAGGAAAGTATTTTTCTATGAAAATATCTTTAAACACCCTAAATTCCATGTTTGATACTTCTTTATCTTCCATTGTGTTTTGGATTAATGACCACCCTTGATCTGCATCTCCTGTGAGTCGATAAACTGCCATGAAAACTTTTTCCATTTTCCTAGTCCCCAAATCACGAAATACTTTCTCTATGGAACTTATCCATTGCTCAGGTGATAATTGATTTGTAATCCCATTGAATTTTGGTGGTTGTTTGGCTCATGAAGCATTCTGGCATTAATCCTCTGCGTTGTGGATCATGGTGCTCTATATGGGTAAGGTTATTATTTATAACCTGAGGGACTTGTCCTTGTATGGTGGTAAGCTAATCATCACCAATTCCATCACCAGCTCCACTGTAATTATCTAAAGTAAGGGGGAAATCCCTATATGGATTACGAGGGTTGATACAATTTCCATTCCATCCACTAGGTGACATTTATAAACAGTGGCATAAACTAGATTACATTATGTATTGTAATACATTATTCCAAACTTGTAAAACAATTAAATTAAATTGAACAGTTTATGGATATAATCCATAATTATAAAAATGTTTTCATCGAGGAAGTATATGTGCATAAATCCTTCATAAGTGTTTGTAAAGAAAATGTGAATTATCCAAAGCATATCCCCCGGGAGTGTTGTAACCAAGAGTGCAACAAGGCCCGTTGTCGTGCACCAGTTCCGGTTTGAGTCTAGCTCAAAGTGGTGTTTTTGGATATTACCCCTAGGTACACCTATGCTATAACTGCCTCTACCTAATCATATCCTAATAGAGATTTATTTCTTGGAAAACTCACAAAATCTATATATTACCAAAATTCTACGATGTTCTTATATACTAACCCTCAAACTCTATCATAGGGTAATGTTCTCTAATCAGAGTTTTTTTAAATCTTGCTTCCTAGGTTTGTACTAAACTTCTTTTGATACCAACTATAATTCCCCGACCCCTATTACCCATAGTCGGTCCATTATTACATTACATTTTATGATACAAGGAATCATGTCCCCAAAGACCAATTAGTTTAGTATCCTTATAAGTACTATATACATTCATATGTTTTACATTACATCAAGAAATAAAAACATCAATAACATTGTTTACCCTTTTGAACACAATTATATCCTTAGAATATCCTTCCAGGTGAACTATAAAATACTTCATCACATCCTGGAAAAAATAAAACATAGATAGGGCTGACCTCAGATTTTCAATATGGATAACAATATAGCGATAACTTTCCAAGATAAGCATAAACATTTAAGGAAATGTATAAGACTAAAACAAAATCCTTTTAAACATAAACATCAGAATAATATGGAAAAGATAAAATCAAATAATTCTATTCAAATAATCACATGGATATTCTACTAGTTGAATAATCACATGCAATATTAATAGCCACTTTCATAATGAAGGAATGCATAATACTAGACTTCATAACGACATAGTCACGAACTTGTGACCAGACTAAAAATAAGATTTTTTCAAGGCCATGTTTGAAGACAATAGTTTGTCTCATAAGACCCACTGATGCATCTAAGAGATATAGCGGGATCCACACATCACTTACTATGTCCAAAGAGTTCCTCTTATGAAAAAGTTTAAACATAACATAAACATTGATATTAAAACTAGCATATGAAATGTAAATACATTCTCAAAAAACCATGAATGGAGTAGAAATAACATATCCAAGGTAAAACATATCACAAAACGTTATATACAATATGGAAGTTTTGTATCATAATAAATCAACATCAAACAATCTTAAAACCAATCAAAGGATGTTGATATTGATGAAATCAAAACATTTTTAGAGAAATAACTCTTTCTATTTTGAAATCATTTAAAATTCATATAATTATAAAAGAAAACTTTTCTTTTAAAAATATTCTTACAATCTTTTATGGTAAGATTTGACGATGATATAATGGTAGAAAATAGCCACACTAGCCAAATAAGTTAAAAAATACATTCTTGCCTAAATTTTTTCGAAAATGTCATAAAATACCTTGCTTGGAAAATGACAGAACGATTCCTTTGAAAGCATATATGGTCAAATAAGGTTACAAATTACCTTAAACTATAGCATAGTAAATAGTGAAAATGTTTTGAATTACATTTTTTAGAAAACACTAAGGTGGATGGTAATGAGGTCTAAGTAGATACTTACGTAAAAACGACCTCGGATAATAATGAGATTGTGAAATTAACCCTTACCTTGTACTTTTCCTTAGACGATGGTATGTTAACATCTTTAATAATAGATTAAAAATTGTTATTATATTATTCAAGAATTATACACATAAATATGATATCATATATGATCCACTAATATTTCTTTATTAATAATACTTTATTAGTATCATCGTTTTGGGTGTTAATATGATTATATTGAGGGTGAAATCATATTTAATTGGATGGTATATATTATATAAAGAATAATTAACATGTATATTTATTATTTAAATCATTTATAATCATTTTATACCAATACAAATAAATAAGTGTTTGAATAACAGTCTACAACCTGACGTGGAGACGGTAAGCCGTACATACGCACGTATGTGGAGTTTGTCATTCATATGATGGATAGTATAATGAATATGGTAGTAAAATTTTTATAATAATATCAATATATATAGAATATACCAGAGTATTTATTTTATAATGTAATCAACAAAGAATGAAGAAGTGGAAGAAGAAAAGTTCTTGAAAGAGGGTGGTGAAATTATAATCTCTTTTTCGGGTGTTTCCTTTTGAGTTGAACAAACCGACTCATTATGTTGGCCTTAAGATCAAACTAATGCTTTTAGGTTGAATTGAAGTTAATTGGGAGTATATTCGGGCCGATTTTGGCTGATCCCAATGGCTATGAAGGTATGATTTTGTGAGAAGTGGAAGTTCCCTTTTATAAGAGATGTGAGGGGAACCATGGGAAAAGATTGAAATACTATTTTATAATAAAATTATTTTCGGTATCTAATGGCCCCAAAATGATTTATTTCGAGGATATGGTGGTTAGGGGTCTAAATACTCTAATCCAATAGGTTTTAGACAGGTTTTAGTCACCATTTTAGCCTTATATTTTAGATTTAACTCTTGGTTAAATAGTTTAACTTTTATCATGTATTCTTGTATTATTACAATAATTAGTTAACAAAATTACTATAAAATTCCAAGAGAACCTCATGTTTTTAATTAATGATATACCTATCGTTATATAAGTAATATGGTATAAAATTATATTTCTAGGACTATTATTGCATTTAATAGTATGATATTTGTTTTAAAAATCATTTATGTCAATTTTGACACTATTTAGTATTTGGTTCTAGTGAAAGTCATCACTAATTGATTAATTCGAACCAAATACATTGTATCAATATAAAAATGTAATATTCACCTAGAAAATTCTTTGAAGTCATAAAAACACTGAAATTATATTTATTTTAATATTTGTAATAACATTTATTTGATTCTTCAATTAGTAGGGTAATTACTACATCACCATTGTGTCATAAATAAATTTAATGATTTATTGTCTAAAAATTATAAATAAAAAAATTAAATAAGAAATGTTTTTATATTTCTAATGAGTATTTATAGTAGGAAATATAACCTATATAACCCCATTTAAAAAATGATTAACTAAAACATAAATGTTTTTGTCATTTTTGTCTTCATATTAAATTAATTAATATAATGTGTCATTATAACTCTATAGTGGCTCCATGGGGTCCAAAAATCAAGACACGGATGGCCATGATTGTAAATATATCAATCAATAGGTATAGGACACATTTTGTGGTAATTTAATATTATTATAATATTATTTTTAACCCTTATTTACATGATTTATCCTTTAACCATGGTAAATAAAATATTTAACGAAGTAATTATTCATAATTTATCAAAATAAAAGATACATATTAACATAATTTGACCATCCTGCTTCCAAATATGGAATCCATTTTTCCAAATTAAAAACATAGATGTTGTAGAAATTAATTTAAAATTATGTCCCGTTGTTAAAACAAAAAGTGTGTGTTTTTGAAATGATAACTATCAAAAAACTGACACTTGTTTATGTACAATTTATTTGTGAAATTACATACAGTGCCCTAAATTATATTAAATGATAAAAATATAATCTAATGATACTTTTAAAGAACTCAAATTTATAATTTGACACTATATGTTTTTTTGATTAAAAAAGTAGTTTTTAATTATAATTTAGTTTTTTCACTAGTCATAAAAAATGGTATGCTTTCAGAAATGTACCAAAACTTTACCCTAAGATAATTTCAATTTTCTAAATTCAAAAATGAAGTCCATTTTGAAAGATTAATTTTAGAAAAATTCAAAAAGTTGTTATTAACATTTATAAGGGCTAGTTTGATAGGTCGTGGTGTGTTAAATCATCAATTTGTGTACAACACAACCTACTGCATTATTCAAAGGGAAACATTCCGTGGATGTTTGAGGTGTTACAAAAGAAAAAACATAACCTATTTTACCTATTCCACTAGTTACATCTCCAGTAGTAGTGCCAATATCAAAGGAAGTATCATGTGACTATGTCACTAAGGCCAATTTGGAACAATTCAAATTTGTTATTTGTGAGTTAGTGAAAGCCTTAGTTGGATCTAGAAGTAAAGCATCCACTTCTATAGCTATTTCAGAAGATGGTGCAGTGACGATTGTAAGAATCGTGATCCAGGAGATTCAACTGATTCTCATTGCTATAGTAGAAACCATTATTAGGCATAATACCTGGTATAGAGAAGAAGTAAAGAAGATGAGAAATGAGTTAAATTCTCTAACCTCTGACTTCAAGTCCTCCTTCATTAGTGTTTTGGATGTTCATAAGAACATGGTGACTCATCTACTCTATTGTGATCTGAAGAAGTTGAAAGTGGAGCTTGGAAAAATGTTAGTTGGCCCATCTAGTTCTAGAAGTGGGAAATGTGTTGTTTCTGATTGGGAGACTCTCAAAGTATTGATGAGGGAGGAACTCTAACATCTTCTGAGTGCTTCAGACTAAGAAACACTTGAAAAGGTGCATCAACATTTATACCTCATGTACAATATGGTCAATAAGTGAAAAAATGAACTCTCTGATGCTCAGAAATAGAATCGTGAAAAGGATGGATATATACTTTACCATGATTTATACCAATCCTTACCTCATAAATAGCATCACGTTTTTGGCAGAGAATCTCAGAATAACTCCTCTCACTGAAGCCTTCAAGAAGAAAGTTACTCAACCAAAAGGAGTTTACCCCTATACTGAATAAATTCATGGAGAATAAGGATGACTTTTAGAAAGATATTCAATATGGTGGTGAAATCATTAATGATTCCATCAATATCCTAAAGCCATATCTGCATGTCCAGGATGAAGTAATTAATGTCCCTCCTACTGCTTCCATGGGTACTCCCCCTTGTCCTCCTGCTCCAATGACTTTCTCTAAGGCTCTTTCTCAGATTCGACCAGTAATCAAGGAGAAAAATCCTAGTCATGTGTTGTTAGAATGAGGGCCTAGCCTTGTAGTAAATTTACCTACAAGTGTTGTCATACATAGTGTTATCTTTAGACCACCTCAATCCTCTGACACTCCCAAACCTTCTTCGTCTACTTTGGATCATTCAGATAAAGTAAATCCCCTCACATGACAAACCCTTAGTGGTGGAATGTTTATAGGGATTTGATCTTTTTGATTTAGTATACTTTTATGCATCTTCAGTGAAATCATTATGGTATCTTTATTTTATGAAATTTCTTCTCTTACATTCTGTTTATTTATTTTTTGGCTAATCCCAAAAGGGGTAGAAAATATGAGGCATGCATTCATAATCAAAGGGGGAGAAATTATGGATGATGATAGATGACACATGGCATGTACTCAACATAATGCATTTATCGAGGGGGAGAATTCTTTTAAAAACTCAAACAAGGGAAGGATTTATTTATATTGAATAATTCAATTTAGTGAATATTAGGCTAAGTCCATTTATTAGTATTCCTTATATTTACATGTATTGCATAATTTGACATTATCAAAAAGGGGGAGATGTTTGGGACCTCTATGCTTTAGTTGTTTTCATAATCACAAATAATGTCAAACTACAAATACTACTTCTTCATGACATTTAAAATCTCTATGTAGATCATTTATTCCAAATCATATATTTGTAAATCCATATGTTTACAAGTGTATCTTTACATGTATTTCTTTGGATTTCACTTAGTCGTGTAATTTTGTGTGTAAGATAGTCTCTTCATAAGCTTTTTAGATTTACTATCAATGAACTGATGTTCAACACACCGATGTTTGACAAACCGATGTTCGATACACCGATGTTCGACACGCTGATGTTCGACAAATGGATTTTCGACACACATATATTCGACACACTAATGTTTGAGACACAAATGATTGACACGCTAATGTTTGACACACCGATGTTCGACACACCGATGATCGACAAAACGATGTTTGACACACTGATGATCGACACAACGATGTTTGACACACAAAAGATGACCCAACAAATATGAAACACTGAAGATGAGAGGATAAAGATGACACATTGTAGATGACACACCAAAGATGACAGACTAATGATAAAACAATGAAGCTAATCGACCGATGATGATAGTATGATGCCAATGACTCACTGATAGTCATAAATAATTGTTTCATTTTTATTAATTTGAATTTATTTCTAACTATCATATTTATACAAATTAATGTTTCTAGCATCATTTAATGTTTTCTATAGGGCTATCTATCGAAAGTACGAGGTACATGAATATGTGGATATCTTCATGACTACTGGACCTTGATGAATAAAAGGATTCCAAGCTCAACCAAAAAAGAAGCTGAAAGGAGTCACTGAACCCGCTAGATAAACAAAAATATATTGAATAAATAAATTATCTTTCACTGAAAATAAACATTTCCAATATTTACTTAAATTAATTATTTAGCTCTAAATTAAAATATCTATTATTAGTTTTCCAAATTACTGTTCAATATAAATTTATTAACAATTTCGTCTTAATATTTTGAGTTTTTATTAAATTCGTTGAGTTTGTGATATAAGTTATAAAACATTGCCGGTATTTTAAAGGATCCAAAATCATGGATCATTACATTATAAACCCTTAAATAAATAACATCCTTAAATTTTTAATTATCACTTATTAATGAAGATATTTTAGGGTATACATATGAAATTTATGATTGAAGAGTTTATTTCCATTTGGTATCACACTTACTAATTTGAATGAGATTATGAATTATTTTATTCTTTCCCAAGAGGAATATCAAAATTCTGAAATTATTTCTACCAATTTAGGTTAAACATTCCTTGTGCTAGGTATCATAACTCTAATAATGGAATTAATTTTCAAAGTGGGGTCATTTTAATCCTTTCACTAATATTGTATCATTTTTTCGTTTGAAATATGATATTTTATTTCCCTATTTTGTTGATGAAAATGGATTCTCATTGGTGATAACCAATACATTTATAACATCACATAGAATTTCTCTACTGAAGGATAATAAGTATTTCAGGGAGAATATTCTATAAAACTCAAATTGGGATATAATAATAATTCTACAAGAAGTTTCCATCAATAATAAAATCATTATTGTTGTAAATTTAAAATCATTGATAACCTCATAAATAGAATATGGTGTCTAGAATAAGAATCTAATAAAGCATCCACAACATTAGAGTGGTGGATAAGTGTACATTCTCAAATTGTTTTGATGACTAACTCCCAATAGTATGAGTATCATAGTATTTCCCTTGTTTCCTTTATCTGACATCATATTGGTGCTTATCATACTTCTTATCCTATAATTCCATTAGTTCAAACTCTATCACCTTTATCTCAAAATATATCACCCATCAGTCAACTTATATCTTTCAAGGTTCAACCTTTATTACATTGAGTTGGGTAATCTCCTTATTCTAAACCAAATACTCAAAATAAATATCCCAAATTGATATTGAAATTCTTAGACTATTATAAACTCAAAAATCATAGAAATATATTATCTATAAAACCAATATATCATTTATCCTTGAAAGTATGTAGTAATAAATATTCCACTAAACATATAAATCAAAAAATATTCTTATTTGTTATCCATGGAAAAATTATCATTATGTTAACTAACTAAAAAATATTAAAATCAATTATAATGGTTTATAATGATAATGTAATTCACTAGAGTATATCCACTAGGAGTGTGAAATATAGTGTATTGTTATGCATAATTTTTCATGCAGTAGGTGAAAATTACGTTAATTCAGAACAAACCCTTTTCAATGTTATTACCCCTAGGTACATATTATTGATATCCACTATCCTCTTATATTATCCACAAATGGATTTATTTCTAGGTAAAACCATCTACTCGGGGCGTTACTTATATTTCAAGATATTAACCAATATATAAATCTATATAGTTAACAAGTTTTTATATTACTAAATCCAATGGTAACTAAACTAATACCCAAAAATAACTAAACTAATATCTAATATAACTGAACCTTCCTTTGATACCAACTATATAGAACCTTGATTAACATGAAAAAAATAATATTAAAATCCCTTATTTTAAATAATATATCTCACCACATTCAATAAACCTACGGATCATAATGTTTTGTTTCATGGAAAATAGAGGCATAAAAAACTATTTTAAAATAGTTTTAAACTATTATTAACAATTTTGGTACAATACACCCATTATATACATCTCAAATGATGAATTGATATTTGAAACCTAGGTATTATAAACATAAGAATGTGGTGATCTCAAATGCTTATAAATGGAGAAACATATCATTAAATATTAGATAATATACATGATAAAGAACAAATGAGAAATGTAAATATAATAATAATATATCATAAGACCATAAATGGTCATTATAAAATATGATGGATAATCTTAAGATCATAAATAGATCATTATTATAAATTATATGACATTTCATAATACACTTATAAATAATTATATAACATGTTCTATTGCTATAAATATTTGGAATACATTAAAATTAAGGGATAATTATTAAAACATGTCAATTCATGGAAATGAAATGCATATTAATTTTTTTTATAAATTGATAAAAAACATTAAAATGTGGCATATGTTGGTAAAAAACTGAAACTGTTTCAAAATTATAAGCCCAAAATATAATGGATATAAATAATCCTTTTCAATTTTTACATTAAAACATGTGGAAAAAGCTTCCCATATCACATTAACATAACAATCATTTTAACTGAACTCCTAAAATCTCATTCACACAAGAAACATGTGAAAACATATTCTCGGATATTATTATCACAAAAAACATGTGAACAAAACATCACATATATCATTCACACAAAAAACATGTGGGAAATAAATATTGATCTCAATCAAAAAAATATGAGTTATGATTCCAGCATCCCATTCACACAAAAAACATGGGAACAAATATTCTTCCATAAAATTCAAAAAAACACTGAAAAATGCTTCTTATATCACCTTCCCAAAAGAAAAGTTTAAGATTCACTTCCCGCATCTCATTTGTGAAACATTACATAATTTCATGTGATTTTGAAACCTGATCCAATTAATTGTATGGAGATATATGAACCCACCCAACAATTCCCATAAATATGATTTCCATAACAAAATTAAGCATTAATCATCACATAAATTACCCATTTAAAAATAATAGGACTCTTAGAACTATAAAAAACATCATAAAAAATGAAGATAAGAAATCATAGGATATAAAAAATAATAGTTTTTATAATAAATGATATCCTGAAAACATATATCAGATGATAAAAAATTACATCATGAATAATAAACCTTCAAGGGTAAATAAAAGTGAAAACCCCATTTAATAAATGGTGTAAATATTATTTTCAAAAATGATTTTATGAAGTAAAAGAAAATAATTATTAAATATTTAATATAAAATTATTCAAAATAAAATATATCTTGTAAATGATATGTAAAAACCCATTGAAAATTTATAATTTAAAAATAAAATTTAATAATGGATAATTTAAAAATAAATAAATATTTAAAAGAGGGAAATGGAAATTCATTTAAAACTATTACATTGTAAATAATTTAAATTAGTGGAGAGTTGAATTTTTTTCCAAATAAAATGTGGAGTTGATGATAAAACATATTATTTTGAAGGGATAGAAATCCTTTTAATTGTTTTTGAAATAAGCATATTAAAATCCGCTTGATAAAACATATTTCCGTACAAAAACCATATTAAAAAACCAAAATCATTAAAAATATGATGAAACCATTATTATAAAATGAATAATCATAGAAAAAATAATCATGGAGAAAATAATTTTTAATTTCCACTAAAGAAAATGATAACACTACTGGGAGGTAAAAATATGATTACAAAAGAAAAAAACATAAAATAAATTTAAATTTTTCATAAATTATACAATGTTAAAGTAATAATAGAATCATTAGGCAAGATTACATGGGAATGAAAAATTATTTCCCAATAAATTAATGTTTAAATAAAACATAACATCATCATAGGTTATGACAGTTTAATCATCAATTATTATAATCATAGAATAGTGGCTATGACCAAAGGAATGATTTCATTCTCTAATGCCTCATACAACATTGTTAATTTTCGAATAAAAATACAATTATCGATTGAAAATTAAAAATATTATTTAGTATCATGAAAAATAATTTAATAAGAATATAATTATAATAATGGTGTATTATTTTCACCACAGAAATGATAATATGGTGTGTTACACAAACAAGACTCAAAGAAAGGAGTTTGAGAAAAAAACGCATATGCCCTATATAAAAATTCATTTAAAAATCCCATAAAAGGGAGTAAATGAAATTAAAATTGATATAACAATAATAAAATATAACTCATGAAATATTATATCAAAAATTTATTATACACATTACATAAATTGAAATACTTCATAAATACGAACTATGTGTTAGTGAATAGAATTTGAGACAAAATCATTTTCCTTGTTTTGTTGATCAGCTGATGACATGATAACCAACTATAAAATATACATATAAACTGAAATAATATATATCATAACCTTATTTATACATGTTATATTTTTTATCCTATATTTATAATTATTTATTACCGATATATTTGTTTCGTATATCTTATATCTACAAAATGGTGTTGATAACATTAACCATTTATCACTATTTTATAATGTTGATATCATAAAAAATTATTTGAAATGAAGTTAATAATTAAAATATAATTTATGACACTATAGTATATAACTTATATTAATTTATAAATATCTTATATCATTCCATGAGTATTTTAGTTATATTGTGGAAAAATGGAATATGTGTTTTCTTATTCTGTTGATTTTAGAGAAAAAATATAATAACATAATAATAATTTAAATAAATTCAGAAATATTTCCATAAACATATTCTAATAAAAAAATTATTACTATATTATAAAAATATTAATTTTTATGTTCTCATAGTCTCCCATATAACACCCCAAGATTATAAAATAAGCACATTGTAGTCAATAACATATCAAAACGCAACATAATTATTAGAAGAAAATTCAACATCATTATACATTAAGGTGTATTTATTTTTAAATAAATTAAATGTCATAAATATATTTCATTAAATGAAACATTATGTTTATCTCTTATTAAACTCAAAACTATGTTTTGATTTCATTACATGCAATACCAAGTTTATCTTGCATTACACCAACTATCTAGTTTAAATTAAACAGGAAATTTTATTATTTAATATAATTGTTAAAACAGAAATTTCATTAGAGACTATGATTAGTAATAACTAAATTAAAAAATTATGGTTATCTGTTATTTATAAAATGAATTATTTTTTTCAAAAAAAATCTATATTTTTCTATGACTGTTTAATCCCTCTTTGCAGATATAATTTATAATTAATTTGTATCAGTATTATAAAATTTATATTAAAAATAATCTTAAATTTTTAAAACAGAGTACATTAATTTTCTTAGGGTTATTTTTTAGTTATTTTCTAGAAAATTGCATTTTTTTATGAATAGTGAAAAATACTAAATTTTAATCAAAAAGTGATTTTTCATTTAAATAATTTGTAAGTATAAATTATATATTATTTTTTTAAGTGATATTATTTCCATTTATATCAATTAATATGATTTAGATCATTGATATTTTTTTCATATTGGCTTTTTATATAAAAACATTATTAACTTTTTAACACTTTCTCTTTAAAACCGTATTTATATCCTGTCTACGGGGTTAATATTAAATTAAACTATTATATTTTAATTAATTGAATTTTCAAAAAACAATTTTTTTTTTGAAATTAGTCTAATTTATAATTTTTAATAATATTAAAATAAATTTCTTCCAAAATAAATACAAAAAATAGAAAAAATCAATTACCATAGTTAAGGTAAAAATGGATTTACTAGGTGGTTATACTAAAAAGATAATGACAAAAATGGCCCTAAAACATTTCCCAAAACCATTTTATGTCCATATATGGTCTGTAAATATTATAGTTTTTTTAATGAACCATTTTCGTAGCTTGTTACAAGATTAAAATGTGGGAATGATTGAATCCTTTGGAACAATTATGAGTGTTCCACTCACCTCACTTATAAAAGGCTACCCATCTCCCCTCGTCTTCAAAATTTCAATCCTCTTTCATTCAACCAATACCATCATCAATAACCTGAAAACGTACATTAACTACAATTTTAAGCCATATTTAATGTATAAAATCTATCCTAGTATAGATTTAGTGAAATCATAAGGAGTACCTAAAGAAGAGGTAATGTTCTTCAATGGGCATCTTTATTTTCTTTCATTTTCTAGCTCATTAAATTATTTTTAAAATAAGATGATATAATAAAATAAGAATAATAAATATATTTAGTTCTTTTTATAATAAGTCTATAAACTTCAAGAATCTCCATTTCTATTAAATGGGGTTTGAAATCATTATTAGTGAATACGACATATTATCGCCTCATGAACCAATGTCATTCATTCTTCCATTACAACCTTTCATGGCTGGGTATGATGATGAATATATAGTATATATATATATGATATTTATAACATATTTATACCCTTTTCATTATATAATATAATTTTTTAACTTTTTATTCCACAAAGATACGATAACATTTCTCATGTGTATGGAGAAATACCACCTCGTGAAGCGATGTGATTTTTCTTTCACTAACACATTATATAGAATATAATATGATTAAATTTAATGATTAAAAGTTATCTAAATGAAATAATTATTATATTCATTAAATTCATATCATTATATAAAAATAATATATATCTTTTTCATTATTACATTTTCACTCTCTTAAAGATGATAACATTGTTCATGTACGTGTGGACTACAGCCCCCACAATGCAATGTCACATTCCTTTAATCTCCACACAATATGGATTTTATATATATGTATATTTAGATAAATAATATAGTATATATATTATTATGAAAATTATATGAAGATAAAATATTACATAATCTATTTCCATAATGATCACTAAATAATGGAAACATAACTGAGGCGTATTTATGGCCTACCACCTCCACGATCATAAGAGGTTTCATTTTTCATAAAAAATTTCATGATTTTTTTAATGTATGATTTTTGTGAAATATGTTAATTATTTCTTCTTTATTATAATGGATATTATATATCTATATAATATGGAAAAAACCAAATACTTCACGATGAAACACGCATGAGAAAACAAGGAAATTTACACTTGAAACAATAAAAATAATGGAAGAGTATTGATTAATGGGTGATAATATGTAATAAAGTGAAATGTATAATATCATAAATATGTTTATGGTTATTTTATAGGTTAATAACATGTTTTAAACCACTATAACTGAGGTGAATTAACATTCAGTAAAATAAATTATTATGTATGAGATTTAATATCTCAATTTCGGTTCATTAGGATAAACATATACTTCATTGAATATTTCATTATAAGATTTTGGGTATAAATTTTTTTTATAACCATATTTTTTATTTATAGATGATTTATGTGTATTTACTGATAAATCATAGAAATTGTTCAATTATTAATTCTCACTTCAATGTAATGAAAATTGTAACTATTTATTTCACAATATCTTTGTAATCGAGAATGTTTATTCTTGAATTTTTAATAAAGGAAATTATATTACCATCTCCTAAAAACCCATTTAATTATCACATACTATTTCAAATCAGGATATTTTTGAGTGTTAATAAAATTTTTATACTGTTCTATACTTAAATAGATTAATAAAATGTTTTAAATAAAATCTAACATTATTTTTCTCTTCATTCAAAAATCTATTTTATTGAAAAACCATGTTTTCTAAAAATGTATTGATTTTATTTAAATTTTAAAAAATATCTATTAGTTAAATTTTTACCCATTTTTAATGTTTAAAAAATCATTTCTAATTAATCTAATGTTATATTAAAAACCATACCATTTTTCCTTTTATAGAAAATGTGAAAGGAATCATCTTTTCATTTTCCATAGAATAATGTTTTCCTAACATCTTTATAGAACCCAATAAATGCTCATTTTAAATTTAATTACATGTATGGAGTTACCCAAAATCATTCCTTCAATTTCTTTGAAGTTTCATTTTTATTTTTTTTGATGATATTTATAAAGAAAATTATTTTAATGTCGATTTTCTATAAAAAGAATTTTAAAAATGTTTTGGGTTTGAAACAAATTTCTTTTCAAAATGAAAAATAAATTTCCTCAAGAATAATTTCATAAATATTTTATGGTATGTTTATTAATCAAATACATCAAAACATTTTTCCACGTATTATCTACTTGGGACATGCTATATTAATATCTTCCCTATTCTTTCATTAAAAGGTTTTTGATCAGTTTTACAATAGATGTGTTTTTTATACCATTATTCATATTACTCTAGATGGTTTATAGATGTTTTTATCTTTTGGGCAATGTTTTCACATTTCACTTGAATGTTTTAAAATATGAATATTTATGTAGTTTATGCTTCTCCCTATCATATAAATAATTGAATGGACTTCGAATGTGATTGGTGGTGCTCGAACATTATATATCCCCTTAATGCATTAATAGTCTTCTTGAGATTAATAAGGTGTCCAAATAAGACGTGATTCTACCCACATATTTAAAATTCCATAAGGATAGATCTTGATAGTAACTATCTTGAAGTTAGATCTGGATAGTTTAGACAAATAGAATTTTTAATTCCATCATTATGAATTCATTAATCAATATTCCATTTGATTACATTATTAGTTAGAATATCCATGGTTATGTTTTCAAGATCATGGGTGTAACAACCTGATATTTTTAAAGATATATTATTTTTAATTTCTTTGATGTGTTCTATTATACACTACACAAGGATTATCTTGTACTATATGCAACACTGTATTAGCTTGCAGTATACGCAACACTATTCTCGGATCATGTTACACACAATTTTGATAGTAGTTATTCTACGAAACATTGAGTGTATATATATATATTCAATGTATAAATGAAATATGGTTGGATTCTGTTATATGAAACAATGAAGGAGTCTTTAACCACACGCAACCCTGACTTGGATTGCATTACACGCAATCACGACCTTCGTCGATAGCGTGTGTTGTACGCAATATCAGGTTTCACTAAACAATGATATATGGTTATAATATTATTATAAACTAGCCGTTATGAATAGTATTAACTAAATTTTTAATTTTATAACATTATTATTCATCTTACTCATTTTCTAGAATATGGTATGAGAACAAAATAAATATTTTGTGTAAAATATGTATTTATCAAAATTGCAGTTTTCCCACCTTTTGATGGCATACCCACTTTAAATATTGTTTTTGACATTTCTATAAGATAAATTTGACAAAATAAAATTCTTCTTTGGAATCAGGATATAATAATTTGCTTTGGATAAAATTTTCATATTATTTTGAGAACTTTCATATTTTAATGAATAGTAAAAACACGCTATATTTTAATTAAAGACAACTTTTTTCATCACAATAATTTAGATGGTTAGATTATCTTTTTAATTGGATGTAAAGTGTAATTAGAATATATTTTTTACCAATTAATCCAATGATAGTCATTGGAATTAATTTCACTTTGAAATTGGACAAAAACAAGTGATGATCTTTTGATAGTTATTATTTCATAAAAACACGCTATTTGTTTTGATAACAAGAATTAATTTTAATATTAATTAATGCCAGTTCTATGTTTTGAATTTGAAAAAATGGACATCATTTTTGAATACGAAATATAAAATATTTTTTAGGCTGAATTTTTTTATTTTTCTTAAAACTTTCAATTTTTGATGAATAATGAAAACACTGGGTTACTATTTAAAAACCGAGTTTTTATTTAAATAATTATTTATTTTATTTAAATTTATTTTAGGTCAAAATTGATACATAATACCTATATATGTTCAATGTAATTAATTGGATTCATTTTATAATAATTTTAGATATATAAAAATCTTATTGAACTATTCATTGTCTTTTAACAACCTCTTAGGAGAATTTGGAAGATCAAAAAAACATCATTTTACCGCTTCTGTGATTGGAATTTCAAAAATACAAGAGACACGGTTAATATCAAGGAAAAAAATTTGGTTTAATGAGATGATAATAATTTTTGGTGAATAGTAACTTTTTACTTTTATTTACTGCGGTTAAAGGAAAATAAGGTAATTCAAGGTTAAAATAATTTTATAATAATTCAAATATACCTTAACACTTGCCCAAACCTTATTGTATGAGTAATGAAAGACCATGGGAATCCTTGGGTCGATTTTGGGACCCCATGGAGCCACTTATGAAAGACAATGACACATTAGATTAATTAATTTAATATAAAGACAAAATTGGCATTAACAAAAATCTTTTAGTAATTAATCTTTATAAGGGGATATATAAATTATCGTTTCAACTAAAAATATTGATTGGAAATCTAAAAATATTTCCTACATGTTGGTATTTGTTTTATAATTTTTAAACATCAAATAAATTAAATTATTTAAGACATAATAATGATGCAGTGTTTACCTCATTAATAAATGATTTAAATAAATAAGATTATAATGATTAAAATATTATCCAAAAACTATCCAATTATTATTTGATGATTATATTTCAAATATTAGTCATCTTATATTCGAAATTAATGTGTTTTGGACCTCTTGAAATTGAAGATAAGTTTATAATAAAATAATGTTTTCACACTTTCATAAAGAGCCCCTCCTCTCCATTATAAAAGGAGACCACTTCTATGCAATTACACACACCTCTCAAGCCATTTGTCTCGTCCAAACTCTGCCCGGTAAAGCTCTCTACATCCCTATCCTCCCCAAGAAGCCTTACCTTATGCAGAAGGCACTCCAATAAGTCCTTTTGGTCCAAACCAAAAGAAGTTACCCAAATTAAAGGTAACAGTTTCTCTTAAATTGTTTTCTTTTATTCTACTTCTCCAACCCCTAAAATCATTTTAATCCTTTATTTTGCAACAAAAACATATCCTCAGTATACTAGGATGTTATTATGAGAAGGATTCGAACTACACTTACACACACCTCCATCTAATGGATGAAGAACATAATGTTTCTGTGGATGGCAAACTAACGCCTCACGAAACGATGATTGTTCGATTTTCTCCTACAGCCTCTCATGGTGGCCATTATGATGGAACTATATTTATATATGATATATATTATCTTTGTGATTTCCTTATGCTTCTTTACTTCCCAATTATATCAGGCCTTTATGGTCTCTATAGTGGGTAAATACGATGATCTCATTTGAGGAAGTGCGGACTACCGCCCCCTCAATGTGATGTGATTCATTAATGCCTTATGTGGGATGTATAGAGGATGTTGTTAATGATATTATATATGATATTATTCTGGAATTATAATATACATATGTATCATTATGTTTTAATTCCATTAAAATAAGAAATAAAAATTAATGTAGGTTTCATGTGTACGTACGGCTTACCGTCTCCATGAACGGTGCATTTCATTTCTAACCTCTATATGTTATAAAATATTATAAATACATGTATATTCGGGATATATATGATATATATGATTTATAAATCATGAATATCATTCTGGATATAATGAACCTTTGACCACATGAACAACATGTAATTATAAGAAGACCATTTTTGACTCAAGTACCAAATATCGACAAAATGAACATTATTAACTCAAATAGTAACATTTTGTTTATAACCTGGTAATAAGTGATGTAAAAGGAATAATAAATTTGAAAAATGTTCTTAAGAAAGTATAAATTAACTTTGGTTTATTATTCAGGTGATTAATGAACGATCGAGTCAAGTCGGACACGAGGTAAGGGAAGATCTTAACCCAATTTCTGTTATTTGGGTTGATCTTCTCTTTCTTGTTTATTTCATTATTTGATTATTTGATAAATGAATTTTTATATATTATCATGTATTTATATTTTGTTTATGTTACCTTATAGTGAATACACATATGTGATCTATTTACAAAAAGATATTTGTAAGGGATAATGTTGTTATCTCAATTGTTTTCTATCCTAGATTGCTTATACATAAGTATTTACTGGGGTTAT
This sequence comes from Viscum album, assembly GCA_963277665.1. NCBI lineage: Eukaryota > Viridiplantae > Streptophyta > Magnoliopsida > Santalales > Viscaceae > Viscum > Viscum album. The sequence continues at coordinate 1,030,540,069 of OY728123.1, read as the reverse complement.
ATTTATCATCCATGTCCAAGTTTTATAAAAATGTTTTCATGAATGTTTAAAGTCCTTTTTACCCATTTTTTTCTTTTACTAAATTCTATGTAAGGAATCATTTTTTGTTTACCATATGAGGTACTTTTTGACTTTTCCGGCAAAAGTAAGAGAAGAATGTTTTTTTAACTTATACGGCATTAATGGATTTTTACGGTTTCATAATGATTTGTTTAATTAAGATTACTCTATAATATTTCATAATTAATTTCCAAAAAATCCTTTTCTTTTAAAATTGCATGAAATATTGTGAAAAGAGAATGTTTTTGAAGAAGAAAGGATATTTTCCTCAAGAATTCATTTCAAGTGTTTTGTCAAAACTATTTTCCATCTAAGATGACATTATTTAGTATGATTATGTTTCAAGTATAATGTCTCTATGATTTACATGGTTTAAAGTTTCTTATTATGAAATTCTATCCATTTGTTTTATATGGATAATGTTATGATGGAATGATTTTTATGAAACACATTTTATTCGTTGGGTTATTGTGAATGATGTATCTTTATTTTTTGGCACACGTAAGAATGAGTTCATTATGAGATGGGTGGGACCTATATCACCTTCCAATGCATTAGGTAAAGATTTATATCTCATGAGATAGACAAGGCTGTAATGGAAACTAAATCTGATTCAGTAATACTGGGCTGGAACGGCAAGTAAACCCGGTTTAGTAAGGGACTTTATCCACTATGATGGTCTTGGAAGCAATGCCTTGGCTACTATGGAAATAATATCATGAGCATAATGTTTTTACACAATTAAAAGTTTTATTCCCATGCTATTTTATCAAGATTTATGTTCCATTATGATCTATGCCTTACGTACTGCCATGTTTTATGTCATTTCTCATGATCTTGATGTTTAAACATTGTGTTCATGTTTTTAAGTTCAAATGTATATGGTTTGTTTTATATTATCCATGCTTACCCTTACTGAGAATTTGAGCTCACCCGTTATATTTTTTCTTTTCCACAAGATATAAATAATGGTTTTTAGGTAAGAAAACCAAAAGGGGAAGATCTTTATGGGAGATGATGAAGATCTTTCACCACGATCAGAAGATTACGTTCCAAGCTTCCAAAGACACAAAACTATTACGGTCCTTCTGTGTCTGTTTTTGTTAGGAATTAAGTATTCTGCAAAAGTAATGTAATGTCCATGTACGTCAATATTCGGGTCTCTACAGTTGGTTTCAGGGGAAAGGTTTAGTTATCCTTTGGAAACTATGATGCAAATACTTTAGTGAGATCCCTAGAAATATTTCTAAGGTATGTCTAGGTATGTCCCTAAGGTTAAGTATATGTATAGGTTATAGTCCTAGAATTATGGTAATGATATTAGAATTAAACCTAAGATGATAGATGTCGAAGGTACTCCCCCTTGATTATGTTATTTTCCTTGTACGATTTTTTCCTCTCATAGAATTATTTTTGGGTTTTAGTCAATGGAGGGAACCAGAAAGAATTCGGTTAACATTTAATCCAAAGGACAAATTGGTGACTATGAGAAACAAAATTGTGTAATACCTAGAGAGAAAGATATTGTGATTATGCCAAATCAGTCATCGCAATATATTATTAACAAGGTGAAATTTAGTGCTATTCCTAATTCATCAAATAAGAGGAAGATAGACTTTTATGCATGTTCGCATGTTGAGGAGCATAATGAAAGAAAGATTGAAATTTCTAAAGAAGGGAAGAAGAACCTTGAGGAATACATCAAATATAGGGAAAGATGTTATATGTGTAGAAAAAAGGGTCATATAGTGACAGACTGTTATGGAGTTCAATGTATTATTTGTGGAGAACATGGGTATTACCCAATTCAATGCCCTGACATAAGAAGTTACTTCTAAATCAAGGAAAGACTTATTCCATGACAATCATTGAAGAGGATGGATTGATGTGTTTATGGATTTCTACTCAAGAATAATGTTGTTGAGGTACTTTTATGGTGTATTAGAATACTTTTGTAATATTCTATTGTGGTTATCAATATTTTATGGTATCGGTAACCATGAAAAGTTATTCAAATATTTTGGAAAGCATTTGATATGCGCATAATGAATGGATAAGGAGAAAATAAAAAATTTCATAGTATTCATGAGCTCATGTGTGATATAAGGACAAAGTGATATCATGGTTTGAGTATATTGAAATTTTGGGATTTAGTTATGTGGAAAGGGTTAACTTTTGATAGAATTCATGTTTTCACTAAGGTTCAATGGGTATTCATTTTTCAAGAGAATACATGATTAAGGTATTCACATGTTTGGAATATGACCACCAAGTTATATTTTTTATGGGGGATAAATGATGGTATTCACATGCTTGGTTGATGATATTTCTAGTAATCGTTTTATTTATACTATAAGACTGGACAGATGTATTTCCGATAAGCTTAAAGGTTGGAATTTGTTAAGTTGGACATCTGATAGAATTGTTTAAGTCTAGATAATTTTTCGATATTATTTATGGAATGTTATAATAATGAAGTTTTCAAAAAATGGACAACCTGCAGGACGAGAGACAACCCATTGTGTCAGACAAGGCTGTGTGAATCGAACCCACAACTGATGTGCGACAGGCCTTTATCACCTACCACGGTGCTACAGGAAGTCCCTGGTTAGTAGAAAATGGTTTTATTTTATTAAGATGTATGATAGATGAAGTATAAGTTCAATTTTGGAATCGTATAGGATTATCCTCACCATAGATGGACTTATGTATGTTTGAGAACTTTTTCTAACCTTTTGTTTGAAACAAATGGAATGACCCATCATTCTGTCACATGATCTGCTAACACTTCACGAATAACAAATTCAAATTCATTTCTTGAAGAGATGAAGTGTAAATTGTTCAAGCCATGAACAAAAGTGAGATGGTACCAAAATCATGTATGTATTTCTTTTAATTCATCAACATTAGGGAAATGATCTTGAAACCCAAGAAATGTTGTCCTAGTGCCCTCATATCCGATGAATCAGATGGTACCTTAGATCATCACAAATTTATGGCTTTGTTATTGTTGGCTTTTTCATAGCCATGTTCTCTACCATTCTCCATCATAATTTAATGGTTAGATATCTCTTTCATATCCATATTTTCACCTATGTTTTTCTATGTGAAAACCTAGTGATTAGTTAATTTGTGTAACCTTTACGTTTCATAATTTTGTTTTTAATGATTAGTTTTGGTATTCCTTTTTACGATGAGGGTTTATTTTAAAGAAACTTTCAAGTACTAAACCATTTATAACCCCGACGAATTTTGAGGGAGAAATTCATTTTAAGAGGGGCAGAATGTAACATCCAGAGATGTTATGAGATATAATATTTTTAATTTCATTGATGTGTTCTATTATACACTACACCAGGATTAGCTTGTACTATATGCGACACCATATTAGCTTGTAGTATACACAACACTATTCTTGGATCATGTTACATACAATTTTGATATTATTTATTCTACAAAACATTGAGTGTATATATATATAATTTCAATGTATAAATGAAATATTGTTGGATTATGTTATAAAAAACAACGAAGGAGTCTTGCACCACATGCAACCCTGACTTGGCTTGCATTACACGCAATCACGACCTTCTTCGATAGCGTGTGTTTTGTACGCAATATCAGGTTTCACTAAACAACGATATATGGTTATAATATTTTTATAAACTAGACGTTATGAATTGTATTAACTACATTTTTAATTTTATAAAATTATTATTCATCTTACACATTTTCTAGAATATTGTATGAGAACAAAATAAATATTTCATTTAAAATATGTATTTTTCAAAAATGCAGTTTTCCCGCCTTTTGATGGTGCACCCACTTTATATATTGTTTCTGACATGTATATAAGTTCAATTTGACAAAATAAAATTCATCCTTGTAATCAAAATTTAAAAATTTACTTTGGATAAATTTTTCATATTATTCTGATAACTTTCATATTTTAATGAATAGTAAAAACACGCTATATTTTAATTAAAAACAAATTTTATCATCGCAACAATTTATATGGATATATTATCTATTTAATTGGTATTAAAGTGTAATTAGAATATATTTTTACCATTTAATACAATGTTGGTCATTGGAATTAATTTCACTATGAAATTGGACCCAAACAAGTGATGATCTTTTGATAGTTATTGTTTCTTAAAAACATGCTATTTGTATTGATAACATGAATTAATTTTAAATTTTATTAGTGCCACTTCTATGTTTCGAAGTAGGAAAAATGGACATCATTTTGGAATTTTGAATATCAAATATATATTAGGCTGAATTTTTGGTATTTTTCTGAAAAATTTCAATTTTTGATGTATAGTGAAAACACAAGGTTACTATTTAAAAACAGACTTTTTATTTAAATAATTATTTATTTTATATAAATTTATTTTAGGTCAAAATTGATACATAATACCTATATGAGTTCAATTTAATTAATTAGAGTCATTTTATAATAATTTTAGATATATAAAAATTTTATTGAACTATTCACCGTCTTTTACCCACCTCCTAGGAGAATTTGGAAATTCACATAAAACATAATTTTACCGCTTCTGTGAGTGGAATTTCGAAAATATGAGCGACACAGTTAATATCAAGGACTAAAATGTGGTTCAATGAGATGAAAATAATTTTTGGTGAATAGTAACTTTTTTACTTTTATTTACTGCGGTTAAAGGTAAATAGGGTAATTCAAGGTGAAAAGAATATTATAATAATTCAAAATTAACTTAACACAGTCCCAAACCTTATTGGATGAGTAATGGTCGACAATGTGCATCCTTGGGTCGGTTTTGGGTCCCCATGGAGCCACTTATGAAATACAATGACACATTACGTTAATTAATTTAATGTAAAGATAAAATTGGCATTAACAAAAATCTTTTAGTAATTAATTTTTATAAGGGGATATATAAATTATCTTTCGAACTATAAACATTGATTGGAAACCTAAAAATAATTCCTATATTTTTTTATTTGTTTTATAATCTTTAGACATCAAATAAAATAAATTATTTATGATACAATAATGATGAATTATTTACCTCATTAATAAATGATTTAAATAAATAAGATTATAATGATTAAAATACTATCCAAAAAATGTCCAATTCCTATTGGATGATTTTTTTTCTAATATTAGTCATCTTATCTTCGACAATAATTTGTTTTGGGCCTCTTGAAACCGAAGATACATTTATAATAATTTAATGTTTTCACACTTTCCTAAAGAGCCCCTCCTCTTCATAATAAAAGGAGACCACTTCTATGCAATTCCACACACCTCTCAAGACATTTGGATCGTCCAAACTCTGCCCAATTAAGCTCTCTACATCCCTATCCTCCCCCTAGACGCCATACCTTTGGCATAAGGAACTCCAAGAAGTCCTTTTGATCCAAACCAAATGAAGTTACCCAAGTTAAAGGTAACAGTTTCTCTTAAATTGTTTTCTTTTATTGTACTTCTCCAACCCCTAAACTTTTTTTAATCCTTTATTTTGTAACAAAACCATTATCCTCAGTATACTAGGATATTATTATGAGAAGGATTAGAACTACACTTACACACACCTCTATCTAATGGATTATGAACACAATGGTTCTCTGGATGGCATACTAACGCCTAAGGAAATGATGATTGTTCGATTTTCTCCTACCGCCTCTCATTGTGGCCATTATGATGGAACTATATTTATATGTGATATATATTATTTTTATGATTTCCTTATGCTTATTTACTTCCCAATTATATCATGCCTTTATGGTTTCCATAGTGGGTAAATACGATGACCTCATTTGAGGAAGTGCGGACTACTTCCCCCTTACAGTGATGTGATTCTTTAATGGCTTAAGTGCGATGTATAAATGATGTATTTAATGATATTATATATGATATTATACTGTAATTATAATATACCTATGTATAGTTATATTTTAATACCATTAAAATAAGAAATAGAAATGAAAGTAGTGTTCATATGTACGTACGACTTAACATCTCCATGAACGGTGCATTTCATTTCTTTCCTCCATATGTTATGTAATATTTTAAATACATGTATATGATGGATATATATGATATATATGACTTATAAATAATTAATATAATTCTAAATATAATGATCCTTAGACCACATGAACAACATGTAACTATAAGAAGTCCATTTTTGACTCAAGTACCAAATATCAACAAAACGAACATTATTAACTTAAATAGTTACATAATTATTATAACATAGTAATAAGTGATATAAAAGGAATAATAAATTCAAAAAAGGTTCTTAATCAAGTTGAAATTAAATTTGGTTCATTATTCCGGAGATTAAATAACGATCGAGTCAAGTCAGACACGAGGTAAGGGAACATCTTAACCCAATTGTCGTTCATTAGGTTGATCTTCTCTTTCTTATTTATGTCGTTCTTTGATTATGTGAGAAATGAATTTTTTATCTTATTATTTATTTATAATTTCTCTATTCTACCTTATGGTTAATACACATAAGTTATCTATTTACAAAAATATCTTTGTAAGGGATAATGTTGAAATCTCAATTGTTTTCTATACGAGATTGCTTATACGTAAGTATTTACTGGGGTTATATTTATCATCCATGTCCAAGTTTTATAAAAATGTTTTCATGTATGTTTAATGTCATTTTTACCCATTTTTTTTCTTTTACTACATGGTATATAAGGAATATTTTTTTTCCATATGAGGTACTTTTTGACTTTTCTGGAAAAAGTACGAGAAGAATGTTTTTTTAATTTATACAGCTTGAACAGATTTTTACGGTTTTATAATGCTTTTTTCATGAAGTTACTCTAAAATATTTCATAAGTATTTTAAAAAAATGCTTTTCTTTTAAAATTGCATGGCATTTTGTGAAAAGAAAATGTTTTTCAATAAGAAAGGATATTTTCCTGAAGAATTCATTTCATGTGTTTTGTGAAAACTATTTTCCATCTAGATGACATTATTTAGTATGATTATGTTTCAATTATAATGTCTATATGATTTACATGGGTTCAATTTTCTTATTATGAAATTATATCCATTAGTTTTATATGGATTATGTTATGATGGAATTATGTTTATGAAACCCATTTTATTTGTTGGGTAATTATGAATGATGTATGTTTATTTTGTGGCACACGTAAGAATTATTTCATTATGAGATGGGTGGGACATATATCTCTTCTAATGCATTGGGTAAAGATTTATATCTCATGAGATAGACATGGCTAGGATGACAAGTAAATCTGGTTCAGTAATACAGGACTGGAACGACAAGTAAACCCGGTTCAGTAAGGGACTTTGTCCACTAAGATGATCTTGGCAGCAATGTCTTGGCTATGATGGAAATCATATCATGTGCATAATGTTTTTCACAATTAAAAGTTTTATTCCCATGCTATTTTATCATGATTGATGTTCCATTATGATCTATGCCTTACATACTACCATGTTTTATGTCATTTCTCTAGATCTGGATATTTAAACATTGTGTTCATGTTTTTAAGATCAAATGTATATGGTTTGTTTTATTTTATCCATGATTACCCTTACTGAGCATTTGAGCTCCCCATTTATATGTTTTCTTTTTCCCAGGATATAAATAATGGTTTTTAGGTAAGAAAACCAAAAGTGAAAGATCTTTATGGGAGATGTTGAAGATCTTTCCCCACGATTAAAAGATTACTTTCCGAGTTTCCAAAGACACAAAACTATTATGGTGCTTGTGTGTCTGTTTTTGTTATGTATTAAGTATTCCAAAAATGTAATGTAATGTCCATGTATTTCATGATTTGGGTCTCTATAATGGGATTATTTATATATAATTACTTGATTATCATTTATTGTTGTGATATCATTGTCAAGTTATTTATTAAATTTCACGTGTTTCAGTTATATATCCTTGAATGTTGATTATGTTTATTGATTCATGATATCTTCCATTGTACTTAAGACTTACTCAACATTTAATCTCACACATATTTGTTTCCTTTCTTAGGAATCCATGACATATACTATGAATGATATGCACTGATATTCTAGATTGAATAATTATTTTCTCAAAAAAAGTATTTTTTAATGTGTGTATTCAAAGGTAATATTGGAATGACTCATGTATCTAGTTTACTAAGAGAACCAAACTATTTGGAACTTTAGTGACTAATTAATGGTATCTTATTCCAATGTAATAAAGTAAGACACATGATTTGAGTAATGAAGTTTGGTTCATTATATTATTTATCAGAGGAAGTTTAGTATAAATATTAGGATCTATATTAAGAGAAAACATAGATCAGGGTTAACAACCAAATGATAGACATTGAGGATATGTATGAAAGAATGCCTTTAGTGTTTTCATAAGGTTGAAGTTATGTGGTTTTCCTTGAATTACATCCCGGTATGGATAGTACATGTGGATGTGGTTCCGGAACTGATGTACCAAAGGGAAATAACTATGAAAAGAGTGCATTATATTGACCATATCATTACCTTGTGCACGAAGACAAGCCTTACTGTGCACGAGGTTTGACACTCATATTAAATATTCTAAGGATAATTTAAATTTTATTTACAAATAATTAAGAAGGATTTGAAAACAATGATATCCCCCAAATAACAATACATTATGATTTTGAGATTAAAAATTCATAAATTTTAATTTATGAAATGTTATAAATCTTATTTTTAAATAAAAATTATTACTTTAATTTCATAATTTTATGATCTAAAATAGTACATTCTATTTTTTAGAAATGGAAGCTATAAAGAAGAAGTGTGTCAATAATAGTTCCAAATATAGAGATTTCATACAGATGATGCAAATACAACTGGTATAGGAACTGAGCTAGTTATGGCTATATTAAGAAATATGAAGGACTCTAGACCACCCTTAGGGGGTGAATCAGGGTGTCAAATTTTTATCATCTTTTATGGATCTTTTTCACACATTGGTAGGAACATTATTAAACCTGTATGGCAGATATGTGCAGAAATTAAAACACACATAAGGACATCCCAAAACCTTTTACATGGTTCACATCTAAGGTCTATGTCCAATGAGCTTATGCCAACAGGTTGTCAGTCGTACCAAATTCCACTAATCTACACTAGATGTGGATTACAATGGTTCACGAATAGTCACTCTATCCCAGGCTCACAAACTATAAAAAAGTTCAGGGATAGCTCACTGTTCCCCTTGGGACATTCACATTAACCCCCCTAGATCACTACCTTGGTTGAAGTCCCACTCAGTTTATAGACGTGATGGTCACTTCAACAGATTTCCATTGAAGTAATTGTCTCAATCCAGCACGAGACACTAATTACATCAAAGACCTGGACCGATGAACCTGAAAGCACTAAAAACACAAATCAGATCATCAAAGCATCTTCAAAATTGTACTTCCCTGAATAATTCACAATCTTCAGTTGGGAACACTCGTATCGTCTCCTTCTTCTCATTCTTTAATTCCAAATACCAACATCTAAGTGTATTGGTATACTTCCTTCATTCTGTGAAAATCTGAGTTTAGTTGCACATGCCATTCTTCTACTCTTCATAAACCACATCGAGGGAGTTAAACACCTATAGTGTGTGTATTGTACTACTTCTCTTTGTAAAGCCAAATGGTTCACAATACATCCTTCTTTGTGAAGACACTTTGAGAGTGTTAAGCACCTATCAAAGGCATGTGGGACCCATGAATTTTTTGTGCAACCCAGTAGGAGTATTTTGCGTAAAATTATATATTTGTGTGTAAAAAAAACTTTTGTAATGAAATAGGCTTTTCACGCAACTCTTCTTTTTCGCGTAGAACTTCCCCCTTTCATGCAACACATTCTTTTTCATGCAACACTTCTTCTTTTCGTGAACCACTTTATACTTAAATTTTTACATGTCCCAGTGCTTTAGATTTGTCTAAGTGTCAAGACTCTCCAAATGAGAGGGGGTCACCTTCCATTTATAGGAATTTGACTATGTGCGTAAAACCTCTTCTTGTATGAAAAACTATCTCTCACTTTTTTATATTACACGGACCATAATTTTCACACACCACCAAGATTTTTCACGCACGTCATGACTTTTCCATTTTTCATCATTCTGAACGTGGAGCATCTCTTGTGCGTAAAACATCAATCTGGTATTTCTCACACTGACTTCCAATTCCACACACATCCAAGATTATTTATCACGCATCATGCATTTTCCAATTTTTTTCATTTTAATCCCAAGGCATCCCATGCATGGAAAACCTCAAACCCATATTTTTCACACAAAAAATTTCACGCACAAAAATCTGATGTTCCATGCACATTGCGTGAACATCTCTATTTTTTCACACACCTCTTGCCTTTTCTGATTTTCATAATTTCTGATCTGAGGCACTGTTTGTGAGAAAAATCACAACATGTTATTTCATGCACAACATTTTTCTGCGCACATTCACATTTTTTCGTGCACAGCTACGGTTTTTCACGTTCCTCTTTCCTTTTCAAAATATTGAAGTGCTGATATTAAAACACCCATTGCACACAAAATTGTTAACACTGTCCCATATTGAGTGCAAATCCAATCATCTGTGTAGCCTCCTTTTTTGTTCACTTTTCCAATTTTTCACACACTCCATGCCTTATCTGTGATTTTCCTCCTTCAACAAATCTTCTTATTTCATCACAATATCCACTACCGTGATATATTTCCCTTGATAGATAAGCTTTAGCATCGTCAGAGTTTCCATGTAAGGTACTTTAGCTTCCCTATCGTCCACTAGCATCTTTCTTCCAATAAGGATTGTATCATTGGTTATCCTTGATATTGATATTTTTGAATTAAAAATCAGAAAAGCATTGTCTAATTTATATACAATGGGAAATACATGGCCATATCAGAATTCCATGCCCTTTAACACTCTCTCTTCTTCTTCATCAATCATTATCTACCTCATGCAAATCATATTATTCTATTCTTCAAGTAAGCTCTTGCATGGTTCTCATTAAATCATGTAGAATTTCATGGTTTTCTTCTACAATAATCATTAGATGGATTATACCTCGCCATTTTTCCATTTCATTAGTGTTCTTATTAATCTCCTTCTTTTTTAATCGTCATTGACAACAATTTACAACAATGACAACCTTATACACAAAGTGGTCCCTACAGAACCTCAATTTTGTTGTGAAAAATAATCATTCTCATATAGAGGAAACTATTCCAGAATGATATTCTATTATACAAGATCAATTTATGTGAAAAACAATCCCATAATTTAGTAGGACTACATATAAAATGATAGATGAGAAATGGATTAAGTATCTAGAGAATATATTTATGGTGTTGGGAAAGGTGAAATGAAAAAGGTAACACATGTAATGTATTTTCTAAAAGGTGATACTGATAAATGGGGATCACTAATCCAAAATACAAGGGATGAAGAGGAAATAGAACTCAAGGAATGTAAATCAATTATGGATACATTCAATTAAAAATATTTCCCTCATGAGAAAAAATTGATATGAATATAAAGTTCCTTAATTAAATCACAATGAAGAGGAATGTATTGTGGTGGATAAAGCTACCTTTTTTTGGTTATCTAGGCAAGCTACAAATTACAAATGTAACATGAAGTGAAATATAGACAATTTCATTTAAGGGATTACAACAAGAATGAAAATGGATATAGTCTCTAAATATGTTTCATCATATCATGAAATATTTTATGTGATATATAGATAGAGGAATAATTCTAAAAGTATTATGGATTGAAATGGAAGTAAGAGGAGAAGAGGATTGAAGATAAAAAATAGATATAGAGAATAATAGAATAAAATATTTTTTCACATATTAATAATATGAAAAGAATAACCCAGATAAATTCTTCAATGGATTTGGAGTTTTTTATTACTTAGGGGAAAATGGATCCCTGATAATAGAATGAAAATTAGAGAAAGAATTAACATATATTAAGTGTCTATACTATAGCAAAATAGGGAACCAAGAAAATAAATCACCCAAGAGTCAAGGGAATATAACTGATAAGAGGCTAATGGATCATGGTGAAGCTTATGCTATAGATATGACCAATGTGTACTAATTAATATTCTTATGTTTTTCATTCCAAGATAAATAATGTAAAATTATATTATTGATGATATTATCCTCATTTTTTTTATAAAAAATATATTTATTATACTATCATTGTATTTAATTATGTATTTGAGATCCTATATTGAATGATATGGATGGCCAAGAGAAATGATTTACTAAAAAGATGAACATATTGGAAAACATGATTTAAGACCCTCTATATTTTCCGTATATTGAGATAATTATGTTGGGATAAAGGGAAAATTGATATGGATAATTTAAATTGGATAGTTTCAACTATCATGGAAATAATTAAAGATTTTTTTGGAAAAGTTGTTAATCTTTCATTGATGAAATTTACAATTTTCTTGAATTTATGGAATGTATAAAATAATCTCTATTTTACCTATGTAATAAGGAATAATTAATGTTTCCATAAGTTTTTATTGTAATACATATTGTTATCATGTATCAAGATAATACATGATGAAGGTATACACATGTGTGGTATGTGAAAATTAAGATATACTTCATGTTGTTTGGGGGATTATTGATAGGTTAATTTTTGAAATTTGCTGACCATATTTCTGAAGTTATGGATATTTATCTTTTGGAAGGGTCATAAGGTCAACCATTTATGAAATTTTTTATGTTAAAATTCGAGTAAGGTTTTGGAGAATACATATCACCTCACTATATGGAGATTTATGAATATTGGATTACCTGTTTTAACAATATTGGTTTTTGAAAAAATTATTAGATATACATAAATAGTCGTTACTCTTTTATAGACCTTACGATCCATTAAAAATTGAATTTTAGTACTTTGGGCATAAAAAATTCATTTTTGGATATTTATTTCCTGGAGTATGTGATGAATTAAATATTGATCGAAGCACATCTAAAGGATAAAATTATGATTATTAAATAGTTTCATTTCATGTATGTACATTTTTTATATTATAAGATAGTAATAGAACTCCCTAAATATAGGGAAAATATCATGAAATAAAACTTTTATCCAATTAAATTCATAAATGATATATCATATGGTCCATTAAATCATAATATATTTATGATTCTCATGAACCTAATATTCAATTGATCATTCATCTTCCTATGATCAATGACTATTATCATTCTCTATAATTATTTATAACGTACAGGGTAATTATAGAATAATTATTGTTCAAATTTATTAATATTTATAAATTAGATATTAATTTTACATTAATGTGGTTTTTATATCCGATATCATACCCTACACACAACATTGGATATCTCAGAAATCTTATGCTACACACAAGACCGAGTTATTCCAGAAAATTATATAGTATTAATTTTATTATTTTATGTGGTAGTTATCCCCAAGCCATTGTTTTGGTGGGAATGAATAAAACTAACCATAATATGATTACACATGCTTCTTAAATGTTTATACTTTCTTCCAAAAAATTATATAGGATTAAAGTAATAATAAATCCAATTTCAAGCAGAAAAAGATCTAACATTTTAAAAAAGGTTGTTTTACTACCTATTGATCGAAAACCATTTTAAATGTAATCTTTGACACTTTTATAAATTTTATTTGACAAATTAATCATCTTACATAGAAGTAGAGTTTGAAAATTCAATATGGTTGAATTTTTTGTATTTTTCTGGAAATATTCATTTTTAATGAATATTACAAAAATACAGCATTTTAATTCAAAACGCTTTTTTCATCTAATTTATTTTGATATTTTGATTATAAGTTTAATTTTTTATAGTATAGATAAATAAATATTTATAATTTAATCCAATTTAGGTCATTGGAATCAATTTCAATTAAAATTTGATATAAAAAACAGTGTGATCCTTAGAATGATTTTACTTCAAAAACGTGTTTTCTCGATCAGTCAATGAGATTAATTTTAAATTAATTTTACCCAATTATGTGAATTTAGTTTTTAAAAATGGAAATAAAATATTGTAATTGGTATGAAATTTTTTTAAAAATTGGAAAAACATATTTTTTTGGATTAATAACTTTAGTTTTTTTATTTACGACAGGTATGTGTAAATCAGGTAATTAAATGCAAAAATAATATTATAAAATTATAAATTTACCCGAACAATAGTCCTAATTTAAATGGATGATATATTTTCAACCAAAATTGATCTTATAAAAAAATTAATAACATTCTAATCCACTTGGGTAAGAATATTACATTTATTGTATTTTAATAAAAGATAACGTAAAAATGTCTTAGTCATATATTTATTAATTAAATTATTTTTATTATAGGTTTATATAAAAGATAAATCGAAAATAAATATTAATTTCAAAACTAAAAGTTTTATATACATCATGATAATATATTTATAATATCTAGACAATAAAATTTTTAATTTAATTGTCACATAATGAAGATGTAGTAATTTATTTATAAAAGGAAGAATCAAATAATAGGTATAAAAAAATTAAAATAAATATATTTTGAAAATTTTTATTACATAATTGAATTTTAATGAATAATTTGACATGTTATGGGTGATTTATATTTTTTTCTAGGGAATAAGTTGTTCTGATATTTTAAATAATTCAATTGCTGAATAATATCAACATTGTCATTTATGAGATTTTAAAATAAAAAATATTTTATTAAATGATATAAAATTTATAAAAATATATAGTTATTAAAAATTATTGGTGTAAGTATAAATTTATAATTAATTACTTGTTTTGGGTTTTTTTCAATTTTATTATTATTTTACATACTCATAATGTGTAAATTAAATATTTTCATGGTAAGAATTATTAATGATTAAAAAAAAGAGATACGGTTTATAAAATAATAAAAAAGTGTCTAATTTTAATTGAATGAATTTATTTTGACCCAAAATAATCCAAATGTTTAAATAAATTTTTTGGAGACATTTGGAATATAAAATGAATTTATATTGTCTTATTACTTTTAATAATTCCCAGAGTGCTCCTCTCATCTCCTATAAAAGGAAACTCATTCATATCAATTAATTACTCTTAAAAAACAATTTTTTGGACATGGTCAGCCCAAAACCCTTATTATATGACCTCCACTCAATCTAGATGCCTTATTTTATGTAGAACACCCTACTGATTGGTTTTATGGTGTTAAGAAAAGCTATTTGTCTGAATGAAAGGTAAAGTTTTTATTTAAGTGTTTCAACATTAGTTCTTCTTCCACATCCATAAAATATTATACTACCATGATTAGATAATAAATTAAGTATAATAAATATAATAAAATGTTTTTATATTAACATCATCACCAAAATACATCTCTTGTTCCATTAAATGGGAGAATAAATAATCGTTTCTGTGTACGTGTGAACTATCACCTCCACAAACCGATATAATTTTCTTTTCATTAAAATATATCAAGACATTTTATAATAATGAAATTAATGTTCATATAAGATATTAATGACATATTTAACATTTTTTAAATATTAACATATCATTTATTTCCATACCTTCCATGCACATAAAATGGATAACTTCGTTCATGCGTACGTGTGAACAATCATCCCCACAAAGCGATGTGATTCATTTGTTTCACCACATCACATGTATGATATATATATATATAAGTATTTATAAACTATTAATATTATTTCAATGATATTATGATAATTATGAAAATATAAAATGACAATTAACTTATTTTCATAATGATCATTGAAAAATGGAAATGTTACACATGTGTTTGTATTACCGACTATATCCATGATTACAACATTGATAATTTTCCATATCTATACAAAAATGGTTTGATTTAAAGGTATAATTTATATATCTTAGTGATAATTATGTCATGACTATTATTTTGGAGATTAAGAAATCATTACACCTTTGACTATTAAAATCATACCAATGTCATCTTGAACACAGGTACAAAATATTGAAAAAACATATGACGTGAGTTTAAATAATTATGTAATTGTATAAAAATTGAAATATTTAATAAAATGGGAATAATAACAATAAAAAATATTCTCTATCGTGTATAAAATTATCATATTTATATTATACTAAAATATTAAGAATGTACGAGATGAGTCTAACTCAAGGTAAGTGACATTCTTTTAAAAACCACTTTTAATGTTACTCTTTCTACTATTTTTACAAAAAAAGAAATGAAGGTTTTTTAAAATATAATCCATGAATTGAATTTATCAGTTTCTTATCACAATATTGTTTTTATGTTTCCTTTACAATTTTACAATCTTATTTTCAATTAATGTTTTTTCATTTATGAGTAAGTGTCTTTAAAAAAAAGAAATGTGATTTCAAAGTGGAAATATTATTTTTTCTTCTTCCATGTTTTATTTGTTATGATTATGTTACAGTTATATGTAATTGATTATGTATATAGATGGTTCCATGATAAATCATGGGTGTGTGAGCCTGTGATAGCTACCCAATGAATTGGTTAATGATACTAGAGATAACTAGTTGGGTATCTCATAAGATAAATAGGGAATATTAAATCTTGTGTATTCCAATTTTAGCCATGAATGTTACTCCAAATATAGAAATGGAAGAAAAAATGTAATAATGGTATGGGTTCCCCATGTTCTCTTAATGATTTATGATTTATATGGAGCTTATTTTCATGTTTATGACCCTTAATAGTCTTTTTGTTCATGTCCAAAGTTTTAAAATTTTATTATAGGTTATAAAAATGCGTAAGAGAAATGGGGAAGTCTAGATGAATGTTATGATGATTATTATCCTCAAAAAGAAATCATGTTTTATTTTAAAATGTTTTATATTTTTAAAAAAATGATAGAATATATTCTTGTATCATTTGTAATATTTGAGTTGATATGTAATAGTTATGGTAAAATTCTATAAAACTCTAAGCCTAAAAAGATCCTCAATGTGAATGAATGTTAATTTCTGAGTCATCTTAAGATGTTGTAATGATTAAGTATGGGGCATTATAGTTTGTATCAATTTTTTGTTTAGATAACTTCCGGAGTTTGGATATTTTTAATATAATTTCCATAAATGAATTATATTTGTTATCAAATTTAAAGGATATAGAATTTGAAAATTTCCATGTTTCTTTTTTAAGAAATTTTTGTTCATAATGGTTTTCCAATGAGGAAACAAGGAAGCTGTGCTAGGAAGAAATTCATATGAAAACAACCTTCCAAATCAATAACATTATATAGATGGAATCGGAACTGAAGAGCTTGTTGCTGTGAAGGATCAGTTGACACGTTCTATAAATGGTGGTTCCATCCATACTAGAGATAAAACAGATCCACCACAAATGAGTTTGTCAATAGTGAATCATTTCATGAGGAAAACCCCCCCATAATTTAGAGGATCATCTAACCCCATTCTAAATGACGGGGGGATTAAATCCCTATAAATTATTTTTGACATAATGGGGTTTTCATAAAATCAAATGGTAAGTCTTTTTGTTAACTTTCTTGAAGTTCTAGGTGATCAGTGGTGGTTGATTGTTAATAATATCTTGGATACTAAGGATATTTACACTCATTATTGAGATGAATTAAAAAAGATGTTACTTGAGAAATATTTTCATAAAGTGTTTAAACGTAGGATTGAAAAAAAATTCATAGAATTGAGGCAGGAGGATGACTCAGTGGATGCATATGAAGAAATATTTACTCAACTGGAATGGAACACTCTAATTTTCATTCCAGATCATGATAGTAGAATCAATCATTTTTACTCTGTATTAAAGCCAAACTTTCGAAGTTCATTAGATTCTCATGTGTTAAAAACATAGGAAAAATTTGTTCGATATGCATAGAAGGTGTAAATAGAGCTTTTTGAAGATTATGATTTCTTTGAAAATTAGTAGAAAAAGTTCTTGAGATGATAAGTGAATGGGGAGAATTCATAAAAAAGGACTCATGGGGAAAATATTACGTAACCGTTTATAAGAATTGTGTTAAAAAATCAACTAGATAATACCTTATGAATTCTATAAAGTTCTTCTGATGTGGAAAATTGGGACATAATTCATGTAACTACACTAAAAAATATCAAGGTAGTGATAAAAAAATCTAATACACTTTTAGTAAAATGATTAAAATTCAATGAGATGGGTTGTTATGAAAATGGGGGTCCAATGAAGAACTTTATTGATGGGAAACAACATGACTATAAGAAGAAATGAGTGGGGAAATCCTTTACAACTACTTTAGAAGATGTTGGTATATCAAATGAAGTGGTATCTAGTACATTGTTTGTTTATCTAGATTATGCCAATGTGTTAACTTATTCATGGTCTACACCATCATTCATTTCTACGAACTTTTCAACTAAATTTAAAATTCCACCCCACTAAATAAATACATAACTTATGATAAAAAAACCTAAAGTAAGTGTTAAGGAATAAATAAATTATTAGAATACTCATATTATTTTCCTTGTAAATAATCTAACCCCAAACCTTGTTATATTTTCTCTACTATAGTTAGATGTTATTTTGGTTATGGATTGGATTTATATTTACCATGCTAAGATATTTTTTTGGTCTAGAGAAGTTTCATTTTAGAAAGAGTTTCAATTTAGGAATAAGAATGAAACATTACTATTGATATCATATCAGGAAGATGTGAAACTCTTAAAATATGGAAATAAATGTTATAGGGAACAAATAATAGAAAATAAAGGAACTACTAAGATTAATGATCAACCAGTGGTAATTAAGTATCTTGATGTTCTTTCAATTAGTTTCCTGGTATTATACATTATTGGGATGTTGAATTTAATATTGAATTAGTTTTAGATTCAAATAAAATTTCGAATCCCCAATATTGAATGGCTCAAATTGATTTTTTTGAGTTCAAGAAGAAATTATAGGAGTTATCTGATAATAGTTTGTTTTGACCGATCACATCAAAGTGAGGTGCTCCTATCTTTTTTTTGTTAAAAATAATGATGGTTCAATGAGGCATTACATTGATTATATAACTTGGAATAACATCAATATTAAGAATAAGTTTCCTTTTCCTACTATTGATGATTTGTTTGATGAGGTCCAGGGGGAACAATAGTTTTGGAATGTTGACTTGAGGTTAGGGTTCCATTATTTTGAATTAAAAGATGAAAACGTTCTCAAGAATGTGTTACATATTAGATATGGAAATTTTGAATTTTTAGTTATGTTGTTTGGGTTAACTAATTTACATGCTATATTCATGGATCTTATGAATAGAATATTCCATGTGTTCTTGGATAAGTTTGTGGTTTTGTTTATTTATGACATTTTTTTATATGAAAATAGTAAATAGGATCATAATAGTCATCTATGTTTGTTTTTCTAGCCTTAATAGAAAAAAAACAATATGGTAAATTTAGAAAGTGTGAGTTTTTTTTACAACACCTTTATTTCCTTGGTCACATTTTCATAAATATGGAATATGTATTTATCCTACTAAAACTAAAGCTTTAGAATAATAGAAAATACCAATAAATATTAATTTTATTTATTGTTTTATTGATTCAATAGGCTATTATAATGGTTTGTTGATGGTTGGAACAATTCAAGGGTTATGATTGCCCAATTCATTACCAACCTAAAAAAGAATATAAATTAGATGATGATTTGAGCCGAAAAAAACTGTATCTTTAACCAGGTTATGTATGGAACATGACTAATTGATTAATTATTTGATAAAATTTTCCTTGGAAGTTGTTTGTGTAGTAAATTCATCGGTGTTATTTCAGGTTTCAGTGCAATCATCTCTATTAGAGAAAACTAACTAAGCATCGAAGGAAGACATTGAATTATAGAAAAAGGTAGAATTGGTTCTAAAGGGTATGTTACTTTAATTTAATAGGGATAAAGATTGTTTTTTGATATTTGAGAAGAGATTATGTCTGCCTTTTGATTCAATGTTGAAGAAAGAGTTGTTATGTGAATCTCATAGTTCTCTATTTTGAGTTCACCCAAGATGTAATAATATGAATGGAGCCCTTCAATAGTATTACAGGTGGGATTGAATTAAAATATACATTTCTAACATTACATTGAAATGTTTCAATAATTAGTAGGAAAATATTGAATGACAGTTCCAAAGGGTTTTTTTCATCCTTTTCCAATGCCAAGGTAGAAATGGAAAAATCTAACCATGGATTTCATAGTGGGATTACTAAAGGTTTCTTGAGAAAAAATGTGATTTGGGTTATTGTTGATTGATTTACTAAATCTACTCATTTTATTCTTATTCAATATAGATTTTACCTATATCCACATTCTGGGTCGTATCACAATGTAATAGTCGAGCAACATATAGTTCCTCTCACTCTTGGATCTGATAGTGATCCCATGATCAATTCTAACTTTTGGAAAGGCCATTAAAAGTCATTGGGTAATGAATTAAATTTCAATACACCTTTTCATACTGAATATAATTGAAGTAAGAAAAACAATTCATTCCTTGAGGATATTCTATGTACATAGTCAATGGATTACTAGGGATGTTGGGATTCACATATTTATTCAGTTTAGTTTTCATATAATAATAGTTCTCATTCCAGTATATAGATGAAACCATTTGTGGAATTATATTGAATGTAGTGCCAGAAAACATGTTTTTGGGATGATGTCAGGGATGGAAAGTTAATGGGACTAGAGTTGGTAGAGGACATGACAGAGTAATTTTAGTTGATTTATAGAAAAATGAGGATAGCTCAGGGTAGGAAGAAATGTATTGTGTATAACCAAAGGAAGGATCTTTATTTCTAGGTGGTGATCATATTTTTATCAGTGTTTCTTAATGGAATAGTGTGATGCATTTTGGTAAAAATGGGAAGATGAGTCCATGATTCATTGGAAAATTTGAAATCCTAGATAATATTGGATTAGTTGCATATCGAGTGGAATTACCTCTGAGTTTATCTCAGGTTCACAATTCTTTTCATATTTTAATATTAATAATGTATATTATCGATTAATCTCATGCTCTGTGTCCACGATTAGTTTAGTCGGAAGAAAATGCTTCTTTTGAGGAACAACATGTTAATGCTCATGATTGAAAATAGAAAGTGTTGTTGAATTTGGTGATTCATAATGTTAAGTTTTTATTATAAAACCATATGGTTGAAGAGGACACATGGGAACCAGAAATTGATCTGAAGGAGAAATTCCCACATTTATTTGATAAGTGAATAAAATTACAAGGAAACAATTTCCCAAAAGGGGGAGGATGTGACATTCAAGGTAATTATAGAATATGCCTTTTTTTACTTATTAGTAATTATGAATTAGATATTATTTTTATTTTAAATGGGATTATATGTTCAATAGAATACCCCGCACACAGTAATGTGTTTCTCTGAAATCATACATCACACACATGATTGAGTTATAAAAAAAATAATATATTGTCAATATTATTATTCAAAGTGGTAGTTATTTACTAGACCATGTATTGGAAAGATTGAATAGAACTAACTAAATTATGTTTACACTTGTTTATTAAATTTTTTTACTTTTGTTTACAAAATTTAATAGGATAAAACTTATAATAAATCTAATTTTAATCATAAATGCTCTACTGTTTTTAAAATGTAGTTTGACCATCAATTGATTGTGAACCTATATAAATTTTAATTTTGACACTTTTATAATTTTTATATAAAACATTAAACATCATATTTAGAATTGGAGTATTGAAGTTTACTTTGGATGAAATTTTGGTATTTTTTTTGATAACATTCATTTTTAATGAATATTGAAAAATACTGTATTTTAGTTCAAAATAGTTTTTTCGTCTAATTTATTAATATAGATTATTTTACGCATTAATAGATTTTAATGTATAATTAAACATTTTTTTTAAATTTTAATTTAACATAGGTCATTTAAATAAATTTTAAATAAAAATTGGTTATAAAAACATTGTGAACTTTTGAACGTTTTACTTCAAAAACTAGTTTTCTCGATCTGTCAATGACATTAATTTTAAATTAATTTTATCCCCTTTTGTCAGATGAATTTTTTAAAATGGAAATATAAAATTCTAATCCGCATGAAATTATGGTTTAATAGGATAAATTGTTGTGATGAATAGTAAATTTATTATTTTATCTACCATAGTTAAAGGTAAATATAGGAATTAAAGTTAAAAATAATATTATAAAATTATAACATTACCCTAAAACATGTAACAATTTCATTGGATGAGTGAATTTTGTCAAAAATAAATCGTAGGCCTAAATTATAACCTTATTAAGGCACTTAGGTATGAATATGACATTTATTATATTTTATTTAATGATATGTAAAAAATGTCATACTCAAATTTTTAATAAATAAATTATTTTAAATATTGGGTTAAATAAAGGATAAATTATACTACAAATAGAAATTTGAATTCTAAATTTTTATCTACCTAATGATAATTAATTTATAATTTTTAGACTTTAAATAATTAAATTTATTTATGAAACAATGATAATGTTGTAATTAATTTATTAATGGAAGAATCAAATAACTGATATTAATAATATTAAAAAATATAATTGGAAATTTTTTATGGAATACATGAATTTTATGGATTAATTTTCATGTTATGGATGAGTTAAAGTAAATTTTTCTAAGGAATAAAGTAGTTATGTTATTTTTAAAAAGTAAATTAGTGGATAGTGTCAAAATTGAAATTTATGAGATTTTAAAATAAATAATATATTATTAAATGATATAAAATTTATTAAAAAATATACTATCCCCAACTAACTTTTTTTAGTCTAAATATATCAACAATGACTCATTTTGATCTATTCAGAGTCTTATTGGAATTATATTTACTCTCAAAGTGTAAATTACATAATGCCATAGTAAGATTTAATAAAGACTAAAACAAAATGATACAGTTTAAAAAATAATCAAAACATTGATAATTTTAATTCGATAATTTTATTTAGACATAAAATCTTCTGATATCATGTTTAATTTAGTTTTGATCCACATTTAAAAGAAAATGAATATATATTAATTAATTAATTTGAATAAATAAAAGTGTTATCGTCCCCCACCTATAAATAGAACCCATTAATACCTATTAAATAAAATTAAAAAAACTTTTGGTTCAGCCAAGATTATCAAAAATGGCTTCCTAGAATACCTCCCCACATTCTAGAGGCCTCGTTTTAGGTAGCAATCCACCCTTAGTGGTGTTATTTATTAAACAGAGGTGCTCGTCTGAATGAAAGGTAACAATTTTATTTATGTGTTTCTATTTTATTTCTTCTCCCACTTCATTAAAATATTATCCAAACATGATGAGATAAATAATAAACAATAATAAACATAATAACATTATTTTATTTTAATATCATCACCTAAATCCATCTATGATTCCATTAAATGGGAAAATAAATAATTATTCATGTGTACTTGTGAACTATTACCTCCCCAAACTAATATAATTCATTTTTCATTACTCTCTTTCAAGACTTGTTATCATGATTAAATTAATGTTTATATATGATATTTATGACATATTTATCATTGTTAAAAAATAACATGACATTTATTTCATTACCTTCCATGTAAATAAAAATGACAACGTCGTTCATGTGTACGTGAGGACTATCGCCTCCACAAAGCGATATGATTCAGTTTTATTCACTAAATCACATGTATGATATATATATATATATAAGTATATCTAAATTATTAATGGTATATTATAGATATTTTTATTATTATTTAATGATAATATGATAATTACCTTCTTTCAATAATTATCATTTAATAAGTGAAATGTTACTCATGCGTGGGTACGACCTAACATACCCATGATTATAACATTGTTCATTTATCATAACCATACATGTATGGATTGATTTAATAGAATAATTATTGTATAGAAGTGAATTTTATCCCATTAATATATTTATGGAAATCATGGAATCATGACCACTTTGACTATTTACATCATACGAATGTTATCTTAAACCCAAGTAATAAATTTTGACAAAACATCCGACATGAGTTTAAAAAATAATTAATAATTTTATAATTGTAATAAGTAATATAAAATGAATATTCAACATAAATTTTTTAATAAATAATGTATAAAATTAACATAATTTTATTATTGTTGAATATAAAGAATGTGTGAAATGATTCGGATTCTTGGTAAGGGACATTCGTTTATAAACACTTTTAATGCTACTCTTTCAACAATTTTTATAAAATCTAAAATGAATGTTTTTAAAATATATTCCATGAATTTATTTTCTCAATTTCATGACACATTTATGTTTTCATGTTTTCTTTACTACATTACTATATTATTTTCAAATAATTTTTTTCCATATATGAGTGTGTGTTTTTTTAAATTGAAATGTGATGTCAATGTAGAATTTTTTTATTCTTGTTTTATGTGTTATGATTATGTTATGGTTATTGGGATTTTATTAAGTATAAGTGTTGTAAAATTTTAAACTGAGTTTGGGTGATCCTGTTATATCTCTCCAATGGATTTAGTAATGAGAGAGAGTTAACTGGTTGGTTTTCTCCAAAGTGATTTATAGAATACTCCATAATGGGTATTCCAATTATAATCATGACGGTTGCTCGCAATGTATCCATGCAATATAAAATGTAAGAATGATATATATTATACATTTTACCTTTATTATTTATTACTTTTATGTATTTTTACAAGAATATTATGGTTTCATGAGGTAAGCTAAAGGGTTTATGTTTTATGGGATAAAGTATGATTTAATGAAAATGATTAAATGATTTTAAAATATTCCTACAATAATGGTTTCTTTCCTTATTTGATGACCCTTATTGTTCTTTTTAAGAACATGAAATGTTTTCAAATACTTTTTCATTGGGTATAAGTATGGGTAAGAGAATAGAGGACGTCAAAATGAATGATATGTTGATTTTTTTCAAGAATGATAAATAATGTTTTATTTTAAAATGTTTTATATTTTGAAAAAATGGTTAGATAGTAGAATTTCCTACTTTTAAATATTTGAGTTGTTATGTAATAGTTATGGTCTAATTCTTTTAAACACTAAACCTAAAAATATCGTCAATGTGAATGAATGTAAAGTATTTATTTAACTTAAGCTTATGTAATGATTAAAAATTGGGCTATATATTATATATTTTTCCCATCAATGTCTATATTTTCACTTCTAACCCATGTTATCTTACATATAATCCTTGTTATATATTAATCAATATGACCTTTTTTAGTTCCATTTATAACTTAATAATATAATTTTCTATTAACCGTTTTACAATGTGGGTTCCCAATAATAATATTTCTAGTGTCAATACCTTGATTACAAAGATCATGTTTAAATTGTATGAATATGATCTCTTATGGTTGGTATAATGTAACAAACTGATATTGTAAAATTATAGTATTGTATTTGATAGCATAAGCGACACACAACACTAATATTAGAAGAAAATATAACACCCCGATGCTTTCACAAGTCATTTGAAATAATTTTTATTCAAAATATTTAAAATTTATATCAAAAAATAGTATTCAATTTTGAAAACAAAATAAAAAAATTATCTTAGCTTCAATTTTTTTGAATTTTCTAAAATATTAAATTTTAAGATGAATAGTGAAAATTCTGATTTTTAAACGAAAACTACATTGTAATTTTAATAAATTATATTGTTAAAAAATAAATTCAATTGGTTTTAAAGTTAAATTAGTTTAATTTTTTATAAATTAATTAAATTTATTTCATTGTTATCATTTTCATAATGTTTTTTTACATAAAAACATTGTAAATAATTGAAACTTTTCTCTTTAAAAACTCGCTTTCTCGTCTCGTTTGTAGGGTTAATTTTAAATAAAAAATTTCCAATTATGTGAATAGATTATTTAAAAATGGATTCCATATATGGAATAAGTATAATTTATAATTTATAACATGTTAAACATAGTTTTTGTTTAAAATTAATAGTGGAAATTGTTAAAATTAACTATTCTGTTACGGTAAAAATGGATTTACAAGGGGTTAAACTAATAAGATAAGGATTAAAAATGAGCTGAAAACATTTAGAACAACTATATGTTGGTAATATTTTGACCACAACTCTTATAGGTTGGATAATTTTCCATTTGGAGAGATTTTATATGTGATAAAAACATGGTAATGATTGAATCCTTTAAAAAAAGTTACATGTGTGCCACTCACCTCACTTATAAAAGGACACCCCTCTCATATCTTCTTCACAACATCAGACATCTTTGGTTCAGAAAATAAATACCAAAATCACTTAATAATATATATATCATCATCATAGAAGCATTATCTTTGGAATAAATAAATCTTACGTAGGATTTAGAGCAATCCTAAGGAGGATACCCAAAGAAGAGGTAATATTTTTCAATGGGCGTATTTATTTTATTTCATTATCCACACCCTTTAATTATTATTATACCATAGTGATATAATAACCTTATTATAATCCATATACAAGAACTTTTATATATTTTATGGACCTACATAAAATCTTTACTTACATTAAATGGGCTAGAAAATCATCATTCTTCTGTACGGTGTATTACAGCCTCTCGAATCAATGTCATTCATAATTCAATTACAACATTTAACATCTTAGTATGATGAAGGATCAAAATAATATATATAATATTAAATCATATTTATACCTATTGAAAAATATATAATATATAACTTTTTTTCATATTTCATTTTGTATTGATATGATAATGATTCTTGTGTGTACGACGAACTACTGCCTCGCGAAGCGATGTGATTTGTTTTTCCCTAACACTTTACATGAAATGTTATATTAGTAAATTTAATGATATTATATGTTATAAATTAAATAATTATAATATTAATGATATATTAATATTTCAATAAATTTAATATATATCATTTTCTTTCTTACCCTTTCACTCACTTAAAAATGATAACATCATTTGTGTTTTTTGGACTACCTCCCTCATAAAGTGATGTGACCCTTTTCTCAACACCACAACACATTGAAGAAATATAAAAATATATCTCAAGAAATAATATTTTTTATATAATAATAGTATAATTTTTAGAGAAAAATATCACTGCCAACATTCCCATAATGATCATTGAAAAATTGAAATGTTAATCATGCGTATATACGACCTACTATCTCTGTGAATGTAACATACATCATTTATCATAACCATCATTCATGATTGATTTTATTAGTTAAATTTTTGTAAAAAAATATAATTATTTCATGATTATTATTCTATACAAGATATAACTATATAATATGTTCAAGTACCATATCTCTCAAAAGGAAACACACATTTGAAAATAAGGCAATAAACATATGAAATAATAAAAATTATGAATGGTTATTAATGAATCTGTTATAATATGTGATAAAAAGAACATATATGATATTATAAATATTAATATAGTTATTTTATGAGTTAATAACATGTTCAAAACCACTATATAGGATTTTAATTTATGTTCAACCAAAAGAAAGTGTTAGGAAAGGGATTTATTAACTCAATTTACATTCATTTGGGTAAACATATACTTCACTAATTATGTCATTATATTACCATATGTATAATGAATTTTTATAAATTTATGTTATATTTCCACTTTTCTATTTTATTTTATGGTTACTCAAAAAATATATTCATTTACTTACTCTCACATCATCATTATGAACATTGTATTGGTTTATTACCCAAAATAATTCTAATCGAGAATGTTCATTCTTGAATTTCAGTTGATGGAAATTATTTTTCCATTTCCTAATAAAACCATTTATGTTTCATATAATATGGTTATTAATGATATTTTCAATTAATAGTACTATTTTTACACTCATTGGTGCATATATTCGTTGATAAAATGAATTTATGAAAATCCAACATTATTACACTCCCCAGTCAAAAATATATTTTCATCCAATGCAAGGATTTCAAAAAAATGTTTTCTAAAATCTTTTTAGAATCTTAAAATTTAATAATTAGAGGATTTTATACATTTTTTAGTCTTTCATTTTTTTCAACTGAATCCTATTCCATTTTCAAAACAATTCACAATTGGATTTTATCAAAAAAGTGAAAGGAATCTTCATGTTGTCTTCGGAACCAGGAAAATTCCCATCCTTTTAATAATGAAAAGTGAATTATTTTTTAACATTTCAAACTGGAATGGAATTACCATTCATAATGACCATTATTTATTTGGAGATTTATTTTCCAATTTTAAGTGTCTTTTTAAACAATTTTTTCAATGGAGATTATTAATAAATGTATTTTAAAAAATATTTTATGTTTTTAAAATATTGTTTTTAAAAGTTAAAAGTATATTTTCATTAAGAATGTTATTAGTGAAATATTTATTGTATTTTTATATATCAATGACCTAAATACATTATTTCACTCATTATCCGATGTGGAAATTTTTTATTTATGTCAACCTTATTCTTTCAATCGATGGTTTAGGATCAGTTTGGTAATATATGTGATATTTTGATAACATTAAACATATTAATCTATATGATTTATGGTTATATTTATTGATTGGGGAATGTATTCATATTTCATATGATAATTTTTAATATGAATATTCCTGTTATTTATGTTTCTCTCTTCTTATGAAGAATTATACAGACATAGTCTGTGACGGGTGGGCCAAAAAATTATATGGATCTTTAGTGCATAAACATGTCTTGTGTGAAAAATCAGTTGGCCAAATCAAAAGGGACCCTTCCAACATATTTAATCTATCTTGAGTATAGATCCAGATAGAAACAGTCTAGAGGATTGATCATAAAAGTTAAGATATTTGTAGTAAAAAATTCTATTATTATGAATTCTATTATTCCTATTATATATTATTTTTAGGTGTTATTATAACCATGGATAAATATTCGAGGTCATGTGATTTTTTTATGGAATTAGTTGATCATAAAATGTTTCCATGATATTATACTCGTGTTATTGATTAAATTGCATGTGTTTCTATTACATACAATTATATAAAGATTTTTCTGAATGATTAATGATAGTTTATTATGTACTTAACACTTAATGAGAATTTGAGATCATACTTATTATGTTTCAGTTGTCAGTAATCTATGAAATTTACTGTAAATTACCTAAATGGATAATATAGGGGGAATAATGATAGTCAACAAATTCTTTTTGTAATTTTTGTATTCAAATGTAATATGGGAATAATGTATCTATCTAGTATACCATGAATAAAAATAAATTCAGTCCTTTATGGTGTGATTATTTGTATCCTATGACAATGTCACAAAGTAATACACTAGATCCAGGTTATTGTTGTCAGGTCATTAGATTCCATGATATATTTTTATAGCATTGTTCTTGTAGATGGTTAAACTAACTCAAACAAGAACTCAATTTAAGTCGACTATTATTTATGGATAAGGATGATTTTATTTAAAAAATATAATTATAACATAATAATAATGATATTTTTTAATTTTTTATGATTGTCAACTATATTATATGATTTTTGGTAAAAGAACTACAAATCTAGAAGAAAAATGAAGAAATGATTTTTTATGGAGGCAGTAGTTAGAAAAAAATAACTATTGATATTCCATTAAAATTATCAGTGGAATAAAATTAATAAATATGAGTTTTAAAAATAATACTTAAAAATGTAAGTATAATTATGAAACTAAAATAATTATATTATGTTATTGTTTGGATTCATATAAGAGCATGATTAAGAAGAATGACTTAGAAGGAAGATAATATTATTGTTTGAAACATTATTTTTTCTTGGAATCTCCCTTGATATTAAAGGTAATAAGATAACTATGATTTTTGAATGGTCTTATTTTTGTTATATAAGGAACTATGGAGAGAAAAATATTAGATTTATAAGGGGTAATTCAATAGATAAATGTATCTTTTAGGGTTATGAGTGTTATCCTTTTATAAGAGGATAAAAGGTTCTCTTTTAGAAACACACATTATTTTTCAACACATTCATAAAACTATTCAAGGGTAAATGGCCTAAAAATTTTTAAAATTTAATTGTGTGGAATGTTTAGGTTGATAAAGGATGAACCAACTGTTACTGTAGATGTTTTAATCATGTTATAAAGTTATTAACATTAATTTTTTATATTTTAGATATCATTTTTTAAAAAAATTAACATTTTGTTTTATAAAACATTTCACATAACCATATTACTAAATTTTTGTATGATGGAAGTATATTTTCCTTTGATTTAATCCATTTAAATTTCTAAATATTAAAAAATTAATATCTAAATTCGAACTGAAAATTTGTTGAAAAACTGTTTCTGTATATATATGACATTTTCCAATAATAAATTATTAATCTTATTTAGTGTTGAATAATAATAATATGAGTGTTAATATATTTATTTATGTGTTTATAAAAAATATTAAATTCATTATTTAATTTATTAATGTATATTGGACACAAAATGGATTCCTTTATTTCAAAAAAACAATAATGTTAAATTAATTGATTCACTGTTATCATGTAAATTATCATTAATACATATAATCTAAATTATATATCTAAAAATAAAAATTGAAACTATTAAATAATAATTAAATTAATATATAAAATATAACAACCATTTTATAAAATTAACAATCTATGTCGAGGGAAATCTATTATATATACTAAACCTGGTTTCTTCTAGCTTATGTGTCACATTCATTCTAAGCCACATCACCTCACTAAATGTTATCCTCCCTCCAATTTCAAGATTCAATTGAATGAGTTACCAATTTATACCACACATTATCAAGATATACCTTATCTTCTCCCACTCATTCCATAATTCCCTCTCAAATCCCCTCTCCCCGCTATAGGGTTCCCACTCCCATCTCTGAATCCCCTATGGATTCCACTCCTCTCCCCGAATAACCTCTCTTTCTCCCCTTTTCGATTATCCCCTCCACCCCAAACTGATCCCATTGGTGATTCCAGGACTAATCATAGCTTTAGTTTCCAAATCCAATCTCAGCTGTCACCACCTCTAGCTCCTCTACATCCACCTTCTCCAATTATTCTTGCTCTACATCTTCATGATCCACCATTTCTTACTCCATGATTCCTTCAAAAACCCTAGGTCTTATTATTATAGAAAAAAATAATATCATTTATCAAATAAACAAAATCATAAGATAGTTTTCTTTTCTTTTCCTAGGTTATAATGACTTCTTTAATGTCTCCTTCCTCCAATACCTTCTTCCATCTCCTCTGAACTGAACCACTGGCCTATCTGAATCTTCTTCTGCATTTATTTTGATTCATTGGTTCTAGATCTATGAATTTATGTTATTTTCAAGAATTTTTTAGGATCATAATTGGGTCTTTATTATGAGTTTCTTCACTACAAAGTATTAAAGATGATTACTTTATGTTCTTTCACTGATTTTTTATGATCAATTTTTTTTGATCCTACAATTTTTTTGAATATTATTCTTAGTAATCATTACTGTAAATTCATGTTAATAGAAAGGGTTTTCATGTTTAAATATTTGGAGGTATGAGTCTTAGGAAAATTGTTAGTGATATGCAGAAATCGATTCAAAACGAGGAAGAAGCTTTGAGCTAGAAAACTCTTTGAGCCGTAAAATCGGTGTAGGTGAGCCAATGTCCATGAAATGAAACATATCTTCAATTTATGAATGGAATACTATCTCAATGTAGTATCAATTATCGATAAGTAATGGTATTTTTTTATTTTTCTAACTTCTGATGTTTGGATTCTTTTGAATTAAGGAGTTAGGTTCACATTGAAAAACAAGTATTTTTATGGGAATGAATTAGTTTAAATGTGATAAGTACTAGTAAATTCATATTGTACTATAATTTCTTTCAATATATGCTCCATTAATCTTCTATAATAAATATTAGTTTGAAATTTTTTCTAGTAGAGGCCTCTCTTCACTTTTTTCTTTGTTTTCTGTGTAAATGCATAATAGAATTATTGATTTGTCTTTTGTCAGATGTCCACATTCTATGATTTTTTCCTTTTTTTGTTAACTTATATATGGACTCTATTAATTATACGAGATAGGTTCCCATCGATTAAAATATTTTTTCATGGGAATGTTTTGGTTTAGTTGAAGTTGGTACTTGAAAATCCTTCACTATATTTAAGAATGTTAGTTTCTACATCCACATATAATTATCCTATTAACCATATTTCAAATTTTATCATCCTCACATAGTGAAGAATTTAAATCTTGATGAATGTTTATGGGATTATGGAATTAATGTCTCGGATTTACATGAATGGAGGAGGACAAAAATAAGAGACACATATAATTTATGTCTCAATGTGGTTTGATTCTGTTGTTCTTTTTATAAACTAATTCTTCATCACAATTGGATTTATAGATATGAACTCATCATTTTTATATTTTTTATAACTCGAGGGTTTAATGATACATCTATAATCATGTGCTTCTTGAGTTTTATTTGAAAGTAATTGAATATGGCTACAATGAATAGGTATTAATTTTTTGGTTGTTTTTTACTGGGCATCAAGGTTCAATTCCTATTGTTTTTTAGTGATCAAGGTTTCCTTTTTCATCTTCAATATTAAATGATCTCATTTCATTATGTCTTTTACTATTTTATGCTAAGTGAAATTTAAATAGTTTTACATGTTTGGTATACCATTATTTTCTAGTTTTTAAGCATTTTAATGAAATATATCTATTATTTATACTGAAGCTGGCGTTCTCTAGCTACCGTTTCACCCTAGAAAGAACCCACATAACCTAATTGTTTTTAAAACCACCATCTAATATCGTGGAAACCCCAACTGTGAAGGCCAGACTCCATTTTTCCATCCAAACTAACCTCCATCTAGGTTTTCTCATCAATCTTTGTCCCCTCTTTAGTCACCTCCGTCTAGAATCGCGGATCCATCTTCAATCGTATATCCTCTCAATCTAGGTTTCCTCTTCAATCATGGATAACTCCTACATCATAAATCACAGAACCCTCTTCTATCATGGTTTCCTCGTTAATCATCATCATCCATCTAGAATCACAGATCTATCGCGCCCCCTAGTGACTATCTAGACCCTTTGGATCTACATCACTGTCTTAGAGTACTAATTGCATATCTGAGGAATTTTATTAACTTCCCTTCATCAGAGGGTATCCACATCCATCGCGACCCACCGTGGGAGTGTCTTGGTACCTGTATCTACATGTGCATCTATCTTCCCTCTCTTAGAACCCACTAGATATTCCACTTCATTTAGGATTCCGACTAAATATATCAATATGTGCATATAACCAGCCAATTTTCATTGCTGACTACTTCTGCTCCCGCAAAAATACGTGCGAAGTAAGTACCGTTGGATTATTTGATGCATATTATGCCAAATGATATATTATTCTTGATATCTACTTTTATTCTACATTTTCTGATTATTAAAATGGTGTTTAATGACTTTACATGTCTTCTTTTATTTAGGTATCTTTATCGCCATCTCCTACTCTACAATGTAATGTTATCAAAGATTCAAGGTAATTGAATCTCACTATTATTTCTATATACATATTTATAATGTTTCATTTATTGTATTATTGTTTGATATTAATAATTTTTTGATACATTATTCAACACCTTATAGGAAATCCATGATTCAAGTACATTTTGTTATGTATATTTTTTCTATTATTGTCTATATTCATTGCATACATTACTATTTTGAAGGGAGATATTATTTGGTCAGATTTTTCAAGCTGAAGAAGCAATCAAGTCTATAAATTCATCTAAAAATCTGGCCTTATGTTTGTTCCCAGTGGAATTTTTGGTAATTTTGATAGTTTTTAATATTTATAATATATTATTGTGTTTGAATTCAAAAACTCTAATCATTTATTTATTTCTTTACAAAGTACAGGGATATCCATGTTTGGTTGAAATATATTTGAGGATCAGTTTTAGAACTGATAATGTTCCTATAAAGGTTAGTTTCATAACATATAATTGTCCATTCAAAATATTATTCTATAATCTTTTTTCTTTGTGCATTATTTTTTTCACAATTTTGTTATCTTTTTGTATATTGATCTGTGTTGTTCATTTAATATACATTTTTGGATTTTTGTTAGATTATCTATGAATTTTCAGTATACCTTCTTAGATGGATTTTTTGAAACCCTAGGTCTTTCCCTAATCTAATCCAATAGTCACCCAAAAACTAGAACACTCTCCTTGTGTATTACATTTTCCTAAAAAAAATATTCCTTCGGATGTTAATGATTCTCGTCCTAGATAATTATTTACTAAATATTGGTTGGTAGTTAATGAAAAATCATTTATGGGTTAGAAATGAACATTCATGGGGGGTTTGCTCCATAACAATGTTGAGCATTGGAGAAATGAATGAGAACATTTCTCCAAATGATGACCAGATGATACCATTTTACCTTTTTAATTTAATGTTGAATCGAGAACACTTTTCAAGGCATAGTTTGGAGTGATATTTTTATAATTTGCATTCTTGTGTTGGATTAATGATATAGGGCTCTGAGAGTGAGCATCACATAGTAATTTTCGGGGCATTGTTCCTATTTTAGAGAAAAAAGCTTAAGTAGATTTCCCCTTTTTGAATCTCCCATGCTATGTATACGAAATAATGTTTACACCTTTGATGGACTATCACAAGTGTTATATTGTATTTTTCTAATGAACATGGAATATGTTCAACCTGTTGATGAATATAGGTAGAGAGATGAATTATATTTTTGATATTTTTTATCAATTTAATATGTTCAATCTAGTTTTGGTTTGGCTTAGTGGTAATCACCCAGTAATCCTACATGAAAATGGGTTTTTAAAACCCATGGGGCATAGGTACTGTAGTAGTACTATAGCGATACATTAGCTACGGTGGTAGTCTTGATCGGCAGGTACTATTATAGCGGTAGGACACTGTAGCATCGGTAGGGTACTGTAGCAGGGGCGGGCACTGTAGTAGCCTGGTAATTATACACACAATGGGCCTTAGGTAAAAAATTGGGCCTATAGGCAATGTAATGGGCTTCAAGACCACTGGGTCGTCGGACTATGTAATGGGTCTCCCTATACTCAGTTAAAAGAGGTCTTTTCTTTGCTTTAACAATAAAATGAGGCTTCGGTCCCAACCTTTTAAAATCTATTCAAATATTTTTTCTTTTTTTAATTTATGTCTGTCTTGAAAAAATTTCAAGCAGAATAATAAAAAGCATAATCCTCTAATCATAGACCTTTCTCTAGCTTCCCTATCTCCTCAGATTTCTTTTTTGATTTTAGAAACGATACATCCCTTATTTTGTTCCCTAAAAATAAAATATATTGAACTGTATATACATGGAATGATTCAATTTGTTAAATGAGATTCACATTCCTTGTAAAAAAAGTTATTTTTAAATATTTCCATATTGAATCTGATATATTAAACCATATCGATTTTCAAAATATTCATGCTGAAATTTATATTTTGTACTATGTATTAAATGTCCAACATGTCAGTTATGTATTTTCATTACATTAAATTGTATTATTGTTTATAGTTATTTCACTACATATGATTACATAAGTACCACAATTACATGGTTATATATTGGAATTTATTCTATTACATATATTGATACTAAGTTATCCAATACTACTATAATTGAAATACTACTAACTATTTGAAACATCCATAGAGTGAGATGTTATACAAAAATGGGTTCTAGGAAAAAACATAATGCTTACATTTCTTTTCCAATATAATTTCTTACATTATATTATTACTCAACTAATATATAATCCATTATTAAAAAAAATACCTTCTGCACAAATACATCTATCATGACATGTTGTTATGTATTCTCATTCTCCATCATATACAATACACTATTTCAATTGATACTATCATTCATAATGTTCTTACACTTCTCTAGTGTTTTTTCAATTAGTCATATATATTATATTATATATCGGACATATACCTCACTCAAATCCTATACAATTCATTGGAACTACCAACAAAAATATACAAATTGTTTAAGGGAATGAAAGGTTAGAAATCAAGTCTCTTTAATTCACTTGATAGGTATATTAAAATTAACTACATTGTTTCATTATTTTCTTTTAATGTGAAGCTTCAAAAATTGGTATCACGTTCCCTGATTTCACATGTTTAGTTTTTATGTTTCAAAATACCTTTATCATTGAAGAATTATCCATAAACTATTATTTATAATGCTTCATATTTTGTATTTCTCAGGTCTGGTTTAATCAATGGATCAAAATTCATGAGTCCACCAAGAATATATTCTAACAGTTCTATTATGCAAATTCATTATTTGAAAAATGAATAATCAATTTATTTTTTCCTTCCACTTTCAAAGCACATGATCATTAGGAGTTAGTTTCAACACTGACTTTGGGTTTGTTAAAATGTCTACAAATATTTAATATACTCATTTATATGTTTCTTTTATTCATTAAATGATATTTTTGTGACATCATTCGAACTAACAATACGACATTTCTCCAATTCATTTTCATTTTCTCAATGATTAAAACATATAGTTTATTTCATCTCAGTTTTCAACAGGTAACCATCATATTTGTACCTCAACGATATCATTTCTAACAATTATTTTATACATATTCATTAAAGTAATTTATTTATATAGGAAAATATGTTTCATGAGTTTGATAAGGATGATATGGTCTAACGTAATGTTACAATGTCTAGAGGTTTGGCAGAAAAAACAAGTCATGCCAATGAACAGCATCCTCGTATGAAGGAAAAAAACATAAACAAAGAAAATAATGCTTATAATTTTATGATGAAATAGAAAGGTAATGTTAAAACCTCATTTCTTCTGATATTTTTAAAGTGTAGAATTATTAAGAGTATGCTCAAATAGTTATAGGGGATTTGTTAAAAAAATACCAATATATCATCTACATAGGAACACATTTTCTTCTTTAATTATCTAATTTTCATTACTTTATTAGAGTAAACAATAATGGTTTTTTTTCATTTCTATTTATGTTATGATTAAAACAAATTTCAATTTGTTCATCTCACCTGGAATTTCTTAATCATCATTAATTCTATTCCATTTATTTCATTTCTCAAAATTTATGGAAACATTTTGATTGAAGTCATTTATTTTTGAAAAAAATATGTTTACGAATTTAATGTTGTTGATGTGGTCTAATGAATATTTATAATATCTCGAGATGATGCAGCATCCACAAGCCATGCCAATGAACTTCATTAACAATTAAAAGAAAATGTAAACAAGAAGACTAACAAAATTGGCTGACATTAACTGGCACATTGTCAAGGAATAAAAAACTTATTGAACCTATACATTTCAAATTATCTTATACATATTTTATTAATAATTTAACTCTAATGTTATTATAGGATACAGGTAAACAATTATAACAAATATAATGCACATGTATCCTTTCTAAATAGTATAGGTGATACATTGCAAATTTATCAGTTTCTTTTTATCAGCTATATTAAATAGTTGCATGGTATATAATTACTGTGAACCTCCATCCAGAACTGGTGGTCCATTTCAGCATAGATTCACACTTATTGAAGGCTTCATGTGAAATGGAGGTGGCTTTATATGCCAGCCCACCCTGTACAATTCATCTAGTAAACTGATGATGTATCCATTTCGGTTTTCACAGTTGTTATATTAAACATATACTGCTATGAAAAAACTATGTTTGGTTGATTTGTTTAAAAAATACATATTTTATGTTAGTCATAATTTCAACTAACATATTTCAATGTTTATTATTACAAATTATAATTTTAAATTTATGATACTTAATGTTTTATTTTTTTCTCCATTGTGAAAATAAATTCTCATTCTTTTCAAATAAAATTATAAGAAGTTCTATTGTGATTATGTTTGTTAAAAATTCACAACTATTCCAATGTATTATTTAATTGAGTCTAATGATGGATTATTTAAATTTTAGGGTTGATACATGATTTATTATTAAAGAAAATCGATGTCCTCTTTAACTGGATAGAGGGAGACCCATTACGTAGCTCGATGGCCCATTGGGCATTTATCCCATTACATGGCATGCATGACCTTATTTTTGGCCAAAGGCCCATTATGTGAATAGTACTGCAACAATACCAGCCTGCTATAGTACCACACAGAACCGCCACTACTATAGTGACCCACCGCCGCTACATTTCACGCCACCGCTGGTAGTAAAATATTTTACCTATTTTAATGTTATTTAATTTTATTCTATTTAGTATACATTAAATATTATGGTTAATTTCAATCACATGTTTAGTTTTATAAACTTTTAAAATAAATAAATTATACTTCCTCATAAAAAATATCTCAACTAGGAGAATCACATATTTTTATCTCCTTAGTTGAATATATAATTGCTTTGAAATTGACTAACATAATGTTTTCTTTTTTGATGATTCGATTCAATGTCGGTGTTATATTAAATTATGATTTATAAATATTGTTCTATATTTTCACACATCCTTTATGAAATGCATATTTCATTAATCATACATAAAAATTATCTTCTATACTTGATTAGAATGAATGAATGATTTTATTTTTAAGGGAATATACATTGATCATTTCTACAAATTTTCAGAAAAATTTGAATGTTTTTTCTCATTTTTGAGATGGTCAGTTGTCCATTTTACTAAAATTGATGTTAATTTTAAATAAAAATATTTTCATGGAGTCATACTAGTCACCCAGTGTGTTAGATTGAGGTTAGGATAATTATTACATCTCTAAAATTATATATGGATCATTTTCCAAAAGTATCAATACAATCATAATGTGTTTTCTCAGTTTTAAGTATGTCACATTGCATTTTAACAAAAATTTTATTACAAATCGAGAACAATCACTTTGAATCATTTTAATCACACTGTGTATTGGTTTTATATTAAACTGATTAATACACATCAAGAATAGCTTATTAATCATTGTCAAAAATTAATAAGAAAATAAAAAAATTGATCCCTTTTCAGTGAGTGATAATCTTTTAACTAAAATGTCAATTTTGAAATGATAACAGACACTTTGAGTCATAACGGTAACATCGTGTATCATATTGAGGTTCAGTTGACACCTATACATAACAATGGACTTATATAACATTTTTAAGGAGTATATAATCAATATGAATGTGTTTTTTTAGATTATTATTTGTCAATTTTAATAAAATTGAGGTTTTTTTTAAAAAGATGATCTTGGTGTCATACCAGTGACAACATGCATCACATTGAGTTGATGTTGATTCCTAAAATCTCTAATAACATAAGGATTTTTTTTCTAAACTATCAAAGCAATCCAAATGAATTTTCTTCACATTTAGTACATCACTTGTATTTTTTTTTATAAAATTTCATTTTAAGATGAAAACACACACGTTGACTCATTTCAATCATGTCCTATATCTATTTAATGATAAACTAATTCCTACACATAAAAAATTACTAATAAATAATTATCCAAAATAATCATGAAAATATTATAATGTTTGATTGGATTTCAATGAGTGACACTTTTTGTACAAAAAATGTCGATTTTAAACTGATAATGGACACATTGAGTCATACTAAGATCATTGTGTATCTGATTGAGGTGCGACTAATTACTACACATCAAAAATGAGTTATGGATCAGTTTCATAATTTATAAAAATAGTATGATTATTTTTCTCAGTTATGAGTATCTCGGTTTTTTTATTAAAAATAATGTTATTTTTAAATAAAAAATAGAGATAGGAGCCATATCGGGCACACATTGTACCTAATTGAGGTGAGATTGATTCCTATACACCACAATGTCTCAAAAAATCACAACACTTAATGTTAGAATGATTTACATTACATTTATTGGTGAAACTACCAACACATTATATGTAATTATTATTCTTTGTTTACAACCCTTTCTATTTGATGAAATCTAGAAGAGTAGTGGAAGTTCGCATGCACTTTATAACATGAGAAGTCACCGCAATGAGCACATTAAAATCCTATACTCATTTTTATTTCTACTAGAATGGTTTTTCTTTTTGAACATCAAATCTTTATGACTTACTAAAATATCTATAAAAAAATAAATAAGTATTAGAAAAAAATGATATGGAAATTAACATACAAATTTTAGTTAAAATGATGAAAATAATAATTAGATAATTAGTAATGATTCACATTTTCATGATAGTTGTGTGTATTATTAACACAATTCCTTGTGTTTATTATCTCTTATTCATGCTCAAAGTCGATTCATTAGTGAGTATGAGAAGCTTCAAACAAACCACCACAACTCGAAGAAAAGAATCTAACTATATAAGAAAAAAATTATAATATGAGTAATACTAAAGTGAAATTTATAAAATATAAATATGAAATAATAAATTAAATATTTGTACTATCATTTTATTATGAAAACATTGATATTAGCTTTTTTATTGAGCATTATAGTGAACATGATGGACTATTATAAATTCTAAAACTACATGGGTGAAATGTTTTTGAGGGAGAAGAAGTATGGGGATGTTTTGGTGTAGAAAGGAATAAATTTTGGATAGACCCCCCCCCAAAAAATCAAATGAATCCATCATTATATGAAAACATTTATTATGTTTGGAATAATAAAATATATATTTAAAAATAAATATGAGAAAATATATTAATTATATAGATAATGATTTTATTGTGAAAAAATAAATATTACCTCTGTGATTGAGTACAGACATTTTCATTAATCTTCTTGAAATTGAATGAAATTTGGAGATAAATATTTTAATATAATCAAAATCTACAAGGTATAATGAAAATTAAATCAACATTCAATTAAATTATTTTTTATTAAAATAGAGAAAGTATATCATAAAATTACCTTTAAATCATCCCAAATGGTTTCTTATATTATACTTTGTTCTTATGAGGGATTGGTAACATCATCATGTATAGAAGACTCCTAATGAATAGAAGTAAAACATTTAATTTATATTATTTTAATGTAGTATGTAATATCTAATATTATGGTAAAAACATAGCATATTAAGAAAAACATTTACCTTATCATTGAACACTATGTATTTTTTAAAAATGTTTTAAGGATTTGGTTTAACTATATAGAATCCAAATATCCTCTTTGTGGTACCCTATAACGTTCAAGGAATTGTTGACATTGGGACCAATATGAACTAATTGTGATATCCTAATTGAAGTGTTATCCTTGATTGAATTTTCATCTCACCCGAAATTTGTTTTAGTCTCCAGATTGACAATTGAACAATTCTTGTTGGATGGATATGAGACATAAAATAATTGCACTACTTGATATTCCATTATGAAAGGCTCACATTTTCCCCTTCCACACCAAAATTCACCTTCATGAAACTGATTTCATCAAATTTCACTAAAATCATATTTTCAACCCATTTTCAATGTAAAATAAACACTTGAAAAGTTAAAGAATCCAACTCATATATAGGTTTCATAATAAGAAAGTATGACTTGTTTTTATAAACATGATTTCTACCCTTGGAACAAGATCTGTACATCGCTTTAGCTACAAGCATAACACAATTAATTTCTATTTTATTTCATTCATCATGTTATTTTTTATAACATATTACCATTGATTAAAAAAATATTGTATCATGAAAAATTTACTTTAGGTATCCGTACTATATATTGAAGTTGTTCGACAATTGAATTCGGTTTATTATATAAATCCGTATAAATTTAATACTTGAACCATGTTTCAAATTCATCATTATGTGTATTTGATATCCATCCTTCATCCCTTGATGGATTAAAATCTCTAATAATTTATTTGTTGGATTAAATATATATATAAGAATTTTAACAGTTATTTAAAATGTAATGTTGGTCTTGCTCCCACTCTATTAAAGAAATTGTAATAATTTCTCTTAACGAAATTCCTTCTCATATAAGGAATTTGTTGTCTTGAGACATTGGTAGGTCGATACTGCCAAAATCTGACTGGTAACACATATATAATTAAATATATTCTTCTACAATATATCTTTCTTCAAAACAACCTTCTATAGGACTTTGATTCTTGACATAACCTTGAAAAATCTTTATATACCATTCAATGGGGTTCATCCATATATACTGTATTAAACAATATTGTTAAAACTCTCTAACTAAGTGAACCATTAGGTGGACCATTATATCAAATAATGATTGTGGACAGAAAATATCTAATTCACATAATATGACTGAAACCTCCTTATTCAGGATTGGAAACATCATCTGGTATACATCATTTCTACATATGGATTTGGAAAATAAGAAGAGTCTGGTTAACGTATGTCGTAAATATTGAGACATAATGAAATTTAAATAAAAATTTATAAAATAATTCACTAAAACATGATATGAAGGTGCTATAAAAATTTTGAATGACTTGATTGATTTTTCATATATCGATTTGTGCCAAAATTTGGTAATTCTATTATTGATTCATGATACATTCAAAATAATGTACATTCTATTGGATAAGAATGTATTTTTAATAGATCATTCCCAATTAATATAAATTTTCTTAGCTTCATATATTCGACATGGTAGTGCATTTTATTCTGGTAGTATATCATTCAAGAGAAAATGTTTTATATAAATATGGTTCCACTCTATCTGCTTCAAGATTTCAAATAATATAAATTCAATACATCATATAATGTTGTGTAATTAGTTGAACTACTACAAAATGGTCTCCTATAATGGATCTTTAATGTCTCAAACAACTTTTGACAGTCTCAAATTATATCTTCATTTTTCATTTTCATTTCTTCCATGTGATCTCCATCTTCATTTACACTGGTATTCATATCAAACGATTCGTAAACCAAAATATCATCCCAATCAGTGTGCACATTAATATTTTCTCTCTATTCAGTCTAAAATTTATAGTTTTGATCAATTCCATGATAAATAAAATGTTCTTACTACTCTTCAAGAATTATTTTTCTTGAATAAAACAATTTAAAAATGTAGAAAGGATTTTAGAAGGATATTTTGCATGATAGATTGAAAATTGTATATGCTCTTTAACTCTATGTTCAGACTCGATAGTCAAACAAATAGCATGCATCAATTATTGATTCATATCCAAAATTTTAGTTTCAAAAAATTAAAATTTTTTATAAAAAATAAATAAATAAATACATATAATATATTCATTATCAATGGTCAAAGTTATTGAAAATTATAATTAGAGAAACATAACATTTTATTAATTTAAATAATTTTAGTATTCACAGAATAAAATGGGTATTTGAATTTATAAAAATAATTAATCCTCTATGTCTGGTGTTATCTAGTGAATTAATTAAAAGTTGAATGTTATAGACAATTTTCATGCTCATAATCTAATGTCCAGAACATTTGTAATATTGTTTTTTGATTTGACACACATCCTCCATCTCTTGTGGTCATGCGCTTATATTCTTTGAAACACATTAAGCAGAAGTCATCCATGGGATGACTACTCCTAAAAGTATTACAAGAAACAAAAACAA
This sequence comes from Viscum album, assembly GCA_963277665.1. Lineage (NCBI taxonomy): Eukaryota > Viridiplantae > Streptophyta > Magnoliopsida > Santalales > Viscaceae > Viscum > Viscum album. Next base: position 1,030,496,286 of record OY728123.1, on the reverse strand, counting down.
CATGGGGGATGAGTCTCAAGCATCAAAATTCAATAACTATTCGAGTGATTAAACTGATGAGAATGACGATTTTATATAAATGTTATGGGGGATGAGTCTTAAACAAAACATTACTATAATAAATGTTGTTTGACACACATCAAGCCTTTTATAAATTCCCTGAACAAATGGAAATATATTATAGGAAATTAATGAGTATTAAGAAACCAAAATATTATAATCAAGAATAATAAACTCTCATTCAATCAACTAGAAGACATAAAAATGTATTGATAATTTTTTTTAATAAATAATGATTTATTTCATATACATTGATGGTAAGTATATATTTCTAGGGGTGAAACCAATACATGTATGCCTACAATTAAGAATACCTAAAAAAAATTCTAATATTTATAATTTTATAATGTCTATTCAATTTTTTGGTACAAGTGGGGTAACAACATAGAGAATTATTACATTAAATATTAATGACATATCAAATATTGGATAACATCTTAAGGCACTTGGGATTTCATATCCCCACACCAACCTATTTTATATTGGATGATACATTACATAAATTTATATTACATCAAAAGTGATGTATGTTCATTAAAATATAAAATAAAATCATTACAATACCATATAGGTATAGTGTCATTAGATGATGGGAATCATAAACAACTGGTTCATTAAATATCTACATTTTCACCAGCTTATTTCTTCATAACCAGGCTACCTTTATGAATATCATATTTAATACCCTTCTTCATGACCTAGGAAAAGAAACATATGAAAGGTTGACCTCAAATCCTCAGTAAGAGTAAATAAATGAGAATATTAATCATGTCCCAATCATACGAATCAAGAACACAACATTTTTTGGTATTGTCCTACATATGAAGGATTGTGATATCATATCATGGGATAAAATGTCAAAATAATTAACAGAGGTAATACCAAAATTAATAAAATCAAGAAATGATGTTTTTTGGCATGCATAAAATAATCATTTACATATTAGCCCAGCCTCATTACCAAGACCATCATTGCAGACAAAGTCCATTACTGAACCGAGTTTAGTTTCCTTTCGAGCCCTATATTACGAAACTATATTAACTTTTCCTTATAGTCATGTCTATATCTTGAGATAGAAATCTTTAACAAATTAATTGGATGGATATAGAGTTCCCACCAAGCTCATAATGAAATTGTTCTTACATGTGCCACAAAAACATAAATCAGTCATCATAGCAAAACCCAAGAAATAAAATGTGTTTCTTAAACATCATACCCTCATAATATAATACATATAAAATATCATTCCATCATTAAAAAAATAAAATCATTGTAATAACAAGGAATGACTCATAACCCTATTCAAAGAGATATATCATTGATGGAATTTTTTTTTGATAAAACACTAGAACTTAATTACGGAGAAAAATATCCTTTCTTCTATAAGAATGTTTACTTTTTTCAAAATGTAGTAAAATTTTAGAATAAAAGTAATTTAGTTGAAAATAAACATGAAATTGTGTAGTGTAATATTCATGGAAATAAAGTGTCATGAAACTGTAAAAATCCATTCATTCCATATAAGTTGAAAAGACATTTTCTTTGTAATTTTTCTGAAAAAGTCAAAAAGTACCTCAAATCGAATAACAACAAAAGATTCCATTCATACTGTATAATAAAAATCAACCAAATGGTAAATTAAAATAAAAAACTTTGTATAATAAAAGAAATAATATTACATACTTATGAAACATGGATGTCAATGATAAATATACCCGAGTAAATACTTATATATAAACCATCTTAGATAAAAAATCAGATTACGAAATAATCCCTTAAAATAGGTCTGATATCCTTCGAATGTATCCAAAACACAAGTATAATGATTTAGATATTGTTATTGAATTATTACAGGATCATAATAATTTTTATGATATAATATATTACTTTATTATCATCAGTTTGTTATTAATATTTCAATGTTACTCATTATATAGATATTAACTAATTTTGGTTCTTATTTAATATTAATCATTTATGTTCATGATCAAATTATTTTGTTATTGTTATATCATTTAAAGAATGATTTTAAAATAATATATATCAAATAAATTCATTCTCTTCATGTATATAATCGTGGTTTAATAATGATCTTGTATAATTAGTCGAATCGTATCATGGAGACGGTAGGTTGTACGTATGCACCTGCGATGATATCAATCACTTAATCGTTAAATGATATGGAATTATATGGAATATTAGTTATAAATAATAATTATCATGTTATATTCGTTATTCACATCCATTATACTGATCATTAAACCATTCCAAATAAATTATTGTTGATTAAAAAATGACACAATGGTGTGGAGATGACAAGTCATACGTACACAGAAATGGTGATATTTTTATTTGTAAGATGGATAAAAGGCGGTATAAGGTTGACACATAATCATAATAACATCTCATCAAGTATTATATACTGGATTTACTACATTAATATAGAAAAAATATAAGAAGAGGATGAAGAAGAATAAATTTTTTTGAAATATGTGACAATACAATTACCTCATTTTCGAGTATCTCCATTTTATTTTCACAAAAGGCCTTTTTAGAAAGACATTATGAAATATGTGAAGACTCGATGTGGAAGGGAGATATTTTGGGAGCTTATTTGAGCGTATTTTGGATGATCCAAGGGGATTTAGAGATATAGGTATGTGGGTAGATGTGGTGGCCTTTTATAAGAGGGAGGAGAGGTATGTTCATAATGTTTTAAAATATTATTTCATTAGAAAATGATATTCAAATTATAACAGTTTAAAATTGATAATGTTTTAGGATAAGATGAAGATGGGACAAAATTATTTCATCTAATAAGTTTTGGACATGATTAGGTCACAATATTAACCTTATCTTTTAGCTATAACTTTTAGTAAAAAACATTAAATGTTACCATATATTCTACTATTTATATATAATATTGTTAGTATAGTTACTATAAAATGAAAAAAGAACCATAAGTGGATATTTAATGAAATTTTTAACATTATATATGTTTTAAAAGTATTATTTCTATTAAGACAGTCATGTCTTTTAATAAAATATTATTCACATTAAAAAACTCATTTATGTCAATTTGGGCACTATTTAGTCATTGATTTTTTTAATTCATAAAAACATTATTAATTCAAACAAACTAAATTGAGTCAAATATAACATCTCATATTCATCCATAAGATTTATGGATGGAATCATAATGTTCAAATTATATTTATTTTAATATTTTTAATATAATTATTTTTGAATCTTTCATTAATAAGGCAATCATTGAATAATCATTGTGTCATAAATAAATTTATTTATTTAATGTCAAAATATAATAACTAAAATACCATGATGTATGAAATATTATTTTATATCTAATGACTATTTATAGTCAAATAAATAATTTATATAACCCTATATAAAATATGTCTTAGTAAAATATACATGATTATATTATATTTCTCTTTAAGTTAAATTAAAAATTCTATATGGTAATTATCACACCCAGGTGGCTCCATGGGGTCTTTAAATTAACACAAGGATACTCATGGGCGGATATATCTCATCCAATAGGATTAGGACATGTTTTGGGGCAGTTTTATTTCATTATAATTTTATTTTTTTACCCTTATTTACCAGATTTAGCCTTTAACCATGGTAAATAAAAATAATTACAGAATTTACTATTCATAATATCAAGAAATAAAATATTCCTATTTAAAAAATGTGGGCCTTTTTATTCCATATATTAATTTTTTTTTATAAATTTAATACATTGAATTGGAAGAAATTAATTTAAATACAATCCTATTGTCGGAATGAGAGAACGTGTTTTTAAAAGATAAATCATTGTAAAAGGTTAAAATATTTTTAGAAATGAATTAAATGTAAAATTAATGATAATGACTTAATTTATATTTAATTGTAAAAATATATTCTATTTATGCATTAAAACAATCAAATATAATAATTTAACCATATAAATTATTGCAATGAAAAAAGTTGTTTTCACTTAAAATTTAGTTTGTTTTTACAATTCATCAAAATAGAAATGTTATCTGAAAAATATCAGATATTCATCCAAAGTAAATATTTATATAATTTTTTAAAACAAAATGTTAATTTTTTCATATAAAATTATAAATTTTTCAAAATCATAATTTGAAAGTGGTTCTCCATTCAAAGCCGTAATATTTCCCTTAAAAAATATAGGTTCTTATACAAAAATATGGTTTTTTCACACCCTATGATTAAAATATCCATTTGATGAATATAAATTTATTTTTTATATCAATTATATCTCATTATTTTCATTACCAATTTCAATTAACTCAAAAATAAAAATATCTAATTTATAATTTTCATAAATATTTGATAGCCAATGAATTTATAATGTATTTTCATAAGTTAGTTATACTTATTCTTGTTAACCTAAAGGCAAGGATATAATAATGATTTTTTAATAAGGAAATATCACAGATCATATTAATTGATAATTTCGTGCAATGTTAGCTTCTTTAGAATAAAAATTATTTGAAGAAAATATTTCCTAAAAACATCTATGTGTTACATTATACCCCCCCTTAAACTTAATTTCTCCATCAAAATTCATCCCATAGAAACAAACATATAAGGGTAACTCTCTATTATCATATCCTCATGTTCCCATGTAGTGTTTTGAAATTGGTGGTTCTACCTTAAAACATTAACCAAGGGAGTGGTGTTGTTTCATCGAACTTTTTCTAAACGATCTATAATCTCTATAAGTTGTTCTTCATAAGAATGATCATGATCCTGTGGTATAACTTCTAAGTTTAGTACATGTGAAGGATCGGGAATGTAATTTCTTAGGAAAGATACATGGAAGACATCATGATATAAAGATAGATTCAGTGGAAGTGCCAATTGGCAAGCTACCTTCCCAACATGATCCAAATTTTTTAAAAGGACTGATATACCTATGGCTCATGTTTCCCTTCTTTCCAAATCACTTTACTATCTTCTATAGAGATATACGTAGAAACACCTTATCACCCACTTAAAACTCTATGTCTTTTCATTAGTTGTCTTGATAATATATTTTTAGACTCTAAAATGCTCTTATGTTTTTTTTGTATTGATTTGACCTTTTCTTCCATTTCATCCACAAGATCATGTGCTAATATCATTCTTTACCCAAATTCATCTCATCAAGTTGGAGTTAGTCACTTCATTCCATATAGGGCTTCATAAGAAGCCATCTAAATGATAGAGTGAAAGCTATTATTGTGATAAAATTCCACCCATGCAAGATGTTGATCCCAACCACCCTTGAAATCTATAGAGAAAACTCTCAACATATCTTCTAGTGTTTGAATTGTCCTTTCAGACTAACAAACTATATGAGGATGACACGCTATGATAAAACATAATTTTGTATCCAGAGCCTGCTAAAGACATCACCATAACATCGAGTTAAACCTCAGATCCCAATCAGATATAATGGAACGTGGTACACATTGAAATCTTACCACTTTCATTATATATATCCTTCCATACTGGTCAATACAATAATCATTTCTAATTGAAATGATGTGTGCGGACATCATAAGGTGATCAAATATAACCCAAATTACATTGTATCCATTGGATTTTTTTGGGAAGTCCTACGACAAATTTCATAGCAATTTTTTCCCATTTCAATTCTAGTATGGGTAATGATTGTAACATCCATTTAGACTTCTATATCTCATCCTTGACTTACTAACAAACCAAGCATCGAGATACATATTCGGCAACATCACTTTTCATTCCATCTCACCAAAAATACACTTTCAGGTCTCTATACATATTTCACCTTTTAGGTTGAATAGAGAACAATGAGTTATGAGCCACATCAAACAACTCCTTCTATATTTTTGGTATGAGAGGAATACAGACCTCGTTCTTTGAAGGTTATTATTTCATCACAATCAAATATTAATTCAGGAACATTTCTCACCTTATTTTGTAGCTCTACTACTTTCTTCTACAGCTCTTTAATTTTCAGTTGTATTGATGGTTGAAAATTAATTTTGGAAAGAAAAGAGTTTCCCCCTTAAATTAATATTTCATGATCCATGCTTTGGAAATCCATAAATAATGGATATTTCATAATCCTCATCATGTATAGGCTAGCAGGGTACTGTCAAGTCAAAGCATTTCTACCTTTTTCTCATTCTCATCATGGCAATGTATTGATCATTCATGATCATTAATCATCTCCAACCATCTTCTTTGGAACATATTACGCTCCTTTTGTGTGAAAATAAACTTTAATCTTTTATAATAAAAATAAATATCACACATTTCACTATAAAGATAATGCCTCTTTATGTTTAATGAAATCATTGCAACAACTAACTCCAAATCATGATATGTGTAATTTTTCTCAATTATTTTCAACTACCCTAAGGCACAAGATATAACTATATCATTTTTCTTAAGAATATAACCCATCCCATTCTTGGATGCATCACTGTATATCAAAAATCATTATCCACAACAAAGTTGTGTGAGCATAGGTGCACTATCTAACCTTGTTTTTTGACCTTTGAAATTATCATCACATTATTCAATCCATACGAACTTAACTCCTTTGTGAGTCAACATGGTGTTTGGATTAGATAATTGTAAAAAAATATTTCACAAAACATCGATAATATCCTGGAAAACCATGAAAATTTTGGATATCAGTTATTTGTTTGGTCTCGACCAACATTGAATAACATCTATTCTTGATAGATCCACAGATATCCCATATCTTGAGATTATGTGACCTAAAAATTAAACATTATGTTGTCAAAATTCATACTTGGTAAAATTTTCATAAAGATTTACTTTTCTCCGTGTCTTTAGACCAATTCTCAAGTGGTCTTCATGTTCTTCCTTTCTCTTCAAATAAACTAGAATATTTCCTATAAATACTACCAAAAAATAATCAAAATAGTCTCTAATAACTTTTTTCATTAGATCCATGAAGATAGAAGGGGAATTAGTAAGACAAAAAAGCATCAATATAAATTCATAGTATCAATACCTTTTATGGAATGTATTGTTTGGTATATCCTCTTTATTTAACCTTAATTGACGATAACCTGAACGAAGATCAATCTTGGATGATTTTTGAGGTCTGCGTAGTTGGTCGATTAAGTAATAAATGATGGGAAGATGATATTCTTTATTTATAGTGATATTGTTATGTTCTCGATAATCAATTTCGAGACTCATTAATCCATATTTCTTCTTAATAAACAAAACAGGTTCTCCCTGAGGGGACGCACTAGGGTGTATGAATCCCTTATCATGATTCACTTGGAGTTGCTTCTTCAATTATTCAATCTCAATTTGGTACATTATATAAGGTGTGTTTGAAATAGTAATTGCACCAGATATGAGTTCTATTGAATACTCAACTTCACGATTCAGTAGAAGACCATAAAATTCCTCTAGAAATATATCATAAAACTCCCTTAAAATGGGTGTATTCTTAATCATGAGTTTCTCCCCAACCATTTCAGTTATAAATCCTTCATTATAGGAATTGAAATTCATAATATGGTAGAAATTTCTATTGTAATGTTATATTTATCTTTTCATTTATATTTGATCATTGATTGATCTAGAATATGAAATGTGACTTACCTTCCTAGTCAATTGATATGAGCTCCATATAGAGAAAGCCAATCCTTGATAAGAATCACATAAAATTCTACTATAGGACGTATCAAATGATTTTAATGAAGAACTATCCCAGAAACTTCAATATCATAAGAATTATAAACTTATGATGTGACTGTTGTGCCATTAGGAGTCATCACAGATAACTCAACATCTAATTATTGTGGTAATATGGAGACAAACATAGAAAATTATTCATAAATAAATGACTGGGTGGATCCAGAAATAATTAAATTTTTTCTAATTTTGGTTGGATTGTAAGTGGACCTTTCACCACTTCATTATCATACTCCATGTCACTGATATTGAATTCATGTGACTTTCCTTTATCTCTCGCTTTCTGTTTTTTTACTTCGATCTTCATAAAACACCATTAGATTATGACATTTATTGGCATAATGACCCATTTCTTTGACCTTGTAGCATTGAAGTATAAGAGGTTAATTCTGTGCATCCTTTTTTTCTGTTCGAATCATTGCAAATATTTTTCCCATAAATTTGGCATTCAACTAGTAGATGACTTTCTTTTCCAACCATAAAACATTTACTAGTCCCCTTAAGAAAATTTCCTCTATTTTTCCTTCCACACATTGATAAATAGGGGAAACACATATTTTTTAGCGTGATCTTTGGATTTTCCTTTGAATTTATTTTCCCTCTTCTTATCAGAACCATATGAATAATCAGTTACTCCAATTTCCATCCCGTCCTTCAGAGAATATCAAAATATTTCTTCACAGATATTAAAGTCTATTATGGATAATTCCCTTCGAAGATTGGATTAAATCCACTAAAGAATCGATAAATTATACTCTCTTGTTGGATTATAATTCCAGAATAATACCATTCATGTCTTGTAAAATTCAATTAGTAGGTACAACCTAAGTCATATTCCATTTTCTTAAGTTCAAGGAGCTCCTTCCACATCTATTTTTGAAAAATATGAAGAAATTATATATTAAAAAATATGATATTGATCTAATCCCATTCCAGGGACTCAGTTTCAACTCTTATCCTAGAATTATTGAAAAGAATCCACCGTTGATCAAATTCATCATCCAAATAATAGACTACTAATGTGAATTTATCATATTCAGATCATTATAGACCTAAAAATATCTTTTCCGTGGTACTGATCTATTTTTTGACACTAATAGATCAAACGACCCACTAAATGTAGGTGGATGTTGCCTCATGAAAGACTCAACAGAATGTTTCTCCCTCCTTTTTATGTTTTGATAACCATTATGATTCATAACAAGGGAAATTTTTGTGAGCATGGATACAATATTTTTCATTCCATCTCCAACAAAATTTGGTTTTTTAGGGGTACAATAATTTCATTTCTCATCGCATTCCGCATTAACATGGTTCCTTCGAGTTCCATCCATTAACTAAAACTGATAATCATAGTTTGAGAAACACTAATCATAATTGGAAAACCACTTAATAAAGAATAAAATTTCAATTTATGACCATTAGGTTCTTTATTATAGGTTATTCAAGGTCATTCTTTAAAAAATAGGATTATATACTGTACATTGACATATCCTTACGGTTCATACTAAGACTTCCTCAACCTAGTTTTCAAATGTTAAGTATACCATTACTCTGATACTAACTATAGAGACCCATATATTACATTCATTTCTATTATTATAAAATTGATGTATATTCACTGTAACATTTAATAAATCCACAATAGGGATGTATAGGTATAATGTCTTTTGAAACTGGGAAACATAAAAAAATGGTTCATAAAACATCTACATTGTCTTCCACTTATTTCATTTTAACTAGACTCCTTTATGGAATTTCATACTTAATACCATTCTTCATGTCTTGGGAAAAGAAAAATATTAATGGCTAATCTCAAATTCCTAGTAATGATAAAAATGGAGAATATTAAACATGTCACAATCATAATACATAAGAACATATTATTTGGAGGGATTCTCCGGCATATGAAAGATCATGATATCATATCATGGGATAAAATTTCATAGGAATTAATTGATGTACTCCCAAATGTAAATTCATAAGACAAGAAGTTTTTGTATAATTCGTTGAAAATTATTTCTATATTATACAAGGCTCATAGCCAAGACCATCATAGCAGACAAATTCCATTACTGAACTGGTCTTACTTGTAGTTTCATCCCTATATTACGGAACATGGTTTACATTCCAATAGAGTTAATTCTATCTACTGAGATATAAACCATTACAAAATTAAATTGAGGCAGGTATAGGTCCTACCCATCTCATAATGAAATTGTTCTTATATATGCCCCAAAAACAAAAATCATTCATCCTAGAATAACACAATAAATAAAATGTGTTTCTTAAACAAAATTCCCTCATTAACAAAACCGAATGATTGTAATAATAGTGATATAAACATAACCCTATTTAAAGAGCATCATCTTAGATGGAAAATAATTTTTATAAAACACTTGAACATAATTAATGAGGAAAATATCCTTTCTTCCTGAAAAATGTTTTATTTTCCCAAAATATTATTCATTTTTAAATAAAAAGAATTTATTTGAAAATAAACATGAAATCGTTTATAGGAAGCTTCATGGAAATGTGTCATCATGAATCATTAAAAATCCATTCATTTTTTTATGTTAAAAAACATTCTCCTCGTATTATTTCTCAAAAAATCAAAAAGTACCTCAAATTGAATAAAAAAAGATTCATTTCACACAATTTAATGAAAATTCATAAAAGAGTAAAATTGTATTTTACATTTTTACAATAATATAAATAATTTTAAATACTTAGTAAACATGAATATGCATGATAAATATACCCTTGAAAATACTTTCATATAAACAATCTCAGACAAAAAATGATATTACAAAATTATCCATTACCTTGAGTATGATACACTTCTTATGTATCCAAACTTCTTCTATAAAAATTTATATAATATTATTTAGTTATTATAGAATCATAATAATTTTTATGATATCATATATTATTATATTACTATTCGTTTATTTGTCACATTTCATTTTCACTTGTTATTCGGATATTAACTGATTTATATTCTTATGAAAGTTTTTTCAGCTAAGTACATATTACACATTTTGGGATATAGTTATATAATTTAGAGAATAATATTATATTAATATATATTATTTTTATTCATTCCATTCAAGTATATAATAATGGTTTAATGAAGATCTTGTATAATGAATTACGTCACATCGTGGAGACGGTAGGTCGTACGTACGCACGAGTGATGATATCATTCACTTAAAGGATAAATGTTATAAAATTTGATGGAATATTAATTATAATGAATAATTAACATGTTATATTAATTATTTAATTCCATTTTACTCATAATTATTACCATCCAAATAATGTATTATTGAATAAAAAATTACACCACACCATGGTGACGGTAAGCCGTACGTACAGACACATAATGATATTGTTAGGTGTAGGATGGATAAAATGAGGTATATATTTGTATCATAATTATAAGAACATATAACCATGTATAATATATTTTATTTATTAATTTATTATGAATGAAACATATTAAGATGAACTAAAAGAAGAAAATAATTTAGAAAGAGGTGATAAAAAATTACTTCTTTTTTGAGTATCTCATTTTGATTTTAACAAAAATGTCTCTATAGAATGGATTTATGAAAAGTCTGTGGCTCCTAAGAAGAAAGTAGGGATTTTTTTATCTTATTTGAGTAGAATTTTGATGCCTCAAGGTGATTGAGAGGTGCGAGCGAGTGGGTAGAGGTGGTGTCCTTTTATAAGAGCGTGGATGGCCACTTTAAGAACAATTTGAAATATTATTTTATTATAAAAATATTTTCGAATTATAATAGTTTCAATGCGATAATGTTCTAGTATAAGATTATTACGGTTCAAAATCCTCTCAACCAATAGGTTTTATACAATTTTAGGTAAAAAAATTAACCTTATATATTATCTTCAACCCTTAGTTAAAATCATTAACTCTTACCATGTCTTCATGTATATTTATAATATATGTTTACTAAAGATTCTATAAAATTAAAATAAAACCAAAAGTGGATCATTAATTATATTTTTATCATTATATATTTTATTTTCCTGAATATTATAATATTAGGAAAATTATATGATTTAATAAAATTTTATTTGTTTCAAAAATTCATTTATGTCAATTTTGACACTATTTGGTAATATATTTTTTCCTAAAGTCATAATGAAATTATTCATTCCAAAAAACTATATTAACTCAAATATAACATGTCATATTAATACATAAAATTATTGTATGGAATAAAAACTTTCAAATTACATTTAATTTAATAGAGATAATATCATTTATTTGGATCATTCATTAATAATTTAATCACAGCATCATCATTGTGTCATTAATAAATTTATTTCTTTAATGTCTAGAAAATAAAAATAAAATTACATGATTCATGAACCTTTTATATTTATGATAAATATTTATATTCAAAGAAATTAGTTATATAACCCTATATTAAAAAAAAATTTATTAATTGATACAGGTTTATGTTATATTTTTAATTACTATAAATTAAAAATTCTAAAAGGTCATTATCACACCCATGCGCCTCCATGGGGTTCTTAAATCTACCCAAGGATTATAATGGTCATTAATATGTCATAAAACTGTATTATAACATGTTTTAGGGTAGTTTTAGCTTGTTATAATATTATTTTGTTCCCATAATTTACCAGATATACAATTAATCCATGGTAAATAAAACCAATTACTGAAGTTAATATTCATAATTACAAAAAATAAAAGATAACAATTTGAAATATTTGGACCCTATGATTCTAGATATGGAATCTATTTTCCCAAATTCATTAAAAATAATTGGTTGATGTTATTTTAAAATCAATATAATTGTCGGAATGAAAGAACATGTTTTTAAAAGTAAAAGCATTATAAAAGATTTAAATGTTTTTACATATTAATTCAATGTAAAATAAATGATAATGACATAAATTATATTTAATGATAAAAATATATTATATTTATACATTAAATCCATTAAATATTATAATTTAGCCAAATTAATTATTTCAATGAAAAATGGGGTTTTCAATATAAATTTAGTGTATTTTTTGTATTTATCAAAAATGCGTGTTATTTGAAAAAATATCCGAAATCTATCCAGAGTAAATTTTTACAACATAATTAAAATTAAAATGTTTATGTTTTCATCAAAAAATTATTAAAATATCAGAATCCTAATTTAAAAGGGGTTCACTATTCAATAGTGTATGATTACACTTAAAAAAATATATGTTTGTATACAAAAAATAGGATTGATTCAGACCCTATAATTAAAATATTTGATGGATGAATACCAAAATATTTTATAAAACATATATATAACATTAGTTTCATTACAAAAAGTAATTCAATCAAAATTAAAAATATAAAATTTATATTTTTCATAAATAATTGATAGCCAAATTGATTTACAATGAATTTTCGTAAGTTAGTTATACTTATTCCCTCTAACCTAATGGAGGGGCTATAGTAAGAAAAATTTACTGAGGGAATGTATCAGTTCATTTGTATTCATGATTGCATGTAATACAATCTATGGAAGAATAAACATTTTTTAATGAAAAAATTTTATAAAAAAACCTAGCTGTTACACATCCAAAGGATTATAGATATGTCAACACATCTGATTTACCCATCTGATGGAATCTAGAGAGGAAATATAATACACATTGACCCATCCTTGACATTCTAGAGGGGTCCATAAAGAAGATGGAATAGTGAAATAATACACATTAAAAAAATATATCACAAAAAGGGAGAAAAATAAACCAACCCTTGAAACATCTAAACACCACACACAATCCTTTATAGAGACAGAACAACTCCCATGAGGTTATATTTTCTATGTTGACTACCCTTACATAACTCAGAAATCTAATTGGAATCACAAAATTAACATATCTATAAAACATCAATCCTTATATAATGTCTTTTCTAAAACAATATGATAATAAATGGTAAGTTTAATATGCCTAGAAGCATCCTCATAGGCTACCCAACCTCCAAGATGGAAATTTATAAATACAAAATTATATAGACAATATAAAATGGGAGGGGACTTCAAACATATGTTTAATTCCAAAATTTAACCAACTAAAATAAATCATTATTCGTCCAAACATTCACATAAATAAAAGTGTAGCTCACAAATCCTATAATTAATTCCCACGTAAAATTAAGAAGGAAAGATAATCTTATATAGACTAATATAAAATCTAAGAAAGCTCATTGTAGAGGTGTTTGAAACCATAAAGATTCTAACCATTAAAATAGATTATCTCCATATCCAAATTTCTAAAATGGCTAAATCACTATAAAGACCCCTAAAATTCAACCGATAATTGCTTAGAAACACCTTTTTCGGATTGGCGTTTGCTCGGCTGTGGTTTTTAATTTTTGGGTTTATGTTAAGAAATAAAATAAAGTGGTGTGACAATTTATTTTATTTCACTTAAAGTGGCTTAACCTATGTTAATAGGATAAGGTGGGACCCACAATATCCTACCCACATGGTAGGATATTTGTGAGGTGGGTCCTGCATGATCCTTGCTGTTTCATTCCTTCAAAGTAACACACCCGCAACTCCCTTTTAATGAAAGTCAAACCTTACGTTTATTCTAGTTAAGAAACGCCTCATTAAATTGGGTGGTTAAATCATTAAAATTAATTCATTGAATTAATTGTTCGTTTCTTGTCTTTTGAATTTCAAATTCTTATGTTGATAATAAAATAAGGGAAGGACTTATTTTATTATGGTTAGGTTTGTGTTGTGATAAGCCTTTGGGATAAAAAGAGAAGATCCTTCGTTCTTCGATGAAGAATGCGAATAATGCACCACCGCCAACGAAGAACACCAAACTCCGATGACGGACGATGGCGAGAGACGCCTTCCTCGGCGATCCTCTTCTTCCATGTTGATCCTCTTCTTCCGCAGCGATCCTCTACTTCCCTTATGGTTAATTCTGCGACGAATGCTCGTTCGACGACAACATTTAGGTAGGGATATCTTTTATTTGTTTGTTCGTGAAATCTTTCATCGCTTCTTCTTTTCATTGAACTGCCTCTTATCGTGATAATGGGAGGAGGTCGGACCGCATGAACACGGCAGACACTCCTCCCCTTTTTGGTTGTGGGTATTGTTGCGGAGAGCAAGGAAATGTGGTGCCGAAGCACCGCGTGGAATTTTGATAAGGAGAGGGGGAGAAGTGCGGAGCCATCGCGCCGCAATGTTGAAGAAGAACCAATACGCGGCGCTGTCGCGTCGTTGAAAATGAACCAAAGGGTGGTGCCATCGCGCCGCAACGGAGAACCACTAAAGAACCGGGGCCGAAGCGGGGCCGCGGAGGAGCGGCGCAGCGCCGTCGGGCCGCGCCATACAAACCAAGGCCGTGGTAGGTTCCGGGCTGCGGCGGAGCAGTGGAACCGACGTCCGGGACCGGGCCGCCGGCGTCGGAGCAAGGGGACCGGCCCTTGCCTGTCCCGTGGCGGCAGCAGCCGGCCGACCGGTGCTTGCCAATCGGTTCGAGGAAAGCGCCGGGGTTCGTAACCCCCAGTCGGCTAGCTGAGCGGCCCGATAAAGGGGCCACGGTTTCTCCACGTGGGGGAAATGCGCGCCCTACCCACATCGCTCGGTCGCAACAGTCGCGCCGGCAGCCTGGCCACCCGGCTAGCGCCAGCGCGCCCAGTGCACCGGGCCGAGCCGCCGGACCGGGCCGAGGCGCCCAGGCCGGGCCGGGACGTGCCCAGGTCGGGCCGGTCCACGCCGACTAGGCCGGGCCACGCCCAAGCAGGCAGGACCCGGACCCAGTTCGGGTCGACCCAATTCGGGCCGACCCTGGGGGTATCGGGCCGGGTCGGACCGGGCCCGAACCACCTATTACTGAACCTCTTTCGGTCTGTTGCCCATAACATGATCAACGTGCCTCCGATCGATGCACTGTCAGTTGTAATGCGATCCTTGGATCAAGACGGTCGTTTCATTATATTTCACTCAAGGTTTCGAAAAACATTGGGTTCGGCTGGGTTGGTTCGTACACGAAACCAACCGGGCCCTCGGAGCGGAAACGCTTATAACTTGAGCTACGGATGTCTGGTTGACGTGACATCGACTTTGATGGATTCCTCTAATTGAGAAGGATCTTTTGGCTTACTCTGCCCAAGGTTTGGACGTAGGTGGAGTACGTTCGGGTTGGTTTTGAATTAAAAACCAACCAGCCCCCTGGGATGAAAAAGCCAATAACTCTCAGACCAAGTGTATGTTTAACACGCCGTCTGTGACGTTGAGTTCATGTTAACGATACGAAACTTTTAGATACATCAACTCCGGACTATGTGTCAGTTGATGTATCAGCCTCTCGGCTCATGGAGTGGACCCTCCCGAAGGAGCTTGATGTGTGCGTGAACCCTAGAGCTGGCTGCGACTGCAACGACGATAACGACTATACATAGATCCTCAGTGGATTCAGCGACGAAGCCTACAACACTCAGCGATCCTACGTGGATCAGTGCTACTAATCCTGTGTGGGTCAGATCCTGTGTGGGTCAGTTCTCAGTGGTCCTGTGTGGGCCAGCACCTACAGATCCTTTGTGGGTATGATCCTGTGTGGGCCTTTGCGGGGGTTAGTTACCTATCGATCCTGTGTGGGTAAGATATTTTGTGGGTCATTGCGGGGGTTAGTACCTATTGATCCTTTGTGGGTCCGATGACATAGATGAATCAGTGGATATATCTGATCATCTCTATCGTCATACGAAGATGTATACCTGTGTGAGCTGAATCTTGACATGATATCCTGTGTGGATTACGATATGCTTTCCTGTGTGGATTACGATATGCTTTCCTGTGTGGATTGGGTTGTGATTTCCTATGTGGAACGGGTTACGTTTTCCTGTGTGGACTGGGTTGTACTTGGGCTTGGAGTTGGAGCGAACTGGAATTGATGACTTAGGTATATGTTTGGGAATATACCTAAGTAGTTTCGGATGTTACTTCGTGATTGTATCTTTCCTTTGGGGATTATCCTTTGTGGATTCTGGGAGACCTTCAGTGGTCTCTGGGTCCCTACTGAGTAGCTTATACTCACCCCTACACATGTTATGCCTACACTAAGTTGTGTTTGTTGCAGATGACGGACATCACTGATCGCGGTTGGGGCTTGCAGAGCAGGTCGGTACCCAGAGGTGGACCACTGGACGTGACATACTCGGAGCGGACGACTGGGCCCGAGGAGCTGTGGAGGCTATCTGTACCCACCCTTCAGGTGGGACTTCCAGTGGACGGCTCGACGCTACGGTTTACTTTTCAATTGTTGTTTTCCCTTTCTAGTTGTACTTTACTTTCAGTTTGGGTTTGTATACTGGCCCACTTACTTTTCCTCACTTACTATTATACCCAGTTTTTCCTTAGTGTTTACTTCTTCTCCTTGCTTGCTCTGTGATGTTTGTTTACTTTTCAAAGGAAATTCCTTCCCTTTTTATCGGTAATTACGCCTTCGTTCTAGTCACCAGACCCTGGCCTATGGAAGGTGGGCTTGGGGTAGTCACGGCACGGGCCCCGAGGACGTGTTGTGACAAATTGGTATCACAGGAGTTTGGTTCTACCACAGAACATTGGACTCTGATCTTTTTCAAAGTGAATCAATAGTGTTAAGTGTTTTGGGTGTGGTTATCAGTCTAGGGAGTCCAGTGTTTGTGCGGCGGCCGACGTATCTATACACTAGGACCATGACTTCTGATTTCTGACTTATTACACGGAAGAATTGATTGCATGTGTGTTTCAACTTTTCTTTCTGATTACTTTGTGTCAGCTCACCAGGTATAATGTTCAGACTGTGGCGCACCTGTCTCTTTTCAAGATGGCCCCACAACGGCAGCCAGCTAGGGTTCTAAGACTTGTGCGTGATGACAGCCCACCGAGCGACGAGGCCTCGGTACAGGGCCCTTTGACAGCTGAGGCACCGACGGTACCTCTACCTACCGATCCACCGATGCTTCCAGCCCCAGCCGCTGACGATGAACGTCGCCATAGTGCACTGCATGAGTCTCAATGCTAGTGACCACCTAGGTTCCGCAGGGAGATGGACCCCCAGGCAGCCGAGAATTGGCTGGAGGCAGTGGTACGAGTTTCGAGGTTAGTGAGGACAACATCAGACCTCATGGTGATCCTCGCAGCGAGCCTACTGCATGCGACAACATTCAAGTGGTGGAGCTTGATGCTCCACGTGCACGATGAGGCATCTCTCCTCTGGACGGACATTGACATCCTCTTCCGCTCTGAGTTCGTCCCAGCCACCCTCTATGTGGTGCGCATCTAGGAGCTTCTACAGCTGCGACAGGGCAGCTTGACGGTCTCCCAGTACTCGGCGAGATTTACCGATCTCTCGCGTTACTCGAAAGACATGGTACGAGAACCATTCTTCCAGGCCCAGACCTTTGAGTAGGGGTTGAGGCATGAGATCAGGGAATCGCTGATCTCCATCAGCATTCCAACTCAGGCAGAAGTACTGGAGCGAGCCCTTTTGATCCAGAGCTTTCTTGCTGAGTCTACATCAGCAGCGAGACCCACTACAGGGTTGCAGGTAGAAGAGTCTTCTGTAGTAGGAAGTCGACGGATGACTCGTGGGTTCAGGTAGACCAGACCCTCAGGCAGGAAACCTCAGTACACTGGCTCAGCAGTGCGGGGCACACTGCGCGGAGCCAGTCTTTCGAGAGGCAGACAGTGCTATTCATGTGGCGGGCAGGGCCACATGGCTCGTGACTGCCCGACCCGCCGTGCCTAGGAGAAGCAGACGGTTGAGGGGCCACTGAGGCAGAGGAAGAGGGTCGACCGTGGTGGTCCGCAGGGAGCAGACAGATGAGGCAGAGGAGCTGGCCGAGTAGCAGGTGGTGGGCAATGCATTGAGGCTCTACCACCACCACCACCACCAAGAGGTCTACCCCGACCATAGGGAGCTGGCGAGAAGAGACAGGCATAGCTCCAGCCAGCGGAGGCCTACGACCACGGCGCGCCCGAGATGATTCGAGGTACTATCTATTTTTATTCCACCCTTGCTGCAGTTCTTATAGACACAGGAGCGAGTCATTCTTTCATAGCCGCTGCCCTTGTTCGGAGCTCGGAGATTCCGACAGAGGCGTTGGCTCGATCCTTACGGCTAGAGACTCCTACAGGAGCAGACTCGACGATTATGCACCGGTGCCAGCAGTGTGAGCTTACTCTAGGAGGCGAGAGCTTCGGCTGGGATATTCTTTTAGTGGCGTCAAGGCCTTACGACATCATCTTGGGCATGGATTGGTTATCTACAGTCAATTCTCAGATCGACTGTATTAGGCGCAAGGTGCGATGTGTACGCACCGACGGGAGCAGGTTCACCTTCACCGGCGATATGGGAGACTTCTCAGCACAGGATGGACTCTCGCAGAGGAGAGGAAAACCCATCACTCATCATTTGGTTAGCCTCATCCTAGGAGCAGTTGACGTGCAGAGTCCTAGTTTTCCTGCAGTGGTGGATCTGTATACGGACGTCTTTCCTGACAACGTTTCAGGACTACCTCCTCACAGAGAGGTAGACTTTTATACTGATCTGTACCCCGGGACAGCCCCGATATCCACCCAAGCATATTGGATGGATCCTGCCGAGATTCGAGAGCTACAGGTATAGTTGGAGGACTTGCAGGGCAAGAGATTCATCTGACCCAGTGTTTCACCCTGGGCTTCCCCGATATTGTTTGCCAAGAAGGCGGAGGGGAGCTTGCAACTTTGTGTCGACCATCGTCGCCTGAACCAGGTGACACTGAGGAACAAGTATTTTCTACCGAGGATTGATGGCCTCTTCGACCAGCTCAAGGTAGCACGGTGGTTCTCAAAGATATACCTCAGGTCATGCTATCATCAACTCAGAGTTTGGGACGAGGATGTGCCGAAGACGGCCTTAAGGTGTCGGTATAGACACAATGAGTTCTTGGTTATTACCTTCGGCATAACCAATGCTCCCACAGTGTTCATGGGCCTCATGAAAAGGACATTTCAGCCATACCTCGATCGATTTGTCGTGGTCTTCATGGACTACATTTTGATATACTCAACGACTGAGGAGGAGAGCACCTACCACTTGAGGGTTGTCCTAGACACACTCCGAGAGCACCAGATTTATGGAATGCTCTCTAAGTGTCAGTTCTGGATACGTGAGGTCCACTTCTTGGGACACGTCATCTCTAAGGCAGGAGTTGCGGTGGATCCTGCGAAGATTGTGGCAGTGCTAGCTTGGGAGCCACCCAGGAGCGTGACGGAGGTGCGAAGTTTCTTGGGACTCGCTGGATACTATAGTAGATTTGTGCCAGATTTCTCTATAGTTGCGGCACCACTCTCAGCTCTTACGAAGAAGGGGAAACCCTTTGTGTGGTCATACAGATGTCAGCAGAGCTTCCAGGAGCTATGATAGATATTGACCAGCGCACCTATCTTGAGGTTGCCGGAGGAGGGAGTAGGGTACGTAGTCTACTGCGATGCATCAGGGACCAGACTCGGATGTGTCCTGATACTGGTGCGTGCAGTGATCGCCTATGGATCACGTCATTTCAGGTCGTATGAGCAGAACTACGCAACCCATGACCTGGAGTTAGGAGCAGTGGTCTTCGCTATGACGACTTGGCGACACTATCTGATGGGCGAGCGCTATACAGTCTTTTTTGACCATCAGAGTCTCAGGTGCATCTTCTCTCAGAAGGACCTGAACATGAGACAGCGGCGATGGTTCGAGTTCCTCCAGGACTATGACTTTGAGATAGTCTATACTTCTAGGAAAGGGAACATGGTAGCTGATGCTCTCAGAAGGAGGACGGGCATTCAGCTACTTGGGGAGGTGATAGAGTAGATAGCCGATTTGCAGATATCCTTCTTGGATAGAGATGGAGAAGCCTTTCTTTAATCATTCACAGTCACTCCTCTACTACTTCAGCGGGTCAGAGAGGCACAGCGTGGGGACGCTGACTTTGAGACGCGGTGTGCGCAGATATCCTCAGGACAGGCACCTGATGGTTTCTCATTAGGTGGAGAGCACGACTTCTTTTTCAGAGGACGTAGCTTTGTACTAGTTGCTTTACGGGAGGAGGTGCTGAGAGAGTTTCACACTTCCCCTTTGGTGGTATATCCTGGAGTGGTGAAGATGTACCAGGATCTCATATGCCAGCACTGGTGGCCGGGCATAAGGAAGGCTTTGGCAGAATTCGTTTCTCGATGCCTCACCTGCCAGCAGGTGAAGGCAGAGCATCAAGTACCAGCAGGCTTGGTACAACCCTTGGAGGTCCCGGAGTGGAAGTGGGACGGGATATCTATAAACTTTTTGACTGGACATCCACACACTTCCAGTGGTCATGAATCCATTTGGGTGATTGTCGACCGACTCACCATGTCGGTTCAATTATTATCCATGAAAGGGCAGGGCTCAGTGGAGAGCTTGGGATGTCTCTACATTCAAGAGATTGTACGACTTCACGGTGTGTCATCATCTATCGTCTCCAATCGATATGCTCGCTTTCCTTCCCGGATTTTGAAGGGTTTGCAGGAGGCATTCGGGACGCAGCTACGTCTGAGCACCGCCTTTCACCCTCAGACAGATGGTCAGACGGAGAGGACCATTCAGACTCTCGGGGAAATGCTCCGTGCATGTTTCCTCAACATTGGTCGCAGTTGGGAGGACCACCTACCCTTGGTGGAGTTCGTGTACAACAACAGCTACCACTCCACCATCGGGATGGCACCATACGAGGCGTTGTACGGCCGACCTTGCAGATCTCCTTTGTGCTGGACAGTCCCTGGGGAGTCAACACTTGTTGGACCAGAGATGGTCCAGGCCACGACGGAGAAGGTCCAAATCTTCCAGGAGCGGATGAGTACAGTTCAGAGCCGACAGAAGTCCTATGCTGACAGGAGGCAGAGGCCACTGGAGTTCGAGGATGGTCACCACGTCTTCTTGCGGGTCTCACCTCGACGTGGATTAGGGGGATTTGGCCGAGGCGGCAAGTTGTCTCCATGCTTCATCGGACCATTCCAGGTCCTCAGCAGAGTTGGAAAGGTGGCTTATCACCTGGCTCTACCACCTCAGTTGCACCGGGTGCACGACGTCTTCCACGTATCTCAGCTGAGGATATACATGCACGACCCGACACATATTATTGACCATGGGGAGCTGGACGTTGATAATGGGGTGACTTTTGCGGAGGTCCCGGTGGAGATCAAGGATCTATAGGAGCGGGTCCTATGTGGACGGTCAATTCCTCTAGTGCGCATCATATGGAAGCACGAATCCTACAGGAGATAACTTGGGAGCGAGAGGCTCAGTTGCGTGCTCAGTACCCTGTTTTGTTTCCCTAGTTTTTGATGTATCTTTACAGGGACGGAAATCCCTGAGGTGGGAGTGATGTAAAGACCAGTAAAATTCAAGGATTTTTTTTATTTTCTTGGGAATTTTACAGGAATTCAGTTTCTGAAGGCACCTGATTCCGAGGCCTGATGTGCCCGGAATCATTTTCCAAATTCAGCTCGGGTACGTTCAGTGAACGAACTAGCGGGGTTTTCTAACATTTTAATCGGTGTTTGTAATTGAATTCTGAGGGCACCAATAGAATCACATCGCTGGTAATTGCTTAGAAACACATTTTTCGGAGTTGCGTTTTCTCGGGTGTGGTTTTCAATTTTTGGGGTTAAGTTAAGAAATAAAATAAAGTGGTGCGACAATTTATTTTATTTCACATAAAGTGGCTTAACCTAAGTTAAGCAGATAAGGTAGGACCCATAATATCCTACCCACTGGGTAGGATATTTTTGAGGTGGGACGCGCACGATCCTTGTCGTTTCTTAACTTCTAAGTAACGCTCCCGCAACCCCCCTTATAATGAAAGTCAAACCTTACGTTTATTTTGGTTAAGAAACGCCTCATTAAATTGGGCGGTTAAATCATTACAATTAATTCATTGAATTAATTGTTCATTTCTTATCTATTGAATTTCAAATTCTTATGTTGATAATAAAATAAAGGAAGGACTTATTTTATTATGGTTGGGTTTGTGTTGGGATAAGCCTTTGGGAGAAAAAGAGAAGATACTTCATTCATCGACGAAGAATGCGAATAATGCACCACCGCCAACGATGAACGCCAACCTCCGACGACGGACAATGGCGAGAGATGCCTTCCTTGGAGATCCTCTTCTTTCGCGGTGATCCTCTTCTTCCGCGGCGATCCTCTTCTTCAGAGATGGTCAATTCCGCAACGAACACTCGTTCGACGACAACGTTGAGGTAGGGATTTATTTTATTTGTTAGTTCGTGAAATCTTCCATCGCTTCTCCTTTTCATTGAACTTCCTGTTATGGTGATAAAGGGAGGAGGTTGAACTGCACGAACATGGCCGACACTCCTCCCCTTTTTGGTTGTTGGTATTGTTGCGGAGAGCAAGGCAACACGGTGCCGAAGAACTGCGTGGAATTTTGATAAGGAAAGAGGGAGAAGCGCGGCGCCGTTGAAGACGAACCAAGACGCGGCGCCGGTGAAAACGAACCAAAGGTGCAGTGCCGTCGTGCCACACTGGAGAACCACTATAGCACCGCGGCCGGAGAGGGGCAGTGGCAGAGGGGCGTGGCGCCGTTGCGCCGTGCCAGAGCAGCGGAACGGGCTGCTGGGACAGGGCCGCTGGCGTCAGAGCAAGGGGACCGGCCCTTGCCGGTCCCGTGGTGGCAGCAGCCGGCCGGCCGCTGAGGGCCGGCCGTTTCGAGGAAAGCGTCAGGGGTCGTAACCCCCGGCCAGCCATCTGAGCGGCCCCATAAAGGGCCCGCAGTTTCTCCACGTGAGGGAAGCGCGCCCCCCGCCCACATCGCTCTGCCGCAACGGCCAAGCCGGCCGCCTGGCCCCCCGGCCAGCGCTAGAGCGCCCAACTCGCTGGGCCGAGCCGCCCAGGTCGGGCTGGTCCGCGCCCAGGCCGGGCCGGGTCGGGCCGCGCCCAAGTGGGACAGACCCGGACCCAGTTCGGGTCAACCTGGTTTGGGCCTACCCTGGGGGTATCGGGCCGGGTCGGACCGGGCCCGAACCCACTATTACCGATCCTCTTTTGGTCTGTTGACCATAACTTGATCTACAGGCCTCCGATCGATGCACCGTCTATTGCAATTTTATCCTTGTATCGAGATGGCCGTTTCAATATATCGCACTCAAGGTTTCGAAGAACTTTGGGTTTGTTCGGGTTGGTTCGTACAGGAAACCAACCGGGCCCTCAGAGTTGAAACACTTATAACATGATATTCGAACGTCCGATTGACGTTCCATCGACTTTGATGGATTCCTCTAAGTGAGACAGATATTTTGGCTTACTCCGCCCAAGGTTTGGATGCAGGTGGAGTACGGTCGGGTTAGTTTTCACTCAAAAACCAACAGGACCCCTGGGACGAAAAATCCAATAACTCTCAGACCGGGCGTTTTATTGACGTGTCATCTATGACGTTGAGTTCCTGTTGACGATACAAAACTTTTGGATACATCAACTCCGGACTATGTGTCAGTTGATGTATCAGCCCCACGGCTCGTGGAGCGAACCTCCTGAACGAGCTTGCTGTGTGCGGGAACCCTAGAGCTGGCTGCGACTACGACGACGACGATGTCTGTACAGAGATCCTCAGTGGATTCGGCGGCGACGACTACAGCACTCAGCGATCCTACGTGGATCAGTGCTACCGATCCTGTGTGGGTCAGATCCTATGTGGGTCAGCGCTCAACGGTCCTATGTAGGCCAGCACCTACAGATCATGTGTGGGTCTGATCCTGTGTGGGTCTTTGTGGGGGTTAGTTACTTTTCGATCCTGTGTGGGTCAGATCCATTGTGGGTCTTTGTGGGGGTTAGTACCTATCGATCCTTTGTGGGTCCGATGGCATAGATGAATCAGTGGATATATCTGATCATCTCTATCATCATACGAAGAAGTATACCTGTGTGAGCTGAATCTTGACTTGATATCCTATGTGGATTACGATATGCTTTCCTGTGTGGATTGGGTTGTGATTTCCTATGTGGAACGGGTTACGTTTTCCTATGTGGACTGGGTTGTACTTAGGCTCGGAGTAGGAGCGAACTGGAATTGATGACTTAGGTATATGTATGGGCATATATCTATGTGGTGTTGTATGTTACTTCGTGTTTGTATCTTTACTTTGTGTATTATCCTTTGTGGATTCTAGGAGACGTTCTGGGGTCTCAGAGTCCCTACTGAGTAGCTTATACTCACCCCTGCATGGGCTATGTCAGTACTACATTGTGTTGGTTGCAAACGACGAACTGCACTGATCGCGGTTAGGGCTTGCGGAGTAGGTTGGTACCTGGAGGTGGACCACTGGACGGGACGTACTCGGAGCGGACGGCTGGGCCCGAGGAGCTGTGGAGGCTATATGTACCCAACCATTAGGTGGGACTTCTAGTGGACGGCTCGACTCTGCGGCTTTAATTTTTAGTTGCTATTTTCCCTTTCCAGTTGTACTTTACTTTCAGTTTGGGTTTGTATACTAGCCCACTTACTTTTCCACACTTACTATTGTACCCAGTTTTTACTTAGGGTTTACTTCTTCTTCTTGCTTGCTCTGTGATGTTTGTTTACTTTTCAAAGGCAATGCCTTCCCTTTTTACCGGGAATTACGCCTTGGTGCTAGTCGCCAGCCCCTGTCCTATGGAAGGCGGGTTTGGGGTAGTCACGGCACGGGCCCCGAGGATGGGTCGTGACAATCACCACCCCATTTTTGTAAAAAAAACCACCACTATGTCCAGAACCATTGATGTTTAACACCACGAGTTCCCCAAGAGTGTGTAGGGAAATTCATACATTAAAGAGAATGTAGTGAAAAATTATGGTCAGGCCTTGTATTATTTTACCCTTGAATTGTTCGAGCCTCGAATTTGAGCCTTGGATTGGTTCAATCATTGATTCAAGCTTTGATTCAAGCTTTGATTCTCTGAGGGGGAGTGCAGGTAAAAGGCGGATTTCATAGGAAGATTAAAATATTGTGATAGGTTCAAGAGGGGTTAAGATTATTAAAATAGATTGGGACATATTTATTAATGCTTCAAAAAAGCACTGATAAGTATTCCTTTTATAAGAACTTATTACTTAAGCGCTGATAATGGGTTTATAATTATAGTTATAAATAATGAAATAATATATATATATATATATATATTTAATATATATATAAATACAAATATAGTAAATATATTTTTTATTTACATATATTTATTATAATTTAATAATTATTTAAACATACATTTATTTATTTATAATTATACATCTATTTTAGAAAATAATAATTATATCATTATATATATTTTTATATATGTATATATAAACATAATAAATATATAAATATATAAATATAGTATATATTTTCATTATTGTAATAAATGCATTATACATTTAATAATTATTTAAATATATATATATATATATAATTATTAATTTATAATTATATAAATAATTTTTTAAAAAATTTATTTGTTTATTTGTATTTAAAAAAATAGTAAATGTATAATATTAAATATTTGTATTTATAAATTATTTTACCAATATTTTTTTATATTATTAATGAATATTTATTATTATGTGCATGCATGTTAAAAATTAGGGAAATTGAATAGATTAAAAAGAACTATAATTTAAAAGAATTTTTTAAATGGATATGTTTTGTGTTTGTATGTTTTAAATAAAAATGAAATAATTAAGTATATATGAAATCAATATTACACATATTTGATCAATGAAAAATTTAAAATTTAAACAAGAATCATTTAAGCCCATTACTCGATGAAATTAGACTGTATTTTTAATTCATATTAAATTTTAATTAAAAAAATTATTTCCTAGGTATATGTCTATTTAATGTAATGCATAAATATTTTTTACTATATAAATCTTATTGATATTTGTTCTTATATATATTGTTGGTCAGAGTGGATACTCAAGAGGGGGCGAATTGAGTTCCAATTAAAATTTATGCTAAAAAATATTTCTCTTAAAATCCTTCAATTTAAAAACAAAGTTAAATTGTAGTGAATCTATACAGAGTGTACAGGTTCAATTAGTTTCTCAAATATTTAATAGGTCTCAGTTAACTTAATTTTAAGATTAAATTAACTTTTGAAACTAACTTACTAGTTTACAAAAAGTATAAACACTTGTGAATTTAACTATCAAAGTAGCTTTAAAATAGTTTTTTATTTCAATGTAATAGTAGCGGAGTATGTAAAATATATATGTAATACTAATAGACATAAAATAAAAAGCACAGAAGAGTTAAGAAAAAGGTTCAATCTCAAGCTGATACTTAGTCCTCTTAATAATTTAATTTAATTCATCACACCCTGGATCGGGGTTAACAATAGTGAACAACTGTCCAGTCCACACAGGGACCTCTACCAAAGTTCATTGTTGGAAAACAAAACAATAGCACACATGTTGTTCAGGTCATACTCGACCTCTACCATTTTCCAAAGTGGGAAACAAAGAGTTATGAAGTTCGAGCGAGGATTTAAGAATCATCATGTTTAGATTAGGAGAAAGTGTGTGTGTAAAATAAATAGGGTACACACACTGCTCAAAATGTAAAGATAGATTCACTAATGTAAGAATGAATCAGATTTTAGTATGCTCTAGTGATTGGTAGTGTAGCTCTGGACTCATTATATTTAGCAGAGATGGTTCTGGGTCCTTCTGTGGTTTTTCTGTTAAAACCAGAGTATCGTGATTTAGCTTGATGTCCTTCATAGGATAGTGAGTTCTCTGATTTCCATTGTTCGTCGTATGTTCTACGATAGTGATGGATTACATGCATAAGAGTTTTCTTTAAATATTGGAAATACCCCTTCTTCCACTTTGTCGCACGTTCTTCAGTCTCTCATGTATATTCAGGGAAGAATTCTCTCTTTTTTCCTTTTCACACATCCATCCATTTACTGCAGCTCGATCTTCCTTTTTATGCCACAAGCTCCAACAATGGGAATGATTACCTTTCCATAGATATTAGGTACGGTCTCCTGACTTACCAACAACTACCATTAAATCTCATTAATTGAATTAAAAACATCAAAAATTACCATTAGAATTAAATACGGATTTATAGAGATTCAAATAATTTTCATGAATATTGGGGAGTCACGAGATCGGTGAGACATTTTGAATCTGAATCAGTTTCGGTTGCATCAGCATCGGTATCTTAGCATCGGTGTCTTAGCATCGATTTCTAAGCATCGGTAGATTATCACCGGTAGCTTAACATCATTATCTCAGCATTGGTAGATTAACATCGGTATCTTAGCATCGATAGCTTGGCATCTGTAGATGAGCATCGGTAGCTTAGCATCGGTATCTCACCATCGATAGATTAGCATTGGTAGCTTAGCATCGGTAGATTGGCATCGGTAGATTGGAATTGGTATCATAGCATCGGTAGATTGGCACCGGTGCCGCTTTGGACCTTTGATAGTTAATGGTGTGACCATTCATCATCGGTGCGACCACTCATCATCGGTGCGACCGCTCATCATCGGTGCGACCACTCATCATCGGTTTGGCCATTCATCATCGGTGCGACCATTCATCATCTGTGCGACCATTCATCATTGGTGCGACCGTTAATCATCGGTGCGACCGTTCATCATCGGTGACTCCGGAAAATGACTATCGGTGAGTCAAGACATGGAATTCTTACAAAATTTCTGTTCAATCCAGAATACTTCTACGTCAACCATAACCATACATTGATCATTGATAAACATTTGTATATTTTATTTAAACAAATTTAGAACGGGTTGATCAAAAAACTAAAATGAAATAAATGAAACTAAGATTTGTGATAATTAAAATAACCATTCCACAAATAGTACAACAATCTCCCCCTTTTAGATAATCACAAATCAATGACATAAAATGAAGAGACAATGTAGTATGTCATTCATTATGCTCTACATATAAAAAAAATTATCTTCCAAAAGATAAAACATTGTTAGAATAGGAATCAGAACATATATATAACTGAGGCATTGTCCTCTTTTAACATTACGCCCCCTATGTATACATGCATCTGATAAAAAGCCAACATGGGCCTGTATGGACATTCATGTCACCCATCCAGACATGATGCATCTAGAGATAATGCATCCACAGTTTTCATATGCATGCATGATTCACCCGTTTTCTATCCGTGATTTCTATCCCCCTTTTGGGATTATCAAAAGGAAGAGATAAAGAACATAAGAAAGAAGATTCCATGACAACAATGAGTACACATATTACAGACAAGAGAGAATAGTTATGGAAAACAAACACGCTATCAAAAAATTGACATTAACAGCTATTTCTCTGGGTGCAAGGGTATTTTCCATTTAGAATTAGGAGGAATTGAAGGTCTAGAAGGTGGTTGGGTTGAATGTGGAATTGGATTTATGGAGAAAGGAGGTAGGATGACACGTGCTGGATGAACTGTGGGTTCGAAGGTCACATGTTGCGAAGAAGGTCGTTCTGAAGGATGATGTTGAAGAACTGGTCTAATACTGGAAAGAGCAAGAGAAACATAAATCTGGATGGGAGAAACATCAGATGATTGCAGAGTCTCAGATGTAGGAAAAACAATGGCATCTGCTTGAACTTGAAGGCAGGGTTTTATCAAGTTGATGAAGTCCTGAATGACTTCTCCACCGTACTTCATGGATTCTTCAAAATCATCCTTATATTGCATGAAATTATCTAAAGTGGGGGTAAAATATTTTAACTGTTGAACATGAGATTTAAAAGCATGAGTCACTGGAGGGAGTCTCAAATTATCAGCCAATACTTTAAAATGATGATTCAACTCATGCTTTGTGTAGATCAGAGAGAAATAATGATCTACTTTCTCCTTAATCTCCTTTTGAGATTTTGTAGCATCAGTAGAATACAAATGTACCATTTTATGCACATGATCACTATGCTCTTTCATTTTATTCAAATAATCTAAAAATAAAATCTTCCCAAGAGCCGCCATCTCTTCCCTAACAACATCTCGTAAGGTATCTAGTTCTCGACCAGTGATCTTGGTCACCTTGGTATTGCCAGCCTGAGAAATAACCTATGTAATCTATGCTTTTAACTTCCTCAAATATGCTTTCTTCAACTGTTTTATCATATTTCTTAAAACATCTATCATACTAGAGATGGATGTTCTAAACTCACCTGACAGAGAAACAAGATTACTGCCTAACTCCGTAAGTGTTTGATTCAAAGAGGTAATCTACCTGCCAATCAATTCACTATAATTTCACAGGTCTGGTTTGATATGGCATTCTACTCCTTGAGCCAAATCATTTATAGCAGCATCAGATAATGTCATGGGAGTAGGAGCAGGAATATGAGATAACTCACTTTTCACAGTCTCCCTAACAACTTGAATCAATTCAACCTTGAAATTATCAAAATCTGACTGAGAAACTGCCAGATCAGATCTACCTTGAGATACTGAAGGATGAGGTCTGACCTCTATTCTTTGAAAAAACTCAACAACAAGTTGAGCCTTAACGTAATCACTTATGAATGAAAGATCCACTTCTACATCTTCCTCTTCCTCTGGGTAGTCTAATCCTAGAATAGCATGACCTGGATGATCTTACCATACCGCTTTGCGTGAAGGGTATACATGTTTTACAAACTGAGCTCGTCCATAATTTTCAGGAAGGACTTCTCCATCCTCATCACTCTCCAAATATTCTGTCCTCCTGGCTTCAGGGACATTTTCTTGCACAATAGGTTGGGGTTAATGATCATATAGAATCACATTCTGACCTTTAATCGGTCGACCATCAGCATCATTATCATCAGAAACATCACCATTACATTCACTGTCACCACTACCACCATCACCATCAGCATTACCCTTATCACCATCCCCACCTTCATCATCATCATCATTATTAACTGATCTCTCACTATAACTATCTGTACTCCCAGATTCATACTCCTTAGAAGTTGATTCAGTAGTCTCACCTTCTTCTTCATCATCTAACAGTGGTTCAACTTCTGGAAAATTGAGAGGAGAACTTGCTGAACCAAATTCCATCTTTCTTCTCTTTGGGATAACCGTATAAGGATCATTCCTTTAATCAGTAGATAATTCATCCTCTTCTTTAGAATTTATATTATCATCATCTTATTCTTCTCCTTATGTTCCTTTCTTACTGGATTCACCAGTTTCTTTAGGAAGAACCACTTCCTCTTCTAAATCCGAATAGATCACTTCCTCATGAGGTTTTATGCTAAGATCTCTTAATTACCTTGGTCTCCTTGGATGATCAATAGGATTGAAGGACTCATATAACTTTTATTCACCAGAAACCCAAGATATCTTCAATGGGTTCCAATTGATTTTCATTCTCTTACAAATAACTTTGTTGAAACAAAAGCTAACTGATGAGATACACTCATCTCCATCATTAACACAGCCTAAGAATTTCAGCATGGCAAAAATCTGTTTAGAATAAAATAGAGTAGTAGCTTTCATTGAAGGATTTATCATATCAACAACATGCTAGTAAACATAACTACATAAATTAATATTTTCACCATTTAGAAAAAAAAATAGCAGAAAAAAATCTTGATACTTAACTGCAGCAAAATCACCTTTTCTTGGACATACTTGATGTTAAATAAATTTGAATAGGATTTAGTTATCACCATCCAACTCAGCAGCAATTATCCTTCATGATTCAGACTTCCCAGTCAAAAACTCCAAGGCTAACTCAAAAGAAAAGTAATCAGTTGTGGGAGGAATATTACCAGAATAGTCCTTGTATCTTCCATTGTGAGGTACTCCTAGACATTCATCCCATTGTTTTGATGAAAACATAATCTTTTTCCCTTTTTCTATAGAAGACAATCCCACAGAATCTACTCCATCCAAATCTATATCCAGGTTCAAGTAGAACTTGTGCACTAGCATCGGGTAAAATACCCTCTCATTATTACAGAACCACTCCTACCAGCCTTGAGTTTCCAACACATTCATGAGAACGAACTTTCTAGATAAAACCCATTCAGAACAAATTTCCTTTTCAGCTATAACTTCTCATTTTACTAGCTCCGGGATCACAGACCTCTGCGTCATACTGCTCGACTCACCTCGAGCATGCTTGAAAGGTGAAGTTCCTTCAAATTCCTTACTCTGTCTCTTTTGCATGGCCATTTTGAGGTTTTGAGAAAATCGAGAGGCTTGGAAAGATTCAAAAGGCTCGGGTTACAGAGAAGAGAGGAGAGAGTTCGGCGGGAAATTTAAGGTCAAAAGTCTTTAGAGAATTGAATACCGCGTGTCATTATTTGTATCATTTAGGGTTATAAATAATAAAGTATCGATTAAGTAAAACAATGTCGTTTTAAGCAGACAAATTTTTTTTTGAAAAATTAGTACGACCCAATCGGTAGCACTAAGCGTCAAGAGAGATAGGTTTGACATATGGGTTTCACAGATTGGTTTCACAGATCGGTTTCACATATCGGTTTCACATATCGGTTTCACAGATCAGTTTGACAGATCAGTTTGACAGATCAGTTTCATAGATCGGTTTGACAGATCAGTTTTACAGATTGGTTTGACATATCAGTTTCACAGATTGGTTTGACAGATCGGTTTCACAGATCTATCATACCTAACTCTTCTTTAATCGAGTTTAACCTTTCACAATTTAAGGGCTTGGTGAAAATATTGGCTAATTGATCTTTAATTCCTATAAAATCAAGAGTGATATCACCTTTTTGGCAGGGATCTCTCAAAAAGTGATGTCTGACATCAATGTGTTTGGTTCTAGAGTGAGACACAGGGTTCTTTAAAATGTTAATTTCACTAGTGTTATCACAGTCAATTGAAATATGCTTAAAAACATATCCATAGTCCAAAAGAGTGTGTTTCATCCACAGAATTTGTGCACAACAACTTCCAACAGCAATGTATTCTACTTCAGTAGAAGATAATGCAACAGAGTTCTGTTTCTTACTACACCAAGATACTACGGATTTTCCCAATAAATGACATGTTCCATATGTGCTCTTCCTATCTAAATTGCAACCAGCAAAGTCAGCATCTGAATAATGGATTAGCTCAAAAGATTTTCTTTTTGGATAAAACAAGCCAAAGTTTACAGTGTGTTTAAGATACATAATAATTATTTTAACAGAAAGTAAATGAGATTCTTTTCGGTTAGCTTGAAATCATGCATACAAACACACACTAAATATAACATATGGTCGACTGGCAGTAAGGTAAAGTAAGCTTCCAATCATACCTCTGTAATTTTATTGATCCACTGGTTTCCCAATTTAATCTGTATCCAATTTACAGACTGTACTCATAAGAGTATCACATTCCTTAATAATATCCAAACCAAAACGTTTTATAAGATCCTTTGTGTATTTACATTGATTCAAAATAATACCATTTTCATTTTGAAAAACTTGAAATCCAAGAAAATATTTAAGTTCTCCAATTAATCTCATTTCAAATTCATTTTTCATATTCTTTGATAAATCAGTACGTAAAGAATGTTTAGAAGATCCAAAAATAATATCATCATCATAGATTTGTACTATTAAAAAATCTTTAGAAATTATTTTAATAAAAAGAGTTGGACCAGCCATCCCTTTAGTAAAACTTTTTGAAATAAGAAAATTGCTAAGTCTATCATACCAATCTATTGGAGCCTGTTTTAAACCATATAAATATTTAGAATGTTAAAAAAATGATTTGGAAAATGAGGATTAATAAATCCAGGTGGTTGTTCAACAAAAACATCTTCAACAATAAAACCAATTAGAAAAGCACTTTTGACATCCATTTGATATAACATGATATTCAGATGAGCAACATATGCAAGTGAGATCCTAATGGATTCTAATATGGCTACAGGTGCAATGGTTTTCTCATAGTATATACCTTCTTCTTGACTATATCCTTGTGCAACTAGCCTAGCTTTGTTTCTATCTATGTTTCCATAATGATCAAATTTGTTTCTAAAAACCCATTTTTTGGTTGTTGTTAATGTTTCCTTAGGTCTATCAACTAATTCCCAGACTTTGTTTCTATCAAATTGATTTAACTCCTATTGCATAGCCATTACCCAAAATTCATCATTGATATCATCATTGAAATTTTTAGGTTCTAGCTGTGACAGAAAAGCTTGATGTTCAACATCATTTCTTAGAGAAGCTGTAGTTTGTGTCCCTCTATCACGATTACCAATAAAAGCATCCAAAGGATGATTCTTTAGAATCCTTGTTGATCTAGTAAAGGTAGGACTAGAAATTTCAGGCTCTTCTCTAGGTTAGGGTTCATTAGAAGCAGATTCTGGAATAATTCTAGAACTGGTTGTCTTTATAGTAGGTTCATTAGATTTGTCATTAAGGTCCAGAACACTCAAATCATCTTCAAGATTTTCAAGAGAGGTTTTAGAGTCATGTGGATCAGATTCATCAAACATGATGTGAACAGATTCTTCCACACATTTGGTTCTCTTATTAAAGACTCTATAGGATTTTCTAGTTAAATAATAGCCAAGAATGATTCCCTCATCAATTGTAGAGGAAAACTTGTCCAGATTATCCTTTGTATTAAGAATAAAAAAATTGTTTCCAAAGACTCTAAAATAACTAACATTAGGTTTTCTATTTTTCCGCAACACATATGGGGTATTCTTAAGAACTAATCTAATTAAGACTCTATTAATGATGTATCATTTTGTATTGACAGCATCATCCCAAATGTAAATAGGCAGGTCATACTCATTAAGCATGGTTCTAGATATTTCTTACAGAGTTATATTTCTTCTTTCTACTACACTATTCTACTGAGGTGTTCTAGGAGCAGAAAAGTTATGACTATAGCCATTGTGTGAGCAATATGATTCAATGTCTTGATTTTCAAACTCACAGCAATGATCACTTCTCAGGGATTTAATCTTAAGTCCACTAATATTTTCTACAGATTTGGAGTATTTAACAAAGTAAGAACAAGCTTCACTTTTGTGAGCTAAGAAGTATACCAAAGTATATCTAGAAAATTCATCTACTA
Source organism: Viscum album (assembly GCA_963277665.1). Classification (NCBI taxonomy): domain Eukaryota; kingdom Viridiplantae; phylum Streptophyta; class Magnoliopsida; order Santalales; family Viscaceae; genus Viscum; species Viscum album. The sequence goes on along the minus strand of OY728123.1, from coordinate 1,030,461,355 downwards.
GAACATAGACATAGTGCTTCCCATTTAAACTAGAAACTCTTCATGGTCCAAAAAATTACATGTTAACTAACTCGAGTGGTTGAGAAGTAGAAACATATTTCTTTGATTTAAAAGAAACTTTATGTTGCTTTCCCTTTTGACAGGGATTACAAACTTTGTCAATTGGGAATTCAAGTTTAGGTAGGTCTCTAACTAAGTTCTTCCTAGTTAGTTTTCTATGTTAATAGATGTTGCAGTGTCCTAATCTTCTATGACAAAGCCAAGACTATTTATGAAAAGAATTTAGGCAATAAAATTTTTCTTAGCTAAATAATTTAAATCAACTACATAAAAATTTTCATTTCTTATGGTATAAAAGACTAAAAAAAATTAGAATTTAAAACATTACAAAAATCATTTTGAAATTTTACATTAAAACCATCATCACACAATTGATAAATTCTTAACAGATTATATTTCAGGCCATCAACAAATAAACCATTAGAAATTAGAACTGAATCAGTGTTACCAATTTGACCTCGGCCAATGATTTTTCCTTTAGAATTATCACCAAAGGTGACATGGCCTCCATAAATATTGATTAGACTTTTAAAGAATGAGTAATCTCCAGACATGTGTCTTGAACATCGACTTTCCAAGTACCATACCATCTTGTGAGAACTCTTCAAACAGGTTTCCTACAAAGCAGATTTAGATAGGAAATGATTTTGGTACCCAGATCTTCTTGGGTCCAGAATGGTTAGCAATCAAAGCTTTTGGTACCCACATTTGTCTTATGGATTTAATAAAAATTACAGAATCAAAATATTTTGAAGGATAAAATTTATTTGATCTATAACTTTGTGAATTACTAGTTGAAGAATATGAATGTCCAGATCTAGAATTACCAGTATTCTATCCAGATTTAGGAATAAATCTATTTTTAGTAATCTGTCTCTATCCAGGTTTGTAGCCTATTCCAGTAGTTTATTTGAGAGCTACTTTCTTTCCTAGCATTAGACTTAGTGTATCCTTTCCATTTGTAAACTTCTCTAAGTCTATTTTAAGTTTCTCATTAGACATTTTCAGTTTAGTGTTTTCCTTTAACAGTTGAGGATTTTTCTCTTTTTTAATTGTAAGTTCGGTTTTAACAGTTGTAGTGAGACCATGCTGCTTCTTCAATGATTTGTATTTATCCTTAAGTTCATTGCATGTCTTTTCTTGCATATTGAAGTATTAAAATAATTCCTCAGTAGTCATGTTTTCAGAATCAGAATCAGATTCTGCATCATCTCTAGAATAATAAGAATTTACAACATGAGTATCTAAGGTTACATCGGATGTGTTTGTCATGAAACTCATGTTGGCTCGATTATTTTTAGAATCAGACATTTCAGATTCACTTGTACTATCTTCAGATGCACTCTAAGTAGCCTTCATAGCTTTCTTGTACTTACTGTCTTTGTAATCATATTGCTTCTTGAATTTTAACTTTGGGCACTCTGCTTTAATGAGTCCTTTTCATTTTCACTCGTAGTAAATAACTTCATCAATTTTATTTGGCCATTTCTAGTCCTTCTTCCAATGTCCCTTATTGTCATACATTCCTTTTTAATTTGATTTTCTGAAAAATTTCTTCTTCCTATAAAATTTCTTAAACCTTCTGGCTATCTGAGCCATTTCAGCATCACTATCAGAGTCTGAACTTTCAATTGTTGGACTATCTGTTTGTATTTGAGATTTTTATTTTTCCTTGCTCTTTGAACCAGTAGTCTTGAAAGCCATTGATTTCCTTTTTGGTTCATCATCTTCCTCTTTATTTATCTTGTGTTCTTCCTCAGACATTATTAGTTTTCCAATAAGTTCTATGACAGGAAGATCTCCAATGTCACATGATTCACTAATTGAAACAGTTGTGCCTCTCCATCGATCTGGTAGACAACTCAATATCCTCATGATTTGTTCCCTTTCTAGAACAGCTTTACCAAGTGAATTAATTGTATTAACTATCTCATTGAATCTGAGATACATATTAGAAATGGGTTTATCAGTTTTCATTTTAAAATTATCTTATTTAATAGTATAAGTTTTCAATCACATTTCTTTAACATTAGTTGTTCCTTCATGAGAAACACCTAAAGTATCCCATATTTCATAAGCAGTTTTGCAAGCAGATATTCTGTTAAATTCGTCATCTCCTAGAGCCCAGTGCATAGCATTCATGGATTTACAATTATTATTGTAAGCAGTCTTAGTAGGTTCATCCCAAGTTGTTCATTCGGTTTCTGGAATTTTATATTGGGTCTCTATAGGAGTCCAAATATCAAAACCCATGCTCTCTAAATGAATTTTCATTTTAAATTTCCACTGAGTATAGTTTTTACCATTGAATAAAGGTGGCTGGGTAATAGCAACACCCCCTAGTCTATTATCCATAATTAGATTTTAGAGAAGAGTTTTAAAGAGATAAAATTTAGAACTAACAGAAATTTTATATCTATAAAGATGCAACTAAAATCACAGTTGAAATACAGATAATTTAAAAAATTCTTAAAAAAATAAAACATCTGATACCAAATGTTGGTCGGAGTGGATACTCAAATGGGGGTGAATTGAGTTCCAATTAAAATTTCAGTTAAAAATATTTCTCTTAAAATCCCCCAATTTAAAATCAAAGTTAAATTGTAGTGAATCTATACAGAGTGTAAAGGTTCAATTAGTTTATGAAAGATTGATTAGGTCTCAGTTAACTTAATTTGAATATTAAATTAACTTTTGAAACTAACTTAATGGTTTACAATAAGTATAAACACTTGCGAATTTAACTATCAAAGTAGCTTTAAAATAGTTTTGTATTTCAAAGTAATAGCAGCGGAATATATAAAATATATATGTAATACTTATAGACATAAAATAAAATGCACAGCAGAGTTAACCAAGAGGTTCAATCTGAAGCCGAGACTTAGTACTTTCAATAATTTATATAAATTGATCCACACCCTGGATCAGGGTTAACAACAGTGAACAACTATCCAGGCCACACATGGGCCTCTACCACAATTCATTGTGGGAAAAGCAAACAACAGAACACAGGCTGTTCAGGTCTTACTCGACCTCTACCACTTTCCACAGTGGGAAACAAAGAGTTATGAAGTTCGAGTGAGGATTTAAGAATCCTCCAGTTTAGCTTAGGAGAAAGTGTGTGTGTAAAATAAACAGGGTACACACACTGCTCCAAATTTAAAGATGGATTCACTAAAGTAAGAATGTATCAGAGTTTAGAAATATCTAGTGATTGGTAATGCAGCTCTGGACTCATTGGATTTAGCAGATATGGTTCTGATTCCTTCTGTGGTTTTGCTGTTAAAAATAGAGTATCATGATTCATCTTGATGTCCTTCACAGGCAAGTGAGTTCTCTGATTTCTAGTGGTCTTTGTATGTTCTTCGGTAGTGCTGGATTATGTGCATAAGAGTTTTTTTAGATCTTTAAAATACCCCTTCTTCCACTTTGTCTCATGTTCTTTAGTCTCTCATGTATATTCATGGAAGAATTATCTCTTTTTGCCTTTTCATACATCCATCCATTTACTACAGCTCGATCTTCATTTTTATTCCACGGGCTTTGGAAATGGGAATGATTACCTTTCCATAGATACGAGGTATGGTCTCCTGACATGCCAACAACAAACATTAAATATCATTAATTTCATTAAAAATATCAATAATGACCATTAGAATTAAATACGCATTTATAGAGATTCAAACAGTTTTCATGACTATCAGTGAGTCATGAGATCGATGAGACATTTTGAATCTACTTCAGTTTCGGTTGCATCAGCTTCGGTATCTTAGCATTGGTGTCATAGCAGCGGTGTCTTAGCATCGGTAGATTATAATCGGTAGATTAGCATCAATAGCTTAGCATCGGTATCTCAACATCGGTAGATTAGAATCAGTAGCTTAGCATCGGTATCTAAGCATTGTTAGATTAGCATCGATATCTTAGCATCGGTATCTCATCATCGGTAGATTAGCATCGATAGCTTAGCATCGGTAGATTGGCATTGGTAGATTAGCATCGGTAGATTAGCATCGGTAGATTGGCATCTATGTCACTTTGTACCTTTGATAGTTAATGGTGCGGCCATTCATCATCGGTGCGGCCATTCATCATCAGTGCGACCATTCATTATCGGTGCGACCGTTCATCATCGGTGCGACCGTTCATCATCGGTGTGATCGTTCATCATCAGTGCGACCGTTCATCATCGGTGACTCAAGAAAATGACTATCGGTCAGTCAAGACATGGAATTCATAAAAAATGTTTTTTCAATCCAAAATACTTCTAGGTCAACCATAACCATACATTGATCATTGATAAACATTTGTAGATATGATTTAAACAATTTAGAACAAGTTGATCAAAAAACTAAAAGGAAATAAATGAAACTAGGATATGTGAATATTAAAATAACCATTCCACCGAGAGTTAAACATATATCTATATATTTAATATATACCATTTTTTAACATTATCAATAATTATCAAATTAATTAAATGTTTAGCATTTTCATCAATTTACTTATTTTTATTTAATTAATTTTCTATTTTTTATGTAGCTATATATTTAATATAAATATATTTCATAGTATTTAATATTAATATATAGTATAATTAATTCATTAATTTATATCAATAATTATTTTTTATATATTTATTTAATTATTTTTAATAAACTCCTTTTTTAGATTATTTATTTAATTATTTCATCTTATTCATTCATTAATTAGTTCTAATAAAGGGATGGTAAAGTAACCCTTTACAATTTATATAACAAATTCACTAATAATGGTACTTTTATGAGCCCTAAAAATAATGTGCCGATAAAGGGTACCCTTTATTAGTGCTAAAAAAATATTGATAAAGGATAGGTTTTATCAGCGCTGATAAAAGGTAAAATATAGTCGTACTTTTTATAGCACTAATAAAGGTTCAAATTATCTGCACCATCTACTAGGGATTATATGGACTAGCTATGTGAAAGGCCAACTTTTTAGTACTTCTTGATAATAATATATCACTATTTTCATTGTTACTAGGGCTAAATCGCATGTTTAGTATGTTTTAAGTAGTTATTTGTTATTACTATCACGGTTTCATCATATTCCGAATGTAATAAATGATTTAAATATAATATATATTCATTATATATTTACATAAAATAATCCATAAAATTTGGTGATAAGAAAGGGAATGCGCCATTTATCAGGACTTTAAGCCGTACGTATGCAAGAACATTACTTTCATTTGTTTTTACTATTAAAAGAATGAATAGAAAATTATGTATATGTATATTATAATTATAGTATCATATCCATGTCATATATGTTACATAGTTTTATTAAAATCATACTTTATACATTCCATGTATAGTCTGAATGAATCACATTACTTTGAAGAGGTGGTAGTCCACGCTTCCACAATCGTTGTTATTATATTCCCATAAATTGGATTGCATAAATTTAAATGTTATAAAATTATTATAGTGGTATAATGAAATTATAAATATCATATATAACATATATAAATACAATTTCTATCATAATTCCTCCCCATGATTGGTTGTAATGGAATAAAAAATATTCATCGTTTCACGAGGTGGTAGTTCACCGTACACATAAACTGTATGTTCATTACACATTAGATGCATGTGTGTGTGAGTTTTGGTCTAACACTTAAAATTACATAATATTAGTATATAAATTATACTATTTTTTTATATAATCATGCAATAAGGATAATTTAAAGAGTGTAGAAATGAATAAAACTACAGAGCTTGAGGAAGGATGTTTCTTCTTAATTGAGTATCTCCTTTTCGTTTACACCAAATGGCGTACATGGATGGAATTATGAACAATATTTGGATTATAAGTTTAGGTCTGGGATTTTTATATGATCTTTTGGAATATCATTGTTGATATGATGTGGATTTAAAGGTGTTAGGAAGTATGAGGGGAGGAGGCTATTTTCTAGTGGAGGGGGAGTGGAACTCATTTAAATTTTCTGAAAGTGAATAGAACAAACGTTTTTATAAAGAACAATGGCTCCACTAATGAACCAAATTAGATAAATGTGAGGATAGGGTTTATATTATACCATAAAGTTTATTTGGACAAGTTTCTATGCCATTTTTGTTCATAAATTTAACATTTAGTCCATTGTTAGACTAATATTCTTCTAAATCGTTGTAATTAATTTTAATTAAATTCACAAATTATTTTGTTCAAAATATATGTTGAATTAATAAACATTATAAATTATAATTAGTACATAATTGGAATCCATTTTTTCAAATTCCAACAACATAACTGTAAAAAATTAATTTAAATTCAATCCTGTAGATGAGACGACAATACAGGTTTTTAATGTCACAACATTAAAAAGTTTGATATGTTTTTATGTCAAATTTCATTGTTAAACTAATTTTAATGACCTAAATTGGATTAATTTATAAAAAATAATACCATTAAACATTAAAACGAAATTAAAATACAAATGAACCTTATAAATAAATTAGTTGAAAAATCATTTTTGAGATAAATGTCAGTATTTTTAACTATTCATTTAAAAATGGAACATCACATAAAAATACCATAAAGTCCCCCTAACCCAATTTTTATGTTTCTCGTCCAATGTTTACGTATATATTTACATATTAATCAAATAAAACTTCCATAAATTTTAATTAAAATATTGTTTCCATTAAAAGGTGGTTACAGTATCTTGATAAAAATATAGGTTTTTATATGCAATATTGAGTTTGTTATTATCTGATGGATATCAAATCTATCAGATGAATATCTAAAATATTTTATTGAATATAATATATATATATATATTACATTAATAAAACTCACTAATTATAATTAATTTTTTTTTTAGTGTAAAACAACTTAGTGAGAAAAAATTGAAAACAGTCCCTTAATATTTAATTGGTTCCTATATTAATTTTGAACTAACTGGTAACCAATGAATTAGTTTTAAATTTTTTTAAAACATAAATTTTAATAATTTAGTTAATTATATTTATACTCACTAATTTAATGTCTATGGTATATTTTATTATATTGAATAAAAATATTTTACTAAAAATATTTTGTTTGTTAAAACTCGATCTGTTGTGTATTTTTTGCTTTCAGAGAAAGTTGTTGTTACGTGTGTTGCACACTCTCTCAGTGTCGCGTGTGTCAAAAACAAAATTAATTTTTGAATTTATTTATATTTGTAAATATATTTTAATGTCTTTGAATACTATATTCCATTATGTGTTTTGTGTGGTTTGTCAAACACATTATCGAATATGATGTTCTTACATTAGATTTTTGGGCCGTTACAACCACAAGTGGTCCAATGTACCAGGTATCTCTAAGATCCTCTATTGCGACTATCGACTAGTTTTTCAAATGCATAAGAGATAAAAAGTTTCGGAAAACCCTATTCATGGGTGGGTATAAACATACACAGTAGGATGCCCCAAAACCTGAAGGGGGAGTAGTAAGAGATACGATATAAATAGATTAATAGTAAAAAGATCAACAAAAATAAAGATAGTAAAAATAATCCAACCACAAGGATATATATATATATATATATTCAAAAAAATAAACAAGAAGAATAGGGAAAGTGTATCTCTATCTCACAGCCCAATCTAGGTAAAAAGAACCAATAGTTCCAGGATTCCATAATCAATTCCCAAAATCTAATGTGTTTATGCAAAAAGGGTAATCCTATGGAGGGCCCATGCCATTCCACAATGCTGCATAGTCGAGGGGACACAATCTCTCAGCAGAGGACCCTCACCCTATCCAATAAGGTATCCACTCGGTTGTTGGAGGACCAACACCCTTTCTGATAGGGGTATAACTCTTTAGATAGTGGACCCACAAACTAACTCCATAGGGGGTCATGATTAGTAAATTGAGGACCTGAACCATAATTCCATAGGGTGGTAACACTCAGTACATAAAGGAACCACACCGTAATTCCATAGGGGGGGACTACTTTGTAGATAATGGACCCAAAATCTAATTCCTTAGGGGGATACACTCAATAGATATATGACTCGAACCCTAATTATATATGGGGTACAACTTAGTAGATTGAGGACCCATGCCTAGTCTAGATGAAGGGTACCACTCTAAAGACATGGTGATACAACCTGATCAATGCCATCGTCGAGTATTTCCTAATGAAGCATCACACATGTAACATCTCTCATCGCATCTCAAATTCCACTATAGAGGCCCCCATCATGTTCTATATTAAAAAACATTCAGGATAGCATATGTAAAAGACAAAATACATGTTATAACAAAGGAGACATGAGAGGTTGAAGTATCATCAAAAGGAATGAAGGGGTACATAACGTGTATGAGTACCCCCCACTATGTGTGGTCTTGCTCTATCACCTGACCATGTCCATGTTGGTACACAAATCAGTACCCATGAATCCATTGATGGCATGTAGATGGTATGCACAGTGTGTTTGAGCTACTTGGTGTCTTGCATGTGCTCCTTAGACATGTCCAGGTATCCATATAGTGTTAGTGTACTTCAGTACATGGTGTATGCCTGGCCATGCCCATGCCCATGTACTCCTTTAGTACAAGCCAGGTTTCCAGTACATAGTCACATGACATGTGGGGGTCCCAAATAGTGTGTGATACATATTATTCCATGAGACCCTATTCATTATCTCCATGTCCTTACACATTGGGTGTTCATCATACTTCATAAAGTGTAATCATTTTTTTATAGATTCTAATATCCATTATGAGGATCCCAAATCTACATCTATTTCTTTGGATATCACCTTAGAGTCAACCAAATATGATGGATTTACCACCGTTATTCTTTTATAGTCATCTAGTGGCTGGAAGTCAGCATCCATTCAACATGGTGGTTCCTCACTAACCACACACTCCTCTACTCATCGTTGATCAGTCTCAAAAGGAAAATCCACAAGATTCATCTTCCAAATAACATAACACATCTTGATATTCCCTATAATTCCCAATTTAGTCATTGTTTGTGACAAAAATATGAATCTGGTGGGGAGATCATGCTCGATACCACATGACAACATCGGGCTATGGATTTGTAGCCTATTGGTGAAGTATGTAATTAATAAAATGGATAAATCAACAAAAAGAGGTGTACGATATTTGGAAAAGTGTTCATGGACAATGAAGAAAAGCAAGTATATCCAGATTGAGAAACAAATGAGGAAAAAAAATAAATTTATGTACACATCTGCCTGAAAAATGCTACAATTGATGTGGATCATGAAATTAATTGATCACACACAAAAAATTTAAACAATAAGAGAATAATACATAGATTTATAAGTCCAACCTAGATATTGGATTGTTCTTCTTTGATTAACATGATCACCAATGATTATGCTGAGTCATTTCATCTCATGTTCTTTGATCTGCTTTGATCTGGAGTCTCATCATCGACGATGGTCGATTTTTCACTAAGGGATGAATAACGCCTCCTAGTCCTCCATGGGTATATGTGGCTAAACTTGGAGGATTTTCCATAACATGGGTTTTATATAAAAAACATCATTATATTAATTAATTAAATTAAATACCAAAATTAATTTGTTTTAGTGAAATGCACACGCAATAGATTGGGATATATGAATGCACCATTCTAACCAAATACAGGTCTCTCCTATGGTAAACATTGTGTTTCAGACTCAATTGTGGTCTCATATTTCCTATATGCGAATAATTTTAGAATTTTTCCCATTATATATAGGAAACAATGCACACATAATATAAATAATATTTAATATTTTACATAATATTAATTACGAGAACACCAGGCCTTGGAGTCACATTCCAACTCAGATCCTAGATCTATAAAATATATTCAAAAATATTCAAATTCATTAAAATAAAAAAGGACTCTACATCCTTCCATAAATCAAAATTTTAATCTCTAAAATGTAACAATTAATAAATAGCTCGGGATACAGAGCCCACATTTGGATCTCCTGGTCCCGAGTGCTCTCCCACATGCTCCTATGCTTCCACAACATATGGACCAAGAGGATGGTCCATCGACCCCAGATCCTATCACACTAATATTTTATCACTAATATGTTATCAAAATAATTGGATATGTCTTCAATGTATAGCTCACCCCATTAAATAATTTAATTGATGTCATTCATGTATCACCTTAGTTGTGACATAGGAAACACACCATATACCCACTCATAATGTGGGGTAGGGACAGGCAGTATGAAAAATTTCAAACCCTCTTAAAGATATTTAATTGACTGATGAACCTTAGGTATTTATTTCCTCCCTCAACGAATCTCTATAATCCTTATCATGGGGAGACTCTTTGGAAAACATGGTCCCCATGGTCTAATTCGAAAGGCCTATAACGTCAATATGTATAAGTTTTTTTCCTTTCCATGGGCAGTCCTCATCCACTCATAGATGAGCTAGACCTTCTCCTTCATCACCTGCACTTTCTTTGGACCAACTGGTGATACATCACCAATATTTGTCCATCATAAGGGTAACCTATAGGGTCTCCCATTAAGGGACTCAATAGGTTTCATGCTCACAGTGTAGTGGTAGCTATTATTGTAAGAAAAATTTATCAACGGAAATTGATCCTCTAAACTCTATCCAAATTCTCACATGAATGACCTCAACGTATCCATTAACACCTAGATAGTGAACTCAATCATCCTTTTTTTCATTGGAGTTAATGACTGCACTCGTCTTCATTGGGTCCCTGAATGGCTCCTGAAGGCCTCCCCACAACTGTGTCAAGAATTGTGCATCATGGATGGAGGTAATAATCAAGTGAAACCTAAGATGGTGAAAAACATTCAATTCGTACATTTTCCTCAACATCTCCACCAAACTATACTCCATGATACCACGAGAGTGTGTTGAATTCATTAGTTTGTAAACTATCAGTTAGATGGAATCAGGGGCCTTCACTTTTCACAGAAACCCTGTTATAAGTACTATTTATATGCCATCTCATTTCAGCTCTGAGTTCTAAAGAGGCTACAAAAAACCTTCTAGAGCATGGTGTTGTGCCTTCACCTACTGACTGGTGAGGCACCATTAAACAAACACAGCTACTCTTCGTCTCATATCAACTTACCAAAAACATCCACTGAATGTTTCTGTAAATCATCCCCATGACATGATTTACAACCAAAGGAGATGTGTGGAACCCTCATGTCACCTCTTACTACATCATGACAAGGACCACCATCCATACATAGAAAATTATGACAAGATTTAATTCATCTAAAGAATCTCTTGAGGATATCTAGTCTCACAAGCCCTCAAGGTCGATGTATATCAACTAGGACTCTCCCATATGAATAAGGAGAATAGGATTAAACACCATAGAATAAAGAAAAGTTTCCCCCACCTGCTCAACTAGGATCGGCTACAAGGAATCAAAATTTTCAGAAGCCCCATGAACCAAATGATCCTATGACATCTGGCTAGGGGAAACTGCTTCCATGATTCCCTTCGAATGAGTATATTCATTCTCAAAGTCATATCTTTGATGGAACACCAACCAGAGCAAGGTTCAATGGTTTTATTAACTCTAGGGGGAGAAAAACATGAGACTAGTATGGTATGAGTAAACCAGGAACCAATATCCCCGAAGATAGTGCCTTAATATCCATAGAGTGAAGACTGCTGCTGCAAGATCTACACATCAAGTCACTTAGTACTTCTCATGGGGTCTGAAATTCCTAGACAAATATTCTATATCTAAGTGTCTCTTCATCAAAATGTAATTGATCATAGATCATGAGGCATTTCAATAATCAATGTTCTCCTTGCCCTCATATGGTATTCTCAAAACTGGAGCACTTATGAGCCTCATCCTCAACTCCCTGAAGGACCACAAGAACTGATATTTGTATGAAAACATATTATCGTTCAATGTCTGGGACATAAAGGGGGATGAAATCCAACATATATATTCTAGAAACCTCATGTAGTACTCGCCAATACATGAAAACTCCTCTTGTATCACATTCTCTTGGGTAGATCCGAATATTGAACTACATCACCTTTTCCAGGTCTGTATGAAAACCATTCATAGAAAAAAAAATCCTTGAAAGTTAACCTTTTGAATCAAGAACCGGAACATTGAGAGATCACCAAAAACTTGGTTCTTCCAAAGAAAATATAGAACCAACATCAAGTGATTTGAATGCTCATCCTTCAATAAAGAGAATATGAGAATTTAATCAATGAAGACATAAACAAAATGATCCATGAAATGATAAATGATTCATGTCATCGAATCTATGTACATTTTGGGGAAGTTTTCTGCACCGAAGGGAATCATACCGAAATCATAGTGTTCATAGTGACATCATAATGGAAATATCAAAATATAATCCTTGTGGACACTAAACTTGTGGTATACAGAACCAAGATCGGTCATTGAGAGGCAACTCATGCCTCACAAATGGTCAAAGAGGTCACGAGTCCACGATAAGGGGAAATTATTCTGGACTTTTTATTGGTTCAGGAGATGATAATCTCTACAAAGATGCATAATCATGTCTTCCATTCCCATGAACAACACTGGATCCACCTTGTGGGAGACACTAGGCCTTATGAAACCCTTATCTAGAAGGTATTCCAACTATATCTGTAACTCCTAGATCTAAGTAGGGGCCATCTGATATGCCTCAAAATATATTAGAGTGGTCCCGAGATATAGGTCGACACAAAACCCCATATATCACCCCATAAGAAGTCTTGACGCATCCTCATGGAAGAAATACCTGAATTTATCCATGGACGAATGAATGTACATACCTGAAGAGTCTGCTACACCAAATTCTATTATCTCTAATTATATGGGTGACATGATGTAGTTTATTACTTGCAGAACTGACTTGTCCCTCCATGAGATCTCTATCCCCATTAAGGAGAATATAATCTCTTCACTGTAAAAGAATCAGACTCTTCTGTGGTGTCAGTTAATCTTGGATCGGACCATGGATAACTAATCCATAACCAATATAACGTTAAAGGGATAAATAACGAAAACCAAAAGGTCCCATGAGAACCTATATCCACAAAGTGAAATACCCAATCATCATAAGATAAAATATAGAAAAAATCATTCCACGTAGGAACCTATATTCAAATATTCGAGGCTAACGCCTCAACTGGGAGCTCCAAATCTTACATCAGGAGTATAGAGATGAAGTAATGACTCAAACCTGCATCTACTTATTTCGAGGAAAGAGAATATTAATCATTGATCATACCTATAATCATCTCATATGTTGTTGGGTTTTAATCCACCATTTCTTGTAGTTGTCCATTGCATCAACCTCTAGCTCCCTAAGCCTAACGTGGTCTTCCTAGTAGTGGTCATAAAGGGATATCATAACTTCACCCACTACACATAGATCATACTCTTTTTCTTAGTACATCTCCCTAGGGGACACTATTCCTTTACCCAGGAGATCTTTGATCATGGTGAGGCCTCATCCATGGTTGTTGGTCTGCAATATTCCTTCCCTCCTTAGCATGTCGGGTCAGGAAATCATCCACCATGTGGGAATTTCTGTTAGATGCATAACCCAACACCTCTCTTTGATCCTCTAGTCCTATTGTTTTTCCATATTCCATACATCCCCATGGACGATTTTGATTTAGGGGAGGTGTCCTAAGCTAATACCATATCGACCATCACCTACTAGATAATATAGAAGAATAATCCTTTTAACAACCACTACCAGCTCCAGTATCCTAGAGTCCTTGTGATTGAAATATCTTTATCACCAGTTCCCTCACTAGTACTCAATAAAATGTATGAATTAATAAGAGTAACACAATGGTATATATATTTCTATATATTACTTTCTCAAACATCCATTCTTGGAAGTATCCATCCTAGATCATATCAAGGGAGAACGGTGTAAGTTCTCTAAACCTCAACCAGACTCAACAACTATCATAACTCCCTGCTTCATATATAAAAGAACCTAAATCCAAAATATGCACAAATAGGAGGTTTAATCATCCTCATTGAACAAATGCATAATGTTATTTCATGAGAGTGTCGAATCATTATGAATCTATATTACAAGACTCCTCTAGTGCCCAACAGTTCCTGGTAAAGGATATCTAATAGTAAAACCACATGATTCATTGGTGTTTGGATGAGTCTGAAAGAGATAAATGCTAACTCTAGACAATCCTCCACTGCTGGGGGATCAAGAAAACCATAGAACCTCAGTGGACTCATGTGTTACAACATTATGAGTGTGTTTAATATGTACGTATCCTCGGCCAACACTACTTATATGATCAACTTCTCCAAATGTTTGGGGGTGATTCTGTTTTCCACCTAGAGGAAATATCTCACGGGATAGACCCTACAATGATTCCTAAACACATATTGGATCATCATCTTGATCTGACACTGGTAACCTTGTTGGTTATTGTCATAGAGAAATTCTGAAATTTTAATCTTGTCATACAACGGTGAGATAAGTATATATATACAATGTGGATATGACTCAAGAAGTAGAATAAATTACTCAATCTTATATGACTCAAGTAGCATGGTTCATTATAACTAATGTATTGGTATGCAGAGTCACCAAAGAGTTAGTCAGGGTCCTAGTGAATAGATATGTTGGTTTCCCCACAATTATTAGGATCCCATTCTATAAAGATATACATTAATCACTTCAAAACCATTACACTAAATACAAAGAAAATACTTATAAGGGGAATAATCTAATAAACGTACCTAGGATCGAACCACCATTGATAACAATCTATCATGACCTTACCCAAATGGGATACAGCCGCAAATAACCTAAGCTCGCCTTCGTATGACAGGGGTTGGTGACCATTGTTTAAAGAAATATATATCATGGGGAGGCATTCACTTAATATACATATATTCACAAACTTAACCATATCAGTAAAAATGTGAAGAGGAAAAATAATAAAAATATTTAATACCATGAATATAACCATACATGTGAAAACTCCAAGTGTGTACAAGAGTACGATAATTCCAACTATAAGTAAGTGGAAACAATACATGCCCAACCAGAAAGATGTTCAATCATGAAAAAGTAAAAAATTTAATTAGTTCAGTGATCCTATCTCTTGATCTCCAATATTTTACCACCATATTAATTCAAAATCACCAGTTTTCCCTAAGCTCCGCTGTAGTCACCACTGACCCATCAGTCATCTTCATAAGTAATGAAACATGCGTTAAAAGCCTATTCATGGGTGAGTATATACATACCAAGTATGATTTTATAAAATTTGAAGGGGGAGTGGTAATATAAACAATAGGAATATATAAATGGTAGACAACTCGATAGTAAGTAAGAGATTTCATAGAATCCAACAACATAGATGCATATATATATATATATATATATATTCTAAAAAAATAATCCAAATGAGAGATAACGGGGATCCCTATCACATAACCCATCCTAGATAATGAGCACAAATCATTCCATAATTCCATAATCAATTCCAAATATCACATATGTCTATCAAAAAGGGTAATCATGTGGATAGACCACGACTCAACAATGTTCCACAGAGTCGAGGAGACACAATTAGCAAGAAGAGGACATACAAACATCTACATGGGGGTTCCACTAGATGTAAGGAGGGTCTTATCCCTAAATGATAGGGGTAAAACATAGTAGGTTGAGAAATTGTAACCTAATTCTGTGGTCATGGGAGTTTTACTCAGAACATATAAGATCCACACCTTAATGCCATATGGGGTGAGACTCATCATATTGAGGACATTTACCATAATGCCTTAAGGGGTACCAATAAGTAGATGGAGTAATTGAACCCTACCTACACCTGAATTCCATGTAGTACCACTCAGTAGATAGAGGACCATTTCCCAACCCATCCCAATGTTGCCACTCTAAAGCCCTGATGATCCTGCCGGATCACTATAGTCGTCGACCATTTCCTAAAAAAGACTCACACATAGAACTTATCACATCGCATATCAGAATACACTATAGAGGACACTATCTTGTTCTAAACTAAATAAAATCCATTTATGATACTCATAGGACAAATTACATGTCTAACCAAAAGATACATTAGAGGTTGAAGTTTCTTCAAAAGGAAAAAGAGGTACATGTTGGGTAGGGGTACCTATATGATGTGTGGTCCCACTCTATCTTCTCACAGTATCCCTACATGTACATGGATTACCCCCTATGAATCTATATACAAGCTGTATGGGGTCTACAAGACGTCTCTAAGCTACTTGGGTATTACCCGTTCTCTCTAAATATGTCAGTGTATCCATCCCATGTTTGATTACTATGGAACACAACGTGTTCCTAGCCATGCCTATGCCCATGTACTCCAAGGGTACATGTCGGTTCACCAGTACAATGTCACACAGTGTGTGGTTGTCCCACCAAGCTTGTTCTACATAATAATTCTCAAAACACTAGTTGTTACATTCGACGTCCAACATTTCATGTGTTCATAAGAATACATGATGTGTAATTTTTTCATAGAATCATGGATTCATTACTTGCATCCCAGATCAATATAAATTTCATAGAATTTCACCACTAAGTTTCTCTATAATTATATATCTATCTCCGTTAGTCATTTTAAACTATCTAGTGGATAGAAATCAGTATCCTTTCACCACATTGGTTCATCGCTCGTCCCACATACCTCCATTCATCGCGGTTCGGTATGATTTCCCAAATCCATAAGATTTCATCACCCAAATCATAAAACACATCCTATTATTCCCTCTGATCACTGATTCATTTGTTGTATGTTTTTCTACCCGGAATCTATTGGTATGATCAGGCTTCGCACCACCCGATGACATCGAGCCTTGGCCCTGTAGCCTAATTAAGAAGAACAAAATGAATTTAAGGGATAAAATCAACAAAACAGAGGTGAAAAGTTGTTGATCAACCATTTTGTCCCAAAAATACAAGCAAGGATATCCAGTGAGAGAAACAAATGAAGAAAAATTTAATTTTTATATGTGGGAACATGAAATAGGTTGAAATTGACATTGATCAAGAAAATAATTATTCATGATCAGAAAATTTATTCAATATTAGATCAAACCATTTTTTGAAGAGTCTTACCTATATATTGGATAATTTTTCATCCTACAATACAATCCAAAAAAATTAAGAGGATTGATTGTATTTGATAAATTTTTATCTACATCGATCTATAGTCTCTTCATCTTTGGATGTGGATTCGTCAAGAGAGGAGGAAGAATGCCTCTTAATCTTCCCTTGGTTTATATGGATAATTCTAGAGGATTTTCCACAATTGTGATTTTATAAATAAAGTAGAATTATGTTAATAAATTTAGAAAAATAAATAAATAAATTTATTTTTACTAAATACACCATCCAATGGTCATGATATCTAAATTCCCCGCACAAACCAACATTATGTTTTATCTAAGGCGAACAATACATTACAGACTCAACTATGGACTCAGATTTATGATTCGATATTCTATTTAGATGTTATCCTATTTTCTTTAAGACACTATGAATGTATAATATAAAATATATTTAATATCTTTTTAAAATTAATTCTAGACACACTGGGCCTTAGAATCGCACGATGTCTATGTGCTTGGATAAAAAAATATATGTAAAAATATTAAAAATTCTTATAAAGGAATTATAGGGTCTCTATAAATTCAAAAATGAAATTTATATTATCAAATTTAATTTCTAAATTTTTTAAATATATCTTTTTAGAATAAAATATAATATATTAAAAATGACATTAATTGGAAAATAATTTTATATATTAACTAAAATTTTTTATTTATACTCTAAAGGTAATAACTATTAATTGATTACCATATTGGTGTTTATTATAGATTTATTAATTATGTCTTATTATAATTTTATGGTTTTTTATGTTGAGTTTAGTTCTTGAAAAAAACGGAAAACATTGTTTTTGTTTTTAAAGGATCACAAATATCTTGTAGTTAGAGAGTGTATGGTGATTTTCGGTTGTGAGATGTGGTATTTTAAAGGGGAGGAGATGATTAATTAGATTAAATACACTATAATAAAATAGTATAGCTTCAAATAGGGACTCACCATGCGATTTAATATTAATTTTTTTTGAATATAAAGTAAATGGATATTAAAATTTTCCACTAACATCTAGATATATTATAATCAAGTTAATATAAAGTAATATAAAACATTTAACTAATCGTATACTTATACGGTATGTCCCTTTTCACCCAAAAATTAAGCATTTTAAAAATACTAAAAATATCACCCTAAGCTAATATTAGTTTTCTAATTCCAAAAAATTTATTCTTATCCAATTATTTTTTTAAACTTGAGAAAATTTTCTTTTTATTAAATTTTTATTTAATGTAAATAGTCATTTATATGGCCTGACCGAATTTTAAACCCTGTAAAATTTATTTAAAAATTTATAAAATTATATTATCATTATTATAGATATAAATAATGTTTCATTAAATTACTTAATGAAAATAATATATTCTTTATATTTCTAAATTTATCATGAAAATGTATTTTATTGAACATAAGACATATATAATTTACCAAAATTATAATTATTTATTCTTTTTTAAATAATTTATTTTCTTCATATTTGAAACATTAATTTCTTAAATATTAATTTTATTTTATAAAATAAATAATTTTTTGAAATATCAAAAAAATATTATATTTTCCATTAAGCTAATTACATCCTCTCAATTAAAAATTTGGAATAAGATTCGTCTACACATTAAATAAATGTGATATTTGGGTATATATTATTCATTTATAAAATAATTTACACTTCAATGTGAAAAATATTCTAGATACATAACCCATTTAAAAATTTGTATAATTCCTTAGGGTAAGGTGTGAAATTGCAGTACATTCATGGGGTGGTTTGGCCAACATTGTTTGGGTTGTGATTTCAACTAACATGTAATTTTCTCTTAGGTAATACTAATCCAACCACAACTGGTGTTCTTCTTCTTCATTATTGTCATGGGTGAACCACATTGATACTTCCTCCAAATGATTTCCATATTAATAATACTTTTATTGGATGATCATAATTTTTGGGAACATAATTTCCCCCTTCAATATCACTTAATTCTTATAGTTACCCTTAATATACAGTAATTCTAAAATTAACATTATAATATTTACAATAACAATGGTATAATATACCAAAATTTATTCTCTAAATGTAATTAATGTGTTGTTGGTATAGAGAATAAGTTTTTATACTCTTCTATATTACTATATATGACACAGAAACATGATATTTCAAAATAAAATTTCCATAAAATTTGAGTTCATTAAAAAAAATTATTAAACATTTATATTTCTCATTGGTTTATTTCATAGTTTTTATTGATGTTTATATATTTTATATATGGAGTGAATGAATATGATCCTAATATAATATAATGGTTAGTCTTGAAATTAAATCGAATCTAATTAATTTATTAATGTAATATATCTCAATGGATCATTATTAGAGGACATAATTTAGTTATCCTTTTATACAATGTTATGTGTTGAACTCATGCAGTTTATTTTTTATGTAGTATTAATTTCTATGAAGTGAACCTCAAGTTATGATATTTCATTTTTAAACTTATACCACCTTTTACACCTTATTTATATAATTCCTTTTATTTTAATCATTTTTGAATTATATGATGATGGTGATTGTGACAACCCTTTACATATATAGATTCATGTCATATTTTTATTATCATATTCTCCCCTTGACTTGGATTTTCACTCACTATTAAAATAATATTTGTCTATTAGTTATTACATATATTATGTTCAATATGTAAGGATGTATGTGGATTGTTCTAAAAGATATAAATAATTTTAAAAGTTTAATATGTGTTTTTTTGTATTAGAATAATTTTCAAAGGTCACTAAACTATTCAATTTTTTATGTTGTTACATAATTTTTGGTTTGTATTAAAATGATTTCCTAATCATATATTTATGATATTAGTTATTATATATTTTATCATACTATTGTTTAGTTAATTTTGGATTTATGTTATTAAAATTAAACCATGGATAAATTTCTAGATTTTAAAAGTTAAAACATAATAATTTCCATACACATATGAACAAGCAATATATCATTTCTTTATTGGCCTACAGTTTGTTCTAACAATTTCTATTTAATAAAATAATGATAATTAGGTTAATCTAATTCATCAAACAATGTGACTAAAAATGTATGGATTATCCTAATAGTGTTTTTAATGCAATACGATATGGAATAAAAAATAGTATAGAGGTACTTAACCACTCATTTTGAGTTATCACTAATATCCTAATGCATGTACAAAAACCAACATTTCCCAAGAAGGTGAAACAATCTATTGAATGTTTTATATATAAATAAACATAATTATATAAAAAAATATTTCATTATTGAACCTAAAATAAAAAAAATATTAATATAAATATAAAATAATGATTTAATTATTACATCCCAGGAAAAGTCACACAATCCAAGGACTGAATGGTTTTATTTATTAGATATTGTTAACATAAAGAAAACTAATTTATACACTATGATATTTTCCTCAAAATCTAAAACGCCTCTATGACATTCCATGAGTCATAACCATATTAAAATCTAATGGAGGGGAAAAATAAGAGGGGTTGATTTGAAATTCTCAGTAAGGGATATCATATCAAAGACCACAATAGATATATCACAAAAATGTGTAAAATAATTAATGTGGTAAAATATTATTTAAAATAAGAAAAATCATTAAATTTTTACTATAAATATAATATAGAGACGTATCATCTCAAAGGATACCACTTTTACCTTGAAATGAGAATGTGAAAAATTAATAATATACCTGATCAATGGAATATAGGAAAGAAAAAAACATAATCCTAAAGGCATTATTTATTTTCATTATTTACATGGATACTCACTAACCAGTTCACATGTAAAATTATGAGTACTAATAAATTCCATTAAACTCGCCCTTTTTGAACCTAACTACGTGCAAATATATTCACATGTAAAATTTTGAGTAGATCAATATTTCAGCAGACACACACACACACACACTATTTTTAACCTATATAATCACTAACAAATTCATATAAAATTTATATTAAATGATATATATTCATTTTCCCAAGGAATTCAGGGGAAATATTATCCCAACTATATAATAAACTATAAATTGGTGTTCCAATTTAAAAAGAACCATACGTTATAAAATAATCCAAAAACGTGGAAATGGGTTTCATGAATCCAATCGTATCATTATAAAAATAACCCATGTAAATAAAATGTGAGTTATAGAAAATATAAATATAAAGCAATCACAATTCATAATTAACACATGTAAATATTACTGGTTTCCAAAATAATCCAAATAACATCATGAATTAAATCATTTGATACAGAAAACTTGATCACCCAAAAATAATAATATAATTAAAGAAAATATATGGTTAAAAATGAAACATAATAATATTTGAAATATTTCCTTTAATGATAATGAAAAAATCCATAAATAATATTTTTAATGTTACATTGTATTTAGTATTGTAAATAATGGGTATATGAGTCTCTTTATAAAGGGTCTCAATTTTTTACGAAAAAATAAAGGAAACCCATTCATGGGAATGGGTTTGGTTCAAATTTTTTTAATAAAAGTAAAAATTAGATAATAATTTAAACTATAAAGTATTGGAAAAAAAAACTTCAATTAAGAAACTGTATAATTCAAATAAAGGAGTTTGAGTTACAAATGCCCTTAAAGCATAAGAAAAGTTATACTAAAATCTCATTGAATGCGTGGGAGAACGATTTTAAAGATAAAATACCATAAATAAATATAATTCAAGATATTATATATCCAATAGGTGGTATACACGTATTTTATGTGATATTATGGTAGTAAAATAAAATGTGTCTTAAAGAACGAAATTTTGAGATGAATCCCTTAAATTTTTCCCCTATTAGAAAAACAGAATCTAAACTACAATGTAAAAAAATAAATATATTAACAAATAATTTTAGTACCATATTATATCAAAATAATATTTATAATTTTACATTGGTAATTATGATCTACATATATGTTTTTCCCATATTTATCCAACATATGGTGTTTATAGTTTTAACCGTTTATGGCTGTTCCATAATTGTGGTGTTTAGATTACACCATATTACGATTTTAAAAAGATTTATTTACATTAAATTTTATCTAATGGATGAATTATAATGAATTATAATGCTTAAATTTCCTTTCATGATTACTTTGGTCTTTATCTTAGAAGATGAAATTGACAATGAACATTTTTTGATGATTTTCAAACAAGGAAGGGAGTTTTCTTAATTGATTAGTTAAATTTTTATGCATCCTTTATAGAACCAAAAATAATAATATTTAATTATTTATTCTATACTAAATGATAAATTATATTTTAAAATTCATTCAAGATATAGTTTCATATAATTCCTCATAAACATAGTCAAACCGACCCAAACATGAACATACCATGATTAGTGGATTATTATCCAGTGATTTTGTAGAAACAAAATTATACCTATAGAATAATAATATAATTTAGTTTTTACTAGTGTGATATATGAGAACTATATTAGATTAATTAGTGTGTGAAATGGATATTAAAGAAATTATTTAATTTGAATTAAGTGTTTTCCTCCCAGTAAGAACGTTTCAAAAGAATAAATTTAGGATTATCGTTTAATGGTCATATCATTAGTATGTTCAAAAATATATCATACATGAAAATTAATGATATAAAAATAATAATATTAATCCTTTAAAATAATTATCATGATCATCCATGTAAGGCTAATATGAAATGAAACATGGAAGTCAACCGATACAAGGATTTTGTAGTCCATACATATGAATGGACAGTGATTTTATTTTACATAGGATGGGAAAAGGGATAATAGAGTATTTTATTTAATAATATAAAATATTTCATAAAAATAATATATATATATATATATATATTAAATTACCCCATATTATCATATTTTTATGGTGCTGATGGAAAACAAAACATGTTGTGTAATAGAGGTGGTAATCTGCACGACACACAATTCGCGTTCTTGTACTTCATTATAGGAAAAAGGGAGAGAAATGTTAATGAAACTAAAATAATTAAAATAAATTAATAATATAATAATTAAAATTATTTAAAAATATAACTTTGTGAAAATAAATTTGGTAAATAATAAAATAATATAAAAAATTAAAAAATTAAAGGGAGGTTATAATCATATATGTCACTTCATGAATTATCTTAATTAAAATAGTCATTAAAACTTTGACGGGTTGTATTTTGAGAACATAAAAACC
Source organism: Viscum album (assembly GCA_963277665.1). Taxonomy (NCBI): domain Eukaryota; kingdom Viridiplantae; phylum Streptophyta; class Magnoliopsida; order Santalales; family Viscaceae; genus Viscum; species Viscum album. The sequence continues at coordinate 1,030,437,870 of OY728123.1, read as the reverse complement.
TTACTATAATATATAATAGCATGTTTAAGATTATATTTTTACGTTTTGGATCAAAATTTTGGGTTTCTTCTGTGAGGAATGGTGAGGATAAAAATTCCCCTTTAATAAGTGAAATATAGTGGCATTTTTTGTAAATAACTAAAAGTTTTCAATAATTGGAAGTCACTATCAATGAATGTGGAAAAAAAATTGAAAAATTATAATTATAATAATTGATAAATTTTATCAATACCTCACCCATAAATTCTCACACATTGTCTATACATGGTCATGGTAATTTAGTCTAAGATTTTTTACTTTAACAATTTTAGCTTTTACTAGGGTAACTACTTTTTACTTAGTGTAACATAATCATTAAGGAAAAAAATTAAACATAATACATAATTTGGAAATAATGATTCCATATTTGAAATAAAATTTATTTTATTCAATTTATAATGGTTATAAATATTTATTTTAAAAACTATATGAATAATGTATTAAATGCAATTTATTTTGATAAATATAACTTATATTATGAATGATCAAATATGGGTTTATAAATTAAAATAAAAAAGTATTAAAGTGATAAATTCATATAAAAATACATCTTTGTTTCTCATAAAAATGATATATTTACTTCTAATTATCATTTATACTAATAAATTCATAAAAGTAATGTTATTTGCAAAAATGGTATGTTTCACTATTCACCAAAACAATCAAACATTTTAGAAAAATCCCTATAAATCATCATAAGATAATATTGAAATGATTAATCCAGAAATTCTTTTTTTATTTTAAAATTATGATTTTTAAATTTAAATATTTCACTTTTAATTTAGGAAATAAAATATCAGGAAAACTATTTTTATAGAAAAATGACTTTTGGTCTATTAAAAATGATTTTCACTATAAATTATTTATTAAAAAAGTGTTAAAATATTATCCCTAAAATAAATATTAAATTTTATTATTGAAATATAATAATTTTTTATCCTCAAAAATCCTAATTTCAATAAAAATACATTTCTTAAAAATTTACTGAATTTTTCAATTATATCATTTCAAAAAGGAAAAAAATTATATATATCTAATTACATGTATTTATAATGATAATATCTATATAAAATACCCTTATGAACCCCATGTTGTATATAAGCATTAGATAACCATTGGTCATAGTTTTTATTTTGATTTAGTGAACATGAATATCCTGTGGTCCTCCACAAACTTGATCTTCTATAGTATATGATTTTTTTTCAAACCATATTTGATTGATTTCATCGTGAAATTGTTCAGAGTAACAACAAAGAATAGGGTCCACCCATCCAATTTTGATAATAATTTCTTCCTATGAAATAGACACAGATCCAAATGTCAACTATTACAACTATATTTAATAATTATGTCGTATGGTTTCTTCAGTTTATACATTATAACTAAAAATAAAACAAATTAATGGTTATATAAAGTATTCATAATATATCAATTATTTTAATTTAAATTTGGTTTTATTCATTCAAGAACATATATTAACATAATATTTATTTAATAAAAATATATAGTTAAATCCCTGGTCGATACATTCTCTTCCACCTAAATAAATTTCATCCTCAAAATTTTAATTATTATTTACTAATGAATTTTTCTATGGGTATATATATGATTACTCATGATTACATTTTTTAATGAACAATCAGACACATATTTTCCATAATTATAATAATAATATGAAAACTATGTTTCAACCAGACTATTTGAGTTAACTACCTCTCATCATTTTCTATTAATACATATTCAAAAAATTTCATTAATTTATTTTCCAGTACAAAAGTGATAATTTTTAAAAAATGGTTTATGGTATGATATGTGATTCCATTTATTTATAATAACAATAAAACAAAAACATATCTCTCATCCCCCATAGTTCCTCAACCTGGTGTTCCTGGCGGAAAGATGATGTAAAAATATGATATTGAAAAGATAAAACTTCTATTTATTATGCTCTTTTATATCCATGTTAAAACCCATCCCGGAATATTTTGGAGTACTCAACTGCTTTAAACTTTCATGTTCCCTATCTTTTTTATCCATTTAATTCCTTTCCAAATTATATAAATATTAATTTATCTCTTCAACAACTTTCTAATCTTGTCCTTTCACTTCCAACTCTATAAAATACTCACATATAATGGTTGGAAAGGGTTGGATGTATCTCCACCAAACTATACTCCCTGATACCACGGGAGTGTGTTGAATTCATTAGTTTGTAAACTATCAGTTAGATGGAATCAGGGGCCTTCACTTTTCACAGAAGCCCTGTTATAAGTACTATTTATATGCCATCTCATTTCAACTCTGAGTTCTAAAGAGGCTACAAAAAACCTTCTAGAGCATGGTGTTGTGCCTTCACCTACTGACTGGTGCGGCACCATTAAACAAACACAGCTATTATTCATCTCATATCAACTTACCAAAAACATCCACTGAAAGTGTCTATAAATCATCCCCACGACATGATTTACAACCAAAGGAGATGCGTGGAACCCTCACATCACCTCTTACTACATCATGACAAGGACCACCATCCATACATAGAAAATTATGACAAGATTTAATTCATCATAAAATTCATCTGAAGAATCTCTTGAGGATATCTAGTCTCACAAGCCCTCAAGGTCGATGTATATCCACTAGGACTCTCCCATATGAATAAGGAGAATAGGGGTAAACACCATTGAATAAAGAAAAGTTTCACCCACCTGCTCAACTAGGATCAGCTACAAGGAATCAAAATTTTCAGAAGCCCCATGAACCAAATGATCCTATGACATCTGGCTAGGGGAAACTGCTTCCATGATTCCCGTCGAATGAGTATATTCATTCTCAAAGTCATATCTTTGATGGAAGACCAACCAGAGCTAGGTTCAATGGTTTTATTAACTCTAGGGGGAGAAAAACTTGAGACTAGTATGGTATGAGTAAACCAGGAACCAATATCCACGAAGATAGTGCCTTAATATCCATAGAGTGAAGACTGCTGCTGCAAGATCTACACTTCAAGTCACATAGTACTTCTCATGGGGTCGGAAATTCCTAGACCAATATTCTATAACTAAGTGTCTCTTCATCAAAATGTAATTGATCATAGATCATGAGGCATTGCAATAATCAATGTTCTCCTTGCCCTCATATGGTATTCTCAAAACTGGAGCACTTATGAGCCTCATCCTCAACTCCCTGAAGGACCACAAGAACTTCTCTTTGTATGAAAACATATTATCGTTCAATGTCTGGGACGTAAAGGGGGATGCAATCCAACATATATATTCTAGAAACCTCATGTAGTACTCGCCAATACATGAAAACTCCTCTTGTATCACATTCTCTTGGGTAGATCCGAAGATTAAACTACATCACCTTTTCTAGGTCTATATGAAAACCATTCATAGAAATGGCATTTCCTAAAAAGTTAACCTTTTGAATCAAGAACCGGGACATTGAGAGATCACCATAAATTTGGTTCTTCCAAAGAAAATATAGAACCATCCTCAAGTGATAGGCATGCTCATCCTTCAATAAAGAGAATATGAGAATTTAATCAATGAGGACATAAACAAAATGATCTATGCAATGATAAATGATTCATGTCATCGAATCTATATACATTTTGGGGAAGTTTTCCGCACCAAAGGGAATCATACCGAACTCATAGTGTTCATAGTGACATCATAATGGAAATATCAAAATATAATCCTTGTGAACACTAAACTTGTGGTATACAGAACCAAGATCGATCATTGAGAGGCAACTCATGCCTCACAAATGGTCAAAGAGTTCACCAATCCACGATAAGGGGAACTTATTCTTGACTTTTTCTTGGTTCAGGAGATGATAATCTCTACAAAGATGCATAATCATGTCTGTCATTCCCATTAACAACACTGGATCCGCCTTGTGGGAGACACTAGGCCTTATAAAACCCTTATCTGGAAGGTATTCCAACTATATCTGTAACTCCTAGATCTAAGTAGGGGCCATCTGATATGCCTCAAAAGATATTAGAGTGGTCCCGAGATATAGGTCGACACAAAACCCCATATATCACACCATAAGAAGTCTTGACGCATCCTCATGGAAGAAATACCTGAATTTATCCATGGATGAATGAATGTACATACCTGAAGAGTCTACTACACCAAATTCTATTATCTCTAATTATATGGGTGACATGATGTAGTTTATTACTTGCAGAACTGACTTGCCACTCCATGAGATCTATCTCCCCATTAAGGAGAATATAATCTCTTCATTGTACAAGAATCAGACTCTTCTATGGTGTCAGTTAATCTTGGATCGGACCATGGATAACTAATCCATAACCAAGATAACGTTAAAGGGTTAAATAACGAAAACCAAAAGGTCCCATGAGAACCTATCTCCACATAGTGAAATACCCAATCATCATAAGATAAAATATAGAAAAAAATCATTCCATGTAGGAACCTCTATTCAAATATTCGAGGCTAACACCTCAACTGGGAGCTCCAACTCTTACATCAGGAGTATAGAGATGAAGTAATGACTCATACCTGCATCTACTTATTTAGAGGAATGAGAATATTAAACATTGATCATACCTATAATCATCTCATATGTTGTTGGGTTGTAATCCACCATTTCTTGTAAATGTCTATTGCATCAACCTCTAGCTCCCTAAGCCTAGCATGGTCTTCCTAGTAGTGGTCATAAAGGGATATCATAACTTCACCCACTACACATAGATCATACTATTTTTCTTAGTACATCTCCCTAGGGGACACAATTCCTTTACCCAGGAGATCTCTAGTCATGGTGAGGCCTCATCCATGGTTGTTGGTCCGCAATATGCCTTCCCTCCTTAGCACTTCGGGTCAGGAAATCATCCACCATGTGGGAATTTCTGTTAGATGCATAACCCATCACCTGTCTTTGATCCTCTGGTCCTATTGTTTTTCCATATTCCATACATCCCCATGGCCGATTTTGATTTAGGGGAGGTCTCCTAAGCTAAGACCATATCGACCATCACCTACTAGCTAATATATAAGAATAATCCTTTTAACAACCACTACCAGCTCCTGTATCCTAGAGTCCTTGTGACTGAAATATCTTTATCACCAGTTCCCTCACTAGTACTCTATAAAATGTATGAATTAATAAGAGTAACACAATGGTATATATATTTCTATATATTACTTTCTCAAACATCCATGCTTGGAAGTATCCATCCCAGATCATATCTAGGGAGAACGGTGTAAGTTCTCTAAACCTCAACCAAACTCAACAACTATCATAACTCCCTACATCATATATAAAAGAACCTAAATCCAAAATATGCACAAATAGGAGGTTTAATCATCCTCATTGAACAGATGCATAATGTTATTTCTTGAGAGTGTCGACTCATTATGAATCTATATTAAAAGACTCCTCTAGTGCCCAACAGTTCCTGGTAAAGGATATCTAATAGTAAAACCACATGATTCATTGGTGTTTGGATGAGTCTGAAAGAGATAAATGATAACTCTAGACAATCCTCTACTGCTGGGGGATCAAGCAAACCATGGAACCTCAGTGGACTCATGTGTTACAACATTATGAGTGTGTTTAATATGTACGTATCCTCGGACAACACTACTTATATGATCAACTTCTCCAAATGTTTGGGGGTGATTCTGTTTTTCCACCTAGAGGAAATATCTCACGGGATAGACCCTACAATGATTCCTAAACACATATTGGATCATCATCTTGATCTGACACTGGTAACCTTGTTTGTTATTGTCATTGAGAAATTATGAAATTTTAATCTTGTCATACAACGGTGAGATAAGTATATATATACAATGTGGATATGACTCACGAAGTAGAATAAATTACTCAATCTTATATGACTCAAGTAGCATGGTTCATTATAACTAATGTATTGGTATGCAGAGTCACCAAAGAGTTAGTCAGGGTCCTAGTGAATGGATATGTCGGTTTCCCCACAATTATTAGGATCCCATTCTATAAAGATATACTTTAATCACTTCAAAACCATTACACTAAATACAACGAAAATACTTATAAGGGGAATAATATAATCAACGTACCTAGGATCGAACCACCATTGATAACAATCTGTCATGACCATACCCAAATGGGATACAGCCGCAAATACCCTAAGATCGCCTTCGTATGACAGGGGTTGGTGACCATTGTTTAAAGAAATATCTATCATGGGGAGGCCTTCACCTAATGTACATATATTCACAAACTTAACCATATCAGTAAAAATGTGAAGAGGAAAAATAATAAAAATATTTAATACCATGAATATAACCATACATGTGAAAACTCCAAGTGTGTAAAAGAGTACGATAATTCCAACTATAAGTAAGTGGAAACAATACATGTCCAACCAGAAAGATGTTCAATCATGAAAAAGTAAAAAACTAAATTAGTTGAGAGATCCTTGCTCTTGATCTCCAATATTTAACCACCATATTAATTCAAAATCACCAGTTTTCACTAAGCTCCCATGTAGTCACCACTGACCCATCAGTCATCTTTATAAGTCATGAAACATGCGGTAAAAGCTTATTCATGGGTGAGTATAAACATACCAAGTATGATTTTATAAAATTTGAAGGGGGAGTGGTAATATAAACAATAGGAATATATAAATGGTAGAAAACTCGACAGTAAGTAAGATATTTAATATAATCCAACAACATAGATGCATATATATATATATAAATATATTCTAAAAAAATAATCCAAATGAGAGATAACGAGGATCCCTATCACACAACCCATCCTAGATAATGAGCACCAATCATTCCATAATTCCATAATCAATTCCAAATATCACATATGTCTATCAAAAAGGGTAATCTTGTGGATTGACCACGACTCAACAATGTTCCACAAAGTCGAGGAGACACAATCAACAAGAAGAGGACATACATACATCTACATGGGCGTTCCACTAGATGTAAGGAGGGTCTTATCCCTAAATGATAGGGGTAAAACATAGTAGGTTGAGAAATTGTAACCTAATTCTGTGGTCATGGGAGTTTTACTCAGAACATATAAGATCCACACCTTAATGCCATATGGGGTGCCACTCAGCATGTTGAGGACATTTACCATAATTCCTTAAGGGGTACCAATAAGTAGATGGAGTAATCAAACCCTACCTACACCTGAATTCCATGTAGTACGACTCATTAGATAGAGGACCATTTCCCAACCCATCCCAATGTTGCCACTCTAAAGCCCTGATGATCCTGCCGGATCACTATAGTCATCGACCATTTCCTAAAAAAGACTCACACATAGAACTTCTCACATCGCATATCAGAATCAACTATAGAGGACACTATCTTGTTCTAAGCTAAATAAAATCTATTTATGATACTCATAGGCCAAATTACATGTATAAACAAAAGATACATTAGAGGTTGAAGTTTCTTCAAAAGGAAAAAGAGGTACATGTTGGGTAGGGGTACCTATATGATGTGTGGTCCCACTCTATCTACTCATAGTGTCCCTACATGTACATGGATTACCCCCTATGAATCCATATACAAGTTGTATGGGGTCTACAATACGTCTCTAAGCAACTTGGGTATTACCCGTGCTCTCTGAATATGTCAGTGTATCCATCCCATGTTTGATTACTATGGAACACAACATGTTCCTAGCCATGCATATGCCCATGTACTCCAAGGGTACATGTCAGGTCACCAGTACAATGTCACACGGTGTGTGGTTGTCCCACCAAGCTTGTTCTACATAAAAATTCTCAAAACAGTAGCTGTTACATTCAACGTCCAACATGTCATGTCTTCATAAGAATACACGATGTGTAATTTTTTCATAGAATCATGGATTCATTACTTGCATCCCAGATCAATATAAATTTCATATAATTTCACCACTAAGTTTCTCTATAATTATATATCTATCTCTGTTAGTCATTTTAAACTATCTAGTGGATAGAAATCAGTATCCTTTCACCACATTGGTTCATCGCTCGTCCCACATACCTCCATTCATCGCGGTTCGGTATGATTTCCCAAATCCATAAGATTTCATCACCCAAATCATAAAAAACATCCTATTATTCCCTCTGATCACTGATTCATTTGTTGTATGTTTTTCTACCCTGAATCTATGGGTATGATCAGGCTTCGCACCACCCGATGACATCGAGCCTTGGCCCTGTAGCCTAATGAAGAAGAACACAATGAATTTAAGGGATAAAATCAACAAAACAGAGGTGAAAAGTTGTTGATCAACCATTTTTTCCCAAGAATACAAGCAATGATATCCAGTGAGAGAAACAAATGATGAAAAATTTAATTTTTATATGTGGGAACATGAAATAGGTTGAAGTTGACATTGATCAAGAAAATAAGTATTCATGATCAGAAAATTTGTTCAATATTAGATCAATCCATTTTTTGAAGAGTCTTACCTATATATAGGATAATTTTTCATCCTACAATACAATCCCAAAAAATTAAGAGGATTGATTGTATTTGGTAAATTTTTATCTGCATCGATCTAAGGTCTCCTCATCTTTGGATGTCGATTCATCAACAGAGGAGGAAGAATGCCTCTTAATCTTCCCTTGGTTTATACGGATAATACTAGAGGATTTTCCACAATTGTGATTTTATAAATAAAGTAGAATTATGTTAATAAATTTATAAAAATAAATAAATAAATTTATTTTTACTAAATACACCATCCAATGGTCATGATATCTAATTTCCCCGCAGAAACCAACTTTATGTTTTATCTAGGGTGAACAATACATTACAAACTCAACTATGGTCTCAGATTTCTAATTCAATATTCTATTTAGATGTTATCCTATTTTCTTTAAGACACTATGAATGTATAATATAAAATATATTTAATATCATTTTAAAATTAATTCTAGACACACTGGGCCTTAGAATCGCATGATGTCTATGTGCTTGGATAAAAAAATATATGTAAAAATATTAAAAATTCTTATAAAGGAATAATAGGGTATCTATAAATTCAAAAATGAAATTTATATTATCAAATTTAATTTCTAAACTTTTTAAATATATCTTTTTAGAATAAAATATAATATATTAAAAATGACATTAATTGGAAAATAATTTTATATATTAACTAATTTTTTTTATTTATACTCTAAAGGTAATAACTATTAATTGATTACCATATTGGTGTTTATTATAGATTTATTAATTTTGTCTTATTATAGTTTTATGGTTTTTTATGTTGAGTTAATTCTTGAAAAAAACGGAAATCATTGTATTTGTTTTTAAAGGATCACAAATATCTGGTAGTTAGAGAGTGTATGGTGATTTTCAGTTGTGAGATGTGGTATTTTAAAGGGGAGGAGATGATTAATTAGATTAAATACACTATAATAAAATAGTATAGCTTCAAATAGTGACTCACCATGAGATTTAATATTAATTTTTTTTTGAATATAAAGTAAATGGATAATAAAATTTTCCACTAACATCTAGATATATTATAATCTAGTTAATATAAAGTAATATAAAACATTTAACTAATCGTATACTTATACGGTATGTCCCTTTTCACCCAAAAATTAATCATTTTAAAAATAATAAAAATATCACCCTAAGCAAATATTAGTTTTCTAATTCCAAAAAATTTATTCTTATCCAATTATTTTTTTAAACCTGAGAAAATTTTCTTTTTATTAAATTTTTATTTAATGTAAATAGTCATTTATATGGCAGGACCGAATTTTAAACCCTGTAAAATTTATTTAAAAATTTATAAAATTATATTATCATTATTATAGTTATAAATAATGTTTCATGAAATTACTTAATGAAAATAATATATTCTTTATATTTATAAATTTATCATGAAAATGTATTTTATTGAACATAAGGCATATATAATTTACCAAAATTATAATTATTTATTCTTTTTTAAATAATTTATTTTCTTCATATTTGAAACATTAATTTTGTAAATATTAATTTTATTTTATAAAATAAATAATTTTTTGAAATATCAAAAAAATATTATATTTTCCCTTAAGCTAATTACATCCTCTCAATTAAAAATTTGGAATAAGATTCATCTACACATTAAATAAATATGATATTTGGGTATACATTATTCATTTATAAAATAATTTACACTTCAATATGAAAAATCTTCTAGATACATAACCCATTTAAAAAATTTTATAATTTCTTAGGGTAAGTTGTGAAATTGCAGTACATTCATGGGGTGGTTTGTCCAACATTGTTCGGGTTGTGATTTCAACTAACTTGTAATTTTCTCTTAGGTAATACTAATCCAACCACAACTGGTGTTCTTCTTCTTCATTATTATCATGGGTGAACCACATTGATACTTCCTCCACATGATTTCCATATTAATAATACTTTTATTGGATGATCTTAATTTTTGGGAACATAATTTCACCCTTCAATATCACTTCTATCTTATAGTTACCCTTAATATACAGTAATTATAAAATTAACATTATAATATTTACATTAACAATGGTATAATATACCCAAATTTATTCTCTAAATGTAATTAATGTGTTGTTGGTATAGTGAATAAGTTTTCATACTCTTCTATATTACAATATATGACACACAAACATGATATTTCAAAATAAAATTTCCATAAAATTTGAGTTCATTAAAAAATATTATTTAACATTTATATTTCTCATTGGTTTATTTCATAGTTTTTATCGATGTTTATATATTTTATATATGGAATGAATGAATATGATCCTAATATAATGTAATGGTTAGTCTTGAAAATATATCGAATATAATTAATTTATTAATGTAATATATCTCAATGGATCATTATTAGAGGACATAATTTAGTTATCCTTCTATACAATGTTATGTGTTGAACTCATGCAGTTTATTTTTTATGTAGTATTAATTTCTATGAAGTGAACCTCAAGTTATGATATTTCATTTTTAAACTTATACCACCTTTTACACCTTATTTATATAATTCCTTTTATTTTAATCATTTTTGAATTATATGATGATGGTGATTGTAACCAACCATTTACATATATAGATTCATGTCAGATTTTTATTATCATATTCTCCCCATGACATGGATTTTCACTCACTATTTAAATAATATTTGTCTATTAGTTATTACATATATTATGTTCAATATGTAAGGATGTATTTGGATTGTTCTAAAAGATATAAATAATTTTAAAAGTTTAATATGTGTTTTTTTGTATTAGAATAATGTTCAAAGGTCACTAAACTATTCAATTTTTTATGTTGTTACATCATTTTTGGTTTGTATTAAAATGATTTCCTAATCATATATTTATGATATTAGTTATTATATATTTTATCATACTATTGTTTAGTTAATTTGGGATTTATGTTAGTAAAATTAAACCATGGACAAATTTCTAGATTTTAAAAGTTAAAACATAATAATTTCCATACACATATGAACAAGCAATATATCCTTTCTTTATTGGCCTAGAGTTTGTTCTAACAATTTCTATTTAATAAAATAATGATAATTAGGTTAATCTAATTCATCAAACAATGTGACTAAAATTGTAAGGATTATCCTAATAGTGTTTTTAATGCAATACGATATGGAATAAAAAACAGTATAGAGGTACTTAACCACTCATTTTGAGTTATCACTAATATCCTAATGCATTTACAACAACCAACATTTCCCAAGAAGGGGAAACAATCTATTGAATGTTTTATATATAAATAAACATAATTATATAAAAAAATATTTCATTATTGAACCTAAAAGAAAAAAATATTAATATAAATATAAAATAATGATTTAATTATTACATCCCAGGAAAAATCACACAATCCAAGGACTGAATGGTTTTATTTATTAGATATTGTTAACATCAAGAAAACTAATTTATACACTATGATATTTTCCTCATAATCTAAAACGCCTCTATGACATTCCATGAGTCATAACCATATTAAAATCTAATGGAGGGGAAAAATAAGAGGGGTTTATTTGAAATTCTCAGTAAGGGATATCATATCAAAGACCACAATAGTTATATCACAAAAATGTGTAAAATAATTAATGTGGTAAAATATTATTTAAAATAATAAAAATCATTAAATTTTTACTATAAATATAATATAATGACTTATCATCTCAAAGGATAACACTTTTACCTTGAAATGAGAATGTGAAAAATTAATAATATACCTGATCAGTGGAATTTAGGAAAGAAAACACCATAATCCTAAAGGCAGTATTTATTTTCATTATTTACATGGATACTCACTAACCAGTTCACATGTAAAATTATGAGTACTAATAAATTTCATTAAACTCGCCATTTTTGAACCTGACTACGTGCAAATATATTCACATGTAAAATTTTGAGTAGATCAATATTTCATCAGACACACACACACACACACACATTATTTTTAACCTATATAATCACTAACCAATTCATATAAAATTTATATTAAATGATATATATTCCTTTTCCCAAGGAATTCAAGGGAGATATTATCCCAACTATATAATAAACTATAAATTGGTGTTCCAATTTAAAAAGAACCATACGTTATAAAATAATCCAAAAACGTGGAAATGGGTTTCATGAATCCAATCGTATCATTATAAAAATAACCCATGTAAATAAAATGTGAGATATAGAAAATATAAATATAAAGCAATCACTATTCATAATTAACACATGTAAATATTACTGGTTTCCAAAATAATCCAAATAACATCATGAATTAAATCATTTGATACAGAAAACTTGATCACCCGAATATAATAATATAATTAAAGAAAATATATGGTTAAAAATGAAACATAATAGTATTTGAGATATTTCCTTTAATGATAATGAAAAAATCCATAAATAATATTTTTAATGATACATTGTATTTAGTATTGTAAATAATGGGTATATGAGTCTCTTTATAAAGGGTCTCAATTTATTACGAAAAAATAAAGGAAACCCATTCATGGGAATGGGTTTGGTTCATATTTTTTTAATAAAAGTAAAAATTAGATAATAATTTAAACTATAAAGTATTGGAAAAAACAAACTTCAATTAAGAAACTGTATAATTCAAATAATGGAGTTTGAGTTACAAATCCCCTTAAGGCATAAGAAAAGTTATATTAAAATCTCATTGAATGCATGGGAGAACAATTTTAAGGATAAAATACCATAAATAAATATAATTCAAGATATTATATATCCAATAGGTGGTATACACGTCTTTTATGTGATATTATGGTCATAAAATTAAATGTGTCTTAAAGAACGAAATTTTGAGATGAATCCCTTAAATTTTTCCCCTATTAGAAAAACGGAATCTAAACTACAATGTAAAAAAATAAATATATTAATAAATAATTTTAGTACCATATTATATCAAAAAACTATTAATAATTTTACATTGGTAATTATGATGTACATATATGTTTTCCCCATATTTTCCAACATATGGTGTTTATAGTTTTAACTGTTTATGGCAGTTCCATAATTGTGGTGTTTAGATTACATCATATTACGATGTTAAAAAGATTTATTTCCATTAAATTTTATCTAATGGATGAATTATAATGAATTATAATGCTTAAATTTCTTTTCATGATTACTTTGGTCTTTATCTTAGAAGATGAAGTCGACAATGGACATTTTTTGAAGATTATCAAACAAGGAAGGGATTTTTCTTAATTGATTAGTTAAATTTTTATAAATCCTTTATAGAACCAAAAATAATAATATTTAATTATTTATTTTATATTAAATGATAAATTTTATTTTAAAATTCATTCAAGATATAGTTTCATATAATTCCTCATAAACATAGTCAAACCGACCCAAACATGAACATACCATGATTAGTGGATTATTATCCAGTGATTTTGTAGAAACAAAATTATAACTATAGAATAATAATATAATTTAGTTTTTATTAGTGTGATATATGAGAACTATATTAGATTAATTAGTGTGTGAAATGGATATTAAAGATATTATTTAATTTGAATTAAGTGTTTTCCTCCCAGTAAGAACGTTTCAAAAGAATAAATTTAGGATTATCGTTTATTGGTCATGTCATTAGTATGTTCAAAAATATATCATACATGAAAATTAATGATATAAAAATAATAATATTAATCCTTTAAAATAATTATCATCATCATCCGTGTAAGGCTAAGATGAAATGAAACATGGAAGTCAACCGATACAAGGATGTTGTAGTCCACACATATGAATGGACAATGATTTTCTTTTACATAGGATGGGAAAAGGGATAATATAGTATTTTATTTAATAATATAAAATATTTCATAAAAATAATATATATATATATATATATTAAATTACCTCATATTATCATATTTTTATGGTGCTAATGGAAAACAAAACATGTTGTGTAATAGAGGTGGTAATCTGCACGACACACAATTCCCGTTCTTGTACTTCATTATAGGAAAAACGGAGAGAAATGTTAATGAAACTAAAATAATTAAAATAAATTAATAATATACTAATTAAAATTATTTAAAAATATAACATTGTGAAAATAAATTTGGTGAATAATAAAATAATATAAAAAATTAAAAAATGAAAGGGAGGTTATAATAATATACGTCACTTCATGAATTATCTTAATTAAAATAGTCATTAAACCATTGACGGGTTGTATTTTGAGAACATAAAAACCTTACTATAATATATAATAGCATGTTTAAGATTATATTTTTAAGTTTTGGATCAAAATTTTGGGTTTCTTCTGTGAGGAATGGTGAGGATAAAAATTCCCCTTTAATAAGTGAAATATAGTGGCTTTTTTTTTTAAATAACTAAAAGTTTTAAATAATTGGAAGTCACTATCAATGAATGTGGAACAAAAATGGAAAAATAATAATTATAATAATTGATAAATTTTATCAATGCCTCACCCATAAATTCTCACACATTGTCTATACATGGTCTGGGTAATTTAGTCTAAATTTTTTTTCTTTAACAATTTTTGCTTTTACTAGGGTAACTACTTTTTACTTAGTGTAACATAATTATTAAGGAAAAAAAAATTAAACATAATACATGATTTGGAAATAATGATTCCAAATTTGAAATAAAATTTATTTTATTCAATTTATAATGGTTATAAATATTTAATTTAAAAACTATATGAATAATGTATTAAATGAAATTTATTTTGAAAAATATAACTTATATTATGAATGATCAAATATGGGTTTATAAATTAAAATAAAAAAGTATTAAATTGATAAATTCATATAAAAATACATCTTTGTTTCTCATAAAAATGATAAATTTACTTCTAATTATCATTTATACTAATAAATTCATAAAAGTAATGTTATTTGTAAAAATGGTATGTTTCACTATTCACCTAAACAATCAAACATTTTAGAAAAATCCCTAAAAATCATCATAAGATAATATTGAAATGATTAATCCAGAAATTATTTTTTTATTTTAAAATTATGATTTTTAAATTTAAATATTTCACTTTGAATTTAGGAAATAAAATATCAGGAAAACTATTTTTATAGAAAAATGACTTTTGGTCTATTAAAAATGATTTTCACTATAAATTATTTATTAAAAAAGTGTTAAAATATTATCCCAAAAATAAATATAAAATTTTATTATTGAAATATAATAATTTTTTATCCTAAAAAATCCTAATTTCAATAAAAATACATTTCTTAAAAATTTACTGAATTTTTCAATTATATCATTTCAAAAAGGAAAAAAATTATATATATATCTAATTATATGTTTTTATAATGATAATATCTATATAAAATACCCTTATGAACCCCATGTTGTAGATAAGAATTAGATAACCATTGGTCATAGTTTTTATTTTGATTTAGTGAACATGAATATCCTCTGGTCCTCCACGAACTTGATCTTCTATAGTATATGATTTTTTTTCAAACCATAATTGATTGATTTCATCGTGAAATTGTTCAGAGTAACAACCAAGAATAGGGTCCACCCATCCAATTTTGATAATAATTTCTTCCTAAGGAATAGACAAATATCCAAATGTCAACTATTACATCTATCTTTAATAATTATGTAGTATGGTTTCTTCAGTTTATACATTATAACTAAAAATAAAAAAAAATTAATGGTTATATAAAATATTCATAATATATCAATTATGTTAATTTAAATTTGGTTTTATTCATTCAAGAACGTCTATTAACATAATATTTATTTAATGAAAATATATAGTTAAATCCCTAGTTGATAAATTCTCTTCCCCCTAAATAAATTTCATCCTCAAAATTTTAATTATTATTTACTAATGAATTTATCTATGGGTATATATATGATTACTCATGATTACATTTTTTAATGAACAATCAGTCACATATTATCCATAATTATAATAATAATATGAAAACTATGTTTCAACCAGACTATTTGATTTAACTACCTCTCATCATTTTGTGTTAATACATATTCAAAAAATTGCATTAATTTATTTTCCAGAACAAAAGTGATAATTTTTGAAAAATGGTTTATGGTATGATATGTGAATCCATTTATTTATAATAATAAATAAAACAAAAACATATCTCTCATCCCCCATAGTTCCTCGACCTGGTGTTCATGGCGGAAAGATGATGTAAAAAGATGATATTGAAAAGATAAACCTTCTATTTATTATGCTCTTTTATATCCATGTTAAAACCCATCCCGGAATATTTTTGAGTACTCGACTGCTTTAAACTATCATGTTCCCTATCTTTTTTATCCATATAATTCCTTTCCAAATTATATAAATATTAATTTATCTCTTCAACAACTTTCTAATCTTGTCCTTTCACATCCAACTCTATAAAATACTCACATCTAATGGTTGGAAACGGTTGGATGTATTTCCACATCAGCAATAGGTGGATTTTCATGTTTCCAAATAGGGTCTTACAAAAAATGAGCTATTTCTTGTAGATATTGTATGGGAACATATGGACTATGGAATCAAAACTGATTCTTAAACAAGTCCATATCCTTGAGGTCACTATTTGACCACAAATTGTTCTAACCAATATATCCACTAGAACTTGGGGTGGTATATTGGGTTTTATTCTATATCAAGTTTTGCATAGTTATTTCAACTTTAATGGAAACATCAATGACTATATGCTATAGTGGTGGATAAATGGATAATGATGAATTAGATTAATTGATGTAGCATTTTGATGTAGAGACATTAAGATATATCCACAATGGATTTTAGTTTTTTTAATCCCATCCAATTTTAATGGTGAATATATTTTTGGTAATCTATCCATGATCATTAAATATGGATTCAATGATTTATCCATTAGGTTAAATCTACCTAAATCACCAATACTTAGATTTAAATTCATATAAGAATAAATTTTGAAAAGAAACCATGATAGAGATAAATATTTTATTTTATAAAAAACATAATATGGTTAAAATAGTAGAACAATATAAGAATCAATGGTTTTCAATATTAAAGATCCCATATTAGTTAAAACAATCAACCTAATCATTCATAATTTAATAGGATCCACCTTTTCCTTATTTTTTGTGATTTTTTATTCCTATAATTCAAATCATCCTTCAGTTTATGAAACTGATTTGAGTATTTTTCAAATATTTCATCAATCAACTCATTAAAACATTAGTGTTACTTTTGGAAACATGTTTTCCACTCCCATCATGCTAGCCACCCTCTTTATTTTCTTATAGTATTGTCGTTCATTTTTATCCCCTCTTTTTTTTATGTAATGTACCTTACCATAGGGGAAATTACATTTGAGATACTTCAAATGTTTTGGATATAAAAGATATTTAACTTTCATCCATTCATCATTTTTTACATGATATTTCCTTATATTACCTCATTTACATTTATGTGTTTTTGAATTTGGCTATGATCACATTTTTAATCATAATTATTGATTTCTGGTATGGCATAATAATTTGGTTTCTCCTTCCATCTACCATTCTAATGGGTTGTTTGTTGTGGAAATATTCACATTGTCCCTAACACCCTTTGATCCATCTAGTCCTAGAAATTTTTGGGACCAAAAGGAATGACATGAGTGACCAAACATTAAAAATATTGGGTAATTTTTATAACCATGAAATTTATTAAACTATAAAATGAACTTTTATTTTACATTTTCACATTATCCCATGGTTACATTATTTGTTCCAATTTCCATCAAATTTTGAAAAAGATTAAATTTTTTTGTATTATATTATGTTTCTCATAAATATCTCTCAATTTAAATAGAAAATCAATCCTTCATATTTGTTCCTAAAGAAACTTTTTATTAGCCAATGGATATCCCCTAAGAGTGTCAAAACATGTTTATAGTAAGTTTCTATTCTATTTGAATTAGAATAATTTCAATATATACTCTCTTGACTCATTTTTGGGTTATTACACCTAGATGCATCTATTACAGCCTATTGTCTACTTGTAGTTTGTAGACAAGGATAAAATTCCAGAAAAATATCACTCCATTCATTACCATGACTTAGGATCTTCTCTTATACTTCATATTCTCCTAAGGGTTCACTCTAATGTTTTCTAAAACTATTATCCAATACTAACTAAAGCCTTATTTTAATACCAACTGATGTGAATGAAGTTAAACATATGTAAATAATACATTAATAACATTTTTTTAATCAGGACATTCCACAAAAAAAGTATCACAACCTTATAAAAAATAGTATAGTGTCTTGGAGACTAGAAACATAGAAACAATTATTTTACCCACCATGAAAATTTCATCATAAACTAATCCCCCAACAATATATTCCATTGGGACATAATGATCATCAAATATTATAATGGGAAAAATTAGAAAGGGGAGAGATAAAACACTCAGTAAGAATTAACATATCAAATACCATAATGTTGAAATCATAAAAAATGTAAAAGAATGAATATAGAGAAATTATTAATTCAAAATAACACAAATAAATAATTATTAACCATAATCAGGTAATATTGATATATTATCTCAAATGATTACACTTTTACCATGTAAAGTGAAAATAAAATAAGATGTATAATCATAATCCACGAATCATATTAAATAAAGTGGGACAATCATAAGAAAATGATGTATTATATTTGTTAACCTAGCTACCCACCAACCTATTCACATTAAAAATTGTGTGTAGATCCAATTTCCATCACACTAACCATTTATCAATTGAGAGATGTTTTTCCTTATTTAGACATAAAATTGTGACTAGAGGAAAATTATATCACATAGTCCCTTCCTTAATATAGTTACTCACAATCCAATTCCCCAAAAATTCCAATATCATGAGAAATTATCCTTTATAAATTTAATTGGAGGGATGTTTAAGTCTCAACCATTTAATAAACTATACATTTGTGTGCCACATAAAAAAACCATCACATAATTATATAATCCATAGAAATAAAAATTGGTTTCCGGAACATTATAAATCATCATAAAAAGAACTCATAGAAATAAAATCAGTATTATAGAACATAAAAATATAAATAAAACAATTTTCAGAAATAACCCATGTAAATAATATGGGTTTCATAAAACTCCGAATAACATCATGAATTATATATTTTGATACAAAAAAAAAGATCACTCAAAAATAATTCTATAATGAATGAATATAAAGGGTGAAGTATAGGACACAAATATATTTGAGATTTATCATTTTAACATAATGAATATAAAATTACAAGATGTTATTTTTGATGAAATTGTTTTATTCATCATTGTAAAATTCCGGGTTATGTGCCTCTTTTCTAAAATCCTCCACTTTTAAGAAAAACAATAAAACCATTCCTGAAATCGGATTTGGCCCAAATAAAAATTTTCCATCATAATTAAAATCATATCATCATCTCAACCATCGATTCATGGAAACAATGAAGGTAAAATAACAAATTTTTAAAACTCAATATAAAATTTTGAGTTACGAATACACTTACTGCTTAAGAAATGTTAAATTAAGAAAACCCCTTGCAGTAGAGGGAGAATGAAGTTGAAATTATAAAAATATTAAAAAAATAATTCATTATATAATGTATAAAATAATTAGTATACACACCATTTAAATGATACTATGTTTATAAACAAAAATGAGTCTCAATGATAGAAATTTTCATACAAAACACTTTCCTTGATTCCCCTCTTAGAAGAATACAATCAACGATCATATGTAACAAAAAAATGTATTAAAGAATAATTTTATAACCATATTAATAATAAATAATTTTTATAATTTTTATTTATAATCATTATCTACATGTATATTATTTAGTTTTCCCTAGTTTCCAACATTAGGTGTTTACAATTTTGACAGTTTATATTTTTTTTGTAAGAGATTTGTCAGTATTCATTATTCACCAAAATATATTCAATCATTTTTTTTTCTAATGTTACTTTTATGGAAGAATTATAATTATTTATGATGATTTAACTTACTTTCATTTGTAATCTGATTTTTATTTTGGAGGATGAAAACTACAACGATCATTTTATGGTGATTTTTAGCCTAAAAAGTGTGTTTTCTATGTTTATAAGATAAATAATTATTTATCTATTTATAAAATTTTATAATTATGTAAATATTTATATATTATTATATGAGTATTTATTTTTTTCATAATCAAACATGATATATATTCGTAGATTTCTTCATATAGGTGCTCAAACTGACCCAAACATGAACACACCCTGATTAATGGATGGTTATGAGGTGATTTGGTTTTAATATCAATATAACAGTTTAATAAGGATATAATTTTTTATTAATTTTTTGATATACAAAAATTATAACGGGTTTATAAATGTATGTTTTTGAAATGGAAGCTATTGTATAATTTGAATTAAATATTTTCCACTATGTATGCTTGTTTTAAATGATAGAATCAATGATAATAATTAGTTGGTGATATCATTCATAGGATCCATAATTTATCTCAATAAAACATTATTGATATCATTTAAAAAGTATTTATCTATTTAAAAAATTCCCATTATCATCCATATAATGCTTGGGTGAAGTGAAAAACTGCAATTGATCAATCCATCGAGGGGGTAGTCCCCACATACACCTAGATGATGATTGATTAATATGTTTTATTAGTTCAGAATAAAAAATACGAGAATATATAATAATAATATATTAAATTAAAAATTATTACTAGGATTTTAAGTTGGTGATTGAAAAAATGAATTGTTTTGTGGAAGAGGTACTCTACAAAACTAAAAAGTCACATTTTCATCATTGTTAGGGGAAGAATGGTTGGGTGGATAATGTAGGTAACATTATTAACATATAATACTAGTATATTAATGATACTAATTTTTTGATTTATGATAGTGGAAAAAAATTTAGAATGATGAAAATGACATGATAAAATAGAAAAAAGATAGGTTAGAACATATACACAATATAATAAATTCTCTCCATTAGAAAGTGAATAAACCTTTAAGGGATGTTATTTTTCGAAGACCAAAAAATCATTAAGAAGGATAAGTGTGTCTATAAAAAGGTTTAGATAATCTTGGACTATGATTTAGGTGTTTTAGGTTGATGATAAGTTAGGATATGAGTTTACCATTTATAAGTGAAATGTAATATTATTTTTGTAAATACCAAAAAATATTCAACAATGGAAATTCACTCTCATTTAAAATGGATAAGAAAAATTAAAAAATAATTGAGGTAATTAATGATAAGTAAAATAGAGCCCTCATACACTTGTTTTAAACATGCTTATTGTCTTTTACTATTGTATTTTTTACTTTTATCATTTCATTTTTTACCATGGTAACTACATTTTAGCTTGGGTAACATAACCATTATACCCAAAATTAAATGAAACTGATTAAATTATTTGGACCTATAAATTCCAAATTTGAAACATATTTGATTTTATACTATTTCTAAAAGTGAGAAGAAAATAATTTTGGAACAAAATAATTATATTTTATTTAAATTGTTTTTGAAAAATGTAACATATATTATAAAATGTAAAGTATTATTTTTGTAAATTGAAAATATTTTTTTTAATATTAATCCTTCACTAAATAAATATATACTATGCTTTATAGAAAATTTTATTTATCTTCGAAATCATACTTATATACATATAATGTAATAAAATTCATGTTATTTGTAAAAGTATTGCTTTTAAATTTTTTGTAAAAAATGAATCTATTATGAAATTGAAAAAACATTCCAAATATGATAATATTAAAATTTTTAAAAACAATAATATTTTTCTTAAAAGTTATATTTTTAATTTTTAATTATTTTTAATTTTAGATTTAGTGAATTTTTTTAAATGAAAATATTTTCAATAATAAATATTCATATCCCGATAAATTTATTAATATTATAGTGTTAATTTATTATTCATATGAACAATATATCATGTTATTACATAACCATAATAAATTTACTTCCATGAAATTTTTTTCCAATTTCTGAAAAATAAATATTTTAAGCGTAATGTGAATTTAGAAAAAATGATCATTCAAAAAAAATATATAAATTCATGATATATCTATATTAATATTTTATTAAATTTTTTATAACCCAAATATCAAATAAAATAACCCCTTATGAACACCTCATTGTTCTTAAGAATTTGAAAAGATCTAGTCATATATTTGGGTGCCAGTTCAATTAATATGGATGTTGTGGTAATATCGATGAGATTTATTTGTAATCATATAAGGATTAGATCAATAAATAATTTCTTAGTTTCTGATTGGCCTTGGACAAGTGAAATCCATTGATAATTCACCCCCCTTACGATTTCTATAAAATGGTATTCTTACTTTCATTCTTTATTTTGTAGTATGGTTACCTCGATTTAGACAACCTAATTTAACATCTATGGTTTATTACTCACTTTTAATATTCAAAATATATCAATATTTTCTATATAATTTAGTTTTTTGTGTGATAAATGCAATTAACATAATTTTTATTTAAGTATAATATATAGATATATATTAGGTTCCATTAATTTGATCCAATTATTATTGTATAATTGGTAAACAATAAATAATATATATATATTATGGTCTTCGTTGTTTTTAGATTGATACTGTAATTATAGTCATATACTATTTAGAAAGTCAATATGATCAGTGGTGTACCTTCAACAAGAATATGAAGGTGATGGATGATGTTGAATCAAAGTATTTGGAAGTCATATAGAAAATATTTAATATATAATATTTTCCATTAACCATTAATATGAAGATGAAGAGAGGATTTATAGAGCTTAAGAAAAATGAGAATGAATATGTTATGTCATTACAGGAAAATTTCACAAGTCTTGTGATGTACAGCATATATTTTGTTTTCTTCCATGATAGAAAAATAGACGAAATAAATAAGGATTTATGTCTACATATTTTAAATTCTCAAGCTACTTAAGACTAATGGGATAATAGAAAACTAGTTCAATGAGATGCTTAATCTGTGATGGATTCATGAGAATTTTCATAGTTATATAAATATAAGAAGGTAATTATATAGTTTTATATAGTAATATCGAATTAATATGGGCATGGATGGAATAAAATTAAACAAAACAATTTCCAAATATTCGGAATGAATCACCAAGGAATCATCTATAATGGAAATAGAATATAATTCAAGAGTGTAAAATAGTGGAAATGTTATGAATAATTCACTAAATGAGATGGAGAAATGTTAAGTAATATTCAATTAATAACCCATTCTTAAATACTTAAACAAAATGGAACACGGTCAAAATGAAATGAAGTAAAAAAACTAATTGAAATTTGAGAAAATATACATAATCTTATACATAATCCAATAGTGAAATTAAAATCATATTCTATCATCATCACTACAGTTGGCCATCAAAATGAAGTAGTTAAAGTTTCACATTCTATGAAATCGATTGTGGTGAAAATTTTCAATTATTATACCTAGTTACATTCCATCATATCCTATATGTTTGTAAAAAATATTGATTCACCAATATATTCACTCCAAATGGTGATAACTATAATGTTACCAGGTAGTTCAATCATTGTAACCCTTCTGTTGGATTATTCCCCAATTAGAATCTGTAAAACAATTCTTTCAAAAAATCATGTAATTATTCCATTAGTAGAATTTTAATCTATAATCGAAATGGATTGGATCAAATAATATATATATCATATAATCTAATATTAAAGGTAAATATATTTTCATATTCTTATACTTATAATTATTTTATATAAATAAAAAGATGATTATGAATCACTTTCAAGAAATTGTTACTATGATAGGGTATAGATACACAATTAATATAATATCGAGGATAAATGGATAATGTAAATGGAAAGATCGAACATGATGAAATTCATATTATAAGAGTTATACTGATATGTTCTGAAAGGAAATTCATATTTTTCCACATGATCATGATGTTGAGTTTTCAATAGAGCCAGTACATGATTTAATACTTATATCCTTGAGACAAACTCTAATTTCCATAATAGAACAATATGAGTTAATGATGAAACTAAAAGACAACATTGGAAAAGGTTCCAATCACCCTAGTGCATCATATTGGGGTTTCCCAATTATCACACTTTAGGAGAAGTATAGTTTAATGTAGTATTCAATCAATAATGGAGATCTCAATAAGATCATTATAAACAACATGTATCAACTTCCATTAATTAATTACATTTCGTATTGACTTTTAGAATATTATTACCCCTCAAACGTCGATATATATTTTATATATTTTTATTCAAAAATAAATATAATCAATATTTAATGGTCATCCTTCAATATAGGATAACGATATTATAAGATCACAGTGATTCAATTTTTAAATAAAAATTCCTATTAAATCATCTTGAATTTGATTAATGGATTCATTTTATAATTCTTCAAAAAAAAATTAGTAGTATTTATTGTTTATATTCTTAAATACATTAAGGTAATTGATAAATATTTGTATTATCAAATGATTATGTTGATAAAATTAAAAAAGGTAATATTATACAAAAGTTTTTCATGTGTGACATTTTGATGAATCAAATCACATTCATAGAGCATGCTATCACATGTGATGGAATTTTTATGTATATGGTAAAGACAAAATCAATTAAGTAATTCCACTTTATAATACATTCCTTAAATATCAACAGTTTTAAGATTATTTAATTCATTGTGAAGATATTCTGATAATTATCTATCCCACTAAATATGTTAAACTAGAAAGGATGATATTATGTATTGAATGTTGAATCTGAAGTGATATTTAAGGATATCAAGAAGAGGGTTGTCATAATATCTATACTCATATTAATGTTTTGAGGATAAGTGTTTTTATATAAATTAATGTTTAAAAGATTGAATTCAGATATGTACTCATGAACATTTAAAAAATAATTGATTATACACCATGAAAATTAATGGTCTATGAAAAAAAGCTACCTAATTTTCACATTATTTGTTTACGGTATTAATATTTAGCTTTGGGATTTATATTTTATGGTTCAGGTAGTGTTGTTTTTTCCCTGTTGGTATAAATACTAGTTCTGGAATTTCTAGGAGAAACAAGAGCTATACTAGGCCATAGTCCAAGCCATATTAACCCTATGGATCACATGTCTACCATGGGTTGGAAAACATATTCCCATTTATTGGAATGGTCATGAAAAGGGGCGCGAGGAGTCTCAATCTACACCATGAGCATTTTATCATCCACAATACCCTAGAATGGGTAATTGTAATTCCAAAATGGAAATAGTTTCTATACCACATCTTGGCCTGTTACAGTTTCAGGATCCTATTTTTAGTGTGATCAATACCACCACAAGTGTTGTGAACTCCCATTATGTTTTAGTGTCCTCTATTTTAGAAACTTGAACATCCAAATCAGTCATTCAGTATTTAAATGGGAGTTACCCAAATCAATTATTGAGGAACATGATCGATATAAATGGGTTTTTAATGATAATAGTCTTGATTTAACCCAATTTATCTACTCTATTAAACAAATATGGACTCTAAATGATCCCTCTTTGGTTCTTCCCATCTGTATAGTTGATCGTTAAAGTATATTCCTATATTGAGGTCAGTTCATGAAGGTATGATCTCCACTTGTATACTCTATTATGTGTCCCTTCTTATTCATCATTCATTACTAACACTAGAATCCATAGAGGAAAGATATACTATATATGTTTATTCTTTGTTTTGAATTCTTAATTTCACTGTATATTTTTGGGACCCATATTGATTTGTAAAGGCCACTTGGGATTTATTTTTTCATTTTACCATAGTGGTCGATGATAAAAAATTGTAATTAGGGTATGTGTCCTATTCAAATGTCCTTAAAATTTAATATATGATTTCTTTTTCATTCAAAATGAGACTCTGATTGTCTTTTATTATTTTTACTAATACATAGTATAAATCTCAATGAATTATATTTCATAGATCTACTGATGGAGGTTGAAAATTTGGATTCATATATGATTTTATATGACAACTATTTTAAAGTAATATTACATTGTTTTGTGAATTTTCATTCATAGTTGGATGTTGATAATTTTTATTGAGATTTATTATATTAATAATTTATAAAATAATTTGAAAAATTGTTTTATTCCCAATATCTCTTTGGTTGGACCTTTTTTAAAATGTATTAGAAGTTTTTGTTTTTTGTGGTGTTTAAATGAAAAATATTTTCTTGGATTACAATAGAGTTTTTATTTCGTTTAATGTTCAAATAATGAATTTATATATTTACTATAACATTAAACATTTAAATTAGAAAATGAAATCCCATAGGTCATTCAAATTATATATAAATTAAACAAATGGTTGGTTAGGTCAGTATGAAACAGCTACCCCTATAGTTATGGTTGTTATGTAATATGTATTAAATCATGGTTAATTTAGATGATATGGGATAAACAAATCTATACTAAAATTAATATTTTATTATTACACATGGATGATGTTCATAATGTCATGTGATGATTGTGATTTCTAAGAGTATTGTACTGATATAAATTTTCACTATTTTAGAATAATTCTCAATCTAATTTCCGTAGCTGTGATCTAGGCCATCCAATTGGAGGTTCCCCCTTTTTTGTCTAGGAAGGCTATGACTAGGTATTTCTATGAGGTCAATTTAGGGGTAGTTATTTTACAGTATGTAGACTCTCCTTGATTAATGATCATGTTGGATATGAACTAGATTATTTTTCGTGATCACCAATGATTCTATGAGTATGAGATATGTGTATTTTAAAAATAATTATTACATGAATAGGTATTAGAGTCATGTTTTTTATTCTATGACATTTTATCTAAAACAATTTTTTAAATAATTTATTATTATTTTTTGTAAAAAAAATTATGTTTTAGTTTTATTTCAAATAATGCCATACTTTTGAAATCGATTTCTTCTCTTAGAAAATGATTGAAAACATAAAAAAATTATATCAATGTTTTCTAAATTATATTATTTTAATTTTCTTTTAATTTTTTATGTTATACGTCATAAGTTTGAAACCTACTAGGATCTTTTACTCACACTTGTATATCATAGGTTATCTAGGTTATTGGATGTATCAGATTTTCGTGTACCTCTAGATTTTTTTTTCATGAAGGTGAAAGTGCAATTATTTATTTTGGAATAATATTTGGTTTTGGGGTTGTCCTATTTATTTCTTATTATTATTTTTTGTACCTATAATTGATCTTGTATGTCCTAGATGTTGTATTGATGATGGTTTTTTATATATGAGTTTCAGGTTTCTAAAATGTCAATTTATTCGTCTACTTATTATTTTTCAATATTGATGGGTGATATGTGTTTCAATGCATTATTGTTTATTCATAGGAACTTTTCATAGTCCCTTCAAGAATGGTATTCTAATTGGCCTTTTCCATGGATTGATCAAGTTTCCTATTCGAGTACGAATCTTGTTGGTTCATTAAAATTTTTATCAAAGGATATATATCATATTAATTTAGAAATTTTGTTATAAACAATCTATAATGGTTGGAATTTATAATTTATATCACAAATATGTTCTTCATAACCACCATTCCAAATAAGAACAATGTTTTTTTGGATTTCCAGAATGTTTCCTCCATTTAATCAAGGATTATTCTCTGTTGTTTTAAGAATTTTGGTCTATAATGTTTTTTATGACATCGGATTTTGAATAGATGTAGGGAGGTACTCATTGGACTGTGGAACATATTCAGTGTTTTTAAAACAATTTAAATTATTTTTAACTATTATATATTCAATTGGACTTCATATGTATAGTATTTTTTAAATAGACCATTTGGTTAATGTTTTTACTCTCATTTGTTACATTTTTTTTGAAAAAAATAGCATTATCTGTAGATTTTTTCAATTCCTATTTATATTTATAATCACATATTCTATATTTTAGTGTTATATGAGTGTTTTGATGTATTTGAAAAAATATGTAAATGGAAATTATCAACATGATGTTCATTAACTTTTTCATAAAATGTTAGTATTTTTTTAAACAATATTGAATGAATTGAAAATTTAATCTAAATTTATAGAAAATGTTTCGGGACCAAAATGACATAAATATTTATTGTGTGCCAAAAAAATTTATATTTTTAATGTTATTGAGATTTTGAATTTTTTCTAAAATATTTTTGTTTCAAAATGATGACAGGTTCCAAGAAAAACTATTTGTATCTTGACAAAAAGTTATAGGGTTAATTATTTTAAACATTTTATTGTGAGGTAATGTAATTATATTTTGAATCTTTCTATGATTTGAACTATAAATTTATTTAGCATATGAGGTTTTGAAAAATTATATGTTAACATACTTTATGTTAAAAGTTCAAAAATATTTTTAAACATTGGTTTGATAATAAAATATTTTTATGAAATGAGTATTGATAAATCATCCAAGGATAAAGTGGTTAATTTATTTTTTTATTCAAAAGAAATGTGTTTTGTTGTTTGATAAATTTTTAGTGTTAAATATGAAATTTTCCTATAAGGTGTTTTTTAAATTTAATATTTATTTATTCCATTCCATGTAGGGATTAACTTTTTTAGTATATCTTATTAATGTTTATACATATTTCATAATAATATATCCTTCTTTGAGATTAAATGGAATCTTTGGTTGATCATAATTCTTTGGGGGTTGTTATTAAAACATTACCAGTATCATAGATTGATGTTTTCAGATTCAATCACAAGTATCAAGATTTCATTGAAGTCTTCCAAAATATATTACACATTATTATATTGGGAACAAGATTCTCATAAACAAATATTTATATACTAGGGATTCAAGTTATATTCATCTAGCTTGAACTTATTAAATTTATTATGGATATGATTGAGTCATTCATAATAGGGGGTCCATATTATATAATGGGGATCAAAGACATTCAGATTAATACACAAAAGGATCCCTCTTTAGAATATTTCATGGCATGATCATTCAATAGTTATTTTGTAATTCTATGAAGGTATCTTAGGATATCGATCTTCACTCTCTCCAACAAAAAGATAACAAACTATTGGAGTATTCATTTCATTATATAGAGTTCATGTTATACCTACCTCATTTGGCCTTCGATGATCCTTTAATGGTATGGTGAATCATGGAAAAACATCAATACTAAAAATCACTCATTTTTTTTCTTCTGTCAAACTCGAATCATATGGGGTAGTGGTTAGACATGCTATAAATGTTGAAGTAGAATTTGGAGGATCGCCAGTGTTATCGAAGGATTATCTTATTCTTGGGTTTGTTGGGGGAAGTTATATTAAGGTGGAAATAAAATCTTCCAAGTCATATAATTTTAATTCGATTTACAATATTATAAACTAATTCATTACACCATAAATTCTTAGAAAAAAGAACATGATTTTTTACACATGTGGAGAGGGAAACGAGAAACTTACTTGTTTGAGGACATAAACATCATGTCAGTCATATTGTCATTTGGATCATTTATGAATATTTTATTGAGGATATTTCTATATTAAAGGAGGAGTTATGTTTAACCATTTTGAAGATGCTTTGATTCACCTTTTTGTTTCGGAAAAATAAGTGAATATAATATGAGTATTCTTTTAATGTAACATGTTTTCCACTTTTATCCATGAGGTTTAGTGAGATGTGGTTTGGTTCCTCATAATATACAATGGTAATGTTTTTATATTTCTATAATTATTAATATATTAAATCTTTGTGATGCGATAATTCAGTTTATATGGATTTTATTTTCATCATTTTCACATCTAAAATATTACTCCTTTGATGAGTTGAGTTGGAAGAATTTGAAACGAAGGGAAATTATTATATAGTGTGTAGAACCATACATAATCATGTTTTTAATTTTTAAATAGAATATCCACTTGAGTATTCACTTGTTTTGATATATTTTTTGGGAATAAGAAAATTAATTGAATTCCTAGGACGCACTCACCTTTGATGTTATTAATGTTTGGATGCTTTATTTTGTCTCACATGAATATAACATAAGGTTTGTTGGTTGAATAGATAATTCCAATTTCATTGTGACCATTATTCTTCCCTTCATGTGGTTTGATGTGTGTCTTATGTTAGGTCATTCAGATTGTATATAGAAATTATTGGGGGTTATAAGGCCATCACGAGCCAACATATATTTTGCATTTGTTCTTATAGATTAATCAATAAAACATTTGTGGGAAGTATTTCCTTGGGATACACATCAATAAAATTTGTGTAGATTATGTAGTTATTTTTTAGGAATTATACCTTATGTTGAATTCAAAATTATTATATAATTTTCATTTTAGGTGGTCAAATTGTTAGGACTTTTTTACAATGTGATGTCTACTGTATTACATGAGGGGTTATTTTTTAGGTTTTGATAGGTCATTAAATATTGTGTACATATTAACACGTTAAATATATATCATCTTGTTTATAAAGGAAGATACATTAGTTAATTTTATTATGAGATATTTATTTTTAGATGTTCCTCTATTTATTCATCATAAGATAAATAAGGTTTTTTGTGGACCAATAAATAAATGAAATTATATCATAGTGGGGGAACGTCCATTAATTATGTTTTCACCTTATATTTTTTATATATTAATGGTTTATTTTTTATATTTTTTCTGGTTTTAGATTGGTGTTTTGGTTTTGGAGCATAACCTCCGTTTAATTTTTTTTATATTGAGTTAAATGAAGTAATCTTCATCTAGATCAACCATTATCTATGAAACACAATTTATATTTAATGTTATAAGGTTGAAATACTTTCACATCCTTTGTTTTGGCTCATATGATTTTTGGATTTTGATAGTTTCTTTTGGTGTTGATAGGTGTTGGTTATTCCCCTAGGGTTTAAATAAGGTTTCAAAAATTCTAGGTGAAACTTGGGATAAACAACTCTAAGGTCAAATCTATGTTGAGCCTATGAATTTCATTTATACCGTGGGTATGAAAAAACCAGTATTATGAATAATCTCTTTTAGGGGGTTTGGGGAGTCCAAGTGTACAGCATAGTAAATTTTTCCACCACCACAACATTGTATAGGGAAAGGATATTATAAAATGACAGGTATTTATAAACCATATCATGGTAAGTTAGTCTTTCATGTTCAAAGGTGTGGCATAGTTGAGACTACCACATGAATGGATAATGCACACCATGTCATGGTTTTATTTTTCTTATAAGTTAACATGAAAAAATCATTCACTCGATCGTTAGGGGGAGTTACATATACCAATTATCTAGGAATGTGATCATTATTAAATTCATTTTAATGTGACATGACTCAATTTATCCCCATGTTTATCCCTTATTAGACTATTCTCAACTCCCAAAAGTACCTCTCATTTTCCTCTCTTCACTATGTATGATCCATCGAGTTACTTCATGTATTTTGGATGGATTTTGAAGGTAATGTATCTTCATGTATTCTCTATTAAGAATACGCTATTATGCTTCCATATTTCTAATAATAGAATCCATTTTGGTTAGATATATGATCTATTAATGTTATTAATTAGAGATGTATTTATGTATTAGGTTTATTTTAGATCCACAATTATTTCTAAAGATGGCTTGGGTTGCTTGGGCTTGCTTACCTCCACAGTCATTGAAAGAAATGTTATTTGATGTTGGTTTCCAATTCACCTATTTAAAAAATGGAATAATTTTTTCTCATTATTTCAATATAATACAATGATTATGTTTTATTACTTCTTATAATACCTAGAAGCTAAATCAATGTGTTTTTTCCTTGATCTTTTGATAAAATTAGCAATTGGGGTTTCAATAGTGATTTTATGTGAGAACTATTTTAATGAAATAAACCATATTTTTGGAAATTGTAAATAAATTTGTCTCCTGATAAATTTTCATAAAAAATTTGTGATTTTGATTTCCAATGTGACAGAGAAAGTGCTCAATTTTTATGAATGGGAGGATCGTCCCTTTTTTCAAGTGATTTAGAAGTTGGTATTCATTGATGTGATTTTAAAAATATATAGATAGTTTACCAAAAGGATTTTAATTTCCATTATATTTAATAATGGATTTTAGAGATAGAATAGTTAACTAAATGATATATTTATAAAATTAAAACCTATAGGACATGTTAATTTATATATAAATAATGGTCATGGTTGTTTTGTATTCCATGGGATAATGACCCTTGTTTTGGTTGTTATGTTTTAATATATGGGAAATCATGTTTGTTACAAAATCTATTGGATAAATACACCTAAAGTTGTAGATGTTTAAAATAATTAATTTTAGTTTAATGGTATGTTCCTATATGGGTATTATGTGGTGTGAATGTGACAAAATTTCTTTTTCTGATATGATTATACAAAGTGAATATTTCTTGGAAATTTTAACCTCATTTTTTCATTGGAAAACCATGTAGAAAAATTGTGATGTCTTGGTTTGCATCTAATCTAGTTTATAAATATTCTATAGTTATTTCACCTAAGTGTGGATTTTGTAAACTGACAGGATTTTTCTCCTCGGTGGGGCATGGATGTGTAAGATCATGTGATTAAGCCCACTCAATTGATGTGTAGTTGTTTTTTAGTATGTGAAATTTACTATATTTATGACCATGTTGGCTCTATACTTGATAATTCTCCTTGAGCACCTAGGATTCCAGGGAAATGACATATGTGTATAAATTTATTATATATGGATATATTTGATACTTTTTTAGAATAGAAAACCTAGAAATCATATTATATTAATTTATTTTCAAACATTCATGAAATGGATTTTATTAACGTGTTAAACTATGAATTAATTGATATATAACTACTAGTATTTTAATCTCATGCCTATATATTATAAGTTAACATTACCCATTGATGTATTTTATATTCTTGTAACAGTAGATTCAAGTTGAAGGATGTGCAATTGGAGATAATAATTTCCACATATAGTTTGGGTTATGTTATTTTTCTATTTATTTTTCTTTTTTTCTCTATTGTTCTGGAAATCAGACAAAAACATCTATGATATTTTATTAATCTTATCTTATTAACTAAACATGGATTCAAAGTTTCCTCTTTTTTGTTTTAATTAGATTTTACTTATTTATTATTATTATTATTAAATTAAATCATTTTCAATGTGTTCTAGATTATTCTTAGGTTAATGTCTAGATCTCATTATGACTGAGAACGCCCTTTGGGCATTTCCCTGGATAGCTTGAACAACATATTCAAGGATGACATAAACTGGATCATATAAATGTTGTATTAACTATAGTTTTAAACTGTTATATTATAGTTAAATATTTTAGGGATTACCTTTATAAAGTTAAATTTGGGAAAAATATAAACCACATGTTTTTAATTAAAAAATTTACACTTAAGGAGTTAAACATACATCATTTATGATTATTGGAGTTTATCAAAAACGATGATTTCTCAACAAATTAACATCCATGGAATGATAATAAGGTTTTTTATCCAATTTGAATAAAATTTATTTTTACTCTATCCATGATGGTGATTGAGAAAGTCCCTATCATCATTGACATTTACGGGTAAAATATGAAAGTTATAATGGTAGGGAACGAATCCTACCTAACTCAAATTATTACCAAAAAATATATCCCCACGGGAAAATCATGGAGGAATAAAGAGAAGTATTAGAGAATCAAAATATCAAGAGGGATATCATTTAATAAAATCATCGTAAAATCAATATCGATAAATATTGAGAGATTCAATTTTGAATAACACTCTATGTGCGAAAAAATCTATATATAAATTTTTTTAGAAATTAGATGATTCACATAGATTATAATTAATTTTCCACCATTTATGTACAATGATATAATGAGATATTGAACAGAACATATGGTGGTAATAAATGAATAGTGGTATTATTTAGTACATATTAGAGTCATTGGTAAGAAAAAAAATTTATTATAGAGAATCGGAAGTCAATAGGGATAATGAAACCATTAACCATAGAAATGTATTATTTAGAAAACAACAAAATAGATATCATAAATGGTCTTATAAAGACACCCAAAATAATTAAAACACGCATTATGAGTTCTGTTGTGTCGACTTACAAAAAATTCTCATTTTATCAATATTCGAGAACATTTCACTCTCTCTATACATTAAATGAAATATTTAGAGCTAGTAGTATAGTTTTATGTGGATCCAATTTGAACACAACATATTTAGATCCATGGTCTATATCTATATTCTATAAAATTCTAATACATTCCATGAACAAAAATTGGAACATTAGTATGGCCTATAATAGTTAGATATATGGTCAATTAGAATGAAATATTAGAACCCCTAATAATATGTCATAATATTTCTTCATGTAATAAAATCAATATATGAATAACATTATCCCTTTTTTAGATATAATAAAATAAAATTATCAATCAGGTATCAGGATTTTACAATATAAATATATATTGGAAGAGATTCAGAAAACTAATTTAAAGATTCATTTTTTCCTAAAACATGACCAAATTTAATTTTTATTTTTAGTGTCCTAGGACTCTGCATGAGTAAAATCATAAGATTACCAAAAAAATAAAACCTTTTAAAAATCATATAATGGTTCTGTTGATTTTGGGGAATGGATTTTCTCTATGTCTATGCTTGAGTGGAATTTCAAGCGTATTAGTGACATTAAAAAAATACAATATGTATTAATAAGTTTTTTAATCAATATAATCTTATTTATGTTGAAATTATTTTTACACTTGAATAGAGTGTTTCATAGGAACATCGACACTATGGTTGAGTCTAGAATTGGGGTGTTACATGAGGGATGGAATAATTTTTTATCATGTCAAGAACCTTGGATATTTCATATTATAGGTTGTTTAACTAATTAATTTAGTTGACTAGTTGATTAATTATCATGTTTTGGGAAAATCCAATATCCAATCATATAAATATACTTTTAGAGTACATCTCTTGGATTATACACTTAATTAGTTAACAATCCTAAATGGGAAGAGAGTGATATTTTTTTGGTGTAGCTGATAGGGAATCATGGTTGTGAAACTCAAACATTGATGACATCAATAACCAGATGAAGCACCAATGAAAATTGTAATAATAAAACCAATGATAGTTTAAAGTGATATATATTCTCCACATTAATAGATAATTAGTATTTTTATTATAAAATCGTCAATAATTATCTTATGAAATACTTTTAATTAATTCAACATTCCTCTATGGTAAATTGAAATTAAATATACTAATAATATAATAAATTCATAATGAAATATTTAGTAACAATGATATTAATCAACACTCTTCATGTCCTTATTTAATGTATATATATTTTACTATTTTCATTTTTTAACCACCCAAACCATTTACCTATGGTGGTGGTGGTTGATAGAGAATTCATGAACTATTAGATGTTTATAATTTGATTCCATTTTAATTTAGACCCCTTTAATCATGTTTTAATGTGTACCTATATTGAAATAATAAGTTATTATTTATAAATTCTTGTTTATGTAAATTAAAACCCATGTTCTATATAATTATCAAGGAGGAACCAATAATCCCTAAAACTATTTTTAGTGTAATTTAATTGGTGACTGATGAATAATGGAATGCATGTATTGTTGAAGATAATATTTCTCAATTGTTATTAAATTTAATTTCCATAACACTCCCATTAAATTTGGATAGTGATGGTGGTGTTGTGGGATGAAAGAATGAATGATGGTCCTATAACCCAAATGATGGATGGGGATTACATGTCGATGAAAAGGGTTTCAAGACAGTGTGGGGCGTCGAAAATGGATATTATATGATGGTATTATACATTAGAATATCATGTGTCTTGGAATTGTTGTCTATTTTATACAATTCTTGAATGAGGATGGTTGTATTCCAAGCGTGTTCAATGTGAGAAGGGGTATTCTAGTTATTCATTAATGATAAATTAAAATATAAAAATGATAGGGGAGAATATTTTTTAAATGGTGTAGGGGTTTTATCATTTTAGGGGGTTCCTTAAAATTATTATCTAACATATCTTAAATTAAAAATTAATAATAATTTTGTGGTATTCTTCTCATTAGATATTTTTTCAACCATAATTTCCCTTAAGATCTCATAATGACAATCAATATACAAAATCGATACACAAAAATTGAGATAAATTATTCAAACTCAATATTGAGAGTGTAAATATTACTCATGGTGTGAGCCGCAAGTCCAATCATGTTAGAGTACTCATGTTTGATATGCTATAATTATCATATTTAATCCATCAATTTTTGTAGATTAAATGACTATCTATATTGATTATATTTCCCCATATAACTCAATAGTCAGGTTACAATAGAAATATAATGAAATTTGTAAGGTTGGGAAGCTATTGTTCATATTTCACCTTTGTAGGTTAAATGAAGAAGATTGGGTGTGGAAATAAGAGAATTATTTCTCAATATAGAATCATGTACCCCCATTATTCTTTGGGTGTGACCCCTATCAATTGGTTATCAATGGATTGAATTATGTATCCCCCATAGACCAATAATGATATAATACACCTTATCCAATTGATAGTGTTATTTATCTCACCCTATTACCTAGGAATAATATCCCCTACTTTAGAGTCAGTATAGATAATGTTAGTTATCCTCCCATGGACCTGTGTCGAAATCATCTATTTTTTAGATGATGTCCCTTGAATGATGTTTTATCCAATTCCATATGAATATTCCAATTACCATCTATACAATGTTACACATTTTTCTTGACACTGAATGTTTATATGTTTGATCAATGGTATAAAATTTATGGACTAGAGATTTGGGTTCTCATTCAACTATTGATAATTCTATTCTTAGGATATGGAACCACTTTATTAATTCTGATGAGAATGTTCATAATAAATAGTATTAATGGTGTGGGATTAATAAAAAATTGTTACTACTAGGTACCCCGAAAAGGTTCCCTCAAGATATGATAAAAATATAGATATTTACTTTTAGTTTTGTATACAAATCATTACTGTATTTATCTCTATTTTACAATGTGGTATTTTAATTTTTGATTGGAGTGGAGATGATTGGGACCTTTCTTGTTTCCTTAATAAATGTTGTTATAGATTATATATGCGGTTTTTTTACCTCATTTTAATAACTCTTTATTACTAGTATCTCAAAATAATATTGTTTTCTGTTTTTATCCTAATTTTCTATACTATGGGAACCAATCATACTAGAAGATGTTTTGACATTTTTCTTTTTGTTTGAGGTTTTTAAAGGAAAAAAATGGGTATGTTTATACTCACCAATACTTGATACATGTTCCCAAACATATTATTCCCATGTAGATAATTTATATGTTAATAGACTACCATGATAGACATAAATGTTGAATATTTTGTTTGGAGATGATGTATAACGCCCCGACCCTAGAATCTAAGAGCCAGTGTATTATTTTAATATATTATAATGATTATAATGAATAAAATCCAAAAGGAACATGAGTTTAGCTCTTTGGGAAAGCTACATTACAATCAAGACGTCCATAATACAATGGGAAAACAAAATGAAACATTCTACACAATAATTTAAATAAATTGCATCCGTGAAAGCTTAATCAGAGTTATCTTCCTCATACCCCGGGGAATAAAACCTAATAAGGGTGTGTTCAAATGCTCAGTAGGGGTAAATACATCAAAATAAATAATTAATAAATCAATATGGAAAGTTAATTAATATAATGCATATACCCATAACATAAATAGATACGGAATAAGTAATATGGAATGTAAGAAACTAAAACACAATCCATAAATCCAAAAACTGAGAATGAACTACATCCATAGATATATCGACGAAAACTATCATGGATAAACCATAACTGAATCTATATGAGGGGAGTACATTACTATTTTATTTCATGTTTCCTATGTATTTGGAACCAGTACCATCAAGACTTTTAAAAAGATGGTTTAACTATCAAGTAAAAACCCATCTAAAGTGACTAGCTATCTATTTCCTCTCATGATACTACTAATGCATTGAGGGGTTATATAATGTTCAGTCCCAGCTATCAGTACCAGTTCAAAGAATTCATAACATATCAACTAAATGTTGTGCCTTATCAAATATCCAAACTGGATAAATAATATGGATTTATTAATAATACCTCAGAGAAGGATAAGTACGAAAAAGTTTGTTGACATTTAAGCATTCGTAAAGAAAATATCATTTTATTTTGAAAAATATTTGGAAATATTGTTTATTGAAAATAAATTCTTTAAAATGTTTTCATTAAAATTATGCCATTTAAACATAAAAATTAGGATTTAAATAAACAATGGTGGGTAAATTTGTACATGTAATATGAGATAAAAATAATATTCCTTTTGTACAAAAAATGATTTAAAAATGACTTGTTATAAATGTGAAAAGAAGATTCCATTGCAAACCTAGGTAAATGAAAAACCACTAAAACTGTCTCTAATAAATAAATTTTAAAATTAAAAACATTAAATCGTTTTAATAAAACATGGTTTCTAAAAGAATATAGGTTCTTTGACTAAAGAGAGAAATGGAGTCAGGTTTTCTTAAAAATATTATCTAAAACACATTGAGTACCAAATAATGAAAATATATATTAATACTTGAAAATGTTCCTGAATAACTAGATATGAATAAAATGATTTATTGAATAGTTTTTATTAAATATCCTCAAATGGAATTACCATTATAAATTATTAGTTTCTTTGTTGAGGAAAATAATCAAGAAACATTCCAAAGTGTCCCATATCACATTGAAAAATTTTAATTCAAAACCGCAAGAATGAATATAATTAAATGAAAGTTATAATATCATGAGACTAAGTATATTCATTATATATCATGTTAAATATCATTATATACACCATATAAAATAAACTAGTTTCATAACAACAATTATGTCTCAATGTAATGTAAATTTTGATGAAAATTACTTATATTGAGTTTCTTTTTGGGTGAACGTCCATTATCATCATGTATAATAAACATGTGATAATTTTATAGTTTCGTCAAAAACGTTTTCAGGTTTATCATTTAATTTATTTTCCTTATTACCATGTTGTTCACAACAAATTAAACTATTTATTTCACATCTGATCATTTCACTAAATTTGGTTTATGAATCAAAGTAACAATTGTTGCTCTACTATGGTCAAATGGGTCATTATATAAAAAATATCTAGAATTATAAACATTATATAATTATAATATTTATAAATCAATTATAATTTATAAAAAAAATAATAAAATCCTATTATAAAAAATGAACCTACTTTATAATCATGGAGATGGTAGACCATACACATGCATGTGTAACATTCCCATTTTTTAATGATCTTTATTGAAAGATGGTTAGTATAATTATATCCTTAAATAAGGATCATTATTTCATAAATTGGAAATTATTTAATCATATGTACCTATATATTGATTTCGATAATGTAATAAAAATCACATCATGTGGAGGAGACGATAGTCTGCACGTCCATGAATAACATTATCACTTTTTCAATGTATGTGAAAGGGTAATAAAGAAAATGATATATATATATATATATTATATTTAAAGAAAGTAAATTATTTAATTAAAATAATATATAAATTTTTATGCCATATATTTTTAATTAAAACCATCGATTATATTTTCAACGTATAGTGTGAACGGATTACATCACATTGAGGGGGCGGTAGTTCGGACATCGAAAAACGATGATATCATTTTTACAAAAATTAAATGTATAGAGTTATGTGTTATAAACAAATTATAGCACATAAAGATATTATAAATATCATATATAATTTATTTAAGAATATTTTGGATCATAATGTCCTCCATGAGAGGTGGTAATGGAAAATTGAACAATCATCGTTTAGTGAGGCAGTAGTCTACCTACACATAAACATTATGTTTGTTACTGATTAGATGGAGGTGTGTTTAAGTGAGTGTATAACCATTATCAAAACAATATCATATTATATTTTTTAAATTTTAGTTGTTATATAAATATGGAATTAGAATAGTTTAGGGAGTGGAGAATGAAATTAAAAGAGTTAATTTTGAGGGAGGGTGTTACCTCTTAATCGGGTAACTTATTTTGGTTTTCATAAAAATACTTACATGGGTTCCTTTTTCACCAAATGGATTCTTCAAGGATGAAGGGGGGGATATTTGGGAGCTATTTTGGTAGTGTTATTTCCTGAAAATGTGTCTTGATAGGTTTGGGGAAGTGGGAATGGAGGAGGCATTTTATAATGGAGGAGGGGTGGAATCTCTTGTAATATTTTAAAAGGATCCCCACCATCATTTTATTTACATTAAGAGGAAAAATAATTGTATAAAGTAATTATATGATATTATAGTATAGAAATATATCCATCCATTATGTCTTGAATATGTTTATCTGTTAATTTAGTTCTTGAGTTTTTGGTTGAGTCTCTTATTAAACTAAATTTAACAATAATCCTTGTAATTAATTTTAATTAACATCAATATTTTTTAGGTAAAGAAACTATGTTGAAATTATTAGACATTATAAATTATCTTGTTTATAAATATTGAATCTATTTATCCAAATTAAAATAACCAAAGTGGCATAAATTCAATTAATATTAATCATGTAGAGGGGACAACGAGGGATGTTTTTTTTAAAAAATATCCAAACGTTTGAAATGACTTTATAGTCAATTTCATGGTAATATCGATTCCCATTACCTTCATCTGATTAATTGATAAAAATATCTAATTAAACATTTAAACAAATTTAAAACATAGTTTATCATTATAATTATATTAGATGAAAAATACCTTTTGAACTAAAATTAAGTATTTTTTAAT
The DNA here is from genome assembly GCA_963277665.1 of Viscum album. Taxonomy (NCBI): domain Eukaryota; kingdom Viridiplantae; phylum Streptophyta; class Magnoliopsida; order Santalales; family Viscaceae; genus Viscum; species Viscum album. Next base: position 1,030,396,344 of record OY728123.1, on the reverse strand, counting down.
TATTCATTAAAAAATAAACATTCACTACTGGAAAAGGGGACTATATCCACGCATCTAAAGCCATGGTTTAGGAAAACTGTGGCTGTTGGTGTATTTTCTATTCTATACCCACTATTTTATTAAAACTGTAGTTATTAAATCACCAAATATGAACCCTCAATCAGTCTTCTCCTCCCGACTCATCGTTTCCATCGTGACCCCCCTACATGAACCCTTACCTCCCAAACACCTCCTCCCAACCCTCTCCTCCCCTCCTCGAACACTACCTACTGACCATCCAAACTCTGCCTCGTCTCCCTCTCCTCCCCTCTCTGATCTAGGACTCCCAGCCATCTGACCACTACTTCCTGACCATCTCCTCCCTTGACCGACCCCCCCACCGACTCTTCCTACGCTTCCAACCTCAACCTCCTGGCCTCTGCCTCTGCCTCAACGACTAGTCTTCTACATCACTACCCCCAACCGCTATCTTCTCCCTCTCCTCCAATGATACCCCCCATCTTAGCTCCCTCTCCTCTAGTGACATCCCCAACCGATTCATTGCATCTTGGTATGGATTTTATTCTCATCCTTGATTAATTTAATATTTCTTAACGAATCACATATTCTTATATCAACATCCTCAAAATGATGACTAAAAAATTTCTATTTATCATTATTTATTAATAAAGATTCACTTAACATAGATGTAAATTATACATCCTCACATTTTTGTTGAATATAATTTTCATATATTATTCTTTCATTGATAGGATAGCCAGAAAATGTTTTCTTCCACACATAGTTTTCTCACACCGTTTATAAATTTTTATTTTCAGACAACCATTTAGTGATACATTCTTTCTTTTTATAGCATCCTCCTTTAAATTCTAATTTTTTCTCCTTTACTATAGCATGATCTTGAATTTTCTACATTAATTTATCCTGGGCTAGTTCATTAGGAAAAATAATCAAGCATACTTACTACAATTTCTCTTCATTTATTTATGGTTTCTCATTTACCTTCATATCATCATTAATTTTTTATAACATATATAATGTTTTCATTAAAATAATTTTACCTCATAATACATAAGGATGTAATCCTATGACTTGGTCATTAATACATAAACTTTATCAAATTATTATCTACATATACCACAAACATCCTCTAAATGTTCAAATCTATATTGGGTGGTGAGCTTTGGAGATATTCTGGTTACATAAATATTTTATTGAGTTTCCCCCCCATAATTAATCACAAAAAATTCCTTGTGGTAATTTATGTTTCACTACAATTGATATATTACACTATTAAGATGAATATTAGGGTCTATACCTTCCAGAACACCTATAAAACCCTTGAAATCATTATCTTTTAGGTTTATTGAAGATCAATTCTGCTACAGGTTCTAGTTTTCATGATTTAGTGTAAGCCTACTCAACAAATGAAATAATATTTGTATCTCAACAAATGGGTGGCTCCAAGACTACATCAAAACTCAATGGCTGGACGCTCATGAACAAACATATAATGAAGACTATATCCATGATCTAATAACCCATATTTAATCTATACTATCCCCACAGGTCACAGAAACTATACATTCCTATTCTATATTCCAATATATCCAGTCATAGATCACCCTTATTCTTTCTTGAAGACATAGGGGTCTCACCTTGTCAAACAATGTAAATTAAAATAAAAATCATATCATCATTTTATAATTCATCAAGAGTTTATTCATAGTCTCTCCACTATTCTAAAATCATATCCTGAGATTATAGGGCCGTTCGAATAATGGCTTTACCATTGAAAACATTAATTTTAAACGAAACACTAAATTATATATAGTATTCATCACAATATCACCAGGTATCTCATGATTTATGAACCCAAACTCATCTAAAAATGTTATTACTCTTGGGAACTAGACATTCTATCCACCATGAATACATTTTCTCTACATTACATGTATCGATGTCACCTAGGCTGGAAATATGAATGTGACCTCCCCTCCTGAAACCATCTATAAGAATGAAAGAACTATCATATAATAACTTATGTTATAGAGCCCAAGTCACGTAAAACACCAATCATAAATACATTTTAAAATTTTTGTGAATATATATCATAAACTATAGTTTTTACTTATGACTCATACAACTAAATTTTCTTAAAAAATGTCTAACCAGTCTGATGGGTAACCCTAAAATGTCAGAATGTACTAAATTCTATTCCTGGATTCCAGAAACATAAGGTAACGTGTCCCCCAGAACTACACAAAAAATTATGCAAGTAATTGTTCATAAATATTTGTTTCACACATCCCCATCTCAAGGTAACAGTGAATTTTACATTTCAAATACATTTATTTTTTAACAACATATTGAAATTAATTTCGTCCTACCCACTCAAAGGTCAAGCATAAACAAACAGTTTCACATGTAATCACTACACATATCAAAACAAGCTCTCTCACACTATGACCTACATAAAAAGACACTATAGTTTTAGAGACCCTTTATCTTAGGGATACCACATAACTCTGGCACTCTCAATATCCCCAACCACCCAAACATAGGGTCCACATATACTACCCACCGTGTCATCAATATATATATATATATATATATATAATTCCCTATTATTTTCATTACATTGTAAAATTATATATTAGACCAAAAATTTCACAATAAGGGGTTAGATAAATGCAATTTAAATAAAATATTATAGATAAAAACACTCGTTATGTTGTACTTGGAATATTGTTTCTACGGAGACTCATAATAATAATGTTAAGGAAAATAAGAATATAATTTAACAAATTTACTTTTACCCAAAACTCCATATATATGCCTTAGATAAATCAGATATCAGTTACATGTTATTTAGGAAAACATTATTTATGTAATAATTGTCATTTTGTTTAGTTAGAGCCTTTTGATAATCTCTCCAACTAGTCATAGAACATGTCTTTGATAATTTATGGGATTGGATATGTAAGATGAAACCATACACTCATATGAAAATACATATACATTTTCTCAACAACTTTAAATAACTGACTCATGTCATAGTTCATGTAAACAATAAAATTCCATCATGTACAAGAATGCCACATGCTAGATAAGAATCCTATACATACCCCTTCTTGTCATGCTATGCCCTGAGATGAATCCTATCAATCCTTCACATCAAAATAATGACTATCACCAATGGTTAAATTATATCAATTAATTTATCAAATAGTATAAATAAAAATTCGGTCTTAGATAACTTGTAATTTCCTCATACATTGGTTGGCTAGTCCTAGGGAAAATCTCCATACCATGTCTTGAAACATTATTTTTCTATTCTATACCGTTAATAAATAGTAGGACTAAAAAACCTATATTAACATTTTACTTCATCCTACCACTATATACCACCAATCGGTGCTTAGACCACTGGTACATATAATAACCAAGGAATGCCTCCCCATATGATGGAGGATGTTTTTTAACAGTGAGGGTCACATGTAGTATGGTGGGGAGATTATACCCACATAGTTGATTAAAAAAATAGTAGAAATAAACATAAAAATACTAACAAAATTAAATAACATATTTAATGACACAATAAAATGTTTCAATGATAATCAAAATAATCCAAGAAATAAAAAATTGATTTTATGCAATATATTCTAGGTAGTCATAATATAATCAGAATACCAGAAGCTAAAACTGCGAAAACATTGTACAATATTCTTGAGTATAAACCTTGACCCAGCACCCATGATTAGTCCAAGAAACCATGAAATAAAAAACATCAGGTGCTTTCCCAAATCTAAATTTACAATTTAACATCGATAACAACTCAAGATCCCATGTTCTATGGTAGAATCTGCAGGGTTTTATTTTAACTTGGCAAGACACCAATATTGGTGTCCCTAAAATTAAAATTCAATTTTATTTTTCATTGAGATGTTATATAATAATAATTTATTGATTATCGTATGAATATTTTCCAATTTATTATTTATGTAAAAGTTTAATAAAAATATTACTGATGTTCGGTCTCTACAATGACACTCAACATCAATTTGTACCTACTTTTTCAATCACTAGTTAGTATATAGTCATGGTACATGTCAAATAGTAAATGTTAGAAATATAATAATCCAATTAAACTAATGGAATAATAATATGAGAGAACCCACATGGATGAATAGAGCATTATCTCTCAATAAAAGACATACAAAATACTAAGGGGTGAGATTTTCCATTATTCCAAATCCATTCTTCCAGTATAAACTCACGGAACCATCATTAACATTTATAATAATGGTAGTATTATAACCCATTTCTATCAATTGAGGTATTCCAACCAAATTGATAAATTCAAATCCCGTTAACTCATAATTCAAAATAAAATATAGGTACACCATTATAATCCAAAACATTAATCGATTAAATTTGATACATTAGACATTTACTAAATTAAAGGGGATAATCCCCTGGATATTCACTTCAATTTCCCTAATTTTCATTTCTTATGAGAACCCAAATCAAACTTTGTGAAAAATTTAGCGTTTGATATTAATCTATAAATGTGTATTTTATTTCTCTATTGATTTTGAATTTATTCGTTTTACTAGAATGACTTTTTCTTTTTTAAGAGTCATTTTGTTACTTGTTCCCCTTTGTATACAGTTTGTGTTTCTAAGTAATTATTTTATTTAAAAAATTCATTAAGTGATATATTTTATTAAATTAATATTCAATAATATTTATAAAAATATTTGATACCCGTGATTGTTTTATATAAATTATCTAAATGATTTTAATTCTTGGAGTTGAAGTGGTTTTCTATAAATTTCTTTTCCCAATTTGAATTAAATTTTTACACGTGCCAAATATTAAATTAAAATAATATGGAGCTCTTTTAAAAAAATTTAATGACATGTGAATTTTGTTATCTCTCCATGGTTTTTAAATTAAATATCCCATTTTAAGGGTTTTTATTAATGTTAGAAGTAGGTTTTTTATGTAACACCCAAAGGAAAAAACGTTTTTTATCCCTCCCTTAGTTCAAATATAATGACACATACCACTCTACCATAGGCATGAAAACATTCTCAGTCCATTATTGTTTACCATATTGATCATCCCATTATAAAATAGAGGTAATTATTTTATCATTGATACTGAAAGGGTTGAACTTGTTGATGAAAAATAAGAATTTGGAGACATTATTAGATTTTTCATTTGAAAATGCTTCCAATAGGGGTTTTCTATAGTTTATATACTATAAATGGGTTGTAAGGCCATGGTTAGGCCTGAAAAAATTCATATACCATATAACGATATTTTTATTTCAAAAAAACTATTATGTTTGGTATTTCCATGTAGAGACGAGTAAATATTCTACAGGTACTGAAAAAAATGAAAGAAATGGCTTGAAGAATTTTATATTTGATCGATTTCCATTTGTGCATCATCCAATGTGTGATTTTATTCTTGTGGAAGAAGAAAATGATATCAACACACATGAGGAAAATACTGATTATGGTGATGAGAGACTGAAAAATTTATTGGATGATGCCAAAACTATTGTATATTAAGAATGTACTAAAATGACCAAATTGGAATTTTTAATGTCGTTATATCACTGGAAAACCATGTATGGAATTTCTTATACCACCATTGATTATATTCTTAAATTTTGTAAGGACTTTCATCGTGATGGAAAAGATATTTCCTCAAATCATTACAAGGAATGGAAGTCAATTATGAAGATTGGATTTTATACTAATAAAGTCCATTCTTTTCTAAAGTGTTGTGATTTATTTGGGGAGGAAAAGTTTACTATAATGACTGTAAAGAATGTGGTACATATAAATGGATGAAAAATGCCGATGGGACACCTTCTCATGTGGCATAGAAGGTCATATAGAACATTCTGTTGATTCTAATACATCAAAATCTATTAATATATACATAAATATCTGACAATATGTAATGGAATGATTCAAAGATAATAAAACGAAATGATGAGTTGGTTTATCCAACATATGGATTAGCATGCTAGAAATTCGATGCTAAACTTCCCAAATTTTCACTTATGGTGTGTAATGTTAGGTTGGGTCTATCTTGTGATGGTTTTAATCTTCTATTTTCATATTCTTACTACTGACAACATGTGTCCAATTTTAATTCTTGTTTATAATCTTCCTCTGTGGATGTGTATGGGAAAATATTTCACTTTTTTAGAAAACTGATATCTAGACATTTTGATCCTAGTTATGAAATATATGTCCAATTGGAGAATTTAATGAGATTGTTGAAGCATCATTGGTATTTGGGTGTGTGTACATTCAATGCATCTATAATGAATACGTTTCAGATGCATACAACCCTATTATGGACTCTAAATGATTTTCCTTCTTATTCCAAACTGCATGGGAGGGAAAATAAGGGAAAACTATAATTTCATGTTTGTATGAAGAATATATGATCGAGAAGGTATAAATATTATCATAGTGTCAATTTTATGGTGGAATCTATGATTCTTACTAGTGGATCTTCTATATTGGATGAATCTGTCAGAGGTTTGATAATACTGTTGAAGTTGAACAACCACCTCAACGTATGTCAGGAAGTGATGTTCTTAATTAATTGAAAGATTTATTTTTTTCATTAGGTAAAGGACAATTGAAATCTAAATATAGGAATAAAGTTGACAATGAATCCATTTGATGTTCAAAAAGGATAAGTATATTTTTTGAGTTTCCATATTAGTCTACTAATTTGTTACATAATTGTTTAGATGTAAGGAATATTGAGAAAAATCGATGTGAAAATTTTCTTTCAATTCTTCAGATTATCAAGGGGAAGACCAAAGATGACTTTCAATCTCATCGAGACTTGTTGGATTGGGGTATTCAACAAGAACTACATCATTTTTTTATCGTTGATAACAAATTTAATGATCATTGGGCTTCTAATGTGACGACACCGTCATAGAAAGTTCAATTTCAGGTAGTATTGAAGAATATAAAGGATCTTGATGGCTATCCTAGAATCATATCTAAACGATTCAACAGAAGATATGTGAAACTAAAATCCCTAAAAACTCATGATTATCTCATCTTTCTTCATGAATTGGTTCCAATAGCAATTCACAATTTTCTATCAAATACTTTAAGGGTGATAGTGAGTCGCTTACACAATTTTTTTAGAGACCATTGAGCTAAAATGTTATCAAATTCATTCTAGATAAAAATGAATTAGAAGGTGAAACAAATTTTAGGTGAATGGGATAAAAGTTTCTTCCTTCCTCTTTCACATGCATGATTCATTTTATAATTCATTTTTTGACCAAAACACATCTTGCGGGACTAGTTTCATTTATGTGGATGTATCATATTGAAAGAAATATGTGCATAATGAAATCGTATGTCAAAAATCTGAATTATCCTTAAGGTTATATTGTGAGGGGTTATCTTGATAATTAATGTATGGATGTTTGTTAAATTTATTTTCCAGATTTGAACACAGGACATTACTAGCCAAAGTGAAATAAAGATGATCAGTATGGTAAAATTGTGCCAATTTTTCCATGTCTTCCCCAAACAGGAGGAATTGTTGGGTTTCATACATTGGCTACACTGAGTCTTGAAGAGAGTGAGATGGCACATTGCACAGTTTTATTTAACTATGGTTTGTTCGATGACTATATCAAGTATGTTATTTAGATATTTATATGTTATCTCATATTATTAAAATTTCACATATACCATAAACTTTTATTATCATTTTATGTAGTGAAATTAAAAAAATTTATATATATATTTCATCAATCTTTTCCTTTGAGAATGAGAGAGGTGTTTTATTTTCTAGAGTTTTCTTCTTGGTTGAAATAAAAGGTATTACTATTACTTTAACTGGATTAAAATATTGATATCCATCTAATTGTCTTGTTTATATATATTTTAGGTTATTAATTTACTTATTGACTCCGTTTATTATGAATTATGATATTTGGATTTTGGTCCAAATTATTTGGTTCGTGAATGAAAATATTTAATAATCAAAGGATATAAATTTTTTATAATAGATAGATCATTTAAAATGATAACACAACATGACGACATTATGTTAACTGATACAATGGATTGATATGCCATTGTATTAGATAGTCAACCTCAATATGAAGATGTGTATTATTATGTACTTGTTTTAGAAAATATTGTTGTTGGATTAATAGTCTCATGGTAGAGTCACTATGATGAACTTTAATTAGTTTGATTCTGTGAGACAACAGTGTGCATTTATTAATTACTGTGGATTTGGAGTTATTGATATGATTCGATTCCTACGTATTGATGAACTATTAATTTTGGAATGAATGTATAAAAAATTTTTATGTGAAAGATCATTTGATACCTGATTATGGTTTCTTCAATGACTTAATCCCAAGATATATTTTTCAGGATGTTGGTTATGAACTTCCCACTATTGACACCCCCATTGGTGTTGCCAAAGTATTGAATTTGATGAATCAAATTGTCCCATTGTTTGAGTTGATGATGAACCTGATGTAGTGGTTGGTAATATATATAAGTTGTAATATATGTTCATTTTTCAATAAGTTTATATTGACATGAGTTTCTCATGTTATTATTACTGTAATTACATTAAAAATTTTTCAGTTTGGAATTATATGTTTGTTTTTGTATTTTATGGTGTCATTTTATTAAATTAGATATATTTAAATGTATAAAACATGGATTAAATATTGGTTTTTAAAATTTTATTACAGTTTAATGTAATTATGAAAACTTTATTAGTCATTTCCTTATAATCATTTTTACTTTTAGTAATTAAATGATGTAAATTGGATCCTCTCATTAATTTCTAATATATGTAAGTTGTTTGCATGATTTTTAAAAACTATTTCTAAAAATTGACATGTAATTATTATGTAGATTATTCCTAATACTACAAATGGTCTAAGGAAGTGACTATTTGATCTCCATCGACCAGGCCATGAGCACGTGTTGCCTCCTTCACTTCCATCAGTGAGTATAACAGTTGTAATGTTTTTCTTTTGCATTAAATATAATTTCACGTCCATATTATTTGTCATTTATTAAGGACATTTATTTCAACGATATTCGAATCCCCATCCTATTAGTATAGGTATGAGTGGGCATTCTCCATGACCAAGATGGAGCACCCGTCATACACGATTGCACACTGACTCACTAACAGACACCCCTTCCACCACACCTTTCCACCCCCTTGAGTCTCTAGGGATGTTCTAATCAATTCCTCCATCATCATCTCATCCACCCTTTTATTAACATGACTTGTCATTACTACATTCAGGGATGATTTGTCTAATGACTACATCATCTCATTTTCTTCTTCTTCACATACGATGACAACACCGCCTCCCTATATGTTTTCACCTTTACTCTGTCCATATCTGATAATGTATCCCCCATGAAATAACCCATATACTGCCATATCTACACCAACTTCAATTCATACGATCCAACTAGTATTTGATGAGTCTATTCCATTATATTCCACTCTAGGGAATGAAGGCCACCGATAGAATTCACTAGAATATACACTTTATGTAGAGGATGCTGATTCATAACAGCCCAAAGATCCATCACAGTTTATTGAATAGCCTATATATGGTTTTTTAATTATAATTGTTTCAAATTATATCACATTATTTTTGATGTGTTACACCATGAATTAATTCACATTTCCCCTCTCTTTTTCTTATTTGTTAGAATATTCTTCTCAAAGACATGGTCACAGTCAGATGAAGTATGTTTGGAATCACAAAACACAACTAATGGTGGACTAAAATTGACAAAATCATATGGTAGGTCCCATTGAAAATTAGTGTATAATTTTCATGGCCACATTCTCCATGTATCACGATATGTTTTTGGTGGAACCAGTGTCATGGAGATGTATCATTAATGTGATCTAGGAAAAATCATGGGATAAAATATGGGTAATAATATATTATAAAGTCATATCTATGTTATTTTTTGTATTTAAATGAAATATAATATTCATTACAGATTAAATTTAACTATCCCAGTAGAGAAGTTGCTAAGACTATAGGGTTAATGGATGTTGGGGAGTACTAGATCTCTTACCAAGCATGAGTTGTATATTGGATGGAAGAACAGGGCTTGTATTGTCTTAGACGGCGTACCCACAGACCTTGACTATTGGAAAAGTCAATATGAAAAAATGATTTCACATTATATGATTGATGAGTATAAGTTAATGTCAATTATTAATGGTTTTTATATAAATTTTAATTATTATAACTTTTATTGTAATTTTTTAACATGTTTTATAGAAAAACGTAAAGAATAATGATTCAATTACATATCTGCACACATTGGGGTGCACTAAAATGCCCAATCACAAAAAGAGCCAGGTAATTTAACCAGGTATTTTAAGGTTATACAGTTTTTTTAATGAAAATATTATTGAATATAAATAGGCCAAATTTTTTAAATATATCATATGTGGTTATAATCTATATTTTTTTCTTTCTAAATTTCAACAAGTTGTATTGGTCATCGATGGTCCAGTACCTCGTGTCAAATTATTTTACACCATTAGAATGAAAATGGAAGGAAGTGCAGTAAATGCAAAGAAAGAAGAAAAAATTGTAAGGTTTCATATTTATATTTTATATATTTATAATAAATTCATAATTTAATATGTTTATAATTTCAATAGTTTACATTGGAGTCTCTCAATGTCAGAGAAGAAGAAAACATCAGGCCACATGATCATTTATTCCAGTTATTATGCAAGGAACAACCAGGGATATTACAATGTAAACAAGGGAAATAAATTATACCCTATAGGTATTGTTTGTCATCATGATACTCTCAAGCCTATCAGACCTCTGAGCTGGAAATTTCTCATGATAAAGTAGCTGAGGCAAAAAAACACTTTAGAGGTGCATGAAAGAAGTAAGTTGATGAAATTTTTTTTGAGGAAAGATATGGACATTTCCAATCAGTCACATAAATTATAGTATGTTTCAAACTGTGAATCATATATAGTGTCAATGCACACTTTAAATGATGTTACGGGTGATTCCAAAAGGGGTCATAGTGGCCAAGATAGTGGTGGCAATAGAGCCATTGTTTGTGAGTATGTTGTTGATGTTTCTATTGTTGATGATGATACTGATGATATTGATGATGTTGATGATGATGATGATGATGGGGATGTAGAATAAGATTATAGTGATGGGAGGGATATTAATCCCTACTATTTTTTACTTAGCAAGGATACTTATGTATGTACATTATGAACCTGAATTGAATTCCTGCATGGATGATAATGGTTAATTTTTATTTAGTTCATGTAAATAGTAAATGTTATGGATTTGTTTCAATATTTTCCATGTTATTATTTTTTCACTAATATTAGTTCTTGATTCAAAAATCATGCAGGGTCATTCAAATTAGATTTAATTGACACATCATAGTGAAATTTAGGATTCAGAGTTATGCATGTAGGTGTTTTTAAACAGAAAATAATAGACATTTATATGGTTATTTTCTTTTGAAATGTTCACCATAATGTTCGCATGCATTTACATAAATATAAAATTATAATCCTTAGTCAATCATAATGGTAAATGGGTGAGGTGATTGTATAACATATATTTAGAGGTATTTGTGATGTTTCTTGAATATAACCATATGGTGTAGTTTCCCTAGTCTTATTCATATAATTCATATTTCATATCTACAATACAGTAGTTAGTGCTCAAATTCCATGTGAGGTTAATTTATTTAACACATAACAAAGGAGATAGATCAAGTATATGAACATGTTGAGCATCTATGGCTGAACTGAACTACCATGTGTGTAATGACCTAAATAATTACAAGTTGTAAAATTTTCAATAGAATTGGAATTTTCCATATTTTAGATGGTTTTTTTTTGAGAACAGGGATCCAACACAATATTTTGATTGTTTCTAATCATTAAAATAATATTTCTGGGTGGTTTTTGTGGACGATAATGTGACTTTAATGGTTTTAGGATGCACTAGAGGAAGGATTGGTGATTGGTGTGTTTCAATAGTGATCCCAGGTATTATTAGAAATTCATTTACTTTTTAAACCCCAATTCACTATCCTCTAATTTCAATTAATTTAATTTAGGTATTTTATGACAATTCCATCCGACCATTGAACAAAATGGATGTGATTTTATACAGCATACTTAGAAGTCATCCTCAGTTGAAATTTTCATGCCACCACTATCTATTTTGGTGAGGTCTGTCATAATTGTGATTTTTTAAGAATTTCGGTATTAATTAGACTAATTCAGTTATTGATTGAGAGTTTTTGGGTTTTCATTTTTCTCAAGGTGGGGCTGGGGTGTGTTGTGAAGCCCATAGTGTGGTCGATTGAGGTGTTAGTGGTGAAATGGTACTTTTTGAGTTATTTGGAAATTATTCCACATTGGTTTATATTAAATAATTAGCTAAAATTATTTATATTTGATTATTTATGTCATGTGATGCATGATATGACCTATGGTGGAGGTACATGCCTAGATGGTAATCTATGGGCTTGACCAAGGATTAAAAGTGATTGGAGATAGTTGGTACTCTATGATAGAGGTAGGTGGTCCCATTAATACAAATTCCCATATGTGATCATCCATGATTCTCCTACTATATTATTGTTCCATAGGTTTATGTTAAATGGATAAGGACTATGAGTGGACTATAAGGAGAGATAGGGATGAGTTTTTCCTCCAATGAGCTTGGATATTTGACTTATAAAGGCCCCGGGTTAGAGGTGCCAATGCAATTAAGGGGTCGATATAGTAAACCCTCCCTACCAACTTGTACCTCCCCCCAACATGTTTCCCCCATTCCAACCTACACCCCCTCCCTCCCAACCTTCACACCCTACAAACCTATTTCCCACTCCATCCCAACCTAAACACCCCCTCCCCTCCCCCTCCCAACCTGTTGCCTCCCTCCCAACCAGCACCCCCCCTCACTCCCAACATGCATCCCTCCACCCAACCTGTCCCCCCTCCCATCCTATCCCCCTCCCATCCGACACCCCCTCCCACTCCCAACTGGAATTCCCCCAGCCTATCCCTCCCAAAATTGCGCCCCCTCCCAACTTGTACCCCCATCATACATGCACCACTCCCTCCCACCCTACACCCCCTCCATACATGCACTCATCCCTCCCAACCTACACACCCTCTCACTCCGAACCTACATCCCCATGTTCACTATAGTATTTATTTAAATATATGGACTTTATTTGATCTTTATTATTATTTTCAGGAAACAAGGAACTCGTTTTACCTTTATATATCATATTTTTTTTAGAGTTACTATATATAGATTGCCACATGTGTTTTTATAATACTCCTTATATATTTATCCTCCTATTCTCTAAGGTCCATGAATCTATTTTTCATTTTTACATATTTATCTTCATTCTAAAATAGCATTTCCCTGGTTAGAAATATTATATCATTACTTTCTCCTTCACCACTATTTATGTTTCATCACCATTCCATATGTCTATGATTACAAAAAAAATATCCTCAAATGAAATTGAAATTCCTATTATAATTTATTATTTAGGATTCTTTATAATGTTTTATTTATTTATTTTATCTTCATGGGCTCTATACACACATTAATGGTGTATCTCATCCATTCATTGTTACTTCAAATCATGAAAGTATAGTGATTCTGTGGGATTGAACATATAGGTCATGCATTTATTATATCATGTAATAATTAATAGAAAAAAACATAAAACTAACAAATGTATGTGCTCTATAAATTAATTTATATTCTATTTTGGTAAGAAAATTTACATTTTTAATGTTGGTTTGGTTATTGTTTTTATCACACTTTCTTGTAGTTTTCATTAGTAATGAATGTTCAGTATTGGATTTGTATGTGGTGTTCTTTTATTCTTTCTAATCTAATACATGGGGCCAATTTGAACATTCATTAATTCCATATGCATTTTTTTTAACATGAAAAATGAATATATGTGTTATGAATTCCATTTTTGATATGTGATATACATTAGGTAATTAATATGAAATATGTATTATGTTTATTATGAGTATATGAAAAATATATTCTATTATGAATAAAAATTATTCATTTATTATTATTAATATATTGAATGTTCATTCTTTTTTTTCAAAATTTATAAAATATGGAATATGTTATTTTTATTTTGAATATATGAAATATTGAATAAAAAATAAATATATATGTAATATGGAACTTGTTTCTTGTAAATATGATATATGAAATACACATTTTATTTTGAAATGGAAATAAATTTAAACTAATATTAATTTTTTCAGGTTTCATGTTTTTATTAATTATAGGGTTTTTCTTGATCTGAAAAATCAATGACGATTTAGATGAGAGTTGAGTTCCAATTTTTATGTTCTCATACCATCCTCGTTAAGGATTTATTCTTCCCCATTTCTTATATATTTCATTGATATAATTATTGTATGATAATTTTAATGGGATGTTGATGATTAATTACATAATGAAATGATTATTTTATTCAAGGACCGAAATTGTATTCTCACTCTTCTTGTTATCATTTTTTTGCAATGTGGCATAAAATTGTATGTTATCATATAGTAATCCATATACTGTAAAATTAATTTCTATTTATATCAATTTTACATTTTATATTAGTTTATTTAATGATATTATTTATCATTTTTCTCATAATAATGATTATAGTGTCAATTTCATGTTATAGAAATTAGAAGAAGGCATTGTAGATTCGTAATATATGTTCTTCTCTTTTTTTATCATACATTGTTTAGTTATAGGTTTTCATATTTCTATTTAGAGAATATTAGGTTATAAGAATTTGGGAGGGGGGTACTTTCATCCAACCATTAAACATAAAAATTTATTTTGGGTTGTTGGGTTGTGTGTTTCCCCTCAAGGGTTTCCATCTATGTAGTTAATGACTCTACAAGGATGAGGTTATCTTGTGATACCTCTACCTAGACCATATCCTTTCAATGTGGATTGAAAAATCCTTGACATTATTGTTCTTATTTACTATTGTAGTGATTTTTAATCTGTACTAGGTCTATATGATTACACCAACATGGAGGAGTTTATCATCTTAATGGTGTAATGTAATGATCATTCTCAACTCCCTTGTTAAAAATAGATATCTAGGACTCCACCCTCTAAAAAAATGGCCTCACAAGCAAGCCATAGACTGGTGGGTCTAGAACCCATTGATGGGTACTATTTTAGACAATAGTATAATTGTGGCCCCTCCCAAGCTAGATGGTATCCCCCTATAGCTTTTAAAATGTTGTAAGACCTAGACTTGATCATTTCTCCTTCCACCACATGTTCCTACATATTATTCTCCTCCCCATAGTGCTTCACCTATAGTTAATTTCCTTATAGGATCAATCAAATCCACATGAGCATCCACCTGATCACCTAAACTTATATCCAGGCAAGGTTCCATGAAAAAAAATAATTCCTTAGGTGGTTCAAATACTAAGAACACAGATCCAATGACCATGAGAACCATTGAGAGGGAAAGGGGAGGGGGATAGTGGTGAAATTTTAAAATATCAATTGACTAGAAATTAACCCTTGTAAATATTTATAGTTATTATCCTTATAGAATATGTAAAATATCCACACAATCATGAAATTATAATAATCTCAACCAATGCATGAAATATGTGCATGTTTCCCCTAGTGTGGGTGACTGTATATTTTCCATGGAATCACCAGTTGGTCTATGGAAATTCATTATATTAGAAGAGTTAATATAATGATTAAACTCTAATTAGATACCTTCCATTCCGTGATAGATAATATTATACTAACTATCATCAGTTTTAAATATTATACGAACTCTCATTAGTTACAATTTTTTTTAATGTTCAAAATCCAAAAAAAAATAGAATACTTTTATGCATGACTTGCTAATAGTTTGTCCAGAATTTATCTATATTATATGTCTATTTGGTATTCCATCTAACTCCATATTATATTATTCATCTTTTTTTCCTCAGAACCTACACATTATATTTTATCTTTATCCAATGAATTAAAATATATCACCTCTCAACCCTATAATAATATAAACCCAATGCTGGCATTGTCTTGTATCTTTGACTAAAACATATTTATGATGTCATTGAACAAAATATTTGTTCTCTATTTCATAAATGAATCCTATTTATGATGAATATTACCAATAACATTCTTTCATTGATTATTTTTTTTAAACCCACATCGATGAAAACTCATGATTTTCGATCATCATCTAGTATTTGTGTCTCATAAAATTTTTTAGCACTTTAACATTATGACATGTTTAAACAGTACTTCGAACTATATTGTACTTATTCACTTTTAATAGGGTCACTCATAAGAGAAAAATTATGAAACATAATTTCATTTTCACACTCAACTCAATTCACTGAATGGTTCTCAATATTTATAGAATAATATGGATGTTTCATGAAAACTCCAAAACATCAACCTTCTTAGAACATCCTTAGCCTCACTATTAAGTAAATTATTCAATATTTCTTATCACATAAGAATAAAAAAAAATGATAGATCATCTCATCATCAAATAATAATTTTTATGGGATATAAAAATTTATGTAAAAATTCTTATGAACTCTATCTGGTATATGTGTGTCTGGAGTAATGATTCTTTATCAAGTGAACATCAACTATTTCAATGAATAATGGTATTGCCTTTTTGAATTATCAATGTTCAATACACATTTACCAATGATATGTTAATATTTCAATAAGTTAATCATACCATGGAACATAATCCTTGTGTTAAAAAAACATCCTACTGAAAATCCATTGAATTTACTATTGAATGGAGTCATTAATGTTTGTTTTTTAATCTGTTAAATTAATGATAACAATTAAACATAACTTTACAAACACATTATATCAGTTATATTGATTTTTCACCTTATAACTCTATCAATTTCTCTCATGTAATTATCGTTTGAAATACATTTTTCTGTCTTTTAAGTAATTTATTGAAAAAAATATTCTACATCCCATTAAAACAACTCAAATCCTTCTAGTAACACTGTGAAATAGGTTTTTCTAATTACATTTTTTCATATTATAATTTATTTTTTCAAAAAATATTTTCATTAGGTTTCATTAAATTCATACTCTAATAAATTACCTTTTTTGTTGAAACATATATACTCCATCAAATATTGTAGCATCAAATTTATACTACAACTAGAACATCAATATTTTTCACACATTGAACATCTTATCACTTTTTACATTCATATAATTTGTACAAAATCATAGTGGGGACTTCAATATTAATATTTAGTAGGTAAAATTGTTCCATGTTCATCCAGTTACTTTCTACATTATCCATCTAGAATTAATGTTTTATATTAGACATGTTTGAGTTGTTCTTTTATTCTTCCTGGTACGATGAAAAATTTTATTTTGTAACTAGTTTTTAATCTATTTTAGTCTGTATTTTTTGTTTGCAACTAGTTTTTATTCTATTCTGGTTTGTATTGTTTTTATTATTTGTAATGGTTTCCTGCTATAGTAGGCTAGTATTGTTTCAATTCTGGTTCTTCCTATATTCTGGGGTGTTCATTTATTTTTCCTGGTCTGCATTGTTTGTAACTACTTCTATTTTTGTCTGTATTGGATGTGAATGATGGAAGGATGTTGGAAGGTAGGAATCATCTTGAAGAATGATGAATTCGGGAGGCCAATATGTGATTTTGCATCTAGGATATGTATTTATACCCATGGTTCATTGAACCGTGGGAATATTAGATTGCTATGAAATCCATTCCCTTGGATTGTAGAACCATTAGAACATATACCCATAGTTTTCTAAAATGGTGGCTATTATTCTAGTATGGGAAGCATATATACCCATAGTTCATTTAACCATGGGTATATTAGATGTCTATAAAAATATATTCCCACGGTTTTCAGAACTATGAGTATAGATATATTCTAATGGTTTACATACACTTCATGTATTATGAAATTTCCATCGTCTATAACCACATTTTTGAGAAACCATGGGTATAGGGAAATACCAACACCTCCATAGCCCATGGTTCATGAAACCCTGTGTATAGACTATACCCATGTTTTAAAACCATGGTTATAGGGATATTTAATGGTAGTGATTACAGAAAAAAACCAAAATAACTCCTTAAGATAATTTTTACATTTCAATTACAAAGACGAAGCTTATGTTGAAATATTAAATTTTGAAATTGATAAAAAAAAATATAATTAAAATGGCTTCTCAATTAAAAGGCTGTGAAAATTTCATAATAAAAATATTGGTTTTTATTTGTAATATTGAGTTAATTATTATCGTATATCTAACAAATCAATTATATTATTATCAAAAATATTTTATTTAATATATAAAATATATATTTCATTAGTATTATTTATAAATTTTAATTAAGTTAATTTATTCATAAAAACATCCTTGTGAGCGTAAAATAATTTCCATTACATTAAGTTGGGTTGTATTTTCATTTCTAATTCATTGTAAACCTATTAATTAATTATACATTTTTGTATACCATATATATTCATTATTTATTTAAATCAATTCATTTCTTCTAATCTTATTGTTATGTTAATTATTTTTATATTAAATAATTATATTTTAATAATTTATTATTATTCAGTAGAACTCAGTCCTGTATATAACAAAATCTATAGAACAAGGTCATTGCTTTGTGTAACACATGCTAACATAGTGTGGTTCGGATTTCAAAATATAATACACATCAAATTATTTTATATTATAAAATATATTTTTATGTTTGAAGTATTAAATCCCTTTAAATTCTTGGTGCTAAGTGTTTTGGATTCCATTGAATATAATGTTCTTACTTTTTTTTGAGGGTGTTACATTTTCCACATCTCAATTAAATTGTGTCCTCACAATTGAATCATGATCCCAAAATATAGGTATTCAAGATAAACATTTGCTGAAAGGCCCACATCGTAAAAACGATTATTATCACACATTTATAATAAGATAGAACGTAAAATAAAGTCATCAAGTAAGTTGGTTCTCTAGTAGGAGAATATAGGTGGGAATGTAAACATAGATATGGAAGAAAAATCATACCATCATGTTCTGATGGAGAGTGCAAGAGAAAATGGTTAGTAGACTATTAACAATCACTATGCCATAATCTGTGATGATCTACAGGGGCATTTGATTCATCAGAAACAAAGGTACTAGGGAAACATTTTTTGTTTCATGGTCATTTATCCTAGAGTTGAGGTATTCTTTCACACTCTAATAATATGTGTAAATATATTTTTTTGTAAACATAATATTTTACTTTTATTATTACTTGAACTATTTCTACTTCATTTCTTAGTACAGGATGTATCATATGGTGGAGTAACACATTGACATCTAAAATCTCATCCAATGTTCAACATAAACCTTTTTATAAACAATTATCTTTTCCAAAATATAATGATCCTACACTTTAGAAATGTGGTATCTAAATTTACAAGGTGATCATATAATTATCCTTTAATAAACATGAAGTGGCGCAAAATTTTTACATTCCAAACATGTGAATAACTTCATCATGTATCCTCTTGAAATTTGGTAACAACATGCCTTACCATAAAACCATAATGGAAACATGCATTCTACCTTAAACCTTAAGTAAGACACATTTTATTAGATATATTCCTTATATCCAAATGTGTTTTAAACCATATCAAAAAATATCATAAACCACTTTTTTACAAGCCATTAATCAGTTTCAAGGTAGTCAGCAATTATCAAAATAAATCATTTCTTTATCATTATCTCAACATCATATATATATAAAGGGTCTTATTTCATTCATTCATTTGTTTCCCCAAAAGTTTAACTTTATACTAATTATCTTTTATTGGTAGCACTCAACTTACGGTCTCAAATCCATAATGAAGTCACATTATAGTATAACCCTCATATATTCCATAATTCTTGAAACAAGTACATTACTGATAAATGAAATTATTCTTGAATAGAAATATTAGTCTTTCAATTGTATCATTTGTATAATAATAACATAATCTTTATCCAATATCATCCTTTCGGTTATATTGTTTTGACCATTGGGACAATGATTTTCATAGTGTCCATTCTCCTAGCAGTGGAATTGTTGTACATTTTAAACCATTTTCTTACCCTATCAATCATGAAAATGGTGTCCTTTTTCTCCACACATATAAAAAAATTTCATTCATTTACATCATTTAATAGGGTGATTCTTTTCATGGATATCACATGTGGGGAAACCCTTCTTCCACTTTTTCCCTTTATCCATATTTTTATCTTTCATACTCTTCTTCTATTGCTTTCCTTCAATCCCAAAGAACTCATATAGTTATTTAAATATATTGTTAACACATGATACTATTTACTCAAATGATAAAAATACTTGGGATATTATCTCCATTCAAAATGATTTCTTAATACCATGAAATATATTATCCTTATTACTCTTTGTATATCGAGAATTGGTTTATTTCTCATTCCTTCTTCTAGGTACCATTTATAAACAACACTATATACTAGATTAGATCAAAATATTATCAAATTTCTATAACTCTAAACAAGGTATAACAGAAAACATAAATTTATTCATCATTAGTCCTATAACCATATACTTTAGTTATAATGGGGGGAAATCCTTCAGAATGGTAGGTAAATAAAATGTTAATTTTTCTAAGAATATAACCCTAGAGTGTCAAACTATGTATATATTACAGACTATTTTTTGTGTACCAGGTTTCCTTCAGTTAGGTCCAGGACACCTTGTCAGTGTTTTTACTCCTATGTACATTTGTTCTAGAACCATTTCCACTTGTAGTATCTAGGTAAGAATGTATTGATAGAAATACCAACATAATTTATACCTTTATAAAATTATTCGATGTTTTTATACTTATCCTCATTTCCAATCACATGTTTTTTCTTGGAAATATATGTTTTCTAAATCTTGTTTCCAAGGATTCTTCTAAACTTCCTTTGATAGGAACTATAATGCCCGGACCCCAAATGCCTGAATCCATTGAAATATTTTATTACATTTACATGATTACAAGGAACCAAACCCCAAAGTACTTAGTTTTTAGTAGTCTCAGAATGATAGATTACATAAAAGATATCCATAATACATTGGGAAACACAATAAACATGATACAAAATTACTATAAAAAACAACATCCTTGAATGCTTGTTCAATGTTTTATTCTTCAAAACTAGGGAAATGAACATAATAATGGTGAGATAAAATTCTATTTAAGGGTAAATAAATTAAAAGAAAAAATAATTAAATTTATATGTAAAATTAAATAAAAAATCAATTAAATTAATTAGATAAGTAATAAATAATATGGAAAGTGAAGAACTTAAACACATTCCATAAATCAATAAACTGAGAATTAACTACATCCAATGATATGTCGTGACAATATCTCATGGATAAATAATAACCAAATCAAGATGATTTAAGTTAGTTTTTATTAGATTCCATGTTTCCTATGTACATGTAAACAGTATCATCAATACCTTTCATAAGATAGTTTATATATCGAGTAAAAACCCATCTAAGCCAGCTTGGAAACTATTTCATCTCATTTTACTACCAATGCATCGACGGTCAATATAATTTCCATGACCCACTTATCACTACTAGTCAAAGACATTCCTCATATATCAAATATATATTTATCCTTATAAAATAGCCATACTGAATAAATAATATGGATTTATCAATAATACCATAGAGAAGGATAAATAACAACAATGGTTGTTGACATTAATACATTCATCATGAAAATATCCTATTAGTTTGGAAAAACATTTGAAAAATATTTTTTTACAAAAAATAGCTTTTAGAAACCCTTTTTTGAAAAATAAAACATGTAAACACAAAAAAGTGGATTGAAATAAAGGAAAAGGAATAAATCTGGACATGTCATATGAGGTAAACATAATATTCATTTTATATAGTAAAAAGGCCTGAATAATGCCTTTTATGGAAAGTGAAAAACTATTCCTCTGAAAAGATTGGGTAAAGGAAAAAATTGAAAAAATTATTTTAATAAATAATTTTTAAATGGTTAAAACATTTATAATTTTTTTTAATAAAACATAGTTTTTAAAATTAAGAATGTTCTCCAACTAATGATGGAAAATAAGTTGGGTTTTCGTAAAAATATTTTCTAAAACAAATTGAGTGATAAAGAGTGGAACAATAGTAATATTAATGGAAAATGGTCATGAATAATCATTGTAGAATAAAATTATTCATTGAATAATTGTTATTAAATTTCCTCAAATGTAAATACCATTTAATGATTATTAGTATCTTTTTTAGGAAAATAATCTAAAAACATTCCAAAGTGTTCCATATCACATTGAAACATTTTATATCGTAACCTCAAGAAGGAATAAAATTTAATGAAAGTTATTATATAATGATTGTAAGGTGATTTAGGATATATCATGTAAATGGGTATTATATATACCACATAAAAGAAACTAGGTTTATAAAAACAATAATGTCTTACTGTAATATAAATTGAGATAAAAATCCCTTACCATGAGTTTCCATTCCAGTGAGCGTCATTTAAATTCCAATATAATAAACTTATGTTAACATTATACATGATTCATAACCTTTATCATGTTTATCATTACTTATATTTCACATATTACCATGTTGTGTACAACTATTTATACAATTATGTTAACGTTATGTGTATTGACCACATTTGATTTATCTATCAGAGAAACTATTGTTGGTCAACAATAGTCAAAGGGGTCATTATAAAAACAATCTCCATAATGATAACCATCAAAATATTATAATATTTATTCCAAAATTATAGTATTAAATGAAATAATTAAATATTGTTATAAGAAATTAACCAACATTACATTCATGTAGATATTAAACCTTACACATGCATGAATAACGTTCCCATTTTTCAATGATCATTATGGAAAGAAGGTGAATGTCATTAAATCCTTTCGAAATGATAATTATTTCATAAATAAAATATTAATTAACCATATATACTTATATATAGAATTAAATGAAGTAAATGAATAACATCATGTCGAGGAGGCGGTAGTCCAAATGTCCAAGAACTCTGTTATAACTTTTTAGGTGTGTGTGAAAGGGTAACCAAGGAAATTATATATATATATATATATTATATTTACAGGAAATTAATTTTGTAATTAATATGTTATATAGTTTTTATATTTCACATATTATTAGTTAAAACCACCCTTTATACGTTCCATGTATTGGGTGAATGAATCAAATCGCTTTGAGCGGGAAATAGTTTACACTTCCACAAATGATGTTATCATTTCTACAAAAAATAATATTTATTTAGGAATGAGCTGTAAAGGGATTAATGGAGAATAGAGATTTTATATATAAAATATATATCATATATAATAATATTTTCCTTTATTATGGCCACCATGAGAGGTAGTAAAGGAAAATTGAACAGTCATTGTTTAACGAGACATTGGTCTACCTACAGGTAAACATTTTGTTCGTTAACCATTAGATGGAGGTGTGTGTAAGAGCCAGTAAACCCCATAGAATAAAAAATAATTTTAAATTTTTTATAATTAAATTTTTATATAAATATTTAATAATAAGAGTTCAGGGAGTGGAGAATGAATATAAAAAAGAGGATTTTGAGGGAGGGTGTTACCTCTTAATCATGTTACATCTTTTGGTTTACTCCAAAATACATTTTTGGGATGATTTATTCCAAATGAAAATATAAAAGGGAAGAAGGGATGTATTTTTGGGAGGCATTTTTGTATATTTTGGTTGATCTAATGTGAATTGATAGGTGTGAGGTAGTGGGAGTGAAGGAGGCCTTTTATAATGGAGGAGGGGTTGAATCTCTTGTAAAATTTTATTAGAAAGGAACCCCCACAAACATTTTTTTATGGATAGTGGATAAATAATTGTAAAACATATATATAATATAGTATAGTGTCAAATTATTCCCATAAAATAAGTATTGTACAAGTGTATATGTCAATTTTGGAAATGAGCTTTTGGTTTAGTCTCTTATTAAGCATAACATAACCTTAATCCTGGAAATAAATTTTAATTACATGTACTAATATTTTGGTAAAAAACTATTATAAACATGTTAGAAAATATTAATTATGAATATTACAAATATATAATCAGTTTTTCCAAATTCCAATAACTGAATTGGAAGAAAATAAATTAAAATTAATCCCTAAGACATGATGATAATGCATGTTTTTGAAGTAAAAAATGTCATAATGGTTGCTCTGTTTTTATAGTAAATTTCATAGTTAAATTGATTATAATAACATAAATTGGATTACTTAATAAATCTATTATCTAATTATACCTTAAAACAAATATAAATCAAAATTAATCCTTAAAATTAATTTAGATGAAAGTGATGTTTCCAACTGAAATTCATTATTTTTTATTATTCAATGAAAAATGTAGCATTATAGAAAAATACAAAAACATCACCCTAAGATAAATTTTATGTTTCAATTAAAAATAATATGTTAATTTGTAAAAATTAAATATAAAAAATTATAAAAAAAAATATGATTTAATATGGGCTCTCTATTGAAAGGCGTTAAAATTTCCTTAATAAAAATATAAGTTTTTATGTGTAATATTGATTTTATTCTTATCATATGTCTATAAAATCTATTGTATTTTTATCAAAAATATTTAGTGAATATATAAAATATATATTTCATTAATAAAATTTAATAATATTAATTAATTTAACTTATATAGACCAAACACCTTGTGAGAATAATAATATTTCGTTATATTTAATTGGTTTGTATTTTCATTTCTATTTAATTTGTAACCTATTAATTCATTTTATGTTTGTGTAAATTATATAGTTTTATAAAAAAATTAATACTATTCATAACCACTAATTTTACATATAGGATATGTATTTTAATATTAAATAATAATATTTTAATGATATATTATTGTTCTGTAGAATTCAGTCTTGCGTATAATGCATGCTATCAAAGAAAATCATTTTGGCTTGTAACACACACTTACTCGGTGTTGTGTTAGTTTCTAAATATATTATATATATATAATATATATAATATATATATATATATCATATATATATATATAATAGTAATAATATTTTACTGTATCGGGGAGTAATATTCCCTTACGTGCTTTGTGTCACGTGTAATACACAACGTTGAATACAATGTTCTTACTTTAGAATTTTGGGGTGTTGAAAAATGATTAGAAATTATTGGTGTAACATAATGGAGCATAATGGTTAGTGATGGATGTAGTGACCTCTGTGTATTTATTTTTATGCAGGAGTACATGACACATTGGGGAAAATTTCAGTGCCTTATGTTTAGAGTCATTTTTGATATATTATTTCCCTTATATTTACCATGTAAAATATATATACACATGTTGTCTGATGCATTATCTTTTAGGGTAAGGTTGATTATTTTTATATACTATTAGTGTTTTTTTTCTATCATATTGGATATATTTATTCATTTGATGTTGTTACAGTACATTTCTTGTAATATTTTGACAAAATCCTACAATGATAGTCACTATCTCGTAGCTTATTGGTGGTGGTCATGGGGTGAAACTGTAATCTTATAGGTAGCCAAGCCAGTGGCACGATGGGTCTAGTTATGTTATACTAGAATCAGAGCAGGGTCTCTTGGGCATAGAATTTATATTTTATAGTTATGTGAGTACTAGTTTATTAATTTGTTAAATGATGTTATAGAGGTCTTGGGTTTGTTTTGTCAAATAAGGGAGACCTGCGTTGGTCTGGAAAATGACATATCAAAATAGAAGGATAATAATAGCCTCATAGAAAATATAGGGTTATAATACATCATTTTTGATTTATTATAATTATTTTATAAAAATTAAATAACAATTACCTATGATTCATTATGTCTTCTGTTATTTAGGTCTTCCAGATAAGTTATAATCCTTAAAGGTTCATCTTATAAAATAAAGGGAGATACATATTGATTGGATATTTCTATATAGAGGATGTTGTATGAAGTTACCATGCATGTAATTAGGTATTTCTTCAACAGTTATTTAGTGGTGAGGTGTTTATTTCTAATACATAGTTTTGAGAAATCCATAGCCTACGAATTGAGGCAGTTTTCCTCCCAATTTATCCAAGTGTAGATCATTCTTTTTGAGCTGGTGGTTTCTCCTACTCTATTGGTTTCAACAATATGTGGCCCAGATATGATATGTGTGTTTGAAAATTGAATCCTCATGTGTTTATGAGGTGAACCTAGTTCTCGAGATATTGAGGTATGGATAAAATATGTGTCTTGCTTTTCCCTCAGATTCAAACATGTAATAAACAAATATAGATTTTGGTATCAAGCTTCCAATATAGAATAATTGGTAGTTTGTGAAGGATTTTTTCATAAACATATTATGCGTATTCTCTTCCATGGTTGGAATCCTCTGTGGGTTCGATGACGACGTCAACTGTATTGGAATCCTCTGTGGGTTCGACGGTGAAGACTTTTGTACTGGAATCCTCCGTGGGGTCGACGACCACGACAACCGTACTTGAATCCTTCGTGGGTTCGACGACGGTGACAACCGTACTGGAATCCTCCATGGGTTTGGCAGTGACGACTACTATACTTGTATCATATGTGGGTCCGACCGTATTGACCACTTTTGTAGCATCCTACGTGGGTCTGACAGAGTAGCTGGACTAATATCCTACGTGGGTCCGACAGCTTAACTGGTCTATTTTCCTACGTGGGTCCCAGCTAGATGAATTAGTAACTACATCTGATCATCTCTTTTTCTTTACAAATGATCTATACCTGTGTGAGCTGAGTCTTGACTTTCAATCATTATCTTCATTATGATTTACTTGCTATCCTAAGTGGATTGGGTTGCGTTATCCTGTGTGGATTGGTTGTGTTATCCTGTGTGGACTAGATCGAACTTGGGCTCAGATATTGGATACGAACAGGAATTGATGACTTAGGTATATGTATGGGAATATACCTAAGTAGTGTTCTTTGTTACTTCGTGATTGTGTCTTTGCTTTGTGGAATATCCGTTGTGGATTCTGGGAGACCTTCGGGAGTCTTGGGGTCCCTTCTGAGTAGCGTATACTCACCCCTGCACGGGTTATGCCTGCACTACATCGTGTTTCATGTAGCTGACAGATAGCGTTTATCGTGGTTGAGACTTGTGGAGAAAGTCAGTACCCGAAGGTGGACCACTGGACAGGACGTACACGGAGTGGATGACTGGACCCGAGGAGTTGAGGAGGCTATCTGTACCCACCCTTTAGGTGGGATTTCCAGTAGATGGATCGTTGTTGCGACTTTACTTTTTAGTTGCTATACTTTCTTTTCAATTGTACTTTACTTCAGTTGGGTTTGTATTCTGGCCCATTTATTTCCATCACTTACAGTTGTACCCAGTTTACTAGTGTTTACTTCATCATGCTTACTCTATGGTGTGTGTTTACTTTATAAATGCAATTCCCTCCCCTTTTATCGGGGTTTACGCCTTTGGTGCTAGTCGCCTGCCCCTGGCCTATTGGAGGTGGGCTTGGGGTTGTCACGGCACGGGCCCTGAGGACGGGTCGTGACAAATTGGTATCATAGTAGTTCGGTTCTACCGTAGAACTCAGGAATCTGATCTTTCTTATGTGTGAAGAAATAGTGTTAAGGGTATTGAGTGTGTTTATCAGTCCAGGGAGTCCAGTGTTGGTGCGGCGGCCGACGTATCAATACACAAGGACCATGACTTCTGATTTTTGACTCGGTGCATGAAAACATTGATTTCATGTGTGTTTCAAAAGTTTTCTTTGTGTTTACTTTGTGTGAGCTCACCAGGTATACTGTTTTGAGCGTGTTGCACCTGTTTCTTTTTAGGATGGCCCCATGATGGCAGCCAGCTAGGGTTCCGAGCTTTGTGCGAGATGACAGCCCATCGAGCGACGAGGCCTCGGTGTGGGGCCCTATTACAGCGGAGGCACCGATGGTACCTCTACCCGTCGAGCCAACGATGCCACTAGCTCCAGCCGCTGAGAGTGCATGTCTCCTTAGTGCACTGCACGAGTTTTAGCGTTACATACCACCCAGGTTCTGTAGGGAGACGGACCCTCAGGCAGCCGAGGATTGGCTGGAGGCTGTAGTACAAGTTTTCAGGTTAGTGGGGACACCAGCTGACCTCATGGTGATCCTTGCAGTGATCCTCCTGCACGCAGCAGTAGGTGGATGGTGGGGCATTATGCTCCAGGTGCACGACGAGGCATCTCTCCTATGGACGGACTATGAGAGCCTCTTCTGCCCAGGGTTCTTCCCAGACACCCTCCGTGATGTGCGCATTCAATAGCTACTATAGCTGCGGCAGGGCAGCATGACGGCAGCCCAGTACTCGGCAAGATTTACCGATCTCTTGCGCTACTCCACAGATATGGTACGGGACCCGTGCTTCTGGGGCCGGACCTTCGAGTAGGGACTGAGGCATGAGATCAGAGATTCGATGATCTCCCTCAACATTCTGATGCAGGCAGGGGTGTTGGAGATAGCCCTTCTAGTAGATAGTATTCTCGCCGAGCAGTCACCAGCGGTAGGACCCTCCGCAGGACGACCCATAGAGAAGTCTTCTGTAGCTGGAAGTAGACAGATGACGCAGATGTCCAAGTGGTCCAAACCATCATACAAGAAATATTAGGATGCAGATTCGGTTGTGAGGGGTAGATAAAGGAGATCCAGCTACACGAGAATCAGGCAGTGCTATGCATGCAGCGGCAAGGTCACATGGCTCGAGACTACCCAACTCGTCCTACAGATGAGCAGAAGGCAGTAGAGAGACCTCTCAGGCAGAGGTTCGACCATGGAGGTCCGCAGGGAGGAGGTGGACGAGGCAGAGGAGCTGGCTGAGCAGCGGGTGGTGGGAGACGCTTTGAGGCCCCACCACCACCACAAGGAATACCACCCCGACCACAGGTAACAGATGGACATGGGAGAGCTCAGCTTCAGGCATCTGAGGCTTACGACCATGGAGCTCCGAGAGCTGATGGACAGGAGCGAGACTAGTTCTAGTAATTGAGACTTTTTTTCATGTTTCTTCTGGCCTTGTTGATGTTTTGTTTGTGGATGTTTTGTGTCATTGTAATTAAGATGCAATAATAAAAGACACTTTTCCTTTTGACGTTTGCTTCCTCTCTTTTTTTGTACTAAGAGGTTCTGGTTAAAACTGTTGACTTGACCCTCACTTTCGAGATTCCTACTAGAGGAGACCTAGTGACCACACACTGCTGCCAACATTGTGACTCGACCGTTGGAGGCGAGAGTAACTGTTGGATCTCTTGGTAGTAGAGTTGAGGCCTTACGACGTCATCCATGGCATGGATTAGCATTATTCATGTCAGGATTGACTGTATTTGGCAAAGAACGTGGTTCATCTAGGGGATGAGACCATATTTCTCTTATCGACAAAGAAGAAATCATTGCAACTCTTATAGGACCAAAGAAGGATCGGGTCATCTAGGAGCGGATTAGGATAGCTCAGTGCCGACAGAAGTATTATGCCGACAGGAGGCAGAGACCACTAGAGTTCGAGGATGGTGACCACGTTTTCTTGCGGGTATCACCTCAACGTGGATTACAAAGATTTGGCCGGGGTGGAAAGTTATCTCTTCACTTCATCAGACCATTATAGGTTCACAGCAGGATATGAGAGGTGGCTTATCACCTGGCTCTACCACCTCAGTTGCACCGAGTGCACGACATCTTCCACGTATCCCAGCTGATGAGATACGTGCACGACCCAACGCATATCATCGGCCATGGGGAGCTGGACATTGATGACGGGGCGACTTTTTCTGAGGTCTCGGTGGAGATCGAGGATCGACATGAGAGGGTCCTACGTGTGCGGTATATTCCTCTATTGATCATCAGATGGCAGCATGGGAACCTCCAGGAGAGCATTTGGGAGTGGGAGGCTCAGATGCGTTCTCAGTACCCTCATTTTTCTCTAGTTTGTGATGTATCTTTACGGGGTCGTAAATCCCTGAGGTGGGAGTAATGTAAAGACCCTTAAATTTTAAGGGAAATTTTTTCTTTATTTTCTATGAATTATATGAGTACGCAGTTTCTAACAGCACCTGATTCTGAGGCCCGGTGTGCCTGAAATCATTTTCCGAAGTTTAGCTTGGGTACGTTTATTGAACGGATGAGCGGGTTTTCCTAAATTTTGAACCAGTGATCGGAATCGAAATTTGAGGGCACTGATGAAACCGCAGCGCTGGTAATTTTTTAGGAACAGCTTTTCGGTGGTTGCGTTTTCTCTAGTGAGGTTATTAAATAAATGGGTTAACTAATGAATAAAATAAAAATTTGTGCTACAATTTTTATTTTCTATTCTAAGTAGTTTTAACCTATGCATGGATGTTGGAGTGGGGCCCACT
Organism: Viscum album; assembly: GCA_963277665.1. Taxonomy (NCBI): domain Eukaryota; kingdom Viridiplantae; phylum Streptophyta; class Magnoliopsida; order Santalales; family Viscaceae; genus Viscum; species Viscum album. The sequence goes on along the minus strand of OY728123.1, from coordinate 1,030,365,704 downwards.
AAATCCTAACTCCACTTGGATGAATATTAGTGAAGTGGGGCCCACACGATCCCCACCCCTTCAATTCCATTAAACCTCCCTCTTGTAATTTTTTGTATAACACACCCGCTGCCCCAAATTAATGACATGTCAACTCTCGCAATTAATTGGATTATTAAACGCTCTTCAATTAAGTCAATTAATTGAATGGGATATTTTGATTTTCAAATTAATGTTGTCATGTGTGTCTATGAATAAAATAAGACAAGTTATTGTTTTATTGGTTGGGGATTCGTTGTGTGGAATAAAGGAGAGAACTCTTGTGGTCATGAAGAACTTCATCTTCATCGTGAAGAATGTTGAGTCTACGACGAAGAACTCCATCACCGCAAGGGGAGATCATCGTACTGTCTCCTCTCCTCTCCGCAGCCGGTGAGAGATGCCTTCTTCGGAGAACAACGATGCGCTGCATCCTTCACTAGGTGAACAATGATGATGCTTATAGAGACTCGTTCCACGACGTCGTCTTCCACGACGTCTTTTTTCCACGACGATCCTCGTTCGACCACTTCTTCAAGTTAGGGGATTAAATTCAAATTTAATGGATTAAATTTGTGCCTTGTTTGTCAAAGATGATTTATGTTAATTTAATCCGCCTGTTATCAATTTAACGGGAGGAGGAGGTCGGACTGCATGAACATGGCCGATCGTCCTCCCCCTTTGTTGTTGTATTTTTTGTGGCTCGAACGAAGGAGGCGCGGTGCCTCGGCACCGCGCGAAAATAAAGAGGATCGCGGAGAAAAAGGGTGGTGCCGTCGTTCCGCGCTGTGGAGGTTGAAAAAGGTTGTGACCAGAGCGGGGCCACAGCGGAGGGGCATGGTGCCGTCGCGCCATGCCAGAGAACCATGAAGAGGCCGCGGCCGGAGCAGGGCCGCGGCGGGGGGGGGGGGGGGGGGGGTGGCGCCGCCGGCGCGCCGCGCTAGTCAAACTAAGGCCGCGACCTTTGGCCGCGGCGGAGCAGGGGAGGGCGGTCATAGCCACCGGCCACCGGTGATCAGGAGGGGGGACTGGCTGGTCTTGCGCGGCACACTGGTCGGCCATTATGGCCGGCCAGATCCTGAAAACCGATGGTTTGACCCCCGGTCAACACAGGAGAGCGGACCCCCAATGCGTCTGCTATCCGTCTCGAACTGGGTGGCGGTTCCCCACCTTCTACGCTCTCGCGGCGCGCAGCGCCCGCGTCAGGCCAGCCCACGCCGGCGGGGTCGGGCTGCGCCGGCCGGGCCGGGCCGCGCCCTGATTGGCCAGACCCGGACCCAAGTCAGGTCGACCCGGTTCGGGCTGAACCAGGGGGTCTCGGGCCAGGTCGGTCTGGGCCCGAAACCCACTAAAAACGGACAGGTTTGTTCAGACGCCCGTTACATGGGCTAGGGACCTCCGATCGACACACCGTTAGTTGAGATGAGATCCTTAGATCGAGACGGTAGTTTTGATATATTACACTCAAAGTTTCAGACAACTTTTTGTACAACCGGATTGGTTCGAACACGGAACCAACCGTGCCCTCGGAGCAGAAATGACTATAACTTTAGCTCCGGACGTCCGATTGACATGCCGTAGACTTTGTTGGATTTCTATTAGTTAGACAGACATTTTGGCTTGCTCTGCTCTAGTTTTGGATGCAGTTGGAGTATGGTCGGGTTGGTTATGACTTAAAAACCAACTGTGCCCCTAGAACGAAAAGGCCAATAATTCTCAGACTGGGCGTCTGATTGACGCGCTATCTATCACGTTCACTTCCTTTTGTCAAGACAGAACATTTGGATACATCAACTCCGTACTACGTGTCAGTTGATGTATCGACCCACTTGGCTCATGGAGCAGACCCTCCCGGAATCGAGCATGTTGTGTGTGGGAACCCTAAAGCTGGCTGTGACTGTAACGACAACGATGACAACTGTACTGGAATCCTCCGTGGGTTCGATGGTGAAGACTTTCGTACTGGAATCCTCCGTGGGTTCGATGACGATGATAGCCATAATGGAATCCTCTGTGGGATCGACGGTGAAGACTTTCATACAGAAATCCTCTGTTGGTTCGACGACGACGAAAACCGTACTGGAATCCTCTATGGGTTCGACGGTGAAGACTTTCGTACTGGAATCCTTCGTGGGTTTAATGACGACGACAACCGTATTGGAAGCCTCTGTGGGTTCGATGGTGAAGACTTTCGCAGTAGAATCCTCTGTGGGTTCGACAATGACGAAAACCATACTGGAATCCTCTGTGGGTTCAATGGTGAAGACTTTCGTACTAGAATCCTCTGTGGGTTCGACGATGGCGATAGCCATACTGGAATCCTCCATAGGTTTGGCAGTGACGACTACTATACTTGTATCCTATGTCGGTCCGATAGTATTGACCTCTGTTGTAGCATCCTACATGGGTCTGATAGTGTTGCTGGATTAGTATCCTTCGTGGGTCCGACAGCTTAGCTGGTCTAGTATCCTACGTGGGTCCCAGCTAGATGTATCAGTAAATACATCTGAACATCTCTTTTTTTTTACAAAAGATGTATACCTGTGAGAGCTAAGCCTTGACTTTCAATCATTATCTTCGATTTGATTGACTTGCTATCCTAATTGTATTGGGTTGTGTTATACTGTGTGTATTGGTTTTGTTATCCTGTGTGGACTAGATCGAACTTGGGCTCGGATGTTGGAGCCGAACAGTAATTGATAACTTAGGTATATTTATGGGCATATACCTAAGTAATGTTTGTTTTTACTTCGGGATTGTATCATTCCTTTGTGGATTATCCTTTGTGGATTCTGGGAGTCCTTCAAGGGTCTCGGGATCCCTACTGAGTAGCGTATACTCACCCCTACACGGGCTATGACCGCACTACGTTGTGTTGGATGGAGATGACAGACAACACTGATCGTGGTTGAGGCTTGTGGAGCAAGTCGGTACCCGGAGGTGGACAACTGGGCGGGACGTACACAGAGCGGACGACTGGACCCGAGGAGCTAAGGAGGCTATCTGTACCCACCCTTCAGGTGGGATTTCCAGTGGATGGCTCGGCATTTCTGATTTACTTTACAGTTGTCGTACTTTCTTTTCAGTTGTACTTTACTTCAGTTGGGTTTGTATTCTGGCTCATTTACATTCTAGAACTTACAGTTTTACCCAGTTTACAAGTGTTTACTTAATCTTTCTTACTCTGTGGTGTTTTTTTACATTATAAAGCCAATGCATTTCCCTTTTATCAGGGTTTATGCCTTTGGTGCTAGTCACCAGCCCTAGGCCTATGGGAGGCGGTCTTGGGGTAGTCACGGCACGGTCCCCGAGGACGGGTCGTGACATTTATTCTGGTGGTCTGATGTAGAAATATTATAATTCTATGAAACTACAACATTCCACTTGTTAAATATGAATAAATATACACCCCATAAATTGTCAAAGGGTGTCGATGAAACGATTTAGGTATTAGAAGGAAGGAAACATGGTTAATAAATATTAACACGAGATTCCGAGTAATGCGATGGAGGAAAAGAATGATCATGTTGACCATCAATGGTTTATTCATTACTTCAACTACAAGGATGTACGGATATTTGAAAATCAATTCCCTGAGACAGGGGTTTTTGGAGACAATTAACAACATCTAAGGTAGCAAGGGAGTGCTTTTTCCGTCCCTACCTCCGAAGTGAATCGAGGAAATGAAGTGGTGACCAGTATGCTAGTTATTCAATGAAGAATAGAGAACATACTTTTTGATTATGGTTCTAGTCATTTTTTATATCAATGTAGATTAGTATAACTATTCAATCACCACCACAAAGACAAAAGTATAGATGTCGGTAAACATGGAAAATGGAGAAATTATTTGAATCCCAAGTATATAAATCTTCCCATCTCACAATTTGTGGGATGAAATTCCTAGATAACATTATCATACTAAATTTAGTGCAATTTGATTCAATTCTATGAATGGATTGCATTTCCCTATATAAAACCAACTAAGATTGTCAAGAGAAAAAAAATCACCCTTGGTTTTGTGAATCGACCCCCGATTTTTTACTTTTTTATAGTGGAAGATGAATATAATTTCACACCATCATCTCAATGATGGATACTATTTCCATATGATAAAATCTATTTTTCTCGTATGATTGATTCTAATGAAAGAACCATCCTTAAAGACATTTTTATTATGTCAGAATGCACTGATTTTTTTCTTGAGAAATTTCCTGAACATCCTCCCATATGAGAGGATAAATTTTTAATATAGATTATAGAAAGGGAATTTCCAATATCCTAGACTCCATATAGGATAGATGTTATGGAACATGAGGATCAAATGAATGAATTTTATGGGAATCTGGATAAAGGGTTCAAACTCTATAGTACTTCACCATGGGGTATACCAGTCCACTCAATCATGAATAATCTTGGGTTTATAGAAACCCTTTCTCTTCAAACATTAACATTATATAAAATTTTCAGAATAATTAAACATCATACAAACACAATCCCAAAGATTGTAATTTTTCTAGTGCCTTTATTAACATGGAATCATAAACATTGATACATAAATGAGCTATATCATCTCCCATTATGTTTTTATGGACTAAAATCCTTCTTAGAAAAATAAAACATAATACATATATTCATAACCTTGGGATGGAAACAAAAAAAGGTGGACATGTAAGCATAAACTTGACCATAGTGGTATCAGAACCTGATCATGATGTTAAGATATTAATCCATGCATACCAATGATCTAAATAGGAATCATTGAATTACGATTGGTAGTACATTAGACATGAATCATAATGAAATTAAGAGCTTAAGCCATGAAATAAGAACATAGGAATAAAACATGGAATTTTGGCAGACAGTTCGGCATATAACACGATTTCTATAGTCTCTTAGTCCACACTACTAACACCATCATTGTGGTATGGGTTCATTCCCCATACCATCTTGGTATTAAAGGTTCACTCACATCGACATATTTGTAGAATGAGTTCACTTATCATACCATTTAGAATTCATGGTTCACATTCATGGCCATCAAAGTAGTCAAGGTTCATTCCCAAGACTATATTAGTTTATCTCATGTAATAAAAATATATGCCCAATGCATTTGAGGGAGATATAGGTCTCACAATCTCATAATGAGATAATACGTACATGTTCTACAAGATAATAAATTATCATTTCATTACCCATGAAATGAAATTGATAGTATAAACATGTAATCATAACACAACCTATGTAAATAGAATTTTTTCTTAATAATTTCATTATAATAAAAACCCATGAATATAAGTGGGTTTCCAAAGAATATAACCGGTGAATGAGAAACGAGTTCCATAAACATAATTCCATAAGAAAAATCCATTCATAATAATAATATGAAAAAAAAACATTGAATAATTACCCTGAGAATGCCTGAGTAACACTGATAGATGTTATAATAAATGGTAAATATTTTTGAAATATTTTTGAAAAACTGTTATTGTGGAAAAATCATATCTTCTTTGTAAAAATTCTTTTTAAAATAGAAAACGTTTTGAAAACCTTTTTTCTGAAGAAATCCTTGAAAACATATAAATGAAGATTTTAAAATAGTAAAGCATTTTTAAAATATATTTTCATTGAAAATTATTCTCATGGGTCATTTGAAATCAGTTTTGAAACCATTTTAAAAAACATGGTTTTTTAATACAATAGACTTCCGACCGAAGAGAGAGACGATAAAATTTTACATAAAAACATTATACTATGTACCAAAGAGTGTTAAAAATGGTACTATAAAATTTGGATATATTTATTTAATTGAGGAAAAGGAAAATCCATAATGTTTTGGAGATATGGATAATTATATTTCATCAAATGAAACATAAACATGACCAATCTCAGAAATTGATGAGATTGTCTCAATTGTAGCACCCCAAACACTTCATGGTATGTTTCTCTAAAATACATTCTAGTTATCCCCTATATTTCATGAATCACTGATCCTATATGGAACAAAACATGGTTACTTGTTAGATATATCCATACCATTTCCATTAAACATAAATTTTCCAACTCTGTGATTTGAATTTTAAAAATCAGACATACACGGTTGTGTTCAAGATGATATTTAGAGTCTGATAGAATAACATAATTTTCAGTGAATAACAACCTTCCCTTATTAATAGTTACCTACTGTTATGAATAGTAACATACCCTTATGAATAGTAATATTAATTTTATGAATGTTGTCCATACCGTTGTCTGTATAAGATAATTTAGGCATGAGGGCAGTGTCTCCACTACACCGAGAGCCTGTCCATTGCAAAGATTCTGAGTCTATCTTGATTCATAACAGTTTCTCATCACTGAACCAGGCTGGAATGGTGAATGTGGACTTTGAAGGATGGAAAACCATCATCCCATGATGGAAGCACAAACAGGATAGTTCAAGACTCATGAACGATTAAGAATCCGGTGATATATAAGGGATTCTCACCAAGACACGGTCTATAATCAAGACACTCTTGTGGGAATTGGAACAAAGAAAGGGAAAAATGAAGCATCATGACTGTTAATTTCCCGGACCTCAAGGGAGAAAAAAATCAAGACCCCGTAAGGATTATTTAGACACCCCAAAGGTAATGGTCACCAGGTCGTCAGGGAAGGCAACATGTAACAGAGAAAGAGTTGTACCACAAGGTCCTACATCAATTCCAGCTGTGGAACTTGCCTCCAGCATGATGAGTATGAATAATCCCTCAGCTTCCATGGGAGATGCTTAGGGGTAGGAGTGCCCAGGGACAGATTAAGGTCTGCACAAAGAGGGAAGACAACGAGATGTAAGGTGCGAAGAAAACCTAACAACATATCTAACTTCCGAGGTTGGAACAGTGGGGGTGTTGGGGGAGAAGGATAAAAGTGGTGGTGCTCCACTGGTGGCTGCTATGGGTTCGCAGCACACATATGGTATATAGGCCACACACAAGACTATAGACCTCCTTATGCATTCTGATGAAGAGATGGTGGATATTGCATTAATCTTTCTTGCTTCCAGAGAGGATGTTGAAAGGACGAACATACGTCCAATGCATGTGGATAAAAACATGGAAGATAACGGATGGATTGAGAAAAAATTTCTAATTTTGGAGAGATTATTTTATGACAGGATGTTAACAGTGGAGGAGTTCTTAATGAGAAGGGACAAATTGGCCCACCATTTTGAAGACATTCTCAAAGCTGGTTAGAACAAAGAGGTTAGGGTTATATCATGGAAACTATATAGGGAGGTCGCATATAATAAATTTAATTTATTATATAGGGGTTTTTTTATTTGCTACTGCATTTAATGCTTCATGTTTTACTTAATGGTTTCACACATCTTCCAAAAAAATTAATAAAAAATTATCTTAGTAGTATATGTGAATTTAGGTATCTTAAAAATGATGATAAATTTTTTAAGTGTTTATATTTTTTTAATAAATAAAGATTTTAATTAAATAATTAATTAATAATATTTAGGAAATTATTTTTGAAAAATGGACTTCATTTTTTGGATGCTACTGGTCGAAAAATGGTTAGGGTGAATTTTTGGTATTTTTCTGAAATACTTGAATTTTTATGAATAATAAAATCCGATAACTCATAATAAATTATAAATAATTGATTAATTGAGTCATTGATTATTATCTGATGATGTAATCCCTATTTATTTGGATTTAGATGATAAAATTCCTATTCTTGGTCATGGAAGACTCACTATTCCTTCTCTTATGGAGAAACAACAAATTAATGAATATTATATTAAGAAAACTCCTCTCTCCTCCCCTATAAAAACCCTCTTTCACTCCCTCTTCTCTTCACTCCTCTAAAGCCTTGTTCCTTGACAATATTCTATCCCAATATCTCCCCAAGATCCTCCCCCACGTCCAAAAGCTTATATCCTCTTCAAAATACTAAAACCTCTCCCCTTAAGAGGTTCTCAAAGGAGGAAGTCACAAGAGGTAAACTCCTCTTTCCAATTCCTTCATTTCTTTTATGTTCTTTTCTTTTTGTTTTTTCCCCACCTCCCTTCACCCAAATACTATGATAAATCCAATAAAAAACATGTACTATAATGGTTTCTGCTAATGGGATATTTCATTATCTTCTCTCATTTTCCCCAGTAATTATTTGGACGAAATGAATGGACCATTTGAGACGTCCTAATTTAGCACATTCAAGGACAAAAGTTTATCAATTTATATTATAATCTTTAATTCTAGTAATGAAACCATTTGTGTCATGGTTGAACCATATTTTTATATATTTAATTTATCATATTTTTGGTTCTGTAATCCTTTTGTACAAATGGTATTACGTAATAAAGAAAAAAATGTTCATTGAAATCAAACCCAACGTTTCACCAAAACATTTGTCACTAAGGTTATATATATGTAATAATTAGACCTCACTCAAAGTAACCAAATTAAATTTTAAACCATTTAATCTTTGGTAAGTTCACTAATGGTATATAACTTCATTTCTTGACAACCACTTCCATCTTTTATATTTATCCGAACATGAATATATGTAAACTGATCTTTTAAATAAAAGTTATCAAATGAGCCCGAACAAGGAAATTAAAAATTATAACTAATCAAAAAATGACTTCAATGAACTAAAAAGGGTTATAATATATAATTTACATATATTATAGTTTAGGTAATTATGAATTAATAATCCTAATTTTTTTATTCATGTAACACCCCGAGATTTTATATTCTTTTAATTTCATTAATGTCTTGTGTTGTATGTTACACCAAGATTACCTTGCGCTATACGCAACACCGTATTAGCTTTCAGTATACGCAACACTATTCTTGGATCATGTTACACACAATTTTGTAATAGTTATTCTACGCAACATTGAGTATATATATATATATATATATTCAATGTATAAATGAAATATGTTTGAATTTTGTTATACGAAACAACGAAGGATTCTTGCACAACACGCAACCCTAACTTGGCTTGCATTACACGCAATCACGACCTTCCTCGATAGCGTGTGTTGTACGCAATACCGGGTTTTACTAAACAATGATATATTATTATAATATTATTATGAACTAGCCTTTATGAATAATATTAACTAAATTTTTAATTTTATAACATTATTATTCATCTTACACATTTTCTAGAACATAGTATATGAACAAAATAAATTTTTCGGGAAAAATAAGTATTTTTAAAAAAATGCAGTTTTGCCGCCTTTTGATGGCGCACCCACATTAAATCTAGTTTTTTACATGTTTATAAGTTCAATTTGACAAAATAAAATTCTTCATTGGAATCAAGAAATAAAAATTTACTTTGGATAAAATTTTCATATTATTCTGGTAACTTTCATATTTTGATGAATAGTAAAAACACGCTATACTTTAATTAAAAACAACTTTTTTCATCGCAACAATTTATATGGTTAAATTATAATATTAAATGGTTTTAAAGTATAAAATGAATATATTTTTACCATTTAAAATAATGTATGTCATTAGCATTGATTTTACTTGAATTCGTAGTTTAAATCAATTCAATCTTTTGAAATGTTTTAAACAAAAACCCGTTTTCGTTCGACAACGGGATTAATTTTAATTTAATTTCTGAAACATCTGTGTATAGAATATGGAAAAATGGATTACATATTTGGAATCAGTGGGTTCAAATTATATTAATAGACTACTTTTAATTTTTGGGCATTATGAATAGTAACTACGGTAAATTTTATTTACCATAGTTAAAGGTAAATCTGTTAAATATGGGTAAATATAAGATTATAAAATTACCCTAACATCTGACAAAATCCAATTAGATGATTAAAGGTCGACCCATATCACCTAAGGGTCGTATTAGAATCATTTAATGGACTTTTTTCCATGAAAATAACATAATTATTATTAAAACCAAAGAAAGTGACAACATGTCACTCTCTTAAATCTTATAAGTATATTAATTTTAATTTAGAGATAAACTTCATGAAACTTCGGACATGAATAGTCTGCAGAAATATAATAACATTATCTACATCATGATAATTTATTTAGAATTTTTAGGGATTAAATAAATGTCATTAATGGTGATACATTAATGATGCAGAAATTATTTATTAAGTGAAAAATAAGTAATATAGTTTTTATTGAAATAATAATACCCATTAAAAGTTACACACACCTGACCAAAACTAATTAGTAGTATATATATACACCATAATCATCCAATGACCTAATATATAACCGTTTCGGGTCTTATAATAGTGATTATGACACTTATATTTTTTTTTTAAATGATGCCAAAGTTGGCACCTTCATAATTTAATAAATATAACAATTTAAATATTGTTATTTTAAGATGATAAATTCGAGTAAAAGTATTATTGTGAAAGTTAATAGATTTATCTTCATCATAGGATTTTATTTTTAATTTTTATGCAACAAATAAGTATATTAAATAATTATATAAAAATCTTGTTGTAATTATTTTATTAAGAAATAAACCAAATAAATGGTTCTAAAAATAATAAACTAAATATTATATGAACTATTTAATGTTTTAAACTAATTTTCTAGACACATAAGACCTTTTATGAATCTATTAATTCTTTTATTTAGAACATATATTCTGTATATATTTTATTTAAATTCAAATAATTGAATAGTTTCAAAATTGTCAATATTGTTATTTTATAAAAATAACATATTTTAAAATTGTTTAAAAATCACAAAAATATATAAAAATTATAAATTTAGATTTATATGGTCTATAATGTTATAAAGTATCCAATTATGGAAAATTCACAACAAATAAGTAATTATTTGTCATAATTTAAAATTCAGAATGTTATTACCACAAATAAAATTAAATTGACTATGTAAGGATAGATCAAGTTGATAATGTTTAAAACAATTTCCTAACATGTCTAAATTTTATTGTCTGATGCTATTACAACCCTATCTCATCTTATATTCGAATATGAGTCATTTTTGGAGGTTTTTATGTGGGGTTAGATTTATTATAAATTAATATTTTTAAGATTTCCAAAGGTGCCCCTCTCCTCCTTTATAAAAGGGCACCTACTCCCTCTCCTCCTCCCACCAATTTTACCATTAAAGCTTGGACAATCCCTGACCATTTCCCTTATGAATTTCCCTAGAAACATCCTAGAGGTCCTAGTCTTCTTCAAAGACCACATTTAGTACCCTAAGAGGAGGATTCAAAGAGACGTTTCAAAGAAGAGGTAATATCCGTTACTGATTCTTTCAATTTTCATTCTTCTTCAAATTATTCTTATTTAGTTGTTTCATTATGAAGTAATAACATCAGTATCACTCATATATTAATATGTTATTATAAGTATGAAACAACCATATTTCACCATCTATCCATCCTATGGAAAATGAAATCACCGCGCGTGTGTACGTACGGAATACCGTCTCCACGCCGTGGTGTAATCTATTTTCCACCACCACCTTACTTGGATGGGTATAATGGTGTACATAATAACTATATATGATTATTGTAAATTTATATCGATTCTGAAATAGTATACATACACTCCAATATAATGCCACGATCATGAGAACGATATCATCACTCGTGCGTATGTACGGACTACCGTCTCCACGGCGCGATGAGATTCATTCTCCATGTTAACCATTCATGAATGATTATAAATTATATATAATAAGTAATCATGAAATATATGACAGAATAATGATATTTGATTTATTTGTATATATATGTATGTCATATACTTAATTCCATTCAACTCAATAAGAAAACGAAAAAAGCGTTCATGCATACGTAAGGCTTACCGTCTCCATGAACGGTGTATTTCTTTCCATATAATAATTTAATAATATATGTGTATATTATGTATATATATTATATATAAATCATTTTTTATATTCTTGAATTAAGTAATCATGATCTATGTAATAATATGAATAATTACAAGTCAAAACACAGAAGACAAAGGAAACGATTTTACCCAAAACACTCTTTAACATGGAATTTACAAAAGAACAGGTAATATAAACTCATATGTGAACCATATATGATATCATAACAATTTTGATGATTCTGTAATAAGTCAATGACATTATTCAAATCATTATACAGGATTTTCGGACACTTACGAAGCAAATCGGACCTAAGGTAAGGGAAATATCACAATCTCATTTTTATCCGAGATTGTTTATACTTTGGTATTTACTGGGGTGTATTTTATCATCCACATCCATGTTTCCTCAATATATAATATTATTTCCATCCATCTAATTTTTTTTAAATCCATTTTTACCCTTTGGTGAGTATATAGTAAAAGATATGAAAGGAATATTTTGTCGTTTTTCGTACGAGGTACTTACTTTTCCAAAAAAAGTACGAGAAGAATGTTTTTTTAACTTATACGGAAAGAATGGATTTTTAAAAAATTATTTCCAAGAAGCTTCCTATACAAGTTTTCAAGTTTATTTTTAATCAAATTCTTTTAGTTTAAAATTGTATGACATGTTAAGAAAGAAAAATGTTTTTTAAGTAGAAATGATATTTTCCTCAAGTATGGAGTTCAAGTGTTTTATCAAAATTATTTTACATCTAAGATAATATAGGTTTATATTTCTATCCCTATTATTACATTGATTTGATTATGTTGAGATGGAATTATTTTTATGAATTCCTTTATCTTATATGAATTGTTTTATGATGTCATGTTGTTTTAGAGTCCCATTTTTATTACATGGGTTATGCAATGATGTATGATTTATGATTTTGTGGCACACATATGAATGGTATCATTATGAGATGGGTGGGACCTATATCTCCCTCCAATGCATTGGGTAATGATTTTATATCTCATGAGATAGACATGGCTGGAATGGCAGGTTAAAGCGGTTCAGTGAAACAACACCGAAACGAGGAGTGAACTCGGTTCAGAAATGGACTTTGTCCACTAAGATAGTATTGGCAATAGTCTTCACTAATAAGAAATGATTCTCTATGATTATATGTGTATGACACAAAGTTTCATGTTTTATGTTATGATTATTGGAATTACATTTCGCTACTATGATTTATCCCATGTTATGATATTATGATCTCTTTTGCAGTTTAATATTTCCAAAATGTTACGTTCTTATGAATATGATGTGATTGATATTTCTTTTGTTTACCATTACAAAGAATTTGAGCTCACACTTTTATGTTTTCTTTTCCCTAGGTTATAAAGAAAGCTTTTAGGTAAAAAAAGGAAGATCTTTATGGGATATGTTGAAAATCTTTCACCACGATTAGAAGATTATATTTCGAGTTTCCAAAGACACTAAACTATTACGGTCCTTGTGTGTCTGTTTTTGTTATGTATTAAGTATTCCGCTAATGTAATGTAATTTCCATGTACATCAAGCTTCGGGTCTCTATAGTTGGTATCAGAGGGAGGTTTAGTCAACCTTTGGAAACATGGATGCGAGAACTTTAGTGAGATCCCTAAGGATATTTCTAAGGTATGTCTAGGGATGTCCCTAAGGTTAAGTATACGTATAGGATATAGTCCTAAAACTATGGTAACAATCTTAGAATTTAACCTAATATGTTAGATATTGAGGGTGCTCCCCCTTTACTATGTTATTTTCCCTAACATGATTTTTTCCTCTCACACTATTCTTTTTGGGTTTTAGAAAATGGCTGGAAACAGGAAGATTCGTGATAATGGAGGATATGACGGACAATGGAATGATATTATTCTTAAGAAACCAAATGAAACAGGATTTGGAAGTCCAAACATCGTTATTATGCCCAATCAGCAATCTCATAATATGATCAATAATCTCAACTATGGTAAGTTTCCTGACTTAGATAATAAAAGAAAGATGGAGTTTCATTATGATCATTGAGGAAAGAAAGTTCAATTTCCCTGATGTAAATCATGTGGGAAGAGGAATCGGGGAGATTGTTTCAAGGGAACTGGAATATTCTTTGGGTGTGGAAAAGAATGACACAAAGCCGGTAAGTGCAAAGGAAAAGGTTCATTTAACACCATGGATGAGGATAATGGTATTTCTATGACCTCAACAATGGTAAAATGTTTTAAATATAGAATTTACGGGAATTATGCAAACCAATGCCCTAAGGGAAAGTCTCATGAAGAGAATCAGTACAGTCGTATGGGTAGTATTTATGTTGATGATGATGAAGAGGCTAAAAATGATATATGAGATGAAAGAATGGTTGAAGCTCGGTCAATGGTTTAAGAAGGTAGTGGAATGATTACATGTTTTTCAAGTGTAATGTTGTATAAGTTATATCATGGTACTATGGAATAAAGAGACATCTAAGGATTGTTACACTATTGTATTTTCTTGAGTTTTGAAAGTGTATGATTAATGGTACTAGTATCCATGAATGTTTATTCAAATATTTTTGGAATGTAGATTATATGCGCATAATGAAGGGATAAGGAGAAAATTAAATGTTTGATAGTATTCATGAGCTCATGACTGATATAAGGAGAAAGTTATATCATGGTTAGAGTATATATAATTTTTGGATTTTGGTATGTGGAAGGAGTTATATTTTGAAAGCATTCATGTTTTCATTAAGGTTTAATGGGTATTCATTTTTCAAGAGAATACACTATTAAGGTATTCACATGATTGGAATGTGACCAACAAGATATATGCGGGATAAATGATGGTATTCACATGCTTGGTTGATGACATTTCAAGTAATCAGTTTCCTTATACTATGAGCTTGGACCGAAGTATTTTAGATAAGCCGAAATATTGGAATGGATTACGTTGGAAATAAGTTAGTATTGTTTAAGGAAAGAAATTTTTTTTTGATGGGATGTTATATTAATGTAGTTTTAGAAAAAGGAAAACCTGCAGGACAGGCGATAGCCCATCGTGTCGGAAAAGGCTATGGGAATCGAACCCACAACCGAAGTGCGACTAGCCTTTATCGCTTACCACTGGCCTACAGGAAGTCCCTATTTAGTAGAAACTAGTTTTATTATATTATGCAGTATGATATATGAATTATAAGTCCATTTTAGGAACCAAATATGATTAATCTCACTATAGATGGACTTATGTATTTTTTTTTGATAACTTTTCTAACCTTTTGTTTAAGACAGATGGAATGACCAATCATTCTATCACATGATCTTATAACACTTAACAAATGGAAAATTCAACTTCATTTATTTAAGAGATGAAGTGGAAATTGTCCAAAAAATGACTAATGGTGAGACTGTACCAAAATCACGAAAGTATTTCTTCTAATTCCAATTTCATCATCTTTAGGGAAATGATCTTGAAAACCAAAAACGTTGTCCTAGTGCCCTTATATCTGATGAATCTGATGGTACCTTAGATCGTCTCAAATCTATGGCTTTGTGATTGATGGCTTTTTCATAGCCAAGTTCTCTTCCACTCTCCATCAGAACATGATGGTTAGATTTCTCTTCCATATCCATATTTTCACCTATGTGGAAACCTAGTAATTAGATTATTTGGGTAACCGTTACGTTTTATAATTTTGTTTTCAAAGATTGGTTTTGGTATTCCTTTTTACGATGTGGGTTTCTATTAAATAAACTTTTGAGTAGTAAACCATTTATAACCCCGACGAATTTAGAGGGAGAAATTCATTTTAAGGGGGGTAGAATGTAACAACCCGAGATTTTATATTCATTTAATTTCATTAATGTCTTGTTTTTTATGCTACACCAAGATTACCTTGTGCTATATGCAACACCGTATTAGCTTGCAGTATACGCAACACTATTCTTGAATCGTGTTCCACACAATTTTGATAATAGTTATTCCACGCAACATTGAGTATATATATATATATTCAATGTATAAATGAAATATGGTTGGATTCTGTTATACGAAACAATGAAGTATTCTTGCACAACATGGAACCCTGACTTGGCTTGCATTACACACTATCACGACCTTCCTCGATAGCGTGTGTTGTACGCAATACCAGGTTTTACAAAACAACGATATATTATTATAATATTATTATGAACTAGCCTTTATGAATAGTATTATCTAAATTTTGAATTTTATAACATTATTATTCATCTTACACATCTTCTAGAGCATGGTATAAGAACAAAATAAATTTTTCGGGTAAAATAAGTATTTTTCAAAAAATGCAGTTTTGCCGCCTTTTGATGGCGCACCCACTTTAAATCTAGTTTTTGACATGTTTATAAGTTCAATTTGAGAAAATAAAATTCTTCTATGGAATCAAGAAATAAAAATTTACTTTGAATAATTTTTTCATATTATTATGGTAATTTTCATATTTTGATGAGTAGTAAAAACATGCTATATTTTAATTAAAAACATCTTTTTTTCATTGAAATAATTTATATGGTTAAATTATAATATTTAATGGTTTTAAATTATAAATAGAATATATTTTTACTATTTAATATATTGTATGTAATTATCATTTATTTTTCCTTGAATTCGTAGGTTAAATCAATTCAATCTTTTGAAATGTTTTAAACAAAACCCCGTTTTCTTTCTATAAGGGGATTAATTTTAATTTAATGTCTGAAACGTCTGTGTATATAATTTGGAAAAATGGATTCCATATTTGGAATCAGTGGGTCCAAATTATATTAATATACTACTTTTTATTTTTGGGCATTATGAATAGTAACAACGGTAAATTTTATTTACCATTGTTAAAGGTAAATCAGGTAATTAAGGGTAAATATATGATTATAAAATTACCCTAACATCTGCCAAAATCCTATTGGATGACTAAAAGTAGACCCATATCACCTAATGGTAAGATTAGAAACATTTAATGGACTTTTGTCTATGAAAATAACGTAATTATTATTAAAACCAAAGAAAGTGACAACATGTCACTCTCTTAAATCTTATAAGTATATTAATTCTAATTTAGTTATAAACCTCATGAAACTTCGAAAATAAATAGTATCCATAATTTTAATAAAGTTATATACATCATTATAATTTATTTAGAATTTTTAGGGATTAAATAATTGTCATTAATGGTGATACATTAATGATGCAGAAATTATTTATTAAGTGAAAAATCAGTAATATAGTTTTTATTGAAATAATAATACCGATTAAAAGTTCTAAAAACCTGAACAAAACTTATTGGTAGTATATATACATACACCATAAGAATCCAATGACCTAATATATAACCGTTGCGAGTCATTTAATAGTGATTATGACACTTATATTATTTTGTTTTAAATGATGCCAAAGTTGTCACCTTCATAATTTAATAAATATAACAATTTAAATATTGTGATTTTAAGATGATAAATTCGTGTATAAGTATTATTTTGGAAGTTAATAGATTTATCTTAATCATAGGATTTTATTTTTAATTTTTATGCAACAAATTGGAATATTAAATAATTATACAAAAATGATGTTGTAATTATTTTATTAAGAGATAAACCAAATAAATGGTTTTAAAAATAATAAAATAAATATTATATGAACAATTTAATGTTCTCCACTAATTTTTTAGATACATATTACTTTTTATGAATCTATTAAATCTTTTATTTAGAACATATCTTATGTATATATTTTATTTAAATTAAACAAAATAAATAGTGTCAAAATTGACAATATTTTTATTTTATAAAAATAACATATTTTAAAATTGTTTAAAAATCACAAACATATATAAAAATTATAAATTTAGATTTATATGGTCTATAATGTTATAAAGTATCCAATTATGGACAATTCACATCAAATAAGTAATTATTTGTTATAATTTAATATTTAGAATGTTATTTCCACAAATAAAATTAAATTGATTAAGTAAAGATAAATCAAGTTGATAATGTTTAAAATAATTTCCTAACATGTCTAAATTTTATTTTCTGATGATATTTCTACCCTATATCATCTTATATTCTAATATGATTAATTTTTGGTGGTTTTTAGGTGGGGTTAGATTTAATATAAATTAATATTTTTAAGATTTCCAAAGGTGCCCCTCTCCTCTCTTATAAAAGGGCACCTCCTCCCTCTCCTCCTCACGCCAATTTTATCCTTCATGCTCGGCCAATACCTGAACATTTCCATTATAAATTTCCCTAGCAACATCCTAGAGGTCTTGGTATTCTTCAAAGACCAATTTTAGTACCCTAAGAGGAGGATTCAAAGAGGCATGTCAAAGAAGAGGTAATATCCGTTACCGATTCTTTCAATTTTCTTTCTTCTTCAAATTCATCTTATTTAGTTGTTCCATTATGAAGTAATAACATCAGTATCACTCATATACTGATATGTTATTATAATTATGAAACAACCATATTTCACCATCTATCCATCCTATGGAAAATGAAATCATCGCGCGTGCGTACGTACGAAATACCGTCTCCACGCCGTGGTGTAATCTATTTTCCACCACCACCTTACTTGGATGGGTATAATGATGTACATAATAACTATATATTATTATTGTAAATTGATATTGATTCAGAAATAGTATACATAAACTCCAATACAATTCCACGATCATTAGAACGCTATCATCGCACGTGCGTACGTACGGACTACCGTCTCCACGACGCGATGAGATTCATTCTCCACGTTAACCATTCATGAATGATTATAAAGTATATATAATAAGTAATCATGAAATATATTACATAATAATGATACTGGATTTATGTGTATATATATGTATGTCATATACTTAATTCCATTCAACTCAATAAGAAAACGAAAATAGTGTTAATGAGTACGTACGACCTACCGTCTCCATGAACGTTGTATTTATTTCCATCTACTAATCTATTATATATATGTTTATTCTGAGTATATATTATATATAAATCATGTTTTATATTCTAGAATTAAGTAATCATGATCTATGTAATCATATGAATAATTACAAGTCAAAACACAGACGACAAATGAAACGATTTTACGCAAAACTCTCTTTAACATTGAATTTACAAAAGAACGGGTAATGTAAACTCATAAGTGAACAATATATGATATAATAACAATGATTATGATTCTGGAATAAGTCTATTACATTATTTAAATCATTATACTAGAGGTTCGGACACTTACGAAGCAAATCGGACCTAAGGTAAGGGAAATATCACAATCTCATTTTTATCCGAGATTGTTTATACTTTGGTATTTACTGGGGTGTATTTTATCATCCACATCCATGTTTCCTCAATATGCAATATTATTTCCATCCAACTACAATTGTTTAAATCCATTTTACCCTTTGGTGAGTTTATAGTAAAAGATATGAAAGGAATCTTTTGTCATTTTTCGTACGAGGTACTTTTTGACTTTTCCAACAAAAGTACGAGAAGAATTTTTTTTAACTTATACGGTATGAATGGATTTTTAAAACATAATTTCAATGTAGCTACAATTACAAGTTTTCATGTTTATTTTCAATCAACTTCTTTTTGTTTAAAATTTTATGACATGTTAAGAAAGGAAAATGTTTTTGAAGTAGGAAGGATATTTTCCTCAAGAATGGAGTTCATGTGTTTTATCAAAATTATTTTCCATCTATGATAATATAGAGTTATGTTTCTATCCCTATTATTAAATTGATTTGATTATGTTGTGATGGAATTATTTTTATGAATTCCTTTATCTTATATGAATTGTTTTATGATGTCATGTTGTTTAAGAATCCCATTTTTATTACATGGGTTATGCAATGATGTATGATTTATGATTTTGTGGCACACATATCAATGGTATAATTATGAGATGGATGGGACCTATATCTACCTACAATTCATTGGGTAATTATTTTATATCTCATGAGATAGACATGGCTGGAATGGAATGTTAAACTGGTTCAGTGAAACAGGACTAGAACGAGGAGTGGACTCAGTTCAGAAATGGATTTTGTCCACTAAGATAGTCTTGGCAATGAGTCTTGACTAATAAGAAATGATTCTCTATGATTATTTGTGTATGCCATAAAGTTTAATGTTTTAATTTATGATTATTGGGATTACATTTCACTACTATGATTTATCCCATGTTATGATATTATGATCTCTTTTGCAGGTTAAGATTTCCAAAATGTTATGTTCTTATAAATATGATGTGATTGATATTTCTTTTGTTTACCCTTACTGAGCATTTGAGCTCACACATTTTTTATTTCTTTTCCCCAGGATATAAAGTATAGTTTTAGGTAAAAAATGGAAGATATTTATGGGAGATGTTGAAGATATTTCACCACAATTAGAAGATTTTATTCCGACTTTCCAAAGATACTAAACTATTACGGTCCTTGTGTGTCTGTTTTTGTTATGTATTAAGTATTCCTCTAATGTAATGTAATGTCCTTGTACATCAAGCTTCGAGTCTCTATAGTTGGTATCAGAGGGAGGTTTAGTCAACCTTTGGAAACATGGATGCAATAACTTTAGTGAGATACCTAAAAATATTTCTAAGGTATGTCTAGGGATGTCCCTAATCTTAAGTATACGTATAAGATATAGTCCTAGAACTACGGTAACGATCTTAGAATTTAACCTAAGATGTTAGATATTGAGGGTGCTCCCCCTTTACTATATTGTTTTTTCTAGCATGACTTTTTCCTCTCAAAATATTCTTTTTGGGTTTTAGAAAATGGCTGGAAACAGGAAGATCCATGATAATGGAGGATATGACAGACAATGGAATGATATTATTCATGAGAAACCAAATGAAACGGGATTTGGAAGTCCAAATATCGTTATTATGCCTAATCAGAAATCTCATAATATGATCAATAAGCTCAACTTTGGTATGTTTCCCGACTCGGATAATAAGATAAAGATGGAGTTTCATGATGATCATAGAGGAAAGAAAGTTCAATTTCCCTCATGTAAATCATGTGGGAAGAGGCATCAGGGAGATTTTTTCAAGGGAACTGGATGATACTTTGGGTGTGGGAAAGAAGGACAAAAATCCAGTAAGTGAAAAAGAAAAGGTTCAGTTAACACCATAGATGACGATAATGGTATTTCTACAACATCAACAATGGTTAAATTTATTAAATGTGGAATGTACGGGCATTATGCAAACCAATTCCCTAAGGGAATGTCTCATGAAGAGAATCAGTACGGTCGTATGGGTAGTATTTATGTTGATGATGATGAAGAGACTACAAATGATATGTGAGATGAAAGAATTGTTGAAGCTCGGTCAATGGTTTAAGAAGGTAGTGGAAAGATTACATGTTTCTCAATTGTAATGTTGTATAAGTTATATCATGGTACTATGGAATAAAGAGATATCTAAGGATTTTTACACTATTGTCTTTCCTTGAGTTTTGAAAGTGTATGATTAATGGTACCAGTATCCATGAAATCTTATTCAAATATTTTTGGAATGTAGATGATATGTGCATAATGAAGGGATAAGGAGAAAATTAATTGTTTGATAGTATTCATGAGCTCATGACTGATATAAGGAGAAGGTCATATCATGGTTTGAGTATATAGAATTTTTGGATTTTGGTATGTGGAAGGAGTTAACTTTTGACAGCATTCATGTTTTCACTAATGTTTAAAGGGTATTCATTTTTCAAGAGAATACATGATTAAGGAATTCACATGATTGGAATGTGACCAACAAGACATATGGGGGATAAATGATGGTATTCACATGATTGGTTGATGACATTTTAAGTAATCGTTTTCCTTATACTATGAGCTTGGACCAAAGTATTTTAGATAAGACTAAAGATTGGAATGGATTACGTTGGACATAAGTTAGTATTGTTTAAGGATAAAACTTTTTTTTATGGGATGTTATATTAATGTAGTTTTAGAAAAAGGGCAACCTGAAGGACGGGCGACAACCCATCGCGTCGGACAAGGCTGTGGGAATCGAACCCAAAACTGAAGTGTGACTGTCCTATATCGCTTACAATTGGCCTATAGGAAGTCCCTATTTAGTAGAAACTAGTTTTATTATATTAATAAGTATGATATATCATGTATAAGTCCATTTTAGGAACCATATATGATTAATCTCACTATAGATGGACTATGTATTTTTTTTAATAACTTTTCCAACCTTTTGTTTACGACAGATGGAATGAACCATCATTCTATCACATTATCTGATAACACTTCACAAATGACAAATTCAACTTCATTTCTTTAGGAGATGAAGTGGAAATTGTCCGACAAAAAATGACTAATGGTGAGACTGTACCAAAATCACGAAAGTATTTCTTCTAATTCCAATTTCATCATCTTTAGGGAAATGATATTGAAAACCTAAAATGTTGTCCTAGTGTGCTTATATCCGATGAATCTAATGGTACCTTAGATCATCACAAATCTATGGCTTTTGTGATTGATGGCTTTTTCAAAGCCAAGTTCTCTACCACTCTCCATCAAAACATGATGGTTAGATTTCTCTTCCATATCCATATTTTCACCTATGTGGAAACCCAGTAATTAGTTTATTTAGGTAACTGTTACGTTTCATACTTTTGTTTTCAAAGATTGGTTTTGGTAATCCTTTTTACAATGTGGGTTTCTATTAAAGAAACGTTCTAGTAGTTAACCATTTATAACCCCGACGAATTTCGAGGGAGAAATTCATTTTAAAGGGGGTAGAATGCAACACCCCGAGATTTTATATTCTTTTAATTTCATTAATGTCTTGTGTTGTATGCAACACCAAGATTACCTTGTGCTATACGCAACACCGTATTAGCTTGCAGTATACACAACACTATTCTTGGATCGTGTTACACACAATTTTGATAATAGATATTCTATGAAACATTGAGTATGTATATATATATATATATATATTTTCAATGTATAAATGAAATATGGTTGGATTCTGTTATATGAAACAACTAATTATTCTTGCGCAACACGCAACCCTGACTTGGCATGCATTACACGCAATCACGACCTTCCTCGATAGCGTGTGTTGTACGCAATACCTGGTTTTACTAAACAACGATATATTATTATAATATTATTATGAACTAGCCATTATGAATAGTATTAACTAAATTTTTAATTTTATGACATTATTATTCATCTTACACATTTTCTAGAACATGGTATAAGAACAAAATAAATTTTTCGGGTAAAATAAGTATTTTTCAAAAAATGCAGTTTTGTTGCATTTTGATGGCACACACACATTAAATCTATTTTTTGACATTTTTATAAGTTCAATTTGACAAAATAAAATTCTTCTTTTGAATCAAGAAATAAAAATTTACTTTGGATAAATTTTTTATATTATTCTGGTAACTTTCATATTTTGATGAATAGTAAAAACACGCTATATTTTAATTAAAAACAAATTTTTTAACCGCAATACTTTATATGGTTAAATTATAATATTGAATGGGTTTAATGTATAAATAAAATATATTTTTACAATTTAATATAATCTATGTCATTAGCATTGAGTTTTCCTTGAATTCGTAGGTTAAATCAATTCAATCTTTTGAAATGTTTTAAACAAAACCCCGTTTTCTTTCGACGACGGGATTAATTTTAATTTAATTTCTGAAACTTCTGTGTATATAATTTGGAAAAATAGATTCCATATTTTGAATCAGTGGGTCCATGTTATATTAATACACTACTTTTTATTTTTGGGCATTATTAATAGTAATTACGGTAAATTTTATTTACCATAGTTAAAGGTAAATCAGGTAATTAAGAGTAAATATAAGATTATAAAATTAGCCTAAAATCTGCCAAAATACTATTGTATGACTAAAATTCGACCCATATCACCTAAGGGACATATTATAATCATTTAAGGGACTTGTTTCCATGAACATAACTTAATTATTATTAAAACCAAAGAAAGTGACAACATATCACTCTCTTAAATATTATAAGTATATTAATTTTAATTTAGTGATAAACTTCATGAAACTTCAAGAATGAATAGTATAATAAAATATAATAAAATTATCTACATCATGATAATTTATTTAGAATTTTTAGGGATTAAATAATTGTCATTAATGGTGATACATTAATGATGCAGAAATTATTTATTAAGTGAAAAATCAGTAATATAGTTATTATTGAAATAATAATACCCATTAAAAGTTCCACAAACCTGACAAAAACTTATTGGTAGTATAAATATACACCATAATCATCCAAGGACCTAATATATAACCGTTTTGAGTCATATAATAGTGATTATGACACTTATATTATTTTATTTTAAATGATGCCAAAGTTGTCACCTTCATAATTTAATAAATATAACAATTTAAATATTGTGATTTTAAGATGATAAATTAGAGTAAAAGTATTATTGTGAACGGTAATAGATTTATCTTCATCATAGGATTTTATTTTTAATTCTTATGCAAAAAATAATAATATTAAATAAGTATACAAAAATGTTGTTGTAATTATTTTATTAAGAGATAAACCAAATAAATGGTTTTAAAAATAATAAAATAAATATTATATGAACTATTAAATGTTATCAACTACTTTTCACGATACATATGGCCTTTTATGAATATATTAAAGCTTTTATTTTGAACATATATTATGTATATATTTTATTTAAATTCAAATAAATGAATAGTGTCAAAATTGACAATATTGTTATTTTATAAAAATAACATATTTTAAAAATGTTTAAAAATCACAAAAAAATATTAAAATTATAAATTTAGATTTATATGGTCTATAATGTTATAAAGTACCCAATTATGGACAATTCACAACAAATAAGTAATTATATGTTATAATTTAAAATTCAGAATGTTATTACCACAACTAAAATTAAATTTATTAAGTAAGGATAAATCAAGTTGATAATGTTTAAAATAATTTCCCAACATGTCTAAATTTTATTGGATGATGATATTACAACCCTATATCATATTATATTTTAATATGAGTCATTTTTGGAGGTTTTTAAGTTGGGTTATATTTATTATAAATTAATATTTTTAAGATTTCCA
Source organism: Viscum album (assembly GCA_963277665.1). NCBI lineage: Eukaryota > Viridiplantae > Streptophyta > Magnoliopsida > Santalales > Viscaceae > Viscum > Viscum album. The sequence goes on along the minus strand of OY728123.1, from coordinate 1,030,340,666 downwards.
AAGGTTCCCCTCTCCTCCCTTATAAAAGAGAACCTACTCCCTCTCCTCCTCACACCAATTTGAGCCTTCAAGATCGGCCAATACCTGACCATTTCCCTTATCAATTTCCCTAGAAACATTCTAGAGGTCCTGGTCTTCTTCAAAGACCATGTTTAGTACCCTAAGAGGAGGATTCAAAGAGGCGTGTCAAAGAAGAGGTAATATCCATTACCGATTCTTTCAATTTTCTTTCTTCTTCAAATTATGCTTATTTAGTTGTTTCATTATTAAGTAATAACATCAGTATAACTCATATAATGATATGTTATTATAATTATGAAACAACAATATTTCACCATCTATCCATCCTATGGAAAATGAAACCACCTCACGTGCGTATGTACGGAATACCGTCTCCACGCTGTGGTGTAATCTATTTTCCACCACCACCTTACTTGGATGAGTATAATGGTGTAAATAATAACTATATATGATTATTGTAATGTTATATTGATTCTAAAATAGTATACATACACTCCAATACAATTCCACGATCATGAGAACGATATCATCGCTCGTGCGTACGTACGGACTACCGTCTCCACGACGCAATAAGATTCATTCTCCACGTTAACCATGCATGAATGATTATAATTTATATGAAATAAGTAATCATGAAATATATGACATAATAATGATACTGGATTTATGTGTATATATATGTATGTCATCTACCTAATTCCATTCAACTCAATAAGAAAACAAAAACAGCGTTCATGCGTATGTATGGCCTACCGTCTCCATGAACGGTGTATTTATTTCCATCTACTAATCTATTATATATATGTATATTCTGAATATATATTATATATAAATCATTTTTTATATTCTGTAATTAAGTAATCATGATCTAAGTAATCATATGACTAATTACAAGTCAAAACATGGATGACAAATGAAACGATTTTACCCAAAATGCTATTTAACATGGAATTTACAAAATAACGGGTAATATAAAGTCATAAGCGAACCATATATGATATCATAACAATGAGTATGATTCTGGAATAAGTCCATGACATTATTTAAATCATCATACAGGAGGTTTGGACACTTACGAATCAAATCGGACCTAAGGTAAGGGAAATATCACAATCTCATTTTTATCCGAGATTGTTTATACATTGGTATTTACTGGGGTGTATTTTATCATCCACATCCATGATTCCTAAATATGTAATATTATTTCCATCCACCTACAATTTTTTAAATCCAATTTTATTCTTTGGTGAGTTTATAGTAAAAGATATGAACGAAATCTTTTTTCATTTTTCGTACGAGGTACTTTTTGACTTTTCCGACAAAAGTACGAGAAGAATGTTTTATTTAACTTATACGGCATGAATGGATTTTTAAAACATTATTTCCAAAAATCTTCCTTTACAAGTTTTCAAGTTTATTTTTAATCAACTTCTTTTAGTTTAAATTTTTATGACACGTTAAGAAAGGAAAATGTTTTTGAAATAGAAAGGATATTTTCCTCAAGAATGGAGTTCAAGTGTTTTATCAAAATTATTTTCCATCTAAGATAATATAGGGTTCTGTTTCTATCCCTATTATTACATTGATTTGATTATGTTGTGATGGAATTATTTTTATGAATTCCTTTATCTTATATGAATTGTTTTATGATGTCATGTTGTTTAAGAATCCCATTTTTATTACATGGGTTATGCAATGATGTATGATTTATGATTTTTTGGCACACATATGAATGGTATCATTATGAGATGTGTGGGACCTATATCTACCTCCAATACATTGGGTAATGATTTTATATCCCATGAGATATACATGGCTGTAACGGCAGGTTAAACCGGTTCAGTGAAACAGGACTGAAACGAGCAGTGAACTCGGTTCAGAAATGGACTTTGTCCACTAAGATAGTCTTGGCAGCGAGTATTGACTAATAAGAAATGATTATCTATGATTATGTGTGTATGACACAAACTATCATGTTTTAAGTTATGATTTTTGGGATTACATTTCACTACTATGATTTATCCCATGTTATGATATTATGATCTCTTTTGCAGGTTAAGAGTTCCAAAATGTCATGTTCTTATGAATATGATGTGATTGATATTTCTTTTGTTTACCCTTACTGAGCATTTGAGATAACCCTTTTATGTTTTCTTTTCCCCAAGATATATAGAAAGGTTTTAGGTATAAAAAAAGGAAGATCTTTATGGGATATGTTGAAGATCTTTCACCACGATTAGAAAATTATATTCCGAGTTTCTAAAGACACTAAAATATTACAGTCCTTGTGTGTTTGTTTTTGTTATGTATTAAGTATTCCTCTTATGTAATGTAATTTCCATTTACATCAAGCTTAGGGACTCTACAATTCATGTCCTTAATAACATGTCAAGAACAACTTCAAGCAAAAGGCATGTGATCCTCTCACTCACTTTTGTTCAAGAATCTCACCTATGTTGTGCCCTTTTATTTTTAATTCCTAATGATGGGGTATGTTTTAAAACCTCCCTCATACTTCCATTGTGACGTATAAATAATGGAATACCACATTACCTCTCATTAATCCCTCATAATTGCACTCGTTACCATGCTGAAATGATTGTAAGGGGTTTCTCACCTCACTTTCATTTCTGTTATATTTCCATTATTCGCCAATTATTTCTTGTATGTGTTATATGTTTAAATCCATTTGATATATAATAACATTATTATCTTTATTTTCATGGTATTTAATGACTCTTTTGGGGGTTATTAAGATCTTTTCATATGATTTGACCGATTACATTATGGTAAGAGACTTTGTCTCAAATACTATTTTGTTGTGACTAACATTGTATTGTGAAACTAATAATACATATGTGGGGTACCTACTTCCCATTTGAGATCCCATTTCATTTTGAAATAATATTTATATTAAATATCTATAATCTAATATCATGTATATGTTTGTTTTCTAAATCTTATACCATTTTACATATGGTGTTTATTTGGAAAATTATATTAATTATGGAAATATTGATGAATCTGTATACTCTACTCTATATAGATATTGAAAGGGAATATTACTCTTGTACTGAATCAATGTATAAAGAATTATTTGGACATGCAATGGAGAGTGGGGCCCACTATATCCCCTCGATGTATCAGTAGGTCTCATGAGACAAATCAGTTTTGTGACCAACCATTCGAGTTTGATTCCAAAAATCAGTATGTTTTCTACACATAGAACTAACCCATTTTAATGGTATTATAGTTTCTTGTGCTAGATATATGACATCCAATTAGTATGAGTTCTTTTTATTCATTATCAGTTTTTACTATCCATGAGGGTTTCACTATGAAAAAAATCAATGGATGCGGTTTCATTCCCTGTTTATTAGTGGTGTGAATTTTTTATTTTTTCACCATGTCATATTGATTATGTCAGATTGATTATGATTAACATATTATTTTATTAATGCTCCCACAATTTTTAACCCTTAATGTGATTTTGAGTTCACCCCTTTCATTGTTTTCTATCAATAGGTGATGAAGAGGTGATCGTTTATTGAGTTGATGTGCTAACAGTTTTTAGTTTTTGTTATGTATTGTATTTTGTAACCTTTTGCAATGTAATTTTAGTTACATCTATGTATCTAGATTCATCAGGAGTACTAAAATGATCATTCCTTTGGGGTTTTCATTCTTTCTAACCATGCCAATACCACAAGTAATTCACCGAATCTTTCCTAGTGGGGTCGGGGTGTTACAGTTGGTATCAAAGGAAGTTTTGTAGGGAACTTGGAAACTAGAGTAGAAAATACAGAGTGGGGAAAAAAGACCTAATGTGGTATTTAAGGATAAATGTACAAGAATGTCCTGCTATTTTGGTAAGGAAAAGATTTTGTGATTTTTTCTAGAAAATACATCCATGTCTGAATAAGAGAAGGTAGAGGAAGCTCTGACACAGATGTACCTAGGAGTGAAAACTCCGATAAAGAGTTTCAGGCATTACTCGTGGAATCATGGAATATGAAAACAGGCCTTGCTGCACTATTGGTTATGACATTCCAGGGGGATATGCATAGGATAATTCATATTTTCTATACAAGCCATTATGAAGGATTGAAATGTAATTTTTTCATTAGAGAGACCATGATTATGCAATTAGTTATGCATAGAATTTAAATCAATATTATGTTCTTTATATATTTGATTCATAAACTAATCTAGTGTGTTCCATTATTTCGAAATGGCACCTAATTGAAGAAAGAGAATCAATACTTGTGGACAATGTATGGATTTTCCCACTACTGAGTAACTCGACACGGTCAATGTCAGAGCAGATCAGATTTGGACCATATTGTGACAACATACCCAGGTCGTGATGAATAACCATGCTACACATGTGTTGGATCGTTTCATGAGGCAGAAGCCCCCATCTTTTAGTGGGACTAATAATCCTATAATATAGGAGAAGTGGATGAAGTCTCATTAAAAAATATTCATGGCATTAAAATGCAATGAAAATGAGAAGGTATTGCTGGCAGTATATTCTCTCAAGGGTGACACAGATCAATGGTGGTCTTTGATCCATAATACCACAGAGGAAGAAGAAATATAAGATATAAAATGGAGTAATTTTTAGAAAATATTCTTCAAAAAATATTTCCCTAATGAGCAACAAACTGAAATCAGGAAGAAATTCCATAGATTAAAACAAAAAGAAGAAGACAGTGTTGCAGAGTATGAGGCTACCTTCACAAGGCTGTTCAGGTATGCTGTAGATTACCTTTGTCAATCGGCAGACAAGATTGATCATTTCTTTTATGGTATTAAGCCATATATTCAAAAGTCACTGGCTTCTCAATCATTTTCATCATATGATGAAATTGTATCAAGTGCCATCAAAATAGAGAAATAATTTTCTAGATAAAATATTTTCGAAGGAAACCATGATAAAAATCAGTAATCTAATAAAAAATTTAAGGGAGAAGAACCAATAAAGAGAAATGGAACAAATTTGTTACCATTAGGTGATAACTGTGGAATGAATCATATCGGAAAGTACTTGAATGGAATGGGAGTCTTGTACAACTACAGAGAATTGTGTCATCGATCTGAAGAATGCAATGTGAAGAAACAATTCAATGATATTCAATGCTACAATTGTAGAAATATGGGACACAATGTAACTGAGTGTCCTAATATCCAAGGAAAATTGACTCAGAAAAGGCAAAGAGGGAAAGGGATAGCTTATGCGATTACAACTACGGAGGTTAAATTTCTTAATTATGTGGTGGTAGATACTTTAATTTCTTCCTCAAATATAGCAAAAAATTTATTTGATTTTGGATCAACACATTCATTTATGTCTTCTCAGTTTACCAAAAAAGTATATATGTACAATTTTATTTAATAATGGAGTTTTTAGTCAAAACACCTAAGGGATGTATCATTACAATAAAGGCAAGTCTACTATTCCCCATATAGACACCAAAACATTATTTAGTTAATAACCGTGTCATCATACCAATGTGTGATGTTGATATAATTCTCAATACGAATAGGTTGTCAAATTATGATGCGAATATTTATTGTAAGAAGAAGGAAGTAATTTTTTTGAAAATGTTGTAGAATCCCTTATCTCTTGTGAAGAAAATTCTCCACCTGATTTTAATCTAGAAAGACCCCCAGTAACTCTACTGAATGAAATACATGGAGAGGAAGATAAACCAATATCTATGGGCGAGGAAAGAAATCTTCAAATTGAATATATGTACATAGTGCAAGAGTATATTGATGTATTTCCGAAGGATTTACCTGGACATCCTCCCGAGCGGGAAGTTGAGTTCTCTATTGATATAATACCTAGTGAAAGACCTATATCAATGAATCCCTATAGAATGGCCACTGTGGAATTAGTAGATCTAATGAAACAACAAGCTGATTGGAGTGAAAAAGAATTTATTCGACCTGGTGTTTCTCTATGGGGAGCCCATGTCCTCTTTGTCAAGAAGAAAGATGGATCCATGAGTCTTCGCATTGATTACAGGGAAATCAATGCTATTAAAATAAATAATAAGTATCCTCTACCCCGAATTGATGATTTATTTGATCAATATCATGGATCTCAATACTTTTCAAAGATTGACCTTTGATCCAGATATCATCACACTACGGGAAAAAGGGTTTATTGCGACAGTTATTTACGACGGGACATATTCCTGTCGCAACAGGTCCGATGAAAGGGATATTTGCGATGGGAATATATTCTTATCGCAAATAACTTATCATTTTTGACGGGGAAAATGTCCCCGTCGCAATAGTTTTGGAGTGGATTTTGCGCCAAAACACGGGTAACGTATTTGCAACGGGTGGCTACTCCCCGTCGCAAATACCATGATGCGGTAAATAATATTTGTGACGGGTAAATCCGCCCATCGAAACTACTATTTACAACGTTAGGGTATTTGCGATGGGAAACATCGCCCTTCACTAATTTTATGTTGGCAGGTAAGTATTTGTGACGGTTCCCATCCCAAAAGCATTTTCTACACGCTGACCGTAATTAATTCGGCAGCGGGAATTTGCGACGGGTACCCTTCACAAATATTGTTATTTTAAATGGGTACCCATCGCAAATAGGATATACTGTGTCAGGGTATTTGGAATAGGAAACTCCGCCCGTTGCTAAAGTTATGTCGGCAGGTAAGTATTTGCGACGGTTCCCGTCGCAAAAGAATTTTTTACTGGTGACCGTAATTAATGTGGGCGGCGAGAATTTGCGACGGGACCCGTCACAAATATCTGTATTTGCGATGGGTAACCAGTCACAAATAATCCCGTCGTAAATACGCCAATCTATAAATACCCCCATCCGTTTCTCTTTTGAAAACCATCAAATATTCTTCCTCTCCTCTCTTGTTTTCGAAGCTTTAGTTTTAAGAAAAAAAAATCGATTCTTTTTGCGAGACCGTCGGAAGGTAATCAAAGGGGTCCATAGCTTGAAGATTTCAAAGGTATTTACGTTTTATTTAATTTTATATTTATTTCATTTTTTAATATTAATTTTAATTGTTGTTCTAATTAAATTAGATTTAAATTAATATATTATTTATATTTAGATTTATTAATAAAATGATATTATTATAAATAATTAGTCATAATTAATTCGGTATAATTAGTATAGTTTTTGGTTTATCAATCAAATAAATCCTTGTCTGGATACGAAAAAGTAGAGGCGTCTCTAGCACAGATGTACCTAGGAGTGAAAACTCTGACAAGGAGTTTCGGGCTTGACCCGGGGTATCCTGGTACACGACTAGGGGCATTGCCCCACACGTAGTTTGACAATCTCGGGGGATATTTATTTGGTAATAATTAGATTTAATTAGAAATTTAAAAATAATTTAAATAGATTTATTCAAATAAGTAGATTTATTCAAACAATTAGCAAATAATTAAAATAATTAGCAAATAATTAAAATAATTAGCAAATAATTAAAATAATTAGCAAATAATTAAAATAATTATCAAATAATTATAACAATTAGCAAATAATTAAAAGAATTGTCTATAATTAAAACAATTGGAAAATAATTAAAAAAATTAGCAAATAATTAAAACAAATTGAAAATAATTAAAATAATTAGTAAATAATTAAAATAATTAGCAAAAAATTTAAATAACTAGCAAATAATTAAAATAACTAGCAAATAATTAAAATAACTAACAAATAATTAAAATAACAATAAAATAATTAAATTAACTAGAAAATAATTAAAATAATATGCAAATAATTAAAATAACTAGAAAATAATTTAAATAACTAGAAAATAATAAAACTAAATAGAAAATAATTAAAATAACTAGCAAATAGTTAAAATAACTAGGAAATAATTAAAATAACTATCAAATAATTAAAATAACTAGGAAATAATTAAAACAACTAGAAAATAAAGAAAATAACTAGCAAATAAAATAAATATCTATTTAATAAGATTTATTCAAATAATTATCAAATAATTAAAATAAATAGAGATTTATTTATATTTATTCAAATAATTATCAAATAATTAAAATAAATAGAGATTTAATTCAAATAATTAATTAAAATAATTAGAAAATAATTAAAATAAATATTGATTTAATTCAAATAATTAATTAAAATAATTGGCAAATAATTAAAATAATTATCAAATAATTAAAATAATTATTAAATAATTAAAATAACGATTTAATTCAAATAATTAGGAAGTGATTAAAACTATTATGAATTAAAATAATTAGCAAGTGATTAAAATAATTAAGTGATTAAAATAATTAGCATGTGATTAAATTAATTAGCATGTGATTAAAATAATTAGGGATTTAATTAAAATAATTTGGAAATAATTGAAATAAATAGTGATTTAATTAAAATAATTAATTAAAATATCTAGAAAAAAATTAAAATAATTAATTAAAATAATTATCTAATAATTAAAATTGTTATCTAATAAAATAAATACCAATTTAATTCAAATAATTAGGAAATAATTAAAATAAATAGTTAAAATAATTAGAAAATAACTAAAATAATTATCAAGTAATTAAAATAATTATCAAATAAAATAAATAGTGATTTAATTCAAATAATTAATTAAAATAATTAACAAATAATTAAAATAATTAATTAAAATAAATATCAAATAATTATAATAATTATCAAATAAAATAAATAGCGATTTAATTCAAATAATTAGGAATTAAAATAAATAGAGATTTAATTCAAATGATTAAAATATTTAGCAAGTGATTAAAATAATCAGTAATTGATTAAAATAATTAGCAAGTGATTAAAATAATTATCAAATAAAATAAATAGCGATTTAATTCAGATAATTAGGAATTAAAATGAAAAGCGATTTAATTCAAATGAATAAAATAATTAGCAAGTGATTAAAATAATTATCATGTTATTAAAATAATTAGCAGTAAACGTGATTGAACACTCATTCAATGAAAAAACAAACGTGATTGACCACTCATCCACCTCAATTCTCTTTTCATCTATGTGTTGAGGCTTGACAGGAAACTTCTGTCTCCACCTGTAATATTTGCATTCACTGTAAAAATCAACTTGCCAGTGAATGTATATATTACATGTGGAGATAGCAGTTTCCTGTCAATCGTCAACACATAGATTCAAAGAGAATTGAGGTGGATGAGTGGTCAATCACATTTTTTTCCATTGAACTAGTGGTTAATCACCCGGTTTCTGCATATATTCCCATTACTAATTAGTAACATAATTAGTATATAATTAGTATATAATTATTAACATATGTTATTATTATTTGATTAAAATTTAGGAAAAAATAATATTAATATTTAGGTCATGTTCAATATAAATTTTGCGTCAGCCGTCTCCAATGTAAACTCTATAATTTTCTTTGCTTGGTTGATCACCTCGTAAGTAGCGTTGCAATAAGACGATCCAAGTCATGTCTTTCTCATCTATAAGAATCATATCAAATGACCCTTTACATACCATTGTTCCTTGAAAATTTAAGGGATTAATTTTTTTAAAGAAAATGATTTATCTAAACGGTAATGCGAGATGATTCTTAGAGATGTGAACGACATGACTTGGGTCGTCTTATTACAATGCTACATGCGAGGTGATCGACCAAGAAAAGACAATTATATATTTTACATTGTACATGGCTGACACAAAATTTTATTGAGAATGACCTAAATATTAATGACCCTTTATGATATGAACATGTTATGAATAGATCAAATCATGTTTCAAATAATTATCAGTAATTACCGATAATTACCAATAATTAGCAGTAATTAGCAGTAATTTCACTGAAAATTGTGTCGCTTGTAAATAGTGGTAATTATTAAGAATTATTTCTAATATCTTATATTTTGGAATTTTTCTAATATCAAATTATTAAAAACCAGTAATGTTTTAATGTTTTTTAGAAAAATATGGAACAACGAAGTTGGCAACAGTCATTATTAGAAGACCGCATATGGATAAATCAACATAGAAATCCAAACGGTTCTGGTTTAAATCCTTTATATAGTGAGGGTGTAGATACTTTCATATCATTTTCATCATCAAACCCAGATTTTTGTTTCAGAAGGCACAATAAAATTTCCTTGTAAAAAATGTGCCCTGAGAACGTTTGACACATTTGATAAAGTTGGAGGACATCTCTTGCATTTTGGTTTTCAACCGGATTATGTTTTTTGGTATCAGCACGGTGAATTCAGTTCTAGAGAAGGTGATACTAAATTGATTCCGGATCCATCGTGGTTTCAAAAATTAGTACATGATGTTGCAGGTCCATCTGTTCAACATACCAAAAATCAGGATGCTATTGATTCAACTCCGGAGTTCGCACCATCTGAATTTTCTGAGTTTCTGAGGTCTGCGGAGGATGCATTATATCATGGTTTCAAGATATGCAAGTTAGAAGAAGTTGAAAAATTCATGGCTATCAAATTAGATAATGGAATGTCAAACAACTATTTTGATCAGATATTTTCATTAGTTAAAACACTGTTACCCGAAAGAAATGTTTTTCCTGCAAATTACTATGAAAGTAAGAGGCTGGTTCGGAATTTGGGAATTAGTTTTCAGAAGATTCATGCATGTTAAAATGATTGAATTTTATATTTTGTTGAAAATGAGTCATTGGATTGTTGTCCAACAAGTGGAAAACCGAGGTATAAAGAATCTCAACATGGGAATTCTGTCTTGATTCCTGTAAAACTGTTGAGATATTTTCTGCTTACATCAATACTGCAGTGTTTATTCATGTCTAAGAATACAGTGACAATGATTTCATGGCAAAAAAAGAATATTTCAACCAGTAAACGCTTGAATCATCCAGCCTATGGGGATTCAAGGAAACCTTTTGATAGAGTGCATCTGTAATTTGCTTTAGAAGCTCGAAACATGGGACTTGGTCTTTCAAATGATGGTTTTTGTCCGTTTGGATCTTATGGTAGTCAGTATTCATGTTGGCCTGTCTTTATAACTCCATAAAATTTACCTCCATGGATGTTGATGAAGGATCCCTATATGTTTTTGACCTTGTTAATCCCAGGACATCCAAAAAAAATATTGATATATATTTGAAACCATTGATTGATGAATTAAATTTATTATGGAGTACTGGTGTCAATACATTTGATGTTTCTATGAAATAGAATTTCATACTAAGAGCAGCATTGATGTGGACAATTAGTGACTTCCCAACATATGGCATGTTATCTTGCTGGAGTACACATGGACTGAAATCATGTCCTTAATGTATGGGAGAGAACAAATAATTTATTCTTTTCCATGGAAAAAACCTTGTTATTTTGACTGTCAACGTAGATTTCTTCCAACTGATCATCCTTTTTGGAGGAACAAATCTATTTTTAGAAAAGGTACAATCAAATGAGATGGACCTCTTAAAATTCTATTAGGTACGGAGGTAAAATCCATTGTATTTTCATTACCTCCCATCACATTTGGACCCACAATAAACCAGTAGAAAATTTATGGCTTTGTGAAGGAACACAATTGGATAAAACGGAGCATTTTTTGGGATTTTCCATATTGGTCTGATTTGTTGGTCCGCCACATGCTGAATGTTATGCATATTGGGAAGAACTATTTTTATAATTTATTTCATACAGTTTTGGATACACCTGGTAAGAGAATAGATAATGTAATGGCATGATTACATCTTGCCCAAATTTGTAGGCGCCCAGAACTCAAACTATTTGAGAATGTCAGAACACAAAGGTTAATGAAGCCAAAAGAATCTTATACTCTATCCAAATAAAGTTGCTTATTATATTGTCAGTGGATTGTGGATTTGAGACTTCCATATGGTTTTTATTCCAATTTTGGTAGATTTGTAAAGAATTGTTATATTCACAGATTAAAAAGTCATGATTGTCATGTTATAATGGAATGAATAATGCCAATTGGATTAAGAGTTCTATTGAATTCCATGATTTGGGATTCAATAATAGCCATGTCATATTTTTTTTGGGACATTTGTGCTACGACAGCAGATTACAATGTTCTAAGAAAACTTGAAGAAGGTTTTTTTGTAATTATATGTAAACTCAAAAAAATATTTCTGCCATCATTCTTTGACTCAATGGAATATTTTATATAACATTTTCCACATGAAGAAAAGTGTGGAGGTCCAGTACAATTTCGATAGATGTAACCAATTGAAATATCCATGCAGAATTTGAAAAAAAACGTACGTAACAAAGAATCTGTTAAAGGATCAATTACTGAATCTTATTTGCAAGAAGAAATATCTTTTTTCTATTCTCACTATTTTGAATCTGAGTATCCCTCAAAACACAAACTCATGGGATGGAACGAGGGGAATGTTGATGATGGAATGGAAAATTATTTATTATTTTTTAATCAGTCATAGCTTGGTATTGGTGGAGTTCATGAACGATGGCTTTCAGATTATGAACATCACAGAGCTCATACGTATGTTCTGCTCAACTGTGAAGAGATGACATCATTTTTACTATAAGTGCTTCTATCACTTATTCTATCATTTATGTTACAATAAGTAAAATTATTATTTTTAGGTTATATGATAATAATATCAAGAAACAATGTCCACAAATTATAGCAGCTGATCTCGAAGAATGCCGACAGAAAAAAATTTCCCTGTGGTTTCATAAACTGGTAACATAAATTCTACATGTTTTAACATATCATTCAGTTTATTGTTTTTTATATTGATAATTATTTTACAAATTTTCAGGTGTCTCAAAATGCTGATAAAATTGACAAACATCTATGTATATTGAGTAACCCACCATAAAAATGGTTAAATCTTACAATTCATATCTGGTGAACGGATTTCAATTTCATACACGTTCGTATGGGGAATAAAAAAAATGAACAGTGGAATTTTCATGAGAGGATCTCATCATAGAGAAAATGAAGTTGAATTTTATAGCATTCTTGATGAAATTATTGAACTCTGTTATCTAGGACATCATTACATAACAATGTTCAAATGTCGGTGGTTGGATACTGAGAGAGGAGTTCGTGTTCATCCTACTCATGGAATCATCAATATTAAATATAAAAGTCTTCTTGAAGTAAATGAACAATTTTTACTGGATCAACAGGCACATAAAGTTTATTAAGAAAAGTACTGTGCTATGTCAAGAGACCAGAGTGATTGGTGGAGCATAATAGAAATCAAAATTCAAGACAATCAGTTTTCTCAAAGTGAATCTTGTTTCACTGAAGTGCAAGGAATTGAAGTTTTTCAAGAGACTACTCAAAATCCTTATTTTTCACAATGAAACATGAGTATCGATGATGACATCCAACAATTAATATTCGATGGTGACGATGATGTTAATGATGTCACAAATTAATTTGAAATGGTAAGAGATGATGGAACTGAAACACAAATGGATATCGATGATATTGAGGAGGAATATGAAAATGACATCATCAGATATGAAGATGATGATGAAGGTGTACATTAATAAAATACAATGATATTTATATATAATCATAACTTATATATATATATATAATAATAATTTTTAATTATTTTCTAAAAATATTCATTTTCTATTTTAGATGAACGATGAGCTATTTCGTCAGTTGTCAGAGGCTAACCTACCTTTGGATGAGGATGATTTAGGGTCATATGACCCTCAGCCTACTGGCACATCAGGGAGTACGTAGAGGGGGCATGGTCTTGCATGACTAATGATCCCTGACCCCATCCCTGAGCGACGTCTGCGTCTTGGGTTCGATCCACGCATGCGGAGGTATGATAACCTGTGAATTTTATTAAGATTTCATTAATTTATTTACATAATAATTGTTGGATTATTTTTTTACAGTTTTTCCCATATAGCAGTCAAACAGGGCCGTGATATTTTGCACATCTATTTTTCTCAGCCATGGACCACGTGGGAACAGATTCCTATTGATGTGCAGTAGGTCATGTTCGGCCATTGGTTGGTACATAAATAAATAGTTTTTATTTTGAAATATATTTCATTTATAACTTGATATTGTAAATTATTTGTAGGGTTTATGATATCTGATCGATGATACAATGCATGACTCCATCCACGAGGCATGGGAGGTGGTGATGCGTCAGCGATTTCGTCAGTTTTTACACAATTTATGAAAAATGACCACGGAAAAAGCTTGAGTGGCCATGTTTGATGAGTTCTGTAGAGCCCACCGACCAGAGTACATTTCATCCAACGTATGGGATGGATTATGTTCACACTGGTTGAGTGGTGGCTTTTGGAGGAGATCATCGTTGTGGAGGCAGAATCGGGGGATACATGAGGTGACTCATCAAGCTGGGAGTCGTACATTTAGTACGCATAGACAACATCTGGTATGTACATATTTTTAAAAAAATTATATAACTTTAAATATTAACAGTTTATTTGAAATTCTTATTGGATGTCGAGCAGCCCGATATTACGGAGTTCGACATATATCAGAAGATTTATAGTGATCCAGTTACTAGATAGATTAGAGGTGATCTCCAGCGTCAGATTGTGGTCAGTACTATTTGATTTTCTATTTGAAAATTAACTGCATATAATATATTCACAATTTTAATTTCAAATTGCATCTGAAGGAGGCATATGAGGTCGTGGCATCACCAACCCTGGATGAGGGTCAGTCTGATACATCTGATCAAACCAGTGGCCAACATTTTGATGAGGCTTCATGGATGCAGGATACCAAGTATGGCTTCAAGAAGGGCCGAGTAGTTGGTATCATCTTTCAGTTGACTCCTGTGGCTTATTATGGTAGTGTTGTGATGTCGGCGTCCAGCTCGAGAGAAGCTCGTGCATTATATTCCGCATCACATTATGAGGATCAGTTGAGATCACAAACTGAGCTGATAGAGAGCCTCTGTAAGGAGTAGGAGGAGATGCGTTAGAAGCAGCAGCATCATGAGGAGGAGCGCCGATGACAGCAGCAGGAGCACGAGGAGAAGATGAGTCAGTGGCAGCATCAGCATCAGGAGCAGATGGAGTACATGTGTCGTCTGACTTATGCATTAGGGATAGACTTTCCTCCACTAGCTCCTCCAGATCCTCCAGCTCCCCCATCCTTCGGACCAGTGACCAGCTCCCCCCCTCCTTCGGACCAATGATTTATTTTGTTGTTATAACGTTTTTTAAATTCAAAATATGAATTATTATCTATTTTTAGTTTCTGAATTTTTATATTGGTGTCAATGTTGCATTATTTAATTCATATTTATTTTTAATAGTTTATTATTTATTATTAGTATTATGTTTTTAATGTTTGTTTATTTTATTAATAATAATATTACTCTTACTATTTTATTATTTTTTATAATTTTTTTGTTGCACATATTGATAAAAAATTATGATTTATTAATTAAAAAAATTATGATTTATTATTAGTATTATTTTTTTAATTTTTTTTGAAAATATTGATAATTTTCATATTTTGATTATTTTAATAATATTAATAATAGATTTTCATAAATATTTATAGTAATAATATCATTATTAAATTATATAATATTATATTGTTTATATTATAGTATTAATATGATTGTTAATATTTTTTAATGTTATTCATATTTTATTATATTAAGAATTTTAAATATATTTAATATTATAATTAATTATAATGTTTTAAATATTGGAATTAGTTTTTATTTTAATATTTGATAGAATTATAATTTTATTATTATTTTTAAAATATTATTTTTTTCTCTTATATTATTATTTCATTTTTTTTATTATTTTATACTTATTTGCGATGCGACAAAGGACCCATCGCAAAAGTTATTTGCGTCGGGCCCGTCACGAATAGTTATTTCGAAATGACTATTTGTGGTGGGAAAAGAGGCCCGTCGCAAAAGGTATTTTCGTCGGGCCATCGCAAATATGGTTTTTCGAAAAGGTATTTGCAGCGGGAAGAGGAGCCCTTCGTAAAATATTTTTGCGATGGGCCCGTCGCAAATAGGTTTTTTAACAATAACCCGAGAAGTATTCGTGACGATAATGTTTCCCGTCGCTATTAATATTATTAGCGAGACGACCGTCGCTAATAGTTTTAATTACGACGCAGTTTTCTACGACGTGTTATTTGCGACGGGATCCCGTCACAAATACTCCGATTTCATTTACTGTCAGTAGCATGTGAGGAAGGATGATATTCCTAAGACATCATTTCTGTCCAGGAATGGGAATTTTCTATTTACGATGATTCCTTTGGATGGACAAATGCACCCTATGTTTTCATTAATTTAATGAATAGAGTTTTCAAGTAATATCTTGATAAATGTTTTATGGTATTCATCGATGATATCATCTTATACTCAAAAATAAATCAAGACCATGGTAATCACATGCGGGTTATTATGAGAACTCTTAAAAGGAATAAATTATATGGATTTTTAGAAATTGTTAATTCTATCTTCAATCAGTTTCTTTTCTAGGAAACATTGTCTCAATGGATGAAATCCTAGTTGATCCTGCAACGACCAAGGGAATCACATAATTGCCCACCCCAAGAAACATAACTAAGGTACATAGTTTTATTGGATAACATGTTACTATCTGCATTTTTTTAAGAATTTTTCTCGACTGGAAAACCTGCTAACCAAGCTCACGTGTAAAGGAATTAAGTTTTTGTTGACAGAAGAATGTATATAATGATTCGAAGAATTGAAAAGAATATTGTTCAATGCTCCAATTTTGACACCTCCATCTAGATGAGGTGGATTTTTAATATACAGCGATGCATCAAAGAATGGATTGGGTTGCGTCCTTATGAAAAACAATAAATTTATTGCTTATGCATCAAGACAGTTTAAGAATCATGATACAAATTATCAAACTCATGATTTTGAATTAGCTGTCGTAATCGTTGCTTTGAAAATATGGAGGCATTATCTCTACAAAGAGATATGTGAGATTTATATAGACCACAATAGTTTGAAATACATTTTCACACAAAAAGAACTCAACATGAGGCAAAGGAGATGTATTGAGTTACTCAAATATTACGATGGTTTAATACACTACCACCTGGGAAAGGAGAATAATGTGGTAGATGCATTAAGAAGGAAATATCATGGAATTCTTACACAAATGAGAATTGAGAGAGATCCAATATTTTTGGATCTACTAATGATAGATATGGGGATTGTTAAGGAAAGGGAAACATCATTCCACTATTAAATGATTGTTAAAACATCTTTATTAGAGAAGATAAAAAGCTCTCGTTCTGATGATGAGAATATACATAAGAAAATTATTGCTGTCAAGGATGGGCTAATGGATGACTTCGTTTATGAAGAAGGAGTTTGAAAATTTGGGAAGAGGTTATGTGTTTCGTCAGTACCTGAGCTGAAAGAAAACTATTAGAAAATGCTCATAGCTCAAACTTCCCTATAGACATGAGTAGAACCATGATGTATATAGATCTGAAGGAATATTTTTGGTGGGATAATATGAAGCGGGAAATTGATCACTTGTGTCATGATGTCTAGTTTTTCCTCAAGTGAATGCTGAGAGAAAACATCCCAAAGTAGTGATGAAACCTCTACCTATTACAATGTGGATGTGGGATAACATTACGATGGATTTTTTCACAGGAATACTGAGGACTCCTAGAAGGAATGATTCAATATGGGTAATTGTTTATCATCTCATAAAATCAGCACATTTCCTTCCTATAAGAGAGGATTTTCCAATTGAGCGCTTGATAATACTTTATAATAATGAAGTTGTAAGACTTCATGTGGCACCTCAATCGATGGTATCCGATCGAGATCCCCAGTTTAATTCAAAATTCGGGAAAATCATCCAAAAATAAATGAATACTATGCTTCATTTGAGTACTACTTATCACCCCCAAACCGATGGACAGTCTAAAAGGACAATTCAAACTTTAGAAGACATGTTGAGGTCATGCTATCTTAACTTCCATGGTATGTGGTATCAATACTTCCCTTTGGTGGAATTTCCTTATAATAATAGTTTCTATTATAGTATTTAAATGGATCCATATAAAGAAGTATATGGATAGATATGTAGAACTCAAACTTTTTGGGACGAAATTAGTGAGAGGAGACTTCTAGGCCCTGAATATATTGAAGAGATCAAGGCAAAGGTAAAGAAAGTACAAGCCTATATTAAAGCAGCCCAAAGTAGGAAGAATATTTATGCTGACAACCAGAGAAAGTACTTTGAATACCATGTGGGAGATCATGTATTTCTAAAAGTATCTCTATGGAAGAGTGTCTTAAGGTTCTGTAAAAATGGGTAACTATGCCCTAGGTACATCGTAACATTTAATATTCTGGAAATAATTTGGGTTGTAGCTTATTGTTTAGGGATGCCGCCAAATCCCTCCAGATTTAAGGATGTGTTCCATGTGTCATTGTTAAATAAATGCATGCCAGAACCAACAAATGTACTCACATATGAATAAATTGAACTAGAACATGATTTTTCATTATCTGAAAAGCCTATCATGATTCATGAAACATGGGTGTATGTATTGAGAAATCTGACAACTTGTCTAGTTAAGGATCTTTGGGGAAACTAGAATATAGAGGAACCAATATGGGAACCTGAGGAGGTTATGAAAAATAATCACCCACATCATTTTGGTGATTTTCATACATAAACTTTCAAGGTTGAAATTTCCAAAGGAAGGAATAATGTAGCACCCCAAACACATCATGGTATATTTCGCTTAAATTCATTCTAGTTATATGCTGTATTTCATGAATCACTGAGACTATATGGAACAAAACACTTTTAACTATAGGAGATATTCATAACATATCCTTTAAACAAAAATTTTCCAACTCTCTGATTTGAATTTTAAAAATATGACATACATGGTTGTGTTCAAGATTATATTTAGAGTCTGGTGGAATTAGCATTATTTTCTAGGAATAGTAACTGAACCTTAGGAATAGTTACCTACCCTTTTCAATAGTAACTTACCCTTATTAATAGTAATATGTATTTTTTTAATGGTATCCATACCCTTGAGTGTATAAGTGAATTTAGGCACATTAAAAATGAAGATGAATATTTTAAGTGTTTATATTTTTTGATTAAATAATAATTTTAAATAAATATTTAATTAATCATATTAGGGAATTATTTTTGAAAAAAGGACTTAATTTTTGTATGCTACATGTCGAAAAATGGTTAGGGTGAATTTTTGGTATTTTTCTGAAATACTAGAATTTTTTATAAATAGCAAGATCTGATAATTCACAATAAATGATAAATAATGGATTAACTGAGTCATTAATAATGATCTGCTTATGTAAGCCCAATTGATTCGGATCCACAAGATAAAATTACTATTCATGGTCATGGAAGACTCACTATTACATTATGTATGGAGAAATAAAAAATTAATGAATTTTATATTAAGAAAATTCCACTCTCCTCTACTATAAAACCCCCCTTCACTCCACTTTCTCTTCACTCCTCTCAAGCCTTTTGCATTACCAATATTCAACCCAAATCTCTCCCAAAGTTAACCAAAACATCCAAAACCTACTATCCTCTTCAAAATAACAAAACCTATCCCCTTAAGAGTTTCTAAAAGGAGGAAGTCTCAAAAGGTAAACTCCTCTTTCCAATTCCTTCATTTCTTTTAAGTTCTTTTCTTTTGGTTTCTTCTCTCACCTCCTTTCACCCAAATAGTATGATAAATCCAGTAACATACATGTAATGGAATTGTTTTATGGTAATGGGATATTTCATTATCTTATCTTCTTTCCCCACCCTTTATTTGGATGAAATGAAAGCACCATTAGAGATGTGCTAATTTAGCACATTCAAGGACAACAGTTTATCAATTTCTATTATAATATTTATTTCTGGTCATGAAACCATTTTGTTTATGCTTTAACCAAATAATAATATATATTTAATATATACTATTTTTAGTTCTGTATCATTTTTGTACAAATGGGGTTATTCTATAAAGAAAAACATGTTCATTGTAATCAAACCCACCATTTAACCAAAACGCTTGTCACTGAGGTTATATATATGTAATAATTCGACCTCACTCTAAGTAACCAAATAAAATTTAAAACAATTTAATCTCCTGTAAGTTCACTAATGACATATAACATCATTTTTGGACAACCAATTATATCTTTCATATTTATCTAAACTTGATTATAAGTGAATGGATCTTTTAGAAACAATTAATCAAAGGAGCCCGAACAATGAAATTAAACATTCTATCAAATCCAAAAGACCTTGAATGAACTAAAAATGGTTATAATAAATAATGTAAATATAGTATATGTTATGAAACTTTGAATTAATAAGCTTATTTTGTTTATTCAGGTCTATAATAACAAGTCATGAACACCTTTCAGCATAAGTTAAGGGATCCTCTCTCTCAATTTTGTTCAAGAATCTCCCCTATGTTGTTGTCTTTTATTTTCAATTCCTAATGATGGGGTATGTTTTTTAACCTCCCCAAACCTTCCCTTGTGTAAAATAAATAATGAAATACCCCTTTACCTCTCATTAATCCCTATCAATAACACTCGTTACCATGCTGAAATGTTTGTAAGGGGTTTCTTATCTCACATACATTTCCGTGAGATTTCTATTGGTTTCAAATTATTTCTTTTATGTGGTATATATGTACACTAATTTGATATAAAATCACATTATTATTTTTATATTCATGGTATTTAATGACACATTTAAGGGTTATTAAGTTCTTTTCATATGATTCGACCGATTAGATTGTGGTAAGAGACTTTATCTCAACAAATATTTTGTTCTGACTATCTTTGTATTGTGCACCTAATAATCCTTATGTGTTTATCCTACTTCCCATACGAGATCAATTTTCATTTTGAAATTATATTTATATTAAAGATCCATAATATCATACCATGGATATGTTTGTTTTCTGAACCGTATACCATTTTACATACAGTATTTATTTGGAATGTTATTTTAATTATAGAAATATTGATGAATCTGTATACTATACTCTATACGAATATTGAAAAGGCATATTACTATTGTATTCAATAAATTTTTAAAGAATTATTTGGACATGAAATGGAGTGTGGGGCCCACTATATCCCCTCGATGCATCGATATGTGTCATGAGAAATATCAGTTTGGCGAAAAACCCTTCGAGTTTGTTTCCAAAACTCAGACGAGGTTCTACCTATAAAAGTAAACCATTTTAATGGTATTATGGTTCCATGTTCCAGATTCATGAAATCCAATTAATAATAATTCTCTTTATTCATTATCAGTTTTTACTATCCATGAGGTTTTCACTTTGAAAAAATCTATAGATGTGGTTTCATTCTCAGTTTATTAATGGAATGAGTTTTTCATTTATTCCCCACGACATATTGGTCATGTCAATTTTATTATGATTCTATTATTATTATATTCATTCTTCCACTATTTTTAACCCCTAATGATCATTTGAGCTCACCCCTTTCGTTGTTTTCCATCAACAGGTGATTAAGAGGTGATCGTTTATTGAGTACATATGGTTTCCGTTTTTAGTTTTTATTATGTATTGTATTTTGTATCCTTTTCCAATGTAATTAGAGTTACATATATGTGTCTATATTCTTCACGACTTCCAAACTGATAATTATTTTGATATTTTCATTCCTTCTAACTGTTCTAATATCACATGAAATTCATCACCTCCAACCTAGAGTGGTTGGGGTGTAACATCAATACACTCTCATAACATGGTAACATGGGATTGTACTCCATGTAAGAGAAGGAAAATACATGAAGAAAAAAATATAATTAAACAATATATATTCATTATATAACATAGAAGAATATACACCTCAAAAAAGAGATTAGGTGCATAACAAAACTTGAGTCTCAATGAAGGAAAATTGAGAGAAAACTTTTTTACCGATTTGGTATCATTTAGAACATATACCCCACGAAAAAATAATCATTAAATGGAAATTTAATTACAAATAATTTTATTTATAATAATAATTGAATACAATAATGGGAAGTACATACACTAATCAAATGTAAAGCGTGGTGAACATAGCGTGTATCTCCCAGAAATAAAACGTGAGATGATATTTCCTTACATTGTGTCTTGAATATCTTCATATTTGTAAAATGTTACTATATAATAAATATATGTATATTATACATATTTTACCAAAGAATATTATTATATATAAAACCTTATATGGATTTATTATGAACTTATATTACCCGCTTCTTAATGATCCTATGTTACAATTTCAATTACACTAATATTCACTTTGTTATTCATATGTGTCTTAATTTGTTATATCATTTGTCCTTATACATATATAATGTTTCCAAAATTTAAATAATGATATAAATATCTTTTATATCCATTATATTTATGTTATAATAATCTATAGCCTAAATAATTACGAAATGTAATATACCATTCATGGGGATAGTTAGTCATACGTACGCATGATCGTTGTTTCAGTTATAATTTTCTTATATTATGAAAAAAATGACATATAAGTATATATATATATAAACTTAAATAATGTCATTATTGTATCATTATTCTGTTATATATATAATATTATTTCATTAAATTCATCCTTAATAAATTTCATGTTGTGTATGAATGAATCACAATGCTTTGAGGAGGTGGTAGTCATACATCCCCAAACAAAATTATTGTAATTACACCAAATTGAATGTAAAAAGATGTGTGTTGTAAAAGGAATAATAAATATAGAATAAAAATAAATATTATATATAATATATATAATCATTGTTTCCATAATTTACATGATGGTTGGTGGAAAAGTAAAAAATGAACAATCATCAATTCGTGCGGCAGAAGTTCACCGTACACATAAAAAGTATATTTGGTACACATTATATGGAGGTATGTGTAAGTGTATCTTGAAACCTTATAATAAAAAAATTCTAGTATATTTTGGGTACTATTGTTTCAGAAAATATTGAAATAAATAATGTGGAAGGATAGAGATGGAAAATAAAGAAATGGATCTTGAGGGAAGATGTTACGTCTTAATCAGGTAACTCATTTGGGTTTGTTGAAAAAGGATTCCATGTGTTGCCTTCATCCCAATGTGAGGATTCTAGGTGGAAGGGAGGTATTTTGGGATATCCTTTTACTATATTTTGGGTCATCCAAGGGGCTTGAGAGGTGTGAGGCATTGTGTATAGGTGGTGGTCGTTTATAGAGACGAGAAAGGAGACACATGGAACTTTTAAAAACTGATTATGAGATTCCATGTTATTACCTAAACAATTTCATAACAACCCAAAAAAACAAAATAATAGAAGGTTTACGGCCGAATAATGGAAATTCAATGGGTTCTAGACATGTTTTTAGGTCTTTTTCGGTCTTATATTTAATGTTTAGTACTTAATTAACACAAATTTTCTTTTAACAGATGTAATTAATTGAAATCACATTCTATAATCATATTGGTCAAATAAAATTTACCGTATTATAAAATATTAATTATAATTATTACAAATATGGTATCCATTTTTCCTAAATATAATTACTGAATATATAGAAATTAATTAAAAATTAATCACGGTGAGGGGATAACATTGCAGGTTTTTAAAGTAAATATGATCAAAAGATTGTTAAGATTTAATATCCAATTTTCATGTAAAATTCGTTACAATTATCTAAATTGGGTTAATTTATAATAATATTTATAATAATATTTTTAATAAATTTGAAATATAATTTTACATTATAAATAAATTAAACTCATAAGAATTTTTGAATTAAAATCTGATATTTTTCACTATTCATCCAAAAAAATGATGTTTCATTAAAAAATAATAAAATTGACCCGAAGATAATTTAAACATTATAAACTGAAAAATGAAATTTATTTTATCATATTCAATTTGTAACTTTTTCTAAAATTATTATTTTTTTCATTTTTCACATAATGACATTAAAATCAGTTCATTCGAGAAAACAATGTTTTTAACATAAAACGATATTAAAAAATGTATATATTCTATCATTAGTATGTTTTATTTATATAAAATAGTTAATTTTTTTTAAAATTAATTATTACTATTCATATAACATGGATAAATGGATAGGTTATAATTATCTATTAAAAAAAGAGTTGTTTCGTAGAAACTCATTGTTTTGTGTAAAGTACGCCATGTTATTGTTGCATATAACATATAAGAAGTTAGTTCCATGTGAAAGAAATATTCAAAATAGTGAATTAAAAAAAATCGTTTTATAAAAATAGGTCAATAAAAACTTTGGGGGTTACAATATACGACCCTTAAAATGAATTTATCCCTTGAAATTATTCACCTAGGTAAAAACAAATGAGGACACATCTACTTCATCATATCCTCAAGTTCCCATGTAGCTTTTCCCTAATTATTTTTTTCTCCACAAAAAATTTACAAGGTGAGTTTTCATGATACATAGGACTTTCTCTATATGATCTAGGATTTCAACCAGTTGGTCCTCGTAAGAAAGATCCTTCTCCAGCAGTATAGCCTCTGAGTTCAGTACATGTGAAGGGCTAGGTATGCACTTCCTAACGAGGGATACATGGAACAAATCATGGATTTGAGAGAGATTCGAAGGACGTACCATGTTAAAAGGTACCATACCGATAAGATCTAGAATTTAAAATGTAGAGATATACCTATGGATTACATTCCCTTTCTTCTCAAATCGCATAACATTATTCTATGGTGAGATTCTTTGGAACACCTTTTCAACAAATTCAAAATCTAGATCACACTGAATGTTATCATCATAACTTTTATTATGGCTTTGAGCTTTCTTGATATGTTATTGAATGGATATAACCATCTCAACCATTTTATCAGTGATCTCAGGTCCTAATTTCTTTCTTTCTCAAACCTCATCCCAACACAATGGAGCAATACATTTATTTCCATAGAGGGATTCATAAGGTCCCATATGAATTCTTGAGTGAAATCTGTTTTTTATGAAAAATATACTAGAGGAAGGTGTTGATCCCAACAAAATTTTAAATCCATAGAATAGGATCTCCACATGTCCTATAGGGATAGAATTTTTCTTTCAGGCTAAAAATCATTCTGAGGATGGTAAGAAGTTTTGAAAATCAATTCTGTATCATGTGATTTCTAATGTCTTCTCCAGAACATTGACGTAATCCTCATATCCTAATCTAATAAAATTGAATTCGGTAGTCCACAACACTTTACCACATTCTTAATGAATATATTAGAAATATAATTAAGAGATAAATGTTCATGAACAGTATTGAAGTGTGCTGACATACTTAGGCGACTGACTAACACCCATATATCAGTAAACCCTTTAGATGTTTTGGGTATTCCAAAAAAAATCCACAGTGATGTTATCAAATTTCCATTTAGGTATTGGTAATGGATAAAAAATCACTTTACAATTTTTTTCTATCAAACTTAACTTTTTGGCATACCAGACATCGAGATACAAACACTGTGAATTCTCTCTCCATTCCATCCCAAAACAAGTATTCTTTCAATTCCCTATATATTTATTTACTTTAATGATGAATATAGAATGAATAAATATGATATTCCTCAAATATTTACTTCATTAAATCTGGAATGGAAGGAAAACATACATAGATCTTGAAACTTATCATTCCATCCTAATAACGGTTAAATATAGGAACATTTCCAAACTTATTTTTTAGCTCTTCAAATTCCTTCTATGCATGCTTATTTTTCACTTGGATAGAGGATAGAAAATTAATTTGAGAAAGTTATGATTTTCCCACTCCATTAGGATTTGTAGATCCTTCATTTGAAAATATAGGAATATTGGATCTCTTTCAATCCTCATCAGGGATAAGCTACCACGATCCTTCCATCTCAAGTAATGATCCCCATTGTTTACTTTCCCAGGTTAGTAATATATTGAGCAGTCATAATCCTTTATCATATCTAACCAGCTTCTATGGCACATGTTCAATATATTTTGTGTTAATATATATTAAATAAATTTATGATCAGTGTGTATATCAAAATTTTCTCAAAAAATATAGCTCCTTCATATCTTTGATGCAAAAAATGCCGCTACTAACACCAAATCTTATGTTGGGTAAATTTTCCCATAAATATTAAGCTATCGTGAGGTATAAGCTACAACCATGTTATTCTAAATAAGAACACATCTCAATACCTTACTGTACAAATCACTATAGATTAGAAACCCTTATCTGCTATATGGTAATGTATGTATATGTGCACTGACCAACCTTATCTTTAGTTCCTTGAAATTTTACTCACATTCATTTTTGCAGAGTAACTTGAAACCCGTCCTAGTTAACATGGGCAGAGGATTAGATTTTCATACGAAATTATCCCCCAACAATAGATATTATTCAGGTAGACCATGAAAGCTACAGATCTCAGTGACCCTAGTTATTCTAGTCCAACATTCAGTTGATTTCATCTTGGATGGATCTACTACTTACCATCTTTTGAGATTATGTGACAAAAAAATGAAACCCTTTGAAACTAAATTCACACTTCTAATTTAATTCATATATATTATCCTTCCTTAGGTTAATTATTATAATTATCAAGTGACATTCATGATCTTCCATACTCGTTGAATATATAAGAATAACATTTATAAAGACCACCACAAAAATATCATAGTAAACTCTAATGACTCTATTTATTAAATCCATGAAAATAGCTAGAGAATTAGAAAGACAAAAAAGGCATCACTATATATTCATAGTGTCTATTCCATATACAGAATTCCATCTGGGGTATATCCTTCTTATTGACCCTCAAATGATTATATCCATAATGATGGTAAATCATAGAAAAAATGTGTAGTTCCTCAAAAAAGTCATCAATATGGGGAAGTGGATACATTTTCATGAATTCTATTTTGTTAAACTCTAAATAAAAAATGAAGAGTTTCTTTGATCCATCTTCCTTTTTCATACAAAGAACCACTAAACCCCAACGTGACACACTTGGCTAGATGAATCATTTATCACTGTTTTCTTGGAGTTTCTACTTCTATTCTTATAACTCAATTAGAACCATTCTATAAGGATTCATTGAAATATTTGTGGAACAATGTATGAGATCTATTAAGAACTCAAATTCATGTTTTCGTGGATGTATAAGAAGATATTCTGATGAAAAATCCTAAAAGCTCAAACAAAAATTGATATAATTGATGTCTATCTTCTCCCCAAGAATTTGAGATTAAAACCCTTTTGAATTGGAATTAAGACCCATACCCTGTATGTAATCATTGCACAATGTTCATACTTATCGTCACATTGATGGATTATCATAGGTGGGTTTGAAATATCAAACATAACATACCTTAGTTAAAAATTGATGTGGGGTTTTATGTGGAGAAATCATATCCATGCCAAAGATGACATCAAATTAAACCAACATGTGAATGAAAATATGTGTAGGAATCACATTCCCACAAACATTAATCAGAATGGAATCGTATACTTTAGATGCAATCATCACAACAATAGGGGATTACACTTATAATTCCACATCTGATTATTTTTTAGGAATATTAACACCATTAAAAAATAATTTTTATATGAAAACATTGGTAGATCAAGAATCACAAGGACATTTGTAGTTGTAGAGTGGATAGTAAGTGTATATTTTATCACGCAATTATCACAACACTCATAAGATATAGTGATTGTATTAGGTTCCCCCTTTCTATTGACATAACAGGTTGCTAACACCGATCATCATCACCATCCTTTGGTTTTGGGATGTCGTTAGAATAATGTCGGGTCACATTAAAATGGTAGCACTGAATCATAGGAGGTTCATCCTGTATTGATTTTTATCCATTATCATTTCGAGCTATATTATTCCAATAACATCAGTAATAAATTTCCCAGTGGCCTTCTATTCCACACTTTAAAAATTTATTAGACACCATAATTCAATTTTCTCCATTCTTCTTCCCACAAATAGATCACAAATTAAAGCTCATCTTCCTGTCTCCATGGTTTTTTGAGTTTACATTGAACTCAATAAACCTTTTCTTGTCCAAACCAAGAGGTTGATATGTGAATAAATCCTCTATTTCAATTTTGATTGCACAACACACGATCTAATAAATGATTTTAAAGTCACTTATGGACAATTACCTTTTGAGACATGGATTTATGCCACTATAGAACCTATCATCTTTACATTCAGGTTGGATGATGATTCCTAAATCATACCTTTCAAGTATCATGAAATTAGCCTTGTAGGTACCAATAGATTAATCATCCCTTTTCGTAAATTCAAGGAACTATTTCTCCGCCTTAGTACATAGAATTTTTGGAAACTAAATACTGAAAAAATAGTTCTTCTACTAATCCAACTACATGGATTCAATCATATCAAGCTACTTTGTATTCTTCTATAGAGTCTACCATTGATCTGCTTCACCATCTAACCGAAAAACAACCATAATTACATTCTCATTCATTGAACACTAAAGAATGGGGAATATTTTTTTAGTAGTACGGATCTATTTTTTAGAAACGAGTGGATCAGAAGACCCTCTGATGGAAGTTGTATGTTGAATCATTAAATACTCAACAAAATTTTGTTACCTCATTTTCTCATTTGGAAGTCCACCATGGTTCATAGATTGAGAAATCTGTGTGATCACAGATACAAGGTTTTTCATTCCATATCCAATAGCATTTAGTTTCTGAGGTGTAAAATAGTTTAATTGTTCGTCACAATCACCATTAACATGGTTCCTTCGGTT
Source organism: Viscum album (assembly GCA_963277665.1). Taxonomy (NCBI): domain Eukaryota; kingdom Viridiplantae; phylum Streptophyta; class Magnoliopsida; order Santalales; family Viscaceae; genus Viscum; species Viscum album. Next base: position 1,030,311,802 of record OY728123.1, on the reverse strand, counting down.
TCCATCAATTGGATGAATCCATAAGCATATAGTAAACAATAATTACAAAACTGTGGTCCCAAATAATCTTTAAAAACCACTTATAGTATGTCTAAATTTTGACACCTTCCATAAACTATGAAACCATTGTTTAATCCTAGGTTATTCATAACCAACATATATTTAAATTATTCATAATGTTTAATGAAGAGTTTCGGAATTCATAAAGCATATACCACAGGATTTTCATACCAGGTGTGTAGAAAGACCTGTTTTTGTATACTAGATTACCTCATGTCAGGACCGTAACATGATTTCGGAGTTGTTAACCTTAGGTACATTTGTGATAGATCCACATACACTTGTCGTATCCATACGTGGATGTATTTCTAGGAAACAACTATCTCAATACTTCACCAAAATTCATGGATATTTTCCAATACATTTCGTAATCCTTATAATTATCCCTTGACATGTTCTCAGGGTTCTCACTATGATTTTATTATCCTAGATTCCAAAGGACAACTATACCTTTAATCTGATACCAACTATTGTGACCCTCTCTTTTAAAACATTGACATTACATAACATTTTCAGAATATATAAACCACACACAAATAGATGCCCAAATACCGTAATTGGTCTAGTGCCTTTGAAAACATGGAATCATGAACACTGGTATATAAATGAGCTATATCATCTCCCACTAGGTACTTCAGGACTAAAACAATTATTAAACACATAAAAAATAATACATATCTTCATAACATGGTGAAGGAAACATAGAAAGGGGTGAACTCATAAGCTCAGTAAGGGTAAACAAGGGAGACATGAAAGCATAAACATGAGGATAGGGGTATGGGCACATGATCATGAATATAAAAGGTCATACCCAGAATATCGAAGATCATAACATGAATCATGGAACAAATATTGGCACATTATGTGGCATGAATTATAATTACATTAATATAATAAGCTATGGAATCGTGACATATGAATAAAACATAGTATTTTGGAAGACACATAAGCATATAATATGATTTCCATAGTAGCTAATGCATCATTGTAAAGACCATATTCGTAGTATGGTATCACTCCTCAAACCATATTGGTAGTCATTGCTCACTCGCATGGTCGTCTAAGTATCATGAGTTCTCTACCTATACCATCTTGGTAGTCATGGTTCACTCCCACGTCCATCTTAGTAGTCAAGGTAAATTTCATAACCAAATTAGTCTATCTCATGAGATATAATTAATTACCCAAATCATTGGTGGGAGATATAGGTCCCACCCCTCAGAAAGTGAAATTGTACAAGAATGTTCCAAAAGATCTTATATAATCATGAAATTACCCATGAAATGAAATTGGTATTATAAAAAATTTAACAATATCACAGCCTATGGAAAGAGATAGGTTTCATAATTATTTCATCATAAGCATAACCTAGTAATTGAAGTGAGTTTCAAAATCATATAACCCGTGAATGAGAAACATGTTCCATAGATATCATGACATAAAAAAACAATTGATTCATGAAATAATATCAATGTAAACATTAAATATCTTTTTCTCAGAAAGGAATGAGTAACACCAATGGATGTTATAATATATGGGAAATAACTTTGAAGTATCATTTCAAAGTATTTCTTTTAAAAAATATCCTTTCTTTTTTGAAAATTTCCTTTTATAAAAATAATATTTTGAAAAAATTTTTACTTGAAAATAGATTTGAATACATATAAAAGAAGTGTTAAAAATAATAAAACATTTAAAAAAAATTTCCTTGAAAATTATTGTAACGACCCGACCCCAGTTGGCCATAGTCGGTGCATTATTACATAACATTCGCATGAACAAAAGAAAGATCAAGTCTCGAATGACTGATTAGTTTAGTATCCTTGGAATAACTAGATACATTCATAATATTTACATTACATCATAAAGTGAAAACTATTACAACAACATCTTGTATTTATATCCCCTCATTTTATCCCTGCAGGTCACTCATAAATTACTACTTCACATCCTGGGAAAAAAACATTGAAAGAGATGAGCTCAGATGCTCAATAAGGATAACAATATAGCGGAAACATTTATAAATACACATTAACATTTAAGGAAACATATTACTAAAACAAAATCCTTTTAAACTTGAACATTAGCATAATATGGAAAATATAAAATGAAATAATTCCATTTACATATTCACATGGATATTCTACTAGTAGAATAATCACATGCAATATCAATAACCACTTTTATAATTATGGAATGCATAATGCCAGACTATCATAACCACGTAGCCAAGGCCTCATGTCAAGACTACAGATATGATTTTTTTCAAGGCCTCGTGCCAAGATTCTAGTTTGTATCATGAGACCTACTATTGCATCGAGGAGCTATAGCGGGCTCCACCCATCACTTATTTAGTCGAATGCATTCCTCATATGAACAGGTTTAAACATAACATAATCATTCTTATTAAAAATAGCATATGAAATTTCAATACTTTCTCCATAAACCATGAATGGTATAAAAATAACACATCCACAGTCGAACATATCACAAAAACTTCAATACAATACGGAAGATTAGTATCATAAAAAATCAACTTCAAATAAGATTAAAATCCATCAAAGGATGTTGACTTAGATGAAATCAAAACTATTTGAGAGAAATATCTCTTCTTTTGAAATCATTTAAAAGTCACATAATTATAAAATAAAACATTTAATATGAAAATATTCTTATAATCTTGTAAGGGAAGCATCGATGATTTTATAACGGCAGGAAATAGCCACACCCGCCGTATAAGTTAAAAAAAGACATTCTTACCTTAATTCTATCGAAATGTTTAAAAAGGACCTTGTTTGGAAAATGATAGAAAGATTCCATTATAAACTTCTTATAAAAATTCAAACAAGTGTATAAATGACTTTAACCCATATTTTGTAAAATATAAGAATGTTTTGAAATAAATTTTTAAGAAACATGGATGTGGATGATAAATAGGTCCTAGTAGATAATTACGTATAAACAACCTCGGATAATGAAGAGATTCTAAAATAACCCTTACCTTGTAATTTTCCTTGGTTGATGGTAGGTTAACCTCATGTATAATGGTGAAATAATTTTTATTAATTTATACAAGAAACATATATATTAATATGATATCATATATTATCTTTTAACATTTCTTTGTTAATAAAATCTTAGAATTATCGTCATTTCAGCTGTTAACTTACTCATTTTCTTTTATATGTTTTGTTACCTAAGCCATGTTTGTTATGGATAGGTTGTCTCATATTCATATCCATAATGATATAAAGTCTTTAAAAATTATTTTTAACCATCAAATGAAAATTATTCTTGAATGGATACGATGGGGAATGAATCTCATCGCGTTCGTGGAGACGGTAGTCTGTATATACGCATGAGCCACAATATCATTATTTTGATAATAAAATAATATATAATTGGATGGTATATCATATAGAAAGAATAATTATAATGTTATATTTATTATTTAAATGAATTATACATCATTATTATACCCATCTAAATAATAATATATTGAATAACAATTACACCACAACGTGGAGACGGTAGGCCGTACGTACGCACGTATGGTGACATGTCATTCAAGGGATCGATAAAATATTGAATTTTTTTGTTCCATATTTATAATAACTACATAGTATATATAAGATACTGGTTTTATTATTTTATAATGGAAATAACAAGGAAATAATATGTTTAAGAAGAAAGGAACTTTAAAGAGGGTGGTGAAGATGTTACCTCTTCTTGAGGTTCTTCCTTTTGATTTGATCAAAAGGACTCTTTAAGATGGCATTATGATAAAAATAATTCCTCTAGGTTGAAGTGAGGGAAGCTGGGAGAATATTTGGGTAGGTTTTGGCCGATCAAAAAGGCTTTGAAGGTGTGGATAATTGGTTAGAAGTGGTGTCCTTTTATAAGGGGAAGGAGGGGCTCTTTAGAAAAAACTTAAAGTATTAATTTATAATAAATTCAGTTTCGGTTTCTAATAGCTCCAAAGTGGATTATTCAAAGTATATGTTGGGTATGGGTCGTAATCATTTCATCCAATAGACTTTTGATAGGTTTGGTTCATTATATTAACCTTATCTTTTAGTTTTAACTCTTAGTTAATTAGTTTTACACTTACCATGTCACTTTGTATTTTTATATTATATAGTTAATAAACTTACTATATACATACAAGATACCCCAAAGTGGTCCATTAATGACACACATATCATGATAAAATTCCTTTGTCCGAACCTTTGATTTTTAGGAATAGAATATGAATTAATAATATAATATTTGTTTTAAAAACTCTTTTATGTCAATTTTGACACTATTTGGAATTTGATTTTTTTTGAAAATCATAACAGCATGATTACTTAGAACCTAATTCATTTAATCAAATCTAACATATCATATTATTCTAGTAAATTTGGGTAATTCATTAAAAGTCTCATATTATATTTATTTGGGTATTTATAATTTCAATTATTTTAATATTTCACTAAAAAGGTAATTATTGCATCGTCATTGTGTCATAAATAAATTAAATTATTTAATTTATAAAAATTATAAATAAAATATAATTATGTAGGAAATATTTTTAGCTTTATAATTCATATTTATAATAGAATTTAACTTATGTATAACCCTATATTAAAAATGTTTTGGTAATTAAAATTTGATTTTAACTCTTTTAACTCTTCTTTGAATTAAATAATAATAAATGTCCTAATCTAATCCATGTTTTCCTAAATGATAATATTTTATTTGTAAGGTTTTTTTTGGTGGAGATACACTTCTTCAATAGAATTAGGACATTTTTTAGGGTAATATTAATATCAATTTTACACTTAATTACCCTATTTACTTTTTACCGTGGTAAATAAAAGTAAAAAAGTTACTATTCACCGAAAATTATTTTTATATTATTGATCCACATTTTACTCCTTGATATTAACCGTGACCCCCAAATTTTCCATATTCCACTCACAGAAGCGGTAAAATTATGTTTTATGTGAATTTCCAAATTCTCCTAGGAGTTGGGTAAAAGACGTTGAAAAGTTCAATAAAATTTTTATATATCTAAAATTATTCTAAACTAACTCCAATGAATTACATTGAACTTATATAGGTATTATGTATCTATTTTGACCATAATTAAATTTAAATAAACTAAAAAATTATTTAAATAAAAATTCGTTTTTAAACAAAAACTCTGTGTTTTTTCACTATTCATCAAAAATTGAATGTTTTCAGAAAAATACCAAAAATTCACCCTAGGCTAATTTTGATATTATGAATCCAAAAATGAAGTCCATTTTGAATGATTAAATTTATAAAATTTCAAAAAGTTGGTATTACTATTCATAACGGATAGTTTGATTGGTTGTGGTGTGTTTTAGAACTCGAAGTTGCGTACAACACATGCTACTGTATTATTCAAAGAGAAGTGTACCGTAGAAGCTTGGGGTGTTACATTATCTCCTCCATAAAATAATTTTGTCCTTTAAATTTCTAGAATATTACTACATAAAAATACTCGGGTGGTTCTTCATCATAAGTTCCTCGGGTTCCCACGTTGACTCTTCCATCTTATGGTTTCTCCATAGAACTTTTACCAGACGAGTCGTCCGGTTTCTCAGCACTTTTTCTCTCATATCAAGTATCCTGATGGGATCTTCACAATAAGAGAGATCGTGTTCCAGTTCTAATTCCCCATAGGTGAGTACATGCATTGGGTCAGGCATGTATTTTCTCAATAGTGATACGTGGAACACATCGTGAACTTTTAAGAGACTCGGTAGCATTGCCAAATTGTATGCTACAGCCCCAATTTGTTCTAGAATTTTGAAAGGTCTGATGTACCTGGGACTCAATTTACCTTTCTTTCCAAGACATATAACTCCCTTCCATGGAGATATTTTCATGAAAACATGATCTCCTACCTAAAATTCCAAATCCTTCCTTCGGTTATCGGCATAGTTCTTCTGCCTACATTGAGCTACTTTGATGTGGTTTTGGATTACCTTTAACTTTTCCATCATTTCCTCCACCATTTCTGGGCCAACAAGTTTTTTTTCGCCAACGTCATCCCAACAGGTTGGTGTGTGACATCTCTTTCCGTATAAGGCTTCATATGGTGCCATCTGAATACTTGAATGAATGTTATTGTTATAGGAAAATTCCACCAGAGGTAAATATTGATCCCACATTCCCTGAGATTCAAGTGAGCATGATCTCAACATGTATTCTATGGTTTGAATAGTCCATTATGATTTTCCATCTATTTGAGGGTGTTAGGCATTGCTCAAATGAAATTCAGTATCCAAGTCCTCCTAAAGACTCTTCCATAATCTTGAAGTAAAACATGGAACACGATCAGAAACAATCGATAGGGGTACTCCATGAAGTCTCACATCATCATTAATATATAGTCTTTCTAGACATTCCAGTGGTAGATCTTCTCATATAGCATGAAAATGTGTTGTCTTGGTAAGATGATCAACAATAACCCATATTGCATCGTTCCTTCTTGGAGTCTTTGGTAGCCCTATGACAAAGTCCATCGTAATATTGTCCCATTTCCACTCCAGTATGGGAAGAGGTTGCATGACTCCTCCATGCTCTTGCCTTCCAGCTTTCACTTGTTGAAAAACCATACTTCTTGACACAAAATCAGCAATCTCCCTCTTCATGTTGTCCCACCAAAAATGTTCCTTCAAATCTCTATAAATTTTGGTGCTCCCATGGTGTATAGTGAAATTGGAACTATGAGAATCATCCTACAATTCCCTTTTTAGATCAGGTATATTGGGAACACAAAGTCTCTTATCAAATTTAAAAATTTCATCTTCATACAAAAATTCACTCAATCTCCCATCATTCATAGCTTTAATATTCTTTTTAAACTCTACACCATCAACCTGAGAACTCTTTATCCTTTCTAGTAAATATGGTTTGTCAACCATCTGAAAATGTATCGATGTTTCACCTTCCATGATTATTCCCATATCGAACTTTACTAGATCCATGAAAATTTGATCCCTTTCATCTCTCATTTTTTTCAAAACACCATGATGTTTTCTACTCAAAGAATCTGCCACATTATTTTCCTTCCCGGGGTGGTAGTGTATCATACAATCATAATCCTTGAGTAATTCAAGCCATCTCCTTTGAATCATGTTGAGTTTTTTTTGTGAGAAAATATATTTCAAACTCTTGTGATCAGTATAAATATAAAAGTTTTCACCATAATGGTAGTGTCTCCATATCTTCAAAGAAAATATTATAGCTACTAACTCGAGATCATGAGTAGGATTGTTTTGCTAATGAATTTTCAACTCTCGTGATGCATAGGCAATAACCCTATCATTCTGCATAAGGACACAACCATGTCCTTTCTTCGATGCATCAGTATAAATAATTAACCCATCATTCCCCAATGGTAGAGGCAATATAGGAGAATTAACTAATATTCCCTTCAGTTCTTCGAAATATTCATCACACTCTTTTGTCCAAACAAATTTAACCCCTTTATGTGTGAGCTTTGTTAATGGGTTAGCCAACCGGGAAAATTCTGGATGAAACGTCGATAATAACCTGTTAAACCAATAAAACTGCATACCTCAGTTAAAATTATCAGTGATGTACATTCATGGATTTCACTGGTCTTATAAGGATCAATAGAGATTCCATATTTAGAGAAAATATGGCCAAGAAAAGAAATCTCCTGAAGTCAGAATTCACACTTTCTAAACATCCCATATATTTCATGTCTTCTCAGAGTCTTCAGGATAATGCACATGTGATTTTCATGATCTTTGCAGCTTTTGGAGTATACCAATATATCATCAATAAATACCACCTCAACATCATCGAGATATTATTTGAAAACTCTATTAATTAGATCCATGAATACAGAGGGTGCATTAGTCAGCCCAAAAGGCATTACTGTGAACTCGTAATACACGTACTTGGTTCGAAATTCTGTCTTCGAAATGTCTTCCTTCTTCACACACAACTGATGGTATCTGGATCGAAGGTTAATCATTGAAATGTATTGAGATCCATGAAGTTTTTCAAATAAATCATCAATATGAGGTAGGGGATACTTGTGTTGTATTTTTATAACATTTATTTCCTTATATTCGATACAGAACCTCATTGATCCATCTTTTTTTTGCCAAAGATAACAGCGGCTCCCCATGGAGAAACACTAGGGTGAATAAATCCATTATTACTCAATTCCTCTAGTTGTTTAATTAGCTCCACTAATTCTAAAGTGGCCATTCTATAAGGGGTCTTCAATATACTCCTTGATCCAGGAATTAAATCAATGGAAAACTCAACTTCTCGTTTTGGAGGATGTCCAAGTAAATCTTCCGGAAACACATCTGCATAATCTCTCACAATAGGTACATATTCTATTTGAACATTCCTTTCCTCACCCATAGTAATTTCATTATCTCCCTCCCCAATAATTTAATTTAGTTGAGCTACTGTTGGTGGATCTAGATAAGAATTAGGTGGTGACGATTCTTATCTAAAGATAAGGTGTTCCTTATCATCATCATCAAAAATCGCAACGTCCTTTTTCTTATAATAAATCTTCGCACCATGGTCTGAAAGACAATCCACACCGAGGATTATATCAAACTCAATCATAGGTAGCACGATGAAATCAGCGGATAAAGAACATTTTTCTTCTCTAATGGGGACTGATTCTCAAAACATTGTTTCAATGATAATTCCCTTAATAGTTTTAACTGACAACTACCTTGTTAAATCAAATTGGAAATATCTAATTTTCTTAGCAAACTAGGAAGGTATGAAACAATGCGATGATCCGGAATCAAATAAAGCATTGGCTAAACTTGAGGTAACCATTAAATTACCTGCCAACACGTCTTTCGAAGCTTCTACCTCAGCAGTAGTGATAGCATAATCTTGTCCTTGATCCCTTAGCCTTTTCTGAGGTAAGTTCCCCTTATGATTAGGAAATTCATTTTCATAATGTCCCATCTCCCTGTAATTGTAAAACTTAACATTGGTAGCTTCCTTCTTCCCTTTGCAATCACGAGATTGGTGGCCTTTTTCACCACAATTGTAACAGACACTCATTCCATTCAAGAAAGTACTGGGGTGTTTCTTCCCACATTTACTGCAGGATTGATATTCAACTTTTCCCTTATTCCACTTATTTCCATTTCCAGATTTATCAGCATATCTCCTCTTCTATTTCTTTGATTTAAAGTCGTAAGACATAGATAATTCCTTTTCTGTCATGACAGCACATGAGAAAAAGTCTTCGTATGACGAAAAGGATTGTGAGGCTAATGATCAATGGAGAAATGGGTTAAACCCATCAAAGAAATGATAAATCTTACTTCTTGGGTCGTGTATATAATCTCTAGCATACCTTTCTAACCTTGTAAAGTTAGCCTTATACTTTGTGACATTCTCATCCTCCTTTTGTCTCAAACTCATAAATTGCATTTCGATATCTGCTCAATGGTTACGAGGAAAGTATTTTTCTTAGCAAAACTATTTGAACTCCCTTCATTCCATATTAGATACTTCATCATCTTCTTTCGTTTTTTGAATCAATGACCACCATTGATCAGCATCTCCAGTGAGGCGATAAACTGCCATGACAACTTTTTCCTTTTCACTACTTCCCAAAGCCTGAAAACTTTTCTCTAGGGACCCTATCCATTGCTCATCTACCAATGGATTTGTAATCCCATTGAATTTTGGTGGGTTTTGCCTCATGAAATGATCTAACATTGATCCTTCATGATGTGGATCAGGGTGCTCCATATGGGTAAGGTTATTATTCATAACCTGAGTGATTTTTCCCAGTATGGTGATTAGCTGATCCGCACCAATTTCATCACTAGCTCCACTATAATTATCTTGAGCAGGAGGGAAATCCCTACATGGAGTGTGTGCATTGATATGGTTTCCATTTATTCCACTAGGCACCATTTCTAAACTATGGCATAAACTAGATCATTTTATGAATCAAAATACATAATTCCATACTTATAAAACACTTAACATAAATTGAACAATATATTGATATAATCCATAATCATAGAAATGTTTTCATTGAGGAAGTATATACTCATAAACCCTTCATAATGGTTCATAGTGAAAATGAGAATTATCCTGAGCATATCCCTCGGGTGTGTCGTAACCAAGAGTGTAGAAAGGCCCATTGTCATGCACTAGTTCCCGTTCAAGTCTAGATCAAAGTGGTGTTTTTGGGTTTTACCCCTAGGTACATTTGTGCTAGAGCCGTCTCTATCTGCTCGTATCTAGATAGGGATTTATTGCTCGGAAAACTCAAAAAATTTCTACAATACCAAATTTCTAGGAAGTTCTTCTATACTAATCCTAAAAGTTCATCTTAGGTCTATAGGGTCTAATTAGTGTTTATCTAAATCTAGCTTCCAAGGTATGTACTAAACTTCCTCTCATACCAACTGTAACGCACTGACCCCAACTGCCCAGAGTCGGTGCATTATTACATAACATTGGAAAGATCACAAGAAAGATCATGTCTCGAAAGACTGATTAGTTTAGTGGCCTTGGAATAACTAGATACATGCATAATGTTTAATTACATCATAAATTGAAATCTATTAAAACATCATCTTGTCTTCATATCCCCTCATACTATCCCTAAAGGCCATTCAAAAATTACTTCTTCACATCCTGGAAAAAATAAAACATTGAAAGGGGTGATCTCAGATGCTCAGTAAGGATAACAATATAGCGAAAACATTCATAAATAAACATATACATTTAAGGCAATGTATAACTAAAACAAAATCCTTTTAAACTTGAACTTCAGCATAATATGGCAAATATAAAATGAAAAAATACCATTTACTCATTCACATGGATATTCTACTAGTTGAATAATAACATGCAATATCAATAACCACTTTCATAATGATTGAATGCATAATGCCAGACTATCATAACCACGTATCCAAGGCCTCGTGCCATGACTACAAATAAGAATCTGTCAAGTAATCGTGCCAAGATAGTAGTTTGTATCATGAGACCTACCGATGCATCGAGAGGCTATAGCGGGCTCCACCCGTCACATATTAAGTCCAATACATTCCTCATATGAACAGGTTCAAACATAACATAAACATTTGTATTAAAACTAGCATAGAAAATGTCTATACTTTCTCTATAAACCATTAATGGTATAAAAATAACACTTATATTGTCAAACATATCTGAAAAACATCAATAAAATATGGACGTTTTTTATCATAAAAAATCAACTTCAAATAAGCATAAAATTCTTCAAAGGATGTTGACGTAGATGAAATCAAAACTATTTGAGAGAAATGTCAATTTTTTTGAAATCATTTAAAAGTCACATAATTATAAAATAAAAAATTTACTTTCAAAATATTCTTATAAGCATGTAAGGGAAGCTTTAAAGATTTTATAATGGTGCAAAATAGCCACACCTGCCGTATAAGTTAAAAAAAGACATTCTTGCCATCATTCTATCGAAAATGGAAAAAAGGACCTTGTTTGGAAAACGACGAAAAGATTCCTTTATAAAATTCATATAAAAAGTCAAAAAAGGGTATAAATGAAATTAACACATATTCTGTAAAATAGTAAAAAAAAAGTGAAATACATTTTTAAGAAACATGGATATGGATGATAAATATGTCCCAGTAGATAATTACGTATAAACAACCTCAGATAATGAAGAGATTGTGAAATAACCATTACCTTGTACTTTTCCTTTGATGATGGCAGGTTAACCTCCTTTATAATGGTGAGGTAATTGTTATTAATTAATAAAATAATTATATATATTAATATGATATCATATATGATCTTTTAACATTGCTTTGTTAGTCAAATCTTAGTATTATCGTCGTTTCGGGTGTTAAGTTACTCATTTTCATTTATATGTTTTGTTACATAAGCCATGTTTGTTATGGATAGGTTGTGTCATATTCATATCCAGAATGATCTTAAGTCATTAAACATTATTTTTAACAATAAAATCAAAATTATTCTTGAATGGATATGATGGGTAATGAATCTCATCGCATTCATGGAGACGGTGGTCCGTACGTACGCACGAGCGACAATATCATTCTTTTGATATAAAAATAATATATAATTGGATGGTATATCATATATACATAATCATTATCATGTTATATTTATTATTTACATGAATTATACATCATTATTATACCCATATAAATAATAATATATTGAATAACAATTACACAACAACGTGGAGACGGTAGGTCGTACGTACGCACGTGTGGTGACATGTCATTCATGGGATTATTGAATATTGAATTTGTTTGTTACATATTTATAATAACATCATAGTATAAAGAAGATATTGGAGTTATTATTTTAGAATGGAAATAAAAAGGAAAGAAGAAGTTTAAGAAGAAAGGAACTTTAAAGAGGGTGGTGAAGACGTGATCTCTTCTTCGGGTTCTTCCTTCTGATTTGATCAAAAGGACTCCATGGGTTGGCTTTCAGATCAAAATAAGGCCTCTAGGATAAAGTTAGTGAAGCTGGGAGAATATCTGGGTAGGTTTCGGCCAAACCAAAAGGCTTTTAAGGTGTGAATAATTGGTTAGAAGTGGTGTCCTTTTTTAAGGGGAAGGAGGGGCTCTTTTGGAAAAACATAATGTATTATTTTATAATAAATTCAAAATCGGTTTCTAATGGATCAAAAGTGGATTATTCAATGTATAAGGTGGGTATGGGTCGAAATCCTTTCAAACAATAGATTTTAGATAGGTGTGAATCATTATATTAACCATATCTTTTAGTTTTAACTCTTAGTTAATTAGTTTGACACTTACCTTGTCACTTTGTAATTTTATATTATATAGTTAATAAACATACTATATACATCCAAGCGACCCCAAAGTAGTCTATTAAGGATACACCTATAATGATACAAGTCATTTTGCCAAACCCTAGATTTTTTGAAATATAATATGAATTAATAATATAATATTTGTTTTAAAACCCCTTTTATGTCAACTTTGACACTATTTGGAATTTGATTTTTGTGAAAATCATAACAACATGATTACTTCGAACCTAATTCATTAAATCATCTCTAACATGTAATATTAATCTATGAAATTCGTAGAATTCATTGAAAGTCTCAAATTATATTTATTTGGGTATTTATAATATCAATTATTTTAATATTTCACTAATAAGGTAATTACTGCATCATTATTGTGTCATAAATAAATTAAATAATTTAATGTCTAAAAATTATAAATAAAATATCATTATGTAGGAAATATTTTTAGATTTCGATTGTATATTTATAATCTAACTTATCTTATGTATAATCCTATATTAAATTTTTTTTAGTAATTAAACTTTGATTTAAACATTTCTAACTCTTCTTTGAATTAAATAATAATAAAGGTCCTAATCTAATCCAAGTGGAACTAAATGATAATATTTTATTCATAATGTTGTTTTTGGCCAATATACACTTCTCCAATAGAATTAGGACATGTTTTAGGGTAATATTAATATCATTTTCACCCTTAATTACCATATTTACTTTTTACCATGGTAAATAAAAGTAAAAAGTTACTATTCACCAAAAATTATTTTTATCTTATTGAACCACATTTCACTCCTTGATATTAACAATGTCTATTGGATTTTCGAAATTCCACTCACAGAAGCATTAAAATTATGTTTTATGTGAATTTCCAAATTCTCCTATGAGTTGGGTAAAAGGCCGTGAAAAGTTCAATAAAATTTTTATATATCAAAAATTATTCTAAACTAACTCCAATTAATTAAATTGAACTTATATAGGTATTATGTATCAATTTTGACCTTAATTAAATTTAAATAAAATAAATAATTATTTAAATAAAAATTCCTTTTTAAACAATAACTCAGTGTTTTTTCACTATTCATCAAAAATTGAATGTTTTCAGAAAAATACCCAAAATTCACCCTAGGCTATTTTCAATATTCCGAATCCAAAAATGAAGTCCATTTTGAAAGATAAAAATTATAAAATTTGAAAAAGTAGGTATTAATATTCATAACGGCTAGTTTGATTGGTTGTGGTGTGTGTTAGAACTCGAAGTTGCGTACAGCATACGCAACTGTATTATTCAAAGAGGAGCCTACCGTGGAATCTTGGGGTGTTACAATTATCATCTAGGATATTTTTGAAATCATTTTTGAAAACATTTTTGAAAACAACCTCTTTGAATACAAAATATTTCCAACCAAAGAGAGATACGATCATATTTTAGATAAAAACATTATCTTAAGTACCAATGAGTAGAAAAAATTGATACAAAAAATTTGGATATCTTGAATGAATAGTGTATAAGAGAAATCATTATGTTCTTGAGAGATGGATCATAATAATTCATCAAGGGAAGCATAAAAATAATAAATCCGTAAAAATAATTAGATTGTCTAAATTCTCTATTAAAAATTATAACATGGGATCAAACTCTATGTAAGAAAAGGAAAACAAACGAAGATGAAAATATCATTAAATGAGTTAGATTCATTATATAACATGAAGAATTTAAGTATATACTCCTCAAAAAAATTTATCTGTATAAAAAACATGAGCCTCAATGAAGTCCAATTGAGACAAAATATTTTTACTGATTTGGTATCTTTTAAAAATAAAGTCCAAGAAAAAAATATCATGAAATTGATATGTAAATACACATGAATAAAATTATAATAATCTTTTAATATAATCATGGGTAGTATATACACCACAAAAACAGAAACTGTGGCGAACATAGCTTATATCTCAAACAAATAAGATGTGAGATGAAATAGCATAACATTGTGCCTTGACTATCTTCTTACTCGTACATGATTCCTATATAATAAATATATAATTATTTTACATCTTTTAAATAATAATATTATTATATATAATACAATATATGGTTTGATAATTACCTTATATTACCCTCTTGTAAACGATCCTATGTTAAGGTTTCACTTCGGGTAATATTTTCTTGGTTCTTCACATGTGTTTTAATTTTCTATATCATGGGTCCTTATACTTATATCATGATTAAATAATGTAAAAATTGTTATAAATACCATTTATACCCATTATATTTATATTAAAATAATCTATTTAATAAAGATGTACGAAATAAAATACAATGTTCATGGAGACTATAAGACGTATGTATGAATGAATGTTGTTTCAGTTTTAATTGACGTATTGCAAAAAAGAATGAAATAACATATATTTGTGTATATATATAATATCATTAAATTATCTTTATAATGTTATGAATATAATATAATTTCATTAAACCCAATCATTGTATATTTTATGCATAGTGTAAAAGAATGACATCACTTTGAGGGGCAGTTGTCCAAACTTCCCAAAATGAAAATTTCTTAATTACACCGACTGAATACTAAAAAGATGTGTGTTGTAAAAGGTATAAAAATTCATAAATATATAATATATAATATATATAATATATATAATTTTTTCCCATCCATGATTGGTTTTAAAAGACAAATTACTAATCTTTATTTCATGAGGCAGTTGTTCATCATACATAGAAAATGTATGTCCATTACCAATTAGATGGAGGTGTGTGTAAGTGTAGGTCTAACCAGAATCATAAAAAAATCCTAGTATATTTAGGATACTAGTCTCTCCAATGAAAAGATTAATAAAGAGAGTGGTGGAATGGAGAAGGAAAATAATGGAAATGAGTTTGAGAGTAGACGTTACCTCTTAATCCGGTAAGTCATTTTGGTTTGTGCCAAACACATTCTTTGTGTTTCCTTCTTCCCAAGGTATGTATTATAGAAATAAGGGAGGGAATTTGGGATATTATTTTAGATTTTTTTGGCCGATACAATGTCCATGAGAGGAGTGAGGAAGTGGGTAGAGGTGGTGGCCTTTTATAGAGAAGTGAAAGGACACATAAGGCAATTTTAAAAACAAGTTATGTGTACCGATAGTTTGACGTAAAAATTCATAATAAACCAAAAAAATAATTGGAGGATAATGGACTAATAATTACCATAAAATGTATTTTTTAAGTGTTTCTAGGTTTTTATTGGTCTTATATTTAATCGTTAATACTTTATTAACCTAATTTTTCTCTTACCCGATGTAATTAATTTTAATCACTTTCACTAATTTTTTCGTCAAAAAAATTGACCTTATTAGAAAATATCAATTATTATGATTGAAAATACGGAATATATTTTCCCAAATATTTAATTTATTTTACCAAATTATAATAAAAAAGGATCTGGATTTAAATTAAAATCAATAAAGCTGATGGGACGACAGTGTATGTTTTTAATATAAAATTGATCCAATGTCTGATAATTTTTTATATCTAATTTTGATATATAATTCTTTCTGATGACATTAATTGGATTAATTGATAAAAATATTATAAATTAAAATATTAAATAAATAGAAATATAATTTATCCTTATAAATATTTTAAATTAAACAATATTATGGAGTTAAAATCTGGTATTTTTCACTATTCCTCAAAAAATGATGTTTCTCAGAAAAATAAAAAAAATACACCCTAATCTAATATCAAAATTATAAATTATAAAATTAATAGTATCTTATAAATTTAAATTTATATATGTGTCCAAAAATAATTTTATTATTTTCACAGAAGGACATTAAAATCAGTTTATTCATGAAAACAGTGTCTTAAAACATAAAAAGTCTTTTCCAAAAAACATATATTTTATAAAAAATTTGTTTTTATTATATAAGACAATTATAAATAATATGTTCAAATTATTTGTTAATATTAATATTAATATGTTTAATTTCTAGGTTAAGATTACTTCATAAAAAAGAGATGTTTCATGGAAAGTAAGTGCTGCATAGTATGTACAACAAGTCTATGTTTCATATAACGTATGAAAATTCAATGCCCTGTAAAAGGAATGTTTGAATTAGTTCATTGAAAGATATAAATAAAATTTAATTTAATCAAAAAAATATCCACAAAAATTTGAGGTGTTACACGGTCATTGCGCCTTTCATTGATTATCGTGAGCTCAACTAGAACGTGATAAGGAATAAGTACCTGTTTCAACATATTGATGACTTGTTCGATTACATATAAGGAGAACAATACATATCCAACCTGAATCTTAGGTTGGGATATTATCAACTACAGTTTAATAATGGAGATATCCTCAATATTGATTTTCAAAAAAGTTACAGGAACTATGAGTTCATATTGATGCCATTTGGACTCACTAATACATCAAAAAACTTCATTGATTTGATGAATAGAGTATTTTGATATTTACATGAAGAATTTAGGGTATTCTTTATATATGATATTCTAATATACACCAAAATATATGTACAGAATGTGGATCATCTTATAATTGTACTAAATACCATATTAAACAAGATGCTCTATGCCAAGTTTATAAATTCTTAGTTCTTCTTGAAGGAAGAATCTTTCTTGGGTTATATCATCACAAGAAATGCAATATCTATTTCTCCTTAAAAGGAAAACTCAATTGGTTGATGGTTTTGTGAAACATCTATGATTGATATCCACAGTTTTCTTGTGTATTATTGTTATTAACACATATTTTTGAGATGCTTTTTTTCCATCGTCAAATCATCTTACCATTCTAACTCGGAAGGGAGTAAATTTTTCATGGAATGATGAGTGTGAATAAATATTCATTAAGATGGAAAAAGGTTATCGTTTCCCTTATTCTTACACTACCGACAATTAGAGTACTCTACATAGTATTTAGTGATGCATTGAAATGGTATTGGGTTGTGTGTCGATGAAATATTACAAAGTTATAACCTATAAATCAAAGAAGTTCAACGTTGATGAATATAACTACCGAACACATGATCTAGAGTTGGAATTTATGATTATTTCGTTGAAAAGGTAGCATCATTTTCCTTATTGGGAGAGGTGTGAGATTTATACTAATAACATGAGCCTCAAATATATATTCACATAGAAATAGATTAATATGCACCAATAAATATGGCTATAGATCATAAATGATTATGAATTCTAAATCCACTACTATCCAGGTATTAAATATAAGTTCTTGGATTGGCTAAAAAAAGGTACCCATCAATTCTATATTTAATGAGAATTGAGAAGGATCCAATCTTCTTAGATTATAAGAGGATAGACATGTGAGACAAAAAGAAAGGAACATCATAAATCCTCTCACAAAATATTGGAAAAAATATCTCAAGGAAACATTGAATAATTTTTCAGATGATTGTGTCTATTGACAAAGTGGGTCTCTCTGATGTGTTAGTTGACAAAGTAGACCACGATGTTAAATTTTTTGAAAAAGGGTTTTTACATGGTTATTTGTTGATCTCATGCGATGTTATTTGCAATCCATTACTATCATAAGAACATAGACAAAGGAATGGATGATCTGGAGGAAGTACAAAAAGAGCAGATACAAGGTGGCACAGTTTTCGAGTGTTTGCCATCTTTTTGGGCCTCAAAATCAACAAATGGATAAAGGTGTTTCGGGGAAAGGGACATGCACGCCCGTTTCGTGGAAGATTCTAATGTTGTGCTCCATATTGTTTTCAATATCATAACATCAAAATATGGAAAAGGAAATAGGGGTTCCCATGTTTTGGTTTGGGCATGTTTGGTGACTAGGGCATCAAAGGCTTAGGTGGCTAGAGTTGTGCGCCCAGAGGAAGCTTGAATTCAATTCTTAGGGTGCCCAAAATTCCTATAAATAGTGGTCTACCCCTCCTAATTTTACATGAAGCTAAAAACATATAAAAAAATCGAGCTCCAGTCATGTATACAGGTTTGGGCATGCAAGTGGTGGTTTGGGCGCTCAAGTATAAAGTTATTCATAATATATGTGCCTGCTGATAGATGCACACCAATATTTGTTTGGGTGTAAAAGTGTGTGTGCTGCCCACATTTTGTGTTGAATAAGGGAGTTTTGGGAATTTTTTTTCTTGACACTTGTGTGCTAGTCTATGAGAAGCATGCCAAAAATTCGAGGGTTGCGTGAATGTTGGATGATATCCCGATACACGTTTGGTAATGCTTTAGTCATTAGGGGTGAAATTTGAACATCAGATGAGAATACACATATAGGGGAAGATGCATTTATTTTTGATAATTAAGGGACATAAAAGTCTTTAAAATAAGAGTGGATCTTCATAAGAACTAGTAAGCACACATCAGTTGAGAGAGCAATGAGATTTCAAATTGTTAGTGGTTTTAAACAAGGAGAGATAGTTACTCTGCTCTAAAATTTGTAAAAAGCTAGGTGGTTATAGTGGATTTGGTACATCAGCACATCATCAGTGTATGATCCTTTGACAAACCCTATTGAGTGTGAACCAATTTAAAATTTCTATTTCCTATGCATGGATTAATTTTTTTTCATAATTTTCTACTGGACAAAGAGATAAGAGATTTTTTCTTAACAGTGAAAAATATCAATAGAGGTTGTTTTTGTAATTTGACATACAATGATTCAACACACTATTAGGGTATCTAACCAGGTGGACCTATTAATTGTTATTAGAGGCTGGTTTATATCAGTTTTTTTATCTTAAATGGAGGTCACCAATCATAAATTAATTTTGATATTTACTAGACAAATTTTCATCTATAGAAGATTCATATGAAATAATACATCTAATCATTTGGAATGGATGTGTTTACAATAGAAATGCATGGTATAACTGTTGATATTAATAGTGATTCTTTATTAAAAGCCAAGTGAAGATAATTGGATGTTGAAGAAAATGGAATCAATAATTTATGGGGAGCCTTCTCAATGATATCAATATGAAGGTGATGTCATGAAAAAAATCACATTCCAAATGGGAAATTTTATTTAATATAAATGATGGAGATAAAAAGGTCTGAGAGGAAAAGCTACAAGTTCTCTGGAACAAATATGAATAAATTATAATGAACCTGAAAGTGTATGTTGATGAATTATTTAAAATGGTAAATAATGTAGTGGAAGACATGTGAGGTCATGGTGAAGTAATTAAAGAAATAATGTCTGTGACGTTCATCCTAAGGATAATTCCACTACAGTTCAATCTGAATGTATCAATTTTGGATGATGAAGACCATAAATAGATTACATTGGATAACCTGCACAATACACTTGTTTCATATGAAATGATAATTGATGATAAAGATGTCGTGGAAAAGGTGAAATCCAAAGAGTTAGAATTCAAGGCCATGAAGAAGATCACCATTGATGATTCTCATGAATAAGAGGAGACATGTGAGGTGTTCACATTCCATTCCTAGAATCATCAAAGTGGAAAAAGAAAAATTCAAAGCGAAATATCCAATTGCATTCTTTAGATGTGGAAATGTTGAACATATTGTAGCATGGTTCCCCAAGAAGATTCAAGATGATGCGGAGGATGAAATAAAAATTATCAAGAAAAATTCTTCAGCGTATCTGAAAGACAACAAATAGTTCAAGAGAAATTTTTTTAAGAAGATGAATCATTTTTCACAAGAATGTGAAATTTAACATGAGTCTGAGGTTGAGGAGGTTGAAGAGATTGAGGACTACATATATCATAGAGAAAGTGCTATGGTGGAAATGAACAGTAGTACTCAGAAAAATGAAGAAACCGCCATTATTGATGAAGATGAAGATGAAGGAAGAGTTTATATGCCAGATGAGTAAGATGATTCTCTTGAAGAAATGGATGTTTGGAGAGTTAAAACATAGAAATCCGACAATGAGGTTCATGACGCCAATCTCTCTATGCAGCTACAAGAAGATGAGAAGTCTGAGTTCATGGAAGAGAGTAAAAAACTCAATACATCAACACCAGAGGACTCTACATTGGTTAGTGATTATAAAATAATAATTGAAGAATAGAAAAGGGAGATCGATGGATTCAGTAAGGCAATAAATTATGAAATCAAGCATATCGAGGATCTTAAAGGAGATGTTGTCGGTCTGTGACAAAAAAATGAGGACCATGAAAAAAATCTGATTCCCAACACCATATTGGAATAGAAGATCATTTAGAATAATAAAAAGTTGAATGTTGATCCTAGTAGATTAGTAGGAAAGAAGAAGAAATCGAGCTCATATGTTAAGTCTAATTTGGGGCAAGATCAGAAACATAAAGTAGTTGGGGTTGAATTCGAACCACAAGCTCCTGTTTTAACAAATAATATTGATGTGGGTACAGTGTAGAATCATAAATTTCAAAGAACCCAATGGACTACTGGAAGTAGATAAGTGACATGAAGGAATGTTCCTTTCATCAGGTGTTATTGTCGTGTAAAGATGGGACACTCAAAAAATTGGTTTTTCTATAGCCATAAGATACTGACGGGTATAAGAACAGAGGTGGAATCCAAACAGAGAATAGTTATCTAGAAAATATTTTGAAGGAAAATGTTTTTCATGTGAAAGATTTGGGCACATGGCTAGATAGTTCACATCGACCATAGAGAGGAATCCGCCAAAGAAGAATAATCATGTTCGCAAGTAACAGATCAATGAACCATCAAATTAAAAGAAAATGAAAAATAGATCTGCAGATTTTCAGGATGAAGCCAGACCATCACACTATGAGAAATATCATAAATCACAATCCATGTTTAGTGAGAAAAAAATATTTACCATGAATAAGATGGTAGGGAAGGCAGCAGTTGCTGGAATTGCCATTAAAGCATTAGACAGTTCTGGTGTATGGATCCTTAACAGTGGTTGAACGCCTCACATCACTTGAAATAGAGATCCGGTTATAGGAATAAAATATGACAAAGACAACATTTTTTAGTTTTTAAATGGTGAAGACATAAAGATAATTAGATCTAGAAAGGCCATGTTTGGGGGAAAAGAAATAAGGCGTGCTGATGTCTTGGATGTACAAGGTCTCAGTCAAACTTTTTTCAGCATTATTCAACTGTGTGACTCAGGGAATTCTATATGGTTTACCAAGAAGTCATGTTTCATCAAGGGAAGATATGGAATATTCACAATAAAGGAAAAACAGGGGATCTCTACATCGTATGTGGAGAAGAAGATATGTGCTTTTTGTCGAGATAGGAAGAAAATATGTTGTGGAATAAACGACTTTGTAAACTATGCCATCCATCCCAGAAATATTTAGAAATGGTTGATGTAACTAGATACCTACCTAAGCTATCATGATATTGAAATCACACATGAGATGCATGTCAACAAGGAAAGATCATAAAAAACACATATAAGTCAAAGGAAAAGAACCCCACAAGAGTGCTCAAATTTATACATGGTGATATTTATGGGCCTATCACACCAAGACAAATTGAAAAAAAGAGGTACTATGTAATTTTCATTGATGATTATAGTAGAATGTCTTTGGTATTTTTTATTTCCCATATGTTCAATGTGTTTATCTACTTAAATCCGTAGTGGTGGGAGTCTGAAAGGATTCTTGGATAGAAAATTATGATGTTTCATACTAATAATTGTTTGGAATTCACAAATAGTCAGGTAAATTACTATCTCAAGAAACAATGGATAAGTAATCGTGATCCTTTAGTGAGAAATCCCTAACAAAATTGGGTCTTTGGAAGGAGAAATCAGATCATCAACAACATGGACATAAAGATTCTCATTGAAGATGACCTAACAGAGAAATTTTGGAAGGAAGTTGTTTTGACAACTATCTACATTTATAATAGGGATCTATTGTGTCCAAAGGAAGGAAAGACTCTGTATGAGATGTGGTATGAAAGGAATCCAATAGCGAAATACATTCAAATCATTGGAATTAAGTGAATCATTCTAAATAAAGAAAAACATAGGAAATTTGATTCACGTGGAGATGAGTAATATTCCTCAAAAATTTAGGAAAATGAAAATCATTCAAATGATTTTACAAGAGGGTTGATAAAGTAGTCGAGAATAATGATTTCACTATTGTGGAAAATTATGTGAATACACAATAGCACAGTGAATAGTTTCTTGATTAAAGTGATGAAGATACATGTAACACAAGGGGCCCAGAAGTAGAAGATGCTGACATAGAAAAAGATATTGATGATGAACCAGAAGAAATTATGTCTGTATCTACCATGAAGCCAAAGAGTCGAGCTGAAATTGACATACAGAATATCATTGGTGATCAGATATCACCAGTTCATATAATAAGAATGATTTCATTCTAGTATACATCTCTTTTATCACAAGTTGAACATAAATGTTTTGGTGATGCAGCTGATTATTAAAACTAGGTTCAGGCGATGAAAGAATAAGTTGAATAGATTGAGAGGAATTAGACTTGGGAGACTATTTTGAGTTCAGTAGCTAAGGATATCATTGGGAATAAATGGGTATTTTGAAACAAGATAAATGAAGACGACACAGTGATTTGAAACAAAGAACGAATAGTGTGAAAAGGATACTCCCAGATATAGGTCATTGATGTTGAGGAGACATTTTCTATAGTTTCAATGCTAGAGACAGTCTGATTATTTTTATTCATTATAGTGTAATGAAGGTTCATAGTATTTAACATGGATGTCAAAGAAGAATTTTTGAATGGGTTTCTGAAATAATATGTGTCCAGTGATTAGCCAGATGGTTTTCTCATTCATGAATATGAGAATAATGTTTATCAATTGAGGAATTCTCTATATGGGTTGAAACAAGCACCGAGATCATGGTACTCAAGGCTTGATCAATATTTGATGATGCATAGATTTCAACATGGTGGAATTTATTATAATCTTCATTTCAACAACGATATTAATCAAAGGATGATGGTGTGTGTTTATGTTGATGACAAAATATTTGGCGGATCGGATGAAGATCAAGGAAAAAATATTTATGAATTCATCAAAAGATAGTTTGAAATGAAAATTATTATAGATTTGACGTTTTCCTTGGTTTATAGGTGAAACATGTATGAAATATTACATTAATTTTCCAATCCAAATATTCGTAAGATGTTCTGAAATATTTTGATTGGAAAATTCTATGGAGATGAAGAATCCGGTTGCAACTTAGATGAAATAATCAAAAGATAATAGTTAAAAAGTAGTTAATATAAAAGAATACAAGAAATTTATTGGAAGTTTACTAAACTTGAATGCGACAAGGCCTGAGATTATATTAACCATAATCCAAGCTATGAGATATCAAAGTGAGCCCAAGGAAAGCCACATACTTGTAGTGAAAAGAATAATTCATTATATCAAGGGCATGATGGATTTTGGCTTGATCTATAATGACAATTATCTGTAAGAGTAGTTGGGATATAATGATGTAGATTGGGCCAGTTCATTAGATGACAGGAAATCAATGTCAGGAGGTGTTTTTTTATCATGGGGGATTCCTCATTTCTTGGCTAAGTAAGAATCAATACTTCATTTCATTAAGAAGTGTAGAAGCTATTTATATTTCTGCCACTCAAGCATGCACACAGTTATTGTGGATGAAGCATCAACATGATGATACAGTAGTTGAAGTGAAGTCTCCAATTGGAATCTGGTGTGATATATCAAGTTATATAAATCTCATCAAAAGTATTGTTCATCACTCACGAACATTGCACATTGAGATAAAGTATCATTTTATCAAGGAGAAGGTTGAGAAGAGAATCATGATTTTGGTGTATGTGACTACAATGATATAGGTTGCTGACATTATCATGTAGGACCTATCCAAGGAACCTTTTGAAAGACATTGTCTATGTCTGAGAGTCTAGTTGACTCCATACACTTGAAAAAGTTTGCATGTGGGTCCCTCCCCTCTCCCCGGGGTATGGTGTGTTTTCCTAATTGTACTAATCTATTCTCTCTACTCTTTTGTAGTCCACAAAGGAGTGACCATTTGGTTCATTGAAAATGATTGGATAATGAGTGCCTCTTAAAGGTGAAGATATTATGGCTAAATAACAGTGACAATGTCATTTTCAATAACATGGGGAGAAGCTAACATGTGGTATAGTGAGATAGTGGTAGTTTTTCAAGGCATGTGAAGAATATGATAGGGGAAGAACCATGATGGGAGTATGTGGTGTTTGAAGTGATCATCCAGAGCATAGCAATGACCACACATGATCCCAATAAGTGAAGAAAGAGTGTATTAAATCTGACGATGCTAGAAGTGATGAATCAAAGAAAAGATATCATGACAGTTGATGGTAGTGATAAAAGCATAAGAATGGTGTTGGAATGGTGTTAAAAGGATTATAGTGATCAACAATTGGTATTTTTTTGGTATCAAGAAATGGTGTTACAAATGATGTGATTAACTAATTTAATTTTCATTTACACTGGTTTCTCATGGGAAGCATTTCTCATATAGGCTTAGAGTATGTGTTGATTGAATCTGTGATCGCTATCAAAATCGCAAGAGGCGAATACTAGATGGATCATTGACGGGGTATCATTTTTTGAGAATAGTCATCCAAAAAACCAAAGGGGGTATTGTTGTGGAAAAAATTCCTCAAGGTATCATTGAATTTTTTTGGTGATTGTGTTTGAGAAAAAAAGGCCCTCCATGTTGTGTTTGTTGACAAACAAGACCACAATGATTAATTTTTTGAAAAAGGGGGTTTACATGGTGAGTTTTTGTGTTGAAGAGATTTTTTTTGAAATTCTAGGATAGGAAACAGAACCTCTACAAAAGAATATACAATTTGGAGGGGGTACAAAAAGGTCAGATAGAAGGTGGAGCCATTTTCCAGTGTATGCCAAATTTTGGGGCCTCAAAACTGACAAATGGAGAAAAGAATTTTTGGAAAAGGGGATTTCATTCTAGTTTCATGGAGGCTTTGAATGTTTTGTGCCATATTGTTTTCAATATTAGATGATCAAAATATGGAAAATGAAAGGGGGTGCTCATATTTTTGTTTGGGCACTCAAGGTGAGTAGGGCGATAGAGGCTTAGGCGGCTGAACATGCGCGTTGGGATGAAACTTTCGTACGATGCTCAGGGTTCCCAAAATGCCTATAAATATATTGCTATCCCTCCTCATTTTTCATGAACCTCATAACATGTAGAAAATTCAAGATCCATATGCATAAGTAGTTTTTTGCGAGCATGTGGTTGTTTGGGTGCGCAAGTATAAAGTTATTCATAAGTTTCATGCCAGTTGATAGTTGTGTGCAAATATTTGTTTGGGAATAAAAGGGTGTGTTTCATTTATGTTTTGAATTGAATAAGGGTGTTATGTGTAATTGTTTTGGTGAAAATTTTCATTAGTCTTGGAGATGTGCGCCGGTCATTCTATGGTTATGAGAAAATTGGAAGATAGCCTGATACACCTGTGGTAATATTGTATTCATCAGTGGATGAAAGTAGAAATTCATAAGAAAATATACATATAAAGGAAGATACATTATTTTGTGATAATGAAGGGACCTAAAATTCATTAAATTGTGATTGGATATTATGAAGAAGTAGTGGGCACACTTCAGTTGAGAGAGATGTGAGCCTTCAAATTGTGGTTGGTTGTAACCCATGAGGGACAATGAGTATGCTCATTACGTGGTAAAATGCAGTGTACTTTTTGTGTACTTGGTATGCCATCACATCATTGGTGTATGCTCTTTGGAAATACCCCAGTGAGGGAAAACCATGTTAAAATTTTTGGGTCTTGTGACTTATTTAATTTTTGTTTATACTTTTCTACATGAATGAGTGAGAATAGAGTTTTTCTTAAATGTGAGACAAGATAAATTGTGGAAGTTGTTTTAATTTGTTAAACCCTGATTAACCCCCCCCCCCCTCTTAGAGTATCTAACCTAGTGGACCTAACTCAAAATATTGCCTAACCATCTCCTCGGGAATGGTAAAAGGATGATCAACGAAATGATGTGGGAATTCAAATGAAATTGGAGATTATGAGGAAAAGGAAACCCACTAGTACAATATTAATGAAGAAAGAGTTCTATAATTTGAGTAAATACATTATGTTCCATAAAATAATAAGTGAAATGTGGATCTGTTAGATAATGCACATAGTTATAATTTCTATATTTACCTAGGAAGCCTGATTATGTATCACGATCTCCAAGAGCACTATCAGTGGGACAATATGGAGAAGGTGATCACTGAATATAAATCAAAGTGACTAGAATGTCAGTATGGGAATGAAGAAATGTGGAAGTATATAGAGATGATTAAACCATTGCCCATAAAAAAGGAAATGAAAAAACAACACAATGAACATTGTCAGAGGACTTCCGAATACATCCAAATAACAATCCTATCATGGTTACTCGGAATTGTCTTATAAATACTACACACTTCATGGTGATTCTATTTGATTTCTCACTGAATAAACTTCCATGGATATAAACCAGATAAGTGGTAACGATTCATGGAGTTCCACTATCAATTTTATCCAATCATGATCTAAAACTCCCCTACATGTTTTCTAAAAGTCTCCATCAGGATATAAAAACTAAAATCTTCTTCTGTACATATTATAATCCCCAAACTAATGGCCAATTTTAGTGAACTATTGATACACTAGAAGATACGTAGCGAGCATTTTCTATGGACATAAAAGGTGGATGGGGCCAACATCATATGATGTTCAATTTCTCATACAAAAATAGTTTCCACTCAAGCATCCAAATGGATCTCATTTTATCCATTTAATTGAATAGGTTTAGAACACCAGAATGTTGGGATGATGTTGGGGAACGAAAACTTCTAGGCCCTGAAATGGATAATGAAATGGTGGAGAATGTTAGGACTATTTAGTATCACATAATGGATGCTCAAAGTTGACAAAGGGATATGATGAAAATTTTCAATGAGACCTAGAGTTTGAAGTTGGAGACATGGTATTCCTCTACATATATCCATGGAATAATTTATTGAGATTTGGGGTGAATATAAATCTGAGTCCAATGTACATAATCCCTTTGAGAACCTTGGCCTCATCATAGAGGTGGTCGATGGACTATCACTCCAACAGAACCTATCTCAAGTAAATTATTTAATCCATGTACCTATCTTGATAAACTACATAGAAGACCCCTCATGATGTACTAAATCATGAGGTGGTACCATTAGACAATGACCATTCTTATGATGAGAAATTTCTGATGATCATATATCATAATGAAAAAGTTATATGAAATAAGAAAATGCACCTTGTTAAAGTGTTGTAGAAAAATAAAAAGTTTGAAGAAGAAATGTGGGAACTAGAAGAGGCGATGAAGCAGAGTTACCCTCATCTGTTTTAGGGTGGGATGTTCAAATTTCAAGTCATGAATTTATAAAGGGGGGAATATTGTAATGACGTGAACTCTTATAAATAAAAATCACCCTTTTGTTTTATTTAATTTTTTTCTGATTTAAGATGGTTAAAAAAACACATTCAATAATTTGGTTTATCCTATCCAATTTAATATATTGTCAATAATAATTATAATTGATAATATATTCATTTAATAGTTATCACATGATTAGTATAAATATATGGCTTTGAAAAATCCAATTTTCATTGAAAAAAGAAGTGATGGCCTCAACTAGTACGAACCATACCCTACGAAGCCCATTTTATGGATATTTTGATGGAGATATAAACATTGGGATTTTCCCTAGACTAACCCGAACATGAGATCCAACAAAAAAAATCATGAGATTAAATTTTTATTATTGAAGATAAATCTCATCGAGATCAGGACCCAAACAATGTTCACTGAACCACACCATGAAAGTCTGATAATCATGCACCTTACCCTTTGTGAATTTTATGGTTTATGAAAGGGATATGTAACAAGGTATTATTAGAAGTATTTTTTATATTTTTTTGTATATAATAACAATTATATTTCTGGAGAATTATTGTATCTTTATAAATGATTTTTATTTTGACTCAATAAAACAGAAATAGTATGTTTAGTTAATATTGAAATTCAATTAAGGAATCTGTTTTGACGAATTAATATATTTTTTAAATAAATAATATTTTATCAAAATATTAATATTTTAGAAATTTATCAATTATAAATGATCATATAATTTTGATGAAGTGAAATGTAATTTTTATTAGGGTACAAAAAAATGTTATTTTCAAAAACCCTCTACTTTCAATAAATGTTAGTTTTTATTTTAAAAATTGAAATTAATATAATTATAAAATTATTTTAATTAATTGAATTTTATTTTTGGAAACAGAATGTTGAAATAATCCAATGGTGATTTTTTCATAAATGTCTGAGATTTGAATTTTTTCGTTAAAAATTAAATACCACCTATATATAACTTGTGTTTTATGACATCACAATGAACCAAAAGTGATCTAACAAGTAATATAAATGGTATAAATGAAAATAAAATTTTCCTTTAAAATAATTGTATTTTATGTTTATTTATTTTATTCTATAAATAAATTATAAATATTCTAAGATCTATAATATATTTTAAAATTTTCAAAACATTTCATTAAAAGTGTGAATCACCTCCACGTAACCTAGGGTAATATTTTTATAAGTTTTTCCTATGTACTTATAAAAACAAAAAACACTCCATTTTAGAAGAAACTATGGGAAAAAATTATGGGAATCGTTTGTGGTTTTGTATATTTTATTATGTAGAGTCCAAAACCTAAATAATAATGATATCCCCCTCATTTCCTAAATAACCCCACCCATTCTCCCATTTCCAATTACTCAAATTCCATGTATGACATAAACACTATTCCCTTAACTCCCCAGAGTCCTCCCAAGGATCCCCTAATCTCATTAGAAGTCCTTTCCAAGTCATTGGAGTCACACATTCAGGGAAGGGAACCTCATCTTCCACTCCCCTCTTTTATCAAGAACCCTTTTATGTTATGTATTTTAATTTTTCATTTACTTATGATGATATATGGTATTCCATATTACCCTTAATTTTAATTTGATTTATACATGATGATATCTTATTTTCACTCTCATTAAGCCTCCCATGATCCTTTAGCTACACCCTTTACCATGCCAAAATTTCGGATGGATTCTTTTCACAATTCATGTTTTGTCATTACTTTATGCCTTCTATTTAAAAATTTATGGTTTTCGGATATACTTTTCCATGTTGCAATTACTTCCCAATTTATTTCCAAATAATTAGAGTCCCTTTTTTCTCTCATAAACCGTTTTTATGAATTTTTACGTAACACCATTATGATGCTGAAATTTCACCATAATTTTTCATGACAAAAAAAATTTTGTACGGAATACCATACATATTTTTCAGTCATGGGTATTATCCTTTTTTCACATATAACTATTCATTGGGGACTTAAATGCATTTATTATACATTAATTTATCATGGAATAAATTATGATGTTTAATGAATCTTGGATGTATGATCTATGTGGCAGACTTAATCATGAGAGTGATCTCATTATGAAATGTGCACCAAAATGGCACTCTAATGCATTGGGTAATGTTTAGTATCATTATACATCATTTTTGAACATGGACGTACCTAATTCCATTAGATAATTTTTCCTTCATGAAGCAATGGTTGTTTATCTTTGACATATGTTTATGATTCAGTTTTTAAACTTGTTACCAAATTTCCCATGTTATTATTCTCATTATATACCATGTCTCATTGTTCATGTTTATGAGTTCTACTATTTTTATACCACATCGATATGATTATTTTATAAGATATATCTATTTATTCCAATATTAATATCTTACATTGCTTTTTTGAATAACCCATTTCTTATTTTTACCTCAGGTTATCCGATATATTTTTAAGTATGATGGAATATTAAGAACAAGTTAAGGAGGTTTTCAAAAAAGAGTATGTATTTCTAGTTTTATGTTATTATATAACATAAATAATTCACAATCATACTAGACATAATTATCTTTTCTGTTTTATTATGTGTAACTTTATGTAATAACCCAAGTATAAATGTGTAATAATGAACAGAGTTATTATAATATCCCTTTTCTCAGACATTGTACAAGAAAATATACAAACACCCAAAGGAAAAATAATTGTATGAGATATAAAACCCAGATGGGTCTCACAAAGTGTTCCATAATTAGTTCCAAAAACAATAAACAAATATGTTATAAATTTAATCAATATTTTTAATGGAATTAAATTTTATAAAATTTTAACCAAAACATGATTTCATTGAGAATATAGAAAATAAATTGGAACAATATTCAAACTAGATAAAATGAACATTTTATTTTAAACAGTCTATATAATTCAAATGGAAAGATAAAAAATATTCATAATTATATACATGTATATATTGTCAAATAATTCATAGAACCATGGTAAAATTCCTTAAGGTGCATTATTTAGAAGCTATAGGATACTCCCACATCTCATCAATTATCATGGCTAATTATCCACTCCCATATAAGATAAAATTACTATCATCAACTCCAACATAAGGGAAAATTACTTTCTAAACATGGGTTAGTTGATATTTTCATCATAATTCAAATGTTATAGGATGAGGATCTTAGAATTCTTGTCCCAAACACTTACAAACTACCCAGGTTCTCAAGTGATTCAATAAACCGATCAATAAAATTTGAAATTACACATTTTCAAACACTTTGGAATAAAATTTCCCAAATTTATTTTTCAGAATTTATTTTCCATTCAGATCCAAATAATAGGTTTTCATCGTTTCTTTCCATTTAAAATCACTTTTCATTTTAATAATTTTTACAAAAATCAACATCAAATAATTTAATTAGAACAATTTCTTAATTATTAAATCATTTTAAATAATTCAACCCCATAATTTAATTCTATTAAATTTTTGGTTTTTAGCAATTTCTATACCCAATTAAAATAAATGATCAAGTCATCATATTTCCATGTTTTTAGGAAAATTAAAAAAAATCAATTTAATTAATATTTTTAATGTTTAAATTGTATGGAATTTAATTATGGAACCACCTACCTTTAATCAAATACAAAGAATTGATACCAATAATGGGATCAAAAAACAAAGAACGAAGGCATCAGAGACCCAGAAATAAGACCTATAATTATGATCCAAAAAAAGTGTTTAGATATTATAATAATGTAATGTATAATCAATCTCAAAGAAGGAGAAAATGAATTACAATGAGAAACTATACAAGTGCAGATATACTTACCTGAGTGAGGTCAGATCTTCCACCAGTACATTGATTCACCATAGAAGAAGGTTGGAGGTGCCAAAATTGCTTCTAGAGGGACTCAATAAACAAGGAATCTGTATTAGGTTTGAGGATGGTAATTTGGAATATCAAACGAATGATTAATAATTTTTATAATAAATTTCATAATAATGAAATCCTTCAGGAATGGTTTCTTGGAGATGGCCGCATGGTTATACAAATATTGCACCATAACAATGAACCCCAATTTTCGGAGGTGTAAGGTTTATCCTGGGTGGGTGCATGTTTGGGTTTACAATGATTGATCCCCAAAATTCCTACTATGTAAGGCCTTATGATTTTTATGGTCTATCTACATGTTTTTTACAAAAAAGTATGGCCCATCCAGATAACCATCCAAGGTAGTGAGATTTAATGGACCAAACAACACAATTTTCCCTAATCATGCATAGACCAATGGGCTTCCAAAATTATCCAAATTTCACTTTAGGAAGACCTAAATAAGACATAATAAAAATAAAAACAAAAAAGGAACATGGAATACTTGAAAACAAGTAACATGTTGTTACAACCCCCCAACCATAATAACATGTCACCGAAAATCCTATCATGTAGATTCCATATCAAATAGATGAGGCCATTGTTCTCAAATCATTTCCGGAAACATCCAATTATCATGAGAATAAGAACCAAGCTTCCACAACACACTAAAAAAGGTGTAATCCCCCCATGATGTACCTTTATATTAATATAATAAATCATTACCAGATTCTCAGCCATGGATAAATTTGGATCAAAATTTAGATCCTCCAAGATCAAGACATGAAATGGTTTATAAATTAACATTTGAATATGTGATACATGGAACACATTGTGTGCTAGAAACAACAATGGTGGATATGATAAATGGTAATATAGATTCCCCACCTTCTCAAAAATCTCATAAGGTCCCATAAAATGGGGACAAATCATCCTTTTCTTCCCAAGACATCGATGAACCAACCAAGTTGAAACTCTCAAGAACACCTGGTCACTAACTGCGAACTCCAACGGTCACTTATGATTGTTATCACAATAGTTTTGTCATCACTATGCCATCAATATTCTATAACGATCCAAATTTATTTTATATTTCCTCTCTAGGACCATACTCTATCCAACCAAGGATGTTAAAACAATCACTACCTGACATAGTGGAGATTTACATAGACTTCCATAAAAGTCCTCAAAATGTGAAATTTTGATTGTGGAACATTAAATATTGTTATAAGAAAACTCAACCAGTACTAATTGGTAATATAAAGATCCAAAAAGGTTGATATTACATGTATGAATAAGTTCCCAATGAATATGTACATATCTTTCTGTCTAGCCATACTTTTATAGATGCTATGTCTTACTAATATGATCCTGAGATTCCATCACATCATGGTGGCCTCACAAAAAAACGATAGGTAAAACAGGGATCACTATCAGTGACTGCAGAACATAGAACACCATTAAAATGATAAATCTCTTTAATATTGAGATCTCCCAACTCCTTAACATTGGTTACCTATTTAATGTGCATAAATTGAACTGATTTGGTCAGTTTATCAATCACAACCCATATCACATTCCCTCTTCTTAGGGTATGCGGAACCCGAAGGAAAAATTAAATATAAATATCACTGCACTTCCATGTTGTAATTTTTTGTGGTTGAAGAAAACATGAATCTCTATGGTTCTTGGCCTAGACTTTTAAGAACATATAATAATGAGAAAAAATTATAAATATCTTGTGTCATAACAAGAAACATGAATCATGTCAAAATTTTATAAAACATTTTTTTAGTTCCGAGTTGTATAACCGAATTTGACTTTTGGAAATCACCCATAAAATATTTTATCCCAAATAAAGAAACAATTTATTGATTTGTGAAATATATAATATCATCCATGGAGGAAGAACACCCATAAAAAATCTCCCAATAATAAATTGAGATCCTAATTCCATGGAATTCATCATCAAGATGTTGATCCATACAAATAATTTTGAGAAGAGGATAGGTCAACAGATCATATTCCAAGACAATATGGGCCTCCTGCACTAAGACTCCAAAATTAGACATTTCAAAAATAGAAATGATGTCCCACTATACTAATGGTTAATTCAAGGGATCAGTTAGATGTTTCCTTCTCAAAGCATCAATAATGTAATTTCCTGTTCCTAGAGTATAGGATACTTTGAATCCCAAATACATATGGTACTCCACCCAATGCCTCTAATGAAGGATAAAATATTTTTTAGAGATGATACAAATCCAAATTTTTTTCCCATAAAACATAGCTAACCTTTATTCAAAAAATATTTCCACAAAATCTTATGCACATGAATCATCGGTGTTTCAATATCATGTGTTGTATAGTTCTTCTCGTGCAGACTAAGCATTATAAATACAAAGGCTACCATGTGATCTCCCTATATAAGAACTCAAAAAAAATGACCCTGATGTGTCTTAAAAGACCACATTCCCCTACACATCCATTAGATGATTAAACACAGGTTCAGATGTAAAATAACGTTTCCTCTCAAAAAAAGACCTTTGAAATTTCTCATCCCAAGAAAACATGACTCCCTTCCATCAGAGAGTAGTCATAAATGTATACCTCTTCAAGAAATCCTTTATGTGATGGATATAATACCCTTCTAGACTAAAGAAGCTGTGAATCTCAAAAACATCACATGGTTGGTCCCATGTCTTATCAACTATCTCATTTTTTAGGATCAATTGATATACAATGATCCTAGAACCCAAGTCCCCAGAAAAACAATACCCAAATCCAAAAATCACATCTCAATAGCTTGAATTAGAGTCATTGATTTATTGAAGTTTCTAGAACTACTCTAAGATAATAAACATGATCCTCCTCATACATATTGTAAACCAGAAAGTCATCAAAATATATCAAAATGAATGTCTCATGATTCTCATGGAAGATCATGTTCATCAAAGAAAAAAATCTACATGAGCTCTAGATTGATAAAATTTCAGTAAATGATAATTGTAATGGCCATACCTGATCTAGAAGGCGGTATTTTGAATGTCCAACCCCTTTATTCTCAACTGATGATAACCATATCAAAAAGAAATATACGAGAACCAATTTGAAAGTGCCCAGATAGTGTGATTGTATCATTAATAGGGGGAGGGGATGAATCTATGATGACATTTTTCATTTTTATTTTTATTTAAATGAATCAAAATATTCCTCCAGTTAAATAGTTTAATTCCCTAATGAAAACATATCCAACACTCATCCACTGAAACAAATTTTTTTTCAAGGTTTGATATTCAATAAGAATATTTCTATCCTGGGTATGGTTTGGAAATGATAGAATACCATAAAATCTACTAGAAATTATTCTGTGGATTGAAATGAGTTGGATGTACACTTTCATTAATGTAGAACTATGTAGACAATACCAATAGTGTGTGTGAAATCTCTTATGCCAAATATGGTAATACAATTGTCAAGTAACAACTCAAGTTACATGTGCCTCTTTTCAATTTTTCTAATGTATTAAATTGAAATGAAATTATTCAATTTATAACCCCATATATGGTATGAACATTCAGGCCTTTATTACGGAAAAATCAGTCCAATGTTTCCACATCCAATTATTCCATGTACAATTCTACCCAATAAAATTATTTCTGCCCAATTTTCTATCAGAATACAATAGAAATTAATTAATACCAATTGAATTTAGAAAAAAATTCTTCCTCATCCTATGAAACCCAATATAAAAATCATGAATCTCTGTAATCCTACCTGATATGATGATTATCCAAATACAATTTTTACTTCTCCGTCGAAACGTCTTCAAAAAAAGATCAAAACAGAAAACAGCTTCTTCTCCCTTAAACTCGGATCTTCCCTCTCTACTGTGATGAATAGTAATTCATCATCAAAAAATATAAAATATAATTTTTTTTCCTTATTAAGGTGACCCCTGAGAACATTGGTGCAGATCCCAAAAATCATTCTCACTCACACAAATTCACCCAAATTTCAATTTCCCCTGAAATATTCAGATTCATTTTGACATCGTCGACTCTTCTCAATGATTTTCGATTCATCTTCAAACATCATAATCTTCTTCATAATTTCATTTGAATCATCAAAACAATTTCAACTGTTGAGTCTGATTTTCATAAAAACAATGATTTGTATCATTTGAGTACATGAACGATGGAAAACAAAATAGTCTTTTAATTTCACTCTCCCCCTCGACAATATATCCATATCTTTTCTCCAGTAATTATTTTGATTTAATTGACATATAAAATACTTCTTATCCTTTTCTATTATCCCACATGATAATTAATATAGATGAAAAAAAAGTAATTCAACCTTTTAAATGGCTGATAACATTGTTAATCTGTATATGACATTATGATTTTTGTTGGTTTCTGCTCAATTCCATTTCCACCGGTTTCTATTGAAAAACAATCTCGCCATTGTATGATGGTTTTGGATTTGATCATTCTGATGTCGAAAATTCATGATATAATCATTCTAGGTAAAAAACTTTTAATATATTCCAAGGGAAATATGATGTTAATGTAAATCCGAACAACCAATTCTATAGAAACCACCTCTCGAATCGACACCACCTCTTCAATAAAACCCACCTCTACCACCAGAACAACCATTTCAATTGGAACCACCTTTTCAATCAGAACCACCATTTTCAACAGCCTTCCATCAATAGTTCTCAATTCAAAATTATTATTTATATGAAATAAAAATCATCAATAAATTTTCAAATCTAATTTATCTGTTTCACAAAGACTCCAGTTACCCATCATAACAAACACAACATTCACATCGACTATAAATAGATTCCAACGACAATTTACATTCAGATAGATGAATTCACTTTCATACTAGACTTGATTCAAGTTTGATCAAAATCATTTCTTCTAAACAACTTCTTCCCATTATGATGGAATTCTACCCTGAGTCTATTTCTTTTGAATATAGGAGCTTTATTATTTTGAAACCAAATACAATTTAATGTGATTTCCTTTTCTAAAAAAGCACTACATGACAAAAAATGACCAAATTCACCTTCATATTTAGCAAAATCCTAACAATCACCCCCATTGGATTTTATTATCATCCATGTTTCAAAAATCCCAGAACATTGTATCCTCAATAAATGGATTACATTTTTATTATTCTAATCCTACATTAGCTAAATCATTGTTATAAAAAAAGAATGATTAATATAAAAGCCATGTTTTCAAAAATGTGTGATTATGAAAACATCTGAAGCTTACATACTCAACTATTCTTTCTCATATTTTCAACTAATCTCTTCAAAATTCCTAGAAAAACATTCATTTCATATAACCACTCCAACAAACAATTATAATAGTTCATACTCCAAATAATTCTAAATTTATACCTAACCCACAACTCCATCTTTTATGATATAAAAAGGATGGATTTATGAAAAAATTATCCCCTTGAAAAAAATACGATGGTATGATGAAATAGGGGACAAAATACATACCTTAATGACGAAGTGATAGAGGTTGGATGCCCAGGTTCAACCTCAATCTAAAAATTTATTCCTTTCGTAAAGGTTAGGTGAAAATGTTGACCAATTATTCCGATGTTGGAACATACTGTACAATTAATTCATTAATTTCAAAATTCTCTTTGATGAAATGATATTTGATACCAATATATTTTGAATGAGAATTTTGAATATGATTACTATTGAAATTTAGTGTACTTTTATTATCACAATTTAAGATAAAGGGTACCATCACTTCAATAAGAAAATAATTCGATTGAGTTTTCATCCACATGAGTTGAGTATTGGATTTATTGTATGTAACAAACTCAACTTTGTCCATAATGAGAGTTACGAAATTATGTTTCATTGAATTTCATAAATCACACTTTTTTCCTAGAATGAATCTACCACCTGATGTGGATCTTCAATTATCAACATTTCCTTCCCAATCTGTATCTAAATACCCAAAATATTCAATACTATCTGAGTCGTAATACCTAATTCTGAATTCTATTATGCCTTTTAGTATCTAATACTTTTTTTACACCATGTAAATGTGATTATTTATGATCAATCAAAAATATTGAACATAAGGTAACAACATTCACAAATTTTGGGTCTTGAGGCAATCAAATATAATATACTTCCAATAATCTTTTGATACTCTTTATGATTAACTTATTTTCCATATCCATCTTTAATCAATTTTGTTCCCATGGAAATTGTTTTGGAAGAATGTTTTTAGTGTTCAATGCTGAACCTTTTGAGAAGTTCCTTGGCATACATTTCTTAAGACTGAAAGATTTAATTTTCATTTATAATGTCTTATACCGCAAGAAAATATATCATTATTCTCAACATGGACGTTTCATATAACTTATCATTTCTTTAGGAAATATTTCACATATTCATTCATCATTCCCTACAATGATAATATCATCATCATCATAAAAATTAAAATTGGGGAATACTATTGATGTTCTATGATATACAGATTACTATCCACTCTTCCTTTTCTCAAATTCATTTTTCGTAAGCATATATCCAATTTGGAATATCATGCCCTCATACCTAGTTATATCCCATTCAAGGCTTTCTTCAATCCACACATATCGCTTATATATTTTTGAATAACAAATCCACATGGTTATTCTATATAAACCTCCACTTCAATATCCCCATCAAGGAATATAGATTTAACATCCATTTGAAAGATCTTGTAGCCTCGTGTTGTAATAATAGGAAGAAAGATTTTAATTTTTTTCAATCTTGACACTGGATAAATGGATTCATCAAAATTAATACCTTCAATATGTGAATATCCTATGAAAATCAATCTTAGGTTATTTCTTATATTTTCACCTTCTTCATTCATATTGTTCTATAAAAACCATTTGTGTCGATGATATTTTTTTGGATTTAGTTTGAGTTCCCATGAATTGTTATTTTCTATATGATCCAACTCCTTCTTCATGGCATAAACCCATACTGGATACTCAAAATATTATTTCACGTCATTATTCTATCCTTTAGAATATAGAGATATATGTGTAAAAACATTTATTGTTCTTATGGATTGAACATTTTGATATTGATCACCAATTATATTATGGGCATCCACTTGTTTTCTCATCCTTGGATGAGATTTTTATTTTTCTTCATCAACACTTGA
Source organism: Viscum album (assembly GCA_963277665.1). NCBI lineage: Eukaryota > Viridiplantae > Streptophyta > Magnoliopsida > Santalales > Viscaceae > Viscum > Viscum album. The sequence continues at coordinate 1,030,272,344 of OY728123.1, read as the reverse complement.
AATAGCCGAGTCCATTACTTCTTCTTAAGAAGGATTAAAAATGTTTGTATCCTTATCCAATTTGAATTTTTCAAATTGTTCAACCTCATTGTCTACCGATTAATGTTTTTCGTTCTCATATCCTTCAATCACTTTCACATTAAATGAGTAAAAAATTCTTCTTGTTTCTTTGTTAATGATTTCAAATCTTCTTCCATCAAGAGCATAGCTATGAAAAATTCACTCTTCACCATTATACTCAGACATTCCATTGTCTACCCATTTCATCATTATAATTCAAGGACTCCCAAAAACTATAAAGTGTTTCAAACATGGAGTTTTGAAATAAAATAATTCATATGGGCTTATTCCGAATCAGTTCTATAAAAAAATTTGAATATAAATGCTACTTCACCTGGTTTACCTCAAAAATTAATGAGAAAGTCCATGTTCACATAACATTTTTCTTCCCATTTCCACCATGCTTCTATTATATCATTCAAAAAATACAATTTTTTAAGGATTCTACGGGGAACTATACTGATGCTGAATTCCATGATGCTCAACAGAGACTTAAAACTCTTCACTTCTGTATTGACCACCATTATCAGTTGTCAACTTCTTCACTAAATACTCTAATTAATTCACTTCATTTCATCTGAAACATTTAACCATTTTCAAATCATCTTTTTTTTCAAAAACATGAAATATGTAATGTGAGTAAAATCATTAATGAATTTTATTAGGTAATTATCATTTTTTATTGTTCTCTCATTGGCCTAGATATATTAGAATGAATCATCTCTAGGGGCTTTCTGATAAAATGACAACATTCTTATGAATTGTATTTGTAATCTTTCATTTATGACAAGTAGTGAAGCACCAATATCTTCTTCTTGGAAAATCATGAATTTATCTAATACTATCTCTTTTAGATAGTTTTTTCATGTTTCATTAACACATATTTCTAAGACTATTATACCATAATTGATCATATTCAACCATTATCTTGTGACAAGTGTTTTGTATTTCACCAATCCGAATGATATTCCTTTTGTATGTTGGCCCTTATAACAATCTTCCCATATTCTTCAATTTTTAAAACAAACCCATCTTTCCTAAAGATAACATTGTTACCCTTATCACACAATTGTGGAACACTTAGAAAATTGTTCTTCAACCCATCAACATACAATATTTTGTTGTGTTTCATCATTTCTTTTCCAATGATGGATGATCCAACAATATTTAATTTCATGGATTCATCATTGCCAAATGTCTCTGTTCCTTCTTTAAAATCAATCATATTATTAATCAATTTCAATCCTCTTGTCATGTTTGATTAACACCCACTATAGAGTATCTATGTTCATTGTCCTTTTTAATCTTTCATTGAGGTTTCAATAAGAATAGATTTTTATTTATATTTTACATTCTTTTCCTTCAACTTTTTAGAATTCATAATATTTTGTTGATATGGTAACCAAAAAATAAATCCTTATACATGGTTATGTCATATGATCACATATCTCAAAAATAATTTCCAAGGGTTGAACCTAATTTCAATCTTCACTTCAACGTTCTCAGGTTTTTTCAATAATACTTTCTAATTATTATTTATTTGAGGAGATTAACTCCCCATCAAACTATGCCTTTATTAACTAGTGGGATAGAAGAAATGTTTTTTGTTGAAACAATACATATTTTCCATGTTTACTAATTTCCCCCAATACTAGAAATATCCATATAATGAGTATTTTACTCTGAAACATCCATATATATTAAAATTGTGAATACATTTCTCAGAAACATTATTGTCTCCCTTTTTAGAGTCACCAACATTCTTACCATCAATCACATTCTTCCACTTTTTTCATCCTTATTAGAATTTAAATTATTTGAGACATTTTTGGTTTTAGATTATTTAAAAACATTTTTGGGTGAAGGTATCAGTGAGACTTCCTAATTCCCAACAATGTTGGGTTTTCCCGCATAAATGAATTCCCTAGATTTATTCTTTTTAGAAACATTTATTTATTTCTTCTATCCCATTGAAGTAAATTTTGGTTGGATCCTTCTGAGGTTTCTCATTTCAATATCATTCACTAACATTAGTGATATTGTTTTGGAATGTTTTATTTCTAATTTCATATTTTAAATATTTTGTTGGACATGATACAACTATTTTTCTTTATTGATTAGGCTTACCTCTAGAAAACCATTTCAATAATTTTCCTCTATAAGAGATTTCATCAAGTCATAAATCTCTTTCACCAGCTTCATTTTTTTATCAGTAAAAAATTCCATTTTTTCTTGATTCAGAACATTCATGCTCCAACATTTGGTTTTTCATTTCAAGCCTTCTGATCTTTCTATAACATTCAATAAATTATTCTTTAAAATTAATTTCATGTTTATTTTATTCTTCATATGAAAAACTTCTTTCAAATTCTTCAGAATTCACTATTTCAATTAATGTATTTTCAATACCATACTCAACTGGGTTTTCAGATTCAGCGTCACTACCTTCTTCACCTTCATCTTTAGACAAAAAACTAATTCCTTTTTATTTGAAGAGTTTTCTTTAATTTCCTATAGAATTTTTGATTTAGCTTCATATCCATATTTATTTCACAATATTATCGGATTACTTTCTTTATTCCCACTGCCCTCTTCTATATTTCTCCAAGGAAAATTTACTATAAAGATTCCAACTCCTCCACATTTAAAACATTTTAAGGGAAGTTTCCCTTTGAGTTTCTCTATACCACATTTTAAGTTTTTAAAAAACAAAGATAAAACATCATTGTGATTTTTACATACATCATTTGGAGAGTTAGAGTCACTTTTTAGGGTTGGTGTCCTGAGAACCTACAGGTTTTTACTTTGATTACATGAATGGTTACTTATTATATATTGTTCATTGTTCTATATGAATATAATATAAAAATATCTTAGAATATTTGTTGCGCAGATAAGGTCATGGAAGATCCACTCTATGATGATAACCTTGAAATTCTATAACAATATTCATAAATAAAGATCTTTTGTTGAATGACATACTATGATAGGACTCATAGTATACAAACCGTCATGTTAGAGTACTCGTAAGAAGACGAGACTCTCTCTCATGGAGCTCTCACTTGGTAATCTCTAAGATGGGAGATTATGCGAACAAACCCACCAGTAGTAATTCCACATGTCTTTCTATAATCAGACATTGCTATCTATGAGTGTGTGTAATGATCCTTAGACTAGAAGATTATCATTAGCACATGTCATGACTCGCACACTTATATTTGCTAACGAAAACTGTCATGAAGAGAGTTGTCGTTAGCAAATATAAGTGTGCGAGTCATGACACGAATGACATGGTGTTAATAGATAAGTCGGGGAAGGATTTTTCCCTTCCATATTTATTGAAGTAGATATCTCAATCCCTTTGATTGAAATAGAACTGTCGAACAAATTCCATGGATGTGGTGACACGACGAGCTTATTTTTGAATGTCAAAGAATGACAGATTAAGCATATAGGTTTATGATTCCGCCATGGAACCTGGTTGATGATATATTGAGAATAATGGATTAAATTACATTGTAAGAGTTCGTACGAGGTGACACGTCAATGCGACGTCAACTTCTTTCTCTTGGGTGCATTGACCCTTTGCAAGATAGTAATCATTGAATTTAGGCAAGCCCTCCTAATTCCAAAGAGAATGAGTCCTAGAGGGTCACGCACTATGTGTATTCAAGTATATCAAGTAGAATAAAGATTACTCCCATACGTTGTTTAATAATTATTCAAGGAATCCTATATTGTTTTAATGTTGGAGGAAGAATAAAAACAAGTACACACTTTGTATTAATGATTACATATCGTGTTGTTTTTATTTTGAAAATAAGTACACGTAGTGTATTAATGATTAAACAAAGTGTAGTTTGCATATTGGAAAAGATATAAAAAAATGAAAACAAGATAGATACACCATATACATTGAATGTACATGCCGTGTAGTTTTTAATGAAAAACATGTACACACCGTGTATTTATGATTACACACCATGTAGTTTTTTCAGTCAGGATTTGGAGGAAACAATATCATTTTATTAAATTATATTTATTATAATCAGTGTGGGTGCATGTCAAAGAATTAATGTCTTGACATGGTATTTTCAAAAGATTTAATGAAATAAATAAAACGAATAAAGAGTTTATTTTTTCTCATAACTCTATAACCTCAAACCTGATTATAAATATCCTCACAACCCTAACTGTTTTCCTAAGAGAATCATTGTGCACAACAATTCTGGAGAATTCTCTCAAAAACGATAGAACTCCGTCCTCCAAGAACACCACTAAGAACGAGAGAGATCCACCCCCAGTGGATAAAGGCGATCTAAGGAGGACAATGCATGCAAAGGCTTCTTCACGCTAGCACCCATATATTCCTTTTGCGACGTCTAGAGATACGTGCGGCATGTGTGGATCACAACTAGAGGAAGTCTACACTTTTCTTCTGAGATGCAATGACGAATCACATCGTAATGTGATCAAAAATATCAATGATGAAAAAACGCCATAAACGGTAAATAATTTCAATTAATTAAATTAATTATAATCCACCTATGACGATCCACATTTGTGGTTCTGATACTATTCACATTCTTTGACTATTCCTGTGATTAGATCCGTGGAGTCTAGAATTTATCATCATATTGATCATGGATTGATCTTTCCTAATGAAAAAATTCCATGTGGGAACATCCACCCACGAGCTTCCACTACACCCGGGACCTTAAATTTGTATCAGAGCAAGGTTACAACATTGATTATAGTTATTTAATTTTCTTTGATAATTTACACATTTATATTTGATTCAATTTAAGATAAAACGTTCTATAAAACTGAATGAATGAGATCTGTTCATCCTCCTTCGTTTCATGATTCACATCATAGAAACAACATTTTAATATAAATATTGAATAAATTTAAAATGAGGATCTCATCTAGAGGAGCCGATCATTCTATTCGTAGAAAACAAAAATACATATCCTGTAGTGAAAACTACACACTATGAACTTAGGTTCAATGGACTGGTACTAATCCACCAAAGCACACCATGTGAATTGAGTATACCAGAGTAATAATACACCATGTTGACCAGAATTGAATGGCGTGTGGAAACCGCAATACATGGCGTGTATATTGAATCCACACGTCGTATAGTCCGATCTGGTCCAAGTGAAACCATGTACCAGGAGAAGCCATGTTCCGCGTACACGGTATTTCCATGCCGGTAACCGCATAACATGAAAGTACATTCCCTGTTAGATTAATCTACACACAATGTACTCCAAAATTTCCTATGTACAGAAAGCTCGCTAAAGCCCATGGCCTGTACTTTGTATAAAAGGGTGAAACATACATGGTGTGTAGGCTATATTGCATGTCGTGTACATTCCAGAAATGGAATATCACCTAGTTTCCTCCAAAAGTACAGAGACATGTACAAGGAATACGGATGAGAAGAATATAAAGGAAATTCAGAAAGTAATTTTTGATAAATAATTGATTAATTATATGATCATAATTAATTGAATTCAAGCGTGACTTATCATAAATAATAGAACAATTAAAAGAATTTGAATTCTAAAAATGCGTAAATGACGTTGCATGCTATGGATGATCATAATCTAGACTAATGACCATTTGTATGTGTGTATGGTTTTATTTATATTTGTTTAATTTAAATTTGTTGGCCTGTGAGCCTTCTTCCAATAAAATGTTGAGCCTGCATGCCCATGGTTTATTTAATGTATACCCCATATAATGGAGGATCTCTCAAGCTAGTGTATACAGTTCAAAAATATGAAACCAAGGCGAAACCAACCCAAGAATATGAAAAGGTGGAATGATGGATGCTACAAAACACGAACCATCGTGTTCAAGTTGTTTTCCCTAGGTCAGGGTAGGCTTATCAAACAGCTAGATAAACTAACCAATAGAATCTCATGATCATGCTATCTTATTTAATTTCTTTCTAATTTCATGACTTATTTATTATTTATGTATTGTCGCGATCACATAAATAATGAAATAAAAAAGCATGGAAAGAAGGAATAAAATAAAAAACGGACTATGCGTAAACATTATTAGATCATGGTTAATCACTTAAGTAACCATCGCTTAATATTAAGAATCATGTGATAATGTAAAACTACACATAAAGAATAAAATCCCTCAAATACTATATTAAATCAGACCAAGCCTTTCTCTACTTTATTAAGGGAAAGAATCAATAAAACGTTGTGTTTGACCAACCCTTTTTGGGACACATACTTTTATAAAGGAATCTCTTTTGAATGTTTTGGGTTGACTTAATAATTCTACATCAAGAGGAGTAGCCCATTATATACTTTTTGTAAAATGGGGGCATGTTTTGAGGCAATCCAAGTGAGGATTTTGGTATCGAGGAGTCCACTCAACTGATCAAGGAACCATAAGCTCACAGTTGGAAAATACCTTCATACCAAAATACATTCTAATAGCTTGACCAACCATTGTTGGGGTTATGCGAAGGGGAATATGGATCCTTTCCACTAGAAAGTAAAAGCAACTGGACATTCCATGTTTAATGGTGAGGGCCATTGGGACTTGATAAAATATTAGGAGAATTAATAAAATTTATTATTTCTCATAAAATGTAATCAAGAAAATACTGATAAATATGCTCTTTTAAATTATAGAATCAAATATGACAAACTTGTCAACCACATTTTCCCTATGATCAATTATGGAAAAAGAATCTATTCTCATCGGAAGTAACATTCAGGAATGGTTTCGGCACCTTTGGGTTATCCTAATCCATGAACAGATGTTTTATGTGATGGAGTCCTCACTTATGGATTCTCCTGCCCAAGGGTTGAGTGATCATGGTTTCCTGATCTATGATCAATATTTGAACGATTAACTCGATCTTCAATTATTGATGCTATCATCAATGCATAGTGAGATCATGAAGTATCATGAAGACATGGATGCCTATATCATGCTTGAGAACCTCTGTGGTCTATAACAGGAGAGAGAAAGACAACAAAGGTTTGAGATCTCTAAGGCTCTATTTCAGAGCAATCTCGGAGAGGGTTCCCCAGCCGGGCCTCATGTAGTCATGCTCATAGATAACATTGAGCTCTTGGAGGATCTAGGGTTTAAACTGCTTGGGGAGCTAGGTACCGATCTCATTCTCGCATCACTCCCCCATAGTATCTCTAACTTTGTGTAAATTTGAATATGAACAATGTTGATAATTCTCTATCAGATCTTCTTATCCTTATTTTCCATGTGGAAAATGATATAAAGCATGATAAACCGTCCATCCTTAGGGTGAATAAAAGGAAAGGGAAGGCGAAGAGCATTAATCCTAAAGCTTCTTCAAGGCCTTCCAAGAAAAGAAAGATCAAAGGGGAAGCAAGAGAATATGAGGTTGTTTGTTTCGCATGTGGCAAGAAGGGCCAATGGAAGAAAAACTGCACCCAGCCAAGGATGAAAGGGAAAGCATCAGGTGTGTTTGTTATCGAATGCAATCTATATGTTTCTAATAATTGGGTATTAGATACTGAATTTGGTGCTCACATCTGTATCAGAATATATGAACAAAGTAGATTCAGAAAGATTGACCGAGGTGGGGGGGATCTGCAAGCAGCCAATGGAGCAAGACTCACTGTTGTAGTTGTCAGAGACTACCACCTCACATTTCTTTCTGTAAAGGTCTTGGTTTTAAAATGATGTTATTATGTACCCTATGTAACCAGAAACATTATATCAGTATCGAAAATAGATACTGATGGATTCATCTTCAAATTTGGAAATGAATGTTTCTACTTTTATAAAGATAGCATTTGTTTTTGTATGGTGAATTTATATAATGACGTTTATGTGTTAGACTACACTAACAATGTAATGGGAATCAATCAAAAAGTTAATTCACATGACTCACACGACAACCAACATTGGCATCACCAGCTAGGTCATGCCAATGAGAAACGTTTGACAAAATTACATCTATATGGGTATTTGGATTCTTTCAAATGAAAACCACATGGATTATGTCATGCATGTCTATAAGGAAAAACAACCAATGATCCATTTAGTGGGAAAGGTGAAAGGGCTAAAGTGCTTCTAGAATTTGTTCACAAAAATCTATATGGACCATTTCAAGTTGAATCAAGTGGTGGGTTCTTGTACTTCATATCTTTTACTAATGTTTTTAGTAGATAAGGATATATATACTTAATGTGGTATAAGTAAAGTTCTTTTTATCAGTTCGAAGAATACAAGAATGAAGCTGAGAACCAGCTTGGTAAAAAGATTATGAAATTTCACTCAGAAAGAGGAGTATAATATCTTAATCTAGACTTCATTGATTTCTTACATGAGTTTGGGATTCTATCTCAACTCACTCCTCAATACACGTCTCAGTGGAATGGTGTATGTGAAAGGAGGAACCACACCCTTTTGGAAATGGTGAGATCAATAATGAGTCATGTAAGTCTTCCATTATCCTTTTGGGGACATTCATTACAAACAACAACACACATACTTAACCAAGTACCAACTAAATCGATAAATTCTATTCCATATGAATTATGGAGTGGACGCAAAGCCATGTTATCAAATTTACATGTCTGGGGTAGTGAAGCATTTGTTAAGGCCTCTTTAGGTAATGATCTTACACCCCGACACACAAAGTGTATCATTATAGGATATCCCAAGGAAACAATGGGATATTACATATTAAACCCCTCAGAGAAAAAGGTAACAGTGGAAAGACACACCATATTCTTTTGGAGGGAGCACATCTCCAAAAGGGATAGTGGGAGCGAGATAGACATCGATGAAGTTGAGGCTCAATATAAAAAAGATTTGTTACAAGAATATATTCCATATAGCCCAGTGGAAGAACAATCTGTTCCAGAGACACAAGAACTGCGTAGGGGGACACGAGAGGTGAGAGGACCAGAATGATACAGTTTTCTTGTCACTGAGGATAGTGACTCATTATTGGTTGACAATGATTATTTTATTACCTACAACGAAGCGGTTAAACGCACAGATGCTTCCAAGTGTCAAGAAGCCAGGAATTCTGAAATAGATTCCATGTACCAAAACCTAGTCGGCATTTTGGAAGATCCTCCAGTTGATTTAAAGCCTATTTCTAATAAATGGGTATTCAAGAAGAAACTGGACATGGAGGGGCAAGTCAGAACCTATAAGTCGAGACTGTTTTCAAATGGTTTTAGACATCGTCAAGGAATTGACTATGATGAACCCTTGTCACCGGTAGCGATACTGAAATCCATTAGAATCCTATTGGGAATTTCTGATTACCATGACTATGAAATTTGGAAAATGGATGGAAAACAATATTCTTTAACAGGATCCTCCAAGAAGTTGTCTACATGACTCAACCTAAAGGGTTTGTGGCACCAAAGGATACCAATAAAATATGCAAGTTGCAGAAATCCATTTATGGATTAATGGAAGCATCAAGGTCATGGAACATTTATTTTGATGAAGCTGTAACATAATTTTCCTTTATTAAGAACGAATGTGAGTCTTGTGTCAACAAAAGGATTATTGGAAGTGAAGTTGTTTTTGTTATAGTATATGTTGATGACATATTACTAATTGGAAATGAAGTATGTGTCTTACAGTCAGTTAAGGCATGGCTGGATAAATGATTCTCTATGAAAGAATTGGGCGAGGCATCATATATTCTTGGGATCAAGATACATCGTGGTTGATCCAAAAGAATTCTAGGCCTAATTAAAAGTAAATACATTGAAATATACTGAAGAGATTTAGTATGGAACAGTCCAAGAGGGTATTTTTTCCAGTGTCACATGGCATTCATATTTCCAAGAAAATGTTTCCTCAGACACATGAGGAAATAGATAAAATTTCAAGGATCACGTACGCATCCGCAATTGGTTCATTCATGTATGTTATGCTATGTACAAGGCTAGATGTTGTTTACACATTAAGTGTTGTTGTCAGATATTAAGATGGTCCAGGAGACCACCATTAGATGGTTTTCAAGACAATCCTTAAGTATCTTAGGCGTACTATGGATATGTTCTTGGTTTATGGAGGATATAGGGAACTAGTCATCAAAGGACATGTAGATTCTATATTCCAGACTGATCAAGATGGCATGAAGTCGCAGATGGGATACATCTTTAGTTTTAATGGAGGTGCAGTGAGCTGGAAGAGCTCAATGTAAGGTGTGGTCGCAAATTCTATAGTAGAGTCCTAGTATATCATAGCTTCTTAGGTAGCTAAAGAAGTAGTATGGATGCAATTCTTCGTCCAAGAGCTGGATGTTGTATCTAGAAGTAAAGATCCTATCACAGTCTATTGTGATAATACTACAGCGATGGCCCTTGAAAAAGAGCCAAGGTCACATTAGCTAAAAAAGCACATACTTCGGAAGTATCATCTCTTTGAGGGATTTTTCTCAGAGAGGTGATGTTGTAGTGAGAAGTATTTCCATAGAAGACAATGGGGAAGACACCTTGACTAAAGCCTTGACTCAGCAGAAACATGACCATTATGTGAGGTCTAGCGGACTGAAAGTCGTAGGTTGTTGGATCTAGTCCAAGTGGGTGTTTGTTAGGGTTGGTGTCCTGAGAACCAACTGTTTTTTACATTTATTACATGAATGTTCACTTATTATATATTGTTTATTGTTCATCATGACTACAATATAATAATGTCCAGGAATATTTATTGTATTTATAAGGTCGTGGAAGATCCCCGCTATGATATGAACCTTGAAATTCTATAACAATATTCTGAAATAATGTTCTATGGTTATATGACATACTATGATAGGACACATAGTATACAGACCTTCATGTGGGCGTACCCGTAAGAAGACGAGACTCTCTCTCATGGAGTTCACACTTTGTAATCTCCAAGATGGGACAATATGGGAACATGCACGATAGTTTCTATTCTGCATGTCTTGGTGTCATCAGACATTTCTATCTACGAGCGAGTGTAATGGTATGTAGACTGGAATTTTATCATTAACACATTTCATGACTCTCACACTTAGATTTGTAGAGGAAAACCATCATGAAAAGAGTTGGCGGGAAGTAGGGTATGTTGGGTGCGTCACGAATGATATGGTGTTAATGGATAAGTCGAAGAATGATTTTTCCCTTCCATATTTATGGAAGTAGATATCTCAGGCCCCTTGATTGAAATAGAACTGTCGAACAAATTCCATGGCCATGGTGACACGACAATTTTATTTCTGGAAGTCAATGAATGACAGATCAAGCATATAGTTTTATGACACTACCATGAAACCTTTTTGATGAGATATTGAGAAAAATGTATTAAATTACACATTAAGCATTCATATGAGGTGGCACGTCAATGTGGAGTCAACTTCATTATCTTGGGTGCCTTGACCCATTGCTAGATAGTAATCCTGTACTTCATCCAAGCCCGCCTAATGCCAACAAGAAAGAGGCCTAGAGGGTCACACAATAAGTGTATTCAAGTATCTCAAGTAGAATAATGATTATTCTCCTACGTGGTTTAAAAATTATTCAAGGAGACCTAAATCATTTTAATGTTGGAGGAATAATAAAAACAAGTACACACGGTGTATTAATGATTACACGCTATGTAGTTTTTATTTTGAAAACAAGTACATGTCGTGTATTAATGAATACATACCATGTAGTTTTCATCTTGGAAAGGAAATAAATAAAAATGAAAACAAGATATACACGTTGTGTACATTGAATGTACACACCGTGTAGTTTTCAATGAAAAATAAGTACACCCCATGTATTTATAAATACATGCCATGTAGTTTTTTCAATCTGGATTTTGGGAAATAATATCATTTTATTAAATTATATTTATTATAATCTGTGTGGGAGCATTTCAAGGAAATAATTACTTGACATTTCATTTTCAAGAGTTAATAAAATAAATAAAATTCGTAATGCATTTATTTATTGTCATAACTCTAGATCCTCAAACCTGATTATAAATATCCTCAAAACTCCAACTCATTTCCTAAGAGAATCGTTGTGTGAAAACAATTATATATAATTATCTCAAGACTGAAAGAACTCTGTCCTCCAAGAACACTCTCAAGACTGAGGGGGATCCACCTCTACTAGATCAAGGTGATCTAAGGTTGACAACACAAGGAAGGGTGTCTCCACACTAGCACCGAGTGATTCCTTTGGCGATGCGCAGAGATATATGGTGCACATATTGATCACTGCTTGAGGAAGTATACACTTGGCTTCTATGACAGAATAACGAATCACATCGGAATGTGATCATAAATATCAACAAAGAATGAATGCCATAAAAGGCACTTCTTGTCAAATAATTAAATTAATTATAATCAAACTGTGATGATCCACATTTATGGTTTCGAGACTATTCCTATTATTTTTCTATTTCTGTGTTTCGATCCATGGAGTCTAGTGTTTATCGTTGTATTGATCCTGGATTAATCATTTCTAATGGAAAAAAGCCATTTGGGCACATCCACCCATGAGCATTCACTGGGTCTGGGACCTTCATCAATATCTTAATATTCAATAATAAATTTCATTGAATTTTCTTCCTTTGTAGCCTTGAAGCACATTTCTCTATCAACCATTGTTTTTCCATTCATAGGGTTCTCTATTCCCATTTCATAAAAGTTAAGAGTAGTATTAAAATATTAAAGAGAAAATATTTTAGGATCATTGTCTTGCAATGAATAGAACTTTTCATCAAATTTATGGTGTAGGGTTTTCAAGATCTTTTCAACCACTATATAGTCATCCAGATTTCCACTAACACATCTAATAATACTCAAAATTCCATTCGCCCTGGAAAAGAATCACCCAAAGAATCATGGTTACTCATAATCAAATCTTCATACTTCAATCTCCAGATTTGAATATTTACCTTCATTACTTTTGTATTTCCTTCGTATATGTTTTTCAATTTATCTTATATACCATTATGTTGTGAAACTTCTTCCACTCTAATGAATTAAATTTCCAAAAGTGATGATAATATAGCATTTTTGCCATCCATAATTCTCAATATATTTTTTCAACAGATGTATGTGGAGATTTATCATCAATGAGATAAAACCCAACTATTCCAGCCTCAGGAACATCAAAAATAATAGACATAAGATATAGAGACCTTATGTATTTCTAAATATGATAATTCTTTCCATCAAAAACTGTAAAGACTTTACTATTTATATATTTCAAATTATCCATCATCAAAGAAAAGAGAAGGGATCATTTGGCTCTGATACCAATTGGAAGTGATCAATCAGTGTAATTGTATCATTGAGAGGGGAAGGGGTGATTTAGTGATACCCTTTTTATTTTATGTTTCTTTTCAATTTAAATTACCATCCCCTCCTATTAAATATTTCAATTCCATAATAAAAACTAATCCCACACACCTCCATAAGAATACAATGATTTACAAAGTTCACTATTCAATATGAATAGGTACGTCCTTGGTATGGTTTGGAAATGATCCAATACCATTAAACCCCTATAAATCAATCATTGGATTACAACAAGTGGGATGTTCCATTTCACTATTGTATCACGATAAAAACATTTCTTGTAGTGTATGTGTTCCCTCATAGCACAAATAATATAATACAATTTCTATGTAAAAAAATGTCACCTGTACTTATTTTAAATAGAAGAATGTTTTCAATTGAAATGTATGTCTTCAATTTCATAACCATAATATGGTAAGAACATCCTAGAATTTTTGTTTACAGAAAATCAGTCTGGTTTTTCCGAGTCTAATTCTTTAGAGTACGATAATCCCCAATAAAATTCTTTGAGATTGATTTTCAGTAATAATACAAGAGAAATGAGTCGACAACAATTCAATTCATAAGAAATTTCTTCCTTAATCTGATAACCCCAATATAGAAATCCAAAAATTGATTATTCCTGTCAGATACAATCATCATCTGAATGCAATTTTCACTTTTCCATCAATAATTCTTCTATAGAAGATCAAAATAGAAATCTTCTTCTTTTCTCTAAAAATCAGTGCTTCTATCTCAACTGTGATGAAAAATAAATAATCATCATAAACGTAAAATGTAATTTTTTCCATTTATAGGATATCCTTAATAACATTTGGGGGAATCCAAAAAATATTTCCTATTAACACAAATTCACCCAAATTTCAATTTCTCATGATAACATGGGATTCATTTTGATTTCGTTAACTAATCTAAAAGCTTCTCAATTCTTCTTCAAATTTATTCTCCTTATATGGACATTCATTTGAATCATTAGTTTTATTTAAATTGCTATGTCTTATCTTCTTCAAAAAAATGTTATGTATCATTTCCATATATGAATGAATAAAAACTACTTTTATAATTTCAATCTCCCCCTCAGAAATATCTCCATATCATTTCTTCAGCAATTCTTTTGATTTATTTGAGATAAATCCCCTTTTCGTCCTATTCTCTTTGCCTAATTGAAAATTCACATGATGATAAAACAATGTAATTCAACCTTTTCAATGGTTGTTTACATTGTTACTTGATCTCTACCATTGTGAGTTTTATCAATTTCATATCAAATCATTTTCCATTAGTTTCTATTGAAAAACAGTTCTTCTTTAGTATGATGGTTTTGTAAATGATAATTATGATGCTGATCATCCTGAATACAAACATTCTAGGTCTGAAAATATTTTATATCTACTGATGGAAATCTTATTTACAATATATTGGCACTGCCTCTCCAGTCGGCACAACCTCTTTAATCGACACTGACTTTTCAATAAGAACATCCTTTTAAATCGGAAACACCTTTTCAATAGGCTTGCATCACATGTTCTCAATTCAAAATATGATTTTTATGAAATGAAAATTAGAAAATCATCATCAATTTTAATTTATCAGTATTATAGAGACTTTTATTCACCATCAAAACATACGATTATTTCACATCGACTCGAAAGGGTTTCCAATGACCATTTACTTTTAGTAAGATGAATTCACATTCATACCGAACCAGAGATTAGTCCAATAAAATTAATTTCATCCAAAAAACATCTTACCCGTATGATTGACTTTTACAGTGAGTTAGATACTTTTGAATACATGAGTATGATCCTTTCAAATCAAATACAAAGTGACGTGATTTATTTTTCTTCAAAAACACTTCTTGAAAAGAGAAGACAAAATTCAACTTCATCATCATCATGGTCCTAACACATTTCACCCTTTTCAAATGGTCAAATATATAACCTATAAGAGGAAATATGTAGTCTCTCTTTTGAGTAACCTAGATGATATTTTTGTAATAAACATATAGGTGAAGTGTTCCATCTATTTTTTTAGCAAAGAGAAAAGGCGCCACCCGAGGGGAAAAACATAGGCATATTAATAATTTATCAAGATAATATTATAAATGAGTCTTAAACCATTATAGTTCATTAGGTGCTATAAAATATGAAGGAACTGATGTTGGTTGAGTACCAGATACAAAATAAATAAAAAATACGGCATATTTTACCAGTGGAAACCCATAAAAATTAGGAGGAAACACATTTGAAAACACAATGAGAAAAAGAGGTATATAATCACATATATATTAACACTACTTATCAATATTTATATCTAATATTACTTTCACCAACACGTTATTAGAAGGCTCTTCTCTACTAGACCATTGTTCCCATTCAACCTAAAAAGATAAAACACTCCCCATTGTGTGTAGAAAAGGAGACTCACTGATGATAGATGTAAAAATAGGATCTTTATCAATGAGAAAATCTATACAAAAAAACATCAAGATTTTTATTTCCAAGAACCATAAAATACAAAAAAGTTAAATCTATTATAATGTGAAGGCACAATAAGGATAATGGATGTGCTTATCTACTTTCGTTTTGAGGGGTATAATAATATCCATCGCATAATAAAAAATATTCATTGTAAGATTTATCATGTTAACAATACATGTCAATAGAAAAGAATGGTATGGAGCAGTAAACAAAAAAAATATTCACTATAGAAGAATCTATAGATTGTTACCTCTCACATTCACTGGACCAATATCGGATTTCTATGAAGACTCTTACACTATATGAAGTAGCTTTATTCTAGATTCCTATTGTTGGAACCACATAGTTCGTGAAGAATATGATTACCCCAAATAATATTTTGGTGTTGATGATCCCATGACACTATCTGGGGTAGAATGTAAATGGAATAATTTCTATAGGTGTCTATAGTGACCAAAATAACTATATATATTGGTCTCATAAGTACAAACACTTCTCAAATTCCCAACCATAACACACTAGAAAAAAGTCCAAGGTCCTCTTCCAACCATTTTAGTTTGTCTAGAATATATCGTCTATCAAGAAACACTAGGAGGCTCATCATGATTCCCATTTCATTTAATAGAACTCCTAAGAACACCAATCAGGAAAAAATGAACACCCAACAACACTAAATTACCATCTAGGTCAAGATAGACCATCAACTCCCTATCCAATACCTTAGTATACAATGAGTAATTCAGTAAAGAGACTAGAGAATAGATATATAATCAATGAAGCATCTCAAACCACTGAGTCCTCATTTTGACATTAAATAAAACATTAGGTGTAAACTACACATCCTCGAAAAATTGGTTTTAATACACCACCAAGGTGATGTTAGATTTATGGTGATTGAAAAAAATATAACTATTTACAAGACCATATATTCTAGATAAAAATAATTAGATAAAGTAACTCTATTTTCCTTCCACTGTGAGCCCTCATACATTATCACCAATAGCATCGAATTTCACCATATCCTTCTTGGTCCTCCTAGCTTTAAAGTGGTACATTTTACAGTAATGAAATCAAGAATTTCCATGAAATTAAATCGAACATATATATTTATTAATGAATCCTTAGACTCTTAAGGATCATTAGATACTTAGTATGATAGTGGCTTTTAGAGAACAAAAACTTGATCACAATTATCAGATTTATCCTTCTAAGGATCTAGAAATAGGACCTGAAAAGGAATTAGTGTGTCTTGCTATCCCATTCATTGGAAAATATGAACAACAATCTCAACAAGATTACAGTCCATGGGATGATCTACTTTTGGGATTCACAAGTATCATCCTCATTTATCCTAATCAAATGTCTTCTCAGATTCATGATTCTACATTAAATAAAAAACCACATTTAAGGCATCATAAAGGATACATAATTCAACAACAATCGAAATAGAAATTGGAATATAAGTCCCATAAAATAAGATATCATGTCTTGGATTTCAACATACCCAAACTATAATTATGTAAAAGTATAGAGTCAAATGAAATTATCCCTCAAGACACCTTTCCCCAAACACCCACAGTGACATTAGGATCAGTAAAAATGAGATTCGGATGGACACCCACTCAAAACTACCTCCTATTTACTATGAATCCAACCTTATATCTACCAGGGAAACACAAATTGTATACTAACATCAAATATAGATTCTTAACCTATATCCTATCAAACCACTTTTTCATGAACCGTCTCAGATACCATTATACAATGATACCCAATCAATCTCTAACATGGTGCAAAGGGTGTTCCTAATCTCCTTGGTTGGGATAATCACACCTGGTATCATACATGTTAAAAGAGGGAATGAATTCACTAGTAAATAGTGAACTATATAAGATACAAGTTAGCTTAATCAAAAATTAAAAGGAAAAATGTACGATTAACCAGGAGGTATAACAAAACCAAAAGAATTATTTAATCCATGTTCTCAATAAATTACAAGATAAAACTAAAACGTCAAATGAAACAAATGGATAAAATCTCCAAAATTCACTTACAACACTCCAATGCCAAAGGATCATGAACATCCACCACCCCCAAGTGGTGATTTTTATTTTCATGGACCCACAGTAAGAAAATATATAATGTCTCAAAGGAAAAGGTAGGGTGTGAGAAAAAATTCTAGTTGGGTATCCCCAAGTGTTCTATAATCAATGGAAAAAAATAAAATAGATATGAAATCAATTTAAATAAAATTGGGAATTTTTTTACATTTTTCACATTTTAATACAAAAAAGATTTCATTTAAAAGCTGGGAAATATATCAAAACAACTTTCAAATAGTATTAAAAATAGTTTATAGAAAATAAGTAATATAAATCAACTAGCACGAGTAAAATTGGTCATAATTTGGCACATGAATATCATGTAAAATAACTCATAGAACCTTAGTTATATTCACTATGGTATGTTAGTTAATGGATATAATATCCACCCACATGTAATGACCCGAATCATCTTGAATGTATAGATGATTTTTTCAATTTATATACCGTAAATGGACATATAAATGATTCCTAATCATGTCTAGGTGGTCTCGAGTGTGTTTTGAGCTCTTTCGGAGACACGAACCCTGAAATGGGATGAAAAGATTGGGCCACACTGTTTAGAGAAACATTATGGTTGAAAAAAATGGATTCTTGGGAGATGCATGGTTTTTTTAAACCATGTGACCCATTGAACACAACCATGCGAGGAACTTCACATTTTTTAAAGAGGAATTTCACATTTTGTGCACAAGGTCTTTGAAAATCTGTACCATAACTGTGCGAGGTATATCCATGAGCAGTGAGGGTAGTAATGTTTTCAAAAGGATTGTCCAATTCATGAGGACAAAATATGAAACCTCTATTTTGAGGGTGAATTGATATTTTTTCTACTAAGGAATTTTATTCATCCTTTCACTCTTCCTTATTATTTATTCTAGCGGATGATTTGGTTTCATCTACATTTGAGCTCCCAGATTCTTTGATATAGGATTTGAAATAACCATATGATCTGGTTTATTATTTAAGATCCTTTGAAGGTATTGGATTACTTATGGTACGATCTCGAGTCCTCTACCTTCATATATAAGTTTATCTTATCATCCATCAAGCAATTTTAGTGAAAGATCATTTTCCTTATTTTTCTAGTGTCAGACCGTCTGATGGATTTCTTATATCCCACTCTAAATATGAGGCTGATATCTAGCAAAGAGTCATCTTGGTACTTGAGGTTTGTGGTCTGAAGGTTTTCTCCACAGGTTTTGATGTTATGTACCTTTGTTGTTATGTCGAATGTTTTATTTTTCTATGTGTCTCCTTTAAATTGAATTATTCATGTCAAATTAATCCTTACACTTAGATAGTTAACTATTTATTCGTATATAGTAGTTTAAATGATATTTTCTATATTTATTGACCACCATGGGTGTGAAATGTCGAATTTCCCCCCATATAAAAAATGTGTGTATGCTCGGATAGACTCATAATAATTTGGAGTAGTTTTAAAGGGGTTTTAACTTTGTTATATGAATGACTAATGGAACCCATGGCACCTATTTGACGGTTATTCCCACCTCTAATTGAGATTTCCCATGTAGTAAATTTTCATATTTACTATGGGTCAATTCAAAATGACCCCTTGATCTTCTTATAATGAAATACAATGAAAATTAAATTAAATGTTTTTGATTAAATGAAATGGATAATCCATGATGGTTTTAATTCAAAAAATGAGTTGGATGAATTACATAGAAGGACTTATAAGTGGGTCTGGCCATGCCTACAAACATTTAATCAATTTTAATTCAATTAATTGTGATTCCTTGTTTATATTGAAATTGAAAATTGTGATACATGGGAGGTAGTGAATCGTGTATAGTATTATATGTAATCATGGCCAGATAGATGTTGTGGAATGATTGTAAGGCTGATGTTGAGTAGGACAGTATCATGCTCCCTTGAATTGGGTGTTGAGTATGATGTCTCACAACATTGACCATGGAGGAAGATGAGTTTTATCCGCCACATCCGTATATGAGTGTTCACAAGAGGAACACTCGCCATTTTTGGTAAAGAGCATGATGTCTCCCAATCATTATGATATGAAGGTCATGGATCCAGGGATAGGTGTGTGTTCCGGTGCTCCCCTTCTGGCAGGTTCTCAGTGAAGTATTACAAGAAGGGCATGAATAGGAAACTGGCCACTAATCCCTGGGGAATAGTTATCGAGTGAGAACATATTCCAGCCAAGTTCAGTTTTATCATCAGGAGAGTTTGTTCCAAATCCATTCCCACTGAGTTGGCTATTGATGCCAAAGATATTACCCTTTCCTTGAGATGATTCTTTTGCTCTATCCATAAATAAGAGACATCATTCCACCTGTTCATTCAAAGAAACTGGGTTGGCCTCCTTTAGAATACACTTGTGGAGTTTGTGGATATGTCGGGGGTGGATTCTACTATGGAGGTTTTTTTTTCAGATTTGGATCAACTGGGCCTCCACCAAGGATGAGTAGGAGGGCTGGTCGATTCTCCTTCCGGCTGGATTATAGTTTCTATAGAAAGCGTGCAACAAAGCTCGACATTCTAGGATTCTTCCCTCCCTTCACAACATGCTTCTTAGCCCAGGGTTTCTCATCTCTGCACTGGCCTCTCTCCATAAGCATCATGAAATCACACCCTCCCTCTGTTGATACATCAATTGCATGTGTCCCCATGGCTCCTCATATCTTCCAATGTCTGGCTCATGGGTGATATGGAACCCCCTTCTAATGATATAAAATTGAACACTATTGGGGATTATAGTTTGGGGGTATGAGGGGAGGATGGGTTGTTCAGGACCCTTCCAGATCAGTCACTCTTGCTTTCAACAGCTTCTATGGGGAGGGTGACTCCCTTGTGGCGGAAGCTCAGGCGATGCCGACCAGCCATGAGATCTTCCGTTCAAATGATCTTCCCTTGAAATTAGTGGAAACTGACTCTTAGATCATTTGGGGATCCCATGATGGTGACATTTTCCCCCTTGTTAAATAACATACCTCATCCGCAAATGCAATGTGATTCTTTCTGGTTTTTCTGAGGTCCTTCCCATATGTCGGGAGGGGAATCATTTAGCTGATTTTAGGGATTCTAGTGCGTCCCATGACCACTCAATCATGATGTTCACCTCCCATAGGTCCCTTCCCCCAACTAGTGTGGATATCTCTCTCAGAGGCGCCCTCGGACTACACTACTATAGGCCCCCTTGATTGTTTTTTGGAATTTTTTGGATTATTTAATAAAATTTTCTCTAAAAAACCTAATAATGGCTATGATCCAAAGAAGGTTGAGAAGAAAGGTGTCTTATTGGAACCTGATTGGGAATTTATTTATTTATTCATAATTTTCAATTAATTATTTATTCTTTCTCATGGTTTAGTTACATCAATTGTGTGGATTACTTCTTTACATCCTTAGTGGTGGCCAACTCTCATTTTATCTCACAACCTTCTTGGGCTGCCTTTCATATATGATAAGACGTTCTATCTATAGGTATTGATAAGTGATAGGGCCCAGTTATAGGATGTTGACATTCTTAGATTAATGATGGTTCTTAGGTGAAGAGGACAAATAATTTACTTTAGATGAATGTGGATCATACTTTTTTTCTTTTTTTAATCTTTTTACAGCATGATAAAATTTGTGTCCCGTGTTCCATTTTTGTGTATCAGCATTCCATGAATCCCTATATATGAACCAACGAATAAGATTTTTGATATATTACTCAATTTTTCAGTAATTATATCTTTATTACATAATTATTATATATTTTTATATCTAAATAAAATTTTGTATATTTATATTTATTTCCATTGTGACACTCTAATAAGATGTTATAGTCTCACCACCATAACACCTTCACACCCATGCTACTAATCTGTAGCCTCTGTCATACGAGGAGGCACGCATGATGCCATGTGACCCACTAGCTTATGTTACGACTTCAATGGATCCCAGGTAAGGATTTTACATTGGTGCATCCGAGCTCTTTTTATTTTCCTTTGTTTTACTCTTAGGGTATTAGATAGGAGACTAAGATTTAAAGGAATTTAGAAATTACCTTGATCTTGGATGTAGTTAACCCATATATTGTGGAAACCCAAATGTTCTATTCTAGGATATTGTAGTTATTGTTTATTCATGTTATTGATGATAAAACTTTATCATTTGGTGATGCAATTGTTTTCTGGTTTTATTATTACTTTTTTGATTTATATGGTCATTCCTTAACATGGCCCAAAGAACAGATGAAAATGCACTAAATGCATCATTGTTGGCATAATAGGGCTGACATTTCATGCATTTATTCAATGTCATGATTATTTTTAGCATGTTTTTCTAGTTGCATAGTGTTGGTGCCTTGAATATGTATTTAATTTTGATGACTATTCTTGTAGGATTTAGAAAAAATAATTTATAATTATTATTCCTGCCTCAACCAGATAATGTCATCTTATATAAGTAAAATCAGACACCAATAGCATTCAATTTTGGAATTATGAGCCATAAATATTTGATCGCATGTGATGGTATGTGTTATGGTGTTGATTAAGTGGATACCATATTTTGGTTCTTAAGGATTATGGGACCTTATGAATCGGGTATGGTAATCTATATAATTCATCCATTTTACAGTGATTTAAATATTTGAACGAGCAAAAAACCAATATCAATATGACTATTATAGTGAAATTAGAAATATTATATATATTTACTTAGATATTAAGACTTGAAATTATCATTAGTGGTGGGTAGTAGGGTATCTGTAATGTACTTATGTAATGGTAAGGTCATTCTCTATTACCCAATTCTCGATTTATGAGCATGAATAAGGGTTCAATCAATTCATAGGAAGGATTTACTCCTATCCTAGTTTTCTATATGTGATCTATTAAGACACTTAAACCTATTCTGATGTGTGTGTTTGTCATTGTATCATTATTCCACCATGACATCCTTCAGTCACACAACCTAAAGGTGGTGACAATTATGCTCCTATGGTGGTGGGATCCTAGCCACCAGTGACTCCACCCCTGTAGTTCCGCCAATGGAACATATTCCAATTCTGGATATGAGAACTGAATCCCAGTTCTAAGAAGGATTTCATAATATGTGGCAGAATATGGATGGCATCATTCAACTTGCCCTGAACAAGGTAGAGTTGACTCACAAATCCCAACAACATCATCCTCTCACCTTTTTAGGGGATGGAGGACCTCATGCTACTAAGTCATGGATAAAAGCCGTTCTATCCTTATTCTAGCATCTAGAGATGAATCCGTAGTGGAGGGTCAATAAAGCTATCTATATGCAATATGGTTATACAAATTTGCTATGGGATGTGATCACTCAGGAGGACCGATTTTGATACATGGTATGTAAGGAATTGATGATTTTCTTTTATGATTAATTATTTCCTCAGATTCTAAGGGATGATAGAGCTAGATAATTCATGAACCTACAATAGGGGATCATGTCTGTTATGGAATACTATGCTAGTTTATCAGAGCTATAGGTGATTTATCCTACTATAGTTGTTGATGATCTTATGACATCCATGTGATTTGAGGATGGGATGGTATAATTTCTCTGGTTTCATGTCAATGTCTTAAAGTTAAACATCATTTCTGAAATAAACATCCTAGCTCTTATAATAAATAAAAATTCGGGGGATGATGATGGTGTGATTCAGGGAGGTTTGACATACAGATCTATCATTACATTTTATTATTATTAGAGAAATATATTTTATTAGTCTACTCATGGAGGTAAAAGTATTCTGGCTCCTTTCATTGATAGCTTTCTGACATGTCACCAGTGAAAGAAGTGGATACACATGAATCCTCAATGCTTAAAATATCCAGTCATGTGTAGAGGTTGTGGATGGATGGAGAATATGAAGAGCATCTATTGAAATTACCCATTAGATCCTACCACATGGGGATCTACTCCAACTCTATGGTCAGGAGTGGGGTTAGTGGGGTATGCTGGGTATGCATCCTGAATACCACCATCTAATTAGGATGAGGTGGAGGTTGAGGAAGAGGCATTAAGGAATTTGATTCTCATCCATAGTAGAGTATGGTTTATCATGGAACTCAGGCAGTAACTCAGGTACATGGTACCTACTAGATAAATATAGTCTAGACTGTAATAGAGGAGTATATCTCTAGACTTTATACTATATGAGGTATTATTCTAGTAGCCTCTACTTTAGTGCTGGCTTAATTTGACACATTCGTATATCACTATTTTATATCTGATATGGTTAGGGGATGTTCGGGCCTTGAGATCAAGTAGTTATATAGTGTTGTAAAGATGGACAACCCATTAATGATCTAATTAGAGGGTTTTCTCCATTATAAGGATTTTACCCTTGAGATTGGTGGATATTTGTTCATGTGGAATATTTTTATCCTTGACAAGATATGATTTGATGTAATCATTGGGATGGATTGGTGAGTCCCCTATTGAGATCATATTGATTTTTATCATCAGAGGGTGGAATTTAAATCACCGAATGGTGGTGGGGACATGCATAACAGTGAATGGGATATCTGTGGGACTATATTTTGACCCTAGCAGTAGAGGTCGAGTAATTTGATATCTCAGATATCTAGTATTTTCTTTATTGATAAGGGGCTATGACTTTTTGTTTCCTCTCATATATGGGATAAATTCAGGGATTTATTTCTTTATGAATTCTATATTCTACCTCCTAAGTGAGAGATAGATTTTACAATTTAAATTTATCGTGTGGCATTATGAGTGACAATTATTCCATATAAGATGACACCTATAGAGATTTTTGAGCTCCAGAAGTAGTTATAGGATATACTGAATAAAGGATATTAATTCCTTAATAGTTCTACGTGGGGTTCAATGGTACATTTTTTACCAATAATGTGGATGGAACCCAAATGCATTAAATCAATTAAAAATGATGAAATCAACTTATAATATAGAATCAGTATCCTCTATTAGTAGTAGAAGCTATTTTTGATCAACCATGAAGAGAAAGTGTGTTTTAACAATTAGATTCTAGTTTGGGGTATCACCAGGTTTGTGTTAGGTCCTCATGGAAACCATGCATGGATTTCAAGATTTGTTTTTCCCTATATGAGTACCTACTTAGGTTGTTTTGTCTCACGAATGAACATAAATGTTTTTATGTCTCTTATAAATCAAGGTTTCCATGAGTATATAGATTCATTAAAGGCAGTTTTTTTGATGATATCTTGGTGTATTCTCATTCCTTATATGACCATGAAAACCATCTTGAGATCATGGTTAATACATTGAGTGAGTATCAAATCAATTATAAGCACATTAAATACGGCTTTTAGATCAACAAAGTCCAATTCATGGGTGAAATTATCTTAGAGACAAGATTTTCAGTAGACCCGGAGAAATTGAATGTTATGGTTTCCTTATAGCAGCCTATGAAAATATTTGAAATACTAAAATTATTGGGGATATATTGAAGTTTGAGATGCTTCATCCATCATATCTCCTGCCTTGTAGTGATGATTATGAGTTTCATAATAAAGGGTGTGAAATTAATTTGGTTTGAAGATTGTGAAGTATCCTTTCAGGAGTTGAAGGGAATATTAACTGAAATGTTGATACTAATTCTACCTATTCCTGGAAGGTGTTATACAGTCTATTATGACGGATTAGTTATCGGGAATGGAGTTTTTCTAATTTAAGCTGAGAAAGATATATTGTATCAGTCTCATTGGATTGAGGTCTCAAAAGTGTAATTACCCTACACATGACCTCAAGATTACTAATGTTCTGCATGCCTTATGTTATTGTAAACATTATCTACTTGGAGAAAATTTTGTTGTATACACATACCAAAAAATCCTCTTCTATATTTATAAATAGGATCAAAATCTAAAGAAACAATGATGTTTTGATTACGTATAGTCATTTGCATTCATGGTTTCATACAAACCTAATAAAGTAAGTGTTGTAGCTGTTGATTTGAGTTGAATGACTTAGACACAGGTGGATCAAGAGTCCAGTTGTGAATAGAGTCCAGTTTGTGCAGTCCATGCACAAAATCACCTATTTAATCTCGAATGCCTAATCCTAAGGGAATGAATCTCAATCAATGATTCATACTTAGGTTGTACCATGGATGGTAATGACACTATGCTATTTCATGGGATTTTATGGATCCTAGAATATATCATAGAGGAGTTGACAAAATGATTCCACACATCAGCATGGGATGTTCACCCAGATGTTAACAAAATTTATTGGGATCTATGACGCCATTACTGGTTTCCTCGTATAAAATGAAAGATTCTCATCTTCATTAATCGATATTCCACCTACCAATAGGAGAATGAAGAGCATCAACGTACAACATGAATTTTACAACCATTTTATATTCTTATATATTAATAGGATGATGATTCAATGGATTTCATGGCTGTTCTACACAAATCACATATGGGAAATGATACCGTGTGGGCTGTCATTGATCTTTTGATGAAGGATGTACACTGTTTACCTATGTGAGTGACCTTCTCGATAGACAATTGTGGATGAATGTACATCAGAATGGATGTATGTCTTAATAGAGATATTTGTTTTTCCTTTTCTAAAAGAGACACACAATTCAAATCATTGTTCTTATTGGGGTTGAAAAAGTCCTTGGTTGAATAGGTGATTTTGTGAATGGACTATCGCCCACATACCTATGGATAGGTAGAGCATACTATTATAGTGCCAGAGGACATGCTCCATGCATCTGTCCTTGACATTAGGGATTCATTGGTGAAGAATATTCCCCTTTCTATGTTCACTAATAATTACATATTTCAGGATACCATCGAGATGGCTCTTTATGATTCCTCATATGGTTTTCATTGTCGCTTACCTCTATGCTAGATAGAGGTAGGGTATGCTCTCACAAAGGATCATTGGACCCTTTGTAGTTGTGAAGTGAATCAAACCAGTAACTTACCAGTTGGAACATCCTCGATGTACTGTTGGACACATGATGTAATTCATGTATCTCAGATTTTCTGATGCTATCTAGACCTATCGTATGTCTTTCCACCTGAAGAGGTTGAGCTAGATGGAAATGCTTCCTTTGAGGATTATCCTATTCGTATTGTCGATCAAAGCATGTAGATGCTCTGAGGGAGGTATATTCCTTTGTTACGGGTGCAATGGAAGAATTTCTAAATAAACAATGATACCTCATAGTGGGAATCTAACATACATGCTCAATGGATGGAACTCTCTACTAAATACACCTCTTTACCATCAGAATTCCAACTTAGGGAGGATTCTCATTATGAAGGGGAGATTGTAATATACTATTTTTTCATAAAGGTACATGTATTTTCTTTATCAATTTAAATTCCTTAAATATCTCTATTAATGATGAATTATCTGGCCATTGTGGTCTCAAGTTCCCTGGGGTTCATTCAGATTCTAGAGCCCCGAAATGGGATGAAAATACCGGGCTTCATGGTTTGTAGAAATCATCTGCCCAGACTTCACGGTTTTCCATTAACAGTGCAATTATAGATAGTGGATACCAGGGGCCTCACAATTTTTTTGAAATCATGTGACCTAGGGCTCAAAACCATTTATAGAACTATATATTTTTAAAATGGGCATTTTTTATAGTTTGTTCATTGATTGGGAAACCATTCACCCTAAGCATGTATTTTTTATCCTTATGTAGTGTGGGAAACACAATTTGCGCATGGACTGGACAAACCATGTGGAAAACCGTGCACCCCCTATTTTAAGAGTGATTTCACATTTTACCTTATTGAATTATATTTAAATTTTCTTTCATCCATATTGTTTCTTCCATTAAATGAGTGGGTTTCTTTCTCCCATGATCTCCCACCTCCATCGATCTTGGCATTGAAGTGACATTTAGATCTACTGTCCAATTAAATATTTTTTGAAGGAGTTAGATAGTTCAAGGTGAGATATCAACTCCAATACATTAATATATAATTTATTCTTAGTATATATCTTGATATTTACATGTGATAACTTTTTCCATATTTTCAAGGTATTGGACCGTTTCATTATATTCTTTCATCATACTCTAAATTTGAGGCTGATATTGAGCGATGAATAAACTACGGATTTAGGTAGGTGGTCTCATTGTTTTCCCCAAGAATTTGGTTATTCTGTTGGGGTTTCTCTGTGATGCTTGTTATATTTTTTTGAGAAACTCTTTTTACTTTACGTCTTTATAAAAAATTAATCCGTTCACATTGATACATGCATATAGATTCTTTTTTCATAGTTTATAGATTGGATACCCAATTTGTGGACACCCCTTGGTGGTTCCATGTTTAATTTCCCACGATATGGCTAAATGTTTCTAATCTAGATTTCCTCATAAGATTTAGGAATAGTTTTGAAGTTCGATTTCCTTCTTTATATGAATGGTTAATGGATCCCAAGTCAGCTCTTAGGTGTTTGGGCACATGTATACCTGTAATTTCCCATGAATAAAATTTCCATATTGACTATGGAACATTTCCCAATAACCCCTTGATATTATTAAATTGAAATTACATTCTAAATGAATTAAATGGTTGTGATTAAAAGTAATTGATAATGAATGATTGATTCCATTCTTAAAATGAATTGGATAAATTACATAGAATGAATTATAAGGGTATTTTGGCCATTCATATTCTTGTTTAATCAAATTTAATAAAATTAATTATGAATCCATGTTTATATTGACCTCGTCAATTGAGATGAATGGGATGTAATAAGTTATGTCTTATAGTATATGTAATTATGACATGATATATGTTTATTTACTATGTTATGGTGGTTGTTGAGCGTGATAGTATCACACTCCCTTAAATCGGGTGATGAGCATGATGTCTTGCACCATTGATAAAATAGGATGGTGGATTTTATATGCCACATCCCTATACAAGTGTGGACATGATGGGAGACACACCATCTCGAGTGAAGAGGATGATGTATCCCACACATTAGGAGATATAGGGAACATAATCTATTTTTTATGCTTATAGGCTCCTTAGACTAATTAAGCATGTCTGAGTTACACCCTGGTCTAGCCATTAGTATAATTCCATTTATATGTCCATTTACTCTTGTACATACCTAGTTCATGTAGGTAAATGGAATATATAAATACACACTATATATATATATTATTTCTATATATATAGTGATTTTATAGACAGTCATTCTAGCAATGAGCCGAAACAGGTAGAGCCAATAGGTGTCCTGTAAGAACCTTCATTGGTGGATATTTATTTATTCAACATTATTAATTATTTCTATATTCTTGAACTATGATTAGTTTAGAGAACTTTTTTAAATTATTATAGACATCGTTGGTGGTGGTAAACTATAATTTTATCTCACAACCTACTCAGGTTTCCTTTAGTACCTGAGAAGACTCTCTCTATGTAGATATTGGTAAGGAAATGTACATAGCTACATGGTGTTGATATTATTATATTATAAATATATATTATGAGTAGAGGACTATGAATTCACTTGAGATGCAAGTGGAGTATGCTTGTTTTTTTACTTTTTGTAGAGAATGATTATATGTCTTTCCACTATTTTATTTTTCTATATCAACTTGCCTGGTATCCATGTATATTTCACTTATTATTGGTGTCTTGATATATTATTGATATAATCAATTATATCATCTTCCACTAATTTATTATTCTTTCTATTCATATCTTCTTTTGATGTTGTATGTTTATAGTTATTTCCATTGTGCCACTTTGATAAGTGGGTATAGTCTCCCTAACATACCACCTTCACAACCTCACTGCTAGTTAGAAGGATATGGTTTATGGGGAGGTGCTATTGAGGCCATGTGACCCACCGAATTGGGGCATGAGTTATGTGGATCCCTGGTAGGGATGTTACAACACATCTCACCAGTGATCTTTCCTAAATATCCACTCCCACCCAAGGGAAAATTACAATTATAAGATCCCACATAAGGGGAAATTATTAGCCGGACACGGTTTTGTTGGTGTTTTCATCAAAAATATTGTTATATGTGATCAAGACACTTGCATGATTGTCCTGACCACCATAAAACTACCCAGTCACCCATTTTAATCAATCAATCATCCTATAAAATTTTTAATTAATCAATTTAAAACATTTTATAATACATATGTACAATTTTTGATATCAACATGCATTTTCCATTGAAAACCAAATCATAGGTATTCATCATTTCATTCAATTTCAAATCACATTAAATATATTTCATTTTTCTCAAAATCAACATCATGTTATTTAATAAAAATATATCAAAATCAAACCTACATTTTTAATAAATCCACCCCACAATTTTAATTCTATTAAAAAAATTTGTTACTAAATTTCCATACCCAATTCACATAGAAGATAAAATAATCAAGTTTTCATGTTTTTAAGAAAAATGAAAACATATTTAAATTTAATCAAGAAATTAGATGTTTTAGTAGAATGGAAAATAATTATTTAACGACCTACCTTTAACCAATGATAACAAATCAACACCAGCAATGGGATCTTCCAACAAAGAACGAATGCATTAGTTTCGAGAAATAAAACCTAGAATCTAGATAAATATAAACAGAGATTAGTTACATAAAAAATGTGATGAACTATTAGTCATAAAGTGGGAGAGAAGGTATGATCATAAGAAACCATCTCAGAGGAGATCCAATTACCGAAGAGGGATATGATCATCCACCAAGACATTGATTTGTCAGAGGATAAGGTTGATGGATACAAAATCACATTTAGGAAGCCTCCAAAACCCTAGATATTGTATGATGACCATGAAGGGTGATTATGAATTTTTTAAAGAGGATGATAATTTATTAAAATAATTTTTGAAATAATTAAATATCATACAAAATATTTTCTGGAGAGGGTTTGGCAATTAGAAAAATTGTTCACTCCTGTTGTCTGGTTTATCCTGAGTTGGTATATGGTTTAGTTAACCAAGAACCAAACCCAAAATTCACATTGTCTAAGGCTGCATGATTGGAGGTTCTTGCTGCATGCTTTGGAACAACTGTGCAACCCCTTGAGTGCACAATCTAAGGACACATGGTTTTATGGGTAAAACCACAAAGTTTACCTAACCATGCTCCATTCATGCATTGCCAAAAAGAAATCCAAAAATTCTAAAATATTATATCAAGAACCCCTAAACAAGAAACAACTAAATGGGGCAAAACAATGGTCATGAGATTCATTAAAATTAGGATGTCAAATGAAAAAAAGATAAGTTTATATTTTTAATATTTTTCATTTTAATTTAATTATAAAACATTTATCATTATGTTAATAATTAAATGTTAAAATTAATAATTTTGAAATTTATTTTTATAAAGATTTATATTAGTTTTTTAATCAATATAACCGAAAAGAATTTTGGTAATTTTATAAAAAGTATGAATTTTATTATGAGAATTAAATTATTGTTTTTAAAATTTTATGATTTAAGATATCATATTTTCATAATCAATGCCAAAAAAATGTAAAAAATTTAATCAACCCAAAATATGTTTAATTATAATATAATTTATTTAAAAAAATTAAATCTCATTTCTATAATAATGCAGTTCGTAAGTTATAAAAATTATTGTAGTCCATTACAAAAAAATTTATTTCTAAATTTCTCATAAATAATGAATTAAAATGAATTTCTGAATTGATTAAAATAAATAAAAATTTTATTCTTTAAAAATTATACAATTCCAACTCCCAAATTGGTCCATTATTACAACTCACCATTTTTAAAAATTATTGTATTAATAATTTTAAAAAAAATTATCCATCTCATTCAAATGTAATTACCATCTCTCACTCATTTAGAAAATAAATTCAGAATTTAATTTCAATGAAAAATATCTACACAATTTTCTTTTTCTCATCCTTCGTATATTTACATTTGTCTTTTAGTATCACCCCTCTAAAATCATTTGTTGAATTAAGTGTCATAGAAAATATTACTCATTATGGAAAACATATCCATTCTAATTTTTTCTAATATTTTTTCATTTTACCGTTCCATATCCTAAAATAATCCATTAAAAATTACTTAATTTTTTAAATTAAAATTATTTTATTAATAGTAATATATATTTATATTTAATACACACATGATCTCTTTTCCTAGTTTTTGATAATGTCTTGTTAATTTTCAGTTTAACTACAAATGGAGAGTATGTTGATTCATTATACATAACCACATTTATGTGTGGTTACTATATCATATGTATTTATATATAAAGATTAATATGAAAATATATAATTAATTTTTTTATTCACGTATATCTCTTAAAAATTTTGATAAAGACTTGTAAATGGTTGGTTTACATTTTACTTAGACAATATCAGTTCTTCACATGTCACCAACAGCGTATTTTACTATTATAAAATATGTAAAATATATAAATGTTTTATTTTATTAATTATTCTTCATAGATATGATATTTTACTATTTAATAAAATAAAATGATAAAATATTATAATGTATAAATGAAATAGAGAATAATTCAAACAAATTTAGAATCATGCACATTTTTCATTAATGAATAATTAATAAACATTATGAAATGATTTTAATTGAACAAGAATTACCTCTAAAAATATTATATACTATTAGATCAATATATTAATAAATATAATTTGGATATATTGTTTTTTTATATTTGATGAAGCAAACCGGATTTCTAGTAAGGTGTCTCTAAAACAGAATCTTAATCTTTTGGCTTTAACCACTATTTTCATCTATTTTTATATTTATTCATACAAATCATCACAAAATCCCTTATAATGGTATTTTCTATTGTTCCATTTTATTCTTCATGGGGTATTAAATTTTTACATCTTTCGGATTTATTTTTAACAATGTTTAATGGTTTTCAATTAAGAATTTTTTTCAATAATCTCAAATATTCATCATATGTTATTTCTTCTTCTCTGTATAATCTAGGATCTATTATTCCACTTTATAATTTATAAAATTCCATTTTTTATTTTGGGATTCTACAAAATTTTTAATTAATAAACAATTGTTTTTTATTATGAAACCCATTCATTTCTCATCAATATATTTCATTATAATTATTGATGTACATTTCCTTTTTTACATAACATGCATGACTATGAGTATATTATGTTGTCAAAAGTGCGAAAATAAATATATAAACACCCAATTAATTAATAAGAGTATTATATCTAGTGACATCATTATATGTATACATGATTTAGTTATCCTTTTCAACATTTCATTGTGTGGACATGATCCATTTAGATTTTTCCATTATGTTATAATGACTTGGCAGTGATCCTAGACATATGATGTTTTATTTTTTACATGTTCCACATTCCATGAATTATTACTATTATTCTTATAATTAGGATCCAATTCTGCAAATATAGTTATTATTATTATATTCACCCATGTATATATGTGGACACATGTGTTACATATCTCTATATTTTTTCACCTTTTAGGAGTTTAGCTCACCCTATATTTGATGGATTTCACCACGTAATTAAACATATTAACATGGATTTGGAAGATGTTATACGGACTTGACTGATGTATTTAAATCATTATTGCGGTGTTATATATCACTATGTTGTATAAACCTATTTTCTAAAGACAATATACTTCCCAATTTTAGGATGTGTTATATAATAAATGTTATTCAATGAAATAATGTAATAATGATGCATTTAAGTTATCTGAACTTGTATCAATTATGTTTTGAGTACCATTAAAGGTATTGTGATACCCTTAAGGTTTCTATAGTTGTAAAAATTATGATTCATATATTTTTTGGTAAATATTACTAAAATAATTTTTTTCCTAAAAATAGTAATGAAAATAATCATTTAATAAATGGTTTTTATAGCATATTTTTTCTTAATAAATATGAAATGAAATTAATCATCTTAAAATGAGTAATCCAAAAAAGTAAATATAAACTAATAGAGTTATCTAATATAAGAGTTATATGTATTTCAATTTTGAAAATGAGGATTCGAAAGAAGATAATGATATGGAGATAATATTTAAACAATTGATGTAGTTCATTACATGAATTGTTTCAAAATTGTGGGGGAACTATTAAAAAAATTATTTTAAAATAATTAAAATTTCATGCTATTTAACATTTTACATCCAATTTTACAAAATAGAAGGATGATTTGTGTTATTATGAAGCTGACTAATCAAGATGTTATTCAGAGAAGAAATCATCATAATTAAAAAGGAATAATTTTAACAAAAAGGGAGAAAGTAATAATTTCTAAAACATAAAAATGTAAAAAAAATCCATGTTACATGATATATGAATTATTAATGTTGACAAGGAAGTCAATAAATAAATTGAATATAAAGATAGGTAATTGTTCACTAAACCAAATTATGATGTGTTTATTAGTGATTAAGATGATAATGTTGAGATGAGGGAAGAAACTAAGGGAGATTATATTAGGAACAGAAAGGTGAATTATTTTCATTAAATTATTATAATGGAAAATAATTTTGATAAAAAAAAATTGGATAAATATTAAAAAAAACAAATGTTATTTCTTTAATTCATATTAAATTGTAACCAATGTTTATTATGGGGATTTAATATTTGAAGGTGTCACTCTCAAAAAAGAATAAGGTAAATATGAAATGGAATATAAGGTAAATGATGGAAAGTGGGGTCTTTAATGTTATTAATAAAATCCACAATATTCATATGTTCATGTGAATATGTTAAGGGATTTATTTGAGAAGGGTTTATAGGAAGTCAAAAAAATATTGAAGTAAATTTTCAATAGTTTAGGAATCCTCAAAAAATAATGACAAATCTAAATGATTTTTAAATATCTGTGAAATATAAGAGTCATTTTAAAATGATGATAATATCAAAATAAAATTAGTTGGATTAACTTGTATTGGAGATAAAGTGATTAAATTAAATAAACATATTTATATCAATGTGTTGAAGCAATACATGGTTAGTGTTTATTCGTTTTTCAATGATTGAAATGAAGAAGATTTTTTTAAAAAATATACTTGTTTGAGAGGTTAAATGAGTTAATTTTTACAACTACTAGACAACAAATAATGTGTAAGTAGTATTAAATGGTAGATACTGAAAGATATATTAATTTTAACATGAAAGTGAAGAACTAGTTATGGTATCAATGAATTGGAAACATTGGACAAAAAATATTAATATGATTACTCATGTAATTTTTTTTATTAACATATTTTTAAGAGAGGAATAAATATAATAATCTTACATGCTAAAATATGATTCTCAATACAACACATACAAAAGTGGATATTAAAACATATCATGAATTTAAACTCAGTTGTTAAAATATTGTTGGTCTAATGAGGATGTATTTGAAAAATATAGAAAATTAAATTCTATTTATTATTAATATATAATCTTGTGTTCCTTTTGCTATGTATAAAAACATAAATAAGAGGCCCTAGATGATTAAATTTCATAAGAGAAATGCAACATAGAACTATAATTTATCTTTATATTGATCTACAAAGAATAATTTAGTTGAGAACCCATGTGGTAATTTTTATTACAATTTAAACATTAATAATATACAAAATTAGTTTAGTTCACTATTAAATGAATTTAAAGTGGTATTAGGGAATATTAGAATAAAATATTAATTGAGGTGACATAAAATGCATTACTAGAGAAAAATATTTCATGATTTCATTGGATAGAAATGAATGGGATAGTGGTGTATATAAAAAATATTTACGTATATGAAGAAAATTTATGCATGAATACAATTAAAATATACTAAACTAAAACACATATATTGATTAATTAAGGGTGTTAGGAACACTTTCTTCGACAAAGTGAAAGGAGAAAACATGGAAAATTTTGATTATAGTGTTGTTGATGGAATATCACTTAGTTATCCGCTAAATACAATTGTTTTATAGAGAAAATAAAATAAGGATTATTATTTATATTGATGAATGTATTGTGATAGAATACAAAAAAAAAGAGTATAGAGAGAAAAGAAAAAATTTAATTAGTAATAGAGATGAAGTATTATTTATTGGATTGTACAACAAATTTATATAAATAAAAAATATAAATGTGTTATTCTAAAATAATACTATTATTCAATTATTAAATTTAATTTATAAAATTATATTTTATGTTAAAAAAATTACTTAATAAGATAATTTGTGATCTTGAAAAAATGGTTCAAATCAGGAGAACAATGGGAAAACACATGCATTATTTTCATCACATATCCAGTAAGGATGTTATCTTGAAGCATTGGAATATCATGACCGGGTGGAATTTATTAAAAAATATGTTGATAAGATTTAGAAAAAAACAATGTTTTATAAAAATTGCATCAAATAAACTTGATCTGATGTGGAATAAAGATATTCTAATTTTTAATTGTTAAAGTGAGTTTAACAACATATAATTTTATGAGACATTTTCTCCTATTGAATTCCAATAAAACAAAATAATTTTAAAATTAAAATTTCATTGATTATGCATGGTTTTTAAAAGGGATTTATCATTTTTTATTCTATGTTAGAATAGTGAGGATGATATTTACATAGTGAAATGCACAACCGGCTGCCCTTCCAGTTCCGTCGTGGCCTTAGGCGACAGCTCTGTTAAACCGGTGCAGCATGACAGCACCGCGGCCCCTGTAGCTCCGACGCGGTGCGACGGAGCCATGCCCCTCCACCGCGGCACTACTAGGCCTTGGTCCGGCTCTACCCCGCGTGGAACGATGGTACCATGCCTTTCCGATGACCCAGCAATCATGCGCTGATGATTCGCTCATGGTCGGCCTGATGCCAGCTAGTTTTTCGCAGTCCGCCTCCATCATCCAGAAACTACAAATGAGAGGGGAAGGTTCGGACCATGTTCGTGAGGTTCGAGCCCTTCCTCGTCAAGGTGGTATCATGCGGCCAAAGGAAACTCAATAATTGAAGAACAATGATGAATGATATTAAAACATGAACATAAAAACCCCTACCTCGAGTATGGTTAGTTCGTTGTAGACTCGGAAAGCATTGTTGCTCCGTCAACACCCGGAATGAATCGTTATCGTTGGCAATTTTCCCTGCGGTTGTATTTCCTCCCTTGATGCGGAGGAAAAAGATGAGAAGGCACGTCGTCCGTGACTTCGCATTCTTCATCGGAGTTGTTCTTTACTGAGAGTGGACGATGTTTTTCATTGAGAGAAAAACCCAAATATTTATTTCTCCAGAGTTTCCCCCCACAAAATATTTCCTAACCCAATAATAAAAATAATCTCTCCCAATTTATAGAAGTGTCATGCCATTTAAAAATAAATCAAACTCTTTAATTAAATAAAGGAGTGTGTAGTTTAATTAATTAATTAATGTTGTTGTCATAATAATGACACAAATGGGAGGTGGAGAGTTGAACATTAAGATGGGGAGAGAGAAGTTAACATTTAATGAAGGGGGTGTTAAAGGGGGGTTTAAGAGTGTTATGGGGAGATGAAGGGGTTAGGGCTTGTGTGGACCCCAACTCACAATATGTACACATGGGAAGTTATGTGGGTGTGTGCCCCACCTCTAACACCCCTTTGGGGGAAATAACCAACCTTTCTAAATTAAATTTGTACACAAAAAAATTTATTTCTTTTATTTTGAATCCCCAAATATTAACTCTCAATCAACATAAAACGCAACTGTGGTAAAGGTTCCCTTAGGCGAATACTAGCGTTGTGAGTTCATCAGTGTGCTTGGATTTCAATTCTGAGCACTGGTTCAAAAGATAGAAGAACCCACTCGTGCATTCACTAAATGTACCCGTTCTAAACTTTAGAAAATTATTTTGGGCACACCGGGCCTCGAAATCAAGTGCTGTTAGAAACTGTATACTCATAAAATTCCAAATAATTTACGAAAAAAAATTCCTTGAAATATCTAGGTCTTTAAATATTTCTATTAGAGAATATGTATCAAGGGACCTAAACATTTATATTCTATATTTAATTTTATATATTTTTCTTTTTTTGTTATATTAGGGTTAAAAAATTTTTATTTATTTTGTAGTACCTCATTTTTAATAATATATATATTTTTATTATAATAATTTCATAGAAATTTCATGGGATTTATACCTTATTATTTTCAAGGATGAGGTATTATCTCCCATACCGTCCCTTTAGTTTTTATATATTTATTTTTTAAGAGAAATATTAATATATATATTTGTTGAATATTGTATTCCTTAAGGAGGATAATATATTTAAGTATATTTTTTCAAATGAGGAATGTCTGGAATTTGTCACTTATGTGTGTTGATGACGGGGTTAGTGGATCTGTAAAATTTATAACTATATTTGTGAGTTTGTATGTTGGAAATGTTTTTTCACATAAATAATAACTATTCTGAGGAAAATGTTTCCGGAAGATTTTAATTGTTTGGATGTGTTGATAAGTTTTAGGAAGTTATTGGGTGTTATATTTATTAAAAAACTATGATATTATTATTCATTATTCTAATTTCCTATATTATTTTAACTTGCGTAGGATTTCAACATTTCAATATGGATCCATTGTTATGTTTTTGAGTGATTTATAATTAATTAAATAAAAAAACCAAAAGGGAGACATTATTGTGACCAAGAATATATTTGAGAGAATATATACTATATGTGGCTGTCTACATTAAGGATAGATATTTTTGGTAGTTAGACAAGTTATGTGTATGTGATGTGTGACATTGAAGCTATCTTTTTTATTCAAAATATTATGAATAACTATTTATGAACTTGAATTATAATTAAAAATATAATTTTTTTGGATGAGGATAATTTTTTTGGTAGATTATAATTCATATAAAGATATTTTGATTTGAAGAGTGGCGATGAGATGTGATAGAGAGTATATATAACTATTTACATTGCAATTCTGATTCCCACCGTTGAATTTTCTTGAATGTGTTCAAATAATTGTGATTATGAAGTAAAAACACCACAAAATGTTGGATCACACCATGATACATGTTTTAAATGTGACAGTATATGAACATGTATTTAATGAAATGATGATCATTCCACAAGAGAATGATATTATTTATTTGTTTAAGTTATTATGTTAAAATAAGATAATTATGTTGTGAAGAGAACGATTATACACGGAGTTTATTTATCACATTGTAATGTAAAAGGATGTAATTATTTCAGTTTTAGCTATATGTAAACGGTTAAATGATTGTGCTGTAGAATAGAAATTTATACATTTATTTTTAAATAATAATAAAATGTCGATGTAATAATTTTTGGATTATTTCAATATATAACGAAGTATGTAAAATTTCACACCCTAATAATGTAGATTATACCTCAATGTACATGAAAGATGAGTATATTGAGGAAACTAAATAAGTACCATTTTGTTTTTTAGTGATACATATAGTAACATCATGAAATGAATGGTTGTGATAATATATATATATATATATTACCATGAATTTTTTTCTTCTGACAAATCTTGTTTTTAGTGTTTGGTGATATGGATTCATAGATGAATCAGAGGAAACTAAAATATGAAAACATATATATTAATAACATTACAAGGATGAGTAAGAATGATGGATTAATCAAATCACATGATTTAAAGAAGAATACGATATTTAAAATTTAAATTTTAAAATTTAAATTTCATTGAATGAAGGTAAATTTTGATAAAAAATGAATAATTAAATAAATATAAATGTGTTTCATAAAATTAAAAGTTATTAACTGTGGAAGAAGGGGGAAGGAACAACAAAGAGATATAAGAAGTTAAGAGGAAATGTATCATTTGAAATATTGAGGTTAAAATAAATGGGTGTCGATAAACATAGAACTATTTAAGTAGTTCTAGGTTATCATATTATGGGTAATGAAGATACAATAAATTTCACACTGATTTATGTTTTGATATTGTTTTTCATCATGATTTATCACCAATTAAACTATATGAATAATTAAAAAAGATTGAATTTTGGCTAAAAAATCATTTCAGGTTATATAATCTCAATAAATAGTATATTGGTGAATCCATCAAAGACCAAAAATATTGAATGATGGCCCTGAACAAACATTGATACAAGAATCTATAGATTTCATAGTTCGACTGGTTGATATTGGAGCACTTCAAATAATTGTTCATAACAATCTTATTGATTCACCTTGTTAGCATTGAAGGGATCCATGTTCATTTATATAGAAGAACCTAAATAAAATTTCAATTATCTAAGGGGAAGGTTTTTCAATGCACCTATTCTTAAATTATCTTATTGTGAGGAAGGGTCTATAATTTATATTGTTTTATCGATAATGAGATTTGGATTTCTTATCATGCAGAATGATATGTTGATAGATTGGGCATCATGATAATTGAAGTTTCATGTGAAAAATTAACAAACTCGTGATTTTTAGTTACCTACAGAATTGTTTTCATTATTGATATGGTAGTATTATCTATATTGGGAATCAAGAAATACATATTTTGATCATGAATGATTAAGGTATATATTCACACAAAACATGTTGGATACGTTCTAGGAAAGATGATTGGAGATGCTTAATGATTATTAGTACTCAATACATTACCACATCTGGATCGAAAACTATGTGGACAATGCATTTAATCAAAAGGATCATTCTAGATTATCTGTGATGAAGATCGAAAAATTTGATGTATTTTTGGATTTTCAAAGCCCAAATATTGAAATCATGAAGGAAGAGGGAATTAATATCATGATCAAATTAGTGTTCAACAATCATTCCATGTGAGAATTAAATAGTTGTAGAAGGATTAGGTGAAACTATATAATAAGGTGTAAAATTTTCCATAGTTTAACTATTATTATAAAGGAAAAATAATGTTAAGGATCTATTTATGTGTTCATTCTATAGTGTATTAGAATCATGGAGATTTTAGATAACGATAAAATTTCTTCATTATCTATTCATCCAGGATTTTTGAATATGTATCAGGATCATAACATGTTTTTCTAATGAGAAACAATAAAGAGAGGTATTGTTGATTATGTATCTTGATGATTGGTTTGTCATCAGGTAAATCCTGAGAGATATAATTACATGGGGAAGTTACAACTATTACCCATACTGAAACGTAATTGTGAAATTGTCAACATGGTTTTTTTAATTGGACTCCCCAATATTTCTAAGGGATATAATGTTTTTGGTTTATAAATCATCTCTTTAAAAGTTAATAGAAATTTATTATTATTAGAAAATATTTCACTCTTGATTATTTTAAGAGAATACAAATTATGAATGTGGGAAGTTTTCATGAATTACTGCATTCTATTATATCTAATCAGGATCTGATGTTTACACCATTGTTATAGTGGAGTATTCAGTTGGATTTGAATTTACAGTTATGTTTCATCACTTCATATCATCATTAAACTGATTGAAAATTTAAGAATACCATACAAAACATATAATATATATTGTTATTTTTTAGTAATATAATGGTGTTTGTGATAAACACAATTCTCTATTCAAATTTTAATACAACAATAGATTTCACATGGGAATTTAGATGGATCATAATAAATCCATTTATTGAAAAATGTGCATAACTACTATATACTGGGATGACGTTGGAGAAAGAAATCTATTAGGGCTGGAGCTATCTCAGGAGATCATATAGGAAGTATGAACTATTCCACATCATATCATGGTTTCCCAAATCTGATAGAAATGTTAAACTAATAATCAAAAATCAGATATGGAGTTTGAATTTTGTGAAAAGGTGCTCCTAGAAATTTCTTAATAGAATAAGGCTATGATAATCTGGAATAAAGGAAATTTGATCCATATGTATATTGTCTCATTCTAAATTCTTTGTGAGTATGGGTTGTAACTTATCACATGGAGATTCCATCCAACCTCTCTAAAGTACAAAACATGTTCCACGTATCTCCCTAAAGTAATTACATATGTGATCCATCACATATAATAAAATCAGTGTTTATAAGCATGGATAATTATATTTATTATGAATAAAAAGTAGTACAATGTTTCTATTTTAGAGAAAATGTGATTTGGAACAAGACAATTAATCTGGATAAATTTCTAAAGAGGAATTAGAAATTGGAAGAAGTTGTATAAGAAACCGAGTATATGATGGGGAAGAGATAACCTCATTATTATATTAGAATAAACTAATTACAGTTGAAATATTATGTTTAGTAGGGATATAATGATACACTTTGATATTTGATTATATATTTATTTTTATGTAAATTTAATCTCTTCGATTGCTTTAGATTCATGAAAATATGAGGAAAAATGAACATTACTATAATATACCACTATAACCTAATAATTAAATTGGTGTGCATGAATATGACTAAATTAGTTATTAAAATAACATATTATTCATTAATTAAATTAATTCATTGATTATAATTTGTCGAAAAATAAAAATAAGAATCTTCTGGAATAAAAAGAAATGTTTTTCTGAAAAACTGTTTTTATGCATGCAATGTGGTTTTATCTTTTTGAATTAAATAAATCATTATAGGCGAATTATTTTAATGAAATTTATATTTAATAAAGAAAATAAATTTTTAATCATTCATTTAATATTTTCTATATTCCTAATATATGAAGTAATCCACTTTTATGTTTAAAATGTATTTTTACTTTCAACTTGTTTGGTCACATTTTGCACAGTTATTTTATTTTTTAAACAATTTTAGAAAAAATAATATAAAAAATAATATCAATATTTAAATAATAATTTTAAAATTATATTATATTTGATGATTTCATATTTCTTGAAAAAATTAATTTTTCAAGGAATAGTTAAAAATACTAATTTTTATTTATTTTTTTCATTTAAGGAATATAAAAAGTTACAATTAATTTTAAAATTTTTTAAAATAAAGAGTAAGTCAATTATATTATTATTAATCCAATTTATGACCTTTGAATTCATATTATATATAAATTTTATTTAAAAAAATTTATACTTATGAAAATAACTTCTTTCAAAGCCCATTTTCATCACATTTTAATGTTTAATTAAAAATTAATTTATTTCAATAATATGAGTTGAATTTAATAAAATATATACCATATTTTGAATCATCGTAATTAATAAAATCTTATATGGCCATGTTATTTTCTGGCCATTATGAATAGTAAAAATAGTAAAAATCTTTGTTAAGGATAAAATAGGTTTACTATGGTTTAACTAAAAAGAGGATTGTTATAATTATCTAAAGGTTTTTCTAATTCCTATTTTATAAACTTATTTTGAATTATATTAACTAATATTTTGTTCTTGTGACTTTTGAATACAATTTCAATCAATAATACATTAAAATATTTCATTTTTTAAAAAATTTAAATTAAGTCCTCCCCCCACATATAAAAGGATATCCCCTCTCCTATCCTTTACAAATATCGAGATTTATTTTGTTTATAGAATCCCCACCAAAATCCTTTAATTATATCCATCCCCATGAACTAGTTTTTTTGTTTAATTAGAAGTTAATATTAGGAATCCATTAGGTGTAAACCAAAAGAGGTAGTATGAAGAAGAGGTAATGTTCCTCGCCATGAATTTTTGTTTTATTTCTACATCAACCTGTAACAAATATTCTTGTATCATGATAAAATAATAATTTTTGTCACTTATATTTAGTGATAGATTATTATGTTAATTTCATAACCTATATCAATCTCTTATTCCATCAAATGGAGAATGATATTGTCGATTGTGTTTACGGTGTACTGCCACCTCCTGAATCGATATAATTTTTTTTCCATCGCCACCTCACATGAATGGATAGAATGAGGTATTTAACATGTGTATATATATATATAATATTTATGAAAATATTGTTATTATATAATCATAATATCTCATCTACGTTTTTACCTTCAAATTTCGTGGAAAACAATAACGTCACTCATACGTACATGTGAATAACCACCTCCTAGAAGAGATGTGATTCAATATTCAATTAAGTTTCACATGGACGGTAATAAGGTTGGATTTGAGGAATATAAAAGATTTATATTATAAAATAAATATTTTTATAGGGGGAATATTATTTACCATTCATTAATTCTATCTATCAAAAAATGGAAACCATGTTCATGGATGCGTACAGTGTACCATCTCCCTGAATATTGTAATTGCTTTTTTATATCTTAATTTACTGCATAACAGAAAATATTTATATAATTAATAAATATAATATTTATACACTAATTATTATTCTTAATATTATGGAACTGTTATCATTAAATAAGGATCCAAACATCCAAACTAAAACATACATGAAACAAAATGTAGTTATCACCTAGAATTATGATATTAATAAATAATTGTTAAAAAACATGTGAAAAAATGTAATAAGTAATAATATATGTTAGTAAATGTATGAGTGAAGTTATATAATATATTTTTAATAAATTTATATTTACTATAAAGGTGTCTTGAATGTGTTTGATGGATGCCGTACCTAAGGAAAAGAGTTTTTTATAATGTTTTTCTTTATTTGGATAAGTTCTGGTTTTGTTTATGATAATGAAATTTCATGATATAAAACTTAAAAATATCATTATTTTTATTTTCCTCAAATTATTTATAGTGGTAAAATTATTTCCTTTCATTTTTATTTCTTTAATAATCCATGACACTGAAAGTATCACTTTAATGAAA
The DNA here is from genome assembly GCA_963277665.1 of Viscum album. Taxonomy (NCBI): domain Eukaryota; kingdom Viridiplantae; phylum Streptophyta; class Magnoliopsida; order Santalales; family Viscaceae; genus Viscum; species Viscum album. The sequence continues at coordinate 1,030,227,632 of OY728123.1, read as the reverse complement.
ATCAAATTTATTTATCTGTTCGGTCAAAAATACTTTCTTATATAGGTCCATGTTTTTTAAAAATGATTTAAAGAGTGTATTTAATATTATTAAATGATTGTTTAAAATTCAATTTTACCCATGTTTTAATTTTTACAAAATATATTAAGAGGAACCCTCAATTCATTTTCTAATTGTGGAACTTTTTTCCTTATTTAAAAAAATGATAAAATAATATTTGATTTATTGTATACAGAATAAAAAGAATTTCCCCATGATATGATATCTTTATGATGTTAATATTATTATACACAGTTCTATGTTTGTTATCCAATGAATGTTTTTCATTAATTTTTTTGAAATTTTTAAATATGTTATTTCTAATTAAATAAGGTATTTTCCTTTAGAAATTATTGAGTTGATATTTTAAAATAAATTCCCTTCTAATATGGAATGATTTTTTTTCAAAATATATCAAGGGATATGATCAAATGAAAATATCCTTTTTTCTTTCCATATACATTTTTTCTTATGTAGAAACTATTTTTACAAAACCTATTTTCTTTTCACAGGGTTTTTATGATGATATAATGACTGATTTATGATCTTGGGGAACAATTATTTATAATTTTCATTTTATGATATGTGGAACTAGTATTATATATCCCTATAATTAATTGGGTAATGATATAGAACTTATGAGATAATTAGCAATAGAATAGGGTGTGAACCAAGTTTATTAAGCGAATATGTCCACTAGGATAATAATTGTAGTAAACCTTGACTACTATGATGGTTTTGGGAATGAATCTAATCAACTATAATAATATAATAATTAATCCTTTACTACCCGGGAAATGATTTTCTATGCTTAGGGGTATTCCATAAACATTTTTTGTACACAAATTATATGATCTCATTGCTCGAGTTATTTGATTTCATTATGATTCCTATATTAGGAAAATTCCAATATTTATTCCATTACTAAATATTATAATATTTTATATAAAAGGTATGGTCTTAAAATGATATAGTAATGTGCATATACTATTACACTCATGTTATGTTTATGTGTTCATTTATATCTCCCTTGATTACCCGTATGGAGCATCAGAGATCTCCATTTATTATTTTTTGATTCTTTATGTTATGATGAAAGGTATTATGTATGATATGTCTTAGAAGGGTGATAGTTTTTATGAACATAGTGGGAGAGGATGTAGATAACTTGTGAACTAGTTGTTCATGTATACATGTTTATAAAGGATGTAGAACAATATGATTTCAGCATGGATCCTTATGTTACTATAATGAATATTCATCAAATAAAATGTAATATCAATGAATGGAATGTTCAGGTTGTTATATTTCTTATTAGAGAAATATTTGTATATCATTTGGAAACTGTGATGAAAAAATATACTCAGAATAGTTATGATAATACTATGTATAATATAAAATCATATGTTATGGTAATGAAATGGTTGTGGGTTTTCTGGGAAAAAATCCATGTCTTGATACTATAAGTGGACCTAATTTTTCCACGGATACATATTTTTTAAATAACCAAAAAATTATTTAGTCATGTATATCATAACCATAATTTTGGTGAAATGTTTTTATGCCCTTACTTCACTCCTTGTTTTTCACTCCAAAGGGATATGCTCAGGAAAATTAACATTTTATTTATAAAACAACATAAATTATTTGAATAAATAATTATTATTAACAATCTAGGTGAAAAAAGGTGTTGGGATTTATGAATCCTAGGAAATGTTTTTCATAATTATATGGTTTTCCAATATGAGTATTATTTCTAACACTATGATTTTTAATTATAGTCAATTGATTAGACCTAAGGAACCATGTAAATTCCATATGTGATGGCCAATGGAAGGACTGTTATCATGAGGAACATAATGTTTTTGGGATTTGGATTGAAAAATCATTATACTATTCTTAATCAACATTCTAAATATATGAATCAATTTGAACTTGCAAAAGAAAAAAGGTGGGAACAGTATTCTGTTTTGTCCTTAATGAGGAAAATTTCACAATACATTAGTGGGTCTGACGATACACTAGTTTCGATGCAATGGATCAGTTCCATTGAAAGTTTACATTCCATTATCCCTTGTTCAGAGAATGAAAAAAGTATTTTTAAATGTCTATCATTTTGAAGTATAAGGATATCAATTATGAAATCTTATTAGGAAAATTAGGAAATTGGAAGAAATATAATCAAGGATGTTGGTTGAGTTTAAGATCTTGTTTTTTCATAATTACATTCCCCATTTTATTTATATGTAAATGGAGAACAAATTACATGATCAAAAGTAGAACGATGATCATTTTTTTATTATATATGATTATAGTTTACAAGAATTTCTATTTATAATTATAGTATTTTCATCCAACCTCATAAAGTATTATTGATCAATTCATCTATGGAATAAAACTGAGTCATTGATGGGCATTAACAATAAGAGAATTTGGTAGCTAACAAGAAATCATTCAATGTGATATCAATGTGGAATTAGATATTTAATTTACCCATCATTCTATTGGATTTGATAATAAAAGAAGGATATAATTCAAATGAAATTATAAAAACCAACAAGAAGAAAATAAGCCCTATGTTATGTTCAAATTTGTTAAGGAATCAAGGTGGAAATTGTATTGAGGTGACTGGTAAATGTTTTTTTTTTGTGAAAAAAGGATGTTAATTTATCAATAAAATGATGATGTGATGGGATGGAATTTTTTAATGATGAATATAAAGATAAATATATAAATAATGAACCTACTATTCTCTATAGTTTCAAATGAATGGTCTATGGTCATTATTCTTACCAGTTCTCAAATCCAATGGTTAATTATGATCATCAATATTAACAACTAATTAATCTCCGAGAAAGATGAAAATTTCAAGGGATAACTATTTATAAAGAGCAGTATGATAATTGCATGGTGATTAGGGCATATACCATCCACTCTATAGATAATTTATTATATAGATCTTGTTCAACCAACTCTTTTATATATGAATAAATTATTAATGCTATTAAAATTACACCATACAATTTGATGTAAAATTAGATTTGAAATACCCTAATGTTATAATGATCACATCTGATGTCTATGATTCTTCTCTTATTGATGATTTAGGGAATTTTCCTCCATGAAATCCTGTTATTCTCTCTATAACTGAATTTGACCTTATATTAGGAATGGACATAATTTTTCTATATAAATCACATATAAATTTCCAAAGAAGGAATGTAACATTTAATATGTCAAACCAACTTATGATTATCTATTATTGACGAAATAAATATAATATTATGATTAAATTACAACCATTTTATGTGTATTTTTCTTAATAAAATTGGTATTTATATCATATTATTAAGGAGAAACTCAAAATTGATGATATGTATATCATGTGGGATTTCATTGATGCCTTTATAGAATATTTTCATATTCTTGAATTGAATCATGATGTTCAGTATATAGTAGAATTGAAACATAATGTTACACTTATTTCAATGTATTCTTAATGATTTAACATGATTGTGTTATAGGAATTAATGATGAAACTCCAAATGAATACTGATCGAGGGTTTATCCATCCATGTTTATCACCTTGGGGTGCACCTATTCATTTTTATAATAAGAAATATTTAATATTTTGAATATTTATTGATTATCAGGAACCTAACAAGATCAAAATCATGAAAACTTATCCTATTCCCCATATTTATGACTTTATTGATCAACGGTGTGAAGCTTAATAATTTTTCAGGATTGACCTTCCTTTTGGATATCATCAATTTAGGGTCAATAATGAGGATATACTGAAAGTATAATTATATACATGGTATGGACACTATGAATACATTGTAATGTTTGTTGGTCCTACTAATACACTAATTATCATTATAGATTTAATGAATAGAGTCATTAGAAATTATCATTATTGGCTTGTGGTAGCCATTTTAGAAAATATTCTTATATATTTAAAGATTATTGAAGGCCATGAAGATCTCTTAAATAATGTATTGAAGACCACAAGGAATGTAACATTTTATGTAAAATTTAAAAAGTGTTAATTTTGGAAAAAATATGCTTCATTTTTTGGGTCATATAATCACATGCAATGATATATTCGTGGATCCATCAATTATAGAAGTTAATAAACATTGGACCAGACCAACCACTATGACTAAGAATCAAAATTTTCATAGTTTGGATGGATATTATTTGGGATTTTTGTAGCATTTATCCTGAAATCCCAATCTAGTTACCATGTTACTGAAAAGGTAGCTATGTTCCTTTTGATAGATGAATGTGATTCAAATTTCATAGGAATAAAGGGAATGTTAGTCAGTGAACCTATGATTACATTAACCTATAGTAGAGAAGGTTTGGTAAAATATAGTGATGCATATAATAATGTTTTGGCATGTATTTTCATGAATATTTACCTGGTGATAGTTTATTCCCCATTACAATTAAAATTCCATGATGAAAATAACCAAACTACAGATTTAGGTTCAGTTTGGATAATTATTAAATTAATGATATTGTATAATTGTAATTATTGAGAAATAGGTGGTATATATATTGATTATAATTTTTTAAAGTGTATATTTTCTCAAAATAAGATTAATATTTTCCAGAGAAGCTCGTTATAGCATATCAAATATTATGATGAGACTATACATTACCACCCTTATAAAGTGAAAAAGTTGGAAGATGATTTCAGTTGGAATGATCTTTCTAACTTATCTATGATGATGATAACAAAAAAAATATTATTTGATTTTTTAATAATGGATATGAGAATATTGAATGAATGATATGTTATCTTTCTGAAATTATTTTTAAACTATCTATCCATGTAAGTATTAAAGAAAACAGTAATGAAAATGTAGAACAATAGAAGAAGGTTACTAGTTTTCCTAAGTTCAACCTTGATTCTGATTTAATGATAAGGTTTTAGGTCAATGTATGTGTTCCATCCATAATATATTTGTAGAAGGAACTATTATAGGAGGCTCATAGTTCTTCATTCTCTATTTATCATAGATGCATTAATATGTATAGAGATTTTAAATATTTTATTTTGTGGGACAATATGAAGAATGATATTTTAGAGCATATATCTTGTTACATGGAATGGTATCAAGTTAAAATAGATAGATATATGTGTATTTAGATGTTATAATCATTTACCATACTAGAATGGGAATGGGAAGATGTCACCATGGCTATTTTCATTGGGCTCCCAAATGATTTTAAAATCTATAATTCATTTCAGGTTATATTGGATCACCATAAAAAGCCATAAACTTTGATTTTTATCCAAAAATATTTCTCTATTCTCCATTATTCTAGAATATACATTAAGATAGTGGTTAGGTTGTATGGGGGTACCATAATCTGTTGTATCTAATTGGGATCTGAGGGTTAACATGATGTTATGGAAAATTATTAAATAGGATTTGAATACAGAGTTACGTTTCATAAATACTTATCATCCCCATATAGCTGGTCATACTAAGAGAACTGTTAAACGCCCCGAGTTTATATTAATATCTTATTATCTACAATTCAATTATTGTTGGGATCAACATCTACATATATTCTAGATTTCATACAAGAAAAGCTTTCACTCGAGCATTCATATGGTTCCTTATGAATCCCCCTATGGAAAGAGGTGTAAAACTCCATCAATTTGGGATGATGTTGGTGATATAATTATTTTGGGACATGAGATAACTGAGAAAATTATATACAATGTCAGAACTATTAAATATTACATCATAGAATCCCATAGTCGACTAAAAAGTTATGTTGATAATCATTAGTGAGATCTGGAGTTTAATGTTCTTGATATAGTGATCCTATGAATTTTGTCATGGAATATTTTTCATATTCTAGAAGAAAGGAAATTTGATCCCAAGGTATATTGTCAAATTCTAAATACTTCATTGATTAGGGATGGTATAACATTACTTGGAATTTCCACCAAACATATCTCATATTCACAATGTGTTTCATATATCACTCATGTGGAATTATATACTTGATACATCACATGTACTAATATCATAGGGAATATCACTAAAGAATGATCTTTATTATAAAAAAAATTAGTATAAATATGGTTTCATTAGGATAATGTGTTATGGAGAAAGACCGCTCACTTGGTTAATGTTCTTGGGAGGAATCATAAATTAGAAGAATCTCTGTGGGAAATCCTGAATTTGAAGATTTAGAGATATCCATGTTTGATTATATCAATGTAACATAATTTGGATGTTGAAATTCACTTTAGGGTGGGGGTATAATGTAACACCATGAGATTTTATGTTATGTTTCTTTTTAAATAAATTAAATATCCCTAATACCTTATGATACTCCCAACACTAAGTCTAAATGATATGTTCTATAATACATTGTTATAACCATGGGATTGAATTAGTGGGTATTAATAGGACATACTAAATTTTTAAATTTATATGGTTAGGACATGTATAATATATATTCAATTTTTATAAATTAATTAAATATTAAATGAAAAACATTCAAAAGTAAAAGAAATGTTTTTTTGAAAGACCATTTTTATACGCACAATGTGTTTTCATGTTAATATTTTAAATTAATCACTATTGAAGAATTATTTTAATGATATATTTATATATATATAAATATATATTATTTATAGTGCAATATTGTATCATTAATTTAATATTTTTAATTCATGAACTAATAATAAATCATGTTTTATTCATTAATCCCATACTTTTCTAAAAAAATGTTTACTTGTGTTTCCCCCTTATTTTAAAATTAATTTTTTTCCAAAATTAGAAAATGTATTTGAATAAATTAACCTAATTTTCTAAAACAATATATCTGAATAATAATAGATTGAATTTTTTATTTTTCTTATGAAATGATAATTGATTTGATGAACTGTGAAAACCCAAAAATTTTTCAATAATGCACTTTTTTTAAACAATTTACAATGGTATATTTTGTTTAAAAATGGTTTTAAAAGATATTTTAGTTATATAATATTTTTAACAATCTAATTTATTTCTTTTTAATTTGTTTTATGTGTATTTTTTTATAAAAAATTTTATATTAATGAAAAATGATTCTTTCTAAATACATTTTTATCACATTGGAAGGTTTAATTTTAATTAAATTATACCATTTCAGTGAATTGAATTTTTTAAAATGTATTTTATATTTTGAATCAACATAATTATTATTTATTAATAATGAAACATTAATTTTTGTACATAGATAATAGTAAAAATAGTAAAACAATATTATTATGGTGATGGTTAAAACTAGTTATGAGTGGGATGTCTCTATTAATCACACTAAATAGACTAAAGGTGTTGAAGTTGTGCCAGGGGTAGGAGAAGAGGTGCTAGAAAAGTCTAGGGATCGGCCTCTGGATCTATGTTGTATGGGAGTGATGGATTCTATGGTGACTAGGATGGTCTATGGTACTTCTAATACACAAACTTTTTGTTTAATGTTTATTGAGGACGTTGTTTCTTCTTCTGATAAGAGGGAAAATAATGGGATTTCGACTTCCAGTGATAATACCAAGCTAAGACCAAAGCATCCTATGTCACCTCCTAACCCAAAGTTCCACGATATCTTTATCATATTGATATATGATCTTAATGGGAGGAATTATCTAGTTTCAGTGGCTCCCCATGGTAGTATAGTGGACTTGGGTGGCCGCATTATTTCTGCTAATGATTTTCAATATGTGATGAAAAGAGTGATATATGCTCAACAATTTTTGATGGAAATGCCTATAGATTATATAAATACATCTAACATTGAGATGGAATGTTATTTTATGGTAAAATGAGGGGATGATGGAGTGAATAAAGCTCTTTCAATGTCTTCTCTAGGAGCTTCATATACAGAGGTGGCATTTCTAGGGGGAAACTCCTTAGTATGGAGGTGTAAACCATCGATTTTGGTAAACATTTTTAATGATTTATGATTGAGGATCATGTACAATAGCTCCCGGATGATTCAGTTAGTCAATCAGTGGAGGGGTTGGAAGCCTTTAGTAGCAATAACAATGTAGATGAATCAAGGAAAGAGGTTCTAGAAGATAGAAATTTTAGCTCAGTGAAAAATAAGAACCAGAAGTGAATTTGTAAAGAAAGGATGAATTACTCCTCCATTCCTAATCCAATATGGGCACGTTCAGTAAAGAAGATGAGAGATAAGCAGTCTAAGTGTAATATTTCCTACAACCAATTGAATTAAGGTGGTGTATTTGATAAGTCCCTGGAACTAATTTAGAGTTTCAATGAGAAGTGGATGAACATGTTTTATCTCTTAATGAAACTCAAGAGTAAGCTTCCAGAATGATGGGGAGTTCATTGAGGGTGTACCTCAATGAAGATAAATACACATAGATTAAAAAAAAGGACATGATTACTATTGGGGTTTTCAATAGTGGGAATATTATCATTGAGGAGTATATTCAGGCCCGGGACAAGTTGGCCATTCATTTCGAAGATCATCTTATGGATGAATCAGACACATAGGTAACCAACTTCTTTTGAAAACTGTTTAGTGTGATTAAATATGGTAGACGAAAATTGTATTTCAATGGATCTACAATATTCTTATGTGTCTGAATCATGGTTTCAAAATTTTTCCTAAATTCTTTTTGAATAATAAAAATTTAATTTTCAATCAAATGGGAAATGAAACCGGCAATCGTGTGTACAGCCGATTACCACCATGAAAACTGATGAAATACATTTTCCATCACCACCTATCACTACCATATATATTGATAGATTTAATATATATATATATATATATATATATATGATATTTATGACATAATTATACTTTTGAAATTAATTTATAACATATATCTTCTTACCATCCAATCCATTAGAAAAATAATTTATCTTGTTCGTATGTCTAGACTAACACTTCTATAAAGCAATGTGATTCGTTTATCATTACAGATTCGCATGGACAGTAATAAGGATGGATTTGATTATTACATATTATGTATATGATATAATAATACTTATGTAATAGATAATTATCATTTACCTTTATTTCTTTCCATCCATAAAAATCTAAAAATTGTGTTCACACGTACGTACAACCTGTCATCTTCAGGAATGCTGTAATTAATTTTTATATCTATAAATTTTATGGATGAATGTAAATATGTATATAATGAATAAACAATAGACTTCTATCATGAATAATATTCTTAAGATAGTGGAACCATTATCAATTTACAATTACTAAAACTACCAAACCAAAACATATACAAAAATAAACTAGTTATCAACTAGAACATGTACTTTAATAATATTTCTTAAAAAATGTGTGATAAATTAGTATATTTAATAAAAAAAATTAATATATATATATATATGTGATAATTTCCATCAGATATTTGTGTTATAAATCAAAAATTACAATATTATAGGTTTTTACTTCTATAAAGGATGTCATAAACTTGGTATTTTTTATGTTTTATACTTATTTTTTATCAGGATTGTTAATAGATATGATTTTGTGGATTAAATTTTAGGATATTACACTCAATAATCCTAGGAATTGTATTCTTCTCTGTTTATTTATAGATAATAAATGTTTTCCCTTCATTTTAATCTCATTAACGACTTTATATACATATAAAATTATTTTAATGAAATTTGACATTATTTATCTCTTAGGTGATAAATACATTCTCTACCACAACCATGTTTCCCAAAAATTCAAGAATGTATTACTATTATCTATTGATTTTTTTAAATTAAATTTTAAGAACTATTTAATTTTTACAAATTGGTAAAAATTAATCTTATTATCATCTTATAGACAATTTACTTTCGAATATTTTTTCCAAAATGTGAATGAATCCTTGGTTATAAAATATAAGACAAAAATGTAATTTTTGTTGTCCTAATCACTAAATTCATTAGAGATTCCATTACAATTTTCATAGGTTATTTTCAATGAAAATAAATTCTTTCACATTTTGAAAAATATTAAATAAATGAATTTAATGGGAAATTTATTCTTCCTCAAGAAATGTTCCAAGTGGTATTTTAAAATCATTTCCCATGTAAGATGGAATTATTTTGTGTTTCCTAATATTTATTGGGGATATGATACCATGATACCATCCCTCATTATTTCTTTGTATGTTTGTGATTATAATTAAAATTTTCTTATGAATAATGTTTTCTTTACATCGGTTATTTTATGAAGATATAATGAATGTTTTATGTGTTTGTGGAACACAAATATATTATTTTCATTATTCGAGGAGTGGTTCCATAATTATATTTCCCTCTAATGAATTGGGTAAATATGGATATCTAATTAGGAAAATAGGGCTTCAATGGGTGGTGAATCCAAATCATTAAGGGGATCTATCCACTATGATATTCTAGGGAGTGAGGATTGACTATTATGTTGTTTTGATCAAAATATCTTCTATATTGATATATACACCACAATCCGTTTTCATACACCAACTTCATTCTATTACGGATCATGTTCATTGATACCATTATTATTCATTTCTTATTAATTCAAAAGATTTATGACAGGATTCAATATTATGATATATAATATTAGGGGTATGTTTATCAAATGTTATAATTGTATTCACATACCATTATTCTAATGTTATGTTAAAATGAACATTGATATCTCCCTTGCTAACCCTTACTGAGAATCAAATATCACTATTTCTTATGATTTATTTTCTTAGGTTATAATGATAATTATAATTTATGACTTTTAAAGGAAGGTTTATTGTTACAAATAATATAGTGGGAGATGATATTGTTCACTTATTAACCATTTTTTGAGGTATCCATGTTCAAAAAGTCACTAGACCTATATGATTACTACGTGGTTACTTATCTTATTATAATTAAAATTTATATACTAATATGTATATCAATGTCTGATAATATGGTTCTTCATATTTAGAGTAAAGTAGGACTTCTATAAATCTTTTTATATTGATATGTTCCTTGGTTTAAGTTGTTTCAATGTAGTTACAAGGTAAATCTTCAACTTTTTATCCTTTTTTCCTTATCCATTCATCACTCCAAGGTATCCTCTACCTTACAAAACCATAATTATCTATGAATATTAGGGATTGAGATTATTGTTGTATGGGAATATGGATTTGGCCTCTTATATCATTTAGAGGAGGTACTATTATTTTTTTTGGGAGATTTCTATTGAAGGCATTATGTTTTATCCTGGTCTACACTTTTTCAAAGTAATTGTTAAAAGGTAATTTTTTAATTTGTAAATCAAATAGTGATTTTGTTCTCTAAAAATCTTTTTATTGGAGGTATGAATATATATGAAATATTTGTGATATTTCTAAATAATTTAATTGAATTTTTTTCTTGAAAAAATGTGTTTCTCTGGGATTCCATTATTTTCATGTTTGAAATGAAATGTTTTAATGGTCCAAGAATTCATGTAATTTTTGTGATGTTTTATAAAATGTTTCAAAAATAGGCATGTTGGATTTCGATTTGGTTTTGTTATTCAATGGATTATAACTATTATTTTTGGAGATATATATTTTTATAATGAGGATCATACCATGAAATGGTATCAAAGGGGATCCATTGGTTAATTTCAAATATTTATTAAAGTGTTTATGTTGTGTTTACCTTTAGGGAAACACCTTAATTTTTATTGTAATGGAATTTTATTGAAATTGAATGCCTTTATTATTATTTTGTATTTTGTAAACAAAAACCATGTTTAACTGGGTGGATTTTAAACGTAGAATGGGTTTTATGAAATTCAGAATACATCCGCATTTCGGTCTATGTTCGGTATTTCAAATCCCATTTGGACCCATGATATGAAATGGTTTCTTAAGAAGATCCTCTATATTTAACCTTTATATTCTCACCCTTTGTTTGGATTATTCATCACTGTGTGATTTTTATTTATCCCCTTGTGAGAGCATTTTATTTTTTTATTCCCTAGTTATATGTTTTATGATATGGGGATATTCATTATGGGGTGTTAAAGGGGAGTGACTGTTATTTTTTATGAATTATCTATTGATCTTATCTTGTTTATTCACAAACCTCACTTTTAATTTGGTCATGGGAACCTCACATATAATATGTTAAAGAAATTTTCAAATTTTATTGTTTATATCACCACAACTAGTTAGGTATCCATTGGGTTATGGAATATTATGGGTATTCATGAAACAAAGAAATTATGGAATGTCTAGATATTATTTGGAATCATGTTATACTAGAAAAGTATTCCTTGTTTGTTCCAGTGATTTGTTTACCATATGTTAGAGACCATGAAACATTTGTTTCTTGATTGGTGGGTTATGTAAGGGGTTACCATTCTTTTCTTGATAGTATTCTTTAGTTACCTATGTTAGCATGGAACCTATATCTTTTCTATGTCTAGTTTCTTACGGTGCGTAGTTGTAATGCTTGACCCATGTGTGTTTTTGTTTTTTTCCATTAAAATGGGTATTTAGTGATTTTTGGGAAAAAACATATTTTAAATAAATCCTATTTATTTGGGTTATTAAAAGTGAATTTTGATATATGTGATTTTGTTTAAGTAAGGCTTCCAATGGTGAAATTTTTATAATGTTATTGTTTTCATTTATAGAAAAAAATTGAATTTTTCATAAAGTGTATCAGTAGGTGGTGACATATTTTGTTTTTTCTCATTAAAATATATGTCATGGTTTGAGGATATCATATGGGTTATGTTTTATTCATTTAGGAAGTTATGGCTTAGTTTAGAGGTGGCGAGTAACCATAGGATTCATGGAGTGGTATTCAATCTTGGATCGAGTTGTGTTTTTTTACATTACATTGTATCCTCCAATTCGGCCTACCATGTAGTTTCTTTTATATTTTTTGGTATATTTTTATTACATGTTATGTTATTTTCATTTTTTATGGTGATTTATATTTATGAATATAGTTTTAATTAATGTTATTTGTTTTTTTCTGTTTATAATTATTTATTTTCTTTTCATGTTTATTTGATGATGATTGAACTTCCAATGTAATTATTATATCATTAAATATATAAATAAATCTTAGGATGTATTTTAATATTTTATATAAATGGAAAATTTTTTATAGGATTATTCTTGTGATTTATAAGAACTGGTTTCAATCCTAGGGGGATTAGGAATTCCATATGGTCCTTGGGGAGAACGAGGTCGGGTGATATGTTAAGTTACTTTAGGAAGGATCATTAAAAAATGGTATCACATTTTGTTTTTCATAAGGAACTGGTTCATGTGTGTAACCATATTATTAATTGCTTTTCTCATGTTATATTATAGAATCATGAATTGATTGGGACACAAGAGGTAGGTGTGTGGAGAACATCATCGAAGCTATGTTTCCTTTAGCCTTAAATTACCGTGGGTTTTCTAGCTTTTTATTTTGACTTTGAGTATTACATTCATATGGATTGATAACTTTTTATCGAATTCAATATTTTAAATGATTTTTTGGGTAATTCGTAAATAAAAATTTTACAATAGAGAAGAAAATAACATGTATGGTCATCTCGAATGGGTTTGGAAACCATTTATTGCTTGTGTATTTTTTGGAATTTTTCCTACAGTGACCATATTGCATGGTTTTCCCAAGGATTCCAAACACGTACTACAAGAAAATGCACAAACATATTTCACCAACAGTTTAGTTTTATTGATTAATCTCTATTTTTATTTTATCTAAAAGTGATTCTAACATATTGGACCAGAATTGAGGGGGGTTTTTGAATTTATATCATTCTTGTGAATCTTGTTTGATGGTTTGTGTTTTTCATTGGTTTGACATAATTTAAAATCCTTTTATATAAAATTAGGGAATTCCTTAAAACTATATATTTCAAAATATGTTTTTTATTGATTATTGTATATAGTAACTTCCCTTTTATTTTATGGAATGTTTTATAAGAATTTTTTTTCTATTACGGTACTTGAAAAAAATAAAAAAAATGTGATGTAAAAAAACATTTCCATTTGAGTATTCTCAAAAGTGATTGATTTCAAATAGAAAGTGTATTAGGATAAAAAAGGACTAAATTTTAAAAAAATAGAAAGATTTTTTTAAAATGGAAGTGACTTTTAGGGAACATTAAAATTATGTATTGGTTTTCAAAATGATATAGAATTTCAAATGTAATTTTCTATTATATTAGACAATGTGATGTGTGTACAATAAAATTTTAGTTGAATATAAAGTGTTGGTTTGGTTTGGGTTTATGTGCATTCCATGGAATATTATTTTCTCATAAATTATTTTTTTAATTTACATAATTTAATAATAAAATATTCTTTATTTGGTTGGAAGATAATGTTACTTGATGATGTTATTTACAATATGGAGTTCATTCAATGCTTATGACAGAATCATTTTCCTTATGTTTTAGTGCTTCGATCGATGATATTCATGTCTTATTATGTTTAATGTATTCATCACATAATGGTAAAAAAAGTTCCTTTTTTATAATATCAACCAGACACTGAGTGTAGTGGTGGGCATGGGAAAATCCTTAGTCATAATCATATTAAACCAACATATTACTTCATCCTATGGTGATTAAATATTTATAGAAGTTGTATGGTGAATGGAAGATATTGAGATGATACTTAACTACTTCATGGGAACCTAAAGCATTATGTGTGAGATATATCATACTATTTCATTTTAGGTCTAACCATGTTTGATGGGAGTTATTGTAAAATTTATAACTATGTGAAGGTATCTTTTTGGAGTTTTTCGGAAGTTGTATATTCACTTGTTAATTCATGATTAAGGTTCTAGGGAATTATAAATCATAGTGTTAAAAATCATATAATCTTTTCCTACATTGTGGTGGATTAGATCAATTTTTAGTTTTTGTATGTTCTATTTTAGTATAGGGCTCATGTTTAACCCTTTTATAGATTTTTTATTTTGGGGACCTTTAATTTTATTTTTTGAACCTAGGATGAGAATTTATAGCATAAGATATTATATTTTAATTTATTGGATGGGTTTTTATGTAATATCCCCTGTTTATGTCCTGAATATCACTTTATCTTCAATGCTTTATTCATTTTTGGATGATTGTGAGTGCGTTAATTAATGATCCTAGTTGTTTGAGTGAATCTCTCATGGGAGTTTTATTTTCACGGGTTACTTGTGATCGGATTTTGAGTTTCTCATTTCTTAAACATAATGAAATGATTTGATGAATTATTGGGTAACAAGGGTGCATTAATGACCAGTTAATTTTATATTCCAGCTAGTTTTTGGTTTTGGTAGTATTGGATCCACCACACAAGGGTAAATGGGTTTTAATAATAATTTATCTGTGTATCAAAACTCATGATTTGGTTTAACAGTGTTTCTTTGAGTATACAAGTGAGTTATTCTTCCTTTTAATTTTTTGAAATTTTTTTGGTTAGAGGACGAGTCTTCCTCATGGTTGATCCATTTATTAAGGATGTGTCTCGTCATTGTTCTTTATATTTTGACATGTTTAAGTAATTCAAAATAGTGGGGAGACCTTTCTTGGGGTCTATTTATTCTTAGAACAGTTAGGTAGATTTCCCCTTTTTCTTGAATACAATTGGAAACTTTTTAAGACTTTCAAATCAATAATTTTTAGGATCTTATTTAATTTTATATGAGGTCATATAATAATAAAAAATTTCTATATGGTGTGGACTTCTATAGATTTTTTATTTTTAATAACACTAATTTTCACCCATAGTAAATATAGGGGAAGAAATACATATAGTGAGGATAATTATGGAAATCAAATTCTATTGTAGTTCTTAATTTTTTTAGTTTATGTTATCTTGGATCCCTTTGAGTGATGGAGGTTTTTAGGATGCAAATTTTGAGTTTATGAGGTCATTTATGTCTTGAATAGATTATCCTCATGGTTAAGGGTTACCATGTGGTTCCCATATAAATGATGTTACCATTGATACATATCCATTTTTTATAGATTTTTCATTATTTTTTAACCCATGAAGAGTTGTGTAGAAACTGTGTGAGTGGTGTTTCCCTATATAGTGACTAGCACAAGTTATTTTAATGAATTGAGAAATTTTAAGGACACACCATGAATTATACAGAGGTTTTTAAAATTTTGAATTTTTCAACATTTACAAATTTTATATAAGAGGGGATTCACCCATATCTTCCCTCAAACTCATTGGTTTATTCATGGGATCCAAGGATGAGTTCTAAACAACATCTGTCATTGATCTAATGCTTGTTCATATAGATTTCCAAGAGGTTCCAAGGTAAATATTCCTCTATTTATACTTTTTTCATTGTCTCATCGATCCATGGTTTCCACTTCATCCTAGAACACATATTCATTTTGTAAATTTTTGATTGAGTGGGGGATGGTTCTAAACAATGGTTTTAGACACTTATATATTATATTTATGTCTTCATCCCCATTTGGGTGATCTTCATCAAATTTGGAATATTTTATCATGGTTTATACTTTTTACAAGAATGTGTTTCTATGTAATTATTTCATTTAGGATATAAAAGGGTTCTAATGTTT
The DNA here is from genome assembly GCA_963277665.1 of Viscum album. NCBI lineage: Eukaryota > Viridiplantae > Streptophyta > Magnoliopsida > Santalales > Viscaceae > Viscum > Viscum album. The sequence continues at coordinate 1,030,211,003 of OY728123.1, read as the reverse complement.
TTTAAATAACTTTATATTGAATATATGAATATATATGATAACCATATAATACTTATAAATCGTTTCTATGAATTTTTACCATGTAATAATGGGTAACCATGGGATTTTTTATACCTCATGGTTGAAAATAAATTATTTAATTTTCTATGAATTTGTAAAATACCCTTACAGAATTTTTAAAGGGTTTAAAAAGGGGTGGGTTAGAATTTATTATGTTTTAGTTTTCATGGAAGTAAAAAATATGATTTAAATATAGACCTGGTTTATAATTAGGTACAAACCTCGATATGGATTTAAAATCATTCCTTTTATGTCATTGTAATATTTATTTAAATGGTTGTGTTTTAAATCCCTTTGTGGTAAATTACTTAATGGATATTTTAAAGGTGTTTTCTAGAAATGAAATTCCTCTGTCCTTGTTTTGGATTTCAAAGAGAAAATAGAATTTTTTAAAGGGGGGAATGAAAATGAAAATGGATTTTTAAGAAATATAATGTGGATAAAAATTCCATGCCATGTTTTGGTGTTACATTACTATTTTGAACAATGATTTGAAATGGTAATTCAGGAATATCCTATTGATTTCCCCTAGGTTATTAACATTTCTGTCTTATATATAATAATGTAATGATTTTTCCACCCTTGTGATAAAATGTGCTTGTTTATACCTTGGATATCAGATTTATGATATGGGTATATTTTTTAGGGTGTTTTAGGTGATGGAGGGTTATTTTTTATGCATTGTGTGTTAATATTCACTTGTGTGTTAACTCACCTTACTTTTCTTTAGTCATGGGAACATTTAGTACATATTGTTATGGAAATTTATAAACCATAGCATGTATGTGGAACCAAAATTTATTAAGTATCCATTATGTTGTGGTAGGTTTTGGGTTGGATTTATATCGAAATAATGTGGATGGAATCTCTATTATCAAGAATCATGTTATTCTAGCATAGTGATCCATTCATGTTATAATGATAGGTTTTTCATAGGCTATATCCCATAAAAAATATTTGTTTTGATAATTGGTTTTTATAGTTGATTCCCATTTTGATATTTATTTTATAATTATTGTACTTGTATTATTGGGGAAATTATACTTTTTTTATGTTTATTGAGATACAGAGTCATCTTTTTATGGTTTAACAATGATTGTTTGGGTCATTTCCATTGAAAAAAGGTTTTTCTACGGTTTTGGGAAAAATTTATTTTGTAAAAAAAAGAATCATGAAATGGGTTAGAATATATGGATTTGGATATTGGTTTTTTGGTTTAAAGAGGGAATCAGATGGTGAAATGTTTATATGTTGATTGTTTTCATTTCAAGAAAACAATTGGACTATTTTTAAAAGTGATCATTGAATTTAATGTTTTTTCATGTGTGGATAATCATAAAAATATATAGTTACATATTCAAACTATCATTTAAGATATTCCCTATGAAATAAAATTCAATTTCTAAGTTGGTGGATTTATACTAGTCTTTTTATCTCATTTTAATATTTTTTATGTTCCAATTTTTTCAAATGGGATCAATATTTGTTCTTATGGCCAACATTGGGTGAGTACGGAGGTGTTGAGAATCTGGAGGTTTCATGGAGTGGGAATCATGCTTAAATTAAATCGGTTTTCTTTCTATATTTTTATCGACTAATTAGTCCATCCTTATTGCGAGTTTTAGTTTTTTTATATAGTGTAACACCCCAATATTCTAGGATATGTTTTCCCTGGAATATAATGAAATAGCGTGTATTGTATGCAACTTCAATGTTGTAACACACCGTGACCAATCAAACTAGCCATTATGAATATTAATACCCAATTTTTAAAATTTTATTAATTTTATTTTTCAAAATGGACTTTATTTCTGAATTCGGAAAATAGAAATTATCTTAGGGTGAATTTTTGGTATTTTTATGAAAACAATCAATTTTTTTATGAATTGTGAAAAACACTACGTTATTGGTTAAAACTGAATTTTTATTTAAATAATTATTTATATTATTTAAATTTATTTTAAGTCAAAATAGATACATAATACCTATATAATTTCAATGTAATTCATTGGATTCATTATATAATAGGTATAGATATATAAAAATTTTATTTAACTTTTTACCGTCTTTTACCCACCTCCTAAGAGAATTTGAAAATTTGCAAAAACTTAATTTTACCCCTTCTTTAATTTTAATTTCAAAAGACGGAGAGACACGGTTAATATCAGTAAGTAAAATTTAGTTCAATAAGATAAAAATAATTTTTTGTGAATAATAACTTTTGTTTTTTATTTACCACGATAAAAAGTAAATCGGGTAATTAAGGGTAAAAATGATAACATAATTGCCCTAACGTGTGTCCTAATTCTATTGGATAAGTATTATTTGACAAAATAACATTTGAAATAAAATATAACACCCTTTTTTTCTCCTGGATTAGATTAGAACATTTATTTTTATTTTTATTTCAAGAAGAGTTAAAATAGTTAAATTCAATATTTTATAACTAAAACATTTTTAATATAGGGTTAGACATAAGATAAATTAAACTATAAATATTCATTAGAAATATGAAATTATTTCATACATAATTTTATTTGTTTAGAATTTTTAGACATTAAATAAATTAATTTATTTATGAAACAATGATGGTGCAGTAATTACATTATTAATGAAATATTAAAATAATTGATATTATAAATATCCAAATAAATGTAAATTAGGACATATGATGAAATCCACAAATTTTATAGGTTAATATGACATTGTAGGTATGGTTAAATAAATTTTATTCGAAGTAATAATGTTTTAATGACATTCAAAAAAATCAAATATTAAATAGTGACAAAATTGGAATAATTGAGTTTTTAAAACAAATACTATATTATTAACTGATATAATATTTTAAAAAAATCTATGTTTTGGACAAAAGACTTAGATAAGGTTATATATTTTAATAATGAACCACTTCTGGTTCTCTTGTCTTGTTATAGTATGTTTATTAACCATATAATGTAAAAATACAAAGAGACAAGGAAAATGACAAACTATATAGCAAAGAGTTAAATCTAAAAGATAAGGTTAATATGGTGACTTAAACCTTTCTAAAACCTATTGGTTGTGAGTTTTTCTACCCATAAACACCTTATACTCTAATTATATCATTTTTATCCACTAATAACCGAAAATTATTTAATTATAAAATATTATTTCAAGCTTTTCTGAATGTTACCCTCACATCTCTTATAAAATAGAACTTCCCCTTCTCTCAAAATCACACCTCCAAAGCCATTTGGCTCTGCAAACCCCTGCCCGAATAACCTCCCAATATTATTATATTTATCCTAGAGTCATTTCTTTGGTCATAAATCCTTCTTATGGATCCCTTTTGATCAAATCAAAATGAACAACCCAAAGAAGAGGTAAATATTTCATCACCACTTTCAAGTTCATTTATTCTTCCACTTCCTCTTTCATTGTGGTTTCCATTCTAAAATAACAACTTCAGTATATTCTATATAATATGATGTCATTATAAAAATGGTTCAACCATATTCATTATCATATCCATCATATGAATGATAAATTCATCATACTTGCGTACGTATGGTTTACCGTCTCCACATCGTGGCGTAGTTTGTTATTCAAACACTTAATTATTTGGATGGGTATAATAATGAGTATAAATAATGTAAATAAAATATATAACATGTTAATTATTCTTTATATATTATAAACCATCCAATTACCTATTATTTCTCCATCAATATTATGATATTGTCAATAATGCGTATGTACGGATTACCGTCTCCACGAACGTGATGAGATTCATTTCCCCATTGTAAGCATTCAAGAATAATGTTAATTTCATGACAAAAAAATGTTTATGAACATAATATAATTTTGTATATGAATCAAATTCATCCTACCCATAACAAAAATGGCTTACATAACTAATCATATAAAAGAAAACGAATTAGTTAACACCCGAAATGATGATAATACTGAAATATTATTAACAATGCAATATTAGAGGATCATATTTGATAGAATATTTATGTATACACTTCTTGTATAATTTGATAACAATGATTTAATAATTATACATGAGTTTAACGTACCATCGGCCAACGAAAAGTACAATGTAATGGTTAATTTCACAATCTCTTTATTATCCAAGAATGTTTTTACCTAAGTATCTACTGGGAAGTATTTATCATCCACATCCATGTTTTCTTAAAATTGTATTTCAAAGAATTTTTACTATTTACTAGACTATGTGATGAAGTCATTTAAACCATTATTTGACCTTTTTAATTTTTAATGAAATCTTTCCGTTGTTTTCAAAACAAGGTTCTCTATGACCTTTTCGACAATATTTAGGAATGAATATTTTGTTACCTATACGGTTGGTAAATCTATTTTCTACCGTTATAACTTCATCAAATGTTCCCGTAAAATCTTATAAGAATATTTTAAAAACAAATGTTTTCTATTATAATTATGTGACTCTTAAATGGTTTCAAAATTGAATGATCTACTTCTTTCAAACAGTTTTCATTTCATCTGTGTCAACAACCTTTGATGGATTTTAAACATGTTTGAAATTGATTTATTATGATACAAATATTCTATATTGTATTGAACGTTTTGTGAAATGTTTGACTGTGGATGTTTTATTAGTATACCATTCATGGTTTATGGTTAAGGTATATATATTTTTCAGGATAGTTTTAATATGAATGTTTATGTTATGTTTCAACCTTTTCATATGAGGAAAGTATTGGACTTAGTATGTGATAGGTGGAGCCCAATATAGATCATCGATGCATCAGTAGGTCTAACGAGATAATTATATGTGGAATTGGTCGAGGCCTTTCCCAATTTGATATATGGATTTGGATAAAGCCAAAATAATTTTTAGACATCTTGGTTGAGGCATTGACAACATGTTTAAGAATGGCCGACATTATACATTATCTCATTATAAAAATAATAATGATGGTTCATGTGGTTATTCTAATAGTAGAACACCCATGTCTATGTTTTATTATTCAATTATTTAATCATCTCATATTCCTGACATAATGTGTTCTTGTTTATTATTTGTAAAGGCATTTGTTTTTAATTATTCATCATGCCTAATGTTTATCTCATCTTCTGTTGTATTGCTTACCCATACCGAGCGTTTATGCTCACCCCTTTCTTATGTTTCATTTTTCTTGTATATAAAGATGTTAGTTATGAGTGACTTTTAGGAATAATATTGGAGGCTTGGATGTTTCTAATGGAATAAATTAATGTGTTATTTCTTTTCCAGTTGTAATGTTGAATTTATGTACTTTTCTTGTTTCTAATAACACTAACCAGATCGGTCTTTCAGGACATGATTTCCTATATTCATGGAATGTTATGTAATAAAGCAACAACTCTGGGTAACTGGGGACAGGTCATTACAGTTGGTATCAGATGAACTTTAGTACCAACCTTGGAAGCAATATTTTAAAACAAATCTGATTATATATCAATACCCTAAGATAGACTTTAAGGATTATTATAGAAGAACTTTGTAGAATTTTGGTATTGTGGATATTTTGTGTGTTTTCCAAAAAAAACATCCCTTTTTAGATACGAGCTGGTAGAGGCGGCTCTAGTACAGATATACCTAGGGGTATAACCTGAAAACACTACTTTGAGATAGTCTTGAATGGGAATTGGTGCACAATAATGGGCCTCACTGCACTCATGGTTACGACACTCCCGGGGGATATGCTTAGGATAATTATCATTTTCTGTATAAGACATTATTAAGGATTTATGTGTATAAACCTCCTCAAAGAAAACATTTTTTATGATTATGGATTATATCCATAAACTATTCAATTTATGTTAAGTATTTAACAAGTTCGAAATTATGTATTGTGATTCATAAACTAATCTACTGTATTCCATTATTTAGAAATGGAACCTAGGGTAAGGAATGAAAACCGTATAAATGAACGTAATCCAGGTAGGTATTTCCCTCCTAGTCAACGTAATTACATTGGCGCTGGTGATGCAACTAGTGCTGATCAGCTTATAACCATACTGGGATAACTCACTTAGGTTATTAATAATAACTTTACCCATATAGAGCACCCTGATCCACAACGTGGAGGATATTTTTTTGACAGCTTCATGAGGAAACAACCACCAACATTCAATGGGTCTACAAAGCCATTTGTATCTGAACAATGGATATGTTTCTTAGAGAAAATATATCATGCTTTGGGGAGTAGCAAAAGGAAAAAAGTTGTCATGGCAGTATATCACCTCACTGAAGATACAAATCAATAGTGTTTCATTAATTCAAAACACAAATAAGGATGAAGAAGTATCATGTATGGAATAGAGGGAGTTTAAAGAGCTTTTCATAGAAACAAAAACATTCCTCGGGACCATCGAGCGGATATGGAAAAAAAATTGATTCTGAGACAAAAGGGGAATGAGAATGTCACAAAGTATGATGATAACTTTACTAGGTTAGCAAGGCATTTCGCAGATTATATACATAACCCATGATGTAATTTTGATCGTTTATTTGATGGGTTAAAACCATTTCATCGTCGAGCATTAGACTTTCTATCCTTCACATCATATGAAGATATTGTCCCATGTGATATCAAGACCGAAACGGAGTTCTCTGTGTCTTATGGCTTTAAAGAAAAGAAAGAGAAGAAGAGATCTGCTGAACACTCTGGGAAACTAAATAATGAAACAAGGAAGAAGGGAAGATTTGAATTTCCACCCTGTGATAATTGAGGAAAGAAGCACCCTAGTTCCTGTATAAAAAGAAAATAAGTTTGTTATAAATTTGGAAAAGGCCATATTATGAGTTATTTTATGGGGAAGAAGTAAGATAACAATTTTTAAGGATATAGTTTCAGGAAGATGAGACATTTTTCAAATGAATTCCCTATGCATCAGAGAAACTTACCTCAGAAAAGGCTAAGAGATCAAGACCAAGATTATGCAATCACTACTACTGAGGATGATGTTCTGAAAGACATGGTGGTAGGTAATTTAATGGGTTCCCCCTGTTTATCCAATGATTTATTTGATTCTGGATCATCACAATGTTTCATATCTTCCTAGTTTTCTATGGAAAGTATATATTTCCAATTTGATTTATCAAGGGAGTTTTCAGTCAAAACTCCTAAGGGAAGTATCATTGCAACAATGTTTTGTGAATCAGTCCCAATTAAGGCATCCAAACGATATTTATCTACTGATATAATCTTCATACCCATGATTGCATTTGATATAATATTCAATATATATTGTCTTTCGGACCATAATGCGAAAATTTATTGTAAGAAGAAAGTGGTCACAATTCTCGATGATGATAAATAATACCTTATCTATAGAGAAGAAACATCACAATCTGATACATATCTAGATCCAACCCCATTAGATAAACTAAATACAATTATTGGCGGGATGATATTGAAATAATTATGGGTGAGGAAAATAATGTTCAAATAGAGGACCTACCTTTTGTGCATGAATATGTTGTCATGTTTCCTGAGTATTTACCTGGACATCCTCCAGAACAAGAAATAGGGTTTTTAGTTGATTTAATTCATGGTTCACGTCCCATATCAAAGACCCCTTATAGAACGACCACTATATAATTTGTGGAACTAAAGAAAAAACTATAGGAATTGATTAATAAGGGATATATTCTCCCTATGTTTCTTTATGGGGAGCTCTTTACCTTTTTGGTAAGAAGAAAGATCGATCTATGAGGTAGTGAATTGACTAGAGGAAGGAAGGAATACTAACATTTTTATTGATTTTGGAAAAAAACTAAACACAAACAATAAAAACAAAAGATCACCATAGCGGTCTAAATTAGTGGAGACCCAACACATCATTAATTACAATGATATTGATGCCTGACAGAAATTAACCTAAGTTAAGGAAGAACGATAATTCGTGAGTTGGAGAAGCTAGGGATGCCAAGAAATCCGCAATGATGTTCCCCTCTCACCATTTGTGGGTTATCTACATGCTGACTCCCAGAAGTTGTTTTCATTTATGAACATAATATTTTACATTCCAAGGGTAGCTAAAACATTCAGTGAGTGCATTATAGTGAATTGATGAGTCCGTTTACACTGCCTTAAATTTTAAATTCCTTTTCACACTTAACTCCAGTCCCGTAACTATCACCTTATCCTCGGATTGAAGAGCATCTCCACTACCATAAAAAGATTAGAAAGCAGCCACTACATAGCCCATTTGGTCCCAAATTATGCCTCCACCCCTCATTTTCCCCCTTAAGATGGAGCCGTCCGTGTTGAGTTTTAGCCCAGATCTTTGGGGATGCCAACATACCCAATTTCCTTGCCCTCTCCTCCCTATCTGGAAATGCTCCCATGGGCTGAAATCCCTTACTAAGGGAGCACCGTTGCACTCGGTACACTCGTCGGATAAATCCAGAAAAGTGTTCTTCGTCTTGAAGCATATACTGCTGTTGGTGTCGTTGATATTCCAATGTCTAGCGTCATTCCATGCTTTCCAAATGACCCAACAACCTGTAACAAGGATGATCACCCATCCCTTCTGTTCTGGACCTTGCTCAGTTCCATTGAACCATATATTGAAGAAGTCCTCGTGAATCCCATCTTGCTCGCACCACCCAGATAACCATCCATAAACCTGCCAAGTCCAGCAGGTCTGTGCACTATCGAAGAATAGGTGCTTCACTGTTTCCTTCTTGGTAATTCTACAACACCAGCATATGGAGACCATGGACACCCCTATATGTTAGATATTATCATCAGTGGTAATCACGTTATTCCTTATCCGCCACATCAGAAAATTGAATTTCAGAGATATCCCCCGACACCACAACGTATTGCCCCACTGGTCACCTGTGGACAGATTTCTCATTACATTTGCATATTCCATGATTGAGAACTCTGCTAAGTAGGATTCTGTGAATATTAGTATGTCTGGAATGTCACTGAGGAACACCTCATTGAAGACAGCACACTGATTATCATCAATAATGGAATGAATGAAGCCTGGATGGCCACACACATCATTGATGGACATATCTGGTGTGGGGAATCCAGGAAACCACAGCCTCCCCCCCCCCCCAATTCAGACACCAGAAGTTCACTTCACCTCGCCCAGTCAACCACCTGGCATGTGGCTGAAGGACCTCAATATACGGGTAAATAAGTTTCCATATCCTCGATGGACGAGACCTCTGCACCAAAATTTCCAGACCATATTTCTCTTGCATAAGCTTTCCCCTGAGGGAGTGTCCTTCCATGGCCTCCCATGAATGTTTTTCATGCATCCCATGCATGTTCATGGAGACACTCAACATATTGATCCCTCCATCAGCTATAGGGCTAGACATATGCTTTCCCGCTTCCCAGTGATGTTTTCCATCCATATGGTCATCCCATAAAAAGGAAACCATGATCCTCTCCATGTTAAAGACCACTCCTTTGGGGGCCTTCAAGGTGGATAGGAGATGCATGGGAATAGAAACCCGGATGCTACTGAAATGTGTAATGAAACCACCAAAAGAAACAAGCATGTTTTTTCAGTTGAAGATGTGACATGTAATCTTACCCAAAATGTTGTCAAAATGATGAACGCGAAGAAGGGAGGGACTGACCGGTGCTCAAAGTTACTCCATAGGAAAATATCATATCCTCATAATTATGGTATCATCCAAGACCCTCACCCTTATGTCCAAGATTACATTATAAGTATCATATAGGCTTTTCTCCCAATTTTTCACCTACCCACTCCATTTGAAATTTTCCTCAAGAAGACCGTTCATTCCAACCACTGATCTTCTACTTCCATTAAGAAACATAACAGTGTCATCTACGAACATCAGATGAGATATACCCTCAATAACATGTTTTTTCCGATAAGGAGGGAATTTACCAGTCCACATACCCGTCTTTATATAATGACTAAGCAAATTTTGAGATAGAATGAATAGGGTAGGAGAAAGAGGGTCCCCATGTCGAAGCCCTCGGTAAGCCTTGAAAAATCCAAACTTCTTGCCCAGAAACGTGGTGGAGATCTATGCCGAGATGAAGCAACAGAAAATCAAGTCAGAGTCCAATTTGAGAAGCCCATGTATCCGAGGACCTTCAAAATAAAACCCCATTCCATCATATCATAGGCCTTTCTCATATTTAATTTGATTGCAGATTATTCCCGAAGATCTTATTGTCAATCCCACTGATTACTTCTTGAACCACTCCAATTTCACCCTGAATGGATCTCCCATTGATAAATCCATGCTGCTCAATTTCTATCCATGTATTATAGTGGGGTGCTAATATTTTGTTAAAAATGCTAGCTAGAATCTTGTAAGGCATGTTACACATGCTTATTGGCCTGTACTTCTCAACAAACTGTGGGCTACCCACTTTCGTTATCATGACCACCTTGCTTTCACTAGCTATACGCAAGAGATGCCCTATCTAGAATAAATCCCTCACAGATCGTAATACATGCCCTTTGACTGTATCCCATAAAACCCAATAAAAAGAACCAGGAATGTCATCCTGTCATGGTGCACTATTTGGGTTCAGAGTCTGTATAGCCTCACGTACTTCGTCCTCTTCTGGAGACCTTCTCAAGTGCTCATCAATCTCATCTGTAACACTTATTGGCATGCCCTCAAAGGGGTCTGTTGCCTCACTAGGATAGCCTCCTTCAATATTAGGATTAGGGGATGCAATTAAATTTGTGACAGATGCATTGGCTATTTCCCCAACTTCGTCCCTATCGTTGGAATATGATCCATCCACCCAGTGAATATTTGGCCTGTGAAACCTCCTCCTCTCATTAATGCAAACATAGAAGTTTCCAGTATTCTGGTACCCCTCCCAAAGCCGTCTTACATGAGCACCCTCTCCCGCAATCCTCTCCAGCCCAAAAGAATGTCGGAAAGTATACCCTTTTTTTGTCCTGAGTGCTTCAAAAACGTTATCATCCCAAGCTTGCTCCAGGCTTGCCCCCATGCAATCATCCTCTTTACTGATCTCTATCAGGAACTAATAATGGGAAGGAATAGACTTCCACCAACTCTAAAGCATATGTTTGAGCCGCATTATCTTATTATGGAGTGAAATCCACGGGTTCCCAGGGAATGAAAACATGGAGATCAGTGTTATAACAACAAAGAACAGGTATCCCCTACCCCGCATTGATTATTTATTTGAACAAAATCATGGAGCTCAATATTTTTCAAATATTTACCATCGATCTGGATATCATCTGTTTTCTGTAAAGAAGGAAGACATTTCAAAAACAGAATTTAGAACTAGGTAGGGTCATCAGGAGTTTACAGTAATTCCTATTGAATTGATTAATGCACCCACAGTCCTAATGGATATAATGAATACAGTTTTCAAAGAATATCTTGATGAGTTTTTAGTGGTTTTTATTGATGATATCTTCGTATAATACAAAATCTATGGAGATCATGAAAATCACTTTCTCATTAATATAAAGACTCTTAGAAGAAATGAATTATATGGGAAGTTTTGCAAGGGTGAATTCTAGCTTTCGAAGATTTCTTTTTCTGGTCAAATTTCTTCTAAGGATGGAATCTTTGTTGATCCTTCAAAGTCCAAGGCAATCCACGAATGGCCACCACCAATGAGTATAACTAAGTTGTGAAGTTTTTTTGGTTTAGAATGTTGTTATCTATGTTTCGTCCAAAATTTGGCATGGGTGGTTAACCCATTAACCAGGCATACACGTAAAAAGGTTAAATTTTTTTGGACAAAATAGTGTGAAGAATAATTTGGTGAACTGAAGAGAATATTAGTTAATGCTCATATCTTGACTCTGCCATTGGGGAATGATGGGTTTGTTATTTATTGTGATGCTTCACAGAAATGACTTGGATGTGTCCTTTTGCAGAATGATAGTGTTGTTGACTATGCATCGCAATAGCTAAAAATTCATGAGTAAAATAATACTACTCAATATCTTCAGTTAGCAGCAGAAATATTTGCTCTGAAAATATGGAGACACTATCTCTATGGTGAAAAATGTGAGATTTATTCTGATCACAAGATATTGAAGTATATTTTCTCACAGAAAGAACTCAACATGAGGCAAAGATGATGGCTTGAACTACTCAAGAATTATTATTTCACTATACACTATCACCCAGGAAATGAAAATAAGGTGACTGATGCTTTGAGTAGAAAATACCATGGTGTTTTGAACAAGATGACATTTGAATGACATCCTATTTTCATGGATCTAGTAAAGATCTATATGGGAATAACCATGGAAGGAGAAACATCAATAATTTTTCAAATGTTTGCCAAACCATCCTTACAATAAATGATAAAGAGTTCTCAGACTATTGATAAAGAGTTTCAAATGAAGATTAAAGCTGTAAATGATTGAATATTGAGTGAATTCCTATATGAATATGGAATTTTGAAATTTGGGAAGAGTCTCTGTGTTACTGATATAGATGATCTAAAAAGGGAATTGTGGGATGATTCTCGTAGCTCCAATTTTTCTATACACCCAGGGAGAACAAATGTGTATAGATATTTGAAGGAACAATTTTGGTGGGACAACATGAAGAGGGAGATTTCTAATTTTGTATCAAAATGTTTGGTTTGTCAACAAGTAAAATATGGAAGGCAACAACCTGGAGGAGTCAATCAACCTCTTCTCATACCTGATTTGAAATGGGATGATATTACGATGAACATTGTCATGGGGCTACCAAATACTCCTAGTAGGAATAATGCAGTATGGGTCACTGTGGATTGTCTTACCATGTCAGTACATTTTCATTCTATAAGAGATGATTTACCACTTTAACATTTATCGTGAATTAATATTAATGATGTTTCAAGACATCATGGAGTAACCCTATTGACTGTTTCTGATCGTGATCTCCATTTTACATCAAGATTCTAGAAAAGTCTTCAAAAATCCATGGATACTAAACATCATTTGGGCACTTCCTACCATACTCATACTAATGGAAAATCAGAATAGACTATTCAATCCTCAGAAGAAATGTTATTATCATGCTCACTTGACTCTCATGGTATGTGGGATCAATATTTACCTATGGTAGAATATTCAAATAACAATAGATTCCATTCAAGTATTCAGATGGAACCATATGAAACGTTATATGGAAAGAGATACCACACACCAACTTGTTGGGATGATGCTGGTGAAAGAAAACTAGTAGGCCTAGAACATGTTGAGGAGACAATGGAAAAAGTGTAGATTGTCCAAACACACAACAAAGCTACCGAAAGTAGTCAAAATAGCTATGCCAATAACCGAATGATGGATTTGGATTTTCAAGTAGGAGATCATGTTTTCTTGAAGGTGTCTCCATGGAAGGGTGTTATATTTTTTAGTAAGAAGGGTAAATTGCATCCTTGGTACATCAGACTATTCAAAATTCTAGAATGAATTGGAGTTGTAGATTATCATTTGGCAATGCCTCCAAGTCGCTCCAATGTTCACGATGTGTTTTACATATCACTATTGAGAAATACATGCATGACACAACGCATATAATCACCTATGTGAAAATTGAACTATAACCTGATCTGTCTTATTGAGAAGATCCTATCAGAATTCTTGATACCCGGGAACATGTTCTATGAAACAAAATGACTTGTATGGTTAAAGATCTATGGAGAAACCATAAGATAGATGATGCAATCTGGGAACCAAAGGAACTTATGAAGAAGAACCACCCGAATCATTTCGTGTGGTAGTATTCTAGAAATTATGAAGATGGAATTATTTGAAGGAGGTATTAATGTAACACCCCAAGCTACCATGATATGTTTTCCTTTGAATAATGCAATAGCTTTCAATGTACGCATCTTTGATGTTCTCACACACTGCGACCAATCAAACCAGTCGTTATTAAAATTAATACCCACTTTTTGTATTTTATAACTATTATTTTTCAAAATGGACTTCATTTATGAATTAATAATATCAAAATTATCTTACGGTGAAATTTTGGAATTTTTTTGAAAACATTGAATTTTGGATGAATAGGGAAAAACATTGTGTTATTGGTTGAAACTGAATTTTTATTTAAATAAACTATTTATTTTAATTAAATTTATTTTATGTCAATATTGATACATAATACGTATATATGTTGAATGTAATTCATTGTATTTATTTAATAATATGTTTATATATATATAAATTTTATTTAACATTTTACCGTCTGTTACCCACCTCCAAGAAGAATTTGCAAATTTACATAAAATATAATTTAACCACTTCTGTGAGATGAATTTCAAAAAACTGAGAGACATACTTAATATCAGTAAGTAAAATGTTTTTCAATAAGGAAAAAAATAATATCAGGTGAATAGTAACTTCTGACTTTTATTTACCACGGTTAAAATTATATAGGGTAATTAAGGATAAAAATGATATCATAATTACCCTAACACATGTCCAAATTCCATTGGATAAGTATAAATCAACCAAGAACAACCTTATGAATAATATATGACCCCCTTTTGTCCACATGTATTTGATTAGGGCATTTATTATTATTTTATATTACAAAGAGTTAAATGTTTTAAATTCAATTTTTAATAACTAATCCATTTTTAATATAGAGTTACAAATAAGATATATTATACTATAAATATTAATTATAAATATAAAAGGATTTACTTTATTATTATATTTTATTTATAATTTTTTTAAATTAAATAAATTTATTTATTTATGATACAATGATGATTCAGTTATTACCTTATTAATGAAATATTAAAATTATTGATATTATAAAAACCAAAATAAATGTAAATTGGGACTAATGAAAAAATACACAAATTTTATAGTTTAATATGACATGTTAGGGTGTGTTAAATAAATATTATTCGAATTGATAATAATTTAATGGATCTCAAAAAAATCAAATACTAAATAGTGTCATAATTGAATTAATTGAGTTTTTAAAACAAATACTATTTTAATAATTAATATAATATTCCATAAAATTAATGGTTCATCCAAAGGACTAAGATAGGGTTATATATATTTATAATTTTACACTTTGGGGTTCTCTTGAATTTTTATAGTATGTTTATTACCGATATAATAATAAATTATAAAGAGTCATGGTAAATGAAAAACAATTTAACTAAGAGTTAAATCTAAAAGATTCGGTTAATATGGTGAACAGAACCTATCTAAAACCTATTATATGGGAATTTTTCATCACATACCCTCCTTAGAATCTAAATAAATCATTTTGGAGAAATTTGAAACTGAAAATTATTTTATTATAAAATAATATTTCAAGATTTTCCTAAAGTGACCTTAACCTCTTTTATAAAAGGGCACTTCCACTTTTCTCACAATCACAACTCCTAAGCCTTTTGGATCGGCCATCCCCTGCCCAAAAATCATCCCAAATATCCTACATTAATATTATATTCCATAATTTGGTCAGAATTCCAAACTACGGATCTCGTTTGATCAAATCAAAAGGAAGAACCTGAAGAAGAGGTAAATATTTCATCACCTCTTTCACATTCTTTTCATCTTCCAATTCCTCATTCCTTGTGGTTTCCATTCTAAATTAATATCTTCAATATCTTATATATACATTGATGTTATTGTAAAAATGGTACAACCATTTTCATTATTATATCCCTCATATGAATGACAATGTCACCATACTTGCATACGTACGACATACCGTCCCCACGTTGTGGTGTAGTTTGTTATTCAAAAACATCATTATTTGGATGGGTATAATAATGATTATAACTATTGTAATTAATAAATATAATTTGTTAATGATTCTGTATATTTGATATACCATCCAATGACATATGATTTACCCATAAATATAATGATATTGTCGCTCGTGCGTACATACAGATTATTGTCTCCGCAAACGCGATGAGATTCATTTCATCATCGTAACCATTCAAGAATAATTTTCTTTTAATGACTAAAAATAATGTTTATGAACATAATATAATTCTGTATATGAATAAAATACATCTTTTCCATAACATACATGGCTTATGTAACTATGTATATGATGGTAAACGAATCAATTAACACCCAAAACTATGATACTACTAAAATATTATTAACAATGAAATATTAGAGGATCATATATGATATCATATTTTTGTATATAGTTATTTTATAATTTATTAACAATTATTTAATTATTATACAAGATTTTAACATACCCTCGACCAAGGAAAAGTAAAAGGTTAGGGTTAATTTCACAATCTCTTTATTCTCCATGGTTTTTTATGTAAGTATTTATTGTGTCCTTTTTACCATCCACATCCATGTTTTCTTAAAAATGTATTTCAAAACATTTTTACTATTTACAAGAATATGGGTTAATGTAATTCATAACCTTATTTGACCTTATATGTTTTTAAATGAATCCATCGATCGTTTTCTAGACAATGTACTCTATAGCCATTTTGAAAAAAATTAACGTTAGAATGTTTTTTTACATATACAGAAGGTGTGGTATTTTCCGCCGTTATAACATCATCGAAGCTTCCCTTAAAATCTTATAAGAATATTTTCAAAATAAATGTTTTATTTTGTAATTGTATTACTCTTAAATATTTTCAAAATATAAAATGGTATTTCATTCAAATATATTTCATTTTATCTGTGTCAACATTCATTGATGTATTTTAAACTAGTTGGAAGTAGATTTATTATGATATAAATATTCCACATTCTGTTGATGGTTTTGTGATATGATTGATTATGGATATGAAATTTTTATACCATTAATGGTTTATGGTTAATGTATTGACATTTCCTATGTTATTTTTAATATGAATGTTTATGTTATGTTTCAACCTTTTCATATGAAGAATGTATTGGACTAAGCGTGTGACAGGTTCAGCCCACTATAGCTCCTCGATGCATCAGTAGATATCATGAGACAATTATATGTGGAATTGGCTGAGGCCATTCATAATTTGATATATGGTTTTGGCCGATAAATAAATCTTTTTTAGATGTCTTGGCCAAGGCCTTGACAAGATGTTTCAGAATGTCCTGCATTATACATTCACTCATTATAAAATTAATAATGATGGTTCGTGTGGTTATTCGACTAGAAGAATACCCATGACTATGTTTTATTATGGGATTATTTACTCAGCTCATATTCCTTCCATAAATTGTTCATTTTTATTATTTGTAAATTTATGTGTTTTTATTTATTCACCATGGAAAATTTATATGTTACCTTCTGCTGTATTACATACCCTTAATGATCATTTGAGCTCACCCCTTTCTGATGTTTCATTCTCCCAGGATATAAAGAAGTTAGTTATGAGAGACATGCATGCATAATCTAGGAGTCTTGGATGTTTCTAATGGAATAAATTAGTGTTCTATTTATTTTCAAGTTGTAACGTAGATCTTATGTAAGTATCTTGTCTCCAATTATACAAAATAGATCGGTCTTTTGGGACATGATTCCTTGTATCATGACAATGTTATGTAATAAAGCACTGAATCTAGGTAACTTGGGTCAGGGCGTTACATCTTGTTTTTCCAAGCTATATTTTTTTTAAATAGACGGTGTTCAGAATTTAGGGTAATGGTTTGAATCAGTGATTTTGGTTTTTACATGTTTTTCATTCATTTTTTTCTTATTATGTTTATTTGATGATGCATAAATATCGAATGTAAGTACAGCTAATGTTGAACTATCAGTAGATGTCTTGATTTCATTTATCTTTGATTTGAAGGAAAATTCAGTCCGAAGGAACTTCATGTGATGCCTTGAAACTATTTTATGTCTCATAGGAATTAAGAAATATATTTGGATCTTATGGTGAACTAGGTCAATTGATGTGTTAGGTCATCCTGATTTGGTTCATTATAGGCATCACTTTGATTTTGATAATCATCATACCATGTAAAGAAGATAAGTAAATTTTAAATTCATAAAAAATAAAATAAAATCACATTTTGTGGCAGGAGAGCTTCTTTCATATATGTTTTTATTATCATTATATTATTTTTTCAAATACACATTTCATTACATAGGATATATATGTATGTAACATAATTTCAAGGTAATAATTTCTTGTCAATATCATTGATAATTATTAGATTGTGTGATATCTAGTTTTTTATCATGCTAATGATAAATATAATAATTTTTGTTGATCAAACACATAAATTCATTTTTCCCACTATGTTTCTATTTATTATAGTTATACAGATGTAAAATTGGAAACAAATTCATCAAATTAATATGTGGAGATGTTTGTTTGGTGATGCATTGTAATACATGATTATTTTCTATTTCACACCATAATTAACTCATATTTCTACCTATATCTATTATCATATAGATATATAATATATTTCTTCCTCGGTTATTTGATTATGTAATAATGAAAGAAGTATGGGTCTATATTCCAAAAATACATTAATTTACCAAACCCTAGCCAACCCCATCATTTTCAACATCAGCGTATAACTCCATACATTGAGAAACAATCATCCTTCCTAAACCTCAACTGAAAAACCTAAAAAATAAATGATATGTTTATTCAAAATCCATCCACAGTGTTGTAGTTTTATCCTATTAGGGTATATCCTTATGTGCCCTAAAGTGTATTGTGAGTCACTATGTCATCATGGATATCGATGAGAACTATCCTATTGAATGACGATTCTTTTCAATTCTTTAACATATACACTAGATATAATACTAATAAATTTCTTTCACATGATCATTATTATGAAGCAATTAAAATTATGTCTACTTTTTATATTAAATAGTATGATGGAGGATTATGTGGAACATTATAATTTGTTGTAACATTAAGAGTTGTGTATGAAATATAAAATAATAAAATAATGGTTATTTGATTCTATTGGGAGGATATATATGATGATTCAATCCTCATGTCAATGGTTTTGATGAATGGAACTACTATTATATGAAAAAATTAGGTTCGCATTCTCTCACATCTTTAACAAATGTACTAGTAGAACTTGGAGTTGTGAGAGATCATAACTGAGAATATTTTCATTCTAATAATATTTAGATACCTCTAAAGGATTTTGGTTTCTCCTCAGTGATATCAATCAATGTCTTCTGAAATTTTTTGGAATGAAAAATTTTCCTATGTAATGTACACTATTATTATTGTTGTTTATTTATATCATTTTCAAATGTAACAGTAGATTCTAGTCTAAATTGTGTATTGGATTTTTTTTCTACTATAGTATTTTGAATGTTAGGAATCTATCTAAAACCCATTTGTTTTTTCTAGAAAATTTGAGACAACCCAAACTCCTATAAACTAAAGCTGGTGTTTACAATGTTACATCGACACAAGATAAATGAGATCATATCCCACGAGGTCAAAATGTTTTGTAGACTATGGAGACTAGCTTCCTAAATGATTATATGGTTAAATTCATAAACATGAAATAAAATAGAAATTCTAGGTGGAACGATATTATTTCTTCTAGAATATCTTATAAATCCATTATTTGAATGGCTGGTTATAGTAATGGACCTATACTACTGGGTTTCAGAAACCATTACTATAGGGGGCCTTATATTAATATTATACTAAAACCATTATGATAAGAAACTTATGTCATGACTATCCTAATTTTTATAAAACCCATTAGAAGAACATCTATATACCAACTTTTTTTACAAAAATTTGTATAAACAATGATATAATAATGGTTTTGGAAGAACATATGTATATGTATTCCATAAGTACCTCTCAGAAAGAGATTCCCTCCTCCAATTGAATTCAAAACCAAAACCCCATGCATCATATGTAATTCAAGTTTATTCCCCACCCACAGTTATCTCTCATCTATTTTAATTTTATTCTCATTATTCCTAAATATCAAATCGATGAATTATAACCCATTCAGGTATTCTATCAGCCATATATTTAATTTTTATTTTTATCTAAATCGACATTATTAATTCCTTTATTTCAATATTTTTTTATTTATATGGTTAAATCTACTTTTTGTTGTTGAAATAAGGGTTTTCCAAACATATATTAGAGGATACATTTTTAATTTTCAGTTTGTTTATTATTTATTTTCCTTATTTTCTACACAGATTACTTCAATCACTACAATTTTAGTTTTTCATTGGATTATTTTCTTCTCTTAATCCCTTTAATGGAAATCAATAGTGATGGTTTTATCTCCATAATTATCATCCTTGTGATTTTGATATGTGGAACCTAATTGGAACCACTTTTTTAGTTTTTTCACTTGTTATTTTTATTTTAACTTTTTCACTAACATGTGGCAAGGATTCACATTAAACTCCTTCAATATGATTTGGCTTTCTTATGATAATTATCCCCCATGACTATAGTTATTTTACTTATCTCCAGTCAATCACATTTTCAGGTTGAAGGGGAGAGTCACTAAAACACTTATCTATTGGTCTTTTAAGCCCCCATCAATTTATTCACTCAACTCTACCTAATTTAGAAAACATCCCTAGGTATTTATATATCTTAATCCCTATAAACATAATTAATTCATTATCCCTCAATGGATGATGAATGAAGTCAGTGCTCACGTCACACCATGTATTTGTCAAATTATTCGATTAAACACCATATATATCATTATGAAATATATAATTCATTAATTTTAAAATGATTCAATTATACATTATATAGGGACCACACATATCAAAATCAATATAAAATAATATATAATACTAATGTGATAGGTTTAAATAAAAAACTATCTTTAAAGAGAATAGATTCCCACTTCAAGAAGCACATTGTCATTGATTTACAGGACTGTCCATGTTTACCATTTATTTTCCTCAAACCTGGTGCCTTATCTCTAGTAATGAACTACTAAAAAAATTAGAAAATTTACAATAACTAATAAATTTACTTAAAATTTCCATAAATACTAATTAAGTCACTCCCCAAATTCATTGTAGTTTACGTTGAACGTTAGTTATGAATTTATAATTAATTGAATATTTGTTTTCAAATGAATAAGATGTATAACATTGAATAGATATGATGGTAATGGTTAGTAGACAATAATAATCACATAAGAGAGACGGTGGACCCTCTTTTGGACCCTTTTGTTAGTATTTTATTGTGAATACATATATAAATAATATGTACTATCAAGCGATCATTTTTTATCATAGGATCTTCTACCCATGAGATAGTTATTCTCTAACAAGCCTAATGGCAACAGTGCTCATCTATAAAATTTGTGGGGTTGGTACTAGAGATAACTACACTACTCAGCATACCCGATGACACCCTATCCCTTCCTCTAACAAACAATATAACTGACCATATCCCATATTGTCATTACTAGCACTATGGATATTTTGGCCACCTATGCTTTAGCCACCATTTTCATCTATTCATCCTTTACTTTCTATCCATTATCCAATGATGGATCCTACCCCCATCCGTATTATTCATTTCCACGTATGTATATTCCATTTTCATTTCCATCTACTTACTCCTCAATGAGATGATATGTTCATTCTCCATCGAATTATATTCCAAAACATTATTAGCCTCTAGAGAAAACATTGGGTCCCAATACTTCTTTAGAGTTCGATTATCCTTCAAACACTAGTGATCCAGTAGAACACACTAATTAGTCCTCCTGAGGAATATTAATATAACCCTAGTTTTTTTACAATAATTTATTTTCATTATATTATATATTGTTATCATTTTTTTATTTCTTTCATACAAAGTTGTATCTTCCACATGGTAGCGTGGGAATACACACATGTGGGCAGTGGAGAACTTGCACACATAGCTGATGGTTGAGTACAATGTGGAAAATTAAGTAATTTAAAAAACATGGTGATAATGAAGGATATTTATAGAGAAACATTCCAAATAATATGACCTCATTCCCAACATGAGACTCTCCTGGAGACATCATCAAAATTAAGTAAAGTATAATTCATGTGGAAATATATAGATAAGAAAATTCATTAGATTTAATGTTACATTAGTATTTTATTTATATGAATTAATAATTTGGTGTCTTCTTCATTATAATTTTACTGACTATGAGGTTGTGAGGACATGATGACTCATGGAATTAAGTGAGCTATGGAGAGAATACAAGCATGAGTTTTATAGAGGCTGGTGTGATATATCTAGAATGAATTTAGAGGCCATATCATTAATTAATGAGTGTATTGTAGCACATTATCTGGTTATGATTTATTATTATAAGGTAGTGGTGTTTAAGTTACAAATCAAATTTTTTATTTTTAAATGAAAATTACAATGATTTTCATTAATAACTTTTTTGAATTATTTAAAATTCTTTTTTAGGAAGTTCCATAAAGAAACAAATCGTTGTTTTTAGGAAATAGATCCACACCTTAAGGAGGACTATGACGTCGAAACATGAGTGGAATCATGTACAATACTCCTTTATATATTTTAAAATAAAATAAATTATTGAAAAAATATTTCAATAATTGTTAATTATATATATTCTTAATAATTTTTTCAAAACAACTATATTGATTAACAATATAGTTTTGGATATGTTAAGGATATCATTATTTTTTTGATGTGTATAATGGGTTATATCATAGAATATATTCTTGGAAAATCCTATATAACCTCTTAAACATGTATCAATGTTATATGTGTTATTTAGGATATTATGGTAAAAGAGAGTGGGGTTCCTCTTATGAGGAAATTAGAAATTTGTTAGCGGGGAATGCTTATGATAGATCTCAATGATATGAAACACGTCTAACCATTTTAGAAACATAAAACCAATTAGAAAGATTTTTTTTAGAAAAAATAGAAAATAAAAATGATGAACTTTAATACAACACACATTCAATACATTAATCATTTACTTAGAAAATTTATTACGATTAGTTAAAAGTAAAAAATAAGTTATTGATTCATAATTTAATCCACCAACATTAAAATATTTAAATAACATTACAAGAATCTTATTTCTCTCCAACACTATTATAGTACCATATATGATTCAAATGAAAATCCAATGATTCATTATATGAACTAAATAAATTAAAAGATAATTAAAATAGAGTTTGTAAAACCCCTTCCACATGACTCTAAAGGTACATGAAATCAACTACGATTTTTCTAATAACATTATCACCCAGATAAAGAGGCCTCTAATTATTAATTGAAACATCATGAATATAATTTATATATTTATGAACTGTCTATATATAGAGAGTGAGAATAATATATTTAACAGAAAGAACAAATACCTTTATTATCCAATTTAGTTGATAGTGATAAAATATAATAATTTTCAATTATAAAATTATTTAATAATATCACATTCATCATTCAATTTATTGATAATTTGATAAATAAATAATCACAAGTGAACTCATAACTACTGTTTCCAATGTTAATATGTGTACAAAAAATTGAAAAACACTTTTATCTTCATCATCCCTTAGGTGAAACTAATAGAATCACAACACATAATATATTAATCACATGGACTCACATATTTTATGGTACTTACTCGAAAAAGATCAAAACAAATTTATCTCATATTACGGAATCATGTATCCATATTAAAAAAATAATGATGCAACTGATCAACTTCAATCCCCTTTCACTATTCCCAAATCATTACTAGAAAACATTCAATCCTGACATTAGATTTAATAATAACATATAAAATTCATATAAATTAATTTAAAATTAACAATAAAAAATTGTAAAAGGAATGAAATCTTAGGGATTCCTAAAAATATTTTTATTTTAAAACAGACAAACTAAGAAAGTGTTTTCACACAAAAATTAACTTTTTAGTATCTTTATCACACTTTTACAAATATTTAATATTTGAAATCCACTTCCCCTTTTTATATTCTGCTTACCCTATCTAATTATAAATTAATGTAAAACACACAATATAAAAAGTAACACCAAACACTGGGAATCACATATTTCATGGGCCTAACTCAAGGACAAGTGAAGAACATAACACTTAGGTTAATATCTTACGTCAATGTATAACCCAAAAAGGCTTCAAGTGATCAAAATCTTGAAAAGTTTCAATTTAATAAAGATATACTTGAATCCATACCAACATTACTTTAATTTCTATATGAACATTTAACTTTAATAACAATTATTTCCATTTGAAAAATAAAAATTATTTGTAGAATACTAGAGAAGTCAACAGATACAATTTACATTTTTAGTATAAAATACACAAACTCATCATGGGTTTTGAAATGAAATTCAACTTTTATGTTGTTATCATACATTTCCTTATTTTCAACATTAGCAACCCCATTCCCATTGTTATATTCTCTATTCCTTAATAAATCACATGTGAAAACAAAACATACATCAAACAATGTCACTCTATACTCACAACACACATCACCTAGACACAAAATTATGTGATCTTGTTAATTATGTGTTTTTACTCTTAAAAAATTCTATTCATATAAGAATATACTCACTATAGTTGAAATAGTTTTTTTTAACAAAAATAAAATGAAGAATGTATCCCAATAGTAAACTAAAATTTGTAAGTATATAATATTAATTGGTATCAAAATTTTTAACACTTAACCCACCTAATTTGTCATTTTAAAATAAATTCTAATATTCATTTTTTTACATAATAACATAATCCATGATTACATAATTTACACATTTTATTTTACCATTCGTCTCTTTAATTATTCACATTAAATAAAGATATCCATAATTCTTGAATTCAGAAAAAAATAAGAGTTTGAATGTCTCAAAAAAATTATAGAATATTAATTTTTAACACATGAACGTGTTTTCCATTTTAAATAACTAACATGAAATTATTTAATCATTAAATAGTGAACATATAATACATACTAACAAGTTAAACACCAAATAAAAGAAATAAGTTACCAACATAAAATAATAAAGTAAATACGCTTAGGAAAGGGGTAGTATATCCTCTAAGCACCCAATGAATCAATAATATACCCAAATGAAATCATATGAGAGAATATTTTAATTTCAAAGGGAATAAATCTAATCATGTTCTTAAAATATTATATGTTTATTTAATCTATCACTCAGATAGAAATAATGTTACCAACTGAATTGAATTTTTTTTGAAATGGCATAGAATTCAATACAAGAATCATATGAGAGAAATAGAGAGTTTATTTGACTCAAAGTTCATAGAAAATAATCACAAAAAGAGAAATCATGGGTTAATTTCCAAAATCCATCATATAATGTACATCATATACACATGTTATTCTACCCAAAAAGAATGTATATCATGTAAAATTAAATTTAAATGAAAATATAACACATGATTATTTAAGAGAATCATTATAGATCAATAATGAACACTCACCTCATACAGAACACTATTAAAATGAATACTTCCATCACATAAAAATGATTTAGTGTTTTTAGATGAATAATTTACCCCTTTATCACATTTAAACTATATTCCACCAATTTTCTGTTGTAAATAACATGAAATTATTATTAAATACCAGATAATTAAATGTTTACAGCATATAATCAATAAAATAAGACATTATAAAACATTTTATTCACCTTATGTTCTCTATTAAATAAAAAAACTCACCATATCTAATAGATTACTCAATTCCATACAATTTTCTAAGCTAAAAATAATATAATTTCATATGTGTCCCCATTATTAATCTATTAAAAATCATATTATCACATTCAAATTTGAATTATTATCTATTATTTAATCAAATAATCAGAAAACAACTAAATTCAATTATCATATTAACCATAATATGATCCAATAGTGAATTATGAGATCAAAGAAGGTCATATACAATTTCCTCAGGGTATGTTACCCTTCCTCACGAGAATTAGAAGCCTAAATTGTACTCTAATTACCAAATATCATTAACCCACTAATATATAGAATAAAAACAATAATAAAAACATAAAAGAATCTAAACCTCTTCTATTCTTACCTAATCCATAAGGAAATCAATATACACAACACTTCAACAAAAAAACAGATTGATGAACATCCTAGAACATAAAATTTGAATTTTATATACTCCCATACTAACTAAAAATTAAAATTATTTAACCAAATAAACAATATGTCCTTTTTTCATGTGTTATTCTAACAAAGAAAAAACCCATATTGGCTATATGAATTCATCAATATCCATCAATGAAATAATTATCTTTCTTTTTCCAATTTTAACCATTTAAAATTATATCATATATATTTCAAAACAAATAAATAGGAACACATATTGCATAAATTTTACCTTTCCATTTTACGATATTATACATTTATTTCATCCTGATTAGGTTGTTTAGATAAATTCATTCGATTATAATTATACTATAATTACATTCTGATTATATTGATGGAAATAATATTAAAAACAAGAATCATAAAATTAAACATTTAGTTGATTTATCAAATTATTATTTATACATATTATATATTCTCCCAATTTACCATATAACGTATCTGTTGTTAAGAAACTCGTATCATACTAGCACAATGTAATCAATAAATACAACAAATCATATTACATCATCAAGTATATTAATTTGGTTTATGTTATGAAATTATGAATTAATAACCAATTTTGAATTCTGTTTTTATAGATTCAAGGTCATTTTATTTGGAGGGTTTGAATATTGATGGATGTGCACCTCGAGAAATTGTTTTTCTTGAGCAGAAAGAAGAAAGATGGGTGTGTTGTAAACGAATATAAAAAACCACCAATTTTATGTTTTAATTTGTTGATTTCGAATTTTAATATCTATTTGGTTAATAAATAGTACATTTATATTTGTAACAGTGTTCTTTGGGGGACATTGATGAGAATGAATCTAACAACATTAAGAAAAATGATCATTTACATCAAGTTTTGGTAGATGATCCCTAGAGAAATGTACAATGTTGGGTATGGAAGAGTATTATCCCAACTAGATATTGGAATACTTTAGGTGGAAATTATGGAAGAACCATGTTAGAAATAGCTCAAGAATAGGCATTTTAGGCTCAGCTAGAGGCCTGAGAGGCCAAAAAAAGGTCCTGCATTGTCACAAACCAAGTCGGAGTTCCATCCATACTGACACCCAACCCAACCCATAGCATGTACCAATGTGAGTTCATGATTCTCATGTGTAGGAAACTAGTGCATGGGTATCAATAAAGTACATATCAAATGATTTTACCAAATATCCTAAACAAGAAGAACCCATAATAATAAACAATACATAACTGAATAAACAAACCCAACATTGTACAAAAATTTCTAGATTCAACATTTTTCCATTTTAACAAAAACATAAAACACAAAAAAGGAAGGTAAAAATAAAAAACATTCCAAAAATATAAATGAAACATTACAGACATAACTATAAAATGACCACCATCAATACCGGGAACATACAAAACACTAGCTAACCTAACCACCAACACCTCAATGACTCATCTTGCCTTTACATGGGACATACAAATAATAAAGTCTACATACACCCAATTTTGTTTATATGGTGTGAGAGATATCCATTTTGGAAACCACCAAAATGAAATGATTCCTTGTTATAACATTAGAAGACTATTTAACATGCTCATATATAGAAACTATTTTGAATCATTTTTAATGAATCATTTTATGATAAAACATTTTCATCACAACACTTATAAATAAATCATTTAAAAAAGGATAACTTAATAAAATAAAATATTATTTTAAAAAATATTCACAGCTTCCATCATATGCCAATGGATGGCACCACAACACATAGTTGTAATGTCATAGGAGGGTACCATGGGTAAATCCTTTGGGGTAATCTAGCTTGAGTGAGACACTATAACCTTATAAGTTGATGAAACGTTGTATAGAAACCACAAAAATATGATTTCTCATGCATGAACCACTAGGAGGGGACACCCTATGGTCCTAGTGGTATGTAATCATAATACATGATTAGTTAGTGTGGAAATCATCAATCCAACTAAGTGAAATAAACACTAGACACTTTCAAATCAGCAGCATGCTTATTCTATCCTTCCTGCTGTGATACCTGGGATTACCTTATCTTCAAATTCTCATTTCACATGTCACATTACTATCACATTCGGAAACATGTTCCCAATCTACCTAAGCACATAATGAAATCACAATTTCCATAAAAACCACCTTCCATTTAACATGAACCAAAACCATATCAAAAAACCCATTTTTACAATACTTTCACAATTCATAAAACCCATTTGTAAATATCAAAATAAATACACACAATAAATTCAATTAAATATCATTATCCAAGCCCATTTTGGATCCCCACATAATGAAATTTCATTTTTTGACATTCTTAAAATCATTTACTCAATTTTCAAATCATATTTCAAAGTCCACAATAAAGATAACATGAAAAAATAATTCATTTCATTTGAAAAACACATTTTTAATACATTATCACATCCTATTCCCTTGAAAATATGTTTTACACCCCTCAAACAATTCATAAAACACATCCAAGAATCACCCTCCCAAAGAACACAAGAAAATGAAAAAATTTCCATTAAAAAATCCACTTTTATCATATATGCATGTAAATACATTTCAAAAACATATTTATAACAACATGAAATAAATCACAAAATATATTCATAAACTCAGGTAAGAAACCAATATTCATCAAAAAAATGTTAAATCTTTGAAGCACCAACCACATGTGAAGAAATTTATAGAAAATGATGCAAAACTACAACCATACTACCACATGACCCTAAAAGGAAAATATTTTACAAAAACAAATTATTGAACCCTAATAATAAATATTAAAAGCTAAAGAGACCACACAACCCACTAGAGCTATGACACCCTATGATTGAAGAGGAAACCACTAGGTTAGATGCCAAAATTAAGAAAGAAACCAATTACTTGGAGTTTCTTTGAAGAACACATATCAAATCGACTAAGAGGAGGGATCCCAAGGAGGCCAAGAGGGGGAGAGTAAGGCACCTATGGTTGGCAAGCCAAATGGGTCAAGAAGGGGGAATTTATGGTTAAATCCTAAGAGGAGCCTAAGGGAAATTTTATATTTTTAATGACATAGAGATCATGCATGGTTTTCCTGCACAATCTTACAAAACGGGCGGATATAGTGTGCACTAACTATATAAGTGGCATAGGATGTATGGTTAGCCTAGCAAGTTTACAAAATATGCACTAACCATGTAGAGGCCACTATCCAAAAATACACAATTGGTCGCACGATTAGTTGGGTAGGGCACAGAGTTTCCGTAACCGAGTGCCAACCATGTGCCACCTCCTCTAAACCTAAATTCCCTATTTTTCCTCAAACTAATGGTGAAACCCCATATAAAAGGACAAGAAAAAAAATAATAAAAAATAAAATACCTCGATATTCATACCCATCACACTTGAAATTCTATAGAAGAACTGAGATCCAAAAGAGAACCAGAACCACAGTTGAAATTAGAAACCCGAGTCAGATATACATGAGTGTGAATGGAGTCAGAAGGCTAATAATTAATTTATGAAACTTTACGGTAGTCATATGTCCATCACTTCTACTATATACCACTGAAGCTTTTGATACATATTATTAAATGATTTTTACATTATATGGTGCACCGATAGATTTTCCTTTTGGTGGTTAAGATGTGACATTCCTAGTGATGGTGATGTCTATTGCGATGGTGATGGCGATAGCGATGGAGATGGTGAGGATGATAGATAGGATAATGGTGAGGTTGATGATGAGGATTATAGTGATGATGACAGTGAGGAATATGGTGAGGATGATGGTGAGGATAATGATGATGATAGTGACGATGAGGGTGATGATAGAGATATTGATAATTTACATTTTTGACCGATATTTAGCACATTTTATGTTTGATAACTAGTTTTGAATGAATATATTTGATGTTTTGAATTTTTATTATCACTGTTTAAATACCTCATTAGGTTTCATATCTTATTATTATTTGTATATTGGTTGGTGATGTTTGCAGCATCTTTTTGGTGATTTATGCAAGTAATTTCCCAAGGTGTTGGTGTTGTTTTGTTTTTTTTATGGCTATTTGGGAAGGGTATGGGTGTTGGGGGTGCTAAAATCTAGGAATAAATGGGAGGTCTATACCAATGGTTTAAAAACCATAGGGATATATTGAATCTGTGAATGTCTATTCTAATGGTTTATAAATTATCGGTATGGTTATATACCAACTGTTTAAAATTTCATTGGTAACTTGAAATGCAAGAAGTCATATACCAATGATTTACAAATCAACATTGGTATAGGATTATAAATATTTAATATTATCCAATGGTTTCGAGAAAAATTTTTATAACCTATACAAATGGTTTTCTAGCCAAAACGAATGTTTTTGAACCATTGGAATAGCCTAGATTTCCAGATGTGATCATTGAATGTTAACTTTATCAAACATTGGAGATAAGAAACAAAATAATAGTGTTTTCATGTATTCATGATAATTGAAAGCATAAAATGTAATATATCATATATTAAATAATTAATGAATAATATGGAAGGGATAAAAAATAATAAAATTTTATATATAACTAATATCAGGAAATGTGGATGTATATCCATGGATGAAATAAAAACATAAATAATCATATAAATATAAACTATTATTTCCATATTTATATGTTGACTAATGTAGAAAATAATAATATTACAGTTAGTTACTATTTCCATGAAATCACACAGAAACAGGTAAAGAAAATTCCAAATACAAAACCTCATTTTTCTAATTAGTGCTTCCGATGAAGGTATGGGTAATTTAAAAATAGGCTCCACCCATCAAATACAATGGATAATACATTCCTTATATAACATAATTAAATAATAAATAGAAGTTATAGTCCACATGACTCAATAATATAGATTTTAACACCCCAATATTTCATAGTACGTTATCTCATTAATGTAATTCAATAGCTTGTGCTACACGCATCACCGAGTTCGAGTGCACCACAACTTACCAGACTAGCCTTTCAAAAAGATGTTAGGAATATTATTAACTGAATTGTGAATCTCATATACTCCATATAATTTTAACATCCATATTATGTGTTTCAAAGACATAATATAAGAACCAATTCATTTTTTTTGATACAAGAATTATTTTTCAAAAAATTATATTTTACTACCTTTTATAGAAGAACACTTTTTAAAACCAATATTTGACACTTTTATATACTAAATTTAATAAAATTAAATTATTCTTTAGAAGTGGGACATAAAAATTTAGTTTGGATAAATTTTTGTAACTTTTCTGATATGTTTCATATTTTGAGGAATAATGAAGAATACTATGAATAAAACATTTTTCATCAAAATAATTTAGAGTGTTATATTATGAATTTAAATGGGTTTGAAGTAAAATTATATTATATATTTATAATTTAATACAATGTAGGTCATTATCAGTAATTTCACATTTAAATTTGACATAAACACAGGTCAATCCTTGGATAGTTTTTGCATTTTAAAAACCCTCTTTTTTGGATTAAACAACAGGAATTAAATTTAAATCAATAAATGAAACTTCTTTGTTTTGAATTTGGAAATATAGACTTCATTTTTTAATTATAAATATTATAATTATCTTTGGGTGAATTATTCATACATTACTGAAAATGATAAATTTTTTACGAATAGTGAAAAAAACAGCGTTACTATTTAAAACCGTATTTTGATTTAAATAATTATTTATTTTAAAAAATTTATTTTAATTAAATATATATATAATACCTATATATGTTCAATTTAATTAATCTTATACTTTTTATAATAAAATTAGATGTATAAAATTTTGTTGAACTTTTGATCCTCTATTACCAACCTTCTAGGAAAGTTAGAAAATTTGCATAATACTTAATTTTACCACTTCTGTGAGTTGAATTTACAAAATCAGAGAGACACAGTGGAAATAATTATGTAAAATTTAATTCAATGAGGTTAAAATAATTATTTCGGAATAGTATCTTTTAATTTTTATTTACCACGATTAAAATTAAATATGGTAATTAAAGGTAAAAATGATATTTTAATTACCCTATAAAACGTCCTAATTATATTGTATAATTGAAATTATACAAAAAACAAACCTTAAGAATAAAATATTATTCTTTACATCAACTTGGATTAGATTAGGACATTTTATTAGTTTATTTAAAGAAGAGTTAACAGTGTTAAATTCAATGTTTATTATATAAACCATTTTTAATATTGTGTAATACATGAGATAAATTCTAATATAAATATTCTGTATAAATATAAAAATATTTCCTACATAGTGGTATTTTATTTATTATTTTTTGAGATTAAATAATTAAAATTAATTATGAAACAATGATGATGCAGTAATTACCTACTTAAAGAAATATTAAAATAGTTTATATTATAAATATTAAAATAAATATAATTTAAAAGGTTTGTTGGCATAAAAAAAATTTGGTTATTATGACATGATAGAGTTGATTAGATAACTTTTGTTCAAAATGAAAAGGTTGGTATGACTTTTAGAAAAACAAAGTACCAAATAGTGTCCAAATTGAAATAAATTAATTTTTGAAACAAATACTATATTATTGGTTGATATAATATTACAAAAAATCTAAAGTTACTCAAAAGGGATTAAATAATATTATATATATCATTAATGATCCACTTGAGGTTCTCTTGGAATTTTATATTATGTTTATTAACCATATATTATAATAATATAAGAAGACATGGTAAAAGTTAAACTATTTAACTAAGAGTTAAATCTAAAAGATAAGGTTAAAATATTAACCTAAACATGTCTAAAACCTATTATTTGAGAAGATCTCGACCAATAACCACCTATTAAACGAAATAAATTCATTTTTAACCATTATAAAATGAATATATTGTATAATAAATTAATATTTTATTCTTTTCCTAAACTGACCCTCACCACTCTTATAAAAGGGAACATTCCATTCTCTCAAACTCACACCACCAAAACCATTTGGCTCAGCCAATCCCTAATCAAATATCCTCCCTACTTCCCTAAAATCTACCTAGAGTCCTTATGTTGATATGAATGCCAACCTAATGATAACTTTTGATCAAATCCAAAAGAAACACCCGAAGAAGGGGTAATAATTTCACCACCCTCTTTCATGTAATTTTCTTCTCGCACTTCCTATTTCTTTG
Source organism: Viscum album (assembly GCA_963277665.1). NCBI lineage: Eukaryota > Viridiplantae > Streptophyta > Magnoliopsida > Santalales > Viscaceae > Viscum > Viscum album. The sequence continues at coordinate 1,030,177,686 of OY728123.1, read as the reverse complement.
TTGTTTCTATACCAGAATAAAAAACTCTAGTACCTTTTACATACTGTTATGTTATTATAAATATGGTACAACCATATTCGTTTTCCTATCAAACCTATAAATGATAATGTCACCATACATGCGTACGTACGGATTACAGTCTCCACGTCGTGGTGTATTTTGTTATTCATACACTTCATTAATTGGATGGTTATAATAATGTGTATAACTGATGTAAATAATAAATATAACATGTTAATGATTCTGTATATATGATATACCATCCAGTTACATACTATTTCACCATAAATATAATGATATTATCGCTCGTGCGCACATACAGATTACTGTCCCCACGACGCAATGAGATTCAGTCCCACGTTCACCATTCAATGATGATTATAAAAATATATATTATTATTAAGTATGTATTATATGGAATAATAATTATTATGGACATATATATTTATTTACTTACTTACTTACATATATCATATTCACTTACTTTTGTTCAACACGATATTAAAACGGAAACAATGTTTTTGCGTACGTACAGCCTACCCTCTCTAAAAATGGTGCCTTCAATTTCATATATCTATATATTATAAATATTTATATTCAAAATATATATGATATATAAATCATGTTTTATATTCTGGAAATATTTAAATCATGATCTAAATGATATGATAAAGAATAACATGTTGAAACACATACGATAAACAAAGCGACTATTATCCAAAATTTTAATTTAACATGAAAATAATTATTAATTGGGTAGTATAAAGTCATAAATGAATAATTGATTTTATAATAAAAATTAATATGGTTCTAGAATCTTTTAATAACATACTATGGTAATTATAAAATAGGTTAAATGTACCCTCGACCGAAGGAAAGAGCGAGGTAAGGGTTAATTCTCCGATCTTTTTATTATCAGAGGTTATTTTTGAGTAAGTATTTACTATGAAATATTTATTATCCAAGTCTATGTTTCATAAAATTGTTTTCAAAGTGATTATTTTTAATGTACATTTTACTAAAATATCATTATAAATGTTTTAATCATTTATTCATCTAAACATTTCTCATTAATGTCCATGTTTTCAAAATAGTTTTAAGGATTTATTTATATAGACATTAATGTTTTAAAATGTTAATTCCTATCAAAAGAATAATTATGGTATCTGACACATTGATTTAAAACTATATTTTAAATGAATTCCATTCTATTAATTTTACATGATTTCATGAAAAAGGTATATTTCTCACAAATATTTTTTCTGATCATTTTCAAATATGTCAACATCCTTTATAGGATATTATTATTGATTGAGGTTGATTTGTTATGACACAAATCATCCATATTGTTTTGATGGTTTTTAATATGTTTGACTGTGGATGTGTTATTTTTATACCATTCATGGTTTATGGATAACGTATTGACACTTCATATGATAGTTTTAATACAAATATTTATGTTATGGTTAAACCTTTTCAGATTATGAATGCATTGGATATAGTAACTGATGAGTTGAGCCCGTTATAGAAACATGATGCATTGATATTTCTCCTGAGACAAACTAGTGTCTTGGCACAAGGCCTTTACAAAATATTATTTGTAGTCTTGGAATAATGCATTGACTATGTGGTTTTGTAGTCCGACATTATGCATTCCATCATTATAAAATTAGCTATTAATATTACATGTGATTATTCCACTAGTAGAATATCCATGTGAATAAGTAGCAGAAATTATTTGATTCATCTTGGACATATTATATTTATGTTTATGTTTTAAAGGATTTTGTTTTAGTTTTATATGTTTCCTTAAATATTTTATGTTTATTTATGAAATTTTTCACTATATTTTTATCCTTATTGAGCATTTGAACTCACTCCTTTCTATGATTTATTTTTCCTAGGATGCGAAGAAGTATATCATGAATAACCTGTAAGGATAGTCTATGTGATATGAATGTGGTCAATGGAGACAATTATCTTTTTGTTTTTCATATTTTAATGTAATTTAACGTTCATGTATGTAATATATTTTCCAAGACTGCTAAACTGATCGGTCCTTCGGGATGTGATTCCTTGTAATCATGCCAATGTATAAAAATAATGCACTGATTCTAGCTAACTATGGTCGGGTTATTACAATTGGTATTAGAGAATGTTTAGAAATATCCTTGAAAAATAGATTTTGAAAAAATCTGATTAGAAAACATTAACCTAAGATAGAATTTTAGGATTATTATAGATGTGTTGGAACTAGAGTCTTGTATGCAAGATTTGGCGTATGGTTTGTGTTTGTTGTCAATCCTCAGTGGAAGCTCAGAATGTGTACCAACAAAGAGATCATACCGTTCAAGCAGACAACAGTAGTGAAGGTGGCGCCGTTTCCCAGTGTTTGCCAAACTTTTGGGCCTGAAAGTAGATAAATAAAGGAAAGTGTTTTTGGAAAATGGACTTTCGCTCCTAGGTCTTGGAGGATAGGTAACTTGCGCGCCATATGTTTTTGAGGATCAGAACATCAGAATATGGAAAAGGGATAAGGGTCACACAAGTGTTGGTTAGGTCGCACAAGTGGACTTGCGCTCCGTGAAATAACTTGCACGCTGGTACCGAGAAGGATTCTGACTTGTGCGCCTATTGTTTTCCAAGAACAGAACATCAATATTTGTCTATGGAAATAAGGTCGCGCAAGTATTGGTTGGGTCGCACAAGTGATTTGCGCGACAGAGGTTACGGGAGACGAGACTTGCGCGCCAATGAGGGACTTGCGCACCTCCTCGAAGGGGGTCCAGTTTTCCTATAAATACAGGTCAACCCCTCCACATTTCTAAGGGAGTTTAAGACTTAGTGATTGTTCAAGATCTCTTCACCTAGGTGGTTGAGACACGCAAGTGGTTGTTGGGTCGTGCAAGTAGAGCTTGTGCGCATGTTGTTGGCTGCACGCCCAAGGCGGTTTGGGAGAGAAAGGAAGTGGACCGCGCAAGTTTGTAGTTGGGGAAGGAAGTGTCGCATAGGTGCTTTGGTTACACTTGCGTGCCAGTTTGGACTTGTGTGCCCTATTGGGACATGCGCGCCTGGCTTGGTGAAGCACACCATGTATTGCTGAAGCCCGCCGGTCTGTTTGGAGCTGCACGAAAGCCGGGAGATTACCCGATACATTCGGGGAAAATTGATATTAATCATCCGATGATAATTGGACTTCAATAGAGCATCTACATACAACATAAGATGCATTATTATGCAGTGATGAAGTGACCTTCACGTCTATAAACTGAGTGTGACTTCACCAACGGCAGTGAGCCAAGGGGAGTCAACGGGAGTGACCCGAGGGAAGCAGCAAGCTATCACTGAACCTTTGTAAAGGAAGTGAGCATGGGACATAGTATCTGTGCCCAAACCTTTTTAATCCACAGCTAGTGAAGATTAGTGGAATCAGGTACGACCGATAAAATGTCGACTTATGCTCCTTGGACATAGCCCTTAGTGGTGAACCAAGTAAAAAGTGTTGTGTCTTCTTGGTGCATGTGAATGTTTTCTTTCTAATCATAATCATCATACAGGTTCAACAAGTTCCTACCAACGTGGGAACAAGATCCACCACATTAAAAGAATAAGTTGTCACCCTGATTCACCCCTCCCATCTTAGGGTGTCCCTGGGTCCTTCAAGTGGTATCGGAGCGTAAATGTTACTGGTGTTGAATCTGAACTTTTTTGTCATGGAAAACGCGGTCAATGTCAGGGGAGTCCCTCAGTTCGATGGAAGCAATTTCCAGATCTAGAAGAACAGAATGAGATCTCATCTATGATCTCTTAGAATGGAAGTTCTCTTTTCTACTATGCAAGGAATACAAGTCACTGATCCAACAGGCTTAGCTTTGACTGAAACAGATAGGAAACTTCTTGATGCAGATGCTAAAGCACAGAATGCACTCACTATAGCCCTTTCTGATTAGATCTACCTAAAGGATATGAACCGCACCTTAACAAAATACATGTGGGATAAACATGAGAATATTCGTGAAGGAGATATCAAAGTGAAGGAGGCGAAACTACAAGTGCTGCACAATCGGTTTGATGATCTGAAGATTCATCCAGACGAGAATGCAGACTCTTTCTTCAATCGAATTACTGAAGTGGTTGGAGCAATTCGGGGTCTAGGCGAAGAAATCAAAGACATTTATATTGTAAATAAAATATTAAGAATACTTCCACCTCTGTATAATGAGAAGGTGTCAGCCCTTGAGGAAAGAGATCTTTCCAAACATTCTCTAGATGATGTACTGAGCAGCTTGGTAGCATATGAAATGAGAGTCAAACCAGAAGATGCTACAACTCGAGTGAGCAAGGAAATGGCATTCAAGGACATGGATAAACTGAAAATATCCATGGATAGTATCGGTGAAGATGACGAAGAAAAAGAAATTCTTTATCTCATTGCAAAGAAGTTCTAGAAGGGGAAAGGGAAATTCAAAGGGAAGTTACCTCTCGCATGTTTCCGTTGTGGAAAAGTTGGGCACATTGCCTCTCAGTTCTTAAGAATGATCAATGATAAAGATAGTGAAGACAAAAACTTTGAGAAGCCTCAGAGAAGGTTATTCAAAAAGGGAGACTTCAAATCTGGTAAGAAAATGCAAAGGAAGCGTTTTTTCTGTGAAGAGGGAGAAGATGATAATGAATTTTGTGATAAAGAAGAAACAGAATTTAAAACTGGGAACCATGCTTCTATGATGGCCACTGTTGAAAATTCAGAAGATACTGATGGAGAAAAACAACTGAGAACTTGTGTAGATCCTGAGATGAAACTTAAGGATGCAGATAGTAAGCTTAAGATTAAATATAAGAGATGAAATAAGTGGAAATCAATTGTAGAAGAATCAACTGAATACGTTGATCAACTTGAAGCTGAAATTGAATGACTGGAAGAATTTGTGAAGGTACAGTCTGAAATAATTGAAAGCAATGATGATGTAGTAGATCTGAAGCTGATAATTGAAGAGGAGGAAAAGGTCATCAATGAACTCACCTCCAGACTAGATGAAATATCCAAGACTTATGAGGGTCTTTAGGAGGAATTTGTTACTCTAAGGAGCAAACCGGAGACTGAATCAGTTCCAAAAGAATCGAGGAAGAAAATAAAGTTTGGAAGATTCTCATATTCAGAATTACTAGCAAGAGAAAAGTGTGGTTCAGATGGGGTTGGAAAAATATTGAGTGATCAAAGTCCTGCTTGCATGGGAAAGAGTGGAATTGGTTGTGAGGCTGAGACATCAACTGCTGGAAGTGAAAAGATCCAAAAGAAAGATAAGATGAAAGTTGAACGTGTTGAAACGTTACCCAGAGTGCCGAAAAAGGAACCCTAAATCCAAACTAAAATTAGAACTGAAAATTATCCTCAAACATTCAAAAATGAGAGACAGTCTAACTATTCTCCCATGGAAGAAGGTATGAGGAGAAATTCAAGTGAGAATACATTTCCTCTCATGCAGTGTCAGTTTCGTGGCTATCTGAGCCATACCATGTCTTATTGTGAAGAGGCAAGAAGCTATCTGAATGGAGAAGATATAGAAGCTCAACAAAGGAGAACAATTTCATATCCTAATTCTTATAGAAGAAATAATTTCTATGGATATTGTCTTCATTGTTCTAACATTGGTCATAATGCCGCTCATTGCAGGCAGAGAAGGGACATGGACATCTCATACCGAAGTTCAAGACAAGTCAAGTCTTGTCAGCAAGACAGTGTTGCACTATCAAACAGGTTTTCGCCTCTTAAAGAAGACTTTTACTATGAAGAACCTGGGTATGTGAAAGAGATAATTGAAAGGCCATCAGTTCTATATACTCAATCTAATGTTTCATGGAAGGAAAGGAAGAAGATTGAGAAATCCAACCTTGTAGTGGTGGCCCTCAAAGCTTCAAAGAACAATAGTACCTGGATTCTGGATAGCGGTTGTTCATCTCATATGATAGGTAATGTCAGCCTACTAACGAATATCATAAGGAAGGTTGATGGTACATTAAGATTTGGTAATGATGGGGCTCTAAAATCAAAGGGAGTGGAAGTACCGAATTAGCTAATGGAGAACTAAAGAAGACTGAAGTCCTTTATGTAGATGGCCTACGTCATAATCTCCTCAGCATGAGTCAACTCTGTGACTTAGGACTTATAGTATTTTTAATCAGAAAGGTTTTACTATCAAGGGAAAGACTGGCGATTCACTTATGAAGGGATGCAGAACAGAAGGCAACTTGTATCAGGTTGATAGTGAAGAAAATGTATGTTACATGACTATTGAAGAAGAAAACAATTTATGGCATTGGAGACTGGGACACATCATTAAACAAGACATGGAGAAAATATCAAAATTGAGAATTGTCATGGACATTCCCAACCTGAAGTGTGAGCATGAAAAATATTGTGATGCTTGTATTCGTGGGAATTTGGTCTGCAGTTCATATCGGCCAAAGAAGAAATGGGCATCTCACGTTCTTGATATGATTCATACTGATGTATGTGGGCCAATAAATGTTGCTAGAACTCATGGAGAAAGGAACTTTCTCCTTTTCATAGATGATTATAGTAGAATGGCATGTGTGATGGTCATTCACAGGAAACGACAAGTCCTTGACTGCATGAAAACATATCGGCAAATCGCCGAGAATGATACTGGACGAACAATCAAAGTGTTGTGATCTGACAATGGAGGAGAGTACACATCCATTGAATTTGAAAATTATCTGGAGAAGCATGGGATACAACATGAGGTAGATGTTGTGAGAACTCCACAGAAAATGGAGTTGTTGAATGTAGGAATCGACAAAGGAACAACATGGCACGAACTATTCTGATTGAGAGTCGTATTCCATGACATTATTGGAAAGAGGTTGTTCAAGATGTAGTGTACATTCAGAATCGAATAGAACTTTATATGGGTAAGATGAGGACACCATATGAATTGTGACATGGACGGAAGCCGTCTCTAAATTACTTTCATGTCATTGGAATTAAAGGCTTCATTAGGAACAAAGAAGGAAATAAAGGGAAATATGGAGACAATGCAGATGAAGGAATTTTCCTCAGTCACTCAACGAATAGCAAAGCCTACAAATGTTTCAACAAGCATTTGGGAAGGATTGTGGAAAGTAGTGATGTTAAGATAATTGAAGAGAAAACCACAAATGCCTCAAGGAAGTCATATGCTGATGTGATAGAAAGTCAGGAACAAAGTGAACGTGAAGAAAATACAAATGCGGAAATTGAGGAAGTTGTTCAAAACACTCAGTAGTCACATCATGATGTTGACTCGGAAGAAGAATCTGAAGAAGAAACTATGGCTGAAGAGAATACTACTGAACCTCGCAGGATAAATCGAAGAGCTGAGATTGATCCATCCAACATAATTGGGGACAGGAGTGCACCCACACAAACAAGAAGGATGAGGAATAACATGAAATCTTCATTTCTATCAGTTGTAGAGCCATCCTCATTCGAAGAATCTGAAAAAGATGAATCTTGGGTGAAAGCTATGAATGATAAATTAGATCAGATTGACAAGAATCAGACATGAGATCTTGTCCAGAGACCCGAAGGTCACAATGTGATTGGTACCAAATGGATCTTCAAAATAAGTTTGATGAGCATGGAATTTTCATCAGAAACAAGGCACAACTAGTATATAAAGGATACTCCCAGTTTGAAGGCATTGATGTTGAAGAAACCTTTTCTCCAGTGGCTAGACTGAAGTAAATCAGTCTTTTCCTTGTGATGGCACTTCAATGGGGATATAAAGTATATCAAATGGATGTGAAGACAACATTCTTGAATGGTTTACTTGAAGAAGAAGTCTACATTGAACAACCAGTGGGCTTTGTTTTGGGTACTGATAAAACAAAGGTCTGAAAACTGAAGAAAGCTCTATATGGTTTGAAGCAGGCACCACGGGCGTGGTACTCACGGCTGGATTCATATCTCAAGAAGTTGGAATTCAAAAGAGTAGGAGTTGATCACAGTCTCTATGTGAAGAATTCTCCAAAAGATCAATTCATGGTTCTAGTCTACGTTGATGATATCATATTTGGTGGCAGCAGGAAGAAATCAGTGGATGAATTTGCCAACCACATGAAATCAGAATTTGAAATGTCTATGATTGGGGAGCTCACATATTTCTTGGGGCTGCAGGTGATTCAAAAGAAGGAATACCCTTTCATTTCATAGGAAAAATATGCAAGAGAGCTGCTGAAGAAGTCTAATATGAAAGACTCCAAACCAATGTCAACTCCGATTGCAGTTGGAACTAAACATGGAAAGCATGAGGATGGGGACTCTGTTGATCCCACCATGTACAGGAGGATCATTGGAAGCCTACTATACATGACAGCGACAAGGCCAGATACTGTCTTTTCCACATGACTTGCGGTCTTCTTTCAGAGTAATCCAAAGGAGGAACATATGGGGACAATAAAAAGAATCATGAGGTACATTCAAGGTACACATAACTTCGGGTTATTTTTTGCTGCATGCAGGGATAGTGAATTATCAGTGTTTTCTGATGATGCCTGGGATGGTGATGTAGTAGACAAAAAGTCCACTAGTGGTGGAGCTTTATATATTGGGAAGAAATGTGTTGGCTGGTTGATCAAGAAACAAGAAAGTACTTCTCTTAGTACTGCTGAAGTTGATTATATCTCTGCTACAAAGGCATGCACTCAACTGCTTTGGATGAAGCAGTAACTAACAGATATTGGTGATAAGGTGCAGTAACCAATGGTGATTTACTGTGATAACAAAAGCACAATTGATCTTACGAAGAATCCGGTTCAGCATTCTCATACAAAACATATTGAAATATGGTATCATTTTATCAAAGAAAAGGTTGAACAAGGTGTGATTAGAATAGACCATGTTGGAACTAATGAGCAAGTTGCTGATATCCTGATCAAGCCGTTGTCCACAACTATGTTTGAGAAGCATCGGTTGAACTCGGTGTTCAACCACCTCCTACTGTATAAGGAGGCTCTGGAAAACCACTCTCCCTGTTTGTTATAACTGTTTTTATCTGTTTATGGCTGTGATGCAGGTTTATAGGGGAGGTACTATCCAGGGGGAGTATGGTTTGAGCTGAACGTTGAACAACTTATCGGTATTTGGATTTATTGTCAATGGGGGAGAAAGGAATAAATTCAAGGAAAGTAATGCTTCTGTGATGAGAAGTATAAGAAGGAAAACATCGGGTGTCATGACGAATTCCAAAAACATTGGAACCCAATTCAAGATTCCTCTCTTGTTTTCTACACCGAGCATTGCTCATGTCGCCATAGAGTGTTGGCAGATTTGATTTTTGTATTTTTGAATTCCGCATTGATGGAGATCTATTGAATTTATTTTTTGATTGCCAACTAACCCAAAGGGGGAGATTTTGGAACCAGGGTCTTGTAAGAATGATTTGGCATACGGTTTGTGTTTGTTGTCAATCCTCAGTGGAAGCTCAGAATGTATACCAGCAAAGAGATCATATCGTTCAAGCGGACAACAGTAGTGATGGTGGCACCGTTTCCTTGTGTTTGCCAAATTTTTGGGCCTGAAAATCGAAAAATAAAGAAAAGTGTTTTTGGAAAAGGGACTTGCACGCTGAGGTCTTGGAGGATAGGAATCTTGCGCGCCATATGTTTTTGAGGATCAGAACATTAGAATATGGCAAAGGGATAACAGTCGCGCAAGTGTTGGTTAGGTCGCGCAAGTGGACTTGCGCGCTGGTACCTAGAAGGATTCGGACTTGTGCGCCTATTGTTTTCCAAGAACAGAACTTCAATATTTGGATAAGGATATAAGGTCGCGCAAATATTGGTTGGGTCACGCAAGTGAGTTGCGCGACAGAGGTTACGGGAGACTAGACTTGCGCGCCAATGAGGGACTTGTGCGCCTCCACGCAGGGGGTCCAGTTTGCCTATAAATACAGGTCGACCCCTCCTTATTTCTAACAGAGTTCAAGACTTAGTGATTGTTTGAGATCTCTTTGCACAGGTGGTTGAGACACGCAAGTTGTTGTTGGTTCGCGCAAGTAGTGCTTGAGCGCCGGTTGTTGGCTGCGCGCCCAAAGCGGTTTGGGAGAGAAAGGAAGTGGACTGCGCAGGTTTGTAGTTGGGGAAGGAAGCGTCGTCCAGGTGCTTTGGTTACACTTGCGCGCCAATTTGGACTTTCTCACCCTATTGGGACTTGTGCGCCTGGCTTGGTGAAGCACTCCATGTATTGCTAAAGCCCACCAGTCTGTTTGGAGCTGCACGAAATCCGGGAGATGACCCGATACATTCGGGGAAAATTGATATTCATCTTTTGGTGATAATTTGACTTCAATATAGCATATACATACAACAGAGGATTCATTCTTATGAAGTGATGAAGAAACCTTCCCGTTTATAAGCTGAGTGTGACTTCACCAACGGCAGTGAGCCATGGGGAGTCAATGGGAGTGACCTGAGGGAAGCAGCGAGCAATCCCAGAACCTTTGTAAAGGCAGTGATCTTGGGACAGAGTGTCTGTTCCCAAACCTTTATAATCCATATCTAGTGAGGATTAGTGGAATCAGGTACGACCGACAACTTGTCGGTGTATTCTCCTTGGATGTATCCCTTAGTGGTGAACCAAGTAAAAAGTGTTGTGTCCTCTTTGTGCATGTGAATGTTTGCTTTCTAATCATAATCATCATAAATGTTCAACAAGTTACTACCAATGTGGGAACAATATCCACCACATTAAAGGAAAAAAATTTCACCCTGATTCACCCCTCCCCTCTCAGGGTGTCCCGAGGTCCTTCAAGTGGTATTAGAGTGTAAATGTTGCTGGTGTTGAATCTGAACGTTTTCTTCTTGGAAAACACGATAAATGTCCAGGGAGTCCCTCACTTCAATGGAAGCAATTTCTAGATCTAGAAGAACAGAATGAGATCTCATCTAAGATCTATTGGAATGGAAGTTCTCTTTTCTACTGTGCAAGGAATACAAGTCATTGATCCAACAGGCCTAGCTATGACTGAATCAGACAGGAAACTTCTTGATGCAGATGCTAAAGCACAGAATGCACTCACTACAGCCCTTTCTGATCAGATTTACCTAAAGGTGATGAATTTCACCTCAGAAAAATACATGTGGGTTAAACTTGAGAATATTTATGAAGGAGATATCAAAGTGAAGGAGGTGAAACTACAAGTGCTGCACAATCGGTTTGATGATCTAAAGATGCATCCAGACGAGAATACAAACTCTTTCTTCAATCGAATTACTGAAGTGGTTGGAGAAATTCTGGGTCTAGGTGAAGAAATCAAAGACATTGATATTGTAAAGAAAATATTAAGAATACTTCCACCTCTGTATAATGTGAAGGTGTCATCCCTTGAGGAAAGAGATCTTTCCAAACTTTCTCTTGGTGATATACTGAGCATCTTGGTAGCATATGAAATGAGAGTCAAACCAGAAGATGCTACGACTCGGGTGAGCAAGGAAATGGAGTTCAAGGCCATGGATAAACCTAAAATCTCCAAGGATAGTAGCGGTGAAGATGACGAAGAAAATGAAATTCTTTCCCTCATTGCAAAGAAGTTCTATATGGGAAAGGGAAATTCAAATGTAAGTTACCTCTCGCATGTTTCCGTTGGGGAAAAGTTGGGCGCATTGCCTCTCAGTGCTTCAGAAAGATCAATGATGAAGATAGTGAAGAAGAAAACTTCGAGAAGCCTCAGTGAAGGTTCTTCAAAAAGGGAGACTTCAAATCTGGTAAGAAAATGCAAAGGAAGATCTTTGTCTTTGACGAGGAAGAAGATGATAATGAATTTTGTGATGACGAAGAACCAGAATTCAAAACGAGGAACCATGCTTCTATGATGGCCACTGTTGAAAAGTCAGAAGATACTGATGGAGAAAAACAACTGAGAACTTGCGTAGATCCTGAGATGCAACTTAAGGATGCAGTTAGTAAGCTTAAGATTAAATGTAAGAGCTACAATAAGTGGAAATCAATTGTAGAAGAATCAACTGAATACGTTGATCAACTTGAAGCTGAAATTGAACGACTGGAAGAATTTGTGATGGTACAATCTAAAATAATTGAAAGCAATGATGATGTAGTAGATATGAATCTGAGAATTGAAGAGGAGGAAAAGGTCATCAATGACCTCACCTCCATACTGGATGAAAAATCCTAGACTACTGAGGGTCTTGAGGAGGAAGTTGTTACTCTAAGGAGAAAACTGGAGACTGAATCAGTTCCAAAAGAATCGAGGAAGAAAATACTGTTTCGAAGAATCTCAGATGCAGAATTACTAACAACAGCCAAGTGTGGTTCAGATGGGGTTGGAAAAATCTTGAGTGATCAAAGACCCGCTTTCATGGGAAAGAGTGAAATTGGCTGTGAGGCTGAGACATCAACTGCTGGAGGTGAAAAGATCCTAAAGAAAGATAAGATGAAAGTTGAACATGTTGAAACGTTACCCAGAGTGCCGAAAAAGGAACCCTCAATCCAAACTAAAAGGAAAACTGAAAATTATCCTCAAACATTCAGAAATTATAGACAGCCTAACTATTCTCCCAAGGAAGAAGGTATGAGGATAAATTCAAGTGAGAAGACATTTCCTCTCATGATGTGTCAGTTCTATGGCTATTTGGGCCATACCATGTCTTATTGTGAAGAGGCAAGAAGCTATCTGAATGAAGAAGATATAGAAGCTCAACAAAGGAGAACAATTTCATATCCTAATTCTTATAGAAGAAATAATTTCTATGGATACTGTTTTCATTGTTCTAACATTGGTCATAAGGCCGCTCATTGCAGGCAGAAAAGGGACATGGACATCTCATACCGAAGTTCAAGACATGTCAAGTCTCGTCAGCAAGACAGTGTTTCTCTTTAAAACAGGTTTTCACCACTTAAAGAAGACTTTGACTATGAAGAACCTGGGTATGTGAAAGAGATAATTGAAAGGCCATCAGTTCTATATACTCAATCTAATGTTTCATGGAAGGAAAGGAAGAATATTGAAAAATCCAACCTTACATAGGTGGCCCTCAAATCTACAAAGAAAAATATTACCTGGATTCTGGATAGCGGTTTTTCATCTCATATGACAGGTAATGCCGACCTACTAACGAATATAATAAGTAAGGTTGATGGTATAGTAAGATTTGGTAATGATGGGGCTCTAAAATCAAAGGGAGTGGAAGTACCGAATTAGCTAATGGAGAACTAAATAAGACTGAAGTCCTTTACGTAGATGGCCTACGTCATAATCTCCTCAGCGTGAGTCAACTCTGTGACTCAGGACTTATAGTTACTTTTAATCATAAAGGATGAACTATCAAGGGAAAGACTGGCAATTCACTTATGAAGGGATGTAGAACATAAGGCAACTTGTATCATGTTGATAGTGAAGAAAGTGTATGTTACATAACGGTTGAAGAAGAAAACAATTTATGGAATCCGAGATTGGGACACATCAATCAACAAGACATGGAGAAAATATCAAAATTGAGAATTGTCATGGACATTCCCAACCTGAAGCGTGAGCATGAAAAATCTTGTGATTCCTGTATTCATGGGAAGTTGTTCTGTAGTTCATATCGGCTAAAGAAGAAAATGGCATCTCATGTTCTTGATCTGATTCATACTGATGTATGTGGGCCAATAAATGTTGCTGGAACTCATGGAGGAAGGTACTTTGTCCTTTTCATAGATGATTATAGTAGAATTGCATGTGTGATGGTCATTCCCTGGAAACGAAAAGTCCTTGACTGCATGAAAACATATCGGCGAATCGCCGAGAATGATACTGGATGAACAATCAAAGTGTCGCGATCTGAAAATGGAGGAGAGTACACGTCCATTGAATTTGAAAATTATCTGGAGAAGCATGGGATACCGCATGAGGTAGGTGCTGCGAGAACTCCACAACAAAATGGAGTTGTTGAACGTAGGAATCGACAAGTGAACAACATGGCATGAACTATGCTGATTGAGAGTGGTATTCCATGACATTACAGGAAAGAGGATGTTCAAGATGCAGTGTACATTCAGAATCGAACAGGACTTTATATGGGTGAGACAAAGACACCATATGAATTGTGTAATGGACTGAAGCCTTCTCTAAAATACTTTCGTGTCTTTGGAAGTAAATGTTTCATTAGGAACAAAGAAGGAAATCAAGGAAAATAAGGAGGCAATGTAGATGAAGGAATTTTCCTCAGTTACTCAATGAACAGAAAAACCTACAAATGTTTTAACAAGCGTTTGGGAAGGATTGTCGAAAGTAGTGATGTTAATATAATTGAAGAGAAAACAAAAAATGCTTCAAGGACGTCATATGCTGATGTGATAGAATGTCAGGAACAAAGTGAACGTGAAGAAAATACAAACGCCGAAATAGAGGAATTTGTTCATAACACTCAGCAGTCACATCATGATGTTGACTCAGAAGAAGAATCTGAAGAAGAAACTATGGCTGAAGAGAATACAACTGAACCTCGCAGGAGAAATCGAAGAGCTGAGATTGATCCATCCAACATAATTGGGGATAGGAGTGAACCCACTCAAACAAGAAGGATGAGTAATAACATGCAATCTGCATTTCTATCAGTTGTAGAGCCATCCTCATTCGAAAAAGATGCAAAAGATGAATCTTGGGTGAAAGCCATGAATGATGAATTAGATTAGATTGAGAAGAATCAGACATGGGATCTTTTCTAGAGACCCGAAGGTCACAATGTGATTGGTACCAAATGGATCATAAAAAATAATTTTGATGATCATGGAATTGTCATCAGAAATAAGGCACGACTGGTGTGTAAAGGATACTCCCAGATTGAAGGCATTGATGTTGAAGAAACCTTTTCTCCAGTGGCTAGACTGGAGTCAATCAGGATTTTCCTTGTGATGGCACTCCAAAGGTGATATAAAGTATATCAAATGGATTTCAAGATAGCATTCTTGAATGGTGTACGCGAAGAAGAAGTCTACATTGAACAACCAGTGGGCTTTGTTTTGGGTACTGATGAAACAAAGGTCTACAAACTGAAGAAACCTCTATATGGTTTAAAGAAGGCACCACGGGTGTGGTACTCACAGCTTGATTCATATCTCAAGAAGTTGGAATTCAAAAGAGGAGTAGTTGATCAAAATCTCTATGTGAATAATTATCCAAAATATTAATTCATGGTTCTAGTCTACATTGATGATATCATATTTTGTGGCAGCAGGCAGAAATCATTGGATGAATTTTCCAACGACATGAAATCAGAATTTGAAATGTCTATGATTGGGGAGCTCACATATTTCTTGGGGTTTCAGGTGATTCAATAGAAGTAATACACATTCTTTTCAGAGGAAAAATATGCAAGAGAGCTACTGAAGAAGTTTAATATGAAATACTCAAAACCAATGTCAACTCCGATTTCAGTTGGAACTAAACATGGAAAGCATGAGGATGGGGACTCTATTTATCCCACCATGTACAGGAGGATCATTGGAAGCCTACTATACCTGACAGCAACAAGGCCAGGTACTGTCTTTGCCACATGCCTTGCGGGCCGCTTTCAGAGTAATCCGAAGGAGGAACATATGGCGACAATAAAAAGAATCATGAGGTACATTCAAGGTACACATAACTTTGGGTTATTTTTTGTTGCATGCAGGTATAGTGAATTATCAGCATTTTTTGATGATGACTGGGCTGGTGATGTAGTAGACAGAAAGTCCACTAGTGGTGGAGCATTCTATATTGGGAAGAAATGTGTTGGCTGGTTGATCAAGAAACAAGAAAGTACTTCTCTTAGTACTGCTGAAACTGAGTATATCTCTGCTACAAAGGCATTCACTCAACTGATTTGGATGAAGCAGTAACTAATAGATATTGGTGATAAGGTGCATCAACCAATGGTGATTTACTGTGATAAAAAAAGCTCAATTGATCTTACGAAGAATCCGGTTCAGCATTATCGTACAAAACATATTGAAATACGGTATCATTTTATCAAAGAAAAGGATGAACAAGGTTTGATTAGAATGTACCATATTGGAACTCATGAGAAAGTGGCTGATATCCTGACCAAGCCGCTGTCCGCAGCTATGTTTGAGAAGCATCGGTTGAACCTCGGTGTTCAACCACCTCCTACTACATAAGGAGGCTCCGGAAAACCCCTATCCCCATTTGTTATAACTGTTTTTATCTGTTTATGGCTGTGATGAAGGTTTATGGGGGAGATACTATCCAGGGGGGAGTATGGTTTGAGCTGAACGTTGAAAAACTTATTAGTCATTGGATTTATTGTCAATGGGGGAGAAAGGAATAAATTCAAGGCAAGTAATGCTTCTTTGATGAGAGGTATAAGAAGGAAAACATCGGGCGTCATGGATAATTCCAAAAACACTGGAACCCAATTCATGACTTCTCTCTTTTTTTCTACACCGAGCATTGCTCACGTAGACATGGAGTGTTGGTGGAGTTGTTTTTTGCGTTTTTGAATTCCGCATAGATGAAGATCTATTGAATTTATTTTTTGATTGCCAAAAAACCCAAAGGGGGAGATTGTTGGAACCAGGGTCTTGTAAGCATGATTTGGCCTACGATTTGTTTTTTTTGTCAATCCTCAGTGGAAGCTCAGAATGTGTACTAGCAAAGAGATCATACTGTTCAAGTAGACAACATTAGTGAAGGTGGCGCCGTTTCCCTGTGTTTGCCAAATTTTTGGGCCTGAAAATCGACAAATAATGAAAAGTGTTTCTGGCAAAGGGACTTGCGCGCCGAGGTCTTGGAGGATAGGAAACTTTTGTGCCATATGTTTTTGAGGATCAGAACATCAGAATATGGCAAAGGGATAAGGGTCGCGCAAGAGTTGGTTAGGTCGCACAAGTGGACTTGCGCGTCGTGAAATAACTTGCGCACTGGTACCTAGAAGGATTCAGACTTGTGCGCCTATTGTTTTCCAAGAGCAGAACATCAATATTTGGCTATGGAAAGAAGGTCGCGCAAGTATTGGTTGGGTCATGCAAGTGAGTTGCACGATAGAGGTTACGGGAGACGAGACTTGTGCCCCAATGAAGGACTTGTGCGCCTCCGCACAAGGGGTCCAGTTTGCCTATAAATACAGGTCGACCCCTCCTCATTTCTAACGGATTTCAAGACATAGTGATTTTTTGATCTCTCGTCGCGCAGGTGGTTGAGTCACGCAAGTGGTTGTTGGGTCGCGCAAGTAGAGCTTGCATGCCTATTGTTGGCTGCGCGCCTAAGGCGGTTTCGGAGAGAAAGGAAGTGGACCGTGCAAGTTTGTAGTTGGGGAAGGAAGCGTCACGCAGGTGCTTTGGTTACACGTGTGTTCCAGTTTGGACTTGCACGCCCTATTGGGACTTGCGTTCCTGGCTTGGTGAAGCACGCCATGTATTGCTGAAGCCCGCCGGTCTGTTTGGAGCTGCACGAAAGCCGGGAGATTACCCGATACATTCGGGGAAAATTGATATTCATCTTCCGGTGATAATTGGACTTCAATAGAGCATCTACATACAACAGAGGATGCATTCTTATGTAGTGATGAAGAAACCTTCATGTCTATAAGCTGAGTTGACTTCACCAACGGCAGTGAGCCAAGGGGAGTCAACGGGAGTGACCTGAGGGAAGCATCGAGCTATCCCTGAACCTTTGTAAAGGCAGTGATCTTGGGACAGAGTGTCTGTGCCCAAACCTTTGTAATCCAAAGCTAGTGAAGATTAGTGGAATCAGGTACGACTGAAAACTTGTCGGTGTATTCTCCTTGGACGTATCCCTTAGTGGCGAACCAAGTAAAAAGTGTTGTTTCCTCTTTGTGCATGTGAATGTTTTCTTTCTAATCAAAATCATCATACAGGTACAACATGTTCCTACCAACGTGGGAACAAGATCCACCACATTAAAAGAAAAAGTTCACACCCTGATTCACCCATCCCCTATCAGGGTGTCCTGGGGTCCTTCAAGAAGAACTTCCAATAATGTGGGTAATATATAGATTTTGTGCATTTTCAAAGAAATACATCACTGTCGGGATACAAGTAGGTAGAGGAAGATCTGGAATAGATGTACCTAGGAGGTAAAACTCTGACTAGGAGTTTTGGGCTTGACTTAGGGTATCGTGGTACATGATAATGGTCCTTCCTGCACTCTTGGTTATGAATCTCCCTAGGGATATGCTTAAGATAGTTCACATTTTCGTTACAAGACATTATGAAGGATTTGGAAGTAAATACTTCCTCAAAGAAAAAATTTATGATTATAGATTATATTCATAATCTTTTCAACATACATTAGGTATTTTACATGTTTGGAATTATGCATTGTGATTAATTAGCTAACTTAGTGTATGACATTGTTTAGAATTGGCACCTAGTAGAAGGAATGCTAATTCGAGGAATACGCAAGATCGAATGATTAAGATGGATCATATCTTTTATTTTATTAATCCATAATTTAAAAAGGAAATAGCCTCCAATGTATTCTCATCATATGGGAAAATAGTATCATGTGTTAATAAGATATGTAAAGAATTCCTTGAGTCCTATAGCATTGACGGGATGCTAGAGAAGAATAAAATGGAAGATAGAAGGACTGATAAAGGGAAGAGAGGAAAGAAGGATTTTCATATATGTGAAAAATTTGGAATGAATCACCTTAGTAAATGCTTGAAGGGTATGGGAGATTTTAATAAGTGTGGAGAAAAAGAACACCAAGTATATGATTTCAATGGTATGAAAAAGGTTTCAAATGTACAATGCAACATTTTCAAGGAGTTGGGACACTATGTGAATCAATGTCCAAATCATCATAGTATACCCCAAATGCTGCTATGGGATAATAATCAAGTTATGATACTACTAAATATGAAGTGGAATGATTAGAGTTCTTATGTTGTTATTAATGTATTGTGTCATTTGAGTATTTTATTAATGATGTACAAGTTTTAATAATTATATAGTATATAAGAATTGTACTACTGTACTATTTCATTAATGACTTGAGATTGTGTTGAACCAAGGAATGTGACTCAATAGTAGGTTAAATTTTCTGGGAAATATATGGTTGAGATTAAGATAAACCATAATATAGTTCTGATACTAAGGTAGTGATTTTGGAATAATATATGATTCATTTGGATAAATTATATTGGATATTATTGATTACCTTGAAAATGATTAATGATTTTTATATTCCATAAATGATGGAGTTTATATCATTTTTGGATAGAAGGATTATATCTAGTATTCTATAAAGAATAAGGGATCATTATTGTAATCAATATAGATTTATGATAATTTAGTGTTTTATAGTGTTTTAAAAGAATAAATGGTGAAGGTATTCACATTTTATTACATGGCCAAAAGGATCTTCATTGTGTTTACCTTACTTATTAATTTTGGACTATGTGTTTGGACAGAAGTATTTTCGATAAGTCTAAAGGATGGAATCGATTAAGTTGGAAATTGGATACTATTATTAATGTTAAATTATTTCTTGAGAATATTTTTGTATTTTCATAAAAAGGAAACCCCGGAGGTCGAGTGACAACCCGTCGCATCCAATAAGGCCATGAGACTTGAACCCACAGCTGAAGGGCGACAAGGGTGGATATCCTACCACTGCCATACGTGATGTATTGGTTTTTATAATGTTGTTTTTTTAAATAGTCTGAAAAATGAATTATAAATTCATAATTTCTAGAACCCTTTATGATTACGATAAATATAATATTTTTGAATTCTATTATATTTTGGAGTGAAAAATGAGTTTTTGGTTGAAAATAGTTGAAGGATGAAAATCTACTTGTTAGGTATATTTTTTTCCTCTTATTCTATGAATAAATTAATTTATTTCATTTAGAGAATGGATCTTAAAATAAAAAATGTGTTATCTTAATAACTTCTGTTTTGTTGAACTAATGATATTTTAAATCATCATAGATTGATGGATTTGAGGCCCTCAATTTTACACATGATTGTGATTGATTACCTCAATAACTCTCTATAAATATTTACGTTTTCCTATAATTATGTGTCTCTATTTTCTTCCAATGTTCTCCTAATCGAGAACATAATTTTGTGGTTACTTTTTCATTCCCCTTCCCTCTTATTAAGACTAAATTTTTTAACCCTATTTCTGATGGGGGTTTTCACAAAGGTATTTTTCTATTTTCATCCATTTATTTCCAAATAACCACATAAAATTGTGAGGAAAAAATTTATTTAAGGAGAGGAGAATGTAACACCCCAAGATATCATAGTACATTATCTCATTAAAGTAATTCAATAGCATTCACAACACCGAGTTTGAGGGAACCACTACTTACCAAACTATCCAATCAAAAAGTGATTATTAATAATATTAACTGAAATTTGAATCATTTATACTCTATATAATTTTAACATTCATATTATGTTTTTATTATAAATAATATAAGAAAAAATTCATTTTTTCTGATAAAAGAAGTATTTTTACAAAAAATGAAATTTTACAGGCTTTTAAGGGCGAACCCTTTTTAAAACTAGTATTAGATGCTTATATATATATATATAATTTAATGAAATTAAATGCTTCTTTAGAAGCAGGACATAAAAATTTAGTTTGGATAAATTTTTGGTACATTCCTGATAACATTCATATTTTGACAAATAGTTAAAAATACTATGAAAATAACTTTTTTAATTGAAATAATTTATAGTGATAAATTATGCATTTGAAAGGTTTTAAAGTATAATTAGATAATATTTTTATATTTTAATACAATTTAGATCATTATATGTAATTTTACATTTAAATTTGACATAAACACATGTCAATCTATTTATAGTTTTTAGTTTTTTTAAAACCTACTTTTTGGTTTTGACAACGTGAATTAATTTGAAAATAAAAAATGGAACTTATATGTTTTCAATTTTCTCAAATATAATTCATTTTTTAATTAGTTATATCAAAATTAGCTTACGGTAAATTTTTTGTTTTTTTCTGAAAACATTCAATTTTTGTTGAATAGTGAAAAACACTGTGTTATTATTTTAAACCGACATTTTAAATAAAAAATAATTTATTTTATTTAAATTTAATTTAAGTCAAAATAGATATATAATACCTATATATGTTCATTGTTTTTAATTGGAGAAATTTTATAATAAAATTAGATGTATAAAATTTTATTGAACTTTTTAACTTGTTTTACCCACCTTCTAGGCACATTAGAAAAAATGCTTAAAACATAAGCTTACCTCTTCTGTGAGTTGAATTTAAAAATAGAAAGAGACACTGTTGAAATCAGTACATAATATGTGATTTAATAAGATGAAAATAATTTTTGGTGAGTAGTTACTTTGGACTTATATTTACCACAGTTAAAAGTAAATAGGGTAATTAAAGGTAAAAAAGATATTATAATTACACTAACACATGTACTAATTCAATTGGATAATTTTAATTCGACAAAAAACAACCTTTGGAATATAATATGATCCTTTAGGTCCACATGGAATATATTTGAACACTTATTATTATTTTATTTAACGAAGAGTTCAATGTGTTAAATTAAATGTTTATTAACTAAACCTTTTTCATATAGGGTTATATATAAGAGAAATTTGACTATTTATATTAATTATAAATATAAAAATATTTCATACCTAATGGTACATTATTTATAATTTTTAGATATTAAATAATTAAATTTATTTATCACCCAATGATGATGCAATAAATACATTCTTAATGAAATATTAAAATAGTTTATATTATAAATATTAAAATAAATCTAATCTAAAAGGTTTGATTCCATACACGAATTTTATAGGTTAATATGACATGTTAGAGTTGATTACATATTTTTTTTGAAGTTATAAGTTTGTTATAACTTTCACAAAAACAAAATACCAAATAGTGTCAATATTGACATATATTAATTTTTAAAACAAATACTATATTATCGGGTGATAAAATATCCCAAAAATATAAGTTTTGGCCAATGGGATTAATTAATAATATATTTATTATTAAGGAACCACTTGGTGTTCACTTGTAATTTTAGAGTAATTTTATTTACCATATAGTGTTAGAATACCAAAAAACACATTAAAAGTTAAAGTATTTAACAAAGAGTTAAATCTAAAATATAAGGTTAAAATCGTAACCTAAAATTTTATAAAACCTATTAGTTGAAAGGATTGGTGCCCATAACCACCTAAGGCTCTAAATATGTTCATTTTGAGATATTATAAACTGAATATTATTGTATAAAAAATTAATATTTTAATCGTTTCCTAAAGTGACCCTCACCTCTCTTATAAAAGGGAACATTCTCTTATCTAAAAATCACACCTCCAAAGACATTTAGTTTGGTCAAACCATGCCCAAATATCCTCCAAAATTCCTTCAAATCAACCTAGAGTCCTTAATTGGATCATAAGGCCAACCTAAGGAGTCCTTTTGATCAACTCAAAAGGAAACACCCGAAGAAGAGGTAATAATTTCACTTTCCTCTTTCAAGTAGTTTTCTTCTTCCACTCATTCTATTATTATTATTTCCATACCAAATTAAAAACTCCAGTACCTCTTACATACTATGATGTTATTATAAATATGTTACAAACATATTATTTATTCTATCTATCCAATAAATGACAAAGTCCCAATACGTGCGTACGTACGGATTACTGTCTCCACATCGTGGTGTATTTTCTTAGTCTAACACTTCATTATTTGGATGTGTATAATAATGAGTATAACTGATGTAAATAATAAATATAACATGTTAATTATTCTATATATATGATATAACATCAAATTTCATTTGATTTTACCATTAATATAATGATATTTTGGCTCGGTGATGCACTAGCATCGATGGCGGACTTTGTGATGCCCTAGCTTCGATGGAGGACTGGGAAGCACCTCCTCCTCCAGGAGAGGGGCCTCAAGTTCCCATCGACTATTATTAGGGTCTCTGGCATGGGTTTAGTGGTCTCCTATAATCTTCTCTAGACACGAGACTCTCATTTTCCCCAAGAATCAATGTCTCTCCAAATGTACTTGGAATCATCAATGGGAAACTATTTGTTCCAATCTCTTTGCAGGAATTCACTGATGCTTCTTCGCTGCTCCCTACTGCTCTGTTAGGGAACTCTGTTCGGCGCCGGCCTCCAATGGATGTGTTTTATAGGTATGGTATTGAGGAATGGGTTTTACGTCAATGTGCGGTCGTCGGGCTCTTGGGGCCGCCACAGATCCTCATTTTCTTCGCCGATGAGGATGATCTGGGCCTGGCCAAGTCAAGATCAATATGATATGTTCGAGGCTTTCATTTCCACTTCCTTTACTGGTTGTTTGATCTTAATCTGTACAGTGATCTATCTATATTAGTAATTTGGATTTATCTCCCTGGTCTACAACTAACCTTATAGAACCCGACTCTTCTACATTAAATTTTTAATTACATCGGTCGGTTCCTTTGAATTGATCGGTAGACCACTTCCATGAAGAATACAATAATGTTGTTCTTTTGCATTGAGATGGTACTCTCTAGTCTCCCACCAATGGTGGGGTGGATTGTTACTGAGGGTGAATATAGGTACGTTCAACCTATTGTTTTTTAATTGTGGACAATGTTTCGTTCCATTTGTAATAGGCACGGCCACTGTCTTTCTAATTGCCACAAAAGGACACTAGATCCTTGCATGATTGACCTTCCTATGATTCTCGAAGAGCATTCAGCACCGGTTGTGTTTGGTGAATCATTCTCTATCTGCGGTACTAACCCAAGAGGGAATGAGCAGGGGTGCAGGGAGGATGTGATCCCTATATTTTTGGGTGAGGTGCCAAATCAGCTTGCTCTTCCCCCTACGAAGGCCCCTCTTGTTTCGGGGAGGTGGGAATCTTTAGGCACAATAAGGAAGGATATCCCTAAGGAATTATAGCCATGGTTTTTAGCTATCTTTGACCGGATGAGATAGGATTTAGGTATTAATTCATTGTCAAATGGATTGGGGATTGCATTTCAAGTGTGCAAGGTTGGTTTTGAACAGCATCGGGGTTCCGAGGTTTTCAGAGTAGGTTTTACAGGCCAATTCATTCTTTCTTGATAAGGAG
Organism: Viscum album; assembly: GCA_963277665.1. Lineage (NCBI taxonomy): Eukaryota > Viridiplantae > Streptophyta > Magnoliopsida > Santalales > Viscaceae > Viscum > Viscum album. The sequence continues at coordinate 1,030,153,564 of OY728123.1, read as the reverse complement.
ATGACTGGGGGAATCACCACCTTTTATTTTAATAGATTTGTAGTGTTGGAAGGTGAGTAGATACATGAGATTGAGGAAGGGGATGAAGAAGAAGCAGTTCATGGAGAGGTTTGAGAGTCTGGCTTGGACTCCCCTGCTGAGCCAAAGGAAGTGGAGATGGCCTTGGGTCTTCTAGAGTATATGAGACCTGAGGAATTGCATCTTGAGCAAAGAGGAATGTAGTAGGGATACATTGTAAGCATTCAGGAACTCATAACGTCACCAGGTATAATGACAATGCATATGTTAGCTGTAAATATAACGATGATGGGGAGCGTAATCAATGCTTGACACATGTGGATGGGAATAATAAATCTTCAGTGGATGGTAATATGAAATCTCCATTAAAGGTAAATAGTTCGGTGCATGAAGGTCCTTAGAGGATTTTTGAGTCGGTGATTGTGTCAGGTATGTGGGGGGATGCCTCTGATGATGATAAAGAGAATAACGACTACAACCCAAAGCACCAGGTCAAAGTATCTTATAGTGAAATTCTCAGGATTTGGGGGAGGAAAGGAAATAAACAAGTGGGGGTATCCACAACTCCACCAAAGAGGAAACCAAGGAAATATTACTCGAAAATTCCGAAGACTTTATCTACTAGGTCCTCTATCAGGGACACTAAATGGAACGATATGAATACAAAAAGGGGAAGGTCATCAAGAAAGCATCTTGCGAGCATTTTACCTAAGGGTAGAAATATCTAAGGGAGAAATACTTCAAAATTCTCAATCAATATGCTCCACAATCTAATTGGGATTCGGTTTATCTGAATGAGTTCTCGGATGGTGGTGCAGGTGAAGACTATGATCCTTTTTTATTTTCCTTCCTTGTAGTGTATGTTTCTTTCCTGTTTTAACATGTTGTAATTTTAAATCTTCTTTCTTTAATATATTTGGGGGATTGAGCTATTTTTCTTGGGCCTGAGCTTTTCTGGTAATGATATTGTCGCTCTTCTGTACGTACGGATTAGCATCTCCATGACGTGATGAGATTCATTCCCATGTTCTCCATTCAATGATTATTATAATAATATATATTATTAATATATAGGTAATATATGAAATAATAATGCTACTGGATATATATATATGTACTTACATTTATCTTATTCACCAACTTTGGATCAATACGATATGAAAGCGGGAACAATGTTTATGCATATATACGACCTACCGTCTTCATAAATGGTTCCTTCCATTTCATATATCTATCTATTATAAATATTTATATTCTAAATATATATGTTTTATAAATTAATGTTTATATTCTGGATGTATTTCAATCATGATCTAACTGATACGATCAAGAATAAAAAGTTAAAACTCGTATGATAAAGAAAGCGATAATTACCCAAAATGTGAATTTAACATGAAAATCATTATTAAATGGGTTTATAAAGTGCTAAATGATTCTTGTGTGGTATAATAAAAATTAACGTGGTTCTGGTTTAATTTAATAACGTACTATGGTCATTATACATGAAGATGAACATACCCTCGACCAATGGAATGTTCAATGTAATAGTGAATTTCACAATCTTTTTATTATCCGATTTTGTTTTTACATAAGTATCTACTTGGACATAGTTATTATCCATGTCCATGATTCATAAAAGAGTTTTCAAAGGACTTATTTTTAAGGTAATTTTTACTAAAACATCATTTAATTATTTTAAATATTTATTCTTCTAAACCTTTCTCATTAATGTCCATGTATTCAAAATGGATTTAAGGATTTATTTATACGGACATGAATTTTTTAAAATGTTAATTCCATTAAAATGTTTCAAAGAGGTATGGAACACTTTGATTCAAAAATATATTTAAAATGACTTCATTTATAATAACATTAAATTATTTCATTAAAAATGGATATATCTCTCAATGATTTTTACTGATCATTTTCAACTAAGTCAATATCCTTTATAGGATATTATTCTCGATTTAGGTTGATTTATTATGACACAAATCTTCAATTTTCTAATGAAGGTTTTTTGATATCTTTGACTATGGATGTGTTATTTTTATACCATTAATGGTTTATATACCATGTATTGGCATTTTGTACGATAGTTTTAATAAGAAAGTTTAAGTTATGTTTAAACATTTTCATATGAAGAATGCATTGAACATAGTAAGTGATGGGTGGAGCCCGCTCTAGCTCCATGATGCATCAGTTGGTCTAATGAGACAAACAAGTGTCTTGTCACAGGGCCTTTAAAAAATTTTATTTGTTGTCTTGTCCCAAGGCCTTGACTATGGGGTTTTAATGTCTGGTGTTATGCATTCCATCATTATGAAATTAGCTATTAATATTAGATTGGATTATTCAACAATTATAATATCCATGTGAATAAGTAAATGTCATTATTTTATTTTATTTTCCACATTATACTGATGTTTAATTTTAAAAGGATTTTGTTTTAGCTGTATAAATTTACTTAAATATTTATAATTATTTTATGAATGTTTTCTCTATATTTTTATCCTTACTGAGTATCTGATCTCACCCATTTCTATGTTTTATTTATCCCAAGATTTTAAGAAGTATATTATTACTGCCCTGTAGGGATAGTCTAAGAGATATTGATGTGGTAAATGGAGACAATGTTGTTTTTATATATAATTTTGTAATCTACTGTAACATTCATGTATGTAATCTCTTTTCCAAGACTTCTAAACTGATCGATCCATCAGGACTTGATTTATTTTAATCATTCCAATGTATTAAAATAATGAACCAACTCTGGGTAACTAGGGTTATGGAGTTACAAACAATAATATTTCAATTTTATCATAAGAAATATAAATATGTTCTCTAGTCAATAAATATAAATAAAATATCATAAACCATTTAGAGAAATTATATGGATAGTTTCATTAGGAAATATCATTAGTAAGTAATAACAAAATATAAAGGATACTAACATCTATGTAAAATCATCTTTATAAAGGCATAGGTAGTCTCTTTGAAATAAAGAAAAAAATATCTTTTTATTTTGGAATAATTTTTTAGGAAAACAAAAAATTCATAAAACATTAAGAATATTTTTTTTAAATCATGAAAACCTATAAAGGATTATTGATAACTAACAATGGTCATATTGGAATAAAAATGTGGAAATATGATAATCCTTAACAACAGCCTTTTCATACTTTTTCAGAAACTAAAATATGAAATTTAAGGATAATAATATAAATGAAATCCTTTAAAAACATTAAATAAATTTCATTGTTATATAAAATAACATTAATAAATTTTTTATGTATATAAATTATAATTATTTAATAAAAAAGTAAGAAAATGGACAAAGAAGAAAAGTATTCCCACCAAAAAAACAAGGACTGTTTTTCATAAAATTATTTATTCAATCTATTTTTTCAAAAAAGTTGTAGAATATTAATTGAATTATTGAGAATTCTAAAAATAATAATATTATATGTAAATATGGTTTTTATGGGAGAGATTTTATATTTTTCCGCCAAGGGAAATTAAAAAAACAATCTTGAATAAGAATGACATTATTGACTAAGCACTAACCTCGGAATTCTGTATTTCCGAAATTGCAATAATATTATATAAAAAACATTTATAATTATAATTAAACTATATAATAATATTATTTTAATTTATCATACAATATTCTATTCATTTATAATTTCATATTTCCCATTTATTCATAATTCATTGATAAAATTAATATTTGAGTGTTAATAGTTTCATTTTCCACACACATTTTGGTTTGAAATTTCTAGTCTTTGAACCACATTCATGGTTTTATCACCAAAATAATTCTAATTAAGTAATATATATCATATTTATAAATCATATAATGTTTTATGAAAATTTATTATATGAAACTATAAATAATTATTTATATCACTTCGTTGAATCCGTAGTTTGAAAATATATACGAGCGATATTTCTAAATTCCAAATGATGAGAGAGAAATAAAAAATATAATATTTTATCCTTATATGAAATTAATTATTATATAAATATAGTACTTATTCCTTAAATCTATCTATATAACCATCTATGTGAGGCAAGGATGAAAATTAGATATGTCACTACATGGATGTGGTAGTTAGCATGAACGCATGAGCGATGCTTTAAATTCCACTATATCGAAGAAAGAGTGAAAATGGTTACAACATTAAAATAAAAACTTCCCAATATGATAAATATATTCAAATAAATATTTTAATCCATTATAGATTATTTTCATGAGGTTTAAGTAGAATGGAATAGGAATGTTATTTATAAGAACATTTTCCTCATTTATAGATTATATTCATTGAAAAACATTGTTAATTCACATAGATAAGGAATTTGTTGATGAAAAAACATCTTGGTTTGGATAATGGTTTTGGGATGGTTATGGATAGATCTTGGTTAATCATAGTGGCTCAATGTGTGTGTTGAAGTGAGGAGATTTGTTACCTATTAAAAGTGAGAGTATTTTCGCCCCTGTAAATATTATGTTTTAAATATAATAATTATTCTTATCCAAAAAAAACTGGTTCAAATTTACTCCAAATTATAGTAACATATATTTTATGATTTATATATATTCAACTTGGGATATTTATAAAATTTATAGAGATATTTTATGAATTATCACTTAGCTTAACCCCCATGATATACCATTTTAACCCCTACCATGGGGACTAACATTTACTGTGGTAACATGTCTTTATATCCAACATTTTTGTGGAGAATATTATCAATTAGTTATCAATATAATTAAAAATACTGAATATTGTTTACCAAATTCAATTTCAAGAGGAGGTAAAAAATGGATTTTAATATATGTATTAAAAATTAAATAAAAACTAGTTCATTAATGCTTTTTAATCTAAAAAATTATTATACCCTGCAATTTGATATATTTTTGACTCATAGGAAAATTATTAATTTAATAATATTAAAATTAGAGTAACATGTCCTTAGAATTAATCAAATATAAAATTTAACCACAAAATCACTTAATTAATTAAAAAGCTCAAAAATAGTTCTTTATTATAATAAAACAAATCTTTGGTTCTACAATTACAATCATTTATTTCTAAAATTAATGTAATGTTTTATAATATTATTTTACTAATTATCACATATTCTCATATTCAAATATTTAATAAAAATATATTTAATTTTGATGTTCTGAATGTGTTTTCAAACGACCATTTAGTAAGAACCAAACTATTCACTATTTTCTCAAAAATAAATATGTTTATAAAAATCAAAAAAAAATTAACCCTAAGATAATTTTGACCTCTTGAACTAAAAAAAGATATATATTTTATCGAAATAATATTTTAAAATATATTAATTTTACTTTTAAATAAAAATATGAACATTTTTTATTTTAATGATAAAATAAAAGCATGTGCATTGGAAAATAGTCTAGATATGTAGTGTTAATATTCTATTATACGATCTCTAGAAAGAAATTATCCCCCACCCATAAATAATTTCATCAATAAAATTGGTGATACATTTCTGTTCATAAACATATCTGGTTAATCATTCCTCAAAGTTTCTTCGTAATCCAGTTTTCCCAACAATTTTTTTTTGATTTGTCCAATTAAATTTTATAAGCAATGTTTTGTTATTTCACAAAATTTTATTTATAGATTTAGGAATTAGGACCAACCAAATATCATAAAAAAAGTTAGTTTCGAACACAATTTACTTAAAGGACAGTGAATTAATTTGTTTTTACATATATTTTCTCAATAAATAATTGAGGAATCTGTCATGCACTTTAGGTAGGTTTATGGGAATGACTGCTAATTATTCCCCAAATCCATTTGTCTCTTAACTTTCAAAAGTCTAAATATTCTATGAAAATAAATTACCTTTCTTCAATACTGATTAACTCCTTAGAGGGTGACACCTTTACTAATACAATATCACCGACTTGAAATTTCATGTCCTACCATTGATTATTAGCAGAAAACATTTTTTATCTAGGAACATATTTTATATGATTATTTATTATCCTCACATTCAAAATTTTATACTTAAAATGTTATTATCATACTATATTCCATTCTCTAACTTTATCCCAATAGGTTAGAGTTTGAAATACTCTATCATATAATGCATCATATGGTACCATCTAGATTAATAAATGGAAGATATTATGGATTAAAGAATATGTCAGAGGTATATATTGAACCTATATAACTTGAATTTTTATAGATCATGATCTCAACAAATATTTTAATTCTGGGAAATTCTTCTTAGGGTGGTTTGTGTTTATCGGTGATATATGGTGATCAAATGTATCTAAGTGTAGAAATCCTCCTAAATATTCCTACAAAATCTGAATGTGAACATAGGATCATGATTAGATATAATTGATAAGGGATCACAATAATGTCTCAAAAATTCATTAATATTAATCCATGATATCCACTCAAAGGGAATATATTTCCTTAACTATAGAAAATATGCATACATAAAAAAGCTATCAATAATTACCAATACAGTATCATTATTCATATTACTCTTTGAAATTATAGTTACAAAGTCCATTATAAAATTGTCCCACTTCTATATTTGGATAAGTAGAGCTTCTATGTCTCCATTAGGAAGATTCCTCTCATCATTTACCTACTAAAGAACCAAACATATAGACACATAGCCCACAAATTCCCCCTTCATAAAATCATAATAGAAATATTTTTTTAAATCCATATAAATATTAGTGCCACTGGAGTCTATAGAGAAATATTATTCATGTTATTCTTCATGCATATCCTTTGTTAACTCATGTATTCATGAAACACATAATACTTTCCCAAACATAAATAATTCATCAATAAAGATAAAGTATTTAACTTTCTCATTTGGTACAATTTTATCTTCCCTTATAAATCATTAGTATCCCAATGGGATTTCTCTTCCTTTTATTCTAAATTTGGTTTACCAAATTCTTGAAAAATTAATTATGATTCCTTTTATATAAAAATACCATATAAAACTTTAGTAAATTTCTCATTATATGATCCCAGATAATTTTCTTCATGGTCAGGAATCCATGGTCACTCCTATATAAAGTATCAGAAACATTAAATGGCTTCCTATGGTGGTAGTATAATATATAATCATTGTACCACATTATTTTCACCCATCTCAGTTCCCACATGTTGATCCTTTTTTTAGAAAACTTGTAGTTCTCAATTTTATGGTCTATATATATATATTCTATATTTTTCATAATGATAGTGCCCAAATATAATCAATAAAATTTCTAATTATTCCAACACAATATCATGATTAAGATAGATTAATTCATTGATCATCTATTTACTTGATGCATAAGAAAACCATATATCATTTTATATAAATACACATCCCATTTCTTTCATTGATATATATATATATATACTATATATACTTTCATCCCCATAATTAATTCCAATGATAGTCCATTAATTAATATCTCAATTATCTGTTCAAATATATATTAATATTCACTTAACCATGTGGATTATAACCCTTTACAAGTTTCCTTGGTTAATTCATTGGACGATGGGTTAAAAGTTTGAACAAATAACCAAGAGTAATCTGTTCAACCAAGGAATCTACAATTCAAAGATATATTCATCATTATATTCCATTTATTGAACAATTTTTATTTTTAAGGATACATAGATATTATTTCATTGAAGAAAACATCGTCATGAAAATAAATATTATTGAGAAAAAAATCACACTCACTGAATCTCTTAGATAATTCCTATTCTATGTGGGTATCAAGAATTAATCATAGATGGTTCTTATGTTATTCATAGATTTTTGAATATTTAAAGTTATCATATATCAGTACTACAATAAATTTATCAATATAATCCTCAAATAATAAATTCATCAAAGTCATAAAAACTGATGGTCAATTAGTCTATCCAAAAATCATTACAAAAAAACAAATAATTCGCAGAAGACGTATGCAATTTTTTATTTTTTATATTATCTCTTTTTAAAATTAATTTATGGTAAGTAGAGTAAATAAAAATATTGGATGAAACATTACACTCTATGAATTTTATTACATAAGTCTTCATTTTTTCATAAAGGTTACATATTAATTACTTTTATTCTATCCATCTCCATGTAGTTGATGTACAACCACATAAAATCACCCATCTTTTTCAAAAATTATATAGAGGCTTCCTAAGGTAAAACATTGTGGAATATAAATCACTCATCACACAGCTCTATCAGTTTTTTCTTTAAATCTATATATTCTATTTATTTCATTTTATAGGGTGCCTGGGATATATTTTTTTCATCAGGTACCTGTTCAATAGAAAACTATTATTTATTCTTTGTTCAATGTCCTTGTATGTATTTTGGAATGAAAAAAAATTCATTTACAATAGGAATGTCATTTATCCTGAATAGATATTTACCATCCACATAGATTTTTTTGCCATTATATTCTCTAAGAGTTTAAATAACTAGGGATATTGGTGGTATATTCATAAATTTTTCAGATAATGTTGTATTTCCATTGAAAATTCTAATTTAGACCATTCCATGAATATTTATCTTTATCTATCAATAATCATATTCTTACATTATACATTGAAATTCAATATATTGAAATTATAATATCATATAAAATAATATATTCAAATATAAGGATAAGAACTAGGTAATATCAATGAATTTTAATTGATACTTATCAATATATCATTATTTCTATAAGATTACTGCTAGGTGTCTTGATTGAAAACTAATTCATTAGAGCATCATGGGTGATTTAATTTTATTATAAATGTTTCAAGATATATAAATGATCATATACATTGAATAAAATAAATCATTAACTATATTTTAGATTATTATAAATTTAAATAAAATCAAATCATTTTTTATTTCATTATTAACTATACTCACTGTATAATATTAGATTTTCCCCCTTGTCCATTTTTGAGGTAATTTTCATTCAAACATGGGAAATTCATTCGAATAGTTTTCCAAATTCTGAATATTTAAGCATTTAAAATGAGTAGCTTATTTCATTCCCTTTACTTCATGCTCCTAATGGAATTTCTCTCCACACATAAAATAAAATCTCATTCCCTTTAAGAACAATTTTTGGTATTTATTTACACAACAATTAAATTTCGAATTCAACACAACCCTTCATCCACTTTACCATATTTATTTTTAGAGACCCCTAAAAAACCCTCATCTTTTATGAATTTATCTAAAAACATCTGAATTTATGAATTAATTATTTATCATGAATAAACCTGATATAATATCTTCATATGAAAAAAATGTGTGAGATAATAATTCCCATTAGAATAACTGGATTGTGTGCATCAATGATGCAATAAATGGTACATCATGTACTATGTAAAATTTCTACATCTTAATTTTATAACCCTAAAATGTTAGAATCATATTCAACAATGTTTCTATCTTTAATTTTTATTATGTGATGGAATTTCCAATCAATATACAATCCTTTTTTACTAGGAAAGTATTTTTCAATGAATATCTTACAAAATGTCTTCCATTACAAACTATTTGTCTCAAATACCACATTAGTGATATAAATAGAGGAGACACTTGATTAGAATCTAAATTTGGATAAAAAACAACCATGATATCCATATCCCATCATCTGAATCCCAAAGTGATAAATATTTTCCCCAAGGAAGTTTCAAAATGGCTAGCTACTAATAGATTAATAGTCCCATTGAATGATAGTAGTTTCTCCCACAAGAATTGGTTTAACAATTTTTTACAATATTATAGATTAGTAGTTTGAACTGTATTAGTAAGGTTATTTCTAAGGACCTATGTAAACTAACATAATAATTTTATAATTCACATAACTCCAACACCGACCTTATTGGCATCATTTACATGATCATGAGGGTCATCCCTACATAGGTTATGGATGTTGATATGGTTTTAAATAATTTTATATGAAACATTTATGAATACTAGTATACATTGGATTATATTCTAATATTATAAACATTAAATCATTTTTTATAATTCTTAATTTGGGGAAATACTTTATATAAATTAGAATTTTGTTCATAGATAGTCCTAAAATCATAAGCTATGTGACTTTGAAAAAATCAAACAATCATAATAATAATTTAAAATCCATTATAATGGATAATAAATGGAATATGATTTTTCCAAATAATATCCTGACTATGGTTTAATATTAGATATTATGATAAGCATCATTTTAATGCACTTGGTGAAGATCGAGTTAATACCCAACCAATAATTTTAGTGTTATTACCCATTTGTGCATCAATGATAGAGCCAATATCAACTTGTTTTTATACATAAGTGGAGGCAATTATTTAAAGGAAAGTAGTATATATTTTACCAAATTTTATGGATTTATTTCTATTAATTGGATTGATACCTATAATATATCATATGTTTATGGTTTTAATATACATTTTCTAAAATTTAATTCCGAGAGTTTCAACTAAACATGATATAATACCAATTATATCAACCCAAAAACTAGTAACACAGATTTGATTTTTACTATAGTTCATTGGAAGAAGATACAATAAATCCCTTCAAAAGGGTTAAAATTGTTTAGTAGTCTTGAGTGAATATATACCATATTTTCATATTACATTTGAAAACAATAAATATAACTAAACATCTAGGATGGACATTATTAATATTTCATGAATATAAAAGAATTGATTAAATGTTAAACATTTGGGAACCTAGGTAAATGAAGTAAAATATAGGCATGTTCTTATATTCTCAGTAAGGGAATGTAGACAAAAATGATATCATAGAATAAATATAGCATGAATAATATGGTAGTGAAAACTAGTAATAAAAATTTTCATATAACCAATATCATAAAAAATTCATATATATCCCTAAGGGACATCAAAACATAAATAATGACATATATAACAATAGATGGTTCTATTATTATTGAATTTTTAATTTACAAAATAATAATCTTATAGTCAAGTGCATTTCCAAGACATCGTAAATAGATAGGTACGACATAAACAAAATAACTAAACTAGTTTTTATTTTAAAACCAACCCACCAATTGATGGGATATTTAATATAATGTACCACTAATCAAATACTAATCTAAATTCATTCATTATAATAATGTATTGAATATAAAATACAATACAAAATTAACATTCTTTTACATAAACAACTCTATTTGAAAACTAATATATGAAATGATAATATTTTCAACAATAAATATATATATAAAGTCATAAAAATCCATGTAGATAAATAAAGTGGAAATTATCATTATATAATATACATTTTAATGAATAAAATAACATTAATTAGGTTACCATATATGAAATAACACCTTTAAAATGCATAATGTAGTGACTTTGAAAATAATATGAAATATGTTTTTTTTTTGAAAAGTATTGAAGAAATAAAAATATTCAAAAAACATAGAGAATATGATTTATTTTTACAAAAGTACCATAAATACTAGTAATGTAAATTTTATAATAAATAATCGCCATGATGGAATAAAGAGTCAATCATGTATGAAAAGTTAAAAACCATTCTTCTCATAATCCTCTAAAGAAGTATTATATGACCCATATGAAAATAGTTAAAAAGAATCATCTTAAATAAATTTAAAATAATTTAATAGTTATCCAAAATATCCTTATGAATTAATTTAATTATTTAAATTATTAATATGGAATAAAAATTAATAAAATGTTGGTAGAGATCAATTATTTTCTTCTAACAATCAAATGAAGATAAATTTTCATAAAAATATTTGTCATGACATTTTTAGTAAAAAGAAATGTAGATGTTTATAGAATACATGAAAACCTTATAAATAAAAGAAGGATAAGAAAATATATTGGTTTGAAGAGATAGATAACAAATTAAACTCTTAATGGAAATTAAAATAAAAACAAATCCAAAAAGAGAGAATTTAGAATAAACACTTACCTCAAATATAGGCATGGTCATACATGGTCTAAAATAGTATATGATAATGTTAACATTATTATAAATATAAATCACATTATAGTTTCATTTATATAACACTATATTATTATTTTCTAATTCCTTCTCATCCATTTAATAATAATTCAATATAAAAACCAATATTTTATGTTTTACTGTTCTATTTTCTATACAAGATTTCATTCCATGGATTTAGTATTTTATCCCTGGTCATAGTTTCATCCCATACATAATGTTAATAATTTCATATATATCATATTTATACATAAAATACATCTTTTTACAATTCTCTATGCGGTGGATATATTAATGGCATGACATTGCTTTGAGGATGCAGTAGTATGGACTTACACACAAGGGATGTTTTTTATTCCGAATAGATGGGATGGAAAGAAATTTGAAAATATTTTACATTAAAATAATAATTTATATTTTTTTGTATCATAAATATTCCTAAAATACATTTATATAACCATCTATATGAGGTTCTTAAGAAAAATGAGATATATCGATATATGGAGCTGGTTATCTTCATGAACATATGAACAATGTTTTCTTTATTCCATTAAATGGAATTGATATAAAATTGGATGTAAAATTAGAGTAAAAACATTTAAAATAGGATATATAGTTATTTAAATGTGTTAATATATCCATATAATATTTTTACTACATTTAAGAAAAAAACTATAATGTGCTTTGTAAGAACATATTTTATATCACTTAATAATTTCCTTTGAAAAACATATTAAGGAATTTTAGGTGGATCTTTTGGGAAGAAAAATTCCATTATGTAAATAATAGTGGTATTAAAAATTTATATCTTCTTATATTGGGTAATCTATTTGGATACATATTTTTGGATTAGTGGGGAGAGGAAACGTTTGAGGAGAAACACTCCTTCTTATATTAAAACCATTTAAACAAAATAAATTATATTTCCTTGGAAAGTTTCTCTGATATAGTCCAATTTTTTAATTAGAATAAGGAATATGTTAACCCCATTCAACCAATCAATTTATATTTATTATAATAGTTATATTAATTGTTATATAATAGTTTAACCGCCCCTCCCTTTAACACCTTTGACGCATATTGTGGTGACAAAAAATTGTTATGGAAACTTATAAATATACCCAATATGACATTGATCTTAAAAATATTAATATTAATTATAATTTAAAATATAAAATTTATTTTATATGATTAGGTTTCTATAAATGATAAAAATTAATTTTACTATCGGTATGTAAAATTGAGTGAAAAAATTATTTGAAAAATGTAATTTTACACATAATAATAATTTTACACCATATTAATGTATAATATAGATTCACCTAGAATTTATTGGGTTTTTAATGAAACTATTATTTTTATATGAACTTAATTACAATAAAATACAAAATCTAACCATTTAATAAAATTATTGAAAAAATTAACCAATGTATTTCTTTTATTAGAATGAAACAACATTTGGGTTCCAGAAATTTCCAAATTATGATTCTTGTTTTAATCACCACTTTAGTAGAATAGAGATGATGTCTACATTATTAAATTTTTATAATATAAAATGGATCAAATATCCATATATTGACTAGTTTTCAAGTCATGAAGAACCAAATACATACATTATTCTGTTAATATAAAAATAGTAAATATTTTACATTCTTAAAAATCAGTATAAAATCTCTTATTTATATCATAGGGAATGATTGGAATGTTTGATCCAATGATAGGTGTAGGAATCATCCTAAGTAACATTACTACTTGAGAATGCGGTGTCTAGATCATCCTTCTCGCAATGGTGACCTAAATTTGATGTTGAGGAGCCATGCTCCCCCCTCTTGACCAGAGGTGTAGTTTCATGATCTTAACACCATGGAAAGATTAGTGTCTTCTTACCGTTAAAAAATCATGAACATATTCCTTCCTTCCCACAGATACAGGTCTCCCCAAAAGTCCCTGACCTATTTCATAGAGTGCCTCAACTCCTGCTCTCTCCAGCGGAGTTAAACAGTGCCACGGGTCTACGAATTCTCACGTTGGTGGCTTGATTTCGTTTTCACCATCATTCGGTTAATGAGTTTGATCGATTTGTTTTCAATTCATAGGATATTAAAGAGCATGAGGTAGTCGGATTAATTGATAGGATTTATTTGATGGTTCAGTTTGAGATAGAGGATGATTTGATTACTACTTGGTCCAGTGCCCCTCAAATAAGTATTGGAAACTCTTTTTTTCTATTCCAATGGAGTCTCAATTTCCACATGCAGTGGTATCATCCGATTATGGTGACATGGGTGAGTCTCCCTGGTCTTCTCTAAGAATAACTCTATTTTGTGTTCCATTGGAAACATGATTGGATGGGTTTGTGCTCAGATCATCGAAGAGAGGTTGTCTGTCATCCCATCTGTCCACGAATATGTGTAGATATTCATGTGGGGAGGCCTCCTATAAATTGGGTTTGGATCACAGATGGTAATGAGTTTTGGTGGAAGTAAGAGGTAAGATTTGAAGTGTGGATGCCTTTTTATATTGCTTGCAGATGATTTGGGCATGTGTAAGCGGCTTGTCGACACAAGGGATGAGCTAGGGTTTCATGAGGGGTGAGGAGAAAGGGTAATGGTGGTTGTGGTACTTCTGTGTTGGATTTTCCATTTAGGTATCCTCCAAGGAGTACTCTACCACGAATAAATCCTGCTGAAGGTCTGCATGTAGAGAAAGTGTGTGTGGATTCGGACTCCACCGGTCAGGCAGTGGATGAGGAACTTTTTCAGGAAGTAGTGGTGTCTACTACGGAGCAAAATGGTCCTGAGTTCACAGTGCACAGTCATACTTAGAAGGATGTGTAATGGAGGCCAATGAACCCAACGGTGATGCATGTTTTTCAAAACCTAAATTGTGATCATGGAATTGAGAAAGACATTACACTGAATAATTCTGGTATTTAGAGAAACATTACACTGGATAATTCTTGTTCCTTGTGGATGGACGCTATAACTGAGAAGATTTTGGACTCGGTTGTGTCTGAGGATGGTGCCTTGGGGGCTAGAGATACTGATGCAGAAGGTGGTGTAGGAGGTGTTTTAATTACGATCCCCACTAGTAATAGGTTTCATGGGCTCGTGCATGAGAGGGTCTCTTATGAAGAGGAGGGGTCTCCAAAAAATGATGGTGGTGGTTTGCAGCATGTTACTCCGGATGTTTTAAATGAAGTAGGTTCTTTAAAGGGGCTTGTGGAATAGCCACATTTCCTTTCCATGATTGACTCAAATAGTTCATTACAGAAGGAAAGGGGAGTGCATGAGGGTTACCAAGAGGTGCACATTTCGGGAAAATGGGGAGAGATCTCTGATAGTGATAATGAAAATGATGGATCCATCTGGAATTCTTATAGAGATGTTGTCTAGGGTGGGAAGAAGGTGTTTGAGAATAAACTGTCTGGTCCAACACGAAGAAGGCAGAGGAAAGACTATTCTTCTCTTCTAAATACAATGCCTACAAGGTCTTCTGTTCGGAATGTTAGATGGGCTATACAGTCCCCTAAGGAGATTCTGTCTTTGGAAAAATTGAATCATCGAAGGAAGTAAGCCATGATTCTGAAGCACTATGAAAACCCAGAGTGGGAATCTGCTAGTGGAGAGGAAGTTATATCTCATGGATGCAGTGATGGATATGATTTTTATGATCTGTAGCTGTCCTTTCAAATTTTATATACTTGCATGAAGTTTTTTCTCTTATTTTAATAAATGGTCAGATTACTTTCCTATGATTATGCTTTTCGGGTATGATAGGGAATGATATAACATTAATTTTGAGCTCAATATCCCAGTAATGGTTTTTTAAGATAAATCTTTCTTGTATAAATAAGGAATATCTACATGTAATGATAAATAAATAAAAACACATGACACTTAATATATAAATTTATAATTACATGAATCCATGGATAATATCAATGTAAAAATATCCCTGATAACATGAATGAAATTTAATGTGAAGGGAATCTATAATGTTTAACATATTGATGAAGGCCTTGTGAAATTATATTTTCAAATATGGGTTAGTATATACTAAAATTACATATGATATGGGCAACCAACAAGATTCTCTCATGATAGTTGTCTTTGTATCAATGGTCTCTCTATAATCATACCCCACCCAAACCTGCATTTCCATGGCATTCTCCATATATTGAAGAATCAATTTTACTCAAATAAAACACCTTATAAAAATATATGTATTGAGTAAATAATTTGGACTACGAATGTTTCCCTAGTCAATCAAATTACATTAATAATATAACACTATATGTGGAAATTTTATATGGTTTAGGTAATGTTAATATATATGATTCAAGGATTGTGGATATGGTATTTTAATGTGATATTAAATGAATCAGGATCCTAATTATGTGAATGTTTCAAGAGAATCTTAATAACCTAAAAATTCATCCAGAGATGGGAGATGACCACCAGTTCATCAGAATAGTAGATTTTATAGTAAAATATAATTCTTCTAGAAAGTAATATAATTTAAAAGAAACATAAAAAATAAATGTTTGTTATGAAATATCATTTTAGAACAACATAAATCATTTAGAAGAGTCTAAATAGTTTTAATAGTCATGTCAGTGGGATAGTCCACTAATATTATGCACATAAAAAATTTGTATTCATTTTGACTTTTTTGTAATGAATGATTAAAATAACCCTATAAAGAAATTGGAATAAATCATTTCAAACCATTTAAAAAGTTATAGATATTATAACATGTTATTAAAAAGATTAGATTAAATAAAAAAACCTTTTAAAACAATTTTGGAAAATATGAACATTGAAGAAAAATATACTCAATTCAAAAGAAAAATAAGATATGTATTTCATTCAAACATAATATTAATTTATTGTAGTGAAAATGATATGATTTTTTATAGGACAAATTTAAACTCATAAAATATGAAAATAATAATAATGTAGATGAATTTTACGAAGGATATATTATAATATTAATTCAATAAAAAATATTTGGGAAACCAAAATAAGTGATTATAAAATAAATTTTCATCTCCTTAATAACTTATATATTTTGGAATCCAATAAAGTGTAAACTAATATTGAAACATTAATTAACATGAATAAATATACATTAATTTTATATACATCACGGGGAATTTATATACACCATATAAAATTAGATAGGTGAAAAATAAAAAATATGTCTCAAATAGGTGGAAGTTTTCTGTACTCTTACTCCAGAACCATTTATTCCTATTATACAATTTCCCGATATATTTTGGTCGAAATAAATATTTCAAAACCTATTTTTGGGTGTGCGTGGATCATGGTAGGTGAGTAATTTCCGTGGAAAAAATAAGTGGTGTTTGAGTCCTAGAAAGAACTATTCGTGTCATGAAAACATCTAGGGTATTAATCCTAATCATGATAGTGACGAAGCATGAAACTACAAGTTGGTTTCGTGTCCCACGGTTGAGAGGGTCTGGTATTTCTTCCTCCTTAGTTGAAAAAATTGATAGCAAGGATGTCACCCATGTTGATCATTCACCAAAAGTGTCAGATGTTATGGCTACTAAGCTAAAGGTTGCAAATTACTTTGATATATTGAAATGATATTTGGGTGTCTCTAGTTATACATCTCAGGATTTAAGGGATGATGGTCTTTCCCCTCTATTTATATCCTCTATTTATGTTTTAAGAGTTCAGAATAGTAAAATTGACATGGATCTCACATTTCATGGCATTAATTCAACCCCTCCATGGAGAAATTACCCTATTCATTAAGTCCCTACATGATCTTTAATAATCAAGATTAAATTATCTTATTTTTGTTGGGTGAGAAGGAATGCTTGGAGCCTGAAGGGTGGGTCACTATTTATCCATAATGAAAAAAGAAACAGCATGTGTTATAGTTCTGGATGATCAGACCAACAAGGGTCGATGATGTACTTTAGGAGCTCAGTATGTAGGATAAGAAAGCTCCATCCATTAGTGTTAACACTGAGGAGTGTGAGGCCACTTTGGATGTGGGTATGGACATGCAGCGTGATTCATCAAATCACACTAAGGAATCCAAGGTGAATGAGGAGACTCATGTAGAACAAGATGATTATGAGGATACACATTCCATGGTTTTTCTTGACACTAACATGTAGCCTCAGTTTATGGGGTGAGGGATCATACAAATGGGATATTGTGATATATATGGATAGGCTCCCTAGAATGGTTATCTCATCACTAGTGGAAAAAATGCTAACTGTCATGAGGATATCCATAAATTTTTTAACTCTTCAAGAATCTATAATAAGAGGGGGAACGTTTCCAATTATGAAAGGGTGACTAAAATCATATCATTAATTATTTGGGAAGTGGTAAATCCTCATTCTTTTATTTTATCATATGGGGAAATAAAAACATGACCGATAATGAGGGTATCACTTATTCTCCTACAACGAAAAGGGTGTAGAAGGACTACTCTAATCCTCCAAAGACTGTGTCTACCTGGTCTTCCTCATAGGTGACCAGAAGGATAAATTTTGATGTCCTAAAGATCATCAATCAAGGTAAGTCATTATCATAATGGGGTACTGTGGATGATTTTGAATAGGAAAGTTATTTTTTTTACTATGTGGTTTAGATATGCTTTTCCTAGATGAGGGAAATCCTCTTTGTTTGACACCTTCAACATTCTTTGTTTACATTCTCATTCTCTTAAATAAATGGTAAAAATATTTTCTAATGGATGGAATTTATAGTATATTTTCCACATATAACATCATATTACCCATTTTCACCAATTATTCATTATCATCATTGTATCATGTGTAAACTCCTTTGTTTTTTCATGTATTTTTAGATTCAGTAAGTACAGACCTTGTGTATTTATTAGGGTTCTATCATATATAAAATTTTAATCACGATATAAAAACAATAAATATTTATTATATACATATTTAGAATCATTGATGAAATGGGGAGATGAAAAATGAATCACAACAATTCATGAAGGTGTTAGTCCACACGTACACCTATGCGACATTATCTTTTTTTGAATTTGTGGATGGGTAAATAAGTAGATGATATAATGAATTTATATAATTTTAATTAAGTGATAAATATCATATATATTCATTAGTTCAATCATTATAACTATCCATGTGTGGTGGTGATGGAAAATAAATTACATTAGTTCACGAGGCGATACTCAGTCATTCACATAATCGATGGGTTTGTTTCCCATTTTAAGGAGAGGGAGATGGATAAATAATGTGCCATAAAAATAATAAAATTTTATTATTTCAAATATGATAGTTTTAAAATATTATAATTTTTATGGAATACATTACAGTGGTATAATAAGAAGAAAAATGAAACGGTTTCATTTTAATGATTACCTCTTCTTAGAAAGATATGATTTAAATATCCTCTTCAAGAACATATTATTGGTTTCTAAGAAAACCAGAACTAATATAAACTGGATAAGGATTTATTGGACATATTTTGTCTTGGTTGGTTTATATAGATGACTCATTAATTGTGAATAAGTGATGGTAGGAAGTCTCTATTAATAATGGAGGCAAAGGACACACTAGGAATGTTTTAAAGGATAAAAATATTTTAATAAATTACACAAGTCCATTGTTTCAAAAATTAATCATCTTAAAATTTTGTAACATGTTTTTTAAAATAAAACCAAACAAGGGGGTTATGGGATTATTTTATTTCAATTCCATACCCCTTTATTTTTAACTCTTTAAACTCATTTTACCCTTATACATGGTAAACAATTTTTAACATTTATACAATTCAAAGTTAAGAATAATGAAATCCCAATAATTAAAAAAATTGGACATGATTATATAAAATATGGAAACCATTTAATCAAATTTCATTTCTTCATGTCACAAAAATAAAGTTTAAAATAAACATTGAAAACCTTCCAAGAATAATAATTCAAGAAAATGAATTTTTGAAGTGTAAGATGATCTTACATTAACTATATGAATAGTAATGATGAATATATGAATTTTAATGCATATATTTAGATATATAATCTATAAATGAGATTTAAATCATTATTTATAAGGAATTATATAAATTAATTAAAATTGAATAACTATATGTACTTATAAACAGTTTTATATTAGATAACCCTTATACCTCACAATGATTTTGTCTTTATTTATTATAAATTAATAATCATTAATGGTTACTGAGACATATTATAACATAATAAATTAAATTAAATTTTGATTAGATAAATAATATATTTTTGGTTATTCGTAAAATATTATTTCTAAGGGAAATATTCAATGAATCGTTCAAAAATTATTTTGACATTGTAAGTAAAAATTCACTATTCTTTATATCAAATTATAAAATTTTCAATAAAATAACAATATGTTAATTGACCTATAGTTTCATGGAAAATAAAATGATCATATATTATAATTGAAGATCCATTATTACATTAATCACTCATTATAAAATATAATCTTAAAAGATTATTGAATATTACATTATAAATAAATAAGGCTGGTTATTCTTCATAACATCTGTAGGATCCCATGTTTCATGGTCTATGTTATTATTTCTATAAATTTCCTTTATCAGTTGATTCATCTGATTCTATATCACATTTTCTCTTGTGTATATAATTTTGATGGGCGCTTTATAATAATATTGATCAGGCTCTAATACTATTTATTTTGATGAGATCACATGTGTTGGCTCTAACATATACTTCTTTAATAATGAGATTTATAACACATCATTTAATTTAGAGAGGATCAATGGAATTTCTAAATGGTCACCATGGCTATAATTATTATTATAATTTGAAAAGGCTCGATATACCCATGGCTAATTATTAATTTCTTAATGAACCTTATAACACCCTTCCTTGTAGAAAAGTTTATAAAAATGCAATCTACAACTCGAAATTCGAAACAATTCCTTTAGTAACCATTTGTACTCTTTTTCCTACATTGACATACTTTAATTTGGATATGAATAGATAGTCACTTTATCATTGTTTTCTCAATAAGTTTTATCCCTAAAGAACTTATTTCACTAATTTCAGTATAAAAAATTTTACATTTACATTTATTTCCATGAAATTATTTGTTCAACACTGTTTAAAGACATTATTGGAAGATATTGATAAAAGAAAACACCATTAGAGTTAAATAATGATCTCACCTACCAAGAAATTAAAATGATAATGATCGTAATATGTCTTATACTATTTAAATAGTGATGGAAACTATCCATAAATTTATGGATGATAAACTATGCTTAAAAGAAGCTCAATATCAATAGAATTAGAAGAATTTTAATTATTTTTCTATAAATCATGGATCACAATCACATAAAATTGAAAGAGGCACACTATGTAGTATCACATAATCATAAATATATTGTTGTGTGAGGTGATAAAGAGGTAAAGCTTCTCATTTAATGAGAAAATTGGTGGATTTGGTATGTCAATCAGAACTAACACATAATAAATCATTCATTCTAGTGGAATTTGGAAATGCATTATAAATTCCATAGTGATGTCATCTAATTTATACACGTGAATATGTATAGGTTTTATAACTCCCTTATGATGTTATATATCATCCTTTAACTGTTGAAAAAACTAGAATATTTCAACGTAATTAGTAATCTATCATTATATTATCCCAAACAATTCATTCAATTATATCATTATAAATATTGGGGATGCCTTGGTGTATTAATATATTAATTATATGAGTATCATCTAATAATTTCTTTATCATCTCAAGTATAAATGTAACACATACCCCCTTTCCAATTTCTATCACTATCCTCATAAATGATGTAACACCCCAAGATTTCATAGTGTGTTAGTTCTTCAAAATAATTCAATAACTTTCACTACATGCAACACCAAGTTCAAGCACACCATGACTTACCAAACAAGCCGTTCAAAAGAGGTTATGAATAGTATTAGATAAAATTTAATGTTTATATAATCCTTATAATTTTAGAATCCATATTATGAGTTTCTTAGATATAATGCAAGAACAAATTCATTTTCAGTATTATCAAATTTAATAGTGAACCCTTTTTAAATACAATATTTTAAACTTTTTGACTAAATGGGGACATCAAAAATTTAAAATGAAACATCCCAAGCTTCCACGGTACACTTTCTTTGAATAATACAGTAGCGTGTGTTGTACGCAACCTTGAGTTTTAACACACACCACAACCAATCAAACTAGCCGTTATGAATAGTAATACCTACTTTTTGAAATTATATATATTTTATATTTTAAAATGGACTTCATTTTTGGTTTCGGAATATCGAATTTAGCCTAAGGTGAAATTTTGGTACATTTCGGATAACTTTCATATTTTGATGAATAGTGAAAATTACTAAATTTTAATTAAAAACAACTTTTTTAATCAAAATAATTAATAGTGATAAATTATGAATTTGAGTGGTTTTAAAGTATATTTAGAATATATTTTTACAATTTAATATAATGTTGGTCATTAGACAAAATTTTACAATTAAACCGAACATAAACAAGTGTCAATCTTTTGATAGTTATTATCTCTTAAAAACACGCTTTTTGTTTTGACAGCGGGAATTAATTTTAAATTAATTTCTGCCACTTCTGTGTTTTGAATTTAGAAAAATGGATTCCATATTTGGAATCAGGATGTTCAAATTGTGTAAATAGGTAACTTTTATTTTTAGATATTTTGAATAATTATTGCGGTAAATATTTTATTTACTATGGTTAAGGGTAAATCCGGTAAATAAGGGTTAAAAAAATAATATTATAATAATACTAAATTACCCTAAAACGTGTCTTAACCCTATTTGTTGATACATGGTCGACCATGGGAATCTTTGGGTCTATTTTGGGACCCCATGGATCCACTTGTAAGTGATAATGACACATTATATTAATAAAGTTAAAATAAAAATAAAAATGGCATAAGCTTACATCTTTTAGAAGAACAATTTTTACATAGGGTTATACATGTTGGATTTTCTATTATAAATATTCATTAGAAAGATAAAAAGATTTCCTACATAATGATATTTTATTTATAATTTTTAGACATTATATAATATATTTTATTTATGACACAATGATGATGCAGTAATTACTAAAATAGTGAAAAATAAAAATAATTGATCTTATAAATACCCAAATAATTATAATATGAAACTTTTAATGAATTAAACTAATTTTATATGATAATATGATATATTAGGATTGATTTAATTGACTTTGTTCGAAGTAATCAATCTGTTAGGAGTTTCACAAAAATCAACTATTGAATAGTGTCAAAATTGACATAAAAGAGTTCTTAAAACAAATATTATATTATTAATTGATATTAAATTCCTAAAAATCTAAGGTTCGGCCAAGAGACTTATATTATGATAGGTTCCTCATTAATGGACCACTTGGGGGGCGCTTGGATGTATATAGTAAGTTTATTAATCATATTATATAAAAATACAAAGAGACATTGTAAAAGTGAAACTAATTAACTTAGAGTTAATACTTAAAGATAAGGTTAATATAAGTACCCAAACCTGTCTAAATTCTATTGGATGAGTTGTTTTCGACCTATCCACACCTCATCCTTTGAATAGTCAACTTTGGAGCCTTTGTAAACCGAATATGAATTTATTATAAATTAATATTTCTAACTTTTCCAAAGGTGCCCCTCACCCCTCTTATAAAAGGGCACTCCTCCTTCTCATTTCTTCACACCATCAAAGCCTTTTGGTTCGGCCAAACTCTGCCCAAATACTCTCCCAACATCCCTCAATACAACCTAGAGGCCTTAGTTTGATCAGAAAGCCAACCTAAGGAGCCCTTTTGATCAAATCAAAAGGAAGAACCCGAAGAAGAGGTAATGATTTCACCACCCTTTTCTAAGTTCATTTCTTCTTCCACTTCTTCTTCCTTTGTTCTTACCATTCTGAAATAATAACTCCAGTATCTCACATATACTGTGATGTTATTATAAATATGGTACAATCATATTCAGTATTCTATCCACCCTTTGAATAACATGTCACCATACGTGCGTACGTACGGCTTACCGTCTCCACGTCGTGGTGTAATTGTTATTCAATATAATATTATTTGGATGGGTATAATAATGATGTGTAACTCATGTAAATAATAAATATAACATGTTAATGATTCTGTATATATGATATACCATCCATTTATATATTATTTTAATATCAAAAGAATGATATTGTCGCTCGTGCGTACGTACGGACTACCGTCTCCACGAACGCGATGAGATTCATTCTCCATCGTATCCATTCAAGTATAATTATCATTTGATGATTTAAAAATGATGTTTAAGGACTGTATATCATTCTGGATATGAATAAGATACAACAACCATGGCTTATGTAACAAAACATATAAAAGAAAATGAGTAAGTTAACTCCCGAAACGACGATAATTCTAAGATATTATTAACAAATCAATGTTAAAAGATCATATATGATATCATATTAATATATATGATTCTTGTATAATTTATTAACAACTATTTCACCATTATACAGGAGTTTAACCTACCCCAACCAAGGAAAAGTACAAGGTAAGGGTTATTTCACAATCTCTTCATTATCCGAGGTTGTTTATATGTAATAATCTACTGGGATCTCTTTATCATCCACATCCATGTTTCTTAAAAATGTATTTCAAAACATTTTTACTATTTACAAGAATATGGGTTAAAGTCATTTATACCTTTTTTTGACTTTTTATAAGAGGTTTATAAAGGAATCTTTCCGTCGTTTTCAAAACAAGGTCCTTTTTAACCTTTTCGACAGAATTGAGGTAAGAATGTTTTTTTTTAACTTATACGGCGGGTGCGGTTATTTTACGCCGTTATAAAATCTTCAAAGCTTTCCTTACAAGCTTATAAGAATATTTTCAAAGAAAATGTTTTATTTTATATGGATCTTAAATGATTTCAAAATAAAAGGAGATATTTCTTTAAAAAGAATTTTGATTTCATCTATGTCAACATCCTTTGATGGATTTTAAGATTATTTGAAGTTGATTTATTATGATACAAAACTTCTATATTGTATTGAAGGTTTTGTGATATGTTTGACTGTGGATGTGCTATTTTTATACCATTCATAGTTTATTGTGAAAGTATTGACATTTCGTATGCTAGTTTTAATACGAATGTTTATGTTATGTTTAAACCTTTTCATATGGGAATGCATTGGACTTAATAAGTGACGGGTGGAGCCCGCTATAGCTCCTCGATGCATCGGTAGGTCTCATGAGACAAACTAGTGTCTTGGCACAAGGCCTTGACAAAATCTTATTTGTAGTCTTGGCACGAGGCCTTGGCTATGTGGTTATGATAGTCTGGCATTATGCATTCCAACATTATGAAAGTGGTTATTTATTTTTGCATGTGATTATTCGATTAGTGGAATATCCATGTGAATAAGTAAATGGCATTATTTCATTTTATTTATGCCATACCATGTTGAAAGTTCATGTTTAAAAGGCTTTTGTTTTAGTTATACATTGCCTTAAATGTTTATTCTTATTGATGAAAGTTTCCGCTATATTGTTATCCTTACTGGGCATTTGAGCTCACCCCTTTTCTATGTTTTATTTTTCCCAGGAAGTGAAGATGTAAGTTATGAATGACCTGCAGGGATATTATGAGGGGATTGTAGTGTGGACTGTGGAAACATTATGTTGTTGTAGTAGTTTTTGATTTTATGATGTAATGTAAAACTTATGAATATATCTAGTGTTTCCAAGGCTACTAAACCAATCGGTCTTTCGAGATTTGATCTTTCTTGTGATCATGCCAATGTTATTTAATTAATGCACCGACTCTGGGTAGCTGGGGTCGGGGCGTTACAGTTGGTATCAGAGGAAGTTTAGTACAAACCTTGGAAGCTAGATTTAGATAAACTCTGATTAGAGCACGTAGACCTAAGATGAACTTTGAGGATTAGTATAGAAGAACTTCCTAGAATTTTGGTATTGTAGAGACTTTGTGAGTTTTGCGAGCAATACATCCCTGTCTGGATACGAGCAGGTAGAGGCGGCTCTGGCACAGATGTACCTAGGGGTAAAACCCGAAAACACCGCTTTGAGCTAGACTCGAACGGGAACTGGTGCACGACAACGGGCCTTGCTGCACTCTTGGTTACGACACTCCCGGGGGATATGCTTAGGATAACTCTCACTTTCATTACAAATCATTATGAAGGGTTTATGAGTATATACTTCCTCAAAGAAAACATATTTATGATTATGGATTATATCCATAGATAGTTCAATTTATGTTAAGTGTTTTATAAGTATGGGATTATGTATTTTGATTCATAAACTGATCTAGTGTATGCCATTGTTTAGAAATGGCGCCCAGTAGAAGGAATGAGAACTCCAGAAATTCACATGATCCAAAGAGAAGGAAGGATCATATCTTTCATGGTCTTAAGCTAGAATTTATAAGAGAAATAGTCTCCCATGTATTATCATCATATGAAGATATAATATCATGTGTTGATAAGATAAGTAAAGAGTTTGCTGAGTCCTATGGCCTTGAAGTGAAGCAAGAGAAGAACAAGATGGAAGAGAGAAAGATGGATAAAGGGAAGGGGGAAAAGAGGAATTTTCCCATATGTGGTAACTGTGGAAAGAAACACCCTGGAGCTTGCCTGAAAGGAATGGGAGTTTGTTATAAGTGTGGAGGAAAAGGGCACAAAGTACGTGACTGTAAGGGTAAGAAAATGGTTTCAAATGTACAATGCTTCATTTGCAAGGAGTTTGGACACTACGCGAACCTATGTCCCAGTCATCAGACTATGCCGCAAATGATGCTATTGGATAATAATCAAGTTATGATACTACCACAGATGAAGAGGAATGATTAGAGTACTTATGTTTATTATGTCAATTGAGTGTTGTATCAACAATGTACTTGTTATAATAATTATGGAGTATATAAGGATTGTACTGCAGTACTATTTCATTAAGGACTTGAGATTGTGTGGAACAAAGAAAAGTGACTCATTAGCAGGATAGATTTTTGGAAAATATATGGTTGAGAGAATGATAAACCATAATATAGTTCTGATACTGAGGTAGTGATTTTCGAATAATACATGATTATTTTGGAAAAAAATATATTGGATATTCTTGACTACCTTGGAACTGATTAATGATTTGTATATTCCATCATTTTTGGGGTTTAAAACATTTTTGGATTGATGAAGTATATCCAGTATTCTATATGGAATAAGGGAGCATGAATGTAATCAATAAGGAATATGGTAATACATGATGAAGGTATTCATATGCTATTACGGGGTAAAAAGGATCTATATTATGTTTACCTTCCTTATAAATGTTAGACTGTGAGTTTGGACAGAAGTATTTTGGATAGTTCTAGTTTGGATTATTTTGGATTGCCATAAAAGGACAACCCGGAGGTCGGGCGGCAACCCGTCGCGTCCGGCAAGGCTGCGAGACTTGAACCCGCAACCGAAGGGCGACAAGGGTGTATCACCTACCACTGGACCATGAGATGTCCTGGATTAAATAATGTAGTTTTTATTAAAAGATCTTGTAGATGAATTATAAATTCGTTTATTTTGGAACCCTATACGAATAGTGTAAATAGAATTTTTTTACATTCTATTATCTTTTAGAGTGAAAGATGAGTTTGTGGTAGAAATTTATTAATGGATAAAACTCTAATTATAAAGTAAGTATATCTCCTTATGATCTTAGCCAATCTCATAAATAAATTCCTCAATATTAAGAAAAGCAACTTTGAACAAAAATGTTTTCCTAGATGGTACCTTAAATCATCACTAATTTATGGCTTTGGGATTGTTGGCCTTTTTATAGCCATGTTCTCTACCACTCTCCATCAGATAATTGATGGTTATATTTCTCTTCCATATCCATATTTTCCTACATGGAACCCTAGTATGTGTTATTTTCGGTAATCTTCATACTTTCGACTCTTTATTTTAAATAGAGGCCTCATTAATTCATTTTTCGATGTGGGATTTCAACTAGGATATTTTGAAACGTCAAAAATGTATTATCCTAATACCCTATGTTTTGTTGAACCGATGGTATTTCAATTCATCATAGATTGATGAATTTAAGGAACTCAATTTTATACTTGTTTGTGATTGATGACCTCAATCACTCCCTATAAATATTTACGTTTTTCCTCCAATTATATGTCTCAAATTGCCACCAATGTTCTCCTAATCGAGATCATAATTTGGTGGTGACACTTTCATTTCTCTTTTCCTCATATTAAGACTAAATTTTAGTAACCCAATTTCCGATGTGGGGTTTCCCACAAATATATTATCTATTTTCAACCTTTTATTTTTGAAGAATAATTTCAAATTGCGAGGACGCAATTTATTGAAGGAGGGGAGAATGTAACACCCCAAGATTTCATAGTGTGTTAGTTCTTCAAAATAATTCAATAACTTTCACTACATGCAACACCAAGTTTAAGCACACCATGACTTACCAAACAAGCCGTTCAAAAGAGGTTATGAATAGTATTAGATAAATTTTAATGTTTATATAATCCTTATAATTTTAGAATCCATATTATGAGTTTCTTAGATATAATGCAAGAACAAATTCATTTTCAGTATTATCAAATTTAATAGTGAACCCTTTTTAAATACAATATTTTAAACTTTTTGACTAAATGGGGACATCAATAATTTAAAATGAAACATCCCAAGCTTCCACGGTACACTTTCTTTGAATAATACAGTAGCGTGTGTTGTACGCAACCTTGAGTTTTAACACACACCACAACCAATCAAACTAGCCGTTATGAATAGTAATACCTACTTTTTGAAATTATATATATTTTATATTTTAAAATGGACTTCATTTTTGGTTTCGGAATATCGAATTTAGCCTAAGGTGAAATTTTGGTACATTTCGGATAACTTTCATATTTTGATGAATAGTGAAAATTACTAAATTTTAATTAAAAACAACTTTTTTAATCAAAATAATTAATAGTGATAAATTATGAATTTGAGTGGTTTTAAAGTATATTTAGAATATATTTTTACAATTTAATATAATGTTGGTCATTAGACAAAATTTTACAATTAAACCGAACATAAACAAGTGTCAATCTTTTGATAGTTATTATCTCTTAAAAACACGCTTTTTGTTTTGACAGCGGAAATTAATTTTAAATTAATTTCTGCCACTTCTGTGTTTTGAATTTAGAAAAATGGATTCCATATTTGGAATCAGGATGTTCAAATTGTGTAAATAGGTAACTTTTATTTTTAGATATTTTGAATAATTACTGCGGTAAATATTTTATTTACTATGGTTAAGGGTAAATCCGGTAAATAAGGGTTAAAAAAATAATATTATAATAATACTAAATTACCCTAAAACGTGTCTTAACCCTATTTGTTGATACATGGTCGACCATGGGAATCTTTTGGTCTATTTTGGGACCCCATGGATCCACTTGTAAGTGATAATGACACATTATATTAATAAAGTTAAAATAAAAATAAAAATGGCATAAGCTTACATCTTTTAGAAGAACAATTTTTACATAGGGTTATACATGTTGGATTTTCGATTATAAATATTCATTAGAAAGATAAAAAGATTTCCTACATAATGATATTTTATTTATAATTTTTAGACATTATATAATTTATTTTATTTATGACACAATGATGATGCAGTAATTACTAAAATAGTGAAAAATAAAAATAATTGATCTTATAAATACCCAAATAATTATAATATGAAACTTTTAATGAATTAAACTAATTTTCTATGATAATATGATATATTAGGATTGATTTAATTGACTTTGTTCGAAGTAATCAATCTGTTAGGAGTTTCACAAAAATCAACTATTGAATAGTGTCAAAATTGACATAAAAGAGTTCTTAAAACAAATATTATATTATTAATTGATATTAAATTCCTAAAAATCTAAGGTTCGGCCAAGAGACTTATATTATGATAGGTTCCTCATTAATGGACCACTTGGGGGGCGCTTGGATGTATATAGTAAGTTTATTAATCATATTATATAAAAATACAAAGAGACATTGTAAAAGTGAAACTAATTAACTTAGAGTTAATACTTAAAGATAAGGTTAATATAAGTACCCAAACCTGTCTAAATTCTATTGGATGAGTTTTTTTCGACCTATACACACCTCATCCTTTTAATAGTCAACTTTTGAGCCTTTGTAAACCGAATATGAATTTATTATAAATTAATATGTCTAACTTTTCCAAAGGTGCCCATCACCTCTCTTATAAAAGGGCACTCCTCCTTCTCATTTCTTCACACCTTCAAAGCCTTTTGATTCGGCCAAACTCTGCCCAAATACTCTCCCAACATCCCTCAATACAACCTAGAGGCCTTAGTTTGATCAGAAAGCCAACCTATGGAGCCCTTTTGATCAAATCAAAAGGAAGAACCCGAAGAAGAGGTAATGATTTCACCACCCTTTTCTAAGTTCATTTCTTCTTCCACTTCTTCTTCCTTTGTTCTTACCATTCTGAAATAATAACTCCAGTATCTCAAATATACTGTGATGTTATTATAAATATGGTACAATCATATTCAGTATTCTATCCACCCTTTGAATAACATGTCACCATACGTGCGTACGTACGGCTTACCGTCTCCACGTCGTGGTGTAATTGTTATTCAATATAATATTATTTGGATGGGTATAATAATGATGTGTAACTCATGTAAATAATAAATATAACATGTTAATGATTCTGTATATATGATATACCATCCATTTATATATTATTTTAATATCAAAAGAATGATATTGTCGCTCGTGCGTACGTACGGACTACCGTCTCCACGAACGCGATGAGATTCATTCTCCATCGTATCCATTCAAGTATAATTATCATTTGATGATTTAAAAATGATGTTTAAGGACTGTATATCATTCTGGATATGAATAAGATACAACAACCATGGCTTATGTAACAAAACATATAAAAGAAAATGAGTAAGTTAACTCCCGAAACGACGATAATTCTAAGATATTATTAACAAATCAATGTTAAAAGATCATATATGATATCATATTAATATATATGATTCTTGTATAATTTAATAACAACTATTTCACCATTATACAGGAGGTTAACCTACCCCAACCAAGGAAAAGTACAAGGTAATGGTTATTTCACAATCTCTTCATTATCCGAGGTTGTTTATATGTAATAATCTACTGGGATCTCTTTATCATCCACATCCATGTTTCTTAAAAATGTATTTCAAAACATTTTTACTATTTACAAGAATATGGGTTAAAGTCATTTATACCTTTTTTTGACTTTTTATAAGAGGTTTATAAAGGAATCTTTCCGTCGTTTTCAAAACAAGGTCCTTTTTAACCTTTTCGACAGAATTGAGGTAAGAATGTTTTTTTAAACTTATACGGCGGGTGCGGTTATTTTACGCCGTTATAAAATCTTCAAAGCTTTCCTTACAAGCTTATAAGAATATTTTCAAAGAAAATGTTTTATTTTATATGGATCTTAAATTATTTCAAAATAAAAGGAGATATTTCTTTAAAAAGAATTTTGATTTCATCTATGTCAACATCCTTTGATGGATTTTAAGATTATTTGAAGTTGATTTATTATGATACAAAACTTCTATATTGTATTGAAGGTTTTGTGATATGTTTGACAGTGGATGTGCTATTTTTATACCATTCATAGTTTATTGTGAAAGTATTGACATTTCGTATGCTAGTTTTAATACGAATGTTTATGTTATGTTTAAACCTTTTCATATGGGAATGCATTGGACTTAATAAGTGATGGGTGGAGCCCGCTATAGCTCCTCGATGCATCAGTAGGTCTCATGAGACAAACTAGTGTCTTGGCACAAGGCCTTGACAAAATATTATTTGTAGTCTTGGCACGAGGCCTTGGCTATGTGGTTATGATAGTCTGGCATTATGCATTCCAACATTATGAAAGTGGTTATTTATTTTTGCATGTGATTATTCGATTAGTGGAATATCAATGTGAATAAGTAAATGGCATTATTTCATTTTATTTATGCCATACCATGTTGAAAGTTCATGTTTAAAAGGATTTTGTTTTAGTTATACATTGCCTTAAATGTTTATTCTTATTGATGAAAGTTTCCGCTATATTGTTATCCTTACTGGGCATTTGAGCTCACCCCTTTTCTATGTTTTATTTTTCCCAGGAAGTGAAGATGTAAGTTATGAATGACCTGCAGGGATATTATGAGGGGATTGTAGTGTGGACTGTGGAAACATTATGTTGTTGTAGTAGTTTTTGATTTTATGATGTAATGTAAAACTTATGAATATATCTAGTGTTTCCAAGGCTACTAAACCAATCGGTCTTTCGAGATTTGATCTTTCTTGTGATCATGCCAATGTTATGTAATTAATGCACCGACTCTGGGTAGTTGGGGTCGGGGCGTTACAAATGAAACCTACCATTTTTTCCATTTATATCATTAATTTTATTTTCAATGTTTTCAATAGTAAGCTACTGTTTTTTTTATCATTTATAATAATTTTTTTTGCAATATTTTAAAAAAATAGTGATGTTTCCCCTTCCATAACAATTCAATTATCATTCTTTAATAAATATATAAAAATAGGATCCATGTTAATCCAATTTTTTGGGGACACTAATATTCATACTACTTAAGGAATAACCTACCTTATTTTTCTACAATGGGTGGTAGTTTATTGAGAAATTATAATCCATCAGTTACTGAACCCATATCATTTTCTTCAGGTTGAACTCTTTTTGTTAAAATATGTTTTTCAGACTCTTATGATATCTATATATCTAACATCATTCACTATAGAGATCATGTATCCATATCATTAATGAAAATATTATTGCAACCTAACAAAGATCATTGTTTTCATAGTGTTTTTTCAAGTGTCATTAAATTCCATGAGGCATATGCAATACCATTATAATTCTATATAATGACACACACATATCCCTTCATCAATGGATCAACATATTTAAGAAATATATCCTTTACTATTGGTAATGTCCATATCACATCATTGTGTAATGTCATATTTAATTATTTAATACATTATCCACATTCATGTTTTTATATGAAATTAATCACATTATGTCAATGTATATTTAATGAGTTGGCCAAAAAAGAAAAGATTTAACAAATTTTTGACAGTTACCAACCGAACCATAGAAGTATGTATTAATTTTATTTTCATATGTGAAAAACATTCTTTAACTACCCATTTCTTCAATGGATCAAATTATATTCCATAAATATAGACAATATATCTATGAAAAGAGAATTTTTGAATCTAGAAATCACACTTTTAGAATATTACATATAGTTTTTTAAGAGTCTCAAAAATTATTATCTTGTGAA
This sequence comes from Viscum album, assembly GCA_963277665.1. Classification (NCBI taxonomy): domain Eukaryota; kingdom Viridiplantae; phylum Streptophyta; class Magnoliopsida; order Santalales; family Viscaceae; genus Viscum; species Viscum album. Next base: position 1,030,120,019 of record OY728123.1, on the reverse strand, counting down.
TATCACGGTACCCAATGATATTAGATTAGATGAATATATAATAAATAAATAACGTATATAAAATTATGACATTGTTCATGAAATCCATAAAAATAGAGGGTGAATTAGTAAATACAAATGGAATTATAATAATGTGGTAATATTTATAACTCATATGAACACATGACATTGATAAATATTACTCCGTTACTCTCAGTTGTTTATATCCAAAATGGTGATAAATTTTTGGAATATATAAATATCATAGTAGTTGAATAAATAATTCATCAATATAGGGAATATTATACATATTCATTATAGTAATCACATTAATTTCCCTATAATTATTCTGTAGCCTCATAGACCCATATTTCTTCTTAACAAGAGGAATAAGGGCCCCCCGTGATGAAACACTAGGGTGTATGAATCCATTATCAGACAACTCCTCTTGTTGTATATTTAGTTCCACTAAATCAAATATAGTAATTTTATAGGATTTATTTGTTAATGGTTTGACAACTAGGATTGAATTTTGGAATATTCAGCTTCACACTCTTTTGGAAGTTTAGATAATTTGTTATGAAACACATCAATGTATTCTTATACAATATGTATATCATAAATTTAAATATTACCTTTTCAATATGTATATTTCATTTTTTATTCTTCACTATTAATCCAATTCTAATGAGGTACTAGAGGTGGATCATTAAATGACCCATATAATGATGTCTCCCATTTAAATAAATGTTATTCTACATCTCCACTATTAATCATAATCTTCTTACCTTAGAAGTAAATTTTCTTAGTACAATTTGAACAAAAAAAATTTCAAGGATTATGTTAAATGGAACCATTGATATAATAATAAATTATATATATAGGGTATGTTTTTTATTCATAATGTGAACTAACTGGAACAACCATGTTATGGTGAGATTTCTACTATGAGTCTTAACTAATTTATCTCATTCTAAGGTTCAAGGGAAATATTAATTTTTCATAGGAAAAATGTATCATAAAAAGTTTTTGAAGATCAATAATAAAATAAAACATTACCTAAATTTCTAAAACTAATTAACGTACCTTCCACCCAAATATTAGGAACATTAACCTCAATTGTAGAGATAACATAATCTTGGACTTCTCCCCATGTCCCATTCTGTGGTAGGATTAATTTATATTTGGGAAATTTATTTTAATAATTCCCCACATTACTATAGATTTAGCACTCGAAATCAGTTGTTGATTTCATTCCCATTAATTCAATAGAAATATGACCCTATCTCTTCCATTTTAACAAACTAAAATTCCCCTCAAGCATTTTCCCAGATTTTTCATTCCAAAATTTCGGCATGATAGAAAATTTCATCAATTACTATCAGATTTTTTCATCTAGTACCTTTTTATTTATGTTAATACAACCTATTATTTTCATTATTTTCTTAGATTATATAGGATATATATAATTATTTCGCTATTTTTATGGAACATATTTCTATTTCATCATTTTTTAAATATTTCAAGAGACCAGTACCCTTTGGAGGATTGACGAAAATCCTGCAATAAAATTATTATTGTTTATTTTCATATTCTGTATTCAGTCCGTATCATACATATATAGGCATATAATGGTAGACTACTTATCTAAAATACAATATTCTTCCTTTTCCATTACATTTTGGTTCATTCTCTTCAATTATGTTTGTTTCTTTTTAGGGTAGTATTTTTGAAGAATCTAACACTAAAACATATCAATTACATATATTCTATTTTTTACTCCTCTAGTGTATTATAGATAAATGGCCATAATTAATTGATATATATTTTGAGATAAGGAAATTAATGTATATAATTTTTCTTTTCATTTTATCCTGTGGAAATGAATATCTTTTCAAGAGACATAATCCATTTCTCAAAGACCACTGTATTAGGTGTTCTACTAAAATTTTGAGGCTTTTTTCACATTAAATGATACAATATAGGTGTATCATGTCATATAGAATCATTTTTATCCCTATGTTAATTGTTATTAGATAGAAACATGGGTCAGCTAAACTAATATAACCATAACCTACTCAGATCCAACAATAGTTTTACTATATTTTGTTAAATGGAAACCTCTAAATTATTCATGAGTATTCATAGTATTATTTACACTAGATATAATTAGTGTCAAAAAGAACAAAAAACATGATATAAAATAATTAGGGATATGATTTAGAAGATTTAAATTTATTTTAAAAATCATTTTACTTTATTAAAATGAATTATTAAAACTATTTTAATAAATGTAGACTTGGATGAAAAATATACCCCATAAAAAAGGGATATAAGATCAACATTTCTTTTAAACAATCATTTTCTTGATTCATCCCTGATGGAAAGGAAACATGAAAAAAGGTAAAAAATTAATTATCTAGAAGATATGAAAATAAATTTTGTTTATAAAGGGTTGATTATATTATTATTTCAATGATAATATATTCAATTCCAAAATGTTTCAATTGTTAAATAATTCGTTCCCACATTGTTAATTTTTTTTATCTAAACCCGTGATAGGGAAAATTTAGTTAATCAGTTATTTAATAGGAATAAATATATATTATTGATATATACCAAAAATTATCAATATATATTCAATATTAATGAAAATAGGTTCATAATACAAAATATGTTTCAATGGAGTGGAAATGGATACAAAATCCCATGCCTCATTCTTACATTTAGTTGAACATGGATTAAACAACAATTATAATTTTATTAAATTTTTATAATTCCATAAAATAATATTATTATTATTTATAATATCATATATTGCACAATTTTATTATCTAATCACCCATGCGTTAACCATTATACATAATTATCATTGTTTTCAGTGTTTCTTGTTGTGTTTTTCATGTACATTTTGATTCATCAGTTATATTCCAAGTTTATTTTTCATGTTTATAATAGATATTTTTTTTAAATAATTTTATAAAAATCATAAATATTTATTATACACATATTTATAAAAATCCATGAAGATTAATAATGAAAATTGCATCACATATCTTCTTGGAGGTGGTAATCCACACATACATTCGAGCAATGTAATCATTTTTTATCTGGTGGATGGTTAATGAAGAATATGATATCCAGAATGTATATAAGAAATATTATGTCTTATATATTCATTATAACCATAAATATTAATATAAATGTTATGTAGTGATGGGTAAAAAATTAGATCAGTTTCTAAGACGACATCCCCACAAACACACAATCAATGGTTTTCCCCACATGATAGAGAATGAGAGAGAAACATATTATGTCATAAACTTAATAAAATATTATTATAATGGATATACGAGTGTTATTATTCAATAATGTTTTGTTCAAAATTTAATTTCTAAAAAGAACTAGAAAAATGAAAGTGTTCAGTTATCATAATTACATATTCTTTAAAAGATCTCATTTAGATCTATTCTTAAGAATTCTAGGGCTAGTATTTTGGGAATAAAAACACCACTAAAATATGTATAATGATGAGTTAGATTGATTTTTGGATGTTTTGTTATGGAAAATGGTCTCATAAAGGATGCAACATTGAGGGGAGGAGGTTTCCTTCTAATAGTAAGGGAGAGGACCCACAAGGCGTTTTTAGAAATATTAAAACATTTTAGTGAATAAATATAGACAAATAACACCAAAATGAGTCATATTAAATGGTGATCAAATTAGTTTAAGTATAAAAATATAAAAATACGATTAATAATGTTTTTTTGTAATATTTAAGGCTTATCCCTTTATTTTTAAAACATTCAAAACATTTTACCCTAAACCATGGTAATCAATTTTTAGATGTTTACTTTTTATTATGAAAAAATTAAAAGTTAAATCATTCCAATATTTGAAAATTATGATTCCAAATATGGAGATTATTTTATGAAATTTTATTCTTATATGTTTCATAAATTAATTTTCTTATAATCCCACAAAAACCTCTCCAAAAAACCTTTTTTCTAAAAAATACATTTTTCAATAATTAATTGATCATAAATTAACTATATGGCAAGAAATAATAACTAAATGAATAAAAAATAGTATATTTATATATATAATATTGAAACTCCATTACAATAATTCATCAATAGAATTATTATTTTTAATTAAAATGGAAAACCATTATATAATTGAAAAACATTTTCTAAAAAATATTTTTTTACATTCAAATTTTATTGTATTTATTTCAAAAAATAGATAATCAGTATATGTTAAATTATAAATATTATAACACATTATGATAAATTGTAATATGATTAGTTACATGCAGCATTCAAATTGATCATTAAATTCTATTTTGAAGAGTAAATATAAAATAATCATTCAATGATTATTTTGAATTAGTAAGTTGAAAATCAATATTCTCCATATCAAATTATATTTTGTGTGAAATGAATTATTAAATTGTATATTATAATATAGTTTTGTGAAAATAAAATATTCACATATTATAATTCAATCTCAATTGTTACATTTCTAAATTCAAATTAAAATTTTATATATATTACATTACTCCTTAAACACATATTTTACCTAGAAATAGGATTCGCAAACTATTACATCCTAATTATATCATTATAATGACATTAATGTGATATTATTTTTTTTAAAAAAAATAAACTACACATTAATGAATAAACTTATTCATAAAATCGTGAAATTTCACCCAAGTCTAATTTTATCCTTTGGAACTTGAAAATTATATCCATTTTATTATATTAAACTTTTAAAATTGATATATTTTATTTAGAAATATAAATATAAATTATTTATATTATAATGAAAAAAATAATGGAATGTGAATCATTATATAATCTATACCTGATGGTTTTATCTATTAGAGTAAGATCTCAGTTATTACCAAATCGATCAATATTTGATTTGACATTGGAATGATAAAATAATATCGAAAGTTATTTTTCAAGTTATTATGGTGTTCCCATGGGTGAAACACCAATGTATATTCATTAATTTCGTGGTCAATGAAATATAATTTTTTTGAATCATACATTTTAGTTCTTATTATAATCTGTTCATGAAAAAAGACCCTGTTAAATATCCATTTCCAGGCACTACCTGAATGTTATAAAATTTGCGAATTTTATTTCTTTAAACTATTTCATGGTATAGAGATATCAATACAATGGTGTATATATTAATTATGACTATCAGTATAGGGTGTAAATAGAAAATCAATATAGATATATAATGTACTACTCGTGTGGCTATCTTAGAAAAATTTCTCTATATAAAATAGATACATAAAATTCCCATTGTAATGGTATGTAAATCATAAATAAAACCCTTAGAATGGTCCTGAATCATGGAATATTGATTTCAACAAAATATTAATCATTACATCATAGTGAAAGACATTTTAGGAAGAATTATAATTAAATTTCAGTTTTTTTTAAATTTCTCAAAATTTTCATTTTTGTTGCCCCTATGGACATTCCCTATATCTAAATAGGGATTTTTAAACTTATTGTGTCTTTATGGTAAATATGTTAGAATTTTAATGTTTATTTACATAGTTAATAATTTATAAATTTTGTATAATTTAAACTATAATATATAAAAACATTTTCATCAATTTATAAAAAGTTCATAAATTGTAATATAAAATATCTATATTAAGTAAATATGAAATATTATTTCATCCAATCAAAAATAATATTTTTATATTTTTATTATTATTTATTCAAATAAAATCCAATGTAATATATTGAATTTATGTAAATTTAATAAATAAATCAGAAATGTACATTAATCAATGAGAAAGATTTTTATAAAATTTGTAACAAATTGAAGAGATTGTTCACATTAATATAATATAAATGAAAAAATATAATTATAACATTTTATTAAATTAAATAAATAATATTTGTACACTCTATAATTATAATGTATTTATAAATTCCAGATTTAGGAATTTCTCATAAATTATTTTTCTCATGGATAAATATATGAATTATTTATTTGTTTATTTATTTACTCTCATCATTCTTATATGGTTTGAAGTATTATATTATGAATTATGAATTTTCATTATATTATTCCGAATGTTTGGGGAATGTGTATTCATTATATTATATTATATTACTAAAAATAACTCTTTGTTATCATCAACGCATCTATGTAGTTACATTGTAGTTATGAAAATTGATTTAGATTTCATCCACCATACAATTTACTTCAATTATATCATATTCATAAAATAAGAAATTAAATTATAGTTATATATATTAGTTCATAGAATTTTATTGGGATTTATGTAACTTTTTAATAATGTATCCCTACGTAAAGGGACATAGGGATAGACTGGTCACTATATTGGAGAGTTTTTCCTTTTCTAAATATATGTGGGTAATATACATTTCTTTTTATTATTACTTGTGTGTGTATATTTCATTTAATATTACATTAAAAATTTAAGTGTTGAATTTTCATATATCATATGAATGATACACATTTGGATATGTATAAATATAGTTTTATATAAATCTATATTTGTAAAACTATCCATGCGATTTGTTATGAGTTACATAGTAATATAGATTGAACATATTGATTTGGTGGAATAAAAAATATTCTAATATAAATCATTAAAATCAGGAATAAATAAGTTAACATATGAGATATTATGGTGACATTAAATAAACATGAATATAAAATGTGTCAGATTCCTTCAAAATAAAACATTTTTCAAGAGAATTCCCATTAAACTATGTGTGATACTACAAAGTAGGGTGCTACTAAATTTTCTTATATTAAGAAATAATTTTATGACGTTACCTAAATTATTAAGTTCCTTGTTTTTTAAAATATATTTGTGTTACACTTAGCTTGGTAACCCTCAGGAAGGATACCGAAGGAAGAGTGTATTTTTATCAAATAAAGGATTTGATAAATGGTTTTTCGGAGAACCATTATAATGTAAAATATGATATGATTTTAATAATTTGTTACATTAAAACAATATGGTGAGAGGTTTTCCATAATTTTATCATTGAGTTGTTAAACATAAATCCTTCACCACTAATTTATTTGATGAAATTTGAATGGTTTTCATAATTTTCATTGGATAATATTAAATAAATGTTTCTACCAAATTTTTGTAAAACATGAAACTCATATTATAAAATATTATTTAGTGATATAATGTCATGGGATACATTATATTTCACTTAATTGTTTTTATTCCTTTATATCCTAAAATTATTTAGGAAGTGTATGTACCAAAATATATAATGAGTTATACTTTATACATAAAATGACACTAATGAATATATTGGTGGAGGTCATTATATAATTATAATGATGATAAATTTTGAATGAGTAATCCAAGTAGTTAAAAACTTTTGTAAAATAATATCATTTGATAGTGTGAGGTAAAAGGTTTTTATAACTTCTGTATCGTGTTGAACATTAGGTATATGATTCATCTCTTTAAGAATTATTCAAATTCAGTTTATTTATAGATGTTTCAAACCAAAAGACTTTAGTTGGTTGGTATTATCATTTGGTCACATAGATACTTATAACAAATTACATAGATATATAATGAGTTTGAAAAAACTACAGAATAATAGAAAATATAAGGATGATATAGTACTATAACATATGTCATTCAGTTAGACATGTTCTTATATATGGATTTTTATGTATTCTTAAAATAAATTAATAAAATAAAATATGGAATTTTATACAAAAGTTAGACTCCAAATTATAATTAATTCATGTTATATATATATATATATATATTTCAAGAGGTGAAATGTAGTTATCCTTTAAATGGTTGAGTGGTCCCAAACAATTTTTTCTATATTAGTATTATAGGTTGGATTGAAATCTATGAAATCTTGAGTATAATTTCATATCTAGATATGAAATATTCCCATGAAGCAGAAAACATATTTTTTCACTCAATCCCCAATTTATATACCTCATAGACTATAATAGACACTTTATATGGTATACTAATGGTTCTTATATAATATTTGGATTCCATAATACATGAGGTTTCATTATGAGTAAGACAAGTAATTTATTTTCAAAAATATTTTCCCTCAGAGACACTTTAAATTAGATTTTGTAATTTACCTACTGTAATTAAATGGTTTTTATGATGAATTTGTTTCATGTTTTATATTAACAATTGAAATTAATTTTTTAATGTAATTAAATAAAAAACAACTCAGATCCAAATGGATCATCCAAATACCTCTTCATCTCAAAGCAAAAAAACATACATAATTTAACAGAGAATAAATAAATATAATTGGTTGGATGATATATTAAAATAAATAAAAATAAGGAATAAAAAATCCATTCATTGACAACATATTAAAGAACAAATTTTCAACCTAGATTATTATTTTATTTCATATCCAATTTGGATGAATATCTTATGAGAATAATTTGAATGAGAATGTTCAAAACCATTAATCATATTAAGAGATACTCCAGAACAATTTACTGAAGTAAAATGGTTTCATGTTTATAATAATGAGTTGTCCCTAATTAAATCATTTTATTAATATAATATAGCCACATTGATGTAGAAAAAATATCATCCATTATTTTTAAAAAATATCACCGACTAAACTTGCTATATGACGCTAAAAGACCAATATGAGAATATTTAATGTTATTTTTACGCAATCCACATTGAAAAAAAATTAGAATATTTTAAAACCCTACTCCATACATAAAACACAACATTTTCTACAATGTTGAATCTTAAAATAGATGAAACAATGTTTCCAATTAATGTAAAAAAATAATTATAAATTCACAAGATCATAATTATTGTTTAAGAGTCACAATATGGTTAAAAACATAATTTCCACTGACAATGTAACACAAAAAATCTAGATCACACAGATATAATTCCAAATTCTATAATATGAATAATAGTATACTATATAAAGGATTTCATTAAAGTTGAAAACTTAAATATTGAAGTCAAATATGATTTTTATTGAAGAGCGAAAATAATCATGTTAGACCGTGATTTCAGAAACAAATGTTTCAAATAGTTTTAGATAAAAAATAGATCATTTTATACTTGATTTCATGAGGATATAATTCATTAAAATATATTTTCTATCACTTATTTCATAAAAAATAGAACAATATTTTCTTCAATTCATGAGTGTAAATAAATTGGAGAATTTAAAAAGAAACTCCCTTGATAAGCATGAATCATACCTTATGGTTTATCAAAAGACATAAAATATTAAAAATATGAGTTATAATTAATATTATCATTACATACCAAAACAATTATGAAAAAATAGTATCAAAACCATTAATTGGACATTTGAGATGAAATTTTCCAGATTTCATCTGAAGGAATTACAATTTCATGGTTTCTCAAAGATAATGATCCTCTAATTCGATAAAAATTCAATGTGTTCCTTTTGAAAAGACATCTATAATTATTCTCTTGATTTAAAATGATTAGTAGGTTCCAATTTCCCTTAATGAAATTTGAAAATAGTGAAATCTATGTAATCATATAAGAATGTTGATAAATATTCAAACAACTATGTAAAATAAAAACCTGAACAATGACCATTGGTTGAATAGAATTAATAACTAATTTTTTAGTCATTAGTAAAAATTATTAATATTTTAGCTTTCAAGAAAATAGATTATAAACAAGTAATTTTGGATTCCCCTTAATGTAGATGTGTATCCTCAAATAATTTAAAAAAATTAAAATTTCCCCTATCCAAATAATTCTATAGCCCCATTAATATGAACTCAAAAAATTAGGAAGGGTTTAGTACACATACGCTTGAGCTTACATGGAAAAATATGCATCCTATAATTGAAAATTAAGGAATTTTTCAAGAATTAATGTTCATATAATTATTAATAGAGACATGAAATACTTATATTACTTCCTTATAAATCCGTGAATTTTCATAATATTATTTTATATTCACTACCATGTTACTTAATTGTAATATCATTTTTTCATCAGATGTTCTAAAATCACAATTCAGGTCTTCCACATCCTAAAAAACATTTTATGAAACTCTATAGGAAAGTAGTGTTTCTTCTGAAAGATATGAATATAAGTAGACATCCCTCTTAGAGTCTTATGAAAGTTATTCTAAAGCCACAAATCCTAGCCCAACATATTAGAATAATCCATCCTAAATCAAGTCATATTTTTCTCATAACATTTTTCATGTTGTATTTTAGAAATCTCATCAAGATCACTATAATATGGGTGATTTGTTTTTCTAATTGTGTGAGCAGAAGTATACATTTACATTAATGATATTAATATAAAATTCATCAAATGCTTTTTACTCCAAGTTATAAATTATTTTTCATTTCAAAAAAGGAGAATTTGATATTTATAATAACATAACTGCAATAATATATTGTGTTTTAAAAAAATTCATTGCCTCAAACCACTTAGACACGTAATGAAAAACAACTAAAATATAAAAATTTTCATAAGAAAATTGAAATGGCCCTATGAGGTCTATTTCCCATGCATAAGAAATTTCTACCTTAAAAATCCATTCATGGTGAAACTCATATTTCAAACCCACATTACCTATCCTATGGAATATATCACAACCAATAACCAAAATTCTAATAACATTGAATATGTTATGGAAGTAAAAACTAGACTATATGACTTGTTCTGTTGTCCACTCGCCCTCATGGTTTCCACCTAATGGGGAAGAATGACATTACTAAAGGATGGGAATCATCTCCTCATGAGGTACACATTTCCTAATGATTCAATCATCACACCTTTAAAAAAATAGGATCATACAAAAATTATTATTTTAAATTAAAAATGGCATTGATGAAATTATTTTATAAAGGCTCTTTGGAATGAATCTTATAGAAAATAAGTGTGCATAATCTGTAAACCATGAATTTTGTTTCACATAGGTAGTAAACAATTTTTAATCCAGAAATGAAGTGTTAATATCTTGTAGATATATTATCCATGTAATGAGTAACCTAGAAATGTGGACAACATCTAATTTTTTGAACCTTTCTTATCCTTGATTTATTGATCAATCAATTTTAACTATATAGTCTTTCTCATGAAAATTGTTTTGGTTTCTTTAATTTTGAAAAGATACACGAGAGGTGAATGGTAAGACCATAACCTTGCGAATTATTATTTTTATTTAAATTATTAATTTTATATTTAATAACATCATCAATTTTTTGGATGATCAATTTTATATTTTGAATTTTTATTGTTTTTTCCAAAAGTGTATTGTTATCACATAGAATATATAAACTATATGGAGACCATGAAACCTTTTCTATTATATTACATTAATAAAAAACATCACTAGTGCAAGGTTTCCCTAACCATGTTTCTAACATGTACAACGTGTCGGTATCCTGTACAAGGGGGTTCATGATTGGGGAATTATTTGATAAACCATGTAGTTAAATCATTTATAATTGACCATAAATAAAAAAATATTGTTTTAATATTTATTTGTATTTTTTGTCTCCCATTAATCATGATCCCTTGTCTCTGGCCTCCATAATAAACTTGACCAAGGGTAAGCTATAGCCATGCCTCCCTCATCTGATCTTCTCCTGATCTTATAGATTTCACAAGGATTATTCATATTATAATTCTAGTTCATTGATGAATTACTTCATATTATTTTTCCCTTAATATTCTTTTAAATTTTATTTTCTCCTATTATTATGCCCTTTTATTGGATAAACACTAATATGATGGGGTATGTTCTATGGATGAAATTTTTCCAAGGTTTTATTAACATTTTTAGGGTACATTCTTATTATTTTCATTTTTTGAATGAGTTTTCCATTAAGTATAGATACGGATTCATTTTTTTCCAATATTGATGAATTTTTAGTGACAACTTTTGTGATATTTGTGCTCATAATTACTTTATAGATAATATTGGGACATGATGAAGTGTAATTTTTTCACTATTATCAAATGTTGTGAGTTCTAAATATACTTCCTATTATTTTGGACATTAAAACATTGAACCTATGAAAACATCAGTTTTGAATTATATGTTTAATATAAAATATTATTCATAAATATATTCCATTAATATATTATTTTTGAAAAATGATACACTTGATTTATAGTTCAATCCATTGGTTTTCCTCAAATTTGGATCTTGATAAAATATATTCCTAATCAATTATTCATTCATTATCTTCACAAATATCCCAAATGTCCTTATAAATGTTATTTTTCAATTTAAAAATGTTTTGATTTTTAATGAAAATTCCTATTTTCTAGCTTTCATTTTTTTTCATTGAATTGGAATTAACACTTTAAATGAAATGAAATTATAATGTCTTTTAAAAACTATTTTTAAATAATAATGTAACTTTTTGAAAGGTATATTGAAATTTATGATTATTATCATCATATAAATGGTTATAAATATAAATATTTGTGTGAATAAATCCAAATTGGATTTTTTTCATTTTGTGAAATTCAATGCATATATATATATATACTTGTGTGTATGATTATATGAGTATGGAAATTAAATGATGGATTTTAATTTAAACTTGATTCTTGTCTGAATTTTCAATATAAATTAGAAATTATAGATTTAGCGTGGTTTAGAAATCATATTTGAATGGCCTTGTTATAACCTTTGAGCATTTATTTAAAAAGTGGAAACAACTTATTATGATTTTCCGTCAATTATTGAAAATGTGTGATTAATAAAATGTGAAATGTTGATTAGTCTAGGAATGGGTTTTTCATAGTTTATATGTATTGATTATTTAAAGGCCAAACACATCAATGGGTATTTAAATGTGAAGATATAATGATTGGGTTTCCTTATTATTTTTTTATTTCATGTTATATAATTACATTTAAAATACTAACCAATTTTATATATCACGGGAATAATTGTGTAGTTTGGAAGTAAATAATGGTACCCAGGTTGCATTATTTTAGTGTCATGCTATGACTATTGCCCATGATATGGATTCCTCATCGGTTTGTGGGATAAGCACCTCAATAAGGCTAGGGAGAGAAATACCTATTTTTAGGGATGGTTGTAAGATATCTTGTTCCAGTATTATTATGTAATATTTTATTTGTTTCCTAGTTTTTCCCCTGAACCCCAAGGTTTCCATACTAAATGTTACTTTCTTACATTTTATGGATTTTTTTCATTATTTTGATCATGTATTTACCATTATAACATGATTTTTAAGAAAATAGGTAATTTAAGTGTTTTTAAATGGAAGGTTTTTAAAAAATGTTAAAAAAGGTAGTTTTCAAATTTTTTATTTAATAAAATGGGGTGTTGGACCAAACCTATCTTCTTAAATATATTTTTATTTGAATAAATGAAAAATCAATGTTTATAAAAATGTAATTACATTGGGTTTTTTGGAATAAAACCAACATTCTTTATTATATTTCCAACCAGAAAAAAATGATATTTTTTTGAAGAAATATATGGGTTATAGTTTAATCTCAACATGCCAGCTGTTATTAATTATCATACCAATAATTACTTCTCAGTTTTAGGTTCTTCGATCTTCATCACTATCATGAGGAATTATGACTCTAGTTATGGATGGTGACTTGTGTACTCTTGTAGAGGTATATTTTTTATTTTACATTTAGTTTTTTATCACCTCATTCAATTATGGATTATATATATATATATATATTCTGTGTTTCTCTATCTACTAGAGGCCTGAAGGAAATTAGAGGTGACTATACTTTTCTTTTCTGGGGGAGGTTAAGGGTGTGATGAGGGATAATTTTGGATGCATATTTAATCATTTTTTCTTTAATTTTTATATTGTATTCTTCTATCTATCCTATTTACTATTAACCTCAAATGTACATATGGGACATGAATATTTTTTGCAATGTATCTTAAACACTTTTTTCCCTGAAAAATCATTTTCATTGTAATACATTGATTCCTTCGTATGTGTCTCAACCCTTTGGTGATCGAGAATGATCCTTAAGATTTCATGGGTTTCCATAAGCATCCAAATATTGGATGAAATTGGTTTCTTTGTCGTGAAGCGATATTAGAGCTCCCTTTCCTATTTTTGATGTATTAGTTTATAGTGATATAACTATTATTACATTGGGTTTAGGTATGAAAATGTTCCATGAGAAAACTTTTACTACTAAACCATGAGTTACCAAGGGATATCAAGACTAATTTATTTAATTATTTCAAGTGTTTTAGTTTATTTAAATAATTTTTATGTTTTATGGAAAAAATATGGGATTGATATAGTGTTTCATGATGATATCACATGGGATAACAACACTTATAGAGCCCTATTTCATGATTCGACATTACTTTAAGTGGTGGCTGTAAGATGGGAACAAGGTTCACTAAACCGTGTGGCCTAGAAATTCCTAATCACTAGTCCCTCTTATATATTTAGGACATTAATAATTCCCTTTATTGACCATTTTTCTGTAGTTTGTTGGTTTTAAATGTAAAAAAATATTATTTTTGGAAATTGGAAAAAAGGGGGTTTTATTCTTAGGAAGATGATATTTAAAAAAGCATTGAAATTTTATCAAAAAATAAAATGTTAATATTTAAATCATAAAAGGATTGTATTGAATGAGTTTTGTTATGTTGAAAGGGTCTTAAATTATATTTTACAAAAATGATTGTAAATGTGGATTTTGAATCCATTTGATGAAGGGTATTGTGATTTCTAGAGATCTAATGTGATGTTTTATCATGGAAATTTATCATTAATAATGAAAGAGAAATTTTATATTATTATATTAACATTTAAAAAAATTGAAATGAATTTATTTTGGTTTTGAAAAATAATTTTTGACATTTACAGTTTTTTATTTCTGTAAAAAGGGAGAAACCATTTTAGTTTTGTAAATAATATTAAAAAGGTTCCTTGAATATGGGTTTAGAAATTTTAAATTGGATATTGGTTATATCTTCATATTTTTATTATTAAAATGGGTGTGTGGGTTTTTTAATTCAGTTTTTTACCTTTTCATATGATTTACCTTGTTTCTGATGAATTGTATTTTAATATAAATTAATTAAAATTTTATATTGTATTTTCTGTATTTACCCTATAATATTTGAATGGGATTCATGAAGACTATGTGTTTATATGTACCTATGAAAATTATCTGATCGTTAAGGAGTGAAATATTCTGGTGGAAAGACTTAATTGGACTCAATGTGAATTGGCTAAGAAAAATTTATTTATAGTTGTTGAGACAGTATTGAGTATCATTGATTTCATTCATTCCTTGGGTTTTCCTGAAGTTATTTTGGTGTGGATGTCCTACTTAGATAGTTTATAACATTTTCATACAGTGTTGATGTCTCTTTTCATGGATATAATAATATTGTGGATGATCATGTTGTAAGGAATTGGGAAATTAAACCTTTGTTTGCATTCATATAAAATGGTATGGGTAATACCAAAAACATAGGTTGTATCACATCTGGTGCCTTTCAAATAAGGATGGGTTTTCTAAGGTCATAGTTTTTTCTATGAAGCTATATGATTATTCCTATCATACTATTATTCAAAAGATTGCATCATTTGTTCATTCTTCTAATCATTTTATTTGAGGTAATTCTCCGGGTTCTATATCCTCTCTTATTTGGTTTCCATTGTGTTTCATTATTTGAAGTGACATTAGTAATGTGATTTTAGAGATGTAGATATATAGGTTGATGAAGGTTTTATGCATGTCTTCAATTAATCATCATGATTTAGTCCCTTTGTTTTAGATCATTTATTGATAGGGTTGATATTTTCCGGTTCTATGGGTATTATGAGTGAGATAAATATTTTTTTTTCAAAACACCATGTATATGAATCAATACTTCATGTTATTTTATTATGGTTTTATATTATTTACTGGGTTCGAATAATGTTTTCATATCTCTTGGTATTTATACATTTGGATTCATATTGTCTAGAGTGAGTGTCAATGGATATGTACATATAGGGATGAGTTTTTTTGAGGAGGTTATAATATTGTGGGGAGGCCACTGTGATTGGTTTGAACACTTTCCCTTTTATGATTCAGTTTAAGGTCCCTCATGGATGCTCTTTCCATTGAAGGGTGATCATGTCTTGAGTTTAGGGGTTAATTATAAGATTAATTGCGTTTAATAGAATTCATGTTTAGTTTTGATTAGTTTCATGGTCCTTTTATTAGAGTGGTAAAGGTGATCAATTTTTTTTAAGACTTGAGGTTTATTAAATAGTTCTGATCTCTTCTCTTCATTTGGTCTTTTGAGCTAGTTGAGGATTTCATGGGGCATAAATCATTATGGTAGGGAGAAATTTGAAAGCTGAACTTGGAAAATAATTTTTTATTTTAATTATTTTAATTATTTTGAATATAATGATTACATTTTTGTTCAATCTATTATGAATTTTGAATTTTTCAAGTTTCATTATAAGTGAATAATGATCACAAGGTTTATATAAACTATGCCTAGAGTATGAAATTTTTCTTGTCAGATTACAGATGAAAAATACATGACCAGTTCACAATTTCACAAATTGTGTGCCCTTCCTATTTCATATACTTATGACCTTTAGTTGGGGGTGTATGGTTGGAACCTAATTTTTAATAATTTTTTGGAAAATCAGGGAAAATTTCCAAATATAAGAATTCATTTAGTTTTATTATTATTATTTTTTTCTTTTCCTTTTCCCCTTTTTCTCCCATAATCATGACCCCATGCCACTCATATTCGTTATGTTCCAGACCTAGGGAAAGCCTCATTCATACGTACCACATCTGATCCCCTCTCCCTATTAGTGATTTTATATATTTTCCCAATGATCTAGGAAAGGTCATTAGAGTTACATCCTGATATTCTTTCTCTATTCCACTTATTCTTTCATTTCTTATCTCCCATCATATCACCTTGTATTTGGAAAAATCCAAGTGTAAAGGGGGTATTTTCTCCGGATGATTTTTATAGGCTTTAAGATCCATGTTTAAGTACATTCATGTTGAAATCATCAATGGTATTGAGTTCTCCATTGAATATAGGTATATTTTCATTAAATTTACATTATATCCAAATTTTTTATTTGATATTTTATGAGTTCTGGGATTTCCTTTTTTTATAGATCATCGTGGATCCTGTTGAGGTAGAATTACACTTTCATTGATGAAAGTAGTGAGTTACATGTTTGTTTACCTTAGTTTAAGGTTTTAAATTTTATGTACATGTTCTTTAGATTAACTATTTAATATAAAATAAAAGTGACAAATATATTCAAATAATATTTTATATTGGAATCATGTTCCCATAGGAATTCACTTAATTTCAAAAGTTTTCATCTAATTTTATGACTGTTATTAATATATTTTAAATAAATTGGTCATGAATTATCTTTATAATAGCCTAAATGAACTTGTAAATTTTTTTTACAAATTAGTAGTGGTGTTATAGTTTTTAAATGAAATTACCAATTAATTCCTTTACTTATTTTATAAGAACTTTTATTTATTCTTGAAAAAATAAAAACTAATGAAGTATTTCTAAAAACGGATTTAAATAAAAATGAATATGTTTTTAAATGTATTTTGATGCTTCTAGTGGTTATCCATATATAAATTGGTATAGTTATATTTGTCTGCGTATATACATATCCACAATGGATTATGATCATTATTTAAATTCAAAATATATCTATATAAGTGTTAGTGTACTTGAATATAACCATAAAAGGAGGAGTTTTAATTTAATCATACAACCTTTTTCAGTTTTAAAAGTTCATTTGGAAGTGGGAGAATTTAGTTTACTTATAAAAATGTATTTGAAAGTTTATGTTGGAACCTTTAAAAATTTCATTGGAATGTTAAAACCTCTATTCAGGAATTCCACTTGAATGATGGAAAATGAATGAATATAAAAATTTTAAGTATGGATTATTACTATAATGAGTAGTGTATTGTTGGTTTATATGGATTACGAAAGGGGATGCACATTACATAATTTTCAAAGAAGAGGGAATTCTTTTTTTCCCTTATTACTTTATGGTCATGTGTTATTTATTTATATTTGATATACCAGCATCAATTTATATAATAAGGATATCCTTTGGTAGTTATGAAATAACTATAAGTACAAGTGACTTAATAGATTAATAATACGGTATGACTATTGTCTTTAAGGAAGACTCATCAACTACTTATGAGATATTCCCATTAATTATGCTAGGTAGGTAAATATCGGTTGTTATGGAAGGTTACTAGACATTTGTTGCGAGACTTTTTATGTAATTGTTTAGTTCTATGCCTGGTTTTCACTCGATCCCCTTAGTTATCATGATGTATTTGGATATCTAATACCTTAAAGAATGTGTTTATTATTTTGATCATTTATTTACTTTGGTAACATATTTTTCTGTCAATGAAAATGTTTACAGTTAATATTAATCAAAAAAAAATTTAATGAATGTTAAAAAGGTATCACTCAATTAGTTGTTTTAATAAAATCTTCTGTGGAGCCAAAAACGTTTTTATTGAATTTTTTTCATTTAAATATATGAAAAAGGGAAATTTATAAATAAAAAATGAAATTTGATTGGTTTAAAAAAATCATACATTGATTATTGTATTTTAAAATAAAAATAAAAAATTAAATTTATTTTAGAAACTATTATTATGGTTTTTTTTGGAATTCCTAGTGACATTATTGATACCTCCTACTATTACTTATCTATTTCAGGTTCTAGAACATTTATCACTATAATAAGGTATTTATAATCTAGTTTTGTATGGTTGATTTTAAAGTCTCATGTAGGTATGTCTATATTTTATTTGTAGTTTCATCATTCACATCTACCATGTAGGCCTTTTATTTTTTTTCTATAGATGGAGAGTGGCTATATCTGGGGGAGAAAGAATGAAACTGGAGGCCATTAAATTAGTTTTAGTGCAGAGAGGATGGGGTGAGGGGAGGTATTAGTTTAGATGAATATTTATATTGTTTTTCATTACTAATTATATTTTATATTTCTATATATTTGATTTAATTTTGATATTTGACATTTGAACATGGCATCCCGACTATTTTGATTCTTCATACACATTAGTTTCTAGGAAACCCCCTTCCCACTTTTTACACATTGGTACCAAAGTTCTTGATGCCTCCCCAAAGTGACCGAGAAATCATGTTAGGGATGTTTTGGGCCATCTTTGGAATATGATGGAGGGATATCTTGGGTTCGTTCATATAAATAACTTCTAGTGAATATGTGAACTATAGACTATATACTTTTTTTCAAAAAAATATTCAATGAAAAAATAACTGCTTCCAAATCCTCTTAGGTAGTAGATTAATTCTTTTTAGCATTATCAAACAACAAAAAACCATAGTAAATAACTTGTGACCTATTATAATTAATTTTCTATAAAATATCACCCCAACCGCATCACTATAATCACGTGTCACCACAAATGGAAGCTTCCAAAGTGGATTTATGACTATGGGTAGAGATATAAGCTTTTTCTTAAGAATAATTCACCATTCTAAAAAACACTCATTGAACTAAAATGTGGTTTTCCATAACAAACAAGGACTGAAGGGGCCTATTTATTTATGAAAAATCCTTGATGTGTATCTAATAAAAACTATAATATCCTAAAATTATTCTAAGACTATTAAGATTTTTCGATTGTGATATTTTTTGGATAAATTATGTTATATAATTATGTACTTCTATCCCCCTCGTAGAAATTTTTTGTCCTAAAAATTATTTCAATAACTGTAAGCTAATATTTATCCAAGATTGAATGCATATTTTTTCCTTTCGTATCTCTATATTAGATTATATATTTTTAAAAATGGATTAAAATATGTTTCAAACAATTAATGTATCATCCATAAGCTCTTAAATTATTTTATCATTCATATCTAAATATATTACCATAATAAAAGTATGAATGTAAGATAGATAACCAAAAAATTAAAAGGCATTCATTAGTAGGAAAACAATACAAATGGGAATGTTAAAGTTTTATTCTCTAGGACTTCAATGGCTATGGTAATATGGTTATAACCCAAATAGACCTCAGAGAAATTGAAAACATTGGTTCTAACCAACCTCTCAGTAATTTATTCTAATAATGGTCTTGAAAAGTGTTGTTTCCAAGTATATATGATATGTTTTCTATAATCAATGAACACTCGACACTTACTCTACTTTATAACATGAATGTTTCAATTGGTTTCATTATTTTTAATAGTTACTCATCATTTTTTTGTAACCAACTTGTATAGGATGACCCAAGGGATGTTATGAATGGAAAATGTTACTCATGAATCACGTATCTTAACAAACATACCATTAATAACCATCAACATTTTTTAATTTAATTTACTCTTAAGTTAAATTATAGACTTATGGTGATGCCCCATAAGTATCATATAAATATTGTTTGAGGGAATTAAACCCTATTTATCATGTATGGTATAACCAATGATGGATTGAAACATCATCAAAACATTCAGTAAAAAATACCCTTGATTAATTTCTATCTAGATTAGAAGATAACAATTAATAAGGGGGAATCACCTAGAAATTTGTATTTTATAATTTTTTGGAGGGGTATTAACACCATATTGGTTGTTTTTTCCTAAGGGAGCACACAAGGTAATAAGTGGTATATGGAACTTACATAGAGCCCTAATGATTGTAAAGTAGAAAATCATTATCGTCAATAACTTTCCTAGAAAACAGGTCATCTAATTATAAAATAATGACAAAATATAGTATTTTTTTATAGATACAGTTACTTTAATTATTCTAAGAAGTCTACCCCATGTTTATCTAATGGTTCTTACCCTTTTCCTAAGATTATTCAATTTATTTTTCTTCTAGGATAATTTGGATATTTATTTCACCTATCATCATATTAAACATCTTATATTCCATAGAAAAAGGATCTTTTCATTTTATAAGCTTATCTATTGAGAAAAGTTTTCATTTTATGAATTATATTTTTATTTTAATGGAATTTAATTCTTATTTTAGTTCTCCTATGTTGAAAATCAAATTACATTTTGACACATATATGCCAACACCCCATTTTCCAATGATGGAACTACTATGCATGTTAGGTACCCCCTTATAACACTCCATATCAAAGGTATGAAATTTATCTCTGAAACATATCCCTTAAAAATAATATAAAATCATTAACCCTCCCAATTGGGTGATTAATGTATTGATCTACTTGTTGAAGGAAAAATGTGATGGGTTGTGGAATTTCTAATTTCAACTGTATAAATAAAGAAAATAGAATCAAATTTTTTCTCACGATAAGGTCACACATGAAATTAAATAGGATATTATCTCATATAGTATAAGGTATGAACAACCATTCTAGAACCTGATTTTTACAAGGTATCTAAAATTACAAGATAACACCACACTCCTCTATGGGATTTTACATAGAAATGTTTTTAATTTTTTTACATTGAATTTTTTATGGGATTTAGGATATTAATATATTTCATAAAAGGCCTCATGATAATGAATATTGATTTTAAATTTCATAATGAGAAGTTAAAAGTTTTTTAATTTATGTTTTGGATTCTTCTTCATTATTATTTTATATTAGGGAATAATCGGAGTTAAAATTTTGAAAATATATTGAATTCCCTCTATCTATTATTATACCATTTTAAATCTTCATTATATTTGTTTTTAAATTATTTTTCATTTAAACATAAAATAGTTAGATCACTTTTTAATGTAACTATAGTATTTCTATAGAAAGTTCCATATTAATAAGTATCTAGATTTTGTTTTGCAGTTTCATACATATTAAAATTTTGACCTCGTTTAGGTTTTTTATCTCCATAGTTAGTTTGAAGATAACTATTATTATTAAAAAATATTGGAGTCTACCTATGATTGACATAAATGTTTTCAGGTAGTTTTACATTTTCCCTCATTTTCATCCCTCTAGTTATCCATTCTATTTTTATTTCACGATTATTTTCCATAGCATCTAATTCAGTTTTATCTAAATATTATTGGAATTTTTCATTATCAAAATGAATATTAAAATTTTTATCTTGATAATCCATAATAATTAAAATTTGATCCACTTTTAAAATAGTATACCCTCAAAATACTCATAAAAGTAAAAATACCCATCCCTCTATTGATTTTGGATTTTTTTTCCAAGCCTATTGTTGGATTCTAGGGGTTGTTTCTTTAAACACTAATTATTATTTCTATGGGATATTTAAATGGGTTCTTTTTTCATAGTTGTAATTTATAGATAAAGGATCATCCAAATGATTCATACTAGGTTTATACTCATTAAATTTTGAATTTTTCATTATTTGGGAATGCATTTCATTTTAGGGACATTAATATTTTTAAAGAAATAGAATACCATTGTGCCATACATTCTCCCTAAGTTCATTTTTTGTCTTTTATTATAATACCCAGAATCATGTCCCTTGACTTGGGGAGATGAATATTTTCCCTAACAACGATTCTTCTCATTGATAATATTTGTTGTGAATTATGTGCTAGGGTGTTAGAAATCAGTTATAATTATTCATCATCTTTGATAATAAAATATTTCATAGAATATTTATCAACCAAGTCATAGTGTCATGGGTTGAGGATATTATATTACATTTCATTAAACAATTTAGAGTGAATCGGTGGTTTGGAAACTGAGTATTCAAACCTCTAAATCTATCAAAGGATTCATGGAATATGTCATCATTATTTTGTAAAAATCTAGTGACATTATTCATTTTTTTCATTGTCTTCCTTCTATGAAAAACATTGTGGAAAAGGAATTGAACAGTTTCCCTCATTTATTAAGGATCTATTCCTCCGTCTATTGAAAATGAATTCTAGAATATATTTTGAGAAAAGATTATAAATTTATAGGTTTTAACTCCCCATCAATAATCCATCTATGTGTAACTATTTTACCACAAAATAGAAATCCCTATTCAATTCAAGAATTTACTCATATGGTAATCCAATGAATGATGGAGGCATTAAAAAAATTGTACCATATAATCTCATAGTTGGGAGACATGGGAGTCTTCCTACCACATAATGAGTTACTAGATATAGTAATCACATGACAATACCTATGTTTTGTTAACTCTATTATCTCATTAATTGCTGATGGTGGGTTGATAATTTAATTTTGGAATCTATTTTTATTTTCCCTATATTATTATGTTTTAATTTTCTTTATCTAATTTAGATCAATGAAAAAAATATTTATTTATGGTTTTAAAAGAACTATGTTATCAAAATTAATGAAATATATCATACATTAAAATAATTTTAGAAACAAAAAAAATGTACTAATATATATTTTTGATTTTTTTACAGAAGATTTGATGTTAGTTTTTAAATTATTTTGTGTTAATTTTTTATCTTTTTGGTCACAAGTGATTTCCCCAAAAAGGGAGCCAAAAATTTTACTAGATATCAAAGAATCTATGAAAATTTATTATTAAATTACCTATAAATATCTATTTTATTTGTCCACAAGGGTTGATATAATTTTAAGGATTAAATTTTTTTTGAAAGGCTAAGAAAACATCATAAACATAATCATGAAATAACAAGAAATCATTACATAAAACATTTCTTTAGTATGAAAATAGTGGTGATGATAGTATGTTGATAAAATAAGGAAGACATGTTTATAGATTATTAATGAGGAATCCAAAATGAACAGTCAATATCAACAAACAAGATTGGATAGTATTTGATTGAATTAGAGAAATCACAATTCCTAGTAGAAAATATTTTCCTTACATTAAGCTTAAGTATTAGTTGAAAACATGAAATTAGGATATCATAACATTTCATTAGTTTCCCCAATATAAGAATAACCCATAAAATTCATTAACTAAATATTTTATTCAAATATAGAAATAGAAAATTCATATTCCATCAAGGTTAACAATTGTTTAAGCATGATTTGGTACTCATATATTAAAAATTTATTCTCATGTTGATTTACTGAATGATTACAGAAATTGAAAATTTGATCAAGATCAATATTCACTCTTACATTATTTATTAACATTGAAAACTTTAAAATGAATTTAAAAAAAATTATTGATTAGCAAGAAATGATCAAGTGTGATGTAAAATTAATAAGTTCAAAAAGGTTATTTCACTATGTTATTTTTAGAAAAAACCCATATTTGTAGAATAAAGATAAATCAATGAGTTCATAAAAAATGTAAATGAATTGAATAGGAAATTATAAGAGAATGAACATCTCTAACAATATGACTAATATTTCATGGAGTTTCCTCACACTTTTGTGACATCCTATTGAGTGTGTCCTCTTACTTTTAGAAAAAATTATAAGCCCTTTATTTCTCCTCAATTAAAATTTTTTGTATTATAATATGTAATTTTAGCCTAATTCAAAAATTACATTATTGACACTTCATTCTGGTGGTTACATCAGGTTTACCTTAAGTTTTATTACATATAATAGTCACTTGACAATGAATTTTCCCATTAAACATATTGATTACAGCATGTTCATCAAGCTCATCTTAATAGCAAACATATATAATGTAAAAATATTTACTTATCTAAATTCTACCAACATCTATAGTGTCAGCTGTCGTTCTAATTCAAAAAAAATTCCATTCCATGCAACATCACTATACACACAAACCATCTCAATCTAGCATTAAGTATAATCTAGAACCTCAAAAAATAGTTCGACATCCTTAAATACATTGGATTGGCTCAAAACCCCATATAATAATATTTTTTAGATACAATCACAAACACTGAATTTACATCCTCACATGATTAGATTCAATGGGGAACTTAATCAAACTCCACACTTCCCATTAAAATCATTCATAGGCATAACCAGTTATCTAACATGGATTCTCTTAATGAATTGGTCAAAAGTACACCAAAAGCAGGTATATTTATAAATGAACAGTAGTTAATCCTTGATTTATCTCGTTACATGAACTCATTATGATATGGATGACCCAGGATAGTTGTTGGAATCCTCCTCCTTTTAGTTCATTCAACTTGTTTGATAGTAGGATTTACTCGAAGACAATGACCTATTAGAAAAATAAAATTTCTCTTGTATTTCATAAGAAATATTACTCATCCATATAAATATATTACTCTACGGCTTTTAATTACCTCCATTTTCGTTATCATAGATTGTTTTTACCTAATTATATACTGAGACCTCTTTATCATCCACATATATGTTTTCCTAAAAATGTATTTCAAAAAAAATTCACTACTTACTAGAATATGGGATAATGACTTTTATAACCCTGTTTGACTTTTTATAATATGTTTATAAAGGAATATTTCCATCGTTTTCCAAACAATGTACTTTATGACCATTTCAACAAAATTAATGTTAGAATGTTTTTTAACTTATATGGTGGGTGCAAATATTTTACATTGTTATAAAGTCATCGAATCTTACCTTAAAATATTATAAGAATGTTTTCAAAATAAATGTTTTCTTTGTAATTATGTGACTCTTAATTATTTCGAAATTGAAAGAGATATTTCTCTCAAATTGTTTTGATTTCATCTATGTCTACATCCTTTGATAAAATTTACCCTTTTTTGATTTTGATATATAATGATACAAATATTCCATGTATTATTGAAGGATTTGTGATATATTTGATTGTGGATGAGTTATTTTTTGGCCATTCATTGTTTATGGTTAAAGTATTGATTTTTAATATGCTAGTTTTAATACGAATGTTTATGTTATATTTCAACCTTTTCTTATGATGAATGTATTAGACTTGTATGTTTGGGGATGGGGATCGTTAAAAGCAAGCCCTTCAGGTTGGGGTCCGATTACAACATACCCTCCGTGATGGAGTCCGGTTATAGAGGCTCTTAGGGTTGGAGTCCGGTTACAGAGGCTCTCTGGGTTGGAGTGCGGTTACATAGGCTCTCCAGGTTGTGTTCTGGTTATAGTTATCTCCTAGGCCTTGGAATGGGACCTTGGCTCAAAAATTAATGTCTGGTACTATAGATTCCCTAATTGAGAAATTATTTATTACATGTCTGGCTGAAAGCTACTTTCTTTATTACTATTTTGAAGAGAAAAAGAATAACAGAGAACAACCCTTCAAAGAGGGAGAAAGTGATACAGACCAAGGGCACCCCCTTGCACCACAGTGAAGCACTCAATGGGAAGAGAAAGCATTCTATCATAGATCATAAGTGGTTCCTCCTTCTTTCCCAAGTGAGCAAGTGAATCCTCCGCAAAGTTAGATTCCCTCCAACTATGATGAGTAGTCACTCCATGATTGGTCTCTGACTTGCACCTTCGGATGAGGTAAGTAAATTCCCAAGGAGTCTCATGCCTCCTTAGAAACTCCCTAACCAAAACCTTAGAATCGGGCTCCACCTCCGTCACTGGCAACCCTCTCCGCCTACAAACCACCATGCCAGAAAGTAGAGACCGATCCTCTTCACCCAAAGTGTTCCATGGACCATAAAAATCACTAAAGGCGAGAAGAAAGGAACCCCAACAGTCTCGAAGCAAGCTACCCCCTCATGAATCCCCCCATGAAGGAGTCGTCGATGTTCAGCTTTAAAAAATGCTTTGGAGGATGCCGCCTCACCCAACATCCCCTCCCGCTATGCTTAATACAGGGGCGGTTAATCAGAGCATAAACTGTAACCGAGAAGAGACCACCCTTAACAAGTGAAGCCAGTTCCAGAATGGGAGCTTTAAGCTAAAACTGAATAGAAAATAGAGACATTTTGGCTCCTAGCCTAACCTGATTTCTCGCCTCCCATTATAACCAAAAAATAGAATCCAGGATGATGTTCCTAATAGTTTGTTCCATTCCTCTGTTTTCAGTACCCGAGAGCCATACCGATATAAAATCCTGAGTGGAATGAGACTCACCAACAGGGAATGAAGGATGAGTGAAGAGTGACCAAAGAGAAGATGCCCATTTCCCCTGAAAAAAAAGTTGGGCCGTCATTTCTGACCCTGGTTGTTCACAGTAGTAACAATGTGAAACCATACAGACCCCTTTTTCCTGTATATTATCCTCTGTTGGATCTACTCTGTTTATGATCCTCCACACTAGGATGTTCATTCTCACCAGAATCTCCTTGCACCAAGAAACCGGTCCTCAGTCCTCCATAGAATTATCTCTTTGAAGTATTTTCCTATAGTCACAGACATTATACCTCTGAGAACTTGATTTTTTGAAACAACACAAATCCTGATCTTCACTCATCACGATTCCCTCAAACAGGCTATGCTGATTGGAGTTAAGTGTTGCATGAATAAAATAATACCTATCACTAGCTTCCTTGAAAGAGATACAAGGAGAATGACAACCAGAAAAGGACAACCTTTCACCAGCCCAGTAGTATTACCACTAGTTAATGTCCCCTTGGCCAACAATCCACCTGACATATCCAGACAAGTTCTCCATATGTGCAAACATGCACTTGGCTAAACCGGTCGCACCCGGCCTGTTGAACTCCCCCAGCCAACCATACCGCGCTCTGAAAAATTTCTCCAAAAGGGACTCCCCAACAAAGACATATCAGGATAATCGAGCCTATAAACCTGAGAATGTGTCTTGAATGTCTCAAAGACCAACACCACCTTCTTCCCCTGGGCAGTCCATCCGCTTCCAAGATTCCTAGTGACACCGCACCTCCATTTTAGAATCCCATAAGAAGGTGGTCAGAATACGCAGCATTCTCTCTACTGTACCTTTCGTTGGTTTGATATAAGAGAAAATATGCATGGAAATGGATAGAAGCACAATATTGATGATCATAACCTGTCCTCTGAATTACTATAGTTTGTTCTTCCAATTGAAGATTATTCCTCAATGTCTATCTAGAATCTCATTGAAGTGAAGCATCTTGATTCGGCCACAGGAGATCGGTACCCCAAGGTATAAAATATGAAGTTTCTTCTTCTTGCAACCAAGGATCCCCTGAATGACCTTACATCTCCTTCCGAGGAATTTATCTGAAATAAAGACATGAATCTTCAGAGGATTGATAGATTTCCCACTAAACCATCCATATCTATCCAAGATGTCTTTGAGATGCCTCAAGGATCCACTAATTCCATTCATAATGAGAAACATATCATCAGAAAACATTAAGTGTGAAATGTAACCTGTATTACTTCTTCAATAGTATGGTTTCAAATTTCCCTCCAATAAGATTTTAACCAAACTCCTGGATAATGCATCCTGAGCAAGGAAAAAAATAGTTGATGACAGGAGATCACCCTTACGAACACCTTGGACGATTTTAAAGAAACCAAAACCCTTCCCCATGATAGAGATCGAGAGACGGTGCGAATAATAGCACTTGAAACAAATGTCACAGAATCATTCCTAAAATCCAAAACCTCTCATGAAACGAATGAGGTAACTCTATTCCAATCTATCGTAAGCCTTATTCATGTCAACTTGTAAAATGATATTGGATCCCACATTACATTTGTTTATGTCATGAACCAGCTCACTAAGAATACGGACCAACCCTTGGATGCTACGACCTTGAATAAAACCATGCTGCTCTACTGAGATCACCAAGGGAATAATTCTGGACAGCCTCCTACTAATAACTGTAGCCAAAATCTTATACAAAATGTTGCAAAGACAAATGGGCCGAAAGTGATTGAGGAGGTTAGGGTCCTTGATATTTGGAATAAGAACCACCCTTGATGAAGACACACCCCTGATCAAAGACCCACCTCCAAAGAAATCCTGAATCGCATGTACAACCTGTGAGCCCACGATATCCTAGGCCGCACTAAATAAGGAAGATGGAAAACCATTAGGACCGGGAGCACTCTCCTTCGGCATACTCATCAAAGCATCACTGATCTAAATATCTTGAGGAATAGAGGAGAGACAATCAGTATCCCATTCATTCACCAAATGATGTAGATAGTTCAAGAAATTAGGACAGCCCACAACATCCCTCTCAAAACTCAAAGAAGTCCCCTGCCAGAAGGCCCTCAAAATTCCCCAACACCATATTCCCAACGATATTAACGTCTAGCATGTAGGACCCACCCTCATGCTTTAGGTTGACCTTCATGATTATCCTCTCTTTAATGCATTCCTGAAAGAAGGTGTTATTTTGATCTCCTTCCCTTAACCATCAAACCTGAGACCGTTTCCTGTAGACTCTCTCCATCTCTAATAGTTTTTCAGCAAGGGAAACCTGCTTACCACATAAAATAATAAAAATGTTTTCATCCCATGAATTTTGTAGGGAGTATTACAATTTTACCACCTCATCTTGAATACCATTCACCCCATTGGAGATGTCTGGTTGGTTGATCAACCATCCCCTAATATCATGTTTAAGATTCTTCAGATGATTCACCAGCCCTCCCCATGACCACTCTCCATCCTCTCTCATCCAAGAAACATTAAGCAGATTCATGGACATCGGATCACGATTCCATTCATTGGAGTAGTGGAAAGATGATCCAATCACCGCTTCACGTCTGACTTAAATCAGAAGAGGAGCATTATCCAAGAGAAGACGTGTAAGGTGCTTGATAGAGGTTTTGGAAAAAATATCCAGACCTTTCATATTGGTTAGACATCTATCCAGCTGACTCTAGATGATATTAGGACCTTTATGGTAGCTGATCCATGCTTATTCAGGTCCCATGAATCCCAAATCTAAAAGACCTGCGTGTTTCATGCACTCATGAAATTCCAAAATACTCTCCTGGTTGAACCCAGATCCTCCCCTTTTTTCTGAAATATCCGCAATTGTGTGGAAATACCATCCCACGAACCATGGAAGGGAACATGATTGAATTTCCTCCAAATGACTCCAGAGCTCCCGTCTTCTAGAAGCCACCATACTCACATAAACAAAAGAGAAAAGAAGGCTATGTCTGTCAACCTCAATCTTTGCATCAATACACTGAGGCATAATATTTAGGATGTCAACCGAAATTCTTTTTTCCATCCAATCCAAACCTGTGAATTGATCGAGCCCCCATGAAAAGAATTCGTAAATACTATCCTCTTAGCAATACCCAATAATTTGCATGGATCTTTCTTTGGATCCAAAATCATGACCAAAGTTACCCTAGATTTACTGGCTTCTGATGCCAAGTAAGAAAATTTGGCCTGAGCACCAAGGCCGCGTGCATTTCATATAATGAGAGAGAACATTACAATGAGTCCTTACGGGGCTTATGAACAGAGAAAGGGGGAAAAGAGCAGGAGCAAACATACCTTTCTCCTTGGCCTTAGATCGGGTAATTGGTCTAGAAAAACCAGCTTCGAAAATACTCTTCTTTGGAGAAAGAATCACTTTCTTAAACGAGCCATCTGTGTCTTTCGAAGGATATTTCCTTCCAGACTGAATATAATCCGTGCCACCCACCCCCAACTCTTCTTGAACTAAGGAGAACAAAAGTCGTCGTTGAAGAGAAAGGCGATATTCCATCAACTCTTTTTCTGCACCTTTCGACAAACCAGTCTTATCCCTCACCCCATTTGAGGATAAAGTCAGGCTGCACACCAGGGATGCTTGAACAATCTTTGGTGAAAGTTGAGTGGAGATACAGAACGATGAAGGTGGGAGAGACAAAAATCTGAACGGACACCATAAGGAAAGATCCATGAAGACCTCCGTATCCTCCTAGAGATTCCCCGTGCGAAGAGGAGACATCTTCTAAATGATCAGTCTAGGAGACCAAGAAATAAGATCCATATAATCCGATGGAGAGGTTGACTGAAAGCTGAGCATGTCATATGACTTATGTCTGCCCACTGTCTCTATTTCACAATAGTCTCTAGAAAGATTTGAATATGAAAATGGACGGGGTGTAACGGTATCTTCTCTCCACTCCTTTCTACCCGAGGTAGGTAGGCCCAGACCCAAAACATCAAATGGACCCCTTCGAAAGGATTCCACAACCTCTCTCCATCTCTGGAAAGCCTTCTCCAAGTGACCATGCAAACCGTAACCAACGCCGAACCGCGGATCCTGATGATAGAAGATTCATTGCCTCCACGAAAAACCACCATTAGACTCAATCAAAACCATGGAAGTTCACTTCACCGCTAAATCCATCTCAACACAAATGTGGGGATTAGCAACAGCCTAAAGACACATGGTTTTGTCATCAGCACAGAGAAAAGATCCAATGGAGTTCCCCACTTTCTTCAGCATCGACGGGTTATGCAAAGGAAGAGGTAAGCCTGGAAGAGATAACCACACTTCATTCGAAGACGTCTCCCGCCCGTAGTGACATTCCCAGGACCACCTCTCTAAGGAAAAGTGCCATGAGCCACAGGTCCTGGGCCCCCTCGTCCAAGCTTTAACAAAGTCCTCCCTAGGAGAAAGATGAATGCAAAATGCAACCCTCGAGAATTTGGAAACCACAACCAGAAGAGTCAGACCCCATGAATCCCCGAAGCTTCAAAAACAGCTCAAAGAGGGTTTATTGCTTCCGAAACGCGCCACCATAGAGAGATCATGAAAAGAACCCGCCGCCCGGAGCTCTTGAGCCGAAAATCTCACCACAAGGACCCCCTCAACCCGCGAGGAGAACGACTCTCCACTTCAATCTGAGGAATATCAGGAAAGGCCTCGGAGTCCGAAGATAAATGTAATTCAGTGCAGGCCTTAGAACCTACTCCACATAGAACATCCTTTAAAGAATCCCTCAGAAGAACCCCAACTCCAGCCCTTACCTCGCCGTCTTTCAAAACTGAAGTGCTCGCCACCGTTGAGGAACCGCCCACTGGAACCCTAGCCTCCGTCACTGCCATCTCTGATGTCTTCATTCTCTAACTAGGCCCCCATTAAAGGTAATGTTGTTCTTAGTACCATTAGGCTATTCTATTACATGTGACTATTCGACTAGTATAATATCAATGTGTATATTTATATGGTAATTTTAAAATTTATTTCTGCAATATTATGTTCAAGTTTATGATGAAAAGGATATTGTTTTTATTAACCATAATTCCTTAAATGTATATATCTTTGGATAAATTAGTTACCCTTACTAAGTATCTTAGCTCACCCATTTCTTATGTTTTATTTTCCCAGGATCCCATGAAGTGTTTTATGTTTGAGAAAAACAGTTAAGGTAAGGGAACAATGGAATTATCAAAGGATTTTTTTTGTGTTGTATGTTAGAAAGTGTAATGTAACGTTCGTGTATGTAATCTATTTACCAATACTATTAAACTGATTGGTATTTAGGGACATGATTTCTGGTAATCATGCTACTGTATTAAAACAATGCACCAACTCTGGTAATCTAGGTTCTGGGCGTTATAGTGATATTGGGAAAAAGTGTAAAACTAGATGGGAAGCAGTATCCGGGTACCCTTGGTATTATTTATTATATTATATAATCTTATATGTGATACATGGTGAGAGTAGCTATGGTGGGGCTGGGAACATAGTATACCTACATCGACAAAGAGTTAGTTTCACTTGTTGTTCACTATAATTTACCATGGTTTATTGAATTTCGTGGAAGAGGCACTAGGAAGATCTTATTTGGTATACTATTATACACATCCTAGATTATAAAAAAAACTTTTCAGGTCACTTGGAGTATGTTTCAGATCTTGCTATTTACTACTAGCTAGCGGGTTATGCCGAAGTTGTTTGGGCTTTGGGGTCACTGCCATTTTACTTTCCATTTGTACATATAGTTTTCTCTTTTAGTTGTTTTAGTTCCTTCATGACATTTCAAATGTGTACTTGGGTTTGGTTTAATATTTTTTTCTTGAGAAGTACTTGGTTGAATTCAATCTTATCTCTCATTTTTTTCACTTGTTATTTTAGAGGGCAATACATACCATTTTTGTGTTTATTATACCCTTAGGGACAGTCGCCAACCCGCTTTGTAATAGAGGTTGTTCTTAGGGGTCATTATCTATCTTCTCACATTTTTGTTGAAGGAGGGATAAACTTAGTGGGGAGGGGTTCAAGCGAGACTGGTATCAATGCTCTAGTAAGAGGGATAGAATGATGTTTGGAGAAAGGCATAGGTGAGGTTGATTGGGTTGGTCGGCAAATGGTGTCACCTAGGGTTAACAAGAATTGTAAACACTAGAGACATCCTAAGACAGAGTTATTTAGGGACCCCTAAGATCTATGGAATTGATCCTTAAGTTTAAAATGGATTCTAAATGAGTTTATACTATTTTCAAGGTGGGGGCCTAGGAAAGGATCTTGAATCATTCTTCTTTTCCACTATGTTTTAATGGGCAGACATTGGCATATGTTATACAGAAAAGAATAAAAGAAAATAGTTAATTAATATTAAATCATTCCATATTCAAGGTTTTTTATTTCTAACTATTTTCACTTTTATTGGTATGAATCCTTGTCGATGGCTTGATCAGGTTCATGCAGAAGATGTTCAACTGATTGCACAAACAGATCTCCGTAGAGTAGAGTTTTATGAAAATGGCTCATGGAGGAGGAAACTCCAAGAATTTCATGGCCAGAGTCTGTAGAAGTACAATGGAACCATTTTATATGCATTCACAGAATATTGGATGGAGGAGGTTGAGATAGCTTTTGGTTCGATCCGTACTCATAAAAAGCACTTAGTATTGTTGGTTGTGAAAATTCTATGTGGGACAGTGAGGCTTTGGTGCTTCATGATCCCTAGGGATGGCGAGGAGTCAAAAATCTCATGGGGTAGGATTCGGGAGTAGTTCACAGTTTATTTTCTTTCATCGACCATGAAGGTGGTCAGTGGCAACTATCTTCTTACACTTTAGTAGGGAGTAACCAGTTTGAAAGAGTTTGGTATACATTTATGAATCCTTCTAAAATATTCTTTGGAAAATTTTCCAGAAGAGGAGACCAGGGAGAGGTATTTGGAGGAAGCTTTTTATCCAGATATCTAACGCCATGTCACCCCATTTATGCTATTTAAATATCTTGAGGTGCTGGTGAGTGCATAAGTCCTCAATAATACATTATCCAGAAATCAGATTTCCATGGGAGGTGTGTTGCTAAGAATTATCAAGAAGTAGAGATATGGTATAAGGATCTTGGTTTTAAGTGAAGACGTGTCTACATTCTTCCAAGGGTAGGTCTCAACCCTCATATTCTCATTTCACCCAGGGATACGGCTCTCATACCTATGATAAGCCATCATGACCGTTTTTGTCTTTTGGAGGCTAAGTTCATCAATAGTGAGAGTGACCAAACCTTCAGAACAACTAATTTTCACCAGGTGTTCCACTCTTGGTTCCACTATTGTGGTAGTTCTTGCCAAGGTACCAGCAGCCAGTTGCACTAGATTTGGATCAGCAGAGAGAAGATGGGCTTAGAATGGGATTTCCTTAGGATTCTCCCCATCCTTATAGAGAATAGAACATCAGTGAAGGTTGTATTCATCAGGGTTATATAAGTTGCAGAGAAGTTCTTGGTCAGCTTCATGCTTTAACATTTCTAGTTCTAGGTGACCTAGACATCGTTCGATGTACCCTTTTCCTATTATTTACTTGGGGGTATGCCTGGATTGATTGTAGAGAAACACACTCCTTTATAAAACCATTCCTTTTCCATGCATTGGGACATGAGGTAGAGTGGTTTTTTAGTGCCATTGGAATTGACTATGTTACTTGGAGGTTGAGCTGACTTGTTTGAAGTCTGTAGATACTGAGAGCAAGTGCTGAGGTAGCACCACTCATGGGGGGATTTCCTATGTTTATGGACACAACCATATGGTTTCATCCTTTACATGGATAGATTGTATTAACTATAGGCTGGTGTGTATTTCTTTTTCAGGCACATGGTGTTCCTAGATTCTGATGGAGAGACAATAGTGTTTGTTGGTGAGAAAGACCCAAAGATGGGTTAGAGGTGTGTTCCTTCTTTCTCATACATGATGGTTGATCTGATGTTAATTTCATTGGAGGTTCAACAGTCTTCATTTCTGAAGTTCATGGAAGAGTACCCTGATTTCATCCCATAAGAGGTTGTAGCATTACCCCCCTCGAAGAAAGATTGAGTTTGAGATCGAGCTTTAGCGAGGTGTGTCTCCTATCTCGATGTCTCCATATAGTATGTTTCCTTCAATGTTGCGAGATATGTGTGTGCATATCAATGGTCTATTGTAGTGTGGTTTTTTGGCTGAGTGTGTCACAATGGGGTACACCGGTTTTCCTGACGATGATGATTATCAACAGTTTGTGGTTGTCTGTCGATTATCATCAATTGAAAAAAGTGACAGTGATGAAATTTTATCCTCTTCTATAAATTGAGGATATTTTTGATCAAATGATGTTTGTAGGTTGGTTGTTGAAGATATATTTGTGGTTCAGGTGTCATCAGATGATTATGAAGGATGAGGAAGTCCCGAAGACTGCTTTCCCTTGTCCTCACAAAAATTATGAGTTCTTGGTGATGTTGTTCGGTGTGATAAATTCTCCAGTTATGATCATGGGGTAGATGAAATATGTGTTTGTGAGTTTCTGGATAAGTTCATGGTGGTTTTCATTGACAAAATCATTCTGTACTCTGTGTCTAAGGAGGATCATGCTTAGCATCTATGTTCCATTTTGGGAGTTCTTCATCGACTGTTACTATTTTGGATGTTTTTGAATGTCAGTTTTTGTCTTGAGAAGTTCGTTTTGTGGGGCATGTTTTATCCTAGTAGGGATTATATGTGGTTTTGTCAAAGATATAAGTAGTTGTGTATTGGGTAGCCCCCAACACAGTGGATGTGGTATAAATTTTCCTTGGTCTTGTAGGCTATTATAGGGGGTTCTTGTACGATTTCACTCAGGTTGTGGCTCCAAGGGAATGTTTTAAAGGAAATGATCTCACATTTTTGTGGACTAATCCACGTGAGGAAGCATTCGAGTATCTGAAAAAGAGTTTTTTCAGTGATCCAGTTCTTTATCTTCCAGAAGAAGGAGTTCATTTTGAGGATATCATTGATGATTCACATCTGGGCTTAGGGTGTGTTCTAATGTAGTAGAGATCAATCATTTCTTATGGGTATCTACAGTTATTTCCTCATGCATGTAACTAATCAACCAATGAACATGAGTTGGTAGAAGTGGTGTTTTCCATGAATATGTGGAGACATTACCTAATCAGTGTGTGATTGGTGGTTTTCACCGATTATAAGACCTTGAGGTATTTTTTCTCCCTACGTGAATTGAACTTGAATCAACATTGGTGGATTTTGTTCTTAAAAGTTTATGACTTCAAATCATCATATAAACCTAGAAAGGGGAATTTTTTACCGAATGTGTAGAGAAAGAATCCATGTAGTGATGCATTGTGTGAATCAGGTGATTCCTAGAGATTCATGGAAGAATTTTTAGCATTAAATATAGATATGATGGATGTTGGAGGTATAGGTTTTATTTTTTAGATGATGGTTCAATTATATCTTTGGTAGTAAAAAAGAAAAGTCTTGGATGGGGGATATTCATATTGATATATGGAGAGACTAATTTTTCTGTGATGAGGCCCCTGATGGTTGGTCTAAGGATGAACAACATAGGTTTTTGTTTAGGGGAAGAATTCTCATTCCATTGTCATTTCATGAGATGATTCTTAAAGAGTTCCATAGTTCACCCTTAGCGGTACATCCTAGTGTGAAGATAATGTACCGAGATTTGTGGAGTCAATTTTTTTCCTGCGCTAAATCAAGAAATTGCAATGTTTTTGTCATGATGTTTCATAATCCAGAAGGTAATGGCTAAGACCCATTTTTCCAGTGGCCTTCTCTAATGGTTAGATGATCCTCAGTGGAATTGGGTGGATTTATTGATGGAAATTATTATAGGATTACCTCATGATTAGGGATGATATAATTCTAGAGGGGTAGTAGTAGATCGTTTAATGAAATCAGCACACATAATTTCAATCAAGTAGTCACGATCAGTGGAGGTTTTCTTGAGGCATTAGTTGGAGGGGGTGGAGAGAGGCCACGAAGTCCCAAGGACGATCATCTCTGATCGTGATCCTGGTTTTACCTATAGGATGTGGAGATTTATTTGATTTGATTTTGTCTCTCATCTATGCCTTATCAATTATTTTAATTTTTATATGGATGGTAAAAAAGATTATACCATCCAAACACATTAATACAGATGATTCTCTTAAGTCATTGATTATAGGAGGTTAGTGGATGAGGCCCCTTTCCTTGGTAGAGTTACCATAAAACAATAGTTTCCACTCCAACATCAGTATGGCATTGTTGTAAGCCTTTTGTGTATAACCTTTCTCTTCTCCATTATGCTGAACTGGGGTTAAAGAGTCTTTAAATCTTGGGACAGAACTGGTACAAAATACAAGAGATATAGTTCAAGTGACTCGAAAGTGGGTGAAGGAAGCACAAGATTGTCATATGTCCTATTCCGATCATTGGAGGTGGCCTCTAGTGTTTGAAATTGCAGATAAAGTGTTTTTAAGGGGACACCTTTTTGTGTGAAGTGAATGCTTGGTCATGGGAGTAAGCTTTCCCCCCTGTTTTATGGGCCTTTCAAGGTGTTGGCACTTGTTGGAGTTGTGGTGTATTCGGTAGCACTTCCCCCAAAGATGAGTCAAATACAAAATCTTTTCTATGTTTCACAGCTCCATAGTTATCTTCATTATGACTATCACATCATTTATTGGGGGGATATCATTGTAAACGATGATGGGACCTTCGAGGAGTGGCTCGTAGATATCAAAGAATGCAAGGATAAGGTGTTACATGGGCATACTATAACCTTGGTTTGTGCCTTATTTTAGCACAATGGAATGGAGTAGAGTAATTGGGAATGTGAGTAACTTATACGCACTCAGTACCTTGAGTTATTTTATGTTTAGTTCTTTTCCTATAACATTTTCTTGTTTTGTTGTAAAAACCCCTTTTCATTTATGAGATGTGTTTCTCTTGTTGGTTGTTGTGGATTTCTGTCCTTTGAGAGGTATCCCCCTAGGGGAGTGATTAGGAGCTAGTTCTGGTTTTCTTGTGGTTATGTGGGTTCCCTTTTCAAGCGGTTAAGCTCCTTTGGTGGTGAGATCCTTGAGAGGTATCTTGTTGGATGGTTGATCAGACCCTTTTTTCTATTTCCTCAATCAGTTGGTTTTGGATTCTCAAGGATGATAATGTATTGAGAGGTGTCAGATGTATTGGCATGAACATCTCAAGTCCATTCCATTTTTTAAATCTGGTGTTTGAGGTCTTTTGGGAGGTCATGGTGTTTTATTTCACCATTTTTCCAAAATTTCATATTCTGTGAATAGTTTTTCCAAAATGGTAGCTTTTTTCAATAGTAATTCATTCAAACCGCAGCTCGTTCGAATAGTAGATTATTCCGATAGTGACTCACGAATGGTGAGTCATCCAACGGAGAATCATCAAAGGGTGACTCATCCAATGAAAACTCATCCAATGGAGACTCCTCCAATAGTGACTCTTCTACCATCGACTCATCTAATGGAGACTCATCCAACAGTGACTTGTCCAATAGTGACATGTAAACTGTGTTTCCATCTTCCTATATTTTCACTTATTTGATGGTATCATTAATGTAAAATTAATTTCAAGCCTTGTATTTAGGTGTTTAAGGATTATTCAAATACCATAACTCCTATCTAAATATTCATAAGGGTATGGGTACCTTTACTCAGTCAAAATGTGTGAGCTTGACCAGATCCATATTAAATGGAAAATCTAAACAGTATTATAAATTGCTACTCCATTAAAATTTTTAGGATGCTGAGATAACTTCTACCCTTTTATTCATTATTTTTCTTACCTGTTATGAAAATTCCAAAGAATTCGTCCCATAGGAGTCATGTGACCGAACTGTAATCTGTGGATCATGTTACACATTGGTTTTTTCTTGTTTCAGGCGCACCCCATGTTTTGGTGAAACCAAGAAGTGTTGATCTGTCTTTGATATAAGGTATGTTCTACCTCTATCTTCTGGGATTCTTGATCTGTCACCCTCATTATTCTTTTCAATATGATTTCTTGTCACCTCCATGTTTCTAATGGTTCTTTCTTTTGTGTTTGTTGGAGCGGTAGTGTTGTGGCATCCTCAGGTGGATGTAGTAATTGTGGGAGGGTTGACCATGATTTATTGTGTGGTCCCATTCTCATGAAAAGAACTTATGAATCCTTTTGAGGATGGGGATTCATGGTTTTTATATTTTATTTACATTCAATCATATATTTATCTTGATTTAGCAAATAGATCACAATGAAATTGAAATAATAAATATTTGAACCAAATTAATGGAATGGTATAAATTATATAGTGATGTTATTGCCTCTTGTTTTTTCAGATATTGTGGTATCTATGCCTTGCCGTTAGGAATGTCGTTAATGAAAAAAATAAGTAAACATAAATACATGATTAAATTGTTTTTTTCTAAAGATAATAATGCATGATTAATGAATCTGATTATTTTTGATGTGCTTTGGTTGTAAATAAATGGATGTAGTTATGCATGTTTAATTGAATCAGTTAATTCTAGTTAGAATAAGGAACCGGTTTTGTTATAAAGAAAATTCCTTATAATGTTCTGAGTTAACCGATTTCTTGTAAGGGGTAATATTCTTATTCATTGGAGCAATGAGTTCTTGTTTTTTGTGAAGGCTGAATGCCATGTTTATGGACAAGAGCCTTGTTTCGATGTTGTCTATTTACTGCTACTTGTGTTGTAGTATGAGATTGGGTTGGATGAGCTTGGAAGGATGTTGTGGTATGTTGGGTAGGGATGCCTAATAGTTTTGGTGGTTGAATTTGACACCTGGAGTGGAATGATGCATTAGATAATTCATGTGGGTGATAGGGAGGACTTTACAGATGATGATGCATATTGAAGCTGGTCTAACCCAGAGATGTGCTTATTGGATGCTTGTGGTTTTTTTATCTTCTTTACATTTACCAACGATTTCGGTAGATGGTTTTTCTTACCATCCTTACAAAATAGGTGAAGGCACATAAGGTATTCCATGTTCATTCTATGTTTAGCTTCTCGAGGATGTATTGGTTTACTCTCATGCAATAGTTGTCAAAGACTCAATGTGTAGTTCACCTACTTACATTGTTGAGACCCTTGTGTTTGGTAGCATAGATTATTTTCATAGAAATAATAGAGTTATGAGAAGTTCTAATTTTGTTAAATAAATTGACAAATGATGTTTAAGCATTGGGTTTGGAGCTCAATGGGATGAAATTGTGAGGTTATAAATTTGAGGAATCGTGGAATTGGTTTGGTTATACCCGTGGGGAATGGAACTTTATTGTGATGCTGTTATAATGTAATGTGAAAATGATTATGGTTAATTAATGCTTAAATAATTAATTAAAGTAATGTGTAAATAATGAAAATTAATAAGTGTTTTATGAAATATCTCAAAATGGTTGGGTTCTTATAGGATTTCTAGTCATTGTAGTTGTAGTAGGGAGTCTAAGAGGCATTAGCTGCAGTTGTGTGTGAGACTAGGTTTTTACCCAAGTGTGGTTGTCAGATATATTATATCATGTAATTTTTGTGTTTCTATATGATACCCTCACTATCGGATAGGGCGACTAACACGCTATATATTCTAATCCCTAGGTTTGTTTTCCCCAACATCTCAGTGGGTAGATAGTTGGATGACTTCCCCCTTCGGCTAGAGTCTCTTTTCTTGGTAGTTACTTGAGCTGGTTTTCAAATTTTTCCCCATATAAGGGTGTAGAGGGATATAATTTATTGCGGTTATTTGACAATCATATATTCTGGATATAGTTTCATATGGAGTACTATTGGAATAACATGTAATGATTGTGATGGCCTAGGGATCCTTATTCAGTATATGGGATGTAATGTCTTAGGGAATAATACGCATTGAATGATACATGTTTTTTGTGATGTGGGGGCTCCCTGAGACTACCTGGTTACTTATGGTTAAGTTTATGGAGTGGTGCTTCACCCTAGAGTTTGCAAGAATGATTTTTTGTTTCACGAGGTGAATGTTGTGGTGCTAACCCAGGTGCCTTCGGTCAGGCCTTTTGGGAGATAGATTCCCAGGACGTGCAACATTGGGGAAAAGCATAAAATCAGTGGGGAAGTGGTAGCAGGGTATCCCAATATTATTTTTTATGTTATATACTCATGTATGTGATAATTGGTGATATTTTCCTTAGTGAGGCTAGGAACATATTATACTGATTTTGGTGCTGAATTAGTTTCACATGTTGTTCACTATGCTTTAGTGTTCATTCTTTACATTTTCCTGAGAGGATCTTGGGAGGATCCAATTAAGTAAACTATTTTACTCACCCAATGTTATATAAACTCTTTTTCAAGTAACATAGAGTAGGTTTGAGATCAAACTTGTTAATATGATCTAGCGGGTTTTGGAGGACATATATGGTATTCATGGTCGTTGTCTATTTATATTCATTCAGTACTTGTTGTTTTCCCTTTCAGTTATAGTAGTTCTTTCATGAAATTTTATATGTGTACTTGGGTATCTCTTTATATTTTGGTCTGAGTTAATGTTTGTTGGAGTGTATCATATCTATCATACACATGTGTTCTCTTAAGGGTTAAATCCATGCATTTGAGTGTTTACTATACCCTCTGGGCTAGTCACCATCATGGGGCCTACTAGAGGTGGGACCTAGGGGGTCATTTTCTCTCTTCAAACATTGCCAGCCCAGGAGGGGTATACTTTTTGGGGAGGGGTCATAATAATTGGACCATGACTTTGATGCAGGATCTGACCCTACATCGCTGGGTAGTGGATGAGTCTAGGTAGATTTCTAAACCCGATTCCTTGGTATGGGATCAAATATTTTTATTTACAAAGGGTGAGTTAATTTTATCATAAAGATAAAATGTGTATAATCAGGTGTTATTTTTTCCTAGTAAGAACACGATTACCAGATGATCATTGAGTTTTGATGGTTTGGTTAACACATGGTGTCCAAGGGAGATTGAGTGAGATGTTTTATTTAATTATATATTTCTGTTATTCATGAAAATATATGTGGCATTTGTGTCGGAAACTTGGTAAGACCATACTAATATATATTTCTCCCCCCAACATTTGGACTCTTGTGTGCATGATGAAAATATGTTGACTTTCATGTTTAGCCCATTATGTATAGTGGATCAAGTTGGCCAGTTTAATGAGTTTTTAGAGACTAGTATGACTTTTATCTGGGGGACTTTAGTAGAGTATTTCTATAATTTTAATTTTTTTAATTTCCATATTATATCATATTAGTGTGTG
Source organism: Viscum album (assembly GCA_963277665.1). NCBI lineage: Eukaryota > Viridiplantae > Streptophyta > Magnoliopsida > Santalales > Viscaceae > Viscum > Viscum album. Next base: position 1,030,077,691 of record OY728123.1, on the reverse strand, counting down.
ATCAATTGATTTATGCTTGTTTTCTATTGTATGAGACATTCGACATACAATTAATGACTATAGTTTTATGGGCACTCCTTTGTTTTCAATGGATATTTTTCGTTATTTTACACTAGGATTCTAAATTTGATTCAACTGAATTGTCCCCCCAACATATTATTTATGACTTAATTGTAACTCCTTGGAAACTTATATAGTAGGTAAACAATATATCTCGAACTATCAAAAAATGCTCCCTTGAAACACAATTATTGTTGAATTTACATAATTGATTTATTTAACAATTTGAAATTTATGAAACTTACATCAAGTATTAAATTTGTCATATAAAAATTTTCTTAGTATCAATTGTTAATCTTTTTCTAATATTGTCAGTTTTTAGTCAAAAAAATTGGGTTTCATTATATATGTAATTTTTATGATTTTATCAATATATAATAATGAAATATATGTTTCGAAATCATTTTATGTAATAAAATAATAAATTTTTAAAAATATATATTAATTTTAAAATATTATTTGAGTTTATAAGTCCAAAGTTCCAATTTTTTTAGAAACAATTAAATTTATACTTTAATAAAAAAATTACATTCAGACTTCTCCTTAAATTGGGAGATCTCAACTAATATTCAGTATTTTGTTTCCTTTAAATCCTTAAATTATTTTTTTTATTTTATTATAAATCTATTAATTTCATTAAAATTATTATCTAAAATAATTTATTCTTATATTTAAATTTTAATATTAAAATAATTATTTCTCTAAAAACAGTTTTTACCCTCTTATGTTTGTTTATTTTAGAATTAACATTTCGCTACTTTAGTAATTTAATTCGATAAAATTATTTTCAAATTTTAATTTATAAGTATCAAATTTGGTTAAATTTTCTATATTTATCTTTTTCTTTAATATTAATCACTAATGTTATAAACTAATTTTCACGGTAAATGTTAATGGGGTAAATTTTGTTAAACATAGTATAAAAGTCCATGGGAAAAAATAACTTCATTTGATTTTTTTAACTTTCGATCAACGAATAAATGTTTCTCCTAAACATATGTTAGTTTTAAATCCTTCATAAATTGAAAATGACATTTCATTACTGAAATATGTAAATGTGTTTATAAAAGCACCCTTACTTTCACTTATAAATACATACCACTTCCACCATTAAAAGATACGGATCACCTTATAATTCTTACATTTAACTCTACCTTATAACTCTCCCTATAAATGTATCTCTCAAATATATTCCCATGGTCTCTCATAGCTATGTAAATTCCTTAAATTTCAAGGAGACTTCCTAGGAAAATTCAAGTCCTCGACCTGAGTATTATGAACTAATTAGTTTTTATTCTTATTTATCTTCAATATAATTTAATCTATCCTAAAATAATAATTACATGATTGTCATTTATATAATAAAATTTTATTTCATGATGTTTATTATCATTTTTTATTCATATACCCCATCCATTATGAAAAAAATCCATTGATCATGCGTTATGTGGACCACAACCTCCAAGATGTTACATGATACAATTTCCATATCCACCATAAAAGGTTGGATATAAGGATGATATTATATTATAAATAAGATTTTTATTATTTAATTATGGTTTTGGTATAAAGATTTAGATAACCTATTTATGATACAATCAACAAATGGTTATCATTAATTTATTGATTTAAAATAAATGTGAAAAGAAGATAATATTTTACTCAAATCATGTAATATATTCGTATAAATTACATATTCTTATATTTCTTTAAAATTAAGATATATCACTCTAATAATAATAATATAAAATGGTTATTCATATGGTATAATTATATTGAAATAAAACCACTTCAAAACCATTCATTAGATCATGGTTTGTTCTTGTTTGGGTTATTCTAACCACCCCCAAACAATTCTATGCCTTTATATAATGGATGAATAAAAAAAATTATTTAATTATATGATATGATATTAATTTTTAAATAATTTTATGTTTTTGGTTGGATATAAATCATATAAATTTCATATTCATTGATTAATGAAACACCCTCTTTCAAAGACAAAAACAATATGGTTGTTATCAACCTCAAAATTATGCAAAAAGTCTAAAACACTCAGTAAAGGTGTTTAAAATAAAAAAATTATTATAATTCAATCCCAAAAAGAACATAAATGTCCTGGTAATATTGTAAATTGGATCAAAAATTAATATAATCATGTCTATTATGAATCTGATGTAAATGATCAAAACAATAAACACTGATGTTGAACATTGGATGAATTCATATAGATAATGAAAATTTATGAAGCATGTCAATAAATATGGATATTATTAAGTTTATTAATTATTTTATTATGATATATATGTTTATTAAATATGATCCTAATGTATGTTAATGGAATTCCGGACAAGAATTTGGGGTTTTCATATCAAATTCCTCTCTAAGACACATATTTTGTACTATACACCTAATTTTTTTTCATATATAATACCTATTTGATATATAATATAATGAATTATATTTTAATTATTTTATTTTATTTTCAATTATGGTCATTCAATTTCAATATGTTTTTATTAAAGTGTTACTCACTCTGTAATGGTTTTCTTGGTCTTAATTCTGATTATTTTCGAATTAATACATTTTGTAAACCATGTTATTTTTGAATGGTGTATTCACAATACATATATAATGTCTTATCATGATCCTTGTGATTTAAAGGATTTATTATTTAAATAATATTCTGTTAAAAAAATTCAATTGATTCACTTTTTCCCGAGCAGTAAGAGTTTTTGGTAACTCAATTTTTTTAATGGAGTTATATTTTTTCCCTGAAACATATTTCAAATAAATGTGTATATTACACCATTTTTTAATATTTTGAGTTATTCTATCACTATTTTCTAGGGATATACATTTATACCACGTAACATATTTGATATATTTTTATCACTTCTTATGATATAGTCTTATGAAACTATCCATCATCATATTCTGGATGAATTATGATCATGTTATTATAATATAGATCTTTTGTATACTAAATTAAATATATAGTGGGAGAATAAATTTTCAGTTTATTAATATTTTATTAAGTTCAACATTATATAATTTCATTCTTTTGAAAAGGGTAAAAATCAGAATTCTGTATATTTTAAAAACCATATGGAATTTTTTTTATGTTGATTTTTTATTGTTTAACCATCTACATTCTTCCTATAATTGGGTTATAATAATATTATCCCTTTTATTACAATGGGTAGAGGTATTGAATTTTTTTTATCCTTTTAAGGATGATAAATAAAAACTTGACTTTACATTGGTTAACCATTTCCCTTCTAATTTCAGAGGTGTTATGAACAAATTTTCACTTTTATTATCTTGGATAAATGTATTGGAATTCCAAATGACTATTTTTTTACTAATTTAGGTTGATTATGTATTTCATTTTTATATTTCTTATTTAATGGATATCCAAGATTTATTCATTATGAAATTCTTTAGGGAATCATATGAAAGGCCATGATCACTGTTATATTGAATCCATTAAACATAATTCACTGGTGCATTTTGGAATCATATATCTCCTTGAGGCTTCTATTGGTGTCATAAGAATAAATAGGTTGGGTTTTGGTGTTTCTTTTTCACATTAAAGGAGATGTTCCTTCCAAAAATACCCTGATAATAATTATTAATGTCATGCATGATTAATTCCCATAGTATAACATCAATGATTATTGTTATCCATGATTTCATTTTTTTTCATGGATGCAGTATCTCATTTTATTAGTAAATTATGGATTCATGTTGTTCCTTTATTAATTTCCATATCACATTGTGATATTTATATTATATAATATTCTATGGTATGTTATTCCTTATTGAGCATCTCATCACAGCGTAATGTTTTCCCTTCCATAGGTAACCAAGATGCATTGTGTTATTTTCGGGGATATGACACGATGCAAAATAATGTTCGTAGAATATGTTCATTTTGAATCTTATGTTATTAAATGTATTGTATGTATGTATCTAATCTTATACGACTACAAAATTGTTTAATCCTTAAGGAACTCATTATATTTATACCAATAATGTTATCTAACTACCAGATATGAGTTTCTAATGTCTGAGAAGATACAATTAGTATCAAAGGATATTTAGTAGATACCTAGGGGAATATATTTAGATGATCCAAGTAATATTTCACATGTATAATAAAATGAACACATTATTTCTAGGAAATAGTGTATAAAACATAGTAGGAATTGTATTTCATAATTCAATATCATGATATAATTTTGTCTATTATGTTGTAGAGTGATGGTGAATAATTGGATTAATGTGAATGGTATCGACACTCATAGTCAATATAGGGATATTTCCCAAAACATGTTGATAAAGAAATAGTTGAGGCTAATATTTTGATAGTCTTATTGGGGATGATGATCAAGGTTATGAAAAATAATATTACCCATATATAGTTTCCTATTAATCCAAAACATTGTGTATCTATTCTTTATCAGATCATATGACAACAGCCTCGAATACTCTATAGAACTTCCAATCCACATGTATTTGAATTATGGATCATGTTTTAGAGGAAACATTTCTCCCTTTGAGAAGTGGTGAAAAGGAAAAACATTTTGTATGTTATATCATTTGGAGGGAGTTGTTGACCAGCATTTTTATATAATTAAAAATTGATTTGCAGAAGATGAGATCAATTTCCGGGAATGTGGGACATTCAAAGTGGTATTTCATAAAAAATACATTCCTTATTATGAAAGAGAAAAAATGGAAATCTAGTTCCTCAATATCATATAAAAGGTGGATGTTGTTTTGGAGTACGAGGATATCATTATAAGGTTTTTGAGTCATGTTACGGACAATGTACATATACTGAACATGAATGATTAATAGTTTATTCAATGGATTAATGTTGGGACATCAATGGAATGTGGTATCTCAAAATTTTTCATCATATTAAGATATATTCTCAAGTGTAATTGAGATAGAAAAGTAGTTGTAAATGATTAATGTATTAATGTGAAATCAAGAGAAGAAACATTTTGGTAATAATTACATGATGAAAAATGCGAAAAAATTGAATAAAGTGTGGGATTTCAAAAATTTGATAAATATGGGATGAAACAACATGGGTCTTATAAGAAGGAAATATGGTTTTTTTCAAGTGTGTATAAAAATTACATCAATATCCTGAATTTATAGGCAAGTGAAATGATGTATACATTCAATGCTTTATCAATATGGAAAAATAAAATTAACTGAACCAATACACTAGATATATAGGGAATTTAGAAATAAAAAGTACATGGTATTATGACCATGCTTAGATAGTTTACACACAAGACATTTCATATCCTAATGATTAGCTCAATGGTCTTTTAATAATTTACTCAAATTTGGATAATGATTAATTTTAGTTTGGATCTTTACACACTTTTAAATATTCCATTTTTTTGAAAAATATTAGATATTTCCCTTGAAACCTTGTAAGGGAGTTATCAATTAAGACACTAAGTGAGAGTCGTAGAGAAAACATGATATGTCATGTAGTTCCAATTATGATTAATGGGAGTACCTTATTTTAAAACATGTTTATTGCACATATGGTTGAATTTTATATGATGTTTTGTATGGATTGGATTTCAATGTATAGTGAAAAAAATATTTTGAAATAATGGAGATTATGATTCATGATGTGAGGTGGAATCTATTTATTTAGAGGGGAAACATCATTATATAATTCCTATATGGATCATCGGCTAGAAGACCTCTATACTAAATATCCAGATGATTAAAAATATCATAGGTGAACTATAGATGAGGAAGGTATCCTAAAAATATTGGATGTAACCATGATACAAAATTTTATTGATGTTTTTCTAGATAAATTGCATTGTCATCCACTAGAGTGTGAAATTTTTTTCTCCATTGACTACATTATTAATGTATGACATATATCTAAAACACCATATTGAATTGAACTATTGGAGTTGATGGAGTATAATAAATAGTTTTACGAGTTATGTTATAATGGATTTATCCACAAATTTGTTTCACTTTGGGGATCCCATGTTTTATTCTTGAGAAAGAATGATAGGTCCATGAGATTTTTCTCCAATTATTGGAAGATCAGTGCCATAAATATAATTAATAGGTATCATTTTTTCACACATTGATTAAATATTTGATAAATTTCAGGTATTCCATTAATTTTCATAGATTTATCATCAATATGGTTACCATCAACTAATGGTAAAGAATGATGATGTATCGATGTCAACATTTGGAATAAGGTAAGGGAATTATGTGTTTATGGTAATTCATTTTGGATTTACTAAGACACATTATGTTGTTATTGATATATAGAATAGAGTACCAAATTTATATCATTAAAATAATTTATTGTTTTTCATTGAAGGTATATCAATAAAATATAAGACTTATGATGAGAGTGAGGGTCATTTTTATTTAATTTTTATGACTCTTAGAACATTGGACGTTTATTTGATATATAGAATGTGTTAATCTGGAATCATTGGGGTTTATTTTCTTATCCTTGTTGTCTATAGGGATGGAATATAAGTTTTCCATTAATATATAAAGGTAACCAATGAATTTCATCAACTAATGAAAATAACTAATATCTAAATTTTATTGGATTTTGTAGGTTACAATCTGAATTTCATCCATGAGTTCATCTAGTTGTATAACCCATTAAAAATATTAACACATAATTGGGTTATATTACCATGGTCAAAGGAATATTAGGATTGTTTTGAAGAGCTATAGAGGAGAATTATTAATTCACCTGTATTAACTCTACCACCAGGTAAGAATGGATTTATAATCTATAGTGGTACATCAAAGAAGGACACTTTTTATATCCTTATACAGAATGACATAGAGATTGAATATGAATTATAGGAATTGAAAATAAATTAATATAACAATCCAAATCATGATATTGATATAAAATACATATTATTATCTTTAAAAATAAGGAGACATTACCTCTATGATGGATGATGTTAGATATATATGGTCTATAATAGTTTTTAATATATACTATCTCTAAAGGAGATCTACATGAGGAAAAGAAGATGGTTGGAACTGCACAAGGACTATGATTTCTTGATATACTATAACCCTAGTAAAGAAATAAATTTGTCAATGAATTTCGTGGGATGTACCATGGAGTTATAATCATGATGAGGATTAACAAGGATCATATATATATAGTGAACTAGTAAATTTGGATATGGTGAATACTTGGTAGGGGTATATATATTCATTTTCAAAGAAATTATTATTCCTTCCTTACTAGAAAAAAATAGCAGTCCCATAAGGATGATGGGATCTTGAAAATGAAGATTAAATTAGTAAAAGATAGTAAATTTAATGAAATTATCTATATAAGTGATCTGTTGATATTTGGGGAGAGGTTTTGTGTTTCTTCAAATGCATAATTGAAGAGGGAACTATTAAATGAAGCATATAGATAAAATTTCTCCAAACACACCAGTTGAATATATATGTTTCGGGATTTCAAATAACATTTCTGGTGAGATAGAATAAATATAGAAATTATAGGCAATGTGTATAGATGATTGTTCTAGTTACAAGTATTTTTTAACAAATAACATCCCAATTGAGTCATTAAACCACTACCTATACCATATGAATGTGGGAAACTATTACAATGTGATTTCTCAAAAGAATCCCAAATACCCCTAGAAATAATGATATTATATTTTTCAACCATTATCATCTAGTTATATCTACCAATTTTTTAGTGATAAAATAATAATTAACCCTTTAGGTCTCTTTCCATCTCCAAATCAACGAAATTTTAAATCATCATGGGGAACCTCTATAGATTTAATGTAATCATAACCATCAGTTCGCATCAAAATTCATGAAGAGAATTTTATGGGCTATAAGTACTAGGATATAATTAAACACAACCTATCATCCCAATACTATTGGGAGATATAAAAAGCCTATACATACTTTGGAATACATTTTGACATCATGTTCTCTTGACATAAAAAGTATATTGGTTCAATATCTACCTATGGTTGAATTTTCATACAATAATATCTTCCATTTGATTATCCAGATGGAACCATACAAAGAATTTTATTTCAATATGTTTCACACTCCAACCAATTGGGAATATGTTCGAGAAAAAAAGTTATTTATCCTAGATCATTTAACGGAGATTGATGATAATGTTATAAAAATTAATGATTGTATTTAAATATCCTAGAGTAGATAAAATAGGTCTTCTAAAAATTGAAGGAATATCATGTAATTTAATGTTTGGGAAAAAGTATTCCTGATGGTTTCACCGAGGAATGGATTTGTAAATTTATTTAAAAGGGGGTTGTTAAGACTATTATATAATGGAACTTTGGAAATACGATAATTAATTTAGGATGTAACTTATCAATTTACATCATCACCAAACAATTCAAAATCCACTCCCCATTCCATGTTCTTTTATTGGTTAAATAATTTCTAGATCCAACACATTTTCTTTCATCAAATCTAATATATTTGGAGATAGACTTGTCTTATATTGAGAAGTCATTCAAGACTCTTGATACTAGAGAGTAGGTTTTTTAGAATCAAACAACTTGATTAGTGAACATCATTTGGAGAAATCAAAAATCAGAAGATGAAAAAATAAAGCCTAATGGAGAAAAATAAATGAGTATCTACATTTTTCCAATAACTTATATATACCTCAATTCTAAAAACTAAATTATTTATTGGGGTAGAATAATACATTAGAGACCCAACTATATCAGATAAACATCATATCCAGAAATATCTAACAATTCAACATTTGAAGATACATTATTTATGGCGTTATTTATTATATTTGCATAATAATTTTAAATTTACCAAGAAAAATGCATTTTCTAATTTATCAAATCAAAATTAGGTTATTATAAATTATTGTTGTTTTTTATAAAATGGTCGGTTTTAAGATATAAAATATAATTTTCATGAGATTAATATTTTTTTTGAGTAAATCATTATATAAAAATTAACGTGATGTTTCAAAAACTATTTAATTAATAAAACATTAAATTATGGAATAAAAATATATTTTTTAAGTTATTCTCTTAATTTTCCAATCTCGTGTAAAAAATTTCTAGCACTAATTAAAATAATACATTTTTTAAAAAACTACTTACATTATTTTCATTAAAAGATTTATTTTCAATGGATATTATATTTTATCATTACATTAAATATTCATATAGTGTATCTATTTTATAATAAATTATTTTTTTTCATTAAAATCATAATTCAATATTATTTTTTCTTATATTGAAGTTAAAATATTAAAAATATGTTTTCAAAAAAAAAAATTTACCTGATTATGTTTGTTTATTTTAAATTTTAAATTTAAAACCATTAGATATTTTTTTGATACAATTATTTTATAATTTAAAATAAGAATTATCAAATTGGGGAAAAATTAAATAACAATATTTTTCATTAATGTTTTTTAAAAATCTTAGGAATTTGTTTTCCCAGTTAAGGTAAAATTATTGAATTGATTTTAACATAGTGTGAAGTCCAAAACCATAAGATAATAATAAATGAATAAAATGGTTTATATTTAAATCAATCAAGAAATGTGAACACAAAATAATTTTAAATTTTTAATCCTTAGGACACTAAAACAGAAATTTCATAATTAAAAAATGTAAATGTGATTCCATAGGATCCCTTATATTCACTTATTATAATATATCACTTCCACCTTTCAGATACATGTATAACCTTTGAATTAATCCCTGAAAATATTCTATTTTACACTCCCTAGGACCCTTTCTCGCAAAAATATTCCCCTGGTCATTCATAGTTTTCCTTTACATTAATTTCATGGAGACATCCAATAAACATTCAACTGCAATATGTGAGTGTTTTCTAATAAATAGTTTTTCTTCTTAATTGAAATCATTAAAATTTATTCTAGACACACTAATAAAATGATATTATTTTCATTTATATACTATTATGATATTACATTAATTTTATTATCAATATTTATTCATACACCAAATCAATTTAGAAAAAAAACCACTCATTGTGCATTTTTTGGACTACCATCTCCATAACCTTAGGTGTTTCGTTTTCCATCTCCCTCTTCCAAGGTTGTATGTAAGTATTTCATTAAAGGAAAAATACATTTTTATATTGTAACTTGTGGTTGTGTTATGAAAAATTAAATATCATTGTTTAAGCTCCATTTTTTACACAATAATGAGAAGATCTAATGATAAATAACTCAATTAAAAGGGAAATTAATGTCATTAAGGATCCCAGATGTTCTCCCATGAAGTCCTCTATAAGGGAAAACTAGCATCCCATCAAAGGTCTAATCTTCACACATATTACCATCATGCAAGCCGAGAGAGGAATTACCAAGAGACTCATTCAGTTTAGACATGTGTGATACCTAACATGACATATGTATATGAGTTATGTCCTTCACCCAGGGTCCTAAAATTTCATATAAATAGGATTCTTGGGTGCCTTATTTTTAATGAATGGATGATCAGAAGAAACCTTGAAGCTATTGTCCCTATCTTCCTTCACCTTTGTCCTCAAAACCTCTTAGGAAGATCACTAATCATCAAATAAATAATAAATTAAGGAGGGTAGTGAAATTATATTTCATCCACTATGTGAAAAAAATTGACTTGTGGGTAGAGCCTTTTTCCCTACTCAAAACGTATTAAGGAGAAGGATCCCCTTGCTATGATCTAGATATTTTTGATCCTATTAAAGAAGCTCCTGATGAGTCCCCTATAGATTTGAGTGAAGCCTCACCCTATATTTGTTTCCTAGGTTTCTCATCATATATTATTTCACATCCTTCTCCTCATAATAACACCTTCAAATCCTCAAACCATCACCAAGGTGAATAGATCTGTAATATATCACTAGTGTAAATAACCTTCCGCTCACACTGCCATAACCTAAGTGAAGAACTGTTATCTCACACATATATCACCAGTGTGAGACACAATCTGTTCACTCAAACCATCCCTTATGTGATACATCCATTGATCCCTTCATCATACCTCCAATTGCAGGTGGACATAGCAAAGACCTCCTCCAAATCCTCAAAATATAAGTGATTTTGTGTATATTTCAGATCAACTGGTCCTCTTGATGATCATTCTCATGGTTAATGAGGTCCTACAATTAACGTAACTAATAAGGGGAATATTTCTAGTTTTCTTGATCATATATTCATTAGTTAATGTGGATTCATACATTAGGTGTGGTGGAAGGATGCTCTGGGGGTAATTGGGCTACATTTTTGGCCTATAGGCTCGCACTTTTCCTCTCATCAACCCATAAAAAGGGGTAAAATGGAGGATCTTCATTTGGGAATACCTCCCCAAGTATGTTCATAGTATTTCTTTCATGGAATTCCCTTAAATTTCGTAGCCCTAGCCTCATCCATCAAAATATTAATGAGATTGTGTGGTTTTCTAGATCTTCAACTTCCTATTATTTCTGACACCATGCATGAATCATATGAGCTTATAGGTTAGTGATGATCATTATATCTATATGATCCAATACCTGTCTAAGAGAGGAATTATTTTACGAATCATATTCTCACATAAACTAGATCCTAATATTCAATATAACCCCAAATCATGTTATCACAACCTCAAAATGACATATTCTAATGAGGAAATCCAAAGGACCTCCTCTATATGTTTAATCACCAACCATCCACACTATATGGGAATAAATTATTTTACGACGAGGAAAAGTATGAATCCTTTCATAGGTTCTAAACTAACACCCCAAATTCACCTCTAATTTTCTATAGGCCATATTAATAGTGGGTTCATACTTATTTTTTGATGTTATGTACCTTATTGGTCCCTCGTGTTTCTTTGGTTTATGTCCCAAACTAGCCTTGACTAGGTATATTTTTCATATCATCCTTACTGCATGAATTTAATGTACATTGTTTAGTCCTCCTCACATAACCTTTAAAGGTATGATGTGTCCCACTAAGTGTTGTTGAAATATGTGGGTTTCATTTCATGAGGATATTTTGGAACCACATATCAAGGTCCATATCCTACAACCAAAACAACTCTTGTCTTCCTAGATTATGATAATTTTTAAAGAACCATTATTTGTGTCTTTCATGAAACATCATGATAATAAATGACACAATAATCACTAATCCATACATTAAATGGTACAATTGATTGGAAAGCTAAGATATATATAGATTTATATATCCATGAAGAACCCTAGACACATATAGATGATTATAATTAATATACATTCAAAAAAAAATTATTTTTAATATAAAGGTGACCAATTACATATCTCGGACATAATACACGATTGAAGTGTATGAGTTAAATCTTTAAGAGAGACGCTGAGTAGGAAATAATTCCCATGAAAAGGGTGAAATGAGACTGACCTCCCATCTTCATGACCAATGTGAGTCCCTAATCCTTATTGGATACATTTTATAATTACTAAATACATTTGGAATATAGGTTCATGAAAACATGTCAAAAAAGGGATCAATTTGGTGTTTCTGGTTCCATAAATATAACCCGATAGAAATTTTTCATAAATTATTGTGAAATATGTATCTGATGTGAAGGATGTTCTACCACTACATAAAATTCCATGTATACCACATTTTGTTTTCATGGAAGATACAATGGTGAACCAAATGTGAATCCTTAAACCAAATGACTATATCTCCAAAATGATAGTCTCATTTCGTACTATCACAAAATTAATGTGGGCCAAACATGGATGTAGAAAAATAAATTATAAATGAGTTCATTTATTGAGATTATTTATTGAATATTTTTTCTTATTTTGGTTTATTATATGTATCAAGGAACTTTCAATGAGACCACCCTTCAATCCAATGGCATCCTTTCAATAGACCTGAACATAAATATTGGTTTCTACCCAAGCTGGGTCCTCATCTAATCTGAGGACACCATCGCCAACCCAGTTTCCTCATCCCCATGTGTCAAACACGATGATTTAGTTATACCACCTTTATGTTATTGTCTCGAATCTAGAGGCTACATAATAATCGCTCCAGCTCATGAATTCCCACCAATATTCCACTCAGCGATGAATAGTGGTTTAGACGTTGATAACACAGGTTTCCATTTTAAACTTTTGGAAGATCGTATCTTCATAACATAGAAAATAATACACCTATATCATTGGTTTGCTAATAAATAATTCACTAAAGACCTCATACCAATAACAAAAGGGTCTCAAAATGGAGAACATTCTAGCAGCCACCCCTACCAATTCCACACAACAACAAATGCTCAACTTGATGAGGTTGTTTCCCTCAAGAGTCCTTCCTATATCACTCATACCTTGGCACACCGGACAGATTTCCAATGGCAGAGATCAGTCAACTATTTACATGAGTATACCTCTATTCCCTATAGAGAATCCCACAAGTTAAATATGACAGAATATTATCGGCAGAGACACACACACCTGCCCACGTCCATCAATATTGCTTGCCAATTCTAGCTGCATTTAAGAAACTATCTTTCAAATCTCGACAACAAATTGGGGGAATATCGATATATGACCCCCCCCCCCCCCCCCACACACACACATGAAGTTTTTATGTATATAAAAATAGGAACTGAGAAATAGGATCAGTACCACACCCCTTATGCATCCATTTAATGGAAATATATCTCCATTACGGCTGACAATGTCAGTTAGCATATCATAAAAATGGTGAAAGGGAATGAAAAAAATACCTGAAGACATCCTACAAATCGTTCAAGATGTAATGACTTAAATGGAAGTTCTAAATTTTTGTATACACTACACCATTGATGTAATTGGGGTGACTCATAAATATAACATGAGGGTCACTCTAGAGAAGAAACGTATCTATACTTCCATTTATGAGGGTCATGCGAAAAATCCCAGATAAATAGACAATTGCATCAGGCACAAACCCACATTCTAACTATAGGTAATTGGTCTATCCCATTGGCCAATCCAAGTAAATAATATATCCCTTCCATTTTTTGAGATTGTTTTAGAAAATTTTGGAAATAAAATGGGAGCTAATCAAATGAGATTCCTTATATGAAAACCATTATTCATAATATTCATCCTCATTCAACTACACGATATCATCCAAAAATAATCCTTGACTATGGTTATTAGAAAAGTAAGAGACATAATACAGTCCCTCTCTCCTCAAGGATGGATATGGTGAATCCCTAATGAAGTTTATCTATAGTTTCTTATTATCCTACTCATCTATTACCAAATTACAAAAAATATTAGTTGTTGTTGTGAAGGTCCTCCCCGCAACATTCCTTCTAGAATTTACAGAGGTCCTCCCCAGAAATCATACCACCAAGTAATAAATCATTCCATAAATTTGATCTATAATGGGATCCCATCTCAAGATTTGCACCGTGTCAACCCTCTTGATGAACATAATATCAAATAACAAGGAGGCCCTCCCCTTACTATTGTCTTCCATGAAGGTTCACCCTAGGGTGCACACCATAGGAATTTTCATTGTTGTCAGATGTCAAGGCATGATGGTAGTCTTCCCTGTGATAAAATTAACTATTTAGTTCCTCCATACAATAACAATTAATTTTCTCAAAAAGGTACTCCTCTTTCAAAATTAACTATGAGAAATACCTCCTATTGTGAGGCATTTGGAAGAGTAAGAAAAGTCATGCTTGATGCATATTCCAAGAAATGTGACATCCTTTCTCAACTGAAAAACTACCCATATAAACATAAATTCTATTAAACGACCATAGATATATTTCCTTTTAATATGATGGTGGAAATTGATACCAATCATTTTGTTTACAATAAAGTATCAATGAAATGCCCACGTTGGTCAAATTAGGCTAAGGAACTTATGATCAATGATGATGAAGACATATTTATTAACAGGAGATAGTTGGAAAAAGATAATGTACCTATCATGTTTTGGCCTTTAACCACTCCTTAATATAGTATTCCAGAGGCATTTTTAGATGTATTTGTGAACGTAATCCACCTATATTTATGGAATAATATTTGTGAAAAAATAGAATTTTTTCCTTATAATTAATATCAAATCCATGTCAAGGTAATAAAAGTTAGAGAATAACAAATTTACATGGAAGACCCTCTAGATGCATAGAACCCGAAATGGGGAATACAGTCAGGAATCCTTATATGCATATGCCTTGATAAATTTATAGTGTTTCATTAGCTGATCTTGAACTCCCCATCGGATATTCAAATCAAAGGAAGGGACGAACATGGGGTGTGTTATTTCAGCCCCACAGTCAATAAAGAATGTCAATGGTGACATCATATAATGTCATAAAATTAGGATGTGCTTTTGAAATTGGATCTTCTCACAACAGATTGTATGGTCTATAAGAGCCAACCAAAAATAACTCTCGAAGACATCAAGAAAGAAGAGGTGAAGCCATCTATAGAAATTCTCTTCAACCATCTGATAATATTAAAAAATGAAACCAATTAAGGGAATCTAATCATTATGTAGAAAAAATATCTTTGTATTAAGGTGAATCACATGAAATTTATAAAATTCACCCGACCCATGTTCAAAAATACTCAATAAAATGAAAAGGGATGTTGTGGTTGCAATATCCATGGAAATCCCAGAAAAAGATCAACCCATAGGGTTGCAGGATTTCTTAAAACAACCTTTGAGGTTGATAAACAAGTACTATAAAGTTGTAAAAATTGAAAAGGATTATACCCATCACATAGGGGTTGGGGATTTTTACCTCAACATCCACCCTATTAGAGGTTATTATTTTCTCATTTAGGAGGAGCGTCACAGAACGAATACTCTGTACATATTATATCCCAAGACCCGATATTCTCACTAGAAATAAAAAAGAAAATATTTTTTAGAGACTCCATTTAGATCCCCCAACATCAACGGATTCTAATAGGACCAACGAAGGAGATAATGATACCTCGTGGAGGAAAGAAAAGAAAAGAAATCCCTTAAAGTTATAATTTCTCTTAGAGATCATAGTTATTTTGATAGATATTCATAAGACACTAGAAATTATTATCATTAAATTGTTGATTAAATGCATGAAATGTGTTATACATATATTAATATCACTATCACTGTCCTTATAGTTTCTACAGAACATGAGGTTGATATAAAGGAATTAGAGGAATAGGTTGATCATCATAATACAGTCCACACCAAAATGAAGGAAGAAGGTATGTGTACCTAAAACTGAAGGATTTATATGAATTTGGGTATTCTCTTGACAAATCCACTACAACCTCCTCAATGATTATACACTAGATAAAATGGTAAATGTACAGTCATACTTCACACACCTCCTAAAAAGTTTTAACTCCTCACACTAGAGAAAATATTTTCATTGTTGGAGGAAGAGATGAATGAGTTTAGAATATTAAATATTGAACTACTGTAAGGTAACATCCATACTATATATATTATAGAATTAGAGACTAAACTTATTGTCACTACCATGGTACGGTAACCAAGTGTATTCATCACAACAAATTAAATGGATCCATAACATCTGCTCAATGTGGGGTACCAAAATCCAATATATTTAGATCCTATAAATTCAAGAGATCAAGAGTTCTGTCACAAACTTCCTTCACCAAGATGATTTAAGGGACAACATATTTCAATAACCTTCCATCCTTTATAGGAAGGAGATATAATGACCTCTGAGAACCACCTTCAATAGGTCCTGAAGTGGCGATAAGCACCAAGGGTATAGAATCACATGCAATATGGAAGGAATTTCCCTTTTTATTTAGTAGGATTGGGAGATAAGATAGTAAATCCTAACAACACAAAAACTAGAAGTAAAAGTAAATTAAAAACAATCCCTTCCCATATGAATGTTCCAATAACATGTTCTTCAAAAATTCATGAAAAACTACAATGGGAAGTACCAATGAAAAAAAAATCAAAAACAACTATCCCAACATCCAAGCTAGTACGGTCCCACACTGTCCCTGAAGGCCTCCTAGAAACTTGAAAGAAGTTTTATATACATAGGGTGAGTATACAGATATATTCATTAGGGAAAACCAGGAGCTCTCTTGCACAATTGGGAGGCATTAGAATTCCACATGATAGATAACCAAAGCACCTAGCAATGAAACTATCCTCTCAAACCTCACCAATGCACACTCCCCAAATAACGCAAGTCAAGTAAAGTAATAGTAATAACACATCAAAGTTGGGTACACTGCACCACTTTCCAAATGGTTATTGAATACATTCTATGCGTCAAATCTCCCTAGACATTTACACCACAGTCCAACTGCCATATGCTACCTTCCCTCACTTGGGATATCACAACCACACATCCCGCCCACAAACACCAAGGAAACAATGTAAACATGTATCCACACCCACATGAACCTAGGCCACAACAACTACTACCATGCCCAAAGACACCTTGGCCACAACAACTATCACCATTATCGAAGAGACTTGGGCCTGAACAACTACAGCCACACCTAAAGACAGTTGGGAAACAACATGCCCGCACACACCTGGGCCCACCCCCATAACATACCGTTGCCAAAGAATATTGGGATAAAATGGACATCATGCCATCACATCCTACCTGATGATTCTTGGGATACTCGGGAAAGGGACAAGAAACCGAGTAAATAACATTCCCCCTATAGGAGTGTTGGGAAAAACACCCTCCCCCCATGAAATGGGGGTGTTCGGTATGAAGTTGTGAACTTGGGTGGGGTGTGAATAAAAAACATAATAACTAAATTATACAAATAGTTAAACAAGCACTAATCCTAACCAAGGGGTTCCAAAACCAACCCATAAATAAACACCCTTTTTACTATTCATTCATAAAAAGTACAATAGCCATAACCAAATCACAACTCATTCCCGAAAAATAATTCCCCTTTGAATCAATTCTTGTTATCACATTCAAGTTGTTACATTTAAATAATTTTTCACTACCAGGGAACTAACAGGCATAGCCACATGCCCAGGAAGGAAAGACAACCAAGAATCAATTTAAGAATTCACACCCGGTTCTCTTGTACTGTCACAACAAAAAAAGTGTTCCATGAGATCCCTCAAAGTACTAGATCCAATCAATGCCCCAAAAATAGACCCATATCCACTGACCAAAATCTTCACAATAGGGGATGCCATCCCCATCCCTGTCACCCCACAAATATTAAGAAGTACAACCACACATGTTACCAAGACAGAGTAAGGGAGTATTCAGATTTGAACAAACTTTTCAATATGTTCATTCCTTCCATTTAGTTAACCAGGGTGATCATATAAGGATTCTTGTTCAGTGGACATCCATTTAATCAAGTGAGTTTATGTGATTAACCAATTTTTACATTACAACCAATCAATCACCATAGGAGAAATGGATTCATTAGTGCACAAGGAAGACCACCAACGACAATGATTTTCAGTTGACATATTCCCATACAATTCAAAACAAATATGAAAACATAAAAAGTACAGCAGTAATATCAAACAAACCCCTTCATTCATTAAATGTCTGTTTATTAGCTTCATTATGGTTTGGTATCATCCATACCCAATGAAAACATTATCATACCCACCCTGAATGATATATAATAATGAGAGATGAAGTAATACATCTATTTGTATGATCAATGATTGATGTTTTTCTCCATGCGCCATGAACTGGGGATGCACGACTTGCAGGAGAGGAACATCGAGGAATCCAAGAGTGAGTATGAACGAATCCAGCATAGGAGCACCACTAGCCTTAGGAAGAGGGACCCCAAATGTGCCAAGGAAAGGAAAGAGGCCAACCACGATGGATGAAGAATCCTCATGCGATAAAAAGGTGAGATCTTGGAGTTACAGGATATGAAATCTTAAATGGATTGAAAGGCGAATAGTATTTTCACCACGTGGTAGGATGGTTAAATGCAATGGAATTAATAGTTGTTTAATAATTCGTATCATAGAGGTGGCCATAACATATGTGAGTTAAAGGGTTTCCTTTAAATAGGGGAAAATGTGTAACATGGGAGGAAATAGAATGTATGAAAAAAGGTTGTGACACTGAGGAAAAAGCAACACGTTTTTTTTAATTCAAGGTTATCCCAGCTATTATGGGATTTTAGATATCATTTATGGGATTTTAACGGCTCTGAAAGGGGTGTTTAGACACATTTACATTAAATGATACGTTGAGGCTGAGGAACTAGAAAGAGAAACTAAGGGTGGGACACTAATTGCTGAGACACCGTAAGCGGTGCCACAGTCATGGTGCCATCGTAAGTGGTACCACCATTTCAGTGTGTGACTGTGATAGTGTGACCATTGCTACACCCCCGTAACAGTGCCACTGGTTTAGCGGAACACCATATGTGGTGCCACCGTTTCTGTGGGATATGTCAACCCTTCTTTTATTACAAACATAAACATGATTTGTTACATAAAACTTCACTTGATACAACAAAGAATATCGAGAGGTTTAGTTTCTTTGTGGCCTAGGATAATTACATAAAAACTGAAAACATGAAATACAACATCTTTATTGAAAACTTCTTTTACATGACCTCTACATTCCCGCGTACTTAGCATTGCATGGGATAACCTGAGGACATGCATAAGAACAGGGTGAGCTATAAATCACAGTAAGGGAGTGCACATGAAATAACATGAAAAGTACAAAACATGTTAGACAATAGGCATATAAATAGATCATAAAAGAAACATGAGCATAAAGGCATGATAAAGAATGATAATCATAACATGGAAATGTGGCAATAACACTTAACATGGAATTAGCATGAGCCAAGTCTCATTGCACATAGAGCATGAGTAAATCATCATTGCACATAAATCAAGAGTAAACCCTCATTGAACATGAATTATCATGAGTCAACACTCATTGCACATGATGTATCATGATACTATACTTTACCCAATGCATTGGAGCGCTATAAGGGTGCACCCTTCTTAAATAGTTAATTTCATGCACAAGTGTGCCACATGGATCATAAAACAAGGATTTATAAAACATAATAATTTATTCCACGCTAAAGGAATGTGGAATTCATACATGAAACATTGTAATCAATAAGTAATTGTTCATAAAGGTGGATACCCTTGATGGAGAAATGGGCATGGTATCCACTACACAATGGCATTGGAATAGAAAATCGGTGTGATTTCGGCAGCGTAACGACGTGACATTAGAATTCATAAAAAATGGTTGATGAGAGAGAAAGTGGTTCCTTATAATATTTACATGTAATGTAAAGTAAGGAGGTCATATAGATACATGTCCCAACAGTTGTAATGGAATTTAGTTTCATGATAAAAAATTATTGCTTGAATGTAAAAGAAGAGAGAGAAGTTCCTTTCGGAATTTCAGCATAGTAACGGGTGTACATGGGAGGCATTCAATGAGAGAGAAAGGGGTCTCCCATCATTCAAATAATAAGAGGGCAGTATGGGGGAGGTTTGAAACCATACCCCAACATTCATAATTGAAATTAAAAGGGCAATACAACTTAATGAAAAGTGACAAAAATTAGAAAGGAAGAAAAAACCCAAACTTGGATGTGTGATTCCAAAGGCTAGAGAGAGGCTTGTGAGAGGCTTCTTGGGAGCTTGGGGAACCGTGGAAGGATTATAGAGAGAGTAGGGCAGAGTTTGGACGAACTATATGGACTTTGAGTGAGGAGGAAGTGGGAGCTTGGGTGGGTTTATATAGGAAAGGTGACAGAATTCTTTATTATTTAGGTTTGTGTCCCCTTACATTAAATTAATCCAAACCACAAACCATCCCATGGTTTCTGCCCATGGTTTTTGGAAAAGGGATTAGGAAAAAAATATTTTATAAGGCCAAAGTCCGAACTTCTTAAAATATTATGGTTTCTTAAGTGGAGGTGAGTCACACTCCCATGGAAATTAATTTAAAAAGGCAAGGTGTTGAATATGTATTGAGGGGTCCATTAATGCTTTGAAAAGTAAGTCAAACACCCCCAAAATCACATTATTTTAATGGTAAACATATATTGGCCGAAAATAAAGATTATAGTATTTTATTACATCACTATTGGGTCATTATGATGTAATAAAACACATTATATATTTAAATGGTATTTAATTTTTTCCAAAAATGTGACTGTCTCAGAAAATTAGGAAAAATTCACCGTTGGATAATTTCGACATCCTGATTCTAGAAATGACATTTATTTAATATAAATAATTTTATAAATGTGTTAATTTTCACTTTTAAAATTAAAACTGACATTTATCGAAAATTCACGGGTTTTGACAGAAATGGCTTTCAAACCTTGATAAAAACTTTTAATTGCATTCATAAAATTATAAGATCACTAATATTTAATAAAAATTAATTTAATAATAATAATAATATTTTATTAAAATATTATTTAATTCAAAAAACCCTTAATTTAAAAAAATTGATTTCTTAATTAAATAATAACTAAAAACACCATTTGTACTTTAAAAACTATTTACAATGTATCAAAAATGAATAGAAATTATATTAATTATTATATACAACAAATAATGTACATGAACATAGTACTACTTATTTGATACATAACCCTATAAAACAGACGTATAAGTCCTAAGGGTAAGGTGTGTGATGGTGAAAGTCTCTTGGGGTGGCTCGGATAACATCGCTCGAGTGGTAATTTCAATAAACTTCCACTTTTACTGTAGACGGTCACGATTGAGCTTGACATGTTGAAGCTCAGCTTGGTCTTGGTCAAGGGTGAATCCCAAAGATGCCACCTATTTTCCGAGTTCCGAAAAATGGGATTCCTATGGGGAAATTCTATTCGATGAGGCCTTCACTTCCTTTGTCTGAGTAAATTGGATTTGTTTAAGTCCTATATTTATACTAATCATGTGATCACTGTTCAACAACTATATTATCAACGGTCAAAATTATTAACATAAAACCAAAGAATTGGACATTTTATATAAACATAAAGAGACATTTAATTAGATCAAGAGGGATTTCAATTAATGAAATATTGGGTCGTTACAATATTCCCCCTTAAGAAATTTCACCCTCGAAAGTTTCCTTTTCCGACACTAAAAAAAATGTGGGTAACTCAGCTTCATTATATCCTCTGATTCCCAAGTCGCTTCTTCAAACATGTGGTTTCTCCACAACACCTTGATGAGGGGCATTGTCTTATTTCATAGAACTTTTTCTCTATGATCTAATATCTTCACTGGTTTCCCCTCATAAGAAAGATCATCTTACAATTGTATCACCTTAGAAGAGAGTACATGTGAAGGGTCCGGTATGTACTTCCTTAAGAGGGATACATGAAAGACACCGTGTACTTTTTCCATGGTAGGTGTAAGTGCTAGTCGATAGGCCACAGCCCCGACACAATCAAGAATCTCGAAGGGGCCGATGTACCTTTGACTTAACTTCTGTTTCCTTCCAAACCTCATGACCTTCTTCCACAGAGATATGTGTAGAAACACCATGTCTCCAAATTTAAACTCAAGGTCTCGTCGACGATTATCTGCATAACTTTTCTGTCGACTCTGGGCTACCTTGATATGCTACTGAATGGTTTTAACCTTCTCTACCATTTCTTCGACCATTTCTGGTCCAAGCAGCTTACGTTCACCGACCTCATCCCAACATGCTGTTGTTCTGCACCGTTTCCCATACAGGTCTTCATATGGTTCCATTTGGATGCTCGAGTGGAAACTGTTATTATAAGAGAACTCAACTAGAGGAATATGTTGATCTCATCCTCCTTTAAAGTCCATTGAGAATTCTCTCAACATATCCTCAAGTGTTTGGATAGTTTGCTCGGATTGGCCATCAATTTGAGGATGATAGGCCGTACTGAAGTTCAGTTCAGTTTTCAGAGCATGTTGAAGACTCTTCCAAAACATAGAGGTGAATCTTGGATCTCGGTCAGACACAATAGATAGTGGTACTCCATGCAACCTTACCACTTCCCGGATATATATCTGTTCTAGTTGATCCAAATAGAAATCCTCCCAAATAGTAATGAAGTGTGCAGTCTTCATAAGATGATCCACAACAACCCAGATTGCATTGTTGCCTTTGGATGTCCTTGGAATTACAGTGAAAAAGTCCATGGTGATGTTCTCCCATTTCCATTATAGTATGGTCAATGGTTTCATCATCCTTTTAGACTTCTACCTCTCTGCCTTCACTTGCTGACACACCAGGAACTTTGATGTATATTCAGTGATCTCCTTCTTCATATTATCCCACCAAAAGTTTTCTCGGAGATCTCGATACATCTATGTGCTCTCTGGGTGAATAGAGAAATTTGAACTATGTGTATCATCCAAAAGTTCCTTCTTCAGCTCCAGACATGATGGAACTCATATTCTTTTCCCAAGCCGCACAATTCCTTCTTCATTAACATTAAACTCCATGGATTTCCAATTTTTGATAGCTTCCACTTTTTCTTGAATTCCCACATCATCTTTTTGAGCATCCTTTAACCTTTCCAAAAGAGATGGTTGGGCAATAATTTGTGAAAGGATTGATTATGTTCCCTTCTTTATGATTCCCACATCCATCTTTATCAAGTCTAAAAAGATTGGATCATTCTCAATTCTCATCATTGATAAGAATTTTTGGGTCCTTTCTACTTAGGGCACCTGCCACCTTGTTTTCTTTCCCAGGGTGGTAATGTATTGAATAGTCAAAATCCTTGATGAGCTCTATCCATCTTCTCTGGCGAATATTAAGCTCTTTCTATGTGAATATATATTTAAGACTCTTGTGGTCAGTACATATCTCACATTTCTCTCCATAGAGGTAATGCCGCCAGATTTTCAAGGCAAAGATCACCGCAGCCAACTCCAGATCATGGGTTGGTTAGTCTCACTCATGTATTTTCAACTACCTTGAGTCATAGGATATAACTGTATCATCCTACATCAGCACACAGCCTAAGCCCTTCTTTGAAGCATCACTGAAAACAACAAAAAGTTCCCCACTTGTGGGTAAAGTGAGCAGGGGCGTAGTAATAAGCCTCCTTTTCAACTCCTTGAAGATTTTTTCGCATTCATCACTCCAAGAAAACTTTACTCCCTTTCGAGTTAACTTGGTAAGAGTGTTGGAAAATCGTGAGAAATTTCTCACAAATCATCGATAATATCCAGCTAACCCCAAGAAGCTACGGATATCCATTACCGATGTTGGCCTCGGCCATCCCTCAATTGTATCTGTTTTGGAGGGGTCCACAGATATCCCACTGCTTGTGATGATATGGCCCAAGAATGAGACCTCCATCAATTATAACTTACACTTATTGTACTTTGCATAGAGCTTCTCCTTGCGCAAAGTCTCTAGTACAGTTTTTAAATGCTCCTCATGATCCTCCATGGTTTTGGAGTATATTAAAATATCATCTATAAAGACTACCACAAATTTTTCAAGGCAATCTCTAAAGACTCTATTCATCAAGTCCGTGAATATTTCTAGATCATTGGTGAGTCCGAAAGGCATTACTATGAATTCATAGTGTCTGTACCTTGTACGAAAAGCAGTCTTGGGGACATCTTCCTTCTTCACCATTTCTTGATAATATCCCGACTGAGAATCCACCTTGGAGAAGTATTGTGTTCCACGTAGCTGATCAAACAAGTCATCGATTCTTGGGAGAGGATACTTTTTCTTTATCGTGATTTTGTTATGCTCACAATAATTGATGCAAAGCCGCATTGACCCATCCTTCTTCTTGACGAAGAGAACTGGTGCACCCCATGGTGAAGCACTTGGGTGTATAAACCCTTTATCCAAATTCACCTGTAGTTGTTTGTTCAGTTCATCAAGAACTACAATATCCATTCTATATGGAGTCTTGGATTTTGGTAGTGCCCCAGGTATAAGTTCAATTGAGAACTCAACATCTCTTCTTGGAGGAAGACCAGGCAGTTCCTCGGGAAACACTTCAGCAAATTCCCTCACAATAGGAATTCATTCAAGGATGGTTTCTTCCTTGGAATCAATCATCTGAGC
The DNA here is from genome assembly GCA_963277665.1 of Viscum album. Lineage (NCBI taxonomy): Eukaryota > Viridiplantae > Streptophyta > Magnoliopsida > Santalales > Viscaceae > Viscum > Viscum album. The sequence continues at coordinate 1,030,052,531 of OY728123.1, read as the reverse complement.
CAGATATGCATGATCATAAGGTAGTAATATCCATTCTTGAGATGACGGAGCTAAAGGATATTCATCTTCCTCCCGACACTTGTAAATAATCAGGGGTCGATTCTCTATATAGAGTGTGATTTCCCTCTCCTGACAATTTATGTTGGCTCTATATAAGATAAGCCAATCCATGCCAATAACTGCATCAAATTCCACCAGAGGGAGTATGATGAGGTTCAGCGGGAAATTCAATCCACGGACTATAACAGTGGAGGACTTATATTCATGTGATGCAATGATTACCCCATTTTTCGTACTCACCGACATCTTTACATCAATGATTTGTGTTGGTGCTGGGATTGTTCTACTAAAATTTCGAGTTATAAAAGAATGCATTGAACCTGAATCAAAAAGTAAGTTTGCTATTCTATAATGAATAACTAGTGTAACTGTCAACACTTTGTTGTTGGGGTTCACTTCGGCAGAAGTGATGGCAAAAGTGCTTCCATGCTGCCTTGGAGGTTGTTGGTTGTCTCTGAAAACCCTTATATTAGGGTACTGATTTGCAAAATGACCCGGTTCTTTGCATTTGTAGCATTGAACAACACATTGAGGATCGAATGGAGCGTTCCTCTCCTCTGTCACAGCCGTGGGTCTTTCTTGTTGACAGTTAACAGCTAGGTGCCCTTCTCTTCCACACCTGAAGCATTTTCTCATCCCCTTAAGGAAATTTCCAGGGTGCTTCTTTCCGCACTTTTGGAAAGTGGGGTGCTGGATCTTCTTAGCACCGTTGGATTTATCAATCGGACCACTAGCATTGAAGTCCACCTTATGATTCTTGTTCCCATGATACCCATGTGATTCCCTAATCTCCATTTCGACCTTGAGGGAACATCAGACAATTTCCTCATAGCTGTCAAAGTCACGGATCGCTAATGCTTTCTGCAAGCTAGGCTTCATCCCACCAAAGAAGCGGTCAACCATGCATTCGGGGGTAACGACAATGCCGAAAGCATATCGTGCAATCCTTGTGAAGTTTTCCTCAAACGCTCCAACAGATTCTTCATCGTTTTACTTGAGGGAAAGAATGTCCCTTTCCATCTTTAGCCAGAGGGTGCGCTGAAAATATTTATCAAAAAACATCTTCCGGAAATCCTTCCATTCCAACGCCTCGATCTCCTCCTCAGGATTTTTATTTTTGATCAACATCCACCATTGATTAGCTTAACCCTCGATACGATAAGCCTCCAGGAGGACCTTCTCTTGTTCAGAACATTGGAGGATGGAGAATATCATTTCAATGGAGTTGATCCATTGTTCAACGATCGTGGGATCGGAAGATCCACTAAAAGTAGGATGCCTTTGTCTAATGAAGCTCTCGATAGTGACTTGTTCTTTCTTGGGGGGGGGGGGGTGGGGTTGAACGTTCCTCTTTACCCATGTTTCTATTCAAAACATGAGTTATATGAGAGAGAAGCGTGACAAGGTTCCCGATTCCTACTCCCATTGGATTGGGAATCTCATTAGTACAATCATCACACTAATTTTCTCAACGGTTGTTAGCCCGAGTCCTCCTATTACCGGCCATTGGCTGGAATAAAAGGAAAGTTAGGGGTAACAAATAAAGGGTAATCTAAAGACAAAAGTTGATGACTTATAAATAAACTTTATTTTCCATACTCAAGAGTCTATAGGCTTCAATCTAGGCTTTTTATGATCTACTTTCTAACATATATTCGTAGGGGCATTTTTTTAATTCCCTTAATAATTTTTCATACTAAGATTTTGAATTTATCAAAACATATCCCCCGGGAGTGTCGTAACCAAGAGTGCAGCAATGACCGTTTTCGTGCACCAATTCCCATGCGAGTCTAGCTCAAAGCGGTGTTTTCGGGTTTTACCCCTAAGATACATCTATTCCAGAGCCGCCTCTACCTGCTCATATCTAGAGAGGAATGTATTTGTTTGATAAACCACTTAATCAGTACTTACCAAAACGTAGGTATGTTTTTATTAAACTTTTTCTTCTATATAAGGCATTACTAGGGTTTCCTAATCCCCAAAATAACTAAACCTATCATCTGATACCAACTATGACAACCCTTCTTTTATTACAAACTTAAACATGATTAATTACATTAAAATTCACATGATACAATAAATAAGATCAAGAGGTTTAGTGTCTTTGAGGCTTATGATAATTACATAAAAACTTAAAACATGAAATACAACATCTTTATTGAAAACATCCTTTACATGACCACTACATTCCCTCGTACTTATCATTGCATGGGATAACCTGAGGACATGCATAAGAAAAGGGTGAGCTATAAAGACCAGTAAGGGAGTACACATGGAAAAACATGAGGAGTACAACATATGTTAGAAAATAGGCATATAAATAGATAATAAAAGAAACATGACCATAAAGGCATGATAAATCTTGATAATCATAACATGGAAATGTGGCAACAACACTTAACATGGAATTTGCATGAGCCAAGGCTCATTGCACATAGAGCATGAGTAAATCCTCATTGCACATAAAGCACGAGTAAACCCTCATTAGACTTGAATTAGAATGATTCAACACTCATTGCACATGACGTATCATGATACTATACTTTACCCAATGCATTTGAGCGCTATAAGGGCACACCCTTCTTAAATATTTCATTTCATGCATAAGTGTGCCACATGGATCATAAAACATGGATTCATAAAACATAATAATTTATTCCACGATAAAGGAATGTGGAATTCATACATGAAACATTGTAATCAATAAGTATAGGTTCATAAAGGTGGATACCCTTGATGGAGAAATGGGCGTGGTATCAACTACACAATGTCATTGTCTTAGAAAATCGGTGCGATTTCGGCAGTGTAACGGTGTAACATAAGAATTCATAGAAAAAATTGTTGATGACAGAGAAAGGGGTTCCTCATCATATATACATGTAATGAAAAGTAATTAGGTAATATAGATACATGTCCCAACAATTGTAATGGAATATAGATTCATAATACAAAATTATTTCTTGAATGTAAAAGAAAAGAGAGAAGTTCCTTTCGGAATTTCGGCATAGTAACGGGTGTACATGGGAGGAATTTAATGAGAGATAAAGGGGTCTCCCATCATTCAAACAATAAGATGGAAGTATGGGGGAGGATTAAAACCATACCCCAACATTCACAATTGAAATTAAAAGGGTAATACAACTTAACGAAAATTGAAAAAAATGAGAAAGAAAGAAAAAACCCTTACTTGGAAGTGTGCTTCCAAAGGCTAGAGAGAGGCTTTTGAGAGGATTCTTGGGATCTTGGGGAACCATGGACGGATTCTAGAGAGATTAGGGAAGACGTTGGACGAAATCCAAGGTATTTTAGTGAGGAGGATGTGGGAGCTTGGGTGGGTTTATATAGGAAAGGTGAGGGAATTTTTTATTATTTAGGTTCGGGTCCCCATACATTAAATTAATCCAAACAACAAACAATACCATGGTTTTTGCCCATGTTTTTTGGAAAAGGGTAGAAGAAAACAATATTTTATAAGTCCAAAGTCTGAACTTCTTAAAATATTAGGGTTTCTTATGTGGAGGTGAGTCACACTCCCATGGAAATTAATTTAAAAGGGAAAGGTGTTGAATATGTCTTGAGGGGTCCATTAATGCTTTGAAAAGTATGTAAAAAAAACCCAAAATCACATTATTTTAATGGTAAACATATATTGGCCGAAAATAAATATTATAGTATTTTATTACATCACTATTGGGTCATTATGATGTCATAAAACACATTATATATTTAAACGGTATTTAATTTTTACCCAAACATTTGACTGTCTCCGAAAATTATGAAAAATTCACCGTTGGATAATTTCGATGTCCTGATTCCAGAAATGACATTTATTATATCTAAATAATTTTCTAAAAAGGTTAATTTTCACTTTTAAAATAAAATCCGATATTTATCGAAAATTCACGGGTTTTGACAGAAGTGGCTTTCAAACCTTAAAAAAAATTTAATTGCATTCATAAAATTATAAGATCATTTATATATAATAAAAATTAATTTAACAATATGATTATTATTTTATTAAAATATTATTTAATTCAAAAATCCCTTAATTTAATAAAATAGATTTCTTAATTAAATAATAACTAAAAACACCATTTGTACTTTAAAAACTATTTACAATGTATCAAAAATGACTAGAAATTATATTCATTATTATATACAAAAAATAATGTACATGAACATAGTACTACTTATTTGTTACATAACCCATTAAAACAGCCACATAAGACCTAAGGGTAAGGTGTGCGATGGTGATAGACTCTTGGGGTGGCTCAGATTACATCGCTCGAGTGGTAATTTCAATCAACCTTCACTTTTCCCCTAGACAGTCGCGTTCGAGCTTGACATGATGAAGCTCAGCTTGGGCTTGGTCAAGGGCGAAGCCCAAAGATGCCACCACTTTTCTGAGCTCCGACAAATGGGGTTCGTATGGGGAAATTCTACTGGATGAGGCCATCGCTTCATTTGTTTGAGTAAATTGGATTTGTTAAAGTCCTATATTTATACTAATCATGTGATCACTGTTCAACGGCTATATTAGCAATTGTCGAAATTCATAACATAAAACCAAAGAAGTTGACATTTATGTAAACATAAAGAGACATTTAATTATATCAAGAGGTATTTCCATTAATGAAACTTTGCGTCGTTACATGGGAGACCATGACTTGTGCCACTATTACGGTGCCACCGTGACTGGTGCCACTATTTTGGTGGATCCGTTAGATGGAACCATGTTTTTGGAAAAATCCTTAATTATTCATTCTCTAGGACATTACATCATATACCTATCATACTATTCATTCCCGCATGAATAAAAATAATACCTGAAGAAAAGAGATGGGTCTGAACAACCTCCTTGAAAGACACCTCTTTGGGGTTAACCTCCTCAACGTCCAGGAACACCTCCCCCTCATCAATCTTTTATACCACCACAGATACACTACATATTATCTCCCCCATGTAATCACACAATCATGTAATGGTCACACCATCCATTCATATGGATTAGGGAGTCCTTTCCTCCATGTCAAGATACTATCTACTTTAGGTGGCACTGACTCTCCTTCACGAGTTTAACTGTATCCACATTAATGTGTCTCGATTAGGGAAAAGGTCATCCCCTCCCCAAAGTCCGGAATCTTCAAACACATTTAGAGACCATAGAAAATGCATTACATAGTTAACAAGGACAATCACTACATCACTAACAAGTACTAAATAAAACAGAACAAAACTCAAAGAAACCCATTGTATTGGGTGCGCATATGTGCCTCCCATTCCCAAGTACTCTCCTTGAGCCCACCATTCTTCTATAACACTCGAACAAAGGGAATGGTTCATCCACAAATAACTTTCTCCATATGATCCCCAATCCTCACAAGTCGCTTTACAAACAGTGCATCATCCTTGATTTCCATCTCCCCCAATTGAGGACGTGTGAATCATCGTGTAGATACTGGCTGAGCTGGGTCATATGGAAGACATCATGCACCCTCAGTAGCAGTGGTGGTAGGTCCAGCTGATAATCCATCTCATTTACCCGCCACAACACCTTGAATGGTCCGATAGACCTTGGGGAATGCTTATATCCACTGTCGAACCTCTGTTTCCCACGGTGAGGGGAGACCTTAAAGAACATGTTGTCCCCGACCTAAAAATCCAATGGTCTCCTCCAGTGATTGGCATACGACTTCTGCCGGTCCCAATCCGCCTTCATTCTCTCTCGTATAAGCTAAACCTTACCATTCATACTCTATGTAACCTCTAGGCCAACAAAAACTACTTCCCCGACCTCTGCCCAACACATGGGTGAGGGACATGACCTCTCGTACATGGCTTAAAATGGAGCCATGGCAATGGTATTGTGATAGATATTATTGAAGAAAAACTCTACTAGAGTAATCTGTCATACCCATGGTCCCCCAAAGACCACTACACATGCTCGTAGAATATCCTCCCTCGTCTGAATGGTCTGCTCTGTCTACCCATCCGTCTAGGGGACAAAAGCAGTGATAAGGCATAAGTGAGTGCCAAAAGCATGTTGCAATCCATTCCAAACCCATGAGGTAATCAATGAATCCCAATATGATACTATACATCTCTGAACTCCATGAAATGACACCAGCTCATCCACGTACCACTTTTCTAAGTCGTCCACCGCCGCCGACTACTTGATTTCCATTAAGTGAGCTGATTTTGTTAGACGATCCACCATTATCCAGATAGCATCGCAACACCCGGGAACTCTTGGTATCCCCATGAAGAAATATATTGAGATTTAGTCCCCCTTAAACATAGGGACATCTAAAGGTTGCAACCGGAATCCTGGGATGCGTTGTTCAACGTTCACCTGCTGACACACGAGGAACCTTACCACAAACTCTACCATTGGCCACTTGACCCAGGGCCACTAAAACAGACCCCTCAAGCCCTGGTACATCGTGGAAACTCCTGGGTGCACCCACAAGGTTGAGTTATAGATCTCACCAAGAACACTCTTGTTCATTTACACTGGTACGAATAACTTTCCTTGAAAAGGAAACTGATTCCGAACATTTTCTGACAATCCTTCCTGGGAATTGCCCAGGCTAACACGATTGTGCTTCACTTAAGCCTCTATGTCCCCCAACTAAGACTCCACTAACTACTGCAAAATAGAGGATTGAACTATCATCTAGAACATATAGCCTCTTCCATCCTCCACCATTGCATACAGTTGCAGGTAAACCAACTCCTCGATCTCCTTATAAGCATCTATCGATTCTTGAACCACATCCTTCTGCGACATCATGGTCAAGACATCAGGCACCATGTTACCATTTCCTAAGGATTAGAGAATTTTGAATCCTTATTCCTGAAGAAACTCCATCCACATCCACTTTAGCTTGTTCATGTCTTTCTAAGAGAAGATATACCTCATGCTCTTGTGATCTGGGAAGACCAAAAAGTGCTCCCTGATGATGTAGTACCACCACAACCTTATTGATCACACAATCACCGCATGCTCTAGATAGTGGTTGGAAAAGTTAGCCTCATGGGAACATAACTTCCTAGACCCATAAGAAATCACCCACTATTGTTGCATTATCACACACCCCAATCCGTGGCATGAAGCATCAAAAAACACTTCAAACATCACTCATTCTACTTGTAACCACAGTATTGGGGCACTAACCAGCTTCCCCTTCATATAACAAATGTCTTCCCGATGCTACTCACATCATATAAAAGAGTAGTATTTCATGATCAGGGCTTCTAAAGTTGATGAAACTCGGGAAAAGTAGCGAAAAAATCTTTAGTAGTATCATGATAGACCCAGGAAACTAAGAACCTCCCTAACATTCTTGGGCGCTTCCCAACAAACAACCGCTTCAGCCTTTGATGGATCAACCGCTATTCCCAAATTGGACACTAATTGTCCAAGGATGCACACCTCCTGTGTCTAGAACATTCACATTGAAAATGTTCCGTAGATATGGTGTTTTCGTAGGACCTATAAAACCTTTCTCAGATGCTTGGTGTAACCCTCCTCTAATCTTGAGTAGATCAAGGTGTATTCAATAAACACTACTATGAACTGGTCCAGATATTCCGAGATGAGGGAGTTCATGAGCCCCAAGAACATGGATGGTGCATTAATAATGTTGAATGGAATGACCACGAACTCAATGTTCCCATATCTCCACATGAGGATGGTCTTCAGGATATCGCCATCATCCATACTAAACCAGTGATATCCAGACCGCAGGTCGATATTGGAGAACTATCATTCCCCCTTCAACTAATAAAAAAGGTCTTCGATCCTTGGGAGGGGGTAATAGTTCTTGACTGTCACTTGGTTCAGCCTCCAGTATTCAGTATACAGACTGGGACCACAATCTTCCTTCATTACAAGCAAGACTGGAGCATCCCATGGGGACAAGCTTAGTCGAACAAAACCCTTACTCATCAGATCTTCAATATGAATCCTTAACTCATACAACTCAAAAGGGACCATCCGATAGGGATCCATCGAAATCGAGTGAGCACAAGGTTTCATGTCTATCACAAAATAAACATCACGTCGATCGGGTAGAGTCATGACCTCCTCAGGGAAGATGTCCATGAAATAACTAACGATACCTGAGACCTCCACTATCTCTGTATTCTCCTACTTCTCTAGTATATTAGATATCAAGGAAAGGAGAGGCTTCAATGGCTGAATGCCCTCCTAGAAACCCTGATTGCAAAAAAAAAGCTATGTTCTAGCCACCCATATCTAAAAAAAGACCCTTCTTTAGAAGTAGTCAATAACGGAACACAGAGGGAATAGCCAGTGGATTCCTAGAATGACATCATATGACTTCATTTGCAAAAAAAGATGGTCCCCGCTAGACTGATGTTGTCCCAACATCAGTCTACATCCCCAGAAAACATGACCCAAAGTGGTCTAACCTCCAACTGTCATACTCAAAACCAGGGGCAAGGGAAGTCTCTATTCATCTATACACAAAGCATGGGATAGACTGGATGAAAAAAAATGGAATGTGAAGCACTTGAATTAAATAAAGAATTTACAAATTTCTAAACAAGTTGATTGTACCTTGAATTACTTTCAGGCCTGATTGAGTTTCTAACTATGTGGAATGTAACTACCCACCCCCAGCTCCTGTACCCCTTATCATTCAGCTCCCTCCCCGAACATGCCCTGGTCGAGGTCCCTATGGATCAAACTGAGGTCGAAATCCTCCCACAATGTCGGGTCCTAGAGGATCAGGATCTCGGTGTCCCTGTTGTAGTTACTGAAGGGGCCTGGCTTGAAACTGCAGCTGCTGAGGTGGCGTCAAACATTCCCACCCCTAATGTACTTCACTAAGTCGTAGAACTGATTCCCAAGATTCCCACGACTATCAAAGATGACTCATCTCGGTCTTGGGCCTACAAATAATTGGCAGGGACCGAGAGATCAAAACTGGATCTACTGGGGACTGCTCCCCACTGGCGGAAACATGGAAAGCCATGACGCTGGAGGCCTACTGGTGACAAATTTTCACTTTTTCGAGCTCAAATATATTAATTCTCGAGCCACCCCTCCCTGAACGTGCATCCTCTCCACCACTTTATCCTTTATCTAGACCTCTAAGTAGGTTGGTAGGTTAAATGGTGTAATAATATACTAATGTTAAGGTAGTAGTGCTTCCTTTAATCATCTCGTACGAGAATCCTCATTTGAAAAGAGGTCTGGTGCAAAGAAAAGGGGATCCTTGATATTGATCCCAACTCCCTTACTGACATTATCCACTATTGTAGGCAGAGTAGCTTCTACCTCTTTTCTACCTTCATCGTGGAATTGAGGAATCCCTCCCAGAACTCCCTCTCAATTTCAATCCACAAAACGTCATCCACCCTCTTCTCCCCAAGATAGAGCATCCACCACTAATGTGCCTCTCCCCGCATATGGAATACAACCAGAGGAACCATGTAATCCATTGGATCCTGGTTCAATATGAAAGCTATCACCAGATCATCGAGCCAGATCTCTGTATCGATGTCCGAGACGCTTCCCTCGTACGTTCTGAGGGTCTACCGCTGAAATAAACAAAGCATCCTCTGCCAATGTTCGGCATCCTCTTCTAGATCAGTCCTTTACGGGTCAGCCAAATCATCCTCCTAGGCCTCGATCACCCGCACTACATGTGGTCGCTGTACGGGTGCTATAGCTGCAAAGTAAACAAGGAATTCCTATGAAAGAGTAGTGTTGAGGATAGTTTTAAATTTTTCATAGAATTTTTAATTATATTACATTCCAAAAATTCCCGAGACAAAAAACAAAACAAATCATTATGATTCATGTACCTTTTCTAGTGTCTCTACCCTACAATCAGTTTAGGTTCACTTGGTCATTCGGTTGGTCCAGAGTCCTTATCTCGGATCACAATGGGCCCTAAAATCCCATGTCCTAGCTAGTCCTCTTAGGAATACTTTATGTTCCATAATGGCCTAACACTATTTCCATACTATTCTATGATATCCTCAATATTCCTAACTTCGAACTCCATCCTATATCTCAACTGTAAACATTGATACCACTCTATCACAACCCGCCTTCACCAAGATGAGGGAAGGGAGAACAGATTTCCAAACCCTTCCTTCCTCATGTTGAATGAGATATAATGACCCCAGATACTCACCTTCAGTAGGTCCCGAAGTGGCTACTAGAACCAAGGGTATAGAATCACACGTAATATGGAAGGCATTACCCTTTCTATTTTGTAGGATCAAGATATAAGATAGTAAATCCCATCAACAAAAATAACTAGAAGTTAAATTAATGCAAAAAAATACATTCCCACAATCTTGTGCCAATAAAATGTGCTACAAAAATACAAGAATACTCCAAAGGGAAGTACCGATGAAAAGAAAAATGGCAGCACCAACTGTCCCAGCAACCGAGCTAGTACGGTCCCGCACAGTCATTGAAGTCCTCTAGGAAACCATAAAGCAGTTTTATATACATAGGGTGAGTATACAGATATACTGAGTAGGGAAAACCTAGAGCTCTCATGAACATGTGGGGAGGCATTCTAATAGCCCACAAGAGATAACCAAGCACCTATTAAATAAACTATTTGCCCATACATCACCAAGGCACACTCCCCAAATAACACAATTCATGTAAAGTAATAGTAATAAATCATCGATGTTGGGTACCCCACACCACATTCCCACTGGTTATTGATAACATTTGATGTGGCAGACCTCCCCCGCCATTCTCACCACAGTCCCAGATGCATACCCCACCATCACACACTAGGGCTACCACAACCACCCATCCCACCCACAAACACCTAGGCCACACCGACCCCACGTAACCATTCCCATAGACACCTAGGCTATAATAACTACTGAAACGCCCGAAGACACCTGGAAAGAACAACTATCACCACCCCTGAACACACCTCGTCCAAAACTACTACTGCCACACTCGAAGGCAACTTGGCCTCATCCTGAAGACACTTGGGAAACATCCTACCCGCACACACGTGGGCCAACCACCACAACGTACCATGCCCAAAGAATCTTGGGCTAAAGTGGACTTTAGCCCATCACAGCCTACCTGAAGAGTCATGGTCTACTGAGGAAAGGGAGTAGAAAATGAGCTAATAATTAGCAACCATTAAGAGTGTTGTGAAAACACACTTCCCATGAAATAGGGATGTTCCACATGAAGTTCTCTACTTGGTTGGGGTGTGAATAAGAAAAATAAGAACTAAATTATACATATACATAAACAAGAAATCATCCCAACCTAGGTGTTCCAAAACTATCCCATATACAAACTCCCTCATTACTATTCATTCATAAAAAGTACAATATCCAAAACCAAGTCACCGCTCATTCCCGAAAAAAATTCCCCATTAAACCCATTATTTTTATCACATTCAAGTGGTTCTATTTAAATAATTCTTCACTAACGGGCAACTAACAGGAATAGCCACAACACAGGGAAGGAAATACAACCAAGTAGTAATTTAGGCATTCACACCTGGTTCTCTTGTAAGGTCATAACAACAAAAGGGATCTGTGAGATCCCTCAAAGTACTGAAACCAAACCAAGACACAACATACGACCCCACATCCACAAACAAACATCATCACAATAGGTTATCCCATCCCCATCCACGTCACCCCAAAATCATCAAGGAGAACAACCACACATGTTACATAGAAAATGTAATGGTGTTTTCAGATTAAAAGACACCATCCAATAAGTTCATTTTTTCTATTTGTTTAACCGGGGTCATCACACAAGGATTCTTGTTCAATGTACATATATTTAAACAACTAAGTTTATGTGATTATCCAATTTTCACTTTAAAACAGTTCCATCATCTCATGAGATTGGGGTTCATAAGTGTGTAAGGATGACCACAAATGACTATGATTTTCAGTAGACATAAGCCCTTACAATTCACAACATATATGAAAAGGTAAAAAGTACCAAAACATTATCAAAATCACCCCTTTATTCTTTGAAAGTCCTTTTATTACATTAAATAATGTTTGGATTCATCCATCCTCAAAGGAAAAATTATCAAACCCACCCTGCATGATACACAGTAAAGAGAGATGAATGATGAACCATACTAGGATGATCAACGATCAATGTCTTTGTCCATGGGATAAGAACTGGTGATGCATGACTTACATGGGAAGAAATCTAAGGAATCTTAGAGAAATAAGGAAAGGCTCCAGCATAGGAACACCACTAGCCTCAGGAAGGGGGAAACCAAACATGCTATTGAAAGGAAAGTGACTTGCAAAGAAAAAGGAATAATCCTCGTGTGATAAAAAGGTGAGATACTGGAGTTACAAGATATGAAATCTTGAACGACATTAAAGGCGGGTCATGGTTTTACCACATGGTTGGATTGTTACACATGATGGACTTAATTTTTATTTAATAATTCTTATTGGATAGGTATCCATAACAGCTGGGTGTTAAAGAATTTCCTATAAAAAGAGGAAAATGCATAACAGGGGTGGAACATGTTGGTATGGGAAAAAGGGTGTGATGCCAAGGAAAATTCCACACTATTTCATAATTCAAGTATTTTCCAGCATATGAGGTATTTAAGATATCATTTATGGGCTTTTATTGGATTTTATAGGGATATTAGAACACTTTTACATCAAATAAAATGTTTCGGGTGCAAAATTGGAAAAAGAAACAATGTGTGGGACACCATTTGCTGAGACATCGTATGTAATGCCATAGTCATGGTGCCATGGTCATGGTGCCACCATTACGGTGCCACAGTAAGCAGTGCCACTATTTTTTTGTGATAATGTTACGGTGCCACCAGTTTGGTGGAACACGATATGTGGAGTCACTGTTTCAATGTTTGACCTTGACTAGTGCCACCGATACAATGTTGCCGTGACCGGTGCCACCCTTACAATTCTGCCCTGACTACTGCCACCGTTTCAGTGGGACCATGATTGGTGCCACCGTTATAGTTCTAAAATCACTGGTGCCACTATATTGGTGGATCCATTTGATGGAACAGTGTTTTTTGAAATCTCCTTAATGTTTCTTTTCCTGGGCCATTAAATTTTCCCTCATTTTGGTACAAGACAAGATCTAGGTCAAACACATCCTTAGAGAAATTACCTTATAGGTTTCCCTCCACCTGTACAATAAGAACTGTCATAGTTATCCTATATTACTAGTCCACTTCCTCATGGTATGACCTATTTGGTTGTTCTTAATTATCTCATTGATATAATAAAAATAATTGACTCTCAATTAGAAGTCATAGAAGGATGATTTTCATTAGTACAACCAGAGAGGAAGCCTTATCTGGATTTGATGGTTACTACTCTTCCCCCACCAAACATTAGGAATACTATTTTCACATAATTTAATGTTTCATGGGGTAAAAAACAAAATCTCTACACTTTTTGACTATGTCTGGACCCATAATGGGGACCCTCGAGAAATAAGAAGTGGTTAAGATCAATGGTTCTTAGAGACTTTTGAAGGACCATCCTTTAACTAGTATACCAATCTACCTGCCAGATCAATCAAGTGATGGGAAGATATTCATCGACCATTCCCCTATCATTTCATCTCTATGTTGTCGAATAAAAATGACTTCAATATCTAAAAATGAATAAAATGAGAAAATGATAGGTTGTCCGATTTCATTTCCAGGTGGAATATCATGACTTATACCTTGAAATTACACCTCCACCAAGAATATTTTATGGGTATTTTCATTTAGAATCTTCTTGGTGAACTATAAACACCTATTATCCTAATAAAGTGTCTATATAGATTTTGGGATCTTGATACAGTATAAAAATTATTGAAGATTATATTTTTTGATCCAATGATAACTCTTATACCATGATGGAATCTCAAGGGAAGGGAACAAGTCAAGTGGAAGATGCAATAGTTACATTGAAACCAGATTATGTGCAATTTCAAACATCAAATACACACCTCCTAATTTGTTTTATCCTCATAAGTGATGATAACATCATATGTATCCTCATCGAGATGAATGGAAATGGAAAAAATTCTCCCAATTTAGTGACTGTAGGAACAATGTATACTCCTGAGAAGAGTAAGTTCATGCAAACTTTTTTGAAACATTGGAAAAATTCTTGTTAACCCTACTTGAACCCAAAATACCAATCCATGATTTCCATGATGATCAAATTATTTTTTCCTTTTCATCAAATATTGGATCAAACCATTCAATACTATTGTTTGGAGGATTTTATATAAAATATGGATGATTTTGGTTTACTAAATATGTGAAAACCACCTTAACAGTTACCATTAGATTCTAAAACCACTCTAGTGGAAGTTGGGTGAATGGAAAAAAGATTACCAGAAATAATTTGTCGAATTTAAATGATTGGATGAATAGAAAATAAATCAACTAGTCTCATGTTATCCATTGAGTACAATTGAAACAATAATTTTCCCCCAATCACTTCGATTAAGGCAGAACTGACTCTATCATCACCGCAACCATTCAAAGAACATTCGTATAAAAACAATTACATGGTCATAAGGGAAGAAACAAATTTAGGGAGAATAACCTATACTATGTATAATTTTTTATTTGAAACTCTTGTACATTCATGACATTATTCATGTAAGCACTGGAACCATCCCAGCAAATTGCACCACATGAGTTGAACTGCTAGACAGAATCCTCATGAGATGAATAATTATATTTCAATTACATTAATGGAATTAAACTAATAGATCCATTATACAATGATGATTATATACATGAACCCATTTTCCTTACAACTAATATGGGAACAATAGGAAGAGCCACAGGGGCTGAGGATACAGGTGAAGATGTAGTCGTGAAAGATGTTAATACTCTTTCCATGTCCCTCGTCGTATATTCTATGCTTCCAAAACATGTGTGAGATCACTCCAATGGCCTCATAGGGAACATGAACACTCCCCCATATATTCAATGCTTTTTCATTGAACCGATCATCTAGGAAGATTGACTAGAGGGGATTCAAATATCTGATTTACCTCGGAAAGCAGGAAAGCCTATTCATCCAATCCCACCTTTGAAACAAGCTTCCTCAAGTCCTAATATACGTATTATTTTATCTACATCATGTAAAAAAACTCTTAACATGCCTATGAAAGGTCAAATTCATGTTTGAATCAATGACTTTTAGCCCAAATGTATAATTTTATAAAAAAAATGTCTGAGGTGCTATATAAATTGTTGATCCAACACACTAAATTTATCAAAAGTCCTCTGATAATCTCTCATAGGGGATTTAATGAGCTCTTGGGATTTTGAAGATAAGTATTCGATTACTAATGTGTATCATTCATATATTGACCCTAATTAGTGACACATGACCATGTATTTCCCAGACTAAGATGAAGATGATGTTATAATTCAACATATCAGACCCTTGTTTGTGTCTGGAAGGATAAATTACACTAATTTACATTGGGATTATATTGATAATGGATCAAGATTTAACCTAATTATATTTTGAACAATTCATTTATTAGGTTACTAGGAGGCCCACTTTACCCCTTCATATCTAACTCTGTAGTTTTATGACAAAAGTGAGAAAAAACATCTTAGAAGAATCATGTGTAGGGATCAATGTGGGGACCTTTTATCTGGATCAACATTTCTAGTTTTCAGTAACATATGACCATAAATGTTCTTCTAGGAAGGCCTTGGTTATGTCATCATGTGAAAATCCCCTCATCAAACCACGAATTCGTCAAATTTAATGCTCGAATTGGGATGTTTCATGGTGAAAATTACCCAATCATATATTGAGAATCACAATATATTGATATGATTTTTTAATATAGGGGAGGGAAAAAACCCAGGGATGAGGGGGTATCTCATGTCAATACACCAAATTTTCATGAAATGACCCCAGCAAATCCTTTAAAATAGTTTAGTGAAAAATATTTCGATCCCATCAATCAGATCAATGATATGGGTCAAAATTCCAGTATATATTAAACAACATTCATGATGAATGAGATCGATAGTGGCGAAGAGGACATAAAATCTAGAAATAGTTGAGAGAGTAGAGATAATCTTTCTTCTTCTCATTTCACCCCTTAGACATCAAGGAAATCCCACATCATTAGTCATGTCGGAGGAAGATGCTTCATCTTCTGGATGTCAAAATACAGATTCTTCTCCTAACTCTAAATAGTATCCTTCCTCCATTACATCCTCAAAAGAGAGGAAAATGAGGAAGAGGAAGAAGAAGTGGATAAAAAACTCATGGATTCCCCTCCAATATAAGTGGAAGTTTTCTATACCACTATTGATGAACCTGGACAAATAAATCTGGCTATAATATTTGAACCACAAACCACTTTGATTAGTGTTGACATGTATTCTAAAGAATAAGAGGTATATAACTTATTTCTAAAGAGACATTTTGATATTATTTCATATAATTACATATAAAGGGAGCGTCTCAATCCTAAGGTAACCACCCACCACCTGGTCTTTCCATAAAAACATTGGGGTAATAAATAGGCATCCATAATGATGCACAAGAGTCACACCACCAAAACTGAGAATCAATTTGACAATATTATCAATTCCAATTTAATTTCGGTAGTTCATTATCCAAACTGAATAGCCATTATAGTCTAAGTAAATAATAATAATGTGAAAATTTGTGTCAGTATTGGCTTTAGAGATCCCAATATTCATTTTTTGAAAGTGGATTTCTCGCTTCCTGTACCATAATTACTAATTGATGTAATATCATAGAATCATGACCTTTAATTCATGGATGGTTATTTAGATTCCAAAAAAATCATGATCAGCCTTAAAGATGAGTAATCCACCACTTTAGATCTCCCAAAATGGTGTAATTTTATCAGTTTATTCCCTTTGGCCTGAAAATGTTTTTGCAACATACCATCATGAAATGAATCAAATCATCAATTTCTTCACGTGAAAGTATATAAAATGAAATTTCGATGATATGGTGGTTAGGTATGGGAAATTTTCTAACCACATGGAAGATCATGAGACCATGTTCAATAAACTATGACATCATATCCTGAAAATTGACCCCCTGAAACATGCTTTGGCTGTTTCATTTGGAATGTTTCTCAACATGGTGGTATGCCATCAAAACATCAAAGTTGATACCAAGAATAAAAATGTTTTAGATGACATGTATTTCACGGACCGTCCTCAGGGCCTATGTCGTGACTACCCCAAGCCCGCCTTCCATAGGTCAGGGGATAGCGACTAGCACCAAAGGCTAAAACCTAATAAAAGGGAAATAATTTCCTTTAAACCTGTAACACTCATAGTCTGAACACAAGTTGTAGAAGAAAAAATGTACTAATATATAAAAGAAAAGTGTGTTGAAAGTAAGTGGTCCAGTATACAAACCCAACTGAACAACAGGTACAAGTACAAGTAAAAAGGGAAAACAACACCTGGGTCATCCGCCTGGGAATCCTACTGGAAGGGTAGGTACAGAACACGAACAAATTATCCATGTGGTACATCCTATTTAGTCCAACTCCGAGTAGTATCATGTCTGTCACCCTCATCCTCGATCACTGTCTTCTGTCGTCTTCCCAGAACCCAACAAGGTGCGGGCGAAGCCCGTGTAGGGGTGAGTATAACAATACTCAGTAGGGGACCCTGAGACCCCAAAAGGTCTCCCAGAATCCAAAAAGAATAAACCATAGTATAAAGATACAATCCTGAAGTTTCAAACAACCCTACTTAGGTATATCCCCATACATATACCTAAGTTACCCGTCACAGTCTGGCTCCAACTCTCAAGACCAAACACAACCCATTCCACAAAGCAAGTAAATTCAATAACATCGATGATAATGATTGAATGACAAGACTCACCTCACACATGTATAATTATTTCATAGATTGATAGATATTATCAGTTTTAGCCACTGATATATCTAATCTGTTAGACCCACATAGGATATAGGACCAACTAAGCTGTCGGACCCAAACAGGATACAGGACCAGCTATTCTGTCAGACACACACAGGATACAGGAACAGAACTCAGAACTGTCGAACCCATAGAGGATACTGGTACAGTAGAATCATTGTCAAACCCACGCAAGATTCTGTTATAGTATCCATTGCTCTCAAACACACGTAGGATTTCGGTACAGTAGTCGTTGTAGCCAGCTCCAGGGTTCTCTCACTCAACACGCTCGATTCCAGGAGGGTCAGCTCCTCGAGTCAACTGTTCATACATCAACTACCAATAAATCTTGAGTTTATGTATCCCATATTTTCGTCCTATTATAAGGAACCCAACGCGACAGAAGGCGCGTCAATCAGACGCCCGGGCTGAGAGTTATTGGCATTTCCATTCCAGCGGCCCGGTTGGATTTATGCTCGATCCAAACCCAGTGGTTTTCCAAATTTTTCAAATACTCACATAGAGTATTGAAAAAGGACAGCCACTTCGTGAGGGTCCCAGTGACATAGATGGCGCGTCGATTAGATGAGCGGTCTAGGAGTTATTCACATTTAAGCAAAGTCGGGCCCGACCCGTCCGGCCAATTCGGATGGCGGGTCAGCCCGACCCGGCTCGGCGGGTCTGACCCGGTTAGGGGGTAGGCCCGGCCAGGTGGGGCACGACCCACCTGTGAACCCAGACCATGCTGTGGGCTGGTCCGGTTCACCCGGCAGCGCCAAGGGTCGCCGCCTCCTTTGCTGCCCGACCGGCTGTAGCCGGCTGGTTCTGCCCGACGCACGCACAGCGGGCTGCGGTTCTTCCAAAGTGGTGCCTACAGGAGCCAAAATTTTCCAACACGGCCGGAAGGCAGCCGGCCGGTTCACCAAGCAGAGCGTCCCATGGTTGCGGGCCGCGTCCACCTCTACACGGTGCATGTCGGCACAACGGTCCTCCAGCCCAGCCGACATGCGGCCGACTGGTTCGCCCAGCACGCGGCCAGTATATGTGGGTTGCGGTCTCCCTCCACGCGTCGCCTATGGGCGCTACAGTTTTCCAGCTGGTCGGTCGGTTGTCCCGCAGTCCTAATCTATGGTGGTTGGCTCGGCCGGCTGCCTCCACCCCTCCACCACGGCGCCACAGTGCCACAGTCTTGTTTCCCTCTGCACGGTCCTCCTCACAGTGTGACGACTCTGCACTTCTTCATCCTCCATGGTTCTTCTCCGGCACGGTGTGACGACACCATGCCCTTTCGGCTCCGCCTCTAATGTCAAACAATAAGAACCAACAGAGGGGTGATGAGCCATGTTTTTTCGGCCCGCACCCTCCACATTAGGTGATATCATTTGGCCAACGACGAACCAAAGCATTCATTGAAGATTAAAGGTATAATTTTATTCATTTTAAAATAAAAAAATCCCCCTACCTCGTATTTTTTCGTTTAACGTTGACGAGTCATGGAATATGGACGTCACGGAAGGTGGACATCATTACGTCAACATCGGAGGGGATAAAATTTTCATTTGAGGCGTTCTTTATGGCCTCCATCTTCCCTTTCTTGTCCAGGTTGGAAAGGAATGAGACACATCGTCGTTCTTCAGTGCAAACTGCATTCTTCGTCGAGAGAATATTGTTCTGCCAAGAGTTCTCCCAAATCTCCACTAATTCTCTCCATACAAGGAAAAATATTCCAACCATAATAATAAAACACATATTATTATGCTCACATAATGAATTCAAACTATTTCATAAAAGAAGAGACAACAAATTAATTGCAAGCTAAGTTAATTAATTGAGAGAGTGATTTGGCACGATAAGAGGGAAGGTGGAAAGGCTCCACCATTAATTGGGAGTTCAAGAGTTAAATAGGGGGTGTAAAGGGGATTTTAGGAGTTTGATGCTCGTGTGGGCCCCAACACATAATATCCTCCCAAGGGAGGTTTTGTGGGTGTGGGCCCCACATCCAACTTCCCTTTGGATAAATTAACCACCACCTAAATAAAAATCATGTCACACACAATTTTTTATTTAACTTATTGAGAATCCCACAAAATTAAATTCCATCCACGATGAAACACAACTGCGGTAAAGGTCTCCTTAAGAGAATATCGGCGCTATGAGTTAATCGGTGTCCTCGAATTTCAATTCAGAGAACTGGTTCAAAATATATAAAATCCCACACGTATGTTTTCTGAACGTACCTTAAACAAACATCATAAATTCATTACGGGCACACTGGGCCTTGGAATTAGGCACCGACACAAACTGCAGACTTCTAAAATTCCCATGTATTTAAAAAAAATTCCACAATATTTTTGGGTCTTTACATTCACCCCACATCAGGGATTTATGTCACCATAAGCAACAAAAAAAAACTAAGGGAACAAATGAGGGTACTGAGCACACATCTGAGCCTCCTGGTCCCATGTGCTCTCTTGGAGGTTCCCGTTCTACCAGTGAATGTGAACCAGAGGAATCGACCATCCACGGAGGACCCGCTTCTGTTGATCCTCAATCTCTATTGGAACCTCTATGATTGTCGCCCTATCATCGATGTCCAGCTCCCCATGTTCGATGATGTGGAATGGGTTGTGAATGTATCTGCATAGCTGAGATACGTGGAAGATGTTGTGCACCCGGTGCAACTGAGGTAGAAGAGCCAAGCGGTAAGCCACCTTGCCTACCCTGCTGAGGACCTGGAAAGTTCTGATGAATCACGAAGATAACTTTCTACATCGGCCAAATATCTGTATACCTTGTCGAGCTGAGACAACTAGAAACTCGTGGTCGCCATCCTCGAACTCCAGTGGTCTCCATTTCCTATCAGCATAGGATCTCTTCCTGCTCTATGCAGTCTTCATCCCCTCATGGATGATTAGAACCTTATCCATCGTAGCCTGCACCATCTCTGGTCCTACAAGTGATGACTCCCCTGGATCCGTTTAGCATAGAGGTGATATGAAAGTTCGGTTGTACAATGCCTCGTAAGGTGTCATCCCGATGGTGGTGTGGTAGATGTTTTTGTATGCAAACTCTACCAAGGGTAAGTGATCCTCCCAACTGTGACCAAAGTCGAGAACACATGCACAGAGAATGTAATTGAGTGTCTAAATGGTCCTCTAGATGTACATGGAATTCCTGTCATAAAATCCATGGATATCCCATCCCACATCCACTCTGGGACCTCTATGGGCTGAACCAAGCCTGTGGGAACTAGGTGCTCCGCCTTCACTTTCTAACAAGTGAGTCATAGTGAGACAAATTCTACTACATCCTTCTTCATACCTAGGCACCAGTGCTATCTTCTAAGGTCATGATACATCTTCGCCACTCCTGGATGTACATCTAGAGGGGAAGTGTGGAACTCCCTCAACACCTCCTCATGCAGTGCAACTGGTCCCATGGTACATCCTATGAAGTGGATGATGTGCTCCCCACCTTTAGAAAACCCTTCAGGTGCCTGCCCAAAGGATATTAAAGTATGTCGCATCTCACAGTCAACATCCCGATGATGTGCCTCTCGGAATCACTGAATAAGTGGAGGAGTGACATGGAGAGACTATAGAAAGGCTTCCCCATTTCTATCCACAAAGGATATCTACAACGCGGTCAGCTGCTATTTGTCCTCTCCTAGCATCTAAATGCCAGATCTCCTGCTGAGAGCATCTCCTACAACATTCCCCTTCCTAGAAGTATAGACTATCTCGATGTCATAGTCCTGGAGGAAATCGAGCCATCGCCGCTGTCTCAGGTTTAGGTCCTTCTATGAGAAGATGTATTTGAGAATCTGGTGGTTTGAGTAGACTGTAAAACACTCACCAATTAGATAGTGCCACCACATCGTCAAGGTGAAGACCACTGCTGCTAACTCCATGCCATGGGTAGCGTAGTTCTACTCATGCTGCTCAACTGTCGTGAAACATATGTGATCACTGCTTTCTCCTGCATCAGGACACACCTGATTCTGGTCCCTGATGTGTCGTAGTAAACTACGTACACTATTCCCTCCTTTGGTAACTTCAAGATGGGTGCACTAGTCAACCTCTACCTCAGCTCCTGAAAGCTCTGCAGGCATCTATCTGACCACACAGAGGGTTTCCTCTTCTTTGTCAATGCTGAAAGCGGTGCTGAAACACTAGAGAAGTCTGGAAAAAATCTCCGATAGTACCCACCCAGTCCCAGGGAACTCCGAACCTCTGTTTCACTTCTAGGTGGATCCAAAGAAAGTACTACCTCGATCTTCACTGGATCCACTGCAACTCCAGCCTCTGAGATGACATGTCCTAGAATGTGAACCTCTTGAATCCAGAACTAGCACTTCGATAACTTACCATATAGTTGTTGCTCTTGGAGTGTATCCATTACTACTCGCAAATTTTAGGCGTGCTCCTCCTCAGTAGTCGAGTAAATCTGTATGGCGTCGATGAAGACTATGACAAAGAGATTGAGGTAAGGCTGGATGATCCTGTTCATGAGACTCATGACCACTAATGGAGCATTGTTTATGCCTAAGGGAATAACCAGAACACGTATTGGCCATACCGACACCTGAAGGCCATCTTCTACACATCATGATCTTGAACTCTGAGCTGGTGATAGCCTGACATGACGTCTATCATTGAGAACCATCATGATCCCTTGAGCTGATCAAAGAGATCATCAATCCTCATAAGTGGGTACTTGTTCTTCACAGTCACCTGATTCAGGTGACGGTTGTAGACACACAGTTGAAAACTCCCATCCACCTTCTTGGAGAAAAAAATCATAGATGCC
This sequence comes from Viscum album, assembly GCA_963277665.1. NCBI lineage: Eukaryota > Viridiplantae > Streptophyta > Magnoliopsida > Santalales > Viscaceae > Viscum > Viscum album. The sequence goes on along the minus strand of OY728123.1, from coordinate 1,030,029,714 downwards.
CAATTTGAAACACTGGGTCAGATAAATCCCTTCCCCTGCAAGTCTTCCAACTGTACCTACAGCTCCCGATGCTTGGTGGGAGGCATCTGACATGATATAGTAGATATCAGTGTTTTCCCGGGATACATGTAAATGTATATGTATACCTCTCTTTGAGGTGGTAGTCATGGAATGTCTTCAGGGAAAAAATCCGCGTACTGATCCACCACAACCGGAAAACTCAGACTCCGCAAATTAACATCTCTGAGGATGAGACTAGCCAACTAATGTGTGATCGGCTACCCCCTCCTCTGTGTAAGTCCATACTGCACTGCAAAGGCTCCCTTATCACCGGTGAAGGTTAACCTGGTCCCATTTGTGTGGATACACCACAATTTTCACCTAATGCAGTCAATCTAAGCATGAACTGCAGATAACCAGTCCATACCCAAGATGACGTCGTAAGGCCTCGATGCTGCTACAAGAAGATCCCATCCGAATCTCTCGCCTCCTAGAGTAAGATTTGACTGCCATCACTAGTTCATAATCATCTATTCTTCTCCCGTAGGAGTCTCTAGCTGTAAGGATCGAGCCAACGACTCTATCGGAATCTCCGAGCTCCGAATGAGGGAAGGGGAAATAAAATAATGACTCGCATCTATGTCTATAAGTACTGCAACAAGGGTTTAATAGACAAAGATAGTACCTCAAATCATCTCAGGTGATCCGTGGTCGTAGGTCTTGACTACCTGGAGCTGAGCCTACTTATGTCCCCCAACTCCCTGCGGTCGAGGGGGACCTCTTGGTGGTGGTGGGGGTCAAGCCTCGAAAGGACATCCACTACACACTGCTCAGCCAGATCCTCTTCCATATCTGCCTGCTCCTAACAGACCACCCCGGTCAAACCTTTGCCTCTAGTTTGGAGGTCCCTCTACTGTCTGCTACAAATCTACATGCCGAGTCAGGCATTCATGAGCCATGTGGCCCTGCCCACCCCATTCATAACACTACCTTCTCCTCATATATCTGGCTCTGTATAGTATGCCCCGCACAACCGAACCTGTATCCTGGGGTCTCCCACTTGATGTTCTGGTCCACTTCGACCTCTACGAAATTTGCCTACTACCAGCTGTAGAAGACTCCTCTACATGTCACACTATGGGGGTTCTCACCGCTGCTGACTGCTCAACGAGAAAACACTCCACTAGAAGGTCTCGCTCCAGCACCCCGCCTGTGTCGGAATGCTTAGGGGAATAGTTGAAGCCCTGATCTCATGTCTGAGTCCCTGCTCGAGGTCCGAGCCCGGAAGAACGGGACCCGTACCATATCCATGGAGTAGCGCGAGATGTCGGTGAACCTCGCTAAGTACTGAGCTACTGTCATGTTTCCCTAGTGCAGATAAAGTAACTTCTGAATCCGCACCGCATGAAGGGTGGATGGAACAAACTATGAGAAAAAAAGACTCTCAAAGTCCGTCCAGAGTAATGATGCATCATCATGCTCCTAGAGTATCAGGATCCACCATCTTCATACTTCTTCATGCATGAGACTCGCATCTAGGATCACCATTAGTTCGGCCGGTGTCCCTACCATTATGAAAACTCTCACGACAACCTACAACAAATCCTCAGCTGCATGTGGGTACATCTCTCCCCAGAACCTGGGCAGCCTCTAGCACCGGAACTCGTGCAATTCACTCAGGCAGCGTGCACTCCCTGCTGCTGGAGCTGGTGGTATCGGTGGCCCCGCTGGTAGTGGTACCACTGGTACCTCCGGTGTGATGGCACCCTGCACCGAGGCCTTGTCGCTCAGTGGGATACCATCTTATAAGAAAATCGGAACCTTATCTGGATAACTTCGTGGGGACATCATGAAAATAAACAGGTGCGCCATGGTTAAAACAGTATACCTTGTGAGATGACACAAAGTAATCACGAAGAAATATTTTTCAAGGAAACACACACGCAATCAGTGTTTTCGTGCACTTGTTGGAGATCAGAAGTCAGAGTTCTAGTGTATGGATACGTCGGCCGCCACACTAACACTGGTTTCCCTAAATTGAAAACCACACCAAAAACACTTAACACTATTGATTTTAAAGAATTAGAGTCCATTTTCTGCGGTAGAACCGACTCCTCTAATACCAATTTGTCACGACCCATCCTTGGGGCCCGTTCCGTGATTACACCAAGCACGCCTTCTATAGGCCAAGGGCTGGTGACTAGTACCAAAGGCATAAACCAGATAAAAGGGAAGGCATTGCATTTAAACCTATAAAACTCACAGTCTGAACACAAGCTGTAAAAGAAACAAGTACTAATATTGATATGAAAAGTGTGCTAAAAGTAAGTGGGTGAGTATACAAACCCAACTGAACAACGTGTACAAGTACAAGTAAAATGGGAAAAAAGCTCCGAGATCATCTTCCCGGGAATCCTATCTGAAGGGTAGGTATAGAACTCGAACAACTCATCCATGTGGTACATCCCATTTAGTCCAGCTCCTTGTAGTCTCCCATTCATCACCCTCAGCCTCGATCACCGTCATCGGCCGTCTTTAGAGAACACAACAAGGTGTGGGCGAAGCCCGTGCATGGGTGAGTATAACAATACTCAATCGGGGACCCCGAGACCCCCAAAGGTCTCACAGAATCTGCAAAGAATAAACCACATTAGAAAAATACAATCTCGATATATCAACCAACCCTACTTAGGAATATTCCCATACATATACCTAAGTTACCAGTCACAGCCTGCCTCCAACTCTCGAGCCTAAACACAACCCAGTCCACAAAGGAAGTAAAGTCACTAACATCGATGATAATGATTGAAATAAATGACTCAACTCACATAGGGATATATCATTCATAGAGTGATGTAGATGATCAGATGTTTTCACTAATTCATCTAAGTTTTCATATCCAAACAGGATACAGGACCAGGTAAGCTGTCGGACCCACACATGATACATGAATAGTTATTTTCTCGGACCCACACAGGATACAGGAACAAAAGTCAGAACTTTCGGACCCAAAGAGGATCTTGGTATAGTAGCATCATCGTCGAATCCATGGAGGATTCCGGTACAGTAGTCATCGATGTTGAACCCCCATAGGGTTCTAGTATAGTAGTCGTCGCAGCCTGCTCTAGGGTTCCCGCACATAGCACGCTTGATTCCGGGAGGGTCCGCTTCTCGATTCAAGGGTCGATACATCAACTATCACAAAGTTTAGAGTTGATGTATCCAGTAGTTCTGTATCATCATAATGAACCCAATGCGACAGATATCACGTCAATCAGAAGCCCGGTATGAGAGTTATTGGAATTTCTACTCTAGGGGCTCGGTTCGATTTACGCTCGATCCAAACCCCACCATTTTACAAATTTTACCAAAACTCACTTAGACTATCGCAAAAGGACATCCTCCTCATGAGGGTCCCAGTTCCGTAGACGACGCGTCGATCGGACGCGCGGTCTAAGAGTTATTCGCATTTAAGCGAAGACGGGCATGACCCATCAATCCCAGTGGGCTGGCTGGTCGGCCCGACCCGGCTCGGAGGGTCCAACCCGGTTGGGGGGTCAGCCCGGCCTGGTGGGGCGCAGCCCACCTGTGAACCCGGCCCACGCTGCAGGCCGGTCCATTTCTCTCGGTGGCGCCAATCGAAACCACTTCTTTTGCTAACCTGACGGTTGTAGCCAGCCGGTTCATCTCGACGCACGTGGCCCACGCGGTAGGTCGCGGTTCTTCCCACACGGTGCCTTCAGGCACCGCGTTTTTCCATCCCATTCAGCAAGCAGCAAGCCGATTCGCCCAGAAAAGCAGCCCACGGATGCGAGCCACATCCTCCTCCGCGTGGCCCCTACGGGTGTCGCGGTCTTCCAGCCCGGCTGGCATGTGGTCGTCAAGTTCACCCAAAAAGCAGCCCGTGGATGCAGGTCGTGGTCTCCCTCCACGCGGCTCCAGTGGGTGCCGCGGTTTTCCAGCGGGCCGGCCGGTCGACATGCCGGTCGTCCCACTGTCTGGATCTATGGCGGCCACCTCGGTTAGCCTCCTCCACGCGTCCACCGCGGTGCGACATCACCCCAGTCATGCTTCCCTCCACGCCGTCCACCACGTGGCGCAATGACGATTCGCTTCTTCATCTGCCGCGGTTCTTCTCCGACATGGTGTGACGGCACCACGCCCTTTCTGATCCTCCGCCGACATCAAACAACATGAACCAATGGAGGGGCGTCGGGCCGTGTTTGTTCGGCCCACGCCCTCTGCATTATGTTATATCATTTGGACAATGAAGAAACAAAGCATTAATAGAAGAACGGGGGTATAATGTTATTCATTTTAAAATGAAAAAAATCCCCTACCTCAATTTTTTCGTTGAATGTTGAAAAGTTGTGGAAGACGGACGTTGCGGAAGACAGACGTTGTTCCATCAACATTAGAGGGGATGACATTGACATTTATGGCGTTCTTTGCGGGCATAGTCTTCCATTTCTTTCAATGGTTGGAAAGGAAGGAGGCACATCTTCGTTCTTTGGTGGAACGACATTCTTCGTCAGAGAATATTTTTCCTCTAAGATTTCTCCCAAAGTTCCACTAATTCTCTCCAACCAAGGAAAAAATATGCCAACCATAATAATATAACACATATTATTATGCTCACATATTGAATTCAAAATAATTCATAAAATAAGATGCAATTAATTAATTGCAAACATAGTTAATTAATTGAGATAGTGAGTGGGCACAATAAGAGGGAAGGTGGAAAGGCTCCACCATTAATTTGGAGTTCAAGAGTTAAAGGGGGGGTTTAAAGGGGAGTTGAGGAGTTTGATGCTCAGGTGGGACCCACCACATAAAATCCTCCCATGGATGGTTTTGGGGGGGTGGGCCCCACCTCCAACATCCCTTTAGAGAAATTAACCACCACCTAAATAAACATTATGCCAAACATAATTTTTTATTTAATTTATTGAGAATCCCCAAAAATTAACTTCCATCCACTATAAAACGCAACTGCGGTAAAGGTCTCCATAAGGGAATACTGGCACTGCGAGTTCATCAGTGTACTCTAATTTCAATTCCGAGCACAGGTTTAAAAGATATAAAATCATGCACGTACGTTTACTGAATGTACCCAAAAAAACATCATAAATTGATCCTGGGCACACCGGGCCTTGAAATCAGGCGCCATCAGAAAATGAAGACTCATAAAATTCCCATGTATTTAAAAGAAATTCCACAGGATTTCTATGTCTTTACAATGTATCCTCATAAAAACCATATATTATTGATTTGATTTTAAGTGAGACTATCCTATATTAATTATTTTATAGAAAACCCCACTATAATGTGCTTTCCCATCACCAGGTTGATGAAAAAGTGGGTTAGATATCAGTGGATAGAAGAAATTTATGAAACATTCGAAATACATAAGAAATAACTTTTGAGTCCACTCATGATGATGACACCGGTTGTGGGTAAGACACTCATATTATTGGTTTAATCCTTATAATGATTTTGAGGTGAATACTTATATGAAATAATGGCATCAAGAATGAAAACAACATTTATTATCTCTATCGAACAATGCTCAATTCTGAGACTTTTCATTTAGAATCAAGAATAGATATCTAGTATTAATCCTCAAATTTTAGAAACTAGGTTAAACCAAAATCATCAAATGTTCTATTTGATATCTCATAGTATCCCACTAAAATACATCCTCATTTGTTCTATGTTAACATGAAATTTCGCATGGTGGGTGATTATCTTGTAGTAATTTGGCATTCAGTTCGTACCTCTGAAAGCAGTAGAATCTCAAAAATTAGTATAATTCCATGACCAACATCCCTCTATAGAAAAAACATCCAGATATAATAAATTTACTGAAGAAGATTTCTTCTTTATTCCACTCATCCCCTATACATAGGAAATGTCTTTTGATGGAGCATATATAAGCCTGTTATGGAAGAAAGTGGAATACCCCAAACTAAAAAAAAGATGTGATGGGAGTCATGCTCATTTCTCCATCAAAGATAGTGTTTCCTTACTCCTTAATACAATCAAGAGGATTAAAAAAATAATGGGGGTAGAATATAGGTCCATCATCATAGGGATAGAAGCAATACATCAAATTCCAGTGGAACACATGATGGTAAAATGTGATTCAATGTTTGTAATGAAGAATATAAATGGGGATTATGCATTTAGAAAGGAGGATATAATCCCCCTTCATGTATATGTCCATGAACTAATGGAAAAATCCCAATTGGATCTAATATTTATTCATTTCCCTATATCAAAAAATGTGTATGAATATGCATTGGTGAATGTAGCTATCGCATTGACAGGACCATATTGGGATGATAAAGTTATCATCATTGCACACCAAGGAATGGTTTCACCTTTTGTTCTTTCTAATATGAAATAAATAAAAAAGTTTAATTCCATCCCCGAATCAAATAGTTTTACAACTTTTTGGGTGATATCTAATGTGGATTACATTCAAAACAGAGTGCTCCTATCAAAAATTATGAAAAAGGGAAATCCCAATGATGAGGAACAAACAATACACATTATGATGGTCCAAATAAAAATAAATTACTCTATAAATGGGGCTTTAATAGAGTCCTTAATAGGTGGATTCATAGAAAAGAGGCAATTTATATTATGAAAGTTGTACATATAGTGGACTCTAGGTCCCACCAGTTAGGGTTCATGTTATCCTATCAAATTCAATGGCATCAATTTTTCTAAAATTCAATGCTGCAGGATTGTAAAAAAATACCCATAAATTGTAATTCATTCAAAGTACATGCAAACTTCATCAATTATTATCCATATTATTTACACAATACGTAATACTCATGGACATTCTCAATGATTGTAATGGATGTGTTAGGGGAATATTTCCCAAACGTGGAAAATAAATTCAAATACATCCTCACTATAAAAATGATTCTTCATCACAAGGGGTAAAAAAATACCCCTCAAAGATTTTGGGAAAATAATCATTTTGTAATTTCATGAAATCCGTCATCATTACCAAATTTGGTGGCCCTCAGGAGATACTGATAGATAATATTATGAAGAATTATTATGTTATGTTGGAGATGTTGTATCAGAAGTATTATATCAATTCCAACCATTCATCTTGCGATCACACAATGGATAATGGATAGATATAGAGATTTTACAAGCCGATATCAAACATACTATATAATACTATGGATAAATAAAAATATTCATGGAATGAAAATATATTTCATGTTCTGTGGGTATAGAGGACAAAACCCCCCACCAAAACTCATGAACCCTAGTATTCTCTAGTATACGAGATGGAAGAAGTATTTCCCATTGAGGTATAATATCCTTCACATTGAGTTTTCGTATAAGATTATTTATCTACAGATGAGTAATCCCAAAAATGATTGGATGAATTGGGGCTACTTGATAAGAAAATACTACATGATTTGCATCACATTGAGATCCCAAAATAATTGATAACATGAGATTTTAATGAGAATGATATAATCTTCTCATTAATTCAACGAGAACTTGTATTTGTCTTTAGGACCCTGATGAAACAAGGCAATAAACTTCCAAATTTTTAACCAAAGTGGGAGATAACTTATTCCATACACTGGGTCCAATATATTGGAGATTATTCATTGATCTCAGTTGATGGAGATCTTGTTACAACCATTACCAATGATATTTTTTTCATGAAATACATTGCATAATCAATATTTCTATTTCTGGATGGATGACCATAAAAGGAAGACCAAGTAGTTTTTTTCACATGACTATAAAAGGAATAAAATATGGTCCATGTAATATGAAATAAAACTATAAGTCACCATAGTATGAGATGCAACAATATAAAGTATGTAGCCTAACATCCAAATTAGATGAAATTAAACTGTATGAAAACAATCATTCCATGTGACATAAAACTCCATGGTTCACATCCTTATATCATTATGTAACAATACATAACATTTAATTACATTATTATGTTTATCATAATCCTTGGTTCTTGTCTCCCACCACACCTCCTCTCTACAACTACATGTGACATGATTCATATCCACATTGGATACATAGAGACACCCGGACCTTATATCCTGGGCCCATCGAAGATGTAATGAATATTCCGCCTCTCTGGAATACCAAAAAATGTCTTTACAGAATACTCCAACATGGGTTCTTTCACTTTTGGACTCATCCAAAATATTGAAAACTATATGTGGCATGATTCTTCTCCACACTGGTTATGTAGTGAGACCCATGTTCCTCAATGTAGGCACAACAACAATAAAAAAGGGGGTATATTCCCTTTCATCCTATACATGACCACAATCCATACGAGATATCCTAATATGGGTTCTCTAATTTGGGATCCTGTCACAAAAATAAAAATATCCCCTTCCCAACATATAAAACGGATCTAGGTAGGGAACATCACCCTCCATGACAATTGTAATTCTAAATAATTACTCAGGATTGAGACACCTTCTGTCCATTAATAATACCCCCAGTCTTGAAAAATTAGAATCTCTATAATATTTCCATGGTGAATATAAATATAATGTCTAATTCTAGAGGAAACCAATTTTTGATGATGCATTGATACTCCCCATAATAGCTTTGAATCTTTCAACCCCAAAAGGCATGTCAACTAGAGGATCCGTTTTTCATAGGAGAATCCAATTCTATCTCCTTAGTCACTGACAACATCATACTGGAAACCACTTTCCAAACATGGTTTCTAATATCTCTTATCATACTTTTTTCATATCACTAATCCTAATCTGAGAACCCCAAAGATCATGGTTCAAAGTTTCCTTCTTCATGTATACTGTATTTCAGAACATCTTTTCCCTGGTATTACTTAAATCACTCATCAAATCCAAGACATATAGTCATAGTAGTATACCCTAATACTACAAGAAACCGTGTCATCCCAGTAAGATGATATTAAAATGTATGATATTTTTCTTGTTAAATCGACTTAAATGGAATGAACTATATTTTATCAATAAGAAGACATTAAACTATATGAAAATGTGCTGTACAAAAGTTGTTGAAATTTAGTCTTTCCTGATGTACCATGAATAGGATCTCTTAGTAAACTATCTCATGAAGCCTCATTTCAAAAACAATGGATCCCTCTCATAAGATGATTCCCCAAATGCCTTTATTGAATTGATGGGGCCACATGCCTTATTTTTATGCCAGGAAACCATCAACCTTTCAGCATTATGTCACAATGCCTGTTTTCCTAGAAAAAAAGTATGGATTGATTATCATTTCAATGAGATATGTAGTGATTCACGAATCCCACATCCTATTACATCTTCCACGTGATAGAAATTTCTATTTCCATTCATTTAATCAGCTGTATGTTTTGAAAAATACCATTTCCACCATAGTTTCTCCCATTGATAATATGTGGGATTAGTAATTTTAGTAATGAAATTTCTACATGATCAAGGTATGTCAATTAACATCATGGTTAGAAAGGTCCTAGATACAATTTCATAAAAGGAACACCAAATGCTTTTACCACATGACACTAAAATAACTGGTTGAAGTATATTTAATGATGTAAAATTTCACAATGAAATGTCCCTCACCCAAGAGGACCACTATCCCATGTGTTGGTCACCCACCACCCCTCCATCCATAAATATGAGTGTCTTGACTCTCTCCTTAATGAGATTTGTAGCGACATTCGGATCCCACATCCTTGTCTAGCTAAAATATAAAAATACCCCCACACTCCTATATAGGATCAAAATATTCATAGGATGATCAAGTACATGTTTTCACCCCGCTCATGATCCTACATTAAATGAAATATTTTTCACTCTAAAAAAAAATTGATCACTATAGGTTATTTATTCTAGAACTATGTGTGGAATGATTCTCTTCGTGATGTGATATGTAGAGAAGATAAGATCCTATTAATTGAGCCTAGATACCACACACACACACACACACACACACACATATATATATAAACCCCTCCATTTGGATGGGTTATAAATTCATAGAAAACATTTCTCCCTACTTTTTGGTGCTTTTGACATGAAATGATTCTTCCATACTCAAGAACATTCCTTACGAAAGTCAAAAAGTGTGTCTGTAAAAATTGGGATATCTATAAGAATTATTTGGCTATCAGTGATAAAATGCCCAATTACTGAGGGAACCTTCTATTTTACTATGCATTGATATTCCCCCATATGGTTGTTTGTTAGTCTTCATCGACAAGAATTTCAAATAAAGGATCATTTAGCCTCCGTAGAAACCTCTTCTAACACTGTAAATCCCAATGAATATATACTAGAAACTTCCTTTCAGACATGATCTATATAGATTCCCCACATACATTTCCCATATAACATTTCATATTCCAAACCCCTTGTATCTCATCTCACTACATTCCCTCATCACACCAAAAAAATGAAGGAACAATCTTGATTTGATCACCACTATATATAGATTTGTTAATCTTTTGATCAAATCATACCAACCTTAAATTATTTCCATCATCTTCCTCTCCATAAAACATTATACTACAAAGTCTATATCAAAGTCACATGATATTAAATTTAATGATGATTCAACCCATTTCTGGGAGGATCATTACCTTATAGTTTCTGTTATCCACCACACCACATCGATGAACGACATGCGGTTTGATTGTAATTTCACTAAATCATGTATTAATCAATGGATCCTACATCCTTGGACCAATGTATATCAAGTATTTTCCACCTTCTCCTAATCAATATAGGTACTTGGTTTCCATGGAATTAGAATTCCCCCTCTATTACATAAAAATATGAAATGTGTAGGACTGGTTTCTAAATCATGGCCATTGCAGAACCAAATGTTCACATTATTCTCAAACACATTTCTTGTACAATCCCCCCTACATGGTCATGAGAAATTAATATCCTAATAAATTTTCCATATCCATTGATGATATAATATCTAATTCTAGAGGAAACCTTTTTTTGACCAATCATAGATATTCCCCAACCTTGATTTTCCTAAGTCTCCAAAAATGACATTTAAACCATAGTCACCATCATCTTTGGGAAAAAAATATTTTGTCCCCATAATCGCCAAAAACGTTATTCTGTAAACCGCTTCCAAAAAATACGATATGTTTTTTCCTTGTAAACCTAACCCATATCTAGTTTCAAATCTTAAAATCAAAAAATCTTGTCTTAAAACCTCCCATTATTTCCTAAATTTTGTGAGAACCTTACTGGTCAGAATGCTCTGCTTGGGTCACTATACCATAACTCATGGTCAAATGAATTCAACCAAAAATTCAAGTCTCATTTTTCAAAATTTTTATACCCTAAATTATAAATCAATAGATAATTAGAAATTTATATGTTGAAACCGACAAAATAAAATCTTTATAAAGATTCGAGTCTCATCTCACTAGGAATGAACTCGGCATGGATTGTAAATTTTGTTTTCGTAACTGAATAGAAAGTGGTAAAAATGTAGTTTGGTTGAAAACCTACCAAGGGAGGCCTAAAAAATCCCAATCTCACCTAATTTGTCACTTTTTAATATCTAACTCAGAAAACAATTTGGGTGGTGTTTTGAAAGACTCAAATGATCATAGAATATAATGTGCGATTCAATCAAAAATCAAGTTGTGCTGGCTATGAATAATGACCTAGGAAAAATTTGAGCACTCTTCTATTCCAATTTTATTAATTAAAAAAATTGACAAATAGGTATTCAATCAAATTTTCAAATTTCAGTGTTCTGTTATTTCTGCAATGAGGATGAAAAAATTGAAAAAAATGGAATAAAATCCTTTTCATTCATGTATAAAAATTATGAGGATCTTGAACAAGTTGGAGTCTCTCTTCCATGTTTTACAAATTATCCTTGACATATGATTTCATCTATTAGAGTTAAGATCAAGTCTTATCAGCAGTTTGTTGGAGCCCATACAGTTGATTGGTCATATCCTCTAAAACGTGTTGATGTTTCTCCTACTCCAATAAAATTGTATCTATCCATTATTTCATGACCCTCGTCTAGGATTGTTGATGTTATTCATTATTTCAATCCAGGAATCTAGTTCTTCATAATGATGTGCCATTTGGAGATATTTATCATTTATATGGTGATAATTCTCCTCCACTTCCTAGGAATGGTGAAGTTCTACCTCAGATATATCAACTTTATGATATTAAAACTAGACCACCATCTCTACCTCAATCAACTATGATACTATTTCTTCTTCATGACTCCGAATTATTGATTTCATGGAAAGATATATCATTTAGTAATAGAATCCTTCATTCCAAAAAATGGAAAAACAATTGATGGGATTTGGTGTTGTAGCAATTATAGATCATTCAAAAGGAATATCCATTATTAATATCTAGATTTCACACTTGATAAAATGACTTGAGAAATGAATGGAATACTCTTCCTCCATGTATGACTCAATTCCTCCTCCAGAGGTAGATATATACTCTATGATTTAATCACTCAATGAGGAACCTTTTTCTTCTCCCTGTAAATTTGTATCAACTTCACCTTCAACTGATTGTTGAATTGTCATGGAGGATTATCCCTCAGGCTTGACCATTGATGTTGATGTTAGTGGATAATTACATGGAATTATCATTAAAATTGGGGGTAATAGATAGAAAGGACAGGGAAGAATCGAAAATAGATAATAATACACACCCATTGATGGATCAACTACAAGGATTGATGCCTCTTTAGTATACTTAGATATTACTCCTTCTAAAATAGTATTATGATGGACCTCGACTCCCAGGTCAATGATTTACATGAAAATTATTTCTATAGACAAAGCTGGACAAGTCAAAATCATTTATTTAAGCCATCAACAGTAAGGATAATATTAGTTTTTTAAAACATAAAAGTAGAAAATATCATGTCCTTCCAATTCCATATTAGAATCAATAAAATTATTTAAGGAGTTTTAAAAATTAAAAACATTATAAAGTATCTCTTTTATAACAATTTAGCTATATGATGCCTAAAGTATAATTGCATCCTCACTAAATGGGATATCTAAGACATTTAGTTTATATCAAAAGAACGATCCACCATCAGCTTCTATAATCACCTACCCAACATATACAACCATTTTGGTCTCTAATGAATTAATATTTCTGGCATCACATACATTGGATAATAATGTGTCTCTATAACCCTCATTATATATTGTGATAGGACAAACATTTGGGTCATAGGGTCCTCCACTATATGTGACAGATCTAAAATATCATAAGGAAGATAAGTCAGTATTCAACGCATGATACCTTATGACATAGATTTAATTTTACTAGGATTATCTTTCCTCTATATAGTAAAATGGAAAATGTGGTCTCACCCATTTATTATTCTTCTATCAAAGGTATGGACTCACCAGTAAGTATCCTTTCCTCATCTGGAAACTCATCCTTAGTTTTAAAGGGTTCATCTCTAATTGATTTGAGATAGGATATGGGAGTGGATCTTGACACTAACTAGAATGATCAAAAATTAATTTTGGATGAATAAATAATAAGTTATGTCTTATAAACATACCTATACTAACAGTAATCATGGCCAAGGACATTATTAACCATTTTCCCTTCACTATTAACATATAAATGCAAGCACTCACAACTAAAAATACCATCACTGGAGGTGATAGTTGAGATGAATCTAGCAACATATCTTATTATATAATAATATATCCTAAGGATAGCTCCCCCAATTTAGGATTTGATACCTCATCGTTGATAGGGGTTCCTCTGTGAGAATATTTTGGTGACAGGATCTTAGAAGATTCTCCATATACCTACTTCAAATCAAGGTCACACTTTTCTCTGTAAAAGTATTTCTCTCCAAAATAGATGACCAAAACATAAATTGAAATAAGAGAATAAAAATTTTATATCTTTAGGATTTATTAAGTCATCCTATTCATTATTTTACTATTCATCAACCCATTCAGAGGTTCCCCGATTCATCATGTCAGTTACCTAACTCATAGAGGGGATGTGTTTGTCCATGGAATATAGGATATTATATATCTCTTGGATGTAATTACCCTCCATGGTGAGGATGTTGTCATAATTAAATTCAGGTGGTTCTTTAGTATTTCCATGTCGTTAAATGCACACACCAGCCTTAAAAATTTTCTACATGTCTCTGAAATCAGTAGGTATATCTCACAAGAATCAAGCTATATCATACCTTGCATATTATTATTTTTACCCATTTTATATAAATAATGCCTTAACGCATATATATTTCACAAGCTTCCCAAATCTCTCAATCAAAGTTAAATAATCAGAAAATAGATCCTGATTTCAATTTTGATGATGGTGGATAGATCATCTATGTTCAATAACAACAAATGTTTCCCTTTTAATCCCCACTTGATGAATAGACCACACATGGGGTCAATTTGGTGATCTTGATTCCTCACCACTGTATCCCTTAGGATTTTGGGGGTCTTTAAAACATCCTTTACCTCATCCAAAAGCAGTAACATCATTAACATGAGGTACATTATTTTTCAACTCCCCTTATGGATTTGAATAAATTCAAGCATTCATAAACCCATATATTAGCCTCACATATGCACTAGCTAGGGGAATCTCATTCACCATTTGGGAAGAATCACGATCCATAATGAACCAAAGAGTGCAAGCCACCATTGGATGCTTTTTTGATGAAACATATACTAGAGGGGACACAGAAAATAGTTGACAGTATTTTAATTGATTCAGAAATCAATATGGTTTGTAAGACTTGAAAATACCTTTTTTGTCTACATACATTTCCAATATGTTGTCTTTGAAGACCATCATATATGACGTAAAATCCTTATCACCTATTTTTGTGTTAATAATTTTCTATTTTGGGAGCTCCCTATATGAAAAAAAAATTGCATTTAAGAAGTGGTTCAAAAGATTCGGAGTTTCCTTGGGCTTTAATGATAGGGGAAGGATGCATGAGGCATCTTGAATGAATGATCAGAATAGACTTCTACGGATTTAATACTCTATCTAAATGGAATAAGATTTAAAATGTTCCACAATCCATCCCTACGATACTTTTAATGGCCCAAAAATTTGGTAGGGGTCCATTCATATAGTAATGTGTAGGAGGAACTAGTAGATCTTCTCTATGATATGGGATTCCAATACTATGTGTTCCACTTCCACCCATTATGATGAATTGAAAAATTTCCCTAGACTCACACAGCCATAACACTCACAAGCATGTAACATTTATACACACATCCACATCACTAAAAAGTTGGGGATGTGGGTCTTAGTTGGAACATTAGACTTGTTATTATACCCCCACGGACTGTACTGGCATTGTTCCATTATGTGGAAAATTTTTAGAAATTCTCCTATTTTTCAATGAAGGACACCTTATTGGATGATGGAATATTGGTACCATTTCCTTGAATTCCATGAAATTTATCATCCTCGAATCGAGATGCCCATCACCGCATGGGTAGGTGTCTTTGCCTATAACCTTCTATGTTATCTTTAGAAACTTACGAGCAAAGAATCTTTTAATTCATAATTTCACAACATTTTCTTTGGTGGGGTGAATTCATCATAAAATTATCTAAGAACTGGAAGTTTCAAAACCTTGTAAAAAACAATAAATTTATTCAAACTGAATTGTGAGTCATATGAATGGTATTACTCTATGGACTCCATTTGTTGTGTTGTTCTATTATTATATAGGTGTTTTTGTACACACACATCTGTGCAACCCATACATCTTCGTAACTTCTGAAAGACATTATCTCATATCTAATCTCTGAACTTGTTTTTCACACATAATATTCCCACATCCATTTTATATTTACTCCCCCTCTGGCATGGATGTCTCAATCCCCTTTCTAGTACATTTATTGATCCAACATAGAAGAATTAAAGATGGAAAAATAATTCTGTGGATTCCTATCGGGTGTGTGGGTATTTAGGATTGAAGAAAATGAAATGTAATATGGGAGACACATAGATGGATTAATTCCCTAATTAATAAATGACCCCTTATAGTAGATGTTGGTAGTAGCAAGTTACATTATTCCATGAACCATTATTATGGAATGTAATTATTCAGGACAAAAATAAATATGTATGTTAGAATCCCTTAGGAATAAAGATGTGGTTTCTTACTATCATATACTCACGGTGTTACTTTTATAGATGTTTAGAAAGATATGGGAGGACAAAATCACTGATTCGGTAGTAATCTTTCTTAATAATTTCATAAATGTCCTTAACACGTACAATAGCTTGTTCATTAGATACTCAAAATATTTGAGAATTCATTTCAAATCTATTAGAAATGATGTTTAATTTTTTTACAAATCTTTAATATTTAGAGGTCTAATTGTTATTATTAAGGAGAACCATGATTGGATAGTGATCTGGTAAAAGAGGAAAGCCACCCCACGCTAGTTCTATGCTTAGGCATCCTCTCCCATGTTCTGAGCTGATGCCACATCCTGCAGGTTCCTATCCAAGGTAATCTTGCATAGGTTCACACCTAGGATGATCCACATAATTGACCAGGGAGATTACTGATAAAAATATATATGCATGCGTGTGAAGGTCTTGAAAGATGATAACTGGAAGATAACAATAACAGTGTAAGCGTGACGAATGAATGTGAGTTGGGAAACACTATTTATAGGCACACATGAACCGATATGGATAAACCGACATGACCACCCACCCTAACAACCATATCTAGTCCATATTTCCTTGAATCACTTTCATGGAAAACAATTCACAATTATATCTAAGCTAGCAAAGAAAACAATATAAGGCATGACCAATGCTCATATTTCTCGTCCTCATGATTACATCATCTTCTTCCGATCAGATCTAATCACATATCATTTTTCACATTATAAAGATAAGTTTCCAAGGGAAATAATTCAAGTAAAATAGAATATAAATCCATCATGGACCTTATGAAATCACTCATGTAGTCTCATGCAAGGACCAACTAACATCACCACACAACACCATCATATACATCTTGTAGAATCACATGATCCCAGATAGGCGTGACCTAGAGACTCATGATGGTTAAACCTTTGAAACACCCACACCAAAATAACTATTTCATATAAATACATTACCTAGGGTCCCAAAATTTCAAATAAATATGGCCTTTAGGATACTCATTTGGAATGATTTGAATATCATAAGATGTCTTGAAGCACTACTCACACTTGTCCTTCTCCAAGGTCCTCAAAATACTTCACAAATCTCTCCAATCCTTGACTAAAGAGGAAATGGAGGAGTGTTGTGGATATAGAGTCCCTCTAGTGTGTAAAACACAATATACATTCTCTAGGAGCATTTTCCTAAAGTAATAAATTACTAAGATGAAATCCCCTATTTCCAAACCCCTATTTGCATGAGACCCTTTCAGAATCCCTTGAGGAGTCCCCTAAAGGTTATAGAAAACCCTCACCCTAATTTTTCATAACATTGTTATCTTCATTGAAGCTATGCAACAATAACATGGGAAAAAACCTTCATCCTTCATAGCCATAACCTGGGTGAAGCATCCATAGCATAATCATCCGTCAACTAGTTAAATTACCTTCAACACACCTAGACATCCCCGTGGTGAAGCACCCTCATATCATCTAACCATCACCTAGAGAAGAATCATTGCATCCACCCAAATAATTCCTGAATGATCAACCAATTTATCCCTTTACCATACCACTAATGGAAGAGAATCACTTTTTTTAGATACCCATCTAAGGGGGACCATAACAAGACCTCATCAAAGGCCTCTAGATATGTGTGTTCTGATTACAAGGAACATCAGGGTGTCGTATCAATCATAAATTCCCATTCTAAAGGATGATATACATTTAACAAACCTAATTAAGATTTTTTTAAAAAATACATTTTTGTGGTAATTAAGATTCTAACCTTTCGTATTGTGTTAGGTGGCTCCTCGGGTTGGGAAACTAGATTTATGGCCCATACTTCTTCCCTCTTCCTATTTTCCACCCATCAAAATGGGGAAGGTAAGGATATTCATCAGGGAACACCCCCTAGAGTATGCCCCTAGTCTTTCTTGTAGGGTATTCCAGTACCTTATATATCCCTAGCCTCATTAACTAGTGAATGAACGAGATTGTGGGGTTTTCTAGATCATCCACATCATCTTGTTTCTCACATCAAGAATGACTCATAAAAGGTTAGATTATAGTAATGATTGTGTATTTTTCATGATCAAATTACTATCTCTAGAGGGGAATCCTTCTATGGATATTTCTTTGTCCTTCCCTTGGGCCTCCTTTTTAGTATAATCCCCAACCATGTTATAACCACCTAAAAAAGAAATATTGGCAACGATGTAACCCAAAGGGCCTTCTCTATATGTTTAATACACAAAAATATGTAATGCATAGGATTTTTTTGGACTCACCTATTTTGAAAATCCCAAATCATGTTTTGATAATCCCAAATCATCTAAATACGGTTTTATATATATGGTAACTACGTTTCTCTTACTTTATATTAATTTATGTTAGAATCATGTTTATATCAAATTGATAACTATGTACATTTAATCTTACTATTTATTTGTTCAAAGGCTACAGTGAAAAATTTCTCCAAGTGTGAAGGTCACCGATGGAAAGGTTACTGATGCAAAGGTCACTAATGCAATGGTCACCGATGAAAAGGTCACCGATGCAGAGGTCACAGATGAAAAGGCCACTGATTAAATGGTCGCCAATATAATGGTCTCCGATGCAAGTTCACCAATGAAAAGGTCACCGATTCCAAGTTCACCGATGCAAAGGTAACCGATGAAAAGGTCACTGATGCAAAGGTAACTGATGAAAAGGTCATCGATGGAAAGGTCACCGATGCAAGGATACTATTGAGAAGGTTACTGATGGGAAATTATCAATTTAAGGTTACTGAAGGGGAATTATCAAATGAAAGTTACCAATGGAAAATAATCAATTGAAGGTCATCGATGGAGAGTTATTGATGGAAGGTTACCATTGGGAAGGTTACCAATGAATGTTGATGATGTTCACTTATTATTGAAACCTTATGTTATGAAGGCTACCATTACCTGCCTACCATACTCTTATACTCTATACTTTTTCAAATTCTGATGGTTATTCGAACAGTCATATTTTTATACTTTAATGGTTCTAACATTAATTAATGCATATTGAATACATATCGATAGACCGTATATGGGTATAGTGCAAGGTAAGAGAAAGATCCCACGTGATGTACTTATACCTATTGTCAGACCTCAATTACAAATGATGAAAAAGAGGGGGGTGAGAAAAAATAACAAACATATAGAAAGGAATATAAGCATGTCTGAGCATATGAAGAAACTCCTGATAGGTCAAAGACAAACCATTCAGCACTTACACTGAGAACTCACAAGCCACACAAGGTTCATTTGAGGACAAACACTCTTCCTCCTTATATACTTTTTCAACTCTTAGTCAACACAAGATGCATAACACTCAATTTCTGAAATCCCGAACCTAGATCTGTGACACTCTATTTTGGATACAACTACCAGAGAAAGAATATAACATCAAATTATTTACTTCAAAGAGTCAAGAGATGAACTGCAAACAGAAAGAGTTTATAAAATCAATCTCATCATATTTTCTCTACTGTGTTCTTTTGTTTTACATGTCTGAGATGTGTGTATTTGTGTCATACAGACTATCTCATGTTCTTGAACTAGAGGATACAAAAATCCTCACATCAAATAACCCTTACTCTGTGTTTTCCAACATATAACTATGTAAGAGTCCTTGTGTGGTCTTTGTTGTTTTTCATTCCCACAAAGAACAGTGGTAGAGGGTGTAAACCCTAGGTAGTTTGTAAAAACTTTTGTGAATACCGACATAGGCTGAGTATCATGTTTATTAATTTAAGCTGCATTGTGGAAAGTGATCACAAAGTGGAGTGGATTAAGTCTCAGATTGAGACTAAAGCTCTTGTTTAACCTTTCTGTGCACTATATTTTTTTACTCTATTTTATCTATTTTCCACAGCTTAATTTTAAAACAATAAATGTTTCTATATTCACTTTGATAGATAGTTTTGGTAATTTTTTGTTTGCGTTTAATTTAGTAAACATGTTTCAAATATTGAAGAACTGTTTTACACTAATTCAATTGAGCACAAATCACCCTTTGAGAAACCTATTGACAAATTAGACATCTATATATCTACTGCCTTAATATACATGGCCGTTTAAAAATATGGGGGATCTTTAATACAATGTATTTAATAGAAATTTTATTTAAAAACTCAATTCACCCCCTCTGGAGATTCCACTCTATCCAAAATTTGGTATCCGAGGTGTTTTAGTTTATTTTTCATTACTATTACCTGAACTATTGTGAAACATGTCAAATTCTTTAACTGCGATTTTAGTTTTATCTTAAAGATCCTAAATTTTTTTTTTATATCTAAATTTTCAGTTCTTTAAAATTATATTTAACAATGGATAAAATAGTTGAGGTTTCTGTTACTAATAGACCACCTTTATTTAATGGAAATAACTATGCTCAGTGGAAATTAAAAATGAAAATGTATCTAGAGATCATGGGACCTGAAATCTAGGACACAATTGAAGAACAATATGTATTTCCTAATACATCTAGGGACACATGGTCTCAGTTTACTACAACCACCTGTAACATTAATTGTAAAGCAATGAATGCATTGTATTGTTCTCTAGGTGTTGAAGAATTTAATTGAATATATGCCTATAAAATTGTATATGAAATTTGGAATACTATAGGTGTTTCTCATGAGGGAACAACCAATGTTAAAGAAATGATATTAAATACTTATACTATTAAATATGAAAATTTAATGGTGATGCTTGATGAACCTGTCTCTGAAATGTATCTCAGGTTTAATGAAATAGTGAATACCATGAGTTTGCTTGGATAACTAGTGGACAATAAGGATTAGATTATGAGATTGATTTGATTCCAACCTATCAAATGGAGAGGAAATTTGGTTTCTATCTGATAATCTTGTGATATAGGAAAGGTACTGGTGAAAGAAATAATTGGAAAACTTATGATGTATGAATAAGAACTAAAGTTAAATCAATAATTAGATGAAGAACAATGAAATAAAGTTGTATCATTCCCAACTTCTACCTCAACGAAGAAGGACAAATATAAGGCTCATGATCCTATAGACACTTCCACCAGTGAAGACTCAGATTCTGACAATGATGATCAGATAGCTCATCTTTCTATGTGATTCAAGAAGTTATACCATAAGAAAAAGTTCTTTATAAAGGAAAACTATAAATTAATGTATGATAATATAGGATAGTGGAAAAAGGACATAAAATGGAATGATAAAAAAATGATATAGTCTATTATGAGTGTAAATGAAAAGGTATTGTGAAAGCTAATTTCAACAAGCTGAAATTTAAGAAAAAAATGAAAACAAGGGAATAAGATATAATAAGGTTATGAATGATATGTGAAGTGCCTCAAATGATAGCTCAATTGGATCTGACCCTTTTGATATTGAAAAAAAACATGAAAACCGGTGTTTCATGACAGAAACATCCGAGGTAACACCCAATTCTCATATACAAAATGTGTACTATTCTGGGAATGATATTGAATCAAACAATGATGAAAATTTGACTATGGATGAACTCTTTGAGTACTGTTGAATGCTTTAGGACACCTTTAATGAACACAAGGATATATAGAAATTATTAAAAAGACAACATGCTTTAAATGTCAATTATATGACTTATCTGAATATTGAAAAATAAAAATGTGCTCAGATGTTAAAAGAAAATACTTCACTTAAATTATCCAATGAGAAATTAAAATGAGATAATGAAAAAGATTACTAAAGATAGAGATACCTTGACTCAGTTACTTAGAAAGAGGATTTCTCCAAAATACACAACTGCTCTAGGATATCATCCAGGACCGAGAAGAATTATTAAGAATAAATTTGATCCATAATCTGGACAGTTCACTACTAGTTCACGTTCTGGACCATCTTTTGAAAAAAAATTCTATAAATGACCAAACAAAGTTTTTATGTCTCAAAGAATATCTATTTATTGTAGGAAATATGTGATACAAGTATGGGTTCCCAATGTTTTACTTGCTAACCTCTTTGGAACCAAGAAAATCTGGGTACCAATGTTACCCCACACTTAATCTATTTTTTCTAGAAAACTATATAAAGAGATCCCTTAAAAAACTATGGTACATGGACAGTGGATGTTCAATACACATGACAAGATACTACTCATGCTTCAAGAGCCTAATTAATGTTTATGGTAGACATGTCACATTCGGTGATAATGAAAAAGGGAATATCGTCATCTTATCACAAATTGCTAACCCTAATACTATATTAATTTGAAAAGTACATTGTGTTGATGGGTTATAGTAAAATTTAATAAGTATCTCTCAGTTATGTGATGATGGTTTTAATGCTAAATTTGAAAATGATGCATTAAATGTTTTTAATTCTAAAAATGATTTAATATTCATTGCCCTTAGAAATGAAAATATTTATGTTTTTGATTTAAATTCGTTTTCTATAAAAAATGTTTCATGTTTAAATGAATTTCATAAGGAATCATAGTTATGGAATAGAAGATTAGGACACAGCAATGTACAAACATTGAGGAAACTAACTAGGAACAGATTAGTTAGAGACTTACTTAAATTAGAATTCCCACATAACAATGTTTGCAGTCCTTGTCAAAAGGGAAAATAACACAATGTTTATTTCAAACCAAAGAAAGAAGCATGTTCCTACTTCATTAAATATTCCATGACTATAGAAAATCTTAGTGGACATAGAATTACGACCCTGAGAAGTGATCATGGACATGTGTTTGAAAATCAAGAATTTGATTATTTTTGCTCAAAAATGGATATACTCACAGTTTATGTTCTCCTAAAACACCCCAACAAAATGGAGTGGTAGAACGAAAAAATAGGACACTTTAAGAAATTGGTTGGACTATGCTTAATGAGTATAATTTAACTATCAATTTTTTGCTGAAGCTGTTAATACAGCTTGTTAAATTATCAACAGTGTCTTAATTAGACTTGTTCTTCAGAATACCCCTTATGAGAATTAGAATAATAGGATGCCAAAGTTTATTTAAATTATATTTTTTGGTTTCAATGTCTTCATCCTTAACACTAAGGACAATCTTGTCATCTTTTTTCCAAAAGTGATGAAGAAATATTCATAGGTTACTCAATATCTATTAATTCTGATAGAATATTTAATAAGTGAACCATGTTTGTGGAAGAATCAGTTCATGTCATATAAGAGGAGACTGATCCACTTGAACCCAAAACTATTGTTGAACTCCATGAGGAAGATACGTCAATTCTGGACCTTAATGATAAATAAAGTGTGCCCTTAGTGATAACAACCAGTTCTTGAAATTCTCCAGAATCTGTGCTTTATGAATCTGGACCTATTGACATTCATGAGGAGTCTAGTTCAAATCTTTTAAGATGTATTAGATCTCTCAAGAATCATCATTTAGATGTTTTAGTAGGTGATTAGAATAGATGAACCTAAACTAGATCTTCATTGAGAAACTAGGTTGAACATCAAGACACTCTTTCACAACATGAACCTAAAAATATTGATGATGTAAACAATGAAGAATCCCGGGTGATAGTTATGCAAGGAGAATTAAACTAGTTTGAAAGAAACAACATTTGTGAATTAGTAGAAAGACCTAAAGATGCATTGACCAATGGAACTAAATGGGTATTTTGAAATAACTTTGATGAATTATTAAACATAGTTAGAAATAAGGCTTGAATAGTTTCACAAGTATATAGTCAAGATGAAGGAATAGACTATGAGGAATATTTTTCACCTATAGCTAGACTAGAATCTATTATAATACAACTTGGTTATTAAGCTCATCGGAATTTAAAACATTATCAAATGGTTGTCAAAAGTGCATTCTTAAATGGATACATAGACGAAGATTTTTTTGTTGAACAACCCCCTAGTTTTACAAATCCCCATTTTCAAATCCTATTTTTAAACTTTCTAAATATTTATATGGTCTGAAACATGATCCCAGAGCTTAGTACGAAAAACTTAGTTCTTTCCTTATTTCAAAAAGTTTTACTAAAGGAATAGCGGATCATACGCTTTTTATAGAATGGATTTTCAAAGATGTTTTAACAGTACAGTTTTATGTAGATGACATTATTTTTGGATCCCCTAAAAATTCATTATGTACTAATATTTAAAACATGATGCAAGATGAATTTGAAACAAGTTTAATGGGGAAAGATAATTTTTTCTTTGGATTTAAATTATTTCAAAATAAAAATGGTATTGTATTAAATTATATCAAATATAAAAATTATCTTTTGAAACATTTTGGTTTGGAATACATTAAAGGTAGTGGTACACCTATGAGTACCACCTGTAAGATGGATGCTGATGAAACTGGTAAACCAGTGGATCAAAAAAATTACAGAGGTATGATTGGAAGTCTGCTCTATCTTACTACTAGCAGACCTAATATTATGTCTAGTGTTTTCATGTGTTCTTGCCTAAAAATCCAATACTAAATAGTGTCATTTAACTACTGTTAAATGGATTTTCAAATATATCAAGTATATATAAACTTATGACTATTTTATCCAAGTGGATAATATTATGATTTAATATGTTATTTAGATGTTGATTTTTCTGGTTGCAAGTCAGATAGAAAGAGTACCTCTAGAACATGTCATGTTTTAGGAATGTCACTAGTATCATGGTGTAGTATGAAATAGAATTATGCTGCATTATCTACCTCCAAAGATGAAGATATAGTTGTTGGGAGTTTTTGTACTCAAATTATGTGGATTAAACACACTTTATTAGACATTGGATATCAATTCAAACATGTCTCTATGAAGTGTGATACTACAAGTGATATTAAAATCTCTAAAAATCTAGTATCTCTTGCTAGGACAAAGCACATTGATGTGAGACATCACTTCTTGAGAGATCATTATCAAAGTGGTTATATAACTTTGGAATTCATTGGTACTAAACACCAATTGGATGATATATTCACAAAGCCTTTGAATTCTGAGAGGTTAAATTACATCAAACCGTAGTTAGGTATGATAAATCGTAAACCATTAGAAGCATCATTGTTAGAAACCTTCCTGATAGAAACCACACCGTTAGGAACCTCACCAGTAGAAACCCCACCATTAGGAACATCACCGATAAAAACTTCACTAATAGGAACCCCACCATTAGGAACCTCACAGGTAGGAACCTCGCGATTAGAAACCTCACCGATAGAACCTCACTGATAGAAACCTCACCTTTATAATCTCACCGATGACACCTTACCAATAGTACATGTTTTCCAGCACTTCTCATTTTATTTATGCCATAAGTTGAAACGTTTTTTGTTTTACTTATTTCTTTTACTTGATCTATTTTTTGATCCCTAAATGATAAAATTAAAAGAAAATACCACATTTCAATCCACCTAAATATTTCTCCCAAATATCCTTATCTACAACCTTAGAAATGAATCCTCTTTTAAAACCCTAGAACCGCTCCAGACAACGAGGAAAGTGTTAAGAAACCATTGGTCAGTGATGAAGGGGATGCACCAAATCCAAAGAGTCCTAGAGCTAAGTCACATAGTGGAAGCCAAGCTTTGGTAATGCAGATCAACACTCATATGTTAACAAGGGATATGGTAGTTGAAAAGGATCTCAATTCCGAATGGTTGCGGACAAGAATATCCTTAGTGCTGAAGGTATTTTAAGCACAAGGCTAGGTTGAATGATTTACAAACAACAACAGACCTTATTTTCTGATGTTAATTAAGTATTTTTATGAGTTTTTGAAATTCAAACAGACCAAAGTTTGAGAACAGAATGTCTTCATGGGTAAATGGATTAAGTGTAATCTTTTCCTCCATTGAATGGGTTGGCTGTTTTAGAGTACCACATGATGGGATTTATGAATACTACTTTGGAGTTGTTCCTCCCACAACTAAGTTCTTCTGTTATGAAGAATCCCTAGATGAACTAATAGGGAGTTGGATTCTTAGTAATTTCATTGCTGTTGAGATGGAAGGAGAAGAAAGCTACTGTTTAAATTTGTTCAGCATGTCCTGTGTCCTAGAAGAAGGAACTTTGCTACATTGAAATTTTAGTATGGATTTCTTTTTTATCTATAGAAACATGGACCAACGAAAACTTTATGTATTCTATTGATGATTTAATTGGATGACATGAAAAGTACCAGTTCAAAATCCAATGCCTTATTTCATGCTTGATTGATATCATTGATGCTGAAGTTGAAAGAAGTTTCTAGAGAAAAGGAGGAGATGATTGTAGTAAGTGACAACTTCTTCCTTACAAAGGTAATTATCAAGTTGATGAAGATAAATTGGTACCCCTGGAAAATAAAATGGGTACACAATGAAGGTATGTTATAGGAGGAATTCAATCCAGTCACTCATCCTACTAGGTCTAAGGATAAGAGAGATCATGTTCTAAATCCTGGTGAAGTAGAGCCTGCATATTCAGATGAAGAAGAATAAGATGTAGCAATTCCAGAAAGAGAGGAATCTCCTATAGATGATAGGAGTGATCCAGACCTTCCCTCCAATATTTTTTATAATACTGTATCATTTGATGAGCCTAGCCCACAAATGATATTTACAAGAAGGGATATTGTTCTATGGGACAGTGATGATGAGGAGACCAATGAGGAAGAAGGGGTATAAAATGTCTTAAAAACAATATAGGGACCTCAGATGAGGATGAGGACACTGAATCTATTCACGATGCCTTTGAGATAACTTTTTATGTTAGTGGATAAGAATAACTTAGTCTCAGTCAGTTGATAGGGAATACAGAAATGGTTGATAGTATAGATGAAGAAGTTGTTAATTGAGTTGAAGCTATAATTTCATTAGATGTAGTTGAAGATTCATTTGAAGAAGTGCCAGTGGACACTCCTGTTGATGTGGTTGCTCAAGGATATATGAAAGTGATTGATATGGTTAATTAGGAGAATGCTCCAAGTGAGGGGAGGAACTTGTTGCCACAGGTTCAGTTATTATAGCTCTTGGAATATAAGATTAGTCAGAAGACCCTAGATTTGTGGTCTTAGGTTTAGATTATGGAGTTTCTGATGATGAAATATAATTCATAAGTCCTAAAATACCTTCAGTTACAGGGACTACAATTGTGCAGCCAGTAGTACTTCTACCTCGAGACTATGTGAAGAAGGAATCTTTTGAGTCAATAAAATCATATCTGAAGAGACTCCTTGATGAGAGATTTGTTGGGTTGGAGAGGGATATAAATCCCAATCAAGAAGTTTTCACTTCTGTAATAGAAATACTAGTTTCAACCTCTCACTCCATCCTACTTGAAGAGGTAAAGGACTATAAGAATCATATTATAACCATTGAAAATTCTATGGAATCTATGAAGATGGATATTTCTAGACGAGACTCTTATATGGCTTTAATGGTTCAGGTGGACAATTATCTTCAA
Organism: Viscum album; assembly: GCA_963277665.1. NCBI lineage: Eukaryota > Viridiplantae > Streptophyta > Magnoliopsida > Santalales > Viscaceae > Viscum > Viscum album. The sequence goes on along the minus strand of OY728123.1, from coordinate 1,030,002,080 downwards.
TATATTAAAACTGTGGTTCAGAAAATGGTCACTATGTTAGAGGACTTTAAGGAGTATATGGAGACACATGTGAGTGGATAATATGATTATGTGAAGAGATTGATCAATGGACTAACAAAAAATTTTAAGGAGATAATAGATTTCACTATAGCTCCTCTATGTGCATATGCTTCATCTTCAACCTCTCCTCTGGTCGATCTAGTAGCCTTTAGGTCAGTAGTTAGAGAAGAAGTTTAGAAGTTCCATCATAGCAGTACCTCAAATCCCCAGTCTATGAATCAGGTTATTTCCACTACCAGAGAAATTCATAATCTTGTTGAATTTTATCTAAGGGATGTTGATCAAGATCATATGTCCATTAAGGAACAAGTTTATTTCTAATAAAAAAGGGTTTACACTAAGAAACAAATGGATGGTCACTTCAAGTTGTTGTTGGAGAACTTGAGGATTCCTCATGTCACTCAAGCCTTTAAAGATCAGGGTAGCAGGCTTCGAGAGTTGACTCATTCCCTGTAGAAATTTATAGAGAATAAGGATGATTTTATTTCATCCATGGAGAGAGGGGAAGTATCATTATGGATTTAAAAAATCTACATTTTCCCTTCCTCCATGTGGACTTCACTCCCATCATTGTACCTCCAACCTTTCCTTCTACCTTAGGTTCCCCAGGATCTTCCAGAGCTGCACTATTGATGACTCTTGCATAGGCTATCAGAAGCATGACCCCCACTATTCCTCAGAGATATACTCCCAACCAGTCTACATATGCTTCTATTGTCACTCCTCCAACCCTATCTACTGCCATCCATAGGCCTATCCTTCCATCTTCATAACATGCTTCCTCCACTTCCAAACACAAATCTCTTTTGGACATCTCAGATGTGGATTGAATGTGGGTCGTCTTAGTTGATAGGGATCTTTTTATCATTATTTGAATGTGGTACTCTTTATTTCTTAATGGAAAATCCACCTCTGTTTCTTTTTATATATTACATTATTTTTGTTAATCACAAAGGGGTAGAAAAAGTTCAGGTTACAAAAGTTTATGTTTTTAAGTTTTATTTGCATATCAATATTTTTTTCATAGTAATCATGGTTCTATTGTTCTTATACACACCTGGATGTTCTTAAACCAAATTCAGAAGAGAGAAACATAATTTTGTATTATCAAAAGGGGGGAGAATGTTGGACTCACATGTTTTGATAATCCCATATAATGCTTTGATTATCCAAAATTATCCAAATAATGTTTTTTTATATGGTAATTATGATTATATTATATGATAATAATTTATGAGAAGATCATGTTTATCTCAAAGTGATAACTATGTACGTTTAATCTCAATGCTCTCCTGTTTAAAGCTCACAGTGCAAAATTTCTCAAAGTGAAAATGTCAATGATGGAATGGTCATAGATGCAAGGTTCCCCGATGAAATGGTCAGTGATGCAAAGGTCACCGATGCCAAGGTCACCAATGAAAAGGTCACCGTTGCAAAGTTCACTGATGAAAAGTTCATCGATGCAAGGTCACCTATGCAATGGTCACCAATGCAGGGAAACTATTGAGAAGGTTATCGATTGAGAATTATCAATTGAAGGTTACCAATGGGGAATTGTCAATTGAAGGATTCCGATGTAGAATTATCAATTGAATGTTACCGATGGAGAGTTATTGATGGAAGGTTACCATTAGAGAGGTTACCAATGAATTCTGCCGATGGGCACTTACTGTTGAAGCCTACCATTGTAAAGGAAACTGTTACCAGTCTGCCATACTCTTCTACTCTAAACTTTCTCAAATTCAGAAGATTATTCTAACGGTCCTATTTTCTAGATTTAATGGTTCTATCATTAATTAATTTATATTGTAGACATATCAAGAGACCGTATCTGGGGATAGTATGAGGTACAAGAAAGATCACATGTGATGTACTTATAATAATTGTCTGACCTCAAATATAAAATTAGAAAAGGAGACTGGTGTGAAAAAATAAGAAACATATAGAAAGGAATAGAAGCACATATGAGAATATGAAGAAACTCTCTCCAGATCAAAGACGAAACCATTCAGCACTTTCACTGAGAACTCACAAGCCCCACTAAGATCATTTTAAGACAAACTATCTTCTACCTTATTTACTTAATCAAATCTGAATCAACACAAGAAGAAGATCACTCAATTTCTGAAAGCTAGAACCTGGAGTTTCTGAAACTCTGTTTTGGATATAACTACCATAGAAAAACTTGAACATAAAATTCTTCACTTCAAAGAGTCGAGAGCTAAACTGCAATCACATAGAGCCTTCTATACTCAATCTCATCAAATTTTATCTACTGTGTTTATTTGTTTTAAATTTCTATGAAGTGTGTATTTGTGTCAAACACACAATCTTCTGTGCATGAACTGTAGGAGAAAATAAATCCTCATGTAAAACTTATCTTAATCCTTGTTTTCCCACATATAACTGTTGTAGATACCATGTGTGGTTTGTGTTCTTTGTTATTCCAAAGAAGAACTGTGGTAGAGGGTGTAAACTCGGGACAGTTTGTAAAAACTATTGTAAAGCCAGATATAGGTTGTGTATCAAGTTTATTAATTTAAACTTCTTTGTGGTAGATGATCAACAATTTGAGAGGATCAAGTCTCAGATTGGGACTAAACCTCTTGTATAACCTTTATATACAATATATTTTTTTATACTCTATTTTATCTATTTTCCACTTCTTGTTGAAAAAACATAAAACTGTTTTGCATTTAATTTGAAAAATAGTTTTGGTATGTTTGTGTAAGTGATTAATTCTGTAAACTTATTTCAAAAGTTGACGAAGTGTTTTACACTAATTCAAATGAGGACTAATCACCCTTTGAGAAACCTGTTGACAAAATTGAAATCTAAATATCATATTCCATAATTAACTAGTCTCTTTTCAAAATTTGTGGTATCATTAATTTAATGACCCAAATCATGGCGTACATATACATTACATTACTTTTTCATAATACATAATACATTACAAAACAAATTCCCAATGACTGTATTAGTTTATTGTATTTGGAAACTCGGAACATAATCTTCTAATCATGGTGAAAGATCATCAACATCTCCCATAAAGATCTTTTTTCCTACATAAAACCATCCTTTATATCCTGGGGGAAAATAAAACATAAAAAGGGTTAGCACAAATGCTCAGTAAGGGTAAGCATGGATAAAATAAAACAACCCATATACATTTGAACATAAAAACATGAACATAAAGTTTAAACATAAAAATCATGTTCAATGACCTTAAACATGGTAGTACGTAAGGCATATATCATAATGGAACATCTATCATGATAAAAGTGCATGGGAATGAAACATGTAATTGTGGAATCCATTAACCACATGTTATGATTTCTGTATTAGCCAAGGCATTGCTGCCCAGACCATCATAGTTGACAAAGTCCCTTACTGAATCGGGATTACCTTCTGTTCTAGCCCTATATTACTGTACAATATTTACTTTGCATTACATCCATTTCTATCTCATGAGATATAAATATTAACCCAATGCATTTGAGGGAGATATAGGTCCGGCCCATCTCATATTGAAATCATTCTTACTTGTGCCACAAAATAAACATAAATCATTCATCATAACCCAAGGAATAAAATGGGTTTCATAAACATCATCTCATCTTAACGTACTCCATATAAAACAAATTGATATCATTTCATCTTATGTAGAATCAAACCATGTAAATAATAGAGACATTATACTTGAAACATAATCATACTAAATAATGTAATCTTATAAGGAAAATAGTTTTGAGAAAACACTTGAAATGAATTCTTGGGGAAAATATCCTTTCTTCTTCAAAATCATTTTCTTTTCACAAAATGTCATTCAATTTTAAAAGAAAAGGATTTTGATGAAAATAAACCGGAAATCTTGTAGAGGAAGCTTCATGAAAATTAGGCATTATGAAACTGTAAAAATCCATTCATGCCATATAAGTTAAAAAACATTCTTTTACTTTTTCCGGAAAAGACAAAAAGTACCTCGTAGGATAAATAAAAGAATGATTCCTTCCATATCATGTGGTAAAAGTCAAAAAATGTTTAAAATGAATTTAAAAATACATGGAAGAATGGTAATAATTTTATGAAAACAGGTTTAGAATACATGGATGTGGATGATAAATAGAACCCCAGTAAATACTTACATATAAGAAATCTCGGATAAAAATGTGATTGCAAAATTATCCCTTACCTTAGGTCCGATTTCATCCATACGTGTTTGAAACACCTCTATAGTGGGATTAAACATATTATTAACTTGTAACAGAGGAATAATAATATTTATGATATCATATATGATTCACTTTGGAGATTATATTACCTGTTCTCTTATAAATTCCATGTTAAAGTAGTGTTTTGGGAAAATTCGTTTCATTTATCGTACATGTTTCGACTTGTTGTTCTTGATATTATTACTTATATATTGATTTAAATAATTCCTGAATGTAAAACATGATTTATGTGTAATATATATTCAGAAAATAAATATATATATATATGATAGATCGATAAATGGAATTAAATACACCGTTCATGGAGACAGTAGGCCGTACGTACGCATGAACACTGCTTTAATTTCCTTATTGAATTGAATGGAATTAAGTAAATGAAAAATATATTTACATAAATACAGTATCATTAATATGTAATATAATTCATTATTATTTATTATATATACTTTATAATCATACTTTAATGGTAAATCCTGGAGAATGAATCTCATCGCGTTCGTCGAGAAGGTAGTCCGTACATACGCACGAGCGACAATATCATTCTTTTGATATTAAAATATTTTACAATTGGATGTTATATCATATATACAGAATAATCATAATGTTATATTTATTATTTAAAAAATTTATACTCCTTATTATACCCATCCAAATGATGAAATGTTTGAATAACAATCTACACCACAACGTGGAGACAGTAAGCCGTACGTACGCACGTGTGGTGAAGTTTTCATTCATAGGATGGAAAAAAAATAATATGATTGTAAAAGTTTTATAATAAAATCATAGTATATATAATATACTAGATTAATTATTTTATAACGGAAACAAAAAAGATGGAGGAAGTGGAAGAAGAAAGGAACTTGAAATAGGTGGTGAGATATTTACCTCTTCTTCGGGTTATTCCTTTCGATTTGATCAAAATGGCTCCTTAGGGTGGCTTTCTGACTAAAGTGAGGCCTCTAGGATTAAGCGAGGATAGCTTAGTGGGTATTTGGTCAGGGGGTGGCCGAGAAAAATGGATTTGGAGGTGTGATTTAGAGAGAAGGTGGAGTGCCTTTTTATAAGAGGGGTGAGGGGCACCTTAGGAAAAACATAAAATATTATTTTATATTAAATTCATATTCGGTTTATAATGGCCCCAAAGTGACTTATTTCGAGGATAGTGTTGTGATAGGTCTAAATCCTTTCAAAAAATATATTTTAAACAAGTTTAGGTTACCATTTTAACCTTATCATTTAGATTTAACTCTGAGTTAAATTATTTAACTTTTACTATGTCTTCTTGTATTCTTACACTATATGGTTAATAAACATACTATAAACAGCCAATAGAACCCCAATTGGTTCATTACTGTCATATATATTATTATATAAGTCTTTTTGGATGAACCTTAGATTTTTAGGACCATTATATACATTAATAATATAATATTTGTTTTAAAAACTCTTTTATGTCAATTTTGACACAATTTGGAATTTTGTTTTTTCTAAATTCATAATAGCATTATTACTTCAAAAACAATTCATCTAACCAACCCTAATATGTTATATTAACCTTTAAAAGTAGTTTAATTCCTAAAAAGTCTCAAATTACATTTTTTGTGTATTTATAATTTCAAATATGATAATATTTCATTAATAAGGTAATTACTGCATCATCATTTTTTCATAAATAAATTAAATTATTTAATGTCTAAAAATTATAAATAAAATACCATTATGTATGAAATATTTTTGTCTTTATAATGAATAATTATAGTGGAATTTATCTTATGTATAACCCTATATTAAAAATGTTTTAGTTATTAAACATTGATTTTAACTCTTTCAACTCTTCTTTGAATTAAATAATAATAAATGTCCTAATCTAATCCAGGTGAACCTAAAGGGTCATATTTTATTACTAAGGATTTTTTGGTAGAATTAACCTTATCCAATAGAATTAGGACATGTTTTAGGGTAATATTAATATCACTTTTACCCTTAATTAACCTATTTACTTTTAACCGTGGTAAATAAAAGTAAAAAAGTTACTATTCACCAAAAATTATTTTTATCTTATTGTACCACATTTTACATACTAATATCATCCATGTCTCTCAGATTTTTTAAATTCCACTCACAGAAGCGGTAAAATTAATATTTATTTAAATTTACCAATTCTCCTAGGAGGTGGGGAAAATACGGTGAAAAGTTCAATAAAATTTTTATATATCTATAGTTATTATAAAATAACTCCAATGAATTAAATTGAACTTATATAGGTATTATATATTTATTTTGACCTAAAATATATTTATATAAAATAAATGATTATATAAATAAAGAATCGGTTTTAACCGATAACTCAGTGTTTTCACTATTCATAAAAAATTTAATGATTTCAGAAAAATACCGAAACATCACCCTAGGCTAATTTCGATATTCCGAATCCAAAAATGATGCCCATTTTAAAAGATAAAATTTGTAAAATTTCAAAAAGTGTGTATTATTCATAATATCTATTTTATATAATGTTTTGATAATATATCATTGTCTAGTGAAACTCGGTATTGCGTACAACGTAAGCTATCGAGGAAGGTTGCTCTTGCGTGTAACACAATCCAAAAATAGAGTTGTGTATAATACAAGATAATACAGTGTTTCTTATAGAACAATATTTTCTTGGTGTAGCGTACAAAAAAATACATCAAATAAATCAACAATAACATTTCTCATAAAATCTTGGGGTGTTACATTCTACCCCCCTTAAAATGAATTTCACCCTCGAATTTCGTTGGGGTTATAAATGTTTTACTACTAGAAAGTTTATATAATAGAAACCAACATCGTAAAAAGGAATACTAAAACTTAATTTTAAAAAAGTAACGTAATAGTTATCCAAATTAACTCATCACTGGGTTTCCACATATAAGAACATAGATGAAAATATGGATATGGAAGGGAAATTTAACCATCAAGTTATGATGGAGAGTGGTAGAGAACATGGCTATGAAAAAGCCAACAATCACAAAACCAAATATTTGTGATGATCTAAGGTACCATCTAGGACAACGTTTTTGGTTTTCAAGATAATTTCCCAAATGTTGAAATTTTTGAATTAGAATAAATACATACTAGGTTTTGGTACAATATTCTCGCTAGTCATTCCTTGAACAATTTCCACTTCATATCATAAAGAAATGATGTTTCATTAGTCATTCGTGATGTGTTAGCAGATCATGTGATAGAATGATGGATCATTCCATCTATCTCAAAAAAAGGTTTGCAAAAGTTATCAAATATATAAGCCCATCTATGGTGAGGTTAATTGTATATGATTCCAAAAATAGACTAGGACTCCAATTATCATACCACATAATAAAATAAAACTAATTTCTACTAACCAGGGACTTCCTGTAGTCCAGTGGTAAGCGATAAAGGCCTATCGCACTTTGGTTGTGGGTTCGATTCCCACATCCTTGACTGACACGACGGGTTTTCTCCCATTCATCAGGTTGTCCCTTTTCTTAAACTACGCCATTATAACATTCCAGAAATAAAATCAAAAAAAAATTCTAGCCTTAAACAATACTATCTAATGTTCAACATAATCCATTCCAACCATTAGGATTATCGGAAATACTTTTGTCCAATCTTGAAGTATACAAAAAACGACTACTAGAAACGTCATCTACCAAGCATGTGAATACCATCATTTATCCCCAATATATCATAAGATATATCTTGTTTGTTACATTCCAAACATTTCAATTACTTAATCATGTATTCTCTTGAAACATGAGTTACCATAGAACATTAGTGAAAACATGAATGCTGTAAAAATTTAACTCTTTCCACATACCAAAATAAAAAAAATACTATATACTCAAACCATGATATCACTTTTTCCTTTTATCAATCATGATCTCATTAATAATATCCTACATATTATTTTCTCCTTATCCCTTCATTATGTGCATATTATCTGCATTCAAGAAATATCTAAATAACCTTTCATGGTTACCGGTACCATTCAAACTATAATTTCAAATACTCAAGGAAAAACAACAGTTTAACAATCCTTAGATGTTTCTATATTCCTTAGTACCATTAAATTACCTATAAAAAATTACTCTAGATAAACATAAAATCATTCCATGAACTTCTTAAACCATTGACCGAGCTTCAAAATTTCTTTCATATCACATATCATTTGTAGTCTCCTCATCATCAACAACATAAATACTACCCATACGACTATGCTAATTCTATTCATGAGACTTTCCCTTAGGTAATTGGGTTGAATAATGCATGTATATTCAACGTTTAAAACATTTAACCATTGTTGATGTCTTAGAAATACCATTATCCTTGTCCATGGTGTTAACTGAACACTTTCCTTTACAATTACTGGCTTTGTGTCCTTCTTTTCCACACCCAAGTCATCTTCCAGTTCCAATGAAGCATTCTCCCTGATGCCTCTTACGACATGATTTACATGATGGAAATTAAACTTTCTTTCCTCTATGATCATCATGAAACTCCATCTTTATCTTATTAGCTGAGTTAAGAAACTTACCATATATGAGATTATTGATCATTTTTTGAGATTTCTGATTAGGAATAATAACGATTTGTGGACTTCAAAATCCTGTTTCATTTGGTTGCTCATGAAGAATATCATTTCTTTCGCCATCATATCCTCCAATATCATGAATCTTCTGGTTTCCATCCATTTTCTAAAACCCAAAAAGAATAGTGTGAGAGGGAAAATCATACTAAGAAAACAATATTATAATGGGGAGTACTTTCAATCTCTAACATTTAGGTGTCATCATAGGTTATTCATGATCGTTATCATAATTGTAGGACTGTAACCTATACTCATACATAACATTAGGAACATCTGTAGACATACCTTAGAAATATCTATAGGGAACTCACTGATGTTTTAACATCCTATTTTCCAAAGGTTGACTAAACCTTCGCTCTGATACCAAATGTAAAGACCCAAATCTTGACGTACATAGACATTACATTACTTTTACAGAATACTTAATACATTACAAAACAAACGCCCAATGAATGTATTAGTTTAGTGTATTTGGAAACTTGAAACATAATCTTCCAATCATGGTGAAAGACCTTCAACATATCCCATAAAGATCTTGTTTTTTTCCTACCTAAAACCTTCTTTTATATTATGGGGGAAAAACATAAAAAGGGTGATCTCAAATGCTCAGTAAGGGTAATAATGGTGAAAATAAAACAACTCATATACACTTGAACTTAAAAATATGAACATAATGTTTAAACATCAAAATCTTGAGCAATGACCTTAAACATGGTAGTACGTAAGGCATAGATCATAATGGAACATCAATCATGAGAAAATAGCATGGGAATAAAACATGTAATTGTGGAATCCATTAAGAACATTTTATGATTTCTATAGTAACCAAGGCATTTCTTCCAAGACCATCATAGTGGAAAAAGTCCCTTACTGAATCGGGTTTACCTGCCGTTCCAGCCCTGTATTACTGTACTAGATCTACGTGCCGTTATATCCATGTATATCTCATGAGATATAAATATTTTTCCAATTAATTGGAGGGAGATATAAGTTCCAACAATCTCATATTGAAATCATTCTTACTGGTGCCACAAAATAATTATAAATCATTCATCATAACCCAAAGAATAAAATGGGTTTCATAAACATCATTCCATCTTAACATAATCCATATAAAACAAATGGATATCATTTCATCATAAGTAGAATCAAACAAAGTAAATAATAGAGAAATTATACTTGAAACATAATCATATTAATTAATGTCATCTTAGATGGAAAATAGTTTTGACAAAACGCTTGAAATGAATTCTTGAGAAAAATATCCTTTCTTCTTCAAAATAATTTTCTTTTCACAAAATTCCATTCAATTTTAAAAGAAATGGTTTCATTTGAAAATAATCATTAAATATCATAGAGTATTATTCATCAAAATTAGACATTATGAAACCATAAAAATCCATTCATTCCATATAAGATAAAAAACATTCTTCTCGTACTTTTGCCGGAAAAGTCAAAAAATACCTCATATGGTACATAAAAGAAAGATTCCTTCCATATCATGTGGAAAAAGTCAACAAAGGGTAAAAATGGATTTAAAAATACATTGAAGAATGGTAAAAATTTTATGAAAACATTTTTAGAATACATGGATGTGGTTGATAAATATAACCCCAGTAAATACTTACGTATAAGCCATCTTGGATAAAAATTAGATTGCAAAATTATCCCTTATCTTAGGTCCAATTTCTTCGGTACGTGTCCGAAACTCTTTTATAGTGGGTTTAAACAAATTACTATCTTTTAATAGAACTATAATAATATTTATGAAATCATGTATGATTCGTATAGGACTTTATATTACCTGTTCTTTTGTAAATTCCATGTTAAAGGATCATTTTGGGTAAAATCGTTTCGTTTATCATACATGTGTCAACTTGTTGTTCATAATATTATTACTAATATCCTGATTTACATAATTCCAGAATTTAAAACATGATTTATATATAATATATTTTGAGAATATAAATATATATATCATATATCGATAAATGGAATTAAATACATCGTTCATGGAGACGGTAGGCCATATGTATGCATGAACGATGTTTTTGTTTCCTTATTGAATTTAATGGAATTAAGTAAATGAAACATATATTTACATAAATACATTATAATTATTAGGTAATATATTTCATTATTATTTATTATATATACTTTATAATCATACTTTAATGGTTAATCATGGAGAATTAATCCCATCGTGTTCGTGGAGATGGTAGTCCGTACGTACGCATGAGCGACAATATCATTCATTTGATATTAAAATTGTATATAATTGGATGGTATATAATATATAAAGAATCATCATAATATTATATTTATTACTTATATCATTTATACTCATTATTATACCCATCCAAATGATGAAATGTTTGAATAACAAACTACACCCTGGCGTGGAGACGGTAAGTCGTACGTACGCACGTGTGGTGACTTTTTCATTCATAGGATGGATAAAATAACTAATATATTTTTAAAAAATTTTAAAATAAAATCACAGTATATATAATATACTGCATTAATTATTTTAGAATGGAAACAACAAAGAAGGATGAAGTGGAAGAAGAAAGGAAAATGAAATAGGTGGTGAGATATTTACCTCTTCTTCGGGTTCTTCCTTTTGATTTGGTCAAAAGGGATCTTTGGTTGGCTTTTTTACTAAAGGACGGCCTGTAGGATTAAGGGAGGATAGTTTAGAGGGTACTTGGGTAGGTATTGTCTAAGACAAATGGATTTGGAGGTGTGAATTAGAGAGAAGGGGGGGTGCCTTTTTATAAGAGGGGTGAGGGGCACCTTAGGAAAAACATAAAATATTATTTTTTAATAAATTCATATTCGGTTTATAATGGCTCCAAAGTAACTTATTTATAGGCTAGGGTGGGTTGGGTCGAAATAATCTCAACCAATAGATTTTAGACAAGTTTATGGTACCATTCTAATCTTACCATTTAGATTTAACTCTAAGTTAAATAATTTAACTATTACCGTGTCTTCTTGTATTCTTAAACTATAGGGTTAATAAACATACTGTACACTGCCAATTGAACCCCAATTGGTTCATTAATGTCATATATATTATTATATAAGTCTTTTGGTGGATCTTTAGATTTTTAGGACCGTTATATCAATTACCATTATAATATTGGTTTTAAAAACTCTTTTAAGTCAATTTTGACACTATTTTGTATTTTGTTTTATTTCTAAATTCATAACAGCATTATTACTTCGAAAAAAATTCATCTAACTGACCTTAATATGTTATATAAACGTATTAAATTAGTTTAATTCATAAAAAGTCTAAAATTAAAATTATTTGGGTATTTATACTATCAATTATGTTAATATATCATTAATAGGGTAATTACTACATCATCATTGTGTCGAAAATAAAATAAATTATTTGATTTGTAAAAATTATAAATAAAATACCATTATGTAAGAAATATTTTTATCTTTCTAATTAATATTTATAGTCAAATTTATTTATGTATAACCCTATATTAAATTTTTTTTAGTTAATAAACTTTGATTTTAACTCTTTTAACACTTATTTGAATTAATTAATAATAAATGTTCGAATCTAATTAAAGTAGACCTAAAGGGTCATATTTTATTACTAAGGTAGTTTTTGGTCGAATTAAAGTCATCCAATAGAATTATTACATTTGTTCGGGTAATAATAATATCATTTTTACCCTTAATTACCCTATTTACTTTTAACCGTGGTAAATAAAAGTAAAAAAGTTACTATTCACCAAAAATTAATCTTATCTTATTGAACCACATATTACATACTGATATCAACTGTGTCTCTCAGATTGTCGATATTCCACTCACAGAAGCGGTAAAATTTGGTTTTATGAAAATTTACAAATTCTCCTAGGAGGTCGGTAAAAAAACTGTCAAAAGTTCAATAAAAATTTTATATATCTAAGATTACTATAAATTGACTCCAATGAATTACATTGAACATATATTGGTATTATGCATCTATATTGACCTAAAATAAATTTAAATAAAATAAACGGTGATTTAAATAAAAAGTCGGTTTTAACCAGTAACTCAGTGTTTTCACTATTCATCAAAAATTGAATGTCTTCATAAAAATACCAAAAAATCAACCTAGGTTAATTTCAATATTCCGAATCCAAAATTGAAGTCCATTTTAAACGATAAAATTTTTAAAATTTCAAAAGTGGGTATTACTATTCAAAAGGGCCAGTTTATATTGTATGTTAATAACATATCATTGATTAGTGAAACTCGGTATTGCGTACAACGCAGGCTATCGAGGAATGTTTCTTTTGCGTGAAACCCAAGTCAATAATAGTGTTGCATATACTACAAGCTAATATGGTGTTGCGTATAGCGCAAGATAATCTTGGTGTATCGTACAACACAAGACATCCAATAAATCAAAAATAATATTTCTCATAAAATCTCAGGGTGTTACAATTAATATAAAGTCTTTATCAAAAAAATTCAGTAGGAACTCAATTAACCTAGCTCTTGAGATTCCTCTCTGACCAACAGATTGGATTCTTAAATAAATTGGATTTGTAGGAATCATACCTAATTATTAAACCAAACACCCCAAATTAAACCAAATATTCTCTAGTTCATATTCCCAGTCAGGTCATATCTAGCATGGGAGGTTATATAAATTACAGTTTCTTTAGGACTCATTTTTATATGTACCACACTAGCATTTACTTGGAACCATTCGCCTAGATTTCCTTTCCCTCTGAATTCATCCCATGACCATAAAAGTTGGGATGTGTCCCATTAAGTGGCATTGAACTATAAGGCTTCTAATTCATGTCCTGAGGTAACATAGGAATCCAATATCATGATCCTTATCTAGAAACAAAAAAAAAACTCTTGTATTCTTAAATGATGATAAATTCTATAGCACCATAATTCATGGAATATAACTAGAACCTTGAAAATGAATGACATAAGAATATATAATATGGTCAAAAATGATATCATTGATTGAGAACCTCAGATATATACAAATATCTCTATTGATAAAGAAACTGAGATATATATAGATAACTCAAAATAAAATACATGCTAATAATTAATGAAGAATATTATGTAACCTATTTCATATTTGGGAGTTAATAATGTATTCATGAATATATTTTATACCTATAATAGAGTCCCAATGTAGGAAATAATTCCCTCCAAAATGATGGGATGATACCAACCTCCCATCCTAACAAACAATTTGAGAACATAATAATTATTGAATCCATTTCCCAGTGGCCACTTGCCTTTGTATATAAGATTCATGAAAACATCTTGATTAAGGGAATTTTTGGGTGTTTCTGGTTCCATGAATAACACATGTTTGAAACTATCTGGAAAGGATATGGAAATATGCGTCTCATGTATTGGTTTTTCTACCACCACTAGAAAATTCTATCCACACCCTATGTGTATTTTGAGGATGAAACAATCTGATTGATCATATAAACAAAAAATAGACTTTATTGATTTAAACCATTACAGTAAGTTTGATGGGAAGATAATCATTTCCTAAAATATAGAAATATTTTCATATCCATTACGTATACATATAATTCCATAATATTCTAATTTTAAAACTAATAAAAACCAAATAATATCAATATGCCTTTGGTTTAATGATATTACAACAAACCCACATTATGTTGATCCATTAAATTAGGATATGTTCATGTTTGGGTCGGTTTAACCACAAACATGAGCAATACATTGAATTTTTTTCATAGATTGAAATTAATATGTATTCGATGGTGTAATATGATATAAATATTTAAATAATGTTTTTTAATATTGATATTATATCAACGTCTGACTCATCAATTAAGCAAACACCCTTCAGTCATCCAAAATCGCCAAAACATACATATTAATGACTCAATTATCAAGGTTAAGGCTTAAAACAAGCATGAAAGGAATTTTAAAATCACAATTTATTATAAATCATCCATAAAAAATGTAATGACCTATTAATAAATGATTTTGGTTGAAGTATAAATATGATCACAACTCTGATGAAACTAATACAAAAGATCAAAAATATAAACACTGATAAGGAAAATATGAAGAATTCATATAGAGTATGACTTTTTATGAAGAGTGTGAAAAAAATGGTTATGTGTATCTTTCTTAATTAAATGATTAAGATTTATATCTTTATGATACACAAATTTAAAGTACACTTATGTATATCAGGAAAAGAGGTATGGGTATTCATCTATTATTCAACTCTTTAAATGAAATTTGTTATTATTTTGAAAAATACCATTTTTATGATGAATATACAACCTATTTGGGAAATAATATATTTAAATATACTTTAATCATGTTATTTGAAGTTAAATAAAAATACATTCCATTCAAGGAGTTATGGTTAATGTGATACTCAATCTGCATGGGTTTTCTTGGTCTTAATTATGATTCTATGAGACAAAATATATTTTTGACCCCATGTTTTATTTTAATTATGTACTCACTAGATCGAGATATTTTATTATTATAATCCTGGTATTTTATGGTATTTTATATTAAAATATTCTTCCCCATTTCTAGTATCTATTGATGTTGTTTTTTCTTAAGTGTTAATAAGTTTTTTCCACTCAATTTTCAATCATTGAGTTTTGATAATTCCACTGAACAGAGTTCATAGAACATGGGTATATTATACGCCTTGATTGTATGATTCAGTATAATCTAATTTTTTTCAAGAGATATACACTCATACCACAAAAAAATTGACATAAATTTTACACATCATGGTTTATATTATTCTAAAATCATCCCCCTATATTCTTTACATTGCTTATAATCCTATCATTCTAGTATTGAATTAGTTGTAAACACATTTTCCTCTATGATGTGAACCTAAAAATTTGCATAATTAATATTATATTTTGTTCACCTAGAAGTTATTATATTTTATCAACATGGGAAAAGGAATGGAATTCTAATTTTTTTAATACAATACAGATTATTATTTTCATGTTAAAATTGTATTTCTAACCATCTAACTCTATCATCTTAATGAGCTATGTTCATGTTATATATATTTTCATATGGGGATAATAATTTTAATTTTGTATGTTTTTATTATAATATGGATAATAGTTTGAAATATGACTATGTATTGCAATGAGTTCATTAGAATATGATGAAGAATTTTTTAATACATTAATACATTACACTAAAAGAGTGTGAATATTTATTGTTGGTCTATGTTAAATCATAATTTATAAAATAAATTCAACCTTGAGGAGTATAAGTACCGTACATTGTGCATTCAATATAATTATATTCAATATATTATATTGGTGTTGTGAAACTATATTTTACTAAGAGATCCTATGATTATTGAAATATTTCTTATATATTGTTTTCCAATAGTTAATATTGAGAGGATTACATTGAAATTAACATAGTATTACCCATTTTAATCATTATGTTTTTCATCCATCATGATCAAGGGATTCCTTGAGGAAGATAAATCTTTTTATGATAATTTAAATAATGATAATACATCCTTGGAAGCATAGTGCTATAGATCATTTCTAGTGTGGGATTTGAAAGAGGAATACATAGTATCTAGGGATAAGATATTTATACCATCTGAACTGTTTAAATTAGCGGTATTCCAAGAGTGATATATGAATATATACCACAACAGTTCTATTGTTTAGGTATTCCATTATTAGACAGATTGAGATTTTTTGAAAGGTGAATTTAATGATTTTCTTTGAATAATTGAAATCGTGGATCAGTTTTATAATCCTCCATTAATTTGGGGTTAAAATAGTTATTTTAATATATCCTTTTTAATGGTTTATGGATTATTATATGGAAAATCATGTTATGTGATTTTGATGTACGAATTATTTATTATATTTCCATTTTTCTAATATCAGTATTTCTAATAGATATAATTCCACTTAATTTTTTATTTTTTTCTCTAATTCATAGGTTGATGAGAAGATAATTTAATCCATTAAATTTTTTAAATTATGATAACGAAAAAATTAAGTTTTTAAACTAAAATTAAACAAGACACCATTATAGTTTCAGTGATGTCTTTATTTGTGATAATTATTGTTATCAAATACTTTCTCTACATTTATGTTTACATCTAGTATTAATATTTTAATAATTTCAACAATAATATGTTGAAAATATATTCGTTCAATAGCTAATTTGATTACAAATATATCCAATATTATTGATTGAACAGATTATTAATATAGGATTGATTGAATGGAAATATTCATTATGAATATTTTTTGGAATGTTTTTTGATATTGTTGGAGCTAAAAATTTAAAAGAAACAAGTCTCTATATTAACTTTAGAATAATATATGATTTTAATTGATTATTTTGGAATAATGTTTTTCTCTATAGTAAATGGAACATATATAGCCATGTTTCTTCTTTCACAAATTAATGTGGTATTTGGAAAATAATGAATTTTCACATATCATAAAATAAAAAGTTCTTGGAAATTAATGAGTTATTATTAGGGATATTGTTCAATATTTTGATTTTATTCATAGAGATAATGTTTCTCAAATGTATTCATTGATGTTGTTGATTGTGAATATTTGACAATTAATTATTCATAATGAATTATCTATTGATAAAAATGTTGAAAATGGAATAGATATATATCCCAATGAATTGGAATCCAAATGGAATATTTTTATGTTACAATATAAATTAAGAAACACAAAATATACGATCTTATCACAAATCTCATACAGTAGGATATTATAATAAAAATACATATTTAAAAGGAGAATAATGCTTATGATTTATAATTTTAATCATCATCCATAGAATTTAAAAAAAACTATAACTATTTCAATAATGAATATTTATCAGAGGTGTTCTATAATTAATTTTGAAAATAGTTATAGTTAATTGATAGATATAGAAAATTTGGATATGAAAACGACAATGTTTAGAAATATTTATATTTAGCTAAATTATCAAAAAGAGTATAATCCGTAGATTAAACTGATGAAAAATAATGATATAAATGAGATGAGTTTTTACAAATATTGAAAACTATGTCATATAAGACCATAGTTTCTATGGTTGAAAAATAAGATTAGATATTAGATATCCTAAATGAATGAAATAAAACATGCAATATAATATATAAAATGTTGAGTTCCTCTTGAAATCCACCATCATTTGTTAAAAATAGAGATTTTAAAATTTATACAGTTGGAACAGTATTTAGTTTTTCTTATAATATTCCTTTTAAAAAATTCATTGATGGGAATAATGAATATAAACTCCCATGTATATATTTTTTTAGATCATAATTTTACATTCTTAGAAGTTAATGAAATTTTTTAAGAGGATGAGGTCAGAGTATCAAAAGAATATGATGTATTGAAATTTGATTTGGGAGAATACAAAGATATGTATCAAAACAATTATGAAATATATAATAGACTCATGGGAGAAACTATTGGGAAAATATATATTTTTATGACATCAAATGTTGTAGAAAAACTGAATAATGAAAATACTATCCTTATTTCAGAGTTTGAAAATTCTAAAATTAAGGTATAAAAGATAACTTTTAAGAAATATAAAATCTTCTTATTTTGTAAAAGATCAGTACATGGAAGATGAAGGGAATTCTGTAAAAGTCTTTGATTATAAGAATGAAAATTCTATGGAGAATATAGAAATATTAATTTTGAATAATTTATTAACAAATTTCACTAATGGTAGAAAACTATTTGAGAAAATTTACTGGAATTTGAGAGATAAGTGGTAACTTACGAGATCATAAATGAAAACCATGGATGATATATAACATATAAATCATGATATTTTATAACTATATGTGCTCTATTTTTCAGTAGATTTTTTATGGGTGGACACTGGAAGAAGAATGTTTCATTGATTAAATTCCAGTATCATGAAATTCAGAGAGGTTATTTTCCTATGTAACTTATTAAACATGAATGTTGATAACAAATATGTTCTTATAAAGAAATTTTCATGAATTTAATAGGATATAATATTGTTAGGATTCCTCAGACATAATTTCCAATCAAGGTAATTTATTTTGTTCTAAAAACTAATTATCTATTTCTGCTACTTGATATGTTTTATTTTTATGTTTATCATAACATAAATAATTTTTTTATTTATTTATTAAAATTATATTTTGAATATGATTAATGTTTTTTATAAATTAATAAAGTGAATCCTTTTATTTAGGGGTTTTTTTTATAAGTTAAATTTTAATATAGTAACATTTAATTTAAAAAGTGTGAATATGTTTACAAGATATAATACATCTGGAAACATCATTGAAGAAACATAACTAAGAAGATTATTTGGTTGATAAGTTCTAAAATTTGGTATCTTTTACCTACAACATATAGTGTTATCAAGATATTTAATTAAATTTACATGGATGTTTTTAAATTTAAGGATTTATAAAAAATTAAGAAGTTAACATATAAAAACAATAAAATGTACAAGTGAAGAAATTTTTATTTTAAAGAGTGAAATTATATTTCATTTCATGAATTTATTTCAACATACATCCTGGTCATAATTGATTTGGACCATCTGATCCAAAATAATCAATGGTTTATTAAATTCTATCATGATTCTTATATAATGGAGTTGAATTACGGATAATCAGAATATTTTAGTACTAGTTTTATTCTAGAGTTTTTCCTAAATTTATTGATCATTATTATTTTTTGGTTATTTAATTGGAATCCAATTATATAGTCTATTATAGGAAAATCATTCAGAAGAGGATTATTTATTGGGATTTATACTCACTCTTTTAATTTTTTATTTAATGAAATGATTATGCTGCATGGTGGGTGGCCTACATCTTTTCAGAAATAAGTCCATGAGTCCAATAATTTCTGATTTTTGTGGAACTATATGATTTTATAAAGATGGATTTGGGAAAATGGTTTCTTTTACTCTTTTTAAGAAATACTAATTCTATTCTAAAAATAGATTGAAGAACTAATTGAAAATCCTCTATAAGGTAAATACCTCTTTATATAACACTATCTCAAAAAATATAATGAATCTTTCTCAATGTTAATATACAAGGAAAGTATATTTATTATTAAATTATGATTTTACATTATGATCCATATGTCTCCAAAATAAGGGATAGATTTTCAATGGGTTCAGTAATTTTAGAGTCCACAGATATGTGAAATAGTTACTGTAAGAAATCAGGATAGATACATTGTGATTTTTTTGGAATATGCAGATATTTAATATGTCAATGTTTATATTGTCTTATGTTTAGGTTATCTATACTAGAATGGAAAATTAGAAGATTATTCTATATTACTAGTTTTTAAAGGTCCTTGGAATGTATTTGGATATTAGAAAAGTAATTATTGAATTGTATTCCGAAATACTTATGGAAAATATCATCTATATCAAAACTATATCTTGAATGAGTTATATGTAAGACATTAATAAGAATAATTTTTTTTTGAAAATTCGTCTGATATATCTTCATCGGATGATGAATAATCTATTAGGAATATATTTCATTATGAAGGGATGAATATATAAAATGAGAAGATAATGTATTTATGAATATATTCTACATTCAAATCCCCACATTAGATGACAACTAAGGAAAAATAATTTGATGTTCAATAAAAATATTCCAAAAAAATTATTTCTCCTAAATATGAGATGAATAATCACGTTAAAAGTCTTAGTGGTTCTTGGAAACAAATTACAAAATATTTTAAGAAGACTAGTTGAGAGTTAAACCATGTTTATCCCATTTATTGTTTGTATACAGTTGAATCTAAGGATTTATGGAAATAAACTCATCTAATGTTTTCCAACGAGGAAAATAATAAAATATATTAATATATAATAAAAGAATATCAGGATGAAAGAGATATCGTACATTATGTTAGTGTTAGAGATGATCCCATAGAAGATTATCAGATTTAGAAAATAATATATGTCATAAAAAGATATAGGATAAAATTATTTAACAACCAAAAAAACAACCTCACCATGTACTCTTTTTCATAAAGTTGGTGAAGTTACTGAAAAATCCAAGGAAATTATTTCACATAAGGTTATTCTATACTATTTTATTGCAAGGGTAATTACCTCTATAGACATTCCATTTGTTAAAGAATATGAAAAAAAGAATTATGTTTATAATGATATATTGAATAATGTAAAAAAAGCTCTAAGAAAAAATTTTGAAATAACATTTCATTGGAAAAGGATTCTATTCACACATATATCATTATGAAATCATCTCCCAAAACATTATATTTAAAATTTGTGACTTCATCAAAGGGATTTTTGGTTTCTTGTTCATTTCCATCAATCATAAATAAAAGTCATTATATGATTTACCTAAGAAAACATGCTCATAATAGCTTTGTGTTGAAATATTTGATGAAGATATAAAAGTTGTTGATTGTAATCAAATGATATACAATTTTTCTAGACGATTTTCCAGACACACCGTAATAGAATGTAAAATATAATAGTCTATCAGGTGTTTGTCCAAAAATTAGATCACAATGTATAAAGAGTATGATAAATTCTCATAATAATTTGTTGAATAATAATGATAGTTTTTATAATATTAAAAATAATTAATGCTTAATGTTCATCTATTGTAAGATCAAAATTTAAACATTAAAATTTCAAAATTCTATAAAAAATGGTTGATTATGTTATAAATGATAAAATAATTCCATTAAATTTCATGTAGGAGTTTAATTTCTAATACTATAATGTGAGAATGTTCTCTAAATATTTAAAATATCAAGAAAATTACATTGTATTTTAATTTATGAAATATTTTACTCTCAATATTAATTTTTATATTTTCTACAAGTGATCAAAATATATTTAAGAGTTTGTTAATAATCCTAATGAGAAGGTTATAGATCAGTAAAAATATATTGAAGAGTTAATAATTGTTTTTTATTTTACATAATAACCAGATAAAAGATAATTTCATTCAATAGTTGATCAAAAAATGATAATAAAAGATGGATAATATAAATTCCAATACGCGGAGGAAATGATGTTTTTGAAACAAAACAAATGATCTAGAATTAAAATCATAGAATTAGTAAAACATTATGGAATTACTAATTTTTTTATTTTTAATTCATGTTACACTTTAAAAAAACATAATTCCAATCTAAAACAAATCATTGAATGATCTCCTAATGGGGAATTCTTTTTTAATTGATTTTATTCAATAATGTATGTTTTTTAACCCTGTGATTATTGAATTATTTAAATTTATAATTATTTTTGAATGCGAATAATCATTTTCTAAAATAAGAAATAAATAATTTAGTTTCAGTTATTTGATTATCATGATGAAATTAGAAGGGGAGAAACCATTCGAAGACATTTTCTACCAAAGAAAATTATTTTCCTAAGTATAATGGAAGATAATTTCAAGGGGTAGATTTCAATAATCACACAAGGAATTATAAAATTACTAATTTGGATTATATTTTATTTTCAATATTCATTCATTTTCGAAAATCAAAAAGGTATATAATTCTATAAATAATTTTATTGATGTCTCATTTTCTATTTTCATATAGGGGTATTTTGAAAACATATATAATTACATAGTCATAAAAAACTCTCTATAGTTTAACAATTTGGGATAATTTTTTTATTACATTACATAAAATTAACATATTTATTTGTAATATTATATTATAAATGGATTAATTTATTTCATAAGATCTTTCAAGATGTTTTATTTTATAAAATTTATATAAAATGCTATTTATTAATTTATGTTGTTCTTTTCAAAAAGGGTTATAGTTTTTATTCAAAAACTCACTTTATCATTGGTTTTGGAAATTAAATTACAATTAGGATATAATATATTTTAACATTATATGAAATTTGATTAGTTTTTTTGTGTACAGATTAAAATTCAGGTAAATATAATATCAGAACCTGATGATTAATCATGAAAATATAGAGAAGATAATGTACATGAAAGATTACGTTCATGGGATATATAATAACTATAATGATGTTTTCAAACCTAATTAGGAAATCGGAAGTTATGTTGAGTTCATCCGAAGATGATAAAGAATATTTTCATATTGTTTCAGCTGATCCTAATTATTTAAAAAAAATATAACAATTGTGTATGATATAAATTTACCAACAAATGTGAAATATCCTTGAGGTTAATGTGAACCTTACATTGGCCATTAAAAAAATAGATTCAGTTAGTTTTTTTTAATATGTATACCTACTTTTTATCAGGAGAGCTTCTATTCATTATAATATTTCATTATGAGTGTTTTTAAAAGAACGCATTTACTGGTTTTATCACTATAAATATCATATAATATTATATTGTAATTTCTATGTCATTGGTCCTTTAGGAATGATGGATTATGTGGTTAAGAAAGCGAATGTCTAGAACATTGACAGGTGGGCATCATGTTATGGTAGTGAGTTAATTCCAATCATATAGATGAATATATTCAATGGAGGGAGGTAGTTTTTCTTGTGTTGGGATGTTGATACATTCAGATAGGTTGAAATTCAATCAATTTTAGTGGTGGAAGACAGATAGACCTTCTATATGGTCTATAATCAAATTAATATAGGGTTTTTATGATAGATACCTTCTTAAATTTAATATAAGTGTTGTTATTTACAATTAGTATATCTTATATCAAGTTTACTATACTCCTTCCAAATATTTGTTAAATATATGATATTAAAATATTGTTTTATGGGGTTCTAGATTATTTTATAGAACACTATCTTTTTCTTCTCTATTTTACTTAACACTTCTTATATTTATTGAGTATGTATATCAAAGATTCATTCTAACATATTTTAATAAATTTAGTTTTTTAAACTTTTTCATGGGTTGATCGACAGTTCTTATCATCTAATTATATTAATATCTAAGGAGTATGGAAATTATATATTGTTTTGAACTATAAGTCCCCAAACCATGTAATGTGTTTTCAATCTTTATCTAATACAACCTGATATCATTGAGTTTTTGGACCAAATTTTAATTCTTTAGGACCTATCATCTTCATTTGGTAACATATGTTGATTATATCAGATCACTAGTGGATAGGAATGAGAAATTGGTGAATTTAGAGTCACTATGATAATTAACATCATAGATTTTAGAGTCATACCTTCCCTAAAAATTTTATTCTCATGATTCATTATCCTCTAGATTGCTTAATCATAAAATATTCATGAATTCCAATATGGGGTCTTTTACCATTCAACTTATTCAACATAGAAAATGGTTGATTCACATGTCACATGTTCCTGGTAATTTTCCAATGTTTCTTTAATTCCATCTAACATGTTTTGAAAAGTAATTAACAATAATGCATTATTGGATCATACAACCCTACGTAAGATAATATGATCAATAATTTTATTGTTTACTAATACAAACATAATTTGGATTATTGATTTATCCATATTAAATTTTCATTCTCTCAATGTGAAATATTAATTATCATAGAAATTCATCAATTACCAAGGAATAAGTATTTTTATTCCTATTTTCAATGTCAGGTTATTTCAAACTCGAATCTGAAGTATATGTCGTTGACAACATGAGAGTAATATCCATTTTTTCAAATTCATTAATATCCTTACCAGTGAAAAGATTGGTAGATTATGTTTTACCTCTGTAATTTTAATCAAATCATTAAAATGGTATACTACTATAGAATATTCTCATAATACAATGGAATTTATTTAATATGTTTGATATTCAACACATTTTGGAGGTTATCTAAAAAATATCCAATAATTATAACTAGGAAATATATATTCCAAATTAACTTTTTATTTAATTTCATATGGAAATAAAATCTATGAGTTTTACTACTACATATGAAAAAATATGATAGATTTTGATTCTTTCCTTAGTATAGAGGTGAATTATAAGTGGATTTCCCATTGTAGATCTTCCTAGATCTCTATAGACCTGTTTATGAAGATAAAATACCATATGAAAGAAGAATATTCAAGGGTCTGAATGAATACCCAAATCATAAATACTTCATATTATTATAGTGTTCGCATCATTATACCACATTGAGAAACGTATCGATAATATATTTTTATTGATCTCATATTTTGTTTTATGTTTCTAGGTTGGTATTCCCATGTTAGTTATAGGATGAAAAAATCAATACATTATGAGTATAGTTTCCACATTATAATTACTTGTTCATATTTCAATTTTTTATATTAAAAACAATAAATAATATAATATAGTAACTATTGGGATACTACCATATGAGTCAATAAAAATGTATAAAATTATCCATCATCTTCATATTTTATTCTATTTTGAATAGGTGGTTGGTGACTCGCCTGATTTTTTCTTAGATGGTTTACTAAAACTACTGCCTTATATTTTTATACTAGTGGGAAATCGTAAAAATAAATTAAAATTAAAATAAATTCACTTTACTGATGTAATATCTACTTGAAATAGTTTCTTGGTTCTATTTTTTTGGATCAATATATATCATCTTAATGAATAGGGTCATCTGGAGTCAATTTAACATCATCTTAAAAATAAGATCAAATGGGTATGTTTTCCCTAATAAATTTAGTATTAATATTATTAACTATTTAAATTCTATCAAAAAATTGGAATATAATATTTTTTGAAGATAGACACACCATCTTTGGGTGGAGGGTCATTAGAGGATGTTCCCACAAACAATAATTTTTTGTTGGATCATACCTATCTATTGGTCAGTAGTAGAATATTCAATGTGAAAACCATACTAGGGGATAAATATGGATTTCAATTATACATTACCTTTTTTACATAACTTTTTGTGAGTGGAATTTCCTCAAATTATCCTTCATTGTATGGTTATTCAATATTATAATGTTCTACGACATCAATTGGGTCATCTATGATAAAATATACTAATTGGAAACTTGTTTTAGGAAATAAAAAAAATCCCTTAGATGTGGTATATATGAAATTTTAGTATGTTTATACCCAATATATTGTACTGCATATGATTCTGGGGATAAACATTCCCCAATTAGTGTGGTTTGGGGTTTCCCATGAGATGTTTAGATAAAATTTCCCCATTCAAGACATCATGATTTCATATTTTTAAGAATTTCTAATGTAGTGGGATACACCATGGGGAGTCCATATATATTAATACTCTACCTAATTGGAGAGGAGGTTGTTTAGGTAATCACCAAGTCAAGATGTTAAAAACTATAGTCTATCAAGCTTTTGGTTTTGTGGAATATTCCTTATATTACTATTGGTATATATAAATGGGGATAATCTCATATGGTAATAGTGGATGTGGTGTACCCCCACTCATGCGATTTGGAAATTTAGTAAATATGATAGAATTTGAGATTACATAGTCTTTATTTCAAATCTAGAATATCTTCTATTATAATTTCCATTGTAATTTAGGATGTGTGTAAATGGTGAAGACTTCTCAATCTAGTTATATTCCTCCTTTGTAGTTTTGATGCATCTATTTAAATATTAGAGACATCCTCATCACTCACATCTAGTTATGAAATATTAGCATTTATTTTCTCAATTGATGGAATCTAAAAGTGTTTTAAAGATGTAATCGGAGTAACCCAACCGAGTTAATTTATTAGTGTATATCTAACCTATATATCATTAACCCCTAAAAAAACTATGAGTTCTTTACATGTTTCGAATCATCTAAAAAGTTGTAGTTTATTCTTTTTTAAGACCCTCTAATATATTTTATTCTTGTCTATGAATTTGGATACAGTCTAAATAGTAGTTACCATATTTCTGTAATATATTGACTAACAATATATATCTAATAGGAAACTACACACATGAATTATATAGTCACTTATTGAACCTAGTATTAGGATACACTACAGTTTAATGATATATAAAACTGAACTCAGGACATTACAACCATCAAGTTAGGTTTATGAAATGAGTATTGAAATGTTTTTTGTACATATTAGACCCTTAAAAGGAGAATACTATGTAACCCTATGGAAGGAATCAATACCTACT
The DNA here is from genome assembly GCA_963277665.1 of Viscum album. NCBI lineage: Eukaryota > Viridiplantae > Streptophyta > Magnoliopsida > Santalales > Viscaceae > Viscum > Viscum album. The sequence continues at coordinate 1,029,975,049 of OY728123.1, read as the reverse complement.
TTTTCTATTTAATTGGTCATGTAATAACTTTTAATTACATGTTATAAGGGTAGAATTGGTGGATTTTAATTTGATGAGTACATGAACAATGTTTTAACTTTTAAGATCATTCATCCAGGAGACCTTCCAATAATCTTACTATGATATGGAATCTAATACTACGTTACATGTGCATTGAAGTATTTTATATTGGGACTTACACTAAAGCATCACTTTTGAGTTTAAGCTAGAATATGAATCTGGTGACGGAATTTTTAAAATCCAAGAGATGTATCATGTAACATGAAATTTTTGAAAAATAGTAAATGGATCTAAAAAAAGTTACATTGGATAAAAAATATTAGAATAACAAATTAAGGCATTTGAGTAAACATTTAGGGGTTCTTTACCCAAGTAATTTGTGGAGAACAAAAAAATAATATTTCAATTCAATGTATTTTCAGAAACCCATAGCGGTATGTTAACTCAAAATATTTTTTTAATCAAAGAGGGGGATCTTAGATATCTATATTTGAGTAAACCTTGATATCTATATAAACATAAAAAATCATTGGAAAACAATAGGGGTATCGACTCAAGGAATATTTGGAATCTAAGAGGAGGATAATAACTCATTGATGTTTTGGAAACCAAGGTGAGGATAAAAAATAATGAAATTTGTGGAATTTAATAGTATAATCCCAACTCTATAAATATTTGGAATCCTATAGGAATTTATTGACTAAATTAATTTTCCTTTATATTACACATGAGTTTCCAAAATGAAAACTATTTCTCTAAACATATTACAATCGGTTAAATCCTACACAAATAAGGGATTTGGATAATTGGATGAGATATACTCTAATATTATAGAATCATGTAAATGTTTTTGTTCATGTGAAAGGCTAGATTTTCATAAATATGTTTTCATATCCTCATAAGGAATATTGAAAAAAATTGGTTACCCATGATCCAATAATATAAGAATACAGAACATAAAAAAGAGAGAATCAATGACTTGAAGAAGAACATATTTTTCATAATATTTGGTTTTAATCAGAAAAAAATGTTTATAATATTGATACGTAAATTTAAGGTTAGACACAATATTTATTATATGAGTTGGAAATGACCGAAAAAATATAATGGGGATGGAATACTCAAACATTATAAGTTTATATGAAGTCCATATGTGGAACATGTCCTTTAAAAAGTGAATAATCAACCACAAATGAGGTGTTTTTAAAGCCTAAACATATGAAAATACCCATTTCCATCAATATGTGTATCATTGGTCTATTTATTAGAAAAAACATGTAATAACTAAATATTGGATATGTGGAACATCTAATATACACTAACATTGATGTCATTATAAGAATACCAACTCCACTTTTCAAAAAAAAATGGAGGAAATATAATATATTGGAAACTATATAAAATTCTCATCGTGGTTCTCCAAATTATTTCACAACCATGTTAATATTGTTTGGAGTCATCGAACAAAATTTACATAACTATTAAAAAAGAGTTGATCATATATAGGTTTTGTGTACATAAATGATCTTCATTTTTAATCTTTAATAGATGAACATGTCACTTAATTCATTCATAACTATAAAGAAAAATATTGTCACATCACAAGTGATGAATCTCTAAAAAATATTTCAATGCTTGTATAATGTATATGTGGAAGAAAATACTCACTTATACTAAAAGAAAACTAAAGTAAAATGTCAATTAAATTTTATTTAGGTGTCTATCATGGATCCTTAAGGTGTCATATTTAACACTAATAAACAATATAATCCACAATATAAAGTGTTTCCTAGTAGAAATTTATTTTCAAAAGCTAAAAAATGTATTAACATCACTAAAAATTGTTTTTATGGTTTTGATAGGATGTCTGTCACAAATAGATGATACCCAAATCCTACTACATGTTTGGGGTTTTCACCCCCATGTAATAATATTTGGATACCTTGTTTTGTAAATCCACATTGCTTGGTGATAGAAATCATGTCATAAAGGAGATCCCTATTTTATTGTATTTATTCATAATGATACATTCCTTCCAAAACATTTATTTTGTTGTATGAGTAACAAATGAATGATTTATTTCTTGGAAAAGTTCACGGAAAAAAATTTGATTGAAAAAATATATATATAATTTAAATAAAAGATATATTTTTATAAATATATATATAATAAAAAAATTCTATATCTATTTTTTGAATTACTTTTAAATATAAGTTTATAGCGGTGGTGTGTGTATGTGCAATATATAGATGATTATATACATAAATATTCCCTTATCTACTAGTTAAAAAACTCCTTATAGAATGTTCCATATATTCCATGTCTTGGTCCTCCCTATATTGGAAATATAAATGGAATAAACATCTACCTTGGTATCTTTAATCACATCAAGACACAATAATAAAACATTGAAAAATGGCAGTTTTGTTAAAATTCACCTCTTTATTCACAAACAATGATATATTTGAAAGATAAATGATAGGATTTTATGGTTTCAAATTCATATACTACAATATAAGTGAATTATATTATTTCCTTGATCACTCATTCCAACTAAAATCCAATGTTCTTTCAAGGGGTTATATTATTTATTGGTTGGAGATTTGAACTTCTCTATTAACCAATAAATAAAATGTATAGAATGTTTCCAAACTTACACCATATTTTTTAATCACACACCTGAACAAATGGATTATAATGTGGGTCTATCAATCTCTGATTAATATATTAGAAACTAATAATTGAGTGAATATTTTTTTAAGAAATTCATCACCACATTAAGTATGTTAGTTGAGGTGACTTCATATTTGACCATATTTATTAATCATTGAATATATTCCCATACTCATTATTGTATGAATGGATTGTAGAATATAAAAATGATGTTAATATTATATACATAGAACAACTCAAACTTATGTATGTCTTTATGTGGAATCTCATATATCATTTCGCTGATACTTGTAATTTGATAATAATCATAAGTAGAATCATATTAACATAAATTTTATTATAGAATTTTATTTAAGAATATATTTTAATGTATATTTATAGATATTTTATCATGTATATGGTGTTTTTACATATATAATGAATAATGAAATTCATTATTTATTCCCAACTATAATTTTGGTGAATATTAGAGAACTATTCAATCTATGCATTCCATGAATGATAGCAGATGATCCCAAAAGTAGTACGAATCATTAAATAGAAATTTCTTCTATTAATAAGAATTAAAGTAAAGGTAAATTTCATTTCTATCTATTATTTTATATATATATGAAAATTATATTAATGTTAATAAACCCACAATAAATAATTTTTCATTTTGAAATTGATTTTTCATTTCAATATCCTACTCATCATTCAAATGTGATATATATAATCATGAAAAATTTACATATACATGATTCATCTAACCATTTTCTTACTTTAACATAATTTTAATCTTCTATTATAAATGAATAAACATTTCAAACATTCATTAGGTATTATTTGTTAGTAAATACTATAAAAAAGCATGTTCAATATATACCACCACATTAGAAAGCATGTGGTATATTATAAAATTGTTATGAGTATAGTATTTTAAATGAAAATACCTTATATAATTAATTAGAAAATTCATAATCATCCATCATGTATAGTATGTGGCCCCATATACTAGATTGAATACCTATCTTATGGTTGTAACAATACCATGGTCATTCATATCACACATAAGTTCATAAGTTTCTTCCTAATTGAGTAGTGTTATGATAGTAGTGGCACAAAACATAATATTTTGAGTATCATTGATTTCCGTATAATATTAATCAAATGTGAAGGCTAATTAGTTTTATAAAATATATGTTAGTCTTAAATTTATTATTTCTAATGGATTTTCTTTCATCATGGGAGAATCTTGGTTATATCGCTTCTCATAATATTCTCCCACATTTTAAATATTATTAGTCACTCAAAAACATGGGGTTCTTATGTTATAACTAGTTATTTAAAATTACTATTAGAGGTTGGCGCATCCCATAACTAAACTTATTTCTTCTTTTGTGACTCTCTTTTTTATTTTAATCATGTTTGTGAATCTATGAAAATAATAAAACCATTGAAACTGGTTGAAAAACCAAATGTGTTTAAGAGTACATTTCATAATGAAATAATAAACTCCCTCATTTTATCCAATGATTTAGTAGCTTTAGTGTTTATGTCTATATATTAAGTCAGCTAATAATTCATCACTTTATTAAAATGCATTTAACTCTTGATAAAGGTGGTGTAAATTGTTCTGGTGTTGGTATCTGGACCATGGAAGGGGATTTCAACATGACCCTATAATGTAAATTACAACCCAAAAAATATTTTAAATTTATTGAGTTACATTATACATTTCAAGGTTTTTAGACAAGGACCATGGTCATTTTTATGTTTTGTTTCTATTAATTCTTCTGAATAATTTAATATTTTGTGTATTAGAATACTTCGTTAAATATACTGTGTAATGTTTGGTTTGGGGTTTATGTTGAAGCAACCCTTTTTGGTTTATAGTGGAAGATATTCCAAGTTGATTTTTTTTATGGAAATAAAATGATGATCTCAAATAAATGTATTTAAATAAACCAATAGGAGAATATTAACTAAATAAACATATGAAAACCAAGAGAATTATCTAATCTCTAGGATTATGAATAAAACAATATGAGTATCTTATATAAAGTATTATGAGGAAACCAAGTGGAGTATCTAGAATAATTAAATAGTATAAATAAGAGGAGTATGTCAACTAAATTAATTATTAAGGATTGGTGTTGGGATTATAGGTATCAAATCCCAAATCATGTCTGACATGGCCTGAAATTCCCACTGTGTGAATCTAGTTTTTTCATAGAGAAAATTGATTGAGGCAGTGGGGTGTGGTCAACGGCTTGAGAATATTGCTCCTAAATGATCCAAACCAAGGCTTATAGATAAATGGATAGGTTTGAAAATAAGGTGAATTGGTTCTCAGGTAGGTGAACTAGGTGAATAGGAGCCTAGGTAGGCGATCTCAGAAAATATGTTCTGAGGTAGGTTACCAAGAAGAATGGGTTATAAGGTATTCATAAAATGTTAGAGGGTTCAAGGTAACTATCCTAAGTGAACTGGATGTTAGGTAGATGGAACTGATGTGGCTGAATCCTAAGTACATAGGTACTTATGTAGCTGGAGCTCATGTTCTTGAGGATCTAGTATACGGTTCTGAAGTGGTTTGGTGATCGGGATCCAGAACTCAAGTGTTATTATTCCATGGTAGAGGAACTTAGGTGATCATGGAAATAGTATTGTGTACTCGTGTTCTATAGATACTCAGGAAAACTCTAATATTGATGAAATAGGAAAAAAAATTGCTATCATTTCTACATTCTACTAGATTATAAAATCATCTCAAAGATATTTTTGTGTTCCAAAGTAAATAAACACTAAGATATACTGTAGGTGTTCACTTGTTCCACTAGTGTTATTGAATGGAGGAAGGGTTTACTTTTATAGGAAACCCTTACATGAGTATTTATCTATTGGAAATAAAAAATCATACGTTCCCAAGTATGTATCTAGGCATGAATGTTATAAAACTTAAGGATATGTGTTAAATTAAAGGTGGGAGTAGATTTAGGTGAATATATAGAAGTGTGTTTATGAATAAGAGAGGATACATTGAAAATTTAAAGGAAAACAAATTATAGTTTTTAAAATCTACCTAAAAATTCAAAAATACATAATTTTTTATCTATTTCCATTTCAAAACCATGAGCATCCAAATAAAAGCCTATGAAATGAACTTCAACAATAGAAATATATTATCCTTTTTAGTGGCTTTTACAAGGATAAAAATTGTATTGTTGAGTTTGAAAAATGGTTTTTATGTTTTCTATAATAATTTTCATTATTAATGGATGAAATTCATTGCCAAATCCAATGGGAATTATCCTTCCATGTTTCCATTAGAAAGGGAAATGTTTTTGACTAAGGTACATCCATTGGTGTGTGAGCTATCATATAGAACATAGAGATCCCATTTTATTCTTCTTCATACACAGAGACACTATTTATTTCTCACATAACTATTGGTATCTATTGAAAATTTTGTGGCATAGATATTTTTATTAAAATAATATTTAAACCCTCGTAACATATTTTTATCTAAAATAGAAGAATACAATTTTTAGGTAATATAGGGTTTATTTCAACATTACATAAATGTATTATATTTTTTAGAAGATGACTCATGAATTAGTGGATTTTTTCAAGAGGAGGAACTCATATTTAGATTTTTTTAATATCTAAGATGAGAATCATGACTCATGGTGTTTTTCTTCTCATGGGAATAGTATAAACTATTGGACTTTAGGTAATAATGATATGAATCTAATATCAAGGTCATTCTAAGTCACCAAAAGGAATATAGAACTTTAGGAATTTGATATCCTTAAATAGTGTTAGTAGAGGAAATACCAGTGTAAATTTGTATTCACAAATACTATAATATTAATGTCAATGGAATGAATATAAAATTTATAGATGGATCTATGATAGGATATCTTGACATCATTATGTATCCTATGAGAATAAGAATCAAGACACTCGTAGTTCTCTGTAAGGAATCACTATGAATGTCTAGCTCACATACAAAATAAAATTAAATTAGTTCATCCTATTTAAGAAAAATTAGATAGGATCTATCATGAACTAATAAATACATAAACAAGGAACTATTTTGTTTATATATCTTTTGCAAAATGGAATATGGTCATATATATTAATCATCTATTTATAATTTATGTTCTTATATAATGGACAATATATCATGATGTTTAGGGTTATCTGATGATAACCATGTAATTATTTATTGTTTAACAAAAGGGAAATATAAAATCATGAGTTTTTCCCAAGAGTCATATCACCACTCAATGAATCAGGGATTCCCTGAATAGTTTCTAGAGTAAAGGAAATTTAGTTACTAATAAAAGATTCTCAATTCCTGGATTTTTGTTTCCATGGGGAGTATATAGAGACATATAATTTTGTTCTATATGTAAAATGATTTTAACTATATAAATGGGTTTCAAAATTGGATTTCATAATATTTATTTTACATTAGGTGTAAAGAATTGATGTATAACATCCACGGTATTTGAATATGCTTCAGTATTTCAGTTATTAAATTTTTAAATAAAAACATAATAATCCATGAGTCAATTTGAAATTCATAGAGGTGGGAATAATTAATCCATTTAAAATAGATAATGATCCATAAGAATATTATTAAATTACACTTGGGGATAGCGGATCTCCTACTCAGTATAAAAACATTCCTTTATTTCAATGTTCTGATACATGGTATAAATTTTATTATCCATCATATGAGTCAATTATTGAATCAAATACACTCATTACCAAGTAATATAAAAGTGTAATCAAAGAATATACACTCATGGTTTTTGTAATTCCAATTGTAAAATCGTGAATCAAGTATTTTTTGTAATGATGACATAGGAATAAGGGTAATGGATTAAGGTTCATACTGGAAGAATAATATTCTAAGAAAATTCAAGCAACCTAATGTTTTAACCATGGTGTATTGAAAACACTCTGAGAGTGAATAGGTGTTGTATGAAATTTCAAAATTCTCTAACTATTATAAATGGAGGGCCATATAAAATGTGAATAAGTGGCCTCTTCCTAAATAAAAATGTTACCACGTTACACTTTAATATCACTTATAATGGAAGAGAAAATCGGACATAACTTTTTCATACACTAATGCTTCCAGTAAATGTTGCTTGACATTCCATAGGGAAAAAGTTTCAATTCCAAAAATATATTCTCTTTTTATTTATTTCATTACATTTTATGAATCTATGGAAGAGAAACCATATTAGGTGATATACCACTTTAATTAACTTAAGGTTATACAAGACTGGACTATGTACCACATTTTTTAAGGTCGCATGGTATAAATATTATATCATATTATGTTGTCTCAGAACAAGGAACTACTTCCGTGAAATTTAATATCAATTTACAAAATATTTATTAAATATTATTTAAATTCATTCAATAATAGATTATTCATGTAGTTTAACATATTTTTTCAATAAAATGGTTCATTTTACATGGGTCTTTATTAAAGATACTTATATATCTGAGTGAATATGACTTACATGTATATCACATGAGCCCATGAATATCTAACTCTATCATGACTTAATTAATCTACTTATGGATAAATCATTTACATACAACTAATACATTATTTATATTCCAAAAAATAGGGTGTTGGGGATAATGGTTTGGATGATTTTTCCTCACTACCTCCTCATGAATTGATTCTCCATAGTTACGTCATATTATTCACTAATGAACATAATAAGGTTTTGTCCAATTTATCATTCCAAATTGAATAAAGTTTTTTATCATATCCTTGAGAGATGGGTGACATATGTTATTTTACACATGTTTTGTGCTCTTCTCAGGGATTTCAACTAGATGAAGTAGAGTTTTGTTTGTCAGTAACGTCATGATCCCTATATATTTATACTTCTTAAGATAACCTTTAAATATTAAGAACCTATAGATTGTATGTCGTAACAACCAATGGTAAATGATAGAGTTTAAATGATCATAAATGTTCAATTATTTTCATTTTTTCACCATTGGGATCTTTGGAAAATTATTCTTTGGAGAAAATTGTAAATACCTAGAAATATAGTTTAGTTTAATAGAATATACCATATTACATATTCCCCTTCATTATTGACATCATGTTCTCTCATGTGTGATACATAATCCTTGATTAGTATGATCACATATAAATCATTAAGATCTAGGATGTTTATCCATAATCCATAATACGTTAGGGGAATATGTTGAAGTAATTGATGGTTGGGACGTTTATAACATCATAATAGACTAGAAAATTCAGACAATCTTGGGGACCTCATTAGAATAACCAAATTCAAACTATGTATGTATTTCAATAGACAATGGGGTGATAAATATTGCAGTTCATCAATAATCGTGTGCTGGTGTACCTACCTAAAAGAGGGACACTATAGTTAGATTTTTGTATTTAACCATAGGGAAATAGTTATGGCTTACCCACCAACTTTTCCCAAAGGAATAATCTAGAATGGAAAAAATATCTCTGATTAACACTATAATTAGGTTCACATGATTTTTATTTTCTCATGGTAAATGAGTGATGTCTTCTTTAATAAATATTTTCATGATAGATTTAGGGTGAAATTTGTTTAAGACATGATAACAATCATTCCTTCAATAATGTCATGATTGGTGGACGATAGAAGAAATCTATAATGGAACCTCATTGATTGAATTTTCATTTCACATAAAACATGTGATCTATCAATATCACATTTTATTGAATAAATAGAGTATAAGATGACTTATATAGTTGTAGTCAGGGTATCAACAAGATCTTTTTATGAGTAGAAGTTGGGACAATCTAAAAACCCTAAAATGATTTTATAAGTGTGTGATTAACTATTTCAAGATTTCACTTTTTAGGACCATGTTAGAATTTTTTAGACCTAGCTGATACCACGTTGATCTATACCATGTTTTTATTATATTAAACTCATCATTATAAGTTTTCATATTCATAAATTTAATATCATTCAATAAAATGAAAAGTTATCTAAAAATACTATCTACATTAGTGGGATACATATTTTAGTCTCATTTAGTTGAACGTTTAATGTCTCTCCAATGATGGGGGTGTAATTTCTATGTGATTTTGAAATGGGTTAGGAATACTTATTGAATCCTTTTTCAATTTTTCTCACCTGTGTGAACATTTTGGGATCATGGGAGGATAATATAGTGAAGTTATTTTCATCAGAGTTATATGGGGAATTGTGGTGATGATTATTGATTCATTGTAATCCCAAACATAATATTATCAAACATCTATGTATTCCCATTCAATTCCATATCCCATTATTTTTCATATTTAGGGATAATTTAATATTCATATTTAATATAATCCTTGGGATTGTTTAAATCTTGATGACCATTATCAACTATCTTTTAAAATATATTTTGGAATTCAAAATATTACTAGATTATAAGACCAAAAATACATGGGAAAGTGAAATATTTTTGGTGGAGACTTTGTAATTATATATTAATAATTATGAATTTTGGAAATGAATATAGGATTTAAAATTATGTAGAGATGAATTACCTTGGAACAAAATAATGTTTTAATGGATAATTATTATTCTTCCTACTTTCAAAGCCACATATCCTAAAAATGATGGAATTCATGATAATAGTATATATTTTTTATTTCCCTCACTTTTGAATATACTATGGTGGTTCATGATGAACTCACTCCATTATTATTTCAATAGAATCCTCTATCCAATTTTATATATTCACAACCTCTCAGAACCCACCAGGATATATTTTAGAGATGTGACTATTAGGGAACACATCGTATTGGTTCTCTATATAGATACCCAATAATAGTTCTAGATAATGATTTATTTTGAAGAAAAATTCTATACTATTGTATCATTAAATAAAATATATTAGTTTATCACACATTAAATGATTTAAATTATAGAGTTCAGGGATTGTTTTTTCCTTGACATTGATATAAATTTGTAGGGAAATTGGCGATAAATACCTTTCTAATATGTAATAAAGTTATCTAGGAGGAAACTAAACCAAAAATATATGGGAACTTATTATGTATAAATGAATAATTTAATATTGGTTTCCACTTGTTATAGGGTTACCATCATTTGGATACCACATGATTAAAAATGAGTAACATGAGACTCTAAATGTCTCATTCCATCAAATTTAAAGATGTTTGGATTCCCAAATTCTGGTGCATGTGTATTCAAATGTACCCATGAATGATAAAACTTCTATCTAGTTTCACCATTTCCCATTTTACTGTAATAAAATCATTCAAAGAATTATTATCATCAAATAATTGAGGGTATCAAATCACATTGGATAGCCTTGGGTGTATTTTTTTGACATGTGGTTTATGATCCCATAATAATTAAAACTATTTAAAATAAATCACCACATTAGTCAAATGGGATGATTGATTTAAGAAAGAAGTGATATAATGTGACAATTTTACCATTGTGGGTAGAGTAATCTCTTTCCACTAAATAAGGCTAGCAGAAGGAGGCATAGTGCATTAAGAAAAAAGATAATACTAAATGAGTAATCTTCCTTTGAGTAATTCATCAATTATTTTCCCAATATGTTTTATCCTTGTAAGAACATAGATCATAATTTTAGGAATGGATCATGAATTAGGGTGGTTTTTGAGGAAAAAATAATGAATTTGGAACTTCTCTAAGTACACATCATGTACTCTTGAGTACACATCGGATACCCGGTTTCTGTGCATTGTCGTATACTAGCCGCATAACGACCGGGTACATATCTGTGTAGGTGACCTAGGAGACCGCCTATAGCATGAGCCAGTTGAGTCCAGTACACGGCATGTACATTAGATGAACATGCTGTTTACTTTTCATTTTTATTTTATATATTAGAGCGGGGTCGCGTCTCATATCTATAAAACACTTCTTCTCCCAATTTTTTGTATAGGAGGGCGATGTATGGATGAATATCTTCGAGATCTTCCCATTCCATTGTTCAAGCTCTGATTGAAAGGCCGATGGGTGAAATTAATTACCACCAGTGTGTTCTATCCTTCCCTAGAGCCTCTCTTCCTGATTTCTCCTCTCTCTTATATTATCCAAGGTTGAACGATTTTGAACTTTTTGTAGATCTATATTGTTCTAGGCCGATTTGAGGGCCTACATTCTAGAGTGTTCTTTGTAAAACATCTAGGTTAGTGTATTGTGCCATTGTTTAATTTTATTTGGATTTTATATGATTAAATTTCCTAATACGCATGTTTGGGGTATTGCATGATATGGAATTTAACCATCTTTAGGACCTTTTGTGGTGGGATTGATTGTGAAAGGATTATTGATTATGCAAAAGGTTTATTGTGTTGGTTTTGGGTGTTTTTTCCAAGTTTTATTGATTATGGACATTGGGTCTAGAAATCATGTTAGGCTGGATTTGTTTTCAAGACTAGTGTTATTATTATGGAGGTATTATTTATTTGAATTGCATGTGTTTCACATTGTGAATGTTTGTCTAAGGGGAAATGACTATGAGATATTACCAAGATAGAGACATTTATATTTAATTATTGTTATGTTGACCTAGATGTATTGAAATTGAGAGCTGCAGGGTGGTCATAGACCAGATGGGCTAGACCGTGAGAGCAATCCAGAGGGCCATTATTAAATGAATATTTCACCATAGGTCATTTACTGTGAGGGCTTCCCGGGGTTCATTATATTATATTGTTTACATTCAGGCTATAACAACCCTACTCTTTATTACACACCTTAACAAGATTTATTACATAAAATCACACATAAGACTACATTGAGGATTGAGAGGTCTATTTTCATGGGAAATTAGAGATATTACATGACAACTTAAGACAGCAAAAAACAACATCATTACTAGAAACATCTTTTACATGACCACAACATTTCATCATATATAGAATTGCATGGGATAAACTGAGGATATAAATAATAATGGGGTAATATATAAATCCCAGTAAGAGAGTAAAAAATTAAGAACATGAAAAATAAAGTACATGTTATGTAATAGGAATATCAATGGATCATAAGATAAACATGGACATAAAGGCATGATATAGCATGATTATCATAACATGGAAATGTGGAGAAAATATTTTACATAATATTAGCATGATACAAGGATCATAGCACATGGATAATGAGTAGACCCACATTTCACTTGAATTAGAAAGAGTAAAACCTCATTTTACTTGACATATTGTGATACTAATCCCTACCCAATTCATTGGAACACTATCTGGGTGCACCGTTCTTAATCATTTCATTTCATGTATAAGTGTTCCACAAGGATCATATAACATGGATTCATAAAACATAATATTTTATTATATGATGAAAAAATGTGGAATAAATAAAAGGAACTATATAATCAAAATGTAAATGTGTATAAATGTGAATACCATGTTTTGTGAAATTGGCATCGTATTCACTACACAATGAATTTGGCTTGGAAAATTACGGAGCAATTTTGGGAGCTTAACGACGTGACGTAAGAATTCATAAAAATTGTTAATGATAGAAAAGGGTATGTATCATAATATCAACATGAAATGTAAATTAAGGTGGTAATATAGATACAAGTATCAACATATGTAATTGAATTTATATTCATAAAAAATTACATGAATCTATAAGAGGAGATATAAATCCATTACTAACTTCAGCATGGTAATGGGTGTGCATGGGAGGAATTAAATAGAGGGAAATAGGTCTATCATAATTAAAACATAAGGAGGGAATTATGTGGGATTTGAAAAATCATACTCCAAAATTTTTATTTGAAAATACAGAGGTATAGAAATATAATGAAACATGGACAAAAATGTGAATGGAAGAAATCCCTTACTTGGATGTGTTATCCCAAAGGCATGGGAGAGGCTTCAGAGAGGATTATTCGAGGATTGGGGCACCTTGAAAGGATTATAGAGAGAGGATGGATGTGGTTTGTCAAGATCCAAATGATTTTAGTGAAAATGAAGTGGGAGCATGCGTGGTTTTATAAAGGAAAACAGTTGGAATTCTGTATTATTTAGGTTTTGGACACCACACATTAAACTAATCAAAACCACAGTCTAAAAAATAGTTTTTCCCCTGATATTTACCAATCGGGAGTGTAAAACATTATTTTATATGGAAAATGGTTGAAAATATTAAAATATTTGGCTTCTTTATGTGGAAGAGAGTCACACTCTCAAGAAAAAATGTTTTAAAAGGTTAAAATATTTTATAATCCGCGGCCGATCCACTAATGCTTTGTAAAAAAAACAAAATTCACATTATTTTAATGGTGAAACACATATTTTCTGAAAATCCTATTTATATATTTTGATTACATCACAATTAGGTCATTATGATGTCATAAAACAGATTATATAATTAAATAGTATTTATTTTTTACCCAAAAATTTGACTATCTCAGAAAATTATGAAAAATTCTCCGCTGCATAAATTTGACATCCCCATTCCAAAAATAATATTCATTTAACTAAAATAATTTTCCAAATGTGGGAATTTAATCCTTTAAATTAAAAACCGATATTTAATTAAAAATCATGGGTTTTGACGAAAACAGCTTTAAAACCATAATAAAAATTACAGCAGTATTCATAAAAATTATAAGATCATTTATATTTTATAAAAATTAATATTCTAGTAATATTTTATTAAAGTATAATTTAATTCAAAAATCCATTAATTCATCAAATTAGGTTTCATAATTCAATATCAACTAAAAATACTATTTGTTTTTTAAATTAATTTACATTGTAACGATTATAAAATGAATTTATATTCACTATTATATACAAAAATAATGCACATAATCCTAGTGTTATGGTCTTATTACATAACCCCTTATAGCACCTACATATGGCTTAGGGGTTAGGTGAGCGATTGTGACAGAATCTTGGGGGGGCTAGGATAATATCACATGGGTGGTAATCTATGTCAACTTCCACATCTCTCATAGGTAGTTCCGTTCAAGTTTAACATATTGAAGCTGGGCTTGGGATAGGTCAACAACGAATCACAGTGATTCCACCTCCATTCCAAGCTTCGTCAAATGGGCATCGTATGGAGAAATTCTATTGGATGAGGCCATCACTTTCTTGGTCTGAGTAAATAGGATTTGGTAAAGCCCTATATTTATACTAATCTTGTAATAACTATTCAATGTCTATATTAGGAAAAAAACAAAATTCTTATTGGTATTTTAAAATACAATATCATAAATCCAATTAGTTTCATATATTAGATAACAATTTTGAATGATAAAACATTTATGTAGATCTAGTGTAATATTCAATAATAGAAGTTTGGTTCATTACAATATTCCCCCCTTAAGAAATTTCACCATCAAAATTTCTTTTTCCCACACTAAAACTAATGTGGGTTACTCCGTCTCATAACTTTCTATGATTCCCACATTGCATCTTCAAACTATTGGTCTCTTCACAATACATTGATGTGGGGAATTCTCTTACTTTGAATAATTTTTCCCTTTCAATCTAAGATCTTCACTGGCTTCTATTCATAGAAGTGGTCATTATCCAATGGTACCACCTCTAGGTTGTGTACATGTGGTATGTCAAGTATGTACTTCCTTAAGAGTGATACATGGAATACATCATCTACTTGTGATATGGTCAGTGGGAGTTCTATTCAATCGACCACTACTCCAATGAGATCAAGGATCTCAAATGGGCCGATGTACTTAGACTAATCTTTCCCTTCTTCCCAAATCTCATATCTCTCTTCCATGATAATATGCGGAGTAATACCATGTCTCCAACATCAAACTCTATGTCTCATAGAAGATTATTGGCATGTCTCTTTTGTCGACTCTAAGAATCATTAATGTGTTGCTGGATTGTCTTAACCATCTCCACCATTTCTGTAACCATTTATGGACCTATGTATTTTCACTCTGCAACTTCATCCCATCATGCTTGTGTTCTGAAACTCTTCCCAAACATGGAATCATTATAAAATATTTGGATTCTTGAGTGGAAATTGTTATTTGTAAGAGAACTCATCCATAGGGAGATGATGATCCCATCATCCTTTAAAGCCCATCGAGCATGCTGTCAACATTTCCTCTTGTGTTTGGATATTCTACTTAGATTGGACAATTGTTTGAGGATGATAATCCATAATGAAGTTCAGATCAGTATTCATAGCATGTTGAGGAATCTCCTATATCCTAGTGGTGAATTAGTGATCTCGATCAAATATAATAGATACGGGTACCCCATGTAACATTACCACTTCTCTGATATATATCGGTTCCAGTTAATCTAATGAGAAATCCATCCAAATTTCAATGAAGTGTGTAGTCTTTGTAAGATGATCCACAACAACCTTGATATCATTATTTAATTTGAATGTATTCGGATGTCTGGTGACAATTTCCATGGTGATGTTCTCCATTTTCCATTCTGGTATGGGTAACAGTTGCATCATCCCCTTAGAATAATTCCTCCCAGGCTTCACTTTATGACATACCAGGCACCATGATGTATACTCAGTGATCTCTTTCTTCATGTTATCCCACCAATAAAGCTCTTGGAGATCTCGATACATCTTTGGATTCCTGAGTGAATAGAAAAATTAGAAATATATGCATCATCATAAAGTTCTTTCTTTAACTCCAGATTTTATAGAACACATCACCATGTCCCAACTCGCACAATTCCTTCTTTATTAACAATGAAATCCATTGATTTTACTTTTATCAAAGTTTCCAATTTCTTCTAAATTACCACATCATCCTTTGGAGAATACTATAACTTTTCTAAAAGAGACGGTTGAGCAATCATTTGTGAAAGTATTTATGATGTTCTATTCTTTATGATTCCCATGTGCATCATCATCAAATATAAGAAGATTGGATGCTTTTAAATTCCCATCAATGATTGAGTCTCTAGGTAGATTCTAAATAGAGCATCCTACTCCTTGTTCCCCTACATAAGGTGGTAATGGATTGAGTACTCAAGGTCTCTGATCCGCTCTAACCATCTTCATTGGTGCATGTTAAACTATTTTTGTGTGAATATAGACTTGAGGTTGTTGTGGTATGTATATATTTCACATTTCTCCCTAAAGAGGTAATGTCACCAAAATTTTAATGTGATGATTATTTCAGCCCACAAAAAATCATGTTTTAGATAGTTTGTCTCATGAAATTTCAATTTTCTTGAAGCATAAGCAATGAATCTATCATTTGGCATCAACACACAGCCCAGGACCTTCTTTGAAGAATCAATGAATACTGAAAAAAAGTTCTCCACTTTTGGGTAGTGTAAGAACGTGTGTTGTGATAAGACTCTTTTTCAACTCCATGAAGCTCTCTTTTAATTCATCACTTTATGAAAAATAATACTCCCTTATGAGTAACCTTGGTAAAAGGGTTGGACAATCATGATAAATTTATCACAACTCGGCGATAATATCATGCTAACCCTAGGAATCTATGGATATTTATTACCGATGTTGGCCTCTTCCATCCCTCAATTGCAGTTGTCTTAGAGGAATACATAGATATCACATTTCTTGTG
Organism: Viscum album; assembly: GCA_963277665.1. Taxonomy (NCBI): domain Eukaryota; kingdom Viridiplantae; phylum Streptophyta; class Magnoliopsida; order Santalales; family Viscaceae; genus Viscum; species Viscum album. The sequence goes on along the minus strand of OY728123.1, from coordinate 1,029,957,747 downwards.
ATGATAAGACGTAGGAATGATACCTCCTTCAACCAAAACTCAAAAATGTTGTAATTTGCATAAATCATCTCTTATCGTAAGGTCTCTAGTACAGTTCTTAGATGCTCCCCATGCTCCACCTAGGTTTTTCATTATATTGTAATATCTTCTTCATTGACTACCAAAATTTTGTCCAGGTAATCTCTAATGACACTATTAATCAAGTCCATGAAGGTTTCTTGTACATCAGTGATTTCTAAAGGAATTACTATGAATTTATAGTGCACTTACCTTGTACGAATATTAGTCTTGGGGGTATCCTCCTTCTTTACCCTGACATGGTAATATCCCGATGACAAATCCGTAGTGGTGAAGTATTGAGATTCATGTAGCTGACCTAATAAGTCATCAATTCTTGGAAGATAATACTTTTTCATTATCATGAATTTGATGAGCTCAGGATAATCAATGCAAATTCACATTGATCCATCCTTCTTCATGATGAATAGGACCGGTGCACCCCATGGTGAAGCACTTGGTCATATAAACCCTTTATCGAGATTCCCCTATTGTTGTTTCTTTATATCCTCAAGCTCCACCATATCCATTCTATGTGGAGTCTTGAATATTGGAAACACCCCAAGTTAAAGATCAATTGAGAATGCAACATCTCTTCTAGGAGTAAGACCAAGAAATTCCTTAGGAAACACTTCAGTGAATTCTATCACAATGGTAATGTCTTCAAAGATGGTTTCTTAATTAGACTCAATCATATTAGAATGATATGTGTGATGATAGGGTAGTAATATCCATGCTTGAGATGATTGTCATAAATAAGATTCATCCTCCTCCTTGAACTTGTACATAATCATGGATCAATTCACCATATAGAGATTGATTTATCTCTCATGACAATTTATGTAGGCTCTATATAATAAATGTCAATCCATGCTAATAATTGCATCAAATTCCCCCGTAGGAAGTGTGAAGAGGTTCTCCTGGAAGATCAAAAAATAAATTGTGATAGGAGAGGAGTTATATTCATACGATTAAATGATTACTCCATTTTTCGTTCTAAATAACATCTCTACTTCCATTATTTGTGTGGGTGTTGGGATATTTCAACTAAAATTTCACAATAAAAATGAATTCATAGAACCAAAATAAAAAAGTATGTTCCCTATTCTTGAATGAATAACTAGTGTACTTATCACCACTTCATTTTCAGGGTTCACTTCATTGATAGTGGTGGATAAAGATTTAACTTGATACCATGTAGGTTGTTGGTTGCCTAAAAAAACCCTTGGCATAGGGAACTAGTTTCCAAAGTGTCGCGGTTCTTTTTAGTTGAAGCAATAAACAATGTATTGAGGGTCTAACGGAGCATTTCACTTTTCTTTCATAGCCATGGTTTTTTTTTGTCAGTATTTAATGGCCAAGTGAGCTTCTCTTCCAGACCATAAGCATTTCTTTTTCCCCTTCAGGTAATTTCTGGGGTGCTTCTTTCTACACCTTTGGCATGTGGGGTGATGGATTTTATTAGAAAATTTTGATTTATCCATCAGACCACCATAAATAAATTTCACATTATGCATCTTATCCCCATGATACTTATAATATTAACTTATCTCCATTTCAACATTGAGGGAACATCCGACAAATTCCTTATAGCTATTAAAGACATAGATTGCTAGGGGTTTCTGCAGGTTTTGTTTTAACCCAACAAAGAAGTGGTCAACCATGAATTAGGGGATAACAATAAAGCAATATGTTTATTAGGTAATCCTTGTGAAGTTCGTTTTGTACACTCTAATAGATTCATCATATTTTTTCTTGAGGTCAAGTAATTCCCTTTCCATCCTAAATCAGAGGGTGTGAGGAAAATATATGTTGGAAATTTGTTTCTAGAAATCATTTTATTCCAATGCCTCAATCTCTTCCTTGAGCTTTTTATTTTTTATCAATTCCCATCATTGATCAGCTTTACCCTCTATATGATAAGCTACAAGAAGTAACTTCTCTTATATATAAAATATAAGGTTGGAGAAGATCTTCAAAATAGAGTTGATCCATGTTTGGCGATTAAGGGATCATATGATCCATTAAAAGTATGAGGCCTTTTTCTTATGAAGATCTCGATTATATATTTTCATTATTTGGGGGGGGTGAATGTTCCTCTTGAACAATGTTTCTGTTCAAATCCTCAGTTAACTGAGAGTGTGTCAGGACAAAGATCATGATTCCCTCTCCCATCAGACTGGACATCTCATTAGGATATTCATCACATTGATCATCATATCAGTTGTTAGACCAAGTCCTATTATCGTCCATTAGCTGGAATAAAAGGAAAGTTAGGGGAAACACATAAAGGGTAATCTAAAGACTAAAAAGGATAACTTATAAATTACATTTATTTCCTTACTTATGAATTTATAGGGTTAAATATATATTATCCATAATCTAATTCCCAACATATATTATTAAGGGAATTTTTTTATTCCATTAAAAATTGGTTCATACTATGTTTATTAATTTTCCAATGCATAACCCCCCCCCCCCCCCAGAGTTTCGTAAAGAAGGGTGCAGCATGGCCCGTTTTCTTGTACCAGTTCCCGTTCGAGTCTAGCACAAATTGGAGTTTTTGGATTTTACCCCTATACTCAACTTTTCCAGAGCCACCTCTACCTTCTTGTATCCATACATGGATGTATTTTATGGATAAAACACTAACTCAATAATCCCCAAAATTAGATATGTTTTTATTATACTTAGTCTTATCACAAAGGATTTCTCTAGGGTTTTCTAATCCTAATCATAAAAATAAAAAAACCTATCCTCTGATACCAACTATACCTACCTTGATCTTTATTACACACTTTAACATGATTTATTACATAAAATATCTCTTAAGAAAACCAGATGGATCAAGTGTTATAGTCTATTTGGAAATCATGGATATTACATGACAACTTAAGACAAAAAAATACAACATATTTATTGGAATCATTTTGTACATGACCACAAAATTCCCTCGTTCTTAGCATTATATGGGATAACCGGAGGAAATACAAGAGAAATGGGTGAGCTATAAAGCCCAATAATGGAGTAAAACTGGCATAACATGAAGAATACAATACATCTATTGAAATAGACATATCAATGGGGCATAAGATGAACATGGACTTAAAGTCTTGATAAAGCATGAATATCATAATATGGAAATGTGGCGTCAACATTTAACTTGATATTAGCATGATCCAGGGATTATTGCACGTGGAGAATGAGTAAACCCTCATTGAAAATGAATTTTCATGATTAAAACATCATTTCACTTGATGTTTCATGACACTAATTTTTACCCAACGCATGGGAGTGCTATCAGGAATCCCATTCATTAATCAATTCATTTCACGCATAAGTGTGCCACATGGATCATATAACATCTATTCATTAAACATCATCCTTTATTTCCTGATAAAGGAAATTGGAATTCATACATGAAACTAAATAATCAATATGTGGAAGTTCATAAAGGTGAATATCCTTGACTGAGAAATGGGCATGGTATTCAGTACACATTGACTTGGGCTTGGAAAATTGGAGTACAATTTCGGAAGCCTAACAGTGTGATAGAATAATTCATAAAAAGGGTTTATGATAGATAAAGGGGTTTAAAATCATATGTACATGAAATTTACAGTAATAGGGTTCATATAGATACATGGCCTGAGATTTTTTTTGAAATTTATATTCATAATACAAAATAATCACTTGAATGTAAATGACGAGATATAAATCCATTATAGAATTTTGGCATGGTAACATGTGTGAATGGGAGGAATTAGTGATAGAGAAAGAGGTCTCTAATCATTAAAACATAAATAGGTAAGTATGGGTATGGTGTGAAATCATACCCCTACATTTTTAATTGAAAATAAAAAGGTATATAAACATAATGAAACATGGAAAAAATTAGAAGTATAGAAATCTATTACATGGAAGTGTGATACCAAAGTCATGGGAGAGGCTTCTTAGAGGCTTAGGGTACCTTGGAAATATTATAGAGATAGGAGAAAAGGGGTTGGTCGAGCTCCAATGTCATTGAGGGATGATAAAGTTGGAGATTGGGTGGGTTTATATAGGAAAAAATAGGGGATTCTATATTATTTAGGTTTTGGACACCACACATTAAACTAATGGAAACCACATACCTACCCATGGTTTTTGCCCAAGGTTTTTTCCAAAGGGGAGAAGAAAACATTATTTTTAATGTAAAATGTCATAACTTCTTAAAATATTAGGCATTCTTATGTGGAGGTGAATCACACTCTCAAGGAAATAATTTTAAAATGTTAATATAATTAATAAGCCCCAGAGTGTCCACTAATGAATTGTAAAATTAAAAAAACCTAAAATCACATTATCTTAATGGTAAAACATATATTTCCATAACAGCTCATTTATATTATTTAATTAAATCACTATTAGGTCATTATGATGTCATAAAACACATTATATAATTAAACGGTATTTAATTTTTACCCCACAATTTGGTTACCTCAGAAAATAATAAAAAAATTTACCATTGGATAACTTCAACGTCCTAATTCTAAAGGAAATAGTCATTTTATATAAATAATTTTCTAAATATGTGAAATTTTAATTTAAAAAAAACCTGAACTTTATCTAAAATTAATGGGTTTTAACAAAAACGGCTTTCAAACCTTAATGAAAATTACAATTGTATTCAAAAAATTATATGATCATATATATTTAATAAAATATAATTTATTCGTAATATTTTATAGAAATATTATTTAATTAAAAAAACTATTAATTTTTCAAAATAGGTTTCTTAATTTAAAATTAACTAAAAATATTATTTTTACTTTAAAAACCATTTACAAAGTAACAAAAATAAAATGAATATATATTATTTAATATATAAAATAAATAATGCACATAATCATTGCATTATTTTATTGTTATATAACCCCTTATAATAGCCACATAAGGCCTAAGGGTAAGGTGTGTGATGGTGACATACTGTTGGGGTGGCTCCGATAACATCACTCCGGTTGTAATCTCAATATACTTCTACTTATCCCATAGGTGGTTCCATTGAAGCTTCACGTGTTGAAGGTTTAATTAGGCTTAGTCAAGAGTGAATCACAGTACGGACACCTCCTTTTCGAGCTCTATCAAATGGGCTTCATACGAAGAAATTAAACTGGATGAGGCCTTTGCTTCCTTTGACTGTTTAAATTGGATTCGTTAAAGCCCTATATTTATACTAATCATTAGATCATTGTACAACGACTATATTAACGACGATCACAATTCTTAACGTTATTTTGAAATCCAAAATCATAAATCTAAATAAGGGAATATGTTATACATCCATTTTACATAATAATTCATTTAATTAGATCAATAGAAATTTTCATTAATAAAAGTTTGGTTCATTACACAGACCAAGGGGGTATTGACCACGATATCTACCGAGGTGGTCGTTGTAAATGATTAGTGCTATATGGGACCAAAGGGGATAGATTGTTTGAGATTTCCCAAAGGGTCATTATTTATTGATTTGATGATATGTTGAACCAGAGGGGTCATATTGTGAGAACATTCCCTGTAAGGTTTCTTTGGAATGGTAGAATGATTGTGACGAGTCTGTCACGCCAAAGCACAAGCATGGACTCAGTATTAATTGTTTATTTTGATGGTCTAATGAGATGTATGTGTTACTATTATAAAGGGGGATACCGAGCTTATTCTATATCTCATGTTTACATTATTCAATGAATAGGTTAATTAATAAATGTAAATGAATAAAATAATAAACTTTATGCATGTGTACAATTGAGTGATTCCAAGTTTATTGCTTCATTTCTTCTCATTACCTTCTATAAATATTCACTGATAGTTTGGTACTGATCATTTCGTGGATTCATACTAGGATTCATCTCACACACTATTTGGGTCATGATTTTGGTCCCAAATAGATTATATGGTTGCAGTTATATATAATGGAAGGTTCCCTTCATCATGAGATAGTGGATTTTTGTTGGTGTTGGAGATAATGGGACCAAGCAGAGGATTGAGATTCTGTTGGAGTTTAATATTTTCTATACTTTGGGTTTATTGTTGTATTTATAAAATTTTGACTTTTTTATATTATATCCTAGATACAAGTGACATGTATCATTTACTTATATATTCTATAGTCGTTTATACTATCGATCATCGGATGTTTACTTCTGTCATATAGTATTACTACTTCTGCTACTGTTTATTATTCATTATTCCATGGTATATACTCTGCCAATGAGGGCATATTTTCCACAATTTATTACCTTATTCCTCCCTACTAGTATGTAGCCTCTAGAATTTGGGGATAAGTGATTGTGGTTATATGTCCAACCGGGTTCTGGGATCCTTTGGGAGGCACCCAAGAACTAGGACGTTACAAAGTGTTATCCGGGGAGTTTCTTTTTTTAATTTGTCTTAATATTTGGGGCATATAGATAGGGATAACATGGATAGGGTAGTTAATAATATGTTAGGCCCGCGAGTAGTGAACTCGTGTACAAGAAAAATCTATTGTACCTCGATTACTGAAATTTCTCTAGTTTTTCAATTATTACAGTTGATTTGATTTAACCATTGGGTGACACAATTATTTTGTGATATTATTGTTTATATAATTTTGCTTCTACTATTTTCAACCTAGTGAGATGAGGGTATCTCATCTCATGCATCATATATGAACTTTCTATAGATTACATGTCCTAAATTATTGTTAGGCCATTTAGAGTGAATTACTAATTGCATGTTGTTGTGATAGATGTTGTGATAGATGTTGTGCTAGATATGCATGTTGTTGTGATAGATGTCCTGATAGAATACCTACTATTTGATAGGGTATCTATATATGTAAATTTTCATTTGTATTGACCCCAAAAATTGGTCTATGAGGTGTTTTAGGCCCTATTGAATCAGAATTTGGTGGATCATATCTCATCTTTAATCGAATTTTGTCAAGTTATGATTTGAACATGGATGCCAAACTTTGATTCGCGGGAGTATGGGCTCTCACAGGTCAGAATTTGTCATGTCTGGGACAATATTTTTTGTTTTTAAGGGTTTGGGAGAATTTTTAGAGGAATACTATTTAGAAACACAAACAACACAGTGTATGGTGTTATGAACACACACCATTTGTTCTTCTATTCTAGAAGAAACATCTTTTCTTATGTAAACGAGGTGTATAGGATTACACACCGTGTAGTACATAACCATGTTATCAACTATGGGAGAAATGACATGGGGTTGGGAAATCATTGATGGAACATTCCATGTATGAGTAAAAAACAATGTATTGTAAATAACCAAGATTTGGTCATGTGACTAATGACACAGGTGGATAAAACAAAGGTTTTACTTGAAGTTTAATGTTTTTTCACACTGTGTAGAGTCTACTTTGTCACCGACCGTGTGAGAAATGACACTGGTTGATGGGAAAAATCCAGTACACACTATGTCTAAGGTGAACATGCCATGTAGTGTTGTTCGGAAAAACCCCATGTGGTTTAGCCATGTTGATGTACTTGGGAATGAGAGAAAATTCAAGTACACAACGCTTATTGAGTGGAACACATTGTGTGAAATAATGTTACACTGAGAAGTGTTTCATAGGTACACTCTATGTTAAAACCTTAAGGGGACATGTTGTGTAGGGGTTATACACACTGTGTAACCCATTTTTTTAAAACATGAACGTTTTTTCTCATTTTCCTTTCTTTCACTTCTAAGTTTTAGTCCTTGATAATCATGAACTGAGGTGTGCACTTTACCATATAGACTCAGGCCACTGATACTTCCACTAGTTGTATTCCAGGTATAGGGTGATGACCAGACACCAGAAAGGGTAGATCAGGGACTACCAGAAGATCCTCCCATCATGCCTATCTTGGCACTAACAGTTATAACAGATGCAGGTACTGATCCACAGTTCTGTGAAGGATTTTTGAGGATGTTACTGACTTTTTTGGGAGAACTGCATCCTTCTCCGTCTAGGGAAGAGTTCATAAGGATGTTCCAGAAGCATTTTCCATCTACAATTTCAAGGTATGGAGGACCACGGGCTGGAAAGTCATGTTTGGCGGCCATTCCTGCTATCAATGAGCATCTGGAGATGCCTCTAGAGAGAAGGGTGAATATTGATACATACATTCTATGTGATTCCGCGAAGAGATAGTGGGATGTCATCTCATAGGAGGGATGTCATGGGGGTATGGTTTTGGGAAGAGTTTTAGAGGTTCTTCTATGACTATTTATACCCTAATACAATAACAACAGATTGAGCTCTAGAGTTCATGTAGTTGGTGTAGGGCGCTATTTCAGTGATGTATTAGACTTATCATTTCATAGAGATACTATGCTTCACACCTATTTTTTGGAGGTGATAAGATATCATTCCATAGGTGATTTGATGTGGGTCACAAGTATCCATTATTATTGTTGATTAATGTATTCAAACTAACTTCATTGTTGAATATAGTGAACCCAGAGCAGATTACCAAGCGTAATCTGAGTGAATTTGGATTTGTTAGCCTGGGCGGTTTAGTATCAAGGGATTCTACTACTTCAATATATAGAATGAAGAACCACAGGAAGATTTAACATGATGTTTCTTTACGTAGACTAGTGGTACTTTACCAGTGCTGGAAGAGTGGGAATACAAGACCACATTTCCTAAATGACCCAGTTGAGTGACGGTCTTGCGACAAGATGGGTAACCTTCATCATTTTTCTAGGTTTTCTCACTTTCAGCTAGTGAGAGGTGTTATATTATGACTCCAAATTTAGGAGCAGGACCACCAATTTCTCCTCAGTCAGGGAACATGAGTCCGTTGGGCCATTCAGGTCGAGGTGGTTTCTGTGGCTATAGTGGTCAGACTACTAGTTATCAGTGAAATCAAGGTAGATCAGCTCAGGGTAGTCAGATAGGGTCACTAGTCTGCAGTAGAGTTCAAACATTTTTAGTGTATTAGACCACGGAGGATCATGTTCCCAGAACCTCTATGGTTGTAGGTACCTTTCTATTTTCCTCAGTATTATATTTTTCTATTTTCGATATAGGGGCTTCCCATTGATTAGTATCTGTTGTTGTTTTAGAGAGCGCCTGACTCTGTATCTTTACTTCTAATGATGTTATGACCCTAGACACTTCATTGGTGCTTAGAATTGATTGTTTACATCATTACAAGGAGTGCCGACTTGATGTTTGTGGGTGTCTTTTTTTATGGGACCTCTATGTCTCAATGATGATATCCTTAGAAAAAATTATCAGAATGTCGTGGTTAGTATTCATTTAGGCCTTTGTTGACTACTATCACCACGTGGTGAGTTTCACATCACCAGAGGGTGGGTCTTTTCTACACAAGGGCGAATGAGATGTCTAGGTGATCAGAGTGGGACCCGAGAATCATGTCTTGGGAGGTATTACAGACCATATTTCTAGTTTACATATGGATGACTAGGGACTTCATAAATTCACTTTACTCTTGTGGTGGATCATTTCATAGATGTCTTTCCAGAGGAATATTCGGGTTTAAATCTAGATCATGATGTTGACTTCTCTATTTATCTTTTTTGAGGAGTGGAACTGTGGTCCATTCCTCCATATAGGATGGATAAAAAAGAGTTATAGGAACTCAAGAGGATGTTAGATTATTCAAAGCAAAATGGTTACATCAAACCTATTATTTCTCTTTAGGGATCTCATGTTCTTTTTGTGATGAAGGTAGATGATAACCTCATACTTTATGTGGATTTTCAATAGATGAACTAGTTGAAGGTAAAGAACAGATATCCCTTATCGAGTATTGATGATCTTTTTTATCAAATTTGTGGATCCCATGTGTTCTCAATGATTGAAATGAGATCCATTTATCATAATATGTGTGTTATACCATCAGATATACCTCTTATAACCATTCAAAGAAGGTATGGTCTATATGATTATGTGGTTTTGTTGTTTGGTCTCCTGAATGTACTGATAGTTTTTTTGGAAATGATGAACCAAGTGTCCCATCCATACATGGATTATTTTTTGGTAGTCTTTGTGGATGATATCTTGGTGTACACTCAAACATGACACATCCATAACACCCATCCTAAGATAGTATTGAGTACACTAAGAGAGCATCATTTGTATGCCAAACTCTCAAAATACCAATTTTGGATTAACTAGATTCACTTGATGGGCAATGTTATCTTTGTGGAATGAGTGTGAGTAGACCAAGAGAAATTGAGTAATGTAGTTTCATAAGATTATCCAAAGGAAGTCTTTGAGGTACTGAGTTTTCTTGGGATAGCTGGTTACTACAAGTGCTTTTTATATGACTTTTTATGCTTAGAATCACCACTAAAGGGCCTGACTAAGAAGGGTGACAAGTACTTGTGGACATATTCCTATGACCCAGTCTTACAAGACCATCAAGGTAGATTAAATTCATCACCGATAATGATTTTTTTTGTTCTAGGAAAAAGTTGCACCATTTGCTGTGATGCATTAGGTATTATACTGAGATCAATTCTTATACATGGAGAATGAGTCATTGCTTACGAGTCTCGGCAATTGAGGCCACATGAGAGGAACTACCTGATGCACGATATCAAGTTAGATATAGTTGTACATGCTTTTCACTATTGGAGACAGTATATTTTGGGAGAGTATTTTTTGGTATACACTGACCAAAAAAGTGACAAGTATATCTTTACTCCGTGAGATATGAATTTGAGATAGTGAAGGTGGGTTGAGTAGCTTCAGTCATTTGATTTTGATCTTTCCAACATGTCTAGGAATGGAAACACAATTACTGATGCATTGAGCAGGAGGACTCCAATATAAGCAATTCAGGAGGCCAACAATGACTGACAGCTTATGGATCTATTCTCTAAGATGAATTTGGAGGTGCATGACAGATAGGGGAAGACTTTACTTTCATCTATTACTGTTACATCTACTTTTCTAAATTGGGTATGAATGAGGCAACTATTAGATTCTGAATGCATAGTCTTATGGAGAGTTTGTTAGGTGATTACCATACTCATGGTTGGACCATAGAAGAGGATGATTACATGGAATTTCATGGGTCTGTATGGGAGTTAGAAGACATACTTTAGGAGATTTTGTGAGATTTACATTCCTCAGTTTGGGAAATTCATCCTAGTGTCACCATGATGTATCAATATCTACACTATTGGTATTGGTGGCAAGGTATGAAGTGAGATGTTGTTGGTTTTGATATGAGGTGTTCCACTTAGGTGAAGGTGGTGCATCAACTACCAGCATGGATTTTATAGAAGTTACCCTTTTCCGAGTGAATGCGGAATGAGGTCGTGATGGATTTATTAACGGGTTTACCGAGTTCACCTAAAGGGAATGATGTGGTTAGGGTTTTTGTTTATAGAATCATGAAGGTTTCACATTTATTTTTGATCAATGAAAATATCAGTGTTGATGACCATGGAAGGTTCTACATATGAGATATTGTATGATTACATAAGTTTCTTCACTCTATGATTTTAAGAAGTGATGCCTGGTTTACTTATTATGCCTTGCAGGGACTGTCGAGGGCCTTTGGTACATAGGTATATACGAGTACAACTTACCATCCATAGAAAGATGGACAGTCCAAGTTTATGATTCAGGTTTTGGGGGACATTCTACAAGCATGTATCTTGATTTTTTGTGTCTCTTGGTAGAGACACATACATCGTATGATTCATGTTATGGAGGAAATGCTATGAGCAATAATTCCAGATTTAGGGGGATATTGTGAGATAAACATATCCCTAATGGAGTTTTCTTATTATAACTATTTTTAGGTGATGATTTAGATGACACCTTATGAGTCTTTTAATAGTAGGATATTCCAGTTACCCCTAGGTTGGCTGGAGGTAGGAGAGGTAGCTATGTTGGGACCTTATCATGTCTAAGAGACCACTTACTAGGTGGAGTTTATTCATAGGAGGATAAATCATATATTTTTCATGATGAAATATTATACGGATTAATGGAGATAACCTTTTTAGTTTGAGGTCGGAGATCAGGTTTTCTTACCTATCACACTAATGTTGGGAAATAGGAGGATTAAGAGATATGAGAATATTTTACTGAGATAAGTCGGGTAGTTTCAGGTTTTTTAAAGAGTTGGGCCAGTTGCCGAGCAGATGTAGTTACCTTAGAGGTACTGAGATATGATCAATGTCATTCATGTCACTTAGCTACATGATTACCTTTCACACTGGTCTAATGTTTTTCAACCTGAGGAGTTTGAGTCAGAGGTGGATGCATCCTTTAAAGAGCACCCAATTCGAATTGTGGGTCGTAGTTCCATGGTTCTCTATGGTTTTTATATTCCATTGGTATAGGTAATATGGTAGCATGGGAGAGTATATGATGAGACTTGGGAGAGGGAGTCTGACATTCGATCCAACATGATAAAGTTGTTTGATGTTTCTTCTTCACCACCCATATAAGGGAAATTTGGGGACCAATTGCTTTATGGGGGGAACTTTGTAAGAACCCAAATCTTCATTTCTGGTATGGATATTGAATTCAGGTGGTTTTGTAGAAAAATTAAGAATTCGGAAAAAATTTGAGTACACTCCCTGTACCCGATTGTCGTGCATAGCCGTGTACTTTCCATGTAATGGCCAAGTACATGGCCCTGTAGGTGACCTGGAAGACCTCATAAAGTAAGAGCTGGTTGAGGCAAGTACTCAATGTGTACATTAATTTAACACTCCGTGTACTTTTCTATTTTATTTAATAATTCAGAGTGGGGTTGAATCTCATCTCCATAAAGCAGTTATTCTCCCCATCATTCATAGAGGAGAGCAATGTACAATGGAAGATCTTCAATCTCATATAGTTCATCTATCTGAGTTCCGATTGAGACACCACTGGGTGTGTTAGATTCCCATAGGAGAGTTCTCTCATTACATCAATCCTCTCTTCTAGATTTATCCACTCTCTTATGTTATCCAAGGATGAATTATTTTGGGTTTTTGGTAGATCTACGTCCTTCTTGGCTCAATTGATGGATGATATTCAAGAGTGTTCTTCGTACAACATCGATGTAGGTGGATTGTGACTTTATGTGTGGAATACTCACGGTTAATGTATTGCGTGTTATGGAATTTAACACTGTTTAAGACCTATTATGGTGTGATTGTTGAGAAAGGGTTATTGATTATGCATAAGTTTTATTTCCTTGGTTTCGGGTGTGTTTCCCACATTTTTTGGATTATGGCTATTGGGTCTAGAAAGAATGTTAGGCTCGCTTAGTTTTCCATTCTTAGTGTTGTTAGGATAGAGTCATTGTTTTTTTAAGATTCATCTATTTCACATTGTTATATTATGGAAAAGTGGAATTGACGATGATAGCATCACGAGATAGGGTATTTTATGTATAATTATTATTATTTTGACCCAGAGGTATTAACTGGGAGAGCTGCCAGGTGGTCACAAACTGGAGGGATTAAACCATGAGAGGTACATGGTGGGTATTTATTAAATGAATATTGGCCCATACAGAATTGACTATGAGAGCTACCAGGGTTCATTATATTATATTTTTTCTATGCAGAGCAAGGGTGTATTGACCATGAGAGCTACCCATGTAGTCATTGTAAATTATTAGTGCTATGTGGGACTAAAGGGGTTAAACCTTCTATGATTTCCCAAAGGTTTATTATTTATTGATTTGTTGATATGTTGAACCAGGGGTGTCAGGATGTGATAACGTTCCCAGAGGTTTTCTTTTGAGTGATTGAACGATTGTGACGAGTCTACCAATCCAAAGTACACGCATGCACTTAGTCATACCTATTTTTTCAGATGGTCTTCTAAGACAGATCTTTTAGTGGTTTCGTACTAGGATTCATCTCACGTCATGTTTATGTAATTATTTTATGCCCAAAATGATTATATGGTTTCATGTATATCTTAGGTAAAGTGCTATTCTTCATCAGGTACTTGATTTTTGTTGGAGATAGAGAGCATAGGACCAAGCTGAGACTTGCGATGCTGTTGGAGTTTACTGTTTTCTATACTTTGTGGTTTTAGTATGGTATTTCCAACATTGTGAATTTTTTGAAATATTTTTTAGATACAAGTGAAATGAATCATTTATTTATATACATTATAGTTGTGTATAATATCAGCCTTTTGTTTTCTACATCGGTTGTATGGTATTACTGCTTCCGCTACTGTTTATTATTCATTATTCTATTGTGTATACTCAACCAATGAGGGAATAGTTTCCCCATTTTCTTACCTTATCCCTTGCTACAAGTAGATTGCCTTTGGAATTTGGGGAAATTTTCTTGTGGTTATGTGACCAACTGGGATTGATGCACCTTTTGATGGAACCCAGAACCAGGACGTTAAAATACTATCCTTTAATTGATCATTATTTCCCTTGTCAGATGGTCCCACATCAGTGGTTTTTTGGTGGATGGTAGATGTGTCCATGATTTTTACATAATAATTGATATTTTCCAATTGGGTATTTAGCAGTGGAATATTGGAAGAGGTTCCCAAACCATCTATGTTCATTAATGTTGAGGATTTACACCTTCCTCAAATACCACTTTGTGAGTGTAATTCTCTATGTATGACTCCGAATTTTCATGTCTATCTTTTTTTATTCTATATTTGTTTGGTCAAAATTGACACCATTTATGGATGCTGGTCCTATAGATAAAAGCATAAATTTCCATATAGGTGTTATATCTTTCATCAGGGTATGTTTATTTCAAATACATGATACTAGATATGATTTAAAGGGTAACATTATCCCCAATCCTTAGGATTGGTTTCCCCTAGGATGTTGTAGATGTAACTCTATCTCTCATTACATAAACGGTAAATATTATACAATGTGAATGTTGTCATTGGATACCACTATGAGGTAATCCATGGTGGTTAACTCCTTTTCTTATTAGTGATGTTTCTATTTTGGAAATCAATGTAACAGTCCATGGGTCCAAGGACACATGAGACACGCCAGGTCAAGTGTGTCACATTACATTAGGTATGCCACCTCATGCACGAAAGGATATTGAATAAACAAAAGGGTATAAGGTAATTATGGGGGATATTATACCTTTATATTTGAGTATGAAACCGTAGAAATAACTAAAATATTCTATGAAATAATTTAGTGTACACTAAACAAATAAAACATAAAAAAGTTATAAAAATTTAAATGTTTCTTAAAAAACAAACGGCTTAAATTTTTTTCCACCAAGACAGATCAAATATAAAAAATAAATAAATGAATAAATTAATCATGGAACTACTTAAATATTAATGAATCACCTCATACTTGTTTCCAAATCCCCATCACTTTCTTCCTTCCCAATGTCCAAAATTGAACCTCCACCCCATTAAAACCTATAATCAAGATTTTTTCATAGATTACAATGTTTTTGGTCCACCAAAGAATGGTGTGAGTAAAAATTAGAAGGTAACTAGTAAACATTTCCCTATAATAACCTTTATGTATACTATATATATGATATCATATAATCATAATAATTAAAAAAAAGATAAATATGTTCTTTAAAATAACAACCATCGATCCATGGGATCTTAAGTGATAATAAGAATTGAACATACCTTTTTTTCCTAGTATTATAATGATTCAATGAATAACTAATATACCCCAATGGTTAAACATAATCCATTCCTAAAAATTGAATTAAAACCTCTAGGGAAAACAAATACTCCCTCAGATCTATAAGAGTTACACTGAGGGTACTGATTCTTTCCTCAGAACCATAAGAATTTCATCCAACCAGATGGTCACATCCCTTACCTGGAATCATCATATATAATCATCCACATGGTCTTATACTCCAATCAGATCCATATTCAATTCATCCACTTAGTAGTTTCTAATATCATTCCCAAAATAATCATTTAACCATACACTGGGGGGTCCATCCACTACCCAAATAATTTATCTTAACATCATTAACTCGAGGGGATTCATCCCACCCTAGAGATGGATGACACATGAAAAATAGGGAACCATCTCTCCCTAAAACATCAAATACCACACACCTAGAGGATATCCGACCCTATAACCTCAAATCACATAATATTGGGGGGTGTATCCAATTTTAACAATATCACATAAAAATTATTTAAAACACTCCCCATAACAATAAAACATACACCTAGTGGACGAGTTTCCATCCAACAAACATATTTATTATATTAAAAAAGCGGAACACCCCACTACAGAAGAAGTAGAAATAAACAGTTACCCTGGTCAATATCTCACCCAAACTATTAATCCAACTTTCACATATTGGATATATATATATATATGTATATTGAAATAAATGTATATATCATATATCCATGTATTTATCCACTCCTAATAACCAAAAATAAAATATGCATGGGTCATCCCCTAACAAGAACTTATAAAACATATCTTAGGTTGGAATCTTAATAAAATAACATGCTCGTAGAAATATATACATGAATGGATCATACCAAAAATACATGTTCTCCAAGGTTTAAAATAAAATGCTAAATACCTACCTTCATGTAATACCCTGGACAATGGATAATATAATAATGAGGCACCAATAAAGATCCCCTGGGTCACATCATAGTTCAGACAACTTACATGGGATCCTCTATCACATTTCCAAATCTAAACCCAAATAACATCACTAAGAGAGAATATCATCCCTAGAAATGACCTTGTTATCTTTATAGCCAAATCAGTCTCATAGGAAATGAAATAATTTTTTCACACTATACAGATTCTATAAAGCATATCTCACTCCAATGGTTAAGAATGGTTCCTATACTCACTCCCAACCATTTCATAGTTTTTTCTCTGGGTATACCCGCCAAGTTATTCACATATCTATGGGGTGGGAACACTCACCACACACTCAAATAATCTAGACCATATGCTATAATTTATTTAAATGGAATCAAGATCTCCCTTCCCTAGGCTACCCTTTTTAATGCATCACACTCCCTTACAAAGAGTGAACCAAGGGTACATTTTACCTGGTCTACTATGTTCATCAATTATATATTATTTAACCCTACAAGTTCAATATATCTTATCAAAAATCCTTAGAATCAATACCATTGAATTCAATAGGAAGGGTATCCATCATATACTCAAGGATATATTATAACCCTATACACATTAAATTTATCTATAAATGTATGATGAAAATACATTTTAAATACAAGTTTGATCAAACATAATGGTGAGACAATATATTAAATACACAAAAATATATTAATAAAACGTTGGAATATTTTTAAGGAACCACCTATCTCATTTAATGTTATTTTCTTTTATCAATGACTAACCACCATAACATTATCTTGTCTACGCCCCGCCCAATATAGTATCAACACCCAAGACGCTATCTTAATCCACAAATTTCAAAATGAGTAATTTTAAAAAAATTATAATTAATTATTTAATTTAATATTTTTTTCATAATTTACAAAAAAAAATTGAATCATTTCTCTTAACCAAAACTATGACCAACCACGTCTAAATGAACTATGGAATACCCTTGACACAATCCTGAGAAAAAATATTTATCAACTACTACTTGATTATCCTAAAATTTAATCGAGTTTAATTGAAACCCACAAATAAATTCATAAGATGATTTTCCATCAATTAAATAGTTGGAAAACAAACTCATTCATCCACAATGGAAGAACCTATATAGGACAAGGAAAATACTATTCATTGCGATATGATTCCATTATTCTATAGTGTATTCCTCACTAAAAAAACAAGATCGATAAATCTAAAACCAAAGGGATATAAGAGAATGATGAAATGTGAGAGGATGAGGAAACAATACCTTTATAAGACTATAAAATCACCATTAAAATCAATAATACTAGTGGGTTGAAACATAAAAAATATGTGGAGAGGGGTCAATGAATGAGGGGGAGAAAGAGGAGTGGTGTTTGAAATAAATAGGGTAAAAATAGTAATTTAAGGTTTTTATGTTTTTTAGGAAATATAAATTTTTTGGTTCATGATTTAACCAACCATATTCCAACCATACATACCTCGCTATCTCAATCCATACCCCATCACCTGGTTTCCCAGCATTGTTTACCAAACTATGCTGTAATAGTGAATCTCCCTCTAAAATATTGTTTTATTGTTCCTTTTTTAAATTCATACTTCTCTAATCCTATGATCACTACATTTTACTCAACCCTATATAAAAAATAATTCACATAGTTCCCTAGCACAGTTTCCCATAACTATGGGTTAACAGTATAACTAGGGGAAACCGCTTCCAAAAATCAACCCTCAACCCATATTATCAGGAAATCTACCCAAGAAACAGAGACAAGTCAAAGGCCTTGATCTATTCCAGAAAAAATAATTGTGATATTCCCTAACCCTAGTAATTTTCTTTCAATTACAGTATCAAATAATATCATCTTATCCGAGACTAAAAATTGAAATTCCATATGAATTTCCCCTCTCTTGATGACACACTATTTTACAACCAACCCACTAACAAACGTATTGCACCGAAATCTCAGTGGAATTCTAGTAATCAATACTCATATTCATTTATTATCAATTCACCTCTGATTCATATCTCTCTAAATTAAAATGTAGAACATGATTCTTAAATGAATCTCTAAAGAGTAGAGTGCACTATTCCTCAAATATTTGGACTAACTTCTCATCACCATCATTTAAAACCTATACACCACACAATATCATCTATATATCTCAAGAAACCAAGTTTAATCAATCGATACGCTTATGGGGTGCTAGTGATTCCAACCATAATAATATATTCATAATGGATTCTTATGGGTCATGGTTTTCCCCACCAAAAAAATATCTAAATAAAATAATCTTTTTGGCATCCACAGATCATTTTAATAGCCATACATAAGTCTTCACTTGACACGTGGTATAATTCTATTATTGGATCACCAATGACCAACACGAGCTGCCATGTTCTCAACTCACGAACTACAGTTCCACTAATCCAACGCACCCTTAGATCACATAAAATCCTTCTTGATGGTAATATGAAGACATGGAATGCATCCAATTTTAAATTTGAATAAAAAATTTAGTGTTCACCATGGGACTAAACAAATTGTTTCATCCTATACACCAGTATCACGATTCCATATAACAATCCTACTAACTAATTACTCTACATCCATGACCCTTTTTATATGAGTATCATAACATTGTGAATTATTTGATGCTCCAACCATAAGACTATCTTATTTATTCATCTTTTCAACCCAAATCCATTAAATAAACATCCCCCACTATATCTATTACTATACTTAATTATTGGAAATTTCCATCACACTCATACTCGAACACCAATAGAAGACACCCAATGCTACTTGCTCCTAGATCAATAAGAACTTCATCCTCAACATCTGAAAAAATAACATATGTATCAAGGGTCACAACCACTGATGAAAAATGGTTCACTTCTCACTATATTTTTACTATTCCTCTAATGTAGACATAAATGGGTCTCAATACAATATGCATGTCACTCATTTCTCTATGAAAACTAGTTTCAAATAATTGTCTTTGATCTCCCATTCCACCCCACTATGATCTATATAAGAGTACACCTCCTCCCATATTTGATACACCATCTATCTCATTAAAAACTTGGGTTTCCATTCCTATAGGCATCCTACAAAATTCCATGTTACCCAACCCACTCATTGCCTCTCAATGATCCATGAACTAAACAAGAAACATATGTAATTGGCATGCACATTCTTTATACAATGATTATTTTTATTGTATTAATCATTGAACAAATTCATTTTTTATATTTTAAAACATAAATTGTTTTATTACCACTTAAATGAGTATTATATATACATTCTATTTTATATTGGTATAGTTATACTTTTTTATAGTTTATATAAATATATCATCTCTTTTTTTATTTGTTGATACCATGTTTTTTATTATCATAATTATTCTTACATTTATTTTTTTGGAAATATTTTTAAGTCATATGAAATGATTTTTTATAATACGTTAAAATTAATATGAATATTTTTTTTAATGTCACAATGTTTTGTAGGGAGTCTTATTATGAAATAGTTTTTTAAAGTATAAAATTCAAAAGAAAATATTAGTGTCATACATTTTTAAATGAATCCATACATAAAATATGTTACGTTATGGTGAAATATTGAAAATAAATATAAAATTTGTGAAATAATATATTCATATGTGAATATATATGAAAATATCTATACTTATATAGAAATTGTGAAATTCATATAATTTCTCAATTTGTTTTCCAAATATTGAACAAATTCTATATTATACAATGTTTTTTGTATCTCGATGTACTATAATTTAGATTTTTTCCCCTTATTTTATTTATTTCATTAATATATATTATTTATTTTAATTATTTAAAAATTAATTTAAATATGTTTTTATATAGTGTGGAACAATACAACTAAAGCATGATGTAACATCCCAATCCGGCTTCCACATACCAATTCCACGAGCCAGTTGGCCGCATGAACTCAGGAATTACACCCCATAGGTTTGATGTTACTGACTAGAAGTGATGGTCAAATATATAAATTAGTGAGACTATAAAAGTTTTATCAAAATAACGGAACACTACAAGTAAATATTAAATATAAACAAGATACAACGATACCGAATAATCATAACCCAAAACACACAAATATCCCAAAATAAATGAAATGACCGTAATCCAAAGAAGATATTGATGCATAACATTTAATTGTCAATTGTAAAATTAAAACATAAAATAAATACACATTCAAAATTCCCAAGAGGTTCTTGAAATCATATTTCGTTCTGTTATCCATGCTCCATCTTGATTCCTAACCCAAACATCTAACTTTAGGCTCCTTCCTTTATCGTGTCCTACAAACCTAAAGTCCATTCTGCTACCAATCAGGCTTCCTGAGTAGGGTGGCAGTAAATCATATTTTCCCACCACCAATGGAGTATAAATAAATATAAAATCTATAATAATGTATCTGGTTGTATAAATAAAAAAGCTAAAATGAAAAAAATCAAATTTGTTTCATATATATAATTATTTATCCAGCCACATCATACCTACTTCAACCCATGTAAATGTATAAATAATACACCATACATATTTTAAATTATACTCTTTTCATTTTATTTGATTATTTAATTTATTTAAAATTTCTTTTGGAAGCATGGACCATAAATCAGGGTACCATTATCATGGATACTTGGAGCATCACTCCATCATCAATATCGAAAGGTCATAGTGAAACTGCCTTTCCCCCCATGGGTATATTTATCACCAGTCCCTCACCAACAACTCATTTTTCACATATATACATCATGTGAATAGAGAAGTAGTATAGCACGCCATGGGTACTCAAACCATCATTCTATCCCCCAAAACTCATTGACCCTTTGAGTTAATCCATTTAATCCTTTAAATCCAACTATCAAACATGAAATAAGGATTTTGTTCGATTTAAAAAACCCAAAATTTCCCTTTATATGTTACCTTAATCTTCACATTATGGTAATTGGAATATCCCTTGTATTTACATCAATCCTAGTCTCATATTTTTGAACGGGTCCAAAATGATCCTTGAAGGGCCACAAAAATAAATGGGGATGAAATCATTTGTCAAATTTAAAAGAAATTTCACAAAATATAAAGTGCAATGGTACAACTAAAAAATGATATCAGGGTCAAGACTATGGGAATTAGATTTTCGACTACCAACATTAGGGTCCTTGATGAACAAACTCCAAGCCATATCCCTCAATTTTATGTAGAACTGTCAAATTTTCCATAGAGGAGGAGATCTCAGATAAAAACAGAGGATCAACATCCCACAAATAAAGATCCCTTAAAATAAAAATCATAGCCACCAACAATTGGAAAAATAAATCCATATCTATATGGGTGAAATTTCATGGGTGGGAGGATCCTTATCATTATAGAGATCACATATCGAAGATGATTTTATTTTTTTCATCATATCAACAATTCACAAAGGAAGGGTTAGAGGAGCATAAAAATCCTCTTAGGAGCCTCCAATAGAAAATAACATCATGATAAGTAGAGTGGAGGTTTTTAAAGATATAAATAGTGGGTCTATAAAATTTTAAATAAATTTTAGGTGATTTAAATAATCATACTCATGGTTTCCTCAATGAGACTCGTGATAAGAAAAATTGTGCACCATAATCGTGTCCCTTACTATTTGGGGAGAAAATTTTCTTTGGGGGGGGACTATTTCTTTAACCATGATTTAACCAATAAATCTCTCTATATACCATTTTTCATGGTTTTTGGAGGTGGGAGGACTATTTGGATAAATATTTCATCAATCGTACACTTCTGCAAAACCATCCCAAAGACTCTGAAACTAATCTGAATTCACCCAAGTCATGAATAAACCAAAATTTGGTTAAAACAGGGGTAAAAGTTACCTAGAAGATGTATGATACATCCATATAAATTTCAGGATATTAAAAATTCTCATACATTAAACATAACGTCCATGAGATGAAATATAAATCATCAATAACCATCAATGTTTAATTTTTTGTCCACTTGTCCTGTATATTAGCTTCTCTCTATCATATATCCTTAGGAATCTCAACATGTTTCAATAACACTTAAACTATAAACATTTTCTTTCCCCAAAACACTTTCTCACTATGATCCAAAAGATGAATAACATGTTCCTAAAAGTATGAGTTAACCTCAAGGTCAACATCATCAACATTTATCACATGAGAAGGGTCAGGGTGATACTTTAAAATCATTGAAAAAATAAAAATAGCATCATATAACTATACCTATATGTAAGAACAAATCAACTAGACAATGGAATGATGCTCCTAAATATATAAAATAGTATGAAAAAATTTGGCTCCAATTTTCCATACATCTAAATCCTATAGTGACCCAATCATAGAAAAACCTAAAGAAGCACATGATCAGCCACTTTAAATTAATGTGGTCCATGAAATCCATCTGTATAATAATTTTTTCTACTATGATCCAAAGAAAAATGTGTATTAATCAACTGAACCTTCTTTGATGTATTATGTACAACAAATTTTCCCATCCACTAAGACTCACACACCTCCATCTAGTGCCGAGGTGATCCATATAGACTACTATAGAGCTCCACATATGGTGTCATCTTAATAGTATACTGATATCTATTATAATAGTTGAACTCAACTAGTATGATGTTATTCTCTTAGGATCCACCAATGTCTAGGATGAATTACCACAACATTTCCTCCAGTAAAAGAATTGTATATGTAGATTCCCATCTGTGTACGGGTGAAAATATGTACATAGAATCACATGAGTAAAAAGATCCATCTAAAACACTTTCTAGACTCATGACATAAAACTAGAGTCATGATATGAAAATAAACTATATAGTACTCTATGTCAATAAACAGTATCTTGAACATAAATATCTACAAACAAAGAAACCATAATAGTTTCTTAAACTAGATGGAAATGTGACACTTTTTTCAACCTATCCACAATCACCCATATCACATTATTCTTATGAGGATTCTTCTATGAATTACCAAAAATTAAATTGTAATTTTATCCCATTTCTCTTCCAGAATAGGAAATGGTTTTAACAAACCACCAAGTCATTGACGTTTTTCCTTCACATGTTATGGTGTGTGGAATTATGTCACAAAACTTACAATTTACTTTTTCATTCATTTCCAAAAATTCTATCAATGTAGGTTTTGGTATATTTTTGTCAAACTAGGATGCACTGGCCACTTTGATTCATGAAATTCAAGCATAAAATCCACTTGTATTCATGCACGAACTACCACAATGACCTAGACATAAATGTTCACATCATAATCTATAGTCCAATAAAAAGGTGACTCACCACCTTCATGGGTTTACCTCAAGGATAAACACATTGAGTCCCCATATATCCATTCCATGATCTTTTTTAGATGATCTTTTTTAGATGTTGTGAATCAGATGATAGGGATAAAAGTATCATAAATTATTGCTCCTCTTGAACATCCTCATGCATCATAGGAAAAAAACTCCATTTACTTCCACTCAGAGTTTGAATCATGGTCTGCCTGAGTCTCAATATCTTATCTCAAACCTTCAGAAACACTATTTTTCATTCTTAGTGTGTAGTCTAGCTCAATATTAAACTAAAAAAATACTCTACCCATATCAACTATTATAGGATCAATTATTTCTATTAAAAGATATACTTTAATATTTTATGGTTGATATAAACAATAGAACATTCACCCAATGGTTTAGGACACCAACTCTTTAAGTAATAAATTACTATATCCAACTCAAGATCAATCATTGGAGAATTCAATTCATGTGGCCTCAAATTTCATAAACTAGTGTCAAAAATCGATAATTTTATATCAACATTTCTCCAATTATGGGTTCAGATTCATCGAAAAATAGAGTATAATACTCCTTAAGCTTAGTTAGGATCAAAATTGGAGTATTATTCAACAATGTATTAAACACCTATAAGAAATTATCACATTATCTAGACCCATTCAAATTTTATACCCATATTCATAAATCCTCAAAGAGGAACTTAAAATAATGAAAAATCATAGATGAATCTCTAATAATATCCTACTAAACTCAAAAAACATTAGATTTAAAAAAATATTGGTTTTCCCCTAAGAAAACTCTTCCTGGAAAATATATGGTCCTACTAAAATTCCATTATCTTTGATGATGTGACCCATGAAATGTACTATGTTTAACCAAAATTTACATTTACATAGTTTGGAATATATCATATACTCTCTAAGTGTAATCCGAATGATGTCAATATATTTTTAATGATCTTTATGAGTCTTGGAGTACACTTAGATCTCAACGATGAATCAACCACAATGTAATTAAAGTATAGGAAGAAGATTCATCTCTTAAATTCCATAAACTCATCAGAATCTTTATTCAATCTAAATAGAGTCATAATGAACTCAAACATTCTATACCTAATACATCATTTTGTTCTTTGTATACTAGAATATCCCACTCCGAGTTATCATACCCACACCTCAAATTGATCTTGGATAACACAAAAGATCCCCTCAACTAGGGAATGATATCATCGATACATGGGAGAGGATACCAGTTCATAACTTTCTTTTGGTTCAACTTATGAGAATTGACTCCTAATTATAACATCACATCATCCTTTTTATTAAAAAAACTAGAGAACACCATGTTAGAAAACATGAATCGATAAATACCTTGTCTATCAATTCATCCAACATAGTCCTAATCTCTTAAAGTACTGTTAGTATATTTGGTAAGCTGGAATGGAAACTGGTTCAGCTCTAGGAATTAGCTCAATTGTAAACTCAACATCTCTCTCAGGTAGCTTCCTTGAGAAGTCCTCAAGAAACAAATCATCAAACTAATCCATTGTGGGTAGAATACACAATTTTTCAAACCCACATCTTCCAGACAAATACTTGAAACATGGCCAGTGATCTCCCCTAGTTGCTGATGAAATAGCCCTGCACAACACACCTAGATATCCCATTCCCCATGATGAATATAAATGATACCCTCAATAGAATTAAATTTTTCTATCCTATGGAAACAATTTATGTGGGATAATTATAATACATGTCATTCCATACACAAATGAAAGTCAAAACCAAACAAGTGTAGTATTAATTGATCCCAAAGAAAATGATACTCACCACCCTTATGGGAACATCCCTAGCATTGACTAATTTCCATTAACCCTTCACTTAGTGGTGTGTTGATAGTCATAATCCCATTCACAAGATTTACTATTAGACTCAATACATTCAAGATTTTTACATATATAAAATAATGTGTTGATCTTGTATCAAATAATATTCTAGAAACCATAAAAGATAAGAGAATTATACATCCTATTTTTGAAGGCCGATCCACACTCTCAATAATAGTAGGCTGAATAGCATGTAACTGACCTTCCAATGTAACCTATGATCTATTATATTTCCCCTTAGCTGCACAAATCGACTCATATAGTCAATCATACACTAATGTAAAACATCTACCACCCCTTAGACCACGTATAGTAGAGTTCGAACATCCTGACTTATACAGGGTATAAGTTCACCTTCCAGTACTCTGGTCCAGCCTAGTTCTTCCATCACTACCCATAAATTATGTTGTCTTTAAGTACCAAAATACCATCCTCCCACAAGCTCAGTAATCCACTAGTAGTCAGGGACACTGACTATAAATGTGATCCAATCTACAACACAAATGACAATAGATGTGATTAATGCGCTGATTAACTGATCCTTCTCCTTAACTACTCTTTTTTAAACGACCTCATCTATCATTCCCATTGTGATGCATCCTACACATAGAAGGCATACCTCATGATCATACACCATAAACCACATATCCTCCACTATAATCCTTCTTCAGGTTCCCCTAAAAATTGATCTCTTGATTTAACAAATATTTATATTTTTTCTAATAAAAGATATTAACATGGGACTTAATATCACATTAAATACTATCTTGAAAACATATCACTGTAGTTAACTCACAATTATCAATGGTATGACAAAGAACTGTAAATCGGTGAAGTAGCTATCATATTCTATCATTGACATGATTCCCTTGGTCAACCGCATAATCTAAATATCATTCTCTATTAGGAAAAAGATGATGATGATGGGGATCATATTCAAGGGTTTTTCTTTTATTCTAATGATGTTTAAGAAGATGGGGAAAATCACATCAACATGTATATTTTAAAATTTGGACTAACTATCAGATTCTTAGAATCAGACTCACAATGCCTATAGTGATCCATCGTATCCAGATAAAGCTGGATGGAAGAACTCAGTAGATTCACATTGAAACCTGGAATGAAATGATCCATCATATTGAGAATACATCTTGATAGAAGTAATTGGTCATCAGATTCACTCTCAATATGCTATGTGGAGAATCGAAGTATGTATAACTACAATAAAATAAGTATGATTTATATTTTATGATCATGGAGTTCTCATAAATCATAAGTTAGTTGTTAAAATTTCATGAAATATTGATAAAAGGGAGTAGGGTTGAAATATATCTAGTCCAATCTATTTCATATTAATTGAATATAGAGGGAATCAAAAAGTGTGTTGAAAATAGTTATCAAAATTATCATACACAGAATGATCCTATCTAGGCCCATAATCCCATGACTTATTAAATTAATCTAATTGTTTTATGGAAAAATTTACTCGAGCTAAAATGGAAATTAAGATGGTGGAACTATTGGAATGATATAATACTTTCCAATGTATGTCAAATGATTTAGAAGCTATTATCAAATAGATTCAAATTCATGAAGGATGTTTGAATACAAGAACATGTTCGTGAATTAAGGATGTTAATGAAGTTGGTGCAGTTGACATATGTCTATTGTATTAGGAATTCCATCAAACATAGGACGAATTGTTTTCAAAAATGGATGATGGAATATCAATTGATCAGAGGCCAATGAAAATCATAAGGATAGAGACTTATCAAACATGAAGTCAACCATTTAAGATGGTTGAGTGTATTGGGTATATGTTTTGTCAAAGGGTAGTTTTATTTTTGAATAAGAACCTTTTTAATTCAACTAGGTTAAGGGATTAATTGGAGAGAAGTGTATTTCATTATATTAAATTTGTATATAACCTTTTATTGAAGAAATCCAAATGATAAAATCAGACTCAAAAATTGAATTCAGACTATAATTTGAAAATTAAATTATGAAGAAGAGATGAAGTTTGAAGAATATTTGAGAATATTCGAGAAGCATTGACAATATCATGATTCTCCCAAAATTGAAGGTAAATCATGATTTTGAGGAATTTTTTGAGTGGGAAAGATTTTGATATTTGTGCCATCATCATCCACAGGTCACCAATAAAAGTTGAGACTAAATTGTAATTTTTCTAACATTAATGTATTATTCAAGAGATTGAATCTCAACATTTTTAGGGAGAGAAAGTGGTTTTTGTTTTGAGCCTTTGATGAAGAAGTATTGACAGGGATAATTGAATAATGAAAAGAAAAGATCATAATGTTATTTATATTAGCATGAAATTTAGTGATAATCATAATCAGTTGTCTATAATATTATGCCTTTCATTATATTTTGTAGGTCACTGTGTTGGGCTGAATTATCAGATCGAGATTTCCATCTTATGATTTATGAACTGAGAATGAAGGAATTATGAACAATTTCAAAATTATTTTTATATAGCTATATATATTGGATTAGGCAATTATATTTGGTGAATCAGATCTATATAATCAGAGTGGAATGATCGGAATGAGAAATTAGATGATGTTTTTATTAGAAATCATAGGTGGTTCCAACACTATTCTTTATAAGAAATTGAAGAATCAATTTCTAAATAATACATATTAGGATTTGAAAAGAATCACAGGTAACATGAGTTATTAAACATACATTGTTTTACCATATTTGTGATAAGTGGTTGCACTCACAATATTGGATTATTTGCAAAGTATTCAATTATGGAAAGGGTATATCCTACCCATTATAATCCACGGATTTGTTTATAGTGGATTGTGTGGTATAGGATCATTTTCAAATTATACCAAGGATGTGGCTATTCTAATTGAAAAGTGAACCATGTAAAATTTTATGTTCCAATGGATGTTTGTTCTAATTGGTTCCATCATGGATTTAACTCTTTTACATGAGGAGAAAGTTGTATCAAGGAATCGTAAAGAAAAATTTTCATTGATTCACCACCTCCCCCTCTTAGTGATTCAATTATACTAACTGGGTACCATGAATTTGTATCAGAGTTTAAGGTTCCCTTCTATTATCCTTTATTAATGTTTTGAGGAGAATTTTATAGATAATTTTAATTGTGTTAAGCATAAAGGTATTCCAATTTTTGATAGAAAAAATTATCATCACTATAAAGATAGAATGCTTCTTTATCTTATGTTAATCTGTTATGTTGTTCATGAAGCTACACCATATGTGTTTCCTACAATTAATGATATTGAATCTTTAACATATGTTGATAAGAAGAATATTGATAATGATGGAAGATCTAATAATTCATCATTATCATCCCTTTATGAAAGTAAATTCCTTAGGATTACATGTATTTCCACATCCAAAGGTATATGGAACAAGTTAAAAAAAAGCTTACGAAGGAAATCCATATGTAAAGAATGAAAAGTTACAGATCTGGTTATTAATGAGTTAATATTAGGAGACTTGTGAGTACGAGTCTATTGGGGATTTCTTTATCAAGGTTAAAAACATTGTTATAACTATAATATGTCTTGGTGGGAACTTCTATGATTCTAAATTAGTTGAAAATATATTGAGATTCATTCTCAAATATTTTCATGAAAAAGTTCCTTCATTAGAACAAAGATATCTTGAAACATTATCTCATGATTATTTTCATTTCGCTCTTATTACATATGAAATGAGAAAGGTGAAAGTAATCAAATTGAAAACAAAATTTGATAGAGATATATATTTCAAGGTGGTAAAGAAAGAAATGTCAATGAATATTATTATTGAAGATAAAGCTGGTAAATATGACTTAAAAAATAAAGTATGTAAAAGTTTTGATGATATATTCTCCATTTGTTCTAAAAAATTTAAACACATTATAGGGAAATAAAATTGAAAACATCCCATAATATTTTTTTAATGTGGAGTCATTAGTCACTTAAAAAATAATTATCCTCAAAGAAAGAAAAAAGATGTTAGTGATAAAGAAGAAAAACAATCAAAGAATATCGAAGAATAAAAAGGAAGATAGAGGTTATTTATATTCCATAGGGAGGAAAGAAAATTATTCAAATCCAAAATAAGATGTTTCTGGTGTAAAGTAGAAGATAAATAAAAAAGTGTTGCTAAATCAAAAATTTTGTTTAATATGGTATTGGGAATAATTTTATTGAAATGGTGAATGATAGAGAATTTTGAAGTAATAGTTTTGATGAAGAAGAAACAAAACATGAATTTAGTTTCAAAGAAGAGTTGAAAGAATGCCTCTGGAATATTAGAAGGCCTCAAATGAAAAAAAATAATTTATAAGTCAAAAGTTCCTCAAAAAACAATCAAGAGTGAGTTTCTGATTAGAAAGTAAGGATGGTGAAATATATGGATGATTTGAAGAAAGATCATGATATATAAATGAATCTTAATGAAAACATGAAGGTTTTTTTAATGGAAAAATATTAAGATTTGTAGCTTTTCCAACAAAATTTATCTAAAAATGAATTTAGGAATACATGTTTCCAAAACTCTATCAATGAAGTTGGTGAAAATTCTTGAAATTATAATCCTAAGAAGGTTAAAAATATTACCTGTGAAGGGTGAGAAGAAAGATATATTTTCTATTGGAAAAAAGATGCTGGTAAAGTTATGTACGTGGCCAAGATTGAAAAGGTGGAAAATTCAGAAGATTAAAAATACCCTTATTCTGAAAATTATTCATCTGGATTTGAAAACTATTCCAATACTCTTGAATCTGATAAAAGTTAATAGAAAAGTGTGAATCTTATTGATAACAGGATATTTGTTGCCTTAGAAGAAGACAATAATGTTACAGAGTAATGTATTCACAATTCCAATAAATATATAAGTTTCATTGGAAAATACTCTTTCTACAGTTACTACTTGTATTTTGGGGGTTTTGGAAAAATACAAAATCAATGTTCATTCAACCAAAAAAAAAATTTATCCCACAAATTATGAAATGAAAACATTGAGGGGGAGTCAATCTCCTCAATGAAATAATTTTGAGAAGGTTCTTTTGATGAAACCGAAAAATGATTGAGTTAATATTGAAAATAGGTTCCAACCAATAGAAAATATTTGTGAAAGGTGTGAAAATCTTAGTCACCTTTACAAAAGATATATTGTTTTGTTACAATCACAATAAATGTTTCTTAACGATTCTCAAAATCCATTGGTGAAGAAAGTAATGGAAGAATAAAAATTTCTTGCAAAAGGATAACGTCGAGGGATTCTTGATAGTTGGTGTTCTTATCTTATTAAAGGAGACTTGAAATTGTTGAAAACTATGAATGACATTAATGAAAAACTGTGACATTGGGAACTGATGAATCCTTAAAAATCAATGTTTTTGGATCATCACTCATTAGGATATAAAAGATGAAATCAATGAAATATTTGAATGTTGATGGGATGAAATACAATTTTCTAAGTGTTTCACAATTGTGTGATGAGGGTGAAAAATTTATCTTTTGTCAATAATAGTTTTTTTGTAAAAGACAATGATGATGGAAGATTGTAACAATTGGAAAACATACAAAAGGAAACTTATTTCAGGATTGTGAGATACAAAACTCTTATTTCATGAGTATCGAGGATGAGAGATAATTATGGAATTAATGGATGGGACACAGGTTTCAAATGAACAATCAAATGTTATCATAGATAGATAGTGTATGATACATTCTTGTTTTTCCAAAACGAAGATATTGGTGTTGCACTATTTTTCAGAATTGAAAGATTACAAACACATTGCATAAGAAAGATGAAATTAGTTCAAAACAACACCTAGAGGTAATTCATTCTAAAATCAATGGGCCAATGATAAGAAGATTAAAAAATGTAGATAATTACGTCATCAATTTCATTTATTATTTTAATCTCATTACTTGTGTTATGTATATGAAACAAAAATCAGTTTCATTTAAAAATTTTAAGACATTTAGATGGAATAATGTGTAGAAATTTGAGTATTTGGTGAATAAATTGACAACCAATAATAATGGTGATTATAGAAGTGAATAATTTTAAATTTAGCTTGATAATAATGCAATTTGGAATGACTATAGTTCCTCATAAACCCCTAAATAAAATAGTGTTTCTATATGAAAGAATATATGTTTGGTTGGAATGGGAATAACTATGTAACTTAAACAAGATCTTTCTTATTACTTTTGACACAATCCAGGAGCACTACTATTTTAATATAGGACCATTTTTTCTGTAGGAGTAATTTAGATATGACTCTATATGAATTGTTTTATAAAAAACCCCATGTCTAAAACATGTTAATGTTTTTGGGAGTCCTTATGTCATAAAGAAAAATGACAGAAACATTGGAATGTATTAAAATAATGGTTAATATAGAATCATCCTTGGCTATGATCTAGATGGAAGAGGATAAATATGTTTCAAAAAATAAATGGGAAGAATTGTTGACATTATTAGTGCGACAGAAATTGAAAGATCCATGGAAGACAAAGATACTGAGATAGAAAATGAAGTTGAGTAAGATAAGAAAAATGACTCTGATAAGGATATAGACAAATGTAATGCTAATTTTGAGGAATAACCAGAATCATATATTTCCATTTAGATGGATGGCACTCAAAAATATCATCCAAGGATAAGGAATCAAGTAAAAATTAGAATATTCTTGGTGATCAACATCAGAGGGTTCAAAAACGAAGAAGAAAATATTCCATTACACACACTTATTTGTATTCAAAAGTGGAGATGAATGATGTGAAATATGCTTTTGAATATCTAGAAAGGGTTCAGGCCATGAATGAATAGTTTCCTCAGAAAAAAATTAATAAGTCATTGGAACTCATACCCAGGACAGAGAAAAAAATTATTGGTACATAGGGGGTTTCCTGGAATAAGAAGAATGATGATGGTGATGTGATAAGAAAGATAGAAAGATTGGTTTGTAAAGGGTACTAAAAAATTAAAGGCATTGGTATTTATGAAACATTTATCTTTTGGTAATATTAAAAATACTAAGAATCATCCATGCTATTTATGCCCACTCAAGTTACAATACCATTCAAATGGATTTCTAATACATATTATTCAATGGTGATCTTGATGAGGATATTTTTATTTAAAAAACTTATGGATTTGTTGTTGAGAAATTTGAGTGTTATATGTGCATATGGAAAAGGGATTTGTATGGGATAAACCAAAATCCAAGTTAATGGTATTATAAATTATATACATGAATAAGAAAGATGACTTTTAAGAAGGTATGTGTTGATAAAAATATATACATCATATAAATTCAATTGTATTCCATCTTTGTAATTGTTTATTATGATGAAATTATCTTTTCTGTGAATGTTGATAGTAGTTGTGAAAGATTTGTTGATGAAATAAATAAGGTATTTGAAATGTCTATGGTGAAGAAATGAAATACATTCTTGGGTTACACATTTTACAAAGCAACAAATTTTTAATTCTAAAGAAAAATATACTAAGGAACTTCTTAAGAGGTTTAGAATGGAAAATTCAAAACATTTTTCCACTCCGATTTCAGTGGGAACAAAGTCATGTAACGATGGAGAAGGAAAATAAGTATTTCAAAATGAATTCCGAAAGATAATTGGATGTTTATTTTATTTTTCTGCATCAGGACCCGGCATTGTTTATGTTGTTACCTTATGTTTAAGATTTCTGATTGCTCTAAAATAATTACATTTACATACAGGAAAAAATTCTAAGATACTTGAAAGGCACAACCAATTTAGGAATTAGATATGAAAACTCAAAAATTACTGATCTGTTTGGGTATTCAGATTTGGATTGGGTATGAAATGTTGATAATAGAAGATCCATGTCTGGTGGAGTATTCGTTCTAGCAAAGAATTGTGTTTCTTGGAATTCAATGAAATAAAATTTAGTCACTCTTAGTATGGTTAAATCTGAGTATGTTGGATCCACTCAAGTTGTTAATCAATATATATGGATGAAAAATCAATTAGAAGATTTACATAATGATGTGAAGTTACCCTTGATCATGGGTTATGACAATCAAAGTACAATAAATCTCACCAGGAATAAAGTTCAACAATCTCATTGAAAACATATAGATATAATCATTTCATCAATGAGCATGTAGAAAATATTGAATTGAAGTTGAAGTATGTTCCATCATCAGAACAAGTTGCTGACATTTTAGTAAAACCATTAACAAAAGATTTCATTTCAACAATGAGGTTGAACATGGGAATCCAATCCTTTTCTCATCAATGTTGAGGTGTGTGTTTATTTACCATCTCTCATCATACCATTTTCTAGTGTTTTCAAGGGGTATAGTTGTTTGATAAATTTATTATTTTTAACACCTGTAAAAAGGTCGAGTAGTGTGTAAGCTATAAATTCGTCATTTTATTTTTTGTGAACTATTATATATTTTTGATGGAGTGGTTATATGAATAAAATTATATTGTATTCCAAAAAATATGAAGAGATGAGGCATAAAATTTGAGGATTATGAAGAAGGTTTTTAAAATCACAACTTTTCTAAAGCATGGGTTTTCATTCAATAGTTATTGTTTCCTACAATGAGTTTGCTCACATAGTCTTAGAATTGTTGATAAGTAATCCATTTCATGTGGATACATATTTATGTGATTTATCAATATTTTGTGAAAACAAAATCCAAAGGGGGAGAATGTTAAGACCAATATGATGATAATGTGATTGTATTCAATTATTTTGGCTTCTGTATTCAGGAAGTTTATGATGAAAAATAAAATTACCTCACTTTGAATTTTTTTAAATTTATATTGACCATCAGATTAGGAGAATTGGACTCACATTGCCTAAATTTGTTTATTACATTTAGGAGATGCTAGCATGAAGAACTCATTATATTCACGCTAAAACACAGCATGAAAGGATCATTCATATTTAAAATGCATCTTTCTGGATGTAAATGGTATTTAGATTCACTATGGATCTGGTGTGTATAGAATCAGAGTATACATGAATATGATAAAATAAATGTGACAATGACTTTTTTATCTTGGAGTTATGATAAATAATATGTTAGTGCTCAAACATGTGGTGAAAGAATGATAATATGAAGGGGAGTGAAAGAAATCTAGGACAATCACATTTAGATTAATCGGATCTAGATGGAATGAAAAGTGTGCTAAAAATTGTAATAAGAACAATCAAACATGAGATAACCATATCTCATATATTCATACATAGACTAATTATATTTGGGCCATTGTTTTTATAGCCAAAAATACTCAGGCAGAGAAGGAATGAAAGAAGATGGAAGGATTGAATAGTTAGGATACTTTCCTATGTAAGTCGAACGATGTTGAAGATATTCTCAAATGAATTCAAAACCATGAAGGATTTCAGGATTCAATCACAAGATTGTGAATGATGGTAGTTATTGATGTTGATGTTTATTTGAGTAGTCCATCATATTCAGAATACCATTGTACTTAGGCATAAATATTTTCCATAAAGACTGGTGGAAAGGAATTGAGTTGAGGCCGATGTAAGTAGTAATGAAAGAGGCCGATCAAAAATGAATTCAACCAATTAATAAAGCTGAATTAATTGGGTATACGAGTTGTTGAATGGATGTTTTATTTTTGAAGAATAATATTTTTATTTCAACTGGGTCTAGAGAAGAATTGAAGAGATGTCTATTGCAACATATTCATTTGGAACAGAGCCTTGTAATGAAGGAATTTGATTGAGAAAAGCAGACTAAGAAATTTTATTTGTACTGGTATTTTATAAAGAATGTATGAAGAATAGATTAAGTAAGAAGATGATTTTAGAGGATTCGTGAAGTGTTAATGAAGTCCATATTGACTCTAAATTCAATGGAAATCATGATTTGGAGAATTTTTTTGAGTGGGAATGATTTTGGGTTTTCTGAAAAAACCATCCATGGGTCACCTATAAAAGGAAAGTGTAATTTCATCTTTTTCTAACACAGATGTAATGTTCATGAGAGAGAATATCTGAATTTTTATGGATATAATGATATTTCCATATTGAGCCTTTGCTGAAGAAGTTTCGACATGGAGAGGTGAAAGAAGAATAGAGAATATCGCAATGTTATTCAACTGATCATCAAATTTTGTGATCCAAAAATTCAGTTTTCTATCATATTCTGCTTGTCCTTATATTCAGCTGGTCACAATATGATGTTGAATTATTATATCATGTTTTCTAAATTAGTATTTTCGGACTGAGGAAGAAGGAATTCTGAACTACTTCAATTGTATTCCAATAGATCTATATCTTTCGGATTGGGTAATCAGATATGAAGAATCATGTCTAAATAATGTGCAGTGGGAACATTAAATTGAGAAATAGAGAAAAGTTTCCATTATAATTTTTTGTAGTACAAACCATCTTCAAGGAAATAAATTTAAGACTTTCTTTTTATAGAATACAGTTTTTTGAATTGAAAATAATCATAGGTAACGTGATATGTTACACCAACATAGTTTTTTATCTTTATACTAATAGGGTGCACACTCACATTTGGATTGTTTTCATAGTGATACATGAGGGAAAGGTAATATCAAACTCTTTATAATCCAATGAGTGTTTCCTTGTTGATTGTGTGGTATTATATCATTTCCAAACTAAGGATATAGTTATTCTTATTGAATAGTGAACCTAATAAATATATGTGTTTGTGTGGGTGTGTGTTTGACTTTTTTCATTATGGATTTCAATCCTTTATCGGAGGAGAAGGTTGTTTCAATGAATCATAAAAAAAGTATCACTGATTGAACCCTCCCCCTCTCAATGATACAATTACACTGACTTGGATCATTCACTCTCATATCTCAGTGTCTTTGGGTAAAAATTCTCCAGGAAACCGCATTGTAAGTCTTTATAAACCAATCCCTCCAACTACTCATATTGGGCACAAATATCCCAAAAATGATTTACATGAACCCATAACAAAGAAGAAACCAAATTTACTATTTTATATGAAGGAGTTACTAAATGGTCATGAATTTTCACGATTGACTAAATCCAGAACTAAACTGCCACAGGTCCACCTTCTCTGGTGAAGATTAGAGGGTACTCTAACTAGAAATACCATGTCATACCAGTCATATTCAACATATCACACATTGATAATCTATCCAATAACTATATAATTGATGAAAATTTATCATGGAACTGATATTTCACCCCTTCACTCGGAACTATTAGGGCCTCTTTTCCCACTGTTGGTGGCACATTTCCAGCAATGTTCCCCGATCATCCTACCAACAAACAACATTACGGTGGCATGTCCCTAAAATTAAAAACTCACATATTAATACACATATCACATCATTAATAAATTTTATCAATATGGATTCACATAACGTTATAACTATTATTCCCTCATATACCACTCCATGGTCAAAATAGGGGAATTATGACTACCATCATCCATTTGTAACCTAGGTCATGGCAAACACAGGGTAAAATCCTTTCATAGTTATAGTTATGCCATTATCCACCCATTTTAACCATTTTAAATTAATTGATTTATCATAATTTATAATTATAAATTTATTAATAGTATCTATTTAATTTTAAAGTACTCAAATAAATATTGACATTTTCATTCCCCAAACCCAACCTAGAATTTATTTTCTGAGAGTTCCTAATGTGTTGTCTATCACATAAATTCCTGAGTGAAAAATTTATGAATATATTTTCTCATTCCCAACAATTCCATACAAAAAAATATCAATAAAATAAAAACATCACACTACCAGTAAATCACCCAAGGTGAAATAACATCCAACTGTAACATTAAACATCGAGAACAATAATCCCACCCAGGGTACTTGGGTTCCCATCCCCCCACACACATGGATTATATACTCCCATGTGTGACCTCATTATCAAGATATGAATCATCCATGTCTCATGTATAACTTAATCATATAATAAGGTTATTGAAAATAAAATAAAACACCACCTTTGATACCACTTAGTAATGTCCAATCTCAGGTTTGACAAATTGGTTCCCCAAACTGGTTTTCCTCATGACCTCAGGTGCACCTCCCAATATTCTAGAGGTATATGAATAGAATCAATGGTATAATATGTAACATGGTATAAGATTACCCTCTTGATCAAAGCACCAAAATAGAGGAAATCAATATGAAATATAACAATGATAATAAAATATTTAATAATAAAACCTAGCAACACTTGATATCCCAAAACATTCTGTATGACCATAAACAAAAGCAGT
The DNA here is from genome assembly GCA_963277665.1 of Viscum album. Taxonomy (NCBI): domain Eukaryota; kingdom Viridiplantae; phylum Streptophyta; class Magnoliopsida; order Santalales; family Viscaceae; genus Viscum; species Viscum album. The sequence goes on along the minus strand of OY728123.1, from coordinate 1,029,919,552 downwards.
AAACATGTCATTCCATATAAGTTTCAAGTATAAAATGAAATCCCAAAATAAGGCACACTGAAAACTCCGAAGTGGTTCCCGACATCAACTATGATTCCCTCATCCATTCAACATACCGACTCCCAACTCATCCATCTATAATAGGGATCATTCCCTTATCTTGTGTTGTACACAAAAAGTATATTTGGGTACAAATCTAGTGGCCGGAGTAGAGTGTGAGTGCGAATCATTATTCCACTACAAACAAAGTCTAATTAAATATCTATTCTATAATAGTGTATGTTGTTTTATAAATAATAAATATCTAATGGTAATAGTAAATAGTTTTCACATTTATTATTCTCTATCCAACCACATCATACTTTATTAACCCTTACTCGAGTCTGAACCATTCAATATAGGGAGTTAAAAAATTTTTAATGGGATTTAATTATCCAATTTAATTAAATTTTCATTTGGTACCCCAGTGTGTCACTATGGGTACCATTATCATGGATACTTGGAGGATGATTCCAGGATCAATACCTTAGGGGCCTAGATAATGAGTCTATAACCCCACTGGTACATGGTGAATCAGTCCCTCAACAATAACTCATTATTCACACTAATTCAATGATGTCCTATACAAGTAGTTTGGAACCCCATTGGTTCTTAGAATATCAATCCATCACCCATAACTCAATGATCCTTCATGTTAAGCCATTTAACCCTTTAAATCCCACTATTAAACATTAAATAATGATTTAGTTCAATTTCATAAACACAAAATTTCAACTAATAAGATACATTTATCATCACTTTAATGTAATTGACATAACCTAGCGGTTTCCATAAATCCGAGTCTCTTAATCACTGACATGCCGAATGGGATCTATGAAAGTTCTCAAAATTAAATAGGGAGAAAATATTTTTTCATATTTAAAAGAAATTTCCCAACAGGGAGACCTAATTGTATAACTATAAACATGTTTTCATGATCAATAAATTGGGTATTATCAATTAGAATACCAACCATGGCATCATTGAATAATTATCACCAATCCATATCCATCAATTTTATATAGATTGGTCAAATTCATAATGGAGGAATAGATCTAGGATCAAAACCTATGAACAAGATCCAACAAATGAAGATCCATTAAAACCTAGATTTAAACTATCAAAAACCAGATCAATTCATCTATCTCTAATGGGGAGGAAATATGAGAGATACTAAAACACAATCAAGGAAGAGATCATATTCTTAAGATGAGGTGATTTATTTCACCGAATCTTCGATTCTCAAATAAAGTGGTTCAATGGGCCTGTGAGTCATCCTAATAGCTTCTAAAATAAATGGAAATTGTAATACATTGCATTGGATTGATTAAGGATATAAACTTGGGGTTTGGTAATTTTAAATTTAATTCCCATTTGTTTAAATATCTTCTTGAATAGTTTCTTAGATGCTTTGTATGACTAGAAAACATGTGTTCCATAATTGTGAGACCATAATATCTAGGTTTTACGGTTTATACAAGGTGGGAGCATAGTTCTATTAACCATTCATCAAAAATTAAATCCTCTTTTGTCCAATGGAGCTTTGTTTCTAGGGGTGGGTGCATGGTTTGTGAAAATCATGCGCCAAATGTGCATTCCCCAACGACCCAAAAAAAGATTCCAAAAACCACCAAAACAAACATAAGTCATGAATCAAAAAAAAGATTAAAAAAAGAATAAAATATAAATTTATTTAATAGGATGAATCCCCATATTGTTTGGGATCTTACATAGGGGGTTTTGATCTTGAGATCATTCTAAATGGATTGACTATGATTAAAACAATATATTAACAAGAGTTTTTGAGTTTCAAATCACCATACATAAATAGGTATCCTAAAATGATAGTTTTAAAGGAAATATTTTGAAAGGTTGAATGCATATGAACTTATATTAAAATATGTTAATATGGCCAACAAAAGAGATACACAACATAGAATGAGTCATCATGGTTCAAAGGTTAAAATAATCTGAAAACAGAGACTATTTTAGCATATTTAAGCCATGGTAAATCATTTTTTCCAATTGATTTAACAGAATTAGAAAATGGTACGAAATTGTTCTCTTATAAGTCTTAATGTTTTTATAAACTACATAATTTTATGTTCCTGAATCCAATATAAAAAATCGAAAAATTTAATGTTTGGAAAGGAACTAAGAAAACTATTCATCTTGTGTTTTCTATGATATGGTTTATGTGCTATTAAAAATACAATTAAAAATGCTATAAAATATACACATCATTATGGTTTATTATCACGGTTACCATCCATTTAGGTTCAGTGCTAAATCATGATAGTCTTCATTTGAATTATTATTTCAAAATGTATCATATGTTTTTTAATTAATATTTACTTTTTTGAAACTCATAAATTATCCTATATTATATTATAAGAACTTTTTTTAATAGATTTCAAGAATAAATTACTATATAGAATAAATAAAAACGCTTAAAAATATATGGTTTTTATAGATATACTTCACAATTCATGCAATAGAAGAAAACATTTAGTGCCTAAGGATGTTCAATTTTTTATATTCACGATGTTAATGATGAAGAAACTATATGTATAGAATTCTAATAGAACAAGATAATGTGTGGAGAAGGAGACTCTAGTTATTGGACTATAAATGTTGAAAGCATAGTGAAAATCTCAAAGTCTTGCTTTGAAATTCCTTACATATCACTTCAAATCACTCAACTAAACATCGACAAGATGAAAATTCACTGTTACTGGGATCCTTAAATCTAGAATTCATAGTACTACACTCTACATCTCTCTAGGAGAATCAAGCTACCTCAACACTCAAGAACAAGTCATTTTTAATTTTTTTTAATATGAATTATTTATATTAGCATCTATGTGGGTAATTGTGTGGGTCATACTAAATTTTAAAAGGATTTATTTTTGGTCTAAACCATTCCACAAAATGATACATGTTAGTTCTGGCTATCAAGTAGAGGTTATAGGGATTTTTAGTTCCTTTATCAAAATAATTAAAGGTTAGTTCTTTCCACCACAAAAAGTGTAGTTGGGTTCTCCCTCAAGGGGATGAAAAGGGAAGTCTTGGGATGTTCCTCTAGAGATTAAAAATGAACTTTTAATCAGTTCTAACACCCTATGAAAATTTAGATATTTAATTTTAGAGGTTTCCATTTCTCTTTGTGTTTGAGAGAGGTCAAGAGTATATGTATGATTGATAAGATCTAAAAAACTATTAAAAAAATATTCCTATTTATATTTATTTTGACTATATGATTATATTATCTCTATTATTTCATTGAAATTTAATAAATTGGCTTATTCACCTTACTTCATGATCATTCATCCACCCTTTTATTCAGACAGAAAAATTGGAATAAAAAACTCACACCAATAATTGGTTTATATACACCCACACAAATATATATTTATATTTGTATATATATATTGGTTAATAAATTCATGACATAATCATAAGGATGAAATGATCATTTTCATAGGGTAAGATAGTGAAGTTTCAATTTATCAATTTCCTGCATTCATTTATGGAATGGATTTTAGATATATTTTTTTCTTGGATGGAATATTACCTTAAGAATATCATAATTGATAGTTGGAAAATCACAATCAATAAACATAAATTAAATGAAGTTGACCATAATACGTTAACAAAAATTGACTCCATTATATATTATCTGATATATAAGTTAATGAATAATTTTTATTTTTTATCAATAAACATGTTGTCAACCACATATCCTCAGGAAAATATACATGATATTTGAAAATATTTCAAGTCACTAAACACGGTAAAAAAACATTGATAATAATTATCACATCAATGTAAGTGATGAATAGAAATAATTTAAAATTAGAGAGGAAGAAACTATTAAAAACATTTTCATAGATTAAATAGTAATGAAAATTGTATGAATGATTTATGATTAACACTAATTTTTATTGAAAGAATTTTTAGAGGATTACCTAAAAAAATACATGAAATGAATATTCAAATTGATAAAAGTCAAAATTTCAAATAATATACATTAGATGAAATTATTTTATCATTAATTAGGAAGAACGATTACTACAGGAGATATAAAAGGTATTATCCCTAAGTTGATCCTAAGGGAATTAATAAACATAATACTATAACTAATGATGTATGTGATATTATTTTTTCTGAATGTGTAAAATAGAGATATCATCAATGCCAAATTCCCTCCACTCAAAAATGGAAAAATAAGAGAAAAAAACACAAGAGTGAATAGAATGTTGGGGAAGGAGTATGGAGTTATATAGTGTACTAAAAGGATATGGTTGGAAAAATGACGTGGGTAATCATTTTTTAGTGGCCTCATCAAAATAAGTAAGTGAATCTGATTATTATTTTACTTCTAAATACAATCATGAAAAACCAATTATACATCTACATAATAATGAAACCAAGAGACTAAATTATGAGAAATAAAATCTATATGGTATGAAAAAATATCATAAAAGTAATCATAATTAACATATTAATGTTATTTAAATTATATGTAAATATATATCTAATGAAATATAGTATCAAAAATTGAAATCATTAAAAATAGATTTATAACTATTACATACAGAAATTTAGAAACTTATTCATGAAAATTAATAATAGAATATTACACCATCATGTTAAAATTATAATTTTATTTACATATTTTGAAATTTTTATCACTGAAAATATTATGAAAATTTATTTTCAGTATAAATTTTATAAATCACCAGCTATTGAGCAGAACTCTTTTTTGGTATAAATTGATTTGCTCGTAGAAAAAAATTGAATGCTTTCAAAACTATTCTTTTGGGATTTTTCAATTATAGAAAAATATAATTAAATTGTAAGGTTGAATAATCTATATAACTGTATTATTTTTTAAGGATTTGATAATATTTTACATAAAATTTAGAATAAATTATTTTTCAAGATCTTTAATTGAAGTACACGAACTAATTCTTATTTTAAATATAAATTTACAGGTAATTATGCAATTATTTTCTATTATGATATCTAAAATATATTAGTTGATCAATGGATTTTAAATATAAATGATTTTCCTCTATATCACTTATAAATAAATGGTATAATTTATTATAGGTTCCCAATGGTTCTTTTTCTATCCCAAATGGTCCAATGTTTTAAAAACTAACAAAAAATTATTAAATTTATTTTTATGTAAAAACATGTATTAGAAGCATCAATAATGATATATGGTATATGTGTAACATACCAAGTATTTAGAAATTAATACCTTTTAAAAATTTATTTGATAAAATGTGCAATATGAAATATCAATATCCAATTAACCACGATATGATACTAAAATAATATTATTTATATATGACCATTATGACATAACCATTAGAATAGAGAGTATGAAAATGAATAAAAATATAATATAACACATGTATAATTTTTTTTCAATTAAAATAGTTAACAATCAAACATACTATTATTATCAATTGTTTTGAAATGAAGATACAATTGCTTGAGGGTAAATTATATATTTTTCATAATAAATTGTTTATATGTACAATGCATTTTTTATCATTATAGATTAAATAATTCACTTTTGATAAGTGATTATAATGAATTATGTAAATTATAAATTCAATTTAATTAAATAAAATTCATTAAACATTGTTTATTATGAATGTAATGAGAACAATTTCATTCTATTCTTCAAAAATATATTATCTAAAAAATTATTTTAATTATATTTTTTGTATATATATTATAATTAATTTCCACCACATTAATAATTTTTTTTAAAAAAATGGATATTATTGATGAAATAATAATGTAGTAAAATCCTTAGTATGGATTATTGGTATTTTTTAAAATTATTGACTTTTAATTTAATAGTGAAAAATATTGATTTTTGTAAAACCATCATTTCCTTTTATAAAATCATGTAATTTAAAATTAAAATTATATTTTTGATTTTTTTAGTCACTTAACACAATAATTTTATTAAAATGAATATAAATAATTTATATAAATCAAAATTATATTTGATTTGGGTAGAAGTTAATTTTAAAAGAGAATGTTTTTAAAAAAAATGTTGTTCATTACATTTTGTGCACTTATATTAAAATATTTTTTCAAATTCAAGAAATTTCATCATAAAAAATTATATTTTATTTTTGGAATTCATAGGTTCTAATTTTTTAAATATTTAAATTTTATTTGTAGTCATAGTGAATATTAACCATAGTAAAATATTATCACTGCTATAATGGGTATGACTGGTTAATTAAGGTTAAGATAATGAGATAAGGAGTAAAATAATCCCAATACAAGACATTATTTAATTTTATATGTTTAATTATACCATATACAAACTACCATTTAATATTTTTAATTTGTGGTCCGCATGAAATTTTTTATTACCTTCATATTATTTTAAGTTAGAAAAAATTAAAAAAAGTCACTTCCCATTTTGATATCTATAATTAGTTATCATAAGGATAAAAAAACATATGAATGAATATAATTTTTTACTTTGAATATGATTAAATGGTTTTTATGTTATTTTTTTATTTTTATTATTTTAGATTTTTTAATTTTATTTAACGCTTAAGAAACGGTGATGTTATGCTAATGAAGGTACTATGAAATTCAATAAATTATTTTAAAAAATATAAATTAATGTAATTTGGTTGAATTATAGTGTCCCATGAATTAATATGACACATATGGTATACAATTTATTGTTAAATTGTGTCTATTCTAATTTCATTATCATCTTTACAACTTTAATGTTAATATATTTGTATAAATTTGAGGATGAGCAGAATTGTATACAATGTCGAAAATTAATTTTTACATAATTATAGAAAATATGTATCCTGTGTTGAGTAAAAGTATGTGAAATTTTATATCTTATAATGCATGGTTTATTTATGTTACACTTGGATTTTAAAAAACTACTTTCATTACCCTTAATGGGTGAAAAACATTATAACAGATATGGTTAATCAGTGTTAATGATGTGGTTAAACAAAAAAATATGTTTTTAATGGCATATTAACCTATATATAATTTAATGAATTATTATATTCAATATTAATACATATTTTATTATATTATATTTAATTTTTATCAATTTTTTACGATTTAGACCAAAATTTTAAATTATTTTCTCTATTATTTACATGTTTTCCACCCACCTCACTTATTATAGGTTATCTTCTCTCCACTCTTCCTCACACCTCTAGAGCTATTTATTATGAATAACACCAAGAAAAATACCATAAAATATTTCATCCAAATGTTTTAGATATCATTTACATACCAAAGGACCCATCCAAGATGGGTTATTGTGTAATCCAAAAGTGGCTTCTCAAAGAAGAGGTATAACTCTTAAATGAGTTATTTTATTTATTTTATGCTTACACCTTATTAAAATACAATAAAACCGTGATGAAATGAAAAAAAATTATTTTGAATAAATAATATTTTTTTATGATTATGTTATAACCCTTTAACATCTCCATTTCAATCAATGTCAAATTAAGGCATCGCTCATGTATATAAGTAGACTACCAAATCCACCAATAGATGTATTTTTTTTCATCACTACCTTATAAGGATGGATATTATGATGAATTTTATGTTTATTTATTATATCAAGTAAATAATTTTTTATATATAATAATAATATATTACCATCTATCTTACCATTTATTCTATTTTAAAATGATAATGTCTCCTATGTGTACTTGTCATCTACCGCCTCCCCTAGGCAATGCAATTACTTTTTTATGACCACCATATAATATTGATTCTAAAATTGAAGTTAATTTATAATAAATATAATTATTCCATTTTTAATATTTTATAAATGACAGAACAATTATTCATGTTATCCTTGGCTAACCTATCCTAATAGTTTGGATATTATGAACCAAACATCATCAAAATGTCTGACATGAACATAATAAATTTAGTAACATTCTATGAAATTTATATAAATAAAATAAAATTCATTGTGATATGAAAATTAAAATTTAAAGTTTTGAACTTGGATCTTCATTTTAGGTATGGATCATCTTTTCATGTTTTTTTGAACAAAATGGAAGAAAATAGGATTTTCTAATTACACATCGTGTACTTCGGAGTACATGCCATGTACCTAGATTCCTATGTAAAACCACATCTAACCATGTAACGGTCGAGTAGATGGAATTGTGGTGATGAAGAAGCCCCGCTTAAGTTGGGTGTCGGTTGAGGGTAATACATGGCATGAAGTTTTAAGGAACACATTGTGTATATTTATTTTTATTTGAAATATCATAATTGGGTCACGTCTCATTCTAGTAAATACCATCTTCTTTTCATGATTCATACAGGAGAGGTCTGTAATGAAAAACAATGTTTGATCTCCCGATTATCCATTCGAGATCCGATAGAGACACCATTGGGTGAGACAAAATACTGTAGGTGAGTTCTTCATAGATCTTTGATTGACTTTTGCTTGGGGAAATTTATTTGGTTTCTGGCTGGCCTGATCTGCAGATTTTAGTTCATTAACTATATAGTGATATGGTCTTCTATCTTATTCTCTTTACTGGTTTGTGTTTATGTACTGGCACTTTTATATGTGTTTTTGTAAGCGCTCATGTCTTGTTGAGGATTCTAGTGAGGCCTTTATGGAGGGATGGATTATTTTTTCTGGAATCCTGAGCTTCTGGACCTGTCATTTCTTGGACATGCTCTGAAATTTGGATGATCTTATCTGGTGGATGATGGAAGACCTATTGTTTGATTGCAGCACTGCCTGGATGATGAGCTGCTTTGAAGCTCTTAATATTTGGACAATTTGTGTTATTATCCTGCTCTGGAATATGAGGTTTTCCCTGCTATGGGATAGTTTGCATCTGGCTGACTTTGGTTTATTCAGAGTAGCTTGCTACTGGTGCGCATTTCAAGCACAAGCTTCCACTCCCAAGGCTCTCAGATCTCTCTACACCAATCTTGAGCATGTTAGAAGATAGATTTCCAGGTTCTTTAAATATGCATATGATTTGGCTGTCATATATGTTTATGTTGGTGTAGTTTCACTACACCTCGTGTATTCATTGTAAACATTGATTTTAATAAATTCCTTTTAGTATGGATTGGGAAACCAATCCATGTCACTTTCTTAAAAAAACCATCTTGATCCTTTCTTCTAGATTCATCCTCTCTTGTGAGTTATTCAAGGTTGGGGATTTTTCACCTTTTGTAGATCAACAATTTTTAAAGCCGATTGACGGGCCGACAATCAAGTATATTTATCGTAAGCCATCGAGGTAGGTGGTTTGTTCCTTTCATTGTTTTTAATTGGATTATATATGCTAAAAGTGTCGAATAGCCATGTTTTGGGTATTTATTCAAATGTAATTTAACCATATTATTACCTTCTATAGTTTTATTGATTGATAAATGGTTTTTGCTTATGCGTAAGGTTAGATACCTTGTCTAAGGGACAACTTATGGGTACAATTTCCTTGATTTGTTGTTTCTGCCAATTTGTTCTAGGTTTCTTATGAGGCGCACCTTATTTTCAATTCCATGTAGATTTGGATGGATTTTTATTGATTATATGAAATAAATTTGATATGCACTATAATTTTTAGCGATGTAGTAGTTTCAGATTAGATGAGTTGATTCGATATAATATGTTAAATGTTTTTCCAACGGACTGTGAGAGCCTTAGACCTGGAAGACTGAGTGGACATCTAGATTAAATTTTTTGATATGATATACATGATACTATGTTTTTACAATGGCCCATGATAGACTTCGGCTAGGATGATAAATGATATATCATGATATTTTACATCGGACCCTGAGATCCATGGTGTAGATGATTTACCAGAAGGGAATAGACCGTGAGAACTTTCTCAGAGGGTCATTATTTAATGAATCTATGCTATGTGAAATGAAATGGGTTAGACCATGAGAGATTTCCCAGGGGGTCATTATTTATTAAATTGATTCTATGTGGGACCAAGGGGTTAGAATTTTAGAGCTTTCCTAGAGGGTCGTTTGTCAATAGATGAATGATTGTGATGTGTCTCCCTACCCGAAGAACAAGATTTGATTAGGTATTACTTCATTTTTTAGATTGTATTATGTTATGTTTATTTTTAGTACTTTACATGGGGATACGTAGAATCGGCTATATCCCATGGCAAAATGATTCAACATCTGAATGATAAATGTTAAAAGAATGTAATTGAAAATAGTAGGATTGTTTACTTTGGGTACATACAAGTTTATTACTTCATTCGTTCGTATTACCAGCTATATATATTCACTGAAATTTAGGCACAAATATTTTGTTGGTTTCTTAATGAGATTCATCTCATACAGTATTTAGGTAATGATTTTGGACCCAACAAGATTATATGATTGTAGGTATTGAAAAGTGAAAGCACCCTTCTTCATTGGGTACTTGATTATTGTTGGATCTAGAGAGAATGGGACCAATCATAGGCTTGATATGATATTAGAGTTTTTTTAGTTCTCCTTTGTATTGGATTGTAATGTATTTCCAGTTTTGTGACCATTTTTGGCTGCTTCCCCTGATCCATATGACATGCATCACTTATCTATATATTTTTCCAGTTGTTTCATTACTATCAGTCTTCCACTATTTATTTATGTTGTTTGGTATTGCTGAATCTTATATTGTTTCATAATTAAATCCCAATATTTATAATTTTCCAACGAGGTCATAATAGCCCCATTATCAGACCTTTGTCCTCGTTGCTGTTCGGCAGCCTCTAGCATTTGGGGAAATGCGCTTGAGGTATCATTACCAACTAGGCACCCTTAGGTGGAATATGGATTTGGGATTCTACAATATGGTATTAAAGGGGGGTTCTTTTTTGGTTCGTCTTAGTATTTGGAAAAATTAGAATGGTATTTCAAGTAAATGATGTTTAGTAATTACTTGTGCCCCAGAGTGGCTACCCAGCGTATAGGGAAAATCCAAATTACATCAAATTGAATTGTAATTTTTTGATTTTGGTAAATTAAAATTGATTTGATTTCAACATCGGTTTCCAAACATATTTTGTGTTGTTATAATTTATATCATTGTGGTTATATTTTGTTGCAACATCATGAGATGAAGGTATTCTATCAAATGCATTATATAGGAACTTGTTAGAAATCACATGATATGTATTCTTGCCATACCATTTTGAGAGCCTTACTGAATGCATGTTGTTTTGGTAGATGTATTTCTAGATATGCATGTTGTTGTGATATATTTAATGATATAAATACCCACTATTTTAATAGGTTATAAGTATATGTAATCTTTCTTTTATATGGACTCCATGCTTTGGTATCTAAGGTGTTATAGGCCCTAGTGGATCAGAATTTGGTGGATCGGAATGGAAATTTCACTTAATCCTATAATGATAAGATATGATTAAGGATTAAAATCTTTGATTCTTGGTGATTATGGGCTATCCCATATCGGAACGTGGTATGACTTGGAAATTTATAAGATTTGGGGGGTTCCATCGAAGTTTCAGAGGCTTACTGTCTAAAATATCCTGAAAACACAGTGCGCCATGTTATGAAACATGCCATGTCTTCTTCTATTTTGGAAGAAATGAATTATCTTATGTACATGTCATGTACTATATTTACACACTTTTTAGTGGTTGAACATGTGATTGAATGTGTGTGAAGAGACATAGGGTTCATACACTTTTGGTAGAACACCCCATATACTACGAGGACTTTTCGTGTTGTAATCAATCATGTATCCATACATGTGACTAACATCATGGGTGGACGGAACTATTATTGTACCGGTCATGTCTATAGTGTGCACATCGTGAAGTGTTACACCTACAGAACAGTGTATTTCTAGCTGTGTAGAAGTACCTGGCCGGATGAAATATTCATTCACATGTCGTGTCTCAGAAAGAACATGTCGTGTTAATGGGGCGTACACAACCTAGTAGGAAGAGGTTAACACCCATGTTAAGGGATTAATGGAACACCCCATGATGTTTTTCTACACGACGTGTAACCATCTTTTAAAAAACATGAATGCTTTCCTAAATTTTTTTGTTCTTACACTTCTAAGATGCGGTTACATTAATCGTGTAATAAGGTGCATGCTTTCCCTTGTAGAGTCATGCCACCAAGATGTCCTCCAGTTGTATGCTTTGTGCAGTGCGATGATCTGACACCTGAAATGGTAGATCATTTACTACCAGCAGACCCTTTCATCATTCCCATCTTGGAACCATCTGTTATATCAGACGTAGGTGATGTATTATAATTCTTCGATGGATTTATGAGGATGATTCATACCTTTCAAGGAGTACAAAATCCTTCCCCGACTATGGTAGAGTTGATATAGGTGTTCCACCAGCAGAATATTCTCACTTTTTCAGGGGATGAGGGAAACAGGCTACAGAGTCGTGGTTCGAGGCCATACTTTCTATATTAGAGTATCATTAGACACCTCTTGAGAGGAGGGTGAATCTTGTAACTTACATGCTACATGATTCCGCTAAGAGATGGTGGGATGTAGTTTCATAGGCTGGACATCATTATGATATGTCTTGGGGCGTGGTTCAATGGACCTACTAAGATTTCTTCTACCCCAAGATGTTGATGGTTGACCAAGCTCAGGATTTCATGCATTTGGAATAGGGAACTCTTTCAGTGATGGATTAATCTTATTTATTTATATAGCTTCATTATTTCTCTCCTATAATGGGGGTGATGAGTTATCATTGGATATTATATTTGAGGATGGTCTCAAGTATGACATATGATCACAGGTGCATGTTTTTGTGTTGTCATCATTGACTACTATAGTAAACCTAGTGCTGATTATAGAGTGAAATATTAGGGATTTTGGAGCGGTGGGCCAGGGATGTTCATCATCCAGGCTAGTACTCCTTCAACTAATAGCTGGAAGCACTAGAGGGAGTGTTGCGTGGTGATTCCAATAGTATGGATGTATCTTTTGGTATCCAGGTGAGGTGATAAAAGTTCTAGAAAGTGGATGCATGAGACCACAGTTCCCGAGAGACCCAATTGAGTGCCGATCATGTTATAAAATGGGTCATATTTAGGATTTTTGTAGGACGTTATCATTAGCATCTAGTGAGAGGGGATCTGTTATGAATCCATGTACAAGAGAGGGGCCACATGTTTCCCATCTGCCAGGGAATTGGAGTTCATCAGTTCGTTCTGGCTGAGGATGTGATCATAGAAGTGGTAGGAAGATGATTGGTTTTCAGTGATAGTTTGTTGGATCAGACTAGGTTAGCCAGGAAGGGTCGTAGGACTATGGTGTTGTTCAGACTTTTGCGATGGAGAAGACCCAACCGGTGTAGGATCCCAAACCCTATATAGTATTACGTACAGTTTTTGTTGCATCATTCTTAGCTTATGATTATTTTGATATAAGTTCTTTCCATAGTTTTATATTGGTTTCCAATGTGCAGAGTCGTGGGCTATGTGTCTTCACTTCTGATGAGGTTATGATGCTAGACATTACACAGGGAATTAAGAGGACTAGTGTACGTCTGTGCAAGGAGTTCCCTCTTGAGGTTTGTGGGTGTCACTTCTTATGGGACCTCTATGTTTTTGAGTATAAATAAATCTAATTCATTCATATAATTGACAGGTTAGTATCATTTCAAGTCTTTTTTCTCTGCAATTGTATTATGGTGAGTTTCACAACACCAGGGAGATGATCTTTTTTACACAGGGGTGAATGGGATGTTCAGGTGACCAGGGATAAACCAGAGCATCATGGGTTTGGAGGAATAGAAATCAATATTTCTAGTTATATCTTGATGACTATGTGACATCATAGATGGAATTTCCTCCAGTGGTGGGTCATTTCAGAGATGTATTTCTAGGTGATTTTTTAGGTTTACCTTTACTGCGAGAGGCGAATTTCACTATTGATCTTGTGCTAGGAGTAGCATTGGTATCCATTCCTCCATATTGGATGGACACAGTAGAATTACAAGATCTCAAGAGGCAGTTAAAAGGGTAGTAGGAAAAGGGTTTCATCCAACCTAGTAGTTCTCCTTGGGATTCTCCTGTCCTTTTTGAGAAGAAGGTAGATAATACCCTCAGAATTTGTGTGGATTATCCGAAGCTAAACAAGTTGACGTTAAATAATCGATATCCTTTTCTAAGGATTTAAAATCTCTTTGATCGTCTTCCTGGAGGCTGAGTGTTCTCCCATATTGACTTATGATCCAATTGTCATGAGTTTTGTGTTAGAACATGATATATACCTCTTATATCATTTCATAGAATGTATGGTCTATACAAGTATTTGGTTATGTCGTTTGGTCTCACAAACACTCTGGCAGTTTTCCTGGAATTGATGAACCGAGTGTTCCATCATTACTTGGATTCTTTTGTTGTAGTTTTCATGAATGTTATCTTAGTGTACTCTCACACTCGACATGACCATTCCACCCATCTTAAGATCGTATTGAGTACATTGAGAGAGTATCAATTATATGCTAAGATCACAAAGTGACTCTTTTTTATGGACCAGTTTCATTTCTGGGGTCATGTCATCTTGGTGACATGAGTATTAGTAGTCCTAGAGAAAGAGAGAGCGGTAGTTTATTGGGAGTAGGCGAAGAATTTCTTTGATGTACGGTGTTTTCTAGGACAGGATGGTTACTACAGATGTATTACTCAAGGATTTTCATGCTTTGTAGTGCCACTAATGGGCCTGACTACGATGGGTGCAAAGTACACATGAACAGATTCCAGGGATTCATCCTTTCAGTAGTGAATGGGAGGTTGTATTTATCATGAATACTAATTATTCTAGAATTGGGTAAGGGTTACACTATTTACTTGGATGCATTACATATTGGGCTGGGAGTGGTGCTTATAAGGGGATAAGGAGTCGTTTCATTTATATTTCGATAGTTGAGGCCACATCAGAGGAACTACCCAACGCAGAATCTCGATTTAGCAATAGTTGTGCATGTCTTTCATTGTCAAAGACATTATATTTTGGTAGATCATTTTTTGGTATACAATTAAAAAAATCATTATGCATATATTTACTCGATGAGATCTGAATTTGATACTAGGAAGGTTGGATGAGTATCTTTAGTCTTTTGACATCGAGAATTCCTACACATCTGGGATATGTAATGCAGTGGATGATGCATTGAGAAGGAGGAATAAGATAAAGGCAGTTCAGGAGGCCAACAGTGAGTGGTAAATTATGGATCTGTTCATTGAGATGCATTTCGAGGTGCATGAAAAATAGCGGCACACATTAATTTCATCTATCATTGTTACCTCAACTCTATTGGATCAAGTGTGTCAGGTGAGGACCCTACTCCTAGGTGGACTATAGGTGAGGATGAGGTTTTTAATCTTCATGTGTGGGTATGGGTGCTAGTAGAGATACATGAGGATCTATTTTAGGATTTTTATTCCTTATTATTGGAAATTGATCCTAGTTTCACTAAGATGTATCGAGATCTACATCGTCAGTAGTGGTGGGCCGACATAATGATGGATATAGCTCATTTTGGTATGATATGATCCCCCTATCAGCAGGTCAAGGAAGAGTATCAGTGAACGGCAGGGAAATTACAATAGTTACCAATTCCCAAGTGGATGTGTAATGATTTCACGTTGAATTTCCTGATGGGTATACCAATGTCACCTCAAGGAAATAATGATGCATGGGTTGATGTTGACAGACTCACGATATATGCACATTTCTAGCTGATCAAGGAAACCTCAAGTGTTTATGAGCATGGAATGTTGAAAATTTGAGAGATAGTATTTTATTTATGGGGTTCCTCACTCTATCGTTTATGATATGGACACCTAGTATACTTCTTGTGTCTCTAAGGGACTACACATGGCTTTTGGTACACATGTACTTCTGAGTATAGATTACAAACTCCAAAAAGATGGCCAGTCCGAGTGCATGATTTGGGTTTTGGAGGACATGCTTCGAGAATGCCTATTGGATTTTGGGGACTCTTGGGAGAGACAGATACCCCTTGTTGAGATTTCCTACAATAATATTTTTCACGCAATGATTCATATGGAACCATATAATGCTTTGTATTGCAATCCATGTCAATCACCCCTATGTTGACTGGAGGTAAGAGATGCAACTATACTAGGACCTCATCTATTCTAGGAGACCAATGAGTAGGTGTAGTTGATTCGGAAGAGGATGGACACAACACAATCATTCTATAAATGTTAAATTGATCGAATAAGATGACTTATTGATTTTGAGGTTGCAGATCAGGATTTCATAAATTTCACGTTGAGGTTAGGACACGATAGGATTAAAAGATTGGGGAATCCTTCACTGAGATATGTCGGGCTATTTGAGGATTCGGTGAGAGTCGGGATGGTTTCCTATCAGTTTCAGTTAACATAGAGGTATAGGGCTATGCACAAAATCTTTCATGATTCTCAGCAACGACGTTACATTTCGTACATGTGTCATGTTTTTAACCCATGGAGGTTGAGTGGGAGGTTGATGCTTCCTTTTGAATAACCCTGTTTATATTTTGAATCACATAAATATCATTCATCATGGTTGGTCTATTCCTCTATTATGGGTTAAATGGAATCATGGGCGATTGTAGGACGAGACTTGGGATAGGGAGGCCGAGGTGTGATCATAGTGGCTAGAGGTGTCAGCTGATTCTTCTTCACCACCATTGGAAGGGAAATTCGACGATTAATTTCTTTAAGGGGGATGTTTGTAAGAACCTGGAACTTCATTTCAGGTGTGGATCATGTTTCACGTTGTGTTGAGGAAAAATGAAGACAATGGGCTTTTATATGTACACGAAGTGTACTTTAATGTACACACCATGTGCCTCTCTGTACATGCCCTGTCCTTTTGTGTACACACCGTGTACTTATGTGTACATGCCTTATACATATGTGTACATTCCGTGTACTTTGGATTACACATCATGTACTTTGTTTATCGTATACACCCACTTTCTGACCATTTGATGGCTGAGTACATGGCTGTGTGGTGACATGGTAGACCTGCATAAGTTGAGGCCGATGGAGGCTAATACATGACCTGTAGTTTTAAAAAACATGATTTTTATTTTTATTTTTATTTTATATATCATAATGGGGTCACGCCTCATATCCGGAAACAACTTATTTTTCCCATGTTTCGTATAGGAGCGCTCCAGAATGACAACGAAGTTCGATCTCATGATTCTCTATCTGAGCTCCGATTGAGACATTGTCAGGTGCATTGGAATCCCACTGGTGTTTTCTCAACCACTCTTAATACCTTATCTCGGATTCATCCACTCTTGTGATTTATAAAAGATTGGTTGTTTTTCACCTTTTTATAGATCTATGCCGGATAAGGTCGATTTAAGGGAAGATGTTCAAGTATATCTATTTTATGACATCAAGGTAGGTAATTTGTGCCTTTCATTTTTTTTATTTGGATTATATAGGATACATGTACCTAATATCCATGTTTTGGGTGTTACATACATTGTAATTTAAACTTATTTCTACCTAATATGGTTTGATTGATTGATAAAGGGTTGTTTCTTATGCTTAAGTTTATATATCTTGTCTATGGGACACCCCATGGGTGTGTTTCCCTTGATTTATTGTTTATGGTCATTTGTTCTAGGTAACCTATGAGGCATACCTTGTTTAGGATTCCTTATTGATTAGGATGGAGTTTGATTGACTGTATTAAATGCCTTGAATATGCATTGGGAATGTTTGTCCATGTAGTAGTTTCAGATTACATACACTTCTTGGATATAATATGTACACTGTTTTTTCATTGGACTATGAGATCCTTGTACTAAGAAGACTGATGGGACTTCAAGAATAAGGATTTGATATGATATGTGTGATACTATGTTTTTCTAATGGGCAATGAGATCCTTATACTATAAAGACTAATAATACTTTCAGATTATTTACATATGACTGTGAGAGCCTTGGTGTAGATGATTAACCAGAAAGGGAATAGACTGTGAGATCTTTCCCAAAGGTTCTGTATTTAATTAATATATACAATATGAGACCAAAGGTGTTATACCATGAGTGATTTTCTAGGGGTCATTATTTTTTGAATTGTTGATATGTATGAGAAAGTGTGTTAGACTATGAGAGAATTCCCAGAGGGTCATTTTTCAATAGTTTACTAATTGTGACGTGTCTTCCAAGCCAATGCACAAAATTGAATTCAGTGTTACTTGATGGTTTAGATACTATTATGATATGTTTGTTTTTTTTACTTTACAGGGGGGATATAGACCTTAGGCTAGGTCAAA
Source organism: Viscum album (assembly GCA_963277665.1). Lineage (NCBI taxonomy): Eukaryota > Viridiplantae > Streptophyta > Magnoliopsida > Santalales > Viscaceae > Viscum > Viscum album. Next base: position 1,029,901,166 of record OY728123.1, on the reverse strand, counting down.
GGTTTACATGATTCAAAGGATGAATGTTAAATGTTAAATTAATGTAATTGAAAACTATAGGATTGTTTTCTTTTAAGTACTTCGTATTTTATTGCCTCAATATTTCATATTAACTGCTAAATATATTCACTCAATTTTTGGAATCTATATTTTGGGGGTTTCCTACTAGGATTCACCTAACACCCTATTTGGGTCATGCTTTTAGTCCCAATAAGGTTAAATGATTAAATGTATAGATAATGGAAAGCACCCTTATTTATCAGGTACTTGATTGATGTTATAGCTAGGGAGAATGGGACAATGCTCAATCTTGTGATGCTATTGGAGTTTACATTAGCTTCCTTTTAATTATATTTTATTTTATTTATATATTTGTGACCTATTTTGGATACTTTCCAAGAAACATATTACATGCATCATTTATATTTATATTTCCCCAGTTGTTTTATTAATATCAGTCTTCTATTGTTTACTTCCGTTGTTTAGTTTTACTACATCATGTATTGATTTATTATTAAATTCCATTGTGTATACTCTACTAATGAGGGTATTGTTTCCCCATTATGAGACTGTGTCGTTCACTGCTAGTTGGCAGCCTCTCGTGATTAGGGAAATGCACATGGGGTCTTGTGACCAACCAGGAATGGGGCACCCTTGGGTGTCATCTGGATCTGGGACAATTCAAAAATTGTTCTAAAGAATGGAAATAATTAATATATGTTTATTATAAAAGATATAGTAAATGTACATGGAATGTATGACTGGAGGTTAGGGATTTGTTGACTTGATTACTTTCCTTGAGATTTATGCCATTTTCACTATATATTTTTATGTGGTTTGTATACATCCATATGGATTATTTTAACATTCATTAATTTAAATTAAATTACATTAAAAATTATTTTAAAAATTATTATCATCAATTTCCTTTTGATTAAAAAGTTTCAATAGTGTTTGGATATTTTCTTTAAAATGTTATTTTAAAATTCACTATTCAAAATAATTCGCTTCACCTATGTAGTTCCTTAAAATGTAACTTAAATTTTCATTAGATATTATAAAATGGAATTTTTAACTATACATCACTCTTTAAAATTGTTTTAGAAAAGAAATATATTAAATGTTTTTAGAATGTGGCACTTTGTTTCTTTTACCCAGTGTATAAATTCATATTTCGTTAATTTATACAAAATGAACATATTTTTCTTCCATCATGAAACTAATTCATTTTCAAGCATCCTCTATAAGTTCTCGAGGATTTTTAAATAAGATACATATAAATTTGGTTTTTGAAATTGTAGTTTTGAAATTTTTCCTAAAGGGAATGATATTTTTTAATTTTTTATGAGATAACTACAACTGGGTTATAATATGGTATGAAAATAAAATTTTATGGTTTTTATGATGAACATTTTGTATAATGAAAAACATTATAGTTTTAATGAAATGATAATGTTTTCAAATATTTTTATTTCATGTTATAAGGAAAAATTGAAGTTATTCAATGTTTCTATTTTAAAATATGAAACTAGGGTCCTTTTGATTAAAGTGGTAAAGGGGAGTAAACCCAATCCCTTGAAGTACTATGTAAATTATGTGGGGGTGGTTATTTTAAATCTATCCAAGTAATTTTGTAAATTGAAAGATTTAACTAATGTAATTTACTCCTAGGAATATGAATTCACAGTTAATTACTCCTATGAAGTGACAAAGCTAACTTGATAAGTGAATCATAAAAGAATTCCATAATTATACACTTAGGTAGTTACATGATAATACTATCAGTCCTCATGTTTCCTACATGTTTTATTTTTATATTTAATTGGGTTTTCATGGAAATAGTTTTATTTATAATGGTAAATAATGTGTTTATGATAGAATAGAAATTATATGGTCATCTAATTGTGAAAAGATATTTTCATGGGAAATCATTCATGAGTTATTATATTTTTATTATCTAATCTTACAATATGTTTTTCAAAAAAATTGGGGCATTAATTTATATTTAATGTATTGGTAATTGATTATTTTGAGCCTATAAGTTTATTATCAAAAAAGGAAGACATTATTATTAGTTTTTTTGTGAATTTCAAAAAGATTAAAGGGTTTCCTTTCTTTTTATATATCATAATATGTTTTTAATACTCATCCTATGTTATAAAAATGATTCATATGTCCTAAAAATGACTATTAAATGTTATGAAGTCTAACTCCAACTAAATAAAATTTTACTTAATTGCAGAAGTTTTGTCATGATGTTAATATGAATATAAGCATAAGAATCCAATTTTTGAGTATGTAAATGAACATTGAGTTAATGATTCCTCTTTATTATATAATGGAAATTCAAAATTCTGGGAAACTATTAAATGAAAGTATCCTTGAGATGTTTGAATGCTTATCCCTTAATATAAATCATGTAATAATTGGTTATTTATGTTATAGTGTGTTATATCTATTATCATAAAAATGTTTTGATAACTTTATATGTTATTATTATTTTGATGATGATATTTTATTATTTTTATATTTTCAAGGGTTAACAAGCCTATGGTTGATTTTAGGGTCAGTGTATTATATATCTCTTTCTAGGTTTTATGTGTTGGGAGTACATGGTGATACATTTATTATGTTTCAACAAATTTTTGAGTTATATGTATCCCTAATACTTATTTTATGTTATAGTGAAATGGATATTTGAGGGAAAATGATTTTATATTTTTATATCATAACATCAGTGGTATTGACAAACATGAGGGTTAATATGACCATTTAAGTTGAGGTAAATATGTTTAATTGTGATTAAAAGGTTATTACATTTTGGGAAAAAGATTTAGTGTATAGATGGACATTGAATTGAAAATTCATTTGGTGACTATGTAATTGAAGTCACTTTTTGAATAATTTATCTATTTTAAAAACATTATATAAATAAGTTAAATATAAATATTATTTTTATTTTAGTAGTAAAGGTTTACTTATATTTTGAAATAATATTGGATTTTATAATGTATTTTTAGGGATTCATATTACTTATAGATAATTTAACATAATGTTTATATTATATTATTTCGGAATATACATTTTTTTAAGAGATTTAAGGTGATATTGGTTTCATTTGGAGATAAATTTATGATTTATATCATAATAATATGTGATGAAATATTATTATTTTTTGGTTTTAAATTTTCTCATGGATATTTGTAAGAGTTTTAAGGTTAGTAATTAATGGATTGAATTTAGTTGAACGTTGTGTTTTATTATAGAGGCTTTGGATAATAATATTTTATTTCTGAATATAATGTTTTATTCCTATTAAATATTATTGTATCTTTTTATAAATATTTATTTATGATGATAATGTCTAAATAAGGATGAATTACATGTAATCCTTTTGAGGATCTTTTGATCTATTATAAGATAGTTTCATTTTTTTGGGAATGAATAATTCATCTTGAATATTCATTTTGTAGACTAATATATGAGCTAAAAGTTAAGAATAACTAAATCACAATAAAAGGATGAAATTGTTTTTATTAAATGGAAGGAAATCAATTTATTTTATTTTATTTTATTCTCCATCTTGATAGTAAAAAATCCATCAACTCTAGAAAATAGATCTCAAAATAAAAACATTATCATTTTAACTTAATTTATAATAAATCTATAGTCTTATTTATCTAATAATTATTTATGGGTTTTTTTTCATTAATATTTTCAAGATCATGTTCTCTACCATTATATATTATTCCCTGTATGTTATTTTTCATATTCATTCCCATATTTCCACATCCCTCTAAAGATATCCTTATATGAGAACAAAATTTTAATTATTCTAGGTGACCTTCATATTTATGTTCTCATATTTTCAAAATTATGGTTTATTATACTCTTTTATGATGAATTTTGTTTGAAGAGTTTAGTTATAAATATTAAAAAGACTTTTTCTTCCTTGATCATATATTATATGTTCGACTCATTTAAATTGTTTTCAAAAAAACTAAACCCTTTTTATGGGAAACAATATAAAATTTCATGGAAAAAATTACATTTAGGGGGTAAATGTACCACCCCATGATTTTAGAAATTTTAATAATAAAAATATATATGATATCATGTGATATACACAACACCATGCTTAAACGAACAGTGATATACTACATTAATATTATTATTTAAAAATAAATATTGTTATCTTGCTATTGGTTTGGTGGGTATGAATAGAAACAACCATATTCAAAAATATGTATAAATTTTTTTTACATAATAAAACTAAAATTAAATATTACTTTCATTATCAATTAGTTGGAAAAGAAGATAAAAAATTTTTATAGAAAAAGTGATAGTTTTTCTTAAAACTATTTTTTTGTGTGAAATATATTTCTTTCCTAATATAATAAATTAATCAAAATTGATAAATGATTATAATAAAATAATTAAATTATATTATAAATTTAATGATTTAAAATCAATTTCATTTTTTTATTATAAGTTATATGAGAATAAACCCATTTAAAGCTTCAAAAAATACATTTCTTTCAAAAATGGTATTTATTGAATTTTTTGCTCATGTAGTTTAATTAATTTATGATAATTTTATAATTTTTAATCAAAAAAATGGATTTTTTTTCAAATAATCATGTAATAAATATCTTAGGGTTATTTTTTTGTATTTATATAGAATGGATAATTTTGTATTGAATATTTTAAAATGCTGATTTTACCAAAATCAACATTTCTTTTCATTAAATAATATAAATTAAATTCAATATTATGTGTTGTATTGGTTTTTAAATTAAAAAAAGAAACAATATTATTAAATATAATAAAAATTAATCTTTATTAATCAATATTATATTGTTTTGGTATAAGATCATATTTATTCTTAAAACGCAATTTTATGAATACTGTTTATGATTGTGGTAGTCTCCCTTACCTTAAAATAATTTGATTCCAATTTTTTGAATTCAATACTTAAAAATGGATTCCCTATTTTGAATCATGGAAAACAATATTTTAAATAGTTCAATTTAATTTTTAGGAATAATAAATAGTGACCACGGTAATATTGTATCACTATGGTAATGAGTAAAGAAAGTTAGTTAATGGTAACACTTTGGGACAATTTATCAAAGTAAACCAAAAACATTCATCATTTATTATATTATTCTAATTATAATTGTACCATAATACCTTAAAAAATATATAATTTCATTTCTACTTGAATCTTTTTATGACCCTTAAGTTAAGAAAAATTAAAAAATGTCACACACAGTCTCTCTGTTACTAACTATAATATGTTTTCACTGTTATAAAAAGATATTAATGATTAAAATTTATTATTTTTTATATAGACAAATTTATTTTATTATAGAAATTTATTTCATTTTTTGTAGATAACATAACTTCCTTGAAAGCTAACAAAATTTTGACACATTGCTTGTGTGAGTAGTGGAAAAATAAAATAAATGAATTTAACACCAAAAAAATTAAACCAATTTGGATAAATTATTTAGTAACATTAATTTAATGGAAAATTATGACATATAATTTTCTGTTAATGTATTTATATTTTAATTTAATTTTTATCTCTATGCCTTTAATGTAACGATATATGAATAGTCATGAAAATGAACTTAAATGGTATTTAATAATTAAAATCTATTTTTAAATATTTAACTCAAAAGGATGAAAAAAAAATCCTATAATTCACGGTTTATTTATATTCCATGTGGATTTTTTAATGATTCACTCATGACCCATAACGTGGGACAAATGTGTTACAGTGATTAAGGTTGAACATGATTAATGGGGGTTAAATGAGATGATAATGTAGAAAATTAATCATAAAAAAGTATAGAATTTATGGGGGATTATATTTCAACCATAACCATTTTATATTAAATTATCTAAATGTTTTTTTAAAATTTTCAATGCATTAGATACATATTTTTTATTTATATTTCATGTATTTATAAGCTTCAACCACCTCACTTATGAAAGGGTTTATACTCTCCTCTAATCACCACACCTCTTATGTAATTTAGATTTACCAATAATTCCCAAATGACTTTGTAATATTTTTCCACATATCCTATATGTACATTTCCCAATAAAGCACCGAACCTAAATGTACTAAAGTGAAATCCCATGGAGGTTTTTCAAAGAAATGTTATAACTATTAATCAAGATATTTCATTTTGTTTCTTCTTCTACATCATTAAAATCTTAATATGACATGCTAAAATAATAATATCTATATCATCCATATACAAATATTTTATTATGATTATGGTATGATCCTTTTTAATTTAATTTTACATACTATGTGAAACAAAAACATTACTCATGTGTACGTGTGGACTACCAACTCAATGAAGTGATTTTCTTTCCATCACCACATCAAAAGGCTGGTAATTATAATGTATTTAATGAAAATGTGTTATATTATTAACCTAATTTTTTTTAGGTAATGATAATTTATCACCAACCTTCTTAACCTTCTTTCCCATGTAAAAGAATAACATCACCTGTGAGTATGTGTGGACTACCACATCCATCAAGAAATGGGATTTATTTATCATTCTCACCAATCATGGGTGATTATAAAATTATATTTAATAGATAAAAATGATAAATATGTTATTATTAATATTATATATATTATAGAATAATTATCATTTTGACCCTGGTCATCCTACATAATTTTTTTTGGATTATGAACTGAACACCCTCAAAACATTCAGTATTAACATAATCATTTTAGTATCAATATAAGTAATGGAAATAAATTAAATAAAAGTATTTTGATAAGATATAAAACCAGTAAATGGTTTGTTTTCATGTAAATATTTAATAAAATAATATTATATTGGTGTTAAATAGTGTTTTTCATTAGTTGGACTCAAGCTGAGGGATTTCTCATCTCATGTTGCTTTCATTTTGAATATTGGCATTTTAAACACATATTTTCTTCCATGTAGTGTATATAAAACTATATGTATTTTCTTTATCATTAATTTTATGATATTAATGTGTTTTAAAATACTTATAAAAATTATCCTCTTTAGTGTCCTTGTGATAAAAAAGTTACCAATGTGGTAAATGATTTTTTTAAAACCCTATTTTAAAATACTATTAAAAAAATTATCTTCCATTTTCCTGATATTTAAAATGTTTCAATAATTTTCTTCAAGGTTTTTAATGTATATTTTAATTATCCTTGGATCTTTACAAATTTTTTATAAAGTAATGTTTTAAATTTTTTCAGAATGGGTCACTTTTGACTCTTCTTTCCAAAGTGTAAAGAATGTTTTTTAATATTGAAAACAAGAATAGATTCTCCTAACATTGTGTACTTAATGGATTATAAAGATAACTCTATAATTTCACATGGTTTAAAAATTAATATTATTTTCTTATATTTTAGGAATATTTATTTTTTAAATTTCTTCTAAATAAAATGATATTTATTCAATCTTTTGAGATAACTAAACCTAATTTGGTAATGTGTTTAAATTACAATTTTATGGTTTTTATTATGAAAGGTGAAGTTTATAAAAAACAATTAACTTAATATAATTTCATGTTATCAAATTTTTTCATTTCAATATATGAAAGAAATATGAGAAATTAAAAGGTATTATCTAAAAACATGACACCTGAGTGCTATAAAATAAAGTTGGAGTGGATTGTGAACCCAAACCCATATGGGACTATTTCCAATATATGACTGGTGGGACCATTAAATCTCATTAATTCATATGGTAAATTGGAGGGCTTAACTGATTTAAATTACTCCTCATGTAATTTGATATAATGAATTACTCATATAATGTGACGGAGTTAACTGATATTTGTTACCTATAAGAGAATATTGGAATTATCATGTTATGTAATTCCATGATTAAAGTATTGTTCCCAATGATTCCTATAAGTTTTATCTATACATACAAATTTTATTTTAATGAAATATTTTTCATTTAAAAAAATATAATTATTTTATGATTTATTGGAGTGTTTATGATCTTATAGAGGTTAGAGGTTAGTTCTCAATATAATTATTTAATGAATTTTGATTTTCCATTTATTCATTCTTATAAAATGTTTTATGAAAACATTGGGATTTAGTGTTTATTTCATGAGTAGGTAATTGATGATTTCGAGCCCAAAATTTTGTTATGTAAAAAATGAGTACATCCTTATAGAATTTCATAAATTTCAAAAGAATTAATATGATTCATTTTTTTTGGTATCCCATATAGAAATATTTTTTATATCGAATTTTATCAGGTTTTTTGATAGGGGAAAATTAGACTAGTAATTATTATGAAGTTTATATCTGAGTAAAGTAAATTTTCATTGAATAAAGAATGATTTCCATAATTAAAATAAGACGGTGAACTTTAGAATCCTTTTTTTCTGGACAGAAATTGTCATTAAGTGGATGTATACACTTTTTTATGTAACAGACTCTTTGAATTCACTAAAAATCTAATATGAAAATATCCTAAAATGTAATAATCTAAAAACCTAGTTATAAATATCGTAATTATAGGATTATAATGTTATTTGTTATTTTAATATGGATAGTGGATGATTGAGGCTTATGATGGGTGATATATGATACTTTAAATCATTTAAAAATGTAATGGTGGTAATGTAACATTTTATGACAATTCCAAAGTAAAATTATAACTTTTTAGTATATATTGGAATTTGAAATTCTAATATTATTTAAAAAAATTTAATTGATTAAGGTTTAAAACATAATTAAACAATAATTTATCAACTACATCATGGTTATTTGTTCGTAAAATTTCATAATGATATGTGTATAGTTTTAATGGATGAATATGATATATATTTTTTAAATAAAAATGTGAAATTTAATCAATATTATTTATATTTTCACTAGAAAAAATTATAATGTTTAAATACTATGAAATTAGACGACATTTTGTAGAATATATGATTTAGTATTGTAATGTTATGTTTTAACAAAAACTATCAAAGAACCAAACTATTTTATAGTTAACCAAAAAGAAGGAGGATATGTCAATAGTTTATGAACCATGAATAAATGTTAAAAAATATATCATTAAAATAGATATAATTGGGAGGCAATATATGGCCTCCTAAAATATATTATTTATTTTTATTTTGCAAAGTTAAAACATCTACTCTAGCTAGAATGAATTTTGTTTTCGTAATTATAGTTGTTTTATGATTAAAATGGGTTTCTTTTGTTATGAAATAATCAAAAAAAATATCAGTTTATTACTTATTTTAAATTAAATTAAATTTTAAGGAATTACTTGATTAAATCTATTAAATGTAATAGAGGTGAAAGGTCATTAAAATTTTAGTTCCATATTTTTATGAAGAAAATATTTATTTTCATAATTTCATAATTCCTTGGATACCACAATAAAATATTGTTTTGTAATGTAACAAATAGAACACTTCAAATAATTATAAGAACAATGTTAAATGAATATAAATTAAAAAAATTAATTAGGAACAATTATTTAAATTAAACTTTTAATATTCCAAATATAAGTATTTTAAGATCTATATAAAACAATAAACATAATTAATATTACATGTGATGAAATATGAAAATTTTTTATTTTTATCAATTAGGTTTTAATGATTTCCTTCAAAATACAAAGGATTGTTTGCATAAATTTGATAAAAATTGAATGAATTTAAATGTTTTGGATTTTAAAATGTCTAAAAGACTTATAAGGCACACCTAAAATTACTTTTTTAAGGAAAAAGTTCATTGTAAGTTTGATAATGGTTATTTAAAAGACAAGGATACTAATTTGGATTATGTTTTTCTGGATTTTAGCGACTTTTATTTTGGATAAAATATTCTTAATTGAACCAATATACCTATTTAGGGGTAGCATAAACACTTAGCATATCAACATGATCCTATTACTAAGAAAACTCATAATGATCTTTAAAAAATCACAATAAATATTGAATCAACTATCCAAAATTTGATATCTACATTAAAATTGTTTCTTTTTAATTATTTTAATTCTGATTTTATTCTTAATAATATTTATGAATCTTAAATTGATTCAGATTTTATATTGGTTATAAAATATGATTTAAATAATTTTACTAGAATTAATGTATAGACTTTAGTTTTTCAATGTAATGATTCTCACATTATTTGAACAAAATAGATCTTTATAAATGATCTTTATTAATATATCCAATCATTTAAAATAAATCAATGTTAGTTTCACATGAGTATTCTCAAGAATAAGTTATTTATTTTGAAAAATATTTTTCACTCGTATATCTATGAGAGGAAATAAGAACATTATTATATAGTTTAATTTATTATGGTTTCAATATATTTCAATCAATTGTAATATATGTTTTTCAAAAATATTATATCACTAAATAAGTATATTTATAAAAACCCCCAAAATTTGGGAAAAATGATTCCAAATATTGTTTTGAACATTCTAAATTTTTATATGGATTGAAATAAGTTCATAAGTCTTGATATCTAATCTTATCAAATTTTTATTTTTAAGAAAGTGTTATGAAAATGAATGATTGCACCACTTTATTTATTATGACGAAAAAAATTGATATTTTTATTTTCGAAATTATTTGGATGATATAATTTTTTGATATTTAAATAAACAAATTTATAAAAAAGCCATATTTGATGATATGTGCATATTATATTTGTTAAATGAGAGAAATAATATTATTTTTCAGTCAAAAATATTTTTAATGAAAGAATTTTATATTTCTCTATCAATATATAAATTCTAGGAAATTTGTTAAAATATTTTAGTTAGACTCAAGAAATAGTTCGAATTCCTCATGATTACTACATGTAAATTATATTTAGATAAATATTATTTTTTTTATGTTACAACTTTTATGAGTATGATTAGTAGTTTAATATATTTCATTGATTTAGGGACTGATTTTATGTTTTCCTTTAACCTATGTGATATATTTACATGTTATATAAAATAAATTCACTTAATATTTGTTACAAGGATAATAAAATATGTTAAATGATCATTAAATCTTGGTTTATTTTATCCTATTAAAATATCTATTGATTTGATTAGCTATTCTGATACTGATTTTTGGAGTTGAGAGATAAATATAAAAATCCCATTAGGTAGGAGTCATTTAATTAGTAAATTAAAAATTTCTCGGTGTTTAATGTATCAAAATTTTTATTGACATTATAATTATGATTCTAAAAATATAGTGGCTACATCTTCTGTTTCACAATCTCTATTGATTAAATAATAGATTTGTTCTTTTATTTTTATTTTTATAAATATTCCAATATTCATTTATAATAATTCAACTATTATATTCTAAAAACACCCTCTAACACTCTCTATAATAAATCCTATAAATGTTATATTTCTCATTAATATAGATCATGTTCAAAAAAGGAATTCATTATTAATATAGATTTTATTTATAATGAAAATCAATTTACTGATATAATTACTAACAACTACTATTTATCAATGTTTGATAAAATGAAAATTTAAAATGGTATGATGAAAATATGAATTTATTGAAATTTTTAGTGGTGTTTGAATCTTTTTATAAGATGAATCGTCCAATCTATATTCAAATGTACTATAACATTTCATTACATAGAGATTATTATTTTATTAATATAAATTATTTTAGTAGCTCAATGAAAATTGTTTGAATGATAATATTTTATCAAATTTATAATAATATATTTACTATAATTTTACTTTTTTACCAGGTTTTGATATAGAAAATCTATTAATAACATGAAGTTTTATTACACTAACTCTATTATTGTTATTCAAATACACTACTAAATAAACAGTCCTTTAATAGCACTATAAATTGATTTTATTGTCACTAAATAATCATTGAATACATGAGAGAGATAAATATCCTTGATCGTTTATCAATGCTAAAAAGGCATTATTAAAGGGTTTCTTTGTCGGTGATGATATATGGGGTTTTCAGCACATTTAGAAGAGATGATAAAATACCATTTTTAGAAATTCTTTTTTTAGCATCGCTAAAGGCCCCATTTATCAGTGGTTATAAAATCACTAATAAAGGGATATTTATCAGTACATATAGAAACCCTGATAAAGGTCCATACAGCTTTGTGCTATAACAGCACACTACCACATCAGTGTAATGTGCTATAACATCGCACCGTAGCGCCAAAAAGAAACTATATATCAACCAAAACCTGTACCGAAATAGAGTTTATAAGGAATGAAATTTACAACTCAAATACAAGAAAAACATTATTATAAACTTTTCAAACATTTTTTTATAATATAACATAAATAAAAATTATTAAATAAAATTAAAAACATCAATATTCCTTTTTCTTTTAATCCTGACCCTGACTCATGCCACATTAGAACAAACCACCCCTTCTTGAAAAAAAGAATTAATTTTTATAAAACATTAGTTCTTATATAAGTAATAATATAAAGAAATAAATTAACAAAATGTAAATTTTTTTCTAAAATTCATGTCAATTTTAAATAAAAAGATGCACTTGGATTCATACTGATAACACCATGTATCAAATTTCCAAGAAAAAAATTAAAACATGTCTCAAATGAATTTTGGATCATTTTCCTATTGTATCAAAACAATTTGAAGGTGTTTTCTCAGCTTTGAGTACCCTAGTTGTCTTTTTTACTAAAATTTCATTTTTAAATTAGAAACACAAACATTGACTCATTCTAATCACATAGCATATCAGTTTGACAGGAAACCAATTCATACACATTATAAATGACATATGCATCATTTTCCAAAATTATCATGAAAATCTGAGTACCTTTGATCGGTTTTTAGTGAGTGACCATTTTGAACTAAAATATTGATATTAAAATGATAATGGATAATTTGTGTCATATTGGGCACATTTTTTATAGGATTGAGTTGTGGCTGATTCCGACACACTAAAATGGATTACGAATCATTTTTGTAAAGTATCAACACAATTAGAATCTATTTTATTAGTTTTGAGAAGTTCAGTTGTCCATTTTACTAAAATTGATGTAAATTTAAAATAAAAATATGCACTTTGAGTCATACAAGTCACACCATGGGTTGGATTTAGGTGTGGATGATGCTTATACATCTCAAATTACAAATGTATTATTTTACTAAAATATCAAAATAATATGAATTCATTTTCTTTCTTTTGAGTATGTCATTTTTCTTTTTTACTAACATGTAATTTCAAACTCGAAGCCTAAACTTTGAAATACTCTGATTACATCATATATCATTTTGACATGAGACCAATTTATACTTTTGAAAAATTAATTATTAAAATTTTCCTAAATTATCATGAAAACCTGAGTACATTTGATTAGTTTTCAGTGACTGACACTAATTGAATTAAAATACAATTTTAAAACTGATAAGGGATATATTGAGAATTATTAAGCACATAATTAATTTTATTGAGGTTAATATGATCCCTACATGTAATAAATTATTTATTGATAATTATTTTAAATTATAAAAACAATATATAATCATTTTCATGGTATTTATTTTTGTAGTTGTTGATTTTACAAAAATTGATGACAATTTTAAATAAAAAGTCACACTTTGAGTCATACCAGTCTCACCATGAATCAGATTGAGGTGAGAATAATTTCCACTCATCCCAAATGAATTATGGATTTTTTTTCTATTTGTATCAAAATATTCTAATTTTTTTTGTTTTGAGTACACCACTCGTCTTTTTTTTCAAAAATAAAAATTTACATTGGAAACACACACATTGACTCATTAAAATCACATCATGTATCTATTTTATGTGAAACCTCTTCCTACATGTTGAAAATTATTTCTGAATAAATTTCCAAAATTATCACGAATTTCCGACCATATATGATTGGAATATATTGAGTGATAATATTTGAACTAAAATGTCGATTTTAAACTGATACTAGACTCTTTGGGTCATACTAAGAACATCGTGTATTAGATTTAGGTGTGGATGACTCAAGAAGATCAAAAAATGTAATATAGATCTTTTCCATAAAGTATAAATATAGTATGAATGTCTTTTCACATTTTTTAGTAGGTTAGTTACCATTATATTAAAATTAATGAAAGTATTGAGAAAAAATATCCACTTTGAGTCTTACCGGTCACACTATACGTCAAATTGAGTTGTGGATAATTTCTATACATCTAAAATGACTTATGAATTGTTTTACTAAAGTTTAAAAACAATATGAATGTGTTTTCTAACATTTGAGTACATTAGTTGTCTTTTTTACAAACAAGTCATTTTAAACTCAAAACATGCACTTTGAATCAATCCAATCACATCAGGTTTTATTTTGAAACAATAAGAATTCCTAAATGTCAAAATTGACATACAAATCAATTTCCTAAATTTTTAAGAAATATTGAGTATGTTTGATTGGTTTTCATTGAGGGACCCTTTTTGACGTAAAATGTCGATTTTAAACTTATAACGGAGACTTAGTGTCATACAAGGAACATCATGTAGTGTATTGAATTGATTCTAATCCCTACATGTCCCAAATGACTAATGCATCATTTCCATATAGTATCAAAACAATCCAAATGAAGTTTCTTGGTTTTGAGTTGGTCAGTTTTATATTTTGATAAAATTGATATCATTTTTAAATAAAAAGACGCACATGGAGTCATACTAGTCACACTGTTCTTCAGATTGATGTGAGGCTAATTCATACACACCCCAAATGACATGTGGATTGTTTTTCTAATGTATTAAAACATTATAATTGTGTTTTCTTAGTTTTTTGTATGCCACTTGTATTATTTACAAAAATGGAATTTTAAACATGAAACACACACTTTAAATCATACGGATAATATCATGTGTAAATTTTATTTGAGACCAATCCATATCAATCACAAATTAATTATTAATATTTTCCCTAAATTATCAATAAACATTGTGAGAGTTTGATCAGTTTTGATTGAGGGATACTTTTTAATATGAAATGCATATTTTAAACTGATAATGGAGACATTGAGTCATATTAGGATTATAATTTATTAGATTTAGGGGAGGATGATTCCTTCATATAAAAAAGGACTTACGGATAGTTGTATTAATGTATCAAAACAATCTGAAAATTTTTCATAGTTTAGATTATGTATGTTTTCTTTTTTACAAAATTTATTGTAAATTTTAAATTGGAAAAAGTACATTGAGTCATATCGGTCACACCATGTGTCATATTGAGGTTTAGATTATTTCTACACATACCGAAGTCTAAATAAAATATTTATTTTCAATCTTACCATAATTTACATTTCATTTATTTATTTATCTACCAACACTCCATTGAGCATCTTTGAACAAACCACCTCAACTCGAAAAAGAGAATAAACCTGTATAAGAAAATAATTCTTATATGAGTTATAGATAAAAATAAATAAATAAATCATATATATAATAATACATTGATTCTATGGATACAAATTTTACTATGGAAACATCATGATTACCACTTTGATTTAGTAGTAGAGTGAACATGAAAGAAATTGATAAATGTAAACATTGAAGGGGTGAAAGGATATGAGGGAGAAGAAGTTTGTTGAAGTTTTGGTGTAAAAAGTAATGAAATATGGATAGAAGATCCTAAAATGAAAAAAATAATCCACTTATATAATAAAACAATTATTATGTGAGTAATACTAAAAAGATATAAATTGAACATAAATATGAGATAATACATTAATTCTATGGAAAATGATTTTATTGTGCTAACATCAATATTACATGAGTGATTGAGTAGAGATAGTGTCATTTATCTTCATACAATGGCATGATAGATAGATAGACCTCTTAAAAAATAAACAAACTCTACATGGAATAATGAAAAATAAATCAATGTTCCATTATATAATTTTTTATTAAAATATATAAAGTATATCCTAACATTACCTATAAATCTTCCAAAAGGATGTCCTTCTGTGTATTTGTTCCTATTGAGGGATTGGTAACATCATCATGTGAAGAAGTAATATTCTGTATGATTATTCAAACATTTATTTTATATTATGTCAATATAGTAGAGAACATAGAATATTATTATAAAAAACATTGTATGTTAAAAAAAATTACATTCTCATTAAAATAAGTTTTTTAATGGTTTTAGTGATTTTGTTCCTTTATCGAGATTTCAGAACCCTTTTTCCGTGTACTATAACATACTATAAATTTTGAATATTTGGACTACTATAAACTAATTGTGATTTCCCAATGAAATGGTCATCCTCAATTTAATTTTCATCTGACCTGACATTTGTTGTAATCGCTAACTGGACAGTCATCCAATTCATATTTTCTGGATTAGATATATAAAATACATGCACTTATTTGTGATTCCATTATGAATGGATCATCATTTTCCCCTTATACACTAAAATTCACCTTCATATAGCCCATTTCATCAACATTCAATGCACCAATATTTTCAACCCATTTTCGTCACAAAATTGGAACTTGAAATGTTGTAAAATATAACTCATATATCTTTTCATAATTCCAAAATATGAAATATTTTCATAAATTTGATTTCTATACATAGAACTAGCTATGTGTATCACTTCAAACACAAGTGTAACTCCACCTTTTTTCATCATACATTCGTCATCATGTTCTTTTGTATAGAAAATATAACAATTGATTACCAAACTAGTGTAAGATATAACATTTTCATTCAATGCCCTAGTTATCCATTAAAGTCATTTAACAAAGGAATTTAGATTTTCAAATAACTAATTATAAAATTTACCTTGGAACCATCATATTAACTATTTATTATATCTATTTGATATTCATCTGTTGGTCCTTGTTCGCTTCATGGATTCAATGTATGGATCAAAATTTTCAGTATTATGAAAAATGTAAAGGTGTTCTTTCCCCTAATCTTTTAAGGTAACTGTAAAAATGTTTCTTCTAGAAGTCGCTTCACCTATAAGGTGATGTGTGTGACGAGACATTGGGAGACTGATGTTGTCAACATATGATAGGTAATCCGTAGAGAATTCAATCTCTTCTTCTACAATATATAGTTCATCAATACAACTATATAGCCGACTTTGATTCTTGACGTACCATTTTAGAATCGTAATATACCATTCAATCGGCTATATCCATCTATAATTTATAGGACCACATAGATGAACCTCTATAACCTAGTGAACCATCAGGTGGACCAATATATCAATAAATGATGGTGAAGAGAACATATCTAATGAACATAATATTACTACAACCTCCTTATTCATGATGGGAAGCTTTGACTGGTCTATAACTTTATTGCATATGGATTTTAAAAAAAGAAATGTCTGGTTAATTTTTTCATAAATTTTGAGGAACAATGAAATATAAAGCCACATGAATTAAATCTTTCATCAAAACGTGATATATGTGTGATTTTAGTCCTTGTAAAGACAAACTATCCATTGACATGAAAATAATTATATTTTATAAATACCCCTGTGGAAATATTACACTATTAAGGTAGAAGGGAAATTTTTGTTTTTCCAATCGTTAGAGTGTGTAATCTACTTTAGTAAGAATATCCTACCTTTTACCCTTCACTAATTTGAACTCTTCCCTAGTCCCCATTTCAATCAAATCTAAACTGGCCTTGATTCCATCTTTCATTTTTTCATGAAAATTTAGTAATATGCCAATAACACTATCAAATATATTATTTTCTATATGAATAACATCATGAAAATGTATGACATACAAACAATTAAAATATGATCATTCAATGAAAATTGATCTCTTCTTCCAACTGGACTTTGTAAGGTTTATTGAAAATAGTTTACCAAAAATAATTTCAATATATATTTACCTTATTGTATAATTTATTGCCTATTAAGGGATATGGTATTTTTCTTGTTCGATATTCCAATCGAGTGTTGTCATCATGGATTTGTATTTATGTCTTCAGGTAAAAATTTATGATTTCCTAAAAACACAATCATTTAGGAATGTTTCATCCAAACTGAGGATGTGCATTTTTAACAAATGGGACACCTCCACATTCATTTAATGCTAAATCCTAATAAATTTACATAAGTTGGGATATCATTTATACTCCAGTAAAACATTCTTCTCAATGTGAATTATTCACTTCTAGGAAAATCAAACATTATAACACCTTTATCCCACATCAATTTCAGATCATTGACCAATGGATCCAGATAGATATCAATATCATTACCGTGTTTCTTTGGTCCTGATATAAGTGGAGACAATATAATATACTTGTGTTTCATTTATAACCATGGTGAAAAGTTTTTTTGTCAACAATATAGTCAATCTACATTGGGTACTACTTTATACTCTAAAATGATTTATTCCATCTATATATAATGCAAGAAAATAGATTCTCGGCTCCTTTCCAAATTTTGGATATTCGTAATCAATTTTCTTCCACTAAAAATAATCTTATGGAAGATGTATGTCTACATCATTAATTCATATATTTGTATTCCATGTAAATTATCACAAGGTTTACTCTCATTGATATATTATTCTAATATTTGGAATGATATGAATGTACCATACAGATTTTGAAGGACTTGATTCATCTTTTTGTCTCGATCTATGCCACACTTATGGAATTTTATGAGTGAATCATGGTCATTAAAAAAATTTATATTTTTTGGACAACAATTTTTTTTAGTGATCATTCACATTGAATGTAAAATAATTTTATCATCATATGATCACTAGGGTAGTTCATTTTCTTCTTCAAGCATATAATTCAAGAGTCCAAGTAATTTTGTAATGCTGGTGTCACTCCTTTTACTGCCAGCTTTCAAATTATATAACTTCGATAAAACTTATAATGTTTGTGTATTTAGTAAAACCAGTATAAAATGGATTCATGGAATATGTATTTAACTCGCCTAATAACATTTTAAAATCATTAAATTCATCTTGTATTACAATTGTCATTTCTTTCGTTTGATCCGCATAATAATTTACACTGTTATTCATATAAAATGAACAATACACCGTATTATCATCCCAATCGGGGACCACATTTGATTTTTCCCATATTTAGTCCTACATTTATTGTTCTGGTCTATTTTTTGACAAACCAAATGTCCTTCCAACTCATTTGGACAGATTTTTCTTGAATAACAATAACATAAACACATACATAGGATTTGAGAAGGGTCATATACATGCTATCTTTCAAACATGATAAACTCATTAAATATATCATGATATAATTTGGTCAAAAAATTAGCGGGAATCCATTTTTGAATCATATCTATTCTATTAGGTCTGTAAATGATTAATTTTGTACAATAAATAAATAAATACACAAATGATTTTCATTATCAAAGGTGAAAGTAATAGACAATTACAATAAGTGAAACTGAAATATTAATTATTTCAAAAAAAATTACGTCAATGAAAATGGGTAATTGAATTTCAGAAAATAATTAATCCACTATTGAAGGATCTATCCAATTATTTCATTCAAATTTACAAGTTATAGACAACTTTCATCCTCATTAACTCATTTCCTGGACATTTATCACTAAATTTTGTTGATTAACACCCATCCTCAATCACTAGTGGACATGAACCAATGATTCTAAAAATAATATAATAAGTATTCAAACACGGAATGACTAATGCTAAAATTAGTTCAAGAAACATTAATGAGATGGGGGATGAGTTTCATGAAACAAATTGCAATAATAACTATTCGTAGATGATGTTGATGAGTATAACAGTTTTCTATTAAAGATATGGGGGATGAGTCTCAAGAAACCAATCGCAATAATAACTATTTCATGACACAAAACAAGTTATTAATAAATCCAATAAACCAATGAAAATAAAATATATGAAATTATGGAGTACTAAGAAACAAAAATATGATAAACTAGAATAATAAACTCTCATTCACTCATCATTATGATATAGTAATGGATTGATAAAACATTTTAATAAATTAAGAGTTTTTTCATATACATGTATTGTAATCGAAGATTGTTAGAGATGGAATCAATACATGACGACCAAAAATGATGAATACATAAAAATAAATATCGTGACAAATTGGATTATATTTATTGGAACAAATGATGTAGAAACCAAATGAATTATTACATTCCAAATTAATGGTATATCAAATATTTTAAAACATATTAAGTCTCTTGGGATGTCAAATCACCAAACTAATGTATCCCAAGGAATCTAGGGAGGTAATAACAACATATCTATGCTTCTGAAAGATTATAGGGTGGATATATTATACACATTGCCACATAATTGAAATTATAGGGAGGTTCTTAAATAAGTTATAAATAATAAATAATACACATCAATGGGATATATCACAAATAAAGGAGAAAAACACACCAATAGTTGAAAGGTCTTTCCCATAAACACTAGCCTCAACCGAGATGGAACAACTCGGGTGAGGTCACTTTTCCAAAGTCAAATACACTTACTTAACTCATAAATCTAAGTGGAATCAAAAAATTAATATACCTATAAAATATAACACCCCATATAAAGTCTCTAATAAAATAATATAAAAATAACTAGTTAGATAAATATTCCATGAAGTAGCCTCAAAGTCTACCCAACCAACATCATGGAAATTGATACATAAAAAATTATATAGATGACAAAAAATGAGATGAGAAATCTACAATATTGTTAATTAAAATATTTATCCAACAAATATAAGTGACGATTTATCCACACATTCACATAAATAAAACAGTATCTCACAAGTCCCCTATATTAAATCACTATTGCAATTGAGAAGGGAAGAGATGCTCGTATCGTCTTGGGGTGAAGTTGGGAAGATTCGCTATATTAGAATTTTACAATCTAAAAATTACACGCATCAAAATGGTAAATATTCATAGAGAAATCACCATATTCGATAACTCACCAAACTCATAGTTGCAAACAAAACCTACACCACGACTATAACCATTGATGTTATACACCCTAACATTCCTAATAGAATGTAGTGAAAGTCTTATGTTTGAGAGAAATTAAAGAATGTCTTATATTAAATCCTTGGATTACTTAGAGAAATAAATCATTAGATCCTTGAATTTGAGCCTTGGATTTGTTTGATCATTTATTTGATCCATGATTGGAGCTTTGATTCACTGAGGAGGAGATCCAGTAGTGTGTGGCATATGTGGAATGCTTCTGATATCCTGACAACTTCTAAACTAGTTAGGGTTTTTTAATAGTTCAAGAATCTTTGTTAGGGCTTCTAAAAAATCACTGATAATGATTCCATTTATGAATGCATAGATAATAAGCACTACTAAAAAAATTATTTATTAGCACTTTTTTGAGCTGATAAATAATCCTTTTATCAACGCTTATTACTTACGCACTAATAATTGCTTTACAACTATAATAATAAATACTTTAAAAAAAATATATTATTATATAAATATATTAAATATATTATTAATTTAAATATATTTATTATATTTTTATAATTAATTTAATATAGAATTATTTTCATAGATTTATATAAATATTTTTAAAAAATAATAATTTTATCATTTTATATATTTATATAAATATATATATTTATATATTAAATAAATATATATAATTATAAATATATAAAATATATTGATTATTTAAGTAATTTTATTATAAATTAATTCATTATTTAAATATATAATTTTTTTTATAAGAGATAAATACATTTATAAATATTTATTTATAATGATATATATATAATTGTATAAACATAGTTAATGTACATTTATAAATATATATATATATATATATATATATATATTTACAAATAAATTCTTAGCATTGTTAATTAATATAAAATTTTAGTATATGCATATTAAAAATGAGTAAAATTGAATAAATTAAACATAAGTACACTTTAAAAATATTTAAAAATGGATATGTTTTGCCTGGGTGCATTGTGTGTAAATATTCATTAATTTCATATATGTGAAATCACTATAACATACATTTGATATGTGTTAAATTTATAAATCAACTAACATTCATTTATATGTCCATTACTCTATAAAATTAGATTGTGTTTTTAATTCATTTTAATTTTTAATTACAAACCATTATTCACTAAATATATGACTATTTAATTTAATGTGCATAAATATTTTTTAATATATAAACAATATTTATATATATTCAAATATATCAGTATATTGAATATATACTATTTATTAACATTATAAATAATTATATAATTAATAAAATGATGAAAAATTTTCTCAATTTATATATTTTAATTTTTAATTTTTTTAATTTATATATTTAATATATTTATATATTTAATACATTATAATTATAAGGATTTATAATATATATATATATTATAACAAATTTAACCATTTTTTTCAATAATTATTTAATTAATAAAATGTGTAATATTTAGTTTCATAAACTCATTTTTTATTTTTATTTTTTTTTAATTATTTCATTTTATTTATTCGAACATTTATCTGCAATAAAAAGAGATGATAATGGATTCGTTTATGTGCGCTAAAAATAAAGTTCTGATAAAGGGTACCCTTGTTTAGTGTTAAAAATAATGCACTCATAAAGGGTCCCTTTATCATCACTAAAAAAGAACATATAAATGGTACATTTTATCAGTACTAAAATTTTAATTAATGGGATTCATTTCTCTTTCTATCCCTTGCTAATCGTTTTGTGTTGATCCAATTTTTTCATGTTTTTAAACAGTGTATAAATTTGATACGTAACTATTAGGAAGTGTATCTCTGATTGAAGTAAATTTTCCTTGAATGGAGAAAGAGTTTCCTAAATATAATAGAACATTGAATTTAGGAATCAAATTTTTGGAGAAATAATTGGGCATTAGGTGTAAAATTACACTTTTTATGTAATAGACTTCCCTAATTCTCTAAAACCTAAACCAAAAAGATCAAAAAATTTAAGAAAGTAAAACCCCGGTTATAAATCATGTAGCTATAGGATGTTTATGTTATGTTTCATTGTAATATTGATAGTTAATGATCAAGACTTATGACTGTTGTTATTTCAAATGATTTATTTTCTAATAAAATTTATGGTTTTAATGTAACATTTTATGATAAATCCAATGGGAAATTATAACTTTTTAGGATATATTGTAATTTCAAGTTCAGATATTATATATAAATAACTAATTAATGATGGTTTAAAACATAATTTAATAATAATTTCTCAACCACAACATGATGGAATTTCTGTAAAATTTCTAATTGATTTGTGGATAGTTTTAATGAATGCATTAGTTCTATTTTATTTAAATTTAAAATGTGAAATTTATTCAATAAATTTCTTAAATTCACTAGAAAAACATTAAAATGTTTAAATGCAATGAAATTTGATTACATATTATCACATAGATGATTTAGTTATATAATTTTTGATAGATACAGAAACTACCCAAGAAACAAAATATTCTAAAGTTACCCAAATTTGAAATATGATCATGTAATGGAATGTTTTGCCCACTAGGCATGTGGTTCATGTAATAGGCATCATTCCACGGGGAATTCGGGGCATGTACTAAATAAAAAAGGATTATGGGTGGGAAATCCACGTGGGGGTGCTATGGTCTAACTTTCTAGCCTACGTATGAGGTGTGTGGGTGTGTTTAAATTTAATTGGACCCCCAAGAACATAATATATATATATATATATATATATAATTATTAAATTCCTATGTTCTTTAATTGGTTTTAAATTACAATGTTTTTTTAATTTTTACTGTTTATTGATGGGTTATTTTTTAAACTATGCTCTAGAACATAATTTTGAGTGTTGGAACACTTAATGGTGTCATTTTTGAACATGGGAGTATACTCAATAATTTTCACAGTTGTCGTGATGAATCTCAGGGGCACCAGATCCAAAAAAATCCACATTAATGGATTTGTACGGGCTGTGCATGGTTTCAGTCCAACTAGTGCCACATACCTAGTTTAATATTTAATTTAAAATAATTTATTAATATTTAATGGGGGATTTGTGTTTAAATATAATAATGTATTTATAAAAATAATGTTATTATTATTATTATATCGTTCTCATAAATTATTTAGATGTTAAAAGATTTAATAGCATGCTTAATGGGGTGTAACATTATTTTTAAAAGATATTAATTGCATGATTAATGGGGTGTAACATTTATGTGATATTAATGGGGATTTTGAGTATCTCAAAGAAATATTTAATTAAATAAAGTGTTTTGGAATTATTGAAGAAGCATTATAATTAAATAGATATTTTTTGTTATATAAAATGTTTGAGTAAAAATAATGAGATTAGTATTATTATGGTTTTATGACTGTTATAATTATTACTAATTATGGTTTTTATTATTTTATAAATTGTAATAGTAATGGATTTCATAGTTTCGGTTGGAATTGAAAAAAAAATATTTTTTATAATAATAATAATGAGGATATAATTATTATTATTATTGAGTTAATTAATTATATTCAAGTAAAAGAAAAAATTAATTAATTATGGTGATTACATTTAGGATTTATTTGAATACAACAGTTTTTAATTAAATGAGTAGTTTCTGATTGAATGAAGAAGCGTCTTAAATTAAATGGGGTGTTTTAGATTTAATGATAAAACCATTTAATAATGACTATAATAATAATGGTATGACTATTATTATTATTTTCATAATAATAATAATAATAATTAATTAATTATTACAATTAATTTATGGGTTTTATTAAATATTTATGTTATAGGTAAGAAAATACATTAAATGGAGGACCCTTCTCCCTTTCCCCCATGCTGAAGCATGCACCCCCTCCCCCTCCCTTTGAGGCATGATGCACATTAGTTTAAGGCTTCCTTTCTGGAACGACCCTCCTCCTAGGGACCACTTGCAGCGCCACTCCAAGGCTGATCCTCCCTATGGCACACCACCTGTAGCATGACCTACTCCTGGATGAACCCACTACTACAGTGCATGACACCCTGACAGCACCCCTATTGCAGCACGACTCTCCTCTTTGGCACGCCACTCCCTCTCTCGAACTCCACATTGTGCGCGACAATTCCTCTAAGACACTTCATGAATATTGTGTACCTTATTAGGGTGATTATTTATGTGTATAACTCGTGATTCACATCAGCCATTGGACTCCTCTCTATCTCTTCTTGTTTACTCGGTTGAATCCATAAGGTTTGGGTTGAATCAGATTATTGCATTGTAATTTTTTTGGGTTTGCGATTATTGACTTCGGAACCTTTAGTCCATTATCCTACATCAGCCTCTAGGGGCAATGTGTATGGACTAGATTTTCCTTATCTCCATTGCTTCGGGTATGGATATACATTCCCACAATTTTCTTTGCACCTAATATTTTAGAGTCTGAAAATTTATTTGAGTCCCTATAATATAAATGTAGGTGTGTTGACACTTGCTGCACTATTTATTACTGTTTTTTTGTTATAGTGTTCATTGATCAATGATACAATGCATGCATATATATATACACACACATATATATATTAAAGGAGGTGTGTGAGTGACTGAAGACCAATGGTAATTGGTTTCCACCAAAGATGTCTAAGTACTACATTTTTTATTGGGATCCAACCCGGGGTAGGGTCCCTTTCCAATTACTAAATTTTAAAAATGCATTATTAAATTTCTTACTAAACATTAATTATAAATTAAATCCATGCAGTGAAGTATTTATATTGAATTCCTCTTATTGTGAATTTAGAATTTTTAATGATTTCAAATCCTAAGAGTATTAAGTGATTTGTGTGATATGTAACATCATGTTTTTGTAATAGATCCCCTCAATCGAGGTGAGCTTCCTTCAAACCAAAAACTAGTGGTCGTGTTATATTTTGTTTCTTGTGGTTTTATATTTCAATATATCATTATGTTAGTAATGATATATGGTGGGTTGATTCCACATAGTGAATTCTTAATGGTTGAATTAAACATAGGATAAAGATGATCTGGAATAGTGTTAATTAATTATTGAATTAATTAAGGGATGTTGACTTTGTCGAAACAAGTTAGTTAATTTTAAATTAATATATTGGAAGCAATGTTATAGATTAATTATGGAGTGTTAAGATTTAGAATTAGATAATTGATTTTAGAAAATTAATTATGGGATGTGATATGTTTAGTAGATTAATTCATTAAAGGATTAATTAATGGTAATTTGTACTATGTTAATTGTTGTGTTAACTATTAAATTTGGCATGTTTTACTAATCGACTAGATTAGTAAGGAAAGAAGGGTAATTGATTGATTAATTAATTTTCATGTTTTTGGCTAAGAAATTGGGATAATTAAATGAATAATTAATTAAAATTTTACTTTCGTGTTGTTAAGAATAATTAATTATTAGTTAATTATTAACTATTGAGATGTAGAATGGATAATTTATTGCAGTATTATTTGATGGGAGATTTATTTTTTCAATTTAATTTTGAATTAATTATCAGATATTATTAAATTATTTATGAATTAATTAATGGATGGTTTTGGGGTGTTAAACATGGCGTTCTACACCAATGATGAATATAAATGTATGATTGATAAATGAGTTGTGAGATAGGGACTGATTCTCCAAATACTCATAGGATGCAACACATGGAATTATACACCCAGCATTCATGAAAATATTCTTTTATGGGATAGGGACAGATGCTCCAAATACCCTTGGGTTGTGAGATAAGGACAGATGCTCCAAATACTCACGAGGGTTCTAGAAAAGACATTCTACACCCATTAATTAACATTTGATTGTAGGGCCAATTGGTCATACATAAACTAAATAAAATGGTTAAAGAATGTTGGTGTGATATAATGATTTTTGATTGAATATGGAGAATGGTTCAGATCCCTGAATGAACAAAAAAGGTATTGAGATACTGGTGCCTAGGGGAACCTAGGGATTTATGCGGTTAAATAATGAATATAAATTAAAAGGGAATATATAATTTAAGGAGGCTTATATAATTCAAAGATGCCTGGATTATTGACAACTGAAAATGAATGTGTGAGTAATGTTGTGTATTCATGACAAATGTATAATGTAGATTAAGACTCCACCTAAGGGATGAAGTATGTACATGGGTATATTGTTTCATTGTACTACTTACTTTATTTATGCATGTTTTCAAACTATTCAAATTATTTATTGATTTTATGGATTTGGGGTAGACACTAGTGTTCCCAGCCTACTGAGATTTATATATCACACCTTAATCGAGAATCCATTGCATTGGGATACCTAATTAGAATCTATTTTGTTGCAGGATTGTGTTGTTTTCATTTACATGGGAGATAGGAGCGGAGGAAGAATAGAAGCCTAGAATGCTCGAGGAGAGACCTCGTGAGGCTTTGAGTCATTGTTTATTTATTTATTTATTACTATTTAAATAATTATGTATTCATTATCAATTTCATTGTTTTACCATCATAAAATGCTTTCATTATATAACATTAGCGTTGACCATTTATTTTATACAATATTTATAAAATTATGACTTCAGCTACATTATCATTATTCACACTACATCCACCATTTTTTGATATTGTCTACTCCTTTTACTCTGATAAGAGGGTATAGTTTCCCCAATAAGTATATGTATACCCTCACTGCTTATTGGAAGCCTTTGATGTATAGGGAGATACACTTGAGGTCATGTGGAGACCGATCTAGCCACCAGTTTAGGGCTAAGCTAGGTCGAGATGATATAAAGTGGTATCAAATGAGGTTTTTTTCTTTTGTCTTACTGTTTTGTGTTTGGTAGACATGAGACTTGAAATCTTTCAAAACGTGGGTTAATAGCCATTTTTGGAAATGATCACCCCACGTATGTTAAATGACCAAGTCGCCAGGGTTTTATTGCTTTTCATGTTGTTCTTGGTTACAGTTGATATGATTTCATCTTGACTGACTGGTGTATTTTGCACTACTAATTAATTATGAAAATTTTGAAAAAATTTCCTTGGAATGATATGGAAATAAAGTTTCATACTTACATCATCTTAGGAACTTTTTGATTCACATTCCATGCTTATAACTTGCCATTTTGTTGCATTAGTAGGATGCTTGGTAATTTGGATTGTGAGCTTTGGGTGCAATGCCATGATTTGATCTTCTTAAGCATGTGTCAGTATATTGCATTTTTTGGTGATAGATTTAACATGACTGAGTGATTATATTCCATATTATCTCAGTTATTATCATTCTTTGTTCTTGTTCCATGCTTCTATGTTATAGCATGTTTTGGTGTTACTACTTATGATAACATCACAGAGATGTTTTTATGTGTGAATGGGATTCTAAAGCTAAAATATTAAATGAATTTTTATTGTGATTAATGGAATCCAAATTCTAGATTTATGTTTTATGGTTTCCCTATCGATTGGTAGATGGACCCCCATGTGTTTGAACTTTATATAACCATAGTATGTTTGAAAATGTTAATGAATGTAATACTATTGTGTTTTTATTTTTATAAACCATTTTGGGGTTTCTTTTTGAAGAACCCAGATTGAATAATTGGGACCTTCAGGAATCAACTTTTTGTTAATAAGAATTTAGATGCAAAATTTCCTATTTATATTTTATTAACACTGAATGTTAAATGATTAATGAAGATGTTTGTGATAGCATGAATATTATAACATAGGACATTGTTTTGAATACAAAGTAACTAGTTATGAAAAAGTAACTATGGGTTTTTTGAAATTAATTCAAATATTTAACTGTTGAAATGAATTAAAATTTAATAGATTAATGAAAAAGGGGATTTTGGGATTAGTGATATCATTTTTGCATGACCGCGAGAGAGGGTTGATATTTTTGTTTTTTAATAGACTAGTCTGAGGTTGGAAGTACCCTTATAATGTTCTAGGACATTAAAGTATATTTTTCTCACTACTCGGGAGGACTTCATGGGACATGGGTGTTATGACACACTGATAAGTTTAAGTTATGGTTTTCTTGCATGTTTTTTTAATGTGGGGATCATGATTTCAGGAATGTCACCCATACATTTCGTGTATTCTAAAATAGTGTGCTGGTGAGCAGCTAATCTTTTTTTATTCATCATCATGGACAATCCTATGGTGGGTAGTGTCACATCGATTTCGGTAAATGTTTCGGCAGGTGGAAATATGATTTTTAAATAGTTATCTGGTAGTAGATTGACTGATCCTTTTAGTAACGTTTACTTTTCGGTTAGTGCACTCTTTCGAATAAGATGATACTGTCCCTTATCATGACCTAGTCATGGAAACACTAAGATAATGTTTGTCTTACATGACACTAAAATTTAAAAGTTGTGGGGTTTTCTCATCTACATCTAGGTTTTGTGCGGGATGTGTGGTTTTTTAGATATGTATTTATTCATGCATGGTCGCAATAGTTTTCAATATCCTTGCGATGGATTGACTTGGTAATTTCATTGGAGGTTGTGTAAGGACATTGGTGTACATGCAGTGGGTGATGTAATAAATATTTTTAAAGGCATGTCGCCAGTTTAAGGGTCAGTGTGAGTTTTTGGGACCATAATGACTTTCTAAGAAATCATTCTCAACCAGTGTCTATTGGTCGATAAAGATTTTAAATTTTTATGCAATGAGGTCCCCATAATGACCCCATATGTAAGCTCGGTTTCAGTGTTTTAATGGTAAAATAAGCATTTGATCGGGTGTTAATGAAGTAAGTAGTTGGACTTATGTTTTAGTTAAAATGTATGTTTGGCATTTGGAAACATAAGGTGGTTGTTCAAATGAAAAATATTTTTGACCTAGGTAGCTCAGTAAATGTTTTAATAGTTTATGATGGCCTCTTGAGAACAAGATGTTTTTATGGGTGTTGGATTGTAATGTCCTGTGTTTTTTAATCAGGTTTAAATTTCTAGGTTTTTTGAAATTTTACAGTTTATCAACGGGTTGGTTTGTAAATCATGATAAAGAACAAAATTTTGAGTCTTAGAACACTTAAATGTGTCATTTTTGGACTTGGGCATATAACTGATAATTTTCTTAGGTTTCCCAACAAATCTCAGGAGCACCGAATATAGAAAATTCGACATTGATGGATATGCACAGGCTACGCATGGTTGCGGTCCAACCCCTGAATCATACCCAATTGAATATTTTATTTACTTTAAATAAATAATATTAAAATGGATATTTTAAAAATAATAATAATGTGTTAATAATAATAATTTTGTTATTATTATTATTTCGGTGTCTTAAATTATTTGGTTGTTAAAAGATTTATTACATGATTAATGGGGGTGTAACAATTTAGTTAAAATATTTTAATTGCATGATTAATGAGGTGTAACATTTATGTGAAATTAATATGGATGTTGGGTATCTCAATGAAATAATTAATTAAATAAAGAGTTTCAGAATTATTGAAGAAGCAATATTTTTAAATAGTGGTTTTGGGTAATATCAATGGTCAGTGTAATAATGATGATATTACTATTATTATGGTTTTAGGAGTGTTGTAATTTGTATTAAATATGGTAGTTATTATTTTATAAATAATAATAGTAATGGATTTGGTGGTTTTGGTTTCAATTAAAAAAATGATTTTTTTGAAATAATAACATCCAAGATGTTATTATTGTTGTTATTATTGAGTTAATTAATTAAATTCAAGGAAAAGGTGAATTTAATTAATTGTGGGAATTATTTTTTTTACACTGAGCAATTTTTTATAAAATGTGGAGTTACAGATTGAATGAAGAATCATTTTTAATTAAATGGTGAGTTTAAGATTTAACGAGAAAAACATTTTATGGTGACAAAAATAATAATTGTATGACTATTATTATTAGTGTTATAATAATAATAATTATTAATTATTGAAATTAATATATGGGTTTTATTCATGTTTTATGTTATAGTTTAGAAAACTATTAAAGCGAGGATACTTCTCCATTTCCCCCATGCTGAATCATGCACCCCCCCCCCTTTGAGGCGCAATGCACAAGAGGTGAAAATTTCCTCCATGGTGAAACCCTCCTCCTCCAGATCACCTTCAACGCCCCTACAAGGCTGATCCTCCCTGCGGTGCACCACCTGCAGCGTGACCTACTCCTATCTAGATCCCCTACTATAGTGCACAACACCTGGGCAACACCCTTATAGTTCCATGACTCCCCTCTTTGGTACACTACCCCCTCTCCCAGACTCCATTTTTCACATGACAATTCCTCTCGAACACTTCGAGAATCTTGTCTGCCTCATAAAGGTGATTGTTTCTTCATATAACCTATGATTCATAATGGCCATTTGAATCCTCTCTCTCCCCTTGTTTGCTCAGTCGAAACCCTCAGGTCCGTGTTTAATCTGATTGTTTTCTTCTCCTATTTTTAGGGTATGGGATTTTGACTTGGGACCCATTAGTCCATTTTCTTGCATCTAGAACCAAGGTTGAAGATTATGTACTCGATTCTCCTTGTATCCATTTAATTGAGTATGGAAATAGATTCCCGTTATTTGTTTTTCACCATATATTTTGGAGTTTGATAAATTATTTGAGTCCCTGGAATATAAATGTAGGTGTTTTGACCCTTACTGCTGTATTTATCATTGTATGTTTTGTTATAGTGTTTTTGGATCAATGATACAGTGCATATATATATATTTACATACATATATATTTATAGTGGTGTTCATGCGACTACATACCTAAGGTAATTGGCTTCCACCAAATATGTCGAAGTACTGCATTTTTTATTTGGATCCATCCCGAGGTTGGGCCCCTTTCTTAGTACTAAATTTTATAGATGCATTAATAAATTGCTTAATGCACTGTTATTTTAAATTAAATCCATGTTGTGAAGTATTTATATTGAATGCCTCTTATTGTGAATTTATCTTGTTTTATGACATAAAATGCTACATGTCGTAAGTGATTTGTGTGATAATTAATATAATGTTTCTGTAATAAAATACCTCAATCGAGCTGCGCTCCCTTCAAACCAAAAAGTAGTGTAAGTATTATTTCATGTTTTTTTATGGTTTGAGTTTTCTATATATCTTTATGTTAGTTCTGATATATGATGGGTTGATGCCATAAAGTGAATATTTTATTGTTGAATTAATCATGTGATGATGAGGATGTTGAATAGTGCTAGTTAATAATTGACATAATTAAGGGATATTGACCATGTTGAAAAAATTTAATTAATTTTGAATTTATTAATTGGAAATATTACGATAAATTATTTATGGTGAGTTCAGATTTAGAATGAGATAATTAATTCTAGAAAATTAACTATGAGATGTTATTTCATTGGTAGATTAATTAATTGAAGGATTAATTAGTGGTAATGTGTACATGGTCAATTATTGTGTTAACTAATAGATTTGTTATATTTTACTAATTGATTATATTTGTAAGGGAATAAACATAGTTGATTGCTGAATTAATTAACATGATTTCGGTTAAGGAATTGGGATAACTAAATGGTGCATTAATTATCTAATTGACTTGTATGTGGTAAATAATAATTAATTGTTAATTAATTATTAACTATTGAGATGTTAAATGGTTAATTGTATAATTTTTTGATGGAATATTTATGATGTTAATTTTTTGTGGAATTAATTAAATAATTTGATTAATTAATTTATGAATTAATTAAATAATGTTTTTCGGTTTTTAGACATGGAGGTCTACACCAAGGATGAATATATATGCATGATTAATAAACAGGTTGTGCGATAGGGTTTGATGCTTCAAATACTCACAAGGTGTATGAAATGGCATTATACACCCATCTTGCATGAAAATATTCTTTTATAGGGACATGAATGATTTTAAAAATATCCTTGTGTAGTGAGATAACGAATGATTATCTAAATACTCACAAGGGTGCTTGACATTACATTCTACACCCATTAATTGACATTTGATTGTGGGTCGAAATGGTCATACATGAAGTGAATAAAATTTTTAATGATAGCTAGTGTGATGTAATGATTTGTGATTGAATATGGAAAATGGTTCAGATCTAGGAAAAGATGATGCGGGTACTAGGATACGAGTTTCTAGGGGAACCCAAGGATTTATGCGGTCAAATAAAGAATATCAATTAACGAGGGTTATATTATTTGATGAGGCTTATATAATTTAATGAGGCTTAAATTATTGATAAATCGAATTGAATGTGTGATGACTATTGTGTATTCATGAAAATGAAAAATATAGATTCAGACCCCAGTTGAGGGTTGAAGCTTGTAGTTGGGTATATAGTTACATTGTACTTCTTACAATATTTTTTTCATTTTTTTCCTACTCAGACTACAATTGCATTAGGTTACACGAGAAGATTCTATTTGGTTATTGGACTGTGTTATTTTCATATACTTGGGAGATATAATAAGTGGACGAAGAGGAAGCTAGGGATTATCAAGGAGATCGCCCTCAAGGATTTGAGTCATTGTGTATTTATTTCATTATTTATAAGCAATGTATGATGTATTTCTTATCAATTTCATAGTTGTACCATCATAACATGGTTTCCTTTTATAACATTTTCATTGGTCATTTTTTTATGAATGATTTAAAAATGTATAACTTAAATTTCTTTACTGTTGTTCACACTACTTTTTCCATTTTCTGATATTGCCCATTGTTTTTTCTATTATAAAAGGGCATACTCTCCCCACTAACTATCCTTAGACCCTCGCTTCTAGTCGGATGCCTCTGGCATATGGGGAGAGGTTCTTGAGGTCATGTGGTGAATGATCCAGCCACTGGTTAAATGGTCTTCTGGGTGGGGACATTGCATAATTACCCAAACATAAGGAGGATATTTCCTTTAATTTTTTATCATGTATAAATGGAAATAATATCATTAAAATATATCAAATTTGTTGGAACCATATGGCCTCTGAAATTATTTATTTTATAATTATTTGGCCTTGTTAACCCAGCAACTCTAGCTGGAATGAATTTTGTTTTTGATGTGGTAGATGGTTTTATATTTAATTGTGTTTGTTTTTTTAAGAGAAATAATTAAAATAATTTCTCTTAGTTTTCTAGTTATTTTAAATAAATTTAATGTTAAAGGAGTTTCTTTATTAAATCCAATATATTTGAATGATGTAGAGAGTTATTAAATTTTTTATTTCAATTATTATTGATGAAAATAGTTATTTTCATAATTTCATAGGTCCTAGGACACCACAAAAAAATGTTGTTGTGGAATGTAACAAAAATAAAACTTCAAGAAATGATAAAAACAATGTAAAATGAATATAATTTATGAAAATTATTTGGGCCCAATAATTTAAATTAATGTTATTATATTTAAAATAGATCTATTTTAAGATATATATTGAAAAAAAACATAATTAACAATATAATTTTGAAATAAGAAAAAAAATATTTTAAATTATTTAGTTGTAATGATTTCATTCGAAATAATGAAGATTTCATATATAAATTTGATGAAAATTAAATAAAGCAATGTTATTATGATATTAAATTGTATGAATGGTTTATAGGGTTTATAATAAAAGAACATTTTAAATAAAATTTTCATTTTAAGTATGATAAATGTTATTTAAAAGACAGAAATACTAATGTGGGTCATGTTTTGGGGATTTTAGAAACATTTTTTGGTGAAAAAATCATGGTGGAACAAATTCACATATTGAAGGGGATTATAAACACTTACCATATCAACATGATCATAGGAGTAAGAAAACTCATAATTATCTCCAAAAAATATAATAGAAAATATTGAATCAAAAATCAAAAAATATATATCTATTATAAACTCAAGAATTTTTCATGATTTTAATTATAATTTGTTTTCTAACAAAACTGAAAAATATTTAAATGATTATAATTGGATCTTGGTTATACAATATGAGATAAATCATTATACTAGAAGTAATTTATCGACTTTATTTTTTCCAAGTAATGATTATCATATTATTATAACTAAATTGATATTTAGATATGATATTTATTAATACTTTCAAATAATTATAAATAAATAAACATTAGTTTCTCCTCGATATTCTCAAGAATATGTTTTATATTTTGAAGAATATTGTTCACTAATATCTATGTTAGTAGAAATAAAAATATTATTATCTTATGCATGTTTTCTTAATTTCCTGAAATTTAAAATAAATTATAAAAGATTGTTTCTAAATGATTATATCATTGAATAAGTATATTTATGAAGACCACCAAAATTTTAAAATATATGTTTCCAAATCTTGTTCTAAAACATTCTAACTATTTATATGGATTGAAATAAAATCCTAAATTTTGATATGAAATATAATGAATTTTATATTTTAAAGAAACTGCTGTGAAAAATAAATATTAGCCCACTTTATTTATTATGAACAATTCAAATTCAAATTTTCTTTTTCAAAATTATATGGTTGATAATATTTTTTATCATTAAAAATATTCTAAAGAAATTTCCTATTTTATGATAACTGAATATGATATTTTTTCAATGAGACAAATAATATTATTTTATTGTCTACACATTTTTTTAAAAAAATAATTTAAATTTATAAATCAGTCAATATATACTAAGGAATTTGTTAAAATATTTGGTTGTACTGTAGAAAAATTCTGAATGCCCCGATGATTTCATCATGTAAATTTTATTTTGATAAATCTAAATTTTTTTTGGATGTTATAACTTTTAGGAGTATGATTAGTAGTATATTATATTTCACTACTTCAGGGACTGATTTTATGATTTCCTTTTACATGTGTGATATATTTACATGTTATCCAAAAAACATTCACATAAATTTTGTTACAAGGACTATAAAATATCTTAAACAATAATTATTTTTGGGATTATTTTAACCTTTTATAATATCTATTTATTTGATTATCTATTGTCATTCTAATTTTATAGGATGAGAGGTGAATAGAAAAATCACAATTGGTAGGTGTCTAATTAATACATTTGTAATTTCATGGGGTTTAAAGAATCAATTTTTTCACTTTCTACTTCTAAATATGAAATCATAGTTTATACATATTTTGGTTAACAATATGAATTGATTAAATAATAAATTTATAATTTTAGTTTAAATTTTATAAATATTTCAATAATCATTTATAATAGTTAAACTATTTCAATTCTAAGAACCCTTTAAAAATTTGTAGACCAAATAATATAGATGTTATATTTCAATATCTTATAATACATGTTCCAAAATGAACTATATATTAACATGGAATTTATTTATTTTGAAAATCAGTTTAGTCATTTCATTACAAATAACTAGTACATATATATATAAGTTTGAGAAAATAAAATTTTATAATATTTTAATAGATGTATAAATTTATAAAATATTATTAGTGGAGTTTTAATCTATTTCTAATTTGAAACATTCAATATATATTCAAATTTAATCAAACATTTTACTATATAGAGATTATTATTTTATTAATATAATGGAATAATGTGGCTCCATGATAAATGATTTGGAAGATAATTCTTTGTGTAATTTATATAGAAAAATTTAATTTAATTTTAATTTTTAATCATATTTTTCTCTTGAATAATTGATATATAACCTTATTTTTTAAAATTTTCTCTATTATTGATATACAAATAATTTTTAGTCAATATGTTTAGAGGTTTCTTAAATTTATTTTCAATATAAAAAAAATAAGGGTAAGATTCCTTCCATGTACCTTTTATTGATCATAGGGGGAGTTTAACACTATTTTAAATGCTAAAATTAGAATATTCAAAATTAATTATTTTTGACTAATTTCATAACAGGGGAGAAATTATTTTTAATTTATGTATAGTATTTTAATTATATAAAAGTAGGGGATTATTAGCATGTCTCATTTACAAAATTCTGGTTTTGATAATTATAAATAATAATTTGTTTATTCCATGTATATTATAAAAAGATATGGTTGTCCAGGGGAACCCAAGGATTTATGCGGTTATATAAAGAATATAAATTAATGTGGCTTATATAATTTGATGAGGCTTATATAATTTAATGAGAGTTGAATTATAGATAAATCAAAATTAATGTGTGATGACTATTTTGTATACATGAAAAATGTATAATGCCGATTTAGACACCTGCTAAGGGCTGAAGTAGGTACTTGGAATTATAGTTACATTGTACTACTTACTTTATTTATGCATGTTTTCTCACAATTTAAATTATTTATTTAATGTCTAGTTTTGAGGTAGACACTGGTGGAATTGGCCTACTGAGCTTTATATATCACACCCTACTTAGGCCACCATTGCACTGTGGAACCCAAATAGATTCTATTTTGTTTCCGGATTGTGATGTATTTATATACTAGTGAGATAAGAGAAGTGCACTGAACGGAATCTCAGGATTCTTGAGGAGATCACCCTTACAGTTTTGAGCCCTTTTTTATTTGTTTTTTATTGATATGTAAGGCATGATGTATTTTTTTATCACCTTTAGAGGTGTGCCATTATAACATGCATTCATTGTATAACATTGTAATTGGCCATTTGTTTTATGCAAGATTTATAAAATCACGGCTTCCAATACTATATCGTTATTCACAATGCTTCCGCCAATTGCTGAAATTGTCCACTATTTTTACAATGAGAAAAGGGTTTGGTCTCCACACTGACTATCCTAATGCTCTCACTACTAGTCAGCAGCCTCTGGCATATAGGGAGACACGCTTGATGTCATGTGGTGACCAGTCCAGCCACCGGTTGAGGGGTCATCCAGGTCCAGATGGTACATTATTACCCAAATATAAGGAGGATATATTATTTATTTTATTATCATTTTTAAATATTAAAAAATATCATTAAAAAATATCAAATAGGTAGGAACTATATGGAATCCCAAAAATTTTCTTATATATTTATTTTTCCTGGTTAAACCTACTAATCTACCTAGAATTTATTATGTTTTTGTAGTGGTAGATGGGTTTAGATTTAAATGGGATTATTTTTTATGAAAAAATGCAATACTTTTCTTTAGTTTTCTATTTATTTTCAAT
Organism: Viscum album; assembly: GCA_963277665.1. NCBI lineage: Eukaryota > Viridiplantae > Streptophyta > Magnoliopsida > Santalales > Viscaceae > Viscum > Viscum album. Next base: position 1,029,863,036 of record OY728123.1, on the reverse strand, counting down.
TAATTTAATGTTAAAGTTGTTACTTGATTAAATAAAATATATGTGATTGATGTTGAGGGTTATTAAATTTTTAATTTCAATTATCTTTGGGGAAACTGGTTTGTTTCATAATTTCATAGGTTATAGGACACCAAAAACAATGGTGGTGTGGAATGTAACAAATAGAACACTTTAAGAAACGATAAGAACAACGTAAAATGAATATAATTTTTTAAAATTCTTTGGGCCCAATGATTTAAATTATACTTGTTATATTTCATATAGAACTATTTGATGATATATATTTGAAAAGAAACTTAACTAACTATAAGAGTGCAAAAATATGAAAAAAAATATTTTAAACTATTTAGTTGTTATGATTTCATTCAAAATAATAACGATTTATTATATAAATTTGATAAAAATTGAATGAAGGTATGTAATTAGGGTATTCAAATGTATGCATGGTTTATAAGGATTATAATAAAATAATTTTTCTAATAAAGTTTTCATGTTAAGTTTGGTAAAGGTTATTTAATAAAGATGAATACAAATATGGATCTTGTTTTTTAGGATTTCAAAGTCATTTATTTTGGAGAAAATAATCTTAGTGGAAAAAATTCACATATTCATGGAGATTATAATGAATTTCCATCTCAACATGATCATTGGAGTAACGAAAACGCATAATTATCTTAAAATAAAAAATTTCACAAGAAATATTGAATAAAATATCCAAAACTAGAAATCTACTATGAACTCATGTATTTTTTATGATTTTAATTCTTTTTCTAAACAATACTGATGATGATTTAAATGATTGTAATTGTATCTCAGTTATACAGTATGATTTAAGTCATTTTATTAGGAATAATGTCTAGACATTAGTTTGCAAATAAATGATTATCATATTATTATTACAAAATGAATCTTTTGAAATGATATTTATTAATTTTGTTAAATAATTATAAATAAATTTACATTAGTTTCTCAGGTATATTCCCAAGAATAAGTTATTCATTTTGAACAATATCTCTCACCAATATCTTTATTATAGGCAGTAAGAATATTAGTATCTTATTCATGATATTTTTGGTTCATGATATTTCAAATAAATGCTAACTTTTTTATCTAAATGATTATATCTATGAATATATATATTTAAGAAAACTACCAAAATTTTAGAATAAGTTTTTTCAAATCATGTTTTAAAAAATTATAAATATTTATATGAATTTAAAATAAAATTATAAATCTTGATATGAAATATTATCAATTTTTAAGGAAAATGTGGTGAAAAATAAATATTATCAGACTTAATTTATTATGAATTATTCAAATGATTATTTTATTTTTCAAAATAATATGGATGAGGATATTTTATTATCTTTACAAAAATGATAAATAATTTCTGTATTTAGTGATAAGAGAATTTAATATTTTTTCAATTGGAGAAATAATATTATTTATTTTCTAGACATTTTTAAAAGAAATAATTTATATTTCTCAATAAATATGTGTATGTTAAGAAATTTGTTAAAATATTTGGATTAGACTAATGAATAAATTTGATTGCCCCAATGATTACTACTTGTAAATTTGATTTAGATAAATCGAGACAAATTTAAGATGTTTTAACTTTTAGTTGTATGATTTGTAGTATATTGTATTTCACTACTTCAGGAACTGATTTTATTTTTTCCTTTTACATATGTGATAAATTTTGAAGTTATCTTAAAGACATTCACATAATATTTTTTACAAGTACTATGAAATTTGTTAATGTATATTTAAATTTTGGATTATTTTACCCTATTAAAATATCTATTTATTTGATTGGCTATAATTATTTTAATTTAATGGTATTAGTGATAAATAGAAAAATAACATTAGGAAGGTTTCTAATTAGTACTTTTTTAATTTCTTTGGGATTAAATAACCAAAATTTTGTTTCACTTTCTACTTCAGAATATAAAAATCTATATTTTTTTCTTTTAGTTCACAATATTAATTGATGAAATAATAAATTTATTATTTTAGTTTTAATTTTTAAATTATTTCGATATTAATTTATAATAATTCAATTATTTAAATTCTAAAAAACCTTTAAAAATATATATAACAAATTATATAGATTTTATAATTCAATTTCACAAAGATCATATTCAAAAAGGAATTATATATTAATATGGAATTTATTTATATTGGAAATATGTTTACTCATATCAATACTAATAACTAGTATATATCTATATTTTAGAAAATATAATATTAAAATGGTATAATATAAATATAAATTTCTAGAATAAGTTAAGGGGATTTTGAATATATTTCAAATATGAAACATTCAATCAATCGTCTAAATTACTCTAACATTTCACTTCATAGAGATTATTATTTTAGTAATATAAATTCTTTAAGAGGAACCATGATAAATGTTTTGAACAATATTTCTTTAGGAAATTTATAAAAAAATATTTATTTTAATTTTTTAATCTTATTTTTCTCCTAAAAATTGATTTATAACCTAAATTTTTTTACAGTATTCCAATTGTTGATAATCACATAATTGCTTTTCAATATTTTTGGAGCGTGCTTAAATCTATTTTATATTTCAAATAATGAAGAGTAATATTCCTACCTTGTACATTTTATTGAACATAAGGGGATTTTAACATTACTTTCAATGCTAAAATTAGAATATTCTAAGTTAATTGTTTTGAGTAATTTCAAAAAAGGGTTTAATTATTTTAAATTTATGTAAATATATTTAATTATCTAAAAGGAGGGGATTATGTGTGTTTTTCATTGATGAAATTAAACTATTAATAATTATAAATAATAATTTTTTCCCTATAACAAGAGTATTATAGATGCATTTCAATTTATAATTTGATCATTATAATTTCACATTTATAATATAACTTTGTCCAATCTTGTTTTATTATTTTAATAATTGTTTTCTATTCTATTAATATTAAATACCATATGTTGCTTTGTAAATATTGGAAGTCATATAATTTAGGTATTTAAAAAATTATTGAAGTCAATAGAATTTTTTAAATCATCTGATTTTTCAAAAAGACATAATAAATTCATATTTAGAAAATTCTACAATTATTAAAAAACATTTAAAAGCCTAAGGTTTTCCAAAAATTAATATAGAAAATTTTCAAGTCATATGGAAACAGTGGAAGCCAAGTAAAATATGATAATTCATATTAAAATATGAAAATTCATTCAAAAACACCATATTCATAGGATAATATTGACGTCATATGATTTCATAAGTGGTCTTACATGTCAGACAATATGCAATATTTTACTATATTTCATATATATCAATATACTGCAGTTTTTTTCTTTCCCATTTCATAATAATTTCAAAATAATGTTAAATATTTTATAAACATGAAATTTTATTTTACTACTTTTTAAACACCTTGGAATCACAAAGTAGATGCTAGGAACTTCGTGCATGAGATATTTCAAAATGGTATAATATTGATCAACACACCTTAATACTAATAATTTTTTACTTTATAATCACCAATGTAAAATAGGTAATTGGAAATAGATGTTTTGAGATAATTCAATTATTATAGTAAATGAATATCGACTTATTGTCACTTATATCATTATATAAAACTATTAAATTTCAAATCATAGAACATGTCAACATTCACATAGATAACAATTGAATACAATACAGGGAAAACAATTTGTTCTACCTACTCTGGTATCTTGTTTATTTTAGGGGATTTATTATATATATATTTAAAATGACTAGAAGAGATGGCCAATGTAAAACTAGAATGTATTTTTATTTATTAATATTATTTTCTATTATTGAATTCACTATAAAAAATAGAAAACTGTTTTTTCTTATGATTTTCAAAATATAGTGTCTCAAATGTAGTATAAAACAACTAATAAAATTACATCATGTATTGGTTCAATACCATGGTCACCATATAGTTTCCATAAATAATAAATCAAATTAATAATTATTGTAATTCATATTTTATAGATTCATATATATAGTTTTATATTATTCAATCATTTTTCTGAATTCATTAACTATTCAATTTTTTTGTCAATTTTTCTTTTAGAAATCAATATTCAAGATCCCATGTGAATAAATGAATAATTCCAAATGTCCATTATTTTGATAAATCTACTTTACAAATAAAGATTCAGAAATGAAAACATGAAATGGTAATAGAAGTTCCAATTTTAGTCATCAATGTAATAATGGAGAAGAAAATATATATATGGAGTTTGTATAGAACCAGTAAATGTGTGGAGAACGATATTGAGGTGGATAAACTATTCAACATGAGAATAGAGTGATGATATCATTGTAGTGTTGCGTATATCCATATATCTATATATATATATATATATATCACTTCAAATAACTCCACTAAACTACAACATGCTAAAATAGAATTTCTCCTGAGATCTTTATGGATGGAGATCCTTTTACTAAAATATAAAATTATTAAGGAGAATATAGCTATCGTAATAATCAATACTTTATCATTTTCAATATAGTTATATAGAACTACTTATTTATATTTTTTTCATAATGGTGTGGGTTACACAACCAATTGAATAGTTGGATTATTGGGTTATACCACCCCATCACAAGGTACATATAGGTTGTTCACAACTATTAAAAGGAAAAGCGAATTAGTTGTACCTTAATCTGGAATGAGGAAAAAATGGTTTCTTTGAGCACATAAAAATCAATCATATTGGATTTTTCTGTTGTGGTTAAAAAGGAATGTCCTAGGTTGAGCCTCCATGGATTAATAGGTCATTGGTAAATGGGTTTGACTGCCTATTAAAAGGTATATGTTTTATTTTTTTAGTATTCACTTCCATTTTTGTGTAAGAGAATTCAAAATTTATAATAGGATCAATTTGATCTGAAGTGATATAAAAATATCCTCCATTTTATTCTATTTGTTTCTACTATATAATTATATTGACACTAATGATTCATTAAAATATATTATGGGGGCCAATTCATTCTTCTATTAACCATTTATCCATCCACATATTGGGACCAAACTACTTTTCCCAAAAAGGAATTCTATTACTCAATATCTTTGTACCATGGTGGATAGAACCATTGTGACCCCTATAATAGTTTATCATCTGCTATCCATCTCAACATAATTTGGACCCAATAATTATATGTTGAATTACTAGCTGATCCCACAACCCGACTCATGCTTCCATGAGTTACACACTATCTAACCTAGGCTTAAATGAATAAATCACTGGTCATTCCCTATAACACATTATACTTATTCCAAACTCAGTACCATCCATGTTTCCACATACATAATTAAAAAAAATCTATTCCTATATTTCACACCTAATCATATAACCTAAATGTCATCTGAAATCAAAAAGAATCTTCTCATGTTTCATGTCTCTGAGTGAAATAAAAAATCATGGATAACCCCTATATTGTCTAACCCATTTACATAAGAACTCATAAACAAAATTTCAACTCTTATCTCATATATCACATAGAAACTCACAACCTCAGACACCCATTTCAAGAATCTCATACATACATATCAAGCATCATATTTTGAATCAACTGCCAACACTCTACAACACATCCTCACTAATAATTTTCATATTAGACTATATCCTTGAGGGGAAAATTACCTCCATGTACATGTAATGAAATAATACTATGATGACTTTTTCAACTAAATCTATATAAACATGGTTCAGAAAATATTAATCCCAATAAAAATATAAATGGGAAAATAGCCATAGGATTTTGTTTGCACTTTATGTGAATAAAAAAATTTCATTTAAGACCCCAAACATCATGGATGTGTGTTATTATTTATGTTTTTGTTTGAATAAATTATATTTGGCCTATTAGATGTTTACAAGGTTTATGAGGAAGTTCGAGGGCATTCTGGGGGTTCATGACACAAAATAAAGGGATATCAGACCATCTTGAGCATGTTTCATATTTGGCTCATGGTTAGTGTAAACTGTAAAAGGGGGAAATAAAAACCATAAAATATTGGAAAATGGAACAGAAAATGGCTGGATTATGTTTTTTCAAACCATGTGGGGTTCTTAGGTAGTTTTGTGACTTGTACCCTTCATGGAAAGAGGCATTCACATGGTTTGTGCATAGTATGGAAAACTCTACAACCAAACTATGCACCCATTAAAAAGTGTGAGTTTTTTTTTCCCAACCATGATTTTAAGTGTTACACTTTATTTATTCCCTAATTTCTTCTCTAGAAACGCTAGTGATAAACTTGATCACCTAAATCATCCAAAATAGAAATCTACTTTATTTCTAGGTCGTTTGGAGTATCGTTTGGTGCAGATAAAAGATCCGTGTAAGTCAAATTCTCATCTTTCTTCTCTTTTCTAGATTAAAAATTGTAGTTTCATTCTTCTTCTTATGAATCCCTAAATCCTTATTTTTCTAGAGGATCTTACATTGGCGATTCAAATGGTTATTGAATATAGATCTAAGTCTATGTTTAAGAAATAATTCATCTTCAGATTCGACAAAGGAGGTCTATAAGTTATATCGTATAGTCTGGATGTTTATTTGTAAATGTGTGGTTTTTTTGGTTTTTTCTTGTTTATTATTTAATTAATTTTGATGGGATTTTGTAAAATGGTAGTATAAAAAAGTAAATTAACACCAAATGATCACCATATGATGGTTTTAGGATGATATATGGATTTTGGGCCACCCATGGTGTGTGCTAACATTATCAGACATGAAAATTGTCTAAGGTTAAGTATATAATTGACTTGTGATAATGTATATCCTTTTTTTTCATTTTATGATGTTTTTTGAGTTATAAATTGATTATTGGTAGATGTTTTTAGACCTTCATAATGCCATAAGGTATTGTGTGTCTTAATATTAATGGGTTGGGTGAAATAATGTTATTTTGCGAAATTACTCGTGAATTGTACCTAACATTTATAGGTGGGTTAATACATGTAGAATGATGAACATGATAAAAGGGAAAATTATTTTTAAATAATGAATTTATCAAATATGATAATACATGTAAAAAATTATATTTGTTTAATGGGACAAGATATGGGAATTATTGATTATGTTAATGGGTCACGGTATAAAAAGGGTAAATTGGTTAAATGGGACAAGCAACAGAATTTGTAAATGTGCTAATGAGTTAAGTGTAGATGTTTATTGACATGCTAAATTATTATGAAATATGAATATCTAGTGTATTTTTTGTGTATGGTCTGTGAAGTGGTATATCAAATAAATAGATAAATAATCTTGTGAAAATTGCATGGATGTTGTGGTGTTTTGGACATGGGGATCTATACCCACGGGTCATGTTAGAAAAAGTATCATAACCCCACCGCATAACGCATGGGTTAGGTTAGGGGAATAAGGTTATATACCTCTAATAGTTGCATTTGATGAGACTACCTGGACTGAGGCTCCAAGGTAAGTGTGATGTATTTGTTTTCGAAATACATTCCGCTAGTGAGATAGTGAACATGACTTATTTCATTATGCATAGTAATTGACCAGATTAGTCTATAGTGTAAATGATCTAAATGCATAACCCATGGAAATAATTATGGAAATGGTGAAAATGGTGAAAATGGTAAAATTGAATAGTGTTAACTAATGGAACCCAATCTATCTTCTCTTTATCTTTCTATTTATTTAATACATACATGCACTATCTATTTAGACTAGATATTTTTTTCACTATTGGTGGTGACTTATTGAGTTGTACTCACAGCCTACTCTGGACATCATTGGGTACCCGAGAAGGAATAATTTTTCTAGGTCTAGAAAATGGAAAATGTCATATACTTGAGTGTTGAGTTGGCATGGAAGGTGCATGGGTGAGGGATCCGAAATTAGAGTCGGAACCCATTTTGGGGATTCATCAGTTTTCTTTATTTTTGGGTTTTCACCTCTTTTGGAATTTTTATTATGACATACCATATTTATTATTGGGTTGTGGTTTTTACCATGTTTGGGAAATTTTATTAAATTTTTGTTTCTAGTTTATTGCTTATTATTTCACTTATTTCATATATTATCTATTTTGGATTACTTTAGTGAAGAGGTTTTAGTCTCCCCACAGTATTTATTAGACCCTTGTTATTAGTCACAAACATCTAGCGTAAAGGGAGGTGGGATTGAGGTCCTGTGGAGACCTAACATTGTCAAGTGGTTAGTAAATCACAGTTTTAGGATTCCACATAGAGGTATTAGAGTGGTTCTTTTAAATAGTCTTATTATTTGGGGATGGTATACGGGATACTAGGTTTTGTTGAGTCTTTTAAATGAGGTTGTTCATGGGAGTATATAACTGATGTATGAGGTAAATCCCATGTTCCCATGGTGGGAATTATTGTTCTCGATATGTGTTCGTACTGTTGAATGATACTGCACCAACGGGTGACGCACGTGTTGTGTGATATGAATGTTTTATTATATTTTTATCAAGTTTGACATGGAAGGAAGTTGTGAATTCATGTCTCATTTTAGGAACCTAGATATATTAGTAGAATACATCAGGTTACACATACATTTTATGGTCATATAGGCCCTGAAGGGTATAATTCACCATACTTTCTTTAAAACATGAAGAAAATGGTGTCAATTAAAGATGATGTAAATTGATAAATGGAAATAATGTTAAATAATGGTAAAATAATTATGATAGTTAAGGGTTGTATATGATTAAAATAGTTTTTTGTAACAAGTTTTAATATTGGATATGTGCTTAAATGGAATGATTTTGTATTGTGAGTGTGGAAATAGCTCAAAACAATTGTCTAATGAAACACTAATAACTATAAAAGTTCATTTACCCCTTGTTAAACATGAAACGAGGTAGGGATGGTCATGGGTAGTGTTCTAGATGTAATGATGTCTGTTGGGATAGTATTGGAGAAATGGGTTGTTTATGGATAGTGTAGAGCCTTATTTTATGTAATTGTTGAAGCTTTATGTTTTGCTTTCTATGACCCATGTCAATAATTATAGATAAATGCACCATTATGATATATTTATTTTGGTAGACTAGTGAATATCCCTTAGAATACTCCCACAACAGTGGGGAATGAAAATATATTGGTACAAGATAATGGAGGGGAGGAGCAATTCTGTGAGAACATCACATGTTTTATGCAAATGATTGAATGGGACCTAGGGCAGTTCATGTAGAGTATGTTTTATCTGACCATGTAGTTTTAGGTGTAGCACCCTCCAAAATTTTACAAATAGGGTGGACCTGAGGCTTCAGTGTTATAGATATAGTACATCCTAATGATTTTGGAACACATAGAGACTATTGTAGAGAATAGAGTCATGTTGGGAACATATAGGTTATGGTGACCAGCAAAGCACTGGTGGGATATCCTGGTTTAGGCTTAGTAAACTGATGGTATTATATTGACGGAAATGATGGAAAAATTCTGGGAACACTTATATCATGAGAAATTGAGGTTGCATGAGATTGTAGAGATTATGAGGATGACCTAGGGAACCATGTCATTGATGGATTATGTGGGATATTTCACAAACATGCATCACATAGTTCCATTTTTGAATGGAGATGAGGCTACTATGATGAGACATTTCCAGGATGGAATTAGACTTGAGATTATGTCCCAAGTGATCATATTCTATTTAAATAGTTTTTCTAATGTGATGGATCATGCCCTTATTTTAGAAGAGAAATTATGGGAGGCTTTAGGTGGTGGACATGTGGTTTCAGTTAGATGGTCCAGTGGTACCACTTATAATGGTCAATAGAATCGTTTTGGAAATATTTACAAGGTAGATATTGTGTAAAGGAATCAAAAGAGAAGGTCGGTCTCTTAGGGTGGTGACCAGTTGTTTTACATATAGTGTGGAAGGTCGGGACACATTTGAGGTTAGTTCCCCTTGCCACCACTGGAGTAATGATCAGGCGGCAGAATGGGGAATGTGGTGTGGTATTGTCATAACCCTCAATATCCAGGCACAAATTGAGGATTGAGATCGATCCTGAGAGTAGATAGGGTTTCAGGTACCCCTTATCAGACAAGAAGTTGGAGATCGACGGGTCATACTGGTCTAGGTGGTAGATGTGGTGCCTCGGGAGGAGAGCATCCATATCAGCAGGGTTGTATGGAACTAGGAACTCAGACTAGGGCTCAGGGTAGTGGGTGAAATTCATCTTCCGAAAGATCAGTCTACACATGGGGGTGGTGAGGTTTACCATTAAATTTTCTAGGTATGATCCTTGTGGACTCTATTGTTTCTAGTGATTTATTAGACACAAGAACTATGCAGTCTTTTATATTTGCTCAGTTTTTTGTTTTGTTGTGTCTAGTAGTTGAATGCATGTTTGATTTCATGTTGATTGATACAGCACTAGGGATGTGAGTGGAAAATATTAGTCAATGTAAGTGGTGTGGGCACACGTTTTGTGGTTACTACATCGTATGGGACTTTTTTGTACATGAGATGTCGGGTTTTGATCGGATTTTTGTTATGCACTAGATATTATTGTACCAAGACTATATTTATTGTTACCATTATAGGGTAATGTTCACCTCCCTTGAGGGAGACACATACATTAATAACAGAGAGTGGTAAATCTGAGCAGGCTACACAGGGCACATTTGTTGATAGGTTGGAGTTCTCATAGCAGAAGTAGTTAATGATATTCTTGACTATAAGGTAGTAGATTTGATTATCATTCCTATAGTGGTGAATGGGTTTCAGGATGAGTTCCTCGAGGGCGTCTCAAGGAGGCATTTTGAGAGGGATGTTGTGTTCCTGATGGAGTTGATACTGAGAGTAGAACTAGTTTCCATTCTACAATATAGAAAGGAACCAGTAGAACTCTAGGAACAAAAAACATAGTTTGATGAATGAGATATCAAAGGGTTTACTCATCCTATTATGTCGCATTGGGGGTATCTATAGTTTTTTACCAAGAAGGCTGGTGAATCATTGTGGTTATGTGTCGATTATAGAAAGCTAAATCAGATGACAGTAAAGAATCGATAACCTCTTTGTCAAATTGAGGACCTCATTGACTAGCTGAGAGGTGTTTCAATGTTCACATAGATTTATTTGATATTGGGGTATCATCATCAGAGTGTGATACCTTTTGATGTACCAAGAACATCGTTTAGAAGAAGGTACATGTTTTATGAGTATTTTGTGATGCCTTTTTGGTTGACCAATGAACTGGTAGCGTGTATGGCCTTAATAAACCAAATATTTCACCATTACCTAGATCGGTACGCAGTTTTCATTTATCATGACATCATGATGTACTCTAAGAGTCATGAAAACTATGTCAAACATCCAAAAATCATCATGTGTATAATAAGAGAGAATTTGATATATTAAAATCTTTTGAAATGTTATTTCTAGATTGATAGGGTACATTTATTTGGTCACATCTTCCCTAAGGAAGGCGTGTTAGTGGACTCCGAAAAAGTGCAGGCAGTTGTATCTTTAGTGAAATCCAATACTTTTCTATTGTCTGAATTTTTTGGGTTTTTTAGACTATTATAGATTGTTCATCAAAGACTTTCCCTATTTTGGAGAACCACTTTGGGGTTTAACCAATAAGGGTATAATTTTTTAGTGTTATATGGAATGTGATAGTTATTTCAAGAGTACTAAAGGTTGTTGAATACCGGATTGATTCTGTGTTTACTGAAGCTAGTAATGGGGTATACCTTGTTTTTTAAAGCATCTGGTGTAGGGATTGGGAGGGTGTTATTGCATAATGATAAAGTTGTGGAGTATGGATCATGGAAGTTGAGGCTTCATGAATACAATTACACTACATATTATCTTTAATTGGCTGTAGTGGTACATGTATTAATATTTTGGTATCATTAGATATTAGGTGAATGGTTTATTGTGTATAAGGATCATAAAAGAAATAGTTATATCTTCTACCAGTGTGATTTCAATCTTTAGCAGTGATGATGGATTTCGTATATATAATATTTTTATTTTGAGTTTAAATATATGTCGAGAAAGGGAAACCATTTTGTGGATGCATTGAGTTGGAAGACTCTAAATCAGGAAGGTCAGGAATCATGTTCGTAGTGGAAGATAATGGATTTCTGTGGTGATATCCATATTTGGGTGCATGATGGAAAGGGAAGATGAACTTTTCATCCTTAGAAGTTTAGTTCATGCTTCAAAGCTAGATCATGGAGGGGGAGCATGAGGATTTAGAATGATTGGCAGTGAGGGAAATCCTTAAAGGTGTGGAGTCACCATCAGAATGGACCATTGGTGATGATGAGATTGCTTATGTTTTTGTTCATGTGGTTGTGAAAAATTGTTTTTTAGAATATTTAATTTTTGAATTTCATGAATCATAGTCGGTAGTGTATCTAGGGATGACCAAAATGTATCTTGATATTTGTAGGCAGTATTGTTGTCTCTAGATGAATAAAGAGGATGTATGTTTGGTGGCACGATGAATTACCTATCATCATGTGATGGCTAAGAATTAGCGGTTTGTTGGATTGTCGTATCCATTGAACATTCAGTAATGGAAATGGGATGATGTGATGATGGATTTCATGGTGGGTATATTAAGGAAACCTCAAAACAATGATACTATCTTGGTAGTTAAGGATTAGTTGATGTAGGTAGATCATTTATTTCCAATTCAAGAGACATTCACCATCAAACAGTTCGGTTATTTATATGTTTGGGAGATAGTGTGGTTGCATGGGGTACTTCAAACTATAGTTTAAAATCCTAATCCACATTTCACATCACACATCTATATGGGATTTCAAAATGTTTTTCATACCCATGTGTTTTTTAGTATGGTTTTCAATCCATAAATGGATGGGCAGTCATAGAATACTATTCAAGTGTTGGAGGACATGTTTAAAGCATGAGTCTTAGAATTAAATAGATCATGGGAAAAGAAATTTTAACATGTAGAGCTTTCCTATAACAATATTTACTAGGATACAATTCAGATGGAACCATTTTTGGTGCTCTATGGTAGACCATGTTGATCTCCATTGTGTTGGATGGAGGTCTTGGAATCATAATTGTTGGAAATGAGTCTTCTACATAAGTCATAAGAATACGTTCATTTGATTCTGAAACATATGTCAATGTCTTAGAGTAGGTATACTTCATTTGTAGATATGTTTCATTGGACTTTTGAGTTTATAGTGGGAGATCATGTGTTTCTTCGGGTATCTTCAAGGATGGATCACCAATGAATTCAGGAACAGGGAAATATGGAACCTTGGTACATGTGGCCATTTGAGATCATAGAGATAACGGATGGGTGGCATACCGATTGGCTCTTCCACAACTTTATAGTAGTATTCATGATCTATTTCATGTGTCACAGCTTCAGTATTATTACCATGACCAATCTAATTTAATTTATTTTGAGGATGTTGAGATTGAGGTAGATGCGTCCTTCCAAGAGCATCCAATTCTTATTGTGGACTGTAGTGAGAAAGTATTATGGGGAATACAATTCCTTTAGTTTGATATTTGTGGATGAATTTTAATTTTTAGGAAGAAAAAATGGAGAGGGATTTGGATATTCTAGCTCAGTGGCCCAATGTCCTTTCATTGGATGACTAGTTATTCATGGGAGTGAAACTCTAGGATGATCCATTATATTGTAGGGATGTTGTAAGATCTCAAACATTTTTCAGGAATAAAATTGATTATATTTTAGTTTAAATCCATTAAATTTGGATAATTAAATTTTTACCTTGTGTATGTGGATGCTTTTGAGTTTTCCAGAGGTTTAGGACATGAAAGGAAGGGAAATTGGTTTATCATGTTCATGATGCATGTTTAGTGGACAGTTAGTCTAAACTGTGTAACGGGGAAATCAAAATTTTGAAACCTAGGATTGAGGTAATTCATGTGGTAGGAAAATAGTTTTTCAAACCATGTGGTTTTTCTAGGTAACTGTGATACTTGCAACCCTCTTGGATAGAGGCAACCGCATGGTTTCCACACAGTTGGCACACGGTTTGGAACACTGTGCAGCCAAACCATGTTCCCATTAAAAAAGTTTGAATTTAACATTTTCCCCTTTGGATTTTAAGTGTCCCTCCAAATTTATTCTCCCATTTCTTTTACCGGAACCCTATTGATTAACTAGATCTCCCAAATTTTCCCATGTTTCAATAATATTCATTTCTAGGCTGTTCCATATGTTTTTGGGTGTGGATCAATGATTCTGGTTAGTCTAACTCTCCTCTTTCTTCTCATTTCTAGATTAGGTCTTGTGGTTTCATTGTTCTTCTTATAAATCCATGAACCACTCTTTTTCATGTTTATCATAGGTTGGGGCTTCAAAGGGTTCTGGAACCAGATCTAAGGATAAGGATAAGTGATCATTCATCTACAGATTTGAGGTAGGTGTTCTACAAGTAATATCCTACAATGCTGTTGTGGATTTTAGCATTTATGGTTGTGTTTTTTTCTTTATTATCTTTATTTTTATTAATTTAATTGAAATTGGTAAAATGGTTGGATAAATGATAAAATTAACCCCTCATGTTTTTTGGGGGATGAATTGAGAATGATTTTTCTTATTTGGGGCTACCCATGGGGTGCGCTAACATTCCTGGACATGGAAAATGGTATGGTTAAGTATAGAATTGACTTTTCATGAAGTATATCCCATTTTAAAAATTTTGAGAGGGTAGTTGATTTAAAAATAGTGTATTGGTAGAACTTCCTAGACCATGATAATGATATAATCGATTGTTTGGATTAATATAGATTGGTTGGGTTATATTAAGTGATTGTTCTAAATGAATTATACATTTTACTTGAAAATCATGAGTGGGTTAATGCATGTATAATGATGAACATGTTAAATTGGAAAATTCTTGTGAAATAATGGATTTTTTTAATGGGTTAACGCATGGGAATTGAGGTATATGATAAATGGGACAAGATATGTCAATTTTTTATTATACTAATGGGTTAAGGTATGAAAAGGAAAATGTTTTTAAAAGGATCTGTAATGATATTGGTAAATGTGTTAATTGGTTAAGGATTGATGTTTATTAACATTTTAATTTATCATGTAATTTGAATTTCATGTTTATTGTTTTGTGTGTGGTTTTTGATATAGTATATATGGTAAATGGATAAATAAGAATGTGCACATTCCATTAAAGTTGGGGGGGGGGGTATTGGACTTGAGGATCTACGCCCATGGGTCTGGTATGACTGAGGCTCTAAAACCCACCCCGTAATGAATGGGTCAGGGAATTTTAATGAGGTTCTATATCTATTATGGTTTAATCTGATGAGACCACCTGGACCGAGGCTCCAAGATGAGTGGGATTTCATTTTTTATGATATAAATTCCCCTATTGAGATAGGGAACTAGAATTATTCCCTTATGCATAGTAATTGACCGACATATGCCGTATTTTAAATGATTGAAATACCTAATACATGAAAATAGTGATGGAAATGGATAAAATGATGAATATATTAAAAGAGAATTGTGTTAAAAAACTGGAACTCGAGTTGTATTTTGATTATCTTTCCCTTTTTTAGTACATGTATGCACTGTCTATTTGAACAAAATATTTTATAGACACCATTGGTGGTGGCCTATTGAGTCATACTCACACCCTAATCAAAATTCCATTGTGTACCGAAGAATACTTCATTATTTTAGTTCTAAAAAAGAAAAAATCCATCTCCTACAGGGTTGAGTTAGAATTGTACATTCATGGTTGTGTGATCCAGACATCGATTCAGAACCCATTTTTGGGATTCTTCATATGTCTTAATTTTTTGTTTTTCTTCACTCTTGGAATTAAAAGTATGAAATGGTGTATATATTATTTGGATGTGGTTTGAAAACTATTTGGGGAATTGTTGGTAATGCATGTTTATGGTTTATTTCTTATTTTCCCTTATTTCAAATCTAATAAATTGTGTCTTATTCTTGTAAAGAGGCTATACTCTCTCCATTTCATTTATTAGACCCTCACTGCTAGTTGGTATCCTCTAGAATAAGGGGAGGTGCTCTTGAGGTCATGTGGTGATCTAAATTGGGGAACTGATTAGTGACCCTAAGGTTAGGGATGTCAAATTTCATGTCTATATCTAGTATCAATGAATCCAATTCCTATACAACCCCCACTAAGGTTAACTGTACTAACCAAACGCTGAGGGACTATACTTCCATCATCATGGAAATTTATTTTATAATCTCTATATGACCTGTCATAAAAAATAATTAATCTGTTGATTATAATTCTATCAATATTTTATATAATAAAACACGATATATGTTTTTTTGACACATTAAATAACTATAACCCATGAAATTAATGATTTCATTCAAAAATAATCACATGACTGTCATGTGAATCCTATATAAAAATAATTATGAAAGTAAAAGGTACTCCTTCCAACAATACATGAGAAAAATCTGTTAAAATATCTCAAATACATACATTATAATAGAATAAATACCTAAACATTAAAAGTGAGGATCCTAAAAAAAAATCATACATCTATTATATAGTATACATCCCACTAAAAAGGTAAATTCAATGCACCAATATAAGGTCAATCATAAGCTATAATGCATTCATTTTCCTTAGATAACATATCTTAAATATTAACACAAGTAAAAAGTAACAATAATACATTATTGTTACTTTCCACCATTACGAGAGTACCCAATATTTTCTAGGACGGGATTTTCATGGAACCTTCCATATGACTCCAAATGGGCTAGAGGGTTACGAATAATAAAGATTTTCAATGTTCTTAAAATGGGGAGAATATACCATCATATCAATGTAGAAAACAATTTATGAAACTAACAAAAAAAATTAACAAAAAATACATACTAGGATGAAATAGAACATCTACATGTAATAAAAAATGATACAAACTAATAAAATAATAAATCCCATGATATTTAACATTAGGGCAATCACATATACAAACAAATGGAAAGAAAAATATACATTGTAGTTATTAACATTGTAAATCCTCACCTCATCCCTATATATTAAACACCATCGATATTCTCAAACTTGATCATCAACACTATGATTTTTCCATACATGAACCAATTATCATGTAGTTTGTTGAGTTACCAATGTTCTAGGGCCTCCCACATAGGGTGTGGTTAAAAAATGGTAGGACCCCACCAATAGTGTCCTTAATATTACCAACAAATATAATGTATTCTGTATTGATAGGATTATAATAATAAATAAATATATGTCGTAGAATAAAAAAAATAACCTTGATTGAACCTTGATTTCAATGGTGTCACCCTATATCTAGTACACACAACTCATAAAATTATTGAGTCCATATGAGAATAATGTGAACTACCCAATGGAAATATGAATCCATCCCTATCGTAATAAAAGGAACACCTAGTGGGGACTACATCCAAACACAGAAAATGATAGTAACACTATCAGGTTTTCTCAACCAGGTCATAATTATTACCATCAGGTTTTCTCAACCAAGTCATAATTATTAATAAATGGTTATGTGTAAAGCAATTTACCATCTACTATGGCAACCAATTTTTTCACATGAGAACTATTAATGCATCCAGGGGATATCTATAAATGGTCACCATCCATAACTTTTAATCATAAATAACATAATAGAGATAATACTTAACTCATACATGATATTTAATATAAGTACATGAAGGACAAAATAATGAACAATGAATAATGTAGATTAGTATAACAGAATCATATGAGAATGAATGATCTCAAACTAATTTATAATTCATGAACTAGTGAAGGATGATAGAAAACAATAATTTCATAATAAATGAAGGGTTTTAGTCAATCCAAGCCTTTATAAAAGGAATATTGAATCTATACATTAGAAATAAATTTCATGTAACTTTATTTACGTACAGATTTATAAAAAAAACTATTCAAAATTCAAATCATTTTAGTGTGAATGTAATACACATTTATTTTGATATAATTCTAAATAATAACTCACAAAATACTAAAAAATAATTGTATTTGAAAATAAAAATGTAAAATATATAGTATTATTAAATAATATGAACATTCATGATGAAGGTAAATTTTGTTATCATGGTAAAGGAAACAATAATTAATTCATTCCAGACATTTAGTAAAGAGTCCTATGCACCATCATTTAGAAAAATTCCATAATGTTCTTTTTAAAATATTATGAAAAATAAAATATAGTTGAAAATGAATTTAAATAATCATTTGATGATGTAAAATAACATTCTTCAAAATATTTTAAATTACATGGACATTGAATAAAATGTTCTTTGACCAAAGAGTAAATAAGGTTGAATTTTCTTGAAAACATTTTTAGGATAATTTTAGGAACTATAATGATTGAAATTGGTTCAAAAAAAGGAAACCCCATAAATAAATATAATTGATTCAAAAAGATAGAGTTTGATGATAATATATTATGGTGTTATTTTAACAAAAAATTAATCATAAACTATCATGATTAAATATGATATTCTAATGTAAATCCATTTGCATTTGAAGATTTTGAATCGAAATCCATTAAAAAGAAAAACACAAATAAAAAAACATAAAACCAATAATAAATATAAATTCATGATATAATACGTTAAATGGGTATTATATACACCATATACAAGAAATTGTGTGTATAATGTAAAGTCGGTCTCATTGAAGTGGAAATGAGATTAAATTACCCTTAGTGGGGTTGTACTCTTAGTAATATATATTTAATCCTATTATATAATGAATTTAAATTTTTTAAATACTCCATTAATAAATTTTTTCTTCTATATTCAAATTTTCATGGTCTTTTTATAATAATTTGAATTCAATTCATTAAAAATTTCATTCTTACTAAGACTAATTAACTATGTTTTGTTAATTTCCCAAAAATCACACCAATATATTGTTCATGGTTACTGAGTTCTGTTATGGTAATATAAAATCAAAAATAATAATAATTTCACGAATATAACTCTTATTACTCATATATAATTTTATAATCATCCATCTATAGTAGTAATAAAAGAATGAATCGCATCGCTTCGTGGATGTGGTAGTCCACACATGCACACGAGCGATATTATCCTATTATAATTGATTGAAAAGTAATAAGTTAGATGATAACATATATTTAATGGATATTAATTATTTCCTAAATATCATATATAATTCATTAATTCACACATTATAACTATCCAAGTAAAACAATGATGAAAAATAAATTACACTTCTACATGAAGTCAATATATTGTATATACGCAAGAGTAATGTTTTCATTTTCTTTTTTCTAGAAAGGAGGTGGAAAATGATTTCCTTATAATCATAATAATATATTTGTATACTAGTGATAATTGATTCATTATGTTTTTATAGATACAAAATATTTATAGTATGAATTAGAAGAAATAATCCTTGAATTAATCAGGTGAGACGAATGCCTCTTATTTGGAAGACCTCCATTGGATTATAACTTAAGAGTTCCTATGATGGTTGTACGTTAAGACATGGAACTCTAGTATAATGTAAAGGAATATTGTGAGGTTTTTTAGGTCATGGACAATCTATATGTGTAAAAGATTATTAATAAGGGTGTAGATATGGAACACAATAATACATGTGGGGAAGAAAATATATGGAATTACCTAAAATATTTTAATAATAATATCATTTTCTTATTCTAATGACTCCAAATTGTAAAAGATTTTATGATGATAAAGTTTTGATCAAAATACAATGAACCAACTATGTTTATGGATGATTTTTATGTTATCATGATGCCATATCACATTATTTTTGACCATTTTAACCCATTTCGCCCTTAACCGATGGGATATTTATTTACCATGGTTACTATTCATTATGGAAAAAACTTAATCTGGCCTTATTAGCTAATATAAATTATTATTATTCCAAATATGTAATCAATTTTAATTTTTTCAACTCCATTAATTATTATAAAATAAATTTAATATTATTTTACAAAACATAATGACAACTATTTTTGGAAAAATGGTTGTTTAAATAAAAATTTTAATTTATTGAAAAATAAGGTATAATGTTCATTATAATGGAAAAATTGGTTTATGTTAAATAAAATGAGGCTTATTTTAATTTTAAACCAAATAAAAAGCTACTGGAAAATGTAATGCATATAATTATATGTTCAACATTATATTTTTAAATGAATTATATTAATTATTAAATATATATCTATTCAATAAATAAACTTAAATAAAAATTCATGTAATTCATATATCATTATAATTTCATTAAAGTGTAATGTTTTTTAAAATCAGTATTCTACACTATTCACCAACAAATAATTTATTTTTTAATAATATGAAAGCATCACCCTTGGAAAATTTTGACATTTTAACTTCCAAAATTATGTATATTTTTTGAAATAGAATATTTAAAAATGTAAGCAATTAATTTTAAATTTTTACACATAAAACTCATAAAAATTC
Organism: Viscum album; assembly: GCA_963277665.1. Taxonomy (NCBI): domain Eukaryota; kingdom Viridiplantae; phylum Streptophyta; class Magnoliopsida; order Santalales; family Viscaceae; genus Viscum; species Viscum album. Next base: position 1,029,842,514 of record OY728123.1, on the reverse strand, counting down.
GTTTTTAGGTTATATACTTATAGTAGAAAATGAATTTATTCGTATTCTATTTCTAGTAAAAAGAATTAGATTAATGAAAACTTTTTCATTTAATAAATTATTTGTATTATTGAAATAGTTTCTATATATATTTCATAATTAGGTTATTCTAATTAATATCATCCAAACCAATGAATAGGTTATATTAGTCATATTTAAATAATATTATTTCATTAATCATTTATGCACAATGTTGCATGTGGTTCAAACCATTAAATGTAGTATTCATTTAAAGCAAACTAAAATCTTGAGGTGTTAAATTCTCCCCTCAAAATAGAATTTGAATCATCACAATTCTAATTCATTTTTAGTACATCATGACACATTAATAGAAATAATAAATAATTTTAATTTCTATGTAGTGAGTTTAGAACATTTTATATCTGGATAAAAAATATTGGTAGCTTTATATGTATTCTACTTGTGAACGTAATTATACAAGAGTCCCTTAATAATTAATTTATACATACCACAAAAAACATTGTAGATTTATGTTTCATTAATTGATATTGATAAATTGTACGAAAATATACATACCTGATTACTTTTAACATTTAATGTGAATTTGTTTCCTTTGATTGAGAATTCAAATCAGTTTCACCTTTTATTTTAACGTTGAATGACATAGAGTATTTTTTAATTTTTAATGAAAAAAATAAAGATTTATTGGATTTAAGATCCATTAAATAATGTAAAGTCATTTGACCAATATAAAAATTGATTATAAAATGTTAAGATAATACTCTATAGGAATAAATCACCTTATGAATAACTAATACATAATTTCCTAAACTATCAATAATAACACCCATAGAAATGATACAATACTTTATACTTATTATTATGATACCACTAGTTCTACATAGAGTATTTGATACCTCATCTACTAATTCATAAATCCAAAAAACTTAATTAACAACAAAAAATAAGAATTGTACAATAACCATGAATTCAATTATGGAATATTTATTCTTATAAATATAGCAATGTTCTATATTATCATTATATTAAGATTCCCACAAGGTGTATTGAATGAAAATTACTTCCTTATAGTCTCACAAGTTTATTTAATAACCATGAAAAATATAAGAGTGCATAAATCTAGAATCAAATAAATCATGAGTTTAAAATCAAATGACATTATATAACAATATATGGGATTACAAATTTATATGTAGTAATTTTAGTAGAAAGGAAAATCACCCTTTCTATTTTCTTCGGTAAATTATCTTTCTTTTTCAAGCATTCATTTTTTTAGTGCTTAGTATCCAAACAGTTGAATCACTAAACATTGGATGTTTATTTATTTCCCATATATTCACACACCTATTGTCCTTCATATCCAAATGAAATGCAAACTCTCATTTGTAACATGCAATTACTAGGGAGTTTTCTCCCCAATCATCAAAAGTGTGATGCATTATTCTTCCTTATTATCATTCACCTCGTTTCCTTTTACATGGATCTTAGTCATCATATTAATCTCTTTATTTACATTAAAAATATATGACTTAGATAATTATTTTTTCATGAGGGAATATGATACCATGTCATCATATGAGGAAATTTTTTGAGATACTATATCCCTTTAGAATCTTGAAATGAGTCCCTATAATAAATGTTCAACATTAATTTTTTGATTGCATACATAGTCTATATCATTCAATGATAATTTTGTTAATATTTCCTCATAATTAATGACTCATTTATCATATATAAATCTTATATTTTGGAATTTATTTTCCATATTTTATTATTAATAAAAATTAATATATTTTTCAAATAATATCTCTTAAAAATTATTTTATTAATTCCCATCTATATCCTCCACCTATGTATATTTTCAATCAATTAACACCATTGATCAACATATACAATTAATAAATGAAAATATTGAATAATAATCCTACCTAAATTACTTATAAAGTCTAAAAAATATATTTTCGTGGGACATTAACCACTTTCCAGTTATAAACATATTGGTATTTCCATTAAAGGAAGAGGGTTTTTATGGAATGAGGTATTCCAACATATGTGAATACTTCTTTGTAACAATATGTTATTTAAAATAGGCATGATTATTTATCATGACCTGATTCAGTTTCCCGAACAAGGCCAGGATCTGGTCAATTCTATCATTAACTAGATTATCATTCCTAGTAGAAAATTCCCAACATTGACTATGAATGTTGGTTCCTTTCCATTTAGTAGGAATTATCTCTATAAAAATTCACACAATGAGTTATCTATAATCATCATGAATATTTATCCATAAAATAAAAATATTTATAATGATACATGTTCATAAATACCCTAGAGAATTATTATAATTGAATTTTTATCTAATTTCAATGAAAATCTATTTCCCAAGGTTCCTACTAAGCTTCCCTTAATACCAACTATAATACCCCAAATATTTTTTACAAATAACAAGTTTTTAGTTTATTAAATTTATATAATAGTCAAGGGATCTAACAATGAAGGATCAATTTGTTTAAAAATATTAGAAAAATAAATTCATAATTGATTCCCAAATTGCATTTTAAATAATAGAACATCGCATAAGAAAAACTCTTACATCAATGAAATAATTCATACTATCCTTACTCAAATCACTGTGAATGAGAAAAATAAGTGGTGAGCCCAGATTCATAGTAAGGGTTATCTATAATGGATGTTAACATGAGTAAATGAGGCATAATAAATATGTAATTCTGGATAAAAAAATAGAATCAATTCAATAAACAACATTAGATCTAATTACTTAAATGTCTAATGTTAACATAAAAAACACATGTATAAATTAAATTAAATTCTTAATAATAAAATTTCATAAATATAGAAATTCAGGAATATTCCATAAAGGCACCATCCATGTTATGAAAAATCCTATTTTTAAGGACTCATTACCATGTTATCTTTATTTATAAATGGTTATGTGTAATGAAAATAACAATCCAATGTGGAAACATTTTTGGTATAATTTTTCATGTAGATAAACTGAATGGATATCTATAACTGGGTGTAACCATTTTTTTCTCCTTATACATTACATGTATTTTGAATCATCAATACAATTCATTCTAAATACTTCTTATAAGTTAAAAATTATTCGTATTGAATCAAGAATATGAAACATCAATATTTCCAAAGTAAATGAAATATCTAACTTAGTATGAATTATCTGACTGATATTTTACCTATAAATGTTATATGGTTAAAACCTTATCAATGTCATATAAGTGATTCATAATTCAACCTTGATATTTATAAGATGAAATGAATTAGAAAAACAATGTCTAATTAATAATGGAGAGTGATAAATAACATGATCACAGTAATGTGAATGATCGTTATAAGGTATATTACACAAATCAAGGAAAAATGAGAGAAGAATGTCAATTAAATAGAAATAGTGGTTTTTTATGAAAACCTAGAATATTGAAATTAAAATATAATACATGCAATAAAAAATCCTTGTAACATTATAGAAGAATAAAGTTATAATTAAAATTTTTTTAAATAAATTATTCCTATAGGAAAATAAAACCCTTTTCTTTTGATGTTATGTTAAATTAAAATTCAAAAAATATTGATAAAAATAATTTATTTTAAAATAAACATGATCCCTTATGAAATATTATACATAAAATGATTGGTTTTGTAGGTGGGATGTTTCATTTATGTAGTAAATGAATTAAAAAAATTCAATCACATTTTTGTGAAATAGTAAAAAATGTACCTCATTTAGAAATCGATAAGTAGATTACATTTAAAAAAATTAAGAAAAGTTCATAAGTGGTTGAAAATTTCTTTAAATAATAATTTAATAATATAAATTATCATTATTCATTAATGTTTAATGAATATGGACATGGAAATAGTATTTCATTGACCAAAGAGGAAATGTAATGAAATTTTCTAAAAAATCATCTTATTGATTGTTTTTAAGTACTAGAGGGAGTAAAAAATGAATGATAAAATGAAATATGCATAAGTAACGAGAATATATGAAGCTATATTCAGGTCAATAATATTATATCATAAAATTACTTCAAAAAATTAATATAAAAAATTTCTTTTAAAAATGTGTTTTTGAAATAAATCATTATTACTTCAGAAACTTTTGAATCAAACCCCTGTAAGTTGAAACATTTAAAAATAACTGAATACCAAGAATAAATATTATTTCATTATATAATATTTCAAAGTGTTTGTATATACATCATATAAAATAAATGTGGGGCATAATGTAAAACATGTCTCATTGAAGTGGAAATGAGATGAAATTTCCCTTACTATGGGTCTGTGATTGGTAATATGTGTTTCATCTTCCATAATAAGGAATTTAAATTTAATAAATAATAAAATAAATCCAATTTTGTTAAAAATTTCATTTTTATGTTCCTTTTGTAATAATTTTATATCTATCCATTCAATAGTTCTTTCTTATATCGAATAGTTATGGTTATTCGGTTAATTTTTTGAAAAATCACTCCCTTATATTTTTTATGATTAAATTAATTATTTATATTTTCTATGATCTACCAAATTTTAAAAATTTCATTAATATTTTTTTATTTATAAAAAATTTTATAATCATCAATTAATGGTGTAAATTTTATAACAAATCACATTGCTTTGTGGTGGTGTTTGTCCACACATAAGCATAAGTGACATAATCATTTTCCAACAGATGGAAGGGTATAAAGTTGTAAGATATGATATTTGTAATTATTTAAAATTATGTAAAAAATATAATATATATTTCATTATTTACCACTTTATAAATGTCAAATTAAAAATGTGATAAAAAAGGATTTACACCAGTTAGTAGATATGGTAGTTCATACGTTTGCAAGATTGATATTTTCATTTTATATATGGACGAATGTAGGTATAAAATGGTTATACCATAATCATACTAACATATATGTATATGGGTGATAAATTTTCCATTATTTTATTTTTGATAAAAACATATTTAATGTAAGAAAGAGAAGAAATAAACTTTGATAGATTGTGGTAAGATGATTACCACTTCTTTGAGAGTCCTCCTTTGGATTACAGATTTTTCATTCATAGGATGGTCTTAGGGTAACACCATAATATATAGAATTAATCGAATTAATCTATTAAAGTTTTTGGGATAGGTATTGACCGTTATATAGGGATAAAAGTTTGTGAATAAAGTTGGAGAATAGAATCTATTTATGGAGTTAGGGGAGGTACACACATGGATCTATCTTAAATATTTTAATAATGTAATGTCATTTTTGTGAATGTTCTTCCAAATTATCATAGAGTAAAATATGATAAGGTTATGGTTGAAATAATACCCATAAATTAGTTTTTATGAATGTTGTTTTTGTTATTTTTAAGCCTTATCCCTTTATTTTTAAACATATTTACCCATGTTACCCTTAATTGAGGTGATACATATTTACCATGGTTACTATTATATTATGAAAAATTAATTATGCTGACTTTAAAATAATATTAATTATTATTATTCCAAATAATAAATCAATTTTAAATTATTTCACTCATATAAATGGAAGAAGTTACTTTTTATACCACTTAAAAAAATGTAACGAAAACTGTTTTTTAGAAAATGTTTTTTCTTTATACAAGTAATTTTATAGTGAAATAAAGTATAATGTTCATCCAAATATAAATAATTTAATTATTTTATAAAAATTGTAAAATATTTTTTCTTTTAAACTAAACCCAAATTTAGAGGATCCTTAAAAATACGTGAATAATATAAAGCAATGAGAATTGATTTTATTTTGAAAAAAACATTATTTCAAAAATACAATGATTTTAAGACTAATTTAAACATTATATTATTTTATGATTTATATTCCCTAGTAAATGCATATTTTTTTTTATAAAAATGATTTCATAATCCTTCAAGGTATTCTTAAATCATTATAGTTTCATAAAAGTTTCATTGTTTTTGTAAAATCAAAAAAAATCACTATGCACCCAAAAATCACCAATTTCTAAAAAAACACTAAAATAACCTTAAGATAATTTACAAAAAATAATTTCATAGAAAAATATAATTTTTTAAAATAATTGTTTTTAATTAATTAAATAAATTATAATTATTCACACATAAAACACCTAAAAACTAATTTTATGCTAAATATATTCTTATGGTATAAAATTATATTATTCTTATAATTTTCCTAGTAAAAAACATTATATGAATTAAATAATTTGATGGAATTATTTATTTTTATTTAGGAAATAAATTATATATATATTTTCCTATTCAGTTATTCCAATTCCTAACCCCCTAACCGAACGACTATGTGAAAACAATCGTATTTAAATAATATTATTTCAGAGTTTGTTGAAAATGTGTGGTTGTTTCTAGTTTACACTATTTAGTGTAGTATTTATTTCAATGAAACTAAAATGATGGGGGTACCATTAATGATATGGATTATCACACATACTTCATATTAAATAGGTGGGAAACTCATCAAGTGGTTCTTTATCGATGACAATTTCATTATCACAGTTGTATTAACCACTACTTAATTGGAATACATGTCATCTATGGAAACATGTAAATCAATGTTTTAAAGACCCGGAAATTTCAAGGAATTTTTTTTTCTTAATTTTCATTGGAATTTTACAAGAGCGCGGTTTCTGAAGGCACCTGATTCCGAGGCCCGGAGTGCCCGGAATCATTTTCCGAAGTTTGGCTCGGGTACGTTCAGTGAACGAACGAGCGGGAATTTCTAACTTTTGATCTGGTGCTCGGAATTGAAATCCGAGGACACCGATGAACTCGCAACGCCGATATTCTCTTAAGAAGACCTTTTCCGATGTTGCGTTTGCCTAGGAGGAGTTGTTTAATTTTTTGGATGAAATGAAGAGTAAAATAAAATTGTGATACAATATTTATTTTATATCTTTTAAGTGGTTATAATCTTTTGTTGGAAGTTGGGTGGTATAACCACCTAAGTGAGGATTAAGGTGAGGTGGGGCCCACACGAGCCCCAACCCTTCACCTTCCTCTTAACTCTCTTCTACCCCCCCTTAAACTCCCATGCACTTAATGTGACAAAACCCCTCAAATTCTTAACTCCTTAAACTCCTTAACTCCCTTGAACCCCCCCCCCCCCCAATTAAATGTGACTCTTCACTTCCACCTTCATTAATTTTGGAGCCTATCCACCCATTAATGAAGGATGTAACTTAATGAATTTGAATTATTTTGAATTCATTAAGCTTTCACTATAATAAGGTGTGTTGTTTTATTGTTTGGGGTTGGCTAAATCTTTGTGATAGAGTCATGGAAAGATTGAAGAGAATTCCACCCTCGACGAAGAACACGAAGGACATCTCCAAACATGGAACAACGTCTTCTCGACAAAGAATGCTTTTTCAAAAGAAGAACGTGAAGTTTCCAACGTCGATCCCTTCTTGGATGCCTCCTTCCCACTCCTTCCGGAATAAAGAAGGGAGCGCCTTTCACGAAGAACGCCGACGTCGTCAACGGCTTCTCTTTTCCGATGTCGACGAATCGCCACCGCCTTTCCGCGACTTCGTCAACACATAACGAAAAGCGATGCAGGGGTTTGTTGTTGCTTTATTTAATTATTTTCCGTTCTTGGTCCTAGCATGACAAACTTGAGGAGGAACGTTTAAGTGTTATCGTCTAACGAGAGGGGGACCGGATCGCACAAACACGGCCGAACCCCCCTCCTTTGTTCTTGAATTTTTCTTGCGGATAAAACGAGATAGCGTGGTGCCGTCGCACCACGCGGGGATCACACGGAAATTATTGCGCGGCGCCGTCGCGCCGCGCCGTGGAAAGAATTATCATGAACGCGACGCTGTCGCGCCGCGTCGAAGGAAACCGAAGACGCCGCGGCCAGAGCGGAGCCGCGGCGGAGGGGCGCGGTGCCGTCGCACCGCGCCGGATGACGAAGGCCGCGGCCGATTCCGGGTCGCGGCGGATCGTGATGACCGGCGGCCAGCCGGGCCGCCGGTGCCGGAAGACGGAAGAGGACCGGCCCTTGCCGGTCTTGTTGACAAGAAGTCGGCCGGCCAGGTCGGGCCGGCCGGGTTGGTGGAAACCGGGGGAATTTAATTCCCCCGGGCAGTTATTTGGCCCCCCATTATGAGGGGGGCCGGTTTCACAAACGGGGGGCAGGCGGCCCCCCGTTTCCAGCAAGGTCGGCCTTCGGCCAAGCTGGCAGTGCGCCCAGCGCGCTGCCTTGCGCTGAACCGGCGCGCCTGGCCAGTTCGTCGGGCCGCGCCGCGCCGCGCCGGGCCGGGCCGGGCTGTGCCGGGCCGAGTCGACCCCGTCCGGGGCGGGTCGACCCGGTTCGGGCCATCCGGTGGGTCTCGGGCCGGGACGGCCCGAGCCCGAAACCCCCGTTACCGAGCGGTTTGGTCAAATGCCTGTATCTTGGGCTACGGGCCTCCAAACGACTCGTCGTTAGCGGCAACGCGATCCTTGGATCGAGACGGTCGTTTCGGTATACTATACTCAAGGTGCACCTTCCTTTTCGGGAGCCTACGTGGTTAAAACTCCGTAGTTAAGCGTGATTGGCCTAGAGTAGTGATCAGGATGGGTGACCTCCTGGGAAGTTTCCCAAGATGAGTGTGAGACGAAAAAGACAATAACTCTCAGACCGGGCGTCCGATTGGCGCGCCGTCTGTTACGTTGAGTTCCTGTTGATGATACGGAACTTTTGGCATCCTCCGCCCGAGTTTTGGATGCAGATGGATAGTGGCCGGGTTGGATCGCACCAAAATCCAACCGGGCCCCTGGAACGGAAAAACTGATATCTTTCTGATAGAACGTCCGTTTGACGAACCGTCAGCAGCGTTAGTGATCGCGTTGAGAAACGGTCCCTATGAGTTTACCCTATGAGAGTTCGGGGTACATTTGAGATATGGCCGGGTTTGGTTTGCTCACGAAACCAACCGGGCCCCTGGGACGAAAAGGCTAATAACTCACAGACCGGGCGTCCGATTGACGCGCCGTCTGTTGCGTTGAGACCCCTATGACGTGGCGGTCCTTTGAGATACTTCTTCATGGGACTTTGAGATACTTGGAGTATCGACCTGTAGCTCGTGGAGCGGACCCTCCTAGTGACGAGCGTGCGGAGTATGGAGACCGTGTAGCTGGCTGAGACCCGATGACTGCTGATCGAACGACTCGGAGTGTTACAGAGGTGCGCTTGGTTGTAGCGGCACATGGGAGCGCTTGGTTGTAGCGGCAGACCCACGACAGAGTTGCGCTTGGTTGTAGCGGCACATGGGAGCGCTTGGTTGTAGCGGCATACCCACGACAGAGGTGCGCTTGGTTGTAGCGGCACATGGGAGCGCTTGGTTGTAGCGGAAGACCCACGACAAAGTTGCGCTAGGTTTTAGCGGCACATGAGAGCGCTTGGTTGTAGCGGAATACCCATGACAGAGGTGCGCTTGGTTGTAGCGGCACATGGGAGCGCTTGGTTGTAGCAGCTGGCCCGCAGTACTCGATGGGTGGAGTTCTTCAGCAGTCTTAGGTTAGTGAGCAGTACCTCAGAGTCGTGACAGGACCAATGTACACTCCAGAGACGGAGCTCTTCAGCAGTTACGGTTTCGATAATGAAAATCCTGGTTTGAGATGAGACTTTTGACCTTGTGTTTACCTCATGATTGAGATGGGTCACTTGCTAACTTAGGTATATGTATGGGCATATACCCGGGTAGTGGTTATCCTTGTTGGTTTAGTGAGACCTTGAGGGTCTCGGGGTCCCTACTGAGTATCGTTATACTCACCCCTACACGGGCTATGCCCGCACCTCGTTGTGTTGGTTGCAGACGACGGGCAGTGCTGACAGAAGTCAAGTGTTCGAGGACTGGACAGTACCTGGAGGTGGACTATACGAAGATATGGTACCCGGAGGAGGACCTCACGATGAGGCGGTACCCAGAGGTGGACGTGACGACGAGGCGGTACCCGGAGGTGGACCACTGGGCGAGACATACTCGGAGCGGACGGTGGGACCTGAGGAGCAGAGGAGCTATCTGTACACACCCTTCAGGTGGGATTTCCAGTGGACAGCTCGGCATAGCAGCTTTACTTTTCAGTTGCTGTTTTCCCTTACGAGTTGTACTTTACAGTTGGGCTTGTATTTCCGGCCCCTTTTTACTTTCCGCACTTACTGTTGTACTCAGTTTTTACTTAGTGTTTACTTCTTTCGCTTGTACTCTATGGTGATTGTTTTCTTTTATAAAGGAAAAGCCTTCCCAGTTATTGGGATTTTACGCCTTTGGTGCTAGTCGCCAGCCCCTGGCCTATGGAAGGCGGGCTTGGGGTAGTCACAGCACAGGCCCCGAGGACGGGTCGTGACAAATGTCCTAGCTAATACTACTTCCCATAAATATAGTTTCCTAATGGTTCCTTAATGAATATATTCAGTGAAAAATTTTAGGGAGAGGATGGAAATTGGTTCAGCAACTCCATTCCTTGTTTTAGAAAATTCAATGGTCATAATTCATGTATGTAGACTACAAGAAGCATCCCAAAAAAGAAACCTCTCAATATTAAATTTCAAAATTCCACTAACCCTCTTATAGAGATAAAATAATAAAGATAGAAAATGTTATACATATACATTTTAGGATTTAGAACACATTATACAACGAAAAACCAAAAATTTAAAATTCAAATCACTATCCCCATAAAAGAGATAGTACACCAATCACATAAGAAAAAAATGTTGAAAATCATTGCATGTTTATATGTATAATTTTATTCACAATATGTCCCTATTAAAATAAAGAAAATTATTAAATGTTTAAGTAAATTATCATTATTTACCCATTCAAAAAATTTAAAACAAATTTCCCACATTCCATTTCAAAATAATTTTAAAAACTTTCACTTCCCATATGGAAACCGACCTTTATAACATTTAAATGGACTATAACTCATAATACCATATTATAATTTTTATTTGAGTATCTCTCAAAATACCACAAAAACTTCTTGTAAGCACTATTAATCCATTTGAATCACATTACACAAAACTCAAAAGACATGTGATGTAAAATAAAAAAATTTATAGGGATATATTACTATAACCTATTTGGATATATGGTTTGTAAATATATGAAGAAACTTCATAATAGGATTCATAAATATTTTAGAACCCAGGTTCATTGGTTCCCCATGGTTCTTCATACCACACATATTAATCATGAATTATTGGTTCTTACTCTATTTTTACCCCCAAAAAATTAAAATTTCAAAACCAATATAATATTAATATAAATTGAAATACCAACATTTCAAATAAAAATAAATTAAAAATAATCAAAATTGAAACTCGTTTTTAAGGCTTGTATCCCGAATACCCATAGAAACTCAAGTTTCACCATAAGATGTGGAATTTAGGAAACAACCTATGATCCGCTTCTTGAGTTTCGATATTAAAAACTCTAATATAAACAATTTTCAAAAATAATAATTGGGATTAGAGAACATTTTCCAATGAAACAGCCATGGTTAACCTAAAATATCCCCTGGGTCTACCAGTGACAAGCGCTGAAGTATGTTCTTCCTCTCCACAGGATAGCGATAAGTATAAATGAAATTAACTTTGACCATGTAGGGATGATTTCATCCTCATGATATCAACAATAAATCATTAGATATTTGTTTAAAAAATTCAATCGTGTATTTATACATTAGGCCTCCATGAATATAAAAAACAAGTTTTAAATAATGTAACAATACAACCATGGAATAATCACATTAAATGGACCACATCACTTCAATACATAAAAAATATCAATATATTATAGAAAATTAATCAATATAAAAGAAAATAGAAATTTAAGGATTTATTAGTAATCTGGAAAAAGAAAAACTCCAAAAAAAAAGTGCAATTTGGATAAAAACATGATCAAATCCATGTGACTTTTGGTAACCTAAAAATATCAAATCACCCATCAAAAGACATACATATTTTAACAAAAAAATATGAGATCCTAGAAACTATCATATGAATATAAGAGTTACGTATGAAATATTGTGTTTATGTAGGTTGTGAGATACACATTACTAATAGATTTTCAGTAAACATTATACGAAATATATTTATAATACATACAAAAATTTCTAGTTTAAAGTGAAATTTAATAAAATAATATTTTTTGAAAATGGAAATAAAAACCACATATATAAATATTATCTCCCATTTTGCAAAACTGTGATAAATATCATAAAAAAATGATTTTTATTTCACATAAATCTATTTCAAATCATCTTACAAAAGATTTAATGATGAATAATTAATTACAAAGAAGTAATGAGATTTGAGTTAAATTTATCCATTCATCACCATATGATTCAAACACATTTGATATTTTAACTAAAAACACTAAATGAAATTAGTCATGGAAAATAATGTAATATTCATAGGAGTAATAGTAAACATGGGAAACAAAGATATCAAAAGTAGTAGACAAGTTAAAAATAATCTCAATAGTGAGAGGGAAAAATTCCCCAAATGATAATATAATATCAGGGATTAATGATTTTAATAGCTTAAACATGAACATAATCATATAATAACAAAATATAAATTAAATTTAAGAAATATGTATCTTGATTTGAATCAGTTTTAAATATAAAATAAAAACATGTCAATAAACCTATCAATGATGCATCCTGTGGAGACCCTAAGTTTGCTATGGAAAAGGGAATTCTCTGATCCTAATACTCCTAGTGACTGAACCATTTATGATTTTTCTGAGGGATGGGCTAATAATGAGAACCATGGAAAATTCCTAGAGGAATACATATCTATATCATCATTTTGTTTGTTTTTTATGAACTATTATTTTTCCATGGAGGGAATTTTGTTCCTAGTGGTACTTCTCCGAGATTTCTCACCAAAGTACTCAAGGACCCCACTATAATAGACAAGGGTGGTGTATAAATATTTTTACCACATGTCAAAAACTTATCATTAATATGATACAAAAAAAATATATCCTAATATAAATCAATCATATAACATCCCGACACACTTTAATAGGTGGGACCTTTTTAATTCACATAATCACTAAACTATAATAAACATCATCTCAAAAATAAACCCATGGTCACATGACGTGTAAGAAAAAGGGTCTCAATAAAAGTGTGTACATTGTGTTAACATATTCTTTAACATAATTTACCAAATGTGTCGTTAGGTTTTTTGGATGCATAGATAACATGGAAACCACCATTAAAAAACATTTAATCCCCATTCGGATTGAAACTATTAATTAACTGAAAGATGATAAAATAAGTAATTATACATGAAATATATTCCTTAATATCCATCAAGCATAAAAATGACTATGTACATTTAATATATTCATTGTTTAATAAGTTTTAAACTATAGTAAATATCAAATAAAATCTATTAATTCAATAAATAATGTTCCTCTATCTAAACTACTCCTTAAACATAGTAAATATTTCTTAAACTAATAAAATATCATAGAAAGAAAAATTTCAAAATAAATTGAAGACTAAAACATTACTTTATAATATAATTATTTTAAAAAGGTCATCCTAGAAACACTTTCAAACACATTGATTACATTATAATAAAATTTTATGTATTTATAATATTTAAGCCACTTGAGTATGCATTTTCATGTAATTCAAGAAAAAAACACATGAAGCCAATATAACATAACCTACAGTAGATTTTGTAGTATATTATATTTGAAAAAGGAGATTGATAGTCTTGTACACTAGTGGAATTTAAAATAAACTAAATTTTATAAAAACTCTTACCTTATTTTGGAGAAATCATTCTTTCTTTTAAAAATATCATCATATAAGTTCTCATGAGGAGAATCACATTCCCTACAAATCAAAACCCTCTTATTTAGTTGAAATACAGAGAATATATTAAACAAACATACCTCTTAGTCTATGAAAAATAATATATATAAATATAAATAGAAGGAGGAATAATATGAATTGAACAAAAAGTTAAAAAGGAAGGTTAATGGTGATGATTCATGGGAAAGTACACCCCTGATCATGGAATAAGGAGGGAATATTACTAAAGGATCCACTAAAAATTATCCATTAAAATGAGGAATGAAATTTGGTGTAGCATTTATTAATATCCCCCCAAAAGATTAAAATACACTCTACTAACAAGTATGTATAGTTTACCCCAAATTGTTTGAAAAATGTGTGGGGACTATTCCATCTCCATTACATATGAACTGGTCTGAACCCACACACTATTCAAGTATAGTTTAAAAACCATTTTAGAAAACATGTTTCCTTAAAAAAAATTCCACAATTCAATATTTTTAGCTAAAAATACTTATAACTCAAGGATACTCATTATATATTATGTATAGACACCTAAGGTTTTTTTGGAGTGTGATAGATACAATATTATCATTACCCAGGGCATCATCCAGCTCTAGGGTTTTAATTTTCATTCACATATATAATAAAATAAACACACATACACACAAACACACACTCACACACACACACAAACACAAATATATATATATATATCTCTTACAGATATACTATTCCCATTTTGGAACCTCTCATATCATACACATGGGTTTTCCACATTCCAAAGTCTCCAAGGTTGGCCTCTCAATTGTACAACCCATATCTAACACTACAGTCATGCCAGGATCACACATTATATAGTTGGGATTAAAGTAACACTCAAAATTTACAATAACTTCAACACTACACTACTTTTCACACAGGTCAACACAATATTATGGAACCCATTATAGTTTGTTAGGTCTGACCATAATCATGACACCCTATATGAGATACTATCTCACATTTTCCAAATCCATGACCCGATCCCCTAACATTTAGTAGATATAATCCCTCAGTATGACCATGAACACATCACATCCTAACTAAACTCATAGGAAAATAAATATCTTCGTCACACTAAATAGATGGAATATATCCCATATCTTTCCCTAGGTAATTCTAGGTCATTCTTATCACACCCAACTTTTCTATAATTCATGCCCATAGTATACCCACCTAGGTACTCACAAATCCATGGGTAAAAACACAATCCCGTTATTCTAATATTCTATATAAAGGATGTAAGATATCATAAGGGATTCAAAATGGATCTTCCCTAGGCTACAATTTTTAATCATTCACAATATTCTACTAGGAGGGAACCTAGTGCACCTTATATTGGATCTATTATATATATCAATTATATTTAATTTATACTCATTTTGTGTCTATATGTCTCATATCACACCCCTAGAATAAAAACCCTATACATCAGTGGATGTGGTATCTAGATATTTCCCAAGGGTTCATTATGGCCCTTGACACATTTATTTTATCCGTAAATATTAGTTAAAATTTATTTTAAAAACCCAATCAATAACATATGGTCAATATAACATATATAAAATGCATTTAACATATTGAATAATCCTATAAAGACCAGTAAATTCCAAAGAAATTTTTTTCTTAATTTTCTTTGAAATTTTACAAGAACGCAGTTTCTGACGGCGCCTGATTCTGAAGCCCTGTGTGCCCGGAATCAATTTCCGAAGTTTGGCTCGGGTACATTCAGTGAACGGACGAGTGGGTTTTTCTAACTTTTGAACTGGTGCTCGGAATCGAATTCTGAGGGTACTGATGGAATCGCAGCACCGGTAATTTCTTAGAAACGCCTCTTCCGGAGTTGCGTTTGCTCGGGTGTGGTTTTTAATTTTTGGGCTTAAAGTTATGAAATAAAATAAATTGTACGACAAACTTTATTTTATTTCACTTAAGCCGCTTGGAAGCCACTTGAAGCCACTTAAAGTAGCTTAAGCTGAGTTGTTGCGGATAGGGTGCTATCCAAAAATATCCTACCCTCTTGGTAAGATATTTGTGAGGTGGGAGCCGCACGAACCCCACCGTTTCTTTTCCGCTAAGTAACGCACCCGCGAAAACCCATCATTATGAAAGTCAACTGACGAGTTTTCTTAATTTCTTAACGCACCAATTAATTGGGCGGTTTTCTTCATTGAATTAATTGGGCGGTTTATTTCATTGAATTAATTCTACAAATTATTGGGTCGTTACTTATCGCTTTATTCTTTTCTTGACCGGTTTGAAATCCGTTGGAGTAGTAATAAAATAAGACCAACGCCACATCTTGAGGATTACATGTTGGGAGACCTTTGACAGAATTCTTGTGCCTTCACCCTTCTTCGCAAAGAACGCGAATAACGCCAGCCTACGACGAAGAACACCGAAATCGCGGAAATTGACGACGCGACGCCGTGTGCCGCGACGCCGACGTTTCCTCTTCTGAGACGTTCCTTCCTCCGCAATGAAATCTTCAATCATCTGATGGAGGTAAGAGATTTAGGGTTCCTTTTAGAA
This sequence comes from Viscum album, assembly GCA_963277665.1. Classification (NCBI taxonomy): domain Eukaryota; kingdom Viridiplantae; phylum Streptophyta; class Magnoliopsida; order Santalales; family Viscaceae; genus Viscum; species Viscum album. The sequence goes on along the minus strand of OY728123.1, from coordinate 1,029,826,049 downwards.
CTCCTTTTTGGTTTTTATCGATGCACGGATTTAATTATTTTTTAATTAAATCTTTTTGTTCTTGAACCTCGGAGTTCGACGATGCGACGCCCTTCCGCGACGACGCAACGCCCTTCCGCGATGCGACGATCGCCTCCTTCCGCGGTGATCAAATACGCGAAGAACGCGCATGCGACGACTTGACGAAGTAGGGATTTTATTTTGGAATACCTTTATATTCCCGTGAACGTTTCTTTAAAATTTAAGAACCAGTTTCATGTGAACAATTTTAATTTATTAAAATTGTTGTTTCATGTGTTGAATAATTTCCCTTTGATATTATCTAACGCAGAGGGTGCGGGCCAAACGAACACGGCCCGACAACCCTCCGCAGATTGTTTATTGATGTGTGGATCGACGGGCGACGACAAATGAGGCCGCAATGTGACTTTGAGGCCTCCGCAGTGAAGGTCAGTCCCGGGAGGACCATAGGCGAAGACGGCAGGAGAAACGGACCACTGAAGCGCGTCTCGTGGTCCGCGGAAGGCGGCGGCGGAGCGCCATGCCGGCGCGGCGGCGGCGGCAACCGACGGCAGTGGCGCGCCGCCGGAAGGGAGGCGGCCGGCGGTTCGCCGCTGGCCTCATTCAGCGGCGAAGGGCCGGGGAGCCGCACACCCCATCTGCGGTGTCCGCTCGGCCGCGCTGGCCGAGCCGCGGCCGGCCGGTCGGGCCGGACCGAACTGGACCGCGCCGGGCTGGGCCGGGCCAGGCCTAGCCGGTTCGGACCCGGGCCGGGTCGACCCGGGCCCAGACCCCCGTCTTCAGACCATTTTCGGTCTTTTGCCCGTAACATGAGCTACGGGCCTTCGAACGACTCACCATCAGCAGCAACACGATCCTTGGATTGATACGGTCGTTTCAGTATATCACACTCAAGGTTTCGGATTACTTTGGGTTCAGCCGGGTTGGTTCGGATACGAAACCAACCGGGCCCTCGGAGCGGGAACACTTATATCTTGAGTTCTGGATGTCCAATTGATGTGTCGTTGACTTTGATGGATTCATCTAAGTGAGACGGATCTTTTGGCTTACTCCACTCGAGGTTTGGACGCAGTTGGAGTACGGTCGGGTTGGTTATAACTTAAAAACCAACTGGGCCCCCGAGACAAAAAAGCCAACAACTTCGAGACCGGGCGTCCGATTGACGCGCCGTCTGTTACGTTGCTTTCCTGTTGACGATACGGAACTTTTGGCGTCCTCCGACCGAGTTTTGGATGCAGTTGGATAATGGCCGGGTTGGATCGCACCCGAAATCCAACCGGGCCCCTGGAACGGAAAAGCTGATACCTTTCTGACAGAACGTCCGTTTGACGAACCGTCAGCGGCATTGGTGATCTCGTTGAGAAACGGTCCCTATGAGTATACCCTATGAGTGGTTGGGGTATAGTTGAGTTATGGCCGGATTGGTTCGCACATGAAACCAACTGGGCCCCTGGGACAAAAAGGCTAATAACTCACAGACCGGGCGTCTGATTGACGCGCCGTCCATTGTGTTGAGACCCCTATGACGAGGCGGTCCTTTGAGATACTTCTTCGTGGGACTTTGTAATAATTGGAGTATCTACCAGTAGCTCGTGGAGCGGACCCTCCCGGAGACGAGCGTACGGAGTATGGAGACCCTGTAGCCGACAGAGACCGGAAGACTGCTTGTCCGATTCGATTCGGAGTGACTTATGTAACCCAGTGGGGAGCACTACTTTGTGAGGTGGAAGACCCATAGCGGAGGAGCACTACTATGTGAGGTGGCCGACCAGCGGTACTCGATAGGAGGAGTACCTCTGTAGGCTATGAGGGGGGAGCACTACTGTGTTTGGGTGGCAGACCCCGGCGGGAAGCACTACTGTGTGAGGTGGCAGGCCCGCGGTTCTCGACAGGAGGAGTACCTCCGCAGTCTTAGGTTAGTGAGCAGTACCTCGGAGTCGTGACAGGACCACTGTACACTCCAGAGACGGAGCTCTTCAGCAGTTACTGTTTCGATAATGAAAAACCTGGTTTGAGCTGAATCTTTTGACCTTTGTGTTTACCTCATGATTGAGATGGGTTACTTGATAACTTAGATATATGTATGGGCATATATCTAAGTAGAGGTTATCTGTTGAGATCTTCTTGTGGTTATCCTTGGTGGTTTAGTGAGACCTTGATGGTCTCGGGGTCCCTAATGAGTATCGTTATACTCACCCCTACACGGGCTATGCCCGCACCTTGTTGTGTTTGTTACAGACGACGGGCAGTGCTAACAGAGGTCGAGCGTTCGAGGACTGGTCGGTACCCGGAGGTGGACTACACGACGAGTCAGTACCTGGAGGTGGACTATACGATGAGTCAGTACCCAGAGGTGGACTACACGACGAAACGAAACACAGAGGAGGTTGACGGACGAGAGCGTGGAGGAGGCTATCTGTACCTACCCTTCAGGTAGGATCCGTGGTGGACGACCAGGAGCTGCGCTATCTGTACCTACCCTTCAGGTAGGATCCGAGGAGGACGACCCAGGAGCTACTTCCTTCTTCCAGCAGTTTGTCTTTTGGTTGTTGTACCTTGTTCAGTTGTAGTTGTACATTCTTTTGGGTTTGTATTCTGGCCCATTTCTTTTGTACTTAGTGTTTTTCTTCCGCTTGTACTCTGTGGTGCTTGTTTTCTTTTATAAAGGAAATGCCTTCCCAGTTATCGGGATTTACGCCTTTGGTGCTAGTCGCCAGCCCCTGGCCTATGGAAGGCGGGCTTGGGGTAGTCCCGGCACGGGCCCCGAGGACGGGTCGTGACAAATTGGCATCAGAGGAGTTCGGTTCTACCGCAGAACTTATGACTCTGATGTTTCTTTCTGTGAAGCAATAGTGTTAAGAGTACCGAGTGTGGTTTTCAGTTCAGGGAGTCCAGTGTTGGTGTGGGCGGCCGACGTATCCATACACCAGGTCCCTGACAACTGATTTCCGACTTTGTGCACGAAAACACTGATTGCGTGTGTTTATTCCAGAAGTTTTATTTAATTGTCAGCTCAAACCAGGTCAGCTCACCAAGTATAATCTTTTGACCGTCTCACGTTGTTTCTTTTAGGATGCCTCCCCGTGGACGACCAGCTAGAACCCCGAGAGTGGTACGTACTGACAGCCCGCCGAGCGACGAGGCCTCAGTACAGGCCCTATCCCAGTTGAGGCACCAGCGGAGGCACCATCGATACTACTACCCGTTGGGCCACCGATGCCACCAGCCCCAACAACAGAGGATGCACGTCGCTTGAGCGCACTGCATGAGTTCCAGCGCCAGAGGCCACCCAGGTTTCAGGGAGGGACGGACCCGCAGGCGGCTGAGGATTGGCTGGAGGCTGTGGTGAGAGTCTTCAGGCTAGTGGGGACGCCGACAGATTTCATGGTGATCCTTGCTGCCAGCCTTCTTCAGGCAGCTGAGGCCTTCGATCATGGAGCTCTTGGAGCAGATGGACAGGAGCAGAACTAGTGGATACGTCCTTTGTAATTCTAGTTCCCTGTTGCTATTGTGTAGCATATTTGTATTATGAGCTTCAATAATAAAAGACACATACCTTTGTGATGTTTTCATTCTTGACCTCTTTTGTTTTGTTACTAAGAGGTTCCAGTTAAGACTGTTGACTTGACCCTCACTTTAGTGTTTTCTACTGAAGGAGACCTAGTGACCACAAACTGATGCCGATAGTGTGAGTCGACCCGTGGAGGCAAGAGTGACAGTTGGATCTCTTGGTAGTTATGTTGAGGCCTTACAACGTCATCCATGGCATGAATGCATCATTCATGTCAGGATTGGCTATTTTAGGCAACGAATGTGGTTCATCTAAGCGATGAGACCAGATTTCTCTTATCGGCAAAGAATAAATCATAGTATCTCTTGGGATACTAAAGAAGATCCAGGTCATCCAAGAGCAGATGAAGACTGCACAGTGCAGTAAGAAATAGGAAACCAGTGCCAGTCTTAGAGACTCGGGCGTGTTAAATGCTTCAAGAAGTGGAAGATATAAGGATAGATGAATCTGCGAAGCAGCAGATGTGGAGGCATAGCTAGGAGAGCAGTATGTGTTGGTGTACATCTTAACATGCTACAACCACCCACCTTAGTTATCCCCACCGGGCTCAGGGAGATGGAGGGCGGTGGAAAAGTGCAGCTGCGTGCGGTCAAGGAATGTGACCCAATGGATCAAGAAATGATTCAAGGGACAGTCTGTGTCCACTACTAGCTACTGTAGTAACGGACGTCGATATGAATCATTCTTTGCTTTCACAAATCTTGTTCCAGACCTAGAGTTTCCGGTAAGCCGTGGACATGACCCTCACGTCCGGAGATACCTTGGGAGGAGACTCGATAATCACACATATGCCGATGGTGTGGTCAGATCCTTGAGGCGAGAGTTTCGGTTGGAATCTCTTGGTGGCAGCGTCAAGGCCTTACGACGTTGGTTTGAGTATGGACTGGGCAATCATAATTCATACACAAATTGATGATATTAGGAAAAAAGGTTGTATTTTAACTATGACATCGGGATGGGTTTTCCTTGGTCAGCGAAAAAGGAAACCCCAGGCAGCGCAGGGTAACTCTTGCACAGGATGGTGCGACCGATCACTCTTGAGTCGGTCAACCTTACCCTCATAGCAGAAGTCGTTTTGAGTTTCAGTTCTAACAGAAAATAGAGACCTCTGGAGTTCGAGGATGATGACCACGTCTTCTTACAGGTCTCACCTCGACGAAGTTTACGGAGATGTGGACAGGGGGGGCAAGTTATCTCCGAGGTTCAACGGACCTTTCTAGGTCCTCAGCTGGGTAGGCGAGGTGGTTTACCGCTTGACCCATCCACCTCAGTTGCACTAGGTGCACGATGTTT